>OX387970.1:11541264-16541264 GCA_947578425.1 Eugnorisma glareosa | reverse complement strand
ATCATTCTTTCTAATTTGTTAGTTAAAATACTTGGTGGTGTCAGACGGCTACTTAATCGTTCGGTCTGCCACCACTGGTGGACGATTCGACTAATTTAAGTGTCATCAGCCACCAGCGGGGACAGAAGTAGGAGCAAATGCGACTGAACAAACGCAACCACCACCAGTGGTGGTAGATGCAACAAATAGTTGCAACTGCCACCAGAGGGGACAGGCCGGTGGGGGTAGACGGGAATAAACCCTCTCTACCAGTTTATGTACGCGCAAGAATGTGATTGATCCCATTGTAAAGGAACAATTAAATGTTGTCAGGAGTTAAAACTATCGCTAGAGCAAAACTTTATCATTTCTAGCGCATTTTGCTTATCAGCCCTACCGACTGTGGGTAATGATGAATCTTTCTTTAACGGAATGGAGAGAGAAAACCTTATCCTGATCTTAATTTTGTTATGATAAAGGATATTAAAATTGTTTTTTTTTTTTTAATTCAGGTGCCTCAATGCCATGTTATAACTTACGTAAACGTGCAAGTGAAGAATAACTTTTCATGTCCAACTGTTTTTTTCAACTACTATACAAACAGAGTAATGCTACATTACAACTTATGGCAAGTCAGTTCATCCACCTATACTATAATAGCAAAGGCTGTATATCAACCGGGTTGTGAGGTCCCACAATCGGGTCCTCCAGGTCCAACGATGCAACCGGTACAGCGGCAACAAGTGCCCACAGAAACAATTAGGATCCACAACAAAATAACGAAGACCACTGATGAAAATTAAAGTAATAAATGAAGTAAAATATTATTGTTCAAAATTGCCTATTTTTAACCGACTTCTAAAAAGGAGGAGGTTATGTATTCCACCAGCATTTTTTTTTTTCATCATCACCATCTACCTGCCCTTGTTCCCTTCTAATTTTATTCTTCCATTTTTTTTTTCATGACTTCGCCCATTTCTCCGTGAATTAAATCATAAATCGGACCAGTTAGGTCCGATTTATGTGATTCTTTTTTCATTTAGCAGAGGAAAAAGGTGATCCCATACAAAATTAACTTTGCTTCAACACTTTATGAGTTATCCTCTAGAATTTTCTTCTTCGTCCTATGTGGATGATGTGCTTATAATTTCTAGTTACAATGTAAAATTAGTACTTGACACGAATTTGCGCGATATGCGAGTAAAATGCATCTTTCTTGCAAAAAAAAAATAGCTTACTTCCAAAAAAAAAACACTAAAACGTGGAAAATAAATTTACTTTCGGAAGTCGTCGGGGACTTTTGTTTGTTACATTGACTTTTTACCACCGACTTCCGAAAATAAAGTTATTTTAGACTATTTTGTGTTTTTTGAATCAGATAGACATTGAATCGAACATGAATTTGCAGAACTTGAAAACATTCTAATTCATGAAGTCTAAATCATTAGTAATTAATTGTAGCTTCACCGTAGTACTAGCTTCACTGACGGTTTGTCAACGTCGTCGTCATAGTAGTCAATAGACACCAAATACTCGTAATTAAGCACGCACAAGCACCACTGAGGAAAGTCATCCGTCTCCATCCTATCAATAAATGGTGTCCGTGTAAAAAAAAAATGTTAGATAATTTCATAGACTATCATACTTATGTAATATCTATCTATTAAGCAATGGACAAGTTGTGGACCGGGTGTCTATTCTTTCCGGGAAATTGTTTGTTTTCATAATTATGAAGTTCTTGGATATCCAAAAACTTGGGGTACTCTGTATTCGGTATTTAAGATACTCTAAATATTCTAGTATTAATAAATCACAAATTCTCGTGTAAATGTGTAACTTGACTAGTTGAAGTCATTTGACACTGTTTATTCTAAAAATAACCCAATTTACTGCCTAAAGACTTAGTTAATGGCAATTTAGCTATGATCTATTAAAAAGGGCTATGCTCGAAGTTTCCTTGCGTAATCGCATCAGAAATGAAGACATCCGCAAGAGAACGAAGGTTACCCACGAAGCCCGAAGAATTGCAAAACTGAAGTGGCAGTGGGCAGGGCACATTGTTCGCAGAACGGATGGCCGATGGGGCCGAAAAGTTCTGGAGTGGCGACCGCGAACCAGAAGGCGTTGCGTTGGAAGGCCTCCCTCTAGGTGGACCGATGACCTGGTGAAGGTTGCGGGCATCTGCTGGCTGCGAATCGCACGGGACCGATCAATGTGGCAATACTTGGGGGAGACCTATGTCCAGCAATTGACGTCTTTCGGTTTAAATGATGATGATTAAAAAATAGTAAAAATTATGCACCGGTAAAAATTAATTGTTATTCCGGCTACACTAGTAGCCGGAATTCGACCCCGACAAACCCGAGTCCGAAGCGCGCTCGTGGTGCGTCACCACGTCACCACGTCACGTCACCGCTGACATGTTTCTTGTTGAGAGTGCAGTGGAAGGAATCCAGCTTATTTTAACATTAGGCAAGGCGTTGCAGGGCTCTGTATCTACCTGCATGGCTGTGGCCAATTATGACGTAGGACCAGTTTATAGCATTGTTCAAGGCTAGACTCGTGTGCATCGAAACTCCTCCGGCTACCCTCATTAACCTGAGTACTGTGTAGTGACAAACCAAAGGAGAATGAGAAACGTCAGAAGTTTTCATCGCTACCCCCAATCAAGTGTCATGCATGCGGTACACCAAGCGGAATATCGCACAAAGAAGACCGCCGTCAAGAAGCCGAACGCCCGTAGTAGCGGGCACAGGTGCCGGCTGTTACGGGCGTCGGGCAGCGACCACAAGCCAGCAGCAGCTCACTGATGTGCTTCAAGTGCGGAAAGCCGGGCCACATCGCCAATCACTGCTCAGCGGGCAGGTCCAGTGCTGCTGTACCGGTGGAGAATGAGTCAACCCTTGCATCGTCGAGCCCCCATCCGGAATATTAATGAATCGCAAGCGCGCACTTGGTAACATCACGCAACCTACTTAACAGTCTACCCACACCCCCATATCTTGTTTTGAGCTCCCAGCTAGGACAACATGCAGTAAGTATCTGATCGCAACGGAGTAAAGACGTCCCGGAACTGTGCCGGATTCATTGTGCCCAGTGTACGTTAAATTTTAATTTCAAGTAATTTGTTACTTTAATAAAAACAGTGTGTTTTCATTGCACGAAACCCATCTTCATAAATCCTGACCATCCGACAAATATTATATTGTACCACCATGTGAACAACTAGAGTCTGTAGGTAATTTACCAAAACGGACTTGTCTCTAAAATACACTAAAGTATTTTAGAAAGTAATGACTTTAAGTAGGTACTTAATAGACTAAAAATGGACAATACTTGCAAAATACTCAGTCATTATTTTGTCCATTCTTAGCCAAAACAATTTTATAATATTTGCTAAATAAACTAATTCTTCGACACCCTAATATACCTAGTACCTAAAATAATTTTACATATTTTCCTCTAATATTTTTACTCTTATTGAAGTCGTGCAAGTTCACTAAAATAATAACAATATCCTCTAAAAATATACCAGCATTTCATTTGAGGCGTAAAAAAGTTCAACACCAAGAAACACAAAATATTGCATGAAAAAAAAAATCAGCGTTAATCAATTTAACTGAAATCAAAACTTGGTAACTTACATCGTATGATGTATGATTAAATTGAATTGTTATGTATAACATTAGGATTACAAAGTAAAATAGGAACACGAAAGTTATAAGAAGTGTGGGCTCGCTGATTCGGGATCACTTATTTATTTAGTCGGTAGATTGTAGTGCAATGGGATCTCACACGGCATCGGTTCTGTGTTTAGTCCTGTCGGCTGCACAGATCGCATTTGGTGAAGTATGGGAATTTGGAAAAAGTAATACTCCAGGCAGTCTAAGAGTTTTTCATCAGGAGGGTCAAATGGGACTATTTGAACATCATAAAAAGGTCCAACTAGCTGTAAGTGACATGGTTTATAATATTTTTCTCAAGTAATCGTAATGCCCAGAATTGTTTAACTTTTACTGTGGCTTAAAGCAATTTTTTGGTCAAATCTGTTTTTAATGCCATTTACAATATTTTGCGGTTGCTCAAAGATAACCAAACCTGTCTTCATGGTTTACTTACTTCACTTATTAAATGCTGACGATAAGTTCCGGCACTTCTATACCTTGAACATAAAAAAAACTCAATATCTTAAAATGTGTAAGGATATATATAACTAAAGTCAAAAAAAATGGCTCATCTAACAATAATAAGTCATACAAAGTGAGATAAGAAAAAAATCCAACAAGATTAAGTTAATAACGTAATCTTATAATTTCCATCGAATACTGCTGATCTTGCAGCTGCTGCCCGCGGCTTTGCTCGCGTTTTGGTCGGAAATTTTCCCACGGGCACGTTTTAAATATATCCTATGACACTCGGTTATAAAGTAGCTTCCTATTAGTAAAAGAATTTTCAAAATCGATTCAGTAGATCCAGAGATTACCCCCTACAACTTCACAAACTCACAAACTTTACCTCTTTATAATATTAGTATAGATAAATATTATTTTGGATCTAAGGCTGTGGCTCCCGGCCACCGTAGACGCGGGCCTGTGGACGGTGAGCTATGGGCTAGCTCGCCGTCCGTCCGTCTTATGACGACAGGCCGTGTCGACGGCGCGTTCGTGTTCCACGCGCGCCTCAAAGAGAGTCAGCAAACAGGAAGGGGTCCGTAAGGGCCGACGCCTGCCAGGGTTGCGGGACTGTTCGAAAGAGATACCGCGGCCCTGGAACACAAAGGGCAAAGGAAGGAACATGGATGGGTTTTATTCAGTACAAGTCTGACACTCCCTCCTGCTCAGCCCAGAGCGGGAGGGGTTATTTGATGATTTCCCATCGGTAAAAAAATAAAAAAAAATAAAAAAAAAATGTACAACGGCATATCTTCAACTGAACCGAGCGCTCACAGCCTTTTCAAGAATATTTCTAAACGTTTAGTTGACACTTCCCGTAACCCAAGGGCTGGCTTTTACCTTGGCCAAAGGCTTAGCGTTGCCATACAACGTGGCAACGCCGCCAGTCTCTTGGGTACATTACCAGTTAACAGCGTTGAGGAGGAGTTTTTTGACGCCATTTTTTAAGTTTGTTGCTAGGTTATTTACTTTAGGTTATTTTAATTAATAAATGTAATACACTATATAATTTATTGTGATTTTTTTTACTGGAACTTCAGTAACAAACAAATATCCAATAACTTCCTGTCAACTTAACACCATTAATCACTAATCGCATTAATTACAGGTACCGCAGTGTTATGTGATAACGTACGTGAGAGTAGATATCAAGAATATAATATCAACCCCAGTGGTGCAATTTAACGTAAAGACAAATATAGTCGCCATACACTACGCAGCATTGTCAAGCAGTCTTTCATCGTATGAAATAACGGGGAAGGCAGTATGGATACCAGGATGCCAGCCCAGCCCTGGTCAGCAGTATAATGAATGACAGAAAATTAATCTAGAATGCTAAACGATTTGCCTACCAGTGACACTTCTAAAAGCAAAATATTTTAAAGAGAAATTTAAAATAAAAAGTGACATCAATGTAGATTTCTTTTTTGTTTCCTGAAGAATAACTATAAGTATGACCATCTTGTGTCCAATTAAATTTACTAAAAATAATAATGAGATCTTTCTGCTTAATAGCCCTTAGCAGTCTATTGCTCGAAATGGGCTTCTGCTTATGTCATTTAACACTATTCTCAACCGCTCTTATCCAGCTGCTCGACTTATTGAAAGTCGTTTAGTGAACTATGAGAAGGATACCTAGCCTCTCGAACACGAATAGCCATGAGCACGATTACCCTTGCTCATCAAATTTCGATTTAGGCGTCTCTAATTCCACCATAAAAAATACAAAAATTGAGCAAAAGACTGAACGAATCAATTTTCGCTTTCAATCGAAGGGGATAACATTCGCATATGAATATGTACAATGAAAGTTAATTTACGTATAACACCATTGTGAGTTAAATAAAATACGAAATTATCAAGTTTTAAAAAGTGGTTAGCAAGTCGAGTCGTGATTACACTGACAGGTGAGTAATCGGTTGATTGTAGAGCGATGGGACCCTACACATCACTTACTCTCACTATCGTCCTGTTGATGTCAGTTGCACAAGTCCAGAGCGAAAAATGGGAATTCGGCAATTCTAACACTCCGGGAAGTGTAGTAATCGCTCATAATGAAGGCGAAATCGGAATGTTTGAACGTACTGTAAAAATTAACTTATCGGTAAGTGGATTCATGCATTTTTAAAGCTGTACTCAATATCGAGATTATTAATATGTAACTGAAATATTGTTGATATCATGATTAAAAATCACGATATTGTTGATATATTGCCTGTAAATAATGCGGTTTGCTTGCATGTTACTGGTACAATCAACGTCCAATTAAACTATCCATGAAATCCATCCACCATCCAATGAAACTTTGTTCCTCTACAACCTTCTGTTGCAAAATTGCCGACAATGTGTAACTCAATAGAAACATCTTTAATTTTGATGACTAAACAAAACAATCATTTCTTTCAGGTTCCCGAATGTAACATAATATCCTACGTGGGTGTGCAAGTCGATAACATGATATCAACACCGACTGTAAATTTCAATTTACATACGAGCGTGGTTACCATATCCTACAGGCTATGGCAACACAGCCCCTCGACCTACAACATAGTGGCGAAAGCTGTGTGGAAACAAGGCTGCACTCTTACACCAGTGTAGCAGCAACGCGGCTGGGGTTAACAGTAAAAAAAAACCCATGAACCAAATGGAAATAGACTGCAAAAAAAAGTTGCAAAATGTATTTTACCATCTCAAAAAATATTAAACAAACTTACGTAAGAGTGGTTTTCTTTCCCATAGCATCTAATGCCCTTGACTACCGCATTAAAAGTGAAAAATAAATCCACCACTATTACATTTAGATTTACACATTACTAATTATTTCCGTGTTAATAATTAAAACATTCCAGGTTTATGTAAGTCTTTAGCTAACAAATCATAATTTCACAGTTTGAGCTATGGCATCGGTTTTATGTTTGCAATAATCAATTGCACCATTAAAAAACTAAGTCATAAAAACAAATTAGTATCGGTTTATTACAATATTATATCGATGGACAGTGACTAATTTAATTATTCGAATCTGCTTCTTATGAGACCCCTACAATCTTAAAGAACTATCCTACATCCTAGATGTTATTCAACTGATGCGAAGAGTCTCTAAAGTCATGTTTCCCTATGCTTGGATGAGCTAAATATTTTAGGGCCATACGATGGCATTCGAATCCATAGCAGAAATGAACAATCAAGCATGTTAGCAGCGTTAACATTTAGTAGAGCAATGCTTTAACAGCTAACACCGCCTCATAACTTTCAACAAGCCTTTGATCAAGTGTGGCATCAATGCTCGTATTTCAAACAATGAAATAATTATCTTTCCACCATCCGTACCTATAATTAGAGTCATATCTGTTGTTAAGAGGCTCTATGGTTAGAAAACGGAATTTCATTTAAGCCTCTATGATTATTAGGGAGGTGTACCCCAGGGACATGACATTGGCCCTGTTCTTTTAAAAATCTGAATAACGAACCAGTCGTTTACTGTTGCGATTTGCCTAAGTTAATATTTTAAGTATGAATAAGAAAGGGAAAATATGCTTGAAATTCTATAATTCTTTGCTCTCAGTAATCGCATTAGCAAACACACTATCGTTAAAAATCAATCGTTTTTTTTAATATAAATTGTTGGCTTACTTTTATCATTTGTTACAGCAAATCAATTTATAAATACCTCGTGTACGTTGGAAAATGTGCATGTAACGAATAATCGTCAAAAATAAATTCAGGTGACAAGCTGGCTTTTTTTTTTTTTTTTTTTTTTTTTTTTTTATCGATGGGAAATCATCAAATGACCCCTCCCGCTCTGGGCTGAGCAGGAGGGAGTGTCAGACTTGTACTGACTAAAACCCATCCATGTTCCTTCCTTTGCCCTTTGTGTTCCAGGGCCGCGGTATCTCTTTCGAACAGTCCCGCAACCCTGGCAGGCGTCGGCCCTTACGGACCCCTTCCTGTTTGCTGACTCTCTTTGAGGCGCGCGTGGAACACGAACGCGCCGTCGACACGGCCTGTCGTCATAAGACGGACGGACGGCGAGCTAGCCCATAGCTCACCGTCCACAGGCCCGCGTCTACGGTGGCCGGGAGCCACCACGTGGCCCCCGACGCCCGGTGCGTCTCCCGCGGCGGCTGGGACGTGAGGTTCTCTCCCTCTCACGTCCCGCCACCTCCTTCGCTAGCATGACTGCTTCGCAGAAGGAGGTGACGGCGTCCCATTCCGTCTCGCTCCGGACCATGGATTGAACCAGGGCCGGACGCGAGAGGTCGCCGCCGCCGATCGCCGCTACGAGGACACGGCGTTGCTCCGCCCAAGCGGAGCAGACCTGCACAGTGTGCTCCACCGTGTCCTCCGGTCGATCCTCGCAGTGGTGACACCCGGGCGTTTCCTCCCGCCCGATTAGGTGCAGGAACCTCCCGAAACAACCATGTCCGGTGAGGACCTGCGTCAGGCGGAAGGTGAGGGCGCCGTGGCGCCTCTCCAGCCACTCCTCAAAGAGGGGACTTACCGCCATTATAGTGGCGTGCCCTGCACGGGGTTGCGACAGTCGCTCTCTCCATGTCGCCATGAGATCACGCCGGAAGTCTGTCCGCTGAGCCACAATTTGCCGCGGCAGCGGAGTTTCCCCCCGGCGTAGTGCCTCCACGCGCCACTCGTGCAGGCGCGCGAGGACTATCGCCTCCAGATCCCATGGCGGCAATCCGGCAAGGAGGCTCGCCGCCTCTCCGGAGATCGTGCGGTACCCCCGGATTAGCCTTACGGCTACCACCCTTTGGGGCGCGTTCAGATAATGGGCGGCTCGCCGCCTCAAAGAACGCGCCCACACCGGGGCCCCGTAAAGGGCCATGGACCGCACGACCCCCGCGTAGAGCCTCCGGCAGGAGGCGTTTGGACCCCCCAGGTTGGGCAAGAGCCGCTTGAAGGCAGCCCCGGCCCGTTCCAGTTTGGGGGCCAAACGTCGGAAATGCTCCACGAAGTTCCACCGGCTGTCGAGGACGAGACCTAGGTACTTCAACGTCGGCTCGACGCCGATGGAAACCCCTCCTACCGTCAGCATGGATCCCGACGGTGGCGCATTCCGAGGCCCATGAAAGCACATGGCCTCGGACTTGTGCAATGCCACCTCGAGACCCAATTGCCGGATCCTCTCCGCGACTATCGCAACCCCGCGAGTCATCAGCTCGGCCGCCGCCTCGTGCGACCTCCCTTGCGCCAGCACCAGCGTGTCGTCAGCGTAGCAAACTACGCTGACGCCGTCAGGGAGGTCGGCGCGCAGCACCCAGTCGTAACCGATGTTCCACAAGGGCGGCCCCAGAACCGATCCCTGTGGAACACCGCACGACATCTCTCGCCGGTTCCACTCTCCGCTGCAACCAGGGTAGATGACGTACCTGTCCGTCAGGTAGTCCCCGACCACACGACGAAGGTAGGTCGGCACCTGGTGATACCGGAGTGTGACAAGCTGGCTAACATTAACATTTAACATAACAATTAACATTTTGATAATAAGATACGCAGTAAGTTTATTCTATAATATTTAAATAAAGTAGTACATTTAATAGACTCACTTAATTGCACTATGAAATTATATGGAGCAAACACTTTGAACGAATCAATTTTCTTTGCTCTGCATAATAATACAAAGCGCAGTACATAAAATATATGAATCTCATACCTAAACTAAATGTACTACAGCAGCAAGGTTATAGCATTATATTATATTTATCATATGCTTGACATTTTAAAAATATTGAGAAGTTGTCGAATATTCGTCACCGAAGCAGGTATTAATTGTAAATGCAATGAAACTTCAGGCCAGTGTTATTCTCTGTATCGCAGTAACTACACAATGTGTACTTGGGGAAGTGTGGGAGTTTGGAGAAAATAATCCGAGCAGTAGAGTTGTGTCTCACAATCAAGGTGATATCTCGCTATTAGATAAAACAAGGACTATTCTCTTGACCGTAAGTACAATAACATAACACTAAGAAACAACTTTAAATACCAATGCATGAATGCTATCTATCACAAGCAACAAAAACCGGAACAGTATTTTACATTGCCTTTGTTTTTCAAACATTTTTTTTTCAGGTGCCAGAATGTCACGAAATAGATTTCGTCAGAGTGGAAGTGAACAACATGCTATCAAACCCTGCTGTGAACTACGACAAATTGACGCAAATTGTAACCATCTCCTACAAACCGCTGCAGATCAGCATGTCTACGTACGATGTGGTCGCCAAAGCTAAGCCGAAAGAAGCCTGCGCGGGTGTACTTCCACCCACGTTAAAAACGGACACGCTACAATTAGTGTATGGATAATAAAACACGCTGTTTGTAACAAGAAAAAGTATTAATAAAATTCCCTCCTGCAATCGATGTATTTTATTGTACTGACTAATGGGTGCCTAAGGAAATAGGTTTACCGGTCCTGACTACAAAGGACCTGAAAAATACTGTTTTCACTGATATCCTTGCAATAGGAATCATACACTCGTAAATTCCATTAATTTAGCTATTACAAGTTTGTAATTTTATCTGATTATAATACAAAAATTAATGATGTCAATCCTTTTTAAAGAAGTCTCAGGAAGATTAAATACTATTCTGTCACGATGATAACAAAAACAAAACATTTATGTCATCTTATAGTAGTCTATGGACAACATACATCTTCTTTCAAAATTGTGTGAGAAGCATGGAAGCATGAACTGGCTTGAATGCTCATCAAATACAAATTCCAAAAAAGTGAAAATAAAAATCATTACATTCAAAATTGAATTTAATTTACATACAGAAAGGTTACTCGCTATCTATGTATAATAAGTAACAGGCGAATTGCAAATCCAGTACAAAGGTATAAAACATTTCAGTTATGTCTTAGGGCTGCTATACATATCAAATATGTATTTAATGTAAATACTTTTTTTATTCTAGTTTCGAAGACCATTAGTACAACCGGTTCATTTGGCAGAAAACCATGCATCCTCTACACGAAAGGACTTGCGATGAATTGTTGGAAAATCCACTCTTGGCAACACCACCACCAGAACCTGAGAAACCCAAGCCACCGCGCATACGAAAGCCTCGCGTTTTTAAACTTGTAACGTTATCAACATTTATAAATATTCAAATAGATTTAACAAATTCTCAGTCTGTAACTAAAGCTAGATCGTGTTATTTCACAGCCGCCAAGATTTCCGTTAATACCGGTTGAAACTTATCATTGCTGGTGCAATCACCTGAAAGAGGTAAATCGTATGAAGATGTAAAAGCCAGTAATTCCTGTAGAAATGAATTACTTCTTAATATCTATGAGTATAATTTCCTTACACTAAAAAAGTTTTATTCTGATCCAGTTACAAATGGCGAAACATAAAGTAGACGATAGCCCACCGGAGCTCTTCCCAGAACTGTACTTAAAGCCGAGAAGACTAGACTACTACGCACGGCAGCTAGAAGAGAACATGAACGTTAACAAAGATCTACTCAAGAGGATCAATCTTATACAGAGAACAGGAGTAGGTTTTTTTGAGCTATTGTTTAAAATATGGGCAGGCAGTGTTCGACGACAGGTTAATAAATAATATGTTATCTTTTACAAAGCAATTGCAAGTCAAGATACAATGTATAAACACCACATAACAGGAGGTGGTCCTGGTATAAAATATTCTATTTTGACGTAACCGAAGTAGGAATTTATGACAGCCGTTACTGGTAGTCAGAAGCCAGCAATACCAACAACCACTGTTCCTTAAGAGTATCGTATTACACAGTTATTGGGTTGTAGTAGTGCAACCCGGAGTTTGAAAGGAGGTGGTATGACACCGTCGTGCCTCGGAAAGCACGTTAAGTCGTTGGTGCTGCGCCTGATCTCTCTCCGGTCGTGTGGGATTGCCGTCTTTTTGGACAATGAGAATGAGGTAACAGTGTGAGTGCATCTGCGACTGCGCACACACTTTAGCTCTACAATATCTCCCACGCCGATGGATAATTTAAGCTGAGACAGGCCGCTGTGACTGACAACGGTCAAGAGGACTATTATTGGGTTATGAAAGTCAGATAAGCAGTCGCTCCATGTAAAATTCTAGTACTCGTATTCAGCTGCATCCTTTTAGACTGGATGCCGATCCAAACATAGTTGGGAAAAGGCCGCAAGTGATGACCGCATAACATATATTTGCAGGGGTACGTGGACTGCTGGTCGCCTGAACCTAGCACTAAGTACAATAAGCTGCTATGCAAACAACGTCAACGAGGACTCAACGCAATACAGAAGGCCAATTTATATTTCTACTCCAGACTACTCATTGCTGTTAGTTTTTTTTCGTAGTTATTTTTACTTAATCTTATTTAGCCATGAAAAGAGCCGTAATACAGTTTCAAAGCTCACTAAAATCGTGGGATCAATGTTTAACTCCAGCCGTTGCAAGTAACTGGTCTTCTTTTCCTGCAAAACGAATACTCATTTACGGAGACGCGGCGCGTCGCGCCGCCACCACAACCTGTCAAATTTCTCCAAATGAATTTAAACCATAAAATGTTGATGACGAATGAATGTTGTTGACGTTGAAAATTTGACAGTTTATGGTAACTTTGATGCGCTGGCGACTGTACATGTCATGTTATTATTATAATAAAATGTTTCCACAGAGGTCGGAGCAGCTCCTCACCAAAGAATTGGATGCAGAATGGAAGGAAACCAAACATAAACTTATTTTAGGCGCATCGTGAGTAACAATTCTAGCGCGTCCTTATATAATTAACTAATCGCGTTTATTGATACTTTCTTCTTAATATTGATGCTAATTTTCAGATTACCGTTTATTTTATTTAAGACTGGTAAAATTGATTGTGACATAAGAGACCCAGCGTTTGATAAACCTTTACACTTCATCAGACCCAAGTAAGTCAGTCCTGCTTGGTATAATAATTATTGGTTTCAGAGGAATATACACTTACATTGTGATGAGTTTTCGCATGAACTAAACCTACTTAGTTCAGTCTTAGATAAGTTATAGTGGTAGAAGCTTTGATTGGTAACATTCTTACGAAAAAAAAGTGAAAAACGCGCGCAGTGGTGCTATACCATAGTGCCACCGTGCCCATCTACTTCTACAAACTTCCATAGTGATCTATTCACCACTTATGAACGTAGATTTCAAGAAAAAACGTGTGTACAAGAAATATATTACAGACTCCTGTGACGGTCAAAATTTTTCTTAGATACTTAATCTTTAAATTGAAAATTTTATAAACCCCCAACTAGTAATCGTCTGCACGGATTTTGATAAAACTTGTCTAATTGTAATATACACATCATGCGCTTTCATTTGATATCCCACTTGGGTATATTTGAAAATATTCGATTTTTCATACCCACTTTCATCCCCCATATCTAGTAAATGGCTGCACCGATATTGATAAAACAAATATAAGAACCACCGCCGTAAACTACTTACTACTTCAAATAAAAAAAACTGCATCCAAATCGGTTCACTTGTTTAAGAGCTACGGTGCCAGAGACAGACACATAGCGGTCAAACTTTTAACAGCCCTCTTTTTGCGTCGGGGGTTAAAAAGAGGAATGACAGAAGTTCTTGATGAAACGTGACGTCACATGACTCTGACTTTGGTCATGACTAGAGATGCAAAAGGAATTTTAAACGTTTAAACCATTTTGTTTTAAACCGTCTTTTTGGTTTAAAACGATTTAAAACCACACTTAGCGGTTTAATATGGTTTAGAATGTTTTTTTTTTTTGAATGCACTGAGGCTTTACACGAAGTTATCTAGACCACACCTTCCTGATTTACAATATATAAAAGGAAAATAAAATAAAAATGTTTTAAAATCAACCTTCATTAACATGACAGACAAACATAAAATTGATCCCTATCTGCCCCATCTCTCCCCGTTGCGATTTTGGTAGCAAAGTGAAAAATAAAAATGCGGCATTGCTGTTTTATTTTAATAAATACCCAAAACATGATTGTTTTCAGTGTCTAATCCTAAATAGTAGTATAAATATGATATATGACTTCACATATATTAATAAAAATGGTAAATGATTTCAATTAGCCTTTTAAACTATTTTTTAAAGTAATTCGTAATCAAGGTACGGCCCACGTGGTCGTGGTTTTAAACCGTTTTAAACAAATTTAAAACGGGTTTTAAACCACTGATTTTGGTTTAAAACGGTTTATTTACAACTATAGTCATGACAGCTTCGCAATCAGTAGAGTATGAATATTACACAGTCCTTTCGCCTTCGACCCTTCACATTTAGGTTACGTATGACAACCGCAACCGAACTACAACCATAATGTTATAAGAATAATGTTCATGTTGTCTGTGGCAGCAACAACCGAACAACACCCCCACTTATCGGAACAATTGTAAAGACTGTCACTATCATTTTGACAGTGATGCCCAATCAGCCCGCGTAGCATGACCACCGTAGAAACGGGTTTTGTCGACGAAGAGTCGAATTGAATTGTCATTTTATGAAAGATTGTGGAAAGATGTGTATCGTCGCAAGTATGGCGATGTTAGAAATGTATGAAATGAATGACAAGACATGTCAAATTGTATAGAAAGAGCTTTGTAGAGTCTTGGTAGACTAGAGATAGTATTGCCATGCTAGGGGGTAGGGGTGAAGTAAGACTAACTGCCATGTGAACGAACAGGAAGTAAAAGTTTTAGTTTATTCAACATTATTGAAATAAAATCTTGAAATTACAGAGTTGCTATGGATATTTGGGTTCGAGGTGGATCAAAGATCGGTAAAGTAACGATAGAGCTCTTCTCAGACATCGTACCGGAAACTTGCAAATTATTCTTGATGTTTGTCAAAGGAATTTCGACTGGTCATGCTTATGCTGGCACCAGATTCTTTAGGTTAGTAATTTAGTAGTCGCAGAACTGATGAAGACCTCTCTTTTAATAATGTGTGCGTCCTTTTCTACTTCTATTTGCTAAGATTCCATTTGAAAGACAACAAATTTTGTGAAGTCTATCACACCCTGGGCATTAAATCCCGTTATTATAATTGCTTCGTTGTCGTAGCTTACGGTCATTATTTTCAATGTATTAGTTCCACAATTTACTGCCTACTTCACATAATAGTTATTCAATCTTTTTTGGCTGGTAATGCTTGAGTTTTGTAACTTTGTTTTTAGAATAGTACCGGATTTGTACTGCTCTGGTGGAGACGTCATGAAAGACAATGGTTTCGGCATGTACATTCCACCAACAGAGAATGAGAAAGAATACGTTCTACCTATGACTGCTGAAAGCCGCACCTTGAATCACACTGTACCAGGTGAACAGCTAGTGATTCTTTTAAGCATTTACTACGTTTAATTTAATATATTATATACGTTTAATTTTTGGTCGTAGCACAGGAGCCGTAATATGAAGTGCTAAAACGATCGTTGCGGAAAAAGTATAGTGCTAATCAAGTCATATAGCTCCATTGCTCTCTTGTACCGAAGCAACGAAGATTCTAAAACATAATAATTATAGTGTTTGGTATACGTAGTAAAAATCTGTGTACAGCTGTCACGACTAATCTCAGGATAAAGGTATACTTTACACGATGTAACTAATCATTTCGTACGATGGTGTGATGGGTAGACGAGTTTGTTGCCATCGCGTGTAGAACCTGAATGAAATTGAAGCTGAACAGGAGCGTGGGATTGGCAGAACCAAAAATCTTTTTTACGCCCAGCAGTGGGTAAATATAAAGTAAAGTCGGGCTTCGGCTAAGGATAATCATTTCGCAGTGAAGAGGTTTGCATTTCACAATTTAATGGCTGTTGTTCTCCTTTCAGGTGTATTGTCTATGTTAGCTACTCCTAACGGTGAGGTGAGCGGCCAGTTCAACATCATATTCAAGCCTTTGCCGCAGTTCGATAATAAGCACGTGGTTTTCGGTAGAGTAAGTCGATTTTATTACTTCCAGATGTCACTGGTAAATAGAATAGTTAGATAAATAATATAGTTGTTTGGCTACAAAATAGAACCGATTTCAATTTAAGGATTGATAAATTGTTCTCTGAGGGGACGGTCATCAGCATACCCCTTTTGTTATCTTAAATCCATGCGCCCAGAACGTGGACTGATGACATAAGAAAGACCGTGGGAATTCACATGCTGCGAGACGTACAGGACCGGTTAACGTAAAGAGAATTGGGAGAGGCCTATATCAAGCAGTTCACGTCTTCCAGCTGTATGATGATGATGAGGCCTGCGCAGACAAGGGACTAGGTATTTGTACACGAACAATTTGCAACAACCAATGGGTGAAAAAACAACACAACAACCAAAGGCGTACAAAACTCCCTCGTCTGCACATAGTGTATAGTGAGAATTAAATAAACTTCTAATTAGTACCTAGAACGAATATTGAGAAAATTATAATGATCTTTATGCTCGTAGCAATAAGATTGTTGTTAGTTTGCTATCACTAAAAAGTCTGTCAAGATGAAGTATGTGTGTTAACCATAGATAACAGGCGGGCCGCCGCTTACATTGGAACGCATCAGCGCACTAGGGCTGCCCCTCGGCACCCCCTCGTCGGACTGCATAATCCGCTCGTGCGGCTGGTTCACGCGCGTTGGCCAGTACCGCGAGGGCGCCCAAAACACCATCAAGTTTCCGCCAAGACGACAGAAATGAGTAAAATTTTGGAGTATTTTCACTTTTTTTATCTTGTGACCATTTTAGTTGCAATTATTTGGCTTTTATCTCTTTTTAAATAAAATTTAAAGACCAAAATGTTTATATTTACTAAGTAGCTATTGCTCGCGACCTTCGTTCGTGTGAAATAATATATATAAAAAAATATTAATTTCATTTTTTAATCGAATTTTGTCACCAATTTCACGGGTTTCAATTTTTTTGCACTGAACCCCAATTCTTATTCTTAAATAAAAGTAGCTTAAGTTACTCCTTATAACATCAGCTATCTGATCCGTCCCGTCAAAATCAGTTCAGCCGTTTCGGAGATTAGCCGGAACAAACAGACATACAGACAAAAGTTGAAAAAAATGTGTTTTTGTTATAAGTACCGTAGTATATACTTTCATATACATTCAGTAAAGAGCTATTATTTTGGTATTACAAACAGACACTTCAATTTTATATATTTGTACTCTTATAGATGTGTAGATATCTATAGAACTATAAGTTCATGTACTGACAGTTGATATTTCTACAAATCTGTGTTTTAGGTTATTTGTATATCACTTTGTCATTGCTTCCACCGACATTTCCTAAACTAGCAAGGGCTACACAATGTGGATTCAAAAGCAATAACAAATCGTACTTATAATTAGGGACCTAGTGTTGCTGAACAAAGAGTCACAAAACAAAATTGATTTTAAAAAAACTGAACTGAAACACTGATCAAAATTCATATTATCAACAATCAACATCAATCTTCAAAAAGCAAACAAAAATAACTGCAATCCAGCTTTTATTGCAAAAAATATACTTTTTTATAAATAAATAGAAGAAAAAAAGCGCGGGAAACGTTAAACTTGGCGGACGCGTCCTTTTTGAATCTAAGTTAAATTATTTGTTATTACGGTAATATAGGATCAATAGTCTTAGTTTTAGTGCTCTATCATCTTCTTTAATTTATAATATTGTAGTTTTTCTTTTTTTCTTCGGTAGTGGTAAGTTTTTACTCAATTTTTTGTTGAAGCCGTGTGATGAACGACCCGCCAGACCCGGGGGACTTTGTTCCCCCGGCAGGCAACTTTGTTACTATTAGCAATGAGTCAGGCATGGAGACTGATGGGTCGTCCTCGGCTCGTCACCGGAAAAGAAGCCGCGTACATGTGTGCAAGCACTGTAATAAACGCCGTCGCACCCGAAATAACCAAGGTTCCGAGTCGTCGGGTTGTGTTTGCTCGGATCCTACAAGTCCTACAACTCTAACAGATTTTGATTGCTCTATAAATTCTGAAATACCAACCATTGCTGCTGATATTCATGCTCCATCCGTAGCTGTTCCCGCGCAAATCGGTCGTAAAACATACGACAAAACTGACAATGCACCTTACATTATTCATTTACAGAAAAAAACTATTTCCCCTGATGATGGTACTACATTGCACCCAATCACATTTGGTAAGTTTCTCAAACACAACGCCTTTCAAAATATTATAAATGGTAGCGTCAAAAAAATTGGGCGCAATAAAATTTCTCTCTCATTTTCCAATTTTCTGGATGCAAATTCTTTTATTTCACATAGTAGTCTGGAAACATATAATTACAAAGCTTTTATACCCACTTTCAATGTTACAAGAATGGGCCTAGTGCGTGGTGTTCCTGCAGAATGGTCTCCAGAGGAAGTTATTGATAATATTACAGTTCCAATTGGTTGTGGTCCAATTCTAAAAGTCAGACGCCTTAATTTTAAATCCGTTGTTGATGGTACAACCATTTGGAAGCCATCCCAATCCATAGTTGTTACCTTTGATGGACAGGTTCTACCTAAAAGAATATTTATGTGTTATAACGCATTACCGGTTGATTTATATATTTTCCCTACTGTACAATGCTTCAATTGCTGTCGTTTTGGGCACACTAAAGTTCAGTGCAGATCTAAACCTCGCTGCTACAAATGCGGTCAAGGCCATACTGGAGATAGCTGTGAAAGGGAAATAGAAAATGCATCCTGCTGTCTGTGCTCTGGCTTTCACTATGCCATTAATAAATCTTGTCCTGAATTCTCTCGTCAAAAACAGATTAAATCATACATGGCAAATAGCTCAGTTTCTTATGCTGAAGCAGCAAAAGTATATCCCCCAGTAACTAAATCGTATGCTGACACACTTTTAACTTCTCCTTCTAAAAACTTTGCAGATACTCCATCAATCTCTTCACCTAATAGAATGCAGGCTTCCAGTAGTTATAAAAAGACAGTCTTCCTGAAACCACGCTCCCCACCCAAATCTATACAAGATTATAATAAAGAGGCCCATAGTGCTATTATTAATGATTTTATAATTCCCCAGCCATCTAATGGTTGTGGTTTTTCTAATAATCAAAGTAATGATAAAAATGATGTAAACTTTTCTATAAATGATTTTCTCTCTGCATTACACAATCTTCTTTCTCAGTTCAACATCTCACCGTCCAACGTTGCCTCAACTTTCAATGTACCTCAATCCATTCATAATGGACAACACAACCAATATAATCCAGTGGAACTGCCGCAGTCTAGTAAACAAAAAGAGTGATGTTATATACCTTTTAAACAAATATGAGCCATTTGTCTTTGCTTTAGCAGAGACTTGGCTCAAACCAAATCATATTTTTAAAATTAATGGTTATTTAACCATTAGGGAGGATAGGTCTGATGGGTATGGTGGTGTAGCTATACTTGTCAAGAACTCTTTTCCTTTCTCTATTGTTTCATTACCTCCTCATAGTGAGGAAATTTCTATTGTAGCTATTAAGGTGCACCAAACTTGTTTTGTTTCTATTTACATTCCTCACCCTTCTTCATCTATTCTTCAAGAGATGAATAATCTCTTTTCTTCACTTCCAAAGCCTTTCTTAATATTGGGGGACTTTAATTGCCATCACCAATCATGGGGTTGTTCTGTTTCTAATTGTCATGGAGAGGAATTATTAGATATAATAGACTCACATAACTTATGCATCTTGAACTCAGGAGCTGCTACTCGCCGTTCAGATCCCAACCAAAACCAAAGTGCAATTGACCTGTCTATCTGTTCTCCAAACTTAGCCTCTTTATTAACTTGGCATACTCTAACCTCCACTCATGGTAGTGATCATTTCCCAATAGTTATTTCTTACCCTCTTTCCAAATCAAAGGCATCATCAAGGAGATCTAACTTAAAACATAAATTACCTAGTAGAAATAATAATGACTGGGACAAATTTAAAAATATTGTTGACAGTAAGCTTTGCTCCCTGCCTGTGATTTCTGATGGCAATGAAAACAGCTGTGCTGAAGCTTTAGCACTTTTGTTAATCGAAACTGCAGATGTAGTTTTTCCTGAAAAAAATAACAATAATAGTACAATTCCCTCGCCTCCATGGTGGGACTCTGAGTGTACAGAATTAGTTAACAGACGTAAAGAGGCGGAATACAATTATAACCTTGATATGTCTGATATTAATTTTGAAACTGTTACTAAATTATCCATCGAAACTTATAAACTTTTTAAGACGAAAAAATTTGAATCTTGGCGTAACTTCTGCTCATCAATTTCACCGAACACTCACCCAACGATTGTCTGGCGTAATATCCGTAGATTTAGATCCATTTATAAGAACCCTTCCCCTATACCTGATTCGTTAGCCAGCGAATTTTTAGATAATTTAGCACCGCCTTGGGTTCCTGAGGCTATTAACCCTAACCTGTCCTTACCTATACTATCAATAACCAACGGATTCCATAACCAAGACACCCATACGACTCTAGATGGCCCTTTCACTCTTACTGAATTAAAGGGTGTTATTCATAAAACTAAGGATTCTGCACCAGGCAGTGATGGCATCCCATATTCCTTTTTTGCTAATTTAAATGAAGACGTCCTCAGTTATTATTTACATCTTATCAATTCTATTATGATCACTGGAAACATCCCTGTTGAATGGAAACGTCAAATGGTGTTGCCATTCCTCAAACCAAATAAAATCCCATCTGACGCTTCTTCATACCGTCCCATAGTTTTGTCTTCAGTTCTGATGAAATTAGCTGAACACTTAATTAAAAATCGTCTAGAATGGTTTGTTGAAAGTAAGGGTCTTTTGGCAGAATCACAATATGGCTTTAGAAAAGGTAGAAGTACCAGTGACTGTCTAAGCATTTTAACATCGGATATTCGGATTTCATTCTCTAATAATCAATCTACGGTTGCGGTTTTCCTGGATATTAATTCAGCTTATGATAATGTTGTATTATCAGTTTTACAAAATAAATTAAGAGCTTTACGGGTCCCATTGAATTTGTCGAATTTTATTATTAATATCCTGACTGAACGCTCTATTAGTATGTTAATTGGAGATCAAGAGGTATCTCACCTTGTGTGGAAAGGCCTCCCACAGGGTTCTGTGCTCAGTCCCCTACTATACAATATTTACACGTATGATTTAGACTCGTCCTTAGCTGACCAAGTTAGGGTTCTTCAATATGCCGACGATTTGTTGTTATATTCTTCAAGCCAATCCGTCGAACAGGCTAGCCAGGCTATCAATTCCGCTTTATCTAATTTGGAGTCATGGTTACTTCTTAACGGCTTGGATATATCCACGTCTAAAAGCGCGGCCGTTTTATTTACCAGAAAGAGAAATATTCCCATAATAAATCTCTTTTTTAAGGAAACTCCTATTCCGATTAAAGATAATTTCAGATATCTAGGTGTAATACTTGACTGTAAATTAAGTAGTGCTCCTCATTGTGATTATATTGTTAACAAATGTGAAAATCACCTAAACATGCTTAGATGCCTCTCTGGTGTATGGTGGGGTGCGCACCCCTTTTCATTGAAACTAATTTACAACGCAATCATCAGAAGCACTCTGGATTATGGATTGTTTCTACTGGAACCGGGTAGCATCATGGCTTTTAAAAAGTTGGATCGCATCCAATCCAAAGCTCTACGTATTGTTTCGGGTGCCATGAAGTCCAGTCCCATTAATGCACTCCAAATTGAATGCGGGGAAGCACCTTTACATCTGAGACGACAATTCCTGTCTGACAAATATTTGTTCCGGATTCTTCAGTCATCAACTCATCCTCTCATTCCTAAACTAGACTCTTTAGTGTTACACATAGAATCTTCAGACTACTGGTCCCATAAACGTGCTCCCTGTCTAGTTGTAAGCTATAAAAAAATCCTTTCATTTTCTTCTCCTATTCACCGTTCCAATAAACTTCCCATGTTTAATTGTAGTTATGAAAGTTTGCTGTTCAGCCCCACCCTAAATTTTACGTGTGTTAAAAAAACAGACCCTAACAGAAATTCAAGATTTAATTTTTTTTTGTCTGAACACTTAGAATATCACCATATATTTACGGATGCTGCCAAGCTTTCTCCAACGGGTTGTGTTGGAATAGGTACGTATCATTCTCAATACAACATCGTCCAAAAAATAAAACTGCCTCCGGAAACTTCTGTTTTTACGGGGGAATGTTTCGGTATTTTAAAAGCATTAGAATATTCTCGCCTTTTTAAACTCAAAAAAACTATAATTTTTACAGATTCTCAAAGTGCTCTTCTAGCCATCAACAAATCCCCTTTCGATCATAAATCGCAGTTTCCTATAATTTATTTAATAAGAGAATTTGCGTTCAGAACCATCTCTGAGGGTAATTCAATACAGTTTGCGTGGATTCCGGCCCATGCTGGAATCCACGGCAATGAAATGGCGGATACACTCGCTGGTGATGCGGTGCAGTGTGGAGACTTAGTTCCCTATGTAAATTTTTGCACTGATCTTGTGACTCTACCAAAAACTTTTCTTCGGGACACTTGGAAGATAGCTTGGGATATCAGTAGCAAATC
The DNA here is from genome assembly GCA_947578425.1 of Eugnorisma glareosa. Lineage (NCBI taxonomy): Eukaryota > Metazoa > Arthropoda > Insecta > Lepidoptera > Noctuidae > Eugnorisma > Eugnorisma glareosa. The sequence continues at coordinate 16,518,565 of OX387970.1, read as the reverse complement.
GAAGGGCCGTTATTTTTCATTAATTCAACCTGACGTTCCTGAAAAACCGTGGTTTGGTAGGGCTGGGTTTGGTAAGATGGAGACCTCCATTCTTATACGGATGCGACTGGGTCATGTTTGCACTCCAGCCCATCTTGCCAAACTACATATCATTGACGACCCCACTTGTTCGTGTGGCACAGATGTAGGCGACTTAGATCACATATTTTTCTCCTGTCCCTTATATGATCATTCTTCCTTTCTTAGTAACCTTTTGTCTCTCCGTATACCTTTTCCTACCTCTATACTTAGTTTACTTTGTACAAATAGTTTTTCTGTATATAAATGTATAGCCTCATTCATTATTCTGAATAATATTAAATTGTAATTTTTCGTCATTGTAATTTGCTCATTTGTATCTTCTCATTCACCTCTCCCGTTTATTGATCCTATATTTCTGTCCTATTCTAAATCCCGATGAATTATTATTTTTGTTTCCATAAAGTTTCCCTACCTTTATTTTCCTCGTCTAAAATAAACATAAAAACCATAACGTGACATTGGCTAATGCACAAACCGTGCGAAGCCACAAAAAAAAAAAAAAAAAAAAAAAAAAAAAAAAAAAAAAAAAAAAAAATAGAAAAGTCTGAAGGCACACGACACGAATCAAACAATTCACAAATACACATTCATAATCGTACAATTAATACTCGATTAACTTTATTTACTAGTCAAGTCCCCGTAGTCGCCATTTTGTTGTCATCATTCTATCTTCACGAACAATCCGCACGATAATATCAGAGCCAGCAACTGAAATAGAAGCATATGGCAATTAGAATAAGTTAAACTCGAACCCAAGCATTTATTTCAATTAATTATTATAGGAAGGAGTCGATCAGTCAGAAAGATAAAACTAATAGTAATTCCAAAGCGTAGTTGGTAAGCATAACAATGCGAATATATCTGATGTTTCAACTTTATTTTCTATTGGTCTAAAGTCACGTAGGCTCCGCGTAGGAATGCACCGATAGTTTTGTGTTTATTGCTTTTTTAATGAAAAGATTGCTTGGATCGATTGTGATTAAGGACCGTTTGTCCGAAATATCCTTTGTCGTTGTATCTATAGCAATACTAATTCAATACAAGGTGGGATAAATCTAGCCTGGCTGTTCAGTACCTATATAATATAGAGACAGAAACGGGTTTTGTCGACGGAGGAGTCGGCAAAATGACAGATCAACAAAAGAAATCTGTCATTTTGTCGATTCTTCCGTCGACAAAACCCGTTTCTACGGTGGTCACGCTACGCGTGCTGGACTCCGGACACTGGACGGAAGTTTCTGTCAAAGTCCAGTGTCAATCTGTCACAATCTGTGCTCACCAAGGGTGCGTGCCGGTTTGACAGTACCTTAAGAAAGTAAGCTTTAAAATTATCTATCTTGTTTGTCTAGATACGTGCAAATTATTTCCAATACTAAGGCTATGCAGATGATGACTTACCATTATCAGAGCTATGATGACGGCCACTGTGCCAACATACACGGCATCCTCTCGCAAGAAGTCTATTACTTTGGAGAGGCATCCCTCCACGTACATCGTGGTAGGATTCGGAGACCCTTTGCAATCCATCCTCTGAAACATTCAGAACATAAACATAAGTATGGCGTAATATAGTAGCATTGTATACGGTTAAAAAGAAGAGTAACCATCGCTCCTATTGCTCACTAAGCTCCTGTAAATATTTCACTCACGACAATTGTTAACTGCGGACCATGAGCCGACTTCGTTTTCCTCTATCAAAGAAGTTCCAATACTACCTTGATAGAAGGCAACGAAACTTCAGAAAACTGTAAAATATCTATGAGAGTTACAAAAGAGATTGCAATCAAAATTGATCATGGCCTCTTCGTCAAAATAAGTTGACAATAACACTTTAACATTTAAAAAATATTAAAAAAAAAACTTAATGGCATCTAACATTCTTTTGACATACGGCCAGTTATTGTCGGTTTTTGTTTAACAGAGGTTGCATTAAGAAGTGCTCTGTATGCATGGGAAGCAAAACACAGCATTGTTTCGTGAATATTGATTGAAAAAAAAAAGAAGATATATCTCAAAACTCTCACCTTCCCAGGATAAACTTCGCGACAGCAACTTTCAGGCACATTATCATTCCAATCCTTGTAGCCTTTGACGCCGCAACACTTCAGATACGTCTGAGTATCATCCCAGGACTTGGTATACTCATGCCTGACCCCGTAGTAAGGGATGGAAGCATACAGCTCCCGATCTAAGGTCGTGAGGACTTTCTCTCTAAAGACGAACTGCAGGATCCCGCCAACTAGCATCACCACGAAGATTATGAAGACCAGGATGTAGTACTAAAATGTAATAGAGTAATGATTAGATAAGCATAAGGCAGGGGCGCTCGCGTATCCTCTAGCGCATCCGAAGTGACTCTTAGAAGTGTCTGCGTCGAGTTTTATACTTCAAGGCAATACTAATTTCATTGTTCAAAAAAGTTCGCGAGGATTTACTGCTTGGTGTGAAACTGACTGAAACTGAAAATTAATTCAAATATTACTATTGACGTGCATAAAGGGTGTAACAAGACCCTTCACGAAGCCGAAAGGCACTTGTTCTCCGCGTCATTGCGATATTTTTTTTGTTCTAGACCATACCTGGAAACCTTCTAGTTACGGAGATATTGGAGGTCAAAGTTCCAACTTTTTCACAAGTTTTTTTTAAAATAATATATGTTTTTAATGGAAGATTTTTACTTTAAACACCTCCACGACCGCCGTACTACTCAATCCACCCATCAGTACAATGTTTTGAGTGCGTTACATTGAGTCCCACCGAAAAACGTGATTTTTCGCCCCAAAAAAAGTCGTTTCCCAGTAATAATTTTTGCATAAAGTTACTTAGTTTGATGTACATAATGCTTGGTTGACGGCTTCGTGAAGGGTCCTGTTACACCCTGTATAGTAGATGATAGTCTTATTCAAACGCACCGTAAGCAGCATACATTTGACCTCCTTCGCGGCGCCGCAGCACCCGAGCAGCGACAGCAGCATCAGCGCAGCCCCCATGGCCACGACCACTCCCACCGATGCTATGAACATGTTGTTGCTCATCAGTGTGCTGGAGAAGGAACGGGAGACCCATACCCACAGGCCTACGGCCAGCGCGATAGCACCGCCGATCTGGAATGTTGAAATTCAATTTGTTAATTTTTTTAGGTAATAGTATTTTTTTTGGAAAACAACCAATAATAGATAGGATTTAATTTTAATAAAAGAAAAATATTATTGTAATAGGAATCGTATCCCGTAACTCTTTTAACTTCAAGCCTCTCTACGGTTGAACAAAAATGTTTTGAAGCGTTACCAAAATCGGTACTATCACCGTCACCGTCGCGTTCGTCTTATTTTTCGAAATAAGTTCACCAATGATTAATAACATAACGACATTCCCCTGTCAATATAATTCAAGCGACAAAAGATCCCGTTTTTACTGTTTACACTTCAACCAATTCCTCTGTGCAGGTGGGAAAACATAGAACTACATAAATATGATTGAAGTTTGACATATTGATGTAAATTTTCTTGACAAGCAACGCCACTTTGAACTACACACTTTAAATTGGTCACACTACTACAGTTTGAAGGCAAGCAGCGAAGAGTTGATAACAAATAGAACTAATTAAATACGAAAGAGGTTAATATGAAGCGTTATTGAATAAAACTGGCCTATTTAGGTAAAAATAAAATAACAAAAGCCATTAAACATTACAAAAAAAGTAAATAAAAAGAAAAATTTAATGGCATCCAACATTCTTTTACGGCACTATGGCCAGTGGTTGTAACATATCAATTCAAATTGAACTAAAAAGGTTGCATTATGCAAGATAATCAGTACAAATTAACTTCAGCAGAGTTGCACTATAGAAAAGGCTAGTTGAACAGCTTCTTAAAAAAAAACTTATAGAAACATGACAACATTCTGACAAACCGTCGACATTAATGCATGAACATAAATCTACAAATTCATCATGGTTCTGATCATTATGGTTGCGTGATGAGCAATAATCTACCGGTTGTACTTGATTGATGTAAGAGGCATCAGACATAAAGACTATGAAAGGTCACACATGCACTTGTATATGACATTGACGACACGCAACGGATGCTTAAATACCTGCCTGCATATACCTAAGTATCTTTATGCATGCATGCCAGCAACAACACTGGTCATCCTAATTTCTGAGTAGGTAAAAGAAACATGCAATTAGTGCCAAAACCCACGCAGTTTTTATTTTTGTTAGCCTTATCTGTGCCACTTCTGGGCAAAGATCAATTCCTTCCACTTTTCTCGGTGTTGTGTAGCTTCATATAACATTATTGTCAAAGAAATCTCAACTTCGTCATTCATGCACGCCTGTATTAAAATAGATAATTTCGAGTTTTTATCGAATCTAAATACGATCATTTTTTACTGATGAATGCAGGTGGACGTCCGCTTATGATATGATACGATCTAAATTGCTTCATGTTGTTGCCCTAATGCGATCGTCTTGAAATATTGCTTCATTTAATCGCCAGGATGTTCCATGAGGTTTGAAGTTGAAAGGAGTAATTTTAGATAACATCTAAGGTTGCTTTTAATGCCTGTTTTATTTCTTATTCACGAAGTTCTTTACCTGAGAATGTTTACATATTTGTACCATGCATAGACACGATTGCTAGACGGAAATTGTACAGATTTTTATCCCTTATAGAGAGTGACGAGGTGGTACTTACGAAGGTTACTACATTGATGCATATCAATGAGAACTTCATACATCTGCCGCAACTGTCCATTGCTCCTCCCATGCCCATGGCGAATCTGTGAACAGGTTACAAAAAAAAAATGGTGATTTTTTAAAACAGGGTGTTAAAGAGACATCGGCAACTGCCTTTTTTTTACCGATGGGAAATCATCAAATAACCCCTCCCGCTCTGGGGAGTGTCAGACTTTTACTGACTAAAACCCATCCATATTCCTTCCTTTGCCCTTTGTGTTCCAGGGCCGCGGTATCTCTTTCGAACAATCCCACAACCCTGGCAGGAAAGCAACTGCCTGCAATCATGTTCCGAATTAGTGGTAATGTTATAGGAAAAGTATATAATCCGTCATTTGTACACAATTCTGTACAATTCCTAAAATGGATTGGAAATCTATGAATTTTTTTGTAATAAGCACTTTTCCTAGGAAATCTATAAGTCGCAGTCATCTGGTTAAATCTGCTATTTGATTGAATGACTAGCGCGTTCATTGAATGACAACATTCAATTGAATGACTAGGCCGAACGTTGATTGAACAAGCGTCATTCTACGTCCAACTAGTTAGCGGATTGTAACATAGCCAGTTGAAAAGAGCGGACGTAAAATCAGTCAGGTGATTCAAATTGATTCCGTGATGATCCTGTGATTTTAAATATTAAGTTTTTTTTTTATCTAAACCCTTATTTCACTAGGTGACAAAGACTTAAGTTACCAACTTTTTGGAGTCCCAGAGACTCGCATATTTTTTACTTTTGAAATAATATGATAAATTTTTCTGTTTTTTACTTTTTTATATTAAGCAAAAATATGAGATTAAGTAAAGCTTTGGAAATCATGCTACAATCTTTTATTATTTTAAACTTAGCAGTTTATAAATCAGTTTATTTTTAATGCTCCCAAAATTCTCATGAGAATCCTACCTGATGGGACCCCACTATGGACGACCTAAAATTATGATCAAACTTACGGCAATCGACAGAGAAAAATATTAAAAAACGAAAATATTCTATGATAAATGGTCGAAAACAGTGTACTTTCGGAGATTTAGAGGTTTAAAAATAAAATATTTAACTAGTTCTATCTATATTAAAATGGCTGTCCTACTCTTTGATTCTTTGAATTCCTCGAATAAGTTGGAAGAAATAGTCAGTATTGCCTATCTTAAGACTTAAAATACAATATAAAATCATAATGAGGTGTGTCATGTCATTAATCATTTTTGTTATATCAAGTCCTTACTTTATACTTGGTTAGGGTGACCATAAGTTCGCAACATAATAGCTAACCTTTTACCTATTATGTTGCGAACTTATGGTCACCCTAACCAAGCATTACAAAGTCGGCTATATCCCATTCAACGACTTCGCTAAATGACGTTCAGTCAAGACGTTGAACGTTACATTCAACGACTTAACGAGTTGTCCTTTGGTCATTCAATTTAATGTTGTCATTCAATGAACGCGCTAGTCAGTCAATCAAATAGCAGATTCAACCACATGACTGCGACATAATTACATTTCCTAAATAGCGATCGGAAATCTATTACTCGTACATTCTTGATGTTCTTAAGGGGGGAAAATATAATGACCACCAAAAATAACTTTGTGACCACTAACATCTATCACCTAAATGATAAATGAGCACCAAATTTTAATGAGGTGGTTGATGACAAACTAATTTTGCCATAGATTTGGTTAGAAGGGGTCGAGTGAGCGAGCGAATAGACCCCGCCATACCCTTCGTGGTTATTTTTTTATAAAGCATAGCGGGGCTCCGTCGACTGGGTCTCCGTCGACCAGGTATCCGTCGACCGGGTCTCCCTCGACTCGGACTCGTTTTCATATATTTCCTAGTATCATCTCGGAATTGCATACAATTCCTAGGAAATATATACATTTCACAGGAAATGTGTGTCTTAAAGAATCATTGAAACATATTTTACACCTTTCCTAAGTAGGCTCGGAATTGTATATATTTCCTAGGATTTTTGTACAATTCCTAGGTTTCATACATTTCCGGTAACAGTAGCACTTTGCACGTCGAAATCTTAACATTTAATAAAATTATGGAGAAAATAAACACAATTCACAATTCCAACTTGCCACTGACCTAAAACACGTGGCTTCCAAAAGATCCCCAAACTTTTTTAACTTGGGTCCCACAAGGGGTGCGCAGATGCACAACTTATTAACTTTGTCAACCATGCGTCACGTGCAGGTGAAATGATGACTGAGCTATTCGGTAGGACAGATGGATTCAACCTGCGTCGTTTATATTTGAATTTTTTCTTTTCGAGTTACAACTCCCACGTTTTTGGTCGGTGTGTTTATTCTCAGATGAGAATAGAAGCTTGTTATGACAAAATTCATTAATTCATCTTCTGGGTGTACTGGGGGCTAAAATGGCTGCTTTATCAAAATCATAATATGAATCACTTTAAAAAAAAAATGCATTGTACATCTTATGTATGTACAGTGGTACATACATTAAAGAAATTTTACAGATTGTAATAGCTTGATTTGCTGTACACGAATGCCTTAAAACTAGGCAGCTGTACATACGTGAAGGTTTGGCGTGAATTCGGCAGAACAGTTACGCCTGCAGGGCATAAGCACTCCAACTTTCGCTTTGCATATTGCCCAGTTTTGTGGAGATTTTGATCCCTGTTGGTTGCTTGATGGTTAAAGAGTAAAATCCAGTGACCGGTGCATATAGATAGAGTATTGTATAAGTACAATCATATCGACGGATGTCGGCAACCTTGAGTACCTAATTAACTAAACAGTGAAAGTTGATTACAATGTATCCAGTTGTTTGTAAGCAATTCACGTGTATAGGACAGAACTTATGGCACGCTTTGGTATCTCTTAATGCGAGTAAAAGTTTAAGTGCGTGTGGTCGTCATATTGAACAAGTAAGTACACGTAACATACCATAAGGCCACGCCTGTAATCCCCGAAGGGTTTGGCAGAGGTGTACCTAATAGTACACCCACATTTCAACTCCCATGTAATAGGGGTTGAGCCTATTGCCATCAACCGGGCGCAAATCCAGACTCTGTGGCTGCTACTGAGAAATTCCTGATGGAAAAACCCATTAGCACTTTGCCCGACCTGGGAATCGATCCAGGACCTCGTGCTGAGAAGTTGTGCTTGCGACCACAATACAATCTTTTCATCGGTAATTTAAAAATAAACACCTGTTCCAAACATTTTCACCATGTAGGTATTGCTCTTTTATAAAAAAAAAAACATAAAAAACGCCCTTTTTCTGATCCAAGCTGTATAGGAATATCCTAATACTCGTATCGTGGCCATACTATTATTTACATGCGATTGTGTTAAAATCATGTCAATTACAAAATTAACCGGTCAGAGGAGCACGATATCCCACGTTTGACCTTTATAATTTGAGTCATAAATCTTCCCATGCAAGCGTATAGGAACATAGCGGTAAATCTTGAGTTTATATGACAACGATGACAGAAATGCAACCAATGTTTCAAATATTTGAAACAGGAGTCCGAGGCGAGAATTACACTCAAACTTAGCCTTACTTAACTTCACCTTAAGGCGCGGCGCAGGCGTGTAATTTATAAGTAAAAGAAAGAAGCCGAGTGCTGCGCCGCGCCGCTTGACTGTAATTCACGACACGTCGCGCGTCGCGTACGTACATTTTGTATGAAAACGTATTGAAGCGGCGTCATACCTGCGCCGCGCCTTCACCTTACGCCGTTTGTGTATAAATCGCATATACGCCTCAAAGAGATGTCAGCAAAAGGAAGGGGTCCGCAAGGGCCGATGCCTGCCGGGGCTGCGGGACTGTTCGAAAGAGATACCGTGGCCCCGGAACAAAGGGCGATGAAGGAACATGGATGGATTTTAGTCAGTAAAAGTCTGACACTCCCTCCTGCTCCGCCCAGAGCGGGAGGAGTCATATAGATGATTTCACATCCGAAAAAAAAAAAAATAGAGGTACACACGGCTACACATCAAGCTATACATTTCCAGTATAAGCTGACCTCGCATTGTACGGAAATCTCATACAATGCGAGATCACCATAAACTGGAAATGTATAGCTTGATGTGTAGCCGTGTGTACATTCCGTATCTAATGATATCGTACACCATGAAGCTTGACCTTCGATAGATCATAGTCTGTGTCACAAATTAGGAGCAACTAACAATAGGAATATAGCATAGTCTACGAGTACACAATACACATCAAAATGACAAACCTAGGTATAAAAAATCATCCAACGATTAAGATGATGTACACTATCTAATTAAGTACATGCTTCTAATCAATCTAAGCTTGGTATAAAAACTTGAATGTAATTAATTAAGTTTCAGTACCTGCTATAAGTTTATTAATCGTATTTCACATAAAATAGCATTGCTCATGAAGTCATGACAGTACGATGTGGTCGACATTGTACACAGGTAGGTGATCTAGTACGCCATGCCACGGTACAACAGAAAAAAAATAGCAAGTAGGTACTTCTTACCTCCAATAAGTTGATTTCGGTTTTCTTCGCCACTTAAAATGTATTTTAAAACGATTTTTAATACTGATCATGTTACTGTTGTGTTTCTGTTCAAGCTTGGAACTTGGAATGACAGTATAGGTAGATTTTATTGGACTGGATTTAGTTTTCCTTGTACCCACAACGGCCCAGTAGTAGGTACACATCTTAATTAATAGTTCGTAGATACAGTACGTGTTCTCACATAGCTTGCTCGACTTCGATTTAAAAACAAATAATTAAATGCAAATCCTACCGACCAACCACAATTTATATAGTGTCGTTAGATTGTAGGTGCAAGTTAAACAAATCGAAATGCTATAATTTTATATTTAATTATGATAAACAGAGAAGTTTAAGCCGTTGATAAGGTTGGATCCGGAATTCCTAGCTGTGAACAGGAACAGGTGATGCCGCTAATTGAGAGTTTCGGAATTTATCGTAAGGTAGGCCAATGTGTCCTGCCAACAATAACCTATGGTGCCGAGACATGGACGCTCACAAAGGAGACTGTCCACCGAGTACGAGTGGCACAAAGGGCTATGGAGCGAGCCATGCTCGGCATATAACCCACTTAGATCGAGTGCGTAACACCGAAATCCGCCGTCGCGTCGGACGAAAGTCTACGACGTCGGGGATCGCGCGATGCGCCTCAAATGAGCCTGGGCAGGACATCTGGCTAGACGCGGAGATGAACGATGGAGCAAGGCTTGGACCGAGTGGTGCCCAAGATTAGGCCATAGAAACCAGGGCCGTCCTAAAGCTCGTTGGGTCGACGACATCGTCAAAGTCGCGGGAAACACCTGGATGTGGGACGCACAGAACCGGGAAGTGTGGCAGAAAAAAGGGGAGGCCTATACCCAGCAGAGGGTGATTCCGGGCTGATATTATGATGATAAAGGTAGGCCTGCCAGAAACATCACGCTATTTGGCGTCTGTTCCTATTAGCACTGTGTCTACTTATGAAATAATTATAGGACCTTTTACCAATCAATAATCTACAAAGATAATTAATATGTAGGTAGGTACGTACAAGAACTAACTGCCTTGCAGTAGCTACTCACTACTCAGCTACTGTATAATTGTATTGACTAAAGTATGCTATTACATGTCATATGCAATGCTATGTATATGATGCGAGCATGAAGTATAACGACCACTTGCAGAGAGGAAATACGCGACTTGCGCGGACGCAAACACTCAAGGTGATACTCCGGATAACACAAGGTCCATCTAATCCATTCTCTTACGATGTTTATAAGTGAAAGTAGCATTGTATGACGTTCCATTGAAACGAGCACGTAAAACAATAACATAGGAAACGTGCAAACAGTAGTTTAAAGTTTAAAAACGCCCGAATGATGTCAACATCAACATAAGTTTAGCGTCGGTCGTGTCGTGTCGTGGCGGTTACTTACATTTTTTCACGAAATCCAATATAGTCTTGTCAGAACCGTTAGCCGAAACAGTTTCACTTTATCATCACTCTTACTTCTCACTACGGTTACTACGTTTATTTGATCAGTTCATTGACGAGCTGTTTGTTATGGAAGACGACAGGTGCGTCGTGGCCGGTAGTACAGAGTCAACTGGTTTGTTGAGTCAAGCACGCGGGCGACGCCCCACCAAGCAGGCTATAGGAAGAATGGGCAGCCTTCGAAGGGTCCTACTAACGTGTTTGTGTTCGCAACTAGGTCAGGCACATAGCGTGTAATGCAGCGATAATTTACATTGAAAGATCGGAAAGAAAAGATTACGACTAATAATTCACATTGCTCTATATTTACAAATAAAACCACCAAACTTGAATAAACGCTGACGTCATTCAGCAGAACACGTTTGAATTAAACGAACTTTTTCGAGTTCTCTTTTTTATATACGATGCATGAGATATTCATTAGTTATGCAACGGGTATAAGATGAATAGTACACATAGTTAAAATATGCATAAGGGCTATTTGTAGCCAGAAAAATATGTGTTATTTTATATCTTGGTATACTAGCCGTTGCCCGCGGCTTCGCTCGTGTTTTGGTCGGAAATTATCCCACGGGCACGATGTAAATATAGCCTATGGCACTCGGGGCCATAATGTGCTTCCTATTAGTGAAAGAATTTTCAAAATCGGTTCAGTAGATCCAGAGATTACCCCTACATACAAACTTATAAATGTTACTTCTCTATAATATTAGCATAGATAGTATAGAAGTATAGATAAATCACAGTGAGTCTCAGAAAATTACTGAGTGATTACAGGCGCAGCTGTTGAACTTCGGATTGCTTGTTATACGGCCCATAACTTATAATTTATGCATAGACAACTAAAGCTAGGCTGTTTAAATAAAACAATAGTTTGTCACAGTTTCTTTTATTAGCTTTTTGTTAATAAACGTTCACCTCAACTCAAAATAATTATAAACTGGTGGTACAAATGTAATCAACGCGGTTTTACATCAATATGAGCATTACTGCGTCTACTACCAACTAAGATGTCAATTGAGCTTTGGTTTACATGAAATTAATCATACTCTGATTTTGCTATCAGATTAGTAAATAAATTTTAGATTAAAAAAAACTCAAGAAAATCTATGACCTGCGCGCGATCAAACAAAGATCCCATGAACAAAACTGGTAAATTCTACTTAATTGTTAAAGTTATAAAGATCTAAAAAGATAGGAACATAAGGCCGTTCGTGAAGATAACATATTTAGGCAGACCACGCAGATATCACTGTTTCTACGTGGACAAATCTTTATATTGTTATAACTTCTTCAGCGAGTATTTAGATGATCTTTATCTACACTTATTAAAACTATATAATATGACCAAAAATACCCGTCTTATACAAATCTTTGAATTACTCTAAACAAAACCTAAGGCATACAAGTCTAAAGTAATCTACCTGGATAGCGCGCAGGTCATAGTAAAGCGAAACTATGCAATAAATAGACAACCCAGTGCTTTGGACTTGTGAATATAACATGATATCGAATTGAAGTGGTTAGTACCACAGCGTGATCGCTCTCAGCATGAAGGTCCTATTTTATTCCACAATATATCCTCACCTGCTACTGACTCTGATATAGCTATCACTAATGGGTTAGGAAATGTTCGTTTTTTTTTTAAATAAGTAGCAAGTGCGAATTATTAGTGATCGCGTAAAATCAATGATAGAAAAAAAAATAGATACATCTCATTTGTTGTAAACTTAATTTAAACATGAAGCAGTAAACGGTAGGTGATTTCGTAGGTACAATTATTTATATCTATTTAGACACGGATATAAAATAAAACAAATACATTTCAAATAATATTTTAACTGAAATTATAATCATTATATTACATACTTTGCGCTAAAAATACAACGTAATACACTTATACAAGCATCTCGCTACTGCTGTTGGTTACATACGGACTGACAATAAATTAACGCCTGAGAGTTACATCTTTTTAACATTATATTACCTTTTTTTTTAAACATTAAGAACGCTGTAATTAGACCTAGTACACAACACGACCTGCGTAGCTTCTCTTATAAATTAATTGACAAAGATAAAAATATACAAGGTGTATATTTCATTCAAAGCAAAATATGTAAAGACTCGGTTCTGAACTAAAAACAATAGAAATGGTAATCTATTCGAGCAGCCAGTCTTTCACCGCCTTACGAATACAAAAAAGCAGATAAATGTTCAGAAGCTCGACTAGGGTTACCACAAGGTACTGCTTTGAGCCTGGAACGACATATTGAAACTCCTTCATAAATACTCCTTAGTTTGAAATATACATCTTGCATAAAGAAAAAACTTCAACACAATAAATATTTAATTTCAAACATGGCCTAATAGGAACAAATAATATTTTTTGTAGTTTATTTCCGATCCCTAGTGACTAAAAACAAAGAAAAACGAAGAAGAGACAAGTCAAAATTTTTATTATGCGATACGACTGACAACTTAATGTTGTTATACTAGATTGATAGAAAATTATTCACATTATTTTGTCTAAGCACAATGACGATGACGTAAGAGCGACAAGACGTAACCTATCTATTTTCGTAACGTAACTTATAATTTTGGTCTATAATTTTTCTAATAATGCAATTTTCCTTAGTTTATAGACTAAAAATACTGCCTTTGCATTTTTTTTGAAGAACTGTGCCAAAACATTAGCCTAGTGATTTTAATTTATTAGGTACTTTTACATTTTTTAGAGCGTGTAATATAAAGTACTGGCAGCAAAAATCGAATCAAACAAAAATATAAATATTTCAATAGAAGACAATGAAGCAGTCGACTGCCTCGGACACCATGGCCTTTCCTGCAGTAAGAGTGCAGATTGGATTGCGCGACACGCTAGCATTAATAGTCTCATCCGTCGCGTTTTTGCCACCGGCGGGGTGCCAGGTGTCTTAGAACCCACTGGCTTGGCACGCGTCGATGGGAAGAGACCAGATCGTATGACCATAATGCCATGGAAATTGGGTAGGCCTTTGGTGTGGGATCCAACTTGCGTCGACACCCTTGCGCCATCCCATCTTCCTAGCACGGTGCGCTGCGCTCGGGCGGCTGTTGCTGAAAACCTCAAACGGGGCAAATACAATAACTTAATTGGTAGTTATGTGCTTGAGCTGTTTGGGGTGGAAACACTAAGGCCATGAGGTCCGAGTGTCCACCAAGTATTTCGGGATATCGCCAAGCGGTAGGTCGACTCTTCACGTGACCAGAAGGCTGGCCTTTTTAGGCCAAAGAATCAGCATTGCCATCCAACGCGGCAATACTGCCAGCTTTCTGCTCACTTTCCTATTGACAGCGATGTAGACGATTTTTTTAACGCCTATGTAATTCTTTTCCCATTCTGATACTTGTACATACTATTATTTTAGATCTATGTATTTGTAGTTAATAAATAATGTACATAGTAATGAATAGAAGACAACAAATAAATGCAAGAAAATTTCGTAATGTTTTAAATCAATATCCAAACGCATTTTCAAATCCTTTGTACATAAATATTACACGTATAAAATAAGAAGCTACGCAGCAACGCGTGAGCCCTTTCATTTCCCTTTTATACATGACGCGAAGAAAGTAGAAAACTCACCAACTTCAGCGTGTCATATGGAGTTGAATATGACCAATTAATACGGACTTATTATTATTATTATGTATTACATACATCGTTAAGAAGTATTTAAAAATGTTGACTGTTCCTGTAGGCGAGAACCTTCTACGGAGTTTTTTCCAAACGCTTCGATCGCAAGTATATTTCAACTTCTTTCAGTCATCCCGAACTAGAAATACAGCTGAACTTTCAACCGAGTCACCTCGGACCACTTTAGAGAGCGTGGTCGACTCAAACCACTCTTATCAATACCGATTCGCATGTAGCTGAAAGATTTAATAAACTTTTATGATTGCATGTGAGCTAGAACTAACGAACCAAAACGCACTATATGCAACAGAATGTATTGCAGTTGGCAGTGAAAATGTATTGTATGTTCAGTCTTTTCAGTTCATCTTGAAGAAAGTTTTAGCGAAAAGTGTGAGATAACAAAGCGTTTACTCAAGTGAAACCTTCTCGTTATCGATACTGATAATTGTAGTTTAAGCCTCAACATTAGACTGAAGTTATTCGCAGTCATCATCATCATCATCAGTACATCTTAGCATCGGTAACAGTGACCACGTTATTAGATAAAAAAACATTCGGCAGACTGACTACCATTCATATGCATACATATAATAAATGAAAGATCATTCATATCATTCAGAGTGAGCTTTGGAACACAAAACAAATAGCATATTCGTTGTTAGAATGCGTACCTACGCGGAATCAGTCTGCGTATACCAGAAATTGTGGCGCTGTATAGAAAAATTATATGAGCATACTCGTTCTATACAACGTCATGCGGTCACAAAAACACTGCAACAAACTTGCAAAAATCATCACTTAAAATCTGTACCGAGAATCCAATTGAGAAAGTGACAAAAAAAGCAATAAATCCATGTTTAATTTTTTTTGTATTTCCTTTTAAGGTGTAAAAGAGCAATATTTCTATTATAAATGCTGCTCTTGAAACTTAACAACATCATGGAAATATATTTAATATGTTTTTTTATCAGACACTCCTCAATTATTGTGAATGCGAATCAAGTCTCGCATTCATGGGGAAACAAAAATTGGGAAATAGTGTCAGAATGTTGGGCGAAATTTGTTTCCCAAGAATACGAGACTCACGTTGTCAGCAACATGTTTCAGACAAAAATATGTTACTGAAACAATATTGTTGAATTTTGCAACAGGGTTTCAATGTAGCTGCCTGTATCGGGTTAGTGGGACGTGTGGGACGTGCGGGGTCGTGTCGGGCCGTATGTTCAGCAGTGGCAGCGCACTACGGGGCGCAGGTCGCGGTGCGGTCAGCTGGCGCCGGGCGGCACCGCGGCGCAGCACTAGGGCCGCCGCGCCGCGAACACGCCGCGCTGCGCCAGGTACGCCGCGCTGTCGGGGTGAGACCCTGGAATAAATACAAACACCACATACATTTTTAGTCGATTTTCATGCTGTAACTTCTACAATTTACATTTAAATGATATTGACATCAGTAAAATGGATAAAAATAACACTTGAAAGTACTACAAATTATGTTTTAAAAATATAGGCAAACATTTTATTTTTTTGTTTAATGATGAGATGTGTTTCCGCTCCAAACATCGAAACTAACTCAGAGCTTGAGGCATAATTTTGGACACATATGTCACATGATATGCAAATTACTGTCTAAGGCGCTATTATGTGGAAAGAACCACAGATTTGAGTTAACCTGTCCAGTCCAGAAACCGAATACTTATTACTACTGTAAAACTCACGAACCTTGGTTAGGGAACGGTAGGCAATTGGTCTTGAGTATCTCCTCGTGATTACCATAGGCACAGAACTTGACTACTACTGTGTTAGCCGATATGCCCGTGATCTCGGCTTCGTAGAACTGAAAATTTCAAAAGATAATTTTAATGCGAGGCAAATTTTGTTTGATAGAGAGAATAAAACATTTGATTGCGTGGTAACATAACATAATATAAAATAGCACAAAAAGAGTAAGTAGGGAGAAAATAAGCGTCACATCCAGTAAAACGGCCTTCGCTCAGCATAATTCTGTGACCCCATGCGAGAAAGTGGCAAAGCGCTGGTTCTCAGCGACACCCGGCGTTGACGTTTCAGACTGTGGACTGATGGATAAAGGTACAACTTACATTATTGTCCTCCCAATAAAGCGCTAGGCAGCGGTCGCCGACTTTCCAGTTGATGTCGGCGACGCCGAGCATGGCGCGCGCCTGCTCGTTCACGGCCGCGTTCTGGAAGCCCAGCAACGAGTTGGCGAGAAACGGAGCCCCGCGCACGTTCGCGTATTCCTGCGGCCGCGCGCCGTACCCGTACTGGCGGCCCGCGTACCCGCTCGCAGCCGCTGCGACCGCTGCATTGCCCATGTAGCTAGCCACGTTGCCGTACAAGTTATTCTGCCGCGACTCCACGTAACCGTTCGGCTGTTGTCGCCGCTGGTACGACTGCTCTTGGTACTTCTGCAGGTCACTGCCCCTCCTGAAAGGCGGTATGTCGGGCATGCCCTGCGCGGCGAGGTACGCCTGCTTGGCGTACACCTGCTCCAGCGGCGGGTAGTTCCGCGGCTGCTGCAGCTCTTCAACCGCCCGCTGAGTCGCCAACAAATTCAAGTTAGCCGTAGCATCCACTAAACTCTCCATCGCACTCGCAGCATTCCGGTAATTCTGCTGCTGCTGCTGCTGTTGCTGTTGGTGTTGGTGCTGCTGCTGTTGCTGTTGCTGTTGCTGCTGATGTTGTTGCATTTTATTATCATTATTATAATTTCTGTCGCTCCTCATATTCTTATCACTAAAGTGGCTCTGTGGCGGCGGCGGCAGCGTGTGATATGAATTGTTGTAATGCATGTTCAGGTTAATGCTGTTGGTCGGGAACTGATTCTGGTTCTGATGTTGCTGTTGGAACTGCTGTTGTTGCTTGTTCTTCTCCTCTAACTTCCTCTGAAACCTTGGTGGCTTTTCACTCTGTGTTTGGTATTTTCTATCTTCTCTATGTGAATGATTATTATCATGAGAATAATGTCCTCTTGCATCAGATCTTTGTCTATTGCCACCATCAAATCGAGATCCTTGATTGCGAGGGTTATTTCTTCCACTATTCCTCTCCCTATAATTATTCCGATCATTCCTGTCCTCTTGTGAGGAGCTGTTCTGGCGGTTGCTCTTATCCTTATCAGGTACATTAGGCAGCTTATCTTCTAAGAAGTCAAATAAGGACACTTTTCCTGATGGTTTCACTTGAATGTCCTCATCATTAATTTCCTTGTTCCGTCCCTTTCGTTTGGGTGGTTCTGGTTCTTTCTGCTGCTTCTCTTTACTTCTACTCTCTGAGTTGTCTCTCTTTTGCAGGATCTTCAGAGCCCTATCAACATTATTCTTGGTATATTTGAGAGCATTTTCAGCTTGCTCTTCTGAAAATCCAGCATCAACTATCTTCTGTACATTTGCATCCAATAAAGGTTTTGTGCCCCCACCAAAGACCTAAAATGTAAATAGAAACAGAATTTTGAAAATTTATATTTAATTGTATAGCTTAATTTTTAATTGAAAAACTTACTTGTTAACATGGCCAAACTAGAGTAATTAAAACATACAACAGTAATTAACATTACCCCATCTTATTGCAATCCCAACACAAGTCTTATCAGAATCCAATTTCTAGCTATGGTCATGATAAAATTGGATTCTATTGAATACAACAAAATAAATTGTATTTTATTGAAACAATTTTGCTAATTAAAAACAAATGTTCCAAAACCCAAAAATTTAACAACTAGAGCAAGTTCATCAAAATGATTTTATTGAATTATAATGAAAGTGAATGCAAACAGGCATGTTATGAAATTAAGACAAAGAAAACCTGTATTACAATGGACCGACTAGCATTATACATTTATAGCAGCAAATATTTTTTTTCCATGTTACTGTAAAATATAAAAAATATATTACTTTTTTAACACCAGAAGCCAGTTTCTGAGCTTCAGCAATTGCACCTTTCCTCTGAGCTTCAAACTCTGCATTATCTTGTTTAGCAGCTTCTGTTAGACTCTTGAACTGCTTGTCCAATGCGAGAGCTTCCAGTCTCTGTCCAAATGGTATCCATGGGGGAGGACCTCCATCCACTCCGGGGCCCCCTACAGAATAAGGTTAATTTATATCACACATTTAAAAACTTACAACCTTAAAACATATAGTTTCTCAGCCACCTTCAAATAAACTATTTAGAATTTAGGATCACAATATGAAGACATGTTAAATTACAATGTTTGGACTACAATGAAGTATTTACTACAATAAATGAATGCAGTGGAATATGTAAACAGTACATATTAGAAAAACACAATCAATTGCATTTTTAACAATACATACAACATGATAATATTTAAATCATTTTATTATAAAATATTTGTGGGATAAATCAATTGTTATGAATAAATCTATCATATTTGGGAATTACTCTCAAAATTAACAGAACTAACTCACCTCTAGTATGCTTAGCAAGACTCCTATTAAGTTCCCATTTTTCTATCATGTGAGTGACTTTTCCACCAAGCACTGTTATAACCTCAGGAACCAACCACACCACACCGTGACAGACCTCTAAGCCTTCATTATTTAACATCACCTTAGTACCGGGTGGGGTGTTAATACTTAAACTGGGGATAGGACTAGTTTCTAGGCCTGTACATGTTGTTTTACCATCATGTAACGTCAACTTGAGCATTCGAGGAGCAGACGTAGACTCCTCATTTGCCTTTGGTGCTGACACATTTCTAATTTTCTGTATTTGGAGTATCACAGGCTTCTCCAACTTAGATGGTTCTTTAGTAAAGTCTTCAGGAAGCGCTGCATCTCCTACATCTCTTAAATCATACTGGAAAACAATAAGAATTGAACATTAACACAACCAGAACCAATTGAGCAGTAGACCTTGACAATAATAAAATGTAGCTACGCTGACCACTCACATCTAATGCCTTCTTCGTAAGGATATCTATATCCTCTATTTGACCATTTTCGCTAACAATATCAAGACCCTCTTCACTTAGGTGCCTGAAAAAATCAGATATTAGTTTGAATAAGAACATTCGAATATTCTCCATTGATATAACGACTTATTGTAAAATATAATTACCAGCCTAGTTCAATTAAATTTTCCCTGAGTGACATGTTTTCATTAGTGGTTAAATTAACATGACTTCAAAGAAAATAATTAAAAATAAAACTCCAAGACATACGGCACCACCATCAATGAAATGACAGCCACGGTAATGTGTACAACAGATTAAAAATATGCATTTGATTTTATCTATGGAATCAATCAATTTGGAATGAAGCGAAAAGAAAACCTATCGTTTTTCATAGACCTTTGCAGTCGTAGTTTTGCACGAAAAAAACCGGAAAGGTGTGATGTAGAGAAAAGTTGTTTTCAATCATTCTGAGCGGGCTGGCTTCAGTTTGTATGTCTATATCATTTACTTTTTGTACATTCCGGAAGTACATATACTACCTTCATAATTTTTAAACACATTTGTAACTTTGCGTAGAAGTCGTTGCTACCTCTGCCACCGTGCCCCGGTACGCCAATGCTTAAAATCCAACACCCTGATACTGGCAACCAAAACTTCTATGATGTTAAGCAATACCACTTTTACACCCCAATCTTAACATAAAAACCGGCCAAGTGCGAGTCGTAGAGGGCTCCTTATAGGGTACCGTAGCTCCAAACAATACATACAATAAAATATTTTGAAGGCTCATTCAACAGCAAAACTAAATTTGTTTTTCATACACACATCAAAAGTGTCTAGGGATCAACATATATTTTTGCAATAACTTTTCTCCTAATTGATATTAATTAAAATTTTCTTTAAGGATTCATCAAATAAAGTGTTTTCGTTTGTCACAGTAACGATAAACCAAGTCACCTTTGCATTAATAAAGAAATTTGCCATTTTCCTAATAAAGGGATTTTTGACATTTGAACCACTAACACAAAAGTTCGAAAAAAAGACTGAAATAACAGTTTTCTTTAAAATTTGATTGGGTAACTTAAACAATTAATAATCCGTGTTTCTACCGCGAACACTAACAACACAAGAACATCGGTTTGGCATACTCAAAATGAGTTCATCCAAATCACGCTGTGGAATGGCCGCCCATGTTCGTTGCAACAACAAAAAAAGGTCTTCTTGCGACTGGATACCCTCCATATTCGGCAGAGCTCTTCTCTGTAGCATATCCCATGCATGCTCAATCGGATTCAAGTCTGGCGACTGAGCAGGCCAGGGCAGGACATTGATGTTAGCTGCGGCGAGAGTCTGTCTTACAACTCTTGCGGTGTGCGGTCGTGCATTATCATGCATTAACTGAAATAAGGGACCGATTTGCACTTGTAGAGGAACGATGACGTCTGATACAATCGTCTCAGCATAAATTTAAGCGTTGAGGTTGCCTCTGATCCAAATCAACTCAGTTCTTCCGCCGATCCAAATACCCGCCCATACCATGATGGTTCCACCACTATAAGGATGGACTTCCTGGCAGGATTTTAATCGCTGTTGGCGTCCAGGGGTTCTCCAGTGTCGTATACGTCTTGTATCCGGTCTCATACCAAAACGAGACTCATCAGAAAAGCACACGAAACGCCATTGTTCTTCTGCCCAATTTCTGTGTTCAAGAGCCCATTGATATCGTATCCTACGATTGTGCATTGCTATAGGTGGTACCCGTAGCGGTCTTCGGGAATGAAGGTTCACTTCATGCAAGCGGTTTCTGACTGTTTGGTCGCTAATTAAGTTCCCTGAAGAGTGATGAAGCCTCACGGCTAACATCATGGCGGTTATTGTTGGAGCTCTTCGAGTTAAGATTTGAATGTATCGGTCTTGTCTCCGTGTGGTGCAGCGATACCGTCCTCCATGGCGCTCAGCCACGGTACCAGTGCTTCGGTAACGTGTCCAAAGTCGACTGATAACACTCTGACTTGTATTCAGAGCTAAAGCCACAGTACGTTGCCGGGAACCAGCTTCTATCATTCCCACGGCTCTGAGCATTTCTTCCCTGCTTAAATGACGTCGCCGCTCCATAATAACGTTGGTTTTAATCAGTAGTAGGGAAACAGTAGCACTAATAATGTCTTCAATGCGTTGTATGTTTTTATAGGGAAAATATTGACAGCTGATTTTCATCTTTTACTCGAATTTGATTCACAGTTCCTGATTCAAATTATGAAATGCACCAAAAAGGATCCATATAAATTTATAAAATCATAAATTTATTACAAAGCCACATCTCAATCTCAAGAAATCCACATAAAAATGCTTGATCCCTAGACACTTTTGATGTGTGTAGTATGTTAATGAAAAACAAAGTTACAAAGTTACTGCAGTTTGATGAAAAAGTCCCATATCTCAAAGACAAAACATCAAATCTTATTCAAACCAATTTTGGTTGAAAGTTTTATTTACGTTATACAATCCTAAATTTTTTCAGAATTTTCCTCCTCTTACCTACTTTAGAAATTAGAGGGGGGACACACATTTTATCAATTTGGAAGTATCTATCTTCCAAACGATTGACTTTGAGAAAAAATGGTTTCAGAAACCTCAATGTCATTTTTCAAGTTCTATCTATAGACACCCCGCACGTATAGGTTTAATGAAAAAAACATTTTTTAGTTTCAGTTCCATGCATGGGGAGCCCCCATTAATCTTTTATTTTTGTATAAAAATCTTAAGGGGGATGCGCAAGGGTAACCCGCGAAATTTAAATTTTCTTACGTTTATTGCAATTTGCAGGTCAGTGACAGGTTGTATGTTGATTAAAATATGAATCGCGCCAGTAACACGTATGGAGTTACAGAATTATAATCATTCAAATCATCAATACAGCTCTCCAAGTTCATATAATCACATTCAATAGCTATTTCATGAAAAAGTCACTTTTTGAGATTATATGAACATGACATCTAACATTTCGGTGACCTCACGCTACACTAGCGCCTCTAGCGGCAAATTCATACGTGATAGCCCCCACTTGCACAATGACTTTTTCATGAAATGTCATTCAATGGGATTAAATGAACTAAGGGGATTGTAATTCTATAAATGCATGTGTTACGATCGCGAATCGTAATATTTAAGTCAACATAAATAGCCTGACATTGACCCACAAATAGCACAAAACGTTCGTAAGAAAATTTGAATTTCGTGGGCTACGTGGGCACTTGCACTGGGTACTGAGCACATACATATAACATGTCTGTGGTACTGAGCTTTCTGTCTGTTCCTGTTAAAATAATAAAGACTTAGCTAAAAGGTCTGAAACCAGGCCATAAAACTACAAAAAAAAAAATGTCTGTTCTTGTCACAGGTGACAGATGTGTCAGAGCTGAACATTCTGTTCTTCGCAATTAGAGCACAATAAATAAAGGGATATTGAATCTTATGTCGTGGCAATATGTGTTATTTTTCAACTAAAGAAACAGAAACAGTGAATTCAACTTGCTTGAATGATTTTTGAGTTTGCAAACGTCATTCAGTGAGCTGTACTGATAAGCGTAAATCCAGCAATCCACAATCATTCGTATCTTGGACTTTCTATCTATAATTGTAATCAATTTAGAAACCGCACGTACGCTAAAGGACATAACAAGAGTAATAATGGCATCGGTGAGTGAACCGTATTATCTAGTATCATCTTTTGTCGATAAATATTGTGTTCATATTAAAATCCTGGATTTGTATTCACAGACACACGTATTCAACGTTGAAATGACTTGCGACGGGTGCTCAGGTGCTGTAGAAAGAGTACTCAACAGGCTAAAGGGTAATGGTGTGGAAAACGTTGAGATAAGCTTGCCAGACCAGAAAGTTTCAGTCACAGCCACACTCAGTGCAGAACAGTTACTGGATGTGATTAAGAAAACTGGCAAGAAAACAACTTATGTGAGCACACAGTAATAGCGTTATTATAAGTTACCTAATAGTAATATATTGGTTCAGAAGAGACCAGCATAATTTACACTACATCAAACTTGTGTATGAACTATGGTATAATTTTATCATAGACTTTCCAAATTATAAGGCTGACAATGCCCCTTGAGCCAAAAGTTGACATTATACTGATTTTGAAAAATATCCTATTGATATTATTGGTTGTATCATGTATATTAATTTTAAATTGATTTTGTTTTACCAAGTGTATAGAATGTAACTATTACAGTATTTTAATAAATCATTTTTGCTATAATTGTTTATTAATAATATGAGAGACTCCCAAAGTAAATTCACATTTATTAATTAAAATTAAAATCGACCACATCTACTTGCATCTTTTTTCTTGCTCAAAACATCTTCTAGAGTGTTGAGTCGCAAATCAACAAGATCTACTGCTTCATGGAGAGCATTAAGATGGTCCAGCATAGCATTAACAGTGGGCAATACATCAGGACAATTACAGTCTGTATCTCCATGCATATCACAGGTATATGTGCCATTAATTTTTTTTATTTTCTTCACTGGCATATCAAATTGATCATTAATTAATTTAAATCCACTGTTTATGGGGAAGCTTCTCTTCCTGCCCACCCACTCGATAGTGCCACTAGTGTAACAAACATCATTTTCCTTCAGTTTGATCATACCAAACAAATCATCACCTTGTCCACCTCCACATATAGTCCCCGCTGACCTCATAGACTTGTCCAAGAAAGAGGGTAGGGTGTACGTAGCAGGGCTGGGTGGGATTCTAGGAATATGACTCACTTGTTCAGCACTGTGTACTGAACACTCAGCAGCTGAACATTCAGATATAGCTGGTGTAATTTTTGGTACACACACACAACTATTTGGTACATTTATTCGCATTGGGCTAACAATTGTGTATGAGCTTCGTAAACAAGGCTCTGTTTGACTGCACAGTCTTGGTTCAATCATTGTACTATTAGCATTTGGTTCTTCAGAATAATTCAGTCTTGCAGATTGGTTACCTTGGCTGACATCATCCAGGTGGACAAATGTAGTTACAGGAATCTTATGAGTGTGATAGCATTGATACCAAGCTTTTGAGCCCTATTTTATGGATGATGAAAACTATATTAATACTTGGACTCATAGTGCAAACTTAGTATGAAGAGGAACGTTTTAATGCGTAGTAATTATCGCAGTTTTCTCTGAATTCTATTTTTTGAAAGGCTACCATATACTTGTTTGAAACGGATCTCAATGAATAGTCCTGAATGGGGAAAGTAATGAGTTTTAAAATTATATCATTAATTTGGACTAAAATGTATTTCTTAATACCATATACAATTAAATAATTCATATATACAAATTAATTACATAAATTAGCGAGTGACTATTTGCTACTGTGTGTACTACAAGTAGAATCTTTTATGAGCAACCTGGTTCCTGTCTCTCGTGTCTTTTGATGAAGTTGTAAGTTTGGAAGATTGAGAGGTACACTTAGGTATAGTTGATCCATTGTCTGCCATGTTTTCCTTTAAATCACCTGATAGTTCAGTGAAGTTCGTTTTCCATATGAAAACCTATAAACAATGAGAAATATAATGCAGAAACGTGTGCAAATATCATTTACATAATCTCCTTTGTAATGTTACTTAAATACTCTTCTACATGAGAGTTTAGCAACTACATAATAATTCTTCAACACACTAACAATCTTCAAGTAATACAAAAACATCTGTTGCAGACACTATCTTATTTACTTTGTATAATACTACATTATGCATACTTACGAGTTTATCATCTCCTGCAGAGGCAAAGGTATCACCCCCAGCTGAAAAGTTGACAGCATTGATAGGACCATAATGTCCACTCAGAGTAAATATTGGATGACCCTCTAAAAGATCCAGTATCTGAAAGTATATTAACAAAACATCAGGGTAGGCAGAGGTGTACCCAGTAGTACACCCACATTTTGCAAGTTATGTTTAAGTCCCTTAAAGAGGGCCATTGCTATTGCCATCAATCAGGCCCAAATTCAGACTCCGTAGCTGCCCAATAACACTTTTCCGTACCTAGGAATCAAACCCAGGACCTCATGCTCAGTAGTTGTGCTTTGAGACCTCTAGATAAATGAGGCAGAAATTGAATTAAATAAGTACTTAACAGGTATAAGAAATGTGTCTTAGACCTAATAAGTACTTAATTAATTAAATTGCTTCAACACTGTTGGTAGCTGAAATTCTGCTCACCTTCATTTTCCCATCTTGGCTCCCAGTTAGGATGTAACTACCACTAGGATGAAATGATAGTGAAGTTATGGCTTCATTATGAATACTGAAATTGTACAAAATTCAATTTGGTTAGTTAAATATAAATAAGTTTAAATGTTTCTTATTTTCTTTGTGAGTGTTGAAAGGCTCTTTTAAAATTACCTATAATATTGCACAAGATTGTGTGTCCTCACATCATATAACTTCACATTTCCATGAGAAGTACCAACAGCAATATAACACCCAGATGGGTGCCAAGCTAGGCACAACCCATGGCCTTTCTGATCCTTGTAAGTATGGATACATTCTCCGTTATCCAGGTTCCAGAGCTTGGTAGACTTGTCATCGGAGCAAGAGGCTATAACTGAACCATCACTGGACATACGGGCACATCTCACCCAGTTAGTGTGGCCAACGTATGAAGCTAAGAACTTGTGTTTATCAGTTGACCAGAGCTTCACTATTTTGTCATCAGAGGCAGTGATTATCTGTAAAATATGATTTATATTTAAAAGTATTGAGTGTGAACATGGATAAAGCTAAAAGAGTATGTACGGATCAGCAGGTGGTATTCTGTAGTTTTTCCCTATCCTCATTGAAAAAAGTGTATGTAAGTATAAGGTAACCATGGAGACAAAAGTTCTAAAAACTTTTTTAATTAGGTACTTTCTTAATTAGGTATTTAGGTACCTTAGTTCCATCTGGGCTAAACTGCACTGACCGCACAGTCTGTGAATGAGCCTTGAACATGCCAGTGCTACCCGTCACTGTGGGCACCCACAGCCTAACGGTTTTATCGCGCGACGCGGAGGCCATATACTTGCCCGAAGGTGAGAACGTTACGTCCATAACGGCTTCGTCGTGGCCTTGAAACCTGTAGCTTCTCATAGTACCGCGTAGATCCCATAGCTAATAGGACATAAATACAGAAAACATAAGTCAATGCATAAATCGCGCCATCATATATTCCAGAGGTAGAACCTAATTGTTTATAGTTTAACACAAAAAATATACCAAAACACTGTTATCCAGTGAGCTGCTAGCAATTTGTTGTTCATTGGGACTGAAATATAACGCAGTAATTCCATTCCGATGGCCCTTTAGTTGTTTTTCCAAAGATGGTTCCAGGTAAGTAAATTTGTTTTCCATGGCGGAAAATAACTAAACAACTTTCTCTTTTTATGAAATGAAATAGCGCAAAACAATAGTTTCCAACATAAACAGAATTCAAATCAAACTGCTGTCAAGCAAGTTCCCTGTGACGTAAGAAAAGTCAAAGACCTCGTCTTTGGTCTTCGCCAATCAACGCTTTAAAAAAAAGACATTCTCATTATTACTAAATAAAAACACAACATATCTCAAAGATGACAAATCAAAGTATGACAATAGCCAAGATTTTCAAGCTTTTCGGACTAGCTTAAAGTTATTGATCTATTTCAGAATTTTATGAATGTATCAGCTGTAGAACAATAACAATTTGGAAACTTGCAACAAAACAGCCTATGTCATCTCGTCTCTTAATCTACTTGTCTATTTACTTTAGTCTGTGGCCGTTATTCGATTCCTTTTCAGTGGACACGAGGTGTTTCCAATGTTTTGAATTTGATTTCTGAAATTTAAATAAATTCCTTCAATAAAGTTGGGTAAAATGATTGATAATATAATTTCTAAACATTAAATATAATTAGAATTGCAACTACCATACTTATTTATTAGTTTTTAGCAATTTAATGGCATACCCTGCCGGTTGCTCTCGTGTATTGTTTTACGGAACAGAATTAAAATATTTAAAAATTTAAATAATTGTCTGGGTTACAATTTTAATTTTCATTAATTTTCAGACTCGTGAATGGGAATATGAAGTGAAAAATATTCTATGGGGATTATTTTCTTGACTGCTGTTGGTAAGTTTGATTAAAGTTTTTCCATGATGCATCAGTTTTTAAATTTTAATTCAAATTTAAATCTCTTTAATGCATGTCAAATGTGAATTTGGTACATTAAATTGACATTTACAAAATTCTGCATGAATTCAAGCTCATACATGTGTGAATAAAAATCATTTAATTTTCTTTGTCATTTCTGAATCAACAAAGGCAAATGTGTCAGTCAGAGGTTATTAACGAAATCTTAAACAACATGCCACCAATTTTGCACATTAATGGTATCTAAAAAAGTATAATCTCCTCTACTTGGATTTGGAGTTTCAAGCGAAAATCGTTCTCTTGATTATCTTTATATTGATTAACTAGCGACCCGCCCCGGCTTCGCACGTACCTTCGTACCTTACCTTATACACCTTCCTCTTGAAACACTCTATCTATTGCTCAAAACTGCATTAAAATCGGTTGCATTGTTTAAAGATCTAAGTGTACCAACAGCGGGAGCGACTTTGTTTTAAACTATCATAAGAAGATAAGAAAACTTGGTAAAGTAATATTTTCTTTGGTTTCAGGTGTAGTACTGAGTGGCAATGAATGTTGTCGGTGTAGGTAGCGAGGCCACTGGGGAGGTGGCTCTCCTAGTTGACGAACTCAGTCGGGCTGTGGAGCTCACTTTAATCCCCACCGTTTCTCATGAAGAACGAAGCCAGGCCTATAATGCATGTGAAAGGTACTTAATTTGATGTTTTTAATCATTAAAAAATAAGTATAATCTTGTATAACGGTCTATTTGTTTTAAAAATAAATTATCTAAACCTTCATGTTGATCTTCATAAAAGCTGCAATATCATTCTCTTTTTAAATGAGCAATTTGTTTTGTTTGTAGCTTTAAAGAGAATTCACCATGGTGTGCCCAGGCTGGCCTCTTGCTGGCCAGTGGCAATCAATACTCTCCTGGAGTGAAACACTTTGGACTACAACTCATGGAACACACTGTAAAGTATAGATGGACACAGATTACTCAAGGAGAGAAGATATTTATTAAGGTAAAACATTGAGATTTCTTTATTATAAAAAGCTTATTCAACCCTTAATACACCTGGAGTAATATCAAAATTATGGTAAAAACATTAAAATCCTTTGCAAAGTTTATAAGGACAATGCAATCACAGAGACAAAAAGTTGCTTCTATCTACAGCATGACAGGGAAACTTGACCTATACCTTGAAAGGGCTTATACTAGAGGACATTAGTAACAAATTAAGTTCAGTTAACTTGGGGTCAAAAGTGGATACTAACCAAGCTGTGTAGGTTCTGCGATTAATTGTCTGACTAATTACCAAAAACAATTTATTATTAAAAAAACAGTTCCAATTTAAACATCCTGAAAGCTGAAAATGAATGATCATTTGAAAATAATAAATAATCAAATATTTTTTTGTATTTTCACGAAAATCAACACAGCTTGGTAACCATTTAACCCCTTTCAAGGAACAGGTTGAGTTTCTTTGTCACTCTGTATACAAATACATAAAATTGAAGTGTCAAAATAAACAGCTTTTTACTGAAGTCTGCTTGTTCCGGCTATTCTCTAAAACAACTGTATCAAATTTTGATGGGACTTTTACTGGCATATTGTTGATGTGATAAGGAGTAACTTAGGCTACTTTTATATTAGAAAAAGGAAAAAAAAAGTTCCGTGCAAAAAAAAAAAATAGGTAAGTCTAATATCTACAACAGCTAGTTTATATTATGTATAGATGAAGTCTAAAAATAACATTTTCCTCAAATTCATAGTATTATTGCTCAATGTTTGTCAACAATAACTAATGACAGTGATACATTGAAGAACTGGTAATGCAGAACTGTTTTGTTTTTTTGTTACTAGGCAGGCACTCATGAATAAATTGTTCAATTGGTGCAATTAGGTTAGACCACATTCCTATTGATAAGAAACCTTACTCAAAATGATTAACAAGTATATTGAATAAAAAGTTATGCAATCTAGTTAGGGATAAAAGTCACTAACTATGTTGCATAACTTTTTATTAAATTTCCAATGGACTGTAAACATCATCATTCTCCTGGCCTTATCCCAACTCATTTGGGGTCGGCGCAGCATGTCTTCTTCTATACTTCTCTATTACTCGTCATCTCATCAGACACCTCCTTTTTCTAAATTGCAAAGTGGGTATTAGAATTATGTTTTTTTACCAATAAAACAATTTAGCAAAAATTTTATTTAATTTATTATGTGTACTTGTCTAAGAAAACATACAGTATTGTATAGCGGGCTGGTGTCCACAACTCCACGTCCAAGTGCATATTTTACGTGTAATTTTTATACCTTCAATACTCAATAGAGCACTCATAGAACGTAATAAGCTCCATACAAGAAATTATGCCATGAAAGCTTCCTTTTAAGATCTTTGGGGCCTTAGTCTGCTATTGCAATAGTGTCAGAATGGTCTATCATTGATTGAATAAGGCCCCGCGCAGACGAATTACCCTTTGTACGCACGTCAAACGAGTTTCGAACGCGCTTCAATACGCCGTGGGCTAGGGGCCGCTGGGGGTAGGGTAGGTAGGGTAGGTAGGGGGTAGCTGGTGGCCTCTAACTCCACACAAAAAAAAAATGAATTCCTACCAAAGCCAGATATTTACTAACTCAAATGTTTCCCACAGGAAAACGCAATGAAACTCCTCTATCTAGGTGGGTGGGAGACCAGCCACTTGAATGACGCGTTGGCTCGCGTCATCGTTGAGATGATAAAGCGAGAGTGGCCTCAACAGTGGCCTACCTTGCTGGCTGAGCTGAGTGACGCATGTTCTAGAGGACACAGGCATACACAGATAGTGCTGCATGTGTTCTTGAGGCTGGCTGAAGATGTAGCTATATTACAAGTGAGTAACATTTTATTGTTGACCTATCTTGGATGAATTATTAACTTTTCAGCAGAGTACATTTATTGGTTGAGTAAGCTAAATATTTAAACAAGTTTTTAATGCTAATAGGTTTGGTACTGATGAAGATAACAGTCATATTCTCTGCTCATAACAGCAGTGAAAAATTACAAGCTGATGTGTAATAAGAATAACATACTCTTATTCAGTTTGACATCACTTGAATACATAGGCACCTCAAATCCTGCTTTTCTGAAGATTCTTACATCCAGAGGGAGAGTGCTCTATCCAGTTTATATTTTAAACAATGTCTTTCTTTTCTTTCTTTTGATGATTTTATGATGATGTTCTCATATAAGACAGATTCTAGTTGCATAAAATTTTGCAACTAATAAATAAGGATAATTCATGCAATTGACCTTATGCCAAGTATTATTTGCAGAGGTAGGTCAGCTTTGCGACTTATAAATCCCTCCCTTACAAAATGATTAATATATGTTGCATTTTTTTAAGAATTAGGGTATAGCTATTCAATTATCTTTACAGTAAATGGTTTGTGAGGAAGTCTAAATATTCCAAGTTAGATAACAGCAGCTGTTATCATTTTACATTACTGCTAATGAGCATCACACATTGTAAATGTGGTCACGATCAACCTTCGCGAGCGCGTGAACATTTTCATTTACTTTCGATACCATAGCCACCTAGTGTTTGTGTACATACTGCATCGATGATGTCACACTGTGTCGTGTTTCGACTAAAATAGATTTGTATGCTAGATTGAGAAAATACTAAAGCTTTATTTATGTGAAGCAGCATCCTGCTTCGATTGCGTTTGCAAATATCCAAACGTAGCCTCATTGTGGAAGTAGACACACATGGAAAGCACAACCAGCTTTTGCATGAAGGACTTGGCGATCAGAACGAATTATTTGCCCAGTGTTGGGGCAGTGAGGGCTAGAAATAAAAGGTGGTGAAAGTCCTAGCATCTTAGACTTGGTTGGCAACAAACTTTATCCCTGAGGTCACCAACTTTGATGAATGAGCCATCACTGAGTCTTGTGATGGCCGCCGTCAGCCTTTTGTCCCTAAGAGTAAAAGTAGTAGATGAAGAAATAATCAAATTTTACCTCAGCTCGATTGTTTAAAGATACATCACCGTAGTCTTTATTGTCATATTAGCAGTAAAACGTACTCTGATGTACGTCTATGGGCCTCTCCCAAGTATCGCCACATCAAGAGTTCTATGGCCAAAAACCTCAACCATTTCAAATTGACTGTGATTAACTAACTTGTAATGTTTTATTGGCTTATCGTTCCGCGCAATGGAATCCAGTAGTGTATGCATTTAAAATACTTTAAATTGTACACAGAACATTTATGCCTTGAATGCATTAAATTCTTATATTATGTACAACAACTATACGTAACTTGCCGGCCACTTCGTCAAAACTGAATCTTACTAAACCAGTGAATCAAATCTAAACTGATTTATTTAAATTAGGCTAAGAAGCAGGCGATGGCAATCCGACCAAAACGCCCGCACTTCCCTACTTCGTAGTGTTTAAGCTGGGGAGACAAAGTGGTGACATTCCTCCCCAGCTATGAAACTGGATGTATAGACAATACACAAACATATACATACCTACATGAGAATCCTAATCTTAACTAATCAACCCAAGGGGTACTTTGGTGATAACTTAAAAATATAATGAGATCTTTCCTCCAGACTTTAGAAAACAATCAACGACGGAAGGACATAAACCAAGGCCTAACTAGCAACATGTCGGAGATATTCGCGTTCTTCATGCGTCTCATAGAGATGCACGTTCAGGAGTTTAGAGAGAAGACTGCCGCAGGGGACTATGCTGCCGCCGCTAGCCACGGACAGGTGGTTCAGGTAAATAATGACCTCAGTAAAAGTCTACTTAGTCGCTTTTATTTGGAGTAGGGATACTCCAAATAGAGCTATAATTATTACTACTTTCAATTAAAATCATTATAAATGTGACAAAATTTAGCAGCATATTTTGTAAATACGAGTACACGACTCAATACCACGCGAATTTTCTTGCCTGAATCGCACTTTTTCGTTTGGTTCAAGATTCAACATGAAGCATTCACTAAATTCTGTTTTCGGGGAGACAAAACGAGCTTTCATTGATGTATCCTAAAGTCTAATTAGAACTATGTAGTGACTGAAATAGATATCATGTAATTAATACATACCATTACATTCCAGGTTGTGTTACTGACACTAACGGGTTACGTGGAATGGGTGTCCATTAACCACGTAGTGATGAACAACGGGCGCTTGCTACAAATCCTTTGTATTTTATTGCAAGACGATGTCTTCCAGCTTCCCGCCGCTGAATGTTTATTACAAATAGTTAATAGAAAGGGCTCTGTAAGTAACATTTTATTTACGCGACGTTTAATAATACTGAGCTTTAAAATGAGACTGACGTAATTATACCTAGACAGGGTGTAACAGAATAAGCTCAATACCTCCTAGGTGTTGATTCAGACCATCGTACTAGACATTTACAAGACAAGGGTCCAAAAAATATTTGGACTCGAATACTAATCGGGTTTTACGTATTAAACTAATATTACGCAACACTCAGCGTAGAGGGCGCCACTAGCACAAACAGTAAACAAACCACCATGATGCATCATGGCATTTATTCGTAACAAATAATCTGTGAAAATGTATTAAATGAGAATAGTTTTATTATTATTCATGTATAAAAAAACCTGTACTGTGATATTATGGCATCCTACGGACATTTAAAAGAACTTTGAACGACTTGTCAAAAAACTGTTTAAGGTGTGTGCTAGTGCTGCACTCTGGCGGCAGAACAGTGCAGTAATATTCCCTATTGCGTCAGCCGATGCGATACCGTATTTACTGGATGTTGGTGAAGAAGTCTATCACTCATTACATGTTTATGAGATTCTCTTTGATTTTTAATCTTTTGTCTAATCACCATGAAGGTTTCATAGTGATTTTGTTTAGTGATATCTAAAGCTCATTGTGCTTTATTAATAACCGCGTACTGCACAAGATATTATGATGATGTGTTCGTATTTTAATTGTTTGTATTTCTTTCAGACAAAAGAAAAGAAACCCCTTGTAATATTGTTTAGTAAAGATGCGATTTCGTGCATGCATCGCGCTGCAGTCGCTAGCATCAATACTGTTGATGAAGCTCATTATTTGTTCCTAAAGAAATTCTCACAGGTAAGACAACTATTACTATGCATAACACATTGGAATACAAAATTTCCAAATAAAACTAAAATAAAGCAATAGGTATTTATAAACTAAACATTTATACAGGTTTTTTGAATACTGTCCGTCCTTTAAATTCGTTCATAGCACATACATAGTGTAGTTTGAATATTGCTAGCATCCTCCATAGAAGCAAATCTGGGCGCAACATACGCTCTAAAACCTGTTGAAAGATGGCGATATTTTGACTGCATTCGGAGATGCCTCGTTTCTTTTTCCTATGCCAAAATTCTTGATTTGTTTAATAAAGTCTAACGACCGTATCTCTCAAGTGGTAACGTTATTTCTTTTTCACCCAGGTCCTAGCCGGTCTAGCTCAACAACTCACATCTCTCTGGAGCTACGCGGTCGACGCGGAGTCCTGGCTACCGATCCTTCTAGAGTCAATGTTGTTACTGACGTCACATCCTTCTCTGACGCTTGCGCACACCGCCAACTCGGTGTGGTTAGCGTTCTTGAAGCATGAGCAGATATCGAAGCTGCCGTATGTATTGGCGATAGTGCCGCGGTGGTTGCAGGCGTCGGCTCCTAAAGTACTGAAGGTTAGTTACTACAGCTTACTCTGCTATGTATGCATGTGTATCAATAATTTTAAAGTATGTGACACCGACCAACACTGCACCAGGCGCGGTCCCAAAGGGGGGGGGGGGGGGGGGGGTCACAGGGGTCATGGCCCCCCAAAATCTTCTAAAAATAGGAATTTTTCGAAAAAAAGTATCTGAGGCATAATGCTAAAATTTTCAAGCTCGCTAATGCATCCTACCATTTTTAAGGTCTACAGAAGTTGATGGAGTTACTTTATTGTCATCTCTGTATGAATATATACAAGGAACCTAATTTATGCGGCGGAGGTTTAAATTTTGAAGCTCTCTCCTGTCGCTCTGCCTTTATTAGTATCAATAGCGGATCCAGGGGGGTGGTCATGGGCGTCATAACCAACCTAGATCGCTCGCTACGCTCGCTAATACATCCTATACAATCTCAATTCTGCAAAAGTTGACAGAGTTCCTCCTATTCTCATAATCAGCTTATAATGTTCCCACTGCTGGGACACACGGCCTCCTCTATGAGAGGGAATGGGCAAGCCACCACGCGGGCCCAGTGTGGGTTGGTAGATGTCGCATGCCTTCGAATTTTTGTTTCTAGGAAACAAAAAATTGTTTTTCTTGTTGGTTTGGTTTTTGGTTTCCTCTCGATGTTTCCCTTCAACGTTTTGAGAGCGGTGGTGATGAAATAAATTACACAAAGTAATGCGCCTGCCTGGGTTCGAACCCACGACTTACTGTTCGTAAGTCGGAGCCGCCACCACTGAGCCACCGCTGCTCTCCTCCTATTCTCATTTCTGACCAGATAGGAGAGGTGCTAAAATTTTCATTTTCATTCAGACATTCAGTCAATATTTATTCTGCAAGAGCCATCAGAGCTATATATAATCTTCGTAGGTGCGATTCTCTAAGGGAACTGTTTAAGGACATTAACATCATGACGGTACATTGTCAATACATCTACGAAAACATAATGTACGTAAGAAAAAATCTGCATCTTTTTAGTAAAAGAGGTGACAGACACAGTTACAGTACTAGAAATAGGGACCAATTAGTTCAACCGGGCTTCAGACTCGCTAAAGTAGATTCATCTTTCATGGGGTACTGTTTGAGATGCTATAATAAAATTCCACAAAGTATTCTTGAACTCAATGAGACGAAATTTAAAACATGCATTAAACGCACACTATGTAAGCAAGCATATTACAAGTTGGACGATTATATCGCTGACAAAAATGCTTGGCTCAATGCCGGTCCTGCTCCACAAGGACAGGGACGCATAAATTGATAACATTAAATAGTATTGTTGGAGCTGCTGAAGATTGTGATCTTTGCATTGTATAGATTCAATCTCTTTAGTATTATATAAAGCCCATATTGTGTGAGTGCTATGTACTAAAGAGCTATCGTTCACTAGAAACCTACGTCCTTTCTCGACTTGAATGTGCCCTGGCGGTTGAGAGTATGTCATGCTCACTCAATGTCTCGCTGATGGTGGCGCGTGTGTCGGATCATTTAGTTCCCTTCAAAATGGTTGAGTTGAATGGTGCTGATCCATGCGTCATGTTCGTGAACGGGCGCTGTCAGTTGTGACTGGTCATCTCTTAGTTGCCACGGCTTATTTTAATTAATTATTTTAATTTCTTTTTTTAACTTTCTTTTTTGTTTTTACTATGGACACTTTTAACGTGCACATCTTGCTACATCGTTCTCACATAATGTACCATCTCAATATGAATGATGTAACAAAGGCTTTTTGACAATATGCTGATTTAAAAGAGTGTCCATGGAGTTTCTTGCCTGTTCTTCTCCATAGAGATCTACGCTAGGGAATGGGCAACTACAGTACTTTCACAGTTTTTATGCCTTGTGACTGGGACTGTAGCTACATTTCATTGTTATCTTTGTTTCGACAGTTCAAAAGTGCCTGTAACTGGCCTACTTGAAATAAATGCTTTGATTTTGATTTTTCCAGCTGGCTTCGCTCGGTAATATTCTGTACTGTTTCAATTTCGCATAAGTTTACAGAATTCCTCCTATTCTCATCCCTGTAAGAATGAATGAAAAGAAACTAATTTATCCGAAGGGGACAAAAATTTTCGAGCTCGCTTTGCTCGCTCTTGCTTTTTCGTAATTTCAGAGAGTTTTCTGCAGTAGCTGTTTAAATACTTACATAACTCCTGTATCAAAATCCAAAAGAAAATCTCACTACATAGGGTTATGAAGTGCAAAAATTTTTGAGCTCGCTTTGCTCGCTCTGACATCCTGCGTTCTTTGCGCAGAAAACCTATCAAATTCGAACTGGGTGTTTAATTTTACGAGCTCGCTCCCGACTTTTCTCAATTAATAGGCTTTTATACATAATTCGTCAAAATTACTCCTTGCTCCTAATAGTGTTTCACTCATTGGTTGAACCCCCTCCCCCCCCGCCATCTGCCTTTTTTTATTCGGGGTAACCCCTGCCAACCAAATTCCTAGCTACGGCCCTGTGTGACCCACCCCAAAATCTTTGGCTGGGACCGCGCCTGCATTGCACTGGATCTGCTTGCAACCCACTGGAGGATGTCTGTGCCACTGAGGTAGGTCCATTACACGCTGATTATGCTGTGTACTACATTCTCAGAATCAAACGCTTAAAAGAGCAGCACGGAGGAGCTCGTAGCAAAATAATAACAGCCGCTCGGGTCGATCTTTAAGTTAAGCCGTGCCTGCCTAGGTTGGTCTGTGGATGGGTGACCCCACGTTACATACTGAGTTTCCTCCGTGCCTCGGGAAGCACGTTAAGCCGCTGGTCCCTGCTGTCATCTGTAGATCTTCGACAGTCTTTACAGGCCGTCAGTGGCCAAGTCTGACAACCAGTCTTACCAGGGGGTATCGTATTACCTAGTACTAATTGGGTCAGATAGACAGTCGCTCCATGTAAAATACTGGTATTCAGCTGCATCCGGTGAGACTGGAAGCCGACCCCAACATAATTGGGAAAAGGCTAGGCAGATGATGGAAATGCTTAAAAGTACTCTGTTTTCGATTTCTTTGATAGGTGTCATATAAAGAGATGAGGCCTTTTGTGTCCAAAAATCCTAGCAAAGTATTTATTTACAATGACAAGCTTTCTCTTTTGGAAGTCAGTTCAGGTAGATCAGATCCTATCAAATGTTAAAGTCTGACAAGATATATGCTAGCTATGTGTGCATCAGATGCCCAAAGATCATGTATTTTATATTGGAATTAGTGCCAATAAGAAAGCACGCGCCTTAGTCTGTCTTACTTTTACAGTCAACTACACACATCAAAAGTGTCTAGGGATCAAGCATTTTTATGTGGATTTCTTGAGATTGAGATGTGGCTTTGTAATAAATTTATGATTTTATAAATTTATATGGATCCTTTTTGGTGCATTTCATAATTTGAATCAGGAACTGTGAATCAAATTCGAGTAAAAGATGAAAATCAGCTGTCAATATTTTCCCTATAAAAACATACAACGCATTGAAGACATTATTAGTGCTACTGTTTCCCTACTACTGATTAAAACCAACGTTATTATGGAGCGGCGACGTCATTTAAGCAGGGAAGAAATGCTCAGAGCCGTCGGAATGATAGAAGCTGGTTAACGGCAACGTACTGTGGCTTTAGCTCTGAATACAAGTCAGAGTGTTATCAGTCGACTTTGGACACGTTACCGAAGCACTGGTACCGTGGCTGAGCGCCATGGAGGACGGTATCGCTGCACCACACGGAGACAAGACCGATACATTCAAATCTTAACTCGAAGAGCTCCAACAATAACCGCCATGATGTTAGCCGTGAGGCTTCATCACTCTTCAGGGAACTTAATTAGCGACCAAACAGTCAGAAACCGCTTGCATGAAGTGAACCTTCATTCCCGAAGACCGCTACGGGTACCACCTATAGCAATGCACAATCGTAGGATACGATATCAATGGGCTCTTGAACACAGAAATTGGGCAGAAGAACAATGGCGTTTCGTGTGCTTTTCTGATGAGTCTCGTTTTGGTATGAGACCGGATACAAGACGTATACGACACTGGAGAACCCCTGGACGCCAACAGCGATTAAAATCCTGCCAGGAAGTCCATCCTTATAGTGGTGGAACCATCATGGTATGGGCGGGTATTTGGATCGGCGGAAGAACTGAGTTGATTTGGATCAGAGGCAACCTCAACGCTCAAATTTATGCTGAGACGATTGTATCAGACGTCATCGTTCCTCTACAAGTGCAAATCGGTCCCTTATTTCAGTTAATGCATGATAATGCACGACCGCACACCGCAAGACTTGTAAGACAGACTCTCGCCGCAGCTAACATCAATGTCCTGCCCTGGCCTGCTCAGTCGCCAGACTTGAATCCGATTGAGCATGCATGGGATATGCTACAGAGAAGAGCTCTGCCGAATATGGAGGGTATCCAGTCGCAAGAAGACCTTTTTTTGTTGTTGCAACGAACATGGGCGGCCATTCCACAGCGTGATTTGGATGAACTCATTTTGAGTATGCCAAACCGATGTTCTTGTGTTGTTAGTGTTCGCGGTAGAAACACGGATTATTAATTGTTTAAGTTACCCAATAAAATTTTAAAGAAAACTGTTATTTCAGTCTTTTTTTCGAACTTTTGTGTTAGTGGTTCAAATGTCAAAAATCCCTTTATTAGGAAAATGGCAAATTTCTTTATTAATGCAAAGGTGACTTGGTTTATCGTTACTGTGACAAACGAAAACACTTTATTTGATGAATCCTTAAAGAAAATTTTAATTAATATCAATCAGGAGAAAAGTTATTGCAAAAATATATGTTGATCCCTAGACACTTTTGATGTGTGTAGTTCGTACATTACGTTTTACACAAGCATGCTCTCTGTAAAAGCTCCCTATGACCTCCACTCGACTATGTCCCAACGCAGTTGGACTTTTTACCAAGACATACTGCATGATAAAAAAAGCTGACCTAATAATCAGCGGTCCCATACATTTGGGTCGAGTAGGTATTGAAATTTTATAAGGGACAGCTGATTCTTTTTTTACGATTACGATGGTGGTCCCATAGACAAAGTTGTTCAGTTTGATGGTCCGTACCACAGTATTCCATATGACTGTACCCTTTCTGTTACATGCTGTATAAATTGACTCGTTTTTCCTCAGGTGTCATACCCGACATCTCGTGTGAGCAGTGCCAACGACGCCGTAACGTACGCCTGTATGGACTACGACAGTGAACAGGAATTCGCCATATTCTTCTCGCGATGTCGCACCGAGATATTAGAAAGTTTTAAGTAAGTTCGCCTTCATCATTGTGTATGTCGATTTTCAATGAATAACCTTTTATTTTGCAACTACCTTGTATATGAGGAAGTTGTAACTAACCGCAAAGTATAAAAATACTTGCTTGGAACTCGTATTATCCAAGAAGCATTCTTGCCTTTTTTTTTTTTCGGGTTGGAAATTATAATTATAATTTTTTGTCGGGTTGGTTTGATAATGTGATGAGCAGGAGGGAGTGTCAGACTTTTACTGACTAAAACCCATCTATGTTCCTTCATCGCCCTTTGTGTTCCAGGGCCGCGGTATCTCTTTCGAACAGTCCCGCAGCCCCGGCAGGCAGCGGCCCTTTTCTTTGGCTGACATCTCTTTGAGGCGCGCGTGGAACACTCGCGCGCCCTCGACACGGCCTGTCGTCATAAGACGGACGGACGGTGAGCTAGCCCATAGCTCACCGTCCACAGGCCAAGCATTCTTGCCATGTGTGACCAACATAAATCATAATGTGACAATTACAAATTTGAACATGTCAGAAGAATCTTTTCTAAATCTCAAATTACCAAGTCTCGGAATCAGCTACCACTGTTCCATTTTATTGCTCACACGCAGTCACGCAAGGTTTAAAATCATATAAGTTACATAAATTCATAAACTTCCAGGTTTTGCATGACAGCGGCACCGCTAGTGACCTGGGGTTACGTGGAACAATGGACGCGCGCCGCTCTCGACAAAGTGGACACGTGTCCCCAACAGGTGGACACGCATCACCCTATGTATATCGAATGGGAGGCTCTATCTCAAGTAAGTTCCAATTAGCTTTACAAGCCCAGAAAACAATGTAAGAGTTGTCAAATTTACACGCGGTAATAGAATAGAGAGTGTTACAAGCAGCCACGTCTCATTGCGATGAGACGTGGATGCAATTAATGCATCCACGAATATTTTTCCGACAATGTTGTAGATGGATGAAAGTATGTAAATCATTAATGAATTTGGTCCTATATCCTTGGCTTCTGTCAACAGCGTATCTTGGATACTTCGATGGGATATCAGCAATATTTGTGAGATGATTTTTAGTTTCACCTTCCATTTCGGTATTTTGTAGCAGCAACTTGCTTGTTCAGCATTGCTCGTGACCACCAAGTCGTCACATACGCACATCATAGATCCTTTGCTTCTAGTTTCTAACATTCGTGTTGTTCCCCCACAGGTACTGGACATGGTACTATCCCGACTGCTCCAGGCAGACCCTCGGCCCAGCGTGGTAGAAGGTCTGCAGCTACTGCAGCGCTGCGTGGTGTGTTCTCCCGTGGCGCCGCTCATACACTCGCTGTTACTGTCCTTCATATCCGCGCTGTTTGTGTTCCTGAGTTGTGCCTACAGTCAGCTGGCTGGTGAGTTCATAATGCAAGATTTTAGATAGAAACTACAAGTAGTGGATATTAGCTGATAATAGTTAAGACACACGTAGTATAGGCTGTGAATAGGGATGATTAAAAAAAACGATTCTATTTAGTCCTTTAGTTAGATTATCGAAAAATTGGATACGTATTTTTTGTTCTATCAAATCTATCAAAAATGACGAAGTTGTAACTCATCAAATAATCTAAGTGGGGGCTTGTGACGTCACTTGTACGTAAAAAGTGTACCATTGGCACAAAATAAATCTGCTCACATTTAAAACAAAATCCCGTGCACACGATATCCACATCTGTTCACCACCCTTACTAGTATTGGTCAGCACAAAGAGAGTGCGCACCAATTGTAGTAAAAAAAAAGGGTCGACCTCTTTACATTGTCTTTTGTTTTACAAAAATCTCAGGCTCTGCTAATGATCACAGATGTTTGACCACCCTTTTTTGACTAATAGGAATAACACAAAAAAGAACCAAGGAAGAGAAAGTTTTTAACTAAACGGTTCTATAGCGGCTGCAAGCAAAAATAGTCCGTAAGGTGCTCAGATTCATCTTGGGCCGATTGTACATGCAAGTGACGTCACGCGAGTTTTCGACGCACCGTATCGTCTTCATTTTTTGTTTACGTGAAAAAAGATAAAATACATACTTAATTAGAAATCTACCTGACGGAAAAATTTCGTTTTTTTGGTCTTCTATCCTATTGTTAAAGGTAGATAAGGTAAGGCGCCATCAGATTAGGTAAAACGACGGCCTTCCCGGGGTTGTAGCAAGATAAGATAGCCAGGGGTCGCCTTAAATGGCATAGTACTGGAGAGATCTATGTGTAGCGATTTTAAACACTCGATTGCCAAGCTTGTTCCAGGTTACCAAACTGCATATCTTTATTCTGATTTTGAATTAATACAAATGTTTTTAATCATATATACGCCTGTAATGCTTCAGTATACCCTCTATCTTCACTCTGCTAACACAATACCTTCTCCATAAAAAGGCCCAGGTGTAGGAAATGCAGGCGCAGACTTACTCCCGCGCGTGTTGGACAAGATCTTCGCAGCGTTGGTGTACGAGGGTACTCCACCGGAAGACCGTCGATCTCGTTCTGTCAAGAATGTACGACGACATGCTGCTGGACTGCTCGTCAAATTAGGCTCGAAGGTCAGTACATGGTTGAACGATATCAGCCATAGTTGCTTCGTAAATACTTTTTTACCATTGCCACTCGAAAAAGGGCATTTTAATCATCGATATCAGTGAATAAAACTGTCTTTTACTCACTGAGTGAATAAAAACATTTTGAATTTGGAACAAGCACGAATTATGAAAAAACATAAATAAAAAGTGCTGACATGAATTTGACATAGAATTTCGAAAATTGTTATAATTTCACTATCAATTTGTAATGTTTATATTTAATCCTTTTGTTCTCTTATTACTATTACTGAGAATAATAATAAAATGTGATAAATACTCATCTGCCTAGACTTATCCCAACTCTATTGGGGTCGGCTTCCAGTCTAATCGAATGCAGCTGAATAGCGAGGGCTTTTCAAAATTAGAAGCGACCTCCATAATATAAATACACGCAGTAAACACGAAATTGTAATACCTAAATTCAGATTAACTAAAACTAGCAAGTCTTTTCTTATAAACAGTATACGCTTTTATAACAAGTTGCCAAAGTCAGTTATATAACTGAACGATGGAAAGTTCAAAAATTACATCAAACGTGTCCTTATTAAAAAAGCATATTACGAAATCAAGGACTATGTCTAAGTCAAAGAAAAGAAGGAAGTCAAAGAAGTTTGGCTTTAGTTCCTTCTGCGCATGCGGCTTCCCTGGTAGGTCATAAATGGCACAAATATGAGGATGTCTCTAACTATTCTCAATCTCATTTTTTTTTCACCTTTCTAACCAGATTCCTTACGATAGTTTTCAAATAATTTATACATCTTTTGCTCAGAATAGTTACAGCACTGATGACAATATTTGTGTCACTTGTTTAATTTATTATTTTACAATATTTTCTTACCTTTGTATAGATTCTTTTTTACTGATTGTTTGTGAATGTGTGAACATTATAGGCTTTGTAGATTCCCAGATGCTCGTTAACTTTTGTTAACTTTTTATCTTGTTTTACATTTTTTGTGTAGTAAGCAACGACCTATTGTCGGGCCTATGCCGTCCCCCCATACTTAAGTACTAATGCTGTAACATGATAATATTGTACCACCAAATGATTTGAAAAGAGTAACCATGGAGTTTCTTGCCGGTTCTTCTCCATAGGAAACGATCAACCCGAACCGTGCACCTTTTTGTCGACGTTTTATAAGTGCCCATCTAGGCCTATGTGAAATAAAAATATTTTGATTGATCAGTATTTTACATGTAGCTACTGACTACTACTAACTATCTGACCCAGAACACAACCAAATTAGTACTGGGTGGGTAATACGGTACCCCTCCTTCCTCCTTGGTAAGACTGGTTGTCAGACTTTCGGGCCACTGACTTCCTGTAACGACTGTCAAAGAACTACAAATGACAGCCGGCCCAACGGCTTTACGTACTTTCCGAGGCACGGAGGAAACTCAGTATGTAATGAAGTAGTGGTCACCCATCCACAAACCGACCTTGGTAAGCCTGCCTTAACCTTGAAGATCGACCCGAGTGGCTGTTATATTATTAACCCACGAGAAATACTAATACTACACTTCTATTTATTTTCTCCCAGTCAATGGTAAAAAGTAGAGTACACAACTCGAGAAAAAAAAAAACTCGATTATTGTTTCTCGCTCCGCTCAGGATTCTACTATAGAATCCTTCGCTCGGGATCCAACTTAGTCCCTCGAATTAAATTCCCTTTTTTTCTGTTGTTGTATAATCTACTATTCTCTCGATAGAAACCTTATCAGTAGCAAAATTAATGAATCATCCATGCCAATAACGTTGTCTCAAAAGAGGTTATAGTAGTTGCTTTTCAGTTTTCGCGGAACTGTTGCATATGCTGCATTAGCTGCTTAGAATGACATCAAATTAAATCTGTTATTTATTTTCCAGTACCCACTACTCCTACTGCCCGTATTCGGTCGCCTGCACGAGTTGTGTCGCGCGGCACTAGCCCGGCCCGACCTCAGCGCAGTGGAGAGCGTGACTCTACAGGAGGCACTGCTGCTCGTCTCCAACCACTTCTGTTGCTACGAGCGGCAGAGCGCGCTGGTAGCTCAGGTATGTTAGCTTAATCTGTCTACTTGTATAGCTGGTCATTGTCGGTCATCTGTACGAGTTGGTATGTAACATATGATTTTACTAGCTTCAGCCTGGGGAATCACATAATAGGGAAACTATTTAATCACTACATAGTATAAAACAAAGTCGCTTCCCGCTGTCTGTCCCTATGTATGCTTAGATCTTTAAAACTACGAAAACCGCATCAGAATCCAGATTTTGATGCGGTTTTTTTAATAGATAGAGCGATTCAAGAGGAAGATTTATATGTAAAACATTGCACCCGTGCGAAGCCGGGGCGGGTCGCTAGTTAACCTAGATAACAATGATTCTATGTTAATCCGGTACTACTCTAATTCAAATCCGTTCAGTTGTTACAACACAACAGAGAAAGAAACATCAAAGCGCTTTTAAAATGAAGGGCATGTTTTGTAAAAAATATGCTTACTCCATTATATTGGGTCCTATTCTCTAGGACTATTTGAAATTTCAACCCTGTATGTTTGCTTTTATTATGCTAATTTCTT
The DNA here is from genome assembly GCA_947578425.1 of Eugnorisma glareosa. Classification (NCBI taxonomy): domain Eukaryota; kingdom Metazoa; phylum Arthropoda; class Insecta; order Lepidoptera; family Noctuidae; genus Eugnorisma; species Eugnorisma glareosa. The sequence goes on along the minus strand of OX387970.1, from coordinate 16,473,811 downwards.
GGCTCTTTTACCAGGTTTTAGGTGACTGCAGCGACCGCTGGGCCAGTCTAAGCCCACACTTATCCAGTGCAGAAGGGTTAGCTCGACTAGTTGGCCTGGATGCACCGCCAACGGAAGAAGAGGACGAATGTGGTCGAGCGCGACGCACTCTTCTACACGCGCTTACTTTATTACTAGGTCAGAAATTATTGCTTTTTTTTGTTTATTACATGTAGTGCGAGTATGTAGAATGACTGCATTTTCAGCCTTCGGTGAATACGGCGTTTTACAGCTAATTATGCTTTAACTTCCAGGCGTAGTGAAGCGCACGTGCGTACCGACGGACCCGGACAAGGCAGCGCGCGGCGGGTTCAGCGGCGGCGTGACACCGGCCGGCAACCCCCTGTGGCGCAACCCCTGCGCCTCACACGTGCTGCCTCTGTTCCCCGCCGCACTCGCACTCAACAGGTACACACAACCCCTGCGCCTCACACGTGCTGCCTCTGTTCCCCGCCGCACTCGCACTCAACAGGTACACACAACCCCTGCGCCTCACACGTGCTGCCTCTGTTCCCCGCCGCACTCGCACTCAACAGGTACACACAACCCCTGCGCCTCACACGTGCTGCCACTGTTCCCCGCCGCACTCGCACTCAACAGGTACACACAACCCCTGCGCCTCACACGTGCTGCCTCTGTTCCCCGCCGCACTCGCACTCAACAGGTACACACAACCCCTGCGCCTCACACGTGCTGCCACTGTTCCCCGCCGCACTCGCACTCAACAGGTACACACAACCCCTGCGCCTCACACGTGCTGCCTCTGTTCCCCGCCGCACTCGCACTCAACAGGTACACACAACCCCTGCGCCTCACACGTGCTGCCACTGTTCCCCGCCGCACTCGCACTCAACAGGTACACACAACCCCTGCGCCTCACACGTGCTGCCACTGTTCCCCGCCGCACTCGCACTCAACAGGTACACACAACCCCTGCGCCTCACACGTGCTGCCACTGTTCCCCGCCGCACTCGCACTCAACAGGTACACACAACCCCTGCGCCTCACACGTGCTGCCTCTGTTCCCCGCCGCACTCGCACTCAACAGGTACACACAACCCCTGCGCCTCACACGTGCTGCCTCTGTTCCCCGCCGCACTCGCACTCAACACGTACACACAACCCCTGCGCCTCACACGTGCTGCCTCTGTTCCCCGCCGCACTCGCACTCAACAGGTACACACAACCCCTGCGCCTCACACGTGCTGCCTCTGTTCCCCGCCGCACTCGCACTCAACAGGTACACACAACCCCTGCGCCTCACACGTGCTGCCTCTGTTCCCCGCCGCACTCGCACTCAACAGGTACACACAACCCCTGCGCCTCACACGTGCTGCCTCTGTTCCCCGCCGCACTCGCACTCAACAGGTACACACAACCCCTGCGCCTCACACGTGCTGCCACTGTTCCCCACCGCACTCGCACTCAACAGGTACACACAACCCCTGCGCCTCACACGTGCTGCCTCTGTTCCCCGCCGCACTCGCACTCAACAGGTAGACACAACCCCTGCGCCTCACACGTGCTGCCACTGTTCCCCGCCGCACTCGCACTGAACAGGTACACACAACCCCTGCGCCTCACACGTGCTGCCTCTGTTCCCCGCCGCACTCGCACTCAACAGGTACACACAACCCCTGCGCCTCACACGTGCTGCCTCTGTTCCCCGCCGCACTCGCACTCAACAGGTACACACAACCCCTGCGCCTCACACGTGCTGCCTCTGTTCCCCGCCGCACTCGCACTCAACAGGTACACACAACATCTGCGCCTCACACGTGCTGCCACTGTTCCCCGCCGCACTCGCACTCAACAGGTACACACCACCCCTGCGCCTCACACGTGCTGCCTCTGTTCCCCGCCGCACTCGCACTCAACAGGTACACACAACCCCTGCGCCTCACACGTGCTGCCTCTGTTCCCCGCCGCACTCGCACTCAACAGGTACACACAACCCCTGCGCCTCACACGTGCTGCCTCTGTTCCCCGCCGCACTCGCACTCAACAGGTACACACAACCCCTGCGCCTCACACGTGCTGCCTCTGTTCCCCGCCGCACTCGCACTCAACAGGTACACACAACCCCTGCGCCTCACACGTGCTGCCACTGTTCCCCGCCGCACTCGCACTCAACAGGTACACACAACCCCTGCGCCTCACACGTGCTGCCTCTGTTCCCCGCCGCACTCGCACTCAACAGGTACACACAACCCCTGCGCCTCACACGTGCTACCTCTGTTCCCCGCCGCACTCGCACTCAACAGGTACACACAACCCCTGCGCCTCACACGTGCTGCCTCTCTTCCAACAGGTAGCGAGTTAATCTTCACTGGAACATAGTCATCGGTATCTGCGATAATACCGCCGTTGGTTGTATCCATACAAAAGATAGGGCATGGCCACTACGGACACACAAAAATGTCTTTTAATAAATTTTTTACTACTATTATCGCAGAAAAACTCTTTTTTTTTCTGGATTCAATAACCATTGATACCGCTTGTTCATGTCTACTATTACAACTGGTAAAAGCAGCAATTAAATTATAGTCATGCGCAATAAACAATATCGCCGCGTACGTAAATTCCAGGAACACGGCGTATGAGTTGGCCGCGAATTAGAGCGAGGCCATACGATGCGTTAACGGTGCGGTGTGGCACCGCACCTCAATTAATTCGAGCTATAGGGCCACACGGCGGTGCGACACCGCAGTAGAACATTGTTTACCGCGGTGCGGCGTTCGATACAATACTGCGGTGGTGGCACGATGTACTCCAGCACCGCAGCGCACCACCCCACCCTGCCTAGTCTCGCAGGTCACAAGCGCACGGCGGCCCAAAGCACCGTGTGACTTTTTTTTTTACGGATGTGAAATCATCAAATAACCCCATCCACAATGGTCGGAGCGGAGGGAGTGTCAGACTTGTACTAACTAAAACCCATCCATGTTCCTTCTTTTGCCCTTTGTGTTCCGGGGCCACGGTATCTCTTACGAACAGTCCCGCAACCCTGGCAGGCATCGGTCCTTACGGAGCCCTTCCCGCGCCGCGGTCGTGTGACGTGGCATAGTGATTAGTATGTAGGATGACGTTGCGGCACCGCTCCGGCGCCGCACGGCACCGTTAACGCATCGCGTGGCCTGACTCTTAGTGACGTGCCGCTACTATTTTGTATCGATAATTTATTACGTATGGCTTAATACCTAGTTTTACCGAAATGAGAATGAAATAATTATGATTTTTCGTTTATTATTTATTTATTACATCTCATTATGTATGTTTTCTTCCTATCTAAATAGTTTATAAAAAGTAGTTTTTCAACTATTATCTCTTAATTAGTACTTTTAAACTACTTCTTCATTCATATTTCTCACGAATAAATCGTGTAAAAGCGCGTCGAGACATGAAACACTTTCAATAATTTAGTTATCTATTGTTGCGAGACTCCTTGGCGATTAACGCTCAACGGAAAATTATCGATATGAGCATTAGGAGCTTTGCACAGCACTATTCCTAAGTGAGAGTGAGCGCGCGATATCATTTGTGCTTTTCGCACATGTTTATTATTGGTAACAGAAGCCGCGCCTCCTGAGTTTTTAGAAAATATTGCGTAATTTCATCATCGCTAAAAGTTTTGATTTTGGTTGCAACAATGCAAAATGCATGTGTAGGCGATAGTGTGTATTTATTATTTGTCTATGTGTTGGTAACTGCGAGCCGGCAACACGGGTCCCAATATTGAAAGACAGTAGATAGCGTTTCTATTGCCTTATTATTAAGAATTCTGTGATTGACATACTTTATATTAGCTAACAAAACGAAATTCCCCCATAGATTTTGTAAAGCAATAGCCTACTATTATTATTAAACTAATTTATTAACGCAATTATTTATTTATTTCAAAGCAACTATAAATCCAATTTACAGTTAATTGAAAACTAATCGGGTTTTGAAGCCTAAAATAAATTGTGTAATTTTTGGTTAATGATGTCAGCTACCCAATTAGCAATATTGTAAATAAAATAGATGTGTAACAATTTCGATGTACAGGGTTTTTCAACATGAACTTGGTTTTCTAAAACAAAATAAAACAAAGAAATTAGAGGAAAATTAATAACAAATTTATTCTATTACAAAGAGAAAAGTTTGGCAATTATAAATGAAAAATGATATCTGGTAAATGTCCACCACGACCACGCTGACATGTTGATTCTTTCATCAAAATTTTCAATCACTTTTTGGCAAAATGAAGGGTCTATTTCGTTAATGACTTCACGGATTTTGAGTTTTAAGGCTGCAATCGATTCGATTGGCTCTGTATAGACTCTGTCTTTAACATAGCCCCACAAAAAATAATCCAGTGGTGTTATATCTCACGATCTGGCTAGCCACTTAACAGCTGAATTTCGCGAAATTATGCGATCGGGAAATTTGGTTTGCAATACATTCAAATTCAAATAATTTTATTTGTGGAACATAGGTAAACAACAGTACAGATGTCAAAATTAATAAAAATGAGCGCTATGTCTTGCCGTCAACGGCGTACAAATATGCTAATTATAATAATACTAGCGACCCGCCCCGGCTTCGCACGGGTCAATGTTATACATATAAACCTTCCTCTTGAATCACTCTATCTATTTAAAAAAAACCGCATCAAAATCCGTTGCGTAGTTTCAAAGATTTAAGCATACAAAGGGACATAGGGACAGAGAAAGCGACTTTGTTTTATACTATGTAGTGATGATGACAAATTGGTTTAAAATATTAACAATAACACAGTCAAAAATTTATATCGAGACTCAATTAAAACATTTCAAAAAATAAAATGTTCAATTCATTAATTAAAATAACAATAAATTTAACCAGAAAACAAAACATTACATTAAAATTAGATTAAATAAAACAATTAAATTATTTACAAATAAAAGAAAAAAATAAATAAAACATTGAATGAAAAAAATATTGAATAAAATGTCATTATATTATAATTTGTCTCCTAGGTACTCGTTGACTGTGTAGTAAGCTTTTTCGCCTAGTAAATTAAGAAGAGCTTTTTTGAAATGGTGTATGCTGTCAAGATCTTTTATACAAATGGGTAACTTATTATATAACTTGGGTGCCATTCCCAAAAAGCTTTTTGAGTAGAGCGCAGTCTTGTGTGGAATAGCACATATCTCTCTATTACATCGTTTCGATCTAATTGTTTGAAATAAATGGAAGTTTGATTTTGCGAATACTGCCGTCTCGTAGATGTACATGCAGGGCAAAGTGAGAAGTTTATACTTACTAAATAATGGCCTACAACTATCAGTCTTTTTCAGCTTAAACACAGCACGCACACACTTCTCACACACACTCACATTGATCGTTTCATTGGCTGTGTGACATGTGGCACCGTCCTGTTGGAACCACATTTCAGTGATATCCATGTCATTAATAATAGGCCAAAATTTAGTGGTTAACATCTCGCGATAGCGTGATCCATTGACTGTTACCGCATTTCCAGCCTCATCTTCGAAAAAAAACTGCCCAATCACGCCTCCAGACCACATAGCGCACCACACAGTGGCACGTTGAGCATGCAAAGGCTTCTCAATAATTGATTGCCAGTTGAATCTTGTAAGACTTCAAAGTCAAATCCGTGTGCAAAATTCGCCATGTTGTGCTTTTGGATAACCCCAATTGTTGAGAACGTCGTGAAATTGTCAAATTTTGATCTTCTTCAACACTGTGGCTCACGGCGGCGATGTTTTCTGTGGAACGACCCGGTCGAACACGTGTTGGTGTTGGCACATTTTGTACCGTACCGAACCTGTCGACTCAAATTTCGCGACCAAATTCTTAATAGCGGTCTCAGAAGGACGATTATGTTGTCCGAAAATATCACGAATTTTACGAAATGTAACTTTAACAGAACGACCATTTTCATGGTGGATTTGAATTATTTTAATGCCATTTTCGAGCGAAATTGAATTCATAGTAACAATTGCCAAAGCACCTACTACAAATACCGCCAAAAACGAAATGTCAAAACTATAACGTTCTTGGTGTTGCTCCAATTGAAAAACAAAGTTCTTGTTGAAATACTCTTTATAATAAAGTAAATTCGACCTATTTATCTATCTGCAGAGCGCTACATCAGTTACACGCCCCGCAAGCACAGGGCCTCAGGCACCCAGCACACGCGAGGGCACTAGCGCCTCCTGCAGCGGAACGGAGGAACTTATTAGGACAGCGGGACCATGAACCACCCATTTCGACACGTCCACAGGTAAATAATAAAATCGCAACGATCTTTCAAACAAGCTACATCAAATACATGATCTTTCAAAAGCACTACGACAAAGCCCAAGAGAAGGGATTTTTAACCTGCATGATAGTTCAGATTCATCATTTTGAAGCGTAAACGAGCAAAAGAATTAAAAAATATAAAAAGGAGTATAGAAATTAGAAAGTTCGTTCTTTTTTGAAAGACTTTACCACAACTTTTATTTATTTTATTTTATTTATTAGCGAAAACAAACAATTACACACTATAAATGGTTAACAAAGCTGCCTAAGTGTGCAACTAACTACGTTATCCACATCTTATATAATTAAAATTGGAAGATAAATGCACGAGTGCAATAGCCTTAGCTTTATTAAATACTAAATAAATTAAAAAGAGAGATAAATAAAAAATAAAACTACAAACAAAATCTACTGATACAGAACTATGTAAGTTAATCCTCAAAGTCTTTGATAGCTTTAAGGATATCATTTCGGAATCTATTTATTTTTATTTATTTATTTATTTAGTTTAGTACATGGAGGACTTACAGCTTATAAAAACAAACAAAAAGGGAACCATAGTCACCAGAAAGCCAATTACAAATCCTCACGTATAGACTTATAATAAAAATTAAAAAAATATACAGCGTGTAACAGAAAGGGTATAATCATATGGAATACTGTGGTACGGACCATCAAACTGAACAATTTTCTCTATGGGACCACCATCGAAATCGTAAAAAAATAATCAGCTGTCCTATACAAAATTTCAATACCTACTCGACCCAAATGTATGGGACAGCTGGTTATTTTTTATGATTTTGATGGTGGTCCCGTAGAGAAAGTTGTTCAGTTTGATGGTCCGTACCACAGTATTCCATATGATTATACCCTTTCTGTTACACGCTGTATAGTGTGAGCACAAAAACAGAAAACTCACCGCTTAATCAAAGCAAGAAGAATATACTTGGTTTGCAATTACACGACTAAAATAATAAAAAAATAGTAAAAACAAACAAAATAATCTACAGCTACTTGAAAAATTTGAGGCTTATGCACCTTCTGGCCGAATTTACACTAACTGTGAATGGGTCCAAATCATATTCCTTGCACATGTCATTGAAACTTCTGCTTGCACGCACAATATAACTGTTCTGCCTATAATTTGAAGATGTATGAGGTACACGTATGGGTGGATTAAAACGAAATGTTTTACATGGCACATTAAAATAAAATTTTGACAATAACTCAGGATTATCAATATTGTTATTGAGGATTTTGAGCAAAAACAAACAGTCAGCAATTTTACGTCGATCTACAAGTGGTAGCAGATGATACTTCTTACAAAGTCCAAGATAACCGGTTGGCTGATGTGGAATCTTTTGATGAAAGCAAAGATATTTTATGAAACGTCTTTGGATGCTTTCAATGCGTTCAATATATTTATGATAACGTAGATTCCATATCTGAGACGCACACTCTAGCTGACCTCTTACAAAAGTGCAATACAATATTTTTAGTGTTTTAGCATCTGTAAAACACTTAGAGAGACGCATTATAAACCCAAGCAGTTTGGAAGCTTTTTTGATAATTGCATCAATGTGTGTGTCAAAAACTAACTTACTGTCTTAATGGACGCCCAAGTCACGAATAGTACTGCATCTTGGCAGGATCTGAGCCGCCAAAGTATAAGTAGTGGCTAGGACTGCACGTTTTCTAGTGAAGGTGAGCACCGAACACTTGGATGGGTTGAGATCAAGTTTATTAGCTCGACAGTATACTTCAAGTCGATACAAGTCAGCCTGAAGAGCCAGTACATCTTCGAGCGTTGAAATAGTGGCAAAGATTTTCATGTCATCGGCAAAGCATAATAGTTTGGATGACATGAGGCATTGATCGATGTCGTTCACATAGACCACAAATAAAAAAGGACCGAGCAACGAACCCTGAGGCACTCCGCTGGGCACATTTACCCAACTAGACATATAGTTATTGAGTGCTACTGCTTGTGACCTGTTATCAATGTAGGAGGAGAACCACCTCAAGAGATCCCCACGGATGCCCATGTAGCTTAGCTTCTTTATCAGGGTTTTATGGTCGATCCGGTCAAACGCCTTGCCATTATCCATAGCATCTGTTATGAAGTCGTTAAATAAAATCAAGTTAGAATTGGTAGACCGACCTTTTAAAAATCCATGCTGAAAGGAGCTCAACAAGCTAGCAAGGGCAGGAAATAACTGGTTATAGACAATCCTTTCAAATATTTTACCTATAATGCACAGTTTCGATATAGGCCTATAATTAGTAATCTCAGTTTTAGACCCCTTCTTATGCACGGGTGTAATAAAAGCAGATTTCCATATTTTGGGGACAACACCTTGAGCCAAAGACTTAGAAAACAAGATTGAGATAGGTAGGGCAATGGAAGGCGCGCATTTAATTAGAAATTTAGATGTTATGTTATCAGGACCGGTCACAACATCAACATTCACTTCTATGTGACAAATATCAGATGAAGTTCTGTTAGTATCAAAAGGGAAAACAAGAGGTGTACTGGGAGTATTAGATGAAGTGGGGTTGAGGAAAGTTGACATGAAGTAAGACGAAAAAGCCTCACAAATAGAATCCCCGGTGAATAATGATTCATCGTTATAATTTAATGTATTAGGTATAGTATTAGAGTTGTAGCGATTTTTAACAAAGGACCAAAAGTGTTTAGGTTTATCTTTAATGGATTTTTCAGTATGATTAAGATAAAGTTTATAACATGAAGCTTCCATCGTCTTGACTCTGTCACGCAAATATTTAAAGGTTAACTCGTCAGATTTATTACCAGACCGGGTATTTTTTATTACGTACTAGCTTTTGTGGATACTTGTTTTGAAACTGTTTAATGGTGTCCATAAAGTACTCAACCGACTCATCCAGAGAACGGATTGAAAACTCATGTTCCCAATTAGTGCCTGAAATCTCGTTGTTTATAGAATCAAAATCGCCTTTGCTATATATCTATAGCAAAGGCGATTTCGCAACCGCGGTGCATGGTCAAGGGGAGGTAATTCAAAGACGTCAATATTGATTAATAGCGCAGGATGATAGGGATCAATGGGCACTAAAGGTTCAACACATCACATTATCGAGTTCTAACTTTGATTGTCAGTGAGATGAAATTGCGGCTTCAATTTAAACACTCCTTATGTACGTTACTGGCTTTCAGATATCAATAACCTCGTCTCCGCACTACAAGTCCTATTTTGAATTCCCACAGGACCGCATGCAGAGTTTCCTCCACACGCTCCACGAGAACGTGTGTCACCTCGTAGGCGCTGCGGCCACTACGTTAGGCCGCGAGCTGTACGCCGTGCCGGGCCTGGCCGGCTTCCTCGCAGACTCTCTGTTGTACGGGCTGGAGTACCTGCCCGACCACTGGCTGCGACCGATCGTAAGGAATGCGTTGAAACCACTGCTGCATCACTGTCCACCGGCTCATTACGCGGATGTGGCGTTGCCTCTGTTGGAACATTTCGCGCCTTTCAGTAAGTCTTTAACCATTTTCAGTAGTATAAGTATTTTTGGGGGTTAAAAATAACAAATAACGGGCATTGCACAGAAATAAAGCTGAATATCAACTCATGGTAACAATTCACTTGTAAAAAAGTTAGCTTCATAAAGTTGTATATATGGAGGCAAAGCCACCGTCTCACTCAATAATTATATATATGACTGACATTCACTAGACAATATTGCAAGATCCGTCATAGCAATCACATATTTGTTTGTTCTTCCAGTGTTGACCCATCTCTCATTACGTTGGGATTACATCTCGTCTCTCTACGAATCCGGAAAGCTTGAGGAGGAAGGTGGCAGTGAGTCACAAGAAGTGCTCGAAGATATCCTCGTCAGAAACCTGACGAGGGAACACCTTGAGCTTCTGAAGGTTGGTAGACAATGCAGATATCTCGAATGTAGCTCGAACCTTTGAATGGTGTATGACTACGTTCTGACACGGCGCTCAAAGCTACATAATGTTTTTTTCGTATCCTTGGTGGGACACTGAACCAGGATTGCCCGTAATCCGAACGTTGAGTTTGGCTGTACTTTTCATGTTTATTATTAGTCTTTACTTTTGTTGTAAAGATTCGATGCAAGATACCAGAAGCGGTTACTACTTATTACCTATTGTGGAAGTGGTTTAACAGACAATGATCCTAAATACTGAATATTTTTGCGTTGCGCGTTTCTCATTTCATTTGTTTTCCTTATACATTTGTCCAACTATTTCAGATATCACTGGTAGACGGCGGGCTGGGTGCAGAGAACAGTGCGGACGACATGGAGGACGACGCGGCACCGGGCGGCGCCGCGCAGCGCTCGCCCGACACCGTGTCCGAGCTCGGCGCGCTAGTACTGGCGCAGCCCAGCGCCGGACCCGCCGCGCTCTATACGGTGAGTTAGCTGTAACATGCAGGACGCCGCGCAGCGCTCGCCCGACACCGTGTCCGAGCTCGGCGCGCTAGTACTGGCGCAGCCCAGCGCCGGACCCGCCGCGCTCTATACGGTGAGTTAGCTGTAACATGCAGGACGCCGCGCAGCGCTCGCCCGACACCGTGTCCGAGCTCGGCGCGCTAGTACTGGCGCAGCCCAGCGCCGGACCCGCCGCGCTCTATACGGTGAGTTAGCTGTAACATGCAGGACGCCGCGCAGCGCTCGCCCGACACCGTGTCCGAGCTCGGCGCGCTAGTACTGGCGCAGCCCAGCGCCGGACCCGCCGCGCTCTATACGGTGAGTTAGCTGTAACATGCAGGACGCCGCGCAGCGCTCGCCCGACACCGTGTCCGAGCTCGGCGCGCTAGTACTGGCGCAGCCCAGCGCCGGACCCGCCGCGCTCTATACGGTGAGTTAGCTGTAACATGCAGGACGCCGCGCAGCGCTCGCCCGACACCGTGTCCGAGCTCGGCGCGCTAGTACTGGCGCAGCCCAGCGCCGGACCCGCCGCGCTCTATACGGTGAGTTAGCTGTAACATGCAGGACGCCGCGCAGCGCTCGCCCGACACCGTGTCCGAGCTCGGCGCGCTAGTACTGGCGCAGCCCAGCGCCGGACCCGCCGCGCTCTATACGGTGAGTTAGCTGTAACATGCAGGACGCCGCGCAGCGCTCGCCCGACACCGTGTCCGAGCTCGGCGCGCTAGTACTGGCGCAGCCCAGCGCCGGACCCGCCGCGCTCTATACGGTGAGTTAGCTGTAACATGCAGGACGCCGCGCAGCGCTCGCCCGACACCGTGTCCGAGCTCGGCGCGCTAGTACTGGCGCAGCCCAGCGCCGGACCCGCCGCGCTCTATACGGTGAGTTAGCTGTAACATGCAGGACGCCGCGCAGCGCTCGCCCGACACCGTGTCCGAGCTCGGCGCGCTAGTACTGGCGCAGCCCAGCGCCGGACCCGCCGCGCTCTATACGGTGAGTTAGCTGTAACATGCAGGACGCCGCGCAGCGCTCGCCCGACACCGTGTCCGAGCTCGGCGCGCTAGTACTGGCGCAGCCCAGCGCCGGACCCGCCGCGCTCTATACGGTGAGTTAGCTGTAACATGCAGGACGCCGCGCAGCGCTCGCCCGACACCGTGTCCGAGCTCGGCGCGCTAGTACTGGCGCAGCCCAGCGCCGGACCCGCCGCGCTCTATACGGTGAGTTAGCTGTAACATGCAGGACGCCGCGCAGCGCTCGCCCGACACCGTGTCCGAGCTCGGCGCGCTAGTACTGGCGCAGCCCAGCGCCGGACCCGCCGCGCTCTATACGGTGAGTTAGCTGTAACATGCAGGACGCCGCGCAGCGCTCGCCCGACACCGTGTCCGAGCTCGGCGCGCTAGTACTGGCGCAGCCCAGCGCCGGACCCGCCGCGCTCTATACGGTGAGTTAGCTGTAACATGCAGGACGCCGCGCAGCGCTCGCCCGACACCGTGTCCGAGCTCGGCGCGCTAGTACTGGCGCAGCCCAGCGCCGGACCCGCCGCGCTCTATACGGTGAGTTAGCTGTAACATGCAGGACGCCGCGCAGCGCTCGCCCGACACCGTGTCCGAGCTCGGCGCGCTAGTACTGGCGCAGCCCAGCGCCGGACCCGCCGCGCTCTATACGGTGAGTTAGCTGTAACATGCAGGACGCCGCGCAGCGCTCGCCCGACACCGTGTCCGAGCTCGGCGCGCTAGTACTGGCGCAGCCCAGCGCCGAACAACAACATATCGCCTATATTTCCCGAAGTATTACGCAGAAGTGTTCCTATATTACACACACATTTTACCAGTTTTGAATAGAATCCTGGTCTTTTGGCCCGGCTATATCGTTTGCAACGACTAGGCCAACGAGGCGGTATGGCGAACTTGTATCCGTGGCTACAAGTTTATAAGCATATTTCTCCAAATGACATATGAAAATCTCGCTTTCAGTATGTCGCCCACCACTTAAAATACATGCAATAACCTATTATAACGTTTTATGTACGATATCGGTGTCACGTATACAGGCGAATTGTCAAGAAAAGTTCAAATCAAAAAGTAGTTGATTATACAACAAGTAAAAACAAGGGAATTTAATTCAAGGGACTAAGTTGGATCCCGAGAGCAGTGAAGGATTCTAGAATATAATCTCGAGCGTAGCAAGGGATTCTAGAGTAGAATTCTGAGCGCCGCGAGGGATATAAGGATCGAGATGTTTTTTTTTTACTAGTTGTGTACTCTACTTTTTACCACTGACCGCGAGAAAATAAATACTAGTATAGTATTGTATTTATCACGTTTCCTTAAATATTCGTAAAAAGAGAACAAAGCATTAAATGTAAACTTTAAAAATGGATAGTGAAATTAGAACAGTTTTCGAAATTCAGTGTTGTATTCTTGTCAGCACGTTTTATTTATTTTTTTGTACATAATTCGAATAATTCATGCTTGTTGCAAATTCAAATGTTTTTATTCACTTAGTGAGTAAAAGAGATTTTTAGTCACTGTTAACGATGAATCAAAGGCCTTTTTCCGAGTGGCAATGGTAAAAAATTGAATTTCAACATATAAAAGAATAAAACCGTTATAATTCCCTCGTTCGTTCGTTATGGTTTCCTTTTTTGTTTGTTTTTATAAGCTGTAAGTCCTCCATGTACTAAAAATAAATAAATAAACAATGTCCAGGTGATACGCGCACTAACATGGAACGACTCCCCGTCGTCGCTGCGCGCGACGGCGCTGGCCGTGCCCGCGCTGCGCGGCGCGCTGGCGGCGCCGGCGGGCCGCGTGGGCGCGGGCGAGGCCAGCGGCGCGCTGGCGGCCGTGCTGCAGGCGCTCAGGGTGCACGGCCAGCACGACGCCAACCAGGCCGCCTTGCTGGCACTGGCTGTGCAGGTACAAGCTTCTATTATACTATCGTCTATTCTACGAGTAAATAGACATACACTGATACATGAAAAATCTAACCTAATAAAGATATTAACTTAGAGAAATATAGATTTCAACATGTTTTTTGTACTGTAAATGTAGGTGAATGTTACTCGCCTACAACTACTTGAGAGAAGAATAACATTAGACCTATTGGTCTTTGGAGGAAGCAGTCGAATGCTGCACTGATGAAATGGCTGGATGTCATCATCCTGATAATGCCATCAGGGCAGATGCATTTGGATCTTTGTCTTGCACGCGACAGATATGATTGTAAAATGTCAGTAGAACAGTGGCTCCATTCGTAATACATCTTTATTTAGCCATGGCAACCCCATTTGATGTCCAGGAAATAACTGTCAATTCCAAGATTGGCTAGAAGAGATCGTATAAAACCGCCCGTTGTATGTTCTATTTTGTCAATACTAATTCAAATCATTCCCTTGTCAGACATACGAGATCCTGCGGCCGCTGTTCCCGGGCATAGTGACAGTGTTACGTTCCATCCCGGACGTGGACGCACACGACCTGCACCGACTGGACGAGAAGCTCACCGCTCACAACACAAAACCTTCAAAGATAGACAAGAGCAAACGGGATTTATTCAAGAAGATTACTTCTAGGGTATGTAACTATCATACATTTGTAGAGAATGCCAGGAGAATTTTTCATATTTGGTAACATAGACATAGGTAGCTAGAGGTATATAAAAAAACGGCCAAGTGATAATTGAATTGAACTCGCGTGCAGAGGGTTCTGTACAATGCCAAAGTTAAATGTGTTAATTCAATTGTTGTATGTTTTACAATAGGTACTGAATGTGAATTTTTTTTTTTTTTTCCTTATTTGTGTCCCCTTTATTTTCAATTGATAGTATTCTTATAGGTTTTCATGTAATTTACAAGCAATGAACTTTATTTTGTATTGTTTTGAAAATTGTAGGCTCAGTAGTTTCGGAGATCAGGGGGGGAATGGTCAATTTTCGTCTTTCATGAATAAAATCAAAACCATTTATTTTACATTAATAAAAAGAATATATTTGAGATCCTCATAACGAGTCCTTTCATTTGATATAATTATGACACAGTAAGGTTTGTTAAACTTATTTTTTTTAATTACCTAATTTGTCCCCCAAAAACGACCATTATTAAAAAAAAAAAAACTTTGCATATAATTACGTGTTTGGGATCATAGGATTACACCATCCTACCAAATTTCACCTGATTTGGTCCAGTAGATTCGGAACAAATTGGCTGTGACAGACGGACGGACAGACAGACAGACGCACAAGTGATCCTATAAGGGTTCTTTTTTTTTCATTTTTGTACGGAACCCTAAAAAACAATGTACAAAAGCTTGTCCGTGTTGTTGGATCCCGTAATTAAGTTTATATGTAAACTTGCTATTTTTAAGATTATAGGATATTTTCGCAACTGCAGAAATAATTTCGCACATTGTATTTGAAATTCTTAAAAATAAAATGTAAGTTGTTTTTCCGGCCTTACCTTGCACTTGGTCAGTTTCGTCCTACTTTGTCATAAACACCAAAAGCTAAAACCTTTTTTGTTTTTTTTTTTCAGTTGATCGGCCGCAACGTGGGCCAACTATTCAAGAAAGAAGTGTACATCCTGGACCTGCCAACAATGCACGTGGTGAAAGACAAGCCGCGCAGTGCCATCGACGCTCCCGAAGGCGCGGGGCTAGAACGACTGTTCGCTCCCAGCGCACCTACCTAGCTGCCTAGCCCCTTGTTGACTATTTACTACGTCATTAATTATTATACATAATTATTATGAATTAAATCTATTTATACCGAAATATAAGATTGGTTTTGTTTTTAATCAAAGAAGTGTCTTATTTCTTGTTTGGTAAATAATTATGTAGTGCCCCCCACCCAAGTTCTATACCAGACGCGTAGTTAATATGACATTTTTAGTTTTTTATGTCGGTCCTTTTCTTTTCATCTCGCTAAGGGTGCGTTTCCTCCAAGATGTACGAGGTAGTCAGGCGTTGCGCGAGGAAAATATCCGCCTGTAGCATTGGTACATTTTCCTGCCTCACTCAGCCCTTTTTTGCTCTTTGCTGAGCTTGCTAGCATACACAAACATCCAGACCTGGAGAAACTACCTGAGTAGGTCATACAAATATTTGGTCCGTGCGAAACGAACTCGCGACACCCAATCGCTCAGCTACTGCGCCAAACGAGCCGTCTTACACAAAGCTTTTGTTTTACACACTGACCGGTCCACTGCACGCACCCGCTCCCACCTTGGCCGCTTACTTATGCCCGGGCTCGAAGCTCCACCAAAACGGAGACGAGATGACAGTGCGGAGACGTGCAACATTCAACCAATCACAGGAAAGACCAGAGATGGTTGATTCGCGCACGTCTCCTCTCCGCTCCGCTCGTCTTCGCTTTAGGCTCAATTTACACCGCCGCGGAATGCAATTGAAGCGACTTTTTGCAATGAAATTGTACATAGCATAATGAACTTTATTTCAATTGTTAAATTTAAAATTAAATACGAGCCAAAAAAAACCGAGGAATCTTCGCGCACTCTCGAGAATTCCTGTAGCTACTGTCGGTGCCGTCTGGAGAATCCGCAGGAAGTCGAATGCGCTAGAATGCGCGAAAATTTACGAGCATTCCCGCAAATTCGCGCGCTTTCTCGCGACATGAGGCGAAACTGACGCTTCCATTCCATTTCACGGCGGTGTAAATTGAGCCTTAGCGTACGCAACTGGTCTGCGCGGGGCTCACCAGGTGTGAATGGAACATCAGATAATATCAAATAAAACATCATTTTACAATAAATAATTTATTCCTAAAATTAAGAACATCATTATTTTTCATAGGTGTAAACCATTTGCGTGCCCACAGGCAAACTCTTGCCATTGGATACTAGTTCCACAGTCGCTGCAGTTAGGTCTACTTTTAATACCGATGCGTTGTCTAAAACTACACATTTGCTCTCGTGGTCGCCGGGAACGGGAATTGATCGGGGACCTAAGACGGGATCTTTGTACCTCCAAACCTTTAGGCTGCTCAAGTCTGGAAAGATAAAAATAAGGTTAAAGTTAACAATCAGTAGTGAACAAGAACAAAGATGTTATTTTCTTTTAAAAAAAAAAAACGTTGCCGGGACGTAGGAATTTCTCCTTTATCGTGGGTGCGTTTAAACGCGCGTTTATAAGTTGGATGAGGCGTAGGTCCAAAACTGACTTGTTAAATTCACTGATTGGTTAAATTGTTGACTGATGTGCAAAATTCCTTGTTTTAAGAAAGTGGAATTGCCAGCAAGTCAACTTTTGAGTTCCATCTACTAAGATTTTTAAGTAATCGTAAATAAGGTTTTCGTGGTTCCCTTTGTTTTTTTTTTTTTACTAAAGCAGAGTACTGCTCCTATTTCAGTCCACTATCAAAATATTCTCACCTTTAATCGTCTTAACTTCCTTAGCGATCTTGACCTTCACTCTTTCTACAGTATCACCATCGGACAGAATAGCCGACACCGTGAACAGTCCGTTCAGAGCCGTCGGGTTGATGAACGTGGCCTCGACGCCCGCATCTACGCTGAACGAGATGTGCGGTGTGCCCGGCGCGCAGTCTTCTTTTGTTTTCTCGGGAGCTTCAGCATCGTCCGTGAATTTTACTTCTATTGAATCCAGCTGTAAAAATAGCGCGGAGTTATTACAATGTAGAACTGCTATAAAAGTTATAACTGAACTATCTACATTTTTCCGACAATTTGATGACGCAGGATCGGTTTAGGAGTTTTGATGAGGTTGACAAATAAATAATATCAGCTATAGTCTACACTCACATCTAAAGTATTAAGTAAATACATCTTATTCTCCAACAAAATGGCAGCCTCGTCGAAGGGCAGGCCTACAGAGAGCGCTTCGATACCAATGCGCTCCATATTCTCCCTGGTTGCTTGCACGAAGGGCATCACTCTCTTCATGTATTTCTTTAATTCGGGAATAGCACCTAGCTTGCTGGATATCACCTTGTTGTCGGGAAGACCTGCTGGCTGAAAATAAATGGATGTTAGATTTATAGTCATACAAACAAAAAAAGTAAGTATTAAAAAGATTATGACAGGTAAATGGGAGGCAAAGCTCTTTGCCAAAAAAAACAACGTTTTTCTAGAGGTCGTCTTGATTATTCTTACAAGAAAAGATTTAAATACATGCATTTTTGGATAGCTTTTAGTGATAAGACCTCGTATTGTGTCACCATATAAAAACTTCTACATGTTGTGTTGTAAATTTGTATAGTACATAATAAAAGGTATTCTATGTATCTCAGACTAGTCAGTGGGCACATAAAGGGTAGTGTCTAAGATGGCAAAACGAGTTTTAGACAAGGTGACATTTTTTGTCAAGTTTTACATCAATTGAGATGGAATTTAAAAGATTTGCTTACCCCATTGACTTCCTTCAAGGAAGTCAAAATGATATGCTGCCACTTAGGATACTCCTTAGCGACCCAAACAACAGCCTTGTTCGGCTTCTTTTCAGGCTTCGGTGCCCCTCCCTTCTTAGGTTTCTTCACTGCACAATGGTTCTTCAAGTAGATACGGAACGAGTGCGCTGCGTCCATCAAGTAATTGCTAGCTTTAATTGATACCTCATCGATTTCACCCGCCACTGGCCAGCGTTCGTGGAGGATGCTTGTTTTCTGGTGAACGGGTAATTATTGATCACTTCACCAGGAAAAGAGGGTACTGTGTTTCACTTGAGTGTAAGCATGATTGATTAGATATCTGCATTTCGGATAAACGACTGAGCATACAGATTTGGCACACAGGTGCCCTTTTTATCTCGGTAAAGCTGCGGACGCTAATGATATTTATAGCTTGTAAATATTAATATTGTAATTATTTGTAAATATTATTATTTAGTGTAGGTACTATTAACTGGATCTATTAAATTGGTTCGTTACACGTTACATTACTAAAATACCTACATTACCCAGCAGTTCCCACACATGTTCAGCCACATGCGGACAGATAGGCGACATCAACTTCGCCTGTGTCTCAATATACCGCGTCACTAACTCGGCATGCATGCCCCCTTCAGAACAAAGTTCCCTGTACTTATCCCTAGCGGCTTGGAGCTCGAAGAAGCCTGTTTTTAACGCCTCTTTGAACAACATCTTCTTGTAGTTGTCGTCAGTCTGATTGATCTTAGTGTTCATCTCGCTTACGAAAACTTTGTCGTGGAAATTGTGTGCTCCTGCAAAAAATAATAAAAAAATATTATGTTTGCACTAGCGATCCGCCCCAGCTTCGCAGGGGTGAAATGTAATACATATTAACCTTCCTCTTGAATCACACTATCTATTTAAAAAAAACCGCATCAAAATCCGTTGCGTAGTTTTAAAGATCTAAGCATACATAGGGACAGACAGCGGGAAGCGACTTTGTTTATACTATGTAGTGATTTAGTTGCAGAGGAACTTGTCTACTTAGCTATAAACATGCGCAGCATAGCCGCTTTGTATGATAAGTCACAAGTCATTATCAGTCGTACTACTTAAACTACGAAGACCGCCCTCACTGCTACGACGACATAGAAGCACGGTGAACATCAAAGTGTTTCCATGGACAAGCAGATGGCTGTTCGGGTTATGCATAGGTACTTCACAATCATAATCGTTATCGACGTAAAAAAACCACATATTACATAAGTATTAAGACTGCGAAAGGTATTTCAATATCTCTAAAAGCAATTATCGAGCTGCATAAACACTTTACCTGTGCGCAGAGTCGACTTCGTCGCAATAATTTCCTTCACCCATTCAATGAAAGTATACAGCCTCAAGATCGCAGCATCAGCCGTGTTCTCTACAAAGTTAGCATCTTCGACAGAATCACCCGCATCAGCTAAAGTAAGACGCATTCCATCCGCGCTGAACTTATCAATTGATTCCGTCAGCGTCAGGAAGTTTCCGTCAGACTTCGACATCTTGGCAGAGTTCAACATTAAATGGCCATTAGCCCTGATGCCTTTCGGCCATTTGTCTTCTTCCTTCACCCATAAAGCGCAGTGATTGTAAATGTAGAACGTTAAATGGTTCTGGATCAGATCTTTTCCTGAACATCTAAGATCGACTGGATACCTTTATGAAGTAAGAAAATAAAATAACAAGTTTAAACAATGGAAGAATCTTAATTTGGAAAATAAATGATCAAAATGCGAATTGAAGAAAATGATGAAATGTGCAAAGCTAAAACATCTAGCCTCTTCCCAACTATGTTAAGGGCGGCCATCCAGGTCAAACTGGATGCAGCTGGATACCCGTATTTTACATGGAGCGGTTTTTTATCCGATTACAATTAAGTATCTCTTTATTTTTCGGGTCGTAGTAGAATTTTACAACGCCAATTCCAAATAAATTGAATTAAAATTAGAAGAACCATAATATTATTGCATGCACTACGCCCGTTTGATACGGATATAGGATATGGATAATGACTTTTTTGCTTAGGTTGTTAATCCTTAGCGTGTACTGTATACGCCGATAGTCGTTAAAACATATATCAACGCTAAGAGCTCTTGATACGCGCCACAACACGATAAAATAATAGTTTTGATATCATTGAAAAGGTTGATGAAAATAATAAAGTTCGAAAGGTCATTTACCAAAATTGGAAAGACTTCTTCATGCGTTCTAAAGACGCTTTAGGAATTTTAGTATTTTTCGGGAAAGGAGCATCTTTGAAGAATATGTAGTCCCATACTGCCATCGTCATGTCTTCTGGTTTAATTTTGAGAGCATTTTCCTTATTTCCTCTAAATGTATCGCCTTGTAAGAAGTGCGCGATTGTGTAGTACGCATTGTAAATAGTTGAGTCTGACAGAGATTCGATTAACCATTGCTGATCCCAAGGCAGTTTTGTTCCTGGAAATAAAAATATCATTTAATATTGGGTCACAAGAAATTGTTTTCTTTTTACTTTTTCTCTTTTAATCCACCTACCTAAACCATAAGTCCTGGAGCAAGCATACTCATGCAGCCACTTCAGGGTAGCTTGGAAGTTCTTCCTAACTTCATCATGGTAGGTATTCATAGCAGCGAGTGCCTTCTCCACCTGACTCTTCCACTCCTCATTGCCATAGTCCAAATACCACTGATTGCAAAGAGCCACAACACATTCATCCCCTGATCTTGAAATAATGGTCTTTTCAGGTTCATAGTAAATCACTGCACCCTTCTCCTCAATAAGTTTTGCTTGCAAATTCTTTTTGACATCTTGGATTTTCCTTCCCTTGTATTCTCCAACTAGCAACACACCATCATAGAATCCTTTCAGGTAAACCATTTCTTTGGCTTGTGTTAGCTTCTCCTTGTCGTTTTGGCTTTGAATTTTAAGCTGATCATATACATATACAGCAGACAATTTGCCATACTCGGGAATTTCGAGAATTGACACAGGCTTGAATGGGAGAACCATGTCGTCTTGGATACCATACTTTTCCCTGAATGCTGGTTTCTTTTGTAAGTCTACAAGTGCCGCGTAGTCATCAGGAGAGTCAGAGGGAACACTGGTAACAATACCTGTGCCCTTGTCCTCCTTGATCGTCAACATGGGAAGTGCATAAATCTTAGGATAACAAGTGAATGGAGACTTTAAAACAGTCCCTATTAAATTGTGTCCTACAACTTCTAGTAATACTTTGAACTCTCCATCCTTTTCAGTAAAACCTTGGTAAGCCATGTTTCTGGCTGCTCTTTTTGTACAAATAAATATACCCTCATTGACTGTCTCGAAGGCAATGTACTTGATGTCTGGATGGACCCAGCAGTTTGTTTGTCCGTACATCGTTTCTGGTCTCAATGTTGCTGCAACCAAACTCACCTTTTTGCTCTTAAAAGGCCTAAAAAGAAAATTGATTTTGGATTAAATCAACTTGAAATACGTTAATGGATTAATTGAAGTTATTTACAAAATAAGAGATTATTATTATAACATACTTGAGAACCTCAGGGAATGGTTCAACCACTTCCATTTTAAGAAGAGTATACTCTTGAGGGCCAGCTCCTTCTCCCGTACTCCTGTCATGGTCCATGCAAGGTTGTTTGTCAAGAGGAGAGAATATAGTAAAGCGTTTCCCATACATGATCTTATTGCGTTCTTTGAGATGGTAGAATTGCCACCTTATGAATGAATCATAGAAGGGATTTGCATCAGTAGTAATGAATTTGCGACGCCAATCTACCTGTAAATAACAATTGTGTTTGTTAATTCCTTTTTCAATGTTGGAATAATACATGTTTTTTCTTTATGGGATTATTTATTACTGAAACATAACTGGAATAAAATACTATCACGATAATAAACTAGCTGTTGCCCGCGACCGTCGTTCGCGTGAAATTATAATATAAAGAATATTATTCCCTTTTTGAATTGGATTTTGCTACCAATTTCAAGGGTTTTAATTTTTTGTGCACGGAACCCTAATTATTTTTCTAAAATAAAAGTAGCCTATGTTAGACCTTTTAATATCAGCTATCTGCCAGTAAAAGTCCCGTCGAAAACCGGTCCAGCCGTTTCAGATATTAGGCGGTACAACCAGATAGATAAACAAGATTTAAAAAAAATGGGGTCAATTCTGGTTATAAGTAACGGTACTTATAACCAGAACCTGAAACCATTTTTTTTTATTTAATTTAAAATAACAGTTTTTTACTGAATGCATATTATGTAAGTATACGGATATACTTACATATGCATTCAGTAAAAAGCCGTTATTTTGATATTACAAACGGACACTTCAATTTTATTTATTTGTATAGATAAAAAAAATCTTGTAGATTATGGTAGCTACTATGACTATAACAAATACCTACATGAATACCCATCCTTTTCAAATCAGCTACAGCCCGTGGAGGGAAGTATTCAAGCCAGTGGCTCTCATTTGCAAACAATTTGATATCCTCTTCAGGGACTCCAATACTTTGCATAATCTGCCATTGGTACTTGGCTGCTCCAGTCTTTGCCACTGCTTTACTTTTCTTCCCTTTACTCTTGTCTTTGGGTACAATATCATCTTCCTCCTTTACTGCAACCTCTTCTTCTTCAGGGAACACTGGAGGGCAACCATAGAGAGCCATTTCTCTTTTCAACTTATCAGCACAAGCTTTAATGGGCATGCCAGTACAGTGAAACCCAAAAGGAAACAGTACCTTTCTACCTTTCAGTCTATAGTATCTTGCGGCAAACTAAAAAATACCAATAGTAGATATAGTATCTATTTTTTATACATATTATGAAAGACTGGAAGATGACACCAAAACTGGGTGGAAGGCACGCCGATGCACAAACAGTTATCACATATTCAGTACGTCACTCTGAACCCCCACATAGAAATTATTCCTCGGTAATAAAAAAATGTAAACAGCTGTTCACTTAGGTATAGTTGTGAAAAGGCTTGGCGGGTAGCAAAAGATACATAGAATCAAAATTGTTACTCATGGAAAAAATAAAACTACAAGAAATGCAATTTTTGGCATTACAATGTTGAGATTTTTTCAATATTATTGCATCATGCATGTGAGGTAGGTAACCACTCTCTGTTTATCTTGATAGCTAATAACGTAAACATTGATTTATATATAGCGACTAGCTGACCCGCGCAACTTCGTCTGCGTGCGTGTGCACATAAAAGAAAGAAAGGTTAGAGACAGTGTGCGTCATCCTTAAAAGTTAGACATTTATGACCATTGCGGATATTTTTTTAGAGCTTTTTAAGAGGGACAATTCCGACATACATGATAATTGCGTAACTTTAACCGTTCACGCACAACGGAAGCTCTCAAAAGGAGTAAATCCCTATTATATACTATTACCGATGGATAATCATCAAATGACCCCTCCCACTCTGGACGGATCGGAAGGGAGTGTCAGACTTGTACTGACTAAAATCCATCCACGTTTCTTCTATTTCCCTTTGCGTTCCAGGGCCGCGGTATCTCTTTCGAACAGTCCTGCAACCCTGGCAGGCCTCGCTCCTCTCGGATCCCTTCCCGTTTGCTGACATCTCTTTGAGACGCGTGTGGAACACGAACACGCCGTCACCACGGCCTGTCGTCATAAGACGGACAGATGGCGAGCTAGCCCATTACTCACCGTCCACAGGCCCGCGACCCTCGACAGCCTTACGTCTTCATCTTTAGACACTCGATGACAATTATACACCAGCTAGAACGAAAGTTCTCGTCAAAGTTCTTGAAATGAGCCGAGACACGATAAAACTGCTGTAAACTTTTGCGGACCAGTTTCAACTGCCTTCCGTTTCCATCGTCAGACCTTTGATGATAGACATACTCCAGGCAGGTCTAAAGTTCTCATCAAGGTGCATGAAATGAGCCCAGACACGATACAGATGCTGTAAACTCTCGAGGACCTCTTGCAACTGTTTTCCTTCTCCATCGTCAGACATTCGATGAAAGTCATACTGAGTTAGGTTTAAAGTTTTCATCAAAGCGAATGCAATGAGCCCAATAACATTATACCTGCTGCAAACTGTTTAGGACCGCTTGCAACTGCCATTTGTCTCTATCGTTTGATCGTCGATGACAGTCATACTTCAGCAAGGCCTAAAGTTCTCATCAAGGTGCATGAAATGAACCCAAACACGTTATTGTTGCTGCAAAATCTTGAGGACCTCTTGCAAGTGCCTTCCGTCTCCATAGTCAGACCTTGGATGACGTCATACTCCAGCTAGATCTAAAGTTCTCATCAAGAAAAATAAGGAAATGAGCCCGAACACGATTTTTCAATTTAAAAAACAAAAGATCATGCATATCGGACTTCTCTGTAAAAAGTTATGCGTGGTCAGGTCATATATAAAATAAAAAAATATAGACGCGTCGAATTGAGAACCTCCTCTTTTTGTTTCGTTGGTTAATAAACCAAGCTTCAGACATTTGACACGGGCGAGGGTCATTCTTTCACGGAAAACTTAACACCGCGACTCAGAAAATGGAGTGAAATTAATAGCACCATCTATCGAGCACGAAATTAAACCGTTAAAATATAATGCATGTAAAGCGATCGAACACACACTCTACAGGGTTATAGCGTCATGTAGACTAATCTAGAGTACTTTTTGCTACCAGAACTTTTTTGTAAAGCTGGTCAGCCGATTTAAAAGTTATCTTGTGAGCACATTTTTATTAATTAGTACCATTTTGGTGCAATAGATGTCGTTGCATGTATCTTACACAATGATGGTAAGTTCTTGTTGAACACTTTAAATTCATAAATCTTTTGATAGAGAGCACTGATTACAATGAAACAAAAACTAAAACCTTCTCTAAGTTCTCTACAATATTTGTCCATTGAATCTAATCACATTGGTTTTCCCAACAACATGAAGCCCGCCTCGCAGCGCGCGTAGGTTATTATTTTGATGCGGAGTTATTTTAAAACTGTGATATCTCCTAAGATATTCATCTAAATTAAATGGTGTAAAGGGCAATTTTGGTCACAATTGAATGCTAAAGATGACTAACATATTTATTTTGATAAGGATTAATACTATGTCGGTAAAAATACCTATGCAAATAAAACACTATTTTTGACCAAATTTTAAAATCATAAAAATGGTTATTGTTAGTCAACCTTAAAAGATAGGCATGTGCTCTCGCGGACTTTTTTTTAGACATTTTTAAGAGGAATAATTCCCTCATACATTATTTTTGTGCAACTTTAACCGGTTAACCAGCGCACGCAACGAAAGCACTCAAAGATAATACATTTTCCCCGTTTTTGCAACATTTTTCGTTGATGCTCAGCTCCTATTGATTGTAGCGTGATGATATATAGCCTATAGCCTTCCTCGATATATAAGCTATCTAACACTAAAAGATTTTTTCAATTCGAACCAGTAGTTCCTCAGATTAGCGCGTTCAAACAAACAAACAAACAAACAAACAAACAAACTCTTCAGCTTTATAATATTAGTATAGATTTGAACTCACCTCGCATTTTGATAGTGAGAATGTATGACCAAGATGCAAGCGCCCGTTCATATATGGATAAGGAAACGTACACATGAATTTTTCATGAGACTTTCCATCATCCGGTGCTTCCATTTCGAATATTTTCTCACTTTCCCATTTTGCCTGGACTTTCTTCTCAATATCTTGCAGATATTCCACCTTAAAGGTCCCTTTACGGTCTAACGTAGCCTGAAATTTCAGTTAGTACTTTATACAACATATGCTACGTTACTCATATTATCCTTACTCCCGGCTAGGAAAACTGCATTCGGTCGAGTGAAACAGTTTACCAGGCCGTACGCTATAAACATACTAGAAATGGACATAACATATGATGAAGATCCAGATAACTTACCATTTAATTAAGGTTTTAGTCAGCAATTTTAATCATGCAGAAATTCTCCCTTAAAAAAGGAAACGAAGGATTTGCACGTTGCCACGACACTGACAGCTTCTGTCATATGTCAAGTCAAGCAGCTGCATCAGCTGCCAATCTGTCAAGTCAATGTCTAATTGGAAACCCCAGTATACACTGCAGGGCTATTGCGTATCTCTGTTGACAGTTCGGATCATCATTTGGCGAGTTTTGTTATATGTTCAATGGCCGGTCTTGTTGGTTTCATCTGACGCTACCAGTCTCCCTTATTATTATTCCTTTATTTATATTCTTTACATATATTATTTACATTTTTAAATATTTTAGTAACACAAAAACATTTAAAAATATAAAAAGTAGTAGCCCACCGGCATCGGGAATAGGGTCCGTATACCTTTCCTATATGAATGACGCTATAAGTGGCATAAACTGTATAATAAAAACACCAGAATGCGAATTTTAACTTTTTTGTTTAACCTGCAAGATTTTTTTATACATCTCCCTCAATAATATTCCTCAGCCTAAAAGTCTTAGCAGAAATATTCCTTCACGTCTCATTTTTTTACTATCCAATCATATTTTTCTGGTATTGGTTGTAATTTCATGTTCAGTTTTTAGGGTTCCGTACCCCAAAGGTAACCAACTGGACCCCTTTAATAACGGTACGGGTACACCAAAACCGCTATCAGCCGATTTTTACTCTGACGCCTTCGGCCAAACTCGGCCGATCAAATCAAACGTAAGTAAACGAAAGGGAGCGCTTACACTAATACAACCGCCATCGTCCGAAGACGCCCGATGACGGCCGATCAACTGACGATTCCGAATTTGTTGGGATTTCTCGCTAGTCTGCCGAATCTACAGCGCAAATTGAGGGTATTTATACCTAGTTTAATAATTCTGACTATATTGACTATATTTGTTGATGTGTTTTTATACATAAACGACTATGGATAAAGAAAAAATAATTGGTTGTTAACACAACTAATTATTTTTTGATTTTTTTTTTAATAGACCAACCCTCTGGGTTAAACATTCAAAAAATTACGTTGACATCGGCCAATTAAATCCATTTTAAAAACGCGTCTTCACTTTGAGCCGCACAGCCAACTACAGAAGACCGGCAAGCGGCAACGTCCAATGTCGGCAACAGTGTGACCACATGTACGTCCGAGTTAATCGTCCGAGTAATTCTGTCCGCCATCGGTCGACAAAATCGCTTTAGGAGTACCCGTACCGTTAGCCTCTGCTATCCGGCCGTCCGTCTATCTGTCTGTCTCCTGATCCGTAATAGGTAGATAGTTGAAATTTTCACGGAATGTGTATTTTTGTTGCTACTATATAAAAGAGGGCTTCTAGGAGTCAGTAGGTCATCTTAGGGGCGGATGAAAAAAAACCATTTAGAGATTCTTTAAAAAGTGCTTATCTACATTTATTCAGGATTTCCTGTTGCAAACCATGAGAAAAACTAGGTTCCCAAGTGTTTTGTGAAAGTTGTAGAAACATTTTACTGCATTGGTTAACGGAAGTATAGTTACCGTGTAGGCTACCAGGGGGGCCGTTTTTACCAAGATTAAAAACTTTTGAGGCCAGTGATCTTCAAAACCTGTTATGGATTTTACCATAAAATAATGTTAGAGGCTGACTGTTGGCCCATTATAAGAGAAAGCTATCCACAAAACTAAAAGTAGACGAAAATTTGCTAACACCAAATATTTCCAAAACCAGTCGTGACGGATTTTTTGTATTTTTTCCTGGATCGGGGGGCACGGCAGTGCCCCCGCCAAGTCGAGCGCGAAGCAAACACTGCCGTACCATCCTTTATTGGAACCATTTCGCCGCATTTTCAGGCCCCTATTTGAGAACCTCGGGATAAGACCAGAACGCAGAAATTTTCGTCATCCAGTAAGCTGTAATCACATATTTAAAATCAAAAATTTCAAGTCTGTAGGTCATTTAGTTCCGAAGTTAAGCGAAAGCAAAGTTTCGCATTTATGACACTCACTCACTCATGATCATCAGAATAAAACTAGTATTTCCCATAAACTCAGAGAGCTGAAATTTGGTACAGAGTTAGGGTTTAATGGCCACATAAAGGGAAAACTATAAAACTGGGATAATCGAAGATCTGGAGTACCTGGTGACCCTGATTAGAAAACACAAGAGCCCAACCAAACTATTAGAGATCGACATACCGCCTTTACAAAAAATATTCAACTTGGTGTCTGAAGTATCTGATGAAGAACCCTCAGCTAGTCTCAGCTGAATTAGAGATATGGTAATGCCCCCTTCTACTATTGGTACATAAAAAAAAATCGACTGTCATTGCAAAAATCCAGCGTAGTGGGACACATCTTCTAATCTAATTTAATCTAGCCTATAGCGTCCCACTGCTGGGCGAATGCCTCCCCTTCTGCTTTTAATACGCATATAAATAAAATTAAAGGAAAACTCTGGATAAGACTAGACTGGCTTTTATACTTACACTTACAAGTTTACAAGAAGAAATAGTCAAACGATTAACTTTATTCTACTCGAACATTACACAAATTAAATAATAAACAAATTCTACAAAAAGAAGTGAAATCCCACCAAAAACAGTCTGTAAAAAACTAGCCAAGTCTCGATGGAGCTGCTTGTTTATCTCTAAAAAGTAATGAAATCTAGACAGTCGTGCCAAGTCTAAGGTTCCTTACTGCGATTTCTTTATTATTATAGTTAATGTTGTGTGACTTGGCCGTTGAACATTCTTTATACATTAGTGGGTACAAGTCAATTTTGTTTACACGTTATTTGGACGGCCCATTATTGGGACGATTTAAGCCGGTCTATATATGTTAATGGGTCCCGACTGTTAAGTCGCTATGTTCTATGCTTTTTATTTTATTTTTTTACGCAGTAGGGTTTATTAATTTTTTAAATTACCGTTTTTTTACAGAATGTTTTTGGTGGGTATCTGTTTCCTTAATAATAATAATTAATAACATTCAGCTGGGGTTTAAAAATCGTGTAAAAGGCTTCTAAGATAATGTGTGGATACATACTTAAATATTTATCATCTTGATAATCCGTCGAGAGATGTCTTAGGTTTAGATCTAAATAATTAAACACGACATACACTTAAGGTATTTAAGTACAAACATAGCTTTTATGTTTGTCTAAGGTACAAACAGTATAAATTGAAAATATGAATAAGTTAACCATAGACAATTATTTTTAAGTGTACTCAAAGCTTTAGTTATCCGCCATTTTAAAAAGAACGTTTAAAAAAAAATTGGGCAAAAATTTGGCGGCAGTGGCGGTACGCGATATCTGTCATTTTGCCGGAAACTTCGCCCGCTACCCCTGCTCTCAACAACGCGCTTTCAGACGGGCGAAGCAAAGATTTGCTTGGAATTACTGTGAAATCTGTGATATTTCCTGATACATTTGCCTTGTGACAATGGCGCCCAGGTCTGCTAAAACTAAGGTATGCTATATTTGCTGCAAACCACTTTTAATCTTAAGTATTTGCATTGAATTTACAAACGGGTTTAGCATTGTTATCGATGGGCACTTAAACGGTGCTAGTGTCAGACGTATTCAACTTCAACCTAAGGGAAACCATTGCGATGTTATTTTTTGTGGTTCCCCCAAATTATTTCGTAAATGTATTTGACTTTTTCCCGTTAGTACTACGTCGCGGTTTCACAAACACATGTTTAGGCAATAAGCAAGTTATTGGCGGCAATTGGCGCCACTTTTATTGTAGAAGCGTATGCCGTACTGCTTGCCTTGGCCGTTACTTCATATTTAAATTCGTTAAGCATAATTTATTTTACAGATAATTAAACATAGGCCACAGCAATAAGCAAGAGTTTCAAGCATTGTTTCAAGTCATTGTTTTCTGAGGCAGTTGTTGTAATATAAAAATATGTAGTTTCATACCTTGTCTTGTGTTTTTGTATGTGGTATATCTATGACAACTATGCTTGGAATCCAAACTCAAACCTATCCCATGTTTTGTATAACTTTTTATAACTAGGAAAGATTTACATGCATAGATAATTTTTGCAGAAAGCTGCTGATGTTAAAGTAACAGAAAATGATGCCCCCAAAAAAGGGAGAGGGAAAGGAAAAGTTGCAACAGAGCCAGATCTTATTGCAGACATAGATCTTAATGAAAAAGCTGTCTCTGTTGCTGACAAGAAGCCAAAGCGTGGAAAGAAAGCCGCCAGTGATTCAGGTGAACCACAGGTCGATGACAAACCCGAAGAAGTAGGGCCTCTTGCAAAGAAGGGTCGTAAGAAGAATGTAGATGATTCAAATTCTATAGATAAGCAACCATCAAATGGTGATCAATCAGGAGAAGAGGAATCATCAGTCCCAATTGAGGAGAATGAACAGAGTGACGAAAGTGAAGAA
Source organism: Eugnorisma glareosa (assembly GCA_947578425.1). NCBI lineage: Eukaryota > Metazoa > Arthropoda > Insecta > Lepidoptera > Noctuidae > Eugnorisma > Eugnorisma glareosa. Next base: position 16,443,294 of record OX387970.1, on the reverse strand, counting down.
GCCAATGGTCACACAGAGGAAGCACCAGCTGCAGCTAGAGGTCGTAAGAAGCCAGCAAAGAAAGAACCAGCAGCTAAGAAACCAGCTGGAAGAGGTAGGAAAGCTAAACAAGAAGCACAAGAAGAAGAGACACCAAAAGATGAAGTAGAAGAAAAACTTAAGCCAGCTGCCAAAGGCCGAGGCAGGAAAGCAGCTAAAGTTGAGGCTGACCCTGATCCTGAAGCAGAGAAGTCTGACACTACAGAGGAGGAAGTCAAAGAAAAGCCGGCACCTAAGGGCAGGAAAAGGGCCCCTCCTAAAGTTCAAGAAATTGATTTAGATGAAGATGAGGATGATGAGAAAGTTGAAGATAAACCTGAGCCTAAGAAAAAGGAACCAAGAGGCAGGAAAGCCCAGGCTAAGAAAGCTCAACCTAAAGAGGATGTTGATGATGAAGTAGAGGAGGATGAAACACCATCCTCTAAGAAGAGAAAGGTTACCAAAAAAGGTAAATATGAATTTAGTGAAACTATCAAAGTTAATTCTGTTTTAGTCCATTCAGTCAAACAATTATTTTTTTTTACTTTCCAGCTGAGGCAAAAATTGATGATGAAGATGAAGAGGTTCTTGAAGAAAAACCTCAAGAAGCTGAGCCCACATCAAAACGTCGGCGCAAGGGAGCTGCTGACAAGGGTAACTAGTACTATTGATTATAATTTAAACATTTGACAAATATTGTTTTGAGTTACTATTAAGTGTGTTTTATCATTAAATATTATTCATAATAAAACTTTTCCAAATGTATATGTTCAATGCTTTATTATTTTTTCTACCTTTCTGTACTCAAGTATTTAAAAAAATATTTACACCGGTACCTTCAGGGAAACTAACGCTTAAGCAAATTGATATCCTATATCAATTTGCCATTTCATGCAACTTTCAAACATGACAGTTATAAATTACAACAGCTGTATTTTATGACTGTTTCAGTTAGTAGTCAATTTGTTTAACAATAAGTATCCCTGACTTTACTTACTAATTTAAATTATGCTCAAGTGCAGCATGCAGTCTGCTTCATAAATTATTTGGATAAGTAACGGGCAGGCTAACAATTAAGCGCACTATGTAGTATCGAGACAAGATGTAGTTCATTAGTATTAATCTCAATACTTAATAATATTGGGTTTCCAATGTGGTGACTAATTAATATTAATCAAGACGGGTGTATCTAAATTAAATAAAAGCATATTTTTATACATATTTTTCGCATGATAATAAATTTATGTATGGTTATTTAGAGGTTATTTTATGTAAGTTATTGCAGTGTATAGATTATTGGTTTTTTCTGACGCGAAATTCTATAACACGAGGTATGCTATCCAGAAGCTCTAAGGAATAAACATTTTCATTACGACGAAATACATGTGCATGTAACATTGGGCTTCCATTGGCGTAGAATAAAATTAGAGGATGGCGATACTGCATTCAATCTTGATAAAATGAGACAACGTACGACAAAATAATATAAACTACTTGTTAAATTGTCGTATCTTCAGTTTCATAATGTAATGTATTTCAGCACCTGCAGAAGAACCGAAAAAGAAAGCACCCGCTAAAAATAAATCGGTAACAGATTATGAATCTATTGACTTATCAAATTCTTCCGTCAATAGTCAGGGCAAGGAATGGAACTTTAAAATTTCTAGCTGGAATGTGGATGGTATCAGAGCATGGGCCACTAAAGGTGGTCTGGATTATTTTAAATATGAGAAACCTGATATATTGTGCGTACAAGAAACTAAATGTTCACAAGATAAATTGCCGACTGAAATAGCGAATATACCCGGCTACCATGCATATTGGGTAGCCGGCGAGAAAGATGGCTACGCAGGCGTAGGCATATATACCGCTAAATTAGCTATGAACGTCGTTTACGGTTTACAAAACGAAGAGTTGGACAGCGAGGGTCGTATTATCACAGCAGAATATGAACAATTTTATTTAGTCTGTACGTATGTGCCAAACTCGGGACGGAAACTAGTCACACTACCCAAAAGACTGCAATGGAACGAGGAGTTTCGTAGACATGTAAAAGAATTGGATAAGAAGAAGCCGGTAATAATTTGTGGTGACATGAATGTGTCTCACAAAGAAATAGGTACATATTTTATTATTCTGCTTTAAAACATTAATATTAGTAGGTAAGGTGATGCGCTGGGTCTAACACGTTATTTGGGCTTAAAAGTAAGGTAAACCTTATTTAGTGTTGATACATTTATGTTGTTCCCATCAGGAAAACTATGAAGATGACCTCCATTTTTTTCTAGTAAAGATTTCTGACTAACATAATCACTTGCAGATTTAACCAATCCTAAAACAAATAGAAAGAACGCTGGCTTTACTGACGAGGAGCGTTCCGGAATGACCGAGTTGCTCGGAGACGGCTTTGTCGATACATACCGCCACTTATACCCAGATATGACCGGCGCTTATACCTTCTGGACTTACATGATGAATAGCCGGGCGAAAAACGTAGGATGGTAAGACTTGTTCCTTTAATTGGTTCTAAACATCAACAATAAGTAAAGGTCATGGTGACACAAACTATTAGGATTTAGTACTTGATTCTAGATGGGCCCACTAGCACTGTTTTTAGGTAGGTATATTAAGGTACTCATGTCAAGATGAATAGAACAGCTGAATCATCTAGGAACACGTACCAAATCCTTGATTCATCGTTTATCGTGTGGTTAATCCCTAACCTGGTGTCAGAGTTTTTATGCCGCCCATGGGCCTCTGACTTGGCTTATACATGTCGTGGAGAAATATCTCTGGCATGCTGATTTCCTCATGATGTTTTCCTTTTTCACCAAGTAAGTGATAATTATATAATACGCAATAATACTCCGGAAAATCAGAGGTACGTGTCGTGTGTAATCCTTGATAAACGTTAATGTCGCGATGTCCTGTGTATTGAATGAAAAAAAAAGAAAAGGTAGGTATTTATTTGTCTCCCCCAGGAAAAACAAAACTATTGAATATATTGAACTTCCTTTTCCTGCAAAATTACAATCAAACCTTTAGGATTCAATTACGTTGCTCCATTATATGAATAAATAACTATTTTTAGCAGACGTAACCTTCTAGTTAAAGACCTAATTAAAATTCCATACACCATGCCATCAGTGGAGGATATAGGTATAAAAACTACATTTGGAACTTCGCCTAATTTCATCTGTTTATTGTTTCAGGCGATTGGACTATTTTATAGTCTCTGAAAGACTGCTACCAGCTTTGTGTGATAATGTCATAAGAGACAGTGTGTATGGTAGCGACCATTGTCCTTTAACTCTATTTCTACATTTGAGCACCGCCGACAAACCAAAGGAATTGCTTTCATAGATCTGATTTTTATTTTTTTCATACAAGCTGCCCACGCCCTGCTTCGCACGATTTTTACGATTGTTTTAACACCACAATTTCTTTATCATTATGCACCTAAGTTTAATATAATGAATTCCATAGGTGGTGGTGAAAACCCAAAATCCGTTGCGAAGTTTAGGAGAAAAACGTGGTCACACAGACATGTATCATAATCATAATAATTGTAAATGCATAGATGCATGTCGTTTAAAAAAACATGTCGCATTACTTTTGACATAATCTACCTTTTGTTTCTCGAATATTTTTATTAATTTTTTGTATTATTTGTGAAGGACACTTGAAAATAAAGACGTTACTCAATGTACCTGATTATAATTTATTGACAAGATTTATAAATCTACTGAAGCAATTTATAGATAGGTACCCTATCGAATTTGCTGACAGGCTTTGCCTATCCGAACTTTTGTGTTCTAAAGCTCTGACAGGCTTTGCCTATCCGAACTTTTGTGTTCTAAAGCTCATTATAAAGAGCGTAACAAGACCCTTAACGGAGCCGAAAGGTAATTGTTCTCCCCGTCATTGCGATCATTTTTTTCTTTTAGACCATACCTGGGAACCATCTAGTTACGGAGATATGGGGGTCAAAGTTCCAACTTTTTCGCTAGTTTTTTTTTTAAAATACAAGTTTTTAATGTAAGATCACGACCCCCATACTATTTAATGTATCCATCAGCACAGTGATTTAAGTGAGTTACATAGAGATTTACGGAAAAACGTGATTTTACCCCCAAAAAAAAAGTCGTTTCCCAGCATTCATTTTTGTGTAAAGTTACTTAGTTTGATGTACATAATGCTTCGTTGACGGCTTCGTGAAGGTTCCTGTTACACCCTGTTTCAAAGACACTTGAGGTATGTCATATGCTATGTAATTGATAAAACATAAACTAGTGCTAGTATTACTTGTCTTGATTGCCCATAATAAGATTCATGATCTAACGTGTATGTTGAACGTGGAGAAAGTCACCAGGGGTCCCGACCTCAAATTCGAGCAGTTTCCTATCCAAATCTGACACTGGAAGCGTATTGTTACAGAAGGCGTATAGACGATGTCTCTGTAGCTGCTACAGACTGCGTACTATTACACCAAAATTTCAACCAATGACGCTGCTTAGTACAAGCTATGCTAGCGCCATTCGATTTACAGATGCCTTCTCCCCATTAAAGACCGCTCGGCCTTTAGAGGGTGTAAAAAGACCTAAAACGAAGCCGAAAGGCGTTCTCAAGTGTCATTGCAATATTTTTTTTATTCTTTATCACAACTAGTTACGGACATAAAGGAGGACAAAATTCTAACTTTTTCACAAGTTTTAATTATAACTTTTAATACCTAGGGGTCATCCCCTTTACTATTCAATGCATACATCTGCACGTTTTGAGAGTCGTACCGTAAAACGCGATTTTTCCCAGCAATAATATTTGTGTACTGTTATTTAGTTTGATATACAGAATGCTTTATTGACGGCATCGTGAATGACTTATTTATGTACCTACCTACACCTAGTATGAAAGATTGTATAAACTAGTGAATCAAAAATCAATGCGACGCAGTTTAATTCTCTGTATCCTGACTCCCGAAGAGAGAAGAAGCAGGGTGCGACTGCGGAGCCTCATCACAAACTATGGCCCACCTTTTGTGCTGTCGTTGTAGACCTCTAGCTGCGCAGGGGAGCTTAGACAACTGACGTTTTCGATATTTTTTTTTACTATCATTTATTTCTACTTCCGGTCAAGTCCTTTTATTTATTTTGTACCAAGCAAGACACACATCATGGGGTGACGCTATATAAATATATTTATCAGATAGAAGTTTTCCCACAAAAATTGCTGAATATTTAATATCACTGGCACCACAATATGAGCGAAGTCCTAAAGGTGGATCTTGATATTCACGATGCTTCTTACTCCCGGGTCTTTTGTAATGGTGTAATGGTCGATGCGGTATGTGCACATGGAACTCATCTGATTCCTCGCTGAAGATTTCTCCATTAACCATTATTGCAAGTAGCAAAAATATCTTAAACATGACAAAATTGGTCAGGATTTAATTATTTGTGTTTAGAAACTGAACTTTGTAACATTAAGAAACAACAATAAGTGCTATCACGAACTTTGTAACAGCGTTGCAGACTTAAGATTAACCCTTCGTGTGCCGCCGGAACGTAGATCTACACGAGACACAATGGCTTTTTAATTATGTCTATATACTCGCATACGAAAGGTTAAATGGACTTTATGTGCGCAATATATAAGTTGATTAAAACAATACGTATTTAAGCACTTGAATAATCAATTTTCACACTTTTCGTTTATCGCGTAGGTACCTATATCAATTAATCTTTTCGCTCAATCTCTTAGCTAAACAAAAAACATAACTAGGTAATCAACAACGCTTTTTAGGAATTTGTAGTAGATAAAAAGCAATCTAATAGCGTCTGGCATGCTCTACATGGCATCGTAACCTGCCATTCTAGATCTTCAACACGTGTCCCTTGGAAATTTTGCAGAAAAAAAAAGCCCAAGCAATAACTCTGGCGTTCTCGGATCTACCTATGTATGTAAATCGTCTATCTTTGAATAACCCTGTTGCAGATAGTACTTTAATGCCTACCAACAGCTTTGATTGCTAATAAATATTAATCTATCCTAGTAAACATTGAGGCCACATTGCATTTGAAAAACACAATACAAAAATATAATTTTAAAAGTTTATTAAAAAAGCTGAAAAATATGTTTTTTAACAACTCTGTAATATTCAATTGACTATTGTGACATTGAATTAAATTCAATGTCGAAATAAATAATTAAATACATAGACATACATAAATGTTCTTCAAGATAAAGGCACTTAATATACATTGTAAATGACTAAATTGGACTCGTAAAATAAGTCAAATACATGGTTAATGTTGTGATAGTCATTAATTTATTATTGGCTTAAGTTGCACTACCCGCCAGTATCATGTCAGTTAATTGGCAAAAAATTAAGCCAGTAGCTGTGCCTAGGCTAGCAACCGCGAAGCGGAGTCCCGTCCACCGCGTTGGAACGCTACACAACTATGAGATGATGGTGAATGCATCATAAGTAAGCTTATATTAGTGATCATGATGGATGATGGACTCACCATTTGTTATAATACTGTATCTACTGACATCACCCAAAATATACGAGCAACCTCTAAGTTGTAGGGTTCTGTTGTCAGTCAGTTTGATCTATTTTATGAAAGATAGGTGACTTATAAACGAATATTACTTCTAACTATATATATGTATATAACTTTCTCAAGACAGTAGTCCTTAAATAATTCATACATTCAACTATTTTAAATGCAGCAGCGAAACATTTGGACCTCTGCGACGATACTTCAGATGTGCCTGAAAAAGTAAAAATTATCCAGTTATAGTATTTCAGAAACCATAAAAATAATTAGTATAGTACTTAGTCCTTTATTCATCTTGTCTCTTGTCAATTACATCTTTAAATATTAAAAAAAAAAACATAAGTACAAAACATATAAAAAGATGGCCCATCGGCATCAAGAGCAAGGTCCAGGTTGCTGGTGGTCAGGGCTCCAGAGCGGGGAACCTCACTATGCGTGCCGTATCCAGGAGTACTGCTTTCTGAATTAAGCCCTTAACACAGCCGCGCAATGAGAGCCTCCTAAGGTGTTGGTCGAGCGAGACTCTTTGCTATTAGTCCATTAACCGTTACGACTACTTGAACAAAGATTGCAGAATCTACGTCCCACATGTCGACAACCTCTTGTGCTAAATCAAGATACTTCATTTTTTATACGATAGTATAATCCTAATTATTACCTTGATTATCTCGCCAAATGCTGATCTGTTCAATACAGAGTAAGCCGCAATCAAGCTATTCATTGCACTAGGTTCCAGGTCCTTTAGTCCAGAACAAAAAAGGGCTATGCCAACTTCCAAGCCAGTTCCGAAGTCACATTCGTCTAAAGCTATACTAGCGTAAGTTATAACAGGTTGAAGATCGGATAGCAATTTATCTTTTTCATTTTGACTTGTTGCTTTCTCTAAGCTGGCAAACAGTTTTTTCAGGTTGGCTGTTGAAAAAAAAACAAAGTTATTCATTTGGTAAGGGGGGGAAATATAATGACCACCAAAAATAACTTTGACCACTAACATCTATCACCTGAAATAGTAAATGAGTACCAAATTTTAATGAGGTGGTTGTTGCCTAGGCCGACTTGGGGCACTCCGACACGGATAGATTAGGTTAGAAGGGTATGGCGCCCGTCATACCCTTCGTGGTTATTTTTTTATAAACCAATCAGAAGTAGGAGCCCCGCGTAGCGGGGCTCCGTCAACCGGGTCTCCCTCGACTCGGATGCAAGAGTTCAATTTCTGGTGGTTATTAACTAAAAAAATAAATTTTTGGTTCTAGTTTCACGATAAAATGGGGATTAATTTTGGTGATCATTTACTAATTTTGGCAATCAAAAGTGATTTTTTTGCCGTTACCTACATTTTGCTAAATCTGGGGGTTCGTTAATTATAAGCCTTTGGTAAGTTCTTAGATATTAATATGTATTCAACCTTGGGGAATTAACGTCTTTTAGGCAATACTGCAAGATGAACATGAGTGAATTAACATGTCTAATTCAATATTGAAGAATTAATGCCCCTGACATTAATAACGCCTGTAATTCAACACCGGTGAAAATTTTACATTGTTGAATTAAAGTCTCAAAATTAATACTAATGAAAATTCAACATTGGTGAATTAACGCCTTTAATTCAAAATTTCTAAACTAACCACTCTAATTGAACGCACCTCTAAATCTGCATTGGTGAAAATGCAACAACGCAGCAAGCAAACATTTAATTCCTCTAATTCAACAATGATGAAATAACACATCTAATTGGTACAAATTGTAATTGGTCGGTCAAAGCGTGTCTTGGTCGGGACACACACAATTAAGGGTTCCTTAATCAGGATGAATAATTAAATGCATTTCTCCCGTACATTCCAACTGCAAATCTACAGTAGAATAGGCAAATTTGCCCCAGCGTCCAAAAGCGTTAAGAGGATATACCAATGCATAAATTGCTTCAAGAAGAATAATTCTTGTGTGGCGTCTTCTCTCAATTCCTATCAGAGAGGAATAACAGAGCTCTAATAAATTCTGCTATTTTGTCGATTTATTAACTTTCATAAATACTGTACGTCTCAAATATCTTAATATAAGCCTTTATTTTTTAAACATATCAGAGCGTGCTGCCGAAAGCACCGTCGATGCTGCCGCGTGAGACCCCAAGTAACACAGAACTGCATTATAAATGTTCACATAAGGCCCACAGCGTTAATCTAAGCATTTATACCCCCTTATTAGAGTTCACCCGGGCTGCAACAGCTGTTTAGAAAAAATCGAGGCTCACTTTAACGCTATCTTCTGTACTGTAAATCTATTAAACTCCACAAACACGTCACAGATATCACTGTTATTCAGCGTTCAGTAGTGCAGTACCCTATCAGCTGCAAGAGCGCATGTTTGTGAACACAAATAATGCAGTTACCTGAATAAAAACCCAAGCGTGTACAATAAAACAGTTGCATTTAAATTGAGAACATAAGAACTACTATAACGTCAACAGTTGCTTTGTGAAATTATTTAACAAAGAGTTAATGCTTTATGCTGCATACAAATAAACTTCTACCCTATTAGTCAGGGGTTACTATACACTCGAATAACAGCATTTATCTAGGCCGAGTCAGAACTAAAAGTGTACTTTTAAACTTTTATGCAGGTACATAGCAGCAAACCTGGCATCCATTTTGTCGTGGGCTGAATAATTGAACTTGCGTAGGCATTTAATCTGCTGATTGAATTATATGTAACCATGCAACGAATATTTCTACACCAGGCTATTTTGACAACTTGTTGACGTCTGTAAATTTGGTTTTAAGAAATATGGAAAGCCAAAAAAGAACCGGTGGAATACGCGGTAAAATTAATGCAATTGTGCAGCGTATTCCACCACTTAAAAAATATAAATCGAAACACAGCTAATCTAAAAGATTTAGATGTAGCAACGCGTTTTTCAACCGAATTTGAAATTAGTTATAAAATAGGTTTATTTTAATTAATATTTTTATTTTATTTTATTTCTTAATCATTTCGAATCTAATTGTAATTACTAAATTTTAATAATGCAATAATGTAATCTAACTTATTTTTTTTTACTTAATTTGATTTTATTTTATTTTTTCTGAAAGGAAATTATTTTGGAATTGTATTTGGAACCGTATCTTCTGTATTTTCTGTATGGGCTTCGTGCCTGAAATAAATGTTTTATTTTTTATTTATATACGGGTTCCGTATGTAATATTTATGATATTCGAAAGAGATTGTTCCAACGATTCAGATAGTTCAGACACGAGTGATTGTGATATACATGATTAAAGACAGGAATGTCGAAAAAAAAATGGGCCATATGAAACATATTGAACAAACAGCCTTGAACGACCTAGCAAAAATAATAAATGATTTTGTTCCTGTTATTTTATTTTTGTTGTTTTGGTGAAATACATTACCTAATGACGCCAGAACTATTTTAGGGTCAACCTGAATCATCATTCTAAAAAAAAGCGAAATGAGCTAAATACTCGCACAACAGAATATAGATTCATTTTAAAAAAAATGCTTCATTGGGATGAGGCTCCAGAAAATATTACATTGAATATAAACTTCGACAGTTTGCAATTTTTAAAAGTTCCAAGAATGAGTTTTGGCCCATACATCTGTCAAAATTTTCGAAAATCCATGCTTCAGGCCTTTTGTGATTGGCATTTATTTTGGAAACCGAAAACTGTAACTGAGTAATTGGAAGATTTTATTAATGAAATGAAACCATTACTTGAAAAGACGGTGTTTATTTATGTTCAAAGTTGTGGAAGGAAATTTACAATAAAGATTAGATGTTTTATATGTGAGTATGTAACCGGAAAGTTCATACATCCGTTTTCCTGATTATCTGTATCTGTGTTCCACAAAAGTTAGTTCGCTGTTAGCATCTTCATAAGTCGGAATGTTGTTTCTTTTGAAAGTACTTTTTAGGGTATCCCACCCTGATCCAGGCGTTGAATTTTCATAGTTTCATGGGGTATTTAGTACTTCTCGGTAGACACTGTAGAAGTCGCTTAGTTTCCCAAGGTGCAGGAATGACTGACAGAGTGGCAACACCTCCCTTTAAAGTCGGAACGAAGGCATGTTCTGTAAAAAAAAAAAAACAAGAAAATCATTAGTAATTAAGTATTATTCAAGAAACGAAATATAATCACCACTTAATCAAACTACCTATCTAGTTTTTGTCGAAATTGATGCCAAAAAAACTAGACGGATCTAATAAATAAATAGTTAATATATTATCTTTTTAATTAAATTAGAATAGCAGCTACCTATTTAAACTACAATTTAAATTATGTACTTGTCGTCTACTACTACTAAAAAGAGAACAAAATGGTTTTAGCAGAACCACAGCGGTACCCTAAAAGCTTGGATCCATAACGGTGTTTTTTTTTGGTTAACTAGCGCAAAATGTGAGCCACTACTACTCTTCACATCGATCCATGGCTGATTTGTTTCTCACAAGTGCTTAACTAATTTACTATTTTCTGAATTACAGGCCACATGAGAACACCCGTACAGACCGTAACATTAAATTAATATTAAAACAGTTCACTTGCTATCCGCCATTTTCGCTGCGTGACTGTGAATTATTTTAAAATTTTATCTTTTTATTTTGGTTCATTTTAGAAGATATCGATTGGAATTAATTTGGTCCACAAATAATTTACACGTTACCAGCTTATTATCATTTTTTTTCTAAAAAACAATAACATTTATTTTGTTTACTGTCCATTTCTTTTTGTTTTTTTGTTGTATTTAGTGGTATTTTAAGAGCGCGTGAAAATTTTGAACTAAATATATATAGTATTTCACAGTAAAGTTACCTCCCCAATAAGATTTCTGACATAATAGGAAGAAATCGAAATTTTTACTTACCGTAAATTATATTTATTTTCTCACAAATGGCGCTTGAGATCTTGCACACAACACAACACGTATACTTCATGTTTAACAAATTGACAGTTCATATTAAAGAAAAATAAATAATAAAGTTATTGCATTCCACAATTTCACTCAGTGTACTTTCTACTGTGTAAAAGCATATAAAATGTACACATTTGTCTTTTTTGCTGTATTATAGGTAACACGTGTCTTGTTATTCAGGTAATTTTCAGCTATTGGGGCGACTGTTACACACATAAATGCTAATTTGATGTTGATATAATTCAATTATTTGTTAATTGGAATTCTTATACAGCTATGTGCTGAATAATTTGTGCCCAAATTAGAGTTATATCAGCAGAGGTCTACGCTGTTATACAGCAAGTTTATGCAGCTAATGTTTCCACGGTGCTCTATGAAAATGCTGTTATAAAGCACTTTTGTGCTACTTGGGACAGCATTTCCGCTATGTTTCCTCTTCTAGCAAATGACGGTTCAGAGCGACAGAAAACGTCAATACAAAAATACGCTAGACTGAAACCGCTCTTATCTTTACATCTATACAAATAAATAAAATTGACGTGTCTGTAATATTAAAATAATAGCTTTTTACTGAATGCATATAAAAATATACGGCACAAATACCAATATTTTTTTTTTCAATTTTTGCTTGTCTTTTCCGGCTAATCTCCGAAATGGCTGGATCGATTTTGACGGGTCTTTTACTGGCAGATAGCTTTTGTCTTAAGGAGTAACTAAGGTTACTTTTATTTCCAAAAAATAATTTCCGTGCAAAAAAAAAACCCAGACATTGGTAACAAAATTCGATTCAAAAGGGGAAGTAATATTTTTTATAGTAATTTCACGGGAACGAAGGTCGTGGGCAACAGCTAGTACGCAAATGTCCTTCGTATTCAAAATTCATATACATATTTACGTTACACGTCCATGTTTGGGTCACAGAAATTTGTAGATTCAGAGCAAGCAATCTGTGACAGACACACAAACGCTCCTTTAAGGTTCCGTATTTTTTTTATTTGGACCCATGATAAACAAATTAAATCATCTTACCATCAGTTTCCACTAGGTGTCTGTATCCTAATTGAGTTTTCTTATTATAAGGCACCACAATGCCCGCACCATGGAATGATCTTGTTACCATATGAGATAACCTTTTCTTCATGCTGAACTCTTCCAAAGAAATGCTGTTCTTCTCAGCATACGATTTAATATTATTCATTAATTTTTGACATGACATAGCAGTAAATGGTGATTGTTTCTTCTCATTTCCCAAATACTCACTGAAAAAGAAATTTCAGATATTGAGTTCTCTTTTCAACTACATACTTTGTTGGCAACCTTGTGTTCTTACGGTTAAAATTAAAGTCGAACTAGAAACTATATGATGTCTAGAACTAGACTAGAAGATTCTTCTGAGTTGTATTTTTATTATTATATTGATATATTATTTTTATTTGTTTATCTTTTTACCCTACTGATTTTAGCCTGTAGAGCGGTATGCTCATCTGTTCCCGCATAACTTCTAAACTACTTATCATAGCTCGACAAATGAGGTCTCTTTGAAAGATAGTTCGCTGTAAATAAGATAAGTGAGTATGTGACGTCACACTAAATTAAATATTAGAGGACTAAGTCACACATTAAAGAAAAAAACCTTTTATAGGTGCTGTGTTGGCGATCAAGTCAATTATTATCTCCATAGCCTTTTTCCCAACTATGTTGCGGTCCCTATCAGTCTATCTGGATGCAGCTGAATACCAGTATTTAACATGGAGCGACTGCCTATCTGACCTCCACAACCCAGTTGGTAGTGGGAAATACAATACCCCTTGGTAAGAATGGTTATCAGATGATCAGGCCACTGACTAAATAAAAAACTACTAGGACTAAGTAAAAGATCTATATTTGAAAGACAGGACCAACAACCAACTTAACATGCTTTCAAAGGTATGGAACAAAATCGATATCAGATGATGGCCTATTGTTATCCAAAATGGATTACATAAATAAAATCTAATCTCGATACCAAATAATAACCTCTCAGATCGGACAGGGTGCTTTTAACTTTAGTAGTGCAAATTGATTATCAAATTCTAAATGAATGCGAGCGAAGCCACTGGCTAAAGCTAGTATTGCATAAGCTGAACTGACTGATATTTTAAAACTGTTAGTTTAATTAACACTTTTCGGAGGGCAATATTTACATAGTTGGGTTTTCGTTTTTAAACTCTTACAGGCTGTTGCTTTGCATCCTGGTCAAATTCAAGGAGGTATCTATACTAATGATTCTTGACTCGAACGTCTCGACCCGTTTATTGGGCTAGGAACAGACGGGCGGGTGATTTACAGTTACAGATTTCTGTAAGAAAATAAAAAAAAAATGAAAAACGACAGCCTGTATTTGTTTAGCATTGGTAATACTTACTAAACAGCTCCAAATATGTTAAGAGCCATAGGAGTAATGTGGTAACCTTTCTCACTGTCGTTACTGGCTACAAATACTGGTTTCTGATCAGGTTCATCTCGAAAGTATCCGATGTGGTACTCACTTTTCTGTTTCTTCTTGATAACAGCCTGTAAAAGATGCAACAATAAGAGATAACAGGATGATCTCGACTCATTCTAAAGGGGTTAGATTACAATAGCATTTATTAGTGAAAGTTGGAAGGACGACCCACTGACCCTGCTTGTAATAAAAATGCAAGATGCAGGAAAAAATCAAAATTTCTTATTGTATAAGAATTAATTCTATAGTATTTACCCTGGCTACCTTATTGAGGCAAGCAAATCATTGAGTGGTGATGATGTAAAACTTTTAAATATTCGTATTTTTTTACAATTTACCTGAAATTCTGGGGGATCATAAAAGAATCTCCAGTGAGTTAAGTACAGTTCCTTATTATCCAATATAGGCAGTTTCCCTAAAAGTAGGTCATATGGACCAATTGGCATCAGATTCACACTTGCTAAAGTATCTTCCACAGATTTTCCACATTCGCTGATGCATTCAAAAAATTTGAAGAAATCTTCAGGCATTTCTACTAGAAACAGTTCTTTTATGAGACTATTGTTTGTACTTTTATCATAAAATGTTAAATTTTCTGGAAGTTCTACAGCTTTAGGACCATCATGGTCAGGTTTGGATACTTCGAGGCCTTCAAATTTTTTATCCTCACTGCTATCATATTTGGATACTTCAAGGTCTTCAGATTTCTTATCGTCATTGCTGTCAGGTTTAGGTATTTCAGGATCTTCTGATTTTTTATCGTCATCGCTGTTATAGTTTGCCGGATTTTCTTTATTGATAACTCTGTCGCCATTTCCCGCCTTTTCTTTATTAAGTGATTCATCCTTGCGAGGGTTAGGTGAATGGCGTGGAGAGTCTCTTGTATATGGAGAGAACCGTCTTTTATTGCGATGAACGTCTTTTCTAGTACTTTGAGGTGGGTGTTTGTATTTTTGGTGATGTTCTGGATTCTTTTGATAGCACTTAGTTGCGTATTTACAAACAGTTCGTGGATCGTTCACGTACTCTTTCCACTCATCTGCCATTTTAAAGCGAATATTTTTTTTCTTCACACGATTTCGCAGTTCTGCGTTTATTTACTTGAATTTTACGGATTATCAGTCGATAAAAAAGTCTTCTGCGATTGTGAGTATTGTTACTATATTCAGTATATTCTGTGTGTGCCCGTGCGTATCGTCATGTCGTCATCGTTTCGTGTTGCGATTTGTGTGGTTGACATATGTCAATGTCAAATTAGAACGCCATTTTGTCAGTGTTGAATATCTGGAGTTTTAGCATGAAATTATAAAACTGGAAAGCCGTTGATCTGTTTTTCTGCAAGACTATAATAAATGCAAACTAAAAACTCATTAACTAAATGTTATTCTAACTAAAATAATTAATGTGTATCTGAGAGGTGTGGCTAGTGTGATCTACTCAGTTTATTATCTTTGTAATGCTGAGTGTTGGCGCTGGCGACATTAACATCGCGAACCGTAAAATGAACAGCCCTGGAAAAATCGTGATTTTTTAACATTTTTTCATAATTTTTTTGTGTCATTCGTATGATTGGAGGAGGATAGTGATTTACGAATTACCATTTTTATAAAATTACTGCAAGTTAAAAAGGATTCGTTACTATCCGATAAAAACCAACTAGGAGATGACAATTATTGGTGTTTTATTTACTTTAATTGAAATAATGTCAGGAACGTGATTTACTTGTAGAAATAATTTTCAAATTCATCGGTGCGATAAATTTCTTAAATGTTAACGTTTGTAAATCGGTGCACAATGTAGTTATTATTGTTTTTATGTGTTTTCAATGAATGGGTGTATACAATTTTTCAATAATTTACCAAGGACATGTACATAATAAATCATCGTTACTCACGACGTTCTTCAATTTCTGCGGACGACGGATCATGCTATTCAGCAGGTAAATAAATAATTTTTCTTTTTCTTTATTTTCCTAACCCCATGGAAAGTTGCTCTCTTAGAAAGTTAAATTTTTATAGTTATTTTCTCACATTTTCACCATCTTTTTCTTAAGGTGTGGTAAATAATATCTATCTGTATATAGATAATATAGCTTTTTATGTATTTGTTTCATTATTAGGTACTGATAATTTCTTTCATCACATGATGGGAATAAAAGAGAAGCATCAGCTGATAAATGTTCTGTGCAACGGGAAGTCTATTTTAATCTTTCCAATATTCAGACTGCTGTTTTATGTATTTTTAATTTCCCTGCCCTTTAGTTAGATCAAGAACCATCAGGATTGCTCCCATCACATTCCAATGCCATTTCCTTTGTCATGAAAGGTTTCACTTGTCAAAGCATGTTTCTTCTTTCTTCCTTTAATATTTTTTCAGTTGTATCTCTTTCTGGCCAGTCTTAAATTAAAATTGCTCTAAGTGTAGGTATTTATAAAATTATTATTTTCTAAATTGTTGTCTTAGCACTGTGACAAATTTTACAAAAATAATATGCTCAATAATATTATTCTAATTGATTTTACTGTTATTAGAAGACCAATGGAAATAACAGTGGTGCATTTTTCATTTGATTTTATGCCTAGTCCAATCCCACTTTATTATACTGTGAATTTTTTCCTGGTCTGGTACTATGTATTGGAAAGACAATTTTTCAAGGCAAAAACAAAACAGAAAAAACAGAGAAAACAACTCTTTTTGCTCTAATGTAATACCTACATTCATAAAATCAGTCATGTTTTTTTTTATCAGCACAAAATATATTGTTGTCTCATTGCCAATTTGAAATGCCTATTGATTGCATAGACTTGTTGTGTTGCATAGATCCATTCTATTGCTTGTTTCTGAAGATCCCCAATCAACAAATAAGAGTACAGGTCCTCCTTACTCTAATTTATTGCCTGGCCTAGTGGAAGTGAGCATTGGTGGCCCTTTGGTAATGTGAGGAAATATGTCCAAGAGTCAAAAAATCGAAGACATGTTACATCAATCAACCTGCACTGGGCCAGTGTGGTAAATTTAAAATTATAGCCCAATCCCTCTAGGGATTGGGCTTTAATTTTTTTGCCCAGCCCTCCTCCTAGAGGAGGCCTGCGTCTCAGTCGTGGAAACATTATAGACTTGATTAACCCTTTGTGTGCCGGAACGTAGATCTATGCGAGACACAATAGGTTTTTATTTGTATCTATATACTCAGCTTAAGGAAGGTTAATAATGATTATGCTGGTGGAAGTGAAGAGTGAAAGAAGTGAAGATTGGTTGAATCAAAATCATTTATTTGCATAAATAAGGTACAGAAGGTTGGTAAAAAGTACAGAATTGTTCTCTTAATCTGCCTTTAATTTGGACTTGCTAATATAAAATAAAATTACATATTTGATATTATATTCATGCAGTCAATAAACAGATAATCCCATTAAAATTGTAAAAAAAACAGTACTCAACCTCAAGCTAAACATGTTTCAGCAGAACCTTCAGAGGAAGAAAATTCTGAAAAAAAAAAATTTGGTTAGTAGATCATAAAAAGACCTTTCAACGAAAATTGGTTTGAATAAGATTTGGGTTTTTGAGATAATGGGACTTTGCTTTTTATTAAGATATTATGAAAATCAAATTTAATTTTCCTGTTGACTGTAATTTTACATATGAATGAGTATTTAAATTATTGTTATTATATTGTTTGGTTCTACGGAACCCTGCCTGTGCTAGTCTGACTCACACTTGGCCGGTTTTATTTTTATTTTTAACTCTGTGTGATAATATGTTAAATAAATAAAATACGCAATAAAATTAAGTTGGGACACTCAGTAATTACACAGACACTTGAATACACTCAGCGTAGGTGGCTATCTAAAGTATAATACATTAGCGTTGCACATGGCTAGGGCTACTATCAGGCTGGCTGGATCGACGCACTTAGCCGTGGAAGGTACTCAAGGGATAAGGCTGTAGGCCGCGTTCTAACCAAAGCTATCGGTCACGCGAATATACACGATCTTCGCATTCATTTGTCACTCATTTGCTCGGAAAACCGGGGGTAATTGAACATGACATTATTATTTTTCGAATCTCGAAGCAAGAAACCCTTCCCGAATTTTTGTTCAAAACCTTAATTGTACCACTAGTCCAGTCATTCATTATACATATACATTTGAAAATGCATGTGAACCGAGAAGGCTAAATTTTAGATATTACGTAGGGTCTAGAAAAGCTTAACTTCAAATTGTCGACCAAGATTTCCTATGTGCATTTTCCGCCATCTTGAAAAAAGGGTTAAATTCGGTTTTTTTACATTAACTGTTTTCTCCGTTGAGATACGAACATTTTGATGCAATTCTTTTTGTTGCTTTTTTTACGATCTACAATTAAGATCCTCTACATTTTTCATCTGTCTTTCACCGTTATTGAGATATCGATTAAAAAAAAAACATAAAATTGGTAGTCACTTTAATTTTCTGCTACGTCAAATTTAACGGATGAAAGGGTGTTCAGGGAATTATTGCGATACAAAATAAATAAATAAACCAGCCAAATTATGGATCAAACACATGTGAAACAAATATTTTATATGTATAGTAAAAAAAATAATTAAAGGCGGTCATTTTTTAAATACTATTTCGTCGTTTTGATGGTCGTGGCTGAAGAAGTTCCTCCACGGTAGATTCTTCGAATCGTGAATACTCTTCGACCGCAGGAAATGGTACTTTGATGGTGGAAACATCGTCGTCGTCATCGTCGTTGAATAGAATGTCGACTCCGGCGACGTTATTGCATGTTTGCCCACTACAATGCAGGCAAATAACGGAGCAACTAATTCCTGCTTTCCTGCACCCACAAGCAGCCTCACACTTTCCTTTACATTTGCATGAAATGAGTTTTAAAAGTTCAGGTGGACCGGGTTCGGGGATAGTGCAAATTGGTTCAAACCCGTAAAAAAGAAAAAAATGTAGAGGACCTTAATTGTAGATCGTTAAAAAAGCAACAAAAAAGTATCGCTTCAAAATTTTCGTATCTCAACGGAACACCGAGTTATTGTGAAAAAACTGAATTTAACCTTTTTTTCAAGATGGCGGAAAATGCACATAGGAAATCTTGGTCGACAATTTGAATTTAAGCATTTCTAGACCCCCCCCCCCCCTACGTAATATTAAAAAATTTAGCCTTCTCGGTTCACATGCATTTCTAACCCGTTTTTTCCGACGTAATGACTGGACTTTAAGCAATTTTGTTTGTATGCAGATGTTTGCTTAAATTAATGTTTCGAACAATATAATTTAGCTTCTTTAGAACCATCTATAAAAGTCTACTTGACTGACCCAGGGTGCGCCCAGGGAACCTGCAACAAATAAATCTAAAGTTCCTACTTGCCTACCGCTTGACACGTAGACCGCCCAACGCGTGCCAGTGTCTAGGGAACTATGTCTAGCTAGACCTCTCCCCGGATAATATATTGTTTTCAAACGATCTAGTAATTTTCAAATATCATAAGTCTGCTGGCGCAGTCGAATAATTATCGGTAACGCCCGGTATTTTTTATCCGTGCGCATCTACGCATTTCTCAACAATGCCCCCGTCGCTAAAGCTTCGTGAATCCCCGTCTGCCATTAAGTTTGTAAAGTTCATAAAAGGCGCGTGAGCACCACATTAACGCCCCGTGACAAACGACCGATAAAACGTCTACGCCGTGAAAAAAGAGGCATCACCCGCAATCGCAATGAGCCAGTGCAGCTCATATTCAGACTTCTGCTTTTCTCGTGTTATCTTGAGCCATATGGCTCATGCTTGGGTAAAAAATAAGCCAGTAAGCAGATTGTGGTGTCGCAACTGGCTGTCCAGAAGAGCTAAACGGTTTTTGATTTTGAGGACTTAAACTGGTCCCAAAAACATCTGAGCGAATACGCAAAAGTGTAGGAACAAACGTAGTATAACTTTAGATCAAAAAATCTATTGTGGCGGTTTCCATAAGGATTGCAAGATTTGTCATGCAATCCTCCAGGCCTTAGACCTTATGACTCACGTGTGTAATTTCTTGCCATGCGCATGGTATGCACTATGTTAATATTTTCTTGTACGCTTGCCAAGTCTCACCGAATGTTGCTATTGTACAGCCACCAACAAAACGATATGATTATCCAAATTCAAGTAAATATGTAACTTATGGTTTCAATTTACTGAAAAGTGGAGAAAACATTTGCACGAAGTCCTAGGTTTGTATAACTACGCATTAACATACATTGTATTTTTCCGATGTCTTGTTCCTGTGGTGGTAGTTGTTGTGTTTATATGATTGTCTTGTTTACCTTTATTAAATTGGCCATGCCCACTAGAGCCTCCAAATTCCAATCGATTGGGTCCTGCGGCTGCGGTCCATTTAGAGATAGCCTCAAGGAATTGCTTCATTTTAACAAGGTAGGTGTGCTATTAACTAATATAGATATAATAGTACTTATGTGTTGTGTTTTCCATAAGCCATGAAATCGACCAAAACTATACAAAATCCTGAGATTCCTTCGTTGATTTAAGGCAAAAATCATTGTTATATTACTTTCGCTGTTGTTTCGACGAAGCTTCTTTGTGTTCAAACAAACATAATTTATTTTACATACAGTTTCCTATTAAATCGTATAGGTAGTCCTAATATAAAAGCACAGCCGCGCTCTCCATTTTTATAAAATTCCATATTACGTAAAACATAATTCACGTTTCTGTTCAGATTCTCTGGTGCTTTCGTCCGTAAAATGTATATTTAGGTCCAGCAGTTTTGCGTTATAAAATAAAATTGTGAACTTCCTTTGTTACGTGGATGCATAATAAGCTTCGATTTTAACGAAACAAACATCGTCCATATTGTAGGTAATGATTTGAGCTGTTACTCCTTCATGAGTGACCGAGTGCTCCACCTGCGTCGCTATATTTAGTTTCATTGTGTGTTGGGTGTAATACATCGATCTGCCGTGCAATTTACAACTGTGTTGTGAACCTATATCTATGTTATTAACGTTATTATGTAGGTACATAGGATGGCAAGGCTTGTGTATTGCGTTTTCTTGTTTCATAGCATGAACCTTGATTGGATAGAAAATCTTTTATCGATATTAAGAGCTATTGTTAGTAATTAATCGTTATCTCTTTACCTTCCGAGCAGACCTTCCAAACCAGTCAAATTAAGAGTTTTTGTATAATGGGCAATTATGACACACCTGAAAAACGAATTCAGACATTTTCCCAGCTATTCTGAGCTTGGTATCTGAATTGAGTTGGTAGCTACATAATTAGGACGGGGACCCTTGTCAGTAGCCTCTTTCGTGAATATCCGTTCATTGTTTTAGACAGCCAATATTACGAGAGCTAAATACTTGTCCTACATAACAACAGGTAACGCGCTCTTGGATTTTTTCCTTCACGTCCATAAAATATTATATTATTTACCATCGTATTGAGAGCATAAACATTTTAGTAAGTGGTTTTTCGAGTTCTAAGATTAGTGTGATAGGTAAACTGGTACTTTATTATTAACTAGCTTTTGCTCACGGCTTTGCTCGCCTCGCCTAATATAGCCTTATGATATTCGGGTAATGTAGCTTTCCATTACTGAAATAACTTGCGGAATCGGACCAGTAGTTTCGAAGATTATACTCCCTACAACTCAACTGACAAACTTGACGACTTTATAATAGTATGTAGACTACGTAGATCATGCCATGTCAATAGTTCTCGTGCTATTTATACCAAAAAAATAAGTTCATAGAGAAGGAATATGGATTGCCCAGGAGAAAATTAAAGATTTGGTGCCTATCACACCTGTGCGCCTTTCCGAATATTAACTTGATTATAGGATCAAACTGAATTCAATATTGAATTTGTGAACGACAATAACACACGTATTCCTTCAATGTCCTTCATAGTAGGAATATTCTGTTCTTAGATTTTCATAGGAGATTGATGTTGCTGGCTGCAATCTGACAATGGTGGATGTTTATTCCGTGAAATGTTTGAAAATGACATGACATGTAGTTTGTTACGTATTTGTGTCCGGAAGATCACTAGAGCTGGCCTGTATACATCCCGTTCTGATTTGTATCTGATCTTGATGCCGTGTGCTTGTTTGAGGTAGGTACCTACGTCTTTATAACCCACGAGTACCCACGACTAGAGGTGGTTCGTTACGTGATTTTCAAGAAACGTAACGAAACCAGTTACTTGGTCGGCGTCACCTGTTTCAAAACTAGTGATTTTTGTAACTAGTTATTTTTATTCAGCTACTGTGATTGTTAGTATAAATACCTCCACCAACTATACAGTTACACATGAAACGAAAATAAATTAAATCACTATCTACTTAGGTGTATGTAGCTATACTGTTATATCAATAAATTAACTTCCCTTCATATTTTACTCTGAGCTTTTTTGGGCTGACTGCATTAACCCTTCGTCTGCCAGTACGTAGATCTACGCGAGACACAATAGGTTTTTAATTGTGTCTATATACTCGGCATACGAAAGGTTAAATGTATTTATGACTAATTATTAGTGTTTACTATGAACCTATGATCAACCAGTCGACCAACCGACACTACCGACAGTCTACTCTCTTCTCGATCGCTCGAATAACGTAACGACTACTCAGCTACTCGCACCCAACAATCACAGATAATAACTGTAATAACGCAATCAACGCAATTACAAAAATCACTACTTATAACTAGATTCGAAACTAGTGATACGGTTACATGCCGCGTAACTAGTTATTGTATCTAGTGACGTGAAATAACGCACATGCCTACCCACGACCAAAGAAGAGTGGTGTTATAAACTTTTAAGTGTGTATCTGTGTGTGGCATCATAATTTCTCCTGAGTGGATGAAACGTTTTTTTCGTTTCAAAGGCGAATTCATCCAGACTGTTCTTAGACTATGTTTTAAGAAATTCTTCTCAGCTGTTTGAAGATCATCATCTCTTTTCTAGTTGATGAAATGATAAACAAAAAAAACGTAGAAAAAGGAAAAATAATATCCAAATATTGTCCCTTTAGGTTTAATAGAAGTAGGTACTTACAATACATTAGAAGTAACTAGATTAAATTTTATATTACTGGAAAATGTGATGAAAACTAAATATTTAAATGAAAATTTGAAATGTAGGAATCATTCCACAATATGCAGTGCACGCCGTGTCCCAGATATGTCGGGAGTGTAGTCCGATGCAACTGGCGAACGGAAATCGCCTAGCGACAACATTGTTGTGCGGTCTCTCTTGTTCGACTTATGAAGTAGGTAGGTACCGGGAACCAACATAAACCTCATCCATGTGATCGATTTGATGCTAAATAATCGTGAATTTTCCCAATTACCTAACCTACTTGATAAATATTTTTAAAGCTTTCAGTTTAGTCCTCTAAAACTGTCCAGTCGGTTGATGATGCTTATATATGAACTTCTTTCATAGCTTTTAAATCAGTGTGAGTCTATCTGGCAGGCCCCAACGAGATTTATCAACAAGTGAAAGATTTACATAAAGACTTTATTTTGTACCTATAGAAAATAAATTAGAAATATTTTGTACCTGGACAGTTTTTGATTAAATGACGTTTCTATGAAGTGTGTAGTAGCAGGTCCCTTAGGATTATTTTTATTGTTATTATACTTTCAGATCGCTCAATAGTGCTCGGAGTTAGAAACTAATATGTACCTTACAAATCCAAAATTCCGAATTTCTGTGAGCTATTCTTTGGAAGATATTCGTTATTTAGACAAACGTCTAGCCAGCGGGCCCCTTTTTTAAATGCTACTCTTTTATATCAAACAATAGCATTAGGAGCTTGATACTATTATGTACCTTACAAATCCAAAATTTCGACTGTCTGTATGTTAAACTTCAGAAGATATTCGTTATTTGAATAAACGTCGTGATTTGAGTAAACGTCGTAAAAGGGGCCCGCTGGCTAGACGGTTGTCTAAATAACGAATACCTACTAAAGTATAGCTCACAGAAGTTTGAAATTTTTAATTTGTAAGGTACATAATTGTTTCTAACTCCAAGCACTATTGGGCGATCTGAAAGTATAATAAAAATAATCGTAGGGGGTCCGCTAGCTAGACGCCTCATGGAAACGTCATTTAATCAAAAACTGTCGAGGTACAAAATGTATCATAATTATTTTCTGTAGGTACAAAATAATGTGTTTTTGTAAACCTATCACTTGTTGATAAATCTCGTTGGGGCCTGCCAGATAGACTCACACTTTAAATCATGTTCTTTGTGAACAACTCGTTATTTACTTACTCATTTAGAAACTCGAGCTAGTTTTGAAGTATAGGTAAGTAAGTCTGGAGTATGAAGGAACAATTTGTTTTGGCAATATGTTTAACATGCTGATGTTACTACAATGGATGTGTATTTATATCCGACTAGCTGTTGGCCGCGGCTTCGCTCGCGTTTTGTTCGGAAATTATCCCACGGGCACGTTGTAAATATAGCCTATGGCACTCGGGGATAATGTAGCTTCCTATTAGTGAAAGAATTTTCAAAATCGGTTTAGTATGTCCAGAGATTATTCCCTACAAACAAACTTACAAAAAAAAATACCTCTTTTTATTAATAGTATAGATAGTACAGATTAGTATAGGTATAGACTAGCTGTTGCCCGCAGCTTCGCTCGCGTTTTGGTCGGAAATTATCCCACGGGCACGTTGTAAATATACTATAACATGCCTATGGCACTCGGGGTCGGGGATAATGTCATCATTCTCCTGCCCTTATCCCAACTTACTTGGGGTCGGCGCAGCATGTCTTCTTCTTCCATACTTCTCTATTACTCGTCATCTCAGCAGTCACTTCCTTTCTAGCCATATCATCCTTCACACAGTCCATCCATCGTTTCTTTGGTCTTCCTCTACTCTTATAGCCATCTACATTCATACTCAACATTTTCCTCAATACATTCTCCTCATTCCTCCGCATCACATGTCCATACCACGATAACCGATTACCACACAATTTTTCAGTCACCGGCGCCACTTTCAGAGTTCCTCTTATGTACTCATTCCTTATTTTATCCATTCGCGTTACACCACACATCCCCCTTAGCATTCTCATCTCAGCCACATGCAAATACCTTTCATTCATCCCTTTTGTGGCCCAACATTCTGATCCATACAATACAGCAGGTCTAATCATGGTTTTATACATCTTTACCTTGAGTTTAAGGGGAATGCGGGAGTCGCATATTGTTCCCGTGACCTGCCGCCATTTCATCCATCCAGCGTTAATTCTGTGCTTAACACTCCGATCTATTTCGCCATCGTATTGCATGAGTGAACCGAGATACCGAAAGTCGGAGCAGACTGGAAGGAGCGCGCCATCTAGCGCTATGGCTGCAGAACTGGAGAGACCGCCGAAATCGCAGAACATGTACTCAGTCTTGCTTCTGCTGATTTTCAAGCCAACATTCTCCAGTTTCTGTTGCCATTCGGTTGGGTCGGGTTGGGTCGGGTTGGTTGGGTCGGGGATAATGTAGGTTACTATAATTAGTGAAAGAATTTTCAAAATCGGTTCAGTAGATCCAGAGATTACCTCCTACTCCTGCAACCTCACAAACTTTACCTCTTTGTAATATTCATATAGATAAGTATTGATAAGCACTTATCCGGTTACATAATCCATAAAGATAAATTGATCCGGACAAAGTAATATTTTTACTTTCATTTGCTAAGCCACTTTCAATCATTTAGGTAGAGGATTAAAAAGATAGTGTGGAAAAAAAGGTTTCCAAGTTATTATGTGTTCCTACAATCTGTATACTAGTTACACGTTGCCTCAAAACCTGATGAGTTCAGTAATATTTGATTTCATTGTTCGCAGGCGATGAACGTTTGACCGCGCGATGGATCACCGAGATGGATGGACTGGCATCGAGCCGGTGGCCACCGAGAACTCCACTGATAGTCATGCCCGGGCTGCAGAACGCGACCGGGTCCGCATCGAGTTCTATGCCACTTATGACGTCATGACGGGCGTACGAATAGCCGCCACTCTTGGTGGTTTCTTTGCATTAATGGTTTTTCTGATCGTCTATAAAAGCCGCAGCAAATCCGTAAAGGCTTTAAATGACCCAAAGCTGGTGGAAATGGCTGAAGCTGTTGTCGCTGAAGAACAGGCAGTTGAAGAAGAGAGGCAACTTACAGCTGCGCTAGAGGAAGCGCTATCTGAACGTGCACGTTCGCGTCCGTCAATAGGTGAGGAGCACCCTTGGCCTAGAACGGGGCGTTTTGCGTCTTATGGAGGTGGATATGGAAGCTTACTAACGCCGCCTCGTCGGTTGTCGACCTTACGCGGCGATTCGCTTCCTGGTTCAGCCTTCCGTTTCGCAGAGCGTCGAGCATCAGCTGGTCCTCGTGACCGACGTTTGAGCTCTGCGACTTGTTCCAGCTCAGGGAGCTCCTATTTGGAGAGACGCGGTTCGTCGGTAGTGTGTGCTTTGACAGAACGCCGTTTATCGCCTTGCCCTAGTGAGCGACTTGCCCCTCTCGCGTCAGTGGGCAGCGTAGGCCCGTCCTATGCGGTAGAGTGTGAATTAGCGTCAGTGGGTGCGGATTCAGTATTTGCAGAGGACGATGCAGAGTCCACTGATGATGAAGTGGAGCAGTTTTCGACGGATAGTGGAGGTGGCGAGGCCACGTTGGTAGGCGAGTGCACGGAGCTTTCTAGTCGTCCAACAACACTGCCACTGCAGTTGGACCGTGCTTCTCATTCACGAGAAACGTTGTTCTAGTCTATGCCAAATGGTAGTATATAACCGTTGGCAAAATTAATGTTAGATAACGCATTAAAATATCGACATTTTCCGTTGCCAAAACTATTTATTTGTATTTTAACATATCATAAAATTCGACATATCATTTGGTTTTAAAACTACCAAATTGGAATTTTATTCATACTCTATTTATGTACGCACTGTCAAATAAAATGAAACTGCTGTTGCTTCTTGACAAGCATGTTTTTTTTTTAATATACCGCTTGTACTTGCGCTTATAATTTTTTACTAACAATTGGAGTGGGCAAAGTCGATATTTTAATATGTGATAATCATTCGTGTATATAGATTGTTTTTGTTGATAAATTGATGTTTCATAATGTTGATGTTCCCAGCCCACGGAGAATTTGTAAACAATGTACTAATTACTTATATATGTTGCGTATGTGTATACATAGCTAGCAAATTAGTTAAATTTTGCTCATGTGTATTTATTTTGCTAACGGCTGATCAGTACAATAAAACATAATTACCCACGCATACTTATCAAATTCCGCTGGTATTCACCATAGTGTTCGATTCGATGTAAAAGTAACGTGTAAAGATTTGCCGAATTAGTCATTTGTAGTTACATTAAATTAATGTAATTATTTAATATAATAGTTTTCGACGAATTTTTAACTTCTGTAAATCGCCACTCTATTTACAAAGTTTTCAACTCTACCGGGCTAACTGCCAACCCCACTGAAAGTGCGGTTGATGATCTAACCAAAGCATTGCCGACTCACATGGTGTTTGTACAATGTAGATATTAACTTGTTAGGGTAGATAATCGTCAGTGAAGTCAATTGCGAATGTGTATTTGTATTATACTTAATTAGTTTTGTAAACTACAGTTTTACTTAGAAATCAAGGGCACAGAAGACCAATACGTCCTTTGAACAATAAAATTTGAAGTTGGAAGCGGCCTAAGATGTTGCTCGTACCAATGTCATTTTCCAAGTAAACTGCCACTGTAAGTTCTTGTTAGTAACAATGTTACGCGGACACCGGGGTTTTATTGATTCTGGGTGTTTCGATCCCGCCACAGCCACACGCGGGCCCAGTAGATTGATTACGCATAAGTCGTTTTTATTACGATTTAGATTTACGTGTTAGTTTATGTAATGTTCGTTGCTCGAATTAAAAAGAGCTCCCTGTAGTCTGTAAAATGTTGAAATGTATGTAAAAAATTGTAAATATAAAACACAACTCATTTATTGTTTCATTTTCATGATTCAAAAAGTCGTTTACTTTCTAAACCTAATTATTTACCTACCTGCATTATGCAAACTAAGTATGTTTATTTATTAACCATTATTGTCCAAAATTAAACACCATGGGTACCTTAAAAAGGTCTTGGTGCTTACCATTGTTCCGCAAAGTCTGAAAAGCCGATTTTTTTTTAGTGTTTGCTCACCGGCAGACGTTAAGGAAAGACATAAGTTATGGCGAGAAAATGTTTCGCTGCCCAAACCATTAGTGAAAAGACCCCGGACCCAGGTTGGCCGATGCAAGGGAAACTTGTTCAGGTGGAGATTCCTAGATGACTGCCCTGGAGTGTAGACGTGGTGTGGTTCTAGCGCAACGTTCGGGCACTACACGTCAGTAACCCCCCTGTTGTTTGCACAGTACAGGAGTTGATAAACGCAACTGAAAGTGCCTAACTTTGGGCCGATTCAATTATTTTTTTTCATAGTTTTTTTCAAACATGCGATCGGTTCCTGAACCTTAAGCAGTTGTTTTTGAAGAGAGTATTTGACATGTTAGGCTTGCCCTCCCATTGTTAGGCTGCCTTTGGTTATTGCTTTACTCGAAGTATATTATTTTATAATATTTTAGATATTCGTGGATTTCATCCATTCTTGTGTACCATGGGGCATTATGGTTTTAAGTACCTACGCCATTTTGAAATCACTGGAGTATTTCAGTGTTTGAGGTTTTTGCTGATCCCTACAGCTGTATCCCGTAAGTCCTGACTGGTTTATGACTGCTTTGTAAATGAAAACTTGACAGAGAGTCGAGATTTTCTTCCCAATAACCACTCCAGTGTTCTCCATCTGTGATTGAGTTAATCGCACTTTATTTGGATGTGGGTCTTCCACGTTTGTTTGCGACCGAGGTAGAATCCAAGGTACTTTACTACAGTGTTATGTGGTAGCTGCTCATTACCCCGTTTCACAGCAGGGCAGTCTCCTTGTTTAAGGGTAAATGTGATGTGGTTGGATTTAGCTGCACTAGACTTGATGCGCCAGCTCTTCATCCAGGTATAAACCTTATCAAAGTGCGACTGTAGCTTACTGGAAGCTACTTCTGGGTTGGCGTCAGATGTCAGCACTGCAGTATCATCGGCAACAGTGGCTGTCATTACAGTTTCCGATTTAGGAACATCTGCCGCACAGAGCATCTTATATATGATCTGCCGTGTATATCAGGTACAGGAGAGTGATTTTGAGTTTAATTTAGAATTAGAAACCCTAAACAAAATATCAAAGGGTCAAACAAACGTACGCAAATAAAGAACGATCATGCCCACTTTTATCTGTAATAGGTAAGTAAGTAAGTATTAAGTCGTTGAAACTACACAGTCGTAAAACTTTACGGCCGACGTTTAGGTTCAAATCAAAGAAAAGCTCATGATATTTATGAAAAGGAACGTAAAAAAATGATCAATGGAAAAAAAGAGTTTGAAAGATTCCATCGCATGAAGTTTTACAGAACATCTCATTTTCGTATTTATCAATCAACTGATTATTATCGTGATTGCATTTAATTTCACTGTACAGTTATAGAATTGTTAGTATTTTCTTGTTACTTGAGGTTTCTCTAATAACTGTAGATCGTAATTATCAAAACATAATGAAACGGTTAAAATAAAATACATTGAAAAAATCATTGACAACCGAAAAAACCATTTTATTCAGAAGTGACATATCTCAGACAACAATATTAAAAACTTAAGATTATAACCTGCCTGAGATTATTTCAGCAAAACCTCTTTGCTTCAACACTCCTCCTTAATCTCATGCATACATACAAACAACTCATGTTCATACATATACACACTCACACAACACACACTACTCTCAATACACCGCGTTCTCATACGCACAAACCCATACTCTTAACACACCACTCAAACTTGCCTCTGGGGAGAGGCTTGGTAAGAATATCCGCAACCATCCTCTCAGTTTCGCGATACTCTAACCTTATATCCTCTGCTTCAACTGCATTTCGTACAAAGTGATATCTCACATCAACATGCTTCGTGCGTTGGTGGTGAACTGGATTATATGCAATGGCAATTGCAGACTGACTATCTGAAAATACCGTTAAAGCTCGTTGGTATTCTTTTCCAGTCAGTTCCAAAACAAATCGCCTTAGGAACACGGCTTCCTTAGCTGCCTCTGACATTGAGACATACTCTGCCTCTGCAGTGCTAAGTGCCACAGTGCGCTGTTTAGTACTTGACCACGAAACTGCTCCTCCTTGAATTAAGAATACTATGCCTGAATATGAACGTCGATCGCTATCACCAGCATAATCGGCATCAGCATAGCCTTCTACCATTTCTTGGCGTTTCTCTCTTGAGTACATCACTCCTAACTTCTTTGTACCCTTCAGGTATCGAAGCACTCTTTTAGCTGCAATCCAATGTTGCTCGCTGTAGCATTCATTGAACTGGCTCAAATAATTGACCACGTGAGCTATATCAGGTCTCGTACAGACAGCTAAATACATAAGTGAGCCTATTAAAGATCTATAAGGGATTTTCTCATCCAACTTCTTATCACTTGGAACCTTTTCTAGCCTCTGTCCTGGTACAGCTGGTGTCATCACTGGTTTGCAGTTTTCCACATTAAATGCTTTTAAAAGCTTATCTACATATTTCTCTTGATTTAGCTTAATGCCATTAAGACCCTGATCTATATGAATTCCTAGCATCAGTTCAGCTCTGCCTAGATCTTTCATCTCAAAGATCAATTTTAACTCTTTCTTGAGTGAGAGTATCTCCTGCTCATTATTCCAAAATATTAACAGGTCATCTACATAAATTGCAACGATGATCAATTTACCATCCTGTGCTCTCATGTAGACACACGGTTCATTCTCTGATCTCTTGAACTTCAACCTCAGAAGCTCAGAATTAAGTTTTGTGTTCCACGCCCGTGGAGCCTGTTTAAGACCATATAAAGCCTTTTGCAAAAGACACACATGATCTTCTTTGCCTGTTACTTGAAAACCCTCCGGTTGTTTCATGTAAACGACTTCACTCAAGTTCCCATTTAGGAATGCTGTTTTCACATCCATTTGGTCTATTTTTAAATCCATTTTAGCTGCTAAACCTATCAGAACTCTCAACGAACTGTGCCTTACCACAGGCGCAAACGTTTCGAAATAATCAACGCCTCTGCGTTGACTGAAGCCTCTCGCAACGAGTCGTGCCTTGTAACGGATCTTTCCCCCCACCTCTTCTTTGATTCGAAAAATCCATTTCGAATCAACGATGTTACACGACCTCGGTGGCTTCACTAGTCCACGTTTTATTTTTCTTGAGAGCCTCTAACTCCTCCTCAATTGCAACTTTCCACTTTGCTTTATCCTCTCTCGATAATGCATCCTGGACAGTTAAAGGATCTTGAAGTACATTAGCCGCTTGATAGGCTACAAAATCTGGAAATTGTTTTGGTTTCCTTACTCGTAGTGGGTATCTCCTGCCTGATATCTCATCATTATGGGAGGTTTCTTCAACATCTGATTGTCCTCTTTCATCGGATGTAGCCCATTCTTCGTCCTCAGACTGGGGAGAGCCTCTCTCTCCATCACCACCTTGTCTTTGAAACGGCGGTTCTACTCCAGTAGCAGCAACAGGTTCTACACTAATACTTGGCTGTATAGATGGTGCCTCATTACTGAGCACGTCCGTTATTGGTACCAATGATGAAAGCAAAGGCTTCTTACCTTGGTTGCCAGCTGGAGTATTTTCAAAAAATACAACGTCGCGCGCTCTGTGCACGTTGTGTGTAACGGGGTCAACTAACCTATACGCCTTCGTGTTCTCTTCATATCCTACATGAATAAGCTCTTTACTCTTAGGATCCCATTTCTTGCGTTTCTGGTCAGGAATATGCATGTACGCCTTACATCCAAACACTTTAATGTGGCTTACGTTAGTTTTCTTGCCAGTCCAGGCTTCTTCTGGCGTCATGTTGTGGACAGCGATCGTTGGTGAGCGGTTCTTCAGATAAACTGCATGTCTGACGGCCTCCGCCCAGAAGCGCTCATCCAAGCCTGCTTCCTGCAACATACTCCTGCTTTTCTCGCAAATTGTCCTGTTCGCTCTCTCCGCGCATGGGTTCATCTGAGGAGTATACTCGACGGTTAGCTGGTGAACAATACCATTCTCTTTGGTAAATTGTTCCATCTCCTTGTTGACGTACTCTTTCCCGTTATCTGTCCGGATTGCTTTCAGTTTCTTGCCGGTCTGTGTCTCTACAAGAACCTTAAACTCTTTAAGTTTCTCTACGGCCTCACTCTTTCTCCTGAGTGCATACATGAAAGTTTTTCGCGTTTTATCATCTATGAATGTCATGAAATATTTAAAACCTGTAAACGATTCAACACTCATAGGCCCACAGATGTCAGAATGTACAAGCTCCAGTACATCCTTGGCTCTAGAAGCCTTCTGCTTTGAAAAGGGCTGCCTTGTCTGTTTTCCTACAGACAGGCAATGCATTCTAACCTATTATTAGAATCTTGAAAACTTACCCCGTTTGCTAACTTATCTCTCATTAGCTTTAGATTGCGTACTCCAAGGTGGCCCGTCCTCCGATGCCATAACTCCAGTGACTCACCGTTGTGTACGTCAGTCGCTAGCGCCGCCTTCGGTGCCGTGCACTGTGGATAATGTTTAAGTTTGTAAACACCTCTCTCTTCCATACACCTTACAGTCACTTTTCCTTTCACTACGCAATCATTCGAGTCATAAATCTCGCATCCAGCCTTAGAAAATACTACTACCCTTCCTCTCTTTACCAATGTACTTACGCTCAGTAAGTTCACTGCTAGGTCAGGTGCATACATAGCTCCTGTTACACACACATTCCTTCCATCTTTACTTACCACATCTCCTTTTCCTATACCATATACTTTACCGCCATCCGCACATGAAATCTCTATCTTATTATGCTTAACATAATTTCTCAACCACTCCCTATTATACGTCATGTGTTCTGATGCTCCCGTATCCACGATGAACTCGTATCTGTTTGAAGAGGTAGACGTCGCCATGGCACTGTGGAGCGCTCCGTCGTCTACAGTGTCCGCCGCTGCATGCACCGCTGTGTGCATCGTAGCGTGCGCCGTCGCCTTCTTCCGGGGATTATCAGGGCAGTCTCGTGCTTTATGCTGCTCAGAATCACAAATGAAGCATTTTGTGGTCTTCTGTGACGGTGGTATACACTTCTTCTGTGTTGTATTTGGTCTTCTCTTGGATCTGGAGGTAAGGGCTGCTTCACTCTGATTTGACTCACTCCGGTATGAAGTCAATTGAAGCAGCTTCGTCTTGACATAGTCTGTGGTAAGTGTAGTTGTTGTGTTCTCCAGGGCTAGTCTCATGGGCATAAACTCTTCCGTTAGTCCCTGTAGCATTAAGGTGGCTAACAACTCGTCATCAATCTCCTTGCCAAGGTCGTTAAGCTGTTGGGATACCTTCATGACCTCCGTCACATACTCCGGTACTGAGGTAAACTGTTCCAGTTTTATGCTCACAAGGCGAGATAATAACCTGCATTTGTTATTTATTCCCTTGTCTTCATACGCTGACCTCAGGGCATCCCATGCTTGCTTTGCCGTTTTCGCACTTTTCACGTGCACCTTGCAACTTTTGTTGATCATAAGACATATTTTCGCTCTTGCCTTTTGATCCCTCTTTACAGCGTTCGCGTCTGCTACGTCTGGTTCGGCAATGATGTAGTTCCATAGCTCGTCATGAACCAACACACACTCCATGTCAAACTTCCAGTTTGAATAGTTTGAACTACCATCGAGTCGCTCAATCGACGGTAATCCACCCGAACTAGTCGATTGCTGCGCGCTATCTCCTGCTGCAGACATTTTTTAGAGATTTTTCTAGAACTTTCTTCTCAAAGTTCCATCGACTTTTTCAAAAAATATTTTTGTTATTTGGTGTTTCAGTTCTGGGCATGTTCTGGGCCCTTAACCTGTTAGTATTTTCCTGTTACTTGAGGTTTCTCTAATAACTGTAGATCGTAATTATCAAAACATAATGAAACGGTTAAAATAAAATACATTGAAAAAATCATTGACAACCGAAAAAACCATTTTATTCAGAAGTGACATATCTCAGACAACAATATTAAAAACTTAAGATTATAACCTGCCTGAGATTATTTCAGCAAAACCTCTTTGCTTCAACAAGAATAGCTAGGCGCGGATACAGAGGGGGCAATGGGTGCAATTGCCCCCTGAAACCGACCAAATACGTCATAACCATCTTCAAAAATTAATGACTGAAAATATGAGTTACAGAATTAAAATCTTCAATACATCCCTCAAGTACATTTTACCCGTATAATGACTTCTTCATTAAATAGTTATTGAATGGTTAAATGGGATTCAATGAATCCAACCAAACCAACTTGTCGACCGATGAGTCATCAATACTGAGGATGCCCCGCTGTGGAGAGGTGAAACGCGTTTCGAGGATCGGTTTGGGTAATCAGTGCCGGATTAACCCAGTAGCAAGAGCACTGCTAATCCATAACCTGCGCCTGAGTCCATATTTATACTGGGGCTTGAACTTTAATTTTTTAAATGAGAGCATCGTTATTGACCTCACCTGACCTCACCGTCAGGTGAGGTCAAAAACGATCACACTGTCACTGTCACTTATGGTCATGTCAATCATTCTATTTTAAACTTGGAGTACCAATAACTTTCTAAAAAGTTTATTTTACTATGTATACCAATATAGTGTAAACTTCAGATCATTTATTTACAACACAGAGCATCTTATATAGATTTACAATATTCTCCCTAAAATTAGCAAGCATGACATGAAACATTTAAAAATAATTTTACCTCCAAGTAACAAATAAGACTAACAAATAAGATCCTAAGTTGCTACTTAAAATCTTAAGTCTTAATTAATCAGGAATAGCCCAATTGAGACCACAATTGTGAATATTAGTAAAAATACGTGATAAAAAAGCATGCAACGCGTGGACTTACTATGACATCTGACATTTCGGTGCCCTCACGCTACACTAGCGCTTCTAGCGGTGAATTTACACGCGATCTTTTTTGAGCTCACTAGATGGCGCCACTGCCTATTAAGGTCCTGTCAATAATTCTATTAAAGTATTTTATATTAAATAGTACCAATAACTTCAAAAAAAGTTTTTCTATCTTTTTTTGGCATTACGAAAGCGAGCGAGATAGACATACAACTTTCCGAATCGAATCGAAGCGTTTGAGAATAGATAACCTTCTAACACGTATGGAGTTACAGAATTTTAATCATACAAATCATCAATACAACCCTCCAAGTTCATTTCACCCCATTGAGTGACTTTTTCATGAAATAGCTATTGAATGGGGTTATATGAACTTGGAGGGCTCTATTGATCATTCGAATTATTATAATTCTGTAATTCCATACGTTTTACTGGCGCGATTTATATTTTCATCAGCATACAACCTGACGCTGACCTACAAATTGCAATAAACGTAAGAAAATTTAAATTTCGCGGGCTTTCCTTGCGCTTCCACCTTACAATGAATTTTCTGGATGATAGGTAAAATCACGCAAAAAATGTCGTTTTTATTTTCAACGAGATTTTTTATGATAAATCCTATATAGATTATAATGAGTAATCACAATGAGATGCAACTAAAAAATTATCAATGCATAACAAGTTAGCAACAAGTGAAAAAAAAAACTCATAGGAAACCCCCGAGGGAGGGGGAAATTCGTTGGAAATGCTTTTTTATGATTTTATTTAAAGATACTTATTAATTTTTGGATTATACCACTAAAAGCTTTAAAATCGGTAATTTTATACATACGGGACACCTAGTTATGGGGGCGGAGGGGAAGAGGACTACCCTCCCCCCTATATTTCGGTCGGAGTTACCATTTTATTTTTTGTTAAATTGTAACTAATTTAACAATAAATAAATAAGTTGTAACTAGTAGTCTTGGTCTGTCCTGCTGCCCGTTGACAACAGACAAAGTCGGTTCTGAATTTAAGTTCGTTGGCGACATTTACTTATAAATTACACGCACATTTGGACCAATTCTATAGGACAATGATGGGTGGATATTCAACGAAAGTTCTCAAGCGGATCAACTTTATGCTCAACGCGAGATACAGACGATGAATACGTTTCATGAAAATTTTCCTGAACGTAAATGCTTGGTTGTCAAACGTCATCGTCCGTTTGACAGATACTGTCAAAGTGTCAAGTGGCAAATCTAGAGAAGTGAGATTGTTCAATTTTGTAATTGATAATTTGAAAACTTTTAATTTTTGTGGATAGAAATTAAGCAGAAATCATGGACGACGATTTACCGACCGATTTCCAGGTCATCGTTGTGGGGACAGGTATGCTATATTATCCTTGTAATACTGCACCGGTCATGATGGCGATAGCAGCCTACTTATCGATCCTTTTTTTTTCACGGCTGTCTAGTCATCAATTTTACTTTGGAAAATGCTTTAATGTTGCTCATTTTGATAAAGAATCGGCCTATAAACTGCCTCAACGTATTTTTAAGTAATAATAGTAGCAGTAAACCCTATACGGCCGACCCAATACTGCAGCTTAGTCATTAATTAAATATTTGCACAGACAGTCGAGCTACTGTCATTGTCTGCCTACATAGAACGTTCAACCCTTTCAGAATGTAAGATATGGAATAGGTACTTAAAAATGAATTTGTAATGGGTTAAATAAATATTGAAATAACATGCAATTTTTTTCCCTGAGGTATACCTATTGGTGATTTAATCATAAGTGGCGAATGATAGCTTCGCACTAGAGTAGAAATAATATATAGATTCTATTATATGTTTGGTAGATAGCTTGGTATGTCAGCAAGACTATCTAAAATTACCATATTAAGCAGAATCCATGTATAATAGCTATACCACAGCACAGCATTTTATACAAGCAATTACCAACTACTAGGCACCTACTTCATATTATCAAGATAACTTAAGTACTTTGCTTTTGT
The DNA here is from genome assembly GCA_947578425.1 of Eugnorisma glareosa. Lineage (NCBI taxonomy): Eukaryota > Metazoa > Arthropoda > Insecta > Lepidoptera > Noctuidae > Eugnorisma > Eugnorisma glareosa. The sequence continues at coordinate 16,406,257 of OX387970.1, read as the reverse complement.
AGCTGCCATAACAAGGCAAGGCCTGTTGTGACGTTTGCCTTATCAGGTTCTAGAACCTCAGGTGCTGATACTTACACGACAAATTGACTCAGTGGGGTATATCGAGAAGTTCACCTTTTTTCTTTATGATATGATTCTGGTGCCACTAACCTGCCCGAGAGCCACGCAAGTGGTATGTTCCTCTCACCGCGGAAAGGCTAGTCACCATCATCGTTCATATATACACACATTCGAGACTAAGGGTCTTTTAAGGGGGACCCACAGGCCTCCATACCTCCCCTCACAGCCTGCCTCTACCTCCGACAACCTATCACTCTTACGTAATTTCTCGATATACTTCCCCCAGTTAACTCTTATCAACTTTGTGCAACTCACCAAGGGGCCAGCTCACTCTTTTGGTTACCTCTTCTTGTAATTTCCTCCGCTCGCCCTCCGCGTGCCGTTCACGCCCCACTCACCCACAATCCTCTCGTAATCTCCCTAACCTCTTTTTTTACGCGTGCTGTTCACTCCCCACTCACCCACCATCCTCCCGTAATCTCCCTAACCTCTTTTTTTACGCGTGCCGTTCACTCCCCACTCACCCACAATCCTCTCGTAATCTCCCTAACCTCTTTTCTTTATTCTCTCTCTAAAATCTACCCTACCCTCTCAACTGTCATTATTTTCATATTCATCGACAAGCAGATGATACCAGCAATAATAATCATTCGATTCACTCACATTTCGTTTGGATAATCGCATCTTTCGCGACAAGGCCTCCATACCTAATTATCAGTAATACTATTTCTCAGTTATGACTTTACGAGCAATTTAGTTAATTGGGAAGTAATTTACTTTGATTATTGCTCATACCATGCAATATGCACTACTACTACTTATAATACAGATAAAATGTAAGTATTAGTTAAAATAAAACCTAATAAATCATAGTATTTATTAGGTTTTATTTTAACCAATTACAATTAGCATTCCCATGGTTGATAAAAGATCATGTCTCCAATAATAGAAGCATAGATTACAGAAGGATTAATGGCAAAAGATTGGCACCAGCACGATCTTGTGCTTATTGCATCACAGCCAGACAAAAGAATGCTCTAGTTTTTTTAACTGAGTTTTTATTGCTCATTAACTGGATTGTGGGGAAGACCCGCTATGAAAAGTACAGGTATTCAGTTACAGACAGTTTGACTGAAAGGATACCGCAACTAAGGCTACATAGGGACCAAGGAGTTGCTGGTGTTTCTCTGGGAACTGGTGTGAAATGAATTTCCCACCTGTGCTTTTGAAATGGAGTTGTGGAGCCCATTATTACAATACAATACGCTAGAAAGATGATGATGTTGTCTACTACTTTGAATTTTTAGTATCAGGTTGTTGTTTAAACCCATTTTGAGGAAACATTTTTTGTTTTGTTTTTGTTATTGATAGCACTTTAATAAGGAAGCAATAAAAGGTTTGCTGCAATAAAAATACTGAACAATAGAACCACTTTACTTCATGTAAAAGATTTATTGAGAAATAAATGGTAACTTACTGATTTAATTTATTTTATAATCTTGCAAATTTTAAAGGACATTGTGACAATTGCATATTGTACAGGGTGAATAATTTTTAAAGGGGGTTCTCTGAGGGAGATAAATAACCACAAGTAAAAGAATATCCATCTTTGGGTTTCCAACCATAAAATAAGTATTTTTTCTTCAGAATAGGATAAAATGACAAAAATTACATTTACCTGAATGAATAGGTTTATTTCCTCTCCATCCATGAAATAACAAAACATCAAAAAGCAGGAAATACAAAATACTTTATTTTAATTGTTTATGATTTGACCAACTCCCTTTGTCTAGGAATGGTGGAGTCCATAGTGGCTGCTGCCTGCAGCAGGATAGGAAAAAATGTCCTACATCTAGATTCAAGTGACCATTATGGAGGCCTATGGGCTTCCTACAACTTTGATGGTCTGCAGAAATTTATCAAAGAAGTCAATGCGGACCCAAAAAGACAACTACAAGTTTACAATTTAGCTGAAAAATGGTATATTGAAAAGTGAGTAAAATTATTTACATTAAATTTTCCAGTATTTTCTTTAGTTAGGCAGCTGTTTGAGCTAAGCTGGGCTAATGGACCCTTAATAAATCGTGCAAGCATATCCCATGGGGACTTGATACATCAAATATTTAGTCTGCAATTGAATTTTTTCATAAAAGGCTGGATTATGACAGACTTAATTTATAATTTCAGTGAAAAGATTAGGAATAGTGTCTTTTCTCTTTTTCTCATTGTGAAAGTAGCAGACAAAATGTAAATACAATTTCATTGAATTGATTAGGGAATCGGCAGAAGATGAGAAAAAAGATGAAGGAGAGGAAAAGCCTGAAGATGCCAAGCCAGAGGTGGGCAAGAAAGTGTGGAGCCAGGCCAACTTCGCGGCAGAGTATAGGAAGTTCAACATTGACATGACACCTAAGGTATGGAATTAGTAGCTGACAGAGCTGTTATGGGTCCATTGCAAGGCCAAATTGTAGCTTCCGGTCAGTCCCATAAATATAGCTTGGTGGCAAGGACTTGCCTCGTTGGTCTACTGGTCACCTGAAGTGCAACTGACTTTTTTTTGCCTTTAGCTTTGAAACATTATTTTTTACCATTTCTGGCCGATTTATCATGAGCGCATCTGTTCTATGCGTTTTCTAGGCCACTCAGTAAATGGGGCCAATTATTTAAATTACTGAGTGTTTATCTTGAAAAATGAAATAAAGTTCTTGATAGATCAATGCCTCGTTGGTCTAGTGGTCTCAAGTGTGACTGCTGAGCAATAGGTCCTGTGTTCAATTTGCGGGTCAGGCCAAGTGCTATTGGGTTTTTCCAACAGGAATTTCTCAGTAGCAGCCATGGTGTCTGGATTCGTGCCTGGTTGAAGGCAATAGGCTCGCCCCCTATGCCATGGGATTTAACTATTCTGGCAAAATTTTAGTGTACCATCAGGTACACCCCTGCCTAACCCGTCGGGGATTACAGGCGTAATGTTATATTATGTTTGTGTATGTAGCAACTTTTTTCATAATCTAATTTACAACTGATCAGTTCTTTAACTTACAACTCCATTGCCTTGACCTAGCTGCTGTTCTCCCGCGGTCCTCTGGTCGAGCTGCTGATCTCCTCGAACATCGCTCGCTACGCGGAGTTCCGCTGCATCTCACGGGTGCTGACGTGGCTCAACGACAAACTGACGCCCGTGCCCTGCTCCCGAGCCGATGTGTTCGCGACCGAAGCCGTCAGCATCGTCGAGAAACGTCAGCTCATGAAGATGCTGACATCTATCGTTGGATACAATGAGGAGGAGATGCAAAATGAATTTAAAGGTAGGTTCTTTAAACGGCTTTCCTTTTATATGTCGGAATTCTCATAAACCTAAAAACTATCAGATTGTGTTGGTCATTTTTGAACCAGCCTTATGTTTGGTTTCTTCCTAAATAGTCCCCTTTAATATTCCTAGTTTGCCACATAAAGAATACACGCAAATGTCGCTATCTTGAGGTTAATTTCCATCTTATCTAGACTGGAACGACAAGACCTTCAAAGAATACCTGGAACACAAGGGTCTGACTCCCAACCTCATCCACTACGTGCTGTACGCGATCGCCGGTGGCACCAACACCATGCCCTGCCTCGAAGGCGTCAAGGAGTGCAAGAAGTTCCTCATGAGCCTCGGACGCTACGGCAACACGCCCTTCCTCTGGCCCATGTACGGCAGCGGAGAATTACCACAATGCTTCTGCAGGTGCGTACGACAAAAAAAATACGGAGGATGAATGACTGATCATTTTGTTTATCACGAGGCGTTGCCACTAGATTTTTATAGCATCGTTTCATCCAACACCTGTGTTTATAATTTGTTGTAGAATAGTCTTCAAAACAGAATTCGATACGATTAATGTTTTATTTGTTTTTATGTGATTAATCCACATTAGCAAACCAATCTATGTCAATTGGAATGATTATTTAAAATGTAAGAACTACTACTTTGCAGAAGAGAGATTGATGTTACATTATCAATTGTTATTGCAAAAAAAGTGCACCATGAAAGTGCCGGCTCGATGGTCGCCGGACCGCCGGTACAATGACCCAAATGTGCACAACTCGACTACGCAAACAAAAATGAAGAAACTTTCTAATGTTGCATGCAGCACGATTTAAGATATCGTAATTTTAAAAACTGACTTTTCATTTATAACTTTATTTAATTTATGCTTTATGATATGAATTCAAAATCATTCAAGTTTTATTGCATAGGCGATCAATGAGGCCCAGGTGTTTTAATTGCTATTTTTGCACTTTATGACTATAAAAACGTCGCTGAATCATCGACGGTCACAATTGTGTCGACCGAGAGAATGTTGAGGGTTTGGCACTCACGTTTTCCCATTAGCTAATAACAGGTCTCAATATTTATGCCAAACATTCCATGGAATGAGACAGAGTATACATTCTATATTTGGAAAATAATAATAAAGCATCATAATTACTTCAATCCATTCCGAAACTTTACGTTGTGGTAATTCATCGTTTATTTCTTGTTATTTCAGGAGGGTAGGGAAACAAAGACAACACAACATGTGGGTCGGGTCAAAAATAAACAGACTTTTATAGACACGCTGAAAGTTTTATGTTCATAGAACTATTGAACTGGTTTATTTGCGTTTTTCACAAGGTTATTCACTCAGGAAGTTTATCATTAAAATTCGGCAATTGCTAGTCTCGATTTTAATCATTATAATTAAATGCAATATTCCAGATTGATGTTTTTTGCATGTATCTTGTTGGCTGTAAAGATTGAATAGCGGAAACTTACAATATTTCGTCGAAAGTTTATGTTTTATGGACGTGATCTGAAACGGGTGATTCAAAATCTTCCACTAGTTCGAAACTGTAGCATTCTTTAATAAATTGTATGTTTTATTTTTAGATTGTGCGCTGTTTTCGGTGGCGTGTATTGTCTGAACCGGCCGATCGACAAGGTTCAAACAAAGACTGTAGACGAGGGGAGGACGGTGGTGACAATCGACAGCAAGTCAAAGACTTTGAACTGCGACCACTTGGTGATCGGTATCAACGAATGTCCCAAAGACTTGATCTCGCCGGAACCGGCCGAGAGTAGCGACATGTCTAAGGCGGTGTTCATAACGAATGGCTCTATAATGAAGAGTGATAAGGACCCACTGACTTTGTTCCGGTTCCCACCCATCAATGATGGCGACCACTCTGTGACCGTGTTGGAAGTTGGCCCGGGCACCGGATCTTGCCCCAAAGGACTGTGTAAGTACATAATGCACAATTGCACATTGTGTGCGGTTTGTAACCGCAAACGGTCGTTATTTTGAACAATCTCTCTTGACCTTAATTTGTCAAAAATTCCGACAAGACGGTTAGACGCGAATGAAACAAATTAGGATGCAAGAAACTGTCTGAAATGGTTTCTAGTTTTAACTCTTTATATCGTCATTGTCGATCCGGTAGTAAACATCGGTAGATCCATAATTAATTGGACGGGTAATTAGACGTTTTCGTTGCGGGACAACCATTGTTTTTGGATGAAAACTAAATAATTCTTGCTATTTTAAAATTATTTACATTTTTGTCACTTATCTATTAGCAATCTCCCCTATTAGCGTCCATGAAACCGTATCATTTGAATGATACAATTACGTATACGTTACGGTATTGGAACGCACTTTTTTCGAACGCACCGCCGTTTCCTTCAAAGCGATCCAAAAAACATCTGCTAATTGGCTACGCATGAATCATTGGTGGTACTTTTCTTTATGACCAGATAAATCATGACCGCGCCACTGACGATATTTAAACTCGCTTGGAAGTTGGAAACTGCCAACTAGGTAGCATAGTACTTACATAAAAATTCGTCCAGGGTCACCAGCTCATTTAACTTTTTTACTGCAGTTTTTGTACAGTTTCGCCGGTCGGTAACACGTAGTACTTCATTCTTTTGATGAGTAATATGTGAGTCATTGTGAACCGCTTCGATCCAGATATTGGAATGGGTTTTAAATAGATTAAGGTATCCCTAAAGTGCTTTGGCCGTAGCTAATTGAACTTCAATTTTTACTGATATGAAAGTAAGATGTATATATATATAATCAGATACGCGCAGTATCTGATTATACTTGAATGCAATACTAATAGAAACCATTGACAAAAATAGAACGATTTCACGCTTTTTTAATCACTCGTTATTTAATTATAAATAGTGCATACTGATACCATTGCTTAGTGCAAAAATATATTTTAATAACGTACTGTAGCAAATGATTAGATAATGCTTATCACATGGTATAGTTTTTAACCTAAATAAACTTCAAAGCTAATACGGTCTTTGATTCGGTATAGCCTTTATTTCTAGAATTCTAGCGACCCGCCCCGGCTTCGCATGAGTGCAATTTACTAACAAAAGCATCTGTCGGGTCCAAAACGTGCCGTATGATATTACTTCCCACAATTTGATTCTTATTAGCGTTACCATCGAATGGTGTAATAATACAGTGTGTTTTTTTCCAAAATCAACGGATAACGCTTCCTGCAAGCAATATTGATTTTTCAAAAATCTAATAAAGCAGTTGCAGTTTTATCAAAATCGGGCCCGAGACTCCTCGGATTTGGCTATCCACGCCACTGAAAAATTCACCCTGTATATGCTTTAATTGCGGAGTTTTAGTTCTTCATTTGAGTCACAGATGGTGCTAGCGATCTTTTTATACTTGATTACTATACTAATAATACTATATTCATGATACAAACCTCCACATTTATAAAAATTACATAAAAACTTGTGTTGCAGTTGTGGTGTACTTCATAACCAACAAGGTGAAGGATGCTGAGACCGACCTCATGGGTATTGCGGAGAAGATCTTTGATATGTCTGGCGGCGACCAAACTGTAGATGCTGAGAAACCTAAGGTATTAACTTTTCAATATCTAATTTACATAGTATGCAATTCGCTAAAATCTTGGACGAAGGGGCTCATGACTGCGGGCCTGTGGACGGTGAGCTATGGGCTAGCTCGCCGTCCGTCCATCTTATGACGACAGGCCGTGTCGACGGCGCGTTCGTGTTCCACGCGCGCCTCAAAGAGAGTCAGCAAACAGGAAGGGGTCCGTAAGGGCCGACGCCTGCCAGGGTTGCGGGACTGTTCGAAAGAGATACCGCGGCCCTGGAACACAAAGGGCAAAAGAAGGAACATGGATGGGTTTTAGTCAGTAAAAGTCTTACACTCCCTCCTACTCCGCCCAGAGCGGGAGGAGTTATTTGATGATTTCCAATCAGAAAAAAAAAGGGCTCAAGACTACGTAACAGTCGATCTTCAAGGTCTTTAAACAACGCTTGCCGAGCGCGATCCGTGGATGGGTTACCATCCATTTAAAAGAAAGGCACCTCCAAGTCTTGATACGCACGTGAAGCCGTTGGTCTCGACATCATTAGTGAGAAACCCGAAAGCAATGGGGTGTTATTACCGAGATATGAAATAGGCAGTCGCTTCGTGTAAAATACTGGTATTCGTGTGCATCTGACTAGCCTGCAGGCCGACCTAAACGTAAAGGCGATGTCAATACAATCCGCTACAATGTTATGACAGGCTCTATAGCCTGTACGAGCAGGCACATGGAGAGCTTCTCCCGTTGCTTGTCTGTTTATTCTACCTTCCCTTGAATGCAGACTAAGGGAGAGCACTAAATGCAGCAACAAATGGCCCGCTTGCACCATACGTCACCATAGATCGTGAGACATATTTATAACATCACTCTCTCTGTGCCCTTTTTAAACGTTTAACAAAACAGAAATACGACAATAATGACGCTAAACGCATTTGATATGAGGTGTGAGAGAGCCTTGAAAATGATGATTGCCATTAAGCATTGATTAGCAGGCTAATTAATCCATTTGCAAAGAAACTGGTCACATTAATGCTGGATAAAGAGCCATCAAGCTCAAAGGGTAGCTAGTAGGTGTGATTTTGAATCTATTAAACATTTGGCGAGAAACATATGACGGGTCGATGTGGCGAATGTGGCGATACTTAGGGGAGGCCAACAGTGGACGTATTTCGGCTGATTATCGATGATTTTGTGAACTGACTAATGAAGTTATACTAATGTATTTGTATTGTTCCAGTGTTTGTGGTCGCTGTTCTACAACGTGAAAGACACGAGCGCTCCAGTGACAAGCACCAGTGACAGCGTGCACGTGTGCTCGGGACCCGACGCCGGGCTAGACTTCGACCGCGCCGTAGAGCAGGTACAACACTCATAGTTACATACACTAGTACACGCGTAGTGAACGCTATGAGAACATGACGAGCCTCTTGCACAGCGTGCACGTGTGCTCGGGACACGACGCCGGGCTAGACTTCGACCGCGCCGTAGAGCAGGTACAACACTCATAGTTACATACACTAGTACACGCGTAGTGAACGCTATGAGAAGATGACGAGCCTCTTGCACAGCGTGCACGTGTGCTCGGGACACGACGCCGGGCTAGACTTCGACCGCGCCGTAGAGCAGGTACAACACTCATAGTTACATACACTAGTACACGCGTAGTGAACGCTATGAGAACATGACGAGCCTCTTGCACAGCGTGCACGTGTGCTCGGGACACGACGCCGGGCTAGACTTCGACCGCGCCGTAGAGCAGGTACAACACTCATAGTTACATACACTAGTACACGCGTAGTGAACGCTATGAGAAGATGACGAGCCTCTTGCACAGCGTGAACGTGTGCTCGGGACACGACGCCGGGCTAGACTTCGACCGCGCCGTAGACCAGGTACAACACTCATAGTTACATACACTAGTACACGCGTAGTGAACGCTATGAGAACATGACGAGCCTCTTGCACAGCGTGCACGTGTGCTCGGGACACGACGCCGGGCTAGACTTCGACCGCGAAGTAGAGCAGGTACAACACTCATAGTTACATACACTAGTACACGCGTAGTGAACGCTATGAGAACATGACGAGCCTCTTGCACAGCGTGCACGTGTGCTCGGGACACGACGCCGGGCTAGACTTCGACCGCGAAGTAGAGCAGGTACAACACTCATAGTTACATACACTAGTACACGCGTAGTGAACGCTATGAGAACATGACGAGCCTCTTGCACAGCGTGCACGTGTGCTCGGGACCCGACGCCGGGCTAGACTTCGACCGCGCCGTAGAGCAGGTACAACACTCATAGTTACATACACTAGTACACGCGTAGTGAACGCTATGAGAACATGACGAGCCTCTTGCACAGCGTGCACATGTGCTCGGGACACGACGCCGGGCTAGACTTCGACCGCGCCGTAGACCAGGTACAACACTCATAGTTACATACACTAGTACACGCGTAGTGAACGCTATGAGAACATGACGAGCCTCTTGCACAGCGTGCACGTGTGCTCGGGACCCGACGCCGGGCTAGACTTCGACCGCGCCGTAGAGCAGGTACAACACTCATAGTTACATACACTAGTACACGCGTAGTGAACGCTATGAGAACATGACGAGAGTCGTGCCCAGCGTGCACGGGTGCTCGGTACCAATACGAACACTTAGCATGCGTTTACAACCAAAAACAAATTGTAAGTTTTTTATTTGTGGATGGCATTTTGCATATCAATAGGTTGTCGGTTGATTAACCGGAGTATCCTATGGATGCCTTGAAAGTAAGACGTCTAGCCGGAGCAAAAAAAGGAAAACTAAGTGACTACAGGGTAAGAACACACCTGTGGGGTACGAAGCCCCACCTCGTGTTATAGAGGTGTTCTTACGTAGAGGACAGCAAGGGATATGCTAAATAATGAAACGGGTTTCTACAAGTTTCAAAAACAATTAGGCTTTGGAACTTGTTTCAGGTGTAAACGATAAACACACATAAAATATACTAATTAACTATGTATAGAATATAATCATATTTTATACCTTAGTGTATACGCGGCGTTTTACACACTAGTTCGCATGTAGTGCAAGCTGCTACTATGCCAAGTATATTAAACTATCAGTCTTGAAATTATCTACAAATACCTGACGGATATGAACGCTGACACGCGACTTTTCTATCGCATTCGATATTCGATTATTATTTTTGAAAAAATCTTGCTCGACAACGTAAAAAACGCAATGAGTTTTGTTGAATTGCGAGTATGTTACACAATTACCAAGCAGATCATCTTGTAGGACTCAGAGCGTTGGTTGAACACTCCATGAGGCCGGCAGACTTATATTATACCCGAGGGTGGAAGTATCCAATGGCGTAAGAGCGGGAATCCCTCTTCGGATATTTCGGACCTGTGAATACGTAAACGCGTCCTCGAATCACCCCTCTACTCATACCCTTACTTTCGCCTTTTTTGAGAGAGTGGAGTGTTATCGTGTGCCAATTGGATATTACTTAATTTTATTACTCGAAAGCAGATGTAATTTTATGTTCGAAATTAGAAACTCAACTAAGTTCGAAAATAAGAACTCAGTAGATTGATCACATGTTGGCAACAATCCGGGATGGTCTGCGGGGCTATTGCGTATCTGTGTTGACAGTTCGTAGTGATCATCACTTGGCGGGTTTTGATATACAATGACCGTTCTTGTTGGTTTCTTTCAACTGACGCTACCCGTGCAGAACTGTCATTGTATATCAAGACTCGCCAAGTGATGATCACTATGAACTGTCAACAGAGATACGCAATAGCCCTGCTGGGGGCCTAAAATGGCCACTTTATCGGAATCATAATACGAATCACGTTAAAAATTTAAAACTCTTAAAATGGACTTTGTAGTCGTAACCATAATGACCATTTTAAGAAATTTTAATTTTTAACGTGATTCATATTATGATCCTGATAAAGCTTCCATTTTAGGCCCCCTGGTCTTGCTGAAGAGTTATAACTATAAGTTAGTGCCCCATTACATCTAGTACCAACGAATCATATACTTAAATGGAACTCTGCTGAACTCTGTTTCATGTAAGACTTTCCAGTCTATATATCATCGTGATTCTCCTGCCCTTAATGGTATCAATTTATTTGGAGTCAGCGCAGCCTGTCGTCTGTTTCCATACTTCTCTATAATTCGTCATCCCATCAGACACCTTGCCAATCATCCTTCACACAGTCCATCCATGGACTTTTGCATAAATAAAAGGTGTAAATACACATGCCTTTAGGCTTTGTTAAGAGTGTATAAAATTTACATTTGTTCTTCTTGTCATTGTGTTTTTTTTTTTCGTCTTGACCATACCTGGGGGCCTTCTAGTTACGGAGATATGCGCAATGTGTTTTGCGTACAGTTACTTAGTTCAATGTACAGAATGCTTGATTGCTTCTTGGAGGGTCCGTTGACATCTTCTATACAGACAGATTTCCGGTTTCGCTATGTTGGGAGCTAAAAAAAAATCCGCCTGTTTTTATGCACCTGTTTCTTTATACAGAAAGTATAGGACTATTCCACTCGCACCGATCCATTCTGACTTGTCCGTACTGAAAACCTGTATTATGCAAGAACACGTAAATACAAATAGTAGATTGTACATCAAATGCATAAAACGCACCATTTTAAAAATGGGTTTTATGGACGAGTTGTACACTCTACTTTTCACTTCGATTGCGAGGAAATGAAACAGCAACATGTAAATATTGTAAATTTAATTAAAATTGAAAGTTACATTAGGGCAATGAGAAATATCCTTGCCTTGTTCTTAGAATACTAACGAAACGAATTAAATAAAGAGGAGTGAGTAATGACAATCGAGACGACACTTAGTATGGGTTACGTCGTTGAAAACAAATACCTTGTAACTGAAAAGGAATTGCAGTTAATATTGTTTTAATGTAATAAAAAATAGCCTGCCCTTACCCCGATGCAATTTATCCTTAAGCTACCAATAACATTAAATGAATGTGAAAACCTTTATTCACCTCGTTGCACCGCACATATTTCATTTCAACTTTCTTGTGCAGCCAATTTGTAGAGGCTCAAGACAATACAATTCAGTAAGCATTTCTAGACCTTAGCGTATTCAATATTACTCTCATAGTTATATCTTCATCAGTTCTAAATTATTCATTCATCTTATTAATATTCAGGTCAAACTATAATCGACCATCAATAATCTACGTCAGTTCGCAAAACAATACATAGTTAGTAAAACCTTAGCTATACATACAGGGTGTAACAGGACCCTTCACGAAGCCGTCAACCAAGCATTATGTACATCAAACTAAATAACTTTACGCTAAAATTATTGCTGGGAAACAATTTTTTTTTGGGGGTGAAAAATCACGTTTTACGTTAGTAGTCAATGTAATGCACTCAAAACATTGTGCTCATGGGTGGATTGAATGGTACGGGGGTCGTGGAGGTGTTTAAAGTAAAAATCTGACATTAAAAACAAGTATTCAAAAAAAAACTTGTCAAAAAGTTGGAAGTTCGACCCCCAATATCTCCGTAACTAGAAGGTTCCCAGGTATGGTCTAGAACAAAAAAATGATCGCAATGACTTTAGCTACTACAGTTACCTGCCATGCTATTTGACGTAAAGATTCATTGTCGAGGAACACGAAACAATTCAATTACAGTGATGGGGCCATGACCCCTAAGTTTGTTCAGTAACATAGTCACGTTGTGAAGCATGATACGGTGATAACATGCGGATGTCAACAGTGTTAGGTAAAAAAATTGATAACATTCAAACTATTGCGAAATAATTATGCTAGAGAGATTAGAGAGATTGTCGTTGCCCAGTGTCTTAACTATCATAGTTAGCTCGCTTTTGTACATAGGCAATATTATTGGAGTTTCTATGTATGTTATTATTTTTGTGTGTGCATTATATAATAAGAATTAGGTGATTTGTACAATTTGCAAGGTGGCCGATGTTTTTCTAATATGAGTAACTTTCTTCAAATCTTGCCTTTAGCCTTTAGATTTAAAACATCATTTTTTGCCTTTTATGGCTGATTTGTCATGAGCGCATCTGTGCTATACGTTTTCTAGGCTAAATTAGTAAATTGAGCGTTTTTTTTTTTTAAATTACTGTGACTTTAACTTGAAAAATGAAGTAAAGTTCATGATAGATCAATGCCTCGTTGGTCTGGTGGTCTCAAGTGCGACTACTGAGCACGATGTCCTGGGTTCAATTCCTGGTCCGTCAGTCAAAGTGTTATTGGGTTTTTCTATCAGGAATTTCTCCCACCAAGTCTGGATTTTTTCGCGATTGGTGGCAATAGGCTCGCCCCTATTACATGGGACTTAAACATAACTGGCGAAATGTGAATGTACTGTAAAGTACACCTCTGCCTACCCTTCGGGGATCACAGGCGTGATGTTATGTTATGTAGATCAATGAGATATGCTATCAAAGTAGCATTTTTTTTTTCTTCATAAAAAGCACAATACCCTGACCTTACTTTATAAAAGAGGCTTAGAAAAGGAGTTTTCTAAATATTAGAAAACTCGTTTTCTAACCTCTTTTTATTTTTTCTGTTTGTTACCTAATAAATACTATGAAAAGCACTTTAGATAAGAAAATGATTTGTGACCCCAAAACATGATAATTATTTATTTCCGACAGTCATCAATCAGAGGACCGCGGTTATTGTTTTTCATTATTCAAAACAGATTGTGCGATTGTGGCGTCGGTACAATCTCTAGGGTTCAGTCGTCAATAACTTGTCTAATCGTTTATTACTCGTTAGTACTACTCTTACCATCTGCCATAGATGAACATACATCGTTCACAGAGCGCGACAGTCCAAGTTCTCATAAAAGCGACCAGTACCCCAGACCCCAATACTTATAAAATTTTCCACGAAATATTTAGTACTTAGTTCACGACCTACCACTGTCTATTTACGAATTTACGCAACTGAACGTTGACAATAATTGAGCTAGATTTTTTATAGTTTCATAGAGGGTTAAGGTTACCAATGAAAGCCTATAGAAAGCCCTAAAGATAAGTCTCCAGATGTTCTCGGGCTATTAGTTTTAATGGTTTATAATATGGAGAAGTTGTTGTTACGAGCAAAATCTTTGAAAAAAGTTTAGTTTCAAACATCGTTAATGAGAACTTTTAACTAGAATCTTGTTTTTAATATTTACCACTGAACCCATCTTCGGTACTCGACGCAGTTAATTTGTAGGCATCGGTACATTTTTGCCGCTATCTTTAGGAATGTGTTATCTTCTGCGTGTTTCTAATAAATGTTTAGAGTAGTTAACGATAGACTAATATAAACATAATTATAATTGTTTATAGATAAGTAAACTGAAGACACGGTGGGTTCAATGAAATTGTGGTGCAATGTATAGATTGCGGTCGAAATAAGTACAGAACGAAGATTTTTGTATAGAAAGAAATTGATTCATAATGGTACTATATTTATTTCACTGGATTCTCTCTTTGTTTATTATTACGTTGCCGCGGTAATGATGCCATCGTGGAGGTTCCGATTCTTTACTTAGTTACGGTTCCGATTATGATTACAGCATTGGATTACAGAAACAGTTAACAATGACCTGCATTCAAATATTTGTTTGTTATTTTACATTTTAATGAAAGAGACGACGGTCTCTTATCAATGCAATTATAATTAAATGTTACATTTATTTCGCAGGCTGAGCAGATCTTCAAGAAGATCTGTCCAGGCGAGGAGTTCTTGCCGCGCGCTCCCGACCCAGAGGAGATCGTGTTCCAGGACGATGTCACGCACGGGCCTGAGTTCCAGCGCGAGCACGACGACGAAGCCGACGCAGACGCGCCCAAGGAGTAGGCGCACGTGCACCGTGCCGCGTTACAGACCCATCAGCACGTTTGAGCGAGTTGCCGCGCTTCCATGGCCCTAGAAAATGTGGATGGACCCAATTTATACCAATGCAAAATATAATTCGCCTCGCAGACACCAAAAGCCGCTATCGCAAACAGCACCATTATAAACAAAGCATTGTATCAAAACCGCTTCCACTCTTTCCTAGGACCTCCTTTGCTCTAGTTTAAGCCAATAAAGATGATTTGAATATCAGAAACACGCTTAAACGTGCTGAATTCAGCTAAGATGTAATCTCAGTAAGAATTATACGCTTTGGTCGCTTGACTTCGTGCATTCCGACTGGTGCGTTAGGTATGAGAATGTAAGATACAGACGTCGGTGTCGCATGTGCTCACATTACGAGTATGTGCTTATCGAAATTTGAGACCTGCTAAGGCTGCTTCTGCCTTGAATTCCTTAATAACTGATAAGCGAACTTATCGCTTTGATAGTTTGAACTTTTAAGAAATGAGTAGTTTTGATAGGTTTTCTAACCGCGTTATCAACTGAGACTTAGCTGGTCGCTTCCTATGTCTGTCTATCTGTGGTTTGTCAGGGTAGAATTTCAGCTGGGTTGTCTTGATATAGTTAGCAAGATCAACTTTAAGCATTTTGAGGCTAACAATTGTGAACAATACTAATAGTTTATTCAGCCAACGTGACGCCAAGATCATGTTGAAGACCAGTGTAATGCTGACTTGATATCAATTTTAGGTATTTAAGAAATATTTGTATTATCACATGGTTGCTAGTGTTGCTAAGCTCTCTAGAGATCTACTATGTTTTATTTGGCAGTATTGACGACTAAAAATCTGTTTGGTTTTAAGACGAAGGAGTATATCAGCAGACGATAATGTTACGTGCAGTTGCGGTAGTATTGCTAGCAAGGTTGCAGTTTTTAAAATGTTAAGCATAACATTTTTGGACGCACCAGTCTAAATCATAGATTTTAGCACATATAATTTTTATTAAGTTATTTAGCACTTTTATGATATTTATTGTCAAATTAAAATAATCATGCCTGCGCAGCTTGTGCATTTATAATTCCAATAAATTGTGATTATTAGAACACTTGTTGTTTTTTTTATGGGTCACTCTCCACCTACACACCCTATCTTCCCGTACATTTGTAGATGTCGGAAGATATCATCCTGGTATTAATAAAACCAGCCTTCATTGACCTAATAGCAAACATCGTCATATACAGAAAATTCATGAGCAATGCAGAGCAATAGAGCGTTGATCACAATGACCACCACAATACCTATGACATAGCAGGCCCGCCTCGGTAGCCGCTAATGCTATTAATCTGTACTACGGCCTGGTTTACACAGGTGAGGTGCTGACTAGGTAGTTCCAACCCGTCTTCGTGGAGCTCTAGGCGAGCAGGCGAGTGAAAACAAAATCGTTGAGTCGACTCGGATGCGAGCTACGTACTATCCAACTCGCATTGTGCGAGTAACTTTAATGCTATGCCTGCTGCACTGCAACTCCTATGTAGGCTAACTCGCATTTTGTATACCAGGCATACTGTCGTATAGAAACATGGATTTCAAAGCAGTCCGTGACAGAAGTTGGGCGCTCAAAGCACTCAGCACCGATAGTTTTAATAGTACTGTGTACTGCGGTACTGCCATCTATAATCCTCTAGATACGGTGTCGTGCTTTGTCCATACCATGTTATCAAGGCGGGTTTGCAATTTATAGGTTTCCAAATGATGTTTTTTTCCGAGTGATTGATGTCCGATATGTGAATGGCAACTCCCGCCGGGAGGCACCATAGAAGGACATACACTGGCCTCATTGGTGAGGTTCTTCAGAAAGGTCAGTCGCAACCGGCATGCGTGTGACCAGGTGGCTTTCTGCCTACCCCCATGGGAGAAAGGCGTGGGTTTATGTATGTATGATGTCTGAGATAGATTTTATCGCTGCTCAATTATGAGGATACAGGTTCGAAATCAAGCTCAATCTAGAATTCTTTTAAATCAAAATCGAAATGTTGTTCATTGGTAAACGCATCACCTTAGAATGGCCCGATCGCTTGGTTTGTGATATACTCCTTATTAGGTATTATATAATTTTGAAAGCCAGATTGGTACTGGTGAACGTCTGTCGGGTCAGCTAGTATACTATAGACTGCGGCATTATTTGTAATAGTATTTTTTGCTTCTAAGAGCGCACTATCAGAAGCACGCTTTCAAATATATTTTTTGTAATTGGTCGTAAAATACATTAAACCCTAATTCAATTGAATTAGAAGCAAGAAGCCTTGTGGGGTATGTGTCTTGGCTCCAAACAAGATATAAAATGAGTAATCTTATTAAGACTTAGATGTTGTGTATTATTTGTGTTGGTTAGTGTGTAAATATAATAAAACAAAGATATTTTAATTCACACTTTATTTATAACTTGATTTTTATCACAAAGCAACAAATGGCTTATATCTTAAAACATCAAGAAAAAAACATGATAAAATATTAAAATGGAATACTCTGTTGCAATGCAATAACATACGCTTATATATTTATTTTTAACACCTAATTAAATTCAAACTCATAGTCTTAAAAAATAAATTGATTATTTTCTTCAAATATTAACTAGATCTTTTCTTACATTCAGATATACATATATTGAATTACTTTTTACGTCCTTGAGACTTGACACTTTTTCAGAACAATCGTTTTTCATAAGAGAACAAGCTGTGCACATTGCCTTCCAATTGGGCAGAGTAAGTCCTCTTCATGAATCTCAGATCTCCAGAGTAGCTCATTTCACGTAAGATGCCAACAGATCGAGCTCCAATGTCTTGGCAGCTGTGTTGCATGCCTGCCTGTAAGTAGGGCAGGAAGCGCAAGACTGAGCCTTTGTCCACAATGCTTCCACTCACTCCTTGAGCCACTCTGTGCTTGTCAGTCTCCTTGTGGAAGTATCTGCTCATTGCAGCCCCTTTACCATCCTTGTTCTCCATGGCTTCTAAACTGCCCATTCCTCTGTATTTCTTCAACCTCACTCCATCAGAAAAGAAGTATTCTCCAGGTGCTTCTGATGTTCCAGCTAGTAGCGAACCCATCATGACAGTCGTGGCTCCCAATGCTAGTGATTTGACAATATGACCCACGGATTGTATTCCACCATCTGCAATAACTGGCACATTGAACTGGCGAGCATAGGATGCAACTTGATACACTGCAGTGGCTTGAGGACAACCACAGGCCATTACTTCTTGGGTTATGCAGATAGAGCCACTTCCCATGCCAACCCTCAAGGCATCAGCACCAGCATCAATGAGATTCTTAGCTTGTATTCTTGTCACAACATTACCTCCAATCACTTGGATGTCAGGGTAGGTCTTCTTTATATATTTTATCATTTCAATCTGATATATTGAATTTCCTTGAGATGAATCAAGAATGATCACATCCACTCCATTATTGACTAGCATCTTGAGACGTTCCCTGTCTGTTACACGAGTTCCAATTGCAGCTCCAACTAAAAGCTGCTTGTTGGAATCTTTAGAAGCATTAGGGTAGCTGCGGGCTTTCTTTAAGTCAGTTCTTGCGATAAGGGCAACTAGCTCACCATCTCCATTAATAATAGGTAGTTTACCTTTCTTGCTCTTTTCAAGTATGTAATTGGCATCTTGTAGAGTGACACCAGACTGAGCAGTTATCATATCATGAATGGGTGTCATAACTTCCTTAAGACTTAGTTGAGGATCTCCCTCCCTGAAGTCAATATCCCGAGAAGTGACTATCCCAATTAGGCGTCCTCCCAGCTTTCCATTTTCTGTGATGGGATAACCAGTAAAACCATTTTTTTTCTTAGCCTCAATAACATCAACTACAATATTGTCAGGGCCCATGCATACAGGATCCCTGATGAACCCATGTTTATACTTCTTGACTTTGTGTACTTCATTGGCTTGGTACTCCGGGGTGCAGTTGTGGTGGATAATACCGATGCCGCCGCAGAGCGCCATCGCTATTGCCATGTCGGCTTCGGTTACGGTGTCCATAGGAGCGGATACAAGCGGTGATTTCAGGTTAATCTTTTTAGTAAGAGGCGACGTTAGGTCTACTTCCTCTGCGGTGAAATCAATGTACCCGGGTAGCAACAGGAAATCATTATAGGTCAGCCCCTCGCGGTTCTCGAAGATCTGAGCTGCGGAGAGTCCGTCGCGAAGATCCACATCGCCCTTGGCAGTCATTTTAGTGGCACGTGGACGTTAGGACACTGTAGCGACTGTATCAGACAGTAGTTACGAGTATGCACTGTACGTATGTCGATCACATTAAAAGCAACTTGAATCTTGTTACAGGATCTTTATGTATGTGTTGTAGAACAAAATCGCACACGTGGTGTTTGTTTTAACTTGAAACTTGTTCTAAACAGCAATCTTCATGGGACTGGATTTATAATTTCTTCTCTGTGTAAACTTGGCGTGTTAAAGGGTAAATTCTCAAAAATAGATTTTCGAAAAAATTGTAAATCTTTTACAAAAAGAGTAATACCGGCTACTCCACGTTCTATTGAAATGACACTGACAATTGTATCTAGTGTTACCATTTATTTGTAGAAATATATTTAGGGTTGCCAGCCTTTTTTTCACCCAACGAGTCCCTACGTGGTAGCCTCAACGTTCAGATTAAATAACTTAAAACCTAGAAATCAAATTATATGTTGACATTGCTGTCGCTAATCGATTGTTTCCATAAAGATGAGAATATAAAATGCGAGCTTTACTGGATATTTTTGCAGACTTTTGCTGTTTTCAAATGTGTGTTTTGGCACTTTTTACTCATATTTAGGGAAGTTTTGCGCAACGGCAATTTAGTGAAGCAAGCACTAACAATATGTTCTGTGAGCACAAGACACAGATTACACACAAAAGCGTATTTGCTTAATTTGTTAAAACATAGAGCGCGAACTCACTGTTTTTGACTTTTTACTCTATCTAGCGATTCATTGTTGATTCAATTTGTTAATTTATCGAGGTCAAATACCTACTCTTCTACACTCGTGAAGCACGCAATAGCGATTAGAATTTAACTGTCACTGCAGGTTTTTACGGCACAATAATTATGTCATTTTATATTCAAGTATCAATAAATTATAAAGTGTCTAATAAGATGAATTAACGAATATTAATTGAACACAATCAGTAACATTGCCAGGAACTTATCCTTCTGCCCGTAAACCCCATGCTGGAGTCAGCCCAGCATGTATTCTGCATGCATCTCTATGATCGTTACCAAAATAAGGAATAGAGAACACAATAATATTTGAACAAAATCACATTACGGGAATCATCGACAATGAAGGACCAAAATCATATTATGTATCCTGTAAAAAGGCGACCACCTCATCATGCCTTGTTTGTGCCTAGTAGAGAAAATGATGATAGACCAAAAGGTGGTTTCATTTCAATAGTTTTTATTTTTTTTAACATTCCGATTTGGTAGACTAAAAATCAAATCTTTCCAAAAGCTCAAACAAACATATAATCGCCATTTCGTAGCTTTAAAAATAACTCCTGGCTTTTTATTTCGCTGGTCGTGCAATGTTTTATTGTTAATAATCTGAGTATGTCCATCCTGAAATCTGACTATACATGCTGAATTATCCAAGTGGGCGTGGATGGCCAAATCCGAAACTATAAGGAATAGCGAAAAAAAGGAGTCTCGAGCCCGATTTTGATGAAAACTAAAACTACATCATTGCATTTTTGTAAAATCAATACTCCTGGTCAGGAATCGAACCTGATGGTTTTGAAAAAAAAAAACACACTGTATTTTTACACCATTCAATAGAGTCCTTGGCGCCAATAGTGATTTTGTTCGAGGTTTCATTGAATACTGCTGTTTGCAGGCTGTTAGGTATTTTATCAAAAATTACTGCTTCCTTTGGTTTTTCATGTCATTACTCACAGAGCATCATATTACGAGTATACGTCATTACTTCACAGATTTTGATTCTTATCTCTTTTTACGCTATCGAATGGTGTAATAAAATAATACAGCATGTGTTTTTTTTTTAAATTAACAGGTTCGATTAGCCAGGAATATTGATTTTTCAAAAATCCAATGATGCAGTTTTACTTTTAGGTGTTTTTAAAGGTGTTATTTAAAACAGTTGCGGTCCACTTATGAACCTCCTTTTTATAATTTTATCATCGTTGGGACAGGGCCTGCGCTTGTTTACCCCCAATACGGTTGAGTTTCCCTACTACGGTTGTATCGGTATAAGTTACGGCCTACAGTCGTAACTTCCTGCATTAAAATTTGCGTTAATTTAATATTTATATACTTAACTTCATTCTGGCTTTCAGCATGAAAATTATATAGATTATTATATTATATTACCTAGTAGATACCTACTCATTATTAATATGTAGGAAATTCCTAATAGCCACATAACAGGCCAGCATAATCACCATTCGTCGAGCTGGTTTGTTGGCGTCATAATTCTTGACGACTCAGGTTTTTATTTTAAATTAGAAAGTTAATTTACGGTACTTCACAAATGATTACGTTTCGGGTATTTCCGATACCTACTTACTTGTTTTTGTGAATGCGAAGTTGACAGGCCGTCTCAAGAGAAAGTTTTTACCTATTTTGTAGGAAAAGAAAAACACAATGTTTTCATGTTCTTATTCTGTAATATACAAATGAATTTTATTTCAATAAGACTCACAAGATTAAAATACATCGTTTTTTTTTAATTTTTTCCGTTAATTCTAGATTAAATAATTTACCTACATAACTAATAGCTTCACAACCTTTAAGCAGGTTACCTAATCACTTTTATGAAAAGGAATCTGGGTTCCTTTATCACAATTATCATTCACTTTTCACCCATTCCTCTTTAATTAATCACCGTTTGTGCGCCGACAAAGTTGAAGGGTTTTCCGGGGTCAACTGGACACTCTTTACAACAGTACTTCTGAATATCCATTAGGTGCCAACAAGTTGATTCACTGGTCCGCCTTGATGCACTGTCCGTTTACCTTGGCGAACCCTACAGGACATGGGTCGACGTTAAAGGATGATCGTTCATCCACATCGGGCACGCTTCCATTATTCGGAATGCTCACCAACGCTGGTTGCACTATTGTCACATTATCACTTTTCACAGTTACAGTATTCTTCCATTTATCTGGGTTTGCGTCGTGTTCTGGTGTTTTGCTGTTCTCAAAAGTAATGTCTCCGTACACATCGTTGCTTAAGTATTCGATGTTGGTCACTGGATCACTGTTGTTCAAAGGTCGGTTCACTTTGTCTGGGATCTTGGAAGAAACAAATAATTTCCGTTTCTGTTGAATGTCTCCTACGGTTGACGGCAGATAATTATGGTTGCCATTTTCATTGGCTTTTTGCGGCTGGTCACGATCAGCTGGCCGAGGCGGATTTGTATACAGCCGTGGAGGTTTTGAAGTTCGAAGCTCGCTATATTCCTGATATGGAACCGGTCTGCGATCAAACGCAGGCACGTGCAAAGGTCGCAGGTTTGTAACTTGCGACACGACTGCCTCTTGGCCGTGGATTTTTCCTACTGCTAATAACGCAAAAACGATGAGTAATTCACTCATGACAGTGTTATTTTACTATGAAGATATATTTTTAGAATTTTCTACAGCGAAATTACTTTTTAAAAGTAAATAAATCTAATTAACAATAAATAATGTGTTTGTGGTGAAACAGCTGGACGCGTAATAAGGAATCAGTTTGTTGTTCATTGGGCTTCACGGTTTTTGCACTTAAGGCCAAGTCATAATGTAAATTATGGTTTCGCGAACACGATCATGGTAAATCATCACAATAGCAGTTAGCTGGCTTATTTACCAACAAGGATGTTGAGATGCATATATAGGTAATTAAGTAGGTATATTTCATGGTATTTAGATGTATCATAAAATGTTAGGTGTTGTTTCCTCAACAGCATAATTATGTAATAAGGAAAAAATGGCATTAAATTACCGGTTTAGGTGGACAAACTAGATAGTTAAGTGGTACCTTTAATAAAGTTTTCCTAATTCCATGGTTAGACAAAAAAATAAATAACATGTTTACAGATCCATCCATCCATCCATCGAAGGTAGCTAAGGTACCTATTATTAGGGAGTCATTCTGCTTTTGTCATCTACCTAATGCTTGCATGAACCTACATATATGAGCAAAGTTACAAATAAAAAATCATTATACTTAGTTCATCTGGGCCAAGTCAATTGAAAAAGAGAAAAGACATTTTACTAAATATTTATTCAACATTCTGTATTCTCCTTAAACGTTAATTTTAAGTAGATATTAAAATGTATTTATAGATTGAAGGTAAAATAAGGTGAAGTAAAAAATCTTTTATGTAATCATGTGGAAGTAGTTTAGTTTTATTAAGAAGTAGACACCTTAATGTCTCAATGAATAAGAATTTCTAAAAATAAAATAAGAACATTATACCTATTTTGCTTCATTGCTGGTCACAGTCAGGCAGACAAGTCATTTCGATAGGTAGGTTATACTTATTTTTAGATTGAATCGATGGGTATGAAGTGAATTAAAAAGATGTAGATGTAAACTTTTTTAATTTGTAACAACGTTTTTTATTTGTAGTCACATTGCCTAGAGCTGCTATGGTTTATTCATTTTGTATCCTTACGTCTAGTCCCAAGTCCTCGTCTTCGTCGCCTGGTTTCACTTTACTGTTATCTGTTTCTCTTTTGGGAGCATTGACCTCTACTTTGTCACTGCCGTAAACATAATCGTTGGGTCCGAGTGGTACGAATAGAGGATGGTCATCTTCAGGTTTGTTCGTAGTTTCGCCAGTCGGCTTATATCCGTTATTAGGTTTCTCGTGGCCGTGGATTGGGGGATTCACTACTACGGGCTTGGAGGTTACGAGTCCAGTTGTTTGATCTTGATTTCCACCTTGGTTAGGTTTTCCAAATATGCTTTCGATGTCTATGTCCTGATTGTTGGGATTCCCCTCCTGGTTTTCATTCTGATTATTGGGGTTCCCAAATTGGTTGTTGTAATTCGAGTTCTGGTTGTCGGGTCTTCCATTTTGGTTGTTGTAACCCGGGTTCTGGTTGTCGGGTCTTCCATTTTGGTTGTTGTAATTGGGGTTCTGGTTGTTGGGCCTTTCATTTTGGTTGTTGTAATTGGGGTTCTGGTTGTTGGGTCTTTCATTTTGGTTGTTGTAATTCGAGTTCTGGTTGTCGGGTCTTCCATTTTGGTTGTTGTAATTCTCGTTCTGATGGTCGGGTCTTCCATTTTGGTTGTTGTAATTGGGATTCTGGTTGTTGGGTCTTTCGTACTGGTTGTTGTAATTCCCGTTTTGGTTGTCGGGTCTTCCATTTTGGTTGTTGTAATTCCCGTGTGGATTAGGTCTTCCATGTTGGTTATTGTAATTGCCATTCTGGTTAGGGTTCCCGTACTGGTTGTTAGGGTGCCCGTATTGATTGTTCGAATTCCAGTTACCGTTTTGGTTGTAATTGTGGGTGTTTTGGTCATCGTGGTGCCCGTGATGATGATGGTGGTGGTTGTATCCGTTAGGTGGGGGACGGTTATTGTAGTTGTTATTACCTTGTTGAGTACCGTATCCGTTCTGTTGCGGTGGTCGGTAGCCTCCTCCGTGTGGTTCATCATCTTTTACAACGACTTCCACAACAACGGTCTCAGGCGGTTTTTGTGGCCTGTGTGCTGGTTGGCGATGACCATTTAGAACTTGCGACACGCCTCCAAATAACGCACCAGCAACATTGTGGGCCGCTTCATGCACTTTTGTATCTATTGATCCACTCAAAAAACCATCTAATAAACCAGCGTTACACTGACAACTCACTATTACTATAACTAACACTAAGAAATAGGACTTCATATTTATTTGTGAATAAATAAAACGTAGAGAAGAGATGCGCTCGTCCTTGTCTGACTAAGTGCGGTGTTCGTTTACGACGTGTGCACAACTAAGGCGTCATCTTCACAATACGTTTGCTATTCTCTTGTAAACCAGTTTTGACTGAGAAGTTCTTATGAAAAAATAAGTTATTCAAAAACTAGACATCCCCCCAAATTGTCTGTTTCCATTACACAACGATTCCCATGTGATTTGCTTAGTTGTGGCGGTAGGTAGGTACCTACGTGTTTATTTTAGTGTAACCAGTACCTGTTTATTTTAAATTGAAGGTAAAACTTTCACTTTAATCCAACTTATATAAGGTTCCTGAATTTTTATTATTTGTGTCTGCTTTCAGCCCATTTAAAACATTGATAAATTAGGTAGATCATAATATCCATGAAGTGACAAAACAATTTTTTATTAATATAAATTAGCATTTGTATGGCTATTATATAGTGTCTTTTCGGGAATCAAAATCATAGTCGTAGTCGTTATTATTTTTATGAATATTCTGTTTCGCTTTCGGTTTAGTAGTTCCGTGAAGAATTGACGCGATACCTTGGTCATAAATGTGTTTGTTATTCGCAGGATTATCTGACAAACTCGTTCCACCGTAGACAGTCGTTTCACCTTGATTTTGTATGTGAGGTCGCTTCTTGGTCACTCCGAGAGGTTGAAACTGTTGCGAGTTCATATCATTTGAGCTTGGTATCGGAAAATTGCTTAGTTCTTTTGTTTTCCAACTAAGGTTTGATGGAAACAAACTTGTTTTGATGAACTTGTTCATGTCGTCCATAATCTTCTGGAACATGGTGTTTGGATTTTGGTTGAAGTTGTTGAGGAGGTCGAAATTGTCTTTTGGATGCACGACGGGGAAATCTATTTGTTTTGTCCGCCGTCTGACGTGTGGTAAAATTTGTTTCCTGTGTTCAGGCTCAGGTGCTTTTGTAGACGTCTTGTGTATGATATCTAGAACATCGTCGATAGAACCGAGGTCTGGGTTGATCAGTTTACTACTTAAAACAAAAGAAATACTTGCACATATCAGTGCCACACGGACGATTAACATTTTAAAAATTGAATTCACCAAATTGACCAAGCTGTAGAGAATTCGAAATAATGACTGACTGCATTTCGTTGCGTTAAATTATAGTGTAATTAATAAGTAATTATTTAATCATTTAACCTAATGTGTCTAATGGGTATCAGGTATTAATTAAGATCACCATTAAGTAAATTCCGTTTGCCTCTTCGTATTTTTCGTGATTATAGGGTATTCGGGGATTTCCAATAGCAAAAAGGTCAATCAAGATTAAGTTTTATTGGAATAATTTAAATATTAAGTATAATAATATTACTTTAAAATCCCTGATTGTGTGCGTCACGTGGAACGTGAATAGAATATCAGATGTACAAATGAAATGAACAACAGACTGGTTTTGGACTTATTATTATTCGATATTTCGATGATTAGGAATCTGGTATCAATAATTCAATAGGATAAGCAAGGTGCTTGCAGAAATAATGGGTACCTCCGTGGCTGATCTGTAGTCTCGTTTTTGTAATGATTTTTTTAGTCGGAAGGTACATGACCGATTTCTTACTGTCATCCAACTACGGCACAAATCGTAGTAAGTAGGCACTTACTTACACATTTTCAAGGGCGAAAACAACATTGATTAATTCTTTGTTTTCAAACAACAAAAACAAGATTTTTTGTGTAACGGTCTGTAACCAACCTGAAGTAGGTATGTGTGCAATTATTGTTGAAAGGATTTTTTTTGTAATTAACGTTGATTTTGCTATAACTTTTTATCTTATTGTTAACAAATAAAACAACTCCGGTTTTAGTTGAACTGTATTAATTAACAAGAATTTTAAAACCTGAAGACAAAGTTAACAGGGGCCATTAATGTAATCGATAAAATCCCTTGTATTTTACGTAGAATATGAGATTCGGAGGATTATAAAAATTACCATTACTTATACATTTTATTTTAGGAGATTTCAACAAGGAAAGAAATTAAATAAACCTATGAGTAATTTCTAGTCTTATGAAGAAAAAAACGCTCGTTCCACTAAAATCTCCTAGACCAGTCCCCCAGGGGACTACACAGCACTCAACGTTCCACTACGATAAACATTAGGATTTTAATACTTAGCGGAGTTTTATCGATTACAATTCAGGCTCATATTGAAGTTTAATAGGATATAAGAAAGTAAAATAACGTGTAAATATTAGTAAATTAAGTGGAAACATTAGACATAGTAACAGCAATTAAGTACCCGTACAAAACAATGACTTATCATAACATTTGGCTTTGAACTTCATCTAGAATTAACATAAACGCCAATATGACGATTATAAATGGATGGTGGCCCATTCGATAATTTGAATTGGTGCAACTAGTCGTCCTAATCTTTGAAGACAAGAGACCTGTTGATTATTACTGCCTTAGAAAGAAAGAAATAAAAAACAATTACGTCTTCTTTGAATTTAAACGAGAACTCTCATGTACAGGAAAATGTAGCGAGGACATTTTTGAGTATGAATGTGTATGAGAAGACCAAAGAAATGATGGATGGATGAAGGATGAAAGCCTAGAAACGAGGTGTCTGATGAGATGACGAGTAATAGAGAAGAATGGAAGAAACAGTCATGCTGCGTTGACCCCATTGGACAAGGGCAGGAGAATGATGATGATGATACTAATGCACACACGGCAGCACATAAAGCTGTACATTTCCAGTTTAATTTGGCCTCGCTTTGTAAAGATTTCCTATACACTGAGAAATCCGCATGATCCGCGTTTTGTATAGCTTGATTGCGTCGTGTCGTGTCGTGCGTATAGATATCATATTTTACGATTTATCTCGGATAAAATAATAAACACAGAGCACAGAAAATGATAATATATTACCGCCATTCTTTGTTCTCGTGTCAAACAGTTGTCTCTGTCAAAAAGAGTACGACGGCCTGTTGCAATACGCCAGAATTTGATAGCCATATCTTTGTCATAACCTTTTCTATTACAAGTTTGGTAGGTTGGATAGATAGGGTTATTTCAGGAGTCGGTGCTTTCTATGGTTCCGTATCCAAGGCTTAAAAACCGCACCCTATTATTAAGACTCCACTGTCCGTCTGTCTGTCACCAGGCTGTATCTCATGAACCGTGATAGCTAGACAGTTGAAATTTTCACAGATGATCTATTTCTGTTGCCAAATACTAAAAACAGAATGAAATAAATATTTAAGGGGCTCAAATACAACAAACGTGTTTTTTTTTTTTTTAGATAATGGTACGGGACCCTTTGTGCGCGTGTCAGACTCGTACTTTGACGGTTTTTATTACTTTTGTACCAACTAAGCCTTGTTGCTAGTAATCAAACTGAAAAATGGGCCACCAGCCAAAAATTTAAATTATCAATTAAAACTTTGGACAATCTTTTAAAACTCATTAATAAAATATGAACGAATAATTTAATTATATTTTAACTGTCGTTTAAATTACATTCATTACAATATTTTATATACAATCTTATATGTAGTAAGGCACAATATTTTTTTTAAGTATAATTGATTAAACACGGTTCTCTGATTTACATACATTGTAACATTAGACTAGGATCTTCAATTTGAAGTCTGTATACAGGGTGAATTTACCAAGTGGGCGTGGATGGCCAAATCGAAAACTATTAGGAATATCGAAAAATGCTCGAAGGAGTCTCGAACTCGATTTTGATGAAAACTAAAACTGCATCATTCGATTTTTGAAAAATCAATATTCCTAGCTAGTAATCGAAGTTGGCCCACTTGGAGAGTTCCTGTATAATAATTGATGGATAGAAAAACAACAGGACTAGTTATGTAGCCAACTCACGGATTTTCATCTTGTTTTGCATTGCAATTCCTTGTAATTTAATGACTAGGTTTAAACTGTACTATGTTTAATAATTGCAGAACGGAACGCACATTGCTCGATTAGTATGCGACTCGTAAGGTCTGATCTATACTACATATAAACTCATTGGCTGTATTTTTTCATCGTGTTTATCAAAGGAATTAATAAATAAGCTGATTGAATGCATGTGCCACCGACATCGTGTGCACGGTGACACGGGTGTGACATCGTGTGAATAGCAAATGTCGTCATCGTGTCGTGCCAGTAACAATTAAATTGCGTCTGCTCTCAGAAATAATAGCACTGTAAGCAATTATAAACGAGTAAAGGTTATAAATTATGAAGGTGTATCAATTACGAGATTACGTGAAAGATTACTTTGATATTTAGTTGGCCTGGCTTGCATTGTGCTGGACTCAGTGATTATTTTGAGAAAATCATTCGAGATTTATTAATATCTCCATATTTGGTAGTTACATTTAGTTACACAATTACTACATTATACTTGCAATTCCAAATGGCTCATTAATTAAATAATAAGATACTGCCTCTCCATTAGATGCGCTAGCTACCCGCGATTCTATAACAAAATAGTTTAGCACCATCTTACAATATTAGTCACTACCGAGCTCCGGCTCGGATACACTCTCATATAAATTCGGTCACAGTTTCTACTTCACTATAATTAGACACGAACATTAACTCTGTATAATAATCGATTAACATCCGATGAACACATGATCTAAGTCTACACCGAGGTCGCACTTCACTGTCGGTTCAAGTCTCGATACGAGGAGTCTATATGCTGACATTGTCGCTGATGGTGGAGATGGGGGCGCGCTTGGCCTGGTCGGGGTGCACGGGGCAGGGCGCGGGGGGCGCGGGGGGAGCAGGGGGTGCGGGCTGGGGCGCGCGCAGCTGGGGGCGCGGCCGGGGTGCCCGTGCAGCGCCCCCCGCGCCCCCGCCCCGCGCCGACTTGTCGAACACCTTGCGGTTCTTAGCGTTGGCCGGCGCGGCCCGCCGTCAGTCTATCACGTGCTTTATCTTCACGTACAGCACGCACGCGAACAGGAACCCGAAGATAGGGATGACTGCCATCCCGACCCCTACCGCTGCTAATATGATCAGGTGGTCCCGTATGTGGTTCGTGAACTGTTGTATGCAGCCCTGGAATTGAAATAGAAGCCGTTTAGTTCTGTTGCGTATAAATGATTATAAACAAAAGGGAAAAGTAAAAAAAATGTATAAAAAAGTGAAAAGTATCTACTTTTAAATTCTTGGGTCATTTTCTGTCCGACGACCTTAAAGATGATGCAGTTATTGAAATGGAGCGCAGGGCACTAGCCGTCCGGTGCAACATGTTGGTCCGTAGATTTGCTCGGTGTACAGACCTAGTTAAAATCAGTCTTTTCAAGGCCTACTGACAGTGTCTGTACACAAGTAATCTATGGGTCAATTCACCAAAAAGATCGCTAGATGTCCTGCGCGTCCAGTATAATAATGCCTTCACTCAGAAAAGAGTGCCTCGCTACTCAGGAGAGTGAGAGATAGTCGCAACAGCATCCTGAGAACTGTAGTGGAGAGCTATAGCTCTCCAATTGTTATTTTTCTTGTGCAGAGGGTAATTGATACTACCACTAGATAATAAGTTATTTAATATTAGGTTACTAACACTCTATGGATCTTTTTGTGTCCGAAATAAAATAAATTCCTCATTCATAAACAAATGACTGCTTTATGGATTGCGGATATCCCCAATGTCATTGTCCGTAAATTGATACATAATTTTGTGATCGTCTTATAAACAAACGAATGACACAATAAACTTCGGGATACTGCGGCCAAACATTTTAGCAACTGCCTATATCAAAGTACATCCAACTGTAGCTAAGAGCGAAAACAATACGTTTTATTTTTACCATTTAATTTGTGCATACTAGGACTACATAATAATGACACACAATCTGGTTTCTCATCCTACTTCTCATGTGTTATTTTGAAGAATCGGTTGTGTCTTTTAGTCTATGGTAAATAAATTGTTTTTTCTTTCTTTCTGAATGGAATCGATCAAATACCGCCCTTATCTGTACAGGCTTCAACAATGTAATGAGAGGATACTCACATGATAGTATATGTTGGAGGGATGGTCTCTCGCGCCGCAGCGGTTGGTGACGGTCTTGCAACACGAGTCGGGCACGAGCAGGCGCGGGTCGTGCTCGTGCCACGGGCTGTATCGCCAGTCTGAGTACTTCACTGCGCCGCAGCACTTGAACTGAGGGACACATCAGACAGTGTATTTACAAAACAAATTCGTCTTTTAACAAAAACAAAGTACTCTTCTTTTCAAAAATAATTTTGAAGACCTATATGTAACTCCTAGAAATATAGAGATTAATGAATTAAACATACAAGTACAGACACCAGCACATCAAGCTACTACAATCTGTCAAATTTCTTTAATAGATTCTCGACTTTATCGCTAAAGCAATAGGTTAAAGGTTGATTGGGAAAATTTGAAAGTTTCCGGTAGCTTAATGTGCTGGCGTCTGTCCATTGAATTGATATATGAATGAAGGGTTTTCAGATACAGACTCTGCCCAGCTAGCAAAATACCCTTACAAACAAAAGCTTTAAGAGCTATGGTTTCATATAAGGTTTACATGTGTTCTGATTAAGGTAGGACCTCTAATAGTGGTATTTTATAAGTCTATTTAAGTTTTAAGAGCATTCATACTTGTAACATATTCTTATAGACGTATACAAGAAAACTTTATATAATACTAATAAGAGCAGTGGCATTATAAGCGCCTTTTACAAGTCTAATTGCCTTTGATTCTTAATTAATACTTATAAATATATTTTATAAGTACAGTCAACCTTAGAAGTGACTATACTAAGTGTTTTATTAGACTTCTATAAAACTAGTAATTTAAAAGTGTGATTTATCTCACCTAAGACATATTAAAGAGTAGTAGTACTTTAAAAAGCCCTACAAGTGTCTTAAACAATTCCCTATTAAGGGTTATTTACTTTTTTTGTTATGTTGACTCCAGAAACTGTTATAAAATCAGGTAAACTATTTTAATATTTAGTACATAATTATTATCATTTAGTTTCTATCAAATCATTTTACTTATTAAGGAACTCTAAAATTATGATCAACATGGCCGCGTAGACAGTGGTTTTAGGTTTAATTTGACTTTTACGAGTGCGATATAAACCTTACACAAGAGTACTAGGCTTATATTGCTCTAATAAAACACTTATCGAGTCGTGGTTGTTCGTAATGGCGACATTTTGATATTATTTTACAAGTAATTAAAAAAATAATAGAGTCAAAGACACATTTTCGAAAAGGCCCGTGAAAATATTGTTATTAAAATTTCAAAGTAATCGAGAAAATCTACTTCGCAACCAAATAATCGCATATAGTGCGTGACAAATACATGAGAAAGATACACATTAGCGATTTGTAGGGAAGTACAATAAATTTAAATATAACACTTAAGTTTTTATGCGACTGTTTATTTTTTCACAAAAGTTCCAAGGACTTCGCAACTACAAGTGATATTACACTTAAAATTGCATTTTATTTTAATAGTAAGAGGACTTTAAGGTTATTTCCCCTTACAGCGCGCCATTGTAATTGACTTGTAAGTTCATTTGTCATTATAAAGGTATCGGCAAGAGCTTTGTAAGTTAAGTTAAGAAAATACACTTATCGAGACCTTTACAAGGCAATTGCAAGTCAATTACTTAATACTTATAAAGTGCGCCCAAATCCACACTTATAAGTGTCTATAGGTGTGTTAAAAGACTGAAAAAAATATGGTCTTGGTATATTTGTAAGATTATTTTTTGCTAGCTGGGTGTAGCTAATGGTCCGACTATATCTTTACTCTATGAGAACAAATGTGTAATAATATCATTTCAATAGATTTGCTACAGGTTTGCTGTTTAATTCCTTTGTTCTGAACTCTAATTAATCCAGTTTAGATAAAACATTGTCGCAAGAAATATATTTGTTTAGAATCTTTCTGACGATACCGGGCTCCTAGCCAAGAGATCATACACTATCAGCGCGTGACAACATGTTTACATGACCAAATACAGATAAAATCGTTATTGGCTGAGTCACGCAACAAAGAAAATATTTATAATAAGTGTATATCTCATAAAAGAACTAAATAGATTCATTGAATAAGGCTGAACTTAATATCAGTCTGCCGCATATCAGACAAACAATTTATGCTAAAGATGGCCATGGGTGGGACATTATTGTAAAGATTAATGCTGAAGTCTGACAACCAGTCTAACTCAGGGGGGTCAGATAGGCAGTCGCTCTATGTAAAATACTGGTATTCAGCTGTATCCGGTTAGACTGGATGCCGACCCCAAACATAGTTGGGAAAAGGCTAGCCAGATGATGTGAAGACTCACAAAGCCGTCAACCAAGCATTCTGTACATCAAACCAAATAACTCTACACAAATATTACAGGTTTGTACAAATAATAATAAATCGCGTTGCCGTTTGTCACAAAGGGTCAAGTATTATTTATCGCCGGGTAACGTCTTGCTAGAACAAGTACTTTGGGTTAGACAGTTTGAACAATCTATTTCTAGCAACATAGAAGAAGACCCATCTTTTCAAGATCCTAAATGGGTACAACATACTTTCTAGTATATTAGAAAATGGAGAACCACCAAGCAGAGTTACTGTGTTTCGGTCTGATGGGCATGGGCGCCATTGTAATTGATTAATGACATTTTGAGCTTTGTTTCTTGCATGATATAGCACTGGCGACGCCTTACTGAACATGTCCAAAGTCGACAGTTATCGCTAATCATCAGACGTCTACATACATACGGTACTATCATTTCAAAGAGCGTCCATAGAGTATCTTGCCCGTTCTTTTCCATAGAGATCTGAGCTTTGGAATGGGCAACCACAACCATAGCTTCACCTGTTTGTTTTTGACTGACATACTTTGTAGTAATTAAAAAACTGTGTGTAGTAACTGATTTATTTAAAACTAGCTGTTGCCTGCAGCTTCGCTCGCGTTTTGTTCGGAAATTATCCCACGGGCACGTTCTAAATAATAGCCTATGCCACTCGGGGATAATGTAGTTTCCTATTAGTGAAAGAATTTTCAAAATCGGTTCAGTAGATCCAGATCCCCCTATAACCTCACAAACATTACCTCTTATAATATTAGTATAGATAAATCAGTTTCATATCACTAACTTTGAGTATGATTCCTCGTGGTTTATTATAAAGTCTACTGTCTACCACCAATACTAACCTCAGTCTGCATTCGATCCACAGCATTAGTGATAGTGGTATCTAACGCGTAGTTAGACAAAAACGTGTTGTTGAGCTCAGCCCTCAGCTCGTCCTCCACGGCCACTTCATAGTAGTACGCCAGCCCGCCGGCACCCACCTCCAGGATGAACGTTATCAGCAGGAAGTATGTGTACTGGAATATCAAAAGTATAGCGGATTAATGCAATTGTTTTTTAAATGGTATGTAGTTGGATAAGCTTGTGGATAGTTTAACCCGACAAAATGACGTATGAACCGATGATAGTACGTACGGCGACTAGATAACCAGTTTAAGCGGATATTTCATTGTACGGGAAATCTATATAAAGCGAGGCCATGTCATACTGGAAATGTATAGCTTGATATGTCGCCGTGTGTAAATTTCAAAGATGTACGCGAAACGACAATACCTATAATCGTTAAAATCGTGACCGCTCGTGGAGAGCAGATCGTACCAAAAAAACCAGGTTCACGGGAAAATCCTAATTATTATCCACCAGTTAGTATTATAACTTCGCTTAACATTATCTAGATTATTAATTTAATATCTATTTTCCTTGTACTTATTTGATTTGAATTTTTTTAACTATTCAAGGGGAACTCCCATGACGTGCGTCATGACTTTTTTTTTTTGGAGAATGATTTCTTTACTGATTTTTGAAGTTGAGATAATTAGGACTCTTCAATCCTTGTCCCACTTGCAGGACAGGTGCAACAAATCAAAACTATACGGTATCTTGTGAGAAATACTTGAACTTCATTTATTCAAATCAGAATTTTTGAACGGCTAATGATGCATCGACTTTTTACACGTATCTATAATGATAATACGAGTACTCACACATAACAAACTGGTTCTGTTCTCAGTCTTGAGCCCGCAGCAGCCGAGCGCGCACATGGGGACTCCCATCGCCCCGGCTATGATCAGCAGGTACGCGATAGCCGGGTAGGTCGGCGTCGGTAGCAGCGACACGTATCGATGTCGATACGTTACGGTCCACGCCCCCACCCCCAGCACGCCGGCGCCTGCGAACTGAGTCACACAAACTTGTTTATCTAGCTAGTTATATGACTGATAGCTGTTATCAAATAATATCGGTTTTGTTTACTTTAGTTCGTGGAAGTGTTACTGAATCACACCTTGTTGGGAATTTGACGTTGTAATTGTAATTGAATTCTTTTGTCTAGTTTTCTTTTCATCATTTCACTAGCACTTCGCTCGTGACTTCGTCCGCGCGTATGATTGTCGGCAACAGCGCCACCTGGGGTCAGATCCAAAACTATCCTATCTTTCAAGCAGGAACCAACCATACAAATTCACTAAATTTCGTTAAAATCGGTTGTGTAGTTTTGGAGATTAGCGTGTACGAACATAGTGACACGTGATGTTTATTATAATAAAAACTAGCGACCCGCCCCGGCTTCGCACGGGTCAATGTTATACATATAAACCTTCCTCTTGAATCACTCTATCTATTAAAAAAAACCGCATCAAAATCCGTTTCGTAGTTTCAAAGATTTAAGCATACAAAGGGACATAGGGACAGAGAAAGCGACTTTGTTTTATACTATGTAGTGAAGGTAAAGTAGGTAGGTACTTATGCTAACTCTATACCCGGTGCCTATGTTAGAGCAAGGATGACTGCACACTGTTAACGCACATTCAGGTGCCGTGTAGGCTATTTTTAGTGCACCCTTCAGTGAGTGCGCTTGAGCCGTTCAGCAATCGTATTATTAAAGACCATACTACAACGGACTCATATAGGCGTCCTAATCAGGATCCGGTGCAGTATTTAATGACGTTCTGTGAGCTGTGCATATTAGTGCAAAGGCATTGTATAATTTAATACCTACACGGTGTTTACGTTGAAAGTCAGTCAACGTCAAAAATCCACATAAATGAGGCAAATAACTTTAAAAGGAAAAGTTGGCTAAGGCAAGTACACAATCATGTTGATAAAATAGGTACCTAATTTTAAGTTCTAACTTTTACATAAACATAATAATTTATTGCCAGAATGGCACTGAATATTAACATGGCAGCTACTAGAGATGAAAAAGAAGACCAATGCTGACTATACATAGATTGAGATCATAGAAATATAGGAAGACGACTGCGGTGTGGAGATTGATGAGTGTGGAGTTGCCTTTCAGAATGACGACAGCCAGAAAAACAACTTACATTTTAACGTGCCACATGTTTTCCTTTTTATATCATTAATTAAAATACATAAAATGTACCGACAAACAATCCAAGATAACCGATAAAATTAGGTATTGCCCAAATATTATGGCTAGAGAATTTCTTCCTGTTACAAAAAACTCGTGTTTATCGCGTAATAACCGGTCCCAGGAAGTGTTTCGTCCGCGCTCTATTTACTGAAATACTTTAATCTTATTATACACATACAAGTGTTTTGCAAGCTAAATAAAGGGCCATCAGTTAACCATGAAACGATTATGGATTCCTCAGCGATATAGTCTTTCAAGCGTTATAGGCCTCAAGCTACCTAATACCTAGTTAATCCGTTTAGGACTCTTTCGGTTCCCTAATTCTCTATTTTAGGTCGAGCGACCTCAATGCCAGTATCACAAAGAAGGCAACATTTAAATATTAAGGCAATATGAACTCTCGGTGCTGAGCCGAGGGTTAAAAATCCAATAGTGTCTATCTTTTTAATCCCGCCTGCCTCGTTGGTCTAGTGGTCGCAACCGCGACTGCTCAGCGTGAGGTTCTGGGTTCGATTCCCAGGTCGGGCACTGTGTTATCGGGTTTTTCCATCAAGAATTTCTCAATAGCAACAACGGAGTCTGGATTAGTACCCCGTTGATGGTAATAGGCTTGCCCTCAATTACATGGGACTGAAACAGAACTGGCAAAATGTAGGTGCAACTATTAGGTACTCCTCTGAATAACAATTCGGGGATTACAGTACAGGCGTTATGTATGTATGTTTTTAATTAAGTGTCAACTAATGTTTGTGAAAACGGGTACAAAACTAGAATCACCTTAGCATAGTGTACTTCCTCAGTTTAAGAATAGGTAGCATTCATAAAATGATATCAGCAACGACCGATAAGTACTAATTGCCCGCAAACTCATTCTCTACAGTGAAACGATACGGCAAGGCTGAATAATAGAGCGTAGGGGCATGATTATATGCACCATGAGCACGTGGCGAAACGAAAGACATGCGTTACGAAAAGGAAAGTGTAGGTAGCGGATTTCATGCATTACTTTTTTGAAGATTTGTTTTTTTGCTTTGCCTTTGGATGTAGCACACATAAGATGTAGGGGGACTAAAATATCATATTATCATATGAACCTATGAATTTAACCCTTTTTAGTTGTACCAAACAAAGCCTTGTCACGAATACATTAAAAACACGTTTTAAAAAGTTGGAACTTTGACCCCCAATATCTCCGTAACTAGAAGGTTACCAGGTACTTATATGGCCTCGAACAAAAAAAAAAAGATCGCAATGATGGGGAGAACAAGTGCGTTTCGGCTTCGTGAAGGGGCTTGTTACACCCTTTATACAGCCGAATTGAGGCAACTATGAAACAGCCGAATTGAAAATATACAACTATGAAAAATACTCAATGTGTGTACGCTGTGGGACGATGCAGGCTGACAGTACATAATAATAATATCAATAAAGTTAAATTCGAATGGGGAGCGACAGATACCTTTACCTAACCCAAAAGAAAAATCGGTGTGCTGTTATCTGATGCTGTACATATAGGAGCCTCAGCCAAAAGTTTCCGAATGGTCCAGATAAAATGTTTAGCAAGACATAAACTCACCAGAAACACCACATTGAAGATATGTAGGACGCATTTCAGGAAGTTGACGCTACAACAGTCGGCGTCTCTAGACTTGCGCGGCTTCACTTTTTTCTTTTTGGCCAGCAGTGCGCTCGCATCTTTTTTCTTTTCCTCAGCCATCATCAATAAACCTCAGTCAAACGGTAGGTATTCTTCTTCACCTGACTTCTCTTAGTTTCATGTTCGTTTTAATTCTGAAAACATAAAGAAACTTTTGTAAATTACACTAATATAAAATTAAGTATCTTCAGAAGACAACTTTGAAATACTTACAGATTTGATTCGAGATTGATAGCTAGTATAGCTACTCATCTAGGATTTGATTAATTGAAAGGCGTGAAAACGAATTACATTGTTTATTTAATTAAATTCCTAAAATAGCTTATAAAAGTGGAATATAGTACAACACTTATAATTCTAAATAATTATACAACAAAACGTCTCAAAATAATTGATCCACAGTTAGTACATATAATAAAATAAAACGATGTATACAGAATAAAAACATTGTATTATGAAGACCTTGTAAGAGTGCGAAAAATATATACAGAAAATTTGAGTTTTCTAAAACTTAAGCAATAATGAATTACATTATAGTTACACAGTACAGTTCATTCAGTCCTTATTTCATCACATGTAAATTCATTCTATGCAACCTTATTTCAATACTGTTTTATTATCCTTGGGATTACATGAATACATACTATGGGATTATCATAAATAAATACCTTTGTTTTTTTTTATAATTTAGATAAGACAATTAGAAAGTAAGGGTGGGGCCACACCACCTGAGGACAACTACAAAAAAAAAAATTTTGCAGCTTATATTGCTGGCTGCATTCACTTAGCTACTACTTTGCTTGGTAGTACAAAGTTTACTATTTCTCCAGTTCTATTACTGCCCAATAGAGAAGAGGTGTCGCCAGGTACGGTGTGGCCTATCCCTGATAAAATAATGCATAAATTTTAGATGATTACTCAAGTTTTTGTTTGATTATTATTTATTAGTACTTTTAAACATTTTTATCATAATTGATAAATAAATGCACTAAATTCTTACTCATTATTTATGTCGATGTAGCTTGCTTATTTTCTGGACACCTTGTATTATTATCAATGAGAAGTAGTTATCACAACCCTGCCCATTGTCAAATAGGATTAAGCATACCCTGGCACTATGTAACACTAAATTTATAAAACATTAAAGAGTTCTGTGATGGATCTAGTTATCAGCTATTAGTTAATTATCATTCTTGGCTCAACATTTACTTATTCGTCATAATATTTGAGAGTAGTTTCTAACTTTTCAACCACTCTTTTGTAAAACGTTACTTGCTGCCTCAAGAATTTTTGCATTGTTGCATTCAGGTCTTTTGTTCTTTCGGCTTTGAAATGATTAATTTCGGCAAGAAGTGCATAAGATATAACATCGGTTCTCCGCAGTACCTCATTTAGTTGTGCTATTTCCATCTTGTTTTCAGCTGTCAGCCTCTCACATTCCCGTTTTTTCTGCACTGCACTCTTGTGGGTAGCTAGGACATCAGGAAAGCCTCCGACAACACCCTTATACAAATGGAATTTATCGCCTAGAGGCTCCCAATCATAAGTTGGTTGATCACCATACATTCTACCCATGTCAATGTATGCGCTGCCAGTCATTTTGACAGCTGTTGTTAGCTTTGATGTGGATGCTAGTGATCCCTCATCCAAACTTAGTGAAGCAGCGAGGCTGCAGAATGCTTCACCAACTTTCTGACAGTCCGCTCTATATGAGGTCTGGAGTTTTTTAGTGTGTGCAACACACATGCTAGAGACGGACTTGACAGAAGTGTCCATACTATTGACGAACATATGGCATTGCTCAGTTATATGGTCCACTTGAGTCTGTAATAAAGCTTTTTCAGGTACAACTATTGATATGCAATAATTAAGACCTAATAAGGCATCTCTTTCAGCTTGCCGTTTACCGGCTTTCCACCTTTTTTCATCAGTACAAGTGAGGAAATGTTGCCAAACTTCACATTTGGATAGTACTGGGTGTCTGCACATCCAGTCTACAAATTCTTGAAGCTGTACTCTTCTACGCTCTATAAGTTGCTCATCATACCTGCCAGAGATTTGTTTATCTGGCAATGGTGGGATTGGAATGAGTGTAAATTTTTCTTGTAGTCTTTCATGCAGCCAATCAAAATGCTTGTATCTCCTAGAAACCTGAATATTGTTGAAAGAGGGTGTTAACTGATAAGCGATGAAACTTTTGATACCTTTGAACTTGGATTCTTTCTTTGGTGATGCCACAGTGACATTGTATGGTTGTGTTATTGGCCACCATTCATATCTGTCCTCTTCTTGAACTATGTAAACTTTTTCAGAATCTGCTACTTCTACATTTAGGGTGGCAAGTAAGTAACTCTCACCACTGACTTTAGATGACGGTGCAAACTTACTCTTTCTGACAGTACCCACTGATGATCCATAGTTGGAAGCTGTTTCTTCATTTTGATTGTTAAAGTCACTAATAGGCATTCCTGGTAAGGGAGTTAGCTGCTGATTATATTGAGGTTTATTTTGTTGTGGGACTGGTCCTATTTCAGAGTAAGTGTCATCATCCCAATCGTCATCCCAGCCCTCCTCATGAGAAGCTCCTCTTTGAAAGTTACTGTCACCTGCACTGAACTGTTGGTCACCCCAGTCATCATTTGCTTGATCATATCGGGGTGCTGCAGGTGCTGTTTTAGTTTGAACTGATTCTTCAGGTGCTAGTTTACGAACATACGCAGCCGGAAATAAACCAGTTTCTCCATTCGCTTTTCTTCCTTCCCACCAGCCTTCACCAATTTCTGTATTTACTAATGTTAATACTTCTCCGCAGGTTATTGACATCTCTGTGGTATTGGGCTCCCCCGAGAAGTCGTACAGAGCTTGTACTTGGGTCGTCATTTTGGGACCCCTCACCTAAAACAATTTCAAAGATTATTAAATTAAGCCAACACGGTGTATAAGGACGGATTGAAACATAAAGTACTGACAACACACTATCTTATCACTGTTATCTACAAAAGTAGGGAGTATGCACATATTATGTGATAATATCTATGTACACGCGAATACTGTTCTCATTATTATTAATACTGGCTTGTACGATTTAGGGCGTCGCACACAGCAAGGCGCTGACACATATTCCTAATAGCCCCTAATTAAGCATAGTTGAAACCTAATTGTCCAATGTGCGAGGGGCATAAATATGGTGCTTTATGGCAGATTTTAAAGAAAACTGGACTAATAGTACTCTAAATCACTTTCTATTGTTCTAAAATACAATAACATTACAATGGAAATGCAAAATTCATCGTAGGAATACCTGTTTTCGTAAGACAGACAAAATTTATAAAACATTATAGTCTGTTGCCTTCAGCGCCGGAAAGTAATATGAGCCATTTCTTAGCTAGAAAATATTTTGTAGAAAATTGCAGAGACAGTGTAATATAAAATAAAATCTTTTGGTTTTGTGATGGAACTCAAACCAATGACGTCAATTTGTAGAGCGTGTTTCGAGCATTTTTCACAGAGAATTTTGACTTATTCATAAATAAACTTATACACATATCACAATTACATTCACAAACAACCTGTTAATACAATATACAAAGACTTCTACTTACTTGTATCACTTTAAAATAATTATTTCAAGGCGGATATACCGATTGAACAGTCATCTGTTTGACAGATCACAAAGAATTTGTTTTTCGTTACACCTTGTTCTCGTTTACGTGGCAATAATTCTATAAAACTGGAACTAGCCATTGGTTCTTTTTATACAAATAGATTTATAGCCAATGGCGTATTAGCACTATGTTTTATCTGCAGTACAATCGGTTACATTGTTTGGGCAACCAATGGCAAAACAGGTTTACAGAGAGAAAGAACTTGTGTCGTTGGTTCATAAAATTGCCCATAGTTTCGGAGAGATGGCGCTGTTTGAAGCTATCCACTTGAACGACATTTTTAGCCAGACAGATAGATTTTTTATTTTCAGGGTCAGCTTTATAGGGCCTTTGGAACCGTCTTATTGCTTCAGCATGAGATAGGCTCAATATTAAAAAAAAAAGTATCTACAGAGATAACCAACATCTATCTCATGAAGAGTTTGACTCTCGGATTTGCCAGTTTCCTACACTTTATTGCCTGTCTTTGAATTTGAGGCACTTGATCTGAGCCCTTACATGCCCCTTCTTCTTTCTTCTTTATCGTGTGGTTAGTGCCTTACCTGTCAGAGTTTTTAGGCCGCCCATGGGCCTCTGACTTGGCTAAATATCTCTACTTGCCCCTGCGAGTAAACAATTCTTAATAAACCATCATAGTAGTAGATATTTTTGGCTACACAACGGTCAACTGTGACTATAACCAACCAGCACTCCCGTTAGACGTCGGTTCTTTTATTTTATCTGGGTTTAAGTGATAGGTAGATAGTTCTAGATTTGTGGTAAGTTTGGTTTGGCCGATTTAGATATTTTATTATCCGGATAAAAGGTAGATAAAGTATTTATTATGAGTTTATCGGCCAAAGCCTTTTTACTGAAAAGGATAGC
The DNA here is from genome assembly GCA_947578425.1 of Eugnorisma glareosa. Classification (NCBI taxonomy): domain Eukaryota; kingdom Metazoa; phylum Arthropoda; class Insecta; order Lepidoptera; family Noctuidae; genus Eugnorisma; species Eugnorisma glareosa. The sequence goes on along the minus strand of OX387970.1, from coordinate 16,363,854 downwards.
AAGTTGGAAGAGCTCGGAGCGGTCGAGTTTGAAAAAGTTAAAACGTTTCGTTTCGAGTTTCATTACAAGGTCATCGAAGCCGCTTTTCCTATTCAATGAGCAAAGGGTAAAAATAAAAACGGTAATTAGTTACAAAAATCCTTTGTTTATATGTTTACAGAAACCAAGCACCTAGGTACCTACCTTTTTGGAGAACAGCTATTTATGAAAAAACTAGACAGACAGACAAGCATTTATATTTGCCCTTCTGTACCTTCTACGTCAGCTACTTCTTCTCATAGTGGAACATATAGTTTGTAGTTATAGGTAGCCTGACTATCTACTCGAATAAAACATTTCAACTGCTCCAGTAAAATATTTTATATCTCGTAAGATTCGTAGCGCCGTAGCTCTCGTAGCAGTCGCACATGGCTGACCTATCGGTATTCGGGATTAAGTTGAATGTGGATGAAAAACCTTCGCCAACCCGGAATCAAAAGTATTCGGAATGAATGTGTACCTACCTCAAAAGAGAAAATCTCCAAGTTACTAGTGTGTAAGCTTTTAGTGAAACTGGGAGGATGAATGGTTTTTATTGAATCGATCCCAAATGTGATGTTCTTTCTAACGCTAAAAGAATCTTAATACCTAGGTCTATAGATAAATCTTGCCTAAGTGATTTATTTTAGTACGAAGATTTTGCTGGATGGATTGCCTTTTCTATACTTCTATACTAATATTCTAGAGAGGTAAAATTTGTTTGTAAGTTTGTATGTAGGGGGTGATCTCTCGATCTACTGAACCGATTTTGAACATTATTTCTCTAATAGGAAGAGCTACATTATCCCGTAGTGCAATAGGCTATATTTATAAAGTGCCCGTGCCCGCAATACAGCTAGTATTCTTATAAACTGCAGGAAATAACCGATATTACCTACGTGCTTTTATGTTATTTTCCCTGCTTCAGAAAGTTTTTTAGTTTTTTTAGTTTCAATTTGTTCTTAAGAAAAACCTGCTGGCTAATAAGTTAAAGTACGTATTGCTTAATAGTCGGAGTCCTTATTCCGATTAGGCCCGATAGGTCCGTACCTAAAACCCCAAAGGGTTAAAAACAGGGACTTAAGCCGCCGTGATATGTGACGGTAGTAGGTACCTAATTAAATCAGTTCCTGTAAACTGACGCACCGTTCCGACAGTCAGATACCTTGCGGTCGCTTTAGGTCTGTCGTAGTTATGACGCAAAACTATTAGTTTAGTTAGTGACTTCATGAGTCAGAATTGTAGTTTTACTTTTCCAAGTACGTGCAGGGGCGAAGTCCATATCTCTACACTACATAGTATAAAAGAAAGTCGCTCCCGCTGTTTGTACGCTTAGATCTTTTAGACTAAGCAACGAATTTTAATGCAATTTTCAGCAATAGATAGAGTAATTCAAGAGGAAGATTTATATGTAGGTATACACCCGTAGGTATTGCACCCGTACGAAGCCGGGTGGATACCTTAGAGGTGTATAATTTTAAATGAATAAAGAATTATTAATACCAGTTATACGTACATAAATAAACATAATATAGGTATGTACCTAGACTATTATTGTACACACGGCTACACATCAAGCTATTCATTTTCAGTAAAAACTGACCTCGCATTGTACGGAAAGCCTATACAATGCTAGATCAGCATAAACTGGAAAATTGTAGTTTGATGTGTAGCCGTGTGTACATACATTGACTTATTAAATGTATGCTCTAACTCCTCTCTGAGTAGGAAGTTAAGTGAAAATTATGCAATTAGTTAATATGTAGATACTATTGTTACGTTGGTATTTGTTTTAACGCACTAGGTAATTTCCGGACCTACCGGTCGGATTTGTAAATTTCTTTTTGCGTTTGATAGCCTTTGACGTATTTTAATCTACGTCAAAGGCTATCAAACGAAAAAAGGCGACGACTACGACTCTACTTTTAGGAGTCGAGCAAAAAGAAAAAAATACCGGCCAAGGTTGAGTCGGACTCGCGCACGTTTGGGAGCCCCCCTTTTTTTTTACCTATGGAAATTCGTCAAATGACCCCTCCCGCTCTGGGCGGAGCGGAGGGAGTGTCAGAGTTGTACTGACTAAAACGAATCCATGTTCCTTATTTTGTCCTTTGTGTTCCAGGGCCGCGGTATCACTTTCGAACAGTCCCGCAACCAAATATTTAATTTATTCTGTTTTTAGTATTTGTTGTTATAGTTTATACATCATCTGTGAAAATTTCAACTGTCTAGCTATCACGGTTCATGAGATACAGCCTGGTGACAGACAGACAGTCCCGCAGAACCCTAAAAAAATCATCAATCCTCCTAGTGTTTTGTTTATCTGAGAAGAAGAAGCAGAACAAACTCCTCAGCAACACATCTGACGTTAGCAGAACCAGATTAAAAAGTTCGAAACGGCGGGTGAGACCGCATGGTACAGCTAGTCAGTTATACATTTGCTAATAAAACCACCAGTTTAGTGACAAATGCTGTCCATTTTGTGAAGCATACCGATGACGTCACATATATTGGCACAAATGACACTGCACTGATGGCCTACATTATATCCCTGTGCGGTTTCAACTTAACGTTCGGTCAACTGCGAATTCGGTAACCACTTCCTGATATCTGTGGATTTTACTACGGAAATAAATTGTAGTACCAAAGAAGCTTTTATGACCAGTTTTACTAACACAAGGCCATACCCAAAACCTTGCAATTGATCGATTATCAAAGCTCGATTTAACGTCAAAAGTTGAAAATTCAATAGCGTGCTTTTATTTAGGCATTTATACAATACGAAACGGTTACGGTACGGTGTTTCCGTCAGGAATTTCTCAGTAGCACCAAAGGAGGAGTCTGGATTTGCGCCCGGTTGATGGCAAAAGGCTCGCCCCCTATTACATGGGACTTAAACATAACTGGTGAAAAGTGGGTGTACTATTAGGTACATGTCTGCCTAACCCTTCAGCGATTTCAGGCGTGATGTTATGTTATGATATGGAACGAAAACGTGTATTATTCTAATAGGTATAATAAATGTAACAAAGTAAAAATTGTAAAATCAATGGACGGTACACATCCGGCATTTCGATTAAAACAAATGACTCGGAAAATGTTTAGAAACGATTGCGACAGTCTCATTGTTTTCAGAGTAATTGGATTTTTATTTTTCTTTTATTATTTACTCCGACCGGTTAGGCAGCCGGCAGCCAGTCGACTCGGAACCTCAAAAATTCTCTTGCTTTTTACTTTTATTTTATTTTATAATAGTATGTATGTAATTATTGTAAAATTTATATCATCATCAGCCTACTGCAGTCCACTGCTGGACATAGGCCTCTCCAATCGCACGTCACTCAATTCGATTCTCAGCAGCTCTCATCCAGTTGCTACCAGCCACCCTGCGAAGATCGTCGGTCCACCGAGCCTGAGGGCGTCCCACCTTACGTTTACCGATTCGCGGTCTCCACTCAAGAACACGTCTACCCCAACGATCATTGGTTCTACGGCTAAAATGAAAATTTATATATTATTGGGTTATGCCTGCGGCGTATCCCGCGTGTAGTTACCGAGGTTAAAAGAACCCTATAGTGTTATCCAGGTTATAAACTGTGTACTAAACATCCTAATCTAAGAAATACTTTTTCTTTCTTTAATCCGTTCGTTAGTTTTTGCGTGGGAGACCAACATACACATATCCATCCATCCTCACAAACTTTCGCATTTATGACATATTATTAAGATGAGTATCCGCGTTGAATAAGTACCTATCTAGGGCGAACGAATGATCCTGCTCAGATTTTTAATTAGAGTAACATACTGTGGCTTAGTTTCAGCGAATAGTGCCGTTCAAAGACCTTCCTTTAGCAACATTGCACCAACCACCACAATTTCTATTTAATATTTGAGGCAAGAGACCAAACGTTTAACCGTCGTTTGCACACAGATTCGTTTGAGCTAAGTTAATGGGGTCTATTCAAACGGTGATATTACCGGATAACGCCGCTGACACGCCCTCGGGCGACGCAATTCGCGATGAGTTTTGCGTCAAGCGACACGCGCGTTTTATAGTTTGTTTCATGCGAGTACCGTCGCGTGGCAAGCTCTAAGAATTTCTTTCATTGTTTTCTCAAGGAAAGGGGCGAGTAGCGAATACAAGTACCTTCAGTGGCGAGTGGCGAAAACCTGGACGGTGACTGTTGACTCGGTAGACTGTCCGAATGGTTTACACCACTGTCCTTACGCACTGTCGGTACTTATTTATTGAAACTTTATGCACATAATGTACAAAGGCGGACTTAATGCTTTGGGCATTTTCTTTCAGTCTACCTTAGGCCTTAGGCTTTTTGGCTTTCGCTTTTGGTCTTGCTTATCTACTTCAACAACACTTGATCAATGTAAATCGAACTTTACACGTGAGTCGCTTGATCGTGTGGCTCGTGGCTAAACGACAAGGCAACACATCCTGACGTCCTATTGTATAATCTCTTCTGTTCATTCACAGTAGGAATAACTGAAGTCTTACTAAGGCGTCGTCCTTATAGAACGCGAATGCGCGATCATCGCCAGTTCGCGCGAACTTAGTTCTTACGAACGCACGAACAAACATATGAATGTCGAATAGGTGTCCTAATTGACGTTCGCGCGATGATATCGTCGCGTCCGCCAATGCCATGCAAACTACGAAGCGAGCTCCGCTGCCGCTCGCATCGTTTATTCGCGCGATGATCGCGTATTCGCTTTCTATTAGACGACGATTTTTTGTCATCACGCGAGCACGCGATGTTCTCATCGCTAACTCGTGCGATGATCGCGCATTCGCGTTCTATTAGGACGACGCCTACGGCCTAACACAATGCCATGCAACTTTATAATTTGTTAAATTAGTAACGTATTCTCTGTGAAAGTGCTCACTTGCCTTGCAGTTGCATAGCGGTGGAGTTATGCCACACATTGTAATAAAGTTACAGTTGGAACTCAAAAGTTACAGCACTTTGGATTTATGTTTACACGGTCTTCGTTCTTGTTCGTGCTTGACTACAATGGTTGAAGATTCAATCGGTAAATGACTGATTAATAAGATGTTTAATCTTGTAAAAAAAATCTGATTACGATTAAAATATCCGATGTGGTGGTGTGGTGTGGTGTGGTGTGGTGTGGTGTGGTGTGGTGTGGTGTGTGTGGTGTGGTGTGGTGTGGTGTGGTGTGTGTGGTAGTTCTTTCTATTAGTTGTTTGTTGTTGTTGTGTGTTAGACTCGTATTCGTTCCTATTAGTAATTTTAATTGAACGCCATTAAATTTAACAATTAATTTTTTACTTTTAAATTAATATTACTTATAGTTTTTCTCAAAACAAAATCTCAATAACTTTAAATCAATAATATATACATACATACATACTTAAGCTCACGCTTTTTCCCATGGGGGTAGGCAGAAAACACAGAATGCCACCTGCTACGATCCTTACAAACCCCTTTTGCCTAGTCCACGTTCATACATCTGGTCATACAAGCATGCCGGTTGCGAGTACTACGCACCTGACCTTTTTGAAGAACCTCAGTATATTCTAGGGCGGGGGACTCCCAGCTTTGCCACTCACAACTGCCTCGTAAATACCTTTTGTTAGTCTCCTTTCAGTCGCCCTTCAAAAATCAATAATATTGGATTTAAATCGAATCTCATTGCTCAATAACTCTGAGGAAAAATATACCATTCATTCGTTTCGTCCAACTTACAGATTCGAGAGCTGTACAAAACTTGTAAGTTCTGCAGGTAAGTTAATTAAAGTGAAAAGAACTTGGTTATTTCCAAGTCGGCTTTTCCGTATTGCATTGCTGTTTTCGAGGGTACTTTTTCATAATCCGTAAACCTTTCAGTTCTTTGGACGTGAAACTGCCTTTTTCAATTTTCGTTCTAACTTTCAACATATGTTTCAAATATTACGTTGGATATATAAATTGCGGAACTATTTTCTTAATCGGAATCCTTAACCATATAAGTAGTCCAATTTATTCTGCGTGCATGCAAAAAAAGCAGTATAGAGGAAAGTTTATCAGGCCACGACGAGCACCGCGTGATTCAGTTTTACTCGGTTGCCAAATGCGGTCATTCCCGACCAAATGGTCCATTAAACCAGCCCACTCGAGAGCCAACGAATGCTGCTTACATCAAAAATTTCACGCGCCTAAGGATATTTATTGCTTCTATTTAAGCAATTGTTGAAACAACATGTAAATTGCAGATTTCTGCAAATGAAGCATGTTTTGATTCATAGCTTTTCGTCAAAAACGTCTTGTATTGTAATGAGAACAATGAATGTTTAGGTGGCCGAGAATATTTTGAGGAATCTGTTATAATATGAAGGGAAACTAATGAAAACCCATGTCTTTGTGTGAATTTTAAATGAGTACAAGAAGGTTTTCTGTTAAAAGCTCGTAAATCTTCGCGGTGGGAATTTTATTTCGCTTTGCGGGCACTTGTCATAAAGTCGTGTGGTGTGAGGGATCCGAGGCTTTGCCCTGCCGTCCTGTGCGTAAGTGTACTTTGAGATATAACTCGTTGCGGTCAGTAGGCTGACGAGATTTGTCGATGGTTGTTCAAAAAAGTTCTCAGCATATTCTGAGCAAAGCTGACACAGAGAACTTTTGTGTAGTTTGCTCTATCTACACATCTACACTAACATTATAAAGAGGAAAGATTTGTATTTTAGTCTGTACGTTTGTAATGAATAAACTCAAAAACTACTGCGCCGAGTTCAAAAATTCTTTCACCATTAGAAAGCTACATTCACCCTGAGTAACATAGGCACCAGTGCGAAGCCGGGACGGGCCGCTAGTTTTTAATAAAATAAAACTGGCCATGTGCGATTCAGACTCGCGAGCTAAGCATTTCGTAGAACTAAACAATATAATAACAATATATTTAACGCTCATTCAGATGTCAATTTACACTCAATAGCAAAACTAAATTTGTTTTTTATAGTATTTTACAGAAAAATTAAGTTACTGCTGCAGTTTTACGAAAAAGTACCATATCTCAAAAATTTAATCTTTTAAAAATTGAATGAAATCTTATTCAAACCTAATTTCTTTGAAAGTTATAAATATTTACGTTCTACAAACCTAAATCCCGTCCTCATACTTTAAAAATTAGAGCCACTCAATTATTTTTTATTTTTCAGGATCTATCAATAGACACCCAGGTTTAAATGTACAAAGTTTATGTTTCCACCCTCAGTTAAATATATGGACGGCCACCCCTATTTTTTTCATTATTTTGTTTTATTTTGTGTAGCCGTTCGTAGAAAACACCTACTCTCAGTCCCGGATCTACGATTTTTTCGAACCGGGGCAGAAACTTGATACTGGCGCCCCTCTCTCCAACTTGCCTTTTTTGGGTTCCGTAGCCGAATCTATAAAGATTCGTCATGTCTGTCTGTCTGTTTATCCGTACGTATGTCGCAGCCACTTTATTCCGAAACTAATAAGGAAAAGACTATGGAACCGAAACCAAAAAAAAAACATCCAAATCTATCCGTGAAAATTACATTGAGGGTCCTAAAACCATTTTTTCTCAGTACATCGTTTGAAAGATATGACACTTCCAAAGTGGTAAAATGTGTGCGCCCTCCGTCTAATTTCTGAAGTATGGGAGGAATATTCAGAAAAAATGTAGAATGTAAAAAAAAGTAAAAATTGGTTTGAATAAGATTTGATGTTTAGTTTTTGAGATATGGGACTTTTTAATCAAACCGCAGCAGTAACTTTGTTTTTCATGAACATACTATGAAAAACAAATTTAGTTTTGCTGTAGAATGTAATACAATATTTGAATGAGCCTTCAAAATATTTTTATTATTTTGTTTGGTGCTACGGAACCTGTGCTGTGTGCGAGTGAGTACGACTCGCACTTGGCCGTTTTTTTTTCATTTACGTAGATCCAACCAGGGTTTTTTTTTCGGATGGGATTTCATCAAATGAGGTCCCACTCTGGGCGAAGCGGAATGGAGTGTTAGACTTGTACTGACTAAAACCCATGTTCCTTCTTTTGCCCTTTGTGTTCCAGGGCCGCGGTATCTCTTTCGAACAGTCCCGCAACCCTGGCAGGCATCGGTCCTTTCGGACCCCTTCCCGTTTGCTGACACCTCTTTGAGGCGCGCACGCGGCGACACGCGCCCTCGACCTAAGATATAAGACGGACGGACGGCGAGCTAGCCCATAGCTCACCGTCCACAGGCTCGCGCCTACGGTGGCCGGGAACCACCATGTGGCCTCCGACGCCCAGGGCGTCTCTCGCGGTGGCTGGGACGGGAGGCTCTCTCCCTCTCACGTCCCGCCACCTCTTTCGCTACCATGACTGCTTCGTAGAAGGAGGATCCAACTAGGCTTCCGTATACTAGGCGCTTTTTGGAGCAAGTTTTGTATTTTCAATCATACTATATTATGATTTTGGCGCCCCCTGAAACTGCCGCCCGGGGCGGGTACCCCGGTTTGCCCCCCCCCTAGATCCGGGGCTGCCTACTCTCCAAACAACTGCGTATTGCCAACAGTTTCAGAGTATAATGACTGTGACATACGGACAGACAGACGGACAGGACGAATCTATGAGAGTTCCGTTTTAGCCATTTGGTATCTAATAGTCCCTAGCCTGGTAGAAAATGTGGGTTTTACAGTAGGTATAACATTGAATACTTGCCCTTGGACCTTTAGTCAAGTTTCGTTCTCTACTGCATTCCACTAAGAACCTTTTATGCAAAGTATTAAACTGGTTGACGTTGGTTTAAACTAGTTCATTAATATGCTGCAACTCAGTTCTGCGAATCATTACTGTCTTACGCAAGAAAGGATCTTCATAAACGTGTTCCGCAAAATATATTGAAGTTTGAGGAAGCCGAACGTTCATAACTAGGTACTTTGTTTGACTTGTGTCAGAATTTGTAATCATTGTCTGCTTCCGTAACTTTGGGGCTCTTAATATATGGCTACGGCTAAGCTTTGTTTAATCAAAACTTGAGTACGTACTTGGATTTAATATAAATTAATCGTGGGGACTGTGACCTCTCTAATAAGCTGCTGAGTTGTCTTCACATAAAGTAGGACGTGGTTGGGTAGGAAGTAAATTGAAATCAACTCTGTAGAGAGATTGCAAAAGAAAATGTCTAGTGGTAAAGCGCGGCTGTTGAGCTTGAGGGCTGGGTTCGGTTTCCAGGTCAAAGTGTTACTGGGTTTTTCGATTCTAGGAATTTTCAGTAGCACCCACAAAGTATGGGTTTGTGCCCAGTTGATAGTAAATCGCCCCCTATTATATGGGACTTAAAACATAACTGGCAAACTGAGTGCCTCAGCGTCCTCTGCCTGGCGGGACGTGAGAGGGAGAGAGCTTTACGTCCCAGCCGCCGCGGGAGACGCCCGGGGCGTCGGGGGCCACGTGGTGGCTCCCGGCCACCGTAGGCGCGGGCCTGTGGACGGTGAGTAATGGGCTAACTCGCCTTCCGTCCGTCTTATGACGTCAGGCCGTGTCGACGGCGCGTTCGTGTTCCACGCGCGTCTCAAAAAGATGTCAGCAAACAGGAAGGGGTCCGAAAGGCCGATGCCTGCCAGGGTTGCGGGACTGTTCGAAAGAGATATCGCGGCCTAGGAACACAAGGGGCAAAAGAAGGAACATGGATGGGTTTTAGTCAGTAAAAGTCTGACACTCCCTTCCGCTCAGCCCAGAGCGGGAGGAACCCCTCCCGCTCTGGGCTGAGCGGAATTCGTATTATGATTCTGATAAAGCAGCCATTTTAGGCCGTGGTCTTGGTTAAAACCTACAAATCGAAAGTCGCGTCGCGTTACCACTCCACCGCTGATCTGATTTACATAATAATATTTTTACTATTTGATTCAATAGAAACACAATAGAAAAGGCTTACTTACCCTGTCAACTCTTTTCTTATTGTATATTTCTTGAAGATCCCAACAGCTAAAGAAAGTTGCCAGGGAAAAATAAAATGGCAATGTTTAAGACTGGCAGCATTTAGCGTCATGTGCCACAATGGCCGCCGGAGTGGATCGGACAACGCCTGTCAAGCTCACTGCGATATTTCACACTCAGTTTCAGAGCTTATTCTCTTTGAGACTTTTCTCAGTTTCTGTATGTTAAATTCAGCCTTTTAGTGTTCTAAGAAGTGGCTTTACTTTTACGCGTCCATATTAATATGATAATTGCAAGAGTAACTCTGTTATCTTTTCGCGCCTTTACGGCGGAAAGGATTTCTTTTTTGACAGAATGAAAATGTTATTTTTTTCATCTTTTGAATGATAATCGCGTTTATTTATTAAATGTTGATAATTAAAATTTGATGTATTATTATGAGTTGACCGCTTAAGGTTCTGTCACCTCATGACACATCAAACGTTGACACAACAACAGCTGATCGGACGGGAAGTACACACGTAGTACCCGACATCCGTAAACAAACGTCGATTAATTAACGTAACGCAATCAAGGCGGCCATCTCTCGACGTGTAAACAGAGGAAGCAGACCACATGTTTCTGAGGAAACTTTCAGCTTCAGTTTAAGGTACAATGTCGTTGATTAGGGCTGCTACTCTCATAATAAGGTTAATATTATGAAGTTTTTATACAGGATTGTAAATATCGACCAGGAGGGTTACTATGGAGCTATGCAGGTCGTCTAGCGCCATCTCTTTTCTACACTGGAATTTAGTGTCCGACCGAAGGTGCAATTCTGGCCGAAGCCGAAGCCGAAGCCGATTAATCGGTATTCACCAAAACCTTCGGCCGAAGCCGAAGCCGAAGCCGAAGGTGTCATTGACCTTGAGAAATACGATAGTTACTTTGATCTCAGAATATACTAGATACATATTGTAAGAGCTTTAGAGATTTAGCCCAATAACGAGCCGAGTGACCAACATATACAAGTAGGTAAACTTGTTTTGACTCGTTTAGTTTACTAACTGCGATTCGTTTGGTCCGGTGCGGCGGCGCGGCGAAACTCTGCTGCTCTGCACACTCTCCGTCTCGCTCTAGCATCGTTCAGTAAATTTCAAATTTTGACAACTAGCAAACCTTCGGCTTCGGCCAAACCTTCGGCAAATTTTTGGCCGAAGCCGAAGATTTGGCCGAAGGTGCTTTTTTGGCCGAAGGTGGCCGAAGCCGAAGCCGAAGCCGAAGCTTCGGTCGGACACTACTGGAATTACTCCTGCTTTAAGACGTCATGGTAGGCCACCAGCAACTGTTACCGCGAACATTTGTTTAATAGGTAACTGAGGAATAAATTCAACGGCGGCACGTCTAGAATCGTGTTATTTATGTAATAACAGTTTGTCAATGTCCCTTACACCGTTTATTTAATTAAAAGTATGTAGGTACTTACTATTAGAACCTGTGTGGAGTCAATATCAAATCGTTACTGGAGGAGATTGAGTTCTTGCCTCAGTGCTGAAATTCAAGATGGCTTTACTCCGATACGCTAAGTATTTATGTGACAGTACCAATGCTAGAAAGACATGTAAGTCATATACGATACTCATAATTTGCTCGGAAAAGGTTTAATTATCAAAAAGGAGCACTAACATAAGATAGTAGCAGGAGCCTTTAGGTATCTACTCTCATTTGTCCTATCATACTCTAGGTATAAAAGAACTTCGTTATGAAAACCTATTAGCGTGTGAAGTGTAGCAAGCAGCAATTGCTTTAACAGCACTTTTGCGAGCGCTGTAGTAGCGCTGCAGCGCTGGCCAGGCTCGTTCGATTCAATTTAATTGCATGCCTGTACGTACCGCGTGGAACGATTGCTTTGCAGCCTCCAGCCCGTATTCAGCCCAGAGTTTTAACAAGATGAACAAAGTTCAAGGCGGTGCTCTGCTTTTCCTCCGCTAGCTTTTCGTGCTTTTCCTGACTAGGTATTACTTCATAGGAATAAACTTATGTTTGTATCGTTATTTACTATCTGTGTTTGCTTCATAATACAGAGAGTAATAAGACCCTTAAAAAACGAAGCCGTCAACCAAGCATTCTGTACATCAAACTAAGTAACTTTAGGCAAAAATTATGGCTGGAAAACGACTTTTTTTATGGTGGTGAAAAATCACGTTTTACGGTAGGACTCAATGTAACGCACTCAAAGCATTGTGCTGATGGATGGATTGAATAGTACGGGTTTCGTGGAGGTGAAGTAGGTATAATATCTTACAATCTTACATTTTAAACATGTGTTTAAAAAAAACTTGTGAAAAAGTTGGAACTTTGACCCCCAATATCTCCGTAACTGGAAGGTTCCCAGGTATAGTCTAGGTGTAGAACAAAACAATGATCGTAATGACGTGGAGAATAAGTGCCTTTCGGCTTCGTTGAGGGTCTTGTTACACCCTTTATACAGTGGTTACAAAAAATCTGACGTATCTCTGTGGTTGGGAATTTTAGAAGTTCAATCCAAGGATCAGCAATTCTACCTACTTACATACGTGCAGTACTCAGCACAGCTACGGTAGTTACGTAAACTTTGTTACAAATGAATGAAATGATAATTATGTTGAACCTCGCAAAGGCAGAAAGTAAACTACCTGCTCTGCTGTCACGAGCATAAAATAATATGCATACACTTAGCAATCCTTAAAATATATTTTTCCAGTAAAGTTAGTTTGGAATTGTTAGGTAGAGACGAGGATAGGAACTCGGAAATAATGGTATTTTGAAATAGGTCTTATTTCTAAGTTACTTAAAGTTCACGAGAAAATAACCATTGAATTTAACTAAGTGAAAATGTTTATGTTTGTGACTGTACATGGTACACCGGGTTCCAAAATTACGAAATACAGAAGTCAAATTACGTAATTGGACTTACGGACACTGTCTGCAACTCTGCACATTCAACCCTTTTATACACGTTGAAATTCAGAGAAAACTTTCTCGTGTTAACCCTGCTAAAGGTGGGGTAACCCGGAACCCCGGGGTAACGACGGCACATCTGTCGTCGACAGCGACAGATTGCGCGCGACTCCCGGCCGAGGCAGACGGTTGCACTGTCTGTATCGGGATCACGCTGAGCGCTGGCAGCTATTGCACTTTCTAGCTTTAAGGCGATACACTTATGTAAATTCTTATGTACTTTGAGAATTATTTATTGAACAATGAATCGTTCATGTTCATAAATCTGGTTATAGACGCATGCCCGGTTGCGCTTCCTACGCACCTGACTTTTCTGAAGAACATCACCAAGGTCAATGTTATGTCAAACTCAAACTCAAAGCATTTATTTCAATTAGACCGTTAAGTACAGGCACTTTTGACAGTAAAACAAAAAAAAAAAAAAAAAGCTACAGTCACAAGGCATAATAACTTTAGAAAGTACTGTAGTTGCATATTCCAAAGCGTAGATCTCTATGGAGAAGAATGGGCAAGAAACTCCATGGACACTCTTTTTAATCAAAATATTTTTACAAAATCTTGGTTACATCATTCACGTTGAGATTATACATATATGTGAGAACGATGTAGAAAGACGTGCACATTAAGAGCGTGTCCTTCTAGGCCGTATCATTCACATCTGCCTTGTTAATACAATACCAAATAAATACTTGACCCATTAAAGTCAGTGTACAACACTGCTTATTGGACTGTTATAGGACGACGTTGACATGAATTGGATGGGTAAAAGCGCGGGAGCTGCGTAGTCTTTTTTATTATTGACACATATTGTTTTCGACGCAGGCGTTTATTTAAAAAATGTTGCTATCTGAAATAACTTGTTAGTTTTACAAATAGCTTACATGTATAACGCACACATTTGTATAGGGGGGTTTAGGTTCTTGATGATTCTTGTGTACCTACGGATTTTTTTTAATGCATTTCCCCACTAGGAATTTCTCCTGTACTCGTAACGTAGGTGCGTTTGCAATAATTTAAACTCACATACACAAATTGATGTGTTTTTGAATGATGTCCTTACTGTAGATTAACAGGTAACCGAGAAGAGGCCTTTGCCCAGCAGTGGGACAGTAATAGGCTGGTATTATAGTTACAGTCAGCTTGTGGGTTAGCTTCAGCTTCAGTTTAATTATCACTCTCTTGATTAGGTCCATTAATTGCCCAAAACAAATTATATTAACTAGCAACCACAATGCCAAATAGCAGTAAAAACATAGTGAAACAGTTTTCTTTCATCCCTTGATTAGCGTAGAAAATGAATCACCCTCAGGAAATCTGGTGAAATATTCATTTAATGGGGAAGGCAACCGTAAATCTAATGGCGCTAGCATAGCTTGTACGAAGCAACGTCATTGGTTGAAGATCTGTCAATGTCATTTTATAGTTCAAAATAGCTTGATCTCATTGGTCAGATTGGGAAAAGCTATGGACACGCCATCTACAATAAGCTTTGACTTGCCTTCCCCATTATTTAAAAGCGGAAACACTTCCGCATCTACGGATGAATGTTCCAGTTAGTGCGATGTTTTTTTTTCTTGTGTGGAACCAAACTCAGCAGACCATTGTAAAAAACTCTTTTTGTTTTAAATCTAAACCAGCCAAGTACGAACCGGACTCGCGCATGAAGCGTTCCGTACCATCGCAGTAGGGGAGCCCCCTTTAATTTATTTTTATTTTTTGTAATATACTAATGTGTATGTACTCATGTAATAATACGGATTATGAGATACAGCCCGCTAACAGACTGATAGACGGACGGAATGACGGCGGAGGTGTAGTACATGCTTACCCTTCGAGTATGGAATCCTAAAGACATCCAAATAGGTGAACCATTTACAACAGAACCTATGTGAATCTATTACATGGTGATAGATAGATATCATTCAAACAAAAATTCGTCTTTATGCAGTTTCAACAAGTTATTTTACATGAAATTCTCGGTACAATAATAGGTATCATTTAAATAAATATACATACCGATGTAAGTAAATATTTTAAACAGTGGAACAGTCTCCTTGGACACAAGAATTTTCCAGAAATTGATTCCGACATTTTGCTGTTATGTGTTTTAAACGACATCGTCGATTTTCACCGTCTCTAAACGGTAGAAATTGACATATCCGTGCAAAATTATTAGCAGGTACAAAAGTTACGGAATAATCTATTTTAAATTGCCTTAGGTAGCTATAAAGGCCGAATACTGATGACAGAAATTAATAATCAATCTTATTCAAAATAACAAATTCAGACGGATTACTTACAGTAAACACGACTGATTTGCATACTGTTTCAGACAGGCTGTCGAAAGGGCTCATAATAAATTTCAGTTTCGCCATCCATCCAACCGTACAGCGGAAGATTTTGTCTATAAATAGAAGGCGACACTTGCTTGTTTACAGTTTTTCTTGGCAATGTTTACAAATAGCGTCAACAGCAGCGATTGGTGCTGATCTTTTTCTATGATTCGTATCTCTCAATAATGGGGGAAAATTAAAGTGATCGCGACGGCCTTGTGACATGACATTATATTTCCATGATCATTTTGCAGCGAAACTGAAAGCTCAAAGTTGTGTATTATAACGTTGGCAATGTGCTTAATATATTAGGATTTTTTACGATGTCGTTTTTTCGTTTATATATGGAGGTCTACTCTGGGGTACTTGCATAACTCATTCGCATCTGTATACTATTCGTTTAGACAATTCAATCAATTCATTGGGCTACTCGTATTTCCGATGTACAGAAAACAAACTTTTAGCAGTCAGACAAACAGTAGATAACGAATTTATTTCAAAATCCTTCCAAATTATGACAGAAAAGCGTGCTACGCAATTTTAGGGGCTGTTTGAATTTTCTCATCCTATTCTAGTAACAGTGATTTTTGACTACAGCTTAAACCATGCACCCGACATGGTCAGTCATGGGTCACCCTAATCCATTCAATAATCCCTCTAAAGCAATTCACTCGCTCTCACTATTCGCATCGTAAACCTGTGATTGCGTACTAAATCAAAACGCTAGAACGACCGATAGGTTCTATTTTCTACCCAGCGCTAGTTTTGTTTGTGCAAGCAGGCATGAACCACTTCCCATTTGTTTGCTGAACCATTCGAAACATACTCGAGAGGAAAGAGGAAGAGTACTCCAAAGTACTGGGTTAAATGCTGGAGCTTCGAGATTTTAATCCAAGCTACAATTGCGTGAACTATCTACGCTATTCTTTACATAGTACTAGCTGTTGCCCGCGGCTTCGGTCGCGTTTTGGTCGGAAATTATCGGCACGCCACGGGCACGTTGTAAATACACTGGCATGGCACTCGGGGATAATGTAGCTTCCTGTCAGTGAAAGAATTTTCAAAATTGGTTCAGTAGATCCAGGGTTTACACCCTACATACAAAATTACAAACTTTACCTCTTTATAATATTGGTATAGATAAAACAAAGTCGCTCCCGCTGTTTGTACGCTTAGATCTTTTAAATTACGCAACGGATTTTAATGCAGTTTTCAGCAATACATAGAGTGATTCAAGAGGAAGGTTTATGTATAACATTGCACCCGTGCAAAGCCGGGGCGGGTCACTAGCTTATAATTTCGAATGTGTCTGTTTTTTTAAATTTATTACCCTGTAAAAGATGGAATGGATTTCGATAAAATTTTGCACACAGATAGAACACGATCGGGGTTGGGACATACACTGTTTTTTATAGGATTATTTTAAATCTTCATGCGAACAAAGCTACAGAAAAAAGCTAATCCTAATACGTATGTACTTCCATAATGTGTTTACTAAAAACTTCACCAGCTAGATAACAAGTAATCTTTAGTATTTTTATTATATTACATTTTATCATTTATATAACTTTGTGATTCAAAGTTAGTAGCCAAGCAAGAAAAGTGAATTACAAAACCCAGTGTAAGGTAACGTTTTAATTTACATTTAAAGCGTTTCGCTCCTCGTCTTGGTCGTGAAGGGTACTTCTTAATATCAGATAGATAGGCTAGGTAAACCGAGGCTCCTTTATATAAAGCAATTACTTTTTATTATAACATAACATAAAATCAGCCCTGTAAATCCCTGAAGGGTTAGACAGATGTGAACGTAATGTGATACTCCCAGATGTCGCCGATTATGATTACGTTCCATGACTTCCATGGCCATCTACCGGGCACAGATCCAGCCTCCGTGGCTGCTACTGACAAATTCCTGACGCAAACAAGCAATAACACTTTACCCGACCCGATAATTGAATGCAAGACCTCATACTCAGCCGTAGCAATAGTAACTACTAGACCAAAGGCATTTTTTATTATATGACACGGTATAACAATGTACAATAATCAAAGGCGAGTTGAAGGTTCCCGTTTTATAGTGAAATCGCGACACAATCGGGCGTTGAGTGCCCTCACGCCCGTTAAGAGCGGCCAACCCGTCATACTTTTCATACAAACGCTCGTACGTGATTATGCTGTTGTTACACATCTATCTTTAATTTTTTGAACTAATAGGTATTTCGTGCACTATATCTAGGTTTCTATGGTAGCAAAAAAATAAAAAAAATGTAGAAACAAATTCAGTATAAGCCTCCAAAAAATGCTGTTTTGCACAAATTTTAACTGAACTTTGGCCGTTCATAGTGTACTTAATAAACTGTAAAATTAAAGAAAAAATCTCGATAGAAACCTTGCGCATGTAATGCAGATTCTTAATGATAAATATTTATTTCACAAATTTGTAAGACTTATTCAAAAACACGTATTTTCTGGAACAAGTTTAAGAAATTTTCTAACACTATTTTTCATTCAATGTCATAGCGTTAGGTGGTATGAGGTGCGTGGGAGACGAGTTGTGCGGGGTCGGGGCAGGGTAAGACGGAGGAGTTGAAAGAAAATCGCCGCTTTGGCTCTGGATGAAATAACAAGCTTTTCGACCATGCTCGCGTTGACGATAGACGGATCGGGAAGGGCCCTCTTAACGCTGAAAAACTGAAAAGTGCTCGCCACACAGGGAAATGAAAATGTGAAATATATTTATAAAAAAACAATAGATTTTATACTTTTTGTTTTAACAACGCTTTTACGGTATTTTTTATGTGTTATGTTCACAAATACGTATGTTGTTTTATGACTGGACAAAAGTACTTTCACATAGGATAATGTAACAAAGTGACAAAAAATCAAATTAATATTAATAATCCAACCGAAATATCAAGTTTATACAGTTATCCATGACTGAAGACTATACACCAGACACAAAACCAGTCTGGTCAGAGGATCCACCCTTTTTTGGAGGGGATGAAAAACTTTACACCCGGTTCTTCATACTCCTGTACTGGTGACACCGAAATGGATGGCCGCGCAGCCGTGACGTCCAACATCACTTCCTCAAGATTTCGAGCAGCGAGTCACACAGCCAGCCAGCTTCAAATAGGTATTCCTGATGCTGGTGGCATATAAAAAATCTAAGATTTCGAGCATTACGTTACAACTGACGAACTTTCGCCTGCACTGTAAGATTCGATTTTGAACACTGGATTCAGTTGTTTGTTGCTTTCATGTACAAGTGGTATCATTCTATTACATTAAAGGCAAATGTTCCCGCTAAGTATCCTCCCTCACCGGTAACATTTACATATCTACTGTCATAAAATGCTGATGGTTAAGTTAGTTTAAAAACCGAATGAGAAAATTTGACAGTTTGTGGTATAAACATGATGCGCTGGTGACTGTGCTTACGTACTTAGCATTTCCTTTTGTTGAAATTTTGCTAAAGTTTAATTCGCTGTGTAGGATCGCGTTGGGTTCACATTTGTATGCGCTGTTTGAGTTTCGATAACAACCGGAGGAACAATGCTCCGTGTTACTAAACTATCGTTGTAAACTGCACACTGTGTCCCAAAGGTGATTTATTCAACCTGTATGGATGGATGGCATTGAACGGTTGATCCATTGCACGTTTTGTTTGTTCTTCAAATAAGAACCGAACACGAAACACCTGAAAATATCCATTCGATTGATGATGATGATGATGATGATGATTGAGCACCACACCCAGCCAGGAGCAAGCCTGACCCGGACAAGCCGGATACACCAGAGGGCACGATTTTGTGAGGAAAGACATGCTCTGGGATGGGAATGGAAGCCCGACCAACCGCAGCCAGTCGGGCACAATCAGCCGACTATGCAGCCTAGAGCCAATATAGGAATAGTGGTAAAGACAGGTACAATCCGTAGGAATGAGCATTGATGTACACCTGGAAATATCCATTCGATTCTACAAATACTCGAATCATCCTCCAACTAGCCTTTAGCCAATTAGTTAGACTCAGTTTCAAGTCTGAACGGCTATAATAGGATACGAATTGCAATTGAAGCTCAATCTGCGAATTGGTGAATGGCAATGCAAGCACAGTCATTTAGATCATCATTGAAAATGCGCTTGAGAACAACATCGAATATATTAAAAAGTAAAGTGATGTTTAGTAGGTAACACAACAGCATTAAGCTTGGATTCTCTGAAGAGTTCGACGTATATGTATCGAACAACACACTGATTATGTGATTAGGCTGATACCTAGGTATGTATGAACAATCTCAATTCGCCGATTATATCTAAAAGTTCAGCGTTCTAGGCCAAAATCCAGACTCTTGGCTGTAACTGATACCTATTTCAGTGTTATTCATAGTATCCTCAAACACCAAACTACAAGAATAAATTGAGAGCAAACTGTTCGAGCATCAATTAACACAAAAGTTTGCGATGTTCTTATAATTTGTTCGGCGCTGAATTTGCACGGTTTTGTCCGCTGAAAGTGTATCGGGACGGTTCAAGTTTCAGTACAAGTGTAACATTTGCTGCGAAGTGCACTTTAAAGTTTGTTACGAGCCACAGACGAGTCGTAAGGGCGATTGGAGTTCTGTAATAAAGGGTCTAGACTCTAGACGAATGACGTAGATCACAGTTGGAGCTGAGTGCTTGCATACTTGCGGCTCAGTTAAGTAACAAGGTTGGATTTTAACGTAGTAGTTACGAAGTTTCTTTAAAATCTTTGGTTCTTCAACACCTACCACTTTTTCTAAGAAAATCTACTTTTAAGTAAGTAAGTGTAAATGTAGCTTTTCTAGATAATAGACAAGGTGAATCAGATTACAAATGTATCTTTTCTTTAAGAAAAAATAATAAACTAAACTAGTACGATAAATAAATACGCTATTTTATAAACCCTCTTCCAACCTGTAATCTGTCTTCTATTTTTAAAATAGATTAGACTATAGACTTCATAATGTTCTCTCGGAAAAATTTGAAACGCAAGATTCTAAAAATAGCGCGCCAAATTTCTCTTTTCCACTAAACGTTAATACTCCCAGAGGATGAGGTTACATACGTAATTTTCTTTGAAATGGAATTATTTTATGCAAATTGAGTACAACTTATGGGAGGTATGTGACTGCGAAAGCACATAAAGATTTTATGTTTACTTCATGCTTCGTTTAAACGTGTGATATGGTTCAGTTAATATTGGAGTAAGTGCAGTAATTAAGTAAGGTTAAGGTGTAATTCGATTGACTGTCGTCGGAATCGTGAATTTGTAAATTTTTAATGCGAACATGAGCACGAATGGTTTTACGTTGCGTTTAATTGTTTTGGGATGGAAATTAAATACATAAAATAACATAATTAAGTAACTTCAAGCTGGAAGTGTATATAAATTGCAGTTCTGTATTATATATATGGTTCCCACTACGAAGTTACAGTAATTCGGTTGTAGCTGACAACACTCTGGTCTATGGCAGTCTGGCATGTTTATTGCCTACAGTTTCTTTGTTCAACTTATCTATGAGGGCACTGTGTTAGGTACCTATCTATGTCATGGAAACAATGAAAATCCCGGTAGCTAGTGTAATTACGTCCGTGACTAAGCGACTCATGATTAATGTACTAACTTGTGAAGTGGTGAGAGATTTAGTTGGCCACAGCCTCCACGTTCTACAACTATGCATAATTATAACTTTATTGCTAATCAAATGTTAATTTAATGCTAATTGAGGCCGAAACTAAGATAACTGTTTATTTAGGACAATTTATCTAACAAAAGTCTAACTTTTATCCTCCACAGATAACGTGTAATTGAAATAACGAAAGAAATCACCAGTTTTCATTTTTCGTGATTTCAATGTTGATCTTATAATAAAAGTCGTTCATAAGATTTTCAGTTACACTTTGTAAATATAAAAGATAAAAGGAATGAGTGTTTAACAATACAAACTTCTTAGAAAACAGGCGTGAATGTCAAGGCGTGCGGAAAATTTCTAAAAGAAAACGTACCTATTGTTTTACACAATTTTCTAAAAGAAACGTGAACACTGCCTGAAAGATTAAGTTTGGGACAAAAAAACCTGAACAAGAGCCTCTAATCGGGGTTTCATCAAAGGTTGTCAGGGAGCGATGAAATTGATGAGGATAGATAATGATTTCACGATTCTGTTTGAAAACAAAACCGATGGCGACACCATACATTAATTTGGTTATTGTATCTATTAAATACCTACCTGATGCTTTTAATCTATAAACTGCTCACGATTGATTGTGGTACTATTCAATAGATATTCATTTTGGTATTCGTAAGGGCGAAGTATTCCAGTAATTTGACACGAAATATCTAAGATGAAAGCGCCAGAGTACCCCGCAAAGTTCAAATTTTCTTACTTGAAACCCTCTAAGTTCATTTAACCCTATTTTGTAACTATTTCATGAAAAAGTCTTTCAATGGGGTTAAATGAACTTAGAGGGTTTTGATGATTTTAACGATTATAATTCTGTCAACTGTCTACAAACAACCTGACACTGACAATTGCAAAAACCGGCCAAATGCGAATCGTACTCACACGCACATAGGGTTCCGTAGCACCAAACAATATAATAAAAATATTTTGAAGGCATTCGTTCATATGTTGTATTGTTTTTCATTCATCAACAAAACTAAATTTGTTTTTCATAGTATGTTAATGAAAAATAAAGTTGTTGCTGCAGTTTGATGAAAAAGTCCCATATCTCAAAAACTTAACATCAAATCTTATTCAAACCAATTTTGGTTGAAAGTTTTTTTACGTTCTATAATCCTATATTTTTTTCAGAATTTTTCACCTCTTACTTTAGAAATTAGAGGGGGGGGACACACATTTTACCACTTTTGAAGTGTTTATCTTTCAAACGATTGACTTTGAGAGAAAATCGTTTTAGGAACCTCAATTTCATTTTTAAAAACCATATATAAACCCCGCACGTATAGGTTTGATGAAAAAAATATTTTTTAGTTTCAGTTTCATGTATCCCGAGACCCCCCCTTAATCTTTTACTTTTTTATTTTTGTATAAAAACCTTATAGCGGTTCACAGAATACATCTACCTACTAAGTTTCAACTGTGTAGTCCTAATAATTTCGGAGTTAAGTGGCTGTGACATACACAGACAGACAGACAGACAGACAGACTTGGCGAATCTATAAGGGTTCCGTTTTTTGCCATTCGGCTACGGAACCTTAAAATTGTAAGAAAATTCTAATTTCACGGGCAACCCTGGTGCTTCGACCTTATACACCAAACATTGTTTTGCCTATTGGTACAATTGTTTAATTAAGATACTTGATAACCTGAACGTTATTGCTTGAACCTTCTGTGTAGTAATTGACTTATTTCGTAGATTTAGATGTAAATTCAGAGAAATTAATTGTTAACCAAATTGACTATAAACCTATAAATAATACATACATAACATCACGCTTGTAATTTTCGAAGGGTTAGGAGAGATGTAACTATCTATTCGTTCCTACATTTCACTGGTTATGTAATATGGGGCGAGCCTATTTGCCTAACCGGTCACAAATCTAGACTCTGTGGCTGCTACTGAGGGATACCTGATGGGAAAACCCAATAACACTTTGCCCGACCCGCGAATTGAACCCAGGACCTCATGCTCAGCTGTCGCACTTGCGACCACTCGACCAACGAGGCAAACTAATATTTTCCTTATTATATGGAAATCACAACGGTATGAAAAATGTGAGTTGTATGAAATGGCTGTAAACATGGCAAATTGACGTAGGATGACTAACAATTAATTTCCCTGAAAGGTATTTTCACACACACTTTACAGTATTTAATACAGGGTGTAACAAGACCCTTCACGAAGCCGTCAACCAAGCTTTATGTACATCAAACTAAGTAACTTTACGCAAAAATGATTGCTAGGAAACAACTTTTTTTTTGGGGAGAAAAATCACGTTTTATGGTAAGACTCAATGTAACGCACTCAAAACAATGTGCTGATGAATGGATTGAATAGTACGGGGGTCGTGAAGGTGTTTACAGTAAAAATCTTACGATAAAAACATGTATTTAAAAAAAAATCTTGTGAAATAGTTGGAACTTTGACCCCCAATATCTCCGTCACTAGAAGGTTCCCAGGTATGGTCTAGAACAAAAAAATGATCACAATGACGGGGAGAACAAGTACCTTTCGGCTTCGTTAAGGGTCTTGTTACACCCTTTATAAACGCTTAACCAATAGTTTCTATCACAAAATATCGCAGAAAGCGTAAACAAAGGAGATCTTAACTAGAACGAAGGAGAAACATTCGACACTACGAGACTGAAAGGCTTATCCGGATAAAGCGTATTCATCTCATTAAAAGCACGACCTTTTGAGAGAGTTTCCATGTTTCAAAGCTGTATACTAAAGCTGTGTTTACACGGCCAACTTAAACTACACGTAACGCATTCACATTCCATTTTGACAATTCCAAAACATTCACTGCCCTTTTATGTAGTCGAGAAAACGATTTTTTTGAACAAATGGAGCAATGTATTAAGAATTAACCTCAAAATCTTTCGGATTATAGCAGAAGTGTATGATACAAAAATTGCTTTAAAAGTCACAGCACATAATATATCAACTCGGAAAGGGATCGGCACTGTATTAACTCGAGCCGTTCAGTATTCTTTGTATGAAACTCCCTACTGCAATGCACACTAATCGGAATCGTAACGTCGCGTCGCCTCGCCTCGGGACAAGCTCTTGAACTGCGGTGCGGTGCGTGGTCTACTCGCTTACAGCTCGTCGTCCCTGCGCTTACGTCTCTCCATACCCGAGCTTACGTCTCTTCGTCCATCCTTACGCACACTACTATTGCCACACGCGGGGTCATTCAAAGGGCAACTTCCAGACGTGCGTGGCGTCGGCGAGCCGTAAGCACGGCGTCGCCTAGCCGTAACCGAGTCGACGTATCGGAGCTGCTGATCCGCTAGCTTACGTTAGGTTGACGCCTGTTTGACGGCGCGGCGAGACAAAAGGCGATACGGTGCTGATCCCTTTCCGAGTTGAAATGTGCGCTGTAACCTTAAGACAGCAGTGTTGCAATTGTTATTAGTGATACCACTTAAATATGGAGCAATTTAATAATCATTAGCAGAATACACTATTACAGAGATCTAACGAGGTAGGTATTATTACCAAAACAATTGAACCTTTGTAGGAATCAGCTTAGATTCAACACCTCTGAAAACTGTTCAAGCAAAACTTACTGAAAACTACCATTGTAAACACAGCTCAAGGAACGTTTGAGTCTACATTTTTGAAGGCGCTCCTGAATATATCAGAAAGGGTCAGTTTGCTGTTCCGGGGTACCGGAGTATAAGCCGGGACCCTTCCGGTGTTTGACTGTTAGAAGATTTGTGATACTGACCTGTTCTAGTCGCTCGATATCTGAAATACAATAAAGATAAAGTCAGTTACAATATTTTATCTAGTATTGAAATGGTTTAAGAAGAAGAGTGTCTGAAATAACTAGGAGGGTATGAAGAACAGGGTGTAAAGTTCTTCTTCCCCCTCAGAAAAGGGAGTATCCTCCGTCCAGACGGGTGTTGTGTCTGGTGGACTACTGCCTGACAGTAGTTGTCGAGTTTTTCAATGTGGTCTTAAGTCACGGATATTTTTTTTTGTGTTATAGATGGCGCTGTAGTACTTTTTGTACTATGTTGTTTTAGTACTTCTTGTAGTGCCGCTACAGGGTTTGTGAGGGAACAGATGAACATAAAACACTGTCTGTTAAAATCAAGACCCCCCTTTGGCTTTGCCGTAGTCAAGTAAAAAAATATAGACATCTATTAAAATTTTATACTACCCCCAATCTTTTCTAAGTAGGTATCTTTACACAGATTACGAATCACGAACTGTAACTACTTATTTCAAAATGTAACTGGAACGTGGGCACAATTTTATCCAACTCCACAAAATGTCTTTCAATGTGCCTAATGTAAATGTGGAGACAATAAAAGCCTACATTCCGTCATAATATTAGGTACTACTGAGCCTTTGACACGTATATAACGCATTGTTTCCATAATCTACATACTTTGTAGGCTGTTCACTCTCTTGTCACGTAAAAATTCACGGTATGCATACAGAAAAAAATAAAATAAAGCAAAGCACATCAAGTTACAACAAACTGTCAAAATCCAAATGATTTTTAACCATAAAATTTTGAACGTTAGGTTCAAATTCGAATGAGAAAATTTTACAGTCTGTGGGAATTTGATACGCTGGCGACTGTACTTATGTATACATACACTTCTTAGCATATTCTTCGTTTCAATAAGGTTGCCCTAGGGTTCCTGCCACTCCCCGCATCCCAGCTGGAAGTGACGAGGAGAAAAAACCGTGTGGTTTTAGGGTGTAGGTGTCTGATAGACCCCTCAAGACATCCATTGAGGATTTCCAAACGTAAGAAAAAGGGCAAGTGCCTTTGACCATGTATGTTAGAATGATAGTGTTCTTAATTTACGTTATATTAAGGATGATGCACGAACACAATCGACTAAGCGCCTGTCATAAAGCTTGTGTGGAAAACTTATGAGTGAAAGAGACGACAGAAGCTTCCAAATTCAAATTGCCATATTTACTGCCGCACAGCCAGTATTTACTCGTCAACTTTTAAGTCAAAAGTATCTGTAAACAGCCAGCTTTGCCGAAGGGACATTAATTCATACGCTTTTATAAATATATTAAAAAGTACTTTAATGTTGAACTTCCCTTTGGTCAAATAAAATTATATTTCAATTTGCCTAAGTAATTACATATCTTTCATGTTTATTTCTGTCATTTTCCTTTACTAATTAATATCATATTAAGCCTCGGTGAGCTTAACGTAGACAGGGCTCGTAACTCCCTGTTCCAAGAGCCAAGTAATTTTTGGTAATTAATTTTAATTTGGTGATGATTGTGATGTGTATTCATTTTCCTTTACTAGCGGTAATGTGTAGCGTGGCTTCCCGTTTTCAATTTGTAATAAAGTTACGTAGGTATTTATTATAGAGTAGCATTCAGAAAATATGCAGAGATATTCAGACGCGTCACTCAGTGGGCCTAGAAAACGCTGGAGTGACGATTTAGAAGCGTTTGTGAGAGATTGGCCTGAGAAAACCGCACGTAGAGAAGAGGAAGGCTATGGGGGAGGCCAAGCGCCCAGCAGTGGGACCATTTAGGCTAAAAAAAAAAACAGAAAAAATAGCCAAAATTGTAGGTGCGTTTGTGAGAGTTCTAGTCAATGGACAGAAACCAGGGCGAAGACCGACCACCATAACGGTGGACCGAACTAATCCTCCAATCTTTGGGGCTATATTTCCAGGAGGCCTCAAGAATAGCCTAGGATCAAGATATATTCCGCTAAGCCAGGACAAGAAATTAACAATATGGTATCTCCTCAGCACTGAGGGACCGAGTACAACGGAAAATATTCCGAGAAACAATATATCCATATAACCTAAGAACTTCATATCTCCTTACTATTTCAGATCATATTACCTGCTATATTATAATAGGAAGGTTCGTGAACCTCTGTCTCTGTCGGTCCCTTCACAGGGATTGTAGGGACAGTTTACACATTATTGAAGCAATAAGTTTCATTGTCCCCTTCGGTTCAACGGCCATTTTGTACTGAAAACATAACTACGGGGCGGGTCTGAAGCTCTGGAATAAGCCTAGAGATTTCGCTTCATCCCCAAATCCCGCCTTCTCTGTGTCTGGCATTTGTTGGGTTCGAACTTAACTGTGAATTATCATAACATAACATATCAAGCATGTATTCCACGAAGGGGTGAACAGACATGTTAGTAAACCATTATTGCTCCAGTTACGCATCATGTACTTAATAGAGGGAGATTCAGTCGCCATGTCGTTAACAGAAATTCCCTATGAAAAAAAACTGATAACACTTCGTCCGATATGCACATCGTGCAATTGCAATCTCTAGCTAGGCCAACGAGGGAGAAATACATTATTGCATGTTATTTCCAACTAACAAACAAACATGTCTTCACATTTTTAAAGAACAAGTCCTTTATTAGTGGCGCGGCTGCAACGTTCTTTTCTACTTAAAAAAAAAGAAAGTAAACACACATCAAAGGAAGTGGGATCTCGGGAGCGCGCACGTGCTTAAGTTGATCCAATATTTAGTCCTGAGTTGTATGCAGTTGGACACATTTGCACACTGTGCATGGCGGCTTGGCGGTTCAAAGTGTAAAGAGATTATTATGTTCTGAATAACAGAGCGTAGAATTGCCGAGACAACTTTGAGATAAAACTTATTTCTTAACAATATAATATTCGTAACATAAAATTGCAATCAATATAGTAGAAGAAAATCTAAATTGGTGTCAGTGGCTTTTACTTATAAAATTAAAGGAAAGTCCGCTTACGGCACACGTCCGCATGGCCGCCAGCCGTCCCAGCAGCTTTGCAGCTTTGTGTTCTGAATATTCTAATCGAAATGGTAGTTTTCGGCCTCGGATGTGATGGCCGAAAATTTTCCTCGCTAGAACCATTATTTGGCGGAAACTAATGCGGAAATGGAAAACGCGCTTCTCTTGTCACACTTTCGGGAATTGTACGCGGAAATGGGTAAATTGCTTCGACCCGGCTTAGAATAGTGTATGCTCTATTGCGTTTTTCTATTAGAATATTACTGAAACTTTCTGATTATTGCAGTAAGTGTAAGTCGGCTTATATAATTATGATCTGTAACTAAATGGGAAGTAGTTATCTATTCTATATAGTTTATACCAGTAGCCTTCTAATTTTAACTAAACACAAAAAAAATGCCTAGATTTTTTTCGCGCTCTAGATTTTCAACTTTAACAATAAGCCGAGCGTTACAAATCAGCAAAAAAGCGCTAGAGCGTGATCTTGATATTTTTCACCTCGGCAATATATCCCCAGTCCCACCCAACAGTATCTAATCGTTTCTGTATCCACTTAAAGTACTGTAACTCTAACTTTGTAATGTACACCGGGTTACGAGCAAACAATCAAAGCCGAACAAACACGCTGACGACGATGCTCCCGCGAAACAGAATATCGCTTCAACACCATTTTCTCTACAAAAGACAAAAATCGCGTTTTCATTTTATAAACAAAATAGGGACATAGCGAAGGAACTAAAATATCGCTTCTTCAGAAATTGATAAGATCAGACAGAAACCGCAAAAACGTGAAATCACTGTACGCTCCAATAGTTCGCGTAATAAAAATATTGCGTAGTATAAATGCTTCTTGCATTTTGACTTACGACAAGAAAGCACAGTGAAAAACATAACCCTCTTTCTTCAGTCGTATAATAAAAATACATGAGGAAACCAAAAAGTCGTTTATAACAACAAGTGACAACTCCAGTGATAAATGGAGCGACACTAGCCTTCGGCTACAAACACCGATTTCCAATTGAAAAGCCGGTGAGGATTTTATCCGATTTCGTTGATGCGTATTCCGAAAGTACCTGGAACCGTGTTGGTAGGAAGTTAACAAGTGAACTGGCACAAACGATGTTACGACTTTGATACGAACCATTCATTCTTGTTAAAGGCCTTTTCGGCTTGACAATCTTTTAACATCGTGGTATGGACATGTGATGCGGAGAAATGAGGAAAACTTTGAGTATTAATGTCGATGGCTATAAGAGTAGAGGAAGACCAAAGAAATGATGGATGGGCTGTGTGAAGGATGATATGGCTAGGCAGGAGGTGACTGACTGACTAATTGCGTAGTATGGAAGAAGAAGACATGCTGCGCCGACCCCAAATAAATTGGGATAAGGGCAGCAGAATGATGATGAATTCGTTACCACAGATAGTAAATGTTAGTAAAGCAAACAAAATGATTAAAACCTTTGATTTTCTCAAACCCAAAACTTAATCGAAAACCACAACTCAACCAGTGACAGGGTCCCAATCGCAGCAGGTATCTTCTAAAATGGGGAGTAACTAACCGATCTCATCGACTTGAAATCCGATAACCACAAGCCGCGGTCAGATCCTGAATACGACGGAGTTCTCATTCATTGGTCCGGAAGCTCCCCGACTATGTCGAACAGTCGGATTGCTCGAGGACGTCCATCTGTTAAACTCGTATTTGGGAACCTAACTAAGTGATCAATCGTTTTCGTATCTGCATGCGATATTTCACTGTTTAATTGAAATGGCCACTGTAACAGATATTTTAATCATCAGATTAAACCTGTGTATGTTACTTTTCCTGAAACCTTAATCTATCTGCCTTTTAATCGGTGTTGCTCTTTAGAGAATGAGGTTGAAAAAATTGCGTTTTGTAATAACTGACCCTTGATCGCCACAAATTGGAAGCAAATGGCGGCCATGCCAAAGCTTATGCGAACAGATGGTATAGTATGTCACAGCTTAGTTTTATCTCCTTATGAGACCGGGCTTTGTGACGCGCGAGTGTGATAGGCAGGGGTTTATTAGAATATTTGTGTCCCAACTTAGGAACATAATAGTTGCTACTAAGAGAAACAAATAAAACAAACGTATTTCGCTCAAAGTAATATTTGGGTTCTGAAGTATAATGTGAAGAGAGTACGATCAATATCTAGTAGAAAAACGGAACCTAGCAACAAATTATACGTAATGGTTAAAATAGAAAACGAGGAATTCCTTTCATTTGTACTGGAATAAAATAGGTAGTGCGTAATTACAAAGAAAAAGAATGAGCTTTGCAAATCGCTAGGGATAGTAATTTTCTTAACTTTCCCACATTTTTATTCTTTACTTTTCTTTATTGCTCCAATTTAATTTATAACTCATTTTCCAGCCAGTCTTTTATCTGAAGCATCTGTACGCAAAAGCGTTTCCACTAATGCGATGTATATCGTTCCCAACGTAACGCGATTATTAGTACCAATGTATCTTTGTACTTGCTCACTTAAGTGCCTTAAGCCGAGAACAGACACGTAACACACCACGCGATTACTGTTGCGTGTTTACATGATATTTCGTCCTATGACTGCAGGGTGTTACAAGTGAGTAACTTCAACACAATCTTGTCAGGGTTAGCACAAGTGTGCATTAGTCTGAGTTATGTCAGCAATTATTCGGCGGTCAAGATCCTTCGGCGTCCTAATCGTAAGCCCCAACACGGCTACTTGGCGAGATGTTATCCCACGAGAGGTCATTACCGGACCAAGCCGGACGGCTTAGTAGGTACCGGCTTCCAAAAATTTGTTAGCCGTCGAGAATTTGTGAATCAAGTTTAATAAGGTTAAACCTAAGTACGGTTTCTGCTTACTTATTAATTAGTCAGAAAATCCTGTTATGAGTTCTCTTCTCTAAATAATTAATTATTAGTTCGTTGTTCACAGAATTATGATCAGAATTTTGTTAATATAACATGGTGTTAGGTACCTAATAATTATTTTCTAAATGCGTAGATAACTTACCCTTCAAAATTCCAGACCCTACTGAAATTCAGGGCTTTGGGCTGTTTTTTGGTTTAAGTTTCATAAATCCTAATAAGGTCAAAAGGTTTGGCCTTTTACTTTTAATAAGTTTTATGTTACTTATATTATAAATTAATTGAGCAAAGATCTAAGATAATATTTTCCACGTTATGTCTATGTGCTAAAATAATAAATCATCTTCTTGATTGTTATGGCCACAGAAATAATCCAAAGAAATAATCATATTGTTAATCGTTGATGACGGCCGCAAGTAATTTCTTCATAATAAGAGTTCTGGAATAACTGTCCATAAAAATAATAATCATTGTGTCTTTGTCTATGGGTTGACGTTCTTCGCTTTGTGATTTTAGCGCATTAAGATGACGTTAATGCGATAATTATTGACGACCCGAATGGCGCAGCGGTATTGAGGCTGCCTTACGTTCTTAGGGTCCCGGATTCGAGTCCCGGTAGGAGCAAATGTTTGTGTGATGAGCATGGACATTTGTTTCCAAGTCATGGATGTTTATATGTATAATAAGTATATATTTACAAACAAAAAAGTATCTATGTAGTATTATCAACTATCTGGTGTCCACGACACAAGCCTCGTAGCTTAGTGTGGCACCTAGATGGCGCTGTGTGTAATGTCCAGCGATATTTATTTATAATTATTATTTATTTATTTGTCAAAATAATTACGTTACTTTCTTACGTAATTAGTATGTCTGTATTTATAAAACACCAAGATCTTTTATCGAATTAACAGTGACAATCGGTGGTGCTTAGAATATAATACTGCATTTAGATGTGTTTGAGGTTGAATTCAGTGTTCCGTTGGAACAATGAGTATGGAATGATTTATCTATATTATGTATCCTCATGCACTTGTTACTGGTGTTGTAACATTTTGTAAATGTTGTAAAAAGATTGGAAAGCTAGCAAGGGGCTAACGGAAATGGGAACTTTTCATATTCTTGGACAAATTCATGTCTACTTGAACACCAGACAAATTTTATTTAGAGGAACAGAAAATTTTAAGGATTGTGTGCAACAATTTTAACGATTTTCCATTTCAGCGAAGACTCGCGTAAGTAATTATTATATGAAAATGGTGATCATAGGTCAAGTCTACAGCAGTTTTTTTTCCAGTATTGTTATAATGTTAGTTATGGTTAATGGTTTTGTATGTGAAATAAAACCTAAGAATTTTTAAGATTTGTTTGGTAACTAATAGTGACCTTAAAGCGAAGAGCTAGCTGTCTTAGCGCTGCGCAGCGTTCTAAGCCGGAGAAATGCGGGCTTTCCAGCAAGCGGAGTTATGGCCGCCATTGGCCGGGATTTAAGAACTGTCTTGTGTGCAAACCTTAATTGTAGGACCTTACTTTTAAGTGGGTAGAAGAGAAAATAAAATAAAATTTGTTATCTTTTTGTAGGAAAGAAACGTCTAAATTAAAACCCAAAAAAATGTATTTAATTTAAATTAAATAATAATTATTAATTAAATATTAATAAATATATAATAATATATTAATTATATATAATAATAATTATCAGTATTTTCTAATATAAAAAGGTACGAGTGAGTATTTATAATATACCTTTCTACACTACGCAATCTCTTCTGTGGTGACTAACCTATATTGCTTTTACTAATAGCTACAGATGGCTCGTAATTAAGGGATAGTGGCTAAATAATATGAGCCGTACGGGTTCATGCCGCGCTTGCCACGGTCGGTCAGTGGATGAGTGACCATCATTACACACTGAGTTTCCTCAGCGCCTCGGAAAGCACGCTAAATCGTTGGTATCGGCTGTCGTTTGTAGCCCCCCGGCATCTTTGACAGCCCTTACACGTAGTCAGTAGACCGAAAGTCTGACAAGCAGTCTTACCAAGGGGTGCTGTATTACCCAGTACTAACTGGGTTGTGGAGGACAGATTGGGAGTCGCTCCATGTAAAATACAGGTATTCAGCATCCGGTAATACTGGAAGCCGACCCAACAAAGACAGAAAATACCCAGAAAAGACTAGGCAGTTGATGAAATATACCAACAGATGTCACACACACAAACATACACACTTAATTAAATGTTTGAGACTGTCCTAGTTCAATAAATAATTAGTTTACCAACCTTAATCCTAAAGCTAGGTCCCGAATTTTACATATCATTTACCAAAACAACATAAAACAGTTAAAACAACGTGAAACTCATTTAAATTTCCAATTAACGATATTAATTCAATCCACGAAGTTTTATAGGTTCCAACAGAATTTCGGTAGGTATGAAACAATTTCATTCAGGACAGGGAAATAAATAAGTAGCTAGGTACAGTCACGAACACCAATACGTTTACACTAGCCTAAATTCTAAAGCGTTTATTTTCCTCATTCTCTCCTGTAATTTCCTCATTCATCGATCTGTCTGCGGCGTTAGGATAGTAGCTGCAGGCGCTGCTGCTGAAAATGAGGAAAGGTTTTAAGTTTTTTTTTTTCTGCGCGAACCTTCAAAAAGCGGCCGGTCTTAGGGGATGTGGATGTGTGACCGGGGAGTGTGTGATTTTTACCGCACTAAAACCACCCCAGTGGTCATCATCCGCACATGAGGCACAGTTTCCTCTTAAAAGACCTGTGCAACGCCTGATAAGGCACATCCCTGGGAAAATGAGGACCTGTGTTCAATTTTCAAGTCGGACAAAGTGTTATTAGGTTTTTCTATCGGGAATTTCGCAGTAGCAGCCACCGAGTCTGGATCTGTGCCCCCTATAACATGGGCATTTAAACATAACTAATGAAATGTGGGTGTACTACTTATTGGTACCTCCCTGCCTAACCCTACACTGGCGTGGTATCAAGAGAAAATCCCTTGAAAAGTTGCAAACTGCAGGTATACATATTAGTGCCCGTGACTGTACCCACTGTACCCCAATCCCGAAGAAAATTGTGAAGCAAACGTTTATTTTCAGGATTATGGAAATGAAATCTCCGTTTTATAGATTGCCGATTAGATTATGCTCTCATTTTTATGGGATGTTCGGGAGTCGATGATAGTAATTATTTTAAAGATATTACTATTTTATGAACGGAGTTTGGATGTAATCCTGTATTTAAGGACGGTAGGGTGGAATGAATAAGCAGGATATTTAAAGGATTTACATGGGACTTCACAGTTGCGAAATATAGATGTACAGAGGCCCAGGCCCTGCAGTCTCGACATAAGTAGATAGCGATCGCTAAATAAAGGAATTTGATCGCAAAGCCATAACGATGCGGATTTAATGTGGACGCGAGCCGGATGTGACCCGCCGGTGTCGGCTTCCATTTTAAATCCGCATCGTTTTGACTTTGCGACCGAATTCGGTTGTTTTACGATCGCTATCTATGTCGAGATTGCAGGGCCTGGCACGAGCGCTTGTGTCGGCCCAGTATATCCTCTTCTTGCATACTTCTGTTTTAGTCGTCATCTCATGAGTCAGCCCCTTTATAGCAATAGGTATCATCTTTCTCTTACTTAGCTCGCTAGATGGCCTATTTATCGGTCCCTGACAACACTCTCCCTTCGATCTTCACCAATTCGATGAATTCATTATCATCGATACTTCTCGGTTTCCATGATTTACTCACAACTCATTACTGAGCTGATCAAGCTTAATACTGACTACTAGAGGGGTTTCCTAGAACTCCCTTTGTGTGATTTGCACTCCCAATATATAATGTATCATTACCAGGAATATTTCATAGACGGCTCACAATATTTCTGGTAAAAATAATGATACATCAAACCTTTATTCGTAACTAATACATAATGTAAACGGTCGAAGGTATTTCCCTCTGAGCTCCTAAAGTCGTACGAATTAATATTCATAGCTCGCGCCCACACGCTATATCTGCGGACTGAAATTGTCCCATTTTATTCCTAATTACTACGCTATATATCACATTTATAAAGACCCTTGAGTTTTATAGCTCTCGGAGGTTTTCCTTGTAATTCAATGTTGTACGTAGTTTATCGAAGAGATTGGGTATCGTTACAAATAGAATTAGATTCGTCGACAACAGATATTTGCGGAGCGAGTCCCGACACGCTTCACCAACTTTGTTCTGTTTGTGTTTTTTCCTCCAGTTTGTTGTTAGCCCCACGTCCGAATAGTTGGAGCACAACGAACCAATACTTTTGGGCTGGACATTGAAAAACTAAACTCGTACATCATGCCTTTGAACTTTCAAAACAATGTCTACGTATAATTCCAGTCGATATAGCGAACGTCAAACGCATACCGTGGAAGTGATATATTTTCCAATACAAAGTGCCTCGCAGTGTGGAGAATGGCAATACGTCATTCTTATAGAACAGGGCTTCGGAGACAGAACGAATTAAAGTAGTCGATTTGTTTGGAGTCGATATCAAACGAGAAGTGTCACTGTGGTTGACAGACGGCTCCCTTTGACTTATGCGACAGCGTCGCCGTCGCGTCTTCGAGTTACATACGAGCTGTATTAATCAAATCGCTATCACTTTCGATCGAAAAACGAATATTTGCTGACAATCACATACGTCGTTACAAGATTTTTCTGCTTCGAAGGATTTTCTGCCTCAGTTTTTTATATGTAGATGTCTTCGTGTAATTTCGAAGTCTCTATGCCATCAACATTCCAAGTTCACCATCGCATACTTACTAATTCTATGATTTCTATGGTCTGTTATGAATTTCACGCAATCTTGCTCTGACCCAGTGATTTCCCAGAGGTGCTTAACTTGACGATGATAGCGTAATAATTAATTCATTGTTATGGACACACTCTCGATTAGGGACTGATCTGAATCAAATTATGTATTGTTACCGCTATCGTATAAAAATGTAACAATAGGTAGCGTAGTAAATTCATGAAGGAACTGCTGAATAATTTAGAAATTACTGTAAGTTAGTATTTCACGAGTTAGCCCTAAAAGTTAGAAAAAAGGGAAAGTAGTATTTCAGGGACTAAGAGGGGGCGAGACACAGAATTTTTTAAGTCAATTAGCTTAATTAACACAGACACATAGATACATTACACAGATCTATTAAACTATCTTTTTTTTCGACGATTTGCTAAAACATACTTTTCTCATAAATGGCCATTCTTACAAGTAATATAAAAGAGCGAATTCATCTATTTGGGTATTTAATTTGCGGAGAATTCTCATTTGGCACGTGCCCAACTAGAACTAAGGGAATTTCAACCGCAATTCCGATGAACTTTCGCAGAAACTAAAAAGTTTTCATTCTTTCTTTACTCACGTTCATCCTCTTATACGATTTGTTTTGGAGTGGGTCAAGGTTTTTATCTTATTCAATAAGATTACCACCATCACAGGGATTTTGAAATAAAATAAAGAACTCGTACATTATTCCTAACTTTGGGAAACTTTACCTCTTCGACCGAGATTTTGTTGTGAAGCCACGAATGAACTCACAAAATATGTCTTCCATTGTTACTTTAGACCCTTTAATCAAATTAAAAAAGTTTTTCTCCTCAAATGGGTGAACAAAAAGTGAATTACTGAGGCGAATTTCATGCGGGAAAAAGTAACCCTAAAGCTAGGTGTTGTCGAGTCATGTTTAATACAATGACGGCGAGTTCTTGCCAGTGGGACGGCGGCTTAATCGAAAAATTCCTTCAGGCATTCCGCGAATACTTGCATGATTGAAGAGGCAGGCAGCGGACGAACACACGCCGCTCTTACCTTCCGATATTTTGAACTACACGGAATGTGAGAGAAGAATTCTATGAAAATAAACAGATGCCTCACCTTAATACCGGCCTTATTTGTAAGAGGTGAATGTGGCCGTGTTTAGTCAATAAAAATATAACCGTTCTAAAAGCATAAACAAATATTTTTTCATAACATTAACATGCTCCTTTCATGTAGTGTGCGTTCTGTCGGCTATCATCGTAATTTGTTCGCTTATTTAACCCTAAATAGTAACAAGCTGTGGTAAGCGAGGCCGGTTAATTGAGTTGGTGACGAAAATACAAACCACATGGCCGGGCCGCGGCAGTGCTTGTGTAAGAAACTAAGAACCCTTACGGACCTTTTCACTTCGAACTTTAAAAGGATTTATTGAGTTGCAATTTGAAGTTGAAGTACGTACAGCCTTTTATTTCACTGTCGAATGATGCTTACAAATGTTACGTCATTGTATATTTTGTTATTCAAAAGCAGCGTTGGGGAATATTTACTTAATTCTTGTACACGCCTAGTCATTAGTGCGGGCGTTCTCGCGTAAACGGCAAATGCACTATTACGGCCTTACAGCGGCGCAGTTAGAGGAACAATAAAACAATAATTTGTACAGAAAATGCACTTTGCTCAGATGTTACGGTCATTTCGGTGAGGAAAGCTCAAAATATTTCATTTGAATTTCCTCTGTAAAGCTCAAAAGAGCTTTGTATATAAAAGCTTTGTTTACGACCGTCACAAATATTTAGTTTTGTTTATAAAAGGGATGATATAAGCGACTCCTTGAAAATGTCTCAAGAATGTGTTGGAGCCATTACGTGAGCGACGTCACATAATAGTTTTCGTTGTTTACAGACAATATAGTCGCGAACAAAAAATGTGGCCGAAGAGACAAGATGTCGCCTGTGTGCGCCTCCACGACATTCTGCTCATGTTTCTTGTGTCTCGAAGTAAGCTCCTTTGATCTCAGTTTTATAATATCATGTTTTATTATAATCTTACAGTATATTTACTTCAACTGTTCTACGTGAAGGGATTTTGTGCGTCGTTTCTCTGCATGTTCGTGCAATAAAATATTGAAATAAGTTTCTTTGCGGCTAAGGAGCGTGCTTTTGTGCGAGTTGTGAATGCTAAATCTAGTTTTTTTCACGAGTTCAAGGATCAAATGTTCTTGTTAGGCCCATGTGGAGTATTTTGTATGTGCAACGTGTTTTATGAACAGGCAATTATGTTAGGTCTTCTCTTCTCAAACTTAAGCAGGAATATTACACGAAAACTTAAAGCGGTAATAAAACAGCAAATATCTCGTTCGTACAACAAGATCTTGTAAGATAAAAGCCGAGATTGGGGCTCAAGTTGGGCTGTCAAGAGTTTAATTAGGAGCTATGGGCGGAAAGTTCCAGAAGGAAAAACTATTTAGTTGAAACAATAGAAACTAGCCGCGTTTTATTTTTACGGCAGGGAATTTGTGGAACGTTTTTGCTCTGTGCAATCTTCTTTAATGTTATCTGCAGGGACGATGTTCAGTGTTTTTAAAAGGATGGAACTCATTCCAACGGTCGTAACCTTGTCAGAACCATGCAAAATTATGAACGTAGATCATACAGTTTGAAAATAGACAGTTAACGAAGCCAAAAGGTACTTGTTCTCCCCGTAATTGCGTTTTTTTTTCTGGACCATATCTTCTTAGGACGGTAGGTAGGAAGGTCAAGTACCAACTTTTTCAAAAGTTTTTTTCAATGCATCCATCAGCATAATGTTGAGTGCGTTACATTGAGTTTTACCGTAAAACGTGATTTTTCACCCCGAAAAAAAAAAGTCGTTTCGCAGCA
Organism: Eugnorisma glareosa; assembly: GCA_947578425.1. Lineage (NCBI taxonomy): Eukaryota > Metazoa > Arthropoda > Insecta > Lepidoptera > Noctuidae > Eugnorisma > Eugnorisma glareosa. Next base: position 16,325,591 of record OX387970.1, on the reverse strand, counting down.
ATATAATAATTGTGTAGAGTTCGTGGCAAAATAATAAGAGCCACTCGGGTCGATATTTAGGTTAAACCGTGCTTGATTAGGTGTGTCTGTGTGGATGGGTGACCGCCCATTACATTTCGAGTTTCCTCCGTGCCTCGGAAATCACGTTAAGCCGTTGGTCCCGGCTGTCATATGTAGATCTTTGACAGTCGTTACAGGTAGTCAGTGACCCAAAAAGTATGACAACCAGTCTTACCAAGGGGTATCGTATTACGACCCAAACTTAGTTGACGACCCGAATGGCGCAGCGGTTGTGAGGCTGCCTTACGTTCTTAGGGTCCCGGGTTCGAATCCCGGTAGGAGCAAATGTTTGTGTGATGAGCATGGACATTTGTTTCCGAGTCATGGATGTTTATATGTATAACTAGCTGTGCCCGCGACTTCGTCCGCGTGGACTTTAAATTTTCCCAGTTTTTCAAACATTTTTCATTGATGCTCCGCTCCTATTAGTTGTAGCGTGATGATATATAGCTTATAGCCTTCCTCGATAAATGAGCTATCCAACACTAAAAGAATTTTTCAATTCGAACCAGTAGTTTCTGAGATTAGCGCGTTCAAACAAACAAACAAACTCTTCAGCTTTATAATATTAGTATAGATAAGTATGTATTTACAAACAAAAATGTATCTATGTAGTAGTATCAACTATCTGGTGTCCACGACACAAGCCTCGTTGCTTAGTGTGGCACCTAGATGGCGCTGTGTGTAATGCCCAGCGATATTTATTTATATATAATTGGGAAAAGGCTAGGCAGATAATGAGCTACTAAGTTTGATGTACAGAATGCTCGGTTGATGGCTTCATGGAGGGTCCGTTTAAACCTTGTATGTGTACGTTGTAGGTAAATACATCGTAGATCATACTAACTCCCAGAATAATTAAAAAGAGAAACAAAATCACCACCCAAACCTTCACAAACTGAAGTCGAATAAGTACGACTGTCTAATGAAATCAAGGACAAAAGATAAAACCTTGAAGTTATTGAACTCCAAAGTGCGGTGAAGAACCAAATCTCATTAGAAGTAAGGGCGAGGTATTCAGAGACGAACAATCAATAGTTTCAATTTCAAATCAGGATTATACGTACAGAGTTTGAGCAATGATTTGAGAGGAGTATTACAAAGAAAACGCTAAGTTGCAAGGTTTCACCGTTGAAATTTTATGTTTTTCGTTCGTTGCTTGAAATAACAATTACATACTTGTTAAAAATAGTTCGTTTTCTCTACTAAAGCGAATTTTAGATACCTAAATTATTTATTAATAATCATTCTACCGATGCATGTTTAGGCAAAAACTCACGGAGATCTGTATTGGGACCTCTTTGTAGATTCTATTGAATATTATAAACCATCTATTTTTTTTTCATCTCACAAATATCCTATAGGTACTTTTACTAACTGTGCCCCGCGACCTTCGTCCGCGTAAAATTAGCGGTGTGAAATATAAATTACTACCTATTCACATACGTAATAAAATAATATACGTAATATAATACGTAAAAAACTTCATAAAAATCGCTCGAGCCGTTTCGGAGGAGTGAGACCACAAACACGGTAACACGAGATTTTTACCTACCCGACCTAAATGTATGGGACAGCTGATTATTTTTTTACGATTACGATGGTGGTTCCATAGAGAAAGTTGTTCAGTTTGATGGTCCGTACACCACACTCTTCCAAATGACTATATCCTTTTTGTTACACGCTGTATAAATAGATAATAATAGAATATACTTTCGTTATAGGTAAATTGTAAAATTAGCGTAACGCCGAAATGTAAGAGGGCTCATAAGGTGAATTAAAAAACTATTGGACATTATAAAGATATGGAGGTATACCTAATAGTACACCTCTGCCCTACCCTTCGGGGATTACAGGCGTCATTTATGTTATTATATAGGTGCATAATGTATGAATATCGTTTTTAGGGTTCCGTAGCCAAATGGCAAAAAACGGAACCCTTATAGATTCGCCAAGTCTGTCTGTCTGTCCGTGTATGTCACAGCCACTTTACTCCGAAACTATTAGGACTACACTGTTGAAACTTAGTAGGTAGATGTATTCTGTGAACCGCTATAAGGCTTTCGTACAAAAATAAAAAAATATTAGATTAAGGGGGGTCTCCCCATACATGGAGCTGAAACTAAAAAATATTTTTTCATCAAACCTATACGTGCGTGTCTATAGATAGGTCTTTAAAAATGACATTGAGGTTCCTAAAACCATTTTCTCTCAAAGTCAATCGTTTGAAAGATAAACACTTCCAAAGTGGTAAAATGTGTGTCCCCCCCTCTATTTTCTAAAGAAAGAGGAGATAAATTCTGAAAAAAATATAAGATTATAGAACGTAAAAAAAAACTTTCAAACAAAATTGGTTTGAATAAGATTTGATGTTTATTTTTTGAGATATGGGACTTTTTCATCAAACTACAGCAACAACTTTGTTTTTTCATTAACATACCTACTATGAAAAACAAATTTAGTTTTGTTGATGAATGTAAAACAATACAACATATGAACGAATGCCTTCAAAATATTTTTATTATATTGTTAGATGCTACGGAACCCTATGTGTGTGTGAGTACGACTCGCACTTGGCCGGTTTTTTGTTTTGCATTATTGATCACCATGTGGGAATATTGTTATCGCGAATACAAAATGTATTGTTAACAAAATCAAAACAAAAACCGACAAAACTTTAACACTAAACGTACTGAAATAACACAAGCTGATTAAAGTTTATTCTGTTCAGAGAATGTTTAAAATTTTCGTTTATAATTTTTTGTTTAAATATTGAATTTATTGTAATTTAACAATTTCTTTTATAAATTATTTGCTGTATCAGAGAATAATATCAGTGTAGGACTACGCATAATCGACTAACGGCCACTGCTGGGACAGAGATCGATCTCCCCTTGTGAGTGTGCCGTAATCCACTACGTGGGCTCGGTGCTGGTTGGCAGATGTCACATGTCTTTGAACTTTTTGGTCTAGAATATAGTTTCCTTCACAGTTTTTGAGACCAGTCGTGATGCAATAATTTACACACATGTAAAGTCCTTGCATGAGTCTTGCTCAAGAGAGTGCCTTATTTTATTCCGTTTCAGTAAAAACATGGCTGTTAAGAACATACTTTCTTCCACGTCCATTTGGGGCTTTTCAAGAGGATCCCGTGGATATGCTGAATAATTTAGAAATTCGTATGAAGTAAGTAATCAGGAAATCAGCTAATACGTATGGTAATGTAGATGAAATGGAAAGAGGCCGTATAAAAAGTGTATTCAATGAGAGGAGTTATTTGTGGGCGCGCCTTAGGGCAATCCGCGCGGCATCACATGGAGTGCCTCCGCCTTGCGACGTTGATAAATTGCCTTCTTAAACGCCAAGGGAAATTATTTAAAACACTCACAATTTTGCCGCATACAGTAGCAGACTCATTGGCTGTCTAAAACATCTTGGGGCGATATGTTAGGCAGCACCGGGGATTGGACTTGTTGACCCAATAATGAGTTATGGTTAATGTTCGCCTGAATGTAGAAGACTTTTGCTTAAGATTATGATCAGTGAAGCAACGGATGGTTATGCTATTAACCGCTTTGTCGAATGACTACAAGAAATATGTTTGGACGACAGAAGTGCGTTGTAGCTCCGTAAAACGTTGTTGTTTCAAAGAAGAGATTCTTTCTAATCTGTTCTCCAAATATATTACAGAAAAGTTTCGATATTTAAATAGCTGCCAATTAGTACAAGAACTCTACAGGGATTCTTGAATTTAATTAGCATTCAAATAACATTTCAAGAATTTCTTGTGTTTTACTTTTAGTACTTTGTATTTTGGAATTCTCTGAATTACGCAACATAGGTGGCTGCTCGTTTTAGATTTCGTGGAGGTACCAACGAATTATTCATTTGAAACTTTACATTCAAGCTATTTTTCTGGTCGTTTTGTTCTTCGCCATAATTGTATTAGGTTTATTTTCGAATGAAAATGACTGAAAACTTGTTACTTACTACTAACATAATAAATGCAGAGCACGTCCTAATCACGCTAAAACAAACAAACACTATGCCGACTATAGGCTTTAAGAATGTTCTATGACCTCTACTCTATTTCTTATGAATCTTCCAAGAGATATGTCTAATATTTATCCAAAGTTACCTGTACGTAACCAACGCGGGCTGCGGAGTCGGTTAACGAAGCCATTTTGCTGTAATGCGAGTCATTTGTGAGCACCAGGAACTCTGGAGAGAGATAAATCCGTGTGAACACCTCGATAAAGGGGTAGGTATGTTATCGGCGGTTTGCGTCTTATCTCATCTCGCAGACGCGCTTTATCGCCCGAGGCAGGGTGAAGCGGGTGAAGTGCCGCCTAACGCCGATTGTCGAAATATGAAAGGCTGTAATTTCAAACGACAAGTGGATTTTTTCGCATATTTTATTGCAAATCGAAATGGAATCGAAAATGAAGAATACATTCGAGTGTGACGTGAACGGCTGGTTAAACGATGTGTGACGAATATGCTTACGTTAACGCACATCCCGCGATTATTGGACACAATGCCATAATATGGCCATACATTCATACAATTATTATAATGATGTCGAATTTTCTACCCAAAGTACGCTTTTCTCATCAAATCAACCGAAAAATAAAGCCGATTTCAATATCGTTTAAGCTTATTTCTATTGGGGTTTCTGTTTACTTTTATATAAAAATGTTTAGGTTCCCGAGTGGCGAGGTTGGCGTGAAACATTGACGTTTGCTAAAAGGTCAAGTAGTGAATGAAAACTGACATTATGAGGTTGAAAATTTTAAATAAATTGTTCCTTTATCTAGGGTATCGCACCAATATTATAAATAAATATTTAGACTGGAAGCCGACCCCAAAATACTTTTCGGAAAAGGCTACGGAGATGATGATGAACAGTTACTATGCCTGTCTTATCCATTCATGCTTTAACAGTTAAACATATTTGGATGAAATTTGGCACAAAATTAGACCATAACCTAGGTTAGGGCATAGGATACTTTTTCTCCAAGTAGTATGTTTCCATGGGATTATTTTCGTCCTTCATGAGGGTGAAGGCGCAGGCACAACAGCTAGTTTATAATAAACTAGCTGTTGCGCGCGGCTTCACTGGCGTTTTGGTCGGAAATTATCCCACGGACACGTTGTAAATATAGCCTATGGCACTCGGGGATAATGTAGTTTCCTATTTGTGAAAGAATTTTCAAAATCGGTTCAGTAGATCCAGAGATTACCCCCTACATACAAACTTACAAACTTTACCTCTTTATAATATTAGTATAGATATAGACTAGCGACTCGCCCCGGCGTCGCACGAGTGCAATGTTATACATATAAACCTTCCTCTTGAATCACTCTATCTATTAAAAAAAAACCGCATTAAATTCCGTAACGCAGTTTTAAAGATCTAAGCATACATAGGGACAGACAGCGGGAAGCGACTTTGTTTTATACCTACTATTTAATGATAAAAGATAGGGTTACGTCATGATATCTTGATATAGAAGTTTCGTTATTAAATTTCTCGTTCGCTTCTTGGTTTCTCTTAAGTTTGTAAGAAAGACGTCTCGACAATTTAGATCTGTTCGGTTCTAGAGTAAGTCGGATTTCGACTGCGGTGTAATATCTTGTCTTTTGTACTCGCGGCGGATATTACGGAGAGAAATTGTAATGTACTTCAATATTCTATATTTCTCTAGATTCCAATAAATGTAGTGCTTACGTAAGGCAGCTAAAGTTAGGAAGATATTGTTTTGTCTTCGGTTTCAATTTAAGAAATGTTTCATATTTTGGTGGTAATGATTTCAGTAACCAAATCATTCTGTATATTAGGTTTATTGCCTTTCACATGTCTGGTCTGAATTATGCTTGTGTTCTCATAATATTATTTTATATTATAATATATATATAATATATATATACAAAAGATTGTAGGATGTTGATGATTGTGATATATATATATATATATACTAGCTGACCCGCGCAACTTCGTCTGCGTGCGTGCATAAAAGAAAGAGAGGTTAGAGAGAGTGTGCGTCAACCTTAAAAGTTAGACATATGGCCATTGTGGATATTTTTTAGAGCTTTTTAAGAGGGACAATTCCGACATACATGATAATTGCGTAACTTTAACCGTTCACGCACAACGGAAGCTCTCAAAAGGAGTAAATCCCTATTATATACTATTACCGATGGATAATCATCAAATGACCCCTCCCACTCTGGACGGAGCGGAAGGGATTGTCAGACTTGTACTGACTAAAATCCACCCACGTTTCTTCTGTTGCCCTTTGCGTTCCAGGGCCGCGGTATCTCTTTCGAACAGTCCCGCAACCCTGGCAGGCCTCGCTCCTCTCGGATCCCTTCCCGTTTGCTGACATCTCTTTGAGGCGCGAGTGGAACACGAACACGCCGTCACCACGGCCTGTCGTCATAAGACGGACGGATGGCGAGCTAGCCCATTACTCACTGTCCACAGGCCCGCGACCCTCGACAGCCTTACGTCTTCATCTTTAGACACTCGATGACAATCATACACCAGCTAGAACGAAAGTTCTCATCAAAGTTCTTGAAATGGGCCGAGACACGATAAAACTGATGTAAACTGTTGCGGACCTCTTGCAACTGCTTTCCGTCTCCATCGTCAGACCTTTGATGATAGACATACTCCAGGCAGGTCTAAAGTTCTCATCAAGGTGCATGAAATCAGCCGAAACACGATATAGATGCTGTAAACTCTTGAGGACCTCTTGCAACTACCTTCCGTCTCCATCGTCAGACCTTCGATGACAGTCATACTCCAGCTAGGTCTAAAGTTCTCATCAAGGTGCATGAAATGAGCCCAGACACGATATAGATGCTGTAAACTCTTGAGGACCACTTGCAACTGCTTTCCTTCTCCATCGTCAGACATTCGATGAAAGTCATACTGACAACTCAGTATGGTTTAAAGTTTTCATCAAAGTGAATGAAATGAGCCCAATAACATTATACCTGCTGCAAACTGTTTAGGACCGCTTGCAACTGCCATTTGTCTCTATCGTTTGACCGTCGATGACAGACATACTTCAGCAAGGCCTAAAGTTCTCATCAAGGTGCATGAATTGAGCCCAAACACGTTATTGTTGCTGCAAACTCTTGAGGACCTCTTGCAAGTGCCTTCCGTCTCCATCGTCAGACCTTCGATGACGTCATACTCCAGCTAGATCTAAAGTTCTCATCAAGGTGCAGGAAATGAGCCCAAACATGATTTCTCAATTTAAAAAACAAAAGGTCATGTATAGCGGACTTCTCTGTAAAAAGTTATGCGTGGTCAGGTCATACATAAAATAAAAAAATATAGACGCGTCGAATTGAGAACCTCCTCTTTTTGTTTCGTTGGTTAATAAACCAAGCTTCAGACATTTGACACGGGCGAGGGTCATTCTTTCACGGAAAACTTAACACCGCGACTCAGAAAATGGAGTGAAATTAATAGCGCCATCTATCGAGCACGAAATTTAACCATTAAAATATAATGCATGTAAAGCGATCGAACACACACTCTACAGGGTTATAGCGTCATGTAGACTAATCTAGAGTACTTTTTGCTCTCAGACCCGATTTAAAAGTTATCTTGTGAGCACATTTTTATTAATTAGTACCATTTTGGTGCAATAGATGTCGTTGCATGTATCTTACACAATGATGGTAAGTTCTTCTTGAACACTTTAAATTCATAAATCTTTTGATAGAGAGCACTGATTACAATGAAACAAAAACTAAAACCTTCTCTAAGTTCCCCACAATATTTGTGCATTGAATCTAATCACATTGGTTTTCCCAACAACATGAACGCCCGCCTCGCAGCGCGCGCGTGTCGTTATTTTGATGCGGAGTTATTTTAAAACTGTGATATCTCCTAAGATATTCATCTAAATTGAATGGTGTAAAGGGCAATTTTGGTCACAATTGAATGCTAAAGATGACTAACATATTTATTTTGATAAGGATTAATACTATGTCGGTAAAAACACCTTCGCAAATAAAACATTAATTTTGACCAAATTTTAAAATCATAAAAATGGTTATTGTGAGTCAACCTTAAAAGATAGGCATGTGCCGTCGCGGACTTTTTTTGAGACCTTTTTAAGAGGAATAATTCCCTCCTACATTATATTTGTGCAACTTTAACCGTTTACGCAGCGCACGCAACGGAAGCTATCAAACAGAATAATTTTTCCCCGTTTTTGCAACATTTGTCATTGATGCTCCACTCCTATTGGTTGTAGCGTGATGATATATAGCCTATAGCCTTCCCCGATAAATAGGCTAACCAACACAAAAAGATTTTTTCAATTCGAACCAGTATTTCCTGAGATTACCGCGTTCAAACAAACAAACAAACAAACAAACAAACAAACAAACTCTTCAGCTTTATAATATTAGTATAGATATATATATATATATTTATATATATATATATATATAATATTATTATTATTTTATGTCTAAGCTCTGGTGTCTATCAATAAATATATTAATTCAGTTACGAAATCCAAAAAAATAGAACCGATATTAAAGATATCCGCATCTTTAATTCTTTGTTCTATTTTTTATTAATTTTATACTTTGCGTATTTGCTTTCTGTTTTGAAACTGTAGCTACGCAATAGACATAATTATATATACAAATAAATAAAATTGAAGGGTCTGTTTATAATACCAAAATAACAACTTTTTACTGAATGCATATGAAAGTATTTTCGGTACTTATAAAAAAAACACATGATTTTCAATTTTTGTCTGTCTGTCTGTTTGTTCCGGTTAATCTCCGAAGCAGCTGGACTGATTTTGACGGACTTTTACTGGCAGGTAGCTGATGTCATAACGACTAACGAAAGCTTTTTTTTATTTAAAAATAACAATTATGGTTCAGTACAAAAAAATGAAACCAATGAAACTTTAAACTACCGCGAACACTTCTAAGTTCGAACCAACCTGCGGCCACCGCCGTTCACCGCTGACAGTTACTCCTCTCCATGTTCCTCAAGGGATTACCTACCACTAGATAAGAAACTCCAAGTCGACAGGGGACAGGTGACACGGCTTCAAGTCGTTCTTAGAACGCTGGCTTTGACAGCATTTTATCTCTGACTAGTTCAGAACCATTCTTGGAAATGTTTGTTGGAGTTTTGCGGGAAAAGTGAGTTCTAGTAATTGCTTATGTCCGTTGGTGCAATGGTGGCAAGGAAAAGCATTGAGATTTCTGTGAGATCTAAGTAAAATGTCAATAAACTGTACACGTAATCCTTCTGGAATATAAATGCTCTGGAGATATAAATGCTATAGAGTGAAACCGTATTGTAATCCAATCCAAGCATACATACAGGCGCCTGCCAGGGTTGCGGGACTGTTCGAAAGAGATACCGCGGCCCTGGAACACAAAGGGCAAAGGAAGGAACATGGATGGGTTTTAGTCAGTAAAAGTCGGACACTCCCTCCTGCTCAGCCTAGAGCGGGAGGGGTTATTTGATGATTTCCCATTGGTAAAAAAAAAGCATACATACAGGCACCAAAAGTGGCTTTATTTTATGCTATAGATAGCACCATATCGCATGCATATCTGTAAATAATATGCGAATTTCAATTTTACACATTTCTAATCTCCCCTTTTGCAACTTATTCGACTGCTTAGCAAAGTCAATGACAACAAAACTTTGAATACAATTAGCAACGCGGAGCATAGTTCAGGAACTTTCTTGAGTTACGGGTAGTTAGAGGCCCAAAAGCCTGTCAACCAGTCTTACCAAGGGGTATCGTACTACCAAGTAACTTGATTGTGGAGGTCTGATAGCCTCAATGTAAAAAAAACTGCGCACGAAGGGTTCCGTACCATTATCTATAAAAAAAAAACACGTTTGTTGTATGGGAGTCCCCTTCAATATTTATTTTATTCTGTTTTTAGTATTTGTTGTTGAAGCAGTAACAGAAATACAGCTCTCACGGTTCATGAGATACCAGATGTCCAGCTACATCTTGTTGGACCAGAAGCCGGCCTAAATGTATTTGGAAAAAAGCTCGCCAGATGATGAGTGTAGTTGAGAAACAAATCGGGTTTATAGGGTCAGGGGGAAAAAGGGGAAAATGGAAGAACGGGGGAATGGTTAAGGAGGAAATTAATCACATTCCTTTATGTGTGAGCACCTCCTAATTTACATGAGGAGGAGTCAGGGGCCAGTATGGTAAACACTGCTTACTCACTTCCATCTAATCCAGGGCATTGTTTAATTATGTAGGGAAAAAGTTGCTGCGAATGAATTAATTCTCGGCCATCATTAATTACTAAAAGTTACTCGAAAGTTTTGCTATTTTGACATGTTTGAAGGGGACGAATAATGTTATTAACGGGTCTTTTATTTTGATCCAGAAAATAAAATCTAAAAAAGATGGTTCTTAAAAACGTAATGTAAAATTTTACCATAATATAGGTACTTTACCAACATAGGTAAGTTATGAAATATGTACACACGGCTACACATCAAGCCATACATTTCCAGTGTAAGCTGACCTCACATTGTACGAAAATCCTATGCAATGAGAGATCAGCGTAAACTGGAAATGTATAGCTTGATGTGTAGCCGTGTGTACAAGTAAGTCTTTTTGCAATTAAGTACATGTTTTGATACCTCTGGAACCTACCTACAATTACGGAGTTACCTTAACTTAAATTGAGATTACAGTCTCAACATTGAGCTGCCTGAATAAGTTTAATAAACTTCACTACATACCTTAATACATACGCAAAAAACGATTTAGCAAACGACGGTACAGTGTACAGTAAACCGAACATCAGTGGTAATAATTTGACATTGACGGGGCTTTTAAGTCGTAAAGACGCCAGCACATCAAGCTACAAACGGTCAAATGTGTTTAATAGATATTCAACTTTATTGCTAAAGCATTAGGTTCAAGGTTGATTGGGAAAATTTGACAGTTTCGGGTAGTTTGATAATATGTGCTGGGGTCTGTACAAAGTGCTTCATGATTCGTTTGGCGTTTTGTGAAAAATCTGTGAATATTGTATCCAAAAACAAAATGGTGGCTTTAGTTTCGAAGCAGTGCGCCAATGTTCAACTATAGCAGTAGCAGTAGCAGAGGCTGATTTCTTCAAGTGGGTGTGGAGGGCGCAATCCGAAACTATGAGGAATTGCAAAAAATACTGAAAGGAGTCTCGAGCCCAATTTTAATGAAAACTCTAACTGCATCATTGGATTTTTGAAAATCTTGCCGGGAATAGAACCATATAATTTTGAAAAAAAAAAAACACTCTATTATACCAACATTCGAAACTGTCGCCAATAGGGATCAATTTCTGGGAAGTAATGACATCCACGCCCACTTGAAAAATTCACCCTGTATACAGTTTTCATAGAATTACCATCGACGTGAGGTTGAGTGTACAAGGTAAAGCCTAGCCTGCTTCACATGCAGAGTAAGACAGCGGACCTTTTTGTTAAACTTTCATAATGTAAGTGTGAAAGCTCTCATCGTCTGTTTCCATTTCGGAGCACGTTCATATGTTTAAAAGAACCTCGAGGGGCATTTTCTTTCACATTAAACGCGACATTTTTCTGAGTAGCAATATAAGTTATCTGTCAAATAGGGGCTTTATCTGTTGTCTTTTAGGATCGTTGTTTCGCGTGGCTGGTTGGAATTTTTTGGCACTTTACATAATGGCCCAATTTTGAATGCACTTTAGTTTTAGTTGTGGCTTTTATACGCGTGAGTTACTACTGACTCAAAACTTTTATAATATTGTCTAGCCTATGGTATGCATGTGGTATGGGTGGGTGAATTTTAAAGTCTATTTTAAAGTAACGAACCAAACTTCCAGTATTCAGAAACCACACCTGCGAAAAATTACAAAAAGTTTCGAGCACAAAATTACCATTAAAGTACCTACTCACAATGTTGTTGCATACCAATAATTGCATTAAAACTGTATTTTATACAAACAAACTCAAGCTTTTTTCTTATGGGGTAAGGCAGAAACCACAGAACGCTACTTGCTACCTTAGCTAGCCTTACATATTCCTTTTGCTTCGTCCATGACGATACATCTAGTCTTATATAAACTGTATTTCATACCAGCAGTAAACATAAATTGAAGTCTACCTGTCGACCCTCAAATTAATAACAGTACATTTGTGTATCGGTTCCCCAGTGCCACGTAGAGTGGCATCATTAGCGGTGCGGCTGATGAAAGGGGAATTTGTTTCCCCTGTTCCAGCGCAGATTTGTTACTGAACCTGGCAATCAATTTGCATAATAGATACTCTCTGATATCGGCGATAATGAAGAGGATTTAATTTGTTTAATATCGACGGGCGGATAGTGCGGAGCGTTGATGCGTGTGGACTATGTTATGAATATGAGCAAATTGAGCCTTTTGATGCAAAATATTAGTGGAGAAAATTTGACGAGTTTTGTCTCGGGAATGAAAATTAGATTTTAAATAAACCTTTATTCAGAGTAGTACGGTACGTTTCGGAGTAGTGAGAGCAGCGGTGGCCCAGTGGTGGGGGCCCCGACTTACGAACAGTAAGTCGTGGGTTCGAACCCAGGCAGGCCCATTACTTTGTGTGATTTATTTCACCACCACTGCCCTCAAAACGGTGAAGGAAAAACATCGTGAGGAAACCGGTATGTCCTAGAACCAAAAATTCGAAGACATGTGACATCTACCAACCCGCACTGGGCCCGTGTGGTGGATTATAGCCCATTCCCTCTCATAGAGAGGAGGCCGAGTGTTCCAGCAGTGGCAACATTAAAGACTGATTATGCTTAAGCTTATGCAGAGTAGTAAAAGCCTCTGAAACATACTATATTTCTCATTTTTAAACATGATCACTAATCATGTGTAATATGACTTGTTGTATTATAACTTGCTTGGATAAACAGGCTAGGTCTGATGAATAATTTAGTTTTTATTTTATAAAATGTCTTATAATTTCGATCTATTTGAATCAAATATAATTATAGCTTCACAAGGGCCCTTTCGTGTCGTGACCAAAATCTGTACTGACACCGCTATCTTAGTTTTTCAATGTATTAAAAAAAAGAGTTGTAGCGCCTCTCGCCAACGTCATTTGAGCTCCAAAATATTACTTTAATGACAAGCACCTATAGGAGTATGAAGAAAAGAATGTAAAGTTCTCCATCTCCCGTAGAACAGGGAGGATCTCCCGACCAGACGGGTGTTTGTCTAGTGGGCCAGTGCCAGACAGTTTTTGTCGGGTTTTTCTATAATTATGCTCTATAAGCGCGATTTAGAATGTTAATTCTTCATTTATGTCATAGATGGCGCTTTAGTACTTTTTGTAGTGACCTATACAGGGTGTAACAAGACCCTTAACGAAGCCGAAAGGCACTTGTTCTTCCCGTTATTGGGATATTTTTTTTTGTTCTAGACCATACCTGGGAACCTTCTAGTTACGGAGATATTGGGGGTCAAAGTTCCAACTTTTTCACAAGTTTTTTTTTTTTTTTTAATACTTGTTTTTAATGTAAGATTTTTACATTAGTCACCTCCACGATCCCCATACTATTCAATCCATCCACCAGCACAATGTTTTGAGTGCGTTACATTGAGTCCTACCGTAAAACGTGATTTTTCACCCCATAAAAAACTCATTTCCCAGCAAAATTTTTTTGCGTAAAGTTACTTAGTTTGATGTTCAGAATGCTTGGTTGACGGCTTCGTGAAGGGTCTTGTTACACCCTGTATTTAAAAAATGAGGAAGCAAACGAAGTGTACTATTCAACCCGCACTAAAATCTAAAAGAATTGACCGCATACCCCATTTCTACCACAGTCAGTAAAATTGTAAGTCTATTGATATAGGGGGTGCAGGCGAGCCCCGCCCTGTGGTGTCACATGAGCGCTCGTCTAATGCCCCATTACCTCAGCACAAAGTTCAAAGGATTTGCCGACGATGCGTTTTATCCTGCATCTAGTATTAAATGGATTGCGTGCATGACTTCTGTAAATGTACGACTTACTTACATTTGTGTCTAGGTTTGTAACAGTGTTGCAGGCCTTACCTGAAAATAGAAAAAAATATTAATATTAGTTTTTAAACTGTCGTGGTCACTAACATTATTATTAAAACTAGAAACGGGATCACATACACATAAACTGTCACTTACGGGATATGTTCCGTGATTGTCTGTAATTTTGAATATCGGGAGCTCAAAATTACAGACAATCACGGAAGATATCCCGTAAGTGACAGTTTATGTAGAAACAGCTTTTTTATTTACAATGTTTACTGTTTGATTTGAGTTCCCGATATTTCGGCGCTGTTGCAAGCACCATGATCACGGATAAACTGAAGTTATTGCGGGTGGGTGTTTATGAGCAGACAATACATGCGATTAGTTTATCCGTGCTCATGGTGATTGCAACAGCGAGCGCCGAAATATCGGGAACTCAAAAGAAACAGTAAAAATGGTAAATATCCAGTTTCTAGTGTTAATGATAAAACTATTATTTATAATTAACGTTTTGGCTTTGAACATAGAAATACTTATTAGAATGCCTCCGCGGTATAGTAGCCGCAAGCGCTCATGATATCGACGAGACGCTGGGTTCAATTCCTAGGCAAAGTGTTGCTGGGTTTTCCCTTATCGAATTCCTCAGTACCAGCCCAGAGGCTAGATTTGTGCCCGGTTGATGGCAATAGGCTCGTCCTATTACATATATGGATTATACATATCTACACATCATCATACATGTATAGGTTATATCTACCGCAGTATCAACTCTGCGTAAACCTTTGGGGAATTCAAACGTGATGTTTTGTTATGGAACTATCTCGTTGGTTTTCGAGAATCAGAATGGAAACTTAATTGGTATCGGGAACAAGAATTTATTAAAACAGCTCCGATGCAATGCTTTTGGCACCCCCGACTTCCAACAGTTTTTCAGCTGATAATACTTCAGTAACCAACTATTCAAATATTGGTGACAATTTCGCATAGAATTTTACAGCAGTGAATTTTATATGTTGATTTTTATTGAAACTGCATTCATTTCACGATTGAAGCTGGTCACGCGCGCTGAACCAATTGTCACCGAAAGCCAATCAGCCAGTGATTGCGATTCCTGAATAATGAACCAATATGGTTACCGCATTACGTACTCCGTCGCGGTTTGAAATAAATTTCATTCATCAGTTTTTTGAAGCACGCATTTAATATTTTTAAACTATTTTAAATTTGGTTGGGATATTATTATGAAATCATATTCAATTAACCAAATGGAGTCAGATTTCACCTTTACCTTGTTGATCATCGAAATAAGAACAAAAACAAAAATCAGATTTACCCCGCCGGGAACAGAAAAGCCGAAAAACGCAAAATTTTAATCTAAAGTAACTCTCAAGCTCACGAACATCGAACTACGAGTAAATCTGGTGCTCGGGGAGCTTTATTTTGTTTAACAAGCTCTCGGTTTTAATAATTTTACATTAAGGATATATTTTATTTCCTCTTGAGAATATTCAATTTTTATTTCTTCTCAAAGCTTTGGCTATACGGTTAAATTATGCTACGGTAATTTTAGTTCGTTCATTTATATGAAGTAAATGGTCGGGAAACGTGAAAACGGGCGTCCTAATCGAAATTTTTGAAGTTAAAATACCCTGGAGACAGTTTCGTGGATTCCCACGCTTGTCACGTTGCCGGTAACGTTGTGATTACGCGAGCCGACGTCAGGGGAATCACGCCCATTGCTCCATTTGTGCCGCACAGGTTGATCAATGTAGTAAGTAATGCAGCAATGGAGTTAATTCGTCACTGTTGGATAGTCTGCGTGTACAGGGACGGGGTACCGTTTGTAGCGTTGTGTAATTATTCAATGAGCAATCCATTACATTGCTGTCCGTTTTGGAAATTCGTTCGCGTGACAGTTTAGCAAGTTACTATTTAATTGGACTCCGTTTTCTTAGGAATTATAAGTGGGTGTGTCCAATATGTGGTCCTGTGTATCTTCAACAAATGTTAGTTACGCTGATTTTGCTATAAAATGTTTCTCTTAAGCTTAATACACTAAGCAAACAAATCTGCCTTATGCAGGTATGAATTATGAAGACAGAAATAGAACCCCATAGAACAAAACTAAATTCTAGTGCAAATTACATACATTAATTACAATTTAAACGAGCTGTACGTTGTGAGGTGGAAAATTAAACGCTCCACACTTTCCTTTTCAAATCCTCGAGTCAGTAGTAAATTATGAACGGTATTTGCTTCCCAAATATAGCTCTGAGATTCGTTTAAAAACAGGGCAATGCACGCATTAACGGTCCCGTAAAAGGACGTAAACTTCGGAATCCTAGGAACACGGAGTGGGGTGGGGGGGGGGGGGGGTGTAATATTAGTTCGTTCGTTATGGGTAATCAAGGTGTCGTTATAGGTTGTGGGACTTTTGAAGTCTATAACAAATTTGATTAGTATGTAGATGGACACACATGATGTTATTGTATTTATTATTTTTTCTAGAGCTTATAGGTTATTTTCAAAATGAATTTTAAATACGGGTTCGGGGTTTTCTCTCTCACAATAATAGTTAGAGATTTCCTTTGAATTAAATACTTATAATACAGAAATGATCCCACTCTTGTCAATATAATTCCCTAGACCGTTTCAATTTGCTTAAAAAACATGCCTTTTCGAAGGTGACATTTAACATCATTTTTAGGGTTCCGAAGCCGAATGGTAAGAAACGGAACCCATATAGATTCGTCATGTCTGTCTGTCTGTCCTTAAAATATTTTTGTTATATTATTTGGTGCTACGGAACCCTGTGTGCTCGTAAGTACGACTCGCACTTGGCTGGTTTTGAACATCATCTATCAAAATAACCACTGTACTTAAATAAGTAGGAAGCATAGCTCGATGCAACCTGCTCTATTTATGGGACACCCGGAAGCTATGCAAACATAGTTTGCTATTATAATGTCATTGGGACCGAATAGCTGATGTATACCCAGTGAATATTGAGGCTTGTGGTCTGTGGGTTGCCTGACGACAATATTTTGTAACTGAATTATATACCCTGTCTTCGCTTTGTTGGGAACTGAGGAAGTCTGGTAGCTGATTTAATTAAAGTAGATTGGTCGGTTATTTAGTTAAACTTTGTTTTGAATAAGGAGTGTTTAATCTAGTTTACAATATAGGTCACTTACGACCCGCCCCGGCTTCGCACGGGTGCATTATATACATATAAACCTTCCTCTTGAATCACTATCTATTAAAAAAAAACGCATCGAAATCCGTTGCGTAGTTTTAAAGATCTAAGCATACATAGGGACAGACAGCGGGAAGTGACTTTGTTTTATACTATGGAGTGATTAAACAACTAACGGGTTGTTTAATCACTATATATATAACTGAAGTCGTCACGAAAAGTATACTATTGTAATTTCAGCAATTATTTCACAAATGTAAGTTTTCAGGTAGTCACTAGTTCGAAAGTCTGACAACCAGTCTTACCGACGGGTATCGCATTACCCAGTACTAACTGGGTTGTGGAGGTCAGATAGGCCGTCGCTTCATGTAAAATATTTTCATCCAGTTAAAGTGAGATACCCCAACGTAGTTTGAGAAAAGGCTAGACAGACCAGTTTTTTATATCTACTCTTCGCCAGGACCATTTATCAAAAACTAGCTAGGCCCGCGACTTCGTCCGCGAGGACTTAGATCTAAATAAAAAACAAAAGTATCCTATGTCCGTCTCCTGGTTCTAAGCTACCTTCCCACCAGTTTTCAGCCAAATCGGTTCAGCCGTTTTTGAGTTATAAATGG
The DNA here is from genome assembly GCA_947578425.1 of Eugnorisma glareosa. Taxonomy (NCBI): domain Eukaryota; kingdom Metazoa; phylum Arthropoda; class Insecta; order Lepidoptera; family Noctuidae; genus Eugnorisma; species Eugnorisma glareosa. The sequence goes on along the minus strand of OX387970.1, from coordinate 16,307,674 downwards.
TGTAACTAACCCGACATTCTTTTACATATATATATATATATGTCGGGGTGTCAGGATTTACTCCGCTAGGCTTCTGCATTATGTGGGCAGACGATGGGTTTCGTGCTATGAAAAGACACTGAGCGATAGACTGTTTCTAGCAAAACTAACGAATTACTTGAGATTACAACTTAGCACAATAACACGGGGCACAATGAATCGGGTACAGTTCCAAGAGGTCTTAACTCGGCCGCGATCAGACACTGACTGACTATCGTCCTGGCTCAGAGTTTACCATCTTGACTCTGTGACAAGTGACACTGTGGTGTGGGTAGCCTTGTAAGTAGATTGCGTGATGTCACCACCGTGTACTTGTGAATCATTTTAAGCCCGTACTAATGACCGTCTCCGACATATAGATTATATTATTCCCAATTAGGATGTTGTCTGTCATAGCTGTCTCGACAACGCGTGTTTGACATACCAACAAACATTTTTATTATTATACAAACTTGTCTCTCAAGGCCTACATTCCTAAATCTACTCCCAGTCTCCTATTTCAGGGGTGTCAGTTATGTCATAAGTAATCAGTGTCAGTACTATCATTAGTCTTGTTCTGTTTCGTGACAACCCTTTCTCGGCACTAGATTCGGCAAGAGGACTAATTTGTAACGTCTCCCTTGCCTGCCCTAATTGCTTTCCCGTCTTCAATAGAATAAATTAAAATACATTTAGATATGTCGGTACTCTCTCGGTCTGTGTCGGTTTAGAAGTGTTACAGTGTTGAAATGAGACGGTATGGTAAGGTAAGGTTGAGTCGAAATGTGTGGCATGTAAAAGTGCGTCCAGACAGTGTGATATAAGTCAGATGGATGCTTCAACATGAGGCATGAGGATATGTGGATGGGTGTATTAGGGAAGCGACTGTCACAATGCGTTGAGGATCTCCTAAATATCACAAAGGAACTGGTGGATGGCAGGCAATTTGGGGGACTGTGGTAAGTTATTTTGACGTTGAAATGAAGTGCATTTTTTTGCTGCTTAATTATTTTCTAAACATTGTATCCATTTTGCTTGAAATAATTAACTCTCCACAGAATATGACTATGACTTTAGCTCACTTTTCCGAGTGCAAGAAAGCGTCTCATACCTAATTTTCTCCATTCCTCCCATTTTCAAATCAGTTATACCAACAAATTCTCCTAATTAAACCAGTAATTTCTCTCACAGTGTAAGATCCTGACTTAATACCGTTTTAGTGAACGTTGCGGCCTGGCACATGCATCTGCGCCACACTCTACTGTCTAACGAACAAGTTAACGCTATCTATTGCAGTTCTCAGACCATTACACATGTCTTGGATTTATTGTTCAGCTTCTGGGTTTAAGATGTGGTTCCGCTTTTGTTTTATTGTTTCTCGGTGAAGGAGAAAATGATGAAGTGTAGACAAGAAAAGATAAGATAAGATATTTATTTTGCAAATATGGGTACAAACACGGTGAAGAAGATTAACAGTTGTTTATGGTTGACGAAATGGGATTCAATGTATGTAGATTAAAATAGTTACGAGTTGGCACCCTTTTTACTTGTTTCGCACGTCTTTTGTTTAGTTGTCGAAATGGGAAAGTTACGAGATGGGCCGGAGCCTTTCTTTCGACTGTGGGTGAAAGAGGATTCCGACAAGATAATATTAGGATGCAGTTGTAGACTGTACTTCGATGCATAACTAGCAGGCATGCAGGTGTAAACGGAGCCTTCAGGAAGCAGTCAACCAAGCATTCTGTACATCACACTAAGTAACTCGTCGCTAAAATTTATGCTGGGAAACTTGGAACTTTGACTTTCAATATTTCCATTACCAGAAGGTTTTCAGGTATGGTCCAGAACTGAAAAAATATCACAATGATGAGAAGAACAAGCACCTCTTGGCTTCGTTAAGAGTCTATTGATACCCTCTAAAATATTGATATAACTGTGTGTACTGTCCTGGAGTGCAGATCGCGTATCGTTATTGGGGGTATTTGACGCCCCTGCGGTTGAACGTGTGACGACCTAAAAAAGATGGCTAGGTCAGACTGAATGCGAAGAGCGGAGCACAGAGTGTAGCTCAGCCGGCTGAACTGCGAGATGCTGAGGAATTGACTTAATTCTCTTCTTTTCGTATCGATGTTACTTCCATATTTATACGGTTTGGGCCCAGCCCCGGTGGCCACGTTTATTGCAGCGTCAGAGGCGTTCTTCAGGTCGTCGAGAGTGCAGGTAAACTTACACCTGGGACGCTCCAGCAGGTGGGGAGGGGGCATAGTTTGATCCGGAGTGCCTCACCCGCATTAGGTGAGGGAAGAATTAATAATACCCCATTTTGGCAGATTACGTCTATGATTGACATCAACTTGAAGTGCGCAGGTGGAATGTTAGTGACTAGCCATGTTGACAAGCTTATTTCGGGTGATTGATGAGTGGGTTTTGATTTAGAAATGTTTCTCCATGAAACACTTATTTAATAACTGGATGGAAAAAGGCTACTGCAGTGATGCTACCTACCTACCATATGCAACAAAAAAATATAATGTGAGCGAGGAAGGTAATTATAGCAAACATATTTTCTTGCAACAAACACAAGAAGATAATGCCGCTAAGCCGTTGTTGGTCCCGGCTGTCTTTAACAGTCGTTACAGGTAGTCAGTGGCCCGAAAGTCTGACAATCAGTCTTACCCAGGGGTATCGTATAACCTGGTACTAACTGGGTTTTGGAGGTCAGATAGGCAGATCTAAGTTCCTAGGATTAACAATTGATAATAAATTAGATTGGAAAACACACACGGAGGAGCTAACCAAACGAATTAGTAAGTCTGCCTATGCCCTATACAAACTTACCTCAGTTATGAGTGTGGACGCTTTAATTACAGCATATCATGGCTTGGTGGGTTCAATTCTTAGATATGGTGTTATTTTTTGGGGGAATTCAACCAATAGGGAAATAATCTTTAAAGCACAGAAAAAGTGCATCAGGACAATGTTTGGATTACAGGTTATAGATACGTGCAAGCCGTTATTTATTAAATTTAAAATATTGACTTTTCCATGCTTATATATTTTTGAAGTTGCAGTATTTGTAAAGGCCAACCCTAAGTTGTTTAAAAAAATGTCGGAAATTAATAACCGAAGTCGAAGGGATAACAGTAGCTTATGCGTAAGAAGGTCCCACACAGCATTAATGTATAAGAGTGTTTTTTGCATGGCACCAGTCATATTCAACCACTTACCACGGCCAATCAAAGAATTGAATTTAAGCTTATTTAAGAAACGGCTAAAAGCCTTACTGGTGAACAAAGCATATTACAGTATTTCGGAGTTCTTAACAGACAAAAATGTTATGATGGAAACTTGACATGCTACATATGTATTGTTTGTCCTTGTTAATAAATTTGTATTGTAATTGTTGACATTAGTATTGTATATTGACATTAGTATTGTATATTGACATTAGTATTGTATATTGACATTAGTATTGTATATTGACATTAGTATTGTATATTGACATTAGTATTGTATATTGACATTAGTATTGTACATTGACATTAGTATTGTATATTGACATTAGTATTGTATATTGACATTAGTATTGAGAGACATTGTGTTATTATTGTTTTCAGTCTATGTCTCGAAATTTTATTGACATTTTTATTTTTTTGTATTATTTAGATATTTTTTATTGACATTGATTTGTGTTGTCATTTATTATTAATTAATTTTAGTATGCGATTCTTTATAATTGTTTTTATTTTTTTACATTTGTACGCTCTCTGGCATAACATAGCGCACTCTTTATTACCTTGATACCATTATTATTGTACCTATGTTAAACAAATGAATAAATGACTTATGACTTATGACTTATGACTTAGGCAGTCGCTCCATGTAAAATACTGGTATTCGGCTGCATCATCAGGTTAGATTGGAAGCCGACCCTAACATAGTTATCTTGTTTGCTCTTGCCTTTAATTATAAAAGACCCATACTTGGCGCTGGACGTTATAACGGGAATATAATGATGTAGATTGTTTTTTTCTGCGGAAAACATTTTTTGTTTCGTTTTTAATTAACTCCATGTTAATTCGATTCTACTCACGTAAGGGTTGGCCTTTGTTGCTGCGTTCTTTTCAAGCGTTCTCGAATGTTTCTATCCACATTTTTTTTTTTTTTTTTTTGGATATGTTATCTCGCAGTTCAGCCTCTGAGGCTGGCTACTGCTTAACCGGGCAATTCCCTGTGGATGCCTTAAAAATGAATCTAAGGACTCCAGCCAGGGGCTTAAAACTATACTTAAAAACTAAGCGACCACTCGCTAAGGGCACCCCCTGTGGGGTACGGGCCTCGGCTTAGGGCGTCGCTGGGGGGGGGGGGGGGCAGCAAAGGGACAGGCTGGATCTGAGTGAGTTTCTACCCACACGTATATGAAGGTCTAATATATCTATTTTGGTTTCTACCTCTGTGCCAGTTTCCAATCCGGTCTCGTAACTGATCACTGATCACGACAGAACCTCAGATTCACAAATCTTTCTATTCAGACAGAAGAACACCACACATCCCCCTTAGAACATCATCTCAGCCACATGCAAATACCTTTCATTCATCCGTTTTGTGGCCCAACATTCTGAACCATACAAAACAGGTAAGGTATATCGACACTCGTCTGGGATCTCTCTTTTAATATCAATATTTGTGCCCGATAGGTCTTAGTAAGTGCAAACGAATTTGGTGCAAGGAAGATAGCAAATGTCATCATGTCCAAAATGTTGCCCTACTGAAAAAGTAATTTCTGTGTGAATTCACCTTGTAATGTAGTTGGCTACTAAACCCCTTTAATTACATGATTCTGCCAAAATTTCCGTCGTTAGCAAAAAGTGGGTTTGTACAAACATTTTTATATAGTGGTGACTAATTGGGAAGGTTCGCATGTCTCTCTGCCTTCATTACATAAAGGGTGAGGCTTAGCCTTGAGAGCTAATAGTTACACCTAGCGATCTGTGACGTCACTTCTAGTTCCACCTTATTTTTATTACAACAAGTAACATCACCGAAGGGTTCGGCACAGGAGTGCCTGTACAACACCCTCATTTCGTTATGTTTAAGTCCCGTGTAATACAGCCCATTGCCATAAATTGAGACATTCCTGATTGAAAAACCCAATAGCACTAATAAACGAAATAATTAGTAACAACAAAAGAAAAAAAAAAGAAGAAAAAAAAAAAAATAATAATAATAAAGAATAAGAACACTTTGCCTGATTTGGGAATCGAACCACCTCATGCTCAGCAGTAGCGGTTGTGTGACTACTAGACCAGCGAGGCAGTCTCTAAGAATTTAATTATAAGCTTTAGCAGAAGGTAGGCACGCCACGGGTACGTGACGTCGAACGTTCGAGTTTAACCGCACAATTTGTTCCGTCAAATAATGTATGTCGTACTTTATTTATATGTGCGCTTGAGAAGCCGGTTTGGTGAAAAACTATATTTCGTTTGACTGTTGGAACAGTGACATTGAAAGGATATTTGAAAATAATTAAAAGTACAAGATTTATGTAGATTTGTTTCGTCCTTTTCCTGTAACTAAACTTTCATCATCCACAGCCCGACTTCACCCACTGCTGGGTGGGCCTCTCTTTGCTTGTGCCAACCTCCACGCTCTTGTGCCAGTCTCACCCACATTATTCCCGCAGTGGTAACGATGTCATTAAAAGTTTACTATCAATTAATTTGATGGATGTCGTATCGTGGTCGTGTCGTTGACTCTAAATGGACGTGGGCGAATTCATCTAATAGTGTCATGTTACCATGCCATTACTCACTGCAAACATTTTCACTGAAACGCTGAAAATATGAAGCGAGTAATTTATTTCATGTTATAAAATGGCCAAGAGATAGCGAATTTGCTATGTAAAGTTCTTTTAATAACAAAAAACACGGGTTCTGTCATGTAACTTATGTATCTACCGTTTTAGCGAAAATAAATTCGTTTTGTTTTTTACCTAGATACATAAACAGACCTCGACAAATTCATGTTTAATTTGCAATGTACTTTTATGATGAGGATTCGAATATACATAACAGTATCGATGTTGAACTTTATTTCTTTCATATACAACTCGTACTCTTAGTATAGTATAAGATCCATAAATAACAAAGTCCCTCTACCTATTGTGAAAGTAAAGAAAGCTGATACGATATAAAGCACTCTCTCATCTTGATGTTAGCCACTACATTTCTATGAAGCCTACATACAAAAACTAATCTAACTTGTGGCTTGAAACGCGTGTTGTTTCTACAAACTAAAAAAGTTTCTAACACAAGTGTAGTTAGAGCACAAGTCTCGTATCTTCGGGTGCCTTCGGGCGCACTCGGCCACTTTCGGTGTTCCATAAAACATGAGTGCACACGGACAGTAGGATCCAGTAGTTCTGTGCAGCACATAATCAGATTATCTGCTCCGAATATGTACTCCCCACGGTACTTCGATCGATGGTATCTGTTTACATGTCCCAAGGATTTGTGGTACTTCCCATCTCCAGTAAAACGTGTTAGTTCCGACTTGTGAAGGACGCTTGCGATCAGAATGCAAACGAGAATCGATGAATAATTCAATAATTCTCCGAGCTTTTTGCGAGTCATCGATATTCATTTGATGGTGAACGTACTCCACAAATTTAGTTTTGTGAGCAATCGGAGAAGATTACTTGTGGATTTCTGAGTTAATAGAACGTAGATGGTGAATTTATCAACTAGTTTAGCACTAGAACATGTCTATACCACTAAATAGATAGCCGAATCGTTGCGAATAAAGTAACTATCAAATGTGATACTTCAAAAGGCTCTTCACAAAAGCAAAAGAGTGACAATCACTAACGTGGAAATATTGAAGCACTGCCAGCGACTCAAAAATATAACCATTGAAATTTAAAAAGTGTCCCTGCTATAAAATTCCCCTATTCTAGTCGAGGGATGACAGATTTGCGTTCGTCGTCAATTTGCTCTCGTCTCGCATGTGGGACGCAGCTCTCGGTACAGCCGGCAGCACAATTTAAGCAGTAACTGAGTATGTATTGTACTAATGTTGTTATGAAACTTTTTGTGCTCGTCCCTCATTTGGCGTGTGTTATGAAGGTGTGGTTTTGTGCGAATTATGTTAGTTAGTTCTGACGCCCACGTCATTTCTCCATCCTTTTAGCAACTTGCGTAAAGGGAATAAAATGCTATCTTTGTTGGCAACAACATAAAAATATTTTTTCTTTTGTAAAAACTAGTATCATTACTTGGCAATAATGTTGCAATATTTTTGTAGTGGCAACACTGTCACACTTCCTCTTCCCTTAGCCAACATACAACTAACTTGCATGGTCACGTTTTTTTCCCGCTCGTTAATTATTAATTATTAAAGTTTTTATATCAATAAGATACTAAGATTGTGTCAACGGTTGTGTACCCAAGGCTGTACAATAAATAGTGTGCATCTAAAGCGTCTTTGCATTGGAAGATTCCTCCTGGTACGCAACCCAAAAACTATTCCTGGCGTGGCACAGCAGGACGCGTGCTCGCCAACCTTCAATTTGTATAAGTATATTTTAGGTTCGTTAGTAACCTTAGCAGGAAAATCACCAACTAATGCGTAGGTAAACTTAATTCGTACCAATCATAAAAAGAAAATACGAAAACAGTTCGCGTTATTTGCATACTGTTTTTCCGGTTTTCCTCTTAAAATTTCCTCTACTTACTTATTTCCTTGCCTTTAGATAGAATTTAAAGTAAATAAAGTTACAGTGACTAATATGTCGACGCTCAGAGTCCGACGCTGATCCTAGAAACGTGTTCGAAGCGCACATTCCGAATGTAGGGAACCACTGAGGCGAGACTTTATTCAACTTTTGCGTCTAAATTAAAATCGAATAAATATCTCTTTTAAGTTGGAAACTGTAATTGAATTATAACAGTCTAGACGTCCATATCGACGACAATGGTTGGGTCCGAAAATTAGGAATCGAATGGCCAAATTGTGATGTTTATTTCGCTTAGCAAACGAAATAGATAAATATCGAAATCTCAATAATAGAGCTCCACGGTCAATCCTTTTTTAGAATGCCTGAGATACCTTACAGCCTTTTGCTTTCAGAAACCATACAAGCAGTAGTTAAGGAATAAAATACGTAAGCACCGAGGTTTGGTGAGCTTAGTAACCAACGGTACTAGTCTGTGGGTATGGTGAATAGATAATAATTTAGGTAGAGAAAGCTTTTACCGTGGCGTGAACATTGGAAATGGTGTGTGGTGTTATTGAAAAGAATTGCTTTGTTGGTTGTAGATATTGGCATATTATTATTTCACGATGTATTGTAGATTGATATTATTTTAGCATGTCTAAAAAGAGAAAAAAGAAGGCATCCCCTCATCTTCCTGTACTTGTCGGCGCAGCAAGTTTTCTTATTTATTTATTACTAACAAAATCCACAGCTATTATTGATTGAATTCATAAAATAATAAACTAAACATAAAATGTCACTCACGGGATATCTTCCGTGATTGTCTTTTATTTTGAGCTCCCGATATTTATATTATTATTTGTATATTAAGTGGACATTTTATGTTCAGTTGTAAACCGTGAAAGTTTAAAATATATAAACCAATCTTACAGCTAATTACGGATTTATAATTGAATAGCTATAAATCATTGCTAAGTGTACAGCATGGATGAGTGTGCCTGAGGAGTTGCAAATGGGTGTGTGAGTATGTTATAGTGGTGGTGGTGTGAGTGTCTTCTTCTATTCTGCCCTGTCAACCGTCACACTCTCATCCACATTTTTTCTGAAGCCTTTCGCTCCTTCTACATCGACGTTTATATTTATCATTCACATAACATTTAATACCACATGGTGGAAGCAAGCTAATTGCCTATAGGAAGGTAAGGATATAAAAATGTCACCCTTGAACGTTTCCACCAAAAGTTCCGGAACAGAGAAAAGTTAAGGGGAATATTTATTGATATTAGTATTTCGTGTTCGAGTTCCACTCCATTTTGTTTCTATATTGCAGGTGGAACAGGTGTCACAAGGGATTAACGAGTTGTAGAAAGCCATAAACAGCCTGGATTCAATCACAGGGATGCTGTTCACCGGGTTATTGGGACATGGAGTAATCCACAATGAGATTAATTAAATCCTGTGCGAGTGAGGACCCTCGTTTTGACACGTAACGTTGCGAACGGGGTTTAAGTGTCTGGTAGTACGGCTGGAGTTATGTGTGGTGAGGATAGCTTGTGGTTTAGGAGTTGGTGCATTGCTGTGTGGTGAGCTTTTAACTCAATCTCTAAATAGTGGGAATATTATAATTGCTGTTTTACTTCCCATTCGAATAAATCCAAATTCTACGATACTCATTGGTATTCTTTTATTCATCTCAATTTTTACATTTTTAAACATTTCTTTAAAATATTATTAAAATGAATGCATTATTCATCTCGTTTTTACATCTTCAAAAAAACCTATAAAACAAATAAAAGTATTAATAAAAATAGTTATCCGTCGGTTTCGGGGGCAGGGTAACAGCTACTGGTGGTTAGGGCTCCAGAGACAAGACAAACTATTATTAATTAAGGCTCCAGAGTATTATTGTAGCATTTATTACGGGCCACGCCCATGGTGTTAGTAACAATGGTCTTAATTACTAGTGTTAGTAGATCGACATGGTTTACTTACTCTGCCGTCTAATGTAGCAGCATTGGAGACTCCCATCTATCTGCGAAATTGCGAATACACTCAAAATAGTATTGGAATGTTCTTACTCGTACTTATAAACACACTTAAAGGAACTTCAGTTTTTAGTCCAACTAAGTGGTACAGAATTATGTTGCATACGTTTCAACTTTTAAAATATTGAAATAATCTGAATGGCTTTCCATTTTTTTTCCCGCTTTTGAAAGGTCATAAGCTATTTTCCTTCCACGGCAATTCTGGTTTAATCTGTGGGATCGTCCTACCAAATAGTCTCATATTTTATTCGTCATTGTAATGATGAGCTCCAATTGTTCGGTTGATCTACCGCCTATTTGTCAACGTGGCCTTTGTCAGGAAGAGGAACGGAGAAAAGGACGAGGTTTTCATTTTTTTTTATTCATTCAAAAGGGTTGCTGTCGGCGAATTAATTTTCCTTAATAAAAAGGTGCATAAATTTAAAAAAAAAAAAAAGAATTTTATTAGGTGTACACTTTTGTTGAAATATATCTGAAAATTACTTTTGTTGCGCGTGGTACTACCAGTATTACTACCAGTAGTACCACGGGTAAAAAAAAACCCGTAGAACTACCAAGCGATCAAGTAGTATCTACCACGGGAAGTTTTTTTATCCGTGTTACACTCGGGATTGGTACATAAGATCAACCATCTTATTCTCGATGCAAAATCTCAGCATTCTAAAATATCAGACAATCTCAACATATTAGCATAGAATAAACATTAATATTTTTTTTTTAAACGGTTAGGTATTATGTAAATGGGACTTATTAGCAGTCGAAACGGTTTCTGTAATTCTGTTTTATTTGATTTATCTTTGCAACTCTGATCGGTTGAAAAACTAGCACCCATATGCTTATGAAAATGAACATGGATTGTTTGGCAAATCGAAACTAACGCCGAATATCATTTCGTTTGTTCTTTTCGGAACAAAAGCAAACATACAGGGTATAACAAGATCCTTCACGAAGCCGTCAACCAAGCATTATGTACATCAAACTAAGTAACTTTACGCAAAAATTATTGCTGGGAAATGAGTGTTTTTTTGGGGTGAAAAATCACGTTTTACGGCAGGACTCGAAACATTGTGCTGATGGACGGGTTGAATAGTACGGGGGCTTGGATGTGTTTTAAGTAAAGATCTTACATTAAAAACATGTAGATATTTAAAAAAATACTTGGAAAAAATTTGGAACTTTGACCCCCAATATCTCCGTAACTAGAAGGTTCCCAGTTATGGTCTAGAAGAAAAAAATGATCGCAAAGACTGGGAGAACAAGTGTCTTTCGGCTTCGTTACGGGTCTTGATACATCCTTTATTAACTAACAACGCCCTTGCTCATGTCACGCAAGCACTAAAAGATTCTTATATCATTGTACTATAGAACTAGAGAGTTGTAAGGTATAATGTACGCACTCACTGTACGGGAAACTTATAAAAAGCGAGGTCAGGTTATACCTACCTACAGACCTACATGGGTACCCGACGAAAGATATCACTTCAACAAAATGTGCGGTCATCTGTTCAGAGACAAATTGTAACCCTTTTTACAGTACGTTGGCACCATTTAAAACCTGAAAGGGACTCTGTAAGTAGGGAGTGGGCTTTTGTTTGATGTTTGTTTTACGTCTTTACTCGCTAATGTAAATTATTCAAGAGGAAATTAGACTTCAATTAAGATTTCATAGGTATGGATGATGTCTCCATTGCATGTGATCATTTGTTTAAAAAAAATGTTTTACATAAATAATACCAGTGGTGATGAAATAAATTACACGCATGACCACCAGCACCGTAGAAACGGGTTTTGTCGATAGAAGAATCGACAAAGATTTCGTTTGTTCATCTGTAATTTTGTCTATTCTTGAATAATTTACGACTCACAATAATTTTGTGCCAATAATAGGCAATTATAAAAAAAAACACCTATCTAAGGACACTTGGGTTTTTGACACGAATCTAATGATACCTTAATCGTCGAAATCCATTTAGCCACTTGGAACATACGAGGTAAAATAACGCGAAAAACGTAACCCTTCCTCGGCAGTCGGGTAAAAATTAAATTATTCAAAATCATGTTGGTGCAAACTCATATCGAGAAAATCCCATCTTGTCGAAGTACCTACCTATGCTGCATTCAAGTAAATTCGGATTAAAATCTATTCAAAACGTGTACGACATTTCAGCGCCTTAAAAGCGTAAGGAGTGCTTCAGATAAAAATGTAAATCTCATTTTAAGATTCTATTGAATTTCAGCGTAAAAAGTCTTTGAATTTAAGTTTAAAAGTTCCTGAAACAGGAGTTTTGTCATGAATTTTTTACCGCTTTTTTTGCTGATCAGTAAAGTATATTCAAAAATAAAAATTGAATCATAAAATTAAACTTGGAGGAGGCAAAAGAAGAATTGAGAAGGAAGGATATTTATGTCGCAACCTTGGCTTTTGCTTCTTACTAAACGAGTTGTGGCTGTTCAGATAGGGACTGTAGCAAATCTACTTGATCCTATTAAAAATAAAAGGATATAAGTAGACTTGTACATAATTATAAAAAATTAATAGTGAAAAATGGATGGTTTTACAAGTGAAATAAAAAATACAAGTGATTACAAAAAGACCTATCAAACCCGCACTTTGGAAGTAGTTTTAGAGTATATACACACGATTAGTAGCACTGTTAATGAAGCACGATCAAACGTTGAGGTGGAGATGTAGGACGATGAATGCAGTTCTTTCAGGTCTGCTCCACAGGAAGGCGGCGCTTCAAAGAACGGGAGTAGAGGTTCTGGAGGATCCCTTAGTTAGATCACCAGTCTATAGACCCAGGGCAGCTCCGTGAGACTAACACCCGAGCAGGCACAAAGACAGTTTTTAATAAGATTGGGAGTAGCAGACCCAGGTGTATCCTTAGATGGATCACCCTGAAGAATCTGTCTCGTCTCCAAATTTAAGGATCCCTTCAGTCTTTCGGTTCGTCAGCTCGTTTCCACAGTAGTCTTTTTCCAATTTTTCGAATTTTAATTTTCTTCTTGCGGCCATATAATCATCTCATCTGACAAGTGTACTCGGCCAGGACTTAACAGACTTCCTTCATAAAACCATGACTGCGTAAAGAATTTATAAATATAATTTAAAATTAAGTTATTAGTGAACAATCGTTATTATAACTATAAAATACAATATTTCAGCTAAACATTGATAAAGATAATTTTAATTATAAAAACCAAACAGTAATCATCATAGACTAAGCTAATAAGAAACTATAGTGACAGAAAGAAAAAGTAACGGACAGTTTGGCAAATCTGACATACATGTCACAACATAGAAAATGATGAAAATTAAAATTTAATTTCTATGAAAACGAATCGTATTTAGATCGATTCGCTGAGTATAAACAAACAAACCAATATAAAAGGATGATAAATGGTATACTCGTATGGTATGACAAGTGTAAGTATAGCATAAAGTGTAAGTATAGCATATTCTATAGGACCCACGTAAAGTATCTTCGTTGATAGTCCTGGGGGGAACCGTGGGGAAGCATCTTGCTGAGAAGATTGGCCAGCAGGACTCTGCGTTACCGAGTGCCAGCTGTTACCAGGGTGCGTCGGACGTTTTAATATGATATGAACGCCGCTCGGGGAGGCTCTTCTTGTCTTTGTGCAACTCCACCTGCACTTTAAGGGACCTGTCCGAAGTCACCACCAACGTCGTCGACGTAGCTGAGTTATGGCCGAAACAAATATAATTAAATAACCCTGGGAATCATCGACACGAAGAAGAAGAAGACGTGAAGTGTAAACTTATATTCAGCTGCATCCGGTTAGACTGGGAACCGGTACCCAATATAATTCGGAAAAGGTTATAGGCCAATAGATGATGCTTACCATTAGGCGTTCTATACAGGGTGTAAAAAGACCCTTCACGGAGCCGTCAACCCAGCATTTTGTACATACATCAAACTAAGTAACTCTACGCAAAAAATATTGCTGGGAAACGACTTTTTTATGGGGTGAAAAATCACGTTTTACCGTGGACTCAATGTAACGAACTCAAAACATTGTGCTGACGGGTGCATTGAATAATACGGGGGTCGTGGAGGTACTTAAAGTAAAGTTATAACATTCAATATTTGTGAAAAAGTTGGTACTTTGACCCCCAATATCTCCGTAACTTGAAGATATGGTCTAGAGCAAAAAAGTGATCGAGATGACGAGGAGAACAAGTGCCTTTCGACTTCAATAAGGGTACTTTTACATCCATTATTTCCTACCTATCTTCCTAAGGCAAAGGCATGAATAGTATTAGGCTATACAACGCAGGTGTAGCGACCACACTAGTGGTTGTTTTGCAAGTATTCTCTTTACTCGATAGTCCGGAGTGCTCTCGGAGTAATGCCGTGCTGTGTGGTCGCGCCATAAATAGATTACTACCGAGTCGGTTCATTCTAGCGATTCAAGGGGCGTTCTTAGAACGTTTTGTATGTTTCCGTTAGAATGGTAGTTTACTATTTAAATTGAAAGGTAAATTAAAAGTAATTCGTTTATTCCTTATGCTTAAAATAAAAATGTAGTAGAACTTTAAACTGCTTCGTTAGTCTAGTGGTCGCAATCGCGACCGCTGCTGAGCATGAGGTCCTGGGTTCGATTCCCGGGTCGGCAAACTGTTATTGGGTTTTTCCAACAGGAATTTCTCAATAGCAGCCACGGAGTCTAGATTTGTGCCCGGTTGATGGCAATAGGCTCGCCCCTTATTACATGAGCCTTAAAAATAACGGGCGAAATGTGGGTGTACTGTTAGGTACACCTCTGCCTAGCCCTTGGGCGATTACAAGCGTGGTGTTATGTTATGTAATTTCAAAGTTTACCCGTGACGTTTGACAATAGTCAACAGAATTTAAAGGAACAGTGTGTGCTACAACCACGCCTTTTTTTAAGCGTTTCCCATCCTAGGAATTTCTCCTGTGTCGTGAGTGCTTTTACAAACATTTAATCTCACCTACACAAACAGCCAGAACCAAAAGGCGAACAAAAAAGGGAATCTTTAGGCCGACATTAACCTCAAATTAGTATACTTAGACAACCGAAATTAGATGTTTAGCTAGTTAATTAATACTATGTTCCATTTCGGTCCTAACAGTTACATCGAAGATAACTAACACTTGCAAATGTTCGAACATTTGCTGGTGTTAATGGCAACAACCACGGTTTTTTTTAATCTTCTTTATTTAAGGGATTTTTGTTCACAATTGCGACGAATCAATGTCAATCCCATCCTACTTTTAGAATATTAACTTACTTCCTAAACTAATTTAGCTTATCAAAATAACATAACTGAATGAACTTATTCTAATTTCTTATTTAATAAAAATGAATACAATATTTTTGCTCCCTCAGAGGTTGGCTTAGCTAAAATACCATGGAACACTCCAACATCCATTACTAACAATTTCATCGCGTTGATAACTGCGTTTCTCTAGTATATCGGACACATTCCACCAACACATGCTGTGCATCCTCTATCTTGCCACACACCTCACAGTTAGGAGAGTCAGATTTTCGCATGAGATAAGCAAAGTTGTTTAGTGGAATATGTCCTGACCGCAAACGATGCGCAGCAACAATTTGGCTTCGATTCAGTTTCGACCCGGTGAACCAAGGTATATGATGAGGAGGCTCACATCTCTCATAACAACAACGGTTGAAGTAAAAGCCGCGAAATTTGTACTTTATTTCATAATAAAATGTTACAAAATGATTCTCCACAAAAAAGTAACTTGCGCGTTGATGCACCTTACAGTTAAATTGCTTACGGTGCTCGGTTTTTTGTTGTTTCCAGTATCTACTTATGTAAATGCCAACCCTTAAGCCAGTTTGTAGTACCCACTTGGTAATAGATAAGCAGACATATTAGCCGCAGCTAGATAAAACAGTACTAATGTATGGCAGTAGGCGGCCAATTTGCTGGCGTGTGGCGAGACCGCCCATGTACACATACAGGATGAACGAAATACCGTTGTTGACAAACTACTGATGGGTCGAAAAAAAATCAAAAATGTTTCGACGATGCGAAGGAGCGGTTCTTTGGAAAAGGAACGTTGTTTTTAGCGGTCACAGTCGCATCGAATTTAACGATAGCCTGACAGCTTGATACTTTTTATTGTGTTTTTTGGCAGACACATGTTTATGAGGTATATACCTCATACTCTTGAATCAATCTTTTTTTTGCAAATTGCATCGAAATGACGTCATTTTAACTTCAAGTATGTGTGGAGGCCTAGTCAAGTAGCAATGGCCTTCATTTCGTTTTTCTGGACTATGTACCATACTATAATATTGTGTCCAGTATTAAAAAGTCAGCCTGTACTGTAACTGAACTAAAGCACGCTTACCATAAAGCACAGAGCACATAATTCACCAGAGCAGCAAACTGCAGGCCTGGCCGCAAACCGCCGATCGAAACCACTATACATTAACAGCTTAAAATATAAACGGATGAAGTGGAGATCCAAATTGATTTGGGGGATTCTTCTTTGAATTTTAGAGCGCCTAACTCTTAATGAGCAGCATAAGGTAAAGAAGTAATTTTACAGAATAGTTTTACGACGTCTTTAATTATTCGTATCGTCAATATTTGATCCTTAAAAAGTTTAATTGTGACGTTCAACAACTCTCTAAACCAAATACCTTTTGAAGTGCCTAAAGGTGACTACTTAAAGTCTGCACATGCAAGCACATTTTTTATAACCATATTTTTAAATTAGTACAGTCAGGACATATGGGACAGGTGTTCTCATAGTTAACATGGAACCTCAAGAGAAATCAAAATAATGGCGGACAACGTCGCGAGCATCAACTAATGCTTGTCTGTCCCTATCTCATTCATCTTTGTTGACGACACAATATATCATTTGGACAACGACTCCTTATGTTTTAAAAAGATTAACTGCCACTGGCTTTGAAACACTGAAATGAGGTAAAGAAACATATCGTGAGAAAACCAGCGAAGTAATTGCGTACAGTATGACCAGTTTAAGTTTGCAGTTCAAGAAAATATGCATCGAAATGTCAAACTTGGTACAATTATTTTAGTTCTGTGTTTTCCCGCCTGCACAGATAAGTTGCTTGAGTGTAAGATATTTGACATCCTAATTGACAATTCAGTAATATTCGTTACATTATTTTTCAATAAAAATACTTTTTTGCAAAAAATAAAACCGACTTCAAAACAAAAAACGTGGAAAAATAACTTTAGCTTCAGAAGTCGGTGACTTTTGTTTGTTCGATTGAGTTTTTTTGCCACCGACTTGTGAAGCTATTTTTCCACGTTTTTTGTTTTTGAAGTCGGTTTTACTTTTGCAAAAAAGTTTTTTTATTTTTCCTTTTTTAGTTGCAATATTCTACACAAACATTTGCTATACATTTATTTTACATTGTTAACAACACATTTCATGGTTATGGCTTATCCCCAATAAAATGTAACTTATATCATTATCATACCTAACTGTCGAAATCTGGGTGTACTGTACACATCTGCGTGCTCCTTCAGAGCATACAAGCGTTATGTTATGTTCGAATACTGTGTAAAAAATTAACATCCAAGCGATTGCAGCAATCACGACAGATTTTCTGTCTAATAAAGCGTTCCATTGTATATCTCCGAAGAACAGCATCAGATCCTGACTTATACCTTCCATCATTAGCTCAGCAACTTGAGATAATGATTATCAGGTACAAATATCTTTAGAAAGTACCTATATGAAAAACATTGTAAAATTTCAGGGTTGCCCTCGATTTCCCTTTTTTTTTTTTTTTCCCGATAGGAAATCATCAAATAACCCCTCCCGCTCTGGGCTGAGCAGGAGGGAGTGTCAGAGTTTTACTGACTAAAACCCATCCATGTTCCTTCCTTTGCCCTTTGTGTTCCAGGGCCGCGGTATCTCTTTCGAACAGTCCCGCAACCCTGGCAGGCGTCGGTCCTTACGGACCCCTCCCTGTTTGCTGACTCTCCTTGAGGCGCGCGTGGAACACGAACGCGCCGTCGACACGGCCTGTCGTCATAAGACGGACGGACGGCGAGCTAGCCCATAGCTCACCGTCCACAGGCCCGCGCCTACGGTGGCCGGGGTCCACCACGTGGCCCCCGACGCCCGGTGCGTCTCCCGCGGCGGCTGGGACGTGAGGTTCTCTCCCTCTCACGTTCCGCCACCTCCTTCGCTAGCATGACTGCTTCGCAGAAGGAGGTGACGGCGTCCCATTCCGTCTCGCTCCGGACCATGGATTGAACCAAGGCCGGAAGCGAGAGGTCGCCGCCGCCGATCGCCGCTACGAGGACACGGCGGTGCTCCGCCCACGCGGGGCAGATCTCCACCGTGTGCTCCACCGTGTCCTCCGGTCGATCCTCACAATGGTAGCACCCGGGCGTTTCCTCCCGCCCGATTCGGTGCAGGAACCTCCCGAAACAACCGTGTCCGGTGAGGACCTGCGTCAGGCGGAAGGTGAGGGCGCCGTGGCGCCTCTCTAGCCACTCCTCAAAGAGGGGACTTATCGCCACTATTGTGGCGTGCCCTGCACGGGGTTGCGATAGTCGCTCTCTCCATGTCGCCATGAGATCGCGCCGGAGGTCTGTCCGCTGAGCGACAATTTGCCGCGGCAGCGGGGTTACCCCCGGCGTAGTGCCTCCACGCGCTATTCGTGTAGGCGCGCGAGGACTATCGCCTCCAGATCCCATGGCGACAATCCGGCAAGGAGGCTCGCCGCCTCGCCGGAGATCGTGCGGTATCCCCGGACCAGCCTTACGGCTACCACCTTTTGGGGCGCGTTCAGGTAGTGGGCGGCTCGCCGCCTCAAGGAACGCGCCCACACCGGGGCCCCGTAAAGGGCCATGGAACGCACGACCCCCGCGTAGAGCCTCCGGCAGGAGGCGTTTGGACCCCCCAGGTTGGGCAGGAGCCGCTTGAAGGCAGCCCCGGCCCGTTCCAGTTTGGGGGCCAAACGTCGGAAGTGCTCCACGAAGTTCCACCGGCTGTCGAGGACGAGACCCAGGTACTTTAACGTCGGCTGCCCTCGATTTCCCTGGGATCCCATCATCAGATTCTAACTTTGTGACAACGAGATCACCTCAGTATTAGTATAGGCTTTCGAATAAAAAAAGAATTTCGACAAACGGTCCACAATTAGCGGAGAAATCGGTGAACATACGGGACCCACAGTCAAACGTAGAACCTCCTCATTTTGTTTGAAGTCGGTTAAAATATTGTCAAAAGAGTATTGGTGAAACATTAGTGAACCGTTAACAATACATTTCATGGTAATAGGCTTATCCCCAATAAAATAGAACTTAACATACCTAACTGTCGAAAAGTTGTACAGTACACATCTGCGTACCCCCAAGAGCATACAAGAGTGATATTATGTTATGATGTACAAACAATAAATATCCAAGCGATTGCAGCAATCACGACAGATTTGCCGTCTATTTTTGAAAAGTTCCATAGTATATCTCTAAAGATCAGCATCAGATCTTCACCAAATTTAAATGGGACCACCGCGAAACAATATTCAACAACGCATCATGTTGCTGTCCATTTTCCCAAAACATATATCTGTGAAACATTATACGTTAAACATGTATTTATTTAAATATTTGTACAAGCGAACAACGGAATTACAATTTATCACTGCATGTTCAAATCGATGTTAATCAATTAAATTATCAATCAGTCAAAAGTTTAAATTTTGTATTATTTTATTTATATAATTCGAACATCATGATTCATATTGTTGTTAGTAGAACTATTTTAGTAACATTTTATATCTGCAAACATACACTGCGGTATGAGAAAAACCAGACTAATTTTTTCTTAGATTTCTCATGGTTTCGAAAAGCTTGATTTTCATCTTCTCTCCACTACTGATAATTCACAGGTACTTGGGTATTTTAATTTAAAGTAGATCGACATTCAAAAACTGACACAAAATGTAAAATGCAGATTTTAATAACCTGTCAAATATACGAATTGATTCCTCTATTCAAGTACCGAACATTTTCGAACACACAAATCGGAGTGTGACATCACTGGAATAATGCAAAACTGTTCGCGACGGCGTCTAATAACAAAATTATGAACAACAAAGAAAATATGCGAAGAGACACATGTTCTTAATTAACTGTATTAAGCAAGGAAGCGACAGGTGCCTCCTGCTTCGCTCAGGGTTCATTAGGGTAGGCAGAAATGGCGGCGCGGGAATACAGCCTGTCTCAAATATACATGTATCATAGATATGAGTATACACGTCACATCTGCTGTGACTTGTTACAAGAAAATGTTTTTGTTGTGAAGAAAATTTTCACAAACTTGAAGAGACACTGGAAACGTATCAGCGAAAATTAAACTCTTTTATTACCTGAAGATAACTGATTATTCCATTAAAGAGTGGTTGAGCAGAACTATTCCTTGCACTCAGAAATACGAATCGTTTCGAAACAAAAGTTTTCAGGGCGATTCTAGGCGTTTTTATTGGTAAACTATAGAGGGACATTTTTGCCAAATGTTACTGGAGCTGCCAAAAATGCCCGTGTATACGGTCTTTAATTCCGGGAAATTTTCAGCAAACAATTGCTAAAATTGAAACTAGTTCTGTGTTTCATTTAATCGTACGTTTACAGATTTTTTGCATTTCAGTTGAACGTAGAGAGGACTAGAACTTTTTACGATTCCAGTTTTTTTTAATGAAATTGTACAATTTGGCACAAAACACAGAAAGCCATTAAAATCCTTTGTTTAATAACGCTCTTTTTATTCTAGCACAAGCATCGACAACAAAAGAGATTGCGTATTATAGTTTTACCTTTCAAAAGTGATTTCAGTGTTTTTTTTTTTATGTAAATATATAAATTGAAAAAAGTGTTATTAAAACTCTATTGAGTGCAGCAAGACATTAAAGTATGTTGCGGCAAGACATAATAAAATGAATAAGAAAGAAATATAAATAGGTAATAATGGTGAACAACCAATTACAATAAATCACAAAACCACGGCTTTTCACACGGGGTTGTAAGAATCACGTGCGTCGCATTAAGCCAGGACCCACCGTGTAAATTATAACACCCCCTTTTCACGTCGAGGGTTTAAAAGAAAGAAAAAGGAAGGACATAAAGGAAGGTCAGAACTGATTTATTTGGGTCACGCACGGTACTTAACAAAGTTAAATTAACAGTTAATAATTAAACTGTTTAGAAAGACAAAATCTACGGTGAAAGAGGTGAAAAAAGCGGCCTTCTACAATTTATAGAGACATTCTCCCGGTTAGATAAAAACGCTTTGATACCTAATTTTGGAGGCGTGAACAAGGAAATAGGTTGTGTATGTAGTTAGGTACTGTGAAAATATGTCCGAAAAGTGTTAATTACAGTACAATCAAAGGTAAAGGCTTATTTTGGATCGAGGTATATGACACTGTTTTTATGTTGTACTTCGCGACAGACGACAATGGAAATTGTTAAAGGAGGTCTATGCCATGAGGCACTCCAAAATACGAGACATTTGTGATTTTTGTGTTAACTGTTATTGTAAATGTTATTGTCTAGTTTCGGAATAAAAGGCTTTATTATTATTATAAGGTATTGCGAAACACAAGATCTAATTCTAAGCAATGAAGGACTTGTCTTTTAAAAATACAAAAGACTTCAGCAAGGTTACATTCAAAGAAAATAGGTTATTCTTGCGGCACTACTTGCAGGTACTAGGATAGCAATCTGTTACGTCTTTTGTGCGACTCTTTGTAGTCCCTTCAAAGGACCTGGATAGTTAACTACTTTTAAATCGGACTTAAGTAATAATTATTTAATAAAATATACTGCGCGCACGACGACCAAGCAAGCTATACAAAACCAATTTATACAGATCTGTCATTGTATAGAAAACCTATATAAAACGAGGCCACATTATTCTGGAAATGTATAGCTTGATTTGTCGCCGCTTGTACCAGAAACGTTTGGTCATATTTTAAGGGTGTGGTACCGACCATCAAACTAAACGACTTTCTTTATGGAACCTTCATCGTAATTGCGAAAAAATAATTTGGTATCCCGCATACAAAACTTCAAAACTAACTCGGTCCCAATGTATGGAACATCAGTTTTTTTTTTTCGTGAATATAATGAAGAAAGTTATACAGTTTGATGATCCAAATTATACCCATAATATCACCACACTTTTTTGTTACATGCTATTACACAAGTAAGTGTAGGTACTGAAATGTCAAGGGCTCCATTGCCATATTATCTATATGTCTATCTTATTATTATGTACAGTTTGGGTAAATTATTGCCAGTGTTCTGCCATGCGAATACACCCGGATATGAAATTGATGACAGTAGGTGGTTTAGTTTGATTAGTTTCGTAGTCCAGAAGTGGAACAAACAGATAAAACACAAATTGGGTTAACAAGTAACATGGAGTCACAAAGACGACGGCCGCCATTTTTGGGAGACCATATGAGAAGTTACTGAAGTTACTGCTGACTTCAACTTGCCCCAAACAGGAAACTCAATTAACTCCGAACTTGTTTGTACGGAAATAACAATAAAACTTCTTTAAATTTGTTGTTTAGATGGCGAAAATTTCATTGTAGTGTAAATATAATGCTTTCAGTCAAGAAAATAAAAGATGCCTCTTGCTGTACATAGATGTTTCTTCATTCAGAAGAGAAACCTTCGACGTTTTTAAGAGGTTTATCATCAGTTTTAAATCTTAAAGTTTTTCAGTTTATTAGTGTTCCGTAGTCAACAAGGAATTCTTATAGTTTCGCCATGTCCGTCTGTCTGTGCTCAAAGACTCTTAGCACTAGAAAGTTGTAATTTGGCATGAATAGTATATACAAAGTTGTAAAATAAAATCTCGAAAAGTATTTTTTTTGTGTAGGTATCTCCTGTATACGTAAAGTGGAGTTTTTTTCGCGTACCCCACAGTGTGGGATGTCGTTGGATAGGTCTTTAAAAAGTATTGCGAGTTTGTTTAAATTATTTTCGATTATAGGATTCGTTTGTGAAATATTAAGCTTTAAAGTACTAATTTTTGTTAGACTCAAGTGTCCCTCCTCCAGCTCAACGGTTGTGTGTGTGAAAAAATTCACGGTAGTATGTATAACGAAGTTAAAAAGAAAACTATCACAGCTAAGTAAGCTTTACAAGTTTACGAGTAATAGTCGAACAACTCATAAAATGTGCTAGGAAAATATTGGGAGCACAGGTTTTTCAACTGCAAATATTAGTTTGTTTTTTATTATTACAATAAAATCATACTTCGGAGGCAAATCTGCATATTTTGATGGGCAACTACGGAACCCTACATTAGGCGTGGCCCGACACGCACTAGGCCGGTTTTGAAAAAATCAAGTCGAAGAAAATGTTCGCCGAAGAGACTAATCCCAAATCCGAAATCAAAGAAAACAGGAGGGTTCACTCCTTGAGGCTATAGGGAAGGGTCGGCCATAAATTTTACACTGCAAGTGTTCCACAAACTTTATTTTGCTGGCGGCCAACTGCGCTACTATTACTATTTGAGTTATTTTGTTAAGTGAGTTACGACATCCAAGTTGTCGGCAACTGCAAAATAATGTTTGTGAAAGTTTAATATGACAGGCGACGAGCTTAGGAGAATCACTTCGTGGGATATATTGATAAAATATGACGTAGAAAGCAGTAAAATAGAGACATAAAATATTTGGGTCTCTCGGTAACTAGGCGATATTATAAAGATCGGGTGGTGCGTATAAAGGGAACAGCTAGGCAATGAAAAGGGGGGAGGGGGTGACTGTATCCACAATGGGGTGTAAACGAGCTGAAGGTGTCGGAACATCGCGTGATCTCAGCTGATAATTAAGCTTAATCGCCGATTTACTTATACGAAATTTCGAGGCAACCGTATCTGATTCCCTCGGTGGTGTTGGTGTATGAATAATTCAGGCATTCATTATCGTATTCGGGAAAAAATTCTCCTTTCATTTCGACAGGAAATGAATTCTTTAGGAGTATCGAATTGGGATTTATTGGTTATAATATGAATTGTAAAGCGGGTTCTGAACAACATGCTAAGCTATTTATATTTAACAAACTGTTTTATGAATGAGGAATGAAATAGCATACACCCGTGTTAAGTTTGAATTGCATTAAAATTCTTTTTCATTGTAAATAATGATCGCGTCCATTCAATTAGCTCACATTCTAATTCTCATGAAAAACATTAGAATTATTAGCATCAAATGACCGTTAGAATTCAATTAATCTCTTTACAAATTACTTCATAAAAGTCCTGACCATTCATTTGCAAATGGAATTACTTTTATGGAAAATATAATTATTAACTCTCAATCGAGCTTCATTTAATACTGAAATATCTTTGTAAAAGCATTTTCTATTTATGTTATAAATAGCAGGTTTGTGGGTAGTCGATAGCCCATTACTAGTTCGTATAGTCAATCAGGATGCATCAGGATGGTGCGATCGCAACAAGTCCCGGAGTCTATCGGTAAAATTGGAATTGCTCCCTAGTTGCCAAGACATTCAACAAACTGCAACTGTGAACAACAATCCATACTTTTGCTCTTTTATGATCTCATTCCTCGCTCCTCTCGATATTTTTAATTGGTTTCTGGTAGTTTATTACTTTGGAAACTTAATCGATTGCTGGTAGAGATTTATTTCGACAAACCACCTAAGGAGCACAATGAGGAAAGTTTAGATAGCTGTTAGGATGAAACTCAATTTGTTAGACAAAGGAAACTGTGACTACTTTTTGCTAAAACTTCCCAGTGTGCTCAGTGGGAACAATAGGGGATTAAGACTTTGAATACATACTCGTACAGGTTGTTAAAATTATTTTAGTAAAGGAGAATTGCTGTTTCATTGATACAGAAGATTCTGAAAGCTTTTATGGTGTCAGTTTATCATTACTTTCATATCTAAAATATGTTGTCATGATGAAAAATTTTATTGCATTAGGTAATGTAATATTTTTCAAATAAAATTTTTAATATGCGCGAAGGCTTGCACCATTTGTCATTTTAGGTATTTAATCAGTTCGCGTGTTCGCGTATAAAGCTGACATTGAGCGCATTCTGCAATGGCTGACATTCCGAATATTGTGTGCCAGGGAAATGAGCGAGGGTAATAATGTAGGTACCTTGTACTAATTTATCGTATCTATAACACATACATATACAGGGTGTAACAAGACCCTTAACGAAGCCGTCAAGCAAACATTATGTGCACCAAACTAAGTAACTTAACGCAAAAAATATTGCTAGGAAACTGAAACTGTTTTGTTTGGGGTGAAAAATCACGTTTTACGGTAGGACTCAATGTAACGCACTCAAAACATTGTGGTGATGGATGGATTGAATAGTACGGGGGTCGTGGAGGTATTTACAGTAAAAATCTTACGTTATAAACATGTCATGTATTTTTTAAAAAAAATGTGAAAAAGTTGTAACTTTGACCCCCAATATCTCCGTAACTAGAAAGTTCCCAGGTATGGTCTAGCGCAAACAAATTATCGCAATGGCGGGGAGAACAAGTACCTTTCGGCTTCGTTAAGGGGCTCGTTACAACTTTATATTATTTTTAACAAAATATTTACTAATACTCCACTTTAAATTCAGTAAAAGTTATCTGACCATCTATAAAATCATTTGATCCGTTTTGGAAGCTAGTTTTTCTGTTATCGCGATTTTTTTTTCTAAGAAATCTCCCCCAACTCTTGAATGTGTTTTCCAACTAAAACAACAATGTTATAAGTACACCTAATAAGTTTGAAGCTTAAAAAAGCACCTACATATATCTACTTCATTCCGGAATTAACTCCAACACCCAAACACTCCGCAAGAAACTCGGAAACAAAGTGTGAAGCCAACCGTAGCGTGTCTTTTAGGCGCAGCTTAAAAACGCGTGTCGTGAATTTGGCACCAAGCTCGCTTAGCATTCTTGACGCGGGGCCTCCGACGATACATAAACTTAATTGAGTTCACCAAGTTACAGGACTTAACATGACACGTTGAGTTTTTGAAAGACTTTGGTGTTGAAGAGCGTCGTCACTTTACTCATAGCAGTGTAAGTCTTTTTCAAAGGTTGGATACTGAATGTGTTATATTTACTCACGAGGACTTACTTACTTGTGTGTCTCCGACCCAATTGTTTTCCCTACACATGTATTCCTGCTAAGCTCATTGGAATTCCACTAAAGAACGAGTTCCTACGAGTATCTATGTATGGTGAAATTTTGTATATTTGGTAGAGATTATTCGTTCATGAATATGTTAAATTAGCATGTGCTAATTTAACATATTATATTATTAGGGTATAGTCGACATGTCGACTAAAAAAAATTAACCAATACTGGCAAGATATTTTTCTTAAAAAATAGGTTAATAAGACAATTTGTTTTATTTTACAAAATCTATACGTCTAATCTACAAGATTCATACATAGCCTTTTCACAACTGCCTTGCGGTTGGCTTAGAATCCAACCGGATGCGGCTGAACACCAGCACTTTACATGGAACGACTGCCTCTCTGACCGCCACACCCAGTTACTGGGTCTATGGGTAACACGTGCAAGTGTAATAATAATTATGGTAAATAAATAGGTACATTAGAAGCAGGTTTCCGTTATATAAAAGACGAAGACCGAAACGCAGCGCCATTTGGTTAATGTTCATTTGTAACGGCCTCTGTAAATGGCGAGATATAAAAATATTTGTGTTGTTTACTGCTAGTACTGTTCGTAAATCATAAAGTTTGGAGAATTTATTGCACGTCCGATGGTACATGTTTTGTTCGTAACTTCTATGACATCTACGGTGTGACTAGAGGTCATCTTTGTATAAATATATTGATCTACGGTCAGGGGAATTTATTGATAAGTAATCTAACATTGTCCGCACCTCCCAAGTAACACAGAAAGCATTCTAACAAACGAATAGCAAACTTGTGTAGAACTTAAGGTCCTTATAAACTCATAAAAAAGTTCACCGAGCATCTTGACGCTTTATATTGGTATTTCAAAACCATTAGGATGCTTTAGACTGTATAACGGTTGGATAATAGCATATCAAAATGCTTTTGTAAACCCTTTAATAATAATAATAATAATAATAATCTGTGGCTCGGATGTCAAATTGACGTGACATAAAATTTTCAGAAACTAATTTAATTTAATATTTTTACCACATTTCTTCAACAAAACTTTAGACAACGAAATTATGAGAAGAAAAAAAAAAAAAAACATTAGCCAAATTAAATGAAACTACCGGAATATACCAAAAATGAAAATATCTGAAGGAAAACCATAAAACGTCATAATATTAAGATGCTGACCAGAAGCCGAGCCAAACAACAGGCACACCCACCATCTCCGGGCTCGTCGCTCAGCTCCGCCTCGCAGCCGCCGGGACGCGCCACATCCGTGAGCATCGTGTCGCCGGTCGCTGCAGTTGCGTCGAGCTCGAGCGACGAGTTTTTCTCCCCGCCGTCGACACCACCACCACCATCGCCTCGACGACGAGCAAGAGGACGGCCACCAGCGGGCTTGGGACCTCGTGGCCAACTGGCCCCGAACAGGGTCCCCGCTGCCGGTGGAAATGTGTCGCGCATGCGATGGACTCATTCCATAAACGAGAATGTCATGCGCGCATATTATGGGGCTACAGAGGGAGGAAACAACCTGACCGCGTACCGTGTTCGGATGCTCTCTCTGTTTCAGGTGCTTGAGCCAGCTGTCAACGTGTCGGCGCAACGACTGTCGGATCAGGTGCGAGTCATCCAGCGTAATCGTATGTTGGATGACACCGTACTTGATCGCTTGCGGACTGAAATGCAGAGTAGCCATGTCATTGCCACGCCGTCGCAGGCTGTGGTTCCACCACAGTCTAGCATAATACCAAATCGCAATAACGACGTAAGTGATGACATGGTTACTAATGTAAGTACCCAGTGCAATGAGGAAATGAGGAGTGCTTTGGAAGGTGCGATTCGGGAATATCGGTTCATGCCAGCCGACCTTAGGCCACGCATACCTCGTTTGCCCATGCATAACAAAAATAGGGCGCTGGTGGCTGTTCTGGATTCGCAGTTGTCAAACTATTTTGATAACTGCGAAGACCTCATCGATGCTCATTCAATCCTGTATTGTGCAGCTGTAGCGGCATGTCGTGTAGCTCACGTCAAATTTTCTGATGACAGAGCTACACGACCTAAGCCAGCCATACCAGCATGGCAGTACAGGATTGAACGACGTATTGGTGGGGCCAGAGCACTCATCGGCAAACTGATCTGCTTCAGGGAGGGCAATACACGCCCTAGAGTGATGCGTTTTGTGAGGCGGGCGTTCTCGGGGACTGATATCAGTCCTCGAGACTACATGTCCCGTGTCACAGAGCGCATCGACTTCCTGAAGCAGAAAGTGTATGCATGGGCAAACCGTATTCGTAGGTATAAACGGCGGGTCGACCGATACACTCAGAATCGCACATTCCAAAGAGATGAAAGGTGGGTTTATAGGGCTTGGGAGCGACCGGACCAAGGTGTGGCTGACACGCGCCTGCCGGATGATGATGCCATGTGTTCGTTCTGGCGCAGCATCTGGTCGGTGCCTGTTAGCCATACCGAGGATGAATGGACCCGGGAGGTCGAGCGAGCGTGCGATCCAGTACAAGAAATGGGGGCAATCACCATCTGCCCCCAAGACGTAGTTCGTGCAGTCCGTCCGTTGCCTAACTGGAAATCTCCAGGGCCGGATGGGCTGCACAACTTCTGGATCAAATGGTTCACAAGGTCGCACGCTCGCCTGGCAACCCTGTTCCAGTCAGCCTTAGAGTCAGGGTCGCTGCCCGAGTTCCTGACAACAGGTATAACCCACCTGCTCCATAAATCGGGTAGTACTGCGGAGCCTAAAAATTATAGACCGATTACCTGTCTTCCGACAGTCTATAAAGTTCTTACATCCATTTTGAGAGCTAAAATTAACAAACACATTGATGATAATTCTATCATGTCCGCTTCTCAAAATGGATGTAGGAACGGGTCCCGCGGTACTAAGGAGCTACTCCTCATTGATATGGCCATTAGCCAACAGGTTCGCCGTTCCCGAAGGGATCTGTCGACATGTTGGATAGATTATAAGAAGGCCTATGACTCCGTGCCACATACATGGCTCATGAGGGTGCTAGAGTTGTATAAAGTAGATGCAACTCTGCGCACCTTCCTGATGTCGTGTATGGGACAATGGAGGACAGTCCTTCGCTATCCAGGATGTCGGCAAATCCAGAGGAATAGCGAGCCGATAAGGATAGAGCGAGGTATATTTCAGGGCGACAGTTTGAGTCCACTTTGGTTCTGCTTAGCCTTGAATCCTCTTAGCACGCTGCTGGAGGATTCAGGTCTAGGCTATCGGTTGAGGAGAGGTGGTCAAGTTGTATCTCACCTCCTTTACATGGATGACCTGAAACTCTTTGCCCCCAACGATTTGTAACTGATGGAGCTACTGAAGGTAACTGAAACTTTCAGTAGCGCCATCAGGATGGAATTTGGTGTGGACAAATGTGCGGTCATGCATGTAAAACGAGGGGAGATTGTGGAATCTGTGGGAACCCAGCTCTCGGATTCCATAAATCTTAGATCCCTCTCAGCAACCGAAACCTATAAGTATTTGGGTATGTCGGAAGCGCTGGGCATCAATGTTGCTGACATGAAGCAATCGTTGAAGGAACGCTTCTTTGGCCGCCTGAAAAAAGTATTTAATAGTCTTTTAGCAGGCGGAAATAAGGTGCGTGCCTTCAACGGTTGGGTCATGCCGGTTTTGATGTACTCTTTCGGCATACTGAAATGGACTCAAACAGAACTAGACGCCCTGGATAGGAAGGTCCGTACATTGTTGACGGCATATCGAATGCATCACCCACGTTCTTCGGTTATGAGACTGTATATCCCGCGGAAGTGTGGGGGTCGAGGCTTTTTAAACGCTAAGACTCTCCACAATCGCGAGATATGCAGTCTCAGGGAATATTTCCTAGAAGCCGACGTGGGGATGCATCGAGATGTGGTCGCGGTGGACAAGGGCCTCACCCCGCTTTCCTTGGCTAAAGAGAACTGGCGCAAACCTGTAGTGCTTGACACTAACGACCGCAGGGAGGTATGGCAGAGTAAGGAGCTTCACGGACGCTTTTTCCGGGCCCTGCACGGGCCCGATGTAGACCTGTCAGCGTCCGTAGCCTGGCTACGTTCTGGGGACCTCTTCGGAGAAACCGAAGGTTTTGTCTGTGCAATTATGGATGAAGTTATGATGACGAATAACTACCGGAGATTTATTGTGAAGGACGGCACGGTTGACATATGTCGGGCATGCCACCGTCCAGGTGAATCAATCCGTCACATTATCTCTGGGTGTTCTCGTTTGGCCAACGGAGAGTACTTGCATAGACACAACCTTGTAGCCAGGATTATCCATCAGCAACTTGCTCTAAAATACAGACTTGTGGAATCGGAAGTGCCGTACTATAGGTATGTGCCCGACCCAGTTCTCGAAAATGGCAATATCACATTGTACTGGGATCAATCCATCATCACTGACAGGACTATTTTAGCCAATAAGCCTGATATAGTGGTGGTGGATCGATCAGAGCGGCGCGCAATGATTGTTGACATAACGGTCCCGCATGATGAGAACCTCGTGAAAGCCGAGAAAGATAAGCAAATAAAATATCTTGACTTGGCTCGCGAGGTTGTCGACATGTGGGATGTGGACTCAGCGATCATTGTGCCGATAGTCGTATCAGCCCATGGCTTAATTGCTAAGAGCCTCGATGAATACCTGAGGAGGCTCTCGTTAGGCAGCTGGATCAAGGGCTTGATACAGAAAGCAGTACTCCTGGACACGGCTCGTATTGTTAGGAGGTTTCTCTCTCTGGAGCCCTGACCACCGGTAGCTTGGACCCTGTTCCCGATACCGGCGGGCAACAATTTTTTATATTTTTAAATGTTTTTATATTTTTTTTTAATAAGAAATATTTAAAAATGTAAATAATTTGTTTAAAAGTTAAATAAAGGGAATAATAATAATAAACTTTATTTCCGTTAAACTTAGCCTATGTTTACAATTATATAACAACATGTATATCGCGTCTAAAAAACAATTGTGCAATAAATTGATGATGGTAGGTATTTGAAACTTATTGGCTAGTTTTGTGACAAACAAATTAGATAACTACCCTCCGTACTAGTTATAAACTGTACGACGGCAGAGTAGTGCGGCCAGTTTGCTGTCTCCGATGTACATAGTATAAGCAAACTAAACAGATTAACTGCATGTTATGTTTGCAATAATATTACTAAACTCAGTGCAATAAGTTTACTAGGCTTACTTAACTAACAAAGTTATACTCATAATTCCTCAACACTAAAACAATGTTGCATTGTTACAATGTTATTCAATGAAAAATACAACTAGGTGATAAATAGTCTTGACATTGTTTGTAGCTTCAACGAAAAAATGAAAGCAAAATTTTAAGGTGTCACACAACATTACTCAACGCCTGTTAGCAATTTACACGTGCTATTAAAATTGCAAAACTAAAAATAAAAAATAAAGAAGAGAAAGAAAAAATAACAATCATTTTAAAATACATTCCTTAGAGTCCCGTCAAACAACACTTATTAATAATTTCTCTGTTGATTCGTAGTCCATATTTTTGAGATATTTATCTACAATATTTTTGCACACAAAGTTGCTGCATTTAGATATAGATACAGACTGATTAATTCTATTGTATACAAAAGGTCCTAGGTAACGAAAGAATTTCTGCGCAAAACTTGTTCTACAGAAGGGAATAGTGTAAACCATAAATCGTCGTCTTTGATTTGATATTTGTAATGGTTTCGTGTGTTGTTTGAGTATTATTGTTTTAATGAATAATTGCCTCATGGTAAGAACTGAGTATTCCTTATATAAATCTACAGTAGGATACCTGAAATTTTTAAAATTAATTATCTTTATAATTGCTCGTTGCGCTCTTTCCACTTTAATTAGGTAAGTTTTTGCCGCGCCTCCCCATGCCATTATACCATAAGTAGCGATAGATTGACACAATGCAAAATAAACTTCCTTTACTATTTTATTATCATTTATATGTCTGATTTTTTTAAAAAGTGTTATTAGTTTTCGTAGTCTAGAGGTGAGATTATTAATATGAATTTTCCAGTTTAGGTTTTGATCAATTAAGATACCCAAATATTTTATTGAAGAGACAGAATCTACTACATGGCAGTTACAGTTTAAAAAATTTGATTCACATACATGGGCTCTTAAAGTAAAACTATTTTGCAGAGGTTGATCGTTATTTTTTATAGTGAAGGTTATATATTTTGTTTTAGCCAAGTTTAATGTTAAAATATTGTTATTGAGCCATTTCATAATAGATGTTAGTCCTTCTTCAGCAACATTCTTAACACCATCCCATGTAGCTTCGTGAAACACAACCACAGTATCATCTGCAAAAGTTATGATTTCTGCATTTTTTAATTTCATTCTGCATAAAGCATTGATGTAAATGATAAAGAGTGTTGGACCTAGCACGGAGCCTTGCGGAACGCCGAAGTAGATTGGGGCACTGTCACTAATTACATCATTGATTTTTACAGCCTGACTTCTATTTGATAGGTAATCAGCGAAAAGGTCAAGTGGCACTCCTCGGATTCCCATATGTTCGAGTTTATTTAGTAGATTAGGGACAGAGACAGTGTCGAAAGCCTTTGCCATATCTAGAAACACTCCCAAGCATTTTTGCTTCTTATCTAATTTGGCACTTATATGACTGACAAGACGTTCAATTGCATCAGATGTGGATTTTTTCTCTCTAAATCCATATTGGTTACAAGACAGTAGATTTTGAGACTCCAGAAAGTTTAGAAGGCGAATATTAATTAGTTTTTCAATCACTTTTGACAAACAAGGTAATAGATTTAGTGCAGCAAACCACAACGCAGCTGAACGGCTTACAGCAGTTTTTAGTGCATTTGGAATTACAAAATAATAAAATTTGCCGTTTAACAGCACAAATATGAACCATTATAATGCCACGTCAATCCGCTATACAACTTTCAGCTGTTTTTAGTGCCTTAGGTTCTACAATAGCATTTTTAAGTAGTAAGATAATGCCTAATGCTGTTTTAAAGCTTAAACTTTTACCGTTATAATGCACCGTAAAACCGTTATACAGCTTTGAGTTGTCTTAAGTGCCCTTTGTTGTGTAAAAGCACTTTTGAGTGGTAAGTAAAAGCCTAGTATTGCTGAACAGCATAAACGTGAATCAATGTAATGCTTGCGTTTTTTAAGATCAACTTAGCTGTGTGGTACAGCTAGCAGCTCTTTAATCAAATATACGTGAGTTATTGTAATGCATAAAACTGTTTATACATTCATTTTACTGTAATCGTAGAACCTTTTGTCGGACATATTGGGGAAAAGCACATATTAAATGATCAATAAAACAACAGCAATTTTTATGGTTGATTTTTATTTTCATTACTTCTTGATTTTGAACTATTGTCGTCCAGGGTGCAAACGTGCCTGTGTCATTCGCGTCTGTGTCTGAATGTTCTTCCATGATTGATAATTCAGTTTCGGCAAGCTCATATGTTCAAATATTGTTCATTTTAAAATAGCACTCCCATAATATCCATTCTTTTTATCGGGCTTGGATTGCTCATCTTTCATTAATTTGTACTGTGTCTTTTTAGGCGGCCACCACAATTTACCATTTTCTTCCCACAAAGACTACCTCGTATTGTTTTTCCTTTCTCTCTGTCGTCTGTTCCATTTTGTACGGCATTGTATGGTTGGTATAAAAATCACTGAAAATAAGAAACAAAATATTTTTAAAAAGCATCACCCATAGAAAATATATTATTGAGTTTTCTGAAAAGTTTGGCCATTTTAAAGTGTACAGGTGTATTTGATGGCTACTGTACCTGACTACGTACTACACTACACCGGGTATGAAATAAATAACGGTCCTGTCTATAAAATAGTTACGGAAAAATATCTTAATGACGCCTTTTTATCAACTTGGCAAACGAATCAATTTGTATAAATTCTGAAATGGGTTTTATTGTTTTGCTCAAGGATCCCCAAAATTGCGTTCAAGTAATGGCACTACTTCAGTCTACATCAAAACTACTGGTATACCGGTGAACCCATATAGACCTACTTTATAGACAATGCCACTACAGTGGTTCATCAAAAGCCTTCTCTCTTGCCTCTGGCTTAATAATGGTTCACGTGTGAGTATTTATACAGCTGGCAGCATTAATTAGCCTTGTTAAAGGCTCACCGTTCTGCTATACCCCGACACCATTTTGTAAATATTTTATAACCAAAAAAATTATCATTCGGACCTATTTATGAAAGCAAAAGATCTTTAACATAATGATATAACTTAATTTAATACTGCCCAACCAATACTATTATTTTAATTAAGCAAAATTCGTTCTATACTAATACTAATACTACAATGAATACACAATTGTTTTGATGATTTCACACATATTTTAATATGACATTTTCTATCAAAATCACAAAATATCGAAGGCGCGTGAAAATTTTCAATGAAACTTATATAGACATTTACAGTAAACTACATTGCGAATAATATTTGAAGGCATGAAGTAACAAAAGAGTCAAAAACTTACCCAGTAAATTTTGTTTATAATATTAATGTGATGCAAACAAATATGGTGGCACTCACTCAGTTTTGACAGTCTTCGTCCATATTATATTCCACGTTAATTGTATTATGACATTTGTGCCGTTGTATTAGAGATGTTTTTGCAATGATGTAGGGTTTATTTAAGTTCTAACTGTGAACACTTAAAAAGCTCCAATCATTCTTTTACTACATTCAAATGCTAGTCTAATGCTTTTGTAATGCAAACAACATCTTCATTATCAATAATATTGCTAGTATAATGCTTCTGTAATGCGATTGGTACGTTCTTTGGCCACAATAATGCTAATATAATGCGCCTGTAATGCAACTAAACAACTATTGTGAACCTATTTAGGATCTAAAGCCGTATAATTTGTGCCCAAATAAGCATTACAGTAGACGTATAAACGTTTGTAATGCTAATAGAACTAACTCAAAATGCGAAAACGATACAGAAATGCTGTAAGTCGGCCGTTATACTGCTTTGATGTGTTACTTGGGCTACCTATCTATATTAAAAGCACAACTCTCGTACTTTGAGAGTTGTATGAATATTATGACAAATGTGTCAATTTGCTCCAAAAAAATATAATCCCTGACGGTACCTAACTATAATGAATGACCAAACGTAAATTTTTGTTTGGACAACCTAATTAATCCTTCCCTTGAAAAAACATTACTCTCCTTCTGACGCAGTTGGGTAAAAACTAGGTAAATAATTTATTTATTTATCACTAATTATAACGTCATTACAGACTCGTCCAATATGATGCTATAAGACATACAATATAAACACAAAATAAAATAGAAAAACATAAAATATAAAAAATAATCATTTCTAAATTAATTGAATATGACAAGGTTTACAGTTGCACACCTCTTTCAATGAAGACTTTACTAATAAGTGCATCTATAGTTGTAACTTCCGAGATATTTACATTCAAATGGATGTAGCACAAACCAAATAATTTCCTGAAGTAAGTAGGACATACTCCTACATTAGAAGAACACAAAAGAAAATGTGGAACAAAGTAAACACGACACCTCCTTAGGAATAATTCAAAACCTTACGAAACAAAGTTTGTTTACGAAACAAATTAAAAATGCAAGATTGTGAAACAATTTATATTAACTGGCGGTTTCCTTAGCTAATAGGGAACGAGCATAACATAAGCTGTTCTAAATACCTTACTAATAGGAAAAGTGTCGTTTCTTGGAATGTATTAAGACAGGATAGGCAACATGCTTGCACTCGCTTACCGGATAAATTCCACATGCCTTGGATTTCTTTTACAACGTTTATTTTTAAGCGAGCGGCTTTTGCTCGCGATGAAAAGTGATTGGATTTATAGTTTTGTTTCTGCGGCTTACTATCCCGAATTAGTTGAGGGTTTAAATTGGTTTTGCGAGCTTTGAGAGAGTTCGATTTGAACTTTGAGCTAAACTGTGATGGACTGTTAAATTGATTGCGATGTGAGAGGTGTGTCTTTTGTATTTTGTAGTTATGTGCGATGATGTGAAGATTATTGTTGCGGGTTATAACTAACCTAACCTAGTGCTGTTAGTGTTATTTTCATTATTAGGTGTAGTTCATTTGCTATAGTGCTGCATGCTATTAAATCTTTTTTTTTTATATCTGTTACTTGTAATCCTTGTAAACGCAAATAATTTGTGTTAAAGTGAAAGTTACATTCAAGTTGACGTAGGTACAAAATCTAGCCAAACTTATGCAAGTAGAAGAGATTACCTTTTGCTGTTAACAATACCGATGAGTTTGCAACAAGCAAAGCAAATACGGAAATAAGTCAGAAAAATCCAAGATAAAGGCGAACATTTTATAACATTTCAATGGTTGTACCGTTCCTTCTTTATGACAATCCGAGGAAATTCAAATCCATTGTATAATAAGCCACGACCAAGTTGTTTCTGAAGTAATGTCTGCAAGTACTTCGGGATCTGTGTTTTAACAGCCGGTTGGGGCGCTAACTCGGCTTCTAACTAATAAAACAGCTCTGTTCGGATCTTTAAAACCCCGAAAACGGGACCTCTGAGGATTTTTATTGCTTACAATATATTTATATGGGCAGTTTACTTGGTCATAAAGAGTTATCTGAAGGTTTGTCGTGTGGAACTCGGAATGTTAAGCCGGTTAATTCATTTAGTTCGGATTATCATTAAATGGAAGTGATATTCCGAAATGGCGAATTTCACGAACCCTTTTTGTTATTTAGGGAATAAGAAGCAAGTAAATTGAAAAAGAGAAACTTAATTGGAGCATCGTCGCGAAGCCCTCGGGGTTGTTCGGCAACCCGACTTTCTGTTGAAAAGGCGAGACGATGCACGTCACTATTGTTTTTGAAGTTTAATGGAAATAAAAAAGCATACATATTGAGGCATTAAGTCCGTTTTTGTACAGTGTTTTTATATTATGTGCATAAAGTTTAATAAATAAATAAAATAAATAAGTTATATTTTATGAGGACGACGTATTTTTGCAAATAAACTTAATTTGATCTAAGCATTAAAGATTTTCACGGTGATAAGTTTTACATTTTAATTTAAAAGTGCTTAGGTACTTTTTTAAAAACCCGTAAGTCATTGTTTTTTTGAAATACCAAACCAAGAAATAAAGAATTTCAGTAGAAAGTTCCACTTCATTTTGATTACCCACAGTGTCTCATTGTTTTTGGTTCAGTCTATGATGCATTAAGATTCCTTCTAAGTTAACTCTTGTGCATAATGAACTCAGTAC
Organism: Eugnorisma glareosa; assembly: GCA_947578425.1. Classification (NCBI taxonomy): domain Eukaryota; kingdom Metazoa; phylum Arthropoda; class Insecta; order Lepidoptera; family Noctuidae; genus Eugnorisma; species Eugnorisma glareosa. Next base: position 16,270,410 of record OX387970.1, on the reverse strand, counting down.
ATTATTGTAATGTTCCTTTGTCTCCATGACTTAGTAGACGTTTAGACAGGAGCCTGACAGACACATTGAATGCAAATGCAAATCACCTCAAGTAGTTAGCAATTGCCTATGCTATTTGTAGGAACCAAGGCCCGTTTGTGCCATCTAAATATTTATATAACAAGAATTTGTGTGGTACACTACAACAAAAAAAAACCGAATAATGAAAAATCACGTTCTAATTAAAGTCGGTTAAAATGTAGCCTATGTTACCTGGGCCAGAATAACGAGTCGATTGAAACCTTATTCATCAAAATCGGATGTTTAGTTTAGGCGCTACGGAGGAACATACGTAAATACAAACATACACACATATATAGAGTCCTAAAATCATAACCTTTCCTTTTGGTTTTGCCGTAGTCGGGTAAAAATCACGTGTCACTTTGTCCCACGCTAATGTCCGTAATAACACACAACCGATTTTAATAAAAAATTCAACCGACTTCCAAAAGGAGGAGGTTCCAAAAGGAGGGCTTCCAAAAGGACAAAAAAAAAATCAGACGACTTGTCGTCTGAATTTTTTTTTTTTGTTTGTATGTTCAGCAATATCTTCGCCAATTGTGAATAGATTTCGATGATTCTTTTTTTGTTTGGTAGAATATTCTTTCGCGGTGGTCTATAGTATATGCTATACTTACACTTTATACTATACTTACAATTGTCATACCATATAGCATTTATCATCCTTTTTTATTGATTTGTTTATTTATACTCAGCGAATCGATCTAAATACGATTCGGTTTCATAGTATTTGCTAAAATAAAATATAAATTTTCATAATTTTCAATGTTGTGACATGTACGTCAGATTTGCCAAACTGTCAGTTACTTTTTCTTTCTGTCATAGAGTTTCTTACTAGCTTAGTCTATGATGAATACTTTTTGGTTGATCTAATCTAAATTATATTTTTCAATGTTTAGCTGAAATATTGTATTTTATAGATAGTAATGATTGTGTGTGTGTTGTTGTTGTGATTGTGTTGTGATTGTGTTGTAATAACTTAATTTTAAATTATATTTATAAATTCTTTACGCACTCATGGTTTTATGAAGTTAGTCTGTTATCTCCTGGCCGACTACACTTGTCAGATGAGATGGTTATATGGCCGCAAGAAGAAAATCTGAGATTCAAAAATGGAAGGGACTACGGTGGATTCGAGACTAGACTAGACGAGAGAGCGTTTCTTGAATGTGAGACTGAAGGAATTCTTAAAATTGGAGACAAGACACCTGGGACTACTACTCCCAATCTTATTATTAAAAACTGTCGTTCTGCCATCCCTGCTGTTCATCTCGCGGAGCTTCCCTGGGTCTAAAAGCTGGTGATCCAACTCAAAGATCCACCAGGACCTCAACTCTTGTTCTTCAGAACGCCGCCTTCCTGTGGAGCAGACCTGATAGAACGTGCATCGTCCTACATCTCCACCTCTACGTTTCATCGTGCTTCACCAACAGTGCTACTAATCGTGTGTATATACTCAAAAACGACTTCCAGAGTGCGGGTTTGATAGGTCTTTTTTATAAACACTTGTATTTTTTATTTCATTTGAAAAACCATCCATATCTCTATTAAATTTTTAAACGTACAAGTCTACTTTAATCCTTTAATTTGTAATAGGATCAAGTAGATTTGTTACAGGTCTCATTTTAAAATGGGTGAAGATCTGATGCTTATCTTCGGAGATATACTATGGAACTCTTCAAAAATAGACGACAAATCTGCCGTGATTGCTGCAATCGCTTGGATGTTTATTGTTTATACAACATCATAACATAATATCACGCTTGTATGCTCTAGGGGGTACGCAGATGTGTACTGTACAACTTTTCAACAGTTAGGTATGTTAAGTTCTATTTTATTGGGGATAAGCCTATTACCATGAAATGTATTGTTAGCGGTTCACTAATGTTTCACCAAAACTCTTTTGACAATATTTTAACCGACTTCAAACAAAATGAGGAGGTTCTACGTTTGACTGTGTGTCGCGTATGTTCACAGATTTCTCCGCTAATTGTGGACCGATTGTCGAAATTATTTTTTTATTCGAAGGCCACTACTACTACTACTGAGCGCTACTCACTACGCTGTGCTGCGTACGTGTGTGTGTGCGTGTGTGCTGTGGTGTGTGTGTGTGTGTGTGCGCTGTGTGTGCTGTGCTGTGGGCTACTGAGGTGGTCCCGTTGTCACAAAGTTAGTATCTTATGATGGGATCCCGGGGAAATCCAGGGCAACCCTGACATTTTACAATGTTTTTCATATAGGTACTTTCTGACGATATTTGTACCTGATAATCATTTTCTCATGTTGCTGAGCTGATGATGGAAGGTATAAGTCAGGATCTGATGCTGATCTTCGGAGATATACAATTGAACGCTTCATTAATAGACAGAAAATCTGTCGTGATTGCTGCAATCGCTTGGATGTTTATTTTTTACACAATATTAGAACATAACATAACGCCGGTATGCTCTGAAGGAGTACGCAGATGTATACAGTATACCCAGATATCGACAGTTAGGTATGATAACGATATAAGTTACATTTTATTGGGGATAAGCCTATTACCATGAAAGGAGTTGTTAACAATGTAAAATAAATGTATAGCAAATATTTGTGTAGAATATTGAAACTAAAAAAGGAAAAATAAAAAAACTTTTTTGCAAAAAATAAAACCGACTTCAAAAACAAAAAAACGTGGAAAAATAACTTTAGCTACAGAAGTCGGTGGCAAAAATATTCAATCGAACAAACAAAAGTCACCGACTTCTGAAGCTAAATTTATTTGATTTTTTTTAAATACATGTTTTAACATGTATTTAAAAAAAATCCTCCGTAACTAGAAGGTTCCCAGGTATGGTCTAGAACAAAAAAGTGACCGCAATGATGGGCTTTCGGCTTCGTTAAGGGTCTTGTTACACCCTTTAGATAGATTGGTGGCGCAAGCGCGCCTAAAGAATACAAATGTTATGTAGGTAGCGGTCGTTTTATATTCCAACTTTATCACTTTAAAACAAACTAAACTCTAAGTTGCAACTGTAATCTGCATGCAACATTTGGTTGGTTGAAAATGCTTGGTAGTTACTGCGCAATATTTATTTAAATGTGCTGAATGTTTCAATGCATTGCAATGCATGCATGTTTATATGACAAGTAAGTATATTTTTTGGTGATTTGGTAATTTTTTTTTAGTGTGACAGAAAAAGGGGAGGCCTATACCCAGCAGTACCGATTCCGGCTTATATGATGATGATGATGAAGTATTTTTTAGTCACTGGTAATTTTTACTATGGTCATACAATACAGATCACGTTGAGGTGCGATTTCATTGATCGTCAATTTTCTTCATTGCTCTATCAAAGTTGTTGCAGTTTACTACGCCAAAGTTTTATAAATCGATCTGTAGCATGTATAATTGGGGGAAATTCAGGTGTTAAAGTTTTCATTTCTAGGTGTGTTTTACGAAAATGCCTATTACCTACAGAAGCAATGTAAAAAATAGATATCAAGTTTTCAAAAAGACTCACTGAATTATAAACTGTCACTTACGGGATATCTTCCGTGATTGTCTGTAATTTTGAGCTCCCGATATTTCGACGCTGTTGCAAGCGCCATGATCGCAGGTTGACTGAAGGATGCGGATGGATGGAAAATAAATTGTTAAGAGCAGACAAATCTGTCTACCCTCTTTCTTTGTCTTTTGCTACGCGCACTACTGGAACTCATCACTAAGTCACGGCAAAACACACTCACAGTATCACAAGGCTTTTGTCTCGTAAGTGATAGTTTATTTTAAGTGTAAACCGTGAAAGTTTAAAACAGTGTTTGACTCACTGAAAGTTTCAGTTTTGTAAAAACATTTGCCTTCAATTACTTGAAGCTGCATTTGTTTTGTCAAACAAAATGAAGTGCTTGCTCTGTTCAAGAAGTCCCAGCAAATTGTTTTTCTGAGAACTAAATAGAAAAGTACGGCAAAAGGATTCAAACGGTATGATGGAATGAAAAGCTAAACTTTCGTTATGCATGTTTTCTTTGATTACCTTTCAAATGAAAGAGTTCGTCTTCTTGCTTTTTTTGCTACGTTTCCAGTTTTCTTAAACGGTGCTCGGGTATAATCAAAAGGGTACACTTTTTGAGCTGGCTTTTACATGATTACCGTTGTTGAAGTTTATCGTTTGAGGACTGGAAAGGAGTTACTTTGACTAACTTATTTTCCTTAAATTATGATACTTAGTTAGCCAGATATTGGAGGAGAAAGGGGGAGGCTTTTGCCCAAAAGTGAGACACGAAATAGGCTAACGCTAAACAAGCGGGCAACTGTCACAAATTAGAATATGGTCATAATTGTAGTTATCATAACTATAATAATCAATAAATAAATAAAATATTATACTAAATATCGCTTGACATTACACACAGCGCCATCTAGGTGCCACACTAAGCAACGAGGCTTGTGTCGTGGGCACCAGATAGTTGATAATACTACATAGATACTTTTTGTTTGTAAATACATACTTATTATACATATAAACATCCATGACTCAGAAACAAATGTCCATATGCTCATCACACAAACATTTGCTCCAACTGGGATTCGAACCCGAGACCGTAAGAACGTAAGGCAGCCCCACTACCGCTGCGCCATTCGGGTCGTCAACTATAACTACCTCCATATTAAATGTTAATTCAAGTCTAGTATACGCTGCAAAGTTACAGCCAATTAAACTGCAACTACAGCGCTTTAACTTAACTTCTGCAAATAGAGTAGAACTGGATTATAATGTTCAAAATATTAAACTCAAGCCATAGTATTTATTCGTATAATTATCAGGGTGGTCTGAATAACTGTGTATTTTATACATACTTCCTTTATTTATTTGTATACCTTACCCTTACTATATCTGTTGTCATTAATAGTAATGTTTTATTTACCAAGCAGTGATTTTTTTATTCATTGCAAAGAAACAAATCCTGCAGCTGGTACGTACCTGAAACAAACATTTTTTAGTTATTTTAATACAAGTTACAACAACATACACACACACACAGTTAAATCCATACTAATTTTATAAATGCTTAAAGTTTTAGTCGTCAGATTAATTTTACGTCAAATTTAGCTCACAGGTAGGTCATTACCGACATTAGGTTATAAGATTTTGGACTTTAACCCAGGGATTGTTACCGAACTCCACGGGTGAATAGGCGGGACAAAGTTATAGTATGCAATAATTATGTTTGTTGACTTATCAGCAGACAGCATAAATCAATCCCGAAGTACGATAAATGAAAACATAATGCCAGACATTGCAATTAAATTGCAATGGCCAATACCGATTTATAATTATAGGAATTCATTCACATTTCAAGGTAATCGTGTTTGACGTACGAACATGGATGAAGCTAATGAAAGAAACAAAGAAAAAGTATTGAGACATGACATGCATCACTATCACTATATAGTATAAAACAAAGTCGCTTCCCGCTATCTGTCCCTATGTATGCTTAGATCTTTAAAACTACGCAACGGATTTTGATGCGGTTTTTTTAATAGATAAAGTGATTCAAGAGGAAGGTTTATATGCATAACATTGCACCCGCGCGAAGCGGGGGCGGGTCACTAGTATAAAATAAAAAGAAAGTATAGGTACAGACGGTAAAATTCTGTCAAATTTATTTTCAGCATTCGGTTCAAGGTTGATTGAGAAAATTTGGAAAGTTTCGAGTAACTTGATGTGCTGGCGTCTGTACACAAAGCAAAACAATTGATTATTTATAAAAAAATATTTATCAAATTAATTTATTTAAAAATGGTACAAAATAGTTCGTAACAGGAGAGTACTATATTTTCTGGTCAGTGGGTAGCCTTAGGGGCGGATTTTTAGGAGTTGGAGTATATCCTTAGGGGCGCTATGAGAAGCAAAGAAAACGAAACAAAAATTTATTTGATTAAAAAAATTTTTGGGACTTAGAAATTGCTGCAATTCCAAGTTTTGTCCACACAAAGAAAAACAGCACGAAATCCTTTGATTAAAACAGAAAGCTATCCTTTGGCACAAAAAGCATATTATAGTATTACGGAATTTTTAAACGACACATGGTGATTAGTATAAATAAATTGAAATTACTAACATTGTAGTAATTATGGTCAAGTAGTAGGTAGTGAAGAAATAACATACATTTATATAATTTAATCCCTATAAAAGTGATGTAAATCTTTATTGTGATAATTGTAATGTGTTCGTTATTGTAATGTAAACGATTGAATATAAGAAATTTATTTAACTGTCACTGATATTTAATGTAAGTGTAAATTTAAAAATCATAGAATCAATAATAATAATTGTACCTAAAATATTTGCACGCCATGAGAAATGGCAGACATATCGTGAGCCAGTATTATTTCAGATCTCGCATGCATGTATTATTTTAATTCTGTATGTATATAAGGTCTATCTATTCATACAGAAATTTCTTAAGGGGTCATTGTACTCCTCATTATGAACAACTTTTACTATGGGCCCAAGCCAGATATCGCGAAAAAAATCAGCTGTTCAGTACATATTGACGAGTTAGTGCCAACATTTTGTAGGGAACAGCTGATTTGTTTTTATACACATGTACCTTGAGACCTTATATACACATGTTTGAGCAAATAAAATTTCTTATTCTTTGATTAAAAAATACTTTCCCTCACCATTTAGACCCCAATGGATTTAAGAACGTGGATAAAGCCAGAGGAATCTTATATGTTACCCAAATAATCATTAACCTTTCGTATGCCGAGTATATAGACACAATTAAAAATCTATTTGTGTCTCGCGTAGATCTACGTTCCGGCAGACGAAGGGTTAAACTACTCTTTAAACGAACTTCATAGAAGTTTCCGTAGAGTCAACTAAATTTTGTCCACTCCGAGAAAACAGCAAAACATTCTTTGATTAAAACCCGACCTAACCAAAGCAATAGATTATATTATCTTCAAGCAAAAGAAGCTAGTTCCAGCGCTTAATTATATGTATAGAGTGGACGAACAACAACACTTGCTTTACAAATACCACCCTTACTGCATCAACATAAAGGCAAATTATCACCATGGTCCACTGAAACTGTAAATTAAACCCACGACGCTTTCAAACATTAATTACTGGAACATTGTAGCGTTGATTTCAGCGGATGATGAATAAATTGCGCTTTAAAAGCGGACACCTTCATTTTGCATGTTGCTAATTAAATTATGTTAATTAATTTTTGAATGTGGAGTGGTGTTGTTGATTGTAATGGAGATGTGCATGTTTAGACAATAAGAAACATATCGACACAATAATTTTCTATCATAGTCTATTTTTACATCTGCTAACATCGCGCTCATAAATATTTGAAAGTCTTTGCAAACATCTTTACCGCACTAGGCAACTGTACAGATTCACAAATATTAAGTAAGATAAGCACATAAAACCTGCCGATATAAATAAGGCAAATGATGGTGAAAATCGTATAAAACTCCAATACGTAATTAAGAAGAACTACGTCACAAAAGATACACACATACACAGATGGTACATACATAGATAGAAAACCGACTTTAGCTTATAATTATTATTACCCTATACCTACCTATGTCTTCTGAAGTAACTGATTGAAATATCTATTCGACCCTCTATTTTGCAAAATGCAATTGCCTAAGAAACTACTTACGAATACCTGTACTCCATTTTAGTCGCACGAAATTAATGAAATGATGAACTGTTCGGCTCCATCAATTCCGCTTTGACGTTTCCGTGAGTGAGTTTGAATTATAACTCAATTTTCCATTACTAACTAATGTAGTCCTCTATCAGCGACAGTACCTAAATTATCCAGTTCATTCACATTTTGTTTGAAAATTGTATTTTGTGGTGTTGCAAGGTTATTCTGACGCTTGAATGACATTGACAGGAGCATGCTAGGTACTTTATAACATTGTGAAAATATCTGTGGAAATTGTATTGAAAAACAAAACAAGAAGGCGGAGTGAGTGGGGAAGATTAATTGTAGATGGCGCGACCATAGCTAGGTTCAAATCAAACAAACATGAACACAAGCTATTTTGAAATCTATAGGTACTAATATTATAAAGAGGTAAAATTTGTTTGTAAATTTGTATGTAGGGGGTAATTTCTGGATCTATAGAACCGATTTTGAAAATTCTTTCACTAATAGGAAGCTACTTTATCCCCAAGTGCCATAGGTTATATTTACAACGTGCCTGTGGGATAATTTCCGACAAAAACGCAAGTGAAGCCGCGGGCAACAGCTAGTTTTATATAAAACTAGCTATTGCAAGCGGCAGAGATTACCCCCTACATACAAACTTGCAAACAAATTTTACCTTTTTATAATATTAGTATAGATGACATTACCAGATTTTCAACCAATGACGTGGCTTGGAACCAGCTATGCTAGCGCCATTACTTTCACATCGCTAATAAGGCTATACAGGCAAAAAGATCCACGTAGAACTAAAGTTTTCTAGGAAACCTCTTGTACTACCGATTTTTTATTACGTTGTTTCGTTTATTGTTATTAGGTACCTACAAAGAACAATAAGTCAGCATTCTCAAAAAATATCAAAAATCCAATCACGGCTACAACACGTGTAATAAATAAAAGCACCAAACAATATAATAAAAATAGTTTGAAGGCTCATTCATTTGTTGTATTGTTTTACATTTAACAACAAAACTAAATTTGTTTTTCATAGTACGAGTATGTTAATAAAAAACAAAGTTTTGCTGCAGTTTGATGAAAAAGTCCCTTAGCTCAAAAAATAAACATCAAATCTTATTCAAACCAATTTTGGTTGAAGTTTTTTTTTACGTTCTATAATCCTGTATATTTTCAGAATTCTCCTCTTACTTTAGAAATTAGAAGGGGGGGACACACATTTCACCACTTTGGAAGTGTTTATCTTTCAAACGATTGACTTTGAGAGAAAATGCTTTTTGGAACCTCAATGTCATTTTCAAAGACCTATCTATAGACACCCCGCACGTATAGGTTTGATGAAAAAAATATTTTTTAGTTTCAGTTCCATGTATAGGGGACCCCCCTTAATCTTACCGCTATAAGGTTTTTATACAAAAATATATTTTGTATAAAAACCTTATAGCGGTTCACAGAATACATCTACCTACTAAGTTTCAACTGTGTAGTCCTAATAGTTTCGGAGTAAAGTGGCTGTGACATACACGGACAGACAGACAGACATACAGACAGACTTGGCGAATCTATAAGGGTTCCGTTTTTTGCCATTCAGCTACGGAACCCTAAACAACATCGAAATTCGATTACAAAGAGGTTTCACGAAAAAGTTTGTTTTTGATGTCATAGGTCGCCTTTGCCACCCACACCATCACCTTTGTACCGAAATTCATATTGTGTAGTTCGAATAAAAAGGTCGAATATGTATAGTTATGGGAAGTAAGTCCCAGATCGGCAATTGGATTTGTGGATTGGAGTTGCGAATACGATACGATATGTTTTCCGCTTAGTTATGTGGAACTCTCTAGTTTGTTGTAAAGGATAACCGTAGTTTATTTTGTGACAATCGCATTACCTATAGATAATTCAATGCATCTAGGCCATATATGGAAGCAAAGATGTAAAAAAGATCCGTCAGTAACTCACAGTTCGTGTAACAATGAGTATGGAAGCGCTGGGTCTCCTAATACAGGAATTGTTTTTCTTAAAAGTAGACTCCAAATGTACTGATTATGCTAATTGTGACAATAAACTATTTTGTATTTGAAAAATATACCATATTCATGTCGATAGGTGTATTTTCCATGTGATATTGATAGACAAGCCGATTCACAAATTTTCACCAACTCTGCAGTGACTATCGTTCACTAATGACAAATTTGTCTTTATGACATGTTCCATCATAACATAACATTGAAGAATCGTTCTATTTTCCCTTACATTTTTGTTTCATGGAGTTTCTTGCCTATGCGTTTTTTTTATTTTATATTTTGATTTTGTTGCGTCGTCGGTGAAAAGGAGTTTATTAATCCCCAAAACTTTCTGTAGTACACAACATGCCTGTAATCACGGAAAGGGTAGGCAGAGGTGTAATAATTACTCACTCATATTTCGCAAGTTATGAAAAAGTTCCAGATAATAGAGGCGTGCCTATTGCCATCAACAGGGCACGAATTTAGACACCGGGCTGCAAATGCAAAATTCGTGATGGAAAAACTGAATAATACTTTCAACAAAAGAATATACTGAAAATATATGTATTAGTAGGTAGGTATATTAGTAGGTATTGCAGCGGAAAGCTTAATTTGTTTTATTTCATGGGTATCACACATTAATTGAGTTGTCGGCTTTGTGCCGTTGCCTCTCGCATGAGTAAATAAATAAATAGCGGTTCCTTCATTTTTGTTCTTGTAATTAGTGTTACGTGTGGAGAATAAACTGTGTTTCGCAGAACAAGCAGCTCAGTAATGATACTCATGATCTGCTTAATACATATATAAACTCGCTCTTTTCCCCCAATGGGGGTAGGCAGACACTACAGAAGGCCACATGCTAGGATCCCTACACACACATATATACTTTTGGCCTCTTCCACGGTCAACTATAGAAATATATCATAATTCTTTTTGGAATGTTAGTTTTCCACTTCTATGATAAAACATGGTGTATAGACGTTAAGAACCCTGAGATAGAATAACATATGCATGTCATAAAACAAGCAGGTCTATTTGTCTTTGAGACAAACCTTGTTGTTGTAGACAAATTGTTGTCAATCCCTGTTGTATGGAAGATGAGATTCTTTTCACCCTATTCCTTATTACGTATAGTTATTATAATAGTACTACAGTACAGTACACCCTATTCCTTATTATAATAAGGAATAGGGTATAGTTTATTTACCAATTACTTACGAAGTCGATATGATGATGTCTATGTTTCGATTAACGTGACCAGCTGCGTATTGTCGGGCCTAAGCTGCCCTCTCATACTTAAGAGGGCCCTTCCCGGCTCGTCTATCGTCAACGCGAGCATGGTCAAAAATCGTGTTGTTTCATCCAGAGCCACAGCGGCGATTTTCTTTCAACTCCCCCGTCTTACACCGCCCCCGACCCCGCACAACTCGTCTCCCGCGCACCTCATACCGCCTAACGCGATGACATTGAACGAAAAATAGTGTTCGAAAATTTCTTAAACTTGTTCCAGAAAATACGTGTTTTTGAATAAGTCTTACAAGTGTGTGAAAAACGATTTTGTTATTAAGAATCTTCATTACATGTGCAAGGTTTCTATGGAGATGTTTTCTTTATTTTTACAGTTTATGAGTACATTATGAACGGCCAAAGTTCAGTTTAAATTTGTGCAAAACAGCAATTTTTGGAGGCTTATACTGAATTTGTTACTACAATTTTTTATTTTTTGCTACCATAGAAACCTAGTTATAGTGCATAAAATACCTATTAGTTCAAAAAAAAAACAAAGATAGATGTGTTACAACGGCATAATCACGTAAGAGCGTTTGTATGAAAAGTATGACGGGTTGGCCGCTCTTAACGACTACTCCTACTCGTACTAACTTGCCTCGTCTCACTTCGTCTTACTTCTTGTACTAACTTTAACATATTAATATTGTAAAACCAAATATTTTTTAAAAGAGTAGGAAACCATAGAGATTCTTGCCGGTTCGTCTCTATACGAAACGACCGACTCGAAACGTGCACGACGTTTCTCGACGTTTTATAAGTGCCCATGTAGCGTGTGTGGAATAAAATATTTTGATCTTAATTTTGACTATATTGAGCGACCATCTGGACCCAAGTCCATGGTGCTCAAAACATGGTGTGAAAACACATCATCATCCAGTAACCTGACTTGCTCTACTAACCTGTAATGGCCACTGATTGCATCCAACGTGAGTCCATAAATTAGCGTAAAAATGTGTGATTATTTGACTACGGTTAAATGGAAAAATGCCGTAATAACCCCGGATGCCATATCGATTGGTCATGGGAGTTTAAGTAGAATGGCACTGATAACCTTTTGTGGTAAGTCGTACATATTACATTTCGTTGAATCATGTATGTATACCTATTCATAGAATTAAAAACTCGCTTCTGTAGAATCTGTCTGGTGATCGCTAAGATCTTTCAAGCTACAGAATGGATTTCTAGGATTATTAGGAGGTTTTTTTTTATTTGTCTTCACTACCATTTAGACATTCATTAGGGAAGGTCTATACCTAATACATTATATACCATTTTACATACAGGAATCTCGATGTTCCGTCGCCATTTCAACAATGCACAGCATGGGCGGGTCGAAAGTATATTATATTCTTAAAATTCTCGTTACAAAAACAACATAATAGTTTTCCACTATAACTCATCCATAACTTTCGTTTAAATTCATCTCCTTCTTTCGGCCAGTTGAAACGACATCAATAAAATCCTCCACGATATCCCAACTTGATTTTATTACGAGATCAAATTGGTCGTCAACAAAAAACTTTTTACAAAGTAACCCTCTTTTATTGACGTTGTTTATTTTGAAAGGATGCCTCTCTATCCTAACGGTAATAAGATTGGCTAGGGGTGGAGACTTTATTTAATTTCAAGTTCGACCTTCGGTGGAAGAACTAACTATATTTTGATCAGGCCTTTTTGACCTGATTCAGTTTCTGGCTATTTGTGTCAGTCGTGGTTTGGTAACGTTACATACGAACTACACGTCATGGGAAATCCTGCTTCGCGCAAGCAATGTTAAAAAAACCGACAAAAATCGTCGGGCGGTAATCTATTAGGCACTTCACCCGTTTGGTCAGACCTCTCTTTTTAATGGAGGCTGAGAAACTCTTTAACCTGTTTATTTTAGTTATTGCGGACAAAACACCAGTTACATGTTGCATATAAAAAAAAATCCTGAAACTAAATTAACAAACATTAACACACTATGGTCCACGAATTAATTTTAGAAAATTATTTAAAGAAGACATACTTTTATAGTCAGGTTCAGTCTTCCAAGGAAATCTTCATCATGACCTTATAATGTGGTATGTATGGTCTGTTCCATTCTAAACAAATCGTTCCTTACAATATTCATACAAAAGGATTGTAAATCCTGAAACACTGTATTGTTCATATTATTATGAAATTACCAACAGTCTCATAACTCTAGTGACGGTTTTAGTACAATAGCATCAACAGACAAGCTGCGCTGTGTTCAACAGACGTGTACAATCTAATTGCTCTGCAACACCCGGACCATTACAACTTGTTACGAACACAGTTTCTAGCAGATGTCCAAAGTTGTGGCCATGGCTGGTCGATATGTCAACTGTTTCAAGGAAAGGGATTAAAATACGATAGAAATACTTTTAGAAGAAATTTCGCAGACACAATACGATCCAATGTCTCACACCCTTATTTAAAAACAAGTCAATATGATGACTTATGTAAAAGTTGTAACTTACGAGGAAATGCGGTAGGTATCTGAAGTAACTATCGCTGTCGCTCAATGAGCGCTATTTCGAAATTGGTGCGATAAAGACAACTATAGATTCGACAAGTAAAAAGTCATAATTCGAGGTTTGGCTCTCGACTATTTCCTCCTCCAATATTCGACCAATTGAAAGAACAAAAATTTGGACTTCTGGTCAAAAAACCAGTTTTTAATACCAAAAATGAGGAATTTCACTCCACAGCCTGGAGACCGGGACACGGGACGCGGACCATTAAAAGATATTTCATAAACTGAATAAGACGGATATACCTATACTGTGTCCCTATGTTTTTCTTTTTCAGTAATAGTTGTCAAATTTATACACTAGGCCTCTGTTGACAGCGGTCCAAAAAGGTAATTTTGATCATTTTGTAAAGATTCTAGTGCTGATACAGATTATGTATCATAAAAAAAAACGTAGCTTTAAAGTCATAAACCAGATAAAAACAGGTGAGAGCGTTTGTATGGAGTAAAGACCACCTGCATTTCCTCACGATTTTTATTCTGTATTGAGAGCTATCGTTTTTGAGCTCGCCAGATGGCGCCACTGTCGAGTAAGGTCCTGTCAATAATTTTATTCTAGACTTTAAAGTACCAATAACTTCATAAAAAGTTTGTTTTATTAGCTACAACAACATAGTGTAACAACATACTTCAGGAATGGCTCAATCTAGACCACAATCGTGAATATTAGTAAAAATACGTGATAAAAAAGCAAACAACGCGCGAACACTCTATGACATCTGACATTTAGGAGACCTCGCGCTACACTAGCGCCTCTAGCGGCGAATTCATACGCGAAAGCCCCCATTGCTTGAAGTTAGAACTGTCAAAAGTTAGTATTCTTAGCTTTGCTTTCTTTGAAGGTTCTTACTTTATTACATTTTTGTCTATTGCATGAAAATAAGAGTAGTTACTTTAACTTGGCTATAGATTCGTGTGTAAGTATCTCCCCCTTTCAGTTTCTTGTTCTTCTTCAATCTTTGGCCACCCAATGCTGAGTGCAGGTTTCTTCGCAATCTCTTTCTTTCAGTTTATTTACTGCTAACTATTCAGTAGGCTAATCTATCGTTTGAGTGAAATATGTTCTACAAGCGAATCATTTTAACTTAATAGCTAGAGGTAAAATGACAGTAAATGAGGTAAATAAAACAATTTGACATAATAGGGAATACGCATGTATATTTTTTTTTTCACTTAAATCAATAATGTACAGTACTATCAACCCAAATAATTAAAAGTTAATTTCAACAACTGCTTGTCGCACAAAAAAAATATTAAACTCCTACAATTTTCTACGACAGTTCAAACGTCCATGACTATCGCGGCCATTCATGTCATAGCATTTGATGTCACTTACCTCTATCTGCCTTGTTTAAATCAAATTTTTTGCCCTTAGTAGAATAGTTTTACTATAATGTAAGTGCTTTATTTAAGTAAAAATTGCAATAACAATATTATAGTAAAATCTTAGTGAAACTTCAAGTACTTTTCAACTAAAAGTGTTTATTGACACATAGCATTTGACGTCACTACCGGAATCGATGCGTTTTGTGTTTGCGTTCCGTTTCACCAAAAACACGCTACATAAAATATTAAATTATAAAATAAGTGTTGTATTAGAGAATTAAACAAGTGTACCACAATGTTTTTATGGTCCAATACAAGGCATTTTTAAGAAATAAAAAATGTTTTGTATTTCTTGCATATACCTATATATTGCCTGTATATTGCCAAGTTTGCTAGAAGACATGCTGCGCCGACCCCAAATGAATTGGGGTAAGGCCAGGAGAATGGAGATGATGATATGCCTAGTTTGACATGTTACACTTGTCTTGTACTGACCACAACATGTTGGCTATTGCAAGAAGATTACGATTGTATTCGTGTCGTCCCTTGTAAGTACGAGTATATTAATATGACATAAGTTTCAAACAATTCAAAAGTTTGCCCTTCACGAATAAAATGTATTCAAACTCTGTTGAGTAGGTCCTCATTACGGCTTATTTTGGTGCACTGACTTCATTACTTCACAAATAAGGGAAATCAAGGCAACATACTTAAAAGGATCACAATCAAATTATGATATGCTTACAGAGTTCAAACAAAGAGCTCTTTGTACGGATAAAATAAAAAAATAAAATACCAGCCTATTACTGTCCCACAGCTGGGCAAAGGCCTCTTCTCAACAGAGAAGGCACGAGCATTGATCACCACGCTTGCTCAAGACGGGTTGGCGATTTCAGACGTTTATAAGTCCAGGTTTGACGATGTTTTCCTTCACCGATGTCTGTGATGTCCAAGATGAACTAAGAAAGTACATATGAATTGAAAAAGTCACATTGGTGCTTGCCCGGATTTGATTTGATGCATGAGAGGCGAGGTCTTAACCTCTGGGCCATCACGACTCTTTGTACGTACTGAAATAAAATTTATGAACCCTGCAGACTTATAAAAATAACTTGTGATTTAAAATATCAGTCTGTTACTTCTATAATTTTTGAGCCAAAATCCAGTATTGGATTCTTAATGAAACTCTAACAATATTCATTTTTTTAAAGTATTTACTGTAGGGGAATCCGGGCCCATAATGCATACCAGTTTAAAAATGTCGTCGTAATAGGATATAATACTAACGAATTGCCCTGACTCCATAAGGAGTTCCTTGAGAGGCAGTGAACCGACTTATTGCACAAACTGGCTTGCACTGAAGTAGTTAAGCATAAAAATTGTATATCGATGTATCTAATTGGACATCGTTATACAGACTCTTACTAAACGGACTGTACAAATTGTAGACGGCTCGTTAAACGCAAGGGGTCTTAGAATTGCTCCTTGGGGAAACCTTTCTATTCGAAGAATTATTTCAAACTTCTGTCCTGTTGATTCTATTGTGTTGCTGTTGTTCACTAGTTTATTATGTACTAACAGTAGATTAAACCAATCGAAAGTTTTCATTACTCAGCTGAACACGAAATGTACATTAATTACCGTACCGACTATTTGATTAATACTGTTAATTTACTTTGAATCTGACCGTATGACGTTGTATTTAACAGAAACACAATATGTTTTCGTGTTGATGTTGGTGAGCTTTAATACTTATTACATTTGTTGCTAATATCATAGATTTGGTGTTGCGCAAATATGAAATTCATGCAAACACAGTGTTAATAAGTCCATGTGTTGTTTCTAATTACAGTTTCGGTATCACAATTGTATTCAATTTGGCTGTTAGTAGCTAATTCTGTTTAATTATTTAATTATTGTCACCACTAATGTATGTAGGATTGTTAATGTGGTCACTGTAGCTAGGTTTCTATTGTGAGCTTTGTTTGGAAAACTTTAAATGATTCATAACCGATTAATAATTGACATTTATCATTTTATTCATTCCGAATCATTTGTCCGTTGTTGTTCACTTTCAGAATACATGCATATACATACATAAATCGTGTATATTTTCAGTGGACTTTTTTATATTACAAACAATCTAATTCCAGCAACTACTTCGAGACGAAACCACTATCAGTAAGGATTTTTATCTGCCTAAATAAATTGTGCAAAACTAGAACCAAGTATTCCGAATTTCTCGTATTTTATGATGAGTAAGTGTCTAGAAATAACTAAGAGACAGTCGTTTCTACAATTTCAAAGCGCTTTATGTCTTTTCTACTACCTTTTAGACTTTATTAGAGGCCCTTAAATAATGGCTAATGATCGAAGTTGGGACATAATAGCTTGTTAAACTAATTTAGCGGTTTTTTATTCCTCTAACTTTTGATGTCTTGATATTATATTAGACTCAGTTTGTTTTGCAGGTGGCCTACCATGACGTCTTAAAGCAGGAGTAATTTCATTTTGGAAAGAGATGGCGCTAGACGACCTGCTATAAGACGTCACAGTAACCCCCCAGTTCTACTAATTTTATTAACATTTTGGTATTGAAAGTGGATCCGCGTAAAAAATAACGGGTGATGTCGCTTTGTCGTGGCATCCGCGTTCCGGCAGTAAAACGGGATAGCGCGGATCCAGCTCCGCGAGACTCACACCAGGGCAGACACGAACACAGTTTTTGAAGATTGGGAGTAGTGGTCCCAGGTGAATCTTTAGATGGATCACCTCTCACATTGAAGAATCTCTCTAGTCTCCACATTGAGGAATCTCAGACATTGATAAATTTAATTTAAATTAGATAAACCTAAAAGTATTCATCATAGACTAAGAGACTATGGAGAAAGAAAAAGTAACAGCTTGGCAAATCTGACGTACATGTCACAACATGAAAAAATAAATTTGAAAATAAATTTAAAAATTATGAAAATTAATATTTTATTTCAGGTAATTCTATGAAAACGAATCGTATTTAGACCGATTCCCTGAGTATAAACAAACAAACCAATAATAAAGGATGATAAATGATATATGGTATAACAAGTATAGAATTGCAAAAAAAAAAAAAGAATTTGGTATGGTTGTTCCTGGTTTAGTTTTATCGTTATCAGTCAGTAATGATGATCAAACCAAGCTGCATATATTTTGCACCAAAGCGCAGCATGTTTGAATTACTATCATAAATGCAGTCAGACCAAAAAAGCCAATGGAAAATGATAACGCAATGAAGGAAGTAAGCGAATGGTAGGATACAAGCAGATACAAATATATGGAGACCAAAACTGACCAAGTGCGAGTCGGACTCGCGCACGAAGGGTTCCGCATCATTATCTAAAAAAAAAACAACACGTTTGTTGTATGGGAGCCCCCCCCCCCTAAAATATATTTTATTCTGTTTTTAGTATTTGTTGTTATAGCGGCAACAGAAATACATCGTCTGTGAAAATTTCAACTGTCTAGCTATCACGGTTCATGAGGTACAGCCTGGTGACAGACAGCCAGACAAACAGACAGACGGACAGTGGAGTCTTAATAATAGGGTTCTGTTTTGACCCCTTTGGTACAAAACCTTAAAAAGGCATTCTGCGCTGCCGCAGAGTCTCCAAACTACTGCAACATGATGATGTTAGATTAGTAGCAATAAAACAAAATTATCAGCTGGTTAAAATAAACGACCACCTAATAAAGTAAATAATCACAATTTGGAAGATCATTAATAAAATTATGAAGGAAGGCGACGAAGCGACCAGCCATTCATTACCTAACTACCACCTTCTCACCCAAGATTAATTGAGTAGGAACGACGAACTGAAAGTACTAGCAATACGAGGTAAGTAATCATAACAATAATTACTTATATGCTGTATTTGTGGTAACGTGAGAAAAGTATCACCCGTTATTTGTGGTGTTGTGGAGAATGTGCCATTAATATTAAAATGAAATAAGACAGAGTAAATAATAGACATGTCGTTGGAAAACCACTATGATGAATAAAAGTGAGTTCCTTTGAACTGGGACCAGGATCAGGGACCTTGGGGACACAACAGGATTGGTGTAAACAATGAAATTGATACACAAATAAAACGCATGTTTGGAAATATCTATCACTGTTTGAACGAAACGTTGTTTGAAGGCTTTGAATCATTCTTATGAAGACAGGCCGTGTAGACGGTGTGTTCCACTCGCGCCTTAAAGAGTTGTCAGCAAATGGGAAGGGGTCCGAAAGGGCCGATGCCTGCCACGGCTGCGGGAGTGTTCGAAAGAGATACCGCGGCCCTGGAACACAAAGGGCAAAAGAAAGAACATAGATGGGTTTTACTCAGTAGAACACACTTCGTTCCGCTGCGCCCCGAGGAAAATAAAAAGCTCTTTTAATCATGTTGAATAAGTAGTTTTGTAATAAAGGTATTTCACTTATCATATTTACAGATAAGACCTACGGCTTTCCTAAGGCTGCAGTATTCTTTGCTGTAAAACTATTAGTTCGATCTTAGAGCTAAAGTTACAAACCTAGATCGGCAAAGACGTTCAACACTGCATTTTTATCATGAACAAACCAGCAAAGCAGGCAAAGTTTCCAACGATCTTCTTATGGAAATGGAAATATCAGTGGTTGCTTAAAGTGAAGTCGAAAAGTCGTGGAACTGCTAGTTAGTGTACTTCGGTACGTATGACTGAAAGGTATATATTATTATGTCCCTGACAAGTTTTCTCTGAAGTCGCGTTTATGAACCCAGGCTTCGACCTCTCGCTTCCGGCCTTGGTTCAATCCATGGTCCGGAGCGAGACGGAATGGGACGCCGTCACCTCCTTCTGCGAAGCAGTCATGCTAGCGAAGGAGGTGGCGGAACGTGAGAGGAAGAGAACCTCACGTCCCAGCCGCCGCGGGAGACGCACTGGGCGTCGGGGGCCACCGTAGGCGCAGGCCTGTGGACGGTGAGCTATGGGCTAGCTCGCCGTCCGTCCGTCTTATGACGACAGGCCGTGTCGACGGCGCGTTCGTGTTCCACGCGCGCCTCAAGGAGAGTCAGCAAACAGGAAGGGGTCCGAAAGGACCGATGCCTGCCAGGGTTGCGGGACTGTTCGAAAGAGATACCGGGAACACAAAGGGCAAAGGAAGGAACATGGATGGTTTTTAGTCAGTAAAAGTCTGACACTCCCTCCTGCTCAGCCCAGAGCGGGAGGGGTTATTTGATGATTTCCCATCCGAAAAAAAAAAAGGCTTACGTAGTGTTAGCTTTTGGAAAAATATACAATGTTTGTCTAGGGAATATTGATAGCGATTTATCTATGTGGTATTCGATTTTCCGTAAAATATGAGTGCTGTGTCAAATCTTTGATCGTTGATATAAGAGCCCAATCATGGCTTGTATTTGAATTTGAAGGCACCCAAATACACAGCTGTAAATGTTGTATCGTAGCGACGTACACTAATGATTCTCTAATATTATGAATGTATTATCGTGGTATTATCGAGAAAGAAGTAAGTAGTTATGTTGTATTTTCTGACTTCTGCTTACTGAGACTGCAGGATTTACTCTCTTTCTGACTTTAGCTCGTTCCATCGTCGACCTAATCTTTGTCCTTAGAACTAGATTGAGGTCAAGAGTAGGTCCATTTAATATAAGTATATTAAAAATAGGTAGCCGTTGGTCAAAAGCCTCCCATCGGGGGATTTTGATCATCCTGATGACCTTCGCTTCTTGTTTTGATTGACGCACTCACTATCACCTTAATGTTTGTTTTGCGATGTTTTGTTCTATTTTTCTTTCTGGGGAGTCCGTTTGTAAAACTAAATTTCCCCTAAATGTCCGGGTCTGTGTAAGTTTTTGTTCGGCATCGTCTAGTGAGGCGATTTCATAGATTATAGATTTAGTTTTTCGGGATCACTTTTGATACCTAGCCAATGTTTTGTCTATTTTATCAGTATCAAGTGAAACTTGGAGCAAAACCCCGCGGAAATCCCATGGAAAATAAACCATTAAAATCACGCCCAGATTGTACGTTTCCTGTAAACTCGAGCGTTTGTTTTTTGTTGAAATAAAAACATTTGACCGGGTACGCAGCCAAATTTTGTGCGTATTGTTTTATACCAACGTGTACAAGCTAAATTATAACGTTTTGTTTGAGATAAGGGCCTCCAATAGACCGAAACTCTCAACAAAAAGGTTTGTCTGAATAATATTTATAGGTTTGTTTCTTGTTGGAAACAATTTGCCGCTCAGTTACGCCGCCTCCGTATAATTTGTCAGCTGAATGCACTTTTACTCTGTTGCCAAATGATTAAAGCAACCATTAAACGAAGTTAAATTAAAATAATGGTCGCAAAGAATAGTCTCTAGATGTTTTTTTGTTGTTTTCAGTTAAGTACCCTTGAACATTTCAATATCTCTTGATATTGAAATGTTCTTGTCTCGTAAAAAAAGTTTTATGTTTTTAATTTTATTGTGGTTGTTCATAAAAGTAAAATTTCATTCTCTTGGATGACTTACTTTTTTAATGTTTTTGGTACCGAAGAATTCAGCAAAAAATTGACTGAAACAAATAGCTACGCTTTTATGCACAACATAAGCAAAAGGTTTACAATATGAACTTGTTATTGTAAATTTTCCTGAATTTCACTTTATACCTAAGCCAAGCCATTTCGCTGTCTCAAATTGTCTTGAAGCTTACTCGCGTAAGAAATAAAAACGTGCAGGATTAGTATAAGTTCAGTTGGCAAGAAGCCCCGTTTCTAAACTTTAAACTAAGCTGGAAATTAAAGAAAAACATAAGGCACTGTCCTTATCGTCCCTAGCAGGTTGTAGAAGTTTCTCGAAGGAAAACTTAACGATGTTTCTAGAACGAACTAGAACTGGCAAGCCGTCACATTGAACTACATTGTTATGGACGTAATATTGGGAAGCTTATTGCTACTCGTGCTTTTAGCTATGCTGGCACGACTTTAGACCGTCTCATATGGTTGTAATGTTATGGTCTGATAGTATTGTAAAAATAAGTGCGGCGCAGGACCCGGGAAAAGTAGCAAAATATTACTTTTTGTAATTGAAAATTAGGGTTACATACCCAATTATTTAACCCTTTAAGGATTTCTCCGTGCTTCTCATGCAGAAAAAATCCATTGGGCGAGTTGTAAGTGAAAATTAATGTTTTAGGAAGATAAAATAAATACTGAAGAATGTTACTACAACAATATAAAAAGTCATATACTTTTTGGGTGTCGATAATTCGTGGGGTGTGATCAAAAGTTGTGTTTACCTACAAGGGACTTTTACATTACAAGCGGCATGTGGGTGCGCTATGATAGCTGCCTTACCTCGCCTTTGCTTGATATGAAAATGCTAGTAGTCGATTCGCACGAAAATTATTCGCACGATCGTGCGAATCGTCCCCTTTCAATAAAAATATTTTTTTAGTAGGCGATTCGCACGGAAGTATTTAAATTGCGTGCGAATCGACCCCTTCAAGAATTAGTAGTATGCGATTCGCACACACCTATACTTTATCGAAAAGTTTCAAGAAAAAAGTACTATCACGTACAAAATGCTTTCTTTTAATACAGGACACAAATAAAACGATTTTTAAGGAAATCAAGTTTTTATATTTTACTTTGTATCTATCAGAAAGTGATTTTACATCATTCACAGTTTAAATAACTTAAAACCATAATTATAACCAAGATTACAAATAAAATCACAGTTAGTAGGTACGATTTATAATCAAATATTTGGTTTTGCATTTTTACAAGTAAGTACTCTTTTTCCGTACACTTGCATTTACCTTAAATCATCACAAATTACTACTTATTAGAGTTTTTACCGAAATCAACTTTTTATGAACCCCTGAGTCTTGTTAAAAATAATGTTGTTTAAAAAAGGTAAGTCAAAATTAAATAATTAACGTTATAATGGTCTAAAAGCTAATTTTAAAAACAACGAAAAATATAACGAAACTATAAATATATAAATCTTTTTAAATATTCGTAATAACAATATAAAAATCGTTTTAATTAGCTAAGGTATGGTTTTAAATGTGGCAATTAAATAAACAAAAACAAAATATTTTTTCTCTATTAAGTATTAACTAGTACAATTTTGGAGTATTATAGTAAATGTAATAAAATAACAGTCACAAAATCACAGTTACTATAACAACAATATTTTGCTCTAATAGGTAAAAAATAACAATCAACTAATCAATAATAATATAAATATTTCTTAACACAAAAATTTTACGATGATAGGAGCATTATCATCACTGAAAGTTAAAACAATCACAAAATCACAGTTAAACAGAGTCATCTGTTGTATTAATAGGTACAAAGTTCTTAAAAATGTAACACTTAACTAATCAACAATATTATAAATATTTCTTAACACAAAAATTTTACGATGATAGGAGCATTATCATCACTGAAAGTTAAAACAATCACAAAATCACAGTTAAACAGAGTCATCTGTTGTATTAATAGGTACAAAGTTCTTAAAAATGTAACACTTAACTAATCAACAATATTATAAATATTTCTTAACACAAAAATTTTACGATGATAGGAGCATTGGCATCACTGGAAGTTAAAACAATCACAAAATCACAGTTTGTTAAACAGAGTAATCTGTAGTATTAATAGGTACAAAGTTCTTAAAAATGTAACATTATTATTTATTTATGTAGCATTTTAAAACTGTTTTTTTTTTAAAGTTCTTATAAAGAATAATCAGTTTCAGTCTTTTTTTTAGTCATGACCTAATGGCTTAATTTTTCTATACAAAGTTGGAGATCTATGTGACCATGAAGGAATTGATTAACAATGTCTTCAATTCTTTTCTGCAGTCTTATTCGTTCACATGACTTTACTGAGATGTAATGGTTTCTATGAAACATTGTTAAATAATGTTGAGAATCTTTTTGCAGAACCTTCAAGAGCATCACAATATTCGGTTTAGGTTTTACCATTTTATTAAATCGGGCGTTCCAAGCTTCTATTGCATTATTAGTTTTGTGAATGACATCAAAAAATGTCCACTTGTCGGAATAGTAGGCACTCTCTTTTAGCCATGTATTAACAAAATAATTGTTGAATTGTGTTAATTTTGGTTCATTTTCATTTTCTGCTTCAATGTACAGCCAACCATCTGATCGGTATTCTTGAGGAAGATATGCGAGAGCTATACATCGTAATGCGTGTATTTTATAAATCAAGAATTTATTCATCCCTAACTGTTTTAATTTTCTATAAATACATCTTTTAAAGTGAAATAAGCAGCCCTGTATCCTGGTGTGAGGACCAAATACTGTTTGAATTGCTAACATTGCACTTTTCTCAAAATCCATGGTAATTACAGTAGGGGCAAATTGAGGTATACGACTTTTTATGAGCCTAAAAAATAGTTCATATGTTTTTTCTTTTTTATTAGGAAGTAATGCATAAATGGCGGGTAAAATGTTAGTGTGTGTTGAAGTACTGCCAACATCGATGTGTAAAGTATACAGCTGTAAAAATGGTGGTACACAGCTCTTGAAAGTCCCATCACAAAAAACGGTCTCAGCATTATTTAAAAATGGCAAAACTTCCTTGTTTGCGAAGAGTATAAGTCTGGTTTGCTTACATTTATAATCTGCAACGACCAATTCTTCGAAACACGGAGGGATAGTCATATCTTTAGCTTTACGAACTACTATTTTACTAACTTTCAGTGCCTTGTTTCTATGTAGATATAGCCTTCTTTTCAAATTTTTGTAGTCAGGAATATTCTGGACTAAATCGTATCCAGCATCTTTAAGTTTTATTACCGCATCAGAATAAATCTGAGGCATGCTCGTAGTTTCATTCTGTGCACGTTTAATGCATGTGTCTATATGACGCTTGACCTCATTATCTATATGATTAGGTTTACATAAATGATGATCTTCTTTGACAATCTCATGTTGACTATTTGTTGTTAAAAATGCTTTACATTGTTTTCTATTAACGCATCGCCACACTGTAATGCCATTTTTATTTTTCCGATGTTGGTTATGCTTATAACCGTGCCTCAGTAAGATTACTTGGCCCCTCTCTGATTGAATAAATTCGAATTGGCCTTTTCCACCTTGACTCGTTGATGGCCCTTCCATTATATTTTTTCAAAATCAAATGATGTTGATGCCAAAGTCATCTGGAAGAAATAAATGTCTTCACTAAAACTTCTTGATAAAAATAATATTGTTTTTAGTTTTATTTAGTAGGCTATGTTTCTTAAAATAACAGAATTGTGAGTAATAATTTTTCATATAGTAATGCTATTTATAAGAAGAAGAAGATGAAGTATTATAAACCTCTTCATCCCTATACATAAAGGTATTTAAAGACATTGAATCTATTTGTTCATTCTGTTAGCTGAACCAGCTAAACGTTGTAAATTTTATAGCTGGAATACATTTTGAAATAGAAAACCTAATAAAATACCCTAAATAAGTCTACTTAAGTGTGCTAAATAACTAATACATAATTAATAAGTAGATAGTAAATTAAATTACTTACGCATCGGAATCTCCTAAGATATCGCGAAGCTCATGTGCAATGTCGTCGGTGGATATGGTGCTATCCACTATCACTGAACAAATCACTAAACTGTAACTGTAAAAATATGCAGTAGGTACAGCACAGACCGCACTTCAGAACAGTGTGAAATGCGAAAACAGAATAATAATCTTAGTTTCGGCACGGGGTCCCAACGCGAACAATCGATATTTTGTTCTAATTAATTCTAATAGATGGCGTTACTTGTATCGATTGTATTTTATAGTGCGTATATCAATTGTAAAAGAAATGATATGGATATTGTATGTAATTGTTAAAAAAGTCTCTCTTGTACGAAAAATCTAATAATGGGTCCATAATTCCAATTTCTATGATCTCTCAAAATCTGTGGCTCTAGGTTCTACCAATAGATGGCGCTGTCACCAAAACAGGGAAGAAATCGACGGAAACAATCTCATGAAATGAATGGTTCATAGGTACAACCGTAACCTTACAACTACAACAACTTAGTGAGGTAGGGTTGCCCGGTTGGCTCAGAGTCAGAACAGATTTTCTATTGTGCTCCAGCTTATGAAGGCGTCTAGATCTTATACACTGTATCAAAGTTATCGTAACACATTTGAACTATAGAACATTTAAATAATAAATAATTGCGAATACCCTGTTTATATTATACCTGATTAATAAACGATGGTCCCGTTTCTTTGTATGGGATGGGGCATCTGTACGTAAGTATTATGGTTATCTGTAGATTCGGTATAAGGCAAATGCCGGTGCTTTTTACGGGGTAGGATTAAATATAGGTACTATTGTTTTGACTTGGGTTTATTTATTATCTACTCTAAAAGGATTAAAATACGCAGAAAGATAAAATATATTTTTGGCAAATCCTACCACTACTGATTTATTGCTTAACTACTTCTTTGTGCAAGTGCTCAAGCGCCATGTACCGGCAATATTTGTGGTAAGTAAAATACAAAACAAAGGGCTACTCGGCAAGCCGCAATAAAAATTAATCCCCTGGAGCTAATAAAAAATATTTCTTCATTATTTTTGGGATCTGCTATTGTGAGTACTTAAGGGCGTTTCTTGTTATTAGTTTCTTTGTTATCTTTAACAGTTAGTATTATTTGTATAAAAATACACCGGCAATTTATTAAATCTCTCATTTATGGTGTTCATTTTATAAGTTTTCATATTAAATACTGACAAAACTTTTCATCTTACCTCTTAACTAGTATTTTGTGCCTGACTGCGATGCGAATAGAGAATTATTGAATTTTAATATTAATATTCTAGAATATTGTACATGACTGTACTTAGATTTATTATTCGCACATTTTGTTAAGTGTGCGAATCGCATACTACTAATTCTTGAAGGGGTCGATTCGCACGCAATTTAAATACTTCCGTGCGAATCGCCTACTAAAAAAATATTTTTATTGAAAGGGGACGATTCGCACGATCGTGCGAATAATTTTCGTGCGAATCGACTACTAACCCCTATTGTAAAAAACAAGACTACACGCCTTACCCACCGAGGAAGCAGGGGTGAATACACACACGTCATCAATTATGTTTGACACGCACAGATTATGAAATAATTTGTAATTATTTGGTGAAATAGGTAAATGTGATGTACATAAAGTTTTATCTTTACAGGATAACAGAAACCTCACATCCTCACAATGTATTTTATTCACTGATAATTTAAGCAAGCCACGTCTTTCAGGAATCTTTGTCGATTATTCGAACGACAAAACTCTTGCAGACATGGCACGAATAGAAAGAGTACAATGGGAAATTTAGCACCCAAGGATAACTTTAAGCCCTTTGGAAGTTTTTTTTGGTACCCCTACTGTCTTCGTCGGTCCTCCTCTTTGCCCAAGATACGAAAATCGGATTAAAAAGAAGACTAAAATTCATTCGACAGACACTTCTCCAATCTTCAATTACAAAACGAAAATTATTAGAATGGCTTTAACAGTCTGTTATAATAAAAATGTTGTTGGTAGAAAATTGAATAAAGTTAAAATAACCTTAATTAATGTAACGATGTTTTGTTTTCGAAGTTTTAAGAGGCTCCTTCTTTCGAAACTTTATTCAAACGCAAATGTTTGGTCAAAGAAAGGATTACAATTTTGCTAATGTTTTAATCTACGGTAGATTAGGGTTAATGTAATATGGAGATGACCGATTCTCAACGTCATTCGTCAACTAGTAAGCGTGTAGATGAATATTCATATCGATGCTCACACATCAAATATACCTTGCTCTATACATTTCCAATGTTCTCTGTGTCTCGGTGCTCGGCCAACTTTTATTCTCACTAACGCAATATTCTCCAATATAGCGCTTTTATTCGATTAATTCTTAAAAATGGCGCTCGCTGGAGAGATATCGGCGGGTTAACAATATTATCTAACTAATTGAATTCTGTAACGGCTGAATAACTGCGGTTAATTGAGGTCTGACCATCATTCCAATCAGCGGAACTCACTGACCTTTATAGAAAATAGAACAGTTGAGTGAACTAATTACAATAAAGTTATTGATTTTATTCTTGGCATCCTTAAATAGGTTATCTTTTTATAAGAGATCGAAGGCAGTACAAAAAGTAGGTTTATCGTAGGACAGTTAGTTAGAGAATAAATAATCGCAGACAGTACCACAGAATACGCAATAATACAGACGCCAGCATATCAAGCTACTGTAATCTGTCAAATTTCTTTAATATATTTTCAACTTTATCGTTAACTAGCGACCCGCCCCGGCTTCGCACGGGTGCAATGTTGTACATTTAAACCTTCCTCTTGAATCACTCTATCTATAAAAAGAACCGCATCAAAATCCGTTGCGGAGTTGTAAAGATCTTAGCATACATAGGGACAGTCAGCGGGAAGCGACTTTGTTTTATACTTACCTACTATGTAGTGAATGAAGCATTACGTTCAAGGTTGAATGGGAAAATTTGACAGTTTCACGTAGCATGATGGGCTGGCGTCTGTACATAAATTTAGAGACCACTCATGGAAAAGGCATGAAAAAATTAAAGTACGTATGAAAAAACATACAAGCAATTAAAAGAACCTCTTTATAACACCACGGTTCAATGAATCGTGGATGAGAAAGATACGAATACGATCGATAGTCATGTTGTGGCTATGACAACTTCTTACGCAAGCAAGGCCGATAGATACAACTATTGTAGGAAAATGAGCTCACGAAGTCACGATATCTCTCAAAATATTTGTTACACTACCTGATATCTGATGCTTGCCGACCTTACTGTTATTTAGGCAGACCAGGCAAACATTTAGTGAGTTTGGAAACAAACAAGAGGAAATCATTTCTTAACCTAACTGGTTGCCTAATTCCCGTTTTCACCAGCACTGGGCGAAACCTAACTGGTTGCCTAAGGCTCGTTTTCACCAACAGTAAGCAACACCTAACGGAATGCCTAATACCCGTTTTCACCAACACTAGGCGAAACCTAACTGGTTGCCTAAGGCTCGTTTTTACGAACACTAAGCGAAGCCTAACTAAATGCCTAATTCCCATTTTCACCCAACACTAGGCGAAACCTATCTGGTTGCCTAAGGCTTGTTTTCACGAACACTAAGCGAAGCCTAACTAAATGCCTAATTCCCGTTTTCACCAACACTAGGCGAAACCTAACTGGTTGCCTAAGGCTCGTTTTCACCAACACTAGGCGAAACCTAACTGGTTGCCTAAGGCTCGTTTTCACGAACACTAAGCGAAGCCTAACTAAATGCCTAATTCCCATTTTCACCAACACTAGGCGAAACCTATCTGGTTGCCTAAGGCTTGTTTTCACGAACACTAAGCGAAGCCTAACTAAATGCCTAATTCCCGTTTTCACCAACACTAGGCGAAACCTAACTGGTTGCCTAAGGCTCGTTTTCACCAACACTAGGCGAAACCTAACTGGTTGCCTAAGGCTCGTTTTTACGAACACTAAGCGAAGCCTAACTAAATGCCTAATTCCCATTTTCACCCAACACTAGGCGAAACCTATCTGGTTGCCTAAGGCTTGTTTTCACGAACACTAAGCGAAGCCTAACTAAATGCCTAATTCCCGTTTTCACCAACACTAGGCGAAACCTAACTGGTTGCCTAAGGCTCGTTTTCACCAACACTAGGCGAAACCTAACTGGTTGCCTAAGGCTCGTTTTCACGAACACTAAGCGAAGCCTAGCTAAATGCCTAATACCTGTTTTCACCAACACTAGGCGAAACCTAACTGGTTGCCTAATTCCCGTTTTCACCAACACTAGGCGAAACCTAACTGGTTGCCTAAGGCTCGTTTTCACGAACACTAAGCGAAGCCTAACTAAATGCCTAATTCCCATTTTCACCAACACTAGGCGAAACCTAACTGGTTGCCTAAGGCTCGTTTTCACGAACACTAAGTGAAGCCTAACTAAATGCCTAATTCCCGTTTTCACCAACACTAGGCGAAACCTAACTGGTTGCCTAATTCCCGTTTTCACCAACACTAGGCAAAACCTAACTGGTTGCCTAAGGCTCGTTTTCACGAACATTAAGCGAAGCCTAACTAAATGCCTAATTCCCGCTTTCACCAACACTAGGCGAAACCTAACTGGTTGCCTAAGGCTCGTTTTCACGAACACTAAGCGAAGCCTAACTAAATGCCTAATTCCCATTTTCACCAACACTAGGCGAAACCTAACTGGTTGCCTAAGGCTTGTTTTCACGAACACTAAGCGAAGCCTAACTAAATTCCTAATTCCCGTTTTCACCAACACTAGGCGAAACCTAACTGGTAAGGCTCGTTTTCACGAACACTAAGCGAAGCCTAACTAAATGCCTAATTCCTGTTTTCACTAACACTAGGCAAAACCTAACTGGTTACATAATGCTCGTTTTCACCAACAGTACAGGACTGGTTTTAATTCTGACCCTTACTCACTTTGGAAATAAGTACATTTTTCCTTGTCCAATCCGATCTTTTCCTAAACATAAGAACTTTGTAAGATGATCAGTCTTACTTATAAAAAAAGTTAACCCTTTTATGCTTTTCCTCTTTCTATCGATTTACGTCAAACAATGGTGATGGAATATTTACGACTACAGAGAAGCAGGATAAACAATAATCCCTCAGAGATTTATCTTCGCTACATAAAGTTTGTGAAATTGATTCTACATTCATTTGGGATATCCGACATTTGAGTGATTTGTAAAAAGTAGAATTGAAGATAACCCTCACAGGTATATTACGCCTGACTCTCCCCACAATACGTCAAACAATCCCCTATAAAATACACAAAATAATACTTATTTATAAGCTTTTGATATCGGGAAACCCAGTCAAACATATGAGGGGAAAGTAGGGATGGAAGCGAACGATAAATCGGTTAGTGTGCTGAAATTATTTACTGGCCAGTATTCATATTTACATTTAAAACTGAAACGTGGTTACGCATTTACGATATAAAAATCTGTGTTCAATTTTTTCGCTCACATGTTATTTCAATACTTTAAACGTTTTTAATAGGATGTGATAATCCCTCCAATTTTGGACTTGTAATGTATGTAAACAGTCAATGTTAGTTTTTAAGTATTAAATGTGCGTCGGGAATATTGTGTGTGTGAATTAGTAGCACAAATTGATTTACACCTAGTTGTAAATTAATTTGTGGGTGTGCTTTGTAGTTATAACATTACTGGAATTGAATATACAAAGTGCAATCTATATCAGGCATGGTCGCCTTAGATAAACGAGGAGCAGTAGCTAAGGGTCATGTTCGTGAACGGGCGCTGTCAGTTGGGACTGGTCATCTCTTAGCTGCCCTGGTTTATTTTAACTACTTTGTTTTTAAATTGTTGATAATTATAATCTTTTACTCTGGACGCTCTTAATGTGCACGTCTTTCTACATCGTTCTCACATATATGTATAATCTCAACATGAATGATGTAACCAGGATCTTATAACAATATTTTGATTGAAAAGAGTGTCCATGGAGTTTCTTGCCCATTCTTCTCCATAGAGATCTACGCTTTGGAATGGGCAACTACAGTACTTACACAAGTTATTATGCCTTGTGTACTGTGACTGTAGCTTCGCCTTTGTTTTTCTGACTTTCAAAAGTGCCTGCTAAGGTCTAATTGAAATTAATGCTTTGAGTTTGAGTTGAGTTTGAGTTTTTTAAGAGGTAAGCCGGAGTGCATATCTTTAATGTGATTATATTATTTGTCAATAGAATACTGAATAGTACTGTGCCATATTTCAAAGGGAAGTCGGTAGAAATCGAGTTGTATGGAACCTTCGCCACTGGTGTGAACTAAAATTCTGAGACTGGAAAATCATTATGTAAAACATCTTTACACCCCCACTGTGAGTTAAACATTATTTTCTACCCATACACACATTTAATAGAATAGAATAGAAAGTTTTTATTTCAGACCGGAGTCCATAGGGCTAGTAACAATTACTTAAGTTCTAGTGTTAGTAGGCTACAGAGACCGATGAAAATGTACAATCACAATACAGCATGGAGCCGCATCCACCTCCGCACCATCGGGGAATCCCACCGATCTGCGAATACACTGAGAATACTGTTGGTGCTGCCGCGAACACGAGTCATCAGGGATGCACATCTATTTCTAATAATCTATTTTTAATACTACATACAACTCGTTTATATTTGTTGAGAGGATACATCTTAATAGGTACCATATACGTTAGAAACCTTCAGTCTAGTGTTTCGATGTGAAAATGATTTTATTTCATGAAAATTGTACAAACAAACACTTCACACCAAACTTTTGCTGAAGACAAAAACGGTCTCAAGTGGCTTGATAAACCAATACCGTGGTCGCAATAAACCAATAGACGATAAAAACACAACTCTGGATGGTCGCGACACCACACAATTGTGGTACACGAATATTTGCGGCGAGAAAAAAGAAAAAAAAGTGGAATACGCACCGTGGCTTATAAATCTCGACGAGTGAGATAACGCGAAACGAATAGTGGCTGTAGTGTCACATGGAATTGTTTTACAGCCAGAAAATGGGCTTGTTTATGTTTTGGAATTACTATAAATATCTGTCCTAGGGTATTCGAATTTAGATGAGATTTGTCGGGAAATAACGTATTTGAGATCAGTTTTGATTGAATTACGTTATGTTGTTTACTGACAAATTATATACAATTTTAGTTCATGTTTAACCTAAACCTTCTGGTTACATAAAACTAGCAGCTAACAGGGGTCATTGTACTCTTCACCATGTTTTTTTAAAATCGTCATTATGAACGAAAAAGCGGTTTTCTTATACTGGCTGAACTGCCCATAAACTGAATATTGTTTTCATACCTGTTTGAATTTTATACTTCAAGTAGTTGAATTTTATTCTGAAATAAAAAGAACTTATTTTAAAGTTCTTTGACGCAAGTGTCGTGAAAGTTGTTTTCATGAAAACTCTATAAAATGTTTAAAGCAGTACAATGCTTTTGGAAAAAAGCGAAGTTATAGCAAATTCATTCAATTGAACACCAGAAACTACAGTTTCTTCTTTATTTATTTTACACTTTTCGTAAAAATATAAAACACCTGCATCTGGAAGATAATCTGTTTTTATGTTGCTATTCTAGTATTATACTATTATCTGTGCCCAATATACATTGTTTTTTATTAGGTTTTTCATATATTATAAAATATAGAAAAATAAAAATGACTTACTTTAGAAATAAATCAGAAAACTAGCAACAATGGAAAAATATCACACAAAATTGCCAAAAAATCCCATTCAAATATATCAAATTAAATGGCGTCGACATAAAAATTGAGATGAGAAATTAAATTGTTCGAATTTTTCTAACAAGCGGATATGGATGAAAAGAGGGGAGCGAGAGTAAACAATAGCTCCGACCTTATGAATAGTCCGCGAGTGTTGAAAGAATAATTGGCTCTTTTGTTTTTGCTCCGGACATACCTATTCATCAATACGTAGACGTGTTTCAATCTCTGTCAGCTTTTGTTTTAATTTATCCCGTTGAAATATTAATCTGGATCAACTGGAGTTACTGAGTGCACACTTTTTTAATTTAAATGTACCCGCCTTTATGTATTTTTTTTTTGTTTTTCCAATTGCTTTCACTGTAATGGACCCATAAAGAAAAAAATATTAGTAAACTTTTTGAAGCAACCAATATTTCTAGGTTGTTTTACGGTTATCCTAAAGAATATACGGCAGGAGTACTCTAAAAA
This sequence comes from Eugnorisma glareosa, assembly GCA_947578425.1. NCBI lineage: Eukaryota > Metazoa > Arthropoda > Insecta > Lepidoptera > Noctuidae > Eugnorisma > Eugnorisma glareosa. Next base: position 16,236,685 of record OX387970.1, on the reverse strand, counting down.
AGGATAAGAGAAAATAAAAAATACATTCGCACACGCTCGAAATAGGTTGTATATGTATAACAGACAAGTATTTGGACGTGGTAGCGGGCGCATAAAATTTTACTATCAGCAGACGGCATAAATACACATTACGTTGAGCAAAGTGCCCCTGGTCCAACCTTTAACCTTTCGTTGTCTGTTAGTACGAGCTGCTTTAGGTAGACTAGTAGTCCCTCAGGACGAAAGATGTCGTCTTCGTATGGGGACCGTCAGCGGGTATGTGGTCGGTTTACGGCCGGTCTCGACCTAACAAGATTCCGTCGCCCGTTACACCAATTTATTACGCCCTTAGTAGGGATTTATACTTTTTGCGGTAGTTTCTGTCCGTAGCACGCGTTCTAGGTCCGTAACGTATTATCTGCGAGAGTGGCTCATTTTGTATCTGGCAGATGTGGGCGGCATCTGGTGCTGATGTCTTGTGTCCGGCGATGGTTAGTGGCCCATTTAGGGTGGCGACTAAAAAGTTGTGACGTCAGAGTGTGGGTTAGTGTTACTGATTCGGTGGGGGTTGCTTGATGTCATTTGGTGTTGAGTATTAATTAAAAATAATTAATTTAATGTTTTCATGCCATAGAAACAACTTTTTTTTAATAGTAGACAGGAATTAACATAATTATATTGAAGGTAAATTTGTTTATTCATCTGAAGCTATTGAAAAAAAAAATAGTAGATAATAAAACATTGTAAAAGTTATACTTTTGAACGCAGTGTAAGGAAAAGAAATAGAGCTACTTTGCAAAATACATAATATTAATTGTATTAGTTACAAAACCACTCCTCATAAAATAGACATCATCTTCATCACACTATTAATTAAAATCAGGGTTAGTGTGCAACGAGTACAGCGGGCGGGCAGCTATCAAGTACAAGGGGAAAGTTTTTCAGTGGTTTCAGGAAGTTGGCGACGCGCCACGACGGGACTTGCCACGCGCCGTACCCAGGGTTGTCATATCCGAAAAAACGACGAACAGAAACACATGAATTGTTGCACACACAAAAATGGAATGGAGAAGCATGGGCACGTATTTTTTTGAGAAAATAGGCACTTCTGTTTAACGATTCGCGCATTTCGTTGCTAAGAAATAATACTGGGCTGGTTGAAATATTTAAAAGACTGTTAGTATCTACCATGAAATAAAAATCACGCATAGGAAATGCGCTTTTTAGAGGGTTGAATTTTTTTATTGTGTTTCTTTTTGCACGTATATTTTTTATGTCAAAAAACGTAACATTAGTACGTATTTCTTTCATTACAAAGAAATGAAATATACCAAGTAATTGAGTATGCAAGGCTTGTTTCGCCGGCATCTGCTACTCGGAACAGATTGAGTAATTAGCATAATCCCGACATTTTTGATACATAGCCCCGGGACCCGGGTTCAAGGGGAAACTAGAGCGGAGAGAAGTGCTCGGTGACAACCCTAGCGTGGCGGGGCGATATTTCGCTTGATGACGTCACTTTTATGTTCCATGGAATACGAATAAGGATTTATTAACTCTACGATAAAGTAAATTAATTATAACAGTAAATGCTTTATTGGGGAACTAAGAAACTGCTATTCAATGGATCAAAACTCAGAATTTCTCGTTAAATAATTATTCAGGGATTACTTAAAGCGATGATGTAACACACGATTTAATTATCAAAGAGATAACAGTTCAGGATTTAACGTTAACAACAAATGTTTTCAGCACTTTTTAACGACAAAGATTATTCACAATTTCATACAGCGTGAATTTTATTTTCACGGTTTCAGTATCCGTGTCGTTTACAGACCCCATTAACCGTGAACTGTTTACGTAAAATAAAATACTTTTAGGAACAAGCTGTGGTTTCTATTGTCGTACAAAGCGGAAAGGCGCCGCATGACGCCTTTCGCCTTTGTCTAGTCCCTTCGAACAAACATTTCGGTGCATTACACTCACAAGCTTTATTATGTGGGAAATAAATATGATATTTCCTTTAATTTTCCTTTTTTTTTGGTATAGTGAATTGATTTTTTTATAGGGCTGATATATACCGAGTTTCCTCCGTGCCTCGGAAAGGTCGGATGTTTGACAGTCGTTACAGGTGGTCAGTGGCCCGAAAGCCTGACAACCAGTCTTATCTATCGTATTACCCAGTACTTATATGTAGCAGCATTTTACATGGAGTAGTCGCTCCATTGGAGCAGTCGCTTTTTGTAAAATATTGGTATTCAGCTGCATCCGGTTAGACTGGAAGCCTACCCAACATAGTTGAGAAAAAGCTAGGCAGACGGAATGGGGCTGATGTAATGTAATGTTTGTGTTTCTTAGGATGTCGTAAAACGATTTATCTTGCAGATCGTAAATTTTTAATGTGCAGACAGTTCCCGCCTATTGACTATTCCCGCCAATTCTCATACGTTTTTCCGATTTTCTGAGTTGTCCCTCAGTGTTTTTTTTAAGAAGATAGTTTTACTTATACCAAGAGGCTACAATCAGATTAAATTAAGTACATAATGCTTTAAACGTAGAAAAAGACTCCTGAGAATATTTCATCAAAATCAGTCAATGCATGCAAATAGCAGTGATAGCCTATTGGTGTGGCATGTAAAGCCAAGTCAGAGGCCCATGGGCGGCCTGAAAACTCTGATACCAGGTCAGGCACTAAGCACTAACCACACGATAAAGAAGATGAAGTCAATGCAAAATCATCATCATTTAGATACTTATATAATAAGAAGATAATAAGATCGATAAAATAATAAAATTAATTTCTTAAAATGACAATGGCTTATAATTCAATATTTCCCTACAATGAAAGGCAGTGAAGAGTGCTTATAGGAATACGAATAACCTTTTCCCTCCGCAAAGAGGAATTGAAGAGGCCAATAGTTCATTCAATTACCGCCGAATAACCAGTAAAATATCGTAAAACGATGGGCCAGATACCGAAAGATACTGAAATGACTAATAGTATCGATAAAATGGTAGTTATGGACGAAGTAAAGCGATTATAGTTTTGAAGTTAGTATTGATACAAGAGACGGAAGATTGTCCAATGTTATCGAGTGTTCAGACTCAGAATAGATTTCGACTTAGAAAATGTAGGTTGTATTTTCACTTTTGTGTAAAATAATAAACCTATTTTTAGATTCAATCGCAACTGCTGAGCCAGTTATTAGATTTTTCCGTCAGGAATTTCTCAGTGGCAGCCACTGAGTCTGGATTTGTGCCCGGTTGATGGCAATAGGCTCGCCCCCTATTTCATGGGATTTAAACTTAACCAGACTGGCGAAATGTGGGTGTATAATATTAGGTACACCTCTGCCTAGGCTTTGGGGGATTACGGCTTTCTTAGGAGACCATAGCGTAAAGTATTAATTGAAATTAATGTATTAGTACAAATACAAAAAAATAGTAATTCGTTTTACCCGTTTCTATTTTGGTCATCTTTGTAAATTATTGTTCGGATATTTTCAATCACAAAATAGTGTCTGTTCATAAACGGATACCAAACACTGAATACGAATCCGATTTTCATGAAAATGTCTCTCTATTTTTCACTGCATCCTATATTCTCTGTCTACAGAACAACCGCGTGTAGCAGAGTCCTTGAAAACCCGAACAATACAAGTTAGAACAAAAGTATCGCGTACACGCGTGATAGAATGTTAGCTGAGCTGTTAGGGTCTTTGTATACTTGCTTCTTTTAGCATTATTAACTAGATTTTGCTTCATAAATGCTATATGCACGACCTGTATATCCTTGAGAAATGGAAAGCACAATCGGCCTATAATGTTCCCACTACTCGAACACATGCCTCCTCACTTTGAGAGGGAGTGGGCTATAATCCACCACGCGGGCCTAGTGCGGGTTGGTAGATGTCACATGTCTTCGAATTTTTCGTTCTATGACATGTCTTCACCGTTTTAAGAGCATTGGTGATTAAATAAATTACACAAAGTAATGCGCCTACCTTTGTTCGAACCCACGACTTACTGCTCGTAAGTCAGGGCCTCCACTGGGCCACCGCTGCTTTCTCTGGATCGGAAAGAAATAGCGCAAAACCATGACCGTTGTAACGAATGGAGGTAGGCCATTCCCCAGAAGATATAGGCTAGCCATAATATTCCTGTAAGTGTTGGGTATTGTGGCCCAGATCTGGAGAGGCCTATGTGGAGCAGTGGACAGCTGATAGGCTGAGTTTGAAATGCTACATTGCGTTATAGCAATTCTCTGTGTTCGGTCACGACGCAAAATCGTGCATTCCAGCTATTGCTTTGACGCAGCAACGCTTTTTATCTAAATTGCGTCTTTTGTACCGTATAGTATAAAGTGACTTAAATCTCTGATCGCCGAGGCTAAAAGCAGCATTGTCTGCTAAGATCTTTACGTAACACGACGAGCCCGTATTTCCTTCACCAAAACGACTTTCAAAAAGGTAACTTTGAGAAAAAGGCGGCGAAGAATCCTCACAGTGAATACGTCGACGTTTTACCGGAAATTAGGGTCTCTTTACTGTAGATTGCTCAGAGTGATAACCAGCGAAAGGTTACTGCGAGTTGAATCGAATGAGGTTGCAAATAATTTACGTAGAAGCCGTAGAAGGCGCTGTTTTTGTTATACTTTTTTTCTTAGAAGGGAAAAAGAATTGCTTTTATCCTTTGGCGAGTGGGCGTGTCTTGTAACGCGTTCAGAAAGGTTTCAGGTCAGATCGCCGCTATTAATATGTTATCCTACTTTAATCGCATTGGGCTGAGACAGACATTTGTTTATGTTTATTTTCGATAGAATACTTAAACTTTTCGGAAGTGTATTTATTGTGAACGTTTTCATACTGAAGGAGGCTAATGGTTTTTTGTTTGCATTATTTATGCATGGATTTTGTCTTTTGCAGAAGAATGGAGCGCCTTCTGTTTAATTTAGTGGATTGAGGGGATTGATTTAGAAGGTTGTGAACTGTAAATACGGTACGTATTTACTGTTTGTGGAGCAGGTAAATGTTACAATGATTTCAACTTCGATAAAGTTGATTAACAATAATTAAGATACTGACGTATCGATATGACGGTTCGGTAAAAACCGATCCGGACAATTTGCAGACCCGCTACGGAGACTAGACCTTGACAGATCTGATAGAGTACCAATTTAACCCCAATTTACTCATACAGATTTGACCAAACTTTTATTTCATCACTGGTACTCGGAAAATTCTAAAACAAACAAACAACGTCACAAGAATACCCACACCGATTTTCTCCCTTTAACCGGCAAAGAAATCCATTGTGCTTCAGCCCACACATTCGTAATAATTAAACACGTGTAATGTGCCGAGAATGCGATAAACAGTGGCACGTGGCAGGCTGAGCATGAGTTACTGATGCCTCGTTAACTTGTACCACTGGGGCTACCAGTAGCGTCAAGCGACAGGTCGTTGAGCTCCCGAAAATTGTGTTGAGCTACACGATCACTGACGATGCGATCTATGCGAGTCGGCTGTTGACTGATTTGTGTCTACGAGTTGGTGCTCATAGCTACAAATGCTGAAATAACTCTTTCCTCAAAAATACTTTGGACTATTTTCGCTAAATGTGTTAGAAACATTTATAGTAAGAGCTCCCGCCGACGCAGCCTACGAGCTTGTGTGTAGACCCCAAATAGGATCACGTCGGTGACACGAAATGCGGCAATAATGAATATCACAAGTATTATTAGGTGTATACAACCGAAATTCCATTGAAGGATAGATTGTCCAAAAAATTCAAACGGCCAGAAGTAGATACTTTTACAAACCACGCAATGAAATATTCCGGCTTAATGAAATAAACATCAATAAATACTTTAAAAAATAAATGAGCTGAGTTTTTACAAAGCTTTGAGCGCCGAGCTGTTTTTACGACAAAATTAACGTAAAGACAGGAAAGATTAATGAATAATCCAGAGCGGAAGAGGCGTCGCTTGCTACTTCCGTAACCCCTGGCAACTCGGAACATAAAACAGCCGCTAGGTATCATCGATCGTTCGCTTTAAAGCGCCACAACGCAGCGCTCGCGCGGAAAAAAACGCTCTTTGAATAAATTGAGGAGCTCTTTTGTTTTCATTATTTTCACCCCTCTTCTTTAATTTTTTTGGGCTAATTAGCTAGCCGCTTGTAGCGTGATTTCTGTCTAAAAACCTTCGCATTTTCACAATGGTACCGTCTTAATTGACCCGCAAAAGCGCCGTTAACACTCTCTCTGCTTTATATTAATTTTCTCGGCAATTTTTCAACTTTTCGAATTTTCTCATTTCGCTCCGGGGATTATAAGTCATCTATTTTTCGTGAAAGTACGCACAGACAACAGAACTTTTTTACAATACCCGGCTGCAGCGTTAAACTTTTATTAAATGTTTTACAGGCTTACAGACCCTTAAGTTGGAGGTCCCTTTGAAGTAATCCGATATAATTTATTTATTGGTTTTGTGTCTGTATATTTTTAAATTTAAAATACATATTTGAACAACGGAAACGTTAACTAAAATCAAAAACATATTTTGCAATGAAATTCTTGTAGATTTGTGAAAAGAAAACGTTATCTTCTAATACGTATTTATGTACCAGTAGGTACAGGCTAGGCTTCATATTATTGACATAATCTATGCTAGACATGAATCCTCCATTACCCAAGCCCAGTTAGAGTGCCTTCCTAACATTAAACCAAAAAGTTCGTGCACCACCTGGCGTAGTTCTAATATGTCACCAATAGCTCGTTTGTATGAAGCCTGTGTTCGGCCGACTTCGGCATGTGCGTGATCTAGTACCAAGTCGGCTCGCCAAATGCCAATATCCGGCCTCCGTAGATTATCGCGACGAATATAAGAGCACCGGGAAACTCTATTTGTTCAACACTAATGATAGAAATCCGAGAACTCCTATAAAAAACTGGATATATTTGTAAATAGTCCGGAATCTTGCTTTTTTAGTACTAAATAAAATAACGTTTTCTTATGTCTAAGAATCCCTTATAGATTGGATCTGTAACTGATACGGAGAAATTGAAAACGCGGCTCCGGACATGGACAACTCTGTAGATACTGGAGTATATGTCAGAGTCCTGTATCCGCAGTTAGTCCGTACCAGTATAGCGATTCTTTGGTCGAAAAGTCCGACCATGTTTGGACAAATCCGGACGGTTAGTGACTCTAGAAATACAAGACGCGAATTGAATTGACCTCGAATTGTCTACAAAACATTGAACAGCAAAAAAAACAACAACGTGTATTTTTTTTGTTTCTATCAATGTCAAAATATTATTTGATTGAGCATAAAAAGCGTTGTAATAATAATAGGTTTACTAAAGACCATGTTGAGTTATTTATTAATCAATGTACGGTCTTAAAGCCGTAGGTACATATTTCTTTGTATGATTACATGTCTGTCCCACACAGTTCAAGGAGGTTATTTCATTGAATATCTTTTGTGCAAGCAAATTGAAAAACCCATAAGAAACCTATTATACTGTGGGATAAAGGCTCATATTATTTATTATCAAGATACCAACTTAATGTTATGAACTTAGGCATACTTCTATATTGATTACTAGCTGTTGCCCGCGGCTTCGCTCGCGTTTTGGTCGGAAATTATCCCATGGGCACGTTGTAAATATAGCCCATGGCACTCGGGGATAAAGTAGCTTCCTATTAGTGAAAGAATTTTCAAAATCGGTTCAGTATATCCAGAGATTACCCCCTCACATTCAAACTTACAAACAAATTTTACCTCTTTATAATATTAGTATAGATAAAAAGAGGTAGGTAAAATTTGTTGTAAGTACTTAAATTTTGATGAAGGCGGAACGTTATCACCGAAATTACTCATCCGATTCCAAAAAATCTTTCACCGGGAACTATACTACCAAGAGCCATAAAATAGTTCCATTCTTCGACCTGGAAAATGTTGCGTACAGAAACTTGGTTCTTATAAAAGTACAAATAGGTGACCAAGTATAGAAAAATCTTACCTTTTTCTTTTCCAATAACCGAGTTTTGATACCAGCACTGCGTGAATTCACTTCTGAAACAAAACATAATAAAAACTTTTATAATATTTTCCGCCATCATGTATCGGAGTCTATTGCAAAGTAAATAACACACTACATTTCACGTATACATAGTTTGATCTATTTATATAAAAAAAAGATGCTACATTTCACGTATACCTTCATCGTTTGATCCGTTTATATTTCGATTTTATTATTACGGTAAGTACGTAAGCTAAGACGGAATGGGACGCCGTCGCCTTCTTCTGCGAAGCAGTCATGCTAGCGAAGGAGGCGGCGGAACGTGAGAGGGAGAGAACCTCACGTCCCAGCCGCCGCGGGAGACGCACCGGGCGTTGGGGGCCACGTGGTGGCCCCCGGCCACCGTAGGCGCGGGCTTGTGGACGGTGAGCTATGGGCTAGCTTGCCGTCCGTCCGTCTTTTGACGACAGGCCGTGTCGACGGCGCGTTCGTGTTGCACGCGCGCCTCAAAGAGATGTCAGCAACAGGAAGGGCCGATGCCTGCCGGGGTTGCGGGACTGTTCGAAAGAGATACCGTGGCCCTGGAACACAAAGGGCGATGAAGGGACATGGATGGGTTTTAGTCAGTAAAAGTCTGACACTCCCTCCTTCTCAGCCCAGAGCGGGAGGAGTTATTTGATGATTTACCATCCGAAAAAAAAAAATTACTTAAGCTAGCTACCCATTGTTCTAAAATTTTAATTATTGTTTGTTTGTAGGTACTGTAAGCGTCTGAAAGCCTGTCTCTTAAATAATTTGCTCTAAAACCCTGTAAGCCATGATGAATTATAAAAAAAATCTTTGAGAGCTTTATTTTGAGAAAGAACGCTGACTACAAAGAAAGCGTAAACTAATATGCTACAGAAAAACTGTCACATCGCAGACAAGACACCGTGCTTTCAAAAGCCCCAATTTCTAAATTGAGCTCAACAGGCAAAAATAACTCGTCGAGTTACGTAACTAAACTCTTCCACCACTCCGATACGTAGTGTTTGAAAAGCTAATTTGCTTGGAGTTGGCCATAACTTATAAACTTCGGCCATTGCAGGACAGGCATTAATAGACTGTCTGCGCGGCGATAATATTATGCCCACTACTAACGATTTGAGAAACTTTTCTATCACAAATCAGACGTAATGTTTATGTTTTTGGGCGATATTTCGGGTTTTATTGTGCGTTAAAATGTTATTTGTATCAATATTCGTGTTCATCGAGAAGTACGTACTGTACACGAGCACGAATATATTCACAACTTTCTACTCACGTTTTGATTGTAATTTTATGCTCTGTACGAACTTACATGACACGTCGTTATTTGCACGAGAAAACTGCTTTTTTATTTTAATAAGTGTTTACATATTAGTGCCCATATGTAAAAACTAGTAGCAGCCAGAACATAATAACACATCCACATATCATAAATAGAGGACCCACTATAAGCACAGCTGCAGATTTATTTGTAACCTCAACATCTCTCTACTCTGACATCCTAGCTGTAAATCTCAGCTCCTATTTCTAGTATTTAACGCTAGCCAGGCCGTTTGGTGACCGCAGAGCTAGGCCCTTTCGCATCAGTGACCTTGCTAGCTAAACCGAATCGAGAGATAGAACTGAATAAGGAATGTGACAGTCACATTCCTTATTCAGTTCTGTCTCTCGATTCGGTTTAGCTAACACTCTATACGTGGAGCTTGGCACAAGCAAAGAGAGGCTTACCTTAACCAGCAGTGGGTGAAGTCATGCTGTGGATGATGACGATCAAAATTCTATAGAGGCCTTTATAATAAGAAATTCTCTCATGACAAACCCTGCATCCGATAAGATTCTCCATCGATAAAATGATGAAATTGAATGCAAACTTTTATCCCCCCTACTTAACTCCTCAAGGGGACGAATTTTTAAAAATTCAATCTTTATGTTTACCTTCGTAGTAAATAGTTCTTGTGCATAATTTCGGGCTTCTAGACCCAGTGGTTTAGGCTGAGCATTGTCTGTGAATGAATTTAATTTCATTAGCCCGCGGAATTAAAATTTTCTTACGTTCTTTGCAATTTGCCGGTCAGTATCAGGCTGTATTTAGAACAAATCATTATTCGCGAACGTAACACGTATGTATTTACAAATTAATAATCATTAAAATTACCAACACGACCCTCAAGATCCTTTTAACCCCAGTGAATGACTATGTCATGAAAAAATAATAATTTCGTGTCGCTTCCATCTTGTTTATTATTTATTTAATTAAGGTTCCCCAACAGTTGTTAAAGATAATATACAGATAGGAACTATAAGTAATTTTATCTTAAATCTAACTGCACAACCAGTTGCAGGCAAACACCACATGCAAAATGCTCTTTGTTTATAATTTAAATTCTAGATACAACTAATACTAATTATGTCTCTTCAGTAGAATCAACAAATTTTGTTCGAGTACTGTTCAAAGACCCAGTAACACTAACAAGCAGTAAAGTTAAGCAGAGCACACATTGCACAAAATTTCTTCTTCAACATAAACACATAGGCACCTACCATACAACTAACTTCGAAAACAACGTAAACAAGTACACTTCATGAAAGATATCGTGAAGGAACTTCCATATCGCCTTCTGCTTTCTGTTCATTCAACCATATGCCAAAACAAGATCTGGTTTTTGCGTAAGCGATATAAAAGTGATGACGGCCAGTTCCCGTTTAATATGGAGTTACTGCTTCCAAGTAGGTTACCAGTCGTAAATAACTTATATACGGTCATGTAGTAAAAATGTTACGTTTATATTATGGGGTATTGAAATTCAATGTACTTGGCGATCTGAAGGATACTAAACGTCTTGTAAAGGATATTAACGATCTTGCAACGCACGATTTAGTAACAAAATGTGTTGTTGACAATGATGAAGTAGAAAAAGAATTGAAATAGAATAGTGGTATAATAAAACATAGCAAACAGTTAGCAGACGCTTGAGTTTGCGGCGTATCGGTTTTGTACGCCCTTCCATATATTTGAAATGGAGTGTCCACAGTTAGCTAGTTTTCGCTCACTTTACGCAGTTTGCAGCGTTACGTGCGCCGACTGTCTCAGTTAGTGGCCGACTCACGGCAAAACCGGTACCAGTCGGTGGCGGCGATATGGCTGTTCGCCGGGCGTAGTGAGTCCGTTTGCCGCAAAACTGTTCATGCGGGCAGTTGGAAAGAAGCTATCGACGTGGTCGGTCGACCTAAATAAGCGGCTAACTCATAAAAGTTTGCTTGCGACGACGTACGATCTGAGTTTGCAGCTAACTCAAATTTCAGTTCGCCACAAATTTGCAGCTCACTCAGTCGGCTGCTAACAGTTTGCTTATTGGGGACACAGCCTTTTTTTTTTACCGATGGGAATTCATCAAATAACCCCTCCCGCTCTGGGCTGAGCAGGAGGGAGTGTCAGACTTTTACTGACTAAAACCCATCCATGTTCCTTCCTTTGCCCTTTGGTTCCAGGGCCGCGGTATCTCTTTCGAACAGTCCCGCAACCCTGGCAGGCATCGGTTCTTTCGGACCCCTTCCTGTTTGCCGACATCTCTTTGAGGCGCGCGTGGAACACGAACGCGCCGTCGAAACGGCCTGTCGTCATAAGACGGACGGACGGCGAGCTAAGGGGACACAGCCTTACGTGTATTTTCCAGATTAAGGGCAGGACCTCACCGAAGTGGATACGAGACGCGAGGAAATGTTTGTAAACCACCAATAGAATTTAGATTTCTACACTTCTCGCCTCCGCTTAGCTTTAGTGGAAACTGTTGAGAAAAGAGGAGAGGAGATGTCTCGTAATTATTTAGGTCAGCGGAGACGAAAAGAGACCAGGTGGCGTCACCGGATCGGCTGGCGGTGCGCGGTGTGCTGTGAGCAGCGCGCGGCTTGAAGCTTTACCTATCTCCTCCCCAGCTAGCAAAATACCCTTACAAACAAAAGCGTTAAGAGCGATGGTTTCATACAAGGTTTATACGTGTTCTGATTAAGTCAGAAACTCTTAATACCCTTACAAACAAAAGCTTGTAAGAGCTATGGTTTCATATAAGGTTTATATGTGTTCTGATTAAGGCAGAAACTCTAATAGTGGTATTTTTTAAGTCTATTTAAGTTTTAAGAGCATTCATACTTGTAACATATTCTTATAGACGATTATAAGAAAACGTTATATATTATTAATAAGAGCAGTGGCATTATAAGCGCCTTTTACAAGTCTAATTGCCTTTGATTCTTAATTCATACTTATAAAAACATTTTATAAATACAGTCAGTTTATTAGACTTCCGTAAAACTAGTATTTTAAAAGTGTGATTTATCTCACCTAAGATATATTAAAGAGTAGTAGCACTTTAAAAAGTCCTACAAGTGTCTTATAGAATTCCCTAATAAGGGTTGTTTATTTTCTTTGTTGTGTTGACTCCAAAATTGCTATAAAATCAGATAAACCATTTTAATATTTAGTACATATTTATTATCATATAGTTTCTCTTAAATCCTTTTACTTATTAAGGAATCCTAAAATTATTGTGAGTCGTGGTTGGTCGTAACATTTTGATATTATTTTTAAAATAATTTAAAAAAATAATATAGTAAAAGAAACATTTTTGAGAAGGCCCGTGAAAATATTGTTATTATAATTTCAAAGTAATCGAGAAAATCTACTTCGCAACCAAATAATTGCATATAGTGCGTGACAAGTAAGATACTAGCGTTTTGTAGGAAAGGTCAGTTTTAAATATAATACTTATGTTTTATGCGACTGTTAAGTTTTTTACAAAAGTTCCAAGGATTTCGCTACCCACGGCGGTTTGTAATAACAATACAAGCGATATTACACTTAAAATAGTATTTTATTTTATTAGTTACCCTTACAGCGCGCCATTATAAGTGTATTTTAAGTTTATTTGTCATTATAAAGGTATCAGCAAGAGTTTTGTAAGTTTGAAAATACACTTCGCGAGACCTTTGCAAGGCAATTGCAAGGGTGAATATGCTTATAAAGTGCGTCCAAATCCACACTTATAGGTGTCTTTAAGTGTGATATAAAACTGAAAAAAATATGGTCTTGGGATGTTTGTAAGATTATTTTTTGCTAGCTGGGTCTCCTCTCGGCTTTGCACATCTCCGTACAGCTTCAGTGGATACACACTAGCTTTTACACATCTCCTCTCCTCTCCGCTTCGCACATATCCGCTAGTCTCCACTTTGATGGAGTCTGGGCCTAAGGCCGCAAAAATTTACTCATGTCGCTAAATAAAAGTACTTCTTACCAATCGTAAGCTCAGTGATGTTTTTGTTTGGTCATAAGAAAAAGGCCTAAGAGACTTCAAAGAGATAAATGTTCCAAGCTTAAAAAAGCAACAAATCTTCACCATTTCTTACCCAACAACAACGCCTGTTCAATACATTTTATCTCACACAATACAATATTTCAATTCGTATCGAGCTTACAGGTAACAAGGGGGTTTCCTATCGGTTCTCAGATTGAACCAACGATGTTTGTGTTCGATTGTGCGAACAAACACAACACAAACACTGGAGGAAACACAAGAAATGGTAGATTGCTAGGGCAAGGAATACAAGTTTCCTTGTGTTTATTTGTTTTGTACTTATCTTTTGTTACTATGAGAGTATCTACGATCACCTACGGAAAAGTTCGTAATCACACCCTCGACATTGTCATATTATTATGAAACTCGTTCGTAGACGCGTCACATTTCTGACTTCTCAATTCCCATCGTCTACTGTGGTAAAGGGGCCTACAGTACGACCAGTTAAAGTTTGAAGTTCTAAGTGACGCTGCTTGTCAAAAAAAAAATGCAGCGATATATCAAACTTAGTACATTTATTTTAGTTTGGTATTTTGTCGCCTTAACAGATATGTGGGACTGTTGTACCCGTGGTACTACTGGTAGTACCACGGGTACAAAAAAAAAAACCGTAGAATTACCAACCGATCCAGTAGTACCACGGGAAGTTTTTTTTTAACCGTGTTACACCAGGGATTGGTAAACAAGGTGTCAATCATAATCTCAATGACTCAAAATTTCAACACTTGTAGATAAACTGACATTGTGTCTGCGTTAACGATGAGAGAAAATTAAAAAAAATGTATTGATATGACATAAAGTACGGAAAAGTCAATACTGCCGGACTGTTGAAAGTCGTAGAAATATAAATCGCTTTGGAAACGATCGCTACTTTACTAGAATCTCAGGTTCTTACACCCGTATCTATAGATCTGTTAGAACTGTCAAAATTTTGAATTCTTGGCTTTGACGGTCTTACTTCGTTCCAATCCTTGTCTATTGCGTAAAAATGGTTGTAAGTAATGACTTAAATTCATGTAATTACTTTAACTTGACTAAATGACTGTATGTAGATACAAGTGTCACTGTGTAAGTATGGTAAAAGTTTTCTTGAGTTGACCGTACATATCTTGTCTTCCTATAAGTGCTCAATCACACCATGAATAGACCTTCAGAGTGCTTTCAATTTGCGCGAAAATGTTGTAGTGGAGAACGCTCCTATTGAAAGACTTGGTTCGTTTCTACTGCCTAGTAGTATTGTTAGGGGTTTCCTCCTTCAATTCAGATAAAGCAGCCCTGGAGAGAAGAGTGTTCTCTGTGAACTGTTCAACCGACAAACGATTATTTCGTAGAAACGGCTGGGAGTGAAGGATTATTTTGGTACAGCATAAGTACGACCGCAGAGGAGTTTTTTGGAATACCATAAAAGAATCTAGCTAGGTATATAGTTTCATCAATGATTATTAAACGTAACACTGTTCTTGTATTCGGTTAAAAAACGTGTTTACTCAAGTAATACTAAGTTGATGAGCTTGATACATTGAAGGTATGCACAGCAATGCCAGAAAGTTAAAGAAAATTTGGCGGCTAAAACTTAAACTTGACGTTAGCCAATAATCTGGAAGTCCAAATCCTCCGTCCGTAAATCAAGCACAAAAATAAAATTTTGCTTCTACCAAATTACTCTTCCATATGCTCCCAGTCCGCCTGGTTATAGACGATAAGCGAGACGAGTAGATGCACTTTACTTAGTTTTTTACTGCCACTGGCTACTGGTCACACACATTAGCCGATTGGACGAACACAGGTAAGTAATAAAAGAGGCAAAAACAAGAAGAGACATAAAGACGTGGCTAACTCAGCAGGTTGCAAGCACCAGTACAGTCACAACCACTAATATGTAACAGCAGCGAAGGGTCAATTTTTGTAAGCGGTAAGCCGGAGTACATATCTTTAATGTGATTTTATCATTTGTCAATAAAATACTGACTGTGCCAAAGGGAAGCCGGTAGGAATCGAGTTGTATGGAACCTTCTCCACTGATATGTAACCACTTAGCGGCTTTCATAAGTGATTTTCTTCTATTGTACATAATATCACTCCTGTAAACCCCGAATGGTACCTTTAGTACCCCCACATTTTGCCAGTTATGTTTATGCCCCATGTAATAGGGGGTGCGTCTGTAGCCATCAACCGGGCGCAAATCCAGTTCTTGGCTCTACTGAGAAGTTCCTGATGGACACTTTACCAGCCTGGAAATCAAACCCAGTGCCTAATGCAGTTAGCACTTGCGACTACCAGACCAACGAAACAGCTATTTTCTCCTACTGTATTGATTGTAATTCTATGATTTTAAAACCCACACTAGTATCAAAACGATTGCAACTTTGACATCTCAAAGTTGCAATTACACATATCGATGGTCTAGAAGACAAACATGCTAATTACCAACCTACCAATTTTTCAGAGGACTGTTTTTGTTGATTCAAAACTTCTAGATACTATAACTTAAAACTGTACATAATACAGTTTATAGAGAGAAAGAGACGGAATTATGTCATTTGGCTAACTACGATCGATAGAGCATGCTCACATACACATTTTTTAAATATGGCATTAAAATATTATATTATGAACATTTTGTAATTAATTATTTGTCTTCTAGATCATCGATATGTTTGTGCTCGTGACTGTACATTTCACACGTAACTAAATTCGATAACGGCATGTATGTATAAAAGATTGGATCGTGTGATGTGAATGAATATGTGGCCCTCGCGGGACGCTCGTCGTATCCATGTTTTATAACTCTATCTCTGCTCAGATTATTTCAAAATGGTTCCCGCAGCGCCCCCCGCTATATTGTTTCTTTATCCTAAGTTTACGGTACACCGGAGAAATATGCTTTATGATTTTATTTCGTGGTTTTGTGGCTAATGTTATTGAATAATGGGTCTGTGTGGGGTTAATGTGGCGCGATTTACAAGAAAACTGCAAATAGCTACAGAAATTCAAAGAGAATTGAAAACTTTTGTCTGCTGATTTTATTGAAAGAAAATTTAAGTAGGAGTTGATCTTTTAGGCTCTGAAATACCTATATAATATAAAGAGACAGGTAAAAACAATAAAGTTTATTTTATTGTGAGGTTTTAAGTAGGGCAAGCCTTTTCTAGTCTAATGTAACCTTCTCGGGGTGAAGTGGGCCTTAAACGAAAAAAAAGTCATTCTAGTAACACCTAGTCCACACGATTTTATTAACTAACTAGCGGTTGCCTGCGACCTTCGTTCACGTCAAATTATTATAAAAAAATCACTTCTCTTTTTGAAACGGATTTTGTTAACAATTCCAAGGGTTTTATTTTTTTGCACGGAACCTTAATTATTTTTATAAAACAAAAGTAGCATTAGTTACTCATTATAACATCAGCTTTCTGCTAGTAAAAGTCCCATCAAAATCGGTTCAGCCGTTTCGGAGATTAGGCGGAACAGACAAAAATTGGAAAAAATGAGTTTTAGTTTTAAGTGCCGTATATATTTTCATATGCATTGAGTAAAAAGCTGTTATTTTGATATTACAAATAGACACTTCAATTTTATTTATTTGTTTACAAAAGTCCAATAAATATGTCTACAAGGTAACTAATAACATAATAAGTTACGGCAGCTAGGTGGCCATTCATCACATCACCGCGTAACGCAATAAAGTCACCGTTTAGAAGCAAATTTATATTTTGGCGCGTCGCCAATCGTGTCAATTTACTTTATAGTTAGTTAAATGCCTTAAGGAACTAAGTGAATTGGGTTTGATATTGATGAGAAATTTGACTTTGGAAAACTAGTATTAACGCGCAAATACTAGTTAGTGCATTAATTTAAAAAAAAAAATTGTTCATATTCTCTTAACTTCCAAGATCCGCCCCCTCAAGGGGGGAGAAGGGGGGCAATTTTGAAGCATGGTTTTTACTTTTCCGAGCCTCCTCTATACGAATCCGTAAAAAAAGAGAAGGAGGGGGGACGGGGGAGCCCAAAGGTGGGGTTTGGCACTTTTCCCCTACTCGCGAGAGTAGGATATGCTCACGAATCCGTCAAAATATACCTACCTATCCACCATCTGGGAGAACAATTATGTCAGTCAGTCAGTGGTAATCGAGCTTTATTTTATATGGAAAATGTCAGCGAAATAGAAAATTTTAGCAACACACGTGTTAAAAATCCCAAACCACTACATGTTTGCGTAGTCCTACAACAGGACCGAGGCGTTCCATTTTAAGGTTCCGTACACAAAGCATTACCAACGGGACTAAGCTTCCGCTGTCCGTTCGTCCGTTCGTCTGTTTGTCAGCGGGCTGTTTATCATGATCCGTTATTACGGAAAAAAAAAACTTTGAATTTTTCAACTTTCTACCTAATGGTAGACAGTTGAAAATTTCACAGAATGCGTATTTCGGTTGCCGCTAAAATAAAAATAATAAAAATGATAGGAGGCTCTGCTACGATGGTACGAAACCCCTTATGCGCGAGTCCAACTCTGGTTTTATTTTTCTTTTTTCAATCAAATCAAATCAAATCAAATCAAATCAAATCAAAATATTTTTATTTCACATAGGCCTAGATGGGCACTTATAAAACGTCGACAAAAAGGTGCACGGTTCGGGTTGGTCGTTTCCTATGGAGAAGAACCGGCAAGAAACTCCATGGTTACTCTTTTCAAATTATTTGGTGTTACAATATTATTATGTTACAGCATTAGTACTTAAGTATGGGGGAACAGCATAGGCCCGACAATAGGTCGTTGCTTACTACACAAAAAAAATTAAAACAAGATGAAAAGTTAACAAAAGTTAACGAGCATCTGGGAATCTACAAAGACTATAATGTTCAAACATTCACAAACAATCGGTAAAAAAGAATCTATACAAAGGTAAGAAAATATTGTAAAATAGTAAATTAAACAAGTGACACAAATATTGTCATCAGTGCTGTAACTATTCTGAGCAAAAGATGTATAAATGATTTGAAAACTATCGTAAAGAATCTGGTTAGATAGATGAGAAAAAAATGAGCTTGAGAATAGTTAGAGACATCCACATATTTGTGCCGTTTATGAGCTACCAGGGAAGCCGCATGCGCAGAAGGAATTAAAGCCAAACTTCTTTGTCTTCGACGTAGTCCTTGATTTTGTAATATGCTTTTTTAATAAGGACACGTTTGATGTAATTTTTGAACTTTCCATCGGTCAGTTCTATAACTGACTTTGGCAACTTGTTATAAAAGCGTATACTGTTTATAAGAAAAGACTTGCTAGTTTTAGTTAATCTGAATTTAGGTATTACAATTTCGTGTTTACTGCGTGTATTTATATTATGGAAGTCGCTTCTAATTTTGAAAAGCCCTCGATTTTTGCGGACATATAAAATACATTCTAAGATATAGAGCGAAGGCAAAGTCAGTATATCGATCTCTTTAAATTTTTCTCTTAGGGACTCGCGAGGACCCATTTTATAGATTGCGCGGATTGCCCTCTTTTGTAGAATAAAAATTGAGTCAACGTCTGCTGCTGATCCCCACAGCAGAACGCCATAAGACATAATACTGTGGAAATAAGCATAGTATACTAAGCTAGCTGGGGCTACATCAGTTAACTGCCTAATTTTCCTTACTGCATATGCAGCTGAGCTTAACCTACCCGAAAGAGTTCTAATGTGCGCGCCCCACTGCAATTTTGAGTCGATAGTAATCCCTAAGAATACAGTTTCCGCTATGACATCAAGTTTTTTGCCGTCAAGATTTAAATTTAGATCCCGTTGTGGTACATTCGGTAAAGAGAACTTTAGACATTTTGTTTTGTTCGTATTCAGTAAAAGATTGTTAGCTGCGAACCATTTTGAGATAACAGTTAGACTTTCGTTGACATGTAAGACATCCGTATCTTTTCTATTTATTTTAAAAATTAGCGAAGTGTCATCAGCAAATAGAATTATATCCGATAATTTGGCCATCAAATAAGGGAGATCATTAATGTAAACAAGAAATAGGAAAGGACCGAGAATCGAACCTTGGGGCACGCCCATCTTGACTAGAGACCCGGAGGACGTCGCCCCATTTACATTTACTTTTTGCTGCCTGTTTGATAGATAAGAAAGAACAAGATCAGCAGCTTGTCCACGAATTCCGTAGTGGTGTAATTTACAGATCAGTGTGTTGTGGTCGACGCAGTCGAATGCTTTTAAGAGATCACAGAAGATGCCAATGGCATCCTGGGACTTCTCCCAAGATTCCAAAATGTGACTGATGAGTTTTACTCCCGCGTCCGTTGTCGACCTACCCTTCGTGAAACCAAACTGCTGACTATGCAGAATGCCATTAGAGTTGAAGTGCGATAGCATCTGGTCCAGCATGATTTTTTCATAGATTTTACTGAGTGCTGGAAGCACAGATATAGGTCTATAATTGGAAGGATCACTCTTACAACCTGATTTAAAAATTGGTACTACTTTACTATGTTTCATTAGATCAGGAAACTTGCCACTGTCCAAACATTGATTGAATATGCCTGCTAGGACAGGAGCGATTGAGTCAATAATATCTCCAAGAACCTTGACGGATATCCCCCATAAGTCTTCGGTATTTTTTATGTTGAGACTTTTGAATGCGTTTATAATTGTAGCAATACATATTGGTTTAAATTTAAAGTTTGGTATGTCCCGAGTAAAGTTCTCTTTAAGAAGAGGTTCAGCTAGTTTAGATGAAGAGGGGAGAGATTTCGTAACCTCTAACGGAATGTTGGTAAAGAAATTTTCTAGTTTTTCATTTCATTTCATTTTCGTTTTTCACCCAAAACGATTCTGCGCTAATAGGATCAATCCTGCCAATAAGCTTTGAATGTGAAAAACTATTGAGATTACACTAAAACTAAGGACAACCAAAATACTAGGAATTTAGGACGATAAGGGCAGGCGAATGATAAATTGCAATGCTTGTAAAAGGCTGCTAAGTCATAAGTACTAACATAACATTGCAATATATTGCATGCATTGCATTTTTCTTGTTATAATATTTATTCTGTTTTGGTTTGTATCTGTATTTATATATTGTAACCAGTATTACTTTCGAACACGTTTTAATACTTATTACCTACTCACATTTTTATCCTATATTGTACTTAATCATTTATTCATATACTATCTTTGAAACTGTTTTCTGTATGTCACTTACCCCCTCAAGGTTCATTGGAAGACCAGCGTCAGACAGCCTCACCTGTCGGGCATTAATGCTGAAATGGACCTTTTTGGCGCAGCCATGAGGCACACAGTACAGTCATACTATGTACTTTTTCTTTTTTGTAACTTTTTTAAATATTATTGTGTGTGTGTCTAATGTACTAACGTCGAATAAACATTTTTCTTTCTTTGTTTCTTTCCAATAAATGTTTTAACTTTGACTTTGACCAAAACATTTTCCTTCATTCACTGTTTTAAACTTTCGCGGTTTACACTGACACATAAACTGTCACTTACGGGATAAAAATATCGGGAGCTCAAAATTACAGATAATCACGGAAGATATCCCGTAAGCGACAGTTTATGTGTATTTTCCTTCATTTTCTATCTTTCTCACGATAAATAAATATCCCGTCATATAAGACAGTAACACTAGCACGGAATATTGAGATAATTGTACCATGAAAGAAGCAAACGTGTCGAGTTACGAAGTAAACCAAATGAGAGCGCGCCTGTCTTCTCAGAAAAAAATAGGCCAGTTTTGTAAGGATTTAGCCGAAAAAACAAGAGGAGGATAAAACGTGTGTATAATCAAGAAACGTGCGATAAATCGTGGACTAGGCTTTGAGGCTGGTCTCACGCAAAACATCTTGTTTTGTATTCACGAACCACTTAATGATTTAACTTAGGGAATCAACTGTTTTTGCCAAGAGTTACGAAATCTGAATGAAGCTTTTGTCCTGTGGTTTTCTTTTTCTCAGGAAAGCAATGGGCTTCTTCTATACAAATAATACATACATACAAGTAAATAAAAATTAAGTGACTGGGATTTCCTAAATAACAGTTTTTAAATGAATGCATATTAAAGTACATCGGTATTTAAAACATTTTTTTTTTAATATTTTGTGTTTCTCTGTGTGTCTGTTTGTTCCCTTTGTTCTCATATTATTACATTCGAAAAATATTATATTCTCAAAATATTAGAAGTACAATCAAACACAGTGAAAAATAAAAATGAATTTATTTAAATCAAAATCTCTTTATTCCAATACCTAGGCATCATGGAAACACTTTCGAACGTAATACAATATTTAAATAAAAATTAATTGCAGTATCATACAGTATTGCAAAATTATTTGCATTTATCATTAATAAAATATAATTAATAATAACTGAAACTAAACAAATCCCGAGTGATCAAGTGCATACAAGTTTTCACAAGTGGCATCTGTTTCCAATGAATGAATGAATGAATGAATGAATGAGTGAATGAATGATTTAATTATTATTTTAAGATTCCTTAATGCTAGGTACATTGCCCCACAAAACTGCTTACGCAGTTTAACTGTGAGATCGTTGAGTCTCTTACAGTAAACTTAACATTAGGCACATCTATAGCTTATATCTACTTAATACACACATCAAAAGTGTCTAGGGATCAAGCATTTTTATGTGGATTTCTTGAGATTGAGATGTGGCTTTGTAATAAATTTATGATTTTATAAATTTATATGGATCCTTTTTGGTGCATTTCATAATTTGAATCAGGAACTGTGAATCAAATTCGAGTAAAAGATGAAAATCAGCTGTCAATATTTTCCCTATAAAAACATACAACGCATTGAAGACATTATTAGTGCTACTGTTTCCCTACTACTGATTAAAACCAACGTTATTATGGAGCGGCGACGTCATTTAAGCAGGGAAGAAATGCTCAGAGCCGTGGGAATGATAGAAGCTGGTTCCCGGCAACGTACTGTGGCTTTAGCTCTGAATACAAGTCAGAGTGTTATCAGTCGACTTTGGACACGTTACCGAAGCACTGGTACCGTGGCTGAGCGCCATGGAGGACGGTATCGCTGCACCACACGGAGACAAGACCGATACATTCAAATCTTAACTCGAAGAGCTCCAACAATAACCGCCATGATGTTAGCCGTGAGGCTTCATCACTCTTCAGGGAACTTAATTAGCGACCAAACAGTCAGAAACCGCTTGCATGAAGTGAACCTTCATTCCCGAAGACCGCTACGGGTACCACCTATAGCAATGCACAATCGTAGGATACGATATCAATGGGCTCTTGAACACAGAAATTGGGCAGAAGCACAATGGCGTTTCGTGTGCTTTTCTGATGAGTCTCGTTTTGGTATGAGACCGGATACAAGACGTATACGACACTGGAGAACCCCTGGACGCCAACAGCGATTAAAATCCTGCCAGGAAGTCCATCCTTATAGTGGTGGAACCATCATGGTATGGGCGGGTATTTGGATCGGCGGAAGAACTGAGTTGATTTGGATCAGAGGCAACCTCAACGCTCAAATTTATGCTGAGACGATTGTATCACACGTCATCGTTCCTCTACAAGTGCAAATCGGTCCCTTATTTCAGTTAATGCATGATAATGCACGACCGCACACCGCAAGAGTTGTAAGACAGACTCTCGCCGCAGTTAACATCAATGTCCTGCCCTGGCCTGCTCAGTCGCCAGACTTGAATCCGATTGAGCATGCATGGGATATGCTACAGAGAAGAGCTCTGCCGAATATGGAGGGTATCCAGTCGCAAGAAGACCTTTTTTTGTTGTTGCAACGAACATGGGCGGCCATTCCACAGCGTGATTTGGATGAACTCATTTTGAGTATGCCAAACCGATGTTCTTGTGTTGTTAGTGTTCGCGGTAGAAACACGGATTATTAATTGTTTAAGTTACCCAATAAAATTTTAAAGAAAACTGTTATTTCAGTCTTTTTTTCGAACTTTTGTGTTAGTGGTTCAAATGTCAAAAATCCCTTTATGAGGAAAATGGCAAATTTCTTTATTAATGCAAAGGTGACTTGGTTTATCGTTACTGTGACAAACGAAAACACTTTATTTGATGAATCCTTAAAGAAAATTTTAATTAATATCAATCAGGAGAAAAGTTGCAAAAATATATGTTGATCCCTAGACACTTTTGATGTGTGTAGCTACACTTATATAGAATCTAAAAAATATTTTTTAAGTTTATATGCGAATTTTACTTTATTATCTTCTTGTCTGATGTCAGCAGGCAAAGTGTTCAATAAATAGGGAACGCGTTTTTTTAATGTTCTGTCGCCATAGTAATTAGTAACTCTGGGTACTTCGTATTTACCTGCTGTCATCGACCTGGTATTATACTTGTTAGAGACTAGTGAGTCACTATCCCGACTGCCATGGTTATTAACTAATAATAGGTATTTATGTTTAAGACTAACTGGTAGAATTTTACATATTTTGAATAACCTACTATAGTCTCCTTTACAACTGCTTTTAGTTTTCTTGTTTACTAATAATTTTAAAAATCTAATTTGAATTGATTCTAGTTTCTGTATATTACTTTTAAAAGTCAAGCCATAACAATCAAGAGAATAACTCAGTATTTTTCACATCTGGCTAAACTTCGAAACTGATGGACCGATTTTGACGGGACTTTTACTGGCAGATAGCTGATGTTATAAAGAGTAAGTAACTTGGGTTACTTTTATTTTAGAAAAAGATTAGGGTTTCCTGCCAAAACAAAACATGAATTGTTCACAAAATCCGTTTCAAACAGAGAAAATATTTATATAATAATAATTTCACGCAAACGAGGGTTGCAGGCAAGGCAACAGCTAGTCTTTCATAAAGTTTCACACATTGTTGGCCGCTAACATGAACTTGCTCTTTAGTTTGTTAGGCATCAAGCTACAATTAAGTCTAAAGCGATGTCACTCAGACACTCAGTGCACTAATTTGCGCACTTGCGAGTGCAATTGATTAAGTTTAATGTAAGTATGGCGACAGGAATATCGAACAAAACCCATTCGGCTACTTGCGAGCTACTTTGTTGCCGTGAGACGTAGAAAGAAAGGTGAGAAGCCTCTGCCCAGCAGTGGGACACTATGGGATGATACAATATCTACCGTTGTTTGTCAGAAAACTGATTTCAACAATCTGGTTCTCCAGTCAACTTTTCGATAATTCTTGATTTGAAGAGCTTTCACATTTTTTACGATTATTAGGTAATTTACGTATCATAGATATTATAGACAGAATTAGCACTCGTTAGTGGTAATATTTTCTTTTTTTTCCCAAGTAATGGCAGATTTCCAACTTCAGTCCCCCTAGCATGGCAATACTATCTCTAGTCTACCAAGACTCGACAAGGCTCTTTCTATACAACTTGACATGTCTTGTCATTCATTTCATACATTTCTAACATCGCCATGCTTGCGACTATAGAAATCTTTCCACAATCTGTCATAAAATGACAATTCATTCGACTCTTCGTCGACAAAAGCCGTTTCTACGGTGGTCATGCTATGCGGGCTGACTTTCAGAGTGAGTATTATAATCTATCTTTATTGGATGGTGATTTGTTTTTACGTCACATCACTCATCATTACTATTATAAATAGTAGGCCATAAACGTACTCATCTACGCGCCAATTGATTGCGCTATCGCCTACAGTGGCAATGACTTTCATTGACACTTCAACAACATTGGAGCTATACAACAACATTGGTCCTAGGCCGCATATCGCTTCATATCAGGCGAGTTGCGGCCAAACGCAGGCCAAATCCAGGGGCCCTAAATGGCTGCTTTATCAGACTCATAATACGAATCAATTAAAATGGTCTTTATGGTTATCACCACAAAGTCCATTTTAAGAATTTTAAATTTTTAACCTGATTCATATTATGATTCTGATTCTGATAAAGCTTCCATTTTAGGCCCCCTGTGCTTTGATAGAACTTGTGTTATACAAGTGGGATTGAAACTTTAATACATAAATAATAAATAATAGTGATAGATAAATAATTAGTACATACATAAAATTGTTGTTTGGATGGATTTAGGTTGGTATTTTCTCGCCGGTAGAAGGCGGTTCAGATATGGTAGGTTGGCTTGACGTCCTCCAAACAAACATATTTTTTATACCCTTATCTTTGTCTGAGAACTCTACTCGACGAAACTCATATGGTAGCGTAGCGTTTGTGACTCGAATAAATAATACGAAAAGGAATTGTTTGTTTATGCATATCGTTTGTCGCGAGCCTTCGTTTAAACTAGAGTAGGTTATCAGAGTACCAAACATTGTTTATAACGTGACCTTCCGATAAACTATTGAACTGGATTTCTGTTTTTTATCGCTGTATTTTCCGGAGGGCCAGAGGTATGCTCTTGGTAATTCCAAATGCTGATAACAGTATCAGGAAAGTAACTTGTGACAGAGCAATAGGTTACTTATTTAACTGGAATAGCAAAAAAATTATGGTTTTCACTAATGGTAATATCCAGGTACCCCATATTACGAACACGATAATTGATACAATATTTTAACATAAGACATCAAGAACATCCCGGGCCTGTGGACGGTGAGCTATGGGCTAGCTCGCCGTGCATCCGTCTTATGACGACAGGCCGTGTCGACGGCGCGTTCGTGTTCCACGCGCGCCTCATAGAGATGTCAGCAAAAGGAAGGGGTCCACAAGGGCCAATTCCTGCTGGGGCTGCGGGACTGTTCGAAAGAGATACCGTGGCCCCGGAACAAAATGGACGATGAAGGAACATGGATGGGGTTAGTCAGTAAAAGTTTGAAACTCCCTCCTGCTCAGCCCAGAGCGGGAGGGTTATTTGATGATATCCCATACGAAAAAAAATACACCAAGAACAAATCGATCTGAATCTTGAGGTAAAGATATGTACTTAGCAGCCATGCCAGCAGGTAAAAGTACAACGCTAGTATTTTTAACACTTCCAACATGAATATATTATTCAACATTACCCTTACCCTTCGCATTTTCAATATCCATATTCACTTTAATACCAACAAACGAAAAAAAAACTCAAGTACTGAGTGAAAACGTTAGCGAAATTGTGATAGGGTCTCGTAAGCATTTTGTTCGTCGCAGATTAGATGGCGATTACCATACGATGAGACCCCACGTACGTTTTAATTAGTTAGGTTGGTACATGTTTTATTCATAAGGCATTTTATATTGTATACATATACCAGTTTACCTATTAAAATGTATTACTAGGTACTTTCGTGACAGATACTGTTAAAGTTTCAGTAAATGCGAAGTAACTTAACAACAAAATAATATGGTAGTAACAACGAATAATTTAGGCTTCGTTTAGGGTCTTGTTACACCCTGTATATTTTATAAAATGGACCACACTTTTAAGGGAATAAAACTCGACTGACAATCAGTACCATCACAAAAATCTATTATTTTCCTAAATTACTCTTAATTCGTGTGTTAAAGTGATGTGATAGACACCTGTGGACTGCGTGCTTTCGTTCCCAGTAAGGGCTCATTTACGGACAAGGGGCGCGCGGCGCGTTGAGCGGCGCGACCCGCTTTAAATTCAAACATATGGAAATGTATGAGAGCGTTTACGGAGAAGCGATTTTACGCGCGTTTGCTTGAACTGCATGCGTTGCTCGCGGCGGTGCCCGCTGCGTCGCCCGCGGCGGCACACGCGCTTATAGTCTAGGAGGTACCGTTGCAAAAGAAAAAGTCATAGTAAGCCGGCTGAAATTGACATAGATAGTTGATCTTATATGACTAATAAGAGAACCGACCGTCAGCTGCTCAAGTAGCGTGAGTTTGGGAGGTTACGGAAGTTATAAAATTATACTATCTATGAAAAAGTCATAGTACCGGACTATTAGTGCGTGTGCCGCCGCGCGCACTACCGCGTTCGCGGCCGCGGGCGACGCGGCGGGCGACGCGGCGGCCAACGCGGCGGCCACAGCTGCTCCTCACGCACCGCACCACGCGCCGCTCTCCGTAAACAGCAATGTACATTGCCATATGTTTGTGTTTGGGCGTGCAGTAACGCGGGCCGCTGTACGCGCCGCCTCTCCGTAAACGGAAAAAAACACTCAACGCGCCGCACGACGCGCTGCGTAACGTGCCGCCCGACACGCCGCGTCTCCGTAAATGAGCACTAATTGAAGTTCCGAGAGTCCAAGCGATACTAACACGGCTTGGTGCGTCAGTTAATGAATTTCCCAGAAAAATACTGAAGTTTCTCTCATAGAAACAATTAAGAACGTATCAATATTTTAACTATTAAATTGTTTTTAGAAGCAAAAAAATAATATTATCCTGAATAGTTTCACCTAAGTGTAATTAAAAGTCATGTATGATACGGTACGTGGACCCTTTTCAATATACCCCAGCCTTCGCCTCCGGACGACGACCACAAACAAAATATATCCTTTTCATGCCGTCGAAAAGGTATCCCTTAATCAAATATTTATGTTCAAATTCATTATTAATCCGTACTCATCAAATTAGAAGTCTATATGAAGTAAAATGTCCGCTTCAGGAGCTCGGGACGTCAATTTCAATGAACATAAACATTACCAAACATTAAAGGTGGTAATTTTTTTTTTATTACAAAATATCCTTTTGTGGGCTTCAGAGGCTAAAGTGAAATTAATAAGGTAGCCGAGGAAGGTACTGATGCCCCAAAAAGTTAATTAAGTATCTTCTTCAACGATGTTTTTATAAAACCTTAGATTTTTATGTCCGAGTGTGAAGGCCTTTTGAAATGTTTATTTGATTTTGGTACTTTAACAAAAGACGGGAGATACTTACTTAATATTACTTTATTACAATTATGTCTTTATGGAACAACGTTTTAAATTGAACATTTTCAGTTATATTGCGTAGATCTTTCATGGAGGCAAATTATGAAAAGAAAAACAGAAAAATTATACGAGTTACATAATTATTTTATGAGAATAATTTACTGGCGTCGCCCTAACTAGTAATAAAATATGATAATAAAGCATTATTTTGATACCTGTTTGTAGTTTTAGGGGTTTTCCCCGTATATATGATGGTCAACCCCTTTGCCACGAGATCAAGTAACGTGATAACTTCTAGTTTATAATTTCAAAGGTAATTTAATTTTAGATAAGCTATACACCCTGCTGTACACCCTGTCAGCAATGATTCTGAATCAGGGGCCAGTTTGGTCAAGTGCAGTTTTAACATTTTTATTTATAAACTGCTGTTTGCCCGCGACTTCAAATTTTTTATGTGTATGTATACCATGTGCTATTACAGACTATAATCTATCTCTGTGTTAAAATTCTTCAGTTTCGTTCAGCCGTTCTGGCGTGATTGAGTAACAAACATCCATCCATCCATACTTTCGCATAATTTTATATTAAATTGTAGTAAGATAACTTTTATTATTAAGGCGGTACCCTGACCAAATAACCTTGAGCATTCGTCCCTTTTCGCCGCACGCCACTCAGCATAAGATCGCGAGATAGAAAATAGCGATATACGTAGCGAGTACGCTCAGATTTTGGAATAAAATCTTTATAAAATCAAATTTAGGTCTTTTGAAAAAAATAAAAATAGCATAATGTTTATTATTAAATTGCCTACCATCTAGTGTAAAAAGAAAATCAAAATGATGGTTACTTTACGAGGAGATGCAAGCCATCAATAATCCTGCCTCATTTCTGTGGTTTTGTTGTGAGGAGATTAATTTTACATTTTACTACAAAAAAAAAACCAAAACCACCATTTTGGAGTCAAGAATACGCAGAAATTTCATGTTTATTGTATAAGTTGGTATTTATTTTGGGTAAAGAGTAGATAGTTCCAAAAAACTGCACAAAACACGGCTACCGCTGCGTTTTGCTCGGGGAGGCGCCTTAAAATAAACAAGGCAATAACAGTCAATAGTCTGGATTAGTGATGATGGCATTAGGCCCACTACATAATAATGGGACTTAAATTAACCTGTGACTTGTGGGCTTATTTTAAGGTATAACTTGGACTCTTGGCCTAACTCTTCGAGGATCTAGAGTAATGTTGCATTTATTTTACTATTATTTTACACGCACTTAAAGCAAATAGACGATGTTTATACAGGGTGTAACAAGACCCTTAACGAAGCCATCAACCAAGCATTCTGTAGGTACATCGAACTAAGTAACTTAACGCAAAAATTATTGCTGGGAAACGACTTTTTTTTCGGGGGATTAAATCACGTTTTACGGTAGGAATAAATGTAACACACTCAAAACATTGTGCTGATTGATGCATTGAATAGTACGGGGGTCGCGGAGGTGTTTAAAAATCTTTCATTAAAAACAAGTTATAAAAAAAAACTTGTGAAAACGTTGGAACTTTGACTCCCAATATCTCCGTAACTTCTCTTTTCTTAGAAGGTTCCCAGGTATGATCCAGAACAAAAAAAATATCGCAATGACGGGGAGAACAAGTGCCTTTCGGCTTCGTTAAGAGTCTTGTTACACCCTATATAACAATGAAAAAATAATACTCAACCTAAGCAAAGACAGACAGTATTACAAGCACCTGAGGCTCCGCTAATAGAATACAGAAGAGGATAATTATAATGTAATTAACAACGATATTGTGCCTGTAGTGCCGTGTACCGCTAATGAATACCCGCAACTATTGTCTGGGAGCAAGAGCGAAGTAATTTATCTTGGAAACCTAATTAATTTCGAGTATATGCTAGTGCGTGTTATGAACTAATATAAGGGTGCAATCTGACTGCGGACGCTCGGCGTAGATCGATGACGTCGACCGTTGAAGAGGCTGATCTAGTGTGCACCGCAGTCGGATTACGGTTACGGCTCCATGCCTTTGTCTTTTCTTTTTAATTTGTCAAAACATGTAACCCAATTCTGGGTTATGCTCGCCGTTGTACATATGCTATATAAGGTGTATCTATACACACACGAAATCTTTTAAGGGGTCATTGTACTCATCATTATGAACAACTTTCACTATGGGACCAACTCCGAAATCGCGAAAAAAAATCAGCTGTTCAGTAAATTTTGACGAGTTAGTGCGATCATATTGTAGGGAACAGTTGTTTTTTTTTCGCGATTTCGAGGTTGTTCCCATAGTAAAAGTTGTTCATAATGATGATTACAATGACCCCTTAAGAGATTTCGTGTATGAATAGATAGACCCTATATATTGTAGTTTTGTGTGTACATCTTTTAACTTTGTGTGCAATAAAGAATGGGAATGTATAGCTTTTTATCACCATCATCAAAAAAAACTAAATGAGCACTTAAAAAAGTAAAATGTCCGGACCTTATTTGAAAATGTTCGGTTATTTGTCAAGAATTTTCATATTTCAAAATGGTAACCCTGATTACGGTTGATCGACAACAACCGATTTCTGTTGATAGGTGTAACGAAATCACTAATAATCATTCCCATATGGTCCATCGGCGAACGATATGGAACACCGAATATTATGTATCGAGGTGATCAAAACCGCCTAGTTGTCGTCGATCGGCCGCAGTCTGTTCGCACCTTTACACGGCCACGTTCTTATTACGAAAATAAAGTCGTCTCGGTATAAAGCTAGAAATTTATAATTCATGCTTGACTTAAATAAATCCTTGGCTAAAAATAGTAGCGTCTTTTCTTCTCCTAAAAGGGATTATCCCTCAGTGTCTGAAAGCATAATCAAGGATCCCTGATTTGTAAATAAGACGGCCGGTCTCTCTATATTTGATTGTGATTGGTTTACCGAAATGGCAAACAGTTTACAGATATAGCCACAGGATTAATCCATTAGAAAACTATGTGGGTCTGGAAATCTATGTGTAAATAAGAAAGTAGGTAGAAATCACTGCAATGACAGTCAAACAAAACTGCGTATGTCACAATGAGACTTTTCTTCATACAGATCATATCACAAAGATATCAAGATGATCTAAATCTCGTATGAAAAGTCTACCTACCGAAGAGGATCTAGATTAAGTATCATTATTGAAGCGAAAGCGACGGAAAATTAAAAATTGTTTTGTATTGGCGCGACAAATTTCAACAGAATTGAAGCTATGCAGCGTAAGTCCATCCTGTTGAAATTTGTCGTACAAAAGTGATGGATTACCACAATAATACTCATTGTAAGAGAGACAGGTACAGAACTATCCAATATTTTCATTATTTGCATCAGGCACCAAGCAGAGGAACAAAACGAAAGTATGATATTTTTCTCTTCCTTCGCAGTCCTTGAACACCGTAAATTAATCAGAGTGCAGAGTGGATTCCGTCGAAGAGAGGAGCTCTATTCACACCGAACTGAATAGTTTCCACGTTCACAATACTGAACAATGAACCCTTTGTACGTGCAGAATTATCGACGAAGATTTGCAAAATGTATACAGATAAGACGCTTGGTTCGCTCTGTCCTAATCTTAGTGCCAGCCGTGTGGGAATACATGAGCTAAGAATCATAGGATATCTACAGTCACGAGCACTTAAATGTATACACTTAGCAAAATTCAAAAGTGATTTTCTCGTGAAATAACGGTTTCTTCTTTTTGAAAAGTCCTATGTCGCAATAGTGCGGCTTCCAAAATACTATGTTCGTGAAAACGTATAACGTTAATTATTACAATAGGAGAAAATAACTTTTAAAAGATGCTGCGTGTACAGATATGGATGGATACGAGTTCACGTTAAGTTTGATAAAAGGCTTCCAGCGAGAGTAAAATCTGATAAGAAACGATAATACGATCTGACAAGGAAGAACCGAAATCAGTACCTAGTCATTATGTATTATGTGCACGGAACATACATTATATCGTGTTACCGCAAAGATTTACATGGGAAGAACCTGTATGTACAAAGATTATGCTGCCGTAGGTTAGTATAATTATCCATGGCCTTATTTCAACAACAAGATTTCACGTCATTTCATTGTGAAGATAACCTGATGATGCCTTACAAGTTAACCTTCTTATTACAACACAATCATCATGATAATTAAACAATGTTCATAACAAAAAACTTGCCGAATTCTCGAGAAACGACTTAAAATTGGCCAAGCAAAACCGACTTAAAATTGTTAAAAGAGAAGTTGATTAAATAAATTACTTGTTTCAAGTTCCTTACAACAAACCAAGCCGTTGTTCCAACACTCATTGAGAACGCCCAAATGAAAGCTATTGAAATATTTTCATCAAAACTGGAGTGTTTCTACCCGCAAAGAGTTAAACCATAACATCGTAAAGCCCTTTGAAAATAGACCATTGTTCGTTGAGCTCCCCTTCCCTTCTTCCACTTTGGCTACTTCAAACTCAATGGGGTATCCGGAATGGTTGTGGGGGCTCTTTATCGGTTGGTTGTTAATAGTTCAGTGGCTGCTATCGCAGTGATTGAGCAAGCCAAGGCCACGACAGTTCGTGCTCCGAATGTAATACAAAACGCGTGTTACAGTAAACAGTGGCATTAAAATAAATTGAGATTATATTGGTCATTGTTTACTGATGATTGTGACTTAGGCGTTGTTATGTATTGTGTTGCTTGTGTACCTACTTTATATGTAATTTAAATAACTGTGCTCCCATTTAGTGACCATTGGCTTGTCATGTATTGTTCTAACGGAACGAAAAGTTTTCTTTCTCTCCCTCACCAAGTTAAATTTTAACCCAAAAAGGTCTAAAAAATGTAAGCTCGTTTTCCTGTATGTACGGTCACCAAAGGAGACAAGTAACCGGGGTCGTCGGATATAGTTGAAGTTTAGTAAGAAACCGATGGATGTTTTCGAATAAAATTTTATTTAGTTAATAGAACACAAACAGTTCATTTATCAAATTAAATTTCATTCGACAACATCCATCGGTTTCTTATTAAACTTCAACTATATCCGACTACCCAGGTTACTTATCTCCTTTGGTGACTGTACATAGTTTGATTAATTGTGAAATTAATGAAAAGGAGATGAACTTTAAGTCTGAAGTTTATCTAAATTGCATCTGCTGACAAACCTCATTTGACGTGACATAATCAAAACCTGCTAACGTAACGTAAGAGATTTGTTCAGTCTTTCAGAAATCGAAATTTTTTATGTTATCATTGAGCAGTATCTACGGGTGATCAGTATTTATGGGTACTGAATAGCATATATGCATGCAATAGCGTTTAAAGTAAGTTAACTGTGCTACCGGAAGACAAACTGCCAACGAAGCTCAAAAGTCCTGCTGGCCAGTAATTTAAAGTGATTGCTCTAGCGTTCCCTAGGGTTTGATTGAAACGAGCTGAGCCGACGAGACGCCTGCACTATGAAAACTTTGACGAACTGTTTTATGTGAACATTTTTACTGCTTACGACCAATTGGTGGCAATAGGATCGCCCCCTATTCGCCCACTTTTTGCCAGTTATGTTTAAGTCCCACGTAGACTTAAATATAGGTAATTGGCAAAAAGAGAAAGTACTATAAAATCAAAAATCAAAATCAAAGCATTTATTTCAAGTAGGCCCGTTACAGGCACTTTTTAATTGTCGAAACATAGATAATGAAATGAAGCTACAGTCCCAGTCACAAGGCATAAAAACTGAAAGTACTGTAGTTGCCCATTTCCTAGCGTAGATCTATATGGAGAAGAACGGGCAAGAAACTCCATGGACACTCTTTTAAATCAGCATATTGTTACAAAACCTTGGTTACATTATTCATGTTGAGATGGAACACTATGTGAGAACGATGTAGCAAGATGTGCACTTTAAAAGCGTCCATAGTAAAAACAAAAAAGACAATTCAATATATAGGTACACATCATCTGCCTAACTGTTCGAGGATTACATGCGTGATGTTATGTTAAACATGGTCCGTAAAGAGACATGGGTAATATATTTTCTTATAGAGACCGGAGAATTTTGAATTTGAAATGGGCCTGAACTTTTCAAAGCAATAAAATGTTTGCAACTTTCATGTGGTGATTAAATTGATAACAAAATGTTTCCAAAACACTGTTATGCCACAGATTAATTCAGAAATATCCTAAACATTTATATCTCGGTTAAATGATCGCTTTATCTCTCTCGGAAGCGACCCACGTTTACGTTAACGTCGGTTTTACTCACAAACAAGTTTACGTTACGGTTTTGGTGTGAACAAATGTATCGTGTATTCATTAAGTGCTCGTACTAATGCTTTACTTGTGGTTAGAGTTTAGAATTCATACTGAGTATTTTCAATTTCGTACTAGGTTTAAATAATTTAAATACCCTATGGTTTTTCGTAAGACTAAACAAGGGTTAGGAGGCTAACGCCTACATCTATGTATAGAGCATTAAGATATACTTTATTGAGTAAAGTGGCAAAATAATAACCGCCGCTCGAGTTGTTCTTTAGGTTAAGCCGTGCTTGATTAGGTTGGTCTTTGGATGGATGACCGCCCATTACATTCCGAGTTTCCTCCGTGCCTCGGAAAGCACGTTAAGCCGTTGGTCCCGGCTGTCATCTGTAGATCTTTGACAGTCGTTACAGGTAGTCAGTGGCCCAAAAAGTCTGACAACCAGTCTTACTAGATAGGCTAGGTAGATGATATTGAGTAAAGTAAAGCTAAGCACAGTAAGCAATTTAAACGAATACGAACGTTATCCGTCTAGTATCGATACAGTTCATATTCGTTTATAACGATTGATCAAGTTCATTTCCTAAATACGATCTATATTCGTTACGTTAATGTTCATATTCCTATGAAACGATCGATCTCGTTCACTTGCAGGAATGTGGACGACTGGACGTTATAGATTAGGGTTTGTACTCATATGAAGCGCTTACTGCACTTCGTTTTGGTAAAGTCTAAGTACGCTCTATAGATTTTGGTCCAAGTCTTTGCATAACTGATTGCATGATAACCAAGTCTTCCGTAGTTATATCCAGCCAACCTTTAGGTACAGAACAATCAGTCGATACCCAGTCGAAGCATTGTGAGCCTAGTGGTGTGACCGTCGGACGGCCAAATCATAAGGTGTCAAGTTCGAACCCATGACACGCACCTCTGATTTTTCGGATTCATGGGTGTATTGTATAATTATCACTTGCTTCAGTGAAGGGAAACATCGTGAGGAAGCCAGCATGCCTGAGAGATATTTCTCGACGGCATGTAAAGCGAAGTCAGAGGCCCATGGGCGGCATTAAAACTCTGATACCAGGTTAGACACTACTAACCACACGATAAAGAATCGATACCGATCTACCATTTCACAAGTGTTTCCTTATGTAAACGAAGTCTGAAGAAGCATCAATAAAGTTTTGTTCGCGTATTACTGCGCGATTGCTGCTGAGTTTGTTTGAATAGGAAAGTCGGAAGTAAGGGAAGAATAAGAAAAGGAAGTTTTCAAGAACGGAAATTGAATTTTAAGAAACGTGAGTAAATAACGTATGCTGTTTCCGTAGTAGTTATTTAAGTAGGTAAGTATATATTTTGATCGAATAGCTAATTTTTTGTAGAAACTCAAACTCTTTATTGCATTCATGTGTACACTTAATTGTTACATAGTAAGTAAGTTCCAACATGAAACTCGGTTAGGGCACGGCAACATAATAGATTGGACAAAACAAGCATCCAGTGAGTATTATTATTATTAAAATATAATCATTATCGATATTATTACTAGTATTAGGTTTGTGTAGTTATTTTAATTAATATCATGAGGTTATAAGATTATTTTATTTACGTGTATTCAATATTACATTTTATTTATTTGTATTAATTATTATATTTTAATGATATATATTTTTTATTATATTTAGGTATATTTTGTTAATTTGTTTTGTTTTGTTATGTTATGTGTAAGTGTTATTATGTTATGTGTGTTTTTTGTATAAGTATTATTTCAATTACTATATATAATTATCTATCTACCTTAGTTACTTAGTAAATATTTTGTTCTAAGTAGGTATTTTGAGTGCAACCGAGTAAAAGCATTTTTGTGTTAGATAATCTTTTAATTTTCTGTTAAATTTATTGAAGTTGGGTTCTTCTTCAATTTGTTTGTTGTTAATTTGTTCTTAGAACAAGTGTCATGCATATAGTTGTAAATAAACCGTTTCAAACCAAAATCAGTGGTTTAAAACCCGTTTTAAATTTGTTTAAAACGGTTTAAAACCACGACCACGTGGGCCGTACATTGATTACGAATTACTTAAAAAAATAGTTTAAAAGGCTAATTGAAATCATTTACCATTTTTATTAATATATGTGAAGTCATATATCATATTTATACTACTATTTAGGATTAGACACTGAAAACAATCATGTTTTGGGTATTTATTAAAATAAAACGGCAATGCCGCATTTTTATTTTTCACTTTGCTACCAAAATCGCAACGGGGAGAGATGGGGCAGGTAGTGATCGATTTTATGTTTGTCTGTCATGTTAATGAAGGTTATTTTAAAACAATTTTATTTTATTTTCCTTTTATATATTCTAAATCAGGAAGGAGGTGTGGTCTAGATAACTTCGTATAAAGCCTCAGTGCATTCCAAAAAAAAAAACAATCTAAACCATATTAAACCGCTAAGTGTGGTTTTAAATCGTTTTAAACCAAAAAGACCGTTTAAAACCAAATGGTTTAAAACGTTTAAAATTCGTTTTGCATCTCTAGTCATGCATCAATAAAAAAAAGCTTCATGACTTGGGTACATTACTGTTGCGTCAATATGTGAAAACAACGATAATGTCAGTAGATACTAAGTAGATACCAATCATCCCACCTATGTGTCATGTAATCACCTGTGTTCGTAAAACGCAAGGGAGCAGTAACTCTTTTGAACTACCCACTTATGGCCACTAACCAAAAAAAGAGCCATCTAAAACGGTCACATCAAAAAGTCATAAAAAGACCATCTTGAGAGCGCATCCGTCCCTCCTCAAGTACTCCTAACTCCGGTAACAATCAGGGTCACTTGGAGTCGGTCTCAAGTGCACATTACGACTCGCATAGACCGTTGAGTGTCGTTCTAAGGATCCCTAGCGAGACTAGTCCTGGTCAAGTGTGTACTTAGGTACCCACTAGCTATTTATGAGTCGAAGAAAACATATTGGGTGATAGATTACGGTAAAGACTTGGAAGGTACTTGAGTTTGAGGTGTGTGGCACTATTACGTCAATCCGTCGCGTTTTTCTTGCGAGAGCCGGAGGCGTACTTTACGCTGAATATAAATAAACTATGTTATAATTATGACACTTAGGTACCCATTGCATGGTTCGCTAAGTCAAACCTATGGGTCTCAAAAGGTAAAGTAAAAGATCAGGCATGAATCCAAACTGTTTATTTTCAACTAGTTATTGCCCACGGCTTCGCTCGCGTTTTGTCGAAAATTATCCCACGGCACGTTGTAAATATAGCCTATGGCACTCGAGGATAATGTAGCTTCCTATTAGTGAAAGAATTTACAAAATCGGTTCAGTAGATGTCCAGAGATTACCCCCTACAACCTCACAAACTTTAACTCTTTATAATTTACTAGCGACCCGCCCTAGCTTCGCACGGGTGCAATGTTATACACATAAACCTTCCTCTTGAATCACTCTATCTATTAAAAAAAACCGCATCAAAATCCGTTGCGGAGTTTTAAAGATCTAAGCATACATAGGGACAGACAGACAGCGGGTAGCGACTTTGTTTTATACTAGGTAGTGATTTTCAATTTACCAATCCCCAAAAAACATGCCTAGGACTGGCTAGACTATATTAAAAGGCAGTTAACGTTGAGAACGTCTTGTGGAATAGATGACCGATCATTCGGTCCTACAAAGTAATCAAAGAGTTCATCAGTAAACGTTTATACGCTTAATATGAGCAGCAGTAAAGATTAAATCTGTCTGCCATTAACTAAAATGTTTAATTAACGTTGCCATAACCAAGAGAAATAACATTAATGATGATGGCGTGCCTTCTCAATATTACCAGGTGGTTCCTCAGGTGAGGGGTCTACCGCTGCGAAGATAATGAATACATGGGTTACGTGGATGGAAAGATAATGGGAGAATTTATTATTATGCATAACGTTAACATAAATTGTATTTTTGCCGACGATATTTCCTTATTTGAAGACATAGAAGGGAGAATGGTTGGGTCCTTTGTTGCCATTAGACATAACATCACGCTTGTAATACTCGAGGGGTCTGGCATAGGTGTACCTAATGGTACACCCATATTTCGCTAGTTATGTTTAAGTGCCATGTAATAGGGGCGAGCCTATTGCTATCAACCGAGCGCAAATCCAAACTCGCGACTGCTACTGATAAATTCCTGATGGAAAATGGCATTTTGCTCGACCTGGGAATCGAACTCAGGACCATGCTCATGCTCAGCAGTCGTGCTTGACCAAAGAGGCAGTCCATCGAGTTATTGTTATTCTTTAGTGACAATTCTTCTTCTTTTGGTGCCTTTCCAATACCTGTAGGTAGGCCATTGAGTATGAAGGTACTCAAACGTATTTAAAGCATTGGAAATGAGGGTACGGCTACAAGATTTGGGACTTTTACTTTCTTACTGCGTTTTGAGAAAAATCGTCAAGGATACTGGAAACGAGATACTTATAAAATTTACCATTTATATTACTTTTTTTGTGTCCCCGATAATCATTAAATTTGAAAAACCCCCAACTAGTAAATGGCTGCACCGATTTTGATAAAACATTATAATTGCACACACACCACGCGCTTTCATTTGATATATATATAGATATATTTGAAAATATTCGATTTTTTATACCCACTTTCATCCCCTATATCTAGTAAATGGCTGTACAGGTTTTGATAAAACATATCTAAGAATCATAGCCAAGAAACTAACTTTCAAATAAAAAAAACTGCATCCAAATCGGTTCACTCGTTTAAGAGCTACGGTACCAGAGACAGATACACACACATAGCGGTCAAATTTGTAACACCCCTCTTTTTGCGTCGGGGGTTAATAAAAATAGTAAATGTCCCGAATTCAGTGATAGTGACCATATCAGTTTAAAAACCTAAATCGTCAAGAGTTCAACATTCAAGTTTCTTGCCACCTATCCATCATAGATTGGTGATACGCTGCTTTACCAAGACAAGCAGATTCTTTGAAAACAATCGAGGCATACAACGTGAAATTACTTTCATCATATTTCTGTCAAGACCAGTAGCGGATCAGACAAAATAAAAAACAAAAGTTTGTGACGCGCTGCGGGTGTATTTGTTTGGCGTGCCAAACACACCTATATCTACAACAGAAAAATTAAAAAATATATTAAAAAGCCTTCTGTTAAAGAAGGTCTATTATAGCACTGATGAATTCCTAAACGATAATTTAATTTGACTTGTATAAAACAACCTATTTTTTTAATTTTTATTAATAATTACTTTAATATTTAATTTTTCAATTTGTATTATTTACTACGATAAGCTGACACTATTTTTTTTGTATTTCATTGTACCTTTTGATTATTAATTATCCTCTAAATTGAATTTATTGTTAATTGCTATGTGTCACGGATGAATTTAAAAAATGACTTTGATGTTACATATCATCCTACCTCTTATATTGTACGCCGTTCAGGCAAAACATGACTGATATATAATTTGATGTAACATTTTGCATGCCATGTGTGTGTATACTCATGTTATGGACAAATCAAATTTATCTTATCTTATCTACGTAAAATAGACCTAGGTATACCACATCTATCTCGTTCCCAGGTCGTCTCAGGACGTACCAGGACTGTTTACATAGTTCAGTCCTCGCTTCCTTGCAAGCTGCCGTCTATAAATACACATACGCTGTATTCTTGAGGTACGCTGAGCCAGCAAACGTAAATAAACAATGGTAATTATTACCGCCTTTGTCTACAACAAGGTATTTATAAATGTTGGATTAAATGGAACTGGAGGTAATTTGGAGAACTAAAAGAAAGGAGTATTTTTGGTCTCGCGTTTCTACGGTTCGTTTTACTCCAGCTGATTTAGAGCTACATCGATGGTGTGAATGTAGAATGGAATATTGTAGGCGATGTTTAAATTTTCTTGATTTCATTCATTTCAAGTGAGCAGCTTACATTTTAACTGGAGACACCCAAATGATCCCCTATTAATATTGAAATTTAATAAGTATTTGATAAAAATATTTTTGAAACTTTTTAATAATATTTTTATACATTTGTAGAGGTTTAGATCAGGTTGTTGTTTACATCTTGAAAGCCAATATTCTGTATATTGTACAAAATAAATAAAAGAACCTCTATGGGTCTTAGGGATAGCTCCTTTAAGGAATCTTTCTATAACATCACGTTTTTCGAGAGAATACATTATAACGTTTCACGGGCTTATTTTACGGAAAGGGTTTAGTCATAAAAATTACATTATAAATCGAGACAAGAATAAAGTTTCGACAATAAAATAAAAAATCATATTAGGTACAGTTATCAAAAATTATCTACTGTTTTACTTTTACAGCCTTTTTAATCGCAATCGATACAGCTAAGAGTGAGGTCCTGGGTTCAATCCCTATGTCAAGCAAAATGTTTTACATAGAATTCTCAGTAGCAGGATGGAGTTTGGATTTGGACCCTTCTGATAGCAATAGGTACGCTTCCTATTACATAGGATTTAAAACATATCTGCTAAATGTGAGTGTGCTATGGTACACTTCATGTTTTACTTTTCTCTTTTGAGTATAAAATAGTGACGTACAATTCGTACACAAAACATTTGCGACATTTATACGACGTCATCTCTTTAAATGCTACTTCGGATAATCTGTCGTAACTCACGGGATATAAACTCGGTTTTCTTGCTTTTTCCATAAGGCGCTCCTTACTCCTGTTTGATGTTATCCGCTTATAAATCGGGAAGCAAGGATTACATTTTTTTTTGCGGAACTTATACGTATTTCAGTTTTAGACGATTTAATTTTCAGTCGTATTTAACGACTCTGGATTTTCGTTATCATGGCATCATCGCCTCTTATATCTTGAAATACTAATGAGGTTATATGAATGGTAAAACCGAATAGAATGTTATACTTTATTTGTACACCAAAATTGAAACACAACTGCTTTGCAATATTGCTAATTCTATGGTTCCAATGGAGGTATTTTCGCTGATGGCGATATCGTACAGATAACCCTAGGTACCCCCATAGAAGATATCCTACATTTCATTAAATAATGCCATATGGTTTGTATTTACAGGTCTACTCCCTTAAGGTATGCTGTAGCACATTCATCGGAACATATTTCCCTAGTCACCACTTACAGCTAGAAATTGTATCCACAATAGCATGACTTGTGGAACTTAAGTTCGAAGGTAAGTACAGAACATAGAATTCTACCTAAATACGGCCTAATTCACGGCCTGGAGCGATGCGACTTGCGTCAAGAGTTTCATCGCTCCATAAGTCGAGTTAGGCACTGTTCCCACCTAAGCCACTTGGCACGTGAAACGACGTCTGAAAGATCTCCATCGCGTGGCGTGACATGGCACGACCTGACTTGCCAACAACTACTACAAACATACTTCTTAAAAATCACGTCACTTTCACGTTGCTTATATAGGAAGTTCAGCGCATTGGGTTAGTCACCAACTCGACACGAGAGACTGGACTTGCACACGTGTGTCCAGTTGGTAAAACTCAAAATTAGTATCACTTTTATGTTTTCTTTGTCACAAGACGCGAGTCGCTTGAGCGCGTAGCTCGTGGCCGCAGGGTGAGTTAACAGCTGAGTTAGCGTTGCGCCACATCTTTAGGTATGGGATCTCATTTTTCCACGATGCCGAGCGCATCGTCATGCTGCCATGTGCGATAGCACTACTACTCTTTGTCTCACTCTAGCAAATGACGGTTCTAAGCGATAGAATAGGAACATGGAAAGATGCGATTCTGTGCTGATACATGTAGCGCAACCCAAGCGGCTCAACTTATCTAGGAAACTTGGTTTAAGCCACGGTAGTACTACATGGTGTTGGTAACTAAACTAAATAAGGATTTTCATATGCAAAACAAACTCGTTGGTTTTCAGGCCACTGTGCACTGTCGAGCACGCTAACTGAACTGCTCAGCGTTGTAAACATTTCAATATTTACAACTCTCCGCTTCTGTGCGTTTTTTTAACAAGTTAGATGAAGTGCACTCGTATACCAGGTTAGATCTCAATTAATATTGTATTAATTATTAATGGAAATTGATAGACCATAGAGGAAAGGTATCGATGGGATTACCGTCTTCATTTTAAATTAAATGCGACTTTCATGAAGTTTTTCACTAGTTTTACCCATCTATTTCAGTGATTTATTATACCTATATATTTTGAGCGATGTCTCACATTACTGATTTGTAAAGTTTTTTTTTTAGTTTTTTTTTTTTTCCTTTAATTGATATTTTACCCGAATTTGGGTTCTGGATTGCCCAACGGGATCTCCAATTTAATTTTGCAAATATAATTTTTCAGCACAATTCCATTTCTCTTTTCCAGTATTATGGTAGTCATGGGAGAACACAATTGTAATCAGTTGAGTGGTTTTGTAAAATAGGCTCGTACACACAGAGACCCGCGAAGCGAACTGATAGCATAGCTGCTAAGGTCAGTGTTACAAGGTTAGGTCAACAGTGAGTACGTAGCGTTAGATAATGTGGCAACACTTTTTTGTTATCGCAAGTTTAAAATAAATAAATGACGTGTTTAGCTACTATTACGATGTTCTCAACGTAAGCACAAAAAATGCTGTATTTATTTATAGGTAGGTGCTTACAAACAAATAAAACATTTATTATTTCTAATGAAGTCTATGGCCGTATTCAAGTATCCGAGGCTTAAGATGATCAATCTTCTCACAGACGAGGTCAGACGTCCGTAATATAATTATTATACGAAATAATTATGTGTAGATGCTATTATATGAAAGCCAAAATTATCAAGTGGAGTTTGACCGTGTATTTGTATAGCAGTTTGTGGGCCCGCATTCTTGATGACCGTTTGAAAAGCGGCCTGTATTGTCGGGATGGTTATTCTTTACGCGATACCCACATAATCTTAGTACGGTACCGGTAGCAATACTAATAAAAAATAATGGCAAGGACCGCTCCAAATTGAATTGAAAGCGTTTGACAGCCAGTTTTACCTGCAGAATATAATATAGAAAAATAATAATAGGCGCAAGATTAATTTTATGAAATACGCAAAATAAATTCAGTTTGGATATTTTCCCTGTTCCTGAATACAGGTAAAGTATTCCCTCATAACATTTTCACTAGAAAATAACATACGAAAATACGTCTACCAGTACCAGAGTGGTTCGAATCTAGGCGTTTCTCAATAAAACTTAGGTGATATATGAGTTGAAGGCCTATGTGAAACATATGAACAGCGCGGCGGGAAGTTTGCCTCGTAAATCGTGTGATAAGTCGGTAGTTCGGTACTGGCGGGTCACTGCGCTGCGATTGGAGGAATTACCAGCAGACTTCTGACCCGCTAGACTGATTTATATTGCGATTATTCACTGACCTTTTCAATGGAAAACCCCGTTGAAGTTGCGAAGTCTAAAGGATACGGGAATAATTATGAAGAGTCAGAAGATTTTATCGTATTCTTCATTCATCAAAACTTAGAATTTGGAGTGACTTTGGTTGGTTAATCTAATTTACCTATCTATGCATGTTTAGTCAGGGCCTTGTAATGCCAAATTGGCTTACATAATGGATAGTGAAAATATTTCAAAAACTCGCATGCGTACA
Source organism: Eugnorisma glareosa (assembly GCA_947578425.1). Classification (NCBI taxonomy): domain Eukaryota; kingdom Metazoa; phylum Arthropoda; class Insecta; order Lepidoptera; family Noctuidae; genus Eugnorisma; species Eugnorisma glareosa. Next base: position 16,192,555 of record OX387970.1, on the reverse strand, counting down.
GATATACCTATATCTAGGTTTAATAAACATACAAATTTCAAATATATCTCTGTAATATCGAGAGGAAAGCTTAATAGAAATATATTTCGCTGCGCGTCGCAAAATTTTCCGAATGTAGAATATTTTCAAGGACCGATTTTTCAAGAGGAGCACGATCCATTTAAAATATTGCATTGTATTAAAGCATCTCATAGACCCAGCTATTGGAAATGGTTTCCATTGAAACTCGAAAATTGATATGAAGAGGAAATATTATATGACAGGTACCTATAACGTTCCAATATGGGGATATTGATGTTGTTCACACAGTCTAAATGTTTTTTTATCGTCAATAAAGGGCGAATTTTGATTGATTGCCATTCGTTTAAGCTGGATCTCCGGTTGCGTGTTTGCTGACAACTCGTAAAGGCATTCTAAATTGGAGGCTAGTGGCTACGTTTGCGGTCCACAAATCACGAGTTTTCGAGGATTGCTCTTTAACCTGAAATCTGAGGATTGACGGCCATTTCTAGCGAACTTTAATCTAATCAAGTCAAGATTACCTACAGTTCTGGCTCTCCGAATTCCAATTCGGGGGTCTTCGTTTCTCTCCCAAACGTAATATTGATGAGTCTCTTTACGATCGACCAAAGATAATCTGTGACCTGTGGAGGATTTCATATTCGGAAAATGAAGTTTCATTTCTTTAGAACTTCGAGCTGACTTATAAATCTTCTGACATATTTTGACTTCAGTATTTCCATTTACTTTGAAACTATCTTAATCCTTTAACTCAGGATCTCCATCTTCTAATCTGGATGACTGAACTAGGAACATAAACCCTCGTTTTGTTTTGTAAGCCATTTTCCTATAGCGTCTAGCCGAGATAAACTAGTTGACTATTCCATTGATCGGTCGTATTAGCATTGCGATCACGTAATACCGATAGTAATAGGAATCGGTTCGATGTGACGGTTTCTCTAGATTTGATTACCATTTAAGATACGTAATTAGGTCGTAACATAGTCCTTGGACTTTGAGGGACGTCGTTAAATAATGATTCAGGTTTTATCTTAAGTTGCTATTAGACTTGACCTGGGGCCTTAGTCTGCTATTGCAATAGTGTCAGAATGGTCTGTAATTGATTTAATAAGGCCCCTAGCCCACGGCGCATTGAAGCGCGTTCGAAACTCGTTTGACGTGTGTACAAAGGGTAATTCGTCTGCGCGGGGCCTTATTAAATCAATGATAGACCATTCTGACACTATTGCAATAGCAGACTATTCTGACACTATTGCAATAGCAGACTAAGGCCCCTGGGGGCTTACTATGACGTCTTAAACCAGGAGTAATTTCAGTGTGGGAAAGAGACAGAGCCATACAGGTCGTCTACCGCCATCTCTTTCCCACACTGGAATTACTCCTGCTTTAATACGTCATGGTAGGCCACCTGAAGTAACAAAGAAAGAAGAAGTTTTTACTGGGACTTTCACATGTATTTTTTTCGTCAATTAACCTCTTTTAACCACTTATATGACTAATAGTCGTTACTGTGTCTACCGAAATAACCATACTTGGCAGATGGACTACTGACCAGAAGTTATTCCTCACCTTAAAGTAGTTAATTACTCCTGGTGGCCTACCATGACGTCTTAAAACAGGAGTTATTCCAGTGTGGGAAAGAGATGGCTGTATACAACCTGTATAGCTGTCTCTTTCCCACACTGGAATTACTCCTAGTTTAAGACATCATAGTAGTTAAACCCCCTGGATAGTACAAGACGTAGGTACGGCGAGATACCAAACATCTCGAAACCCAAAATGAAACAATTTTCGTCCTATTTGTACTTCCATATTCGTTGCGTCGATGATTCACTATCTACAGCGTGTAACAGAAAGGGTATAATCATATGGAATACTGCGGTACGGACCATCAAACTGAACAACTTTCTCTATAGGACCACCATCGAAATCGTAAAAAAATAATCAGCTGCCCCATACATTTGGGTCGAGTAGGTATTGAAATTTTGTATAGGACAGCTGATTATTTTTTTACGATTTCCATGGTGGTCCCATAGAGAAAGTTGTTCAGTTTGATGGTCCATACCACAGTTTTCCATATGATTATACCCTTTCTGTTACACGCTGTATAATGTCACGCCTGTAATCCCAGATGGGTATGTCAGACGTGTAATAGTACACCCACATTTCGCCAGTCCCATGTAATAAGAGGGCGAGCCTATTGGCATCAACCGGGCACATACCCAGACCATGGCTGCTACTGGAAACTTACTAATGGAACCCAGGACCTCATGCTCAACAGTCGCGCTGGTGATCATAGACCAACAGGCACGACGATTTACCATATCATTACGACGAATCACGTACCGATGTAATAAAGACGTACTTGTGCATTAACAATCTATTCATCATTGTAAACTCAATACATTATTGCTACATCAGCTCCAAGTCGTTGCATAAAAGCGGTTCCGCTCTACTTCGTTTAAAGGGACACATAATATTAAACACGTTACGTTTGAGTCGATATATAATAAGCCGATCTATCACCGTAGTTGTCATAAGAACCGATTAACAGATTATGGTACGTTGTGAAGATGGAGCATCGTATCATGTAACAGCACGCCTCTCTTTCTCGAAGGTTTAGACAGAAGAAAGAGAGGACGATAAGAAATGCGTGAGAAAGGACAGAATTACTTCTGCGTAAGTTTAAAGTGAATGAGTGGTTGCGTGTGTGTGTGAGTGAGCGTTTTTTTTTTTTCGTTAGGAAACCTGGACCTATAGAAATCTGAAATCGCCAACCTATCTTGAGCAAGCGTGGTGATCAATGCTCGTGACTTCTCTCTTGAGAAGAGGCCCAGCAGTGGGACAGTAAAGGCTGGTATTATTATTTTTTATTTTATTAATTTTATCGTCAAGCAAGGCGATTTAGAAATCGTTCAATAAAGTACAGCTTGGGAAATTAACTGTACATCAAATTGCCCAAACTTTTGGCCGCTGGGCAAAAGTTTCCATACGATCGTTGCCGGAAGACGGACAACGCCGCCGAGGCCGGCCCAGAAAGAGGTGGCAAGACGATGTGGACGCGTACCGCGGGCTGGTTTGAGGAGGCACGGGAAAAGAGCTCATGGAAGGAATTGGGGCAGCCCAGTGCCCAGCAGTGGTCTCATTGCAGTACAGGATTATAAATTAAAAAAAAAAAAACAAATTGACATACTAGGTAATGGTAATTTTCAATTACATCCGTCAAAGAATGAACTCCCCTTTAAATTGGTACTCAATTTGTGACAATTTTTTTTTTAAACCGAAAGTTAAAAAAGACGTAGTTATTAAAGCGAAAGACAAGCAAAGTAAATTAATAATGAAATATTCCTGGAAGCTGTCGTTTTCGTCAAAAAGACCTTAAATACATAATCGTCTTAAAAATGGAAATGGAGAGACTTACTCAATGAATGAATGTAATGCTTATGTAACGAGCAAAAGTAAATATTTTAGTATCAGCTTTTCCCTAGTTCACATGTTGTGTATTCCATAAAGACGGCTTAATTAACTTTGCTTCATTTAGATTTCTTCTTCCCTTTGGGGAAGAATCTTTTTCACGATATGTATCATTCAGTTAGTTTTGTCCCTCAGAGACTTGGTAAATAACATTCGTTGCTCGATTTCCTCTTCGTAACTCCATTATACTGGGGGCCTAAAATGGCTGCTTAATCAGAACCACAATACGAATCACGTTAAAAATTTCAAATTCTTAAAATGGACTTTGTGGTCATACTCATAAAGACCATTTTAAGCATTTAAAATTTTTCTAGCTTCGCTTTTAGGCCCCGTGATGTTATTACTATATCTCTAACCGTCTAAATGTCAAAAGTAATGTAATAACAATTTTATTTCAATTTATGTTTTAGTATCCCAAGTTTTGAGGAGAGAAAATATGTGATAGGTAATAAAGAATACGACCTCTAAAATATCTCTTTGTTATCTCTTTTTTAGTGCCCTCCAGCCGAACCCACAGGTTTCACATGCCTCTGAAAACACACGTTCTAGAAATCATGTACCATTCCTTTTGTTTCTAATTATATCGTGCAGCTGTTTCCACGTATTCTTTTAGTAAATGAGAAAATAATAAGTTTGGTTTTCGACGTTCCGTAATAATACGAAAATAATTCGTTTATTTTGTTTGGTGTATCGCTAAACAATGTTTGTTTGTAAAAACAATGTGAAAGTATTTTATGAAGGTTCTGCAAAAGGGTAAATATTCATTAACGTCAGCGTTTTTTCGCTCTATGTTGTGTTTTTTTTTCTGTTGGTATTAAAAGGGTAACGTGCAAACGCAAGCGATAAAACGAATCGTGGTCATAAGGAAAATAAAATAAAAGTATTTGCAAAAAATGCACATTGTACTTAAGAATATTACATGTAAAAGCAAGTTAGTCAATTGACATGGCTTTAAAAGCTCCTAGCAACTTCATCATCCATAGCCCGAATTCGCCCACTGCTGGGCATAGGCTTCATCGCTTGGTTTGTGCTTCTTCTTAGCGTGTCGATGGCAAAAAGTTCAAATGTGTTTAGCCCAAAACTCAGCCACGCGAACCCCGCTCACTGATGCAGTCAGTAGGTCATCAGGTGCGCAGGTGATAGGGCATGCGGTGCAAGATGAAAGGAGGGCCGTTGTCTGTGGGGAGACGCCGCATACGCACTTGAGGTCTGAGCCGTCCATGAACCCCAATCTGCAGAGATTGTCTTTACTCCGGCCGACTTGGGTTCGAGTCTATTTAGAGATTTATTAATCGGCCGGTTTGTGCTTATTCATGCCCCTTGCGCACAGGCGCATGGGAAAATAAAATAAAAAGTTTTGAAAACTATATCGTGTTACACATGAAATGAAAGGGCTCATTGGGGGCATTTCAAATATATTTTTTTAATAATTTTAACATAAATAGTTTTGAAGTTATTTAAGAAAATATGCGAAAATTGACCATTCCTCCATTAGAGGGGGGGGGGGGGGTTCGAAACTACAGGGTCGAAAATTATGAAAAAAATAAAACCTGAAGAAATCTATGGTAACAAATTTGGGTCAGATTTAAAACAACTTACGAAGTTCAGATAATTAACGTACGAAACCCTCTCCACGCGAGTGAACTCGCATTTGTCCGGTTTTTTTGTAACATTAACTCACCGCTTTTGGAAATCGATGTCTAAAAACTAAAAGAAAACTTTAAGCTTTAACTGAAACGCTCAAAGTAAAATACAACTGCCCTTCTAAGAATGGGCTACTGTTTTCCACTGGGGTATGTCAACAAAATTACAAACTTTGCTGCATTAACTCCAATTCCAGAATGTTTGGTTCGGTGTAACGATGCCTTGCAAGTTAGACCTTGTGTCTCTAGCCGTTGAAAACTTGGCAAGTGTGAGCCGCTTAAGTTCTACGACTATGGTGGCACTCGCAATATCATAACAACTATTTGAAGATAGGGCTTTGACGGTTAATTGTTATTCTTCAGCTAGGGTTAAGGAGGACGGTTGCTAAAGGAAGAAGTAGGGTTGTTGTTGGTCTCTGTTGATGTGTCGTGTTGTTGGGAAGTGTGATGTGTTGTGATTTTTAAACCCCAAAGGATGACTGGCACAGAATGTTGTGCAATTTAAGTCAGCCTATTATACATGAAGTTGAAATAAATAAGAAGTATCAAACTTCAAACTGTCACACTGAATAGGAAGCAGTAAGGGATCGCAAAGAATATGAAGAATAAAAAAAGAAAAAGAATAAAGAATATGAAGAAATGATCAGAAGTTATTTTCAAGTAAAAAAGGTTCAAGTCGTGGTACTTATGATTTAGCGATACCAGTAACTTTAGCACTAACAAGCATACATAGAAAACTAACAAAGCAGTTTCAATGTACTTTAGAATATTTCCAAACAGAATTTCGAGTAAAACTATTGCAAAAGGAGGGTTTTGTAACTTTTAGTATACAAAACGAAGATACGCATCAGGAAATGGGAAATTATATTTAATGATTTGTGAACTAACAATAATTACAGTTTCTTTTGGGTTATACCTAACTAAAAGAAACTTGCTTCTATTTCTATCTACTACTACTAACTATCCGTCTGATCTATAAAACAAGTTAGATTTAGGTAAATGAGTCACTCCAACAAGACATGGAATATTTCAATAAAAGCAAAGAAGAATGGATTCAGTTAGCAGCAGATAGAGAAAAATTCAAATCAGCCACCCATGAAATATATGACCTTAGCGAAACTGATAGTAAAATAAATACTAGTGACGATGAAAAATATACGCGAACATAATATTATTAAATAAGACGTGCCAAAAACGAATCAAAAACAACCACCAGAAACGAACATGATTCTCCAATGATAGAAGAGACCAAACAAGCGAAGGTCAAAACACCATCAATGACTATGGATTGTACCTGTCTTTACCACTATTCCTATACTGGCTCTAGGCTGCATAGTCGGCTGATTGTGCCCGACTGGCTGCGGTTAGTCGGGCTTCCTTTCCCATCCCAGAGCATGTCTTTCCTTACCAAATCGTGCCCCCTGGTGTATCCGGCTTGTCCGGGTCAGACTTGCTCCTGGCTGGGTGTGGTGCTCAATCATCATCATCATCAATACTTGTATTTTTCGAGGTGTTAGTTGGCATAAATTTACTTTGCGTTACTCAATTGGAAATGTCTAGCTCCCACAGCTAGACATTTTCAACGTTTTAAACCAAATCAACACATGCGCAGTTAACTGCAGTCTACAAGCCCGTATTAATTTAATTGCTTATCAATTCCCATTAATTAGGGTAGCATGTGTTCTATTAGCAGCAGCCCTACAATCACCTTGAACGTAAGATAAACAAATATTAGTACAGTTTCATTATCACTACTGAGTCAGAGCTCGGCACTTGTGTAGAAAGCAGGGATGCCAACAATTCGTTTTTTTTCTTTATTTTGAGGTTACTGTTTTGTATTAAATAAAGCTATTTTAAAACTGGCGTATATTAGTTGAACTTAGTTTGTAGGTAAGAAAAATATGAAAACGATCAATCCATATTTTATACTACTAAATGAGCATTTATATATTTGTAATCACGTTCTCGAAAACGGTTCTAACGATTTTGATGAAAGTTGCTATATTTGATATCATATCTGGGAAAATTCGATTTCCCTATTTTCAAGCCAACTATAATAATAATGGAGTTCTTTGACGACATTGTTTAAGTTTGTTGCTAGGTTATTTACTTTACGTTAATTTAATAAAACTCATTTAAGTTTAATTTGTCAAAGTTTGCGCACTGAATAAAAATTATTTAATAATGATAAATATTTGATCATTATTATGGTTTGAAAGATTTTAGGAAACTTTTTTTATTGATCTAATATTAGATGCGGTCAATACAATCGTTCTAATGAAACTAACAGATAGGTACCATGTATTATTTCATGTAATAATATTTTATGTTGTCTTTGGCCATTTTGATCTAAATTACGATTTCAATAACAGAAAACCGTTTAATTCTAAGCATGATTTAAATTAAATCGATTAACATCAGCCAACCCTAGTAGAAAGTAAAGGTCCAATTAAGCAGGACCCTACGCATTCAAGTCGGTAAGGGTTAGAGCTATACACGTGTAGAATTGGACTTTGATGTGTGAATGGTTGTGGAGTGAGGAATATGTATTGTGTGGAGATACTCTTTGTAGGTACGCGTTGACCGCCGTAAGTTGAGGTGTGGGATGGCAAGGTTGTGAGTTCGATTCTCACCCGTTGCACTATTTACGGGTACCGACCCAGCATATTCTGGTTATCAAGAGCTTAACCAAAAACCTGTGCAATTGCAGAAAACCTGTTTTCAGCAAAATGGAAGCCAGTCGAAACTTAAAGCGAGTCTGAAAAACTATAAGACTAACTACATATTATTATATTGCTAATAGATCCTATTTCTGTTTTTGGAAGGTCGTTTCGAAGTACCTACAAACGGCCGGTCCGGTATTAAGGTTTTGCGGCGAGCTAACAACCATTTCAATCGATTTTGTCTGTACAATAATAGAACAAGCGCTTCATACACATAGCAATACCATCACCGTGATAGTGGCTTGCCAATAGTTGTTATAGCTGGCCAGGTTCTATTCTATAGCTCAGAATAGGAGTTGCAGCTGCCTATCCACAAATAGGGAGTAGGTTCTACCATCTTTTGTTTAACACTATCATCAGGGGCAGACTTGTTCCACCCATTTTCAAGTATAGGACAACCCCCTAGTTTCTTTCTTGTATTGTTGCACTAATAAAGGATTTCGACTTAACTTTGTCGTCTTGAAGGTTATTAAAATGCACGGTCTAGCTATGTCTGTAATCACTACTCATGATTGACAGATTCTTGATCTCAGTGTGGCATTTTCAAATGGTTCGTCAAGATACATTATAGAAGAAATAGAAAAAAGGTCATTCACTAACTTCACAAATACTTTTGGTTGCCTTTTACTGCATCAACAGAAAAGTAGCGAAATATGATTGATCTAGTCGGAGCCGAACTGTCCGGTTTAAAAAAAATGGGAATTTTGTAAAACACTTCATGCATCCTATACCTACACGGAACTCCATAGACTTTTCACGGAGCTATGCGACAGATAGCCAGCTGCAGCTTTTTGGCGCTTGTTTTTTGTCGGTGGCGCAGCGTCCAGTGGAGGTAGTTTGTCGAGTATCGACATAAACTACTCTAGTATAGTCAGCTATTATCCACCAATTTTCCGGTAACAGTGTTACACCACGATGGTTCGTACGATTTTCGTGTAGCTCAGTTTTCCGAGTAAGGTAACTATGTAACGAGCCTACAAATGCGTCATTTTGAATTGGTGTCTATAAATGGCAACAGGCGTTACGTGTTTATGTGTGCTTGTTATAAACTATCAAGATTTACCATTAGTTGCGAGACCAAGGAGTTGTTATTTATTATATTATTGTAATATTTTAAAGAGCACGATCCTATATTTCACTGCGTTTGAACACACCTTTCAGCTTGAAATGGGCATAGAGAAGGAGCTCCTTTTAAATTAAATCTAATATCTTGATATCAAGATAGAATTCTCCCAAAATAATTTGTGCTCGTAAAGCTCCGAGGCGAAGTCAGAGGGGTTCCGTGCTCAGAGATTAAACTAGTAGCTGAACTTTGCCGGCTAAGTCTTGGTCTCTAACATCCGATAGTTCTCCGCCTCATCGACGAAGCTGCTAGCGTGTAAACTCTGCTTTAAAACTTAAGATCTTTTAAAAAAAAATTCATTTGCTTTACAAATTGAACTCAAATATTTGAAACCGAAAATAAACATTTGCTTTCCGAAATTTTTTTTTGGTTGGAGCCGCGTGAAAGTCGTTTACGAAGGTACAAATTGGACGGTGATGAGTGGATTGTAACAGTTAGTTTTTTTTTTGTATCCCGGACGCTGATTTAATGGCGAATGGAGCTATTGGACGAGATTAAACAACAAATGCAGGATTGTCAAACAAATTTAGTTCTGAACAAACTGATTGATGGAGTACATTGTTTGACGTTTTCTATGGTATAAACATGAAATGAAAATATATGTAGCTATCCTTCTAGTTTTTGCTGATAACAATCGATTCTGGCCACATGTAATCGTGACTGATATTTTAGAAGTCAATAAAACCTCCCTTTTTTTTTTTTTTTTTTTTTTTTATCGATGGGAAATCATCAAATGACCCCTCCCGCTCTGGGCTGAGCAGGAGGGAGTGTCAGACTTGTACTGACTAAAACCCATCCATGTTCCTTCCTTTGCCCTTTGTGTTCCAGGGCCGCGGTATCTCTTTCGAACAGTCCCGCAACCCTGGCAGGAAAACCTCCCTTCAAGTACACTTTGTGAGATGCCAATGGAACTGACAGTTAATAAAGCTCAACAGCGACAAGATTGCTATGTGACATATATGTGTTTAAGGGAGGCAAGCTGTCACGTGCCCCAGTGATTAAACGGAGACTGAACAAGAAAATAATTTAAATAAAAAGTTAAAAAAACTATAACCCGACTACGTAAAAAACCCGATTACTGAAAAATCACGCTCTAATTCAAATCGGGTTTTTTTTCGGTTTGTAGCGGTTACCCAAGCCATAATAAAGAATCGACTGATACCTTATTCAACCAAATCGGATGAATAGTTTAGACACTACGGATGAAAATACGTAAAAACAAACATACATAGACTGCTAAAATCATAATCCTTCCTTTTGGCTTCGCCGGTGAAAAAGGAATATGGATGGCTATCAAAAAAGGGCACAAGTGGAAGTTGATCATTTTCTCCTGAACCCTTCGAAAGCATTTGACAAATGAGGCCTTGTTCATCTCACTTCTTTATGAAAGCCCCATACATAAAAAATCTATATTTTCTTTCAGATTTTGTTCCCTTAAACCTTCCTACCTGATAAATTGGATGCTTAGTACTTTAGACAGCGTTATTAATTTTATTCGGTGAGGCTTACCAACCCAAAAGCGCGATTAAGAATTTCAATATAGGAGGTTGGTTTTGTTTCAGCTACTTTCGGCGTCCAATTACCTATTTTTATTTTCTAGCGAATCCTTTTTCTCCTTGGAATTAGGTCACGGTAGAGATATAATCACGAACAAACTGATAAGACAAATAGAATAAATAAATGTGAAGGTAAAGAAAGTAATTAAGAGAAGAAACTCTAAGTCCTCCACAAAGGAGGAGGTGCTAGTGAAAGGATTAAGACTAAGGCCTGGCCTTCGTTGGCGTAAAGTAAGTAAAAACTACTAGACTTAAAGGACCAAGAAATCCTCTTTTGTGCCTTTAGAACTATTTTTCAATTGGTAAACAAATCAACTAGCAAACGAACAGCTTACTTTGAATGCCCGGTTAACCTGATGAATGGTCATCAAATGCCATAATCAGCAACATTTACAATAATATATACGTTGGAGTGATCTATAAACGTATTTTGAAGACTAGCGCAGATCAGGTCAGCGCTAAGCGCATTGCAAAAATCCACCTATCAGCTCGGCAGGATCGCCATCACATCAGTACGATGCTTTCAAGGGTGCAGTTGCAGCAGTATGGAGCTTCATAGAAATAATCCCGGACTACTCGAGTCGACGTGATGGTGATCCTGAGCAGTACTTTTACTGTCCGTTGACCTTACATCGCGGTGTGATAGGTAGTGGTAAAATAATTTTGCTTTACTTATACTTACTGCCACTTACGGAATATCCTCCGTCATTGTTTTTTTATTTTGAGCTCCCGATATTTTGACGCTGTTGCAAGCGCCATGATCGTGGGATGACTGCAGAATGCGGGTGGATGGAAAATAAATTGTTAGGTGCAGACAAATATGTCTACCTGTCTTTGTGTCTTTGTCTATTGCTACGCGCACTACTGGAACTCGCCACTAAATCACGGCAAAACAAACTCACAGTATCTCCAAGTATTGTGGAGTCCTTACGATGCCGGCTGGTACTTTTGAGCATAGGTACTCAAAACTGATGATTTCCTAGTAATCAACAATTTGAAACCATCTTCTCGATTGTAATTCTAGTGTTTTCTGTTTATTTCATTTGCCTCTCTTGTCTGCGTTGGTAAATAATATTTGTTCGTGGCTTGTGAAATTCGATGCAGTGATTGGGCCCTGACTGCAGTAGATGTTCAGCTATGGCAGATTTTTGCTCATCATTGTTGTTGTTTGTTGTCATTAGTTTTAAACCGTGAAAGCTTAAAACAGTGTTTAATTTAGCTTTTACCTGTTTCACAAAACAACCAATTTCTTACATTACCTATTTCGACTGTTCGAGTAGGCAAAGTTTCTTTGGAGCTAACCAAATTTTGTTCCGATTAAATTGCTAGCGCAATGTGAGACAGTTCTAGATTTCCCTGGAGAATGTTTGCGCTTCATTGCTTAGTGCCGACAGATTGCTGTGCTTTATTTTTAGTTTCCAAGCACTTAGGTACCGTTAGAGCACATTTGTAGGATATAGAGGTGGGTTTTTGAAGTGGAAATACTTATTGAAGCTAGCTTTTGGTGTTATAAACCGTTTACGCCTGACAGGAACCCGCAGAAGAATAATATACACTATGCATTTTGACATCATGTTACAGGAGTACGCTTCCAAGAAGTTAAAATTCATCAATATTATGTAGGTGTCACAAGCTGTTGCTTCCGATCTTCTTCCATGTGAAATTATTATAGCAATATTATTTCCCTATTTGAATTTTATTTTTTAACAATTTCATAGGACAACATCAGCTATCTGCCTGTAAAACTCCTGTCAAAATTGGTCCAGCCGTTTCGGAGATTAGCCGGAACGTTTGTTCCGGCTAATCTCTGAAACGGCTGGACCAATTTTAGACAGGCCGACAGTTTTTTTAGACAAACAGATACTTCAATTATTTTACTTGTATAGTTTTATTTACAACCATAATCTTCAAAATAGTAATAGTAATTAAGCATTTTCAACAATTGCATGACATGTTGAAAAAATATATATTATTATATTGACTACTATTTATTTACACAATGTACATAAAGTTATATTACCGTACTTTTATACATTAAATAACCCATCACCATAACTTCATATTAAAGAATGGCTGTATATACACCATAACTTTATTAAAGAAACATTTTTATGTACCTTAAAGATTGGAATTTATGAACTACACGTTAGTTTTGCGTAGGCGTGTGTCAGTTTGTCCGTTTGAAGCCATCGTCAAAACTTTGATAGTAAATCGGACACGGCTTAGCTGTTTAAAATTTATACCCCTGATCTCCTGTGATGAATATTCTGTTTCAACTTAAAAATTCTGTTACTCTTGTGTAGACTCGCGTACGTTGATTTGAATAAATAATTTAGTTACGTACACGATTTTTGCATTTTATTTGAATGTTTGATGAAGAGGCTTAGCAAACTTCAAAAGCGAATTTCGAAATGTAATGATTGCTGCTTTAAAATAAGCCGTATTTCATAATTATATGAGTGTGTCAGTAGATTCTACAATTTTTTTTAAATTGCCTATTGTATTTAATATTGGCGCTCGAGATTGTACATAGGTCTTTAGTTTATTTTTCCCAATTGAAATTATTTCACCAGTGACGTACTGATACTTATATTTGGGAACGTGAAAAAAAAAACCGAATATCTCATGTCAGTCTGGCAGTAAAATATCGAGAGCAGTGTTCCGTCAGCAATAATAATTTAACGTTTGCAGATAAAATATGAAACAAGGTGTAGTATTTTTTCTGTCACTGTTTTAATTTTGAGTTGTATGCACGACTACGAGAGTGGGAATAAATGGGACTGTATTTCTCTCATTAAAGAGGATTATTATGATTGTTTGAACACGTTGCAAGTTGACAAGGCGTGTTCGAAAAAAGGGGAAATTCCCACAAGCTGCCTCTGATAGATGACAGGCAATTCCCTTGTTCCCTCCTCAGTAGATATCCGATCCGTCCCCTCCACAGATTGTATTGACTGCAATATTCTTTAGTCGGGTTGCCGTCAGATAGATTACGAGAAAAACTGTTGGAAAAAACTTCAAAAGTTCGGCCATATCAAAAAATGATCAAAGGCGGACCCAAGTTCTGTTACGTTTTAACCGCTGAAACTTTTTAAAGACTTTATTACTTTGGCCCCTTGATAATCTATCAAATTTTTCTTTAAAGAATTTTATAATACGACTTTGTAAAATTTAAAAAAGAGAAACACGGAGCGTAATTGTGACGGTTACATAAACATGGAGCATTATGGAGAACACAATTTGTGTTCACATTACTGTGTATAAAAGATCTGTGCAATTTTTATCACAGTCACTTTAATACTCGGCATTTTTCACGGCGCTGCAGTGAACAACATTATGAGCTACCTGCGTCTTACATGACGTTGTTATTTGTATTCAGATCCGTTCATAAAGTCCGTACAACGGGAAGCTCAAAGGACGGCGACGGATTTGGCTTTTGGAGCACCATTGCGGTGTTCAGTCAGTCAGTGTCGTAGTCGAAAGTTATTGTGAAAAAAGCGATGTACAACAAAAAGAATGCGGGCGGCACGTGTGTCCCACGGTAGATTCTCGTGAACAGAGCAGGCAGAGGCAGCGTGTCACGAATGTTTGACAAACAAACAAAAACTGCTCGTTGTATATACCAAAGCATGAGTATTAAAGTGGAGTCGCAAATGATTTGCACGCTAAAATCATTCTGATATTGGATTCGGTGTTGCCCGATGTTAAATATTCGCTATAAATCAGGCCTGGAATACGTAATTGAATAACTGTTGTAATTTATTAATAAATCTAGGTCTCAGATTTTCGTATAGCCAGTTTAATTTTTGTTTTAGTCACATAGATATACATGGCTGACTATGTAATATTTAATACAACGTGTCAGTCGTGTTAACAACTACTTTAATTAATTCATTTGAGTTTACACTTATTTAAAGTAAATACAAATTTATCTAACGCAAATCATAATAGTATAGTACAAAAATCGTTATACTTACAATATTTAAAACTATTAAACTGTTCGACTGGTTATAACAGAATAATAATCTACCCAACTTTATCAATTAAACTTACCAATAATCCTAGCTGTTCACAATCTACTCGATACTGGCGAAAACTTGACAAGAACTCTATTTGAACCGAATAATAGATTTATAGAATAGTATCGCAATAACAGGGCACTATGTTGAGAACAAATTCAATAAAGTTTACCATTTTGCAGCTTTTCGCTGAAGGCGCTGTAAGGTTCTACGGCACAAAAAATCACACAAATACAAATTGTAAGCGCGGCAGCGGCGGCGGCGGGCGGCGGGTGATTATTTCACAACATGTTTGTGGTTCTATATAAAAGGCATGATCGTATGTTTGGTATTGTTGCTTAGTTTATAAGTTCATTTTGCCCCTGGCTGGAGGCCTTACATTCTAGGCATCCACAGGAATAGACCGGTTAAGCAGTAGCCAGCCTCAGAGGCTGAACTGCGAGATGTAATCTACTAAAAAAAAAAAAAAAAATTGGTATTGTTTTGTTTTTGATAGTTTATAGTGACACTCTTGTTAGAAGTCACAACCAGAATATTGGGATCTGACGCAGAATGTCTGGAGCTATATCTTTTTCGAGAATAACTTCGGTTCGGTGTAACTTTACTCCATATTTATTTAAGAGGCCGTGTTTATGTATGTGTTCACTGCCACTATAAACTATTAAAAACAAAACGAAATATTAAAAAATCTTTTACGCAAACTACGATTTGAACCCTTATTTACTCGAAATCAAAGAGACAAGTTATTTGTGTCTTTATAGGCTTTGAATGTTGAATTGAACGCAAACCTACAAGTAGCGGTAACTCTTCATTAACCCCAGAGCATTGTACCACCGAGAGAGCCTCTTCAAAGTTACCTCGCTCTCAAATTGTCAATGCTCCATAATTAATTAATGGGGGCTATCGCGTGTGAATTCACCGCTAGAGGCGCTAGTGTAGTGCGAGGGTACCGAAATGTCAGATGTCAAAGAAAGTTTACGCGTTGCGTGCTTTTTTATCACGTATTTTTACCAATATTCACAATTGTGGTCTAGATTGAGCTATTCCTGATTAATTTTGACTTGAAGATTTTAAGTAGCAATCTTATATTTGTTAGTACTTGGTGGTAAAATGATTTTTAAATGTTTCTTGCTTGCTAATTTTAGGGAGAATATTATAAATTTATGATCTAAAGATTACACTATGTTGTAATACATATTAAAATAAACGTTTTATGAAGCTATTGGTACTTTAAGGTATAAAATAGAATTATTGACATGACCATTAAGCGACAGTGGCGCCATCTGGTGAGCTCAAAAACGATAGCCCTCATTGCAACGACAGAAACGTGTTGTTCCGAACAACTGTTGTTTCATTCAGCATTAAGAAATAGTTTGTGTTAGTAGGTACATATGATAATTTAGTCATTTCTACACAGTGTAAAGGGTGATTAAGACCGGTACGGACAAAGTATGGAAGCGGCTCTGGACACGGATAGTGACAGATACTTCAGTCTTTGTATACCCCCATACATCTGTCACTATCCGTGTCCACAACTTCTTTGGTTTTCGTGTGATTAGTGCCTAACCTGGTGTCAGAGTTTTTATGTCGCCCATTGGCCTCTGACTTGGCTTTATATGCTGTCGAGAAATATCTCTCATGCATGCTGGTTTCCTCACGATGGTTTCCTTCACCGAAGCTGCATCGAATCCGAAAAAAAATCAGAGGTGCGTATCTTGGGTTCGAACTCGAGACCTATGACATGGCAGTTCGACGGACATATCACTAGACTATTGCACTGCTCTCATATCTCCACAATTGAAAATCTTCTTCTTCTTCTTCGTCGTGTCGATGATTTCCCTTTTATTTTAAAATTAAATTAGTTTTGACCAGAACTCTGCCACTTAGTTGGCGTTGACTTAAAAATCAATCAATGAGAGGGGACTAAATACACACATCAAAAGTGTCTAGGGATCAACATATATTTTTGCAATAACTTTTCTCCTGATTGATATTAATTAAAATTTTCTTTAAGGATTCATCAAATAAAGTGTTTTCGTTTGTCACAGTAACGATAAACCAAGTCACCTTTGCATTAATAAAGAAATTTGCCATTTTCCTAATAAAGGGATTTTTGACATTTGAACCACTAACACAAAAGTTCGAAAAAAAGACTGAAATAACAGTTTTCTTTAAAATTTTATTGGGTAACTTAAACAATTAATAATCCGTGTTTCTACCGCGAACACTAACAACACAAGAACATCGGTTTGGCATACTCAAAATGAGTTCATCCAAATCACGCTGTGGAATGGCCGCCCATGTTCGTTGCAACAACAAAAAAAGGTCTTCTTGCGACTGGATACCCTCCATATTCGGCAGAGCTCTTCTCTGTAGCATATCCCATGCATGCTCAATCGGATTCAAGTCTGGCGACTGAGCAGGCCAGGGCAGGACATTGATGTTAGCTGCGGCGAGAGTCTGTCTTACAACTCTTGCGGTGTGCGGTCGTGCATTATCATGCATTAACTGAAATAAGGGACCGATTTGCACTTGTAGAGGAACGATGACGTCTGATACAATCGTCTCAGCATAAATTTGAGCGTTGAGGTTGCCTCTGATCCAAATCAACTCAGTTCTTCCGCCGATCCACATACCCGCCCATACCATGATGGTTCCACCACTATAAGGATGGACTTCCTGGCAGGATTTTAATCGCTGTTGGCGTCCAGGGGTTCTCCAGTGTCGTATACGTCTTGTATCCGGTCTCATACCAAAACGAGACTCATCAGAAAAGCACACGAAACGCCATTGTTCTTCTGCCCAATTTCTGTGTTCAAGAGCCCATTGATATCGTATCCTACGATTGTGCATTGCTATAGGTGGTACCCGTAGCGGTCTTCGGGAATGAAGGTTCACTTCATGCAAGCGGTTTCTGACTGTTTGGTCGCTAATTAAGTTCCCTGAAGAGTGATGAAGCCTCACGGCTAACATCATGGCGGTTATTGTTGGAGCTCTTCGAGTTAAGATTTGAATGTATCGGTCTTGTCTCCATGTGGTGCAGCGATACCGTCCTCCATGGCGCTCAGCCACGGTACCAGTGCTTCGGTAACGTGTCCAAAGTCGACTGATAACACTCTGACTTGTATTCAGAGCTAAAGCCACAGTACGTTGCCGGGAACCAGCTTCTATCATTCCCACGGCTCTGAGCATTTCTTCCCTGCTTAAATGACGTCGCCGCTCCATAATAACGTTGGTTTTAATCAGTAGTAGGGAAACAGTAGCACTAATAATGTCTTCAATGCGTTGTATGTTTTTATAGGGGAAAATATTGACAGCTGATTTTCATCTTTTACTCGAATTTGATTCACAGTTCCTGATTCAAATTATGAAATGCACCAAAAAGGATCCATATAAATTTATAAAATCATAAATTTATTACAAAGCCACATCTCAATCTCAAGAAATCCACATAAAAATGCTTGATCCCTAGACACTTTTGATGTGTGTATATAATTAGTATCGTTTCTACGCGAAAATTTGTAAATAGGAAAGCTCGTACTTAATTAATAAAATCATTGTAACTTATAAAACCAACTTGAGAAACGTCAAGACTGTTTCGAAGTGCCTAATTAGTTTGCTTGAAAATTATCAAAGATCGGCAGACTTGGGAAGTGCCTACCTGAAACTTGCTTTGCTGAATCAATGAATACATTTACTAACTATACTGGTATGTATAGTAACTTAAGTTCAACATGAGTTTGGCATTCTATTTTAGCTGAACTACTATTTATGATTTACTACATTGAAAATTATATATTTGTGTTTATTTCTGTAAATTGGTTTGAAAGCATAACTACACGAAATAAATTACGATGTAAAACTAGGTATATGAGTAAGTTTTGTAGGATTAAAAATCACGGAGGGTATTTGCACCGGTAACCGACCGAGCCCACTATTTTTTCGTTATTTTCACCAACACACGCACGCGTGAACAGGCGTCGAAACCAACGAGTATTTGCTAAAATTCCGGTAATCCCACATCCCCAATTTTAGTATGTAGACTGAAATTACTATTCTTGTTTTCCCAGAGCAATAATTCATATGGAAGTGGACGATATAATTCCTATTTTCATAATACTTGTGCAGAACATCTTAGTAATGGTCACTTTCTGGCGCTAGATGGGAAACCATCAAACCAATTATCAAAACCTGATTAGCATTAACAGAAAAAGTATGATAAAGATGTCTCTGGAAACTTATTATTGGAGAGCATTGAAATAAACGTCCGTCCTGGCTCATCCTCGGCAGCCCTCAGCCCAGCTACCACAATCTGCTAACAATCACAATTTTTGGGCATTTTTTTACGGAATGATCTATATTTAAATCGCTGTTGCCCGCGGCTTTGCTCGCGTTTTGGTCGGAAATTATCCCACGGGCACCTTGTAAATATAGCCTATGGCAGTCGGGGATAATGTAGCTTCCTATTAGCGAAAGAATTTTCAAAATCGGTTCAGTAGATCCAGATATTAGGTACAACTTCATAAACTTTACCTCTTTATAATATTAGTTTAGATTTTTGCCGATACGATAATAAAAGTGGGAAAAACTACTTAGATAGACGCAAAATCTGTTGTTGTCTTTCTATCCACGGTAATCAGTACCGGACGTGTTTTAATTAAAGCCTCTATACTAATGTTACCCTGCCCTACATAAACCGGTAGGAATCTGCTCAAACATGCTTCACTATACTGATTAAAAACACAAACCTTTTTTGTCTTATTGCAGTGGATTAATTAAGTGTACTGGAGAGGA
Organism: Eugnorisma glareosa; assembly: GCA_947578425.1. Taxonomy (NCBI): domain Eukaryota; kingdom Metazoa; phylum Arthropoda; class Insecta; order Lepidoptera; family Noctuidae; genus Eugnorisma; species Eugnorisma glareosa. The sequence continues at coordinate 16,173,202 of OX387970.1, read as the reverse complement.
ATCCGTCTGTAAATGATCAAACGTGATTCTTACGATGACTCTGAAGCCTGTGCTTAATGTGGCACAAATTAATTAGTTTGTGCTTCACCATCTCATTACATCATTAGGTTTGTGCACCACAAGCAATTAGCGAGAGTGGTTGGAGGGAGGAATGTGCTACAGATAATAAATAATCTGGGATTTGGGAATTTCGTGTCATCATCTTAATCATTTAATATTAATAGTGAGGTAGCCAGAGGTATTTTTGTACCTTTATGTCCCATATCACTGGAATAATTCCAAATGTGATTTATTTATTACACATAAACTATAATATGACACCGGTTTTCTCAAGAGGTTAACCTGAAGTGTACTTTGGAACACCCATTTTTCACCAATTCTAACTCGTAAGAAGTATTAAGATATTTCAGATTAAATAGGGTTTTTGAAATGCTCTTTTGTTTTTAATTTGGAACCTACTCAGAAAAAAAACAGAGTTCAGTGTTCGACAATAAAGAAAAAATGGTGCAAAGAACAGAAACGAAAGTCGTAATTTTTTTGCAGTTTACAAGTGCACAAACAAATAACTTTTTTTGCCTAGCTGACTTCCTCGTTTTTTCTAAAGCAACAACGAATTTTCTTTCATTGGAGAGCTGGCTGATATATTTTACATAAAAAATTGTCACGAAGATTTGTCGCGTATCCCTCATCTTTTGGCGAGACCCACAACCTACCTTCTTCCATTCATTTGAATATTTATTGAAGAATTTACATCTAGCTGATACAGGCACGTGATTGGACAAGAAAAATTGGAACATTCACTGTCTCGTAGTACAAGTAGTCGAATGCGCGACTACTGAACTTAGGGCCTTTGTTAAATATGTATCAAAATAATATATAATAGCAACACAGAGTATGCTGTTGTCTTTGTTCAAGAAATAAAGTGTTTTGTCTGTGGCGAGCTCTTGTAGTTTCAATAGGTTATGGGCACCATCCCGCATTTTAAATAAAAAAAACTACAGTTTTACTGCGTGAAATGGCTGGAAGTTACATCGTAAATGTTCCTAAACTCAAGGGTCGCGAAAATTACGACGAGTGGGCGTTCGCGGCAGAAAATTTCTTGATTTTAGAAGGCGTCGACATCAATAAGCAAGATGGCGAGAATGCAGCTAACGTCGTTGACATTCAAAAGGCTAAAGCAAAATTGGTGATGACAATAGATTCGACGTTGTACGTGCATATTAAGAGCGAAAAGACTGTTTTGGGTGTGTGGAAAAAACTCAAGGCACTATTCGATGACTCGGGTTTTACACGTCGGATCAGCTTGTTACGGAATTTAATTTCTATTCGCCTCGAGAATTGTGAGTCAATGACGGCATATGTTACGCAGCTCATCGATACGGCGCAAAAATTAAGAGGAACTGGGTTTGATATAAACGAAGAATGGATAGGATCGTTATTGTTGGCGGGTTTACCCGACAAATTCTCGCCAATGTTAATGGCGATTGAACATTCCGGGCTAGCCATTTCAACGGACGTCATTAAAACCAAACTGTTGGACATGAGCGATAATGTTGGCAGTAGTGAATCGGAAAGTGCATTTTTATCATCAAAAAAAGGTTGGCAGCGTCATAGAGAGAACAAAGCTGGCAAAGCAGGTGAAACGTCATCTCGACCTGTCAAAGTGATTAAATGCTATAGGTGTAAACAAACCGGTCACTATAAAAACCAATGTCCACAAATTAAGGAAAAACAAGTAAATGCATTCAGTGCAGTGTTTATAAATGGCAGTTTTGATAAAAATGAATGGTATATCGACTCCGGTGCGAGTAGCCATATGATGATCAGCCAAGAAAACATAAAGAATGCGTCACATAATCTAACTACAAAGGAGATTATAGTTGCAAATAAAACAACTATGCCAGTGTTGTGCTCAGGATGTACACAGATCACAACTGTTGTGAACAACAAGGAATATGATATTGTTGTTAAGGATGTGCTATGTATTCCCAATCTCACCACAAACTTATTGTCAGTCAGCCAGATGATAAAGCAAGGTAACAAAGTCAGTTTTCAGCGTGAATGTTGTTACATCAGGAATCGGCAGAATGAACTGATTGGTACAGCAAAGTTAGTGAACGGGGTCTACAAGTTAAACACCAGGTCAGCATGTTCGTTTGCGGCTTCAGCAACAACGACCTCAGGTGTGATATGGCACAGAAGACTTGGACACATTAATAGCAAAGATATGAATGACATGAGAAACGGCGCTGTTGAAGGTTTGGAGTTTGACAAAAAGACAGAGATCAGCAAGTTCAATTGTACAGTGTGCTGTGAAGGCAAACAAACCAGATTACCATTTCCACATAGCAATCACAGGAGTGAGCATGTCCTTGAGAAGATACATGCAGATGTATGTGGACCGATGGAAAACATATCAATCGGTTCATCCAGATATTTTTTGCTTTTCGTGGATGATTACAGCAGGATGTCGTTTGTCTATTTTTTGCAGAAGAAAAGTGAAGTCTACTCCTGTTTTAAAGAGTTCAAAGTCATGGTTGAAAAACAGATGAACTGCAGTATAAAAGTTCTAGGAACAGATAACGGCACAGAATTTTGCTCAAATGAAATGAGAAATTATTTGAAACAATGTGGCATAGTTCATCAGAAAACCAACCCCTATACCCCGGAACAAAACGGGATGTGTGAAAGATTTAATCGCACAATTGTGGAACGAGCCAGATGCTTGCTCTATGATGCAAAGTTCGAGAAGAAGTTTTGGGCAGAAGCAGTTCACACAGCAGTGTATTTAAAAAATAGAACAATAGCTTCAGGACTGAGCCAAAAAACTCCCTATGAACTTTGGACTGGCTGTAAACCTAATGTCAGTCATTTAAGAGTATTTGGAAGCACAGTTATGGCCCACATTCCTAAAGAGAAAAGGCTTAAGTGGGATAAAAAAGCAGAAAAGCATTATTTAGTTGGGTATGCTGAAAATGTGAAGGGGTACCGGCTGTATAATCCGAAAACTAATAAGGTTATAACGAGCAGGGATGTCACTATCATTGAGCAGGATAATTCAGAAATGATGCAAGCTGTGATAAATGAAAACAACAAGTCATCATCTGACAGTGTTGACCAGCGTAAAGATTCTGATGGCTCAGACTCTGAACTATCAAGTAGTTCAGTGAAGAGTAACAATAATGACAGTACCTACATAGAAGAAGAATCCAGCACCAACAATAGTTCTTCAGATGAATTTTTTGACAGTGTACCAGCAAGGGAGTTAAAAAATTTACAGGATATAAAGCCAGATAAGGATGTCAGAGAAAGAAAAAAGCCTGACAGGTTTGGTTACAGCAATGTGTGTGTTGGAACAGATGCAAATCCATGTGGAGACGACTTGATAACATATGAAGAGGCTTTAAACGGGCAAGAATCAAAGGAATGGTGTATAGCTATGCAGGAGGAATTGAAATCATTCGAGGAAAATGAAGCTTGGGAAGTGGTGGACAGGCCAAAGCAAGCTACAGTGGTTAAATGTAAATGGGTGTTCAAGAAAAAAGTCGACACTGATAATAATGTGAGATATCGTGCTCGGTTAGTAGCTAAAGGTTTTACACAGAAAGCAGGAATAGACTATACCGAAACATTCTCTCCAGTGGTCCGTCATTCAACATTAAGACTCTTGTTTGCATTGAGTGTTAAATATTGTCTAGACATAACTCACCTTGACGTAACCACAGCATTTTTAAATGGGCATTTAAAGGAAGATGTTTATATGTACTTTCCTGAGAATTTTGAATGTCAAGATAGGGAGAATAAAGTGTTAAAGCTAAAGAGGGCAATTTATGGATTGAAACAATCGGCTAGGGCATGGTATAAGCGTGTAGATGATTGTTTGCAATCTTCGGGATATAAAAAGTCAATGTATGAGCCTTGTTTATTTATTAAACAAACTAATACTGCTAGAACATATATAGCTTTGTTCGTAGATGATTTTTTTATATTTTCTGATTGTAAAAGAGAAACTGAATATCTGAAAACTGAATTGAAATCTAAATTTAAATTAAAAGACTTGGGAGATATTAGACAGTGCTTGGGTATGAGGGTCAGAAGACAAAATAATGAGATTTTTGTAGACCAGGAACAATTTGTTGATCATTTGTTGAATAAGTTCAACATGAAAAATTGTAAACCAGTCAGTACACCAATGGAGGTAAATTTGAAGCTTGAAAAGGGAGTCACTTGTAGTACTCAGTATCCTTACCAGCAATTAATAGGAAGTTTGCTTTATTTATCTATGTTAACCCGTCCTGATATATTTTATTCTGTTTGTTACCTAAGTCAGTTTAATAATAACTTTAATGAAACACATTGGAAGCATGTAAAACGTATTTTAAAGTACTTGCATAAAACAAAATATTTCGGTTTAAAATATGTGAAAGATGATTTAGACTTAATGGGTTATGCCGATGCTGATTGGGCATCAGATTGTGTGGACCGTAAGTCTTATACGGGATTTATGTTCAAGATGTCTGGTAGTGTCATCTCATTTGAATGTAAAAAACAAATAACAATAGCTTTGTCTAGCACAGAAGCGGAATTTATGGCTATATGTGAGGCAAGTAAAGAAGCCATTTACTTAAGAAACTTGTTATTAGAATTGAAATGCAGAAATGAGTCACCTATACTGTTATATAATGACAACCAGAGTGCACAGTTATTAACTAAACATAGTGTATTCCATAAAAGAAGCAAGCATATTGATGTACGATTTCATTTTGTCAGAACAGCTGTTGAAAATAAGTTTATTTTAATAGAGTATTTAAATACAAATGATATGCCTGCAGATATATTGACAAAAAGTCTTTGTTGCCAAAAACATTACAATTTTATTGAACAGTTGGGTGTAACTTCGTTATAAATTGAAATTTATTTATTTTGTTGTGTTTCAAATTAATTACTTAATTGTTTTTTCTTTTGTCTGTATGTGAATTATTTTGATAAGGGAGTGTGTTAAATATGTATCAAAATAATATATAATAGAGATATAAACACAGAGTATGCTGTTGTCTTTGTTCAAGAAATAAAGTGTTTTGTCTGTGGCGAGCTCTTGTAGTTTCAATAGCCTTGAGTTCAATTCCCTGTGTGTGTTCCCTGTTATTGGGTTTTCATCATTATTTTTCAAAAGCACCTCGAAGTCCGAATTCAAGCAAGATTTGTTTTTACCAAGATACTGGCAACAGCCCTATTTTTTAGGACTTAAACACAAGTCACTCAGTGGGTGCCAGAAGATGAGCGTCGTCGCCGAGGGAGACCAAGAAAACGCTGGAGTGACGAGTTAGAGGCGTTTGTGAGAGATTGGCCTGAGAAAGCCGCACATAGAGAAGAGTGGAAGGCCCAGCAGTGGGACAATATAGGCTAAATAAAAAAACAAGTTCAGCGAAATGTGGACGTAAAAGAAAGAAGAAAAAAAAAAAAAAGCATAGAACATAGCGACTTAAACAGTCGGGTCCCATTATTGGGACGATTTAAGCCGGTCCGTATATGATAATGGGTCCCGACTGTTAAGTCGTTATCTTCTATGCTTTTTATTTTATTTTTTTAAGCAGGCGGGTTTTTTAATTTTTTAAATTAGGTACCGTTTTTTTTATTTTTTTTTTTGTTTTATTATTGAATAATTTTTATTTTGATATACCCAATGTCACTCTCACAGTAAATACGAATCTAACGACACCTCTCAAGCTAAAATCCATCGAGCCGTTCAGGCCACAGAGCGTGCCAAACAATTATACATACATACATACTCTCGAAAAACATAACCGTCCTTCTAGCGCAGTCGGGTAAAAATAATAATAAATCGCTCATATATCACAATGCTATGACACCGGGCTAGACAGAGGCACAGCGCACCATGACATGTGCAGAGACGTACTAAACATCTCTAACGTTTCCAAGGGGAATACTTGCGAGATATTATGTAAATTGGAACGTTTACCAGTCCATGTACACGTGAATGTACCTGCTAATTAAACCACGATGAATGTAACCAGTGTAATTGATAATAATTACTGTTTTCACGACCAGTCTGCACTCAGGGGTTACCCATTGAGTTATAGTCGACAGGGTATTAAGTGGTATTAACGTTATATATCAGGTCCGGTTATTATGGGCGAACAAACATGTTTGTACTAAGGGACTGTATTAATGAATGTTCTGAGGTAAAGGGAGGAACTTCGCAATCAATCCTGAGATTGAGTTCTGTGGAAGATATGGGTCGTAACAGCGAATCATTCATGCAATGTTTGATCAACGGATAAAATGAGCCTCCACTTCTGACCTATTTAATATTCATGTGTAAGTGTGAACATGTAGGCAGCTTTAATTCATGAATCCTTTGTTTGAAACTGAAATGTTTTAGTTTGTAGGTGTATGGTCTGTTCTAACCTAAGATTTTTTTTAGTTTTTGTTTTATTTTCCTTAATTGGCCAACCAACAATTGTTTACATTGTTGTAGTAAATATCTACCATAATCTAAGGTTAGTGTAAAAATTTCTTACAGGTATGCTCCATAAACATAATAATTAGGTGTGCCACAAGCACTATACTATAAAATGATTAAATTTTAGTAAATATCTAATTAACTAATATTATCAAGTTTTAAGTTCTCAATATAGAAAGAACAATGTATAAAGTTGAAACCTTATGATTAAGTGAGTGATTGCACCTAGCAGACCTTAGTATAATCACGAAAACATACAACATTGCTTTAAAAGAGCTACGATTCACAAGTGAAGATATTTTAACCCTTCGAACGTAGATCTATGTGAGACACAATAGGTTTTTAATTGTGTCTATATACTCGATATACGAGTGGTTTAAGACGTCCGGTGCATCCTGACAAACAGTACGAATTTGTATCTAAGTACCAGACTAGCTAACCTTTTGTATCACAGTGATTCACAGTGAAGAACCTTTGACCTTTTTGTATACTTAAAGTATTTTTAAAGCAACACAGCTTCATATTTCCACTCGTTTCCTTCCCTTTGTAGCACTGCTGTACTGGTTTTGTACGTCACGAATGTAAAAACTGTTTAGTGAAAGCGCCGGTATAATTTATAACAACAACTACGGTCGCCTTACTGTCGGGATTTACTCGGATTGTTCAGATGTTTCAGGTGATGTACAGTTTTCCGACCGCAAACAAAATGTTCCTATAAATAAATTTAGAAAGTGGGGCTACAACCTTTTTTGCGTCATTGGTCACGCCCCGGCCAATTTAGATCCTTGTTTTCGGCTTGTATTTGAACAGATAAATGGATATCCAGAGAAGTATTTTAATTTAAAATGTTAACTTTTGATGTTGCGGTGGGTATTTACTTACAAAGCTTGAATATTTAGAAAATCAAACCATCAATTAACTGATTTCCAAAGACTTTTAGAGTTGCTGATAAACTCTACAACCGCCGTAGGATATGTAATTGAAAAAAAAAACTGCAAGAAATAGAAAGAAAGTGAGACAGTAAAATGTTTTGGCACAACTACAAAGCATGCAAAGAACACATTTGAATAAAATTATAACTATAACTAAAACATTATTATATATATAACTATAATACTAAACTATATATTATAACTATAATGTTATTATGACTTACATGAAATAAAATAAATAGTATAGTATTTATATGTGGGTCTCACGTTCCCATCATAAAACTAAGTTAAGTAAGTACTAGTTAATAAATTTAGTACGTAACATTCGTCTTCACTTCTACCTTTCATTCACTCCTAAATCCGACCACCTGTAATATCCGAAAAAACTTTTTATCCGAAAAAAAAAGACCCCCGTCAGCTCAAAAAGTTCAGCCTTTCACTACATACCCAATTTGGCTGATGGGTGTCCGTTTGACCGTGACGTAAGTCCTCAATAAGGGATGGTCGGGTGAAGGGTCCCACTATCGGGTTCCGTATCGCTGACGTAGGAAAATGTTATGAGTTTGGTCGAATCGTAAGTCACCACTCCGAGAAACAAATTGTGATCAAATGACTGGGAAACACGCTTTCTGAAAATAATAGATACTAGCTGTTGCCCTTGGCTTCGCTCGCGTTTTGGTCGGAAATTATTCCACGGGCACGTTGTAAATATAAGGCGTGAAGCACTCGGGGATAATGTAGCTTCCTATTACTGAAAGAATTTTCAAAATCGGTTCAGTAGATCCAGAGATTACCCCCTACATACAATCTTACGAACAAGCTAGCTGTTAGCTGCTATTAAGAATTCAAAACCCCAAACTGGCAAAATGAACCCAACAATGCAACAAATTATTCAAACCATTAACAAAGAACTAAGTTCTCAAAATTGTAATAAAAAGGGGAGCGGAAATAATCTAATCATCTTAAGTACAATTAATGGCGGGGGCTTAATTTTTCCAAACTTTAAAAAATGAAAATTTCGCACAAATGGAAGAGGCCCCAGTCCTTTTATAATGAGACGTCATAAAAGAGTCAAAGTTTGATTTACGAATAAAAATATCACCGCGGGACTTTAGACGGTTAGATTTAGGAGATAAAAAAGATCTGGAACTGAATTGATTTTGCTAAAGTTAAAGGAAAAAGTCGCTTTGCTCAAAATGAAAGTGAATCTGATTTTCATTTTGAACAAAGCTATGCTAAGCTTGCGTAAATGTTCTAATAAATGGATCTGCTTGGATTCCACTGTGACAATCGTAGTTGATTAAAGATTGAGAAGATAACTGCTAATAATATGTAGACTTTTAAACTAAATCTTCTTAGCGGGTCGATGGCAATCTAAATTGTGTCGGCCCAGAAATGAGCTACTATTTTGGCGCCTTCAGTAGAGTCCATCAGTTCCTGTAGTAGTGGACAAACAACAGGTCACGCAGGACATGATATTAAGTACCCTATCGTTTGTGAAACGGCCCCACATTAACACTCTAGGGCATTGTCATTAATGAAACCTGAGCAGGTTTTCCTTGCGTCCTTTAAACCAAATGGACGATCTATTTTCTCTGAAAGTCTAATCCGAGTTTCTATTTTTCATTTGAAGTAGTCAGTGGTCAATTTTAAATATAGTTAGACTTTTCATCACACATTCTCAATATTATCCAGCAATAAATAGCAGTGACAGCCTACAAGTCGGACTGCCTACAAGTGATAATTATCACTTGCTTCTGTGAAGGAAGACATCGTGAGGAAACCGAAACAGTATGCCTGAGGGATATATCTCGACGGCACGTAAAGCCAAGTTCATAGGGGCATACAAACTCTGACACCAGGTTAGGCACTAAACAAAAAAGACAAAGAATATTATCCAGAATCTGAGTGTTTCTTCATTTCTAGGTTATTATTCCTTTCGTCATCAAATTTGATATATTTTTAAATATTTCCTAAAAAAAACTATGAAAAAAACTAATTGTAGGTTATTATTTTTAACAGAGTGAAAGACGTGATTCAACACATTTACCCAAAATCGCTTATAAAACGCGTCATACGCAGACATTAATATTATGAAATATGAATCTAAATCAGTGTACAGTATGATTGATTTTTAACGGACGCCGGCACTTTATTTATGAGTCAGTATCGTTCAAGAGCGAGCCCTGGGCTGTGGGCACTTTTCAAGGCGGCCGGCTATTTTTATTTATATCCGGTCACACGTGCCCTGCCAGATGCAACAGAACACATATGTATACCTACATAAGTTAGATTTGTATGAAGCATGTGATAATTGAAATAAATGCGATATTATTTGATACTAGGTTTTGCTAGCGGCTTTGCTTACGTATGTACGGAAATTAACCCACTTCCAAAGTAGTAAAATGTGTGCCCCCCACTCAAATTTCTAAAGTAAGAGGAGGAAAATTCTGAAAAAATGTAGGGTTGTAGAACGTAAATAAAACTTTCAACCAAAATTAGTTTGAATAAGATTTGATGTTTAGTTTTTGAGTTATGGGACTTTTTCTTCAAACTGCAGCAATAACTTTGTTATTCTTTACCATACTATGAAAAACTAATTTAGTTTTGCTGTTGAATGTAAAACAATACAACAATATAACGAACAAACCTTCAAAAAAAATAAAATTATATTATTTGGTGCTACGGAACCCTGTGTGCGTGTGAGTACTTCTCGCACTTGGCCGATTTTTACCACTTTATAATATTAGTATAGACTAGACTACAGACAATGTCCAAGCGATACATTAAATAGTTAAACTTAGGTCTTGAATTCAAACTAGTGATACTTTACGTCACATTTATTGTAAAAAAAAATTGTAACCACACGTCACTCTCCCGCGCACTCCCGAATAAACTGTTCTATCGATTGCTGTCGTGCCAATCGATAATGCTGCCCACCCTGCTACGCATAGGGTTGGGACAACCATGGGATTGTCGCTATCAGTTCGGCCTACTGTCACCATTATTTTGAGCTCCCGATATTGAGATATCCCGTAAGTGTGACAGTACCTATAAGATTAGTTGTAAACCGTGAAAGCTTGTAAGAGTGTTTCATTAAATAGTGTTTGTTTTGCACGCCATCACCATCAATATCGACCTTATCTTAACTATGTTAGGGTCGGCTTCTAATCTCATAAACTATTTTACACTCGGTATAACCAAAATATGTGGCTTAGTTATGTTTGATAAAAACCAGATGTACAAATACAGAATACAGCTGGTTATTTGGGCCAGTTTGAACTTACTCATAAATATTTAAAATAAGTAATACTGATCTACCTGTATGCATACAGTTGCATCCATTAAACTGGATGCCGATCCCAACCTAGTAGGCAAAAGTTTAGCCAGATTAAGTTGATTCATAAGTAAAAAAACCAAGAATCATCTTGTAGAAATACAGGAATATATTTATACTTGCATAACATAACATTTCGCCGGTAATCCCTGAAGCGTTAGGCAGAGGTGTACCTAATATTACACCCACATTTCGCAAGTTATGTTTAAGTTCCATGTAATAGGGGGCGACCCTATTGCCGTCAACCAGGCACAAATCCAGACTCCATGGCTGCAAAAGTTTTCTTTTAAACACTTAATGTAAGATTTTTACTTTATACACCTCGACGATCCCCGTACTATTCAATCCATCCATTAGCGTAATGTTTTGAGTCCATCACGTTGAGTCCCTACCGTAAAACGTGATTTTTGGCCTCAAAAAAAAAAAGTCGTTTCCCAATAATGTTTTTTGCGTAAAGTTACTTAGTTTGACGTACAGTATGCTTGGTTGACGGCTTCGTGAAGGGTCCTTTTACACCCTGTATACCTAATGTAATCTAATAGTACCTAGTAAGGTATAATTATTACCGAAAACATACATTTTCGACATGGCTGAGGTAATTCATATCTAAAACTATTCAGGTTACGTTTGAAGCAGTCGCTGGATTTACCTAGAGGCGGATAATTTAATAGAAGCTGAATATTGAAGCGTGAATTTAACTGAAAACGCAGACATCTAGTCTTTGTCGCGGCTTGTTATTAGTTCTGACTATACTTGAATGCTTTGAGCTTATAATCAGACCTGCGGTTGGTATGTACTTTGTATCTATTATCAGTTATTTACTATACAGGGTGTAACAAGACCCTTGACGAAGCCGTCAACCAAGCATTATGTTCATCAAACTATGTAACTTTACGCAAAAATTATTGCTGGGAAACTACAATTTTTTTTTGGGGTAAAAAATCGCGTTTTACGGTAGGACTCAATGTAACGCACTCAAAACATTGTGCTGATGGTTGGATTGAATAGTACGGGGGTCGTGGAGGTGTTTAAAGTAAAAAGCTTGCATTCAAAAAAATGTATTAAAAAAGACTTAAAAAAAGTTGTAACTTTGACCCCCAATATCTCCGTAACTAGAAGGTTCCCAGGTATGGTCTAGAACAAAAAAATGATCGCAATGACGGCGAGAACAAGTGCCTTTCGGCTTCGTTAAGGGTCTTGTTACACCCTTTATATTTATGCCCGAGGCTTTACTTGCATGGATATCGGGAATTAACCTAGGTCGTGGTCTACCTTTGTGTCAAATTTCATCGCAATTAGTTTAGCCGATAAGGCATGAAAAAGTAACAGGCCACTAAACACAGTTCCTTTTGCATTTAAAGTAAAAGTATTATTAAAGTATTAACATGTATATGCTTCGACTAGATATTGACTGTAATTATCTGTTTCTATTTCTATAAGTAAGAAGGAGCAAAGTTAAATAAAAAGCTTTTAGTGTAACATTCAAATCACACATTTATTATCGTTTTAATATGATTTCACATAACCGTCTCACCTATACCACACAATACTTTGGAATATAATGCATTGTACATTATTTCTACATAAATTACAAAACTAGCAATAGTTACACCATAAAACTCAACACATTCGAACAAAATAACGGTCACAGTTTATAACATAGCATGATATTTTAAAGAATAGATACTTATTAAATCAGACTGACTTACAGTAGGTCCCTTCACTTGATACTATTCGACTTGTTCTCTTGGTGGTCCGGGCTCGAATAATCCTCAGCCCCTATGTCCTCAACCTCTTTTTTTTGAGCGTTGAAACCACAGGCAAAAATTACAAACGATCGCTGTCACATGACAGGCAAAGGAAATATATTCAATCAGCCAAATTCACAGACAAAAATTAAAAATGTAGTAAACTAAATGAACTTCTTGCAGAAATGTGTTTAAATACAACCTAACTTAGGTTGTATTTAAACTAACAGTATGAATTAAAATGAATGATTATGTGCTAGTCAGTGAAATAGTCTACCGATAGAAAGATTTTCGTATTACGACTAGAAATTTTCCTGAAATCAAAGTAGACGTTTTATTTCTTATTTAGGTATTTAATATTGACAACAAGCAAAAAATAACCCTCAAAATTGAACTGAAGAATAAAAGGACAACTTATTTTAATTGTATGAAAATAAGAATACAACACACTAACATAAAACACTCTAAAACTGTCTCGCATGTGTGTGTCATATGTTTATGTGTATCTTCTATGTGTATGTGTCTGTCTGTACAGGCGATGCAGCAATATACCTACGAGTATGTACTCAAGCTATATACAGCTACCTACACTTATGTAATATAATATGAAGTATGTTGATTTTCCGACATCTGGGAGATAGCATCGTGATGACGTCACTAGCGTCGGATGCGCTCATCTGTGTGTAACGTGACCTTAGGAAATATATACGAGTGAAAATGTTAACGTCGAATAAGTTGAGAGGAAAATGCTATTTATTGGTTTGGAACTATTTTATGTGTGTTTGTTATTTTGAATTTATGGAGGGGCCGTAGAAGGACATACACTGACCTTATTGGTGAGGTTCTTTAGAAAGGTCAGGTGCGTAGTACTCTCAGCCGGCGTGCGTGTATGACCAGATGTGTGAACGTGGACGAGGCAAAAGTAGTATGTATGGATCGTAGCAGGTGGCGTTCTGTGGTTTCTGCCTACCCACATGGGAAAAAGGCGTGAGTTTATGTATGTATGTATGTATAAATAAATATATAGGTACAGCATCTACTATGAAATTAATACATACTGCATCCACTGCAACTAATATCGTATCACTGAATAAATATTTTGTTTTTGGTGTAAAAAAGCACTTTTTATAGCTATACAATACGTAATCCAAGGCTAAAATGATTACTATAAAATAAATAAAAAATGAATGAATGAATGAGAATGATTTTTTTATAGCTATACAATACGTAATCCAAGGCAATGATTGATGATTGCAATTCATTATCATAATTTTAGTGGAACACAGAGCGATATTTCATTTTTTTTAGTTAAATTAGCAGTTATTATTATTTGTTTATAGCAAATTAATTGGCAGCTATTTTGCCATTTTTCAGAACGCACATCTATTCTTAAATAAAGAGGTAAAATTTGTTTGTAAGTTTGTATGATGGGGGGGTAATCTCTGGATCTACTGAACCAATTTTGAAAATTCTTTCACTAATAGGAAGCTACATCATCACCGAATGCTTTAGGCTATATTTAAAACGAGCCCGTGGAATAATTTCCGACCAAAACGCGAACGAGCGAAGCCGACGGCAACAGCTAGTCTTTAAAATAAAACTTTCAATTAAGTACCTTCTGCTACAGTAAAAAAACAGAGGGGCGATTGCCGAATTACATCGTTTGGAAAAAGGAATTCGGGACTAAAAAGGACGCTACTTTGCATTTAATGACAACCTCAAAAAAGGGTGTAAAAGGTGCCTTAGTCAACAACTACGAAGCACAAACTTGAAACAACGAATAAACCCAACTTTACAACATTAATCACTTAAGTCAAGAAAGCCGTAAGTTCACAATAAATTAGATGTTTAGAATGCCGAGAACCGCAATAAATAGAACCACCTGTTACTGAGTCTCAATTGTTTGGAGAGTACTTGACAAGTACAAGAATTACCTAAAACCAACACGGAACAGGACCACGAAACTGTTGCTGTATTATTTTAAAGATTACGTATTCAAATCTAGAAAATTTAGGAAAACAAAGGAAGGTAATTTCAAAGTTTCACTACGACTCACGAATGTGACGCGTGTATATGTGTGTAATTACCTACATTGCCTAAAGTGCAAATTTTTGCACATGGTGAATATGTAATACGTAAAACCTACATGTAAAACGCAACATTATGTTGATTTAATCATTATACTTCGATAATGAAGTCATAATAAAATGAATGGATGAATGTTAATTTGTTGTATTTCTCCATCTATATATTTTTATCTCTCTTTACTTTGTATATTTTGTTTGTATTTATGCATTTATTATTATATTACAAGCTTGGTAATTTTCTGCATCATTGCACCTACTTTGTTTTGTCTCTGCATCGCCATAAGGTAGACTGGTAGAAAATGCCCAAGGCATTAACTATGGTCACTAGAAAAACAGTAAACTGCTTACAAAAATCCGAGATTATTGATAAAAAATCCCACATTCAACTTTTAAAATAAACAGAATACTCAGTAACAGTTCCACAACTTTTCAGAAAAGACAAATAGCTCCCAAAACATATCCGTGAACATTCTAATTTGGAAACACAATGGGCAACTTATTTCATTAATTTTAAACTTGTTTAAAGTTTTCCTGCCAAACTCACTCGTATTTTAAATCTTCTTGCGATGAAAGTTCCTCGCTTTATCTTTTCGACAGTTCAGAACATAGTTTGATAAGTTTTTATTAAAATATAATAATATTAGCGTTGTTGCGTGTGTGTGATAGTTTCGCAAACGTTAATCTGTTGAACATAATGACATTGAAAATGACTCCTTTGATACTTGCCAAAGGAGGTTTTGCTAGTAAAATTATATGAAAAGTGATAAAGTTGAAATTACTTTGATCTTAAAAATCGAGGTAATGGCGAACCAGCCTGTAACGCTGAATATTATCAAGTAGGTATGTGATTAAGAGAGACTCCAGAGTGTTCACTGTCTGTATATTTAAATTTAATATTTCATGTAAATAATATTTCAAATCAGACTTAAAAGGAAGAATGTTTGTTTGTTTGTTTGTCACAAGAAGTCGCAAAGTTTGTCAAAGAGGATGCGCTTCATTTTCCATTTCAACAAAACTCAAAGAAACGACTTGGGATTATGGAGTTATGGATGCTGAATGTGTCAAGCAGAAAATAATAATATACGTTAATGATACATTCATTATTTGAAGAATATTCAGTCTCTAAAATTATATGATCTAGCAGGGTTTGCTCGCGTTATGGTCGAAAATTATACCACGGAAACGTCACAAACGCCACGCCAAACGCAAACGCAAACGCAAACGTTACGCCTATGACACTCGGCGATAATGTAGCTTTACATTAGTGTAAGAATTTTTGGAATCGGATCAATAGTTTTAAGGATTACCCCTACATTTGAATCAAATCAAATGAATCATTATTTGCGAGATCATGGGTGGTACATAGATTCAAACTGTGTAATATCTTAGTGTAGATAGTACAGAAATATACATGGCTAGCTGTTGCCCTCAACCTTCGTTCACATTATAAATTATTATTATATAAAATATCATATAATACCAATCATTATTATATAAATTATTATTAATAAATAAATTAATTATTATTATTATTATATTACCCTTTTTGAATCGGATTTTGTTAACAATTTCAAGGATTTTAACTTTTTTGCACGGAACCTTAATTATTTTGCTTAAATAAAACCATAATAGCCCATGTTAGACCTTATGTGAGCTATCTGCCAGTAAAAATGCCGTCAAAATCGGTTCAGCCTTTTCGGAGATTAGCTGAAAAGAGACAAAAATGGAAAAAAAATGTTTTTTGTTATAAGTGCCGTATATATTTCCATATGCATTCATTAAAAAGCTGAAATTTTGATATTACAAGCAGACACTTAAATTTTATTTATTTGTACAGATATCAGCTCACAGCTGTCTCAAACCTATTTTTTTTTTCGTTTCATTTAGTTAAAAAAAAAACCAAACTTAAACGCATTTCGGCGAGTACAATGCCAGCGAAAGATAAAAAAAATGTCAGTACACGTTTCACCGACCATGCTATTGACATTCATACATCACTTTTATCGCCATCCGCTAAGAAAAGCGGAACGGCCAACCTCGATCCGTATCCGGCCACATTCCGGTACAATAGCCAAAAGTCTATGCATTGAACGAAGTGCATTTCGTAAATCTTTGTACAGTAACAAGCACTTACATGTAATAACTTTAAAAAGTGTTTTCTCCTTCTAATGATTGTTATTTAATGTTGGCTTACACATAGTATTTAAGAACCCGTACTATACCAATCCAAAGTAAGACTAAAGTCCAGGGTGTCAGACAGCCGATGCCTGCCAGGGTTGCGGGACTGTTCGAAAGAGATACCGCGGCCCTGGAACACAAAGGGCAAAGGAAGGAACATGGATGGGTTTTAGTCAGTAAAAGTCTGACACTCCCTCCTGCTCAGCCCAGAGCGGGAGGGGTTATTTGATGATTTCCCATCGGTAAAAAAAAAAAAAAAGTGTGTCAGACAGCGGGTAATGAATTTGAAGTAGAAGTGGGTGGGACGCTTGGCAAGACGTGGTGATGGCAGACAGAGTAGAGTCCTCAGGGAATAGTTACGAAGACCTGGGGGCCTAAAATGGTCACATTATCAGAATCATAATACGAAGCATCATCTGTCTAGCCTTTTCCCAACTATGTTAGGGTCGGCTTCCAGTCTAACCAGATGCAGCTGAATACCAGTATTTTACATGGAGCGACTGCCTATCTGACCTCCACAACCCAGTTAGTACTAGGTAATACGATACCCCTCGGTAAGACTGGTTGTCAGACTTTTTGGTTCACTGACTACCTGTAACGACCGTCAAAGATCTACAAATGACAGCCGGGACCAACGGCTTTACGTGATTTCCTAGGCACGGAGAACACTCGGTATGTAGTGGGCGGTCACCCATCCACGGACCAACCTAGGCAAGCGCGGCTTAACCTAAAGATTGACCTGAGCGGCTGATAATAATTTGCCACGAGCTCCCCCTATCAATCATAATACGAATCACGTTAAATATTTAAAACTCTTAAATTGGACTTTGTGATCATAACCATAAAGACCATTAAAAGAATTTTAAATTTTTAACCTGATTCATATGATGATTCTGATAAAGCTTCCATTTTAGGCCCCCTGGTCGAGACTCCCGAAGACCAGGGAAGACGGCAAAAAAGAGAGGAGGACTGTACTCAGCAGTGGTTGGAACAAGGCTGCCAATGCCAATGTTGATGATGGTGACTACGGTGAAATATATCTTATCTCAAAATTGCAACCGTTTTTTCACGAGCAAATATCGCTTCTGAATTTTACTATGATTGTACATATTAGTGGTCGTGACAGTACCTACGGCTATTGTTGCATTATTCATTCCCTTATCAATCTCTTTAGCTAAGCTACCGATCACGTGTTCAGCGTAACATTTGTATTTGCATTCAAAGACTTTATACTCGGAATAAATTTTGTAGAATTTGCTTCGAGATTTGTTGGCTGCCTTACAGTATACAACAAATTTAAATACAGCTGATTTTGCTGTCAGTGATTTATGTTTCATAGGACATTCCTTTTAGTAGATAGTGTGCCTATGACCAAAGGTACCTAACTGACTAATAAATGGGTAATACTCGATCGATCGATGATCCTTATCACTAAACAAGCTTAATTAAGTCAAATTAAGTTCAAAGCAATCCACTATCTACGAGAGATCTTTTATAAACCAATTAAAATAACTATTTCAAGTGCTGAATGAAACCAAATTCCATTATACGAAGTTTTGCTTTTATTAATAAATTTAATTTTACCATATTAACGTATAACGCCCCGTCCACGACTTTAGAAGTTACGATTTGTGAGTCGTCTAGCGACAGACGTTACGCGCATGTGTCACTTATTTCCTAGCGTGGTAATGTTTTAACCGAGTTCTAAAGTAGGAGCAGGTTATGTATTTGGCATCTTTGTTTTTAAACGTCTTCTAAAAAAAAATCTTTTTTGCAAAAACTAAAACCGACTTCAAAAACAAAAAAAAACGTGGAAAAATAATTTAGCTTCAGAAGTCGGGGACTATTGTTTGTTCGATTGTATTGTTTTGCCACCAAGTTCTGAACATATATAGTTATTTTTCCACGTTTTTTTTGTTTTTGAAGTCGGTTTTATTTTTAGCAAAAATGTTTTTTTATTTTTCCTTTTTTAGTCGCAATATTCTACATAACAAATATTTGCTATACATTTATTTTACATTGTTAACAACTCCTTTCATAGTAATAGGCTTATCCCCAATAAAATGTAACTTATATCGTTATCATACCTAACTGTCGAAATCTGGGTGTACTGTACACATCTGCGTAATATTGTGTAAAAAATAAACATCTAAGCGATTGCAGCAATCACGACAGATTTTCTGTCTATTAATGAAACGTTCCATTGTATATCTCCGAAGACCAGCATCAGATCCTGACTTATACCTTCCATCGTCAGCTCAGCAAGATGAGATAATGATTATCAGGTACAAACATCATTAGACAGTACCTATATGAAAAACATTGTAAAATGTCAGGGTTGCCCTCGATTTTTCTGGGATCCCATCATCAGATTCTAACTTTGTGACAACGGGACCACCTCAGTAGTATAGGCTTTCGAATAAAAAAAGAATTTTGACAATCCGTCCACAATTAGCAGAGAAATTCGTGAACATACGGGACACACAGTCAAATGTAGAACCTCCTCATTTTGTTTGAAGTCGGCTAAAAAATTGTCAAAAGAGTTTTGGTGAAACATTAGTGAACCGCTAACAATACATTTCATGGTAATAAGCTTATCCCCACTGAACTTAACATACCTAACTATCAAAAAGTTGTACAGTACACATCTGCGTACCCCCTAGAGCATACAAGCGTGATATTATGTTATGATGTTGTATAAACAATAAATATCCAAGCGATTGCACCAATCACGACAGATTTTCCGTCTATTTTTGAAGAGTTCCATAGTATATCTCCGAAGATCAGCATCAGATCTTCACCAATTTTAAAATGGGACCACCGCGAAACAATATTCTACCAAACAAAAAAATAATCATGGAAATCGGTTCATAATTGGCGAAGATATCGCTGAAGATACGAACAAAAAAAAATCAGACGACTTGATAACCTCCTCCTTTTGGAAGTCGGTTGAAAAGAAGGATTATGTATTCGGCCAGTATCCTTTTTTTTTCATTTATATTCATGCTTTCTCCGTGCATACTGATCCGATTTACGTGATTTCTTTCTTTATTTAGTAGAGAAAGATCGTGGTGATCCCTTATAGTTAAAATTATCTACTATGATAAGTATTTTTTTTGTCTTCCTAAATGTTGTTGATCTTATAATAACATGTAGTCACAATGTAAAATTAATATTCGCCGAGAATTTGTGTGCGATACCACAACTAAAAATGGGAAAACAAAAAAATAACAGACTAAGACCAAATACACCCGACCAAAACCAGACAAATATCTGTGAGCGCTATTTTTTATGTAATGGTTTATTCATGTTCATGTGGAAATAAATAGTTTGACATCCTTAAATCTTTTTTTTCACTAGCCGTCAACCAAGCAATTACACATACAACATAGCAAACATTGCTGGGAAACGACTTTTTTTTTTGGGGTGAAAAATCAAGTTTTACGGTAGACTCAATGTAACGCACTCAAAACATTGTGCTGATAGAAGGATTACATAGTACGGGGGGGGGGGGTCGTGAAGGTGTTTACAGTAAAAATCTTACATTACAAGATACAATCAAGTATTTAAAAAAAAATCTTGTGAGAAAGTTGGTACTTTGACCCCCAATATCTCCGTAACTCGACGGTTCCAAGGTATGGTCTAGAACAAAAAAATGATCGCAATAACGAGGAGACCAAGTGCCTTTCGGCTTCGTTAAGGGTCTTGTTACACCCTTTTTATGTAGATATGACAGATAAATTATGATCAAAGAGCGAAGCCTTTTGATGTTCCCGAGGGTTTTCCCTGACTTATCCTCGGCGACATAATGTTGTGTATTAATCATTAATTGAAATGCGTGATCAAGCCATCAATTATGTGTTGGGCATACATACATTAGATTTTGCCGCCTTTATTTCGTAAATATCCCGGAAGACTGATTATTTATGGTATGTGAACGTACATAATTAAAGAGATATTAAACCAAGAGTGACCGTTGTTTGAACGACTAAAATGTGTTATTTTGAAAGTATACACTGTACTTGTTTCAAACAAATATAAAACGTAAACGCTTTAATGTTTTAACCAGTAGTGTTTAATTTGTTCAAATATGACTGTGTTTTTACACAGGACAGTAAAATTAATTACGTGTTTTTAACTGCATAATAACTTCACTGTTTAGTTGAAAGATGTCTTTACGACACGAACATGTGTCTCATAAGCCATAACAAAAGAGACAACATGGAACAAAAACAACTGCGGCATTTTAACGGCTCTTCTAGCAGGTACGAGTATCTATTTATAGTTCTGTGGTATTGGCCTTGAGCAAGGGGAGGTAGATCCATCTATTCTGTAAAGTAACAAAGCACTGCCCCAAGACGAACTGAGATACTGTTTTCAGAACTGTACTGAAAGATGTCTTTACAACAATATTTAAGAAACACATTTGTTATGACAACACACACACAGACAGCCTTTTCCGGACTGTGTTGGGTCAGCTACCAGTCTAACCAGATGCAGCTGAATACCAATATTTTACATGGAGCGACTGCCTATCTGGCCTTCACAGCCAAGTTACTGATTACCACGATATTCATTGAAAGACATGATTGTCAGAACTTCGACCCGTAACACCGGCTCTTCTAGCTAGTATGAGTATTTATTTATAGATCTTTGAATCGACCTTGGTACAGGGGAGCTTCTTGCATCTGTACTGGAAAGCAACAAAGCACCTTCCCAAGAGGAACTGTGATTCTGTTGTCAGAACCGAGACGCACTAACTCGCAGACTGAGCAAGTTTACCCTTAAACTTCGTATTTACAAAGGCTAAACTTTTTAATGGGTGTATAAGTTAGGTAAAGTCGTTCAGGTCATGACTGGCGTCTGCCGAAGTTTCAGATAAGGTCGTCTTTTGTTATAGTTGCGTCATACATGTTAAGATTATGCTAAGATATTTTAGGCGTACTCCTGTGATCCTAGTATGAACGACGAAAACGTAAAGTAAACACGAACGATTTTTGAATTGAAAATACAGCTTTAAAAAGCAGCTTTAAACTTTTTTATAAGTACAAATATAATTATTTATAGATACAATTAATACTTATTAACCGTATTATACTATTTGCGAGACTGTTCTTAAAACTAAGCAAACATTATGGGCAAAAGGAGAATTCTAATTAAAAAAAAACGAATTTACTTTACGTCCCCACGCACACTTCTCTCAAAAAGTTGAGGCCGTTGTCCCAGCAGTGGGAATTTTTTAGGCCCATAACATAACTTTTACTCCGCGTGTTCGTGCTAGACTCACAGACTTTATAAAATACATCGATAATATATCAAGACTTCAGTGTATTTAGATAAAAAGAAAATTAATATTGTCTTTGTTCTCATTCCTACACAACATTTATTGTAGTTGTCTTTTGTTTCCTATTATCTTGGCCGCAATGTCCCAACAAAAGATAGGAAACCTATTCAAAAGAAACCCTAGTTTTTACAGAAATAGAGCCGCCGCAACGTGATTTATGTTTAGAGAAATACGAAAATAGTTTTTCTATTAATAGTTTTTTCTTTTATAGAAATGATATTTAAGGTTTTGTCACGTTCTCGGTATTTTGCGACAAATATGTACGTATTTTTTCAACATGAACTCTCACCGTATACTTAAGGGAACTATACTATATAGGGGGTAACAAGACCCTTAACGAAACCGTCAACCAAGCATTATGTACGTACATCAAACTAAATGCAAAAATTATTGCTGGGAAACGACTTTTTTTGGGGTGAAAAATCACGTTTTACGGCAGGACTCAATGTAACGCACTCAAAACATTGTGCTGATGGATGAATTGAATAGTAAAGGGGTGGTGGAGGTGTTTCATCTTACATTAAAAACATGTATTTAAGAAAAACGTGTGAAAAAGTTAGAACTTTATTCCCCAATATCTCCGTAACTAGAAGGTTCCCAAGTAAATGGTCTAGGACAAAAAAAAAATCGCAACGATGGGGAGAACAAGTGCCTTTCGGCTTCGTTAGGGGTCTTGTTACACCCTTTATAAAGGGAATTAGCTTTTGCCCCACAGCATCGCCTGCATGGAGGTCGGAAATAATCCCTTGGCAACGTATTACCAGGATATAACTATCCTATGTTAGGACATAAGATAGTTTTGAATATCATTCATAACACGTATTTAAAAAAAAAAACTTGTGAGAAAGTTGTAACTTTGACCCCCAATATCTCCGTAACTAGAAGGTTCCCAGGTATGGTCTAGAACAAAAAAAAATATATCGCAATGATGGGGAGAACAAATACCTTTCGGCTTCATTAAGGGTCTTATTACACCCTTTATATCCATGTAATGTTTTGTTCAGTCAGCTCTACAATACTAAACAATGCGTATACGATCTGATACAGTCAACTGCACGTTATTGGTAATAAATACTTTGACAGCGCTTTTATGTCGTAGCATTAAAGCCTGTTTTCGAAGTGCAAGTGTAACCACTGATGCGTTTACTGTACGTAAATAAAATGTAGCGTAATTAATTAGTGTTCAGTATTGTAGCGATAACTACGAATAAGGTTAATCTATAATTACACTATCGATAAGACTGTTCAGTGAATGCTCAAAGAACGGGGTCGAGCCTTCGACTTGCATTGTTTGGTCATTCAAAAAAGTAACTTATATCTATTTGTGATAAAGTCCAAAATATAAGCAAAGTAATCTTTGTAAACTTAATAGTTAAAAACGAACAGTAATAAAATAATCTTGAAGTTAACTACAGTATAGATATGTGTTGTTCTGAGAATGTAAACTTCAGATAATTATAATCTTAATTAATGGTAGGTAAGGACGGAAACCATGTTTATACGCCAACAAAAACCGATAAGTAGGTAATTCTGTTAGGTACCTATAAGAATTTCACACCAAACGAACAAATTGTCGATTTCATTCGATTTCCTGTCCGTTGAAATGGCTGGGAATTAGAGAAAGCATAAGACTAGGTTGGTCTAGTGGTCGCAAGCGCGACTACGCGATTGCGGGGTTAGATTCCTGGGTTGGGCGAAGTGTTATTGGGTTTTGCCATCAGTAATTTCGCAGTAGCAGCTACGGGTCTGTATTTGTGCCCGGTCGTTGGTAATAGGCTAGCTCCCTATTATACGGGACTTAAATATAACTAGTGAAATGTGGGTGTACTATTAGGTGCACCTCTACCTAACCCTCCGGGATTACAGGCGTGATGGTATGTTATGTCATGTTCATACTATAACTAAGTAATTGATTAGGTACTTGTGCTGGTACCACCCACTAGTGACAGTTCATTATATTTTACGTTATACATAGGCCCACCCACATCTATGTCAAAGCATTTATAGTTTAACCTAGGTCAAAATTTGCACAATCCTTGTGCATTTCTGATGTCTGCTAATTTTAAATGCTCACATTCAAAGTTGAAGGTAGAACATTAATGACTGTATTTTAATAGCACGATGAAGCAAAGACAAGTTTTATGACAGTATTGCAAGGTGTAATTTTCAATACCTAATTAAAACTTAAAACCCTCTTAAAGGATCAATGAAGCAATAGTTATATGAATAACTTTTACTCAGGGACAAACTAACAAATCGCGACACAAAAGTGGTCCTTACATCGTTTTATTTTGCGATTTCAGGTTTCAGAGTCTGTTCATAAGTACTGTAGAATATCAACATGCGCCTCCACCAAAATTTAAAATATTAAGAAGAACCTACAGATTTATTCTACTTTAAATAAAAGGTTTTTCAGCGACTTTAGCTATATATTTTAAACTAGCTGTTGCCCGTGGCTTCACTCGCGTTTTGGTCAGAAATTATTCCACGGACACGCTGTAAATATAGCCTATGGCACTCGGGAATAATGTAGCTTACAATTAGTGAAAAAAGAATTTTCAAAATCGAATCAGTAAATCCAGAGATTACCCCCTACAACCTCACAAACTTTACCTCTTTATAATATTATTTTAAATAATGGACACAGTTTTACAAGGATTAAATTCAAATGACACCCAGTGCCATTAAATAAAAACTAATCTTTTCTTAAATCATTCTTAATTCAAAATCCTTTGAGAATCCGAATGCAGGTTGTAAGTTATAAAACCTTACAGTACCTACATTGACCCTTGTTTTTTTCCAGTGATTTGATTTACACCTTGTATAACTTAGAAGTAATTCCAGTAAACCACTCAAACTTTACCCCTGCTAAAATGTATATAAATAAAAAAGAAACTTGCCTCAACCTCTACACAAAATATCGTAAAAAGTGAGCCTCTGCTGAAGAAGTACTGTCATAAATATATTTTTTGGCCCAGAACCCGTGATAGATGTCTCTGTTTATTCTGTAAGAGGATACAAGCAAACAACTCTAACTAAACAACGTAAATCTTGATGTAGAAGAAAATTCAAATATCTCTATTTGTTTTTCTTTTCATGATAATTGAAGTAGACCTCTAAAGTAACAACCTCATTATTTAGCTATTGCTTGAACTGCCATTATATTAAATTAAATAAAGAGGTAAGATTTGTTTTTAAGTTTCTATGTACGGAATAATCTTCGGAACTACTGATCCGATTCAGAAAATTCTTTCAGTAACGGTAAGTTACATTATTCCCCCGAGTATCATAGGCTACATTTAAAACGTCCCCATAGGTTAATTTTCGTACAAAACTGGAACGAAGCCGCGAGTAAAGGCTAGTGTTTAATAGAGCATAACTCTGAACGGACTAAGATTTAAAGCTTGGCGCCATTGTTACTTTTGTTCAGCTCAAAAATACTCCAACGATAGTTATTTAGCTATTGGAGGGTGGGACCAAAATTTGCATCCTCTATTTTTGCCAATTGTATCACTCCACGTAAAATTACTGCTTTTTACTTTTAATTCGCATGGTGTACAGTCGCCAGCAAATCGAGTTACCACAAATGTCAAATTTCTCCAAATTATTTTAAACCATAAGGTGTTGATGGTTAAGTTCAAAATCGAATGAGAATATTTGACAGTAGTCTATAGTTACTTGATGCGCTGGCAAATGTACATAAAGAGTATTCTATCTTTCTTTCCAGTCTACTCGTAACGAGATTGTTAAGTAGATCGGAGTTTAAACCAAAAAAAAAACAGTGGTTTTAGGACTACAGGCAAAACACCCACTTTTTTAATGAACGTGTTTTTGTTTTTATGATAGATTGTTGAATCTCGTTGGTCATTCTACGAGTGTTACCTAGTGAGAGAAGTGAACTAGCCAAACCCAAAATCATAAATAATTACTAATGGTTGTTCAAGAAAACCATTACGCCACTCAAAAAGTTGTGTTATTACCAAAATCTGCTTTATTTTGCCGCACGAAACGTTTATAATCCATGTTTTAATTTACCACATCAAGTTCTACAATGTTTATTTATTTGTTCAAACTTCTAACACATGTAAAAAAACACTCTAGAAAGGTGGACTGAATGCCTTGGATATCCATTGGTATATGTGGTGCAGGTATACTATATTTATAGGATACACCTCTGCCTTACCCTTCGGAAATTACTGGCGCGATGTTCTGTTATGTAAATTCTACAACAGAACAGGACTTAACCCTAACGCTACCGGTGCGCGGTGCAACGGTCACGCATACATAATGCCGACTGTACTTACAATGCACATGACGCGCCCGCACACAGGTATTTCCGTCACCGGTTGTCACTGAAATCACTGAATACACTACACATGTGTACACTTGATCGCGTAAGCTGAATACTCGCTTGACAGTAATGGTTTGCGAATTATGTTTAATGAATTAAAACATAATTAATTTAAATTACTGCCTCGCTCTGTTTGATTGCCTCGTTGGTCAAGTGGTTCGATTCCCAGGTAGGGCGAAGTGTTATTGTGTTTTTCCATCAGGATTTTTTCAGTAGCAACTACGGAGTCTGGATGCGTGCCCAGTTGATGGCAATAGGCTCGCCCCCTATTATATGGGATTTAAACATAACCAGACTGGCGAAATGTGGGTGTAATATTAGGTACCTACACCTTTGCCTAACTAAAAGAGCAACGGTGGCCCAGTGGGGGCAGCCCCGACTTACGAGCAGTAAGTCGTGGGTTCGAACCCAGGCAGCCGCATTACTTTGTAATTTATTTCATCACCACTGCTCTGAAAACGGTGAAGGAAAACATCGTGTAGAAACCGGCATGTCGTAGAACCAAAAATTCGAAGACATGTGACATCTACCAACCCGCACTGTGCCCGCGTGATGGATTATAATAGTCCATTATCTATCATAGAGAGAAGGCCGTGTGTCCCAGCAGTGGGAACAATATAGGCTGATTATGCTGCCAAACCCTTCGGGAATTACAGGCATGGAGTTATGTTAATTTAAATAAATGCAAGTTCACTATGTTGTATAAAGCTTAAAACAAACACACTTATTAACACTCAACCTTTTTCCAACTATTTATGATTGGGCTCCAGTCGAAAAACAATAAAAACAACTGTATTTAATTATTTGAAAATGGAGCAACTAATTGAAACCCAGTGACTGGCACACGACATCCATAGGTAAGACTAGTTGTCGCTTTCGGGGTGCTGACTACCCATAACGACTGTCAAAGTTAGATTTACAAAATAATGACAGCTGAAATCAAAGGCTCAATAAAAAAAAAACTTAGAAATTACTGCTACAATTTTAAAGAAAAGATTTGAGCCTTTTACATTGTCGGTCAGCCAGGATTTACGCTACTTTAAATTCTCGATCTTTCAGGAATAGGATTTAAACTCCGTTAACTTTCACACCCTTTACTCTGATTTTAATACCAGTAATTATGAAGGGTTTAAAGGTCAGTAGATCCTTATTACAAAGGGTAATTATGACGAGAAATAGGGGTCTTAAATTCCAAGCTTCATCTCGTTTTCATCCTACTGTTCTATAAAAAAAAACTGAAACTCCAAGAAAGTTAGCGAGGAAAATAATAGACAAATACCGCATGTATTTCCAGGCCTATTATCTTAAAACTTATGCAACATTACTAACATCGAGTACTCACAAAAGAAAATCTATTTTATTTTAATACTCTCTACCTTTATCATAATCAACTATACATACATACATTTGCTCTCATCAATTGTTAAAATACTCACAATGTAATCAATAATATCTATACATTATACGTATAGGAATGTAGGAAGAGGAACCAACATATCAAACACATTAAAATAACATTGCGATTGTTACCAATATTGTATATCACCGACGTTTATAACCCAGCCTTATGTCACTCAGATAAAAAACAAACAACACGAACAGCATTGAGCGACATTCTTACATTTTAATTAGTTTATATACTACTAACTTACATAATGACAATTGTCAACTGCATATTCTTGCAGTTAATGTACAACGTGTTTAACTTATTAGCTTATCTTAAAATACTAATTAGACAGTCTAAGAAGGCTTGGAGAACTCCATTTGTGGTTATATATGAGTCACTTTACAACTTGGTGACTTAATACTCGGACGTACAAGGCCGTCTTAGATTGTGCACGATTATAAACTATGAACTAAAATCAACTGTTTTTGTAACCAGTTTTTGTTGATATTAAGAACGTTCACGCATCTGTCTTGGGCTGAGCATGAAAATAGTTTATAGTTGAAAAAATTAATGATCCGTGACAGCATATGGGATGTGTTGGTTACATGTAGGAACCCCCATCTTGCTTCATAGAGTTGTTTTCACCAAAATGTATACGTTTTTATGACTTTAAAATGTTACATAGATAAGCGATTTTTATAGGTGCTCTCGAATTTTATGACTGTTCTAACTCGAGATGAAAGAGTTAATGGTTTCTTATGGCTTTATAAATATTGATTTAATTTTTATGTTATCTAAAGTGTGTGCTGATTTTATATTATTATGTATCAGCTGTTTTTTGGATCGATATTACCTATTCATAAGTAGGTGGAGACTATTATCTTTTGGTGTTAAATGTGTATGTAGGCGTATACGTTAAAACGATTATGATTAAAAGCTCTCATCAATTTCCCACTTACCTAACAATCAAGGAAAATCTCATGCAATATTTTATTGCTAATTATCAACAAGTTCTCAGTTATTTCAAAATATGAAAATAAAACTTCACTTAACCACTTTTCACTCAAACTCTCAGATAACAGTGCAAACTGTTCAACTTAAACACATTAAAGGAACATTCGTCATACACAACATTAATTCAAAATTCGAAATCGGCGCGAAAAACATCGCATCGAGCGTCGTGGTACGCACAGCACGTGTCAACAGCCGTAGCGTTGCCGCCGTACTGACTTACGTACAACGTAGTTCTACTTCTGTGTCCACCACGAAAGGTCTCAAGAGCCGCCGTAATCACTTACTCTGAGATAATCGCACAAGACACCGTACATTGCTGGTTTAACACCGCTTGTTGTTAAGATAACTCTGGAGACACAGCGATGATTTTAGTCTCGAGGAAATTCTTAATACAGTTCACGTTGTGGTAGGCATCATTCTGTCAACAGTGGGAAAACGCGGGTTCCGTAAGGAAGTTCCTCGGTCTGGTCATTTGGTTCACTAATTCGAGCTAATTCTGAAAGGCTAAGCTCGCTGCTTCGAAACTATAAAGGGGCCGTAACAGCTCCCAGGCTTCAGGGTGCCTTCAGCCATTGGTGGGAGGAGTTATGTAAAACAAGTTGGGTTAAATTAACAAGTTTAACTGAGGCAGATTAAGTGCTGCTTCGGGCCAATCTTTGCTGTGTCTGTGTACTGTTTAACGTTTAACTGTTGGTTCAACCGCCTAAGTTATAAAGCCGCAAGGTAATTTTTTGTTACCTCAGCGACGGTTGTGCCTAAATGTTGTCTACGTAACATGCTTTGTTTGAAAAGTATTAATTTCTTCAACATTGAAATATTTTTAAAAACATTGTTTGAAGTATTTAATTGGTAGCAATTTTTTTTTTTGTAAATTGTAAGAATTTAGTAAATAAATATTGTAAGTTTCATTTTTGGATTTTTAGTACCTATCTAAAGTTGACTAACGAGGCGATTATAAATAAAAGTGTGTACATTAAATAAATAAATAAGAGATAAAATAGAGATTATAGACAAACCTGTTTATTGCTCCCATCCGAACTAAAACCCTAACATCTGATTCAACTTAATTCTAAGCTGCACAAACGCATATCTTAATTCTAAATCCTAACCTCAATAGCTTAGAGGAGTGAATTCAATAGTTGATCCCATTCTTAGAAGAACCCTTGGCTCCACGTGAAGGGTTAACAAGAATATTAATAACAACTACTTAAGGCCAGGCGTCTTCTAAAATACAAACTAAGTGTGTTGGTTGTTCTCAAGTGGTGCCGTAAATTTTAAAAATAACAAAAGTGAACGAGCAGTGAAGGGTTGGTTGCTCCCATGTGGACACTTCAAATGGCTCTAGCAAGTTTTAAAAAGATAAATTAACTTTGTTTCTTTTGAACTGAGTTTAAAAGAAAGGCTTTTGTTCCTAGCTGAAAAATGAAATAGGCGTCGATTTTTAAATATGTATGGCGGGCCTTTCATAAAAATATATAAATAGTCAATTTTAATTTTTCTACTACAATAGAATCTAGTTTGCACATTGATCGGTTAATATAGGTCTTTAAACCGATGTGCGATGGTAAAACACAGGAAATCCTAGTATTCCATTGTATATTACATATTCTTACAAAAGTCATTATAATTATTACTAGTAAATATGACTAACCTCAACCACCGATTAACCTTTGACCTTCACAATCAAATAATTAATCATCCCGCTGTAAACTCAAAAAGAGAAAAAGAACAATAAAAAATACCAGATCTGATTTTAAGTCTCTGTGTTTAATTCGAAACTTTTTGAATTATTGACGCTTATCCCAGAATTTCCGGTTTTCCGCATACTTACTACTTTTTGGTCTGAATTACTTATAATACTTAAGCCCCTTGAAAACGTACGGATTTGGTTCGTATCTCATTAAGTATTCTAATGTTATTATGGCAGCTTTGCATTTCAAGTACAGTACTCAAAACAGATACGTGTACCCCGCCAAAAATCTGTGTTTTAGCAAAAATTAACAAACTGCACGAAAGATAATTTGATAACGTTTGTACTACCTTTATATAAATTGTGAGATTTTTTTATATTAGAGGATAAGTGTTCCTGAAATGATAACCTTTTTTAGCTACAAGTATCAGAGATGACTGAAAGCCTCAAAGCTCTTAAAGCCTTTTACATAATTTACTTATTTATTTTGATTAATTATTTATTAATAGATTTAATTCACATTATAAACTTGAACTTGACTTTGTTTTGTAAAGATTTATTGCTAAAGACTAATATTTGTATACTAATGTCATTGGCAAGACATACAGGGTGTAACCAGACCCTTCACGTAGCCGTCAAGCACGCATTCTGTACATCAAACTAAGTAACTCTACGCAAAAAGTATTTCTGGGAAACGGCATTTTTTTTTGGGGCGAAATTTCACGTTTTATCGTAAGACTCAATGTAACGTTTTACTGTAGGACTCAATGGAACGTACTCAAAAAAATGTGCTGATCGATGGATTGAATAGTACGTGGGTCGTGGAGTTGTTTAAAGTAAAAATCTTAGATTAAAAACATGTTTAAAAAAAAAAACTTGTGATAAAGTTGGAACTTTGACCACCAATATCTCCGTCACACAGAAGTTTTACAGAAAATTTATTGAAGTTAACTATCTGTAAACTTGACGCACGCATTTAACTATTTTCTAACCATTATTTCGTTGACATTGGTGTGGGTTACACGTTTACATACT
Organism: Eugnorisma glareosa; assembly: GCA_947578425.1. Lineage (NCBI taxonomy): Eukaryota > Metazoa > Arthropoda > Insecta > Lepidoptera > Noctuidae > Eugnorisma > Eugnorisma glareosa. The sequence goes on along the minus strand of OX387970.1, from coordinate 16,141,615 downwards.
TTAATTGTAATGTGTACATGTCTCAATTAAATAAAATAAAACCCGGATAGCAACCACAGATCGTCACCTAGGGTTGATCTGTGATACCAACATATCTCTTTTGTTAACTGTACATCTTGTACCTACATAAACCTGACCTTTAATTTTTTCCTGTTTCGTCGACAAAGGATTCAATCAATTCCAAAGGATCTTTCTGCTATATTGGAATAGCTGACGTTCTTCTCCTCATCCTTAATAAGGGTAGGGATATTGAAATGAAAACCGATTTTCATCTTCTTTCATAATTTACGGTAAATGACGATTGTGATGAAAATGTTCGGCTTTGCTTTCAATGATTGGGACTTTATTTAGTTGGGGATGTTTTCGTTTTTGTGCTTATTATTTTGTGTTTGTTTAAGAAGGTAAAGGTAAAGATTGACTGGTACAGAATGCCTTATGGCATTAAGTCCGCCTATGTACCACTATTTTACATGACGTTTAGAAAAATAAATTAATAATTATTTAATAATTATATGTCTTTTTTTCAGAATATTGATAGTAGAATTCTTGACTACTCTTTTGCAGGCAGATACGTGACTTTTAACACTTTTATACAGTATCTCTGGTCACGCTGTACCATTGCATTGCAATAAAAAACGGCAACATATTAGGACTCATTTTAAGTTAATGCTGTAAACCTAACATGTATATAAACAACAATAAAAAATACGCACGGCGTAGCGTGATAGTCTAGTGGTATGACCGTCGGCCTTCCAAGTCATAGGTCTCGAGTTCGAACCGAAGACACGCACCTCTGATTTTTCGGATTCATGTGCGTATTGTATAATTATCACTTGCTTCGCTGAAGGAAAAAAATCGTGAGGAAACCAGTATGCCTGAGAGATATTTCTCGACGGCATGTGAAGCCGAGTCAGAGGTTCATAAAAACCCTGACACCAGGTTAGGCATTAACCATACGGTAAAGAAAGTAGAATTAAAAATTTCAGCGCCCATTACTGTTTCAGAGCTCAGTATAAAAGAGTCGCATAATTGGCTTAATTATAACGTTTCCACTGCTGGGACACAGAGCTCCTCACTGGGGCTGAGAATGGGTCATAATCCACCACGCGGGCCTTCTGCGGGTTACTGGATATCACATGGTTTCCGGTTGCCTGACGATGTTTTCACGATGTTGATAGGTATGTAAATGATTGTATTCGTCATCATCTCTTAACACCGATAGTTTTATACGGAAGCTGCATGACTAGCAAACTAGTTCATAAGCTTATCATAGACACATGACGTCATGGATTGAAAACTAGTTCCTAGATGTTAAATAACTGAGTCAGCATAGATGATTCGCCATTTTATTCCGTAATTAATTAGTCATATAAAGTTGTACCCGGTCTATAGATTGCTGACCAGTTTTTAGGAAAGATACCTAATAAAGTCGATGACCTATGGTCTAGTATTTTAGGTCTATGCCAATAGTAACGTGTTACAAAACCTGATGTGAATATTTGCGTCTTGACATTTTAGTCACTCCTTGTTGCTTTAAAATTTTAATGCTCGAAAAACCTTGAAAGAAAAATTATTTACAAAAAATAAAATTAATACAACGTACTAGGCCTTATGTTGGCGATGAATGGTAAAAAACCCGCCAAGTTCGAGTCACACGACGGGTTCCGTACCATTAAAAAACAAAAAAAAATAAAAAACACCTTTGTTGTATATATTTTTTTTTTATTCTTTTTTTAGCGGCAACAGATATACATCATCTGTGAAAATTTCAACTGTCTAGCTATCACGGTTCATGAGATACAGCCAAGTGAAAGACTGGCAGACAGACAAACGGACAGTGGAGTCTAGTAATAGGGTTCTGTCTTTACCCCTTGCGTACGGAACCCTAAACTAACTACTAACTACTTCAACATTTGCAAAGTAAAAATACCTATTAAACTACCTATTACAACAGCATAGCATCTACCCTGATATCCACGAAAAAACTGAGTAATATGTTCTCGTTACCTGATTCTAGGAATACTTTATGAGTAACAGATTATTAGTTTTTGTTTAATAATAGTTAAACAGCTATAAACTCGAAACAGTCATAGTAGGATACGCTCTGTTGAATCTCACTGCGTCACCATCAATTCTGGGAAATAGAATAATCAGTCAAAAAAAATAGGTTAAATTAATGAGCAAGTATTTTCATTATTTTGATTTCTATTTACTTTATAATATTTTGTCCAAGGCTATGGTTGACAGAAAATTGTTTTTACAGTTTACAAGAATTTCTGCAACACAAGATTTAATTTTAAAATATATGTATAGTTTTATGTGCAATATGTGTCAAGGTTTTTTTTTTTAATAATAATTCAATTGCGCATTATCTAATACTGTGAAATTATATTTGCATGCCATAGAAAGACAAAATATGGTTTGTGCCTAAACTACCAATTTTAACAACTGGTAACACCTGTATTTTATGCAAATAAATTATTCTTATTCTTCTTATTCTTGTTCTTGTTCCTATTCTTATTCTTATCCTTATTCTTAGTCTTATTCTTATTCTTACAGGGCAATTCATAGGGCGCTTTCGCAGTGCTCGTTAGTTGCAAAGCGTTGAGACATATTATATACATAATCACCAGCTTAAAACGCATCCACTGCTGATACATAAACCTCCTCTTTATGAGAAGCAGAGCTTCTTTCATCTCATATCAATCTACCAAGCGAGCCTGGTGTTGTTTGGTAAGTGTACGTAGTGTTGCTGTCACGTTTTAAGGCCGAAACACACCGGATCCGTACACGTAGACGTGCACGTGCACGTGCACGCACCATGACGTTGTAATATATGGAGCTTTATAGAGACATGGCACACCGCTTGCGTGACGTACACGTGCGCGTAGACTACATGCGTAACGCTACGCATTGCAGCTGCCATGTGTCAAACTTGCTGCGTACCTACGCAGAGCGGAACAGCAACGTCACATTGATGCGTGCAGTAATGACGTTGTAGTCAATGGCATTCCGTATTGGACGTCACACCGAACAAGTTTGAACACGCACGTATCTTTGCTGCGCGTGACTACGCGCGTGACTTACGCATTCAGTTGTATTTGTTTTCAAGTTTTACTGATAGTAAGTGATGTTTTGTTTCGGTTTTAATGATGAATAATGAAATTAAAGAAAAACTAATTGTTTGTACAACACAAAAAACAAAGAGTAAAAAATATGTCATATAAAACTTGAACCCATTGTTTTTTGGCACACCCAGGAATATTCTGTCACAACAGTAATATTGCTTCTTCTTCATCAGATGAACTACTTGGTCCATTTACCCAATCTTCTTCAGACATCGTGCCATCAAGAATTGCTGGGTACGCAGAGGACCGATGCGTTGCGTGCGTACCACGTATGCGTAAGCGTAAGCGTACACGTATGCGTTACGCGGTGTGTCAGGGGTTCACGCGCGTCACCACGCGCGTGTACACGTGTACGTCACGCCACGCATCTGGTCTGACCAGGCCTTTAGACGTGACAATAATTTACAAAGCAAAATTAAAACCATTCAAGCACGCCAAAGGAAAAGGTTCTAAGTTTAACACAAACCATCGTCATCATCTGTAGCTAAACAGACTTTTCCCAGCTATGTGAAACTATGTTGGGATCGGCTTCCAGTCTAACCGGATGCAGCTGAATACCAGTATTTTACACGGACCGACTGCCTATCTGACCTCTACGACCTAGTTAGTACTGAGTAATAAGACACCTGTCTTAGATTCTTCAATTAAACGTCGGTTTCTAAGCTTCGGGAGTTTATTTTTACACAGGTACATTAATAAATTATTTGGTGCTCGTGTCGTGGTTATGAATTACAGAAGTTGTCTGATTGAGATGGCGGGTCGCACAGATCGCTATATTATTTTTCGTAATTAAATGAGCGCCCTCTCGCGGTGCCTTGCGAAAATAACAGGCGACATTTGGTTCGCATCGAATGAACTATTTAGAACAACACCCTTTGGTAAGACGTAACGACTGTCAAAGATCTACAAATGAAAGCCGTAATAATACAGTTTAACACATACCTTAAACAAAATTGCTAAGTGGTAAAAACAGGCCAAATACTACAATAAATATAGCTTGAAACAGCCAAAAGTAACCTTTACCTGCTTATACATAGCTACAAATATAAAGTTATGTAAACTTAATAGTGCTGTTACTTTTTACGCAGAAAACGGCATAGTGGGTTGCTCTCTAGTTTTCCTTAGCTGTTTATTTGTCCCTACATGTAAATAAAAGATCATGTTCGCAGTTATTATACTGTGTGCTTTCGATCTTAATGCTATGAATGTTAAGTAGACTAGAGGGAACCGGTAACCAATGAAATTCAGTTTGACATAAAATAGTTACGGTAAGAAATAATACAGAGAGGGGAAGTATATAAATAAGAAATAGGTATGTATATACACAACATACGAGTATATACGTAGTAGAATGAAAGTAGCTTTTTGTGTAATGACATGTACACTCACGAGCACCAATATGTATAGGTACACTTTCTTAAATTTAAAATTATTTTTTGCTAGAAATAACGATTGTAACTTGGCGACAGGATCTTTTTCATAAAAATATGAGTTCCAGAATACTCTGTTCGTAACAATATGAAATTTTAATCAGAACAGTAGGAGAAAAATATTTAAAAAAATTGTTACTTAAGTGTTTACATATTTCTGTTCGTGACTGTACTTCTAATCTATACGCAATGGATGTATATTGAAGCGCTTTTCCTTACGTAGAGCATTTATTCCAGAAGGTTTATATACATTTAGGTACTGCATCAATATAAACTTAGATATAAATTGTAAAAAGAACAATTTTTAGTTAAGTTGTAAATATCGTTCGAAGCAGGGGCGAGTCACTAGTACATAAAACATCAATCTTTACTACAAGAAAGTGGTTTCGACCATTAGTAATAATATCCAGTCTTGGATCCAGACATTTGATATTTCTCTCTCTTGGCCGCCAAGAATCGACTAACAATTCGAAAATTACGGAATGATTTCTTCACTCCATAAACGTGTATGGTCGATAGGAATTTCCCTAACCGACCCTAAATACGTGGCGTATAACGTAAATTCCTTGTTGAAATGTAATTATTCTCCTTTGAATTCCGTATAACCCTCCAACGAACCTGTAAATAAAAAAGAGGAAAACATTAAGCACATAATACTGTATTACGGGGCACCGCAAAACCGAGAGAAGTCGCGGACAAAATCTAGTGTATTGTGAATGAAATATGAATAATGAATTCGATAAAAGTATACTGAATGATAATTGCATATCACAATACAATACGGGACTATGTTTGGGCGTTCTGGTTTGTTTGGGTTCGACAAACTATAATGGGCAAGTAAGGTTACGACACAGTGTGTGGGTAGTCTTCTTCCGAACTACTCCGGGCCACCAAAATAAAGAAATGACAATCGCCAGTATTACTTGACCTCTCCCGCCTCTCTCTGCTCTTCAAATCTCAGACGAATAACATCTTCCAATAACAGTGTTTGAAGGTCACAGGAATGCTTACCATTGTTGTAGTAGACATGTTTAGATATACAGCAATGAGAATATGTCACTCAAATATGTATGAATTTATCTGGAATATTCCGTTTTATCGATGTTTATTCTCAACATGATATCTGGGGAACTCTTGAAATGGATGGATGCTTTTATAAACAAACTTTTCTCTAACCGCCACGGACTATAATAAGTCGATAAGTAGTTCATACCTTGGTAAAAATATGAGGCAGAAGGCAGTATTGTGATTCCACAAACATTTGGATTGATGGGAGCGATTATTAAATTGCCATGTCCAAAATAATTTACCATATTTGCAGGAACTTATGACTTACGACGCTACTGATAATGCAAAAATCAATTTACATAGGTTGCACTCCTTCTCGGGTATTGACGGCCGACAGCGTGCCGGCGAATGACAGCTGTCAAGACGCGGCACCACACCTCACCAACACTTCATAGGCACACAAGAGACGACATGTTATGCATGTGCAGTAATGCCTGTACAGTCAAACTGTACACTATGCATGAACGTATAGAAGTAAACTTTACAGTTATCCTTAAAGTGGAACTTGGTTTTGCATGCACATTTAACTAATAAAACTGGTATGCATAACCTTTAGGCACCGTGTCAGTCAAGCGGTAGGCCTCTAACTTGTGAGCTAAAGAACAGCTAGTGAAGTAATATAATATGAGGTACTACATTTCAGTTCACATACAATACACATGTAGACTATTTACTCAGCTCTAAAATAGGACAAGTGTAGAGGAACTCGTAAATGTCCAGTGGTAGACCCGGCCCATATGTAACTACAAGTAATGGTTCTGCTAAGGGCTTTGCTGGTTGGAGACAGAACGTATACAAACACATAAGATAGGTGACCGTGGCTAGAGTTAATGTCACTGCATTCGAGATTCAGTGCAGGGAAAATATGTTTACAACCTAAATGTTTCTCGTAGTTTATTCTCTAGACGTTTCGTGGACTTTCAGAATATTATTCATGAATATTTCTGGGCTACTTACAAATTGTTTTACATTTTTCCTATGTTGAAAGAACCCAACCTTGACTTAGATACTTGTTAGAAAATCCCACGCAACATTTCAGAATGTAATTTTAAATCAAGACGAGCAAATTGAATTTATGTTAAGTCCACTCTTAAAGTAAAAAAAAATGTTTCACGATTCATTATTACAGGATCAAAAAGTACACTTTAATATAGAGTAAAGGAGAAAATATTGAGTTTACTTTATGCAGCAACAGCAGTCAAGCGTTGTATTTTAATCAAGCAACGTACATTCAAGCTGTTTGAAATACCTGAACACCGGAACTTTCCTGGTACCATTACAACTTTATATTTCCATGTACTACTACTAGACGATATACAGTTACTAAAGTTTTGTTAATTTGAAGTAACATAGCATTAGCTATCGTTTTTGAGCTCACCAGATGGCGACACTGTCGTGTGAGGTTATGTCAATGATTATATTTTATACTTTACAGTACCAATAACTTCATAAAATGTTCATTGTATTACGTATAACAACATAGTGTAATCTTCAAATACATTTATTTAAAATATTCTCCCTAAAATTAGCAAGCATGAAACATTTAAAAATCATTTTACCTCCAAGTAATAACAAATATAAGATCCTAATTTGTTACTTAAAATCTTCAAGTCTTAATTAATCAGGAATAGCTCAGTCTAGACAACCGCGAATAGTAGTGAAAATATGTGACAAAAAAGCACTCAACGCGTGAACTTTAATTCTATGCAATCTGACATTTCGGTAGCCTCGCGCTATACTAACGCCTCTAGCGTCGAAGAAAGTGTCCTTTCATGAAGTTTTTAATCGACTTATAGCTCTTCCAGGCGTTTTCGGTGCGTCGACCGAATTCTTTATCTTGCTATTGGTCAACTTGCGAACTGGACCATTTGCTAATTGGACAATTTGCGATTTGGACAATTTGAGAATTAGACAAATTGCGAATTGGACGTTGTGAGAATTGGACATTTTGAGCCCACTGGACATTTTGCGAATTGGACATAATGCGCCCAAAGGAATTCACACGCGATTGCAGACGAGGTGTGGTATGTACCCAATGACATGTGTACATTATAGAATCTCTTAAATAAAATAACGAAGACTGCATTCCTGCATCGTTACTCCGATTTGGCAATTGTTCTGAAGTCTACGGCACACAAAATGTAGTACCGAGTTTTAAATCTACGCTAAAAGAACAAATGCCTACCAAAAGTCGGGAAAATGTCTAATCTATGATAATATATGGACTCCTCCGTCATTCGGAGCCTGCGGGAAAATTTGGCATTTGCGGGATAAAATAGCTTTCACGGACGGAAGTTTGAAGGTCGTTCTATGACAACCAATGATTGAGATTCTATAAATCATATGGTTATAGTCATCATATATTCAGTAAACGAAGTTATTGCAAAAGGAACATAACATTACGGCACGCCTGTATTTCCCCGGAGGGTTAACACTCACATTACCCCCATTAGGCTTAAGGCCCATGTAATAGGGGGAGAGCCTATTGCCACTAACCGGGCACAAATGTTAACTGAAAAGAAGGAAGAAAGAAAAATACAGCTCACCACAACAGCTGATGCAAATGAGGAAAATTCCTTATTTGTATCAGCTGTAGTCCTTGCAGGGTACTTCAAAATTATTAGTTTTTACAAAGAAAATAAAATGCACACTGCTCTTTTTTTTAAGTATAATGTAGGTTAATTATGTTGGTTTTAGATTGCTTACTACTTAACAAACTGAAAACATAGAAAATTATTACATGTATCTTATAGAAAAGCTCATTTAAATTAGTTTGCACACACTCCGTTCACAAGTCGCTTAAAAATATCAAACGAGAATATAAAATTACCTCTTTTAATCTAAAATCCGCATACGAAATGAGATAATATCATTCTCCTCTTGCAAGAAGAAGTATTACACATTTTTGCTCAATTTCCAAGCAAATGTATGCAAAGTTGGGAGCAAACGCTAGTATTGAAATATTTCAGTACAGGGTTGGTCTAGCATTCGCGAGCCATACTGCTGAGGATGAGGTCCTGGGTTAGATTCCCAGGTCAGGCTAAATGTTATTAGGATTTTGAAATGACTCAGTCGCAGTCCGGAGACTGGATTTGTGCCCAGTTGATGGCAATAAAGTTGCCCCAATTCATGTGGTTCTTAAAAATAATAACTGGCAAATTGTAGTTGTTTTATAGGTACACGTCTGCCTAACCCTTCAGGCATTACATGCGTGATGCTATGTTATGTTGTGACGATAGGTTTTATTACGACGGTTACCATTATGCGTCAGTTTAGTACTATTACTAAATACCTATAAAGTTCTGAGTGTTATTTCGGCGCATAATTACAGTCGGTGTTATATGAGACCGCTGTGAAAGTCAAATGGATTTGTTTTCACCAACTTTACGACCTAAAATATTACTTTTGCTCCTTTCACAGCGAAGTTAACAAACTTTTTAAGCCTAAATGCTGAACATTATTTACGGTCTCAAACTAATGGTAAAATTACTCAAGTCGTTATAAACATATTGTGGCTTTTAGTGGCAAAGTTCATAATATTGCCGAGTCTTATAGAAGAAGCACAAGAAAGGGGCTCATGGCTTATTACCTAATAACAGCAACACGGGTCGACCTTAAAGATGAAGTAACTTTTGCCGAGGTTGATGTTTGGATGAGTGACTCCATCGTCCATCCGTGACTCCACATACCAAGATCCTTCCTTCCGGAAAACACGTTAAGCCGTCCGTCCCGGTTGTCATTTATACATCTTTGACAGTACTTGCTGAAAATCAGAAATCTGAGAATCTGACCAAGGGATCTTGTTAGCCAGCTATTGCGTTGTAGAAGTCAGACAATAAGTTGCTCCATATCATCATGTTCGTCTTCCTGCCCTTGTCCCATTCTACTTGGGGTCGGTGCAACACGTTTTCTTCTTCTATTCTTCCCCGTCATACGCCACGGCATCATTTTCTCTTTTCTTTTTCATATCATTCCTCAGACAATCCATCCATCTTTTCTTTGACCTTCCTCTCCCTCTCCACCCGTCAACATATCCATGACTTCTTTTGTAAACTTATCACTTTTTTTATAGATGTCGCTCCATATAAATACTGGTAATCATCTGCATACGGTAAGACTGGATGCCGATCCCAACACAGTTTGGAAAGGTCTGTAACTTAAGACTCAGACTATAGCAGTGACTCTTCTAAAATATATTTAATTAAAGTATCACATTCAAGCTTCATTTCTCGGTCTGTCACCTCTGAATACGTTCCTTCAAATTATCGTGAATAAGTCCTTAGGAGTTTCGGGTTTATGCACAAACTGAAGGGAATGTTGAGAGCTCTTCTCTAATTAGATTTCATGTTATTTTAGCATTTCGTACAGTTAAAGAGTCATGTTTTTATCATGTTAAAAGGATTTATATGTTTTTAAAAATCTTGTCATCTTTTCAAAAGTTTAAAGAAAAAATTAAATAAGTAGTTGAAAGAAAGCTTACAAACCAATAACAACTTCCTAAGCATGCATTAGTAATACATTTGCTAATTACAATCACAAGCTTCCACAATAATATGTAGCTAAGTTATAAGTTACATGCATATTTTATACATACCTGGTACGAGTACCTATAAGTTTTTTGTACCAAACTAAACAAAAAATATATAATTTTTTGAGTCAACGAAACTCGCTCTAGTGTTAAGTTCAAGACACAAATTAAAATGCAGTAAAGAAAGTCTTATGCTGCAAAGTAGCAAAAAAAAAAGTTTTGTATATGTGTAATTTTTTGCGTGCAGTAACTGCTAAGACTTTAAAAAACCCGTTTTTAATTAAAATCTAATAAACTAAATTAACATTTGTTTTTGTAAATACCATCTTTGTTGTCACTTAGTCCTCGTAGCAATAAAAATATGCACCATACACATTAATAATATATAAAAAAACAGTGTTAAAAAGTTTTTCGCGGTTTTCTCGAAGCCGCTTTTTTCCTCATACTGCACTTAAGGGCCTGTACGGCAGTGTAATTTAATTTAACTTGACACTTTCTGAAAATTTGCGTCTATAAAATAATACTGAAAATCAGAGCTCGCTCCGACCGGATATTACAACTCGCTCCACCAACTTTCAATCTGAACGTTTGTGTTTGTGATATTAAAAACATTCTACTGTGTTACAAGAATAATTTGGAGTAACAATATAGCGGGATTATTATATGTATATTACAAAATGTTGGGTAAGTCTGTTCTGAAATGAGTTCGATTTTGTAGGAAGCACTAAAAGAGGTACTATTGGATGCATTCTGAAGAATTTAAGAGGAGACATGGCCTGTGAGGAATTTGAAAAATAGGTACTTGATGAAACTATTTGCCGTTGCGCTGCGTCAAGCCTGCCCGCGTAGAGTGCGATAAGGACAGCTGCAGCTCAGACCAATTATATCACAAAAAATTAGACGAGATTGACGTTTCATATTCCCCTTTTTTAATTCATTTATTTTTGACATTAAAATTTTAAGAAAGATTTCTTATGTTACAAACTTTTACAATTTGTCTGGTAGTTGTCCAATCACGGCCGTAAAAATGTATTGTTTAACAACTTTGGTGGGTGGGTCATAATTTATTTACTTATTAGTTGATGAAAAAAAGGAAATAACAGCGACGTGTCTAAACTAGTCCTTGATTTATGAAAAAAATGATAGCTCTAGAGGCATTATTCAGGAAGAAAAGAGGGGAATACGAAACGACGATTTCATCAAAATTTCAAAATCCATTCAAAATCAAAAAGAAATCGCAGCCCATCTTCCCGTTTAACATCAATCGACACCAGTTTATCACATCGTATCTGAAGACCAATTCCTGTATAAAAAGTTAGTCACAGTCTTGATGAGATTGTGACTAGCTTTTTATACAGGAATTGGTTGTCAGAAACTTATTGTCAAAAACTGTTGATCATCAGACTCAGATCATTCTTAGACAGAGGTTTACCCAATAGTACACCCACATTTCGTCAGTTATGTCTAAGTCCCATGTAATACTGGCGAGCCTATTGCCTACCGCAAATCCAGACTCCGTGGCTGCTACTGAGAAATTCCTGTTAGAAAAACCCAATAATACCTACCTGGGAATTGAACCCCGGACCTCATGCCCAGCAAGACTAACGAGGCAGTCGAAGAAATTGTAGATGTTTTAGATGTATTTTTGACAGCTGAGACTAAATGCGACACACTACACCGTAAATAGATAAGACATGACCTTTCCACTGGTAGCGTATAGCGGTTTACTAGTAAACATATTCCCCCTCTATTTGTCATATTGTCTTTGTTCACATTACAAAACAATAGACTGTCGTTTAACATTTCGTATTATCTAAATTCTATGGGGTTAATACTATGAAGAAAGTTATCAAAATCACGTAAACACAAGACGTCCTTTATCCTTATTCCTTACAATCAAAATGTCAGTAGATAACATTTTGAAGCAATAAGGTATAAAATAAACTATGCATCGATGCGTCGGTTCTTGTTGAGCTGGTCCGTGAGTGGGAAGGTGCATTGTTAATGTGAACACAAGTGGTCAGACTTACACGGATATAGTTCATTTAGAAGAGACCTTTTACCGTGGTGGATTATAGCCCTTTCCCTCTTATAGAGAAGACGCCATGTGTCCCAGCAGTGGGAACATTACAGCGCTTTACTTTTATATACCCACTGTATACTTGGGTAAATTCTAAGAAGTGGTCGCATGGGCACATCACGTTCAGTACTACCTATCAGAAGAATAAACATATCTTGGTATGGAAATGTGAATTGTGAATTGGTAGGGGAATGATGTAATGAAACGCTTATGACAAAAGAGAAATGAATTTAAATATTGATGGCTAGAGAGGGAGTGGATGACTAAATATACGAAGGATGGATTAGGTGAGGTCTGATAAGAAATACAATTAAAATTGTAATTGTTTGACTGTTGACAGATAAAAAAAACTTATTTGATGAAATTTATTTTGTACTTATATGTACAAAATGTATGCCTGATTGTGACACGTACTTTTGAGGTAGCAGGTGGAAATTAATTCAGCTTTTAGATTTAAAATCCTTTGGTTTTGTTAACAGACGCAGTTAATATTATGAATAATTGTCATTTTGCGACCATTTTACGATATCGTTCCTGGAACTATTTAAAAAGACTTTTACACATCCATTTTATGAATATAAATAGCAACTACAGAACGCCACCTGCTACGATCCTCCATGCTCCTTTTGATAGGTCCACGTTCGTCCACGTCGTCGTTTTCGTCGTCTTCGTCGTTCGATCAGCAGTTCCACTAGTCAGCCAGAACATGTAACGTCTGAACAAGTGAAGTGCTACTAACATAGTTAGATCTAAATTTATTAACACAAGTTTTAAATTTACTTTAAATATGTTAGTTTAAAAGGTACTAGCGGCCCGTCCCGGCTTTGCACGGGTGCTTATGTTACTCAGGGTGAATGTAGCTTTCTAATGGTGAAAGAATTTTTGAAATCGGCGCAGTAGTTTTTGAGTTTATTCATTACAAACATACACACAAAAATACAAATCTTTCCTCTTTATAATATTAGTGTAGATGTAGATATATCTATGGGTCATTGCAGCTTCCAAATAAATGATGTTGTTGTTCATCTGGTCGTACACGTATCTGACCTTTCTAAAGTTTAATAACTTTGTTACAATTAAATCAATCAATCAGTATATATGGTGTGGTATATTATGTAGGTGAGTAAGAGACAACAATAGCTTTGTAGGTGTATCAGCAAATTATAATTATTGGGAATCAAACGAAGCTTTTAATAACGAAATTAATTAATACTGTTTTCCGAGAACTCCTTTGCTTCATTACTTAGTAATTGAAACCAATTAAACTAAATTGATTTTAGTTATGAAATGGATACCTTAATGTTAATGGAAACCTGAAGATTTGATTAAATATCGCGTTCAATACGTAATAAAAATATCTTATTTGGTAGGTACGAGTACAACACATGTAGGAATAGGTGTTATTATTCACCTAAAGTTTATAATGCACGCAAATAATGATACTACGTGTGCTTGTGCCTAAACAACTTTGTTACTTTGTAATATTGAACGAGTACTTCAACTGAACCGTTAATAAAATATTCGCCAAAACATTAGTAACACTTACCCACTTTACCATAATTTTGATAAAATTAAATAACTATGACGTATCCCGCTACGTTTTATTTCTTCTACTTCCGTGTCGTAAAGTGCACATAAAGCCACCGATACTGACCCGCTTCCGCCCCCCACTCTAAGCGGAAACCTGATTTATTATGAGACCATGTGCCATACACCAAAGGTCAACTTACACTGGTAAAAACGCCATAACAATAGTAATCGTGCTGCAATTGTCCTATACATCTACTTCTAATATGGCAATACGATTGCTCTTTTATGGACCGGCTCTATATTTGAGAACTTATGGCGCATTGATAGCCTAAAGTACGTCGAATTAACTATTCCGTTTATTTAGGTGGGTAGTGCCTTATATGGTGCTAGGCTGGTAGATAAGTTTGAAGTGACGTGTCGTTATTCAATTCTATTTAGTACACTGTTATAGAGCAGCGGTGGCTATAGAGCAACGGTGGCCATAGAGTAACAGTGGCCAAGTGGTGGCGGTCCCGACTTACTTACTTAGTCGTGGGTTCGAACCCAGGCAGGCGCATTACTTTGTGTAATTTATTTCATCACCACTGCTCTCAAAATGGTTAAGGAAAACATCATGAGGAAACCGGCATCTCCTAGAACCAAAAAATCGAAGACATGTGGCATCTACCAACCCGCACTGGGCCCGCGTGGTGGATTATAGCCTATTCCCTCTCATAGAGAGGAGGCCTGTGTGCCAGCCGTGGGAACATTATAGGCCGATTATGCTACACTGTTGTAGAAGTTGCAACGTGATGTATTGGCGAGACCAACTCGATTGTTACGACAAAGATTTATTATAGGTAAAGGAATTTTGTGTTTCTATAGAGAAATCTGAAAGATATCGCGTTCCCGACTGATTTTACATCAGCCGAGATATTAATCAAGTCTCGTATTACATCATACTTCATATTCCACGAACAATGTTTATGACGAGCTTTAAAAGTTGTTGCAGGATAACGAACTACTTTTCATCTTGAACTACTGAACAAGCTTCAGTTATTTATGGCAAGAATTTATAAGTGCAGCCTTAAGCGGCTTCAACTCTTCGTGTAGAGCCGTTTACGAGGAAGGAGGAAGTTGGCTAGTTCGGAATAAAAGTGTGGATTTAGTTGGACAATCAAGTTAAAATGAGGCTGATATTTCTGAGTTAACATTGAGTAACTCTTTGCATACTGAGAGGAGAAGTCGGTAATTTCGTCTTGAAACGTGCAAGCGAGCGAGCTCGGAGGTTATTCCTCGTGACGTAAGAACGAATTAGTATATACGAGTACTTACCTAGTATTTAGTGTGCCATTAGATTTATGTAAAGACAATTTGTTCTTTTATGTTTTCTTGCTCGTGAGGATGTTATTAGAGCAAGAAGCTTTTTGAATTTCAATGAATTTACGAGTACTTATGTAAATTGTTAAAGGTCTTAACTACTGTTAATAACAGCCTAGATCTAAGAC
Source organism: Eugnorisma glareosa (assembly GCA_947578425.1). Lineage (NCBI taxonomy): Eukaryota > Metazoa > Arthropoda > Insecta > Lepidoptera > Noctuidae > Eugnorisma > Eugnorisma glareosa. The sequence continues at coordinate 16,126,364 of OX387970.1, read as the reverse complement.
TAGATACATGTAAATAATAGCCATGTAAACTTGTTATTTTGTTTTATTAGTCCTGCTAGGGCCCTTTATTGTTTGTTAATCTTGTTAGAATCTTATAGCTCACTTATTAAACCTAAAGAATCTCATTTTGTCATCATTTATAGCTAAATACATAAGTTTATTGTAATTTAACTCAGTAGGTTAAGATATAACGTAGATATGTGTAGAACCGACGTAGATATATAAGAATTTTACGTATTATGTAAAGCTTCAACCCAATATGTAACAGATTTTACCATTAGCAAGTAAATAACTGCATAAATGTACATGATTTACGTAATTATAAATAAAAGCTGCTTTACACACACATACAGACACGCGTTACATCTCACAAACACATATACACAACTCACAGTCGTCTCTGATTGGCGGGAACCAAATCTCCAAGGTAGTTCACCCACGCCGCGCTCTGCGCTAGTGGCGTTTCTTATATAAAGAGGCCGCCCAAATTTTTACGCATTACTAATCTCGACTGCTGCTTGAAGACATCTAGAAGAAGTTACGTACGCGCTCCTCTACACTCTACACTCACTACACTTCACCGTATGCAGTATATTAAGCATATAAATTCGTTTTAATTATTATCATTCCGCAACATCCTATGAAACTGAAGATACAGTCCAATAAGACTGGTGCAGCGCCTTGAAGAATAAAGCTGCACCTTTCAATGGTCCTTCTCGTCCGGATCTCTGAATCAAGCTTTCAAGAAAGAAATTTTCGCCACTGAAGAGAGAAAAACCTCAAGTTCACTGCAGCAAACTTTCAAAAAAGAAACAAGTACGCGCGAGTGTTAGCAGTTGGCCTTGCCTAGCCGCTGTTAATAACTTGGAAGCAATCATTATCACACGTACGTGGCCACCTAGCGGTGTTAAAGGCCATTATATCGTACGGAGGCAGTGGAGCACCTGACCACTCCACGCACCATCCCAGGTGTAGCAGTCAGACCCCGCCGGTACGGTGTGGACACGCCCGGGGCCACAGGTTGGCACGCAACGACGAGCGTTGGTTTTCCCGCCACACTCTGATGCACCCGTAAGCGCCCGCGCCCTCTGCTGGGAGGTTCCTACCTTTCCAATCCCGTACATTCCCATTCCTGGTTCGGCATCACCGCGTTAGGAGTCCGGCCAGGCTGATAGGCAAGGTAGGCGTCACATCAAGAAAAACAGTGAAAGTGAAAGTGATAAAGTGATAAAGTGTTAATTTTAAGTAGTAGGAATAGGGCCCCCTCGTGCGTAAATGGATAACGCACGTGTATTGCGTTCAGGCAAATCTACGCCTGCCACAGACGCCACAACGGCGTCCGGTCAGACAATGTCGGCCGAATCAAATACGTGGAGTAAAGGCACCAGCATAGAGGACACGAACGGTGATAGCAGCACGCGTAATATCGAGAAAGTAATCGAAGAAGGGTTAACGCGAGTCGATGAGTCAAATACTCAAGTTAGGAGTGCGTCGGGCACCGTAGTAAACGTCCCCGTAGACAGGGCAAGTAGCCGATTATCAATGTTAAAAGCCGAGCTAGAGTTACATAATTCCGAGTTAGCACGAGCTCGGGCGGCGTCCGCAGTTGCCTTAAGTCGTCTGGAAATAGCCAGGATCGAACTGGAAAGTTCCTGCGACGCGGAGCGCCCGCCCCAGTTAGAAGAGTTTCGTGTTGAGGGCTGGATTTCGGAACAGTACGTAGCAGAAAGGCCAGCAATTTTAGATAACGCCCAAGTCCCGGGACAGGCGCCGCGACCACCTACGACGAGTAGGAACGAGCCGCGCGTTGGCAACGACATGTCGAATAGTAGCAGCGACATGGCGATGCTGGCCAACGCAATAGTGCAGGCGGTAAATTCAGGCAGACCAGACTCCGCGGCACCTAAATTCATCCACGAACTACCCCATTTCGACGGGGCGATTGCCGAGTGGATGGCATTCAAATCAGTCTTTAGCGACACAGTGAGCATGTTTACTGACGTACAAAACGTAGCTCGATTAAGAAAAGCACTTAGAGGTGCTGCCCGCGAAACAGTTAGGGCGTTATTATTCACGGTGTCGGATCCGTATGAAGTAATGGACACGTTAGAAAGACGTTACGGCCGACCGGAATTACTCGTCTTATCGGAACTCGAAAACATAAAGCGAATGCCCCGCATGAGCGAAGACGGGCGTAACGTAAGTAGTTTCGCGAGCAAAATATCAAATACAGTAGCGGCAATAAAATCACTCAAACAGCCGCAATATCTGTATTCACCTGAGTTAGTGAGTCGAATAGTAGAAAAACTCAGCATAATTTTAAAATATAAATGGTACGAATTTAAATCAGAGCGCAGCGGCGCGCCCGAGTTAGAATTGCTGTCTCAGTTCTTAAACGTTATGGCCGATCAATGTGGCGCTATGTTTGCCTACGAAACGGCGCGAGACGAAAGAAAAAACCGAACGAAACCGCGCGGGGTAAACACAGCGCGTGAACACACACGCCATCAACACGCGGACTCGGACAGCGACGATTCAGAAACCGAGGCCAGCTCATCGCGTAAAATCGTAGCCGCCGTAAATAAGTCAAAGAAACAAACGTCGAAAACGCAAAAACCACAAACATCACGACCAAATAGCGAGTCGTCGGCAGAAAAGGATAAAAAATGTGTTATTTGCGCGGGAGACCACAGCGCTGCAGTGTGCGCAGACTTTGCAAAATTATCCGTAAAAGAAAGATGGGACGCGGCTAAGCGCGATAAGTTATGTTTCAGGTGCCTAAATAGCTCGCACATGCGAATGGCTAGGTGCAAATACGTGCCATGCGGAATTAATGGGTGTGAAGCGTCACACCATAAAATGCTACACGGCAGCGACAATACAGCTCTGCCTACCCGCGGTAACGTTAGCTCGGTAAATCACGTGTACACGTCTAATACCTATTTAAAAATAGTGCCGGTCGAATTAAGCGGACCCATAGGCGCGACTGCTACCTACGCCTTATTAGATGAAGGTTCAACCATGACGCTTGTTGAACGAGGCGTAGCAGACAGCGTGATACCTAGAGGTCGAGGCCAACTATTATCGCTGGAGGGCGTGGGAGGTAATCGAATAGACGACACGGAATCATGCCACGTTAAATTATCAATCCGCGGTTTATGTAGTAGAAACTTAGAAACTATGAGTGCAAACACCATAGAAAATTTAAATCTATCTCCACAGGAGGTAAGCAGAGAAGTAGTAAGCCAGTGCAGCCACCTAACGGAAATAGAGGATGAGCTGTGCTACGAGTTGGGTAAACCGACCATTTTAATAGGCCAGGACAACTGGCATTTAATTACGTCAAGACAACTGCGTGTCGGCAACAAAACCCAACCCGTAGCATCGCTGACCAAATTAGGTTGGGTCTTACATGGAAAAAACTCACGTCCACGCAATACAGTAGCGTTGGTAAATCACGTGCGACCCACGCCATCAGATGACCCCGCGTTAGAGCTTATCAGAAATTTCTTTAGTATCGAATCATTAGGAATAGAGCCTCGCAGGCCAGCGTCCGATCCAGATCAGCGCGCCCTGGCAATCCTAGACAAAACGTGCAAGAAAATAAGCGATAACAGATTCGAAACGGGACTACTGTGGCGAACAGACGACGAGGTAATGCCTAATAACAAAAAACAAGCTCTCAGTCGTCTGTACAATCTTGAAAATAAATTAGATAAAAATTCAAAATTAAAATCCGAATATAACAAGCAAGTAAATAATCTGATAGAAGCGGGCTACGCCGAAAAAATAGACACCCCATCGACGTCACCACGCAGTTGGTATTTACCGCACTTTTCAGTAGTGCATCCGCAAAAGGGTAAAATACGCCTGGTGTTCGACGCAGCAGCAAAAAATGGGGGTAAAAGTTTAAACGACGCGTTGTTAGCAGGCCCTGATTTATTACAATCGCTTTTCGGTGTGTTAGTTAGATTCAGAGAAGGCAAAATAGCCGTAGTAGCCGACATCAAGGAGATGTTTTTACAGGTCAAAATCGCTCAGCAAGACCGCGATAGTCTACGATTTTTATGGAGGGGTGAAGATAGGGAACGACCGCCACAGGAGTACCGAATGACGTCGTTAATTTTCGGTGCGGCCTCCTCCCCATGTACCGCCATCTATGTAAAAAATAAAAACGCAGAATATCACGGCCAGCAATACCCAGAAGTCGCAAGAGCCACCGTGCGTAATTTTTATATGGACGACTATTTAGGCGCGTTCAACTCGGAAAGCGAGGCAAAACAAGTGATAAACGCCATGTATAAAGTACATTTAAATGCATCTTTCGAGTTACGCGGATGGGCGTCGAACGTGCCCAAAGTAATAAGTGACGTCACAGATACGCGCAGTAGCGATTCGACCATGTTAGGAAAAAGCGATGTAGAGCGAACATTAGGCCTTATATGGAACCACGCACGCGATACGTTAGGTTTTAACGTCAATCTAAGAAGTACACCCGCGAACGTCATACAAGGTGACACTCTGCCCACCAAGCGACAAGTAACTAGCGCGGTCATGTCGGTATTCGATCCGCTGGGATTAGTTTCGCCGATTACGATGATAGGCAAATGTCTTATACAAGAAATATGGCGTAGCGGGATAGACTGGGACGACCCCATCACAACCGAGCATCACGTGACCTGGTTATCATTCATAAACAACTTACAATTGCTGAAAAAACTAGAAATAGATAGGTATGTACCTGCCACGTCCTCTAGCGAAGGCGAGTTACACGTTTTCTGCGACGCAAGCGAAAAAGTATATTCAGCCGCGATTTATTTCGTAAGTACAAACTCAGACGGTACACAAGCGTCACGGCTGATAGCAGGTAAAGCCAAAGTGGCTCCGCTGAAACCTATTTCCATACCCCGCCTAGAGCTTCAGGCTGCAGTGTTAGGCAGTCGATTAGCCGAATCGGTCAAGCGCGAGTCCGATTATAAAATATTAAAATGCCATTATTGGTCAGACTCAAAAACCGTGTTAGCCTGGATAAAATCAGACCCGCGCACGTTCAAGTCGTTTGTAGCACATCGACTGGCTGAGATCGAAAGCTTAACTACTCCAGCCAACTGGCGATGGGTGCCCAGCGCTGATAACGTCGCGGACGACGCAACCAAGGGCATTCCTGTCGAATTTAACTCAAATCACAGGTGGTTCACTGGACCCGAGTTCATAAGAGGCGACCCCGCATCATGGCCGCAGGAAAAGCGAGCCGCGGCGCCACCACCCCCTTCAGGGGAAGAAAGAATTTTAAAACAAGTCCATGTGATTATTAGACATGACGTAAGCGATTACTTACCTCAGTTAGAACGTTTCTCGAAATACACTCGATTAATACGTGTTGCTGCCACCGTTCTGCTCGCCGCCGAGGTATTTAAAGCCAAACTACTCAAAAGAATCACAAGTAAAGAACTTGCACCAAATCATATAAAACTAGCTGAACTATTGCTAGTAAGAAGAAGTCAGTATAACTCGTTCGGCGAGGACATCACGACGATCGAAGCCGGACGGCGACTGCCGAGAAAGTCACCGTTTTTCAAGCTCTTCGTAAAAATCGACCGCAACGGGATTCTGTGTTTAGACAGCAGAATAAAAGAAAAGCAAAACCTGCCAGTCCTACATGCCAAAGAAGGCTTTACTCAGCTGTTGGTGCATCACACGCACGCAACCTTCAATCACGGCAACCATCAAACTGTCATGAATGAACTGAGACAACGTTACCACATAATTGGACTGCGCGGTGTTATACGCTACATATGCAATAAATGCCAATGGTGTCGGACCTATAGGGGGATCCCCTCAAAAATCCCTTTAGGCGACTTACCTGCAGAAAGGCTGGCCCAAAACCAACCGCCCTTCACAGCCACTGCGGTGGATTATTTTGGGCCCATGCACATCAATGTCGGGCGAAAGCTAGAAAAGAGGTGGGGCGCGCTATATACATGCCTCACCACACGAGCAGTGCACCTGGAAGTGGCCACATCCCTCTCGGCCTCCTCCATGATCATGAGCCTGCGAAGAATGATAGCTCGCCGCGGCACACCAACAGTAATATACAGCGACAACGGAACCAACTTCGTGGGCGCTGAAAAAGAAATCGCTGAAGCCATGCAAGGCAATGACAATGACTTGAGAGCCTTTGCATCCGAGAAGCTGATCACCTGGAAGAAGATACCACCTGGTGCCCCAAACATGGGCGGCGCCTGGGAAAGAATGGTCAGATCGGTGAAAACAGCGTTACGAGTCACCCTCAAAGAAAGGTTTCCTCCCGATGACATACTTCACACGTTGCTACTAGAAGCAGAGCACATTGTTAACTCGAGACCATTGACTCCGGTGAATCCTAACCTAGATGAAGAAGCGCTAACCCCCAATCACTTCCTTATTGGGCGCTCGAGCGGAATGTCACCACTTGGCTCGTTTAAAGACACACAGATAAACTCCAACTCCTGGAAAGCCACTCAGGCTTTAGCCGATGCCTTTTGGGCACGATGGACGGCAGAATACAGACCTCTTTTAATGCCACGATCCAGCTCCAACCCTCAGCATAAAAACTTAAAAATCGGCGACATCGTCGTAATATGTGATGGCACGATGCCAAGAGGAGTATGGCCTCGAGGCGAGATCATGAAAGTCTACCCAGGCCCAGACGGACGAGTTCGAGTAACTGAAGTACGAACAACAGCTGGATTACTTCGTCGCCCAGCCTCCCGCCTCATCCTGATCTCAACATCGGACTAAAAACATTTATTACGGTGCTTACGCACGAGGGGGAGATTGTTAATAACAGCCTAGATCTAAGACTAGATACATGTAAATAATAGCCATGTAAACTTGTTATTTTGTTTTATTAGTCCTGCTAGGGCCCTTTATTGTTTGTTAATCTTGTTAGAATCTTATAGCTCACTTATTAAACCTAAAGAATCTCATTTTGTCATCATTTATAGCTAAATACATAAGTTTATTGTAATTTAACTCAGTAGGTTAAGATATAACGTAGATATGTGTAGAACCGACGTAGATATATAAGAATTTTACGTATTATGTAAAGCTTCAACCCAATATGTAACAGATTTTACCATTAGCAAGTAAATAACTGCATAAATGTACATGATTTACGTAATTATAAATAAAAGCTGCTTTACACACACATACAGACACGCGTTACATCTCACAAACACATATACACAACTCACAGTCGTCTCTGATTGGCGGGAACCAAATCTCCAAGGTAGTTCACCCACGCCGCGCTCTGCGCTAGTGGCGTTTCTTATATAAAGAGGCCGCCCAAATTTTTACGCATTACTAATCTCGACTGCTGCTTGAAGACATCTAGAAGAAGTTACGTACGCGCTCCTCTACACTCTACACTCACTACACTTCACCGTATGCAGTATATTAAGCATATAAATTCGTTTTAATTATTATCATTCCGCAACATCCTATGAAACTGAAGATACAGTCCAATAAGACTGGTGCAGCGCCTTGAAGAATAAAGCTGCACCTTTCAACTACAGTGTACGAAAACGTTTGGTAAATGTGTGGTAATTGAATGTTGACGCCATTGTTGCTATTGTTTTGCTTTCGAATTAGCGCTAGGTACAAAAGTATTAGGCAGAATTGCATATCGCAGGAACTGACTTAACACGACACGTTTTTACTTAGTTAGGGATGAAAGTTTACGATAAAACAGAAAATAAGTACACACAAACAGCATACAGGATGGAATTTTTGAGACTGGGCCTTAGTTGGTTCCATAGAATTTATTCATCCTTAAGAAACATAAAGAGTTGGCATCAAAAAAAGAGCGCGAGGGTACGTTCTTACGTTTTTTTTGCAATTTGCAGGTCAAAATCAAGTTGTTTGTTGATGAAAATATAATTCGTGTCCGTAACACGTATGTTGTATACTCATTAAAATCATCAATACAACCCCTTGTGCATTTCATAAGTATTTCATGAAAAAGTCAGCGGGTCAGTCTGTCGATTCCACCTTAAGATTGGACAATTCCTGAAATTAACTTTACTGAAATCTACAAATAATCAAAATTGCTAAAACGGTTACATAGGAGTACGTTTTTACCTGCCCTTACTGCCCCATCTCAATATTCTGTATAGAGCCTCTACCAAGTAGGTACGTAGAACCTTTATGTTGTCTAGGCGTGAACTTGGCTTCATGCCAGGGTCCGTTTTTGTATCAACATTGAGGCGATTACGAGTAGGCGGATGCCTTTTTTATCTCTTTATATGTAAAAGAAGTCTTCTAAAAACCCTCGTATAACACCTTCTGCAAATTATTTAAGCAGTTGGTGGGCATTGTATAAAAATAGTATCCGCGCCTCTTCTAAACATCGAATTGACAAATTATTGTTAATTTTAAGGTCACAGTTTGAACAGTTCCTTAACCACCCACCACTGATAAAAATAAAATGAAATCGTCTGAATACATACTTTCACTGGCAGAAAGCTACATTAATCGTGGATGCTATAGGCTATAAATTATATATTATGCATATTAACCGAACTATCAAATTGTTTGCGGACGAAATCGCGGGCGAAGTGCTAGTTCTTTATACTTTAATATTATAAATGCGAATATTTGGATGGATGGATCGGATGTTTGGCATAGAAATAGATTATAGTCTGGAATAGCTTATAGGATACTTTTTTTTTCACAATTACACATAAAAATTTCTTCTTAAAACTAAGTCGCGGGCAACAATTAGTCTCAACATAAGTGAAAATTCAATTTGCTGGGACATTTATGTGATAAATATAAGTACACACATAAACTTACACTGAGCAATTTCCTGGTAGTCTTAGAATATTTTATTGGTGTTGTGGTCGCAAGCGCACCTGCTAAGCGTTGAGGTCTCTGGAGTCCTGGGTTCGATCTTCGGGTCAAGCAAAGACTTATTGAGAATTTCTCAGTACCAGCTCTGTTAATGGCAATAGATCGCCCTCCCACGTCGTGTAACTTAATGGCAAAATGCGGGTTAACTTTTAAGACTATTAACTTTGAAGAGATCCAAATTATAATGATCGGGAAGCAGAGAAGCCAGCAGTGAATGACTATATTACGATTTATAGATTAGACTCGATGTTGCCAGCGATCTGCGTTCGCGTGAAATTATTATAAAAAAATTATTACTTTCCTTTTGGAATCGAATTTTGTTACCAATTTCAAAGGTTTTAATTTTTTTGCACAGAACCCTAATTCTTATTCTTAAATAAATAAATTAGCTTTAGTTACTCCTTATGACATTAGCTATCTGGCAGTAAAAGTCCCGTCATAATCGGTTTTGCCGTTTCGGAGATTAGCCGGAACAAACAGACAGACAAACAGGCAAAAAAAAAGTATTTTTGTTTACCGTGTATTCTTTCGTATGCATTCAGTAAAAAGCTGTTATTTTGGACAAACAGACACTTCGATTTTTTTTATGAATACATAGTGAACTATGTATGTAGATTGAAACAAGATAAAGTAGAAAATAAAATAACTAAACAGATGTAAGCGAAGAGCACCTGCATAAACATAAGTAGCCTCCAGGATTGACATTGTGCAATTTCACTAATGTATCGTATTTTTGTTTTCCAATGCTAAGATGTCCAAACAAGGAAATAAATATACATTCCGAAATAAATACAGATTATTTTTTCAGTTGTAAGCAAAACAGGAAAATCTCTACTGATGTACAGACAACAATAACAGTAGATAATGACAACAGATATCTTGTTTATTCGCCGGTTTTACTATTAAATAAGGAGAAATATCACAGGGACATATTGGGTTCAATGCCATCTAATATGTGCATTTCTTTATATGTATATGTCTTGCGGTAGTGATGGACGATCCGATCCGATGCTTTACGGTATCGAGAAACATGATGCCATACTCCGATATTTTGGAAGAATATTTGATTGATTTTCCGATATTATTAATATTAATTTGATTTTCTGATATTTTGAAAGAATACTGCTTGGATCGAAAAAATTACTGGTATCGGAATGAATGAATCGGATGGTACAAAATAGTCAAAAATTGAATGATCAGACAATTTAAAAGAATACAAAAGGAAGACACAAAATGAGTACAAAATAATTCTTCTTACATTAATCCAAAGTGCCGATAAAAGTATATATCGTGCATCCTAGCGATACGATACGATACGTTACGATACGATTCGATATTTGGACAATCGAATCGAAGCCATTTGATATGAATCTATAGAATTGTATCGCATCGTTGAAATCCGGATCAATCCGAAGTATCGATACAAATACATGTATTGTGCACCCCTAGCTTGCGGTTCGAGAATATGCCCGCGCCGCCAACACAGCATTCATTTGTTCAATTTACTGAAGACTTTCGTTCAATAAAGGTACCTCTAAAGAAACTTATGGGACTTTCGACGTTCCTTTTGTCTTTACCGTTTGGAATTCCGTATAGGCGTAAATAAACTAATGTTACTAAGTAATTAATATTATGGTCGGTTTTCTGTCATTTGCAAACACGTAGATAGGGTTATTAAGGGGACTTGGTTTTGTATAAAATAGGATTTTTTTAAAGACTTGAAACGTTTTTTACGTGCCTCGGAAAACACGTTAAGCCGTTGGTCCCGGCTATCAATTGTAGACAGTATTATCATCTTTAACAGTCGTTACAGGTAGTCAGTGGCACGAAAGTCAAGCACTGACAACAAGAGGTATCGTATTACCCAGTACTAACTGGGTTGTGCAGGTCAGATATCCATGTAAAATAATGGTATTCAGGTTAGACTGAAAGCCGACCCCTACATATTTGGGGAAAGGCTAGATAATGATGAACGTTTGGTTTTTGTCTTTACGCCTGTTTTTAACTAACGCTAGAGGGCATCCAATACTTAATTAAAAGCGCTATTATTTAGCACAATGAAACAGTTCAAAATCAAAACTGTATCAAGGCAATGGTATTTAGGTAAGTGTCGCTTTACTGGAAACAGGTTTTAGAGTTAATTATAAGTAGAAGCGTAAAGCTAAAGCTTAGTTTCGATATTAATATATTGTAAAGTATCTATCGTATTCATTCAGCTCCTTCAGGCAGTGCACGAAAAAAAAAACTAAAGAACAGACGCGTAACTTTCAACCCACACTAAATAACTAACAGAACTAAATGCCTTTTTCATAGAAAACGATTTAATTTCTTGACTTAAATCTTGAGAAAAGGCTGCGAGGCTTCGAAGATCGCGTTCATTCTGACTGAACGATCCACCTAGGAATGCTAGCAATGTCTGAAGTTTCACCCAGTCTCAGACTTGTACCCATAGCCCGCAGGACCAAGTGATCAGGCCAACAATTCCGTCAGTATAACTTTGTCTCATTATTTGAGCGTCTATTGTTTTGTTTTAACTAACAGGACAATAAATTTATATACTCCACTAAACATGTGAGACTAATCAGCGGCTCCAGCGTAATATTTAAATCTCTTTAGAAGATTGAGAGATCTGCTTGTCTCTTGAATATCTTAATTACCTACTCTAAACATGAATAATTAGGAAAATAATAATAAATTAAGTAATTTAGGGTTGGTTGGTATAATTGTTGTTGAAGAGAGAATAAAATAAATAAATAATGAAAATGAGAGACGTATAAAGTTTGAAGTAACACAAAACCAGTTTATTTTGGGAAGATAAGGTTTCTAAGAATTCTATCTTCAGTTGGCAACTAGGTAAGTACCTAATTAGTAATTTGATGAGTCGCTCCATCGTAGGCCTTAACTAAATAAAACTACGCTTGATAAACACTAATAAGCCCTAATTCTAGTCCTTATCTCTAGAAACAAACAATTGTAAGTAAACAAAACCACAATGACCCTTACATTAGTACTGTGTTCACTTAGTATGCGAGACACGATTAATGCTTTGAACTAAGTATTTAGATATAGTCAGAAGCACCGCTATGTATACGAATATACTACCGACCAAAACCGATTTCAGGCCAAACTACATAGTCTGCCCTAGGTTCAACTGGTTGACTGGTTTATCGTGTCAGGATATCATTGTCATTAACCCAAAACAAAGCAATAATACTGCACCCAACTTGGATGTAGCGCTCGCCGGTTGCTGCCGCCGCACTGCTCGCTCCGCTCGCTCAACTCGTACGGTGTCTAACCCATTTAGACGGGGGGCTCGATAATCGTTCTTTTGTGAAGAGTCTTGGTTAGGCCTAGGACAAACTAGTTTGGCATGATATCGGGTTTGGCCGGTAACATATTTTACAGTCACCTAATATTTTAAACGATTTTCTCGTGAAATCACGGTAACAATTTTGACACAAGACCTACATAACAATATAGATTCCAAAATACTATGTTCATAACAGCGTTATTAATGTGTTAGGTCTATGTTTTGAAGGTTTCCCCCAGAAAACAAAAAAAAGGTCTATGTAATCAATACAATGGAAATCACTTTTAAAAATTACTAAATGTATGCATATTGGTACTCGTGACTGAACTACTTCATAGATAAGTAGATATAATCGTCCCTTTGACTAGTTCTGCTGGTAGGGAGTATTAAATCGAATAGTGAGAGCGGCACTCAAGGGCTGGAATCGAGGACGGATCGCTTGCGATGCGGGTCTTTTTCCTGTTCGTTAAATATTGCATTTTCACTTAATATTGCCCTCGCAATTGCTTTGCCACCCTAAGGTTGAATGTCATTTGTAGGTCAAAAAACTTGAAGGTCTATTTTGTGTCAGTTAGATAAAATCTATTTATACTAATGTTATAAAGATTTGTTTGTAAGTATGGGAGTAATCTCCGGAATTAATGACCCAATTCTAAAATAAATTCTTTCACTGACAGAAAGCTACATTAATCGTGGATGCTATAAGCTATAAATTATATATTATGCATATTAACCGAACTATCAAAATGTTTGCGGACGAAATCGCGGGCGAAGTGCTAGTTCTTTATATTTTAATATTATAAATGCGAATATTTGGATGGATGTTTGTAACTCAATCACGCCAGAACGGCGTAACGGATCTGGATGTTTGGCAAAGAGATAGATTATAGTCTTGAATAGCTTATAGGATACTTTTTTTTCACAATTACACATAAAAATTTCTTCTTAAAACTAAGTCGCGCAACAAAAACAAAAAAAAAATTTTTTTTGTTACCGTGTATTCTTTCGTATGCATTCAGTAAAAAGCTGTTATTTTGGTATTACAAATAGACACTTCAATTTTTTTTTATATGTGTAGATTTATAGATCAATCAATTGATACCATGCAGATTGTTCACTGAACCGTCTTAGACGAATTCAGTCTCACGAAGCGATCTTCAAGGATCAAAGGTGTCCTGTCGTCAGCAGGGATAGGGGCTGTATAATTAAACGAACAGAAGGATAGAATAGATTACCCTACCTAGATAAATTAACTGAACGCTTCTCCTAGTCAACCTAAATATTCCGTTATTCAAATAACTGAATTAATTTTGCAAAAAGTTAGAATAGCTCCCGAGTTTTGTTTTTGGACGGAGTTTAATATCATTTAGATAGTGAACTGTTCGGATTGTAGGTAAATATTAGTTTTAGTTCTAAAAAGTGCCAGGGAGTTTACTGAATTTAATTACTTTCTTTGAGTTGACGAATAATTGCGTAGTAGGTATATTTAATTTATAAATATCCATGTTACTCTAGGTTATTGGTTCGTATAGGTGGTGTTCTTGATTAAAGACACAAATTGTTATATTTTTTTGTCTATGAATCGTGATGGTGACTGTCATGCATAATTAATTTGTAAAGGCATCCAGCATGTTAGGTAAAAAACAAAATATACTGTTGTTGTGTTTATTACAAATAAATAAATATTAGTACTTGAAATATCCACTAACAATTTAATTATTTCAGGTAAAATATTTTGAATTTAATTTTGATATTCTAACTAAATTAACCACTTAAAATTCAGATGTCCCTAAGATACGGGCTTTAAAACAAATTGAGAAAGACAAAAGATCTTTTGTGGCACATTTTGAAATTCATAATCACCGAAATGAGTGACGAAATCACGGAATTTCCCAAATTTCTGTTATTCACAACTTCAGAATGAATTTCCCTCAAACATGATGAAGCTTTCAAATGTTTCATATAACTTTATATTACAGTAGGGTCAATTTAGAGATTTAATACAAATCCATATTAAACATGCGAAAGTACCTAACTGTCTGTCTGTATGTCTGATATTTTTGCATGGATGGGTGGGTTCGATTGACTGTTTTGTTTCAGTGACTTTATTTGCTACCGACTTCCAAAAGTAAAGTTATTTTCCGTTTATTAGTGTTTTTTTTTAAGTCAGTTGTTTTTTTTTTCTCAAAAAAGTTTATTATTTTATCCTGTTTAGTAGAAACATTCCACATCAATTCTTGTCATGTATTGATTTTATATTGTTTTATATATAATTATTATAATTTTGTATCATATACTTTTTTTTTTTTTTTTTTACCGATGGGAAATCATCAAATAACCCCTCCCGCTCTGGGCTGAGCAGGAGGGAGTGTCAGACTTCTACTGACTAAAACCCATCCATGTTCCTTCCTTTGCCCTTTGTGTTCCAGGGCCGCGGTATCTCTTTCGAACAGTCCCGCAACCCTGGCAGGCGTCGGCCCTTACGGACCCCTTCCTGTTTGCTGACTCTCTTTGAGGCGCGCGTGGAACACGAACGCGCCGTCGACACGGCCTGTCGTCATAAGACGGACGGACGGCGAGCTAGCCCATAGCTCACCGTCCACAGGCCCGCGTCTACGGTGGCCGGGGGCCACCACGTGGCCCCCGACGCCCGGTGCGTCTCCCGCGGCGGCTGGGACGTGAGGTTCTCTCCCTCTCACGTCCCGCTTGTATCATATACTACCCTAGCAAAATTAATAAAATTTATATGAACTGCGCAAGCTTCTTCTTTTTTTTATTAGCTCGTACTGTCCCATTGCTGGGCAAAGGGCTCCCCCAATTCCTTCCCTGTGCTCTTTTCCCTGTGTCTGTGCCCTGTGCCTCCTCGGACCAGCCCTCCTGGTACGCGTCCAAATCGTCTCGCCACCTCTTTCTGGGCCGACGTCGACGGCGCCGTCCGTCTTCCGGCAACCATCGTGTCGAGACTTTTAACCCACCCAATCCCATTTTATCCTAGCAGCCTTCTTGCCAACGTCCACTATACCCGTTTTGGATCGCAGCGTAGTTCTTCTACCAAATGAAAAAGGAATCACGTAAATCGGTCCATAATTGACGGAAATATCGATGAACATATATAAAATAAAAATACAATATACAGGGTGAATTTTTCAAGTTGGCGTGGATTGGCAAATCCGAAACGGTGAGGAATATCGAAAAATGCTTAAAGGAGTCTCGAGCCAGCGATTTTGATGAAAACTAAAACTACATCATTGGTGTTTTGAAAAATCAATATTCCTGGCCAGGAATATGGCTCGGGGATAATGCAGCTTCCCGTTAGTGAAAGAATTTTCGAAATCGGATCAGTAGTTCCGAAGATTACCCCCTACATATAAACTTACAAACAAATTTTAGCTCTTTATAATATAATAATATTAGTATAGATAACAAACTTCTCCCTCCAACCCTCGAGATTGCAAAATTAAAAACTTACTGTGCTTCCAACAATACATGAAGCGATATTACAAACAACTACTTAATGAAAGCAACTGGAACCCCTGCATCCTGCAGCTCCGTGCTGGTATAAAAACCACAACGGTTCATAAATACCGAGGGTTGTTGCCAGGCAACACCGCAACAAACCATTATCTTTAGTTATCTCTTACAATATCCGAGGAACAAGTTGCTAGTATCCATAAGTTATTTTTTTATCGTATTTTACAAGATATAATATGTATGGATATATGAATTTCAGTTTTGTAAAATGGAAAATCAGTATTTGTATTAAGACGACGAAGATATACATAAACTGGTTTTAACCCGCGGTTTCATCAGCGTGGAAGTCGAAAATGATCCCATGGTAACGTAGGTACCTACTACTGGGACAAAATATATTCTGTTTATATCAATTTTTTGTAGGACTCTTTAGTATGATGTTAATATCTATGTTATTTATCGCTAACCAAGCATTATGTACAATAAACTAAGTAACTTTACGAAAAAAATATTTTTGGGAAACGCCTTTTTTTGGGGGTGAAAAATCACGTTTTACGGTAGGACTCAATATAACGCACTCAAAACATTGTGCTGATGGATGTATTGAATAATACGGGGGTCGTGGAGGTGTTTACAACTATCGTAAGATATCTTAGCAAAGGTTATCTTTCGCAGCTATTTTGATCTTCGTACAGGGTGTGACCCTTCACGAAGCCGTCAACCAAGCATTCTGTACAGCAAACTAAGTAACTTTACGCAAAAATTATTGCTGGGAAACGACATTTTTTAGTTGGGTGAAAAATCAAGTTTTACGGTAGCACTCAATGTAACGCACTCAAAACAAAATGATAGATGGATTGAATAGTACGGGGGTCGTGGTGGTGTTTAAAGTAAAAAACTTACGTTAAAAAGGTGTATTTAAAAAAAAAAAACTTGTGAAAAAGTTGAAACATTGACCCCTAATATGTCCGTCTAGAAGGTTCCCAGGTACAAAAAAAAAAAAACAGGAACAAAAAAGATATCTCAATGATGGGGAGAACAAGTACCTTTCGGCTTCGTTAAGATTCTTGTTACATGTTGTTGTTGCCCTTTATTAAAGTCGAGTAAATGATTAGTATAAGAATAATACAAGAACCTCTAAGTATTATTATACCTATATTATTATTATTACTTAAAACTTGGAATAGAACTAGACAATATCATGGTCGTGTTGTGGTGTACTGTTGAAGCATTTCTTAGTCTTACTCAGAACTTCCGACAGACAAAAGGTTATGTTGAAAAAAAAAAGTCTGATTCGAAAAATTACTAATGCGCAAAAAAAAATGTGAAATTATTATTTATGTGAAAAATAAACATTTGTTCATACAGGTACTATTATTTGGATTTGGTTTTTACATTAAAATTTAACAGTTTTAAACGCGCGACGCAATTAGGACCATGCTCTGCTGGTATTAATGATGATCAGTCTACACTTATGTGACTAAACGCGTGAAGAATTAATAAAAAAAAATGTGATACTCATCTGTAGGTAGGGCATTTATTCTTTGTCACATTAATAAAGTCAAGAAGTGTGCAGAATGATTTATCACCATATTCTATGCACGGACTACAAGCTACAGTAATTAAATATTTAAAAGGGTTAAAATTAGCATTGGTGAAACGCCTACCATACGAAAACGATGAAACGCTTGCAAATAACTGTTTTGTTATGTCTACGGTTGAACTCTCACGTTTTACATATCAAAGGGTTTTTTCGTTTCGAAATGTTGAATTCTTTTTAAACAATTATTTCAATTAAATAAACGCAGAGAAAACTAAAGAACTGTTCTTGATCGTATTATTTTTAACTGTTGTCTGTTTTTGACACAGCTGTTAGTTGCCTGTATCTTTATTTATTTTCAACAAGGTCCTTATACGTATTAACGTAGATGATGGGTACCTACTAGGTATATACCTAATGGACTAAGAACGTAAAAGTCATGTAGCGGCACTACAAAAAGTACATACTATGGCAACAAATTATGTGTCAACTCCGGCCCCCAAGATAATTTCAGATGATAATTGCGATTTTTCATCAGATGCAGCTTAGTTTGGGGACCTCCGTTTTCTATATAATTATGTTAAAATGTTACTTGTTACGTTTATTCAAAGCGCTATTTTTTTGTAACAATTGTATAATAAATTAAAAAAAAAAACAGACTACGAAAGGTACTACAGCACCATCTATGTCACAAATGAAGAACTAACATCTAAATCAAAATAAGTTTAATAATCAATAGAGATAAAACAGTTGTGTCATGTAATCGGTGAGCCACAAACTAAGCATTGCTTGTATCTTGTGGCTCGGGAGTGCGAATTTTACAAATATCGAAATTCTTCTTTCTTTAACCAGGTGTCAGAGTTTTTATTGCCTAACCAGGTGTCAGAGTTTTTATACCACCCATGGGCCTCTGAGTTGGCTTTACATGCCATCAAGAAATATCTCTCAGGCAGGCTGGTTTCCAGGGTTGCGGGACTGTTCGAAAGAGATACCGCGGTCCTGGAACACAAAGGGCAAAGGAAGGAACATGGATGGGTTTTACTCAGTAAAAGTCTAACACTCCCTCCTGCTCAGCCCAGAGCGGGGGGGTTATTTGATGATTTCCCATCCGAAAAAAAAAGGCATGCTTTTTCATCACGATGTTTTCCTTCACCGAAGCAAGTGATAATTATGCAATACGCACATGAATCCGAAAAATCAGAGGTACGTGCCTTGGGAAATTCTAAATCGCGCTATTAAAGGTATCCGCGAGAAAGTCCCAACAAAAACTGTTGGGCAGTAGCCCACCAGACCCAACACCCGTCTGGCCGATAGGTCCTCCTTTTTGTATGGGGGACGAAGAACTCTACAGCCGTTTCTTCATATCCTTAGTAATTTTCGTAGTGCCGCTACAGTCATGCATGAACTCTTTAATACATAAATGCCTAGCATGTGTCTATTATTTGTTCCACGAGTACTTCTTAAATATCCAGCAAAAATTTCCAACGTAACAAGGATCTTAAGTTTTTCCCATTGATGGTCAATAAATAATAATAATATAATAATAATCATTTTATTTTCAGGCTACTAAGGCCCATAGATAAAATACACAAAAATAATCTTAAACAATAATATACTAATACATATTAGAAACCTTAAAACTATGCCTATATACGTAACGTTGTCGGCGTCGTGTTTCGCGTCGTGGGGTCGTGTAACCGTCCTCGGAAACATCGATATACGACACCTTTCGGCCAAAAGTCCTCTTTCAGGCAGGTCTGCAGATGTTGGGTTGGAACTAGTACCACGCACGACTTAAAGTTGATGTTGTGGCGCGATTCCAACCTTTCGACCCTCAGAGTCCAGCTGGTTTTCACCTTCAAATACTGCACGAAATAATGCAAGTACTGATAAGTCAAGGACATACCCACACCTACAAAATCTGTTCGTATGTTTTCGTGCCATACTTTCTAAAATACATCAATAACATCTTCATAATCGTTATAAAACACCTAAAATCCAGGTAATATCTTAGCCAAAACAAAGCTATTTGAAGTTAGTTCCTGCAGCGAGTTCTGGTGTTACAAGCACGCGATTATTCACGACTCCCCACGGGACCAGTCGCCGACAATCTGTGTACTACACCGACTAATATAATAATCTCATGTAAAGCTGCTTTGAACTAAAATAATTAGCGTCTAGCGTCTTGATATTCAATTAATGAACATAGAAACGTGGTTTGAATTTTTGTTTGCAGTAGCCGCTGTACTTTCGTGTATAGCCAAGCAGTCGTTTGTCTTGGTATGGACATGTAAAGAAGAGGGATGCAACACATGTGAATAAAAGAGTGATGACTATAAATGTTTATGGATAGAGAGGCAAGACCAAAGCAACAGAGCTGGATTGTGTGAGGAATGAAACTAAGGAAAAGGAGTAAATGATAGCGTGACGACTGACAGGGGCGAATGGAAGAAAAAAACGTGTTGCGCCGACCCCAAATAACATGGGACAAAGACAGGAAGATGATGATGGAGTGATGAAAATGTTAAGCACCCTTTTCTTAGCATAGTCAGCTTACAAAATTCCCACTGCTGGGACAAAAGACTCCTCTCTGTGAGTGGCCCGTAATCCAACACGCATTGCCCTGGTTGGGATTGGTGGAGGTCACATTTTTATCTATCATTTTATTATTTTCCTGGCTCGGTGCTTCCAACATTTAATAAGTTTGTATTGTAAACTAACTATAAACATTATTAATTAAATAAACTAACAACCAACTATAAAAGGGCATCAAAACACTCCTCCTCAACGGAGCCTGTAATGTGCTCAAGAGACTGGCGGCGTTGCCACGTTGTATGGCAACACAGCCTCTGGCCAAAGTAAAAGCCAGCCCTTGGGTCACGGGCAAGCGTTTGAATGAAATTGACAGTTTGAAAAGTCGCACAATGAGCCCGCTATGTGTAAAAATAATGTCTTTGAAAATTGCTCAACATTTTTGCCCGGTCATCGGACCTTTTTACGTTATTATATTCAAATGGAGTGAAGCGAGTTCTTTTCCTGTATTTTCTAATTTAAATTCTGAAAGTGGCATCGTAATTGAATCGAGGAGCAATTTCAGGCAATTAGATAAAGTTTTCGAGTTTGCTGCACGGCTGAAATTCGTATAATCATATTTCAAGTCCTACTTTCGCTGGAAAAACGTGTTTAAAATAAAGCTTATTTAAATAACTGGAATGGTAGAGTATACGAACATTTATTTAATTCTTAATTTCCTCCGAATCGTCATCTTTCTGCATTTATCCCAATTTATTGAAATCGCTGAAGCATGGTCTTCTTCCACGCCTATTCAGTCTTTATTGGCCTTTCTAGACATCTCTTTCTCGTTTCTCTCATTTTCTTTAGGCTTCTTGATTTTCTATTCATAATAAATACTCGAAGACAGCTATTGCATAAGCTGCACATTAGTGTACTAAATGATATTTTAGTTCGATACGTGGAAATATTTGATAGACGCATGCAACTGCAAATAGAATGCGGAAGAGTTGCTGGCGCCTGCCGCATATTCGCAATGCACGTCAACACTTTGCCACCTTATAAAACTGACTTTATTCTAAGGACGTAGAATTGAAAATTCAGTGTCGTCGTTTGCTAAATCCGTCACAGATTTCACACATGAAATGTTTCAGCTGATTTGAAGATTTTATTTTGTCAATTTACCTTGCATTGGGGATGGTTACATCTAAGATAAAAACTTTTTACTCTAATCATTTACATTGTAAGTAAATTAATACTTTTGTCACGTGTTTTCATTTTGCAATTAAAGTTGGCTAGGTGCAACCATAAAATTGCTATGAAAAGACTGCTATTAAAAATTATACGTTTTTAAAGGTTTTTATATAAAACTGGAAAATCCACTATATTATTATTTTATACCTCCCTAATTAGGACCATTCAAAACATCCAGTGATGTTCTCTAAAGTACTCTGAAGCACTATGAGCGAGGGAATGTTGTTAAATTCTGAAAACTTTTTCATTACCAAGTTTCAGCCTAGGCCGGCTCTAAAAGCCAGCGTTTTAACAACTGCTAACTGTTTTATACTAAAGATTAAAGTAGCTTTTAGGGTAAAATATTATATTTAGTTGCTCTTTTTTCTGAAGGGTACGAGTAAATTGAGCCTCGAAATTGTATGAAAACAATTTAAAAAAAAAAACGGTTTCTCTTGGAAAGTCGAGGCAGTTGTTTGGAGTGACAAGATTTAATTTAAGGTTTGGTATTGGCTCTGGTTTCACTGTAGAAGAAACAATAACAATATATTTATATTTAAGAATTTCTTAAGAAATAAGCAGTACCACAGAGGTACTGCTTATTTCTTAAGAAATTCTTGTGGTCTATAAATAGTAAAATAAATTAAATACATAGTACCTAAGTAATATTCAAAACTAAGAGAAACCCGCAGAAGATAAACGTAAGTGCGTTGCCGTGTCAGACAAAACGACCAAAATAAGTACTTACAGACAAACATTAGAGAATTACTCTTTCTACTTAATTCAAAATGTTGTGCTATTGAAACATATTCTTCTTTAGAGGTTCGGATAAAACGGTTTAAG
This sequence comes from Eugnorisma glareosa, assembly GCA_947578425.1. NCBI lineage: Eukaryota > Metazoa > Arthropoda > Insecta > Lepidoptera > Noctuidae > Eugnorisma > Eugnorisma glareosa. Next base: position 16,104,564 of record OX387970.1, on the reverse strand, counting down.
GGCCAATTATCTGTCCGTGTTCCATGTCCAGAGCTGCGTCCGTAACATGTCCGAAGCGGTTCGACCGAAACTTTGATAAGACGAATGTTACGTTTGTTTGTTTGTTTTAACGTTATCGTTTTAAATAATTGTCTCATATATGAAGTTCTTCAAATTGAATTCAATTTCGTATTAAATTAGGTTCAATATCATTATATTTCCAAGCAAATCAACATATTTATTTCCGCGCAACAAGATTCCAGCCTCCGATACCAATAAATTAATGCAATATTCTAATTAATTACGAAGATCCTGTTTCTCGCGGGGAGAGCGCTTCCAAACGTATTAAATGTCTTTAAATTTATTAATACAACACTGAAACCAGTAAAATTAAATTGGTTGTCTTACTGGTTAATAAATTAGATTCAAATTATAATGTCAATTAAGCGGGCTTTTATTAAGTCCGAAAGTATTGTGTCATTGTACGTTTTCAGCCTGCAAGCACTAATTAAATGTATATCTGATGAAGTCACGAGTAATAGAGAAGTTTGGAAGAAGAAGGCATGCTGCGCCGACCCCAAATAAATTGGGATAAGTAATAAGGCTGCGAAGGCTGCGGCGAGGTGGACAGACGACATAGTTGCCATCGGGGGTATAACCACAAGAAGAGAGGCCTTTTTTTTTTTTTTTTGTTGTTTGGAAATCATCAAATAACCCCTCCCGCTCTGGGCTGAGCAGGAGGGAGTGTCAGACTTGTACTGACTAAAACCCATCCATGTTCCTTCCTTTGCCCTTTGTGTTCCAGGGCCGCGGTATCTCTTTCGAACAGTCCCGTAACCCTGGCAGGCATCGGTCCTTTCGGACCCCTTCCTGTTTGCTAACTCTCTTTGAGGCGCGCGTGGAACACGAACGCGCCGTCGACACGGCCTGTCGTCATAAGACGGACGGACGGCGAGCTACCCCATAGCTCGCCGTCCACAGGCCCGCGCCTACGGTGGCCCCCGACGCCCGGTGCGTCTCCCGCGGCGGCTGGGACGTGAGGTTCTCTCCCTCTCACGTTCCGCCAAAGAAGAGAGGCCTATATCTAACAGTGGGGGAATTCCAGCTGAGGATGATCATGATGATATATATACTCGTAAATAAATATTTTTTTAATCAAAGTTAAAACTGGTACAATACAACATAAATCTTAGAAACAATGTAGGTATAACAAAGTGTATATTACATATGATGAAGGGCAGGAGAATTCTGAAGTTCTAATTAAATGAAAGAGTAAGAACTTTTTCCCCAAGTAATAGTTGGCCTACAAAAAAGTCTGTTACAGCAAATATTACAGGAAGATAATAAAAAATATAGGTATATGCATTATGCAAATATCCTGTTTGCTCTCATTTCCTTTTATTTGTTCTCAATTTTTCCCCAATTCCGGATTATTAGGGAATATTGCAGTGAGTCGGATCTTGATACCAATTCCTTCTGATTTTTTTTTGTTTCCTGTACTCCCCCATTCCATTAACGTATTTAGATTGTTAACGAAAAATCCTGATAAGAAAACAGAAAAGGCAAAGAGAAAATTTTATTAAAAAAAAAACAATTACATTACGTTTTGGGATCCCTTTTTCGAAGTAGCTTTCGTGAAGTTTATCCAAGATAATATTACTATAGTGAATTTCTCCAACGTAAAGGTTATTTCAACAAACTAGGTGTGTAGGTACTCAGTAATAGTTCCAGCTTATAATTAGAATTTCATTTAACACTGTTTGTATGAAATTGGGTAGGAAAACTTTCTCGAAAATGCCCGAGTCTTTATGAAGTACTAGCTGTTGCCCGCGGCTTCGCTCGCGTTTTGGTCTTAAATTATCACACGGGCACGTTGTAAATGTAGCGTATGGCACTCGGATAATACGACTTTGTTTTATATTATGTAGTGATACCAAATAGCTTATAATTACAACAAATGAAGTCAATTACTCGAAAATGATGGCAAAATGACGGTAACTAGCAGTAGCCATGAAACGCAGTCCAGGTTTCATTCCACGTCCACCTCCTCCGAGTAAGATTAGTTGGCTGAAACTATAATGCCCGACCAACATATTTAAATAGATCAGTTTCAATTAACGTCACAATGGAAATAGATTTAGTAAAAATAAGTTTTCCTTTCTTATAACATAGTTTTCATTACGATTTTTTCCAGAATATTATCATAGACGTCGATCGTCGACGTAGATCGTCTTCATTGAGAGTGGTCTAGAATGAAACAAGATGGCGTAAAGTGAAAAAATAATATGCTGACAATGAAGACGTAAAGAAATATATATACATCTCATCCCATTTCTTTTCCAGGAGTATTATCTAGGCAGTCCCGACTTAAACCCGGCGCGAATGATTTACACGCGACTATCTAGAGTCAAGCACACTACATTTAGCACGTCGCGCGTCGCGCGCTATGGACTGAAGAAGTTCAAACAATACGGGCTAGACGCAAATTATGTAAAAAACACGAAAGGAAAACCCGGTAAATATTATGTTGATCATATGCCCCAAACAGCTACCTAACTTGAGAACGGCAGGACTGATTTGCTAGTTTTATTAATGTTCATATAAAATCTCGGAAAATTGAAATAATTGGGAAAAAATTTATGCTCGCTTCTATGGGATTCTTGAATGAATTCAGACGACAATAATTCACGGTTTGAAAGATGTATATATATTTTTTTGTTTTTGTTTGTGGTAAATATACAGTGAACTTCTCAAGCGGGCTTCGATGGCTAAATCCGAAAATATGAGGAATAGCGAAAAAAATCCAAGGTACCTCAGATTTTATCTAGCTCTTAAGAGTTTTACTACACAAATATCTTGCTTGAACAATACATATTATATTGTTCAAGATATTTGTGTAAACTGTAGTCAGACTATACTATAAACTGTAGACAGACTGTACTATAATAATAAATAAAAATAAACTATATAATAATTATAGTGTTCTGGACATAAACCACAATTTCATTGTTGTATATTTAGGTCAAGCAAATCAATAAACTTTACAAAATTCAGTGGTAATAAATATGAATTTCTATTCTTATAAGCTGTTATAGAAATAACTTTGGAAACATTTTGGTGTTTTCCCCATGACCTATTTGGAACAACACCAAACTACGCAACAAGTGACACTGTAATGGATTCTCTAAACTTTTGAACATTTCTCAAACAGATAAATAAATACTGTTTTATCCATGGTGTTGCTAAATATTTATAGAATGCGACTTGGTCTGCAATTTAGGTGAAAAGAAAGAAAGACGAAAGAAAGAAAAAAATGTTTATTTGTCGCAGGTACATGACGTGCGTACAAGAAATAAATTAACAATAATCATTCAATACATAACAAATATTATAAATACACAGGACTTATAGGTACAAAGAAAAATAAATACAAAATTAACAGCTTGCACGTCGTGACCGCGACAAGCAGGTTACCACTCAGCATGATGCTGTGCTATGGGGGACCCACAGCATAGCGCTGGTTTTCAGTGGTCACCCGTGAAAAAACGTACGGAAGCCAACAGACAGCATAAATATTGAATTACATTAAATAAGATAAAACAAACAGTACCTACTTGAATAAAAAAAAGAAAAGTAGCTTGTGACTGTCTCCAGGCACCAGCTAGGTATATGCCAAGTTCCTTAACAATTAGTTCAGTGGTTTTGATATGAACAAGTAACAGACGGAGACAATTTGACATTTAGGCAGTGAAGTACTTGCTCATGAATATGAGCATCTTTTACTGTTAGACTCACTGTGAAATATGCAAAAGAATCAGCTGTTCCCTATTTTTTTCCAGTTATGCGACCATAAATGTATGGAGCAAGTCGTGGGTTCGAAACAGGTAGGCGCATATTATTTTGTGCAATTTATTTCATCACCACTCTCAAAACGGTGAAAGGAAACATCGTGAAGAAGACATATTATGACATCTACAACCCGCACTGGGCCCGCGTGATGCATTATAGCCCATTCCAACTCATAGAGAGCCCTATATCCCAGTAATAGGAACATTAGACTGATTATGCAAATGTACGGACCCACTGATATGTTTTCGGTGATTTCATGATTGGTCCCGTAGTAAAAGTTGTTTATTCCCATGAGTACCACACGCAACTAAAGTATTGCCCACGAATAACAAATCACCCAGTATAATATCCATACGAATATCTTAAATTGTACTACAATCAAACATAAGCTTTTAGTTTATTATCAGTTTCACAGACCCCAAACGTGTCTTCAAAGATGAGATGGGTATTCGGATCTTAAGTCATGTGCCATCTGCACCTTTATTACCCAACTAAGATGCGGCCGGCTTCCAGATGCGGGCGAATATTTGTCAGTATTTTATACATAACTCCTGTCTAGGATACGTAATAAGCCCAGCTACGTCCACGGCACAGAGCATCTTATATATACTGGGTCCACGGCTTGCTCGGAACTGCTTGTAAAACCGCTTCTAAAATGCTAATTTGGTTTTGTCTATTCCCGAAAAATTATTTCTTAATTTTGACATAGACGACCTTTTTACACAACTGCTCGAAAAAAGGAGATTTACGTTTTCAGAGTTTTTGTATGGATTTGCGTGAGTGTCTTTATTCCAAGATATCGCGTTAAGATTCCTGTTTTTCACAAGCTTTTAAATATAAAGCTTTGTTTTACTGCAGAAACGTGTTAAATGGAATAAGAGATTGTAGTGTTTTCTGTTAAAGTAACTTCATAAAGTGCAGCTAAACTCAGCGCCCTTCCGTCGAGCTCGTCCTCCGGAATTACAGAAAAATAAATGAATATTCACATCACACAGATTTGCACTGACGAAGTCAACTAAGCGGCGACTTTGTTTTGTAAGTCGTGAAAACAATTAAGATTGAAATAATTGTAAAATCATAAAATATTCGAAATTATATCCTTACATGAATTGTTATAAAAACCTACATTTTCATTTTGCTGTTCTAATTATTCAATGCCATGAGGACCAATATTTTATTTTGACATTGAAAAGAGAGATTATTTTTTTCTTGAACGTGGACCTGAGCTAATGGTTTCCAGAAAAATATTCTTATGTTACCTTTTATCGAGTAGAGTTTCATGACAAAAGAAGGTTATTATTGACATTTATTTGATGAAAAAGGGTTATAGGTACAGTTAAGGTGGAAGCGTCAGGGTAGTCTGCGAAATTCAAATTTTCTTACGTTTTTTGCAATTTTCGGGTCAGTGTCAGGTTGTAACTATGTTGATAAAAAACCGGCCAAGTTCGAGTCGTACTCACACGCACATAGGGTTCCGTAGCACCAAACAATATAATAAAAATATTTTGAAGGCATTCGTTCATATGTTGTATTATTTTACATTCATCAACAAAACTAAATTTGTTTTCATGTATATAGTATGTTAATGAAAAACAAAGTTGTTGCTGCAGTTTGATGAAAAAGTGCCATATCTCAAAAAATTAACATCAAATCTTATTCAAACCAATTTTGGTTGAAAGTTTTTTTTACGTTCTATAATCCTATATTTTTTTCAGAATTTTTGTCCTCTTACTTGAAATTAGAGGGACACACACACACATTTGACCACATTGGAAGTGTTTATCTTTCAAACGATTTACTTTGATAGAAAATGGTTTTAGAAACCTCTGTGTCATTTTTAAAGACCTATCTATAAACATCCCGCACGTATAGGTTTGATGAAAAAATTTTTTTTTTAGTTTCAGTTCCATGTATGGGGAGACCCCCCTTAATCTTACTTTTTTTTATTTTTGTATAAAAACCTTATAGCGGTTCACAGAATATATCTACCTACTAAGTTTCAACTGAGTAGTCTTAATAGTTTCGGTGTAAAGTGGCTGTGACATACACGGACATACAGACAGACAGACTTAGCGAATCCATAAGGGTTCCGTTTTTTGCCATTCGTCTACGGAACCCTAAAAATGAGTAGCGCCGGTAACACGTATGTAGTATCAATTCAACCCTCTAAGTTCAATTAACCCTATTCTGTAACTATTTCATGAAAAAGTAATTCAATGGGGTTAAATGAACTTAAAAGGTTGTATTAATGATTTTGATGATTATAGTTCTGTTACTACATTCGTGTTACTGGCGCGACTCATTTTTCTAATTCCACAAGAACGCACAAATCATCGTGCAAGTGAAGTGTTACTAACATAGTTTATAAGTTGCTAATACTAACACAAAATGTTATTAGTATGTATATTTAGATTAAGGTATTTATCTATCTTTGTTACCTGAAATAAATGGTTTATTATTATTATTTTCATCAAGACAACCAGAAACTGACCTGCAATTTGCAAAATACGTAAGAAAATTTGAATTTCCCGGGCTACCTTGACGCTTCTACCTTAAACACGTTTTTTTCTAAGGTGACGCGATCATTTTCTTTTATAGTTTAATTAAACTGAATAACTAAGTAATGCGTCCTTAGGAATATTGAAATCGAATGTTTAAAACAAAATCATACTTTCTTTCTTCAACAAACATAAGAAAACAATCCTATTCTCACACTGCTACTGAAGTGCATTTGTTAGATAAGATAACACAGTTCTCACCGCCTCTTATTTTCATACATTCACATCTCGTTTGCACCCCTCGAGGAATATGTAGCTACGAGCTCTGTATCTAAAAAAAAAATGGCCAAGTGCGAAGTTGCACCGAGGGTTCTGTACAAACTTGTAGGTATTTTGTTACTAAACAAAATATTTATGGTTGCAGATTTTTTTACTTTAAGTGTGCTGTAAGACATTGCTTCTTGCCAAATTTCAAGATTCTAAGTCAACGGGATGTATATAGGTTTTGATTCCCTTGAGAAATTGCAAAATATGCGACAAAAACGGTCATACTCGTATCTTTTGATCGCGTTGACTTAAAAGTTTTTTCACAGCTGAAACAGACCGTAGACCCGAATATTTTATATAAATTTCAACTTGATACCTCTACGCGTTACTTAGAAAAAGGGTCTTGACCGACAGACAGAAAGACGGCCAACAAACTGATTCTATAAGGGTTCTTTTACCTTTTAAGGTACGGAACCCTAATAACCAACAAACCAAGTAGGCCCTTTTTGTGAAATTATACGAGGGTGATCGTAGGTCGGGCAAGTTGTTATTGGGATTTTCCGGTTGTTCAGGATATTCTCAGTAGCAGCCACGGAGTTTGGATTTGTTCTCGGTTGATGACAATAGGCTCGCCCTCTATTACAAGGGACTTAAATATATCTGCGAAATGTGGGTGTACAGTTAGATACACCTCAGCTTAACGCTTCGGGGATTACAGTCGTGATGTTATGTCCTCCGAAAGTCTGACAACGAGTCTTACCAAGGGATGCCGTGTGCCAGTCACTGTGGGCTGTGTCGCTCATTCAGTCGCTCCATGCGTGGTTATGCTAAGTAAGTTATACGTGGTTGTTGAGGCTAACAACATTTTTTTTTTATGTTGCACTACATCCTACATTCTACTAAGAGTACTATTGTGTTTTTCCATTAGAAATTTCTCAGTAGTAGCCCGGAGTTTGGAAGTTGGCGGTATGTTACATCCGTGCCTCGGAAAGCACGGTGAGCCGTTGGTCTTGCACCTGATCTCTCTCCGGTCGTGTTGGATTGCCGTCCAATCGGACTATGAGAGTAAAGGAACAGAGAGTGTACCTGTGCCTGCGCACACACTTGTGCACTATAATATCTCCCGCGCCGACGGCTAATCACCGCTTAGATTGGCCACCGTGACCGGTAACGGTCAGGAGGACTATTATTATTACTTTCTACTAAAAAATGTGAAAGTTTGTGCGGATGTATGGATGTAAACAGCGTGTAACAGAAAGGGTATAATCATATGGAATACTGTGGTATGGACCATCATACTGAACAACTTTCTCTATGGGATAACCATTGTAATCGTAAAAAAATAATCAACTGGCCCATACATTTGAGTACAGTAGTTATTGAGATTTTGCATAGGGCAGTTGATTATTTTCTTGTGATTTCGATGGTGGTCCCATAGAGAAAGTTGTTCAATATGATGGTCCGTAACACAGTCTTCCATATATGAATGTTTGTTATTCTTTCACACAAAAACCACTGAATGGATTTGGATTAAATTTAGCACACAGATAGTTTATAACCTGGATTAACACAAAGGATATTTTTTATCCCGGTAGTATGATCCCTTGGGACAATTATCGACCTCCATTCGGGCGAAGCCGCGGGCATAAGCTAGTACACAATACGTAAGCACTCGATGCGACAGCGTTAGTTACTCACGTGTAACCTGGTAGCATGCTTACAATTTGCGTAACCGCTTTCCAAAGATTTTTTTCCAGATTCCAACGATTTGTTCCTAGTTGAAATACTGAATGTTAATATTACACATATTATATTACGACGGAACCCCGGACCCCAAAAAACACGGTTATGTTTATGCGATAACCCTTCACGGGGTCGCCTGCAGGTGAGATAAGGAAAATGGCGGAACAACCAATGGGGTGTATCGTGTAACAGTATTGTCATGCATTTTACCTTATAGTGGAACTAAGGCGTGAAAGAGGTTTACTGAGGAGCTTGACTTGTTGTGTTTTTCGTTAGTGTTTAATGTAACACATAGAAATTGTTACAAAATGGTCCTATGTAACAATGGTAACAATGGTCGTATGAATTAAAAATGTCTTCATGTTTTTTAAGGTCATCATCTGCCTAGCCTTTTCCAAACTATGTTGGGGTCAGCTTCCAGTTTTACATGGAGCGACTGCCTATCAGACCTCCACAACCCTTGTTTGTACTAGGTAATACGATATCCCTTGGTAAGACTGGTAGCAGTATGCAATGATATCAAAGCTTTAAGCATTATATGTACAGTTTAATGTAAACCTAAACAAATCCATTAATAATAATTAAGGGTAACTTTCATATTGGCATAGGAACATAGTAAAAAAATACACCTTGAAAGTAAAACACGCTTCTGAAAAATACTAATCATTCGTTTTGATATTTTCAACTTACCACTCGTTTGAAGGAAAATTATTTTCTAAAAGAAACGCTTTTAATTTTATCTTTTAAAACGCTTGCCAACGTTTGTATTTCATTTCTAGCGTCCTGCTTTATTTCCTTTGGTTAAAAATCTGTCACAAAAGACTGTGTTAATGAAGCGTTTAATAAAAAAGAGGAAAAGTCAATGGCTGAAAATTCTCATCTGATTAAAAAGAGATTGTACCTATTGTAGATAGCTGTACCTTTTAACAAATATGTAATTGTGTTAACTTTCTTTATTATCTGTACGCCGTTGACGACAGGTTTTCCACTCCGATCAACTGAACGAATCAACCAGTTGATCAAAGTGGAAGTCGATTCAGGCATATATGTGTAAAAACCACATTGTGACTACTCTATTTCGCACCATTGACATGACCACTAAGTATTTCATTTTAATATGACTGTTTGAATTTATACTTAAATTAAACATACATGACATCTAAGGAAACAATAATCTAATCTATTTTAATATAACAATTAATTTAATTTAATTTAATATTTAATTTAATATCTATCTATTTCATATTTTAATTAATTTTCTGATACTATGGGTGTATGTGTAAAAACTTGCCTGAAATAAACGAATTTTATTTTATTTTATTTATTTATTTATTTTATATCTTCCTATCGGATCAACTAGTTGATACATTTTTTACTAAAATTTCTTTCCTTTTTGTTCCTATCGAGTCAATTTTTATTTTAAAATAATAAAACCAAGATAAACTTTTTGGCTGTATTCGTCTTATCCATTTTATTTTAATGTTGTAAAATCAGTCAAGCACAAAAATAGAGATCTCTTAATTTTATATTTACTCCTTTTTACACCTATGTTTAGCAAATAAAAAACTGTGACTTTGACATTCTCCGAACACCCTTGAACCAGTGCTATTGCTGAGCTTAAAGTTCTCGGGTTTTTTCATCAGGATTGTCTCAGCAACAGCCTCGAACGCTGGATTGGTGCCCGGTTGATGGCAATAGTCTCGCCCCCTATTGTATAGGACTCAAACATAAATGGGGACATGTCGGTGTACTACAAGGCACCTCTGCCTAGCCCTTCGGAGATTGCCGGCATGGTTTTAACCCACGTTTAAAGAAAATTCATCTTTCTCAACTTCTGAGTCAAGTATTATAATAAATAATGATGCGAACATAGAAGACGTTTTCTGAAATAGGTCTTTCAACTTTTCGAACATTCATCTTGATCCTGTCAACTTGGAGAACTTTATTCAGCTTATTTTACATAACTGTTGTGACGTATATGCCTTGGAGAGGTAGTTACGTAGATAACCTCACGCCTTATTCACATACGACGACCCGAATGGTGCAGCGGTTGTGAGGCTGCCTTACGTTCTTAGGGTCCCGGGTTCGAATCCCGGTAGGAGCAAATGTTTGTGTGATGAGCATGGACATTTGTTTCCGAGTCATGGATGTTTATATGTATAATAAGTATGTATTTACAAACAAAAAAGTATCTATGTAGTAGTATCAACTATCTGGTGTCCACGACACAAGCCTCGTTGCTTAGTGTGGCACCTAGATGGCGCTGTGTGTAATGTCCAGCGATATTTATTTATTTATTTATTTATTTATTTATTTACATAATGATAGGCAGAAACTTCAGAATTCCACCTGCTAGAATCCTAAAATACTTACTGTTACGTCCACGTTCATTTATCTGGTTGCATATTGGACCTAAGTGTGTTTGCTTCCACACAATGTAAGCCGACCATGAAATATAAGACTTTTGACTAACCAAACATTTTGTAGATAGACAAAACGCAGGCTGAAAGTAATAAAACTTTTTCTAGCTCGGGAGTTACTACCCGGATCACACGCTTGTCAGTTAAAGATAGAAAAAAGTAAGAGCAAAGGACCAATATATTTTTTTTGTGTATTGGTACCTGCTATAATTTGGCTGGTTTGATTAGGTTTTGTATATTTGGCTGGACTTGGAGGTGTTTGTGGAGGGAGTTTGGCCGTAGAAAGCCACACATATAAAGGCATGGAAGGCTATGGAGAAGACCTTTGCCCAGCTGTGGGATAACAGGTTGAATGAAAAAAAATATTTGTCAACTTACAGTAACTACGCCACTCATATACTGGCAAATAAATATTGAACTTACATTGTCACTTACGGGAAATCTTCCGTGATTATCAATTATTCTAAGATCTCGATATTCTGACGCTGTTGCAAGCTCGATGATCGCGGGATGACTGGGGAATGTGCCTAGTCAGAGGCCCATGGGCGACATGAAAACTCTGACACCAGGTTAGGCACTAACCCCCGATAAAGAAAAAAGAAGTTTAGTTTAAATTTTAATTATAAACCGTGAAAGCTTAAAACAGCGTTTAAATAAATATTATTCTTAATCTTATGCTAACTGAGAATACCACAATATCGTTTTATAGATGTCGTATAAACTTGACTAAGTCGCACCCGCCGTCTGTACGCTTAGATCTTTTAAACTACGCAACAGATTTTAACGCAGTTTTCAGTAATAGGTAGAGTGATTCAAGAAGAAGGTTTATATTATGTATAACATTGCACCCGTGCGAAGCCGGGGGTGGCTAGTTTAATAATAAATTCATAATTAATTTTATAATTTGCTTCGTAAGTAAGCCTCAAAACTAATTTAATTTATATTTCCGCGTATAATTTGCGCGATGCTTTCATAATGAAAGCCAGACTAGTCTCAATTTAAGCTCTCCCCTCACCGAGTATGGCTGCAGGCATTCCTTCTGTATAATTAATACTGTTATGAACTTGCATTCCTAAAGCTGTAATTCAAGGAAATTCTAATAATTGCTGCAAAAGCGGGTTTCTCGAGAATTCCATTACTAAAAATACCTGAAGAAAGTTTTACATAAATGTATTATTATCGTATTATCGATCATTTCTCGATATAAATGGTGTAAAAGTATCCTTAGCGAAGCCGAAAAGCAATTGTTCTCCTTATCATTGCAAGTACTTTTTTGTTGTAGACCATACCTGGGAACCTTCTAGTTACGGGGGTTTAGGGGGGGGTCAAAGTTCCAAAAGTATATTTGAAATCCAAGTTCTTAATGTTATAACTTTATTTCAAATACCTCCAAGACCCGGTACCTACTATTCAATGCATCCATCAGCACAATGTTTTGAATTCGTTACATTGAGTAAAAAAGTCGTTTCCAAGCAATAATTTCTTAGGAGATGGGCTTTCAAATGACGTTAAAAAATTAAATACAAAAGACTAAGAGGACGAGAAGAAGAAAAAAACAAACACTTCAGGTTTACTATATTAGTATATGTAGATAGCGACTAATAACAGGGTTCTAACTTTTTCTTATATTTCAAAAGAGTGTTGTACCACGCATTCGAAGTGCAAATCACAAGTGGCCCACTCGCCATCGTCTTCAATCATTCAATGAAAGCGTCTTTCATCGAGCTACCGTCGCGAAAGCAGCTATTCAAAAGAAAGCTCCCTTTTTTCTTCTGAAAGAAGGAAAATTAATTAACCCACGGTTTAATGGAATGAAAATTTATAAAGGAAAATTGCAGTAAGATTTTTTTTAGACTTTACCGTAGGTACAGACGCCAGCACATCAAGCTATCCGAAACTGTAAAATTTTCCCGATCAACCTTGAAGATTATGCTTTAGCGATAAAGTTGAAAATCTATTAAAGAAATTTGACAGATTTTAGTAGCTTGCTAAGCTGATGTCTGTTTAGAGATGAACCTATTACTGTACCAACAATAAAGATGTTATTTTCTTTTTTTTTTAACGACGTGCGATTCATCAACAACTTGTTAATTAACATTTATTTATACAAACCGTTCATATGGCTGGAACATAAGCCAACAAACAAAATGGGCTTCCGTGAACCTTTGATACGCTCAACGAAAACCACAATTCTAAAACTTTGTGACTGAAACTTAACCGAGGTTAATTTAAAAAATTGTGAAACTTTTCAATGCAAAAAATCAAACGAAAAATTATATAAGTTTTGAAGACATCGCCTTCTGAATCTTGAATGACAAAAGTTAAAAAAAAAAGCTCAAGAGATTGAAGAGAAAGTTGTATGAGTTTTCTTTGGATAATATTATTCATTCTATTTACCGTGAAGTTCTGAATACTTAATGAATTTCAGAGATAGATCGTGTGGGATGAATCTATTCTATACTTATACGTATAAATTAAACTCGCATCTGACTACGCAGTAATTAAAATGTTTAATATTTTAGTTTTGGCCGTGGCATCACTTGGGCCCGCCCTATCAGAATACCAGCAGCAGTATTTTTATTTTAAATGTTACAGTACCATGCTGTTATAGGGTTATTTTAGCCATTTGTACAGCACCAATTTTGTTGAATGACATCAATTTTTTTGGTTGTTTTCTTTTCATTTAATTTAGTTTTAATGTTTTGTTCTCTGCGGGGCAAATAAATAATTTTCTGTTGTTTATTTTTCTATTAATATTAAACTTAAAATATAACAAATAAATCATGATGTTTTATCAAGTCGTATAAACTGCAAAGATGGGGCAGTTCGCTAGTTTCTGTACTACATAATATTGTTAATGGGCAACAGTTGCCACTGTATACCAAGCGTGTTAGAACCACAATTCACTCAGGAATGACAAGATGTTGACGTGCCTATCTGTCAGACACGTCTTAACGTCGCGTCGCGTCGGTACACCACCTATTTGTAGAGCACATCTCAAATATCATAAAAGGGACTAAAAATGGACAAGCGTTACGCCAGACCCGTCTCTTATGTCTGTTAGTGTAAATTGTACTTAAGAGTTATTGATACTCTTGAAATCGCCTTTCAACAAATCAACTGCAATTTGATATGAATATGAATTATGCAGTGCATTCTGACAGATTGGAACGAATACAAAGGAAATTCACGAGATACTTAAGTTACAAATTTAAAATCTCTTACTCGTCGATTCGATCTCGTTCGATTTCACTTACTTCCACTTGTAACTCGGAGAAAAATATCTGACATACGGTTCCAACTTAAAATAGCACAATCAAGGATCGAATGTCCTGAACTTCTTTCTAAGCTGTCCCTGAATGTTCCATCTCGACATTCTCGCTTGAGATATCTTCTCCGTGCTCCTTTCGCTCGCACAGTTTACCGTAGCAATTCTTTTTTGCTCCGCTCAATCAAAATATTTAACCAAGTTGTAATGAACGAACACCCCTCAATTGATTTGTTTGCAAGCAGCCTAGCGACAATTAGTTCTGCCTTGTCTAAAAGCTGTGTTGCTTCTTATGATCTTTAATAGTGGTTACGCATACATGCCTGCTTGCGCAGGTATTTAATTTAGTATTATATTTAGTCATATTCTTTGTTATTACATTATGCTTAGTTATTCATATTATGCTTAGATATTGATTCTGTACTTAGTTATTAGTTTGTGCAACAATAGTTTATTGCTAACTGTGGAGGCTTGTAAATGGCTTGCCGTTGATTGCCTCACTTTTTCTCTGCACTCTATTTTGTATTTTTAACTGTAAGCCTCCCAAACACAATAAAATAAAATATAACCTCGCACAATGCAATAGAACAAGCGAGATGCGCGAGCTTTTATCTATTTCCGTCAGTAGTTTCGTAAGTCACTTTTTCGTGGCATGCTCAATACAATTTCTCTCTTTTGTATTTTTTTTTGTCGTTCCCACAAGGAGCGTGTAACTCGTGACCACAGAGTAAATTGCACAGGGCTCATTTATAGAGACGCGGTGCGTTGTGCAGCCCGGTCCACAATCAATTCAAACATATTACGGCGATGTATGAGAGCATTTACGAAAAAGCGACGTTGGCCACGCGGCGTCACACGTGGCAACGCCCCACGTATTCGTAAACAACATCATACATTGGCAAACATTTGTGTTAATGTGTTGGCGCGTGTGATAACGCGGGCCGCTGCATTCGCCGGCTCTCCGCAAATGCAAAAAACGCGCAACGCGCCGCGAGACACCACGGTCCAGGCCGCACGCCGCACGCGACGCATAAGGCTTCGGGAGATGCAACCTACGACGCGACGTGACGCTTCGTAATGACCAATAATGCATGCTCCACACAACTTCTTTCATTTTTTTTTTGCAGTCTCGGCGTCTCGGTGCAAGGCTGCACCTAAGAGATATCGATACTCTACAAAAGAGGCGTAGTTAAAACATAACGTCGCATTATCAAGGCATCGATGTATAGTCATCGATGTAACAATTTTCGCAGTATAGTATTTCGAACTCATATAGGGAACCCCTTGTAATCGCCTTGCAAAATAGAATCTATGAAACACAATAACAGTGGTATACGGAAAGGTATTATTTTTAAAAATAATGAATAAAACCATAGCTGTAAGGTTCTCAACTTGCTCGTCATTACAGTAGCTCGTATACTGTGTTCTTTCAATTTCCTCCTTTATATTATGCAAGCTAATAAAGTGCTGCTGGTAAGAGCTTGGGGCTTGCAAACAGCTAGCTTTTATATCAATATTTACAAAGACTTAACGAACGTAGTTACAAAATAACGATCTTTAGTTAATAGATATTATGTTTCCTTCAAAACACACAGCGTTGGTTGAAGAAGCTGTCATTAGATTTTGCCTTAAATGCTGTAAATAGTATATAAACACTTACCAATTTCCGAACGTTACCTTAACATCTTTCACTATGGCAGTAGCTCGCGATAATCTATGGTAGCGGCGAGTTGACATCTGTCATTCATAGCGTCTAAAAATTTTGCCGCCAACGTATGGAAAATTTTTCATTCGTCAATTTTCTTAGAAAATTTTGAGTAAAGTGGTGTAAAGTTTCAGTTAAAGCTTTATAGATAGAATTAAAGTACTCGTGATAAGTAATTTCATATTATCTTTGATTATGAGTGAGCTTGATACGGTGATATCGAAATGGTGAGCGAAAGCTCTCACCGCAAGGTCGCCGGTGCTCCTACCCTACCGGTTCTTCGGACGGAGATCGGTCAGTGGAGACCAGTGAACCCGAGCGGCGGTTCTCTTATGAAAGTGAGGAAGAGAGCTCTTCATCCTCGGAGGATGAGGACACTGCTTCCCCACCGCCGAACAAGAGGTTAAAGAGATCAAAGCGATTACCCTGTGCGGGCCCCCGCATCAACAATTTAATGAACCAAGTAAGTTTTAATCTGGTTACATGACACAATTGCCACATTACATCAGTAACTTTAGTCAGAAACAACTAACTACTAATGTAAACTGTTCTGACTTAGTGTTGCTAGTACTTCTAAACTGCACAGTAGTTTTCTAAACAACCTGGTTGTGACTAAAGAGACAGAAACTTTACTATTTGGGGAATTAAGTGTACAATATAATGATAAGATAATTATTCCTTAAGCTAATACAGAGGCTCTTGAAGAGCTTAAATTACTACAGCAGTTTGACACTCCAGTGTGGAAAGGAATTTGTTACAAGAATACCTTACGAACATGTTCAACCACACCAAGTTTTACACAATTAAAGGTAAATGAGGAGTTACGTCAGTTGTACAAAACCAGGGACTATTTAACCTCTGCGGAGGGAGTTTTGGCTGGACTTTCTAATGTAGGTCTAGAGCAGAGAGGGCTGCTCAAGCAGGGACTGCAAGATCTTGTTAATTGAGCTGCAGCTCGCCCACAAGAATTGTCTCCTAACACACTTTTTGAGAAAGTCCCCACTCTGTTTGGTCCAAACTCGTGTTGCTCACAACAAGTGCTTTGACAGTCATATGCAGATAATTTGTGGCAGGAGAAGTGAATGCATTGAAATAAGGCAAAGTAGAATCCTAAAAAAGATAAACACTTAAAACTTAAGGACATCTTCATTAAATATACCACGAAGTACAGAGTATTTCTTTAGCCGAGAGGCCTTGCAACCTTTTGTGCAATAACCAGGAGGGTCTCAAATATGCCAAATAAAGGACAATGACCAAAAGTGGTACCAACAAGTCTCATGCTTCAAGATCAAAAGTTTATAGTAATCATTTTCATAATTTTTTAAGACATTACGCGTCATGGGTTTGATTTTTTTGAATATGGGTTTTAATTTAAACGATAGAAGTATGAATATTGTTATACTCTTAATGCTACTAATATTGTTGAATATTGTTTTACTCCCTTTACATGACATTCACACAACCGGTCATAGGGATGTAGAATGTACAGAAACTATTTTGATAAATCGACTAACCAGTCATTCCAACCGTTTCTTTTTATAATAAATACCTAAATGGTTTGCTTCAAAAACATTTTACGAATTATTTGTAAATACCTTTGCTTTCTTTTTGTTGAAAAACAATAACAATTAAGTAAAAGCTGAATACCAAATCGATTTGGTATTAATAATTGACCCAAAATCGATTTTGTTACTAAAGATTCTTATTAAATTCCGGTGCCTACATTTCTGACATTTGTTCCGACGTTTACGTCCGTCTTTGTTCTTAGAGTTGAGATTAATTAATTATTGTATTGTGTGTTGAGAAGTAGAACTTGTTTTGTGAACTTATTTATGTTTATTGTGCAAATATGTCGAGCGGTGTGGTCAACCGAATGACGCCGCCTGTCACCCGGCAAAACCGATGTATCAATTGTTCATTTTCTAGTTACCTGGTTTTGAGGTTATTCAGATTTTATAAAATTACCCCGAAACTCAGGAATAGTAAACAAAAAAAAAAAAAAAAAGAAAAAAAAAAAAAATATATATATTGTAAACTAAAAATGATAAGTGTAGACTATAAAAAACAAAGTTTGATTTTGATGCAGTATGATACGGGATTACATACATCCATGAGCATTGTCCTTTACAAAAGTCAATTCTAGATTCCACTCAGGAACTAGAATACTTAGGCCTTCTTTGGAACACTGGCCCTGCCCACAAACAAGGTGGAAAGGGTAAAGTTAGTTAGTAATATCAATAGTTCTGAAAAATAAATTTTGTTCCCAAGTTCAGAGTTTATTAGGACTTCTACATTTTGCTACCCTCACCACTCCAAGGGGACGACTGCATTGTCGTAGACACAAATATTTCTGAAGGTATTCAGGCAAGGCAGACCAAGACAAAAAAGGTTGCTTCCTGTGCTGGTTTGCCAAGAGCTAACGTGGTGGCGAGAAGCCATAGACCACAGCTCAGTTCCCCTACACATGGGGCAAGTAACCCACTTTCTGACCACCGATGCTGCGGACGAAGGGTGGGGAGCCCACATCAACGGGCTCCTCTTGTCAGGAACTTGGCAAACATATCAAAGTAAATGGCACTCGATCTGGAAAGAGATGTTTGCCGTATACGCAGCAATAAGCAGCCAAAAAGCCAATCTTCAGAGTGCACATTTTTCAGTTCAATCCGTCAACAGAACAATAGTAGCTTATTTGAGAAACGAGGGAGGGACACGTTCCCTAGCGCTCCTGAAGCTAACTTGCAAACTAATGAAGTTAGCAGATCAGTTGAACATCACTCTGTCAGCGGCGTACCTCCCGGGGAGGTACAACGGCATAGCCGACCGCTTATCAAGGAACGGACTAGTGCCGGAATGGCACCTGTTGCCCCAGGCCTCGGAGGCCATATTTTAAAAGTGGGGCGTCCCCAACGTGGACCTATTCGCGTCCGAAAAGTCGGCCGTTGTGCGACAGTACGTCACATGGGACTCAAACGATGGCTTGGCAAGCTTCTGCGATGCATTTAGTCGAAGATGGCAGTATCGACTAGCATGGGTGTTCCCTCCGCCCAACTTGGCACGAGTGCTCAGTCATCTGAACTCGGCGGAAGGGACGTACATATTAATAGACTGGACCCAGTCTGCCTGGCTCCCAGACTTGAAGGCAAGAGCTCTCGGAGAGCCAGTGCCGATACAGAATCTATGCAAAAACCTCATAGACCTGACAACAGGCAGAACTCCTCCACAGATCGATAAGCTGTAACTTTTAGCTTGGAAAGTTGGGGGTGGGTCAGTCAGGTTGCCCAATGGTCAGTAGAGGAAAAGGACCTCTTACAAAGTAGTTGGGGAAAATCCACACTTGTTACTTATAAAGCTCCTATCCAGACATGGATATCATGGTGTGATTCTCACCGCAAAACCTAAATCACCTGATCCCAAAGATTTAGCGAGGTTTCTAGCCAAACTATACTTGGTTGATAATTTAGCTTCTAGCACCATCCATTTACACAAGTCTGCATTTTCTAAATACTGTGCCATAACAACAGATATATCTTAAAACTTTTTTGTCCATCAAGTTTTAAAAGTTTTAAAACCACTGCCTAGAAGATCACCGGTATGGGATTCGAAGTTATTCTTTGATTGGCTTAAATCAACCCCAGAGGTTAACACACTCCGCACGCAAAATACGCGCTTAGACGTGGAGTAGCGGACACCAGCCCGCTATACAATACCACACTCCTTGATATTGCTAGGAGAACAGCACTTATTTTACTTTTAGCCTCTGGCAGACGTTTACATGACCTAACATTGTTACATATATCAAATGATCATATGGTCTTAGATGATGAATCCTTAACATTGTGGCCAAAGTTTGTCTCAAAAACAGATACTGGACACCACAGACAATCAGGGTGGTTACTTAAAATCCATCCTAATCCTAATCTATGTCCAGTAAGGCACATATAATGCCTTGTACAATATTCACGTGATAGAAGAGCACGAGTAAATAGGTTAACAAGCTTATTTACAACAATAAAAGATGTGGCCAGGCCAGCATCAAAGACAATAATTTCAAAATGGATAAGATCCATCTTAAAACAGGTAAATATTGAAGCATCTCCGGGAAGCATAGGGTCTGCCGTGGCCTCAATAAGCTGGCTAGAGAATAGATCACTTGACGAAATTTTAAGTAGAGGCAGCAAGAAGAAGAAAATACTGAAGCAGTGATACTTTTAGGAAATTTTACTGTCAGGAGGTGATAAGAGAGAGTGTCCCACAGGAAGATTTATTATAATGATAATTTTTCTAACATTTAAATAAATTTATGTGGTACATGGTACACATTTCATGTCAATTTGATTCACAAATTATGAGTGTTATTTAATAATTTGATTGATTTCACTAACAATTAGTCAGTATTAAATAAGTAAGAAAATGATTGATCTCATCATGACTTTATTTAGTAAAATAATAATTCAATAATCAAGAAAGAAGTAGTGTTAATTTTGACATTTTCTAGAATATATAAATTGGATTGGAATACTTTATTGTTTAATTCAACATTTCATGAATATAGGTATGTTAATATTGATTCATTCCATACATAATTCACATAGCGTCTACATCCTTCAGGTATTCTTTCACCAGCAGATATCAAACAGGTCTTCAACCAACGCTGTGTGTTTTGAAGGAAACATAATAGAACTGTTTTGCATTAAAACAAAACAGATATTATGTTAAATGAAAAACACACAGCGTTGCAGCAAGGTGCTTGCTGGTGAGTTTTGAAGACTTCTATGAATGACAGATGTCAACTCGCCGCTACCATAGATTATCGCGAGCTACTGCCATAGTGAAAGATGTTAAGGTAACGTTCGGAAATTGGTAAGTGTTTATATACTATTTACAGCATTTAAGGCAAAATCTAATGACAGCTTCTTCAACCAACGCTGTGTGTTTTTCATTTAACATAATATCTGTTTTGTTTTAATGCAAAACAGTTCTATTACTTTATGGATATTGCGGTAGGTACAACAAAATACGCTTTTATTTATTAGGATTTGTTATTTTGTTGTTCGATGTGTTATTGATGATTGTTTTTGGAGTTCTCGTTGAAAATTAATGTCAGAACAAAACATTTATGCCTGTTTGACCCTCTTGCACAGACGACCTACGGATTTTTCAGAGCTGTTTTATTTTGTACTAGCCGCCCCGGCGTCGCATGGGTGAAATGTCTTATATAAAAACCTTCCTCTTGAATCACTCTATCTCTAAAAAAAACTGCATCAAAATCCGTTGCGTAATTTTAAAGATCTAAGGATACATAGGGACAGACAGCGGGAAGCCACTTTGTTTTATACTATGTAGTGATTTGTATATATTTTATTTTATATTATTTTATTTTTTATTTCTGATTTATTCGAGTACATAAAGTAGTTCCCAAGCGTGCCAGGAATGCTTCAGGTACACTTTAATTAGTAGGTTCAACTAAAAAGTTACTGAATGCAGTCGCTGTGGCTGAGATGACATCATCATCATCAGTTAGTTAATCTTTACCTATCAACTAACTGTAGGTACAAGAAGGAGAAAGTCTTCGCAGAAAGTAAAACTGAATTTTCTTTAAGTTTTTCGTTAATATTGCCACCTCGGCTCAGGTACTGCACGAGCACAAACCTCAGGATGTGGTGAGGAACATAATAGAAAACAGATGTCAGTAGCGGTGCTTCTACTTATTCGATATGAGGCGTGTCGAGAAATACAGCGTCATAAGTATGTATTATAATGCTGCGATTACAAGTGGTTTCTCGAACGCTTGCAAAGATTTAGAGCAAGGTAGGTTTAGATAGAAGATATGCACATGCAAAAGTGAAGTTATAAATGAATGATGATAACACAAATAACTAGTATCCCATTAATTTATATCTTTTTAAAGCACCACCATAATCTAGTTACTTTGTATAAGTACCAAGACTAAACTAGTATTTTTATCATTACGTCTGCGCCTAGCCTTTTCCCAAATATCTTGGGGTTGGCCTCCAGTCTAACCGGATGCAGATGATTACCAGTATTTTACATGGAACGATTGCCTGTCTGACCTCCACAACGTAGCAAGCAATCACAAATATACGAAATGTCTGAAATAAATCGAATGACAAAATAGGTTTTAAACTTTTAACGAGTGCATCAGTCATTTAAGTTTAAAACGGCTTTACGTACTAAAATTATCAAACAAGGGCACGATAATATTCTTCTGCGAAGCAGTCCTGCTAGCGAAGGAGGTGGCGGAACGTGAGAGGGAGAGAACATCACGTCCCAGCTCGGACGTGACGCGGGGTCGTAGACGCCCGGTGCGTCCCCCGTGAGAGATCACGGGGGACGCACCGGGCGTCGGGGGCCACGTGGCGGCCACCGTAGGCGCAGGCCTGTGGACGATGAGCTATGGGCTAGCTCGCCCTCCGTCCGTCCTAAGACGACAGGCCGTGTCGACGGCGCGTTCGTGTTCCACGCGCGCCTCAAAGATATGTCAACGAAAGGAAGGGGTCCGCAAGGGCCGATGCCTGCCGGGGCTGCGGGACTGTTCGAAAGAGATATCGTGGCCCCAGAACATAAAGGGTGATGAAGGAACATGGATGGGTTTTAGTCAGTAAAAGTCTAACACTCCCTCCTGCTCCGCCCAGAGCGGGAGGAGTCATTTGATGATTTCCCATCGAGAAAAAAAAAATGGGCATGATAATATAGACTTCGTAAGTATTTATTATTCTATCAGAACGGTGTCAACTTTTTATATATTATTCAGAGTCTTTTGAGGATAAATAAAATGAGGCCTTCACTCTGAAAATATTTTAAATGAAAACGTCTACAACTTTTAAAACTCGAAATGTAAGAAACACTTTTAAAGATTACATTTCATTTAGCACTTCAGCTCAGATTTTTGGTCTATTTTTAGTGATGAATCAAGATAAATATTTTTATAACTGACTGCCTCGAGAGTCCAGTGGCCGCGAATGCTGAGCATGGAAGAGGGGAGGGGAAAAACCCAATAACGGAGTTTTTAATCAGGAATTTCTCAGTAGCGTCCTGACTTGTGCGCAGCTAATGGCTATAGGCTTTCCGCCAATTTTATGGGACTTATACATAACTGGCCAAATATTGGTATCTAGTACTAGTAGGTACACTTTTGTCTAACCCTTCGGTAATTACAGACGTGATTTTATGTTAAATATTACTGAAAAGTGATGTTAGACCCTGTTAGACTCCTAAAAGAATATTACTAAGTTATACAGTCGGGACCACAGATTTCACCAGACTGGTCGGGACGCTAGGAGCATGTGCTTTCGCCGCGCGTGCTGGGATGGCGGGCAAGTCGACATAGCCGAGGTATAGAAACTACAAATGATAGTACGTCTGTGTAATCAAACTATGTGTCCCCTTACCTTTCACCTTTTATAATGATGCATTAGTATTAAGAAAACTTAAGAGCTGTGTCCACGAGAACACTGCCGACAAACTGTCCTGCAGTTTGGCAGAATATTTGTAAAATACTCTTGTGTAACTTTTGACGAAATAAACAAAAAAAAAAATATATATATATACTTTTAGGAGCAACCTGTATCATTTAAAACTTCCTCCACTACTTCTGTTTTTTATGCACGGACGGTCGGTCGGAATGGTCACCGAGGTTCGCTCGTTGATATTAGATATTATTTCGCCAAATACCCGTTGTAAGTTTTATTGTTGTTTTTTTATTTTTAACTAAGTACCTACCTACTTACGTGGATATAATTCTAAATTATGTAGTCGATGATCTCGGTGCACGGTAAAACTCTAATTAGTTTATGTTGGCAACAACTTAAATGTATAAAATGTATGTACCTACTACTGAATAAATAAATAAATAAATTTAAAAAAAAAGACAAATCTCGAACAAAAATCCTTTTATATTTGCCAACTATGAAGTTTTGTTTGGAAATGTGAGTCAGTTATAAAAGCAGACGTGTCGCCTGAATACGGCCACTGATAAGAACTATCTACCTGTCTCATTGTCCCCTGTACCATTGTACATGAGCCACTACCGCCAGGGGACAGCGCATCAAGATATTTGCATACTTTAGGTCGTATGGAAACAGTGTTGTTGCATTTTCCAGGAGAATGTTTGCAATGCCAACGAATACACAAGCTTGATACTTTTCATGAGTTGAAGAAGTAAAAAGAGGTTGTCCCATTTTAAAACTAACAGGCTTATGCAAAGTGGAAATTGTGTTTTTCCTGCTCCTCCACTATATTTTTCTGATTAATTTCGTTGCGGGATTCAAGACGGTTAAACTGTATCTCTGGGATTTCGTCGAGCTTCATTGTCTCGGCGCTTTTCTGGTGGTGCAGTGGTTTGGGAACAGTGTGGCAGGCTTGTAACAGGCTCATGGGCTATGCCATCGGGGCTAAACCTCTTTGGTGGATGAATTTTCAAAAATCCTTTTTCTTTTATATAAACAACTGTTGTGCAATAAACTCCTGGAACCATCTGTTTCCTGCTGTGTTGACAACAAAATCACACCTTTATGAAAGAAAACTTCACCAATTGTCACAAATATTTTTCATTAGGTAGTTTTGCCTGCACAAGACAAACTATTACTGTCCTACCCTCCAATCGATATCATAATAATCTGTTGTTATTATATAAACGACCCGTAAATACCCTTTGCCCGTAAATATAAGCAATTAGTCGTCCCCTACGGCACCCGAGGGAACTGACAGGGTTAGTCTATTACACTATTAGTCCGCGACACAACACGACTGCCGTTCATTAACACATGGTTGATGGTTCGTAGTTTAAACTGCTATTAGTATAATGAAGTTCGATGAGAGTTGACACAGTCGTCATTCATACAAAATGGAAATACTATAGCTGGGCTATAACAATCTTTGATGTTATGTTATTCCATCTACCACAATCATCGGACTGACACTAGGAACGATCAGATCGGATATTCCCGCATCACCGTGATTCGTATGTGTTGTTATTTTTTTTTTTGCTCAGCCTCTAATTTCCCACAGCTGGGACAGCCTATCATAAGGCTATGAGGCTCCACTCTTTTCTGCGGCGGTTTTCTCTGGCCAGTATCTCACATACGTCTCTACGCCAACGTTTTGTAGACCTCCCTCGAAGATGACGTCCGTCTTTTGACACCCACTGCGTGTTGCTATGGTAAAAGTAAAAGAAAACACAAATTCTGATAGCAGTTCTTAAAATATTCGATCGTGTTCTTAAGACACTGGAAGTTAGAAAGGTGAAGAAAAAATAATATACAATATTAACAGGACATCCCTGGCCTAAGTGAGTGACGAAGGGTGATACAACATATACCAATATTCAGTTGTAAGTATCTATTTGTGTTAAGACTAAAGGTCGACTCAATTTGTCTACGTATTTGTATTGTATCGTCTTTGTACGTTTTCTGTTTTACAAGTTTAATGTATTATTTGAACCTTTTTATAAACTTTTATTATTTTAAAGAGCAACTACCAAGTTTTATTATAACTAATTGAATTACCCTCTAACTCTAAAGGTAAACTTTTTCAAACTAAAACTATTACACAAAAAAAAAAAAATTGGTTCATTAACTTTTGTTTAGTAGCATGTTACACTAACTAATTATAAAATATAAAAGGCGGCGCTTCCTGGCACAGGCATCTATATGCTTAAAAGGAGACGCCATCAACTGTATTATGTACAACGTGTAGTAATGAAATAAAACATTTCTGTTTTTTTTTTTTAACTATGCCGCTTTCGGATGAACGGTTCAGTGCAAATAGTTCAGATCTTCGTCTACAATATTAAAGCTAGCTTCTCAGTCCTTCCACTTTCTAATCATCTCGTGCAAGTTCTAAAATTCAGTTCTACTTAATGTGAGCTTTAATCAAAACTTGTCCTCTATTCATGGTTTTCAGTAAGACACGTTTGTGTTGCTTGAACTTGGGTCGGGGCCCTGAAGTCGAAAGAAATGTAAGGGGCTTATTTTTCAACAGAAGGAACATAAGACTTGGTGCCTTATTAATTTTGAGATGCAAACGAGAGGTGTTATTACAATTAGATATGTTAAAATTAAGATATGTTAAACATCGTTCTACATAAGTGGCCTGTGGGCCAGCAACACTCGGAAAACAATGGACGCCCTGAGGGACTAATACTATACTGTTATAGTATTAGTCCCTCAGAATGTTTTTCGGGCTACCGCGTTTCTGTAGTGCCTCTGACATGTTCGCTCAGGCGCATCTTCATGAATTTCACGCAATGCTGCAATGGTGAGAAATAAAACGGCGTCACTGTTAGAGAAAACGCGCTTGAGTCCTCTGAAGATGTTAGTGGACAAATTTATCATGGATCATGGCGCTTGTAACAGCTTCAAAATATCGGGAGCTCAGAACAATTAAAAATCGCGGATAATCTCCTTTAAGTGTCGTGTAAGTTTAGACTTTTTACGTATTACAGTTTCAATAATGTTCGTGTAAAACGAAATAAGATATTGTAAGTTAGCCACATTTTCAGTTACTCAAGGTCTAAAATTACACCAGTTCTGCATCTAAAGTGTTTCTTCTAACACACCTGCACATCGCGAGTTTATTTTCTACTCCAAGCTCAACTTCACCCCTGGGGGTGTAACTAATCCCCAGAGGCAGCGATACAAAGATTGCAAGCTAATAAGCGCCGCTAACAATAACACGCTGTTATGAAGCTGCACAATAGCGCATAAGTCTTAGCTAGTACAATAGAGCAGCTTATTACTTTTTCTCATTTATAATACATGCAATGCAACTTTTTTCATAAAACCTTCAGAGTGCTTTCTTTCTTTTAGTTTTAACTTCTTATAGAACATAAAGTTGTTTTTGGACGTATTCCTTCGTCCAGGGAAGTACATACAAGTGCATTTGTGGCAATATGATGGAACTGTTGGCGCAGTGGCTGCTGCGCTGCGTATCATATAAATATTTGTTCCCCGCACGGAACAAATATTTATATGATTTAAAGTAGTTTTTCTGGGTCTGACTGTTTGTATATGTGAGTTTAAATGTTTGTAAACGCACCCAACATACAGGAGAAATTCCTAGTGGGGGGACCACGTTATAAAAAAATATATAAAAATATCTTTACGCCACATACGAACTACATATATTTTCGTATCCTGCACCTCGTTACCGGAGTTATCCGCATGATTTTCACCACTAACCCGACATCAACCGTCGGGCAGTAGCCCTGGTCAGAGATTATTGCCTTTTCAATAAAAGATGAAGACCATTTCACCGGGATGCTCCCTTTAATCTACCAAGTCTCGCTGCGCTCCTCTTTGAATGGTATCGTTGCCAGTGTACTTAAGTTGCTGAAATGTCTGATCCTCGTATTGTAGACCACCAGACAGGCCATATTTTTTTGCCATCCAAATGTAGTTTTCTAAATATTCAGATCACAAGCGTTGCCAAAACCATCCATGTTTACAAACCTATTTCTACTTCGTTTTACTTTGTTTTCGCTATAAATATGGCCACTAAAAATGAAACATCGCTTGGGACGATGATATGTTTATATGGGAAAAGGTTTTGGAGAACTTATGTCTAAATATACCTATATTTTTATGATCGCAGGCACATGTTGTGGCCCTTGTAACCCTTCAGGAAACGAATGCGTATGTTAAGTGGTCCATTCGTCTATCTAAGTGCTCGGTGAACGTCTATAGATATAAGTTCAGACCGCTGTCGACAGTCAACATGGCCACATTTCCATTTTGACTCCCGATATGAAGGCGGTGTTTTGATTCAATGGAATATTTTGTTGCTGTAGCCTCTTAATGCAGTATGAAGTTCCAGATATTTAACACTGATCTTGAATTGAAATTGTACGTAAAGTTCATGATTTACTTGTTATATTCATTTATATTGTGATGAATATGAATGTTGATGGATGGAGAGGGAGAGGAAGGCCAAAGAAAAATGGATCGATTGTGTGAGGAATGACATGAAAGAGAAAGGAGTAAATGCACTGAAAAAAAAAAGTAGTTGCCACAATCAAGATTTTGTTTAGATTGACTAAGTAACTTGTTTGCATCTTAGCCTATCAAGCACAATGATCACAGCTACTATTTTTATTTGATTGAGATTTGAAACGGGATCTTGATTGGAGTTATCACAAAACCTATTTGCAGCAATCAAGTCAAATAGTAATAAACACAACAAGAAACTTATTTAGCGCAAACATTTAGCGCAAGATTTGATTAAGTTGTATGATTAATACAATTAATTGCAATGATAGATGATATCAAGTCAAATGAAAAGATCATTTGAATTGAAGTAATCAAAATGCTTGATTGACACAACTAACTTATTTTGTTACAGTTAACATTTTTTTAACTTATCTCTTTTTTAACTCTTCTACAATGATGTCATGTTAAGGGTAATCGAAACTTGTTTGAGCGTTCAATCATTTGAACTAGTATCGCTGCAATCATGACGTGATGATCAACTTAACTAAGATTTTGATTAATCTAAACAAAATATCGTCAATCAAGCTAAAAAGTCACTTAATTGGAGTGCATTTTTTCAGTGTGATGCCGTGACGTCTGACAGGGGAGTATGGAAGAATAAACGTGTTGCGCCGACCCCAAGTAGAATGGGACAAGGTCAGTAAGATGATCTGATGATGATTCCTGAAGTAGTTCACTATCACAAGTTTTACTACAAACATTCCAAGAAAAAAAAAATTGAAGGCATGTGACATCTACCAATCCGTACTGGGCTCGCGTGGTGGATTATAGCCCATTCCCTCTCATATAGAGGCCGTGTGTCCCAACAATGGGAACATTATAGACTGATTATGCTATGTTATGCTTCCCAAGGACATCGTGTTACCCAAAAATTTAGTAAGGATACAACATAGGCAGCCGCTCCATATGAAGTACTTATATTCAGCTGCATCCAGTGAGACTGGAAGCTGACCTTAACAAAGTTGGGGAAAGGCTAGGCGGGTAATGAGTTCACTGTCACAATGAAATCATCCAAATCATCATATTGCCAGAAAACCAAAAAAACGTTGTGTTCACAAACACACACAAACACTTCATGACTAGTACTTAATTTCTTTTAGACACCAAATAACTGCCGTTAAAACACCTCAAACATGAAAAGATTTCCTCAAATCGTATTAAATAAGAGAAAGTGATACTTTTGAGTTATTTGTTATTGAAGACATTCTCGTATTTCAAGTTAAAAGGAACGATAAAGTAACAATTATGATATATGGCACTGTCCTATCGAGTTCTAGGAGTTGGCACAAGATCGGCAAGTTCAAGGTGGGTTCACTGTAGTTTATGGTAACTAGGAAAGCGAAGTGTAGGATTTACAAAAATGTGGGTGGAGTCCTGTCTTTTATTTCAAAGTGCTCGAGCTTTTTAGGGTTCCGTTTAGCGTAAATTGACTTATGAATGAGCGTTGAAAATCTTGTTATTGTAAGAGGGACAGCCCTCCACAAAATGACAGGGCGCATTCAGCTCCTTATTCTGAATCTTATTCCACCGGATTTTTTTTCATTTGCTACTTATTTCAATGTAAAATTACATTCCCTTAAATAATATGGCTAAAATAAAAAATCCAACAATGGATGTTGAACTAAGGTAACGAGCGACGCGTGAAATCGGCTGTTCACTTCCTGTCGAGCTACAGAGTTCATCGAGCTCGTAGTCGCGCTTGCCGTTCGCTACGTGCGTTTTGATACGGTAACGATACATTACGTATGAGAAAATAAAACAAATCAAATTTATTGGATCCCCTTATCATTCCTGAAATAATTTCTTGTACCGGTCGTCTAAGTATGATAGATACTGAATTCACCCCATCAGTTTATGGAGGTTACCCTGTATTGTTTGGTGCTACGGAACCCTTTGTGTACGAGTCCGACTCGCACTTGGCTTGTTTTTGTTCTTTTGCCAAGTGCAGAGGTCCCCTTTCGTATCAGAAATACTTTGTAGATTGGACAAAGTTTGGCCTTAAGAGGCGTTTTAGTAACAACGGTCTAGTAGCGCACAGGAGAAACCAAATTAAATTGGTAGCAAAACAAACTAGGTTGATGGTAAAAAACTCATAAGGCATTTAGTGTTTTTCAATAAGTACATAAATATCTACAAAAATATGATGATCCTTAAAAACAATATACAAATGGCACACTGAAGAATTGCGAAGTTTTCACACTTCTAAATGCTTCTAAAAGACTTCATTATCCTCCCAGACATCTTTATTGTTTCCGAAGACAATGCCAGGGCATATCGAGAGACACATTTATGTATTGAATATACAGAAAGTACCTATAGAAATAACACATGCAGCGAACAATAGTGGGGAGGTTCAGATGGTGTTGCCAGACAAAGATTTTTTTGTTTCAAATTACAATGAAATGAACATTGTGAAACACTTCGTAAAGTAAAGTTTATTTTCATAGATTTTAGGTACATACAATAAAATATGTGATCTTTGTACCATCTACCTTACCTCGTAGCACATTTCAATAATTTGTGGAAGCAACCCTTGTCAGCAGTACCACAGATAACAAAATAAAAAAAAAGTATCGAGCAGGTGTTGTTTTCAACAGTTCATTAATAATACATTGGCAAGCCACTTTTACAAACAAGCTTCAGGTCCCACGGGTAACCACCCATAAACCCCCTTTTGTGTGCGACTGTACGCTATCTAGACTAAAAACTTGAAGGTACAATCGAGAACAGTATCATTGGATAAATTATTTTGTAGGTACTTTATTATATACAGTACGGTGACATTGATTGAAATGCTGTCACTGAAATGTTAATTGCGTGTAATAAAGCTCGTCTAATAAACATGTGACAAGTGATACATAATATGATGTCAGATTGTTAATTAAATGGCATACTTTGATGATATTTGGGTTATACCGAGCCCAATTAGAAACACACCCACGACACTTGATATTCCAATTTTGCGGTAAAGGGTGTGAATCACTCTCATGCTTCACTTTGCCCTTTAACATATAGGTATTTCTCTAATTAAAACCATCGAGATTGAAAATACTTTTAAAACAAATTCGTCAAAGTTTATAATTATGAATGTTTTGACAAGCCACATAATTTTCACATAAACAAGTATTTTCATAAACTCAGAAACCAAAAAATCTGTCGTTTTAGGACCTATCTACTCAATTCAGACCTAACATTTCTACATAATATATGTGCATTACATCCGTTGGCCCAAAATTTGAGGGTTTTTATTAAAAATCTGGGAATACCAGACTCTCAATTCAGGGGGACATGATTAGCATAAAAATCGGAGCACGTTCCTACGACCCTACGTCAGACAGAGACTTTTTTATATGCTAGATGGTCCCTACTTTTGAGAGCGGACCCCTGATTATGGACGGCATAAAGTGGTTATCTAGTTGATAAAATATCCTTAAAGGCCTTGCCTCTCGCTGTGGGTTGAAATCCGAGCAAGTACAGTCACAGCCCTGAATTGGTGGTTCATCCTTATGCCTCATCAAGAAGGATCTATCAGGTAATGCAGGGCACCAATGTGGTTACAATTCATATGTAGATCAATTAAGGGTCAACCTGTTTTGGTCATAATTACTGATGAAGACAATCTCGCCTGTAATCCTTGAAGGGTAAGGCAGAGGTGTACCTAACAGTACACCCACATATCGCCAGTTATTTTTAAGTCCCGTGTAATAGGGGGTGAGCCTGTTGCCATCAACCGGGCACAAATCTAGACTCGAAGGCTACTACTGAGAAATTCCCGAAAGAAAGTACTAAACTACTAACGTTTGGTTGGAGGCTAAATGAAATTGATATTGCTCCGAAATAGACCCATTTAATTGAAATTCAGACTACAAATAACATTTGTACTTAGGGATTAAATAGGCTATCCTGAGGAATTTGAGAACATAAGTAAACTACGAATTCGTCATAAATAACAACTAGACAAGTAGGGTAACTCACAATCTCAACACTATTATTAATTTAGTCAATTCAATAAATGATTTTTTCATATGCTTGACAAAAAATCTATGAAAATTCAATGAAACACGAATTTACTTCGGATTAAAACAGGAAAAGTGCAATGAAATTAAACAAATATTTTTTTTTTATTTTTTTTTTGTGAATGTTAAACGTAACAATTGTATAAGAAGATTTAATAGAGATGTGACCGTAACCTTCGAAGCATAAAAGCCTTTTTTACGAATTTAAGTGATGTCGTTAGCACTTTACACTCATCACCTGTAATTACGGAATAAGACATTTCTAAATTACAACCTATTACACAATCACGACGAAATCATTTAGCTATAATGTTAGGTTTTAATTACTAAGTAATCCCACCACTGAGGACCTGATATTTAATGTCTCTACGAAATATATTAATAATATAAACTGTAAATTTTTCTCGGAAAATATACAAAGGCTACTCCTAAAAATAGAAGCACCTGCTTATTCCAGACAATCTAGCAATGTTCCAAGAAATACGAGGCTCGAGAGAATAAACGTAAAAATATATGAATATGTAATAAAATCAACATGCAAGAATAACAATTTTATTATATCAAATAAAACCTAACACGAGTATCTCAGTAAAAATAACAATTGAATGCTTATTTGGTTCTGATTCTACTGGGTACACATCTCGTCACGTACGCGTACCCGCTACGTACATATGTATGTTTTTGCATGATTTGTTACATTGTCATGGGCTCCAAAATTTCAGGATTTTCCCCTCTTGTGTGCTACGACTCCGAACTCACAAAAGCCAAACGAGTGCAATAAAAGTAATGAATTTATTGAAATTCCGCACAGGTATCTTATCTACAAAAGTAATAAAAAAACGGCCCAAACTTTTTGTTTACCAAAATGGAAATTACAGGCATTACAATGCAACAGTAAGCCCATTTTAATTAAACTTAATGTTGCCATTCATTACCAACATAAGGTTAAAGATAAAACGAATGAGAGATCATTATTAAGGCCGTTCTACTCGGGTGATTTCACAGAACCCTTTTAATGCTCCTTTTCCTAAATACTTATGTGAACACAGGAACTTGGGACCCGACCCGTTAACGTTGATCCGTTTTACAGAAGTCTTGCTTTGAATACGTAATGAGGATTTAATCATATTTGAAGATGACACTGGGGAGGGGGTTCATAATCATAACAAGCCAAATTGAGCTATCAATGGTGTGCACGCGCTTATTCGGACCCTTTCGCATGCGATTTGAGCATTTCATTGCTCATTATACCGATCCATAAAGTAATTTGGTATACGATTTGAATAGTGTACTAGGTGTTGCCCGCCGCTTTGTTTGCGATAAAATTTTGATGTGAACGTGTGAGAAAGACTATAATCTATCTCTGTACCATATTTCATCCAGATCCGTATTGCCGTTCTGGCGTGATTGAGTAACAAACATCCATCCCTCCAAATTTTCGAATTTACAATCTAAGCATAGACCATAGTGTAAGTAAGATTAGATGCTATCCAAACCGTTGTCTACAGAAGAGACAAACAATAAAATAAACATCTTTAATCAAACAAGTGAACCCAACATATCAATTACAAAGAATACGCAGCAATCTGGGAGGAGAGTCCCTTCAATAGGCAATTCGGTGGAATAGCCCGACATTACATTGTAGGAGCGCTGGGCAGTTTACCTCAAAGAGTTGGTCAAATTGCCCAGCCCTGTATCCCAGTAATAAGGGTTGAGATATTACGGTCCACTAGGCCCTTGTAACACATGCCCATTCTATGACTTCGGCTTATTTTGTACAGACTAATTTAGTTGGGCTTTCATATGGCTTTCATAGTAAAACTAGAAATGTAATGGGTAGTTTAATTGTGTACATGGGGATAATTTGTATTTTTGGATTCGATCATTTGTTATCGACATGTGAGTGTGCACCACTGTATGATGTTATATATGCTTGCTGGCTGGTTGAATGCGATTTCGTGACAGGCGGGAAAATAGCAAGTAACAATATCAATCCCATCTTCCTAACACATTCCGCTGGCGCTACCGCTGCGGCTGCGGAGAACCTCAAGCGGCCTAGATATAGCCTTATTGGTAACTATATTTTTGAGCCTTTTGGGTATGAAATTCTACGACCGTGAGGTCCGAGTCCTCACAGCCTTTTCAAGGAAATTTCAAACACTTAGGTGACACTTCCACCCACGGGCTGACTTTTACCTTGGCCAGAGGCTAAGTGTTGCCATACAACATGGCAACGCAACCAGTCTCATGGGAACATTACCAGTCGACAGCGTTGAGGCGTTTTTTAACGCCATTTTTGAGTTTATTGTTAAGATCCGGTCATTTTTGTTGTGACATTACGCGACTAACTTACAAGTCTACCCACACCATAGCGTGCTTCTACAGAGCCGTGATGTTTACAGCTCGAGGATCTAAGTTGTAATTGTAAGTTTGCTAAAAACAGTGTATCGCACTTAGTGTGTTTTCATTTGAACGAAAGCGAAACCCATCTTTGGCCCACATGATGTACGAGCCTAATGGAATAAATCCTGATAATCCGACATATAAATGTATATAATATTGTTTTATTCAAAACAATAAGGTAATCAACGGATATCAATGGCGTGAAGTGATAAAGATAAGTCGTCATGAACAAGAAACATACTCCAATAATTTTTGAATTTCCCATCATCTGGATCACCACTTTGCCTAGACCTTGTAATAGAGTTAATAATATGTAATAGATAATATTATTCCAATATTGTATTCGATCTAAGTATAAGATGAATTGATTTCGTTTAATTCAATACGGACTGTATTGCTGTACCTATTTATAGACTTGAAACTTTACAAAACGACAAACTTATGTGATTTTAAATGTAGTTAGTAGTTTCGTGGTCTGCTTTTGTGGCATACAATGTAGTAACTTTGAAAGGAAAACATCCTTGATAGAAACAGTTGGTTCCCAAATAAAATAAGTTTACTGTTATTCAAGTATCTGTTTATTTTATTATATCATACAAAACTTATCTACACAAGTGGCGAAACAGTATAAAAATAACAAAGACAATGTTGTAGATATAAAAATGGTAATTATGAATAAATACCAATATATTATGATGTTTTTTATTAAATTATTATGAATGGTGTTTCATTGAAGCGGGCCCAGGCATTAAGCCGGGATGACGCTTTAGATTGTATGAATGTTATGGATATATTACATTTAGAAGTAGTATATTTTCATGTAATTTGACTCCTTTATAATCTCCATCAATGCACTTCTTAGGCGGATGCTGAAAAATAAACAGATTTTTCCATTACTATTTTTAACACAAAATTATTAAACTAAAAATAATAATTACGGTTGTTGAATTGTTTATGTTTATCCATTTTCTTTTAGGTTTATTGGCTACACTCTATTTCTACTACTTAATGTATTGCGAAACCTTTATCAACTATAATGGGTCTAAAGCAAAAAAAAATAAATTTATTTTTAATTAATAATGTAT
This sequence comes from Eugnorisma glareosa, assembly GCA_947578425.1. Taxonomy (NCBI): domain Eukaryota; kingdom Metazoa; phylum Arthropoda; class Insecta; order Lepidoptera; family Noctuidae; genus Eugnorisma; species Eugnorisma glareosa. The sequence continues at coordinate 16,069,326 of OX387970.1, read as the reverse complement.
TAATTTATTTATTAAATTACAGGGTTGCCACTTCATTTTGGACACATCTAGCAGGGTCTCCAAAACCAACTTATTTTGTACATAAAATATATCTGAATTCCAATAGTTACCTTCGACTGGTGGGGGCACGGCGGGAGCCTCCGCCGCCGGCGCAGGCGCGGGGGCTGGCGCTGAAAATAAATGAACACATTTGAATTTAAATACTCCACTCACGTAACTGTGTGGAAATTATGTTTTTCCTACTTTTCCGCTATTTTCCAACTTTTTTTTATTAATTTCGATGTAGGATCTAAGACAGTTAAATTGCTTCTCTGGGAATTCGTCCAGTTTCATCGTTTCGGCACTTTTCCATCACCAGACCACCAACAGTGCACCGTTGATTCTGGCGCACAGGCGTTGCGGTGGTATGAGAATAGTGTGGCGACCTAGTCCCAGTAAAACTATACGTAACTAGGTGTCTTTATTTCTTGTCTTAACATTACGCCCATATTTCCTGAAGGGTCACGTGAAGACGTGAAGGTATATGTTTAAGTCATGGGCAAAAAAAACCAGACTGCGGGCTGCTTCTAAGAAATTCTCTCAATTTCATAATTCAGTCTACCTTAAGCTGAAGCTTTCAGGTATATGGAAACCCCTCTGCCCCGTCTCTTTTCCTGCATATCCTGCACAACCACTTGCTCATTCCAGGGTTTAAGCGAAGCCAACGATAGAGCCGTGCTGGTGGCTACATTCTGGCCGGATGTAATTGGAGGTCATCGACACGCAAAGAAAGAAAAAGGCTCCCTTTTTTGTTTCTTTGCGTGTCGCAAGCAATAAGCTTTATTGATATTACCTGGTTCAGCGGCTGGTGCAGGGGCTGGTTCAGAGGCCGGTGCCGGCGCGGGCGCAGCAGGGGCGCCTGAAAACATTAAGTTATAGCATGAATAAATGATGAATCTTCTTATCTATTGTCATTGTCAATGAATCAATCAATTGGGAGAACCTGTTACAGTATAATAATAATTCTGTACGCTATTTGAGTATTAAAAGCAATAAATAATCTCGATGAAATTAAACACAAAAGAGATTATACATTGGTATTCCTTTCAGTATTTAAAAAAACAATGCAATTTATTTAAAATAATGGCTGAATTTCAGTCAACGTTAATTAGCCTCTTTTATCTGTTACACACTTCTGTATTGAATAGAAAAAGAATAGAAACTGATAACTTAGATTGTATTTCTTGTTTAACAGGTTACGTACCTTCTGCTGGTGGAGCGGGAGCGGGCGCGCCCTCCGCTGGCGGCGCAGGCGCGGGTGCACCTGGAGCATCAAGAGTTATATGATGAAGGCTCTATAATTTAGTAGCACATTATATAACATATGCAAATCTGCAATTAGTAAGTTTATTGAGGTGCTTCTAAACTTCGATCAAACCATCCAGATCATTCCACTTACTAATTTTATAATAAACCAATTTTTGCCCGCGGCTTCGCCCGCGTTTTGTTCAGTAATTGTTCCATGGTATCGTACTAACGGGATAAAAAGTATCCTATGTGTTAATCCAAGTTATGAACCATCTGTCCGTATCCAAATCCATTCAGTAGCTACTGCGTAAAAGAGTAACAGACATCCTCACAAACTTTCGTATTTATTATTATAACACAACAATACAACTAAACTTTTTTTTTCGGATGGGAAATCATCAAATAACTCCTCCCGCTCTGGGCGGAGCAGGAGGGAGTGTCAGACTTTTACTGACTAAAACCCATCCATGTTCCTTCATTTTCCTTTGTGTTCCAGGGCCACGGTATCTCTTTCGAACAGTCCCGCAGCCCCGGCAGGCATCGGCCTTCGTCGGCCATCGGCATCGGCCCTTGCGGACCCCTTCCTTTTGCTGAAATCTCTTTGAGGCGCACGTGGAACACGAACGCGCCGTCGACTCGGCCTGTCGTCATAAGACGGACGGACAGCGAGCTAGCCCATAGCTCACCGTCCACAGGCCCGCGCTTACGGTAACACAATTAGACTTCCAATTAGATTTAGATCTTACTACACTTAGTATGATTCAGTTGACTCCAACCTATTTTCACAGAGTGAGAGAGAGTGCTTAGCTTAAGAGTTACTCCTGCAGAGGTGTGAGGTCTCGAGTTCGATTCTTGTGCTGGGCAATAACATTTTGTTATTGGGTTTTTCAGTAACAGCGCAGTCTCGATTTATGCTTAATTGATGAAAATAACATAACTGACGAAATGTTTTTCTAATCTTCCAAGATAACAGGAGTGATGTTAGGTGTTTCATCAACATTGATGTCACTCCATCTCCCATTTACTAAAGTAGAAAATAACAGTTCATAAACAACAGTTTTATAATCTGTGTCTACTTATCTACAACTGTGGGAGCGTGAACATTAATTCCAACACGGCTGTAATTTGGAGAGTGGCCAACGGCATCAGACACTCATGCTGACAACGCCTGGAATACTGCCCACCCCGCAATGAAATGTTACTTTAACATAAATAATTGCTTTTCTTGGACTGTTGTAAATGACTTCAGTTGAAATTCGAAAGATGTACAACAGTGCTTACTACTAAGAAATAATTTGTATGGATAATTATGAATTTTGTATCTTAACCCGTGCCTTAATCGCATTCATATTCGTAATGTATTGACCACACATAACGACAAGGACTCGGCTTGAGCCTGACAGAAGGATCCTTAAATTCTGCAGTAAAAGTGTAAAAACGTCATTTATTTTATTTCGGTTTGAACGACGGCGGCTCGACACAATGCGACAAAAGTGATGACAGCCCGTGATCCGCCTAAAGCTATAATTCCATGTCGTTAGGTATAGTCATGATTCCATGTCGTGAGGTGCAGTTATTATGCCTAAGTCATCCACACGATAGCCGATTACAGTAGCAAATCATAATTTTGTGTCAAAATAACTGTAATAATGACCTTCAGCCGGAGGAGCCGCAGGCGCAGCGCCATCTGCCGGGGGTGCGGGTGCAGGTGCGCCATCCGCTGGAGGCGCGGGCGCTGGTGCGCCGTCTGCCGGGGGTGCGGGCGCAGGTGCGCCCTCCGCGGGCGCGGGTGCGCCCTCCGCGGGAGGTGCCGCGGGCGCGCCTTCCGCAGGTGGCGCAGGAGCTCCTTCGGCCGGTGGAGGAGCCCCTTCCGCTGGCGGGGCGCCTTGTGCAGCTTCACCTTCCTGTAAATATACCATAATCATAACATTGTCATACAAAGCCCCGTATTCAAGAAGAACAAAAGTTGCAAAAAAATGTTTTGGTAGCATGTTTTGGTGTTATGGGTACATGTTGCCAGGAACAAAAACAATGCTGCTGTATTTATTATTTAAGTGCAAATTTATGTTTGTTTTTATATGTTACTGCTACTGAAACATTGTTGTACAACTGTTGTTAACATTAATACGGGGCTTCAATCCACATGCAATTAAGAAGCGGTCACGTATTAATAATCAAGCGCTCAGCTAGAAACAATGTCTTAATTAAGTGGCTTGCCAATAGTAATGACTAATGAGGCTTACAGTTACAGCAGAGGACTTGCCACCGAGACCACAATTTATTGTTATTGTTCACACAAATTATGGTACTGAACAATCAAACAGCTTGTTCAAGTTGTGTTGCATACCATGCAGAGAATATTGCCCTTTTCATAATCAGCCTATAAAGTTCCCACTGCTGGGATTCAGGTCTCCTCGCTATGATAAGGAGTGTGGCATAATCCACAGTGTGGACGCAGTGGAGGTTCCCAACAACAAACTGCGCCGTAACAAAAAAAAAATAAGACTTAAATATGTCTCCGAAATGTTTAGATAACTAAACATTGCCATCGTGAGGAAACCCTCACGATGGCAATATTTCGATGTGTTGTTGAACTATGTTGCTCTTAAAATGGTATCTAATTGTGGTCTCAGCACAAAGTCAATGCCCGAGTGTGAAAAAAGCTAACAGGTTTATACGATCCAAGTCAATGGATATAATGTGAAAAGCCATATTATCTGTACAAAGCCAAATGCCAAAATGATTCTGAATCTCTAATGCTAGTAATGCTACCATTAGTCTGCTAAATATGGCACCCTAGGGAGTCAGTTGAAACGTTTGATGTTCAAAGCAAATGAACGTATAATAATATATGCACAAAGCTGAATTTGGAAATCATATTATTTTGTGATGCTATTTACTTTAACCATGATTGAAGCGAGTTAAATATACGGGTTTTTTTTTGTTGATCTGATGAAAAAAGCAATAAATTTTTATAAAGCGACAACGAAAATAATAAAAAAGTTGAAAATAATAGCCAAAAGCATTTTTTTGTTCCAGTCCCAAGCAATGAATTCATGTTAACGTCGTTGTAAAAATAAATCACAATGTAAAACTAAAAACACGCTGTATATAGTGTTAATTTTTCATCCAACCTTGTCATTTAAGTTCAGTGTTTATTCATCACAATTAAGTTAAAGACGTCCATAATGAATACTGACATTATTAATTTTATGAGGGACAGTAAGTTGTAATTATCATTTTATGAAAGCAATTTATATATTCGTTAAGCTCATTTTGCTCATAATTAAATCAACTCGGTGTAATATTGATGATTTAGGTCATTTAGTGGATATAAACTTGATTTACATTATTACGTACGGTCTACCTATTTAAGTACCTTAATATAGAAAAATGTTTAGACGGACCAAAATAGATAAAATTAAAATTGTGACAACAGTTCAATTTATTCCTTAGCTTTGAGACTCATATTTTCTTCATTTAAGGTGCAGTTCTGAAGGCAAATGCAAACTGTAGCGGTAAAGCCGTCCCCGCTATAGCATCCGCAGTGACGAAAACGATTGGTTTCCATTCTCATCATCATTCTTCTGCCCTTATGCCAATTTATTACGGGGTGGCGCAGCACGTCTTCTTCTTCCATACTTCTTTATTACCCGACTACGGCGAAGCCAAAAGGAAAGGTTATGATTTTAGCAGTCTATGTATGTATGGTTGTTTGTATTTACGTATGTTCCTCCGTAGAACCTAAACTATTCATCCGATTTTGATGAATAAGGTGTCCATCGATTCGTTATTATTTCCCGGGTATAATAGGCGACAAACTGAAAAAAGCACATTTTAATTAGATTTTTCAATCGTCGGGTTCTTAGTGGTAGTACAAGACATCAGACAGGGGTTTTTTGCCATAATTATCATCCTTACACAGTCCATCCATCGATTCTTTGGTCTTCTCCTAATCTTATGCCCATTCACATTCATACTCAAAACTTCCCTCACAATATTTTCCTCATACCTCCGTATCACAAGACCATACCAAACCAACCGATTACCCCACAAAACTTTTCAGTCACCGGCGCCACATTCACACTTCCTCTTGGTTTCTACTTAACTATAAAAACACGGCAACAGACGGAATTGTTGACATCTACAGTCGCGTCTTGTGTCTGCCTTCGAAATTGCACCTTAACCTTTAATCTCCACTTATCAAAATAAAAATAACATTTGTACCCAAAAATAACTCAAGATTTGTCTTTCAACTTGTAACCACAAACGTTACAATAATAACAAACAAAGAAGAAACAATGCAAATTACAAAGCTTATTAAATAAGTCAAGTCAAAGACGAAAGCTTTAAAAGACGTACAAAAGTTTTGAAGATATATAAAGAGACTCCTGCGTCGGGAAGTCGGGACTATTCGAGACTTACCGAAAACACCCGAAGTACGTCAGTAACATCTGCGAACGAAGTCGGATATGGACTTAGTTTAGAAGTCTTTGATTGTGAGGTTGAACAAGCGTTTGAAACACTACAACACGCTTGTAAAGAAAGACTACGTGTCTAGAATATACATGTTTGTCTTATTTTATTTAGGGTTTGGAGGTGTTGGGTATCTAAGTTGTTGATATATTTTTTCGTTCAGAAAAAGTCAGGGCATACTTCCTGGAAATAACCACATAACCAGTATAGTAAGTATGGAAGAAGAAGACATGCTGCGCCGACCCAAATGTATTGGAAGGGCAAGATAATTATGTGATGATGACGAATCAGTATGGTTCCATAATCCTTATCTTTGAAAGGCCATTTTACTTAGTTTCCAGCATGATCCTAGATTTGTGTGGTAACATTTATATATTTTTTGTAATTTCCTACCTTTGCAGATACAACGCTGTTCTTTAGTACCAATTCATGTCCTTAAATATTTTATGTTCTTGAGGGACTTATAAAACTCAACTCTTTTGTTTGCATTCTTTGTCGTTGACGGCATTACTGTCGAGAATACTATCTATTATATTTTTATCGGTATTTATGCCAGCCATAACAATAAAATGAAACTGTGTTGGTTTCGGAATGATGCAGGAATTATTTTGATCTCACAGTCTTGGTTCAGTATCTTGTTCGTGGGGTAGATTTTTGGTAAAGGTGAAACTGATTCTTATAATAATCTCACATCCATTTTTAAGATCGCTTTCTATTTGAAGCCTTATCTATGTAGGCATAACTGCTGTTTGCAATGAGCCAAGTACTACTGCAAGTCTTTCTATTATGCTGGCGATAAATGAAAAGTTGCTATCTTAAAAGCAGAGAATAGAAAATCATTTGATATCTGCCTGTTTTATCCCGAGTTCTTTCCTGCTCGTCAATTTACATCCCATGTAATATGGGATGAATCTATTGCCATCAACCAAGCACAAATCAAAACAGACCGTGGCTGCTACTGAGAAATTCCTGATTGAAAACCCAATAACACTTCGTCCGACCCGAGAATCTAACCCAGGACCTCATGCTCTACTCGACAGTAGAGCATGAGGTCCTGGTTGGTCCGCTTGCGAACACTCGACTAACGAGGCATAAACTACGCTTATAACATTCCTGTTAAACTTTATGTATAGGAAGACAGAACACATTGAAAACGATTGTAACGTGTGTAAGCCTGATGATCCAATTTCACGTAGACAGGTACACTGCCACGGATTTACACATAACTTCAAATATTACGGAAATTGCTTATCCATGTAAGCACACATTACCATATCGGAAGTGACAGCTTAATCTAACTTTGAGATCTTACCTCTTCTTGTCGCTTAGACCGCAATCTATAAACCTTACTTAGTGTGTACCTTGGCTCACACAAGTTCCCGTCTCCATCTTGCACTTCACTTGTGCGAAATTGACTGATATCGGTGTTTTCTCCATTGTTTGCCTTTTTATTTTAGTATATTTGTGTAAATGTCTATTTACACATTTTTAAATTTTGATATATATTTAATAGTATTTGGATTTATTTTTATACTATTTTATATATCCTTGTAGTTGATATATAGGTACACCTACCAATGTTTGTCTCTGCATCACCCAAAGGTTGACTGGTAGAAAATGCCTATGGCAGTAAGTCCGCCTCTGTACTTTGGGCTTGAAGTGTTAAAATAAATAAATAATTATCGCTTAGCCTAAGTTTGTACGAATAGCTAACTTCGCTAATCAAACTGAACGTGATCAGCACATCTAAATCTAAATTGCGTTTAAGAGTGTTAATATTCCATAGCAATTATGACACTGATAGATTTTGTATAACGTTAAATCACCGTTCATTGGTCAAATCTTCCCTTAGTAACGTTTTTAGATTTCGGCCTTATTTTACATGTTTATACATGTAAGGGTGTACTCAAACTTAGACAAGGTAACCGGACTGCGGGCTTTCTGATTCTAACCCCGCGAGTTAAAGGTTCCTTTGCACATGGGACCCCTATTTTAAGATACCCAATCTTTGCCTGATCTTTTGTTTTCCCTTTTCTTTTGTTTTTCCTGGGACTGGATTACTTGAAAGAATATTTATACAAAGATTTCAAGATTTGGCGGAAGGAGTTGATTCTTTTTTGAATGGTATGTATATGCATTGCGAAATTGCATCACCCTCTAGAATTATCTCTCAGGCATGCTGGTTTGGTTCCCTCACGATGTTTTCTTTCTCCGAAGACAGTGATAATTATACAATACGCACATTACTCCGTAAATCAGTTATATGTGTAGTTTGTATTGAAAACAACAACATGAATTTGCGGCAAGACTTTAGCGTTTGTGCCATCAATACCGATTATTGCATTTGAGTTTTCCGCCTTTGTTTTTCTTATCCCTACAATGATTTAATTATTGGATTGAACACAGAGCCAAAGCCATGTTGAGTTATCAGGAAACCATACAACTTTTATACTGTCATGGTCACTAAAATTAACATTAACCGGGAAACGGATCGGTACTATAAACGGGATTCGTGATCATGGTGCTTGCAACAGCGCCGAAATATCGGGAACTCAAAATCTACAAATACATGGTAAAATACATGGTAAATATCCCGTTTCTAGTGTTAATTATAACCATTCAACTAATAGGTTTTTGGTTCTACATTGTGTTTCATGTACTTAATATGATATTTTCATAAATTTTGAGGTAAGACTGTGATTGCAAGGCTATATTCTTTTACTTACCGATATTGTTCCCAAATCCTCCTCCATACAAGTATCTACTTACTTTCATCTTAAATAGAGTTCAATGTCCACCAACACAGGATACAAAAACATTCACATATAGTCGACAATCTAATCTACATAGACATAACAATTCAAACAACATAGAGTGTTCTACCTTTTTTTCAAACAATAACATTGAAAGGACTCCAGGGATACAAAGGATCAGAAAGGGATATGTATGGATCAAGTGTTGCCATATAAAAACATAAAAAAACAATACACCTCATATTTTATGCTGATAACACCTTTAACGGGATTTGTATAATACTCTTCATTGTGTTGATTTGAATTAAGTATCTGGGCTTATAAATAGAGCTAAAAAATACCGTTAATACAAGGCCAAAACATATATCAAATCTTGTTTATATATTGCACTTATAACATCTTTGGGTTATTGCTAGATTTAATTTGTATTAGAACCTACCGCGGACCTAGAGACAAGTACCCGAATCATTCGAAAAGTTAAAGGCTCTAAGTAACTTAAATGTATAAATAACTATCGACCCGCCACGGCTTCACACGGGTACAATGTTATACAAATAAACCTTCCTCTTGAATCACTCTATCTATTAAATCTTAGTTTTAAAGATCTAAGATCATACATAGGGACAGACAGCGGGAAGCGACTTTGTTTTATACTATAATCTGCTTATTCAAAAACTAAAGTAACAAATTTGTCGAAATGCACGTCCCTGTAAAATAAGAACAGTTTCCACGTCTAGTACTGTAAATCTCGACTTATTTCCAGCGGCTATCGAGGTCCTTCAAAGGAACTAAAGTGTCATTGAAATACTCATTTAATAGGAGTGCAGCTTTCTAAGAGACCAGTTATATTGGATTCTTAAGATGTCCGCTTGGAAGGCACGGCTACGGTCACTTCTTTCATAGTTATTGTACGTCTGTTATAAACCTTATTACAACCAGAATAACTTTTGTTCACTGTACTGCACAATCAGAGGTAAATTGACAAAGGACAGTACTATTATATATTGAAGTCAATAGAACATCTTCATTCTACTAAAAAACACTCAAAAGAAATAAGGTTCTTCTTCTTCTACCAGTGAGGTTTACAACGACATATAATAAGGATACACAGGGAAATAGGACAAAAGGGGCACAAATGACATCCACTAAGTGTAATACAGTACAGAAAATTAATTTATTAAACGTATTATCTTACAAAAAACATTATTTAATAAATAAATAATTATAAAAAATTACTTGACATGTTCGAAATGGATGTAATCAATAGACAAGTACACAGATTTTAATGGAGGAATTTGGTACTAGATACCTACAGGATGACATCCGCACTGCGCGGACTGACCATAGAGGGTAGGTATATCACAATGTGTTGATAGTTAATAACAATTGTCAATTGACATAGATTAAAGGTCTTATAGTAGGTGGGGGTGATTAACAGTTCATGCCTCAACCTCTTCCTCTTTTACCTTCTGATCTCCTGGCTTGCCCTTGGACCAGTCTGGTTTTTTCTGTGGATACAAAAAGAGTTTAATTATTAAATATTCATATTTTTGTTAGTTTCTTTCGAAGCCGATATCGCATCGTGGCTATATTCCCAGATACGCCCGCAGTCAGCAAACTGCTTAATTTTGATGAAGCAGGTCTCATAAAAATATATACAGATGCTGTTGTAAAAATACCAAGTAAACATGTGGTGCAAGTATTATTTATAATGTATTTGAAATTATGTTTTATACATTGAAATGTTTCAAATAAAATTCACACCGTTCTTTCTCGGCATAAGCCATCAATGGTGCACTTTGTTCAGCAGACCCACCGCACCATACGCCGAATTTACGACCATAACATTATTGTCACGGCTCGTTGAGAGACATATGGTCCGGTGTTATAATAGGTTCGCGAATTGTAGGTACTAATCGTGTAAAGCACACACTTCAAAGCTTTGAAGTAGGTATAACACATCTAAGAAAACTTTGCTATGAAAACCGAAGCGTTTTGTGTAGCCACCTAAAAATAATCGTTTTATAATACAAGTGTGGGTTGTGTGTGCACTATGGAGCGCATGTTGGTATCACACATAAGCTTTATACAATAAATCTGCTAAGGGGCCAAAATGCAGCATAATCGCAGCTATCCTCGTTATTTTTCCTTAAAAAAATAACGAGAAATAAATTTCAATTCAACGCCCTTGAACACAGGTGGACGGATGAAATATACAAAAATAATTGATGCCAATCTTTAATGTGTCTGAGTTGGCAAAGATCTTCAGCTTCAGTGAAAAATAAACTAGGTAATTGTAGCCACTCTAATAACGGTACATCTCATAGCTGTGCTGAAAGTATAACATGCCGCGTGTATGAGCAACGTCTAAATTAAAAACGTGTCTGTACGCGTTCTCGCTTTACTTTCTATTTACCTTGGCCGCAGCGCCACCCTGTGAAACATCGCATCATGATATTGTAACTATATTATTTTTGTTTCTATTCTACTTTGACAACCTCAACAACAACCAAGTTCTAGTAACTTTATTTACTGGTACTCTTTTCTATGTGTCCGACGAAATTATCCTCTTAATAATGAGATTATTTAAAAAAAAACTACAATTGGCAAAGATTCAAAGGTTTACATAGAGATGTTGGGTAGTTAGTTAAAAAAATATGTGTGATAGGTAGTAACAATGTGAGAGTGATGCGAGTGTCTAACCATGGCATGAGTGTAAGTGTAGATATATAATGTTGATAAGTATTTGAAGATCTTATACACACATTACACAAAATTTTTAAAAGACCTATTTGCAGATTTATTTCAGAAAGTTAGTCACTAAAATAAATAGAAGAAAAGCTTATGGTAATGTAATTCAAGTTCCTATTATAGAGGAGTGGCGAAGCTTTGCAGGGGAATACCTGAATACTGAAATAAACTCATTTTTAAAGTTAAAAACTTGCAGCGTAAGCCTTTGGTTGGGGAGGAGTTAAATTAAAATGTTAATAACAAGTTTGCATGTCACATCTACACAGAGTTGAAGCTGTATTTAACGCGTCATCCAAACTCGTTCTCACCTTGTTTTTTCAGGTTTGGATGTTTTACGGAATTCAAAAGAGTTATCGTACAAAAGAACGATTTATTTATATTAAATTAATGGGTAATTAAAAAATAAGTTCATCATTGTTCAACAGTAGAGAATGATTGTAAGAAATTGACTGTTAGTTTTAATGTTTGGTCTACTTCTTTCCAATAGCCCAATCAGCCTTCTCCGCTTTCTTGGCCTGTAGAAGATGATTAGGTCAATGATGCTTGTTGTTAAATATTACCACTAAGAAACTACATTAATAGTTTAGAACATATTGTAGGTGACGGGAGTCGAACCCATGAACTAAATGTAGTGGAAGCAATTAAAAACGATGAAGTTAATGAAATAAAGAAAATTATAAAAGAAAATGATTAGAGAAGAATAAAAGAATTTTAGTACAAAGACTCGAAGTATCTAGAAGAAACAGATGAAGCCAATAATAAACTACGAGTTGAAGAATGTTAGATAGAAAATTTAATGTTTAACATCATCGTAAATAGTCGTCGGTATTGTTTCTGGTGTTGTAAGGAATCGTGTAATATTGTTATAAGTTTGTAAAACGTAAAGTTTTACTGTTTGTGGTTTGTTCTTTTGTTCTGCTAATAACATGAGCTTTTTTTCCTGCAGGTTCAGTAGCATTAAATTTATCTCCATCTACAGCCTTATCAGACTCAAGAGCCTACTTGTTAACATCAGCATTATCTTCATACTTAGCTACTTTACCTACGACATTCAAAAATATTGCTTCTATATCAATATTAGGGTCTGTTTTCAAACTACCATCAATATTATCGTCTAGAAATACATGAATATGAATTGTATCGAGTATATTACCTCTTTGTCTTCCTCTTCAAGGGTGAACTCCTTCTTTTTGACGACCTTCAGCTGGTTACGGAAGTTGAATTCAGCGGCCTTCTTCTGGAGCTTGGCGAATTTGTTCTCGTATTTGGACACCTTCTTTAGTGTGGGTTTGACGCTGGAGGAGAGCATATTACGTTAGCATTTCATAGAAAATTGTTAGAACCAGTTGACATGTTATGTTATCAGCCATAACGGCGATGGTAAAATCTAGAAATTGTGGGTCTAAAATCTTGTTGAAAGTCGAAACAGCAATGAAACGCTTTGAACGATTGTCTTTTGTCTAGGTTCTCTGTTATCAAATGTCAATAGTCAGATGTCTTGAGTGGTTTCATGAGAGATTGACCAGAGAAGAACACAGAAGACATATCAAGTACAATATTAGTAGCGAAAAGTCGTTTTTAGAATTTCAATCTCAAATCTCTTTCTATTCACATTTTCAGCCAATGTTTTTCATGGACCGAGGAAGTTAGAATTCGGCTTACAGTGTACAAAGTCCTTTGTGTATTGCGGTATGTGTTCTGTTCATATTTAATACCTCTGCGCGATACAATGCGACCGTAACAAAGGGAGTCCAGTCGCGGCAGAAAAATAGCTCTTAACCGGACTTTGAATACCATTTGCGAGTAATTTTATTCACAGACATATCTAAATCAACCCAGTTGCTGGCTTCAAACCTCTTTCATGAAATGCAGATTCACTTAGGGCTCTTGAAGAGTCAAAGTGGCCTGTCGTAAACCCGTTAGCTTTATACAAGCGTGCTTTATCCCGACAATTCTATAACGTTTTATCGTCATACCGGATAGAACCCAAAATTTTAGTTTTCCGTAGAATCGTGCACGAAACAGAAATTACGACACTCTAAAATATTTCAGATTTTATCATAGCTCGTTATTAGAGAGCAATGTTGTAAACGAAATGGAAAAGAAACCCGAAACTGCTTGAGATTTTCATAATTTAGCTATTCCTTTTAAAGGATAAGGGTACTCACAATTTGCCTCTGAGGTCGTTGACTTGAGAGTTCAGGTCCGAGATCTGTTAAAATGGAACATGTCTTAGAAATCAATGGTCAAGAAAACACGTCGAGTTAATAAAAATATAAGCAGATGTCTAGAAAATATAAGGAAATGTTATAATGTCTACAAAACTTAAGTTATGTTTTTTTCATTCCAGTTAAACTAGGGAAGGATTTCAATCAAATAAATTAGTTGTCTTTGAAATGAAATTAAAATTAAAAGTAGATAATTAAGAATCATTAAATGAAGTTAAATGCAAAATTGAAGGAATATAAAATTAAATATATAGATATAGATTATAGGTAGATAATAAGATAAATGTAAATAAAATACGGATAGACTATTTTTTTTTTTGACTTTATGAAATCATTTCACAAGTTTGTTACAAAAAAAAAGGATTGTAACATAACATTATAAAAAAAGAATAAAGGACGAAGTAAAACACCACAAACAGAAGGTCCAAACTTGTGCAACGTTTGTTTCAATTTACAGCTGAAGAAACCTCATGCAATGCACATTGAGAATTATGTCACATGGAAAGCTCCCAAACTAAAAGAAAACTCAGAATAACCACAAAATCAAACCCATGACCAAGATTATATGAAAAAGAATTCGAAATATTAATACTAGAAAAGCACAGAACAAGATATAGAACTGAGCATAGATTAGGCAGTGTTATTTGCGCGCTGAAGTCTTGTTTTAATTTTTGTGGTCTGTAGGAACATTTACCCGGATCAAGGTTGTGACCTCCTATATATCTTAAACTTGTGCTCTTTACCTAAACATGACACAATTCAACGTGGGCTATATAAGTACAGGTACATCTGACATTCGTGCAAGAGATCTACTTATCGTGCCTCGTGATTGGTAGCTGGCCGCCTGCAGCTCCTGTGCCTCAATAATCTAGATTTATTCACAAATGTACATATAGATGTGCAGGATATTATACATGTGCAACATATATAACACGAGCGCTAACAATATTGTACTGCTTCGGCTGCGAACGAATCGTGCGTCGCGCAGTCAACTGCTTCTAACGCTAATCTAGTCAGTGATCGAAGTTGTAACATATTGAGCGCTTGTCGGAATGCGAGTTAATTTAAAATGTAATGTTGCGATGGAATCAATTCTGTATACATCGACGATCAATGTATGAGTACCACGTTGCACAAAATGTGTATCATGGAGTGACGGTGCAAAATCGATCCAGACTTGCAAATGTGGGTATGTATGTAGAAACAGATGTGGGTACTGTGTGTCTTTGGACTCGCAAGTGAGCATAGTATACACCACTCCGTGTCCCGGATAAGTGATGCAGACGTCCGAGCGACCGCTACGCCGGTCGGACAGGGAGGGGGCGGGCAACATCGACCAGAGCATGGCACTTTCAATTTAAACACTCGGTGTATACAGGTATTACAAAAAGGTTTGTGGGGTATATCAGCAACCGAACACGCAAACAAGTCGCGCGGAATATTACGGCACATACGTGAAAGTTGGAGATTTGGAACAAGAAGTTTCACTTACACTATGCACTTGCGTGTGCCAATAGAGGAACCAGTCCAGCGTTCCAATTACACCTCAACGGTATCTCTAATTGTTATCATAAAAAGAGAAAATTCAGTTTGGCCTCTAAGCTCGCCACCACACATGAAGCGACACACTGGCGGATGCAGCTATTATCATTATGCTTGATTATGTACTTGAACACTTTTTAAATTATTATTAAAGTGCCATACTTATTTTAGATATGATTTAATAAGGTATCTTAAGGGATAGTTGTTACGTAGTATTATAACATAGTCGACATGCAACAGGCAAAGCTTTAGCTGGTAAGTGGTCTGGTGACGAGATGACTCGCTGGTAAGGGTGAACATGAGAAGCACATCGAGAGATGACCGGCACGACACATCAATCGAATATATACATATACGTATAGACGATACAATAACAATATAGTTAGACGGGAGACGTGACCGCGCTATTGATAACATAGATACAAACAGAATACATAACATATAGATGAGACAGTTACGCGAGCATGCAGCGGCGAGGCGCGGGCCTGCCGCCAGTAGTGAGTGCAGTGTTGTTACTGTTACGCCGGTGGCGGTTACTGTAGTTAGAGTAGTTAATGGTGTAAGCTCCATGTCAGATGACGCGACCGGCGGAGATCGATTTTGCACCGCACGCCTGCCGAGACGCGCCGCGAACCCGCGACCTTCCCACTACGACACATCACACGCGCTCTACTATACACCACTAACGAACCGACCTTCCACCGTTATTTACAACTCAACAACAAACAACCGAAAACTTACAAAGCGTTATCAATGTACACGAACTGTCACACGCGCACGTTTGTTACAGAATCGATGACTGTGATATTCACAATGGTTACAAAGTATTGGTCAATACCTCATAATCTCTTTTCCTGACTTCATGTTCCAAATCCCACTTCTGGCCCTCACACACATACAAGCGGTCATAATACTCCTGTATTATTCTCTTGAGCATTGCTATAGAAAAAGGAAAGACATATTATTGAGCCAGCAGAATGAGCATGGGCATCGGTGTGAGTGACCTGACGGCGCGGAGCATCGTGTGCATGTGTGCGGTGAGCCGAACAACTATCATGTCATGTCGTAACAACTAAATCAGAATCAACTCATATCATGTCATATGCATTCCCAATTCCTAATTTATGTAGTTTACCTCCATTTTCCTAATTTGGATCGCTCGTTCTAGTTCATATTTATCCCCCTCAAGGTTGTATATTCTGTGCCAGTACATTTGACAAATCGTCTGGAGTTCCGCTAAACAAAAACAATCACATTTTAAGTTTTGAATAATTCTCGGCGCTTCGAAGTCTGTCTCACGGTTCTGTGTTGATGCTGTGTAGTGAACTCGACAAGGGGTCCCTCGACTGGTGGAACAAAGCGTAAGCGAAGCTACATGATCAGTACTGAGGTGGGTTTCAAATGGACTATTACTGAAACATAATCAATGTTGTTATTGACTCAAAAATCGATGAGAGTATCTACAGTATCTATTGCAGCTTTGGAATTTGCTACAACGGGTCGTTGTTATTTCAGCGTTTTTTAATTTACTTTGTTATCCACACGGTTAAGGTTGAAAGGTATAATTTATTTTCAGCTCCGTAAAACGACAATTATAATATTGCTGCGAAAACAAAACAATATTTTAAACTAGTCACATTATCGGCATGAACTACTCAAACGAGAGCGTAATATATAAATTGCGTAGCTCCCAAACCAGGTCAGACCTCGAACGCTCTGCGGGCCACCTCCATCTCGTGATCGTACTTCTCCTCTTCAAGCTTGGCGATACGCTGATGGTAACCGGTTATGATGCTCGTGAGAGCCGCTACAACATCAACCAAGAGTTACTCGCGTGTACGCAGTTTGCCGCATGCCCGAACCTCGCGACACCGCGCGTCATCGACCATCAGTTAGCCAGTGTGAGTGGAAAGAAAGTTTAAGGACGGAAATATAGAAGATAGTGAGTATACGCAAATAAAACCAACGATATCAATGAAGTTTAGAAGAAGTAGAGAAACGCATTAGACAGATAGGCCTGAGATTGTCGGCCGGACACACCATTAAAGTCTTTGTTAGACCAGCTGACGAAGAAGGAACAACACGCCACTTGACATATCACAAGTTACGTTAATTTTGTTTAATATTTGAAAGTAAAGTCTTTGTAAGTTTTGTGAGTCGACACAAGAGAGCTGTTCGTTGTCAGTAGCTCATCTCTCTACCTCCATATCTTTTCTTTTAACGATGTATTCCAGATCGAACTTTTCGTCTTCAAGCTGTCCGATGCGTTCGTGGTATTCTTTGCAAACTCTCTTAATTGTATCTATAATTCGACATAACACATGTTTATACATATATGTAGCTTATGGTGGAGCCCTATGTGAGAGAAACACGAGCATGGGTTTCGTCGTGTTGTGAAGTGTATGATAGGGTATTGTATGGGGTCTTTACAAATGTCCACTTGTTGGCTATAATATGTCATGTGAGGGATGTACAAGATAAGAATTAGGGGTATCATTGCCGTATAGCGGGGGTTGAACAGATAATTACCTTCGTTTGCGTCATCAATGTTCTTGGGTTTGCCGCACCTCTCTTCGATGATGCGCCTCCTCTCAGCCGCTTTGCGTTCCTGCTCCTTCTTCAGTTCCTCAGCGGCTTTCTTACGCAGCAACAACTGTTGGCAGATTGAACAGAGGACTGAGTATACCACTCCCACAGTATACTAAATTGGTCTGTTTTGTATTCAATTTCCACTTACCCTAAGCTTCTTCTTCCTCTCAGGTGTCATGAAACCCTTCTTCGCCTTCTTGGCTTTGGAGGCCTCCTCCATGCGCTTGCGCACCTCAGCGCGCTTGCGGTCGATCTCGGCCTGTTTGGCCTTCTTCGCCTGGAGACAGTGTACATTGGTAGAGAGTGCTCTTATTAGTTACCTAACTACTTACTGGATTAGTGTTTATGCGTGTGCCAGTTAAGTTGTTCGTGTTTGTAAAATATTTTTGTGAATATGGGAATAAGCATTGTTGTATGAGTGTATAAGTGCTTGTCTTTTTGTAGATTGTGTGTGACTGTGAGGTGTGTTTCTGTTTGTGTGTGTGCATGTGATCTATCAATATTTTTGGCAATTGTATGTAAAGTATTTCTGTTTATATTTCAGTGTGTGTGTGTTGTATGTTTATTAAATGAATAAATTATACGTATAGTGTAAATCGTTCATTAAACGATCGTTGCTCGTCGTTACTTTACCTCCTCGAGACGTTTTTTCTGTAAAAGAAAGAAATAAATCTCAGTATACGGCAATAAGCTGAATAAATTGCTTGAGTTAAAGTGTTTACGTTTGCCACAATTACCAGCACAATGAAGCGTACAGTTCAGGACAGGAATAACTACTATTTA
This sequence comes from Eugnorisma glareosa, assembly GCA_947578425.1. NCBI lineage: Eukaryota > Metazoa > Arthropoda > Insecta > Lepidoptera > Noctuidae > Eugnorisma > Eugnorisma glareosa. The sequence continues at coordinate 16,050,917 of OX387970.1, read as the reverse complement.
GCAACAAAAAAAAATATTTTAAAGTTCAAAATTACATCCAGTGCTCTAATTCTTTTCAGAAAAGTTTGAAAATAGGATATCTCCTCTTAATTATTTAACATTCAGTTTTTTTTGTGAAATGTCCTTTTTAGTAGCTTTGCCAAAAATTAAAATCTAGACAAAATTTCTAGAGTTTAATAAATATCTAAACTATTGTGCTGATAATTTATCAATCATTCTATAACAAAGCGCTGGAAGCAAAGAATACAGGGATACACTCTGTATTTTTCTTTACGTTTCAGGAGTTCCTAAGGAGTTTCTAAGAAAACATTCCCATCTCTTTGCTCGCCAGTATATGGTAATAGAATGAAAGTTGGTCTGTTATTTCAGTGCGAATGCAATCACAGTGTGCGGTATGAGTTGTGAGGTAGTGCGGGCTCGCTCGTATGTTACTAGGACATTATTCAGGCCTATTAAGTTTCTTATAATATTATAATGCTTTGCCGTTATTCACATATTTGATTACAAGCTCTCAGGAAAGTTCTCGACGCTGGGATTAATAGACATGTTTATTGCTCCTCTCTACATTGTGAATATGTTTCGATTAGGTGCAATATACCATATTGTGTGTGCCAGCCCTAAGTGTTTTTTTTTTTTGACAACAATGGTTTCCAATTATGTTTTTTTTTTGTGGAGGAGCAACAAAAAATATTACGATTGTTTTAAAATAAAGGTAGGGTAAGGGTATATTTTGCATAGTTTAAGAATAAAGTATATAAGCGTTGTTTTTTTCATTTTTTTTTAATTATATAAGCAGGTTATATCTCTTTTAGATGTGTTCTTTTTTTGTTGTTTTTTTAAAGTCTTCTAATTGTAATAAAAAGCTAAGTGCGAAAATTAAAACTAAAAAAATTATAAAGTAGTGGTTTTGGTGCTGAAACTAACTCTGTGCGTTATTAATTAATATGGCTATAAGCTTATTGTTACGTTTATTTAAAATATTATATTTGCGTCATTATCATTAGTTACGCAAAGTCGACACTAATTCTTACTGAACTCTATCGACGTACAACTTTATATGTAAAAATAATGAAATTGCTGCAACAAATACTGTAAAATTAAATAGGAATAAAATCTTTCATCTCATACATATTCGTAGTTCAAAATATTTTTTTAAAAACAAACATTAAGAGCCAATTTTTCCAATTGTGTAAATTCTGTAACGTAACATCACAATCAGTGATAATCGTCTTATCACTGATAGTAACATTGGAATGATTTCTTGTGTGTATTGTGTGTCTATGTGTCAAAATGCTTGGGTTAAAAAAGCAAAACAATTACCTGAGTCTCGAGGAGACATAGCAATCAGTACTACATGATGAATCCACAGCAAAGACAATGTTTCATCACGGAAGAACAGCCCCAGGACACACGGAAAGTAACAATGAAACAGAAGAAAGATACACGAAACATGTTAGATTTATAATCCTAGAAAAAACACGTTTTATTTTTTTGGATGACCCATCTTTACTCTTTAGATGCCCTTCTTCATCGTTTACATGACCTACATTTTGAAATAACTAAAGATAAAAAATTGTGGAACTTTAAAAAAATTGGTCATGTTCGAAATTCAACTATGTCATCAACGACGAGAGAGTTCATTGAAGTCGTTTTCAAAGAGTTTGAAATAAAAGATGTCCAAGATTTCATTCTATTTAGCGTCCTATGACTTACCTTACTTCATCGGCGTCCGCCATTGTTTTGGTTTTGTTGGTCTAGGAGAACTGAAAATTAAAAAAAAAAACATTTTTCAAAAATTGTCTTTATTTTTGAAAAACAAACTAGTCAAATCATTATCATCAATTCAGCTACTATATAGGCTGTATAACTCGAAGTAAAAATAAAGTAAAAATTAATCGACGTTCATTATTGATTATCGTAAATTCATCATCAACATTCTACGTCGTGAATTCATGATACTGAAAAATCCTCAAATAATTACTTCAGTGACCTTTGCAATTGACAATTACATATTATCATCTTTGACATTTACAAGCAGCTCATCTGATGTCAAGGTAGTCAATTTAATGTAAATCTGTCATCGGCACAGTAAAATATTATTACTGACGATTAAAAAAGCGCATTTGGCCATAGTCATGAGAAACAAGATCGTTATTTGAAACTATTTGGAAGAAAGCCAAGACGTCGACGTGTGAATACCGACATTTGATACTTGAAATCCGGTTACCTGTCCAAGCTTTTCCATATTTTACTACATATTAAAATGAGTCTTAATGTATTTTTCGAGTACTGCAGACGTATACCTACATTCTTTGCAGTTTTTAAATTGCTTGCAGAGTTCAGTTTACAAAGTCATCCGAAAACAAAACCTAAAATTAGATCATGAAAATAGTTAAGATGAGGATCGTAAAAGAATCCGTGTAATAACGGTTGCCAACGTAATGAAAATTCCACAATTAGGTTCGGGCGTGCTCGGGCATAGTCGGCTAAGTTCGGGTGGTGCGCGGGCGACTGAAATAGGTTGGCTCGCATACACCGCATCCTAATTTGGTGGCGCGAACGCACAGCTTCGCTTACTCGGGTTTCGGCCGTTATGCAAAGCAGACCGATGTTGGGGATGTTGACTAGTAAAACGATATTTTATTGACCGACAGACACGATGGCACCAATTCCAATATTTTTAAAAATAACTCGTACAAACTCAAACCGGAAAACGGATAAAAGTTACCAAGAAGTTTAACATCCGTTTAATCGCACATGAAACTTATTTTATTTTATATGATCCACGAGGAAATGTTGTTTTTTAATTATACTTTCAAGAAATAATAACGTAAATTATTACAAATGGTTAGATGATTATTTTAAGTATGATATGCAAGAGTTCGCAACGTATTTCCGATCAGCACGTGACCCAGGAAATGGAAAATTGGACATTCAGATAAGGCTTCATTGTAGTCCCATCCAATTTCTATGTCAAATATGTCCAGGAGACAGCGGTGACACTTGAGATCTTTATCAATGACGTCATAGATACAGCTTAGAACATTAGTTTTTAATTTTATAGAAGGTCACTTATGGGAACATCATTTTGATACACGGAAAGCTCGTCAGTCCACACACTCGATCCCGAGACCGATGCATCACGGCGCAGTGTCCGATTTACCACGACGTTGATATATCACTTCACTGAACGTTAAATGCACTTCAATAATCTTGCGTCGGAATACCGTTTTGTTAGTAAAAATATTGTAACTTTCACTAAAACTCACCTAAGGCAAAGAAAAAGAGGATGGCCCTATAGATGGTTCAGCCAACACGAGTCACAGCTGCTGACTGGTGCGAAGCGGGCGGCAAGGTGCGGCGGGCAGTGCGTAGGCGCAGCGCCCCGCCCCCCGCGCCCGCGCGCCCCCGCCGCCCCAGGCTCCTGCAGACTCGCCCCGCAGCGCCCGCGCTCACCATCGCACGCCTTCAGTCCAGACATTTATAGAGCAGTGTCGTTTTGACACCAACACCGAAATAACATCAGATGTAAGCTCCAGTTTGAACTACTCGGATGCCTCGTAAATTTCTGACCGACTGATGCCATGTGCGTTCCGATAAACAATTTCAATATCAGTCTATTGCAGTGCGGAGATTATGATTAAAACAACCCGTTTTACGTTTTTTTTTTCATAAACTCGATTTATTCAATAAAAAAGAACAAAAGAGAATATCAAATAGAAAGGCTACGGCTAGATACTGTTTTCCGATAAAGCAATAAAGTAAAGAATTGAAAGCTCTATTCTACGTTACATAAACCGACTTTAATTTTATTCTGCGACCCACATACGCTAGTGAAGTCCTGCGTTACATCTTGAGTGCTTTTTGCTCTTTATTTCATTGATCAATTGAAATACTTTCGACCACCGACATTATTTAACTTATACACTTTAAACCATGAGCAATTAAATGAAACTCATTCAGATAATTTCTACACTAAACTGAAAGTAGGTGAATATGTAAAATATCTGCGTCCAACTCTGCAAATGAAATGTGTTTGGGGAAATTGCGGAAGATCAAAGTCATTAGTCTCGTAATTATATTTGTTGTGATTGAAGTCTAATAATAGAGAATTAATTGATTGTCAATCATCTCGATGAGCGTTTGGCACCTGATAACCCTAGATACAAGTAGACAAACTTAATATTTGTTATCTCATCAGCCCTCACCGCCGCGGAGTCTGACCGCGAGAGAGACCGGGTTACCCGCAGTCTTCAAGTCTTAAGTTCAATGGTTAATTACTTGTAGACTAGCGTGCCCTATATTGGTCCACATCATTAATAAAATCAAAAAGCATGTTGTCAGTGTCAGTGGTAAACTGCAGAAAATGCACACTTGAAAACAAAACAAATTGACTTCCTCAATTTCTCCCTCGTTCGACGCAATGATGTTACTAAAACACAACTAGGACAGGCTTAGTCCGTAAGAAACGAAGAATATTGTTCTTAATTGTGAGAGACTTAGCCTTAAATCGTGTGCAATAAAAGACCCAATAGTTAGCTAGCTAGGAATTGCAAACTAACATGGTAGTGGATAATTAAAATCAGTCTAGATTTTCACACAAGATGCAGGTTGGATGAGAAACTGCAAAGTTTGCCGCCCCAAACCAACTGGCCACTGCCGTAATTATTGAAAGTGCACCAGTAAACCTAAAATGGCGGTATTCTATGAATTGACCTCCAATTAAGAAGTTTTATTGAAAAATTTAAATCCTCCATGAATCCTCCTTTTATATGCGTTTTAACAAAAGTGTATTTTTAATCCAAAATCTGAAAAGTACGTGTATTAATCGACTTCAGAATTAAGGATATTCTGGTGACGATTACATAAAGTTGTTGTTTTCGGAATTTCAAATTATTTTATATTAGGAGTTTCACAATCTCATTTTTAACCGATTTTCTTCAAAAAGGAGGAGGTTCTCAATTCGGCTGTATTTTTTATTTTTGTTTTTACCTCATTACTCCGTTTTTATAAACCGATTTGAAAAAAAAATAGTTTAGTCCCATAGAAATTTCATCAAAATGGGTTCAGTAATATGGATTTTTCCCTTGACTATGTATTTTTAGAAAAAAAATATAGTTGGGTGTAAGTGGGTCGGGTCGAAGTGGGTCGTATCTGCAGATTACATGATGGTTTCTTAATAACTGCTAGTTACAATGTCAAAAATTGTTTCGTGACAAGAATTTGTGTGGTATACTACAACTAAAAAGGGTAAAATAAAAACTTTCTGCGAAACATAACCGACTTCAAAAAAGTCTAAAATTAATGAAGTCGGTTTTGTTTCGCAGAAAGTTTTTTATCAGACGACAACAGAGCCTACACAACACTAAGTGTCTTTCTATCAACGATAATGAAACTGGGAAAATCAAAAATGTAGGTATTTTATTGACACAAATTCAGTGAACTACATAACATAACATAGCATCACGCTTGTAATCCGCAAAGGATTAAGCAGAGGTATCATCATCAACATCATCATTTCAGCCGAAAGACGTCCACTGCTGGACATAGGCCTCCTCCTAGTGTCGTCACATTGACCGGTCCCGTGCGTCTCACATCCAGCGGATCCCCGCAACCTTCACCAGGTCATCGGTCCACCTAGTGAGGGGCCTGCTACGCAACGTCTTTCTGTTCGCGGTCGAGACTCCAGCAGAGGTATACGTATACCTAATAGACCACATTTCACCAATTATGCTTAAGTCACAATATGTAATAGAAAACGAGCCTGTTGCCATCAACCGGGCATGCACGAATCCAGACTCTTCGACTGCTACTGAAAAATTCCTGATGCAAAAACTCAATAGCACTTTGCCCGACCTGGGAATCGAACCCAGAACCTCTAGATCAGCACTCGACCAACGAAGCAGTCAGGGAACTAATAAGTTCAGAAAAGTTTAAGGTGGAAGCGCAAGGGTAGTCGGCGAAATTTAAATTTTCTTACGTTTATTGCAATTTGCAGATCAGTGTTAGGTTGTATTTTGATGAAAATATGAATCGCGCCAGTAACACGTATGGAGTTACAGAATTATAATCATTCAAATCATCAATACACCCCTCCAAGTTCATTTAACCCCGTTGAATGACTTTTTCATGAAATTGTTACAAAATAGGGTTAAATGAACTTAGAGGGTTGTATTGATGATTTTAATGATAATGATCCTGTAACCACAGACGTGTTACTGGCGCGACTCATGTTTCACCAACATACAACTTGACACTGACCAGCAAATTGCAAAATACTTAAGAAAATATGAATTTCGCGGGCTATCCTGTCGCTTCCATCTTAAGTCAATTTTTTTGAAAGTCTTCGTAGTAACATAAAATGGTCCAATAATTGTTCCAATGGCTGCATATTAGTTTTAAGCTTATTTACATCTTTCTAACTAGCTCATAATATTGTGCATGCTGTTTTCACTATTTTAGGGCATGCAGTTGTCATGTTTTTTTTTTTCTTTTTATTTCCCGATTTGTGAACAAAAACAATGGTTTTCAAAGCCATTGCTCTTGTCTAGCCCCTCTTATATGCTTCTAGTTTATTAATTTGATAGAAACACATGTTCAAACACTTATAATTGAAAACTACGATTATTTCAGCACACAACAATAAACACTACATTTGATTACAGATTTTAATTAAAGTTGTTGGAGGATCGCAGTTGCCGCTACAAACGAGTTCCAAATATTTCTAATTGCGGCATCGTTACAGTTTCAGTACCGGTAATGTTACAACTGTTGATATTGTCACATAGTTTTATATAAAACTTTAACCGGAATTGTGTACCTAAACCCAAATGATATAACTTTAAATGATATAATCCTGAAGAATCCTGTAGTAAATTATATGATTTAATCCTGCAGTTCTATTCTTTAAAAACACCCTGTGAAAGTTTCGGTGAGCTGTGCGTGATTGCTATTATAATTGTGTTTTTAACATTCATGGGTATTTCCATTAGAATCATCATTTCTAATTCAGCCACAGAGTCTGGACTAGTGCCTGGTTAATGGCAATAGGCTCGCCTAAACACAGGCTAGGCTGGATTACAGGCGTTCAAATTGAAAGGAGTGAATAAAAAAGTTTCTGCGAAAAAAAAAACAACTTCCAAAAAGACACTAAAAAAAGTCTAAAATAACTTTACATTCGGAAGTCTGTAACTTTGTTAGTTTCACTGACTTTGAAGTCGGTTTTTTTTCGCAGAAGGTTTTTTTATTGTACCCTTTTTAGTTGTATACACCACACAAAATATTGCCGTGAAACAATTTTGTACATTCTAACTAGCAGTTAGTAAGGAACCATCATGTCATCTATTATAATTATAATGTTTAAGGAAAAAAAACAATTACTGAACCGATTTTGATAAAAAACTATGGGACCAATCGGGAAGTATACACACACGGGTCGGGTCGGGTCGGGTAGTGTACACATAAAAAAAGAATTTTTCAAATCGGTTCATAAATGTCGGAGTAACGAGGTAAAAAAATAAAACAGAAAAAAAAGCAACTAAATTGAGAGGCTCTTCCTTTTTGAAGAAAGTTGGTTAAAAATACAAATACTAATAAATAAATAAATAAATATCGCTGGCCATTACACACAGCGCCATCTAGGCAACGAGGCCTGTGTCGTGGACACCAGATAGTTGATACTACTACATAGATACTTTTTGTTTGTAAATACATACTTATTATACATATAAACATCCATGATTCGGAAACAAATGGCCATGCTCATCACACAAACATTTGCTCCTACCGGGATTCGAACCCGGGACCCTAAGAACGTAAGGCAGCCTCACTACCGCTGCGTCAATCGGGTCGTCACCCGTCGACTAATACATCAACAAGTTCTCTTAAAGCGGATCATTAATATTGACCTGGAATTATAAATAGCAAAAACAAAGCTAGGAATGGGGCCGTTAAGAATACTTTCGGCTCTAAACGAAACAATACTTTTTGAGTTAATTATTAGTGACTGAAAATGAGGATGTTAGTGAGGAGCTCGTGGCAAAATAATAACAGCCGCGCTCAGGTCGATCTTTAAGTTAAGCCGTACTTGCCTAGGTTGGTCTGTGGATGGGTGACCGCCCATTACATACCGAGTTTCCTGCGTGCCTCGGAAAGCACGTTAAGCCGTTGGTCCCGGCTGTCAATTGTAGATCTTAGACAGTCGTTACAGGTAGTCAGTGGCCCTAAAAGTCTGACAACCAGTCTTACTTGTGGAGGTCAAATAGGCAGTCGCTCCATGTAAAATACTGGTATTCAGCTGCATCTGGTCCGACTGACTGAGCCGACACCAACATAGGTGCTAGGCAGATGATGATTACTGACTGAACATCTTTTAGAGATATAGCAAAAAATATATATGTAATGGTTAACTTATAACTTTTTGATATAATTTTTACAAAGTTTTAAGACGACTTGCAATTATAAGATTTTTGCAAGTTTCAGTTCGCCGAAACTCCATTTTCAGAAAACTTTTCTCTACAGAGTGAGAGAGTAAAAAGAGCCTTGAAACGTCGCCACAGATGTAAACACGGACATCTATTAAAATAAAAAGTATATATATACCAAATAAAAAGTATATATCAACCAACAATGTACTGCCCAATATTGGCTCGGGCCGTGGTTGACGTAAACAACTATTGTCATCAGTGTATTTAGTTCCTAATACACATAAACATGACGACAGCGTTGAACTTAGTAGCGGTTGATATCCCGTGAAAAACAAACTGTGTTGGAAAAAGAAACATTTTCCAACATGTTCAAGCATCTTACAGAGTTCATGGAATTATATTACTATGCCATGCAATTAACTACATAGCTACTAAGTAATATTTTGTAAATAAATCAATATTGTTTGATTGTTTGGTGCCGCGTTGGTCGACTGCTGCTACTACTACTGACCACTACTGCTGACCGTGAGGAGATGAGTCAAAGAGCTGTTGGGTTTTTCAATCAAGAATTTCTCAGTAGGAATTTGGAGTTTGTATTTGTGCCCAGTTTATGGCAATTATGATTATGATTGATGGCTATTATATGGGGTTAAAACATAAGTGGTGAAATGTGGATGTACTAGTAGGTCATTCTGCCTTACCCTTTTGGGAAAACTGGCATGTTGTAATTTATGTTTTTAAATGTAAATGATTTATCATTCCCTATTCAAACAAATAGGACCAGGGTACAACCGCAATAAGAAAAAGGTTAATTTATATTTAATACCTTTAGAAAATAAAAGCAAAAAGGTTTAGTATACATAAGTCAGATAAGATTCTGTTGTATTTAAATTTCACGTGAAATAATAAATCAATACTATTCTTTAAAGAAAAAACCTCTCAAGTCTAAACAATTAAATAATATAGAAACGTTTGCCATTATTTTCAAATCTGACCGATTCTCCAATGCTAGACGAAGAGCTTTCTTTGGGTACTGTCAATCTTAGATACACGAATTTATGAAAAATAAACTTGATATAAAACCTACGAAAGACCCTAAGGCTAACAAAAGAATACCAACGAGACTAAAATTATTATAATGTAAAATCAACTTTCAAGGCAGTTTATTATTTTTGGTTCTAGAAACTTTGATTATGACATGACAACGTAGAAACTAGAAATAACTTCCTAATTAGGACAAAAAACTCGCCTTACAATTGTGTGTTTTCTGATACGAAACACGATAGTCCTTCATACCTATATATACCTTAAGTAAATGACTAGGCTTATGCCCGCGGCTTGGCCCGCATATAGATCAGCAATTGTCATAAGGGATCGAAAAGTGTGTTTTAATCCAGGATATAAAATATCTGTGTGTGTATATCGTCAACGCGAGCATGGTCAAAAAGCTTGTTGTTTCATCCAGAACCACAACGGCGATTTTCTTTCAACTCCCCCGTCTCACCCCGCCTTGACCCCGCACAACTCGTCACCGACGCACCTCATACCGCCTAACGCAATGACATTGAACGAAAAATAGTGTTCGAAAATTTCTTAAACTTGCTCTACTACGTGTTTTTGAATAAGTCTTAAAAGTGTGTGAAATAAATATTTGTCATAGAATAGAAGTTAAAGTGCACAAATACCAATTAGTTCAAAAAAATTAAAGATAGATGTGTAACAACAGCATAATCACGTACGAGCGTTTGTATGAAAAGTATGACGGGTTGGCCGCTCTTAGTGTTTTTTTCTTTTAGGTAACTATAGGTATTTATTTATTTATTTAAACTTCATGTACAATAGTGGTACATAGGCGGACTTAAAGCCATAAGGCATTCTCTACCAGCCAACGTTTGGGTTGAATAAGAAAACATTGTGTTAGCCTGGTAGGGTACAAAATAAATATCTAAAAAAGTAACTTCTTGCTTTCGAAAATTTATTGAAGTTAATTCAAGATTAATATTTTGTCTAGGATGCTGGTGAAGGTCCTCCACCAAAAATGATGACTCTACTACACACAAGTCCAGCGGTCATCCTAAATACCTTTATTATGTTACGAATTTAGTACTAGAGTACGTATTACTCTTGTACGAGTACCTATAAGGCATTCAAAGAGTTTGAATTACCTAATCTATATATATAAAAATCTCGAGTCACGGTATTTGTGGTCGCACTCTTCTGAAACGGTTCGACCGATTTTTATGATTTTTTTGTGTACATTTGATAAGTATGAGTAGTACGTAAAGTATATTTCACACCATAATTTCTATGGCAGAACAACGTTTGCCGAGTCAGTTAATATTTGAAATAATTCAGTGCAATCAATGCGATCAAACATCCTACATAACATTATACTGCAAATCCCAGATACAATCTCTTGAAATCAGAAATCCTGTGTTAGCAACGTCTGGCTTTGGAACAGATGGGAGAAATTTCAATACAGCCAAATACAGAAACCACATTGTTGCTTTGAAACCAAGTTTCTAACTTTTCACGAGCGTAATTTTCAGTAAGAATAGAATATTTACAAAGTTTCAAGCCGTCAGAAATTTTGAAGAGTTGTGTCTTTATTGTATATTTAGATCAACATTTTTTACATCGGTTTTCGCATAAAGTATATTTATGTTATTCATTAAAAACTGCACAAGTCAAAATAACCGTGCAAAGTATCTTTAACCAGCGTACCAAAATGATCTAAAGTATGAAAGTAAACTTGCATGCAGAATATGGGGCTAAAGTGGTACTACTTCGTTGTGTTTTTCAGTCATTCCAAGGTCAACGCAGAAAATTCAGAGAACATTAACGTCCTTATCGAGACAATACACCCAAACCACTGACTTGAAAGAGATAATAATGTATCATTATTTTTACGTAAATCATACACGAAAAACGAGCACTGACCTAAATATAAACTCTATCGTTGTCCATCTCTTTCATTTACGAAACAAAAGACAAGGAAAGAGTTTTCGCCATTCAGTTCTAAGGATTCTTCCTTTCATGGTACGTGTTTCAAGTTGGTTCAAGTTTCTAAATGACTTCGTTTATGTCTTGGGGCCGATGTTAACTGCCCATGTAGTAACTTTATCGGAATTCTCGTAAATGAAGACGTCTGTACTGAAGCTGACGCCATTTTTATACGTTTTTAAAGACGCTATAACTTTTTCTTCGAGATATTTTTTAAGCAAATTTTAGTAGAAGGAACAGCTGTTTTCGGCATAAAGTATATTTATTTTCTCTTAGACGTCATATTTAAAAGTTTATTTTAGAAAAAGCTCTTTTTGGACTCGCGTGCGATTTATTTCACGGAGAGACTCATGCTAATCTTCATGGCCGTTCATACACTCAAACCGTCATAATGTTTGCTTATTTCTTTACATAACTGACTAACAGCTGAAACACGAAACTAAGACATGTGACATCGATTTCAACCGCCAATCAAGAGACTTATCTTGAGTTTACATACTTTGGTCACAAACAGGTCATTAAATTGAACCCACGTCAGAATGAACAACCAGTATCTTTGAAACACAAATTGTTCTATTTTAAACACCCGACTTTGTATGTAAAGTCGTTCTTACTTCTAGTGTTATTAGACCAAAGTACACGTCATTACATGTTATTGCACTTTACCTACACCACAAACTGTTTTGATTCGAATTTCTATTTCATTAAAGCTTCTAAACTAAAGCCGAGTTATGACTGCTGGAGCTTCGTTACCGCCACTCTGCCAATTGGCGACTTAGGTTTCACCAGGCTGTAATTGAAGGCACGAACTTTGTTAATTTGTGTGTTTTAGACTGGAAACTAGTTATGCTGTTAACTGTTTTCGGTGTTGAGTTTAGGTCCTAGCTGTTCTAATAGAAATTGGAGAAAGATTTAAATATATCTATAACTACTGAACAAGCGCATCTGAAGTAGTTAACACTTTTAAGAAGTATGATGCAGATATCTTTTGAGAAATGGACTTTGTGGTCATAACCATAAAGACCTTTTTAAGAATTTTAAATTTTTAACGTGATTCATATTATGATTCTGATAAAGCGGCCATTTTAGGCCCCCAGGTCAAAAATGAATCCAATAAAAAAAAACAGAACAGAACTGTTTAAAAAGATAATAAAATATTCAAATCACAGACAAATAAACTCGCTCCCTTTGACAAGAAAAAAAAAACAGGATTGAGGCTGATACTACGTTCATGTTAAGATAGCAAAAACTTACTATGTAATAAGTTCAACACAAAATCTTGCAGCAGTCGCCTTATTTTGTAGCCAAATTAGTCACTGGCCATTTATACTATCAAACTTGCCCAAAGCTCCATCGAACACGAGTCCCAAGCCACACCCTATTTATTCTTTAGTACAGAACTTGAGCAGTAAAACAGCAGATAATGCCTAGCTCGTGTAACCCCTAGGTACATTACTCAGGCTGTGGGCTGTGAAACAATGGCGACCTACATATTTAGCGCTATGAATCTTCTGCTGGATGACATTATAGCTACATGAAAAATCGTTCTAAACCTCTATTTTCAGCAAGAATTTTTCTTGACTTATTATGAAATTGTTGGTTCATTTTTAAGAAAGAATGGATTCTAATAGATTTATTATAATTTCGCTGGCAAAAGCTTTTCATATTTAGTAATGGGTGCAAAAAGACTTAACGAACCCAAAAGGCACTTGTTCTGCGTGCGTCATTGCGATATTTTTTTTGTTTTGGACCATCCCTGGGAAAACGTAACTAGAAGGCTAGTTACGGCGATATACTGGAGGTCAAAGTTCTAACATTTTTCCCAATTTTGTTTTTTTTTTAATTCAAGTATTTAAGTTATAACTTTAGTTTAAACACCTCCATGACCCCTATTCTATACAATGCATCCATCAACACAATGTTTTGTGTGCGTTACATTGAGTCCTATTGTGAACCGTGATTTTACACCCCAAAAATAAATAGTTTCCCAGCAATCATTTTTGCGTAAAGTTACTTAGTTTGATGTACGAAATGCTTGGTTGGCAGCTTCCTGAAGGGTCCGTTTACACCTTGTAAATGGTCGTTTTTATGTCCATAGTAGGGCATCGCATAAAACGTGTGGTCCTATCAAAAAGTTTATTTATCATGCAGATCGGTTGCAAAAAGAAGTGCTTCCACCCGTGAAAAGAACAAAGAGCTCTTCTCATAAAACTAGATTGAACACTTTTATACCCATCCTCGTCACTTACACACTATATAGGGTGTAACAAGACCCTTAACGAAGCCGAAAGGCACTTGTTCTCCCCGTCATTGCAATCATTTTTTTATTCTAGACCATACCTGGGAACCTTCTAGTTACGGAGATATTGGGGGTCAAAATTCCAACTTCATCACAAGTTTTTTTTTAAATACTTGTTTTTAATGTTAGATTTTTACTTTAAACACCTCCACGACCCTAGTACTATTCAATCCATCCATCAGCACAATGTTTTGAGTACGTTCCATTGAGTCCTACAGTAAAACGTGATTTTTCACCTAAAAAAAAAGTCGTTTCCCAGCAATAATTTTTGAAAGAAAGAAAGAAAGAAAAAATATTTATTTGTCGCAGGGACAAGACGTGCATCATGCAAAATGATAAAAAAAAAAAAAAAACAAAAAAAAATAATAACAATACACATGCAAAGCATAAATTAAAAAAAAAGACGTTCGCAGCTTGCACGTCGTGACTGCGACAAGCAGGTTACCACTCAGCATGATGCTGTGCTATGGGGGACCCACAGCACAGCGCTGGTTTCTAGTGGTCACCCGTGAAAAAACGTACGGAAGCCAAAACAGCATCAATAAATTTTACATGAATAAGAAAATAAGACGAGCGTAAAGTTACATAATTTGATGTACATAATGTTTGGTTGGCGGCTTCGTGAAGGGTCTTGTTACACCCTGCATTACATAGAGTTATGCGAATTGACGAATTGACATATATAGCCTAGTTGTTCCAACAGTTCAGGTGTTTGACCCCAGGGGCATTGGAAATTGTTCGGCATTATTTGAGGGTCGTTTCTGCCAGTCATGATTACTGTGTGACATTCCCTTTCTTTAGTTATAATTTATCGCTCAGGTACTTACGTAACTTTTTATGATTAAGCAACCTTGTAACAATAATACTGTTCATCTATTATCTGACATAATGTACTAATGTTTTAGGAAATGTTAAAAATATTGATAAATAAAATTAAATATTAAATAAATATTTCGTTAAATGTATTTTTAAATGAGATGAAATGTTAAGCAAAATCAAAAGCAAAACTAAATAAAATGTATTGTTTAATTTTTAAAATGAATTAAAATAAATGTAAAAGTAAGTTTTAATTAAATGTTAAATGTAAAGTTTAATGAAATGTTAAATGTAAGATTTGACGAAATGTTAAATGTTTTTTAAATTAAATGTATTGTAAGGAATTGAATGTGAAGGCAAATAAATTTTAAATAAATAAATTATCTGACTAGAACAATTCAAATACTACAATATTCCTTTCAATCAACACAGTCTAACGCGGTCCACGAACTGCACCACAGCACCCAATTTTCCGCCACCCAGTCTGTCCCAGCTGCTGAAGCATCAATTTTCTTCTTATGGTAAAAAAAGTCTTGTAATTTTGTGAGGACGTCCTCTGCAGATATTGACGTCATCACCAACCGGCAGCCGGCACGTCCGACGATAAAACAGCAACGCTTACGTATTGTAGTTACAACGTTATTTCTGTCACGCCTGATTAACTACACGGCTATTTCTGGACGTGTTAGCTTGGTTCACACGATACGATTATGTTTGAGATTTGTGCTGTTAACTAAGATTTTGATAAATCTTGATTTTGATAAGTCTTGCTTTTTAATCGACGCCAATCAAAACAAAGTGGAGGTGTAATCAAACCAGAACGGACAAATTGCGGACACGGCTCCGGGCAGCGGGTTCTGAGTCTGACAGATAAGGCACTGAAAGATCTGGTCAGGTATGACCGCCCCTTAAGAGAGAGAGGTACCAAAGACAAGGGAAGTTTTTTTTTAATCGCTTTTCTATACAGACGGCTACATGAAGAGCTCGATTCCCACTGTTTCACTGTCTTAAAACCTAAATAAAAAACGGGTGCAGTGGCAAACTCTTCCGGCAAGTAGATAGGTACCTGTGTGTAAAGTGTGTTTAATGCCAATTAGCTCTTTGAATCTTTGAAAACTGTGTTATCCTTACTGACTTATCTCTGAATCAAACGCAGAATAAACGGGCACATATTTTAGCTCAGTTTTAGTAATAATTAGGAACTGGAACACACAATATATGTATCTAGGTAACTATAGACACACATCATCAATTTGTAGCTCTATTCCACGAACTGTTTGTGTACGTAATCGCATCTGAATCCGGGCTTTGTGCAATAAATAACGGACACTAAATAAATACGATTGAGGAGCTGCATCCGTTCAACTCACACGTAA
Organism: Eugnorisma glareosa; assembly: GCA_947578425.1. Taxonomy (NCBI): domain Eukaryota; kingdom Metazoa; phylum Arthropoda; class Insecta; order Lepidoptera; family Noctuidae; genus Eugnorisma; species Eugnorisma glareosa. Next base: position 16,034,997 of record OX387970.1, on the reverse strand, counting down.
GTAAATTCAAGAGATTCAGGAATAGGAGCTTGGAGAATTCAGAAACAAAGCTTATTTTTCAGATTATCATTTTTTAAGACAAAACATTTAGTCCTTTCATAGTGAACTAAAAAATCCAACACATTGTTTTACATACGAACCCGCACTAGACTACTTCCCACCCCTTTTCTGAACATGAAATTATGTGGTATACTACAACTAAAAAACCTGACTATTGAAAAATCACGTTCTCATTAAATTCGGGGTTTACAAGGTAAAATCAATTCCTCCTATCATCGAAGTCGGTTAAAATGTAGCCTATGTTACCCGGACCATAATAACGAATCGATTGCGACATTATTCATTAAAATCGGATGAATAGTTTAGGCGCTACGGAGGAACATACGTAAATACACATACATACATGGACTGCTAAAATCATAACCCTTCCTTTTGGCTTCGACGTAGTCGGGTAAAAATGAGGTCTGTCTTCCAGTAATGGGAACACTATAACTTATGGCTTACGCAGTTATTGTATCTATTTTGGCCTCTTCTGATAGCAACCCATAAGTAACCATATGGGAACAAGAATAAAGATCATACTGATGCAAAATCAGACATAATATCAAGGAATGGTAAGTTTAGTTATATGGCAATACTGATTGAATAAGGGAGTGTAAGAGGATGGAGTGACAACACTGTGTCAATGACGAGAGTAGAAAAAAGATGGACGACGGTGAAGACGTGACGTTGTTTCTGTTATAAGATTATTTTTTAGAAGATTAAAATAAGAAGTAAAGTTGCTTCACCCGTTTTAGTTGAGATCCCACAGTACACACACACTAAATATACCTGTAAAAATTGCCAAACTAATTTGACATGGCTAAACCAGTGGTTGAACCTCACGATCAGGCACATTACGCAGTAGATTTACCATAACGAATAATTATATTTCTATAGCTGAAAACGACAGAGCCTTCAAGAAAATCCTCTAATTATTCAAAGTGGAGTTGCAATTGAGAGAACTTAAAAAAGTGTCTTTGCCCGAGCTATGATTCTTTTTTTGCCAGTTTTTCCAGCCATTGCCAAAAGATCGTTTTGTTTAAAAAACATAAGCAACCGTTTTTCTATCCTATTTTTTAATCTGATGCTCTTTGCCTGAAATTCAGAAAAATACAGCTGTTCTTGATGGTTTTATCACCACGTCAGTCATAGATATAAAATTACAGAGAAGGTAAGCTGTTTCTTGTCCATGAATTATCTAAATAATTGAGTCAAACAAGCCCTAATGATAAAAAGCACTTTTGCTTAGAAACCAGATGAAAGAAAATCGGATACAGAAGAAACAGTATTTTCCAGTACCTAACCTACCTTTTGTTCTTCCTTGGTAATGTAGGACAAAATCTTAGAGTCGTTAATATCTTTTACGTGCATCACTAATTTTTAGAGCGGAAGTAGAAATATGTCGATTATTTGCCAATTTTTCAAACAGCACTAACAATATTATTAAATTTTCTGTAGAAATATACAATGCATAAGCATAGCATAATCAGCCTATAATGTTCCCACTGCTGGGACACACGGCCTCCTCTCTATGAGAGGGAATGGGCTATAATCCACCACGCAGGCCCAGTGCGGGTTGGTAGATGTCACATGTCTTCGAATTTTTGGTTCTACGACATCCCGGTTTCCTCACGATGTTTTTCTTCACCGTTTTAAGAGTTTTCACCGTGCTGATGAAATAAATTACACGAAGTTACTGTTCGTAAGTCGGGGCCGACACCACTGAGCCGCTGCTGCTCTCAAATAATAATGGCCACATATTAATAATGCTGTTCCACAAACAATGGGACACATGCTTATTGGCAGTACTTTCAAACAAGCATATAAGCTCGGCTTGCCCTTATCACTGACTGCTCTTCATGATGTTAGGGTTCTTGAACAGTCTGCCTACCCTAGGAGCTTGCCGTTTTGTTGGCCCCTAGGAACGTCACCAACATGTTATTGTATCCTGCGTGCCCTGATGCCTAAACACCAGAATTCGATGGACGCTGTTGATAGTACGAAACTTATAGTTAAATTCTGAGTCGACTGATATAGATTGCAATCGACACGCTAAAAAAAAAGGTAATTTAAAAAATTAAAAATCCGACTTCGTAAAAAAAAAAAACAAAAAAGCATAGAACATACGCAGTCGGGTTTTTTAATTTTTTAAATTACCGTTTTTTTTTTTTAATATACCCAGTGTCACTCTCACAGTAATCGTACGAATCTAACGACAACTCTCAAGCTAAAATTCATCGAGCCGTTCAGGCCACAGAGCGTGCCAAACAATTATACATACATACATACTCTCGAAAAACATAACCCTCTTTCTGGCGCAGTCGGATAAACATATCCTACACCTACTAGGTACGATGAAGTTTATAGGAAGAAACTATCTGAGTACATTTGGCTCACTCTAATCCTTTATCAATCACCCACTGTTTGATATCGTTCAACAAATAGATCCCGCTTGAGACATTAAGCCGTAAGCCCGGCATTTAATTAAACTAGATTCAACAAGGATATAATAGTCTGTATCTTGTAAACCACTTGCCTATACTCTTTGAGTATGGGTTACACTTAAAACGGAAAACGGAACACGGAAAATTCGTATCAGTTATTGTTTCAAAGTATAATAGTACTCCCACATTTCACTGGTTATGTTTAAGTCCCATGTTATAGGGTGCGAGCCTATTGCCATCAACCGAGCACGAAGCCAGGCTCCGTGGCTGCTACTGAGAAATTCCTAATGGAAAACCCAATAACACTTTGCCCGATCCGGGAATCGAACCCAGGACATCATGCTCAGCAGTCTTGCTTGTCGAGGAAGTGATAATTAACTACTAGGTAGGTATTAGTGAGTAACTGGGTTATCTAGGTCAGATAAGCGATTGCTCTATATAAAACACTGATATGCAACTGCATCCGGTTAGACTGGCACCCAACTCAAAAAACTTGGAGAAATTCTAGATTTTGAGTGACTTTTAAACGTGTAATTCTTTCAGCCATCCAGTCAGCAGACAATCTTGCCAATAACTGACTCGCTATTGCCAATATCCTGCCTGGTTATGTTTTCCAGACCCGGTTGATCTAATCTAGGCTTTAACAATACTAACAGAATTGACAAACATTCTTAAAAGAACCGCAAACATTTAATAAAGCTTGCAATTTTTTTTCTATCTAATTGTAAAATTTACTGAAAAACTGTACTCGTCTATACTAATATTATACGTTTGTGCTCTTCAATCTTAATGTAATGTCCTATTAAGTATTTTGTGTGTAAATAAATAAATAAATTATATAGAGGTAAAATTTGTTTGTAAGTTTGTATGTAGGGGGTAATCTCCGGATCTACTGAATCGATTTTGAAAATTCTTTCACTAATATGAAGCTTCATTATTCCCGCATGCCATGGGCTATATTTACAACGTGCCCGTGGGATAATTTCCGACCGAAACGCGAGCGAAGCTGCGGGCAACAGCTGGTAAATAATACTTTTAAACACAAGTAATAAATTATTAACAATAATATCCCAACAGAGAAATTCGGAATGTTTAGTCTTTACAAATGTATGTGAGTCCGTTCATTCGCACTACAGCATGAAAATAACCACCATCCGAAAATAGCTCGGAATTGTGAGAACACGAGAACTCTTTCTGTACGAACAGTATGACTTGTTTTTGAGAGTTTATCGCATACTACTAACACTGACGATATGACAATTTCAGGTAAATTTTGTACAATAATGGTGCTCTACACAAATGTAAAACATCACAATTGTGTTTTGAAGTCATAGAGCAGAAGTGTATAAAAGCTGACGCAGATTCGGGTTTACACTATTACATTGTAAATCCTTCTATTCGTCACGTACATTTTAAATGAACCATTGCACACTTATAGTGTGCGGGTTGCAGCACACTTTTTTCTATTGAAATGCAATGCGACGGCTCGAAGCGGAGATTGAGAGCGGAAGATCCACGAAACCCCAGACTCCGTACTGTCATAGATACATTTCAAATTAGAAAATTTGCGCCAATGTACAACAACATTTGAAAAGCCTACCTTACCGATGCCTGTACTTCCCGAGGGTTCGCGAGATTTGTAAAATATAATATTTTATAGAAGGAATGTTTTTGAGTTTGTGAGGTTGTAGGGGGTAATCTCTGGATCTAATTAACCGATTTTGAAAATTATTTCACTAATAGGAAGCTACAATAAACCCGAGAGCCATAGGCTATATTTAAAACGTGCCCGAGCGATAATTTCCGACCAAAACGCGAGCAAAGCCGCGGGCACAGCTAGTGTAAAATACACAGTTTAATCAATACTCCAATCAGTTCCTTGTCTCTTGCTTCGAGTCTAGGACAGTCCAACGACACTATTTCAATGTTGCAGGGAACAGTGACTGCACCGATAAAGCTGTAAGCAAGCTGCAGCCCATTCTTCAAAGGACAAAGCGAGCGGCAGGAGATTCATTGTGAAGTTCCATTAAAGATTGAATCTAAATTAAAACGGACTGGTTTTCTTTGGGAAATAGTTTAAAGCTGGTAGCCATTGTAGTAAATGGCTACTTGTCTGAGAGGATACTAATGAAATGACTTTCTTTTTTAATAGATAGGTTCTAGTCTAATTCTATCAAAAAATTAATTAATTTCATTAGTAAAGCGTCTCATTGAAACTCCTAAATAAGTTGGGTGGTTACCTAGAGCGGTGGCTTTTCATATTTCTACTGCTACTGTCAACGGGATTATTAAAATAAAAAAACTTTTCGGAAGCTTATGTCAAAGCAACAAATGTGTGTGTGTGTGTGTGTGTATAATTATATTAGACGTTTCCATATAGTTAGCGCTGAAGGAATGTTACACTTCAACCAACTTATCTGTATAAGTGGGAAAACACAGAAATAAAATAAAAAATGTACAAAGTTTTTCATTTTTTTTTTTCTTGACAAACAGCGCCACCTTGTTCTGCAACCTTAAATTCGTCATACTATACTTTATTTAGGCTCCTTGGTCTGACATTGCTGAAAACAAAAAATCCTACTCAGTACTCACAGGTTAAACTTACATAACAACAAATAAGTTTTGGTAGGGTGGCCGAGGGGACGGGATTCTGGGTCGTAAAACTGTCACTCACATCTCGAGTGTCTGGAGTTTACAATGTTTACATCCCACCTGATAAGGGAAACTTCTCACGGGGTCCCTAAGGGCACAGCAATCTACCTCGTAGTTCTCATCAAAATGTTCCGAGTTCGCCATCATTTTTTTACAATTCTAGTTATACTTTCGAAAATCATAGTAGAAACTTTTTGAATGCCTCCCGTGGGTTTAAAAAACTGTATAATTTCTCCAAATGATTTTATACCATAAAATGTTGAGGGTTAAGTTCAAAATGTAAAGAGAAAATTTGACAGTTTGTGGTAATGGCTCTGGCGATTGTACCATATTCAAAACATAAAATCACAGATGTATGTCTCGAAGGGTTAGGACAGAACTGTAGTAACACCCATGTAATAGGTGAGTATTGCCATTAACCACAATTGGACACAAATCCAGACTCCAAGATGCTACCATCTAGGCCTGTGGACGGGGAGCTATGGGCTAGCTCGCCGTCCGTCCGTCTTATGACGACAGGCCGTGTCGACGGCGCGTTCGTGTTCCACGCGCGCCTCAAAGAGAGTCAGCAAGCAGGAAGGGGTCCGTAAGGACCGGCGCCTGCCAGGGTTGCGGGACTGTTCGAAAGAGATACCGCGGCCCTGGAACACAAAGGGCAAAAGAAGGAACATGGATGGGTTTTAGTCAGTAAAAGTCTGACACTCCCTCCTGCTCAGCCCAGAGCGGGAGGGGTTATATGATGATGTCCCATAAGTAAAAAAAAAAAAAAAAAAAAAATATGCTACCATCTTCAGCCCATCGTAATACATAAAATATCTTACCTAAATACAGCACAACGGTAAGTAATTACTGTCTACTTTGTTTCTTATGAATGTTTAAGTACAAAGTAACGTAGGTTTTATATTAAAAAGACTCACAGGTACCGTTCAAGAATCTTAAACGTACATACATTACAGCGGTTCATTATTAATTCTGAACTCGTTTCCGAATACACTTTTATATTCGATGGCAACATCTCTTTGATACGCTACTCTTATTCAAACGTTCGGGGTTATATAAATCTCTCAAATAAAGTCTTTTTGTAAAGGTTAGGAAAAAAATGTAAAGAAAAAAAGGTTTATTTCTCTTTATATTTTCTTTGAATGTATTGTCCCTGGAAAAAGCGTTTTGTTTATTGTGCTTTTGTGTGACATAATCTGTACCTATACTTAATTCCAAGTTACAGAAAATCACCTTTGAATAGAAATCAAAGAGTCAGCTTTCAGCTTTTTTCGTGTATTTAATGGTCCGATTCCACCAAAATTGAAAGCTGTGCGTAACTTTTGTTCACGCACAGTGCAGCACATTTCTAAACAAACATCTTAGTACCACAGCCCATGACCTAGATATTTGCCTCATCGTTTTACGGACGAAACCGTACCAAAGCGATATATTTGGTTATTCTAATTCCAAAAATAATAATTTCAGATATTTTTCACATTGGTGGAATCCTGGCTTAACTAACACTAGGTATCTTGCCTACCAGCATATTGTAGTTTCTACGGATAACTCATAAAAAATAATTCATACAAAACGTACGATTCTAATTGTTATACGTATCGAACTTTACCTAGAACTCGCATACAAATCAGTTTTTAACAATTTCCATACCAAAAACAAATGACCACTTAAAATTCAGCCAGCATTTTCACTAAAAATATTTACATTATTTGCAAGGGTCAAAAAAAAACAAAAACTAGAGGAATCAAAACGTTCGAAACACAAAGGTTGTGACAAAGATAATAAACGACAAAAACATCACATTCCCCGAGGGTATGACCTCAATGAAATAGATATAGGTACCATGATCAAATGGAAACATCGACAATGATTGGATAAACAAAAAACGACAAGTCACCGGAATAAATGAAAACTCTGTTATTGGATACAGACGTGACCAAAAGTATTAATCTGCAGACCAGAATAAATTATCAAGTAGAAGAATAACCTCACATGTAACTGTTTTCTTAGACCATTCTGACTCGTTTTTAAATGGAGTCTAAATTCTACAAAGACATAACTTCTCCTTAGAGATTCGAATATTTGCTGACTTATAATATGAATTCTATAAATAATTCAGTAATTACTCGAGCGGTAGAGCACCTATCACTCGAGTAATTACTAAAAAGATCAAAATCTGCCTAGCCTTTTCCCAACTACGTTAGGGTCGGCTTCCAGTCTAACCAGATGCAGCTGAATACCAGTATTTTACATGGAGCGACTGCCTATCTGACCTCCACAACCCAGTTAGTACTGGGTAATACGATAGATAGCCCTTGGCAAGACTGGTTGTCAGACTTTTTGAGCCACTGACTGCCTGTAACGACTGTCAAAGATCTTTAGATTACAGCCGGGACCAACGACTTAACGTGCTTTCCGAGGCACGGAGGAAACTCGGTATGTAATGGGCGGTCACCCATCCACAGTCCTACCTTGGCAAGCGCGGCTTAACCTAAAGATCGACCCGAGCGGCCTATAATTTTGCTACGAGCTCCTCTAATTACTGAAAAGATAAGGATAAAATTATTTTATTAAAGTCTTCACAAATGATACCTTGATTATCCCTAATAAGCTTTTAAATCGTAAGGATTATTTAATAGCTTTATTATCCGTAAACATAACACGTGTAACGAAAAAAACGATATATTTCCAACAAGAAATGTATCCTATGCATATAAAATGATGCCGTCCAAAATCTTAAACCAACACGCTCCTAATCTGATTCGCAATATCCCGTATTCGTGATATCGGAGCATTGGAAAAGATTTTTGAAAATGTTTGATAAAGTGAAGAAAATGGAACTGGAAGTGACGCCCACGCCCAAGTATTAATCGAATTTTCTTGCATCTCGCCTTTTGCGGACGTCCTAATGTAACACTGTTTCTTCTTATTGAGAGAAAGAGAGAGAGATTGTAGATTCGCTGTAATAAGGCTGGTTGCACCTGACGCCAAGACATTAAGTAAGGCTACTTGCTAACTGGGGCTTACGATGCCACCGTTGGCTTTTACTCCTCCACCACCATCGACGACGTCCTCTGCCGACCCAGTGACGGCCGTATGGCCCGATCAGTAGGTCATGTTAGCCTGCGAGAGGTATTTTATTTCCCTCTTACCCTCCAGCACTTCTACCGAAGCACCGATGAGGATTGCCCTATCCGCCACCTGGCGACGCGTCCTCTAGGAGTTATAGGCGCCTCCGAGGAAATGTCCACTAAACTATGTAGGTCTTATTATTACTTCCCATTTAAAAGAACTCTCTAATATAAATCATAAATTCGCTCAGCGACAACGCACAGCCTAAACCGTTTTGGATCTAGGAACATACAATTTTGCAAAATCGCTACACGACAGACATTCGCTACATGGTTAAAAACACGAGACGAAAGTTTGTTATTTTTGTATTGAAAATCCCATCGAACACAACTTGTAAAGTATAATAAAAAAAAGCGACGGATGGACTTTTGTCATCGTTTGTACCGGCTAACGACAATCGAATAAACTTGTATGTATGTACAAATAGGACACAAAGTAAATATACATAGAAACATATAGTAAACAAATACAAGTAAATATTATACACTAATAATATTTTACGATCACAATGTCAATATTTTATTCGTACTAATGACTATATCGGTTATGGCTTGTATAAAGGAGTTATAACATGCGCAAAAATTGCGATTGTGTTCATTAAAGACGTAAGCAGAGTAATATGTTACTAGGTTTTTCTTGGTCGTCAGCAAGCGGCAAAATTTATATAATTAGCCAAACCTTTCACCACGACATCATTAAGTTCGTTGTTTATGTTTTGGTGTTGAATGGTTCAACAAGAAAACTGAGTGAACTATTGAACGTATTAAAACCCTAGTAAAATTACACAACGTAACCTATTTTTTTAGCCCTGTATAGTACTAGAACTTGACCATCCAAAGTATCGGAACCACGTTTACATAAATTCAGAGTTTCGTCGTCGAACCAATTCCTAATGGCATGCCTCTTGCACATTAGTGAACAGAATTCGCGTAACTGAATTTTGAGTCAAACATATTTTAACTTTTTGCTATCGATACGGTTAAAAATATATTTTGTAAAACGGTAAATAAACACTTACAAAACAGAACGCACTCCTGTGACGCAATAACGACCCCCCTTGAGGAAAGAGAAAGGATAATATAAACATGGATTTTCGAAGATTGATGGTGGTATTATCCAAGGGAGATGAACCGACAATCACATATGGAGAACTCTTACGTTTGTCTAATCAAGCGGTATTTTGTTTATATTTTGTATTCAGAAATATTCTTGTGCATTTCTTGGTGGATCGTTGTGAAAAGGAGGTAGGCAAGGCCCGTATTGTAAATCGATTCACGGCAGTACCTGTTCAAGCAATAACCTCGATTCAGAACTGACAGATTTTATAAACGTTACTCAGTTCTATATTGTTTATGTTTCAGATTCTACAATACAATAGACCTTAGTTTAAAGTTGCTAACTCAAGAAGGTAGTTGCCAAAGGTTATTTTATATGTAACTAGTGACCCGCCGCGGCTTCGAACAGGTGTAATGTTACCATATAAACCTTCCTTTTGTCTCACTCTATCTATTAAAAAAAACCGCATCAAAATCCGTCGCGTAGTTTTAAAGATCTAAGCATACATACATAGGGACAGACAGCGTTATATAAGCGACTTTGTTTTATACTATGTAATGATAGTGAAGTACTGTTAAAAGATTCATTTGAGCTGAGGAGCTTGTGAATAAATAGTAAGTCGCTTTGATCAATATTCAGGTTAAGCTGCGCTTGCCTAGGTTGGTCTGTGAATGGGTGACCACCCATTACATACCAGGTTTCCTCCGTGCCTCGGAAAGCACGTTAAGCCGTTTGTCCCGGCTAACATTTGCAGATCTTTGACAGTCATTACAGGTAGTCAGTGGCCCGAAAGTCTGACAACCAACGTCTTACCAAGGGGTATCGTATTACCCAGTCCTAACTGGGTTGCGAAGGTCAGATAAGCAGTCGCTCCATGTAAAATACTGGTATTCAGCTGCATCTGGTTAGACTGGAAGCCGACCCCAACATAGGAAAAGTTTAGGCAGATGAATGCTTGAAGTTTCATTTACGAAGATCTCAATATGTATGTAGATGTACGTAGTTGAATGGGTTCGATTGTCGCAACAAAACCAATATTTGTCTAGAAATAGACGTCTTGTCTGGGTCATGCTAATAACATTCTATACTTTATTCAATCCACAACTATAGCTGATGCCTAGCTTCCATTCTCTCTTCTATTTTATCGTTCTCGACAGAGTCACTAAGGTCCCCGACTGTTTTGTGTTTTCAACTTAAGTTAACATGTTTCCATGTCACACTGTTGCACGTGCTAAGTCGCCAATTCCTCGCACTCTGGCCGCGCTTAATGATCTCTTGGGTTCTAATCCAACAGACGATCTGTTTGCGGATGCATGGACGAAGATTTTATTGGCATGTCAGAAGTATTGTGAAAGGAATTTATGAAAGTGTGAACCTTTACTTTGTTATTTTGATTATTTTAATTGTATGTATAACTCTTTTAGTTCTTTTTTAGTTACTATAATTGGTTTAACAGCCGTTGTAATTAAATAAAAAAAACATGAAAGTTAATAAAATAACTTAGTAACTATTTACTTGTTCTAAAGTTACACGACAACTAACCAAAACCCCATTACCTACTTTATTAAGAAACTCCTACAACCTCCCAAAAATCTTGCATCTTCCTTGTAAAGAACAACATAATAAAAAAATAATTTAGTTCCCCACTCGCGGTTTGCAGCTTACTCCGAGGAATGTTGGTACACACGGCACAGCTTTACAAATTCACCGCTTTGTGACTGACTGTACATGGCAGAATGTCGGCGAATAAAGATGCAACTCGTCTTGTACGGTTTTACACAATATTTCTGTAGTACTTGAGATTTAAGTCATGTCTGTCTGAAATGTGTTCTTTTGAGCTAACATAGCTGGGTTTTAAAATACGCTATCCCTGTGTGTTACTTTTCTTCTTTATTTTTTGTAAAATTATTTATGAATAGCACACGAAACAGGATAGGGTAGCTTTGCATATTACTCGTACAAAGACTATTAAAGTATGTTTTCAGTAAAACGCTCGCGGTTGTAAGTCAAAGTAAAACCATTAAAGACCCAGTAAGTCAGTAAAAGGCATTTTCTTATGAAAAAAATGTTCAGTTAACAAAATAAAATAAATTAATATATTAGTCACTTCAATTTGTAAATTAATGGAATCCAACATAAGATATTAATAGAATCTATTTTGGCTGAGCCCACAACCAAATTTACAACAAAGCTAATGGGTAAAACGCAAAGATAACGTAAACGAAAACGAGTCGAAATATCATATCACGTGCTAACCAAAATTCGGCTCACTTAACAGAATTAATAAATTTAATTAATTCTATCGAAAGTCACGCTTCCCTTAATAATTCCGAAAGCTCGTTAACTTTCAGTAATTATTAATTTCAAATAAATTTGGAATAACTGTCTACAAAGTAAGTTATTCATGATTTAAATATTTAGCCAATTTAATTTCAGGCGGGCAAATAATAGCAGGACAATCGAAGACCACATTATTCATATTCAAACTAGGGTTGTAAGTATTTAAAACCTTAGGTAAAACGTATTTTTCTTTGATATCTACTAAAGATACAGTTTTTTTATCATGGTTGCCAACTTACCCGTAACATAAATGTCCGTTATTCATAAATAAAGGGTGTAACAAGACCCTTAACGAAGCCGAAAGGCACTTGTTCTCCTCGTCATTGCTGATTTTTTTTTGCTCTAGACCATACCTGGGAACCTTCAAGTTACGGAGATATTGGGGGTCAAAGTTCCAACTATTTCACAATTTTCCATAATCCGCGCACTATTCAATCCATCCATCAGCACAATGTTTTGAGTGCGTTACATCGAGTCCTACCGTAAAACCTGATTTTTCACCCAAAAAAAAAGTCATTTGCCAGCAATACTTTTTACGTAAAGTTACTTAGTTTGATGTCTATAATGCTTGGTCGACGGCTTCGTGAAGGGTCCAGTTACATCCTGTACATACATGAGAATATAGGACCAAATAAAATCGCGTCTACGTCAAGAAAATAATAAAAACGTAAATTAAAATGCGAGAAATTTAATATTGCAGTAAAAACATGGCTAAAATGAATTTATTACACAATGATAAACAACACATAACAGACCCATTAAATACGAAAATTTAACGCGCCTCAAAAGACCATACAATACCAACATTACCAACCGGTTCGCGCAGAGAATGTACGAACTGCAATAAACAACGCAACGATCCGTAAAATCAGTTTCATTCCCATATGCAAACGTGAAATTAATTCAGGGATGATAGTGGTAATACTCGTAAATTACCATACTCTTTGTTCCAATCGCGCTGACCCGTTTAAAGGAAAAATTGAGAAAATATTTTCCCGCCCACGGCTGCCATTTTGACAGCGCCATCTTTGAAAATGAGCTAGCGAGTAATCACCGTGTTGCTATCTACACAAAAACAAGGGAACTTTCTGCAATGCTCACGTGTCACGTGCCCAACGTTCGGATGATTTTCCGGGTCGAATGATTCGGGAAATGGCTGGTAGATGGCGCTGTTTGAAATGAAAGAGAAAGCTTTTCACGCTTTATATTTTTACGTTGCAACTTGCGTGCTTTAAAAATAAAAATTTCATAGTATTTTGGTTTTCATTGCTATTAAATTAAATGTGGAAATGGTTATTGTGCATAGCGCCACCTGTTACTTTAATTATGCGGTGTTTATACGAAAGGGGTTCTATTCGTGTGTGGCGCCATTATTTCCGGGCTGTGCGGTTATTGCCGTAAAAATATAACTGATGGGCTGACGGAAATGCCGATAGATGGTGGCACTGCGCTTATGTCAAACCAAAGCTTTAATAGCCAGCGTTCTACTAAATTTCGAAAAGTCAATATATTGGATACAAATTATTTAAAAACTATTTTTGTTTTTATGTGCGCATGACGTGTCATTAAGAAATATTTAACCTGAATCAACTTACTGTCTAAAGACTTTACATATAAGTATTTGTCCCGTCCTGCAGGGCTATTGCGTATCTCTGTTGACAGTTCATAGTGATCATCACTTGGCGAGTTTTGATATACAATGACCGTTCTTGTTGGTTTCAACTGACGCTACCCGTGTCAAATGTATTGCATATCTCTGTTGACAGTTCATAGTGACATCACCATGAACTGTCAACAGAGATACGCAATAAGGCTGCTGGAATCGAAACCATACCCCTATCGCGTAGAGCCAAGCGCTCGTCCACTGTGCACTGAGCGCTCTATTTTCATTAGAAAATAATTTTGTTGTGACCTTTATTCAATTTTTTGTTTCAATAGATGCTTGATTCCCGAACTTGAAAACATATTGCAAGTAATCGGGATCGCGAATAAAAGGTCAAGCATTGTAACTGTGGAAATATTCAACAAACATTTATTGGCATGCAATAACATGTCCTTGAAATTCACTGAAATGGAAAATCAAATAACTATACAGTATTGGAGAAGACATTAGCTTTATTGCTATAAAAATCAATTAACTTACAAATTATCTTACTATGAACAACATCCTAAATACTGAATCTGCATGTAGGTCGAAAGGCGTCTTCTCATTCAGAATAAAGTCCAAACACAATTGCTTGAAATTATCATCGAAGTGTTGGTTTCAGTAAGGTCTAGATTTTCCTAAGTGATTTTTCCTAAACGTAGTATCTTAGATTAACTAAGAAAGTTCACACTTTCTTCTTCTTTTAACGGGTTCCATGGTCCGCCCTCGTCCGCATCACATATGATCTTAGCACACCTATGACTACTCATAGTATCCTTGGATGCAATCGGTTAATTTCGTAATTTTTATTCTTACTATACTGCAGACCTTAAGTTGTGAAAGGATTTTGCCGCTTCAGTTATAATTTTCATCCAAACTCCATTGTTCGATCTTTGAGCTTTAACATTGTAGCTTGAAGCAGGCTTGCTAGAGGACCTATGGTGTCGGCCAAAGGGGAGTAGGGGGGTTGCATGAACCGGGAGGGGGGCGGTTATGACGTCATGCTCCTATACTGCGTGCACAGAGGAACGCTACTCTCTATCCGGGTCACCTATTTTGGGATATTGCACTTTGACGTCACAACCAGGATTCTATGAAAAACGTATCAAAGTGCAAGTGGATTATTTTAAAATGATGGATTGATTTAAAATGTTTTGTAGACTTACTGTCACAGCATATGTACGTATGAATGATTGTTCGATAGTGCCGAATACGACGATTTATCAGCTTACAATTTATACATTTATACATCTTTTGCGCAGAATAGTTACAGCACTGATGACAATATTTGTGTCACTTGTTTAATTTACTATTTTACAATATTTTCTTACCTTTGTATAGATTCTTTTTTACCGATTGTTTGTGAATGTGTGAACATTATAGGCTTTGTAGATTCCCAGATGCTCGTTGACTTTTGTTAACTTTTCATCTTGTTTTAATTTTTTTTTGTGTAGATAGCAACGACCTATTGTCGGGCCTATGCTGTTCCCCCATATTTAACTACTAATGCTGTAACATGATAATATTGTAACACGAAATGATTTGAAAAGAGTAACCATGGAGTTTCTTGCCGGTTCTTCTCCATAGGAAACGACCAACCCGAACCGTACACCTTTTTGTCGACGTTTTATAAGTGCCCATCTAGGCCTATGTGAAATAAAAATATTTTGATTATGATTTTGATCCACCTTAGCGATTCCCACAAAATGGCAATAAAAGTACACATACTTTTGCTTGCACTGGAAGTAGCTTCTTCCTTTCGTATCGATGTTACATACTCTGCTTAAATGCCCAATAATTGGCCACGATTAATGCGGCGTCTTTCAGATCGTCAAGGGTGCAGGTGAACATACATTTGATTTGGGGCGATCCAGGGGTGGGATATGGTGGATCATGGTCTGACCCAGGGGCTCTGCACGTGGAGTAGCTCGCCTACACTATTATGGTTAAGTCCCATGTAATAGGTGGTGAGCCTATTGCTATCAACCGGGCACGAATGCAGACTCCGTGGCTACTCCAGAAAAAATCTTGACGTAAAAAATAAATAGCACTTTGCCAGAACCGGGTATCGAACCCAGGACCTCATGCTCAGCAGTCGCGCTTGCGACCACTCGAGACATAAACTAGCAAAACGCTTAGATATAAATAGTCTTCATATTATGCAGTCGATGGCATAGGAAGTTTCAAAATACCTGCATAGGGTTTATATTTGGTTGTAATGCTACTAAGAAAAACACACACACACAAACGACTCATGTTTACAGTTCTACAGATAAAGTTGAGTTGCTTAAGAGCTGTTAGAAATAACTTCAGCTTACTAGACACTTTACACATTGAAAATATTATAGATCAATTAAAGTGTCGTTGTAACATCTTGGCCTCATCTCATTTCATAAAAAATTAGAAATGGTTTTTAGACAAAACAAAACGTTTATATGTGTACTTATAGTACACCCACATGGAAATTGAAATGACCGCTGCCAAACTAAAGGGATTACGTAGTAGAGCTTGGTCATATCGAACTAAATAATTACAAATGCATATTTATGCAGTCAGTATTTTACGTTATGTAAATATGGGTATTAATTAGGAGAAATTAAACTATAAAAAATAAACATAATTAAGCTGTACAAGCAAGTACATCCCGACAGCTGTCTTTTTAATCAAGTTAAGTTTTAAGAACTATAATGTAGCTTTAATAAAATTTTGTAGTACCAATCCACGGTATTATTGCATCATCACTTTCCATCAGATAGCTCTATGTTTTATAAAGGTTCGCATGTTGGCAGGAAATCCTATTAATGAAACATCCTCGTCAGGTCGGCCATGACGCAAATTCGATTAGTATGGATCGAGCTGCAACCTGCAACCTTCGATAACATAGTTTAAAAGTGTTCCTACGGCTAGGCTAGGTGTATAGATAGCCTATATTGGAGGTAAATGTCAAAGAGTCAAATGTTGTGGGAATAGGTCAAAGTCTTTTAGTTTTTGACCTGGTTTTAAACATTATCATGTTCTCACTGCATGTCATTTGTACATCTTTGATAGTCGTTACAGGTAGTCAGTGGCAGTGACAACCAGTCTTACCAAGGGGTATCGTATTACCCAGTACTAACTGGGTTGTGGAGGTCAGGTAGGTAGTCGTTTCATGTAAAAATACAGGTATTCAGCTGCATCTGGTTAGACTGGAAGCTGACCCAAACACAGTTCTCATTATAGTAGGTCTCCATTTTGATTTATTATACATAAATATTTTTATTTGATACATATCTTAGAATTGTGTATTATATTTAGTTATATGTGTATTTGTATTTGATATTATAGGTTAAGTTAGATAAGGCACATCAACACATATTCTCTTCCTTTTCTCACACACTATCTTCCACATTTCTCCTTTTACAGGTCTGCTGGCAGAATTTTCTAACGAAATAAGCAGTACCTATGTACTCAAATATTATATGTTATTTTCCTGTGTTGTCTACTGTGTGTACATAAATAGTCAATCAAAATCAAAATATTTTTATTTCACATAGGCCTAGATGGGCACTTATAAAACGTCGACAAAAAGGTGCACGGTTCGGGTTGGTCGTTTCCGATGGAGAAGAACCGGCAAGAAACTCCATGGTTACTTACTCTTTTCAAATCATTTGGTCTTACAATATTTATCATGTTACAGCATTATTACTCACTTAAGTATTGGGAAACAGCATAGGCCCGTCAATAAGTCGTTGCTTACTACACAAAAAATGTAAAACAAGATAAAAAGTTAATAAGGATCTGGGAATGTACAAAGCCTACAATGTTTACACATTCACAAACAATCGGTAGTAAAAACAGTAAATAAATAGTTGGGAAAAGACTGAGCCGATAATAATGTTCCTACTGCAAGACACTATGTCTCTATGAGAGGGAATAGGATCCACCACGCGAGCCTAGTGCAGGTTGGTAGATGTCACATGTCTTTCAATTTTTGATTCTAGGACTTGTCGGTTTCCTCATTATGTTTTTTCCTTTACCATTTTGAGAGCAGCGGTGTTCGAATAATTCACACCCAGTTACGTTTGAATCAGCAAATATCAATGAGAAAACATTTAATAAACTACATAATATAACATCTGCCTAGTATTAAACCAAATATGTTCCGGGCGGTTTTCAGTCTAACCATATGCAAGTACCAGCATTTAACATGGAGTAAGGGCCTAGAGCCCTCCACAGATCTGGCTAACACGTCCCCCTTTGGTAAGACTGGGTGTCAGACTCCCGGGCTTCTGGCTATCCATAATGAACTTGACTGCTAAAGTTAGTCTACCATTTGGCCATAAAACAACCAGGAGGAGCCCAAGACGAGGATCGCGGGGCGAAATCAAATCCTACTAAAGGGCTGACCGTTTTAGGGCACGCCACAATAGTGGCGATAAGTCCCCTCTTTTAGGAGTGGCTAGAAAGGCTCCCTCACTTTCCACCTGACGCAGGTCCTGACCGGACACGGTTGTTTCGGGAGGTTCCTGCACCGAATCGGGCGGGAGGAAACGCCCGGGTGCTACCATTGTGAGGATCGACCGGAGGACACGGTGGACCACACGGTGGAGATCTGCCCCGCGTGGGCAGAGCACCGCCGTGTCCTCGTAGCGGCGATCGGCGGCGGCGACCTCTCGCGTCCGCCCGTCCTCGCGGTGGAACGTGAGAGGGAGAGAACCTCACGTCCCAGCCGCCGCGGGAGACACACCGGGCGTCACGCCACCGTAGGCGCGGGCCTGTGGACGGTGAGCTATGGGCTAGCTCGCCGTCCGTCCGTCTTATGACGACAGGCCGTGTCGACGGCGCGTTCGTATTCCACGCGCGCATCAGAGAGATGTCAGCAAACGGGAAGGGGTCCGAAAGGACCGATGCCTGCCAGAGTTGCGTGACTGTTCGAAAGAGATACCGCGGCCCTGGAACACAAAGGGCAAAAGAAGGAACATGGTTGGGTTTTAGTCAGTAAAAGTCTTACACTCCCTCCTGCTCAGCCCAGTGCGGGAGGAGTTATTTGATGATTTCCAATGCGAAAAAAAAAGGGCTGTTCGTTTTTTGGAGTTGAAAAAGGGAGGCCCTGGCTCAGCAGAGGGACAATGGAGGCTAGTTAGTTCGTTATTTTTCACTTAAATAAGCAGAAGCTCTTTCCTGCCGACGGCCCACAGCAGAGTTCTAATCTAACTTCGTATCTCTATAACTTATTCAATATCTTTGTTCCTATTTCCCCATACCAACAACAAAGCTATATTATAAAGTGACCTACAGCACAGCCTACAGCAAATAATCTTGTAAGTAAATGTCAGGTAAAATACAATGATTCCCACTTAAAATGAATATTGCATCGTAATAATATTTCGTGGAACTTTTAATGGAAAACCATTAAAACAACTGAAGGCAATAATTATGTTCGATTTCCATGAAACAAGCGAGCTTAGAGAGAGTGATCTGGGACGTTATCTATGTAACAGTTTTAGGTAGATTCTCAACAGCATTCTTTGTAATAATAGGCGTTTTATAACTATTTACTCTTGATATAAATAATCGGGAAACTAATTTTTGCATACTTACTTTCTTATAGTGGACTCCCATTATAATTAGTGGCTTAATTCGCGATTGAACTGAAGCCGCACCCCTCGGCCGATCCTCACCCCGTTGTCGTCAAACCTGTTTCAGAATGAAACTGACCTAATTCCACCGCTGCAGTCCCCCTCCGATCCCACTGACGTCATAGCATACCTTCAAACCCAAATAGTACATAATGCCATTTATTATACAAGCGATAACAATTACAAAGTGTGTGAAAATAGTGGTGAGAGTTGTATGGCAAGGAGGTTGCCTGTTACAGCGTTATGGTGCTACGGGTCCAGGCTATGGAGTCAAAAACTGGGTCATCCCGGGTTGCAAGCCTCTATTCATGAATCGAAGCACGCAGGGTGACGCGCTCCCGTTCATTCTTGCTCGAACTTGTTAATCGAACATGGTTCCACCTGCGTTCGACTGACGCATGAATGATCTATATTGAGCTATAAATAGATTACAGGAGAAAAACTGCAAATATAGGGGAATTGCTTAGTCGTTTATATCTTAAATGTTTTCTAAGTGGGATAAGAACAAAAATAATACCTAGGTATATACTTACTTAGGAAAAAAATGACTCGCGGGCTTTTTCAATGTCCTACCTGTCCTTGTAGGTGTTATATTCAATTTGAGATACAACAGAGGTCAATCATTGTTTCTTTTTCATAAGGTT
Source organism: Eugnorisma glareosa (assembly GCA_947578425.1). NCBI lineage: Eukaryota > Metazoa > Arthropoda > Insecta > Lepidoptera > Noctuidae > Eugnorisma > Eugnorisma glareosa. Next base: position 16,015,424 of record OX387970.1, on the reverse strand, counting down.
GAACTTTTCAAGGCTAAAGCACTAAAATAATGCCCTTCAAACAGAATCTTTGATCCACTTAGGTACACACAAGCATAGGTAGCTACTTACATCGAATAGCATAGAATTCTTCATTCACAAACAATAATTATACCAACAAGGGACCACGGCCTTGGCCAACCGACACCATTCATTGTTCACCTAAATAATCGATGACTCATAGCAAACCTATATGGAACTTGGGGCATACCTCACACCGTTTCAAATAGCCACCTCCATCAACAAACTAAAATACAGGGCGATCAAATAGTGCGGCCTATGGTTGCAAGGCTGGGATATGTCCTTGCTGCCTGTGACGCGCGTACTTGCCTTGGCGGGAATGGGCTTACCCTGGACTATGATGAAACACCCTGTGTTTAAATATTTTGATTCGATTTTTGTTTGATAATCGAATTTTGGTGTTTTTGCGTAAAGACTACTAGGCGAGGTATGATATGATATATGATGTGATATGGTATATGGATATTCAATGGATAGTAAGTTAACAACTTACTTTTCTTTACAATTGTCATCTCAAAGATTACATATAACGATATTTTAACATACATAATAAAAAAATAACCAGCTGTCCTATACAAAATTTCAATACCTACTCGACCCAAATGTATGGGACAGCTGATTATTTTTTTACGATTACGATGGTGGTCCCATAGAGAAAGTTGTTCAGTTTGATGGTCCGTACCACAGTATTCCATATGATTATACCCTTTCTGTTGCACGCTGTATTTTGTGCGTAATATAAATTGTAATTAACTGACAATGACACTTACTGTTTTATTCTGTTTTGTTTAGATTAAGACCGGCCATGTGCGAGTCGGAATCACGCAAGAAGCGTTTCGAAACATTACCTAAAAAAAAAAAACACGTTTGTTGTACGGGAGCCCCCCTTAAATATTTATTTTATTCTGTTTTTAGTATTTGTTGTTATAGCGACAACAGAAATACATCATCTGTGAAAATTTCTACTGTCTAGCTATCACGGTTCATGAGATAAAGCCTGGTGACAGACAGCCAGTCAGACGGACAGTGGAGTCTTAGAAATAGGGTACCGTTTTTAGCCCTTGAGTACGGTACCCTAAAAATTAACAAAATTACCGAGATTTGAGGATGTTCCTATGTTACACTTCTGCCTCACTCTTCGGAGAATAAATGCTTGTTGTTATTGAAAATATAATTAGTATCCCATTTTACTTAAGACTAGCTGTTGCCAGCGGCTTCACTCGCGTTTTTGTCGGAAATTATCCCACGGACACGTTGTAAATATAGCCTAAGGCACTCGAGGATAATGTAGCTTCCTATTAGTGAAAGAATTTACAAAATCGGTTCAGTAGATGTCCAGAGATTACTCCCTACATACAAATTTACAAACAAATTTTACCTCTTTATAATATTATTTAAAGATTATTCGTATATTAGTATTAGTTTAAATAGAAGGAGATAAACGACAGTATTTCAACGGGTATATAGTCCGAATACATGGACCTTTCCGATCCAAAGCCACTGCCGCATGCTATGCGCTATTGCCGCCTCGAAATTGGGTCGTCCACCATTTCTTACCCTCGAGCACTATCAAGGTAGGAATATCTAATAAATAAAGCATTCATATCGACAACAGATGACGTCATCGATTAGGACCTGAGACCGTACACCTGGAATACGTCACGAATCGTTGGATCACATTATTATTGTAATAAAATTACAAAACATCCCACGCTTTCACGCAATATGATTCCTTACAAATATACGCCTTTGCAATTCTAAATATAGTAATCTAAAAGATTTGTCATTCATAATATTGAAAATTTGGGGGCAATATTGCGATATTGTACAGAAAGTCTCCATTATAGGTTGCTTTCGATATTTGATTTCCCACCAACGCATATTACGACGCACATTCACTTACGCGAACGATGTGCTGATGGCCTAGACAAATGACAATCGCCTTCAAAGTGTTTACTGTTACTCTAACTACTTTTGACTGGATTGACAGAAACTTTTCGGTAGTTTATGTCAATCCAATACGTTATTCACTTTTCACACAACATTGTCGGCGATCGAATGTCACCATGTCTAGGTCCTCAAGACACGCTCTACTGCCGTCGTAACTAAACACTTAGGTGTACTTACTAGTACACCCACATTTCGACAGTTATTTTTAACTCCCATGTAATAAGGGGGCGAGCCTATTGCCATCACTAATCCAGACTCCGTGGTTGCAATTAAGAAATTCGTAATAGAAATTCCCAATAACACTTTGCACACAGTGACTTAAATTACTATTACATTAAAGTTACTGTGCTTTCAGTAGACGGCAGTCTAGAAATACGTGTCAGCCCGCGTAGCATAACCACCGTTGAAATGGGTTTTGTCGACGAAGAATGGAAAAAAATGACAGATTGTGGAAAGATTTCTATCGTCGCAAGCATGGCGATGTTAGAAATGACAAAACATGTCAAGTTGTATAGAAAGAGCTTTGTCGATTCTTGGTAGAATAGAGATAGTATTGCCATGCTACGCTGGCTGGTTTATGTTATGAGGTAATATTATGTTTCTATGAAGCTAGTCCAGTTTGTAATTGAATCACAAACACTCCATACATACTCCATACATCAGTAAATTAGTATTGCATAGAACCTCAGGCTGTTGTTGCAGGTGTAATGCAATTTTGTATCTGACATTTACCCAACACCGCTTGAACAGTGAACACGTATTACGCGTAGGTTGGACTACACCTTTACTACCGCCTACATCAATTTTATTTACGGGTCTCTGTAGTCAATATTCCGTTTCAGGAATAGATTTTCATAAAACGCAGTTCTTTCAATTAGTTCCAGATATACCTGAAGTGCTACAAGTACGTACTTACACTACTTTATTTACTGGAATAATAAATAAACTCCATGCAGCAGGACGCAATGGAGCTAATATTGCAGATAACCACGACCACTATGTGACCAATGTTCTTATGATCACATTGTATGGTAGGTGTTAAGTTTACTTAATATAGAGTAAGTACGTACTTATACTACTTCATACCGCTCATCTTTATCAGTCTTTAACCGAAAAAATACTTTATTGATAGAAGCGATATCAATGCATTAAAATAGCTTTTTATAGTATCCAGTGAAAAGTAATATTTTTTCCTAATATTTAATTAGTTTTCAATTTAATTCAGGATATATATAGTTCATAAAACGAGAAATAAAATTGTTATTGTTTGAATAAAAGGATGACGAATTTTTTTTTTAATTGTTGTTTAAATTAAACTCCGGCAGTTTTTCAGTTCGAGTAACAAGTATAAAGTAAATAAGTTGATAATGTTGAATTGAATTCTTCTGGGCACGCTCGTTCCATCATAGACCTCATCAACAGCTTTCCATCAGGCGTGATCGAGGTCAAGAGAAGGCCCATTTTGAAAAAAAATAATAATATGGTTATATCAATTTCTGAAATGCTTTAAATATAGTCTTCTGTTAGATCATCAAAACACTGATTTTTGTATCTTTATCTGCGACGTATTTCGTCCCCACGAGTGTAACATGAAGCAGACACTGTGACTAATGTAAACAACAGGCAAAAAAAACTGCAGCAAATGCTACGAAAAGAAATGCACAGGTTAGCACTCACAGTGTTAATTATAAAACGATAATTTCTTTTAAACCTTTGCTAATAAAATTGACACCAAACCTGAAATAACATTCCATCCAAGGCCCAATAATTAACCGTTAATCACAGCACCAATCTATTTCAGGTTGCCTAGCCGCTTCGATTTCCCCCTAAATGTCAAACGAGTACAGTCGATACACTGCCAGCTCCACTTGTTGCACCGTGACCAGGTCACAGCGGGGGCGAGGGGTGAGGGCGGCGCGGGGGACCAACCCCCAGGATCGGTCAACGACCCGCCGGACGCACCCTGTCGCATCCAACCTATTTTAAGAACAGCTTGTATAGGCAAAGTTCGAAGGTCAAATTATGCTGCTGTTGGATTATATTATTCTTTTTTTAGATTCTGTTTTTGATTTAAGTGATCGATGAATAAAAGAGTGCATTTTAAGGTATGAAAATAATCTTAAAAAATATTAGTAGGTGTATAACAAAATATAAGCGAAAATCTAATGATGAAGTTAGTTCTCGTATGTCTTATCCACAATAACATTATTAGATTTGTTTTGAGGTCTTATTTATCGTTAATTTACTTAGCTCATCTTTATATTTCTTCATCTAAGATGGAAAAGCTTCCCGTATAAAAATGAAATAAGACACAGTCTTGATCCTTAACATTCGTGTCATACTAACAATCTAACATGATAACTCCACAAAAACAAAACCATACACGAACAAAAACTTAAGCATAGGCGTTCTAAGTACACCAATGCATTGAAAGTTATTAATAACATCTCGCTTCTATTTCAGATACTGGGTTGCATAATAGAGGCTGGCATGTGGTGACGTCAGAGGGCTGGAGAGGCGCGCCGCGGGCGCGGCAGAAGGCGCCCATTCATAGGCCTCACACACACACACACACAGACCCCCACACACCTCCGCGAGGCCATATCATTGTGATTTTCGTTGTGACGTCACTCGCTCCCGACCAATCACGAAGCAGATCCATTCAAGCCTAACTCCTGAAGGGAATTTCGTGCGGGATGAAGCCAGCAGTCGACCGACGACCGCCGCGTAGGCTGTAGCCATAATCTCCGGCTCCCGCGATCTCGGAACGGAACACAAAAATTGTTTGATGAAAAGTTTTCCAAAAGTTGCAATATTTATTAAAAGTTTTAATGTTATTAAAACTTTTGTATTAATGATTATATTGGCATGATTTTCGATAAGGATCGCGTGTTTGAAAAACTTTGGATTTGGTAAGTAATTAAAAAAAATAAAACGTTGCGGTTATAGGAAAGAAAAGCGTTAAGTTATAGGACCGTAGCTTACATAAAGAGCACGTGTAGGTCTACGAGCGTCTACGATACGGTGCTACGGTGCTACGCCGCCTACGCGCTGTCTGGCTCGTAGCTCCGTAGACGCCCACGCTTTGGAACTTCCCTCGCAGATGAAACGTGCCTGAATATTTATTTTGTTTAGAATGAACGACTAACTTTCTTAAAGTTTTTTTTTATTCGAATTAAAATACAAAAGTGGCTCTTTTAAAGTGATAAAATTACATTTTGAACATATAATTCGCTCCCTTAAGCTATACAGTATACAATCAAAATATAAAAATATTGCCAGCCGAAAAAATCGCATTTTTATGTGTTAATTTTACAGAGAATTCACTTAACTATGTACTCTAATTCAGCTCGTTAAAATTCCGTTCTAATATAATTCACAAACCGAATTGTCATTGTTCGCCAAATACTAAGTAATTCAGAATCAGAATATCAGAATATTTATTTGAGAAATAATAATATTTTAGTAAATACGTATGTGTTTACTATTTATTCGAAGTCTCTTTAGCTCCTGCTCAAGGCCTATTTCTAAGATTCACCAAAGTAGTTTATGTACCTTCAAATTAAGGTAAGTACCTATATCTCACGCTCAATGAACATACGAGCCAATATTTATAAAGTGCTGAAAACCGTCAGTGTATAATGAACCCCACTGCATGAACACAAGCCTCGTCTTTGTGATAAGAGAAGCCGATAAAATACTCCAAAAGTTAAAGATTAGTAGTGGCTTGTCAGAATATCGTTCATAGTAACTGGTTTATAAGAACAGGGGGCCTAAAATAGCTGCTTTATCAGAATCATAATACGAATCACGTTAAAAATTTAAAACTCGTAAAATGGAGAATCGTTTGTGGTCATAACCATAAAGGCTATTTTAAGAATTTTACATTTTAAACGTGATTCATATTATGATTCTGATAAAGCGGCTATTTTAGGCCCCCAGTTCATTGTAATTTGGTTCTTATAATTAGTGTCGTAAGAACGCGTAGCAACCCCATAAACCTGCACAAAACCTTTGTCTTACGATTTCCTATAATACTCGTACCTACCCAACGCAGTCAGCTGCTTGCGACGAGAACTTTCTCTAAAAGGTCAGAAGCTAACTGTTTTATTTCCATTGTCTATTTCCAATCAGCAAAAATCTATTTTATGTATCTTATTTTTCACCTTAAATCCATCAAAAACCACAAAAGAGGATATAGATAGACTATAATATTATGATATGCTTCATTTAAAAACCGGACAAGGGCGAGTTCGACTCGCGTGAAGAGGGTTCCGTACGTTTATAGATTTCTTATAGGTTTTCCTGTAATTTATAGGCAAAGAATTATTTATTGCAACTTTTTTCAAAATTTTCGGCCCTTTAGTTATGAAGTTAAGCGGGGGGACTATTTTCTTATATTATCATTATTCTTATCTATCATTTAACTTAAAATTATTAAAAAAAATATATATTTGAGATGCTCACAAGAAGTCCTTTTGATATATAACACGATGTAATTTGCAAAACTACTTTTTTTTCGTTTTCTAATTTACCCCCCAAATAAAAAAATTACAACAAAATTAAAAAAAAAAAAAAAAAAAATATGTTTAAAATTTATTAATTTACGTTAAACGTCCGTGTTTGGGTCACCGACTTACATACTTGTACCAAATTTCAATTCAATCGGTCCAGTAGTTTCGGAGCAAATTGGCTGTGAGTTGTGACAACAGACAGACACACGAGTGATCCTAATAGGGGCTCCGTTGCCTTTTCAGCTACGGAACCCTAAAAACAACTGACGTTAAAAATATAAATTATTTGGTACATACAAAGTATCCCATTGAGACAAATTGAAATTCCAATCCCTGAGTACCAAAAATCACAATTTGCAAATTCAAATATTTTTAATATAGACATTCGAAGGTAAGTATTAAATATCATTCGAATTAGCTCGAGTACTCAATCATGCAGTTATTCTGATCAATTAATTAATGTTTGTAACTGACCAATTATCAATATTTTCAATGCTGAAATTCATACGAAAGATATAATGTTAAAAATTAACACAATTGGTAAATATAATTTAATCAAGTAGTTATTTCGATCATCAATTAATATTTGCAACCGAGTACCTACTAGCTAAAACAATTTCCAATATTTACAATGCTGAAAAAAATTCAAAATTAATAATGTTCAAATTAACACAAGTGTTTTATGTAATCATAATGATTAAACCAATAGTAGTTATTCCGTGAAACATCATCATCGTAACATTATAACTATGATCCGCGAAGGATAAGGCAAAGGTGTCCTCTAATTAGTACACCCACATGTATGTAATAGAGGTCCTACATATGGCACAGATTGTGCCACCTGACGTTCTTCAAGCTCCAAGTAACCACCTGTTTGGTGGTCTACGTTAGAGCAAACATCTTGTACGTATGCACCAGAAATACATCTACATTTTTCTTCAAGATCTGATACTAGATAGACATCTGATACGCAACTTTATTTAATTGGAATTATTTCGCTTTGTCTCACAAAGCTTTTCGAAAAAAAATATAGATTTCAGCGATGCATGGCTGATATCTCTCGATTCACAGCAAGAAGACAGTGCAGCATATAGGTTATAAGTAATTTGGTCTAGCGTAGCCAGAATACATCAAAGGATACGAGTATCTGAGATCTTATATTTTCAGGAAATCCGGTGAGCATTTCAAGATATGGCGTTATTGGTCGTATCAGGGCAGGCAGTCATCTTTGTCAGTGGCTAACGAAAGAAGGCAGCTTCTTTTATACATGGACTGTTTGGTGGCAGAATCTTTCTGTCTTCTATTGCCATAAATTCACGGTTGCTTGTCATTTGTACTCAATTCAATTGACCATGCCCGTCCTGGCATAATCAGCCTTTAATTATCCCACTGCTGGTACACTCGGCCTCCTCTCTATGAGAGGGAATGGGCTATAATCCACCACGCGGGCCCAGTGCGGGTTGATAGACGTCACATGTCTTCGAATTTTTGGTTCTAGGACATGCCGGTTTCCTCGCGAGGTTTTCCTTCACCGTTTTTGAGAGCATTGGTAGTGAAATAAATTACACAAAGTAATGCGTCTGCCTGGGTTCGAACCCATGACTTACTTTTTTTTTTTTTTATATTCTTTCTTTCTTACTCACTGTTCGTAAATCGGGGCCGCCACCACTGAGACCACCGCTGCTCTCCTCCACCATGTCCCTCCCTTATACAATATTACTATATTTAAAAAAGTTACTTTTCATGTTTTTTTCTATTGTTTTGTGTTGTTGTTTTCATGGTAGAACTTCGACATTAGATATAAATCACTGTCAGGATCAGCTGACTGTCCACATCGCTTACACGTCACGGGATCTTTTCAGGGAGTCCTTGTAAATAAATATGCTGAAATTGATGATTTTACAACTACAGTGCACATATCAAGTTAGGTTTTCTACAAAAACGAACCAAATCACGTTTTTTTTTAATCTTTTTTGATTAACACAGACAGACAGTCAGAGACAGTCGATATTCAAGTCGCCATTGAAGTTAAAATAATGAAATGATGGAGCATTAACGTTTACGAAAATATAGGTATAACCTTATTTGAAATAACGCTAAAGAAGAAACCATGCAATTCAGATTCATCATCTGCTTAACCGTTTACCGACTATGTTGGCGTTGTTGTTGTTGTGCGACTATGTTGTTGTGAGTTCAAATTCATCATCGGTCTAGCATTTCCCAACTAAGTTGGGATCGGCTTCCAGTCCAACCAGATGCAACTGAATACAGTTCAAATTATCATGGTCAAATGATTTCCCACAAACAAATGTAAGTTAGTTATCATGATTTCATTGTTGGTTCGTAGCTTCCTAGCTTTCTGACTCCTAGTCAGTGGCGAAGGTTACATGCAACTCGATTCCTACCGGCTTCCCTTTGAAAAATGGCACAGTCACTATTTTATAGGCAAATAATAAAATCACGTAAAAGATATGTACTCCGACTTACCTCTTACAAAAATTGACCCGTAGCTACTGCTCCTCGTTTATCTAAGGCGACCATGCCTGATAGATTGCACTTTAATAATAATAATAAATAATAAATGTTTATTGTGTCTCAAAAGTTACATGCTATACATGAGTTGAGACAACCTCAGTACGTAATTAAAAATACTTGTGTTGAGGTTGACTCGCTACTTCCCTTATTTAATACAATATTGAGACTAAATTACTAGAAAAGAATACAAAACAAAATAAAACCCAGCCAAGAAGCAAAGCTGGTAAAAATATGTGATTCTTATAATTTCTAAAAACTTATTCTAGGCATGCGTGTTTGTGTGTTCGCGTGTGTGTTCGTGTGGGTGGGTGGGTGTATGTGTGTGTGTGCGTGTGTGTGTGTGATAGTGTGTGCTTGTTGCTGAGTGTATAATTATGTACGTATGTGTCAAATTAGCGAATTCGTTCTAGAATGTGCTCAGTTTCCTCATACGTCAATGTTTTTAGCCATTCAGTTATAACTTTCTTACATTCATACAAGACTCTAGGATGAAATTGTAGTTTGTATATTCAATTCCAGTGATGTTATAACTACAAAGCACACCCACAAATTGATTTACAACTAGGTGTTACATTTACCTGCCTGTCTACTGATCCACATAACATCACGCCTGTAATAACCGATTGGATACGCAGGGATATACCTAATAGTACATCCATATTTACTATATATTTATTTAGTATATCCATATTTGACGACCCGAATGGCGCAGCGGTAGTGAGGCTGCCTTACGTTCTTAGGGTCCCGGGTTCGAATCCCGGTAGGAGCAAATGTTTGTGTGATGAGCATGGACATTTGTTTCCGAGTCATGGATGTTTATATGTATAATAAGTATGTATTTACAAACAAAAATTATCTATGTAGTATTATCAACTATCTGGTGTCCACGACACAAGCCTCGTTGCTTAGTGTGGCACCTAGATGGCGCTGTGTGTAATGTCCAGCGATATTATTATTTTTTTTTTTATTATTATATTTCGCCAGTTATTATTCGCTAGTTCCATGTAAGAGGGGGCGAGCCTATTCCTATCAACCATAAGCTGATCTCTTGACTGTATTATCGTTCGGAAGAAACTAGTAAGTGAGCATTTCGATAGAGAAATACTATCTGGATTATGTATGATAATAATGTGTCAAGAGACCAGTTTTTGAGTCAATGGCTCACAGTTATTAGCTACCATGGCAACAGTGCATGCTGTATTATTTATTTTAATATTATTTATTTAATATATTATTTTAATCGTACATTGAAGAAGTAGTGTATGTGGGGCACTCATGTATGTTAGAAGATTGTGAAAAGAGTTTTTGCCTTACTAATTTACCTGATGTTCGTTTTCTGGTAGAAATAGATTCGGAAGTTTCTTCAAGAGTTGTCGCTCATGTTATTATAAATGATATCTAAAATTATTACGCTTAGGCGAAAATCGTCTTGGTGCTTTGGTTTAATCAAACTCAACAGGGCAGTTTTTTGGAAGTAATACGGTACGACCGTAGTGGTAACAAAGCCAGTAAATGCTGGCATCGTAGTCTATTGAATGTGTGATGTCACTGACGAGAGGATGACGGATGATCGATGGAGGACTGTACTTATCTAAGAAATTTTAAGAAATTTTACATTTCTCGCAATATCCTCTACCTTTTGAGATATTTCCATGACTCTTGAAGAAAATATGACTTTTTATTATATTCCAAGTCTCTTATCAACACAAATCTAAGCGCGAGATTTAAAGGCTATTGTTTTGAGTAACCCATATAAGTATTTTAGTTTCTAACTCTAACTTTGTTGCGCAATCCACTTTTTATTAAAAAACTTATCTAGGGTATGTGGTAATGTAATGTGGTGTGGAATGTATGTTTCTATAAAATAGTCGCTAGGCTTGGCACACAAACATGTGGACATCGCAAACAGCTGATCAGTTACCCTTCAAGTAATGTTTTCTTTAGAAAATATTCAAAAGGCATGTTGGTACTTGTGATACAAAGAATATTTTCAGTTTTCTTTATAGTTTGCTCCCCAATTTTGACTTATTGACTCGTGATTTTTTCAGGGTAAGATTTAAAATTAAAATAATTATATTTCCGGGTTCAAACTGCAGACGAACTGCAGAGGCCACATAGAAACAATACCCATAAAGCTATACAAGCAATTCGTTTGCGGGGGGCCCGGGCTGTGTCAGCGGGGCGGGGGGGAGGCGAGAGGGGCTCGGTTTGACGTCAGAGCTTCCTCGTGACGTCATGGGTCTCTGCCACACCCGCGTTTGACGTCACCACTGCTTCTGGAGCTAAATATACAGCATTTTATATGAAATTATCCGGAAATAGATCCTAGATGTGATTTTAAAACATTTAGAATTAGATGTAAAAAATAAATAGTTTATGTTATTAAGGAATAGCGTTAGATAAATAAATATAGCTGCAAAAAACCTAAAAAAACAATACACATAAAAACACTATTTCCAATATCAAGTTACAATAAAATTAACCCTCATTAAGCCACGAAAAATTAAGAATAACTAAACGCGATGCACCAAGGCTGTACGTCTCAGCCTGTAAAATTCAATGAACGGGCTTTGCGACGTCACTGGCGCTGCAGATCCTATCTTTGTCCTTGTTACTCGTGCTGGTTGGGAACTGTGCGAGAGAGACAGCTGTTCCAGTGACCCAATTTCCCGACCTCGGTCGGGAGGGATCGGCGTCTATTTTTAAGCTGAAGGTCGATTTATTTATAGCGGGGTGTGCGGCAGGTGGCTAAACGTGCTCCGACCACCTACCAATGTAATGGTGCTATTGGAAATTTGTCGCTGTGACACTATCATAGAATTTAGTTATAGTTGATCATAGTTGATCATAGTAGTGATCGGTAGGTAGGTAAGGGAAATCTAAACATATTATAAAACGGAGCGAAATCTTTAATTATGTTTATACGGTGGACACCGTACACTAACCCTTCGAGAATTTTCTCCGAAAGGTTTATAAGTATCTTCTTATAATAGATTTACAGCATAGTATTGTGACATAATTATATATCTTTTACGAAGCAAGGCACCCGCCTTGCTTGCTTTAAGACGATGAGAAAATCTTAACGTGCCAAAAAAATTCCTGGTATCTGTCTTATAAATATAACTTAGCACCTACTACTTACATACTAGGTGTCAAGACAAAGCTTATAATCTCATAATTCTAGGTAAAATGGGTGAACATAGATACCTAAAGAAGGGCGGTATTTTGGGGCCTGCCTTGATCAAAAAGTGCTGATTTTCAGGCAAATTTGAATGACTTTTGATATTGATTTTGAGTAGGAGAAATGCAGTGGAGTTTCTATGGGATCGTAGTGCCATAAATAACAAGAATCAAACTCCAATATATAGGTATAAGATTACTACTAATTAGTTTAGAGCGCCTTTCAGCCGTCAGGGCTGATTGTGTTATCTTTTCCTATTTAATTACCAAAAATGTTTTTTACCAAAACAATAGGTATGCCAATAAAATATTCATGGAAGTTAATGAACTAGTTTAACCAAACAGAACCTGTACAATACTGACTGACTAGGTAAGTACGATATGACCTCCGATCTTTCGGTTCCACTCAACATATCCCAACGCTTGCAATAATAATAAAGAATGCAAGTCAAGTCTACAATTCAAACAACTTATCTATGCAGGCGAGGAAACACAGAACTAAAATATTATGTACTAATTTTGACATATTGATGCAAATTTTCTGGACAAGCAAGGCCACGTTGAACTGCAGACTTAAAGTAGTCGTACTGTACAGTTATTTCGATAGCTTATTTCAATCGAAAGTATTTTAGAGCTTTCCAACACAACATCGTATACTCGCTCGTAAAATTTGAGTTTTTGTTGATACAATTCTGACCTATAAAATATCAAATGAATAGTGGACAACACCGTCAGTTTAACGGATGTGAAATCAGAACAAAGGTTTTTAATTCGATTCGCAATAATCAGATAGAATAAGGGTTCTTTTAAAAGGAGTATCGTATTACCCAGTACTGATTGGGTTGTGGAGGCCAGGGGGTCTAAAATCGTCGCTATAACAGAATCATAATACGAATCCCGTTAAAAATTTAAAACTCTTATAATGGACTTTGTGGTCATAAACATAAAGACCACTTTAAAATTTTAAATTTTTAACGTGATTCATATTATGATTCTGATAAAGCTTCCATTTTAGGCCCACAGATAGGCAGTCGCTCCGTGTAAGATATTGGTATTCATCTGCATCCGGTTACACTGGAAGCCCACCCCAACATGTTAGGACAGGCTAGGCAGATAGGAACTCGTTAAAGGAAAACTAAAACCAGTTTAAAACAACAGAATGACTTCAAAGTTTTGAGGGTTAATATTTTATAGACTAAAACATATTTTCGTGCAAGTATATTATGAAATTTAGATTTTTTTTTTCTTTAAGTAACTAAGCAGACTTTACTTACATGAATCCAATGAAGTATTTTAATTATAATTTAATCATGTACTTTTGTTATCTTAACACCTCGTTTGCCTTGGCTGGAAAGACAGATATATACTTTAATAAAGTACTAGTTTGATTGATATCCCAGTACCGGAGGGGGGGAATCGTGTTTACCAGCGTCTCGGTTATGGAGGTCAGATAGGCAGTTCCTCCATGTATAATAATAATATACAGCTGCATCCGGTTTAACTGCAAGTACAAGTGAAAAGGCTACGCAGATGATGATTGAAATCGCAGTTTTTTTTTCTAATAATTCTTGCTTTCAAAGTTTCATCGGGTTTTTCCATCTGGAATTTCTCAGTAACAGTCATGGAGTCAGGATTTGTGCCCGATTGATGGCAATAGGCTCGCTCCCTTTTACATGGGACTTAAACATAACTGGCGAAATGTGGGTGTACTAATAGGTACACATCTGCCTTGCCCTTTGGGGATTACAGGCGTGATGCTATGTTGATAATTATTTCTTTCTTTTTAGTAAATAAAAAAAATACGGTGCCAACTTCCTCAAATCGAAGTAACTAATAACGAATACACCTCGCTGGCAGTACTCATTATTGATTTATTTATCAAAAGAGCAATAGAGATTAATAATAGAGAGTCAAAATTTATTTATTTTTAGAATGTCTGTGTTAAGCCAATTATTATGTCATTTGTATATATACGTGTTAGTTCTATTCATAGACAGATAATACATACATTGTGTGAGTCTTTGTTCGAATAATTTTTATTTTATCAACCAAATGTCCGGTGGGTTACTTATTTATGGGCCGTATCCGGGCAAGAATCGAGATAATACGAAATTGTTTTATCAAATATTCTTAGGGTCAGCACGTGTCTTAGTACGCACGTTCCTGTGTATATCTTGAAGATCTTGCACTTGTAGTTGGCAGAAAAGAATAGAATACACAAAGCCATCCCATGCCGTGCACCAATTAAGCATTCTTTACACCAAACTAAATTGAAACACAACTGTTTCACAATATTGCTAATTCTTTTTTCAATTTTGGTGTTTATTAAAAGCAATTGTTTTCCACGTCTTTACGATATTTTTTGTTGTAGACCATATCTGGGAACCTTCTCTAGTTACGAAGATATCGGGAGTCAAAGTTCCAACTTGTCCACAAGTTTTTTTTTTAAGTTTTTCATTAAATACCTCCACAACCCCCGTACTATTCAATGCATCTATCAGCACAATGTTTTGAGTGCGTAACATTGAGTCCTGGCATAGAACGTAAGTTTTGACCTCAGAACGGCTTGAGTTTTATGGAACTTTACCATAGGAAGAATATTTGATAAAACAAATTCATACTATCTCGATTCTTACCCGAATACGTCCCCATAAATAGGTCACACACTGGACATATAGTTGATAAAATAAAAACATTCGAACAAAGGCTCACATAATGTGATCGTATTAACTGTCTATGAATAGAACTAACACGTGTACACTAATGACAAAATAATTGAGTTAACACAGACATTCTAAAAATATATAAATATTGACTCTCTATTAATAACCTTTATTGTTCTTTTGATAAATAAATCAACTTAGTTTGATATACAGAATGCTTGGTTAAAGGCTTCGTGAAGAGTCTGTCTACACCTTTAATTGTAACGTTAAGGAACATTATATCGTGGCCGGAAGAAGATAAAGGGTGAAACATAATTGTTTTTTTTTTTAATTTATGTAATTCCTGTGCCTGGTAAGCACCTTTTCCTGAGTAAAATTAAAAATAATACAATGAAAATATTATTATACGCAACTTATGCTAAAGCACACACCTATATTATGTACAGTACACACTGAAATGAACGTATTTGAACCTAAAATTAAACCCTATTCATCAACTATTTTGGGGTCGGCTTCCAGTCTTATCCGATGTAGATAAATACCAGTTTCACCCAGTAAGACGAAGGATTTATTCTTGAGTTTCGTCCCACATGAAAAAATCCTGGGTCGTCCCAAACAATATGCCGACTAAAAAACAAAAATACAAAATAATACATACCCTGCAACCCAACACTAGTGAATAGAACACACCACATCGCACCGCCTGCCACTCTGCCGAGCCCCAACTAAACTCGTATCATTACGCCTCACGGCTGGTTGCCGGGTGTCGGGTGACAGGAAGGTACTTCCTGAGCGGGGCTTCGGCTCAAGTGTCTAATGCCTGTCCTTATTTGTTACTGTTAGACCGGCTGATAGGTATCGCTTGATTAACTGTTAATTAATAAAGGAATGATTATAACAAGACTAATATCCATGTTTATGATCTTTGCTAGATTAGTTATGGTCCAGAGAAGTGCTGAAATATCAATAATAGTTTAAATTCGTCACACACACATTGTTGTACATTTCTCTGGAATACAAACTCTTCAGAAACCATGATCACAAGAAAACTGAAAGCATTTCCGTAGTTTCTGTTCAACTGACACTCTTAGCGCCATCTACCAGCTTTGGCCGATACTGACAACTTAGCGAGATGCCGAACAAAGGAAACAGAACCTCTCCTACTTAATGCAGTATGGCTTCTGAAAATACCACGAAGGTTTAGGTAAAAATTTAATAATAGAAAAGAAACAGTAAGAAAAATTAAGCCCCGGTATCATGTATACATAACTACATATTTCGGCAACTGAAAATTATGGTTCTCAGCTGTTTATCAACGAATTGCCTAATCGATATGTTCTCATAAACTTATTATGACTTGATTAAGATTAATTTCAGACAAACCTACTAAATCAAAGGTAATGTGGACAATTGATAATATACAGTGTTACTTATATATTTAGGAAGTCAGGCGGCCCACCTTATTTCTGCACGAGTTTTTAAACACGTGGTCTTCAAATCTTTCAAGATTCATTTTCTTCAAGTCAGTGAACAACATTTCATAATTATGCAAATTGTAGCTTTATTAATACAATGAAGGAAAACATCATGACGAAACCGGTATGTTTGAACCAAAAATTCGATATCCATCAACTTTCCTTACCCCCGTGGGTCCCACTTTCCCTCTCACAGAGAGTAGCCTGTATTCCATCGTAGTGGCGTACCTAGGGGCCAACAATAAGGCCAGCCCATAAGGCAAGCAGACTGTTCAGAAACTCTGGTAAATTATAGGGGCAAGCCAAGCTAGAAGCTTGTAGGCATTTTTGTATGAAAGTAAAAAGTACCGCCGCTACCTATCAGTGGGAACATTATGGACTAATTATTCATTTGTTATGGTTAAGGCTAGTTATTTATCCTAATTTTTTAAATGAGCATTAACTGTATATTATATTTGTAATCACGTTCTCGAAATAGGCTTTAAAGATTTCGATGGAAGTTGCAATAGGGATTTACACGGGCGAAAAATCGATCTAGCTAGGTCTCATATCTGGGAAAATTCGTTTTTTCTATTTTCATTCGAGCACATTTCGGGCGCCCTGGTACAAATATTTATATAAAGTTGATCGGAATATAACATCGAAAGATTCTAAAGGTTTTATACAATGCACATTATTTTTAGGGAGCTTCGGGGAAATAAATGCCACGATGGTGTTATTTAATAATGGGAACTACGAGTTCTTTGTAATCGATTTCCAGTGCATTTTTGTGTGGATTTCATTCATAGGGTTGGGGTGTAAGAAACCCTTTTTTGAATAATGCTAATGACATTAATATTTGTATTATGTTTGTTTCTGGGTGGATTATTATAAATTTGTAGTGAAGGTCAGCTAGGTAGCCGATCCATGTAAATACTAGTACTCAGATACATCCAGTTAGACTGGAAGGCGACCCCAACATAGTTGGGAAAAAGCTAGGCAGATGATAATTGGTTTTTCTGGGTTACCACCGGTCCCAGTTTCAATTAAAGTAAAAATTTAACATCATAGTTCGAAACGGTTAATTAATTACTTAAGGTGCTGATGAAAACGACAATGTTATTTTGTATAAATAGTTAAGTGTGCGTGTGTGCGTGTGTGTGTGTGTGTGTGTGTGTGTGTGCGCGTGTGTGTGTGTGTGTGTGTGTGTGTGTGTGTTAAATTTAAAATAGAAAAGATTTACGTCACAATCACCTCTGAACGTTTCCTAGAAAAACTAAACCTCAATTAAAAAACTCCCAAGTTATCTAAAACAGGTAAATTAAACAGGATTCTAATAAATATAGTAAGTAAGTCTTCACTGCAAATATGAAACATTGATTTAATAAAAAGAGAAAGAGCCAGGTAACAGCTTTCCATTTGCGGAAAAACTGAAATTTCTCAGTGCAATTACCGATTATTATTAATATTTTCATTTAATCATTTTTGTTTGTATACTTACAGTGTTTATTTTATATAAGTGAATATTATGTTATTTTATTTTTTGTGTTAATGTATTGTGTGTCTATAGTTGTGACCGTGACGTCACAGTGTACCCCATCAGAATACCAGCGCTGCAGTATTTGTTTTTCATATATCGCAGCATCATGCTGAGATAGGAGCCTTTTTGGCCTCGCACAGGTCTTTTTTTATTATTTAGTTTTAGATTTTTTTTTATTGTTATTTTTGTTGTTCCTGTGCTTGTCCCAAATAAATATTTTTCTTTCTTTCTTTCAATTGTGATGAACAATTTTATTTTTATTAAAGTTAAACCAAAACGTCTTTCCTGAAGTTTTTTCGGTAGTTTTCTTTTTGCAACGAATTATCTTTGAAAGATTTTATGTCATTTTTTTTGTGAAGGCCTTTTATTGCTTGTTTAAGACTAAATAAACATAAAAGGGATTAATTCATTATCAATACCTGAAGACAACCGTCCCACCGAATGTTTTTTTTATTTAAAACGTTAATATGCCACACCCCGACGTGTTTTTACGCTGAGCAACATTTTGCAATACATTAAGTAACTTTTGCTATTAATTTTCGTTGTTGCTATACAAAAAATAACTTCGATACGGAGGCACCTTTAAGCAACATAGTTCGTGACTTACTTACCAGTCTGGAATAGGCCTCTAGGTTTAAATCTTTGTGGCGGTTACTTCATAATCCTGTAATGAGGGAGGCGCCGACCTCCTTTGCAGGGCTTCCGACCGGCCTCGCCGCCGACCTGTCACTACTTACGAGATAATGTCACATTTCATTTTTTTTTCCTTTATGTATTAGACTTGGATGGATTTGTTGGGAAACTAATATGTCTATTTAATCTATATGTAGTAATCTGGTATGGTCAACCATGGTAAACACTCACTACAGCGGCCATCATTGTTTTGATAATAGTACGCAATGAGTCACACAAAATGGGTTTCTTTTTTACCTTCATGCACAATCGAAAGTCGTTTAAAAGCCGAATTTACAAAATCTACTCACATTAATTACGAGAATATCGTTTATACATCATAACATTAATCTTATTGCACACTCTGTTTTAAACTTTCAAGGTTTACACTTACACATAAACTGTCACTTACGGGATATCAGGGAGCTCAAAATAATAGACAATCACGGAGGATATCCCGTAAGTGACAGTTTATTGCACAGTGCCTCAAAAATTAAAAAGTTACGATTAAGATTTAAAATCAAATTATGTTAATTAACTATCAGGTAGGTAAATAAAATGCAATCGTTCGTAACAGCGCAAAAGCCTCGCGAAAGCGCCCCTGCCTAATCTTGTGGTCTAAATTACAAGAGCAACCGACATGCATTGACCTAACAGTTAATTCGCCGGCGCTAGTGAGAACTAAAATTGAATTGTTTTAATCGAGTGACCGTTTTAAAATGCCTCACAAAGAGCGATAGCCAAACAAACAGACATTACACGAGTCTTCACATCCGCTCATCACTCAATTAGAAAAAATTGGTTTAGGTACCTAAAAGCCTTCGTTATGGGCTAAATTAAGAAAACACTTTACTAGCTTCTTCAGTTTTCATAAGTTAAATTATACGTAAATTATTAACAATTAAATGAACAGCGGACTAAGGACGACCCTGTAAAACTCTATACAAAAATATTGCAGTTATTTTTTTTTAAATATACAATTTTTTTTAAAACAAAATATACAAGAAAATAAAACAAAAAAAAATAAGTGATACTTGGTAATTTCTATAAAAAAAATATATCAATACTTAATCAAATAAAATACTTACTTACCTAATTCCAAAACAGCCTATACGTTATGGCTACTTCTATTTCACATACCTTTCTAATGAAGTTTACCTAGGTCTTCCTACCTACGCATTAACTACTTACTTTCAACCTCTTTTGACATGCGCCAAGCCGGCTAGGGGTGGAGGCAGGACATAATATAGGCCCGTACACCAACTTATAGTGTAGTCTACTGGCATGTTCATTCGCACCCCGACCTAACCCGTGGACAGACGTTGCTCCAATAAAATAGTTCTTTATTTTTAATTTTTCAAAAAAGTTTTCGAAAAATGTAGTAGTGAGACATCAAGTTTATTTTTATTTAAATCATTTTAGTGTTTTCTATATTCAAATGGTCAGTGAGTATTTTTTTTTTTCTTTTTATTTTGTATTGTTTATTCTTTTAGTTTAGTAAACAATACTCTCGCAAATAGTAACGAATAAGAGAGAAACAAGTTTGTTGATGTCTAAAAGCATTTAGTGCACTGTGCATAATTATTAATATTGCAATGTTTATGTTTAATGGGTTTTATAATGGTTAACGTTTTTATTCTAAAGTTATTGATTGTTTTCATAATTTAATAGCATTTACTATTGTTATAGGAATATTAAATGGGTATTTAAAATCAATTGAGTAAATTGTAATCTTGTTACATTACAAAGTCATTAAAAATGTTCGTATATAATTTACAATATTGATAATCATCATCTGTTTAGTCTTTTCCTTACTATTTTGAGGTCGACTTCAGGTCTCGCCAGAGGCAACTGAACAACAAATTAATACCAATTTTAAAAAATACAAAGTCCCACAATAATGGATAAAGAAGAGTATAGTATACATATTACATAACCGCAATTAAATTCAAATTTCTAAATAAATTCTGAAGAAACTAATTGAAAAAAAAATTAGTTTAATTGCACCTCAAGTAAAGAATACAACTTAACAATAAAAATAGGCCATAAGGTAAGTAAAGTTGTATGTTAGAGTTAGAGTTGGAGCCAACACCTAAGCTAAGATAACATACCATCTTGTAATTATACCATCGTTACTATAGCCAATGGTAATGTGCCAAGATAATAGAAAAAAAATACTATCTTTGAACACCTGAAATGAACAGGCGATCCCTTTTTTTAAGTATTACTTTTACGTGAGCGCATCCCTATGGTGCATAAAATTTAAATCGCGGACAGAAAGAAGACAGGGGTTAACTACCTTCCTTTTTTTACAAAATATATTCCAATTTTCCGTTGTGGCTGGTAATACGGTATTAGTATCGAATGTTCCGACATGCGTGCTTAGAGTTAAGCCGGTAGTATGGTTTCCTCCGCGTGGGGCTTCGCTCGGCCATACGATACCTTAGTCACCTTAATTTTTTGCGACCAGTGCAGTCGAACTGTCGCACAAAGTTTTTGTAGTCAAGATTATTTTTTTACCGAAGTATATATCCTACAAATTAATCTGCTTTGTTGATTTTGTGTTGTCCAATTCATTTTTTTATTGTTTATTTTAAATTAAGAATCTTTATTTTATGTTCACATTTTTTGTTTTAAATATTTTACTTTGTTTTGTTTGTTGTTTATTTCTTGACGTGCATTTTTAGCATCTTATTTTGCAATAAGTATCGCCGTGGTTCTGTCGCCCATTTTAGAAGATCCACAGACGAGCCTTCGATCTTCGCTTTTGTTGGTAAAATGAAGCCCAAAGCAGCTGCTGGCCACTGCACAAGATTAGTTAAATCTATACTCTTGTGCGTGTGACAGCGGCTATTGCGGGCTATTCATTGTCTACGAAGTAGAAGAAACCGCATCAGAAATTACGAAGAATATTTTGAAGGATATCAGGACTTACTTTATTTAAGGAAATATCTAACAGTTGTTGTTTTGATAGAGCTCCAAATGGATTGGGCTTTCCAATCTGTTTAGAACTTTTTTTTTTAATTTACGACTTATACTTTTTTTGAACTGTATTTTACTAACGGTATAGAAATCAACGGAATTATTCATAGCCGCAGGTTAAAATGTATGGTTAATTTTTAATTACATTTATAATATGGTTAAGTAGTTGCTAATCATAACTTAACTTTAAGCATAATTTAAAAATAAAACTATTAAGGCCTATTTCACAATGTCCGAATAGCTACTACTTACCGAATAAATTAAAAATGAAACAGAACTTGTATGAAACTATCTGCCAAGTAAGTTAACGGGAACTTTATCGCAGGTGGTGAAACAGGCCCTAAGTATTCAAAATAATTTTAAGAATTACTTCTGAAATTCAAATTTACTACGGAGAAAAGTGTGAAGATGCTCTAAATTCTTTTATGAATATTATTTGTCTCTTAATGTTATATTTTTTGTTGTTTTAATAAGTACACGTTAGTGTTAATGCTTTAGATGTTTCATAGTTACTTGCATGAAATGTATTTTGGTGTTTTTTTATCTGAGCACAGTGAGTGATCTTTATCAGGTTTGAAAGTGTTTCTACAAAAGTATTTCAAGGTAGCGCCAGTTTTTAAAACTTATAACTCTCACTTTATTCAGTTCTTACGTAGATATTTTCAATAAATTGTCGTTCATTTTAATTGCAAAGATTATCCATTGCAAGATCGTTTTCTTTGTATTTTGCGAGAAAAAACCTCATATAATATCGTTTGTTTGCGACAATAATGACATAACTCAAAAAATAAGAAATACAGGACAGTGTTTTTTAAAGTTAGACTAAAAAAAACAATTTATTGCCAATATTTTTTTGCATATAAACTTT
Source organism: Eugnorisma glareosa (assembly GCA_947578425.1). Taxonomy (NCBI): domain Eukaryota; kingdom Metazoa; phylum Arthropoda; class Insecta; order Lepidoptera; family Noctuidae; genus Eugnorisma; species Eugnorisma glareosa. Next base: position 15,993,027 of record OX387970.1, on the reverse strand, counting down.
TTATCAAAAGATTAAAGTTTTATTTTACGTATTTCATTATTTAATTTTATACTTACTTTCCTCATTTTATGTAGAAACAACGCAACGTCGAAAAATACAATTTTTTTGAGTTTTGTCGTCCTTGTCGCAAACGAGCGATATGTTCTTTTTAGTCAACTTATAAAATCAATAGTTCAACAAGAGCCTACAATTTAAACGACCTGTTTATTATATATTATTAATAAGCAGGTTAGTATATACTATTATATTCACACAATCGTAATATTATGAGCTTATTAATTTAATACGAAAGTTAACAAGGTAGGGAAGATAGCTCTAACGCCTAAGTATTTTGGGAAGAAAATAAAAAAACAAATTAAATTAAATTATAAAACCTATTGAAACCTCTTTTATAATGGGAAAGATTGCTCTAACGCTTGGGTAGCAAATTAAATTATATTAACAAATTAAATTTGTTTATGTGATTAATTAAGTAATAAATAATTTAACGAACGCTAGCTTAAAGTGTCAACAGGTTTTTATATTTTTTATTTTCTTACCAATTACTTTTATTTATTGTTTAAATTTTGTTCACATGTCACTTTTCAGTGTCACCTTCTTTACTTTTGATTGGCCGGTAAGTGCATTTATAACCCAAAATTGCATGCCCCGCTTCAGCAGACTACATGCTTAAATACTGGCTGTCTTTAGGTAAGTGATATTTGTTATTATGTTTCTGTATAATACATATATATATATTGTATAGCGGGCTGGTATCCGCAACTCCACGCCCAAGCGCGTATTTTGCGTGCGCATAATAAATTAAAAATCACGATTATTTATGTGTGGATCTACTTACACCCACCATATTCTGTATATTCCCATTGTTTGGTTCTACTAAGTGATTCAAATTAGCAGTATGTCTACGCTAGAGGTGAGTTAAAAAAACTTTAATGTAGTACCTACTTTTAAAAATACCTACCTACTAAGTGGTCCAGCACATACCTTGGTTTATGTGGGTTGTCTTTAACCACCCACACAAACCAATGTTGGTTAATTGAAGTGAAAGGTCATTTTCCCAATTAAAGCCCCCTTTAACCCCTTCAAAATCAACCCTTTATGCCCCACAACATAGGTCATTCATTTTATTTATTCATCAACAATTTACATTGTATTGAATAAGTATATAGGTATACATGCAATTTACCTACAAATACAACTTTACTATGAATTACTAGTTTACATCCAAAATATTTGAAGAGATATTTCTCGACGGCATGTAAAGCCAAGTCAGAGGCCCTTGGGCAGCATAAAAAACTCTGACACCAGGTTAGGCACTAACCACACGATAAAGAAGAATTCAAATACATATAGTGCCAAACAGTTTCAAATATATGTCAAACTAGGTAAATTATACATTTATCATCGCGCCTGATTTAGACTGTGTAGGCAGAGGTTTACAGCACCGCCAGTCTCGATTCGCAAGTGTATAGGGGCGAGCCTATTGTTGTACCAGATAGTATAAATCCACAACACTGACTGAGAAGTTCCTAATGAACTCAGTTTACAAACACTGCCCGACTTGGACATCGAACCCTGCGAGCAGTTGGTAGCTCATCCTCAACAATCGCGCTAATGACCAGAAAAGCAGTAAGATAGTAAATATAAAATGTTATGCCTGTTTCACTAATATATGAAGAGCCTCAACAAAAGCATACTGTTAGATGTCCAATGCTCAACGCCGAGAGTTCAAAATCAAACGTGCATTAATAATTAGGCTTTATATTTACGGTATCTAATATCAGTGAACACGGGAATTAGTCTAAATCCTACATAGTGAGTCTAATGTTAAACAACAACAACAAAAACAACAACAACATCCATTTAGTTTCAGGCTTCTTTGGCCCATATATACCTTACGTACTAACATACATATGTTAAAATACAAATTATCATGATGTTAAACATGTCTATGTTGTTGTTGTGTTAATGTTATGTGTTGTGTTTGTTGTTGTGTATGTGTTGTTGTTGCCACCAAGATACAGGCTGTGCCTAGTTTGGGGCCCACGGTTACTTAATCTTATGTACTTTGCTAACTATCATTGTTTCTGTTTGTATGTTTTTTTTCTTTAACTTGTGTGTTAATAAATTAAATTAAATTAAATACAGGTTTAGTAACGCAGATCTGATCTAAAAAAGGATCTGAATCAGATATTTCTGATTTTGCGTATCGATTCGTTTCTAGAAACTATTTTTTGTTTAGATTACAGCGAAACATTTTTAAGCAAATCGTGGTAATTAGATACAATAAGTAAACAAAATAATAGATATATTAATATAGCATAGTTGCTTGTTCTCATACCTACTTACTTACCAAATACATTAAAATGTACTTTATAGGTACTTCTTATATCATGATCTTCCAGCCCTTGTCCCATTCTACTTGGGGTCGGCGCAACACGGTTTCTTCTTCCATTCGCCCCTGTCAATCGTCACGTCATTTATTTTCATCATTCACTGCTTTTTCCTTGATATCATTCCTCACACAATCCAATCTTTCTATTAGTTACATTTTAGTACTTCTTATGTACAGCAGTTATAACAATTACCTGTCCCACCTTTGCATAAATGGTAGAGAATTTTTAGAATACGAATGGATAGAATTTTATAATTCTTTTTTTTTTTTGAGCAAAGTAAATTATATTTGAAAGAAATATGATGATGGTAATTTATGCAAAGGTGGGTCAGCTAATTGCTATCACTCACTGTACTTACTTTTAAACGAAAAGTCTATTTAACAAATAAGTCCTGAAAGTATTCGAAGAATACTTTCGTGTAACATTGATACTATTATTTTGGTATGATTTACAGCTAGCAGATTTACGGTAACTCCTGTACAATTATGTTATTCATCAGTTTTACACAGCTGAAAGTTTTTAGGTTAAAACAAAAACAGATAACCAGCTATAGCAGATCCATCCAAATATCAATGGATCACAGAATATGTCACTATAAATAAATAAAAATAAAATAAATAAACATATTCATTTCCATATTTGTTAGTAATAATGAAAACTTATAAACTAATGTTAGTACGTAATGTTATACGTTACATTTATTCTAAGCAGCGTGAGGCACGCCGATCCTGGGGAGTGTCTACTTGACTCCTTCCTCCTTTTAGTGTTCAAAATTTAAAAGTAGCAGACTTTTCAGTTGCTTACACCGAGTTTTAAAAGCTAGTGAAAAACACCGTCACCTGTCTGTCCCATTAACAATAGTCATATTCAAACCATCAATTATCGATGGATAGGCAGGACGTTGTACTGGATACCCAAGTAACACATCAAAGCAGTATAACGGCCGACTTACAGCATTTCTGTATCGTTTTCGCATTTTGAGTTAGTTCTATAGTAGCATTACAAACGTTTATACGGCTACGGTAATGCTTATTTGGGCACAAATTATACGGCTTTAAATCCTAAATATGTTCACAATAGTTGTTTAGTTGCATTACAGGCGCATTATATTAGCATTATTGTGGTCAAGGAACGTACCAATGGCATTACAGAAGCATTATACTAGCAATATTATTGATAATGAAGATGTTGTTTGCATTACAAAAGCATTAGACTAGCATTTGAATGTAGTAAAAGAATGATTGGAGCTTTTTAAGTGTTCACAGTTAGAACTTAAATAAACCCTACATCATTGCAAAAACATCTCTAATACCACGGCACAAATGTCATAATACAATTAACGTGGAATATAATATGGACGAAGACTCAAAACTGAGTGAGTGCCACCATATTTGTTTGCATCAAAACAAATTTACTGGGTAAGTTTTTGACTCTTTTGTTACTTTATGCCTTCAAATATTATTCGCAATGTAGTTTACTGTAAATGTCTATATAAGTTTCATTGAAAATTTTCACGCGCCTTCGATATTTTGTGATTTTGATAGAAAATGTCATATTAAAATATGTGTGAAATCATCAAAACAATTGTGTATTCCTAGTATAGAACGAATTTTGCTTAATTAAAATAATAGTATTGGTTGGGCAGTATTAAATCAAGTTATATCATTATGTTAAAGATCTTTTGCTTTCATAAATAGGTCCGAATGATAATTTTTTTGGTTATAAAATATTTACAAAATGGTGTCGGGGTATAGCAGGCCGGTGAGCCTTTAACAAGGCTAATTAATGCTGCCAGCTGTATAAATACTCACACGTGAACCATTATTAAGCCAGAGGCAAGAGAGAAGGCTTTTGATGAACCACTGTAGTGGCATTGTCTATAAAGTAGGTCTATATGGGTTCACCGGTATACCAGTAGTTTTGATGTAGACTGAAGTAGTGCCATTACTTGAACGCAATTTTGGGGATCCTTGAGCAAAACAATAAAACCCATTTCAATTTGATTCGTTTGCCAAGTTGATAAAAAGGCGTCATTAAGATATTTTTCCGTAACTATTTTATAGAAAGGACCGTTATTTATTTCATACCCGGTGTAGTGTAGTACGTAGTCAGGTACAGTAGCCATCAAATATACCTGTACACTTTAAAATGGCCAAACTTTTCAGAAAACGCAATAATATATTTTTTATGGGTGATGCTTTTAAAAAATATTGTTTTCTTATTTTCAGTGATTTTTATACCAACCATACAATGCCGTACAAAATGGAACAGACGATAGAGAGAAAGGAAAAACAATACGAGGTAGTCTTTGTGGGAAGAAAATGGTACATTGTGGTGGCCGCCTAAAAAGACACAGTACAAATTAATGAAAGATGAGCAATCCAAGCCCGATAAAAAGAATGGACACTATAGGAGTGCTATTTTAAAATGAACAATATTTGAACATATGAGCTTGCCGAAGCTGAATTATCAATCATGGAAGAACATTCAGACACAGACGCGAATGACACAGGCAAGTTTGCACCCTGGACGACAATAGTTCAAAATCAAGAAGTAATGAAAATAAAAATCAACCATAAAAATTGTTGTTTTATTGATCATTTAATATGTGCTTTTCCCCAATATGTCCGACAAAAGGTTCTACGATTACAGTAAAATGAATGTATAAAAAGTTTTACGCATTACAATAACTCACGTATATTTGATTAAAGAGCTGCTAGCTGTACCACACAGCTAAGTTGATCTTAAAAAACGCAAGCATTACATTGATTCACGTTTATGCTGTTCAACAATACTAGGCTTTTACTTACCACTCAAAAGTGCTATTACACAACAAAGGGCACTTAAGACAGCTCAAAGCTGTATAACGGTTTTACGGAGCATTATAACGGTAAAAGTTTAAGCTTTTAAACAGCATTAGGCATTATCAAATGCTATTGTAGAACCTAAGGCACTAAAAACAGCTGAAAGTTGTATAGCGGGTTTACGTGGCATTATAATGGTTCATATTTGTGCTGTTAAACGGCATTAAGCATTTATTTACTACTTAAAATGCTATTGTAATTCCAAATGCACTAAAAACTGCTGAAAGCCGTTCAGCTGCATTGTGGTTTGCTGCACTAAAACTAAAGGGTTTACAAAAGCATTTTGATATGCTATTATCCAACCGTTATACAGTGTAAAGCATCCTAATGGTTTTGAAATACCAATATAAAGCGTCAAGATGCTCGGTGAACTTATTTATGAGTTTATAAGGACCTTAAGTTCTACACAAGTTTGCTATTCGTTTGTTAGAATGCTTTCTGTGTTACTTGGGTAGTGCACAGGACTCAATTTAGTTATTTTTGGATAAAGGGCAGCCCTGGTTTGTTAGTGGTTCTAGGAAAAAGATGAAAGCCTTTCTAGAATTCATTCAGTTTTATACCTGGACCGGATTGAGAGGCTTTTATGTTTTAAAATCACCATCCGTCACGTATCTATTGAATGAAGCTTTTGTTCGGCTTTGCAAATTATTTTTGTTGCAATTTGTAGCTTGATTATTTGATAAAAGAATTTATGACAACTTTAATTCAATGGTAAGTTTTTATAACTTAAAAAACTTTTTTTTAAATCGTTCGGAAACGCATCTTCACACAAACGTTACGTTTACGTTGAAAATTGATTTGTGATTGAACTTTGGTGAGTAGACTGAATTGAAATAAAAAAATGTGTGTGTATTTTAACTATGTTTCATTTTAGTTATAGCGATTCATTGTCAAGTTTATTACAATTCAAAGTAGGTATATGCTTTTTGAAATTTCGGATAGATGTAAACAAGCAACTGAAGTTTGGAGAATATTAAACATAATAATTCAGAATTAAAATAATTACAATCATACTTTTACGAGTACCCCCTGTTTGGTGCAATCGCGCCTCTTTGTGCTACGGCGTAGCACACAGCGCTACGAGTGGTCTACGCGATTGTTACGCGTGTGAATTATTCTGAAAAGCTTTCCGTATAATTGTAATTAAGTACATATTCTTTGCCTTATTATGGCCGAATTTCTAGTTTTACCTGAGTAATCAAATATTAATTTAGTTGATTTGAAAATATCTCAGTCAATTTTTAGGTCTCGATTATGAACCGCAACATTTTGCTGTCAACGTACCTACATACCTACAAGACATGCGGAAAAACTTCCCTAACACACAAAAGGCCTTTAAGGATTGTTAAACCACGTAGTTAAGTAATTTATCCCTTTTTTTTTTTATCGATTGGAAATCATCAAATAACCCCTCCCGCTCTGGGCTGAGCAGGAGGGAGTGTCAGACTTTTACTGACTAAAAAGTAATTTATCCCTACAGTGGATTGCTATTGAGGAAATCAAGTGTGGTAACAATAATCAGTATTTTAACAAATGATGTTATGAACCTACAAGCCCACATCACAAGGCAAAGCAAACTCCCCTTCTCCATCAATAACGCGCGATAGTAATTTCATACTAGACTGAATTTTTGGGGTTCCCTCCTATTTTCTTGGTGTATTCCCGCTGACCCTACCGCCCGTGGCCCCACTGGTGGAGTCAGCGGGAATTTAAAAATTGTTCCCGTTGACCCCACCGTATTTTTGAGTAATAAAATATTACTCAAAAACATTGCATGGGATCGAGTAGTGTTAGTATAGATGTGCTAGTTATGGGCACTAACCTTACGAACAGTACTAATCCAAGAAGGTTTTTATTACTAGCAGATCGCTTTCATTATTAATTTAGGTAGGAATGGCACGTACGTATGTATTTATTTTATTTTCTTAACAAAAGTTCTTTCCAGCGTATCCAACCACATCATCACGTCGAAGGTCTGAAGCCCAAAACAACTATTGGGCACAGCACAGGACTAGTAAACCGAATATGCTCTTGTGCGTGTTCTAATAGTTGTTGTCGGAGCTTCACATTCATCGGTTTGCGCCGGCGGCGGCGCCGGGATAAGGAATATTTGTGACTTTAATTTTGAATTTTTTGTGTGTAATGTATCCACACTTAAGTTACTTTTTCTGGTGCCACTTGCTCCAGAGTTAGTGAGCAACAACGGATAAAAGCAGAAAAAGTTGACTCTACGTTATCATGTTCCAAAATGTTGCTAAACAAGAAGTAGCTTCGTTGTGGATGCACCTTATCCCATTGTATTTTTTTACACCATCTAGTAAACTATACAGGCGGAACAATACTCTAACGAAGCCGTCAATCAAGCATTACCTATGTAGGTACATCAAACTTTGTAACTTTACGCAAAAATTATTGCTGAGAAACGATTTTTTTTTTTTGTTGATTTGGGTAGGAGGGGCCCATTCCCATTTCCAACTTAGAGCTTGATAACTCGTAAACTACTGCAGCTATACTTAAATAAAAATACGTGTGTATAGCTGAAACCATACAGAATCGACTTATGTGAATACTAAATTACAACAACTAGTTTTAAGTACGTAAATTAAAAATTGAAACTTGAGAATGTCACGCCGCCACGGGCTGAAAAACAGTAAAATACTTATAAGAAAAAAAAAACATTTTTTTTTTTGTAAATATCATTAAAATAAAAGGTATATAGAATTAAACTAGACTCTAAAAGCTTTATTTTGATATATTTAAAGTTCAAAAAACATGTAAAAGTGTCGAAACTTTAACCACCAATATCTCCGTAACTAGAAGGTTACCAGGTATGGTCTAGAACAAAAAAAAACTCAATGACGGGGAGAACACGGGCCTTCCTGCGTCGTTAAGGGTCTTGTTACACCCTTTATTAAGCCAGCTAGAAATCACAAGAATTTTGATGTGCATACATCTCACATAAACTAGCGACAGACAGCGTCAGTGTCAGCATCTGGAGACCTTGTGAGATGTATGCCCATTTTCACTAACACTAAAGCTACACCTAAAGCGTGCTACGAACATGTTCGGGTCAATATAATTCAGCACTGCCGGGCGGCATAATCGAAATCGAATCAGATCGTGTCCCCCTATGAAAGACCTAAATAGATATTATTGAGTAGTAGAATTTTCGACTCTCGACGCTGAGTAGTGTTGAATCCGACAGTTTTCTTTTATTTAGGCACAAGTTTATAGGTGTAGCCTAGTCTTACTGAAAAGAAGTGTTGTATTTCATGAATAAAAATGAGTTTATTGATCGTGTGGTTTACTAGATGATGTCGTTTTGTGGCTAGCAATCCTGATCTTTTTGTGATCCTAACCTGTTTTTGAATTGTGCTAATGAATAAAAGTGTTTGCCATTACAGAGGGAAACAAGCTCTCGATTTGCATTGATTTTATTGTTTTCTTTTTTGTATCAAACGTAGAATGGGCAGACCTACTACTCGACCGGACTGGCAAAACGTGTGCATTCGATACTAATAGGTCGGTAACAGTTTGTGTTAACACCTACATAGTCAAATTAGTCTTACTACATAGTCAAGCTACAGGTAGTCTTACTTCACAGTCAAGCTAGTTTTACTACATAGTCAAACTACCCTTACTTTATAGTCAAGCTAGTCTTAGTCATTAACATAGTTATCGTTGGTAAATTAATAATTATTATATGTCGTCTAGTTACCTTACCTATTCTAAAGGCAATAAAATCCGTACGATGAATGATTGGTGCTTATGAATAAAATGCAGATTGCTGCGTAAAAGTCGACAATTGGCATTACTTCCATAAGAGTCTTTCGGCCAATTATCGTAGAATATATATAGGTCATAACATCATCAATACCCGCGTACCTATTTACGTTCGGTAAACGTTGGACTACCAGCTCCAAAAATAATGTCCCCGTCTTATCTAGCTTCAAAATGAAGAACATGATTTCAAAAATAAAACACATGAATGCAATTTAAAAAGTTTATTGGATTTGAAAACACGTCAGTCTTGGGTGTCAACACAAAGGTAACAGCAAAAAAAAAATGGAAAATACATGGTAACATGTAATTAACAAAACTCTTTATATTTTACTGATGTACTTCTGAACTTAGGTATGGTCACTTACTTAAACTTTTTAAACCTAATTGATACTATGACTAGTACTAAATAACCAAAAAGCGGTTTAAATAAAACTACGGCGTGGAACATTTGTATAAAACATGAGCACGACAACAAAGGAATGATTCAATATTTTGATCTTATAGGCGGAGATATTTCAACTTAAAATAAGAACACAAGTTTCGACTAACGATGCGTTCTTGGATTATTATATGGGGCAGAAGTTAATGATTACATGTTTTTTTGAAGTATGATAGAATCTACAATTATTTAAAACTTTAATTTTAAAAAGCATTCTCTATCGTCTCTATTTGGCGACTTGAAGCAAAATATAAATGAAATACCAATACTATTTGTACGCAATCTGAAAATAAGATTCCTGAATCTGTACTATCTGATAAACAAAAAAGTTTAAAATCAACGAAATCACGATTCGATAGTGGAAATATAACGTAAGGGATACAGAGCGCGCTGATTTGTAGCTTTTGACGCTTAGCCAAAAATTGCCAATCCAACAGCGTCCTTATGTCTCTTACGGTATTCGAATTTCCACCCTCGAAATGCACACATATTCCCGTAGCCCTCATGGCGTTAGCCACATTTTGTTCGCCTCATTGCGTATATATTCTTGTTGTATGGACTACGGCAATGCAACTAAAACCGTGTTAAGCTATCCAATGAAAAGTACAACAAAAACTTTAAACAAATATTGAATATAATCTCAAAATCCTCGCTTCTAACTTATCACTATTGTCACAACATATTTACGACACTTTCAAATCTAAAGTCGTACAAGGATCTTTTGACGTGTGGCTATATTTGAAACTGACGCCACCATTTAGTTTTTTTCAATACATTTCACAAAATGTTCACCGACAGCGACCCTCTGTATACGTCATTTGAGCGCCAAAACATCCTTGTACCACTGTATACTGGGTAAACTGTTTCTCTTACAGAATTAATATGATTATCATACGCTTATATAATGTATTAATATATTCTTTGTTCAATCAGATCGCGTCTACAAAGTGAAGAGGCATAAAAAAGGCATACAATGCTGCAGAGTAAATATTGTGCATCGAGAAAAAATCGTATTGTATATTACAAAAACGATTGACAAAAGTCGTAAAGGTCCTAAGATACGCTCGCAATTTCAACTTTATCACAAACAAAATAACGGTCATTGTCATTTCAAATTTGTGTGTGTGTGTATTTCATGTGATGCCCAATACTTATCCTGTAATACTGTACGTATGAAGTGAACTATGGAACATCAATCGGGATTACTTGCTTATATTATTAAGTTAAATCGTTGTCATACTACAATAATAAGTTATGTAGGTCTGAACTAGACTAGCGGTTTCAGCTTGATATTTTGTTTTCCTAGGAATCTGAGGTCATCCGAAAATAATCTAGGTACTAGAGCAACATAATTATGGTTAAGCAATCCAGTTATAAAGGAAGCCTATCCCAAGATGGTTAAAACTAACGCTCTAACATCATCGAGATCACACAAAATCACATTTTTGGCGATAGTACACACGCATATGAAGCTGTACATTTCCAGTATAACTTGGCCTAGCTTTGTATAGTTTTTTTATACAATGAGAGTTCCGCATAAACTGGATTTGTATAGCTTGATTGGCGGTTGTGCTTTCCAACGCCCAAGAATTACTAAATCACAAAGATTTAAAACTGTTTCTACTTGTTTTCTAACTCGACCCATATTTTTCTTTTGAATAAACAAATGTCAAATATCTCGAGCTCAAACCGCTAGTAAAATTTCTAAAGACCATTGATCGTTTGGCGAAGCTTCAGTCGTTATACAAATATCGGTAAGCTCGGTTTAATATCATTGTTAACGTATTTAATTCAGTTTTCTTTAGCTTTCGCCTTAGCCGCGTCGCCGAAGAGCATGAGACACATGGTAGCGTGGAGGCAAGCCTTGGCTGGGAGGAACTTCTCGTCGAAGGTTAGGGAGTACCGGTACATCCAGACTGCTGGTTCGTATTCAGACTGTAAATGAGAATAGTATATAAGATTTCAGTCTCCATATATCCTTTTTACCCGCACAACGCGAAGGAGGGTAATGTTTCAGTAATTGAAGAAATATGTGACCTCGCAAAAAGTAGGTATACTTCATTCAGTCGAAGTAAACCGACAGCACCAACTTCTATTTTAAATGAATAAATGCTTTCATTTAATTATTCATTACTATTTACATTATTTACAAACTACAAATAGATCTATAATAATAATAAAAATATGTACAAGTCTCAAAACTAGAAAAGAATTACAAGGCGTCAAAAAATTTGTCTCCATCGTTGTCAATAGGAAAACTGCCCAGAATGCTGACAGAATTGCCACGTTGGATGGTAATACTGATTCTTTGGCCAAATAACTACTGACTAAATGAAATCCCAAATATTTATTTTATTCGATGGTTGCAACAGTGCAGTTGCAGTAAAATTGAAGATTGTTTTTTACGGTGATTTCAGGATAGCCGTATCCAGAGATGCACAGAGCGGTTAGTCATGAACGGACGTAGAAGAAAGAAATTTAAGTAAAGGCTACCAAGAGACAATGCTGAACACCTAAGTGCGCTTTTGGAATTGTAGTCTTCATAAATAGTATGTGTTCGGGTCAATCACCGAACAATAATAAACATGTCAGCGTAATTGCGACACCGCGCACTATGCCTTGAATATTTTATGTATTAGCTAAGTAAAACCGTCAGTACGTCTCGGACAGCATATCGGGCGCGACTCAATCTCATCTCATTAGTTTTAATTGTTATCCCATTCGTATTACTGAAATATAGTTATCTTTATAATCTTTAATCTTAGTTTATCTTAATCTCACCCCAACCCCGAACAGTATGTAAGTATCAACTTACGATAACTGCTGACCATAGGTAATTAATTTTACTTACCAAGTATGTATGAGACACCGCTACTAGGAACGATTCTATTCGACTCTTCGGTTTTGTGTAGAACGAGAGGTAGGCGATTTCTTTAGCATCTTTGATTTTGTTTTGTCTGTAAAGAGACAATGGATGATTATTTGCTAACTAAAAGTAATTTTTTGGTCAGTTTAAAAGTCAAAAGTCAAATAAACGATGATTAGAGAAAGCACTATGGTTGAAAATATCGCGGCATATATTCGATACCTGTCATCTGCGATCATTAAACAGTGGGTTTCATTTTATATTCTCAAGAAATAATATTATAGGCGTCCAACAAAAACAAGATATATTTTGAAATAAACTTTCTTAACATTATCTTAATAACTGTCTTATTATAAGTTTTTAAACTGTCATGGGTACTAGCATTATTATTAACTCTAGAAATGGGATATTTACCATGTTTTGCTGTTAATTTTGAGTTCCCGATATTACGGCGCTGTTGCTGTTGTTAGTTTATCTGTGATCATGGTGCTTGCAACAGCGCCGAAATATCGGGAACTCAAAATTAACAGTAAATATGGTAAATATCCCGTTTCTAGTGTTAATGATAACTGTCATATTATTTGTATTTCAATGGTTTCTGAATCATCAGTGAGTAATAGAATAATATTGTATAACATCAGTAGTGCGACATACATGTGCAGCAGCGCAGTGAGCGCGCGCTCGGCGTGCGGCGCGCGGCCCGGGGGCGTGCGCGCGTGCGCCGCGGCCAGGCAGCGCGCCGCGCACGCGCCGCGCCCCCCCGCGCCGCACCACCACCCCGCCACGGCCGCGCCCGCCCAGCACGACGGGTGCTGCAGACACAACGCGGACGGTCAACATCAACCCTACAGAGTTCACCAATAAAATGTTCTGTAGACTTAACAAAAATAGCCAGGTTTCGCCGAAGCGAAATCTCGGACTGACAGCCAATTAGTTGAACATCCTTCAACTGAGCCTCAACTCAACGTAACTTAGAACAGATTTCACTAATCAAACTGAACGCGATCAGCACGTGTATACGGCAGTCAAGAACTGTCAGTGTCAATTATACTATAGCACTTCCACACTGGTGGCTCGTAGACGCAGTTATTCGATATTTACAAAACGCCTTCTGGAGATAACTGGCCCTAAGTAACGCTTTCACGATGATGCGTTGTACTCGTATTAATACAACATGGTTATTATTGAAAATGAAATTACTTATCATCGGGTACTGTTTGAGATGCTATAATAAAATTCCACAAAGTATTCTTGAACTCAATGAGACGAAATATAAAACATGCTAAACGCACAATAAGTAAGCAAGCATATTACAAGTTCGACGATTATATCGCTGATAAAAATGCTTGGCTCAATGCCGGTCCTGCTCCAAAAGGACAGGGACGCACAAATTGATAACATTAAATTGTATTGTTGGAGCTGCTGAAGATTGTACAACTATCTTTGCATTGTATAGATTCAATCTCTTTAGTATTATATAAAGCCCATACTGTGTAAGTACTATGTAGTAGAAAGCTGTCATTCACTGGAACCTTCGTCCTTTCTTGACTCGAATGTGCCCTGGCGGTTGAGAGTATGTCATGCTCACTCAAATGTCTCGCTGATGGTGGCGCGTGTGTCGGATCATTTAGTTCCAAAATGGTTGAGTTGAATGGTGCTGATCAATGCGTCATGTTCGTGAACGGGCGCTGTCAGTTGTGACTGGTCATCTCTTAATTGCCATGGCTTATTTGAATTATTTAATTTTTATTTTGTTGAATTGTCTTTTTTATTTTTGTAACTTTGGACACTTTTATTGTGCACATCGTTCTCACATAGTGTACCATCTCAACATGAATGATATAAAAAAATGTACCGTGATTGTGTGACAGACGTGTTTTATTGAATACCCAAAACTTACCAACTCCACATATCTAGCTATCTTAGCTCCCAGTCCAACGTAATCGTAATAGTCGAACACCTCTGCAAACTGCTGCATCATACTGAGCACGGGTTGCCAACCTTCGGTGTCAACCTTCATGAAACGCTCTAAAAAGAAATCTTTCGACGGTTCGATAGTCAAACGACATTCTGGAATCTTCTTATTTGATGGTGTCAGTGAGATAACTTCTGATGGTAACCTGGGAATATAGATTCGCATATCAATCCTAAGCTGATTAGGTATCTGGCTCGAGGTGGAGTCATATTTCCAAAATCAGTACGATTGGGAAATCATATAATGTTTTGTACTTGTAGAGAGTACTATGACGAAAAGGAAAAAAAAAAGGTAAGAGAAATGTGTAAGAAATATTTCTACTCAAAAAAAAAGTATTTTCCCAGCAATAATTTTTGCGTAGAGTTACTTAATTTGATGTAAGGAATGCTTGGTTGACGGCTTCTTGGAGGGTCTATTTACACCTTGTATAATAATGTTTTTGAGCAACTGCCAAAACTCAACCTTAATCATGTCCAAGTGGACTACATTAGGCAAATGATAGGACACTTACTTTAAATCAGCATCAGCAAGCAGCTCCCTAAAACTGATGATGTGCAGCCAGTACCCTAGTTCTAAATGCTGATAAGTGCAGTCCTCTTCTGTTAGCGATAAATCTTCTGGTTGAATACCTTGACAACAGACAAATGTATTAGAAACACCCACCCACATATTTCCCACGAATGTTAGATCTCGATAAGGCGTCGTATTGCTTATCTTAGAAGAGGGAAAAAAGCTGGCATCAGTTACAATTACTAGTGGATGCCTTTGTCAAAAGCCTTAAGATAACACGGGCTGCAATTCTCCATACAAATATATTTACCTTTTTTTCTTACTGAAGATCACATTCATACAATTAAGGTCTGCAGTAGACATGTCCCTGTCAATTCCTTTTTTTTAGCAACTAATAAGTTAAGAAAATATGGCCCTCCAAAAATAAGTCCCCTACTTTTACGGCCGTGATTAGAGGACTACCAGACAAATTCGAAAGCTTTTAACATAAAAGAAATGGATAGGTAACTTAGACATACTTTTTCTTAAAATTTTAATGTCAAAAATAATTGAATCGGCTCAGTTTTCGAGGATAAAAGGGGGGGAATACGAAACGTCGATCTCGCCAATTTTTTTATATAATCGGTCTGAGTTGCAGTTGCCCCTATCGCACTTTATGGGGGCAGGCTTGACGCAACATGACGGCAATAGTTTCTTCAAATACCTAGTTTTCAAAATCCTCGCAAGCCCTGTTCCCTCTTAAACAAACTGAGACGACGCTGATCACTAAAAGGTATTTCAGAAAGATAATGTTGCCAATAGTAAACATTTCTCGGTAATCATCATGTTCACAGCTCACATTGCCTGGAACTGTGATCTAGATATCATAAAGTACACCCTGTATTCCCCGAAGGGGTAGGCAAAGCAGTACACACGGCGACAAATCAAGCTATACATTTCCAGTTTAACATGGCCTCGCTTTGAATAGATTTCCCGTACAATGAGAGATCCGCATAAAGTGGTTTTGTATAGCTTGATTAGTCGTCGTGCCTACAAAACCAAAAAAAATAAAAAATTACTGTCGCATCCCCTATCGCCGCATCCCTTCAACTCCTTCCCAACGGTTTTCATCATAGCTTCAAAGTTTTTCAAATGTGCTGCTTTATCGGTTCGGTCCTTCGGCATTTCCTTAGTAAATTGGTCGAAAACTCCGTCGTTCATGTCTTCCACCGGGGCGCCCTGGATATTATCGTCTTTTAGTTCAAGCATTCGGACTAAAGTGCTGCTTTCTGCGACAATCAGGAAGGATTATGTTAAGTACGGTAGGGACAGGGTTAGTTGTAAAGCGAGTGGTGGAGGTGTTCTCACGAGGCGAGTAACCGTGAACAAAACTAAACTGGGCAAATATTCATACTGGAATATTTTTTAAGCAGTGCGCAAAAAAATTTTGGTGGTTCAGTATCAGTAATAGAACACATTTCCATTATTTGTTCAAAACTTATTTATATTTTTTTATCCAACTTTAAACCAGCAAAATATGGACACCCCCTAATGAAAGGACCATGTTAGCAGCCACTCAAACGCTGCTTGATCACGGTCAGTACCTATGCTTTATTTTCTGCATTTTGATGGTCCTAAGCCCACGAAAGTATGAAGGAAAAATTGGAATTACTCTTCAAATAACTTCAGATCACGGCCAAATCTTTAAAAAAGTCTAGTTGGAACCAGATAAAATCGGCGATCAGTACATTGTAACTGTAACCCAGGTAAATGATGCCTGTGCATGATAATGCTTATGCGTATGAAGTTTCTTAAAATCGCTTCAGTCATTTCGAAAACAAATAAGTTCAAAGTTTGTATGAAATGCCTTAAGACGGTAATGCTCTTATGTGAATGTTTTTCCATTTTCCAGTCTTTTTTTGTGTGAACGCACAGTTAATTTGTCAAGTTTAAATGATCGAGTGACACCAACGACATATGCCTTTTATGAAAGCATGTTCTTTGCCAATAATAAACTTTAGCAAATAAAAAACTTTGGCTTTGACTTAGGATCCGATCGTCGTTCAATTCTCGCATACTGAGTGTAGGCGGATCCCTGTCAGAACGCCGATTTATTGATTGCTATTTAGGTACACTTGAAAAATTAAGAAAAACAAAGTTACGAATGATGTTAGTATTTGTTAATGAAAATCTTTATTGGAAGCAACAGTTAAAATAGTCGATAACTTACTTACCACGTTCGTGAGTATAGCACTGTATGTTAGTGAGATGGCAATTCGTGCCGTCCTTCTCGCACACCATACTCATTCCTGGCTCTACTTGCGTGCATATATCCCCTTCACCGAATTCTGAAATATTTAATTACCTTTGTTTACACTTATTTTGCCTTATCAAATGCCTAACATTTTCCTAACTATTTTAGGGTTGACTTCCAGTCTAACCGAATCCAGCTGAATACAAGTATTTTACATGGAGCAACTCCTTATCTGACTTCCACAACCCAGTTGGTACTGGCTAATACGAAACTCCTTGGTAAGCCTGGTTGTCAGACTTTTTTTAGCCACTGACTACTTGTAACGACTGTCAATGTTCCAAATTTAAAACTAAAACTTTAAAACTGTTCCAAAACTGTAAAACTTTTCCAACTTTAATGTTTAAAAAAAAATACTAGTTTTTAAGGTTATAACTTTAGTTTAAATAACTCTATGACCGAATGCATCCATCAGCACAATGTTTTCAGTGTGATACATTGAGTTTTACCGTAAAACACGATTTTTTACCCCAAAAAAAGCCGTTTCCCTAACTTTGATGTACAGAATGCTTGGTTGACGGCTTCGTGTCCGTAAGGGCCTGTTTATACCTTGTACATACCTAAGTCCTGCAGCACGTTAACCTGCCTGAACAGACAGGACCATCCATACAGCATGGACCTGGCCAGTCCGCCCATAAAGTCGGGATCCACTCTGACCACTTGCTTGAGATGAAACATGTGCGTGTTGCGGTGCTTCTTTATCATGTTTAACTCAGCTAGGATGAAGTTTGTTGGTGGCTGGTGACAAGAAAATACAGTGTAGAAAAACAATGGAACTTTGAATTGATATCGATTAGTTTATGACTTATGTAATGGTTGTCAGTGAAAGAGCCATATCGTAACCAAATTCGAAACAATTTTGTTATAAAGTCCAATAAATCAAAAGATATCTCAGCAGATTTACTGATCCGATGCCCATTATCTAGCTCTTGTCGCATCATCTGCCTAGCCTTTTCCCAACTATGTTCGGGTCGGCTTCCAGTCTAACCGGATCCCAATATGCTAAATACCAATATTTTACATGGAGTAACTGCCTATCTAACCTCCACAACCCAGTTAGTACTGGGTAATACTAATACCCCTTGGTAGGACTGGTTGTCAGACTTTCGGGCTACTGACTAGCTGTAACGACAGTCAAAGATTTACAAATGACAGCTGGGACCGTCCGCTTAACGAGATTTCCGAGGCACGGAGGTAAATCGGTATGTAATGGGAAGTCCCCCATTCACGTACCAACCTAGGCAAGCACTGCTTAGCTCCACACTATCTAGTTCGTCTATTTAATACAATGAACGCTCGAGGAATTGAAATCATCATTGTGGTTCTGACCATCGTTAAAAGATGACAGAAACATAATGATGATTAAAATACGTTTAATGGGGTGGGCACCGTATCAATAAATCTGCTCTCACCATTTGATTTGTGACTTATTGAATGTTATAACAATAAAAAATATGTCGATATGAGATATGACAGCAGAAAGTAAGTCAGAATAAAGGTAAATCAGAGCTTGACCAGATAAGAAAACAGCTGGAGACCTTAGTTAATAAATTAATTGATAAATTTTCGTTTCTTCCTTTTGGCTATAAAATAAAGCACCAGTTACAGCAAGAATAAGAAAGAAAGAACTGCAAATACCTCATAAAGACTCATTTTAAAAGCCTCCTCAGCCGCCACGAGAGCCTCATCGAAGTACCCCATCTCCAAATATACAGAGGCTAAGGATATCAGCACGATGTCCTTGAACCGCCCTTCCACCGTGCGACTGGCTGTCAGGATACAATGGAGGGCGTTCACGTTGTTGCCGCGTACGCGCCAGTACAGCGACGATAGAGTGCATAGAAGCCATTTTGGTGCTAGTTTCTGAAATCAACGAAAAAAATCGGTATTCATTTATATGAATATCTAGCGGCATTTACAATGCCACATATAATGACTGGTGGCACGAAAAATCCTGCATCACGCAAGCAGAGATATCTGCCAGATTAAAATATACAGAAACCCGACAACAACCGTGGAGCAGTAGCCAGCAGTAGATACAGATCACCCATCTTGTTGGTGGATTCTCAACTTCCAACGGAGGATGAGTGCCTTTACAGTCTGTTCCTCATACCTAATGGGAGTAAAAATACCCTTAACGAAGCCGAAAGGTTGAACATACCTGGGAACCTTCTAGTTACGAAGACATTGGGGGTCAAGAAACTGCTAAGATTTAAAGGAGCTGTCAATTCAAATTGTTATCCTTATTATCACGAACGTGCGGATGACGCCAAAACTGAGAGTAAAATCTTGCAATTTTCACAAAGTTTGAGGTTAAAGCTGGATGTGAAAAATGTGGAGAGCAGCGGTGGCCCAGTGGTGGCGGCCCCGACTTACGGACAGTAAGTCGTGGGTTCGAACCCAGGCAGGCGCATTACTTTGTGTAATTTATTTCATCACCACTGCTCTCAAAACGGTGAAGGAAAACATCGTGAGGAAACCGGCATGTCCTACAACCAAAAATTCGATGACATGTGACATCTACCAACCCACACTGGGCCCGCGTGGTGGATTATAGCATTCCCTCCCATAGAGAGGAGAACGAGTGTCCCAGCAGTGGGAACATTAAAGGCTGATTATGCTATGCTATGATAAAAATGTCTTACCATCTGCATAGCGGTGTATATCCGCTGGCCTACTTCTGCGTCCTGCATGTTACGCACCGACTCCAGGTCGCCGTTAGCGACGTACTCCAACAGTTTCTGACGAAGGTGGTCCGTGACGATCACCTCAGTAAAGATATGCGGCCTAGAAAATAATAAAGAACTCTTGTTCAAAATAGATTGAGCCCAGAATCTGATATCACGTAGCGTTAAAGGTTTATGAGAAAACAAAGACAGGTGAAGACTTCTGACCTCTTTAAACAATTTATTTTTTTGAAGAAAATGCCATATTCCTAAGTCTAATACTTCTACTAACTTACTTTTGCGATTTCTTCTGTGTAAACGTGGCTGCCTCCTTATCATTGGGGCAAGTCGGCGGGTGCCACGGTAACTCGTGTTCTACGTTAGCTGGCACCCCTATCTTCTCAGTCAACAATGTACCTAACCTGTAAAAAAGGAGGTTACTCGTAAAATAGAGCGACGGCAAACAGAGGAGATTGAAAGAAAAAACGTGTTGCGTCTAACCCAAGAAACATGGGCATAAAGTTGATGATGAATCTTCGTAGTCTGAGCACCAAAACATACTATACTGACGATAAGAAATAATACTGATTCGCATTGACGTCCAGCGTAAAAGTTTATTGTTCATGTAGCCGATCAATCTATAATGTTGCCAATGCCTATTAGAGTGAATAGGCCAACACAACGCAGACCCAGGTGTTTTCCATTGCCGTTTTGAGAGCAGTGGTGGTGAATACACTTCAACAATATATAATACCACCATATTTAAACTAGATCGACTTTTAACTCATATTTACACGACGATCTCATGTTTTGTAATAAAAAAGTAAAAAATTAAGTGAAGAGTTGAGTCGGGTTGAGTTAAAAGTTAGTGCAGTTTAATTTATTTAAATGTACTGTTTAAGCACATATGTAAATCTCGCAATCAAAGTAAGGTTGGCTGTAAGAAAACCCAATTCTGGGTTAAGCTCGCCGTTGTACATAAGCTATATATTGTAATTTTGTGTGTATATCTTTTAATTTTCTGTGCAATAAAGAATAAGAATAAGAAATTAAATACCTTATTCCTTTATTCTCAAAGGGCAAAAATATTTGATACACAGCCTCTAAATTCTCTGGAAATGTTTCTGAGTTATCTTTGCAATGTTTATTTGTGGGCCATTCTGGGTCCTTATCAAATTCTTCTTTATTTCTGCTTATTTTTAATGATGGCGGATATCTGAAAATAACACATTGAATTAATATGATGATCTAGCTAGCTAGCTTACTACAAACATGTAATTAATAGAAAAAGCTGTCATCACAAGCAATTACTTATCAAGCAACTATAAGTAAAAGCACAGTATAATATAGTACATATTTAATTTTAAGAAGTTAATAAAGAGTCATTCTAGTATATTCCACATAATTAAAATCATTTAAATTTTTTTTTTTTTTTTTAAATGGATGGAGTGGGTGAAAGATTATATGGCTAGAAAGCAATGGGCCAGCCACAGAAGTGATGACTACCAAAGAAGTACGGAAGAAGAAGACATGCTGCGGCGACCCCAATTATGTATTACCTTGGCAACCCCAAAATGATATAATTAATTAACTATACAAAAAATATATCAATTATAATTCCTTACATAATCAACCCTGTATCATATTCGACTATACTTGGTTCAGTTTCAACATCTTTCTTTTTTTCAGGTGGTGTTGGAGACGGTGTAGCAGGCTCTGTCTTTTTGTCTTTTGTTGTCTCTTTACGAGTCTCATTTTCTTTATCTGACTTCTCTCCGTTTCTCTCTTTAGATCTCTCTAATTCTTCTTTATACTCTTCATAGAAAGATTTTGATGTAAATTCTATGAAAAAAGAATATATTTATTTTCTCTAATAAATATTATAATTATTAAATCAAATACACGGGGTCAACATTTGTGAGACTGGTGCCGGAAATAGGCTATTGTATGCCTATGTTACGGGTAAATGGTGTGTGTGTGTGAATAATGGGTGGATAATGTTTAGTATCTAATGATCCTTTTCACTAACACCATGGGAGATCTATGTCATCATCTCTCGGGACTGAGCCGACCGTTGTAAATCCAACTGCCACCGTCGCTGACGCTTAGTGTTTTTTTAAGCGGGTATTACTATGTATATTGAATTTTATGATGGGTGTAAGGCGCTCGCTAAACGTAACCGCGGCGAAGACGCTGCGCAATCGTGGCGCTAACACAGCGTCACAGCGACGTAGTTTCAATACATCTAGCGTATTGATCAAGCGTAAATAATATGAATGACATCAACCTATAAGTTGAATACAAGCTCATTGTGAAGACACTATTTATGGTCAATACAAAACATACCTTTAGCTAAATCCGGAAACAAATCCGGGAAAGTTGGTGTCGGCCCAATTTCCTTCAGCATTTGCCCATCAGTCAGCTGGAAATCCCCTGGCAGCGGTGTCGTAGTGAACCTATTATCTGTTCCAAGGTTGGCTTGTATACTTATATGCTTTATTAATCTTTGTAAGTTATATGCCGATTCTAAAGCATGGACAGGATGGGTTTCTTTTAACCAATCTTCGTTGTACGAAGGTCCATCTAAGAAGTATTGTACCAACGAATATTTCTCTCCTTCGTTTTTTATTTCGTTCATGTTCAAGCCTGTTAGTTCTGACATCTTGTCGAAATTTCTGACTAGGTCCCTGTAATCTATAAATCGGTAGTGTTATGTATATTATCTACTACTAAATAATAAGATGAATATTGTAAATTGTACTAGTCTTACCAAATTCATCAAAATGTTTCATTGTCCTTAAGAAAGCAGCCTGTGATTTAAGCCAGTGTGCCACTCTGTCGGTGTATTGTGTCAGTTCATCACGGAGTCTGCTTAGAGTGCTGTAATATTTAAATATGAAGGTTTATATGGAGATAGATATTTATTCGCTCACAGCACTAACAAGGTCAAGCTAAAGTTAAAGACTAACACAACTAATTAATTTAATTATGAATAAGTACCTAATGCTAAAAAGTGTGTAAATTGAGATTAGAAATAAAAGGCTTTTGATTTTATTTATTTATTATGGAGTTAGAAATTAGTGTGATACAGTTTATCTAAACCCAGACCAAACTAGACAGACTAATTGAGTTACTACACATTGAGTGACTCCATTATTGCAAAGTATCTAATTGTTCACTGTTGCAGGGCTAACCTAAACTGAAACCTAAAAACTTAAATGAAATTAACTCGTATACACAATGCACACCTAAATCCCATACATCACACAAGTGGGCTCCTTTTCGTTTTCTTTTTATTTTGTTCTCAATTGCATACAGTGTATAATGTTAAGTGGAAGAGCTGAGTCACCTAACACAAGCATCTCCTTGCTTAAAAGGTGATTTCCAAATTATTGTGTGTTAAAGCATTAAGTAAACAAGCATTTTATTTTAAATGTTAAATTACTGTATGTGTGAATGTTCCGGCAGTGCGCCAGTCATAAGTGAAGGCCAGATAAAAAGGCCTGAAAATTATAACAGATAACATTAAAACAATAGCTTCATAAATAATACTCACTCTTTAATAACTTGCATCTTCCTCAACATATGCTTATGACACAACATGCCGTATTTATGTTTCTCTGCCAGCTCAAACGAAGGGTTCAACTTCAGGCATGTATCAAAGTGTTTTAACGAGCTATTGAAGTCACCAACTATTGCAAATGCATTGGCTAGCATGAAATGATTGATAGGACAATGATGATCATGGTCTACCGCTGCCCCAAGTACTATTACCGCATCTTCTGTGACCTTACTGCGGTGGAGTACTAATCCCATACTTAGAAGAGCTATGTCTTTATATTCCCTGAAATAGAAACAAAAGGAAGGTAAAGTATACTGCCTTTGTATTACAATGTATTATTACTTTCAACAAGAATAAAATCTTGTGACATTATTACCAACTACAGGAAAACTATTAATTGCTTAATAAGGTCACATAGCCAATTATGTTATAGATATCCAGTTATACAATTATGGACAGAATACATAAATGAATTATGCAACCAGAATGTTTTGTATTAATGGTTGTTTGTTCTATGAGAGTCCTAAATAATGCTAGGTTTTACCTTGGTGCATAATGCACAGCCCTGCGACTGCACTCCATAGCTTTAGGCGCGTTTCCTCTGACCCTCCAGTATAGGGAAGCCATATTGTAATGCAGCCAGGAAGAACTGTTCTTCCTAAGAACTCCAGCCAACCAGTGACCAAATTGATCAACACTCATTTCAGTAATATCAGAGTTTCTTGGTGACATATGCTCCGGAAGGGTTGTTTCTGGATTTGCGTCCAGGTTTTCTCTCTGCTTCATACTCTGGAATTTACATAATTTACATTCTGTATAATATGGCTCTCAATATATTATCATGTAGTAATTTCATTCTGGCAATATAGTATTTCCCTGTAATTGTAGTACATTTCCTCAATAAACTTCAAATAATGAGAAACATAAACATACCTCTAAATGTTCAAACACACACATACTAAATGTCAAGGAAGAAATCTTTTTACAATCAGGAACATCTGCATCTCCATAATTTAAATGTCGGTGTGTGAAATCTTCAGTACCAATCTTTGTTTTCCCTTCTTCCAAAGAGGAGGTATACCAGTCTATGGTGTTTATTTGGCCTGCTCTCACACAATAGTCATCTTCATTCAGAAACATGTGAATGTTTGTGTCTCGTTCCAACTCTGCCCAAAGGCCTCTTATTATCTGTTGTCTAAGAAACAAGTTATGGTTTAAATTGAGAATGTTCTCCCAGCGGGTATCTTGATTTAGGAATGCCAGTAAGTCGTAAGGTCGTGCCATTTCAAAAGGAGATTCCAGCTGAAATGAAGCAGTGAACATTTTTTTAGATTATTTTAGTTATTTTAAAAGAAACAAAGAGAAACCTGACTTGACAAACAGGAGTAATATAATTTTACATTGTGCATACAATTCATTTTAATATAGGTATAGCAGTTTACCACTATTTTGTTCTTTTTCTGTAAATGCTGCACTGCCATTGGTGAGCCAGATTCAGGTTTAGGTATAGTTTATAATAATAATTACCTACTTGTGAATGGTAATTTAACATTTTATTATTTCAAATGCAGAGTAGCTTTGAAAATATTAAATGCGAATAAACAAGTAATTTCAGAGTTCCATTCAAGGCAAAGTTAATTAGCAAGACATTCGGTGCGACTGGCTGAATATATAGTTTAAATTATAGCTAAGTACATGATAGCCAAATGATGTTTGCTCAGCTTATCATTAATATTGACTTAAGTAAATAAGACGGAGGCACTAGCTAGGGTTCATTAATACAGGAAATAGTTTTCATACCCGCGGCTGTATCAGACCACCTTCAGTGACCATCCAATGCGTCGAACCTTGCGTCTGAATAGTACAAAAACTGAACAACCACCAAAGTCTCATGAACTCCATTTTTATTCTTTTCAAAACAATCCTGTCACTAAAAACACATATTATTTTTAATAAAACTGTAACTTTTCATTGACGAAAACGATCCACACTGGGGACAAGAAATATTATCATCATAAAACAGCGAACGATTGGTTCCTCGAGCGGCGAGAAATGACATTTGACAAATAGATTGCAATGACGTAATGTCATTTTTGAGATTGACGTTTATCCTTAACGTTGTTAGTGTCACGCACAAACTTGTAGCTTGTGGAAATGTGGACCTGGAAAAAAGGCAATTTCTTAAAAAAGTCATTCAATGGAGTTAAATGAACATACTTATAATTCTGTAACTACATAAATGTGTTACAGACGCGAATCATATTTTCATCGACATAAAATCTGAAACTGACCTGCTTTTTTTGCGGGCTACCTTGGCACTTCCACCACCATACGTAAATACTCTTTGAAGTTCATTGCACTAATGCCACTGATTAAAAATAAGATGTAATGACTTGTCTCAAAATTTGCTGTGTCTACCGTCGAAATTTTTGTCTTATTTAACATAAATATTTATTTAAATCATTTTATACACACGTCACAAACTTACTAATGAAACTAGTCGAATAGAACTTAGTAATTATCTTCGAGAAAATTAAAAAAGGTATAATCAAATTGAAATAAACGCTTTTAAAACCAATGTGTGAATTCAAGGAACCATCTCTCGTAAGTAGCTACTCCATGCCGCAACGTTGGTGTAGTAGTACATGATCACAGTGCCATGTTAGGTAAAGGGCTTCCTTAATCGGTTGTGTTAAAGCGAAAGTGCCAGGGTAGCCCGCAAAATACAAAATGCATATCGCAGATCAGTTTCAAGTTGCATGTTGATTTAATTCACTATTGTAACTAACATTATATTTACAGAATTTTAGTTATAAAAACCGTCAGAAGACGCTGAGTTACTATTTTGTGAAATCATGACAAAAGATCCCTCAGTGCCTAAAAACCCGCCTTTTCAACCAATGTGTCCTGCCAACAATAACCTACGGTACCGAGACATCGACGCTCACTAAGGAGACTGTCCACCGAATACACGTGGAACAAAAGGCCATGGAGCGAGCCATGCTCGGCATAACCCTCTTAAATCGACTGCGTAACACCGGAACCCGCCGTCGGACGCTAGTATACGACGTCGGGGACCGGGCGGTACGCCTCAAATGGACCTGCATAGGTATTCATAAACGCTTCGATTCGATTTCGATTCGACAAGTGGTATGTCTATCTTTTTTTGGCATTACGAAAGCGAGCGAGATAGACATACGACTTTCCGAATCGAAATCGAATCGAAGCGTTTGTGAATAGCTATGCTGGGCAGGACGTCTGGCTAGACGCTTAGATGACCGATGGAGCAAGGCTTTGACCGAGTGGTGGCCAAGATTAGGCAAAGAAACCAGGGCCGTCCTAAAGCTCGTTGGGTCGACGATATCGTCAAAGTCGCGGGAAACACCTGGACTGGGAAACACCTGAACCACCAGTATGGCAGAAAAAAGGGGAGGCCTTTACCCAGCAGTGGGTGATTCCGGGCTGATATAATGTTGATGATATTTAATTTGAAGAAAATCCTAACTTAGTTTTACTATCGGTTACAATTCTGTAAATACCTACATATTTACTACATTCGCGAATTATTGTATAGGTACAGTCATTTGAATTCCGGCTGCCCTATCTCGCCTTCCTTAGCTTAGTTTCAAATACCTACACTACTTTTTATTATGAAACAAAATTTGTTGATAAAGAACGTGTCAAGTTACACCACCTCTAGTCAGCAGCACACAATCACTGTCTGATGCCGTTTTCGGGTACAGATTGGTGAAACGTAACATGAAATGTACACAAATGAGTTGTCCAGACTTAAGCAATGGAACATGATACGAGTAATGTAACAAGAACCAAGCAAGATTAATAGTTTTACTAAAATAAAACTACTAGAAGTTAGTTTTAAATAAGTACTACCTACATCAGGCTCTTTATTGAAAGCATTTCATAAGTTAGAAATAGCCATTTTATTTCAGCTTAAATGTTCGCCTTCAGCTGCTCGTTGTCCTGGGCTTATTAATATGTAAACTTTGTATTTAGAACCAATCGATGAAAATTCAAAACGTAGGTACTTTTCACCCTTTTCTAAGCTAATACCTTTTTTTTTTGTTTTCGGAAATAACTATCTAAATATATATTTTGGTAAGATCGATACATTATTAGACTACTAAATATATTATGTCTATAGTTTCGTTCACAGCACTAAACTTGAAGTAAACTGTTCCGTCCAAAAACCAATTCCATTTCTTGTCTCATTTTAGCGAAATAAAAATAGATAAATCCCTTCTAAAAAACTGAATGCATTGAGAAAGTTATTAAATGGATCTAAATTTGTATTGTTATGTTCAGGGACTGCTGTATAAAATATTCATAAATAAACTTATGGTGGAAGCGCAAGGGTAGCCCGGGAAATTCAAATTTTCCTTCTTTTTTGAATTTGCAGGTCAATTTTAGGTTGTATTTTAATGAAAAATGAGTCGCGCCAGTAACACGTAAATAGTTACAGAATTATAATAATTAAAATCATCAATGCAACCCTCTAAGTTCATTTAACCCCAATAAATGTTTTTTTTTGTTAAATGAACTTAGAGGGTTGCATTGCTGATTTTAGTTATTATAACTCTGTAACTACTTATGTGTTACTGGCGCGACTCATTTTTCATTAACATACAACCTGACATTGACCCGCAAATTGCAAAAAACGTAAGAATATTTGAATTTTCAGGCTATCCTGACGCTTCCACCTTAACGTTCTAAATTATTCCTAGAACACAACTGATTTTTGTTTTTTGGGTTTTCAAAACCAAAGCAAACATTCTTCATCTTAGTTGACAATCACAAAGCTTGATCAAAAATTCAATAACTCCAAGTCCAACGTCTAGAAATAGATAGCCACTACGCACTTATTCATTTGATCGAAATATTTATTTCCAAGGACTGCTAAAGAATACAACAAACTACAAAAATATACCTATCGGAAGTTACTTAACATTAAACACAAAAGGCATTATGAAAGGGTGTACGTCTACCTATTGTACAAACCCTCGCTTCGCTCTTCAGATCCTAATGCGCATGTCCAAATAACCTCATATAATCCACGCCTTAATTCATCCACAGAAATTGTAACATCGTGCTTTTTACAGTTACAATTGCATTTGTGAATAAACACAAGATAGCTTTACATCGCTAAAATTTTCAATAACGACTTTCAGACATCGATCTGGCTGAAGTAATTTTTAATTCATGAAACGTCGATGTTTCACGAATGTGTCAGAATGGGGGGTTGTTACAGCGCTGCTTGAGGTGCACAGCTCGGCTCATGGGAATTATTAAAAACTATGTGATCGCAGTGTATTAAAGTATTGAGTGAGTGAAAGATAAAATGGTAAATGACGCACAAGTAGAGTCGCCGCCAAATTTGGATGTGCGTGGCGACGAACGCTCAAACGAAAAGTGTGATTTAAGTAGGAGTGTTAAAAAATTGGAATATAAGGTCTTTATCCCTGCTAAAATACAATGTTATTTGTTCTAACGGTGAATTAATTTTGAATTTCCTTTTGAAGGGACTGCTCTGGACATGTGCTTTGAGGGAAATATGTTTAGCTGCACTCTGGCTTCCAATAGGTGCTTTAATATTTTGTTATGTGACAGCGTCTATGTTTCAAGCAGATGACATACATGAAACACATTGTAGGGTAAGTACTTAACCCTTCTCCTCGTTAGCTTACCTACCTACTACGTAATGCTGTGCTGATAGTAAAACCAATAATTTAACTAAGCTTAATAATTTACGATTTGGTTAGCTAGAAAACACGTGTAGCTACCGTATTATCTAGTTATGTTTAACTGTTTACATTAAGCAATTAAATTACGTAAACAAATAAGTAGTTGCATAACTGTGGATGGCTCTAAGACCAAAGAAACGGTAGATGGACTCTGTGGTAGATGATATGGCTAGAAAGGGAATGACTACTGGAGTGACGACTATTAGAGAAGTACGGAAGAAGAAGACATGCGTGCTACGCTGACCACAAATAAATAGTTAGTATAGTATAATAGTAACAACGTTCATTTAGGTACCAACTTGGGTATTACGCAAGGCTCTGCATCTCCAACATCACTTGGGTATAGGTACAGACGTCAGCACGTCAATCTACCCAAAACTGTCATATTTTCCCAATCAACCTTGAACCTGATGGACTCTGTGGTAGATGATATGGCTAGAAAGGGAATGACTACTGGAGTGACGACTA
Organism: Eugnorisma glareosa; assembly: GCA_947578425.1. NCBI lineage: Eukaryota > Metazoa > Arthropoda > Insecta > Lepidoptera > Noctuidae > Eugnorisma > Eugnorisma glareosa. The sequence goes on along the minus strand of OX387970.1, from coordinate 15,963,449 downwards.
TTAGAGAAGTACGGAAGAAGAAGACATGCGTGCTACGCTGACCACAAATAAATAGTTAGTATAGTATAATAGTAACAACGTTCATTTAGGTACCAACTTGGGTATTACGCAAGGCTCTGCATCTCCAACATCACTTGGGTATAGGTACAGACGTCAGCACGTCAATCTACCCAAAACTGTCATATTTTCCCAATCAACCTTGAACCCCCTACCCCCCCCTACCCTACCTTGCTTTAGCGATAAAGTTAAAAACCTATGCTGTCGTCTGTACCTTGAACTTTTTAGGTGCCTACCTCTAAGCTAAGGAATACTTCGAATAGGTACAGTCACGAGCGCCAATATGTATACACCACGTATACACTTTCCTAAATTTTAGAAGCAATTTTCGCGAGAAATAACGATTGTAACTGTAACTTGGAGATAGGATCTTTTTCATAAAAATATGAATTCCAAAATACTATACTGATACTGTTAGCCTGCGTCATCTCACTGCTGGACGAAGGCCTCTCCTCATGACTTCCAGTTGTTTCGATCCAAGGCTAATGTGGACCACTGGTCGTTGGTTTTATCCAGCTCGTCCCTCCATCTTCTACGAAGTCTGCCGCGACGCCTTCTGACTGTGTCAGGGCTCCTGAAAGTGGTTACTTTGGCCCACAACTAATTGGGCATGATGCGGCAGACGTGGCCAGTCCAATCCCACTTAAGCTTAGCGGCTTTTGGAACAACGTCAGTAATTTGTGTTATGGAGCGCAATGTAGTGTTGCGTAGGTACATGGTGCGTTAGTTTAGAATGCTGCGCTCTATTGCACGTTGGCCGACCTTGACTTTGAACTTTTGAATGTTTGTCAAAGACCAAATCTGGGATCGACAGGTCAAAATGGGAAGAATGTACATGCCCATGCTTTTTCGCTTCAGTGACAAAGGAAGGTTTCCCTTCATATGCTCCTTCATGGACCAGTAGCTCTTCCAGGCATTTTCGGTTCATCTTGCGACTTCCTTGTCTTGCCTGGACTTGAAAGAGACTAACTGAGCCCAAGTAGATGTATTCATGGACAATTGGACATATTGCAATTCTGTACCATTCACTCGAATCTGATCCTATGCTTTTTGGTGTTTGACCAGTTTGGTCTTTGACATGTTCATCGCCAGTCCAACCTCAAGGCTTATGCATTACTGAGTTTGTTTAAAATTAGCTCTAGTTCTGCCGCCGTGGAAGAGAATACGATAGTGACGTCAGCGAAGCGAAGGTTTGTTAACCGCGCCACACCGATTTCAATACCGCTTCTCTCTCAACTAGCCGTTAGCTTTTTGAATACTTCTTCAAGAGCGCTATTAAAAAGCTTAGGTGAAAACGAGTCTCCTTGCTTTACGCCTTTTCCTATGAAGAATGAAAATATGGTCCGGCTGTTTGTAACTTAATTGAAGCAGTGCTGTTTAGATACACCCTACGGAGTAGACTGATGTAGGTGGGATCAACATGTTGGTTGTTGAGAGCGTCAAATATAGCATCGTGTGTCAAACCATCGAAGGCTTTCGAGTAGTCGATGAAGGCAAGATCTATGTTCGTAACAAAATGAAATTTTAATCAGAACATTATGGGAAAAACACTTTTAAAAATTGTTGAGTGTTTACATATTGGTGCTCGTGACTGTACATACCTGTAAGTAGCTTCCTGATTCATTCTCTTGCACTTTTGTGCATGAATTCACTCGTGCCTTTCAGTACCTAGTACAAGCAGGAACTTCCCCTACCTACTTTGTGAGTTGTATGCGTCTGATTTATGTCATAGGTCGCATCGCATCAGTAATATGGAAATGTAAAACGTTACGTAGCCGTCGATCGATTTGTTTTGATTGCAGCAAAAGGGTTGACGGTACTTGGCTAACACAGAAAGTACCTACTTTATCGAAAATTATGTACTGAGTAGGTAGGTACTAATAAACACACAAAATTACACTGAAATCAAAGTTAACCTAAGTACCTACTACCTACAGTCAGTATTGGAAGGCAATTAAAATTTTAACAGATTGTCAATGGACATGATACAAACTGTTAGGTCCTAGCTACTACATAGAAATTAGTTATTTGTTAACAAATTCTATCTAAGATCTGGGAAACTACTTCCTTCCATTTCTCAGTAGTATCCCGGAGTTTGGAAGTTGGTGGTATTATACCGCCGCTGCGCCTGATCTCTCTCCGGTCGCGTCGGGTTGCCGTCACATCGGACAATGAGACTGAGGGAACAGAGAGTGCACCTGTGTCTGCGCCATAGACTCAGTATATACTGTCGTACATCATAACGTAACATCTCCTGCGCTTATGGCTAATCTCCGTTGAGATTGGCCGCCGTGACCGAAAATAGTCAGGAGGACTAATCGAGTAAAATTATGCATCAGTGCATAAATGCACTGCGCTGTAAATATAAGCAGCGCGTCGTTCTATGATTCTACAAAATAGTGTCCCTTCAGTTTAATGTAGACAATGGAGATACTTTTGCCGTATATGCACAGTTTTCCGTAACGTATGACCATTGATGTTGCGACTTCCGGTGTAATAAATCAGTTTCTCTTCTCAGTATACCTACCTACAATACTGGGAAGGAAGGATTGGCCTGAGTGGGTCTCTGGCCTAGCCCCCGATTCCTTTAGGGGTAAAAACCGGCAGGGTTTAAGTTTTTAGGAGTCCTACAGTGGGTGGAACAATTCTCATAGGGAAACCGAAAGGCACTTGTTCTCCCCGTCATTGTGACCATTTTTTTGTTCTAGACCATAACTTCTAGTTACGGAGATATTGGGGGTCAAAGTTCCAACATTTTCGTATAAGTTTTTTTTTTTTTTAATACAACGTTTATATGTTATAACTTTACTTCAAATACCTCCACGAATGTATTCAATGCATCCATCAGCACAATGTTTTGACAAACGTAATTTATCATCCCAAAGAAAATGTCGTTTCACGGCAATAATTTTTGGGTAAAGTTAGGTACTTAATTTGATGTACAGAATGCTTGGTTGACTGCTTCGTGAAGGCTCCGTATCCATGTTGTAAAGCCTTCCGTCCATATCCCAGATAACCCTGATGAGAACGGAGTGCAATGGCGGCTATCACTGCTATCAGGGTACCTACCTATCCATGAGGATTTTCCCGATTTAAAAAAGAGAACTGCTTAAAAATGTCACGCGTCAGCAGTATTTTTACTATATTAGCGTAGTTATGCCTTTTGGGTAACATGTCAGCCTATTTCAAATTACCAACTATAGAACATGAATCGAATAAATTAGTGCCACTACCATAATAATATCCGTGGTTGATGAATTGACTGGTTACTGTAGTATGTTGTGGTTATGTAGTCTATTTATTTATTCTATTGGCGGAAATCCCAGGGCACATCGAAAATACAAAGGATACAATAGCCAGTTTCTCTCATTTGGTTACTTTTATCCTTACTGGATCCGACATAACGGATCCTTAAAAAGTCTTCGATGCTTTAAAACCTGCCAGCCAAAGGTGCGATAATAACCCCATTCCTTTTAATTTCTAGGTCTACAATGTAGTGCCATCAATAAGTGCGATTACCGGGGTAAGCCCACAGAGGTACATTTGGAGGATATGTATCGCTTTCCACTTAGGACCAAGGCTGTTGATAGGTTGTTTATACTACCGCTATCATCAAGAGCGCACTTCGCATATTACAGAGGAAAAGGTAAATTGATTTGAAATTATAATTTTTTTAACCTGTCTGCTAAAATAGCCACTATGTGGAACCCTGACAAAGCCATCGTAAAAGCCCTGGCAAAGGTGTCGTTATTGACCTCGTAGAAGATGGTGGGGCGAGCTGGACAAGACCAACGGCCAAAGGTCCACATTAAACCTGGATCGAAAGAAATGGAAGTCACGAATACACTAACAGTCTATTCGAACAACACCACCTCACAAAAATGAATGTAGATTTCGATAATGTGTCCTCTTTGATATTTCACAACAACTTAGAGCGGTAAAACAAACGAATAGAGGCAAATAGAATCAGCTTAGGGCGAAGTTTTACTTATGATCTAGAATAATAGGTACACAATATAGAAGAAGACCTAGCCTACAAAACCTAGAAAATGAAGCTAAGAACCTTTTCTAATTTAAGCGATTATCGTTTTCACCTTTGAACTTCAAAGGTTAACAACGTAAAATGCTATCTAGGTTGAATGGAAGTTTAAAAATATCCAGTCTTCCTACGCTGCACTAATAGTGTTTCGGTGTGTACACTTAAATTTGAATACTAACAAGTATTATGATGTTTTTTTCAGGCTCGGACTGCAGCGACCAAATTAGGGAAAGCATGCTATTGGCTTAATTACGTTGAGCTGTTTGCGCTAACAGGCGTAACTTATATCTCCAATAGGGAAAACTACTGTAAGTGCCAAGTTTTACGTAACTTTTTAATCACTTACGAACTTTATTTTATTAAAAGTGTTTTCTTACATTTCTTTTGGAGTTGATATTGCTGCTTCTTCGATGGTAAGATCTTAGCGATATCTACAAATTAAGTAATATTTCTAGATCTGTCGTTGTAGTTTTAGATATTTTAATTCATCACTTATTTGTGTACAACAGTACGGAACTAGGGACTTTCCGCCGACGTCATCTCTCGACCACATTCTTCCATACTAAACGCACGACTTTAATTCCAAATTCCACATGTTCCAGTCGTTCACGAGAAGATATTCATAGTGTTCATGGTAGCGGCTTTGCTGCACATGCTGTGTCGCGCACGCGTCGGCTGCATCGCAAGTCACATCGTGGAACCTGTGAGGACCAACAAACTAGTGTGGACGCTGTTCTATATCGCCATCGCTGCTACCGTGGGAGTGATTATATTCTTCTTGCGTCATCGTCTGCTATGCCGACCCTTAGGTAATTGTTTAGATTTGTAGTTTGTTTGTTGGTCTTGCTGTAGAGGTACAGAGGGTTCTTGCTCTAAACTAAAATCTAAGTTGGTCGATTTAACTAGCAGTCTAGTATCAGAGATATACAAACCTATCAATCGATCTGATAATACTTTTGTGACCTTTTATTGCTTGTTTCTCTTTTATTTGGGCTGTGACCTTTCCATGAACCAAAATAAATGCCATACCGTTCAACTCTGCACAATATTTTTAAGTAGTTCAGAATATTGATGAAGTAGTATTTTCCGATTTCTCAGTTTGTTAGAAGAACAAAAATTGCGAACCTTTTAACCATTTGTTACCTTTGGTATGAGAAAATCCTTTATAGCAACCTGGTTCAGGGTTCTAGTTTTGTACCGGTGCAGGGCATGGGGCTTTCCCTTTATTACAATATCCTCCGCCAACCCCTTGTAATACAAGCCTTGTGTTTGGATAAAACAGTGTTATGGGACAACTCTATAAACGTCTTCTGTAAAGCAACATTAAAAAATGAATTCAAGTTGACACTTGTTGTTCTTAAAAGACTTGTTTCTTTTTAACCGACTTCAAAAAAAGACTCCAACGGCAACTTTCATAGAACCTTTTAATGTAGGTAACTTAGATCCGAGAAAATAGAGATATTTTGCATGCTGTAAAATGGAAGAACATCGATACATAATGAAAAACAATATTACCTTTACTTTAAATATAAATTTTGCATTTTCAGCATTCACGTGGTTCTCAGTGTGCGAATACATCTTGGCGATGGCGAACATGGCATTCCACGCCATTGTGATCCGCGACCTCCCTCTACACGAAATCCAAGTGGTGTGTCCTACTCAGAGTAAGGCGAACTGAACGTGTACATACATAATTTGATTGTGAATGGATTCGGTCAGCGACACGTAACGGAATATGGATATTTGAATAGAAGACTAAGGAAGTTGTACTTGAAAAAAGGCGGGATTACCGTATTGACAGACGTACCTACTGGAAATCTCTTGGTAAAACCATCCAGCTTGTTTGAAGAAAAATATCGTTTATTTGCTCACAAATTCAACTTCATGTTCATGAACGATCGAAGTGAGACCAGCGCGTGATGCATCTCGCGTGAGGCTTCACCAGTTTTTATGGATTTCGCGTGTTTCTATACAAATGATAAAGTACTGTTACTGTCTTCGTCAAAAGTTTTTGTGAGCAAATAAAGCATTTTTTTATCAGCTATCGGATTATGATTGTTTAATGACGGAATCCCGCTGTAGGTCTCGTATGTAGCCTTATGCTTTAGCACACCAAAAAACGGAGTGGTAAGAAGACATTGATTACCTACTGTTTGTATAATATGTACTTATGTATAGCTGTTTTGACATGTCTTTCCAATGATATACATATATGTATGTACAGTGTTATACATAATGTATAATATAGGTACGGTATACATTAATGTAAAAATTAAAGATTGTCAGAATTCTAAATTTTATATTGGCAATTCCGGTAATTTAATCCAGTTTAGGAACGCGTTTCCACTGTGTATTAAAAGCAATTTCTTATTTGTCACTTTAATTACTACCGCCATATGCATAACCTACACGTTTTACGGTATTTTATTCGTTAGTCATTTCTTATCTTGAAAGGCAAGAAATAAAGCTTGTTTTTTGAATCCAAACGAAAAAAAAGAGTATAATTAGAAAACTACTTTATGACCGAAATAGTGGTCGTTCTTCCTCGTCAATTTTTGGGTCAAGTTTGATCAAGCTTTACCAAGTAGATATAGATTGCTAGTTAATTTTGGGATTTTACCTATTAATTCAGAAAGATAATAAAACTGTATTTAGATAGATACATAATAGAGACATAAAAGTAATATAGATAATAATTGCCTTATGTATTATATAATAAGTGGGTACTTTGTGTATCTGCGAACGAAATTACTGAAAGTTTTTTTAAACCATTTCCATTTATCCTGAAAACTGTACCTACTGAATGTTTAGGAGCCCGCTCGCACTACCATCTTGGCAAACCCAATTTCAAAACGTCAGAACACGTTTTGAAATTAGACAATTCCAGGTGCCAATTTCACTCAAGGGTCAAACAAAATTGAAGATGGTAGCGCAGTAGCAAAAATAAGCCCTAAGAAGTAGTAAGTGATTCAATTTAGTTTTAATTTTTTGCTCCATAATGTTTATTAGTGTTGTTCCTTGTACAGAAATTGTACCAGTTAATTCATTACATTGTACGTCCAAGACTAAAAATATGGTCCTGCTCCACAGAAATCCATGTACACAACTTGATATAAAAGCTGCAATAAAAATCTACCAACAATAATCAGGTTTAAAACACCAGTCTTCTGAAGTTTCACTCTTTGCAAACATTACAATAGATACTGTAATTATTGACGCTTACGAAATGTACCAGTATCACATAATGGTTTTTTTACTGGGAGCAAGGCCGTAGCCAATTAAAGAGTCATTAAACTCAACACTAAAATGACTGTGTAGTATTTTAAGTTTTGTAGTCTTCCAAATATCTGTCCTTCTTGGCTACGGGCCTTTAGTCTTAAGTTCGGTGTTGTCCGAAATTATTATTTCCTTTGATCCTGAACCCCTAACTAACGCTAAAAGTGGTGTAAATTAGTGGTGCCTTGTAAATCCAAAATATGAGACCGTCAGAATGAAGCTAAAGTCTTTAAAGCACTTTTCAGAACCAAAGATGGATATAATTATGTTGTGAAATTAAATAATGTAACCAGCCAGGTTGGAATTAACCCATCAATGGGCAATAGCATGGACCGAAATGCGTATTGATTCTAGCGATGGTCCCTAAATTTAGAGTGTAAACCATTGACAATGGTAATTAATTGTCAGGTTGTAGAATGTTACAAGGTTATTTAAATAAATCATAGATATAGCACATTATGAGTTAATTTGGTTATTCCGCCTTTTCCGTAAACGCACCTACTAATTAAAAATACTGCCTTGTTCAATATTGTTTTGAAAACTGAAAAGGACCAAAATTATTATGATGATTATATTAAATGTATTCAAACCAAACATATCTTAACTAAAAATAATGAACTACTTACTCGAGTAATTATTTTTATTTAAGAGTTAATTCTCATTATAGCTATTTATTATCTGAAACCCGTCATTCATAATTAAGTACCTACCCCAATGTTTAAAAATAAAAGATGAGAAGATTAAATGCCATGTATTTTCATTTTACGTGCGCAAGAACAGGTGTTGCTGTTTTGAATTCTGAATGATCAAGATCAGGTTACTTCAACATACCCAGTAATGCACCTTAAAAAGCTGAATAAATAATAAAACCGTAGTTTTAGTTGTAAAAAATAGATCTGTTTGGCATTATCCACTTGCAATTATAGTCATTGTAAAGTTAAGGGTTGTATTAATTGGTTATTCCTTTTGAATACGTGAGGGGTGTCCAATTAATGCATCTGTGTGAACCTATTATAAACCTAATTCCTAGATTTTTTGAACACCGTTGTTACCTAGCTTAGCCCTTAATCCGCTACAAGCAACACTGGTAACACAATACCTACTAGGTGCCTAGTGCCTGCCCCAATTAAGTTAGTGCTGTAGCTTAAATTATATGTATAATACCAATTAATTTAAGTTCAAATTTTGCAATAAATGTATCTATTTTTAAATTCGAAAAAAAGAAAATCAAATCAAGTTATTTGTATAACTTAAGTAGTGAAGAAACAATCTAAAATTCTTAAATTCAACCTAAGCAAACTTAAAGCCTTGTGACAATTTGGTTTACCAAAGTATAAAAATGATTGTTAAACATAGGGAACTACTCAACTAAATTAAAGATTGAATTATGTAATATGACGAACAATGAATTGAATATTGAGATATGTAATTCTAATTACCTCTAATTATTATAAATCGTTGTTAAATTTTTATCTTTTTGTTGGTAGTAGAAGTTGATGACCTACGTTGTATATTTTATTGAAATTTATTATACATTTTAAATGCTTTAATATTATATTTAGGACTGTGTATTATTCTAGTGTTAATCCTAGTTGACAACGTTTATAAAAATTATGTCTAAGAATATAAAGCACATAAATCAATTACTTTAGTTACATAGATTGAGAAAATATTGACTTTCGCTAAAATTTGATACATTTACATTGTGTTATCCAGTAATTTTTATTTGTTTAGAAATTAGGGTAATTAAGAATTGAATAGGAAGGTATTATTAAGTTAAAAGTATCATGACTGAGTATGTTTTTGCTGTTATTCAATGAATGTTAACATTACTTACATTTGTAATAGTTACCGTATCTACGTTTTAATTAAAATCCGCAAAACGAATAATACATTTGTCAGATTCGGTGAGGAGACATTTGTTTTAAACAATAAAATATCTCAAAATAACTTGTAGTTTTGTTGCACGGGCTTTTACCTATCGAATCCCTCTAAGAAGAGACAACAATGAATGAATTAACTACACAGCAAATCAACAACTAGAAAACTGTTACTACAGAATTGCTGTATTAACGCTATCAACTACATCAAGACAACGTACCTGAAGGATAAAAATAATCTCATCAACCATTACAAGTACTACGATTCTTAACGAGTAAATGACAACAACTAAAAAGTGCAACAGTGAACAGTCTACTAGTAATTTCTAGAAAGAAAACAGAAACACCGCTACTATACAATAACACAACTTCTATTAACATCAACATTGAAGTTATATGGATATAAATTAAAAAAACAATTTCTATAAAAATCTTTGACAACTATTTTATTATTTCTTAACACATAACATTTGGCAACTTCCACATAATTTATACAACTAAAAAAACTATTAAAAGTAAACAAGATGACTTTTATTGTATTCTTCTAACAGAGCCATCTATTAACATTTTTGATTACAAAAGATTCCCCGCTAGGTAGCGTTACGAGTCATGAAAACAAGAGATAGAAACAAGCGTCATCTCTTTCATATCTAAGATGGCGGCATTCGGGAGCTAGGGCAGGTACTAAATGTATATGTGTTGGTGTATACGTGTATAAAATTTCACGTTTGACCACTCTGGACACGCACACATACAAAGAAAACCGGGTGAATGCGGGGCAAGGGGAGTAACGTCCGTGAAGTTGTGTCAGCATATGCGCAAACGAGGTGCGCATTCGTCGCGTGCGTTGTCGGGATTCTTTGTGCCATTCTTCGCATACCAATAAGAGTATATTCTTTAAATTTACTCCTAAATTGACATTAAATCAAAATTCGTCCGTTCACCTCATCTTCGGCCTCCATAATAGGTGAGTAAAAATTATTTTTGATACAATTTTCATACAATCAAGTCAAGATATAAGTGATTTTTATTAGGGAATGTCAACAATGCGATCGCGATCCTGCAATATTTTACATAGTTGTCGTGTTTGCTTCGCTGCGACTTCCGGTCGTTCGGGTGTCGGCATTTCGCGATGTAAACATTATCTAGTTTTAGGATTCAGCTGCATTTAGGCAAGCTGTCGGAATGAAGTGTGCTCAAGGTGCTTTTGTGTTGTTAAATTCGCTTGAGTGTGCTTACTGGGATGGCGCAATTTTCGAAAGACGCGGTATGGTATCGTTCGCCTGCGATACACTTCAGTCGCGTTGGTGGCTGCATGCGATTTGACGTATTCTGCGCGCAGTGATGTCACTTGTCAGCTTATTTTATGAAATGTCAAACGTTTTACATGTAACGCGCGAGTGAATAGTAAACAAATTGACAGTGAAATTGATATCGATGCTGTGAAATTAAATACGAGTGACATGGACTGTTATTATTCAAAATTTTACCCAAGGCGTGAGTATTTATTGAAAATAAATAGTAAATAAACAATAAAATTCCTAACATACTTTCGTCCATACTTAACATAGTTGAGTAAAGTTTTTGCATAAATTAAATATTTTAGGGTTAATTAAACAAAACAAATAACTTGGGACGCTTCATTTAAAGTTTTTTATGGTTTTCTCTTATCCTAAATGTTCATTTTAAAGTATTCGAACTCTGGATTAGCCGATAATTACCTTTGATTGGGCGTATTTGAGATTTCTTTGATATTAATTATTTTTTACCAACGTAAGGGGTTGAAAATTACCTACCTTACCTTATTTAGTTCTTATGAATAAGATTTTTGGTTTAGATAATGTAATTTTCCGCGGTAAATTAAAAAAAATCTAAATAATATTGTTATTATAAATAAATGAATATTACCTTTGTTAGGTATCTAAATTTATTTGATAGTCTAATAAATAATTGTTTAAAATTGATTAAATATTTTCTCAAGAAATTTAATAAATTATGTTGATAATTCGTATCTAACCAAAAAAAATAGCGCCTCCGGAAAATATAATAACTTTATATTTAACTACAAATACATAATATACTTAATATTATTTTCTAAATAATAACGTGCCGCCGCCGGCTGTTTAAAATGTTACACAGCACAACAATATCCTTTAGTTGCATTCAAGAAGCTTAAATATACAATTAGCTCTATAAAAGCATATTAGATGCATTTATTGCTGAAAAACGCTTTTTATTATCATTGATGTAGAATTTAATCATACCTACACTACACCATACATATGTAAGCCGCGAAACCTTTTTTACGACTTCTGAAGTCTATAAGAATCTACATTTTACTGGGAAAAAACGGACTAAAGTAGGTAGTTAAGTATTAAAAATGACAAAAATAAATTCATTTGTCCTCAATATTTTTGCAATTAAATATTATTATTATTAGTGATTAATCCAGGTAATTAATATTAAATAACTTCTCAATATTTCCTCTTTATGATAGTTTATTAGAATTTACCTGTAAAATTATCGATATAGTACCTATTACCCACTTTCTGATTCTAATAAGTAATCAATAAAAAACAATAGCCTTAAAATCTCTTCAATTAACATTAAATTAGGTTCCTCATTCAACAGCATTATTCGGTAGGAATAGAACTTACTTAACTAACGTACTTAAATAATTCCAGACTTGATAAATTCATTCTGACAGCTAACTATAACTTTTCGCGGTAAAATCAAATAATGCACTTACTGCCATTTGATTGTCATTACGACAAATAGGTATAGGCATACTAGTATAAATTAAGTTCACTCAATATCTAGTCAATCAAATTACACGGCTTCAAGGTTTAAACCGATCTGATGATATGCCTGAAAGCCGTCGCAAACTTTTCTTTACAAAATTGAGACTGTGTTACGGTGTGTAACTTAACTCTCATAAAAATAACCATGTAATGATTTAATAAGTTTTCTCAAAAGCTTTTCACCGATTTAATTACTGTATCCCAAGTTTTTGATACTGCGAAGTACTGCGTAAGTATATAGTTTTCTAGAGATCGCTTCACTTACAGTATCTGTCGGACTCTCGAATGGGTGCCAAGAGTTATTTTGGTCAATACAGTTGATGTTTTTATTGCGCGTCGCGACGCGGGCGATGCCGACAACTTGCGAGCTGCACGACAACCAATAAGACGTGTAAACTGCTGACGCTCCAGGCCCTCACGCCGCGTCGCATCTAATGGCCGATTCAGAACGATTTATCACGTATTCCGTCTTAGGGAAATTGAATTTGGAATCGTTTGCCCCTTTCGCAGACGGTTATTATGTTCCTTGATTAAACTTTTTTCTTTTTAATACCGTCAACTCTTTTACACATGGCCAGCAATAAAATAAAACACGTTCAAATGTAATGACACCTCTTTATTCAGAAGCGTTAGTACAATAAACTGTGGCATAGTGATGTTACATTACTTAATGCAAAGCTAATTGGTGTTGAGTCGATGCGCTCTCCGGATGCTGTAATCGTATAGCCCTGCCCATTCACTTACACAAACTCGTATCGTATAACAATGTTCAGAGAAGAAAGAACTAAATATTAATTAGGTATGATAATATGAGGTGACATCCATGCATGTCATGTTTATAGGAGTACTTGATAAGTTATACCTTTGTCATGCACGGTTAACCCTGATGTTGTACTGGAGAAACAATATTGACGACTCGCTTCTGAGTTCCGACGGCAATCAAACTTAAAAGTTTCATTAATTCTAACCGAGAGTATACCGTTTATATTTTAATTATGTAATTGAAAGCTAATATATATTCATAACGATACTTAACGATATTTAATTTAGGAATGTTCTCAATATTATGACTTAAATCATTGTTCCGGTAATACATTGGTAAAAAAATACCCAAGTTATTACAAGACTAACTAAACACAGTAAAAAAATAAATGGATGGAGCATTATAAAATTATAATGTGCGTAATATGATGCTTACTTAATTTTATGATATTACTATTTTAAGGAATTATTTCAGGTAGATAACTAAACTTAACCATTGATACCAAGAAAATCCAGAAAACTGACATAAGTAGTTATTGACTTGAACATTTGCAAAATCAGTTAAGTTATGTTAATTCAAAATAAAGTAACTATTCATAACACAAGATCATTATCACATATTTCAATAATTAGGTATTAAGTTCTAACAGAACGTTGTTTTAAGAGTACTCCTAAAAATGTCATCCGAAGATTAATTTAGGCAGGAGTCGTCAAAAACCTTTCTTTTCACAAAATGTAATATTTTTTAGAAATCAATACAAGCGCCATACATAAAAATCAACCCCAAATTATGTAAAAGCATTTTTTCGGTCATTTACAAAATTCTTGTTATTTAGAAGAAGCGAGGGCGAGAAGTGAGTCTTGAAAATCCTCTGTTGCTACAAAATGTAACTCTCTATCAATAATTTTAACAAACAACGAAACCAAAATTAATCCGATTGAAGTCTTACATTTTTTATAAATACGCTTTATCCTCGGAGCTTTTCGCCCAGAGTTGGCTAAGCTAGCCACTTAGGAGCACATGAAAGAGCAGCACACCAAAACTCTCGACAACCACCCTAGAAGGCCATCAACTGCAGTCGCTGCGGCTGCAATCGGCTAGATGGCATCATCATCATCATCATCATAATACAATAATTTATCGTCAAATTCGCTCCTCTTGTTCCATCCCTACTGAATGGCGCGGTGCTCCAACGAGCGGTAACAGCTACCTGCCCATATTGACCTGCGGAAGGTTCACTCTTTTAATCCCTTAACAATCTTGCCGACCACGAAACATTTCATTCAATATCGTGTGACACGCCAAGGGCGTACAGGTGCGTCTTTTTATGATCATAAATTGATTCTTTATGTGAGGAAGTTGTAGCTTTCGAACGTAGCGAATTCAGTTTGGTTAGCACTCTTTAAAATAACTTGTTTCATCTTTCCGTCGGACACGAGAATGTAAATTATTTAATATCCTTACATTTTCAATCAAATCCCGTCGGCTTCGATGCTATGATTTGACTTTTCTGCATCTTCGGAAAATCCGCATCTGCGGTAGTTAAGCATGTTTCCTGCAAAAAGCAGCAACAAAATAATTACAATGTCATGTTTTTTTTTCTAAACTTTTGAAAAAAGCAATGCGTGCGAGTGTCCCTTCGATTCTCCCAAGTTAAAGAGAGTTCTATCAAGCTAAAGATAAAAAGTAGCTTAACTTAGATACAATTCTAGGATCAACATCCCGGGTCTCCGAACTTTTCATTGAAATAGATTATTTTTACCATCTTTACTTCAGCCTGTTAAATGACACATTAGATTGATTCATGGAGAGATGTAAACGTTAAAAATTTTCACAGCAACCGCCTGGAGATATGATTGCGACGAGTGTCCAGTAGCCTCGCTCTATTCTCGGACTCCTATTTGTGGATTACTCTCGCGTGAAACTACCAACTCAGTCCTGGCGGAACAAACTGTATCATCAAAGTAATAGAGTCCAAATTCTGTTTCAATGACACGCTCCATCCGACCTTCTCAAACGACAAGAGGATTGAAGCGAAAGGACCCACTCCTTGCCTCTTATTTATCTTAATTTCGCTCTCCAAAGAAGTGACAGATGAGGATTATGGCAGTGTGAAATCGGTGTCACTTGTACTTTTGTATAACACTTTCCAGAAATGTTTACGTGCGTAATTAATATAACAATATTAACGAGGTACGACGCACATGTTGGTACTTTTCCCGCGTTGTCACGTTGTTAGAAAATGTAAGATGAAAACATAGGTTATTAATGTAATAAATGTCACGTTTAACGGAGGTGCTGTAATAAAATATATTTTAGCGTGGCTGTTGGTTTGCAAATGAGAAAGATTTTTAGCATAAAACGGAATGATCACTTGCGGTACACATTTATTAGAGCCAACGAGACGGATCGATTGTTGTTAATGCGCAACCAGATAAACCAGTTTCAAATGGATTTAATTCCCTTGAGAAAGATCTCAAATTGTGTCTAGAGCGCTCGGCATAGCAAAATCAAAACAAAAAAAACCATAGTTAGTTTCAGTTACAAAGTTTAGGATGATTTCGCAATCGAAGCAGGAATAAATAAAACTGTTTCAAAAGGTCCCGCATTTTGAAACAGTTTTATTTATTCCATACCTATTTATATCCTGCGTTCTTTTAAGCTTTTTATATCGCTTTAAGCTGTAATTATTAACTTTATAGAAACCGCGTGTTGAAGAAACGAGTAAGTTTCGTGCGGCACCATAAAACAACCCCTACACTACCATAGTGCGATCTTTGGTCTTAATGCGCCTATTTCTACAATTTCGTAGCAAAGACCGAAAATTAGTCACCGATAACACCATTATAACCAAAATTCTAACCCCTCTAAATAATAATACCTAATATAATAACGATTTATTTCCTCCCACAGAGTACAATTATTGTACTTTTAAGTTTGTGGGAGTCAGAAATGAAAACTAGGATACCCTGTATGTAAAATGCCCTAAATCAAAACGCCAATGTACAACACAGTTTCAGCCGCAGTTCTATTTTCTAAAGCATTCAAATAGCCAATAGGGACTGTGGCCATTTCAATAGATGTCTACCAACATAATATGACACACCACATCATAATACAGTCGATACAGCCTCCGGGCAAACAGCTTCCGGTCCTCTGCTGTTTCCTTATCGATGAGAACCGAGATTGCTGTTGTCTTGATTTCATTCATAGAGCAGATACACAACCTTCTGTAATATTTGTGGTTGTTTTACAGTTGTTGTATTAGGGGCATGAAATTGATGTATAGTTTCGTGAATTTTCTAAAGCCTTACTTTTTTTGATTAAAGAACATTTTCCCTGAAGTGAATTTGTTGTGAACCCTAAAATCGTCGGCGTGTATAATGTATAACTATTAAATAATATTTGGCACAGAACGAATGAAAAATCTTTAATATTTACTGTGCCTCTGTAGGTAACTAAATTATTTTTATTTAACATGATGAAAGTTTCAATAATAAATACAATTTTTATTTCATTCGGCTACCTAAATGAAAATTCCTATGCTTTCGCTCACATGGCAACATTATTCAACTTTAGATTGTTCCGAAACGAAATCACAGCACAGTGAACAAATAATTCTGTGGATCGAGTGCACTACATATTGCAGGTAGAATTCGATATGAAGCTCACTTTGAGTTCACTTGTTAAACTATCGTTATAGTTGGAATTGTTCCCGGAGCGCTCCCGGGTCGGTCTTGGCGATTTAATTAAACTTGTTATTTGTACGTTTTATTTCGCAATTGGGCCCGTGTTCGCTTTGATTGTCTGTCGGCTTGTGAAAGAACCGACCTTTTGTCTTCTACAAATTTGTAGTTTTAACGTAGTTTCCGATTGAATTTGCTCCAAAGTCTATTACAACAAAGTGTGCAGAATACCCGACGACTATTTATTTTGTAGCGATGGACGCTTCAGCTACACTGTTACTGTGGATTCATCTTTCACTGTTCAGGCTCATTATTATGTATTGTGTTTCCTCGTTATATTCTCAGAAGTTGACTACGAATTTATTATTAGAACATCGATTAAACTGGCAAACACAGCAGATAGTTCATGAATATGACATGAAATATTTTCGTTATTCAATGTTATTGTGTATTTCATAGAGTTTGAAGTTGAAACTTTTCATTTTGATATTCAAAATCGTTGACTTGTTTTGTCAGGAACTAAGAAGAATCATATTCGCTAGTGCTTGTAGCATAAAAATAGCCGAGTGAGCAAAATTTTAACGTTCGTTACTCCTCTCGGATCCACTGTAGCATTCTATAAAAAAAAAACTTTTTGCGAAAAATGTTCGTTTGCAAATTGCGCCGGTCTAATGGAAATATCGGATCGGGGCAGATGTCGAACCGAACAATTAGAAGTTTTTGTGTTGCTTCATTAGCGTTTGCGACGGACTACTACTGAGAGTCCCCGACACAACATCGGCTGCCGATCTGAAGGAAACATTCTCATTTATCAATCTAATTAGACAAACTTGTTTGTTTTAGTATCTATCTGTAATTAACTTTTGATTGTGTCTCCTTTGAATCCTTAAGCAACAAATAATATAATGATTCAAATCTTTCTACCTGAAAATCGACTATGACAGTGGCGATGGCGTACACAATGAGCTCCCAATAGGTAAAGTAACCGAAAGGTTTAAATTAACTATCAACCTGATACATTCTTAATTGAATAACCCTTTTTACTTTGATAACACATTCATTTGTACTTACTACACGCAGTTCACTCGCTTAAATTCAATTGATTTGTAGCAATTAATCATGTAGTACGTGAAATCATAAAATATTTTTATTTAGTTCACTCAAATACTAGGGTTGGCTCGCTCCGCTTTGTGAACATAGCCGCCCGGATGTTTTTTACTCTGTGGTTCACCCCTACGCACTGTAGCGTGTCAATTTTATTCATCGTTTTTTATGGGTGATCTTGAAACAGCTTTAAAAAATACGAATCTACATCGAAATGGGTTCATTAGTTATTACGGTAATCAAAAGTAATGTATGACCAAAACTTAAAAGTTTGAAGTTTTTTGAATGTTTGTTTCATTTCGGGACCTCTATAATTTACAAATATCTAAATATATTATTTTCATTGAGTTATCATAGTAAAGAACCCATAAATGGCCGTTTATTACAGTTCCTCAATTCTCAGATACAAGTCACATAGGGAGACCTATGTCAATTGAAATTATTGTCATCTAAAAGTCATATAAGCTTGATGTTTTAAAGCAATAAACTCGTAAATGATGCAGTGGACAGGAACTACATACGAGACTTGATTGTATATTGATTTTCGCGTGCCACCGCTCTGTATCCAGCATGTGGTCCGAAAGACCACATTTTGTAATTTAAACTACATTTATCTGCCGTTTATTTTACTGTCTGCCACACTTTACCTTTATAAAGTTGAATTATCAACAAAACCATTTGATTTTAACCAACCAAATATATCACAAATTAATACGCCAATTTATCTCTGTAATTAAAGCCGTACCCGCAAATATTTGAATGTGTCTATTCAAAATATTTCATCGGCCATTAGTATATGTCCATTTACAGTTGGGAATTCAGTAAATCAGTGATTTTATTAGTAGAGTGTACTGTCTATGATTTGTATTCAACGTGGAGTTGAATGTTTAGCCACCGCTCTCTACTGAGAAGATTGATGGAGCGCCGCTCCTGCCGGCTCCGCGACCAGCGCGGCTGTCGCACGATAAATTAAAACCAACTCACATTAGAGGCCGTATATTAAAACTCACTATCATCCTGCTCATTCCTAAATGGAAGTCCTGCGCCAGAACAGGATGGAAACATCGGCGATACTACAGGACCGCTTTTTTGTTATTCCACGACGAGACTAACCGTTAACAGTAACTTTGTTCCTATAATGATGGACTAAGTAAAGATGTTCCGTCCACAATGGACGGAGAAACTTGGTTTTGTTGCTGACTCATAGAAAAGTTTGAATTTTCGAAGTATCATTACTTGGACTTGCACTATTTTCTTATAACAGGGCCTCTATACAGCAAATAGGTTTCATAAAAGCAGTTTTTGTCAGCCAACTAAGGGAAATTGAAAATTTTCAATTCATGAGCCTAGTAGTATCTCGCAACCTCATTAACTACACCATGGAGACAAGTATTTCTTACTTATTTAGGTTAAAAATTATGTGTAGCAACAAGTATGCGAGTGAAGCGATCTGACCAGATTACTCGGTCGGCCATCGCGTATCTGCAATCGGTAAATGGTTACTTTAAGTCTCGATATGCCGAGTATTCCCCATGGAATGTCACCGTCGCCATGCTGCACTTATATGTGCTCGACGGACTGAATTTTTTCTTATCGCAAATGCATTTTCTGCAAGTTTTCAATGCGAGCGACGTGGCCGCGGCCCCAGCCCCGCACTACTCGTACCTCGCGCTCCCGCACTCGTTCTTAGCCGGGTCGCCAGCTTCTTGAGATTTAACTTTATACACTCATTGGCTAATTAATTTCGTGGTATTTACGGAGAATTCCAATTATTCTTATTTATTATAAAGGTTATAAAATAAATTTTCCACTCTGTTGATATAAAACCTGTTGTTTTGATTTAAATACTAGGTATACGGCGCGTGTATGCTAAAATACATGGTGCATGACCGGACTTCACCTCTGATATGTGGAGATTATTTTTTTATAATTTGAATATCTCGAGATTCCCGCCGAGTGTGGATATTAAGCGGCGGGCGGTAATAACCCGGTCGGCTCCCGTAATCCATCACGGGCGCTGCAATCGTCCCGCTGTCAGTCTATTCCGGGATGCTCCGTTTTCGCTAATGATTCCTCGCCGCCGTGAGATCACGCGACATTTACAAAGGCCGATTGCGCCGACGATTTGTATCACAAAACGCTACTTCATCTCGTTCTTACGGCGATGTTTTTATTTTCCCGCACATAGTTGCAGTTTTAACAAAGCACGCTTTATGCGTTTCGCATAAAGCTACCCACATATGCGACATCGCGTTCCACACGAGAGAGTTTATAATTTATTTGCGTCGCAGTTTTCTGGCGACGATTTTCCCACAGGGGCGGCGTCTCAAACGAGCCGCGCCCGCCCTTTATGTGGTTTTTTGTAGCGGCACAAAATGCCCGGTGGAAAACATTCAGTGATAACTGGTAACAATCGCAGCCGCCCGGATGCTCCCTCCATTCCGCGCATACCGCGCTGGACCTCGACTGATGCTTTTTCATCTAGCACCGCGCGCTGACCGAACGCTCTTGAGACTCGCGGTTCGCGACAATACGAAACAATCAACTTATTTATTGCACGTTCAAACTTTATTGTCTGTAACTAAGCCGGATTGAAAAGGACACTACTTCTTGTTAACTATGGTGATTTCAATCAAAAACCCCATAAAGACATGGTCGTTGTGCAGTCGGACCGTACAAGGAGAGCTGAAAAATTGTCTTATTCAACTAATCAAGCATGAAGCTTTCTTACATGCCGTCAATCAGATATTTTTCACTTAAAGAAATAGGTGGTGTCCAAATAGTTTGAATTAACTCTACTCAATTTAATACCCTTTTAGCCGAATGTTTGCTTTTCACAATGCAACAAAAGTATAATGAGAGTAAATTAATGAGTGATTTCAACATAAACTAATGTTGGTCTAATACCAAGAGCGTTTGAGCCGGCGCGGCAGTTCATTAGCAGAGGCGCGCTTCAGTCGCGCGTATTTCATTGTTCCATTGTTTTATTTGCCTCTGTCCGGTGCTTACTGAGAGATATACAGCCTCAGCAACTCCACAGCTCTGACACCTGTAACCAACACTATTTCACTTCTTTTAAGCAAGCTAACAGCACTTAGCTAACATTTAATTGCCTTTACGTCATCCACGACGACTCGCTATAAAATGTTAATAACCGAAAAGGTATTCCACGAAATTCATGGAATCGTAACGTTTCATGCCTCGCTCTAGTACAATTTTTTATTAATGTCCTATTGTTTCTTAATCGCCGCTCCAGATTTGATATCGCGATAAGTTTCTGTTAAAAGCATAAGTTAAGTAAGTAAAGCGGTAAGGTCGCTGCTGGTAGTTTTTCCCGACCAAAAAGCGTAGCCGTCAGATCTGAAGCCCGATTGGTGTTATCTTTCCGTTCGATCGCACTTCGACAGACATTACTGCGTTGTTGAGACCCCAATATGTCGATTTTCCAAATCGTAAACTAAGTTTATTGAAATGCGACGATGATTAAGAATTTATCTCGTCCGCCTACTTGCTTCATTAAGATTTCAAGATCGATTTAGTAAAGACTAAATGTCGTGTTTTGGAAAGTTAATCTCTTGAAAGGATATGACATGTTCCGTGTTGCGGCTAGACGATCATAATTAGTCTTAATTTTTCAATGTTTTAGTGTATTGAGCGAAGGCGTGACGCTGTGCCGCGCAGATCTCACGCTAGATGTATTGCCGTTCCAGTTAGCTGACAATAAATCGTATGTTTAGCGACGCGGTGACTTGTATAATTAACAATAGCGGCATTATACGCGATTTCCAAACTAAGCGACGCAACGCAGATCGTTTGTCACGACGCAAATTGCTATTTATGAGGATTATCTATACTTAAACAGCGCAAATCGTTTCGTTAGCAATAGACAAATCATAATACTTCTTAACTCATTGTACTACATACGGCCTGAAGCACAAGACGTCAAATTATTATGTGAAAAACCAATGTGCGAGATCGCCCTCACATACGGTATCTACTCGGGTACATTTTAATTTAAAACTCCTTTGTATTTGTTATTCCACTCACTGGTTTATCACTTGATAAATTCACTGAATCCTGAAAATTCCTTCCGCTCCCAGTAACACGTAGTTGTAGCGTGGACCGCAAACAGTACAGCTCATAAATAAGCCATTGCTATTTAGCTAACAATCGAGCTCCGATGGGCATTTGGTCAGATTCCGAGGCAGGCAGCCGTGGCAGCCACGTGTGCTCGCCTCCGCATGCCTCAGCCCGAATATGCAGCCCTTGCAACATGAATTTTGGCCCCTATGCCGAATATTCCATGCACATTGGACACAAATAATGTTGGAGAATAATGTGACACAGGTGAAATCGAGCGTCGATTACCATTTCATGTCGCACTTGTGTTGTATGTAGCTGTGATGTAGGTAGGTAATGTGCGGTTATTGATTATTGTTAATAACTGAGAATTGTACACTCGCAGCCAAACTATCTACAGCAAACACCAATATGGTTACTCTGTAACGGATGCGATTTTTATTCGGTGCTGCTTCAAACTGGAATTTCGAGTTCAAAGCTGAAAAATGAAACTGAAAGCCGAACGTGGTGTAATGAAGATACACGTGGAAGCAAATTTTATTCGCACAAAAGAATTCGCTGTACCTAAAGTCCATTTCTTTTCATGCAGTGTACTGTCTCCATATTCCTGTTTTAATACACTTTAAGCGCTAAATGGATTACAATTATAATTGTTGTGATGGCTATCTGTGGGAGACATTGGCTCGTGACTGTACCTATTTACTGCACGCATGTTCCGTTGTTATTAGGTAAATTCTGCGGTCTATATAATTCGTATATGTAAATTAATCAGTGTAATTATTAAATCATTGCGCGATACGTGATGATACAATGGAGTTTGTGTCGGATGGTTAAGCGTTGTTTTGGTTGTGGTTTTTATTATTTCCTTATATATATATATATATTTTTTTTAATACAATAGATTTTTTACTAATCTGGAAAAAACGCCATATTGTTTTTTTTTTTTTAAATTAAACAAATGACAAAACAAAATGTTCACCCACAGGAACCCTCTATCAACGATATTCAAGCACCAACAGATGCCTGTATCACAGATCTCTCAGGATCGATAACCAAATAAAAAATCAATTAACACACTACTATTTAGCGTCACTACCATAGATAGGTTTTTTTCCTAATATAAATGCTTATTTAAAAAGGCAGAGAACTTCACTTTCTCTAAAAGAACTTTTACACGATTTGATGTCTGCTGAGAAAGAAAAGAAACAAATTGTGTTTATTTGGCATTAAAAACAAAAACATCTTAAAATAAGTTTAAAAGGTCTGCAACATCCCACTACTGACTGGCCAAAGGCTTTCTCCCCGTGACTTCCAGTATTTTCCAGGGCTATGTGGACCACTGGTTCTTGGTTTTGTCCAGCTCGTCCCGCCAAAGGCAGATTAAATTTGAAGTTGCAGAAGAAACACTGTATGATGTTAAGTCATCTAGTTTATTTTTTCAGGACATGGTTTTATAAATCCATATAAATAGTACTTAACTGGATTCTAAATATTTCTAACGCCCTTTGAGCACACAACACGCGGTAACGTAGCGGTATCGGTATCTTACATAGTATTACATTTCGCGGGAGTAATTAACAAAAGAAATAAAACAACATAAGTTTTAAAACTGACATGGTCACTAACATTATCATTAACAACAAACAGTGTTAATGATAATAAAACAATAGTTAAATAAACATACCATTTGCATATTTCTAAGTTTTAATGCTACTTCGGGGTATTGGCGTAGCAGTCATGCGTAGCGGACTGCGTAGCGCGTTGCGTAGCGCTTTGCGTAGCGGGTTACATAGCGTGTTGCGTAGCGGTGCTACACACTTGGCGTAGAGACGTTGCGTAGCGGGCTACGTAGCGTGTTGCGTAGCGCTACACACTTGTGTTTATGATTTTGTTTAACTAAGTACTCCTAAATTGATTATTATTTTGTGTTAAACTTTACGTTATGTTGTATTCGTTTTAGGTAAGTGACAAATGGAAAGTTTGCGGTGATCAATAGACGCGATGCATCCAGCAGGGTACTACGCGAATCTTGGTAAGATAGTTCAAAATTACGACGGTATATTACTTTAAATTAATAATTTCATTCGAATTGAAAGAATTATGTATTTTCTAGAAGGATTTGGAGAAGCGGAATATTTTTTTCGTGTTGCAGAGATTAAAAAAAATATAAGTTTACAAGATAATATCTTGACAACAATACAACAATTATTTAGGTGCCTAATTCCTCACATAGGAACGGATCATGGATTGAATGTCCAGTATTTTATTAATGTATCTAGGTTTTGTGCTCCAAACCGATATAAAACTGATAATAAATGAATTAAAGATAACTCCAAACTCGTAATTTTGCGAGAACCACCTCTCGAGCGAGGAAACTCGGTAACATTGTACACATGCTTATCGGCTTATGATTTTCGTAGAATTGTAACTGATAATGGCAACGTTAATAGCGATGATCAAAGGAGATAACGAATTGAAACGAATTTGTAAAAAATTACAATTTTGATGTGTTCACATAAAACTGGTTGATTGTCACTTGTTTGAACTGTTTTTCGATTGAGTGACAACGTAATAAAATAGGGAATGATTATTTTCAAGAGCCTCTCGGTTTTGAGTTTCTAACAGGAAAAATGAAAGGTTAGTTATTTTATTATTTTTTGTATTTATGATACATTTAAAAAATAATTGTATTCCATCAGTTGTTAACACGATCCTTTACTTATATTAAACGACTTAAAGTGACCATACTATGAGAATATTGGTGATATTATGGGAATCATAATTAGGTACAAAACACACAAACACACTCAAATAGGGACACCAGGGGGGATGGGTTAGGTACACTCAAATTAGCTGTAAGACTCGGTCTAATTTGATTAACACAAGAAGACGTTACGTAAGCGCATCATTAAGCCACGGACATGACATTTAATAACTTGATTAATTAGTAAGATCTATCCAAAACACAAGTGCGAGACACTTCATGGTGAAGGAACTAATTTTCATTCTAATCTACCCAATGATAATTAATTAAATTGTATTGTATTTGCATGGTCTCTATTTTCCGTCATCCTTTTGATGGTCTATTAATATTCTATTCAATGTTCCTCTTTTTCAATACCAATAAAAGATTCTTTCCGTTTCTCTATGAATATTTTCTTTTCTTTACGAAATTTGTGAGTATATTGCTTAATCTTAAAATAATCTATGATAATAACAGTTCCAAATCTTCCTTTAGGCATATACATTACACATACATCTCATGATTCTCTATTCCGCAATAAATACTATAGTTTATATTTTAGAGACCAGATTTTTCCGATTCGTTCATAAAACCCAAGGTTCCGTACCATAGGAATAGGACGTCCTTCTGTTGATTCAATAATTAATTCAGCAGTAAATTGTAATCCACTGTTTGCCCGAAAGCCCCCGAAGTGGCGGCACACTAAAACATTCGGTTCCCTGCTTTCCGCAACCACTATCCCGGCGAGGTACCCCTTTCCGGTCCATCAGATACATCTCCATTACATCACGCAAAACTGATGTTTCCTTTATAAACTGACTCAGACTAGCTTGGCCTGCAGTTTTGTCTGTTTGAAAATTGCAACAAAAGAGGTAACAAATAGTAAACCCAGAATAAAAAACCATTTTGTATTTTTTGCGCACTTTTCAATCTTAACACTTAGAAGTATTTGTCTAGTTTCATTAAAAAACTAAACGCCATTAGCACATTTCAGCCGTAGTCGTTTTCAAAGTCTATTTCCAAAACAATGATGTAAAAGCCAGCTCTTGAACGCGGTTTACATGTGCTTTCGGTTCGCTTTCAGTTCATTGGTAAAATTCATTGATTTATTTATTTAAGGAAAAACAAACAGTAGCCAATAACAATTAGTCGTAATATCTTAAATATAACATTTTAAAACAATTATGCTACCCACTATGTTCTGGAGAACGTAGTGGGTAGCATAATTGTTTTAAAATGTACAATGTGTGTGTGTAATCCACAGATTACAATTTAAAGTATTTTTTTTTAATATAAGCTCGCTGTACGACTTAAGTTATAAAATGCATATCATGGATTAAAGTGGTTAGCCGCTGGTATGAATAACTTTTAAATGTTTTAAAAGTAAGTACTTAAAATAAAATAAAAAACGCGCGCAAATATCGGTATATCAAAAATTCATTCGGTGTCTTTCCTCAAATCTTGATTGAGAAATCAGAACATTCCAACTCCAGATTTATTGTATTTGAGAAGATGAGGAATGTAAGGAAGTCCTTTGTCCGGCAGTAGGGCAACACAGGGTATGAAAAGTGAGGAAGAAGGCTATAGAAATATTCATTTCAGATTCAATAATGTACGTACTTTTATACCGGTCAGAATCGAAATGAATCTACAGTTCTTCAGAATGGTCGTTTCGCGTCAAAGTGCGGATTTCACAGTTGACTTTTATGAAACAAGAACTGATGCAATACCTTTTCTGTGTATATTTTAATATCATTGAGTTTTAATGACTTGCAAAGTAACGTAAATGAATTAATGAACCGGTTGGCAAAACGTCAGTTTAGTATTTCACAATGTGCTGAAACTTGGGTTTGCATAGGCGCTTGACAATATACAGGGTGGTAGGGAAGGGTGGAAATTTTCATCGGTTTTTTTTTAAATCAGCTTTTTCTAAATTTATTTTTTATTCATTTGACTTAAAAAAAAACGGCCAAGTTCAAATCGGACGCAGGTTTTCGTACCGTAGGGCACGCCACAATAGTGGCGGTAAGTCCCCTCTTTGAGGAGTGGCTAGAGAGGCGCCACGGCGCCCTCACCTTCCGCCTGACGCAGGTCATCACCGGACATGGTTGTTTCGGGAGGTTCCTGCACCTAATCGGGCGGGAGGAAACGCCCGGGTGTCACCACTGCGAGGATCGACCGGAGGACACGGTGGAGCACACTGTGCAGGTCTGCTCCGCTTGGGCGGAGCACCGCCGTGTCCTTGTAGCGGCAATCGGCGGCGGCGATCTCTCGCGTCCGGCCCTGGTTCAATCCATGGTCCGGAGCGAGAGGGAATGGGACGCCGTCACCTCCTTCTGCGAAGCAGTCATGCTAGCGAAGGAGGTGGTGGGACGTGAGACGGGGAGAGCCTCACGTCTCAGTCGCCGCGGGAGACGCCCTGGGCGTCGGGGGCCACGTGGTGGCTCCCGGCCACCGTAAGCGCAGGCCTGTGGACGGTGAATAATGGGTTTACTCGCCGTCCATCAGCAAACAGGAAGGGGTCCGAAAGGACCGATGCCTGCCAGGGT
Organism: Eugnorisma glareosa; assembly: GCA_947578425.1. Lineage (NCBI taxonomy): Eukaryota > Metazoa > Arthropoda > Insecta > Lepidoptera > Noctuidae > Eugnorisma > Eugnorisma glareosa. The sequence goes on along the minus strand of OX387970.1, from coordinate 15,936,471 downwards.
TGCGGGACTGTTCGAAAGAGATACCGCGGCCCTAGAACACGAAGGGCAAAGGAAGGAACATGGATGGGTTTTAGTCAGTAAAAGTCTGACACTCCCTCCTGCTCAGCCCAGAGCGGGACCCTTTTTTTTTTTTTCGCATGGTTTATCTTCAAATAACCCCATTTGAAGATTTCCCATTCGAAAACAAAAGGGGCTCATACCGTAATATAAAACAAACACGTTTGTTGTACGGGAGCCCCCCTTAAATATTTATTATTCTGTTGTTAGTATTTGTTGTTATAGCGGCAACAGAAATACCTACATCATCTGTGAACATTTCAACTGTTTAGCTATCACGGTTCATGAGATACAGCCTGGTGACAGACAGACAGACAGACGGATGGACAGTGGAGTCTTAGTAATAGTGTTCCGGTTTTACCCCTTGGGTATGGAACCCTAATAAGTGAGTTTCTCATACGCATCGCTTTCATTTAAAACTTTTCCTGTCAAACCTTCTTCATTAGACCCTGACTGGAGGCCTTAAATTCAAGGCATCCACAGGATTAGACCGGTTAAGCAGTAGCCAGCCTCAAAGGCTGAACTGCGAGATGCCATTAACAAAAAAAAAAAACCTTCATCATAATCATTCTCCTGCCCTTATGGCTGCGCCAATTTATTTGAGGTCTGCTTAGCTTATTTTCTTTCTTCATACTTTTCTATTTAGTAGTCTTTATTTTGATGTTCGCAGGTAAATAATTACGAGTAGTTAACTATTATTTTATGACATAAGATAATAATAAGCCCCTAGTTCCTAGTGGATGTTAATCGATATAATTGTTAATAGACAAACAAAGGTTGCAATTTTCAGCTAGTTCAAGCTCTACCAATTAACCTGAAGCAATTAAGTAATGAAAACTCTTTGAAGTTATTCCCCGTGAAGTGATTTCTTTCAAAAATCACTGAAACTCACTGTAGACTGACACCCGTATATATAAACATGTCAAAGTGATTACTCGAGTAAAAGCTTGAGCTGAAACCTAAGCTTTGCTTTCTTTCACGGTTCTTACTTCGTACAAATTCTTGTCTATTGCATAAAAATGGTTGCTTAACTTGTAATAATTGAACTTAAGTTATTACTTTAACTTGACTAGATAGAGATAAAAGTGTTAGAGTTAGAACTACCATTAGCGAATGAGGGTTACGACAAAATAACTTTTTTTGTTTTTGTAAGTTTGACTTCCAAAAATGTGAAAAACATTTCGACACAGAACAAAACATTAATAGGACTTCATTCAACGCGGTACAACAACACACACAATTCAATATGATATTTTAATTGAATGCTTGATTAACCAAACAAATGAAACGCTGAAAGCCTTTGAGGTGAAATGGATGCTCTCCAATAGCAATACCATGTAAATATTGGCCATTTTCCCTTTGTAGTCGTGTACACTGGATGGAAATACAAATAGGCCCTTCTAATTGCTATAGTCAGGTTGTTTGTAGCGAGTCGGGAGTCGGGAACCGATTGATTGGCCAATTTATACACCACTAATACTCTCCAGTGCCGAACTGTTTAGGGGCACCACGTTTATTTAGCTAATTTAAAATTAATGGCCCTCGTTTCCGATTTGCGCTTTAGTTTCAACTTGAAAGTATCACTGCCTTTTTGGATCAAAACATTGTTTTTGCCGGGTTCGGATAAAAGCCGTATTTGGTTAGGCGACCTACATTTTTTGAAGAATATTGTAGGAAATATGTAGACTTTTGTTTGCGTAGTTACAATAAAAAAAATTTTGCTAGTTTAAAATTAATAGCACTCCTTTTAGAGTAACATTTTGTATTTAAACATCGAACTATCACTAACTTTTTTGGACAAAAACGTTGTTTTTTTTCGGTTACGGATTAAAAAGCGTATTTGGTCAATCGAGCGATAAATACAAAAAAAATGTGTAGACTTTTGTTTGTATCGTAAAAAAATTTAGATCAATGCTTTCCAAAACATAAAATATATTCTTTAGCTGGCTTCCTTCAGAGTAACATTTGAATTTAAACATCGAACTATCACTAACATTTGTTTTTTTTTTTTGTTGACGGACTGAAAACCTTTTTGGTCGACCGATGTTTATATAAAAAAAAAAACTAGTTTTGTTTATTGATTGATTTTCTTCGCAATAGATCGTAGCTTCAAATATCTGACTAACTAACCGACTTCTTGATCATTCAAAAGCAAAAGTGCCTATTAAAATGGTTTAATTCAATAAATGCCTTCATTTCATTTTGAGTTTGTTTTAGCTTCTAAGCTTAAAAAATATCTCAAATGTTCAAGAAACTTTTACTACTCAACCACATTATTTTAGACACGAAAGATCATATTTTAAACAGCATGCTGTCTCTTGTCGTGATGTGATAAATGAACTGATAAGAGATGAGGTACCGGTTCTCATAACATTTATATAAGGATAAAAACTTAAAACCATAAAACCATTAGTTTGTTCTTACAGTTTTGCGGGAACTCCTGAGCTTCTGACATGCGTAGCTATACAGGAAGTTATCGTAGTTATTTATGTTGTAGTAAATAATAACACGACAATATGTAACGTCAGCTTAAAGTATCTAGTGAAACTTTAATAATATGTTCGTTATCGACGTCTAATGACAATAGTAAAATCATCATCATCTGCCTAGCCTTTTCCCAACGATGTTAGGGTCGGCTTCCAGTCCCACCGGATGCAGCTGAATACCAGTATTTTACATGGAGCGACTGCCTATCTGACCTCCACAACCCAGTTGGTTCTAGGTAATACGATACCCTGTGGTAAGACTGGTCGTCAGACTTTTTGGCCCACTGACTACCTGTAACGACTGACAAAGATCTAAAAATGACAGCCGGGACCAACAACTTAATGTGCTAGGCACGGAGGAAACTCGGTATGTAATGGGCGGTCACTCATCCACAGACCAACCCAGGCAAGCACATGTTGTTATGTTGTTTTTAGTTTTTTTTTTGAAGTATAATTTAAAAACACTGAAAACCCCGCTTTAGAGTGGCGTCATTTTATATCTCGTATTCTTCTCAGCAAACCCTTTCATTTGATACCCATATCATGGGAATACATAAAAAATGACTAGTCCACCAACTTTGGGAGCCCCCATATTTAGCATGACATAACTTAGCTAACCATGCATTGTCACCGAAACTAAACATGTATGCAAAATTTTAGGTCAATCGGAAACTGGGTAGTGGGTCAAAAACTTTAAAGATTTTTTTACATAGTAAGCTAGTTACAGGTGAAGCTAATAAAAGTATGATAAAAAAGACTTACCTCATAATCTTAAATAATATCCTACAGCAGTTGCACCCAGGCTCAACAGCCGCTGAAAGAGAAATTGCTTCTTCTTAGTGTGTCAATGGCAAATTGGCAATCTACATTGATTCAGCCCAAAATTTGGCGGCGGCTTTGGCACTTTCAGTGGCGTCCATCAGCGCCTGTAATGTGCAAACAACAGGACTCCCATCGTTTATCGAACAACAATGAACAGTCTCAATCTCCAACTGAACAAGTTGAAGTTATTTGAAATTATAAGTTGAGACAATCTTTTTGTTTTGGTTAAATCGTCTTAAGATATCGATACTGACTGCCTCATTGGCCGAGTGGTCGCGCGACTGCTGAGCAAGCGGTCCTTGGTTCGATTTCTGGATCCAGCAAAGTCTTATTGGGCTTTTCCATCAGGAATTTCTAAGTAGCAGCCACGGAGTCAGAATTTGTGCCCGGTTGATGGCAATAGGCTCGTCCCTATTACATGGGACTTAAAACGTAACTGGCGAAATGTGGATGTACTGCCTAACCCTTCGGTGATTACAAGGGTGATGCTATGTTAAGATATTGATACCCAATACGTCAGAAGTTTCGCCAGATAATTAAGTTTGACCCTGTGTATACTTTTTCTTATTTTCCTTGTTAATTGGCAGTGTAATCTAGTCACTTAGCCCATTAGATTAGCCTCTAATCTTTATAACCCAGTAAACGTCGATATTTTGTGGTGTACAGAAGAAAGTCATGTCCAACCTACTTTCGTTGTACTCTTTGCATCGCAATAGATGTTTAATAAAGGTTTATAGATCTAATTCATTAAATAAACGACTATAATTAATTAGTAATTACGCTAATTGATAGTTAATTTATTGTTTGTAATGAATCGAGTTATGAATGACTAACCGTTTAGCCACAACAGAGAGATTTGAATTATTTTTCCGGACTTAGTTTTATCAATGCAGCAGTATTCTGCCATTTTTCCTGGCAGCTTAGGGAAACACCGCCATCCGCATGGCACATGACGCGCGCGCATAGGAACATCGGCTGCCTCAGGCGCACACGCGTTCGAAATGTTCGCATCAACGCTAGAAACGTCGAGTTTATCGCTAAGAATAACCATAAAAGTATGATTTATAAACGTCGCTCACCATTGGCTCGTGTAATAAAACCGTCGCATTGTGCCATATGCAGCTGAATCGTGCCGTTTATATCGAACGCGCCTTATTTATGCATAAAAATGTTTTCATTTGTGCACACCGGTAATTTTCACATAAAACTATTTATTCATCCCCGAACCGACAAGTGGTAATCAAACTGTGAATATAAATCACGTGTATTTGTATGGGAATACCGCTGTTTGGTAATGCTCGTATTATGTTCACTGTATTTATGTTACACATAATGGGTCAATAAATGACATGGAAACTAATTCAATAACAACCCATTCATGCAAATCCTTTGAGCTATTGAGAATGTAAATTACATACAACATGCTTGTTTACGTCAGACATATCATCTTATTTTCTCTTGTACTAAAGGTACTGGTGGTAATCGATATTAATTATGGTAATATAAACAACTGACCGGCACATTACACATGTATAATTCAATAACTGTTTCTGTATCTACTTAAAATCTGTTTTTTTTTTGGTTCTCCTTAACTAATCTTTCCCGATATCAGTAGCCGCCCGAATCTTATCAGCAAGAACATTGTGTAGAATACAATCAGTTCCTCGTACTAAGTGCACAACCGATTGCATACGATTAACACAAATCACCGAACATTATGTGAATGGTAGTGATGAAGATACACCTGACTTAATATTTATCTGCGGCTGCCCTCCGCTCTTAACAAGAGTTAATAATGAAGAGTCGGGAAGTGTAGCGGATGCAGAGTGCAGCGTGCAGCGTGCACAGCACTCCCGACGCCTTCACCGCCCGCGCCGTGACATAACACGCCGGCCCCGCCCACGCCCTCTCGCTCACTCTCCAACCGTGCGAGCGAGACGCCAACACACCCTCCGTCGAAGCCTCCACGCCACACTGTTTCTAAGAAAAGCCAACTGTTATTATCGCCCGCGGATTGTTCTCGACCTCTCGCCGCTTTATTTTGCTCCTCTCATGAATGAATCTCGGCGCCCGCAGGTGCGCACCCTCGAGCGCTAAATTTCGACAGCAATTACTCATTTCTAAAATGGTACGTATAGTTGCACGCCAATTTCCAGCACGCCACAAGATAATTTCCAGTGGCTGATGCTGCTACGCTTTCGGCTAATTTGAGGGGCTCCACAGGATGTTGAGATTTGGAAGCGCTTTCGCCTAATTTTGATTAGCCTTTTCTTGATTTTTGCTGTCACTCCGCCTCTACTCGGTTTCACGAATGGATAAATGCCCGCCGGATCAGCCATCAATCAGGCAGCTATTGGCACCGATGCACGCGATAATTTCGGCATCTGCGAGGAGATTTAGTGATTGCTGCCAATGATTATATAATCGTATTACAATTGTACTAATAAACACTTTACATGCGTAAGAAAGCAATACTTCTGTTGAAGGAATTCAAAATACACATTCAGTACAGACTAAGAAAATAAAATAAAGCGATATTGTTAAAGGTTTTCTTGATTAAACTACCTAAGAATAATAAATATAAAATTCATTTTTCACCGGAAACGTGACAAATAGAACAAATAAATATGAATTCTAATAGACACTTGGCACTATTTCCAACTAATAACAAGAAATTGTAGAAATGATGTCGGCAATCAAAAATACCTGAAACTACTTAATACTTCATCTCCTTTCTCAATACCAATACGTAATCCAATTTAATTGCATTCATCTGAAACTAAAAAAACTAACAAAGAAATAGAAACTAAACTGCAGAATAAATTACAATACTGAGAGAAACCTATAACAACTGCGCTATTGTCATTGGATCAATTTAAATCCATTCTGATAAAAGCTACCATTTAACTGTGTCAATAGAACAACGAGTACGCTGAAAAATTACGTCAGAGCTGCACCGTCGGCAACCACATTTATACCATTTAAATCCGACTTGCTCTTTCTTCACCTCTCCTGGTACTTGTCTTTTCATTATTGCCCTATGTTCTATCGGAATCAACTTGTTAGGGTGCGTCTAGATTAAGTAACATTTTACAAAACTTTTGCTGTATGAAAGTGTACAGACGCCAGCACATCAAGCCATTACAATCTGTCAAATGTCTTTGATTGTGATTTGACTATAGTACTGTAACTGGCCTACTTGAAATAAATGCTTTGATTTTGATTTTTGATTTTGATAGATTCTCAAGTTTATCGCTAAAGCATTAGGTTCAAGGTTGATGTACTGTGGCGTCTGTACATTTTACAACATCTTTAATTTCTCTATTGAATCATGTTTTTTTAAGATTTTATGTTTCTAGTGTGAACGAACCCTTAAACTTAAATGAAACTAGGTGTATCTATGACACGATAAAAGAAAAGTGAGGAAGCATTATCGTGCAAAGAGATGTTGTCGGTTAGTATAATAATAAAAGGCTCTGAGGCTCTGGTGTTAAGGCCTATTGGCGTCGTTTCGGCACTGGAAGTGGACAAACCGGTTGCCGCACAGGCTGGTAACAGTAGCCTTAACGATTGTTGGACCACGATCAAATTATACCTTGTTCCGATTTGTATGCAACCAAAACCTAGCCGCCGCGTCTCACAAATCTTAAAGATCCGACACACACGCTGCATCTGTTGCATTCACTTCTATTGCAATATTAGGAAGTCTTTATTATAGAACATTTGCAAAGTATACAAATTAGAACACATTTATTATGACGGCATAGTACTCAGTTTTTACGTAAATATTTGACGATGTTAAGATAAGTAATGCCATCTTTGAATAGCGTCTTTGTGTGCCTTATTAGTCACACAGAAATGTGACTTAGATAAACTTATATGGAAATTCCGAGCCTATAAGTAAACATTATTAACATGCTGTTAATTTGCAAATCATCGATATTTTCCGTGTTTTCTGCTATAAAATAGAAATAATATGGTTGATGTTTGAAGAGTTTAAAAAGAATAAATACAAACTTCGCATGCTAAAATTGTATGGAACCACCGAGCCAACACAATTGAGATAATAAATCTGTAACATCGCAATCTAATAACAATACTAACACAGACAAGTTGGAAGATAGTGGGAGGAATCAGCCAACAAATTTGCATGTTTTCCTATAGACCGCTTGCGTTGCCAACCAGCCGTGACGTCAATACTACTACACAATTATCGGCAACCTATTATCATTAAAAATAGACCCATTAACGTTAAAGGCACCGTTGTTCTTTTTTTGACGGACAAATATACTGATGTAAGTGATCAAGATTTACTATTGAATATTTTTAAACGCCAGCTTGTACTCAATAAATTACTGACAGCCGTGTGGACAACATTGGCTAAGACTGTCCCATTTTTGGCACTACTTATTGTATTGTGATTAGTTCTAACGATTCACAAGGAACGCCCGCAAATTGAAAATATCAATTTAAACGTCAACTTTGATGTTTGATTTTATGAACGTGTAAGAAGCGCGCGTTTTCTCTGTGGGCAAGTAGGAGCAAAAACATATAATGATTCACCGAGACGCGATCATTTCCACCGAGTCGGAAAATTCCTGTAATCGTGTAGCTCTAAACTTTCTTCAGCGATCACTGCTCCGATTGATAATCACACGCGAAACACGTGTTGATACGCCGCTACTATATCGCTACATCTATACTATCTGCTTTTGTGCAGTTTTATTTGTGTTTCGCAGTTTCGCGGAACAGTGTTCATAACACAAGCTTCGTATAACCTTTTCATTAGCTGAGATAACTGCGGTGATGACGGGATGCCTAGTCGGTACGCGTTTTATTGGCTAACTTACGTCTGTAGAACATTCCTAACTAACGTTTTATCGTCGTTAAGATAAGAGCACCGAAGTAGTGGTGACATCACCACGACACAGACCATGTCTTGATAAAGAAAGTGTTCAGTAGGTAACCTTTACTTGATAAGATAAAGAACGAAATCTGCTAATTCACAATAAAAGCCGTTTTAAAGCAGGCCGGGAAAGTTACGAGACCGGTCTGTGATTAATTACGATAACAAGCATTAATCGAGAAGTAGACGAAGGCCAGTTAAAGTAAATCCTAATTGTTAAACAGTATCAAGCCGAATAAAAATAAAAAGCTGTAATGTACGACTTCCCCGAGTTTCGTGAACGGCAGCTTTACTCAAGCGGAGTCTACTTGGCACAGACAAGAGAATATCGGATCGAAACTCGAAATCTCAAACCTGTTTTCTGAAATCTGTTGTCCTTATCTGGTACACAGTAATGCATATTTCTGGTCTCTGTCTGTGAGTCACCGTTTCTACGTATCACTCCGGCCAGTCGCTCTACGCACTTCATGGCCACTTCGGCTTCGTCACGCTTTGGCTGCTATGACTGGTCAGTTAATGCGACAATAAATTAATGTCCAATGTAATAAGTAAATAGATTTCTTACAAAAAACTTTTGATCGTACAGTTCCGCTCTTACATTTCGAAATGAGAATCTGTATTACCGACGCACATTCATTGGTTAAATTGACACTGTACGAGTTTTAATATGTAGTTGCAATTCAATAGCATTTTCTGTATTCAGGCCAATGGGCGTAATTAATTACACAAATGTACATTTTACATTTTAAACAGAGGGATTAAATTGTGCGCCATGTGTAAAATGATCAGGAAATACGTTGATGGTTTAGTAAGAGTAGCAAATAATCGATATGATTTCCGAAGTGCATTTCATATTTCAATATTTTAAATATATTTCTTAACATCGTGTCCAAAAGCGTATACCAGGTGAAAGGACGTTTTATTTGTCATCATGCGATCGAGATTATGAGAATAATTTACAGCACTTTAAACGTTTATGTGCCATTTGGCGTGTTCTCTTATAAACATTCTCGTCTCCGGTATGGACTTTATTTTAAAACTTTCTTCAGCGGATACTGACTCCATTAGTCTGAAATGTTATTGTATCAACTATTTTAATCTATTCAGTCTGAACTGATTCCCTATCTAACTTAAGTCTAGATTCTGTCTCATAGAAAATCGTACTGCAATTCTCAATATGCTCTATGGGATCAGTCTCTGTTGATGTAGTATGGTTTTCCAAACATATCCATTCCATATGCCTTAGCTGCCATACGATAAAACAACAAATATTGTGTAATGCTAACGCTAGTTCGGTTAGCATTGACTCAAATCATGGTCAAAGTCAATCTATTAGATACGTATTGATAACGATTAATTTGTTTATTGATACAACGAGTGGCGCCGAACGCGGTGCACGCTCGGAGGTGTAGAAAGAGAAAGGAAACTTATTCAAAAGTAGGTAATGTTTTTGCTGTTCTTGCTGTGTGTTGCGGCAACGGCGCGGGCGCATAAGCATGATTCATCGGCGCGTGGGCAGAGCTTATTGTGCTCACCAAGTATCTATTCACACTAGATAACTTTGACTTTTTCTTTCGTCGTGATCCTCGAGCAAACTTCCACTAACGTTTTTTGTTGACTAACAATAACAAATTACATTGAAGAGTCTTATTTATTTTTATAATGATTTCATTTTCGTTTAATTGTTTTGGAGCTGAATAGCTGAACTATTTTGAAATAGACACAATAGCGGAAAAGTGTGCTGAATAGCATTTGAAACAGTGGTTCATTAAAACTTCATTGTTATGTTATATCTCAGAGTGTTATTTACCTTTCACCGCGTGGGTCCTCCTCGTGAGGCGGTCTTTTATATTAAAACCGTTCCTTTGGTTATACCTGCTTTGTTTACAGAGGTGTTCTTAAACTATTTATTCAATTTGACTAGCGGGTTGTCCCTCATTTATCTCTTCTTTGGCTGTTTAACTCTTTCTTATCTTTAGCCGTCATCCACACTGAACATAACCAGACGTCTGGCATTATTTTTGTTTGAAACTTTTATTTGGTCCTTTAATGAATACTGGTTAAGGATTATGCCTCGTAAAAAAGTTGTACAGTTTTATTTTGTAGATATAAGGAAACATTTAACTGTCAGTGATACAATGTTAACATTGTCTGCAAATACGAGTGCGTAAGTATAATTATAGCAGAGATAATTACAGTAAAAAAATGTATGGAATGAAACCGGCAAGTGAATTGCTCGTTACTATTTAACATGACCTTTTATAGTTCGATACACATAGCGCTGACGATACTGATTGCGATGTCGCAAACGTGCGCATTGTGCGGCGCCCGCGCAGCACACGACACGACCGAGCTTTCTCACCGTGGCATTGTAATAGATCCGTTCACTTGAGACCTCTACGCAAATATTGTACTTTATTATTTTATATACCAATGAATGTTGGTCAAATGGACACTTTTATGACAGATATTGAATGTAATATGTCTAGAAGTGTGATATGTTTTATGAAACTTAAAACTGCGTTCTATGTTAAATTAATAAATTGCGTTCAAGTTATAATTAAATCCATGCATTGATTTCACAAATATTCTGTTATTAACGACACTACAGTCAAACTGTTAATAGATAGTTGAAGAACTCTTCTTATTGCAATATAAAAAAAGATTCATATTTGAATAAGATTACTGAAAGTTTAAATAGGTTAAACAGGTATTAACATAATTAATGTTTTCCACAAAAAAGAAGCCTACAACAGATAGGTATCATATTCGCTTTGTAAATTTGTGACTAACTACTTCGTTTGTTGATACGAATGATTTGACAAGAAATAGGTTCTTCACCAGAATCTTGTATATTATTTATAACGCTCGGCTCAAACATATATTTGCTTCTCGTTCTTATATCTGAAGGTAATCCACATGAATGTTACGAAGTTTTTACGATTCTTTTATTATTGCGCATAAATTTTGGCTTTTACGTGCTTTCAGCTCCAATTAATAACGTAGTCGAGCTTTTGTCAGGCAAAATTCATAATTTTAGCATAAATTATGAATCGTCTTTAAAGTTCATCGTCACATTAAGAGTGCCACTGACGTGATTTAACATTGTATGTAGACCTCTGAATGACTCAAAAGCTTCGAACCTGTAGTGGTCGCAGTCAAATCAAAAGTCATTTATTCAAATTAGGCTGATAAACAGCATTTTTTGGACGTCAAAAATATCAGGTAGTCCCTCCAAAACGCCTACTCTTCGCCACTTCCTAGTGTTTTAGTTGGGAAGAAGTAGTAGGTTATAGTTTTGCCACATTACCGAAACCAGGTGGCATACCATGACGTCTTAAAGCAGGAGTAATTCCAGTGTGGGAAAGAGATGGCACTAGACGATCTGTATAGCTCTCTCTTTCCAACACTGGAATTACTCTTGCTTTAAGACCTCATATTAACCCCCCAGCACGCTTTACAAATGACTGTCACTATCAGCAGACTAAAACCAAATGATCTCCTCGAATGACTGCCTCGTTGATCGAGTGGGCGCAAACACGACTGCTAAGCATGAGGTCCTGGGTTCGATTCCCGGGTTGGGCAAAGTGTTATTGGGTTTTTTCCCCATGGAGTCTGTATTTGTCTCCGTTTGATGGCAATAGGCTCGCCCTCATTTACATGGGACTTGTAACATAACTGGCGAAATGTGGGTGTCCTACTAATATGTACCGAAGTACACGTCTGGCTAACCCTTGTGGGATTATAGGCGTTATGTTATATATGTTAAAAACCAAATGATGTTTCATTGAGACATAAGCATGTTGCTTTTAGTGCTGCTGATCACAACCACACCCCCACACGCCACAACCCCTGAGGGTTGTGGCGTGTAGCTTAGCCATCCTTCGAAGTCGCACCCAGAAAGAAAGAGAATGGTACCTTAACTGGCGGTACTTTATACAAGATTAAAAACCCTTATATGCTACTTCTGTTCCTTATGGACGTGCAGTATTGTTGGCCCCTAGACACGCCACAGAGCTGTATATTTAGTACAATATATACTAAAAGAATGAATAAATATGCACAGAGATTTCGTGTCGAAAAGTGGTATGTCTTGCCTGGCTTTTATCATTGTACGAATGAAACTATCTCTTGCTTCTGGTCCGCAAACAGATAATAAAGCCTCTGTTACTAGCTTTCTATTCTTTGACAGGAACCCAAAGAACAAAATCTGACTCTAAACTTGTCTCATCATACTCCTGCCCTTACCCCAACTTATTTGGGGTCGACGCAGCATGTCTTCTTCTTCCATACTTTTCTATTTCTCGTCATCTCATCAGGGACCTTCTTTCTTGGCATATCATCCTTTACACAGTCCATCAATCGTTTCTTTGTTCTTCCTCTACTCTTATACCATGAACGTACGTCCTCCCCGTCCGTTCCATCTCTTGTATATACGTGAGGATTTGTAATTGGCTTTCTCGTGACTATGGTTTCCTTTTTGTTTGTGTTTTTAAGCTGTTAGTCCTCCATGTACTAAAAATAAATAACTGGTCTAACTGCACTTAAAACAGAGAAATATTCTAAAAATAATTTCGGAATAGACAAAAAAGGAAAACTCCTTTCAAAATGGTCGCCTGTTTATTTATAAGCATCGCTTCATTTTGATTTTATTGAAGTAGTCGCGTTGTAGTCTGAAAACGGAAACCAGATACATTTCATCATGGAGTTGAGAAACAAAGAATTAAATAAATGTTTGGTTTTATTTATGTAGTCCAGGCGAAAGTTAATGTGGTGAGCAGAAACAAATGTAACAACACGTAATGTAACAATATGTAACTGAAAGCAATTGAGTGGAATGATAAACGATCTTTTGATTTGTTCCACGTCTACTTCAATCAATATATTGACTATAAATTGAACTATAATAATTTTAATTACACATGCCTGAGTTAATACTTGTGCTGCTTTAAAGAGTGTACCCTGTGGATGCCAATTTGTGTGTCACTATTTGGGTGGTTTGCAGTGGCGAAGGTTTTATACAACTCGATTCCAACCGGATTCCCTTTGAAAAATGGCACAGTCAGTATTCTATAAAAATATACAGTATTCTATAGACAAATAATATAATCACATTAAAGATAAAGTACACCGGCTTACGTCTTAAAAAAATTTATCCTTCGCTACTGGTGCTTTGATGTGATTATTATTACACATTAAACAGACTAGTAAGCAATTTAACTCTTAACTTCGTATTATATTGTATAATGTTATGTTACGACCAATAATTGTGTCAATTAATGACCATTTGACTGACTGATTACTTTGATACTTTTTTTAATACTTTATTTGACTACTTTGATATTAAAACAGTACTTGATGGTAAAAGTGTCAATATAAAGTTAAAGCCGTTGTGTTCATATGAGTGAGAGACGCGTCGAAAGTTAAAATATCAAACTTACCACTAACATAATATTATTATAAGTATCTATACTTAAACATAATAGAAATATACATAGTCGTTCAGTAATTAGGTACAAATTAATGAGGTGCCTACGCAGCTTTCCTACCAACTGAAACTTTCTATGTCTGTGCAGATAAACATCATGAATTTGATATTTCCGATACCGTTGCGGATGGACTTATCATTTTGCATTTGGTTCGTACCTAGTTTTAATGTTACTCCTTTATAAATAGTTGAATAGGCTGTTATAATGTAAATTTCTACTGTTTTTATTCTATAATGGCTTTCTATTAACAACGATGATATCATTTTTCTCGACGTTTCTGCAGATTCATCTCAGAATTTTCACCACGGCTCGTGCAATGTGCATCTTTTATGTAAATTCGCAGTAAATCAAACAGCCAGTTAGTTTCTAGTTAAGAATGGAGGTAACTGCGCAAAAATGTGTCCTGAGCTGCGAGCTACGACTTATAACATAGCCATCTTGGTGGAGCAAACCAGAACCTCAGCACGGCCACAAATGGCGCGCTTCATTCCCGCTTTAAACGCAGCTAGTTAATGTACCGTTCCTTCTATGTACTAGCGACATACGCCCGTTTTATTTTCAGCAACTAAACTTAAAGCATTAACAATGAGTAATATTTTGCTTTGCGGAAACGTACGGTGACAGTAGCCATAAGTGCCGTAACAGCTCAATAGTCAACTATTAGTCTTCCTACGTAACAACAAACTTGTTACAGAATTTCATTCTTATATTACAATATTGCATGAAAAAGATTAATATCTGATGCCGCATCAATGGGTTTAAGGCACAGGAAGTGAAACCAGCCTCGGGGCGCTCGGCTATGTATCTGTGTTTCACAAGCTCACTCACTTTACAAACCTACGCTTGAACACTAAGGTGAGTACCAACTAATGCAGTTTTTTGATTAGCTATAAAACGGTAAATGTTCTTCCACGGTTCTATTTGCCGTTTAACAGTTTAGTTTCGAAGGATTATTACACGCTCAACTTGACGAAACATTGTTTTACGTAATAGACTTCTGAGTCATAGAACCAAACTACATCACACTGTAGTGCAACGTAGGTCATGCTTATTTATATCCTTTTATCAAGTTGTTAGAATCCATCAGTAATTTTCTCACAGTCGGTTTAGAATCATATAACAACGTTGCTAATGTCACATAATGCGGTGTCAGCAAGTCGGTAGCAATTGGAACACATGGAGGCGTACAATCGCTCGGTATAAACGTAAACACCTGTGTATGAGCGTGATCGCGTTGTTGCAACGTCGGTTGCAACAAATCAGTTTGGAGCGGTGCGGGACGCGGCCGCACCACACATGCATTATTCAAGGCTCATTTCTATTCAACGCCGACAGGCCGCCCGATAAAAACTTCTCGTTTGACAACTTGGACGCCTGCACCCTTTGTACTTACGTCATGTCTCCTGCGCTGATACGAGCTGCTTAAGTGTCTTAAACATTATTTGTCACTGCTATATTTATGAGCCAGTAATAATAACCTTATCGACACGAATTTGTTTTGTACTGCTACTGTTTCATTGTTGTAGCGAGCCAATGTTTTTATTGAGTAACTGTTTCGGATACTTTAGTATTGTTGTTCATTAAAACTTGTTTGTCTTTATACCTATCGTTTAATAAATAAATGCGAAGACATCACATAATCAACCCAACAAACCGTAGACAAATTATGAGATTACGCTCAGTAATTGTGTGTTAAATATGTAAATTTTTTATAATGGCCTTTTAAGCTCCTCAAAGTCCGCCATTAACAATTTACATATTGAGGGTAATTATCGAACGTAACAAACGCAGCCATATTCTGTATTTACATGTATTGTACGATGGAGGTTAAAGATCAAACTAGTAGTTTTAACGATGCTTTAAGTCGGAGCAAAAGCTCAACACTCCAATCGAAGCGTGATCGATTCGCCCTACTTACAATGTCTAGTGCACCAGAACACTCTGTATCAACTCTCCGACAACTTATTTAAATAGTGCAATGTAAATCACTATTACAATCGATAGAAAAACGGAGACAAAAACTGTTATTAATCAATACTGACTTACTCAACAGCTTATTCCTATAATTCGATTCTGTGTCTGGCTCCTAATCGATTGCATAACGTCGATCTATTCGATTTTTAATGATCATTAGGTAAACAGCCCAATTATCGGCGGCCGTTGAATGACAAGTGGTCGGGCGACACTCATTCGGAGGCGGCGAGAACACCGTTGTGGCTGGCACAGTGCCCATGACCGGCGCGACGCCTTTACAGTTATAACGTAAGGGTGTGGATTGACGCTTCGTGTTTGCACGACTATAAAAATGGAAATGCGTAAAATAAAATCTTCTGAATGCTATTTAGAAGCTTCGAGAACGTTTTATTTAGAGAACTAGGTTTTTTAACCTCGCTTAACAGTCATTATCAAATATTATAGACGAAATAAAGAGCCTAATTAAAATAGTTTCCTCCGAATGTGGACACATAAATCTGTAAGAATTTGGAATTAAATCCTACTTGTATGATAAAATAAAAAATACCTAAGTAAGAACGATAAATGAGCATATAAAGTCCTCGGACAGGAGTGTGATCAATGCTGAGATTAATAAGTTCCGTCGGATACTTGAGCTTATAGAATTCCTAATCGATTGAAGAACATTCGAGCACAGTGGAATTCTCAAAATATTTGTTTAGTCATACTTCTTGGAACTGCAATAGACTCCGACATAACAGCTATGGCAGAGAATTAAGATTTGTGAGTTCAGTGGCTTTGTTTTAAAATTAATCCTTTTCACATTTCAAATGAAAATTATTCAATTTTATCAGTGGACTTCTAGGTAACTGACTGGTGCCTAATGATTAGTAATGATCCATGAAATCTGCGCACGAGTTGATTTTTAAGTATCGGTAAAGTATTGATCTATACGACGTGATAGTCGACAATTACTGCTTTTAGAAATACGGTTAAATATATGTTAGGTTAACAGCGATTGATGAGTCTGAATGTGATTATAAAAAGGTAAATGGTTATGTAATTCATTCATGGTTTCTTAGATTCTCATAACATGGTAGCCGCCGTTTCATAAATTACGTTTTAAATAGATGAAATGGCGATTTCAATAGGCACAGAAACTCCAACTTAATTTGAACTGCAGAAAAATAAATTGGAAAGATTCTTGGACACATTATAGCAAAGAAGTGCACACATATTTTGGATGGTTTATACCCGACTCGTCACTGTTCCGATTGACTTACTTAGTCGTATACATATTGTCATTTTTCTTTTCAATATTAGGTACATTATGAAGACAAAATAGAACCCAGAACCAGGGGCTTGCTGGGGAGTTTGACCCGCCACTTCTTTTTATCTCGGCTAAAGCATTAGGAAGTGGCGAAGGGCAACTGGGGAACTGTCTCTTGTAAATTTTGAGGTTCAAAAAGTGCTGATTATCAACCTACTTTGACTATAGGTTTGGCAGTCCTTACATAAAACTTAAATGTAGACAAGAGAGCTACAGTCAACTGAAATGATTTCAGTTGACGTCGGTAGAGCCTATTGTAATCATTATTTATGGTATTCGTATAATAAGACGCGCATTTCA
Source organism: Eugnorisma glareosa (assembly GCA_947578425.1). Classification (NCBI taxonomy): domain Eukaryota; kingdom Metazoa; phylum Arthropoda; class Insecta; order Lepidoptera; family Noctuidae; genus Eugnorisma; species Eugnorisma glareosa. The sequence continues at coordinate 15,919,128 of OX387970.1, read as the reverse complement.
TTGGATATGAAAGTATTATATAAGAATAGTGTTATACAGTGTTAACAACGTTTATGACGTCTGTAGTATATGGCTCCATGCCCAGCAAACTTGTGAAGTTGTGACGACATCTTGATTGTGCTCCACCACAAAACCTGAACTTAGTTACACGACCTTTATAACCGAACTAGCATTCAATCATGTAACCCATTTGTTAAATTAACTGTGGTTATCGTTATATCGCTCACACCACTTGTTTACAAGAACAAGGAAAGTTGTAGCCGTTCATTTTCACGCAGTCATGCTAATTATTCTTTCAAGGGCTTCAAACAAATTATTTTTAAAAGCGTCTGGCCGCTTGATGTTGATACTAACGAATAAATCAATGAGCCGTGATTTAAAAATAAATAAGTGAAACTTTGCCGTCGCTAAAACACGCGGGTGTTAAAGATAAAATTAGCCATCGTCAATGCGCCACGAGTGCTGAATGCAACAATTGCACTTTATAATAACCCGCATAGTAAACGCGCCAGCGATTGTCTGTGTCGAAACTCCATGGATCGTGCCGCAGGCTGTCGCAGCCGCTCATTCTCTAATTACTGCTATCAATTCCATTAGCGAACTTATTGTGTAACATGGCAACGGCAAATCATTAAATCAACTAACAACAGACTCAGCCTATTATTTGTAATACTTCGCTTTAACTAATTAAGATTCTTAGTCAATCATCTATACAGGTAAATAACACTGACAGAGTGACAGAACATTATCTCGGTAGGTGGTTGATGCATCACACAAGGGAACGACGAACGTAAATGGTAAATCAACAAAACGGCTAACCTATCTAGTCATTAAGTACATATGTGTGTCGCAAGGGCCTTGTTTTTTAGCATTTATATGTTCTATTGCAAGGCAGGAATTCTGCTAATCGTCGCTGGCAACATTTTGCACATGCCACGGACGTTGTTGCTGCGGTAAATGAGTGTAATTTAACCACAAGCAGGCTTCTCGGCGCGCTATACAGTCGAACTGGGCCTACAAGACAGCAGCAATTATGATTATGAGTTACTACTGTTTTTATTAATATACGCAACTAGTTTTTGTGTCGGGTTTGCCTTATATGAATTAATTTGTGTTTTTATTTTCTTAAAATATGGTTGTTTTAACCGTCCAAAGGGAAAAGAAAATGGCCAGAGCGTGCAGCAACGTTCCAATCTACGGAAAGAAAAATTAATAAAGCTGCAGTGCAGCTCAGGGTCTCAGCTTTACTTTTGTTTATTCCTTTGGGAGTTTATAAAATAAATTCTGTACTTGTTACGCGTAAGACAGTCTTTTTCGTAGCCTGGTGGACAGTATTCGATCTCCTGAAATATTTATTTTCCAAATTAATTCAATTTGGACGGTAGTAGTAATTAAATACATTCAATCCGGAGCTGTCACATGCCTACTGTCTTGAGCGATGTCGTTTTATGGGTGTAAAATAATTAGACTGCAAACATGTCAGTGATATGTTATCTACTGTCCAACATATCAATCCATATAAAAAAAATACTTTGAGGAAACCCCAAACAAACTTCAATGCAGACAAATCTAACTTATGTTCCAGGCGTTATAAGCATTATCCACACAGTTTTTCTAACATTCGTGCTAGTACAGTTCTTCAGTTGGCCGAGGTGTCATCATAATAGCAGGGCAGGTGTTATCTTTGCGTCGCCCACACAACACAAGTAAATCACCAAACACGCGCGCCCGCGCCGCCGCCGCGCCACAATCTATGCAAATCGCGGGCTCAAACTTATTGCTCTCGCCTCAACTCCTTTCCAAATGCATACTAAATAGTGAGCCGACCACGCCAGCCTTTGTTCCAAGTTTTTCACTTAACCTCATGTGCTCCGTCGATTTTAATGGAAATATTTTGGGTGTGCTTGCCTTTAGAAGGTTGATTGTGACAGGCTTTTGTTTAAGTACTCCGTTTTCGTCCTCCTGATAATTTTCTTCTGCCTCTAAAGCTTGATGAACTTGGTGCTAATTAAAAATCTAATTGCTTAGTCCAGTTACTTATTCATATGATAAGAATCGTCATTACCTCCATGTATGTGAAAAGACTTGAGCAAATATTTTTATTTCTATTTTCTTAATTCCCAGACTGTAATTAGGAAAATTTGTGCGGACATTAATTTAAAAGATAGTTTATATGAAAGCTGTGAACAATGAGTTTCATGAGCAGGTTGCTATTTATGTTGTTCCAAGTGCGCCGATGTATTCCCATGGTGTTCTCAGAATAAGACACAGAATGTAACAAGAGATGTTGCTCCCGTTCTTCCGCATAGATGCTACTCGCATTGCGATCCAATTATACCTGATACCGTCGAGAAATATTATTGCGCTGATTTACTATGGCAACTATAATTACTGTGAGAATCGTAAACGGACACAATGCTGGCCTGCCCGTCTATGGCTATAACTTATAGGCATGTGATTTACACTATAAATTAATTTCCTGTTATTGGAGTTTTATCATAAGTTTTATTTCTTTAACTCCGCAATGAATCGTTGAAATAGTGCTTGGACATGTGAATCACTCTGATGAACAAAGAGCGTCATGTCGCGTTGGAACTACGTGTCTATTCACATCGCCCGCCGCAGGAAAAAACAAAAGTTAAGTGTAATTTTCCGCTTATCAATAAAGTGCCTAGAGGAATCTGCTAAAACATAGACGTTCCACGTCGACAACGCTAAACTTTCTAGAAGAAAATCGTCGTGTTTGAGCGCGTCTTGCTTGCATCGTCCGAGTGGTCATTGAACCCTCGCGAATTGTCGGCAGCAATTGTCTCCCGCCATCACAACGCAGCTGGGCTGGCCACCACAACCGTTAGTACTAATTGCACCGGCTATAATTACTTTACGACCCTATACAGCATGAATTAGAGAAACACAATATCTCTTGCCGCTTGACTTCACATGAAGAGCGCCAAACCAGCCAAACTATTGAACACAACGGTTCTATATGGCTTAACCGATTTCAAAGCACTCAAGATGTTCCTAACAAACTTGTTGCGCTAAGAGCGTACCTAGCATACTCATAAACTTAGTTAAGCCCTCTGTCGGCAACATAGCCGGCTTCAGTGCAGTTCAAATTAATTCGATTATCAGCGCACCTTGATCTCGCTAAAGCTCTCAGATTCCCTTCATTAGGTACCCACACATACGCGAGACTGCGGGATAATGAAACAAACACGATCTAACATTGATGCCTGACTAATATTTGTAGATGTTGGTAAAATTGTAGCTGGGTTTGTACGTTGTACGTGAACTAGACGCACTTGGAAGCTTTAATATGTACATTAAAGTATTATTCAATATTCAGATGGCGGGCGTTCCAAACTCACGCACTCCGCTGGAAGTTGGTCATGAATTCATTGTTTTTGACGTCGTCGTTGATATTGAACCACAATAGGAAAGAGTTCAGGTCACGTTTGAACACTGCACGGACAGAGAATATTAAAGATCAAAACATATTGAATGTGTTGAGTTTTTAGAATTTTTCCCTTATGCATGGCTGGGGCTTTCTTGGCGATTTATTGGGCAAATTTATTCATTAACGGATAAGAAATTGTTGTAATAGTTTAAATGAGAGATATGTTTAAAGCATTGAAGGATTTTTTTTGCTGAACATCATCTTATATCATAGGTCAACCCAGGAGGTTGTCGGATGCTTAACCGGGCTATCCTGCGGATGCTTTATAACTTCGACTTCAAGACTTCGAGCCAGGGCCAAAACTTTGAAGGTTCAATCAATTGAAAATACGCCTTGATATATTATGTATTGTATGCGGTGTTTCTGCAACAGTTTACAACTCAATATCAGCTATTGGTATAGCAAGGCGCAAGTACCACGCAGCAGACCTACATACCCGTTCTAGTGTGGCTCAGCTATCATGTCGATTACTTCAGGTCGCCGTGTACTGACCATTGACTAGAAAAACAAATGAACAATAGAATAACTCAGTAGGAAAAATGTGTCTAAACCTTTCTTTCATTAGTTAATTTTCATTCATGCGTAGCATTTATAATATAAATCAATAGTTATAAGAAAACGCCTCGAAGGAACGAAGGATGAGTGCCGCGCTGCAACTGTGGTGTTCTTCCACAAATGATGGGAGACTGTCCTGTGTGTCCTGTTGACTGCACGTTGCAGGAACTGATAGACGCCATTGAAGGAGAAAAACTCGTGGCCTATTTGAGGGATAAATTTATCTACATTCCTATCGATACACTAAGAAAAGCAAGAAAACGTCTTCGCTCATGTTAAGTCAACAATAATCAATCATACTACAAAACAAATACTAGACAAAGTAAAAATCTTTACAAAATAACAATCAGCATAATGGCCCCATCATTACAGTTTACCTCTGGTAAAACTAATGCTCCGGAGAACGTACATACAACAACAAATAGAGAAGTAGTCTAAACGACCTAATGGCTATTTCATACTCCAACCATACATTTATCGCTTAACGCTTCTGTGGTTGCTTACAGACTACAGTGAGTTGTTATCTCTGCCAGTTGCAGCCACGTTACGCGCTGACGCCTCTCATTTACGCCATACGAAAAGTAATTTGAACGTCCGTTTTGCAAAACCAATCGTCTCAGTACCATTCACCTTTTACAACCAAATGGTTTGGTCAGCTTGAAAGTGTACAACTTTCTTTCGATGAATAAGTATACTGTACAATCTTGGGACTTGTTAGTTGCAGAATTACAGCTTATCAATAATAAACATGTCGTGGAAGTCCCTAAGACTATTAGCACTCGATCACTTGGCCTGTAATGTCCTGTGACATATTACTTTATATTCAGGCGAGCGGCCGTCGGGCGTCGGCATACGACATTATTTACATATAAGTCGTTGTTCCTGTGCTCATTCATGGCCCGCCTCGCTCAGACCACGCTGATTTATCGCCTTAATTTCATAAGTATCTCTTTGTTACCAGGTCATCTATATCATATTTGAGTAATATCCCGCTCGCTTTATTGGATATGTTCAAGAAGGGTCAAATTCAGAGGACCCAAAACCAATTAGATTGTATGCTTCATGGTAGTCATTTGCCTACATTTTTTCGCTGGAATTGGCGCTACCAACTTTAGGGAAGGATCCTATTTTTTGTGCATGGATTAACTCATTTTGGTACAACATGATATCGCGTGTCATTCGAAATGGTACATGTGTTCTTGTGAGTAAAAGCAGTTTCTTTAGCTTCTCTTATGTCGATAATTACCCGATTATCTTATTTAAATTCCTCCTTTCCTTCTTCTACAATCTTTTACAAGCTTTTATTTAACTTGTACTGTTCGTATGTATTTAAGTTGCCCGCTTCAAAATTTGCAAACCATTTTTCGAACACTAGTTCACTTCGCTTGTAGATCCATCCATATGTTTTTTACAACAGCAAAACAATGTACGTGTATTAACTATTCTGTGGTTATACAATTTACTTCGTGGATAATACTTATAATGTTAATTCAGCAGACTGTGAACTTTGCCCATAATTTATGCATATTTTATTGCTGCACATGTGCATTATGTAAACAAACCCGTTTCGCTAATTATATTTACACATTAGATTATATAAAGTGCATAACAAAGGCTAAGAACCTCGTGCATAGTTCAAAAGAGTAAATACTAATACAGTTATTTCTTTCCTTTTCCCACGATAAAATAATATTATAGATGAAAGTAAAATGGATGTTAACGTGTGCGAATTCAAAATAAACACTTTTATCGAAGCCCTTTACGTGATTTTCTAGCATTTTACGTGACACTTGAGCATTACTATTTACAGCATTAATAGCAGTTCTAGGATTTTATCGGATATTACGTTATGTCCGAAAGTGTATCGTTTTATGAGAATGGAGCAGTGGAAGTAACTGATTGAATTTCCGCTTTCCGGCCATTTTGGTTTCGGTCATATCATCCTATCTTCCTTCATCCTCCTGTTAAGGAAATCAGAACCCTCGTTCATCAAAAGTCATGTCAGTATTGGTGAGTCTTTTCTTTCGAATCGAATTGCGACTTTCAATAGTTCCTGCCGTAGATCTTGCGATAGAGTCACTTTCGATAGAGTCGGTGTGCTCAGGAAATGATGGTGTATCAAGTGGCATATTTATCTTCATTGACAAACTAGCAAACAACGAATTCGTAGCTCACATATCAATATAGGAGGTAGTAGACAAACTGTTTCTAAAATACAGTAGAAACGCGAGTTGACATGAAAAACGATTTCGTGAGGGTAACAAAAATTTCGCCTCGCGTGAAAAGATTCTGTGACGACTTATGCAGATTTTTCGACAACACGAGGCCTTAGCCACACGTACACAGAAAATGTGATAATATTTAGTGTTTACAGCTAATGTTGCAAGACGACTAAAGACATTCGCTGAGAACTTGCAATCCGAGTCTTAATTCGCAGCTGGCGGAGCGAGTATGATTCACCTCTACTACGCTCAGTTGCGATCTATTGTCGTATTGAATCAAAGTCTAAATTGGCGTAGCAATCTACATAAATACCTATGCTTTGTATAAGTATTATTCGATGTTGGCAGGCGAGCAGCAGCTACGTGACTCAGAGGTGAGATCTCTTGATCATCTTCGCGGATTTGGTTACTTTGAAACCTAAAAAATTGGCATCGATCACTTCAAACTTTAACGGCTTAAAGATTTAATTTTCATGTGTATATCTTGATTCTCTTTGACAGTAGGAAGCTCATAAGTGTTTTTTATAAATATTTGCGAAAATATTGTTGTTTCGGCTTCCCAATTCCATGACTCGGGTGTTGAATCACTATTAATGAATCATTACTTTTTTTTGTCTTCAACCAAATGCTATCCCCATCTGTTGCCAGGGTCAGATTGCCAAAAAGTATATTGGGCATTTGATTGGCCACTTCATCGTCTTTATCTTGTGACAAAATTGCTTTGCATCGACCAAGTACCAATGAGCCTATTCGTCATTATGTGTGACATACATAAACTTCGCCTTATACCTTTGTAGTAGTAGGTAATTGAAAACACTGCATATAATATCTACGTTAATCGCAACCGCATGCAAAAGCAAAACAATTTTTAATACGTTGCATAACGTTTGACGTTTCCGTATGAGTCGATGTGCGATATTGCTGATCGTCTGACGCGGCGGCTGCGGAGTGCCGACGGCAAACAAAGTTCGGCAACGAGGGGGTTACAGCATTGTGTAGCATTCTGCGGCCTACTGCACGGTGTAATGACGACTTGAGGTGACGACCATAGACAGTGCATAGTGCACGTGACACGTGGGCCACACCACGCACTACGGCTTTGTGTCGTACACGACTACACGTAGCGTTTGTAAACATTCACGCGAACCAGTAAACATCTTTGTGATGCCACTTGATTGTACATTTGTACCACCGCACGCGCACATTTTAATAAACATAATAATCTTGCTTGAATCATTAATCATCCCATCCCACTTTAATATTCCAAAGAGGAATTAATAAAAACCCATTGCCCCATTTCCTAGCGGTTTGAGTTTTGAATAATTAATTGGAGTCAGACGACGGTAAAATCGAATATTATGTATGAACTACACGCGTGTTTTGTCAACGAGTTGTTGGCGGCGATCATTTACCGTGAATATGCGTAACTGGATATTTCGCATTAAATGATCACAAAATTAATTCATTAAATAAACATATAATTATAATCCTTTAATTGACAAGTTCTTAATTTATTACCAACATACAACATAGGTAAGGCGCGTAACTCCATTGACCGTATTAACAATATTGTTGGATTACATGACTGACCTTTCCTGAAACAAAATATACGAAAACCGCACGGTGGGCCGATTTGAGCAAACCCGTAGAGCACTGGACGGTCAACCGAAAATTAATTAACATACTTTGGCGCGCAACCCTCGACCGTTGCGCGGACGGTTCGCTCACAGGTGGCCGGGGCCCACCCCCACATCGCACACCCCACCAACAAGGGCTACCACCTTTGTAAACGTTTTTTGTTCCCATAACGATTCATGATTTTGTTTTTTATTATTTTCCGCGCGCTCGAATACAGAACAGAGATAAAAAGATGTTAACTACGGATTTACGGAACTGCAAATATGTGGTTCTTCCGGTACGAGGTTGAACCTTTTGATTCGATTATGATAGTGTTCGATATCCAGATGTAACATTTAGATTTCATTAACGTTATTACAGGGTAGGTCTCTACTCTAAGCTACCTAATTAAATAGAGATGCGATTTACTAGCTTCAGGAAATTCACCTATAATTGGCAGCCCTGGGCAATCTGAAAACATATCTCTACATTTCAAATCTACGTATATGAAGTTAATTTGATGTGTCTGATTGCTGGCAGAGTAGTCAAACGAAATACCGTTCACAGGATTCAACCACAAACTCGACATTTGTTTTGTTAAACTAACAATTAAATTGATTAAGTACTGTTTTATATTGTGTAGTAACAGTAAGTGATTTAAAAGTATGAAAAACTCCTTGATGAAAATGTTACCAGAAATGAAAAAGCACGCAACAGGCATACTAAAACTTAATTTGACAATATAATTTACTTATTACCCATTAAGTTAACTGTATTTTGTTTTATTGACGTCGTAAAATATTTAATTGCACTTTGATAATTATAATTTTTCATGTACCTAAGTACTGTCCTGTTTTATTTATCCTTTTTATTTTTGTTTCTTGTAAATAAATAATAATTGGCGAAACAAGGTCTAGAATGGTTGCGAATGTGGCAATTGCATAAGTGGATACTAAGTAAATGTTAGGGAAAAAACGTTCTGCCACGAAACAGAGGTAGTTTTATAGATTTTAAAAGGCACACGCGATATGGAAGGGCCATACAGCATTAAATTGCCGGAATTATTCCATTGTTGATGTTAAATGCATTCCTGTTACAGGAATCGCGTGCAACACATATGTACCTTCTAACGTACCTATATAGACCCGTTGACGTACATAAATAACGGTACAGAATCACCCTGCTCATAGTTTCGGGCATAACTATGCTAACTGAAATATTACCCAGAGATTTAAATCTGAGATTTACACTTACAAACGCGACAGAATTATGAAAGTAAATCAAATTGAAAACTGTATTGAAAAAGTCACTAAACGACATTCAGATTCGATCAATGTCTGTCTTTTTTGCCTTTCAGCGAAAATTTGAAAGTGGTTAATATTTACTCTTTTAAACAGTTGTATTATTCACTTTGTATTACCTAGAACGGTTGATAAAAAGTTTGTATAAACATCTGCTTCACAAAGGTTTCTGTATGCGTAACTATTATGTCTGCTAGTGTCCCAACAGTTCTGTTTTACCTCGATGTGACTAATATTGCGTACGTAAGTACTTACGTACCTACTATGTGGGCATTGTCTATAAATACAGCGTGTGCCTTTTGTGCCGCCCACTCCGATATGTTATAAATGTTTCTGGAGAGTTTACCCTAGTTCTGTTCTTGATTCATAGTGTTATTATGAATTTATCGAAGGTATGTTACTTGCTGGTTTCGTCATACCTACTTATTGCCTATTTCGATAAAGTATTAAATAATAGGGTCCCCTCTTACTTCCCTATTTTATTATTAGTAGTTTGTAGTCTTATTCATGTCATAACAATAGGCTTAAGCAGACAGAGTTAATATAAATAAAATCGCAAACATTACTGCTAATATTGCACAATAGTATAAATCGCACGCATGAAATAGATAGGTCCCGTACTCCCGTTTAAATATGATCAAGAGCCGACCCCACCGCGGCGTAGCGAGGGTCCCACTTATTGCGGGCACTTGTCATATCAGCACAATGAACAGCCATGCTTTATTATTTTAATTATTGCACGTCCACGATGCGCCCTTTGTCAGCCAACCGCGAGCGCTCTGCTCGAATTAGTCACTGCTGAATAATAATTGTCCTAATTGAAGATCCTTGATACCTACAACTTGTGGAGTTGTCTCGATAGCACTTAGGTTACTAGACTGAACAGATAATTTATACTTATGGAAATTTACGCATGATAGCGAAAATCATTATTATTTCCTTTATTTATCTTTTGTACAAATTATTTACATTTTTAAATATTTCTTAAAAAACAATATAAAAACATTTAAACATATAACATATTGTTGCCCACCGGTATCGGGAATAGGGTCCAAGCTACCGGTGGTCAGCGAAAATCATTATCATTAAGGAAACAAAAATAATATACATATATAATATATTTACTAATTTCAATTATTATTTAGTTTTTTTTTCAATAAATAAATAAATGTAAACAAAAACAAATAGTGTTAGTAGAACTTATTTTTGATTGACAAACTGTTCGCAGAAATCGTTCTGGATTATAAAGAGGTCAATTTCTCATTTATAAAGACGATTGCTCAATATGTATGCGACGGAGACAATGCGAATTTGTTGCGTCAATGTGGGGCTTATTGACAGTACAATATACTAAGTTGCAAGTTTTTGTCTGTGTACATGGCATGGTGCGAAATAGCATTTCGCGGGAATTATTTAATTAGACCAGCGACCTAGTTGTGTAGTCTAAAGAATAAGGAGATTGAAATGTGGGTGTAAAGGAAAATCTTCGATATAAATATTGCCGGAATGTAGGTAGAAAAAGATAGGATTTATAAAGTAACGAGGAGGACAGCTCGTCGCGGAGGCAGGCGGGCGCATACTTTACTCTCGACTCTCGATCCGATCTTCATAAAGAAATTCTCCGTTTTGATATTATATTTATATTGTAAATGTTTCGTACCTGCATATTTGTAACAGTAAATATGAAAATTTCCGGAATGCCTACGAGCTTTCCTCCGATCTTGAGGGAACAAAGATTTTATTTGGTATTATGAAAATTTGAACTCGGTAGGTATTCCTTGGCTTCATTTGCCAGTTTTATTTTATCAACATGAATGAATCTTAGAAACTTTAAAATCGTTTATTTTAGCGAAAGACAATGTCGTCTACACTATTAAATTATGCAAATTGGGCGTTAATTTAAATGTTTCTACAAATAGAAGTGGTGAAATCAATTCAAATGTAAGCTCGCTTTTGAAACTACCGGTCTTATAAACTGGCCGTCAATTTAAAAAAGCTTTTTGTAATGCCTTAAAATGGTAACTGGAGACTAACCGCAGTTTTGCCGATGTATTATCGTATCGGCCACAATACGATTGGAAGTTTACAAGACGAGCATCCGACACGGTAAACAAACAAGCGTACTGACGTCAGAGGCACTCGAGCCGAGAGACCGAGCCCGAGACTCGTATCAACTGCTACGTAGACTACCAGACAAATCCATTCATTATTATTAATAATGTTTTTCATATTATTAAGAGGAAAATTCTGCAAGGAAATGCTGATTGAGAATTTAATAAAATCATCGACTAGGTACTGCTGTTCATAAATTCTCATGAACTCTTGTTGAAAATTTCCCCAAGACATCTCCTGAAAATTCTGTCTAACTGTGTGAATGTGACACTACATCAATATCAACAAAAATGTTCTAGATATTTAGATTCGAATGTTAATAATACTTTCCCCACCGTATAAATCAGCTTGTTATCTACCGATTGTTTTAAAACAATTAATTAATGTCTATTTCATTATTTTTTCCACTCAAGTTGGTGTTTCGACATATAAAAAGGTAAAGGGAACCGAAGGCATTGATTTAGAATAGTATCGTATTACCCAGCAACTGAGTCGTGGAGGTCATATAGGCAGTCGTTCCATATAAAATACTAGTATTCAGCAGCGTCCGTTAAGGTGGACGCGCAAGGGTAGCCCGCGAAATTTTAATTTTCTTACGTTTATTGCAATTTGCAGGTCAGTGTCAGGTTGTATGTTGATAAAAATATGAATCGCGCCAGTAACACGTATGGAGTTACAAAATTATAATCATTCAAATCATCAATAAAACCCTCCAAGCTCATTTAACCCCATTCAGTGACTTTTTGCCCTTGTTGCGCAGACCCCAAGTAACATGGGACTTGTACCATGTTACAATACAACAAACAATTGCAACACGTCGAAATAGTTATTGAATGGGGTTAAATAAACTTGGAGAGTTGTATTGATGATTTGAATGATTATCATTCTGTAACTCCATACGTGTTACTGGCGCAATTCATATTTTTATCAACATACAACCTGACACTGACCTGCAAATTGCAATAAACGAAAGAAAATTTAAATTTCGCGGGCTACCCTTGCGCTTCCACCTTAAGAAGCAGATGATGGTGGCGATAACTTATAACGTTCAATCGATCGAATTGTAAATTTTCTTTTATTACGTGTAAGGGTGAGTCATACAATTCACGGTCACACACATTATCTAGAATTACATGTTACGATGATACTGTTTGTTATGTAATCGGTTATCGCTTGGCGGAAAACTTTGATTTGTTGCGACAAATGCTTTTCAGGAATCTAGTTTTAGGAACGCTGAAGCTGTTGCAGAGTTTTGGATGAATTGAAAACTCTTTTCAGTTTAGCGTCTAATGTTAATGTTCTGCTTTGTTTAAAAATCGGAGTTATTTTTTTAGTTCCTAGCTAGGTAGGGGCATATACTCGTATATACGTTTTGATTCTATCTTACCAAGTTACCGTTATAAAAGATAGGCCTAAGCTACGTCAACCTTAGGCCTAACTATATAGATGCAATTAGTGTTCTTGCTGTTGGTAGTTATAGAGAGAGTTAAGCTTGAACAAAGACAGGTGTAAACCCAACAGTCAGGGCACTAGTGATTATAACCTAAACTTACATATTCCCAAATCAATCCAATTATCATGGATTTGTGTCTGCTGCTGCTTTTATAAAGAAGACCTGAAAAAATAAATTACGTTCGCCACCAATATTTGGGTGACCACTGGAAATCAGTTCCGAGCTGTGAGTCCCAATAGCACAGCACCATACCGAATGAAAGCCTTCTTGACACAGTCGTGATATGCAGCTACTATTTCTGCTTCGTAATCTTTTAATCCTCTTACTAATCTTTTTTGTATGTATCTTTCTTTCTAACCATGATATTTTCTTGTGTTACAGCGAGCGGCGCGCTCGCAGCCGGCACCATTGCGTCCCCGTGGAGCACGGCGGCCGGCGCGCCCGACACCAATGGCTCGGGCGGCGCCGACGCAAAGCACCTGGACGTCGGCGATGCTAGTGACGATGAGAAGGTGAATATATAACATATAATGATCACGTAACGTTCCCACCGCTAGGACACATGCCTCTTCTATGCGATCAGGCCCAGTGCGTGTTGGTACATATTCCAGGACCGTCTGCTTCTAAAAGTTTTGGTTGGACATCGCTGTGTTTCCTTGGAGTACCCCCATCGGATTAAGTCACAAACGATGTCCCACCAGCCTCCTGGGCGCTTAAAATGGCCGCTTTAGCAGATTCCTAATAGTATAGTAATATGAATTATGTTAAAAATCTTAAAACGGCATCACAGACGCAGTTAATGTTATGAATTGACACTGTGACCATTTTACGAAATGTAACGTAATTCATACTATTTTCCTATTTTGATTCTGCAGAAGCGGCCATTTTAGACCCCCTGTTCTGCTCTGTGTACAAGTCCATATGCACTTACAATGGCCCGTCCGAACATCGAACATCTCCGATACAAGTATAGAAGAACGTCTTGGTTAAGGAGGCAACTTGTTTTTGGCCGATCGATGACATGTTGATCTTGACATGATGAGAATAGAATACAATAAACCCACTACTTGAATACTTTATTGTACACCAAAATTAAAACACTGTTTTATAATACTACTAATTCTATGGTACAATGGAGGACTTCTTCCGGACAACCTTTAGAACCTTTGATGAGGTTTCATTTGAGGCAATAAATATTGACTGATCGAAAATGTAGTTGTACCTTTAATCCGACAAAGTGTGCAAGCGCGTGCGTGCGTGTGTGTTATTGTGGATAACGCCTTAACCAAGCGTTATCTATCAAGCATGTGGTTTAAGTATCTCTTAGTCAGCTGCCCGGTAAGACGCAAGACTTTAGAACCACCATAATAATGTCCAGGCCCAAACCCAAATGGCTAACAGCGTCATTTTTAGGAGACTTGACCGATCTAAAATTGATCATTTCCCCGCAGTAGCTTAATGAATTCTTCTACTTTTGGAATAACCCTATATCCAGTGTAAAGCATAAACTGTTCCAGACCATGCAGACGTAACTATCCTATTAATTTAATGATCATTGCTGGTCACTCGCCAACCGAGGCGCTGAACACGTGCCGATTTTAACTGCTCGTAAATATAAGTGCATATTTACGCTGTTCTTCACCTTAGGATGGGTGGGTGTTTCCCGCGTCGGTCAACTATTTACGGTTAGACGTGAAGCCGTCACTGGCTTGTGTACGAAAAGATGTGATTTTCATTCTCGTGGAAGAAGGATTTCCTCAGAATTTATTCCGATGTTAATCTTTCCATCGTAGTATCGGTAACGAAATGTTTATTTCCTTGTCTTTTTGTTATTCTCTATTTATTTCCGTCGATCGTGGTTCTAATGACTTCTGGATTGAAGGTTAATCGTTAATTTCATGTATCGTTGCCTGTCTCTCAATAAACGAAACAGTGAACTCACATCTGTAGATTTCATTGCACGGTTATTAGTAAATCTTAGTTCCCTTTTGTAAGTCATTAACCGCGGGAGCGTTGTTTGTAGAAGTAATAGTAAAGTCCGGATTAGAAGAGGGTACTTAAGCGTATATGCTCGTGTAAACATAAGCACACACAGCTGTAATTTGCTTAGGACAGAAAGTACAAGTGTGGTTCACAGTCACACGCATTTGCGATTGCAGGTCGCGCAAGGGTAACTTTAGAAGCCATTATCATATCGTGTAAAGTGATACATAAAATGTACCTCGTGTTCAGAGATTTACGCGGACTCTTTCGGCTGAATCATCCATGCGCGACCAAGAAATGCTAGATCTAAAAAAAATATTTCCAGTCATTCCAACTGGTTTCGCCTGCTTTTCATTATCAATAGTAGGTATTTATTTCACAATCAATCTCATAAAACAGAGCATTCATAGATTTTTAAAGATCACTACGGCTGATTGATAACGAAATAAATTGTGAACTGCAACTAAAACAAAACAATATTAGTAAGCGCGGTTGTGAGAAATTGCAAGTAAATATTGACTCTTAGTAGTTAACAAATCCAGAAACAGCTACGTTTCAAGTAGTTTCAAGGAACAGTGATTCACGATGTTTTCGATCCCGGCCTGTTGGACCAAGTCGAGGGCAGCGCGTTATTTTTATTTTCTTTTGAGAATAGAAGCAAGTCTATTAATTACAATGACGCACTCTTCGAGTTGTAACAGTCTGCAAGCAAACTCTCTTTACAAATGTTCATAATAAGTACATCTGTTCAGTGTTCCTACTTAGTTTCTTGTAATAAGGCTTCTTGAATTTATTTCATTTTCTCTGGAAGTGGACTAGGCTAACGTAGAAACAGTTTATCTTCGAAACGTATTTAGTTTGTAAGATTAATGATCGTGTCGTAAGATTCGATTCATTGGGGCGTAACAAGCTTTCGATATTGTTAAAGATACTAAGACAGTGCGTTCGGGAACAAGTTCTCGGCCGCACCGAGAGCGAGACTCCTAGAGCAAATGTTTCCTACTAATCAATTAGAAGTAATCAAATCACCAACTGTTGTTTAAAATGTAAAATATCAAAGCAGTAACATTCGTACTAATTAGGGACACACATTGTACAAAAACTTTTGGTCGTATTATTTGCCAACACTAACTCAAAAATTGCACTAGCAGCTAACTATTACTGTATGTGAGTTTGCTATTACTGCAAGCATCTCCATTAGAACATCGAGGTTGTACGGAACGCGATTGTTCCCTAACTTGGTAGATTACATTATTGCCGTAATTATGGGACTTTCTGACTTCCAAGCTTTTCGGTTTACCCAAATCTTGGATTGACCAGAAATACCTTTTTATACTTTCCTTTTTTCCTGCGTTTTGTTTTTCTTTTAGTTTTAAAAACATTCGTGTCCTGTGGAAGCGTGTTTTCTTCGTCTATTTTTACGTACTGTGGGAAAAATTATCGATTCTACATTGTTTCGATATTTAAATAAGTTATGTTTTTATAACAAAGCGCGTTCGCAGGACATGTCCGCGGCCGATGCGGAGGGAGTATGGAGTCCGGACATTGAGCAGAGCTTCCAAGAGGCTCTGGCCATCTACCCGCCGTGTGGCAGACGCAAAATTATTCTCTCCGACGAGGGCAAGATGTACGGTGAGTCCAAACATGCTAGAAGTCTTTGTAGGCACTAGCTTTTGTCATGTCTTTCCTAAATTGATGATATTGGGGGTGCCAGAGGGTTATCTGGATGAAGATGGTATTTTTTCTGTTGATAAAGGTGAAGATTCTGCTTTAGACAATGGTAGGATTGATGGTTTTTCGCATAGAACCTGTAAGTAAAATTCCCGCAAAAGACATGATAGGCCTAAATATAAAGCACACACATGTAGTAATAATTGTGTTAAAATTGCTATCGCTAACACATCGATTTACGTATATGTCCCTTAAGTTAAATAATGAAGAGATATCAAGGCCACTCCGCCGAAAATGAACAATGGCAGTGGCACGAGACAAAAGCCACTGTAGTACCTATTGAAGTCGGCCGACAAAGCGGTTTGCGCAATAGGATTCCGCGGAAAGACGTGAACCAACAATTATTATCTCTCTTGATCGGACCATGTCGCCAATTCGAAGAACCCATATGTTGTCGCGTGGCTTTTGTTTCAACGTTCACGTGTATAAATACACGAGTGGTAATTAGTCAGGAACGAATGCTATGCCCCATATGTTGACATCACAAGAAAAATATTTCTAAATTAACCCCCAACTGGTTCTCAATAAGCCACGATTATTAAAATGAAAGCTCTGTTCATGAAAGGGAGGCAGGAGCAAATTTTTTCACGTTACATTGTTAACTTAGAAAGCTCGTTAACGCGAACGTGACGATTGCTACATAAAAGCAACGCTCTGCCTCCAGTAAATTAACTGCCGAAGGAAACGGTTTGTATTGCTTTAGTATTTTATAGTTGACGTAAAGTCTTCTTCTGCGTGGCTTTTGTTAATCCCAGCTGTTGACAACTTGTCGGGGGTCGTCTCGTAGTTCCCTACGAAGTATTATGAAGAAATAATAGTTTGAATAAAACAGTTTGCGAAGTGGGTTAGTTCTGAGTCCTGCATGCTTAACCCGAGGAGAATAGTTCCATAACGCTTTCCGAAAAGTAATATTACGGGTGCTATGGAGCAGAATTGACATAGGACAATTATCAGAGGGTGGCAGTGCCATTACAACGCCGCCGGACGCACATTAAGTTTGCGTCAAGCGCCCAACATTATACGTCCCGGTTTTAATTAAAGGACTGCCCGCTCAGCCTCGTCGCGGTGCCAAATGGAATTGCTAAACAAATTTACCACAGGCGATGTGTCCACCTTAAGTGATTTAATAGGCGTAAAGAAATGCGATGTTTAAATTACTTCAAATCTTACGGTTCCACACTGCGGAAGGGGAAATTGGGGGAATGCCCGACAAGTTTTAGGCCTATGATATGCTTTGATGTAGGAATTCACGTTCATTATTTTTTGTGTCAAGCATTTAGAACATTATTTGTACACTCTAGCAAATTTCGTTATGTCATAGAAAACAGCAAAGCAACTATAATAAAAGTCCTGAAATTTATTCAGAGAGGTTTGTCACATAAAATAAGTAGACTCTATTAGTAAACAACTATGTCTAACTGTTATTACTATGTGCAAAAGATGTTGATAATGGCTATCTGTGTAGATAATAATTGCGGACACGCGTCGCGTCGCCCGGACAATATATGACCACATTACTCGAGGACGTGTCCTCCCGCTTAATCTACGTAAAAGTGCGTCACCCTTGTCCGTTTCGTTGCCTCCCCCTCCCTTGCCGGCGTGACGTTCCACGGGACACTGTTTTGCCTGATCGTCATGTGCTGCAATAATCCCGCATTCTTTTAGGGTGATATTATTGTGTGTTTATTAAAAGAATAATGGGGAATTGTTTTCCATTTCAGCGGTTAGAAAATTACGTTATGATGTTTTGTTTTGGTTGAGTGGATGTAGATTATCTGTCTCCTTGACAATGTATGAATGTAGAATGCATACACTTTGAGCAAAAAGTATAAATAACAACTCAAGTCCTCCAGTAGATAACCTTTACCGGGTGAAGTACTCTTCAGTTATTTAATTTAATATCTAATAAACTGGGAATCTTCAGCTCCTTGATCAAATAAAGACGTAGAGCAGAATAAACACAAGACACACGTTTATCTGAAAGTTATGACAACTGAAGTCGAGTGCCGATAAAAGTTATACTAGCCAGGCGATACCGTCTTACTGTTTATTAGATATCCAATACTAGGTCTCGTGCGAGCGTAAGTCCGTGTATTGAGCTATCAGCTTCGTTATTACATTAGTGCGAGTGCAGCTTGTCACCCACGTGGCGGAGGAGCACGCCGTTTTGAAGACATGGGAACAGCTTGCCAACAAAGCTAGTGCTCAGGTTTGCTGGCGGCACGTTCGTGAGTTAAGACATTCAAAACCGCTCAATATCCTGGGAGTATGAAAGTTTCGTCGGCGCACGGCTTCACGTGGTCCGGGGGTGGCAGGCGAGGGGTTCGTCGGGAGGGCTAAACTATGCGAAGAATGCGCAATTAGTGAGCGAGCGAGCGTGTAAGGGGCCCGGCCGCGCCGCTAGGCGGCGAACGCAGTAAGAAAATATAAAGAAGGGGCGGGCCGCCCGCGCCCGTTGTTTAGCGCCCCGCCCGCTTCGGGCATAACTCCCGATTGTCTCCCAAGAAATCCTCCTTAGACCTGTCGCAACTCAACCCTTTCCGTGAGGATTTGCTCCGCATAGCTCCTGTTTGGGTCAGCGTGAAATTCTGCTACGACGCCCGTGTAACTCTACAAAGTCCAATATCTTTCGCAGAGCCTTTGTCATTCAAAGGTCTTCATTTTTGACGAACTGTCCTTGTTACTACAATATTGTTTCCATTCTGCCAAGCTTTATTTCCAAGTTATTATTAAAATACTCAGTTGTACCCTATTAACACATTGTAGGCGGCACCCTAATAAAATTGTCTTAGATAATATCTAATTAAAACCGAATCATGGTGTCGATCGGTGGGGTAGTGGTTGATAATTAGCTGAAATCACACGGAAAATGGGTCTAAAATATGCGGTTTAAAATAAAATTATAGGCCTTGTTAGAATATTTATTTCATACTGGTCATTAAAGTTAATAATGCGGTCTTAAATGCGTGTGTTAGTTTAGAATACTTAGGTGGAAGGAATATAACAATAGGTACCATGAAACTAAACATTTAGACCTATTTATTCTCAAAAGTGTTTGCACGGGCACGCACAAACTCTCGCCTTCCTAATAGACTGATATTATTGATGGAAATATATTTTGTGGGCAAAAGCTCTCTTAGCAAAAACAATCGCGAAGTCATGCCTCAGGTACGACGTTAATGTATTTCTGATGGATCTCCAATATCTCCCCAGTTGGCGAATAAATTACTTTTCAAAACGCCCCGGCCGTAAGAAGAGGATCGGGAAATATGAAAAAAATCATCACACCTAACTTACATTTTATTAAAAACATCTAAAATTGTGAAACTTGTAAATAAACAAGAAAGTAATTATAAATGTACGACAGTAACAACAAATACCTGTTCAAAAAGAAAATAGTTAATATTCATAGTGTAGCTGGAGCGTGCACGCACAATTTCCTCGCGGAGTGCGCGAGAGCGTGGCCGCGTCGCGCTGGCAATGGACCAAATTAGCCAACTAACGAACTAATAAATAATGATCTCTTGTTTTTCTATTCACTGTGGAATAGAAACGTTTCGACTTGATCCTTCTCTGCACCGCACTATTTATAGAAGGATGCACACGACGTTTCGGGTGAAAGCACTCTTAATGCTCAATTCGCGGGCGCGTATGTCACAAATGGAAGTTACGCTCACAACGGATAACATACGACGTGTATATTCACTTTACTAATTCGTGCTAACAGCAATTTGTTAGAGTGGCCGCACTTACTAATTTTAGCTTAACACCCGCCGTGAAAAGTTTACGACGGTGCCATAATTTCGAAGTAATTTCAAGAATGTTTGACTTAACAGTCTTGAAGAGTTTCCTTCTCAAGATCTGAGCTTTCATTCTAGTTTAATATAAAAATAACTGATATTGCTTTTATCTTGTAGCAGGCCGTGTAGTAGCGCGGTATTTAAGGCGCAATGCAGAATATTATGATGAAGGTTATTATAGGCAATAACAGACGCAGGAAACTTTAAATAGATTTTATTGAGTGTTCATAATTCGCACGCAAAAGTAACATGTAACCAGCCCAACGGTTATGGTGGGCTCACTTACACGGAAAAACTACATCATGGCTCTGCACAATCGCTAAGAATTGCGCAGCGCCCTTGTAAGCGCATCTATAAAGGGGTAGTAATAAAAGCCCGAAAGAAAAATGAGCAAACTCAGAACATGACATTTACTGCTCGAAATACTAATTTTTAAACAGCTGAAAGGACAAAGAAAAGACCGAATTAAATACTGAAAATCAATACAGCATTTGTTAACGTAATATTTTTCCACCAACATCATCTCTAGAGAGAGTTTAGAAAGAGTTCAAAGAGAGTCTGCAGGGTTTAAAGGCTCCTATTTCTGTCTACAGGGTTTAAAGTAACCTAACACGAAGGGGATGGCGGGATCTTATTCCGCTCGCTTTCTCTCTCAAGAGCCTGCCATCCCCTTCGAACCTAACCTGTCCGGAGTCGGGGTGCCCAAAGTCCCGAGCTCGCTTCGCTCGCTCTTTCATCCTAAGTTATAGAGCTTACGAAAACGGTTATTTTAGCAGAACATGTTTTCGGAAACTTAACATTTTTTTTTTCGGAAGTTTTTTTTTTTTTGGAAATTTAGTTTATAATATTTCGTAGAATTGAAATTTAAATGAGCGTATTCAAATTGTTGTTTGTTTATTAAAGAGAACATTTTTGTCGGTTAATTTTTCGGTAATTCATTTTAACCAAGTTTAGTATTACAGTCGACCACAGATCGTTGGAAGTTATTTTTTTTTCGGAAGCTTTATTATTTCCTTCTTTATAGGCACTTCAGAATCGATCGCAAAAAGCGCACAGTAACTAACCCCTTTTTGCCGCTCCTATATGATGGACAAATTCGTAGTGTTAATCAATACCCGTACAGATAGTTGGTACGTATACGTACGCATTGGCCTCAACGAGCAAGCAAGGGGTTAATTAAATTCGCACCAGCGGCCGCCTCTCGTCGCCATCGCATTCCCCGAATTCAATGAGATTTCAATTTACTTTGCTCTGGCCGGCTCTTCCTCTATAGTTTCCATCAATTAATACACGATGTATATTAAAATTTCGTCACTAAGTTGCATTTAGGTTTGATTACTAATTTTATGACTACCGTTTCTAGCTGTTTGTGCTGTTTTCCTTGGTTATTAATACTTATTATTAAGTATTGCTATCTAATGTTAAGTAATAGGTATTTGTAGGATGATCGATGCTACTAAGGAAAAGAAGACTGGATGGCCGTTCTTTTAACAGTAACCGCACGTCATAGAGAGTGATAGAACATGCTGAAAACGAGTTCATTTCAGCAACAATAAGTCTTAGATACTTTTCGTCAGTTTTTGTTCAAATGCGTTCTTGTGGCTACATATAACGCAATCGACGCCTAATTACAATATAAAACTAAAATAGATAATAAATAAACTCAATATTTGAATAAAAAACAAGATTTAAAATATCTATCGGCAACATTATTCAATGTAAACCAACTGAAAATTATTTTACAATCCCAATTTGCACTGACTACGGACGATCCACCCCGCATTCCAGCTCACTGCAGTTTCAATGATTGAAAATAGCTATTCAAAATATTTTGAAAATTGTTTCATAACAGGATCGACAGAGCGCTGCCTGCATTGCATTCTACGCGTTTGTCTGAAAGAGCTATGCTAAATATTCCGCGGGCAATTGGCACATGTTTTAACCCCTTCAGTATTTAAATTGAAATGTTTCAGTTATTAATATACAAACGCCGAAGTTTGAATGTTTGGAACTCAATCATGGCGTAACTAGATGGATTAAATCGTTTCATATAGTTCGAATTTCAGGATTCTGGTAATGGACTATTTCTAGATTCAGAACTTTTCATTTTGGAAAATGTGATGCGGTTTCGGTTTTCGACCATTTTGTTTTAGACTATATCATATAATGTACATACAGGGTGTAACAGGAACCTTCAGGAAGCCGTCAACCAGGCATTATGTACGTACATCAAATTATGTAACTTTACGCAAAAATTATTGCTGGGAAACGACTTAGTTTTTGGGGTGAAAAATCACGTTTTACGGTAGGACTCAATGTAACGCACTCAAATGGATGGATTGAATAGTACGGGGCTCGGAGGTGTTTAAAGTAAAGGAGGCCGTGGAGGGCTTGTTACACCGTTTATGTGCTTATGTACAATTGGTTGCATTTCTAGTAGATTAGGTAACAACTCCAAACAAACTGCCAAAAGTTCTTAAGATTGTAAGACTGAAAACATCGGTAATAATCTTGGTTCATTACTTTGAATAACATGACTTTTATTACATTACAGGAAGGAACGAGCTGATAGCAAGGTATATAAAACTCAGAACAGGAAAGACGCGCACGAGAAAACAAGTCTCATCCCACATACAGGTGCTAGCGAGGCGAAAACTACGGGAAATACAGGCGAAACTCAAAGTGGTTAGTATCTTTTAACATACCCACCAGTATTTATGTACATCAATATCAATTAGCATTGTTTTTAAATGAAACATTTTTGTACTAGTGAAGCGACATTTGATGTCGAAGTTTTGATTCAATTAGCTGAATACTTTCGGTCAGTACCTACGGTGCCAATAAAAACATGTCACAGAAGATACAGAGTATTAAAATATACATATGAATGGCATTTAGGATGGTGGGGTGATGAAAGAAAAGGCCATGCAGTCAATGAGCACACTATCTAGCGCACAGATCGTAGCCGGGTTACCACACCCAGCGTACCACCACACGGTACTCACCTTGCAAAAGGCATGCCTTTGTGTTTCTAGTAAAAATAAAACTAAATCGCCTTTAAATTGTGTTGCTTCACTACTATTTAGGCATGTTGCCAAATGCACGTATTAAGTAAAGAATAGGCGACAATAACACCAATCGAATACTGTAATTGCTTTACTCACATTTTGTTTAGTTTTCTACCATATTACAAATAATCGACTGGTAATTGGATTGGACTAAAACATATTGAAAATACTTAATAATATTGATGGAAAGAATCATGTTTATAGATATACACTTTGTTCAGGGCGTGCACTACATTAAAATAAATTAAAACTACATCCATGTCTCCATGTTTTCACAAATAAAATAATGCTTCAAGTGATGTGTGTAGAATTTAACAACTTGAGCAGACAATAACAAGAAAGCTTATTTTAACAATAGTTATGATTATGAAGAATTTAACAATGTATTTTATTTTTACAGCAATTTTGGCAACCGGGTCTACAAGCTGGACCGTCACAAGAGTAAGTATCTTGCTAAAACATAGTACTGAACTTGAGGAGTTCATAGAGTGCATAACTTAGAATATAATAGTTATACTTTGCTCCCCGCTTGTAACTTGTAGTAACTACTTGACTGAAGTTAGTTGTATTCATACAACATATTCTGCGTCTTAGTATTCCCGACTTGATGTAAAACAGGACACCCGGCCGGCAAAGCACTTGACCCAAAATTCTATACCCAGATTTATCTCAACGAAGAATTCAAGCAAAAAGACTCCAATAATAAATTAAAAAGACTTACATCTGGACAAATCCCCCCTAATACCAGACAACAACACTCAAGCATACTTCCTGCGAATCATCACGTACCGAACGAGATATTTTATATCAATTATAGTGGCAATTCTTGGGGGACACCTATGCTTAGCAATGAGAAAAAAAATATACCTATTAGCCAATTCATTTTCTTTTGTTTAATATATATAATTTACTTATTTTCCGTGTCGTTAACCAGACAGTATTTTAAATTCTGTTGCCCCAAAACTTCGCGACTTCCACGGCGTCGAGGGTCAATAGGACAGGGGACAGCACGGTTGGCGCAGTGGCTGAGTGATTGACTGCTGCGCTGCGTGTCGCGGGTTCGATTCCCGCTCGGAACAAATATTTGTATGTGCTACTTGTTCCGGGTCTGGCTGTCTGTGCATGTGAGTTTAAATGTTTGTAAACTCATCCACGTTTTAATAAAAAAATGGCAGCGTGGTGTTCGCTTTGACTGCATTGCATGTTTTGGGGCACAGAGGGCAGGATTGGCAGTGGGATATAGTGTAGACACCCAGGTGACAGCGCCAAACATGGCGCTCCGTCTCATCCAATAATTTTGTTTTCAAAAAAGGTATCGTGCCGTTTTTGCCGATTTGCATCTGATACTAACAGAACTGTTTGTTTGTTCCAGCGTAAAACCGTTCCCCGGAGCGGGCTACAAGGGTGTCCCCGGTGTCGGCGGCGTGGTGCCGAGCGGGACGGACGTGGCGCCGCCGCCGCCCTGGGAGGGGCGCGCCATCGCGACACACAAGCTGCGGCTCGTGGAGTTCTCCGCCTTCGTCGAACACCCACGGGATCCAGAAACGGTACTTGAAGACTAGGACATTACTCACGTAGGCTTCATTGTAGGACCCCAAACCGGGTTAGAAGCGTTATGACTACCTCTCGATAAGACTAAATAGCAGATATGACTAGTTCGCTATAGGACTTAATCTCGATATGACTAATATGACTTGTCGAATTTACTGTCTTCGTCGATTACTGGACCCCGGTAAGATATATTGGAAGTCTTGTGGTGGAAAACTGTTCATCGATCCGAAAACGGTTAGATTTTGAAGTGCTCTTTGTAAAACCCCAAACTCAATTACCTTGCTTTGCTGACTTCGTCAGTAGGTACCCGGTGGAAAGAAATATGGGAATCCTTGTGGTAGTTTATTAAAAAACATGAAGTAATATAAAACAACGAGAACTACAACTCTATTTCTGTGTTTCGAGGAAAGGATCAGTCAGTCAAACTGGTAAGAACAAATTACGGACCAACCGCGGACAACGGACAATACTGTACAATATTTATTTACTAACAGCATGTATAACCGCGAATGCAATTAGTCCGCACTGGTTTGACGAACCCGCATAGTACATAATCGAAGAAAACCCGTAACATGGGGCATACGGGAAGACGTCATAAGGTCTGTGGTTGTCTACTGAGTCAACGGACAGAGACTGACGTAATGCTGGGTTAGGAAATCCCTAACTTTAGCGATGCACATGTAGCTACTACTTTGTTAACAATGTTGAAACTCGGGAACCCACCTTGAAACTGGGGAATTTCAGTCAATCATTGAATGCTATTTATAATGTACTTGTGTCTACCTAATTTAAATCAGTTAACAAAAAAGAATAAAAAAAAAAAAAAAAATGTTGTTGTCAAAAATTAGGTCTCGACTTAAATCACAGATGCAGATCACAGTACCTGTGAACCCAGGGTTGCGGGACTGTTCGAAAGAGATACCGCGGCCCTGGAACACAAAGGGCAAAGGAACATGGATGGGTTTTAGTCAGTAAAAGTCTGACACTCCCTCCTGCTCAGCCCAGAGCGGGAGGGGTTATTTGATGATTTCCCATCGGTAGAAAAAAAAAAAAAAAGTTCCTGGGAATGTCTCACTAATTTAAATTAATTTATCTGATGAAAAAGAAAAACTGCTTAAAGTTCTCCAGAGCTATAGATCCTAAGACAACACGGGGGACGAAGGAAGATACCGATGTCCTGACGTAGTTTATAGTGATGTTGTTTTTAATGACGTGTACAAGAAATTAAAGTGGTCGAGATTGACGGAAAGCAGCATTCGATTTTCGAACTTCTAATCCGGATGTTTTAGGGTCCTCGTCTTATTTCAGTGTTCCTCAACTCGTATACAGATTTCACCTTGGACCTTTGAAACAATAAATAACAGCAACGTAGAGTATATAAAATGTATAACATAATAAAACTAAAGGACTGTCAGCGCTCGCTAACAAATTGAAAGTAACGCACCTTGAACTTTTGGTAACATGAAATAATAAATTGCAACTGTCTCGCTTTGACTGACATTATAAGTTTATGTTTATATAAATACTACCAACATATTATTGTTTAAAAAAAAAACTAGATAGAAACAAGTTAGGACAATTTTTTATTAGTTTTAGAGCTATGTGAACACTCGTGCTCTTAAAACGGTAAAGGAAACCTGCAGGTACCTACTAGAACAGTTTGAAGTTAGAAGACATGTGACATCTGCCAACCTGCACTAGGCCCGTGTAGTGGATTGCTGGCAGCCCACTGTCCCAGCAGTGGGACCATAGGCTGATTATGAACACTGAGCTATATTTTCGTATATAATACAAGATTTATACGAGCCGTGGCTGCTACAGAGAAATTCATGATGGAAAAGCCTAATAAAATAACACTGCCCGATCAGGGAATCGAACTCAGGATCTCATGTTTAGACCACTAGACCAACGGTCAGTCGGCGTCTGGATTTGTGCCCGGTTGATGGCAATAGGCCCGCCCCCTATTACATAGCACTTAAACATAACTGGCGACATATGGGTGTACTATTAAGTACACCTCTGCTTAACCATTCGCACATTACAGGCGTGATTATGTTATTTCTACGAACATTATACTTATTAACTTTAACAACACATTATACTTTTTAACTTAGTATCCTTTTCTTTTGTTTCCAGTACCCCAGTTCGGCGCCGGCGCAACATCTATTCGTACACATAGGCGGCACAGTTACATACGCAGATCCTTTATTAGAGGTAAGATATTAGCCCTTTTATCTTTTCTTAAAAAGGCCTTGTCTCAATATTTTGTAAGAAAAAAATCTTACGAGATAAAACCGCTACATAATAGCCTTTTAAATGTTTGCCATACCGCCAGTAAGCAGTTATTTTTAAGCTCAATTTTTTTTTAATCCCTAAGACAATAGACTTATGGAGCACGACTATCTAAACTTTTTTATAACAACAGAGAATTGTTCTAATTTTTAATTCTAATCCTTCTTTTTTCGTCCACAGTCGGTAGACGTACAACAGATTAACGATAAGTTCCCTGAGAAGAAAGGTGGCCTCAAAGAGTTATATGAGAAGGGACCCAGAAATGCCTTCTTCCTGGTCAAGTTCTGGGCGGACCTGAACACAAATAACCTGGACGATCCAGGGGCCTTCTACGGGGTCACTAGTGTGTAAGTATATTTTGATTAAATTTCGATTTCGATGACATATATGATATAAATTTCGATTTCGGCTTGGTGATAGAAATCTATTGTGGCAGATGGAGGAGGTCTTTGCCAATGGTAGGTTTTTGAGACAAAAATCACTACATACTAACAAAGTCGCTTCCCGCTGTCTGTCCCTACGTATGCTTAAATCTTTAAAACTACGTAACGGATTTTTATGCGGTTTTTTTAATAGATAGAGTGATTCAAGAGGAAGGTTTATATATATAACATTGCACCCGTGCGAAGCCGGGACGGGTCGCTAGTGAATAAATAAATGACTGACTAGAGTGTACACATGTGTAGTGCAAAAAAAATTAAGTTGAGTTATGTTAATAACTAAAATAACTTTAATGTTCTTGGGGGATTCGCGGGCACAAAAAATGCTAGCAACCGCTACGCCATCTACGCGCG
The DNA here is from genome assembly GCA_947578425.1 of Eugnorisma glareosa. Lineage (NCBI taxonomy): Eukaryota > Metazoa > Arthropoda > Insecta > Lepidoptera > Noctuidae > Eugnorisma > Eugnorisma glareosa. The sequence goes on along the minus strand of OX387970.1, from coordinate 15,891,192 downwards.
TAATATCTGTATAACATGCGTCAAAAACACGTTCGACTTATTAAATAATGCCAAATGATATTATTTTTACGACTGTGACGCCATTAATGCGATAAAATTGTAGCTATTCCAAACTGCTACGTCAAATAATACCTACGGATTGAAATGTTATACATTGATTGATGTCCACATTGATATCATGCCAAGACTTGGAAGACCACTCGGATTCATTTAACATAAGCCTCGTCATCATTGTGTACTTGCCACTGCACTGCAATAAATGCCTACAAGATTTTCCTAAATCACTATCTACTATTTATAAATGCCAAAGTTTGTCAGGAAGGATGGCTATATGTTTGTGACTTCGTCACGCAAAAACTACCGAACGGATTTGCTTGATTTTTTGGCACTCTAGTTTAAAACCTGGATTAATACATAGGATAATTTTTATTCCGGTATCACGCATGGGACACTTTCCGGACTCCACGCGGGAAAAGCCGCGGGCATGAGAAATTGAACGGCCCTCCTGTTCAATTTCTTATGCCCGCGGCTTCTCCCAATAGCAACAAGAACTTGGGTGGTATACTACGACTAAAAACCCGAGTACTGAAAAATCGCGCTCCAATTAAAATCGTGTTTTTTTTCAGTTTGTAGCCTATGTTACCCGGGCCATACCAATGAATCGATTGACACCTTATTCATCAAAATCTGATGAATAGTTAAGACGTTAAGGAGGAACATACGAAAATGCAAACATAAACATACATACATACACTGCTAAAATCATAACCCTCCCTTTCTTTGCCGTAGTCGGGTAAAAACCGACCACCTGCGTCAGTGGTGATGACCCTATGAAGGAGACAAACCTATCTCAAGAAGAGAGAAGAGTTACTGGGCTTTCGCAAAAAAAAGACAAAAGAATAATAGGGTTTTTACGGATTTAAGTTGAGAAAAAAAAATAAGTTGCACCGACCTCATGTAACATTGGACAAGAACAGAAAGATTATGATGACGTTTTAAATTACCTTACCGGTATATTTTGTACCAACACAAATATCACATTTGGATGCAACTGAGGAGCTGTTGAATAAGCTCGAGCGTTTGCAAAATCTTTGCATTCTTTTTGTGTTTGGACTGAGGAAATATGACCATGTTTCTCACTTCCGTAAGGAACTGAAGTGGCTCCCTATTCGTCTTCGCAGGAACACTCGGATATTATGTATCCTCTACAACATTCTTTATAACCCTTCATATCCCAGCTACCTGCGCGATCGTTTTTCGTTTACCCGCCCTTCTGATACTCTGAGTAGATCCCACCTCAGGCATCATCTTAATTTCCCATCCCATAAAACTGAATTCTATTCTAATTCCTTCTCTGTTCACGCAGTACGCTTGTGGAACTCTCTTCCGCCTAACATTCGAGATTCTAAAACTATATTTGTCTTCAAAAAGCAAGTCAAAGAGTAACTGTAGTACTGCAATATTCTGGATATTATACATATTGTAGGTATATATTTATTTTGTATATTATGTGTATATATATTTGTGTGTATGTTTATTTTATATAGGCATATTGAAATTTTCCTGTTTTGTCTTTTCTACACACTGTGTCTACATTTCTAATCTAACTTTCCTCTCGCAGGTCTACTGGAAGAAATTTCTTATGAAATAAGCAGCACCTTTGTGCTCTTCAATCTTAATGTAATGTCCTATTAAGTATTTTGTGTGTACATAAATAAAGAAATCACATATTTTTTCTCTTTTATTACAGGTACGAAAGCAACGAGAACATGACCATAACGTGTAGTACTAAGGTCTGTTCCTTCGGCAAGCAAGTGGTCGAGAAGGTGGAGACGGAATACGCGCGCTTTGAAGGCGGCCGGTTCGTGTATCGCATACATCGATCGCCGATGTGCGAGTATATGGTCAACTTCATACACAAGCTGAAGCATCTACCCGAGAAATATATGATGAACAGCGTGCTAGAAAACTTCACTATACTACAGGTAAGGGTCACTGATTTTTAAGGGTCCGACTTCGAACAAAATAATCGGAACCTTTAAACCGAATTCAACTTTATTTTTTTTGTATAATTATCATTTGCTTCGGTGAATGAAAATATCGTGAGGAAACCAGCGTGCCTGAGAGATATTTCTCGACGGCATGTAAAGCCAAGTCAGAGGCACATGGGCGGCATAAAGCTCTGGCACCAGGTTAGGCACTAACCACATGACACAGACAGACAGTTTAATTTGAGTAGATTTTTATGGTTACTTTATGCCCCCAGTGTTCTTTACGTTGCGAATTTCAAGGATTTTTAATTATTTTTCTGGGACCACCCAAGCTTCTTTGTTTTGTTTTTGGAGTGGGTTGCGCGACGGACTATGAGAGTGGGGGAGACACAAGAGCAATTTCTCAGTCCACTTGTATTCACGCACTCACCCGTGTAGTGAAATATAATTATTTCACTCTTGAGATTGACCGCCATGACCAAAATTAAATTCCGGGGTTGGAAAATAAGAGGCTTGTTCGAAAAAACCCCTGCATTTATTTTGCAGTTGGACTTACCGGTACTCATTTGACACAGGTTTTCAGTCTTTGGGTGAAGTTGGATGTATCTAATTATCTGATAAGTAAAATAATAGCTCAGTCCAAAGCCTAAATTAAATGACGATGATAGCCTGGTGAAGTGGCCCAAAAAGTCTGATAACCAGTCTTACCAAGGGGTATAGTATAACCCAGCACTAACTGGGTTGTGGAGGTCAGATAGGCAGTCGCTCCATGTAAAATACGCGCCACGAATGATGAGACTTGACACAACACGTGATTTGACTTGCGCAGTAGACCCCATACCGCTAAAGAGTCCTTAAAATCGTCTACTGCGCAAGTCTAACTACGTGTTGTGTCAAGTCTCATCTTTCTTGGCGCGTATTGTATTCAGCTGCATCCGGTTAGACTGGAAGCCGACCGTAACATAGTTGAGAAAAGGCTCAGCAGGTGATGATGATAGCCTGGTGAAAGTTACGGGGATCTGCTGGATGCGATCATCATGCGTCAATGTGGGCGACACTTGGACGAGGCCTATGTCTAGCAGTGGACGTCTTTGGGCTGAAATGATGATGATGATAGCCTGTTTCCTACAAAAATAAACTTTATCCTACGTAGAAAAGCCCACCTTAACTTTAAATTACGTTTTTGCAAAAAATGCGCCACTCGGCATTAAACGGCGAGTGCATTTAATCGGCGTTGTTTACTTGTAATGATAGTTATATAGCTATGTTTTGCGCTACCCGTGAGCATGGCATGCACTACGCAACCAGAATACTCAAGTGGTGTTCAGGGTTTGATAAGTTAGTTAACGTTGAAATGTAAATAAATAAGCAAAGTTTTTTGTTCAAAGATCTCTCATTGGTTTCCACAGTTCTGGTTGATAGTGTAGGAATTTCTGGCTATCATTATTTAAACTTTCTCAGTCCTTCTTGAAAATACCTCTTTCCCCATAGTCTCAGTTCGCACACTCTATGTGTTGCCTCTTCTGGTCATTCTCTCATCAGCCGGCAAGCGGCTTCTATACCTGACTCTGTGACCACGTCCATCATTAGGCGCCCACACTGCGTGACTCTGGCCCGCCCAGTCCCACTTCAGCTTAACATAACTTCACGCCTGTAGTCCCGAAAGGATTAAGCAAAGATGTACCTTAAAGGACATTGACATTTCGCCAGTCTTGTTCAAGTCCCATGTAATAAGCCGCGAGTTTATTGCGATCGGGCAAATTTCAGACTTTGGTTAAAACCGAATTACACAAATACATCTAATTAAGAAACCCTACTCAAAAATTATTGCGGAGACTACTTTTTTTTGGGTGAGAAATCACGTTTTACGATAAAACTCAATGTAACGCACAACCTTAAAAACTAGTATTTCAAAAAAACTTGTGATAGGGTTGGAACTTTGACCTTGGACTCGAAGATACCTCTTGATACCTCCAGTATCTCTGGATACTGGAGGTATCAAGAGGTATCTTCGAGTTACGGAGGTAACTAAGGCATGGTCCATAACAAAAAAAATCGCAATCTCGAGGAGAACAAGTGCCTATCGGCTTCGTTAACTATTTACACCCCCTTTATAAATTCATCATGTTGTTATGATAATGAAGCAAATAACAGACATTTAAGTACTAAACCATAAACTTTATTGTCCTACAGGTGGTGTCAAACCGCGACACGCAAGAGACATTATTATGTGCCGCGTTTGTGTTTGAAGTGTCGAACAGTGAGCACGGAGCGCAGCATCACATCTACAGGCTCGTCAAAGACTGAAGCGCTCCGCACAAGCACTACTCCCGTACAACCATTCCTGACGCAAGCCTCTGTGGACTACCTACATGGATACCTGACTTGACTGCGTTCATCGTTCGGTGCACGCACACGGTTGAACCTCAAGACAAAGTCGACTTAGTTCTTGTAATATACGTAGAACTTGACATTAACGAACGTTTATGTGTGCGTGTACCAGGTGATAAATCTAGGAAGACTAGTATGTCCATAGTACGTAGTCCCCGCCCCGCCGCTGGCGCCGCCTGGCGGTCGCAGACGAGTGCTGTCCTAGTTTCACTCCTACTCGTAAACACACTTTCTCTTTAGATTCAAAAATAAAAATATTTGTTATTAAACCTAAAATAGCAAAATGTGATCTGAAAATTACGCTACAAGTATTTTTGTAACTGAGTCTTTATTATACATAGCTCAATTTTAAATATTCTATCGTAGCCCTGGTCCCTTGAATCGGCAACTCTACGATCGGTGTCGTCAATATAGGCTCCCTGGTCTATATGTAGGTTTTATTCTCACATTATGTTTTTCTAAATACTCTCATTCTAAAATGATTTCTATAAGGTTCTAAGATAATAAAGAGAGTAACAATAATATTTTACATAATTCTTAAAATACGAAATATCGTTCGGTATACTTCGCGTGTAAAAAATATCATATATAAATTTATATAGATTTGAATACACACAGTGCCTCTATAATTATGTTACATTAACATAAATTACTTGAGCATATTTAGTCTTTTCACTGCATTAGAACATTGAAGAGAAAAAATTGTAAGATAATGCGCAAGTGAAAAGGTTAAACTTTAGTGTAGTATACCATGAAAATAATAGGTTTAATAATTATATATATAGAGTTACGACACCTATTCTTTTTCAGTTAAGTGCTCGTGGTACAATTTACCGTTGCTATGTTAAGTTGTCTTTCTAAACCAGTCCAACTCTTCCTGTCCCGTAGTATAGAATCTTATCTTCATTATTTTATCATTTGGCATCTATATTTTTCTTTCGAGTATTTTATTATGCTTTAATTATTATTTTCATTTTGCCTTGTTATTTTTAGGTCTTTTTGAGACATAGCATTTTATCTAGTTTCTATGTACGATATGTTTTGCCAGATTTGACTTACTATTGCAGTCTTTGCCACATTAAATACTAGGTACTTAGGGTATGGTATAGTACCTAAATTGTACATATTCTATTGTTATGTACGTAAAGTTAATAGTGTCCATGTGTTCACACGGTCTGCCAGATCTAAAATTGTATAATATGAAATTAATGACAAATCTTGTATGATCGTGTACCTACAATATGTACATATCTGACTATCAGAAACATTCTCTTCGTAGTGGGACGCTATTTTCGCGCGTTCCGAGGCAGCTTTCCTCCAGACCCTTCCTACAGTTTTCCAGTTCTACAAATTAATCACTGTACATCCTTCTATTTCCGTGAAACTAATAGAAACAATGGCCGCTTTTGCTTCCAATTTCAAAGTACAAATGAGTGTCCACAGTACTCGACATACTTGCATGAATATGTTATCGTGGCAATGATTTGATCTCTCTTTTAGTCAAATATATTTAGGGTCCTCCCGTGCGTGCTTTGGTGCGCTCATTTAATTTTACACAGTGTTAAGTTTATGTGCATTAAATAGTGTTTAGTTTCAAGACATGAGGTAGGAAAATATTATCTTAGATAATAAAAATAAGAGATTTTTGTATTTATTTGATAGAGTTATATTAGATAAATTGTAAAGTGATTAGCTTTAAGGTTCTTTTTTTTATATGGCGATAGTCGTTCAGGAACTTATCCGTGAAGTTGTCACATATTTAGTACTTAAGAAAAAACTTAATTTTTGTTGCAATTGTAGATTTCCTTGTCCAATACTCTGTTATAAGATTTGTTTGATCGAAATTACTTTTTTTAACAATTCTTATCAAAATTAGTAATCTTTGGTGTCTTCTATTTGCAATACGACGGCGTGTTCAATAATTTGTAAAAAGAGATCTGCCCTGTTGTGATTTTATATTTTTAATGTTATTATGTACTCAATCAAATGAGATTAACTCAAATTATTCGAGTCTAGTGCAACAGCATCGGAGTCGGATATAGTTTACTAAACTAAATAAACATGGAATTGTTTGATGCCGATGGCAATATTCAATATAGATATCGTTAGGTCGTGTTGTGTAAATAAAATAATTTTAGCGCATTTCTTTCAGTTAGTATTTGTAAGCGGTTTTTGCTTATATACAAGTATTTCATATCGACAATCAGCCATATCAATATGAAAATATAAATAAAAGAATTAGTCGGCGGAGTTGGAGACAATCATTTGCAATCGGCTACAATTACTTTCTATTTTATATAGTTTTGACGCTCTTAAGTTTTTTGAAGAATATTACTTTGTTGATTTCTTTTCAATCGACATAGCAAATGATTTTTTACAATACTTGCCGACAGTGTACAGTATTTTAAAGATAATACTACGTTAAAGATTTGTATGAAAATTTAATTATATTGTCTTCATAAAACCATGTGTATTATTATTTTAGAATCTCTTTTTTATCAGCATGACGCCCTGATAAGTGTGATAACTCAATAAATATATGTAATCAACCTCCATGGAGAATATCCGGATTAGGATTATCACAAGAAAATTCAAATTAGTTATCTTGTGTACAGTTCAATCAACATACTTACAATAAGCAATAGATAAAACATGATAGATAAATAATATTTGTTAGGGTTCCTTAGGTGACTGAAAACGTCATTCTTTAATTTTGGTACAGAATTAGACCACCGGACCTCCGGCTCAATGAGCATAACATACATAAATAACATGATGCCAGTAATCCTTATAGGGTTAGACAGAACTCAAACAAATGAGCATAAAATGAGTAAAGAAAAAAACATGCTGGTCGAATACATAACCTCCTCCATTTTAACAAGTCTGCAAATAAAATTAAGACAATACACTATTACCGTATTCTGAATGCTACGTACTGGTTAAGAACCTCTTCAAGAGTAATCGCTTTGATTGGTTTATAAAAGCCCTCTACTAAAGAACGACTATTGATGCAATTCTAAAAACTTAAAAAAAAAATGAACTGTCCGACGTGGGAATACAATCCAATTTAGGTCTTTCACTAGAAGGGATTATGATGAACCCAAGTGTTGCACGTTTATGATCGAATAAGTAATAAAGTATTTAATTAGAGATATTTATTAATCAGCCCAAGATAATGTCCAAATTATTTACGATAAGATATAAAGTCATTTCCAAGGACCGATCAACAAAATATTCAGTTGTCAGTGATATTCGTGGAGGTAAGTGTATTCGATTTTATTTCTTTCTTAGTATATTATTGATGGAACTGTACATTTTCTATAGTGGATTTTTGTGAGTTTCTTGAAGTCATAGCGACCAGTCTAAACGGGGCGCAGCATGTGCCGTTTTAAAGATTAAGGCAAACCAGTAAGGACAAATACAGAAGTGGCTCCGGACGTGGACTACTACATACATGTACTTACTTACTGACCGGTGTCCGCAGCTGGTCTATACTTATTTTGTCCTTACCAGTATGACGATCCGTTAAAGAGGACGAGCCAGCATCAAGTATGTAAATTCCTTACAATCAGGAAACTTAGTTTGATCTATTAACGCTACCATTAGAGGGCACCGACTTATAATTTCTGTATCATGTATGTAAGGGATACGGGGGGGGAGGGGGGTCATGTATGTATGTGCCTTCCCGACGAATGCGCAGCCGCATCGCTAGTCCTGCCCTACTGGCAAAATTGGGCCTATGTTCACTTGCCCCGATATAACCTGTAAAATACTTCAGAAGAAAAAATTACAAACTAAATGTTCCAGTGAAGTAAAAAACTGTCTTTGTGGCCTGAAGTGATAATCAAAAATCAACAAACAGCAACTAAGTATAATATGTAGGTACTTATCTCTATATACCGCTTATCTCATAAGAGCTTAGAAGATTTCCAAAGAGCCGGATCGAAGTGCATTACGTATTAGAAAAATATGCGAGATATTTTATGATAAACAAAACAATCGTGGCAATGTGACAGGTCACAATAATGCAGATGAATCATGGCATTAGAAGCGCTATGTGTTTATATACAGGGTGCAAGAGAAATCGATGCGCAAACTATTACCATAAATTCCTCATTTAATAAATTTAGATTGAGGAGCACTAAGATCATCTGCTCAATTCATAGTACCTCGTCAATGCTCCTTTAGGTCCTTACATCATTTATAAAAGAAAAAACACGCGGGCCGTTGCGGGTTTGCTTGGCGAAAGCTAAAAGTCAACTTTTGTAACGCAAACTATAAAGAAAGAGAAGGTATTTGTTTCATACACTACAATGAAAAAAAAAAACTTTTAGATGGCGATCCCCAGGCAAGTGGGGATGATCGCCACTGTAGTGCTATTATGTGCATTCCTAGCTGTAGCAGGAAGTGGTGAGTAGAGCTACAGTCTACATTAATTCATTTAGATTTGTCCAACTACTGAATAATAATACCATACTTGCTAACGAGAGTAAATATCAAAGACTATATTAAAGGATGACATGAAATGGTTCCTAAATGTCATAAAGTACATACCTCTCAGTTGAAATCGATAGCAACAGTCTGTCTGTAGGCACTATGGGTATGTTCAATGTTGCCTGGCACGAACTCTGGGTAGCAGTAACTCCAGCATTGGTGGAAATGTCAAGTGAACAAAATATAATTATTTAATTGCAGAAGACTTGCCGTGTGCACCTCGTTCTATAGGGATTGAAGGTAGATCAGTGGTCTGTGTATGCAACGCCACCTACTGTGACACTATCACTCGAGAGAATCCAGCACGAGGAACGTTCGTCGTCTACACTTCCAACCATGTAAGATTTATGATATACTAGCGACCCGCCCCGGCTTCACACGGGTGCAATGTTATACATATAAGCCTTTCTCTTGAATCACTCTAACTATTGCTGAAAACAGCATTAAAATCCGTTGCGCAGTTTAAAAGATCTAAGCGTTCAGACAGCGGGAGCGACTTTGTTTTATACTATGTAAAGATTTTTTTAAATACTGAGAAACAAAGACTTGGAATGGTAAGGTAGGAAAACTTCAAGGCTACATTTAGCGTAGATTTTTGAGGCTAGCAGCTAGATGAAAGTAGCCAAGGATAAAGTTAAATGGCGAGCAACCGGAGTAGCCAGCGACGCTGGCGTCCAGCCGTCGAACTCGACAGCCAAAGTCGATGATGAAGGAATTAGGCATTATGGGGGAAGACTACCTAAGATCTATATATATGTATAATTTCACAAAAGGTAACACGAGCCACTACTAAGTAATATTATAGAAGGATATCACGTTATCAATGTTGTCATAATAAGTATTTCAGATTTAATTTATTCAACAGGTAGGTATTTGTGGTGTTTCTCATCTTGCAAATTTCCGTCGAAAGGTTAATTGATGATGAATGACTATAAAAATAATAACGGAGGAATTGTGCCTGCATATTTATACCAACCACCAATAATGAGACACAGAATAGTCAATAGATCCTTTAACATAGCTGCCCAAAAAGGGAGGGACCTTTTTTCACAGTTATTTAGTACAAAAAAACCTTATAACAGAATCCTAAACAAAACCGATTAAACTTATTTGCTAACAACTTTCTAACAGGCCGGCAAAAGATTCGAAAAGAGTTACGGCGAAATCAAAACGGTACCACCCACGGAACCTGAGGATGATCCAGGAGACTTACTACCTGAGCCAGAACCTGAACCTCTCCCTGACCTGCCCGAAGGCGGTTTGGACCCACCGCCGACTAGTGAAGACGAAGATGATGACGATGATGGTGATAGACCTGGAAGTACGTATCTAACTACATGCTCAAAAACTTATTAAGGTAGAAGCGCAAGGGTAACCCGCGAAATTTAAATTTTCTCAAGTTTATCGCAATTTGCAGGTCAGTGTCCAGTTGTATGTTGATGAAAATATGAATCGCGCCAGTAACACGTATGGAGTTACAGAATTATAATCATTCAAATCATCAATACAGCTCTCCAAGTTCATATAATCACATTCAATAGCTATTTCATGAAAAAGTCACTTTTTGAGATTATATGAACTTGGAGGGTTGTATTGTTGATTTGAATGATTATAATTCTATAACTCCATACGTGATAATGGCGCGATTCATATTTTCATCAACATACAACCTGACACTGACCTGCAAATTGCAATAAACGTAAGAAAATTTAATTTTCGCGGGCTACCCTTGCGCATCCACCTTAAGTCAGCTATAGATCTTTATTATAACATTCCTAATGCCCATATTTTTCCGAAAGGTTAGGCAACGGTGTCTCAATATTTCACCAGTATTCAGGGCACAAATTCAAACTCCGGGCTTACTACTGAGAAATATTTGATCGAAAAACTCAATAACACGTTGAATAACCTGGGAAATAAGCATAGGACCTTTTGCTCAGCATTAGCGTTTGTGACTAGACCAGCGAGGCAGTTTTTGATTCCAACAATAATGCAAAATCAGAAGTTAGGTACCTGTTAAACGACTGAAGTATTTTATAAAAATTTCATCGATTTAAGTTCACATGAACTTAAGACGAGACGCAAGAGAACCAAGACTACCGACGGCGACGTAGCCCGAAGAATTGGCAAACTTAAGTGGCAGTGGGCAGGGCACATCGCTCGTAGAACGGATGGCGATGGAGCCAAAAAGTTCTGGAGTGGCGATGCGAACCGGAAGACGCTGCGTTGGAAGGCCTCCCACTAGGTCGACCGATGACCCGGTAAAGGTTGCGGGGATCCGCTGGATGCGAGACGCACGGGACCGGTCAATGTGGCGACACTTGGGGGAAGCCTATGTCCAGCAGTGGACGTATTTCAGCTGAAATGATGATGATGATGAACTTAACCTTAACCTACCTATTTGCATAATAAACATAATTTATCATACGTACCTAGATACGGGGACATGGATAAGAAAACACGCGTCTTTAAAGGATTAAATGATAAAAGTATATTTATTGGGGATTTTTGATAATATGTAAATTCAAACCTATCAAAAATGAATTAAAGCCTGTATTGTCTTGCACGTGAATGTTTTATTCTATTAACTTAAAACAGGCAAGCCATCCACCTAATAGTACCGAAGTGGTAACGGACTCCTACGACAATTTGCAATAGCTACCGGAGGCATTTGCAGCTGCGTTGCTGGCATTGAAACAGAAAACTACGTCTGAATACTATATACAAAAGTTCCTATTAAAATAGGTGGACAAATTTTAACACAGCGTTCAGTACGTCTAACCAATGATATTTAAGCAAAAAAAAATTGATTATAGTGATTTTATTTTGACTTATAATAATAAATTGCCGGCGGCACTATAGAATAAACACATCCATTAGGTCAAAATAAAATCACTATAATCAATTTTTTTTTTAAAATTAATTATTAATTTTTTAAGAAATTTGTCCAACTATTTTAATGGGACCTTATATATGTATATACTTATTTGATATGTTTTTGAACAAATACCTAATAGCTTTACGCTTTTCACTAGCGCTGAGCGACACCTAGATCACTGCCTAAATTAAAGAGAGCTGTTAGATCAACTTTTTGCGCTAAGCCTAGCGTCAATAATCTAACAGCGCTTAATTCTAGTGGTGCCAGAATCTACCATGAGAGCTCCCAAACCTAAATAACGAGGAAAGTAGTAGATCATGTTCATTTTCACATTACAGTCATAGGACTTCTGAGCAACGTGGTCTTGCGAGTCTACCCCAGCACCCGCTACCAAGTTATCGAAGGCTTCGGTGGATCCGTCACCGATGCTGCTGCGATAAACTGGCGTAGCTTATCCGATGCTGCACAAGAGAAGTTGATAACGTAAGATGATCAGATATGGTAAATTAGAAACTAATTTTGCATAGAACGCCTCTCATAAGAGCTTAGAGAACCTAGACGAGGTAGATAGATACAAATATCTCACCCGTTTTCCCCCAAAGGGCAGAGGTGACCTCTAGTAGGTACTCAGCAGTAGCGCATGCGACTACTACACCAAAACAGACAGTCAGGTAGATCCCTGATCTACAAACTAACAAAAGACAGTTTTTCTGTCAAACAGTCAATGTCTTTGAAAAAGAGTCTCAAGACACACGAGAGACTAACCAGCTTGAAGATCTAAAAATGAACTGTACTAGATCCCTGATCTACAAACTAATCTGTTCCTCTGTCAGTGTCTCGGTCACAAGAGAGACAAACCTCGAAGATCTAAAAAGGAACGGTACTTTTATTTTTAACCGACTTCCAAAAGGAGGAGGTTATCAAGTCGTCTGATTTTTTTTTTTGTGTGTATGTTCAGCGATATCTTCGCCAATTGTGAACCGATTTCTATGATTCTTTTTTTTGTTTGGTAGAATATTGTTTCGCGGTGGTCCTATTTCAAATTTGGTGAAGATCTGATGCTGATCTTCGGAGACATACTATGGAACTCTTCAAAAATAGACGACAAATCTGTCGTGATTGCTGCAATCGCTTGGATGTTTATTGTTTATACAACATCATAACATAATATCACGCTTGTATGCTCTAGGGGGTACGCAGATGTGTACTGTACAACTTTTCGATAGTTAGATATGTTAAGTTCTATTTTATTGGGGATAAGCCTATTACCATGAAATGTATTGTTAGCGGTTCACTAATGTTTCACCAAAACTCTTTTGACAATATTTTAACCGACTTCAAACAAACTGAGGAGGTTCTACGTTTGACTGTGTGTCCCGTATGTTCACCGGTTTCTCCGCTAATAGTGCACCGATTTTTTCATATAGGTACTTTCTAACGATATTTGTACATGCTAATAATTATCTCATGTTGCTGAGCTGATGATGGAAGGTATAAGTCAGGATCCGATGCTGATCTTGGAGATATACAATGGAACGCCTCATTAATAGACAGAAAATCTGTCGTGATTGCTGCAATCGCTTGGATGTTTATTTTTTACACAATATTAGAACATAACATAACGCCTGTATGCTCCGAGGGGGTACGCAGATGTGTACAGTACACCCAGATTTCGATAGTTAGGTAGGTATGATAACGATATAAGTTACATTTTATTGGGGAAAACCCTATTACCATGAAAGGAGTTGTTAACAATGTAAAATAAATGTATAGCAAATATTTGTGTAGAATATTGCAACTAAAAAGGCAAAATAAAAAAAACTTTTTTGCAAAAACTAAAACCGACTTCAAAAACAAAAAAAAAGTGGAAAAATAACTTAAGCTTCAGAAGTCGGCGACAAAAAAATTCAATCGAACAAAAAAAAGTCACCGATTTCTGAAGCTAAAGTAATTTTTCCACTTTTTTTTTTGTTTTTGAAGTCGGTTTTATTTTTTGCAAAAAAGTTTTTTTATTTTGTTGTTTTGCTCTTTATCGAACGAATAATCTTCTGATAGCTAAGCCTTTTAAATATCCGCTAATTAATTATCTATGTATTAGTAGATAAATAAATTCCTGAACTGTGAATGTTGTTTATTATGTTTTACACAATATAACATAACATCACGCCTGTAATTCCCAAAGGGTTAGGCAGAGGTGTACCTAATAGTACTCCCACATTTCGCCTACGTATTGCCATCAACCGGGCACAATTCAATCAATTATGTTTTGTCACCGCCTAAACTCAAAAAGTCTTCACTTCACTCATCTCTTTATTTCAGCTCCTACTTCAGTTCTAAAGGCCTGGAGTTCAACTTGATCAGAGTACCGATCGCTGGCTGCGACTTCTCCGAGTACCCTTACACATATGCTGAGACTCCTTGGCACGATACTACCCTATCGAATTTCTCACTTTCGGAACATGACTTCTTTTTGAAGGTAAGGTATACTGCTCTCAATTACGACCTCTGGGTCTAGAAACAAAAAAAAATGCAAGAATTCCATATAGGTATAACGAATAGGCACCGAGAGCATGATATTCGCATGATGTTCGTCATTTTGGCCTATAAAAAACTTAAACTAAACTACCTATCTATCTCACTTTATAGGGCTATCTATCAAGAATGATTCCCTCGGTCGATACTTTTTGCGATAAATTACGTCGTCACAATTTCTGCAACTCTCCTTGGGAAAAACAATGAATTGAATGACGATGCTTACACCAATTTTATAGGGCCGATATGGGGAGTTGTAGGGTAATTCCATAATGTCACAGGAACAAACCGTATCACTACAAAAACCACCTAAAGAGGCATTTAACTAACTACGGATTATAAAATAATTTGATGTTTACATTTTAGCTGCCCATGATCAAGAGAGCTCAAAGAGTAGCAACAGATGAGATCAAGATCACAGCCAGTGCGTGGTCTCCTCCAGTGTGGATGAAAACAAATGAAAGGATAACTGGATTCGCACAACTAAGACCTCAGTACTACCAGGCCTATGCCGATTACCATCTTCGGTAAGTTGTATACCACAACAAAGACCACTCAATACTTACTTTATTAAATAGGTAGGTACTGTACATTGAACAAGATCACCACGTCATCATACATATTCCATGTTTTCATCATACTTATTACAAGTTTTGTACAGTGAGACGCTATGCTCTGGATGGCACAGCACCCATTTTTTTGACCAAGTCCCATCAGTGCCTTTTACCCTTTCAAAATGCGCTAGAATTTTATCATGTGACAAGAGTTGCTATAATGTTCCGTATTACCTATTTCCATTACAACTTCATCATAATGTGTACAATCTGTCTCGTTTCAGTTTCATCGAGGAATACGATAAATCGAACGTGAAAATTTGGGCTATAACTACAACAAACGAACCGATCAACGGCATTGTGCCATTCGTGCAGTTCAACTCGATAGGGTGGTTTCCTCCACAGTTGGTGAGTTGAGTACAAACTTTAAACACCACATCATTAGGAACTCTTGTTTGTGGAGGTCGGGTATGCTCCTTGTAAAATACTGGTGTTCAGCTGTTATCTGGTTAAACTGGAAGCCAATCAAAACATAAATGGAAAAATTAGGCAGATGGATGACCTGTTTGATTAGAAAGAAGATCCAAAACTATACTTTTTATGATAGGAGGCAAACCAAAGTAATAGAATTTGTGAAAGATAATACAGGGTGTAACAAGACCCTTAATGAAGCCGTCAACCAAGTATTATGTACATCAAACTAAGTGACTTTACGCAAAAAATATTGCTGGGAAAGGATTTTTTTTTGGGGTGATAAATCACGTTTTACGGTAGGACTCAATGTAACGGACTCAAACATTGTGCTGATGGATTGATTGAATAGTACGGGGGTCGTGGAGGTGTTTAAAGTAAAAATCTTACATTAAAAACATGTATTTCAAAAACAAACTTGTGAAGATGTTGGAACTTTGACCCCCAATATCTCCGTAACTAGAAGGTTTCCAGAAAATTATGGCAATGACGGGGAGAACAAGTGCCTTTCGGCTTCGTTAAGGGTCTTGTTACACTCTTTATATGGTTGGTAAATGGAAATGAAATCAGATAGAAGAGAACTGAAGAAAAAGTCGTACAGCTCCAACAGCCTGCCCCATTTATAAGACAGATGCAGGAGGAATAAAACTAGTTGTGAAACGGCTTTATTACCTAGATTTTAATACCTAGTAGTCTGGCTGGACGGCCACGGTGAAACAAACTGTTATTTAAAATGTATTATTTTATGGTTACAGGGCCGCTGGCTAGCCGACAACCTCGGTCCTACAATAAAGAACTCCCGTTTCAACGAAACTTTAATTCTTGCAGTAGACGATCAGCGGTATCTCCTACCTGTTTATTTAGCAGGAGTAAGTACTCACAAGTTCATTAAAACAGTAAAACGCCAATGGATGCCATTAGCAGTACCTAAAGATGAAATAGGAACGCAGTCGCTGACATTGAATAATAAAACATATTTTCAATGATTTAAAGTAGGTACACTTTTAATTTACAGATGGAACTCGCGGCTCCAGAATCGATTGATTACATGGATGGAATAGCTGTACATTGGTATGGGAACTTCTTCCCGCCCCAAATATTAAGCACTTTACAGAGAAGGTATCCCGGCAAAATACTTCTTGCAACAGAAGCTTGTGAAGGTACAATTCCGAAAAGAGTTAAAACTGTCTTCTTTAAAAATAGCTAAATACCAATCAGTCAGACTATAGTATAGATGGACCGAACTCGAAGGTCTTCAGATAGGACCTGAAGACGAATTGGATGTGAGTGGCGGAAGACAGGGTGTTGTGGTGCAGTTAGGGAGAGGTCTATATATGTCCAGTAGTTCACTATTATGGGCGAAAGTATACCGCTTTATTGAAAAAACACAAAACCTCTTACAGGTAGCTTATTTAAACTAATATTATAAGGCTGAAGAGTTTGTTTGGTTGAACGCGCTATTTTCAGGAACTACTGGTTCGAATTGAAAAAATATTTTAGTGTTGGATAGCCCATATATCGAGGAAAGCTAGGCAATATAACATCACGCTACGACCAATAGGAGCGGAGCATCAATGAAAAATGTTGGACAAACTGGGAAAATAGTATTTTGTAATAAGTTCAGGACGAAGGTCGCGGAAAACAGCTAGTTCACATCATATTTAATAACTTTTGTACTATGACTTTGGGAAACTCGCAAAAAAATTAGACTCCCCATACAAATTGACGAGATCAGTTAATCATTTACAATGAAACGTATTTTTTTTATAAAGTAGGTAAGAGGCCTTTGCCCAGCAGTGGGACAGAATAGGCTCACAAAAAAAAATGAGATTGTTAGTTACTGTTTTTCAATAACCTGGTATATCTAAATACTAAAAAACTATGATATCCAGTAGCGAGCCAAGTATTGACCAAAAAAATATAATTTTCAGGATCAATGCCATGGAACTCAGAAAAAGTTGTTCTTGGATCTTGGAGACGAGCAGGGAGATACATCAAGAGTATCTTGGAAGTATGTATAAACATAAGATATTTATTTTCAAACTCTGATTCATAAAGTCTCATTTAAACAATATATTTACTTATGTATTTGTTGACAGGACCTAAACCATTTCGTTGTCGGTTGGATTGACTGGAACCTTTGCTTGAACGACCACGGAGGCCCCAATTGGGTCGACAACTTCGTAGACGCGCCTATTCTAGTATACGGGGACAAAGATGAATTTATCAAACAACCAATATTCTATGCATTGGGCCATTTCTCTAAATTCATCCCAAGAGGGTCTCGGAGAGTACGAGTTGATCAAAGAAGTCTTGCAAGCATAGAAAATGTTGTAGTGAGAAAATCGAATGGAAATCTTGTTATGGTTCTCCAGAACAGGTACTTTACTTTAGACTTTTTTTAACTTTTTCAGTCACATCTCATAATCATCTGCCTAGCCTTTTCCCAACTAAGTTGGGGTCGGCTTCCAATCTAACCGGATCCAGCTGAATACCAGTATTTTACATGGAGCGACTGCCTATCTGACCTCTGCAACCCAGTTAGTACTGGGCAATATAATACGCCTTGGTAAGACTGGTTGTCAGACTTTTTGGGCCAGTGACTACCTGTAACAATTGTCAAAGATCTACAGCTGGGACCAACGGCTTAAAGTACTTTCTGAGGCACGGAGGAAATTTGGTATTTTTCAGTCACATCTATAGAACCATTAAGTACTTGGTGTCATCATAGAATGGCACCTGAATTTGAATACACCATATGAAATTGTATTTATTTGGGTAAAAAAAATAAAACTTTTAAGTTCACATGTGGACAAAGTTGACAGTCATGGGTGAACCATCCAAGTTCTCATTATGATAGACATTTTAATTTTTCTTTTCAGACGTAGAAGACCAATGAATGTGCGAATTAATATAAGCGCCAGTAGATACATTGAAATTACAATGGAGCCTGAATCAGTGAAGACAGTGGAGGTCAACCCTTAGGATAATAAACACTCACGACTAAATAAAATTATTTATTTTACAACAATAAACTTTTTTTTTAAATTTACCTCTACATTTTGATCAACATCAAACCAAAAAAACACATAAAAATACTACTACACAGCGTAAGAATATATAATAGGGGTAAAATAAGGCGAGAATAGCAGTCATTGGGCCCTACATTTATTTACAGATAATATCCTAAACTGAAACTTGATTGCTGGAACTTACCATAATTATCATTGTCAATATTTAATAAAATTAAATACAATACATAATTTATCATTCAGGTTCCTATGAAGAGAGAAAAGGCAACAATCACTTTAGCTACCATATCTGGCAGCAACTATATACTTATGTATAGACTTCTGTCTACATCACTTGGCCACTTAGCGTAAATCAAAAATATCAACCTAGCCATTACTAGTATTCAAGGCTCAATAATTTGACAGTAAGGTAATCTTATCTAAAGGCCAAACACGACAAACAACTCTACTTCTAATGAGGCCTTCAGGTACTGGTCCGTATACCCTAGAATCTGCAGAATTACCAGAATTATCACCTTCTAACCATACATGGCCTCTAGGAACTACATGGTTACGTAAGGGGAAGTTACCTCGGATTCGATCACCGGGAAGGCCCACTATCCTTTTACAAATGTTCTGTTTAGGGTTAGAGGGGCTCCTAGATATCACGATGTCTCCACGCCGCAAGCGTTGTACACGAGGAGATACGTGTTCTGTGAACAGTATGTTGTTGGTCTGAAGCGTGGGTTCCATTGACGGGCCAGAGCACTGCAACAAAGGGTTTAACTGATGTAATACGACGCAGGTCTTTGTAGCCAGTTTAATAGTCAGCTATTCAAAATACTGTACATACCATGACGAAGTCTCCAACATATTCGAACGCGCAATGCGTAACACAGGCTGTTTGTAAGGCATATCCCATAAAACCGCAGGTTTTGCCAATAAACCTCTGGAAGGCCATTTTACAAGGTTAGGTTTAAAAAAATATGATTCTTCTATTCTAAGGAAATTGCCATTGCTTCATCATTTATTTGTTCAATTCAAATTTATTTATAGTCACAGTATCGGATAATTCGTCAAGAAAACATTACAAATACAAATTGTTCGTATATTTTCGTTTTTCTTTGGTGACATTGACAATTTAAATATTTGACAAAATTAGATTGATTGACAGATAAACAGCTGCTGTCAAAAAACCATTGACTTGGGCCGCATTCCGAATTACAAAATAATCACTCACAGCGCTCACATCTATATTTTGCGTTCCGTTTTATATATCACGATTATGACAGCTGAGAGCTGTCATCAATTTGGAACGCTCGTGAACGCGTTCACAGTGACCATAACCCCAAACAGAAACCTTTGACAAGACCTATTTTTTAAAATGGACGATATGTTGGTTGACTCTGCTGCACATACAACCCTCCAAGTTCAATTAACCCCATTCAATAACTATTTCATGAAAAAGTCACTCAATGGGGTTAAATGAACTTGGAGGGTTGTATTGATGATTTGATTGATTATAATTCTGTAACTTCATACGTGTTACTGGCGCGATTGTTATTTTCATCAACATACAACTTTACACTGATCTGCAAATCGTCAGAAAATTTAAATTTCGCGGGCAACTCTTGCGCTTCCACCTTAGCAAAACAACACAACCTGTGAACAGAACTGTCATTTTTGACAGCGCTCACGGTGATATTTATTTGGGGCATGGTCGGTGTAATCGCAAGATGGCGCATGTCATGACGTCATCTATGACGATTCAAGGGACATCAATATCGCGCTCATGGTAATACGGAACGGGTTTATGGACGCTCAAAGCGATTACAGCGTAATTCGGAATGCGGCCCAAATTTACCATCCACTACTAGGCACTGAACACGTTGTTCTCAAACACAGTGTAGTATATAGTTTGTCGATGTCTCCAGATTAAGCTGATTATACACCGACGTTTTACTATTGCAGAAGCGAACAGTTTTTAACTCAAACATTCTAATACTTGCTTGCTATTTCATGTATGTAAAATTAACAAAATATACATAACAGCGTATACTCACATGTTACACCTACACATTGAAAAATGTTTGATTTTTTGCAAATGGACCGAGTGGCCGTGGCCGCCACGGGTTGACTTGAGTTGTAAATGTTTTACTGGTGAATGAAACATCCAAAACTCACAAGTTATTTTGGAGAAACAAAGTGTTTTTATTCTAAACACCGTTTAATGAGTTGAGAGACTTGGCATGGAACAGTCATTTTCCTTTTACATGTCACCAAAACCTTCGCTACTTCCACGGCATCAACAGTGACAACGAGATCTTACCTTAGACTATTTATTTTAAATGGTCCAAAGATCTCGCATATTATGCTGCACCAATGTATAAAACGCCTAAAATGTAGTCGATTTTATTATATATGGTCACAGACGTTCCATTATTTAGTCGATTGAATTTGAGACTTGGTTGACATAATGATAATGACAGCAGGCAGGATCAAACAGATTATTGTGTGGAATTCGCTGGGGCATATCGAACTTAGCGATTCGTCACAAATTTTGTTATAATAAAGTGAAATAGCATAATCCACGGCGCACTAAACGTTTATCTGTGTCCTTTGTTAATTGGCTTTACAGCAAAATTATATGTGTACCAAAATTAGTTGCGCCACGGTTAACCCATCTGCTTTCACATTAGAATTTCATTTCTATGGGATTGTTTCTAAAGAAATCAACGGTCAACAGTAGAAGATATTTGTTTTCGATTTACCCAATAGTGTTAGATGTTTACGTTATCAAGTATTCGCGGTGTTCTATGTTTATGCCTGGTTAGAGTAGAATCAATATTGTATTAGAACGTTAACCTATTGTTGTGAAATGAGTGTGCATATTTAGTGTGCCATTGAATTATGAGCACCTGATGGAAGATTAGCATCGCCACCGAAGCTCAGGAATTTGATACCAAGTAAGTGTATTTTTTGCTCTTGGTTCCTGACCCCAAATCTTGGAAATATGCATGACTCACGCGTGTTTCGCTGTAAATATAATTTCTGATATGAATAAACAATTGCCCGTTTTGAATAAATTAGGTATCATGCTTTAAGTTGTGGTATTCCAAGTATTTCTGGGGAGATACCAAGTGATACCTCATCAAAAGAATAATATATAAACATGAGTTTAAATTTGGAATCAATCAGTATTGTTAGGTAGTCTTAAAGTACTGGTTCTGAGAATGGATTTGTTTCATTGCATTTAAAAAAAAACAATATAGAATTTAATCTGAATATTTAATTATCAAAATTGAAGTGTGATAATTAGTTATATTTATTTGTGATAACCAGTGTAGCCATCAAATACAAAAGGCCAGTCTTCAATCTGAAAAAGTGAACTACAGCCCATCTTTCTGATAGAGAGAGAACCTATGTCCCAACAGTGGGAACACATTATAGGCTAAAAATGCCAAAGCCAAGTTTTTCAACAGTCAATATAAATAAATATTGTTAATAAATTAGTTATTTGTAGTAATGTTTATTAGTAGTAAAGTAGTGGAAAAATATCATACACATGTTTCTCTTTGTCTTCATCCAAACAATAAAAATATTCCTAACTGTTTACTGAAAATGGCTACTTAAATAATAATAGTAGTATCCCATGGATAATAATTCATCCATTGCATTCTTATAAAGCTGGAACAATGACCTCTTTTTAACAAAATTATCCAAACAAATATGGCTCATATAAAAAGATGTTCCACAACAATCATAGCAACTAGAAAGCCATGAATTTATGCTATCAATTAGTTAAGACGTATCTGTCTATATATATGTATATATGTACACATATATGTATAGAGGTCAAGTTTGAGAGTTTGGATGTAGGAGGTAATCTCCAAAACTAAGAGTACAATTTTAAATATTCTATTGGTGATGAAGATTTGTCAGCAACATGGACAAAGTTACAGACAGAAACTAGTAAAATACATAATTAAACCAAACAAAGTAATTTCTATTAAATTATATCGCTTTGAAGCTAGCTCACTATCAAGATTCTAAATTATAATACTCACAATTGGACTTTTTAATTCAGCTACAAATCATATAAAATTGTCAACTAAATCTTTTACTTTTTGACTTGTGATAAAACATGCTGGATGGTTCCTCTTTTAATTTATTTGAGAATACATGCACAATAGTACAGATGTAGAAATATCGAAGTAATATTGCACAGTTAAAATGCAAATGGAAACTCTAAAATTAATGTTTTACTGTCTTTTATTGTGTGTTCTATAAGACAGTAAAACATCTTCTGCTTCTCTCTCTAACTATCTAACTCTCCAAGAAAGAATTATAGCATTGTCTCTCACTGTTATTTATTTATTTTAGTACATGGAGGACTTACAGCTTATAAAAACAAACAAAAAGGGAACCATAGTCACCAGAAAGCCAATTACAAATCCTCACATATAGAAATACTCAGGGTGCAACAAGATACAGTGTTGTCAAGATCAACATTAAACAGCACCACACTATGAGTCTCCTAATATACATTAAACCAGACATCTGTTTACAGATTCCCTTTCTCAGAAATTTAATTCCCCTCAAAAATTCAAATAAAAGGAGGGTGATAAATATAAGTGGTGGAGGATCAACACAAATAGGTATCTGCACATGGGCACAATCAGCCTAGAACTTTCCCAGTTTTGGGCCAGGGGAATTCTCTTTAAGAGGGACTGCGATATAACCCACAACACAAACCCAGTTGAGTTAGTGGAAGTCACATGTCTGCGAATTATTGGATCTAAGGCAAAAGACCAGTTTCCTCAAGATATTTTTGAAAGCAGTGGTGATCAAAGTGCCTGTCTGAATTCAGACCTCAACCCTGTCTGAGATTAGTGACTATCTTCATTAATTGCACTAATACAATGTTTAAAATCTCTTTTTTCGAACAGAAACCATGGGGAGGTTTTCAGGAAAGAAATGCCGACTATTGTCGATGTTATGGCTGACGGGCAGCTTCTTCTTCGTAGAGCTGATCGTCGGTTACATTACCAACTCAATGGCTCTTGTAGCAGACTCGTTTCACATGTTAAGCGATGTTGCTGCACTTGTAATCGCATTTTTATCAGTTAAGGTAAGTTCCCTTGTTCTATTAACATAATTTAAACTGATAATGTTACTACTGTTTTGTCAAACAAAACATCTAACATTGTCAATTGAAATTATAAACAACTAGCTTATGCCAGCGGCTTCGCCCGCGTGTTGTTCGGTAATGTCCCACGGAATCATACTAAAGGATAAAAATATTCAGTGTTAATCCAGGTTATAAACTATCTGTGAGCCAAACATCCAACCCAGTCAGTTTTTGCATGAAAGAGTAATTAATATTGAATACTATGTAAAATTGTAAATCTATTAGTTGTTTTGAAAAAAAAATCCGACAAATCTCAATTTGACTACTTTCGTCAGTTACGCGAATTTTATCAAAGCTCGTTACGCGGTAAATAAATATTTCCTTTGCTTATTTACTTGTAATTAATGTAGGTATTTGCCTTTTATCCTTTACTTAGAACATATTTTTATGTTCATGGAAAAATAAAAGGTGAGCAATAACAAATGTAAGCTTTTCAGAAAATCTATTTCGGATCACTAAAGTTTCAGGGTCTAATGCTTCAAATTAGCTAATTCCAAAGTGTCTTTCAAACTGTAATTTAAACTCACACAGCCAGATAAGATTTAGGGTGAGGACAAACGAGCGTAATTTTTTGAGCTGTGAGTTGCGTAAAATGAATCGCGGAAGACTAGTATGAAACCGAATGCAGCGTAAATGCCGCGACTCATTTTACGCGACTGACAGCTCAAAAAATTACGCTCGCTTGGCCTCAGCCTTAAACTTTACCTTCACGCGAATAACAAAACATTTTTATCATTGCCTTTTTGAAATATTTATAAACAGAAACGTTTGTATCGACTTAGCAAAAGGAAATAAGAACTTCCTTATAGCATAAGATTTTTCCCACGAATGCATGCCTCCTCACATAGTGGTATAGTCATAATATTGACTCAATGAACCGATTCAGCTCATGATGTCATCGTAAATACATATTAGGAAATAATGTAAACTTAACTCAACGTGTATCAAGTAATTCAAGGGCTCAAGGAGCTAATGAGTCACCTTACAAAAATCGTAAATGACATTCGAACTCTTTTTGTATATTAAAAAACGTCAATGATTCATTGCGCAAAACTAAAACATGAATGATATTCCCCGAGTTAAATTATCCAGTAGGTGCGCCCACATTGATCGCGGATTCAGTACCTAGCATTCTTTATTTCCTGGACAGGACCACCGCACTCACTGGCAAAATGAGGGGTAGGGCAAGAACATACTTGGGTGAGCAATCGATCAAATGTTTTTCATGTAGGCCACTGCTGGAAATAAAATTCAAAATTAAACTACTTTCGAACTCAACTATAGTCCGCCGAAAACCGCGGTCTTCGTGTACCCCTAACGACTTCTAAATAATCTTCTATAGAAATAAACCTCTACATTTATTTCACCCAGATGTCGCCAAAGAAATGGTCAAAGAATACATTCGGGTGGGCCCGCGCCGAGGTGCTGGGCGCGCTGGTCAACGCTGTGTTCCTGGTAGCACTGTGTTTCAGCATCACTGTTGAGGCTGTGAAGAGGTTCATCGAAATCGAGATGATCCACGATGCGAGGCTGCTTGTCGCCGTCGGGACCCTTGGGTTGATACTCAATATTGTGGGGCTATTTCTATTCCATGGTGAGTGTTTTGAAATATTTTGTAAGTTATGGAGTGACCACTCTAAAGCTGGTTAATAACATCCTCATGTCCTTGATATAGAAGCGAAAAAGGCGGCATTCGCCTCGTTTCGATTCCGACGGTGCGACTCGACCCCCCATCGAACTAAATGCGACGAACGTGGTGATTTTTAATCGGCTCAAGCCGATTCCAAGTCGACATGTGGTCACCCCCATATTTATTTATTTATTAATAAAGGTCTACCAACAGCTTCTGTGTACATCATATCCTAAGTTAAGGTTCCACAGTCTTGGCCTTACACAGTCGCCAATTACTGGTCAACCTTATTATAAAAACTGTGTTGGAAATCATATTGGAGTCCGGTCTGTCCCCTAACTAGAAGAAACTGTGAATCATGCAGTGAATGCTCAGAGAATCCATCTATGCCATTGAAAAGAATTTAGCTGCCTCAGATCAGAAAGCTGATTCAGAGCAGGTTTTATGTAAACCTTCCTTATGTTTTTTCTAACGTGTCTCTACTTACTTCAAAAATAAAGTAAATAAAATATCATATTAATCATATTTAAAGCTGAAGCGTTTAAATATGATTAATATGATATGACGAGAATCCAATTAAAGAAGTCATATTTTGATCCCATAGTTAATACATAGATAACACCTTGCTATCGCTCATCGGCATCGGTTTTTCTAACATGTAGATTATTGCACTATTTAAAGATTAAAGGATTTAGCTATCTATGTATTTTGGAGTAGACATTTACTTAGTTTAATAAATAGTAGATTATACAACAAATGAAAAAGGGAATTTAATTCCCGAGAGTAGCGAATGATTCTAGAGTAGTATCCCGAGCGTAGCTATGGATTCTAGATTAGAATCCTGAGCAGAGTGAGGGATACAAGGGCCGAAATGTTTGTTTTTACGAGTTGTGTACTCTACTTTTTACTATTGACTGCGAGAAAATAAATATTTGCATAGTATTTATATTATCTCTTTCTTCTTATTTATATAAACTCCGTACAACTCTAGGCCAGCTCCAGGTCAAAATAATTGACTGCACATCTAAAATAGGAACCATTGAAAACACATTAAAACCTAATGACACGATTCGCAATGGAAACTGGCGGAATACCCGCTATAAGATCGATTCGTTCCAGATGTAGTACCTAATTACCTATTGATGAACATGTTTTCCTCCTTAAAACCAACGATACTCTATGGAAATACCTATTTATAACTCTGAGAAAAACGCACGTTCACAAAACTGTTAAAGCATTTTGTTCCCCGACTGGACCAATGAATGATTCACCAATTTCTTAAAGGTTAACGGAAACAAAGACATCGATTCCGTATTCTAACTTCGTTCCACAATCCTGCGTGCTGCTATGTCCCGGGCCTAAAATTTTATTGTTTCGTACCGATGCGACGATTTAACCATTGAACTACACGCAAATCGCAATACAGTTGCGTGCTTTGAAATTCCTCAATCATCTTGCTTATTAACCATAAACCAGTTTGATTGGCAATATTTGAATCAAATAAAAAAAAAATCTATGAATTAAGACCTCTTCGCAACAACCTTCTCAGTTGATGCAGTCCAATAGTAAATTAAACCTAACTGTATGTCGACCTTGCCATTGCGTCACAATGCAAACATTCTTTACGACCGGTCCAGGCAGGGACCTATATCATAAATATTTATTACTTGTTTTTACACATCATCCAACTCGAATTTGAAATTTATCTAAGGTTCGTTTCTTTTTACTTCCTTTGACTTTTCCGGTTCGAGTTATCGAATACGTTTTTGGGTATTGCATGTTTTAGTAGTACATAATACTAATATTGAATATACATATAATAGACCCTGTTCCCGATACCGGTGGGCTACAATTTTTTTATATTTTTAAATGTTTTTATATTCTTTTTTCTAAGGAATGTTTAAAACTGTAATTGATTTGTAAATATATAGATAAAGGAAATATATAATATCATTAATTTCGTAACTATGTCAGCCACTCAGCTACACAAGCAATGATATACTCGTATAGGTAATTGTTTTGTCGTATTAGTCATCTGAGTAGATTGAAAATTGAACTAACTCGAAGTGGAAGATGTAGTCAAAACGATCGCACGTGGTAGCTAACACTTTGACCTTAAGCTGGTGTAAGTCGGAGTTTCAATACGGCCTCATCATCATCCACAGCCCGTCAGCACTGCTGCGTTTAGGCCTCTCATTACTTGAGCCAATCTCCACGTTCCTGGATATAAACAACAGTTTTGCAATATACACACATACACATGTACTGGAGAAAGTTTTGATTACACGATGCTTCTAAGCCTAAAGTAAACCCAGCAGAATGCCACTGCATGGAAATGAGTCTAGTTCGAAAGTAGGGCTCAAAAGTTGAAGTCAACTGACGGCATGAAAATGTAAACGGAGTGGTTTTCATGTACAGACCTTTATGAAATGGCGTTACAAAGCAATACTAAAGACTCATTAAATAATGTTATTTTTCTCAAGTAAACTGGACCACGATACCTAATCATTCAAAAATCAGTACAACTACAGACACAGCGCCTTTCCTTATCACAATCGCTGATACAGCTTGCTCTACATTTCAAGTGTCTTCTATTTGTTTTCGTCTTGAAGGATCCTTTACCTTTCCTAATATATGACAGTTCCTTCATTCAACATTTCTATATTAAACAGCAAGAAAATAGGTTGCGAGATGGCCTAGACGTGAAATGTACCACCATTCCCCTGCTCTTATCCCAATTTATACATAAAATGCATACCAAGAACGATTTGCTGGAGGCATTTGGTTGGCAGTAGGGCAGGAAGGTAGTAAGACACTTGTCTCCTATGGGAATCCCCTTGACTGTTTGAAATAACCTAATAATAGCAAAATAAAACCGTATAAAAAGGCATTTATTCGCCTCATTTCGTTTCGACACCGCGTCCGACTATTAGCTGTTGTTCTGACGGGCTTAAGCCGATTCCCCATCCATTAGTGTGGCCATTCCCTATTTGTTACTATTTTGTTTCTAAACAAAACTTTTCTCTCGTAGATCACGGAGGAGGCCACGGTCATTCCCACGGCGGGGTCCCACCGCCAGCCAATGTGAGACATCTCACGGAGATAGTCAACAGCAATGCAGACATGGCCCTAGGTCATAACGCGACTGACACTGAAGAGACTGATGAAATGGTCCCGCCGAAACCCGATAAATTACCAAATAATAAGAAGCAGGCGCCTTGCAGAGCGGCTCACGATCCTGGACATATGAATATGAAAGGCGTGTTCCTGCATGTCCTGTCTGATGCTTTAGGTGAGTGATTCTTTTCTTTTCTTTTGATGCTTAGCCTGGTTAAGTGCCTGGTTGTTTTATTTGTGTATGGCAATTAGTAACGTATTATTCGAATATAAAGTGGCTGCTCATGTGATATGGTGTGCTACTGTGCTTTGTTGGAATTACGGAATTGAAAGCTCTGATCCACTTGTGTCTAGAGATATTCGAGTTCATCCGTAAACTTTCATGAATTGCTCTGATATATCGTATTCAATTATTATGACTTCTTCGTTGAAAATACAAAACCGTGCAATTGCGTCAAAAATCTCAATTGCGTCACCGCTACCAGCTTCATGTACATTTGAAAGAAATACCTTTTATTTATGCCATCTATACTGCCCGTGGGCGGGTAGAACAAAAAGGTAGACGATGACACAATTACGTCATTAGCTGTTACATTTTCTCTTTTATATTACACCCACTTTATTTCATACCTCTTTAGCAAAGTGGTTACGATAACGTCAATACTTGATTATTTAACACTACAATTTTAGATGTTGTAGCTTAGCTTGTCTGTTTAAACTGCCATGTGATTAGTTTCGATACTCATTAATCGTAAAGTACGAAGTAGTAAACAGAAATAGAAATTGTTCTGCGTTCCGTCGACAAATCAAATAATAAGAAAAAGTTAGATACAACTGCTTACACGCGGATTGTAATTGCATCTAATCAACGAGCTGTAGGCAACTGCGTAAGCAAACCCTGTCGTGGTTTATCGACATTTATTACATGAGTAATATAGTCGGCATTTGAAGAATAGGTAATTTTGGCTGACTTTTCCTTAAAATGTAACAAGATTTTGTTTAAATGCTAACTAAAACCCCAATTTTTTTCCGATGGAAACCTGGCCAAAGGTGGCCCAAATCTGTAGGAAAAGTAGACATCCTTATGCGGGAACCTCACCCATGAGGCAGTTTTTTTTTTTTCCGAAGCAATTCTAATTATAGAACGGAACCCGTGTATAGGTACATGGGGGGGGGGGCTAGTGTTAATCAAAGCAGTGTAACATTTAGGTCAACGAACACTGCCTTAGCCTAGAACCGTTTAGTTGAATTAGTGGTTAACGCTATCGGCTGTTTGCGATATGACGATATCGCGTGTGAAATTTAGACCATTGATCCGAAAAGGTGATTGCGCGTTTTATTTGTACAGACGCCAGCAGATCAAGCTGATCAATCTGAATTTTTTTTTAAAGTTGATTTTCAACTATATTGCTACTCGTAAAGCATTAGGTTCAAGATTGATTGGGAAAATATGACAGTTTCGTGTAGCTTGATGTGCTGGCGTCTGTACGTGGTTTTCGAATGAGTGATTATGTATTCATGGGATTGATTTAACTCAATTATTTGTGCTTTTGGAGTGTTTTCCGTTATCGAAAGATATATAAGAGAGGATGTTGAAGAGTAGAATATCAGGCGTACCCTGGACAGTCAGATCAGATCCATATATCATCATCATCGTCCTTTTAGTCGAAAAATATTCCCCGAATTGATCAGTCCCGTGCATCTCGCATACCAAATTATTAAGTGATTGACTAATCTCTTTGCAGTATTTGATAGGAGACGATATCACGAAACCATTTAAATAAATATTTGCATATTTGAAACGTAATGATAATCGATGTTACCATCCCACATGACGAGAACCTCGTGAAAGCTGAGAAAGAGAAACAAATGAAATATCTCGACTTGGCACACGAGGTTGTCAACATGTGGAATGTGAACTCGGCTATCATTGTGCCGATTGTTGTGACGGCCAATGGCCTTATAGCCAAAAGCCTCGACGAACATTTCTCGAGGCTCTCCTTAGGCGGTTGGATCAAGGGCCTGATTCAGAAGGCAGTACTCCTCGATACGGCTCGCATTGTGAGGAGGTTCCTGTCTCTGGAGCCCTAACCACCGGTAGCTTGGACCCTGCTCCCGATACCGGCGGACCACTATTAAATTATGTTTTTTTAATATTAATTTGTTTAGAAGTATTTAAAAATGTAATTTATATGTATATAATTGAATAAAGGAAATTAAATTCGAAGGATTTTACCTTTTCATTTATTCACCTTACTCTTATTGTGGGCTATCATCATGTACTTCATCTGCTTAGCCTTTTCCCAAATATGTTGGGGTCGGCTTCCAGTCTAACCGGATGGAGCTGAATACCAGTATTTTACATGGAGCGACTGCCTATCTGACCTCCACAACCCAGTTAGTACCAGGTAATATTATACTCCTTGGTAAGATTGGTTGTCAGTTTCGGGCCACTGACTACCTGTAACGACTCAAAGATCAACAATTGATAGCCGGGACCAATGGCTTAACGTGTTTTCCTGTTACGGAGGAAACTCGGTATGTATTGGGTAGTCACTGGTCACCTATCCACGGACCAACCCAGGCAAGTGCGGCTTAACCTGATGATCGACCCTGTCGGCTGGCTGCTATAAATATTTATATTCCCAGAAGGTGATTAATTCAAGCTCAAAGAATTCATTCAAGTTCGTACCTAGAAAACCGCAACCTCGTAGATTCATATGTTTATTCATTGCGTTGCTTGGTATTTCCACAACGAAAACAACATAATTTAATACCTAATCGGTATAGACTACGAAACCTACTCAGTTTTTCTTGGTAATAAAAATAAATTCATACATTTCTCTCTACCCACACAAGTCGTAAAAGTAAATTCAGGAAAGTATGATATTTAAAAATCTTAGGCGATGAACCAGATACATACAAAAATATTGCATCATTGTTACACAATAAATTAATATTTAAACCGCCATTACGGGTTGCCATTCAGTGCCAAAATCTTATTCAAACCTTGTTTGCCAAAAATAAAAGTTGATATTTATCCAACCCTTTATTTAACTGAGACTGGATTGTGTGGGACGATAATAATAGCATTATCTATTCATAACAGAATTCACTTCACTATCAGTAGCATAGTATAAAACAAAGTCGCTTCCCGCTGTCTGTCCCTATGTATACTTAGATCTTTAAAACTACGCAACGGATTTAGTTGCGTTTTTTTTTAATAGATAGAATGATTCAAGAGGAAAGTTTGTATGTAACATTGCATCCGTGCGAAACCGGGGCGGGTCGCTAGTTCAGAATAATCGGAATGACTAGAAATGAAATAGTCACCTGGATCTAATATGTCCACTAGGCTGATCTGCGACACATTCCCATTGTATACACGGCGACACGTCAAGCTTTACATTTCCAGTATAATGGCCTCGTTTTGTATACTGAGATTTCCCGAACAATGAGAGATAATCTACTTGTTTCTAGCTTGATTGGTCGCCGTGCGTACACACAACGTAAATCAACACCGAAAGTAACTTGACCCTTAAACGCAAGTCCCACACTGTGACGTGTACTGTGTGTCCTACTCTCCATTCACTGGCAACGAAGGTTCTTGTATGCTAGCACAAAACCTTGGTGCACTTGATCCATAGCCAAGCTCGCCTTGACATTGACTAAATACTTTCGATAAGGAAATTGCTTATTCAGCCATGACAAACTCGAATAAAACACCAGGCAACATTTTCAAACTTAAATGAAAAGAAAACTGATTGTTAAATTCTTGTTAACATTTAATTAAAGTCGTAAAAGTGTTGAAAACACTTTCTGGTTTAATTTAACATGGAAATTATATTTATCATTTCAGCATCAATAAAATACTTAATTGAAATGTTTTTTATCGATGGAATTTGGTTGGCTGCTTCATTAGTAGTTCGTATTAAAATTAGTTATGGTACTCGTACGTACAGTATTCATTAACCCTAATTAGTTAAGGTTTATTGGTGAATTATTTTGTGTACATTGTACATGCCTCCGTTTAATCTGTTACTAGGTAATTTTCTAAATAGAGCAATGGTAATGCACACTACATTTCGCTAATGCACCAAAGACAAGCACTTTAATCTCTCGTAAAAGCATTATTGAGTAAACTTGAGACAAACCTCTTTTGCATAAACATCTTGTGTCATTGAAAAGTCTTTTCAGAAAAGATACTCTAAATTCCATTGTTTCTTCGAAAAATAAGTTACGAGTCCCACAAAACGAAATCGAACAATCCAAACAACTGGAAGTCATTGGGAGAGGCCTTTCCCCAACAGTGGGATGACGCAGGCTAACAGTATGTTACGAGTCCTAGGCCCTAGGTCATTCCGAGAAACCCAATACATAACATCACGCTTCTAATCCCCGAAGGGTCTTGCAGAGGTGTACCTAATTATAGTACACCCACATTCCGCCAATTATGTTTAAGTCCCATGTAATGTTTAACCCAATACCTCGTGGTATATTTATTATGTAGATATGATTAAACAGTCAATTTGTCCAATTAGCCCAAAGAGTCAATGGCCTAACAAAGTTTATCAGCTTGCGTCTGCATTTAATTAAAGGATCCCTAAAATAATGCGTCTGCCACGTCTGTATTTAAAATAATGACTGATTTCAATTTGATGAGTATTTTTTTCAACCAACTCAACGAATTATCCCTTCCCTTATTATTCTACATTAACGTAACAATAACTATACAACTAGATAATTAATTGGACCGCTTTTCACCAGCATGAAGCCAAACCTAAAATTTGGAGCCGACCATTGAAAATCGCTCAGCGTGCTTTTATTTAGCCATTCAATTAGGTGTTACCTAGAGTTACTAACCCGCACTGGGGCCTTTTGGTGGATTATAGGCCACTTCTTAACGCAGCCTAGAGGTCTGTGTCGCAGAAGTGGGCACACTATAGACTTATTAAAATAGTATTGATGAAAAAATTGTTAAAATTATTTCTTGCGTGTTTTTTGCAATTCGCTACCGTAACCAATATGGCTTTACAAAGTTAAAATCATCAATACAACCCTCTAAAGTTTATTCAATCCCATTGAATAACTTTTTTATGAAATATTCATTCAACATATAACCTGTCACTGACCTGCAAATTGCAAAAAAACGTAAGACAATTTTAATTTCACCGGCTGGTGGCGCTTCCACCTTGAGCATCATAATATTATTCTGTGCCCTGGGCTACTCAAAGCAAGTATAAATATTAAACATCAAACTCCTTCAACTATTGTATTATTCACAAGGTACGTTGTTATGTTATTATAAACAGCTATTGTGAAAGCTATTGATCGGGTCTTGCAAATTAAAGTCGACCTTTTGAAGTCTAAGGTTTCGCGTTCAAAGGCGCGCCAGTCAAAGGAACCTAGTGCATAGTTAATGGCAGTGGCCTTTAAAGAAAATTGGAGCATGTCAACTACTTACCTATATCTTTCCACGAAGTAGTAAAGACAGACAATTGAGAAAATCGCATCCATTTATGCCACATTAAGTTCTTTGCTTTTGATTAAAAGAAAAGAACGTAATGAATGCTGAATTTTGTATGTATATTTTATTGAATTTCAGAGTAGTTCAATAGATTAATGCCTGCTACGAGTATCATTGAATGTTTCGGCCTTATTATGCAATACGCAGCTATCGAATACAACGAATTTTCAAACTGATGACAAAGAATATTTTTCAGGAAGACTCATAGACCAAACCTCCATGTAATTGTTATTAAAATTACTACAATCCAAGGCGCGGCCCATGATGAAAAAAACATGCTTATCCTTTATTAACTGTCATTGACATTATTTTCATAGAAAAACAAACGCGAAACAATTGTAACCTTGTACCAATTTCACGAAAGGTGTGTTATCGTTAACACGACAGTAATCTGATCAGTTACGCAGATCATCGGTCAACTTATCAATTATTTTACTTTCAAGGGTAACGCTACATAGTAGGTAGACACATTGTTTGATTAGCACTGTGAGAAATTACGAAATTCAGACGATAAATGATACAGTAACGACTTTTTAATAGTGCTTCATGATCGATTGTTTTGAAACTTAACAGCTAGCTAGCTTTGTAACCGAATTTTGGTTATGGCGGCCAATCTCAGCAGACTTGCCATCGAAGCAAGAGATTTACGGGGTGTAAGGAACATCGCGAGATGTACAGGATGCAAGGAACATCGCGAGATATACAGGATGTAAGGAACATCGCGACGTATACAGAGTGTAAGGAACATCACGAGATGTACAGCGTATAAGGAACATCGCGAAATATACAAGATGCAAGGAACATCGCGAGATATACAGGATGTAAGGGACATCGCGAGATATACAGAATGTAAGGAACATCGCGAGATATACAGGGTGTAAGGAACATCGCCGTGAAAACTGTGACAATAAATACAGTACAAGATTTTAGTCCAGAAATATCAGCTGTTTCATACACTGACCGGGTATATTGTACTTTTGTAAAAAAAAAACTGCGCTGGGGACTCGAATCATGGTAATAGTTGAGGCGTTGATGACCTTGGCCCCGTGTATTAAAGTGCACAAACACAGTTATACTCTTCCCTGCCTCCCATTGTCCTATGAGGCGAAAATCCGATACAACCATTGCTAAATGAAGCGTAGGACCAACGGCTTGACCAAGTATCATGTATAGCAAATGGGTAGTGAAATGAACATATTGTATTAACTCATCCGTGAAACACCTGGCTTGATCACATGCCGTTTCGATATCCACTGTTATTTTGTGAATGATATAAATAGAACCGTTAAGTGTTTTGTTTACAAAGTAAACTTAAATAAATTAACATAGGATTATTGTGCAACCGCAGTTTCAAACTATTAGTTAAAACCATGAATAATTACCTACTTTAATAAGCCCTAAGATACATGAAGGATGCCCGGTCTTTTCAAAGAACTCCATGAACAAGGGCTTCATGACAAAAATAAAAGTGGTGGTTAGCGAACGACACCTATCACACGATCGTCAAAGGTGACTCGACTCAAGTCATCAACGGGCTGATTAAAAGACTAAAATTACAGTTTATCTAACTTCTATTTCCTTTGCTATAAACAATAATGATTTCACAAACTTTTCCCGCTTGTTCTAGGTTCCCTTATTGTGGTAGGATCAGCTTTAGTAGTATGGCTGACAGATTGGGAGTACAAGTACTACATTGATCCCGCGCTCAGTATAGTGCTAGTCATTTTGATACTTGCCTCCGTGTGGCCGCTGCTCAGAGAGTCATCGTTAATTCTTCTACAAACAGTGCCAACTCATATTCAGGTAAGATTTTTTCAATAACTATTACAAGCATCTGCGATTAACTATACTTAAATGTATGTACATATAGTTCCATTCAAAAGTTTATTTCCAATTGATGTTATTTCAACTTAAAAATATATCTACTATAAGCAGGAGTAATAATATTCAGTTGATTAAAGAATTACTTGTGCGATTGAAAAATTCATAATAACTCTGATTAGCGCAAATTGAATCGTATGTGTAAGTATTCAAGTTACTTTTCCAAATACTCATATTTGTTTACAATTTGGAAAGTAAATTGCGAACTCAGAAAACAGTCAACCCCGCGAACAACTTCTGACTGGCAAAACATGAACTACTAACTATATAAGAGAACTACTAAATAACACTAGTACGGTCGAACAAGCTATTTGGTATACACGCAGAAATATTCACAATCTTAATACACTGACAATATTGTTTGCAATTTTATTTTATAAAGCTTATATCATTAAGAGTCAGTCTCATAACGAAAAACGCTTTATTAAATAAAGTTTGGAAAAGTAAACGCTTCGGCGTTGGGTTGCGAAAAGTTCCGTACTAGTGTTATTTAGTAGTTCTCTTGTATAGTTAGTAGTTCATGTTCGACCGTACATAGTTATTTTCTTCTAAATACTTGTCCTATCATCAGCTTGACAGCCTCTAGTCCAGTGCTGGGCAGAAGACTCCAAAATAACCACAACATCCTTATTCCAGAACAAGTCCTTCATTAGTAGATCATATAAAAGATTCTAGTGCTTTTCAATACAGAAAACTCTTTGATCCATACACTTATCTAATTTGAGGTCATCATAATATTTGAGTACAACTTCCTAAACAAATAGCGAAGACAGGGGAAGATTATGTGCTTCACAAAAGTAATGAGAAAAAAAAGACAGTTATATTTGCTTGACATGGCCTTGACCAATTTTTGCTACCACACATTGAAAGATAATTAAAGAGATTAATGTTCTGTTTGAACAGTTTACGCAATGTTTACATTGCATTTACCGAAAAAAGAGTTTCTCTAATCTACCGCTGAATATTGGGTGATACGGTGTAAATTACAATAGTAAGACCTTGCAAGCGAACACCTGCGGGTGTAAAGTAACCCTGTAATAATCAATTGCTAAAATATTCATTGTTTACAGTTACATTGTTCACAGTGAAATGCGGAATTCCTATTTCCGATCCACATTTCCGTAGTTTAGCGATACCACAATAAAATGTACTCATTTCAATTCAATAGGTCTTGTGGTCGCAAGCGCACCTATTGAATGTGAAACCTATATTGATTCTAAGGATAAACATAGTGATTGGCTTTTGTTTCCTGGAAACACATAGTCATAGTTTCATAACCGATGCCGTCTCTCATTTGTTTTTCTAGGAGTTTAAGACTATGGTAACTAGTTATTTGTGGATTTTGAGCTTTAATATATTCGATGTAGAGTTCAAATTCTAACAACTATCGCAATTTTTTAACCCTTGCAACACAAAACATTGTCAAAAAATTTCGAGTAAACAATCTGGACAGTTTATTTCCAAATAATATTTTCGTCACGAGCCACCACTTTCTAAAAAGTGAATAAACACGGCTGTTACAATTTGTTTGGTTATTGATAAGCCGTTTCTGACGTTATTTATTTGTTCAGGTGGATGCGATACAGAGGCGACTGTTGGAAAAGGTTGATGGTGTGCTTGCTGTGCATGAGTTCCATGTGTGGCAGCTTGCTGGGGACAGGATCATCGCCAGCGCACATATTAGGTGAGTAAACTGTTTAAAGATGGATTTTCGTCATTATATGGGCACCGACCCGCACTAGGCTCGCGTGGTGGATTACTACTAACTCTCTTATAGAGAGCAGAGGATTTACTATGACGTCTTGAAGCAGGAGTAATTCCAGTGTGGGAAGGAGACAGCTGTCTAGCGCCATCTGTTTCCCACTCTGGAATTGCTCCTGCTTTAAGACGTCATGGTCATGGTAGGCCACCAGGTTTGTGTCCCATAGCAGTGGGTATTTGTTGGCTGGTTATGTTATGGGCATTTGATACGAAGGAATGAAGGCGAGTAGGGATGAAAAGCGTGTCACTACACAGACAGGGATGAGTATCAGTGTTGTTGGATGAAGGGGGGGAGGGGTTCAAAAACAAGGTGGCTGGATTGAGAAACTAGTAAGTCGCGTTTTAACTGGGAACAGTTTTTCATAATTCACTTTCATTTAGGTGTTATGAAACATGAAATGTTGTTGTCGTATAAAATATCTGTTAATTTCCCTCATAGAATACAATTGTGTATTAATCGTCATACATAGCAAAGACAGTTTCTAATCGAATGTTACAAGCAGTTAGTCACAATGTTCGTTCATTGATATGTACCGAATTAGTCGCAAGTCCTCTCAATTCGACTGCTTATAATGCGAGATGATAAGCCGAGGTTAAATCTCTGTTTTTCCTTTATTTGCTTAACATGTTGTCAAGGTAGTTATAAATTAGTCGTGCTGGACTAACAGTGCTGATACTGGTGTAATTATAATTTAATTTTACGTAAACCATTGATGAAAGATTAGATTGATTGATTGATTATTTTTTATGAGATTGATGAAGGTAGTTAAGGTAGATACTTCTTGTCGCTTCAGAACGGTGACTGACAGCAATTTCGCCATCCTTGTATAATGGGTGTAAAAGTACCATTAACGAACCCGAAAAGCCCCCGTCATTGCGATATTTTTTTTTTGTACTGGACCATACCTACCTGGGAACCTTCTACTTACGGAAATATTGGAGGTCAAAGTTCCAATTTTTTTCCAGATTTTTAAATACTCGTTTTTAAGGTAATAACTGCTTTACCTCCATGACCAGTTTACTATTCAAAGCATCCATCAGCACAATGTTTTGTGTGTGGTATATTGGGTTTTACCGGGAGTACGGCCTGCAAGAATATGCGCATACAGCAGGTGCGGTAAATAATTATAAACCAACAGCACCTCAAACCTAATACCTCATAAAAATATGTATAATCCAAACCGGGATCTATTTTTTTGCAGAAATAACACTAAATATTTTTTCATAAGATTTTTATTCCTATCTAACATTATGTTTTGTCTTGCTTCCATGATGTGGCGAAAATATAAATAAATAAATATAAATATCGCTAGACAATACACACAGCGCCATCTAGGTGCCACACTAAGCAACGAGGCTTGTGTCGTGGACACCAGATAGCTGATATTACTACATAGATACTTTTTGTTTGTAAATACATACTTATTATACATATAAACATCCATGACTCGGAAACAAATGTCCATGCTCATCACACAAACATTTGCTCCTACCGGGATTCGAACCCGGGACCCTAAGAACGTAAGGCAGCCTCACTACCGCTGCACCATTCGGGTCGTCAAATGTCCTTGTGTTCTGAGCTTTAAAAATTAATCTTTCAACGGCACACTGCACAAAGAACTATATATAGGGACACATCTGCTTCGTCAGATGCTTTTCTTGGTATTTCCTGAAAATCTTTGTTTTCACACAGTCATATGAATCATGCAGTGTAAACAAAGCGTCCTATAAAATCCACAAATGCTGTGAATAAACAGTTGATCATTCATTTTGATCACATTATTTTATTAGTACATCATTCTGTAACTATTAAAATAAAACATACATAAATCGTGCTGGTATTCCCCGCAGGGTGAGTCGGGGGTCTAGGTGCAGTTGTACATGTAGTATGGTGCGAGCCTATTGTCATCAAATGGGCACAAATACAGCTTCCGAGCTGCTACTAAGAAATTCCTGATGGCAAAACCCAGTAACACTTTGCCCTACATATGAAATAAAACTAAGACATGTCACATGTCACATGATGGAATCAGCAACATTAACATCCATTGTTGGATTTTTCATTTTAGCCGTATTATATTCATAAATGAAGTGCTGCGTACAGGTAATGTAATTTTACATTTAAATAAAGGAATAGTAATTGAACAAAAAAAAAACAGGAGACAAATTCCGGTGGAATATGATTCAAAATAAGGAGCTGAATGCACCCTGTCAGTTTGTGGAGGGCTGTCCCTTACACCCTGTATACTAAAATTCCTAAAAATATTCGTAGCATATTATTCTCTGCGAGAAATAAATACCTAGCATAGCACCTTGCTATTAGCGTGTCAAAATAAAATCGTATGAAAACTAGGCTAACCTGAGTACCACTAAAAATACTTGAAGAAATGTTGGCACGATTTCTTATACAACCTATTTTGTAGGATAATTAGGAATTACAGTAAGGGCTAGTCAAATTCTTTGCACGAAGTTTCTTTTCTTTATTGCCACAAAGATTTATATAACCTCTTTTAATTGACTTCAGTGAAAAGGCTTGAGTTACTTACTTTCTATAGTGTAGGTGTAGCATGGACGCCGGCAGCAGGGTGCAAGGGGGTGCACTTGCATCCCCCCTGTCGGGAAAGAAAATATGTAGAAAAGATTTAGATTTTTATAATATGTTACTGTGTTAATATAAACTTAAGGCGCCTAGGTTGCTGTCCAAGTTCATCACCTTGACAATCAATTTAGTGTCCTCCTCTACTCTTTTCCTGTGAACAAAGCATGAACAGGTCGCTTACGTCTCGTATCTTCCATCGACAGGGCTTTAGGCAGGGGGAGGATGCGAAATCTTGGATAACTATAGAGAAAGTGAGAAACCAAACTATTCGAGGCAGAAAGCAAAAATTTTCGAGCTCGCTTCGCTCGCTCGTACTCCTATTATGAATTGTTTGTTTGAACAAAAATTACCTAATTTATCCGAGTATATCCTAAATTATGCAAGGTCGTTTCGCTCGTTCAGATGTCGCGTTTATGAGCTTTTCTTTATAAATAGGCAGAATTAGCCCTATTTCTATAACAAAGGGCAAAAAAAACCTATCAAGTTTGATGTGTGTGCTAAACATTTCAAGTTCGCTTTGCTCGCTCTTGCATCCTAATTTTTTCGGTTGATAAGCTTTTCTGTATAAATCGACAAAATTTCTCCTTGTACGAATTGACAAATAAAAATTTAACATATCCGAGGTGGAGCGCAAAAATTGTCGAGCTGTTTTCATGGAACCGAAGATGCGGGGTGCATCTTCGGTTCCATGAAAACAGCTCTGGAAATAATCCTGCCTACGGGTGTAGCCAGCATTTGGAAATAGGGCGACATATTTGACCACCGGAAAAACCTGGTGCACCGGTTATTATGAAAATTTAATTTAATTAAAATTTTCCAATAGGTAACTATTTTAACTACAGGCAAAACATGAAACCAATTAAACACAATTTAGTGATCGCGCTACTACTGAGCATATGGTTCTGGGTTTAATTCCCGGGCCGGGCAAAGTGTTATTGGATTCGTCATCAGGAATTTCCTAGACACTAGCGAAATGTCACCCTTGCCTAACCCCTGGGTAAAAGAGGTGTGATGTTATGTTTAGAACACAATTTGTAGTGGCTTTGTTGAACTGAGCATGGTTTTAAAAGCGATTATCTGAAGTACGAGTAAAGAAGTGTCATTTACCTGTATTACGACTTCATCATCACTTATTTGATCGTATCGTAACAAGTTGGATGGAAATTCTAGTAAATTAATAGATAGTCAATCGAATAAAGGATCTGATTTAGTTTAGCGGTAACCCGTCGCGACATTCTAGCACCATATTAACGAGCTAATGTTAAAGTGTCATCCATGTATTTCTATAATTAAAATATAGGTGTTACTCGATCGAATTTGATGGCTCAACAATAAGTATATTTTTGACTTTTTTGCTTTTCTTTTTTTCGTTGTTGGTTTTTTAAATTATAAATTTAGTTTTAATATTATCATCCATTCATTCTCATTTAGCCCACACAAAAGCGACACCAATATAATGATATCAATGTGTCTGTTTACATTCAATTATGAACTAAATATAATTACAACACAACATTGTACAAATTAGCGTACAAATCAGAACCTGTCCATTGCAACTAGGTCAAGTACGTCATTGTGTA
Organism: Eugnorisma glareosa; assembly: GCA_947578425.1. NCBI lineage: Eukaryota > Metazoa > Arthropoda > Insecta > Lepidoptera > Noctuidae > Eugnorisma > Eugnorisma glareosa. The sequence continues at coordinate 15,849,584 of OX387970.1, read as the reverse complement.
TACTTACGTACCTATATACACGTTGTATTTATCTAAACATTCGAAACTTTTCCTCCGCCAGCTCATAGACTGTCGTTTGCACGCGTCAATAACGGCGCGAGTTGATAAGCAAAGCCTTTTAGTGCAGCCTGATAAGGTTGCTGAAGAGACTGTGTCAACGTTCATACATAGTAGCATGAATAAACATATTCACGTATATATGCTACTTTATTTCTATTATCACATTCATTTGTAATAAAAACGGAACAAAAAAAAGATACTGGCCGAATGCACAACCTCCTTTTTAGAAGTCTGTTAAAATAGAGGTGGAGGTGATTCGGGCTAGAAATGAAAAGTAACAAAACATAATACAATATTTATTTATTTTCTTGGAACGTCGCAAAGAGGAAAAACTTGACTCAGAATTTTATTTCTAATACGTGCAATTTAAGCGCTGTTTATGATTCTGATGAAGTAATTGTGTGAGGACTGAGCAGACGTTGAAAGAAAACATGACTAAAAAAATACATAGTTATTTTAATGATTAGGTTACCTAAAAAACAAACTCTTTTTTTTTATTTTGGAAATTTGATCAAATATAAGGTCTATCATACACGAAATCTCTTAGGAGTCACTGTACTCATCATTATGAACAACTTTTACTACGGGACCAATATTGAAATCGAGAAAAAAAATCGAATGCCCCATACATAACTCGACAAAATGTACTGAACAGCTGATTTTTTATTCGCGATTTCGGGATGACCTCTTAAGAGATTTCGTGTATGAATAGATACACCTTATATATTGAAAAAGAAGCATGTTGAAAAAGTTTATTTTTTCGTACAAAAACAATTTTCCAGCTCACCCGGTAATGTTTGTTTTTGAAAAACGTTTCACGAATAAATTGCTTTTGGCAACCATCCAATCCAAACTAGTCTTTGTCCCAGAATCAATGTCAATGAACCAATGCGCCGGCGCCTTTATTTTGCGCTGTTTGTGTGTGTCAGCGGTTTATTAAATTATTGACCCCAAACAGATGATATTAATTTCATGCATTACATTGTTTTGCGTCTTGACTTTGCAGCTGTCATTTGAATTCAGAGCAAAAATCATCATTCTACTGCTCTTATCCCAATTTATTTGGGGTCGGCGCAGCATGACTTCTTCTTCCATACTTCTCTATTACTCGTCATCTCAGCAGTCACCTTCATTCTAGTCATATCATCCGTCACACAATCCATCCATTGTTTCTTTGGTCTTCCTCTACTCTTATAGCCATCTACATTCATTCTCAACATTTTCCTAATTTATCCACATGTCCATACCCGGCAGAGCAAAAATATCAAAATAAAAAATAAAACCAGAATAAAAATGTCTCAGGAGAGGTAAATGTCAATTATACGTTCATGTGGATAATTCTAGTTGTTCTGAGTTAGATTTACCGCAATAGGTAACTTGTTTTATTGGAAGCAGTGACAACTATACTGAAAGACTATCTGTTGCCCGCAGCTTCGCTCCTGTTTTAGTCGGAAATTATCCCACGGGCACGTTGTAAATATAGCCTATGGCACTCGAGGATAATGTAGCTTCCTATTAGTGAAAGAATTTTAATCCAGAGATTACCCCATACATACAAACTTGCAAATTTTATCTCTTTATAATGTTAGTATAGATAAATAAGGTAAAATACCGCAACCGCAACTTCAGTTAAGTAAGTTTTTGAGGAAATAGGAAGCATAATTGAGGAAAAGCTGAATCAAACATAATATCTCTAACTAATCGTTGCAGTTTATAGAAATCGCAAAACACAAGAGCAGTCATTCAGTAAAAATAAACATCCCCATTGTATATTTTACAAAGCGAGAGCAATACTAACGAGTGTTGAAATAACAATCAATGATAAATGCGCTTTGTTTAAATTATACCGTCATTGTGTGAGAATATCGGTTTGAAAATAACATGTTTTAAAGCGATATTCTCAATTTCTCATGCATTTAATATGTTCACGTGGTAAGTGCAGTAAATTATCGTTTATGACTCATTTTTATAGTATTTTCCTGTGCAAATAAGGAGAATATATTTATTTTTATAGAGGTATTAGAATAACTCATTACTGATTTAATGTCCATATTGTCTTATATGCAGACCGCAACAATGCATTTTAAATCAAAACAGCGGCCTTTAAATCAAGTCATCGGGAAAGTTCCTTGGTCTGTTACCTACCGGCGACCACCTTACCCATTATTATTAGGTGCCTCCACGTTGCCTACACTTTACCTACAGGATATTTTTTTTTTAATTCTATGACTACAGTCAGAAAAGCGCGATATATAAATATTCCCGAAAGAAAGTGGTTAGTTTAAGCGAAGAATTTCTTGGAAGATCATGTGTTAAGAAAATACAAATTTGACCATCTTCTTCATAGCGTATCCATGGTAAAATTTCATTAAATATATTTGCCCCAAATTCAGCTATGCGAACTCCGCTCGCTGATGCAGTCATAAGATCATCAAGTGCGCAGGTCATCATCATCGTCATTTCAGCCGAAAGATGTTCACTGCTAGACTTAGGCCTCCGCCAAAGGGGGATTTTGCCATAATCGCCACGCTTGGCAGGCGGGTTGGCGATCGAAGTACGGTTGTTATGAAATACAGAGAACGCTGCTGTCCATTATGTAGCACCATCCCATTTCTTTCCGTGGGTGTCGTAAGAGGCGACTAAGGGACTTACGAGATAATGTGCGCAGGTCAATTAGCCCTTAACGCAACGCGAGTTAACTGCCATAACATAACTCATTTACGGTTCTTAATATTTAAACGATAAAATATTGCTCAAAGCCTTATATATTGGGCAGACGAGAAAAACAAATATACACACGTTTTACGAAGTTTACTACATTATTTGTTTCTGTTTATAGGTGTAGAAATCTGTCGGAGTACATGAAGATTGCGGAGAAGGTGAAAGAGTTCTTCCACAATGAAGGCATCCATTCGACCACCATACAGCCAGAGTTTGTGGAACTGCCTATAGGTGGAAATGAGGTAATATTATATATCGTATAGCTGCACTCTGTCCTCTGCCTCCTCATCTAGTCTGACTCAACCTCAATTTCGTCAGTCCATCTCAGTAGTTAAGAGGAGTCTCACTCTATACTTGCCCATACGCGGTCTAAACTCCTGCAGGGCTATTGCGTATCTCTGTTGACAGTTCATAGTTCCGAGTTTTGATATACAATGACAGTTCTGCACGGGTAGCGTCAGTTGAAACCAACAAGAACGGTAATTGTATATCAAAACTCACTATGAACTGTCAACAGAGATACGCTATAGCCCTCCAGAGCTCGTTCTCTATCGGCCATGTTCTTGTGACTCAGTTTGGGAGACTCCTCTTGCCAGCAGTTGAAAGTGATAGGCTAAGTTCATTGGTTTATCGTGTAAGTAAAGAGTAGTTTTGCCTGTGTCTGTGTTTCCTGAGTCTGAAAGTCTCGAGTATAGTTCTGTTCAAACTTTATGGCGGCTCTGAAGTTAGCTGCGAGTGTCAAGCACGATGCGTCCCCTGTGCCCCGCTGATACCTAAAATTGTGTTCTGCGCATCTTTACGTTAGACGTTTCGAGCCGCAGTAAAGTTTGAACAGAACTATACTCGATTATTATACCTGCGATGGCCGTCACTCGCAGCTAACTTCCGAGCGACCATAAAGTTTGAACAGAACTATAAATAGGTAACCACTAAATAATCGAGCGATTAGCCCTGGCTGGAGGCCTTACACTCAAGGCACCCCACAGGATAGTCCGGTTAAGCAGACGACAACCTCCTAGGTTGAACAGTGAGATGCCATTCACAAAAAAAAAAAACAATGAATGGTCATTGACTGTAGCATTCAAACAGGTGTGATACTAATTAAACGCTAGCTTATTATAATATCCTGATAAATATATTTAAAAACCTTAGGAATAAAACAATTAATATCGATCAGAATAATAACGGCAAATTATTATCTTTGGTTCCTATCTTCAAAATCATAATTTCGTCATCTAATATGCCTAATAAAATCGTTAATGTCGTTATGCCAAATAATGATAATCGTGTCGTAAAATAGTAATACTTCAACGATTATTCGTTAAATTATCATGATAACGAGAAAATATTGATTGTCTTCAAGTTTTTCTCTTATCTGAAGGTGCTACTAGGTTATAATCTGATTAGATTTAAATAATATTACACAAAGTGTCCTCGGTACTGTTTGGAAATCTCGAATTATTACAACACTAGCTGTTGCCCGCGGCTTCGCTCGCGTTTTGGTCGGAAATTATCGCACGGACTCGTTGTAAATATAGCCTACGGCACTCGGGGATAATGTAGCTTCCTATTAGTGAAAGAATTTTCAAAATCGGTTCAGTAGATCCAGAGAATACCCCCTACAACCTCACAAACTTCACCTCTTTATAATAAAACAGGGCTGATTTTCATCATAATTTCATTTGTATATACCATAAGGCATATTAGCAGTACATATTTTAATGTATAAATCAGATACTAAAATTATAAATCACTCATCAATCAATAATGAGCAATACACCTCTGTCAAAGACTATTTCTACTGCATAGCAATAAAACCAATCTTCTTTTAAATATATAATACCGTTGTGCGTGTGTTTATAATTCTTTTCCTCATAAACAGCCTAATCTCATCATGTCATCTTTCGGAATACTTACACTTTTTTTTTTAATTTACCGACTGGTTTTTTTAATTTTGACTGGGCAATGTTTGTCGGGTTAGTACAGTTAGTTTAACCGAATAAATCCTGTCTTGATGATAGTATAAACTCTAGACCGTCGACGCCCGACAGCTTTAGCTTCCCTCTAGATTTAAGTGTAAACGGAAGATTATAAAATTAAAACAATACTTTATTTTGTTACAGCTAATAAGCGGAGCGTCAGCCGAAGCGCCCTGCGCCCTCCACTGTCCACCGAACGACCTGTGTCACAACGCGACGTGTTGTGGGCCCAATCAACAGGTGCGTCTTTTACCAGAAGACATTATTTAGTAGTTAGCCACCGAGCCTTTATAACAGTACAAACACTTCGGGTCCAGGCGGCCTACCATGACATCTTATAGCAGGAATAATTCCAGTGTGGGAAAGAGATGGCGCTACATGACTAGTATATCTCTGTCTCTTTCTCAGACTGGAATTACTCCTGCTTTAAGACGTCATAGTAACCCCCCTGAAGGCGCTCCCTCGCCGGGAGCATTCGCCTGTAATTTAACAATCAAAGAATCGATTTTGTACAGGAACAAGTGATTGTTACAAATTGTACCATTACAGATTGCGCACTGTAATGCTCGGTTTTCACACTCACTGATGTAATGCTCGGTTCTGAACTGTTACATTAAAGGCGAATGCTCGCGGTGAGGGAGCGCCTTATAACCTGATAATTCTGCTAAGCAATCTTCCAAGCTTAACTCATTCAAATCTTTCTGTCTTTACTAATTTTCCAAGTACGGTGGAACAAGCTATTTGGTATACACGCGGAAATTTTCATAATCCAATACCGAAGCGTATACTTTTAAAATTTCATTTAATAAAGCTTTTTTCATTAAGAGAGTGTCTTAATGACATAAGCTTTATAAAATAAAATTGCAAACAATATTGTCAGTGTACTAGGATTGTGAATATTTCTGCGTGTATACCAAATAGCTTGTTCGACCGTACCTATTTCCCTACCTGGTAAAAGAATGAACCACTACTTATGATAAGGTCTGTTTGGGCAGCTAGATTAATGTGTATGCAAAGAAAACATAGCGTCAACGGTCAAACATCTGAAAAGTGGTGTCAACATAACCCTATTTAAAAAAAGTATTTTTTGTTCATATGAAAAGTGGTTTCATCTAATTATGTTGTAATAAATATCACAATCTAAATTGGTTTTGGGATAATTGTTGAAGTAACCCATTGTACATATGTATATTGTGTATAAAGTGTAAAGAACGATTTTGAATTAAATATCTTTAGGACCAAAGAATAGTTGTACTAGTCTTTATGGAAAGACCGAGAAGCTACTGTTCACGTAACTTGGGGACAGTGTAAAAAGGTTATGTTTTCATAGCCTTTAATAAATAGTAGCTGCTGATATTGCTGACAATGTTTGTATAAAGCCAGGCCAAGCACAATCTCTTAAGCATATAATGCAAGTAAATAAACGTGAATGTTTTAACAAAATAAATACGCTTCGTGCATCACGTCCTCTCTTTATCAAAAATGGAAGCGTCGGATATGTTTTTGACAATATTTCACAAACTACGCATGGACATTAAATAAATTGATGAATGCTATACTATTTGCTTTTTATTTTTAAACCAACTTCTTTTCTTTTTTATCTAAAATGAAGTTAGGCAAAACTTTTAATTATTATTTTGTTTTATTTGTCAGTTACTTAGCAGTATTATTTGTATTTCAATTACAGTTTTTCAGTTTAGAAACGATAAGGGTTCGATAAAATCTTGTTCAAAGGAGATGGTTTCGTTGAAAGTGGACGAAATGAACGGCCCGACCCTCTCCGCGTCACAGTCAAGATTTTCAATGAAAACTGATGTAGAAATCGTTAGGTTAATTATATTTTATATGTATAGAAGATATATTTGTATGGAAGTTATTCGTTGAATCATAAAGGATGTAACAAGACCCTTAACGAAGCCGAAAGGCACTTGTGTAAGGTTTATACTCAACACACATCCACGACCCCCGCACTATTCAATCCATCCAACAGCACAATGTTTTGAGTGCGTTACATTGAGTCCTACCGTAAAACGTGATTTTTCAACCCTAAAAAAAACTTTTCCCAGCAATAATTGTTGCGTAAAGTTATTAGTTTGATGTACACAATGCTTGGTTGACGGCTTCGTGAAGGGTACTTTACACCCTGTATAGTTGTATTAGTATTATTACAGGTTCATTAAATCATAAGTGATTTTGTATTAATGCCAAATGTTTGTTAACGAGGCTGTGTTCATTTGTTGTAAAAGATTTATAAAAATAGTAAAATGTTTACAATTTACTGGACTTTGATTTCTTTAGATGAGAGTCGACCTAGCTAGCCGATCTGCGATACTATACTCAACTTGCACAAAGGGCAACATCGAAGAAATAATTATATTTAAACATTAGACTTGCATGACTATTGGTGGCAGAAATAATCTGATCTATACATTACTGTAATGGACCTATTACACTGAAGAGCACACAGTTGGGTGAAATGGTATGAGCACAAATATCAATAAGGTGAAATGGTTAACTCACAATCCTAATTCCTGATTTATTACCTATTCCTTCCTGGATTCCTTACACTTTCTGTCTTCCTTTATTAATTATTCAATATCAGTGTACAGAAGTATGTATTAAGTGTCAATTTACCAAGATTGAAATTCCTACTTCACTACAATCGCTCATTAGAGCAATGCGAATAGAATAAAACGACTGTCCCTAGGTAAACTATCGAAAGTGAAAAGTACTTACTTTACAGGACAGCGTTTTGAAGTTTATTTGATGCATAAGTTTGTCATTAATAACTTTATTATTATATCTGTATAAACAAATATTTCGAACTCATGTAGGGAACCCAATGTTTATATAGATAAAGTCTTTAAAGACAAAATCCGAACAAAATTCGATTAAAAAAGGGAAGTCATATTTTTTATCACAATTTCACGCGAACGAAGTTCGCGAAACAGCTAGTTCATAAAATGAACTTAAAATTGCCATCCTGTAAAGTGCTTAAAGCGTTATAACTTTCGATAGTTTACCTAGGGACAATCGAAAAGTGGAATGCCTTCTATAGCTTGTACCGCTGTCTGGATAATTGACCGTAAGCGTAGATACTTTATTAATCGCTTGAAGAACATTGGACGACCGCTTTGCCGTCCGACCAATTTCGTTGCATATTTTCCGAAGGACACGCAATTTTTACGACCTCTATCAACCTATGTAAATTGTCTGACCGATGGCAATTAACTCAGAAATAACAGAAAAGGTAATTGTTTTTATGTCAACGCACCCAGTAGGTAGAGTATTTGTAACATTAAATTGATGTAGACGTATGGCATGTGTTTTTATTTTACCGAGACATGTTGGTATTAACTGTGTAAATATAATAGTAGGTAGACACACACACATTTTTCTACGAGAAAGTTAAACAGATAGAAAAAAAAACATACATTTGTAACAACACGTTGTATATCTAACTCACAGAGGGTAATAAAACATAATTAGCAAAATTATCACTATGATCCAGTACTTGTAGCCAAGTATCAATATCATGTATACGCTTAAACATATAAACTTGTGTTGGAGTACATAAATCGATGCGAATTTATAAATCTTGTTGGTTTAGAACTATCGTTTGTTATTTATCTTTGCAGCTGATTGTCATCACTTATCAGATATGTCTAGTATTTGAAATAGATTAGTTACACGTGAGCATTATGTGCATTACATGTTCTGACCTTCATTTTTGAGGATGCACCTTTCCGGGACCTTGTCGAATCTACTTCACTGATGGGATTACACTGGAAGGGTAAAAATCTTTTAGGGCTTTTTTTTTAATGCCGTCTCTTAGGTCTACCTATGAGGCTGACTTCTGCTTAACCGGACTATCCTGTGGGTGCCTTGAATGTAAAGCCTCCAGCCAGGGGAATCTTTTGGGGATTTTTTTTCACATTTGTTTCCAGCTTCCATATTTTGGGTGACATCCAACCTCATATAATACCTTTATTGAAATTCCAGGATTTCCAGGAGCAGAACACTCCCTCACCCGCAGTAACGCCGTACCTCTGCAGACAGCGGACCATGGGATCTAGAACGGAGTCTATGTGTTCCACCAACGGCGCCGGCGCACCCGGCCGGCAAGCCACCACGTGGAATCTAGAAGCCTTAGAGTGCGGGTTAGTAGAGTAGCAGAACATAGTAGCGATGGACCTAAACGATGTGATCGATCTCTCGATATGTTATCGGTGATATCACGTTGTTTCTAACGGCTATATGTGATTAAGGATTGTCGTAAATTATCTAATGTTGTTGTAGTTTGTTGCAAGTAAACGCAGTGATGTTGAAAATGTTTTACAAGTTTTAATTTGTTAAACTATTCTGGTTTTTTTTAAATTTTATTTATGATCATGAATTTATGAAAGCTGTTTTGATAAGTTTATTTGTTGAAATATTGTCAAAAATTTTCAAAGTTACTGTGTTTTTTAATTTTAAGAACCAGCGAGAAAATATTGACAGTCTTCCTTTATAGCCCAAAGAGTACTAATTCGGTTTTAGTTTATGAGTTCGTATTTTACGTACACTTTGAGGCTCAATTGGAATTTTGAAGTATTATCTAGCAATATTAAGATTAGACTTTTCCAGTTTCTTCGATGAAATCTTTTATTGCCGACAGATTTTTAAGGTAAAAAAGTACAATTTTTATACAGTATGTATCACCATAATAAACGCTCGTAAAATCTAAACACTTTCCTCTAAATCATAACAATTTCAGCCTTAAATTTTTTAATAACACTAAATGCACTAACTAGTAACCACGTCTGTCGGCACATTATTGTAGACAACACGCAGCTGAATGAAAGCTAAGAAATAGATAACAAATAAGTTGATTAAATAATATTAATGTTAAGGTATTTGGTAATTAAAACAAAAATGGCAGACGCATTCTAGAAAGGGAGTTTAATATTAGTGTTTTTTTTAGTTCCCTGCTCCCGTCGCCTATGGTGGACGGCCGACTTGCGGTCTGACACCCGGCCGGGCCCGGCCGAGCTGTCACGGACTAACCCCGTCACTTTCACTACACATTAGCTGTGAAATTAGTTCCATTGTTATTATAATAACATTTCGAACAACAGCGTGTATCAATAAGGTGTGCTCATATTTAAGAGCGCACTCTTAAATACAGACCAACAAACTGAACAATTTTCTCCTTCGTACCAACATCTTAATCGCGAAAAAAATAATCTGCTGTCCCATACCCCACCTACCACTCCTACCCCTGCCCCTACCTGCCACCCCACCCGCCAGGTTACCTGTAATATCTACTCGAGCCAAATGTATGGAACAGCTCATATTTTTTTCGCGATTAGGAGAAAGTTGTTTGGTTTGATGGGTTGTACAACACCCTTAAATATGACCATACCTTTCTGATACATGATGTATACAAGGTGTAAACGAACCCTTAACGAAGCTGTCAGCCAAGCATTTTGTTCATCTAATTAAGTAACTCTGCTAAAAAATATATTGCTGGAAATTAAAAATCACGCTTTACGCTAGGACTCTGAAAGTAACGCACTCATAACATTGTGCTGATGGATGCATTGAATAGTAAGGGAGTCATAGAGATATTTAAAGTAAAGTTATAACATTAAAAAATAGTATTAAAAAAAAAACTTGTGAAAATGTTAGAACTTTGAACCCCCATATCTCCGTAACTACAAGGTTCCCAGGTATGGGCCAAGCAAAGAAATGAACGCAATGACGGGGAGAACAAGTGCCTTTCGGCTTCGTTACAGGTATTTTTACACCCATTAGGCGAACTACGAATTTCTAACGTGTCATCTAGACCAGGGATCCCCAAACTATTTTGGACAAGTGACCCCTTTTCCAAAATGAACTGTTACCTCAGACCCCCATGGCCAAATTACCTACTTTTAAGATCAACCCCCTTATTCATAATGGTCCGCTAACTTAAAACAGCTGCTACAGTGTGTTATTTTTCATTCTGACTTAGGTCAATAGAAGAAGACAGAGTGAGAATTAGCAATGCTTTAAGTTAGCAGACTATTATGAATAAGGGGGCCTATCTTTAGTTTTTTCCTATTGACACAAAATACCTAGGTACTAAGGTACCAATTGGAAAACTTTGCACTTGGTTAAGTGAGTAAAATTGACTTCATTTTCGTATCAAAATTTAACAAAATAAAAAGACATACAATTCAGTAAATATCAAGTTTAATTTATAACGATTATTACAAATTAGGTACTTAAAGAATTTTAAGTAGGTAGGAAATTATATTTAAAAAAGTATTAATTCGCAAAGAGAAAATAAAACATTCAGTGTGATGGATGAACCTGGTGACTATCTACCAATCTAGCTACATCCGGTTCAATATTGGTGAGTTGCAGCCTTAAATCTCCACGTTCGTTGATTTTCAAACGGTTTCTTTGTTTCGTCAAAATGTTTGTTACCACACTGAAGCTTTTTTCAACTAGGTATGATGATGGAAAAGCGATAAGGTATTTTTCAGCAATGTTCCACAATGTAGGATACTGTGTTTCAATGTTGCGTTGCAACCAGAACTTCTGATAGCCTTGGTTGAACTTCTGCTTAAGCTCTTCGTCTGTGCTGATGGTAATCAACTCTTCTTGCATTATCACATTGGCTTCTTCTATGGCTGTGGTATTGTACGGATTTATTATCCATTGAGGAATTTGTAAATTTAAAAGATCCTCAAACCTCTCCGTAAAATCCTTGTGTAATGCGTCCAAGTGAGTGACATATAATAAAATGTCATCATCTTGAAGCGTTTCTGGTAATTTTGACAAATGCAGAAACTGCGAATATTCTTTTCTGCCTAAATTTTGTTTATAATGGATTAGTTTAGCCACGAAGGCCGATATTATTGATTTTGTTTTAATCAAGTTAAGATCGTCACCCTGCAGCTGCAAATTAACTTTGTTGAACATTCCAAAGATATCAGTCAAGTAATAAATATCTGTTTTACAATTGTTCAGATTTTCTTTCAAATTCGGATCTTTTTCTTGTAAAAACTCCAACACAGATTCAAAAACGGCTGAAAATCTTTCTAAGCAAGAGCCTCTTGATAGCCAGCGAACTTCAGTGTGAAGAAGTAATCGAGTAAAGACTTCGTCGTTTTCCTCACATAGCTGAGCAAATAACCGAGAGTTCAAAGAATTGCTTCGAATCTTGTTGATAGCATTTATTACATATTGTAAAGACTTATGCAATCTAGGACTCAGCTTTTTTGCTACTAAATGCTGCCTGTGAATCACGCAGTGAATGACCAGTACATCAGGCAGTTGTCGCTTTAAGTGAGCTATAAAACCACGATGACGACCAACCATAGACGGTGCACCATCAGTCGCAACAGAAACAATGTTCTTCCATGGAATAGATTTGTCAGTAAAAAAATGTTCCACGGCCTGAAAAATTGATTCTCCTCTGGTATCAGTCTCTAAATATGTAGCAAAAAGCAGTTCTTGGCACATATTTTCATCTTTGATATATCGAACATATCCTAACAACAGAGCTTCATTGCCGGGTAATGTAGACTCGTCCAACTGGAGAGAGAATCTGTTGGTCTGTAAGAACTTGCATAAAATGTTTTCCACATCGCGTCCCATCTCGTCTATGCGTCTCTGAACGGTGTTATTGCTCAAAGGTATTCTCTTTAAAATATCATGTGCGGGTTTGTGCAATACATTGTTAAGGACCTCCGCAATGGCTGGTAAGATAAGCTGCTCTCCAATTGTGTGGGGTTTCCCCGACTTCGCTATTAGTAAAGATATATTATAGGACGCTCGTAAACCATCATCGTCTTTAATAGATGATGACGCAAACATCGATCTTATGGATGGCCTTTTGTCTAGTTTTTCTTTAAGTGCTTGAAAAAATGTCAAGGGCTTACTTTTTTTGTCAGCATGTACTCTCGATAAGTGGTCATCCATTTTTGAAGGCTTCATGGCATCGTTACTGAATACTTTTTCACATATGAGACACATCGGCAAGTGTTGATTTGATGGAGATGCAATAAATCCGAACTTCAAGTAGTCCAAACTGTATTGTCTGCATTTTTTTTTCGTGTCCGCCATCATAAAACTCTCAGTAATCCTGCAAATAAAAAAATAAGAAACTAAGTACCTAAATTAAAAACAATACCTAATAAACTGTTAAATTTACTGGTAAATTTTTACAATTGAAACAACTGAGGCAACTGCAAACTGTTGCAAACAATCTACAGATAGCTCAACTGATCACTATCACACAGTGTGCAGTGGGGCAATGCTGATGCGCTGTGCCGGATAAAAACTGTTTGGTACTTACCCTGTTAATTTTTCATAAACTGCAGATATTGTGTGGTTACGCTATTAACTCGCGTAGGGAGCTCAGCATTTTGTAAATTCTTTTTCAGTCACTTTACTTTACTTAATTTAGCTATGTAATAACTTTGTAATCTCTTGAAATAAATGAGTACTTATATGAGTTATTATCGTTCAAGCTCCAACGAATTTCAAAACGCAAATGAACTTTCAACCTAAGTGCAACCTCGTTAAATAGTAAAATATCAGGAACATGTTTGGACTTGCAACTTGATCATGAATTCGTTCGTGTTAAATCGCGCAAGCGTCAAATAGAGAGCAAGTCAAAACGCGCCTGAAAGACGTACGCTCGAACTCATTATCTTGCACAAACTTGTCCACACTGACTTGCCGAGTTTTTCATCTTGTACGAACTTGAGGCTTTATATTACTACAACAATGCTATTTCCTACATAAATATTAATTATTCTTAGTACACGTAACACAACATAAACAATACAGTACCTACCTACCTATCTTGAAAGTTTTAAATAAGAACTTGTGTTAATTTAATAGGGGTCGATTTTTAGACCTCGTCGACCCCCATAATCAGTTTTCGTTTATGTCGACCCCTAGGAAACCGATATCGACCCCAAGGGGTCGATATCGACCACTTTGGGAATCCCTGATCTAGACGATCCATCTCATATGCAGCAGCTGTTGTAACTAAAATTCGATAAATCTCACTACATTGCCTCTAGGTGTAACTTCATTAATTAGTGTTACGTCGTTTCACACTATTAAATTAAGTACTTAGCTTATCTAAATTGTTACAGATGCTTAGATAAAATTATTCATAATGTTTTTTATTAAATTGAAAATTTTAGAGGTTTAAAAAATCATGTCTGTTAGAATGAGGGCTATCGTTTTTGAGCTCACCAGATAGTGCCACTGTCGCGTAAGGTTATGTCAATAATTATATTTTATACTTTACAGTACCCCTATCTTCATAAAAAGTTTATTTTATTACGTATAACAACATATTGTAAACTTCAGATACATTTATTTACAATATTCTCCCTAAAATTAGCAAGCATGAAACATTAAAAAATCATTTTACCTCCAAGTACTAACAAGTAAAATCCTTAGTTGATACTTAAAATCTTCAAGTCGTAATTAATCAAGAATAGCTCAATCTAGACCAATATTAGTAAAAATACGTGGTAAAAAAGCACGTGAACTTTCTATGACATCTGACATTTCGGTGCCCTCGCGCTACACTAGCGCCTTTAACGGCGAATTCACACGCGATAGCCCCCATTGAGTTATACTCTCTGGATGAAAAATACTTAATAATAATTTAAATGAGAAAATAGTAAAGCTATGCGAAATTTAAGCCATTATTTTAATCATTAATTAACTTTTGGAATTAAAACTTGCGAATAAATTTTGAGTGAGATTGAATCCTCGCGATTTTGTACTGATAATATCAATAATAAAAAATATTATCCTTTCAATTTAAGTAGCATTAAGACAAGTTTAATTGGATATCTTTTGTATTTCTGTATGGTATTTCACAACTAATATGTGGGTGTGAGTTGTTTATACCAAAACAATGTTGATTAATAATTTGCAACGTAATTTAAGGTAATTTCTATTGTATGAATAATTTATTTCTTCAAGGCAACAATGAAATAATTATATTATTATATTATTCATCGTAGCAATTACCACAGTTAGTAATAAAAGGAATATATAAAAAATCAATTAAAATCAAAATAGGGTTTTCAAGAAAATTAGCTCAACAAATGCTCTCACAAAAATAGCCATAGGACTCACTGAAATAATGCTACGGTGTAAAATATGATTAAACCATTATTTTGTATCCAACAGGTTAATTCTTAAAGTGCACGTCTTTTTGAACTAGTGCACTGAAGGGCTTTTTATAAATTTTGGATTGTTTATCCTTGAAGTACAATACGCATATTATTAATATTTTTTTAAATCTTGAAATAGTCTTTTTGGTGGCATTATTTTTGTATTACAATAACAAACACAGTTGTAAATCATAAGAAACTTAGGAAGAAAACGAGGTCGATGAACTGATAGTGATCTTCCACGTGGATGACGCAACGCATTGTCTGACAATCTTATCTGTAGTGAATATAAATGTCTAAACATATATATGTGTAATTGATAAGTATGATATGTATTTCTCGATAATATCAAAAGTTTTACTGAACTTTTGATATTGCAGCAACATCAATCAAATTACTTACATATTTAAGATAGATATTCTATTTAAATTTATGACAGCCAGTTTTAAAAACGATGACGTTGCGTCAGAAAAAAAGTAATGTATTTTTTTTATTGAATTAAATATTCAAAAACAGAATTTCTTAACTCAAAATTAAAAGTCTCGTTTTCACAATTCGATTTTGACTATGATAAGGTGAAACCTATAGTTAAACCTCCTTGGGGAGTAACCTAAAGTAAAACATTTTAGTACCTACCTAATCAAATCGACTGTCCCAAACTATCGAAAGTGAAAACTGCTTAGGTACTTTACAGGACAGCGATTTGAAGTTTATTTTATGAATAACGTTGTCATTGAAGATAATTTCTGTATAAAAATTGGTTTCCCTGCATGAGTTCGAAATATTTTTTCATATAGATAAAGTCAATCATGACAAAGTTTTCTATCTATACATACAAACTTCAAAGTCCTGACTGACTGACTGATATATCAACGCACAGCCCAAACCGCTGGTCCGAGATAGATATGAAGTTTTAAGGGTGTATTCTTTGTGAAGAGTACCTAAGTATCCACTAAGAAAGGGTTTTTCGAAATTCCAGCCCTAAGCGGGTGAATTGGTGGTGTTAAATTTTCTGTGAAACTTTATATTCTTTGGGTCGATTGACTTGAAAAATGGTGTGCATATTCTTCAGTTAAAATTATGAGAAACGTATATCACAGTTGTTCCAAAATCCTCCCCCAATATAAAATTCATAGTTCTGACTGACTGCTATATCAACGTACACCCGAAACCGCTGGTCTTAAAGACATGAAATTTGCAGGGTGTATTCTTTGTGAAGAGTAAGTATCCACTAAGAAAGGGTTTTTTGAAATTCCACCCGAGTGAAATGGGGGGTTGAATTTTCTATGAAACTTTATATTCATAGGCAAGTTGTGTTGCTAGCAACACTCTGGGTCGATTGAATCGAAAATTGGTGTACACACTCTTCAATTAAAATTATGAGACACTTGTATCACAGTTCTTCCAAAATTGTCCCCCAACAGAGTCAAATAGGGCTTCGAAACTCACGTAGGCGGGCGCATGGCCCCGTTACTTATTATATATGCGAAAGTTTAGAATGTATGTATGTATGTATGGATGGTTGTTACTCTCACGCAAAAACTACTGAACAGCTTTAGATGAAATCATCTGTCTAGCCTTTTCCCAACTCTTTTGGGGTCGGCTTCCAGTCTAACCGGATGCAACTGAATACCAGTATTTTACGTGGTCCGACTGCCTATCTGAACTCCACAACCCAGTTAGTTCTGGGTAATACGCTACCCTTTGGTAAGACTGGTTGTCAGATTTTCGGGCCACTGACTATCTGTAACGACTGTCAAAGGTCTACAAATGACAACCGACAACCTGAATTAACACATACCAGGATAATTTTTATTCCGGTAGTACCATCCCGTGGAACAATTAGTGAACTCCACGCGGGCGAAGCCGCGGGCATAAGCCAGTCCATAAATAAGCTTCAAATAGCTGTCCTCTAAAGTAAGCACTTTTCATTTTCGATAGTTTACCTAGAGACAGTCGAAATATTCTTTTTTATAGTTTTACAAAACATCCAAACCTCTTTAATTTAAAGGTGAACTAGTCGGTCATAATTCCATACAACGTAGGTAATATCATAATATGGCGATCCACTGCTTGATGGTGTAAATGTAAATTAAACAAACAAAAGAGTAAAAAAAAATGTTTTATTTTTATTTTTTTGTTTCCATATACGGCTAGATAATGATTCTCATCAAATCATCAAATTGAAATCACTTTTTATTTTGAACGTGCACCATCAAACAGTGGAGTTAGCGCCATACTACGTTCGTTTGTTTTGTATGAAAGTATGGCCGGCTAGTTCACCCTTAAGAAACGATTTCTTATTACTTAAAATGTGATGTAATTTTGTAGTTATAAGTAGTAATGGCCGAGTTAGGCTAGCATTTCATAGATGACGACATTAGAACATTTTGCGGGTAACTTTGCAATAATAACTTATAGTTAGATAATCACAATTTAGCAAAAAATAGTTATTGCACTTGCGCCCCAAAATTATGAATGAATTTTATATTCCCCTAGTTTTTACTGTTTCATATTGATGCCCCTATTTGGACTTTTTTAGAGTGGCTGCCTCTTTTTGAAATATTTTTAATCGTATTAAAAGGAGATACCTAGCGTAGGATCAAGCATAGATTGTCCATGTATCTACTTTTAAATAACAGCAAGAAAATTAACATTTCGCCGCTCCCTTGTGTATGTGTAAGAGTAGATTTTGGCTGTACACGGCCACACATTATGCTATACATTTCCAGTATAGCATGGCCGCGCTTGGTATAGATTTCCCGAACAATGAGAGGTCCGCATAAACTGGTTATGTATAGCTTGATTGGTCGCCATACGTATTAAATTATACAGGGTGGAAGACATCGGCGCGGAAACGGTGACCATGTGATCAGTACATTATACCGAACCATTATGAACCCTTTTTAGCAAACTCTTTCATTTGATACCCATAGAAAAGGAAAGATTATTTTTCCATATTTATGGTCTTCTTTAAGACCATACAAGTAACATTCGTAAAACAAAACATACCATTCCAAAAATGCATAAAAAATAACTATACGGCCATATTAGACTTAGAATGATGTCACTTAGCTAACCATGCATTGTCATCCAAACTCAATATGTATGCTAAATTTCAGCTCAATCGGAAACCAGGAAGTGGGTTAAATTTAACTTCTACGATTTTTTACATAGTTACAGGGAAGCTAATAAAAGTGTGTTAAAATTTGTGCGAGTTCAGAATGATGTATTTATTGAATACCTGGTGACCGTTTGTGGGTCAATGTCCGTTCTAGGACATGCGAAACTCGGTTTCGGTCCCATTGTAAAACCCGGGAAAAACGGGTTTTACTATGGGACCGAACCTGGTTCCCCATGCCCTTCTCCCTATCCTACCTACCTGTACCTATTATACCTACCTGTATTTTTTGAGATATTTCCCTTGATTCAATCACAAAATGTTATAAAATAATTATTTTGAATTTATTTTTTATCGTATAGGATTAATTTTCTATGTACTAATCAGATCATAAAGTTAAAATAATATGATGAATGGTGAACTTGTATGGCTGAGTGACGCAGTTAGGTCACTGCTCAATATGAAGAATCAAAATAATCATGTCGCTAAAATTGTTTCTACTTTCGGCTAAGTGGCTTAAGTAGGCCAATTTTCAACATTATAACTAAGTATTTAAGGCTCTGAACTGGTCAGCAAACTTTGTCGAGAGTAAAAACTTTAAAGAATATTCTACCTTTTTTAACAGACTTCTAAAAATGGAGGAGGTTATGTATTGCACCAACATCTTTTAATGGGGATTGCTTTTATGTTCTATCTCATTACAGTAATGAAATTATTATTATTTTTTAATTATATTTGTGCAACAATTTGTAAAACAATTTTTTATTTATTCGTACAGACATGACTAAAACGTTTTTTTTTTTAAAGGAATCGTTGATACATGAAATGAATGTTAAGTTGTGGATTGTGTTTCACAATTAAATAAAAATATGTATTGAAACAACAGGTTGTTTGAATTTCTTTATTGAATAAACTACAAGTTCTGCCCCATTTTAATTATTGTGTTTTTTATGTGCTAGTGTTACCATACTTAAATAATATGTACAGACGCCAGCACATCAAGCTATCCGAAACTGTCAAATATTCCCAATCAACCCACTGCTTCAGCGATAAGTTGAAAATCTATTGAAGAAAAACAGATTGTAGTAGCCTGATGTGCTAGTCTGTACCATAGATCTATGACTAATAAACACACGCTTAAACTAATGCCCGTTCTTACGAACTTAAAGCGAAACCTAAATGAAGTCCTGAATTGTATTGCATTGTTGGAATTTTAAGAGTTTTTTTGTTTAGGAATTCATTTAGGTGTCGTGTAACTGAAAACGGAAATTTAATTTATATTTGTACTTTAAGTTACACATAAGATTAAATTGTATTTCTGTCTCTACCGTTACAAAGAACATCAAATTACTACTTACGATATAAGAGTGCGTTCAGACCAAACCAATGTATGAAAAACAGTTCAGCGGTGACTGAAAATGTTTGTGGTTCTTTCCATAAGTTTGGTGTGAACGCATTTTATAGAATTCTTAAACTGAGGGAAGAGAGGTATTTTCCATGTGTCCATTATAATGAAACAAAAAATAATAATTTCTTCTAATGTACCGATTTATCGTCAGTTTTCCGCTGTTCGTGGTTACTTATCTGATCTATAGAGGAACGACGAAGGAGCTCTAGCAGGAATGAGTTTCTTTTCGCCATTTGCCGTCTCAAATACATAGTATTCCCTGCCGTTTATAATTTTCGTGCGTGTAGTCTCTACGTTGAAGCGAGGATTCTTTCCGAAAAGAGAATCGTAAGGTGGAGGACGGCTGTCATCTTGGCGCGTCGATTTTTTGCCCAATTTCGACTTCTTCCTCTTTAATTTCTTGTCCTTGTTTAGTTTGCCGGAGACGTAACGTTTTATGAAGATCTGGAAATAGCAAATTGGGAGGTGTTTAACCAGTAATTTAAGTATGTTCTGTACCAATGACTTATTCTTTGTTCCACATGTCCCAGAGAAAAGATTAAGAAAATACTACTTTAAAGGTTTTTTTAACATAGCTGGCAAATTATGATCATTGCCTTTTCTTCAATTCAATCGGTCTCTATAGCCCTTTATAATGAGCAGTCAAATATTTTTCAATAAAGCAATTGAGCCATTAAATATTTTTTATTATCAAAGAAAACTACAATAAAAAACTACATGACCTCACGACTTTCTCCCATGGGGGTAGGCAGAAACAATAAGTACCTACCCTTCTGAGAGCACGTTTTCGCTTCAAAAGCGATGGACGAAAACTACGGCAGTAACCAGTAAGTTGCGAGTTCTCTCGTACATTTAGGTATATGTATACGACGTATTGGCCAACTTAGCCTACAAAAAATTATGCAAAAAAGGAACTTAGTCCTAGGTACCTCAGCAGCAAAAACGGCGACAGCAATAGCAGATCCGGCGACCATCACCAGATACGTCATGATAAGATCACTGTTCCTGAGCTTACGATCTTTGGACTGCAAGTCTAGTGGACAGATCTTGGTACTCGGCAGGTCGGCTCGCTTCAGGAACTCCAGTATGCCAGCTTGGAATATCTGGGTTAGTCTATAAGAGGGAAGAAACTAGGTAAATATTGGAAGGTACATAAGTAAACGCCATTTTAGAAGGGATGGAAAACCGAAATATGCCTAAAGTAGAAGCACCCAAGTAGACCACAGAGAAGATTGCAACACCACTTCGTATATCCAGCCGTTACTTTATGGTCGTCATTTCATGATCAAAGTCAAAGTTAGTTATTTATTTACCACAAATTATAGCAACATTACACCAAGTCCAATACGATGCTATAAAACATAAATAAAACAATACGGGTTGGAAGGACACCGACGCGAAAACGGTTAGGTAGGTACCACGTATTCAGTACATCATTCTGAGCCCCCCCCCCCCCCCCCACACATAGAAACTTTTCATCGGTTATTTAAAAAAAAATCTGCTGTTCCATACATTTCAACCTTAAAATTCTTTTAGTACCTATCCGATGAAGAAATTCTATGTGGGGGGGGGGCTACAAGGTGAGGGGATTCTGAGCCCCCCCTCAGAATCCCCTCACCTTGAAGCCCCCCCCACATAGAATTTTTGAGAGGGGATTCTGAGCCTCCCGCTCAGAATCCCCTCACCTTGTAGAATACTTACACAGGATCGAATAAGCCTTTCAACTTGCTGCCAACAGGATACGCAAACGCCCTCTGTTTCTTCATAAATTCGTGAGGAGCAACTACATAAGTACACTTGTCAGATTCCTCCACATCTTTCTTCGATGTATAGTCGTTGTACATAAGATGGTCCACCACGGTCTGTTCCTTGACTAATACCGCGCCTTTCTTCACGGCTTCGAGGAAGTCTTTGTCGGTAGTCACTGATAAGAATCGTGCTCTACTGTTGCTGATCATAGCGCTCAGGTAATATAGTTCTTCACCATCCTGTAGAACGAATATTGGATGGTAAAAAAATCGACCAACAAATACGGTAAAAATAAATGTAAGTCTTGTAAGTAGGTAGGTAAACATACGCCAAAAACCTAGAAAGACCTAAAGCTCTCAGAGTAAGATGTGTGAAATCCTATTGGTTCAATTTATAAAACAATCCCGTGTACCTATTCCCTTTCTAACCCATGTGTCTAATGTAAAAGGCGACTAACTGATTCAGTCAATAGAAAAAACTGCATCAACTTCCTGTAGCCATAGCGTTGCGATTAGTAATTTCTCACTCTGTGGTCTAACATAAAATCACGCCTTGTAATCCCCGAAGGGCTAGGCAGAGGTGTACCTAATGATACACCGGACACCCACATTTCACCAGTTGTATTTGGGGGCGAGCCTATCGCCATCGGGACAAAAAATCAGATGCTGTGGCTGCTACTGAGATTTTCTTGATGGCAAAACCGCCAAACACTTTGCCCGATCCAGGAATCGAATCCAGGACCTTACGCTCAGCATTCGCGCTTGCGACCACTAGACCAACAAGCCAGATATTTCATTGTGTCTACAAAGCCGTTTTTCAGAAGCTTGTACTACCGCGCTCACTGACGGTCGACAACATTTCACCCTTATGTTCTGAGTAATAAGGTTGAAAAGTGGCCGACCGTGAGTGAGCGCGATATTACGTTGATACACCTGGGGGGTTACTATGACGTCTTAAAGCAAGAGTAATTCCAGTGTGAGAAAGAGAGAGAGAACGGGTCCAACGGAAATTTGCTCGGTACCTATATAAAAAATATATGGATACTACCCCTATTTAAGTATATCCGTCTCTGTTTGTCGCGGGAATGGTGGGCATCAACACGTTAGAACTTAGACGTAAGTGTACGCTGCTGTTGCACTACTATTAACTACTAAATAATAGAATTGACGACGAGACTACTTTAGGTCGTTGTTCATTGTTTGCTTCGGACCGACTGCGGCGGTCGCGGGCCTGAGCCTAGCGAGGCCTGTTCGCGGCTCCCTCTGTGCGTACCCAAACTGCTCGATATGCGCCCACAACCCAGGCGATGAATCTGCTAAACGCCCTGATTGCTCAGGAGCCGGATTTAGATATGTTTATGAGTAGTTATAAGGCTATGCTTAATTATTGCATTAAGTTTAGTCTTATGTTATTAGTAATAGTTATTATGTTGTGATGTTGGCTTGCTGCACGCTTTGGTGTAAACTGTAAGTGAAGCAATTATCTATTTAAACACATAAATCTTAAATAAATAAATAACCAACTTACAGTCGTAACAACATGTTCCACCGAGCTGCCAGCAGACGCGACCCAGCGGTAGTTCTTCTGGTATAAGTCTCGAGGATACTCGATGGCCAGAGTAAACTTGGACAGCGTGAGGAAGGCAGTCAGGTTGGCCGTGTAGAACGCTGAGAGTAGGATCATGAACAGCCACCACGTCACGAAAAGTACGCGAGTTGTGTCTAGAAAATAGTGTACCTATGTAGGTACACACGGCTACACATCAAGCTATACTTTTCCAGTTTATGCTGACCTTGCATTGTATAGGATTTCTGTACAATGCGAGGTCAGCTTATACTGGAAATGTAAAGCTTGTTGTGTAGCTGTGTGTACAGACGCCAGGACATCAAGCTACTATACAACTACAATCTGTCAAATTTCTTTAATAGATGTTCAACTTTATATCTAAAGCATTATGTTCAAGGATGATTGGGAAATTTTGACAATTTCGGGTACCTTGATGTGCTGGCGTTTCTACATTAGTTTCGCGATTTGAACTGAGACCCGCGGCTGTAGGAAATACTAACCTAAGTGTTTTAGAGATTAAGAGTGTGTAGGAAGGAACAATTTTTAAATATTTTTTTTTTTTTCGGCTACCGTAGCCCGGACTGCGTATTTATATCTTGCATAAAAAATACTACCCACCCCGAGCTCTTCGATTTAATTTATCTATTAGGTGCCTATCTACTACAATTTTCCTTAAAAATATGTAGATTATGTTATTGAAAAAATACGTTACATTGAGTCCTACCGTAAAACGTGATTTTTCACTCTTCTAGTTACGGAGATATTGGGGGTCAAAGTTCCAACTATTTCACAAGTTTTTTTGAAATACATTTTTATAACGTAAGATTTTTACTATAAACACCTCCATGACCCCCGTACTATTCAATCCATCAATCAGTACAATGTGATGAGTGCTTTACATTTAGTTCTACCGTAAAACGCGGTTCTTCACCCCAAAAAAAGTTGTTTCCCATCAATAATTTTTGCGTAAAGTTACTTAGTTTGATGTACACAATGCTTGGTTGACGGTTTCATGAAGGGTCTTGTTACACCCTGTGTATATGACATACCTACCTTTAAAAAAAATACCGATATCTATCTAGAAATATAAACGCTTTACACCCAAAATGACTAAAGATAGTCTTTCCAAACCTCATCATTAATCAACAACACCTAATAGCTGTAATCAGGAATGACCTGACAAATATTTTGACTACGATTATTAACACCATTTTCTTTTGTGATTACTTTTCGTGTCGTACATGGAAAGTTGGGAGGGTGTGACAAAAAGTGATAGATTACGTAAACCATTAGCGGTGATACGATCTAGGTTAGGAATTGACCGCGGTTATGAAACTAGTTTGTAATGCTCGTATATATCGTATTCATAATTTTGATGGCAAACCAAACATAATATTTTAGGTACTGCGTCGTGATTTCGATCAATATTTTTGCTTGTTTACACAATCACTATCTTTTCATGGTAAACAAAGTCGATACTATTTTACTACCCCCCAAAAATTATAGCGCATAAGCAAACCGACTAACACTTCTAACCACCCTAATCCCCGTTTCACTCACAATAGGCGACGCTTTTTTTAATGCTTCAGTAAAAGCGCACTGCCGGGTAAAGCTGGTGAGCTGGATTTGAAATGCTCAGCTCAGCGTAGACAGATAAAAATCCAGCAATGCGCTTTTATGAGGCATAGGCATTAAAATGTATCTAATAATAGAAGTTTAGTTTAGTAAGCCTTTGAGTTTAAACTAAGCAGGTAACGCACCTACAAAGTTAGGTACTTACTAGCTTCAGGTGCCAAATTGGTTCCTTGCTTAAGGAATGCGCTGTAGACGAACCAGAAGCTAGGTTTTATCGGCAGGACTCCTTCGTCGTCCGTGATCAGCTTGCTTCGTACTCGCGTGAAGAATGTGATGCAGGGCCCGAATGTTAGTACCGCAGCCAGGACCAGATACCTAGACAAATGTGTCAACAAGTTGCCAGGGAGAAAGACAGAAGAGAATTTGGAAATATATTTAAAACACGCAGACCTATAAAATAAAAAGTTTGGGTTAGGTATCGAATATCTGTGAGGATCGACTGGAGGACACGGTGGAGCACGCTGTGCAGGTCTGCTCCGCTTGGGCGGGGCACCGCCGTGTCCTCGTAGCGGCGATCGGCGGCGGCGACCTCTTGCCGAATGGGAAGCCGTCACCTCCTTCTACGAAGCAGTCATGCTAGCATTACTAGCGAATGAGGTGGCGGAACGTGAGAGCGAGAGAACCTCACGTGGTGGCCCCCGGCCACCGTAGGTGCGGGCTTGTGGACGGTGAGCTACGGGCTAGCTCGCCGTCCGCCTTATGACGACAGGCCGTTTCGACGGCGCGTTCGTGTTCCACACGCACCTCAAAGAGATGTAAGCAAACGGGAAGGGGTCCGAAAGGACCAATGCCTGCCAGGGTTGTGGGACTGTTCGAAAAAGATACCGCGGCCCTGGAACACAGAGGGCAAAAGAAGGAACATGGATGGGTTTTAGTCAGTATAAGTCTGACACTCCCTGCCGCTCCGCCCAGAGTGGGAGGGGTCATTTGATGATTTATCATTCGTAAAAAAAAAGACTCAAATGCTTTTGATTTCAGAAATGGCCGTCTAGTAAAAAAAAACTGGCCAAGTGAACTGCATATTTTTTTTTTTTTTTTGTTTTCAGATTTTGTGCTTTACATGTGCTCTAACCCTCTTATTAATAAACACAGAATAAAATTACACCAGGAATAACAAAGGAATAACCATACATTTTCAAAGGTTTAAACTTGGAATAACTTTAGTCTGTGTTTATTAATAGGAGGGTGTGACATTGTTTCTCGCCAAATTTCATGACGTAGTTCAACGGAAAGTACCTACCCTATAAATTTTGATTCCCTTAAGAGTGTCGAAATAGTTATATGTTTTTTGCGGCATATACAACATGTAACAGAAAGGGTATAATCATATGGAATACTGTGGTACGGACCATCAAACTGAACAACTTTCTCTATAGGACCACCATCGAAATCGTAAAAAAATAATCAGCTGTCCCATACATTTGGGTCGAGTAGGTATTGAAATTTTCTATGGGACAGCTGATTATTTTTTTACGATTTCGATGATGGTCCCATGGAGAAAGTTGTTCAGTTTGATGGTCCGTACCACAGTATTCCATATGATTATACCCTTTCTGTTACAAGTTGTAGATATGGTGGTATCTTTTTTTTGCGATACCTAACTTAGGAGTTTGATTTTTTCACAGCTTTAATTTAAGGGACTGTAGGCCTGAGTCAGTAGGTACCTACATGGTTTTAATTTCAACTCGATACCTCTACGTGTTTCCGAAATAAAGGGCCTTGACAGACAAATGGACAGACAGACGGACAACAAAGTGATCCTATAGGGGTTCCGTTATTTCCTTCTGAGGTAAGGAACCCTAAAAAAGAAAGGACTTAACCCTTCGTGTGCCGGGAACGTGGATCTACGCGAGACACAATAGCTTTTTAATTGTGTCTATATAAGTACT
The DNA here is from genome assembly GCA_947578425.1 of Eugnorisma glareosa. NCBI lineage: Eukaryota > Metazoa > Arthropoda > Insecta > Lepidoptera > Noctuidae > Eugnorisma > Eugnorisma glareosa. Next base: position 15,823,275 of record OX387970.1, on the reverse strand, counting down.
CGGCATACGAAAGGTTAATAATGACTTAAACATAAGCACGAACAGTCATGAAAAAGTTAATCGCCTTACCACACAAGTTCGTTGAAAGGCGCGAGTAGACCGGACCCGGCAGCAGATTCCTTGGGTCTCTTCAGCATCATCACCCACACTCCTTCGTCCAGGTCTATAGAGAATGACACCTTCTCCCGGTAAGCTATCAACGTCGGTAGAAACGCTGCGGCCAAGTCCACTCTCTGCTTGAAAAATGTTCAAAACATTGGTAGATTTTCGCCATGGTTTAGACGTGGTACCGGGAAATGGGATGCCCAATACCTAGGTAGGTTTCCAATGGATGAGAAATCAATTTAATTACTGAACACTAATGTTGATACATACGTACGGTCATATAGCAAGATTTGTTTGAAACTAAAAAACGCGCTATACTCGTATCTAGAACATGCCGCTGACCTGCCCCAGTATGAGTTAGCTCGGCCAAAACAGAACTATGCAAAATTCACGGTTTCAGCACAAAAAAAATATTCACGACAACTTACGCTGGAATTGAGAAGTCCTATTACAGAGTCATCAGATATCTTGGTGCCCAACTCATAGTTTCTTTTGGGCTCAACCACTTCATAGGTAAAGTTAAACTTTTTCCGTAAAATATCCATGACGGTAAAAGCCACGCCCTTGCCGACCACCGTGCCATTTTGAAATTCTGTCCAACTTAGAGGAGTGTTCTGAAAACATATTAAAGCAAGTCGAAACCCATCCTACCTAGGTCATAAACTCGATTCAACTTAATTAAGGCTTCGCCATTCAGCAAAAGAATAAGATTACCTATGTGTTTTTAATTGGGGATGCACGGATACCTCTATCCCTCTATTTGCGGATCAGACCTTTAGATGATGCCTTCCAGTAGACAGCAAAACAGAAATAAAGCATGGTTCAGCCACCTCTTCGTACGTTTATTAAACCATAAGGAAATGTGTCATTAAAACTTACATTATACGTCGTTACTTTGAGAATCTTCCCATTGACTTCCTTCGCCAAACTCATAAAATTGTTGTCCTTTGCTATCAATGAGTCTGACCCTAATAACAAATTATGAAATTAAAATAATTTCATGGTAACGAACCGAAGTTAATCAGTCATTATAATGTTAACTGCCTAGTTCAAAGAAAAAAAAAAAGAAGAAGAGCGCCTTTAAAAAAATTGCCATAAAAAGTCACCTGTATAAGTATCATTGTAAGGGACTTCGCAAAACGTGGCGTTACATATCGACGATATGATTAGTTCTATGCCGGCCATGGCATAATGAGCCTGACGGTTTCCGCCGTAGGACACATTTGGTGGTCGGTAGTCGAATGGCGACTGCGACTGGTCACGGACGACTGTGAGGATGCGCCAGTGACATGGCCTTTCGCCACCACTCACTGTCCCCCCACGCTACGGTAATGCACGTTAGACTAACATTGACATTCACTGATATAAATAAATCAATAGAATTCATAGTAGTGGACGATTTTACAAAGCTATGAAAGTTTCCGCTTTTGATAGCAGCTGGAACTTTCTCATGTTTGTGGATCGGCGGTTACTAGTAGGGTACTTACTTATATAATTAACTACCAAAGGGCTGTTCTAACTCGGAGCTTTGTAGTCTTCGGAAGAATCAGAAAATTAAGTTTGAAGGTAGAGATTTATTGGGAACTGATATCTGATACTAAGTATAAGATGGAATAAGGAAGTAACCATGATTGGACAGTAATTAATAATACGCGAAGGTAGGCAACTGGTGTATGATAGGCGTCGTCAATTCATCGCATTGGAAAGATGGGTGTCAAGTCAACTCCCGAGTTACTTACTCAATTTAAAACAGGAGATAAAGATGTCTGAATTCCAAAACATAAACGCTGGTTCCCACGGTATTTCAAAATTATCGCGTTCTTGTTATCAGGTACGACCTATATATTTTCAGATAACAAGCTATGTTCGAAACAGTAAAAGAAAACATTTTGAGGAAACCGGCATGTCCTAGAACCCAAAATTCGAAGACTTGATGACATCCACCAATTGGGCGCGCGTGGCCGATTACAGCCGATAAGAGGTCGAGGCCTGTGTCCTTGTAGACCCCTATAATGTTCCCACATTATAGGGCTGCTGCATTCGCATTTGCGGCTGCGGCGTCAAAGCCCACAAAAAAAAAAAACAAAAAAAAAATATTGAAGCACATCCACACTATTCCATAAGGCAATAATGTAGAGGTAAATAATCATAGCTCGTTAATGGGTGACGGCACGACGAGTTACTCGGTAAATTGTCATACTGTGCGACCTATAGTGTGCGTCATTAAACGATACCCGACGACATAGCATAACATAATTTTTCTGTAATCCGGGAAAGGTTAGGGAGAGGTTTGGGTTTACTTACAGTAGAACCGGCCATGTTCCGCCAAGTTCCATATGTACCTAATAGCTTAAGGAACTGCTTGCCATCAACGGGGCCCAAATGCACGACTTCGAGCTGCTACTGAAAAAAATCCTCATGGCCAATCAAATAACACTTTGCTTGTCTTAGGAATAGAACTCAAGACTTTGTGCTCAGCAACAGTAAGTACCGCTTGAGAAGTTAATAATAATAATAATAATAAATCTTTATTCAGAATCTCAAAAGGTACAATACTATACGAATCTAAAACTAACAATGTAGGTATAATAATGTCTGATGCCTGTACTAGGATAATCCTGTATCACAGGCTGCAGGAGCTCTAACAATATGCTATATTGTAGGGCAGTAGAGTTTTTTTTTTGTTTACTATTTAACATTACATAGTGACAAATTTATTTTGATTAACTTAAACTCTATTAACTTAGAACTAAACACATAATTATTACACGAAAATATTTGCGTCAGCAGTATAAACTAGGTTGCGAAACACATTCCAGGCGCTCTTGTTTATATTTGACATTTGCACCAAGCGACTAATGTGCTTAGTCAATAAATAAAATCGATAGTTAGTATGTCAGCGCAGTGGTCTGCTATTGCAATGTTGTGTCAGCAACATGCGTCAAACGCGGAAGTCTAACCTAGAATATGACGCTCTACGTGCCCTCGTAGTCGATGGAGTTGATGTACCTATATTCCGCTAATTTCTTAGCTGGGCACTCAACATCTCCCGTTTTGTGGTTGTTGGGCTTTTTAAACCGCGAGCACGTTGCACATTTAGGGGTGTCCGCTTTCTTCGCGCACTCAGACATCGAGTGTCCCGCTTCTCCGCAGTGACCACACGTGGAATTTTCCTCTCTGCATGATTTTGCTGCATGACCAAATTGTTGGCATTTGTAGCATCTGGTAACCAAGGTGAAGTCTCTAACAGGACAGGAAGTCCAATTTATAAAAAGCCTTGCCTGAGATATCAAAACTCTACGTATCTTGGCTGAAACTTCGATAACAAAATTACATGTCGATGCATCTTTCTTCCCAGATTTGTGGCTAAATTTAACTTCGGCCAAAAAGGTCTCCAGTGACATCTCTGGAAACTTATCGGCGATGTTCTGTTCGTACATAAACCTGAAGACGTCAGCATCAGCCAAAGAGGTCGGCACTCCTACAACCGTGATCCGTGGTTTGCGCTTGATGGGCTCGTCGGCGGTGAGTCCTGATGTAGACATCTGGACTACGTGCTTGAGTTTATCAGCATCCTGTTTGGTCTCGGTGCTGATAATGACACCTCCATTTTTGGTTTTCCGCACACCACGTACATGGAGCTTCATTTCGTCAGGGCGTATTATATTTTGCACGAGGTTTTTTGTCTCGTCACTTGACTTCAATTTATCATTGGGATAAACTGCTACGGAACTTAAATTGTTTGGACGAACGAAATCACTGGATCCCTTCTTCACCATATCGGCAAACGAAGCGGTTCCCAAAACACCAGAGTCCTTGATCGTCTGTTTGAGCTCCGCAATTTGTTCTGTGAGGTTGCGTTTTACTTTCAGGTCATCGATAATGCTAAGAGCTTGATGGGATTTCTGCTTCAGAGCCTGATACAGCAATGCCATTTGAGAGGTGTCAGATTCTACTTTACGGCATAAGTTGGTAACTTTCAGTTTCTGCTCCGAGTTGAGTTTGCCATCTGTGGCAATAGAGCAAACCTCATTTAACTTCAGCTGAATGGATGACATCCATTTTTGGATATCGGTCGTGGATACAAATTCGATGGTGAAGTTTGATGATGAAGAAGACTGGTGGGTTTTCGCTGGCGAGGCATTGGGTTGCACTCGACTACTTAAATTACCGGGGCTGTTATCCATTTTTCCATTATTTAATAAATTACACACTTAGCAAAATACTAAAGAAGGTCACTATTATTGCGTTAAATAAATACTGCTAACGAGCACGTCTGTATACTGCGAACGGCCGCAATGCAAATATCAAGTTGAGAGTACTAGAGCAACAATACCCAATGGTCCCGGAACCCGGAACGAATTTCATAAGCAAAAATTATGAGGTAGGTAATTATTTGCTGTTCGGTATGATTCGCAGATGTAGGTACGATTCTCTGAAATCATACTTGTTGTTACAATACTTACTTAAAGATTCCGGGAGCCCGAGACCTAACGTAAAATGAGAAGCATAACAGCTTCTAATAATTCTCAGGTTTTACTGAAAATATTAAAAGTTGTATAGTGTGAACGTGCACTAATCGGTGATCATCGTAATGTCGCTATTACCATAAATCTATAATAAATGTTAGTGTAATTTAAAAATGTTTGCTTACTCTTTGTTGCATTTTATAAATTTGTATGAAAACGTAAGTAGGTAATAGTGTTTGCTATTTGACTAACAGAATACCTGAGTATTTTCCTGAAACAGATTTTTTTGTAGGTGTATGCTTTGGTTGGCAATATCTAAACGAAAACAATGTTCAATATATCCAGGTAATGAAAAAAAAAGTTACTGATAAAGACAATTAAGTGATTGGACGGAAACACTTTCCTAGTGAATCTCTCCGCCTAGCTCAGCAGTACCTACAATGAGACAGGGTTCCTTAGCTTATTATTTAAGAATTATGATTATAACACAATACAATGAGCCAGGGTTCCATAACTTATTATTTAAGAATTATGATTATTACTTAAAATTCCTCCAATTAGCAGTGTACTTATATGTTTTTCCCTTGGGATTGGGCCAGAAAGGAAGTCTGGATTGAATTTTGAATTTCCGCGCTTGTAAACAGTTGCCATCAATGAGGTTATATTTTACATATAATAACATCATTGGTTGCCATTATAAAAAACGACCAGCAATTTTTAACCAATAAAATATTGGGAAATATAAATATTAAGATCGTATGACGTTTCAGAACATAAAACCACACTTTAAAAATATCTATGAAGTTTATTTATATTATTTACTCCGAAATACGTCCAGTGCGGTCAGAGTACTTTTGTACTGCGGCCAGTCTATGTAAGATGCTCTGTGTACTGCGGTTGACGTTGACGAGTCAGCACAGATTCACAGAACTAGGGATGAGCCACGGAATGAACGCACCTACGAACGGAGTCGAATTCGCTGTCATGATGTCATCTAATGTCAAAGTCAAAACGTGATCAAAACATAACCTATTTTAAATTGTTTTATTTCTAAAATAATTAAAGTAAATGGTATAAAAAAAACTTGAAAACATGAGGGATGTATATCTCTCGATCTGCGAAAAGAACTTTGTAAATAAAATAGTGTCAGAGGGACATGTAAGACGGTTTCAGTTTGATTACAAACATTCTATAATTACAGTTTACAAGTTTTTCAAACTTATGCTTTGATTACAGCGTTTAGACGGGAGAACTTATGATGAAAGCAGAACATTGAACATATCTTTTGGATCCGAATATGGCAGCTGTATTGTATCATTGGGAGAAACAAAGTATGTAAAATACTAAAGTTTTGTATCCACCAGTAAACATTCAAAATATCTTGAGTTTTCATCCAGTTCAATTGAACATATTTAAACAAACTCTTTAAATGGATCTCTATGAATTTGCTAGCTTCAGGCCATCACAAAATTTCTTCAGAACTTCATTCTTATTTTAAACAAAGTCTTTATTGAATAACTTTGCAGAGTTCTGGCACAAGTATCATGCGAGGTGGTACAGCCCAAACAGATCAGACCAAATGAAGGTTTACTATACATCAATGTGGAAATGAATCCAATGGCTGCCCCACACATTGAAGCAAACAGACAGACAGATCTTGCGGTACACTTGAATAGGATGCTTGAAAAAGCTTACAAGGACTCCAAGTGCATTGACCTTGAGTCCTTGTGCATTGTTGTTGAAGAAAAGGTAAGGATATAAACTGATATGGACTGCAAAACAAGTTGCATTATTTTATGGTGAAATTTTTGTGTTAATGACCCAACAGAGCATTGAAACTAGTAAATAAATGTTAAATCAATAACACCCATGACACTTTAGGTTTTTTTTTGTTTTGGACAATGTTTAGAATATTATTTTCAGCCTGTATTGAGCATCATACAGTATTCCCTTAGTTTATATATTTTCAAACCAATTACAAGTTTGTTGCCAATTTCAATTACCAATACAGGCAGAGGGGCCCCATCTGCTGTGATATTGTTTGGGTTTCAGTGTAAAAATATAAGCCCAACTATACAAAAATCCGACACCTAGTTAGGCTCAGATTTCCCCTGTCTCTTTTACTCACTGTGGTAGAAAAACTCTTGCCTAGTTTCTTTATCTGTTCACACATGTCATCTACATCTTCCAAATCAGGGGCCAACAATTTGGCAAGCCCATAAGGCAAATAGACTGTTCAGAAACCCTAACATTATGAAGAGTAGTGGGTGATCAGGCCAAGCCAAGTTTTTCGGTTAGTATGAAAGTACCGCCATCACCTCCAATCATTAATAATAACATCTGTTCTTACATTTTACAGGTCTGGTCCCTTAGAGTAGACATCAAAATCCTGAACCATGATGGCAACCTCATAGAATGTGCAAGCATAGCAACTGTAACTGCCTTGGCGCACTTTAAGAGGCCTGATGTCACTCGTAGTGGGGACAGTGTCATAATACATGATATTGCTGAAAAGGATCCTATACCTACTGTATTGTTTCACTATCCTGTTTGCAGTACAATCGCTATTTTTAATGGCGAGTAAGTATCTTGAATAGTAATAGTAGCACGAATGCGCCCGGAAAGATGGGCAACGATCGTCACTCACTGGATGCCTGTCGGAGGAAATCGCCGTCGAGGTAGACCGCGGCGAAGGTGGTGGGACGATCTGATCTCGTTTGCGGGGCGAACATGGCTAGATATTGCACAGGACAGAGAGGTTTGGAAGGAGAAAGGAGAGGCCTTTGCCCAGCAGTGGGACACAAAATAGGCAAACAAAAAAAAAAAAAAAAAAAAGTATCTTTTAAGTTTTATTTTGTACTTGGTTTTGCCCGCTGATTCACCCGTGTGTATGTCACATATTATCGCACGGGAACAACTTACTGGGATAAAAAGTATCCTGTGACCTTACCTAGTTCATAGTCTATCTGTGAGTTAAATTTCATCCAAATCCAGTCAGCCGTTTTGTTTGTTTTTTCTTTTCACGCAAAAGGACAGCCAGAAAAAAATATTTTGGTATCTATACAAATAAATAAAATTTAAGTGTCTGTTTGTAATTTCGAAATAACAGGTTTTACGTAATGCATATGAAAGTAACGGTACTTAAATTTAAAAAAAAAACATTTTTGTCTGTTTGTTCTGGCTAATCTCCGAAACCGGCTGATGAACCGGCTCCGGCTGGGCCGATTTTGACTTGACTTTTACTGGATGATAATAAGGAGTAACTTAGGCTACTTTTATTTAAAAAAATAATTAGGGTTCCATGCAAAAAAAAAGAAAACCCCTGGAATTGTTAAAAAAATTCGATTCAAATAGGAAATTAATATTTTTATAATCATTTCACGCGTACGAAGATCGCGTGGCACAGCTAGTGCATAAACAATTCTTATATGATTATTTCAAACATTTCAGCATACCACTAGCAGATCCAAACTTCCTAGAAGAATCAGTATGCACCAGCAGCGTAGAAGATGGTACAACCCCATGTGGAGGCCTCGTGATAGTGGGGTTCAATCAGTACAAAGAAATATGCGTAATGAACTTAAGTGGAGCTGCCTCCAATTTTGGTGTACTTCGCAAAGTTTTACATGGAGCTAGTGACAAATGTAAAGAAGTTGTTGCACTAATTAAGAAGGCTATTGTCAGTGATGATACTCTCAGGTGGGTGATCATGAAATTGTTGTTCAACCGGGAGCATAGACAACATAATCAGCCTCTATCATTCCCTCTGCTGGGCTATGTCAGGGTCAGGTAAGGTCTAGTAGCGGTACTTTAATGCAAGCATAGAAGCTTGGCTTGCACTTATAACCTAATACTCTTCATGTTAGCGTTCCTGTCTGAACAGGTGAACAGTCTGTGCTTGCCGTATCGTTGGCCCCTCCGCACGCAAAATACACGCCACACCAGCCCGCTATACAATACAATCGTTGGCCCCTAGGCACGCCACTGGCATTCACATGTCTTCAATATTTCAGTCTAGGCCATGCTGGTTTGCGAAAAATAAATAAGTGCTTGTCTGGGGTCCAACCCACAACTTACCTACTCCTATTACCACTAGGCGACCAACTACTACTCTCGACCTGGAGCCATGCACCAAAATTGAAAATAGTTGGAATTCATGGATGATGGCCTTTGTCCAGCAGTGGGTTGTCACCGGTGCTGTGAAAACTTCTATTAGGTACTTGAATTATAACATAACGGGGGAATTGAGAATGTTCTATAGATGTACCTCTGCCTGCCCATTCAGAGAAACCATCATGGCTTTTTTTTAGAAAAGCGATCCAGGTTTACTGATGCAGCTCTAATTTGAAGTGAATCTTGAGTTTTAAATAATGCTGTTTGCAACACATACAGTTCAATATTTAAAATAACAGGACTTGAGTATAAATTTAAAAGGGGTGAACTGGACTTCAGCACCTCAGCTGAAGAATTATCTTGATTATGAAACTTGAAAAATTACAGATAGAACCCCAGTTACAATCACGCCATTAGTTTAGAGATAGATCCTTGAACTAAATGTTATCTTTTTTTTTAATTATTGCGACATGGTGTAACTATGATTGATAATCGAGGAATGATGTGATTAGACAAAGTTGCAATTTAAAAGAATGCAAGCTTAAATGATTTGGCCATGTTGAAAAAGGCGTGTTTTTGTATGTATTGTGTGCAACATAAACCACAAAACACACTTGCAAATAGAATTCTTATCATAAACAATAGGCACAGTGGTGTACCACAATCAAAATGGTAATTGATTGAATACAAAGTTGAATGAAGTCAATGCCATTCTATGAAGTATGTACTTGAAAAATAAGCAAAATTACAATTAATTCCTATTTGTCAGTTTCGTTTTTTTGTCCTGAACATAACATGACGCCTGTCATCTGTAGGTAGATATTTATCAGCGTCCTGATTCGTCAGTTGTGTAAAAGGCCCAGGTAAATGGTGGAGAACCTATTGCCCAAAAATTCACGGGACCGGTCAGTGGCGACACTTGGGGGAGGCCACAGAGCATGGGGAGGCCTATGAGCAGCAGTGGACGTCATTCGGCTGAAATGATGATGAGGCAAAAATTCAGCTTACATGCTGATACTGAAGAATACCTAGTGGAATAAGCTGTATTCACTCTTGTGTATGCATCTTCTTTACTCATTTTTTTCTGGAGTTATAATCGATTTGTATTATTTTCAGACAAAAAAGAGTGAAGATAAACTTCTCAGATGTAATAACACAAGATCACTTGCAGTGTTTGAGTAAAAAGGATTTGAATATTAAACTCAAACATTATAACATTGATGATGAAGGAGATGATGATATCATGTATGTTGATTCTGATCCTGAGCCTAGCAAATATGATGGTCAGTATGATTTTATTCTGTTATTCATCTTTATTATTCTCGAACATGTCTTTAAGATGCTTTCTAATATGATTGTTTGTTATTTTAATTACTTCTCGGACTTATTGTAAAAAAAAAAAATGATAAATTGTTTGTTTACAGTTGTGGCATCGAAACCCCAAACTGCAGAAATACAAACAAAGCAAGGAGCTTCACAATGGATAGAAATATCATCAGATTCGGAGGAAGACTGAAATAATACACATGTACTTGTTAAATAAAATGTAATAAATTTACATTTTAAAACTTCCTGTTATTATAATCTCTTTTAACAGTACTATATTAGCCATTGCATGTCCCTCTTCAATAAACAATCATAACATTTGACACTGAAAGGATTTAAGTATAATACAGAAAAATATTATCTAACTACACTAACAAGAAAATAAATAGATATAGTTCATGTGGTTGCTAGTGGGTACAGTGGTGTGAAATAATAAAATAATACATTTTTTAAACATTCACTCATTCAAAATAATTAAAGAATTTTGCAAGTTTACAATTTGGCATGAAGTAATATACTTCAATTATCTTTGCAACTGATTCTCAATCTATATTTCTATGCTTTTACTGTAGAATGCAGATTGAAAATTTAAGAAGAAAATAAAAATGAAAACTATTTATAAATCTAATTAAACTATGTTAAATCTACACACTTCAGCTATAAATTACAGTCATAATATTATTCTACACTGAGTCAGAGTTCATCCCATTTTTCTGGTCTAACTTGTTACCATTAGTCTTCACCATATAAATAAAATAAGTCATAATTTCCTTTTCATTCACAGGTAATGATTTGAAATGTTTTTGGATAGCCTGAAAAATAATAAAAACATGTTAATAATTGCTATGAATAAACCGGCTAAAGCTTTTTCTAGGAATTCATTAAATGGACATTGAAAATACTAAATAGTATATTTATTAGTAATGGAATACTTACATCAGCTAGTTGTGCTTTATTCAATCCTGGCCTTGTTGGCACCTTATAATGTCTTTTGTATCTCCTCAGTGTGTTCACTTGTAATTGGAACCAGTCTACTTCAGGAGAGTCCATCTCTGCCTCGTTGCTGTCATCCTCAGAGTCCTTGGGCCTCCTCTGCTTAGTCCTTGCACACTGTATCATTGTTTTATGATAATCACAAATATAAGTATGCCTGGCCTGAAAATAACATATGGAATTCAGTTAGCCAACATAATAATTGCCATTGTGTTCAAGATTGTTATTGATGAAAGTTAAAAATAAATAAAAATGTGTGTGACATACTTGAGGGTCAATGTTAAGTTTCAGCCTTCTTTGGGCGACAGTCTTTTGTATGCGCTTGCTGTACGAGGCGTTGCCTGCGGGTCTCCTGCAGCTCTCGCCGTCATCCATAAGGCAACATATTTGGTCAGAATTACCTCTAGAATCTTCTTCTCCTGTACTAAACCCGTTGTTCATTTGATACTCCCGTTGAATCATATATAACGAATAAAATGAACTCTTCTATTACACCTCGCACCAGGCGATGGAAAACAGTTCGACGTATTCACAATGACACACAATTGAGGTTATGATTTATAACAACACAGAACATTAGCGTTAAATAAATCAATTAAAATCATCACAACAAATACCCGGCCGTTTTTCTAATGCACACCGATCACTCGACGAAGACAATATTTCTTTATTCACTGCACATATGCAACAAATTGTCCATTGCTACTTTGCAACTGTTCAATCGTTATATTTGCCTAAGTATACGATTCCTTTATTATACGACTTCTAAAACCAGAACTATATTTAACACGAATTTATTAGTCCACGCCACGGTGCCTTTATGAAACTCGCAGCCGCTGAATAAAAATGACTCGACTCGTACTCGTCGTATCCCGCACCGACCGATGGCTTCGCCATTACAATTTTATTATTACTAGTTCGTCATTTCATTCACTCACTCATTCACTCGCCTCAAGTTACGGTGCGCCTGTAAAATAGGACATTATTAAAATGGTGAATAGCACCTACTTTGGCGTAACACGATTAGAACCGCGAAACGAAAACAGTTCTTTTATTGAATGTGTGCATGCATACAATATGACAACGATCTATGTATTGTAGTATAAACAAAAAATAAAGCTAAGGCTAGCTCCGTTATTGGCTGAAAAATGGCGGGGCATTTAATTTAAGCCAATCGGAATGTTTTGTCACTGACATCGTCTGTTCATGTATTCATTACGACGAACGCAGCAAAGTTCCCTACGTAATAAGCGCTGAAATCGTGTGCTCGTTTATAATAAACACAATACTCGGTGAGTTTCATTATTTCCTATTATAACCGTTTAATATGATAATAAACGAAAAAGTTGTGCTATGTAAATTATTTCTGTGATTTAAATAGTCTGTGTTCTCTTCGAAATTATATTTATAGTTTTACATTCTAATTTTGTAAGCAAATGGCTGCCGAGTGCCGAAGTAAGGTGACAGATACTGTGTATACAACCATACCTATACATATGTATACATAACAATGTCATAGTAGGTAGGTTATGTTATATGTAGTTATAAATGTTCATAAGATATAGCCATCAATGGAAAGATTTGTATATTTTACAAATGTCTCATGTCTTATGTGAATGTGCTTATGTATGTAGTCCGGCTTTTACGAAATTGTTTAGGTAGGTATACGTAGATAGATAGTTCAATTAGAACTGATTCAGCGTTAATTCATAAATTGTGAAATAATACTCTATTACATAAAAACGAATCCACAATGTTTTAGTAGGTGCTGTGTTTTTTTGGTATGTTCCTGTACTAGAAATCTCTAAAGATTTGAACTGTTTGCGAAAAGTGGGTATTGTATTTTTATTAATGAACTAGTTAGATTCTTATTTGAGTATGTAAATAAAATCATACGAGTATATAAACTTGTTCTAATAAGTACTATAATTCAATTCTTGAGTGTTCTCTCGTTACACTTACCAATATTGTATTTATGTATATTTTTTTGTCATACAATGTTGGGAATGTTCTATACTAAAGTTATACTACACTCACTAATCAAGGTAAATTGCTAGTGGCTTGGAATAGAATATGGGTAGGTATGTTCGTTTGGTATGTTTTGAAACAGCTGCGGCACGTAACCGGCGTAAAACCAGGCATTTTTTGAAAGGGGTGGGGGCATTCTAAGTTTTAAAGATTAATGACCCCTGATGGGAAAGACGCATTGACGCAGTCTAAAATGAGTACTCGTATACCGCGGCTTACGTATGCCTACACAAAATCATTCATTATTATTATCATCCATTTGTGTCCCACTGCAGGGCAAAAGGCCTCCCTTCCCTCCTTCCACTTATCCCTATCCAGTGCTGTTATACGCCACTCCTTGTGGAAAGAGTCGAGTTCGTCCCACTATCTCCTTCTGGGCCTGCCGCGTTGCCGTTTGCTGCTGTTTGGGACCCATTGTGTGGCTTTAGCCCATAGTTCCTAAATCATTCTTACGGTTTCTAATTATAATCATTTTTTTTCTTTGTTTATCTGCAATCAGCATTAGCTATAGGCAGGTATTTTGTAAGTTGTGGCAGTTCGAGTGTGTCCTCCAGTGAGGTCACCTCCTCATCAGTAGACCATAGTAGTGGATTATATGGTCAATATGTCTTTCCGCTTTAGCCGTTTTTTGTAGCTTCGAGTTGTTAGCTTAGCAGCCAATTTGTTGGGGTGTCTTTCCAGCTTCCTTTTGTATGTCTCTCTTAGTCTTATGGTTCTCTTCCTTCACGGTGCTCATCCCCAGATGATGGTGTATTTCTGCGTTGGTGATGTACCATGGAACATTGCATAGGTTTCTAAATGTATTAATTAATTATAAAAACGCATAATAAATATAATTGTTGCCAAAACCTTTGAAGCCTTATTTTACACGATTAAATCTTAACTAATCTTAGATACAACTGAACTGTGTTAGATTGCCAATAAATCATCTGTATTCCAAATCTTGCAACAACAACTTTTCCCTCTCCAGTCCTTGGGTAAGTACGCCTTGCGCAGTCCGCGTCTTTCGCACCACGAACAATAAATGCCATCTGGTACCTATTTCTATTAGGAATTTCTAAATAAGAGGACCAGAGTTCTCACACGGCATAAATGGCAGATGGCCTCTTATTTGTCATGAGAATGAATTCGGTCAACGCCAAAATCTCGCTTTTCTGTGTAATTTTCTTAGTGAAAAGCAGGTTTAAAATTGAATAATCCATTATTGTATGTCTTTTTGACCCAACTGCGGCGAATCCCAAAAGGTGGCTTATGTGTTGGTTGGTCCCCAGTTTTTATCGTTTTCTAATAATTTCTCTAATAACTCCAGATTCATTGGAACGAAGCATCACTGAAATGTATATCATCGGTAAGTTTTATAACTCTCTTCTCTTCTTCCCAGCATTAGTCCTACATGAGAACGAGGTCACCTTTCTTCGTCTTCTTTCTTCACTTCGCCTATACTGGTAGATAGGTACTATAAATAAAATGATTTTTAACCGACTTCAAAAAAGGAGGTTATAATTGGTATGAACCTATTAACTTATTTTTTTACGGACATGCTTGTCGCAACGTAATTGATCACATAAACTTTACTGATACATGTTATTATGTACCTAATTAAAAATCTTGCAAGTAGCTAATATTATGTTGCCATCTAAAGGTTTAGTTCAGCGTTAATCGATTCTAGATTTTAGAACTTTGGACCGAAATAAATCACGAAATTTCCCAATCACGAAGTAGGTATTACCTAATCAAGTAATCAGTAATAAAACTTCATAATTATCGTTAAAAACCTGTAATTTAAAAGTATCAGTCTGGTTTTTCTTGGAATCATATAGAAAACCTGATAGCAAGGGCGCTGTTACACAAAGTGACGTCCCCGTTGAAGTTAGAATTGCTCTGAACGGTATGTTAGGCAAAGATTGCAGGGAACGAGATATGAGACCATAATTTCTCTAAAGGAATGATGATACACATGAGTGTTTTATTGTTTTTCTTGTCAAAGTGGTTCTCACTAGAATCGAAGAAAAGTGTAATTCACTTTTAAATTGCAAACTGTGATGTTTGATGTCACTTAAAAATATCAGGTGGAGAATTATTGACCATCATCAATAATTTTCCACCAATTTTCCAGTTCGAGTACGGGGACGTGTTATTTGGTGTTACACTTTTCTAAGTCACGTATCACACTCGAGCCATCGTATATGGATGAGAGAGATTCCAGAGATGCCCTGCACAGACGGTAAAAGGTATGGTAGGTGTGATGCAGTGCTGCAGAGTAGTTTACTACTACTGCTTCCTTAAGGAAGCAACAAAGTAGCATTATTTACTGCTGGGGACGAGGTAATCAAGCCAACACGAAGAATAACCATAGAATGAGTTTAATAATATAATTTGTTAATCTCAGATTTTAACAGATAATAAGTGGTATACTCGTAGTAAGTACGTTCGTGAATCAAACGTACGCACGTACGTATAAAAGATACATCAGCAGTTAAAAACTTTGTAAAATTCCTTAAAAACTAAGTACATAACACAGACTTGTGCCTCAAATTATTTTATTGAAAATTGTACAAACGTAAACAGACTAATTGGAGCTTCTTTAAAGTGGTCGTAAAACAGTGATCAGTGGTCTGATTGACATTTTGAAATCGCTCCCACATCAGAGCTGGCCGTATCTATCACTTACCAAACAAGCATTACCTACCTACTAATTAATCGATTTTCACTGGCCATACCTAGCTGACAAAACCAGCTAGAGACTATGTGCAGCTAACTACTTGGGCAGTGCTTACCAAGAAGACAGAAGACAAAAATTCCAGCCAAACAAAACACATTAAATTATTGGTAGTTAAAGAGATTTGAGGACGACAACCTTTACACCGACTTGAGAAAGACATAGCAATTGAAAAAAACATAGTATCTGTTTATCCTAGCTGTAAAGTACTCGTACACAAAAAAAATAATTTTCGTAAATAAATATAATAGAACCTGTTATTTCATTTTATGATGGTTGAACACGTACAAATTCATTTTACAGAATAAATACGGTGAAAGTGTTTATTATTGCTACAATGTCTTCCAGTAAACTTACAACAGTTGTAAAATTACAAAATGCCTATTGATTCAGCATAGTTATGCCGGTTTCCATAAAAAATGGCCGATTTTTTGCTTAAGTATAACCATGGCCTTGAAAGCTTAGAAGCTTACGAGTACCTACTGTAGAATGTTCTATACATATATCGTATGATAGGTAAGTAACCCAATTTTATTCATTTCATATAGCAACATTACTACACTAGTTCTCACAAAGCTGCACTATAAAGAAAATAATGAATTCTATGCGGTTTCTAAATACAATTTCTATTAATATAGGAGCATTATTAGTTTCGTTTTACAGACATGTTGGCCTATGAAATAAACCCTTGAATTAGTAAGATAAAAAATATTCTCATTAAAGGTACCGATGTAAATTTACTTGAATTATAAACAAAAGAATTTCAGTATGAACATGGATAGTCGAGGCTGCGCTAATCGTCTTATTGACCGGTTGCTGGACGAGCTTGTTGCCAGTTCGTGCATACTCGTCTCTTTTCGTATATGTTCGAACGTTTCTAAAATGGCCGCTGCGCGTTGAGGGCGCTCGTGTGCACTTGTTTGGCGTCTGACTCTGCGACGTTGCCAACTTTATTGACTTAAGTACAAACGAAGACAAAACGTACGCGTGTGGAGTGGAACTTACAGCCGGTAGCTTTTTCACTAAACAACACGCGAGACCTTGTGCGTTTTCGATTTCCATGGAATAAATTTGATTAAAAAATAATGTGGCATACATAATCATATTGAGTCTTTGTGATAAAAACCGATTTGCATGAAAAGTGACAGTGTTTTAGTGAAAATATAATTCTATCAATACATAAAGCTTAACGCTCCAGTATTTGCAATACTAGAGAAAGGACATGATTTCAACAGCTATTGGAACGCAGCAAACATTTTAAAGTGACCAAAGAGGCATAAAATAACTGGTTGACCGCAAGCTACGATTGTAACATGGGGGATCGGGGCGCGACGGGGGACGCTTGGGGTGCGCGCGACGATGCCTCGTGGTGGCCGGGTGGCGCAGGTGAACTACAGCATCAACAACAATTACATGAGGAGATAGCAAGAAGCACTGCCGCCTCTACTCATCAACTGTATACATACAAAATGACCGGTGGATTTTCGAACAACGGTGGTGATACCTCAACTCCGGGTTATGATTACCGCATAATGTCAAATTCTAACGCGAGAGAAGAATCTCCTCAACAACCATGGTGGTATGCATCTGGATCGGTAGAGTCGCAACAAACATCTTCTCCTACGGTACGAAAAGGTTTTATTGGCAAAATGAAAAATATGACAAAGCAAAAAGAGTATTTTTACTATCTATAGCATGTTAGCTCTAAATGGTTAAATCTTGTCCTTTTTGTTTTATTTTTAGTCCACAAGTGTACTTTTGCAATTTAGGTAGGTACATGTTTTACATACATAGAAAAGAAAAATATCTTTTGTTTGGACTTTAGGTGAACCGTCAAAATAAAACATAAGTATTGCTGTTTTGTTGTTAGTTCTAATTTTAAAGTTGTTTTGTTTTTTATTTCACCTATTTTCGGCAGACATCTAAGTGTAATTACCAATAAATAATTACGAAATTGAATAAAAAAAGTCCCGTCTTTGCTAAAATATAAATATCAATAGACACATTCTCTAATAGAAATAAATTAATAACAACTCAGACATACAGTTTTAAGGTTAAAAAAGCAAATAGAGTTTCATTCTATTTTAAAATCTTTACTTACCTTTCGATCATATAAATAAACAGCTACATTGATGGTTGTATTAGTTTTTAATTCGCAAATCCTTAACAGACTCAAGTTTTGCCTCTTTCTCTTGGTTTAATTTTCAAAAGCCAGATGATTAGCGGTCACTACAACGTAAAACTAAAGTTCATTCATTCTTTTTTCCTAAAACCATTCGGTCTGTTATTGTTTTTCTTTTTTGAAAAAGGAATTTCTTGAACAGCCTGAGACTAGAGAGGGTTGCTATTGCTATGGATGATCTGTTTGAACTTTAAAATCATATCAATTATTTTCAACCTAATAAGGTAGTTGTTGTTTATTTAATGAATAATGCACAGTTCCACAAAAATCTCGTCCTCTGTTATATTTATTTGGAACATATATCTAATCTGCAAAATGTGCATCTACGTATAACAAAAAATATTTTAATTATGGATTTGCCAACAAACAATGGTACGAAATAAAACAAAATTGGAAAAATTTGATTTCATTTTCAATTTGAGCCAAAATAACAGCAAACACATATGTTTTTTTTTTTTGTGTCTTTTTTGATTTTGTAAGTGTCACAGTCAGTCTGTCTAGGTCAAGGTGTCAAGATAATTTCAAGTGTCGTTTGAATTTATTTAGTTTTTCAGGAAAATTAATCAAATTCTTGTCTATGTAGATGCTAAAGTTTAAGGTTTCTATAATTCAGCACTGTGGAATATTGCATGAATCTCGGTACTTATATAATTAATTGTAATCGATAATCGACGTTAGGAAAGTCGCCCCTAAGACAACTCACTGACCTGGTACTGAGTAGAGCTGGTTTTGTAGCTTGGCAGTTTTGGGACATGTCGAAGCTTGCCACAGATTCCTGACAACATCTTTTTCGTAAAATAATGGTATTCACATAATTTTAGGTACACCATGTGATTAATGTTACATTGTACTTTGAGACAGTCTTAGAAAGTCTACACTTCAAATAGTATAGCATAATCTGCCTATAATGTTCCCACTGCTGGGACACATGCCTCCTCTCTATGAGAGGGAATGGGCTATGATGCAGCAAGCGGGCCCAATGGGGATTGGTAGATGTTACATGTCTTCAAACTTTGGTTCTAGGACATTACGGTTGCATGTTTTCCTTCACTGTTGCGAGTGCAGTAGTGATCAAATAAATTACACAAAGCAACTGCATGCCTGGGTTTGAACCCACAACTTAGTGCTTGTAAGCAGTTTCTTAAGCCTGTCTGAACTTGAACATGGAGGTGCGCTGTATCCAATCAATAGTTAATATTAGGTTTGCATGGGCTGCAAAATACTTTGTGATCAGCCATCAAATTTGTTAAGAACTGTAGTTTTACTCAAATAAATAAATATTGTTTTGTTGCAGCCACAAAGTCAGTCAAGTCCCGATTCTGAACAAAACAATCAGCAAGCTAATGGTATACAACAGAACCACCAGACTCTGCAGCAGCAGCAACAGGAGCAAAACCAGGCAATACAACAGCAGCAAAATCAGCTGCAACAGCAGTTGCAGCAACAGAACTTGCAACAAGCACTGCAACAGCATAACCGTACACTGCAACAGACTTTGCAGCAACAGCAGCAAAGTCAGCAGGAGACTTTGCAGCAAATGTTACAACAACATCAACAGCAGCATCAGCAACAACAGCAGCAGCAACAGCAACAACAACAGCAGCAGCAACAACAGCAACAGCAGCAGCAGCAACAGGCTCTGCAACAGAGTCTTCAACAGACTCTACAAGTGAGCCCAGCCCAAGCTCAAGCTATTGTACAAGCTCAGGCAGCCTTGCAACAACAAGTTGCCCAAACTCTGCAGCAACAGCAACAGACTCTGCATGAACAGTTACAAGCTGTGCAACAACAACAAATTCAAGCTGCCTTACAACGGCAATCTGCTACATTACAGGTAATACTTGAAGTCAGTTATTTTTTAATTTTTTGATTTAAGAACCTGTACTTTTCTTTGATTGGGAATTGAAAAAATAACATCCACTAATTTATTTTTCTTGGTTCAATTTGTACGAGGAAAGGATTGTGTTGTTTTTAAGCCTTCTTGAACTCGGCTCTCTCAACAAATTAACATAAATGTTCTCTTTTACATTTTTATCCTCAGAGTAGTTAGAATAAGTTTGAAACCATAGAATGAAACTTTAATGTCCAGGAGTTGCAGCACCAAGCTCAGCAGCAGGCGTTAATAGCCCAGGCTCAAGCCACCGTCAAACAGAAGATGCCTAGGGCAAGGGCGTACAATAAGCCGAGGGGACGCATGACTGCTTATGCGTTCTTCGTGCAGACTTGCCGTGAGGAACACAAGAAGAAGCATCCCGATGAGAATGTTGTGTTCGCTGCCTTCTCCAAGAAGTGTGCTGAGAGGTGGAATGTAAGTTTTCTTTGTGTTTTAGTAGTTTGTTTCTTCAGATTGTTTTATGTTGAAGGCATGGTCTGCCAGATGATAAATTACCTGTTTTTTATCTAGCAAAGAATATAGTAATTACACAATATATAGGGTCTATGTATTCGTACACGAAATCTCTTAAGGGGTCATTGTACTCATCATTATGAACAACTTTTACTATGAGACCAACCTCGAAATCGCGAAAAAAAAATCAGCTGTTCCCTACAATATGGTCGGACTAACTCGTCAAAATGTACTGAACAGCTGATTTTTTTTTCAGGGTTGGTCCCGTAGTGAAAGTTGTTCATAATGATGAGTACAATGACCCCTTAAAAGATTTCGTGTATAAATTTAAATAGATACACCTGAAATAAAACATGTATACACATGTTTAATTTTTTTTTTATGATGTGGAGCAATCTAGTATTGTCGTAATGTTTCAAGACATAAAATGTATGGTTTTCAATAAGTTTTAAACTACATGCAACACTGCAAAATATTATGGGTGTGTGTTAATAAAAAATAGTGTGTCAGTAAAAAAGCCAAATTAGTAACTTCATAATTTTCCCATTTGTATGATATTTATCATCAGTAGCATTGCACATCAAGAATTGGCACAATATTAGTATATTGAGTGCCAAATATACATAAATAACTGAAATCACTAACACATGTATTTTTAATAACACATTGTATAAACAATCGAGAGGTTTGGTACTATAGCTAAAGTTTTCAAACCTAAGATTGATGTAAAAATAAAGTAGCCTCAGTATGAAGTCCCTTTTATTTGCTTTGACATTGATAAAAATAGTGTAATTTTTAGGGATTTTCAAAGAACCTAAAGCTTTGACACGGAATACCTAGGTATGTGTTGAAATTCACTCTCGCCTCTTTTGTTAACTAACTTGTATGAAGTCTCGAAATGGCGCGAATAGTCAAGTGACTTCGTAATCATGGAAATAATTGACGCTCACATCTAATTTCACGTCCCGCGCAAGACTCGATTCAGTGTGGCACTGTGGCCAGAGTTGTAGGCAAACTTACCTCAAGTTTATTCACAGCATATTATTGAGCTATGCTTAGTCATGGAACTCAATCTTAAAACTAGATTATACCTAGTCGAAATATGTTAGTTTGTGTTTGCGTTTGTCGTAAGAAATCAATCAGTTTATATCAATTCAGTAACCACTTCACCATTTCCCTCACAGACGATGTCAGAGAAAGAGAAGCAACGGTTCCACGAGATGGCGGAACAAGACAAGAGGCGGTTCGACCTGGAGATGCAGAACTACGTGCCTCCCAAAGACATGAAGGTGCGCGGCCGTAAGCGGCAGCAGATGAAGGACCCGAACGCGCCCAAGCGATCGCTGTGAGTTAGGGTCATGAGTTTTTCTTTAATCTGTTGTGATTATGTATGTGGCTCAACTTTGCTTTAAAGCTTTTGAGTGAGGGTTATTTTGTTTTATTTTTATGTGCACTTCTTTCAGTCAGATTCTTAAGATCGCACTGTCAGCCTTACTCACATAAAGCACCGTAGTTGGTGTGGTCTAAAGTCTAAAGCCCTAGACTATCCTTTGCTAGCTCACCTCCCTGCACGAGGCCGTCAACTAAGCATTATATGTGCATCAAACTAAGTAACCTTACGCAAAAAATGTTAATGGGAAACGACTTTTTTTTTGGGGTGAAAAATTACCTTCTACAGCAGGACTATGTAACGCACTCAAAATATTGTGCTGATGGATTTATTGGATAGTATTGGGGTCCTGGATGTGTTTAAATTATAAATCTTACTTCAAAAACATGTACTTTTCTAAAAAAAAACTTTTGAAATAGTTGGAACATTGACCCCCAATATCTCTGTCACTAGAAGGTTCCCAGGAAAGGTCTAGAACAAAAAAAAATTGTAATGATAGGGAACAAGTATCTTTCGGCTTTGTTACACCCATTATTAAACTGATCAATCTACAGCACGCGTAGCATGACCACTGTAGAATCGGGTTTTGTCGACGGAAGAATCGACAGATCAACTAAAGTAATCTGTCATGGAAATATTGGGGATCAAAGTTCCAACTTTTTGAAAAGTTTTTTTATAAGCATGTTTTTAATGTAAGTTTTTACTTTAAACACCTCCATGTCATGCTAGGTGGGCAGGAGGAAAATCTTAAACGTTACAAATGACTGAGCCAAAAGGAACTGATTTTACAGAGCTCCCCCCTGAACTAATTAGCCAGTAATGTTTCCGCAACGATATTGATATTTTCTGATATTTTATTATTTTATTGTCATTGATATTTTATTTTTTATTTGACATTTTCATTACTATGTCAAACAAAAAGGCTATAATATTATTCGTAAAACTTGAACGAACAGTTTATTAAACTAATATAAGAACAAAGGCCTAGGCTATTGACTTAGCCAAAAATTATCTCTAATCTGTATCCACCACTAAAAGCCTCCGTCGATTTACAGATCAGCCTTCTTCTGGTTCTGCAACGACGAGCGTTCGAAGGTGAAGGCGAACAACCCGGAGTACACCATGGGCGACATCGCCAAGGAGCTGGGCAGGCGCTGGGCAGCCGCCGAACCTGAGACCAAGTCCAAGTATGAGAGTCTGTCGGAACAAGATAAAGCGCGATATGATCGGGTGAGCAGATGTCGTAGTTTTTTTGTCAGTTACTTGTACCATCATAATAGCTTGATATACCTGGATAAATGATAAAGATTTTCTCATAATGCACCTGCAATGTTTCCCATCTCTACTACCCTTGGTTGACTGGTAGAGAATGCCAAAGGCTTTAAGTCTGCCTTAGTGCCTTTTGTGTGCGAGCAGATACAAAAAAAAAAACATGACCGCCGAATCTTTAGAACCAACTAAATTGCTCCTACAATAATTGATCTTCCCAATTGATTGAAGGAGCGGGATCAATAATGTAGGTAGATTATCTCATCATGATTTTAGAATCAGTTTTTGTCTTATTTTCTCAACTGTAACTCAATATTATTTTGGTTACTTTTTCAAGTGTCCCACTGCTGGGCATAGGCATCCCCTTTCGTCTTCCAAACCTCTCTATCTTATGGGATCTCTGGCCTTGTTCGCCCTGCACACAAGATCAGATGAACTCATTTAGTAAAAGAATATTATGAAGTGAACAAGCCATCGTTGTTCCAGTACCAAAGGGGATAGTGTGTTTTTTTAATTTGACTTTTCTGGCCTGGCAACTTGGCTTAATTTGGCTTGTTCTTTTTTTTTAAATCTAAATTAACCCAACTAACCTTACCCGAAAACTTGCAGAATCTGACGAATATCCTTGTCTTTTATCATAATTTCAAAAGTAATATACCTATCCTAATATTTGATGTCGTCTAAGATTCGCACAGATTCAAAATTACGCATTCTTTGTCAGTCCGTATCACCTGTCCCATAATATATCAAGATGTATCTAATATAACAAAAGGCGAAGGTTCCATAAAGTAGCACATTGGGTGGCAGGTGCGAATCATGCCTATATGGGGTAGGTTGCGAACGGGAATGAAAAAATGTTCGTCCGGAATGTAAGATTTCTTTAATAAAGAGACGTGTTGAGGTCCTTTACTGGATTTCACGTTACTTATGTTTTTTTGTAACCATAGTAGTAAAAAAGATTCTGAATACCATAGGCAATTGGTTTTTCCTGGGTGCCAATAAATGCACACGGTGTTTACTAACCAGGCTGAATATAATTATAGTTATGACAAAGAAATATTCAATTAGAGAGATTATTACGCAGATCCTACAGATCAATCGTAGATGAATGTTTGAAATATAAACAAATGCTGTATTCTCCAAAGGGTCTGACATATGTATGAACACACTTATTTCACCAGTTATGGCGCATAGTCAAATAATATCTAGGCTCCGGGGTGACACTTAAAAATAATAAAATAATAGGGAATATGCAAGAAATACAAAACGTTTTTTATTTCTTAAAAATGCCTTGTATTGTCCCATATAAACATTGTGGTACACTTGTTTAATTGTCTAATACGACACTTATTTTACAATTTAATATTTTATGTAGCGTGTTTTTGGTGAAACGGAACGCAAACTCATTACACATCGTACCTCGATGACGCCGATAGTAACGTCAAATACTGTGTCAAAGAAACACTTTATTTGAAAAGTACGTAGTTTTATTAAGATTTTATTATATTATTGTTATTGCAAAGTTTGCTTGAATAAATCACATACAACTTGTACAATTTAAGGGTAAAAATTTGATGTAAACAAGGCTGATAGAGATAAATGACGTCACATAACATGACATGAATGGCCTCGACAGTCACGGACGTTTGAACTGTCGGAGAAGATTGTAGGAGTTTAATATTTTTTTTGAGCGACAAGCAATAGTTGACTTAAGTTTTAATTATTTTCTTGAGTTGATAGTAGGTCATTTATTTTATTGATTTAAGTAAAGAAAAAATTACATGCATACTCCCAATTTTAGTCTAGTGGTTGCGACTGCAGAGCATGAAGTCCTGGGTTCAGGTCCCAGGCCGGTCAATCTGTTGCTGGGTTTTTCCATCAGGAATTTCTCAGTAGCAGCCACGGAGTCTGGATTTGTGCCCGGTTGATGGCAGTAGGCTCGCCCTTTATTACATGGGACTTAACCATAACCGGTGAAATGTGGGTGTACTATGAGGTACACCTGTGCCTAACCCTGGGAATTGGGGGATCACAGGCTTGATGTTATGTTATGGCGCATGATCATTTAATCATTTAAAAGATGGAGTGACGACATCGTACAAACAGCCGGAAACTTATGACCCAGACTGGCAAGAGACAGAGTCAGCTGGAACAGTTTGGAGGAGGCTTTCACCGCAAAAGGCGGCCCTTACATCTAACAATACTAATCTTATCTTAAGTACAAACACTAACATTACTAACAAATAAATAAATAATTACCCAACACATTAAATGTTAGATACAAACTAAATTTAGGGGATAAAACTAAAGCTAAATAAATAAATGGCGAATTATCACATAATATCCAACCTCCGGTCTGCCACTACAGTGAGGGCTACCGCGTGTGAATTCACCGCTAGAGGCGCTAGTGTAGCGCGAGGGCACCGAAATGTCAGATGTCATAGAAAGTTCACGCGCGCTTTTTTATCACGTATTTTTACTAATATTCTCAATTGTGGAAGACATGAAGAGCTCAATCTAGAGATTGAGCTTTTCCTAATTAATAATTATGACTTGAAGATTTTAAGAAGCAGCTTAGGATCTTATTTTAACAAATAAGATCCATTTAATCATCATCAATTTAAGAGACATTTAAAAATCGTTTTACCTAAAAAAAAAATGTAAAATGATTTTTAAATGTTACATGCTTGTTAATTTTAGCGAGAATATTGTAAATAAATGATCTGAAGTTTACACTAAGTTGTTATACTTACGTAATAAAATAAACTTTGTATGAACTTCCATCTGGGGAGCTCTAAACGATAGCCCTCATTGATGCAGTAAACTTGAACTAATCTGCGTTTCAAATAAGAAAACGTCAATTATCAACCTGTCAACTGTCACTTGAAAAGTTCGGTTTGCAATAAAAATTTAATGTACGTAACATCTCATTATAGGAAATGACGGCATACAAGAAGGGCCCGCTAGCACTAACGCAGCAGCAGCAAGCAGTGGTCACCGAGGTGGACGAAGACGGCGACTTCGACGCCGAAGAGGAGTACAAGTGAACCCACAGACCAACACCGATGTGATCCTGGCCAGTGCACGCCATGGAAACAGTCGGGACCTACAGTCAACCTTGTAATTGCATTACCAACCAATTTTTAGCTGATTCAAAACGTCACCAAGGTTGAAGCAATAATACTGTCTAAACGTAAATCTTGTGGCTTCCAATCTTATAGTGGTAAAGCAATTATTAGGCTGACTTTACCAACTGTTCCTTGTGCACTCATTTTAAAGTTAACCTTATAGCTACAGTCGACCCCTAACTTTTTGCCTACAATTTTTATATACTCGGATATTTTTATACAACGACTGGTCATTTGTACAGAGATTCGATAAGACGAATGCTTCACTTTAATTACCTTTTCATTATTTTATCCATGTGGACGTTTTGTATGTTTCTTTTTAGGGAATGTTATCGAAAGCAGATGGTTTGTTTTTTGAGTGAAAACTTTGAAATTATAAGTATAATTTGTTGTTGTTAGAATATCTTTAGTTTTCTGTTTCGACATTGTTTTTGTTGTCGAATATTCTAATTGTAGGTGCGATCTTGTAGTGGATTCGTTGGGACCGTGTCACACGGGAGACTGGGAAGTGATGTTTCGCGGAGCAACCTGTGAAACCATCTTAAAGGTCGGGTTGATGGGGCCTTATAATTTGAATCATCGTAACAGCAATAGTTAAAATATGTACGGAACAAAATATAGGTTAAAAAGTCCATCGAAAGAAAATTAAAATTAAGTGGATAGTATTTCGAGTTAGAAAATTTAAGTGTAAGTTCGAAACGCGAGAGTGAGTGAGATTTTGTTATTCGTGATGAGAAAAATGTATAGTTAATAAATTATATTCCTTTATTGACCTTAGATTATTTTATGTTATTAATATTTTCGTTTAAGTAATAAGACCTTGTTTTAAATTAAAAAAAAAATACTAAAATGACATTCACTTTGAAATAATATTGTAAACTGTAAAGAATTGTGAATTCTTGTTAAAATAAAAACGTTTAGTCGCCCGATAGTTGTTCGTTTGTTTTACCATATTACATCGTGAAGATTGTGTATTATGTGTACATAAAAGGACTGCAAACCGTGATAGTACTTAAAGTCGTAGGACATCTAGGTTCCATTACCGTCTCTAGAATAAATGCTAGAATATCCTACTTTTGCTTAATGTTCTTGTTAAATATCATTAATTGACTGTTTTTATTTTAAAAATGTTTGTTTTGTGATTCTGTCTTACATGATTAAGCAATTATTTAAGCAATTCCACGAAATTAGAACCGTGTTGTATTAAAAGTTTAGTGGAAAGGAAAATGTGAAAATATTTTAAGCCGTTCTTAGTGTAATGGGGGCGATATTGTTTTGAAATTGATGATGCTCACTGTACAAAACAATATAGTGAATCTTTTACACAAACATTGTTCTTTGATTTTAATTAACCCTTGCAAAACTGGTTTTGAACTAACAAACCCTCACATTGTCTCACTGCGTGTGATATTGTAAAACATGACCATAAAACATTTGTTTTTTAATGGGTCAAATGATTTCATCTTCGATAAGAGAGCGTTAGGCTCAATTTACACCGGCGCGGAATGAAATGGCAATGGAAGCGACATTTTGCAAAGAAATTGTACATAGCATAATGATCTATAGGACAATTGTATAACATACAAACTAAATACGAACTAAAAAAAGGTCACGCGTCTTCCGGGGAATCCTCACGCATTCTCGAGAATTCGCCCCTAGTTACTGACGGTGCCGTCTGTGGAATCCGCGGGAAGTGGCGCGAACGGGAAGTCGGGCACAGTAGTGCGGTGCCAACAACTGAACATCCTTCAAGGCGCAGTTGCGCGAATTCGCTGGAATGCGCGAGAATTCATGAGGCGAAATTGACGCTTCTATTCTGCGGCGGTGTAAATTGAGCCTTAGAGAAATAAAGATTTCATCCGTGGAAACGCTTAGTGAGACTGATTATTAAAAGGCAACTGGTTGAGTTGAAGCCAAGTGTTATCTAGTATCTCCACAGAATCTTAGAATGAGCTGGAGCTTGTTCATGAATTCTTGTCCATTGACTACTGTCACCAACGTCGAGGGAGCGTATTTCCCTCTCCATCTTCAATTCGAGACACCGGTTACGTTAGATATCCAAGCTTTGGGTAACAGGTTACTCACATGTCTGCCTAATTTGATCCTCTTTTAGAGTTTTTTTCGCAAATACCTCAAAAACCAGATGTCTCCGGTGGTGATGGATGACCATAAATTGAGCTTACTGAGCTGTCCGTTTGACCTTTGCAAAAAATACAATTTAAAATGATAGGCAAGGCTCTAAAACATAAACTTGACATTTAGAAGGATAATAAATGAAATATTTTTTCGCAATTATCTCAAAACCAGATATCATCTGTATAGAATACCTAATGAGATTTTTATTCCTCGGCCCTACAGAGGACATCTCGTAGAAATAAATCTTTCCTGATTGATGGATGTCCTTAACCCATGCATAGGCTCAGATCTATTTTAGGATTCCGATTTGATTTCCGTTATTTTCAGATATAGTTTATATCAATTTACGATGCTTTCATGAACGTACTTCTTGTTTCGTTTTCGAATCAATGGGTTAAAGTACTTGCCAAAAGTTACAATGAATGAACTGGAATAAATGCAATTCCCTATTTGAGTTTTTTTTTTATACATATCTCAAAAACCGAAATTAATCCTCTTTTGTATGACACCTCCTGGAAAGACTTGTGGACGGACTACGGATTGATGATGTTGGATGATCGTTTTTTTTGTTCCGATTGGGAGTCATCAAATGACCTCCGGGCGGAGGGAGCAGAAAGGAGTGTCAGACTTCTACTGACTAAAACCCATCAATGTTCCTTTTTAGCCCTTTGTGTTCCAGAGCTGCGGTATCTCTTACGAACAGTCCCGCAGCCCAGTGATGGATGACCCTTAATTAACCTTTTGAAATTTTGCATCTCCCTTTTGTGAGACACCTGGGATACTTGTCTATGGATTGATGGATTACCTTTAATCGACTACATTGCGATCCTGAACAAAAGGGTGGAACGCGCATGTTGTGCGCATTGGATAGCCCGGATTCATATTGAAGGTTTCGAGTTCTTTGTCATTGTTAAGCTGGGTATGGGACAAATTAAATACTACCGATTAAACACGAAATAACTTTAATTACTTAACACAAAACTGTTAAAACTTACTCACAAACACACTACTGATCACTATTCACTTAGATATCTCACTTCTAGTTCACTTCGATTCTCTTCGTTGTGTAGCCAAAATCAGACTGCCTCCTCCCGCAAACACCACGTCTACTTATATGACGAACGATCCTTCGAGAAAGATCTTCAACCTTCTCGAACGTTCTTCACAGTCCATAGTGAAACATCATCCTTCTAGAAAGTTCCACAGCTTTCTCGAATCAATCTTATAGAAAGCTCCATAGTAGAACATTGTCCTTTTTCTTTTTTTTTTAACTTCCACAAGTTCTCGAATCTTCTAGACAGTCCTATAGTGGAACATTCTAGACTCTTATCGTTTAAACAGGTCCTTACAGTAATATTCGCGCCTCGCACGTAAGCTAGACTGTTCTGTAAGGCAACTGGCGTAACATTATGATCTAGGTAATATGTGGGGTGGTAGGGACACTGACGCGAAAACGGTTACCATTATTCAGTACATTATTCTGAACCGGGCCTCACATAGAAATTTTTCATCGGTTATTTAAAAATAAAAACAGCTGTTCCATACATTTTTACCGTTTAGTTATTGCACTTTTGTAGGAAACAGCTGTTTTTTCTTACCAGCCTGTATTTATTAGATGATTTTTTGGTAAGGTCATACATTAACCTGTAGGCAATTCATCTAGACACTTCGTCTTAAAGGGTAAGATGAACATTTTATTATTTTTGATAGAGGGTTGTTTTAATTTTCCGAACTAAATTACAATTAGGTAGTCTTGTCTGAATTCAGCAGCTTGCGCTGAAATGAAAGCGCTGAAATACTCCACAGTATTTCAGCGCTTTCGAGATTTATAAGACATATGTAAAATTCAGTTGCAGAATTAACTTGCAATGGCGGTGATAATATTAACAAAATTCATGCGATATAATTCAACTTGGGAATGCATCACGCATAATCCTTTCAATCCTGGTATTTGCGGGACCAACGACTTGCAACCCCGCTGGATTCAAGTACCTATTTGCGGGATCCCGCAGGGTGCTGTAAGTCTTCGTAGATAAATCATAAAAGAGTAGGTACCAAATTGAATGGGTTGATGAAACTTAAGACTTTGTGGCGAATCATAGTTACTTGTCTTTATTATCTATGATTCCCACTACTGAGTTAATTGGGAGATTGCTGACAACACTGGTCTAGACACTATGGTTAGACCAGAGATGACAGTAACAAATACCGACACTTGGTACGAAAGGGTTTCTGATACAAATGTAAATTATCGCTAACTGCCACTGATATTATTGTAAGTCTACGATATCAAGGTGCATAGTGTATGCAACATATTAGAAGAAATATAGTGATTATACAATCTGGACCCCTAGTTTCATTCGAAGAAACGGCGCGAGCTGGCGCCTAAATTGGTGATCCCGACGATAGAAGAACAATATCGGCTTAAAAAGAAGAATTGGGATCCAGTCTGAGAACGAGCAACGAATCCACACCCACTCCGGGCAGCAGTACCCTTCGAGACAGACAGATCCAGAGGAAGTTTGTACCTACTCGCCAGCGATCACACGAATTTGCCGGTGAACATCGAAGGATTTTTGTTAAAATTTCGCCCAGTCGTCCTATTATAGTGCGTGAATCTGTGATTTAGTGTACCGATGTGCATTTCTGTGACAAACTATAACGTTTCGAACATTTTATACGCAAAACAAGAAAAATCATAAATTCCGCGACAACAGCGCCACTTTTTCTTGTGCGTTTTTTTTCAAGCAACTTTGAAGTTAGAGCGCGAAGAGCTATCAATACGTCAACTGTCATCATTGTCATCTGCTAAACGTCAAACGTCTTCGGCCACGTTCCAGTGATTACATCGAGCATCGGATAGCGAAATCGAAACGTTTGAGGCGTGTTCCGTATTCGAATTTGTGACATCTAAAGTCTGTAAGTTTTTTATTTTCTTTATTCTGCTCGGACACTACAAGTCTACAACTTACCCCGTGTACACAGCAGCGTGCCTAGATGAACAATAAGTGCTTAATCTTTATCCTGCAAATTTGTTACAATATAATTATAGACCAATAACAAATTATTCAACTCTTATTCTATTTTATAGATTTTGTATGGCATAATGTTAGAATTTTAATAATCTATACATAAAATTGTTGGAATTTTGTTTTTTAAACAAAAACATTGAGAAGATTTAGCAGTAGGTACAGTTTTTATAATTTTCTACAACTACACCATTTACATCTTTATATTGTAGTTACCTGAGTGTTAGCGTTATATTGTCCCTTTAATATTAATCTATTCTCTCATGCAAATAATTCTACTTCGCTGGTGTGCTATTGTTTTATAACTTAAACTGTGTACCTCTGGTTAGACTTGGTTTTTTTGTGTAAGTGAATTACTGGTAACATGTCAGTCGAAGGAAAAGAAATATTGCTTGACCCTGAATCTGGAACTGAGGGTGGACATACAGTTGACCCTTGCACATCTAACCCTTCAACTGTACTGGTGAACAGAGTGTCAATCCGTGTTCCCCCTTTCTGGCCAGATCGGCCTGGTCTCTGGTTTGCTAGTTTAGAGGCACAGTTCCACATTAATGGCATCACACAAGAACTAACTAAGTACTACTATGCCGTCAGCCAGCTAGACACAAAATCCGCAACTGAAGTGGAAGACATAATTATTGAACCACCAAAAGAACAACCTTATACGTGTTTGAAGAGGGCTCTCATCTCCCGTTTCTCCTTATCATATGAAGAAAAAGTTAGGAGGCTCCTTGAAAAAGAGGAGATGGGGGATAGAAAGCCCTCCTCGTTCTTGCGTCATCTCAGAACTCTTGCTGGTTCTTCTTTTCCAGAACAGCTCCTCCATACTATTTGGACAAATAGATTGCCGCAACAGATTCAAGGCATTTTAGTTGCTCAAAAACAGTCTTCCCTCGAAGACTTGGGTGAATTGGCTGATAAGTTGCAGCAAATCAGTTTGCAACCAATGCACATTCAAGCAGCTAGTAAGTCATCATTGCCCTGTGATGACACCAAAGAGCAACTTAGGTTGCTCCAACAACAAGTGGCAGATTTGACACGGCTGGTAACCAGCCTCACCACAGAAAACAGCAGAAATAACCGCAGTCGCTCAGGCTCAAGGTCTCGCAGTTTTAACGGCCTGTGTTGGTATCACAAGCAATTTGCTGCGAAAGCAACTAAGTGCATACAACCATGCACTTGGTCCGCCCCTGCACCACAGGGAAACTCAAACAGCAGTCAGTAGCGGCGACCACTGACTGCTCCCTGCCTAGTCGCCGTCTATTTGTTACCGATCGGTACTCGGGCCGACGATTCTTAATCGACACCGGGTCCGACTTATCGTGCCTACCTAGACGGTTCTCCCAGGGTAACAAGCAGCCACTGCCATACGAACTTTTAGCAGCCAATGGCACCAAAATAAATACCTTTGGTTTAGTAGAACTAAAATTAAACTTAGGCTTAAGACGCGATTTTATATGGAAATTCATAGTTGCTGAGGTAGGCATCCCAATAATTGGTTCAGACTTTCTAGCTCATTACCACCTCCTACCAGACTGTGCTCATGGTAGGTTGCGAGACGATAAAACAAGTTTGTCAGTTGAAACTGAAATCTCTTTGATAGACCAACCCAGCATTAAAGTCATTCAATCACCTGATTCTCCATTCGCCCACATCTTGGCCGAGTTCCCTAGCATCTCACGTCCTCCTGGCGCACCTAAAGATCCGAAGCACACCACGGTGCATTTCATCAACACCACCGATGGTCCACCGGTGACAGCACGACCACGTCGTCTCGCTCCACAAAAGCTTCGAGCTGCTCAAAAAGAATTTGAAGAGATGATTCGCGTGGGTACTGCCAGACCTTCCAGCAGCTCATGGTCCTCTCCATTACATCTTGCGCTTAAAAAGGACGAGTCTTATCGCCCGTGCGGCGACTACCGAGCATTGAACGCCCGCACAGTCCCGGACCGCTATCCGGTCCGTCATATAGGGGACTTCTGCCAGAACTTATCCGGATGCACAGTTTTCAGTACCTTAGATTTAGTAAAGGCATATCAACAAATCCCAGTTAATACTGATGATATTTGTAAAACAGCCATAATCACACCTTTCGGGCTTTTTGAATTCCCCTATATGACCTTTGGCCTGAGAAATGCCGGGCAGACATTTCAAAGGTTCATTGACGAGGTTGTGCGGGGGTTTAATTTCTGTTTCGCTTACGTAGACGATATCCTCGTCTACTCAAGAGACCCCCCGCAACATGCTGAACACTTGAGGCTCCTGTTTCAACGACTACATCAGTATGGCGTGGTCATCAACCCGGCGAAGTGCGTACTTGGTGCAGCTGAGGTAACTTTCTTGGGTTACCGCATTAATGCCGCAGGCACACATCCTCCCGAAGACCGTATCAGTGCTTTAGTGGATTTCCCTCTACCTAAGACCGTGCAAGGCGTTCGCAGATTCCTGGGCATGGTTAATTACTACCGCAGATTTTTGCCAGACGCCGCTAAGTACCAGGCTCCTCTAATAGATGCAGTGGCTGCTACTAACAGTAAGGGTGCTAAACCATTTCCATGGACACCCATACTCGAGCAATGTTTTAATGACTGTAAGAAAAGTCTAGTCAACGTTACCACCCTTTCGCATCCAAACTGTGAGGCTCCCTTAGGTCTCTTTACAGACGCATCCAGCATGCATATAGGCGCATGCCTACAACAGAAGACTGATGGTAACTGGCACCCTCTCGCGTACTTTAGCAAAAAGCTGACCGAGAAACAGTCCCAGTGGCCTGCTTATTATAGGGAACTACTAGCCGTGTACGAGAGCGTTCAACACTTTCGGCACATACTAGAAGTGCAAAATGCAACGATTTTTACTGATCACAAGCCCCTGGTGTACGCTTTTATACAGCGCCGTGATAAGCTTCCGCCAACACAACTCAATCAATTAACTTTTATCAGCCAATTCACCACCGACATACAATACATAAAGGGAGCACACAATTTAGTTGCAGACGCCATGTCACGGGTGGAATCCATATCATTAGAGGAAGACTATCAAGCCCTTGCCAAGTCTCAAGAGGGAGACGACGAACTCAAAGAGGTAATTTCTTCTACTTCCATGAATTTAAAAAATATCTTGGTTCCTGGAACAAACATTTTCATTCTTTGCGACATGTCGACAGGTAGACCTCGCCCCTATCTAACCTTGCCATTCCGTCGAGCAGCTTTCGATCGACTGCATAATCTCAGTCACCCTGGCGTAAAAGCAAGTTTACGTTTGGTGACTGAGCGATACGTGTGGTTGAATGTTAACACCGACTGCCGGAAATGGGCGAAGTCATGCTTACAATGCCAGCGCAGTAAGGTGACCAGACACACATCTTCACCGCTTACGACCTTCCCGATCGCATCAAGCCGATTCTGTCATATCCACATTGATATCATAGGACCACTGCCGCCCTCTTGCAATTTCAAATATTGCCTGACCGCGGTCGACAGATTCACGCGTTGGCCCGAAGCGTGGCCTATGACATCCATTACTGCGGAAGAAGTGGCAGACACGCTGGTGACTGGGTGGATATCCCGTTTTGGGGTACCAAGTACCGTGACAACCGACCAGGGCCGTCAGTTTGAATCTGATTTGTTTCGGCGCCTCATGAACGTGTGCGCAACAAAGCGGATTCGCACAACCAGTTACCACCCGTGCGCAAATGGCATGGTAGAACGTATGCACCGCCAGCTAAAAGCTTCATTAATGTGCCATTCCCAAACATGGAGCAAGGCACTTCCATTAGTACTCCTTGGCATGAGGACTGCGCTTAAAGAGGACTTAAACTCCTCTTCCGCTGAGCTGGTCTATGGAGAACCTCTCCGCCTTCCCGGTGAACTAATCATGCCGGCGGAAGAACCCAGGAGTCCACACGACATCACGGATTTCGTCACGGAGCTGAGGAGCCGGATGGAAGTTTTACGTCCCATACCAGCCTCACGTCACGCTCGACCGTCAACCTTTGTATTCAAAGAGTTGGCGACATCGACTCATGTCCTGCTCCTCGACGACACCGTTCGACGGCCCTTGCAACCTCCTTACACTGGCCCATTCCGCGTCCTGAGGAGAAGGGATAAAACCCTTACCTTGGAGATACATGGAAGAGAGGCAACGGTCAGCATAGACCGCGTTAAGCCAGCGTATCTGGATTCTGAACCGTTTACAGTTCCTGTTTCTCCTTCCACACCGATACCTGCTCCGCAATCTTCATTACAACCAATTGCTCCTACCCCAACTAACCCACCTCCTTCCACTCAGACTACTCCAGCGCCGCCAACTGCTGTCACCACCAGAACCGGCAGACGGGTCAAGTTTAGGGACATCCTAGATTTATAGTTTATTAATTTTATTTTCTGTTTGTTTAATTAGTTTTTTTTTCTCGCTCTGGTTTTAATTGTTTTATATTATAAGTTGTCCTGTTTTTATGTTATATTTTGCGTGACACCTTTGTTTTCTCCGTAGGGGGGTGGTGTGGCGAATCATAGTTACTTGTCTTTATTATCTATGATTCCCACTACTGAGTTAATTGGGAGATTGCTGACAACACTGGTCTAGACACTATGGTTAGACCAGAGATGACAGTAACAAATACCGACACTTGGTACGAAAGGGTTTCTGATACAAATGTAAATTATCGCCAACTGCCACTGATATTATTGTAAGTCTACGATATCAAGGTGCATAGTGTATGCAACATATTAGAAGAAATATAGTGATTATACAATCTGGACCCCTAGTTTCATTCGAAGAAACGGCGCGAGCTGGCGCCTAAAACTTAAAGGTTTAAGAGTATTCAAGATCAACATTCTTCTGTCCTAATCCGAATTCATGTGAGGTCGGTTCAGCATAATTATTATGTTCTTCCATACATTTCTGATACTCGCCATCCAGTATTATATATGATGGATGATGCTGTGTGTCGCCATCTCAGCAGTCACCTCCTTTCTAGTCATTTCATCTGTTAAACTGCTCCAGACCAAAGCAGGTGGTCAGCAGCGGAAAACACTCTTTCTGCTTCCACTAGTAGGATCAACTGTCATTTTGTGTTAGTCTCGCAAATCTCGCACAATTTACGAGCAAGATTCATCCCGCATGTTGCGTGCGGGATCTCAGTGTATCGGGATTCTGGCATACCGGTATTGCATTGCCTAAATTCAACAATAAATTAGACAAAACTCACAGTCAAGGTCAATTAAAGTTGGAATGGATGACCTAATTACCCATCTGCAAGGAAAGGGTTATGCGCCCCATTTTCCCGCATAGTAAATTTAGCTATTTATCTGGCGATACGTTTAGGAACAGTTGATTCTAAAATAAAATAGCAGGTAAGGAATAAAATAAAAAATTCACTCATTTGAAACATTTTATTTTATAAAAATAAACGTTTTGACGACAAATAGTTACAATATTCGGGGTCCTTACGAATTCATTAACTCATAACAGAGTTCCCACAAGAAATGTTTCAAGACATTGTAAAAAATTCAGTTTTTACAAAAGTTACTTTTTTATCTTAAAACATTAACAACATTACATTTTTTTCACATCTAATTCTAATAACGGTCGATCACTTTCATGTTTTTACGTAATACCTTTAATGAATAAAAAATAACTATTTTTAGAAGGTTGCATATCCAGCTAACGAATTGGATTATTACATACAAAATACAGCGACTTACATAAGTTACACACTGCTGTAACATTTGTCGAACTAAAAAGGTAATCGTCAAAAAATTACAATTATATCTTACAATAATATTTTCTAAGAAAATTATGTAGTTCTATAGGTACATACTTAGGCACTCAGTGTACATGAATGGGAGGAAAAATTAAAGTTAAATGTTCCTCACTCATTTTCTTGAGTAGTCATTTAGTTATTTATATTGTCAACTTCTACCATCTTAGTACAAAATATAATGCCCAAATTATCCTAGAAAAAGTTAAAAAAAAACATAACAGCAGTGTGTGTTTGTAGAAGTACGAATCCCGAACAAAGAATAATAAGATTAAGACTCCGAAGATTTCAGAGAGCAAACTGATTTTAATTAGTATATTTTTCCCAAAAAGTGTTGATGGCCTTATGATTCCCCACAGTGTTCACTGATGACTCCAAAGACTTTCTTGGACGGTGAGTAGGTATGCGATAATTTCAACAGTTAATGACTGATCCTTTATACAAATGTTTGTTCAGCTAGATAATACATAACGTGATGGTGTAGAAGAAATGGGTTCGCAGCAATGCGGGGCGCCGAACTAGAGCTACTCCCACGCCTAATCGAAGCACGGGGTCATTCAACTTTAATTTCATGTACAATGCAATGTATTTCATATTCTAACTAGTACATAATCAAAGAAACAGATTTTTTGATCAAAACGAGCATTGTGACTAGAGAAACTTAGCTAATTAATTTACTGGAAACAGTTTTTATACATTCTATTTGCTATTTCCATTTATTTTTTAAATACACACATATTGTAATTGTTCATACATTCCGTATACCGGGCTAATGACAAAAGCTCGTTGAAACATATTCTACATAATACCTATTTATATATGGCATACACAATCATAATTAATGATGTCTTTTAACTAATATCACGAAACGCCGTTATTATGCAAATCAAGTTTTTTATCTACGAGATCAATAATTTGATTATATCTTTTGGCGTAATCATTTCGCTCAGTACCGTTATAGAAGGTATCATACGTAGCTGATATCTTCAAAGGGAAACAATCTAAATCAAGCGCGACAGTAAGGTGAAATACAATACATTATGTCCGAGTC
Source organism: Eugnorisma glareosa (assembly GCA_947578425.1). NCBI lineage: Eukaryota > Metazoa > Arthropoda > Insecta > Lepidoptera > Noctuidae > Eugnorisma > Eugnorisma glareosa. Next base: position 15,785,226 of record OX387970.1, on the reverse strand, counting down.
TGATAGAAGGTAATACCCTGATTGTTCGAAGAAATTATAAAAATAATCGATAGGCAGATAAAACCGCGACTGGCCGTTCGTTTAGTTTGGTGTTCGAAGAAGATATTCCTAAGCAAAATGTTATTTACACGTTCCGTATTTCACGTCCTTTTCGTTTAATAATCTATAGGCTATGAGTCGTCGGTTTCATGTGGGTCGGGGGGTTGTTGAGGGATGTAGTTCCATCTCGCTCGCACTTCTGTGGTGGCTGTGGCGGTGGCGGCGGGGTTGGGGGGAGCTTTGTTGGAGGTGGGGGTGGCGGCGGCTAGCCGTCTCGCTCGCACCACGGCGAGGTGGCGTTGGATGTAGTGCTCGTGTGGCGCCAGCGCGGCGGCGCGCGTGAGGCAGTCCTCGGCCACGGCCAGCTTGCCGCGCTCGACGGCCACCACGCACAGGTTGTGCAGAGCCTGCACGTTGTCCGCCTCCAGCTCCAGAATGCGCCGGTAACACTGGAATATGGAGTAATCTTATTAGGACATTTTTTTAATCTAAGGAGAATACACGGAGAAGAGCCTTGCTACATTGACCTTAGGACTAATTAGTCAAGAAGTCAATAGAATGGTTCGGAACTGAAACACATACATGGATGAAAATCACTAGAGGGTCACGATCCCTGAATTCTGAGTGACCGATCAAAGGAATACCCCTAATTTAAGTGACGTATTCTTGTCTTTGTCAATGTGGCGACACTTGGGGGAGGCCTATGTCCAGAACTGGACGGCTTTCGGCTGAAATGATGATGATGATTCTCGTCTTCGTTCCTAATTATTGACTTAAAGCTTATTATTTACTCACACTTTCAGCTGCATCCAAATCCTTAACAGAATTGATGTAGATGTCTCCAAGAAGCACCAACGCCTTTACATGGTCCGGATGATGTCTGACCAGCTGCTTCAAGAACGGTGCGGCTTCCAATGGCCTCCTCCTATCAGCCAGGAGCAGCGCCAGGTTGAACAGCGCTGATCGGAAGTCAGGCTTCAGGTGAACCGCTGCCCTGAACCACCGCTCAGCGCATTCGGCGTCACCCTCGTCCATGCAGACCATGCCGAGGTTGAAGTGGACGCGCTCATTTGTTGCTGGAATTTGAAATGGAAAAATTTAGCAGATTCCTAAAAGTATAAAACATAGTTGTGAGAATTAATATCAAACTTTATGGTGTTCACGTCTATGCTGCTGCCAGTAAGTATTTCTGGTTGATCATTGATTTTTGGCTTTTCACTTGGCAAAGGAAAATTTAAGCAGGAGAATCTTGATCATCACGAATAAGACGACTTTGGGAGGAAGATTTCGGTGACTGTTCTGCATTGCATTTTAGATTTCTATTATTTCAAGAAGTAAATATGTCTATACAGATACTCAAGACGACGAGATTGTCTTACGAACTACAAGTTTTATGCCACAGATCTATGGTCCAGTTTGATTGAACTTTTTCATGTTCCAACTTGACTGAACTTATTGCAAAATTAATTCTAATTTGAACGAATTTTCTAATTGAAGACACCAAGGCTAATCATTTATCAAGCTTACCATCTTTATCCAGTAGTTTGAGGAGGCGCTGCCTGGCGAGATGTCTCAGGTCAGCAGCTCCGAGTTCTTGCAGGAGTATGGCGGAGTTCAGGAGAGCTTGTTCATGTTCCGGTTCTAGTTCCAACGCCTTGTCGAGGTAGGCCAGCGCTTGGGAAGGCTTGCCCTGCTCTAGAAGGACCACTCCTAGCTGAAATGTGAATGGACATTTGATTATTCCATGATTTTCAAATTTTTGATCAGCAAAATAAATCAGGGAAATCATTGCAATGGAATAATTGCAGTAGGTTTAATACTTACGTTGTAGTAAATGTCAGGATTTCCACTGTCATACAGTAAAGCCCTTTCATAAACCTCCTGGGCTTCCTTCGTCCTATTTAATTTGATTAAAATATCTCCTCTATTTATGTAGGCCTGAGTATAATCAGCTCTCATGCTGATCGCTTGTCTGTATAGCATGTCTGCTTCTTCCAATCTGGTGGCGTTCTTAGAGATCAGATTGGCAAGATTCAAGAAAACGTTTAGATGGTTGGGTGCTATCCTTGCTTGGTATGATTCACCAGGTTTAGCTTTTGGAAGAAGAGATTTGGCTCTGACGTAAGCGTCCTCGGCTTCTTGGTATCTTCCAAGGTGGTTGTAAGTCCTGCCAACATTGATGTGGGCTCCAACGTCGTCTGGTTGCACACTGACAGCTGTGTTGAAGAATTCTAATGCTTCCGCGTACTTCCCTTCTGCTTCTAAGGCATGTCCTACGTTATTGTACAACTTGGCGTTGTTACGATTCACCTAAAAACATATTTCACATTAGCAACATGTCCTCATAAGTCTTATGAAAAAGTTATCATCAAAATCAATATTACCTTCAGTCCTGAAGCAAATATAGAATATTCAGTCTTCCAATCCCAATTCCTCATGTAAGTTTTAGCGCTGAACGCTAGTAAGAGAAAAATGAGGGCACTGGCAGCAAGTTTTGCTCGCCTTTTGGCCAGCATTCGCCAGCCATGGGCTATTAGCAGACACCAGCCCATTGAGGGCATGTAGAGCACTCGTTCAGCAACCACGAAGCCGACAGGGAAGAATAAGTTGGATGCTGGTAGAAATGGTAAGACGAGTAGCGCTAATCCCTGAAGGTAGATGTAAGAAGAAACGGTTAGTTTTTGTCACTTTGACACGGCACCGTAATGTGTCCGGAATAAAACAGTTACCCGCATCTCATAATAAAAACAAAACACTGCGGGTGTACTATTTGTTTTTGGGTGTTATTTAAATGGTTCGTATAGTATTCGTATTTTTGTGAGCAGAAAAATATAATCTGTGAGCAGAAATAGCTAATTGATCAGCAACTCATGGCCAGCAAACATTCTAAAATGAATCAGCAATTTATGTCATTCTGGATGGCTATAATTATTTTTGTACAGCATATTAATTGTATAAGCTGCATATAAAAGTAGCAAAAATATTTTACTTGTCTAAAAATAGAAATACGCTGAACAGATGGTCGTTTCGGGCGTAAATAAAAAGAAGCTGCCACCCTATCTCCCGTCAGCCATGTCGTCGGAGCTCCGCCGGCCTTCGGCCTACGCTCCTCATGTCTCAAAATCGGACTTTTGGGACCAAATAGTTATTTTGCTCACCATGTTTTAAATATGCATACCAATCAAATACACTGCTTATAGACATGTTTTCTCTGCTGATCAATCATGAAATCATGCTGATCAAGTAGTTATTTTGCGGACTGAATGTTTATTATGCAAACTCATGTTATTGAAAGCTGCCTATTTATGATTAAAATTTTTGACCATTATCAAAATTATTTGCGGAACAAGTATTGCTGCCTGATTTTTTTAATTACAAACAAAATCTTTGTATGCCGACCAAACTATTTAAATGCAATTTTTTTGTGGCTCACCAAATTTTATAATTGCTAAAAATTTAATTACTTTCTTTTGTTTTTGTTCAAAAGCTTGAAACGGAAATGAATGTACTTTATCAATCAACACAATGTGGTTGAAAAGAAAAAGGACTAAAACAAATGAAAGTAGGTATACTTAGCCGCACCGCATCCCTAATTAAAAAAATAAACAAAAGAATCTGTTTTACTATTTCTTTTAGGTGCAGACGATTGAATTGAAACAGACGTGAGCACACTTCATGATTCTGTTGACGATTGAACGAAATTGGTAGGACGGCCCTGGTAGTAAATATTTATGAAATCGCCTATGGAGTTTAATTGAAAAAACAAGATGGCGCGGCGTTTGTTCAGACTTTGGCCAAACGCTAAAAGAACCACGACTGACTCTAGCTTTTAGTACTTCTGAAGGAGTTTGGTATCGATTGTGCTTACCATAGAAAGAGCTGATGACCGCGTCCTGAGTGCGTGTATGGTCGCAGCCACGATGATGACGAACAGCGCCAAAGTGGCCAGGTTGCGAGGGTCGCGCCAGCACTTGAGCAGAGCCACGGTGCCCATGGTCCAATCACAGCAGAGGGCCTCGGGAAGTGTGAGGAGCCAGGCGTTCAGAGCTGGCAGGTACGCGAATGTGATGTGTCTGTAAGGAGGGTGATAGAAATGTGAGTTTTGTAGGAAAATTAAGGTTTGGGGAATGATTGTTGTGAACACTATCTGGGGACTGCCTCGTTGGTCTAGCGGTCGCAACCGCGACTGCTAGGCATGAGATTCTGGGTTCGATTCCCAGATTGGGTAAAGGGTTATTGTTTTTTTTTTCATTGGGAATTTCGCAGTAGCAGTCACGGAGTTTGAATTGTGCCCGGTTGATGGCAATAGACAAACTGAAGGCGTTCCAATTTATCCAAACATTTTAATCGTGAATTTTACTCGTCTTCCGTTTTATTGCGAACCACTCTGGTATACCTACTCTGGATAGTTAAACATTGGAGCTAATGTATGTCGCCATTGTTTCGAAGATTTAAGACCGTCTTGACAGAAAACATTACTGACAGCAAAAAGTCAGCAACAAACGGCATCCACCTCCCAACATAATTAAACGCTACAAAGCCAGGGTTTTGTTTATTTAAGTGAATTCCACCATAAGCCAAGAATCCACCGCTCGAACAATGGCGTCCGAACGAGAACGCTCATAAAATTAATGTGGCTTAGCTTGCGACCGGCCGTTTCGCAGCTAGTGTGCTTGTCAAAGCCAATTATCCTTATTACTGGGCGATAAAGACGCAGACTGCTTCGTCCGGTCACAAAAGAAGAATATATGAGGACATGTTCGTGAATACACGATTAAGTACTTAACAAGTTACTAAGCTAACGTGGGTTCAACGGAGATAAATGAAGAATGGCGTGCTATGCGGCGTAATTTATCAATTTGATATAAGCTTTGCTGCATATTACGCATGAGTGCTGGTCTTTGTTTATGTTAATTTTTTTGCATTCCTGTAATCTAACAAAGGGTTTCAATGCTAGAGTATTATCTACGTCCCAGATGCATGGTAAACATAAGTTGCACAACATTGTTTCAGCTTCAGTTTTTATTCAAGCACAATTTTTTTTTTAAACGAAATTTTTTCAATGTTCTTAGGTAGGTATCCGAGATGAAAACCCTCGATGAAATCATTAGACTTCTTTTTCTTCTTGGATCATGCCTAAGTACATCTTATCAAATGACTGACCCAGTAGGTAGCCACTTTAATTGCAGGGTCAGTATCGTTTTGTAAGTCCTTAAAAATGCAGGAGTAGGGAGATCACAAAAGAATAAATATACGTCATCAACATCATAACTACCTAGCAGGTGGATGAGCAGCGCCCGCAGGGTTGTCGAACCTCGTGAAGACCGGCAACTGCGCGCCCATGACGTGCAGCCTGGCAGCCAACAGCGCGAGTGTGGCGCAGCACACAGTGGCAACGCGGCGCGCAGCTTCGCCGCATGCGCAGCCCCAGCCGCCGCCCTTGCCCCACGCGTCCACCCATGACCAACGGCTGATGCCGCCTGAACTTCGACGCTGGAAGACATCAAAAAGTTGATTGAGGTGCTTGCTTTTTGTATTGTTTTTTTTTGTACAAACGCGCTCCACACTAGGCATTTTTCTTGTATCGTGGGTGCATTTACAAACACTTGAAGTCATATATACAAACAGCCAGACCCGGACAAGCGCAACAGCCAACCGCTCAGCCACTGTGCCAACCAAGCCGTCAAATGTAAAAAAAAAAGTAAAACGTAGCACTCGTGTACACGTAGCATTTCGTTAGCGCATGTTAATATTGTTAATTTTATTCTATTTTGTACAACCATCATGGCTGATACAATGTAGTGCCTAATTCATAACCCTGTCAGTCTGATTCCCAACATTTAACTCAACACCAAGCTAAACGTAAATATTCTAAAATACAATGAGAAACATCATAGAGGTAAAAATAATATAAAAGGGGAGGCTGTCAGGCTCGAGCACTAGTGTACCGTTCGATTTTGTATTAAAATTAAACAACACGTCAAACGGAACGGCCGCTGCTACGTGCAGGTTGAACTCTGTGGTAAGGACGGGGAAAAAATGGAGGAAAATAATTCTAGCCCCGTCATAATGGCTTCCCTGGTTCCATTTTCAATTGTAGTATAAATTGGAAAGCTTCATTTATAAAGTGCGGAATAATGAATCAAAGGATATTTTACAAATTGTCTGGAAGATATTCAGACACAACTCGATGGTGGCCCTATGGAGAAAGTGTAGTTTGATGGTCAGAATCACACTGAAATATGACTACACTTTTTTGGTACACGATGTATACTCGACGCAGTCATCTTTCGATGATGTTTCATCGAATACCTCGTCGACCGCTCGGTTTCGCGCTTAAGCTACCGACGAGTTGTTCGTAGAATGTCGAAGTATTCCTTTCTCTTGTGTACATGGTACGGCGTAGCATGGTACGATGAAGACGTGAAAATTTGCTCACCTTCTGTGCTACGAAAAGTTCGTAGACGACACATACGCCGGTGACGGTGATGCCTTGCTCTTTGCACAGCATCGCTACGCCAACACAGGCGGTGCATGCTACCACGTAGCGCCAGTCTGAAAATATCAAAGTTTTATTAGGTAGGTATATTCTTTCGTGAAGTTTATTAATTTAGGTTCTATGGAAGACGTTACCTACAGCTAAATAAAATAGAATAAAATTAGTACGTGTAACTTTCAACCAATTATAAGTTTCATTTACAAAAAAATGAATTGCTAAGAGAAAGTTTTCTATTCGAGGATAACTTTGTCAAAATAGAAAGAAAAGAAAAATACGAAATTTTTGTATTTTATTCTATTGAGAACAGTATTAATACAACTAACATTGGGAGAAACTTCTTCATAATACAACGTTTAAAACTAACTTATTCAATAACACAACAAACACGTGCCCAGAACTAAAACGTAAGAACTAAAAGAATTTTAATCAAACTTTTCCTATTTATTCTGCAAAGTCTGGAAACTGTTGGTTAAATAATTTACATTGTGCCTATTAGGGATAAATAAATGTTGTAGGTAGGCTGTTACCACGCGGGGAATTAACTCAAGGTCTGAGACTGTGTGTACGCCGGCGTCAAGACTATTTTCTGTACCGTCCAAGGAACAGAGAGGCAGAATCCCAATGACGTTAATTCTGTCAATTCAACAATATTTGTTGCGATAATTACGTTGTGGTTATAAGAGTAGAGGAAGACCAAAGGAACGATGGATGGATTGTGTGAAGGATGATGTGGCTAGAAAGGAGCTGACTGCTGAGATGACGAGTAATAGAGAAGTATGAAAGAAGAAGACATGCTGCGCCGACCCCAAATAAATTGGGATAAGAGCAGGAGCATGATAATGATGAATTACGTTTTATTTTATTTTATATAAATTATGGGAGAATCAATAAACAGCTACAATATATAGGGTCTATCTATTCATACACGAAATCTCTTAAGGGATCATTGTATCATTATGAACAACTTTTACTATGGGACCAACCTCAAAATCGCGAAAAAAAAAACAGCTGTTCCCTACAATATGATCGCATTAACTCTTCAAAATGTACTGAACAGCTGATTTTTTTTCGCGATTTCGGTGTTGGTCCTATAGTAAAGTTGTTCATAATGATGAGTACAATGACCCCTTAAAAGATTTCGTGTATGAATAGATACACCTTATATAATGTTTACAAATACGTTGTCAAGTTGACTTTTTTTCAAACAAGCAATGGACCATTTTCTATAAAAATGGATAGAAATAAAGTTATAGAAAGTGTGTTACTCCATTTGGGTGCTGTTTTGACCTATTACATAATATTATTATAGCTAGCCCATATTGTCCCACTGCTGGGCAAAGGCCTCCCTCCATTCCATCTCAACGGTCACGATCCATTGCTACTTCTTTCCAATTCTGAAGGAAGACATCGAGTTCGTCCCGCCATCTACTTCGTGGTGCGCCACGAGCCCGTGTCACTGTTAGGGTGCTTTTCCACCAGAGATGTGCTATGCTACGTTGCTATGGATGCGTTTGATATCCACCAATTATATTCATTGGTGCACATAGCTTAACACGGGTGAAAACGGATTTAACTAAGATGTGTTTTTTATATGGAACGATGCGTGCTATGGATGCGTGCTGTGGGTGCGTGCTATGGATGCGTGCTATGGATGGTCACGAGTGGCTTCCCTACTATCTAAACATCGCATAGCTCGAGCTGCGTATCTTCCTCGCGTAGCTACTCTGCGGCGGCGTATCTTCATAGCACATCTTACTCGCACCGCTACATAGCTTAGTATCAGTGGGAACGGTCACATAGTTTCACAGCTTAGCTATTACATCTTCACAGCATAGCTGCATAGCACATCTCTGGTGGAAAAGCACCCTTAGACTTACATACTTAATTATTACCATTTTTCAGACATTTTTAACAACTTTGACGAGAATGTTGCCACTGACGACAATGTTTTCATAGAACGATAGACTAATCACCGTTTTGCCTCAAGTCTGCTCACAGCATTAGGTACTTACATACTTATAACACGAGTACCTAATACTGACAAGAAGTGTATATGAAAGTATGAAAGGTAAATAAGGATATCTGTATCGAGAATTCAGGACATTCACCATGAAATACATACCTCGGTGTAACATTAAAAGACGCTTCGAATATCTCAAGTTTTCCCTCTTAGTAAGTGTAGTTTGGGAACGTTTTATGTAAGGCACGTTTTCGTATTATCTAAATAATAAATGTATGCTCTTAAGGCTTTGTGCCGTCTTAAAGAGCATACATTTAAGGCTTAAATGAATTTGCCGAAACGCTTAGTGGCCCTTTTCAGGCATCAAATATTACTTAGTTTATAAGATACTACTTCTACTGTCAACTATTTGTATCCTAGCTGTAAGTTTTCTTAAGAAATAAAATAATAAATATATAATACAGAACAGTTTGACTGCCTCGGTGGTCTAGTGGTGGCAAGCGCGACTGCTGAGTATGAGGTCCTGGGTTCGATTCCCAGGTCGGGTAAAGTGGTAATGGGTTTTTCCATTAGGAATTTCTCAGTAGCAGCCACGGAGTCTGGATTTGTGCCCGGTTGATGACAAAAGGCTCGCCCCCGGCGAAATTTGGGAGCCCCTACTAACAGGTACACTTATGCCTAACCCTTTGGGGATTGCAAGCTTGATGTTACGTAAACAGTTTCATGATGTGATTAGTTTTAAATCACCACCAGACAATTTCATAACCAAATAATGACGATGATTATGGTTTGTTTCATACTGACCGAAATTACTTACTTAGTAATTCCGCAATCAATACACTTTTCACACAAACATTGCAAAGTGCCGTTAATTCCGTAGCAAGTCTTCAGGTTAAATATAACCTCATTTGACCATCGTCTAGATATCTATGAGGTACAGATAATAGTGCTTAAGTGTGCTCGAGTGTGTGTGTGTATGTGGGTGTGTGTGTGTGTGTTCATCTTTTATTAGGCAGGACGTGTACAGAAAGATATTGTAACGGGCATGTCATAATGCATGTCACAATCTGTTGGCAAAAATTTCAGAACTCCGGATCGCTTGACGCCATACGACATTTAAAATGTTCGTTTACATCAGTTTCCATTCTTCACATCTTCCTTCACAATTGACATAAAATTTTCTTTTATAAATCTAGGTATACCTGTGTATCTTCTCCTCTGTGAAGCGCGCGCGTAACACAGCAGTGCGCCGAGGAAGAATAGGGAAGATAACATCTCTGCTCGTCCCACCACGCCCGTCACCTGTCAGGAAAACATTTTTTATTAGAAGAAAATATAAATTATTAGATTCTGTGACGATTGGAATGTATTTTCAACTGTAGTGCTATTCTGTAAGGTGTACATTCGATTCATCAGTATTTGTTGAACAAAAAGCTATAGAACTACCGCACATATTCTGCTTTCATTCGGCTCTTGCCAACGGCCAACTGAATTTGGGACCTACCATCGCTGAATAATATTCGGGTCGTCGGCTTATTTCTGACCGTATAAACAAACATAGCTGAGTTTGCTAACCGCTTATGCCTAACCATGCAGATCTATGACGATGTGTGACATCCGACATCCCGACGAATTACCAGCCTAGCCGAAATAGAAAATACAAGTATATTATTTACAAACTACAAATCTATAATCTACAACTAAGTAATAAAAATATGTACAAGTATCAAAAGGGTTACAGGGCGTCAAAAAATTCGTCGACATCGCTGTCAACAGGGAAAGTGCCAGTGAAAGTAGGCTGGCAGCGTTGCCACATTTTATGGCAATGATGATTCTTTGACCAAAAAATAGGCCCGCCCTCTGGTCACGTGAAGAGTCGGCCAACCGCTTGGTGATTTCCCGAACAAGTAACAATAATAATCAAAAAATTTTTTTGGAGGAAGCCCGTAAGGTTACGTATGCACTGATAGCTGTTTCGCGTAGAGGAGAGGCTACCGAAGATGAAACACCGCTCTATAATTTTCGCAACAACCCGCACTGCGTGCTTGGCGCCTCGCTATTCACGTAGCGTGTATTGAAGTAGCCTCTAGGCGCAAGCAACCTGTCCGTGCGTTAGTAGCCTTAAGGTCCTTAAACCAAACAGCCATGGTTGGTAGAAGACGAAAGCTGATTACCCCAAGAAGTGTTCGTAACAACCTGCCAGTTCTTACGCATAGTTGTAACTCATGTGTGAGTTACACAGATATTACTCTTTTACGACGTTCTGAGGTAAAAGTTAAGTTTACAACATGACTTTCCAAGAATACGGGAGGAGTTCAAGAAGGCGCCGCGCCGTAAATATTGCGAAAATAGCAGCGACCGTGCCACAGACTATAAAAATAGCAAACATGGTTAGGGTTTACGTACGAGGGACGCGGTAGTCTCCTTCACGACTCCATTATGACGAGCTCAGTACAAACACATTTCCTCTACTCTGTGATCCTCATGAAATAGCTTCGCAAGTTTACTAGGAAAAGTTTTTTTTTTTTTTTTAAATAACGACCTTTAGTAATGTTCACATCAGATATTAAAGAATAGAACGTGAAATTTACGGCAGTAATATTAATACAAAAAGCAAATATTCTGTTTTAAGTTAAAATATTAAACATTCGTTATTAAAAAATAATATACACAAAATCCGTGGATTTATTCGGAAATTTTTGCATTGAGAAAATACGAAGTGAACTGTACAAACAAAACGCTCCCTGGTTCATATCCCTTTTAACACAACAACCCAACGCGGATATAAATCGTATGCCATATAAAATACGACACGATAAAAAACGAGTATTTCTAATTGGAATGCTGACGTAAACAGAACATTTAAAGATCATCAAGTTCACACCTGACGGGGCATAAAATTACAACATACGGGTTGACGAGTGGGTTGCCATAAAGTAACCAGCTATCAACCAACGGACGACGTTATTACCCACAGTTATTTCTACCGTATTTTTATAAAGAAACATAAAATAGACTGCAAGATCGTAAACTGCTTTGACAATTTTGAAAATTCTTTTTGGGTACCTAAGACCTCAAACTTGGATTCTTGCCAAGTTGCTGAGTCATAAACAACAGTGCATCTGTATTCTAGAACACAATATTTGAAAACAAAAGATCTCTTCTATCTAGATCTTCTTTTTGTGTCGAAGGTATAGTTTTCTTAAATGGTTCCAATTACTGGTAGCGTTGCTTAGATCCTTGACTGACCTCGATCCTGACTGCCTCGTTAGTCTAGTGGTCGTCTGCTAAGCATGAGGTCCTCCGAGTTCGATTCCCGGGTTGAACATAGTGCTATCAGGTTTTTCCATCAAGAATTTCTCAGTAGCAGCCACGGAGTCTGGATTTAGGCCCGGTTGACGGCAATAGGCTCGTCCGTTAATACATGGGACTTAAACATAACTTGACGAAATGTGGGTGTACTATTAGGTACACATCTGCCTAACCCTTCGGGGATTACAGGCGTGACGATATGTGTGTTTATTAGATCTTCAAAAGAGCAGTTGTTTGGACATTTAGGATAGTCCAGTAAGTGGGTCATGTTCTGGACTACACCACACACACATTGTGAGTCGGACGTGCCTATAAATTGTGTTGTTGTGTTGCAAGTTGTGTTGTTTCTACCTAGATAAAGAGATAACCAGATGGTAATCTGATGATCCTTTTACGTGCAAAGTCATGAAAACCTCAGAGCCACCCCAATCGAAACACGTTTTTGACGATACAACGAAACGAATTGAGAACTTCGTTTCGTTTTTCCAATCGGTTAACAACGAAAACATAATCAGATCGTTCGATGCTCATGCTATAAAAAGAGAAAAACATTCAGAAAACGCTTGCTCAACACACGATTACCATCAAAATCGTATTTTTTTTATGTCGAGCATAAAATTAATTTCATCCGGAGATGCACGAAGCAAAGGGAGAGAATAATATCACTTTACTGGCGAAAAGTCAGTGTTTTTTTTTTCAGAATATAAAAAGATTGTTGATTGGTGAGTGATTTGGATTCTATTTCTACTTCAAAATATAGCTTGGTACCTATAACCCCATCTTATTAGCCTTTATTATGGAATCGAATTTTACCTGTAAATTTGCTAACACTCAAAGATTTTTTCTTGATTATCATTCAATTGTACGTTTTGGTTCTCGCCTTTCGCATTTATTTTTTACTGAGTGGAAAGTGTTACTTTATTTTTTAATATTCATAATGGACTTGAATACATGCTTTTTGAACGTCGTACCATAAATTAACTATTTTCATTTGCGTATTACTGATATAATTTTGGTCCAGATGGGTAAAAGTCAAAACACCTACAAAACAGACTACAAAACAACAGTCAACAGTCTTATAAACTACAAATTCAAGCATTCCTGACTATAAATTGGTTCCCTTTTGCAACACTATTATAAACTTAAATACTTGAATAAAACATTCTCCGATCCAGTGCCTTCAGCGAGGCTCTAGACAGAAATACAAGAGAGCTTGTCACCGAAAGAAATTGGCATCGTAAAGCGTACGCGAAGTGGCCTAGCTTTTGCATCCTCTACATAAAATGCACGAATACCTAGTGGGCATGTAGGTACGTACCGACTGCTTGCCAATGTAGTGTTATGTACTGGCTGAATTTATTTTAGAAGTTTTAAATAGTAAAGAATAAAGGGTCAAAGGTTTTGCAATGCAATATAACAAATGCAGTACGTCATTTTTCCTTTTTTGTACTCGTAAATATGCATGATGCGCCACTGCCAGTATTACATATTTACAAAAAAACGTACTTACATGGTTTTATTTGCACTAGCAGTAATAGTGGCAGTATGTATAGGATAAACATCAACCAAAAAATGCAAATAGTACTCAGAGCAAATTCGAGTCAGAAAAATCAGCTGGCGTTTTTATATCATGTTATTAGTAAAAGCTTTTTTTCCCAGGTTTGTGGGCACTTTTATGTTCATTTGAAACCATCAATATACAAACGAATGGTCCAATATACGAACGGTTTTTACTCTTTCGAATTTCCATTTTAGTTTGCGAACTAATTTCAGGCCGAAACATCAATTTTGCTCGTTTTTACGTGCTCTATAAAAGCTTTTCCGTGTTATAACAACCAACCTCACCTGCACAGGTACTTGACATCTGAGATCAGGGGCTTAACATGATCTACTGAGGAACTTTAGTACCTAGGTCATCCTACTCCCGCTTTGTTAAAGAGTATAACCATGTCCTTTAAATTGGTTTATACAATACCTATCTTTTGCTAACCTTATCCGTATTTGAGTCAACAATTCCAATTCTAATAAAAATCGCTCATACGAGTATGTACGAAACACTTTAAAATATAATGAAGAATTCAAATGAATACCAACAGAACAAATGAAATGTCGAACAAAATATGCGGTGGAATCGAAAAAATCACAACGGATACTGTCAGAAACAGCGTGTTGTTATTTCGAACACAAAACGTTTAATATCTGGAATGAATATTAACCGAATGCCATCCGATACGACATATTCGTTCGGATCAACGTTTTAAAGTATTGCATAGCGGGCAGAATATTATATTATTTTTCGTCTATACAGCGTGTAACAGAAAGGGTATAGTCATATGAGGAAGAGGGTGGTACGGAAAATCAAACTGAACAACTTTCTCTATGGGTCCACCATCGTAATGGTAAAAAAATAATCAGCTGTCCCATACATTTGGGTCGAGTAGGTATTGAAATTTTGATGGTCCGTCCCACTCTTTCTGTTACACGCTGTATATATACATATTTTAGCCCACGTAAAGTAGCGACAATGCTTTCGTGAACAGATTTTTCAGTCAATCAGGCAACTTTTAATGAAGAATGTAGTGTTCGAAATTGGTGTAATGGCGAGCGAATTTAATCAGACTTCCATTAAAACCTTTTTAAGCTATCCTTTGAGAAAAATGGGTCAATATTTTCGAGTGTGTTGCAGAGAAAAAAGCCGACTAAGTGCGTGTTGGACTCGCGATCCGAGGGTTCCGTATAAACTTGAAGGTATTTTGTTATTAAACTACATATTACAAATATTTACGGTTTCCAGATTTTTCCCTTTACATGTGCTGTAAGACATTGCTTCTTGCCAAATTTCATGATTCTAGGTCACCGGAAAGTTCCCTATAGGTTTAGATTCACTTGTGCAAGGAAAATATGCGACATAAACGGTCATATCTTTTGATCGCGTTGACTAATACCTCCACGCCTGGCCTTGACAGACGGACAGACAGACCGACAACAAGCCGTTTTTTTTCGACGGACATGGGACTTTAAAAAGACCGTCTTTATTGCATGAACCCAAATTAAAGGATTCCTGATGAGATCAACGACCGAGATATACATAGTATATCTTTATATTTAGTGACTTGTTACTGTGAAGGAACTACGGGCTCCATAGCAACCCCAACTTTTACCAACCTCAATAACTTGAGAAGGATACAATATCCTTCACTATTTTTAGGGTTCTGCTGACAATTCTGACAGTCCCTTTATACGCCGTATATAAAAGCCGGCTGACGTTTGATATGTGAATTATTCGTAGGGAAAATATTTTTTCCAACTTATGTGATAAATACAAAGTAGCATTGTTTCCAAGAGTACATTATCAACTCAATATTTTCACTGATTATAATATTACTATAGGTTAACGCCTTTGAAGAGAGATGAAGGTCGCAGTTAGATTTAAAGCGTGATGACCTTAAAGCTAGGTCACCTACAGCTATACCCTACAATGTCGTCAATGGTGTCTTGACGTGTCCAGTTTGTGCTTGAAGTTTTTCGGCCAAAGTTGAATATGCTAGCCACTTGAGAGCACATGAAAGAGTAGCACATCAAATCTCTCGACAATCACCCTAGAAAGCCATCGAATGCAGTCGCTGTTGCCGAAATCGGATAGATGGCTTCATCATCATCATTGTTGTACAGTTCGAGCACATAGCTCAGTTCTACTTTTAAATCCGTCTGACCTATGAAATCTTTGCCTTGTAGTTAATGTAAGTATACATCTATATACTTTTTCATTCCAAAATGTTACTGAATCGTCAGTTCAGATTAGTTTTTCTTAAACTAGGCTTTGAGGTACGGTAGCCTTATTGTTTTACTACGTCAATTTTCACGGAACTGTAACCCGGAAATCTAAAAACGTGGATGACATAAAAGACACATCTTCCTCAAAGCCACTTTTCAAACATGCATAGTTCCAAAGAACCACACATCACTCACGATAGACACTCTTCAAGCTACCCTATAGTTATAAAAATATATCTACTCACCGCCTCAGTATGAATAGGATGAACGGCGAACAAGATGGCGGCGACAAAACTCGCAAACTCCGGCAGGAACATTGCGCACACCCTGTAACAGAATAACTAGGTCACTGGATGGATAAACAGGCTGAATATGGTGGCAAAGAGTAGATAAGTACAGAGACCCACCTTCATACAAAGAGCGAAAACAGGCGCACATATACAGCGTGTACCAGAAAGGTGTGGTCATAATTAAGGGTGTAATTTAAACCACACCATTCTGGTACGCGCAGGTCATACGCATAGCATAATCCGCGTACAACGTTCCCAATGCTGGGAACAGGTCTTCTCTCTGTGTGAGGGAGCCGGTAATGCTACACGCGAGCCCACTGTGGGTTGGTGGACGTCCCATGACTCTTTCTTCGATATTTTCTTTCACCATTTTGGGAGTAGATTAACATAGGTTCGGTGATCTCAAACGAGTCAACTCATGACGAACAATGGTATTTATTACACTTACTTTAAAAAAAAAATTGTCGTGGACAAAATAGTTTTTTTTTATAAGACTTTCATTTAGGTTCTAAAATACTACATGAAATACCATCAATCAGTAACGTAGAAGAAAATCACCTATTAAAGGTTGCGAAGTGTTTACATATTAATGCATGTGACTGTACGTAGATGAATGTCTGTGCGTGCGTTTTGGCTCGTTGTAAGGTATCATCCTTCTGTATCATTCAATCTATTCTGTAACATCGTGGTCTTCTAGAATTACAATGTTTTTGTGTACCGTCCATATTTACTACCGTTCGGGTTATTAGCAATCAGGAGCGGTGTGTCAGTGGTATCAGTTGCAAATTGATACTCGGTTAACGTTTGGCATGGATTGGAGGCAAATTATGGGAAAATATTTGTGGTGTAGTGTTCGGAGAATTGAAATTGTATTATGTAACAATGATTTGTGGTTTGTGGCGTTTTGTTTATTATTTCGTTAGTTTTGTAACTAATTTGATATTTTTGTATATGTTTGTGTATTTTGTGAACTGAACTGTTTCCTCGATTTATTCGTCACACCGGTGGCAATTAATTTATATTTGTTTATTGTATAACTCGGGTTACATACATACATAAACATATGGCTTGTTGCCATGGGGGTAGAAATAAACTACAGATATACACTCTTTGCTGTACTTACTTATTTTTAAAATACCATACTATTTCCAATCAAAAGTTTCCAAATCAACAAAAATAACACCACCAAAACCAACCGTTTACCACAAAAAGATTTAAACAATGTTTCACTTCAATCACTTTTCAATACCTGAACTGTAGCCTCACCCGCGCTCACTCAAATAAAACCTTAAAAATGTTTCAAAACGTAATTGCTAGCGTTTCCAGCGCTTTATTTCTATTGGATAAGCAGCGCTGAGCCGCGAAAACTTTTGTGGTTTCATTTCCCACGCACGCTCGCACGTCAAGACCGCAAAACTTTTAATAGACGGATTTTTATGTTTACTTCTGTATGGAAAACTTTAATGACTTGTTTAGAACGGATTAGTATGACAACGTAGGGTAAAGTTTGATTAGAAATCACTTTGGGTGGTGCTTAACGTTGGGTTTGTTATTAAGCTTTAT
Source organism: Eugnorisma glareosa (assembly GCA_947578425.1). Taxonomy (NCBI): domain Eukaryota; kingdom Metazoa; phylum Arthropoda; class Insecta; order Lepidoptera; family Noctuidae; genus Eugnorisma; species Eugnorisma glareosa. The sequence goes on along the minus strand of OX387970.1, from coordinate 15,767,789 downwards.
TTCTGTGGAAGCATTTATTGAAAAAAACATGGAATCAAAACGTTGTAGTCGTTTGTGTTTCTTTCATTTGATCGCTTTGTTATATCATTCACACTCATTTCGATTCTGCTAAACCAAAGTTATTTTCTTTTTAGGCTTTATAAATCCTATTGCTATGTTTAATGTTAACAAATCTACCAAAACTGCCTCTGGACCAGTATTAAATATAAGTTATTTTATCTAGCAAGCTTTTAAAAGTAATTAATCCATCTTAAGATCCGAACAGCCATCAGCCATCTATGACATAACTGATGTCCGATCGAAGCCAACTTAATGTCGAATGTCACTTAGTAATATCACCCGGGACCGGTGACGTAATGCCCTATCAGAGACGAACGGAGTAAATTAGGCGTCATAAATTGGCCACCCATCACATTGACGTCCCGACCACACCATAATTTAATCACAAGGATCGAACGATCATGTCATTATCTTTACTGCGAACACAGCTTCCAAACGTTTATTTGGGTTAGTTAACCTTTAGCAGAAATTGGAGTCTATTAACAGTAAATTAAAGCACAATATACGTATTTATGGGAACAGAAAATACAATGTAGCATTGAGAAACGAAATTGAGAAAGTTATAACAGAAACGGAGCAGCTAATAACCACAAACCGCCAGAGAGTGTCAACTGAGTTATCAACAACACTTTAAAATTGAGTCGACGATTTTTACCACCGCCTGCGCTGTCTCGTGAAATATAAAGCGCAGTGCACATGTCCAGACCGTGTGAATTGTGGAAGTCGAATGATAATAATTGGGCAAGTTTGTCCAGTGGCGCCGCCTCGTGGCGTGGGACCGCAACTTTGCCGCAGAGGTGGAACAACGGCTAATTGAGACTAACGCTGCGAAGGTGCTCCCGACGGCTAACTTCTGTCGGAATTAAGGCACTCGTTAGTGACTTTTTGCGAATCTGACGAAATCTCTTGCCGAAGTTGGTGAAAAACATTTATGGGTAGTTTGTCCGCGAAGCGCGCTCCTAATGAGGTCCTCTGGCTGCTCTCAATCGATACGCTTGTGACGACGACAGTGGCTTGTTTCTTGATTGTGACGATCTGTTTTATGTTCCTCGTTTAATACCGAAACTTTTAATGAAACTACTTCAAGACGTCAGACTAAACGACGTATAAGTAACTTAGTGGAAGTAGCGGGGACCGTAAAAAAGTTTAATCATATTTTTGATGTGAGGCTTAATTCCATGTCTGTACGGGGAACCTTCACGCTAGTAATTATGAGCGTGATATAAATTATGATCCATTGAGCTCCGAATGTTTGGGCTATAAATATGTTCATTTACATTTGAAAGGCCTAAATTAATGTAGATCCGATGTATTCAATATTTGGTATTAACTAGCAGAGGTATTATTCATTACGTATCGCATTCTCTTGTTTATCGTATAATGAATATATTCTGTTAATTGCTTTATTCAGAACGAATATAAAAATGAACGTAATGCATTCGAAAATTAATTTAAATATGTATACGTGAAATTACGATGGCAATTGCTCATGAAATATTTAATGTTTAAAGCTATTAAGTTTAGGACTGCAAACATAACAAAATAAACCATAATTTTAATTTAATATGGTATGGTATGGTATCGTGCGGTCATCAGAAATAGACATCTCTTCACCTACGGCATTCTATTTCCATCAAAAATTCTTCGTATCAATTTTCCACAACACTCGATTATTCCGATCTTTTTAAAGATAAAATGCTGATCACTCGGAATATCGATTACGCTAAAACTGTTCACGTAGGGTCACCTTGTTTGAAGCCTGTCGCGACGCTGACGTAGTTACAAACAGCTTGTGTAGCACTTTCGTAGCACTTCGTAGCACTGCGTAGCGCTGTCGTAGCGATTATTAATGCGTAGTTCTACGCTTTTGTATCGCAGTGTCGAGAGGAATTTTCAATCGCCATTAGAAAATTGTTTAGTTCGGTATTATGTTGGGTCTACGGTGGCTCTGCGGGTGGCGAGATAGATTTTGTTTGATAATCTCGAGGTAACACCAATTAAATTGAACTATGAGCGTCTAGTGACGTAAGGGTTTTATTTTTTATTTTTGAATTTTGTTATTTATAGAACTATGTAATTATTAAATTGAAATAACCAATTATTTAGTAAATAATATCGGTGTATTCCCATTGAACACACCGCCCGTGGCCCCACTGGTGGGGTCAGCGGGAATTGATCACGCTTCCACAGATCTATACAGGGTGGAAGGTATACCGATGCACAAACAGTTGCCACGTATTCAGTACTTACATCATTCTGAACATAAAAATACATAGAAATTTTTCTTCGGTAACTAAAAAAAGAATCTCCTGTTTCCAACAAAAGTGCAATACCTACACGGTCAAAATATATGGAACAGTAAATAAAAAAAAAATACGATGAAAACTTTCTAGGTTCGGAATGATGTACTGAAAACGTGGTAAATATTTGTGAGTCGTCGGTGTCCTTGCCACCCTGTATATACCTGTCCTCCATCTTGTGCATACAGTTTGGGACAAACTGGGTGTGGTGGAGGTAGAGGACAGGTTGCTGTGGCGCAGTTTCAGAGGCCCAGATCTCGCAGTGGATAGATTTATTCCGTGCACAGTTTGCCATTTAGACTTCTAGAAAAAATCCTTAATAGGAAACCCCAATAACACTTAACTAAACAGTATATAATTCTAGAATTAAGCTGTCAACCGGCCAACGATGTTATCAGCGCGGCTCAACTATAGTTAATTACATGAAGGGGAGTGGATTACTTAACGATAGCCATTCGCAGAAGGTAATGGATGTCTATTGGACATATCGCGTGTCTCACATACTGCACCATGTTATAAAGTGCAGAAAATAAGTGTGATTTTGCTGCAAATGCCTTTACGTCAGTTGTGAATTGTGATTTAACCTTTGAAAAGATTTGGTGAGGAAAGCGTCTGTTTACCATTATTGTTTGTTGTAGAGAGAGTTTCTGCCGTGTTTCGGAAAACACGTGAAGTTGTTGGACCCGGCTATCAATTGTCAGTTGTGTGTTTGTTTTTTACTGTCGTTACAGCTAGTCAGTGGCCCGAAAGTCTGACAAACAGTCTTACCAAGGGGTATCGTATTACCCAGTACTAACTGAGTTGTGGAGGTCAGATAGGCAGTCGCTCCATGTAAAATGATGGTATTCAGCTACGTCCGGTAAGACTGGAAGCCGACCCCAACATAGCTGGGAAAAGGCTAGGTATGTAATGATGATGATGTTTGTAGTGAGCGCAGAAAAAAATGTTTAGTGGCAAGAATTTGTGTGGTGACTTTGTTTGTTTCATTGATTTTATGCCACCGACTTCAGTAAGTAAGGTTATTTTACGCATTTTTAGTGTTTTTTTTGGAAGTCGGTTTTTTTTTCGCAGAAAATACTTCTTCTTTTCTTTTTAGTTGTAGTATACCACACAAATTCTTGTCACGAAACAATTTTTTATATTGTAACTAGAAGTTATTAACGAACCATCATGACATGATGGTTCGTTAATAACTTCTTCTTCTTCTTCTTCTGATCATGTCGTTAATATAGCCCAAGAAGAAAAAACTACGTATTCAAGGAAAAAACACAAATTACTGAACCGATTTTGATAACATTTCTATGGGACCAAACGGGGAGGGTCCTTTCACATAAAACAAGTAATTATAGAAAGTCGTCTTTTGAGAAGTCGTTTTTATTTCGCAGATTTCCTTTGCTTCATTTATTTATTCAGTTAAAAAATGTAACCTGTTTTTTATACTGCGGTGAAAATTGCCTGACGCATAGTGCATCATTTTGGGAGACGGCTTGGTTATGTGGGGTTTGCACCCACACTGCTACGCATGACGTTCGCGACCCATCCAGCGCTGGCGCAGCCCGCCTCCGGGTACCAAATTCATTTAGCGTAGCCAAACCTAACGCATTATTTAACAGTTAAACCTATAATCGTTTACTGTACCTACCTTGCGTTACGACCAATAATGATGTTTCATCAAACTGATCAGCTCAAAAACTTTTACGCTTTTTTCATTGACATTAACGACACCGAATGTCTTTGTTTAAGCATTCATTGAAGTTTCGTTCAGTTTTAGCGAAAATGAACACAAGAAAGTGAAACTTCATAGGAATATACGTATGACTCGTAAGCACAGATATTAATAGATATATCTAGATAACGCAAGAGCAACTACTTCACGTACCTTGCTTAAGCATTTTATGCTTAACAGGTCTAATGGGAAATTAATTTTTAAAACGACAACGTTACACCTCAAGAACTTAATTCTAGACATTTATAGAAGAAAAACGTAGTCTATTTTGTTTATTAACTTACTTGTATAGTAACTAAATAGTGCTTATGACGTCATAGTAGGAAGTCAAAAAATGGCATACGGATCATGTCACTTGTGATTCCTAGGTACATTATCTGTGCTCGTAAGGCAGTTCATCAAACTGGCAACTATTCCGTAATTAACATAAGGGTTGAGTGAGAACATAACTATCCATTCCTACAGTTGTGTAAAGCAAGGGGATGTCTATCATTGGACGGTATACATTGCGTGTGAAACGGAAAACAAGTGTGATTGGCTACAGTTGATGCGTTATCAGGAGTAATCAACCTTTCCTTACTTGGCAGAATAGTAATTGGAAATTAATTTGGCCAATTACTAAACTGTTATTATGTGTTTTTTACGAGGTTAAAAAAATAGGCCGTCGCTCCATGTAAAAAACTGGTATTCAACTGCATCCGGTAAGACTGGAAGCTGAACCCAATATATGTAGTTGGGAGAAGGGCTAGGCAGATAATGGTGATTAGGTTAAAAAAACTGCCCACAAATACAGACTCCGAAAAATTTCTAATGGAAAAGCCTCGTGACCACTAGAGACTATTGAGGCCGTCTATGCTATGACCGTTTTTTTTTTTTAAATAAGCCTTGGGTTTTTTTTTTAATTTTGCCCCCTCTATGAATTTCTCCTGTATCGTGGGTGCGTTTACAAACATTTAAACTCACATACACAAACAGCCAGAATCATACAAATATTTGTTCCGTGGGGGGATCGAACTCGCGACACGCAGCGCAGCAGCCATTCGTTCATTATAATCGAAAAGAGCATTGATCACCAGACTAAGTATTAATCTAATTCGACCATAAAGTTTATCTCCACCGCGACTCTGAAGATCCTAATTTATTTGGGGTCAACTCAGGATTTCTTCTTTCATACTTCTCTATTACTCGTAATTTCAGCAGTCACCTCCTTTCTAGCCACATCATCCTTCACACAGTCCATCACCGTTTTGTTGGTCTTCCTCTCCTCTTATCCATCCACTTTCATACTGAAAACTTTCCTCACGACATTTTCTAGCTAAGACAGTACATATTGATGAAATTAAACTAGCTCTATATCAAGAAGGGGGTGTTTTGACTTCTATAGAGATACACAAAACAAAAGGTTATTAAAGGATTTCCTACCTACACACGTGTATGTTGTGAACACGTGTAAATTGGCAGCTATTTTCGTTCTTACTGTAATTTACCAGACGCGTGGATGTCGGAAAATAATCCCATAGGAGCGTACTAAGGGGGTACAAAATAGAAAGTGTCTACACAATGTAATTCTGCGCCAAAAGGTCCACGCATAATTTAATAATAGGTTTGAAATAATATGTATGTCCCAGCCCAGGTCAAAGTCTATCATTATATCAACTGTAATTTAATGTCAAAATTAATTAAATTAAAGAATTAAAAATGTTTATTTATTATATTCTATCTCCCAAAGTTAATTTTATTCATAAAATGTTGACCACTTTTCTGACATAAGAACTATTTGCTAAGATTTTAAAAAGTACCGTTCGTTTTAGACGGAACATTGATAAACCGTGCATTTTACATTACATTATTGCACAAGTACGTAATGAGATACAATACGATATTGAAATCAGTGAAATAGGGACCCTTTACGAGCAAATGTTTGAGCTTTCTTGGAAAACTTGACATTGCTTATTTCAAAGAAATAATCCAAAATAGATTTCAGATTAAAATTCTGTTTCAACAATTCATTCTTAGTATTGGAAAGTGACGAACGACGATTCCAAGTAATGTTAATGGAGTGAGTACGTAATGCTACTTTTAACGGTCTGTTCGTGTGTTTTGGCTTTTTTTCTTTGGTTAAAATTGCAAGTAAATTACATATTTACGTCTATAATCTCGTATGTTGTAGCCATAAAAAAACCTATAACGAAAAAGAGTGTAAAGTTGAAATGTCAAAATAAGATTTTCGACTTTATTTGTTTATAACGTAACATAACATCACGCGTGTAGTCTTCGAAGGGTTAGGAGAGGTATACTAACAGTAAACATACATTTCGTCAGTTATGTTTAAGTCCCATGTATTAACGGGCGAGCCTATTGCCATCAACCGGGCATAAATTCGGCTGCTCATGAGAAATTCCTGATAAAAAAACCCAATAATAATATAATGTCAAAATCAAAATATTTTTATTTCACATAGGCCTAGATGGGCACTTATAAAACGTCGACAGAAAGGTGCACAGTTCGGGTTGGTCGTTTCCTATGGAGAAGAACCGGCAAGAAACTCCATGGTTACTCTTTTCAAATCAGTTGGTGTTACAATATTATCATGTGCGACCACTGGACCAACGAGGCATGCAACAAGGTTGTTGTTTCTTACTTGTTCATATTCACTTTAATTGCTTTATGCATAAATACACTGGAATATCGTGATTTGTTAAATCCGACGGAAAAATTGAAATCGTGGTTTGTCACATAATCCATGATAAATCTTTGTATCTTTCACAATATATCCTGAAACAGTACAATACACTTTACCTTTTTAGTAAAGCAACTTCATAAATCGTATCAAAATAAATAAATATATCACTGGACATTACACACAGCGCCATCTAGGTGCCACACTAAGCAACGAGGCTTGTGTCGTGGACACCAGATAGTTGATAGATACATAGATACTTTTTGTTTGTAAATACATACTTATTATACATATAAACATCCATGACTCGGAAACAAATGTCCATGCTCATCAAACAAACATTTGCTCCTACCGGGATTCGAACCCGGGACCCTAAGAACGTAAGGCAGCCTCGCTACCGCTGCGCCATTCGGGTCGTCAAATCAGGCAATGTTATTTTATATTTTATAGCCAACCACTAGATCCTTACAGCTCACTAAGTACTAAAGTATATCTATACATTTTCCTGCCGTCTCCCCGCATTTTTGGCCGTACTTAATCGGTAACTGGCAGTTGAAGTTCGGTAACTGCAGTAACTCGGAGCTTGTACGACCAAGTTCATGTCAACATTCACTGAGCAACGAATACTTAATACTTTTCATATATATATGCTATTACTACTACTATATATACATATATACAGGCTGTCGCTTTGCATCCTGGTCAAATTCAAGGAGGTATTTAAACTAGTGATTCTCGACCCGAATCGATAATAAAAAGGGTAGGTTTTTTTTTCCGTAACCACCCCCTAGTTTCCATACTGACCATAATTATACTGTGGAATAAACGTTTGCGTTTGTGTGTGTGACGGCGTGTTTGTTGGTCTAGGAACACACGGGCTGCGTTTTAATACGAGTGATTTACACTTACCGATTTCCGTAAAAAAATAATAAAAAAACTACCTTTTTTATTATTTGGGTCGAGAATCATTTGACCAGGAGCATTAGTCTGCTATTGCAATAGTGTCAGAATGGTCTATCATTGATTTAATAAGGCCCCGCGCAGACGAATTACCCTTTGTACGCACGACAAACGAGTTTCGAACGCGCTTCAATACGCCGTGGGCTAGGGGCCTTATTAAATCAATTATAGACCATTCTGACACTATTGCAATAGCAGACTAAGGCCCCAGAATACAAAAGGACAGCCTGTATGACTCTCAATTTGGCAGAAAAAGAGCTTCGCTTTACTAAAATATTTGTACTCTTTTTTTGGCTTACCGAAGCTTTTGGCAAGCTTGCCTGGCTTGGAATGCGTGTGAGGATATTTCTGTTAGTCTCTCTACTTTGTTGTTTGATTTTGTTAAAAGAAAATATTTGGGTCTGTATTATTTTTAATGTATTATCCTATCTTAACAATATTATAAATGCGAGGCTGGATGTTTGTTACTCTTTAACGCAAAAACTACTAAACAGATTTGGATGAAATTTAGCACATAGATAGTTTATAACTTTTTAACCCGTTTGTAGTATGATCCCGTGGGACAATTTTCGAACTGCACGCGGGCGAAGCCGTGTGCATGAGCTAGTTTTTACCTTATTTAGAACTGCCAGATTTCCATTAAAGATAGTTTTAAAAATAACTTTCGTGGTGATATTTCCTCAAAAGATTTCTGAAAATCGACATGGATCACGTGTGATCTGCTCAAGATGATCATGTCTAGACTATAAAAGAGACCGACCTTCATTGTTTCGGTGTTTCTTCTCAAGTAGTTGAATGGGAAACACCTACCTCTTGTATTTTTTAAAATATTAGGTAAAAAAGGGTTCTCAGAAAAAAAAAATACTGTTGAAAATGTATCCTTAAGATCGCGTGAAACTTCGCCATTTTCTAAGACTATTTAATTATAAAAGTTGATACTAAATTCTATTTTAAAATACTATAATTTCTTTAAAATTAGTACGTTGATACTCGGTCATGCAAGTTTTTTATTTAATTTTAATTATTTGCTCAGTAAGTCCGTACCGCGGTTCCTAGAAAATTAATTAAGATTTATAGAACAAAATTCCCAAAGTCAAAGCAATATTATATTATATAGTTTCAGTTTCCTTTGAATAAATTTATTAATTATCTTCTTTTTTGAAGAACAAAATATTTATATATTTTCCTTTTTCCTCGCGGTCTACAGAATTAAAAGATATTTATTATGATAATACTACGTAATTACGTATTGTATGTAAAATTTGTTTTTAAGTATTAATACTTGACATTTTTATGTAATACTTAATGCTATATTCAAGTAATACCTCATATTTTATTCAGTATTCTTCATCGACAAATATGGTGAACATCCAGATCATCCATAACATAGACATACATAAACATACATATACATAACATAGACAAACTTCGACCCCTATTTCCTATCAACAGATGATTTAAAAAAAAACCCAAGTGCTATCATTCGTTAAACATATATAATTATGGTCCCATTAAAATAGATGGACAAATTTTAACACTGCGTTCAGTACGTCTAACCAATGATATCTAAGCAAAAAAAAAACACTGATTAAAGTGATTTTATTTTGACCTAAAATAATAAATTTCCGGCGGCACTGTAGAATAACCACATCAAAATATACTGAACGGTGTGTTAAAATTTGTATATATGAAACTCTTTTGCTAAATGTATTGATTCCTAGACCTAGCGGTTTATGATGAACGTTCTGGCTGACAATGAATGAATTTAAGAGTTTTATTTAGAAGCTTTTGATATGAATCTGTTTTGTGTCCTCGAGCTTTCTACACCAGTTTATAAAGCACCAGGTCCTTCGCCTAGGTTTTTAGAGCTGTGTGTACATTCTTAGTTGGTTAAAATGGCCACGGGGTCTCATTAAAGACTGATATGGTGCTGAAACTTGGACAAAACAGACCGCAATCGCTAAGTTGCAGTTAGCATAAGTTTTGTAACTACCTTCTTGTATGAGAAAGTGCCCTTACTTCTAGGAATAATTTAATATTTAGTATAGTAGCCTATATTTTTTATTATATCAATATTAAACACCTATTGTGCTTATTTTTATACACGAATATCGATCCGAGTATAAAAAAGGCACAATGTTGAGATGTAACCTCCGTAGTCCATTTATGATGTCACTGGCATATAAGGAGACATACACTAATTCATATTTAGAATAAATGAGGAAATTGGGTTTTTAAAGAGTGTCACACTGGCTTGTCCGCAGACTTAAGTAGGCATACATCAAAATGTTTTAAATTGCTTTGAACTCGATAATTATTATTTTATTTGCAAGTCTACGTTTGTTTAATTTATGAAAACTTTGATCCTGGCACCACAGTAACTGTATCTAAAAATAAACAAGCTCACCAAAATATAAAGTTATTTTTTTCGCAAAATTACTCAAAATATTTAGAAAAATGATGGCGCACGTGATTTGTCACTGTTGGTTGTAAGACACAAATTCAAATTAACGACAGATACTGGGAAAAAAGTGGGTGTTCATCACTTTCACGCACACCCTTCAGCCGCCTTTGACAAATGAAGTGTTGGAGTAACGCCTCGTTTATCTTACTCCCAAACTCAGATGGAAAATATGGCATAAATATAGAAAAATAACGGTAAATGTATCTAAGATTTTCGTACACATGTTGAATTGAAAGTCAACCTTATCATTCTTAGAAAAGAGCTAAGAATAGAATGTCAAAGGAAGATAGGAATTGATGTCATGTTTTCTGAAAAAGCAACTACGGTAAAGTTTATCAAAATAACTCTGTCTTGCACTGTTTTGTCAGTTTGTCAGTTTAGGTAGGTACAGAGCTACAATAATCTTTCGGCGTTTGTATGAGATTGAGAGTGGGGCATTGGCGATGAAAATTTGTGAAATTGTATTGAAAAACAAAATGGCGACATTCGTTTCGATTTGTACCACGTTACAAAACTTTACTCGGTACGTGTAATAAAAGCTATAGATTACCAAAAGTACGGGGCACTCTGTGTAGACAGCCAGTAAAACAATACCCATCCTTGTATCCCAATACTACCAAAACATGACCGAAGCAAATGACGAAGTACCGTCGATAATTAAGAGCCATTCGTCATCGAAGCCGGGACCCAACAATCACGGATCAGACGACTCACATATTGGCCTAATTGCTAACAGGCCTGGGTCCTGCCAAACGTCCGTGTAACCACATAGCAATCAATCAAATAGACATAATGTATTCATTGATGGTATCACAAAACCGCATGTAGAAAAATACGGAAGCAATAAAGGGTATGTTGCTGTAATGGAACCCGAGGGATCGCAAATCGTCACAGCAGTTTCGTTCTCCGTCATATAACTTTTACTGCTCTTATATTTTTCTATTTATTGCGCTCTTTTGTTTGTTCTTAGTTTTATCTTCGCGGGCGATTTATGTGTGTTGTATGGCTGGGAGCTGTTACAGGTTAACGGCGGTAGTGATGTCACGTGCTTACTTCAAATGTCTGAATTATCTTCGTGGCGTGCTCAGATATATTGCATACTTCCGCGGTAAGATATATTTGAAAGAGGACCTTGTACGACTGTGGATATTTCAAGTTCTAACGACTACGTCTTTTATGCATCCCGAAAGGTAATGAGTATATTAACCTGATCAGGATCTATAGGAAAAGGAGTCTCTCATTAGAATCATGAACTAAATAAAACTCTTTGTCCAAAAGAGACTGACGGTAGCAGATATAAATTCTTTACACTAAAACGTTGTCGAGTTAATAAAACAGAGAAAAACCAAATATGCGTATGCAAATGTTTACAACACCGAAACGTACATAACGTTTAGGTTTTTACGGATTTTCCAAATAGAGGGCGCTGTTAGGGTAACTTTTTTTGTCCTTCCATCTGTTTGATTACATTTTTGCTCCCATACGCAGTGCTCACTCCCGTACGATCCGTTTTTCATTGGACCGCAGACACCACCACACTCAAACCATTATGACACACTTAAGGAGTTTTAATTAATAAATGGCTTAATTATCGCTCAATAGCGATACACTCCCATTACGAGTAAATTAATTACTAAATGTAATTAATTACTTGCATGCGAGGATAAGACAATACCCCTCCTCCTCTGCTGTATGGCAGGAGATGTACGGGTACTATGAAAAACTAATTTAACTCCGCGGTAAAAAGTTTCGCGCTCTCCGCCGCCTCTCTCGCTCCATTACGTTATGAATGGCCCAAACAGCCTTCGTGTCTTACGCAACAAATTCTCTTGTTTGCCTATTCCGTTACTTTGGCTCAAGTTGCTTTGATTATTATTCCGGCGAGAGTTTAACGGTTATATCTAACTTTCAGGAATATTTAATTAATTAATATTAACGTTATTAACTCTACCTACTGTTTTTCTGGGTAATTGCTCTGTTCTCATGTTTCCCAGTAGAATCACTTTTTATATCTTTACGCTATTTTGTTTATACAAAGCTTGTGCTGTAATACATCGTGTTTACGTGTCTTGCATCCACAGCGTCTGTAACGCAGGTAAACGCAAGAAGTTTTATATTACAACATGCATTACGTTCAAATTAGGTTTTCCGCATGCAAACGGTAGCGAGCCATGAATTCGAAAGTAATTCCATTATAACTTTGAAGTTGAACATTTTCGAGTTGCAAATAATGTGGAAGCCTAAAATGTCCGCTTGATACTCTAATATGATTGGAGTGAGCGTGGCACTAAGCACATTAAAAACTTTTGAGTGGCGTAAACAAGTCGCTGTCGTCATAGTATTGCCTGCTAGCTACACGTATCTGTAGCGATACGTGTGTATCTGCAATCCTGCATCGAACACAGTCGAACGGCCTCTCGCCGAGTCAGAACTCCAGCGGATTAGAATGATGGTCGAGCTTCGTTACCACGTTATTGTCGGCTCTGAATGCGTCATTTACATGTGAATTTTAACACCTCCAGAACACCGTTGAGGGAAATAGGCAGAAGCGCTCCGCCACAACCCACACTAAGCCCAAATGGATAGAAATACCGACGATATTCGCCACCCAGACCCAATGTAAAGAACGGTCGAATATTTTTGGAATGTCGGCACATTTAGGATGGAGCAATTCTAGTGTACGCCAATATTTAGTTATGGTTTTCATGTGCGGTCCTGTATTTTCTAAAGGTACACGTGTAAGGAATAGTTTCACACAAAAGCGAACCTTCTCAAAATACGGAACCGCTATGGACTTGAACTCGAAGTTTTCCTTTCACTTGGAGTTTGTTATCGTATCGTAGCAGTTCACATGGGTTTGTTATCAAAGGGGAGTTGTAAATACATATGTACGAATGGGAACCGCAGCGCTGCGCTGTAACAAGTCCGTTGGACTAGAATAATAATGAGAGCTCGAAAATCGTTAATAGGATTATGCTGGCAAATTGGATATTGAGCATAAGCCGGGCTAAGTTGGCGGTGGACAGCAAGTATCCGTAATTAGCAGTAACTAAGGGGATCGGGCGCACGGGTGCCTGATTAAAACTGGCTTAAGTGGAGCAGCAGTGGCCCCTCGCCGCGGCCGCTGCAGCCCGACCCAAATCGTAACTACTTATTAATGGCACTGGCTACCTATTACACTCCTATTTTAAAAGCAATAACAACCAAATCAAATGAACATTCCGACATCGTTTACATTAATTAATTATGTATTTCAGTGCTACAGTTAACTTTCATGCGATCTTAATTGGAGGCCGTTTGTTTCTTCGGTTCTCTGTTGCTACAACAAGGGATTTAGGTCACAGCGACCTAAATGTAAAGTATCTACGTAATGTATACTTCTCATTTATTCTCCGAATTTCTTTCAATGTTTACAATTTACATCTCAATGTGTAAAAGAAAAAAAATATTTGCAATTTTAAAATTTCAACAAGTCTGAAATTTTTTAAGCCAGCATTTTTCTGTATCAATCAGAATTGTACGTCATGCAGCAGTACGTGCAATTTGTGTGGGATGGTAACGAGCAGACTTGCAAAATAAAAACCTCGACACGACGGGATTCACACCACTCACCCTTTCTTCGACCCCACACTGCGACGCGTTAACTCAATATTACCGCGCAAAAATAAATTAAAATTCACTCTTTGCTGGCGTAAACAACCCTAAACCACCCGATCAGGGGTATATTGTACTGAATAATTAAATACACGCCTACTTCGGCTCAAACAGTGGATTATTGAGTCCTAACAATTAAAAGTTTTGCTGTTCAATTATCTATTACGGGTTAACAACGCCGGTCAACTGTGATTGGACTTTCATATTAATCAACGTTACGTCATCGAAAGGGCAGTTGTTAAAAACTACTTAGGAAAGTATTTTCTGTAAATGTTTGTATTGATCGACTGAAATATTAATATGAGTAATTTGATTCTTCGATTACTTGAATTTTTGATACCAAATGCGTAGTAATATAACCTTCAGGTTGGTTGGTCTGTGGATGGGTGACCATCAACCACACCAACCAACGACATACCAAGTTTCCACCGTGCCTCGGAAAGCACTTTAAGCCGTTGGTCCCGGCTGTCATTTGTAGATCTTTGACAGTCGTTACAGGTAGTCAGTGGCCCGAAAGTTTGACAACCAGTCTTACCAATGGTATCATATTACCAAGTACTAACTGGGTTGTGGGGGTCAGATAGGCAGTCGCTCCATGTAAATTACTGGTATTAAGCTGCATCTGGTTAGACTGGAAGCCGACCCTAACATAGTTGGGAAAAGGCAAGGCAAATGATGATCACCTTTCATAGCTAGTGGAATACAACTAAGAAAACTAAAAAGGCAGCACGTCTGATTATACTTACAGCTTTATTTATTTATACAGGATGTAAGTGACAGCCCTCCGTAGACTGATGGGTGAATTCAGTATTATCATACTAAGATGACCGGTACAAGAAATTATTTCAGGAACGTTATGGGCATCCAATAAATTTGATTTCTTGTATTTCCTCATATGCAATGTATCCTTACCATGGCAAAACGCACGTAGTGAACGGCAAGCGCGACGGCGAGTTCGATGAACTCTGTAGCCAGGCAGGAAGTGAACGATAAGTGATTTCACGCGTCGTTCGTTAGAATATTTCAACATTAATTATTGTTTTTAATTTTTTATTTTAGCCGTATTATTTACAAAAATGGAGTGCTGCGTACAGTAATGTAATTTTATAAAGACATGAAACTGAAAAAACAGAAAAATCGATAAGAAAAAATTAAAATTGTCCGGGAGAAAAATTCCGGTGGATTAAGATTCAAAATAAGGAGCTGAATGCACCCTGACAGTTTATGAAGGGCTGGCCTTTACACCCTGTATAACAAGATTAACTATCAAAGATAAAATGAGTTTTCAACTCAGCCTCGGCCTTTAAACCATTTACAATCTCTGTATACATAAGAACCGGGCGTGATACAGCGTCTCCTTCAATCAAAACTCTTTCTTTTCTTTCTTTTAGGGCAGATAAACATTAAATAATTATTCATTCTCTCAAGCACTAGAGATATGAAAGGCCTTCTCATCCAATTAAGGCTTCCTGCGTTGCTTAATCAATCCCATTAAAGGTTGATTTCCACCAAACAGCTCGCATCGCATCGGATCGGAAAGGATACGAACGGATGAGGCGACAGCCGATCGCGTCCGGCAGGATGTCGACGCATAAGATCGGCTCTGTACCTTCGCTTGTGAACGTATTCGTTTCTGCGCCTAGTCTAATAGTTTCATTCCTACCCTGTCGGATACGACGACAAGCGAACGGAGCCGATGGCGCGTCGCAGCATTCTTTCGGCTACGATCGCGTCTCGCGGAAGACGCCCGCGGTCAAGCTGCTGTGCGCGGCTTGGTAATATAGACTTTTAATACTGTGTACAAGATTGTAAAATACGTTCCGATCTGATACGATGCGAGCCGTTTGGAGGAAATCATCCAGGCGGTAAAGTCATTGGAGTTTTAACGAGAACTGAGTTTGGCCGCGCACTGCCAATTTAGCGTTATACAATCAAAAGTTGTAATTTGCTTTCACTATAGAACAAAAAGTTGAAGCGGAATAAAGTGGAAGTTTGTTTTGTTATGAAAATCAGGGAAATCTCAACGGTACGTAATTAGTTGATACACTAATTTAAGGTTGCATGGGGTTTTTAATTGCATATTCAAATTATGTATGCGTTGTGGTGTGGGACGCCGCCATGCTTCCTACCTTGGGTTTAGTAAAAAGACATAAAGGTATGATGAGATATATGAACAAATTATAAAAGGGGGACCGGAAAATACTGTGATGTATGTATGTATGTAGGAGTGGGTATGTTTGTCTGCGTGTACGTTATAAAGATTCAAGTTGTGCTGAATCTGTTGTGATTTTATTTTGTATAATAAATCATAATTATTTATTTCTGTAAATTGGTTTTACAAAACACTTTTACACGTCTATTTTAAAACTAGATGGGGTCGGTGTTTCGTAACTGACTACTCTGAGAAGAAACCGGTCCGAAACATCTCAGAGGTTTCTTTTAAAGTCCAGCCATTGGTCAAGTCATATGAGGACCATGCATATTAATGTCAGAGATGGTATTTTGAAGAAATAACCACACAGATTTGAGTAGACCTGTCCAGTCAGTGATCGTGTAGCTCGTATCACGTAAAACCACCCTCACGAGGTACCCTAATACAGACAAGAGTAATTGCGCAATTGGTGTACCTACTTAAATGTTCTTTAACTACCTCCCATATAATTATTATAAACAAAAATTGTACAGATTTTTCTTTTGACTGTACTTTAGTACCGATCGACGAATCAGAACTTTGAAAACAAAAATATTTAAAACAGTTGTGAAACGTGAACTTTTGTTTTTCGATGGTGAGTAGGAACAGTGACGAGTCGGGCATAACTCCTGTTATCCATAATACTTGTGTTAAACTTAATCCAAACATTTTGCGTGATTTGTTATCGATTAAACAAATTTTTCAATAGTTTATGTTGTCAAAATGATAGTTTTTTTTTCGGATAGAGAATCATCATATGACCCCTCCCCCTCTGTGCGGATCGGAAGGGAGTGTCAGATTTCTACGGACTAAAGCCCATCCATGTTCCTTCTTTTGCCTTTGTATTCCAGGGCCGCGGTATCTCTTTCGAACAGTCCCGCAACCCTGGCAGGCGTCGGTCCTTTCGGACCCCTTCCCGTTTGCTGACATCTCTTTTAGGCGCGCGTGGAACACGAACGCGCTGTCGACATTAGCCCCTTACTCACCGTCCACAGGCCCGCGATGAAGGGATTACTATTGGCAATTAGTTACGTATTACAAAATAAGTAAGTACAAAATCCACCATACCTGTAATACAGCAATGACACGAGGGCATGAAGCAGCAAGTTGACGAGGTGGTAGCCTGCCGGCTGTAGACCGTGGATGGCGTAGTTCCATCGGAAGGTCAGCACCGTCAGTGGACGGTACGACTTGTGTGATTGTTCCTGGAAACAAAAGAGAAAAGGAATTAGAACTTTGTTTTATGTTGGCGAAAACATAAAAGTGATTTTATTTAAGTTTCACTATGTGGACACGCGTAAAAATCTTTGCATGTCCGCATGACGAAATAATAAGCGATACTAATTTTGAGTTTTACCTACTGGACACACGCGTGTCCAGTCTTCCGTGTCGAGTTGGTGACAAACCCGTTGTTTCAGGGGTCTATTTAATATAACTGACAATGCGACATAAATAATTACTGTCCCGTCACTGCTTGGCACGGCACCAACTACCGGGTCTAAAACTATCCTTGCTCTTAACCTGGACCCAACTATATTCTTTCACGAAATTTCATTGAAATCGAATGGGTGGTTTCGGAGATTGGCGTGTACGACCACGTGATTTTTCAAGAAAATACAAAATTGTCACGTTTCTACGACGGATGCTGTTTCATAAAGCACAAAAACTATAAAACAGACATCTTAAATTGTCGGATTGTAGCCTGTTGGTTTTATTTCAAAGGTGGACGCGCCAGGATAACTCGCGAAATGAAAATTTTCTTACGTTTTTTGCAATTTGTAAGTAGGACGAAATCCCATTGAAGGACTATTTCATGATAAGTCATTCAATGGGATAACAGAACTTAGAGCATTGGATTGCTAATTTGAATGGTTATAACTCTGTTAAGCCATATTTATTACGGTCGCGAATCATATTCTAATCAACATACAACCTGCAAATTGCAAAAAGTGTCGAGAATTTCGTGGGCTATCTTAGCGCATCCTTCTTAATTTTAAGTCTCAGGCGGCGCGTTCGTGTTTCACGCGCGCCTCAAAGAGATGTCAGCAAACGGGAAGGGGTCCGAAAGGACCGTTGCCTGCCAGGGTTGCGGGACTGTTCGAAAGAGATACCGTAGCCCTGGAACACAAAGGGTAAAGGAAGGAACATGGATGGGTTTTAGTCAGTAGAAGTCTGACACTCCCTTCCGCTCCACCCTGTGATTTGAGGATTTCCCAACCGAAAAAAATAATGGTGAGAATTTGAACTTGATTCCGATTCAAGTGACTACTTCTGCTACGAATACCCACTCGAAATTTCGCGCAGGTCTGTGTTGTACTTTTTTTTTTTTTTTTTTATTTATTTATATATTTACATATCTAAGTATTTGAGATAGGTTTAACAGCGGGTCCCAAACTAGGCACAGCCTGTATCTTGGTGACCCAAACAGGATACATTACACTAGGTTAATACTTTACAGTGTTCTGCTAGCGCAAGAATATAAGTACTATAACAATACACAATCAAAGTAATTAGTTTTAGAATAATTTAAATGGAAAAACAAAAAATTAATTGATTAAGAAATACGTAAAAACACAAATGAGTGCAAAAATGATAAAAAAAATAAATACACATGGTTGCAAAAACAACAGTTAAGGTGAGTACTTGTGGGTGTGTGCCTTGTGCTGTGTGGGGGTGTGTGAGTGGGTGAGGTTGTGTATTGCAACAAGAGGGTGTTTTAGCATGAGCCAGAGAGTAAATTTTCCGTTTCCTCGTAAGTTCGGCCCAACAACCATTCCTTTAATTTGGTTTTGGCTTCTAAAAAGTTCTTGGGAACACTGATGGTTTTGCTTATAGCGTTGAACACTCTTATGGGTAAGTATAATGAAAGCCGGGCCGCGAAGAGGGTTTTAGTCTTTGGAAGGGGGATTCTTTCCGCTATTTTCCTGCCACCCATACTGCAACTAGAGCGAATTCCGCTGCCTTTTACGATTTTTAAAACTGACCCAAGGATGTATAATTGACGTACCCTTAAGACCCCAGACTCCTTGTATAGTTGGTCTGTAGAGAAGCGGCGTGGCTTTCCCAAGAGCACCTTGAGGACGGCTCGCTGAGCACGTTCCAGCTCCAGCATGCACGACTTGTCAGCGCTACCCCAGACACTAACACAGTATTGAAGGACAGACTGGCACAAAGAGATGTAGACCTGAATACATATGTTCTTTGGAGCACTGGCCCGTAAAAGTTTCGCAACATAAATGAATTTCCGAGTTTTTTTAGCGAGTGTTCGAATATGTGCTTTGAAATTCAGGTTCTGGTCAATTGTGACGCCCAGGTATGTTGTGCTTTCTACTCTGACAATGGCGTTGCATGTACAATCGGTGGCAGAGACGGATGCTGCCGTTAAGACACTGCACTTTTCGGTATGAACTTTTATTGAATCAATGCTAGGCCTGCTGCGCTGATTGACATGAAAGGTTAGGAGATGCGTTTTTTTTAAGTTTAGTGTTAGGAGATTTTTTCCTAGCCATGTTGTTATGATACTCATCCCCTTTTCAGCCACAGACACAGTCTCTTCCCAGGTAGCTCCATGAAAAATAATAGCAGTGTCATCAGCGTAGCAGATTACTTCCGACTGTGCAATGTTAAGCCTCAGAATGTCATCCATGTACATAATGAAAAGGGTAGGCCCCAAGATACTTCCCGGCACCCCAAAGGCAACTGGGAGGCTCTCGCTGAGAATTTCTCCAATTTTGACACGCTGATGACGATCAGACAAGTAGCTGTTGAACCATTCCAAGGGAAGGCCTCTGACACCAAAGGATTCGAGTTTTTTTAGCAGTATAGGAATTGATACTGTGTCAAAGGCCTTGGCGAGGTCCAGGAAGACTCCAGCTGAACGATGGCCCTTTGCGATGTTTGTGGAGATCGTCCCGGTTAGGAGACTCACAGCCTGCTCAGTGGACTTTCCCCTACGAAACCCAAACTGCCTGTCCGAAAGTAAAGAATTTTTCTCCAGAAAGCTTACAAGGCGGTTGTTTACAAGTTTTTCGAGGATTTTCGATGTCACACAGAGCAATGATATAGGCCTGTAGTTATCTGGCGCACTTTTGGAACCACTTTTGTGTATAGGCGTGACAACAGCGGTTTTCCAACAGGTGGGAACGACTCCAGAGTACATGCTTAGGTTGCAAATATGTTTTAGGGGTTCCAGTACATGTAGCTTTATGCGTTTAAGGAGTAGGGGCCGAAATTCATCGAGACCTGGAGCGCTGTCGTCTTTGAGATTATCTATAATGTCACTTATTTCCTGATTATCAGTAGGACGTAGGAATAGTGAGTCCTTGGGTGAGATTTTACCTTTAGCACCGATGCTTTGTCCGTCTCCCGTGAACTGCTGCCTGTTTAAGATGTTAGTTGCAAGGCTCTGGCCAACTGAGACAAAGAATTCATTGCACTTATCGATGGATGCATTTTTGTTAGTTTTATTACTCAGCAGTTCTTGATTATTGCATGTTCGTTTCGGAACTTGGCATATTTCTTTTATAGTCCGCCAGAGCTTTTTTGGTTCTTTACTGTTCTTTTCCAGTTCATTCCTGTCGTGGTCAGCTTTGCGCTGCCGCAGGATGTCGTTGCAATGATTTCTGTATCTTGAATAGACAATTTTAAGGACTTCATTTTTCGGTTCCTGTTTTGTTTGAGCGTGAAGAGTGTCTCGGTGACGAATGCATCTAAGAAGGCCTGGCGTTATCCATGGCTTTAAGTTAAATTTTGAACGACTGATTTTTATTCTGGTGGTGTGTTTGTTGATAATATCTGTCACGGTCGTATTAAACAAAAGCACTGCTTTATCAATATTACTTGTGGAGGTAACTTCAGTCCAGTCTAGCTGGCTCAATTCCTCAGTCACCATGTTGTAGTCGGTTTTGAGTTTGAATTTGTTTTTATTTTTGGAGTTGGGATTATGGTTATTGATTCCAAGCAACACTATGTGGTGATCTGTTACTGAGGCCTCACAGACGATCCCCTGTGCACTAGTACCTTTGAGTTTAATGTAGCCATGATCTAGACATGCTTTCCCCCGTGTCGGGTGAGTGATAGCAGGTAGCAACCCGTGTTCGGCCATCAAACATTGATATGCCTCATGGGCGGCATTCGGCGAGTTATTTAGTATGTCAATGTTAATATCACCCGTCACAACAACACATGTTTCGCTTTTAAGTTTGCTTAAGGAATCGTCTAAGGAGTTTAGGAAGCGTTCGGTGTTGGCGAATGAAGGTGAACGGTATATACCGAGGAGTGTTAGTTTATTTTGTAGTTTAATCTGCAGACAGTTAGCGTCGTCAAATTCAGGTTCGGAAACTGAGGCAGTCCAGAGATCCCTAACATAAACAATTACCCCTCCGCACTTATTGATAGTTTTGGTGGTTTGATAGCTTTTATATCCGGGCAATTGGAATATGACGGAGTTGTCATTTAACCAGCATTCCGTTAAGACTATAACATCTGGCTGAAATTCAAGACGGCATATCGATACTTGGAAACTGAGGAAATTCTTCTGTAGGCTCCTAATGTTTGTTGTTAATACCCTGAAGTTATGTTCCAGAAGCAAACTCCCACACAACTCTAGTTTCTCGACAGTGCGGCATGATATGCTCAGTGTTTCGTCTATTTCGGTTAATACATCGGAGTTAGCCATAATCAAAAATTATTGTAACAGTAAGGGAGAGAGAGCTACTTAAAGCCGCATTTTTTTGTCTAGGTATTTGTCCAACACCCGCGATCGAGAAGAGAGAGTGATGGGGATCAAAAGAAGTTATTTTGTTGCAAGTTTGAAGTGTAATGGTGTACGTGTGATGTGTTTCTGTTTGATTGTAAGATGATAAAATACATTTTAGATTTGGTTTATTGTGTTTGTGTGTTGTGAATGTGATATCTGCGTTTTTGCATAAAATTATAACTATACAATTACAAGAAGACATAATAAAGACTAAAATTAAGCAAATATTATTCCTGAGTTGAGGTAGCCGGTATAAGAGAACTCGTTTGCTTTCCAAGATAAGTGTCGAGTTCTTTGATGCTCTTGATAGTGATGGCTGGTTGCCCCTCAATCTTGCGGATAAGTATGCGCCCGTTGTTCGTCCAGCAGTATTTATGACCCGCACTTTGAGCACGGGCCCGAGCCTCACGAAACAAGATGCGATTATCCTTGGTAAGGTGCTCATTGACAAATATCTTACGAACAGGTCCTAGAATGTCAATGTCCTTTGAGGAGAAATTGCGCCTAGTTTTGGATGCCTTTATGAACTCGTCCCTTTTTGCCCTTCTTAATAATCTGACGATGATTGGCCTTGGAAACTTTGTGTCTGAGTCGCGCATAGGACTTTTCTTTAGGCCTGCTCGAGCTGTCCAGTCGATGTCATCCACAGTGACCTGGACACCGAGTTTAGACGCGGTTAGTAAGACAATGTGCTGAAGATTTTCGGAGGGGGATTCTTCGATGCCCATGATCTCTTCACAATGTATGGATGCACGCGAATGTCTATCGCTATACTTTAGTACGATGATAACTGCGATAATGACTAGCTCATTAGGCTAACTGGAAATACACGGTTCAGGATTTCATGTAACTGACCAAAATTCTGGTGTCGAATCGGAATCGTGCTAAGTTGGGATTAATTCAACGTTACGAAAGTTAGCCAGTTTGTTTTGTTAATTAACAGTTCTGATCATTGATTTTAATATAAATCTAGGCTGACTTAATAAATTAAGATTGGCATCCCACTCGTTAAGAAGAAGGTCAGTCTAACTTACAATTGATTTATAAAGTAGGTAGGTTTAAATAGGTCAAATAAACCTATTTGTAAATTCCGTTTGTTTTGTAAAAGTCTTTATAGGTCAAACGTACTGTTAATTGGATTTATGGATACCACCTATAAACCCAATTAACGAGAATTTAATCACAGCGTAAATTAATATCTGCTGGGACTGCTACCGATATGTTTAAAATAACTTATTTAACTTAGTTGCAAATGAACAAGAGATTATTTACACATCACATACAGTTAATAAAACTATAGCAAAGCGGCTTAATGGATTTGTGGGGTTATGCTGCGCTAACTAAGGTCACTTTGTGAATGGGTGACCGTTGAACAACTTTTCGAAGGTTACAATAATATTGAATTATATTCAGAAGTTCTAATAATCACTTGTTATTTATCATCACTAGAAGCCAACGGAACATACAGTCACCAGCATATCGAGTTACAACAAACTGTCAAACGCAAAATGATTTTAAACCATAAAGAGTCGTTATTAAAGTTCAAAATCAAATGAGAAAATTTGAGTTTGTAGTAACTTGATGTGCTGGCGACTGTTCAATTTCGAAAGTGATCGCAGACCGCAAACTGCAGCGACAAAACCGCCCAATAAAAACACAAGTATGTTTACAGGTCTTATAAGCAAATGAACAATCGCCATGACAATCCGACTGCAGCGACACTTCTTCTGGTTAGCGACCGCAAACGGCAAACTACTAATGCTATCGTTTAGTAGCTTACACATAGATGTCACTATAAGAACGACTACACGTAGTTTTTCGCAAAACTAAGAAAGAGATGCTGCTGCCTTACCGTCGAAGATGTAAAAAGTGTGTGCTTTCGAAAAATCATAGATACATTGTCGCTTGCGGTCAACAGCAACATCAACTCGGTTTGCTGTTCTTTTGCACCATTAGTTGGACAAAGATCAAACTCAAGGCATTTATTTAAATTAGACCATTACAGGCACTTTTAAATGTCCAAAAAACAAAAAAAAACAAAGCTACAGTCACAGTCACAAGGCATAATAAACCACGGCAGTTAAGAGAGAACAGTCAGTCAGACCATAACTGACAGCGCTCGTTCACAAACATGACACATGGATCAGCATCATTCAACTCAACTACTGTGAAGGGAGCTAAATGATCCGACACACGAGCTAACATCAGCGAGACATTTGAGTGGGCATGACATTCTCTCAACCGCCACGGCAAATTCGAGTCAATGAAAGATAACTAAATGTAAATGGTAGCATCAATAGATTTATCAATCAATTGATTTATTACCAAAATTAAACACATGATTCTACAGAATAAATTAAATTTCGTTAAATATGTCAATTTATCTGACTTCGCGGACATTTCCATTTAGCCGCTAATTAAAAAATAAAAACTTTATTTTTAATTAAATGTCACTGGCAGTCTGGTAGTGCATGTAATTAAAAATATTGTGAAGAATTAATTAGATACTCCACGGTCCTGATCTTTTTTTAAAAGTGTTTGTTTTTGTTTTAATTAAGGTTTACAATAAATAAAAGTCTGTTTTGAATGGTAATAATGATTCTTCAGGGCCATTCTTTGTTATATAGATATTTTAAGACAGATAAGTCGTGATAATAGCCTTTTTTTTTTCTTCAATAAATTATGTTTATACATAAAACAATGGCAGAAAGAAACATCCTTCATTTCAACATGCCAAAATTCGTCTAAAAAATCAACATTTATATTACCATAGACCAGATTGATTTCTAGAAGCAACAAAACATGCAACTTTATACAGGGTGTACACGGACCTCTCACGAAGCTGTCAGCCAAGCATTCTGTACATCAAAGTAAGTAACTGTACGCAAAAATTATTGCTGGGAAACGACTTTTTTTTTTGGGGTGTAAAATACGTTTTACGGTAGGACTCAATGTAACGCACTCAAAACATAGTGCTGATGGATGGACTGAATAGTACAGGGGTCGTGGAGGTGTTTACAGTAAAAAACTTACATTAAAAACATGTTATGAAAAAAAAAAACTTGTGGGAACTTTGATCCCAATATTTCTGTAACTAGAAGGTTCCCAGGTATGGTTTTGAACAAAAAAATGATCGCAAAGACGGTGAAAACAAGTGCCTTTCGGCTTCATTAAGGGTCTTGTTACAACCTTTATAGTACAGTAAGTATGACTTTTATATAGCCTAACAGACTGCCTCGTTGGTCTAATGGTCACAAGCGCGACTGCTCAGCATGAGGTCCGGGTTCGATTCCCCGGTCGAGTAAAGTGTTATTGGGTTTTTCCATTACGAATTTCTAAGTAGCAACCACGGAGCCTGGATTTATGCCCGGTTGATGGCAATAGGCTCGCCCTCTAAACATAACTGGAAAAATGTGGGTATACTATTAGGTATACCTCTGGTTAACCCGTCAGGGATTACAAATGTGATGTTATTTTATGTTATAAACACGTCATGTTACTGTATGTAACGTGTTTTGTTAAACAAAATCTTCGAACAACATCATGTATAGGTTCATTCTCATTCACATTGGGATAATTCATTCCGTTACAAGCGAGCGGGTTTCAGGAGCGCCGAGGCTTCAGACAGGTGTTACATTTATGTTAAAACTGGATTATGTGTGTTTTAGCCACGTTTCAGTTCATAACTGTTCTCTTATGTTTGGAATGTGCTTCCTAAAGATTGTAATGTTATGAATGGTAATAGATAACAGCCGCTTGGGTCAACCTTTAGGTTAAGCCACGCTTGCCTAGGTAGGCCCATAGATGGGTGACCACCTATTACATACAGAGTTCGTCCATGCCTCGGAAAGTAGTAGTCATTTCTAGATCTTTGACAGTCGTTACAAGTCAGTGGCCCGAAAGTCTGACAACCAGTAATAGCAAGAGGTATCGTTTTACCCACTACTAATTCGGTGGTGGAAGTCAGATAAGCAGTCGCTCTATGTAAAATACTGGTATTCAGCTGCATCCGGTTAGACTGGAAGCCGACCCTAACATAGTTGGGAAAAGGCTAGGCAGATGATGAATTAAAGTAATGGCTACCCTTGGGAAATTGGTAGAAAGAAAGAAAATATGTTTATTGGGCACATGTCACAAAAAAACAATATGAAAAAAAAAAAAACTTAAATCGATACAAAAAAAAAAAGATGATATATTTTGTCTCACGGCTGCGCCAAATAGGCCCAGGGGGTTTAAAATGGCGGCTTTAGCAGAATCATAATAGGTTAATAATATGAAGTACGTTTAAATTCGTATAATGGTCGCAAAGTGATAACTCATAATATATAAATGCGTCTGTGACCATTTTTAGAATTTTAACGTCATTCATATTATATACTAAAGTGGCCATTTTAGACCCCCGGTTCAGCAAACTGCCGGGCAACTAGTGCTTGACGCTGATTTTCAACTGGACCTGAGATTGTGACGAGACGTATATTTGTGGTATATACTCGTATTCATCAGAGGAAGTTGCCATTTGGAAGACCATCATTCTTTATGGATGGATAGATAGATTTTAGAAATCCCCGGGGGCTATTATCACTCCAACCATCGAGTAAATGTTAAAAATCACACAGGAACAATCTAGGCTTCTGTTGGCAAGGTTTTATACGACATCTTAGTGCTTGAAGAGATTTTACCAGTCTTTTCTTGCTTTGTGAACCACGCGATTAAAACGCGCACCCATTTTAATGAACGCATTATTTCTCGTTAAAATCGGGCGTGGTTACGGGTAATTTATTGACGGCATTAATTGTTAGTCTTTCATAAAAGAGCACATTATCAGAAGTGGGCGTGGTCGTATTTAATTAAGGCTTTAGATACGTTTATCGCGTTAATAAGTAGCAGGTCGGCAGGGCCTTCACATGGCTAGGGATGAAGTTAATAAAAAATGATGCAATTAATTAATATTTCTCAAAAAAATCTCAATAAAACTACAGAAACCGACCTATTTGATTTATTCTAGCACTAAAAATGGACTGAAATATAGATAACTATCGACCCGCCCCGTCTTCACACGGGTGCAATGTTATACAATAAACCTTCCCCTTGAATCACAATACCTATTAAAAAAGAACCATCAAAATCCGTTGCGTAGTTATAAAGATCTAAGCATACATAGGGACAGACAGCGGGAAGCGACTTTGTTTTATACTATGTAGTGATTATCTGGTAAAAAAGATCTCAAACAATAATTTATAACACATGAAAAATAGCGAACACGCCACAAAAAGCTGTCCATACACATAGCCAGCCACACACAAGCTATTTGCCTAAATGTTGCGGACGCCGATCTCAGGATCACGACCAACATAAAACTTATGTATAGATAGTAATAAAGACACCGATCTCCGAGTCCTAAGTAGAATAAGACTTAGATATAATAAACGATAATAATAAAGACGCCGATCCCCGGGTCCCCAGTAGGTTAAGATTTATGTATAATCAATAAATAATAATGATTAGGCACATAGAAGCCAGAAACCCTTGAACCAACAGGTTCTGACATGTTGAAATGTAACAAACACTCTGATTGGTCGACCAACGGACCGGCATTCATGTTCTGTTCAAGTCCCGACAGGTCGAAACCTGTCCAGTACCCCTCCGTTGGTCGGCGCCATGTTATTGATCATTTGGCGGGAATAATGTTGGGCACCGCCGCCCCGTGCGCTTTCGCGTTCGTGTATAAAAGACCGAACCAGGCGATGCCAGAACACAGTCGATTACAAGCTCTCTACAATGTAACTTAATAGTGAAATAAAACTAGTGATTATCAAGTAAATGTTTTAATATACAGTCCACTACGGAAATATTCAGTCTAGGTGCTGTGAAACAATACAGTCCACCTCAGTTTTGGTCCTTCGAGCCGGATTTGAACCAGCGACCTATGGATGTTTTAAACTCAGTTTTGGTCCATCGAGTCGTGATATAAGTTTAAAAAGTAAACCAGTGTAGCTATTTGAAAAGTATTAAATTCAGTGAAAAAGTAAAGTATATACTTGTGAACTTAACGTAATGTGTAAATGAGAGAATCGACTGTCACGGATCTGGGTAAACGTCGGCCAGATAATAAGTAGTGCCGCCGTCCGGATCCAAACCGAACGCCTGTGTGCCTAGCTATCTAGGCAATAGTAACGAGTGCGCGTACCTAGTGCTTCAGACGGAACTTACAAGTATGTACCTGTGTCTATAGACCGATAGACAGATCGTACAAGTGCGTACCTGTGCCTGTAACCTAGGAGAACTAACGCGTGAGTGTATCAAGTTACCAGGCAGAAACGTTGTTAAACAAAAAGAACATTACGTGAGTAACAGTGCAAAGTATATAACTAGTAACCAAGTGCGCGTAAAGTATATAATACAAGCGCGCCTGTGCCTAGCTATCTAGGCAATAGTAACGAGTGCGCGTACCTAGTGCTTCAGACGGAACTTACAAGTATGTACCTGTGTCTATAGACCGATAGACAGATCGTACAAGTGCGTACCTGTGCCTGTAACCTAGGAGAACTAACGCGTGAGTGTATCAAGTTACCAGGCAGAAACGTTGTTAAACAAAAAGAACATTACGTGAGTAACAGTGCAAAGTATATAACTAGTAACCAAGTGCGCGTAAAGTATATAATACAAGCGCGCCTGTGCCTGCTATCTAAGCAATAGTAACGAGTGCGCGTACCTAGTGCTTCAGACGGAACTTACAAGTATGTACCTGTGTCTATAGACCGATAGACAGATCGTACAAGTGCGTACCTGTGCCTGTAACCTAGGAGAACTAACGCGTGAGTGTATCAAGTTACCAGGCATAAACGCTGTTGTGTTGGACAATGAACATTACGTAAGTAACAGTGCCCAAGTATATAACAGTGACAAAGTATATAACAGTGCCAAAGTATATAAACAAAGTATATAACAGTGCCTAAGTATATAAGCGCAAAGTATATAAGCGCAAAGTATATAACAAGTGCCAAAGTATATAAACGCAAAGTATATAACAGTGCCAAAGTATATAAACAAAGTATATAACAGTGCCTAAGTATATAAGCGCAAAGTATATAAGCGCAAAGTATATAACAAGTGCCAAAGTATATAAACGCAAAGTATATAACAAGTGCCTAAGTATATAAGCGCAAAGTATATAAGCGCCAAGTATATAACAGTGACAAAGTATATAATAGTGCCTAAGTATATAAGCGCAAAGTATATAAGCGCCAAGTATATAACAGTGACAAAGTATATAACAGTGCCAAAGTATATAAACAAAGTACATAACAGTTCAAAAGTATATAAGCTAAAAATTATAAGTGCGTGCCTGTGCCTACTAGCCAGGCAGAATCTGCGAGTACCTGTACCTGCCAGTCAGGCAGAATCAACGTGTGCCTGCGCCTACCTATATAGGCAAGGCGCCAGAGTCAACTAAGTCAAGAACATCGAGGCAGAATCAACGAGTGCCTGTGCCTACCTATCTGGGTCTGTGACGAACCGAACTAACCTAGACTAGGTAGACAGTGCCTGTAAACGACCGTCTGCGTGTCGATTCGACCGCTTGTACCGAACCACTTGCGTGTCAACCCGAACCGTCTGCGCGCCGACCCGAACAGGAAGTGTGCCAACCCTAGGCACATTTTCAAAATGGTCGTAACAAGAAGCCAATCAGACTTAGTCGAATTAGAAGAGCAGCGACGCACACAAGAAGCCGCACGCCGCCGAGAGCAAGAAAACATTGAAAAAGAGCGACTTCGACGAGTATCTTTGGATCCGCCGGCCTCACCCTTCTCAAGGCTGGCGGAAACGAGCACAGCTGGGCCCTCCGGGGTCAGAACAACGGTGACCACGCAACAACGAGCAAGGTCACCAGCAAGGTCGCTGAGGTCACACCGATCGACCACAAGCATCACGACGCGACTACGACAAGCGGAACTAAACGCCGCAGAGAGACTGGCGGTTCTACAAAGAAAACAGATGGACGTGGAAGCGGACCTAGTTAAGAAGAGACTAGCCGCAGAGGTGTCCGCCATCAACGACGAAGAAAGCATCAATGATGAGCCCATAACAGAAGAACCTCATCTAAAGGTAGACGAGTGGCTACGAACGAACCCGCTCGACTCACGGGGGGAGGAAGCAACCAAGGACGCCAGGGAGGAACCAAGACAAATAAGGTTCGAGGCGCCCAGAGCACGATCGCCAACTCCAACCAGAACGAGAAATAGCATCGAGCAACTAGCCACGACCCTCGAGAAGATGGCCAGACCCCGTCCACGATATACGGACCTGCCGACGTTCACTGGAGCCGCCAGCGAGTGGTTGCCCTTCAAGGCAGCCGTTCGAGACTCAACCAACATGTACCAGATTCCAGCAGCAGAGAACATTCACAGACTGAGGAGCTGCCTGAAGGGAGAAGCTAGGGATGCTGTGGCCGCACTACTACACACGGCCACAGACCCTGACATAATAATGAAGACCTTGGAGCAGTGCTTCGGGCGACCCGAAATTATCATCGATCGGGCGCTCGAGGATCTGAAGAAGCTCCCTAGACCTGGAGCATCAGCAGCCGACCTCAACAGTTTTGCTGTGAAACTACAGAACATTATCTGCGTACTGAAGACCATCGACCGAAGGGGTTACCTATTCAATCCCCTGCTGACGAGAGAAGTGCTGGACAAGCTGAGTCCACATCTCCGCTCCCGCTGGTGTGACTACGCCTATGATAACGAAGGGACGGCCGACCCAGAAATCGTCGTAATCTCCCGATTCCTAATGAGGGAGGCGGACAGGGCACTACGCTACACTTATGCCCCATCCACGTGCACCACCGCAAGCCAAAAGAAGGAGACACGACCAGCCGTAACCCTAAAGAAGAAAGCAACAGTTTACAACACTGTCGCCGCAGCTGATGACGAGAAGATACCATGCCCTGGGTGTGAACAAGCACACGCCCTGCCTCAGTGCCCCAAGTACAAGGCACTAACGATTCAACAACGATGGGAGTTTCTCAAACAAAAGAGAATCTGCTTCAAGTGCGCCCAAAGACAGCACCGGCGCATCGGATGCAAGTCAAGACCCTGCGGCGTGGACCAATGCCGCCGACCACATCACGCGTCCCTGCACCAGGCGCCGCCACGACCAGAGGCGGCCAAAGCAGCAGAAGCGCCGAAGGCAGAGACGCCGAAGCAGGAGGCCGTTCTATCAGTCACGCCGCAACCAGCTATGAGTCAAAGAACAGTACTGCTGAAGATGTGTCCGATCATCGTGTCAGGACCACAAGGGGAGGTGCAGACCTACGCACTCCTAGACGAAGGAGCAACAGTAACTCTCATCGACAAAGAGTTAGCAACCAGCATCGGGGCAGAAGGGCCATCACAACCGCTGCACTTGAACGGCGTCAACATGTCACAAGAGGAAACCGAGAGCCAGCTCGTCACAATAGACGTCAGAGGCGTCAACGAAACCGAAAGGTACAAAGTCAGAGCCAGGACCATAAAAGACCTGCAGCTGCATCAGCAGGCCATCTCCGAAACCCTTCTTCAACACGAGCACCTGAGAGAC
This sequence comes from Eugnorisma glareosa, assembly GCA_947578425.1. Taxonomy (NCBI): domain Eukaryota; kingdom Metazoa; phylum Arthropoda; class Insecta; order Lepidoptera; family Noctuidae; genus Eugnorisma; species Eugnorisma glareosa. The sequence goes on along the minus strand of OX387970.1, from coordinate 15,736,417 downwards.
CTTCCCAGAAACGAGGTGTGTTACGAACGCGCACGCCCCGGGCTCTTAGTGGGGACAGACCACTGGGAGTGCATCGTCTCCAGGGAACTCAGGACCGGCAACCCGAACGAGCCGGCCGCATCGAGAACGAAGCTGGGATGGGTGGTGCACGGAACCGCACCACGCAGCGCCCTCATTCAAAAGGGTAGGGTGCTGCATATATACGAGCCCGACCGAGAGTCGAACGTGAGCAATCAGGAGCTCCACCACTTGGTCGACGCTCACTTCAAGATAGAGGCTCTCTGCATAGAAGGGAAGCCACGAGTACGAGAGGCAGATCAGCGTGCCATCAAGATAGTCGAGGCGACCACAAAGAAGACCGAAGCAGGGTACGAAGTAGGGCTGCCGTGGCGAACAGACGACACCGTCATGCCACCCAGTTACAGCCAAGCACTCCGTCGCCTCACAACAATAGAGAAAAGGATGGACGCCGATCCGAAATTTGCCAAAGAGTACTCCAGCCAGATCGACAACCTGTTGAAGAAAGGCTACGCCACACCGTGCGACGGCTCAGAACGTGCGAGCCCGGTGTGCTGGTTCCTGCCACACTTTGCCGTGCAGAACCCGAACAAGCCCGGCAAGTGCAGGCTAGTGTTTGACGCAGCCGCGAGAAGCCACGGAACATGCCTGAACGATGAACTGTTGGAGGGACCAGACCTGCTGCTGTCATTACCGGGGATCCTATTCCGATTCCGTGAAAGGGCAGTGGCAGTAACAGCGGACATTCAAGAGATGTTCTTAAGAATACAAATAAGAACGGAAGACCAACCAGCGCAGCAGTTCCTGTGGCGAGGCGACGAGAGAGAGACGCCTCCACTCAAATTCAAGATGATAAGTATGCTCTTCGGCGCCGCGTGCTCCCCGTACATGGCCCATTATGTTCGCAACCACAACGCAGACATTCACGGGCAGGAGTACCCGCGGGCGCTGGAGGCAATCAAGGAGAGCCATTACATGGACGACCTGGTGGCAAGCTACGACGACCCAACGGAAGCATGGAAGACGGTGGAAGAGACGAGAACAGTACACGCCAACGCCGGCTTCACATTGCGGGGATGGAACGCCAGCGATAAAACAGTGCTGCGCGACATACCCCCTGAGCTGTACGCCACTACACCTACACAACTGGGGGGAGAGCAACCGGAAAGCAAGATCCTCGGCCTGTTCTGGAACGCGGAACGAGATGAACTCGGGTTCAATACATCCATGAACCGAGTGCCAACAGAGGTACGAGATCGAGCTCGCGCACCAACCAAACGCGAAGCCCTCAGCGCCGTGATGTCCATCTACGACCCTCTCGGGTTGTTGAGCCATTACACCATCCGCTCTAAAATCATCCTGCAGAGCTTGTGGCGCCTCCAGACAACGTGGGACGAACAGATACCGACGGAAGAAAACGAACTCTTCGCATCGTGGTTGGCACACCTCGCCGAGATTGCCAAGCTCCGACTGCCACGCTGCTACACGAAGAAGAAGTACGAGAGCATCGACCTCCACGTGCTATGTGACGCCAGCGAACAGGCCTACGCGACCGTGGCCTACTGGAGGATCACAAGCAGCGACGGGAGTATCACCGTGGTATTGGTGGCCGCCAAAGCCAAGGTGGCCCCAAGACAGGCGCAGACCATACCTCGGCTCGAACTTCAAGCAGCGGTCATCGGTGCAAGACTCGCCGACACAATCAGACGAGAACACCGCATAAAGATTGGTCGAACGACCTACTGGACCGACTCATCCACCGTGGTACACTGGATACACCACGACATGCGACGCTACACACCTTTCGTCGCGCACAGACTGAGTGAGATCGCGGAACTCACAAAGAAGGAAGACTGGCGATGGCTGCCCACAGAACACAACGTGGCAGACGACGCAACAAGGCTCAGCGACACTCCTCTGAGCACAACGGATCGATGGTTCCAGGGGCCTGCCTTTCTGTACCAACCTGAAGCGCAATGGCCCAGGATGACAACAGTAGAAGACGAGGTCGACGAGGTCCTGCATACCAGAGAAGAACCGAGACGAGACAGCTGGCTACCCGACCCTGCCCGCTTCTCAAAATACGAAGTCCTGGTGAGAACCACTGCACGGGCACTCGCCTTCATTGACATTTGCCGACGTAAGGCAACGAACATGGAACATCGGCACATTCAGCGCGCCGAGATGGAACTAATCCGGCATGCGCAAGAAGAAAGCTTCGACGAAGAAATGAAAAGGATCAAGTCGGCTCGAGCATTAACTAAGACGAGCCGGCTGTACCGCCTAGATCCGATTATAGAAGATGGACTCCTGAGGGTGCGAGGACGAATCGAGGCATCTTCGGCACCCACAGAGACAAAGCGGCCCATCATAATGGACGGCCGCCACCCGCTGACCAAACTCATCGTGCTGCGGGAACACTGCGCTGCGGGACACGCCAACAGAGAACGCGTGACGAACGACCTACGGCAGCGCTACTGGATCATACACCTACGACCCACCGTGCGCACGATAGAGAGAAACTGCGCTTTCTGCAAGAGACTGAAGGGAACGCCCAAGACGCCGGCCACAGGAGACCTGCCGCACGCCCGCCTAGACCCTTTCCACCGCCCGTTCACTAATTGCGGTGTGGATTATTTCGGACCAATGATGGTCAAAGTGGGCCGTCGCCGAGAAAAAAGATGGGGAGCGCTGTTCACCTGCCTGACCTCCCGCGCCGTGCACATCGAGTTGGTAGCGTCCCTTTCAACCGACTCCGCCATCATGGCACTAAGAAGAATGGCCGCCCGCCGAGGATGGCCGCGGCTAATGTACTCCGACAACGGAACTAACTTCCGCGGGGCTGACCAAGAGTTACGCAACGCCTACACCGAGTGGCTGCCCGCGCTGAGCGACGAGGGACTACAGCATCGGATGGAGTGGCGCTTTATACCTCCGGGCGCGCCCAATCAAGGCGGCGCGTGGGAGAGGATGGTCCGCTCAGTCAAAACGGCCCTCAAAGTCACCCTGCGGGAGAAGGCACCAGCAGAGGAAGTACTCAGCACACTCCTCACCGAGGCTGAGTTCTCCATCAACGCACGACCATTGACCCACGTCAGCGTGGATCCCGACGACCCCGAGGCCTTGACCCCCAACCACTTCCTGCTAGGGTCATCAAACGGCCTACCAGCAACGGGACCCTGCGAGGAAGCCGACCGACGAGCATGGCGAGCTAGCCAAGCGCTTGCCGACCACTTCTGGCGGCGCTGGCTCCGGGAATACCTGCCAACGCTGGTACCACGCGGCGAACCAAGAAACGACGCCCGGCCCCTGCGAGCTGGAGATGTAGTCCTCGTGGTCGACCACACGCTGCCCCGGAACACCTGGCCGATGGGAGTCGTCGAGAGAACGCATCCAGGAACCGACGGCAGCATTCGAGTCGTCGAGGTGCGGACCAGAACCGGCATCTTCCGACGTCCGGTGAGCAAGCTCGTCGTCCTTATGAAAAAGGAAGAGGCTACGCAGGCTGCGCCGGGGGGAGGACTGTTGCGGACGCCGATCTCAGGATCACGACCAACATAAAACTTATGTATAGATAGTAATAAAGACACCGATCTCCGAGTCCTAAGTAGAATAAGACTTAGATATAATAAACGATAATAATAAAGACGCCGATCCCCGGGTCCCCAGTAGGTTAAGATTTATGTATAATCAATAAATAATAATGATTAGGCACATAGAAGCCAGAAACCCTTGAACCAACAGGTTCTGACATGTTGAAATGTAACAAACACTCTGATTGGTCGACCAACGGACCGGCATTCATGTTCTGTTCAAGTCCCGACAGGTCGAAACCTGTCCAGTACCCCTCCGTTGGTCGGCGCCATGTTATTGATCATTTGGCGGGAATAATGTTGGGCACCGCCGCCCCGTGCGCTTTCGCGTTCGTGTATAAAAGACCGAACCAGGCGATGCCAGAACACAGTCGATTACAAGCTCTCTACAATGTAACTTAATAGTGAAATAAAACTAGTGATTATCAAGTAAATGTTTTAATATACAGTCCACTACGGAAATATTCAGTCTAGGTGCTGTGAAACAATACAGTCCACCTCACTAAATGATAAATAAATAAATCAGTTTTATAGAGCACGGAGTTACACGCACAAAAATGTGGCTGTCTCATAAACATGATTCATTGCCGAACAAAATTAGCAAGTGGAACGGGGCAATATGGCTGCTTCTTCTTTAAATGAAATTCCATGTCAGGTGTAGAAGTAGTGTCATAATGGGAGCACATATATTACGTATAACAATAAGGGTGTGCTAATAAATATGACTTGTCAGGAGTTCCCCAATCCTATTAGTGGCCGCTACATAGCTACCGCGGAGGTTTTTCAAAAGTTCAAGGGCGCTTGTTCACAACTGGTTTTTTTGCCGAGCCGGGGATCCGGTTAACCCTGTAACTAATTGCAGTACTCTCTGCTTATAAACCGCATGCGACCCGTTTTCTAGCGGTTTCTAGAGGAAAATAGAGAGAGATGCTGTTCTCAAGACCTGTGCGTACGGCCGGCCTAGTCATAGATTGTCATACCGTGCGCCGGGCTTAGCCACTGCCAAAACGGAATCTACTCTAAGCTGAACCAGGGCTAGAGTCGGCGTCGTGAGCAGGCCGCCATACTGCTTCATACATGACCGTCAACCGGAAACCGATCGTGAACCAGAGCCCTAATCTTCACCGCAGTTAAACAAAGAAGTTTTTTAGTTATTACTTACTTTACCTTACCTTTATTAGTTACCAAAATGAAAACTCAACTTTAGCAATAGCCAGTCAAAAAATGTAATGGGCCATATTTTTATAGGATTAGGTACTTTAAAAACATTGATTTAGAGTTTCGTTTATAATACACATAACAATTGGGATTGAAAGCGGTTGCAGAAAACCGCAAACACGATTTGAGTGGAAATAAAACATTTGTTTGCACTTATTACGAATTAACTTTGGTTCGCAAATCTGTGCGCGTAAACTTTGGGACCGTTTGCTTCCGTAATACTCATGGGTTATTATCGTACGGACTGCGGTGATTCAATGGGGGACTACTATTGAAACCTGTGTGATTAAGTAACGTGAGGCGTGAACTGCCAATAGCGGCTATCGCGTGTGAATTCTAACACCTAGTTTTATGTGCATGCTGTGGTCTCTTGTAATTGAAGGAACACACGGAAAAGAACCCTTGTATAACTGTGACCTATATTTTATCTGTGTATCTTTTGTTGGAGATCCAAATAAATAAATAAATTCGCCGCTAGAGGCGCTAGTGTAGCGTGAGGCCACCGAAATGTCAGATTTCATAGAAAGTTCACGCGTTGCGTGCTTTTTTATCACGTATTTTTACAAATATTCACGATTGTGGTCTAGATTGAGCTATTCCTGATTAATGAAGACTTGAAGATTTTATGTAGCAACTTATGATCTTATTTGCTAGTACTTGAAGGTAAAATGATTTTAAAATGTTTCATGCTTGCTAATTTAAGGAGAATATTGGAAATAAATGTGTCTGGAGTTTAAACTATGTTGTTATACGTAATCAAATAAACTTTTTACGAAGTTAATGGTACTGTAAAGTATAAAATAGAATTATTGACATAACCTTATGCGACAGTGGCGACATCTGGTTAGCTCAAAAACGATAGCCCTCATTTAATACATGATTTTCTGTCTTCGTCAGAATTACAGCTCGTGTCATGTTATGGGTTGTATTGGTTTATGATAACATTGATTTACAACTAGGCCTGCTAAAATTGACTTTTTCAGGCTTTCGAGTACATGTTTTCAGGGCTGAAAACCTTTACGTCGATTTCTAAAGACATCGTTAAGGCCCCACTCTAAAAGTACTACACGGTCTTCACTCAAGGGCCATTTCGCTCCAACTTTCATAATAAAATTAAGCACAATTACACTAAATTATTAAGTACATAAAATGTGCGCCTACGGAATAATTATCTAAGTGAATAAATCTGTATTTTTTCTCATTTCGCATAAAAATGTAACGACACGAAAATTTTAAAAGAGCTCTCAGGAAATGTAAATGAAAATTTTAAATGACACCATGTTCTGCATATTGCGCGCGTCACGTTGGGGCCGTATAAAGCGGGGAGCACAATTAAACGCTCGATTATTTGGCGTATAGCTTGCGGTCTGCGGTGTGCGCATTCATCAGTCACCGAAACAAATTGATGGGTTATGATAAATAATAGACACCCGGGCGTAGGGCACCCCAGAAAAGATAGGTACAGAAGCTCAGGACCATTTCTACTTTGTGAGATCTGTTCGAAGCTACTGATAACGCCTTTGAAGAGTGTTAACGTCTTACGGCATTTCATACAAACTTTGAACTTATTTGGTTTCTAAATGACTGAACTGATTTTAATGAAATATCATCCGCGTAAGCAGGATACATAAGTCTAAAAAGTTGACGGAGAACATTTTCGAAAAATAGTGTTACAGCTAAATTAGACCGATTTTAGATTTTCCATAGAAACAGATTATTTTTTTTTAATTCGAAAATATTATCTGTCAGCTTTTTAGACGTATCTTGCTTGTACGTATGAAGTTGCATTAGAATCGGTTCAGTCATTTCGAAAACAAATAACTTCAAAGTTTGTATGAAATGCACACGTTAACGCTCTTAAATAGCAGAGTTATGGTCGAAGCTCATCTAAAGAAATCGTCGACATCACGAAGAAGTAGCACCATATACCTAATGAGCGAAAATGTACGCACGCATTGACACAAATTACGTAAAGGGATTGCAAGTGCACTCGCGAACATCAATTGTTTTGTATTTCTCTACGCAGTCGCGTTGGCATATTTTTGGTTGTATTGAGCCAACCTTCTGTGTCTTATCTATTCTGTGCTCCAGCCGTCGCGCCGGGCCCCCCGACGGGCGCGTCAGCTTTGCCACCATATCATACGTCACGGATGACAACTTGCGAATGTTCGAGGGGAGAAGCATGCTCAATCGGGATGTTTTTATCTGCTAATGTTTATCGTCTCATTGTACACGTACAAATAGCTGGTTTTTGATGCGTTAATAAAAAAGCAATGGTTGCTGGAACGAAATTGATTTTCGTATGGTTGGGAATTCTAGATGTGGCAGCTGAACTTGCGAAAAATAATGAATTATTATCAGGACGAAACCAATTCATTCTTAATGGCTATTTTTTGTTCAATGTACGGGCTACAACGATTACATAAGCTGTAATTAATCATGACTGGTTTGTCAGCTATACATACTTGTATTTAAGACCTCTTTTTCGATCCATGCCCGATAAATATATTTACTACATTTCTTAGCAAAAACATCCTTTTCGTTACCAGTTTACCAAAAACTTCATGACCTGATCGAATCATAATAAAAATCGAACATCGCAGTCTCTATGAATAGCCCCGTTTTTTTTTTTTCATTTGGGAAATCATCAAATAACTCCTCCCGCTCCAGAGCGGTTATTTGATGATTTCCCTGAGCTGAGCAGGAAGGAGTGTCAGACTTTTACTGACTAAAACCCATTCATGTTCCTTCCTTTGCCCTTTGTGTTCCAGGGCCGCGGTATCTTTTTCGAACAGTCCCGCAACCCTGGCAGGATGAATAGACCCTGTTCATTTAAAATTACTTTTCCTTATTACTTCATTAACAAAGAAACATGCACAAAACAGAACAGACGAAAGAATATTCGATGCGGAATTAAATCAATTAGTCGCCGCCCCCCACAAGCAAACACTCCCCCACCAAAGCACTCTGTAGTATTTGGCATAAAACGACTGACAGATGGCAACACAGCCTTATATTTTGTTCAAGAGACTAATGTCTACCGCTGTCGTCGTGTTATAACAGTATCTTGAGGAGGTGACAGAATCACTGGACGAACAGAAGCCGACTCACATCAGTCCGGGCAAGGTCGTAGGCGATCAATTTCCCAAGCATATTTGCTTACCGGGACACCTGATACTGTAAATTAATTTCTACCTTTCACCACGTTGAAACTGTTGGTAGTTTGTTAGTGTAATCGTTTATCAATATAGACTCTGTTACAAGTTTAGCTTCGGTTTGCGTAAGACGCTTATTGGTTTACGTAACCTGCCTAGTGCTTATTGAATTTAATAAGTAACCAAGGGATAGACGCCAGCATAACAAGCTACCCGTAACTGTCAAATTTTCCCTATCAAACTTGAACTGGATTCCTTAGCGATAAAGTTGAAAATGAATTAAAGGAATTGTAGTTGCTTGATGTGCCGTCTGTACCGAAGTTTGAAATGTCGTACGCCCAAAATAATGTTGGCAGCAACATTTATCGCATAGACCTTTGAGAATAGCACAGTTTATGAAAAGTAAGTACTTTTACATTTCAAAGTCCGCGTATATATATAATTCCGTGGTAGCCTCTGGTGATGTGTAAATCCACTCTAACTGAGCCTCGAGGCGAACGAATTTGGATTTTTAGTTGTTTTCGTGTTCTATAAAAGCTTGAAATGTAATTCTTTTGTGTGGGTAGACAGTTTGCACTGTTTTAGTAATGTACGAATGGATTGAAGTGGGAATGTTGAAATTTTTCTTCTTATTAAAGATGGGATATTTTTTCTTGGAAGTTGGATAAATGTTTCATGTTTATGTATTAATTTATTAGTAGGTACATGAATCGCATTAAGGTAAGCCGAATATACAACCTAAAGTTTAATAGGGCTAGGTATCTTTTCCCGTGGGTTTTTCAATTAAGACATCATTTGAATACAAAAATCATGCAAGGGTTTAGAAGATTTGTTCACATCATTATTCCTTAAAATCCTATTTTAGCGCAAATCATTTGATACTCGTATAATTATAATAATGAACACGAAAATATTTCACCATTGGTTACCATTACGATGGCTGAAACATAATTATGTAAAAGAATATTAAAATTACAGACAAGAATTAATATTCAAATTCAAATCGTGTTGTTACAGAAAATTATAAAATTGTTCCGTTAATTATGTAAACTGAAACCGTCGAAAAAGTTATTCTCTTTATGAGCACAAAGAAGTGCTATGATTTTTCGCAAAGGGAAGAAAACCGTCTAAAGCAAGGCCCCCGCCCAACGAGCTAGGGCGGAAAAACCGCCCAGAGCGAAAGGTCGCCTTTGCGTAATCCCTGGTCTCGGAGCTGGCTTCTATTTCAGAGAAAAAAAAGCAATTTAGGTCTCAGTAATACACAGAGATTGAGCTTCGTATAATATTGTAACAATTACCAAGATAAATCTATTTTAATAACTGTCTATTGTTCGGGCGTGTCAAAGTTGCTGGGGCCACATACTTATGAAATGATTTTTGGGACGTTTCCTTGGGCACTTCTTTTCGGAGGAACTCGAACTTTTGCTAATACCTATCCAAACAGCCTTGTCAGTTTATTCATAAAATATTATCTTTTGAGTGTTAGAGCAACAGTTTTTTTTTGTACTAAATAATCTTGCGTTTGGCCGCAACTCGCTTGATGTGAAGAGATCGATGTTCCTTCCATATTACACGGTTTCGGCGCAGTAGGTCGCCATGTTTATTGCAGCGGCAGAGGCGTTTCAGGTCGTCAAGAGTGCAGGTAAACAGACACCTGGGTCGCTCCAGCAGGTGATCCGGAGCCCCGCACTCGCACTCGGTGTTGGAGGAACCAATAAAAGTGATGTTAATAATTATCTACAAAAAATTGGAAATATTTGTCACCAAGGGTAAATTCTCTCGTGGAAATTATGAGCTATTTTTCTCTTTGCTCCTTTTCGTTCCACCCAGTGTAATATACCTGTTAGTTGAATCGTGCCGTCACGTAACGATGTGTCAGTTTTCTTACACTGTCGAGTCGTTGACGGTGACTCCACCAAATTGGACTTTTTATTGAAAACGAGGAAGAACTTCAAAGGGCTGTATAATGTTTTATTTTCGGCCCTTTCTATATAAATCATGAGTAATATAATGTATGTCAAAGTATTTACCATCGTTGTTTTATCCTCTATTTCTTTATGTCTGGGTACAAAAAAAAAGTAAATAAATTCTAAAAGCTTTACAATCATAATTATTATGGGATTCCATTTCAACAAAGGTTCGGATAAAGAGTTTCCAAGAATAAAAAGCTTTGAAATATTAAAAAAAGTGAGATATTATTTCTGTTGTATGCTCTAATAAAAACGCTATCAAAAGCAGACATTAAAAGGTGAGGTTTTTATTTTTTAAATTCAAATCGGGGCAAAATCACGTAACAAGTATATATTCAGAAAAATAACTGGAAAATGAAAGGCATATTGCCTTAGTAAATAGAAAACTGCGAGCTTACAAAGCCGGGTATTGTTAAAATGTGACGCCGGGGGTTAATACAATGAAACTTTTTTCATTTCGTAAGAAAAAAATTGAACTCATAGAAACGAAAATAAGGGGATGCAATTAAAAACTGTTATTCTTTTAAATTTGTTGCTTCGTCTTATTTTTCGGTTCTCGAGGGTTCGTGCGTCTATATATTGGCTTACTTTTCCGTGTAAAAAGTTGTATTTTGCAGTCATTCATTCTTCGGTATCCGTAGAATTAAGAGGGTTAACTGGCCTGAAGAGCTAGCGGCTAAATAATATCAGCCGTTCGGATCGATCTTTAAGTTAAGCCGCGATTGCCTAGGTTGCTCCGTGAATGGGTGACCACCCAATACATTCCGAGTTTCCTCCGTGCCTGCGAAAGTACGTTACGCTCGTTGGTACCAGCTGTCATTTGTAGATCTTTGACAGTCGTTACAGGTAGTCAGTGGCCCGAAAGTCTGGTAACAGTCTGAAAGTATTACGAGTACCCAGGACTAACTGGGTTGTGGAGGTCAGATAGGCAGTCGCTCAATGTAGGTACCCGGTGGGACTGGGAGCCGACCTCAGCATAATTGGGAAAAGGCGAGGCAGATGATGACGTAGGAAAGTGGACTGCATACATACCTACGTTAAGTTTTATAGACCTTTCGCGATTGGTAACTTGAGATCTAGCTCAATATCAGAACATTTTATTCAATGACTAAATAGAATACCTATTCCGATGGAATTAGAACGGTAAATACCTGAATCTAAATAATAGAAACGTGTTCAAATCAAGCATACTTTAAGATTCTGTCTACGTTGGTAAAATATGAAAAATATTGGTAGCTCTTAGTAGAAACTTTTACTAATCTTGAAATATCTTTAGCTAATTTTGTTGTCCCAAGTAAAAGCCTTTGTTTGGTAAAAAACCGGCAAGTGCGAGTTGGACTCACGCACCGAGGGTTCAGTAGAGTAAACTTGTAGGTATTTTGTTATTACACTACATATTTACAGTTTTCCGATTTTTTCCTTTACATGTGCTGATAGACATTGCTACTTGCCAAATTTCATGATTCTAGGTCAACAGGAAGTACCCTATAGGTTTTGTTTCCCTTGTGAAATCGCAAAATATACCACATAAACGGTCATATCTTTTGATCGCGTTAACCTAAAAGTTTAATTTTTTCACTACCCCAAGGGGTAGCAGACCTAAGTATTTGATATTAACTTCAGCTTGATATTTCCACGCGTTCTTGAGAAAAAGAGTCTTGACAGATTGACAGACGGACAATAAAGTGATCTTTTAAGGGTTCCGTTTTCACCGACTGAGGTATGGAACCCTAAAAAGATAATATTTTCCCGTCACAACATTACGCAGCATGATGTTTTTAAAAGTAATCTTACTACACGCAACAAAGTTAAACGAAAATGTTGTTTGATACATTTTTAAACAGCAATTTGTCATTGTCTTCGACGACAAAATTAAGAAAGACATTAAAAATATTTCTCGATGCTTGTTGAGAGGTTTTTTTCTCAGAAAAGTATAAGTAATAATTTATGTTATTCAATATATTTTGATGGATGATCACAATTAATTCAATTTATGTTTACTCAACGCATATATACATAATTTTCGTGTAGGCTTTTATAGTGATTACGATATTATGGCGGACAGGTATCTAAAAAGGTTTTTTCTTTGGAATATTTTATACTACGCAGCATTTTGAGGTAGACATTAGCATAATAAGCCTCAGCATTCCTATTCCTCTTGTCTGATTTTCGGTTAATATAAGTACCCGCTTCTTAGTAAAAATATAACATAAACATAACGTCTGTAATCCCCGGAGAGTTAGGCAGAGGTGTATCTAATAGTGCACCCACATTTCGCCAGGTAAAAAAAAATAAAAGCACAGATTACTAAATAGTTACTATAAAAGTACAGTAAAGTAAATCCATTACCTCTTTCAAAAAAATACTAAAACAGCACATCATAAAAAATGTACATTCCCTAGAATAATTTCAAGCCACATCCAGCTATTACTTATCTGTATTGAACGGAGACTTGGTTCCCTTTGTATTGATGTTTTTGAGTCAGTGTATCAAGCGAACATTGAGTTGTTTGTATTATTATTATGGATCTACCCACTAAATAATGATTGTACAAATGTCTAGTTTTTGTAAAACCCTCAACAATATCGACTTATGTTATAGTTTTAATATATTCTCATGTAAGTGAATTTTTGTATTCTTATGTGAATAAAGTTTATCTCAAACCTCAAAAGTAATAAATATCGCTGGACATTACACACAGCGCCATCTAGGTGCCACACTAAGCAACGAGGCTTGTGTCGTGGACACCAGATAGTTGATAATACTACATAGATACTTTTTGTTTGTAAATACATACTTATTATACATATAAACATCTATGACTCGGAAACAAATGTCCATGCTCATCACACAAACATTTGCTCCTACCGGGATTCGAACCCGGGACCCTAAGAACGTAAGGTAGCCTCACTACCGCTGCGCCATTCGGGTCGTAGTTATATTTAAGTCCCATGTAAAAGGAGACGAGCCTATTGTCATTAATCGGCCATCACATCCAGACTTCGTGGCTGCTACTGAGAAATTCCTGATAGAAAAACCCAATAACACTTTGCCCGACCTGGGAATCGAACCTAGGACCTCATGCTCAGTAGTCGTGCTACCGAACACTAGAGCAGCGAGGCAGTAAACAGACAGCCTAGACACGTGGTACTCGTGTTCCAAAGCCTTTCATATTTTCACAAGATTATTCGAAGTTATTCAACAAGATGGGGGCTATCGCGTATGAATTCGCCGCTAGAGGCGCTAGTGTAGCTCGGGGGCACCGAAATGTCAGATGTCATAGATTTTTCGCGCGTTGCTTGCTGTTTTTACACGTATTTATTATGCATGAGCTATTCCTGATTAATTATGACTTGAAGATTTTGAGTAGCAACTTAGAAACTTAATTTTCAGTACTTGGAGGTAAAATGATTTTTAAATGTTTCATGCTTGCTAATTTTAGGGAGAATATTGTAAATATATGAACCTGAAGTTTATACTACGTTGTTATACGTAATATTTTTTTTTATGAACATTTTGGTAATATAAAATATAAAATAGAATTATTGACATGACCTTAATCGACAGTGGCGCCATCTGGTGAGCTTAAAAACGATAGCCCTCAGTACGGTCACTCGAATACATTGCTGACTTTCCCATCATCGACATTAGTCTAGGCTCTCAGGTTATTTCTCAGTATTGGAGTCAATGAGGTCATTGTCATTGGTTTTAAAGTGACAATTTCTCGGGTAACAGTAAGTATTGTTTACTCACGTTTAGCGATTAAAGAAATGGTGTATAGCTGACAACTCAATTGGTTCTGTGGTGTACGGTCCGCATTCCGATTGGGTGTTGCGGTTTGATTCCCGTATCTGAACTAACTGTTGTTTGTTCGCGTTGTGGCTTCCACGTTGAGGAAGGATAGATCTACTTAGCTTCATGTTTTTGTATAAATTCAGGGAAATCACTTAAGTGTTGTGCAAATTAACTACTTTAAATTGTTTATATTTTCAAAGCGATTTCATGTTATGTTAGTTAAGTGCAAATTGATTTAAATTTATTTTTATGTACTATTGTACGGATTATAATTAGCTGAAATAAATAAATAAATAATAATTACTTGATAATTAACTTCGCTAGCGGTACTTTTTTTCATACCGCGGTACTTTGATGCTATGAAAAAAAATATGAAACTTCTTTTGAGCAAAAAATAAAAATAATAAAGAAAGTGCTAGTGGCTTAGAATTTGATCACTATTTCTGCTTCTCACGTGCACATCTAAATACCGAATAGCCCAGTTACCAATTCCATTCTCTATTTTACAGCCTAAAACCAAACTGTGAGAGACCAATCGGCTTACGCAACTGTTATATTAAAGACCTAAGACCCACTAACTAGAATTCTAGCCCGAGAACCATGAAATTAATTCCAATTTCTAGGCATTTTCGATAAAATATTAATGATAGCTCCTTTGATTTGACGACGACCTCGAATATGTGATAAACCAATGAAATATCTACGTGAAAGTTCTGGTAATAAATATTATATTCTGGCTTACATTTATATTTAGTACCAAAGGTAAATAACCACTATGTAAAAACATACCTACCTACGTAATCCATGGAGGGCTGTAATACAAAATAGAGGATTCCCGGAAAAAATATATTCGAACATTCATGGATTGCGAGAAAAAATCAGAAACTCATGAACTGAACTTAATTTGACCGAAGTATGTGTTAATTACACTACGCTCAAGCTTTGTGTTGTTTTCTACTTACTCTTAACAATACGCCTATATATTTCCCAAAAGGTTTAGCACATATTTTTATTCTAAACCCATACATTTTGCCAGTTATCTTGATATTTTATGTATCTCGAAAAGAATTCTCATAATAACTTATCTGTCTACTTTATGCTCAAAGGAACTGTACCATAATTTATTACTTGGTTAGTCTTGTTTGGAAGAGGGCCAGTTTTTAGTTTGGTTAAGCTTTTGTCATCCAATATTACATCAAGAACGAGAATTGTGCAAAGGTCGAGAAAATTGACCCAAATGAGCACCACAAACCTAACAACCAAAGCCAAAAGTTGAAGTACACGCCAAGAGTACAACTACTGGAGTCGCGCCGAAACGTCAATTTGAAAGCGTTTGTGGTGCGCATACCAACGTGTATGCTCCATTTGGTGCTGGAGGAAAAGGCTTTTTGGCCACAGGATGAGGTGTTCCGTCGTTTTCGCGGACCAATTCCACAAGAACGCACAAATCATCGTGCAAGTGAAGTGTTACTAACATAGTTTTAAGTTGCTAATACTAACAAAAAATGTTATTAGTATGTATGTTTAGGTTAAGGTATTTATCTATGGGTCTTTGTTACCTGAAATAAATGTTTTATTATTATTATTAAACCATTTTCCGCATAATAACACTCCCAAGATATATCTTCTTCTAGGTATAACTATAGCTAATTGAGCGCTCTGATTCGGAAATTGTGATGCTATATGGAAGACTCATTCTCAGCACTACTCTACGAAAAGCCTCGTTAATTATCATCAGGTGTCTATCCTTTACCCAACGGTGTTGGGGTCGGCTTCCAATTTAACCGGATGCAGCTGAATACCAGTATTTTACATTGAGCGACTGCCTATCTGACCTCCACAACCCAGTTAGTACTGCGTAATATATACTTGGGATACCCCTTGGCAAAACTGGTTGTCTGACTTTTGGGCCACTGACTACCTGTAACGACTGACAAAGATCTAAAAATGACAGCCTGTACCAACGGCTTTGCGTGCTTTCCAAAGCACGGAGGAAACTCGGTATGTAATGGGTGGTCACCCATCCACAGACCAACCTAGGCAAGCACGGTTTAACCTAAATATCGACCCGAGCGGCTGTTATTATTTAACCACGAGTTTATCAATAAACCATTTAACGATATAATTACCATCATTATCATCAAACGCCGAATAATCGCAGTTAAAACGTTCAAAATGAACAGAGAACAGTTCAGATTGAACGCAGCCGACAATTTGGAACGCGTGACAATTTTGATGGATCGCCGTGACGTATTTAATATTAACTATCGAGAGCACAGACGCACGCCCGCCCGTTTAAAACACGATCAATCATTTGAAATGTTTGGAATACGGACACATGGGTACATCGGGTACCTATATATTTCAAACATAACTGTTTGTGAGCCCACAAAGGTTAGGGGGTGAGTTTGCAGCTGTAGGTACACATTGGTGGTAAATATCCTACCTGGGAGTTGTTTGTAACATGGGTCGCACTATATTGGCAGTCTAGATAGAAAAATCGCTACTTCAGAAAATATATGAAATGTACCGATTTCAAATGTCATGATGAAAGTTTTGAGTATGAATGTGGATGGGTATAAATAAGTGTAGAGGAAGATCAAAGGATCGATGGATGGACTGTGTGAAGGGTGATATGGCCAGAAAGGAGGTGTCTGGTGAGATGACGAGTAACAGAGAAGTATGTAAAAAGAAGACATGCTGCGCCGACCACAAAATAATTGAGATAAGGATAGGCGAATGATGATAATGTGGCGACTTCATGTTGCGCTAGGTTTGGTCACTCTTTTATACAATGTTTATATGATGAAAGTATAAATGGACGTATATAATCGTATTACAGAGAATATCAGCTTAAGTCTACGGCTCTACTCTTGTCTATGTCCCAACTTTTGTCTATTGTTTAATTTTGTATCATGACAGTTATTCAGCTTAACATTCAGGTAATGCCTGTTTATTTGATAATTATTTATGTCCAGTAGCTCACATCTCCAGCCCCTCCCAAAAATCTACAAAAACACAGAAGAACCTAAAGCAACACACGAAACACCTCTTCCAAGCAGGCTGGTCACCGTGGAAGAATACGACCAAAACCCTCCAGTGAAACCACAAAACCATGAAACCACCAAAAGGAACAAAGAATCTAAGAGCTATATAACATAAGGTTCAATGCCGCTTTCTCATTGATCAAAAGATAATTTCCAAACTGGTAAGAGCGCGGCCTCAGTGGTGTCATTTAGTTTTTGTTTTATTCTATCAATCGTAACTATGAACAGAAGAGGAATCGTACCTTGAGAAGTGGTAATCACTTAACTGATTAGCACTAGTGATAGTCAATCAGGTAATCACTTTCAAAATACACTTCGTAAACCACAAAAACACAGACCGCCGAGTTTCCGTCCTCGCCGTCGAGGCCCGTCGCGACGCCCCCGTTCAACGAACCCCCCGCGACCCTTGCCAAAGCCAGCCCGCGATGCTGGGCCGGTAGTTTTAAACCAGCCTCTAAATAATATCATTCAGATCCAGCCTGTCCCTTTGCTGTCCTCCCCAGCGACGCCCCAAGCCGAGGCTCGTATCCCAAAGGGGGTGCCCTTAGCGAGTGGTCGCTTAGTTTTTAAGTATAGTTTTAAGCCCCTGGCTGGAGCCCTTGGATTCATTTTTAAGGCATCCACAGGATTTGCCCGGTTAAGCAGTAGCCAGCCTCAGAGGCTGAACTGCGAGATGCTATCTCCAAAAAACAAAATAACTTTCAATTTTTTTTTTTTCATTTTAGTCTATGCCACAGAATTGACGTTTAAGATTTTCGGTAGAATATTTACACTTAAACCAACTTATCTGTGTAGGCGGGAATACACAGAACTAAAATAAATGTACCAAGTTTGACATATCGATGCATACATATTTTCTTGACAAGCAGCGTCACTTAGAACTGCAAACTTAAAATGGTGATATTATTATGACATTTAAACTATACCTCATCGTTAGCGCTGATAGATTTTTTTTATCTAGGCCAGTTCAGTGAAAATGAAAATGTTACCAAATTCGTGTTGTGTAAATGTTCCATAAACTGCAATACTAAAACATTACGTGCAAGTTGTTTCGCATCGCCTCGGAGCTTTACAGTGATTTATTTGCAGTCGGCTCCTGCGAATAGCGTGGGAAAGAGACATCTTACTGCTTTTTATTTATTTGTAAGATTGCTGAAATGTACTAAAAACGTTTTGGTTTAGACGTTATTTCATATCATTGCACCTGTTATCCTCAAAGGGTTGGGCAGGGTAGTTAATGCTTAACAGTATCCGTCTATACTACACCGAACACCCGTATTTCACCAGTTATTTTTTTAAGTCTCATCTTGTAGGAAGCGAGCCTATTACTATCAACCGGGCCCAAATCTTGACTCCGGGCATAAATCTTGACTCACAATCTTGACAAACTAATTCCTTATGGAAACATCCAATACCACCGTGCCCGTCCTGGAAATCAAATCCAGAGCCTTATGCTCAGCAAAGCGCCCGCAACCACGAGACCAACGTCGATGCTGTCCTGTAAGTCGGCTGAATATGTACTAATAACATTTTGATTTAAACGTTATTACATTATGTAGCAAAAAGAAAGGGGTAAACTCGTGTTCATTCATCTTCGAATCTTTCGACAGAGATGAGAGATTACGGATGGCAAGAAAAGTCAGATAATCGTCATATAATAACACGGAGTTAGATAATCCGAAATATGTTCATATATAAATAATTTCGCAACGGGAAGACAAATAAATATTCAATCTATACTTTTATTTAAAAAAAAATTGGCAAAGTGCGGGTCGAACTCGCACTACGGGTTCCGTATCATCGTTGTAGTCCCAGCCCCTTTTAATTTTTATAACAGAAATACACTTTCTGTGAAAAATTTTAACTGTCTACTTTCAACCTATTACCGACCATGAGATACAGCCCGCTGTCAGGCTGACGGACGGACGGACGGACAGCGGAGACTTAGTAATAGGGTTCTGTTGGTTACCCTTCGTGTACGGAACCCTAAAAAGGTAACGTTTGTTAGTCCGGATGTAGGGGGTTATCTTCGAAACTACTGGTCAGAGGAAATTACTGACCAAAACGCGAGCGGAGCCGCGGGCATAACCTAGTATGTGTTTTTTTTGTCCAGGTATTGATAAATGACTTTTCTTTTGAAAACCCAGATACGTAGATTTTTCCTATATCGTGGTCGCGTTTACAGAAGGTCGTATTAATATTTGTTCAGTTAAAATTGGAATAGTTATATGTAACGTAACCGTCTGAACTAAAACTGATGAAAAACTTTTTCACAAATAGATCTATATTCCAGAAAAATCCTCTACTAAATTCGCCGTGGAAAAGGTCGCCCTACTCTTTTTATTATTTTGTTCGGCCAAAGATGTAAGGCCACACCTTAACCAAAGCGATCGTCGCGCCAACACACGAACATATCGCGTTCATATTTTAGAATACACTAGCTGCTGCCCGCGATCTTTGCTTGCGTGAAATTATTATTAAAAAAAATCCTTCCCTTTTTTAGTCGGATTGAGTTGCCAATTTCAAGTCTTTTAATTTGTATGCACGGAACCCTAATTCTTTTTCTAAAATAAAAGTAGCTTTCGTTACTCCTTATAACACCAGTTACCTGCAAGTCCCGTCAAAATCGGTTGAGCCGTTTCGGAGATTAGCCGGAACAAACAGACAGACAGAATGACGGACAAAAAACAACAAAAATGTGTTTTTTCTTAAAGTGCCGCACACATTTTCATAATTATGCATTCAGTAAAACGCTCTTATTTTGATATTACAGACAGATACTTCAATTTTATTAAATTCTTCAATTTTGTATAGGTGCGTAAATGACTGACATAATTATGAACGCGACGATCATGTCCTCACGCAACCGATCACTAGGATTAGGACGAGGAGTCAGTAATAAAGAAACGTCCTCTATTTGGATCATCTACTCTTCTATATTATCTAGTAAAGGTTAATCCCATTCAAGTATATTTATATAGTTTCACTTACCAGCTTAAGACGATCAGACGTAGAACCGATGTAGCCTGGTGTTCTAGTTTAAACCGAAGCTAATACGGTGCCAAAGCGAGCTTAGTTAGGGAGCTATGACGCTGCCTAGTACCTGGGGGTCTACTCTCTAAGCACGAAACCCGTAATTTCGGCCGAAGATATGGGCGTTTCCTACTCCCTAGCACCTACGGACATACGATTCGTTCACGATTCGTTCGAGGCCCGAACTAAGAATGAATTACAACTCAATTTGACAGTTGTCCCTACTCCCGATGTGTTTTTGCCCGTCCGTAAAGAGGAGTTTGACACTTTTTAGGACGGATTGTTATGTCATTTGAAACGACAACAAAATAGTTATCGTGCAGTCTACGAATAATACGTTTTTTTTTAGAAAATCTCTACAATGGCTGCTTTTTTCATGCTCGAAGAAGCTCTACAAGAAGAGCGGAGGTGACACCGATTCTATTTACGCCAAAATTTTCGGTTGGCGAGTACCTATTCCCGATGTGGAGTTGAAAGGGCTCACACGGGAATCATTTGAAGATTTTTGTGAGGATCTATTTACAAGCGACGAAATCGTGTTGGTCCCAGAATGAAAGTGGACAATGGTTTGATCCAAGAATTAAGGACTAAGACACAGAGCATCATAATATATAATACTGCTAACGATATTGAAGATTCTGCAAATTATTGCGTTGTGTTACCAATTTGTTTTTGTTTACTTGAAGATCCTTGCTGCTCTCAATTGTTGAGAGCAGCAAGCCCGGGGGAGCTACCAAGGTGCAGTGAGCCTTAGCAGTGACGTCAAAATAAACATTTTACAAACTGTTTATTTTGCTTACAGGAAGATTGTGATAAAAGTAAAGATAATGTTTATAAAAGAATGTTTTTTTTTATTTGGCACCAATCAATTTAATATTTTAAATTAATATTAAAGAATAAAAATACAATCAACAATACACTAATAGAACATATTCCCTTTTATTTATCTATTGCAGTCATAAATTGTTGCTAAGAACTTAGTTTCAATCGATCAATCACTTTTATTTTCAGGCATCGAAGACTCATTGATACAATACACAAAATAATCTTTTAAGTACAATATTAAGCTATTATAATACATAATATCAAACACATTTACAAAAAAACTATTAATTCTTCTTAATTCTTTATTGCACACAAAATATAAAAGTAGGACACACAAAATTACAATATAAAACTTATGTACAACGTCGAGCTTAACCCAGAATTGGGTTTTCTTACAGCAAACCTTACGTTTGATTGTGAGATTTGCGAATGAGGATAAACCTATGTGCACAAACGAACATTTTAAAACTTAAATTTACTTATTTTTACTAAACTAATACATAAAATATAATAAACGTAATACATATATATATATAGATAGATACACAAAATACTATATATATACTATTATCCTGTGGACAGGAAATATTCCTTTATTCTTTTCTTGAACACATCTAACGAAGGGCTATCCCGCAAGGAGTGTGGAAGCGAATTCCAAAGGCGCACAGCCCGAACAGTAAAGGAACCATCATACCGACTTGAGGAGTGAGGAGGGAAACGAAGGAGGAGAGTTGATGATGAGCGACAGGGTTAACTATGTTAATAACTATGTTTGGTCGACCACATATTGCACTGAGTCGAGGTGTCATATAGACTTCCGCGAAAACACTGATACACGACACCCTGCGGCCAAAATTCCTTCATAGAAGTCGAGAGATGTGTGTTGGAAGTTGGAACTCGCACCACAAAAGACTTGAAGGTAATCTTGTGGAGCGACTCCACTCTCAGGGTGAACTTGGTCTTGCTCCTTATATTTCGACCACCTCTGGCATCGTGGTGTGATGTAGACGGTACGCGTACAGCTGCGTCGATGGAACATGGAATAGCGAGGCGCAGCAACATGTTCGGATCTGTCAATGTGGTACCGGACTGATCGCTAGCAGGCTTCCTCTTCTTCCTTTCCACACTTCAGTCCTCTTCATCAGCCTGTCCTCGGCTTGTTACCGGTGGCAACGAGCTTTGAACTTACTTCGATTGCCACTGATGTTTTGCAAGCTGTTGTTCTCACTCATAAAACTGAAGAGTGCCTCTATTTGAGCGCATGAGTTGCTGCTGGAGTGGTTGAGGGTATTTTACTATTACAATTTATTACGGAAGAATCCCGCGTTGTATTGATAATGCGAATTATGTATATATATGTTTAATGTAAATAACAAACTGACATTTCATTTGATATTATTGATGTCAAAAGAAACAAAGGCAAAGGAATTAACAAGATAAAGCCACAATTCGGACAAAAATGGCAAAAATAGCTCAATTCTATATTAATAAGGCATAATAAAAAGTATGTTGTTAAAAATGTGGTATTTTTTTTACAATAACAATAATGATTTTTGTATAAAAACTTGAAAACCACGTAGTAAATAAACCGGTAATCGACCGGTAAAATAGCGCAACTCTATCGCCGTGCATCATTCGTTCACGAATATTGTCTATGATTCCGTTCGAAACTCATGAATCCGTAATCAATCGGGAGTAGGGTTTACTCCGTATTTACGGACTACGTTCGGACGGGCCCGTATTTTCGTGGACGGACTTAGAGAGTAGACCTCCTGATATTGGCGTTCGCCCGTAATTGTTATGGCATTCAGAATATCTCTGGTCAGTATACCTAGCCATAGTTAGTGTATTATGTTTGTTAGGAACTGAATTGCCTACGTAGATAGTTCAAGGTTTTCTAATATAATTTTGTATTTTAATAGAGATGTGGGCAGGTTTATTAAGTTAAATTACCATAGCAACATGATTGCTGAAAACTACGCTTCGGAATTTCAGTGTGCTTAATTAGCAATCTAAATTAGGCGATTTATTTTCGGTTTGACGTATTTTTCTTGTGGGTTGTTTGAAAAGCATTCTAGACGAAGGCACGCCGACATTCTGCTGTGTAATTTTTGACGGATTTATCGCTTTTTTTTTTTCGGATGGAGAATCATCAAATTACCTCTCCCGCTCTGGGCTGAGCAGGAGGGAGTGTCAGACTTTTACTGACTAAAACCCATCCATGTTCCTTCCTTTGCCCTTTGTGTTCCAGGGCCGCGGTATCTCTTTCGAACAGTCCCGCAACCCTGGCAGGACGGATGTATCGCTACGGCAATCTTACTAACATTGATACAGAGATATTGGGTGTCTTACTGCGCACATCGATACAAATGATACAATGAATTTTCCATAGATTTAGTCTTGTGTATTGTAGTCTTAGTATTATAAATGCGAATGTTTGAATGGATGGATCTTTATTACTCAATCACGCCAGAACGGCTGCACAGATCTGGATGAAATTTGGCACAGTGATAGATAGCACAGAAGCTACTTTTTTATTTTACATCAAAATTTACATGCGAAGTCGCGGGCAACAGCTAGTTAATCTTACTAATATTATAAAGAGGTAAAGTTTGTGAGGTTGTAGGGGGTAATCTCTGGATCTACAGAACCGATTTTGAAAATTATTTCACTAATAGGAAGCTACATTATCCCCGAGTGCCATAGGCCATATTTACCACGTGCCCGTGTGGGATACTTTCCGACCAAAACGCGAGCGAAACCGCGGGCAACAGCTGGTAAATAATGAAGTAGCAACCTTTTTTCCTACCTTTTCTCCCACTCTGGGCGTGGGCGTGGAGTGTCAGACTTGTACTGACTAAAATCCATCCATGTTCTTTTTTGCCCTTTTTGTTCCAGAGCCGCGGTATCTCTTTCGAACAGTCCCGCAACCCTGGCAGGCATCGGTCCTTTCGGACCCCTTCCCGTTTGCTGACATCTCTTTTAGGCGCGCGTGGAATACGAACGCGCCGTCGACACGGCCTGTTGTCATAAGACGGACGGACGGTGAGCTAGCCCATCACTCATCGTCCCCAGGCTCGTGCCTATTGTGGCCGGGAGCCACCACGCGGCTCCCGATGCCCAGGGCGACTTCAGCGGCGGCTGAGACGTGGGGCTCTCTCCCTCTCACGTCCCGCTACCTCCTTCGCTAGCATAACTGCTTCGCAGAAGGAGGTGACGGCGTCCCATTTCCTCCGTCGCCGCCGCCGATCGCCGCTACGAGGACACGGCGGTGCTACGCCCAGGCGGAGCAGACCTCCACAGTGTCCTCCGGTTGATCCTCGCAATGGGGACGCGGGCGTTTCCTCCCAATTCCAATTCCGTGCAGGAACCTACTGAAACAACTATGTCCGGTAAAGACCTGCGTCAGGCGGAAGGTGAGGGCGCCGTGGCGCCTCTCTAGCCACTCCTCAAAGAGGGGACTTATCGCCTCTATTGTGGCGTGCCCTGCACGGGGTTGCGACAGTCGCTCTCTCCATGGCGCCATGAGATTGCGCCGGAGGTCTGTCCGCTGAGCGGCGATTTGCCGCGGTAGAGGAGTTACCCCCCGGGGTAGTGCCTCCACGCGCCACTCGTGCAGGCGTGCGAGGACTATCGCCTCCAGATGGCAATCTGGCAAGGAGGTTCACCGCATCGCCGGAGATCGTGCGGTGCCCCCGGACTAGCCTTACTGCTACCACCCTTTGGGGCGCGTTCAGGTAGTGGGCGGCTCACCGCCTCCGGGAACGCGCCCACACCGGGGAAAGTAACAACGTCAATTATTATTTTTTTAAAGTTCAGTTATTTTTTGAAGAAGTTAGTAGGTAGAATAATTATTCCCCGAGTCTCAATTAGTCTTGTTTTATTGATCGCCACTTAGCCTAAAAATAGTCGAACAAACTGTGAAAGTAAAGGTGGATTCCATTAAAATTATAATATGACCTTTGCCAGCTGAAAACATTATAACATGATGAGTTTTCGTCCCGCTTCTGATATCTAATGACAACTTATCATTAGATATCAGAAGCGGGACGGTTAATAGTTAACATCGGATTTCAAAAAAGCCCATTTTACATGGGTTTGAATACTGCACCCGCTTTGCGTAAGACAATTTCAATCACAATCCAAAATATTTGGCTGAACGAATGTTTGCAAAAGCCATTCACCCCTCAATGGTTTATAAGGCAATGAATGTGTCCAATTGTTTAAAATGAATTGCCATCGTAAGTGTTACATAATTATCCTGCAGGAATCCATTTAATGATACTGCAACGACAACAATATTTATTACAGAATTATTTACTTATTCAATAAACCATTTACAGGGAATTATTAATTCATAAAAGCTTTGTCTTTTGCTGCCTCACCGCAGATTCCGCATCACCACTACAAAATATTTCAACCTTTTATGAAGTTTGTGTGCCACATTTCTCTTAAATCATTAAAAATAAATTAAAATGGGATAGTTTTGTATTTATATTGTTTTCAATTTTACAAAATGACATAAGCTACCGAAAAGATTATGTCAATTCTGTAGAAAGTTGCTGTACAAACACAGAACGGAAAATTTGAAAAAAGAATGTCATTTGTCTAAGTTCTCTGGTCACTACGAGTACATGCAATATCACTTCAACTATGGCGACGAAGCTTAATCGATTTAGACATAATAAATTAACCTAAACCGTTCACAGGCTATTAACGAGCGAAATACCCTATTTTCGTTCTACATATCTTGTTTGGTTATTAGGAGTGGGGCACCATATATTTTTCCTTTGTACCGCTTTCATGTGTTCGATATGATTGGCAGTCGGGTACGTTGTTCCCCTGACGTTTTTTGTACGTTGGTGTTACAGGCTGTTACAGACTATTTTCGTGATCGACAGCCTTTTATGGAAGCCTCGTGTAGTCCTGGCAGGTTTCCCGGCAAAATAGAACAGGGAAACTGAAAAGATATCGAGATAGGCTAAAATATATTTATCTACATAAGAAATTATCTTGTAGTATAAATGCGAAAGCGAGTGTGAGGATGAATGTTTGTTACTCAAACACCACTGAATCGATTTGCATGAAATAATAACCCACACGTAGGACACTTCTTATCCCGCTAGTGTGATCCCGTGGGACAATCACCGAAATCCATTCGGGCGAAGCCGCGGGCTAGTAACGAAATAATTGCATTGACTTTGAAATTATGATTTAAAACGATTTGCAAAGTTCAAATTGTTATTGAAAGTTACTAGAATTTAAATTTCAATCTCAGAAGCAATTACGATGAAATTCGTGTATCTATCCGAAAATAATACTCCGCTTCGTCGAAGTACTAAATAGATTTCGAGCGTTGCTTGTAAAATATAAAATTACAAATTGATTTTCAGAGTCCCACGAATGCAAAGTTAAAATCTCTCTATCCGACAAAAATTACATAAGAATTTGCATTTCCGCCATGTTCCTCCTAATTGTCGACGAAACAATTACTTTGGAGTGCTTCTAAAGGCGATTGCTCACAACTGCGTCAGCGTTTCCGTCCAATAAAGGAAAAGTGGACAACCTTCTGTAAAAACATTCAAATATCCGGTGACCAGCTTAGTTACCCAACGATAACATCAACATGCCTTGAGGCTTGAACCAATTTGTTTCGCCAAAATTACTACTAAGTAACGGCAGTAATTTCATAGAAAGGTCAACTGTTGTTTTTAGTGACAGCGGATCATTTTCATTATGTCGAGCACCTGGCCTTTCGGCTCTCCTCAGGGAATTTTCTTTCGTGCTGATAAAATCAATTTGGCGAGTATTGTTCTACGTTTTTATCTTAATCAAAGAAAAATATTGAAAAGGAAAGAGAAATGCGATGTGATTTTTAATCAAGATTCCGTTTAATTTGGTGTTGCGTTTCTTATTCACGACGTTTTTCTTTCCCCTTCAGGAAGTGGTTGTGCTGTTGGCAATCTTTTAACAAGTTTTTTTATCCGACTGCGGCAAGGCCCAAGAGGAGGGTTATGTGTTTTATATGTATGTACGTATGTCCGTTTCTTTGTTCCCTCGTAACTCCTAAGCGGGTGAACGCATTGGATAAATTATAAGTCGTTAGATTCATCTTGGTGGCATCTAGTAGTGTAGCCCAATTGACTATAAAATTATGAAAATGATATGGGCCTGGCCTGTTTCCACCTTTTGTTGAATTTCAAATGCGCTTGTTTTTGCTTTTCAGTTTTTTCAGTCGGGTTTTTTGGTTTATAATTTATTGGAGGACGCCCGATGGTAAAGCAACCGATTACCATGTATTTTAGTCTAGATTGTATTGACATTTCAAAGTTAAATTATGCAATAATGATAGGTAACTTCAAACCTTGACCTAAAACGAGCCCTAAACAGTTCAAATTACAGGTGAAACTACGTAAAGCTGAGGTATACCTGAACCGATGTTAGAATGAGTCACAATGGTAAGCTAGCTCAACTGGTCGTTAACTTCTATTATGTGAATGTAAACACCGCAGTAGCTATAGCTTTTATATTTCTATTTTTCTTTGTACTTGGTTTTTCAATCGTTGTACGAGTAGTTAGCGTTGGATTTTCTTTACAATATTAGCATACAAATTAAATCGTCCACCATTTTCTCGGGTAAACGACCAATGGAGACCACGGTCGCGATTAAGCCTTAAAGATAGCGGCAAATGGGCAGAATCAATCTATGCTAGGACCCATAAAAACAACGTAGGCTGTGAAGGGTTGAAAATCTAAATTCCAGTAAAGAACTTTATTTTGAACGATACAAGGTCGGAGGGTTTTATGATGGGTCATGCTTAATCATTTATTATTATTATTATATTACTAGGCAGGCGCATTAGTTTGTGTAATTTAGAAACAGTGAAGGAAAACATCGTGAGGAAACCGGCATGTCCTAGAACCAAAAATTCGAAAACATGTGACATCTACCAACCCGCACTGGATTATAGCCCATTCCCTCTGATAGAGAGGAGGCCGTGTGTCCCAGCAGTGGGAACATTATAGGCTGATTATGCTATCCTATATTACTAGTTGTTGCCTGCGATTTTCGCCCGCGTGATCTTATTATTTCATTTATTTATATCTTTACAAATCAATTACATTTTTAAATATTCCTTATAAAAAAACAATATAAAAAACATTTAAAAATATCAAAAATTGTAATATTATTATTCTCTTTGTTCATTTAAATACATATTATTTACATTTTTAAATATTCCTAAATAAATTAATATTAAAAAAAAACTTTATTTAAAAAAAATATTTTTAATTTAATTTTTTATCTTTATTTAAACTTTATTTATTAAAAAAAGATTTAAAAATATAAAAAAATAGTGCTCCACTGGTGACGGGAGCAGGGTCCAAGCTACCGGTGGTTAGGGCTCCAGAGACAGGAACCATATATTATTATTATAAAAATATAACTTCCCTATTTGAATCATATTTGTTAACGATTTCAGAGGTTTAATTTTTTGCACGGAACCCTAATTCTTTTTCTACAATAAAACTAGTCTATGTTATTCCTTATATTAGCCGATTGAAAAGGATTTTGTTAAAATTTCAAAGGCTTTAATTATTTTTTCGCGGAACCCTAACAATTTTTCTAAAGTATAATTAGCCTACGTTAGGTCTTATAACAAGAGATATCTATCAGTAAAAGTCCCGCGAAAATCGGTTTGGCCGTTTCGGAGATTAGCCGCAATAAACAGACAGCAAAAATTGAAAAAAATGTGTTTGAGCCGGGCGAGGCATCGTTTCACCTCTTCATACTTTGGTTCACACGGTTGCGAATGCCCAGCTCGCTTGCTAGCTGGCGGTGTAGCCTGCGCTTTCATTGCATCCGTATAGTCCTACTGTTCAGTTCTACTAGTAGGACTAAACGGAGAAAAAAATCCGTTAATTTCTACTAGTAGGACAGAACGGATAGCCTGGCCTACTAGTAGAAATAAACGGAGAAAAAATAATTAAGTTCGTGTAGTCCTACGACGAGATCTACCGATAGGACTGAACGGATAGCAGAAAAATGTATATTGTTTTTTGTTCTACGATTACATAAAACATTGTACATAACTACCCATCTTACTCAATTAAAATAATACTTTCATTTTCCCAGTACACCATTAATAAGCCAGATAATAGCATCATACTTCTTTTCATTAATTCAGGACCCAATTCCGTACAATTTACTGACACCTAAAACAATAATTAGGGCTCAAAATTAAGACGGCTAAGTATACTTGGGACTTATGAATAAAATATACTTATAAATAACTTTAACGAACTTCATTAATTAAGTCTCAAATGGATTTCGGATGAATAAAGACTGTACTGTACTGGACCCAGTTTGAAAAGAGAACCTAAATTGTTCCACTCTGCCTCAAAAATTATATGTTCGTAATGAATTTCTGAAGACGGCAGTCGAAAGATTGCTAACATTAAAATAGAATGGAATTTCTCTTTATTCGAGTATCCATGACTAAGAAAACTGCGTGATAATTTGACAAAAAAACTTTCAACGTTTTTTTATGGTTGACTGGTAGAGAATGCCTTATGTACCATTCTTGTACATCATGAAGATTAAATAAATAATAAATATAATTTCGTAGTACACTAACAATTAATGGTAATGCCATTTACATATTTTGAAAATTCAACAACATCATATTAATGAAGAGATGAATTCAATTCGGGTTGTGATAGAAACTGTGTTACGCAATAGGGAATATGCATGTATTTTTTTTTCATTTTATTCAATAAAATGCAGTACTATCAACCCCAAAAAATTATTAAAAGTTAATTTCAACTACTGCTTGTCGCACAAAAAAAATATTAAACTCCTAAAATTTTTTATGACAGTTCAAACGTCCATGACTGTCGCGGCCATTATATTATGGTATTTGATGTCACTTACCTCTATCTGCCATTTTAAAATATATTTTTTTGCTCTTAATACAATTGTTTTACCATATTGTAAGTGCTTTATTTAAGCAAAAATTGCAATAACAATATTATAGTAAAATCTTAGTGAAACTTTAGTACTTTTCAACTAAAAATGTTTCTTTGACATAGTATTTGACGTCACTACCGGAATCGATGCGTTTTGTGTTTGCGTTTCGTTTCACCAAAAACACGCTACATAAAATATTAAATTGTAAAATAAGTATTGTATTAGACAATTAAACAAGTGTACCACAGTGTTTTTATGCGCCAATAGCAGGCATTTTTAAGAAATAAAAAAAGTTTTGTATTACTTGCCTAAACGGGTTATTGAGGCACTGGTTAATTTAAAAAAATAAAACCGACCAAGTGTGAGTCGTACTCACACGCACATAGGGTTCCGTAGCACCAAACAATATAATCCTATATTTTTTTCAGAATTTTTCTCCTCTCACTTTAGAAATTAGAGGTCCCCCCCGGACCCACATTTTACCACTTTGGAAGTGTTTATCTTTCAAACGATTGACTTTGAGAGAAAATGGTTTTAAAAACCTCAATTCATTTTTAAAGACCTATCTATAGACACCCCGCACGTATAGGTTAAATGAAAAAATATTTTTTAGTTTTGTTCCATGTATGGGGGACCCCCTTAATCTTATGTTTTTAATTTTTGTATAAAAACCTTATAGCGGTTCACAGAATACATCTACCTACAAAGTTTCAACTGTGTAGTCCTAATAGTTTCGGAGTAAAGTGGCTGTGACATACACGGACAGACAGACACACTTGGCGAATCTATAAGGGTTCCGTTTTTTGCAATTCAGCTACGTAACCCTAAAAACAGATGGGCATGTCGAAATACATTTAGAATGTTATTTATAACTTGATAACTACGAGAACACCAAAATATATACATACATACATAAATTCACGCCTTTTCCCATGGAGGTAGGCAGAAACCACAGAACGCCACCTGCTACGAGTCTTACATACTCCTGGCGCCTCGTCCACGTTCATACATCTGGTCACACACGCACGCCGGTAAAATATTAGAGAAACTACAAAAAGACAGGTCAAATTCAACCTTCAGCAAGCTTAACTAAACTAATTAAGTTTCAAACGTATTTCAGATGACAAAAAGTGTGCCAAGCATAGACCTAGTTGAAAACAGGGGCAAAAACTGCTGAGGTCGGTGGAAACAGTTGAAAGTGTGGTGAATGGCGGCTCATACAAACTTATAAATATAACACATACCTAAGTACTGGTGGAGTTACAACGCTTTGTGAAATCCGTACCAATATTATAAACGCGAAAGTGACTCGTCTGTCATTATCTTAACAACTGCACGGATTCCGATGAAAGGCACACACAGAGGAAGACAATGACCTGTGTTATTTCATAGGACATGTATTTTTTCCCCTGTGGTAAGTTCTCGTGGGGTAATTTCCGACATCCATGCGGGCGAAATCGCGGGCAAAACTGTTAAATATTGTTATATATGGATAGTTAGGTCATCAAACCGAGGTTAGCGCCTACGCACTGAGTTTGTCTGGTGGATCATGGCCCACTTCTTCACAGAAAGAGAAGTCCTGTGTATGTGTGTATTTATTACAAAAATACTGAAGGATTTGATAAAGCATTATTTGAAAGGATATAAGATCGTTACATTAAGTGCGAATGCCAAAAAATATTTTTTATTTATTTAAACTTCATGTACAAGAGTGAAAAATAAGCGGACTTAATGCCTCAATGTATCGTCTTTCAGTGAACCTTTGGGTTTCAATTGTACAGCCATTACAATTACGGTATTCATCATTACATTTTTGATCATCGATACGGAAAGAAGAGGGTAGCGACGTATCTTATACAAACTGCGTGGAAATGAAACTTATAAAGTACGATGAAACAGTTAAAAGTGTGGTGAATGTTGGCTCATACATACATAAGTGATATTTGGTACATCCCTACATACAGGCGGAGTTTAGTAGAAATTATAGCGCTTTGTGAGAGAGAAGGTGCTGTGATAAGATTTTAATATTAAATATTGTAATCCTTTCGGTACTTTGGAAGAGGTTTTCAAGATTATAAGATTATTCTTGATTCTTTTTAGAAGCATTATCTACGAGTATGTGCATATTCAACCAACATAACAAGACAGAAAAACAGAAAAAACATTGGTTGTAGCACATTCATTCCAAAGACGATAGCCATAGAAGATATCATAATTCCTTGGATGACAATATCAATATGTTGTGGAAAAGTTTGCTGTTTTGTTCTAAATGACAACATAAATGGCAATCAATTATGAAAAGCAAGGAAGTTATAAAATTGGGAGTATCTATGTCCTTGGTTTTAATCACAAATTCTCGAGAGAGAAATAAAACAAGCCTTACCAAGGGGTATCGTATTACTGCCAGGGTTGCGGGACTGTTCGAAAGAGATACCGCGGCCCTGGAACACAAAGGGCAAAAGAAGGAACATAGATGGGTTTTAGTCAGTACAAGTCTGACACTGCCGCTCCGTCCAGAGTGGGAGGGGTCATTTGATGATTTCCCATCGGTAAACAAACAAAAAAAAAGGGGTATCGTATTATCCAGTACTAACTGGGTGGTGGAAGTCAGATAGGCAGTCGCTCCATGTAACATGCTGGTATTCAGCTGCATCCGGTTAGACTGGAAGCCGACCCCAATGTATTTGAGAAAAGGTCTAGGCAGATGATGATCTCGAAAGAGAAATCAAACATCACAATCAAACATTAAATTTTCATCCAAACTGAATTAAACATAACGCCAATGAACTCGAAATTCCTGAGATCGAAAGCTAAGTACTATAAAAGAAACCAATCGGTGCCTTACGATCTCCAGCGTTTACTTTCAGTCATAAATCTCAGAGTGAATGTCGAGCGAACTTTGATGATAGAGGGCGCTGCGACGATAAAATATAAATGTGCCTCGTTAATGTTAACTATGGTGGTGTAGGAGAAAAGAATGGGATTTGTGAGGAATAAATTGTCTTTGGGTCTACTTTGTACACTCTTTTTAGAGTCCCGTACCTTAAAAAGAAAAACGGAACCCCTTAGAGGATCACTCGCGTGTCTATCTGCCAATCTGTCTGTCACAGGTAATTTACTCCGAAACTTCTGGACCGATTGAGTTGAAATTTGGTATACACATGTAAATCGGTGACCCAAAGCCGGACGTTCCTTTTGGTGGGTAAAAAAGAAAAAAGAGTTGCAAACTACATCGTGTCACATGTCAAATGAAAGGGCTCATTGTGAGCATCTCAATTTTTTTTAATAATTATGTTAAGATAAATTGTTTTGAAGTTATTTAAGAAAATGGGGCCGAAACTTTTGAAAAAAAAATACAGAAAATTGTTCTTTGCCTATAGATTACAGGAAAACCTGTAAGAAATCTATGAACGTACGGAACCCTCTCTACTTGAGTCGAACTCGCAATCGATTCAAATGTTTCTTTGTTAGAAGAGTCATTCTAATAGGTACTACGGGCATAGACGAAGTGATATTCCACCAGCGGTAACAGTCAGTCAAAAATGTATTACAACATGTAACTGTTAGCCTGATTTCCTTCACCGAAGCAAATGATAATTATACAATATGAATCTGGAAAATCAGAGGTGAGTGTCTTGGGTTCGAACTCAAGACCTGTGACTTGGCAGTCCAACAGTCACACCACTAGGCTATCACTGTTATTGAAATGGAATCCTTTTACGATTACAGTTTTTTTGAAAAAACAGACAAATTGCTAGGATATTTTTAATAAGTAATTTCGAATTGGAGTCTGGCTACATCACCACCGCCAAATTGTTGGTTGCCTTTGTACTTTCTAATGCCTAGACTTACAATTCAAACGTAATGAAACTACAGAATAAATAGTAATTTAGAATTTAGAATGGTAACTTTCCTCTATTCGCAATTAAGTTGTAATTAGCTTGTATAATCTAATACAGTGTTATCTTGGCTCTGGGTGCCATCGAATAAGACAGCGTCCTTTGAGATACCATCTGATCTATAGTAAATGTTATTGTTTTGCTCCTCCGGGCGAATTCGGGACCACACTCCTCCGTATATTAGGCGGGAACCGTTACAGCTATTTAGGAGCTTAGATATATAGATATACATCTAGATAAATAGATATAGATAGGTCGGATTTTTTGATGTTTTGTGTGTTGATTTTCCTTGAGTATCGTGGAAATAGCGAGAGTAAAATACTCCTATTAAAATGTTTTGTTTATACACAGTCGAAAATACTTTAATTGAGATAATTATAGGAAAGTAGATCAGTCAACTAACCCAATTCAATTCTATTTTAGGGTTCCGTAGCCGAATGGCAAAAAAAGGAACCCTTATAGTTTCGCCAAGTCTGTCTGTCTGTCTACCTGTCTGTGTATGTCACAGCAATTTATTCCGAAACTATTTTAGGACTACACTTGAAACTTAGTAGGTAGATGTATTCTGAGAACCGCATTACGGTTTTTATAAAAAAATAAAAAAATATTCTCCCCATACATAGAACTGAAATTAAAAAAAAAAACATCAAACCTATGCGTGCGGGGTGTCTATAGATGTGTCTTTAAAAATGACATTGAGCTTCCTAAAACCATTTTCTCTCAAAGTCAATCTTTTGAAAGATAGATACTTCCAAAGTGGTAAAAAGTGTGAAAATTCTGAAAAAAAGAAATAGGATTATAGAACGTAAAAAAAAACTTTCAACCAAAATTGGTTTCAATAAGATTTGATGTTTATTTTTTGAGATATGGGACTTTTTCATCAAACTGCAGCAACAACTTTGTTTTTCATTAACATACTATGAAAAACAAATTTAGCTTTGTTGTTGAATGTAAAACAATACAACATATGAATGAGCCTTCAAAATATTTTTAGTATATTGTTTGGCAATGCGTGTGAGTACGACTCGCGCTTTCTTCTTTGTTCCGCCCCGTCCTGTTGAATCTATAAAGGAGATCACCCAGCCTCTATACATTTTTGGGCTATTTTCAAAAGTCAACGAAAATAAACATATTATTTAGATAGAACATAATAAACACTTTTTATTATCACACCTAAGTCGTAAGTCAATTCACCGAGAAGTTATTCAACCTCAAAATATCTGAGATCACCCAGGTTGAGCAATATTTTTTTTTTCGTCTTTCTTCACGATTTGTGCATTTAGCCCATGTCATGTCCGGCAATTATGTATTGTTCAACTCATTGCGTTTAAAAATAGGGATAGTAAATAAAAATACTTGACTTATGATTTAACTCTATACAACGTGTAACAGAAAGAGTATAATCATATGGAATACTGTGGTACGGGCCATCAAACTGAACAACTTTCTCTATGGGACCACCATCGAAATCGTAAATAAATAATCAGCTGTCCCATACATTTGCGACGAGTAGGTATTGAAATTTTGTATAGGACAGCTGATTATTTTTTTACGATTTCGATGGTGGTCCCATAGAGAAAGTTGTTCAGTTTGATGGTCCGTACCACAGTATTCCATATGGTTATACCCTTTCTGTTACACGCTGTATATATAATAAGTTTATTTTTGTTGGCTGGAACTTTTGAAAATAGCACATTCTGGGTGATCTCCTTTTTGTTATTCGTTGTATGTTTATTGTTATTTTTTTATCATTTTGTATGATGCACGTCATGTCTCTGCGACAAATAAATACTTTTTCTTTCTTTTTTTATTTCAATTAATAGTTGAACGGAAAAGTAACCTCGTTTCCGTATTGATTAAACCTCCTTCCAAGAAAATAACGGAAGGAAAGTTTGGGGACAAAGAACAGTGTAAAATAAAAGCTAAATAAAACTGAATTATTTATAAATTACGATACACGCTTATTGCCTATCCAGTCACTTGTTTAGACCTTCTGGTTGTCCTATGCGTACAGCGAGTACCAGAAAGGAGTGGTCATATTTCAGGGTGTGATTCACCAAACTGAACATATTTTTCCATGGGACCTCTCACTGTCACACATATTAGAAAGCAAAAACTAATATTTCCTCATCATTAAAACTACTTTTTTTGAGATATTTCGGCGCTGTTGCAAGCACCATGATCACTGATTAACTTGGGAACTCAAAACAAATATTTCATCGACTAGTACCGTAGTTCTATAGAATAATAAGAACGCCTATAAGTATAGTAAGAATATACTGAGATAGCTTATCGCAGTATAATATCTATCTTTACCATCCTATCCGCACGACACCCACCTCTTCAATCCTAATCTGCTCCACATCCTTGGCTTCATCTAATTGAAGCTTAAGTTTGTACGGATCGCTTCGCAAAGGATTCCTTCGTTTTGTTTCCCTGAGTTCACGTGCGCTTGATTCCTCGACCGTTAAGGCGTCTATTAGAACAGGTTTCCTGCAGCGATTTCAATAAGAGCTTTATTGCTTTACGGACAATGCGACCGGCCTTTCTTTTGCTGATAAATAATGGAGCTGATTGCTTTTGAGGACGTGCTAGCGTTTTTTTTAATATTTTTGAGTTTGGGGTTCGCGAAAGATTTAGGAAAGTAGGATGTCAAGATCGGATCTTACGTTTGTACATTATTTACAAATTATAAACAGACATATTATAATTATAAAAATACGCAGCATAAGTTTCAAAAGGGTAAAATAAATACAGGGCGTCAAAAAATTCATCCGCATCGGTGTCAACGGGAAAATGCTCAGACGACTGGCAGCAGATTCTTTGGCCAAAATAGATCTTACTACACATACTTCTATTCATACTTTTAGTAAGTCTCAAACCAACCAATCAATAAATCATCAATGTAGCCAGAATTTTCACTCGAAATTCAGCTTCTATTTACTTTTTAAACTTGCGTTTAAGTTTGAGTTAAATCCCGTGTTTTGAATTTAAATCAGCGGTGTGAGCACTAATAAATCATCCAAAATGTCAACTTAAAAATAATAAAACTAGAATCTTTTTCTCAGGTGCATACGAGGTCAGTAACCTGTGCGGTCTACAAACTCGTTGCCACACCCAAAAAGCCATTCTCATAGATAAGCTCAAGCTCTTCGTATTTTAGCACTTGCAGCTTCTATTTCTCAGCAAACGAGAAGAAACTTCAATGATACACAAACGCTAAACACGTATGTAGCACCTGCCCCTCCTGCCCCTCGATTAGCAACTACTAACTAGTCGGCGAGTGAGTACTTCGGATAGTTTAGTCGCTCGGCCGAGAGCGAGTTCGCGAAGGCGACGGGTGAATATTGGCTGTTACGCGTAGGTTTGTACGTACCAAGCAAACTAGTCTCTCAGCGAGTGTTCCG
Source organism: Eugnorisma glareosa (assembly GCA_947578425.1). NCBI lineage: Eukaryota > Metazoa > Arthropoda > Insecta > Lepidoptera > Noctuidae > Eugnorisma > Eugnorisma glareosa. Next base: position 15,699,489 of record OX387970.1, on the reverse strand, counting down.
CCTGCTTGGCGAGCCTGAACGAGTAGTTACTTCCACGATAATTTCATAGTTTAAATAGTATTTCAAAATTGGTTAAATTAAATATAGTAACTTTAATATAAACGTTCCTTAGCGACAAACGGGAGTACACTTGTACGATTCTTGAGCGAGAAAACATCCGAAATCTAGTATGTGTATATGCACTGTGTTAGGTAAAATGGCATCATAATATTGTTGCCAAAGTGACGTAGTAAGTTTTAGTTACTAAGCCATTTGCACACTATTGCAGCGTTGCTACGGACCGCGTTAATGTGGCTGTAATAGAACAGAATTAATGAAAACGGATTACATTTCGTGGCCGAATTGTGGCCGTTGGTAATGCATGTTAACTATGTTTAGAAATCAAGGGGTTTATTTATTAATACTGCATGAAGTTAAGTATATTTATTTGTTAACACTTTATGTACAAGTAGATAACCGTATAAAGAAGGACTACGCCTTGGGCATTTTCTACCAGTCATGGTAATGCAGAAGCAAAACATAGATAGTGCTAATATAACAGATTTACAAGAAAATATATTATAACTCTAGAGTTATATTCTATAAGTAAAAATAATACAAAAAGTACTACAATATGTGGTCCAAAAATGAACAGTTTCGAAGATATCGTCAATCTCTCGATGTGTGTAGTATTGGTTTCTAAGTTTCATTGATAAATACTTATTATTCATTTTCATTCAAACCAATCATTCATATTTAAAGCTAAGAAAATGAGACGTTATCATATTTCACGTAAGGGTGTTTTACATTAATAATCGTGACTTTGTCGAATTATTTTGTACTAAAAATGAAAACAAAAAGAAAAATATAATTGAAAAATAATTATGTCAGTTGATTCTTTGATATGCTCTCATTCCATTCCATTCATTCATATCATTATGGATTTCCATTTCATTATGGGATATAAAAAAAAACACCTTGTATAGTATCTTTTGCCAGTGACTGTTAATCTGGCATAAGCGGCAACTCCATGAATATACAAAATGGATCAGTGGTCTGTCAATGGCACGTTGCTATCTGTTTTTGACATACTTTATTTGCAATTAGCAAATCTGTCAAAAACACAAGCGTGAGACCACAGAACTGTTTGTAATTTGTTGGGAGTTGCGCAGCTTGATTCATTTTGGGGCATTATCGTCCATTCTTACTGTGTGTTGGTTAAGTAATTCTAGAGGTTGCTTAGAAAGTTTAATTACCCGACTACGTCAAAGCCAAAAGGAAAGGTTATGATTTTTTTAAATATGATATATAATACGCACCCACGATACAGGAGAAATTCCTAGTGTGGGGCAAGTTTTCATAAAAAAATAAAAAAAAACAATTTGTTGCCGGCGACCTTCGTCCGTGTGCAACTTTTATTAAAAGATTACTTCCACATTTAAATCGGATTTTGTTAACTAGACTTTTATTTTTTTTTGCACGGAACCCTAATCCTTTTTCTGAATTAAAAGTAGCCTAAGTTAATCCTTTTAATATCAGCTATGTTCCAATGAAATTCCCGAAAAAATGGGCCCAGCCCTTTCGGAGATTTGCCGGAACAAACACACAGACAGACCGACAGAGAGACAAAAATTTTAAAAATTGTTTTTTTATTATAAGTATCGTATAATTATGTAAATCCTTTTATATGCATTCAGTACCTGTTATTTTGAAATTACAAACAGATACGGGTACCTATTCGTCATCAGTAATTACCGCCAGTATTTTTAAATGACGGCTTCTCCTTAAATGTGTTTGGAAACCGTGTGAGAGAAAAGCAATTTCCTACTACAGACGTATCACAATAATTAATTGCAAATCTGTTCTAATCCCACATGATATCTGTTTAGCTCACATTTGAACACACATTAGCACGAAGATAATGAGAATATTATTCAAATGTATCTCATTTAAACACGATAATTATTTAACATTAAATATGGCGTCCATTCGGCTACCGATGCGTGTGATTTGCATAAATATGCATAATTCCTAATATCAAAATATCAACAAATTATCGTTGTGGCGCATCTGGTCTATGGAATACAAATTGATTTTGTGTATTTCGTATGTTAATGCTTCGTTATTGGGTTTAATTGTGTGCTAGGACAATAGGATACTTAGGATAGCGAGCAAATGCCGGGGCCATTTAGTTTTAAAATATTTATAAAAAATTACGTGCAAAGTCTTTCAGAACAATTACAAAGAAACAAAAACCAGCTAAGTGCGAGTCGGACTTGCGCGCGATGGGTTCCGTACCATTATCTAAAAAAAAAAGACGTTTGTTGTATGGGAGCCCCCCTTAAATATTTAGTTTATTCTGTTTTTAGTATTGTTTGTTATAGCGGTAACAGAAATACATCATCTGTTAAAATTTCTACTGTCTATCTATCACGGTTCATGAGATACAGCCTGGTGACAGATAGCCAGACAGACAGACCGACGGACAGTGGAGTCTTAGTAATAGGGTCCCGTTTTCACCCATTTTTTTTTTTCGGATGGGAAATCATCAAATGACTTCAGAGATGTCAGCAACAGGAAGGGGTCCGCAAGGGCCGATGCCTGCCGGTGCTGCGGGACTGTTCGAAACAGATACCGTGGCCCCGGAACACAAAGGGCGATGAAGGAACATGGATGGGTTTTAGTCAGTAAAAGTCTTACACTCTCTCCTGCTCAGCACAGAGCGTTTTCACCCCTTGGGTGCGGAACCCTAAAAATAGACACGTTTCACTCAATAGCTACTTAAATACCGTCCATTCCTACCAAGTGATTCATTTTAAGGCTTCTAGTCGTTTCTATCCTAAGTAAAGGAGAGAACACACTCGAACAATTATAATATAACGAAATAAACTACGGACATTACCTCCTCATCAATAAATTAACATTTAAGTTCAGTGACAAGCTTGCCTGAAGCCCTGAAAAGAAGCTAAGTATAGAACTTTAATAGCCCGACAGCCTTGTAATAATAAATTAATGAAGAGATCGAATTTATCAATATTTTACACAGCGTGTGCTTGACTGGTGAGATGACGACTAACAGAGAAGTATGGAAGAAGAAGATATGCTGCGCCGTTTCAAAATAAATTGAGATGAGGGCAGAAAAATGACCATGCAGGCTGTGAATGGTGGTGAGCGGTACTTGCTCAGATAATATAGCTAGCTAGATTAGTTTGAGCACAGTGAACACCAGATCATTGAGGGAGTGGAACTAAGCGGCTTAAACCTAGCAAAAGTTGATAGACACAGTATAACAACAGCCAGGGAAGTTAATTCTTAAAAAAATTGGGAACCAACTTAAATTGTCCGTAAATTCAAAACACAACAATCATCCTTTGACAGTTTATAAAAACACGGCAAATGGGCGCCGCGTGTCTATTCGAAAAAACAATTTCCTTCAATGCACGTAAGTGGTATAGGTGTAAAAATAATTGTACCAAACTCGCGTGACCCATTTTAACACAATTTCTTAATAATAACTTGTAAATGTCAAAGTATTTATGGCGTCGCAAGTGAACTCTGTTTTTGGCTCACCGCAATACCATTTGCTTCCACATTAGTGGTGTTTATCGAAAATTCCCCTGCCGAACTCTGTCGCGGTTCCCTGCGTGTATCGCTGGAGTAATCTGTCCCCTGAGGCTACGAACATCCGTGGACAACTTACTGCTCCGCGTATACGCATTCCAGACGTTCACTTGTTTGAATAAGTTCGCGGTCGAGTCAAGTAAGCTAGTATGTTTTGGAAATATTTTAGAACCGAGGACCGTGTAACCGAGGCTTATAGCGGCATGAAACTAAACACAAACTGTGATAATATACAGGTATATGTGTTACGCTATCGGGTTTTGATTAATGATATATTCACAGACATCTTCCAGCCCTCGCACCATTTTTATTTGATAAATTATTTTATTATAAAGGGTGTAACAAGACTCTTAACGAAACCGAAAGGCACCTGTTCTCCCCATCATTGCGATCATTTTTTTCTTCTAGACCATACCTGGGAACCTTCGAGTTACGGAGATATTGGGGGTCAAAGTTCAACATTTTCCAAAAGTTTTTTTTTTTAATACATATTTTTAAAGTAACATTTTTACTTTACACACCTCCACGGCCCCCGTACTATGCAATTCATCCATCAGCTCAATGTTTTTTCTTTTCTGTATTTAGTGTGTACATAAATTGTTAAATAAATAAATAAATAATTTTTCACACCAAAAAAAAGTCGTTTCCCAGCAATAATTTTTAAGTTACTTATAGTTTGATGTACATAATGCTTGGTTGACGGCTTCGTGAAGGGTCTTGTTACACCCTGTATTAATTACGGTAATACTGAGATGAGTTTGACTTCTGTTCGTGAAGATTTGGTTTTCCAACACTTCGTGGGTGAATTCGCGGGCACAGTTTATTATAAAATATACGATTCATACTCGTATTCATCATCATCATCAGCGAACAGCAGTCCATTGCTGGACATAGGCTTCCTCAATCGCACGCCACTCAACTCGATTCTCGGCAACTCTTATCCAGTTGGTTTGTAAATATCATATGATAAATGCGCAAATAACTTTCGCTGCTACCTCTTCACGCCCTAATGGACGAATGGCTTTTGATGTCATTTTGCACACAGGTGGGTACCTGGGTTAGATAGGACACTGGGTACTTTTTATCCCAGTAGTGCGTTCCTGTGCAATATTTCCCGGAGATCAGAAAACCACATAGGCGACGGCGACGTCACGGCCAAAAGCTAGTGTATTATTTATAAAATACATAAGAGCGGGATGTTTTGAGCTGAATAAAAGCACTTCTACATCTTCGGTATTGAGTTTATTTAATTTACTTCAGTAAAACACGAAAAATGCTCGAAATTGAACGTGAGAGGCTTCTATTCGATATTATAGAGGTAAAGTTAAGTTAGTATCGAGTATCAAAATAATACTCGAAAAACACCTGAAAATCTAAGCATCAGTTTAATTAAAATTGGTATCAGTAAACCAAAAGCCTTACTAAGAAGGCAATGTTATAGCTACGGCACCAACTATTCTTATCGGTCTGAGAAAAGAAGAAAAGTATATTCCCTTAATAGATTTTTATACGGAATACAAATACAAAGATGATGTTGAGCTTTTTCATTGGCCCGTAAATACAGGGTATAACAGGATCCGTCACGAAGCCGTCAACCAAGCATTATGTACATCAAACTAAGTAACTTTACGCAAAAATTATTGCTGGGAAACGACTTTTTTTTTTGGGGTGAAAAATCACGTTTTACGGTAGGACTCAATGTAACGCACTCAAAACATTGTGCTGATGGATGTATTGAATAGTACGGGGATCGTGGAGGTGTTTACAGTAAAAATCTTACATTAAAAATATGTATTTAATCAAAAACTTGTGAAAAAGTTGGAACTTTGACCCCCAATGTCTCCGTAACTATAAGGTTCCCAGGTATGGTCTAGAACAAAAAAATGATCGCGATGACGGGGAAAACAAGTGCCTTTCGGCTTCGTTAAGGGTCATGTAACACCCTTTATAGGTATCCGAGAGTAACTAAAGTTAAATCAAATTTATTCGTAAATGTAGATTTCATTACACTATGATGTTATGCTAAGGTCACATCAACAAAATAAAGTAGTTCTCATATCTACGGGATGAGAGGCTATCTAGGATTATTACATACTTGCCACTAGCTATTAATATAATGCCTGGCCAGCGACTACCACCACGCCACTATTCATATTTTTCCTCTAAAAAAATACACTGACGGGGTTTTAGACCCCTTTTAAGAGCAAAAAAGCTTTCAGTGGTTACTGGGTAATGGGCTTGACGTTCAGCCTTGTTTAATATTCTAAACTATAGGTTGCAGTTCCCACAGTTAATCGCATAATACGTATAATCATAGGCTCCTCTGATCTCTATTAATCTGTAAATCGAATTATACGAAGTCTCTAATCGGAGCTAATGCCAATGCTAATTACCAATGTGTATAGTTACACCTAAAGTATGTAAGCATGATAACTGACTGTGAGGTAGGCTTAGATTATCATTAGGTGACATCGGACGTTGGGTGAATCGAGCAAGGATACTGATAAGCACAGAACTAGTAGCTTCTTAAACGGTACTAGTAAAAGGATTTTTTATATTAAAAAATCCCAATGCTAATATTAAAAAAACAATGTCGTGATGGCCCAGAGGTTAAGGCCTCGCCTCGCCGGATGTGGGTTCAAATCCCGTCAAGTACAATGTGACTTTTTCCATTCATATGTACTTTCTAAGTTTATCTTGGACATCACAGACATCGGTGAAGGAAAACATCGTGGGGAAACCTGGACTTATAAAAGTCTGAAATCGCCAACCCGTCTTGAGCAAGCGTGGTGATCAATGCTCGTGCCTTCTCTGTTGAGAAGAGGCCTTTGCCCAGCAGTGGGACAGTAATATGCTGGTATTATTATTTCATTTATTCATATTTTTACAAACTAATTACATTTTTAAATATTCCTTAGAAAAAACAATATAAAAAACATTTAAAAATATAAAAAAGTATTATTATTATTATTTATATAATATTAAAAAATCATTGCTCAGCAAAATAGTTACCTCAAAATATTATTATTTTAGCAACAATATGAGTTCGTGATGCATCGCTGTTAATTGAAAAGCTGACCTTTTTTATGAACGCATTTCTAATAATAACTAGCACGCAATAAACATTGTTTTTTTTTTCAAAACTTAATTTTATTTAACGCATTCTCTCGCTCACTAGACCCCGCCATCCCCTTCGAACCTAACCTGTCCGAGTTGGGGTGCTACAAGTACTGAGCTCGCTTCGCTCGCTCTTGCATCCTATGATGACCTTGCCGCAATGCCTTTTTTTACGATGAAAATAAGTAATAAGTTTGTACACTCTGGCAAATTTGAAATGTAATCAGTAATTTTGAGGTAAAAATATAGGTAAAAAATAATTAATTGACGTAAATTGACTTGAATTGGGTGAAAAGTTTTTTGATGAGCATTTAAAAATAGTCCTAATAAAATTCGTGGAGCCAAAAGAAGTGCGTTGAGTGCACGACTTCTATCAGACCGTCTTCAAAGCCGTCAATTTCTATAAGTCATTAGTGTCAGTGCAAGTAAACGGTGATACGCTCGATCTGTTTGGAAAGTGTTGATGTCGCCTCTAGAAGCATCCGCCGGCATCTCCGTGCTCCGTGATGATAACAGATAGCTCAGAAAATATTACACTTGATCCTCGGTCATAACCTCGCTCGTAAATCTTGGAATAAAGCCCTGACGTTAAACCTAAGATAGTCCCAGACAAGAGAATGTACTAACCCACCCATTTTGACTCAATCAAGATCTCTGAAAGATTCTATTCACAGTAATAACTGGCGTACAAGTGAATAAGTACAGTAAAAGGCAACCCCTGTGACTTGTCTGGGATTTGACTGATGTGAATGCGCCATTTGCCTGAGGGAAAGGGGACTGATATGCTCTATGCTGAGTTTCTCTCCTGCCTCCAGGCGAAGATGTCTTGACAATTCGTACATACTTAGTAACTTGTGCCATCCCACGGTTCTTTTAATATCTAGTTACCGTGTTAAATTCCTTTGTGAATAATGTAGACTGTATATTCCATTTATTTAGTGTAACTTTCGTAAATTATGACTAATGAGTCGTGTGTAATGTTATGTTCAATTCGCAGAGACGAAAGAAAGCAGATGTTAATCTTTTTGTGTAAGTAATATGACTTTTTGAGGTATGTTTTGTGTTTCCTCGTGGTTATTGAAGCTAACACACAGTACGCTATGTATGTTTCTTGTTGCCCCATATGTTTGTTTGTAGCCTAATTGATACTTTTTCTGTAATGTAATGAAATAAAACAAATGAGACAATGTTTACGAGAAAATCTTCATTACGCTGTGTAGGCGTAAATTCAAGGTTTATTTGCTAAAGGTGGCCTTTTGTACAAAGCAAAAAGATCAAACACAAAAACAAGTAAAAGGTCAAGAATTCGTCTACATATTCCAGACGACCGCTTAATAGCCTACGGTTTCAATAGAAGATTGATTGAAAATCAAATCAAGTGACGACGAATAAACGATAAAGAAATATCGAATAAATCTGTAAACATCCCTGCGTCTTTCATTTGCATTCCTTGTAGATTTATACGACAGCAAGACATCATTACTCACTTTAAAAAAAAAAAAACTGGAGATGACAGTAAAAAATGGAAAAGGAAAGACATCCCTTTGTTAAAAACGTTTTATTTTCTGCTGAAAATATTGAAAACAACCCGAGGCGTATACTTTGCTCATATAATTAAACTTTCACAAATAAGCTGTCACAGAAATGGAAAAATAAATTTAAATGGTAACATTTTAAAAATAAACCGGGTGGATTTGTTTCAGCGGAATCACTTAATAATGCGGATGGCGCGAGTGGGAAGTCTGCGGCGCGTACTAGGTAAATTCGGCCAGCTACTGGTAGGGTCGGGGACGTCCCTTCACGGCTTCATCCCAAAAAATACGTGAGATCGCCGGATCTTTATGTACTGTTTGCGAATCCGACCGTCGATGTTTCAACCCTTCAAGGCTTCAGTACCTATAATATAAAAAGTTATTTCGCGTTCCGTCCCGACAATTTTTCATGCTTAGGGTCGCTGACGGAAAATACGTATTAGCCTTCACCAGCTATTTCGTATTATGTTTTTATTTTACAAGATTTCATTGGAAAACGGCACAGTACCTTGGGTTATGTACCGTACACGTGCCAGCTTTGAGGTTTGAGGCTTCGTAATGAGAATTCCGATAGAAATAAACGTTTGAGTACTAGAAACGAATTACTTTTACCGAGAAGTGATTTATTTAATGTGTGATATCATTATACTCGTATGAGTTATATGTCGGACTAGTCTGAGACTAAATAATTGAAAAATAATGAAGCATGAACCGAACTAAAGTAAATTGATAAGAGTGTACCTACTGTGATAAATCAATTTGATGAACGTTGTTATCGTTCGGGCCCGATAGCTAAAAAGAAATTGTGTGGTAAACGGTGCGTAAATCGAAGCATCATCATTACGTACGTTTGGTATCGAAATTTAATTTATTGGGAAACTGCCGCCTTGCTTTTGTCTTTCATAGATTGATACCATTACAAAAGGGAATAACGGTCTACAATTCCCTTTTGTAAGCACATTGCCAAATTGAAAGGAACGCGCTGTTCAATGCTGGAAATCAGAGCTTTGGTTATACGTAATCTATTTGTATACCTGAGGGATTCACTCAGAATACGTAAGCTGAATTTTGCGTTAAAAGCAGACAATTAAACCGTCTATGTCACGATTAAAGTGCCACATAATTAACATTACGAGTTGGTTGATAACCACGACTTGACCGCTGCTCGTGACGTTTTGGCAACTTGAAACTAAAATGAACTACAAAACGTTGTTTATTACAAAACCCGCTCGAACGACCACGTAGCGAAAATTATCTATCTAATCTAATGTTATTTACACATACAAAATATAGCAATTCATAGAGCGTAGGTGTAGGAAAATAAAGCTAAAACGTGAGGTCGGAGGATGTGTTCCGGAATTTTCCGACAAATGATCGGTCCCGCTCGGAAAGTTTCAAATTACGGTCGGGCAACGCTTTGCTTTTAGTTCACTGAAATATTATACGCAATCACTCGTTCGAATTCTAAATTACTTTTGTAATTAAAATTCCCAGTAAAACGTCTAGAGCAGCTACTCCAATTTAAAATTGACGGATATGAGAGTTCAATGCGCAAAAGTTAAAGCAGATTGTTGGAATTGGAGAGCTGAAAAAATCCGGTTGCAGTCTTAAATTTGCTGACGAGGCGCGGTGGGTGCTCCGGGTTCCGCTCGCCTCGCGGATCCTGACAGCCTGATTACAAAGTTTCAACAGAATGATGCCGAGAAAGATTTTTTAATGAATATTAATTCCTTTCAAGTAAAACAAAGTTTGTTCTCGGCGCGGATCGGTAATTGCTTCGTTTTTCGTTTACGCTGAAATTCTTAATCTCTTCCCGTTGTCGAAATGCTAATACAGCTGAATTGATTTTCGCAGCCCGAGTCTTTGTTTTGATTGATGGAATCCGGTAATATTATATACCTGTCCGGGGTAACAATGAACTTTCCGGCGTTCAATAGCATTGATCCTTGTGAACGTAATTCCCATCCTTCCGTTTTGTAAATTCCAAAACTTGATTAATGAAAACGGCTCAAGTTTATATCTACCTATTAAAAATACAAAACATGATACCGTAGCATAATTGAGGAGGAAAAACAGGATTAAGTAACTAGCTGGAGGGCAGACAGGAAAAGTATATGTATAGTCATGTAATCATAATGAATATTTTTTTCTGGTTTATGTTTGAAAAAGGTTTTCGCAATTTGGATAAGTCATTACAAGTACCTACTCTACCTACGTTATTTATTGTGAATAAAAGAGAAAACGAATATTCGGATATACCTAATTATTTATTCTGCTTGACATTTCAACAGCAGCATTTTGAACGTGTAATATTTTTTTATTTTCATACATTTTTTATCATGAATTTCAGCAACATAAAACAAAAAAAAGTATAAAACAAGACTACATGTGAATGCTTTATATAATCAGTCGGGAGTAGAGGCGTGATGGAACTTTATAGACTGCCTTGTTGGTTGACTGCTTGCAAGCGCGATTGTTGAACATGAGATCCTGGGTTCTTTTCCTGGGCAAAGTCATCATCATCTGCCTAGCCTTTTCCCAACATAGTTGGGGTCTGCTTCCAGTCTAACCGGATGCAGGTGAATACCAGTATTTTACATGGAGCAACTGCCTATTTATCTATGATCGGGCAAACTGTTATTGAGTATTTTCATCAAGAATTTTCTCAGTAGCAGCCACGGAGTCTGGATTTGTGCCATGCACATGTGACTTAAACATATCTGACGAAATGTGGGTGTACGGTAATTAGGTAGACCACTGCGTAACCTTTCAAGTATAACAGGCATGATGTTATGTATACATTAACTTTGGTGATTGTTCTCATAGTTATAAACAAAATTGACTAAGGGACCAACTAAAAAATCGGGAAAAAGTATTCATTTGTCCCCATACATGTAAATCGTCAAAATGTAGGATACCGGAAGTTTTCTATTCGTGATTTTAGAACCCATTGTAACATTTATAAAACCCCTTAAAATCTTTGAACTAAAACTAAGGTTGTATAATGCTGGTAACTTAATGGGTCCTGGCCACAGATATGGATGTTCCTAGATAAAGTATCACGATCCATATGAAAATCAAACGCGCCATTTTTTGACTACCTACTAAGACGTCATAAGCACTATTTAGTAACTATACAAATAAGTTAGGTACTATAAAAATTAGACTAGGTTTTTATTCTTTAAATGTAGTTATAACGTTGTTTTTAAACAAATTAGCTTTCTGCAACAGAAGCCCCGTTAATAATAAAATGCAATAATATATAAATCAAACAATCATAAACCTACTAATCACACCTACTTCGAGCACGCGAAGTAGGTGTTCTTGCGTTATCTAGGTATATATATATCTGTAAAGCATCGATATGTAAAGCCAAGTCAGAGGCCCATTGGCGGCATAAAAACTCTGGCAACAGGTTAGGCACTAACCACACGACAAAGAAGAAGATCTATATGTGTGGTCCTGGCTTTATGAAACTGTACCTATGTAAGTAGGTAGGTACAGGGAGACTGAGGCCTTTGGTCCATGTGTTACAGTTGGCATAGTGCCTAATGCCTGATGGCGGAATGAACATGGAAAGGTACCGCCTCGTAATGGATCGTCCATCTTGTGTTCATGTAGGTTCCTGTTTACACAGATGTATATTAATTTGTTTGCGTTGAAATGTAGCTAAACATGTATTTTCATTTTGCTAATCTGTCTTTTTGCGGTTCTGACCATTTGAGACAAAATACTAACACCTGACAATTCGCTAATCTGTCATTTTGCGTTTCTGACTTTCTGCGCCCAAACCCTTCATGTACAGTTTCAAATGAACGTCATGTACACAAGTAAAGTGTTAATAACATAGTTTTAGGGTTCTATTTACTAACACAAATTGAGCTCATCTATGAGTCAGAAAATAAATAAATGATTGTTATTTTTGTTAAGGAATGACAATGCACAATTTTGTAGTTGGTATCAATTTTACAACAAAATTAATTTCCCTGAATAAGGCTGCAATAAGTAAAAAGAAAAACAATGTTAAATTATTGTTAGGTTAGTTTTAATTCCATAATTGATCATTCCTACATTAGGTAATCAGTCTTTCAAGAACAATATTATGAAAATTTTATTTAAATTATCACTTATTATAATGTCTTATTAATCTCCGTAGGCTACAATTATCAAAGACATTAAAAAGAATACTTAGCACCCCCCTCGATTCCCCGACTCACCATCTTTTCAAAGAGGAAAGTATAAAAAAGTAATGTTAAGATATTAGGGTGGCTTAACTCAGCTACCCTTAATTAGGTGCTCAGTATTTTCCCTATCATTTATAATCTCAAATGTTCTGAGATTTGTCAGTGTTGTTGTCAGATAAAATAAAAACCCGACAAAGTGCAAGTTGGACTCACTTGCCGGGGGTTCCCAACTTTGGAAGGAAAAGAATTTTTCCATTATCAAAGTTTAAAATCATGATGGCAATGGTATTTTTATATAATTTTTATTTTATTTTTCTTCTTAAAGCAAAACTGTATCACGTTAAAAACATATTTCGACTAGTGTAAATAAAGCTTTTTTTCAGTCTTAAGCTGAAATAAGCAGATGTGAAAGACAGGCGAAAAAGCATCAAAGGGTTACTTTTTATTCATTAATGCATATTATTATTGCGTATTATTTGAGTTTATTGTGTGTAAAACTATGTATAGAACTGGAACTATGTGCCATAAAAGCAATACCTTAATATTCAAGCCACAATTCTACTAATATTATAAATGCGATAGTTTTTGAGGATGCATGCATGTTTAGATGTTTGTTACTTCACGCAAAAACCACTGCCCGGATATGGATGAAATTTGGCACACAGATAACCCGGATTAACACATAGAATACTTTTTATTGCGGTAGTACGATACGATCTCGCGGGACAATTATCGAACTAAACGCGGGCGAAGCCGCGCGCATAATCTAGGAATTTATATCTTACTAGCGGCCCGTCCCAGCTTCGCACGGCGTGCCTATGTTACTCAAGAATTTGGAGTCAAGGTCAAAGAATTTTTTAAAATCGGCGCAGTCGTTTTTGAGTTTATTCATTACAAACATACACACAAAAATACAAATCTTTCCTCTATTAGTGTAGGTAAGGTGCTATTGACCGATAACATTATCATTTACCAACAGAATCCTAAAAACGTGCCAACCTACTCTACGTTTGTTCGTACAAGAATCGTAATTAAGGTATTCTTTGAAGCTCGGATAGCCAAAGGCGGAATAATACGTTATCTTGAATTTCAAACCGTAACGTTGAAAGGAAGATTTGTTGGTAAAAGGCAGCTAAAAGAAATAGCTAGTTACTGAGAGAACAAAGCCATTGATTTTGGCAACAAAATACATCAAAGGGTACCTCCTGAAAAAGGTTGGTACAGAATGGAGGCTGTGTAGATGTACTATAATGGCATAGTGCCTTTAGTTAGGACGGCTAGACTCTGGATAGACAGGAAAGACCTATCGAGTAGGGTAACAAAAGAAAAAGCCAAGTCATGGGCACACAGGAATGGGTAAGAATTGGACAGCGTAAGGGTATTAGAAAATTTTTGGCATTTAAAGATCAGTAAATGTGCCTTTGGATATCTTGATTCGAAGACATGTGATATCTACCAATTCGCACTAGGCCCGCGTGGTGGATTATAGCCCATTCCCTCTCTAGAGAAGAGGCCGTGTGTCCCAGCAGTGGGAACAAGGTTGATTATGTAAATGTGCTTTTTTGGGAAACTTGGGAAAAAGTTGGAACTTTGACCCCCAATATCTCCGTAACTAAAAAAAATACGGAAAAGTGGACCAAAAAAGCCACAGAATGGTACCCAAGATATGGAAAAAGACGTAGAGGAAGGCAGTTGCAAAGGTGGGAGGATGATTTGCCAAAAAGTTGGCGAAGAACTGCTCTGGACAGGAATAAGTGGAGGGAAATAGAGGAGGCCTATGTCGCAAGACAGCCTGACCTGGTAGCTGATTAGTTTTAAGTTAATGTTATTACTTGCTTATTTTTAGGAAGGTCAGAGTAAAATAAAGGCTATTTTTTTTTTTTTTTATCTCCGTAACTAGAAGGTTCCCAGGTATGGTCTAGAACAAAAAAATGATCGCAATGACTGGGAGAGTAAGTGGCTTTCGGCTTCGTTAAGGGTCTTGTTACACCCTGTGTATTGAATATTATTCAATTATTATTAATTGAATAATATTAATAAAATTCAACTGATTCGATTCCAAAGTCGAGCAAAGTGTTATTAGGTATATCCATGAAGAATTTCTCAGCAGCAACCACGTAGTCTGGATTTGTGCCCGGTTGATGGCAATAAGCTCGCCGGGTATTACATGGGACTTAAAACACAACTGGCAAAGTGGGTGTACTATAAGTTACGCCTCTGCCTAACTCTTCTGGGATTACAGGCGTGATGTGATATATGTTTGTATTTTATTATTTGTAGTATTGTCTCATTCTCTCATACTGATATCGTTTGTATCGCTTCGTGCGAGATGTGTAAACTGTCGCGTGATCTGAGTCGTCACCACATCACGTCCTCCGATTTTAATGTTTAAGGCTATGTCTTCTAATATGAAGACCATCATTTAATCACTAGAATTAAGAATGAACTCAAACGACATCCAATATTAAAAGCTCAAAGCCAGCTAACATTAAAAATGTCTCCAAGATAAAAAGTGTTCATTACAGCGTCCACTAAGATTAAATCAACGTAGCGATATAAAACTTGGAGGAGATAAGATTCCTATTGTGTGATCGGGATGAAAGCGCGGGAGTGCTGCCCCACAATGGCCGCCATGCTGTTCCATACCCTACAAAATGGAGACCACATCTCTCATTTCTGAAAACAACGGATTCAAACACTTTTATTGTGCGATAAATTGGAACAAATGGAAATACGCGACCATAATGAAGTTGACGTAAGGCTCATTTTCCGTTGCATTGTCCTTCGCCGATCAGGTTGCGTGGTGTGTGAATAGGCCTTAAACGTATTGAATTGTGATGATATTGCAGCTCAATGTTTTGAGATAAAATATTGATGCATTGAATGAGATTGTACCGCTATTGTTTTTGCGCGATGAGATAAAAACATACAGATGCTTTCATTTGAATCAATATCAATAAACTATTCAATATTTTAATATGATGGAGACGAATAATAAAACAAAAAAAAAAACGACATAGTTATTTCCGATGTGTTGATACACGTGTAACAAAAGTCAATAATGATATCAAATCACTGTATCTACTAGTCTTTTATTGTATTCCCACTTCGCCGAAAACGTACTCTATTCAGTCAATAAGGCAACACACTCAACAGCAGCAACAAGACATTTTTATACAACAAAGGGGAAGACCTTTATATCAAAGCGAGAAAATAATAATACGCGCGGAGACGCGGACGTTGTGAATCACTCGCGAATCTCATCATAATGTGTATATCCTGCGAGTAAAACATTTGGATCAGGTGAAAGGAGCTGACAGAGCCGTAAGGTAACGTGAGCACACCAATCACGGAATGCATAACAAGGGCTTCGCTTATATTATAGCGTAATCTACACTAATGTTCCGTGATTCGTCTCCTTATTGTACACAATACCCTGTTAATGTGAACTATTCTGAGGCCCAGAATAACAACTGTTTGAGCAGATTAACACTGATTTAGAAATGATTTCCATAGCATTATACGGATTGACCAAGTTTAGTATCACTTTACAACGGGTCGGACAGCTTTTGGAAATTGTTCGGCTTCTCAACCGACCGACCTACCTATTTACCTACAGAAAAGGAATCCCTACACAAATATTTACGTACATTTTTATTAGAACTGTGATTAGGAGTAAAGAAGAATATATAGTGCTATAAACGTTTGGTTCAAAGCAAAAAGGTTTCCGGGGTTATTTGAAGTTACGATAGGATGTAAAAAATAAAAGTAAACTGGAACTCAACGAAAGGCACGTGTGAAATCTTTATTTTTCTAACTCGCCGCGAATCGAAATTTGCAAAAATGCCGGCTGGCCGAAAATGGGATCTCGCCGCTTCCCACACAGCGTTTTGTAAAGGAAAAAGAAATAAAAGTGAGTGTAGCACGACTGACTCATAAAAATTGTAGTAGCGTGGCCTACGGACGCCACGGGAAATGTCGAAAAATGGGGACGGTCTCCGAGATACGCCGCACTAGTATTTCATTGAAATCACTCTCGGCCTCCTAATAATAAAAGGAGAGAAACGATCCATAATAATTTTTGACTTACGAGGAATTGACATGGCCGCGCTGAGAAATTCGCAATGTTTGCCAAATTGTTTGCGTCATGTTTTCTTTGAGTCTTTGAGTTACCGGCGAAATATTGCTTAAATATTTATTTTCTTGACGAGGTTATCTGAGGTAGACATAGTAGCGATATGAAGGCAGTAGTGGGAGGTTTTGGTTTCAATAATTAAGTAAACATTTTGTATCTGACAGTTACGTCACGATTCATAGCGATGCTCCGGAATTTACATAAATCTGTATTTCATTAAAATGGTAGATGCGGATAACTAGTTAATAATAAATACATTTACGTATTCCACTGTAGGATTAGGTGGGAAGCGGATTTTGGTTTCAGTGAATAATTCCATACAGCGAGATGGAATATATTTACCTTAGGACTTCTTGGTCGCTAGGATGTTCGCAATTTAGTAATTAGAAAGGCCATAACTTCAAAGGCGATAGGACTGGCGATCTAGAGTTGTAACCGCAAACATCCAAAATGTAGCCAGGAAGTACTTCAAATTCACGAGATTCTTCCTCAAAGTTTTTTAATTACCGACGACGACGCACCAAAAAGCGAATAAAACGGAAACGCGACATCATACGTTAGCCAGTAATTAAAATGCGTGTACCAAGAGTCTTAGCCGGCGTTAAGATGAACAAATAACTTGATTTCTATTCATAATGAAGTCAATAAATAATTAAGTTACGAAGGACAGAGCCGCCTAAATTAAGTGCGAAATTTGATTTCAACAAGAAGTTGTCATTGTAAGTTGAAGATAAAGGTATTACTAGAAGATTTTAGTAGGGAAAAAGTTATTGAAAATCGGTTTTTAAGTCACCATTTGCTACAATTTGACAGATTATTAATTTAAATATCGCCGGAACCCGTCATGATTTTTGAGAACGAGTATAAGGCCCTAACAGACATTCTAGCTTCAAATTCCTTTATTCATAAAACAATACAATGATTTCGTTTGTTTTAGCGCATAAGATTTAATGAGCCCTTCCGTCTCTCAGAAGCGTATAACTAAGAGAGTATGTCATCACGTTTTGTCTGAAACGTCCTTGAAGAGAAAGGATTTTGTTTATCATGCAAATAAGCAGTTTAAACGTTTATAAGAGGATCTCCGGAGGCTTTGTACGACGCTGATACAATGTACTTACTAGCGTAAAATTAAATTGTTCATTGGAAAACAGTTTCTTACTAAGTTGCAATTTTATTTTGTACTTTGTGGGTGAAGACGTAATATTAACTTTGCAATGAGTTGTTTAAATACGCTTATTTCCAGCTGTGGACTCATCAGCTGCCTAGCCTTTTCCTAAATCTATTGGGGTCAGCTTCTAGCCGTTCCAGTTGTGGACTATGTTATAAATAAAGATAGAAATTGTGGTCTAAAAGATTTACTCTTGCCTTTTCAGAGACTCACTCACAGTCTACATAGCCATCATCTTTGGCAAACCAAAAAAAGAAATGGCTGACGTCAGTAAACCCGCAAATGTTATTACTCACTTTCAGAAAACTCGTAAGAAAATACGGATAAATAGGTAATTACTTGCGTAATAAGATGGCTGGAGAATTAATGACGGCCCTTGACCGACGACGCGGGTTGTGGGCCATTGGTTGCCGTTTCCATCAGGGCTGCTACCCCTAGATTTATAACTCTAGCCTCATTACATCCCTAATTATGTTTACGGGTCGTTCTTATTCCGAGGTCGAAGATTCGGTTAGTAATTGATGCCGGTATTCTGGTAAAGTGGTTTATATGGGTTGGTGTTTTTAAATGTGCTACTTATTGGCTTAGAGAGGAGCGAGGCCTTTTTATTTGTTTGTTTGTCTCGATTTTTCTTATGTTTTATTGACAGGACTTCATTTCCTACCTCTTTTTAATATTGGGTCTTTCAAAGACTTGTATTAGTGTTTATAATGATAATGTGATGGCTACATTACGTTGGTCTACTGTTTGCAATCGCGACTCCTGAGCATGCGGTCCTGGGCTCGATTTCCGACTCGGGTAAATTGTTCATCAGGAATTTCTCTGTCTGGATTGGAAGTCTGGATTTATGCCCAGTTGATGGCAATAGGCTCACCCCTTATTACTTGTGACTTAATCATAACTGGCGAAATATGAGTGTACTATTAGCTACACCTCCAACTAACTCTTATAGGCGTGATGTTATTAACTTAACATAAAATATTTCTTAAGGAAATAACTTTTCTTATGAAAATATTTTGCTTCAGTTTTTAGTTTTATTATCTTTGAAAGCAAAACTTGCATTATGAAGTGTTCAAAGTAAACATTACAACATTTACTAACACCCACTAGCTAAAGATACCTTACAGCGGATAACTTGACTTCTAAGTGCTATTTAAACTTAGTATATTTGGAGCTTTCAAAGAACAGAGTACATCGAGAGATTAATAATGGTGCTATATACTCCATTACCTATTCTGTAATTAAGTTAAATGGATAAAATTTCGCCAAGCGTTGAAGCAAATGATTAATTTTTGGACGGAGGCATTTTATCACGGAAGTTTTTGAACTGAGCCGTTTAAGATTAAGTTGCTGTGGTTTATCTAGTATTGAGCCCAACCTTAGGCATTTTTTTCTGCTTTATCGTGTGGTTAGTGCCTAACCTGGTGTCAGAGTTTTTATGCCGCCCATGGGCCTCTGACTTGGCGTTACATGCCGTCGAGAAATATCTCTCAGCCATGCTGGTTTCCTCACGATGTTTTTCTTCACCGAAGCACGTGATAATTATACAATACGCACATGAATCCGAAAAATCACAGGTGAGTGAGTAAGTGAGTGTCTTGCATTCGTAGGTACTTGAGACCGAATTAAAATTAATTGAATTCCATTTTTTTTATGTTGGTTTATGATCAACAATGGACTAAAATGTAATTTTGTTTTGTTACGAGCGGACGGGAGTTCTTACCGGCAAAAACCATTAAAAAGTAAGTTTCATATCCTATACATACCCAGATTTGGCTAAACAATAACAGCCGCTCGGGTCGATCTTAAGGTTAAGTTGCTCTTGCCTAGGTCAGCCCGTGGATGGGTGACCACTCATTACATGATGAGTTTCCTCCTTGTCTTAGAAAACATGTTAAGATTTTTGACAGTCGTTACAGGTTTTCAGGGCCCGAAAGTCTGGCAACCAGCCTTACCAATGGGTATCGTAGTACTCAGTGGAACTGGGTTGTGGAGGTCAGATAGGCAGTCGCTCCATGTAAAATACTGGTATTCAGCTGCATCCGGTTAGACTGGAAGCCGCCCCTAACAGAGTTGGGAAAAGGCTAGGCAGTTGATGTTGTCATAATCATATTTAAGAGTTGGATTTTTTAAAATCCTTCCTTGGTTTTTCCTCACTTTCGTTTTATAATAATAATAATAATATAATATATCATTTATTTCAGGTTACAAAGACCCATAACATAAATACCTTAAAGACTATCATACATAAATATAAAAACCAGAAAATATAACTATTGTACACGAAGTGACGGCGTCGTGTTGCGCTGCGTGGTGTCACGTAGCCTTCCGCGGAAACGTCGATACATGACACCCTTCGGCCAAAACTCTTCCTTGAGGAAGGTCTCAATATGGTGAGTCGGAACTCGCACCACGAACGACTTGAAATTCGTGTTGTGGCGCGACTCCAACTTCTCAACCCTCAAGGTCCAGCTGGTCTTCGATCGGACATACTCCACGATCTCCTCAACCTTCGTGGTGTGATGTAGCCGGGATACATAAAGCTGCGTCGTTGGTATTGCCGGACGCAGCCCATTGGGTCCTGCCAGTGCGGTCCCGCACTGGTTCCGACTAGGGGGCTTCTTCTTCTTCTTCCTCTCTACCTTCATGAAGCCCTCCTTGTCACACGTGCCCGTAGCTGGGCCTTGCTGTTTCGAAACCCTGTTGGCAGGTTCACAGCAGCTCTTCTTTTCCCTCTTCTTGGCCTGCGACACAGGTTTGTGCGTGGCGACGATATCAGCGTAGGCACGTTTAGGGGTCAACGTACCCACACAAGTCACTGTTTCGACCGGCATAGAGTCAGCGACGGCGGCGGCGCAAGTTGCAACGCGTGCAGTATCAGCAGCGGGTGACGTAGTAGAGCTCGCCGACTCGAAACTGCCGACGCTAGCGTCTCTTGCTTTGCGACGCGTGCTCACGTTGGTGGCATCAGGTGACCTATTTACCGTAACGGCGCTGCGCAACAACTCCACTTCGGCTCGTAGCTCACCAATGGTGTTATTCGACATCTCCAACGTGGTCTGCACCTCGGCCAGGCTTGCCTTGAGAGTTGTGATGTCCTTCAGCAACCTGGTGACGTCGACGTGGTCAAACGTGACGGGGGGCAGCTTATGAAGCTCCTTCGCCACAAAAGCGGGCACGTCGTCCGGGTCGGTGCTCTTCATCAACGTGATGATGTCCTGCACACACTTCTGGCCACCATCCCTCCGGCGGGACTGCATCTGCTCGACTTTGCCGAGTGACTGGAACAGCAGCAGCTTGGCACTGCTGATCTCCTCCTCCTTGAAACTGGACTTGCAGATCTGCAAGATGCTGACTTCGTCCATGTAGTCGATGGCATGTTTGATAAACGCCAAGACTTCGTTGGCTATGAGTGGTTGTGAACTCATAACGACGACAACCGGGCAACGGCTAAAGCCGCGCGACACGTGAATATAATATTCGTATCGAGCAGCGCAAACACGTCCGTACTCGACCGCGCATTGCGTTGCACTCGTTCTTTATAAAGAACTGTTACCGAAATGTCATGTTTCTTAACCTAAGGGTTTTAGTTGTGAGTGGTTTGCCAGAGAATTTCGGAAATATAATGGATGTAAGCCGAAAGGCACTTGTACCCTTCGTCATTGCGATCATTTTGTTGCTCTGACCATACCTTCTCTTCGGGAACCTTCTAGTTACGGATATATTGGATGTCAAAGTTCCAGTTTTTTTTTTTTTATACAAGTTTTTATTGTGACCCCGTACTATTCAATCAGCACAATGTTTTGAGAGCCTTGTGCCGTAAAACGTGATTTTTCACGCCAAAAAAGTCGTTTCTCAGCAATGATTTTTGCGTAGAGTAACTTAATTTGATGTACAGAATGCTTGGTTGGCGGCTTCGTGAAGGGACGTTTACACCTTGTATATAAATGCCTAATACATACAGAAATATTTAAGGACTTTCTTCACTATTTACTAAAACAAAAAGGCATAAATTTTGTCACCATCATCAGTACCTAAATAAATACAGGGTGTAAGGAACAGCCCTCCACAAACTGACTGGGTGCATTCAGCTCCTGCTTTGAATCATAATTTTCTCCAGATAATTTTCGTTTATTTTTGTCGTTTTTCTAGTTACTATTCCTTTATTTAATAATCAAAATTACAAGGAAGAACGTAGGCATATGTATGACTCGTTTATCGAAAAAGAAGACACTTGCTGTTCCCAAAGTCACGAACTTCTTTGGTAAGCGCACTAGAAAATATGTAGTTCCGACGTTAGAAAATGAGCTACCCCCACAGTTAATATCGCATGCCAAATCAGCCAACCAGCTTAAAAATATACTTAAAAAACATTACCTCCCATTGTGTCCATAGCTTTTTTTGCATCCATGGACAATAGTAATAATTTTCCATGGATGTATGTGTATGAATCTATAAGTTCACTTTTTTTATTTTAATTATTTTATAAAAAAAATCGAAATTTGTTTTAATGTTAATGTGAAACGAGAACAACTGCTGACAAACTGTTTTGCAGTTTGGCAGATTTTTTATATGTTATATAATTACAGATTTTGAATAAACAAATAAAAAAAAAATTTGAAAGTAAAATTACATTCCTTGTACGCACCACTCCATTTATGTAAATAATACGGCTAAAATCTAAAATCCAACAATGGATGTTGAAATACTCTAACGAATGAGGCGTGAAATCAGCTGTTCACTTCCTGCCTAGTTACAGAGTTCATCGAACTCGTCGTCGCGCTTGCGATTCGCTACGTGCGTTTTGTCACGGTAACGATACATTGCGTATGAGGAAATAAAACAAATCAAATTTATTGAATTCCCATAACATTCCTGAAATAATTTCTTGTACCGGTCATCTTAGTTGATATAAAGGGTGTAACAAGACCCTTAACGAACCCGAAAGGTTCTTGTTCCGTCATTGCGATATTTTTTTTGTTCTAGACCATACCTGGGAACCTTCTAGTTACGGAGATATGGGGGTCAAAGTTTCAACTTTTCCACAAGGATTTTTTAAATAATATACTTATATTTTAAATGTAAGATTTTTACTATAAACAACTCCACGACCCCCGTACTATTCAATCCATACATCAGCGAAAATAATTTGAGTGCGTTACATTGAGTCTTACCGTAAAACGTGATTTATCACCCCAAAAAAAAAGTCGTTTCCCAGCAATATTTTTTGCGTAAAGTTACTTAGTTTGATGTACATAATGCTTGGTTGACGGCTTCGTGAAGGGTCCTGTTACACCCTGTATTGAATTCACCCCATCAGTCTGTGGTGGGCTTTCCCTTACACCCTGTATAATGTAGGTAAACTGAGAGCTAAAAATAATAAAAATACCAAGGTACATATAGGGTTTGAATATGTACTTCACATTTAGACTCAAGATATGTCTACTCGAGCACTCCAAACTAAATGGCAGCCATCTTTACCTGAAACAAATGAAATTACCGTTTTGAGTACAAAATATAGTAAGTAGAAAACTGACTGTAAAAGTAGATATTTATGCCAAATATTTTTTTTCATTCCTTTACATTAATATAATGGGTTGGGTTTACACCTAAATAGCTTGTGCCCTTCGTCTTGAAAAAGGTTGCGATTTTATACTTCAATATATTAATTCCCTTTATTCATGATAAAACATATTAGTTACATTTTTAAATATTATAAAAATATAAAATAAAATAATATAAGAAATAGGAGCCCACCGGCATCGGGAACAGGGTCCGAGCTACCGATGGTCAGGGCTCTTGAGAGAGGAACCTCCTAATAATACGCGCCGTGTCCAGAAGTACTGCTTTTTTATTATTATTATTACATAGTCACTTTACCTCTTAAAAGCGCAACTGAGTCATTTTTAGCTAGATATTAATGATTTACCCACATTTTTGTTTGTTCTTATTTGAATCAATTATGAATTTTTATTAAAAAATATATATATAATTATGGAAACTTCCCCATTCTATCTTGCACTCAGTCTCTCCGCCGCCGCCGACGAAGAAAATGTTAACACATTATGTTCTCACAATTTTCTTTGATGTTCTTTTCATAACAGTCCGTTGCACGATTAGATGAAATGTAACCTCTATATGCCTCTTTGCCCTTGTCTTGTGTGAGTCGGGTAGGGTTTTATTATTTCGTTTGTTCATTACCTATTTAGTTATAAAGGTACGGCTTAATATAGAATATAGTATTTTTGTAAGACCTCCATTTGAGAAAGGTCTCCATGTCCTAATTGACATATTGATTGAAAGTCACTCTACATGCTCTTGCTTAGGATATATTTTTGCTGGTTCTCTCACTTATATAGAATTTTGGCATGAAAGGGTAATCAGGCCCACTTTCGTTCTTGCTGATATTGTAATCTTTTCATCACAGTAAAAGAGGATTCTCGTGTAGAACATGCCGAGAATAGAAGAAGAATCACCCTATTTTATACTTTCTATAATTTACGGCACTTGTTCGCAATGTCTTAAAGTTTACTTTCTAAAAGTTCTAACTGCAGATATACGAGTAGGGAGGCAAAGTCCGTACGATAAAATTTAAACCACGAGTGTCAGACAGAGAGGCGCGCCTCCATTTTTTACTTCCCTAAAACGTAAACACCGCGCCCGCGGCTTTTTGGTAAATAATTAATCTTAGAGCTTATCGCATTAGGGGGCTCTCGCCCCTCCACGTCCGAACTATTACAAGGTGGCGTAGGTGCGTGCACAAGGGCCAGTCCACAGATTTATGCGCTACTAACATGCCCAAAAATAATTGGATCGCGACCGAAAAATAAATTGCCGCTCCCTACCGGCCCACTAGAAATAACTCCAACAATTTGTTATTGAGGATCCCTGAATTACAAGGTATCGTGGCCTTCTTTACGATATTTAATAACGTTTTTGGGTGATCAAATAAAGTATACTTCGCTAAAGTGGATAGAAGTTTGCAATATCGTCGTGATTATCGGAGAAATATGGAAGTGGAGGTAGAGGGTACCTCCCGTTATTGATAAAAAATTCTGAAGTTTTTTTTTATTAATCCGACGATTTCTTTTTGCCCTTCGTCTTGTCAATGTAAGTAGATTCAGCTTATTAAATCTTCAATTCGCTTCATGAATCCATACATTCTAATCATTCGGAATATACAATGTGTAACAGAATTAACGCACAACCTCTTAAGGGATCATTGTACTCATCATTATGAACAACTTTCACTATGGGACCAAAATTGAAATCGCGAAAAAAAAATCGACTGCCCCATACATTTCTGTGCGCATAATTCGACAAAATGTACTGAACAGCTGTTTTTTTTTCGCGTTTCGGGGTTAGTCCCATAGTGAAAGTTGTTCATAATGATGAGTACAATGACCCCTTAAGAGGTTGTGCGTTTATTCTGTTACACATTGTATGCACGTGTCTTCAGTAACTTAAATTTCATAGAATTACCGGTAGGTTTTCCAGTAATCTTTAGAAACCTACAACCCATCAGGTGTATCTAAAAATACCTAATCCCATTGTCACCCATTCTTAGTATCGTCGTCTTACGACGAAGGTATACGAAAGACATCTCATGTATATACAAAATACCTTTTCTGAACATTATTAGTGAAGCGAAATTGGCAATAAATAATTCAGTTCCACGTTTGTCCTTCAATCCATTTGTCTGTCATGACGGATTACCGTTGAAAAGGACTAAGCTACCGACTCGCTCATATTGCCTGTTACTCAGCAATCCATCCAGGTATTAACATATATATCACCATGCCTATAATCCCCGAAGGGTTAGGCAGAGATGTATACCCACATTTTGCCAGTTATGTTTACGTCCCCTGTAATATAAGGCGACCCTATTGCCAACAATTGGTCTCTAATCCAGACTCCGTGGATGCTAAATAAACTGAGAAATTATTGAAGAAAAAATCACATAAAACTTGGCCCGACCTAGACCAAAGAAGCAGACTCACGTATTAATATGTATAATAAGCCTATGCCCGCGGCTTCGGTAATTGTCCCACGGGGTCATGTTACGGGGATAAAAAATATCCTATGTGTTAATCCAGGTTATAAACTATCTGCGTACCAAAGTTTATTCGAATCTGTTCAGCAGTTTTTGCGTCAACGAGTAACAAACAGTCTCAAACTTTCGCAGTTATATAGTAAGTATGAAGTAGGGTGGGATTGCCATCGTAAAAAGTGGTGACAGGAAAATAGGGCTGGGAAAAGTAATCCAATTAATAAATTCGCCCTCCACTGAAGCGAAGTGAGCGCTGAATACGCTTTATTCGCATAAAACCTAAATTGTAATACAATTTACATGCCGCGATAATCAAGCGCTTCACAATGCATACGCTTGCAATTGGTATCAAACAATCCAATTTAGCAAAAAGCTGATACTGTCCGTCAACATTTCATAGGAGTTTCGTGTGTGGTTTTATTTATATTTGCGTGGTTGCCATTTATTTCAATATTCTCAGTTAGTTTATTCAAAGCGACGATTTGAATGATGGAGTTAAGTGCATCTGGCTTTTACAACTTTTTGCTATAGGACAGTTGTGATTGTTATTTGTTTGCGTATTTTGACTTAAGGGGGAAGCGCCAGGGTTAAGTTTATTTCATGAAAAAGTCAGTCAATGGGATTAAATGAATTTAGAGGGTTGTAGTGATGATTTTAATGAAGAAAACTCTGTAAACCCATGCTTATTACGGTCGCAAATCATTTTTTGCTCAACATACGGGCTGGCACTACACCGGAAATTGCAAAAAAATAAATGAAATAAATTCCAGCGATAATTTTTTGAAATCAATCTAAATTATCCCCTCTAAACACTTCATGGCACCCCAAATTGCAATATAAACTCAACGAGCAACATGTCTCACACGTATCGTATGCAAATAATCAGTTAATTCATCGAGAAGCTTTTATTACGTCATATCGGACGTTATTCAAGGGTCTCTCCGTAGTCCGTAGCTTTATGGATCATACGAAGGAGGAAATTTATTACATCGTCATTCGACTAAATTCCTTCCACAATGTTGCAAGCTGAAGGGAAATGAGGGTTGGCAGATGTTGCTCGATATATAAAAAATTTTGAATATTAGGTTGTAAAGATGACAGTTATTAAATCTATAGCCGGTGCGGAGCCGGCAAAAAATTCTAACAAATACTTATGAAGGCGAAAGATAATATTGATCAAGCTCCGTCGGTGTTGGGAGCTCAGGATTGGAAACGAATCCCTAAGGTAAGCGATTCAAATACTCCGGACTCCGTAGTATGGCTGCGGCTGGGAAAATTGGTCTCAATGCAGCGGATCGTGCAATCACTTACAGTTCGCAGGTCTCTGCTCCTGTCTGTTGCGAATTCAATCGATTTGACAACGGTAGGCCTTGCCACATTCTATGCGAAGCGAAAACGTCAACGGAATTTATACGAATACGGTTTGGTCAACATTGTACATGGATTTATTTTAATGGGCGTATAGTCGAGGCTTTCGGTTCATCTTTTTGAGTATTATCGGGTAATAAAAATGGATTTTTATTGTACTAACAATAAAATCCCTTGACACATTCAGAGTTACTACGCTTTATTTTGAACTAGATTGTTTCCAACGATTTGGTTATAACACTTGTTTAGAGGAAACTCATTCCGTGTTTCATGTCAAGTGTTCAAACAAAAAGTCTGGGTGTAAAAGCGTGTAGCTCGATATCGAGTACGTAGTGTTGTCAGGGAAACAGATAAGCATCATTCAGTGCCAATTTATCGTCGTGTTCATTTCACTTGCGAATTCAATCGAACTAAATTTGAATAGTTCCGATATCGTGCGGGACGCTATCGATAGTGTGAATGAGCTATTGTTTCTTGCCTTAGGATTTTTATCGAATGGAAAATTGGCGTCGAGTTAATCACAACACTATTAATTGTAGCGTTTATTTTATTGTAAAGACGCTGACTGTAATTTAGTTTTTATGAACTGTAAGTATCGAACTTTTCACAGTCTTGACGTTTTTTTCAAGGAATTTTTAATATTACAACGAAAACAAAAGATCTTTGAAAAAACAGATTTCTTACGAGAAACCAAACGGAAGGAGTTTACTGTAAGCCGGTGGACGTTTCAGAGGTTCCCAATGAAGGGCGGGTGTTAAAATTAAGTTGGACAGATATGCGACATGGTGACAAGGGTCGACTGGGGCAAAGGGACACTGTCTCCGTACCCCAACGTCCCCAACCCTGCCATAGCTTATATTGTGAAAACATTTTTACATGTAGATATATCACTTTATCTTGCTACGCTGAACTTATTAAACCTGATAAAAATGAAATACAGACTTATTTACGTCACGCTGAAAATAATATTCAACCAAAAATGTCGCTAAAAATGTAGGAGTGAGAATTCTGATATAAAAGTTGGCTCAATATACTCAAGTCGACAGTCGACACTGTTTTTCAAATCTCTTATTTACACTTACTTATTTAAACAGTTTATTTGGTTTATGGTAGTAATACTCGTTCCTAAATAATTACAGTCACTCGGGTCGATCTTCAGGTTAAGCCGCGCTTGCCTAGGTTGGTCCGTGGATGGGTGACTACCCGTTTCATACCGAATTTCCACCGTGCCTCGTTAAGCATGTCAAGTCGTTTGGTCCTACCTGGGTTGTTGAAGTCAGACAGGCAGTAGCTCCATGTAAAATATGGGTATTCAGTCACATCCGTTTGGACTGGAAGCCGACTCAAACATAGTTGGGAAAAGGGTCGGTAGATGATGGTAGTAATACTTTTCCACCTTTTTGTCTTTACTAACTACAGTCTCGAAGGAACCGAACACAAAACCGAAAAGACAAATAATAATTTGTAGCTAGTCCCGCCAAAGCAATCTCGCGATACAGTCACGCTCATCAATAATGAAAATATTTCCGCCGAAGGATATTGACTCTGATTGCGAACCTCAGAAGATATTTCTCGAACCTCCGTATATCTACTAATATAGTACGAGACAGAATTTGTCCTCATCAATTTAGACTACACATACACGACCCACATATATCAAATGTATTCGATCCGAATTCGTCCGGAACACTTCGTCAAATGGAATATAAATCAGTGTAAGAAAATATTTAACTACACGGGTGTTAGAGGGTAGGAATCTGATTTACCGGATCAGGAAACCGCGAAGCAAGTTTTAAATGGATAAGTACAGTCACGGGACGTGTACACTTAAAAGGGTTTTTTTTTCAAAAGAAAAGGTTGAAGAAATAACTAAACTTTGCGGCTTATTCCACAAAATTCAACGAGGGTTTACGCTCAGCCCCTTGTTATGGCTGAGCGATATAAGCACAGTCTAACTGTGACGAGCTCCCGGCTTCAAAGAGATTCTTCAAATCAACCGTGCGCCTGTCGTGTTTATCGAATAATAAAAAGGTAAGGAAATCCATTAGGCTCCAAACTAATAAAAACTTTACGTGACGAGGGACTTTATAAGCCGAGCACTATTATGTGTACTAACACGTTTGATTTTATGAGCTGAGTCCTTAATAGCTATCGCCACGAGAAAATGAAGTGGTTCAATATTTTAAAGCCGGTTTATGGCTGCCTCTGTTTGCCTTTATTGTTCAATACACGGAACATTGTATTGTGAGCGACTCATTTGTTTCTCCCAGAGGTTCCGAAAAGTAAAGGAGAGGCGTAACGGCAGGATTACTGACGATAAAGTGCGCTACATTACACGCGCGTAAGGGGCAAAAGTCACACGATTTAGATGAGAAATGGGTAATATGCCATACCGCACTTTAGGTACGTATGTTACGCCGGGCGCGGAAGTTTGCCCCGCCAACACATACGCGCTATTACTTATTCGTTTATTCGCTTGTTCATTTTGACGTTCAGGAGCAACATAAAGGACGCCCGCTACCACAATCTGACTGTCTCTAATCCTTTGATACATTAATGTGTGTCTAAATATGTGAGCTAATCGGATAATATATTTATCATTCTCTTATTAAGTACAAAAATATCGTGTCCCTGTAATTCAGTCCAGTAGATTTACATGTCACTCACAAGTTCACCCTCGTTGTGCATTTGAGGGTTTGTTGGCCGCGGAGAAAATTAACTGCCTAAAAGGTTTCCCTTTTTTAAACATTTATTCATGAAGGCTATTTATTAAAGCAACAGCAGTTATATGTTAAACAGTAGATGGGGGTGGGAGACCATGTGGCGGACAGTAAATATATCAGTCTGACAAGGGCATCCATCTTGAGGATGGAGAACGCCCAACCTTTAAACGATTTACGAGGGGCAATGGGCGCTGCTGGTAAACACCAATGGATCGAGTTCAGACCTATAAATAACACCACTCTAATCGGTGCTGCGCCTCTCCTCTTAAAGTTGCATAATATTCACGTACTTTGTGAATAAATGCAACATACATGGTGAGGAAATGCAAATCGTCGTCCACAGTACCGGTTTGAAAATGTAAATTGAATGGTCAAACTCAGCAAAGATTCATGAATTAAGCATCCCCTTAAAATTCCACATTAAAGAGGGTACATAAACAGGATCGGCTGGATGTTCTAATTTAATTTGCAATCTGACTAGCCGACCTTTGTTGTCAAGTGACGAACGGATAATGACGTTTGGGCCGCACTCGTGGGTTTTCAATGTGAGATCCTTTGTTTAAACATTGTAAATTAGACGTTATTAATGACGGCGTACAGAAAGGTTTCCTGTGTCGTTTTATTCGGGTAATAAATTGTGGAACACAATTGTTTAGACCGCAGCACATTCAAAGAAATCGGCAGTATGTGGGCGGAATGTCGTCTGAAAGCTGTTTGTATTAACTATTCTCATTTCATTTGTATGTAAATGTGGAACGTTGTTATTTTTCAATCTACTCGTAGTATTGGAGATTGGATAAGGCAAAAGACCGGTCATTGTTATTTGGATGAAATATGAGTGGAGTCGCTATTCGGTGGGCATTGTCTGGTGGGACAAAGCGGACGTCGGGGCATCCGCGAGAGGGCGAACTTCTTCCGAGATACAAAATTTAATTTCTATGATTTCGAGCTCATTTCTTTCTCGAGCGGCGCCTTTGTCGTCGATGGCCCTTTATGCTTCAAGTTGGATTCCAGTCAATGGAGACGCGATATTGTGCAGCGTTTGTGTGAAATGACTAGCACATTTGCACTGGTTCTGAACAGTCGCAGCCTCAAGTGATATAAAGTGAATTTGTTGTGGTAAAATGTGAAATATTGTGTGTTCCATTTGTCTGTTCGTGTTAGTATAAGCCATTGTTCTGACAGTGAACGGCCTGTCCTAGTTGCCCCTTACTTTCTTTTGTTGTATTCTCGAATGCTTTTGAAAATTCGCTGCTATTAAATTCCTATACAAAGAATTTGATATCCTATATTTATTAAGGCTTTCGTAATCCAAACTAAATTTCATTATGTACGTGTGTGTAATATAAACGAATATATCGTCAAAATGGATATTTTAATTACAAAGGGGTCTTTGTTTCTTTCGTCCTGAAGGCAATCGAGCTTACACGAACTAATTAAGCTCACACAAAAGGGTTTGATCAGTACGTACATTTTAATCTCATTTGCAATCAATATCTCTATATTGGAGGGTACGGAATGACATTGACGGGCCCACTCGAGTCTCCGTTTTGTCGATAAAGGCAAATCTTCGTGAGCTAATATTTTCGAAAGCCTTTCAATGTGAACAATAGCCTTTGGACAATTGGATGTTGGATATTCCAATATTCTTTCTGAATCGTAAGGTTTTTCATTTTATGTGGCCATTAAAAAGAGTTTTACGTTTTCCTTACCTGGGCGATTCAGTTTATTTATGAGCTCGGAATTGTGGTCTATTTTTAGATGCGAAGTTAGTACTTTGCATAATCTTAACTTTGTTCAGTGTCAGAACCCATTTCTTCGAACAATCGCTTCATTTAATGGCGTTTCTGTTTGAGACTCATGAGAGCTCCTGCTTTTAACTAGACTAGGAAGTTAAGCAACTTCATAACATGTTTCGCAAAACAAATATAAAATTCTGACGTAACTCCTGATACTTTGCTAGAAATATTTAAAAGAGTAATAAGCTTTGAGATATTTTGAGACTTTGCAAAGAAAACTTTAGGTCTTTATTATACCCACGCTACTGCTCAGAATAGTCCAATTTATTTTGTTTAGGAAATTAGGGTTCTAAGGCCAAATAATAAATTACTCTCAGGTGTGAGTTCTCGTCTATGAAACTGTTTTATCTCTTGAGATACTAAGTTAAAAAAAAAAACATTTTATTTAGTCAATTGCAGGCGAGTGGCGGGGTATTAATGACGAAAGAAAATTGTTTTATATCATACAGTCTAATGTAAAGACTGCTCCAACGACAAAAAAAATCGCAATCATTCGACATCAGAGGAATGAGGTCGGATGTGCAAATACAGAGAGTTTTGTACATCCAACCTTATGCTTCTGAAGCATAAGGTCGGGTGTGCCAATACAGAGAGTTTTGTACATCCGAACGAATGCTTCTGATGTCGAGCGATTATCATTATCATAGCATATATCAGTTCACGGCTGGATATTGCGCTGATCTCTCAATCTGAAATAGCACGTTATATAGTATGAATTTTATTGCAATTAAATAGTGTGCTATTTATGGTATTCACACAAAATCACATTTATTCATGCCTACTCAGAAACAACTTTAAAATACATTTAAAAACTCATTTATCGTTACAAAATAACGTCACAGTTTACTCGACGCAATAAATATGCGACATGCAAACTAGGTTGACCCCGCTTAATACAGCGGAGCAGTGCGCTGCTATTTCCTATTGAAACAATTCTATTTACTTGTATAGAGCCAGCGCGTCTTGAGTCCCAAGCGCTGCAGCGCCCCAGCTCGCAAATGCACCGAATTGAATTTAAGTTGACACAGGATTCGGTGCATACAATTTATTGCATCGATGGCAATGTTAAATCAAATGTTAGATGGTCAGAATTTGGATTTATGTTGAATAAAGTTTTTGATGAAAGATTCTACACCTTTACATGTAAATATGAAGCTGTAGAGTCTTTCTTTTTTATGTTCTCGGCTTCGTCTTAGATTGATCGCTCGCTTCATGAAATCCAGACCATTGTTTGTCTCGGAGAGTTGATATCTCGGAGAAGTTAAATCATCGACCCGCCCGGTTGACATGACAAAACCTATGGCAGGTAAGAAAACCCAAGTCTGGGTTAAGCTCGCCGTTGTTCATACATAAGCTTTATTATTGCAATTTTGTGTGTATATTTTTACTTATAATGTTGAGTGCAATAAAGAATAAGTTACAGCCTTATGTCTTCCAAAATGTTGCAGAACCACACACATGTTAATTTATGTGTTCTCATTCACATTAATTTATGTGAGACTAAAACTTTCTTCATTACTGGAAAAAAAACTGATGATAATCCAACTGAAAAAGTTTCCCGCAATATAAGGTTGCCTTGGAAAGTATCTATACCTGTGTTTCCAGTTCGCTATTTAATTTGAACTAGCTAACTACCCAGGCAGGCACATTTAGTTCAGCAGATAGCTTAGCTAGGCTTAAAATCCCTCCCGAAATGCGTAAAACTAAAAACTTTTGCCATTAGTCCGTGTTGTGACCGTAAACAGGTATTTTAATTACTTTGAAACATCGCTGTTAATTTATATTATAACTATCTGAATTTGATGATAAAAGTTGTGATGGCGGCTCAGGGATATTAACATGTTAAATGTCATGAATAATAATAATAGTTATGTTCAAAGTAGCACAGATCAGTGTAGGCCCAGTAATTACTAGTGATCCAGTGGTTGTTATGGGTTCTATTCCAGCAGGGCAATGACAGTTCTGCATGGGTAACGTCAGTTGAAACTAACAAGAACGGCCATTGTATATCAAAACTCGCCAAGTGATGATCACTATGAACTGTCAACAGAGATACGCAATAGCCCTGCAGGTAGGCTTTAATTTATTTCATCACCACTGGTCTAAAACGGTGAAGGAAAACATTGTGAGGAGACCAGTATGTCCATGAACCAAAAAATCGAATACATTCGTCAATCCGCAATGGGCCCGCGTAGTGTTTAAAGGCCCTCTTAGGTCTGTCTCCCAACAGTGGGAACATTATAGCCTGATAAGCCATAACACAGATCATCATCAGCCTGTCTTTTCCCAACTATGCTGGAGTTAGGTTCCAGTCTAACCGGATGCAGCTGAATACCAGTATTTTACATGGAGCGACTGCCTATCTGACCACCACAACCCAGTTAGTACTGGGTAATACGATACCCCTTGGTAAGACAGGTTGTCAGACTTTCGGGCCACTGACTACCTGTAACGACTGTCAAAGATCTACAAATGAAAGCCAGGACCAACGGGTTAACGTGCTTACCCATGGGTGATCATCCATCCACAGACCAACCTAGGCAAGCACGGCTTAACCTGAAGATTGACCCAAACGGCTGTTATAATTTAGATCTTAGTATACATAAAAGAATTAAGTATCTATTTAACTTAGCTTGTCAATTTAACTACTTTGAAAACGGTTAAGTATTTGACGCTCCCTTAAAAAGAAAAGTTAAGGGAAAAATAAATTGAATCCACCAAAACAGGAAGGAGTTATAAGCTTTCAAAGTCTTTCTCAAGTTATCCTTCCGTCATTGTTCCGAAAAAAGAGGATTTGCGTGAGTTTTTTTTATAGAATTTTATATTTTAACCTCATTGTTCATAACCGTGTCGTACGATTTGTGGTTTAAGTAGACTGTCTTTTGTTTTTGGACATGGATCATTTGGTCCGTGGCAATAATCAGAACTAAAGCGGCCATCTTGTTTTTTCCATGCAATTTCCACCGACAATTTCACAAATACCTACTCACTAACAGCGCTCTTCTGTCAATGTCATTGAAACGCCAAAAGATTCTTGACATACCATAAACCACCACCATAAAGGTTTCATACCTGACACCTTTATGGTACTTCAACTTAGTTACCGTTACCGATGAAAAAAAAGCTTAATTTTAAATTACGATCAATTGATGAAAAAGTTACGAAATGATTACGTATTTAACATAAAGTAACATTTCGCCTGTAATTTGCGAAGGGTTTAAGCAGAGGTGTACCTAATAGCACACCCACATTTCGTCCCATGTTATACAGGAAGCCTATTGCCATCAAAAATCCAAACTTCGTAGCTGCTACTGAGAAATTCCTGATGGAAAATCCCAATAACAATTTCCCGAACCGGGAATCGAACCCAGGGCCTCAGTAGTCGTGGATGCGACCACTAGACGAGGCGGTCGTATTTAGTTTAAATAATTTTGCAGTTATTGTGTAAAACACCTACAAGCAACTTTAACACAGGACACATTAAAATTTTCCAAAAATAATAAAATACTGGTATTCAGCTGCATCCGGTTAGACAGGAAGCCGACCACAACATAGTTGGGAATAGGCGCCGCAGATGACATTAAAATTTTCCAAAACAAAAATATTTCCGGCCAACGATTGTTTTTTTTTTTTTCTAAAACACCGTCCAATTTAAATAGCGCCACCACAAAACATTGCTTTGTGTACAAAAAGCCGTCGGGCAATGTATCACCTGTTATCCGAGGTTTATGTTGGAGTCAATTGTGATGAATGGATCACCATATCCGTAGCTATGAGGTAGTCATGTTCACTCGTTTACTGTTTAAATATAAACTTTATAACTCTCATGCAAGATCCTGAAAACTAATAAGTGTGTGTAAGTAAAAAAACGGATCGGTTATTTCGAGGTTACTACCGATCGCGATATCGTTTTTTCTGCTTTTTTTGTATCGATCGTAGGCCTTGTCTTACTTGGACCCCCACATTGGGGGTCATTGACCCAGTGGGAGGCCTCGATAATCGTTTTTTAAGTTAGTGAACACGATGAAAAACGAACGAAACGAAAATTTGCCATTTTGAGTCAGACAAGCATGCCATAGTGTATTACCCTCCTGATCAGAAGGTCTAAGTAGCAAAATGTCCAATTGCGCGAAACGTCTAATAAGCAGTAATTCTAATTAGCAAAATGTCCATGTAGCAAAACGTCCAACTATGAGATGGGCTGTATAGCAGATTGTCTATTTAGCAAATCGTCAGATTCTCAAAATGTCTGGATACTCAGGCACAAAATTCAACACAATTATTGCATCGTGAGGGAAACGGACACGGCATTATAATATGTACATACAGACTCTTTGTCAGAATAGCATTGTTGAAAAGGCAAGTATTATACCATAGACTCTAGACTGACTTTAATTTATATTTCTATCATCATTTCTATTGCCCTTAACCCAATTTATTTGTGGTCGGCGCAGCATGTCTTCTTCTTCCATACTTCTCTATTACTCGTCATCCTAGCAGTCACCGCCTTTCTTGCCATATCATCCTTCACACAGTCCATCCACCGGTTCTTTAGTCTTCGTCTACTCATACATTCATATTCAACATTTTCCTCAATTGAACCATTTATTAAGGTTTATAAATTAAAATAACTTAAAGTAACTAACTTATTAATAAAATTAAAAAATAGCGTCAAAAAACTCCTCCTCAACGCGGTCAGCTGGTAATGTACCCAAGAGACTGGCGGCGTTGCCACGTTGTATGGCAATACTAAGCCTTTGGCCAAGGTAAAAGCCAGCCCTTGGGTCACGGGAAGTGTCAACTAAGCGCTTGGATATGTCCTTGGACCCCACGGACGGAGTTTCAACCCCAAACGGCTCGAAAATATAGTTACAAATAATTAATTCCTCAATTTATATTTCCTTGATTCTTTAATATTCTTAAAAAAAAAAGATCAGTGTGTCCCATAACTTAACGTCGATCATATAAAAAAAGGTAAATATTTAATTCCTAACACTCAAATCTTAAAATCTGAAATCACAGACAAACTAAATGCTATATCGCAAACTACGTATCCTCATTTAATTTGCAGAAAAGGCAAAAGGGTGGATTGAGAGCCCCTAAATGTTTTCGACGTCCCTATCTATTTACAAGTCGCTATTTACCGGAGCCTTACGGCATTCCCCGCTATTCGTATTCAATTTACCGTCAAAATGGACGTTAGGCCTCATTTGGTATCGTATTCCGAGTTCTATCTGTCCCTACATAACAATACAATCACATTTCCAAGTGTTAGGCGTGTTATCGAAGAAAAAAGGTTTTCTAATAGTTTATACTTTGGAAGTTTAGGCTAAAGTGTGTGAGTCATTCCGAGGTGAAAGCTACGAATATTCGTAGCACACCGTAGCCGTTCGTAGCAATAAAATCGTAGCAAATGGGCTACAACAGTTTTAATTGACGTCAATTTTGTTTGAAGTAAAAGTTTCGATCTGTTATAAATTTTTTATTAGGGTTTTGAATACTAATAACTACTGCCACTGTGGATTGACACATTAAAATAAATAACCGTTTATTTGAAAAAGTATTTTTTTTATGAAGTCATTTTACGCCTATCTTTTTTTCTATCGTATCTAAAGGTATTCGGTAATCACTATTGCGGTGAATGTTTTATTTCCTGGCTCAGGTCCGAGCGCTGATAACAGGCCCTTGCCTTGATAGCATCGGGTTTTAGTCACGCAATACGCAACCCTGCCTTCACACAGTGGCCCATTCTAACGCCAACGTTGATTACATTGGTGGACTGGTGTATTTTTGGGTGGATTTTTGTAATCTATAGTTTGACTCTAAGCAAAACGATCCAACGTGACGTAAGGTCCCGTTCACGTCCTCATGCGATGTGACTAGCGACGCTAGTTGCCAGTTGCTACACGCGCGCTCTACACTTGTTTTCTTCGTGTGAATAAGTACCGTCACTTGCAAGTCACGTCACATGTTTTTAAAACGTTTTGTTTTCTCCATTCAGCTCGTGGCCAAGAAGTAACACTAGTCGTTTGTACCATTATGATTTAACATTAAGCTGGCCATAGACGGTAGGTTATGCATGTCAGTTTTAAATGTGTATGCACAACCTTCCTGCAAAACCGATTTTCACAGAAGATACATACGTAACTGCAAGCCTGTCAGTTGGCTCATTTGTAAGCATGCCATCCCCGGCAACACACGACGAAATGGTTGCTTTAGTGGATTTGTTACTTGTTGTAAATAATGAAAACAACTGAGAACTGAGAGCTGTGCCTGCCAACTGCCACACGCGCTGAGGCATAACCAAGCAAAAAATGTATATTTCAATATTCTCTAGGTTACTGAACAGGCCAGGAAAACTGTACTTGCAGTTTTCTCGTACACGTTCATGCATGCCTGCACAGTTTGACTGTACAGTCTGCGCAACTGCGCATGCAAAACCTATCGTCTGTGGCCGGCTTTACCTTCGCTAAAATGTTTTAAGCGTGAGTGTAAGCGTTGTCGTAAATCACATGTAAAATATCTAATTCTGCTGTTTTGCAAGTTTCCTGTTTCATATTATTCCACATGTGGGTTACAGTGGTCCGGTGGCAGTCACTTCATGTGAAATATTGATATAAAATTCAGTCGCATCTGGTAACACTAAGCCGACCTCAACCTAGTTGGGACAACGCTCGGTGGATGATGATTCACAACATTTATGTCGGGCCAACTGTAAATGTTGCTAGTTTTACTGTTGGCCCCAATATTGAACCTAGAAAGTACAGTCACGGGCACCAATATGTAAACAAGACCACTTAAAAAAAAAAGAGTTTTCTCTTACTGTTCTGATTAAAATTTCATGTTTTTACGCACATGGTATTTTGGAACCTATATTTTTAAGAAAAAGATTCTATCTCCAAGTTACAATCGTTATTGCTCGCGAAAATTGCTTTTAAAAATTTTTTTTTTGAAAATTTAGGAAAGTGTATACATATTGGTGCTCGTTACTGTACGGCTTATGAACTAACTGTAAATGCTGTTGGTATTACTGTTGGCACCAATATTGGGCCAAGTAGGCATGTATATAGGTAGACCAAACGTTCTTTATACATTGAGAACGTCTGAAAATCTAAGCTGTTGCCACAAACAAGCTACCCGACTCATACATATTAATGTTTTATCTACATTGCCTAACACACTGGGGAGTAATACTCGCTTTAATGTGGTTCCAGGGAACTTCGCTTTACCTGTCCAAATTGTGACATCCTCGTGTTTCGTTGCGTGGGAAAATACTTATAATTCTTTCAGTGTTTTTAATGGCTGGGCCCGGGTCGATAAGCCGGGAGCGAGCTCTGCAATTATTTTTGTAATTAAAGGTTTAATTCGAAGTGGAAAAATGAGTTGCCTTAAGTACTTTTATTTGAATAGGGGTTGAGTGTGTTTCATATATGGACTTATTCTTTTATACTTTGGATATTTGTAAAAAAGCCGTTTTAAGTTAAGCGGTGCAAAGTTATTTGGATGGGAATTTTGAGATGCAACCATCGCTGAAACAAAAAATTCAACTTTACGCTGCGGTATAAAGATGCGAATCATGCGAAAAGATGCATCATGCATATCTCGAAAATGTTCAAAACAACATTTTTCTTCAAACTAAAACAAGATTTATAATAAAAAAAAAGTAAATAAATTTAAATTCGGCATTAAACAAAACATTTTGCATTGTTAACAAATCTTTTGAAAGTTTTTTTTTTGTATCAGAGACGCTTTTATTTATTTTTTCATTGTGCAGCCAGCTCCATTGTCTTAAAGGTTTTTAGACCGCCAGCATTGAGAGGCTTTGATGAATATTTTTAGACGAAGAAACAAATGATTTGTAAAAAAAAGTACTATAGAATAATTGGTAAAATAATTACTATAAACTGTGGTTTTTAATGTTGAGTCGTGATTTTAAGAGAATTCGTCTGTTACTAATTGAATCATATTACAATTTTTTCATTAGTTTCCGAGATAGTTGAATTCATTTGGAAAGATTTTTATACTACAATGAGGCTTCACGATTGTATTAAAAACTAGCTAATGCCCGCGGCTTCGCCCGCATTGTGAGCGATAATTGTCCCACAGGATCGTATTACCGGGATAACAAGTATCCTATATTTCAATTCAGGTTTTAAACTATCTGTGTGCGAAATTTCATCCAAATCTGGTCAGTAGTTTTTGCGTGAGAGTAACAAGTAACATACATACATACTTAAATCCTCACAAACTATTGCATTTATAATATTAGTAGGATGTTCAAATAACTAACGCTATCATTCTTAGGCACAGAAATATCAATGATTTCGTCAAGGTCAGTTAAAAGGTAATTATAACTACTTACGACTTTTCACAAGTTTTCCATATAGATACTTTTAAGTTCGTTTTATAGTTTCGGTTTCGGTTCACTGAAATTCGAGCCCGCATGTAAAACCTTGAAAATATTCAGTCTTCAGTTACGTTCTTACACGAAGGAGATATTTCTTACTTATCTACATTACCTAAGCATTCAAGTAATTTCGTTGAGATCTTATTTTGTATCCCAAAAAAATAGACGCGAAAAGGAAAGCCTGAAAATATCTACCTTGTGGGGTGTCGCTAGGATAATTTATTTCTTAGAAGTCTGTCATTGTAGGTTATGAATAATTTCTACGAAAAGTTATCATTTTTAAGTGGATATTTTGAGATGCTTTCGGTGAATTGAAGCTCTTCGTTTTAATTTTGATAATATCGTCTCATGTAAAAGGCGAGAATAATACAAATATTATATCTGCTAGAACAATCCAGACGCAGCAACGACTTATTGTTGGGCCTATGCTGTCCCCCATACTTAAGTACTAATGCTGTAACATGATAATATTGTAACACCAAATGATTTGAAAAGAGCAACCATGGAGTTTCTTGCCGGTTCTTCTCCTTAGGAAATGACCAACCCGAACCGTGCACCGACGTTTGTCGACGTTTTATAAAGCCCCATCTAGGCTTATGTGAAATAAAAATATTTTGATTTGATTGATTTGATGACCATAGATTTAATATTTGGAATATATGGTGCAGTTAATTAGGATCTTGAATCATAGGTTTAAATCATCCCATTGAATGTTCTTTCGGCATTAGTGAAATTCATAGCGAACATTCATGATCATCTGCTTACCCTTTTCCTAGGCTATGTTGGGGACCGTTTCCAGACTTCTGGAGATTCTGCCTGTCTAAACTCTACGACCTTGTTGCTGTGCAATGCGATAACACTTGGCCAGTTACTGCTGACAATATCACGACAAAATCGACCGATCGAGGATTCTTAATACAGGGTGGGACACCGACGCACAAATACTTACTACATATTCAGTACACCGATCTGAACAAAAAAAAAAACTGCCGTTCCTTACATTTTGTGCGTGTAGATATTGCAATTAGCAGGAAACAATTTTTTTTTTAAATTACCGATGAAAAATTTCTTTGTGCGGGCGGCACATACAGGGTGTATACAAGATACTTAACGAAGCCGTTAACCGAGCATTATGAACGGTGGGCTGCATCAATTGTGTACCCCATTTGTATTAAAGCTTTAAAACAATTGGGGTACCCAATTGATGCAGCCCACTTCACATCAAACTAAGTTTACGCAAAAATTATTGCTGGGAAACGACTTTTTTTTTGATGGAGTGGAAAATCATGTTTTACGGCAGGAGTAACGGACTCAAAATATTGTGCTTATGGATGGATTGAATAGTACGGGGATCGTGGAGGTGTATAAAGTAAAAATCTTACATTAAAACCTTGTGAAAAAGTTGGAACTTTGACCCCCAATATCTCCGTAACTAGGTTCCCAGGTATAGAACAAAAAAAAATATCGCAATGGCGGGGAGAACAAATACCCTTCAGCCCCACCACACACATTTTTGGTTCTACTGTATACTTTCGCCCACACTAACATAAAAAAAAACGACCTAGAAATCAAATACTAGAACCTACTCCTAAGAAATGTTCACACTTGGGACTTATCTACAGCGTGTAGACAATGTGTGCGACAATCAGGCCGTAGTCGGCAAACAGGCAGGCGCGGCGCCAACGCAAACATTACGCTACCCGGACAATTAACCGGGTCGCCCAGCAAAGCGCGTTGCACCCGAGATCGTTCTAGAGACGACCAATGGGTGCAATTTTTTAGGCACACTTTTAACCTTTTTCTCAGAAACTGTAGTCTTTGTTTCTTTACTTAAGGGTCAGGGAATTAATACGTGCAAATTGCGGACCAGCCACAGACACCGGACAATGACTGTACCTTTAATAATATGGAGGTGTCCGTGTCTGAATTCGCGTCTGTAATTTGTTCAGGATTTTTAAAGATCAGGTTGTTTGAAAATATTTTTTTTGCGTGAATGTCATAGAAGGTCATTATAATTCTGTTAAAAAGATTCATTAGATCACAGTGTCATAGATTTTTTCTGCATTTGCAATGTTTTTGTACTCCAACATACAATTCATTTGCACATGGTCAATTATAATTCTGTTAAAAAGATTCATTAGATCACCATAGGTTGTTGGTGTCATAGATTTTTTCTGCATTTGCAATGTTTTTGTACTCCAACATATTTGGGGACCGACTGGCCGACAGACGGTGACAGAGATACTGAAGGTCAAAGCCTCAATATCTCGCACCAATATAGCC
Organism: Eugnorisma glareosa; assembly: GCA_947578425.1. Lineage (NCBI taxonomy): Eukaryota > Metazoa > Arthropoda > Insecta > Lepidoptera > Noctuidae > Eugnorisma > Eugnorisma glareosa. The sequence goes on along the minus strand of OX387970.1, from coordinate 15,657,123 downwards.
GTCTAAAGGGTGACACTGTTTTGACAAGTTGTTTATTCTGGCTACTGGCTTTTTAGGGTTCTACATCAAACACAGCAGGTGCGGCGTCAAAGCAAACAATGCCCTACCCGGTCAATTAACGGACTGGCAAAGAACATTGCACCCAGAAACGTCCTGAGATGTTTACCGGCCACGAACTACACGCGAGTTGCGGCGGCGCGCGGAAAAACAAATGAAAAAAGCCGTTTTTGTGTATTATTTGTGACGCGAAGGGAACCAATGACGAACGCGCGTGTGAGGTCGTGGACATTGCCTGCAGTTTACTCTTTTATTAAAACTAAGGCCAGATGGACCGACGACCTTGTTAAAACTGCAGTCGCTGGATGCAGGTGGCATTGGGCCGGACACGTTGAAAATCGATTGGGGAGGCCTAGAGGAGAGGATAGGAGATGCGTAAGATTTAAATTGCAATTTTCAATTTAAATATACATTGCTAAAATAACAATATATCAACGGTTATTTTTGAGCAAAAAGTTCAACATCCTATATTCACACGGGCGTCGCACGTAACCGGCTATGCTCGGTTCGTGCAAATAACACCTACGGCGAGCTGACAACTTCTTACCTAGTTCCTCAGTTAATTAACAACCAACCTTCCGATTTGCGCAGTGACATTTTGCCAAGAAATATTAAATTAAAACTTATGTCCCACTACCTACAGCACATTGAATGCTCAATGTGAAATGCAGTTTACGTAATAACTAGCATATCCCCTGAGATGAAGTTACCAAATTTCGAAATAAGGTATTATGTTGTATAATGTTTACCTTGATTTTGTTTTTACTAAGATGTAGAATTACATGTAGCATTATGTACCTACAAACCTTAGTGGTTTATAAATGCTATTCTGGTAAAGCAAATGTAATTAATTTTTAAACGGTAATAAATGAAAAAAAAAAACAAAAAGAGCTACGTTGTATCCCCTAAACCAGTGCGGAGATGTGCGATACAATGTGGAGAGATAATGTGCACCGCTCACCAGACGCCGCTCACTGCTCGCCGCTCACAGCAGACCGCTCATTGCACGCCTCTCACGGCAAACAATTACGACACATTTCTCCTCTTTGCTCAACAGTTTCCACTAAAGCTAAGCGGAGACGAGAAGTGTAAATGCCGAAATTCCATTGCTGGCTAACAAACATCACCTCTCTCTCTTCTCGTGTCCGTTTGGGTGGAGTCCGACCCTAAGCCAAGGTCTTTTTCTGGAGTTTTCTTATAAATACTTGGATTTCTTGGTAAGGCTCGCGTTTGTTGTAGTCTTTTCAGAAGCCTTTAGCTTAGTAGGTACAAAAAATAGCTTCGAACAGAGCAGTTTTTCTCTTGGATGTTTAATTTCCGTTTTTTTAAATAAACGAGACGCTGTATAAAGCCTGTCCTAGCTGTAGGGCGTTCTAGAATGCAATGGAAAAAGCTTTGTTTATAGAGTTTCTTTCTGTATCTGATAGCTACTTGAAAATAATGTGTTTTATATTGAAAATTAATGTAAGTAATTACAAGTATCAACTCTATTAAAACCGAGCAAGCAAAGATGCCCCACGTAATCAAAGAGGCAAGAATGAATAGGATTTCAGGAAAGAATATTATAATGAAAGTAATTAGACGTTCTGCAGTTCATGTTTGCTCAGTACTAAAACCTTTAATTAAAGAATTTTAACTATCCTATGAATGCCTACCTATATCATATTACTGCCTCGTGGGTCTAGTGATCGCCAGCGCGAAAGCTGAGCGAGAGATCCTGTGGTTCGATTCTCAGGTCCGGCAAAGTATTATTGGGTTTTTTATCATGCATTTCTCAGTAGTTGTTCCTCACGGAGTCGATTTTTGCCCGGCTGATGGCAATAGGCTGGTCTTCTATAACATGAGATATAACTGGTGCAATGGAGTTGTAGGTGTCCTGTTAGCTAGAGGTGTACCTGCACACCCACATTTCGCCAGTTACGTGAAAAGCCTCTTTCGGAGAATACAGGCATGATGTATTATTCCATTTCACGGACAGTTGAACAATATCAAACAAAAAGAAGAAGTACCGATCAATTTGTGAAGTCCCATTTCTTAATAGTTTTTATATTATAAAGTTGAATGAATACAAAGTAGTTTCAAATTAGGTGGCCTATCTCCGGTGCCTAATGGAATTAAATCCTGGATTCTGTGTAGTGCTACCAAAAGTTTAAAACTTGGCAAGGTTAACGCAAAATACATACTCGTACATAGGAACGAAGACTTTCAAAATGTTTGCAAACTAATACTGTTATACAATTGTGTTTTCCGCCATGACACCAAAACGGATGAAAAACATTATCTGTGAAAGGAGATCACCCATTTTTGGGCTATTTTCAAAAGTGTGTGTGTATTTTCAAATTGCGTTTATTTTAGTTGGCAATAAAAATTACCCCAATCTGGGTGATCTCAGATATTTTGTTGTTGAATAACTTATATGTGAATTGACTTATAACTTCGGTGTAATAATAAAAAAATGTTTCCTAAATGCTCTACCTAAATAATAATTTTAATTTCGTTGGCACTTTTGAAAATAGCCCAATCTGAGTGATCTCCTTTAACTGCTGACCAGCATTTAGGTAATAGTTTCAAACTAATACACTAATGTAACATCTTTGTTGGGCTGTGTAACACCCAAAACTTGTGAGTCATTTTCCGTATGAATACTGTACTATCGCCAAAAATGATTCTGACCACCGTAATATAAGTACTATTCTTGCTTACAGCGCCAAGCCGCTACAAAGACTTCCAAATTTTCAATTCCACACTATTGGTCGAAAAAAGGTGGTCAAACATCTGTGATCAATAACAGAGCCTGAGATTTTTTTTTAAAGAAAACAATAAAACAAGCTCGTATATTTTTCGGTCAAACTCAAACTCATACTTAAAGCATTTATTTCAATTAGACCTTAACCTTAACCTTTTGAATGTCAGAAAAAGAAAGGCGAAGCTACAGACACAAGGCATAATAACTTGTGAAAGTACTGTAGTTGCCCATTCCAAAGCGTAGATCTCTATGGAGAAGAATGGGCAAGAAACTCCATGGACAAAATCAAAAAATCAAAATCAAAGCATTTATTTCAAGTAGGCCAGTTACAGGCACTTTTGAACTGTCGAAACAAAGATAACAATGAAATGTAGCTACAGTCCCAGTCACAAGGCATAAAAACTGTGAAAGTACTGTAGTTGCCCATTCCCTAGCGTAGATCTCTATGGAGAAGAACGGGCAAGAAACTCCATGGACACTCTTTTAAATCAGCATATTGTTACAAAACCTTGGTTACATCATTCATATTGAGATGGTACATTATGTGAGAACGATGTAGCAAGATGTGCACGTTAAAAGTGTCCATAGTAAACACAAAAAAGACAATTAAAAAAAAATTAAAATAATTAATTCAAATAAGCCGTGGCAACTAAGAGATGACCAGTCACAACTGACAGCGCCCGTTCACGAACATGACGCATGGATCAGCACCATTCAACTCAACCATTTTGAAGGGAACTAAATGATCCGACACACGCGCCACCATCAGCGAGACATTGAGTGAGCATGACATACTCTCAACCGCCAGGGCACATTCAAGTCGGGAAAGGACGTAGGTTTCCAGTGAACGATAGCTCTTTAGTACATAGCACTCACACAATATGGGCTTTATATAATACTAAAGATATTGAATCTATACAATGCAAAGATAGTTGTACAATCTTCAGCAGCTCCAACAATACTATTTAATGTTATCAATTTATGCGTCCCTGTCCTTGTGGAGCAGGACCGGCATTGAGCCAAGCATTTTTGTCAGCGATATAATCGTCCAACTTGTAATATGCTTGCTTACATAGTGTGCGTTTAATGCATGTTTTAAATTTCGTCTCATTCAGTTCAAGAATACTTTGTGGAATTTTATTATAGCATCTCAAACAGTACCCCATGAAAGATGAATCTACTTTAGCGAGTCTGAAGCCCGGCTGAACTAATTGGTCTCTATTTCTAGTACTGTAACTGTGTCTGTCACCTCTTTTACTAAAAAGATGCAGATTTTTTCTTACGTACATTATGTTTTCGTAGATGTATTGACAATGTACCGTCATGATGTTAATGTCCTTAAACAGTTCCCTTAGAGAATCGCACCTACGAAGATTATATATAGCTCTGATGGCTATTTTTTGCAGAATAAATATTGACTGAATGTCTGCAGCTCGTCCCCATAACAAAATGCCATAAGACATTATACTATGAAAGTAACTAAAATAGACCAGTCTAGCGGTATCAACATCTGTAAATTGACGGATTTTTCTAATAGCATATGCTGCTGAACTTAGCCGCCCGGCAAGAGACGTTAAATGAGAACTCCATTGTAGCCTTGAATCAAGCGTAATCCCCAGGAAAACCGTTTTATCTACGAATTCAAGTTTCTCTTTATTCAATATTATATCACAATTACTACTTTTAACATTCGGTAAAGCAAATCTAATGCATTTAGTCTTTTTTTCGTTTAATACTAAATTGTTTGCTGTGAACCAATTTTGAACCTGAAGTAGGGCATTATTCACGTCATCTAGAATTTGGGCCCGTCTATTTATCTTAAAAATTAGAGAAGTGTCATCAGCAAATAACACCATATTTTGAGGTTGGTTTTTCAGTAAATAAGGTAGATCATTTATGTATACTAGAAAGAGGAAAGGACCCAATATTGAGCCTTGCGGAACCCCCATTTTTACTTTTAAACCCTGTGAATTGATACCATTTATTTGAACATGTTGAGGTCTATCACTCAAATAAGATTTTACCAAACTAAGTGCAAGTTTTCCTAGTCCGTAATGCTCAAGTTTCAAAAGTAATGTGTCGTGATTTACGCAATCAAACGCTTTGGAGAGATCACAAAAAATTCCTATGGCGTCTTGGGACTCTTCCCATGCAGTAAATATGTGCTTTAATAAGGTTACACCGGCGTCAGTCGTACAACGTCCCTTGGTGAAACCATACTGTTGATCGTGTAGGATTTTGTTGGTGTTAAAATGATTAAGCATTTGATTCAGCATTACCTTTTCAAAAACCTTGCTAAAAACTGGCAACACGGATACAGGTCTATAATTATTAGTATCTTTACTATCCCCGGATTTGAAAAGTGGTATGACTTTACTGTATTTCATTAAATCAGGGAAAGCTCCTTGGTCTACACACAAATTAAAAATTAAAGCTAAGTAAGGTGCTATAGTCTCAACTATGGATGTACAAACTTTGATAGACATGTACACTCTTTTCAATCAAAAAAATGTTACAAGATCTTGGTTAATCATTCATGTCTACTACTATTGGTCCGTAAAAAAGGGTACTTTTTTTGTTTTACATTGGTCCGCACGGTAAACACATGTGGTCATCGTGTGCACGGGATTGGATTTTAAAATTGAGTAGATTCATTTTTTGTGGTGGTACAAGATCATTCTATTGAGCCATTGTTTTATTTGAGTCAAGGTAAGCCAGAGTTTTGTAGATAATTACAATAACTGTTCTAATTTCTCTTGTGATTGATATTAGCAGCATTTGTACTGTTAGTTAGGTGACCCACAAAGACTTTCGAGACATTATCCGTAGCAAAAGGATTCGTATAGTTTATCTTAAGTTGTCGGAAAATCTCTCAGCCCATTTCCCACCTATTACCAGCACATAATTCTCCATAAATGTCCTCTTCCTCGCCTCTCAAGCCGAGTTAAATCCAGTAGGAACCTAAAGTAGTGATGTTGACATTACTCGAATCAGCCACGAACGCATTCGGAGCAAAAAGAGATTGTTTGCCGACTCCTCGGGTTTAAGTAATTTCCTCTCGCAACTCAAGAGTCGTTTCCGTTAGTTACTCCGTTTTGTTGGTCGAGTGTTATTTTAGTGATTTACGAAAAAATCCGCAGGGGAAATTGTCCTTTAGTAGAAATATCAATAGGTATGGGAACGCCATGCAGGGAATTTGGCGCACATTGAAGGTTTTCTTGTGTTTTTGTCAATAAACGGGAAAAGGGAAGGAAACATTTACAGACATTTGTGGCAATCATGCTCACATGTGCGTGTGGATTGTTTTGTTATTTTTTTGGTATTTCTGATAGTTTTACGGGTTCCATTTGTTTGGAAATGTAAGCATGGCATACCTACTTAGTTTAGTGAATCTGTGAACTAACCATGGTAGAGGGTCTCATTCTAATGGTCGATATATCATATTTACTTCTGGTTGCGTTACCAGTGCATTAATAAAAAACGTAACACCGTTTTTTATTAAGGACTTAGATAGGCTTTTCGGTAGCTCCTGTCAATCGAACATATTATAATGTATTTATAAGCTTTTATTTAACTTGCAATTTTTGTGTAGGTCAAATCTTGCAACTGAATTTTAAAACAGTTATTCATAACCGATTGAGCTAAAATTTTGCATATACGTCTAGTTTGGATGACAATGCACGGTTAGCTAAGTGATATCATTCTAAATAAAATATGGCGGACTTCCAATGATGGTGGACTAGTTCTTTTTTAAGTATTCCCATGTTAAGGGCTATCAATGAAAAAGGTTTGCTGAGAAGAATACGGAACCAGATTTTTTTTTGTTGTAAAAAACCTTTTTTTAAAACAAGCTTTTATTGACTTTTCTGTCGTTGTCATCGCCGGTAAAACATTACTTTGTTTACGCCTCTATCGCTTGCACATTACAGAAACTGAGGACTGCGTGTCCTGTTGTTTGTTCACAACAGGAACTGATGGACGCTACTGAAGGCGCCAAACTAGTGACTCAGTTCTGGGCCGACACAATTTTACATAGCCATCGACACGCTAAGAAAAAAACTAAGAACCAATGATGGACGTTGTATTGTATTGTATAGCGGGCTGGTGTCCGCAACTCCACGTCTAAGCGCGTATTTTGCGTGCGGGTGGGAAATCTATTCGGTCCACCCTAACTCCCCGAGAAAGGCCAACAGCGCCTTGATATTGCTGGTAATCTCGCGGAGAGTACCTGGGTTACCGAAGTACTTGATGATGGACGTTACTAAAGTGGCAAGCCCGCAGTCGAATTCGAGACCGACTCAATTTAGATTGCTATTGATACCCTAAGAAGAATAAGGTAAGGTCCTATTTCGTATTTAATTATGAACTTACCTACGAACGCCTCCTTGTAATAGACACCACTACTTTTACTAAGTTTTACATGTGAAGCTAGAAATAATTGCTTGAGCAATTAAAAGTCTTGCGAGGATAATGAAGCTCTAAATAATTGTCGAAGAAATCAATTGCTCAGTAATTGGCCCCATGTTCTACAGTACGTTGTCGTCATTAAAATTTTAAGGGTTGAATTCTAAGTATATATGAAAGTGATTACCTACGTCTACACTTACTTTAATGGGTTGTTTTTTGTATAATTTTGATAATTATTTTTGTTAGTTATTATTTTAGTCCTTAAAGACAAATAATATAATGTGAAGAAATAGGTGTGTATTGATTTATATAATTATATAACATATACAGCATGACTTAAGAATTGATTAGCAACAGCAGCGACTATTTATGAAGTGGGATACCATAATAAAACGTTTCTATTGCAACGTCCTTAGAGAACTAAGCTGGCGATAATAATAAGATCTATATTTAATAAATTTGCGCACTTATGAGCTGAATAAGGGCTATAAAGCTGACTGAATAAACATAATGGAAAAACGTTGACAAAAGCAAAAACGTATAATAAATGACGTAATTCATAAATAACTTCCGATTTCTATAGAGCTCAATAAATGCGACTCAAAACTCGCATTACTAAGCATTTTGACTCCAGAATGTTCCATTCATAAGACGTCAACAATTTGAAAAATAGGGTAACAAGTCGACGTAAGTACGCCCCTATTTCCACGTGGGCGGAGTCGAGGGTCAAAGCTAGTTACATAATAACAGTATCAAGACATATAATACGCTGCAGCATTTCCCCATACTCTTTTATTATACCGTAGACCCGTACTCCGGATTCCAATCGATTGTTTCGTAATGAAACGAAATATGCATGAACATGAATAGCTCCAAATAAGGTGGGTGTGTAATTACGTACTATTTATATGGAAAACAGCAATCGTCTTAACTGTCGAGCATTTTTCCCCTGTAATGCCATACTTACGAATAATGAATAAAGGGCACGAGCGCAACACTAACCTTAATGAAGGTGAGAGGCCTCCCTCGAAGGAGTTACGTAATGGCGACGATGATAGCTATATAAAATCTAATAGGGACCTTTAACATTGGTACATTTCACTCTGGCCCGCGGACGAATTAGTAAACTACGGACGGCAAAGGGTGTATTTCATATGTGACCCTGCGCGCCAAAGGGTCACGTCATAACACCCAAACCCTGTATAATGTACATTAAATTGTCGCGACATCTCAAGTAACTAAGTTGTGTAAAGTAAATTGTAATTTATGTAAGTCGAAACAAAAGCGGAGGGCGAGTACTCTATAGCAGTCGGTGTACGTCCTCCAGTCACAATCAAAATATATGAATTCGTTACTAGTAATTCATTTAGACGTCGTTTGATACGTTCAAATACTCGCTTGTACGTTTATTACATTCACGGTTGTACCTAATGTGGATATATCTCGTCAAAGCATTCGCCGGTTCAAAGTCTGCAGAAATAAAATTTAAAGAAAAATATCTTGCGCGTTCTGTTGTTGGCAAAGCCTTCAGCGAAGTTTAATGAAAAACAAGTACCTTTAACGTCTCAGCGTGCATACTGCAGAATTCCTCTAATCTAATTATGTGCACAGCTGGTGCTCTTTGTTTCGTTTAAAAATAAAATCTGTATAGTTCACGTCTATTGCCTGCGTTGCAGCTTAATTGAAGTAAAAGCTCCTGTTTAGGTAAACGACACACCAGAGTATCAGTGTTGCCATTACACGTAATAGAATATCCGAAAATGTGTATAATCCAAGTGATTGACACATAATAGCGTATACTCGCTTTGACGATATAACGAGCGAGCATTGACCTTCCCGCGGCGTTCGAACCACGACCGCAAAATCCAGCGGATGTTATTCAAAACAAACAATATGGCGAATTTGCATGAGTAAAATAACCTCTATCTAGACGGCAGACGCAGCGGTCATGATATTATGCTGTGCTAGTAAAATTGTCGCAATAAATTTTCCGTGTCGCTGATAGAAAAACTTTTTCTAGCATAGATGGGGACGCTCTCTTGCCAAGTCCCCCGTCCTTGTTTCACTACGCCTCCGGTACGCATTACTTTTAGCGAGTTGGCTTCGATTACAGCACTGCGTCGAGATGGGATTAACGGAACATGATATTCGTCCTTCGGCACTCCAGGAAATGGCCGAATTGTATGAAAATCTATATATCTATAACTCATATATAACTACTACAGCGCCTTACAAGAAATTCGATAAATAGCGAATGCCGGAACAAGAGTCTATAAATAAGAGTGTATTGAAAACTTAAATTCAAGGTTTTATGGCTCATAACCATAACTTATAATAAATTCTACATCAATGACGGCGATAAACATTAAGTAGAGCTATAACACACGCATTATGCACTACTTGCTCGTCGTATATAGGTCGTTAATAGGAAAAGTTTTTGCGCAATGCCGACCTACTACAGCATTTTATTTGTGTTCTGTCGTTTAAACGCGGATGCATTGTTTATGCTCTGTTGAATTTGCACAATTTATGCGCTTTGTCAGATTTGGCAGAGATAATCTGGCGGGCCAGTGTTCATACTGCGTGAAATTGTTATGAGAATACGCCATGTGGTTTTAATTTTCGGCTATTCCATTTGCGAGTGTTAGAGTTTCTAAACGACCTGTATTTATAGTCTAATAAAGTCTATTGCCGTGTCATGGAAACCAATATGTATTAATGAATGAAGGATCGTAATGACGTGTGGTATACATAAATTATTTTGATTATGGTTGATATTCAAAGGCGGTTTTGTGTTCTATTTTCTAACGGTTATAAATCATAATACTCACTTCGTACAACGTGCCCTATAAACGTTAAAGAAGAAAATAGGAAAACCTTTGGGATTTTCCGTGTGATTTCATTTGCAAGCCCGATTCGGTAGGCCGGGCTCGTGTGGTCTATTTTGCGCTACACAAAGCACATCGGTAGTTTGGCACGTCCGAGCTCCCGGCCTGCCAAAACGTCAGATCTCCATTGTTATAGAAAAGTTATCAGTTTTCACTTGTCGAGAAATTCGAAAGCGAAGAAACGAATGAAGAAATCAATTAAGCGATGCTTTTATTTCAACAAAGGATAGTGGAAGTTGGGCGTAGAGGGCGATTGTATTGTCTCAACTGAGATAACGGAGGAGAAAGACAAAGACATCGATCAAACTGAAAGGTTGGTGACATCGAACGGGTTCTGTATATAAAAGCATTATAAATCATATCTATGGTATCTACGGTACAATATAGGGTTACGTTCCGTTGACAACAGATTTTACGCCACGAATTCTGTTTTAGCTTACATTGAAGATTTAAAGACCTCTTTCAATACCTAATAATACTTCACGTCTTTTCTTACACTCTGATAGAGTACCTAATACAGTGAAAATAAGAGTGCGTACATTGTGTAATAAGTTTTTATTATGTGCCTACTCGGTAAAGTAAAAAGAATTTTTGTTTTAATATTATACACGTGTTAGGCAATGTTAGTACTTATAGGTATGTGTATGGGCTTAATTTGCTTAATAATCCTTTACAGAGATTTGATGTGATGGATTCGAGTGAATTAATCTCATTGGAAGGGCGTGATATATTGGAGTGGAAGCATTTTGTACAGTAGGTTTGGTGGGAAGGAGTTATTTGTAGTACAGTAACATGGCATACGTCGGTCGATGATGCTCGCTTGAATATTGAAAACATTTTCATTCAATGTGAGAATTACAATGAATGAACGTTATCATTTTATGTCACGTTACACAAATGTATTTTGTACATTTCATGTTTTGATTTCAGGACATTTTCTAATATTGTAAGGCGCTTTTACTGTAAATTGATGTTTACGGTCACAACTTTACTGACATTCAAATAGTAGAATGTGTTGTTCGTATCTAAATGTAAGGGGAAGTTTGCAGCCAATAATGAAGAGGGGTGCAAGGATCAAGGGAGTCCTTTGGTCAACAATGGGTCAATAAGGGGTTGATATAAATTCTTATTACTTTCAACCCTGTGGATTTGTTTTGTACTTGAACTAAAGTAAAACTTTATTCATATTATAAGAAATAATGGTATGTTTTAAGCTTTTTTGTTTAGATGCGAGAGCTTGGAAACAGATGTGTCCAATAAACCAAACGGAATTTCTAGTTGCTATACATTTCAAGATATATCCTTGCTCAATGTCAATATATTATGCTTTTATTTAACAAAAACATTGTCTTATTTTTCTATAGTTAGACAACCTTCATAATGATTTTTATCTAAGGAATAAATACGCCAGTTCAACATCATTATCTACCTAGCTTTTTCCAATTATGCTGGCGTCGGCTTCCAGTCTAACCGGATGCTGGTGAATGTCTATATTTTACATGAAGCACCAGTTCAACATACAGTTAAAACCGATTACGACGACATAATTTACAAATACAAAAAAGTTTTTTGATCCAAAAGTTTATGAATTTAGTACAACATACCGGTTACCAGTGGCGAAGGTTCTATACAACCCGATTCCTACCGGCTTCCCTTAGAAAAATGGCACGGTCAGTATTCTACGGACAAATACTTTACTCACATTAAAGATATGTACTATGTACTCCGGCTTACCTCTTACAAAAATTGACCCTTCGCTACTGCCGGTTACATACCAAAATCATAAGTCCAGGGATACCGCGGCCCTGGAACACAAAGGGCAAAAGAAGGAACATGGATGGGTTTTAGTCAGTAAAAGTCTGACACTCCCTCCTGGTCAGCCCAGAGCGGGAGGGGTTATTTGATGATTTCCCATCGGTAAAAAAAAAAAAAAAAAAAAAAAAAAAAGGCTATACGACCTTGCGGGACTGTTCGAAAGAGATACCGCGGCCCTGGAACATAAAGGGCAAAGGAAGGAACATGGATGGGTTTTAGTCAGTAAAAGTCTGACACTCCCTCCTGCTCAGCCCAGAGCAGGAGGGGTTATTTGATGATTTCGCAACCGAAAAAAAAAAAAATGGCTATACGACTGCCTTGCAAAAGATACAGCTTTTTACGACATTGCTTATCATGACATACCTTATTAAGTGAGGTAACATCATATCATATCATCACAATATTACTCAGAAAAGTTTTCTGACCATTGAAAAATCAGCCCTTAACCAAAACACTAGAATCCAAAATCACTTCCAACCTTTTACGGAAACTAATTCCTTAACATCAACAACCAAGAATCTCCATAAAACAAAACAAAACAAAAACCATGACTTTCCCCCCAAACAATGACACCGCAGATCATTTTCTGTGAAACCGAAACGAAACTGAAGCCCGAAGGAAACTTGCGTCAATACCGTCATCCGAGCCGACGCGACGTCACCCGCAGGAAGACGGTAGGTCATCAATCATAGAGCACAAAAAGAATCGTGTTGATAGGGCACGGAACTCTTTGCGTCGCACTTTGTCTGTGGTATGATGACACCTTTTAGTTAGGGGGGCTTTTTGTTTTCGGATAGTGCGTTGTGTATAAGGTATGGTGGGGGCAAATGGGTGTGGGTATTGTTTTGTAGTTTATTAATATAAAGTTGATAGGAAATGAGTGAAAAAAAAATACGCTGTACGCGTACCACAGTCTGAAAAACATAGTACGGTGAATTACGTTACTTCAAATAGTACAGCGTAAAAAGAATTATGGGAAAATATAGTAATAATTTTAAAGAGGATCAAAACCACTTCAAGAATGTAATATAGTAGTAGTATTCATATTGTTAGGGGTTCCTCTCTCAAGAGCTCTGCCCACCGGTAGCTAGGACTCTGTTCCCGTTGCCGGTGGGCTACTATTTTTTATATTTTTAAATGTTTTTTATATAATTTTTGTTATTAAAAATATTTAAAAATATAAATAATATGTTAAGAAAATAAGGAAAAAAGTACATAAAGTACAGTGACTTAATCCTAAGTGCGTGAGTACAAAGGAAGAATATGATCTTTACACGTATAGTGAAAGTTATAGTTATAAAAACTATATTTTTTTAACTTTTACTTAGTACCTAGTTGATGTAAGCACTAAAGTCTAGTGGTCAGTCCAGTTTACTTTGTTGATATAAAATTACTAATTCTGTTGCGGTGAGATAAAGAGATTGTGCTCGTTTTGGTGGTTAAATAATAATGTAAAATATTAAATAATTTGTGTAAATCCGGTTGGCCGGTCAAATTATGCGGTTTGTATATTAGTATTTGTGTTAGAAGTAAAATTTCACTCTGAAATTATTTTGGAAAACGCTAATGATTTATTAATTTTATTATGCTCATACAATATTGTAGTTGTTTTGGTTTTGACTTACTGACTTTGATGATTTTTATTAGACGGAATTAAATATACGTTTGGTAACCCGTGCTGGCCATAAAATCAAAATCTACACTGTCAACGGAAGATATCACCAATCTCATCACTACATAGTATAAAACAAAGTCGCTTCCCGCTGTCTGTCCCTATGTATGCTTAGATCTTTAAAAATACGCAACGGATTTTGATACGGTTAATTTTAATAGATAGAGTGATTAAAGAGGAAGGTTTATATGTATAACATAGCACCCGTGCGGAGCCGGGGCGGTCGGTAGTCTTAAAAGAAAAACTTTGAATCCATGGGCGTATTGTGTAGTTATCACTTGCTTCGGTGAAGAAAAAAATCGCGAGGAAACCAAAACAGCATGCCTTTTTTTATTGAGAGATATTTCTAAAAAAAAAAAAACTAAACTTAACTTTTTTTTGTTAAATTTTCTGCATGTAAAGCCAAGTCAGAGGCCCATGGACGGCACAAAAACTCTGACACCAGGTTAGGCACTTACCACAAGAAAAAGAAGAATAAAAAATTAAGATATTACAGGGAATAAATCATCTCAAACAGACGAGAAAAGATAATCGCTTGTACTCAGTTAATGTATTTCCTTTGAAGCTTCCGTTGTCAAAGAAACTTGAAGACTTACTTTGATATTTTATCTCGTGGTTAAAAGTTTAAATGTACTTCAGCCTATTTAAAGGATTATTACCGTCCATCTTTACTTTTATTACTAGTTTCGGTCATTTTAGTTATGCAGGAAAAAAATTAAGAACGACACAGTAAGGAATGAGGATAATATATTACTTTCTATTATAATACATATATTAAATTCTGGTGTTCGGTATCAGCTTAGTTGGCCGTTCAATCTAGCAAGACGCAGCCGAATAACAGTATATTTCAGTCTCACACAGCGGAACTACCATGTCACCTCTGAAACTCAATTACTGTCGAATATTGAATTACTGGCATCGTGACACTAAATCGGTTGTATCTTTGGCTGTCTATACAGTCGCCATAGTCGGTCTACCCATCGTAAATGTTGTCTTTGGTCGTTTCGTTTTAAGTGCAACAGTAGTTAGAAGAAACAATCTTATTTCTAAAGCAATCAAGTGCATAGTACGTTCGCGTTGGGATAGTTTATATTATACAGAGTGAATTTTGCAAGTGGGCGTGCATGGCCAAATTCGAAATAATGAGGAATAACGAAAAATACTCAAAGGAGTCTCGAGCCCGATTTTGATGAAAACTAAAACTGCATCATTGGATTTTTGAAAAATCTTTATTCCTAGCCAGGAATCGAAACCGTTGATTTTGAAAAATAAAACACATTTTGGAAATTGGAAAACGTCGTTACTAACGAAGATTTTTTTAAATTACAATTTGGGCCTGCTCTTGACCTCGATTACGCCTGATGGAAAGCGATAGATGAGGTCTATGATGGATCAACCGTGCCAAGAAAATGCCTGTTCACTCTTGCTTTGAAGGCAGGCGGGTTATATGTGGCAGGGAACACAGATGCCGGCAGAGAGTTCCACACTTTGCCTGCGCATAATAAACGTGGAGGAGAAGCGCTGAGTACGACTCGTCGGGTTATCAACCAAGTGTGGATGGTACGCTGCAGTAAGTCTGCTAGTCCGGTGGTAAAAAGGTGATGGTGGGATCAGGTCGTGGGAATTCTGGGAAGTAATAACGTGCGGCAAACTAAAGTTATGCTACTATAGTGGCGTGCTTATGGGCCAACAATGCGGCAAGCCCATATAATGCCAGCAGACTATTCAGAAACCATTACACCATGAAGAGTAGAAGGTTATAAGAGCAAGCCAAGCTTTAAGGCTTTTATGAAGGTAACGCCACTTGACTATGAAACTGAACAACTTTTACTATGGCAAAAAAGATATGATCGTGTAAAAAACCGCTGTTTGATTACGATGATGGTCCCATGAAGAATTTTGTTCAGTTTGATGGTCTAAACCACACCCTGACATTATGACCATACCATTCTGATATAAAGGGTGTAACAAGACCGTTAACGAAGCCGAATGGTACTTGTTCTCCCCGTCATTGCGGCCATTTTTTTGTTTTCGGAGATAACGGGGGTCAAAGTTCCAACTTTTTCACAAGTTTTTTTTCTTTCATACACGTTTTTAATATAAGAATTTCTCTTTAAACTCCTCCATGACCCCCGTACTATTAAATCCATCCATCATCACAATGTTATCAATGCGTTACAGGATTGGAATCTTACCTTAAAAGGTGTTTTAATCTAAAAAAAAAAAGTAATTTCCCAGTAATAATTTTTGCGTTGAATTACTTAGTTTGATGTACACAATGCTTGGTTGACGGCTTCGTGAAGGGTCCTGTTACACCCTGTACACTGTTAACGTCTGTGCAGTGCTAAACTACTAATTAAAGAAAGAAAGAAAGAAAAAGTATTTATTTGTCTGGCACAGGACAAAACAAATTGATTAAAATTAACAATACATCAACAAAATAAAAAGGTAAACAAAAGAAAATAAATAAAAGAAAGAAATAAAGAGGAAAGAAAGACAAAAGTAAGAAATTAAGTGTGAAGGTAAGTCATTGAACCTGTTGATCTACAAGCTGCCTAGATAAACACCAGAGCACCTACATAATACAACTACGCCGAGTTTAAGTATTGCGGTCTACATAAGTAATGATAATATGTTGTCACGCAATCAGCGACCGTTATCACGATATTACAAAGCAGGGGCTGAAAGCGGTTGCGGTTAGAGGTTAAGATACCTCAAAAAATATCGGTACCGTTTTAAAATAAAGGTTGAGCTATACCGATACCTTTATAAATAAAGGTTGGGCTGTACCGTTAATTAACCCTTAGGGCGTTTGTGCACTACAAAGAATTTTACTGTCCGGCAGTCCGATTTTTTACGGTCCGATGTGGCATGAAAATAACGGATGCATGTGAAATTGTCCATCTTTTAAAACAAACATTTCTAAAGGTAATAGTGTTTCTACCGAAACATATCGTTATGCATTCTCAAACACAAAATTCGAAAAAAAAAACGGTACCGAAATATTTCGGTAACCCGTATTTAACAGTATGACGTCATACTGAAATTTAATGGTACCTTAATTTTTGGGTAATTCAGTCCCTGTTACAAAGCAAATTTTCTTAAATTGACTTCCATTTATCGAAGGTCAATCGACAAACAAGCGTCCTTTCCGTACTTTTTGTTTGTCTTCCTCTGAAGAAAATATGGAAATATCGCGAAAGGTCCTTTCTATTTTAAGAAGGATGGGTTATATATACATCTTTAAGGGTCTTAGGTATGTCGGTGTACGTTGTCGTATAAGCAAACGCCGATATTTGATCATATCGGGTGAGGGGCTGAGATGACCCGGAATTTCATCTTCCTGAGAGGTTCCAACTATTCGCCATTTATTTTAGTTTGTTCGATATCTTATGGCTGAGAAATTGACTCGGAGTTGTGCAGGGAATGTTTGGAGTTGAATGATGTACGGCATTTATTATTGGAATGTGAGATTAAGTTTTTTTTTTTAATATGGCCGTCATTTTGTTGTTTTATGAATGAACTTGTGATGTTTACGTGTGATTATAAGTGGGACTTGAATACTTAAAGGGCTCTAAATTTTGACTCCAAAGACAAAAGAATATCTGGCTGTTTTTGAGGTGTTTACATTATGTATTTTCTACAATTTATAGTTACACCTATTAAAGACATACTTACATATTTTTTTTTTACCTGTGTTTCTTTTGCTACATAGATATCAAAATCACATGAAGTGTTGATAAACATTGACTACAAAAACTAGTTTCTAACATTGTTTAATCGCTTCAACTTTGTTAGACGGCAAAATAAATTTGATGAATAAAAAAATCCAGATTTAATTATTAAATAATGGTTTTATGGTTTTACTTAATCACTAAGCCCAGCTAGTAATAATTTTTTATTTTTATTTTTCTTATTTGATTTTTTGCTAGTATTTATTTCCAATTTTGTCAAAATCATTGTTATTTAGTAATAGGTAGGTAGGTGGATACTGATCACATTTTTAAAATCTATCTTTGACGTAAGAATAACGTCTACACAGATTTTTCTGAAAATAAGCGAAGAAAAAACCATATCTAAAGTCATTTCCATTAAACAAGTTTTTGTTTCCTCTAAAACTCAACAGAACTTTGTAATTCTACATAAGCACGATAATGGCGACCTCATCATCCCACATAATCTCTAAGTGTTCCTTCCATAAGCGAGATAGATCGTAAAAGTACAAGTTCCTACATATTTTCATGTTCTAAATCGCCCCAGCATCTATAAAGTGAGATTGGAAAATTCCAATGCGTCAGGTGGACATAACTCACATGCAGGACCGTCGGGAATGAATAATTTACTAAGTTCCCAACTTTACTGATATCATGTATCAGCAACCTTCCAATCCCGCTCCCCAAAGAGAAATTAAAGCGAAAATTCCAAATACATTAATACTGTAATCTAATAAAGCGGAAATGTAGACAGACACTAATTTGTTTAACTACTCCGAAAGTGAGAACATTTTTGCAAGTAAACTCGGCCAAACCATCCCGCTACTAGGGTTGCCATGTCAGAAAATTATGTACGAACATCAAAGTCAAAACCTCGGCTAGGTAAATATTTGCATGTTCCACAAACGGCCCGGCTTAGACAAAGCAGATGTAGTTCTCACAAGAAACAAAAGGCAAAACATTGCAAATGGAAACACCAAGATGGAACGCCAAGGGGTTCGCTCGTTTTAGAACACGCTGTATAGTTCGCCGAACGTTATGAATATTTAGATAATGAGCGAAGTAAGCTCTTCGTAATTCGCCTTTTACGGCTAAAAAGCTTTTTGTTTGGAGTGCGTAGGTAATGTATTTTTATGTGCACGAACTCCTTGAGCGTGATCCTCTACTTTTACATTACTATTCTATAGTTGTACGAGACCCAAATTTGTATAGACTCACTTTACCAGTATACATTTCCAAGCACTTAAAATCGTCTGGTATTCCGTTCACTCCAGCATTAGTCGGGGAAGAATGTCTAAAATATATTTGGGGCGCCAAGATCGGATGCCGTAAATCGATTGACTATTCAACTATAAATTCCCGGTCGTTGGACCAACTATAGCTTAACTGCGTAAATCGAAAGTTCCGCGCACCCTAATCTACAGCCCCTCACATATTGGTAGAACATTTAGATAATAAACAACGGGAGGCTCCAGCTTTGGACCGTTGTTTAAAAGGCTTTTGAACAAGTTTTGTGGTACTTTTTTACTCGGCCTTGGAGGGTATTACACCATTACTTGATTGACTGATTTATAAGGATTTAATAAACAGTTTCATCACGCATATGAATTTACTTTGTTCCTTGTTCTAGCAGGTTTAGGGTTTCGTTTTGTTCGTTCCGTATAAAAACTAAGTTCGGTGGATCAATAGCGATTAGGAAATAGCGAAGAAGAGAGGTTATTATTATGCTGTCATCTTCAGACCGCGCCTCGGGCGTCCGCAAATATTTTAAGATTTATGTTACTTGGGATGAAACAATAGTGAGCGAGAGCCGGGCATTGATTTGTGACCATAAACAAATATTTGAACATAAGTTTGGGCGCGCGGTCAGAATTGAGCGAATGCTTTGTTGTTGCTGTTTCGCTTTGATCTTCTTACTTGACCGACGTCAATTTGATTGTTGGATTAGATGGGTTATACGAGAGATTGTTTTCTTGTTTGTCTTTGGAAGGATTTGGTGAGGCTGTCTGGCTGTGTAAAACCTACATTGTGTGATGATAAATACATGGATACAAATAGGGAAAATAAACTTAACTAGATAAAAAACCCGGCCAAGTGCGAGTTAGAGTCGCGCACGAAGGGTTCCGTACCATTACCTAATATATATATATATCTTAATTGGCGTCAACTATGTATGTATGGGGGCACCCTTTAATTTTCAACTTTTTTGATTTTTTGTAATTTTTCCTTTATTTGTGCTGTAAGGCCTTGCTTTTGCCAAATTTCATGATTCTAGGTCAAAAACCGGTCAGGTACCATAAAGGTTTTGATTCCCTTGTGAAATCGCATAATATACGACTTAAACAGTCATATCTTTTGATCGCGTTGACTTACAAGTTTGATTTTTTCATTGCTCCATGGGGTTTCAGACTTGAGTATTTGGTATTAATTTCAGCTTGATACCGCCATGCATTCCTGAGAAAAAGGGTCTTGACAGACAGACGGACAACAAAGTGAGTTCCGGTCGGTATAAGTCGGTCGGGTTTTTCCTAATTTATTGTATTGTGCATGTGGTGTTTACCTATAAATAATTGTTGCGCTGTAAATTAATTTTAAGAACGAATTATGTCGCTGTATCCAGTGTGGACAATTGTTGGTAGACCTAATATAATAAATAAATAAGGGTTCCGTTTTGCCGATTGACGTACGGAACCCTAAAACGCTAAAATAACTGCTTTTAATGGTTAATGGTTGTTTTATTGAACGAGGGAGACAATTTATACCACAATATTACTATTTAGAATTCGTAAACCTTACGATAACTTTATAAACATGCTCAAATGAAGTCGATTGAAAGGTGACCCATTTATCAACCCACTGCAAATTTAATTTACCCTTCTCTCCGTCACATTGTTACTCCTAAACGCATTTCAGCTTCCTTTCACGACAAAAACGAGATTTGCATTTTTTCCGCAACAAAATTAACAAGGATACGAATCCGGTTACAAATACCCATTATTAATTCGGAGTTACAAAAACTAAAATCAAAAGACAAAAGTAAGTGAGCCAATTTGTCCTAAACTCCCCTAACCGTGAATGCACAAAAAAGACAAATGCCGTGAAATTAGCTGGGTGTTTCAAAATTCGCGGTGGGTAATCCAGGGAGGTCATGTCTCCCCGACATTACCCTCATACAGTTTTTGTTATACTGAGCAAGCTTTGTATTCCTGAATAAATTTACATCTTAACAAATGCCCGCTTGGTTGCAAGACCTTTTTGCTATAACAGGGACCCTAATAAGTTCTTAATGGGGAAATGGAACTAAAACAATCACGTTGTGCCCGAATTGGGTTTGCGCACTGTATTTGGTTAATGTTTGCCATTTATATTTAAGGCTTTTGAGGTATTTTTGCTAGATTTATTTTTTCGTTTTCTTTCTCTCTTCTTATATTACTCATTTTCTTAACATTGCAGTTTTAAATGTAAACTTTCGGCGCTGACTTAAAGGTTTAAAATTCAACAAAATGCATGCATTTGGTTGGATTTTCATTTCGATTTGTCACTTAACGGTAGATAGAACGGGCGTAAGTGTAATAAACAGAACTCAAGTTAAAACTTTATTCGAACCAGTCAAAAGTACCATTATTTCTCACTTAGCAACTATTAAAGCAGAACAAATTATTACAGTCATTTCCGTAGAGTGAAAATTTACCTTTTGGCAATGCACCAGGTCACTGCGAAATGAGAATGTTTCGCGGCCAATTCTTTTACGTTGTCAACTCAACCAAAATGTTCCCCTAAATAAAATGTTAGTTTATTTGTATGGCCAAACATTTTGAGGAACTGGGGGAGAAAGGACGCACTTTTCATTACACCACATTTATTTTACTCATGCATTTATATCAGGTACACGATCATTTATTACAGTATTTTTGGTTGCGATTAGCAACCAATAACTTAGGCGGAATGGCAGAAACATTTGCAATACAAAAGCGGATGGCATAAACATTTGCAATACAGAAGCACACATAGTAGGTATTGTGATTCCCCCTTTTGCTTGCAAATGCATCCATATCCTTTGAAACAGCAACATTGCAACTATCGTCAGAAATTCTTAATCTATTCCTTTATAATGGTTGTAAAAGTACCCTTTACGTAGCCGAAAGGTACTTGTTCCTCCCGTCATTGCGATCATATTTTTGTTCTAGACCATTCATACTTGGGAACCTTCTAGTTATAGAGATATTGGGGACAAAGTTCAACTTTTTGTTTTTAATGTTATAACTTTACTTTATTTGCTTCCACGACCTCAGTACTGTTCAATGCATCCATCAGCACAATGTTTTGAGTCCTACCCTAAAACGTGATTTTTCACAACAAAAAAAAAGTCGTTTCCCAGCAATAATTTTGCGTAGAATTATTTAGTTTGATATAAAGAATGCTTGGTTGAAGACGTTTGTTGACGATGTTTTAAAATTTCGTCAATATAATTGAATTATCAAGGTGAAGAAAATTGGGATTGTGAATGAGTTTGGCAATTAGCCCGCAGTTTGGCGTCGTAAATAGGTATAGTAAGTACTCCGAGCTCTACCACAAAGAGCTAAACCACTCTCGAAATTATATTATTATAATTTATGTGGTATCCAACAGAAGCCTGATACATGCTTTGAGTATGTGTAAGCTAATTGATATTACAGCATAAACAGTTTCAATTTAATTCATATCAAATATCAAACAGGAGCAACTCAATATTGTAGCAAATTAGCCTTGCCAAACACTCCTGTGTGTGTAAAGGCGAAAGGGCGATGTCGAAGACGCACACATATTTACATTACAAACAAAGGGTCTGGCGTGAAGTTGCTCCATCGTTATTATTCTGTGAAAGGGAAGACTGGATTTTATCAAAAAAGTTTATTTAGTACTTCAGTCTATAGTTATAAGTAATATAAAATACCATCACGCCTGTTATCCGCAAAGGCAGAGGTTCACCTAATAGTACACCCAGAACGGGCGAGCCTATTGCTATCAGTCGGGCACAAATCCAGGCTCTGTGGCTGCTACTGAGAAATTCCTGATAGAAAAACTGGCACTGCCCTGGGACTCAAACCCAGGATCTCATGCTCAGCAAACTCAAACTCAAAGCATTTATTTCAATTAGACCATTACAGGCACTTTTGAAAGTCAAACAAAAAAAAAAGCTAAGCTACAGTCACAGTCACAAGGCATAATAACTTGAGAAAGTACTGTAGTTGCACATTCCAAAGCGTAGATCTCTATGGAGAAGAATGAGCAAGAAACTCCATGGACACTCTTTTTAATCAAAATATTGCAGTAGCAGTTGCGCTTGCAACCACTAAACTAACGAGGCAGTTACCTTATAATTAAGTTATAGATATTATAAATGAAAAGTAACTCTGTTTGTCTGTTACCTATACGACGTACGAATTTAGATGTTTAGCACACAGGTAAATCATGACCTGTGTTAGGAACCTTGAATATGTTTTATCTTGGTTGTAAGGATAATTTTGGACCGCCACGCTAAAAAAGCTCTAGTATTAAGTCATTTTCTAAACTAAAACCCAAAATGTAAGTTTTATATAATAAAAATATAAGTACTTATAAATAAATTTTGCGGTCTGGTATTTTGTTATGGAAAAATAAAAATTATAATATCGTTTTTAGTCGGCACAAGATGTGAAAACAATATAAAATGTAAATTATAATTATTCCTTTTTAAGTTACGCAATACTACGATAACAGAGGAAATATAGCCTGAAGCAATTATTAAAACCATTGAACCGAAGTTCTGCTGGATAAGCTAATTTAAAAAAATATTGCCCATAAAATGTATCACGAAAAAATATGAAATAATTGGCAGTGTAATGCCGAGGGCTAGTACCTCAGCGTAATCAATTTATATACCCACGGAATAGTTATTACGTTCACAAATTCAGGTAGATTTTAGGATTTATTTTAACAATTTTTATTCGATTCGATCCCGATTCAATTTTCGGTATGGTTAAATCAGTTCACGCAATAAAAAAATGCAAACTCTGAAATGACTTCAAATATTTATAAAACAACGAATTTTGTGGTTACTAGAATCAGATATTTGTATTATCTATTTAGTTTCCTCATTTCATCATTGTCTTGCCTTTATATTAATTTATTTGGGGTTGGTGTAGCATGTCTTGTTTTTCCAATTGTACTCTATTAGTCATTCCCCCCTCTCCCCTGTCCATATCATCTTGTACAAAGTCCATCTATCGTTTCTCTTGTCTGCCCTTACGCTTATAACCATCGACATTCATACTCAAAACCTTCCTCAGGATGTTTTGTTTATTCCTCCGCATCACATGCCGTTACCATGGCAACCAGGTTACCGCATTACTTTTCAGTCACTGGTCCCGCTTGAAGACTTCCTCTTATAAAAAAAAACTAGCGACCCGCCCAGGCTTCGCACGGGTGCGTCTAAATATGAAGACACTTTATCTGATAAATAAAAAAATAAAAAAATCATTTTATTTCAGGCCTTGTATGCAATCACAAACAGTTCACCCATAGCATCTACGTAATGTTATTATAAAAAAAAAACTTTATTTTTAATCATTCTATTTAATCCTAATTAAATCTTTTGTGGGTGACTGGTATCTGCACTAGGAACAACCTGTTATGCAAATCCGTGTGACAGGTTTGGTCAGAACCAGGCTCATTTGTTTGTTCTTCACATTAACACCTGGTGTCCAAATAGAAAGAGGTCGTTGCCAAATAATCGTGTATCCACGCGACGATCACTTCTATTAGAATAACGCCTCGTAACGTAGCCGATGCTTCCTCCAAAAACAGTGTTTGTATATTTCATTTTAACCTTTGGTAGAAGAACACAGTAAACAATAATATGAATATATCCTTAGTTACACAACATTACGTTTCTTAATTAAATTGAATTATGCCTAGAACCTTTGGCGAACAAAGTCTAAAATTAAATCCACTTTTTATCAGCATCAAAACCCTTATCACATCACTCTCATCTCTGACGTCACGAAACAGAAAGCAAAGAAGATGTAACACCACGTTTGATCTGTCCATCACAGATCCACACAGTCAAGATAACCGTCGGTCAGAGACAGAATATACAGGTTAAACCTTAGAGCGGTGACCACAGCAATGTTTCAAGGGTTAACCCAATTTTGAGTTGATTACACGTAAGTGTCAAATATAAATGATACAGGAATTAACTTGGTGGTGATCGGTGGGTCTACCACGAATACGCAGTGTAAACGCAACGTAATTTTGAACGAGTTTAAATTGGAAATCTCTCGTTTCGCGCATATATTTTTTACTTACTTTTGAAACTTTATTCATATCGCTGGGTGATACTCGCAACTGCGACTGTGAATATCAAAAATATGAACTAAAATGCTCGATTCAAAACGTAAATTCGAATGATTTTTAAGCGCAGGCCACACCGCCAGCTAGCAAGCGAGCGAACCGCTTTTCATACTACGGTTCACACCGCGAACTACCGAAAGTGCCAAACCTATGTATGAAAAGAGGAGAAACGATGCTCGCTAGCTAGCTGGCAGTGTGACCTGCGCTTGAAATATCATTTGAATTTACGTTTGGGTTTACGTCCCACGTTCGTGCAAGGGCCTCTAATCTTGTAGACGAGTTGATGATAAAGAAATTCTAATAATAACGTTACCCTTCATAATTTATTTATAAAATAAGTGGCGGTTTTATTTTACTAAAACTACACACACACATGCCATTGTCCTTTTAAAAGAACAATGGAGTGCCTCCATTAATAATGGAATAATGCTTACCAATTACTTATTTATGTTGAATTCACAAAATGTAGGTCACCAATACGAAAGAAATACTCCTAATATTATGTTGGATTTTTCTTGATTCAATAAACTCCTTAGTGAAACGGATGATCTAATCAATCTTTGTATACGTGTATCAGTACGTATGTACATGTCCTTAAAGACAGTGACACACATGCCGAATCTTGCACTGTTGTTGTCATTGCTAGCTATTGTGCTATTACAACATTACTGGCATGCCAGCTCCTTGCGTAGTTTTGTAAATTTCCTGGCATGTGGATCCTTGTCTTAAGCTTCAAAGCTTTAAGCTTCAAATACTCCATGCTAGTAGATTGAAGTATGCAGTAGCTGGGTTGTTTTTGTGCCATGACAACGTCTGATTAGTGATTACGTGAAAGGCATGCAAGCTACTTCCTGCCAGGGTTGCGGGCTGTTCGAAAGAGATACCGCGGCCCTGGAACACAAAGGGCAAAGGAAGGAACATGGATGGGTTTCAGTTAGTAAAAGCCTGACACTCCCACCTGCTCAGCCCAGAGCGAGAGGGGTTATTTGAAGATATCCCATCGGAAAAAAAAAGAAGGCATGCAAGCTACTTGCATATATTCAAGCAATTCAAGCAGTTTGCATGCCATTGTACCATTACATTTCTAGTTGTCGATAACTTGAATAGCATACTGGCTACTTGCATACTTTTATGCATGTTGTTGGCATATTCCTAGCTTAAATTCCACTTCAGAGTTAAGAACCTTTCATAATATTCTCGAATAATATGAAATAGGATTGCGTTGCTAAGTATTGTCTGCGGAGCGTCAAAAGGGTGCCTCATAAATATTCAATTCAGTTTCAAGCCCGAAAAGTCATCGTTAAGTCTATTTCCGATAAAATGCTGAAGCGCTTTCACCTCTAATGGTGATTCCATTTTGGCCCACCTGACTCGTGAAAAAAATATTAAAAGTTATTTGAGAACTTTGTTTATAGGCTGACTTAGTTCTTTTTATAGTCGCTGTAAAAGTTATAAAAAAGACAATGAAAATTGGCGTATTGGAGTAATCAACAAGATCTTTTTAGATAAATGTTTTTAGTTCAATAGTATATCTTACTATACTATTATAAATGTGAAACATAGTGAGGATGTTAGATGTTTGTTCCTCTTTCACGCAAACACGGTTGAAGGGATTTGGGTGAAATTTTGCAATAGATAGTTTATAACCTGGATTAAAATATAGGATACTTTTTATCCCGGTAGTACGATCCCGTGGGATAATTACTGAACAACGCGTAGTTTACAAATAAACTAAACTATTTTTTTTGAGAATTTTCATTTTTTTTGCTAAATATGTCATCCACACTCTTTCTACTCATTACTCATCTATGCCATTCATTTGTTTCCCAGGAAACTGAACAGTTACTCGTTCTGATATTCCCCATTCACTCAAAAGAACATTATAACCCACCCCAAAATGTCCTTCACAACTTGTCATTTCTGAACCAGTATGCGCGACATGTTCATTTAATTTTTATCAACGGTCACAGGGATAACTAATCAACCTAGTAGTATGACCCCATTCTCCCCTTGTGGATTGTGAAATTATTTAGTTACAACGGAGCGGGAACAACGGATTTTGATACTAAGGGTTGCCCAAGGGACTATATGATATCCAACCGTGTGTAAATATTACAAGATTTAGAAATATAGAGATGTATTTTCATGAAGGAAACTAAGAGCCATAACGGTCGAAGATTTTCTTGGAAATATATTCAATTTTGTTTCTGTATTGTGTTTTTATTACGCTGTTTTTCTTTTACGCTACGAATGTATTCTAGGGTCTTATTTCTTGAGATCACGTATAATAATAAATTGTTCTTGTGTCTGACAGGATTTTAGCTCATTAACGAATATTATTTTTGTTTGTTTTACTATTCTAACCGGACATTGTACGAGCTAATGATTGATGAATAAAATATTACTATTGATACTTACCAAGGTTAATACATTCTATTTATACTTGATTTAGATAGCGGAGCTCGTAAAATAACAACCACTCGGGTCGATGTTTAGGTTAAACTACGCTTGCCTAGGTTGGTCCGTGGATGAGTTTCCTCCGTGTGGCCCGAAAATCTGACAACCAGTCTTACAAAGGAGTATCGTATTACCCAGCTTTAACTGGGTTGTGGCTGCATCCAGTTAGACTGGAAGCCGACCCCAACATAGTTGAAAAGGCTAGGCACATGATGATACTTATTGTAGGTATAAATCCTTATCTATTCTTAATATTATATTTATAATATACTAATATAATATAATCTGACGACCCGAATGGCGCAGCGGTAGTGAGGCTGCCTTACGTTCTTAGGGTCCCGGGTTCGAATTCCGGTAGGAGCAAATGTTTGTGTGATGAGCATGGACATTTGTTTCCGAGTCATGGATGTTTATATGTATAATAAGTATGTATTTACAAACAAAAAGTATCTATGTAGTATTATCAACTATCTGGTGTCCACCACACAAGCCTCGTTGCTTAGTGTGGCACCTAGATGGCGCTGTATGTAATGTCCAGCGATATATATACTATATTTATATTTATACTAATATTATAAAGAGGTAAAGTTTGTATGTAGGGGGTAATAATCTCTGGATCTACTGAACCGATTTTGAAAATTCTTTCACTAATAGGAAACTACATTATCCCCGAGTGCCATAGGCTATTATTTACAACCCGTGGGATAATTTCCGACACGAAACGCGAGCGAAGCCGTGGGCAAAAGCTAGTTCTGAATAAAAACATAATGAGAAAACTCTTTGTGCATAAAATAAAACTCAATAAAAACAACGCAAAGTAATAAATCACTCAAAAAATAAACTTTAATAGACGCTTTTATGCGTCAATTTAAATAAATTATCGACTAACGACGTTTTGGTAATGGTAGTCAACGAGTTGACGAGCCGTTGTAAGTACCTAATGGTATTATATACACCACTGATTTAATAACACTACGTATATTACTTGTGTATTATGTACTAAATACCTGTATTATAAGTTAGTGACACAGTTGATTAGATATACGATTTGATAGATAATAAACGTAATTACAGTAGGTCCTGAAAAAGTTCCAATGTTAACGATGATTTTGATAGATTTTTTAAAGGTAGACAGAGCCATGTAACAGCTAAATATTGCAAAAACATCACCAATATAAGACAAGAGAATGAGGTAACAATCTGGAATGAAACCTTATGCCCTGTGAAGTGTGAAGTTATGAAAGTGATAAGGTTCAAAAATAGTCGACCGTCACTGAGCGCGATAGTACTTCAGCCTAGGCAAAAAAGACAAGCAGGACTATTTATTTGTTACTTCTTGGTACCTATTTAGGCCAGAAAAACAGCTCAGAAAAAGATAGCCAGTATTGCTATACTACCGCATCGCATAGCAGCGAGGCATGAGAGGTAACCTTAGTTAACCTCTAGACCGGTGGTAACTAATATACCTACTTATTTACTTGTTTAAAATCCTCCCAACGGTAAAAGCAAAAAAAAACAAATGCAGCTCTAAACTAACAAGGATTATTCGGTTATTCCGTAAAACCGGCGACTGTATTCTCCTAGGAGGATGTAATTATTTCCACGACCACTCGCTCCAGGGCTGCTGCATTGTTTGCTCTTAAACACATGAAAGGAAGGGCATACGAGCCTTCCTTCAGTGTTAATCATAACAGTCAGCTCACCAAACAGACACATAATTTACATTTACAAGGAACCTTTCGTTTGTTATTGTATGAGATGTGATTTGTTTAGACTTAGAAGGATCACAAAAAAGCAAAGAAAGGCCGCGTCCTTATCAAAGCGATTGCCGCACGAACACGCGAATGTCGCGTTTGTTTTGTTCGGCGAACTAGAACGCGTGATCGTGCCGAGAGTTCAGTTTTCTAGACATACATATAATAAAAGCGACTGTCGCATATTTTCGCGACAGATCGCTTTGATTAACGGCCGTTTTCTGTAACTTACTTACTTAAAATGGTTAGTTAATATGCCTTACTCACTAGAGTAAGGCATATTAACTAACCGTTTAGCTATCGGTGTTTCTATTAACAAAGTTAGCAATGAATTGACAGAAATATCCTATCCTCGTCACTTACCTGTCTCTCGGAGGGTTGACAGTTGATGTTTCTTTAACTGTTTATCTGAGATAGCAACGTTCAGTTAACTGTTAGTAAGTTATTGAAAACGTCCGTAAGACGCGGGGGAACGTGTGGTCGTCTTCTGATGTTCCAAACCAATCAGTGACATATATGAACGAGAGAATTTGTGCGATTGATCGCTTTGGTTAGGACTCGGGGATAGACAATCGTATTGTAAAATATACAAATGAAAAAGCATCATCGATGACGGACGGCCGGATTGCGGAAACTTACAAAAGAACAGAAGTGTGAAGTATCATTTATTAAACAAATTGATAGGTACGAACAGTAAAAAGCTACTGAATATTAATCGTTTGAAGCGCGACCATTTGTTCTTCTAATAACAACCTTACAAGAATATAAATAAGGATCGGATTGATTTGCTTAAGAGGTTCGTGATCTGAGAGTTTTGGCTCAGGAAACAAACCGGGGGTATGTAGGTCAACAACTTGAAGGGAGAGGCATTGGGTAATTGGAACGTAAGCCATGTGAACCTTCGATTTTCCGTAAAATCAGTCGATTCGATACTGACGTAGTAACGCCTTCGCTCCTTTGAGCTCAAAGGGAACAATAAACTTTGTACAAGCAACAATAAGTATGCAAAATAGAAATAATCATTATGTGTTTGAACGAAGAGGTTTCGTATTATCAGTAACTGGGTTGTAGAGGTGAGAAAGGCAGTCGCTCCATGTAAAATATTTTTGTTCAGCAGCATCGAGTTAGAATGGAAGCCGACCCTAACATTGTTCGGAAAAGGCTAGGCGGCTAGATGCGTGTGTATGTGTGTTCGTTCGTAGTGTGAGGCGAATTGAAGTAATAGAGCTTCAATAGCAACGCTATTCCATATTTCAGTATTTTGTCGACATCTCGTATTAAAGCTCACTGTAATACAATCTTTGTATCCTTTGATTTTCAGTTCGGGGTTAAAAAAACCGACCCCGGTTCACTAATGTGATGAACTTTTTCCGATGTAAGCCTTAATTGAAGGTTGGAGGACGATAGGAAGAGCAGATAATTTGTACGGATTTTCTCTCGGCACTGATTTTCTGGCCAATCGTGAATTCTGTTAATAAAGCAATTTATTTTCCCCTTTTAGATTAGCGCTAAAAGGCAGTTTTGAAATTACCTGCTGATTTTCTTTAAAGACTAATTCCAGCTGAACACTGTTTTCTTACGAATTTGAGAGCTAATTCTTAACTTAACTATCTTGCTTATTTCATAATTTGTGTGGAAATAAAAAAATATAGCCAGTAAGCGAGCAAGATAACGAAGCGTAGAACGTGGCTCGTGGCTGGTGGCTCAGGTGCTCGTTTAAAGCATAATTAGAGGCTCCGCGAAGTGGAAGTTTTCGACAACGTTTTCAGCTACATTTCCCATTATGAGTTCATGAATATCAATTAAAGTTTACGACTTTAATTGGCTTTCTACCGATATTTTAACGCTATTTGCATGTTGTGGGAGCATTAACTTATCCGACTATTAACCGTACGTAATTGGGTTTTGTGCGTTTTCCAATGCCGCAATTACTTTGCGTTTTATTGAAAAATGTTGCCAGTTGTTTTTCTTGTTTGACGGCTTTGTGAAATAGCGTGTGTTGTATGCAGCCCGACCCCTTTTATTATGATGTTGTTAGGGTTGATGTTTTAAGGGTCCTATAAAAGGAAGTAACAATTTATTTGCTGACTAGGTAACTATAGCATGTCGAGTTGCCGTATTGGTGTTTTTTTCTGCCTTGGAATAAAATAAATAGTTACCAACCACCAGACACAGACCTTCATTAAACATCATCTTCTTGTCCTTGTCCAATGTTACTTGGGTTCGTCGCAACACGTTTAGAAAGATAGAAAGAAAAGAAAGAAAATTGTGTTAATTCGGCATTATTGTAAAAAAAAACACACCTTAAAAAATTAACAAAATACATAAACAAAAATAATAATAATGCCGAAAGGGCCTCAGCTCAGCATAGTGCCAGATGGCCACACAAGGTGTACCACCTGACGCTGATTTTCAGCTGCAGCCCATGAGTGCCCTACGCTCGAACACATGAACAAGCATATACATATATTTTACACAAAAACCAACTAAAATAAAAAGTTGCCAATCTTAATTTTAGAGCAACAACAAAGATTTACGTGCCCATTAATAAAAATAACAAAAAGACAAAAAATAAAAAGCAAAAATGACGAAATCGAAAAATATAACAATAGTTAATATTTGATAACAATAATAACATTGATGGAGATTGATAAATTAGGGAACAAAAATAAAAGGCGTTTATGTCTTCCATTCTTCTCTGTCAACCGTCACGCTATCATTTACTCCTTTTTCATTCACCATATCATTCCTCACACAATACATTCCCTCTTCATCCACCAATATTTACATTTATCACTCTTTTAGTTACATGAAGAACTTCAATTCAATCACAATTAATAATTTTCTCCATTCATAATAATATTCAATAAGTCCAAACTCCGTCTTTTATTTATCCATATTTTTTTATTCCACATGGTGTTTTCAACTGCATTATGCACCCTAATCTATGTTACTATATGGTCTTTAATTAATACTCTGAACTTATAGGGTAACACAGAGCAGTTCCTAGACGTATGTGTCGCGACCACGCCCGCTGAACGATCACTGTCGATCCCATGGGACTATGGTCCGCATCGGACACCATACCTCTACAATGTGTCCGGTCATGGACTAGCGATATTCTAGCTACTTATTTATCAACTGTTTTTATAAACAAATTTGATGATTTGCAAAGAATTTGTTGACAAAAAAATTGTTTGTTTTTTCACAACAAATTTGTCGATTTGCAAAATTTTTGGATGATTTTTCGAGTTTAATATTTTTTTCTGAAAGTTATTCGTGAACCCATTATTTCGCAATGTTAACCATAAATAATATTGTTGCCCTCCGATTAAGCTTATTTTTATCTCAGTACGACTTAAAATGGCTGCCAAATAGCGGGAGAGTGGATTGGACCCAAGTATGTAGTGTATTTGTGTATTAAAATTGTTTTTATATAAGTACCTAAAATATCGCTAGTCCATGACCGGACACACTGTATAATCAAAGGATCAAATCAAAGGTGTTGGAATTCAATTTTAAATGATAGTACATTAAATAAAGCCTACGTTGCAAGTAAACAACGTCCCGCTAATTGGAGTTTCCAACAAAATTAAGTCAATTTAACTTCATTACGGTGTCATAGTATTTCGCTAGTCATTAATAATGCATCGTGCAATTATAGTCAAGTTCGTAAACTATTTACGTGTTTCGTGTAGTTTAAGATATGTAATGGAATTTTGGTGGTAATGTGCTTTTATGAGACAATTTGAACATACATTGTATTATGTAAATAAGCTTAGAATCTTTAGAGGACTAAAAATGCTAAATTCGTAATCTTTTCAACTAAAAAGAAGCGAAGGAATGGTTCGTTGAAAAACGTAGTTTTCGTAAGAAAAAAAGTTTGTTTTATACGAAAATGCAATATCAATTATGTTGGATTTCGTATTAGTTTATAACTTTCATTGTAGGGTAGAAGTAAAAATGACTTGCAAAATGCGTCACTATCCTATCGTATACCATCCTTTTCCCACATGCACACCTGGACTATCGCTGTCCTTGTCACCGCCGACGGTGATTGTGCGAGTGCATATTGCGAAATATTAGCTAAACACTACGGGAAGTGCGTATTTCTGTGGTGAAAGGCGTCTGTGCCCTGAATCCAGCAAGGACTTGAACCCATCTGCCGACCGACGCGACGCGGAGGACAGACGAAGAAGACGGCGAATCTACAGGTCAGTGGTGCTGCATGTTTCCTGCCAAATTAATTTGTCCATGTTTACCAGTTCGTCGTCCTAGTTCGTGTCGCATTTGCAAGATTAGACCTACCCACGTACTTTTTCAACCCCGCAATAATACAGTCCACTTTTCTATCGAACCAGCTCCCTGCGTCTGGGATAAACGCAATTTTATATTTCCGCCCAAGTATTTGGTGTAAGGCGCCACCAAATTATGTAGCTTTAAGATATATTGCGGTCACATCAACCGCATGCACAATGACCGCTGGGCAAAAAACAAAACGCGATGGATGACTGAAGGCGGACGGCGCCGCGCCGCCGAGGCTGGCCCAGAAAGAGGTGGCGAAACGATCTAGACGCGTACCGCGAGGGCTGGTTCGAGGAGGCAAGGGAAAAAGCTCATGGAAGGAATTTGGGGAGACTTTTGCCCAGCAGTGGGACACTAAGGCTAAAAAAAAAGAATAAAGACGATAGTGTCTACAATGGGCCAAAATCGAACTCTTTTTCAACATTCGTTCTTTCAGTATCAATTTTTTCTGCGCACCTTTTTTCTTTTATTTCCTTACAATTTTCTTCACATACCCATTAAATCCTTTACTTAGAGAACCATCAATCTTTCATTCACCAATATAATATTACCTAACATTCCTTTAAAATATGAGACGATCTAGTACGAACGCTTTGACCTAGTCCCTGCTTTAGAACTAGCTTATCAAATAGCTGGAATACCTATTGATTCCCTGGCAGCGTTGTTGGCTAGTTCAGAACTTTCTATAGGTACTTAGGTACCTAATCAATAATAGTAGACCATGGTATAAAAAGTAAAGCTTTTCATGTTGAATTACTTGAGGTATATTCAAATTGCAGTTCTCTGGCTTTGGTTTAGAGACTCAATTCAACCTGGATATAGGCAGCTCGCAAGTTGTGCTTTAACCGGTTTTTCGCTTTCCACGCGATTTTTCACTGATAGTTGAAAGTGTGCTAAGCATCAATGAGTATGATCAGGCAAAATATACTTTCTACGTTGGAAAAATCTTTATTTGACTGGTGGATAACGTTTAAGCTTTTAGTCTAAAATAATGGGATTAGGTATGAGTTCCTTTTACAAAAGTGAGTACTACAAAAGAATTATTAAAAATGTAAATTCTCAAGTGATAAAACAGGGATGCGGCTCCCATCAGCCCCATCACGGCTTCTTGCCGAGTTCAATTAAAACAACAGTTAATTAAACGTCTAAATTACCTTTTCTCCGTTCATTGAAACGTGTGATTCGAATAAAAATGTCTTGAACTGAGTTTTTCATGTAGACCGTAAAAGGCGTTTGTAAAAATAATGACATCAAAGAGAATAATTTTTATTTCCTTGTGTTTGATCACAGCGCTACAATTTAAATGTTCTATTTTCAAATAATTCCCAGTCTCACACCGAATAATTAGTTTTACTAAGTAACGAAACATTAAAATATCTTTATAAAAATAAACATGAAAGTATTACTAGTCTCAAGGGCGCCCTACGGTGTAACAGGGTGCTATTACGTAATCTATTTTGCCGTCGCAAACGGTGGATCTGGGATTTTTAAAGGCGAACGGCCCCCTTATTAAGAAAAAAGGAAGGAGCGAGAATATTTTTAGCGAAGTCGTACGGAATAAGGACGTTTTTATGTGTCGTAGTACGCGAGAGAGATTTGGATATAAGATTTAATTTTACGTATATTTAGATGTTCGTTAAGATTTGGTACGAAATGGCGTTGATTATGGTGATTTATTTCTGTTGACTTGAGGATAAACATAATGGGGTGTTTGACTCGTTTATATTACGGGAACACTAGATTGACTTCAAGGTCTTTATGTGCTGGTTAGCCATCCCTCAAATGCTTCACAAAGACAAGACCAGTTAACTGGCTCCGTTGTTTCTTACTTAATTAGTTAGCTAATGAACTATATGAATGGAACTATGAATTATCTAACAAAAATATAGGTTGATATAAATATCCAAACATAGTCTGTATGAACGAATATTTATAGACATTATCGGTAGAGAACTTATTACTACAACTTGTTGGTATAAAACAACATCAAGTAACGGGTTCAATCTGAAATAAACAATAACACAGCTACACGCCGTCTTTAAACACCTATTATTAATTTAGGCAGACACAGATGCCTTAGGCCTAAGCAAATAGTGCCTAGTAACGCACATCCCTGTCTCAAATAGGCCCAACATTAAGCTAATCCCAGGACGTACATCCCCAGTCCCCTAACACAACGTTAGCAACATTTTGCTCATCATTTATCTGGCTTCCAGTAAACAATCCGAAGCCAGGCCTCTAGTCCCGGTAATTGAAGGATCTCTTACTTCTAACAATAAAACACAATTGGGCACTATGTTTTATCCAAGACTGAATCCCATTCAATCTACGACGGAATTCCGCCTTCTATTACAACAAGACGTATTGTCGCTTTATTACACCAAACTGCAATAACCAGACGTAATATTTTTTTTATATCTGCTATACGAACATGGTTTTATACTTAAACACAGTATTTGCTATGTAGATACACCTTTCATCTACATGAGGGAAATAAAAGTGAAGATAAAAGCACCCAATCGTATTTTTGTGAAGAAGGGGAGAATGTTAGTAAGTACGCTTTTAGACGTGAATAATTATTATTTCTAGCAGGGGGTTTCTTGCCTCGGAGCCCGGGGCTCCTGCTATCAATAAAGCCTCGGTGGGAGCAAGCCAGAGCGCCGCCAAACGCTCCATCTTCGGGATTAGAGCGCGACAAGGACTCTTGCGGCGTTTAAATTGAGATGCCGATCTTTACTATAATCGCTGCTTAGTCGCGTTTATACAGAGCTTTAGGCTGCGTTCACACTAATGTATGGAGAGGAAGGGACATTGTACAAAAAGTTACCTTACCATATTTAGAATAAAAAAACAGCTGCTTTCTACGCAAGTGCAATACCTACACGGTCAAAATGTGTGGTACAGCTGTTTTATAGAGTTCCGTACCTCAATCGGCAAAACGAAACCCTTATAGGACTCACTTTGTTGTCCGTCTGTCTGTCAAGATCCTTTCTCTAAGGAAAGCGCAGCGGTATCAAGCTGAAATTAATACCAAATATTCAGGTTTGCTACCCCTTGGAGCAATGAAAAAATCAAACTTGTAAGTCAACGCGATCAAAATATATGACTGTTGTCGCATATTATGCGATTTTACAAGGGAAAAAAACCTAAAGGGTACTTCCCTTTGACCTAGAATCATGAAATTTGGCAAAAAGCAAGGCCTTCCAGTACAAAATTAAAGGGAGTGGGCCCACATACATAGTTGACGCCAGTTAAGATTATTTATTTCTTCGTGCGCGTCGCACTTGGCGGTTTTTTTTTTTTTAATTACCTGAAGAAAAATGTCTATGTTTCAGTCCGTGGATCTCAGAACGTGGTAACCATGTTTGCGTTGGTGAGCGTCATATTTTAAATATATCAAAGAGCAATTCCAAAAGCGGCCGCAACTGCAAACCGCAGCCGCAATCGGTAGGAGAGATTAACTACAAGACTGGAATCATTGTAACTATAATAAAACGCTTCCATTAATAGCAACATTGCCGCCTGTTGTCGTTTACAGACTCTTGTCTATTAGACTTAGGATTATTACAATTTCGAAAGCGGCATGGCCACCGAACCGTGATGGCAAAGAAACGAGACGTGTCGTTGCGGTCTGCATGGTAAATTCGATTGGGTGACTTCGCAGCTGCAGTTTGCAATAGGGATGGCAACTGTGAATCTAATAGAGCTAGCTGAGCTGATGCCAAGCTTCGTCATTGGTTGAAAATCTGGAAATGTCATTTTATATTTCAAAATAGCCGCACCTCATTGGTCGGAATGAGACCTAGCTATGGTCGCGCCATCTGCAATTAGTTTTTAACGGTCTTCTCCACTGCCGTCGCCTGTACTGTACCTTGAAAAAACGATTACAGTCG
Source organism: Eugnorisma glareosa (assembly GCA_947578425.1). NCBI lineage: Eukaryota > Metazoa > Arthropoda > Insecta > Lepidoptera > Noctuidae > Eugnorisma > Eugnorisma glareosa. Next base: position 15,620,045 of record OX387970.1, on the reverse strand, counting down.
CTAACCAACTGTCCTTTGTTTTTCATACATTCTTATAGTCAGCGTCTGACTGTACGTATGGTGTGTATGCGGCCTTACAGAATTATCTAAGCTGTCACTTTCTCTCGTATACTCCGCTACATTTGTTAATCATTGGTTTATGAGATTAGAACAGTTTTGCATTGATAAGCAATCTTAAATAGGGTTTGGAACATTAAACCATTTATCGAGGACAATTCGATGGGTCATCTAGTACGTGACTGAACTTTCGATTGACTCACAAGGAAACTCCAAAATGGGCAACGAGCCTTTAACAAAGGAGAAACGTATTTTGTTACCTAAGGTGCCTATATACACCTAATGTGTAAATTATAGGTAGGTATTTTGGTGTGAATGAAGTATATTATATAATCTATCTAGCAGTGAGCAGCGGTGGCCAAGTGGTGGCGGCCCCAACTTACGTACAGTAAGTCGTGGATTCAATCAAACCCAGGCAGGCGCATAACTTCGTGTAATTTATTTCATCAGCCCTGCTCTTAAAACGGTGAAGGAAAACATCGTGAGGAAACAGGCATGTCCTAGAATCAAAAATTCGAAGACATGTGACATCTACCAACCCGCACTGGGCCCGCGTGGTGGATTATAGCTCATTCCCTTTCCTAGAGAGGAGGCCGTATGTCCCAGAAGTGGGAACATTATAGGTAGGCTGATTATGCTATAATCTAACTATGTACAAAATTCAAATCAAATCATACAGTTAATACTATTTGAGTTTGATTACACTGTATTTAAGCGCCAGTAAAGATTTATGAAGAAAAATGTAACCAGAAATGGCTACACAAATTCATAATAGTGTGGTTTTTACCCATACAATTATACACGTTTTATAACACTATTTTCAACAAATTGCTTTCCTAAATCCTGGCATACAAACTGACGTTCAACCCCGCATATATCTTCATTTTAACAAAGCATCAACTCAAACGTTAGGTGAAGTTTTGAAATTGCGTTTTCAAATATCGAATCTACGGATTACGGCGGGGTTTTGTGAATCGTATAACTTTGTACGAGTAGGTACTTCCGCTTGTATAATAGTGGAACGTCACTAACCTTGTTATGACGTCCGTTGTATACTCTGAATTATTATACACTGGTCTGAGTTGAGCTCATTATAGGAACAGGAACTTATTCAAATATGGCGTTTGAAGTGGCTTGTTTAATAGTTTTATAGGTAATGTTTTGACTTTTCAGGGATTACTAAGCTATTGTCCTACCTATCATGAGGGTAACGTCGAGTTTTAATAATAATCTAGTTTTAAGGCACGTGAATCTCAGACGTTCTGCTGCAAGATAAGAAGCAATGTTTATGGCGACAAAAAGGTACAAAACTGCAGCGCAATCTAAATAAAGTGAGAAACCTCAACAAAGCTTACAACACAACAAATATATCTGCATCAAGTCGCCTCCTGCGTACTCCTATTAATTTTCGTTTTACACACTGACATACAGAGCACTGTGTCCCTCCGTAATCCTTAGATTATGCGGTCACGGACCGTACGGATGAGCCCCGTGGGCCGCGTCGCAATCAATAAGCCGGCGCTGATCCTCCGTCAGCTTGAGCCCAACTTAATGAAGTCCCCCAGAAGTCAGGACTGTTACGCCAGCCTGCTTCCTCAACTTTCCATTACTCAAGTAAGCCTTATCGATCTCCGTTGTTTGTTGTGCCTTACATGTGACCCTGTCAAACGATGTTTTATCTTATATTAGGGCCCCTTTTACGAGCGTGTTGGGTAGCAGCCATGATTGGTTGTCCGACGTCATAACATTTGCTTCTGTCTTTTTTCATGCAAAACAGAAGATGGCTTATGACTAGTTTTTGTGCAGCGTCTCGTTAATGCTCTCGATTAATCAGACTCGGTGTATACAACTCATCTGTATTGTGAATATGTGAATAACATACTCCATTTCGTTCGGTTTTTGCAAAACCTGTCGGTTTTTATAGTAATCTTCGACGTTGGCTATAAATTCTAGAATAGTCATTAAAAGTAATTGATTTTTTAACGCGTGAAACGTTATCCATATTAATGAAATACACCGAAGACGGCTACGTTATGAGAAGAACTCTTAATCGAAGTTAATTTACTTAGTTTTATACTTTTACTGGAAATTAATGTGTAAGTTTAAGAAAGCTAAAGTCGTTTGTAATTTAAAGAAATGGCCCAGAAAGTTCTTTAGATCTTTATGTAAATACTCTGATTTCACGGCTTTGTCCAAGGAAAAGCATTTGAAAACGTTAACTCAACAAATGTAAATGGAGCAACATTGTGGTCGCCGCAAACCTTTAAGAAGTTAATACTCAAGAGGTTCGAAAGTCGAGCGAACGGTGTATAGCTGGCATTTAGCAAGAAATGCACAACTTAGCAGTTGCAAATGCAATTTATCCGTATTTTGCGACGCTGCGAGTTCGTTTTGAGACCACAACAAACACATTTGGGCGATTCCGTTCGCTAGCAGAGGAGAGGCGATAAACTTTGTTGACAATGACTGATGCGGCGAGTGCCCGATCCGGCCCTGGTCGGTACATTCGCTCCAAATGTGCAATTTTCGAACGTGCTACTGAAAAGGACTAAAGTTTCGCCTTTCTCAGTATTGTAACTCAATTTTGAGACAGTGACACAATGTTGCGCGCGACCCACTTTAACTTGGGACTTATTTTGATATGAGTTACAAACTCCGAAGATTCTTCATTGTGACGTTTTTCTAGTTTACCCTCCCACATTACTTTTCGGTTCAATCCTAAACTCTATACTGACCTTATTAACGTCCATTTCATTATGAAGTGAAACAGACTACTATTTAGTGTTTTTGAGAAGAAACAGCGCTTTTTTTTTACCTGAAACAACAAATACATATTTGGTTAGGGTAATTCAGTCCGAATCTCGTCTAGTTCTTCTTTGAAAGAAACATTATTTTATCTCAGTATTTAGATATTGTACCGTCAAGTGTACTCGTAGCAGCTGTCCACTTAGGTATATAAAAACATAAACGTGCAGCCTAGCCATTCAAGAGATTATCTCTACTCTAGCCTAGCAACAAAATAAGCCTTTCAGAATCGCATTACGCGAGGCTCATTCTAACCCAGTTGGTAAGTAGTTACAGCAGCCCGCCACTCTTGACAATGCCAGGAATCTTAAACTTAAATATAATGTGGGTAGTTCGTGCATTAGGGTCGGCAGCCTCGTTACGTGGTTTCAACAACTTACGACGGTAATCGTAAACATTTTGACAGCCCTGATGTTTAGAAAGTTGAGAGGGCTGGACCTCTAATTGCAGGGGATGGGTCCCCGAAGACTGATAAGTTAATATTTCCGTATTATTTCTCGAGACGGTTTATGTGTTTTATGGAGTTGTTAGAAGTTTTAATGGAAGAAACATTGACATAACCTCTTTCTTATAGGTACATGCTTGTGGTTTTCACTCCGCAACTCAGCAGCCTCCAAAGTTCTCATCGTTGTTATAATATTTTCCTTAGCCGGGGGGTTACCATGACGTTTTAAAGCAGTATTGTTTTATGTCTCACCCGTGTGGGAAAGAAATGGAGCTATATAGGACGTCTAGCGCCATCTCTTTCACACTCTGGAATAAGATTAAAACAATACTGCTTTAATACGTCATGGTATGTCACCTGTTCTGAAAACAGTGATGGTAAAATAAATTACACATCATCACACAAGTGATGTGTCTGCTTGGTTGCGTACCCTTATAAATCGGGGCCGTATTCTTATATACCATTGGGCCAGAACCACTGTTCTACTCAGATTATACGATAAAAATGTGTTAATAACCCATTTTTATCAATTTAAGTGAGCGGAAGTGTAAACAGTTTGTGGACAAGACGGTTAACTTTAAAATAAAATAAAAAATATCGCTCGACATTACACACAGCGCCATCTAGGTGCCACACTAAGCTACGAGGCTTGTGTCGTAGACACCAGATAGTTGATAATACTACATGGATACTTTTTTGTTTGTAAATACATACATATTATACATATAAACATCCATGACTCGGAAACAAATGTCCATGCTCATCATACAAACATTTGCTCTTACCGGGACTCGAACCCGGGACCCTAAGAACGTAAAGCAGCCTCACTACCGCTGCGCCATTCAGGTCGTCAGTTTACTTTCAGACTAAACTACTGAATAGTAGAGCAAATTAAACGGGAGCGATTGCTGCAATTGAGAGTTTACTGGCAAGTCGCTTACAGAAAACTTATAACCTATCTACCAAAAGAGCTAGTTTTTTTAGACCCCAAAATTGCATCGAAGGGTTTTTACCTAGGGCTGCGGGACTGTTCGAAAGAGATACCGTGGCCCCGGAACACAAAGGGCGATGAAGGAACATGGATGGGTTTTAGTCAGTAAAAGTCTGATACTCCTCCTGCTCAGCCCAGAGCGGGAGGGGTTACTTGATGACTACCAACCCAAAAAAAAAAATTAAAAAAATGGGTTAGGCTTTACCTACGCTACAGATGCATTCTAAGTACTTCACAGTACTTATTTGGGGTAGGGAATGGGGTGGGGAAGGTATTATTATTAATTATTTCGGTATATAAGCAAGAACTTATGTAAACGAGTTAAGTATTGAAAAAAAAAACCGGCCAACTGCGAGTCGGACTCGTGCAAGGAGGGTTCCGTACTATTATCTAAAAAAAAACAGTTTTGTTGTACGGAAAATAAATATTTAAGGGGGGCCCCTTAAATATTTATTTTATTCTGTTTTTAGTATTTGTTGTAACAACAACGGCAACAGAAATACATCATCTGTGAAAATTTCAACTGTTGAGCTATCACGGTTCATGAGGTACAGCCTGGTGACAGACAGACGGACAGTGAAGTCTTAGCAATAGGGTTTCGTTTTTACCCCTTGGCTATGGAACCCTACGGGATGGGAGCGCTAAATAAACCAACACCTCCCAAAGTAAAACTGCCGTCGAAAAATCTATTCAAAAAACGTCACAAAACCTAAACCAGTGTAATATCAGGACGAAAAAACACTCAAACAAATGGGATTAGATGAACTAGAACCTCACTATATCCCTTTTTGCCTAATCCAATATTCGGTCGAAAAGGGAAGCAAGTAAAATATCGTAAAAATGTAGCTCAATATATCTTTGCTGGACAGGAAATCTCGGATCTTAACTGTGAAGCGGACAGAATTCCTTTTCGGTAAAGGGACTTACAGGAATAAACAGGTCACCTGCTTCCTTTATGTTGATTTTTTAAAAGAAATAAAGCTTCCCAGTTATTTTCGAAAGCAACAATCACATTTTTATTCATTTCTGTGGCTGAAAAGAATTGTGTCTACTCTAAAATGTAGGGATGGGTAACGCTGTTATTAAGACTTGGATACTTTGCACTTTGTCTTAATCTTTTATTATGTATATTTTTTATGGAGGACAATCAAGTTGACGGCCATCTTTTAGAAGGAGGTCACCACTACATGTGTAGGTATATGTGCAATACTAGAAGCATCGAAACTACTAGAAGTAAAGAAAATGTAGTGACAAACATTGAAAAGAATATGCTTAGATTGTTTGGTCAAGAGAAGAGGATGAGTGAAAGGTGACTAACAAAAGGTATTTACAAGGCAGATTTGAGTGGTAACGTTGGGAGGGGACGCCCTAGAAGGACATACACTGACCTTTTTAGAAAGATCTTAATGAGGAGGAGGTTCTTAAGAAAGATCAGGTGCGTAGTACTCGCAACCGGCGTGCTTGTATGACCAGATGTATGAACGTGGACGAGGCAAAAGGAGTATGTAAGGATCGTAGCAGGTGGCGTTCCTTAGTTTCTGTCTAGTCCCAAGGGAAAAAGGCGTATGTAGAAGCATCGTTCGCAAGTCTTGCCATCTTTGAGATAAAGTTGAAACGTCTCATTAGCCTACGATTACATCAGCACCACAGTTAGAAAAAAAAGAGCCATCCATAAGCAGAGGTAGACAACCTAAGTATCAAAACAAATCAAGAATGAAACGTTGCAAAGAACACAAGAACCGATGTTACATCAGCCGTTTACAAAACGTTTCAGGACTTCAGCAAGTTTCGCGACAATAACAAGAAACGATAAATAGCAAGATAGTGTTTCACAGCAAAGTTTAGGATTCCTTTCCTGGTACGTGTGTATGATAAAGTTATGAATGGTACTTGTACAGCGATAAAAACATGAATGATGCATAAACCCTGACCCTGAGGATAGTAAATTCTCGTGTATCGGAGTGGAAGGATCGAAATAAATACATTTTAGTACGGAGGTCCCACCTTCCATATTAAATAGTATTTATTTTGTTACTAGTAACTTCACTTTGGAAATAATGTCCAATCGGGATAGTGGATCGATCGTCTGGATTGCAATCCAATAATTTATTTATGTTTTGAAAGGTGGGACCGAATGGATCATTTAAGACCTTTTATTGTATAGATTATTTCAACTACTTGACTCTATTTATGTGGATGAAATTATAAAAAAATCTGACTAAACAAAATCGTGAATTAGAAGCTAAGATATTAACCCACCAACAACGTTTAGATTTCCAGTACGCTAGAACATGCAAAACATCTTTTCCAGCAGCTAAGTTTAACTCGTTACGAATACTAACTATGAGGTGCTCTGTAATCCTTGTTTTGGCGCACAAGTCACCTAAAAGACCCATGTAATGACGCTCGCGCATACGATGTCTACAGGGAGGGAGTCCCACTAAACTTGCTTGGCAGTGCGCCTTGGCACGGCTGCCTGTTTTATTGTGACTCGGCGCCAACAACCGGGAGATTTACCCCATCTGTAATAGCTTGCCTCGTTTATTAATAGCTACCAATGTTGTGGTCGTATAATGTTTCTGGTGGTTAATGGGCGAATCATGATTTTGATAAATCTGGAATCATTTTGGCTGAACCCGGGTTAGAGTAATGGTTGCTGCAAATGTAAGCTATTATTTTGATGCTCGTGGAGTGAAATGATGCATTTTTGGTATATGTTTGTTGTTTATTATTCTTTACAGAAGGCTGTTAACGGCTGTATTGCGCAGAAATGTTTTAAGAACCTGTAATAATTCTTTCACTCTTTTGTTTTGTTTCACTCTTTCAAGTTTTGTGCTTTTTCCATTCGTAGTTTTGCGTGCTGCTAAACGTCCCGAGCGTTTAGCAGCCGTCTGTTTCAGTTTTATTTTTACCCGACTGCGTCAGAAGGAGCGTATTTTTTTTTAAGGTGTTTCCTGCTGCTGCAATCACAGTTACCTTTATTTTACTAAGGGATTTTATTCCAATGTTGTGGTCGTAGGATTGAGTTTTCACTGTTTTTGCAGGACTGCGTTCGTGCGTAGGAATATCGAGTTTTTGCACTCGAAACTAAAACAAGATTGTGTATAGCAACCTACGAGTGGTTTGTTAAACCAAGAACCGTATCAGTAGATACTATACCGACCGTGATCTGTTGATCTCCACAATGTTGTCACAAAGTACTGCTTAATGGATAGCTTTGTCCTCAGTCATAATCAAAGATTAAGTGTGGATAAAAGTCCCCGTAAAAGCCCAAACGATTTTTAACTTATACCTCGTTGGTATAGTGTTTATAATCGCGACTTCTTCTCATGCATGATGTTCTCTTGGGTTCGAAGTTCGTGATCATTCCCGGGTCGGGCAAATTGTTAATGAGTTTTTCCATCAAGAATTTCTCAGTAGTAGCCACGGAGTCGGGATTTGTGTCCGATTGATGGCAATAAACTCGCCCCCTATTATATGGGACTGAAACATAACTGGCGTAATGTGGGTGTCCTATAGGTACACCTCTACCTAACCTTTCGGGGAGTAAACGCGTGATATTATGTTATGTTACTTACTTCCTTGAAATTTAGGCAAATAAACTATACATTTCCGGCCTTTGATCATGATCTACATTGCTTAAAATAAAACCTATTACACCAGTGACAATGGGAAATTGAAATACGATCATACTACATTCCAAAGGCACCTTTGAGGGTAAGAGCACTTTTCGCAAGCATAACGAGTTTAGATCCAGCCATCCATGTACGAGTACCAATGACGACATGAAACCATGCGAAGAGTTCCACGGATCGTGTTTCTGGTCCTTCTATTTTGTAACAGGGTCGAGGTAGTAAGGGCACATACTGTTAAAAAATAGGCAGAAGGTGAGGTGAAAAAAAAAAAAAAAAAGATGTATGGGTTGTAAGGAATGATATAAAACAAAGAGTAAATGATAGAGCGAAGGTAACAGGGGGGGCTGATGGAAGAAAAAACGTATTGCGCTTATGATACTGATGCTAAAGATGTTGATGCTGAGGTAAACAAAGATAGGTATGTTCCATATACAGTGCGAACACAGAAAACACGTACAGCGGATGTAGGCGCACATGAAGAATGACAAGAGCATTATTTTCTTGATATTTTAAAGAGAGGAGAGACGAGGAGACTAAGGGAAGAATGCTCTATCTCCATATTGAATAGTGTGAGGACACAATTTGCATTCGCTCGTAAGGTCTAAACCAACCTTTACATAGTTTGAGATCTTTATGCATACGTGTTGTGTGCGTGGGCAAGCGCGTTTCGCGTATGCAGCCGACCTTCTGAATCTAAATTTTGTGCACATAGCATGTTCCAATGTGATAGTGCAGTATGTGGCTTTATTGACGCTAAAGTAGGTCATACCGATGTCTCGTGCATATCTGGTCGTTAAGCTCTGGACCGTGATGACACGTTCCAGGCGATGCTTGTTACATGGTTTTGTTCTTGGAGCATCAGTATTCATTCAGTATTTTGTCATTATCGTGTGGCTTGATTCATTTCATGGGTTAGCTACTCAACAGTGATTTTATAATTACAAATGAGGCGTCCCGTGAGTGAAAATCTGATCATTTTGCGGGGCGAACATGGCTAGAGATCACACAAGATAGAAAGTTTTGAAGGAGAAAGGGGAAGCCTATGCGCGGCAGTGGGACAATTCCAGGCTAAAAATACAAAACAAGTTTTCAATACTCAACAGTCTATCCAAGCCATTATTCAAAACGAAGAAAATTAAATGTACTCCTAATAAATCTCCCTCAATTTTCTGGAAAGACGAAGAAATCGTTGATACAAATTAGGAATAACTTATTCAATTTCTTAGAAGTCAAATTAAATTAAAAGTAACCACTTAAATCAACGTAAAATTACTTAATTCTAGAAGCAAAACTTTCCTACTGCTTAATATTACAGTACTTATTGATACGGTTACAGCTGGAACTAATAGAAATGTAATTATAAACGTGGTTCAGAAATCTAATTATAAACGTGGTTATTGACTTAGTGGATAATGTTGAGTTTGCATCACTACAGTCATACATCTGTGGATATTTTATTTGTATACTAACTGTTGTCCGTTCACGAGAAATTATTACAAAAAAAATTGTTACATTTTTGTAATTTTTTTTTTTTTTTTTAGATTTTAATTTTTTTTTGCATCGGATTTTGTTAACAATTTTAAGGTTTTTATATTTTTTACATCTAATTATTTTTCTAAAATAAAAGTAGCCTGACTTAGACCTTATAACATCAGCTATCTGCCAGTAAAAGTCCCGTCAAAATCGGTCCAGCCGTTTCAGAGATTAGCCGGAACAAACAGACAGACAGTCAGACAAAAATTGAAAAAAAAAAAGTGTTTTTGTTAGAAGTACCCTAGATACTTTCACATGCATTCAGTAAAAACCTGTTATTTTGATATTACAAACAGACACTCAAATTGTATTTATTTGTATGTATGTATGTATTGTATGTATAGATAAGTTACAAAACACACCATCCATACCCAAACCTTACAGACTAACAGAAGTAGATGTTTACAAATAATCTGTACCTTCTACTGAGATAAGTCTAATAATACCGCCATTTGTCATGAACGGATCAGGAAGGGAAAATGACAGCATTTCAAATGCAGAGCTGTAGGTACGGAAACATCCATCCCTGCTTCTGGCGCTTATTTTGTTTATCTTCATAACATCACGACTGTAATCCCCGAAGCGTTAGGCAGAGGTGTACCTAGTAGAACACCCACATTTCGACATTTCGCCTGGGTTCGATGCTGGTTCGGGCAAATTGTTATTAGATTTTATGGGAAGAGGTTTCAGGGGAACGGAAACTAGTATCTGATTGTAGTTATGATAACAGTTTATTCACCGTTCACAACAGTAAATTAAAAGAGTTCGTAAAATTATTGTATTCGCGGACAATATGGCGCGTGGCGTCACGTATCGACTTGCGCGTATGAAAACGAATATATGCACGTACAAGTGCCTTGCGCGTAAGCAGCGGACTGGCGACGCCGCGCGCCTCGGGCACACGCTTGCAACCGCCACGCGGGAAAGAGATAGCGAAACATCTTATTCAGTGTATCGTAGCGGTACGCGACCGCGGGACGCTCTTATTGGTCGATTCGTAGGTCTCTGGGTTGCTACCATTTTTCAATTAGGACTTTCTAAGCCACGAAGTCTTGATTTGTGCACGGTTGATGGCAGTAGGCTCGTCCTTTATTACATGGGACTTAACCACAACTGGCGAAATGTGAGTTTTTATCTTCCTTCTTGTTTTTTTACTGAAATCTATAAATAATTCTTCTCTCGCAAAAATAACTAGGGCTGTATTTAAAATGTCTTTTTCGAGAAGCTAGAGGATAAATTACAGATGCTAAATATGAGAGCAAAACCAAACCGGGACCATTATGTGGCTTAACTGCTCCAAGTCTAGCGCGGTCCAAACCGAGGAAGAAATAGATCTCTGTATTTATTTCCGAGTCGAGTATTCTGAACTTTTAGGTCGTTATCAGCGCTGTTTCAACGGAGTTATTGTACCGTCCTCCGTACCATTAGTTGAAACTCGGTCGAACAGTAATTTCGTATGTTTGACCATTATTCACAATTTGAAACGTCAATGTTAGCATTTCTAGTGTACATAACTGGTGTTTAAATCCTCTGACATAGTTTGCCGTTTTTATTTTTGACACTTCCATTTCCTATTTTTTTCGGTTGGCATTATTATCTAAATAAAACGCTATGCACTGAATAGTTGGTGTTTTTCCACTTTTCTTGTTGCTTTTGGGTTTCGTTTGGATATTACGCATTATTTTACTGAATTTATTATAAATAACCTTTTTTACGATAACAGCTGCTGCAATTTTGTATCATTTTACTTTGAAAATGCGGCCATTGCTTTCAGCGGTTCTTATTTGGCATCCTAAAGAGATTTTTATATTATGAGCATTAAGTTAGTTTTCTTTAATTTCAAATTACTCGAGAGTCCCGCACGCAAAATACGCGCTTAGACGTGGAGTTGCGGACACCAGCCCGCTATACAATACAATACAATACTCGAGTCTTGTTTGTTAGTCTTAAGTTACTTAATATTCTCTTCTCTTTTTCTTCAACCTTTGCGGACCCTTTTCAATGAGATCATCTGTTCCCCTAATCGGTTGTCTTCCCACCTTCCTCCATCCCGTCCGTGGTTTCCTCTCCAGCACTTTCTCCAGTCTTCCATCCAGTCTACGGCATATATGGCCCGCCCACTTCCACTTTCTTTTAATTAATTTTATAGCCATGTAAATCAGGTATATAAATTCACGTTTACATCTACCTAAATATAACATTCATAGAACAGAGTTAGTCCAGTTCTAAAGACGTAGAATTAGAATTCCTACAATTCAGGCCTCTAGTCTCCCCAAGTTCATAATTCACAGTAGTTAACGTAAATTTAATACGAAACTACATCGTAGTACTTAATTACTAAGTTAGTACGAACTGTGTGTCTTACCTACATTCTCTTTTCCCTGAGGAGCTCAAACTTGTGTCTTCTAATACATGAACATCGATCAAAGTGGTGATACCGGAGCTTATTGCGTTAATTCGTCAGTGATCAAGGGATTAAAGATGGCATTTGTGCATAAGCGATGACTGTAGCGTGCCAATCGTCTCAGTTTATTGATTACTGTTAACTCCTGAGCTAAGCGAATTACGAAAGGTGAATGGCTTGAGCGGTATGATGGTTGATGGTATTGTATCTGAGGTGTACCGTCTAAACGAAAATGTATCCTCTTGTAACTTGAGAATAATTTCAACGTAGAAAAATAAAGTGATGAGAAGTATTAAATTAACACTGACTTTTTTGCCACTGAAATTCCATGAAAAAAAGAAAATGCATTTGGGTGTGTTAGTCTTCGTCAACATTTCTTTACAATGTTTATTTCTCCTGCTCTTGCATCGCATTTATGTTTATCGCCATCCCTTTCTCCATATTCACATTCATGCCGATGTTTAAATGAAAATAAACGTCGTTTTTCCCCACAACACAACTGCGCCCCTGCATAATTATTTAGCCAATGACACATCCGGGATTACTGTCTTGTTTCATCGTTCCATACATCATTTGTCAGAATGTTGTCGTTTGACAGCATTTCTAATGTCATTTTTCCGCCGGCGTATTCTATTTGTTCAGAACGTGAATTTATGGCATTTGGAAATAGCGCTGTTACTTCAGAATACCGTTCCAAATTGGAATTCAGGAGGAATATTTGTGATTTAGAACGATTGAATGATGAACGACGGTGAAATGGGATTGTGTTCCTCCTACAACACAGATAGTTTGCATACTCAATTTAAAATCAATGAGTGATTTAGATGGTGTTACAGAAACAACAGCAATATATCAGAAACGTTAAAACTTAAGTGAAAAGAAAGATGTTTCGAACACCATAAATAAAGTACATGGGATAGTGAATTAACTTTCAAGTTTCTTGTTGGATAAAAATGTTTCGAGCCGAACAGGAACACTTCCGAAGTTTTATATAAGGCAAAGTATCTCAGTTGGTTCTCCGTCCACAATACTCGCTTCACCAACCTTGTCTTACGTAAAGTTAGCAATTGAATATATTTTGTTGAAGTCTCCACTATTGTGTTCAAACACAAAAGGAACTACGATCCCAAGTACTGATAAAATCTTCGAAAGATTTCTTTGTTCTTTACACTTGTAGTTGATTTAATATTTATATAGATTTTTAAAATTGATTGCGAATTATTGAAGTCTAAACAGATATTTTTTACTACAGAAGACCTAACAATGGAACTTTTTCATAAATTGTATTTTCTTTGTTAATTATTATTACCTATTTATTAGTCGTTAATTTGCAGAACGTTGTTACTTCATAATTGAGAGGAGAAAAGGCCGTAATTTTTATATTTTCTCTTGCCTTAGATACGTGGAATGAATCATGGCATAAAATAATGTTTTTGAGAACGTATATGAACCCTTACAACATTGCATTTTTCCAATCTAGTTTACGGGATTCTTACATAAAATTTTATGGAATTTTATGAAAGGATAGGGTAATAATACTGCATTTTTACTATGGATAATAGAAGATTCAAAATGGAAAAGCCAAATTGATTTCAAAGTAACCGAGTCTTTATAAAAATCATTTTGCGATTTGAAGTTTAGGTATAAAAAATAATATTTATTAACTGCGGTAAGTTCTAAGTTGTTACAAACAGACTAATTAGGGCCTGCAAATTAACAATCTTAATTTGTTTATTCCCGTCGTTTCTCTTAAAAATTTATTTTGCTTAAGATTTCATTTTATGCAAACCTACTTATTTTCAGCTAGTTTCCTCAGACGATTCTATTACATTTTAATATTTCAAGCAAAACTTAAGTAATTTAATTTATTAGGTACTTCTGTGTGCCTATTTTGTTGAAATCCTTGTCGGGATTATTTATTTACTTTCTTTAATTAAATTCCTAATTTGTATTTTTTGTATACTCAGCATCAGCGATAATAAGCTTCGAAATTACAATTAGTCAACCCCTATATTTTTGTAAAGTCCGCAGCGCGGTTATTGAGGGTTAGGCCCTTAGTGCGATTGAAACATTGGCAATTGTAGTCTCAGGAGTATCAACTCTATTCTGCCATTACAACAATATGTACTAAACATTTAATCAGGTACAAATACTTCGAGAACTCCTTTCTTGTATTAGAGAATTAGTGTCGATACCGCTTAAGAAATTCGTTCGTCTCCTTAGGGGCCAAGTACGTGAAAATAACTAACATTTATATGTTCCGAAGTCCTGAACACAAAGGTACGACTACCTAAGCTCCTTGATAATTCCCAGACAGTCACGTACCTTTCGTTCTAGTCTCAAAATAGGTTATTCCCAGTATGAGAACAAAGCCATTCGTTTAATATCAAATTATAAAATGGGGAAGAAGATCTGGATGAGTAAATTCAATAATACTTTTAGATTATTGAATTTGGTCGTCCAAATAATCAAGTTTGTATGAGGTAGCAGTTTTGTTCATTAGATTCCTTCGTGTTTCATTCCTCGTTTTACAATTCACTATTTACTCATGAATATGAAATGCAGTCGGAGTATTCACTTAGATACGGTATGTGAAGTATTTATTCTCTTGTGCAGTGATACTGACCGGCTCTTGGGACTGTTTCTCTGTGTGTTCTATGTACTCGTATGTATGGGATATACGTGTGTACATGGGTTAACTTGTTGACGTGTTCTCTCCCTGTTTGTTTCACCCTCTCACTAATAGGAGTAAGCAAATTGTTTGGCCAGAAGCATCTTGATGTCTACACACTGTAATGTCGTCTTAGACTAGGACTGAATTTGTGGAATAAGAGATTTCATGGAAACTGTTGGAGAAAGATAAAGGTAATTAATTATAAAATCGGTTCGACGCTGATCACCAACTGTTCAAGTAATAACGTTATTAGACGCTCCATTCGAGCCAATCACAGCGAACTTTATTAGCTTTTAAATAACGAACTTGTGCTGTTATCTGCATAGAAGTTGGAGGGGAACTTTTTCCACAGCAGAACAAACACATTAAAGGATCGCGCGTCCACGTCCTGGGGCGAGGCTCGAAGGCGCGATAAACTTGCTGTGCTGACGTTGATTTATGTCTCCGTTTGTTTGTCCCGGAGACAGCCGGCTCCCAAGTCCCGGTTCATCCCGGAATACCGGTTAAGATAAGACGCCTCTAATGCATACTACAAATTACTGGACGAAATTGCTGTTTACGCATATACGGGGGACGGGGAGCGTTTGCTAATTCGTCTGGGGGACTATCTTACCTTATATGCGCAGTTGCGGAGTTGATTATCCCATCTTGCTGTGATGCGATAATCATCTCTAACTGGAAGCGATAAAGTTTTCATTTCGATGCAAGCGCCTAATGGAAACGAGGAAGCAAAATTCGCCGGCGAGAGATGACTTGAAGTTTCGAAGTACAATGAAATACATTTTGGGGGGAAACACCATATATTTATATTTGGGCTGTTTATAATATTGGTGTTATGACAAATTGGTCCCTAAAGCGGAAAAGTATGCGGGAAACAGAGGCAATTTAGAAAAGAAAGGGGCATTTTGTACATAATGAAACATAAAGAAAGAAGTTTAGATGAAGATTTTCTAAATAAGAAAATATTGGAGTCACTGAATAATTCTTAACTAGATCTAAATACAAACTAGTAAGATTAGGGTAAGACTGAGTCGATCGAGTAAAACAGAACAAAATCAAGAACAACATAAGAGCGAGGAGGGAGAAGAAACCAGTTAGGAACACAGGTGAAAAAAGCGGTAAGGACGACATGGATAAAACGCCTCCTCGTCAACAATAAAGCCCTAAAAAGAAGGATACAGGGTCCAATAGTAATCGTAGCGGCGATCGGCGGCGGCGACCTCTCGCTTCCGGCCTTGGTTCAATCCATGGTCCGGAGAGAGACGGAATGGGACGCCGTCACCTCCTTCTGCGAAGCAGTCATGCTAGCGAAGGAGGTGGCGGAACGTGAGAGGGAGAGAACCATGGAAGGTCGTGTCGACGGCGCGATCGTGTTCCACGCGCGCCTCAAAGAGAGTCAGCAAACAGGAAGAGGTCCGAAAGGACCGATGCCTGCCAGGGTTGCGGGACTGTTCGAAAGAGATACCGCGGCCCTGGAACATAAAGGGCAAAGGAAGGAAGATGGATAGGTTTTAGTCAGTAAAAGTCTGACACTCCCTCCTGCTCAGCCCAGAGCGGGAGGGGTTATTTGATGATTTCCCATCGATAAAAAAAAAAAAAAGGGTAAGACTGATCTCTGTTTCCAATGGCTAGAATCAATGATGTTGTAAAATATAACCTCATTGGCTAGGATGACGTAGGAACTGTGGTTTTACCTGGATGGCTCTGCCCACCGAATTTAACAAAGACGTTTTTTATTTACTAAACATAGTTATGAAAAGTGTAAATATAAGGTTAAGAGAGCTGTATGTTTTGCCGTCAATGGCGTACAAATATTAAAACGAAATTAACAGATAATTAGGAATATAAGACGAGATACTATACTAATTTGTATTTAGAATAGGATAGAATCGGGAGACTGGGAAAAATATAGCTGACAGCGCCAGTCTTAATGTAAAACTAGTATAAGAATAATTATTATTCTATTTTGAATTTAAAACACGCCTTTCATTCTTGTAGCCAGGTCCCAGTTATTATCTACTTACAATGTCCAATACATTATCAACCCCCACAGCAAACTCACACAACCAAACTCATAAATAACCCGGTATGCAAATCATACATGAGGTAATGAAACATAAAAAGTTGTCATCGGCGGTGACATGGCAGTGCATGTCGGGTCACAGTGTGTCCACAGTACAGTGGCCACTCCAAACGAGATCTGTCCGCCATGTTTTTTGTTGTTCGGGACATTTCTGGTTATTGTGTAACGTTTTCGACTAAATGTGGAATGGAAATGTATGTTTCGTATAATTTGACGTGAGTTGAAAAATCAGAACATGGTCGGGCCGTATTATCAAGCTTTTCTACAAGGAATTTATTAGAATAAAAGTTCTTGGTTATAATGGCTTTGATAAAACAGGTGAGCCGATTATATTGAACTATCTTTTGATCGCGGCTTCGCTTCCATTATGTACGGAATGTACACACGGGAACGCTTTCAATATAGCCTATAACACTTGGGGACAATGTAGCTTCCCGTGAGTGAAAGAATTTTCGGAATCGGATCAGAAGTTCGCAACATTACCCCTTACATACAAACTTCTAATATTAGTGTAGAAGTATAGATGAGCCTAAACAAAACTGTGTGTATTTCTCCCTTTGGGGAGTGTACACATGCATAACAGGGAAGATCGAATCTGAAGAGAATATCTAATGGTCAGCAGCAGTGGCGAAGGTTTCCTACAACTCGATGCCTACCGGCTTCCCTTTGAAAAATGGCACAGTCAGTATTTTATAGACAAATAATAAAATCACATTACAGATATGTACTCCGGCTTACCTCTTACAAAAATGGACCCTTCGCTACTGGTCAGCAGAGAATATAGGTCCATGTTTTGAAGAACGAGGGTCAACACCCGGAGGTTCGGAAAGTGTGATTTTGTTATAATATGGTTAAGCAGTTAACATAAAATAATAGGTTCTGAAATAAAATTCTTATAGACTAAGCACGCAAGTCATAGTATTATGTTAATACGTTGTAATACCACCTTTCATTAGCGGTAATAAGGGGGTGTTAGTAAGAAATATTTGTAGCATATTCTTCAAGGGCGATGACTTGTAAGTTTTTGAGTATTAGGTACATAAAAGTTATTGTAGCTTCTATACACGACGTAAAGTTTCGTATAAGATCGCGTTGATTATCTTAACTGTGCAACGGACTTTGATGCGGTTTTCACTACATATCACGCTTGTAGTCGCTGAAGGGTTAGTCTGGCAGAGTTGTACCTTCTAGTACACACACATTTCACTCCTTATGTTAAGTCCCATGTAATAGGGGGCGAGCCTATTGCCATCAATCGGGCACAAATTTAGACTCCGTGGCTGCTACTGAGAAATTACTGATGGAAAAACCCAATAACAATTTGCCCGACCCGGAATTCAAACCCAGGACCTCATGCTCAGCGGTCGCGATTGCGAAAACTGGGCCAACGAGACAGGTTTTCACTACAGTTTTGAGAATCTACATCTACACTAATATTATAAAGAAAAAATCTTTCCGATTTGTATTTTTGTGTGTATGTTTGTAATGAATAAACTCAAAAACTACTGCGCCGATTTCAAAAAATCTTTCACCATTAGAAAGCTACATTCACCCAGAGTAACATAGGCACCCGTGCGAAATCGGGACGGGCCGCTAGTTTATAATAAAAAGCTTTGAAACATTTAACATACATCAATGCTAACACACACATTTATTAAGGAAATCTTGAGTTTTGTCAACATGTAAAATCCGTGCGAAACAGAAGCGGTTGGCTAGTAAATTCATCATCCAGCCTAGCCTTTTCCCAACTATGTTAGGGTCGGTTTCCAGTCTAACCGGATGCAGCTGTATACCAGTATTTCACATGGAGCGACTGCCTATCTGACCTCCACAATCCAGTTAGTACTGGGTAATACGATAGCCCTTGGTAAGACTGGTTGTCAGACTTTTTGGGTCACTGACTACCTGTAACGACTGTCAAAGATCTACAAGTGACAGCCGGGACCAATGGCTTAACGTGCTTTCCGAGGGACGGAGGAAACTTGGTATGTAATGGGTGATCACCCATCCACAGACCAACCTAGGCAAGCACGGCTTAACCTAAAGATCGACCCGACCGGCTGTTATTATTTTGCCACGAACTCCTTCGGTTGGCTGGTAAATTATAACCTGAAAAATATCCCACATCCGTGTTCCACGCGCCTCAAAGAGAGTCAGCATACAGGAAGGGGTCCGAAAGGACTGATGCCTGCCAGGGTTGCGGGACTGCTCGTAAGAGATACCGTGGCCCTGGAACACAAAGGGCAAAGGAAGGAACATGGATGGGTTTTAGTCAGTAAAAGTCTGACACTCCCTCCAGGGGCCTTTGTCTGCTATTGCAATAGTGTCAGAATGGTCTATAATTGATTTAATAAGGCCCCTAGCCCACGGCGTATTGAAGCGCGTTCGAAACTCGTTTGACGTGCGTACAAAGGGTAATTCGTCTGCGCGGGGCCTTATTAAATCAATGATAGACCATTCTGACACTATTGCAATAGCAGACTAAGGCCCCTGGTCAGCCCAGAACGGGAGGGGTTATTTGATGACGTCCCATCCGAAAAAAAAAAGCCTACATTTTCTACACTCACTCTCAGTCCGATTTTTTGTTAGCAAAAGTAATTTATTTTACGTATACGGTACAATTCCGTACGACATTGCTCGTTGCACGTTTATCTTCAACACAAAAACAACTCTTGAAAAATGTATTGCGCTTTCCTACGTGTTTAATGGTGAGCGTAGTTTCAAACACACCTATATGTAAATAAACTTTTTGCTAAAACGAATATCATATCATCATCCCTATTTTTCAGCGAAGGTTTAGGCAGAGGTGGCGGGAGGAGTACCACCATATTTTGACAGTTATGACATGCTATTGTGGGCGAGCCTATTGCCATCCACCGGGTACGGATTCAGATTGCGGGCTGAGACTGAGAAATGACAGGTGGAAAAACCTTATAAAACCTTGGCCGACCTAGGAACTGAACCCAGAGAGAATGAAACCTTCACAGCCTAGTTAGTACTATGATAATAATAATACGATATCCCTATTTTTTTTTTCTTATACGAAATCATCAAATAACTCCTCCCGCTCTGGGCTGAGCAGGAGGGAGTGTCAGACTTTTACTGATTAAAACCCATCCATGTTCCTTCCTTTGCCCTTTGTGTTCCAGGGCCGCGGTATCTCTTTCGAACAGTCCCGCAACCCTGGCAGGCATTCGGACCCCTTCCTGTTTGCTGACATCTCTTTGAGAATCAAAAAGAAGAATTCAATTCAATTTTAAGAAGAATTCAATTTTTTTTATTGAAAAAAGAAGAAATTGAAATTGAACCCAGAGAGAATGGAACCTTCACAGCCCAGTTAGTACTACGATAATAATAATACGATACCCCTTGGTAAGACTGGTTGTCACTTTCGGGCCACTGACTACTTGTAACGACTGTCAAAGACCTACAAATGACAGCTGGGACCAACGGCTTAACGTGTTTTCAGAGGCACGGAAGAAACTCGGTATGTAATGGGTGGTCACCCATCCACGGATCAGCCTAGGCAAGCACGGCTTAACCTGAAGATCGACCCGAGCGGCTGTTATTATTTAGCCACAACTGCTTGAGTAGCATAAAACAGCCTATAATGTTCCCACTGCTGGGACACACGGCCTCCTCTCTATGAGAGGGAATGGGCTATAATCCACCAAGTGGGCCCAGTGCGGGTTGTTAGATGTCACATGTCTTCGAATTTTTGGTTCTTGGACATGCCGTCTTCCTCACGATGTTTTCCTTCACCGTTTTTGAGAGCAAATGAAATAAATTACACAAAGTAATGCGCCTGCCTGGGTTCGAAGCCACGACTTACTGTTCGTAAGTCGAGGCCGCCACCGCTGGGCCACCGCTGCTCTCTGTTTGAGTATTTGAGTTAAATACAAGGGTACTTCAAGAACAAAAAACATCAGTCTACCGAACGATTCGTACCAGCCCACCGAAACAAAAATAAATAAATGCCTGAATGTAAATCGCTGGAAGGGACGTCCAGCTTAAATGGGTAGATAGTCTGGTTAAGCTACATAAATTGTGGTTGCATTCGTGTTCTCAGTTAAACACTGGCGAGCATTTTAAACGGTCCAGCCAAATATTTACAAGGATGAAATTATTACTACGTTGAACGCTGCAGGCGGTTCGTTACTGAAAATATTTCAATAACTCGTTAATACTCGTTGTTATTCGCTGATGCGTATGTTTTAATTTAATTTCTGTAATGTCTCTGTAATTTTTATTTTATCTGTTCTTACCATTCTTCATGAAAAACGACGATGACCTGTTGATAACATTTATTTTATGAAGTAAACGCTCTATAACTCTAGAATTTTTGTGGAATTACAAGTTAGTGGAATAAATGTTCCAATTGCACAAAATCTTTACAAAAAAGACTCTTTGCTGCAGTTTTGCACAAAGTGGTCGTAAAACACAGTCATGCGAATAATACTTTCTTACTCCTTGATCAAAATGAATGAAAGTAACAGAATACTTAGCAATTTGCCAATAATGACATCATCATCATATGCCTAGTCTTTTGCCAACTATGTTGGGGTGGGCAGCCCACCCCAACATAGTTGGCAAAAGACTAGTTAGACAACTGTTAGATTGGAAGCCCACCGTGGGCTTCCAATCTAACAGTTGAAGCTGAATACCAATATTTTTATATATTTTTTTTTTTTTTTTTCGGATGGGAAATCATCAAATAACCCCTCCCGCTCTGGGCTGAGCAGGAGGGAGTGTCAGACTTTTACTGACTAAAACCCATCCATGTTCCTTTCTTTGCCCTTTGTGTTCCAGGGCCGCGGTATCTCTTTCGAACAGTCCCGCAACCCTGGCAGGCATCGGTCCTTTCGGACCCCTTCCTGTTTGCTGACTCTCTTGGAGGCGCGCGTGGAACACGAACGCGCCGTCGACACGGCCTGCCGTCATAAGACGGACGGACGGCGAGCAAGCCCATAGCTCACCGTCCACAGGCCCGCACCTACGGTGGCCGGGGGCCACCACGTGGCCCCCGACGCCCGGTGCGTCTCCCGGGGCGGCTGGGACGTGAGGTTCTCTCCCTCTCACGTCCCGCCACCTCCTTCGCTAGCATGACTGCTTCGCAGAAGGAGGTGACGGCGTCCCATTCCGTCTCGCTCCGGACCATGGATTGAACCAAGGCCGGAAGCGAGAGGTCGCCACCGCCGATCGCCGCTAAATATTTTTACATGGATCATCCACGATTCCGCCTTGGTTGTTGTTTGCCTTGCCCGCCTTGGTTGTTGTTGTTGTACGTTGATAATAATGTATTCAACTGATAACGTTACCACGTTACACGTAACGTTACTTTAATAAACAATTTTAATGGTTTAATCGCTTCGTATAAGCGAGTCCACGCGATCTCATAAATTACTCGAGAGCCTTACATACAAATGAATTTCTTGAAAAGGTCGTAGAAATTAGAAGTTCACGTCAGTGTCCGGTCACGCAAGCCTGAAACTCTTTGTACATATTTACCTGTTGTATTATTTAACCACGGTGGTTATAACCAAGTTGTAATTCACTACTCGCTCCCTAAATAATAACTACCTATGTTATACGGAACCACCCATATAAGTGCCGGGGCTGAAACTTTTATGACAGGAATAAGGACAAACATGCGCCGTTTTGAGTGTGTAGCGGTGTTCTGGTTGCTTAATAGTTGCAGTTTGTTTCAAAGGGACGTTAAATACTTACCCTTCGTTTTATCAGTGAATGAAACATTTTGTTGAACCTGAATATTTTGGTCATAAACGCAGTACTACGCAGAATTTGTGCTCACCAACCTTTACCCTCATTTCATGAGGTCAAACAACCGTTATTCTGTAAAAGTGAATTAGGTGCAGCCTTGAGAAAAACCTCACGTAGAAAAACACATTTATCTCGAAACAGGAAGAGGGGCTTAAAAGATTAACTCGGGAAGCAACTCTCCTCGGTTTAAAAAAGAAAATGTTCCGAGGTCTTGTGTTGTGAAATGGAACACGTGAAAGTGGCGGTCCGTAGATTGTAATTAACAAACGACTGACAAGGACTTGAAAAAAGAATTGCAAAAAAAAACTGGGGATCATCGAACGTGGACCTTATAAATCGGCATCAGCAGGCGTGGAATAAAATAATCGAGTGACAACGCGCTCGCACTGAGCGGCTCGATCCCTGATATTCCATGCATAAGCAATATAAAATGTTATTCTGTTCTGGTGAATAATTTATTCTCGATTGTCACCCTTGTCGACAACGAAACCGAACTTTATTCACCTGGTGTTCGATCAAACAATTACACGTGTTTCAGATTACGAGACTGATTGATCTACAACTACATGGTTTAAGATATTTTTTAGAAGACATTTTTAATGTAGCTCACGTGGAGAGTTGCTAATAGGGTGCCTAAGTAAAGGGTAAAACGTATAGGTTTACTTGTTTGAATTTCTTTGTGTTGGAAAGCAAGTACCCATGTACCTTCTTTTCAAGAAATTGCCATGTTTAACGAGGCACAGTGAGAAGTCCAAAAACAAAACCAAAATGCTTTTAATGCCATGAATCGATGAATAGCGTTCGCGTTAAGAACAAAGAGCATTATAATTCATTCCGTTTCTTGCTCACTAGTTCCCCGAAACTCGTGGTATTAATCAAATCTTAAGAAAGTTAATATTTAAAGTGATACAGGCTGAAAGTTTGTAAACAAAAACGGCGCGGACGCTTCGACGGAACCGAACGAAAAACTTGCTCAGTTGACATTGATTGATGTGGCCGGCAAACGCGCTAACACCGCCGACCATTTTAATGGAGGTACCTTCCGAATACCTATACTTATTTGTAATTCGGTAACAGTAGGAGTTTACGCAGCGGTAATTTAAAGTACAAGACGCATGCTGGTTATAATACTTATAGTAAAAGCTTTTAGAAACGAAGCTTTGGAACGAAAACGAGCTTTTTTTTGTCACAGTAAAATAAAGCACGAAAAAAAAATGATTTGTCGCCGGGGCATGACGTGCATACAAAATTACAAAAAACATACCTATAAACTATCCACAAAACCTCGCAAAAAATAGTCCCCTTTAAAAACTTCATTTTTCGTTCAATATTCGCATGCTCGCGAGTGTACCACTTGATAGCTTATTTGCATTTCGGGAATGACGTAACTCAGGATTTCGTTAAGCTGACGTGTAAAATGGCGTTAATCTCTTATTTAAATACTTAGTAATACCCGTCCATTGTGTTTGCTCGAATGTACCGGATTATGGAACATTCGAATAGATGTAATGTCGTCACGGTGAAATCAAACATGACGCTTTTAGGGGTAAGCTTATTACTTAGGCAAGTGATTATTAAAATGGTACACATAATTTGCATGCATCATATAATATTACATATTTCTATGGTAAAACACAAAATGTTCTGCAAACATAATAATATCAGCAAATGTAACAATCAAAAGAAAACTCAGAATTGAGGAAAACACTCCGTTTCTTCCTCAATCGTAACAGGCTGTTTACGAAAACGTGGGGAATTCAATAATAGAGTTAAAATAAATACCCAAGAATGGACTTTAGTAAATTCATTCACACATGCAAAGAGGACACAGAAGTTGATCAATAGCTAGTTTTTGGTCTTTCATAATTAAAATGAAGTTTTCATTCATTATGAGATAAACTGCATACAAACATAATATAGTGATTCAGCTCAGTAATCACTGGATATTGGATATAGATAAAAGTTTGATGACCACTATTTTCGATTTAGTAAATTATATTTCGGAACGTAATTTAATTTCTCTTTTGCCTGTTGATACCAGATTAAAATAATTTGTAGTTCGAATTTGTTGCCTGTATTTTTCACGTTAACGGTAAAAATCAGTGTCTCGATTTACAACAATTTTCTGTACTTCGCACAACTCGTAATTACGTACTAAGGTTTCTAAAGGCGATCGACTTTTAGTTGGCTGGTTTTACCTCTTATTTCAGGAAGCAACCATACATCTTCCAGTGACCTTTTATTTGAAATTCAATTACTTTATCAGCACTGCAAGTTGTAGTAAAGCGATTTAATCAAACTATTCTCCTGTGACTGGAATTCTAAATGAAAACTTGTAAAAGAAATTGTCGTGAATGAAGAAATCTTTTCGTTTCAAGCTACTCAATTTTATCTGGGGCCTGGTTTCCGATAAATATTTAAAGCTTTAAAACATTGGGACAGTAAAATCACACGATTCATGTTCCTGCATTAAACATGACGTGTTTTTTTCTTCGAAGGGTTCGAAAATGTCGGAGTATGTGCATTTTGTATTATTTTGCTTCTCTTCGTTAAGGAGTTTAAAATTAACATCACAAGGCATTTTATCTGAATGTCATTCGTTTAATCCTGTCCTTGACAGTGTCATCACGGTTTCACTCACCTCATTAAATAAACCGGATTTGTTGATGAATAAATTAAGAGTTCGATTACGACATCGGTTTTTTTAAAGAAATGCATTGGCGGTGACTGGTTTTGGATTGTCGATTGCATTCCAGAAAACTGTTGCTAACACGTATTTTATTTGGTGTAATTTGGTTCTTAACTGAAATGTATTTATTTTTATTGATGCTAATCTCTCTGGTGCTTCGTTTTTCAAATACGTACAAGAAAGCTTCATAAATATTTAGCATCTTTGTTTCTTTTTGTATCGAGCTGCCTCCTAGGTTTCTTAAATAAAATATTTTCTATTCTTCTTTACTAAGAAAAACTTTTCATAAACGCACTCAAACAGAACTCTTATAGGGAGTCTTTTTTTGTATTCTTGTTTACAAATCACGCAAACTGTTGTGCCAGAGTCTTGCAAAGTCATTTGTGTACTCCTCGCAGTCCCTTGACATTCCTTTCAACGCTACACGCAGAATATATTCAACGGAAAGAGAAGCGATTACTTTGATTACACTTTCCGTTTACAATACCCCAAGCACGCTCACATTGTTCTTTAATAGACATTAATAGGTTTTCAAAAATAAACCATTTTGTAAAGATGGAACCATACAACATAAGATACAATGAAACTGGCTGTTGAAATTCTCAGTTGGTTCCCAAGGTTCATTAAACTCTTCAGAGTACGAAATGTTTAGGGAACCGCAAATTATTTGTTTAAAGTGCTTCTATGTATTCAGGATCATTCGAGGGTACATAATAGTCTACGGCCCACCGTATTAATATACAATACAGCGATTGTAATTTATTTTGTTTGCCCAGAATTTTCAAGCCTCCCAAAATCCCAGTTGGCAACAACGAAATCAAGTTTGATAAATGTGATATGATTTTGCAGTTGAAACAGCATAGTGGATTGTAGAGGCATAATGCACAAGGTTGAAACATTCATGATGATTACATCCATAAATTTCCCGGTTACCTGCGCGTAAATGGTTGATTTATCACAGTCGTACAGAAGTTATGTGTCGCAGTGTTTCGGGTCACCAATTATATTTGCATGTTCGTGCAAATACATTAGTCGAGAGTGCGTGATAAATGACAGGAACGACGAAATAAAATTACATCATTTATACTCCATTGGAATACCGATTTGATTTCTTTTTTTGTGGTCCCAGATTGTATCTTTCCAATGATCAGAGGACGGTTTACTTTTGTTTATAAATCGTCGGGTTATTTTGTATTTTCGTTTAATTGAGGGATAATACTAACGCACAAGACAGGCGATTCATTAGCAAAGTGTTATTGTATATTAACTTGTAAGTCGTATAATTTCGTTTAGCCATTGTATTCTTCTAACACGCGAGGTGACACTAAACATTCCAATTAGATTTCGGATTGTTGAGAAAAAATTAACGGTGATAATTTATTGATAATTTATCTTAGGGAAGCGCTGAGCTTTACGTAAGCACAAACACTTCGCTTCGGGACTATCAGAGGACATTATATGGAGGCAAATTCACTTGGTTCTTTACTAAAGACGTTTGTAATTGGAAATCAATAAGAATCAAAATTGCTTATAAGCGAAAGGAAGATTTTTTAAATTCACATTGGTTACATTTTCACTTCCTATCACACCTCCATATATAAGTAAAATAGTTAAACAATATGATTTCCGTACAAGAAGAAGCAAAATTCTGAAAAATCAGCACAAGACTTCGTAATTTTGGCAGATTTCATTGACGTAACGTGTTTCTTGAAATTTTTTGCTTCGAAGAACTCGTATACTTATACCTTATTGTTGTTTCAATAAAGATCATTTCATTCTAGATAGAAATAAGATTTAAAAGTCGGGATGACTTATCTAGTTTAAGTAGCGACTGTATCAATATGACTATGTGGATGTATCAATATGACTGCATCTTAATTTCTAATTAGCATATCAATAATACAGAACAGGTAGCCTGATTCTTATTTCAACAAGTTTCCACTCCATTGGCTTTGTTTAATAAAGTTACCAATCACCAAAGATGACGAACGACGATTCGAATGTCCCAAAACACCATCTCAGTCTCAGTTGAATAATGTATTGAATTGAAAAGTTGATTAATCTCTCTTAAAATATCGACATCTCGCAGACAGTTTTCATTAATTTGTAAAGATAGAACGGGAAACTGGTAACTCCATATTATTCAATTACCGTAAAATTGTAATTAAGGAAGGAAGTGATGAAAGTACGAAAAGAGGATTCGTTTATTATTCTGTTAATTCTTTATTAAAAATGTTTCACTGGTCGTTCGCAGCACAATTTTCGAGGAGGAATAATTGGAGATTTGACTGGAACAGATACATTATGTAAAAGGATTTTCCAGATTTATAAACAAAAAGTAAAAATAAAAGAAGCAATAACACTTAAAGAAATATTCGGGAATATCTACGAAAGCGTAACTAGGGCGATGTCCTTACCTTATGTATAGGAGTCCCCCAAAAGTCGTTGAGGAAAATGTTTGATATTGGAGTCTGTGGTCTCAAATCTCTGTTCTCTTTTATGGCACTTATGTCATCGAAGACGAAACCGCAGTACAAACAGTTGTGGTAGACGAGTATGCAGGCGAGAACCAGAATAGCACCTAGACCACGACGCGGAGGTTCGGGCAAATCCTCGGGCATCTGATTCTGACCCGTCAGGCGCCGTTTACTACGACCAGTTCTGGTTCTAACTGCCGACATCACTCCTCCGAACCTACACACGCCACTCACGCGGTCCATCATGCATGTATCACATCGGCAAACAATTATTATTTTCTAATCAACACGAAACACTATTTAGAACAGTTCCTAATAAGTACAGTCATTTACGTAAAAGCAAAACCGAGCCGCCAGAAATGTTTAGGAGCTAGCGAAAACACAATCACGAATAGAGCCGGGGTAATAAATTTTGCTACACAAAATCAGAGATTAAAAACGACTAATACGTAGAATAACACTACCGAACACTATAAACAGAATGTTATTGTTAATGTTTAGGTTATAACGAAGCACATGTCACTATGTTTTTTCGAAATAATTTCATTTGACATTTATGTGATAGTTTCGTTCCGACGCGCGTGGACACACCCGCTCACCGGGCAGATTCGCCGACAACTGCCGAAGAGCGACGAGCGAATGCCGCGTCAAGTCACGTGACCCGTCGTTTTACTGCGGGTCGTTTTGAACGGGCGCATGCGCCCCCGTGCTCTCATGAGCTGGCGGCAAAACATTTTGTGTTTGTAAGTGTTGATTATAAATACTATAATACAATAAATGTGTAAAAAGTAGATGTGAGTGAATGAGGAATTAATATTTTTTTATTTTCTGAACATAGAAATAATGTTACGGGTAAAAACCAAACAGATTTATTTATGTGCAGTTGAGTGCACAAAATCTTCATTTATTCTAAGAAATTACTTGTCAAACCCAATAAAAACACATTTTCACCGCAGATGATTTAAGTGCAGTGGCATATTATCGCAATTTGATTACCCTACGGTATTATGGGCGCATGCCCGGAGGTTGGCAGCGGACGGGAGGGGTCGGAGTAAATGTTGATGACGACATTTGGTCGGGTTCGGGAGACTGAGATGAGAGCGCTCACGGATCGGAATACGCGCCTCTCTATTATTCGAAATCCAAATTTCGAATATTACACGCTCACTTCCCAAATTTTCGGTACGATCGAGATTATTTTAAATTATTACGACGGTTTACCGATTAAACTTTTTATTTCTAGAATACATTATTTTCTTGTACATTTTTTTTGTGCGAACATGTTAAAGCTGTTTGTCACCCGTTTTTATTTCTTTTGCATCAACTGTACCGAATGATGAACTGTGTTAATAAATAAAAGGTTTTTCATGTCGCGGAGTTTGGTCGCATTTTAAGAGTAAAGTTAGGCTATCGCTCCGTGACTTTTTTGAAATGGAATAATATTTTTGTTGTAAATCAATGAACCGGTGTAATATTGTAGAAATATAAGTACGTATTTTTGTAGAGTCTGAATTTCTGAGAATTCATTAGGGAACGGTGAAAAGATTGCCGAGAGAGGAAACTTGAGCATTTATTGTATGGATAAAATGTTATCTACTTAGCGCCTAATAATTATTTATTAAATGTATAGGTACCTGTTCTTAATGATGACTTAGCTATTTCTTACGATTTGTATTTAACCTTGGATTTGTTTACTTAAGTTAACAAGCTGATTTTAGCATAAGTTTTCATCGGAGACAGTTGCTTCCCTTTGATTCTAAGATTGATTTAGAATTTTGACGTTTATTGGCTAATGAACGGACCATCTATCTTCAGCCCTTATCTTCCATATCTTTAGGCATGAAAATAGTGTTTCTGAACTTCATCTGAATCTGAGACATCAGATTCTCGTAAAATTCTCTCTGACTGCTCTCTTTATAACCCGATTGCCTATTTTTTTTTTTTGGATTATAATTCATCAAATAACTCCTCCTGCTCTGAGCTGAGCAGGGAGTGTCAGACTTTTACTGACTAAAACCCATCCATGTTCCTTCTTTTACCTTTTGCGTTCCAGAGCCGCGGTATCTCTTTCGAACAGTCCCGCAACCCTGGCAGATAAGATTACCCGATTGCCTTAGAAGGAGTTTAAATGTTTGCCCTCGTTGGGATCCATGCGGTCCTAGGTGCGATTCCCAGGTCAAGCAAAGTGTAACACTTTATGATTGCCATCTGGAATTCCTCAGTAGCAGCCACGAACTCGGGTTTTCCTGGTTGCCTTTTACATGGGACTAAAACTGGCGGAATGTGGTTGTAACTACTGTTAGGTACGCCTCTGCCTAACACTTCAGGGATTACAGGCGTAATGTTATTATGATGAGTTTAATATATTTTATGAATGTAACATTTATGAAGCCTTAGCATAATGGTTATCATTAAATTATTAATAAAATCCCAAGGAAAAATATTTTTCGGATAAGAAACAATATTCAAAAGTGAAACTCGAGGGACTTCATTCCGGTGAAACAGTTGCTTCATTTTCGATGACCCCAGACACGAACATCGAGCATGTAAAGAGTTAAGACAAGATGGGTTATGTTTTCCCTTATTTTTTACACACAATTGAATCTATTTCCCTGAGGATACATATTCAGTTACTAAGATTGTATTGACGGAGGCAAAACAGTAAAGTAATTGGTAATTGCGTAACAGACTAAAGGTTTGGACATACCGGATGGACAAACTGTGGACGCGGCTGTGGAAACTGGACAGATAAGGTACTGAAGTATCTGCTGTTCCATGATCTGAACTTGACCTTTCCAATCCCAGTGCATTTGTTTTGGAAGATTCAACAATAATTTTATCTTTGACGAGTAGACGATTTTTTCGAACATTACCTATTAATTGCAATCGATTAATCACCTTCTTTTTAATGTGGGGAATCGTCAATTAATGACCCCTCCCGCTCTGGGCGGAGTGGAAGGGAGTGTCAGACTTGTACCGACTAAAACCCATCCATGTGCCTCCTTTGCCCTTTGTCCAGGACCGCGGTATATCTTTCGAACAGTCACGCAGCCCCGGCAGGCATTGGCCCTTGTGGACCCCTTCCTGGTTGCTGACATCTCTTTGAGGCGCGCGTGGATCACGAACGCACCGTCGACAAGGCCTGTCGTCATAAGACGGTACCTTCAATTTCTTTCGGGCCATTTGAATGAGATCGTCTGTCCACAGTCAGTTGTGTTCCCACATTCCTTCGTCCCGTTCACTATGACACCAAAACCGCGAAAAGTGGAGAGACTTGGAAGTGCCAAAGGTTGAAGGAGAAGAACAAGAAGAATTTCCTTCAAAATCTTTGAGATTATTATATATATAACTAGCGGCCCGTCCCGGCTTCGCACGGCTATGTTACTCAGGGTGAATGTAGCTTTGTAATGGTGACATAATTTTTGAAATCGACGCAGTAGTTTTTGAGTTTATTCATTAAAAACATACACACAAAAATACAAATCTTTCCTCTTTTGAATATTAGTGTAGATGTAGATATAGAAGATTTATGAGTGAACTGGAGTACAGTACAGTGGGATAAAAACATATTATAGTGCCGTGAAATCGATCAAATTTTCCTGGATTGTTAGACCTTACTCATCAAAGTTCTAGAACTCATTTGGACGAGTTATGACAAAGATAGACCAATCATAGCATTCAATGTTATTCATGCTGGAGTTTATTTCTTACTTGTACATAATTTTGTATTTACTTTTTGTCCATTTAAGATTCTTAACCTATACTACACGATGTAGGTAAATGATTCTGCTCTTACGCGAATTATGGTTGTTTAGGCAATCGGCGAGTTTCCTCAAAGAAACAACTTTTAGTATGTTAAAAATATAATAAACTTTTGAGTACAAGTTGTCTGTTGAACACGGTAGGAGAGTCTGTCTTAAAAACTATCTTAATGCTACGCGACCGGAGTGACGCCTACGTACACGCACACACTTATACATATGCACTACCGACACACACTATAACACCCCCCGCACTAGTTCGAAGCCCTTTCTTCTCCCAAGAAAAAGGGTTGAGTACGGCCTCCGTCTGTTGCTTGGGCTACTGACGTTTCCTGGTTCCTCTTATGTCTTTTATTTAAATATAATATTCCAGCAACCAATCCAATAATACATAGTACCGTATAAATAGGTACAGTCCAATAGTGATAACTTTTATCTTGCAGGGCATCTATGTTTAGAATATTCTCCTTTTCAATTAAATTCTGTAATTTATTGATTTGTTCCAGTGGGACATTTTCCAATAACAACGGCTTATCTTTATTTTCAATATTCATTTTAAATACCGGAAATGACAAAAGCTTTATAGGTGTACCTTTGATCAGATTTTTATAATTCTTTATGTGGTTTAACTTTGTAGAGACAGTGCATCCTTCAGGCACCTCAATTAAGTAGGTGCCGAGTAAAGATTGGTACTCTTCCCGATCGCACCTATATTCGATCCTTGTTTCTTTTAAAAATGACAGAATATAATGAAAATCGTCCAGCTTTTGAATTATTTCTGTTCCGGCTTTAAATTGTACCAAGTTGCAGCTGCTGCATATTTCTTGTTTCAATATCAGTTGGTAAATGCAATCGTTTGGCTTTGAAGCGGCTATAAGGTCGACTTCTGGGCAATAATATATTTCCTGGAACCTTTTACATTCTCCATCCATATAGTGATAGCTATTACTATTCATTGCCAGATATGGTTTAGGTGGAATTAATATTGTATTGTTAAATGTTGGAGTAGTAAATAGATGATAGTAAGTGAAAGTATCTAAATGCATAATAGGGAACTTCAGAACAAATACAATTATATTATCTACATAGTAGGAACCACACTCAATAATATCATAATAGTCTCTTATCTCAGTGTTCTCATGTACAAGCAATTCAGAAGGTTCATATTGGTTTCTTAGGATCTCAAACATGAAGTTAATATTTTGTGAACTGATTACACTGTGATGAGTTACTGATAATTTGGAAAAACTCAAAGCATTTTCTAGTGATGTAATACAATTCAAAATATTTTGTAAATTGATTTTTAACAAATTAAACAAACTATTAATTTTAATAAAATCACTTAACCTAAAATTAGTCATATTAACATTAGACATGATCTCATTTAGTTTAATATGTATTTTGAACTCATTTGATACAATAGTAGACAGGGTCATATTGAAAGTTTGCAAAATTTGTTTATTTAAGGTAATGCCAGCATTATATTTATCTTTCAAACTTTTCTGATTATTTTGCAAAATGTTTATGGCTTTAATATAAAACAATGCGTCTTCTTGATCGAGATTACCGGTGATACTTTTTATGATGGAACCCAAACCATTGATAAGCCCACGTTTATTTCTCGGATGTTTATACATAGCGTTGAACTTATCATAAATTGTTTTTAACATGCTATTAAGAATCTGATTAATAACTAATGAAGTATCGCTAAAATAAATTGGGTCGGCTGATTTTATGTACTCTTTAAAAGTATCTAAATAGCCTTCTATATTTCTAATACTATCGTTAATCCTATCTAACTCGTAATAATGTATGAACGCATGTTCAGTTTTAATAAACTTAGCACTACCTAACTTAAAGGGGAGTATCCCAGGATTGTCCACTAACTTCGTAGTCACAATTTGTTCAGCCCGGATTAATATCGGAATCCTGCAACAAGACATTTTGATATCTTAGAGGCTTCTTCACGATACGTTTGTGGTGGACAATGTTCTTATCGTCTATGACCTTTAAACCTAAATTTTTCTTAACTCTACGACCTAAGTAACGAGGTTTTGTCTTATGCCTAACGGCTAGCGGGTTTTTTATATATAACGCCTTTCCTTCTTCGTA
Source organism: Eugnorisma glareosa (assembly GCA_947578425.1). Classification (NCBI taxonomy): domain Eukaryota; kingdom Metazoa; phylum Arthropoda; class Insecta; order Lepidoptera; family Noctuidae; genus Eugnorisma; species Eugnorisma glareosa. Next base: position 15,586,598 of record OX387970.1, on the reverse strand, counting down.
AGAAATGGGTTCTTCCCGGTCTTTATTAGCATTCTGTATAGTTTTAGTCCGGTTACAGAGTAATTTTTTGTTTATTTCACTGTATAATTGTTTGGTAATTTCCTTGTGCCTAACTACATAGTTTTGAAGATAAGTAGCTTCTAAATTTATATCAAATGGGTCACGACTATTTGAATGCCCATTAATGACATCAATAGGTTTTTGTGTAATTACTGAGTGAATACTATTATTATATCCTATAACAGCATATAGCATTAGCTGGTTAGTGGATAAGGTAGATTGAGTTACAGATAACACACGGATGTGTTCTAATATAGTAGAATGGAATCTTTCAATAGCTCCATTGGACTGAGGATTGTTTACACTGATAAAATGTAACTTAATTTTATGTAGGCTTGCAAACTCTTGTACGGGTAAATTTTTAAATTCGGTTCCTTGATCTGCGGTAATGCTAATTGGTACTCCGTGGTGTGAAATAAAAATAGACAATGCATTTATCACATTTATTCCTGTTACTGACTCTAGAGGATATGCTTGAGCATATTTAGAAAATACATCGATAATTGTTAAGAATTTTTGTCGATTTACGGTAAGAGTATCGATATGCAATACCTCAAAAGGTTTTTCAGGTAAAGGAACTATCTGAAAGTTTTGTTTATTTGGATTTCTCTCGTATTTACAAGTTTGACAAATGTTACAGTTATTTACGAATTCTGTGACTTGATTTTTTATATTAGGCCAATAATATTGTAATTTAATTCTTTGTTCAACTTCTTGAATTCCACGGTGATTACTTTTACCTTCGTGGTAGTTCTTGATTATTAAGTATTGTTTATCTGGACAGGTTACATCTTCGGTTTTAGACTTACAAAAATACAATTTATAAGCGGAATTTTGAAACATCCTTTGCAGTGTACTTGTAATCAACGGAATAAACTTAACGTCTGATAGATATATACCATATTTAATATTTGGTTTAAGGTGTTCTTTGAATAAAGTAACAATACTTTTTTCTAAATCATTTTCATTTATTTGAGCTAATATTCTCTTTTTTCCGGGAAAGATATTAACGGTTTTAGTATTTATGGGCGAATGATGTACGAAATCTAAAAATAGCTGATTATCAAAGGTGTTTACATTTTTATCAGAGATAGGGATTTCTAAGACAGGGTTTTCTAATTCAGTATGGATGGTGCTATGGTCATTGATTTGAGTGTTAGGTGCAGTTTTTGACTGATTCACGAACATTGATAACGGTAAGTCATCTTCATCACTGTAAGACGTAGATTCAATTTCATTGTTATGTATTTCAACTCTAGATAGAGCGTCGGCATTTGTATTACTTTTTCCTTTTTGATATATGATGTTATATTCAAATTCCTCTAAACGTAATCTCCACCTAGTTAAACGACTATTGGGTTCTTTTATATTCATCAAATACTGTAGAGGTTTGTGATCCGTGATAATGTAAAACTTCCTTCCGTATAGATACGGTCGGAAATACTTGGTAGCCCATACAATAGCCAGCAGCTCTTTTTCTATGGTGCTGTATTTTGTTTCGGTATCGTTTAGAGTCCGCGATGCATACGCAATCGGCTTATCAGCTCCTATAGGCCCTTGTGATAATACGGCGCCCAGGGCAACGTTTGAGGCATCTGTACGCAAATTAAAATCTTTTTCAAAGTTAGGATATTGAAGAATAGGATCATTAATAAGTAAATTTTGACAATGTTTAAAACAATTAATGTATTCAGGGGTAAGTTGAATTTTAGCTCCTTTTTTTAAACAAGATGTTAGTGGTTTAACAAGATGGGCAAAATTAGGTATGAACTTCCGATAGTAACCAACTAAACCAAGGAAGGACTTAATTTCTTTGGTAGTTTGTGGTATAGGAAATTGTTGTATGACTTTAATTTTATTTGGATCCGGTTTTACGCCGTCGGCTGTTACAATATGACCTAGGAAAGGAGTTTCCCTTTTTATAAATTCGGTTTTGTCAAGCTGTATTTTAAAATTAGATTCTCTAAGACGTTGGAAAACGGATTCTAAATTAAGGATATGTTCTTGTAATGATGAACTGTATACTATTATGTCATCCATATAAACTGTCACATTTTTGAGCCCTCGTAAAACATTATCCATGACCCGTTGAAAGGTCGATGGAGCGTTTTTTAAGCCAAAAGGCATGCGTAAAAATTCGTAATGACCACGATAACCGTCATCAATACTAAAAGCGGTTTTTGGTATGTCCTGGGGATGTAATTCGATCTGATGAAACCCTGATTTTAGATCTAAAACAGTGAAATACTGACTTTTACCTAATTTATCTAAAATATCACTGATATTAGGAATCGGATACCTATCACTCACAGTTTTTTCATTAAGTTTCCTAAAATCAATCACCAAACGCCATTTTGTTTTGCCAGAGGCGTCTTGTTTTTTCGGTACAATCCAAATAGGTGAAGACCAAGGGCTATTTGAAGGTCTTATAATTTTTTGACGTAACATTTCGGTTATTTGTTTTTCTACTTCCTGTTTGTGAACATGAGGATACCTGTAGGATCGTGTAAAAATAGGAACGTCATCTTTAGTATTTATCTGATGTTTAATCTGGTTAGTGAAAGTTAAAGGACTATTTTCGGTGTAAAATATATCATTGTAACTGCGGCATAGTTTTAGTAAATTATACTTTTCTTCCAAATTTAAATGACCAGTGCGAACCAAAGACTCAATGTCTTGTTCATTTTCATTTATCGATTCAAAATTAAATATATCAAAATTATTGTGAAGTGTTTGCGCCTTAAGTGGCGAAACTAGGCTTACGATGATATCATTCTTAGTAGGATTCACTATCTCAAGGTATGCGTAACCTGACTCCGACTGTGTTATTGTCGCGGGAATATAACAATTGTTTATATAAGTCTCGGGTATGAATATATCATCACGCTGAATATTAACGGGTACCTTAACACATTTCGTCGAATTTGACCTTACTAAAGCTTCAAAAAGATTATTAATTCCGGAATTCAGAACTTTAATAGGTATTTCCGCTTTCGGCGTAATTAACTTTTTATTGTGGAGGTCAACGTTTGCTTTCAATTTTTCCAGCATTCTATAGCCAATTAAACCATCAAACACATTATGAAATTTATAAATATAAAACTTTGAGGGGCATTTTTCATTGAATTCAACAAAGCTTGGTATTTCTATGGAGTAGTTATTGTCAGTGGTACAATTTAAGTTTGTTACAGAAAATGGTTCATAAATTAAGGGTGTATTTTGAAAATGTTTTTCAATTACCTCCGGAGACAAAAAGGACTGATTGGCACCAGTATCGATTAATAACTTAAGGGGTGGCTCGTTAATTTCGATAAAAGGCAATTGTCTTTTAGTATGAATATTTATTTCTGTTAAGTTTCGGGGTTGGTACTCGAACCCTGGTGAAAATTTGGATCATTCTGTGTAGGCCAATTTTGTGTATCGTCATAATCGAGTTCGTTATGTTCGTTATTATTCTCATAGAAATAAGTTGCACAAGGATCATCCTTATCAATACAAGGTACGTCGCAACTTTGCTCGGCGTGGGAGTTGTTTGGGTTAGTCTCAAGCATGTGCAATTCTTTGAACTGATTGCACATTGCTGCTTCGGGATACTGTGTACTATGATAATTAGGTACTGATGGTCTTAATGGGATATTTGCGGAATTATAAGATATTCCACTCATGGGTACAGGTTTAGATTGGGTATTCGGTTTATTGTTAGTATTAGAGTTATTAAAGTTTTGCTGCAACGCTCGGTATGGGTTCTGTGGTCTATTCCAAGAATTATTGTTAAAGTTTGGCCCATTAAAATAAGGTTTCGATGCGGTGAGATTATTATTATTATTCCTGTTAAAATAAGGTGTAAACGGTTTGAAAGGTTGCGAGTTATTGAACTTGAAATTTTGATGAGGTTGTAAGGGTTTGTTTAAATTTGGAAAAGGCAAATTTCTAGAATTATTATTATTATTTTGGAAAGGTTTGTTGTTATTCACCAATGAAATATTATTACTTTTCTGTACATACCTAATATTTTCTTCCTCTTTAATATAATTAAGAGCTGTGGGCAAATCTACAGGACGCATGGCTCTTATAGTTGTGCCAAAAGGTTCCTTAAGCCCTGCTAGAAAAGTTTTAAGGGTTTGAGCTTGGAAAAAGCTCCTTTTGCAATCCTTTACAGCCTCAACTGTTTCGTGAAGGTTTACGTAATTAATAATAGTGTTTAAAATGTTCATGCAGCGGTTGTAATATTCCTGAGCGGATTCATTTTCCTGCTTCATATTAACTAAATCTCGGTTCAGCGAATTTTCATCTCTTTGGTCCCCAAAATTTTTTAGCAAAACAGTTTTGATATGTTCCCATGATGAAACACCGTTAATATTAACTATTTCCTCGGCTTTGCCTTCCAATTTGTTTAAAATATTGTGTAAAATAATAGAATTGTTAAAACAATCAGGAGTAGTTCTGTCATAAAATTGTGTTAATATAGTTTCGGATGTTTGTATAAATCTGTGCAATTGATTCGGGTTCCCATCATATTTAGGGATAATCATTAAAGCGGTTTTAATAGAAGATAACTTTTGACAATCCATTTTGCAAAATATATTATTATTCGCCTTGCGATATTTTATAAACAACGACAACACACACAAATACACAATATAAACAAAAAAATATCAAAATTAACAATTGAGATCTCTCCTTTTCAATAACAAAATAAACAGAACAAAAATTATTACTTATTCTGAAGTTCTCCAAAAAAGTATAATAATATATTAAATCCACCAACAATCAAAAGAATCTGGACTTACGATGTGATGAAAGCCCAGGTCCACAACTTCATGATTGAAGCCACTTCCGTTCTTCTCTCGCCGAAAACCACAGTAGGAACACGGTTTCAAATGTTGAGAAAAGTCTTTGTTTTTGATTTTTGAAAAACGCGGTTTTTCTTCAACTTTATCGTAGCGACTGCGCCAATTATGGTTGTTTAGGCAATCGGCGAGTTTCCTCAAAGAAACAACTTTTCTTATGTTAAAAATATAATAAACTTTTGAGTACAAGTTGTCTGTTGAACACGGTAGGAGAGTCTGTCTTAAAAACTATCTTAATGCTACGCGACCGGAGTGACGCCTACGTACACGCACACACTTATACATATGCACTACCGACACACACTATAACACGCGTAAGCTTCCGTATATGAAAAGGTAAACACAACGCGAAGTAATATTTCCAGCATGTTTATTAAAATAGATTTTAAACATGTTTAATTAAATATCATTGTGCGATCATTTAAGGCTCTCATAAAGGGTGGGTACGTGTACTGGTTTACAATGGCCTGTAATGAAAATGTTGCAAATAAATGGCTCGAGCTTTCCTACGTTACGCCCGGCCATAGATATAGATATACCTATATAACTCAAGAGCACCTACTTCGTGTGCCCGGCTTAAGTATTTTATACTTAACGTGGCTACTGTCGCAACAAGATAATTTGTTTAGAACAACAACGTTACAACTTTAAAAGACAAGCACTCAATTCTACACATAACGTAGTCTATTTTGTATAGTACCTTCATTTTGATTGTTAAGTAACTAAATTTTGCTTATGACGTCATAGTAGGTAGTCAAAATATGGCAGGCTTGGTTTTCATACGGTTCGTGATACTTGCGTTATCTAGTTACGAGTATATCTATATCTGTGCGCCCGGCCATAGTGCGAACATGTTATTTATTCGTTTACATTTTTACTTCCGTTGTCGGAAATGTGACACGTCGGTCATTAACTGTAGTTGTTTTTTTGTTAAGTAAGTTTTTTTTTTGGTAAGAGTATGCGATAATAGATGCTGTTATTTTGAGCAATGGTTTTTTTTTTTTAATTGTTTATGTGCTTACAGTACATCATTATCTCGTCCTTAATCCAATTTATTTGGGGTCGGTGCAGCATGTCTTCTTCTTCCATCTCTGTGCACATGAAATATGATAAAATAAGTAAGAAATAAGTACATAAGAGGAAGTCTGAAAGTGGCGCCGGTGACTGAAAAGTTGTGTGGTAATCGGTTGTCGTGGTATGTTATGCGGAGTAATGAGGAATATGTCGTTAGGAAAGTTTTGAGAATAAATGTGGATGGTTGTAAGAGTAGGTGAAGACCAAAGAAACGATGGATGGACCGTGTAAAGGATGATATGGCAAGAAACGAGGTGTCTGATGATGAGTAATGGTAATAGAGAAGTATGGAAGAAGAAGACATGCTGCGCCGACCACAAATGAATTGGGATAAGGGCAAGAGATCATCCTGTTGAATGCTATTATGTTTGTTGATACACTTTATATAGCTGCGCAAAAAATCACATAAAATAATGTTATAGTAATATTCTAAGGTATCAGAGCGTTACAATGTTGCAAACAAATTAGCTTCAACATCAAACTGGATTTAGTTGAGTGTTTGATGTGTTAAACCAGTGCTCATGCTAACATAATGCGTAACAACGCACGACGACAAATCAAGCTATACAAAACCAGTTTATGCGGATTTATCATTGTACGGGAAGCTCCTACAAAGCGAGGTCAGGTTATACTGGGTATGTATAGCTTGATGTGTCGCCGTGTGTACTTATTACAAAATTTACGAAAAATCTCAAGGTGGACTTTTATTTTAGGAGCGAAACTCGACAGACGTTATCGATATCAAAATGCGATAAGACATTCATAAAAATATCATTTATTTTGAGGACAATGAGTGCTCATAATGTAGTTATTTTTGAGTACGAGATAACGTGATCAGATATCGATACCCATTACGCCTGACAAGTGTCGCTAGCTAATCCAATTTGACCCTATAATCAGATTGAATTGATAAATTAATTGAAGAAGATATGTTCAATGTTCAAGCTCAAACCCACGAGCCAGGCTCATGTGTGCCATTCCTTACATTTATTGAACTGCGAGCATCGCTATAGGTACTATTTAGTTCGAAAGCGAACAATGTCCATTTCCCCTCACTTCAATCTTTTTCAATTACAGTAACGATTCACTGGACCTTTTAGGCCCTTTGTGGTATCCTCGCCGCTGAGAACTTTCATTCAATCATGTTAATTATTTTCTTAGGGGCATTTCCGAAGGGGACATTAGGGGACTAGAACTTTTCTATACAGGTATTGTCGAGAGGGCTTTTGAAATTGTTAAGTAACCTCGCGACAAGATTAAAATGGCCACTTCAATTGTGTACGACGGAAAATGAATACGAATTTGGAAGAGTGTCGCCGTGGATGGGGATTCGTCGACTCTGAATTAGTTTAGTGAACTTTGAAATACGAACGGGAGATTTGTGCTTCGTGCAACTTCGTGATTTCTCGGATTAGGTGGGTGACGTGAAACGTCAACTGTTACGAACTAAAATGTTTTGTTATAATAATTACTTTGAATTAAGTCGGTTGAATGTTTTTGGGCTGTGTACTTAAACTTAGAATTCAGATTCTTGCGATTTTGATTAAAAGTCTCGAAAGTTTATTTTAAAGCGAATGTACAGTCGCCTCAGTGCTACCACAAACTGTCAAATTTATCCAAACTATTTTAAACCGTAAAATGTTGCAGGTTAAGTTCAAAATCGAATGAAAAAAATTGACAGTTTGTAGCAACTTGATGCACTGACGACTTGAACTTGTAGAAAAATAATACAGGGCCCAGTCATAAACATAATTTGCTTAAATATTAAAAATAGTTCTTTTATTAGAAATAACACAAAATACCACCTCCTGTTTTCATAGGTAAGGTACCTATGAAAACAGAAGGTGGTGAAGGTGAAAAGTAATCGAGGACGCTTTTAACTACGACACTGTCGCTCCACCAATTCTTGTAATTTTAATTAAACTGGCGTTGAAGGACCTTGAGCCGGCTTATAAGGGTCCTCAAAGCCATTGATTAATTTAAAAATAACCACGTAGATAGAGCGTTCCTAAGTAAACAACCACGTTTATCGTAACTTGAAACAGTAAAGAAAACTTTATAAAATCAATAAAACTGAGGTATTCATTGTTTTCAAGTATACTTGAAAACATTTAATTACGAAGTATCTGCTTACATCAAAGATATCTTTGACCTATAGTCTGTTGCTGTTCAAGAACTTGGAGGTTGGCACAAGCAAAGAGAGGCTGATAATGATGGTAGTATGTTCAAAAAATATCTGGTGAAAAGGTTAACAAATGGATCAGAAAATGAATGCCTATTACAGGGTGTAAGGGAAAACCCTCCACCAACTGACAGGGTGCATTCAGCTCCCTATTTTTAATCATAAAAAATTATGATAAAAAAAATTATAACGAAATTATGATACCATTTTGCAATACAACATTGATTAAAAACAATGTGTTTCATATGTGTATTTCTATCTTCAATAAATTACCTAGAAATATAAGAGAACTCCCATTTAAATATTTTAGAAATAAATTGCGTAAATGGTTGACACAAAATTGTTTTTACAGTTTACAAGAATTTCTGCAACACATGATTTAATTTTAAAATATATGTATAGTTTTTGTAAATAATACGGCAAAAATAAAAAATCCAACAATGGATGTTGAAATACAATAACGAACGACGCGTGAAATCAGCTGTTCACTTCCTGCCTAGTTACAGAGTTCATCGAACTCGTCATCGCGCTTGCCGTTCGCTACGTGCGTTTTGGCACGGTAACGATACATTGCATATGAAGAAATAAAACAAATCAAATTTATTGGATTCCCATAACATTCCTGAAATAATTTCTTGTACCGGACATCTTAGACTTATGATATACTGAATTCACCCCACCAGTCTGTGGAGGGCAGTCCCTTACACCCTGTTTAATACCACAAATACTCAAGTTATGTGAGTTCTAGGAACTCGAAATCCTAACTTAACACCGCTTTCAATGTGTTTTTTATTTTCGATTTTAGTCCATTTTTAAATCTCAAATTAGGCAAATTAGGGAGGTTAAGTATTGAAAAAGGTTATTAAAACGATTATTGAAAAAAAAGTGATGAGATATGAAGTTGATTTATAACTTCCATAAACAGATGAATGTGTTACCAATTCCTTTTAGTGAGTAATTAAGCCAGACCAGGGTTTGTTTGCAATTTAACCAGATGCTTTTAGAATACATCATACAGACTATTTCAACAAATAATGCTGCTGCAGGTGCTGAAAACCTCAAACAACGAAAAACAATAATTTAATTGGTGCTTACGTGTTTGAGCCGTTTGGGGTTGAAATACTAGGGCTATAGGGTCCGAGTGCCCACTTTTTTTTTAAATTGCCAAGCGCAACCGCTTGACGTCGACAATTCACGAGACCAGAAGGGGCCTGTTTTTTGGCCAGAGAATCATCATTACCATACAATGTGGCAACACTGCCAGCCTTCTAGGCAATTTTCCCGATGTCGACGAATTTTTTGATGCCTTGTAACACAAAGGGTTACAGGGCGTCAAGTATAAAAAAATACTTGTACATATTTTTATACCTATTATAGATTTGTAGTTTGTAAATAATGTGGATGGAGTCGCTATAGCCTACTCCATGAAAGTTAGAGACTTAGGTGTATTCTTGCATTGCAACCTATCTTGGCATGTTCACATTGCTGAAATAAGCAGGAGGGTGTTTTGCTCATATCGGTCACTTAAGCGTCTTCAGAAGTTCCTGCCCTTTCAGACTAAAAGTACTCTTGCTCAGTCTCTTTTTCTTCCTCTTCTAGACTAATCTGATGTCTGTTTTCTTGATGCGACTGAGGATCTTCTGGATAAGCTCGAACGTCTGCAGAATTTGTGTATCCGCTTCATTTTCGGGCTTCGTAAGTACGATCAAGTGTCGGAATTTCGGCGGCTGAAGTGGCTACCTAGTCGGCAGCATCGAGACTCACACACTCTCTCTTTTCTCTTTTCTGTTCTCCATAATCCTAAAGCTCCTTCGTATCTTCGGGATCGCTTCGAGTCTCTGGTTCCTAGAGGGAAACCCTGTCGCTCATCATCATCTCTTCTCCTTCGTTTCCCTCCTCAAGTCGATATGATGGTTCATTTACTGTTCGCCTTTGTTGCTGTGCGCCTTTGGAATTCGCTTCCACACTCATTGCGAGATAGCCCTTCGTTAGATGTGTTCAAAAAAGGAATAAGAGAACATTTCCTGTCAACAGGATAATAGTATATGTATAGTATGTTGTATGTTTGTGTATCTATATATATATATGTATGTATTACGTTTATTATATTTTATGTATTAGTTTAGTAAAAATAAGTAAATTTAAGTTTCAAAATGTTCGTTTGTGCACATAGGTTTATCCTCATTCGCAAATCTCACAATGAAACTAAGATTTGCTGTAAGAAAACCCAATTCTGGGTTAAGCTCGCCGTTGTACATAATGTTATATTATTGTAATTTTGTGTGTCCTACTTTTATATTTTGTGTGCAATAAAGAATAAGAATGAATAAGAATAATGTAAATAAAATTCTTAATAAATAAACAGAGAGTAAAAAAAAAACTAATAATATAAAATTATAGTGGTGCGAAAACAAGCTTTGTTTCAACGCCGCTGCCGCCATCTTGGATTAAAATGGCCACACTGATATCGCAACTAGTCCAAAAGTTAAAAGTCGCCGAGTGAACTGTGGAAAGAGCTTTGCTTTAAGTTGGTTTACGATCGAATATGAAATGAGGTAAGCTGGTCGAAGTAGTAGAGGTGATGAAGTTCTTGTTAGGCAACTGAATATGTTAAGGACTGACCTAAGACGTGTTTCGTCTAAAGTTTGTCCAGCAATTTCTAAACCAACTAGCTTTTCCCCGTGAACTAGCCCGCATAGAGATTGGAAATTATCCCATGGAACGTGCTACCGGGATAAAAAAAGTATTCTTCATCCGAACCGTTAGGACGTCTTAAAGCTGGAGTAATTCCAGTGTGGGAAAGAGACCTAGCTATACAGGTCATCTAGCGCCATCTCTTTTCCACACTGGAAATACTCCTGCTGTAAGACGTCATGGTAGTCCACCATGTCATGGAATACAAGTGCCAAACTTCATAGAAATACGGTCAGCCTTTTAGGAGTTATAAAAGTAACAGACATGCAGAGCTACTTTTGCACCACTACATAGTATAAAAACAAAGTCGCTTCCCTCTGTCTGTCCCTATGCATGCTTAGATCTTTAAAACTACGCAACGGATTTTGATGCGGTTTTTTTAATAGATAGAGTGATTCAAGAGGAAGGTTTATATGTATAACATTGCACCCGTGCGAAGCCGGGGCGGGTCGCTAGTTTAAAATATTAGTATGAATGTTTAGTAGGATCTCATGAAGCGGAACCGTTAGTAGCTAAAGTTATTTGGCTTCTTTTTTCTACTTTGAGAGAATAGAGATACGTGACATGGTCAGATGTAAGTAAGTTGTTGTCAAACGTGGTAAAGAAAATACAAGCTCGAATATACTATTAACCTACATTACACTCACATTTAAAGAACTTGTTTTTGGGTTTGACTAAAGGATAACCTACATAGAGAACACGCCAGAATTAAAATAAAACAGAAGGAGAAAATAATATTGAAACAAGTTGAGTTAATTGAGTGTGGGTGTTTTTGCGTCTGCGATTTATGTTGGTAACGATACACCTACGCTTCAGAAGAAATACTTTACAGGGTTTTAATTTAGCCTAGGTTTCCCGGGAGCAAGAGGGGATGGGATGGAATGTCGTGAAGGGATCTGGGGGGTTACTATGACGTCTTAACAGGAGTAATTCCAGTGTGGGAAAGAGACAGCTATACAGGTCGTGTAGCGCCATCTCTTTCCCATACTTGAATGACTCCTGTTGTATGACGTCATGGTAGGCCACCATAAAAGTACATGATTATCATCGTCATTCTCCTGCCCTTACCCCAATTTATTTTGGGGTCATAGCGAATGTCTTCTTTTTCCAAAAAGTCGGATATTTGAAAAACATGTCCTATAACTTTTATTTTTGTCAATGCCCATTTTGCTTCTGTTTTATAAAAAACTAGCGCCCCGCCCCAGCTTCGCACGGGTGCAATGTTATACATATAAACCTTCCTCTTGAATCACTCTATCTATTAAAAAAAACCGCATCAAAATCCGTTGCGTAGTTTCAAATATTTAAGCATACAAAGGGACAGAGAAAGCGACTTTGTTTTATACTATGTAGTGATATTCTTCGATAATTCTTAGTCCGTACGTAGGGCCGAAGACCTCGATATATTTGGACAAATAACGTGGGAGTCAGGAGTAGATTAATTGAGTAATTCTCTGAGGCTTGCTTAAGCTGGAGACTAGGTTAGGAACATATTGCATTAACTAAGTCAGGATACAAACAAATATATGAGTAACCGTAAATATGACTAAACATGTAACACGTTTATTGTAATATAAGGGTAAAGTAAAAAAAAAAGTATTCTGTGTACGTACGTGTAACCTCCTGGCCACGATCTACTCGCTCAAGCGACACATCTCTTGCGACAGCAACTGTGAAGAAAACAAATAAGAAGTTATTTAAAGCATGCAACGAGTCACCCTGACGAGAGTTACGGAACGACGATAGTACTTGTAGTGGCACTACAAAAAGTACTACAGCAACATAGTACAAAAAGTACTACAGCACCATCTATGACAGAAATGAAAAACTGGCATCAAAATTCTAAATCGCGCCGTTAAAGTTATCCGCGACTTAAGACCTAATGGATGTGTTTATTCTAGAGAGCCGCCGGCAATTGATTATTTTAGGTCAAAATAAAATCAATTAATCAGTGTTTTTTTTTGCTTGGATATCATTGGACGTACTGAACGCTGTGTTAAAATATGTCCATCTATTATAATGGAACCTTATACAGCGTGTAACAGAAAGGCTATAATCATATGGAATACTGTGGTACGGACCATCAAACTGAACAACTTTCTCTATGGGAGCACCATCGAAAGCATAAAAAAATAATCAGCTGTCCCATACATTTGGGTCGAGTAGGTATTGAAATTTTGTATAGGACATCTGATTATTTTTTTACGATTTCCATGGTGGTCCCATAGAGAAAGTTGTTCAGTTTGATGGTCCGTACCACAGTATTCCATATGATTATACCCTTTCTGTTACAAAAAAAACCGCGCTGTATAGAAAAACCGGAACCTATAGGGGGTGAACAACTGAACCTATAGGGGGTCAACAACTTTATACCACGTAATTCATATCCTAAATGTTTACGTGAAAGAAATAAGTTACCCGCGGAAAATCGCTAGACGCAAATCTTCGCATCACCCGGTGCCGTGGTCGGGGCCCAAAGTGATGAGAAAAATAGGAAGTCCCTTTGTAACTTTTACTATGTTTCTTAAATAATTGTATCTCATTATCGCGTTATTCGGTTTATTTTGATTGTAAAATCTTATCATCAAATTACAATAAGATAATAGCACAATATTTAATAGAAATACAGCGGTACCCAAAAGGGTGGATAATTAATTTTGGTGTCTTTTAAAAGAGGTGAACTTGGGTAATGTTTGGTTAATGTGCGTCATTTCCGGCAAGGTCCGGACTTAAATAAGTTTAACGGAGTTATTAAATAGACAATTATGTAATCCGGATTACCTTTACAGTTTATTTCCGGTTGATAATTACCGATATTTTGGTCTTTAGTAAGTTTATGCAATGGGTTAACTGGACTTTGAATTTGGCACATTTAGCGTCATATCGTCGTACCTACTGGACATGGATGTTGGCAAGAAGGTTGCTTGGCTAAAATGGCACATCAGCCGCGCATTCACGAGGACCGTTGTGTTGCACCACCAAGGCCTTTGCCCAGCAGTGGGACAGAATAGGCTATTAAAAAAAAAAACTCGTCATACCTGCTTAATTTTGGGAGGGCTATTTTTCTACAGTAGTACAGTCTTTTCCCGTCTGCCTTCAAAGCAAGAGTGAATAAGCATCTTCTGGGCACGCTCGTTCTATCATAGACCTCATCTATCGCTTTCCATCAGGCGTGATCGATGTCAAGAGCAGGCCAAATTTGTAATAAAAAAAAAGAAAGATGGCCTTTTTCTTTGAACTATCCTGCCTAGACGAGTGGCAATGAGCTGCAGAGCGTTTCGTGTTTCTACAGTGATTTTCACTAGGATCGACACGAGTTTTTCGGTAGAAATATTTTTTTTTTAATAAATAGGCTTGATTGCACAAAGAAGCTGACAGTGAATTCCACGGACTGACGGTTAGCCCGATTAATGTGGAAGCACGGCGCTTTGTTTTTGTCACTTTTTCATGGCGTCTAAGATTTTTCTAGAATTGATTACATTTTTTCAGAAGAAATCAAATAATTATTCAAACTAGTCTCCTTTCAAACGAAATACCTACAAAAGTTAATTTTAGTACAATTACGTATTTGAAGTTGCTCGTTAATTAAACGAAGTTAGAAGTTTAAAGCAAGTTCTTTAATTCGATTGAAACTAATACTTGAAATCTTTGAAACTTACTTTTTCAACCAAAACTTAAAAGTTTTCGAATTTGCGTTTCGTAGCTTTAATGATATTTCACATCGATTTCTTACAATTATCCGAATAAAGTACACACTAAACTACTCCTTAAAAATACTCTTATTTTTCAACTACACCACCCCAAACTAACCAAAACATCTTAAAACATAAAAGGATTTAGACGAAAAAAGGTAAGGCAAACCCTTAAAAGAAAAACACGTTAATTCGTATCCCAATGGCCAACCCGCAAGTTTTTTGGCCCGTAGGCACGTCGGGGCATGTCGGGAGACGTCGGGGGACGTCGGCTGCAAGTCCAGTCCTCGGGCCCTGTGGGAGCTATGGCCCCTAAAAACTGGCCTCCCAGTGATTGATGGAGAGTCGTGTGTAAGCACCGAATAAACACACCCCACGTCCTCTGCAATCGCCCTCAGGTACTCTTGTTTTTTTTTTGTCCAAGCGTTTTTTGTTTAAACTTGCAGGGAGTGTGTGTAGGGATGTGATATGTTTCGACTTATCTGCAGGACAATGGGTTTGGATTTTCTTTATTACTGAATTTTCATGTTTTCTGATCGTGTAGGTTTCATTATTTGAAATAAATAAGTACATAGATGCATGTATTTTTTCATGACTATCTTTCGACATGTATTGTGTAGAATAGTAATATTTTTGGAAATTACTTTTATAATAAAAACATTTTTTTTTTCAGAATTTTTCTGTCTGTGTCTGTCTATCTACCTATCTGTTTGTTCCGGCTAATCTTCGAAACGGCTGGACCTATTTTGACGGGACTTTTACTGGCAGATAGCTGATAGTCTTACATAGGCTAATTTATTTCAGAAAAATAATTAGGGTTCAGTGCAAAAAAATGAAAACCCTCGAAATTGGTAACAAAATTGGATTAGAAAGGGAATTATATTTTTATAATAATTTCACGCGAATGGAGGTTGCGGGCAACAGCTAGTTTCTAAATAAAATTACATCTTCACATAACACCAAAGTAGCTCAGGTAAATACTTAATTTGATTAAAAAGGGAATTATATTTTTATAATAATTTCACGCGAATGGAGGTTGCGGGCAACAGCTAGTTTCTAAATAAAATTACATCTTCACATAACACCAAAGTTGCTCAGGTAAATACTTAATTTGATTAAAAAGGAAATTATATTTTTATAATAATTTCACGCGAATGGAGGTTGCGGGCAACGGCAACAGCTAGTTTCTAAATAAAATTACATCTTCACATAACACCAAAGTAGCTCAGGTAAATACTTAATTTGATTAAAAAGGGAATTATATTTTTATAATAATTTCACGCGAATGGAGGTTGCGGGCAACAGCTAGTTTCTAAATAAAATTACATCTTCACATAACACCAAAGTTGCTCAGGTAAATACTTAATTTGATTAAAAAGGAAATTATATTTTTATAATAATTTCACGCGAATGGAGGTTGCGGGCAACGGCAACAGCTAGTTTCTAAATAAAATTACATCTTCACATAACACCAAAGTAGCTCAGGTAAATACTTAATTTGATTAAAAAGGAAATTATATTTTTATAATAATTTCACGCGAATGGGGGTTGCGGGCAACGGCAACAGCTAGTTTCTAAATAAAATTACATCTTCACAATAACACCAAAGTTGCTCAGGTAAATACTTAATTTGATTAAAAGCTCTGAGAAAGTGTGACCGCAACTTGATCGTGTAGGGTAGGACGATAAATCACAACTTTGCCATTAAAGCAAAGGTGGGACCGCGACACATCAACTATCCTAACTTCACTTCTTCAGCCAAGTTTACTGTCTGAAAGTTTTATGACTCCACAACCCTTCCCGTACTTTACTCGTTGTACTTTACTTGACCTGAACTCGCTGACTGCGATATACTTGCTCAATTCTTGTTACTTTATTAGTATGGCACCTCGGTTCTGTTCTGATTTCGGGTGCAAATTAACGGCTATAACATTCTCACTTATTACTTTCAATTTTGATAACCTGATAATATTTTCGGTGGTTACCCAGTGGTTACTAACCCAGTTTATGTGTGTTGGGTTCCAACCCAGGCAGACATTCCACAATGTGTAATAAATAAAATATACAAATAAATTGTGTTTTATTGCAGGCAAAATCAGGGTTCGAAGTGATAATTATCTTGATAATAACACTTTATAATGATTTCTCGTACTTCAAATCACTGTTAAACATCATTAGGTTAGAACTCTGTAATATATTATTTTTCTAAGAGAGCAATTATATTTCCAACGTGGGCCAGGTTTTCATACTCCATTTTGTAAAATCTCATTTTACTCCTCCTACGTGCCGTTATTATTTCCCAAACGATCTTAATTATTTGAAACTTACATAATATTATTACTCTGAATGTTTACATCGATTATGGTTGTTTGACTACCGATTACCATTTATTTTAGTTCTAATAAGTGCCCTTTACTGACCCTGGCGTTTGTCAACAGGCAAACAGATTTGCAGAATATAAATACTTAGGTAACAAATACTAGAATATGTTTCAAAATTAATAGTAAGTTAATACAACATGTGCTAGAATTAATATTCAAGTGAATCTGAATAAGAGGCTATATCACTACATAGTATAAAACATAGTCGCTTCCCGCTGTATGTCCTTATGTATGCTTTGATCTTTAAAACTACGCAACGGATTTTGATGCGTTTTTTTTTATAGATATAGTGATTCAACAGGAAGGTTTATATGTATAACATTGCACCCGTGCGAAACCGGGACGGGCCGCTTTTTATTATTAAATGAGTGCTCTATGATTTCCAACAATAACTTCTAGTCAGCATAAATCTCGCCACACATTAAAACCGTCGAAAATATTTGCCAACTCAGTCTATAGATTAAGACTTTTAGCACTTTTCATGATAGATGTACCTTTTAGTGAGCTAAGCACAAACACAGTTGGATCTAGTTAGTTAGTTCGAGTATTTTACTCTGAATCATACCTAGTAATGAATTTGAAACGCTCTGTGGTTAACTGCGTAGATAGATACTTCGAAAAGTGGTATTTTAGATAATGATAGCGGGCCTAGTATAATCTGCCATTACCACTAATAGCTAACTATCACAAGTGTGTCCTAACTACAATACAAGAGGATTAATTTGGTCTGCTTGTAAACGTTCTCAAGAAACAAGTGTTTGAAATTGCTTCAAGTTTGATGTATTTGCGCGCTCCTCTAGAGATAAATTTGTTCGAAAACTTGCTGAATGTGAAAAGTTTGGAGCTCACTTCAATCCATTACACGAGTGAAATATTTCTTTGTTTTCTGACTCCGGTGTGGGAGGAGGCGACCTTACAAATCAGAAGTTTACCATTACCGCCGCGGCGGGATAACCGCGGGATCCCCCTAAATACGTTCTTAACACATTCATCATTTTAATTGTAATGGTTTTATAACGTTTGATTGATGGTACAGGAAGATTTCCCTGGGAATAGAGATGGGTGTTTAATTTCTTTCGGGAAGCGTTCTTCAGTTGTCAAGGCCGAAAGTTTTGTTCGTGTCTTCATAAACGGGGAGCGATCAATCTTCGCTGAAGGAACCGATATGTTTGAAATGTAATATCGGTGCGGTTTATTTAATATACCGTCCATCAATCACGGGCAGACGGTGTATATCTAGTAGGTTGGAGACAGATCGGCGAGCAACATGTGATATGAGTCAGCTTCGGCCGTGTCTCTGTGAAACTGTTTTCCTCTTATTAAATGCCTCTGCCTCGTCACTGATATTTATTAAACGTGTTATCATATCTTCTGATGATATAATAGAAGAAACCTATGTCGCAAGACAGCTTGACCTGGTAGCTGATATTTGCGAATATGGAGTTAAAATCAACCGAATGAAAATAATGTTAATTTATAATAGTACTAGCGACCCGCCAATGCTTTTCACGGCGTCACTTAACGAGTCCAAAACTACCTATGCTATACCATTGGGTCCTACTGGACCCAACCGTACACATTCACATTGACATCGCTGACACGTGATTTAGATTATGAAGTTGAAAGGATCAGAGAAAACCAGGCTATTTTTCGTTTTTTTTTTAATCATATTATCCAACATCGGTTAGGTCACAAATCCTCCGGGGCTGCAGGACTGTTGGAAAGAGATACCGTGGCCCCGGAACACAAAGGGCGATGAAGGAACATGGATGGGTTTTAGTCAGTGAAAGTCTGACACTCCCATCCTGCTCCGCCCAGAGCGGGAGGAGTTTGATGATTTCCTATCCGAAAAAAAAAAGGTCACAAATCCTAATTCATACTTCTATTATATTTTTACCAAGATCCAAGAAACGTCTCTTTTACTGAAATAAAGTAGACTACTCCATCGGCCAACGTTTCTTAAAATAGCAACATAGCCTCGTGTATTTATTCTCTGTCTAGATAAAGCCTGTTTTCTAAAATATCGACATTTAAACTTTAGTTCCCGTGCTCTATTTGCGGTACTTGATAAAAGTCGGTAGGATAAACTAAACTAAACCTATTACTTGAAATAGTATGAGACATGATTTTCACTTGTATTGTTTCAATATGAGTGAATGACGCAATACAAGTGAATGATTTCTTCGTCCATCATCAAGTTACTTTATATATTATAATATATTGCAATCTTTGGCACCACTTTTGTTGTACGATTATTTCCTGATAGTTATGTATCTTACTGGGGACCTGGTCCCCAATAAGATGGCTTGGTTTAGGCACCAGTCTCCCACAAATAAAATCCTTTTTATTATTTTTACTTTAATCGCGTGAAAGTCCAACGATTTACAGCTTTGATCGTAATGACAAAGTTTCAACTGAACGTTTTGAAAGTTCAAACATTCAGGGTGCAACAATGAAGTGTATTTCTCATCCCATATCAACTGATGGAACAAAGAAATTGAGGACCAGTCTGCTCCCTTCCACCTATCCACTTTAGTCTTCAAAGCAAGAGTGAACAGCCATCATCTAGGCATCTCTTTCAAACAGTTGATATTCAGCCTTCTATCACCATTTCTTAGCACTGGCAGTCTATGAGGAATATACTAATGCCAGTAATGCCAATAAAAAACGCAGTTTAAATAAAAAAACTAGCCAATCAGAAGCCATTAAAAACAAAGTGGCGAAGTAAACAAAGAGAAAAGTCTTAACATGAATATAACAACGAAGAACTTGGAACAAGAAACACGCATCGAGTCTGAATCAGTGTGAAAGTTGTGCAGTCGGTAGGTTCTTGAGATCTATACAACTTTGTAGACCAAAGAAATATGTACATTTTACATAGAAACGTATACGGGTACGAAGTTGGAGTATTTTGCTTACAGGTGAATGGTTTTGGTACACTGCAGACATTGGCTTTTAGTGTACGTACATATTGACGTATTTGGGCACATATCTCATGAATTTGGTAGGTTGGCCTCTATATGTTATGGGGTAGAGCTCAAAACGAAGGTCTGAAATATCGGTCATTATGTATATCTTCCGGAAGACATATCCAGCTGGATTAAAGGGAGACCTGCCATTAAAAGTATTAATAAGCATATTTAGTCAATTGCCTATCGTGACTGAAATTTCATAAAATTATATAATAATCCAGCAGATATATCAGTATCAGTGCTTTCTACCGATACTTAAAACTCTTGTCGAACATCCATTAAGCCCGTAAAGAGCTTTAAATGAGCCCAATTTTATTTATATTTCCATTAAATATTTTACACCAATGAATTTCCTTTTATAATGAAGCCATTTATTTAAACCACAATAATTATTTTTAATTTAACCATTTTCCATTAATATGAGCACCTATCCATCTGCCATTTCACTTACAGCAGTACTCAATGCACATTTATAACGACCACATCAGACAACCGTAAGGTTGGTTTTCCATCAGAAATGTGCGAGATTGCTAGGCGATGCGAGAGTTTGTAGCGGGGTGCTTTGAAATGGTGTGATCGGTATAGGTTTTAAACTGTCATGAAATCATTAACACTAGAAACGGGATATAAATTACAATTTTTACTGTTTGTTTTAAGTTTCCGATATTTCGGAGCTGTTGCAACCACCATGATCACGGATAAACTGAAGTTATTGTGGGTGGATGTTTATGAGCAGACAAATCGGTCTACCCTCTTTCTTGTTAGCTATTTGCACTCAGTACTGCTACCACTGTCACTCGCGACTCGATTCTGTTCCCGACACATGAAACTCACTGTGTCCGCTCGCGAACTTTTTTCGGCACTTTTTCGGTTTTTACATAGCTGAACCGCTGGATTCTATCTCGACAGTTGAAACCCATCCTCCCGGTTGAAGTTCCTATATTTGGATATATCGGGAACTCAAAAGAAACAAGTAAAAGTAAACAAGGTAAATATCCCGGTTCTAGTGTTAATTATAATGGTGTGATGGGTGTCTACCAAAGCTTGCGCGGTGAGAGTATAAGGAGCAGAACTCTGTAATCCTGTAATGTCTCTGTAATGTATCTGTATCTCTGGTATGCAGTTGAGTGGTGGAAGGCTAGAACGTTTTGTTCACATCCCTTGCACACATTTCTCGTTTTTTTATGTCATACAGGGTGTAACAGGACCCTTCACGAAGCCGTCAACTAAGCATTCATCAAACTAAGTAACTTTACGCAAAAAATATTTCTGGGAAACGACTTCTTTTGTGGTGTAAAATCACGTTTACGGTAGGATTCAATGTAACGCACTCAAAACATTGTGCTGATGGATGGATTGAATAGTACAGGGGGGTCGTGGAGGTGTTTAAAGTAAAAATCTTACATTCAAAAACCGGCCAAGTGCGAGTCGTGCTCACACGCACACAGGGTTCCGTAGCACCAGACAATATAATAAAAATATTTTGAAGGCATTCGTTCATATGTTGTATTGTTTTACATTCATCAACAAAACCAAATTTGTTTATCAATTTTGTATGTTAATGAAACAAACAAAGTTGTTGCTGCAGTTTTACGAAAAAGTCCCATATCTCAAAAAATAAACATCAAATCTTATTCAAACCAATTTTGGTTGTAAGTTTTTTTTACGTTCTATAATCCTATATTTGTTTCAGAATTTTCCCCTTCTTACTTTAGAAATTAAAGGCCCTTTTATTTACACACATTTTACTACTTTGGAAGTGTCTATCTTTCAAACCATTGAATTTGAGAGAAAATGGTTTAGGAACCTCAATGTCATTTGGAAAGACCTATATATAGACACCCCGCACGTATAGGTGTGATGAAAAAATATTTTTTAGTTTCAGTTCCATGTATGGGGGAGACCCCGCTTAATCTTATATATTTTTTAGTTTTGTATAAAAACCGTAAAGCGGTTCACAGAATACACTACCTACTAGGTTTCAACTGTTTGTGTAGTCTTAATAGTTTCGGAGTAAAGTTGCTGTGACTACTCGATACTCGGACAGACAGACAGACAGACTTGGCGAATCTATAAGGGTTCCGTTTTTTGCCATTCGGCTACGGAACCCTAAAAAACATGTATTTAAAAAAAAAACTTTAGAACTTTGACCCTCATTATCTTCGTAGATGAAGGTTCCCAGGTAGGGTCTAGATCAAAAAAAATATCGTAATGACGGGGAGAACAAATGACTTTCAGCTTCGCTAAGGGTCTTGTTACACCCTTTACACTAACTCTACTCGCTTTTTTCCACAAGATCTGTTCTAAGCGAGCCTAGGAAAATGAAGTACTCTGATTGGTGAATTTTTTGCTAGCGCATCACCAAGCTATTTTGTATATCATCACTCTCCTGTGGGGTTACTATGACGTCTTAAAGCAGAAGTAATTCCATTGTAGGAAAGAGACAGAGCTATACAGGTCGTCTAGCGCCATCTCTTTCCCACACTGGAATTACTCCTACTTTAAGACATCATGGTAGGCCATCTGTTACACCCCCGATGACCCCATCACCCTCCTCCAGGAGAGCAGTAGGGAAACCAGCACTTTACGTATATACAAATACAGACCGCCATGTTTCCGTCCTCGCCGCCGAGGCCCGACGCGACGCCCACGTTCAACGAACCCC
The DNA here is from genome assembly GCA_947578425.1 of Eugnorisma glareosa. Lineage (NCBI taxonomy): Eukaryota > Metazoa > Arthropoda > Insecta > Lepidoptera > Noctuidae > Eugnorisma > Eugnorisma glareosa. The sequence goes on along the minus strand of OX387970.1, from coordinate 15,564,028 downwards.
CCCCGACCCTTGCCAGAGCCAGCCCGCGATGCTGAGCCGGTAGTTTTAAACCAGCCCCTAATTAATATCACTCAGATCCAGCCTGTCCCTTTGCTGCCCCCCCCCAGCGACGCCCTAAGCCGAGGCCCGTACCCCACAGGGGGTGCCCTTAGCGAGTGGTCGCTTAGTTTTTAAGTATAGTTTTAAGCCCCTGGCTGGAGGCCTTAGATTCATTTTTAAGGCATCCACAGGGAATAGTCCGGTTAAGCAGTAGCCAGCCTCAGAGGCTGAACTGCGAGATGCCATCTCCAAAAAAAAAAAAAAAAAAGCCATCTGTTCTTATCCTAATTTATTTGGGATCGGCGTAGCGTGTCGTCGCCTTGTTCCTTCACACAGTCCATATATCATTTCTTTGGTCTTCCTCTACTCTTATAGCCATCAACATTCATACCCAAAGCTATACCTCGCTCATATCTGGTGGTGAAGCAGCCTTATTACTGCCACAGCAGACGACCGTAATATTCAATGGCGGATGGTTATCAGCTGATACGAGATTTTCAATCAATTGATTGATTGCCTCCATCACTCATTACGGAGCGTTGTGCTCATTGAAATAAACTTGCAAGTTACGACTCGTTATCGGTAAATTGACTCGCGTTTCTTATAGCTGACTAATTGGTGAATTGATGGTTTTATTTTGAATGTTTTAGCATGTTACAGTCAAAACAGTTTTCTTGCAGACATTTTCAAAAAACTTTCTCTCATGTAAGGGTTGCGCATTTTTTTTTTAGAAACCCGCCATTTTGTCGAAAATTATCTCAAGGAAACCCCATGTCGGGAAAAGAAGTCCTTTATCCTAACCCAAGTCACAATCAATCCGTGTGTCTCATCCAAATATGTACTTACTTACCTGTTCCAAATAGACTGACAGCAAGACTTACTTTCGCATTTATTTTATTAATACGGTTATATTTATACATATATTCCCACAGGCTATATTTATTTAGAAAACATAACGTTAATCATTACATTAAACTAATTAAGGCCTACTCAATCAGCAGCGGTTTATATGCGTGTTAAATAGTAGTTAGTAGGTGAAGCAATTAATTTGGCGGCTGACTGATTTACGGCACCTCCGAAACTTTGAGACCAAGCCAAACCCTAGGGCCCAGATGACGTCACCGCTAGCCCTCGTCAGGTCAATGAACCGCTAAAAGGAAAAACAGAAGAAATGAAATGTCAAGTGGAACCAGACTCACAGTCTCAGATCCATTATCACTAAGCGCAAAATATCATGTTAGTCGAAAGTAAAGCTGCCATCATTAAAACTTACTTAACTGTTCATTATTATAAGTTCTTAGAAGAAATAGGGCCAGAGTTACCTCTAAATGTCATTCGCTAATGACGCGTGGCCACGAAAGGAATCCTGTCTCCGACACAACTATTAATTGACGAAGGGTTTCGTTATGTGTGTGACATTTATTAATAGCTCTCCGTCGCGGTCAGGAAACCATGATAGTGTACCTATTAGTTACACGACTTATTGCTCCAACGGAATTAATCCCATCTCTCGATTTATTGTAGAATAGAACTTTCTACTTAATCATATTGCTTAGTTTCGGCTACGGTCTCGAATCCAGATTAGGTAATCGAATCTAAGTTTGACAAATAGCTTCTGTCTAATGTTCTGTTCCAACTAAGTTATTTGTTCAGGTCAGAACTATTCTGACAAATATTAGTTCATATTTGGAAAATGTTTTGGAACTCAATATCTTCTATCAGACGGAGGAATAACAATAAGAAGTAATTAAAGATCAATTCGCTTCGGCAAACGACTTTGTACGTTCGGACTTTCGTATCATGTATCATCTTAGACTAGTAATATCAAGATAGAATATTACCCTAAACTTCTCTGGAAGCAATTCTCATCGTCGCTTGTTCTTCAAAGAGTTTGTATGGAAAACGGACAATTCGGTAAGCCCACCCATCCCTGAACGTATTCACTCGAACTAGTCGAGGAGCGACCCCCTAACGGGAAAGTTTTGATTTAGTGCTTATAGCTGTCCCCGTCGGAGAGCCCTCTTTAAAGTTTTAGTCGTGTAATAGAATAAAACTGTTGGAACAATGCTCGTGCTCAAGCATTCATACCGGGTTCGGTAAAGCATTATAGAAATGTACGGAGCTGCGGACTCAATTGCTAGAGCGCTCTGCGACATAAAATCTAATGTGACCGTCGAATGAATATTATAAACTTTGCGGTGGAACTGAATCAGCTATATCTTTTTTATTTTTTATTTTTATTTTATTTATTCGGGAAAATAAACAGTTATACATTAAAATCTTACATTATGTTATAAATATATAAAGTTTATAAATGTATAACCTACGACATTTTCCACAACATATTTAAAAGTTATATTTAAAAATGCGCTATTCTAATATTTTAATACAGAAAAACAGTTAAAAATGAACTTACACATAGACAGGCATGCAAACAACAAAAAAAAAACAAAAAAAGAGAGAGAGATAATGAGCAAATAATATAAATAACTAAACTAACTATTATATTCTAAAATTATTTTGTTGGTAAGATTTCTAAATTTTTGAGCAGAGACAAAGAAGAAGTCGATGTCTTCAAAGATCTTATTATATTGGCTGGTAAGGCGGCGTAAGGGCGCTCGCAAGCCCGCGTTTGTGCGACAGGAACTTACTGCAAATAAAGGTCTGGCGCGCACCCCACGGCATATAGTTGTTCTGGGTACTACGTAGCTGATTTTGTTGCGAATATCAATACAGTCATAAGTATTACACAGATCAAACAAGAACATTGTTTCCAACATAATTCGTCTGGACTTTAAACTTTGCAGGTTATACTTCCGCAAAAGGTCATTGTAGGATGCATAGGTACGATGGCAACGAAAATGCATGGCCTTTAAAAATTTTCTCTGTACCTTTTCGATCATATCGGAATATTTACCATAGTGGGGATTCCATACCGAAATAGCATACTCTAGCTGAGAGCGAACTAACGACCGATACAAGTACAAATAGGTTGAGGACCGGGTAAATACTGTAGCCGTTCTCATGATGAAACCGAACATACGGAAGGCATTATTAACAATTTTGTTAATATGGGAATCTAAATGGAGTTTGTCATCCAACAGAATTCCAAGATCACGGACCAGAGTTTCTCTTTTTAGATTTTCATTTTGTAAGGTGTAGGGATATAGTATTTTATTTTTATTTTTGGTAAAACTAATGACATAACACTTGGATACACTAAGTTGAAGTTTATTGCGTGTACAGTAAGCTGAAAACGCATCTAAATCTTCCTGTAAGAGTGAGCAATCACGGTGGCTTTTGATAGACCTAAATATTTTAATGTCGTCAGCGTACAACAGTAATTTTGAATTCTTAAAACATTTGTCGACGTCATTGATAAATAAAATGAATAGGAGAGGTCCCAAAATGGAACCCTGTGGTACTCCAGAAGTAACATCTACAGTGGTAGAGCAAAAACCATTTATTACAACTCTCTGTGTTCTGTTGCAAACATATGAATGAAACCATCTTAGCAAGTCCCCACGTATCCCATTAAACGCAATTTTCTGCAAAAGCAGTTCATGGTCAACTTTGTCAAAGGCTTTCTTGAAATCAGTATATATGGTATCCGTTTGAGTACGGGCATCCAAGTTGTTAAACAAATAATCTGCGAAAGTCACCAGGTTCGTCGCGGTTGATCTCTTTTTGACAAAACCATGTTGCTGTGGTAATAGAATGCTGTGAAGTAGAGGGTACATTTTGTCGTGTACTAATCTCTCAAAAACCTTTGACAAAGCTGACAATATAGAAATTGGTCGATAGTTCTCGACGTCATGCCTGGGTCCTGACTTGTAGACCGGGGTTATGTTTGCGAGTTTCCAAGCTTGTGGAAATATCCCCTTTGAAATGGATAAATTAAAAATGGTATGCAATGGTATACAGAGATTAGTGGCAGTCTTCTTAATAAAGATTGCTGGCAAACCATCTGGGCCAGGTCCTTTTGAAGGGTCTAATGACTCGAGCCCTCTCAGTAAATCAGCCACTGAAAATTCAATGTCACTTATAAGCGAGCAGGCAGGGGAGCAGTCGGTATGCGAGGATGTTACATTTGTTAAGGTAGATGGTTCATATACCGAATGAAAAAAGTCAGAAAAAATATTGCAAATGTCTTCGGGGTTATTAGAAGGTTGATTTTTATATTTCATGGTGGAAGGAATTCCCGTAGTGGATTTTTGTTTGGAAATGAACGTCCAGAAATGTTTAATGTTGTCTCGAATACCATCTTCTACAGAATTAATGTATTTTCTATATGATTCTTTGCACTCAGACTGAAATCTCATGCGGTATAGTTTAAACAGCTCGTAGTCCGTTAAATTCTTGTACGTTTTCCATCTAACCCATGCTTTGGATTTGTTCTTGTAAATGTGTATCAGAGATTTTGAAAACCACACAGGAAACTTCAAAGACCTAGTACTGACCAAAGGCACATGTTTTCTTATTATGCCAAAAATTGTGTTATAAAACGTGCCTAAATACTCGTCAGGTGTTTGATCATTTAAAAACGTATCTTCCCAATTTATTTCTTTTAAGTCATGGTTAATGTTTTCATAATTGGCTTTAAAATAATTATATTTTTTAATTGTCTTACGAACCATTGAACAACTGGGTAATGAAACAGATATCAACACACAACATGGGGGATGATGGTTATCTAACTGCAGTAAATAATCCGTGGGCGAGTATGTGGTGCAGTCGTCGTTACTAATGACCAAATCCAATATTCTCCCATTCAGATTCCTTGTATTATTAAATTGATGTGCGCCGAGAAAGGACATGAACTGACATAAGTGGATACCTGTCGGAGAATTCCCTCTACAAGTCAGAGCAGTTTGTGAGGTACCCGCGGTGCACGTGACCCAGTCGATTTCGGGTAAATTAAAGTCTCCTAACAGATAAAAATGTTCAAGATTATTATGCCCAAGTAGGGATTGTAATAAATCGAAATAATCAACATATATACTTTCAGGCGCTTTAGGTGGTATATAAACTGCAGCAATAATTAAATTTTCACCTCGACCTGAGCATGGCAACTGTATTAGTACGTGCTCAATATGCGTATGTACAGAGGAACATGGAAGTAATCTCACTGAGCGCAGTCCCTTTAACACAGCGACAAGAACGCCACCTCCGTCTTTCCTTTTGGTGGCAGCGCGATCTCTGTCACATCGGTGTACAGTATATCGTTCATCGATGAACTCGCTGTCAGCTATATCGGGCGTTAGCCAAGTCTCGGTCAAAATTATTACGTCATAAGAATTAGCAAGGATATTCATATATAGTGTATGCAGTTTCGTACGGATTCCCCTGCAATTTTGGTAATATATTATTAAATTATCCGTAACTGTAACTTTGAGCTACCCGGAATAAAATAGTGCCAGCGTTATGCATTCCGAATATTAAGATCATGAATAGTGTTGTAGTCTTAGGATATTCATTAAATATCAACACAGAATAATATAACCTCGAATGAAACATGTTATAGGCATGATACAATGTAAGTTTGTAGTTCAAAAAGAATTGTACAGAGTCCGGGCAAATATGATCTGATAGTTCTGATATGCCACCAACGCTTAGCGAGAAATACATTGCAATCACGTCGAAGAGGTTATTTACTACAAAATGAATTATTTCCATTTCAAAAGTTAATCCATTCATCTCCAATGCCAAGTACAACTGTATACAAAAACTGAAAAAAACATAACGCAACACAAATATAAACATGTAGTTCAAGAACAGTGAGAATCTCATTTTATAATCCAGGTAAATATTATGTGATGTGCCACCAACGCCTAGACAAAAGCGCATAGCAATTACATATAAACGACTTTTGACTTTAATTATTATAAAGGCAGAACATATTAAGATAAGGGCTTTATACGTAAGATCACTTATTATTATGAATACAAGTAGAAGTGTCTTTCTCTCAAAAACTAGAACTGATACAATAAGGAAGTCTATGACAGAAATGCATGCAATAATGTACAGTGCAATCAAAGAAGTAACATAAAAAAAGTATTTGCTGTAAGTAGCATAATTATAGCAACTTTGTCTCTTAAATTTTTGCAGAGCCAGGCTTGATTTTAGCGATGTCCTGTGGGATCCGAACTGCAATGGCCTTAGTGCCTTCTTTTTCACGGACAAGTATGGTTCCATGCTTGACCCAGATAAACTTATAATCATGCTTTTTGGCTGCGTCCCGGCATTCACGAAACAATTGTTTGTTTTTTAAGGTTAGGTGTTCGTGCATGTAAATTGTCAGTGAGGTACCCGATACTCCCAGTTGCTCCGTTGTGAGCCCCTTGCAGAGTCGATGAGCGCTCAGGATGTTGTCGCGTAATATTCTCGAAGCAAACTTCACTATAATATTTTTAGGCATGTTATTATGCTGGTGCGCGTGTGGGACTCGATGAATAGATATTATATCGTTTTGTTGAATGTTGCACTTGACAGCAGAGCCAATATTCAGCATTAAATTAATAAGATTTTCATTACGCCTTTCCGGTATATTGCATATTTCTATATTACAATTTCGTGCGCCCTGTTCGAGGCAATCAATCTTGGACACCAAATCCGACACCAGCTTATTTAAACCAGCGGACTCTTGAATTTGTTTACAACAGTATTCTATCTTTTTGCTGAGATCGGTGTGATCGTCAGCCACAAACTGGACTGAGTTCTTAAGGGAATCGACTTGACACGTCAGACTTTCATGTTTCTCATCTAGTTCAGATACTCGCTGGCGCAAAAGAAGCTGATCCGAACGAAGGGAATTAATATCATTCTTAATCTCAGAAGTAACTCTGGTGATACAATATCTGGTGATACATCTTTTGTTTTCATTTGTTGAGACTCAAACAATGTTTTTGATAGCGCATTTTTGATAAAGTACTTAAGGTTTCTTATCTTGCATTTGTAAACTGTTCTGTAATAAATAATATTAGTAGGTACCTTATATTTTATATGTATTTCATAAGATGAAATACTACTTCCTAGTTTTACTCGTACTCCGCTTGAAATTGAGAATCTTGCCAAAAAGTTCATCTTTCATATGTTTGGGGAAACGGTTGGTATCATTGCCAACGCTATCCGTCGTGGTTGACCTTCGATCTTCTGCTGGTTAAATAAGAATATTGAGGAGTATAAAGATAGGAAGCTATCTAAGTTAGATTTCCAGACTAGATAGATTTTATTGTTGATTTATTTAATGGGTAACGGTGACCTTTAAAAAACTAAGAGGTCTTTTATGGATGAAAACTATTAACAATAGAAATTGTTTGGTATTCAAATACAGGTATTTCTTGATAATTATAAGCAAAGCTATCTTCTTAATGTAGATCAGTTATTAAAGTAAGCGATTAAATAGATAGATAGTTTACGTCATTACGAAGAGTGGTTCAACCAGCGAAAACAAAGTTAGTTCACAAGAACGTAAAAAAGTTCATAATGTTGTAAGGAATACCTTTGAGGAAAAACCGAGTGAAAACAACAAAAAAGTGTCACTTGATAGATGCCACACTACTCGCGTAGGTACAGGCTCACTTCACTTTAACCCGCAAACAAATATGTAGTTACAAAGTCCCAGAAACTTCTGTTTAGTTCCACTTTATTATTAAGTTTTATTTCCGCCAAAAGTGCAAAGAGAGAACAGGAACAAATGGGATCAACTTGAAAAATGTGTAACAATAACAAAATGGAAAAACTTGAAAGTGACACCGGGCCATTAGGCAGTACGGGGTTGACGCTCGCGCACTCTCACGATAATGAATCAAAAGTTGGTCGCCGCGTAAATGGAATACGGAAGTTTTCGGACCAAGAATAGTCATCAGTAACCGATACTCTTTTTTGTTTTATAAATACATCGAGAACCATTGGGAAACCAAACGGATTTGCCATATTTTGAGGACTATTTGGGATGGAATATAAACTTCTATTCAAAATGTCGTCAACATCACCATGGGTCTATAGCAGTCTATTGCTGGATATAGGCCTCTACATTAAACTCGATTTTCGGCAGCTGCCATCCAGTTGCTACCAGCCACCCTGCGAAGATCGTCGCTCCACCGAGACTGAGGGCATCCCACCTTATGCTTGCCGATACGTGGTCTTCACTCATGAATACGTCAACCCCAACGGTCATCGATTCTACGGCTAATATGACCGGCAAATTGGCCCGTTCAAAATGTGCATGTATGTATTCAAAATGTCCTTTTGGCTTTCCCATAGTCGGGTAAAAAAGGATTTGAATCAATAAAAGGTAACCTCTAAAGTCTAAGATAATGAAGATAGATTTAAAGTACAACAGTCGTGTATAATACAGTAAAGTACCTACCTAATACGATAAAGTTGCTGTATTTTATTTACCTCAATAAAGTGTTTTTGAACAAGTGAATTTCGCTTAGTCGAATAATGCCCAATTCGTAAAATGCCCAACAGCTTAAAAAAAGGACTAATTCGCTAAATACCTAGTTCTTAAAATATCAATTTCTGGAAATGCGTAAATCTTAAAAAGCCTAATTCTTAAAGCCCAATTCTTAAAAGGACTACTTTTTCACTCAATTAGACAGATAATTCAAATATTAAAATGCAAGTGGCTAAATGAAAAGAGGAAAAGCAAGCTAAGTAAGTAAGTTATAAGGTATTGTGGTGCCTAAGGTAACATGTGCTTTCAAGTTAAGTGACATTAAGTTTGTATGGTATCTCATGTCTTAAGTTTTTGTCGCATAGCTAGCATATTAGATGCAACGTTCTTACATCATTTTTAGATAATTCTTCCAAGATTATTATTTATGTATTTATTTAAACGTCATGTACAATAGTGGTTCATAGGCGGACTTATGCCACAAGGCATTCTGTACCAGCCAACCTTTGAGTTAAATAAAAAACATTGTGGAAGGGTATACAAAATAAATAAATAAAATAACTTCTATCTTTCGAAAATTATACATATTTTTAGCTGATTCTAGCATTATAGCAAAAAGGGGGTAAGTAAGATGAGAAGTAGGTATAATAAGTTCTGTTTTGGAGTAAACCCCCCATATTTTGTAGTTCCATCTTTCAAGTTTTGGACACATTGCAGCTACGGGTAAGTTTTAACGAGATCCTATTGACTTGGCGCTTGTCGTAGAACTACCAACTTATAGAGCTTTATTTAAACTACAAAACTTTTGGCAATATTGTGAAAGCGATTTTCTCTTGCGAAGTTTTTATCTCACTCCAGTGCAGACTGCGAATAGTACTGGCTATTTAAAATACAATTAAATAAGTACTTAAAACTAGGTACTAGAGTTGAAAGTTGGTTGCGCACAGACTTGTTCTATACGATTTTACGTATAATTATAAGTATTTAAGTCATCTTTCGTTAGCACTTGTTTAATATTATAACGGGGTGAACATTTAGACTTATAGTGGTCATTCCTATCTAGATAACGCAAGTATCTCCATCAAGGGGGGTTACTATGACGTCATAAAGCAGGAGTAATTCCAGTGTGGGAAAGAAACAGAGCTATACAGGTCGTCTAGCGCCATCTCCTTCCCACACTAGTATTACTCCAGTTTTAAGACATCATGGTAGGCCACACTTATGAAAAACCAAGCGTGCCATTTCTTGACTTCCTATTATGATGCCAGAAGCACTGTTTAGTTACGATACAAACAAGTTGCTATACAAAATAGACTACGTTTTTGTTCTTTAAATGTCTAGTATGAATGTTCTTGAGTTGTAACGTTGTTGTTTTAAACAAATTAGCTTGCTTGCTTGAAAATGCTTAAGGTGGATCGGTAAGGGTAGGCCGCGAAACTTAAATTTTCTTACGTTTATTGCAATTTGCAGGTCAGTGTCAGTTTGTATGTTGATGAAAATATGAATCGCGCCAGTAACACGTATGGAGTTACAGAATTATAATCATTCAAATCATCAATATAACCCTTCAAGTTCGTTTAATCCCATTGAGTGACTTTTTCATGAAATAGCTATTTGAATGAATTGAATGGGGTTATATGAACTTGGAGGGCTGTATTGATGATTTGAATGATTATAATTCTGTAACTCCATACATGTTACCGAGGCGATTCATATTTTCATCAACATACAACTTGACACTGACCTGCAAATAGCAATAAACTTAAGAAAATTTAAATTACGCGGGCTACCCTTGCGCTTCCACCTTAAGCCGCTCGCACTCGAAGTAGGTGGTCTTGCGTTATCTAGGTATATCTACGTATATTTGTAGTTACAAGGCATGACTACTGTTATCGAGAACGAATATAAAATTAAATCACTTGAAAACTAACCTTATTCTGCTGACTGTAACATTTTAAATGCAATATCTATTTTTCTTGATTATTTTGTCATAGTGAATAAAGTATGTGATGTTACGAGGGCTTTGACTGTCATCTGCCATTCGATCTGGCCGGCGTTATTCTATTACTAGATAGATCCTTGAACTAAGGCAAATGTTTGTAGTACAAACACTGACTGACAGTTACTCAAACAAATAATGCCTCTTCTAATTGGCTCCAGCGGTTCGTGGAAATGATGCCAGCCTGATCTGAGATAACACACGTTAGCAGATCTAAGGTGCAACGGTAACGTCTTGGGAATTAAGTGCATCTATCGCTTACTTTAGCTATTAAGTGCGCTTTAGATTATTTTGTTTGGAAAGATTTTAAGGTAATACCAAAAATAGTGCAATAATTGTTGCTATCTAGATATACTTCTTTATTCAAGTTTTAAGATATCACGCCAATTTTTCACTAAAGGGTTAGGTAGAGGGGTGTGTGCGATGTTTTGAGTCGGTATTAATAGTTAATAACAATCTTTTTCTGGTTATTCGTGTAAAAAAACGTTGCGCAACATATATTTTTGTAATAAAATGTGTGTGAAACATGTTTCCGACAACACAAAAACAAGTTATTAGAACAAAGGTAAGTTCTGTTTAACATGAAACCGTGGTAAGAAAATATGACTAACATTTATACTGATCCACTCCCAGTTATGCTTGAACTCGGTTACAAGAGTAGGTACATTCTTCTATCCCTTTTTCTGCAAACTGTGATTCTAGTTCATTTAGCAGCCACACAGTTGTAAACCAATCAAAACATTGCATTATTTCTGAGAACATAGAAATGAAATGTTCGTACAGGCTACATATCGTGCATAGGTATAGTAACTTATCATAACATCACGCCTGTAATTCCCGAAGGTTTAGGCAGAGGTGTACCTAATAGTACCAGCGACCACTAGACTAACGAAGCAGGCAAAGTATTATAGGTACAGGAAGGTATAGTAGGTAAATGAACACATAGTATATTAAAAAGTAAATATAATGTGTCTTTCTTTTATTTTTTTATTTTTTTTTCGGATGGGGAATCATCAAATAACCCCTCCCGCTCTGAGCTGAGCAGGAGGGAGTGTCAGACTTTTATTGACTAAAACCCATCCATGTTCCTTCCTTTGGCCTTTGTGTTCCAGGGCCGCGGTATCTCTTTCGAATAGTCCCGCAACCCTGGCAGGTATCGGTCCTTTCGGACCCCTTCCTGTTTGCTGACCCTCTTAGAGGCGCGCGTGGAACACGAGCGCGCCGTCGACACGGCCTGTCGTCATAAGACGGACGGACGGCGAGCTAGCCCATAGCTCACCGTCCACAGGCCCGAAATATAATGTGCCTACAGATTTATTTGATTTTAACGATCCTCAAAATCATGTTTTATTTAGAACGTCTCCCACCTAGACTATCAAGTGGCAAATGAAGAACATGCCAACCACACAAAAATCGACTTTACTGTAGGTAGTTATCCCCAATCGATTGGTTGTGGATAAGTAATTTATTAAATATTAATTAATTAATATTAAATAATTATTAATTAATATTAAATAATTATTAATTAATATTAAATAATTAAAAAATATTATATAATTAATTTATGAATTCGTTTATTTATGAATTTATTTAATTTCAGCTCAGTCGTGCTAAAATTAAACGCTTTGCTTATACGTTTAGTTTGGATGACAATGCATAGTTAGCTAAGTGACGTCATTCTAAATCCAATATGGCGGACTAGTTATTTTTTATGAACCCCCATGATATGGGTATAAATTAAAAGGGTTTACTGAGAAGAATACGAAAATAAATGACGTTACACTTATATTTAAAAGTTAATTTTTTTAAATGTTTTTTACTATAAGCTTGTTTACTGTAACTGTATATATTTTTTGTCCAAATTATGATTACTATTTCAAAATAGTTTCAAACCCCAAAATTTTTCAAGGCTTGTGAACGTTATAACCCCCTTCACCATTAAATAACAGCAAGGATTATCAGAACACAACCGCTACACTTCTCAAGTTAGAAAAAAGTATGTCTCGTGGAAGTTAACTCGGTTCACTTGAGTTCGGGATGTGGGGGTGAAGTGTTAGGGCGATTAAGGGTTCTTCAGGAAAGGGGACATGCTGTATATGTGTTCCTGTTCCGATGTATAGGTACTAGTTTTAATGGTGTCTGGAGAGGAATCGAGTTGAATCGTTTTTGAATTGAATGAAGTAAACGTGTATTTGTATTTTAACTGGGTAAAGTATATTTATTTATTCTACTATGTACATTATACACAGACTCAGTGGCGTGCAGTGCTTCCCGAAGGCGGGCAGGACAAGCAAAAAAAAAAACTCGCAACATCACAGCGTCGCTCTACTTAGGATGACCCTCAAAGTAGTCACATCTATTGATATATTCACTAACCCTCCCAGGCCCCCGCATCTGTCTTCTAGTCTTCTTCATCGTCTTTTTAGTAAGCGTATGAGAAACAACGCCATCTAGCTTAAATATAAGGAATTTCAATGGTATTCTGTCAATACAAGAACGAAGGATGTCGTTTCGTTACAAAAAAACCTAAAAAGTAAAACAGAGGGCGCTGTAAACAAAAAAAAAAATAGTTTAGTTTTCGTTCCGTACCCAATTTTGAGCGTCTGACCGGAATATTTGAAAAACAAACATTGAAAATAAGCCTGTAAAAACCAAAGTTATAAATACAAGAACTCACCACATTAATCAAGGTTCAAATCACGATTTTCTGACAATGCAAACAGAAGAAAGATTCATTTGAAATACCGAGTACGAGATGAATTTTGGGTTAATTCTCGTAATTCGGGTATCTACACATTTTCCTTTAGACACAACTTGAATCTTAACATCAAACAATCGTGAATACTTATTGTTTTTAACTTCTGACAAACACATTATCAGCGCAAACTTCACAACAGAACACCATTTTTAAGTAAATAAACAAATACAACAAATAATATTTACACTACTGTACGTTTCAAAACGAATTACAACCGTCAGATATTATAATAATCAAAACATTCAAGATCACGAAATAAATTTTGCTTGTCACATGAAACAAATATGGCTTCTAAGAAAAATACAATTGTTATTTTGTCAATGAAAAAAACACTACCAAATATAATTGCATCACCGCATACCGTTTTAGCCGGATAATACTTTGTGGGGCAGCCAATCAGTGGCCAGCTAGCCAGCTACACTCGCAGGAGTTTACGCCCCTATTTACTATGTGTGCCGTTCGTATTTCCGTGTATATACACGAAAATACTTATCAGTGTGCTTAAATTTATCGATGGAAATTAGGCCGGCTGGGGCCTTGCCTAGACGGCCGGGAGCGAGCGTCGTAATATTATTACCAGTTACGTCACACGGCCGCGACAAGTTGCTTTAAGTATTATAACAGGCGTTTTATTTTTTTATTTTTGATTAATATAGTTATAATAAATGCATTTGTTGCGTTGTTGGTAGGAATGGTAGGGTAGGCTAGGCCTAATTGCCTCTATGGACGGCACGCCCCTGCACAGACTACAAATAGAATGCAAAAAAGAAGACTAAAACTAAGTTCCTACATTTATACAACGACGACAATTTAAGGCATCCACAGGAAATTGTCCGGTTAAGCAGTAGTCAGCCTCAGAGGCTGAACTGCGAGATGCCATCACCAAAAAAAAAAAAAAAAAGACACTTAGGCGGCAAAGTACTCCTCCCCATCGATGTCATCCGGAAACGTGCCCAGAAGACTGGCAGCATTGCCACGTTCTTCTAATTTTCTAATTCTTTGACCAAAGAAAGAGACCCTCTGGTCACGCAAAGTGTCGACCGGTTGGCGAGATATTTCCTTAAAAAAGAGACGTGCACTTGGACCCCATGACCCGAGCGTTTCGACCCTAAACAGCTTAAAACTGTAGTTACCGATAAGGTTACAGTATTTGCGCCGCTTGAGGATTTCAGCAGCCACAGCAGCAGCGCCCGCACAGCCCACCGTGCTTGCAACGTGAGATGGTGCTAGGGTGTCGACACAGGTTGCGTCCCACACCAAAGGCCTACCCACCTTCCAAGGCACCAACGTCATGCCATCTAGTCTCTTCCCATCGTCACGTACCAAGCCGTTTGGTTCTAATACCGCGGGTACGCCGGCGCTGGCAAGGGCTCGACGAATAATGTCGTTAATGCTAGCGTGCGCTCCTGTAGCAGGACAGGCCATGGTGTCCGAGGCTGTCGACAGCTACACCGCAATGACACCGATGCGGAGAAACACAAGGTGCGCCTAAGCGTAGACTCATAGCGACACGGAACGATGTGTCGTCCATCATAGTTCCAATGATGGGTGACGGAAGTGCCTGAAGCCACAAACCCGAATCCCATTCTCCCACGGCCAGCAGACGGGCACGTTCCACAGTATTGATAGACGTGTATAAAAGGGTATTCCGTATAATACTGCAGAGCGGCACGTCCCACTGTCTCTGGGAGGACAGGTTGTCAGGCAAATCCGTATTGGGACAAGCCATTTTCGGCAACTCAAAATCAACCAGTGAGGATGACAAAATGTCCCTGGTTAATTTTTCGGTACCGTAGACCGAGGAGAGGAAGGCTGGTAAACTTATACTTGAAATTTTGCGGACGCCGACACCACCCAAGCGAATGGGGAGTGTGGCTTGCTGCCAGGCTCGGGCGTCCAGGGCCACATTATATATACTGGGTAAAGTAGGTATAAATATAAGGTTTCTTTTTCTATGAAACATGTGATCGAAATGAACGATTTTGTTTAAATACCAAATGGAAACAAAGAACCAATGAATAGTAAATTGAAGTTTTATTTGAGGTGTTCAGTTCGATTCCCTGTCCAGGAGAGGCAGTGTGTAACAAATCTACTAGTTCCTGTTAAAAATTAAAGGATAAGAGTAGACTTGTACATTTAAAAATTTAATAGATATATGGATGGTTTTACAAATGAGATAAAAAAATACAAGTGTTTACAAAAAAGACGTATCAAACCCGCCCTCTGGAAGCAGTTTTTGAGTATATTTACACGATTAAGTAGCACTGTTGAAGCACGATGAAATGTAGAGGTGGAGATGTAGGACGATGAATCAGGTCTGCTCCTCAGGAAGGCGGCGTTTGTAAGAACAGGAGTTGAGGTCCTGGTAGATCTTTAGAGTTGGATCACCAGCTTTTAGACCCAGGGCAGCTCCGCGAGATGAACAGCAGGGATGGCACAACGACAGTTTTTAATAATAAGGTTGGGAGTAGTAGTCCCAGGTGTATCTTTAGATGGATCACCTTCAAGAATCTGTCTTGTCTCCAATTTTAAGAATTCCTTCAGTCTCACATTCAAGAAACGCTCTCCCGTCTAGTCTCCTCTCGACTCCTCGTCAGCTCGTTTTCCACAGTAGTCCCCTTCCTTTTTTGAATCTCAGATTTTCTTCTTGCGGCCATAAAATCATCTCATCTGACAAGTGTAGTCGGCCAGGACATAGCAGACTTACTTCATAAAACCATGAATGCGTAAATAATTTATAAATATAATTTAAAATTAAGTTATTAGTAAACAATCATTATTATCTATAAAATACAATATTTCAGCTAAACATTGAAAAATATAATTTAGATTAGATAAACCAAAAAGTATTCATCATAGACTAAGCTAGTAAGAAACTCTATGACAGAAAGAATGTACGTCAGTTTGGCAAATCTGACGTACATGTCACAACATTGAAAATTATGAAAATTTATATTTTATTTCAGCAAATATAATGAAAACGAATCGTATTTAGATCGATTCGCTGAGTATAAATAAACAAATTAATAAAAGAGGATGATAAATGGTATATGGTATGACAATTGTAAGTGTAGTATAAAGTGTAAGTATAGCATATACTACAAGTGTTATTCGGTTCTACTATCAGGAATTTTTCAGTAGCGCTTTTACTAAAAAATCACGTAGAACCGTATCCAACATATTTTTACCGGATCCGGCAGGTGTCCCAATGATACGAGATCTCACTGATTACTGGTTCCACCGGACCGGATTGCAATCCCTAGTTAGGACGCTGCCTGAGAGTGACCGCACAGATGTCGAAAGCGAAAAATTCGAACGTATATATACACCTCGACTCAGTTCAAATTGCACAGTTAGAATAAATAGAGCAGCAAAAGTAACTTTCTTAATACACAAAGTCATCATAATTATCTGTCTAGCCTTTTCCCAATTATGTTGGGGTCAGCTTCCAGTCTAACTGGATGCAGCTGAATACCAGTATTTTCCATGGAGCGACTGCCTATCTGACCTCCACAAAGTATTTTTGTTTATACATACTTGTATAAACAAAAATACTTTGTGGAGGTCAGATAGGCAGTCGCGCTTCGGGTCACATCATTCAATCTCCATCCCACGACATGTTTCATATTAAATCTAAGAGACAAACACCTATGGGCTGCCAGCCTGCCACCCATGCATGAAAGAAGGAAAAAAGATAAATAACATAACGGAAGATCGCTCTATGATTACATCACTGTCCCGGCGGGATAAAATGGAACGCTGTGATTTCGATATGTATGAAAGTCGGTTACAATACTCTCGCGTTCCCAGTGGGTTCCGTATGTTTGTATCGATTAGGTGTGTGAGATTTGAAGGGGGCTTTGACTTTTCTGTATATTATTTTGAAATTCCCTGTAATCATTAAGAGCATAAGAAGGATACGCAGGATAATGGAAATCAAAAGGAAATCGAATCACGTTAATATTTGAGTGCATTCTTTTGTTTACAGACGAAACACTTAATTTATTAGATAAAATGCCACTGCCTGTATGCACCCACGACATGCAACACGTCAGTTGCGGCCGTGTGAACAGATCACACGGCTGTATCTTTGAAAAACATTAAGTTTAGTAAGAAAAAATAACAGTAAATGACTTATAAACTAATTAGCAGCTCTTTGTGTAGGTAACTGTAGTTGTATGCCTTTGTGAAACTGCGTGTGCGTCTTGTTTTTAAACAGGGTTTGTTTTGTTGTGTGTGTGTGTGTGAATGTATATGTGTATACATTCACACACACACCCACAAATGTCTTCCGTAAAGTACAGATGTGTACGTTTCTGTCTGTTTTATCTTTTAACGCCAAAACTGCTGAACCCATTGATATGAGACTGATACGTAGCCGGGGATCTGGAGACGTGGTCTTCTTCTTTGCGTGTCGATGGACTCAAATATTACCCGACCAATATATGTATAGCCACCTGCACAGCTCTGTCGTTGCCTTCGACGACGACGAACGCGGCGCGTCGGCGCGGCGCTCTTTAGTTTGAGACGTGTAGACGTTATGTTAAAACTATTATAAAAATACTGTCGATGTGTGTGTAGCAATATGTGCCTTGAGATAATTTCGAATGCATAAATTAAAAGCAAAGAGTGAGAAAGAAAGAGTCAATTATATAAAAGGTTCGTACATAACTTAACATCAAGCCTGTAATTCACGAAAGGGTAGGCTGTGGCGGCACTACAAAAATACTGCAGCAACATAGAACTAAAAGTACTACAGCGCCATCTATAGGCGAAGAACTTCGAAAGACAATGAAATCCTACATCGCGCAAGTAAAGTTACTCGCGACAACAACTGTCGGGCAATAGCCCACCAGACACAACACCCGTCTGGTCGGAGGATCCTCCCTTTTCTATGGGGGATGAAGAACTTTACCCCTGTTCTCCGTACCCCCAAAAGGCTGAGGTGTACCTGATAGTACACCCACATGTATATTTGAAGCCCCATGTAATCTTTGGCAAGCTTATTGCCATCAACCTGGCACAAGTCCAGACTCCGTGGCTGTTACTGAGAATTAAAATTCTTGATGGAAAACCCAATACAACTTTACCCGGCCCGGGAATCCAACCCAGGACCTCATGCTCAGCAGCCGCGCTTACAACCACTCGACCAATGAGGCAGTCATACATAATAATCAGCCATATAAAAGTGTACAATATTTGCACTTTGCTCTGTCACAAAAAAAGAGCTCGTTGATGTCAGCTAAAAAAAAACCATCGCAAAAAATTGACCAGACTTAAACATGCACGTAACACGAACGTGATTTGAAATACGTAATGAATGCAGCGAACAGTCAAAATGATGCACCGAAAAACGGTTGATTTAATATTAAAAAAAAAAAACGTTTTATGTTCATGGTTAGTTCGCGGATAAAATTGGCCATAGCAGTGGTCGATTTTTATAGAATGCACCTGCTTATTCTGCACAAGCGACCTATTCGCACTATTTCTTTTGATGCGCTTAATACAGACTTAAACAAAAAATTATGTCCATTAGGGACATCATTTGTGAATAAATAAAACCTCTATCCGCGATTTTTTACCGAATCATGCAATCCAAAAAAGGGACCTGGTATAGCCAAAGTTACGACTGGATTCAACTGGACAACACTTTTGACCACATAAACACACAGCTTAAGAACTACCAGCATCAGAGACTGGACCTACAATATAAACGTTGAATTTACTGTCATCTCACTCCGATGTCATAGTATTAGATACTATTTTTCTTGATATTACTGCTTTCCGTCGCGGGTCGCTCCCTGCATTTTATTACTATCCAGATAGACACGTCTACGGGACTCATAAAATATATGAAGTATTACCAACTAGCTCTATTCATGACGTTTGACTTTATGACGATCCTAATCTTAAATTTGCTGATATTACCAATATCTGACTTTATATTCGTAGTTTGGTGTTATAACCTTCCACGGCGGCTATCATGTCTATACTAGCACATTTTTATTTGAAAAATTCGTGAGTTGTTGCGATGCTTCATTAAATGAAGAGCGCTTAATAGAATTTAACAAATTATGTCGTTACGAAGGCTAATTGCGCCATATCTCAAACAGTAGCAGCGCCTACGTTTTGTTTTATGCCGCTAGGTGGCGGTAGTATACCTTGGGGTTTGTACACACGGCTGGAGTCGAATCAAGACATTTTGTACGATGCCACCGCATGCTCGACAAATTGTATTTTATTTTCGTGTCTGCAACATTCTTTATGTCCCAACACTCGCGACACATGTGCCAGGGCGTGTAGCGAGTATTTTTCGCGTATCCCTTGGACACTCCTCGCAACATCTTGATTTGATATTGCTCGCTCGGCTGCTTATAAATCGGTATCTACTCTATTCACTTCGAATAAATTCCTTATCGTTAGCTACTTACGGGGCGATAAGAATCGTACCTTTTGTAGTGTAGAAGAGTGATATTTTGTTGAATCGTAAACGACCTAAAAGGCTGTCTACCAATAATGTTCGGCGGCAGCTATTTTTTTTAAATAACACCGATTTTTAGAACTGTTTTTGATATATCCTTGAAAAATAATTAATTTAGTAGTGTAATCTTAGTTAATCTGGTCAAAACAAGTATTACCTTTGCTCAGTTTTTCTCTTAATTAAGTTTTTGTAGGTAAAATGCCTGAAAAACAAATATTTTCTTAGAAAAACAATTTGAAATGTTTTGTTGTTTACTGTCTGTGTAACAATCATCTGTTTATAATTATTTTCTAAATTCGAACAATGGGTATCACCTAAGTGGTTGTTTACTATAAAATTTGTCTCAAGGGGTTATTGTGCTCGTCATTATGAACAACTTATACTATGGAACAAATGTATGGGACAGCAATTTTTTCAAGTTTGGTTGATGAGTACATTGACTCCATAAGAGGTTTAGGGTTGGTAAATAAAAACTATGTTTATTTAAGATCTTTGTCTTAGATAATCTATAAGATAATTAGGTCTTATTTTTAAAACACGTTTATTAGTTTTACCTCTATGAAAAAAAAACTCGCACGTTTTTGAACCACTTCTTAGGTACTTCCCGGTATCCGATTGAGCTGAATGCATGCATGAATGTTAGTTTTAGTTTGGATGACATTGCATGGTTAGCTAAGTGACGTCATTCTGAATCCATTATGGCGGACTTCCAAAGATGGCGAACTTGTTATTTTTTATGCGTTTTCATGATATAGGTATCAAAAGTAAGGGTTTTCTGAGAAAAATACTAGAAATAAAACGTAACTCTGAAGTGTTTCATAGGTTTTTCAAACTATTATATTATTCATCAGCAGTGAACGGAATAATAGAGTTAATGTGCCTAAAGTTCAAGGAACAGGAACGAAAAGTGGGGACTTCCTTAGGACAATTTTTTTTTCTGAAACTCGGAAATGTAATATGCTGACTGAGTTTTAAGATCGGAAACTATCTTAATTATTGAGGTTGATTTCTGTTTACGTTTAGTTCCAATAATTGTACAAAATGAATAAATGGTATGAAAACCTATAAATTGTTTTTTTACCTTGTTAGTTCTAACTATTAAAGCTGGTATCAAAATTAAATTAGCTTCCGCACTTATTTACGGCGTTCAAACGATAGAAACGACCTATTCCGATCACTGTTCATCAGTAAGGTGTATTTTATAAATTAAAATGAGTGTTTTCTCCGAAGCTTCTATAACATTTGACATTTCATAGTCTTGTTCAGGTTTCTTCATGTACTTAGGGTTTTTTTATTATAATCTTTTTAATTGGCTAGCTTGTTAGAAATGAAAACTAATTTTCTATTGGGAATAACTTAATACTGCAAATATGTACTATAAAATTATGAATCTATTGGTACCGTAGAAATAATGTTAAATCTAAACATAATATTACAAATTGTTCGCTTTTCGTGTTTTTCTGTGTATTCATGTTGTTCTTGTAAACTATGTGACAAATTTTGATGCGATATACGTCAGACTATTTTAGATATTACAGCACCATGATGAGCTAGAGGCCTTTTCGCCTTGTACAGGACCTATTTAGTTTTAAGTATGTCTTTTATAGGTTTTTATATTTATTTATTTATTTTTGTTGTTCTCTTTTTATTTAATTTCGTTTCATTGTTTTGTAAATAAATAAAAATATCAGCTTTTTACTGAATGCATATGAAAGTATATACGGTACTTATAACAAAATCCCCATTTTTATTAAGTAAAAATTTTGTCTGTGTGTCTGGTTGTTCCGGCTAATCTCCGAAATGGCTAGACCGATTCTGACGGGATTTTTACTGGCATATAGCTGATGGTAGTGAAGGCGCCGGAGTAACTTAGGCCTGTTTTTTTTTTTAAAAGAAGTCTTGGTAATATCGATTCAAATGAGAATTAATCTTTTTTATGTATAATCATTTCACGCGGACGAAGGCACACATAGTTTGTACTAAACTTACATATGCTGTGCTTATATGTGCTGTTACGCGCACATTATAAATATAGCCTATGACACTCGAAGATAATGTAGCTTCCTATTAGTGAATGAATTTTCAAAATCGGTTCAGTAGGTACATACATACAAACTTAAAAATTTTACCTCTTTATAAAATTAGTATAGATATAGATAAACACTTAAATTCAATGGTTTAGGCATGTCTTACAAGTGGTCCGAAGCACGCCTCCTGGTTCGCTAATTATCGTATAAAACTAAATAAAAAAATAAAAAAAAATATCCATAAACTAACCGAAATTGAAAATTAAAATGTCTGCAGCCGCGATACCAAAACATTTGATTATACAGGCAGGTAAATTAAATCTCGTTTGTTTTCGAGTACATCGTAAAATAGCAAGGTAAGTAGCCGTCGAACATTTTAATAACATTAAAATGGCCACTGAAATGTTCTGGCGTTGTATTTAATTAAGTCAGTCCCTTTGTTGGGCTCTTTATGTAGGGTGTATGCCCCAAAGAGTTTTATTGCATGTTATTATTTTCGGACATTGTTCGAAATTGCGAGAAGATGAGGTCTTCAGTAAAATTTTATTGGTTTTTGTGTTAGTGAGTTATGTTAAATACGTATGGAATTTTTCTTTATAGCAATATGAGTAATTAATTGAATACGTTAACTCTGTGGTTTTTGTTAAACTAATATTTTAAAGAGGTAAGATTACAAGTTTGTATGTAGGGGGTCATCTCCGGAACCAATGATCCAATTCTAAAAATTGTTTCACTAGCAGAAAGCTACATTATATGTGGGTGCTATAGGCTATAAATTATATTTATTTATTGACTGAGCTATCACAATTTTTGCGGAGGAAGTGACGAAACTATGTCAGTTTACGTGAAGATCAAAAGGTCGCTTAGTTGATCTATATTTTTCCGAAAAATTCTAATTTCGTTTTTGATAATAATACTCCAATTAAAGTATTTATTCACAAAAGGCCTTAAGGAACCAAAAAATAACCGAGTTTATTATTTAGACTTTGTTAGAGGTATAAAGTTTCATTAGGTGAGCAAAGAAAAAATTCTATTCCGCCTGAAGAGAGAAATACAAAAGAAAGTAGGTAATAACTAACCTTTTAAAACAAAATAGGTTCGTTTCCAAAAACCTTTATTAAGTTTGTAGGTCAACGTCATTTTTGGTGAGGTACAAATTTTAATTAAGACTTGCTTTCTACGAAATATCCCTGTTATCAAAATGTTTTAAGGATGGCAGGTTTACTATGCTTGTTTTTGAGAATATTTTTATGAAGTGCTATTTGTGGTACTAATTGCTGAGTACTTCGTTTTAATGAAGTTTTCATTACCCCGCGTTTCATGCTAACTATTCAAATCTATATACTTCTCCATACTATACTATACTTCTCTATACTATTCTTCTCTGTACTATACTTCTCCCTATAGAGAGAGAAGAGAGAGGGACGGAGGGAGGGGGAGGGGGGGGTTAGTCTATCGTGACAGCTCGATAGACTACACTATACTGAGAGGGATCTCACAGACACAGAGAGTAGACCAGTGTCCCAGTGAATATTATGCGCCGATTATGAAGTATTAATATATCTTTGAGTCTGTTTCGTTAGTCGAGTGGACGCAAGCGCCACTGCTGAGCATGCGGTTCTGGCGTCGATTTCCAGGTCAGGCAAAGTGTTATCGGGTTTTCCATTATGAATTCCTCAGTGGCGGCTATGGAGTCTGGATTTGTGCCCAGTTGATGGTAGTAGGCTCGCCCCTATTACAAGGGACTTAAACATAACTGGTGAAATGTGGGTGTACTACAGGTACACCTCCGCCTAACCCGTCGGGGATTACAGGCGTGATGATAAGTTACGTTTACTGTCTTTGAAACTCGAGCGTACATTGTTGAGTATCGACGTAATTGTAACTAAAGCAAGGGTATTTATTCAAGTATAGCTATCTAGGTACCTATGTACATACACACGAAATATTTAATCAATGGTTTCCCAATACAGGAACAACATTTACAAAGGCAACCAATTGAAAACCCGCATACAGGGTGGCTTTTTAGCCAGGGTTGCGGGACTGTTCGAAAGAGATACCGCGGCCCTGGAACACAAAGGGCGAAGGAAGGAACATGGATGTGTTTTAGTCAGTAAAAGTCTGACACTCCCTTCTGCTCAGCCCAGAGCGGGAGGGGTTATTTGATGATTTCCCATCCGAAAAAAAAAGGTGGCTTTTTAACGTGAGTATTATTGCAGGAGAAATTTCATGGAGTTTGGAAATTCTACTATACTTAGTGGAGCTTTCGCTTTGGTACAGGTAAGATATGTTCCAATTCTGACGAAATACACGCGGGTGTGACTGCCAAGAGAATTCTACGAAATCGAACGTTCGAAGTCTGTTGTGCTAATTTAATCCCACTCCGTACGAAGTTCATACAAACAGTCTTCCAGTACAAAGTGCAAGATCCGGATAAAACTAGTCACTAACAATACAATACAGTTATTTTAGAGAACTTGTGTGCATGTATAACACCATTATACGAATCGCGCAAGCAGAGTTATCCGTGAGATTAAAATAAACATTCTGTACCTACATGAAACTAAGTAACATTGAGCAAAAATTATAACTGGAAAACATATTTTTTCGTGTAGAAAAATTACGGTTTACGATAGCACAATGTAACACACTCAAAACATTATGCTGACTGGTGCATTGATTATTACTACAGAGGTCATTTAGTAGGAAGTATTTAAAGTATAAAGTTGTTACATTTTAAACTTGTACTTTTTTTAAACGTGTAAAAATGTTGGATCTTTGATGTTCAATTTCTCCGTAACTAAAAAGGTCGCAAATATGGCCCAGAACAAAATAGATATAGATATATACAATGATGGGACAAAAAAGTGCCTCTAGATTTCGCTAGGGGTGTATTTACACCCATTATTATACGCAGTCCGATCATAACCACCGGGCCATAGCCCACCAGCTATAACCCCCGTCCTGTCGAAGGATCCCCCTCTTTAATTGGGGTAGAGGAACTTTCTATTCCTCATATTATCTCTCACTTCAAGTCTATGGTCGTCAACAATAGTCGTTTTTTTCGCGCTAACAAAAAACAACATGTATACACAACTCGACCATGGTCTCCGAGATACTCAGAGTAATGGTTCACTTAATACAGTACAAGAAGACCCCGATTGAGACGGAATGCAATTATATCGGGGCCCGGGGCCCCTACCTAAATATTTGGAAATCAAGGGCGGTTATCTTTAACTCCTTAAGTGTAATAGGGATAATAGGAATATATTTGGGGAAATCGCTCTCAGGTGGTCTTCCTTTATTTTTAAGTTAAAAAGCTTTTGGCGGATTGGTGTATTTAGATGGTTCGTGGTTTATTTACGGTAGCTATGTATTTTTTGCTGAGCACTCAGAAGATTTACGTAGATTTTGTACAAATGTTTTACGAAGTAGCTGATTTAACAACGAAACAAAACATTTTGTTTCATGTATTCGATTACGATTACAGTTACGTCTGAGCCTCTGAACAGCAGCAATTTCGTTATGTAAAATATATATAATTGAAAAACTTGAGACCTTTAAGTTTCAATAACACCACAATTATTATCACAGCGACTGTATTTCATTAAATTATAGACAAAATAAGTGCCGTGTATAAGCAACACCCCCGTGTGCTTGACAACTCGCACGGAACAATTTAATTGTGTGTCAGCAAAGCATGAGAAAGAAAACCGTGCGAAATACGAAACTCTTCAGAAGTTATAGGGAAAATGCTTTAGTTTCCGATGAAAATATTCCCAAAAGACAGAATATTTATTCTACAGTTGGACTTGCTCCTAATTGTGTATCTTTCACTGGAATTGTTCCAATTGTTTGTCTTGTAAAGGATTGTCAAATTTGAATAATCAGTCTGAATCCTTTTCAAGCTTCAAGAGATTCTGACGGACTTTTGCTTACTTTTCTTGCTAAAAAGTTCTCTCTGATAAAGCTGTAATGATTGTTTAGAGTTCTAGATTAGCTGATACCAGATTTTTATGGTAAATAAAAGGTTCTTTGAAAAAGAAAACTTTTGATGAGTCTGCTGATAAACTGGCCCCTGGGAAGTTTGTTTGTATGTAAATGATATAAGTTTTAAATGGGTTATAAATCTATCTCTGAAAATGTTATGTAGTTGAACTTTTTAAAATACTATTGTGTATTATCGGCGACAGATGAAGCTTTACATTTCAGTATAACATGGCCTCACATTGTATAGATTTTCAGCAATGACAGATCCGATAGTGGTTTTGTATAGCTTGATTAGTCGTCGTGTGTATCTACTGTACTTTTATCGCTTTTAAGTGTTAGTACATGTTATTCATGCAAAAAAGTTCGTGGAAACGTTGAGTTCTAGATGTTAAGACACCATGTCTGTTTCACTCAACTGCGAACTAACCATTAGAACATACGTAACGTTCCTATAAAGTATAAAGGGTGGCTCTATGGGAAGATATTTCAAAAATTATTTACAATATTACACTACAATCCAAAACTAAATACACTTTTAAAATTAATAAAACATTCTTATCTAAATCCACCATAGGTACAAACTGCCCAATTTTCCAAGCTTGCCAACTTTTCCCATTTAGGGGAGCACCTATTAAGGCCGTTTATCCCTTATCTCCACGGGCTGGATGGATCGCGCCATTATAAACCAATAATAGCGTCCACATCCGTTACAGATGGTAACGTGCCATAGGCATTACAACGGGTACAGTGAGTATGCTCGGTAATTACAGCCTCATTGTCCGCCTCCCTGTATGTTTGTCCATCAACTAGATTTACCGTCACTTGTGGTGCAGAAACACTGCACGGATATTGAACAATTTCCTTGGGTGAACGTAATTGCTTTAATTTCTAGCATAGATACAGGTTCATTATAATTATACCACGGCTAATACGCTTCTGATTCGAATGCAATGGATTCGATTCGAACTCCTTGATTGGATTGCGTTTCCTTCTATTCTTAAGTGTATTTACAGCTTATGAGTTTTTCTGAATTACTCTGCAAGTAGCAATCATGTAGATTGACTATTACTTCTCCAAGTCACATTTTCGTCAAACGAAATTCTGCCACATTCGGCGAAAATTTTATTTCGAGCTCAATTCTTTCTTGAAATATATTTCGTCGTACATTGAAGATTCACACAGATTTTCTGTCTTATTTGGCTTTACAATAAAAGGAAGGAAGCTAAACTTCCCGGGAAATGTTTTCATTGAGTATTCATTAAATTATTTATGAGACTTACCTGCAATCACAGCACAATGTTTCATGAATTTGAAAAATATTTTTGTTTTACTCAAAAGCGGATTTGCGTTGTTCTGTAATTCTGTTGCTCTTAATTAAGCTGATATGTTAACACACGACACCCATACCAATTACATAACGTATTATGTATATTATGTACACGAGTATTGCATGTACTGGATCTATTACTAATCTCTGATAAGTCTAAACGTTGACATTAATATTCAATTAGGTACGAACCGAAAATCTAATTGATTAATTAATCAATTATAAACGAATTGGTAATCCAGTTTACGTTTAATTGGTACCTATAAATAAAGTGTACAATAATGAATCATTTTGTGGTAGAAGTTTTAGTTTAATTGGCTTTTGGGACTCTTAATTCTGTTTAATTGTTCACGTGTATACAGTTTATAGTGATTTTATAATGATTAAAACCAATTATCAGTTTATTCCTTAAAAACGTGACACGGGGGGGGGGGGGGAAACTACGCCAGCTCCTATGAAAATTTTATTTGCTAAAATTGTAGTACATACTTAAGATGGCCTTTTTTTACAGTTGCTCAAACAATTCGCTAAAAATTTCAAAACATTATAGAATGCATTAATAAAATAAGTGAAACTAATAGAATTGGTTATGTTATAATAATAAGAATATCAATGATTTTTCAATTTATAATTTACTAGCGACCCGCCCCGGCTTCGCACGGGTCAATGTTATACATATAAACCTTCCTCTTGAATCACTCTATCTATTAAAAAAAACCGCATCAAAATCCGTTGCGTAGTTTCAAAGATTTAAGCATACAAAGGGACATAGGGACAGAGAAAGCGACTTTGTTTTATACTATGTAGTGATGGGAAAATGTCAAGATGTGTGTGCGTGTCATTTACAGAATGAAATGATTTGTCTTTAAGCCATTTGAATATTACGATCTGATCCTTATATACTCCTTTTGCTTCGTCAACATTCAAATATCTAATCACACATGCACGCCGGTTGCGAGTACTACCTCACCACTCTGCAGAAGGCCAGTTTAAGTTCATCTAGGATGCAGTGGGCATTTAAAGCAGACCATAAAAAAATTCATAATAAAATTTACTTTGCTTCAATAAAATTGCATAAAATTTGAGTGAGACCCAAAGGTGGGTTTGGGTGAGGGCAAAGGTCTGCCCGAATTACTTCCACTTCTCTCGATGGTGTGCTTCTTCTCACCAATTCGCGAGGAAGCCATCCAAGGCGTCCCGCCATCTTTCCCTCAGTCCCGCGACCGCGTCTAGCTGCCTCTGTGAGCCTTTCTGCAGAAAAATTAAGATCACAAAGAAAACACAAAAGCAATCGAAGACTGTATCTCAAATTGCTTCTATGTTTTAACTCCAAAGAAATACATTCCTATTCCACACCACTTCCAAACCTACAATTTAGAAATTAGCAATGCATATACCGGATAATGATAGCAAGCCGTTGCCATCAGAATTGATGGAGACCGAGGCAGGTTACATACTCTGAGGCTGGGCGAGGTGCCAAATAGAGGTCCCGGAGTCTAGTCTAGAAACTTATTACTTAGGCACTATGTACGGGAAGCCTGTCTTATTAAATGCATTATTACGATGTGGGTGAAATACTGCATGTGTATGGAATGAGGTTTAGAGGTGGGAACTATGGGATATAGAGGAAGGTGCAGAAAAAACAAAGGTTTTTGTTTTCTTTTTTGGAAAAAAGACCAAGACTTTTTCTTTGAAGTTACGTTAGAAAACAATTAAAAAAAAAACCTAATAAACTTTTAAAAACATACAATAAAATGAAACTTTTTTCGATTTGGAAATTAAAACTAGTCTCGGATAATATTAGAAATAATCAATTATTAATACACTGACGAATTTTATTGTTACTACATGATAAGCTTAATAAATATATAGTTCTTTTGACTTTGTGTTGCAAGTTTATTCCTCTTGATATTATAAAAGAAAGTCATAGAGTGTATTATGTTACATAAAGCTATATGAAATCATTTACTAGGTGACTATATGAAACGCTTAACATATTCTTAAGTTACTTTGAAGAGCTAAAAAAGGGAAATATAAAATAGTTTTCAATCAGCCGTTTTTTGTGTTGAGTTGAGTACCTATACCAAGGAGGTTCTGAGCAAAATTAATTATAATAAATAAATAAAATTGCGCGTACATGTCGCTTCTAAATATATAGATTATACCTACCTATATATTCAATAATATATTATTTAATAATAACAGTTTCCTACCTGCCTCGCAAAGCACGTTAAGCCGTTGGTCCCGGCTGTCATCTGTAGATCTTTAACAGTCGTTACAGGTAGTCAAATGGCCCAAAAAGTCTGACAACCAGTCTTACCAAGGGGTACCGTATTACCCAGTACTTACTGGGTTGTGGACGTCAGATAGGCAGTCGCTCCATGTAAAATACTGGTATTCAGCTGCATCCGGTTAGACTGGAAGCCGACCCTAACATAATTGGGAAAAGGCTAGGCAGATGATGATGATTATTAATACCAATGTTACATAAATAAACGAAACATGAAGAATTAATGTTTTTCATTACAGCGTAAACTCACAACCCCTTCTATTCTGACCAGTCGGTTAAAACAAATGCTCTTACAACAAATAAACAAAGTCGTACTGTAGACGTTGATTCTAAACCTAATGCTATATTGGACCGATTCGGCGAGATTGAGATTTATAACCCGCGCCTTTCAAACTAATGAAGTTCTATTGGTTCTATCGTATTTCCACTGAGTTTAGTTCACAATAAATAACGGTTTTACTTCGCTTTTATTTAGTTTCTGTTTTAGAGTTGGGAGTGATGGTATTAAATATGTAAAAGTTTGGTTTTGTTGTCGCATGTTGCACTGTTTGCCACCAAAATAATTATAAAAGCTGTAGCGGCACTACAAAAATACTGCAGCAACATAGAACAAAAAGTACTACATCGCCATCTATCTCACAGACGAAGAACTAAAGCATCGAAATACATTGAAATCCTACACCGCGCAAGTAAAGTTATCCGCGACTTAAGAGTATATAGCAGAACACGACAACAACTGTCGGGCATTAGCCCACCAGACACAACACCCGTCTGGTCGGAGTATCCTCCCTGTTCTATGGGGGATGAAAAACTTTACACCCAGGGGCCTTAGTCTGCTATTGCAATAGTGTCAGAATGGTCTATAATTGATTTAATAAGGCCCCGCGCAGACGAATTACCCTTTGTACGCACGTCAAACGAGTTTCGAACGCGCTTCAATACGCCGTGGGCTAGGGGCCTTATTAAATCAATTATAGACCATTCTGACACTATTGCAATAGCAGACTAAGGCCCCTGTTCTCCATACCCCCAAAAAGCGTGTCGTATTTCTACAACGAAATTCTACAGATTTGAATTGATGTTTTGGTAGCTTTAATGTTAATCGGATACATTTTCGACAGTTCCGCCATCCGCCGATAAAATGACACATTGTATTGGTACTGAACGAAAATGACTGTATGGATGATTCATAAATGCAATATTTTGTGGTTATTGAAAAGAGCCTAAAATCAATGTGTAAACGTAAGAGTTTTAGTGTTTTGTTCTTCGGGTCCTTGGTCTAGAATAAATAGCAAAACGCTAAGCATCAAAGAAGAATAGTTTGCAAAGAGAGAAATAAAATTCTTTTTAACCTTTTATGGAGACCAGAAGAACTGCGGAACACAAACCGTGTTTTTGAAACCAAGTGTAAAGTAAATGGTGTTTATAATGGACTCTGCACACCAAAGCCAACGAATTGTCGGAGGCATGTCGCCAACTTTTGTATGCGTCCACTTGACATGTCGCCGACATGTTTACAATTTGTTGAGCAAAAAACAAAACAGACTTCCAAAAAAAGAAACACTAAAAAATTCTAAAATAACTTGACTTTCGGAAGTCAGTGTCTTTGTTTGTATCTTTTTTGCCACCGACTTCCAAAAGTCAAGTTATTTTAGACTTTTGTAGTGTTTTTTTTTAAGTCAGTTTTGTTTTCGCAGAAAGTTTTATTTTTATTTTATCCTTTTTAGTTGTAATATACCACACAAATTCTTGTCATGAATTAATTTTTACGTTGTAACTAGAAGTTAGTTAAAGTACTCGTCAAGACGAATCATACGAGCAAACTCGAGGAGGTTTTGTCGTTTTATAACGGAGTTCCTATGGCCACCGTCCAGCTCCATCATCAGATCAGCTCCATGTCATCATAATATTACATTGTCTTGCGATATACACATGCGTGCAAAATTTCACCTCAATCAGAAATTGGGAAGTGTGTCAAATTTAACTAGCAAGTATCACGCGACGTCGCGTGATGTACATCAAAGCGCCTGCACGCGACGTCGCGTGATGTGACAATTAACGTGAGGAAAACAACCAAATTCTTAAACCAATTTTGATGAAATTTCTAAGGGACCAATCGGGAAGCATATCCTTTCAGATGAAAAAAGAATTTTTTAGATCGGTTTACAAATGAGGTAACAAACATGAACCACCTCCTTTTTGAAGAAAGTCGGTTAAAAAGGTTAAGTTAATGTACCATACATACTAGCAGTCAATCATTGTTGTTTAATTCCTTTGTCAATATCAGTGAAATACCTGAACTCAAGCTATTTACCAATGAGTTAGCCTCAATGTGCTGTCTTACCTACCTATTGTGACCATCATCATCTGCCTAGCCTTTTCTTAACTTTGTTGGGGTTGGCTTCCAGTCTAACCGGATGCAGCTGAATACCAGTATTTTACATAGAGCGGCTGCCTATCTGACCTCCACAAGCCACTTTTGGGCCACTGACTACCTGTAACAACTGTCAAAGATCTACAGATGATAGCCGGGATCAACGCCTTAACGTGCTTTCCGAGGCACGGAGGAAACTCGGTACGTAATGGGCGGTCACCCATCCACAGACCAACCTAGGCAAGCGCGGCTTAACCTAAAGATCGACCCGAGTGCCTGTTATTATTTTGCCACGAGCTCCTCACCAAGACAATAGAAATTGCTGAAACCGAATATAGACTTAAAACTTCCAAACTAATTAATTCTAAACAAAGAATATTACTTAACAACTTATTTGACGAACAGACGAACTCTTAGGACAGAAACGAATAATCATTATTCAAATTAATATTTCAACAGGAATCGTGCGAAAAGGTTGCGAACTTCGCTTTGAAGTTTCGTAAACAGTACTTCTTCGAAGGTCTGAAGTAGATTAAGATTTGTGTATTCCACCATCTGTGACCACTACAAGTTTTTGGGTTCCATGTTATAGAATTGTAAGGGTTACTAATTAAATTTGGGAACCTGCTAGATCAATAAAGTATTTCAATAGAACTTGAAAGTAATTGTAGCCGGGAGGAAATTTATTAAAATAGTTCTTGTTTTTTTGTGGTTTCGTAATTTGAAGTTTCTGTTATGAGGCTGGTAATTAATGAATTACTTATTTAGCAACTCTATCAAGTCGTTTAATAGGTACATGATACGAGTAGCAACACCAGTTATGAAAATAATTAAATTCCTTTCCACGGTCAATAAATGTAAATAATTTATTAATATATCACTTGAAGTACAGAGGCGGACTTGATGCTATAGGCATTATCTGCCAATCAACTTTTGGGTGATGCAGAGACAATTTGAATTAATGTTACGATAATCAAGGATTACGAGGATGTATAAAATACAATAAATATGTATCAAAATACTTTAATAAGGTTTAGGTACAAAATAAAAAGTATACTATTTTTTTCTTTGTAACCATAGCTCTATGAAATAGGTCTTCCAACATTTTATCACTCGAGACCTAACTCAAATCAAAAATAATTTACCAAAGACAAAAACCGCTCTAATACCCGTACCACCAAGTTTCCGCATCAATCAAAACACTCCTTAATGACTAACTTTGCCATTAACGGCGGTTGTTTGCCCCATATAGATGAACGTGCAGGGTCCCTCCCATAAGTCTATTACCAAAGCTTTGCCCGCAAACCCGCCATTTCACGCCGTATTCGATTGGCCTAATTGATCTCCACTTAGGGAACTAACTCCCAGGCGATTACGGAACTCCGGTCTAATAGTGATTTAAATGCGTGTTTAGGATTATGTACGTATGGAGGTCTTTATATTCTATTCGATAGCATCTACCCTTAAAGTATAGATTTTATTATCTTTATAATATGTGGGAAAATATGAACTGGTCTTCGGTAATTATTGGAAAATCAAGATGTTACTTTTTTGCAACTACTAAATAATGTTCATGGAAACTATTTTGGGTAACATTTGTTTTCACAACCTGTAAACATTATCTATTATCGTCATCATTCGGTCGGCTTCCAGGCTAACCACTGCAGCTGAATGATTAATATTTTACATGTGACTGTCAATCTGACCTCTACAATCCAGTTAGTACAGTAAAACGATACCCTTTGGTAAGACTGGGTGTTACACTTTCAGGCCACTGACTACCTGTAACGACTGTCAAAGATCTAGAAATGACAGCCAACGGTTACAGTGCTGTCCGAGGCACGGTATGTAGTGGGTGGTCACCCATCCATAGACCAATCTAGGCAAGCACGGCTTAACCTAAAGATCGACCTGAGCGGCTGTTATTGTTTAGCCTCGAGTTCCTCCATAACCTACGTTTACACTAATGTATAAATAAAACATGATACTCTACATGATGAGTTGAGACCATTATTTTTATTTATCGTTTATACTTTAACAACGCAGGTTGTAATATGAACGATTACTGCAACCATATTAAACAATTTTGTGCAACTTTGTACAAATACAAGTTAATTAGGTACATGTCTCAGCGTTAATCATACTAGTAAAACAGAATAATATTCTCTGCTTTTAGTTTTATAACCAAGTTGAAATGCAATGAAATCGCAACGAACTAATTGTTTGTCTTCCCGTTCAACTGTGAGTCTGTCGAGGAAATTAATTACTACCGCTTATAGTCGACAAGTTACTTTAGCATAATATTCTTTATTATTTCCGCTTTCAACCCTTCATGACTACGTTTATTCAACTTTTATTCTTTCATGAAGTGTATATTTGTAATTTAAAAATAACAGCTTATTACTGAATGCATATGAAAGTATTTACTTACAACAAAAAAACATTATAAAATTTTTGTCTGTGTGTTTGTTCCGGCTAATCTCCGAAACGGCTGGACCGGTTTTGACGGGACTTTTACAGGCAGATAGCTGATGCTAAAAGTATTTTTATTTTAGAAAAAGGATTAGAGTTCCATGAAAAAGAATGAAAACCTATGAAATTGTAAACAAAATTAAAAAAAAAAATGTTGGAGACGGTCATTGGTACGGGCTTAAAATGAATCACAAGTGCGCGGTGGTGACATCAAGCGATCTACTTACAAGTCTTCCAACACCACAGCGTGCTTGCTACAGAGTTTTGATGGTAAAAAACTCTGAGCCAGGATGACAGTCAGTGTCTGATCGCGGTGGAGTTAAGACCTCTTGGAACTGTACACGATTCATTGTGCCACGTATTATTGTGCTAAGTTGTAATCTCAAGTAATTCGTTAGTTTTGCTAGAAACAGTGTATCGCTC
Source organism: Eugnorisma glareosa (assembly GCA_947578425.1). Taxonomy (NCBI): domain Eukaryota; kingdom Metazoa; phylum Arthropoda; class Insecta; order Lepidoptera; family Noctuidae; genus Eugnorisma; species Eugnorisma glareosa. The sequence goes on along the minus strand of OX387970.1, from coordinate 15,529,447 downwards.
AGTGTCTTTTCATAGCACGATACCCACCTTGTGCCCTCATGATGTAGAAACCTAGCGGAGTAAATCCTGACACCCCGACAAATATATAATAATTTCACACGGATGAAGGTCCCGGACATTAGCTAGTATTAAAATAATGTAGGTAGGTAATGCCCTTAAAGTATTTAATACACAAATTAATACCACTCTCAAATTGTATTCATTAAAAAACTAAATCAATATTTCTGGAATTCTGAAAGTGAATCCATGGAAACACTTGTAATTGGCTACCTTAAAAAGCAGGTAAACCGTAAAAAAATCTCAGCAGAAACAGGAAAACCAAAACCCGCTTTTTTCAAATATTTCCTACCTAAAATCCCAAAGCTATAATTTGATTCCGTTTAAAAGGATTCTCTCGTAGTAAGGGTAAATTTATTTCCCATAATGCTTCGGGTTTCCATCATTCACTAGTATTTACATAGTAGGCCACTTGGCAATCCTTAGATCATTCAGGCCCGGATATTGGTACTAGTAGATCCCGAGCTGAGCATTCGATGTTCCAAGCTAATTGAATGGAGCATTCGGTTTTATATGAGCCCACTTCATGACGTACGGACCAATAAAATGGAAGCCGACTCAGTATTCAATAAAATATCTTTTTCTCGTTACGTTTTGATTGACTCTGAATTTAGTTGAGCTGATTAGTTCTAAATATAATCTTGATTTTGTGGTACGTAATAAAAGTAATGAGAATTTGGGAATGGAGTCCCCGAAAAAGATCACAGTACGATCAAGAAAATGTACATTTCTAGACTCAGTGATACATTTCTGAAGCTTTATCTTTTATTTTATCAGAAAATTCGAATGTCAAGTAGCAGACGTAAAAAAGAAGTTGTATAAAAGTGATTGCCATCGCTCTTCGTAATAAACGCTCACACGTTATAAGTTTCAAAGGCTGGAATAAAAGTAAAGGAAATGTTATTAATAACAAATCTAATGACAGCCGGTGACAGGCAGCGCCTGCTGTTACTACGGATATGAGCTACTCGTGCAATGCGGATGCATCCAGTAATTATGATCGTCGACGTTCCAATAAGCTTGAAGCTTCCCTGTGATAAACTGGCTTGCTGTTATTGCAAATACGACTGTATTGACAGATGCAGTGAACAATATTGATGAGAATCATATTTTGTGTGGCAAGACGTAAATGCGTGATGCTGACAAACGGACAGCGATAGTGGTATTGGTGAATCATCAAAATTATACGAAATTGGTGGAACCCATCATATTGTTTTCAAGTAATATGGATCAAATATGGTTGCTTTGCGAACCTGATAGACGCATGAAGCTGGAAAACGATATAGCTTAGTTAAATTGAAGTCACTAATAAGTCTAAATATTGTTACCATCGCGGACGCGCGCAATACTTACCACCAAATCAATAAAACACCTTGAATTTTGTTCAGCTATCACATATTAAAATTAATTTAAATTCTTCTTGAGAACGCAGCGCAATGAAAAATCGAGTGTTCCGCAGAATAAGATGAGCAAAATTACGTATGTAGATATCAACGTTTTGCTGTGGCTCAATTTACTAAGAAAATTTGAAATTTAAGACGGTCCACCATTTTCAACTGGATAAATTCCTTACAGAAAGTACGTAGAAAATGGTAATCTGTTTAACCGAAGTATTAATTTCAATGGACGGGTCCGTGGTGGCTTTGAATTCGTTTCTTCAGAATTTGCAAAATCGTTCGTAATACGAATCCGATTAGTTTGAATAAAATCTGCGAATAAATTCCTAGTCGGAGTCTTCGGGTCGAGGTGTAATGTATTCCGAAAGTTTATGGTCTTCCATTTTCAAGTTTATTTTTCTTATACAACGATCGGATTGAGTTCCCTCAACTGTACTTTTTCTTCGTTTAAGGTGCTTAGTTCTGCACACAACTACCGCGATTTAAAATTGATGTACCGAGAGTGAATCTACGTAGAACTGAAAACTCCACAAAGATACTAAGTTACTTAAATGATTTGCTTAACAAGTGTGACAGCAAGTTTCATACAAAGCTTTACCAAACTCAGTTACAATCACTTCTAACATTTTATTCTCTTTGTAGACAGAAATATAATTTAATTTAGCTCTCGCGTTCAACGTAGATTACTCGTAAAGCGAATATCAGCAACCATTTGTTACAAAGTTGGCGGCTAGCAAACAATTAGGCGGAGTTACGCTGAGGGCTCACGGGTCGGATCTGTTTGCACTAAGTACATGTTTGTTGACTATAAACATTCCTCACCGGATATTAGCCCTTGTCCGAACGTGCGGAAGAATGTGCTCGATTCAATGTCTATTAGTTCTTTGACACACTTCTGCAAAGTTCAGCTGGATCAAATACGGGTTTCCAATGTTTGAGCAAACTATTTTAATAGTGTGCATCAAACTGACTGTAATAACAGTTTCAGGAATGTTGGTTTGTGTCTGACAAAATGGTGTGCAGTCAAATTAATGTTAGGTGCAGTCAAAATATGTTTTGTTGTATTCATTAAAAAGTCAAAATATCGGTGTCAGTTTAACGTTTAAAAGGATGCAAACCACAGATTAATATTAATTACATTAAATTCGGACACTTCCCTTGATCGCCCCAATTCATAATTATGATTTTAATTCTTTTATACCCTCATTAAAGCAAAGTCCTACACACAGGAAAGGTTTAATCTTCATTAGCAAAGTGTCAGAAGTACATTACGTTTTAACTGGACATTGTCACAAAACGTAACATGATCTCGCTCCAGGAAAAAGATACGAGAGATTTTATTATTTCATTTGATACAGATTTGTGTGACGAAGTCGCAGGAATATATTCACGTCAGATATTGACATTTCCTTCAATAAGAAGCCTATCAAACGTCGGAGGATCACAACTTATTACGGTAACAAATGAACCGATAACAGTACAGTCTTATATGTTTCTTTACAAAGACGTCAATTTTAACTAGAGCTTTGGAGATGGTGATGATTTTCCTTTGTAGTCTGTGAGTCTTGATAAAGGGGAGGGCGGTGGAGACTTAGTTATGTTGGGCGCTGTATATTATGTCGTTGTAGGAGAATTCATATAAGCTACGGGCGCCTTCCGCCGCGACGTTCGTTGTTATGGTGAGGAAATGGACCCCAGTCTCGAACGGAAAAGTGAGTATTCCGTGCTTCCTCGCGGTTCTGTAAACAACGATCAGACAAATGATCATTACGATTAGACGGGTATTTTTATATCGCCTTTATGTTATTACTCCATTTCCAAAAACGTTTTCTGTGCCAAGTATTGGGAAGAACAAGTTTGTGTGCAACTCTCATTCAAAACCGATTTGGCTCCAGTTACCTAGGATCAGACGATGTTCAATATTCATCACGGTGCGGTGCAAACTTGTTTTGGGAAATGCTGTTTATACATCAGGATGTAGGGAAACTGTCGTGTGGAAAGTGTTTGACTAAAAAAACGATGGATGGACTGTGTGAAGGTTTATATGGCAAGAAAGGAGGTGTCTGATGAGATGACGAGTAATAGAGAAATATAGAAGAAGAAGACATGCTGCGCCGACGCCAAATAAATTGGGATAAAGACAGCAGAACGATGATGACATAAAGATGTAGGGGTTCGCTTTAATCCTGATTGATGTGAGATTAATGGCGAAGCTTTATTCGTTATAATTAGTGACAGTAAAACACCCGTAGAACTAAATGTTCTGCTGACCGCGGACTTCGTGTTTCCCCGGCTTGTGTATTAAGGGCGGCGTTGAAAAAGTGATCGTGCATTTGTCTGTTTGTGCAATATCATCACGTTGTTTACACGGTGGGAACAGTCAGCGGTAAATGTGTTTGTTGTTGGAAATGCGATAAAATGTTTTGTAATTTCGCTGTCTTTCGAACTTCTTGTTTTACGAGCGATTCCGAATTTTGCTAACGCAAGTTTTATAGACACGCTGAGTGCTGTCAAAGAATTGTTCATTTTATTCTCCGATTTCGTTTTATATTTTTCCGGATTTTTAAGTTTTGGCAGTATCCTTTTTATTTATAGTCGTAATCTTTAGTGTGTTTCAAGTTCATTTTATGAAATGAGCTAAAAAGTTTTTTATTTGTATTTTAAAGACAAAAAGTTTGTGTTCTAAATTCCTGCTCATATGAGATAGACGAAGAGTTCTAGCGAAATAAATGAAAACGAAATGTTTTCTCAATTTTAGTTTTGTCTTCAAGCCAAATAATATGCCAAACCGGAGTTTACTTTTTGTGTCTTGTATAAAAATTTTACGACATTTATTTAACAAAGAAATTTAATCTTTTTAGAATATTGCGCACAGAGATACTTGAATTTTCACTTTTGTCAACCTTTTCAAGTAAATGTCTTGAAAAGTATTTTCGGAAATCGTAGTTGTAGAATACAGTACGAGAATGCTTAAATTTATATCATTGCACGTGTAAGATTTACGGGGAACGTTCCGTGCGTGGGGGTTTTCTAAAACGTAGTAGATCTTCCTTATTTATGTTTACAGCTTATACCGGCCGCTTCCATTTCGTATATAGTTTGAATCCGTTTATCGGATTTCGAACACGTTTCGGTCGAATCCCATATCGGTGGACTTGATATATAAGCGTGGCCGGGTACCCTTATAAAATTACCGCTGTGGAAAGAATCGCTACGAATGAGGATACAATAAGAATATTCAAATGGCCGAGATCGTTCTCTCATATGAATATAGAAAGACGCTTATTTATTCGAGAAAAAAAAAGTCTATTCATCTACTAGATTTTGACTATATATTGCCTCTTAAGAGAAAATTGAAGTTGAAGATAGAAAAATGAATGGTGGATTCTACGTTGTGCTATGACTACAAAGTACAAATTTGCTTGGCCTACTGACAATGACGAACGCTTGCGTGCCCAACAATACAGGTGTGGCAATTCATACCGTATTATCTTTTCGTACGTTTTTATCTTAGCAAACATAGATAACCTAGCTAACGTTTATCTGGTATGATAAGTTAGCAGTTACAATCCGATCGAGACAGTGTATGGTCAACACTATTTTAGTGTTTCAATATAAATTTGTTTGTGGTACTAAGTGTGTTTGAAGTGTGATGGCTGGAGCTGGTAGGGGTGAGGGCAAAGGCCCAGTGGTGGGCAAATTGGAGTCCCAGATCTATTGTATCAAGTACACATTGTTTTGCTTCAACGTCGTATTGTGGGTGAGTATTGCGCAAATTGTTAACTTTGTTGGAATTTTCGTTTTATTTTGTAGACAGGAGCTTTGAAATTACTTTGGGTGTCGATTTGCGAAAGTTACGTTAATAGTGTATTGGAATTAGGTTCCTTTATTTCATGTCACGTTTATTTAGCCTGAGTGAGCGCGCTTTGATACTCGTATGCTCGTATGACTCACTGTGAAATAACTAATGAAAATTGAAATACAGAGAATTTGATACGCGAACCTATTGTGAAATACCCGTGTGTAAACTAAACCAAACCTGAACTTAATTAGGACAAATGTACCGGTAAATTCGAGATATAGGTAAAGTTCTAATTTCGGTTATCATTCAATTATGTTTGTCAGTGACTGCGATGGCGAACGATTAACACGCGAGCCAGTTCAGTATTGCCAGTTTGTGATATTTTTCATGCACCGTTTAGTAAATGGTAAACAGGGTTTTATGACTCATATATTTTATAGGTTTAAACGCGATAGTTTTAATTATGAGCATGGTCATTTGATTTTGACATTTATGAATGAGGCAGTGTAATGATTAGTTGGTAAACTATGAAATAAAGAGGACTACACAATGTATACCTACATTGTTTTTTGTATCTACAACAAACTATGAAGAATGGAACAGCCCTACACTGTTTGATTACTATTGTATGTACCTAGAAAGCTAAACTATGCCGAATAAATAATTCATGGATTAAATGACTTAAATGACTTTCGACCAATGAAACTAGATTGATCCAAAGGCAACGTAGATTAATTATTTTTGTGGTTCCAAGTATACAATGTATTCTTTCTTAATACAGATATTATCTACTCTTTTGTTCACGCTTTTTCAATATTGACAGTCTTTTGGATATCAGTGATGGTGATAAAGTATCGAATGTTATCTAGATCCATAGACATACACTTTTTGTTTATAATTTTATTATATTTAGTATCTCAAAATAGATGAAGGTCATGTAACAAAAAAAACTCAAATTAGTGACCCAAAAATAGTGTCCTTCGAAGAGGCACCAAAAAGGTTGTAGGTATTTTTAGCACTAGTATCATTGTTGGTGAGATGTTAAGTACTAATAATGTCTTTAGCTCTAAAAACCAGCCAAGTGTGAGTCGAACTCGTGCATGAAAGGTTCTGTACCATCTTAGTAGTCCCCTTTAATTTTTAATTTATTATATTTGTTGATAACAACTAATATAATAAAAATTCCGCTATAAAGCTGCAACAGAAATACATAATCTGTGAAAATTTCAACCATCTATCTGTTACGGATCATGAGATACAGCCCTTCTGACAGTCAGACAGACCGACGGACAGCAGAGGCTTAGTATTCGATTCCCGTTAGTTACCTTTTGTGTACGGAACCCTAAAAAGATATTTAGGTTTCAAAATACCTATACTTCTATAGGTAGAACTGGCAAAGATATTCCTAGTTGAATACTTGTTATTTAATTATAGAAATAATTTTAAGATCATTGAATGAAAGGTTTCACTATAATTTACGAATAGTACAAAATGTGTTTTCAGAAAACATTACTAATTCGATTCTCGGAATTTTCTTGAATTTCCCATATTTCTCCCATATTTCGTAATCAACTGTATTAACCGAAATGAATGTCACCGAATATTCCAATAACGTATTTATCATTTCAGTACGAGTATAAGTCTTCTTCTTGTACAAAAAACCACTGTTCCGGAGTCCTCGAAATGTCCAAACTGGTAGCCTATCATGACGTCTTAAAGCAGGAGTAATTCCAGTGTGGGAAAGAGATGGCGCTAGACGACCTGTATAGTTCTGTCTCTTTCCCACACTGGAATGACTCCTGCTTTATGACGTCATAGTAAAACCCTAGGTACCTAGTGATAGAGGCGCTTAGATTTTCGATTTTTCATGTTCCAAATTTTTAATTCATGATATTGATTACAGCGCGATATCAACACCTAACCTAAAATAAAGGGCTTGTACAAAGAATGCGTTATCAGCGCCTGATAAGCAGCCTGTCCTGTTTTCCAAGTACGAGTAGATACAAGTATGCAGTCATACATGATGATTCATGAGTTCGTACATAATTTGTGTGTGACTGATGTTTTTGTAATGGTATTGCTTCCGTTTAGTTCCTGGTTTTATCTTGAGAAACGGATGATTAATGTTAGTTTCCTCTAATTTGTAGATATTTTGATTATAATGTTTTTCTTTAAGTTTTTTTTTTTTTTTTAATTTCGTATTATATTAAAAGGAAAAAATGCACATTATAAATACAGACTACAAATAGAACTAAAATAATGCTAAAAAGAAGACTAAAACTAAGTCCCTACATATACAGCGTGTAACAGAAAGGGTATAATCATATGGAATAATGTGGTACGGACCATCAAACTGAAAAACTTTCTCTATGGGATTTGATGATGATTTCGATGGTGGTCCATCGAAATCGTAAAAAAATAATCAGCTGTCCTGTACAAAATTTCAATAACTACTCGACCCAAATGTATGGGACAGCTGATTATTTTTTTACGATTTCGATGGTGGTCCCATAGAGAAAGTTGTTCAGTTTGATGGTCCGTACCACAGTATTCCATATGATTATACCCTTTCTGTTACACGGCGTATACAACGACGACAATAGGAATAGGACACTTAGGCGTCAAAGTACTCCTCCCCATCGATGTCATCCGGAAACGTGCCCAGAAGACTGGCAGCATTGCCACGTTGAATAGTTTTAGATTTCTATGTGTGATTGAAGTGCCTTTTTATAGATTGGTAGAAACCGCACATCATCAGTGGTTTTATTTACATTACGACAATCACATTTAATGCTACGAAATAAGGCGCTTAAAAATATCTTACTGTTACTACTAATGATAAATAAAGTTCGGCTAACAAATTTTAGGGCATTTTATTTTTATATGGAATGAAATTAAGTATTATAAGTACTTAAATACATTTTCTATAGCAAGAAGTTATTTTTTTAGATATGTATTTTATATCCTACCAGAATGTTTTCTTATTTGACCCAATGGTTGACAGGTAGAGAATGACTTATGGCATTAAGTCAGCCTATGTGCCACTATTGTACACGAAGTTTAAATAAATAAATAATGAAATTCGTTGTACGCCTTTAAAAATAATGAACAGGCATTTTCTGGGCACGCTCGATCCATTATATCCCTCAACTATCGCTTTCCATCAGGCGTGATCCAGGTCAAGAGCAGGACTATTTTATAATAAAAAAATAAAAATTAAACCAGTAAACTAAAATATATATTTTACTTAGTATATTTTAATTACAACATTTAGAAACTTATACTGTTTATAATCTTCCGACATCATATATCTATATTATGTGTAGTTTAAATCTAAATGTAATCAACACGGAAACTTCTGCTATTAAAAATGAGACAACACTCCGTACAAAGCCGACATCCCAAACATCCAGCAACATAGGAAGTTGTTCCAGTAAATCCTCCCTCGACTTAAAACTATTTACCACCACCACGAAACTGTCAAAATCAGACCACAAGTTCATCGTGTTTATAATTTATACAAGTAGTAAAGTTAGTGGCAAGTAACAGACATTAGCGACACGTGGTGGGGGCGTCCGCACTAAATCTTGGACTTGCAAGCAAGTACTGGCATACAATAAGAATTGGAGAAGTAAAACTTACGGTTCAAACGCGTCTTATAAGCGTTAAAGTATTACGTTATTTCATACAAACTTTGAAGTCATTTGTTTTCGAAATGACTGAACCTATTTTAATGAAACTTCTTAACTTAAGCAAGATATGTATGTCTAAAAATAGCCAGATAACATTTTCGATATGTCTTATAAAAAAAAAAGCTGAATGGAGCTGATGCATGCGTCATGTTCGTGAACGGGCGCTGTCAGTTGGTACTGGTCATCTCTTAGCGGTTTATTTTCACTACTTTGTTTTTAAATTGTTGATAATTATAATCTTTTACTCTGGACGCTCTTAATGTGCACGTCTTTCTACATCGTTCTCACATATATGTATAATCTCAACATGAATGTGTACGTATGTAACCAAGATCTTGTAACAATATTTTAATTGAAAAGAGTGTCCATGCAGTTTCTTGCCCATTTTTCTCCATAGAGATCTACGCTTTGGAATGGGCAACTACAGTACTTTCACAAGTTATTATGCCTTGTGTCTGTGACTGTAGCTTCGCCTTTGTTTTTCTGACTTTAAAAGTGCCTGCGAAGGTCTAATTGAAATAAACGCTTTGAGTTTGAGTTTGAGTTTGAAAGATCATAGGTTTTTATTTACGGAAAATCTAAAATGGGTCTAATTTAGCTGTAACATTATTTTTCGAAAATGTTCTCTATCAACTTTGTAGACATATTATGTATCCTGCTTATGCGTATAAAGTTTCATTAAAATATGTTCAGTCATTTCGAAAACAAATGAGGTCAAAGTTTGAATCAAATGCCGTAAGACGTTAATAACGCTCTTAAAAGCCTACAGTTTTGGGGAGTACGATATGTCCAGTCAGAGTTGTACCGTTGCTTGCTAGTCTTAAGATTGCAATTCGATTATGTTCAAATCAATCCGGTGCATGGCATCAGAATCACGTTCATGGAAAGACAGAAAGAAACATCATCATCATCGATTATTTATGATGCAATCTACATCGACTGGTCGACGCCCGCGTCGATCGAACGCAATCCCGAAGGCCTAATGCTATTTTAAACTAATGCAATCGCGTTTTCAATTTGTAGGTACTAAAACGGAACTAGCGTCCGTCTGATAACAAAGACAGGAAACATAATTATGATTATACAAATTGATGTTTAGTCAGTGATAAAAACTAGAAAGGGTTTCAATTGGACCTATCAGTAGCGCATTCGAGCTCGATCAATTGCTTGACAAAATTAACAACTTTGTAAAGCGGTCAAGCACGAGTCATAGACAAGTGGTGCGCACGAACAATTAAGGGACCATAAGCGTCCCTTCTTCATAGATTTCCTAGTCTATGGTACTTGCAACTTAGCTATCCACAACTTACTCTTGACACAAGGGGCATTGAGCCCACTTAATTAATGAGATCAAATAATATTGCGTAGATGTGTAGCCCTGAGGGTCTGAATGGGGTGAATTGATTTGTTTTCAACGTATTGATACTGTACTGGGGTCTGGGGAGCTATTAATAAACTTATCGATAATTAGTTAGATGGTGAGGGCGTAGCCTTTGTTTTTATCCATACAATATACATATGTTATGAATGCGAAAGTTCTTTATTTTTTATCCACACGAACACACTTGAAGTGTAGGTGTACACTTTGGACACTCCAACATATCGGACATTGTTTAAAGTATATCTTGTCTGCCTGTTTTTAGGGTTCCGTACGTCAATCGGCAAAACGGAACCCTTATAGAATCACGCAACCCTTATAGTATGTCTGGCAAGACCCTTTTTCTCAGGAATGCGTGGCGGTATCAAGCTGAAATTAATACCAAATTCCCAGGTCTGCTACCCCTTGGAGCAATAAAAAAATCAAACTTGTAAGATATGACTGTTTAAATCGCATATTATGCGATTTTACAAGGGAATCAAAACCTGTTAAAGACTACTTCGATTTGACCTGGAATCATGAAATTTGGAAAAATGCAAGGCTGTACAGCACAGATAAAGAAAAAATTAAAAAATAAATACATACATATATGGTTGATGACAGTTAAGATATTTTTTTTTAGATAATGTCCCGGAACCCTTCATGCGCTAGACCGACTCGCACTTGCCCGGTTTATTTTTCGTCTTTCAGACTTTCAACGGATTTTAATAAAAGCTACACAGAATGACCATTTACCAGGGTGGTCAGGGTTAGGTCATAGAACACCTATTTTATCTCAGTACCTTAGTTTCGTTATTAGGTATTATTCGAACCTTCATCCGAAGTCTTTTGCAAAAATTAAAGAAAAATTATTTCTTAGCCCGCACAGGACAAAACACAAAAAAATGTGTTACATTAACAGTACGTGTAGGTACCAAAAATATATATAGATAGATAAACCATTTATTTAGTGCACACAAAGACACACAGAAGCACAATTAAATGATACAATTTACAGAAATATTGTTTAAATACCTATATAAAAAAACAAGGTGCCAATACACAAAAATGAAAACATAATTTACGAAAGAAGTATAGTAACCCCATGACAAACTTCAAATAAAAAACGAGTATTTAAACAAGTTGCGGTGTGCGCCTCATGGTTGCACCAAATGGGAGTCCAGCTCAGCATGTGTCAGGCATGCACATGACGGTGATATAAAAAAAAAACAACGAAATTAGTCCTGTACGAGGTATCTCAGCGTGGTGCTGTAATATTTAAGAAAAAACGTCACAGCACTGGTATTCTGACAGAGCCCAAAGTGAATTAGTCCTTGTAGTGGGCGAATACAAGCTGAAACATTAATATTCATTCAAAATCAGATCATAAATATTGGCCTTCAGGAGAGTAATTACGATGAGGCTAAACTTAACATATTCAGGGAAAAGTATTCAAAGATGGTTGGCCGTTGGTCCCGTTGGTCTAATGGTTGCAATCGCGACTGTTGAGCATGAGGTCCTGGGATCGATTCCCAGGTCGGGCAAAGTGTTAATGGGATTTTCCATTAGGAATTTCTCAGTAGTAGCCACGGAGTAAGGACTCGTGCCCGGTTGATAGCAATGAGCTCGCCCCCTATTACATGGGACTTAGTCATAACTGGTGAAATGTGCATGTACTATTAGGTACAGCTCTGCCTAACCCCGGGGATTACAGGCGTGATTTTATTCAAAGACTGATTTTATTAGATGATTCAATTGAACATAATTATAATAATCTTGTTATTCGGTCTGATTCCTGCAATTGACTTTCAATATTTAGGTACCATTAAGATAAATTAAGGTCAAGTAATAATATATACAGCTTGTAACAGAAAGGGTATAATCATATGGAATACTGTGGTATGGACCATCAAACTGAACAACTTTCTCTATGGGACCACCATCGAAATCGTAAAAAAATAATCAGCTGTCCCATACATTTGGGTCGAGTAGGTATTGAAATTTTGTATAGGACAGCTGATTATTTTTTTACGATTTCGATGGTGGTCCCATAGAGAAAGTTGTTCAGTTTGATGGTCCGTACCACAGTATTCCATATGATTATACCCTTTCTGTTACACGCTGTATAATGTCTCGGATTTATTTTTGACTCAGATTCTAACTCAATGTCTGTTTATATAGAAATGGTATCAATTTCACATAAAAACTCTTTTGATGTCCCCACTATAGAAAATAAACACTGGACCTAATTGAGGCAGAGTGGGCGTCTGAATATGACGAAGTGTAGTATTTTAAGTGACCTGAAATATCATAGAAAAATAATATTTCTGTAAATAATATGAATGTCAGCAAAGGCCTTTCAGATATGAATAATCAAACTCAATGTAATCGTGATCACTATTCGAGTTACTTGAGGGAACTTACATATTGTGGAAATTTTGGGGCAGATAGGTTTGTGTGTTCGGGACTGGTACGTGTGGTGACATCGACAGCCAGGCATGTTGGTGGACCAATCTGTTAGGTGTTGCGCTATCCAGTGGGGGGTTCTCGCGAATGTAGGGACTTGTATCTCCCGGGCCCCGGACACATGGTAGTAGTAGGAACAGTGGGCTATTAGTCGGTCCCCAGACAGAGGGTATGAGGAATTTCCCACTCAAAAAAAAAAAAACAAAAAATGGTGAGGCGCCACTGACGCATGTGCTCCACACTCTCAACCTCATATCTAGTGACGTTGATTTATTCCATTGTCCTCTGAGTGAGTTCACAAATAAATGCATTGTTTATAATAAGTTACAAAACTTAATATTGGTATTGGGAACACTATCGCATTATGTAAACATGTAATGATAGTTGTAACTGTTGTATATTATATGTATTTTTTTTATTTTTTTTTATTTTTAAATATTACATTTATTAATTAAAATAACCTAAAGTAAATAACCTAGCAACAAACTTAAAAAATGGCGTCAAAAAACTCCTCCTTATATGTATTAAATAAATACACGTGCCAATTCCTAACTTTTGTTTATCGCATCGAATAATTTGAATTGAATGTTTTCCGTAAATTACTAGATTTTTACGAGTCTTTTGAAAATAAAGTGCTTATTAATATTTTACGCAATCCACGTTCTGTCACAATTTCATCAGATGGAAAAATTGACATTTCAGAACAGGCAAGTGACAAGAGTCCAAAGAAGAACCTATCATTGCACACGTCGCAGAGTATCCAGATCTACTCAAATAATCCCGCCAAAGACAAACCACACAAAATTCCAGTCAGAATATCGACGAACGTACGAAAAGTCCCTATTTTTCTCGCCTTCATTTATTTCATAAAAACAGCAGCCTTTACATAAAACAATAAACATCTGCAGCTCTCCAGCTCCACGTTAATCACCCGAGCTGTTCACTATAAATTGGAGTGTGGAACCCAGCGCCAAAAACTGCGGGTCGTGGCTTCAAGAGTCACTCGAATCGCACCTGAGCTCTCGTTAAGGTGTTCTTGCAATGAGAAATAATTGTCGAAGTTACTCACTTCTCGTATCGAATAATTGACGCCTGGATTCGAGCCAAGACGAATGCAAGCGTGATTCGGTTCTGGTTTTTGATTGCTTCTGGAATTTGTTTACGTAGCTTGATTTGTTCTTAGTTTAAGTAAAGACACTGCATTCTGTTGTGTTCCAATTTGGTGCAAAATTATGGCAATATTCGTAGCTATTTCAAAAGCGTTCAAAAGCGTATTTCTACACCGACTTTCGACAGGATTGACTTTGACAATAACTTTTCCGTAGCTTATGTCAATGTATCACTTTTCCATCATATAGAAGGCTGACTGATTGTCATAGTAATTGAACCAGTCTATCAGATGAGACTGTGACATACAGAAAGAAAGACAAAGAAAAAGTATTTATTAGCCCGCACAGGACAAAACATTAAAAAAAAATGGTTACATTTACATTTGTAACAAAATAATAAAAGTAATAATAAAAAATAATAAAAAAATACTACGAAATTAGTCCTGTACGAAGCTAAAAGCTACACAAATCATTCTGAAACTGAGCATTGCATTCAGTTCAAACACTATAAAGTTCCTCAGGAATATAATCTAAACTATATGTTTAAGATAACGCCCACTATCATGTCACATTTATGAGTTTAGTCACTCTCAAATTCTTGATGCAAACTTCAGCAATTTGGAACATTCCCAATTAATTTTCTGGAACTTTGTCTTGCGTGGTCGTAGGTCAGTTTGAATATATTAAAATGTCTAAGAGCCGCGTTCGTTGTTGGCAATGCTCTTTGGGTATGAAACTTAAGAACGTACCAGAAGTTGGCCGAAGGACTGAAGATGTTTGAAAAAACTATTCTAGAATAACCCTAAGGTTATTTCAGAAGAGTTTTATTCAGGAATCATTCCTCGAGGACGGTTTTCCAATGAATCCCTGTGGTGATTACCATCTTCACCTTTTATGGAAGCATAGACGTGCATGAAAGAAGAGTTTTCGACTCTGAATACTTATGGTGCAAATAGTCACACAACCAAAACCAGCTAAGATTGTGAATTACATAAACGGCTTGAGTTTAACCTAATTGTTCAACACTAACGCAGTATGTAACAGTGTCTATTAACATACGTAATTGCTGAATGCATCTATCTGCGTTAAATACAGCGGAATAAGCCATTAAAGTTCATCCTAGATATTGCAAGAATGTTGGGTTTTGTTATTAAGTCGCTGCTGCGGTTTCGCTTGTCATAATGTTTTTATTATTTATAGAAAGTCATCCTTTTTCGTCGGTCGGCTTCCAGTCTAACCAGGAACAGCTGAATACGAATATTTTACATGGAGCGACTGCCTATCTGACCTCTATAACCCATGTAGTACTGGTTGATACGGTAGCCCTTAGTAAGACTGGTTGTCAGAATTTCGGGCCACTGACTACCTGTAAACTACTGGTACTGTACTTTATGGAAAGTAATGGACGATGATGAATGATGATGATGATGGCTGTTGATGGTGGATGGTAATGGTGTGGAGTGGATGGTAATTTTTATGGGATTAAATTGCATGCATGAGGTTCTGGGTTCAATTCTCAGGTCGGGGAAAGTATGATTCTGTTTATCCATCAGGAATTTCTTATTAGCAACCACGGGGTCTGGATTTGTGCCCGATTGATGGCAATAGGCTTGCTTCCTATTATAATGGGACTTAAATTTAACTGGTGAAATGCGCGTGTGCTATTAGGTACACCTGTGCCTAACCCTTTGGGAATTATAGGCGTGATATTATGTATGGTTGCATAACTGACTGCCCGAGGTTCGTTTGTTGATAGTTCGTCTCCAAAGTACAAGTAGCCAGCTTTCTACAACATACCTCCGCTTTTCTTTTAGTATTATTTACAAATAAACGCTGCATTCTCGAGAACCTATATATATACTATAACCTTATATAAACTTAACTAAATCTTTTGTTAAATAAACAAAATATTTCAAGAACCTTTCTGTGTTTAACTCCTGTGAAAAGGGATCAGAGAAGTTATAAAGGGTGTAACAAGACCCTTCACGAAGCCGAAAGGGACTTTTTCTCCCCGTCATTGCGATCATTTTTTTGTTCTAGACCATACCTGGGAACCTTCTAGTTATGGAGACATTGGGGGTCAAAGTTCCAACTTTTTCACAACTTTTATTTTGAAGCACTTGTTTTTGTTGTAAAATGTTTACTTTGAACACCTCTACGACCTCCGTACTATATTCTATCCATCCATCAGCACAATGCTTTGAGTGCGTTACATTGAGTCCTACCGTAAAACGTAATTTTTCATCCCAAAAAAAAGTGGTTTCCCAGCAACAATTTTTGCGTAAAGTTACTTATTTTGATGTACACAATGCTTGGTTGACAGCTTCGTGAAGGGTCTTGTTACACCCTGTATATAGATATATATGTAGATGTTCTATTTCGTAATATCCGACTCCTCTTGCCAGACAGATTGAAATCGCAAATAGCACATCTGATTGCTGTGCAATGCTTTTAGTAAATTAGAACGGTTCGTAACAGAGCGAGATTCCATCCATAAATAATATATCAATACAATGCTGGTGACAATTAAGTAAAATTTAGGTAATTAATTATGTCGTACTATGTAATGTCTAATGCTCGTGCCTTCTCTGTTGAGAAGAGGCCTTTGCCCAGCAGTGGGACAGTAATAGGCTGATATTTTTTTATTTATTTATGTAATATACTACTAACTTGATTTGAAAAGAGTGTCCATGGAGTTTCTTGCCCATTCTTCTCCATGAGATCTACTATTTTCGAATGGGCAACTACAGTCCATTCACAGTTATTATGCCTGTTGCTGGTCAGTAAGTAGCTTATATGCGAAAGTGCCTGTCATGGGCCTCTTTGAAATAAATGTTTGAGTTTATGTTGTAAAGCTCGTGGCTAAATAAAAACAGCTGTACGGGTCGATCTTCAAGGTTAAGGCGCGTTTGCCAAGGTCGGTCCATTGTGGGTGAACGTCCATTACATACCGAGTTTCCTCCGTGCCTCGAAAAGCACGATAGATCGTTGGTCCTGGCTGTCATTTGTAGATCTTTGACGGTCGTTACAGGTAGTCAGTGGCCCGAAGATCTGACAACCAGTCTTACCAAAGGGAACCATATTACCCGGTACTAACTAGGCTTTAGAGGTGGTTCATTCCCGTCAACCCCCACCGGTCTATCCCCACTTGTGGCAGTTGCAACTATTTTTCGCATCTTGCGTCTGGTCAGTCGCATTTGCTCCTACCTCTGTCTCCACTGGTGGAAGATGACACTTACATTAGTGGTCTCCTCCACCAGTGGTGGCAGACTCGACGATTAAGTAGCCGTCAGACACCACCAAGTATTTCAACAAAAAAATTAAAAAGAAGGATGGCCTTTCTCGGCCTTTCTGGGCCCAACTATGAATGCAGTCGCTCCATGTAAAATACTGGTACTCAGCTGCATCCGGCAAGATTTGAAGCCGACCCCAATAAAGTAAGGAAAAGCCTACGACGATGATGATGTACGCTGGTGGCAATTTTATACTTAAACATAGATAACTGGTAAAAGTTGGTTTACTGTTATGTACACCCCTGCCAAACCCATCGGCGATTGCAGGCGTGTTTTTTTGTTATAGCATAATTTGATTTACACGTTCAATACAGTCTCGTCAGTCGATAATATAATAATCGTTTCCAATTGAATTATCGACTGACACAACTTCCTCCGTGCCTCGGAAAGCACGTAAAGCCGTTGGTCCCGGCTGTAATTTGTAGATCTTTGACAGTCGTTACAGGTAGTCAGTGGCCGAAAGTCTGACAACCAGTCTTACCACGGGGTATCGTATTACCCAGTGATGACTGGGTTGTGGGTTGTACAGGCAGTCGCTCCATGTAAAATACTGGTATTCAGCTGCATCTGGTTAGACTGGAAGCCGACCCCCACATAGGTGGTAAAAGACTAGGCAGACGATGATGATGACAAGAACTTCAGCCATTTGTCTCTAACTTAGTCTTAATTAAAACGATAAGCAAATAGCTCATAGCTTTGCTTATGATGTTAGATTTGCTTTTATGTTTCCCTGATTTGTTAGGCTCGTATTAGTTTTTAAACTGTCATGGTCACTAACATTATCCTTAACACTAGACACACCCCACACAACCCACACCCACTCGCAATAACTTAACAGTTTATCTGTGATCATGGTGCTTGCAACAGCGCCGAAATATCGGGAACTCAAAACAAATAGTAAACATCCCGTTTCTATCGTTAATGATAGATAATAATTATATAATATTAGGCACGTGTTGGAAAAGGATGCATATAGTTTTCGTTGTTTCTTTGGGTACGGCAGTTTGTGGTTGGATAGTTTTATAGAAACGTTTTTTTTTTTACTTTTAAATAGCGGTTTTTATTGTAGTTTCTTAGTAACGTCTGCCTCCTTCGAGGTTACATATAATGCACAATGCACATAAGGACATTGAAAACATTGTAATGAATTAACTGGAAAATCATGAAAAAATGACAGCCAGTGGGTACATAGTCTAACGCAAAAGTCGCTTTCAGCCGCATTCTTGTTCTTTTTGAGTTTCTTTTTCAATCCTTCGTCATTATCATCATTTCAGCCGAAAGACGTCCACTGCTGGACATAAGCCTCCCCAAGTGTCGCCACATTGACCGGTCTCGTGTGCCTTGCATCCAGCGGATTTCCGCAACCTTCGCAAGGTCATCGGTCCACCCATTAGGAGGCCTTCCAACGCAACGTCTTCCGGTTCGCGGTCGCCACTCCAGAACTTTTCGGCCCCATCGGCCATCCGTTCTGCGAGCATTGTGCCCTGCCCACTGCCACTTAAGTTTGGCAATTCTTCGGGCTACGCCGGTAACCTTCAATCCTTCAACTGTGGGTCAAGATGCTTATTGCAATGTTGAGTAAAAAGTCTTTGACGGAACGTTTAATAAGTATCTTTTTTTCGTTTTTCTCCGAAAGGTTTAGCAGATGTGTAAGCGTGGGTGTAGTTTAATTATTGTTAATTAAAGCTTGTTTGACGTTTAAACTAGTTTAAAACAAAGTCGACGAAACGATCAACTCGACCACCTGTTTATATTCAGCTGAAAAGTTTGTTCCTATCTAAATCCAACACTGGAACAATAAAATAACATTTAAGGCTTAGTAGACATTGTTTATATTTGAACTAGTTGGTAGAACACAACAAACTACTCAATACAAAATAACTTAACTACTAACAAATTTATTTCGCTAGTAAAACTTGTGTTTTTGATCAGTGACCTTTGTAATAATGTAAAAATCACAACTTTAATATTATACCGAATTTGGTACTAGAAAAATATAGTTATGTAGGTAAACTACAATAATTTTGTTAAAAATAATAATCGTTCATCGCGAAACTTTGCGAAATAATTGGGTTATCTTCTCCTATCTTCTGATAATATACCTACCACTACTTGTTACCTAACAGACACAATAATTTACTACGCTGTATATGGGTTCGACAAAATCCGAACCAAAATACTTGTTTTATGTACCAGTGAACTATTAAGTACTTAAACTCGTACGTACCTACTTTTTTTTAAATTTTCTTTATTATAGACGTCAAAGTGTAAAATATGCTATAATTATACGTGAGAGGGAATGGACTATAATCCACCGATTATATTCCATTCCCTCTCACGTATTATTATAGCATATGTCTATAATAAAAAAAAAATCGAACCCATGTGAAATCCACGCGGGTTGGTAGATTTCACATGGGTTCGAATTTTTGGTTCTGAGACATGCCGGTTTCCTCACGATGTTTTACTTCAGCTTGAGCAGTGAGAGGAGGCCGAGTGTCCCAGCAGTGGGAACATTAAAGGCCGATTATGCTTATGCTTAATTATACGTAGTACATGAAACAAGTTTCTGGTAATACAGAACGATTAAACTTATTTTTAAAGCAATTTCATGCAAAAACCATTCGGCTTTTCACAGTTGAAATCAGAATAAAATTACTTAAACCATAACGCGAACAAAATCTCAGTTAACAAAAACAAAAAATAAAAATCTTAACGTTCAACTTTTGAAACAGTTACAAATTGCAGTTTTGGTTAACTAAAAACACATCAGTCAGTGTCACGGTACAGACTACATCTGACTATGTACAACGGTTTACGGTACGAAGCCAAAAGAAAGGTTGAATGATTTATTGAACATAATATAACATTGCAATATAACTCTAAACGTTTTTCCATCAGGATATTTTCAGTAGCACTAGGCACTAGGCAATAGGCTCGCCCCTTATTACATAGGACTCAAACATAACTGTCGCAATGTGTGTATACTATTAGGTAAACCTCTGCCTAACCATTCAGTGATAACAGGCGTGATATTACGTTACGTTATGTAACTGTTTAACATGTAAGAGTCAAACCCAAATTTTATACGGTTAGAGCAACCATACACCTCTGCCTACCTCTTTTTACAAATGTGATCATGTGACATAACCGTCTAATTCGAGATTGAAAAAGGTAAGACTTGGCGACTGTGTCGCTATCTTGAAAAGTTTCTAATACGCTCAATTACAGCTTATGGATCTTCTGAAAGACTCGGTACCTACTTAGTCATGCATCACAGCTAACGTAGTAAAAGCTAGTACCAGTCATATTCGTACCATTTGATTACATAATGTCTAGATGGAGCATCAAATGTGCGAAAACATGTCAAAAAATATCAGCCAACTTTTGGCTTATAAGTTCGCTCTTTACCCCGGCAGCACACATGTTTGAAATTGTTGCCTCGTTTTCTTTGTTTTGATTGTAAGGCGACGCTCCATCTAGACATTATATAATCAAAGTTCGTACCTAACAATTTTCAACTTTCTTGCTAGATTTCAAATTTTAAAAAAAAAACGTCATAAGTATGCTCTGAGTACATTTGAGACATTTATGATTAAACGAAATGAGTGCCTTCAAACACGAACTTATACTCCCACTCACTACCGAGCAGTATGAACACGAAATGCCCCAACAAATAGGTAAGCATGTAATAAAAGTTGCCGTAACGACAGACAAATTAAAAGCCGCGCACGAACCGTGAAACGGGAAGCAGAACTTGTGCCTAGAGTTTTCTACTTAACTTATTTTCAGTACCACAAAAAAGTACCAAGTTCTCTGTTGCACTCTTATTTCACTAATTTGTAGGGAAATCCAATGTCAGAGATGTTTTCTAAATTGATATTTCTATTGCGAAAAGATGCTTTGTGTAGATATGTATGAAACAGGTACATAATGTTTCTTAAATAACAAAGCATAGAGAAAAGAGAAACTCATGTCAGGTTTCACTAAAGCGACACCCAAAAATTGTTTAAATATTGTGATACTACTTAAACGAATTTCAATTCTAGTTGAAATTCCAACAGAATGCTTTCAATGAGGCATTAATTAAGATGTCGCCTATTCTCATTGAAAAAGAATCATTCATAGCATGTAAAAGAAAGGTTTGTACATTTTGTATGAGACGGCTGACTGTTTTTCGCGATTCTGACGTTGATCCCATTGAGAAAGTTGCTCAGTTTAATTATCTATACCACATCTACACATCTTATAATTATACAAATAAGTAAAATTGAAATGTCTGGTTGTAATTTAAAAATAACATCTTTTTATGGAATGGTTAAGAAATACCTATAATTTTTTAAATTTTTGTGTGTTGTCTGTCTTCTTGTCTGTTTGTCCTGGCTTATCTCCGAAACAGCTGGATCGATTTTAGGGGAACTTTTACCGGCAGATAGCTAATGTTATATGGAGTAACTTAGGCTACTTTGCTGCTCTGATTTTAGAAAACAAATTACGGTTCCGTGCAAAAAAAAAAACCTATGAAGTTGTTAACAAAATCCGATGTTTTTTATAATAATTTCACGCGGATGGACGTCGCGGGAAACAGCTAGTTATAAAATAAAATCGCAGCACTGGAAACGCTCACTTTAGAATCTAGTTTTACGCACTAAAATATACAAACCACTCGACTCATAACTAAATTTCCATTTGGCGAGTTCCCCACATTTTAATATGTACCAGTGGAATAGTTTTTATTGTTTTGATAGATAGATAAAACAATAAAACTCGTTTCGAATTGTTCTTTTATTAGATTAAAAACTACGAGGTCCGGAGCAAAACAATGCTTTGACTGCACTAAAGAATGTTCACGCTTATATTTTTCGTTTTTTGTTTTTCCACATTATTGTTGTAGCATCAGTATTGCACATTCTTCTCTCGAAAAACATTTTCATCCCACAAACATCAAATATTTATATGGGCTAAACGATCAATGAATGCTATTGCGATTTGGCTTACCCAAACGTTAAAGGAATTGTTTAAGAACTTAAAAAGCTGAGACGAATTCATTCAGCGGGGAGTTGCGTGAAACAGATAAAACGTACCATATAAGATATTCAAATCCCTTAAGTGCACGTTGCGGTTGAATTGCGAGAAAAAGTTCCATTTTGAAACGTTGTAAAACTCTTTATTATTCCAGCTTTGCAGGTGTCTCGAAGGAGATACAATGGGTACCGGGACTGACGGCTGTTACCTTGGAAAACCGGGACTCTGTCACCGAAATAATAGTTTTTTCGCTCTAAAATGGTTTGAGCTGGGTTGTCGTTAAGCGTAGGCGAAAAATTTAAGAAGCCATCTTCAGTGGAAACGGAAACGCGACGGGATAGATTTTCCATGTTTCGTTTTTAGAAGATGAATTTGAGTTTTTCTTATTTTTCACTTATTACGTTGATTTTTTATAGATAGAAGAAACACAGTAGGTTTTAATGTTTAAAGATAGTTTCGTTTACAAGAAACATGGTGTGTTTAAATCTGAAATCTATTGATCGAACCCGAAAGTATACGAAGATATCTACGAGTATTATTTATCTGCCAGCGTTTATTTCAGTAGTTGATTCATTCATGATAAGCAAGCGACATATCGTTCAGAGGTTCTTAGAAATAAATACAATATTGTATCTTTATGTGTAACGTTATACTTATACCTTGTTTATTACGAATCAGTTGACTCCTTTGTTTCAAAGCAACCTCAAGCTTCTTGGTCATTAATATGGCACGTCAGTTTTCAAATGAGTTTGTCATACAGTTGGATTGTATCAATGAGGGACAGAAACAATCCAAGGGGAATTTCCAATGGGTATTGTATTACCCAGGACTAAATGGGTTGTGGAGGTCAGAATGGCAGTCGCTCCGTGTAAATCAATGGTATTCAGCTGAAACCGGTTAGATTGGAAGCCGACTTGAACATAGGCGGTAAAAAGGCTAGGTAGCTGATGATCATGACGGACAGGAACAATGTAAAGACAATGCTGAACAAAACCAAACCTATCATTAATACTGAAAACGAAACGAACGAGATATTTATCATCTTTACTATTTGTAAGAAAGAGGGCAGACCGATTTGTCTGCTCATCAACACCCACCCACAATAATTTCAGTTTATCCGTTATCATGGTGCTTGCAACAGCGTTAAATATCAGGCATATCGGGAACTCAAAACAAAAAAAAAAACACATATGACATATGCTTGTGTCGTATTCACCCATGCCCACCCCCGCCACCTCCATAGGGTGCAGACCTTGCAGAACCGATTCCTCCGTAAGATCACCGGAGCTTCCTTTTATGTCCGCAAAGAAAGCCTTCATTTAGATCTCAAATTGCCTACCACCCAGCAATTTATGAAACGTCTTTCTAAACGTTTCTTCGACTCAGCTGTCAAGCACAGTAACCCCCTTATCGCATCGGCCGCCCGATACGAGCCATCGCGTATCAGTAACGTTCGCCGTCCACGGCACGTTCTTCTCACCCCCGATGACCCCACCACCCTCCTCCAGGAAAGCAGTAGGGAAACCAGCACACTCAGGAAATACAAACACAGACCGCCGTCATTCCGACCCCGCCGCTGTGGTCCGTCGCGACGTCCCGTTTCAAACCCCCCCCCCGACCCTTCGATGAGCCAGCCCGCGATGCTGAGCCAGTAGCAATAAAACAGCCCCTAAATCAGATGTCCAGCCTGTCCCCTTGCTGCCCTCCCCAGCGACGCCCTAAGCCGAGGCTCGTACCCCACAGGGGGTGCCCTTAGCGAGAGGTCGCTTAGTTTATAAGTTCATTTTGCCTCTGGCTGGAGGCCTTAAATTCTAGGCATCCACAGTGATAGACAGGTTAAGCAGTAGCCAGCCTCAGAGGCTGTACTGTGAGATGCCATCTCCTAAAAAAAAAAAAAAAGAACTCAAAACAAATAGTAAACACGGTAAATATCCCATTATTAGTGTTAATGATAATTTTAGTGAGCAAGTCAGTTTTAAAACTTGTAAAATCAAACTTTTTCTAAACTCAGTGAGCCACCCTAAAGACCGTATATGTATGTCATTTGATTATTGGCACACAGCCTACCCAATTGATAGTAACAGCGCAATAATTCTGAACACATCACTTAGGTCCCCAGATAAGTTACATTCTAACATCATATTCGTACCTAGACCCCACTTCTGGCATGAAAACGAGCTTCGCGTGAGTTTTTACGACCCCATAAATTTTTAACGTTCCAAAAAACAGCGTCTTTTTACTCTCTAAAAAGAGTAAAAACCAGACGTAGTTCTGGCGCGATTACAAAATGTATAACTGAATTCGTTTGTAGCTAAATGAATATAAATAATGTGAAATTTACATCATTTACAAGTTTATTGCCGTACCGCGATATCGGACGACTGTGGTAACGTTTTCAGATATGAATTAGTGCTTTTTTATGTTTTTAGTTCTGTTTTAAACAATAGCCTTGTATTTTTCGTGTTTAATTTTGGAAGATTGGTTGCTTTTTACTGAATTAAGATGGAGGTAGATTGCAGACCAACTGCGGACACTGGACTGACAGATACTTTAGTACATTATTTGTCCGAGTCTGGTTTTCGGAGCCACTATACTTAGGCTGTTTCTTTTAATCGAATTAGGTAATGTTAAGGTTGATAGTCATCAGGAGCTTGCCACCTAGCTTGCTACCAATATAAATTTTAAAAAAATAGCCACAGTAAATTATATTTCTACTCAGAAACGCCTTCTCAAATAATCAGTCATAATTATACAGATCGGACTAACTTACCTAGTGACGTCCGATCCTTAATTATGTGAAGTAATCTCGTCCTCATTTAGTACTTGTAGTTTGCACTTCTTGCTAACTCGCTATCACATTTTTTAAAGATGAATCGATTCCATCAAAACGAAAAATGTTATCTGTGGTCCGGTCGTAGGCGCGCTTTCTGACATCTGTCAACTCATTCTTTCAAAGCATATGATCGGGACTTCAAGATGACCGATACGGTTATCGTACAGTCCCGATACATTAGATAACAACACAACTTTAAAAAGGGGTCTAGATAAGACAATATAATACACATTTAAGTAGGCTGATCTTCTGGGAAGGGTTGGGATACAATGAGGACGAGATTACTTCACATAATTAAGGATCGGACGTCACTAGGTAAGTTAGTCCGATCTGTATAATTATGCTCCGTAATCTCGTCCTCATTTAGTACTTGTAGATGTTCAAAGAAGAAAGTTGTGTTGGTAACATAATCAACATCTTTAATCATTGAACAATGTAACTTAACATACTATTCTGAGTATCATTACTTAGTTAGTAATTATACATTATTTATATTTAAGGTAACATAACTTAAATCTTCTCTGACACTGGTATCAACCAGTGTATAATAATCTTATAAAGAACTCAATTAGGTACTTATATCAGACAGTTACCA
Organism: Eugnorisma glareosa; assembly: GCA_947578425.1. Classification (NCBI taxonomy): domain Eukaryota; kingdom Metazoa; phylum Arthropoda; class Insecta; order Lepidoptera; family Noctuidae; genus Eugnorisma; species Eugnorisma glareosa. The sequence continues at coordinate 15,503,821 of OX387970.1, read as the reverse complement.
TTGACCTTAAATTTAATCAACTCTCACTCTCTATAGAACACATTGCTTGTGCAAAAGCATTTGAATCACTAACTATAGGTCTCTTATAAAAGCGAGCAAAAGTTGAGGAATTTGTAGTCCAACCAGCTGCTTTTCTTATAACTTCAATATTAATACCCACTTCAGAAGCTTTTGAGGTAGAAGCATGCCTTGTGCTGTGTGATGTGAATTTGGAAGTATCTATTCCACTATTAGTTAAAATTTGTTTTATCCACCTACTAATAGTTGCAGTAGTGGCGGCATGATATGGTTTTCTTATAGTTATAATTAGTGATTTACAATCTTGTCTTATATTTTTTGTAATATCTAGATAGAACAAAAGGGTAGTAGCAGGACATACAGACAAGTTCTCCTTAAAAAATGGTAGTATCAGATTGGGCTGAGATCTACCAGGTGCAGAGGTTTTAATAATTTCTGGAATTTTTATGTTAATATTATCCTCATTATATGAAATGTTATCTATACTTATGAGAGACAAGGTTTGAATTCTGTGTGCAGTTACAAGGGCTAATATGGTAACTAACTTTTTGGTAATTAGTTCTAAATTGAGAGTTTCATTAGGGAATAATTTAGACAAATAATTCAAAACTATACTGGGATCCCATATTACTTCATATTTAGGGTTCTTAGGTCTTAATCTAAATATACCCCTGAAGAACCTTGACAGTCGATCGTCTGTGCCAATGTGGGGCCCTAGAACTAAAGAAATAGCTGACCTAATGGTATTGAGTGAGCTATATGATAGTCCCTCATAAATTTTTTTAGTCAGAAAACATATCACAGTGGGAACTGAATCTAGGAGAGGGTCAATATCTTGGTTCTGACAATAGGAAATCCACTGCTTTAGAGCAGACTCATATTGCTTTCTTGTTTTGGTAGACAAAGAAGCTGAAACTATATCAAGGGAAGGAAGTGGTATTCCTCTTCTCAGGAAAGAGGTCCTGATAATATGGCGGCAATCAGTTTGAGACTCCTGTGCAATGGATGTGGATCCCTGGAAGGAGACAACAGTAAATCATGACAACCCTGTCATGATTTACTAATAATTACTTAATATTATTAATACCAATATATTTTTTTTTCAGAAATAACCATGGACTCAAATAAGGGAAACCATGGTTGTGAGGGCCACCAAGGTACTACAACTATGCCTGTCGCCCCTTCCCTTTTTATTTTCTGTAAAATCTTACTTATAAGTGCAAATGGTGGGAATGCATAAAAGAAATCACCGCACCATTTGACAGTGAATGCATCAACAGAGCATGCATCTGGATCAGGGAGCCATGATATATATTTCTGACAGTGTTAAACTTGTTTGCAAATAGGTCAATCTGAGGCTCACCAAGTTTAACAATAATAGTCTTGTAGGCTACATCACATAACTTCCATTCAATCTCTGTATTTGGACGCCTAGATTCCAGATCTGCGATAGTGTTTTCTTTAGAACTGATGTAAGATGCATAGATCCAAATGTGTCTTTCCTCACACCATTGCCACAACTTTCTGGCTAAGTTATTAAGGTGGGGAAAACGAGTGCCACCCATTTTATTGATGTAGGCTATGGCGGTTGTGTTATCTATTCTAAGTAAAACTTCACAGTGACTGAGTGTGCTTGCAAATGTTTTGAGTCCTATAAATGCTGCTAAAAGTTCAAGGTAATTTATGTGGAACTTTTCATCATCAGTTGTCCAGTGTCCATGGCTTCTGATATCATTACATACCAGACCCCAGCCAGTCTGTGAAGCATCAGAAAATATTTCTAGAACAAAGTCAAATTGTTTTATTTTGTTGTGGGTTGTTGGGATGTGAGACAACCACCAATCTAGTTCTAACCTAATTTCTTTTGTGACAGGCAGCAGCGCTTTGTAATTTTCATTATTGTTTTTTAAAGCTGCTGTTTTGTTACTTTCCATAACCTTGGTGTAAAGCCAACCATATTCCACTGCTGGGCATGCAGCAACAAGGATACCTAGCAACTGAGCAAAATCTAATATTTTGCATCTCCTCTTAGATTTAAAATTCTTTAATAATTTAAGAATGAGATCTATCTTTTTCTGAGGAAGTGAGATATTAAACTGAACTGAATCTAACACAAATCCTAAATATTGACAGCATTGTCTGGGTTCTAAGGCTCTTTTTAGTATTGATAACAAACCCTAGATTTTTTAAGACAGTTTGAGTTGTTGACACATTTTTCAAACACTTAGCATATGAATCACCAAGGCACAAAATATCATCAAGATATATTACAGAAAGCAACCCCAATGACCTCAGGTGACACATAACTGGCTTCATGATCTTTGTGAATACATATGGTGCTGTGCTAAGCCCAAATGGAAGGCATGTAAACTCAAACAATGTATCTTGAAACTGAAACCGGAGAAATCTTCTATCATATTTTTTTATGGATAACAAGTAATAAGCATTTTTCAAATCTATAGTTGCCATAAAACATCCTGGGGTCATGAGTTTGGTTGCTGTCCTTAAGTCTTCTAGTTTGAAGTGGTGTGTAGTAATATATTTATTAAGTTTTTTGAGATTTAATATAAATCTCCATGTGCCATCTGATTTTGGATGCAAAAATATGCTGGATAAAAATTGATTATCTGCAGATAAACATCTTTCGATAGCACTTAACTGTAGGAGTTTATTAATTTCCATAGAAATAAGATTGCTTTCTTTCTGACTGAAGTTATTATTTTTAGGAATGGAAGTTTGTACTGGAATTTCATAAAAGGGTAGTTTATAACCCTTGATCCAATCATGTATTGTTGGATTAGTGGTAACATTATTCCAGACTTCAGAGAAATACTGCAATCTACCAGTTTGTACCTGAGCTAGCGGCGTTCCTGTCCTTGACGTCGCGGCTGGCGCCTCTGTGGCGAGTGCCTCGGGCGTGTTGCTGGTTGTTTCACCTGGTTGTTCCGCTTCAGCACTGTCTTCTGCCTACTCGGACGAGGGAGCTGCTGTCTGTGTGGGCCCCGAAAGTTTAAATTCTTTGGTCTCGTCGGAGGTCTTGCAGGTGTGTTCTTCAATTCTTGTCCTGACTTTTTTACAGCTTTTATTGCACTAAACTTATCCTGTAGTTTATCCCCGAACAGGTACTCAGATATTGGTGTCTGCTCCATTAGCTCTTTCATATCCTTATTAAGGCCAGGTAGGATTAGGGAACGTCTAGTGATGCAGTTTTCATAATAAATGTGACAAAGTAGTCTGGCTGCATCACTTAGAGTCAAAATTTGATCACTACTCTCTTGGTTAGCGATTAGATTGTTTAACACTTTGCCTATTGATGTAATGGCAGCAGCCAAGGTGATCTGCTGCCCCCTGATTTGTTGGTCCTTTTTCACTCCACCATCACTCAGTGCAGCTGCCACTTCTTCGTTTAGTTTTGGCGGGTTCAACAAACTGCAGTTCTGTGGTGTTTCCTGCTTGTTTAGGATGTTTTGTCTTGTCTCCTCATTTAAACCCTTCACAATTATTGCTGACCACCGCGTGGCCAGAGTGCTGTGAAGTACTATAGGTGTCTTTGTTGGCTGCACCCCCTCATCTCCAAGGAGCTCCTCAATGCCTGGAGGAAGAGCTTCAGGTACGGTTGCTCGTTCACTGTCTGCCTCTTTCTGATTTCCTTCATTAGGTGATACAGGACGACTGTCGGTAGTCAGAAGTGGCGGAATGTGTGATAATTGATGGCAAGGAGTCAGTGGTATTTGGCGATATGGGGAAGAGCTGTCGCGGCGAGTCAGGCTGCGTCGGGTTTTATCATGTCGTGTCTCACAACTTCGGTCGCGGTAACCACGGCTTCTCGAGCGTGTTCGACTGGAGCGTGACGGACTAGATCGTGATCTGCTGAAGCGGGCTTCATACTCGTCTACGAAGAATTATTAGAGTTAGACCTCTAACTGGTTGAGTTTAAATCCACGGCTAACCTCTCGTGATAGCTCAAGGGATGCAATAGGGACGAGATTTAGAACAACTGAACGAGTACATCATCGGCTGACCTCTCGTGAAAGCTCTTGTGATGTCGTTCTATTGTAAGTTAGATCATCGGCTAACCTCTCGTGAAAGCTCTAGTGATGTCTTGCACAGTTGGTGTTCTCATGGTTAACCTCTCGTGAAAACTCCAGAGACATTTGCGTCTTAGGGCACCAGGTAATTCTAGGAAAAGACGAGTGGGTAGGTATTCAAAAAGCTTACCAGAGTTTCGATGACGACTCAGTTTTCGCTTATTCAACCGATTTTCTAGTTCTCGCAGGCGTTCGTTAAGTTCCTTCATCTCTTCGTCTCCTTTTCTTCGATGTTTTCCCATCTCGGTGTGGTAATTACAAAATTTTCGGAACTTTTGTAATAGAAACGTGACCGCGCGCTTCACAAAAAAGTACATTGAGTTGACAGATGTCAGAAAGCGCGCCTACGACCGGACCACAGATAACATTTTTCGTTTTGATGGAATCGATTCATCTTTAAAAAATGTGATAGCGAGTTAGCAAGAAGTGCAAACTACAAGTACTAAATGAGGACGAGATTACGGAGCATAATGGTTTATCATCAAGCTAAGTACGTCAATATCTCTTTTTTTTATATAGTCGACGCCGATATCCAAAATGGCGGTAGTGCAACTTGTCATTGTAGGTATGACGTCATTACAGTCGCATAGTCATGAGCACAAATACCTATATAAGTATAATCAGCCTATAATGTGCCCACTGCTGGGACATAAATATACCTCCTCTCTATGAGTGGGGATGGGATGATCCACCACGCGGGGCTAGTGCGGGTAGATGTCATATGTTTTTGAAATTTTAGTGTATTTAACAAAATTTAAAAGTGTTTCTCTTGTAGAATAACAGTTTCCACTTTGAGATAAGACTTGTTTCATAATAGTGGTTAAGAGTTCCGAAATATTATGTTTGTAACTACGTAAAATAACCAAAGTTATGACTTCGGCGTTATTTCAAACCATTTTAAAATCAAACTTTATAAAGATTAAGTTGCCCATTCGCAAATGTTTAAGATTCGTACAGAGAAGAATAGGCAAGAAAATCCTACGTTACTATTTTAAAATGTTTCACAATACTATAAATAGACTAGAAGAAAATCAATTCTTTATTTTTCAACGAATGAAAACATATTAGTATACACGGCTATACATTTCCAGTATAAGCTGACCTCGCATTGTACGGAAATCCTATACAATGCAAGATCAGCTTAAACTGGAAATGTATAGCTTGATTTGTAGCCGTGTGTACCCCTGACTGTAACTGTACCGGCTTTCCCGAGTTTTCCCGTATAAAACCGACAGGAAAATTGTGAATATTGCGTGTAGTACGAAATCAAAAAAATGTTTCGATGACAGTCAGCTGAGTCTGAAAATTCGATTTTTTTCAGTTGAAAATGTTATGGTTTCGTTTTGTTTATGAAACTAGTATCTGTAGCCTCAGGACCATTAAAAAAAGGTCTGTAGCACGCTATTTCGTTTTCATACAAACTTAACAGTACCGTATAATTTCCCGTTGGGCATTGACAGGGGTGCAGATAAAAATCATTCTTATGATAGAAAAACATCATTAAGTTCCTCTTCACCTGAATACCTAATTTAAAAATGAAAGAAGTTAAACTTGAACATGAAATGAAAGTTAAACACTTACACATAAACTGTTACTTACGGGATATGTTCCGTGATTGTCTGTAATTTTGAATATCGGGAGCTCAAAATTACAGACAATCACGGAAGATATCCCGTAAGTGACAGTTTATGTGTAAGTTAAACAAATATGTAAAAACTATTAAACTTCTAACATACTACTCGTACAAAAGTTTTTATAATAATAATTCGATCATGATTCGAAAGATACGTGGCGCCATCAAATTTCATAGAAATGTTATTGTTTTTTTTTTCGCGGAAACAGTGGGCCTAAAATAGAAGCTTTATCAGAATCATAATATGAATCACGTTAAAAATTTAAAATTCTTAAATGGTCTTTATGTTTATGACCATAAAGTCCATTTTAAGAGTTTTAAATTTTTAACGTGATTCGTATTATGATTCTGATAAAGCGGCGATTTTAGACCCCTGTTCTTTTTTCGGGATGAAAGGTACCCTACGTCCGTTTCTGTACACCTGACAACGGATATGCAAAATTTTATGATGATCCGGTCAGTGGTTTAGGCGTGAAAAAGTAACAAAAAAACTTACTTTCTCATTTGTAATATTAGTTAGGAAGGATAGGATACAATAAACTCGACTCTCTAATCAAATCAAATCATTTTCATCATTGAATGTATAATTTTGATATCACTACATAGTATAAAACAAAGACGCTTCCCGCTGTCTGTCTGTCCCTATGTATGCTTAGATCTTTAAAACTACGCAACGGATTTTGATGCGGTTTTTTTTAATAGATAGAGTGACTCAAGAGGAAGGTTTATAGTTATGTACCTCAATAAAAGCCAAGTGAGTGGCATACAAACTCTGACACCAAGTTAGACACAACCCACACGATAAATGAGACATCAAAAAACAAGGAAATTCATTAGGTATCTCAACAAAACACTTATATGAGACAGATACCTCATACGAACAATATTTTATATAGATTTTATTACACTGTCTCATACATTGTTGTAGTACATTTACGTACTTCTTCAAGTTTTCTCATAAAAGAGCTCCATAATATTATTTCTAGATTCATAACACTGTTCACTAATGTCCAAGAACCGAATTAATTCAATAAACCTTCGAAACTCGAGTTCTGGGGAAAGAATTGCTTTTCGACTATATGGTTTTGTTATTATGATATCTAACTTTGTTGGAAAGAAACTTGTATGTACTATGTAGTCAATTATATCAAGTCGTAGGAGTCAATTGAGATAGATGGAGAAGAAAGTCTAGACTAGTTTGAGGTTGTAAGTAACCTGAATAAGAAAATTGATCTTTTCAGAAATATTGACTTTAATTTCGGTGCGACAACCAAAAAAAATGAAGGCCTGGCCAGACTGAGGCGAATCCCAAGCAGAGCACAAGTTGCGACCGAGCCGGTCGATTGTTTTTTTTTTTTTTTTAAATCACGTGTTTATGCGCGCCAATTTGAACAGTTCCTTAGTTCATACCAATTAGTTGACAGAATTTGCGTGTAAGAAATTTGTCTCACATTCCACGCGGGCTTTGCCTCAGTTTTGCCCGAGCTTCAGACGTTTTCACGCGTTCAGACGTACTGCTTGAGCATAGTTGGAGAATTCAGCCTGTCTAACCAAACCTACATTTAAAACTTTTTATCGTTACCACCCGAAAAGTCATAATTATCACTTGCTTCAGTGAAGGAAAATATCATGAGAAAAAAACCAAATAGGCATGCATTTCTCGACGGCATGTTAAGCCAAGTCAGAAGCCCATGGGCGGCATAAAAACTCTCTCAGACGCCAGGTTAGGCACTAATCACACGAAAAAGAAGGTCATTTCCATAAGTCGTTCCTATAACCATTATATTTAGTACCTACTAAAGCTTTAGAAAAACAGAAACAATTTTGTTTTCTTAAGAAAAGGGGTAGCAGATACCAATCCGTTGGGAAACTTTTCACGATCAAGAAGCTTGCTTGAGTTTTTATCTATTTTTGAAATTTCTTACTTTATGCGGCAGTTGCCTCGAGTTTATGAGAACAAACATTCTTTTAGTTGTTACTTTAATTAGTTTTTTTTAAAAGTGTTAAAATTATTTACGAAGCTTGCCTGACTGGGTTGTGAACTAATTACTCAACGCGAAATCAAGTGGAAGATAATTAAGAATGATAAAAGGAATATCTTGATCAAAAATTGGTTTCATCCAAGATTCTTAATTTGACTGTCCAATGGCTTTGCTAAAGTAAGCTATAAAGAAAGGCTGGCTAGCTAGGAAGAAAGAAGCTATAAAGAGTGTCAACAGTAAGCAGTGCTTACAACGCAACATATATGTATCTTACCTAAGCATATTGCAATAACCCATTTATTCAGACTAAAATATAACTATTAGATACATTGATTTCATTTAACTCGTAACTTACGTGTAATTTCACTTGCTGTTTCATTTACACAGTTATAATTAATCATCACAGCACTAATAGCGCTCACATTGGCGTCGCTATTATATGATTCTACCAACTGACATAAAAGTCAACTTTCCGCATCATTTGGTGCGGGGTACTAATGGATTGCGAACAGCACTGTTGTCTCGACAGAGCTTTTTGTACGCGAAGTATAATGACGCGCGTTATGCTCTAGTTCTCATTCCTATTCCTACAGATTTTGTTGAAGCCATTTTTACCCGTATGTAGTCTGTTACTTTGGTGTGTTTCTTATATCCACGTATTCATTAATCTTTTGTACCTAGACCTGAATTATTGTATTGTTGGAGTACTAGAGTAATATTTTATCCAGACTTATATGATAAATGCGAAAGAACTTTATGTGTTTGTTACATCGGGTCTTGATTTAATTTGGTATACAAGTAGAACATGGGCTGTGTTTAGTACATAGGATACTTTCATCCTGAAAATTATATTTTATTAAGAATTTGTATTCGATTATTTCCGAAATTGACGCGAGTAAAAGCTAGTATTGCATTTTGTATTACATTTGCGTTTTATGTGAATACTCTCAAAGATTCTTCACAAAGGAACTCACAAATATCAATAGTTTGAGATATTCCGGAACTTATTCTGTTTGCTCGAAAAGGTGAATGAAAATACAGACTTTCAATTACTTAAGGTCCACAATAACGTCAACATTCTTCTCTTTGAATATTCATAATAATTTTGCTTTTCTTATTCGAGGTACCTAGTTGTTTTATTTGGGTATCCGACCAATTTCATCATGTCCCCGGAGCGAAGACAAACAAAATAACAAAGAAGTGAAGTAAAGGTTAAATATTGTTAAAGTTTGAAAGAACTTTGGCACGAAATAGATGCGCCCAAATGTTTTACATACAGGGTGACAAAAAACTTAGATGTGGAATGTCGGGGAGACGTAGACAGGACGACTTTGATATCGAGACGAGTTCTGAGTTCAGAGAGAAACAAATGCACAAATAACTAAATATTTGTTTCTAGCCCATCGAACTCACCCTGGATCCTTTTCGCCCTGTTCCCATACGATGGGCAACGGCCAAGTGTGAAATTCCCAGTAGGAAAATATCAATAGATATTGTAAGAAATTATGACTTTGATTATTTAAGCCATTATTTATTTGGTCAGTTAAAAAAATAAATTATTGTTATTGATCCGTATGGTGCGAATTTAGCGCTCATGGACGCGTTTATTTTACATTAAATCGTAAATGATTACGTCCTCTTGGCTCAAGACATTATTACAAATAACTTTATAACAGCATCATAAAGCTACATTATAACAATAATGAGGTAACAAAACCACAATTAAATCTAAGAAAACAAAGTAAAAAACCATAAACCGTCTAGATTACTCCGCTAACATCGATCTCTTGTCTTCAGCAAACAACATCTCCATCCTGTATACAAATATATGTAGGTGGAGTAAATATTACCCAGACAATAGCCCCCAGCTTTATCTCTGGCTATTTCGAACACAAAAACAAGGCTATTATAAGAAATCCAGCGATCTGAAGATCTTTCATAAGAAACTTGACGACTCACTCACAGCATTAATGAGATTATAAAACTTTTAGAACTGAACTTATCTATTGCTTGTTTTATCTTTGTTTTATTGGTATATTAGGGCGTGTATTAGTTAAGTTTTGTAACACACACATCCTCACGTAATCACCCCCACACACAAACACACCCCCTTTAATGTAGGTAACAATTCATTTGAGGGGATCGTACCGAAAAAGAGATTTCTATTTAGGGTTCCGTACGCGAAGGATAACCAACGGGACCCCCTACTTTAGGACTAATTTTCCGCTGTCCGTCCGTCCGTCTGTCTGTCAGAAGGCTGTATCTCATGATCAGTATAGGTAGACAGTTGAAATTTTATTAATTATAAAATAAATTAAAGGGGGTTGCCCTATTGTGATGTTATAGAACCCTTCATGCGCAGGTCCGACTCGCACTTGATCGGTTTTTTTTAATATCTCTTATACATTGTATCTTGCGATTTTCCTCCCAAAAGGTAAGGCAAAGGTGTCCTTATAGTACACCCAAATTTTGATAGTTACTTAAGTTCAAGTCCCACGTAATGGGCGGGCTTATTGCCAACAAACAGGCACAAATCCAGACTTTGGGCTGTTGCTGAAAACATTCTAAAATATCTTCAAGCTTTTTTTATTGCATGGCATGGTCAGTAAGTATACGCTGGAGCCGACTACAGAACGTGTCGTCCACGCGGACGCGTCGTGTGTCGTCGTGGATTCCATCCTTTTTTTTTTTTTTTTTTACCGATGGGAAATCATCAAATAACCCCTCCCGCTCTGGGCTGAGCAGGTGGGAGTGTCAGACTTTTACTGACTAAAACCCATCCATGTTCCTTCCTTTGCCCTTTGTGTTCCAGGGCCGCGGTATCTCTTTCGAACAGTCCCGCAACCCTGGCAGGCGTCGGTCCTTACGGACCCCTCCCTGTTTACTGACTCTCCTTGAGGCGCGCGTGGAACACGAACGCGCCGTCGACACGGCCTGTCGTCATAAGACGGACGGACGGCGAGCTAGCCCATAGCTCACCGTCCACAGGCCCGCGCCTACGGTGGCCGGGGGCCACCACGTGGCCCCCGACGCCCGGTGCGTCTCCCGCGGCGGCTGGGACGTGAGGTTCTCTCCCTCTCACGTTCCGCCACCTCCTTCGCTAGCATGACTGCTTCGCAGAAGGAGCGACGACGGCGTCCCATTCCGTCTCGCTCCGGACCATGGATTGAACCAAGGCCGGAAGCGAGAGGTCGCCGCCGCCGATCGCCGCTACGAGGACACGGCGGTGCTCCACCCACGCGGGGCAGATCTCCACCGTGTGCTCCACCGTGTCCTCCGGTCGATCCTCACAATGGTAGCACCCGGGCGTTTCCTCCCGCCCGATTCGGTGCAGGAACCTCCCGAAACAACCGTGTCCGGTGAGGACCTGCGTCAGGCGGAAGGTGAGGGCGCTGTGGCGCCTCTCTAGCCACTCCTCAAAGAGGGGACTTATCGCCACTATTGTGGCGTGCCCTGTGGATTCCATCCTGAAGTCGGTTAAAATCCGTGTCGACGGCGCGTTCGTAATCCACGTGCGCCTCAAAGAGATGTCAGGAAAAGGGAAGGGTTCCGAAAAGACCGATGCCTGCCAGGGCTGTGGGACTGTTCGAAAGAGATATCGCGGCCCTGGAACACAAAGGGCAAAAGAAAGAACATGGATGGGTTTTAGTCAGTACAAGTCTGACACTCCCTATCGCTTCGCCCAGGGTGGGAGGGGTCATTTGATGATTTCCCATACAAAAAAATTAAAAAATAAAGTCGGTTAGAATGTTAATAGTTTTCCGTCAGGAATTTCTCAGTACCAGCCAATGGCATAGCAAGGCATTCACCGGATGGTTAGTGGTAGTAGGCTCTTTAACATACGGCTCAAACTTAAACATTCTGAAATGACACTTCCCTCTGCTTACTTCATTAGGGAATACAAGCGTTATGTTATGTGTTAGAGTCGTAGGAAAGTAGTAAATAGTTAAAACAATGGCTTAGTTTAAAGTAAATGTGTGTTGGAATCGTCTAGAAGAGTACCTAATGGGTTGAGGACCACAACAGTAAATGACAATGAAATGTTAGTGGCCATTGCTTGCAAACTTGTTTGACTTGAATGGTCACTGGTCAGTTAAACAGGGGTTCGGGTCATGATCTGAGTTTTTAACTATGCGTTTATTGTTATTCGGTGGCATGAAGATGTTATGTCAGACTAGCACATCAAGGTACCCGAAACTGACAAATTTTCCCAATTAATCTTGAACCTTAAGATTTGGCCAAAATCTATTCTAGAAATTTGACAGATTGTAATAGCTTGATGTGCTGGCGTTTGTACCTTAAGGCGCGGACCAACTACCATTTAAATCGCTACTAGACCGCGTGTACGCGTCACTACTATCCATAGTAGTGACGCGTACACGCGTACACGCGCGCGTGATTAAGGTTGAAAATTGAAAATAACGTGTATTTGTGTTGACATGTGATTTTACAGGTTTTCTTTAGATTATTCAAAATATAGACATTAAATTATTATGATTGTTCGGTTAAAGTTCTTTAAAAAAAACCTTTGTTATCGCTGGAAATACAGAGATCTTCGACGCCAAAGTTTATTTTTGTGCCGCAATTTCTCATTTTTTTATTGGGGATATCTATAACCTATTATTTATTATTCTGTTCGGTTAACATTTTTCTTTAAACGCTTCTCTGTCCACTCTATTTTTTTGCGTTAGATATTTTAATTGCATTACGTCACTCGACTATACTAATAAACCAATTTTTAGGAATATTGAGGTAACACCGCGCCACATTTGACAACTCATTTACACGCTATGAAGATTTTAAAGAATCGGTTTTTAAAGTAAAAGTATACTAACCTATTTATTTTTTAAGAACATGAGTGACCCATAAAAAGTATCAAAGAAGTCTGCCTCGTTGGTCATGCGTGATTGCTGAGCATAATGTCCTGGGTTCGATTCCTGGGTCGGGCAAAGTGTTATTGGGTTTTTCCATCAGGAATTTCTCAGTAGCAGATACGGAGTCTGGACTTGTGCCCGGTTGATGGCAATAGGCTCGTCTCATTAACATGGGACTAAACCATAACAGGCGAAACGTGAGAGTACTATTACGTACACCTACTAATGTATCCTATTGTAAATTATGATATTCATTTTCGTATATATTCAGAATCCAAAAGCTTTTAAAAGAAACTTTTATAATTACCATCAGTACAACATAACTCAATTAAAGCCATTCTCAGTAACGGCTCCATAAGAGGCGAATAGCACATCATTGGATGCACGAAGTGTAAAACCAATATGATTGCTTATCCACTCAACCTTGCAGTTGCTACACGCTGCAGTGTTCAGGTCAGCGTATTCGTTTCGCCAGTATCTGCGAACAAAAAAGCCGACCTGGTGAAATTACTACGGACATCTTTTGTCTGACTCGTACCAATCCGCAAAGTTCGGTTGTTAGGTATCTACCACCGCTGAAACGCGTTAGGGTCGGTTCAGCATAATATAACATGACATCAAGGCATTAATCCCCGTAGGATAAAGCAGAGGTGTACCGAATAGTAACCCACATTTCGTCAGTTATGTTTAAGTCGAGCCTATTGCCATCAACGCATAAACTGGGCACTAATCCAGACTCTATGGCTGCTACTGAGAAATTCCTAATTGAAAACCCCAGTAACAATTTGCTCGACCCGGGAATTGAAACCAGGCGAAATGGGGAAATGTGTGTGTACTATTAGGATTACGTTCGTGAGGTATCCTGATGGAAAACCCAATAGCCCTTTGCTAGATTAGGGAATCGAACCCAGGACCTCATGCTCACCAGTCGACCACTGTACCAACAACGAGCCAGTTCATCATAATTTTTAATTTGGTTCAGCATAATTTGGGCTAATCCGAGCAGCTTTTATAAACAAATATCAAAAATCTATAGATTTCGCCGCATTTTGGCGAATGCTGTCTACAAAATCAGTGTTTTTTAGCAGTCCTTAAACCTTTTTCTTCTTTTCCAGTTGTTCGGAGTATCCATATTCGCCCTCTGCCTATGGATCTGCGTCGAGCCAGGCTTCAATGAGTGGATGCGTATCCTGGAGCTTCAGAAGTACTTCATCGGTATCTACATAATCCTCATAGCGTCTCTTGTTATCATGGTCGTTGCCTTCCTTGGATGCGGATCGGCTTTGATGGAAAATGTCATGCTACTATATGCCGTAAGTTTATTTTTGCGTGTGTTTTTTTAAATTGTTTTCTAATGTAATATGGATGAATGTTGACAGCAAAATCTTGCAATATTGAAGTGGATCTTTTATCGGAAAATGAACGCGATCGGTCTAAATCGCGAATGTTTGAACCGTGCTCAAAGCTGTCAGTATCATAACTGCTACGTAATATTGATAATGACTTGACGATGATTAGATGTGTTCATTGCGTTCGGTTTCTTTGGTGAAAACCGCTCTTAGAATGTCATTGTCAACCTGGATGTCAACTTATGCGAAACTCTCATATTACTAAGTTTTACTCACTAGTATCAAAATAATATCATGACAGTACTCCTACATAAAGTGATTTTTATATAGCTCTTCGAGAGAGTTTCCTCGGAAAATAAGAATTTCTTCATGTTTTGGAAATAAACTTGATCAATTTCAATGGTATTTCTCATAGGCAGCACAATAGCGTACTTCGGTTCACTTACTTATTTAATCTAGCCTTAAATTCTTGGCACCATATAAGATTTCCCTGAACGAAAAACAACTGACGCAATTTCTATATAATTATATATAGGCACGTATAAATTCTGATCTTATCTAGGTTAGTAACAATTGCTTTGGGTTTAGACAAATACGGCTCGTATCAATATTATAGTATAGTTATAAACTCGGTACCAAATCTAAGTCTGGTATCTAAATGTCTGCCAAGTTTTCACATGAATATCAGTTATATTGTCAAGACATGTATTTACTTGAACGAAAGCTCCACAGAACAGAATTTATATATTTGTTTATCTATACTCTTACTTGCATATTGTCAGCATGTGAAGGCCTGGGGGTTTTTAATTGGCTCGTGTACAGGTTGCTGTGTTTTTTCCTTCATCCACGGTTTTGGTTTTATTTCACCCCTTGGGCCTTTTCCACCAGGTTAGCAATAGGTTTTTTTGGGTAAAATCCACAAGGTAGTAAAATAGATACTGCATGTCGATGGACAAAATATGCCAGTACTCTGTCTTAACATTATTTAAATTTGGAAACAATCAAGCAGACAATCAAAATCAAAATATTTTTATTTCACATAGGCCTAGATGGGCACCTAAAACACGTCGACAAAAAGGTGCACGGTTCGGGTTGGTCGTTTCTTATAGAGAAGAACCGGCAAGAAACTCCGTGGTTACTCTTTCCAAATCATTTGGTGTTACAATATTATCATATTACAGCATTAGTACTTAAGTATGGGGGGACAGCATAGGCCCGACAATAAGTCGTTGCGTCGTCGTCAATGAATATATTTTGAAGGTGACACCGGATTTGACAGTTATTCCAGTACATTATCTGTCAAAATCCGGTGTCCATAGTCCAGTCTGGAGTCTAGACCGCTCAGTTTGGCCACGCCTTTAAACTTTTACTTTTTTTTCACAGTATATAGCGTCACAAATAGGTACATTTGTGTTCGGCCTGGTAGGAGCCTGCGTGGTTCTAGACTTCTCCACTTACGACTCCAGCATCCAGCCTCTGATCAGGGACGTCATCATGAGGCTGATGAACAACCCTCAGCACGAAGGCAGTCGGGAGATCCTAAGGATGGTGCAGGAAGGAGTAAGTATACTTTTTTTTAAAGTGGTTACTATGAAGTCCCAATGTACAAGAGGGCCTAGAAAACTGGCAATCGATTTCAAAGACTTTCTTCTTTCTATAATGATTTTAAACAGTATTGGAATAAGTATTTCGATTGCTTAAAACAAGGTTGATGCACATGAAACGAAAATTTGAATCCAACCCGTATTTTTCTTTGCCAAACGAAAATAAAAGCAACAGAATCAAAAAAGCTATAATTATAGTCCGATATCGTTTGATACGGGTTTTCCAATTTCATATCTCACTGAGATCATCGTTCTGCATTGCACGGCCTAGCACTGAAAAAGCAGGCGGACCAAAAAAATTTACGTATGGCACGACTTTGTCGCAAAAAACGAATATCAGCCGTGATTTTTCTCTCGTCAAACTATGGCAACAAAAAAGTGTAACAAAACCCGACATCTAACGAAGCAAACACCAAAACGCATTTGCCGAATGGGCAGTTGACGAAACTGTAGCACAGGAAGGACACCCTTGTGGGGCCTACTAGTGGTGTATAGTCGCTTCAAAAAAGATTGAATAGCTTGCATTTTCAAGTGTGGTTTACACGTATATTTTTTTATGCTTAAGAAGAATTTTTGAATCACTTTTTGATCTTTAAGTTTTTTAAGAGTTTCTTAAGATTTTTTTTTTGCAAATTTGCTTATAGTACATATTTGAATAAACAGAAAAAAATGACTAGGAAAAAATGCTTAAAAACGACGAATTTTTTCTTTAGATATTTTTAAATTTAATTTGATTGTTATGGTATGATGAGAGCAACAAAATAGTTATTTCTTTTCTTTATTTTTCAATATCGTTTTCATGTAAGTTTTATTTTTTTTGGCTTAAATTTGTACTTATTTAAAATGATTGTATTAAAAACTTGAAATATCTATGTAAGTGCTGTGCACACCTTTAAGTGACAGATTCACCCTAGATTTTAAGTTTAATTGTTCATTACCCCTAAAAATGTATTTGTGAATAAGTCGTTGGAGTGCCATAATTATATAAATAAATAAGTATGACGAAGAAAAGATGAAGGGATATTTTAAAAAGTTTTTCCCATAGTGAAAAATATGGTGAAAAGAATCTAGTCTTTTTCATATAGTAGGCCTCAAAGCCAGCTTGTCCGGGATATAGGCGCTAATCAAAAGTCCTGTGTGGCACGTCCTGCGCCCGATTGCACTGCTCCAATCATAAACTCTCTATTCAAAATTTGGCTTAATTTTGAATCGATTCCAATCCCGAGCGCCTGTAATACGCACGATTGTCGAGATTTTGTGTTTTAGTCGAATCCCGCTTTATTTTCGTCAAGTTTCCTTTAAGAGCTCTGTAAAATTGTTTAGGTGTGAAATTGACATGGTCGATTGATTGGTTATTGGAAAAGGAACTCTTTTAGCAACTTAAGAAGTTTCAGAGCGCTTAAATGTTGGTGATAGGATGTTCTTATTTTAGACTACGTTTCTACGAAAATTATTTGCATAGACTAGCTCCTTATTTGTGTTATCGTTTGTTAATCAACTACGCTTAATTAATCGTGGAATTGGCTCCTTTGTTCCAACTATCAGTTCCCGGAATACATCTGAATGGTTTTCAATTTTATTAGTATAATGTTTCTGTTTAGAACCCACTTACTGTAAATGAAGTGCCAAATTGTTATACAAATGACTTTTGACATAATTATTTGTTCAACAAAGAAAAGTAAAAAAAAGTTCTTCTGCTTATTTACCATTTACACACTTACAACATATTTTATAGTTGGAGTTGCGAGTACTCAGAAATCAGAAATAATTTATTTGCCATGAATGTGGGTACAAAACATGGTGTAAACATTGTAAAATCAGTTCCAACACACTACCTTACGGCATGCAAAAGTAAAAACATATTTATATCTACTAATCAGACAAACAAACAAACAAAAAAATAAAAGAAAAAACATAAAAGTACAGTTATGTGAATATATACAGCCTTCCTTACATAAACTAAACATCAAAATCAACAATATTTATTCCAAATTTTACAAATTATTGGTTAAAATGATTATTTTGCCTACATTAACAAGGTACATAATGACATTTGAAATAAAATATAATAGATTAATATAACATTATAAACTTTTATCATTCAAAAAAATCTTGTATAGAATCTCTTTTTAAATACTCGCATCATCCGCCATGTTTGTATGACCAAATGTATGAACGTACACAAGGCGAAAGGAGTAAGAAAGGATCCTAGCAGGCGCATTTTGTAATTTCTGCCTACCCCTACCTTATTAAAAAAAGGCCTGAGTCTATGTATACAAGTTTATCTATGCAATATATTTTACACATTTTCTACAAATTTTTTGCTGACTGTCCTCAGATCGGTTGCTGCGGAGCCGACGGCCCAATGGACTACATCAACCTGAACAAGCCTCTGCCCGCGGAATGCAGGGACTCTGTCACCGGTAACGCTTACTTCCACGGATGCGTTGATGAGCTCACCTGGTACTTGGAAGGCAAGACCGGCTGGCTGGCAGGCATCGTGCTTGCTTCCTGCATGATTGCTGTAAGTAATTTCTAATAATTGCAGATGCAAGTTTGGTATACCAACAGATAACTTGCATCTGTTGTTGTGTTTACTTCTTTTATTTGTAGTGCTGAGGGAGCTTAAAATTGCCGCTTCCAGAAGAATAATAATATTAATCACGAATAGAAACAATTATTAATAGAAACAATTTATAGTATTAACTGCGTTTGCGACCATTTTGCTGCTAAAGAGGCCTTTTCAGTCCATTCTTTTAACCTTTCGTTTGTCGAGTATATAGACACAATCAAAACCTATTGTGTCTCGCGAAGATCTACGTTCACGCACGTACTTAAAATCAATACTCGCAGTGCAATGAATAAATGAAGCACCACGTCTGTATTCCATTTCACCTCTAACTCGTCCGCCTTCAAAGCAATAGTAAATAGACATCACAATTATCAGCACGCTCGCTCTATCATAGACTTCATTCATTGCTTTCTGTCAAGTGTGATTAAGTCAAATAAAATGCTAAATACCAAATTGATTGTTCGATTTTGCATAATTAAGGAAAACTGTCTTCAGTGACTATTTCAATTTACAATATATTTTTTACTTAATTCAGGCATCACTGATTAAGTAAACTGGTCCAAAATTGTTAAACAGGATCACGTACAACAGTGCACTTCGACAAAAAGGTGCAAACTGTATAAAAATAATAAGTACAGCGATACAAAGAAAAAGATAGTACTATTGCTCTGTAAATAGTTTTGTATACGACTCTAATGATGCAGTTACCCGCATGCTTATCTTGTCTCGTGAGAGAGAACCGTGAGCAAAATAAACCTCGTTGCATAATCCATTCGCGCTGGCAAACCAGAAAGTACCAACGAGAATACTTGCGGCTACAAAAGCTTGGTAAAGTTGTATTGTAACAATCAAAATGCTGAGAATAGACAACATACCTTACTTGATTTTGGCGGTTAGACAAAATTTAAGGATGCGTCTTATTCAGAAGATATAGAATCCCAACTATAGTGGTCAGAATTTCTGGTACAGTAACATAATGTCTGTATTTCTGTAATTCTTGAAGGGTTAGGTAGAGGTGTACCTAATAGTACACCTATATTTCCAGTGGTATTTTAAGTCCCATGTAACAGGCGGTGAGCCTATTGCCATCAATCGGGCACGAATCCAGACTCCGTGGCTGCTACTGAGAAATTCCTGATGGAAAAAACCCAGTAACACTTTGCCCGACCAGGGAATCGAACCCAGGACCTCATTCTCAGCAGTCATAGTGATAGTCACTCGACCAACGAGGCAGTAAGCTAAGTTAAGTTACCAGTAGGTACCGACTTTCATAAATCTACAAATGACAGCCCAACTTTTCTTTGTCCAACGGACAAAGATCTCAACCAAAATCTTTGAATTCAGACTCCGTAAAACTCAACGAAGGTGCTGATATCCAGCCGTCTTAAATATGTCCTCGTAAAACTAGAATTTCCAGGACACGTCGGTCGTTATATCTTAATGAGTTTCTTGGATTTTAACAACGCGAGGTGGAACTGCGTTGACATTATATAATTATATTTACATAACAGTTTCCTAGAAAGTTCTGTAGTGCTATTATAGTAGATTATTCCATAAAGTTAGGTAAATAACTTCGGAGATTCTTAGGGAAATTGTGGCTTTTATTATAATTAAGTATCTTGATTAGCGTGTCTTCGGGTAAATGGCAAAGTTCGATAGAAGCTTTAGGTATGGGTTGGATATTCATTTTGACATAAAACGAACAATGCCTTCATCGTATTACCTAATTTGGGTTATGAGAGGTTTTCGGCTTACGATGTTTTCAGTTTCTATAATTAATATATTGTGTAACTTTAGGTGGAAGCGCAAGGGTAGCCTGCGAAATTTAAATGTTCTTACGTTTATTGCAATTTGCAGGTCAGTGTCAGGTTGTATGTTGATGAAAATATGAATCGCGCCAGTAACACGTATGAAGTTACAGAATTATAATAATTCAAATCATCAAGATAGCCCTCCAAGTTCATTTAACCCCATTGAGTGACTTTTTCATGAAATAGTTACTGAATGGGGTTAAATAATTTAATAATGAAATAATAAATGAATTATTGGTATTATAGACACATAAAGCTCTTCTTAGAAGTCAAAAAGTCATTTTTTCTGACCACTACCAACATAATTATAAATATAGAGTTTTATTAGTTTTGTTTTTTTTTTTTCAGGTCGTGAATGCCGTCATGTCCCTTGTCCTCATTCAAGCCGTGAAGAAAGAGGAGGACGAAGCGACAATATACAAATAGAAATATTAATAAATAATAATATAACGTTATTAATTATTAAGCTACTTCTATTATTTTAATAATAGCTTTATTTTTATATTATGTAACAACAAAATCCGACAGAAAACGAAATTATTGTTTGAAACCATCCACCGCGTTTAAGTTAGGTAAACTTAGATTGTAATTTTGTGTAACCGTTTGTTTTAATAAAGAGTATTTTTACGGCCAGTCTCCTTGTTATTTTTTAAAGAGAATTGTTAACTTGTTTATGTAATATTACTGGAATATTTCAATGAAGTGTTTATTTAACGTTTAAAAATATGAAACAGTCAATTGTGTTTTACATTATTGTGCTGGTAGGCCCAATTTGCATTTACGCTGTACTTGACTTCCCCTAAATCCACGGGAATTGAACATTGCTACTGAAATGTGGGTGTACTATAAATACACCTACACCTAACCCTTCGACGTTACAAGCTTATTGATATGTTACCTCGATATATCTGTTCCCTGAATAATAATAAACAATATGAGTATCGAAATAACTACCCATCTTAGGGGAGAATTTTAATTAACTGCCTAGCCTTTGCCCAACTATGTTACGGCCGTATTCCACTCTAACCGGATGCAACTGAATACTAGTATTTTACATGGAGCGACTGCCTATCTGACCTCCGCAACCCAGTTAGTATTAGTAGTACGATATCCCTTGGTAAGATTGGTTGTCAAAATTTCGGGCTACTGATTTATCTGTAACGACTGTCAAAGATCTAAAATGACAATCGGGACCAACAACTTAACATACTTCAATCAATCAATCTTAAGTGAAGATCGACCCGAGCGTCTGCTATTGTTTAAGGCCGAAACACACCGGACCCGTACACGTAGACGTGCACGTGCACGTGCACGTACCATGACGTTGTAATATATGGAACTTTATAGAGACATGGCACACCGCTTGCGTGACGTACACGTGCGCGTAGACTACATGCGTAACGCTACGCATTGCAGCTGCCATGTGTCAAACTTGCTGCGTACCTACGCAGAGCGGAACAGCAACGTCACATTGATGCGTGCAGTGATGACGTTGTAGTCAATGGCATTCCGTATTGGACGTCACACCGAACAAGTTTGAACACGAACGTATCTTTGCTGCGCGTGACTACGCGCGTGACTTACGCATTCAGTTGTATTTGTTTTCAAGTTTTACCGATAGTAAGTGATGTTTTGTTTCGGTTTTAATGATGAATAATGAAATAAAAGAAAAAACTAATTGTTTGTACAACACAATAAATAAAGAGTAAAAAATATGTCATATAAAACGTGAACCCATTGTTTTTTGGCACACCCAGGAATATTCTGTCACAATAACAGTAATATTGCTTCTTCTTCATCAGATGAACTACTTGGTCCATTTACACAATTTTCTTCAGACATCATGCACAAGAATTGCTGGGTACGCAAAGGACCGGTGCGTTGCGTGCGTACCACGTATGCGTAAGCGTAAGCGTACGCATATGCGTAACCCGGTCTGTCAGGGGTTCACGCGCGTCACCACGCGCGTGTACACGTGTACGTCACGCCACGCATCTGGTCTGACCAGGCCTTTACTGAGCTTCTCTTTTCGATTTTCAAATAGTGACCAAAATCCACACATGAAAGCCTTTCGAAGAAACAATCAAAGACAAAAAAAAAGAAGTAAATAGAGATGAAATAAACAAACCTGTTTATTCAAATTTCAAATTTAACGTCTGCATAGTTCATCATCAGGTTGAATACTCAAAGTTTTGAAGTGGCCCTCAGTACTGTAGCACTGTTCAAAGTTATAGAAGGCTCCCAAGTACTTGCAACAAGCTACCTAGCTGGTTCCTCAAACATTTTACTTTGATTAAATTAAACTTTGGTAATAACATGAAATGAATCTTTGCTTTGTTTGTCCAGAGCTCTTCGATAGATGAAATTGTATTGAGTACGGTGTATTGCCACATTCTTGTCGGACTCACTTTTACTTGTGAAAGTTTCTCCTTGACTAGAACTAACAGCATGCAGTCATGTGGTTCGTTTTCGCCGTATTTTAATTTCCTGGGAAGTTTTTTTTTTGTGTGTCTTTCACGGTTTTTTCTGTAAGTTTTCAATTCGCTGATAATAAAATACTAGTTGAGGTTAGAAATTGTTATTTATTTTATGTAAATCTGTTCCGGAAAAAGATGTTAATACTATACGCTTTAGATAGTGTGAAATAAGGATTTGTTTCCAATAAACGCTTGCAGAAGGATTAGTCGTTGGTCGTTGGTAGCAAAAAGGTCATCACCCACCCCTTTAAGTAATCCTATAATTGCCTTTAATGGCAGGTGTAAAGGTGACCTGTAGTGATGTTCCGTTGTTGTATGTATATACGTTGGTACTACCGCGCTCACTATTACACTACACTCACCCTTATGACCAGAGCAATGAGGTTGAAAAGTAATCAACCCTCAGATGACCGCGGTTGTATGAAACTTTTGACAAATTGTAGTAATCGGAATGAACCAAAGACATTCAAATTTTTACGATTGATAGACGGGACAAGACGAAGAAAATCGTGATCCAATAATTGTACCTACTACTTAGTAACAAATCGTTCTGTCTAGTGTCATAGGCCCGCTTGTCAGGTAACATTAATGTGTCAAAATCAAAAACGTTCGGGATTTAAATTTTTGTATGAAAATATTCCCTATGTCCGCTCTCTAGGTATTTAAATCTCTTTGGAACTAAGCGCCCGGCGATCGAGGTAATATGGGCAATAACATTCAAGAGCCAAACTAACCATGCAGCCATTTTTTTCTTAGGTTGCTCTGTCCCACCTCTGGGCAAAGGTCTCCCTCAACTTTTTCCATTTGTACGGACCCACGCGTCCTCCTTCCAGTTCTATCGGAACTTGACCAGTTTAATTTTGTCAACCCTGAGTAACCTAAAATGGAATATGATAGAAAAGAGAACTGATGTGGCATTAGATTTACAGAAACAGAATGTGTGCAGAATAATAGAATACTAGTTCTTATTATTGAATACTAGCTGTTGCCCGCGGCTGCCCTCGCGTTTTGGTCTAAAATTATCCCACGGGGTATGAAAAACAGATAGTAGCCGATTCTCAGACCTACTCAAT
Source organism: Eugnorisma glareosa (assembly GCA_947578425.1). NCBI lineage: Eukaryota > Metazoa > Arthropoda > Insecta > Lepidoptera > Noctuidae > Eugnorisma > Eugnorisma glareosa. Next base: position 15,480,340 of record OX387970.1, on the reverse strand, counting down.
ATACATATAAAATTTCATAAAAATCGGTCAAGCCGTTTCGGAGGAGTATGGTAACTAACATTGTGACACGAGAATTTTATAAATAAGAAGATTATACAGGGTGGAAATGGACCCTTCACGAAGCTGTCAACCAAGCATTCTGTACATCAAACTAAGTAACTCTACGCAAAAATTATTCCTGGGAAAGGATTTCTTTTTTAACTGACTTTCTTCAAAAAGGAGGAGGTTCTCAATTCGGTTGTATATATATATTTTTTTTAATTTTTGTTACCTCAGAACTCCGTCATTTGTAAACCGATTTGAAAAATTCTTTTTTCATCTGAAAGGATATGCTTTTCGATTAGTCCCATAGAAATTTCATCAAAATCGGTTTAGGAATTTGGTTGTTTTCCTCACGTTAATTGTCACGTCACGCGACGTCGCGTGCTGGCGCTCTGATGTACATCACGCGACGTCGCGTGATACTTGCTAGTTAAATTTGACACACTTTCCGATTTCTGATTGAACTGAAATTTTGCACGCATGTGTATATCGCGAGACAATGCAATATTATGATAACATGGAGCTGATCTGATGATGGAGCTTGAAGGTGGCCATAGGAACTCTGTAATAAAACGACGCAACGCCGTCGAGTTTGGACTCGTTTGATTCGTCTTGATAAGTACTTTAGTCCTAAATGGTAACCAGGGTCTGATGATGGAGCTGGAAGGTGGCCATAGGAACACCGTTATAAAACGACATATTAACCCCATCGAGTTTGGTTTGGTATAATTCATCTTGTTGGATACTTTGTCTCTAGATGGTACCCAGGGTCTGGTGATAGCGCTGGAAGGTGACCACAGGTAATGACACAATCCCATCGAGTTTGGGCTCGTATGATTCGTCTTGACGAGTAATTTAACTATCTTCTAGTTACAATGTAAAAAACTAATTCATGACAAGAATTTGTGTGGTATACTACAACTAAAAAGGGTAAAATAAAAAAACTTTCTGCGGAAACAAAACCGACTTCTAAAAAAACACTAAAAATGTCTAAAATAACTTTACTTTCGGAAGTCGGTGGCAAAAACGATACAAACAAAGACACCGAGATCCGAAAGTAAAGGTATTTTAGACATTTTTAGTGTTTTTTTAGAAGTCGGTTTTGTTTGACCCACAATATCTCCGTAACTAGAAGGTTCCCAGGTATGGTCTAGAACAAAAAAATGGTTGCAATAACGGGGAGATCAAGTGCCTTTCGGCTTAGTTAAGGGTTTTATTACATTACACCTTTTTTAAACACACGGAAATAATGTAATTTATAGCGGATCTGAGAACCGGGAAAAGTAAGTTGTTTGGTTCCAAAAGTTTTGGGGTTTCAAGTTGAAATACCGAAATATAAATTAAAGTATTGCGATTATGTTGTACAAACCAGATGTCGACGTTTTCGTTGTTTTATCTCCGTGTAGTTTAAGAAACAATGCTCGCATTAATAGAACTGGTGGAAATTACACTTAAAGCTTGCCGTGTCGGAACATCACTTGCATTGTAGCGAAGCGGGATGTATTTTCTATAGTATTTTGATTAGCAAGCAAAATGCTGCATTTTGTGTGGATTTTCAACATTGTACTAACATTTTCTGCTGTTCCCTATATGGCTGTCAAGACAAGTCATTTAAATTCTAGCTTTTCCTTACCTGTTTGTTTTAAAATATTTACAAAACTGAATTGTTTACTACATTTACGAGTACTTGCAATTATCTCGATAATTAATAAAATTCTCTTTATTTTGAATACTAGAAAAATAACAATTACAAACGTAGAAATTTTATAACGAAGGGTGGTTGTAACATCCTAAAACTCACACACTTCAATATCCCACAACTTACTTCACTACTCGTATTATCTCGCTCAGTGATTAGCTTCCTAACTCATAGACGGCAAGGTATTGCCAGCACATAATACTGGTATCTACCAGTCACGTCGCACAAAGCTCAGTTCGGAGCTATTGGCAACACTGAATCCATTGTGGGAGATCCTGACTATCAGAGGAGGCCCCGTATAAGGCTTTGTGTACTTTGAAACTTGTGCGATTGAAACTGCCATGAAAGGCAGCGTTAATGAATGGTCATTTTGGCGTGGAAATGATTAATTTCGACGTAAAGTTCATCATTCTCTTAAACTTATCCCAAATTTATTTGGGGTGAGCGTAGCATATCTTCTTTTTCTATACCTCTCTATTACTCGTCATCTCAACAGTCAACACTTTTTTCGCCAATTCATCTTTCATACAGTCCTCCATCGTTTCATTGTTCGCCACAAACTCTTGTAGCCATCCACCCAGACCCTCAAACATACTCAAATCTGTCCTCACGACATTTTCCGTCTACCAAAGTTTGCCTCAGAAATGGGCAACTAATTAAGAGACTCCTAAAAATGTATGGTGACTTATTGTTTTTAAAGTACATAACTTTCTTTTTTTTTTGGATGGGAAATCATCAAATGACTCCTCCCGCTCTGGGCTGAGCAGGAGGGAGTGTCAGACTTTTACTGACTAAAACCCATCCATGTTCCTTCATCGCCCTTTGTGTTCCGGGGCTACGGTATCTCAGTATATACCTGTCCTTACACAATATGTTCCACACACACAGTAGCAGTTGCAATAGTAGTAGTTGAAGTGTTTTACTAAATTAAAACTCAAGAAAACAATTATTTTCAAAACACATACAACTTCTACCATTAATATGCTCTCAAACGAACTTCTCTTTTAATACAAGTAAACAAACCTCATTTCAAAACGCAGCTGTACTGCAATCTTAGTATCCAAACTAATACTAATCTACACTAATATTATAAAGAGGAAAGATTTGTATTTTTGTGTGTATGTTTTTGTATGAATAAACTCAAAAACTACTGCGCCGATTTCAAAAATTCTTTCACCATTAGAAAGCTACATTCACCATGAGTAACATAGGCATCCGTGCAAAACCGGGACGGGCCGCTAGTAATATTATAAAGAGGTGAATAACCCTTAACCCCTGTGAGGTGAGATTACCCTTTACATCCAAACTCCCAAACACCAAAGGGTTTGGGAGTTTGGATGTAAAGGGTAATCTTCAGAATTACAGATCTGATTCCGAAAATCCTTTCATAGGCCATATTTAAAACATTCCTGTGTTATAATTTCCAACCATAAGGCGAGTGTAGCTGCGAGAAAACACTAGTGCATAATAAATTAATATTCCTCTATATTGCGTAGTTGATATAAGTCTCGCAACATACGGGGCGAGACTCCCACTCTTCTCGCTTTCAATACGGTCTCACGATGCACTCTCACTTGAAATTAATCTGCAAGAAGCCATTGCGGTGACTATTTACAAAGCGTCCCCGGAGCGTATTTCCCTTGGCTCTTCATTCTACATGCAATGTCGCAGGGTTGCTGGTAACACGGAAAAAAATATTTTTTTTGTACGATAAAGAATTTTTTCGTTGCAAAAGTAAAACTATGCGTACGTTAAATTGAGAGTATGCAATGAAATACTTCAGTGTTGTAAGATAAAAAAAGGTTTTTTTAACTATGTAGTTAAGTTTATTAAATGTTGATGCTAGCTAATGATACAAAGATTTATTCTTAAGAACATGATATCAACATTAAATTCCTGGTCTAAGTTATAGTTAGTTACCATATCCTAACTTCAAGAAATGAAAAATGCTAACAGATTTTATTTTGTTTTTTTTTTTTTTGGTATATTCCCTACACCAAACATAAAAGTCTAGCAGTAATACGTTTTATAACGAATTTTTACTAACAATCCTCCGTCAATAACATTCAAGCGCTTTTAAAAACTCCTTTTTATACTATAAAAAGTATTAAAAAAATATCAAGTACGAGAAACAAAGTTTCAAAATAAACAACAAAAGCAACGCAGCAAGCGACCTCGGTGCGAACCCTACGTGTATTTCCAACGAGGCCCGTAGACATGAGTAAATAATTTTCCTGATTACCGTGCACCGTCTTGCAAAGCGACGGAGTTGTCGTCTCGACCTCGACAAAAATATTAAAGTCAAGTTCTCGAAAGTCGACGAGCTCTCACAGTACCTTCGAGTTCTCGCAATTGGAACCGTCCTGATATTACTCGAAAACTAAATTGATTTCCCGTTTTCTATAAATGCAGCTTAATCCGGGTTCAGGTAAGTTTGTTCGAGTCTCGATTCGAGATTCCAGATCTCTCTCCGTATCGAAAAACGAGAGTTTATCCAGATTTACTAACTATATTTGACACGATTGTATTATTGATTGCAACATTGCTTTCGCAGTTTGTTTTGTAAATGTTAGTTCAGTAGATTGCTTTGGAGACTAGTTTATGTACTGATGTTTGGCCCTTTTGTATAGACGTCACAAATTATATCGAGATTGGAAAAGGTGTTCTATTGTGGAGCCTGTACGTTGACATTTCTGTCTTAACAGTTTTGTACATATTTTTATGACACGGTAAACTGAACTTAACGCTCATTACGTTAATGGTGCATTGATATTCATATTCTCATATTTATATTCTCATTGAAATCCGCTAAAAACAAAGCTCTTAAACCAGTCCGTTCATTTATTTTGAAACAACATGTTTATTACCTCGATAATCATTAATTAAAAGTTGGCTGCAGTTGAAATCAATACAGGTAACACAAAACTAGTTTGCATTCAGATAAGTTTTAGATTAATTTAATGAAAGGTCATTAAACCCGCTAGTTCTTTGTCGAGGATCAAAGCAAACAGACAAAAGACTAATTTACAAAGGTTTCTATACTCGTTCTAAAATAATAGAATCGCAGAGCGAGCGAACAAACCAAATAATCACGCAGCTAAAAAGCGCACACAGAATATTCTCATCAGCTAAAATGAATGTTGGTTTGAAGAAATAACTCTACGGGTAAAAGAAAGGCATTGCAACCAACACAAGCTAAGCTTTCGAACTATACGTGTGAAAATTGTTCGAGAGATAAATTTCCAAGGTACGATTTTCGTTGAAAAGTTTGTGTCTCAACAGCGCGAACCTAATCTCGCTTGCTCTATGGAGCATTGGCTTTACGAATCGGGACGTATGTGGAGAGCACAATTAAATTTTGCAGGTAGGGTCTGGACTCCGAGGAAATGTAATAAGCGAGTCGCCTCCGAGCAAATATTTAGACTTTGGTCTGTGGCCACGTCGTTGGAGGTATTAAGGGTGTTTATTTCTAGTTGACACCACCATAATGGCTGCAATGCGCCTTTTTGCAGTGGATAGCTTTATTTCTGGCATCAACTTCGAGATTGTTTCGTTTAAAAGTTATTCTAGTCTATACTAATATTATAAAGAGGTAGTGTTTGTGAGTTTGTGAGGTTGTAGGGGGTAATCTCTGGATCTACTGATCCGATTTTGAAAATTCTTTCACTAATAGGAAGCTACATTATTCCCAAGTGCCTTATGCTATTACAACGTGCTCGTGGCATAATTTCCGACCAAAACGCGAGCGAAGCTGCGGGCAACAGCTAGTTTGTAAATATATTTGCGTATGCTGTTTACTTCATTTAAAAGGTTTTTGTAGTTCTTATAACCCCAGTATCTCGTATTGGTTGGTATAAAAACTTAGTAAACTGGCTGGAGCAGACCTCGACACGTCTTTTCTTGCGTTGCCAAGAGGTATATTATTTTGCATTTATCTATTCATGTTACGGTAAAAATGTAATTAGCTAGGTTCATCGCCATTTACGCTTTAGAAAACCTGATATCTGTACAGGGTGTAAGTGACAGCCCTCCGTAGACTGATGGGGTGAATTCAGTATATCATACTAAGATGACCGGTACAAGAAATTATTTCAGGAACATTATGGGAATCCAATAAATTTTATTTGATTTATTTCCATATACGTAATCTATCGTTACCGTGGCAAAATGCACGTAGCGAACAGCAAGCGCGACGTCAAGTTCAATGAATTCTGTAGCTAGGCAAGAAGTGAACTGATGAGCTGATTTCCCACGTCGTTCGTTACAGTATTTCAACATCCATTGTTGTTTTTTTCATTTCAGCCGTATTATTTACATAAATGGAGTGCTGCCATGTAAAATGACTTTCTCTGTAGAAACTCATTTTACATCGAATTAAAGGAAAAAAACGATAAAACAATAAATATTTCCCTTAGCAAAATTCCGGTGGAGTATGATTCAAAATAAGGAGCTGAATGCACCTTGTTTGCGGAGGGCTGTCCTTTACACCCTGTATATATAGTTAGGTTCCCACAAAAATGAATTTGTGCCGTAAACAAAAAAAAAATTACAAAGAAATGGCACTTACTCTCAGTTAAGACTGTTCAAGTCGCTCATCCTATGGCCCGCCCACATTCTATTAATACAACAATTCTTTCAATCGTATACATCCTTGTTTCCCATTACATTTCTATTGTTATTCGTAAGCTCGTGTTGTTTATTAAAAAGGCTAACACAAATACGTTGCTGAGTGTATTTTTTTCTTTTGTGCATGACGGTTACTCTTTTCCAGCGAACCTCTTTTCAACATCTGAAGTGGATGAACGAATACTCTGAGGAACATAACATGAAAAGCATGTTTTTTAATTCTGTTAGCTTTATTTACAGTGTTTATTTTGTTTTGTTATGTTGTTTATTTACTGTAATTAGGCTGGCATGAGTTCAAGGTGGTATGTATTTTAAGAATAGGTCTGCTATCTGTCTGTCAGCTAGTAATTAATACTATTATTTAATTTTTGACGTGGGTTGTGGACACCAGCCCGCTATACAATACAAATACAATACAATACCATCTTGGACTCATGCTAGCCTAGTAGTTTTCTTGAGGTAATGGCCATAACTTAAGTGTCGTGAACAGAATACAATCCTAAATGACAGCCTAGCACTTCACGCTAGCTCCCGTGATGCACATTATTTTTTTTGATGACTGTACCTTTTAAGTTCTTGTAATTCGGGACGAAGCAAAACTTCAATAGTGATATGGGACGAACTAAGATTTTTTTGGAATGTGGGACAAAACTTTAGGACGAACGAAGAATAAATCGTAATATATATTCTTTACTACAACACACAAATTACAGATATACGAGTATGTAGAACATAATGTATTTCGAACAACAAGGTCCTTAGGTGTTGCTGAGTAATTTAGATCTACATAATTATCTTAGTAGCAAGAAATGTGGTGATTCAGTTACATTAAATTAAGTTACTATCCATTACATGAATTTTAATCATTTGGTTTTAGTCAGAAATGTGATGTACTTCTGTTTAGGCATTACCTTTAGATGTCAACTAGTGTTAGTGGAAACAAGCATCACTCATATAAAACACATCCATAATATTAACATTACATAGCATTACGACTGTAATCCCCGAAGACTAAGGCAGAGGTGTAACTAATAGTAAACCCACATTTCTCAATTCTCAATTATTTATTGCATTCCATATGTATAACAAAGATGGTGTTATCAAATAAGATATCAATATGGACCCTGTCGGGCAGCAACAGCAACGGGCAGCAACATTAGGAGAGATCGAGGATAGCCCTCTTCATCTCAGTAATGGTAACAATTCAATAATATTATTATAAATAATTATATCAATTTATCAGCAATCAATCAATTAACAAAATACATTAGAAATTAAAATTGTCATACCTACATTTATATAATTATCACACATTATTAAAATTATTATACGTTATTATTTCGCCAATTATGTGTAAGTCCTATGTAATACGAGGTGAGACTAGTGCCATCTGCTGCCGGCTGCTACACAGAAATTCCTGATGAAACCACCCAATAACACTTTGCCTGACATGGGAATCGAAACCAATAATAATATAATATAGCCTCATGCTCAACAGTCGCGCTTGCAACCACTAGTCCAACGAGGCAGTCCATTCATAATATTAAGTCCTGCTTATGCATATCATAATTAATGTATCATATTCACAAGCTACGTAATTGTATGTTAATTTTAAATCGTTAACACTAAAAACTAATGGGGTTATGTTAATAGTGTGGCTTATAGTCTAATGCAGCTTTAAACCATTATGCTACTACACCAATATTCTGTAATTAACTTAATACAATATAAACAGGTGAGATTGCTTATTAACAGTTTGTTTACATATTCTGTAAATTTGATTTATTCGACCATGTAACTGTGAAATTAAAGCCCTCTTCCTCTCTCCTACTTTGCTGTAAGGGCACCCGTAAGGGCACTTACAGGGTTCATATTATGTACCTAGCTTTAAGCCCTCCGTAACATCTTTTATGCAATATGGAATGCAAAATAAAGGAATATGAATATGAAATCCTCTACACAAAATTAAATTAATATATTTATGTACACGCAAAATACTTATCAGAACATTACATTAAGACAGAAGAGCACAAAGGTACTGCTTATTTCATCCGAAATTTCTTCCAGCAGACCTGCGAGAGGAAAGTTGGATTTGAAATGTACACACAGTGTGTAGAAAAGACAGAACAGGAAAATTTAAAACATAACTTAAAACCAAAAATGTTATATATAATAAAATAAAATAATGTACTGTTTTAAACTTTCAAAGTTTACACTTACACATAAACTGTCACTTACGGGATATCTTCCGTGATTGTCTGGTATTTTGAGCTCCCGATATTTCGACGCTGTTGCAAGCGAATCGATATCCCGTAAGTGAGAGTTTATGTGTAAAATAATGTAATAAATAATATAATAAAGTAATGTCTACATGTTTAGAGAATTGTAAATAACCTTTAGTAGATATAGTGTCTGTAGAATGCATATGGATAGACTGATGGGCCTGCGTCGTAACGCAGTGGGTGCCAGACGACAGCCTCGACACGGAGGCCTAGTAAACACTCCGGGGCTGCGGGACTGCCGGGGCTGCGGGACTGTTCGAAAGAGATACCGTGGCCCGGAACACAAAGGGCGATGAAGGAACATGGATGGGTTTTAGTCAGTAAAAGTCTGACACTCCCTCCTGCTCAACCCAGAGCGGGAGGGGTTATTTGAGGATTTCCCATCCGAAAAAAAGGTCTAATAAACACGGGCGTCATGATTTCGATGTGTTTATGGGGAGATTTTCCAGAGACAAAACATAAAATCACGCCTAATAGTACAACCACATTTCGCCAGAAGTTTAAATCCCATGTATTAGTAGGCGAGCCTATTGCCATCAACCTGAGACTTGCTTCTATTGAGATATTCCTGATGGAAAAATGCAATTACACTTTGCTCGACCCGGGAATTCAACCCTGAGCCAGGACCTGCGCCTGCGACCACTCGACCATCGAGGCAGTAAAAGAGAACCGGAGAAGACCACACAATTTGAATAGTGGAAAGCCTAAGTGGAATTGGTTGTTCTTACGTACAGCTTTTTTGGACTGCAGTAGGTACAAAATAAATGCCTCGTTTTAATTTCTACGTCCTCTTTGCAATGCTACTTGTCTAAAAACAAAAACAACCGAGTGTACAAAAAACAAAGTCCATTCTTACACAGCCCACGAACAAAATCTTCTCCCACAACATCAAACAATTCCTTTGTTTGAATATTTGCCCTGAAGACAGTGCATAATACATGTTATTGTAACTGTATACCTGATTGTTGACTGTAGCCGAAACAGCGTGAAGGTTTGCTCGCGTTGTTTGCCCAAATACCCCAAGGTACGTCACGGATCGTCGAATACCAATGAGCATTTCACAGACAGACATATAATGTATATTATTATGTATTGTGTTAATATTTAACAATGAATTTTATTAAAATGTTGCCTTTAAATGGTGGATGTTTCTTTGTATGTTTTGATTTAACGATGCCTGAATACATTTCTGAGAAAAACTGTGATATTGAAATGTTGTAAATCTCCTTTTTGGAATGAAATAATTAAAATTACAATCAAAGAAAATGAATACGTCTTTAACATTAATTTTCATAAAAACGCTTTTGGGGTTTTAGGCTTATTTCGTTGTATAGTATATAACCTACAGATATTTCAGTACAATAATTAAATTTGTTTGCCATATTAAGTAACGTCTCAAGTCAACCGCATATCCACACATAAGTGGTTCCTACGAAGCATGCATTGACGACCGTATCGAATACGCTTGCACGACTTTACTATGACGTTACTACCTATACATAACAGAAGTACATACAGCACCGTAGACTACGAATTCGTAGAAGCGCGACAAAATATAAACGCATTCTAAAAGTCTACATCTTTTTTTATCGGATGAGAAATCATCAAATGAAGGGGTCATTTGATGATTTCGCATCCAAACTCTGGGCCCACTCTGGGCGGAGCGAAAGGGAGTGTCAGACTTGTACTGACTAAAACTCATCCATGTTCCTTCTTTTGCCCTTTGTTCCAGGGCCGCGGTATCTCTTTCGAACAGTCCCGCAGCCCCGGCAGGCATCGCTCCTCTCGTTTGCTGACATCTCTTTGAGGCACGCGTGGAACACGAACGCGCCGTCGACATGGCTTGTCGTAATATGACGAACGGACGGCGAGCTGTCCATTACTGATAAACCACAAGCCCGCGTTTACGGTGGCCGGGAGCCACCACGTGGCCCCCGACGCTCAGGGCGTCTCCCGCGGCGGCTGGGACGTGAGGCTTTCTCTCTCTCACGTCCCGCCACCTCCTTCGCTAGCATGACTGCTGCGCAGAAGGAGGCGACGGCGTCCCGTTTCCTCTCGCTCTGGACCATGGACTGAACCAGGGCTGGATGGGGGAGGTCGCCGCCGCCGATCGCCGCTACGAGGACAACATCTGGGCGTATGTTTTTTTTTTACATAAAATGGGCTTGCGTTTGATCGCGACTCGCCTGATATGAAGCGATGGTGCGGCCTAAGGTGTAGCAAGCTTGCCTAAAAGAAGCCACTTCACTCATATTTTGAAGAGGTCCGGATCATAATGATCAGCAAACACAGAAGCCGGCAATGAATTCCGCAGACTGGTGGTTCACACAATAAATGTAGAAGCAAAGCGCTTTGTTCGGGTTCGTGGGTACTTCAACCATATAACGGTGACTCTTCGCCGTAGCTCTGCTCGTCCGATCATAGAATGGGAAGATTCAACACACTCAGGTTTGTGTCCTCACTTATACCTTTGTCACGCTAAAACGACAGGCGTCTTGCAACAATGACTGGAAAGAAACTTCCTTGAAATTATTGCTCCGTCATCAAAAATATTTTCTTTCGTTTCTATAAGCATTTCCTTTTCTATGACTGTACGCATGAACAGTAACAGTTAGTAACTGCTCATTGCTTGTGAAGATGTTAAGGTTCATTTCACATTTATCGTAGCACGTTACGTAGCAACTGTTAGTGCTACGAGAGCTACAAGCCGTCTACGACGCTACGCAAGACCGAATTGACGAAATCGTTCGCATTTATAGGCATTAATCTTACATCAAGAACAATTTGACAATGGCCTTTATATTAATGAGTAAATGAGAATCAAGAGTTTTACGTATAATACTGATATTCAGCTGTATTTGGTGAGACTGGGAGCTGTCCCCAAAAAAGTTAGGCTATGAACCATTACATCACGCCTGTAATCCCAGAAGGGCTAGGCAGAGGTGTACCTAATAGTACACTCGCATTTCGTCAGTTATGTTTAAGTCCCATGTAATAGGGGGCGAGCCCATTGCCATCAATTGGGCATAATTCCAAACTCCGTGGCTGCTACTGAGAAATTCCTGATGGAAAAATCCAATAACACCCGGGAATTGAACCCAGGACCTCATGCTCAGCAGACGCAACCACTAAACCAACTTGGCGGTAACGAGGTAGTAAGAATGAGACTTAGTACAAAAATAATCATCGCTCGTGATGATGGTAGCCTAGTATCTATTTTCTCCATATTAAGCCTGGGGGGTTACTAAGAGGTCTTAGAGCAGGAGTAATTCCAGTGTGGGAAAGAAACAGAGCTTTTCAGGTCGTCTAGCGCCATCTCTTTCCCACACTGAATTTCTCCTGCCTAATGACGTCATGGTAGGACACCTGATTTCCGAATAATATAGTTTACCAATGCTGTTTCCTTGGGTTTACGTACATAAATACATTTTCAAGTACTGATCCCCAATTCAACATAGTAAAGCCTTCCCTTACCGAACTTGAGATAAATACAAACATAATAAATATGTAACATTTCCAAAGTAACTCCACTGGAAACAACGAAGGTGTTTCCGAAGAACTTGTCTTCTACCCACATGTCCTATTTGCTACTGGTTCCGAGTGTCGAAGGGATGGTTGACACTTCACAATTTCCTTAGAAAAAGGAGGATCGAAACTTATGCATTTTTCATCAGCAAATAAAATAAGACCACATTTTGGTGGTAAAAGAAAGCTAGTTAGGGTACCGTAGCCAAGGGGTAAAAACGGAACCCTTTGACTATGACTCCACTGTCTGTCCGTCTGTCTGTCTGTCTGTCACCAGGCTGTATCTCATGAACTGCTAGACAGTTGAAATTTTCACAGATGATGTATTTATGTTTCTGTGGTAAGAACAAATACTAAAAACCGAATAAAAATGGGGGCTCCCATACAACAAACGTGTTTTTTTTTTAGATAATTTTACGGAACCCGTCGTGCGCGAGTCGGACTCTGACTTAGCTGGTTTTTTTATTATATGTTTTTATTTAACTTGCCTAGTGAGTTAGTTTGTTTGTTAGTATGTATTGGTCAAATCTTGTAATTGAATTTCAAACCAGTTCCCTCGAACCGATTGAGCTGAAACTTTGCACACACCTTTGGTTCTGGTGACAATACATTTATAAGGTAAACATGAGTTGATTCTGCTGCCATGATCACGTCCAAACGAAAGAACTCCTCAACAGTTAATAGCATGGACACGAAATTTTGTATACGTGTTCAATATTCATAGATAAACCTATTTTTTATTTTTATTTTAAGAAAACTTAGTTTAAAAAAATAAAAAAATATTAGTGGTTCAAATAATGTTGGAAACTGATTTTAATTTGCATCTCGTGTTATCTCTAGCTCTTCAAATAAATATTTTGAATGTCTAAATAATAAATGTATGCTTAAATTAATTTAAAAGAATAATAATAAAGGTACTCGTCGTATTTCCAGAAAAAAGAAAATACTTTCCATTAAAAAGGCGCATAATTTTGAACATGAAAAATCTTGCAAGCCTTTTAAGTAACAGCGGTGAACTTAAAAGTGCTCAGTAGTAATTAAAACCGTAGCTTAGCATAAAGTATGGCAATTGCTCAATGTCGAAAGCTCGACTTTTGAAAATTTATTTCGCCCGAAAAGTTCACACTACTTAATTACTATGAATTTTATTTTCTTTACATTAACTAAATACTCAGAAAACTTTCAAATGACTCGATTGCTGTAAGAGCGAATGGATTTGAAGGCGAAGTTTTAAAATTGTACTTAACAGCTTAGTGAAGGGACTATTTGAATAGATAGTCCTCAGTCACTGAATTGTGGACTGTTTAAAGTAAACGGAAATCCGTTCTTGATAGTGTTTGTGAAGAGTACGGTAACATCATAGAATATAAACATAATTTAATCCTGAATATAGGTAATTGATTTGTGGGCTTTTCAATAGTTATGAACTTTGATTATAGCTATTGGCTAAATAAAAACGGCCGCACGGGTCGATCTTCAAGGTTAAACCGCGCTTGCCAAGGTCGGTCTGTGGATGGGTGACCATCATTACATACCGAGTTTCCTCCGTGACTCGGAAAGCACGTTAAGCCGTTGTTCCCGGCTATCATTTGTAGATCATTGACAATCGTTACAGGTAGTCAGAGGCCCGAAAGTCTGACAACCAATTATTTACAGGCTTTGTAAAATGTTTGCACATAAATATGGAAGAGGGAGGTCTTTTTTTTTTTTTTTTTTGGTTTGACCACTCTCAGCGCCACAACTCTCGGAGGTTGATGCTGCTTAACCGGACTATCCTGTGGTGGCCGAAAATTACTTTAAGGCCCCCAGCCAGGGCTTACAAACTAAAGATTACACATTAAATGAATAGTCACTAAGGGCACCCCCTGCGGGGTTCGGGCCTAGGCTTAGGCGTGCGTCATTGAGGGGAGGGCAACTAGAGTTTGAGGTATTTTTATACTTAAAAGAAGGCCTCTACAATGTATCTGATAAAACCTGTTGATTACGAAATAATCTTATTATTATTTTGGTGTATTCCTGCTGTCCCCACTGCTTTAAACCAGTCTTACTAAGGGGTACCGTATTACCCAGTACTAACTGGGTTGTGGAGGTCAGATAGGCAGTTGCTCCATGTAAAACACTGGTATTCAGCTGCATCTGGTAAGACTGGAAGCCGACCCCAATAACGTTAGGAAAAGCCCAAGACAGATGATGATAATACTTTTATATAAGTATGTGTTTATCAGCTCTGACCATGCTAGTTGGCGTGAGTAAATAGTTTTAAGAATGTTTGACTATATAGGGTGTAACAAGACCCTTCACGATGCCGAAAGGCAATTGTTCTACCCATCATGATGATTGATTGATGATTGAGCACCACACCCAGCCAGGAGCATGCCTGACCCGGACAAGCCGGGTACACCAGGGGGCACGATTTTGTAAGGAAAGACATGCTCTGGGATGGGAAAGGAAGCCCGACCAACCGCGGCCAGTCGGGCACAATCAGCCGACTATGCAGCCTAGAGCCAATATAGGAATAGTGGTAAAGACAGGTACAATCCACAGGAATGAGCATTGATGGTGTTTTGACCTTCGTTTGTTTGGTCTCTTCTATCATTGGAGAATCATGTTCGTTTATGGTGGTTGCGACTGCGTTCGTTCTTGGCACGTCTTGTTTAATAATATTATGTTCGCGTTTATGTTTCATCGTCAGTAGTATTTGTTTCACTGTCAGTTTCGCTAAGGTGATATATTTCCTCAGTGGCTGATTTGAATTTTTCTCTATCTGCTGGTAACTGAGTCCATTCTTCTTTGCTTTTATTGAAATATTCCATGTCTTGTTGGAGTGACTCGTTCCATGTATATATTGGTCTTCCAAATTTTAGCCGTTTCGCCTTGTATCTAATAGCTGCGTGTAGTAAGTGGGGCTATGGTCGTCGGAGGATGTGCCCGTAGTAGCATAACCGTAGGCATTTGAGTTTTGGTAATTGTTTTTCCCATAAGACTTTCACGTGTTTTTTTTTTTGTTCGGGGGGTTTCGCGTACTCTTTATCGTATCTTTGAGAATGAGTCTTTCGTAACTTCTGAGTTTCGATCGGTTGCCTTTGTGAGTGCTGCTGCCTTAAGATCGTAAGTCATTGCAGGTTCTATGAGCATTTTATAGATAAGTAGCGCAATTTTACACTCCATTTTCGAGTTTTTTTATGAAAGATATTAGGGCCTTGGAGTTACACATCGCTTGTTTACATCTGGCGTTGACTGTGTTGTTTCTATTAAGTGTCGATGTTATATACGTGCCTACATACTTAATTTCGTCTACCGGTTGAATACTGATTCCTCCAATTCTAATAAGATTTCGGGTTTCTGATTAGTAGTTTTGTTTTCGTTTCATTAATGTGGAGTCCGGCTGATTCCAGTAACGGTTTGATTTTTCGGTGACTATTTCATCCAGTTCACTCCAGATTATTTGTTGCTATTATCACGTCATCTGCACAGGTCAGTATGATAGGGAGTTGAATCTCATGGTCCTGGTCTAGATGAAGGCATTCTATTTCTTCTTCTAATGTTCTGAGAACGTCGTACATTACTATGGTGAATAGTCGTGGGGATAGCGGACATCCCTGTTTGACTCCCTTGCCTTTGTGCGTCGATTCCGTTTGCTGGCCAAACCATTTTATGCAGGTGAATTAATTCATGCATGCCTGAATAATTCTTTTTGTTAGATATTTGTTAGTTCTAGTAACTAAAATGTCTCTAAGAGAGTTCAAATCCAGCGTATCGAAAGCTTTTTCGATGTCTAACGCCAGCACATAGGTTTTTGAGCCTGCTCTCCATTCCTCGTCAAGAATTCTCAGTGTGTACATATGATCGTCGGTCGATATATTACGAAGCAAGGCTGCTTGGTAGTTTTTTAGTTCTTTTATTGAAGCGTCCAGTTTGCTTAGAAGAAAGCTCGCATATATTCTATATCCCACGTTACAAACTTTCTGTAGTCATTAATTCCGTCTGGATTTGCTTTTTTAGGCACTGGAATTTGGATCGTTTTGTTCCAAGACATTGGTATATCATTGCTTACCCATGCTGCCTGCATGTGTTTTATAACTTCCGATAGCATGTCTGTTGACGAGGCTTTGAATAGCTCGGAAACTACTTTGTCAGTACCTGGTGCTTTGCCTTTGCTTTTAATGATGTCACTTATTTCCTCTTCTGATAGTTTCTTTTTTACGTCTGATGGGTTCTAATTGGGTAGGAGTTCTATTATTTATTATACTTATTTCCTTTATTCATATATATACATATAAATTACATTTTTAAATATTTCTAAACAAATTAATATTAAAAAAACATTTAAAAATATAAAAAATAGTGGTCCGCCGGTATCGGGAGCAGGGTCCAAGCTACCGGTGGTTAGGGCTCCAGAGACAGGAACCTCCTCACAATGCGAGCCGTATCGAGGAGTACTGCCTTCTGAATCAGGCCCTTGATCCAACCACCTAAGGAGAGCCTCGAAAGGTGGTCGTCGAGGCTCTTGGCCATAAGGCCATTGGCCGTCACGACAATCGGCACAATGATAGCCGAGTTCACATTCCACATGTCGACAACCTCGTGTGCCAAGTCGAGATATTTTATTTGTTTCTCCTTCTCAGCTTTCACGAGGTTCTCGTCATGTGGGATGGTAACATCGATTATCATTACGCGGCGCGCTGATCGGTCTATCACCACTATGTCAGGTTTATTGGCGACAATAGTCCTGTCAGTGATGATAGAACGATCCCAGTACAGCGTGACATGGCCTTTCTCGAGAACTGGGTCGGGCACATACTTGTAGTACGGTACCTCTGATTCCACAAGCTTATATTTCAAAGCAAGTTGCTGGTGAATAATCCTGGCTACTTGGTTGTGCCTGTGCAAGTACTCGCCGTTAACCAGACGAGAACAACCAGAAATAATATGTCTGATGGACTCACCCGGACGGTGGCATGCCCGACACACGTCAACCGTCCCGTCCTTCATAATATATTTCCGGTAGTTGTTCGTCAACATAACTTCGTCCATAATTGCGCAGACAAAACCTTCGGTTTCTCCGAAGAGGTCACCGAAACGTAGCCAGGACACGGATGCTAGAAAATCTACATCGGGCCCATGAAGAGCCCGGTAGAAGCGCCCGTGAAGCTCCTTGCCTTGCCATACTTCCTTGCGGTCGTCGGTAGTAAGTACTACAGGTTTGTGCCAGTTCTCTTTAGCCATGGACAGCGGGGTGAGTCCCTTGTCCACTGCTACCACATCTCGGTGCATACCCACCTCGGCTTTTAAAAAATATTCTCTGAGACTGCACACCTCGCGGTTATGGAGGGTCTTCGCGTTTAAAAAGCCTCGACCCCCGCACTTCCGCGGGATATACAGTCTCATCACCGATGATCGTGGGTGATGCATCCGGTTTGCGGTCAGCAGTGTACGGACTCTCCTATCCAGGGCATCGAGTTCGGTCTGAGTCCATTTGAGTATGCCGAAAGAATACATTAAAACCGGCATGACCCAACCGTTGAAGGCGCGCACCTTGTTCCCGCCTGACAGAAGGCTATTTAATACCTTTCTCAGGCGTCCAAAGAAGCGTTCCCTCAACGATTGCTTCATGTCGGTTACGTTAATGCCTAACGCTTCCGACATACCCAAATACTTATAGTTTTCGGATGAGGAAAGGGATCTCAGGTGTATGGAATCCGAGAGCTGAATTCCCTCGGATTCCATAATCTCCCCTCGCTTTACATACATGACTGCACATTTGTCCACACCAAATTCCATCCTGATGGCGCTACTAAAAGTTTCAGTTACTTTCAGTAGCTCCATCAGTTGCAATTTGTTGGGGGCAAAGAGTTTCAGATCATCCATGTAAAGAAGGTGAGATATGACCTGACCATCTCTCCTCAACCGGTAGCCTAAACCTGAATCCTCCAGCAATGTGCTTAGAGGATTCAGGGCTAGACAGAACCAAAGTGGACTCAGACTGTCGCCCTGGAATATTCCCCTTTTAATCCATACAGGTTCATCATTCCCCTGAATCTGTCGACATCCTGGATATCGAAGGACCGTTCTCCATTGCCCCATACACGACTTAAGGAAGGCGCGTAGAGTTGTATCTATCTTGTACAACTCCAGCACCTTCATGAGCCATGTATGTGGAACAGAGTCGTAGGCCTTCTTATAATCTATCCAACATGTCGACAGATCCTTGCGGGATCGACGAACCTGTTGGCTAATGGCCATGTCGATGAGGAGTAGCTCCTTAGTACCGCGGGACCCATTCCTACATCCATTTTGAGAGGCAGACATAATGGAGTTATTGTCAATGTGTGTTACTTATTATTATTATACTTATTATAATAAATAAATATCGCTGGACATTACACACAGCGCCATCTAGGTGCCACACTAAGCAACGAGGCTTGTGTCGTGGACACCAGATAGTTGATAATACTACATAGATACTTTTTGTTAATAATAATTAAGTTCAATGATGAAAGCTTTTTAAACGCATCGTACTGTATCCATCAAAGTACCAACAGGGAACCTGGCACAAAATAATGTATTTTTGTAGCATGAACATAAACGCATTTCCTTATTACACTCGCATAATTTGCTCGTTGTTGATAAAACTTGTTCACAAAACAATCAGGAAACAACTATAATTAGACCGTTTCCGTGTAACGAAATTACCTTCTAAATCCTTATTGAACAACAAAATCCTTGAAGCGAGAGCGTCATCTCCATAGCTTATTTAAGTTTACGTAAACGAAAATTTATCGCTCACGTAGACGAGACGTAGTAAACCTAAATTATTTACGTAACCTACCAATTTTCACGAGATAATCCAAGTCTCCCCTTTCGTAGGGAACCTATTCTCGCGGGTTTCACTCTTATCTATACGAGGGATACGCAAGCAAAACAAATCACCAACGAGTCTTGATAGTCGAGAACAAGTTTTTCATTAATATTCTATTCATATTCAAATCTGATTCGACAGGCGTTATCGCGCGGTGTTCCAAATTCGGATCACGCGCCGCTTCGTCTCGCGAACCGCGAATATCATGGGTATCGGGACTCATGATTGGCTATATTATCAACGTTAAACATGACGGTGTGATTTAAACACCCATTGTTTGTTCGTTTGTTGGTATATTCTCTTGATTTGTGTTTCAACGGGGAGGGGGGATTGTTTACGTGACAGAAGACAGTTCTTGCTGTATAATGGTGCTTATCTTTATGTATTCTTTTTGTATGCAAATGGTATCGTGCTAATTGTGTCGATAAGACAAATTGATAACGTTTGAGGCCTCTTCGTGTCAGGTCGATGCTCAAAGGCGTAGGCAGTGTTAGCTCAAACAATATTATATGTTGTATTTTCTTTTTGTTGTTTTTTCATTGCTTACAGCTTGCAGTTTCTTGGCTGCATTTGGAAATACAATAATCGTGAAGAAATAATAAAAAAGCATTAAAAAAATTACGATTGTTTTCTTTACTACCTGCGATAGTTGACGTTGGTGCCTTGGAAGGTGGGTAGGCCTTTGGTGTGGGACTCAACCTGTGTCGACACCCTTGCGCCATCTCACGTTGCAAGCACTGCGGGCTGTTCGGGCGCTGCTGCTGCGGCTGCTGAAATCCTCAAGCGGCGCAAATACTGTAACCTTATCGGTAACTACAGTTTTGAGCCGTTTGGGGTCGAAACGCTAGGGTCATGGGGCCCAAGTGCACGTCTCCTTTTTAAGGAGTTATCTCGCCGACTGGTCGACACTTTGCGTGACCAGAGGGCTTTTTATTTTTTTTTTACCGAAGGGAAATCATCAAATAACCCCTCCCGCTCTGGGCTGAGCAGGAGGGAGTGTCAGACTTTTACTGACTAAAACCCATCCATGTTCCTTCCTTTGCCCTTTGTGTTCCAGGGCCGCGGTATCTCTTTCGAACAGTCCCGCAACCCTGGCAGGCGTCGGTCCTTACGGACCCCTCCCTGTTTGCTGACTCTCCTTGAGGCGCGCGTGGAACACGAACGCGCCGTCGACACGGCCTGTCGTCATAAGACGGACGGACGGCGAGCTAGCCCATAGCTCACCGTCCACAGGCCCGCGCCTACGGTGGCCGGGGGCCACCACGTGGCCCCCGACGCCCGGTGCGTCTCCCGCTGCGGCTGGGACGTGAGGTTCTCTCCCTCTCACGTTCCGCCAACTCCTTCGCTAGCATGACTGCTTCGCAGAAGGAGGTGACGGCGTCCCATTGCGTCTCGCTCCGGACCATGGATTGAACCAAGGCCGGAAGCGAGAGGTCGCCGCCGCCGATCGCCGCTACGAGGACACGGCGGTGCTCCGCCCACGCGGGGCAGATCTCCACCGTGTGCTCCACCGTGTCCTCCGGTCGATCCTCACAATGGTAGCACCTGGGCGTTTCCTCCCGCCCGAGTGACCAGAGGGCTGGCTCTTTCTTTGGTCAAAGAATTAGAATTGCCATTTAACGTAGCAATGCTGCCAGTCTTCTGGGCACGTTTCCGGATGACATCGTTGGGGAGGAGTACTTTGACGCCTAAGTGTCCTATTGTCGTCGTTGTATATATGTAGGAACTTAGTTTTAGTCTTCTTTTTAGCATTATTTTAGTTCTATTTGTAGTCTGTATATAATGTACATAGTATTTTATTCTACTTATAATAGTGAAATTTCCTTGTCAATAAATAAATGCGATAGTTTGTGTTGGTGTGTTTATGTTTTTTTAAAAAGGCTTGTAAAAATGTTTTTTGAATAATACAAAAAAACTCCTATCCATAAAATCTTTAAAATAAACAGTACCAACCAAGCGTAGTCATAGCAATTAGGCAACAGAAGCCTTCGGCTTTAATAACTTCATTTCATTGTTCCCATGTGAAGAACTTAAACCTTTTTACGAGTAACAAAAACATGAATGATAAAGCTAAAAAAATATGTGATAGCTAATTTCTCATAGAAGTAAAGCAAAGGACGATATGAGAAATAATATATAATTTTATGACGCCCATCGAGCGGGTGCCATTACAGGGCTCTTTTATTTTTTTATGCTGATGCTTTCATTTCGAGTTACGATCCGAAAATATATAGCACGTTGCGACCTCATCAGGGACATTTACAGCAATAGCTAAATGTAATATAATAATAAATTAACAACATAGTAATGATTTTGTTTGGACTGTTCGAAAGAGATACCGCGGCCCTGGAACACAAAGTGCAAAGGAAGGAACATGGATGGGTTTTAGTCAGTACAAGTCTGACACTCCCTATCCGCTCCGACCAGAGTGGGAGGGGTCATTTGATAATTTCCCATCCGAAAAAAAAGTAATGATTTTGTTAATATTTATAATATATGATTTTGTTAATATACTTAATTCTTTGTTTATTTGTTAATATACTAAATTCTAAGAAATTCATAGTTAGTTACAAAATGCTTCGTCAGCAGTCTAACGTTTTCCTCACTGTATTGGGGTCGACTTTCAGTCTTACTGAATTCAGCTGAATATCAGTATTTTACATGGAGTGACTACCTATCTGACCTCCACAACCCAGTTTGTACTGGGTACTACGTTACCTATATGCCTTAATAGGTTTACTTATATCAAACCAACATCACTTACTAAGATTTAAAAAGATTAAATACTTTATGACTAATTAACGATACCTACCTTCTCGTAAGATAAGCTAAACTAAGCATTATAAGTCTGGTTTAGGTGATGTAACAAAGGTGAGTACCATTTCACTAATTTGATGAAATTCACACCACTTTCACAAGAATTAAGTATTTAGATTCTTAGAACAAAACTTTATGACTAATTAACGATGCCTACCTACTCATAAGATAAGTTAAACTAAGCATTACAAGTCTGGTTTAGGTGATGTAACAAAGGTGAGTACCATTTTACTACTTTGATGAAATTCACACCACTTTCACAATAATTAAATATTTAAGATTCTTATAACACCAGGTACTAACAAAGCTTCTTTATTAACCGACTTCAAAAAAGGAGCAGACGTTCTAAATTCCTCGGAATCCTTTTTAAAAAATAGAAATAACTACTAGGTACTTACTTTATTTATTACAGTGATAGTCTAGTGGTGTGACCGTCGCACTGACAAGTCATGTCTCGAGTTCGAACCCAAAGCCTCTGATTTTTCGGATTCATGTGCATATTGTGTAATTATCATTTGCTTCGATTAAGAAAACACATCGTGAGAAAACCAGCATGCCTGAGAGATATTTCTTGACGGCATGTAAAGCCAATTCAGAGACTCATGGGCGGCATAAAAACACGATAAAGACAGAAGATAGAAATTACATAACAATTAATACTACACTGTTCAAACTGTTACATTTTTAAAGAAAAATGACGATTATAAAAATAATATAATAAAAAATAATTATAGGTATGTGCCCGACCCAGTTCTCGAAAATGGCAATATCACATTGTACTGGGATCGATCCATCATCACTGACAGGACTATTGTAGCCAATAAACCCGATATAGTGGTGGTGGATCGATCAGAGCGGCGCGCAATGATTGTTGACATAACGGTCCCGCATGATGGGAACCTCGTCAAAGCCGAGAAAGATAAGCAAATCAAGTATCTTGACTTGGCTCGCGAGGTTGTCGACATGTGGGATGTGGACTCAGCGATCATTGTGCCGATAGTCGTATCAGCCCATGGCTTAATTGCCAAGAGCCTCGATGAATACCTGAGGAGGCTCTCGTTAGGCAGCTGGATCAAGGGCTTGATTCAGAAAGCGGTACTCCTGGACACGGCTCGTATTGTTAGGAGGTTCCTCTCTCTGGAGCCCTGACCGCCGGTAGCTTGGACCCTGTTCCCGATACCGGTGGGCAACAATTTTTTATATTTTTAAATGTTTTTATATTGTTTTTTTTAAGAAATATTTAAAAATGTAAATAATTTGTATAAAAGTTAAATAAAGGAAATATAATAAAAAATAAAAATATTATAAGTTATGTTGTTATTTTATGCTGACGGTAATAGTAAACCCTACACCAATAAATATCCAATACCTGAAGCAATTTGATCGAACTGATTCGTGAATTACGCTATCAATCGTAACGCATTTGTTACCACATCATTCAAACCCATCTCGAAACGAAATTAACAAGTGAACCGCTAAATGTAAAGGTATTATCCAAGGATATTCTCCCGTAGCGTGGTTTAGGGATGGCATTTGGTACGCATCGAGTTCCTTTAATATCGAAGATCCAGATCGTATAATGTGTCCTCACCGTACTTAGGTTGTTTAAACTGAGAAAAATTAGCTCACGGATATTAGTCACACATAGCGTTTATTCCATAGCTGAGTTTCTGAATCCTATCATTACCGGAATGCATTGTAGAGTATTACATAAATAAAATGATGTCGTGTTTGTATATGTATTTAAAAACATATCGATTTGTGTTCGTCCTATTTTATTTGGTTACCTACTTAATTTAATGTTTGTGTTTATTAATGTTAGCATCCATGTTTATGGTGAAATGTGTCATTGCACTAATGTTATTGATACCATGTTTTGTACCACATTTAACACAAATAAATAATTTTGACTTTTATAATTTTCAGTATGAGTGAGCGAAACAACTATTCAAATATAAAAAAACAAAGGAAACAGAAACATTACGCTAGTTGGGTGAATTTCAATCTTTGTTTATAACCACTTTTTTCTGCAGTCAAACATCACTGGTCTACAATTTGAATCAGTAGGTTCAGTAAAATCATTTGGTTGAAACTGTCAGTTAGTTGCTATCATCATTTATATAAACCGCCCATGTGTGAGTTGTTTTTTTTTAGTAATGTTTTTTTTTTTATATCGCACTAAGGGCCATAGATACATTATAGTTTACTTTCTTTTTATGCCGTGACAGAGGCCATAGTCCAGTGAAGATTACAATTGGTGCATAATTACAAAAGATTAAATCAGAAAGACTTCCTAGGCTTTGTGAGAAGATTAAAAATTAGGGCTTCAATAGGACTCCAACTCCTAAAATAGATTATTCGATTAATCATTTCATTATTTCACACAATTTTCTTAACCAATCAGCCATTGAAGTAATCATGAACTAGCGGCTTTTTCAATTTAAAAATGCTAAATTGCCAACCCTACAGGCAGATATCAGTCGAATTCCAACGCCGTAAACCGTTCATGATTCATGTTTATTCAAGCATTGCCGTTGTGGCGCATTTCACTCGTAAACCTGCTTACTGACTTTGTAATTATAATCCTTATAGCTTTATAATCATAGGCTATTACTGATCTGATTGGTGAAATTGGAAATACGATTGTCTTAATGGATTTTGGAATTTCATTGTCGAAGTGTTTGTATTTTGTTGTTCTTTCCTGTCATTGCTATATTTTTTTGCACTTTACCTTCTAGTTCCGGAGATATCGAAGGTGATAGTATACAGTCTCATCTGCATTAATATCTAAAATATTGTAGTTCAATACGTAATTTTGCGTTCGTGTCTAAAATGTACGGAACATAATGGCATTGGCTCAAGTTTCCCAGCATTTGTGTCGCTTCTTCTTTCAAGTCGATGGTACGATTTGTTTAAATTTTTTGGGCTCAGTATGTGGCCACGTTAAGTGTGGCGTCTGTTGCGTTTTTAGGTCCTCTAAAGTGCAGGTGTTGGGACACTTCGGACAGTCCAGCAAGTGGGACATCGTCTAATCGGGTGTCCGTCGCGATGACACCCTATTTGTATTGTAGATAGATCAGAAATCTGGTTCTTCTCGTAAATTGTTACTGTCTGAATGATGCTAAATCAATTTGGTCGATCCTACATAAAAAGCGGTGTAGCCTCATGAAGAAAACAACGAATTAAATCTAGCACAAAGCTTACCAAAATTGTGTACTGTACTAAACTGCAATTAAATGATAAATGTGTATTTAGTATTAAGCAGCAAGTAAATGTTGCATCTACTGGGATTGTGCGAACTAGCGAAGATAAATGAAATGAATGTAGCTCTGGAGGCTTGTACCTGACAGCTATGAAATTATTGCAATCGCTTATTTTGGTGCCGAAACCAGGTCTTTGAGGATTGGATTGGAGATTGGAGGTTTTTAACTGTGCGGGAAGTTTTTATGTCCTTACTACTAACAGAGGTTGTTGTCAATACGTTAATCATTAATAAGATTAGAACTAATGTCAAACGGTCAAATATATCTATCTTTAGGCAACATGGTTTTTAAGGATCCGTACCAAAGCGGGGAAAACGTAGCCCCATTACTAAGAGTTCACTGTTCGTCTGTGTGGTTGTCTGTCACCAGGCTGTATCTCATGAACCGTGATAACTGTCTAGCTATCACGTTTCACGACTTTCAACTGTCTAGTTGAATGTTTCACAGAGGGTGTATTTCTGTTGCTGCGAAATACTAAACATAGAATAAAATAAATACTTAAGGGGGGCCCACCAACAAACGTGCTTATTTTTTGTTTTTAGATAATGGTACGGAACCCTTCGTGCGCTAGTTCGACTCGCACTTGTAAGTTTTTCTTAAAGTACGAATGGTTTTATGATAATTGTATGCTCCTCGTAGATTCTTGAAAACAATATTAGAAGTATGAGGAGGTACTGCTGAGTTCCCTGATGGTCGTACACTCAACCTTCTTACTTAGAGCATAAGGGTGAAAAATGACCGTCAGTGGAATTGGTAGTATCCACCCAACTAGGAACCCCTCATACCCTCTTTCTACTTTAGATCTGGCATATAAATTAGTTTTTCATAAATTTTTATGTCATCTGCAAGAACATGTCGTTTACCAATAATCGTGAGATCAAAAAAATAAATGTGCCTTAAAAATCTTCTTTGATATAAATATTAATAACAATTTCTTTGACATCATAATTAAAACGTACACCGAAAAACGTAATTAAATACTCTGATATAAATTGATCAAGAGACTTTCAAGAAATTGAAAAATCCCGTCAATTTCAAAGAAAAAAGAAACAGTTTACTAGAATAAGTATTGATAATCTTCGCCTTTTTAATATATAAAAGTCACGTGTCACTATGTCCGTACACGGTAATCTCCGAAACCACACAACCAATTTCAATGAAATTTTGTGAATGTGTATGTTTGGTTCCAGCTTGAAATAAAGATAAAGGGTATTGACAGACAGACGGACAACAAAGTGATCCTTTAAGGGCCCCGTTTTTTTTTTTTTGAGATACGTATCCCTAAAAATATACACAAAAAATCCTATGTACCTATACCTACTCCTAGTATTTTCTTGAGTAGATAAGCTTTCGCGTGATAAAGTTAGTTGGGGCATCGAGGCATGTTACATTACAGCCAACAGGGCTTTCAACATACTCTCTCTGAAACCAAAGGAATCAAGGCATCACAAAAATATCGTCATCATCATTTCAGTTGAAACACGACCTCTACTGGATCTCCCTTAAACGCCAACGACGTTGACAAGACGCTACATCCACGGGTTCATTCTCGCTACCAGCTGATTCACACTGCTCACCTGGAAGACCTTAAACCGATTGCGAAGCCAGGTAGGCCGCTGCATTTTGGTCCGGTAAGGATATTTCAATGAACAACAACTAAACCATTTAGCCATGCCATTTAACCATTTAGTTATAAATAACTATGTAAATATAATTTAAACAGAAGGTATACAGACAATCACCACACACCACTATGACATACTCACACACACATTTGCAACTCTTCATGCACACTCCTACACACTCATTCACGCTGTACTCTTAGAAATTTTTTGTATAGCTATTAAATTGTAAATCCGTAATTGGCTGTAGGATTAGTTTATATAGTTTAAGACAACATTGTAAAGAGCTGTGGATTTTGTGAATAATAAATAAATAAATGAAGCAGGGTGCAACTGCCTCAACACAAACTAGACACAGGAGCTGCTCTTTGTGACGGACCGAGCCTATTACTTGTCGAAGCTAATTTGACTCTAATAAACGGAATCGACGACGAAGAAGCTGATCCCCACTACGTCATCGAACTCAAAAACATTATCATAATAATTATCCTTATTCCCAATACATTTTAATACTTAATAAATAAATACCTCAACATCTGCAGTATGCGGTTATAATTGGCAAGGGAGTGCGTCTCAACGGCTCAGAGTAGCTGGCAGCCATCGTAAAATATTTTACTACCTTCTTAAATCGAACATTATCGCTCTGTGCGACTCCCACGAGGGTTTGCGACGCTCCCTTATAATATTTTGCATTATTTCGGTCGTTGGAGATAAGTATGCTGTGAATTTAGATGTACTTTGGTACATTATCTGTAATTGCTGTGGTGAGTTACTTAGCGTTGTGATTCCCTGTGGGCTCAAATCAACGCCTCTCTTGAAGAGGGTGTCGAGAAAAGTGATTGAAGACGCCTATTACCAATGTGTAAGCCAAATGTGGTCATTAATGCCTTCAAAACCGGTCGTTCTGTGGTTTCTGCCATGGGAAAAAGTGTGAGTAGAAAGAAGAAAGTGTCAGCTGAAATGGGTTTGATGGCTTCCTGCTACCCTAGGGAGACCATCAGTTTAAGGGTCTTACGAATAACGTTAAGCTGAGGTTAACAATATTTCTATGCAGACAGCAATAAAGATATGTGCAGCGTACGCACCTTAAACTACGACCTGCACTCGTTGTCTTCCAGGTGTCGTCGCAGTGTTGGCTGGCGAAGAATTAGAATATTTTATTTTAAAAAGTAGATATTACAAAAGTACATATAAGTGCTGTAGTGTAATTTCTTAAACAATTTTATAATTAGCGCTTAGTAAACTATGACTCAAATATATTAATAGGTGCAAGTAATGAAGAAGTCGAACTCAAGTGTTAGGTAGCGACCTGAATATAATATCTTAATCAAAGTTCATTCGATATGTACACGATATTCCACCGGAATATATTTTTTTCTTTTTTTAAATTGATTTTTCAGTTACTTTTCCTTTACTTCAATGTTAAATTACAGTCTCTGTATGCAGCACTCCATTTATTGAAAATAATACAGCTAAACTCAAAAATCCAACAATGGATATTGAAATACTATAATGAACGACGCGTGAAATCAGCTGTTCACTTCCTGCCTAGCTATAGAGTTCATCGAACTCGTCGTCGCGCTTGCCATCCGCTACGTGTGTTTTGCCACGGTAACGATACATTGCATATGAGGAAATAAAACAAATCAAATTTATTGGATTCCCATAACGTTCCTGAAATAATTTCTTGTACCGGTCATCTCAGTATGATATACTGAATTCATCCCATCAGTCTGTGGAGGGCTGTTCCTTACACCCTGTAGACTGTCTTTTCACTAGAGGTGCGATGTATAATTATCAACTGCCAAGCCTTTTTCCAGCTATGTTGGGTTGGCAAAACCGTTTGCAATAACTGGGTGTGGGTGTGGACATTATCAGCTTCGGTAATGCTTCGGCAACTGGTTGCATGGGTAATGGAGGTGTGAGGTGGCAATGAGGCAACGCTAAGCTTCAATAATTGTGTCAATATCCACCGGGTAATTTTGAAACCACTAACCAAATCGTTTGATCCAAGTTTCTCGTACCCCAAAACATCGATAGGTCTTTTCTCTCGGGGTCTTAAGTATAATAATTTGTGTACCTACTGAATATGATCGGGTGGGCGTATCGATCGATATTAAGCTAAACTTACTATTACATTATTTATGGAACCTAATCTGTACCAGTATTGAATACTAAAGGATGATTTCCACCAAACTGCTCGCAACGCATCGGATCGGAACGGATTTTACAATCTTTAAACGATATCAAATCGTGTACAGAGTATTTAAAGTCTAAGCACGCAAGGCCAAGCACGCAGTAGCTTGACCGTAGGCTTCTTCCGCGACACGCGGTCGTAGCCTAAAGTATGCTGCGACGCGCGATCGGCTCAGTTCGTCTGTCTTCGTATCCGACACAGTAGGAATGAAACTATTTGACTAGGCGCAGAAACGAATACTTTCGCAAGCGACGCTACTTAGCGGATCGTATGCGTCGACATCCTGCCGGACGGGATCGGCTATCGTCGCATCCGTTCGTATCCTTTCCGATCTGAAGCAATACGAGTCGTTTGGTGGAAATCATCCCTAACTAATTATGTATACAGTACTATCGATCTATTTCCACTTAAACTAAATTAAACTATCTTCAGTACTACGAATTTCATTTAATCATCTATAATAGGAGCAGCTACGGTTGTTACTAAAATATTTACCTCAAATGGTTTGATGTACTGCCTCGTTTGTCTAATCACAAGCGCGACTGCTGAGCATGAGGTCCTGGGTTCGGTTCCGGAGTCGGGCAGTGTTATTGGATTTCTCTTTCAAGAATTTCTCAGTAGCAGCCATGGAGTCTCGATTTGTAGCCGGTTGATGGAAATAGGCACGCCCCTTATTAAGTGGAGCTTAAACATAATTTGCTAAATGTGAATGTACTATTAGGTACGGCTCTACCCAAACCTTCGGGCAAACCAGGCGTGATGTTGTCACAATCTTCGGTACTACAATTTGCTTTCAATAATGGAATTAGAATTCAATGGCTTTATATGGAGTATAGGACACGCAAGGAAACCTAGTTCGCAGTTGCTATGCATTTAAACGATACAGGATAATGATAAATTATATTTCATTTAAGCAAATAGGTTTTTATAAACACTTTTACACGTATTTTGTTATTTGTATTTTTTTTTTTTTTTTTTGATTACTAAGACTCCACTGTCCGTCTGTCTGTCTGTCTGGCTGTCTGTCACCATGCTGTACCTCATGAATTGGATAGCTAGACAGTTGAAATTTTCACATAATTATGATGTATTTCTGTTGCCGCTATAATAACAAATACTAAAATCAGAATAACAAAAGTGTTTTATAGATAATGGTACGGAACACTTCGTGCGCGAGTCCGACTAGCACTTACTTGGCCGGTTACACAAAACTTAACCTTAGCTTACCTACACTAATCGATTCAATCGTAGTCGGGCAAGAGTAGCTTAGTAACTACACACATCAAAAGTGTCTAGGGATCAAGCATTTTTATGTGGATTTCTTGAGATTGAGATGTGGCTTTGTAATAAATTTATGATTTTATAAATTTATATGGATCCTTTTTGGTGCATTTCATAATTTGAATCAGGAACTGTGAATCAAATTCGAGTAAAAGATGAAAATCAGCTGTCAATATTTTCCCTATAAAAACATACAACGCATTGAAGACATTATTAGTGCTACTGTTTCCCTACTACTGATTAAAACCAACGTTATTATGGAGCGGCGACGTCATTTAAGCAGGGAAGAAATGCTCAGAGCCGTGGGAATGATAGAAGCTGGTTCCCGGCAACGTACTGTGGCTTTAGCTCTGAATACAAGTCTGTTAAATATGTATCAAAATAATATATAATAGCAACACAGAGTATGCTGTTGTCTTTGTTCAAGAAATAAAGTGTTTTGTCTGTGGCGAGCTCTTGTAGTTTCAATAGGTTATGGGCACCATCCCGCATTTTAAATAAAAAAAACTACAGTTTTACTGCGTGAAATGGCTGGAAGTTACATCGTAAATGTTCCTAAACTCAAGGGTCGCGAAAATTACGACGAGTGGGCGTTCGCGGCAGAAAATTTCTTGATTTTAGAAGGCGTCGACATCAATAAGCAAGATGGCGAGAATGCAGCTAACGTCGTTGACATTCAAAAGGCTAAAGCAAAATTGGTGATGACAATAGATTCGACGTTGTACGTGCATATTAAAAGTGAAAAGACTGTTTTGGGTGTGTGGAAAAAACTCAAGGCACTATTCGATGACTCGGGTTTTACACGTCGGATCAGCTTGTTACGGAATTTAATTTCTATTCGCCTCGAGAATTGTGAGTCAATGACGGCATATGTTACGCAGCTCATCGATACGGCGCAAAAATTAAGAGGAACTGGGTTTGATATAAACGAAGAATGGATAGGATCGTTATTGTTGGCGGGTTTACCCGACAAATTCTCGCCAATGTTAATGGCGATTGAACATTCCGGGCTAGCCATTTCAACGGACGTCATTAAAACCAAACTGTTGGACATGAGCGATAATGTTGGCAGTAGTGAATCGGAAAGTGCATTTTTATCATCTAAAAAAGGTTGGCAGCGTCATAGAGAGAACAAAGCTGGCAAAGCAGGTGAAACGTCATCTCGACCTGTCAAAGTGATTAAATGCTATAGGTGTAAACAAACCGGTCACTATAAAAATCAATGTCCACAAATTAAGGAAAAACAAGTAAATGCATTCAGTGCAGTGTTTATAAATGGCAGTTTTGATAAAAATGAATGGTATATCGACTCCGGTGCGAGTAGCCATATGATGATCAGCCAAGAAAACATAAAGAATGCGTCACATAATCTAACTACAAAGGAGATTATAGTTGCAAATAAAACAACTATGCCAGTGTTGTGCTCAGGATGTACACAGATCACAACTGTTGTGAACAACAAGGAATATGATATTGTTGTTAAGGATGTGCTATGTATTCCCAATCTCACCACAAACTTATTGTCAGTCAGCCAGATGATAAAGCAAGGTAACAAAGTCAGTTTTCAGCGTGAATGTTGTTACATCAGGAATCGGCAGAATGAACTGATTGGTACAGCAAAGTTAGTGAACGGGGTCTACAAGTTAAACACCAGGTCAGCATGTTCGTTTGCGGCTTCAGCAACAACGACCTCAGGTGTGATATGGCACAGAAGACTTGGACACATTAATAGCAAAGATATGAATGACATGAGAAACGGCGCTGTTGAAGGTTTGGAGTTTGACAAAAAGACAGAGATCAGCAAGTTCAATTGTACAGTGTGCTGTGAAGGCAAACAAACCAGATTACCATTTCCACATAGCAATCACAGGAGTGAGCATGTCCTTGAGAAGATACATGCAGATGTATGTGGACCGATGGAAAACATATCAATCGGTTCATCCAGATATTTTTTGCTTTTCGTGGATGATTACAGCAGGATGTCGTTTGTCTATTTTTTGCAGAAGAAAAGTGAAGTCTACTCCTGTTTTAAAGAGTTCAAAGTCATGGTTGAAAAACAGATGAACTGCAGTATAAAAGTTCTAGGAACAGATAATGGCACAGAATTTTGCTCAAATGAAATGAGAAATTATTTGAAACAATGTGGCATAGTTCATCAGAAAACCAACCACTATACCCCGGAACAAAACGGGATGTGTGAAAGATTTAATCGCACAATTGTGGAACGAGCCAGATGCTTGCTCTATGATGCAAAGTTCGAGAAGAAGTTTTGGGCAGAAGCAGTTCACACAGCAGTGTATTTAAAAAATAGAACAATAGCTTCAGGACTGAGCCAAAAAACTCCCTATGAACTTTGGACTGGCTGTAAACCTAATATCAGTCATTTAAGAGTATTTGGAAGCACAGTTATGGCCCACATTCCTAAAGAGAAAAGGCTTAAGTGGGATAAAAAAGCAGAAAAGCATTATTTAGTTGGGTATGCTGAAAATGTGAAGGGGTACCGGCTGTATAACCCGAAAACTAATAAGGTTATAACGAGCAGGGATGTCACTATCATTGAGCAGGATAATTCAGAAATGATGCAAGCTGTGATAAATGAAAACAACAAGTCATCATCTGACAGTGTTGACCAGCGTAAAGATTCTGATGGCTCAGACTCTGAACTATCAAGTAGTACAGTGAAGAGTAACAATAATGACAGTACCTACATAGAAGAAGAATACAGCACCAACAATAGTTCTTCAGATGGATTTTTTGACAGTGTACCAGGAAGGGAGTTAAAAAATTTACAGGATATAAAGCCAGATAAGGATGTTAGAGAAAGAAAAAAGCCTGACAGGTTTGGTTACAGCAATGTGTGTGTTGGAACAGATTCAAATCCATGTGGAGACGACTTGATAACATATGAAGAGGCTTTAAACGGGCAAGAATCAAAGGAATGGTGTATAGCTATGCAGGAGGAATTGAAATCATTCGAGGAAAATGAAGCTTGGGAAGTGGTGGACAGGCCAAAGCAAGCTACAGTGGTTAAATGTAAATGGGTGTTATAGAAAAAAGTCGACACTGATAATAATGTGAGATATCGTGCTCGGTTAGTAGCTAAAGGTTTTACACAGAAAGCAGGAATAGACTATACCGAAACATTCTCTCCAGTGGTCCGTCATTCAACATTAAGACTCTTGTTTGCATTGAGTGTTAAATATTGTCTAGACATAACTCACCTTGACGTAACCACAGCATTTTTAAATGGGCATTTAAAGGAAGATGTTTATATGTACTTACCTGAGAATTTTGAATGTCAAGATAGGGAGAATAAAGTGTTAAAGCTAAAGAGGGCAATTTATGGATTGAAACAATCGGCTAGGGCATGGTATAAGCGTGTAGATGATTGTTTGCAATCTTCGGGATATAAAAAGTCAATGTATGAGCCTTGTTTATTTATTAAACAAACTAATACTGCTAGAACATATATAGCTTTGTTCGTAGTTTTTTTTTTTTTTCTGATTGTAAAAGAGAAATTGAATATCTGAAAACTGAATTGAAATCTAAATTTAAATTAAAAGACTTGGGAGATATTAGACAGTGCATGGGTATGAGGGTCAGAAGACAAAATAATGAGATTTTTGTAGACCAGGAACAATTTGTTGATCATTTGTTGAATAAGTTCAACATGAAAAATTGTAAACCAGTCAGTACACCAATGGAGGTAAATTTGAAGCTTGAAAAGGGAGTCACTTGTAGTACTCAGTATCCTTACCAGCAATTAATAGGAAGTTTGCTTTATTTATCTATGTTAACCCGTTCTGATATATTTTATTCTGTTTGTTACCTAAGTCAGTTTAATAATAACTTTAATGAAACACATTGGAAGCATGTAAAACGTATTTTAAAGTACTTGCATAAAACAAAATATTTCGGTTTAAAATATGTGAAAGATGATTTAGACTTAATGGGTTATGCCGATGCTGATTGGGCATCAGATTGTGTGGACCGTAAGTCTTATACGGGATTTATGTTCAAGATGTCTGGTAGTGT
The DNA here is from genome assembly GCA_947578425.1 of Eugnorisma glareosa. Lineage (NCBI taxonomy): Eukaryota > Metazoa > Arthropoda > Insecta > Lepidoptera > Noctuidae > Eugnorisma > Eugnorisma glareosa. Next base: position 15,446,092 of record OX387970.1, on the reverse strand, counting down.
CATCTCATTTGAATATAAAAAACAAATAACAATAGCTTTGTCTAGCACAGAAGCGGAATATATGGCTATATGTGAGGCAAGTAAAGAAGCCATTTACTTAAGAAACTTGTTATTAGAATTGAAATGCAGAAATGAGTCACCTATACTGTTATATAATGACAACCAGAGTGCACAATTATTAACTAAACATAGTGTATTCCATAAAAGAAGCAAGCATATTGATGTACGATTTCATTTTGTCAGAACAGCTGTTGAAAATAAGTTTATTTTAATAGAGTATTTAAATACAAATGATATGCCTGCAGATATATTGACAAAAAGTCTTTGTTGCCAAAAACATTACAATTTTATTGAACAGTTGGGTGTAACTTCGTTATAAATTGAAATTTATTTATTTTGTTGTGTTTCAAATTAATTACTTAATTGTTTTTTCTTTTGTCTGTATGTGAATTATTTTGATAAGGGAGTGTGTTAAATATGTATCAAAATAATATATAATAGCAACACAGAGTATGCTGTTGTCTTTGTTCAAGAAATAAAGTGTTTTGTCTGTGGCGAGCTCTTGTAGTTTCAATAAAGTCAGAGTGTTATCAGTCGACTTTGGACACGTTACCGAAGCACTGGTACCGTGGCTGAGCGCCATGGAGGACGGTATCGCTGCACCACACGGAGACAAGACCGATACATTCAAATCTTAACTCGAAGAGCTCCAACAATAACCGCCATGATGTTAGCCGTGAGGCTTCATCACTCTTCAGGGAACTTAATTAGCGACCAAACAGTCAGAAACCGCTTGCATGAAGTGAACCTTCATTCCCGAAGACCGCTACGGGTACCACCTATAGCAATGCACAATCGTAGGATACGATATCAATGGGCTCTTGAACACAGAAATTGGGCAGAAGAACAATGGCGTTTCGTGTGCTTTTCTGATGAGTCTCGTTTTGGTATGAGACCGGATACAAGACGTATACGACACTGGAGAACCCCTGGACGCCAACAGCGATTAAAATCCTGCCAGGAAGTCCATCCTTATAGTGGTGGAACCATCATGGTATGGGCGGGTATTTGGATCGGCGGAAGAACTGAGTTGATTTGGATCAGAGGCAACCTCAACGCTCAAATTTATGCTGAGACGATTGTATCAGACGTCATCGTTCCTCTACAAGTGCAAATCGGTCCCTTATTTCAGTTAATGCATGATAATGCACGACCGCACACCGCAAGAGTTGTAAGACAGACTCTCGCCGCAGCTAACATCAATGTCCTGCCCTGGCCTGCTCAGTCGCCAGATTTGAATCCGATTGAGCATGCATGGGATATGCTACAGAGAAGAGCTCTGCCGAATATGGAGGGTATCCAGTCGCAAGAAGACCTTTTTTTGTTGTTGCAACGAACATGGGCGGCCATTCCACAGCGTGATTTGGATGAACTCATTTTGAGTATGCCAAACCGATGTTCTTGTGTTGTTAGTGTTCGCGGTAGAAACACGGATTATTAATTGTTTAAGTTACCCAATAAAATTTTAAAGAAAACTGTTATTTCAGTCTTTTTTTCGAACTTTTGTGTTAGTGGTTCAAATGTCAAAAATCCCTTTATTAGGAAAATGGCAAATTTCTTTATTAATGCAAAGGTGACTTGGTTTATCGTTACTGTGACAAACGAAAACACTTTATTTGATGAATCCTTAAAGAAAATTTTAATTAATATCAATCAGGAGAAAAGTTATTGCAAAAATATATGTTGATCCCTAGACACTTTTGATGTGTGTAGAAGTAACTTGAGTATTGTATTTTTGTTAGCAGTTAGCGAGAGTAACTGCTAACAAAAAAACTTTAAGGTTTTTCTACGGTGGAAACTCGTAACGATAATGAGAGAAACTAGCTCGCTCGCTCCACTGTGTTAGTCTTGCTTACCAGTGACCTTTTTTTTTTCGGCTGGGAAATCATCAAATAACCCTCCCGCTCTGGGCTGAGCAGGAGGGAGTGTCAGACTTTTACTGACTAAAACCCATCCATGTTCCTTCGTTTGCCCTTTGTGTTCCAGGGCCGCGGTATCTCTTTCGAACAGTCCTGCAACCCTGGCAGGCATCGGTCCTTACGGACCCCTTCCTGTTTGCTGACTCTCTTTGAGGCGCGCGTGGAACACGAACGCGCCGTCGACACGGCCTGTCGTCATAAGACGGACGGACGGCGAGCTAGCCCATAGCTCACCGTCCACAGGCCCGCGACACATTCTATGTTTATCTGTTCCTTTTCACATTGAATGGCAAATAAGTATGAATTTAGATAGGTATTTAAGTAACAATATACTGAGTAAGGCAGGTAATATAATGGCGGTAAGTCCCCTCTTTGAGGAGTGGCTGGAGAGGCGCCACGGCGCCCTCACCTTCCGCCTGACGCAGGTCCTCACCGGACATGGTTGTTTCGGGAGGTTCCTGCACCTAATCGGGCGGGAGGAAACGCCCGGGTGTCACCACTGCGAGGATCGACCGGAGGACACGGTGGAGCACACTGTGCAGGTCTGCTCCGCTTGGGCGGAGCAACGCCGTGTCCTCGTAGCGGCGATGACCTCTCGCGTCCGGCCCTAGTTCAGTCCATGGTCCGGAGCGAGACGGAATGGGACGCCGTCACCTCCTTGCGTGGCGGGACGTGAGAGGGAGAGAACCTCACGTCTCAGCCGCCGCGGGAGCCGCACCGGGCGTCGGGGGCCACGTGGTGGCCCCCGGCCACCGTAGACGCGGGCCTGTGGACGGTGAGCTATGGGCTAGCTCGCCGTCCGTCCGTCTTATGACAACAGGCCGTGTCGACGGCGCGTTCGTGTTCCACGCGCGCCTCAAAGAGAGTCAGCAAACAGGAAGGGGTCCGTAAGGGCCGACGCCTGCCAGGGTTGCGGGACTGTTCGAAAGAGATACCGCGGCCCTGGAACACAAAGGGCAAAGGAAGGAACATGGATGGGTTTTAGTCAGTAAAAGTCTGACACTCCCTCTTGCTCAGCCCAGAGCGGGAGGGGTTATTTGATGATTTCCCATCGGTAAAAAAAAAAAAAAAAAAAGAAGGCAGGTAATATACAAATGAGTTAATTTTTCATCAGGTCTCTGTGAACACAACTGGTACTTACTGAACAGATTGTAATAAAGTTCGCCCAGGACCAAAATATAACGACAACATTTGTGCGACTTTATACGCCAAACTCACAAACCTAGCGAAGAATCTGGAATCATCGTGTACATTGTTGGAAGCCGGCAGACGTTAAACATGAAATATTTCCAGCGATATATTCGCACGCATGTCGCGACGACTAAGCGGCCGTTTATCAATATGCCCTTCGGCGGATCTTAGCTTGCGGAGTACGGAAACATACGAGAAATTACAATGGTGTGCGAAAAAAAAATAAAGCCGGTTCGTTGACACGTAGGCAACCGATGACGTCATAGGAGGAAGTATTATTTGTGGTAATTATTGGAATTGTTTGATTTCGTATTAAACCTTATTACAAAAAAAAAATACCGCCAACACGAAATCAGAGTAAAAACAATGACATCACTCACCATGGTTTGTAAAGGTAGCGGAGAGGTTGTATGTGTAACTTCATAGGGTGAAACAAGAAATAAAAAATGTTTATTTGGCACATGCCACAAGCACACTCAACATTGTTGGGCTATGTATCAGGCACTGGGCAGGTATACATGTGCGCACAGACGTCCATGTCGCCAATTAAATGTATTGTTTATTTAATGTAATTTTGTTACTGCTCACCGAGTTCGGTCAAATAGTTTATGATTATTCTAACACTTTTAGACTTAGATTTACAATAAACTACCAAAAACTTTTAAAAGTATGACCAACATAAACATAACTTAAGAAATTCTTGTTTGAAAAGGCTTACTACTCTATCAATGAGTTTTTAGATGATAAAAGCATAAAAGCAAAAAGCTATAAAATAAAAAATGTCCGATCCACTTGCTATGTTGTTTACGACGTTTCTTGTTTGAAACAGTTATATTTAGTTTGTAGTTTTTTTTTACGCCTAATTTGTACGCCTTGCAAGGCAAAACATAGTAATACAACACAAATTTTATAACATGTACCATATTACCTATGTTCAACAAATAAAATACTTTGACTTTATGAATCTATTTTTTTTTAAATACTCTTGTATGTATTAAAAAAAAAAACATTAACACATAAACTGTCACTTACGGGATATCTTCCGTGATTGTCTGTTATTTTGAGCTCCCGATATTTCGACGATGTTGCAAGCGTCATGATCGCGGGTTGGGAGCTCAAAATAACAGACAATCACGGAAGATATCCCGTAAGTGACAGTTTATGTGTAAGTGTAAACTGTGAAAGTTTAAAACAGTGTTTGAAAAACCATTAAGCCAGAATAAACCGATTGTCGGTTCATGAACCTTTACAAATGCTGCGGGAAAAGTATCGACATTAGCAGCCTACCCGAGGTTGCAGCTTGGCAGTGAAACATACCGGATGTGAGAAATGGGGGCGATCTATTTGTAGAGCACATTATTCAGGTTCGGCGAAAACAAAATAGGATCGCTGCGTCTTTTCTTCTGACGTAATTCGCTGCGGGGAATAAGGCCACGTCGTAATTAAAGCGATCGTCGCTCGAACACTCGTTCATTTTGGTCGGCGAACTTAGCCAGAGTTTTTTAAAAGTCCCTCACATTTATTTTGACCTCTGAACTTTTGCCATGGTTATAACGTTTCCTTGGTTGTAAAGAAAAAACATAAAAAGTAGCAGACTTAGGTGAACACGCTATGGCGCCGACAAAGCAAGTGGTCCCCATCCTTTTGCTGACATCTCTTTGAGGCGCGCGTGGAACATGAACGCGCTGTCGACACGGCCTGTCGTCATAAGACGGACGGACGGCGACCTAGCCCATAGCTCACCGTCCACAGGCCCGCGCCTACGGTGGCCCCCGCGACGCCCGGTGCGTCTCCCACGGCGGCTGGGACGTGAGGTACTCTCCCTCTCACGTTCCGCCGCCTCCTTCGCTAGCATGACTATTTCGCAGAAGGAAGTGACGGCGTCCCATTCCGTCTCTCTCCGAACCATGGATTGAACCAAGGCAATGAGTATACCATACGAACACGATAATCCCTAAATTGGACTGATCGCGTTGGATGCAGGTTAATCGAAAAAAAGCATCGCATGAACCATAAACTATACGGAGTGGATTGGACCACCAACGCGAAACCGGTTAAGTACCATGTATCCAGTACATCATTATGAGCCCCCCCCCACATAGAAATTTTTCATCGGTATTTAAAAAAAAACAGCTGTGTCCTACAAAAGTGCAATACCTCTAAGTACCGTCAAAATGTATGTAACAGCAGTTTTTTTTTTTAATAACCGATGAAAAATTTCTGGCTCAGAATGATGTACTGTACGTGGTAGCCGTTTTCGCGTCGCTGTTCCTCCGTATGAACTCGAATTTTATTACTATTTCAGTTGTTATGCAGTATATTTTCAAATATTTGGCCAGCGTAAGCAGAACTAGAGGACGTACTGCTTATCACGAAATTTCAGCACAGGCACTAATAATAAAATTTTAATGTGTGCTTGAGATTATTTTTCGGAATTTTGCGACTGAAAGCGCAAACTTTGCACAAATAAAATTGAGTCTTAAAACCCAGATCAGTTTTATAGCCTTGCAAGTTGCAGTCGACAGCTTCTTCAGTGATAAGGAGTTCGGCAGGCACTGTGTCAGCATTTTGATGTACCTATTATTATTTCTTGGATTGTGTGAGGAATGATATGAAAGAGAAAGGAGTAAATCTAATCTTTCTTTGTCCAGGCGGTCTTTCTTTGGAATGCGCTCTCTCAGAGTATCTGGACGGTGACCAGTCGGTTCACTTTCAAAGTGAAAGCTCGAGAACATATACTCAAGAAGTTGGCAGATTCGTCTCAGAAGTAAGTTTTGGTAGTTTTTCTTGTATAACTCTCTTAACTTTATATATTTTGTTATATGTATTTATTCTTATATGTTTTAGTTATAAATATTTTCTAGTCTTTTTTTCTGTTATTGCACCTACTGTATGTTGTCTCTGTATCACCCTAAGGTAGACTGGTAGAAAATGCCCAAGGCATTTAGTCCGCCTTTGTACAGTTTTTTTACTTGTGCATATAGTTTTAATAAATAAATAAATGATGCCGTGACGTCTGACAGGGGAGAGTGGAAGGAGAAACGTGATGCGCCGACGCCGAGTAGAATAGGACAAGGGCAGGAAGATGGTGATGATTATTTTGTCAACTAAATCCTTGGTAAAAGGTCTTTAACTATGAAATTGCCGTTATTTTCTCAAATTTTGTTCTGTTTGTAACTTCGACGCATAGTTATATTTTTTCCTAATTCGTAGTATTCGTAGTAGTTGCATATTACCTCATAGGGTATTGTGTCAAAACACCTGTTTCAATGTACGTCCAATACTTCTAGTAGGTATATTTTTGTCATAGACTGTGTTTTGAGAATATAAGATACTTGCGGCCCGTCCCGGCTTTGTACGGATGCCTATGTTACTCAGGGTGAATGTAGCTTTCTAATGGTGAAAGAATTTTTGAAATAGGCGCAGTAGTTTTTGAGTTTATTCATTACAAACATACACACAAAAATACAAATCTTTCCTCTCTATAATATGATAGATGATATATACTCAGTGCAACGCAGCTTTTTTCTCTCTAACTATTGCAATTGCATCACACATAATCGGTTCTGACTTGGAAAACCATAATAACACCAGCCTATTATTGTCCCACTGCTGGGCAAAGGCCTCTTCTCAACAGAGAAGGCACGAGCATTGATCACCACGCTTGCTCAAGATGTGTTGGCGATTTCAAACTTTTATAAGTCCAGGTTTCTTCATGATTTTTTCCTTCACCGATGTCTGTGAAGTCCAAGATAAACTTAGAAACTACATATTATGAATTGAAAGAAGTCACACTGGTACTTGCCCGGATTTGAACTCACAACCTCATGCATGAGAGGCGAGGCCTTAAGCTCTAGGCCATCACGACTTAAAACACAAAAAAGTATAAATTTAATAATATGAAAATATAACTTTTCACGAAATCGTCTATACAAATCGGCAATTTCATACTTTAACCCCTAATATTTGTCTCGATGGGCGACGCAATAATACCCAGAACATTGTTTTAAAAAGTAGTTCTTTATTTCGCCATTACGCATAAAATTCGTTTCTTACACGAGTAATAAACCACCTCATTGTTCCTAAGTACAACAAATACATTATTTTCCGTTTCAACTCTAAACAAAACAGAAAACTTTTCCTTACAACGCTTTTATTGGTGTTGTAAAACAACATTTTGCTCCGCCGTACAAAATCAGTCAACAACAAACTCGGAATTGTTGAGATGTGTGAATCTTAGACCCTCGTCGCTCACCTGATTGCGGAATGCAAATCGAACCCAAGGGACCTTAGCCCTAATATATAAGAGGGATAGAGCTTTTTATCCCACACAACAGGCACAGGAAAGGCCGACAAACCGTTACAGACACGTGAGTAGCTGAAATGGTTTTGAATAGTTTATAGTGCTTTATTTCGCTGGTGTTTTATTATTTAAGGCCACTCCGTCCCGTGGCATTGTCCGCATTTTTCTTAATTTCCCCCCAAAAAATTCTCTTTCAGGTGGAATTTGAAAAACGTGCTTTTGGCCCGTGTTGTTTGTGAGTTTTCACACTGTGCACTATTTACTATTTGGATTTTTTATTGTGTGACTAACTGTGACAGTGGGGAGGAACGCAGGTATTTGGATTATTTTTGTATGTGTTTATACCAAAGCTCACTGTGGTGTAAAATAAAAGGCATTGGGTATACTATAGTAGTAGGTACTAGGTGCATAAATGGAAAATTTCACAGCTGTTATAATTTTAATCTAAAGAACCATGCCTCGGTATGCCTCGGTGGTCTAGAGGTCGCAATCGCGACTGCTGAGCTCGAAGTTCTGGGTTCGAAAAGTCGGGAAAATTGTTATTGGGTTCAGGAATTTCTCAGTAGCAGACACGGAGTTGGGATTTGTGCCAATAGGCTCGCCCCCTATTGCGTTGGAATTAAACAGAACTGGCAAAATTTGACTGTACTATTAGTTACACCTGTGCATAATCCTTTGGGGATTCAATTAAAAATTGTTATGTAATGTCTTAAGAACCATAAAAAATTAAAACTATCGTGGAAATAAAGCCAAAGCATTTTCAGTACAATAATTTAATAGCACATAAAACTAAATGCCAGCAATTTTCGTATCGGTCTACTTCGTCGATTTTCATTTCTACGAACCGTTTACCGAGTGCTAGCTGCAATTTCCTTACTATTCGTTAAAACTTTAATTATGTACTGCGTTCTACTTAACACGTTTGCATGCATATAATTTTAATAAAACGACTCGATTCAAATCATTGACAGGGGGGTATACAGGATGTAACAAGACCTTTAACGAAGCCGTCAACCAAGCATTCTGTACATCAAATTAAGTAACTTTACGCAAAAATTATTGTTGGGCCACAATTTTTTTTTTTGGGGTGAACAATCACGTTTTACGGTAGGACACAATGTAACGCACTCAAAACATAGTGCTGATGGATGCATTGAATAATACGGGAGTCGTGAGTTCGTGAGATTTCTAAAGTAAAAATATTAAATTAAAAACATGTAGGTAGGTCTAAAAATACTTGTGAAAAAGTTGGAAATTTGACCCCCAATATCTCCGTAACTCGAAGGTTTCCAGGTATAGTCTAGAACAAAAAATGATCGCAATGACGGGGAAAATAAGTGCCTTTCGGTTACGTTAAAGGTTTTGTTACACCTTTTATAATAAAATAATTAACTTACCATTACTGCGAATTGAACTGGCCGATGTCAATTTTCCCTTGTGATCCTCTTCACATGGACGGCTGTATAGTCACTTACTGGATTGTGAACTACAGTCTAGGCTCCGCCTGTAACAACACTTGATACTATGTTAAAATATCGGCTTTGTACTCATATACGGTCGTTTACTTAAGTTCGAAGTTATCTTTACAGAATATTAGTAGCGACTGCCTCGTTGGTCTAGTGGACGGAAGCACGACAGCTGAGCATGAGGTCCTGGGTTTGATTCCTAGATCGGGCAAATCGATATTGGGTTTTTCTATCAGGAATTTGTCAGTAGCAGCCATGGAGTCTGGATTTGTGCCCGATTGATGGCAATAGGCTCGCCCCCTATTACATGGGACTTAAAACATATCCGGTAAAATTTGGGTGTACTATTAGATACACTTCGGTTTAAATCTTCGGGGATTACAAGCATTATGTTTTGTTGAATATTAATAGTATAGGACTAAGTTCAGCGACTTTGGCTCCCCAACATAAACGGGCATAAATGATACTGGTTTTCAGTAACTTTAAACGACATCTTAACTAATACCTTAATATTATTACAATATAAGATTTTAAACTCACAGCCGCTGAGTCAAGCGTCGAAAATCACACAGCTTACTTTTAATTGATTTAGATGTTGCTTATCGCTGAAAACAGGCAAAAGATACTTAAAATTATAACTGTTTGGGTTAGTTTTTAGTTGGCACTAATGAGAAAACCCCCTGAAAAGGTGAACAATTTTAAAATATGGTGAATAAAATGCTACATTTCTGTCTCTGCTTGTCTTATTTTGGAAGAGTGCTTGAGGTAACAAGCAATGTACTTGAAATCCACAGTTCTTCATCGTTATTCCTTTGTCTCTTGTGAAGTTATTTTTAGAGACACCCTCGTATTTTCTGAGAATTTCAGCATTTAGCTGATTGTCTAAAGAGGTTACCTTCAGTAGGCACATCACATTATACGTAATACCAATATATAATTGTTCCTTTGCAGCGTTAGGGCCTCTTCTGATACTGATAAATTGATAATTGAAAAATGACTCTTCGTGACCAGAGGGCGGGCCTATTTTTTGGCCAAAGAATCAGCATTGCCATACAACGTGGCAATGCTGCCAGCCTTCTGGCCACTTTTCCTATTGACAGCGATGTGGACAAATTTTTTAACGCCCTGTAACCCTTTTGATACTTGTACATATTTTTATTACTATTATAGATTGTAGATTTGTAGTTTGTAAATAATGTAAATAACCAGATCTTAAATAAACTTAGCTAATTAATTAAATATTTTTTATTACAATAATACGAACAATATTTACTTTAGCACAAGTAATAACTTCTCTGCGAGTAAAAATCGGTTCAGCCGTTTCGGAAATTAGCCGGAACAAACAGACAGACAGAAAGACAAAAATTTAAAAAAGAAAGATTTAAGTACTGTATATACTTTCATATGCATTCAGTAAAAAACTGTTATTTGCAGGCAACAGCTAGTTAAAAATAGAGACTAGATTGCCTTACGTCCACACGTCACACGTCGTCGTTTTGCTTCCCCAGTGTTATTGATGTTCACGACAAACTTTGAAAGTAAATATGTCTTAGAAAGTTCAGTGCATTGATTGACAACAATCACGCCGAATTCAGGTATTTAAGTAGGTAATTTGAAAGTGAAAAAATGTCCTTTGCAATATAGGGGCAAAGTTACATAATACGTTTGAAAAATGCCTAACTCCTTAGAGATTACGGACACCATTAATATTCACAGATTCTAAATCCGGTCTCTGACACAGTGACCCATTTATGCAGGCATTTCTATTTATAGGTACTGTCGCAGAATTGTACAAACAAATCACGAGGAGGCCGTTAACACAGCACCTACCTCGACTAAGTCGGGTAATAAGCTCCCCAGTTAAGAGCCCCTTTAATTTTAGCGTGGGGCATAACAGCTGTGGCCTAAAAGGTACCTAGATAATCCGATAATGTAGGGGAGGTGTTACGAAATAACAATATTAATTCGAATTTTAGGGGGTCGGAAGTGTGATATAAAATTTTGAATATTGTTATGATTATTTGTCGGCTAGAATAAGTCAATCATTCTTTTACTATTTTATTTGTTTGTTTTTAAGCTAAAACGGATATTTCGTGAATGCAGCTGGCACAACTTCTTTGAGTCCAATTTTACGGTTCATTTGTCTCGTCATTTTTGTAACGGCAAAAGTGCACGAAAGCAGAACCGCAGAGAAGAATAATTACATCCTGTAAAGAAAAAAAAATATAAATAATCTCTTACATTGAAATTTATTTACATCGTTTTTGAGATGAAAACGATTACCAAACAAGTCTGATCCGTTTAATATTTATTTTTGCGACATCAAAGATGTCGAGAGGTTCAAAGTGACTTTATATAGTAAACACACATCATCATTCGGTAATTACTTTGAATTTATAAAACGTAATGAAAATCGATGTATTTTTAATGAAAATCTTTTATAGGTAAAGTCTTTTATTAAAAGTCACTACTAAATGGATACCTTATCCAGATTAAAGAGAAAAGATTAAAGAAAATAATCTATTACATACTTACACTCGATATTCGAATTGAGAATTTGCAGTTGAGAACTTCAAAAGTCGATCGTCAAAGAATACTTATCTGTCTTTTTGCAATAGCATTCAATAGGCGGCAAAAATGCATTGAATTTGGTCACGTACACCACGCTTCGTAAACTAGCGCTGTTGGGAAAAAAAACATAAGAGATTCAAATGATAAAGTAGTATTTGACAAGTTCTCGGCTTAGTAGGCGATTCGGCCGCTGAGTTTCATCCGATCCGGTCGAAATAGGAATTTCATTATTATTAATATTTTTGAGTGGTGTTTCGGACGAAACCTTTTTTAGAGGCAAAGTAACGTCAAAAACATAATTAAATAATACCTATTTTACTCTGTGGCCATGGATAAATGATTAATTATAAATAAAATAAACATTGATTAGTGATCCCTTACGGATCGGTTTGTTTTCGACTTTTGGCATGTTGCACATTGACACACAAACACAACAAAACAAATCTTTTTAACTGATACACAGGTTGAATTTTTCAAGTGGGCGTGGATAGCCAAATCCTTTGAGGAATTGTGAAAAAATCTCAAAGGAATCTCGAGCCCGTTTGGTTTGGATTGAACGAATGGTTTTTTTTTGTAGTTATTCATAAACGAAATAGTACTTTTTGACATAAGTGGGGAAACTTTGTTATTGCATTCGAGGCGGAATTAACACCCGAGCTGCAGGCGAGGGTGTTATGGAGCAGAGAACATCAGTAACAAATCCCCACGCGTATCAAACGTCGTTTTTCAATACACTTTCGAAGAAATAAAATATTAGAACGGAAAGTATTTTTGTTAGGAATTATTAGGAAACTATGATTTAATTTGCTTTTTTTCCGCGCTTTGCTTTCGCTAGGTTGAAGAAACAGGAATGGTATGATGCCGCTAAACAGCCTAATATGAAAAATCGAAAATTTAATATTTTTGAATTTAGAACACAAATAAAATATTAATTTGTTCATAAAAGTTAATTTTGTTTGAAACAATCATGTTTATAAAGGGTGTAACAAGACCCTTAACGAAGCCGAAAGGCATTTGTTCTCCCCGTCATTGCAATCATTTTTTAGTTCTACACCATACCTGGGAACCATCTATTTACGGAGCCATTGGGAGTCAAAGTTCCAACTATTTCACTAGTTTTTTTTTTTAATACATTTTTTAATGAAGATGTTTACTTTATACTCCTCCACGATCCCCGTATTAGTCAATGCATCCATCGCGTAATGTTTTGAGTGCGTTACATTGAGTTCTACCGTAAAACGTGATTTTTCACCCCAAAAAAAGTCGTTTTCCAGCAATAATTTTTGCGTAAAGATACTTAGTTTTATGTACATATTGCTTGGTTGACGGCTTCGTGAAGGGTCCTGTTACACCCTGTATATGATATTCTATTTATAAACATAATTTAAATAAGTAGGTACTCAAAAATATTTACGCCGTAAAGACGTATATATATCTCTTTACCGAGATTTAAAAAAAACAATCGCCGTCGACTATAGTCATTGAACCCATTTGGACTTCGTATAAATCTGTGGAAATTTTTATTTCCACACATGTGCGGAAAAATATTAAAAATCCACGCGTGTGCAATACATTGCATGTTGAAACTAATCGTAGTGCGAACCAGATTTCGGGAAAGCGTACTGAAAAAAGAAATTTAAAAATAAAAAAGTCGAGAGGCAATTTTTTTTTTTAACTTTCTTCCCCACTCTTCTAGGAACTCAATAAAAAAGTCCCATGAAAATCCGAGCTCTATAAACTTCCTTCCACTTTATTGTCTAATTGCACTCGAATATTTATCTTTTTTCAACGATTCCCTGACTTTTACTTAAATAATATAACCCTATCTAAGGTTTTTCATTCTGACTGTACAAAATGTACTTAGCAAAAAGTATAGTCCGAAACACCACTCAAAAATATTAATTATAATGATAATCCTGTTTCGACTGGATCGGACGAAACTCAGCGGCCGAAACGCCTACTAAGCCAAGTTCTCAACTTAAAATTTTCAATCAAAAATTACATAAAGGGCAAGACCCTTAACGAAGCCGAAAGACATTGGTTCTCTCCGTCATTGCGATATTTTTTTTGTTCTAGACCATACCTGGGATCCTTCTAGTTACGGAGATATTGGTTGTCTAAATTCCAACTTTTTCACAAGCTTTTTTTTTTACATGTTTTTAATGTAAGATTTTTACTTTAAACACCTTCACAACCACTGTACTATTCAATCCATCCATCAGCACAATGTTTTGAGTGCGTTACATTGAGTCCCATCGTAAAACATGAATTATCACTCAAAAAAAAGTAGTTTCCCGGCAATAATTTTTGCGTAAAGTGACTTAGTTTGATGTACATAATGCTTGGTTGGCGGCTTCGTTAAGTAAAGAAAGAATAAAGTTTATTTGACGACAGTTCCATAAGCACACATAATACAAAAAATATACAAAATAAAAAAATAAAACAAATTAAAAACTAAGAAAAAAAAAAGCAAAGAGAAAATACATTGTACTTATGTGCTGTGTGCCACACGGCTGCGCCAAAAAGGTCCATTTCAGCATTCATGCCAGACAGGTGAGGCTGTCTGACGCTGGTCTTCCAATGAACCTTTGAGGGAAAAGGAGGTTAAGGGTCTTGTTACACCCTGTATTTTGACAACAAAGCTCACACGGCTTTGCCTTTTAAAAGTTATTTTATAAACCGCGCAACCATTGTCCTAAAGAATCACCTTATGAATCACTTTCTTATAAAAAGAATAATTCATCGTACCATGCCCCCAAGCAATTACATAACACAATCCTACACAGACTAAAGATAAAATCACAATCAACCGAAATAGAATCACGTTTGTTTTTCAGCAGTATCTGACTATAAATCCCCAGAAAGAGAAACAATCCCCTTTTATTCGGAATACGGGGCGTTCATTAAACTAATTATCCCCGTCTAAGTCTTCCGAACTTACTCGAGATGTTATCTATTTAGGGCCGTTCGTCCCGTGTCCAGTCCAATTTCATTAGATGGACGGTTTTTCGTAAGTGGGACGATGTTTTGTTCTCGCTGTCCTGTATCGTTTAAGTGTATGTGCCTTAATTGTGTTTAATTATGTAATTGTATTGTGATTCGGTTAAATGGTTTGGTGATTAGGTTTTGTGGGCATGTGTTTCGCAGAGGCATGTCACGTTAGATGGGACGTGAAGGAATTGGGCTGTAGTGTATTGAAAAACATATGGATGAAGAACTTGTGAGCCACCAAAAAGGCGTAGATGAGTTAAGCCCTAGGGGGCTTAACTCATCTACGTCTTTTTGGTGGCTATAGACGCATTTTGTGAGTTGTGAGTCAACTCACAAAATGCTAAATTTATTATAACGTCATTTTAAAAAATGACAATAAGAGTAGAGGAAGACCAAAGAAACGATGGGTGGACTGTGTGAGGATGATATGGCTAGAAAGGAGGTAATTGCTGAGATGACGAGTAATAGAGAAGTATGGAAGACATACATGCTGCACATGCTGCGCCGACCCCTAGTAAATTAAGATAAAAGCAGGACAATTATGATGATTTTAACCAATACTGAACACCAGTGAAGCTCTAAACGCATATAGCAACCGGGTCTTTGAGTCATAAGCGTTTTGCGTGTCACTTTGTACTTCCTATCCATAACACTACTAGACAATCAACAAAACGACCAGCCAGAAAGTATCAAAACCATTCACAAAAAGCAAACATTAAAACCAAAACCAAGTATCAATTCCAACCACAACGGACATAGTCCAGAAATAATTCCGTAAACACGAATCGTAGATCCAGTTCGATATTCGAGTAAAGTCAACGCCGACGGTGCGAGATTTGTGTCCGGAAATGGATTGAAGTCGGCCATTGTTGTCGAAGCCGTTGACTAGAAACTAAAACCCAATACTGGTGTCTACGGATCCGGCAGTGTTTGCACCGAATGCCTTTCGCTAAGCCCTGAGTGATAAACAACCAATCAAACGGTCGAGATTTTCTGTGGTATTTTTGAGTAAAGGTTTGGTTAGTTGAGTTATTGTAAGTGATTTTCAAATGCACAGTGTGTTCCTTAGATTCCCAGATCGAGCAAAGTGCTATTGAGTTATTTCATCAGGAATTTCTTAGTAGCAGCCATGGGCCTGGATTTGTGCCCGGTTGTTGGCAATAGGCTCGCCCTCTGTTACATGAGACTTAAACATAACTGGCGAAACTAAGTGTACTATTACATACACCTCTATGAACTTACCAGCATTTAAAGGAAATTGCTGAAAACGGCTTATGAGCCAACACAAATGAGCAATCTAAAGGCTGTAACAAGACCCTTAACGAAGCCCAAAGGAACTTGTTCTCCTCTTCATTGCGATCATTTTTTTCTTTTAGACCATACCTAGGGACCTTCTAGTTACGGAGATATTGGGGGTCAAAGTTCCAACTTTTACAAAAGTTTTTTTTTTAATACAAGTTTTTAATGTAAGATTTTACTTAAAACACCTTCACGACCCCCGTTCTATTCAATGTATCCATCAGCACAGTGATTTAAGTGCGTTACATAGAGATTTACGGCAATACGTGATTTTTGACACCATAAAAAAAAGTCGTTTCACTGCAATAATTTTTGCATAAAGTGACTTAGTTTGATGTACATAATGCTTGGTTGTCGGCTTCGTGAAGGGTCCTGTTACACCCTGTATACAGTCATATTTTTTTTGCTTTTGCTATGAATTATTACAATCGAACAAACACGAAACGAAACGAACCTTTAAATAGTTTACGAGATGCAGAACATCTCTGAAACCATTTAAAGAGTGCTATTACGACTTAATTATATCAATCGTGTATCTCAATTCATTTGTCGTAGTTTCTGGGAACGCGTGAATTAACGTAAATTATAAAAAAAAAATACCTTTAGTATTTTTTTTTTGATAATTTACGTCTCTGAGTTTTTTTTTGGATTTCAAACAATTCTCAGAAGTATCCTTTAGTTTAATTTAATTTCAGTTGAATTTAGTCATCGTTTAGAACTCGGAAATTAATATATTATATTAAATGGCTGTTCTTTAAAAAAAATGCCTTTCCACGGATCTGCGAAGCATTTACTAAAACCATGACAAATGTTATGTGGTAGTTTTCCTTACATAGTGTATAAGTGTCTCAAGTAAGTATTAATAGGTGTACAAGTGACTCTACAGACGATGACGATGAAAACAAATTTCATGCAAATCGATACACTCAAGCACAGAGCTGATTAATATTTTCACTGTGACAAATGAAAAGAACAACCTGGTAAAATTTCTACAGTTGAATGTACAAAAAGGAAATTGTTGGAATATTAACTCTGACTGAACAATGCATGACTTCCGCTGAATTCAATATTGTGAAAATGTTTAATTTTATTCATTTCCTTGTAAATATAGGTATTTCAAATATGTTGAATTGCCTGTGCACTTATTAATACTTTACAAACTTTTTCTACAATATCAGATTAATAAAACACAAAATTCCTACAAAATACTGTAAGTGCTTCTTTGACGTAAAGTCCATACTTTAGCAAAATGACGAAAAAGATTCTCGCAAATTAAAAGCGAACCGTAGCAGCGATAAGAATTGCAACGTCAAAGAATTTTCGATGCATTTCAGCACAATATGCTTTAGCGGATCAAAATACCTTTGGTTCGGGCTTGCAGAAAAGGGATCATTCTCTAATGGAATTGGTTCTTTCCAGCTGTGTGCATATTAGACAAGAAGATACGGTTATACGGAGAAATACAAGTAAGTAGAACATACATATCCGAAATGATTTGTTTTTACGTTTAGCGTAAAACACAAAGTCCAGTAAAAGAAAGAAAGAAAGAAAAATGTTTATTTGACGTCAGTACATCAGGCACACACACAATAATATTTAAAAAAGTTACAAAAAAGAGAAAATACATAGTATGACTGTACTGTGTGCCTCACGGCTGCGCCAAAAAGGTCCATTTCAGCATTAATGCCAGACAGGTGAGGCTGTCTGACGCTGGTCTTCCAATGAACCTTGAGGGGGTAAGTGACATACAGAAAACAGTTTCAAAGATAGTATATGAATAAATGATTAAGTACAATAAATAGATATTGTGTCAGTGGTCTATAGCAGCTCTGGATCTGATAAACTGGAAGTCATTAGAGAAGCCATTGCGCAATAGTGGGTAGACCCAGGTTAATATTAACAATAAAATTTCGCGTAGCGACAAACCTGGCGAAAATTTGCTGACGGAAATTCGGTTTTTTGTACTGACAATGAAAATTAGACGGCAAAACGTACAGTTACAAGCAATGAAATGTTTACGAAGCAACTTTTAAAAGTGGTTTTCAAGTACTGCATTGATTAACGTTTTCACGAACCTTGTATTTTGTAAGTTATACTATTACGAAATAGGTCTTATCTCAAAATAGAAACCGTTATTTCACGTGAAAATTGCTTCCGAATTTTGTACTTTTGGCCCATAGTAAATAGTAATTTAAAACTTTAGAGACGTATGTACGACTTACTCCTCATTGCGCATTTTAAGTAAATCAGTGATCAGACTTAGCCACATTATAACCACAGACAATTTTCACGAAGATGTCCCTTCAGATACAACGTAGAGCGTGTCCCGAAGCTCTTTGTTTTTGTTTTGCGTCGAGACATTTATATCGGGAATAAATTCGATGCTTTATGCGCTGGGATGTGTTGTCACCTATACATTTTTACGAGCTACCGTAGTATTGCGGTTCGAACCCCTCTCGTTTATTGAGATATGTTTTGAAAGCGCCACATTAAATTAGGGAGTATATTTTTGGTATGTTTACGGCTTCATGTTTTACCATATTTTGTGACCTTACAAATACTATCAATGTTTAAGGGGTGTTATATTATTTTACAAATGGTTTTATGCGTGTTTGCTTAGGCGGTTCTTTATTGAGATATTCTGTAGCGGATATACTAGCAAACTAGCAAAGTAATCCTATAAAAAAGACTATAAGTCTATCATTACTAATAACGTTCTTATAAAGGCATTGCGGTATACTATTTAACTTGTAATAGAATTTGCCAAGCCTTAACACACTGAAGCGCATTAGTTTTTATATCTCGGTCTTATAGTTAGCTACAAGACTTACCTATAAAACATGTATAGGACACTTTTACCAGTAACAGCATTTCAAAAGCGTAGATATTCTCAAGTGCAATTGCTTTTATATCTCAGTCTTGTAGTTACCTACAAGATTATCTTATAGGACACTTTTAGGAATAAGTCTCTTATAATTGTCTACAGTAAAACTAAATAATCCAGAATAACATTTTGATCCTATAATAGCATTTTGTGAGTGAACAAGATATTATAACATACTTACCTGAGATCACTTTAAGTTTGCGGCGTTATAGTTTTGCTCAAGACTCTTTTAAATCTAATAATACTTGATAAGAGCGCTTCATGATCAAAAAAGCTTATAAGTTACTAGATCAATAACTTTATTAGTAAACCTCAGCCATTTTGTCGAATTTAAGTTGTTGAGTGAATAAGCTAAACATGAATTTAAGCGATTGGAAACGATTGAAAACGAGTGGCGGTTACAGGAGAAAAGTGAAAAATAGGTAAAGCAGGCATATTCCAAAGGAACCCTAATTTGTTTTAAAATGGAGGCCGATGGAGGCGAGTTATCTGGGCTGAAACTGCTACAAGTACTAATTTCCCTATAAAGTACTTACTTACTTGCTACAAGTACTAATATACTTATAAATTTCTACAAAGTACTAATGAAGAGCAATGGCGAATATTCATAGGAATTGATGAAATATTTTATTTAAAACAATATACTAATGTGCTATTTTTCGGAGGGGATTGTAAAAACTAACTAAATTGCGGTACATATTTACAGTAAAAATGACTTCCCCACGAGTTTGTACACTATAATAACGATATATTTTGTAATTAATATTCTACAATAATAGTAATAGAAACTTATGTTATTATTAAGTTTTACCACAAAACAACCGAAACCACCAGCCGAAGCAACAACAAACTCAACAAAAATATATTTATAACCAAAAACTAAGTACGTTACTAGTGCATTATAAACAAGATTGCTTTGGTAAGATACTTATGTCAGATACTAACAAGAGCGTTTGTGCTTGTAATTGTATAGTCTCAGATCATTATAGAAGCTATTGCGCTTCGTCAAGTATATTATAGGGCTCAGTAACATTTAATAAGTTGATTATAAGATAGTTATAGAAATAAACGCTCTTATAACTGCGCCCAAATCCAGGCTTGTAGCGTATTATAAATAATTTATAAGTAAAAATAAAAGTAGTCTTGAGAGCGTTACAAGTACTGATTTTGCTAGTTGGGGACATGTCACAGACCGGCTGCGGACACCGGACTTTGACATATACTTCAGTGTCCGGACTGTCTCGTTGGTCGAGTGGTCGCAAGCGCGACTGCCTAGCATGAAGTCCTGAGTTCGATTTGGGGTTGGACAAAGTGTAATTGAGTACCTATTCTGTGCCATAAAACGGCCATCAACCGGGCATCAACCTGTGCCCGGTTGATGGCAATAGGTTCACCCCCTATTACATGGGACTTAAAATATAACTAGCGAAATTTGGGTGTAGGTACTATTAGAAACCCCTCTGCCTAACCCTTTGGGGATTACAGGCGTGATGTCATGTTATATTGAGTGTCCGGAACCGTGTCCGGAACCGTGTCCGGAACCGTGTCCGCAATTTGCCTGTACCAGTATGATCGTACCTTTACACGTGTCTTTGCTCCGTTTAAGAACTTTCCATTTTTATTTAAATTCTTATCTGTCGTTGTTACATCTACCTAATATTATAAAGAGGTAAAGTTTGTGAGGTTGTAAGGGGTAATCTCTGGATCTACTGAACCGATTTTAAAAATTCTTTCACTAATAGGAAGCCACATTATCCCCGAGTGACATAACCTTTATTTACAACGTGCCCGTGGGATAATTTCCGACCGAAACGCGAGCGAAGCCACAGGCAACAGCTAGTTCTTAATAAAGAAAGCAATAAGTATCACCTAAAAACTTAATATACAAGCTAGGCAATCTTATTTAACATTATTTACAAAGTAAAGTGAGGTGTGGGCGGAACTCACTAACCAAGGACGGCTTCATCAATTCCAATTTGATTTCAATGAAGCTGGTTCTTATTCAGCGGGTTTCGTTAAATAACGGGGTCTATTAATTATCAATAGCAGTTGTATTGAGGTTGAAAGCCGTGCTGGATTGATTTATAGCAGCACCGAAGTATGGTGTGCGTACACTAGCCGTATTTGCGAGTTGAGAGTTAATCACGGCTGCCTTTGAGCTGGCTTTATTCAGTGTGTATCGGGACATATTGCTGGATTATCTGTGTTTGGTTCTAAAGCTCTTCGAGGCTATAGCTTTGTCTTATTTACGTTTATTGCTTGTAGTAACACTAAATAAAAAAAAGTAAATCCAAGCTACCGGTGGTCAGGGTTCTTGAGAGAGGAACCTCCTAACAATACGCGCCGTGTCCAGAAGTACTGCTTTCTGTATCAAGTCCTTGATCCAGCCGCCAAGCTAGAGCTTCCTCAGATGTTGATCAAGGCTATTGGCTATTAAGTAATGGCCGACTCGATTATCGGCACAGTGACTGCTGTACTCACGTCCGACATGTCGACCGTGAGCCAGATGTAGATGTTGAAATTGTTTATCTTAGAGCTTTTTTATTATTAAAAATTGAGTAAAAAGTATTAAGTAAAAATTGCGGACATGCCATTATGACTCTGGCTGGTATAGGTAAAATATCTGTCAGTCCGGTGTCCGCAGCCTTTCAGCCACTTGTCCGTACCGGTTTTGCTGAATCCTTACTTTGTCACAAGGCTACATTGAATTGATTTTCTGAAGCAAAACTAGCACAAGACATAAACTATAAAACTCGTGTCCCACATACTACTAATAAATCAACAATTTTCAGCAGTTCGACTGCAGAATCTGTTCAATACTGAGAATGCACTTTAAGTTGTAGAAAGTAGAAATAGGATTTTCTTCTCCCCGTTGACGGCAGTAAATGTCGTAGATTTGTACCGTGTGCGGTTACACGAGACCGGACGGGCCGCTATCGGCACGTGACATGCTTGAGAAATCGGTTAACGTATTATGCGATGTCAAGGTGCGATATTTTTAGGTTTTATTTATTGTAGCAATTATAAAGTAGATTGGTGGCGTCATCTGTACTTCCATATAGAAACTAAGCTTACATATCCTACATCGCGATATTAAAGAAAGAAGGAATAAAACATGTTTATTTAGCCAAATACACAATATGAAATAAAATACAATAAAACTAAACAAAAAAAAAAAAAAGATATTGTGTGTCTCACGGCTGCGCCAAATAGGCCCAGCTCAGAAAACTGCCGAACAACTAACCGGTTTCGATTTAAAGTTAAACCATATAAAGGCAATTTTAATAAAATATTCCAGTAGTCGGTTATTTAGTCAAAAATTGGAGTCAGTTGTTTGTTCCAAAACGTAGATCTCTGTAAAAAAAGAATCGGTAAGTAACTCCAGTATGGACACTCTTTTTAAACCAAGTATAATACCTACCATATTAAAAAAATGTGTGACACATAATTTATTTTATCACGCATAAATTATATTTTTGACCGCAGCAGTGTACACCAACTCCGTGGTAAATCTAACGGAATTTTGTCCCATTCCAATCCGACGTTTCCTATGAATTAATGAACCTCGTGGTTACAGCCAAGCAATCAATATTATTTGTACGAAATATATAATTCCATTTAAGTTAATTTTCAGTACAAAGAAATCGTTTTTTTGGTATGTGTGTTTAACACTTGTATGGGATCCAGTTATTTATGTTTTTTACGAGGGCTGGAAAACCTCCCATCTAGCCTGTTCTCAACTATGTTGGGGTCGGCTTCCAGTCTAACTGGAAGCAGCTGAATACCAGCATTTAACATGGAGTCATGGAAACATTAAGAATCTACCTTTATTAAGCATTTTAGCAGACACAAAGGTACTGCCACAGCCATTCAATATGCTTGCGTATTGACATTCTACAATTCATGCTTTGTGTTAGAGCTAGAAACTGTATGTGAATTAAAACCACGGTTAGGTTCTGCGTATTCAAGACAAGCGTTATTACATTCCAACTAATACTAAGATCAGGAAATACACAGAGATCAGGTTCGACACATACATAATATACTTATATATATTTGACAAACTGTATATCTGATGAGATTTCTTGACAACTTATCAGGAAAATTAGGGGGTTTTTTAATGTATGTTTCTAGACCCAGGACCTTATGTGTGTCAGGAAAATAATAAATATAAAATCGCAAGATAAAAATAACAGTTTCAAACAAATGAAAATTAGGTAAGTCACGTTTTAATATTGAATACATTATTTTTCTCAAAATATCAATTATTCTAATTCTACTTTAAGTAAACATAAAAACATGTTTTGAATGAAACCATAAAAAGTAATACTGCTTTTATCCATTGTTTTATTACTTAGCGTTATGACTGTGTTTACTGGCAAAGTTACAGACGCGGTGATTTTATTGAAAACATACAAATAAATTATTATTAAAGAAAGAGAAACAAAAAGGAACTGTTAGGGGTGCTACACAGTTGTTCAGGTGGGGCATGTTTGAGTCAGCAGTATTTTTTGAACAACAAAAGCAATTGCTATACAATGATTGATCCGCATAAAGTAGTTTTGTATAGCTTGATGGGCCGTCGTGTACCTAAATTACTATACATATTTGGGTCGTACCGATCGGAAAACTCCGTTCGGCATCTACACTACACCCGGGTCGGTTCGACAACATTCGAATTAAGCCGATTAGGTTTTGCCGAACATTTACAGCAGGTATAATGTGATACAGTACAGGCCATCAAACTGAATAACATTCTAAATGGAACTAACATCGTACTTGCGAAATAATAATCGGCTGTCTCTTAGAAAACTACAATATCTAGTCAATGTAACTGTATAAGGCAGCTGCAGATTATTTAAAATATTAATATATTTTTAAACACTTTTTTAAGCTTTTACGGTTTATCGGGAGCTCAAAATAACAGACAATCACATAAGAGATAATATATTTTTGTTTAACTATGACCACTCAAAAAACACAAATCCGTTGAGTAGTTTTTCCGTGAAAGAGAAGAAACATCAAAAACAAAAAACAAAAACAAAAAAACATTGTTTGTAAAAAACATCCACCCATCGATCCTCACAAACTTTTGCATTTATAATATTAGTAAGGTAGTAAGATTTTGCCGCATGACTGCGTTTAATCATACCGACCCGAAGTAGTGCGTAACAACCCTAACAAATAACTTTTTATGTAATAGAAACTTATCATCCAATAAAAGGTATTGCTAGTTCGTACGCAGCAACAAATTGGTACAAATAAAACGTAAAAATATAAATCTTTATCTGTCACTTGTTCACGTTAGTATTGTGTGTTGTGCTATTGTCGTTTTTCCAATAGATTTGCACTAACAAGACAAATAAATACGGTTGGCACGGTCCAGACGGCCTCCGCTTGATCATATTTCGTTTCAGTCTTCAGATAAACAGGAAATTGCAGGAGAAAACCATTGTACTGGACTGTTATTTTTCCATTTAGAGGAAAAAACGTGACGTGTTTTTATGTAACCGGTAAAGTTTTGTTTTTATTATTATGTACCTACATAAAATACACGTTTCTGGTATTGAATCTTATCTATACTAATTTTATAAAGTATATACTATAAAGTTAATAAGTCTAGATGTAGGGGGACTATTGATCCATTCTGAAACTCTTTGCACTAATGGGAAGCTACGTACATTATGCCCGAGAGATATATTTAAAACGTTTCCAAGGGATAATTTCCGACCATAATAATATCGTGAGTTAGTATTCTACTTAAATAAAAGAGCTTTCAGCGACTTTTAGTTATACAACGTGTAACGGAATAAACGCAAAACCTCTTAAGGGGTCATTGTACGCATAATTATGAACAATTTCATTATGGGACCAACACTGAAATCGCGAAAAAAAAAATCGACTGCCCCAAACATTTCTGTGTTCATAACTCGACAAAATCCATTGAACAGCAGATTTTTTTTTCGCGTTTTCGGTTTTGATCCCGTATTGAAAGTTGTTCATAATGATGAGTGCAATGACCCCTTACGCAGTTTTGCGTTTATTCTGTTACTAGTTGTAAAATATACAACGAGTAACAGAATAAACGTGTAGAAAATGGACCACACTTACATAAGGATAAAATTCATTTGATACCCCAGTGCCACCCAGAGCGTACCCAGTGCCATGACAAAAACTATTATTTTTTTAAATTCAAAATCGTTCGAGAATCCGAATGCAACTATAAGCATCGTGCCTCATTTAAGGTTGGTTTTAAGTTAGAAAATCTTACAGTTTAGATTATTGCTCGGTTGATAACAATAGATGCTCCCGCCCATTACATGGGACTTAATTTAACTGATGAAATCTGGGTGTAATATAAGTACACATATGACTAATCTTTCAGGAAAATCTAGGCGTGGTTTTATGTACGAAGGAAGGTAGAAGGTGCTTTCTGTAGTCCCTGCCTGTCCTCATGGAAAAAGCAGTAAAGATATATGTTTATATCTTATGAGTAAGATTCTATACGTCTGAGATATTGGCAGTTTTAAATACCTACTTAAAAGAAAGGATCGATTCTTTTAACACCTAAAGCCTCCCAATTGATATTCTCACAGCAACCCGATATTTAAAAAGCGTAACTTGAGCTAACTTTTTTATGAATTCTGCTCCAATTTTTTAATCTTGTTATCTTAAAATAGGTATTGATTCTTTGAGAACGTTGTAACAAGAGCTGAGAATTGTAGGTACAGTCACAAGCACTAATATGTAATAAAGATTAAACATTTTAAAGTAGTATTAAGTGCTTTTGGTGGTGAATTTTAAACTACTTTTGACTACCTAGTGTCAGTCAAAACCCCTAGTAAGTTAAAATGCGTTTTCTCTATTAAAACCTGTTGTTTCTGAATGCCTCAGTTTTTCAAAGGGCCACAATAAAAAACCTAACAACCCAGTAAGTACATGTTATATTAGTTTTAACCGGTCAGCTGTTGATGGATGGAGAGGGAGTGGAACACCAAAGAAACGATGGATGGATTGTGTGAGGAAAGATAAAGAAGAAGAAGAAGAAAGATATGAAAGAAAAAGAAGTATAATTATGATCGCGTGACGGTTTACAGGGGAGAATGGAAGAAATAAACGTGTTGCGCCGACCCTAAGTAACGTGGGACAAGTACCTACACGAAGATGGTAAGTTTTAACCAGTCAAAAGTAGTTTTGAATGATAAGCAGTTTTGACTGTAACATAATTATTTAACTTATTAGTGCTTGTTATTTGCTTAGTTAGACACATTATGTACACTCAAAATCTCTCTCGCTCACACACGCCCACACACGCACACACACACACACGCAGACACACGCACACGGGCGCACACACTCAAACAATATATCGTACTTTGTTTATTTTTGTTTCTTTTATATTTTTTTTTCTCTTTTTGTTAATTGCCTATTTATTTTGTATGTTTAAGATGTAAGGGAAGAGCGGAGCCTTCAACTACAGGAATGCTATGCTTAAATGGAGACTCCTTGACATGCTATGTTACCCAAATTGATACGCTATAAACTTATTATTTATTTTTTTACTTTTTTTAATGCTTGCGACTGTACAGTGTTCATGTACAGTATCGTAACTTGGCAACTCTCAGTTATACCGAGCAGTAACAGAAAGAATGCTCTTGACATTTCAATTATGGTTTATCTTTAAACTTGGTTCTATCGCGGAGGGGACTCGAACGGAAGCTAAGACTTACCAGACGCCAGATAAAGACATCAAAAGCTTATTTTTGAGACAAAAAGTTTTGAACAATTTGGAAGTGGACTCTTGGGGATAATTTTAATGGCTTCAGTGTTGATTGTTGATAGGAAATTCTTACCAAGTATTCTTTGCCACATTTATACATAAATAATCAAAATTATTATTCATTTTAGACTACCTCATTGGTCTTGTGGTCGCAAGGGTAACAGAGTACGAGATCTACGGTTCGATTACCGAATTGGGCAGTGCTTTAGATTTTATCCCATTGCAGTTTTCTTAGTAGCAGCCCAGAGACTAGATTTACGTCCGGTTGATGGCAATTGGCTCGCCCATAATACTTGTGACTTAAGCATTACTGGCTAAATCCTCACGAATTACAGGCGTGATATTATTTTGTTGATTATTTATTTTCAATGGCTATTAAAACAGTCATGTCAAAGTTGTATGCCATTATCTTTCACTGCACTACAAAAAAAAAGTTTTTCTGAAACAATAGTGGTAATGAAACTATTCAACTTCAAATATTTTAGAAACCTAGTCATTAAAAGTCTTGATTGTGTTATAACTATAAGTTCTTTAATATTTACTTTCCAAAGTAAATATTTGATTGAGTTTTACATATTTATGACGTGTACTTAACTTTAGCTTAAAAAATGAAAAAAGGGCGTTCATTAGTAACATATTACAAACTTGGGAGTTTTTTAGACCACGTCTTTCTTCAAGTAGCCCCTAAAGAAAGTAATAAAAAGTAAGTAGAAAGTAATTATAATTAGGTTTTTGAATTAAGATGATATAGAAAAAGATTTAAATCAAATATTGAATTAAAATGTTTCTCTGTTTAGAGAAAGGGCTTTTGTTATAGGGCGATTTGCTATCATGAATCTTGATTTAAAATCCAAATCTTGATTCAAATCTATTTTTGGATTTCTTTTGCGTCAATCCATTTCCTACTAAAAATGATATTTTAATACACCGTGATTTTTTAGTCTTACTGACTCATGACGTAGTTGAAACCTATTGTGAGCGATGATCTACTCGACTCGTGCGCTGGGTAGCTTTGTTCTACCGTTTGACACGTAAACATTATTAAGAGGATGTTTCATAATTCTAATGTATTATTTATTTTTCCTTGTACCTATTATCTTAATTATTGGTAAAATAGAAATAATCGCGTCTAGAGGTATTTTATGTCGGAATCAATGAGTGGACCAACTTTGTTGTAAGACGACTAAAAAGTCACGGTGTATATAAACACATTCTTAAGGTGCGTCCAGATTAAGTAACATTTAACAAAACTTGTATTATATAACACGTCTACGTTAAATAATATTGCTATTTTTTCTATTGAATAATGTTAAATAACAATGTTTTATAACATCGTGTCGTTAAATATCAAACTTGCTTAAGTCGCACATAAACCACTTTTGGCAAATCGCTCATTTACTATAATCACAATTATCTTAGAGTTTATCAATGCCATACCGCCTAACTATTTAGAGTAATGGTTTAGAAGTAATTTTATGTAAACAAATATGTAAAATATTGAACTATTCTATACTAAAAACTGGTTTTTATGTTGGACATAAGCACGTATGTTATGTACCACACAGATTTAGGCTGGTTTGAAACAAACTGTTGTTGACTTATGCGATTATGAAAAGACACAGTGTGACTTAGGCTGGTTCGAATTAACTAAATTATAAAGGGACGTACTTAGGGATAAACTTAGGTTTGAGTTTTGAAGGACCTACGTAGTAGGTGTATTGAATTAAAATAAAAAGGTTATTACGTATTTGTTTAATAATGTAAATTACAAAGAAAATATAACTTTAATTACTTTACTTTCAAATTATTAAAAAATACAACTCTGTTATCAAATTATAAAAATTAAATAAATACAATTTTTTTATCAAATTATAACAAAATCAAATCACAAAATCAGAGATCACTAGGTTTTACATTTATATCACAAAATCAAATATATCATTGGAAGATAAAGATTCACATTTGAAGTTGATTTTTATGGCGTGTTTGCACTTAGGTTTTTCCGACAAGGTTTTCGCAGAATACCTAAAAAAAAATTCTTTATGAAAAACTTGAAACGGATAGGTTTGTAAGTACATAAAATTATATGGACATAGGTACAGTCGTAAAATGATAACAAAGTTTCATTAAAATAATCTTTCTTTCTTTCTTTCTTTCAAAAAACGTAGTATGAATGATAAAAAGATTGTCGGTAAAATATTAATAGGTATAATAAAATAAAACTGTTCTCATTAACACATTCAGTGCCGGGAACCCACCTGGTGGGTTCACTCAAGTCGCACTGGGGATGCCGAGAACCCACCTGGTGGGCTCATTTTAAATGTAGGTTTTTCTTAGCGAATACAGCATCAAACAAAGTAAAAATAAAAACAGTTGTATATTTTAACAAGATTAATAAGAATACGCCGTGGTTTTAAATTACAACCATTTTTATTTTCAATAAATTTTCGACCTCTTCCTAGATGCCGAGAACCCACGTGGTGGGTCCTTTTTCAGGGGTGAAAAACCATAGGCACGATTTTAAGTATTTTCTAAAAAATTTTACATTAATTTTTACATTTTAGGACAGGAAAATGAGGTTTCTTTAAACCTTGTAAACATGCAAAATGTCGATGAAACAAGCAAAAGGCACCGACTTCCGAAAGTAATTTTCAATTTTTTTTTTTTTTGTTCTTTTTTTTTTGCGACATTAATATTCGTATACCGTGTAGAGAAACCGTAAAGTTCAAACGAGCGAGCACATCTCAGTGTGAACACGGTCGCGCGAAGTACGGCAAGGGCACGTCTATGATTTAAATCGATGTTGTATTTAAAATAACTGCACTACTTGAAATGTCATCAAATCCATTTTTTGTTTAGTTTATTATGTTTAAATATCGATATCCATCACAGATGCGGAGTATCGCTAGCTAATTGAATAGAATATTTCAGTTCACACAAAACTAACTGTCAAAGAACTACCTATTCATGCAATGCAACGTTTGTAATCATTCAAATGTTTTTTATTAAAATCGAATAGAAACAATAATTGCTATAACGTAAATTAAATTAATAAAAAAATTGCATGAAAATCTCACAAAAGGTTGAACACCCCTGTCACGGGATCAGAGCGGGTGATTTTACTTTTTCATTTTTTTTATTTCTTGATTATTGCACATCCCCTACCCTACTAGGGCATGAAAATACCCCCCCAGATAGCAACTGCAGCGATAATACGTCCTGAAAACTCTATTTTACCACTTTACTCACTCACTTATTTTAGGGTTTTAAATCTTAATCTCAAACCTAATGCCGAGAGCCCTCCAGGTGGGTTCACTTTTGCGCAAACGTAATGCCACGGACCCACCTGGAGGGTCCACTTGCAATATGTATGGTGGGATGGCACATGCGCACTATGAAACAGGGGTGGACTCGAATGTGTTAAAGTAGCTGTGCCCCGCCATTTCATCCGCGCAAGTCTGATACCGGAATCGGAATGAAAAGTAGCCTACGTGTTATTCCAGCTATCTACACACCATTTTCATCGCAATCCGTTCAGTCATTTTTGTGTGAATAGAGTAACAAAAATAGACACATACCTACACAAAAGCTTTCGCATTAATAATATTAGTAGGATTCATAAAGTTACTTAAAAATCTTACCAATCACTCAATCAATGTACTGAGTCCGACCCTGTCTTGACCTCGTGGTCGGACAGTCGTAACCGTTACTGAGCCACCACCCAACTTAAAACAAACAAAATTTTAAGAATATACTTACAAATTTCGCTTCTTCTTATTTCGATTCTCAATCTCCTTTAACCTGAGCTTCTTTTTAGCTAACTCAGGCTCCACAACAGTTATTCTATTCTCCATAATTCATAAAATTACACGAACACATCGCCGACACTTCAAAGTTTATCACAAGAATGGCAGCCATGACACGTCACACGGCGTCTTCTGATTGGTCGAATTGGACGTAAGCGAGTTTGATCTACACAGTACGTGTGACTTAGGCGGTTATGAATTATCAGTAAGGTTTTAAAGCTCTATTTATATGGGATTTTTTGGACTTTAGTGCATTTGATTAATACTAAGGTATTCAATTTTGCATAGAGTATCATATTAGCCACAGACCTCAAAATATCCTGGTAGGGGACTTAAGCAAGTTTGATATTTAACGACACTCTTATGTTTCAAGTGTGGATCCAACTTTAGAAGCAGATGGAAATGCTCTTCCCATAACAAGAACACAAGACAGGGCAGTGATACTTGGAAGCGGAGAAGTGGTGGTTTTGGAGGTACTTTTGACGTCCAAAAAGTGAATATTCGCTATTATAGTTTTTATTTTCATTGGTTAACCATACCTAATAACAATACAAAAAAACACGTTCAAGAAGTTCGTCTATTTTTAATATGAAATGTTTTCATTTTGACGTTTTACTTGTACACTAATTCTTGGTCATGTGTACATTTTTTATATTGCAAGCTTTTGCAAGATGAAGTTGATGATCTGCAAAGAAGAAAATAAATCTAACTCATAAACTCTTCGAGCAAAGTTAATAAATTGTGTGCAGGGTGTAAACGTACCCTTCACAAACCCGTCAACCAAGCACCATGCATATCAAACTAAGTAACTTTACGCAGAAATTATTGCCGGGAAACGACTTATTTTTTTGGGGTGAAAGATCACGTTTTAACCACCGCACTCTACCAAACTAAATATAATTATGGTATGCCGCCGCTAAAAATACAGACACACCAACATAGAACCTCCTCCTTTTCTGAAGTCAGTTAAAAAAATCATTGAACCGTTACAAATCTTAAAGTGGGTAATGAAAGCAAACTCCGACACCCGTGAAGACGTAAGCCGGTCCCCATCTACATAATATAAACATTTTACTCATGTCTTAAGTTCACTAATTGAAGCCCTTCGTATTGTTTATGCATGAACTTTGAAATTTACGTGTCAATCCGTATTAGGGAAAGGGTTTTAGAACTAACAGGTGTTTGTGGCTTGGGTACGTCTTAAAACTAGTGTGTGGAGTGTAAGAGGAGCTGTTAGCTTTTTATGGAAGTGATTGCTATTTCTGTAGGCATTTTTATTTTATTTTTTCGGATGGGAAATCATCAAATAACCCGCTCTGGGCTGAGCAGGAGGGAGTGTCAGACTTTTACTGACTAAAACCCATCCATGTTCCTTCCTTTACCCTTTGTGTTCCAGGGCCGCGGTATCTCTTTCGAACAGTCCCGCAACCCTGGCAGGCATCGGTCCTTTCGGACCCCTTCCTGTTTGCTGACATCTCTTTGAGGCGCGCGTGGAACACGAACGCCACACACGCATGAACCAGACAGCTGGTAAAAATCGGCAAAGATAAAAAACATAATATAACACCACGCCTACAATCCCCGAAGGGTGAGGCAGAGATGTATCTAATAGTACATCCACATTTTGGCAGTTATGTATAAGTCTTAACAATAGAGGGCAAGCCTATTGCTGTCAACCGGGCACAAATCAAGATTCCGTAGCTGCTACTGATAAATTCTTGATGGAAAAATCCAATACCACTTTTCCCGACCCGGGAATCGAACCCAGGACCTCGTGCTCAGCAGTCGCGCTTATGACCTCTGGATTAATGAGGCAGTTAACTGTTTGTGGCTTGAGTGCGTCTAAAACCTAGCGTGTTGAATGAAAGAGTAGGTAAGGCTTCTTATGAAAGTGATTGTCACTTCTGTAGGCCTTCTGGTCGAAAACCTGACTGCTGACCAAAGGCTCTTAAGGTAAAAAATCGCTTGAAAATCTCTAAGTAACCTTTCGTATTTAGTGACTTTCAACCGAATTGGGTTTGATTACGTACATAGTTTCCTCCGTGACTAGGAAAGCACATTAAGCCGTCGCCGTTGGTACCAGCTGTCATTTGTAGATCTTTGACAGTCGTTACAGGCAGTCAGTGACCCGAAAGTCTTACAACCAGTCTTATCAAGGGGTATCGTATTACCCAGTACAGCTGGGTGGTGGAGGTCAGATAGGCAGTCGCTCCATGTAAATTACTGGCACTTAGCTGCATCTGGTTAGACTGGAAGCCGACTCAAACTTACTTTATTTTATGACAAATATCCTGTACAATTAGGTAGGTACGATTTTGTCCAATCCTTCAGAGATTACAATCGTGATGTTATGTTATGATTTAAGCTTTTTAGTAGTATGTTAGTTCTACACGTTTTTTACTCTTCCGTCTTGGCAAGCTGTGACAGAACAGGACTTTCACTAGGGCCCAAAGAGGCAATGAGACAGCACAAAAACATAATTAGAATGTAGAACTACACAGCATTTTTTTTAATAATACGCTCGAAAGTATCAATAATGATGGATAATTACCCAATTTCAAATGAATTTTTTGACTGTCCCCATCAATTTATGGAAAGCTGTAATTAAAGCTTGAATTTTTCCGGAATTTTCATTAATTAGGGGGATGGCAGCAGTGCTATTGAATTAATGTTTCATTTGTACGGTAAATGTAAAATTTGAAATTATGGTTTCAAACATTTTTATAGTTGGTGACAGTTATTAACGCGGTAAAACCAATCTGAAGATTTAAATATTTATATTGATAGAATTAATCTATAAAAACATAGTTTCGTCATTAAATAAAAAAAGAGGAATCGTTCATAATTTCAAATTATATTATCATTGAAAAACAAACTGGCTGTAAAAATCTTGCAAAAAAAAAACAAAGATCACAACCAAATCGGCACAGTTCTTAAAGAATCTTCAAAACGAATAGGCATAAATTATATTATTGAATTCATAGTTTAATTTGTGAGCTTCACAAACAGTTCGAGACAAGAGCTAGGGCTGAAACACTCTGATTATTGAATTAGGGCTCGGAATAATACGGTTTCTCACTGTTTGACATCAGCAAGCATTTGATGCTCCAGTTACGAATTTAATTTGCTAAATCAACAAGGCAATTTCTGCTTCAATGTTTTACTATTGAAGAGAAAATAAATAATTTTAATAGAAAATTAAAATGTAGAAATATAGATAGCAACAAGACTGAAATATCCTTTGAAACAAACAAATTGAAAAACAAACAATTAAAAGCAGTAGTACATTTTTTTAATAAAAGAGCTTTCAAGCCGCTTTTGAGTCATCGAACCCTCACAGAAACCCAGAGTCACAAATAACAGCCCTTATCTTTGAAACAATTAAAATATAAAATCCAAAACACCGGAAACATATCATTACGTAGCGACCCAAATTAATACGCTTGTAAATACAGATAAAGATTGTAAAGGTAGAAACATACAAGCGGGTTGTAGCGTACCAGTACGATATTTTGTTCGTACATTTTGTTCGGAATCAACACGGTCCTTAATATTGTTACTACTGCATTGATTGGCTCATGGTGCATTATTTACAAGGTAAAGTAGTGGAAAACGACTAGGGAAAACAGTGCGATTAAACTAGCATGTTCTAGAACCAATAACTCGAGGACATCTACCACATACCTACTACCCGAGGTGAATTACAGTCTACTATCATTCACCGAGAGTAGGCCTGGTATCTCAGCAGTGGGTACGGTAAGGTATCTGATGTTCAAAAATCTATTGTTAGAAAATAACGCCAGAAAACGGTCCGACATACTGGTCCACTAGTACTCAGTTTTAAATCAAATCAGAACGCGAAACGAAACGTTGTGATTACGGCAGTGTATTCCTGCCGTTGCCGATTAAAAAGAAAGCTTATTTTAAGTCACATAGGGTCACAATATAAAAACATAGCTAACGAACAATGGGCACAAAGAAGGGAGTTTTATATGTTTTTGTGTATTCGTTATCTAAACCACTCTTTGTTCAGGGGTTTGCAGTGAGAGCCTGCGGGGCAAATTTGGTTTGCTTTATTGAGCTACTGTACAAGTCATACGGAAAAACATGTTTTTTTTTTTCTGTTTTTAAAATAAGGGTAGTCTACAAACATAGCCTGCAGCACTAGTCCCCCAGAAATGTAATTAAGAATATTTTAAATTATATAAAGTTGGATTTTATATAAGTCTTGTAAGTTCATGATGAAATGTTATTATACAGCGTGTAACAGAAAGGGTATAATCATATGGAATACTGTGGTATAGACCATCAAACTGAACAACTTTCTCTATGGGACCATCATCGAAATCGTAAAAAAATAATCAGCTGTCATATACAAAATTTCAATACCTACTCGACCCAAATGTATGGGACAGCTGATTATTTTTTTACGATTTCGATGGTGGTCCCATAGGGAGAGTTGTTCAGTTTGATGGTCCGTACCACAGTATTCCATATGATTATACCCTTTCTGTTACACGCTGTATAGTTAATCAGTAAGTGCATCACTTTGTAATGTCTGAACCGAGTTAGAAATGATTAAAGAATGCTAGAAAATTGGACAACTCGGGAAAAGTGCTTTTGTTACGTGAGCAACTGCTAGTATTAATTATAATGATATCATTCAAAAACAATCTAGACTTTGTATCTAACCCATCAAAAATCAGTTTGGGAGAAAATTATTGACTGCAATAATTTTCTCCCAAACTAATTTTCCTATTGACTCAAGAGTCATTCGATTCTAGTCGTCCATGAAATTAGAATTGGCGATCACAATATTTTATGTTTGTCTCTTTGATTGGTGTTCCAATCACCTCTTCCGGAATCTCATTAATGTTTTATTACCTTCGTAATAAACCAAAAGATTTCTTTGTTTTCTTGTTTGTGTTATATTTCTTTGTTTTGTTTACCTGTTGTGATTGTTTCTTGATTACAACTCAATATTAATACTCATTAGTATTAATATTGAGTTGGTTTATGAGAAAATATTTTTTAGTTTTGAACTCACCTTTATTGAAAAAAACAATGTTTATTTTATAAAATTTGTAATAGCAAGCTTTTTGTTTGGTAAATGAATATTAGAATGTAGTTTGCGGCTTTGTAGGTTTACTAAGCTTATACCTGAATCCATGCGATCATCGTGCCTCGGTAGCCAAATCTAAGAGGCCCCGACTCCCCGCAGACTGTAAGCTTTCTATCGGCTGATAGATTAGTCGGACTCCTAATCAATATGAACATGTATGCTACTGTCCATATTACAACGTTTCGGTATCGGCCGATAGATCAGTTTGATGAGCTACACGAAAGCCTTCAACATAAGTATCGGCAAACTGTCGATAGTTTGCTAGATCCGTATGGCGTTCTCATCCCGCACGCATACTTGCCGATTATTTAATCGGCCAACTGAGACCATAGTTCTAACTATCAAATTGTTCGAGCGCAGTCGACCGACTGTTTGTCTGGTTTGCGCAGTCATCACCATCGGGCCGTTAAGTTAGTGTGCGCGCGAGCAGCCTAACCCGACTAAACTATCAGCCGATATAAAGTCTAAAGTCTGCGGAGGTTCAAAATCTTTCCTCGTGTTATTTCAATTGAAATTACACACGCAACTTCCTTACAAACGGCCCCAGGACCACATATATCGACTACAGTTGGAACCAAATGTCCAATATATTTCTTTCAGTAATTTCATTAATGGCCACAAATAACATTCAATGTTAAAATTTATGGTGCGTAAATGTTTTACGTACATTTTTTATAGTACCTTTCAAGAAAATAACAGGGAATTTGAAGATAAAGTGTTTTTCCAACTTTTTCCACACCAATAAGGGAATGTAACGTGTTCTCTAGACCCAGCAAATGGGATGGGTGTAAAAAGCCTTTCCAATCTGATCCTCTAAAAAGAATAGAATAAACAATAGTACCTTCGTGGAGCTTCTCTTATTATTTAAGAGGACCTGAATGTTTAATACATGAGCAGCAATTTATTGGAGAGACTGAATAATGTGAGCAGTATCATTCGGATGATTGTGTTTATGCACCAGGCTAACCGGCTCAGATTTTATCAGTCCGTTTTGAAGGACTGCCGAGATGGGAATTTAAGCTTTATACTCGAGCACTATTATGGTAATATTCCAAGAACGAGTATAGAGTTTCATAGTAGAGGTAAAAGTTAGCCAAGGCAAACTAGATCTTCTGTGACAGGACAAGTTTCAAGCACATGCCGCCAACAAACTTCAGAAACCAGGTTTCATTAAGACGTTATTAGTGTCCAGGTGCGTCCTCTATACGGCCCACTTTATAAGGTGAAATGAGGTAATAAACAAAAACGATAAATTAGTCTCGTTATGACTGTAACGAACGCGTGGATCGGGAGGTAAAAGTCGCCCACTAATAATATATCATGGCCGCTAGATTAGGCATTGGTTCTA
Organism: Eugnorisma glareosa; assembly: GCA_947578425.1. Taxonomy (NCBI): domain Eukaryota; kingdom Metazoa; phylum Arthropoda; class Insecta; order Lepidoptera; family Noctuidae; genus Eugnorisma; species Eugnorisma glareosa. The sequence continues at coordinate 15,409,352 of OX387970.1, read as the reverse complement.
CCACCGACGATTAGCGATAAGTGACAAGAGCTAGCAACAAGCAATCAAATCAAAAATCAAATATCTCTATTGGAACAAAAACATTATTTAACAAATTGATTGCCTACGTAAATAGTATAAGTATAAGTATTGAATGTTGTGCGTGTGGGAGTGTTGTATGTGAGCAATGAATTAACGAGCAATGAGCGTGTTGTTCAGACAGTTTTGTCGGTGAGCGAGCTCGCGACGGCGACGGGCGATCACTTACTGGTATGCAAGGAAGGGTTATGATTTTAGCATTCTATTTAGTGAGTATTTGTATTTACGTATGTTTTGTCCGTAGCGCATAAACTATTCATCCGATTTTTTTTAGTTTAACGTTGTTGTAAATAAATTGATTTAAAAGCCATACTATAATTTTCTTACTAACTGTACTTTTTGACACACAAATTTATACTGATCGGATCGTAAACATCAAAATTAAATTAAAATTCATTTGTATTCATGTAATTTTGTTTTTTTTTTTGTAATTCATTTGTGTGTTTGTGTGTGTATTCATTTGTTTTGTTTGTTCACGATGACGAATCGGGATTTCTCGTATGGAAAAAAATTTGGTGACCAGTCGGAACAGTGACGAGTCGGGCATAGGCCCGTATGTACCAAGCGAGAATCTCTCTGTTCCGTCACTGAGCGTGTACTTTCTTTGATGGCTCTTTTCGTTGCGACAAACGAGCGTATAGACTAATAATATAACGTACCTCTTTTACACGTTATGGTATCTACAATTTTGTGTACGATTCTTGGGTAAGAAAATAGGCGAAACCCAGTCGCTCCCTCGTTGGTGGTCAGGTACCTTAGATAAGGTAGCCCACACAGATTTATGTTTGGCGATTTCTATGCGATAACGTGGACATGTACCATTTATAGATAACTGTACGTATAGCTAATTTGTGAAAAATGGAAATTAGATTTTATATACGTCTACTGATAACGGAAGGGTCTCTCTCTTTATGGTTTATTTTATATCTGCGTGTGTTTTCATTGTTTTCTGATGCGGAGAATTTTAACTACAATAATAAATTGTGATAGGTTATGTTTTGCAGTTGTGGTTAGTAATAATAAAAAAAACATAATGCCATAATTCGCTGTGTTGGTTTTCACTAGGTAGCAATATTAAAATTCCTACCTGGACCTAGAAAATATTTGTTTATCGTACTTCAGGCGATAAGGTTCATACTTTACGAATAAACCGCGATAAAACCTTAAGTACCACATTTTTTACAATGTATATCACCTACTACTATTATACGCAATCACATATTTCTCAAGAAACATTTTTATGGTGGCCATTAAGGTAAACGTCCGCACGAGTACCGACTACTCGATATCGACCATATAAAAGTTAACAACTTCATAAATTTTATAACGTGCTATCAATAAGAACACGTGAAGGATAAATATTTTATGTGTGATTTTTATTACTCGCACACGACCCCTGTAGTGATGTACCGCAATGACATAAAGATAGGCAGGCAGGCCATTAGTAAGCCCAGGCCACGCCAAGCCGTGGCCTAGACGGTAACTGCAGCGCAGAGATTAAAGAGCTTTTTAACTTGAGCGCAACGTCAAACAATTATGAAGAGGGATCGATTTTCTTGACGTTAAGTGAGATTCTAATTTGTGGCCTTGCATAAATGTATTTACGGCCTCGACTTAGATACTCTCATTATCTTTTATTTGAAGGTATTTTTATGGATACAGTGAACCTTTCAAAACGATTTATTAAAACTTTATATCAGTAAACATGGAGGTATTTTGTCGCTGCCGCTAATATTCGGGTCCAAGGACTCAAAGTTGTAGTTTCACGTGAGTCGGGTATCCCGCGATCCTAATCTCGACGCTTGAATAGGGACGAACTGAAAGGGAAAAATTATGGGATCAATTTCCCTGAAAGTTAAATGAACAAATTACGTTCAACACGTAACAACCCTGGCTATAGAAAAGTGGCCTGTACGGTGTACACATTGGGCCATTTTGATGCACGAATTTCGTCCTTCGCTCTTTTGGTTACTGTTTCAATAAGGCTCTTGAAGAGGAAAACAATTAAAAAGGTTCTTTAAAAACTACTGCTTTGACAGGCTACAATATAAATCAATCACCGTTTACAACGGGTAATACTTTAAAGACAAAAAGGAAATAAATGATAGTGAGACTTCGTGAAAGATGATATGGGTAGGAACGAAGTAACTTCTTAAAGATATGGAAGAAAGAGGCATAAAGGGTGTCACAAGACACCTAACGAAGCCAAGATGCACTTGTTCTCCCCTTCATTGCTTTATTTTTTTTTTGTTCTAGACCATACCTGGGAACCTTCTAGTTACGGAGGTATTGCGGGTCAAACTTCCAAATTTTACACAATTTTTTTTAAATACATTTTTTGAATGAAAGATTTTTACTGTAAACACCTCCACGACCCCCGTACTATTCAATCCGTGCATCAGCTGCACGCTGCTGCTGCTGCTGTTTTGATGGCGTTACATTGAGTCCTACCGCAAAACGTGATATTCCACCCCAAAAAAAAAAGTCGTTTCCGTGCAATCATTTTTGCGTAAAGTTGCTTAATTTGATGTACATAATGCTTGGTTGACGGCTTCGTTGAGGGTCTTGTTACACTCTGTATACTGCGCAAATAATCCGAGATAAGGTCATAGAAAATGATGAAAGATTCAGTCTTATTTAATTAAACTACACAATGCAAATAGTAATATCTATTAGCCATCGTTCACAAACGTGTCTAATAAAAAAACACGTATAAAAATACGTTTTTCCTGAATCTCCGCAAACCATAGGAAAAGAAACGAATCAATGAAATACAAAACGACGCTCGTTTAAGCACGTTTATAAGAACCAAAGTATCTTTTCCAGCACAAAGCAATGTTGCTGACATTGTTTAAAAATTGACTCCCTGTAATCATTGAATCGGAAATATCTTTAGGGTGCGTAGAAACAACGTAACGACAGCTTTAACGAGGGTGTTGCCAGAGAAAAAAAATATTTTCCGCCGATTGGATGGGTGTCGTTATAAAATGTTTGCTTCAATAGGCACACAGTGTCTTTTACAGTGATGATTATTATATTTCATGAGATTTTAGTATTGATATTCAAATAATTGAATTTTCACTTTGTTTTTTTTTTTTAACATCTACAAAACGTATTTTTGTACTGAAAATTTGGTTTTGTTCTTTGTTACCTGAGAACAAATAGGTACACACGGCTACATATCAAGCTATACATTTCCGGTTTATGCTGATCGAAATCGAGATCGTATAGTATTTCCGTACAATGCGAGGTCAAGTTATACTGGAAATGCATAGCTTGATGTGTAGCCGTGTGTACTTACAATTCAATTTGAAAATCAAGCCATTTGTCTCACAGCTGGGTGAATTCCATTTTACCACACTTGTCTGGAAAACTAAATGTTTTAAATCCACTTTCGGGTCAGTGACTTTAGTCCCCTACATGGAACCTAAAAAGTAATAGTGAAATCTGAGTGTACTGCACTGGTACACTTCTTTCGAGATTACAGGCTTGTATATATTATGTTAACTTTCAAGTCACATAAATGGAGAAAGAGAGTCATCCATAACACACGTCAATATTTAAAACAATATACCGAGGTCACTTAAATCAGGGCAACGCACATGGGGGTCATAATTTTATTAAGTTAAATAATATAATTAAAACCATCACGCTATTTAATATACGTGTTTACGGCAGTGTGACGTGTTGGGTGCGGCGTACGAACATGTTTAATTGAAAATTGTCACGCAACATTGCCGTGGGTTATTTATAACTTCTTGAAGGTTTACGCAGAAGGTTTAATCCTAACAAGAATATCCAACAACAGGGCATAATTCTGCTTGTGTGCCTTTACTGCGAAAAGTTTAAATTTATAAATAAAGCAATAATTGTCGCATCACAAAAAGACCGTTTCGTCGCGTATGGTCAAATTTATTTCTCGGTGGTCTGCTAAGATAGTGAATAGGACCTAAAAGTGAATTTCACGTTCACAGCTTTTCGTATTTCTATGACTTGAAGTGGGATGGATATAAGTCTTATACGTATTTTAATCTAAATACATTTTTGACTTTTTACGATTTTGGTTATACTTACTTATAGGTAACCTACATCAATTTAGAAGAAAAAATACCATCGACGAGTAGGTGTAATGGGTGTAAAAAAAGCACTTATTTTCCCCAACATTGTTAGCATTTTTTTGTTCTAGACCATACCTAACCTTGTTAAGAAGATATTGGGGGTCAAAGTTCAAACTTTTTCACAATTTTTTTTTTTTCAAATATTATTTTTTAATGATAAATCTTTATTCTAAAAACTTCTACGACCCCTTACTATTAAATGCACAATATTTGAGTGTGTCCTACCGTAAAACAAGATTATTTACACAAAAAAAAAAATACAACAATAATTTAAGCGCAGAGTTACTTAGTTTGTTGTACAGAATGCTTTGTGCAGGATCTGTTTACACCGTGTATACTTCTTGTGCTCAAGCAATATGCATCCTTTAGAATCCAAACTTATCTTTCTGGTGTAATCCTTTATACTCTTTTACGACATCATCAAGAAGACAGGATAGGATAATTTACTCCATCATTAAAGTACTTCTGCTTCTTATCTGTCTAATAACTGTCATATATTCTTAACTCATGTGGGTCGCACTATCACGTGTAATGTTTTCATTCTAGGTAATGTCACTTTCACTTTATGACTGTCCGCCATTCCTGTTTATCAACTTGAGGGCCGAATGGCGAATCCTTTGGTGCGGGTACCATCATGTTTATGCCTTTGAGGGGTTAAGCGGGGATCGGTTCGGCCTTGGGTAGTCTGTTTACTTGTTAATATTTCCTTTTGAATTTTGAGAAGAAAGGTACCTATTTTGCAGAGCAAGAATATTTAACAGGAGGCGAATGTATAATAGTTTGGCATCGTAAATTTTGAACCTGGATTAAGATTAAAAACCAACACTGGTTTCTGATTTGAAAATTTGAAACTTTTCTTTAGAACAATATTTTGAATTTCGACAAAATTGCCATGACTTACTAAACTTTACTGTTCAAGTAGAATTTAATTGGTTGTCAAGATAAAATTGTCAGACACCGACGATAAGCGTGATAGTTGTAAGTTCGATTCTATTTTGTTTACGAAGCCAGATCACAGATTGTAATTATATAAATAATATCTTCACCTTATATTACGATTTTATATTCAGTAAATACAGAAAGGTCAACGTCATCTAAGCTTGTCTTAATTCACAATCTTTTATCGACGATCTCAAAAGTATTGAACGTGCCTAAGTGTCTATGTGTTCTTCTTTGAGATAACGAATATTTAGCATAAAAGTGTGCCGTATTATATCATTAAATAAAGGTCCTATTTAACAATATATTGCTTTAAATATTTTCAGTTCTCGGGCTATATAAGGTACCATTAAAATAGATGGATAAATTTTAACACAGCGTTCCGTTCGTCTAACCAAAGATATGTAAGCAAAAAAAACACTGATTAAAGTGATATTATTTTGACGTAATTAACTCTAGAGTGCTCCCGGCAATTTATTATTTTAGGTCACAAACAACTTTCCCAAAGAAACATTTTTTATACCCATGCACTTTATCACAATAACACAACAGCCGTATGTAATTCGAGCGCACGCGCCTTTTACCTATCAGCTGTTAGCCGCGTGACGCCGTTCTGTCTCATTACTAGCGTACCGTGCAACAGTGTATAGACAGAGCACTTCCGCGGCTCGCAAGCCTGTCTGTAAGCAGCGCCTGCGTCACAGGCCGGCCGCCAATTGCCGTCGAATAAGCATAAAAAATGTTTCTTTGGGTAAGTGGTTTTTTATCATAAGTATAATCACGGGTGTAAGTATCGGTCACTAATTACCAGTCAACCTATATAGTAGGCATAATTGATGATTAAACGAACTTACTTGTACGTGAAGTTCGATCATAATTATACGAAGTGCTTCGTTCGAAGAGATTAGTAACCTGAAATAATAAACCTATTACTTATTTACACATGTAGTATCACCTAGTATTCACCACATAGCACTGTAATTTGAGAGATAAGAGGGTATTTTTTTTTTTTTTTTTTTTGTGGTTTTCGGTCCCTAAAACTCCGCTTGTCATTTAGTTTAGAGTATGTTTATCGTTGATATTTTTGGAATGATTTGGGTTGGGCGGGAGGGACTTACTAATCTCTTCGAACGAAGCACTTCGTATAATTATGATCGAACTTCACGTACAAGTAAGTTCGTTTAATCATCAATTATACTCGTGCTTCGTTCTCGAGATTAGTAACCTGAAATAATAAACCTATTACTTATTTACACATGTAGACTTTGAGAGGTATAATTCTGAAAATATCAACGCCAATATCAGAATCAATATTATATTTTAATCACATCATCATAATCATGTTGTATCTATAATAATACATCATTACAAACAAGTGAGCATTTAATGTTCTTATTATAGGTTAATAGTACAAGTTATTGTTACTTGTTAGTACGGAAATGTAATTAACTCTATTTGATAAATAGTTATGTTTTAAATAAATTACATAGTATGATCAAAGTTTAATCATCTGTATTATTAATAATAGCTCTTGCTAAGACTGACGGATCATATTTAGTTATATTTCGCTGATAAAATTTGAAAAATGTATCTGAATTGTTACACCAGCCAGCGGTTTTTCTGATCAGGTCAATATTTACGCCTAGCTGGTGGGCCTTAGATGTAGAGGCGTGTCTCGTGCTATGCGCCGAGAATATGGATACGTCAATCCCGCTCGCATGGAGCGTACTACGTACTTTTTATCCAGCGACACAGCGTCTGTGTGGTTGCCGCTTTATGGGGCTTTTTGTATCCGATAAATAAAGTATCATCTTTACGCAACGATGAAGTTTTATTAATGTAATCAACTAATGTCTGTGCAGGACATATTTCATTTTTCTGTAAAAAGTAAGGCAATAAATACCAAGAGAGGTTGATTGGCTCCTTTTTTTTTTTTTTTTTTTTTGATGTTTTTATTAAGTCAGGTATTTTTATTATGATTTCTTTAGGTTTGATTTTAATGTTCTTTACATTAATTTTCGAAAAGGTCTGGACCCTATGGGCCGTAACAAGAGCTAATAAGGTTATACATTTTTTTTTTTGTCAATTCATCTAGCTCTAATGTTTCATTAGGATAACAAGTACCTAAGTGAGTTAGAACGCATGAGGTATCCCACGTCACATTGTATCTAGGCATGGGTGGACGTAAACGGAACACGCCTATGAAAAACCTTATTATTCTTTCATCTTTGGAGATACTAGGACCCAATATCAAAGATAGGGCTGCTCTAAAACTATTTAAACTACTATATTTAGTACCAGTATCAAAAAACATAGTTAAAAATCTCAATACATCGGTAATCGATGTGGCATAACAATCAAGGGAATTCTGAACACAGAAATCGAACCATTTTTTATAACAGACATCGTACTGTTTAATAGAACTGTCGGCTAAAGATAAGGCTCCCCTGATTAAATCCCTGCAGCCAGGGTAAGATGGTTTTGAATGTTGCCGTTGCTGGAATGACCAAAAACTATATTGTAACTGTCTGATTTAAAAGTAATTAATTCCGATATTAATAAGTTTTTAAACAAGGGGAACCAAGGCTGCGTAGGCCATAAAGGTACTATTACGGTGCCTTTTGCTTGATCATTCATGTTTTTTTTTTAATACTTTTTCTGTTAAAACGACTCGCGAATAAATCTATGCATGGTGTGCCAAACTTTTCAAGTATAAAGGAAAACATATTTTCCGTTAAGGACCATTCTATATCTGGTTGCGTCTTGATTCTTGATCTGCTATGGTATTGTCTGCAGATTTAATGTAATACGCAAACACAAAAAAAATTTGCATTGCCAAATATCGTTTGCTACCTTGGTTAGGTGTGGATATTGAATTCCACCCATTCGATTGATGTAACTAATAGCGATTGAGTTATCAACGCGTAGAAGTATTTGACAATCGTGAAAGTCCCTTGCAAAAACTTTAAGTGCAAAAAAGGCGGCTAAAAGTTCCAGGTAATTTATATGTTGTTTTTGCTCTGACAATGACCACCGGCTACACGCCGTCTCTGAGCCACACGCTGCACCCCACCCAGTAGTTGAGGCGTCAGAGAATATTTCTACCGAGTAGGTATCATCTTTGATACGGTTCTCGGGCTTTACTAAGCCTTGTAGCCACCATCTCAGGTCATCGTGTAGGTGAACGGGGATACTCATATAACGATTGTAATCGTCGTGACCTTGTAAACTAAGGTACTTACAACGTTCTAATTCTTTGGTATAAAGCCAGCCGTACTCTACGGCTGGACAAACAGAAATTAACAAATCGACTAATTTTGCAAAATCTTTGATTTTGATACGCTTCAATCTCATGAACATATTAATCTCGTTAATTAGGCGTTGTTTCTTATCATCGGGTAAAATAGTTAGAAATTTTGGGAATCAAGAATAAAATTGAAAATTGTAAGCAACTCTTTTCATAGTCAACTATGAAAAGAGTTGCCCACAACCTTCAATCAACAGCCTTAGGATTTATCATCAATGATAAAACCTAAGGCCGTTAGTAATTTAGTTGAAATATGATCATTTTTTAAGCAATCGTTGTATGAATATCCAATTAAATGTAGGTCATCTAGATATATAGTAGATATAAAGCCAGCCAATCTGAGCAATCCAACGACAGGTTTCATCAATTGTAAATGTATGCAGCTGTGTTTAAACCGAATGGCAATACATTAAATTCAAATAACTTATTGTCAAATTGAAAACGGAGATATTTCTTGTAGTCTAGATGGATTTTTACTAAAAAATATGCATCTTTGAGGTCACAGGTTGCCATATAACAATTTATTGTCATTAATTTGACTGCTGTGCGTAAATCCTCCAATTTGAAATGGTCAGTTTGTATATGTTTATTTAGATTTTTTAGGTTAAGGATAAACCTTTTCTTGCCATTTGGTTTAGGCACAAGAAAAAAACTAGATATAAATTGATTGGTGCACGGAGCGCATTCGGATATAGCTCCAATTGTCATGAGACTATCAATAATATTGTAAAAATCATTAATCTCAGTTTGTGTCAAAAACAGGAACAGAAGGTACATTTTCCTGTGAGACTTGTTTAGAAAATGGTATCCTATAGCCTTCGATCCAGGAGAGAACAGTTTTGTCTTGTGTAAGGTGAGACCATTGTCTTGCAAATAACGCTAAACGACCAGCATATTGTACCTCATTTACTGACGGCGGCTGATAGCGCGATGTCCTCGACCAGCTGGAGTGCGGTGGCGGCGGTGGCCGGCTTGCCGGCGGCGCGGGCGACGGTGGCGCCCTCGCTCCAGCAGGCAGGAAAGGCTGGCGGCTCCTCTGCGGCCCCGACTGCCTGCGAGTCGAAGGGGGAGCCTTTCAGCTTAAACCACGCGAAGTGGATGGCTGAGGTTGAGCGGTCTTCCTATTTTTATCGTAAGCGACTTTTATATCGGCACCTGATTTGGTCACAGCTTTGGCAGTCTTCAAGGTTTCAGCCTGGGTCTCTCCGAAAAGATACTTGTCTGCATCAAATGATCGTTAATGTCTTTCTTTAAAGACGACAAGGCAAAGTAGCGCCTTTTGACTGAGTCTGAGTGTAACGTGTCGCACATTAACTTTGCCGCATCCATAAGTTGTTTCAAAAGGGCCGGCTGTTTATCCTTTTCTTGCATTTTTGTTGTTATGACGTCACTCAAATAGGCCAAGGCAGTACTAAGCTGTTTTTGCGTGTTTTCTATTCCCTTGTCGCGTTTCACGCTTGCTTCGGGCAAGCCTGCCTTTATTTCGGGATTGAGTATCGGTGGAATTATTCTAGGGCAGTTGGCTGAGTGTCAAGTGCTTTTTCCCTAATTCCTTCAGTACGTCGTTGTCCAGTCCATTGACAATTAAATGCTCTAGGCGGTTAGCTAGGCCACCGTGAATATCTTTGCCATATTCGGTGGTTTGTGTGGGGTCATTACCTAGTATGTCGATCAAGTCATCATCGGGGGTAATAGTTACATCGTTGGCGGTAACAGCGATTGCGCAAGGCTCAGCAGCTTGTGGGGGTGGCGGCGGGGGCCGCGCCTGTAACAGCGGGCTTGGCTGTGGCACTGGCGGCGGCGATAGCGCCCGTGGATACGGCGCGGGGGACGGCGCAGGGGGCGGTGCGGGGGACGGCGCGGGTATCGGCGCGGGGGAATGCGCCCGCGACTCCGTTGTCTCATCTGACGAGACGGCCCGTATAACTGATGCCCGTCTTGGTCTTGCTATATTGCAGTCATTGTCCGAGAAGATGACCATTGAGTTTTTCGCTGCTGAATGTCAAAGAGAAAAGTTGCAATTCCAGCGAATTGAACGTCTTTCCCTAACTGAATGGTAGATGTTGCAATTCCATTGAATTGAACGCACCATAGATAACGATATAAACAGCCCTTTGTACTGTTCGAGTTCGAATAAAAAGTAGGTATGTGTCAAATTCCAGTGAATTCAACGAACCTTTGTTTACGTATTGCACGGCCCAGACATTTGTTTAGTAGGAATAATAAATAACATACCTTCATGGCTATGCGCAGATAGCTTGGATTCCTCTCGGGATGAAGGCGATATTGAAGAACGTTGTCGCTTGGCACGTTTTACTTTTCTCTCCAGTTTACGCAACTTCTTGGTTAAGATGTCGATGTCAATATCACGCTTCCTCTTCGGCATTTTAGCTTCATTAAAAACACTAAACAAACACTAGAAAAACACTTTTAATCCGTACTGACGAGAAAGAAATGTGCAGTGGTGAAGCACTGTAACGTGAATGACAAGCGGAGTTTTAGGGACCGAAAACCACAAAAAAAAAAAAAAAAAAATACCCTCTTATCTCTCAAATTACAGTGCTATGTGGTGAATACTAGGTGATACTACATGTGTAAATAAGTAATAGGTTTATTATTTCAGGTTACTAATCTCGAGAACGAAGCACGAGTATAATAGTATTTTTCCATTTTTCTAAAGTACAGGCTATCGCGGTTTTCACTTGAAAAAAATAATGCACTGTGAAGTATCTGCATCTACTTCTTGCGTATCGGATCCTGTATAAAATGCCTCAAAAATATTTATGCACAAAATAGGCTCCTATTTTTAGTAAAAGCATATTTTATAGCCCTATTTTTCTTATCCCGTTCAAAAATGTTGCGATACATTCTCGCTTATAAAGCAGTTTGGACCTAAAACGGGTGCACACGATCGTCCAATCATGGCTTGAGCCATCTTATTTGACGGAGATAAAGGCCTGTAAGAGGTAGATCGATATTCCTTGAGACGGACAATATCCTACCCTGTGTGCTCTCATCTTTATTCTATGATGGAAGCACCTTCATTTTGCGAATTATTTATATAATGCTTATCCAACTTTAGGTTAGTCTTGATGAAAGACTTTCGTAATATTGAAGAGTTTATTTTGCAGGAGATTATGTGACTGGCCTGTGTAATTTAATAGTTTTAGGTTATTTTACTGTGACTTTTAGCCTGTGACATCCCACTGCTGGGCCAAGGCTTCAATTTGTTTCGATGGAGGGCTAATGTGGGCCACTGGTCGTTGGTTTTGTCCAGTTCGTTCCACCTACGAGGTCTGCCGCGACGCCCCGCTGGGTCAAATCGTTTTCTGTACTAATATAATAAACAGGTAAGTTTGTGGTCTGGTAATTTCTGGATCTACTGAACCGATTTTGAAAATTCTTTCACTAATAGGAAGACACATTGTCCCCGAGTGTCATAGGTTATATTTACAATGCGATTTCCGACCAAAACGCAAGTGAAGCCGTGGGCAAGAGCTACTTTTAGAATATTCTAATGTTACTGCTTTCTTGTATTAGTGCATGCAACCATCAGTCGGGCAAAATTTTATAGGGTTTTTCATCATATATTTCTCAGCAATAGAATCCTGGTTTATGGCAATAGACTCGCCCCCTGTTAAATGCGACTTAAATATAACTGGTCATATGTTGATGTACTTTCACTGCCTGACCTTCAGGGATTATTGGCGCTATGTTATGATTTATATACACAAATCTATTATGTCTATACACAAAACTATTACAACGTCATTTCTGTGCCGGAAGTCAGGATACCAACCATACTGTGCCAACATCTTATATTAACGTATGTAGTATAAATTCCGAACGATATTAAAATACTTTGATGAATGTTATAGTAAATTAGACCAGTGAACTTTCCATATACACACCTCTACTCAAATATTTTTCTTTTGTACTCAAAGGCAAAAATAATAATAAAAGACAGAAAGGTGTTTAAATGTTCTGATATTCATGTAAATAAACATCAGGCTTCGTCCCTGATTCTATGTATAGAATTAACATATCTATTGTAATCGTTAGACACAAAACATTTACAAATGGAAACCTAAGGTTCCACAAAACTCCTCACAATATTAACAGAAAATCTCACCCATATTCACAACATTTATTGTGAGGGAAAATAACAATTTCTACAATTCTGCCCAAATAAAAGAAAACCTTCCAGCGTTTAATATTTTTTAAACAAAAGAATGCTCCGAAATTTTGTTACCTTTTCCAAGTAAACTGTTTATTCGTTTCAATAAGACTAAGAAGATCACAGGGCCAATCGAAACCAATTCCATAGAGGAAGAGGCTATATTTACATGGGAATGAAATGAAATTTTCTAAGGCATTGGATGAAACTCGTCTCGAAGGCCTTACGTATATGAATATTGAGTACCTATTGTATTTTGAATGAATTACTTTTCCCAAATTGAAGTCTTAATACGCGAGTTTTCTTTGATCAAAGTTGAAAGGGTGTGACCTTGTGGAGGTCAAATAAACATACATAACTTTTTTCTTTCATCTTTTGCTAGGTGATTGAACTTTCTTTTGATATGCTGCTAGTATTTCCCAAAGGTGAAGGTGTAGAAGTGTAGGTAATGTTTTACATATTATATTTAATTCCATTTCCCATTTTTACGAAAATATCATTTCTGCATACAATTTCAAAGTCGTGATCAATCAAAAGACTAACGTGGTCCTCCCGTAGGTAGGCACTACCGAGGTTAGTGACGGACTGCCACTTTTCACCCTTATACCCTAAGTTATAAGGTTGAAAAGTATTCGACCGTCAATGAGTATAGTAGTATAGTTCTGTTCAAACTTTATGACGGCTCGGAAGTTAGCTGCGAGTGGCGGTCAGCGCAGGAATAACGGTTCAAACTTTATTGCGTCTCGCAACATCTAATGTAAAGCTGCGCAAAACACAATTTTAGATACTAGCAGGGCGTAGGCGACGCATCGTCTTGACTGTATAATATGCAGATTTTTGTTATGTGTGTTTATTGTTATATTTTTTTGTTTTTTGTCTCTTTGTATGATGCACGTGATGTCCCTGCGACAAATAAATATTTTTCTTTCTTTCTTTCTTTCAGATCGTCACTCGCAGCTAACTTCCGAGCCGCCATAAAGTTTGAACAGAACTATCCATAAAAACGTCATACCAGTTCTGCTATAACTTCATTCTCGGCCTATACACTTAACCGCCATCCAACTTTCCCTTCTGTGCGTGTCCCAGTAAATACTTTTTCTTTCTTTCTCTAAATAACGTAGAAAGAGAGTGCAGTTACACTTGTATTTCCACGCTAAACCACCAAGGCCATGCCTGAACTTCATTATTCTTCAAAACAATGTCAAAAACCCCCATAACATAAACCTTGAACCTTGATCGTCGCTCATCAAGCGTGTCGTCAAGGCTAAGCGGGATTCTGAGTATCGTTCATGTCATTCGCTAATGCATCCAATCTGTCCCGGTCCCCTATACAGCCGCCTCTATCATAGAAGTCCCATAGACAATTTAAATAAAAACTTGGTCATGTTTGAGAGGACTAAATCTTTTTGGTACGTTTTCTGTTTGTCAATTAATAAGGTCTTTTGGAAGTCTGATTTATTTATTTATTTAATTACAACAGTTGTGTTTACAGCCAATTACAGTAACTAAAATTATGAAATTAAGAGAATTATAAAACGTATGAAAATATACGAAATAACAAAGCAAAGCAAAATTTGAAGTGAAAATAACAGAAAGGTAAAAACACTTTCATAAATTCCTTTCACAGTACTTCTGAAATACCAATAAAATCTTCGTTCATCCATCCGCAAACAGATCATCTGTTGGTTTTAGAATCTAAGAGATCATTAATTATGTATGACGTGCAACAGTACGACATGGAGGCACGGCAAACAGCCTGTGCCATGTGCCCTGGCAGTAATTGTCTGGAACAAAGAAGCGCGCATATTATTATAAAGGGTATAACAAGACTCTTATCGAAGCCGAAAGGCACTTGTTCTCATTGTGATCATTTTTTTGTTCTACACCATACCTGGGAACCTTCTAGTTACGGAGATATTGGGGGTCAAAGTTCCAACTTTTTCACAGTTTTTTTTTTTAAAATAGGTCTTTTTTATGTAAGATTTTTACTTAAGAACCTCCACGACACCGCGTACCGTGCAATCCATCCATAAGCACAATGTTTTGAATGCGTTACATTGAGTCCTCCCGTAAAAAGTGATTTTTGACCCCAAAAAAAAGTCGTTTCCCAGCAATAATTTTTGCGTAAAGTTACTTATTTTGATGAACATGATGCTTGGTTGATGGCTTCGTGAAAGTTCTTGTTACGCCCTGTATATTACATCTTCCTTACCTTCATTTTTTAACCGACTTTCTTCAAAAAGGAGGAGGTTCTCAATTCGGTTGTATTTTTTTTTTTATTGTTTGTTATCTCATATCTCCGTCATTTGTAAATTGATTTGAAAAAATATTTTTTCATCTGAAAGGATATGGTTTTAGATTGGTCCCATAGAAATTTCATCAAAAAAAATTCTCACCTTAATTATCACATCACGCGACGTCGCGTGCAAGCGCTTTGATGTACATCACGCGACGTCGCGTGATACTTGCTAGTTAAAAATTTGACACATTTCCCGATTTTTCATTGAGCTAAAATTTTGCACGCATGTGTATATTGCGACACAATGCAATATTATGATGACATGGAGCTGATCTGATGATGGAGCTGGAAGGTGGCCATAGGAACTCCTTTATAAAACGACATAACCCCATCGAGTTTGGGTTCGTATAATTCATCTTGTCGAATACTTTGTCTCTAGATGGTACCCAGGGTCTGGTGATGGAGCTGGAAGGTGGTCACAGGTAGTCCGTAATAAAATGACACAATCCCATCGAGTTTGGGCTCGTATGATTCGTCTTGACGAGTACTTTGGTCCTAAATGGTATCCAGTGTCTGATGCTGGAGCTGGACGGTGGCCATAAGAACTCCGTTATAAACCGACAAAACCTCATCCAGTTTGGGATCGTATGATTCGTCTTGACGAGTACTTTAACTAACTTCTAGTTACAATGTAAAAATTAATTCATGACAAGAATTTGTGTGGTATACTACAACTAAAAAGGGTAAAATAAAAATAAACTTTCTGCGAAAACAAACCCGACTTCCAAAAAAACACTAAAAAATTCTAAAATACTTGACTTTCGGAAGTCGGTGGCAAAAAAGATACAAACAAAGACACCGACTTCGGAAAGTCATGTTATTTTAGACTTTTTTAGTGTTTTTTTGGAAGTCTGTTTTGTTTTCGCAGAAAGTTTTTTGAATGCAAGTTACGCAAGCAAAATTAGATGCAAGTAGTTTGTGAGCTGATGTGGCACAGTTCTTAATAGGTAGGTACAAGTAAAGTGGAATACTTATAAAAGTTATTCAGTCAGTTATATGTTTTCTCATGCAAAAATGGGAGTAGGAAGTTCATGAGTAGCATTTAATTTGCAGCTTTTCTTGTCTGCCAGAGCTTGAATCTTGATGAAAGTGGAACGCTTTCTGCTCTTAGTGCGAAGCTGAATACATTTGCACAATAATAATGGTTATGTCTTCGAACCCAGGCAGGCGCATTACTTTGTGTAATTTATTTCATCACCTCTGCTCTCAAAACGGTGAAGAAAAACATCGTGAGGAAACCGGCATGTCCTAGAACCAAAAAATCGAAGATTGTGTCATCTACCAACCCTCACTGGGCCCGCGTGGTGGATGCCCATTCCCTCTCATAGCGAGGAGGCCGAGTGTCCCAGCAGTGCGAACATTAATGGGTGATTATGCTATGCTTATGCTAATGGATATATCTGAAAGATTTACCTACGTGGTTATGTTAAGATTACTGTAAGCCCCTTCTGACAAATATTAAACAAATAATTAAACATTTAACAATGCTTTTATGCAGTTATACTCACCACATCAAAAGTATATTCCGTCAACTGCAGCTTCATTCGCTTCCAAATCAAATATTTATTTCTTTTTTTTTTAAAGCGACCCCAGACGCCCAGACTGTTTGTCAACATTTCCAGACTACACTTTAAAGGGCTTTATGATGTGAGTCTAGACGATTTTTAATGTGTATTTCAAAGGATGCCTCAAAGACTAGAAATTGAGTGCCAGCAGACAGAATAGGCTACGAATCCCACGACTATTCCTTCTCCAGAATAAAATATTGTTTGGAATAATGATGTGTTATATAAGGCGTCGTGGAATTTACTTCTAGTTTATTATACTCAAAGAGAGTAGGTACATTGAAACAGACATGTCGTTACGTGGACGCGGATAGGTATTATCTCTATTGTGTATTACGACCAAACCCGTCTATAACTCAAGAAAATAACAGCAAATATCTATTCGCCTTAATCGTAAATCATAGATACGGATAAAACGCCTCTTTCTTGGTATATTCCCTTTATTTTGCACGTTTTTATGGTGAAACTTGGTATGTTGTAAGGAATGGTTTATTTATACAAGTATTCATACAGGAGCTTTATTTCCCGCAAGAAAATCCTGGATATGATGTGTGTAACGCGTGAGTTATTCAGAATATTTCCACTGGATCTAAGAGCCGAGATGTCAAGATAACTTGAAAAATAATAAATACGAACACAGCGTTGTCATATAAAATTACTTTGCACTGAAAAATATATCTTATTTTTCTCTTTATTTAAACACGTTGAGTAAACTGAGAGTGTTTCAATTAAAGTCTTCAAAGGACTCATTAATTCAAGGAAAATAATACTATTTAAGTATTATTTTTTATTATTTAATGCTACGCAAACCGTCGTAAATCTCAATTCAACGCACCCGTAGTTATTAAAGTCAAACATTTTGCGAAGGGCATTAATATTAAAGGCGACCAACAAAATATATAACTAAAATAAATCATAACATAATAAGGTCTATTTATATGCAGAAATATCTTCTTTAGTACCAATCCAATTGAACAAAATGGATTCCACGTAGGCATTCGATACGTTTGCAAGACGTAATACCTACTTGCACGTAATGATTATAGCATCAATTTGGGCAAGAAAGCCAAGTGGGTTCCCGTTAATTGGATTGCTTTCATTGATTGTTTGTTTGTTACTGTAATGTACAAACACGCCCCCTCTAACCCTTTTATAGTAACTGGGACCAACGATTGTTTTGTCCGCCGTTCAGTTTTATATCATTGGTTATTAAGTCACTGGAAGTAAAGGAGGTGGTTCGTGATGTTAGGAAGCAGTGAGTTTACTGAATCTTTATTGAAGTAGGCAGGGTTTTGATAAAATCAGATTAAGTACCAGATATCACACAAGATAGAGAGGTTTTGAAGGAGAATGGGGTGGCGTTTGCCCAGCAGTGGAACTCATGTCAGGCTAAAAACATAAAAAATAAAAATAGTGATAAAGTAACCAATACCACTACGTAGTATAAAACAAAGTCGCTTCCCGCTGTCTAACTTATGTATGCTTAGATCTTTAAAACTGCGCAACGGATTTTGATGCGGTTTTTTTTAATAGAAAGGGTGATTCAAGAGGAAAGTTTATATGCACACCATTGCAACCGTGCGAAGCCGGGGCGGGTCGCTAGTTACACAATAACCAATAGTATTTCCAAAATTAAAGCATAAATATAAATAGATCGATAGAATACTCTTTATTTTCTAGAGCATACAAATTGCAGATATAACATAAAATTTTACATAGACCACTTAATAATAAATCAGTTTTATATCAGTAGATACATATAGTAAAATCGCCGAACAAACTGGAATCGTAATTACCTTTCTGCCTGTATACGTTCCTATTCCAGCACCCCTATTTCGTATCACATAATCGGAATAAAGGATAAATAGATTAAAGGATATTTTGGAAAGTTGGAAAAAAATCCATTGCTTGAGAACGTAAATAAAGCAATGAACGTTGTCGAACTGTTAAAATGAAAAGCATTGCCATTCTGAGGTCCGGACGCCACCAAAGTGGAGACGAGCGGAAATGTGCGAAGTGGAGAGGAGCGCCGTTTTCTCGTGGTCCTACTATTTTGTCCTACTAGGAGGACCATGAGGGAGACCGGTTTCTGTTCGTCCTTCTGACATATTGGAGCAGTAATCACCTGTATATAATTTATACCTTTGACACTGGTAATAAAAGGAAGAAAAAAAGCAATCATTTTGGGACAAACTAAAATATGCTCCTATTATAAATATATAGAAAACACTATAATGCACACCACATATTACAAATAAAAGACAAATAAACTAAAAATAACACTGGCATACAATACGCGGCCTTATTGCTAAATTCTTCTTTGATATTTATTTATATTTATTCTATAGTTTTACATTTATTAATTAAAATAACCTAGCAACAAACTTAAAAAATGGCGTCAAAAAACTCCTCCGCAACGCTGTCAACTGGTAATGTACCCAAGAGACTGGCAGCGTTGCCACGTTGTTTGGCAACGCTAAGCCTTTGGCCAAGGTAAAAGCCAGCCTTTGGCCAAGGTAAAAGCCAGCCTTTGGGTCACGGGAAGTGTCAACTAAACGTTTTGAAATATGCTTGAAAAGGCTGTGAGCGCTCGGACCCCACGGTCCTAGAGTTTCAACCCTGAACGGCTCGAAAATATAGTTACCCATGAGGTTACTATATTTACGCCGCTTTGATTAAATTAATTGTCAATCAACAATGTCATATGAGAGGAGATGCGTCCGAAGATGTGCAAAGTGAAGAGAAGAGCACCACTCGCCTATCACCACTCGCAGCACGCCGTCTCACTCAAGTCTCTTCTTGTCTCCAATGTGCGCTTGGCCGCCTGGTGCGCAGGGTGGCCTAAACAATTTTGAGACATGAATAATTAATAAATATTATGGACAACCCACACAATACTATCTAGCCCCAAATTAAGCTAAGCTTGTACTATGGGAACCAGATAGCTGATATAATACTTACTTACATTTTTTTTTTGTAAATCCGTACTTAGAATATAATATAACAGCCAGACAGAGAACAAACATCTGTGTTCACCACACAAATATTTGTTCTCAGTGGGGATCGAACCCACGACCTAATGCGCAGAAGGCAGAGCTACTACCAACTGAGCTGAGAGGTCAGTCATCTCCTCTCTTTCTCAGCAGTTTCCTCAAGCGAAAACGATTGGAAATAACGAAATTCTTTTGGTGGTCTACAACACATCTTCTCTTCGTGTGCGCTTTGGTGAAGTCCGGCCATAAGTGTTATGTAATTACCCTCATCAGGTTCCATCGGCTTTTCTATCCAATATACGCTTCCATTCCAAATGTAATTGACATTTGACAAACTTTCATACACACAGAAATATCATTTGGCCAGCCATGTGCATGTTGAAATGATTGCAACCTGTGTGATTGTAATCCATATTTGAACTGCGACATGGCTTTGCTTTCTGTACATAATGTCGAGCAATGCAAACAAACGGGCGCAGCTTTATAAATATCCATTTTCTAACACAGAAGCCTTAGTACAAACCAGCGACGGAAATTCGATCGTTTTCTTAAACCGAAATTTTAATATCCATTTAGGTTTCTTATAAGATTTTAAACTGTCATGGTCACTAACATTATCAATTTATCATTAATAATAAAAACGGGATTTTTACCATGTTTCCAGTTTATCCCTGATCATGGTGCTTGCAACAGCACTGAAATATCGGAAACACAAAACCAAAAGTAAACATGGTAAGAATGTCGTTTCTAGTGTTAATGATAATTCAGGTTTCCTGTTTTTCAAAAAGCATAAACAACCTTAAAACTTTGTAAATATAATGTTTATTTTTTTAAATTGCTTGAATTGACGTAACATTTACTCCGCGCATTCGTGCAAAGCCCACAGTTTGAACGCAAATTCATACACCCCTTCAATATACCCTCACGTAATATGGAAAGATCAAGTTTTTCCATCAAAAAGGTACAAAAATGTAAATGGAAAATTGTAGAGCTCGACCTCTGACGCAGTCGGCTCGACGCCTCCGCCATAAACAGTCATCAGACGCCAGCCTCCGAGCCTCTCCAAGCATCGGACAAATTCCTTTGATCTTGTTTAGGGTAAATCTTTTCGATTTATATGTTAATTTATAAATTTGAATCTGCGGCACCGTATCTCCGGGTGTTACTGGTTAATCCGTGTTCTTGTCTACCAAGACTTATTTCGTTTCATCTTTTCGAACTCATCCGCAGACGTAATTGATTCACTTATTCTGTTGCTTCTTTGTCATACATTTTTATTGATTGATATCTTAGGATCTAAAATTGTAGTCTGAGGTCTGCAAACGAGTGTGCCATACAGGAAGTAAGTGGAAATTCTTTGCGTAGCACAAATTTTATCGAGGACTCGTAATTTCCTTTGATCCCTCATCTATATTCAATGATCCGAGGACCGTAACGCTTCGTAAGCGAATTCATTATATCCGTGTGCTCTTTATATGACGCGGGCTCCTCCAAGAATAATTTATTTGGATACGAGTGGAATTTACACACTTCAAAATATTTAGAATGTTCTACTAATATTTTGCTCTTTTAGCTTTTAGTTTAAATTCAAAGTTACATAATTTCATCTTCCTAATTTCGAGCATAACTTTGATGCCAACCCCGCAATAAAATAAACTTAATTAGTATTGTTAAAGGAATACACCTCCTGTTAGTATTTCTTCACAAAACGCCCTCTAATCATGTAAAAAGAAAAGCCTCAGAGTAAAATTATTTCGAGAGTATAAATATTTTGTTTATGAATTTTATTTGCTTCGAAATTATGGGTCCCAGCACCAATATTTTCTTCGGAAATCCTAGGTACAAATCACTTAGCGGTATTTCCTGGAGCAATAAAAACTCCTGACGTAAAGATCTGTATATCAAGGAACGTGACATAACCCAATTTTTATGTTCGCAAAAAAACTCCACGTCGTTCGCTGAATCGTTTTTGTGAAAACAACGGGGGCAATAAAGGGTCTTATTGTTATCCTTTGAATTTATATCCAGATATTATCGCTCTCATAAATTGCTACCACGTACAGTTTTCTCCAAATCGGATGCTTGAAAAAGTGACCGGGGGATAACCCTACTACTTTATATACGAGTCGCCGATAAAAGCTAATGTGCCTTTTATACCGTTCCAAAAAAGTACCGTCTTACAGTAATATCTGGGTATAACGAGCAACATGTTTAAATTAGTGGAGCAAAGCGATTAAAACAGAGCGTATATAAAAAAGCTTTAATTCGCAATCCGGCGCGCGGCATCTGTTTTCTAATTGAGACATTAAGGGTGGGATCGCTTCAACGGCTCTTTAATAACGCACACATTACTGATGGCAGGCGAAATGTACAGTGTTACAAGATCGGCGCCCGACCGGCGAAATGATGGCCGTTACTCGCAATCGTCGCCGGGCAAAACTCCCGGATAATTGACACGAATTTAACACAAGGACTACTGAAATATGCTACCCCTGTTTTCGTGTGCGGTCTTCTACATATTTCGAGGAGCAATGAACTTGGGACGCCCCGACATGTTGCCCTTAATAATGTTTCGCTAAATAACTAACTTCGCAAGTGTCCCCGCTATGTGTTTTTGTCGTAATTGAGCCATTCAATTTGGTGTGACGTAGGCCGTTTTTAGGGATATTGGCTGTTTGCTTTAATTATTTTTAGGCCGATCCCCGAAAACTGGGAAGGGTTATATTGTATATGGGTTCAAATAATAGCTATTAAAAATGTTGCCCATATGAGAACATTCATGTTGAAACGTCTGACAATTTAATAACGTTTCAGTCTCGTTTTATAAAACACTCCGTCTTGCAATATCACAGTGTTATTAGTACTTTCCCCATTGGACACAATAACAGAGGATAATACATTGTGTGCGATGTCTTTGTTATCGCATGGAATCTACGGGGACCAGGGCAATGTATTGCAATAACCGCATAGCCTGTCCTTTGCATTCTGCTGTTAAATGAAATTGCTTGCTCAGAAAGTTAAATGTAAACTTCGCCGCAACCCTGCTTAGTCAGGAAGTACTGTTTTAGTGAAGTATTTCCTTTGTAATAAACTAACTAGGTGTCGCCGCTAGCTTCGTGTAAAAAGGTTTCACACTTTTTTAACTTTATTTATTATCGCTGCCTTTCTTTGTGGACTGCAGGTAATTTTAAAATGACGCCTTTTAGTATATCAGAATCATTTTTGAATGCGAGATTCGTATAAAGTATTCAATAAACAGAACGGAATATATAAAACACACTCTCACATCCACGGAGTTTCCAATTTTTTCCACCGCACGTATGGAAATGATATGTATAGAAAAAGAGCACAGATTTTACTTTGATAAAGCGAGCATCAGTTTCACGAATGTGTACCTTTTTGCCACGAACTAGATCGTTTCAAATGTTTTTGTTGAACGCTCCTGCAGTAGCGCGAAAGTGATTTATCATAAGGCAACATGCTGCGGTTGAGACGAAAAATAAAAGTAATTCCTTTTGTATTTGCCGAGTGGGGCGGTCGCCTGGAGACATATTTGCCAAACGCGTGAATAATGGTTCCTGCTTTGATGTGAGCTATCTATAATTCACCATGTTTTCATATCGTTGACAAAAGATGACAGAGATGCTAGATTCTTTCTTTCTTTGTAATTAATTCTGTAAAGGTCAATTACCAATCTATTTATCTTACGTATCAACGTATTTTTCGCCTCAGGAGGCTTTAGAAAAAAACATTATTCAGATAGAAATGTAGCTTTTCCGCGTGAATATCAACGTAGCATAAACGTCCATTATCTAGCAGAGGAGTGCTTCCCTCGGCACTCTCTCAAAAACATATTTCTAGTGTGAAGACAACTTCGCAACAAAATAACCTCTTTTCCCCACTTTTACAAAATAATCACGGAACGTTTATTTCGTACTTGTTTGTATCGTCCATATTGCTACGGATGCCGTCCTAAATGGGTATATTACTCCTAAGTAGCTGTTACTTTTACGTTCCAAAAATATTATTTTGAACGCAATAAAATTCTTTCTTTATATCTTCGGTGTCCATGAAAAAGACATAACAGTGTGCGTTGAATTTATTGTAGCAGACGAGGACCCAGATGGCTTTCCTCATAAAATACTACGAGTGGTTCTGTTGGTAGCAACGTTATACTAAAGATAATCACAATTTACGGGAGCCCTTTGGCGAAATTTGGAAATACTTTCCCTTCAGCGTTACGTGTGAGCAATTACAGCACCTTTAATGATGTAGTGTTCGTTGTAGGCCCCAACTTACGTTAATGGTGTGCCGAAGGATTTTTATTACCACTTACGACTAGTTTCTCGTTTTTAGGGTGCTGTGTGGAACGGAAGTAGTCTTTAGGTTTCGGTAATTGTTACTTAAGTTGTTAGTCAATGGGCCTTTGCAATTTGGGCTTAGTTTTATTGTGGAGAAAGCTAGAGTAATAAAAATCTCATTTAATCGTCGATTGTATTGTGGTACTTGTACGTAAGTGTAGTTTTGTATTCTTGCAGAGTTTCGCCACGCTTCATAAATGCTTAGGAATAAAAACCACATACTATAATAGTGTACTGTATGTACATAGTTTTTATAATAAGCCTCACCTCAGTCAGCTTCACAGTGACCTATATAATTTTATCCAAATGGAGCACTGGCGATATCTAATCATAAAGGATTTATCGCGAAGTGAACGACACTGCCTCGACCTGAATGCATTGGATTACGAAGTACGACCAGGGAGTCTTGACCGTCGAGTAATTTGATTTTTTTGTTGGAATCCAGAGGTATTATGTAGTAACAGTTACCGTAAAAGTCGCTTCCCGCTGTCTGTCTGTCCCTATGTATGCTTAAAAATCTTTAAAACTACGCAGTGGTTTTTTTTTAAATAGATAATATAGTGATTCAAGAGGAAAGTATATGTATAATATTGCACCCGTGCGAAGCCGGGGCAGGTCGCTAGTGTTATAATATACTAGCTTTTACCTGCGGCTTCGCTCGCGTTCATTTAGAATTTGACAATCAATTCGGGTTAAAGTCTGCTTGTAATTCAACCATGATTCGAAAGACAAGTGGTGCCATCTATTATCATAAGAACGTTATTGTTGTTTTCCTCGAAAACAGTACTTTTTTCGGGATGTAAGGTACCCTATATCCGTTTCTGTATACTTGGCAACGTATATGCAAAATTTCAGGATCATCGGTTCAGTGGTTTAGGCGTGAAAAGGTAACAAACAAACAAACTTACTTTCGCATTTATTATATTAGATAAGATGGGATAGTTATGATGCTTTTAAAATAAAGTGCAGTTATTAAATGAGCACTTATTATTCATATTAAAAAAGGCCTATAATGGAGACGTTTAGTGTAATTGTTGGTTCATAATCGATCTCATTTTATTTTAGAGTTCTTCAAGTATTAATAGGTACCTAAGTTAAACACCGAGCTTAAAGTTAGTATCAACTTTTGATTTCTTCGATTAATATTCCCAAAGAGTCCCAACAAAAAGGTCGATGACAAATAAATCGTCTTCTATCTCAAATTATTATTCCATCGAAACTTTTGCTCATTTATTTAAGAACTTACCAACTCGATATCTTTGCAGTAAATTGGATATGAACTTCGAATTTCAACTATTAAATTTACGTTCGTCATGAAGACAGACAGTGTTCTGATATTAAGACATATCACTCTGTCGTCTAGACGAAATTTTGCTGAAATAATCTCTTGTTAAAGCTAATTGACTACCCGTTTGATACTGTGATTTTTTTTTATACTAAATAGGCTTGCGTATCGCCGCAACTCGCTTTATGTGAAGCGCTCGTACGTGATTATGCCGTTGTTACACATCTATCTTTGATTTTTTTGAACTAATAGGTATTTTGTGCACTATATCTAGGTTTCTATGGATGCAAAAAATAAAAATAAAGTAGAAATAAATTCAGTATAAGCCTCCAAAAATTGCTGTTTTGCACAAATTTTACCTGAACTTTGGCCGTTCATAATGTAATCATAAACTGTAAAAATAAAGAAAACATCTCGATTACAAACCTTGCACATATAATGGAGATTCTTAATCACAATATTTATTTCACACACTTGTAAGACTTATTCAAAAACACGTATTTCCTGGAACAAGTTTAAGAAATTTTCGAACTTTATTTTTCGTTCAATGTCATCGCGCTAGGCGGTATGAGGTGCGCGGGAGACGAGTTGTGCGGGGTCGGGGCGGGGTAAGACGGGGTTGAAAGAAAATCGCCGCTGTGACTCAGGATGAAACAACAAGCTTTTCGACCATGCTCGCGTTGATGATAGACGGGCCGGGAAGGGCCCTCTTAAATTCAAACATATGGCGATGTATGAGAGCGTTTATGGAGAAGCGATTTTACGCGCGTTTTGCTTGAAATGCAGCGGTGCCCGCAGATGACCCCAACCACCACCACGAGTAAATACGAACATAATACGGCAACCGCCTCGGCGGACACCGCGGCGAGCGCCACTGGTCCTCACGCACCGCACCACGCGCTGCGTCTTCGTAAACAACATCATACATTGCCAGTGTATTATTCATTATTGCCATTGTTTGGGCGTGCGGTAACGCGGAAAAAACGCGCAACGCGCTGCGCGAGTCGCCGCGTTTCCGTAAATTAGCACTGATGCGGACTAGGGTGGACTCGCTTGCCTAGGAGAAACCGAAGAAACTTATAAACTGAAACGCTTTTGTTTTACTCCGTATGATCGTCCTAAGAATGAAAAAAGTTGAATTCCGGATGTGTTTCCTTTCGGCTCTTTTTGAGCGAATATAACTCCATTTTTACAAATCGAGCTAAACCGTGTAAATTATTTTAATAATTTTAATTTGTTAGATGCCAATGTCTCACGAAAACTGAACGTCTATTGCAATTATCGGTATGTCTTCGAGATCCGTGTATAGTTATGATCAACCAGTGGTCTTGTTTGACGAAATAAGTCACTCACTGGTGGAAAAGGGTGAGATTATCGCCAAAATCCTCAATGTTCGGAACAGGTTAAGATATTTACTGTGTCATAAATCCGTCTTTCAGAAGTCTTTGACTAGTGCTATCCGTTTTTAATACCAAGTCTGCGAAGAGGAAATTAAACTTTCTTCCTTTTTATGTAATAGAAACTACTGGCGTCCTGAGTCTGGATTGCGCTCGGAGATAACGCGAAGTGAGTATATACCGTATATACGTGACTCTTAACTATACAAATAAGTATAGTAAATGGAATCGTGGAATGCCTTCGTTTCGTTTTCAGCGAGACAAGATGACGGCATCCTTCGTAGCAATAATATACTTCCAAGTATGAAATGAAATAACTGATATGGAAAGTTTTAGCCCCTACTTTTTCAAGCTTTAACTAAATTGAGTTCTGCCGTAACAAAAAAATAGCAACATCAACAAGAAGTTTCCTTACAACTTTGGGAGCTGCCAGTACCGAAGAAAAAACAGTTGCAATTTATGGTTGACGAAACGAGATCAATGTATGAAAATTAAAATAGTTACGAAAGGGAACATTTTTCACTGGTTTTGCACGTCTTTTGTTAAGTTTGGGAAACGGGAAAGATACCAGACGGGACGTACCCAAATAAAATACATAAACGTAACATCACGCTTATAATCCCCAAAGGGTAAGGTAGAAGTGTACTCTTAGTACACATATCGCCAGTTATAAGTATTTGAGCCCCATGTAATAGGAAGCGAGTATATTGCTATCAACCAGGCAATCCCGACTTTGGGCTCTTGGCTCTCTTGCTTAACCTGAGCATCGAACCCGATAGCCCATGCTCATTAAATAAAACTGGATATCAATCCAACAGTTTAAAAAAAATAATTGGCCTAACGCTATTTCACGTTGTTTATTTATATTTATTTATTTATGTACAAACAAAATACTTAACAGGACATTACATTAAGATAAAAGAGCACAAAGGTACTGGTTATTTCATAAGAAATTTCTTCCAGCAGACCTGCGAGAGGAAAGTTGGATTAGAAATGTACACACAGTGTGTAGAAAAGACAAAACGGGAAAATTTAAAACATAACTTAAAACAAAAATATACCCATATAAAATAAACATACACACAAATATAAAGGGTGTAACAAGACCCTTAACGAAGCCGAAAGGTACTGATTATATTTTTTTGTTCTAAACCATACTTAGGAAGACATGTGACATCTACCAACCCGCACTGGGCCCGCGTGGTGGATTATAGCCCATTCCCTCTCATAGAGAGGAGGCCAAGTGTCCCAGCAGTGGGAACATTAAAAGCTGATTATGTTCATACTTGGGAACCTTCTAGTTACGGAGATATTGGGGGTCAAAGTTCTTTCTCAAAGTCAGTCTTTTTAACAAGTTTTTTTTTAAATACATGTTTTAACGTAAGATTTTTACTTTTAAACACCTCCACGACCCCTGTACTATTCAATCAATCTATCAGCACAAAGTTTTAAGTACGTTACATTGAGTCCTACCGTAAAAAGTGATTTTTTACCCCAAAAAAAAAAGTCGTTTCCCAGCAATAATTTTTGCGTAAAGTTACTTAGTTTGATGTACATACTGCTTGGTTGACGGCTTCGTTAAGGGGTATGTTACGCCCTGTATACACCTATAAAATATATACTGGTATTATAAATATATACCTATAATATATATCCAGAACGTTACAGTATAGATAATGTTCTTTTTTTCATTTTCAGGATTCCCGAAAAAAACCACGAATAAAATGTAAAGCTACGTAATATTCATATTACATTGTGATGTACATTTTGTTTTTTAGGTAAATAAAGACAAAAAAATGCTTCATAAACATTAAACAGTCCAAAACAAATAACGCTCGGAGCTGAATTTTGTAATCCTGCTTTTACACGCGAAAAAGGGACATATAGAAAGTTTATATTCGTAAATATACCGACGTGTGTATGTGGCCGTATTCTAAAATCAGGCAGACTGCTTCGTTAGTCCAGTGACTGCAAGTGTTACTGGTGAACATGAAAACCCCATGATGGTTTGGTTCCCAGGTTGGGCAAGGTGTTATTTCCAGTAAGGATTTCTAAACAATAGTAGGCAGAATCCCTAATACGAACGCTCGGTGTAAACGTAATGCAGATACGTGGATTTAAAAGTTAAAAATATTTGTTTCACATTTCCATAGTTTTAAGAATTTATTCATATCTTTTGAATAATCAATCAACAAATCGTGTTTGTTGCAAACAATTTTAACTAAAATGCTATCGGATAATTGTACTATGTCGATTCATAAATCGACGTATTAACGTTACGTTGCCTCTGGTATCTTCATTTGTGCCCGGTTGACAGCAATAGGTACACCCCTTTTAAGTGTGACTCAAACATAACTGGCAAAAACTAAGAGTACACCTCTATCTTTCTTACTCTGAGTATTGCAGGCGTGATCGTGCTTAGAATAAAGTAATTTCATCAAGTGTCTTCGAAATAACATAAATTAATACTTTTTTTTTTTTTTTTTTGTTTTCGGGGGGAAACCTTCAAAAGGCGGCCGGTCTTTGGGGATAAGACCGGGGAGTGTGGGATTTTTACCGCACTAAAACCACCCCGGTGGTCACCATCTGCACATGAGAGGAGGCACCGTTTCCTCTTAAAAGACCTGTCCGGAGCCCCCTTTGTACAACGCCTGAAAAGGCACATCCCTGGGGCGACTATACAGAAGTCTCCCCTGAGCCTCGCTGTGCAAGTGTGCACGACAGCACGTGACCACTGTGCTGCCGGTCATCTCTAAGGTCACTCGGTGAGCGCACAGAGTCCCCACTCTGAACGCCTGTGACCCCAAAGTCCCACCTGTTTTAAGTAATGCAGGAGGGGTTTCGGCGTGTTAAGCGACGAGGCGGTTGCCTCCCCGACGACTTCTTCTCCTACCAGGATCGGCCCTCTCACGATCCCGCTCGGCAGCCTCCTTCTGGACCATTACAGTCTCACAGAACGAGGTCACGGCCCTCCAGTTGTCAGACTCTGCCAGCATAGCCCCAACTATGGCTGGCAGAGACAGGTCTTGCCCGATCTTGGCTACCAGAACCCGTCGTTCAGAGTCCCATGCAGGGCCCTCCTCGAGCGTGTGCTGTGCTGAGTCCAGGCCACTTCCACAATGATGGCAATTGGCTGAGGCTTCTCGCCCAATCTTATTCAGGTACTCGCCGAAGCAACCGTGCCCGGTAAGTACCTGAGTAAGTCTATAGGAGATGCGCTCCCCTCTTTTCATCCAGGCTTCGAAGTGTGGCAGTACGGCTTCGACAACGCGCTTATGCGAATATTGCGGCTGTTGCAGCCGCTCACGCCACTGCACGAGCGCGTGTCGCCGTTCCTGGCGCCTCAGCCTCGCAACAGCGACTCCTGGTACACTATTACCACTTTGGCGGATAATCCGGATTCGGCTATAAACCCTCGTGTCCATATCTGCCAGGATATCCAGCGGTGGAAAACGCGCCAGGAGAGTTGCCGCCTCAAAGGACACAGTACGGTATCCTTGTGCGATACGAATAGCCATTTTCCGCTGCAGGCTGTTGATTTTAGTCCTGCAGCGCCGGACAATAAATTAATACTTAGGTACATAGGTCAACAGGAGTATTAGAACCAAAAAGTATGTTGATCATTTCAAATGTAGGTGTCAAACACAGTCATGTACCTAAGTGGAGTTGATAGGTATCCTTCAACTTCATTCTCATTCTAAATATGAATAAAAACCAATTAAATCTATGGCATAAACAAAATAATAATCCTATCCTACTAAAATTATAAATGCGAATGTTTGTGAGGATGGATGGATGATTGTTACTCTTTCACGCAAAAACTACAGAACGGATTTGGATGAAATTTAACACACAGATAGTTTATAACCTGGATTAACAAATAGGATACTTTTATCCCGGTATTATGATCCTGTGGATCAATTATCGAACTCCACGCGTGCGAAGCCGCGTGCAATAATCTAGCATTAATATGGGGATTGTTTCAGCTGTGTAATTCAATGGAAACTTTATCGTTGTGTACTCAACAGAAAAATGTGGTGAAAAATTAAACAGTTACATTAATTTCGGTATCCATGACCGACTTTTACAATTCAAATAATTAATGCTACGGACCGCATTGTTATCGTAATTAAAAATTAACGTAACGGAACTAAAAGAATAACAATGTCCGATGTACGGTGAATATTTACTAATGGGAGCAAAATACGTTGAGTCCGCCATTATATATATAAACTTATAGGTACCTATGTAGTTTTAAGGTTCACACTTATATTATTACTACTGAGTAGCTCAGGTGCCGCGGTGAGTCATGTTCACGCGGCAAGTGTATGTAAAACCGGTATGATGAGTGCGGCGGGAACGATGACGACGCCGACCGTGCGCTCGAGACAGACAGAGAAGGGAGCGCGTCAGCTGATTACAAGTGACGCGGTGGCCTGCGACAATAATTACGTCTTGGAACAGCGAGATTCATCGCGCGAGAACGAAACGTGTCCTAATGTAAATAATAACAATGAAGGGTGGCAAAGGGTATCGTATCGTAAGAAGCAACCGAAATACCGTTACGTAGGCAAGACAGGAAAAGCGCGAGATATGGAGTGCCAATTCAAAGCGGCTGATAGGAAAGTTCCCATATTTATTACGAATATTCACAGCGAAACGACTGCAGATGACATAATTACTTACATTCACAGCAAGACAGAGGAAACAGTGTATCTTGAGAAAATAATTATGAAGAAAGAAAGAAACCATATTGCTTACAAATTTTTAGTATCCGAGTCCAAATTACCTTTGTACCTAGACGAAAATTTATGGCCACAAGGTATCATATTTCGACGTTTCGTGAATTTTAAACGTCGAAATTCGAATAGATTTTTATCTGATAACGGCTTGAATCGCAGTAACAATGGATAAATGTCCTTATCGTTTTGCCAGCTTCAACTGCAAGAGCGTAAAACGTTCTATAGATGGTGTGAGGGATTTATGTTGCAGTTGTGATTTAGTGGCGCTGCAGGAAACATGGCTACTTCCGGAGGAAATACCATACCTGAGCACGATTGACTGCGACTTTGGCTACACTGGAACCTCAGCAGTGGACACGTCCGCCGGCATACTACGCGGTAGACCTTATGGTGGGGTCGCTCTTTTGTGGAGAAACAGTGTGTTTCAGCAAGTGTCAGTTGTGAAGTGTGACAATCCTCGTATATGTGCCATTAAAATAATGAGCAATCGTCCAGTGATAGTGATGAGTATATACATGCCTACGAATTCTGTTGAAAACCTGCCTGACTTTACGGATTGTTTAAGTACGGTGAGTGCTATTGTAGACGAATACGGGATTGAATCTATTTTTATGTTAGGTGATTATAATGCCGATGTTTATGAATTGTTTTTTAATGAGCTTGTGAGTTTTTGCAATGAACAGTATTGGTCGTGTATCGATGTTGACCTTCTGGGCGTAGACTCGGGTACTTATACTTTTATAAGTGATGTACACGGCTCTTGTAGCTGGTTAGATCACTGCATAGTGAGTCACGCGGCAAAACAAGCGGTTGTAAATGTTTATGTGAAACATGATGCTCTGTGGTCTGACCATTTTCCCCTTATCGTTGAATGTAACTTAGATCTTATAACACCAAAGTTGCCTCAAAATTCAATCTGTAACAACAAGGATGTAGTATGGGGTGTAAGAAAACAGGAACAAATAGTTAGATATACCAGCGAGTGTCATAAGCGATTGGGGAGAATTGATTTTCCTGCAGAGTGTACAAACTGTGCTGACTTCTATTGTAATAACCGTGCCCACACGTGTACTCTTGATAGGCTGTATTCTGACATTGTGGCCGCTCTGCGCGGCGCGTCTGTGGCGGGTTGAGGGTGCGCGAGGGCTGGTGGGAGTGGGCCGCGCTTAGTAGGTTGGAATGTACACGTCAGGGAGGCCCACCGGGCGGCCAGGAAGAAGTTTATCGAATGGGTATCCTGTGGTAGGCCTAGGTTTGGTTTCATGTTTAATGAAATGTGTGAGAGCCGGAGACTGTTTAAGTCTAGACTGAAAAGGTGCCAAGACCAACAAGGCCAATTGAAAATGGATGCACTTGCTCGATTGCATTCGAAGGGTGATTTTCGCGGATTCTGGAAGGGTACAAGTAAAGTAAACGTAAGACCTGGCCTTCCGGCGAGCGTCGGTGGGGAGAGTGACCATAGGGACATAGCTAATACCTTCAGAAATCATTTTTCTGTACAGTCGCCACTGGGTCCAGCGTGTGAGGCTGTCAGTGCTGAGATACCAAATAACACAATGGTCCGTTTCACTGCAAACGAGGTGTCTAAAATTATTAAAGATATGACTAAAGGAAAATCTCCTGGCCATGATGGTCTCAGCATCGAGCACCTGCAGCACGCTGGGCCTCATATATCGAGGGTACTAGCAATGTTCTACTCGTTGTGCGTGAGCCACTCTTACCTGCCATCCGATTTAATGAGGACTGTGGTAGTGCCTATAGTGAAAAATAAAACGGGCGATCTTGCGGATAAAAGTAACTATAGGCCTATTTCACTAGCCACAATTGTAGCTAAAGTGTTTGACGGTCTGCTTAATACACAGTTAAATAAGTTCGTAGCGCTGCACGATAATCAGTTTGGATTTAGACCCAAATTGTCTACAGAGAGTGCGATACTGTGTCTTAAGCATACCGTCAGATACTACGTGGATCGTAAAACACCCGTGTACGCGTGTTTCCTCGACCTGTCCAAGGCTTTCGACCTGGTCGCGTACGACGTTCTGTGGAAAAAACTGGAGGACAGTAACTTACCACATGAACTTGTGGGAATCTTTAAGTTTTGGTATACGCACCAGGTGAACAGCGTAAGATGGGCGGGGGCTATGTCGGAGCCATATAAGTTGGAGTGTGGCGTGAGGCAGGGCGGATTGACTTCCCCAACCTTGTTCAACCTCTATATGGACGCACTGATCGTCGCGCTCAGCAGTGCCCGTGTCGGCTGCCATGTTGATGATGTTTGCGTCAATAACCTTAGTTATGCTGACGACATGGTGCTGCTGAGCGCTTCGGTCTGTGGCCTGAGGAAGCTAATGGAAATCTGCGAGGAGTACGCGTGTGGACACGGCCTTAAATATAACGTGACCAAAAGTCAATGCATGGTCTTTGAGACGAGTAGTGCGAAATGTCCACGAAGTGTACCTCCAGTTTACCTCAATGGTGTTCCCCTAGACTGGGTGAAACAATTTAAATACTTGGGGCATTTGGTCACGGCTGACCTCAGGGATCATGCGGACATCGAACGGGAGCGGAGGGCGGTGTCTAGAAGAGCGAATATGTTGGCACGCAGGTTTGCACGCTGTTCTGATCAAGTTAAGATCACACTTTTTAAAGCATACTGCACATCTTTGTACACGTGCAGCCTGTGGGCTAGCTATACTCAGGCGAGTTTCAGTGCCCTCCGCGTCCAGTACAACAACGCGTTCAGGGCGATACTGGGGCTGCCCCGCTTCTGCAGTGCCTCGGGCATGTTTGCGGAAGCGCGCACCGACTGTTTTCACACCACCATGCGCAAGCGGTGCGCGTCCTTGGTGCGCAGGGTGCGGGCCAGCTCCAATGCCGTCCTAGCTATGATCGCTGGACGTTTGGACTGCCCTTATATTAGGAAGTGTTGCAGTAGGCATATAGCCAGGGCGTGTTAATGACTATTAAACATTATTGCTGAGTTTTGTATTATTTTAATTTATGTTCTATTATATTGTATCCAAATTCCAAAATTTGTATTTGTATTTTAAATTATTGATGTAATTTTTTGTGTGACTTTGACTTTAATTTGATTTTCTTGACATTGTATTTCTAATTTGTTGACACTGTATTTATTATTATTTTATTTTTCATTTTATTTGTATTTTTAAATTGTGATTTACGATTGTGTCCTAATAACGTGTATTTTTAATATGGGGAAACCTGAAATAAATGGATTTTATTTATTTATTTATTTATTATTATAAATATGAAAGGATGTCTGTCTGTTTCTTTTTAAAGCTTAACAGCTGGATGCATAGTGGTGAAAGGAGATGTTTGATTTTGGGCCACCACTATGTACACTACATAAATAAATATCAAAAATTATCATTTGAAAAGTTTTTTAAATAAAATAACCCTATTTTTAGGGCAGCCATGACAGTTGTGTTTGACGTGATGTTTGACGACTTTGACAGCTTTAAGAAGTGACATTTTTGAGTCTTTCCTTGCTTTGAGTTTGGATCTGTAGTCTTATTTAATCGAAACCGCAACCCAAGATTTTCGAAATTCGTATTGTGATTTTTTATCGCAGGTATTACGATGCACGTCAATCAAATGTTATTGTCAAAATGTCATTTTTCGCATGCTGCTGATCTGATCCACCATGTTTAATTTTATTTTGTGTTGCTCTCCATGGCCAAGCTAATTTGAATGTACTTTGAAACGAAGTGAAATTAATTAACGGTTACTGTAATACATAGCGATATTTACATATAGTGCACATAGTGCTGGCCCAGGCTCCATACATTTCTGGAACATCTCCTCTGGCACACAGGTAAACCATGCCATCAGTTTGGACATTGGTGTTCTACTGGTAAAGTAGTTCGTCCTGAGGAATAATTTGGATGATTATTTTTAAAATTTCCATGTGGGCAAAGCGGACAAAACTAGTCCGCTCCCCACTGTAGATTTTTTTCTTTCAGAATCGAACGTGCTTTTACCAAAACAATCTCCAACAACCAAAATTTTTTCCCTCATGTCAAAACAGGATAAAGATGTGACGGATTGATAGTAGAATACAGTCGCCATACATACAATTGTACATAACAAGTACACACTGTGAAATTTCTGGTTAAGTTTATTATTTTATTGAGTTCTGAGGTTACATTAAATCCAAACTAGTTACTAATGCTCGTGGTCACAAGCGCTGAGCGTGGGGTCCTAGGTTCAATTCGGTAGGACAAAGAGTTTTATTGGGTTATTATCCGTTAGAAATTTCTCATTAGTAGCCCGGAGTTTAGAAGTTGGCGGTATGCTTCCACCGTACCCTGGAATGCAGATTGAGCCGTTGCACCTGCGCCTGATCTCTTTCCGGTCATGTCGGATTGCCGACCCATCGGACTATGAGAGTAAAGGAACAGAGAGTGCACCTATGCCTGCGCACACACTTGTCCATGGTAATGCCTACCGCGCCGATATATAATCTACGCAAGATTTGCCGCCGTGACCGAAATGGTCAGGAGGACTATAAATATTTTCACGCCTTAACCACTCAATTAATTAAGATAAAATATAGCACACGGGTGGATCAGAGTAACCTGATATGAAATGCTTTTCATCCCAGTAGAACAATTCAGTGGAATAATTTCCAAGTTCAACTCTAGCGAAACCGAGGGCAAAAGCATGTTGATAATACATTTTGTTTGTTTCTGCTCCCCAATATAGAATTGTTTTCCGAAAATGAACGTGCTTAACCAATAATGAACCTTGATAATTTGCCAAATTTTATGTTCAACATTACATTCTTAAAGCAGTGTACTAAAATAAAGGGTGTAACAAGACCCTTAACGAAGCCGAAAGGCACTTGGTGTCCCCGTCATTGCGATCATTTTTTTGTTCTAGACTATGGTCTAGAACAAAAAAATGATCGCAATCGCAAGAAGGTTCCCAGGTATGCCTGGGAACCTTCTAGTTAAGAAAGATATTGGGGGTCAAGGTTTCAACTTTTTCACAACTTTTTTTTAAATATTTGTTTTTTTTTTATGTAAGATTTTTACTTTAAACACCTCCGCAGCCCCCGTTCTATTCAATCCATATATCAGTACAATGTTTTGACTGCGTTACACTGAGTCCTACCGTGAAACGTGATTTTTCACCCCAAAAAAAAAAGTCGTTTTCCAGCAATAACTTTTGCGTCAAGTTAAGTTTGATGTACACAATGATTGGTTGACGGCTTCGTGAAGGGTCCTGTTACACCCTGTATATATTAAAGAAAGTTAGTTCTTCATTGTATCCTCTTCCAAAGCAATATTAAATACGCGATGTCCCTTAAAACGGCGATAGATTAGAAATAAAATGCCCTATGTAAATATATCCCCCTATAATAGTGTCGCAATAATGTTCATGTGAAATTGGATTATCCCAATTGCTATTCAAAGAACAAAAGGCGAACAAAACAAAAGATTTCGAGGGAAACATATTGTGGTTTAGAACGTTTTGTTTTTGTTTCGTGGCTGTACGTGGACTAGTCCTCCGGTCCCCCTAGTTTTTGTGGACATCGTGGGGGATGGTTAAGCAAGATTTGTGTTCAGTGAACAAAAAACTGTTTTTTTTTTGTTGCTTAGTGTACTCATTGCCTTTATGGAGTATAGAGGGTGTGTGAAGTATGTATAAATCTGTTAGAACGTCTTTACTGTTTATGCTTCGACGCGTGCGTGAGAGCTGTAATTTATAAAGGGTGCAACAAGACCCCTAAAGAAGCCGAAAGACACTATTTACCCCGTCATTGCGTTTTTTTTTTGTTCTAGACCTAAGAACCTTTTAGTTACGAAGATACAAGGGGTCAAAGTTCCGACATTTTAACAAGTTTTTTTTTTAATTCCGGTTTTTAATGTTCAATACATCCATCAGCACAATGTTTTGAGTGCGTTACATTGAGTCCTGCCGAAGAACGTCATTTTTCACCCCAATAAAAAGTAGTTTCCCAGCAATAACTTTTGCGTAGAGTTACTTAGTTTGATGTTCTTACATAATGCTTGGTTGACGGCTTCGTGAAGGGTACTTTTACACCCTGTATGATGTAATAGTAAGCGCGGGCATCGTTACTGACACTTTGTTGTGATAAATAAAGGTAGAGACATAGTACGTACCAGTGGCGAAGATTCCATACAACTCGATTCCTACCGGATTCTCTTTGGAAAATGGCACAGTCGGTATTCTATAGACAAATAATATAATAAAATTAAAGATTACATATTTTTCATACTATTCCGGCTTACCTGTTACAAAAATTGACCCTTTGCTACTGGTAAGTACTCCTGTAAGACTACATTGTCTTCCGTATGAATGAACATTGATGTAAGGGAACAAATCTTTAAAATCGCCTATATTCAGTTGGTTTTAATTGTGCATAAAATCTCGACTGCCTCGTTAGTCTAGTAGTCGCAATCGTGACTGCTGAGCGTGAGGTCTTGGGTTCGATACCTGGGTCGGGCAAATTGTTTTTGGGTTTTCTATCAGGAATTTCTCAGTAATAATAAATAAAATAAATAAATAAAATAAATCTGAAAATCTTAAATCTGTGGCTCGGATGTCAAATTGACGTGACATAAAATTTTCAGAAACTAATTTAATTTAATATTTTTACCACATTTCTTCAACAAAACTTTAGACAACGAAATTATGAGAAGAAAAAAAAAAAAAACATTAGCCAAATTAAATGAAACTACCGGAATATACCAAAAATGAAAATATCTGAAGGAAAACCATAAAACGTCATAATATTAAGATGCTGACCAGAAGCCGAGCCAAACAACAGGCACACCCACCATCTCCGGGCTCGTCGCTCAGCTCCGCCTCGCAGCCGCCGGGACGCGCCACATCCGTGAGCATCGTGTCGCCGGTCGCTGCAGTTGCGTCGAGCTCGAGCGACGAGTTTTTCTCCCCGCCGTCGACACCACCACCACCATCGCCTCGACGACGAGCAAGAGGACGGCCACCAGCGGGCTTGGGACCTCGTGGCCAACCGGCCCCGAACAGGGTCCCCGCTGCCGGTGGAAATGTGTCGCGCATGCGATGGACTCATTCCATAAACGAGAATGTCATGCGCGCATATTATGGGGCTACAGAGGGAGGAAACAACCTGACCGCGTACCGTGTTCGGATGCTCTCTCTGTTTCAGGTGCTTGAGCCAGCTGTCAACGTGTCGGCGCAACGACTGTCGGATCAGGTGCGAGTCATCCAGCGTAATCGTATGTTGGATGACACCGTACTTGATCGCTTGCGGACTGAAATGCAGAGTAGCCATGTCATTGCCACGCCGTCGCAGGCTGTGGTTCCACCACAGTCTAGCATAATACCAAATCGCAATAACGACGTAAGTGATGACATGGTTACTAATGTAAGTACCCAGTGCAATGAGGAAATGAGGAGTGCTTTGGAAGGTGCGATTCGGGAATATCGGTTCATGCCAGCCGACCTTAGGCCACGCATACCTCGTTTGCCCATGCATAACAAAAATAGGG
This sequence comes from Eugnorisma glareosa, assembly GCA_947578425.1. NCBI lineage: Eukaryota > Metazoa > Arthropoda > Insecta > Lepidoptera > Noctuidae > Eugnorisma > Eugnorisma glareosa. The sequence goes on along the minus strand of OX387970.1, from coordinate 15,370,568 downwards.
CGCTGGTGGCTGTTCTGGATTCGCAGTTGTCAAACTATTTTGATAACTGCGAAGACCTCATCGATGCTCATTCAATCCTGTATTGTGCAGCTGTAGCGGCATGTCGTGTAGCTCACGTCAAATTTTCTGATGACAGAGCTACACGACCTAAGCCAGCCATACCAGCATGGCAGTACAGGATTGAACGACGTATTGGTGGGGCCAGAGCACTCATCGGCAAACTGATCTGCTTCAGGGAGGGCAATACACGCCCTAGAGTGATGCGTTTTGTGAGGCGGGCGTTCTCGGGGACTGATATCAGTCCTCGAGACTACATGTCCCGTGTCACAGAGCGCATCGACTTCCTGAAGCAGAAAGTGTATGCATGGGCAAACCGTATTCGTAGGTATAAACGGCGGGTCGACCGATACACTCAGAATCGCACATTCCAAAGAGATGAAAGGTGGGTTTATAGGGCTTGGGAGCGACCGGACCAAGGTGTGGCTGACACGCGCCTGCCGGATGATGATGCCATGTGTTCGTTCTGGCGCAGCATCTGGTCGGTGCCTGTTAGCCATACCGAGGATGAATGGACCCGGGAGGTCGAGCGAGCGTGCGATCCAGTACAAGAAATGGGGGCAATCACCATCTGCCCCCAAGACGTAGTTCGTGCAGTCCGTCCGTTGCCTAACTGGAAATCTCCAGGGCCGGATGGGCTGCACAACTTCTGGATCAAATGGTTCACAAGGTCGCACGCTCGCCTGGCAACCCTGTTCCAGTCAGCCTTAGAGTCAGGGTCGCTGCCCGAGTTCCTGACAACAGGTATAACCCACCTGCTCCATAAATCGGGTAGTACTGCGGAGCCTAAAAATTATAGACCGATTACCTGTCTTCCGACAGTCTATAAAGTTCTTACATCCATTTTGAGAGCTAAAATTAACAAACACATTGATGATAATTCTATCATGTCCGCTTCTCAAAATGGATGTAGGAACGGGTCCCGCGGTACTAAGGAGCTACTCCTCATTGATATGGCCATTAGCCAACAGGTTCGCCGTTCCCGAAGGGATCTGTCGACATGTTGGATAGATTATAAGAAGGCCTATGACTCCGTGCCACATACATGGCTCATGAGGGTGCTAGAGTTGTATAAAGTAGATGCAACTCTGCGCACCTTCCTGATGTCGTGTATGGGACAATGGAGGACAGTCCTTCGCTATCCAGGATGTCGGCAAATCCAGAGGAATAGCGAGCCGATAAGGATAGAGCGAGGTATATTTCAGGGCGACAGTTTGAGTCCACTTTGGTTCTGCTTAGCCTTGAATCCTCTTAGCACGCTGCTGGAGGATTCAGGTCTAGGCTATCGGTTGAGGAGAGGTGGTCAAGTTGTATCTCACCTCCTTTACATGGATGACCTGAAACTCTTTGCCCCCAACGATTTGCAACTGATGGAGCTACTGAAGGTAACTGAAACTTTCAGTAGCGCCATCAGGATGGAATTTGGTGTGGACAAATGTGCGGTCATGCATGTAAAACGAGGGGAGATTGTGGAATCTGTGGGAACCCAGCTCTCGGATTCCATAAATCTTAGATCCCTCTCAGCAACCGAAACCTATAAGTATTTGGGTATGTCGGAAGCGCTGGGCATCAATGTTGCTGACATGAAGCAATCGTTGAAGGAACGCTTCTTTGGCCGCCTGAAAAAAGTATTTAATAGTCTTTTAGCAGGCGGAAATAAGGTGCGTGCCTTCAACGGTTGGGTCATGCCGGTTTTGATGTACTCTTTCGGCATACTGAAATGGACTCAAACAGAACTAGACGCCCTGGATAGGAAGGTCCGTACATTGTTGACGGCATATCGAATGCATCACCCACGTTCTTCGGTTATGAGACTGTATATCCCGCGGAAGTGTGGGGGTCGAGGCTTTTTAAACGCTAAGACTCTCCACAATCGCGAGATATGCAGTCTCAGGGAATATTTCCTAGAAGCCGACGTGGGGATGCATCGAGATGTGGTCGCGGTGGACAAGGGCCTCACCCCGCTTTCCTTGGCTAAAGAGAACTGGCGCAAACCTGTAGTGCTTGACACTAACGACCGCAGGGAGGTATGGCAGAGTAAGGAGCTTCACGGACGCTTTTTCCGGGCCCTGCACGGGCCCGATGTAGACCTGTCAGCGTCCGTAGCCTGGCTACGTTCTGGGGACCTCTTCGGAGAAACCGAAGGTTTTGTCTGTGCAATTATGGATGAAGTTATGATGACGAATAACTACCGGAGATTTATTGTGAAGGACGGCACGGTTGACATATGTCGGGCATGCCACCGTCCAGGTGAATCAATCCGTCACATTATCTCTGGGTGTTCTCGTTTGGCCAACGGAGAGTACTTGCATAGACACAACCTTGTAGCCAGGATTATCCATCAGCAACTTGCTCTAAAATACAGACTTGTGGAATCGGAAGTGCCGTACTATAGGTATGTGCCCGACCCAGTTCTCGAAAATGGCAATATCACATTGTACTGGGATCAATCCATCATCACTGACAGGACTATTTTAGCCAATAAGCCTGATATAGTGGTGGTGGATCGATCAGAGCGGCGCGCAATGATTGTTGACATAACGGTCCCGCATGATGAGAACCTCGTGAAAGCCGAGAAAGATAAGCAAATAAAATATCTTGACTTGGCTCGCGAGGTTGTCGACATGTGGGATGTGGACTCAGCGATCATTGTGCCGATAGTCGTATCAGCCCATGGCTTAATTGCTAAGAGCCTCGATGAATACCTGAGGAGGCTCTCGTTAGGCAGCTGGATCAAGGGCTTGATACAGAAAGCAGTACTCCTGGACACGGCTCGTATTGTTAGGAGGTTTCTCTCTCTGGAGCCCTGACCACCGGTAGCTTGGACCCTGTTCCCGATACCGGCGGGCAACAATTTTTTATATTTTTAAATGTTTTTATATTTTTTTTTTATAAGAAATATTTAAAAATGTAAATAATTTGTTTAAAAGTTAAATAAAGGGAATAAAATAATAATAAAATAAAATTTATTGTGTCAAATAATTGGTTTACAAATTGTTGTGTTCGGAATCTTCTTTTAGACAAATAATGCCTGTAGTAGAAGACTCCGCCTCTCCCTATTTTGTATAGCGTGATAATTAACACAATATTTTTAAAATGTTAAAATTTAGTTTAGAATACTAAGTCTAGGCTAACAAAAATAAGAAATTAAAAATTAAAAAACAAAAGAGTATACTTAAAGATTGTGAGTGTGCGTGTGTATGTGTTTGTGTGCGTGTGTATGTGTTTGTGTGAGTGTGTGTGTGTGTGTGTGTGTGTGTGTGTGTGTGTGTGTGTGTATGAGCGTGTCTGTCAGAGTAAGTGGGTGTGTGTGTCTGTGTGTATATGAATAATTCCGTGTTATAACAATGCTTCTGTGTCCTCATACGTAAGTGGTAGTAGCTACCACGGAGTCCGGATTTGTGCCCGGTTGATGGCAATAGGCTCGCCATGGGACTTAAACGTAACTGACGAAATGTGGGTGTAATATTAGGTACACCTCTGCCTAACCTGATGTTATTTTAGTTTCATCTAACAGCCAATGATTTGCAGATTTTCTTGAATCCAGCGTAGACTACGAAGTTAGCGTCCAAACAGCTAAAACACTTCAGCTTTCAACAAAGAACAACTATTCCTTTACAACAATCCGCTTTATTCAACCATTTACATTAATCCAAGTAGGTACAGTCCAGCACTAAAGTGCGAAGTAGTAAAACGTAAAAGTGTAAAGTTGCTCATGAATACATAAAGTTGTGCCGCCATTTGACACCCAATTGGACCCAGCTGAGAGCGAATGGTCCCCTGAGCTATGGAAGAGGGTACAAGCTAGTAGATGAAGGCATTAGGGTGTTTTATAGACAGATATAGAGACATTGTCTTAATTATTGTAGTGTTTTACGGATCCGTTTCTAAGTTTATTGTTTTATTTACAACTATCTCTGCATTGTATAAAACCCATATTGTGTGAGTACTATGTACTAGAGAGCTAACATACACTGGAAACCTACGTCCTTTCTCGACATGAATATGCCCTGGCGGTTGAGAGTATAAATAAATAAATAAATAAATATCGTTGGACATTACACACAGCGCCATCTAGGTGCCACACTAAGCAACGAGGCTTGTGTCGTGGACACCAGATAGTTGATACTACTACATAGATACTTTTTTGTTTGTAAATACATACTTATTATACATATAGACATCCATGACTCGGAAACAAATGTCCAAGCTCATCACATAAACATTTGCCCCTACCGGGATTCGAACCCGGGACCCTAAGAACGTAAGGCAGCCTCACAACCGCTGCGCCATTCGGGTCGGCAGTATGTCATGCTCACTCAAATGTCTCGCTGATGGTGGCGCGTTTGATCATTTAGTTCCCTTCAAAATGGTTGAGCTGAATGGGGCTGATCCATGCGTCATGTTCGTGAACGGGCGCTGTTAGTTGTGACTGGTCATCTCTTAGTGACCACGGCTTATTTGAATTAATTATTTTTGTTTTTTTTAATTGTCTTTTTAGTTTTTACTATGGACACTTTTAACGTGCACATCTTGCTACATCGTTCTCACATAGTGTTCCATCTCAATATGAATGATGTTACCAAGGTTTTGTACCAATATGCTGATTTAAAAGAGTGTCCATGGTGTTTCTTGCCCATTCTTCTCCATAGAGATCTACGCTAGGGAATGGGCAACTACAGTAATTTCACAGTTTTTATGCCTTGTGACTGGGAATGTAGCTACATTTCATTGTTATCTTTGTTTCGACATTTCAAAGGTGCCTGTTACGGGCCTACTTGAAATAAATGTTTTGATTTTGATTTTTTGATTTTATCAAAATGGTTTTTTTTGGTCGTGATAATACATTTTAAGTAAGAAATGGCATTTTTTGACATTATATAAGTTTGCGTTTGGCCCCAACTCGCCTGATATGAAGCGATGATGCGGCCTCAGGTGGAGAGAAACTGATTTATTCGAACCTTCAAAAGAACCAGATTATAATGATCGGGGAACAGAGAAGCTGGCAGTGATTGCGTACCTAGATAGATAGATAAATCATTTATTTGGTGCATACAAAAGAAGAAGAAGACAAATGAAGCACAATTAAATGAAACATGAATATACATAATTAATAGTATATACCTTGAGAAAAACAAACTGCCAATACACAAAAAGGAAAACATAATTTACGAAAGAAGTACAGGAATACCATGACAAACTTCAAATAAAATAACGAGTACCTATACAAGGTGCGGTGTGCGTCTCAAGGTTGCACCAAATGGGAGTCCATCTCAGCATGTGTCAGGCATGCACCTGACGCTGATATTCTGCAGGATCCCTGTAGTAACAGACGGACGTCGAGCAGACGAGATAAATTGGTATTGAGACTAAGTGTTGTTCAGAGGTACAATTGGAACTGTTCACATAAAATAATACCACGCATAGTTAATTCCGGTGGGTAGAGGTTTATCTTTAGTACATACAATTTAGTATTTATTGATTCAACTAGCTGTTGCCCGCGGTTTCGCTTCGCGTTGTGGTCAGAAATTACCCCACGGGCGTTTTAAATATAGCTCTTGGGGTTAATGTAGCTTCCTATTAGTGAAAGAATTTTCAAAATCGGTTCAGTAAATCCATAGATTACCCCCTACAACCTCACAAACTTTACTTCTCTATGAAATTAGTAGAGAAATAGATTTGTGGTTGTGATAAAAATACAAAATGTATAAAGTATGACATCGCCGTATTTCACTGCTGTAGCTCCTGGATAATTTCACGTCAGTTTTAGAACGGAAGGATAGAAGAAGGGAGGAAAATACCTATAATATACATGTCGGAGACGGTCATTGGTACGGGCTTAAAATGAATCACAAGTACGCGGTGGTGACATCAAGCGACCTACTTAGAAGTCTACCCACACCACAGCGTGCTTGTTACAGAGTCTTGTTGGTAAACTCTGAGCCAGGACGACGGTCAGTCAGTGTCTGATCGCGGCGGAGTTAAGACCTCTTGGACTGTACCCACGTCATTGTGCCCTGTGTTATTGTGCTAAGTTGTAATCTCAAGTAATTCGTTAGTTTCGCTAGAAACAGTGTATCGCTCAGTGTCTTTTCATAGCACGAAACCCATAGTCTGCCCACATGGTGTAAAAGCCTAGCGGAGTAAATCCGGACACCCCGACATACACATAATGACAATATACTCTTAAATAATTGGTAGCAATGAAACAAAGACGTAATTGCGTTTCTCTGTAACAACAAAAGGTTTATTTACAATAGGCACTTACAATATTTAACTAATTACATTACGTATCGTTAACAGAAGATTCACTCACCTGTAACAACAAAATAAACAACATTTAAAGCTTTTATTTCAGATCTTTTTATATCATAACAAATAAAGAAATTAATAACTGTAACGGAGGTTTCTTTCACACTACAATTGGCATCCATAATCTTCATAGGTGTTCTTTATGTCACCGATGTCAGTTTTGACATTTAGCGAGCATTGTCGATAACGCGGCAAATACAAACATGGATGAACTGGATTTCTCTACATACATACAAAGACGGTTACTTCAACATGAAGTGGATATTGGTTACCAGTTTAAAACTACCCAAACATCAACCTACCCACAACTCAGATACTAAGTACACAGTTTTCCCGAAGCTCATAAAGGTATATACATTGTACTGAACTTTTATATATGTAGTTTGAGTAGTAACAAACGTAGTTAGGTAAGCCTTTATGTTTGAAGTAAGCTTATGTATTAGTTTGGCTCATTATTACCTCTTCAGAGCTTATAATTTGTAAGCATGAGTCAATTTATTGCCCCATTTACTCCTGACAAACATAAGTAAGTAGTTTTTATTTTGCAAATATGAGTACTCAGTTCAGTGATATGGGTAGTAACTGGCAAAATATGACTGTCATACAGGCTGTAACAGGACCCTTAACGAAGCCGTCAACCAAGCATTCAGTACACACGGCGACACATCAAGCTATACATTTCCAGTTTAACATGGCTTCGCTTTGTAAAGATTTCCTGTACAATGAGAGATCCGCATAAACTGGTTTTGTATAGCTTGATTGGTCGCCGTGCGTACATCTTACGCAAAACTAAAGAGACAGCCCAAAAATAATCACACACAAATAAATCATTGGTCCCTTACCCTACTCGATAAGGGTCGAATGCCTTCTTAGAAATAGAAAATTGACATACTAAGTTCCTGTAAACATTCTAGCACAATAGAATTATATCAAGATGCTCTTGTGTTTACTTACTAGTAAAAAATAGAGCCCCGATAGATTAGGCAGACGTGTGCACATAAAGGGTGTAACAAGACTCTTAACGAAGCCGAAAGGCACTTGTTCTCCCCGACATTGCGATATGTTTTTTTGTTTAGACCATACCTGGGAACCCGTACTATTATTATAATATATATTATAATCCATCCATCAGCACAATGTTTTGAGTGCGTTACAATGAGTCCTACCGTAAAACGTGATTTTTCACCCCAAAAAAAAGTTGATTCCTAGCAATAATTTTTGCGTAAAGTTACCTAGTTTGATGTACATAATGCTTGGTTGACGGCTTCGTGAAGGGTCCTGTTACACCCTGTATGTAATAGTTTCAAAGTTAATAGCACAATGCCATGGTGTTCTCCCTAAAGTATTTTCTACCACGACAACAAAGACACAACCCATTATACTACAGCAACATAAAAACTCAAGCAAACTATTATTAACAAATTCCACACAAAATAACTCGCATAAAAAGGGATAGCCTCTATGCGAAACTACCAAATCAACTTTGGCAGTCTTAATAACAAGTTGGTACATAATAAAAATGTTAATGCCAAACATTCATAAAACATCAACAAGAAACAAACTGAAGTACAAGTCGCCTCATAAAATTAGGGGCGGTAGGGCTCCGTCGCCCCACGTTCAATACCCTCTCAAGAAGTATTACTCGTATTATGAGGGGTCACAAAGTGAGGACGGCGATATTGGCAGCCCTTACCAAGCATCGTAAGAAGGTGAGGAAACTTCACATAAAACCTAAGGAGGCAGGTGCATTCCATTTCTAGGGTACCGAAATGTTCGCGTATTTCACGCTCAGCGAGTCATTACCGCTCCTTACAACGAATACGCCCGCACGGTGTGTTACAACAAAAAGGGTAAGTATAATAATAAAAATCTTACGGCGTCTGGAGAGGCGAATAAAGTACGAGTCCGTGTTTTGCTTGTGTAAGCGCTATTGTCTGTCGAGGTAGTCATACGTTTCTTGACTGATTGTCGTTTATACTGCCTACTTTGACTGTGAAACTCGTATTCTTTTTATATTATGTGCTTTTATCATACTAGGTTGCTGTAGAAATAAAACATTTAAAGGCAACAATATACTGCCTTGTTGAGCTCGCCGTTTCTTTTTTTAATAAGAGAGTTTCATATACTTTTACCACCCACGTAGTAACCATCATTTTATAATGCTATGAAAACGTAACTTAAATATCAAGGAGCTACGACCGCGTAGCAGTTCTGACGTCACAAATTCGTAGGCATTGCGTAGCACTTCCATCAGTTTGAAATAACAGTTAAAAATAATGGTCGTTCATTATTTTTTATGGTTGGCACAATAATTTCTATTTTCGAAATAGCCTACTAATACTGAAAAGTAATCCACACCCACACGTATTTTAATGATACATAAATAGAAACATAATACGGATACTAAAAATTATACAATTTACTTTGCGTCAGAGTTATTTTTGTACTTTAAGTATGACAAGATAACAAGACCCATTATATATACTTTTATACGTAGTTAATCATTTAATAGTACCTACGTTCAGCTTACGCGGGTACTTAAAATTAAATATAATTTAATAAAATTGGGTACGTTTTTTGCTTGATCTGAATTATATTATTGAGCTAAAATAAACATACATCATGCTTGTATTTTTAAAAGGGTAAGTTGGATAGTAAGATGTCTATAGAATGCATCAGGACCGACAGGTCCGACCAGACCAGCCAGAGTGAGGTATAGCCAGAGTCGATACGCAGTGGGTGCCAGAACTCCAGAAGCGCATGGAGAGAAGACTATGGGGGAGGCCTTTGTCCAGCACTCGGACATTAGGCTAAGTAAAAAAAAAGTTGGTTAGTGCAGGGGAAATCGGTATTATTCTAGGAAACGTCGACTTCGTCAGTGAACAAAAGCTAGTACACGATTTTAATTTATTTCAATATTATCTATTAATCGAAATAAAACCCAGATGGATGCTAGTGAGAATTTTAAAGTCGGGTTATTACCTGTCAGTAGCTTTAATATTTTCACCAAATTAAAAAAAAAAATACGTTCGAAGCGTAGGTAATTCCATATAAATAGGTCAAATCATTGTTGAGATATAAACGGCTAAAAAACGTAATTTTTGTCACTGCCTGACTGACCAGATGACCCACTTCCCGATGACTTAAAAAATTGAAATTTGGCGTCACGCTGGGTAATTGTGTGTATACTGTATACCAAGAAACAATCTAAAAACAGTTTTTTTTTTTATGATTTTAATTATTATCCAAGCAATCGATATTAAATGCTTTTAAAATCTTACTAAACTTATTCGCTATTCTGATTATATATGGAGTCACCGTTAAATGTGAAGCAGAAATGGAAAAATGGCAAACACTGGAGTATGAATACAACGCTTTGTGAGAGAAAAGTGGATCATAAATATTGAACAGAAAGTTTTCAACGTGGTTGAAAATCTATCAGGTTTCATAGCAGCCATAGCCAAATGATGGTTCTACATTTATATAGGTGCTTCCCTACTGAGCGCTGGGTTTTATCTGAATTGTTTTCTTACGTTCTTCCTATATGTTATGGTAAACCAGTAACTGAACTTTTCGTTCAAGATATTGGTTAACAGTTTACTAAGCGGTTGTGCTTCTAAAATTAGTACATCTAATATAGTAGTACATTAATTCTATCGGCTTATTTATAATGTAGATACGGAGAGAAATCTTGATTTGGAAGCGTCCAGGTGTCCGAAAAAAAAGTCATAATTCAGTTACTGAGGAATACACACGTAGATTGGTACATACATAAATCTAATACATACAAAGTCAATCACTATTGATTATTTATGTGGAAGAAACATTTATGTCGTTCAACTTTTTACAGAAACGGCCTTATTGAAATAAAGCTAAATCTATTTAAAAGACAAATGCGCGGATTGTGGACCTCCCAACCTCGTAGAAGACCAACTTTTAGCCAATACAGGCGTTCTATTTATTAGAAGTCATCGAAAGATAAGGAGCCTCGATTTCTATTGTCTGAATGAAATATTGAGTTAGTTTATTGTCTTTTATTCTTATTGTCTTCGCAATATCCTGCGTTGGAGTGTTCCACACAATTACCTTGTTTGGTTGATTCATAGTCTTATTATATTTTGCATTTCAAAACAGCGGAAAAGTGTTGAAAGCCGCGCTCAACGGCAACTTGTGAAAAATGGCGCGAGACTTTATTATCGTGGATTATGAATCGCAATAGATAAGGCATTCAGCGCGCCCTCATTAAAAAAGGGATTCCGGGGAAAAAATAATAAAAAAATACACTGAAAGCCAGTCTCATTTGTCAACTTGCTCGCATTGCATGCAGCGCCTACATCACTCGAGGAGTGGCCGACTTTTTATTCATTCCGGTTTTACGACGCACACAACTTTAATAACTCACTAACAGAATGAAAATGCGTTCCTAAAAAAATAATATTTTCATCGGTGTCGTGGTTCAGTGTGGTTATCTCGGCTGAGATATGAACAAAATTAATTGGTTGAAGTAGGAGACGAAACCGGCAGCACATATTTAAAAAGGCAAAAAAAGTTGTTTACACCGTTGCCTTCGACAAGTAAGAGATCCAGATATAATCTATATTTTTTAACGTTGTTTTGTAATATCTGAAGTGAGTAACGGTACCATTTTAAATGCCAAAACGAAATAAACTTATCATAACTTTCTAGAGCATGCGTCAACCTTATAAGATATGTAGGTACTGTAGTTATTATGTTATAGGTACGAGTACATACTCTTACCTGAAGACCATTTCTACACCATCTTTCTTCTGCCCTTAAATCAATTTACTTGTGGTCGGCGCAGCAAGTCGTCTTCTTCTTCCATACTTCTCTATTACTCTTCAACTCAGTAGTAACCTCCTTTCTAGCGATATCATCCTTCATACAGCCCATCCACCGTTTCTTTGGTCTTCTTCTACTCTTATAGTCATCCAGATTCATAATCAAAACCATTTTCATATGGCAAGTAAAAAACAAACCCAAGCAAAATCAAAGAGCAAGCATAATATACTGACACTTAAATCAATTAAGAGCACTCTGTTTTGCTGTTATTCTGTCTGATTCGGAAACCGTTTTCACTGCAATAACATGATATTTCATTGATGTGCATTTTACTACCTGTAGTTCGACGGAAACCGAATTAAACAATACGATACGATATGAATGGTAAATACTGTATGTTCGATGTACAGAATATTTATTCGGTTGTATTGTGTGAATATGAAAAGAGCGGAGCGTTTAATCTGTTTAACATAGCACGCTGGTCAGTGATGAATTATGTTGTAGGTAAGTTCGTCTCTTTGCGTGGGAGGGTGAAAATAAAGCATACTAAATCACTTCACTATGAATACATAGCATAAAACAAGGTCGTTTCCCGCTGTCTGTCCCTATGTATGCTTAGAACTTTACAACAACGCAATGGATTTTTATGCGTTTTTTTTAAATAGATAGAGTGATTCAAGAGGAAGGTTTCTATGTAAAACATGGCACCCGTGCGAAGCCGGGACGGGTCGCTAGTATTGAATAAAGAGAAAATTAAACCAAGAATATTAATATACATAATATACAGACTTATTAATTAAAATAACCTAAAGTAAATAACCTAGCAACAAACTTAAAAAATGGCGTCAAAAAACTCCTCCTCAACGCTGTCAACTGGTAATGTACCCAAGAGACTGGCGGCGTTGCCACGTTGTATGGCAACGCTAAGCCTTTGGCCAAGGTAAAAGCCAGCCCAGAGAAAATTAAATGAAATTGATGTCATTTTGTGGCACGACACAGACTTAGGGTATCTTTGTGACCTGTCATATGTAACACCTTATACCTGTGTGTGCACGAATATACCTATTTAATTCATAGTTAAAATTGTATTATTAACTAATATTATCAAATGCATCAAAAGTTTGCCACAAAAAAAACCGGCCAAATGCGACTCGTACTCACACGCAAGTTACTGCTGCAGTTTGATAAAAAAGTCCCATATCTCAAAACTAAACATCAAATCTTATTCAAACCAATTATGGTTGAAAGTTTTATTTACGTTCCACAATCCTAATTTTTTTCAGAATTTTCCTCCTCTTACTTTAGAAATTAGAGGGGGGGGGACATACTTTACCACTTTGGGAGAGTCTATCTTTCAAACGATTGACTTTGAGGAGAAATGGTTTTAGGAACCTCAATGTCATTTTTAAAGACCTATCTACAAACACCCCTCACGTATAAGTTTGATTAAAAAAAAAGTAGTTTCAGTTCCATGTATGTGGGAGACGCCATACATGGAATAATCCCATAATCTTTTAATTTATTTATTTTTGTATAAAAATTGCAAAGCGGTTCACAGAATACATCTTTCTACTAAGTTTCAACTGTGTAGTCCTAATAGTTTCGGAATGAAGTGGCTGTGACATACACGGACAGACAAACAGACAGACATGGCGAATCTATAAGGGTTCCGTTTTTTGCCATTCGGCTACGGAACCCGAAAAAAAGAGTAGTAATTTTGTAATGTCACAAAAATTTATGTAAAAATATTATCAAGCTTCAACTGTTTACAGCAAAACAAAACGCTAACAGTTTTAATTTCACCTTTCGTTATCGCCATAGTTTAGACAATTGCGTTCAAAATCATCTAATTTGGGACAGTCGTGTGACACGCGATGTAGCACTTTTAAAATTCAGTGTCATAATTGGTTAGTTCATTAATTAGTGGCCCCATTACCTGACATTTTATGGCGATTACTTCACGTGCCTTCCTTGTTTAAAAAATAAACATTACCTTAATTACTGTTGGCCACGAAACATTTGTTTGATCGTGTGGACGTCTGACTTACGACTTGTGTCGAAGAATCTTTGTTGAAAATTAGGCAGCTTTATTTTTTTCAAGTCTTTTGTTTGTGAATAAAGCTTGTTGCTGACTAATAGAATAAACTATAACGCTAGTAAATTGATTTATGCAATTTTATTCAAACACGTTTAAGGCCTATTTAGCCCTGTGTGACAACAAGTTCTCAAAATGAAAATCAAAATATTTTTATTTCACATAGGCCTAGATGGGCACTTATGAAACGTCAACAAAAAGGTGCACGGTTCGGGTTCTACCAAAGGGGTATGGTATTAACCAGTACTAACTGGGTTTTGGACGTCAGATAGGCGCTCCAAGTAAAATGCTGGTATTCAGCTGCATCCTGTTAGACTGGAAGCTGACCCCAACATAGTTGGGAAAAGGGAAGACAGAAGGGGATGATTATATTTATATGTTCTTGTATAAGGCTAAGTTGACACTTACGTTAATCGCTTGCCTATTACCTTATCGTCTTTTGGAAAGTAAAAACAAACGTCCTTATAAAAAGGGGTCATAGTATTTTGTTAAAATGATAAATAAACATGATGCTGTTCAATCATATGAACATTATTTCTGACACGTTACGGCTGATTTGTGGTCCCTGATCTAATTAGGAACCAATCATAATTTCCCCATGGAGTCGTAAAAAAACCAAGGGAGCGGGCATTGGAACAAGTATTCAATAATGGCAATTATACCATGGTAATAAAGATTACGTAGATTCAAGATAGCTAAAATATAAGAATGTACTTCCAGACGGAAAAAGACAAACTTTTCACAATCTGTGTCAAAGGTGTCAAACGAAGCTACATTTTATAAAATAATAAAAATGAAGAACCGTGAATGTCAATCCGTGGGTATTGTTACTCGCATGTTCATGAAGATATTCACTGTAAACCCGTTCACTTAGTGGCTCATGTTACCCAAACGAAGTTGACAAGCGATTGTTATAAAATTGGCAACTTTTATAAAGTAAACAAGTACAACTTTCCTCAGTGTTGGCTAACCAAAAAATCTACACAAAAAATACCATCAATTTCATGCAAGAATAACGAAAAGGAAATCCAGTGAAGTGACACTTTTGAAGGCGTCGACGTTGATTTTAGAAAGAGCCTTTTGTTTCTGCTAACCATACCGCCGCGTCCGCCCCTCGTTGATTTAAGTACACAATAGGATCCCTCTTACGTTCCAACAATACTCCGATAGCTTAGAAAACGCTCACAATAAAAATGAACAAGACAATACAATTGAATGAAAATGAAGATATGATTTGCCTCTGACATTTATTGTTCGCTGTTTCTTTTAATTTCGATATTCCATTTATTATTTATTGAGTCTTTTATCAAGAGCTTTTAATAAAAATATTTTTGAAATGTTATATGTATTATGTCGCCATATTTCACCTGTTGTTTGATTTTAATAAAGCTTGCTTTTATGGCTTCTGTAAGTGTTGCCAGCCACCATCAATGTAATTTATGAGACGGTAAAGAAGAGTAATTCTGCTTATTAATTTTGCGCGGGCGCGTTCCGAGGTGCGGTTTCCCGGCTTACATGACTCAAGCTCTTTAATCACGTCTCCATGTTTCATTTTACGAAAAAGCGCCATTATTCAACCTCGTGGCTTTTGACTCGCCCTCCAAATCAATCAATATTCCAATAATTCGTTTTTTCAGTCAAAGCCAAACCATTTATTTCAATTAGACCATTAAAATCACTTTACATGTCAAGTAAGACATTAAAATGTGTATATACAAGGAGCGGAATTGATTCTAGTTGTTTCTCTTTTTGAAACACTTATAGAACTCCAAACCTTTTCTATACTATTTCATTTAAATAAAATTCTATTTGAAATAATTTAAAAATCGATATCGTCGGAATGTAACTGCTGAATTGCCCATCAAATAAACCCCTTATCGACTTATTTTCTTTCCCCTTTCACCGAAGAAATGCGCGACTACATAATGGCACCGCGTTTGGGTTTGCCCATTGTTTTCGTATTCCGTAACGCGCCAGTTTGCGTTAATGTAGTTTATTTAGAGAACGGACTCGCGGGGTTAGGTGTGTGATTACAATGAGGGGGAGCGTATTGGAGTGCACGCGACTTCGCTCTGTTTCTGTTCTTTGATAGTCGTCAGGTAATTATAACATAATTCACGCAACCCCAAACGAGCCGTATACGAAACATTCAGTTGCTTGTTAAAACATCAACTGACGTGTACGATTCGTACATTTTAATTGGGTAAAAACCAGTCGTTTGTCATTTTGTTTTACAACGTATTTTTAATAACAATGTGGTGTAATGCGGTAGAAAGGAGGGTATACCCAGTACGTAGTAAACATTTAATTAGTTGAATTTCGGTACATTTTCGTGAGAGTTAGAATCACGCGATATAATGGGGCCTTTTGTTTGGGCCGTGGTCGTTAGGAGCCCTCCTAGTTTAAGTGATAAATTACACGTAACAATTAAAAAGTTACGTGGGTCCGTGCTCAGCCGTTACTAATGTACTCTCAAAATGTTAAAAGAGGTGTGAAATTATTGTGCGTATTCATGTTAAAACACTAAACATCTCGACGTTTTAAAATCTGACGGTGAAAGGTGAAAAATGAGTTGCGAAATATTTTTTTTACTCATGTTTAAATGGGTATTTTATGCTGCCCAACAATGTAAAATAAGTTTTCACGGGCTACTCGGGCTGTGCCTATCGCGTACTGATAACACTGATTTACAATCGTACGTGTTACCAAACTTTCCCCTCAGTATTCTGGTCAAGGTTAAAAAGTTTTTTTAAAGGTTTCGGCCAAACAGGGCTGACACACTAGCCTTTTTATTCAAGTTTCAATACAAAAATAAAGTACAAAAACAATTTAAATATTTATACTTGAAGAAAAATCACCGACATTTACAACATGGCGTCAAAAAAACTATTTGCCGCAAAGCCTTTTAAAAATCAAAATATTGTTTTATGACACGCAACGTTATCGCTCACCCTTGACGCACGAAATTACAATATAAATCAGTTTTAAAATAAAAAGAAAAACAGATTTAGTACACTTTTAAAAGCAAAACGTGACTCGTAGACATAACGCTATGGCGCTACGGTGGTGCTACGGTGCTACGGCGTAGAGGCACTACGATAAATCGTATTTAATTTATATTGTTATATTATCGATATGTGTGCTGTTATTTGATTACAACTATTTAGCTTGAGTTTGGGTTAAACGTTAGAAATTAAAACATACCTATTAGAAAAAAGAATGAGCACATTGCGTGGTAAAAGTTCTTTGTTTTGTTTTTAGTGAAACTTTAGGCTTAATTCACATTTTAGTACTAATTAATATTCCAAACATGTTTAGCTTTTCAAGGCTCGCATTATCAGTATAAATGAGTTTTGAGATGATATCAGAAGAAAAGCATTTATGAAGAGTTGAAGCTCCATAACGTGGATTAAGTTCTTCAAAAATACACAACATGCCGCATAGATGAGCAAACATAAACATCAAACATTTACCACAAAGAAAGACATTTCAGCAGACATTAGCGGTGATATCTCAATACATTATCCGGGTGTTCATACTTCCGAGAACATACCGAAATTTTCTTTCAGCAACTTTCTTAAACCTTTTATTTACACACATACTCTGTCACATTAAAATGATAGAGTTTACACTTAAGAATGGTGTAACTTGTAAATAAAAAAAACCGGCCAAGCGCGAGTCGTACTCACACGCACACAGGGTTCCGTAGCACCAAACAATATAATAAAAATATTTTGAAGGCTCATTCATTTGTTGTATTGTTTTACATTCAACAACAAATCTAAATTTGTTTTTCATAGTATATTAATGAAAAACAAAGTTGTTGCTGCAGTTTGATGAAAAAGTCCCATATCTCAAAAAATAAACATCAAATTTTATTTAAACCAATTTTGAGTGTAAGTTTTTTTTACGTTCTATAATCCTATATTTTTTTCAGAATTTTCCTCTTCTTTCTTTAGAAATTAGAGGGGACACACACATTTTACCACTTTGGAAGTATCTATCTTTCAAACGATTGACTTTGAGAGAAAATGGTTTTAGAAACCACAATGTCATTTTTAAACACCTATCTATAGACACCCCGCACGTATAGGTTTGATGAAAAAAAATGGTTTTAGTTTCAGTTCCATGTATGGGGGAGACCCCCTTAATATTATATTCTTTTATTTTTGTTAAGCCGTAAAGCGGTTCACAGACACATCTACCTACTAAGTTTCAACTATGTAGTCCTCATAGTTTCGGAATAAAGTGGCTGTGACATACACGGACAGACAGACAGACTTGGCGAATCTATAGGGGTTCCGTTTTTTGCCATTCGGCTATGGAACCCTAAAAACAGCCATATGTGATTTGGACTCCCACACGAAGGATACTGTACCACTATACAATATTTAACACTCAAAACGCGAGGAACAGACATACCATGCCTCCTCACTTCATCAATCCAGCAGAAAATCTTCCTCCTGGACTGGAACTGCAGTGGCCAATCTAGAAATGTCTTAGCCTTTTGCGGGCCCAGGTTGGCCGCTGTATAAGTAATCTGGCCAAACGGGGTATCATCGATCCGTCCCAAATACAATGTCAGTGTGGAGCTCCTCTGCAGGATATGCCCCACCTTCTTTCTTGCCCATCTTGCACAGCTACCTGCACCTTCCAGGATTTAAATGGAGCCAACGACAGAGCTGCGCAGGTGGCAATATACTGGTCGGGTATTATTTGAGTCTTGAGTCTATCCAGTTGCAAAGAAGACTTAAAACGCCGAAAAAAACACTTTCTCGTGTGGTGACTTCTTTTGATTATTTTTTTTTTTGTTTGTTGTTACAGCGGCCATAGTCTACGAAAGGGATTGAAAGATCTCTTCCCTAACTTACTTTATAAATAATTCAAAGCCCTTTCAAGTGTCTACCTATTACAGTTCAAAAGATACAGCATTGTGACAGACGGACAGATAGACAGATAGACGGACAGACAGCGGTGAGTTAGTAGTAGGGTCGCGTTGGGTACGGACCCCTATAAAAGTACATTATTACGTTCTCAAATGAAAACCTCTGGCATTTTGCCTATAGTTCGTAATATGTAAGGCTTTATGGCTTTCATCGCGCACGAGTTTAATTTCATGTTTTATGTTTATTACAGTGTGACCACGCTACCGAACCGTTGGAAATTTCAAGCTGGGATCATGATGTAAGCAATTGTAGAAGGCCGTTTACAAAAAAACGTGTGGTTTCTTATATACTTTCACTGTTTGAATTAGAGGAACTCCGATCAATCTTCAGGTTAAGCCGTGCTTGCCTAGGTGGGTCTGTAGATGGATGACCATCTATTACACACCGAGTTTCCTCCGTGACTCTGAAAGAACATCCTGACTGTCATTTATATTTAACAGTCGTTACGTGTAGTCAGTGGCCTGAAATTCTGACAACCAGTCTTACCAAGTATTACCCAGTACTAACTGGGTTGCGGAGGTCAGGTAGGCAGTCGCTCCATGTAAAATACTGGTATTCAGCAGCATTCGGCTAACCGAATGCTGTTGAATACCAGTCGGCTTTCGAATTAGAAGCCGACCCCAGAATAGTTGGGAAAAGGCTACGCAGAAAATTTTAGTTATTTGTGAAAAGAATTAAAAAAAAAAACACAAAATTGTGGACATCGTTCAGGATACCAATACCTCCTTACAAATTCTAACTTGCTTGCTGCATCCGCAATTAGTCCGCACCAGTTTGACTGATCTTTCAATGAAGAATTGATCTAAAAGTGATTACTTTATATTTGTAAAAGAGTTTCCCCAATTAATCATACCTATCTGGTTACTAAGTAGTACCGCTTTCATCTTCTGTTAACGAATATTGTGAAGAATAAAGATTTTTAGATTCATCATCATATTAGCAATCTCGAATAGCTGGAGGAGTCCAAGGCTAGTGGAAAATGATACATAAAGTCGTATAATGCATTCCAACTTTCAAGATTTCCTGTAATATCTCTTGTGAAAAGTAAACCTTCTGTATTTTTTGTTTAACTAGAATGTTTTAGGTCGTATGGATCTATAGGTAACAGCAAAAATGTTAATTCGTTTATAGCTAGCCATCAGTCGGGACATGGTTTTCCTTTTTTGTCGTTCAAAACAATTTAATTTGCTGATGCCATTTTAATCATAAAAATGTTTGAACATTGAATTCATATCAGCTATCGTCCAATTTTATGGTCCAGTTTTAAAAGATGTCTGAAAGTAAAAACCTTTGAGCAAGACAAATGTCATAATTTAATTGGCAATGTTTTCCTTTGACGTTAATTTCTGACACCCATCATTACCGTGCAAGATATAATTATTTTATTTTAATTGGGGTATTACAAAACAGGACGCAGAATGCACCTACTCGTACCCGTTATATTATTGCAACTAAAAACCAAAAACTGATAAAAAAAAAAGTTAATTGCTCCACAGAACAACAAACAAGCACAGTTATTGTTATAAAATCCAACAAAAACGGTTCAAAGTAAACGAATCCAAACTTTATATCCGTAATGAACTCGGAGAAGTCATAAAAAAAACAACATTGTAGATTGCAGGGTGCAGTTTATTTACAACAACAAACTACCCAGCAACGTGACGTTTATTGAGACGATCGTGTATTTATGTACTTTTAATGGCGTCGCACATTACGCGCACACTGCTCCCGGCGACGACATTAGCAAAGAAAACATCACAATTGATGTTATTTATGCCAATCGCAGCACTATTACATCTCGGGAAGTTTTTATTGCTTGCGCGCTTTATCCTATGGCGAATGATACTGGAATTATTAGGGAGGAACCTAATTGCTGGTAGTTTAGTTAGTAGATATATATGGTAGATAGTACTATGCGTACGCGTAGTATGAGGAAGTCGGCATCAGCAGCGCGCGCGCGTGGTGGGAGCGAGACAAAAAAACGCGCCTTCATTCTGTATTTATGCATTTTGTTTAGCCTGCACACATGTATATTTTTTGTAGTGTTTATTATATTTCTAGGTAGCTGTTTTATTATTATAACCCAAGTACTGTTTATTTTATTTTGTTATTCATGTAAAATTTATTTATTTATGCTGTTTTGGCTTCCGTACGTTTTTTCACGGGTGACCACTGAAAACCAGCGCTGTGCTGTGGGCCCCCTATAGCACAGCATCATGCTGAGTGGTAACCTGCTTGTCGCAGTCACGACGTGCAAGCTACGGAGGTCTTTTTTTTTAATGCTTCGTATGTTTATTGTTATTATTTTTTTTGTGTTTTTATCATTTTGTATGATGCACGTCATGTCCCTGCGACAAATAAATATATTTTCTTTCTTTCTTTCTTTCTTAGATCAAATACAACGACTAATAATACTAGTAAGTTATGGATACCTAGTAATAAATTCCATGTCTAATGTCGATCTTAACGTTTTTAAGATGGCTGCTTTATATTTTACTAGCGACCGGCCCTGGCTTCGCACGGGTGCAATGTTAAATTTATAAACCTTTCTCTTGAATCACTCTATCTATTAAAAAAACCGCATCAAAATCCGTTGCGGAGTTTTAAAGATCTAA
This sequence comes from Eugnorisma glareosa, assembly GCA_947578425.1. Classification (NCBI taxonomy): domain Eukaryota; kingdom Metazoa; phylum Arthropoda; class Insecta; order Lepidoptera; family Noctuidae; genus Eugnorisma; species Eugnorisma glareosa. The sequence goes on along the minus strand of OX387970.1, from coordinate 15,349,743 downwards.
GCATACATAGGGACAGACGAGGCGAGAAGCGACGTTGTTTATGACGTTGTATATGTTGAAATTGTGTTTAGTCCAAAAAAATTGAAACTTAATCATGGGTGCCTATAGACAAGAGTATTCGTTGCCCTTCTTTAGAAGTTGCGACCACGACTCATTGGCAAATAAAATATCCCAATTGATGTTAGTTATGCCAATCGCAGCACTATTGTGCCGATCTCGGTAAGTTTTTATCGCTTATGCACGCTTTATTCTATGGCAAATGGCAAGGTAGTTATTGGCGTTATCGTGGGGCCTAATTGCTGGTAGTTTAGTTATAATAAATTATTGAAACTTTTTTGGATAAAATAAAAAAATTGGGATTGTTCTTTTATTCCTTATTGTTCCTTTTGGCTTTATGCCTTTCCAGCTGTCAGTTGTGAAGCTACCGTTCATAAAATAAATAAATAATTACAAATAAGAATTAAAATGACACAAAAAAGCAATTAACTTATACACATTTACATTAATTCAATAATAAAAATAATTAAATCGGTTGAAATAAACTAACCTATATAATGATAGAATTGATTCTCGTCTATCTAAAAATTTTTAGACATAGCTGCTTCCTTTGATAAATATTGTACAAAACGAAGTACCGTAGTTTATGCAGTCATTCATTGGCATAAATCTGGGGCCTGGAATTCAAAAACTATTAAGCTTATAACATTCATCCATACGTATTGTGACTCAGAAAATAATTGTGCACGTTAAGCACCCCTTAAGACCATGAGTTGCAGAAATGTTCAAGTTTAGTACAATGGGCCAATAAATAGCTTTTGATTGCTAGTTATTTGGCTTCTTTCATCGACTTCGTAACCTGTATACGAATGGATGTTTTTTATGGTTATTGCGAAGAGTATTAACGTTTGTATACGCCAAATATGTATGGAGCTATATATTCGTCGCAAATAGATAGAATGAGTTTTGTCATAAAGTGTTATATTTTGGGAACATTATTATGCCTATGTGAACTTGTATTGTATTGTATAGCGGGCTGGTGTCCGCAACTCCACGTCTAAGCGCGTATTTTGCGTGCGGGAATGTGAACTTATATTATGTTATTCTTGTACCAAGTTTACGTGATAACTTCAATTAGACGACGTGCATTATGTTTGACATACAGACTGTAAGAAGACCCTTAACGAAGCCATCAACCAAGCATTATGTACATCAAACTAAGTAACTTCACGAAACGACTTATTATTGCTTTTTTTTTGGGGTGAAAATTCACATTTTACGGTAGGACTCAATGTAACAACTCAAAACATTGTGCTGTTGGATGGATTGAATAGTACGGGGGTCGTGGAGGTGTTTATAGTAAAAATCTTACATAGCAAAAGGATTAAAAAAAAGTTGGAACTTTGACACCCAATATCTCCGTAACTAGAAGGTTCCCAGACTGATATGGTTTAGAACAAGAAAGTGATCACAATGACGGGGAGAACATGTGCCTTTCGGCTTCGTTAAGGGTCTTGTTACACCCTTTATATTTCGGGATTTTGTTATTGCAATCATCATGTTCCTACCCTTGTTCCATGTTACTTGAGGTCGGCGGATCACGATTCTTCCTGTCATTATCTCTTGTCAGCCGTTACGCTCTCATTATCTGCCTAGCCTTTTCCCAACTACGTTAGGGGCTTCCAGACTTTGGCGACTTCCAGTCTATCCGGATGCAGCTGAATACCCGTATTTTACATTTAGTGACTGCCTATCAATAAGTTTTTTTTTTTTTTAGGTATTACAAAAAGTGTACATTTAAGCGCAGTAGTATTATTTTTCATACAATGGTTTAATTAGTACTTATAAATTATAACTAAAATATATTCAACAGTTGAAAGTAATGATAGTTCAATTCAGATGTTAGTAGCGACCTGCCCGATCTAGGTTTCTGACCGCCGCAATCCAGTTGGTACATTCCTCACCCAATACATCCATGTTTTCTTTCCTCTCCCATAACAATGCATGGCAAGTCTGATCGGTCAAAAAACTGCAGCAGATTCTTTAAACGTTCCTTTATTCGGCTATTTTAGATTTTTATCTATAAAAACACATACGAATAAATCAGCTAACTGTCCACATACGAATGCCATATTTTATCGCAGTTTCTGCACCCTTTAACCACACCTTCATCATCGTAATTATCCCAAAACCAAAGGCTACAGATGCTATCAAACCACATCGTGTTTACATCCAAATCTGGCACAAAAAGGCATATGCCAGGGATAAAGGCGGAGAAAATAGTTGGCACGCCACAAAATCTATGGGATTTGTTTATTTCCCATGTAAGGATAACTATAGACCCTTGTTTCAAAAGTTATGGCGACAGTAAAATAGTGATACCTATTGATACTAAAGCTTTGTCTGGAACGGATTTGGAGATACAAAGGTTTTAGTTTAATAAAATCTGTTCATGTGTATGTTTTTCGGTAATATTTATTGGGGTTTCAGGATTTGTTTTTCTTATTTTTTGGGTATTATGGAATTCTCAGGTGTAAGTATCTGCGTGGAATGAACGGTTTTTATTAGAAAATGTTACGTAAATACACCGTTTTTGCTTAAGAAGAGACTGGTCGCATTAACTGCCTCGTTGAACTAGTGGTCGCAATCGCGACTGCTGCGCATGAGGTCCTGGATTTGATTCCCGGGTCAGGCAAATTTTTATTGGGTTTTTCCATTAGAAATTTGTCAGTAGCAGCTATGTAGTCTGGATTTGTGCCCGGTTGATGGCAATAGATACGCCCCGTATTAAATGCGACTTAAAATTAACTGGCGAAATGTTAGGTACACTTCTGCCTTACCTTCCGGGGATTACAGGCGTTATGTTATGTCATGTTAGAGACTGATCGCGATCAGCAAACCACGTTCAAGAGTTGTCAATGTCAATATTCGCGAACGCAGCTTAACTGTGCTAATCGTGTTCAGTTTCATTGCTGAAATTCACCCGTAGTATCATAATATTTTATACTCAAGATGAATAATAGACGTAATAAAAACTCATAGCACGTCTTAACATGCGTTCATACTTTAATCATTAACTGCCCAAAAAATTAACAATTTTACCCAAACTTTTCAAGTAATGGAAATTAAACTCTCTTTAATAAACTTGGAAAGAAGATGCCCGTGTTATTCTTAAACAAGAGTTCAATGTTGCCAGGATAATGAATATTTACGGCGCTCTGGCAACCCCGAAGTTATACGCACCCTTATCACGATGCACAGAGGGTGATATTCTAAGGCATGAGTAAGATACAAGGACGAAGGGCGATAGGACAATGTACGAGAAAGAGGTTCGTTAAAGTTTAAATGTAAGTGTACTTACTTCGAGTACTTTGGAAGAAGTTTTTTTTAAGGGAAATAAAATTAAATAGATGGTACGTATTTGTTGGGAAGCGAGGGGAAGAAGACATCTCCCATGATCTGAACTATGGGGTTGATTACCTCAACTTCTTTTGTACACCGGGAGCTTTAGACTGATACGGATGATTCCTGGGTAAAAAAAAATTGATTGTATTTAGTCCGTCAGATTATCGAAAAAAAAAAGGATACGTATTTTTTGTTTTATCAAATCAATAAAAAATACGAAGATAAAACGCATTAAATAATTGAAGTGGGGGCTTGTGACGTCACTTGTAAGTAAAAAGTGTACATACAAACGACGTCACACGAGTTTTCGACACACTATATTTAGATTTTTTTTTTACGCGAAACAAGAAAAAATACGCAAAGATAAAGATGAAGATCATTTTATTTGCCAAAATATGCATATACATGCAAATTAAGCATAGAGAAGGACACAACACACCGGTACGTATACAATATTTTTTGGAAATCTATCTGACGGATTAATTAGATTTTTTTAGTCATTTAGGTACCCTATATTAGCTAGGTAGGTGGAAGCTCGGGGCTCTTTACCTAATGGTTTATGTTTTTATTGTTGTAAACTTACACCGTCACATAGGGGATATCTATCGTGACTTTGTTTTTTTCTGAGCTCATGATATTTTGATGCTGTTGCAAGCGCCATGATTGCGGGATGACTGGAGAATGCGGGTTGCAGGTGAATGGTAAATAAATTGTTTGGTACAGACAAATTGGTCTATCCTCTTTCTTAGTCTTCAGAATAATTGACGGCACGGTTGGCGCAGTGGCTGAGCGATTGACTGCTGCGTTACGTGTAGCGGGTTCGATCCCCGCACGGAACAAATATTTGTATGGCCTACAATTAGTTGTTCCGGGTCTGGCTGTTTGTGTATGTGAGTTTGAACGTTTGTAAACGCACCCACGATACAGGAGAAATTCCTATTGTGGGGCAACGTTTTTTTTTTAATAAAAATAAAATAAAAAAATAAATAAAATTGAAAATCACTGAAGATATCCCGTAAGTGACTTATGTAGTTATAAACCGTAAAAGCTTTAAACAGTATTATTGTAAAACCAGACCTTCATATACCTACCAACATTAACCAAAAAGCTTTTAATTAAAAACAGGACACCAAACACAAAACTCCACAATTAAATCTCCATAATGAGGACCCTTCGCCATTAAAACTAGGCGGCAGACTCAAATCATCCAGTCCTTAAATCAAGTACAAAACACAAGCCAGTCATGGCGTCTCCACCAATTAATGAGGGTACAGTCAGATCTTACCGTTAGACCTTTACAATCTAGTGCGAACATAAATTGTGATAGAGGGCGCTTGGGGGCTTGTTTAATTTCACGACTGAATAAATCCAAATGTTATACCGCGGAGACCCCGGTTGCGTAGTGACGTTTCCATCTGTCCCGTCCATAAAATTCTAGTGCTGCCCCCTGCCGAAATTTACGAGAACTACGCTGTTATTAAAGTTTGGACCGATATGTTTTAGTTGGTTTTTAAGTTTGATGGGGTACCCTTTTCTTTGTTTTGGGAAAATAGTTTAGGACATAATTAATAGGAAGGACTGCTGTAATCAGTAATAGTAACCAAGAGTTTAGGCCTCTTCTCAGAGAAGGTACGCTTGCTCAAGACAGGTTGGCGATTTCTGACATTAGTCCAAGTTTCATCACGAAGTTTCTTTCACTTGTGTTTGTGATGTCCAAAATGAGATAAACTGAGAAACTACATATGGATTGAACAAGTCACATATGTACTTGCCCGGATTTGAACTCACAACCACGTGCGTGAGAGTCTAGGTTTTAACCTCTGGGCCATCACGACATTTAGCTCGAGTTTAGCTTACCCAATGGAATACTGGAATCATCATGGGTTCCTTTCCCCAGTTTATATTTGATGTATTGATATACAATTAATAGGGAACTTTTGTTCACCCCGATTGTTGTGATCATACCGAAGAAGACCAAGGTCTTAGTTTTGAAAATAGCGGAAATTTATGGAATACCACTGTAAGCACTAACATTACGGTGCTATCTGTTGTGATCACCAATTCATTCGTCATATAGAACAATTACAGTACCTACAATATGTTCGGGTGAACATAAACAGGCTAATAGGTTTTTTTTAACTTGTACTGTCACTTTTGTAAAATTTATTTATGCTGTTTTGGCTTCCGTACGTTTTTTCACGGGTGACCACTGAAAACCAGCGCTGTGCTGTGGGTCCCCCATAGCACAGCATCATGCTGAGTGGTAACCTGCTTGTCGCAGTCATGACGTGCAAGCTACGAACGACTTTTTTTTTAATTTTAATTTATGCTTAGTATGTTTATTGTTATTTTTTTTTTTGTGTTTTTATGATTTTGTATGATGCACGTCATGTCCCTGTGACAAATAAATATATTTTCTTTCTTTCTTTTTATGGCCTGTCTTTCGTTATCCTTACTAATATTCTTCGTAAACACACACAAGTTACCTTTGATCCTAAATGCTGTTCTATACGCCGCTCGAATAGGGTTTGTAACACTGAGTCTCGCAGAACCGTAGCTGCAAGTCGTCATTACAAACACATAAGTTCAAAAATTTACAACAAATTAAACAAAACCTTACACATCTACCCATTAACCAAGACCAAATGCAAAATGAAACTTGACTCCTGCAAAAATCGCAAAATTATGAAGAAACAGAGAAACTCGTGGAAGTGTAAAACACTCATCACCCCCTCACACACCCCAACAAAACCACACACAACACACCTGCTACAAACACCCCATGCACTCCTCATTAACACTCTCCCACACACCCATCCCCTACACTCACCACTTTAACTCAACGTCAAAATACATCCCACAGCATATGTCCTGTATTGTTTATTTTCTTATTTTTTTGTTTTCATTATTAATTACTTAGCTAAATCTAAAAATTTGGAACAATCTCCATTCTGTATCTGGGGAAGGGCGTTGGTAGCTGCGCTACAGTTTATACTTTTGCAGCTTCCATCGTTTTACTGGTTGTACTTAACCTTGTGTTTTTGTTCCGAAATAAACTTTTTATTATTAATATTATAAATACGAAAGTAAGTTTGTTACCTTTTCACGCCTAAACCACTGAACCGATGATCCTGAAATTTTGCATATCCGTTGTCAGGTGTACAGAAACGGACATAGGTTACCTTTCATCCCGAAAAAAGTACTCTTCCCGAGGAAAACCACAATAACTTTCTTATGATAATAGATGGCGCCACGTGTCCTTCGAATCATGATTAAATTACAAGCAGATTAACTTGAATTGATTGTCAAATTATAAATTAACGCGAGCGAAGCCGCAGACAAAAGCTAGTTTATTATAACACTAGCGACCTGCCCCGTCTTTGCACGGGTGCAATGTTATTATACAATTATACCTTTTTCTTGAATCACTCTATCTATTAAACAAACCGCATCAAAATCCATTGCGTAGTTTTAAAGATCTAAGCATACATAGGGACAGATTTTTTCGGGATGAATTCCGAAAAAAAGTACTGTTCCCGAGGAAAACCACAATAACATTCTTATGATAATAGATGGCGCCATGTGTCTTTTGAATAATGATTGAATTATATTATTACAAGCACAGTACAACCAGAAAAACATAAAATACAAATTAAACCAACATTTTCTACAAAATATTAATACCGAAGTTAGATAGGATGTATATTAATAATATTGAATAAAAGATTTTAATTTAATTCATCATATATAAATAGTTTAAAGCATACACTATAAAGCAAAAGTAATACATAGCATAAAAAATATTACTAAGTAATATTACTTTTAGGAGCAACCTGTATCATTTAAAACTTCCTCCACTACTTCTGTTTTGTATGCACGGACGGTCGGAGTGGTCACCGAGGTTCGCTCGTTGATATTAGATATTGAAATGAAATGAAATGAAATTGTTTATTCAGTAAATAGGATGTAGGTATCACTTTTACACGTCATCACAATTTAAACTTAAGCTAGATGGGGTCGACATTTCGTATCTGACTACCCTGAGAAGAAATGGCGAAACAAACTCAGGGATCAAAGTCTGTTTTAAAGCATGTACAATATGTTTCATGTTTTATAATGAATTAAATAATAATTTGAACATACAAAATAAGATAATAATTGTAATGTAAAATTTACATGTCAAAAATTGTAAAAGAATTAATTATAAAAAGGAAATATACAATAGGATATTATATCAGATTTTTATGTCAATATTGTATGGGAATTACACAAAGCTTAGCAGAGCGAGCAGTTCAATCCCAAGCCTTTTTGTCATCTAAATAATCAATTATTTTATAGTAGCCTTTCTTACATAGTTTGGTTTTAATGCAAATTTTAAATCGATTGATTGATAAATTTCTAATGTCAATGGGAAGTTTATTGTAAAAGCGTATGCCCATGAATGAGTTGCCTATTCTGTGGAGGCGTGTGCGATGTACAGCAAGGTTGTGCTTATTCCTAGTATTCAAGTTATGAATATCGGACATTTTACTTAAAATTAGATATATTTTTATGAACGTACAATAAATTTTCAAAAATGTATTGAGAGGCTACGGTCAGAATATTCATCTCTTTGAACTTCTCTCGGAGGGAATCCCTAGGACCTAGATTGTAAATGGCCCTAACAGCCCTTTTCTGTAGAACAAAGATAGCGTGGATGCCCGCACAGGCACCCCAGAGAAGAATCCCATACGACATGACGCTATGAAAATAACTGAAATAAACAATTCTGGCCGTATCAACATCAGTAACTTGTCTAATTTTCTTGACAGCGTAGGCGGCCGAACTAAGTTTTTTTGACAATTTTTCAATATGTGGGCCCCACTGTAATTTTGAATCAACAGTTATTCCAAGAAAAACCGTTGACTCAACAGGATCCAACTCTATTCCATTAAGTTGAACATTTGCACATAACTGCCTCACATTTGGAGTTGAGAATTTAATCAACTTGGTCTTTTTTCCATTCAGGAGTAGATTATTTACATTGAACCAATGGACAATCTTAGATAGTGCATTGTTCACTTCGTCAAAGTTTACTGATTGAGGTTTAATTTTAAAAATGAGAGATGTGTCATCCGCGAACAATACAATCTTGTGATTATCCCTTACATGATAAGGTAAGTCATTTACATATATTAAAAATAAGAATGGACCTAGAATTGAGCCCTGTGGGACGCCCATAGTGACTGCAGACCCTGAAGATCTCTTGCCATTAACATCAACCCTATGAGTTCTGTTATTTAAATAAGAAGTCAGAAGGTCTAGAGCCTTGTCCCTCATACCATAGTGGTATAGTTTCCTGATAAGCGTTTCATGCTGCACGCAATCGAAGGCCTTGAACAAGTCGCAGAAGACACCAAGAGCATCCTGCGATTCCTCCCAGGCCTCGAATATGCTCTTAAGTAATTCCACGCCCGCGTCTGTAGTTGACCGACCCTTTGTGAAGCCAAACTGTTTCAAGTGAAGTAAATTATTTTGATTGAAATGTTTTAACATTTGCTTTAGAATTAATTTTTCAAAAATTTTGCTCAAAGTAGGTAATATGGAAATAGGCCGAAAGTTTGTGGGGTCGGTTGTGCTACCAGATTTGAACAGCGGAATCACTTTGCTAATTTTCATCAAATCAGGAAATACACCGGAATCGACACAAGAGTTAAAAATAATTGCCAGGAAAGGTGAAATAATATCAATGATTGTTGACATGGTATGTACTGATAATCCCCAAAGATCGGCGGTTTTTTTGACATCAAGATCTTTAAAAGATTCTATAATGTCCTTTGGGGTAACAACTATAAATTTTATAAGTTTCAATACATTCTGGTACACATTCCTGCAAAATTGAGTAAGCAGAAGTGGAGGATGATGGAAGAGTTTTAGTTGTTACAATCGGGATATTAGTAAAGAAATTGTCAAACTCTGCTGCAACCTCCATGTCTGCCTTAATATCTAGATCATTTATTTTTAGATGAAAGTCACGGTTTCGTGCTGTGTTCCTTCCCATTTCGGAGTTTATAATATTCCAGGTTGTTTTTACAATACTGAAGCCTGGAAACCGCCAGAATATTATTCCATTCAATACATGAATAGAGTGGCACTGTAATACCTATTGGTTATATTCAATAGCCCAGCTCTATTGCATTTCCAATGCCTATTGATGGACAGATATTAATTTAGTTGTGCACTTCTGAATAGTAATTTCTATCTAATGTGTGCTGTGGATTGGACTAGGTGCTACCGTATTGAAATTAGGGAGTCACCTTGACCAAAAATATTTAGGACGTTATTTTATTTCTGTCATCCTCACATGATTATAGGTATATTTTTGTTTTAAGTTTTAATTGAAATTTTCCTGTTCTGTCTTTTCTACACACTGTGTCTACATTTCTAATCCAACTTTCCTCTCGCAGGTCTGCTGGAAGAAATTTCTTATGAAATAAGCAGCACCTTTGTGCTCTTTTATCTTAATGTAATGGCCTATTAAGTATTTTATGAGTACATAAATAAATAAATAAATGATTGACACATAGAAAGAAAGCACGTGTGGCGCAGTGGCTGAGCGATTGGCTGCTGCACTGCGTGTCCTAGCTTCGATTCACGTACGGAACAAATAGTTTAAATGGTTGTAAATGCACCCACGATACATGAGGAATTCCTGAGTAGGGTGATTTCTTTTTTTTTTAATAAAAAATAAATTCTTATGATTAGTTTTTAGTGATTTTTTTGTTAGTCGGCCTTAAAAGATTCACGTGCCTCAATGTATTCATTTATGTCCATTATGTAAGGTTAGGCGATCCTCAAACAACACCGTTTGCCGCGCGGTTGGGCGGTGAAGCGGATCTCACGTCACACTTCGCCATGTGAAATGCGTTGATGCCTAACATATGTACATCGCCCGACCGCGCGGACGGGCTGCGCACCATCATATAAATCTTCGCCGCCACCCGACCGCGTGGACCAGCAGTGACATATGAGAATCGTCTTAACCTGTCGAAATTACACGACGTGTCATTTTTAGTCAATCGTATATCTATAAAACATACACGAAATAAAAAAAAAATATAACTTTACCATGTCGCTTTATTCACAATATTGATTTATCCAATCAATTATTTACGTTACTCATTTAGAACTTTGGTGAACAGGTTAAATCGAACATAATTATGTGCATAGGTACGTAATTATTGAAATTACAATAAATTAACATTAATCAACTACGTTAATATAATGAGTAAACAATAACATAACGATAGCCTTTTTGTTGAAATTCAATCGGAAAATTACGTAATAATTATTTCAAATTAACACAAACGTAACCAACTCATTTAAATAATAACGAATCCACAAATTTAATTAATCTTGTTTACAAAACGAAATCTAATATTTGACAAATTCATATTATGTTCTTTTATTCAGTACACCATTACAAATGAGGACGGAGAATGTAATGTAACAGCTAAACATGACATTTTTTTATAAATTAACTGGCCCGCATTGACCCATGGGATCATACAACCGAGATTAAAAGTACTTATATAGATGATAATATAATCTGCTTATGTGCCAAATTTCACCCAAATCCGTTCAGTAGTGTTTGCGTGAAAGAGTACCAAACATCTTCACAAAACTTTCGCATTTTATAATAGTGGGTAGTAAGAATGGAAGTATGTCGTGATGGCCCAGAGGTTAAGGCCTCGCCTCTCATGCATGAGGTTGTGCGTTCAAATCCGGGCAAGTACCAATGTGACTTTTTCAATTCATATGTACTTTCTAAGTTTATCTTGGACATCACAGACATCGGTGAAGGAAAACATCGTGAGGAAACCTGGACTTATAAAAGTCTGAAATCGCCAACCCGTCTTGAGCAAGCGTGGCGATCAATGCTCGTGCCTTCTCTGTTGAGAAGAGACCTTTGCCCAGCAGTGGGACAGTAATAGACTGGTATAAAAAATTAAAAAAAGAATCGAAGAAAAAAACGTGTTGCGCCGACCCCAAGTAACTTGGGACGAGGGCAGAAAGATGGTGATAAATAGTAGGTAGTAAGAAGGCACTGTGTCTGTCAACACACAATATATTTATAAAGAAATCTCAATGTTTCTCAAGTCGTAAAAGCCATGCGAAATAGGCGCGAGTCGCTACTAAGTACGAGTAATAACGTAATCTTAACAACCCGTACAGTATTTAGTAGTTTTAATGCAGATATATTCTACAAACTACTCGTTCAATAGATGCCAATGCTATCTGATTGTAGGGTAGACTTAAACTCAAACTCAAAGCATTTATTTCAATTAGACCTTAACACTTTTGAATGTCAGGAAAACAAAGAAGGCGAAGCTACAGTTACAGACACAAGACATAATAACTTGTAAAAGTACTGTAGTTGTCCATTCCAAAGCGTAGATCTCTATGGAGAAGAATGGGCAAGAAACTATATGGACACTCTTTTCAATCCAAATATTGTTATAAGATCTTGGTTACGTCATTCATGTTGAGATAAAATAAATTAAAACAAGTAAATACAAGTATTCATATAAATTCAGTATGAACATTATCAATTTACAAACTACAAATAGATCTAAAATAATAATAAAAATATGTACAAGTATGAAAAAGGGAAAAGATTAACAGGGCGTCAAAAATTTTGCCCAAGCGGCTGGTTGCCACGTTACATGGTATTACTGTTTTTTTTTTTAATTTTTTGACTAAAATAAGGCCAGCCTTCTGGTCCCGTGAAGAGTCGACCAACCACTTGGCGATGTCCCGAATTACTAGGCGGACACTCTGACCCCAAACGGCTCAAACACAAACGCTATTTATAAAATAAAATAAAAATTATCCCTTAAAAACCTCACTAAACGAATAAAAAAACTCAAAACTTATCAATAGGGTCAACTTTCTGATCCGTCTCTCCAAACACTAGATCCAAATGGAAGCATGGTACATACAACGCGACAATATGGCTCCCGCAATTTGTACTGTTTGATTCCGTTTTCAATACGACCAAAACAATATCGGTATATTGAAGAGTGAACAAACTGAATCGCGGGTGCAATACAATACATGGGTTCCCTTATTGAATATTTGTTCAGCGGCCAACCGCGATCCGGTTGTTGTATCGTTGTCAGAATGTATACCGCATGTATTTCCCAACGAGTGTTTAAAGGGCGTCCATTAATTATTTGTTAATCCCGTTTTATTTACACTGATTAATTTGTATTGTATTAATTGGTGCTTTTGAAATGATACGAGTTTTGTAATTTGTTTGAATTAAATTGAGCTCCCATGGTATGATTCTAACTAAGTACACAAATTTATTATTTAAATTGCCAAGTTTTCACCTAAAATTAAATAAAAACCCTGCAATGTGTACCATTAATAACTCACTATTTAAACTGTACGATATACGTTCTGTGTGTTTTTAATTACAGTGCACGTTGACAACTTTAGTAAATGAAACCGATTAATTTAGAACTGCAATTCCGCTGAGTATTTCGTTTAGCTGGAGTTGAGGTTAAATAAATTTATCAAAAGCCCCAGACGTACCTAGCCGATGTCGCGATTGAAGTTACTCTACAGAGATTAACAACTTTAAACGTTTCAAACGAAAAGGAAACGTAGTTTTTCACAAAGCTCTTGAAGGAAAAACCAGCTTCATTTGCATTCCATTCGAGATATTATTAGATTAACGTACGCGTATGCAAATAAGTAGTATGCTTATATGTACGTTTATTCTGCTCAGCCAACACACGACTCACGAATGTTATAACAACGACTGCTAATTATGAAAAGCTATGGGTTCGCGTGCAGTCGCCGCGCGTAATTATGCTAATCTTATTAGTCAATCCACTTCGCCTTGCAGTTTTATGTTTCTGCACTAGCTCTGCATAGCGCGCGTTTAAAACTACTCCACTTTCTTTGGTTCAATGGCGTGTAAGCCCGAACCGTAATTAGCCATGCCATTATCGTGAGCATTAAACTATTTGAATTTATACCGCTCAGTTCGGTTTCATTATTCAAAGTATGTATTTTGCCTGCCATTAAAGTATATAAAACCTTAAAATAACGAATCAAAGGTAAAACAATTCTTAACAGCAATTTTGTCGCACAAAAGAATCAATTTTTTCAATCGCCTAACTTTTACGACACAAAGAGTAAGTACGGATTTACAGCGAAAGCCCTGCCTTTCTAACTTAGAAAATTTCACTTAAGAAACAAAAGTACTCTAATAAAAGAAGAACAATCATAAAAAGAGAGATGTAAGAACGCGCTTTCTTAAAAAAATATCGGCGACGGCGCTCGGCGGTCATTTGTACACCTTACCTACAGCTAGTTTAGACAGGCAACTTTAGACCTTTACAGTGGCCACACAAGTTGCTGATTTGTGCGCTCATAGCTACTAGTAGAGTGTTACCAAACTTATGATTTGCTAGCGTGTATAAGAAGACAAGAAAGAAGCATGCTAGCTGCGACTACGCGACGAGTTTTCGCGATTTCACAATATTTTACACTCGCTTGTCTCGCTCTCTCTTGTACACTCACGTCACGCAGACGCGGCGTATACGTTCCGCACACGTTGGCGTGCTCGCTACGCATGCTGTGAGTGTGTTAAATAATGGCTTTCTACTACTACCTTATGGTAAGCCATTGTGTATGCTCGTTAAACAATATTGAACATGCACAATATCGTAAAAATTCAGTGTTCTCGATATTTATTCATTGTTATTTACGTGCCTGCAATAGTACTCATTGGCCCACATTGCAGTTATCGAGTACATTATTCAGTGGAGGTAATTAAGCCGTTAATTAATAAACAACTACCGCATTCCAACTTCGGCAAAGCATACAGAGTACGAGCATACTGTAACAAACAATTAAATATTGCGAATGAATATTGTTTTCTTTAAAAATGTTGAGTCAACGCTACTTGGGATTCCGAAAGCTTATTAAGGCTCCATTCGCGTCCTCGTGTGATGTGATATGTGACGCGACCCACCAAGCAAAGCGAGCATAAGTCACTTGTTTCCTTCGGGTGTGCTGTCACTCTGCAGGTCCTGTCCTAGGGACACGTTGTTTTTAGAGGGAAGCGCCAGGGTAGATCGCGAAATTCAAATCTTCGCACGTGTTTTTCGATTTGCAAGTCAGTGTTGGTTTCATAAATTATTCTTTCAATGAGATTAAATGAACTTAAAGGGTTGTATTGATGGTTTTAATGATTAGTATTCTGTAAATACGTACGTGTTATGGGCGCGAATCATATTTTGTTCAACATAAAATCTGTCACTGACCTGTTAACATAAGAAAATTTGAATTTCGCGGGCTTTGGTGCAACATTTGTTTTTTTCGCCGTCGCTTGAGTATGTACCCAACTTTCAGGAGGTAGCAGAGTAGCGTATGATTGTGGCTCGTCTGTTCTAATTCTTACTACTGAGTTTTTTTTTATCAAATAAAGCGGACAACTTGTTTTACTTAATGACTTTATTTCGAGACAGTATAAAATGGTAGAAAACGTAATTAAGGTAAAGTTTTCTTTAAAAAATTATAATTATGCTACGGCCATTACTAAAATAATTGTAGTACCTCAGTTAAATTAAAATGGAAAAGCTTTAATATTATTTTCAACACTCTAGTTAGTATTTAGATTTAATGAGTTTCTGCATCTCGTTATTTAAATCTGATAATCGTATCTTTCTGTCTGGGGTTGTTATGAAATTCACAAGTGCTTTAGGCAACATATAATCTAGAATTATTATTAGATACTTTGCTTAATTGTACACAACCTTTAGTAAGGGTCCGTAGATTTGAATAAATAATTTATTGCGCTGGTTGTATTTTCTACTGGTGTGGACGACTGTACCTAAATAAAAAAATAATCAAATGATGAGACTCCCAAACATTACACAGATAACTTTTACTTTAGACGGAGACAAGTACATACAGGGATCTGGTTATATTTCGATGTAGGATGTTAACCACTTTGCATTAAAGTACAATTTCGAAGGCAGCTGAACACCGCGGCGGCAAGGCTACCCAATCGTTATGACGGACCATAGCGAGTAGGTACACGACAAAACTCTTCGAAAAAAGATTGCGACATTGCCGCCTATTTCTGTTTTCATAGTAGTTCGAGCGACTTGGTTTCTTCTAGCCATCCTAGGCCACATCATCGCTTCACATCAGGTGAGTTGCGGCTAAACGCAAGCCTATTTAGAATCATCTGCCTAGCCTTATCCCAACTATGTTGGGGTCGGCTTGCAGTCTAACCGGATGTAGCTAAATACCAGTATTTTACATGGAGCGACTGCTTAGCTGACCTCCACAACCCAGTTAGTACTGGGTAATACGATACTCCTTGGTAAGACTGGATGTCCGACTTTTTGGGTCACTGACTACCTGTAACAACTGTCAAAGATCTACAGAAGACAGCCGGGATCAACGGCTTAACGTGCTTTCCGAGGCACGGAGGAAACTCGGTATGTATGGGTGGTCACCCATCCACAGACCAACCTAGGCAAGCACGGCTTAACCTAAAGATCGACTCAAGCGACTGTTATCATTTTGCCATGAGCTGCGCAAGCCTATTTCGCATTGTAAAAAAAAAACTTAGAAACCAGTGAGGTATTTAATGGGCTACCTCGAAACCACTGCACCGGGCGACTGATCTACTAAGCGAGCGAAAGTGATGTAATTAATTTTGAAACGCAAAAGAAGAGATGGCTATAATTTGCGTGCGCTCGGAATAAAAGGACGTATGTGCCAAAACGAATTTACCCCCTTTTTTAACAATATAACTTTTTAAAAGTACTTTGAGTAAACTTTGATATGATAATTCTCTATCACTGCTTTAAACTTTCACAGTTTACATTTACACATAAACTGTCACTTACGGATATCTTCCGTGATTGTATATTATTTTGTCCCGATAATAGACAATCACGGAAGATATCCCGTAAGTTACATTTTATGTGATAATCCTCTATGTTTTAAAGTAAATGCCATTGAATGTCTTGCCGTGATGTCGAAAAAATTAAAAAAAATGATATATCTTTGCATTTTCTTTTGTATTGAGAAAGAATCATTGAATAGTGTATTCCTTTTACACGATATTAGACCAAAGAGTCAAAAACATATACCACAATGTTAAATCCGTATTCCACATACTTAACGAGTTAGACGAAATAGAAAAACCACATTTTTTTCAAAAACTTTAACCTTAATTGTACCTTTAAACTTCAGAAAACACATTTTACTAAAAATACTACCAAAATTAAAATGTATGCTGCTGGGAACCCTAAAAATGAATTTCAGAGCTGGCCAAGCGAGGCAAAGCTTTAGATAATTTCATCCTACTATCGTTGGTTACCTTACTTTGATCGTGCACACTATAAAAGACGCAATTTCTTTCATATTAATTGCAGAAAAGGGGTCTACGAATAGTTTTTATACGCTTGCATGAGGTCCTGGGTTCGATTTCCAGGACGTGCAAAGTGGTATTGGGTTTTGCCATAAGGAATTTCTCAGTAGGTGCCATGGAATCCGAATTTGTGCCCGGTTGATGGCAATAAGATCGCCCCCTATTATATAGGCCTTAAAAATAACAGGCTAAATGTGAGTAACTATTACCCAAAATACAAAACCAGAAAAATATGCTCAAAAACTAGCAAAATATGTCAAATTAAATGTATAAGTAACATAGCTTTTAAGTTTTTGTTGTTACTAACACTACGGTTTCTGGCCGAAATTTACATTATAATAAAGGCGTGATGTTTTGTTATGAAGATATTATCGGTAGATATTTACATCAGATCACGATCTTCTTAGTACCCATAATACATAGGTATAATGCATATTGTAGAATACAGGTTGGTTTGGAACTGGGGCAGTTATTTGAAGGTGAGGTGCCCTGTGAGACGATTTTATGACTCTCCACCTACTGACGGCATGGTTGGCGCAGTGGCTGAGCGATTGACTGCTGCTTTGCGTGTCGTGGGTTCGATCCCCGCACGAAACAAATATTAATATGGCTTACAGATTGTTGTTCCATTTCTGGCTGTTTGTGTATATGAATGAGAGTTAAATGTTTCTAAACGCATCCACGATACAAGAGAAATTCCTAGTGTGCGGCAATGTTTTTTTAAATAACAAAAAAAATTAAATGTAACCAGAAGTTTTAGATATTATTCGAATGTTATACATGTGTCATATACAATCATGTTGTGTATAACGCTCTATGTATATAAAGTACTGATATAAAGCTATAAGCCGACTTCAACGTATAGGTACTAAAGGTTAGATTTGTTCAGATGCATTAACATCCCTTCCACCAATACATCGCTAAGGTCTAAAAACAGAACAGTCAGTCAGCAAATCAGCACTTTACAAAAATTATTCTTAATGTCTAACATAAACAGCACAGTTTACTCTTTCCGCTCAGGTAAAAGGTATAATAACGTTGTCAGATTAAGCCGTGTTTAAAACTAACATATTCATAAGGCTTAGAATTGAGTTACTTTAGAAAGGACCTGCTCGTTCTCGTGGCTTTCAGTCTAAAGATGTAATTATGAAAATATTTTTTTAAAAGTAACTGTTATTCTTGGTATTTTAATTTGTTATCCATCCCTGTAATTGCTTAGGTCCTACGTATAATGCTTTTGAATATCACTTCAAAATTTTCGACTTTATGTATGTTTGGTGTAAAGTCTTGTCAACTACGCATTGTGGTTATGTGGCATCAAGTTTCGGAAAACCAAAAAAAATACAATTTTTGATACCGAGTTATTTCTAGAAACAAAGCCGTTAAAATACATTTTTCTTATCATAAAAAACTAACACAAACACGAATCCCATATTCGCCTCACGACGGCATATGATTTCCCGAGCACTCGGGGGGCTGGGTGTCACACCAATCCTCTTATTTCATTTGTCAGGGTGACGCGAAAAATGTCCACGACCGCTGACAATACGCGATCTGTCAGCCCTCGGCAACACACACAGACAGACCGGATGGATCAAGACTGATGGCTTTATCACCGTTTTAGGTGCCGTTTTTTGTCACTTGATCGGTCAGCTCTGTTTAGATTTCGCCAACTTCATCAAAACGTTTACCCTAATGGATGTCCGCATGTGAACAAATCACGGACGCCATTTTTGTTTTTCATTGCGCTGGCGTATTTTCCAGGATTAGGGGTTCTCGGAATAATGAGACTGAAATACTACACTTATCCAAAAGGTAAAATCTCTCTAAGCTCACTAATACAATGAAAGCGAATAGCGTAAAGTAAATTTAATCAATTCTGATAAATTGTTAGTGTCAGATTCTTATTAACGGGAGACGAACCCTTACGAATTGTAGGCGAAGGCGAGGCGAGGGAGAGGAGGGGGCGAGGCGGGAGCGGGGCGGGTTGGGGGTCACCAATTAACGCACGTATTAACGTGGGCTCACCGGGTCCCGTACTATTTGGGCGCGGATCGTGTCTCGCTCAACAATTCCGGGGACACGAGACGGGATTTGCTTAAATTCTCCGAAGACCCTCCCACTGTTCCATTTTAATGGTATTCCATTGTGATTATTGATGGAATACGTTTTGCTTCGAGTGTGTCTCAGTCGTTATAAGTGATGGCAGTTTTCATAAGTTCAACCAATTTCTTAGCAACTTTTAACATCAGAAACTCTCAAATGTGAATAGACATTTCATTCAAAGAAATATTTTTTAAGTTTCCAGTTTTTAACCAGATCATTTTAAATCCATTTCTTTTAACAACTTTATTCAGAACCCAAATCTATTCAAACAATTCAGCTTTCTCAAATTAAATTCAAGATGTTACACGAAATATGGCCACTATGATCGTAATTCAACAAAACCGACATAATGAAAACATAATTATTAATTATGTTATCAAATTAAATCTCCGTACACGGTGCGTTGTTTGTAATTTCATTAAGGGTATCATGTAAAGCAGTAATTTCGTTAAATAATTGTTTCCATAGAGTTTGTTCGCGTTTATTAAAGGCCATAGATTTGGTGGGTGGGTCGGGTGAAATTACGCGAACATTATCCCGAAATTACTGACGCTAATATGTCGGAGAGAGTCTTGACTACTGGAATATGCTGCTGACATTGAATTTTACTTAAAACGCTTTACTCTCATGAGCGCACTTAATGAGATTTCGGGTTTATTTCCTGAAAAATTGTTCCTCGTAAAAAGATGATTGATAAAATGAAATGAGTTTTAAAATGATTGTCGTATCAAGCAAAAAATGTTGTCACTCATTTTACTCCCAAGCGGTGGAGTCAGCTTTTTGTCGTTCGTTTCCTCGTTCGTAATTTGAATTATTTTTAACATCAAAAAACAAAAGTGGGTTGAAGATATCATCAAAGTCGCGGGAAACACCTGGATGAAGGAGGCACGGAACCGGGAAGAAAGGGGGTCCTATACCCAGCAGTGGATGATTCTGGGCTGATAATGATGAAAATAAATCGAACAAATAATTTTCATCATAATTAATGTAAAAACCAAAAACAAGGAAATAATTTAGGCAAACAGGGAAACTTTTCATAAATTTTCCGACCTAAAAAACCTTACCGAAACCATGTCTAAAAAAGGAACCCAAATAAAAAGGCACACATAAACCATTTAATTGTGAAGTTGTGTCATGTTTCGCGGCATTAAAATGTATGTGTCAAACAAATTAAGTTCTTTCAGAGTTACGCATGAAACGAACAAAGTTGAGAGTGCTGAGTTCTGTCGCGGTTCGTGGTCGCAACTCTCCCGATACGAGTCTCTGAGACTAGCTTTGTTACGGCCGAATGAGCCTAAACTGAAACGGGAATTGAATTAGAAAATGAGAAAAAAAAAATACGGTTTAAATATAGAACTTATATGGAATCGAGGACACAAGGCTAGCTCCATTCATCGGTTGTTTATACGCCATCTGTTTACAGACTTTTGTGGGTGCAAATGTGATCTGGTGACTTGACCGGTGATTTACCTTCTGCACATCATCACATTGATCAAGGAACTTTCCGCCCCGTTGCCATCTTTGCTGATCGGCTTTTCTTTTCATTTATGAAGACACAATTGAGCTAATAAATGTTCTTCTTGTTGTGATTCTTGATAACTTTCGCGAGCAGCCACTAGTTGTCTGGCAATTTTGCTGAACTGGATCTTGCTAATTTATTCCTGCTTTTTTTTTTTTAAACGGGTTGTTTTTCACTTCATTTTATAGAAAACGTATGTGTTTTGTTGTCTGTGGTGTATAAGAACCCATAACAAAGCCGTCAACCAAGCATTCTGTACATCAAACTAAGAAACACTGCGCTAAAAATATCGCAGGGAAACGCGAGTTCGCGGTACATTGTGCTGATGGATTTATTGTTGGATCATAAGTACAGGGATCATGGAGGTATTTAAAATAAAGTTATAACATTAAAAACTTGTATTAAAAAAAACGTGTGAGTACGTTGGAACTTTGAGTTTCAATATCTCCGTAACTGGAAGGTTCCCAGGTATGGTTCAGTACTAAAAAAAATATCGCAATGACGGGAAGAACAAGTGCGTCTCGGCATCGACACCCGTTATATTTTTTTCCTGATTTTCTATCTCACAAAGACACAGTCGTCTACACTTCTGTGATATCTTCCTGATAAGCCATAAACCTCCATATAATTATGTAGATACGAGTAAAGTACAACATTATAGTGCGCAGTAACATTGACCACAACGACATAGACGCCATCGTCTCTGAGTGCCACAATGTCCCATTTCACTGGATTGCCTATTACAACTTACATGGGATAAGATGCAGCTGATACCCGATAGGTTGTTGGGGAAGCTTTGGTCTGGAAAGAAAATCGATTGGATGGAAAACATTGATATGAGGTGTATTTGTATTAGTAAATTAAAGAATTACATTATTTATTTCCAAAATCTACGCACAAGTAGAGTAGTAACTTGCTTTTAGTCAATTATTCTAATTCTATTTTTAATGATAACTATTAAACTTAATTTTAAGTAATTTTATTTTGTAACCTTTTGCTGCATGAAACTTGCCCAATTGTTACCCAAATGGAAGAAGTCACTAGCTCCTGAAATACAGGTACTCTAACCTAGCTCTGGAGCCAGGGTCTCAATTTTTTCAGTACCCTGTTTTTATGGCAATAAAGAATTTATTTATTTATTATTTATAGTAACTGGCGAAATGTGGGTGTACTAATGGGTACACGTCTGCCTAACCTTCGCGGATGAAAGGAATGGTGTTATGTTATGTATTTAAACAACTTCATTAAACAACAAATTCTTACATTACCAGCAATATATATACTGCAAAGTTGTATATTCGTTAGGAAAAATGCACCTCTTCAAATCTAACATCGAGCTAAATGAAAACTATAACCGACGGAACAGGAATAGACTAATACTACCCATCACAAACTTAAAGGTTATTGGGAAAAGTCCATACTCAAGACTAGCTAACATATTTAATAAGCTACCTGAAAGATTAAAATCCCTACCAAATGATTCAATCTTCTCTAAACAGTTGAAATCGTTGTTAATAAAGAAAGGCTACTATACCGTTGAGGAATTTAAAACTGACAAATTGTGAATCGATCGATCTTGTAATATAATTATTAACTTGGTGCAAATGTGAGATTATAATCATTGATACTACGTTTCCTATGCCTATGACTAAAATGAATGAACAAATTGATAATAATGATTTATTCTAAATTAAAATATAATAAATGATTGACAAATGTTTAGCATAATTAATGAAATAAATTGTAATAACGAATTAAGATTAGATTATGTAATTGAATAATTTGCAGTGCCCTTACAGGGTGCATGTCCTAATACTGTGTCATGAAATTTTAATGCATGCCTACGAACCAGTGTTTTACATGTTAGCAAATAAATAAATAAATAAATATTTATTACTCCTAGATTGTATAACCTATCAAAATCAAAAATCATTTATTTGCGTAAATAAGGTAATGGAGAATCTTAAAGATAAAGTATATTTCTCTTATTATGCCATTAATATCGGCGTGCAAAAAGAACGCTAGTGAAATGCTGAAAACTGCAGGTTTCATTAAAAAATCTATATAATTATATAAAAATCTCGTGACGCGGTGTTTCGCACTCCTCCGAAACGGCTCGACCGATTTTTATGTTTTTTTTTTTATGTATATTCGGTAGGTATGAGAATAGGTCGTAAATTATATTTCACACCGTTAAGTGATTAGAGCGTGAGCGAAGCCGAGGGCAAAAGCTGGTAAGATATGATAATCTGAGAGTGATATTAAAAGGATGATAATTATATAACAGCACTGTGAGCGACAAAGTATGACACGTCAGAAAGGGATGGAAAACGAAGATGGACAACAATGGGGGCTATCGCTTATGAAATCGCCGCTAGAGGCGTTAGTGTAGCGCGAGGTCACCGAAATGTCAGATGTCATAGTGTGTTCGCGAGTAGCGTGCTTTTTTGTCGCGTATTTTTACTAATATTCAGGATTGTGGTCTAGATTGAGCCATTCCTGATTAATTGTGACTTGAAGATTTTAAGTAGCTACTTAGAATCTCTTTTGTTAGTACTTGGAGATAAAATTATTTTTAAATGTTTTATGACTTGCTAATTTTAGGGAGAATATTGTAAATATGTATCTGAAGGTTACACTATGTTGTTGAAGTTATTGGGACTTTAAAGTATAAAATAAAATTATTGACATGACCTTACTCGACAGTGGCGCCATCTGGTGATCTCAAAAACGATAAAAAAGACGTTATGCAGTTAGTGATATTTTTTCTTTCAAAGTAGGCAAAGTTTAAATTCGTTCTGTGTGAAAAGCTTAAAAATAGCAAATTCGCCTTCCACAGAACACGCTCGACATATATCAAAGTTGTAATAAAAGTTATAAAAGAATCCGTCCCCAGTTCCCTACGCAAAAAAGGTTGAAGCTAATTACGCCCACCTCACCATCCTTCATTATTACATAACCACCGATATTAAAACCATAACTATCCCAATCTGTGGGCCGTGATTTACGACTAAGGCGCATTCGGAAACTGCCTTAGTTCGGGGATAGAAAAGCAATTAAAAACATATTAACATACCGGGCGTAGATCCGACAACGTTCGTCGTAAGACCACCTGTGACCCATTATCAGGCGCTTAATGACCCATATTATACCGTGATAGCGTGAAACTATTCCTGGTGCTGACTCTATGGCAGTTTTGTCCATCTCTTTAACCGTTGAGTGCTCAAGTTGTGTTTTAGTAACTAGAGGGGTTATAAAGTTGGGGACTGTTTTAAGTTCTTTGGCTGTATGCTGGGGACTAGATAGGTTCTTCTATATATTTTTATAGCTTTCACAGTTTTGTGCTTATCATATTTATTTTTTGACCCATATTATACCGTGATACCGTGAAACTATTCCTGCAGCTGACTCTAACATCATCATTTTAACAGTTGAGTGCAAGTTACGTTTTAGTGCTTATGGGGATTATAAAGTTGGGGACAGACTTAAGTCTGCTGGACTCTGGATGGACCTGTTTATTTTACGTTCCTTTTGAAACAACATCACGCCTGTAACTCCCGAAGGGTCAGACAGAGGTGTACCAAATAGTATATTTACACACATTTCACCAGTTATAATGTTTTTAAGTCCCATGTTATAGGGGGCGAGTCTATTGCCATGAATGGGGCACAAATCCATACTACGTGGCTGTTGAGAAATTTCGATGGAAAAACTCAATAAGACTGCCCAACCTGGGAATCAAACCCAGGACCTCAAGCTCAGCAGTTGCGCTTCCGACCACTCGACTAACGAGGCAATCGATGTCGTTTTCACCAAGTCGTTTAACCACGAAAAAGAATTTTTGTTACTTCGTTCAAACATCAACAGTGACATTAATAAGAACACTGTAAATAAATAATACTCTTTCAAATAAAATAACGTTACTTTGATCGCAGCCCACCATATTTCATATTTCTTTCAGAACATCGAGTGTTGCCAAGTTAAGGAGAGCCATGTAATTATATCTTTTTCATTTGAGCATTTGTCTGTAATGTTGCCATATTATAACGCAACGTGATCATTTCTAAATAATGCAATTAAACGTTAATTAAAGCTTGCAAAGCCACAGTAATTAACATGCTGACCTAAAATTTACATTGAATATGTGTCTCGTATCATTTTCTATCAACATTTGTGGGTTTTGGAAATAGAAGGATGGATGACATGAATATGCATGTGTGTATTAACATCCTGAATAAATTGACATTTAAACTGTATTGAAGTTTTCAACGTGTTTGAGTGTTAGTTATTTGGTGTTAGTGCAAAACGATGCTACGTTGGATTTAGATTAATTTCATTGTAATGGCTCCTAATCAAGTTAAAGTAAACGCAGACAGGGTAATGAAGAAATATGAGAAGTAATTATTAAAAAGTTTGCAAATTACTTACTACCTGCAGTACCAGCAGTATTTTTCAAATAATGAAACATTTTAATCAATTAAATATTCCTCAAAAGAATTAACATAGATGAACAAATAATTTGAATTCGTTTCTTAAGTAACACGAACAGAAATTATGTTCTACACGAATTATAATTAAGTAAAAGCATCCATTACTTACTTCATACAAAAACCATTATATTTCTAACCCTATCTTACAATTCTAAGGTACTAGAATATAAATATTTTAGTATAAAGTGAAGATGGCCGCCAGAATTCAAATTAGGAGCACCAGCCTCAATTCAAATAATTTCTCCGAGGCCATGTCTCAAGGAACAAAGTAGTAATTACCTACTAATATTGCAAGTAATTAAAGAGGGACACACAAAATGAAATGCTCACACGACCAAAGAAAATTGCCGAAAATTCGGCTCCCATTGCTTCGGTTGTCTCAATTAAAGTGATGTAAGATGCGTAATAAAGGGCAATTTGGGTGATTTATGAAATCATTCGTTATAAGCGTTCGCTTGAGGTTAATTGTAGGCTCAGATGTCGGAATCAAGGAATCTTTGCGGTCACGACTCTTGGCAAGGTGATTTGTAGTGATAATAAAACGCGAATTGCCCTTTTATTGTGACTGCAAATCAACTTGTGCGTAATTGTTGTGTTTGCTGGTCAGAACAGGGAAACGAAAGCAAAAATAATTTTGCAATTAATTCTTAAAGTCTTTTAGGATTTGTGTTCACTTTAGTTATGACTTTATCAAACCGAGTATCTTGTAACGAAATCAAATCCACCTAGTGAATAGAATTTAAAGTATTTACTTAATATTATACCTATGGGTTTGTACTTACGCCTACATTAAAAATAGACGTATCCTTTAACTACATTTTATAAATTTGACTGCGGTCAAATATGAAAATTTATTTCAAATACATTTTTTCGCACAAAAAGGCAGAAAAAGGTTTTCATTCTATTTACGTTTGCACGAAACCAGAAAAAATATGCTAAAACTATGCGACTATTCAAACAGTGGATTATTTTTAGATAAAAATCATGATGGCTATGTGAAAAGTTCAGTGAGGTCATGTGTGTTCGTTAGATTTTTATTTGTGAATAAAATATAGAGTACAATATATCGAATAACTGGACTAGAATAAAGTATACCGAACTGTATTATGACAAAAAGAGTTTTCATAAGAGACCAGAATCAGAATCAGAATATTTATTTGTGAAACATAGGTATTTACATAAAGGTCTTGGGTTAATTATAATGGGCGCTATGTTTTGCCGTGAATGCGTACAAATATTATAGAAAAAAAGTAAAACAAAAAAAAACTAGCAAAATAAACCAAATTAAACACAAACAAAAAAAAATACATAAAATAAGAAACAGACGTCTTAAAAATATTTAAAAAATGACTTCAAATGTTTATTGCATACGAAATATTAAAAATTATCATTTATAAATTCTTCTACAGTATAATAACATTTTTCAATTATAGCGAGGATAAACTTTTCTTAAAGTTTATTAGGGGTAATTTTTTTATTTTATCGTGTATTTTATTATATATTTTCGGAGCTATGCCAAAAAAACTCTTTTTCACTAAAGCGGTTCTGCATTTGCTGTCGCACAGTTTCTTAAATTGAGAACGCAGTGGAGTCTTTTTTACATCGGATATTTTTTGAAACAGGTGTAAATTGATTTTAACAAACAAAGCAGTCTCGTAAATGTACATAGCTGGCATAGTCAGTAATTTTAGTCCGTAATTTTCCAGCTGAATGAAAAAGACAAAGATAAACGAAACCAAAATCAAAAAGTCGAAATGTCATCATGAAAGAAAGAAAGAAAGAAAGAAAAATATTTATTTGGGACAAGTACAGGAACAACAAATATAACAATAAAAAAATAATCTAAAACTAAATAATAAAAAAAGACCTGTGCGAGGCCAAAAAGGCTCCTATCTCAGCATGATGCTGCGATATATGAAAAACAAATACCGCAGCGCTGGCATTCTGATAGGGCCCAATGTGACGACACGGGCCCATGTATGACTGTCTGCGTACATTGCCGTGTGATGCATGTATGAATTGTGTAGTTTATTCAGGAAAAAGGGGTACATGTACATGCGTTAGATCTTTAAATAAAACATGAACAAAGTCTTTTGGAAAGTAGACCAAAGAAACCTCAGGCTATACATTCATTAGCTACAAGCGTTTTTGATGTCAGTACGTAAATATCTTGTCACCTGCATTGTAAACAATTTGTTATAAAAACAAAATTGGACATAATTTACTATAACAATTGAAGAGAGTTTTGGAATAACAACCAATGTCACATTTCTTTTTTTTCTCTTTGGTTCTCCCTAACTTATACTAAAACTTGACTATTGCAGATAATGCAAAAACAGTCAACATTCGGGAGAAATATAGCGCCAAAATTTTGGTGTTTCTGGCAAAACCACCAACGTCCATACGGTATCTGGCTAAAAACAGCCTAAGTCCATGGACATTAGCGGTTTAAAAAAAGATGTTTTCATTCCCATATTTCCATTTTTATAAGTTTCATTTTTGTTGTAAAGTTTTATGAATTTGACATTGGTTTTTATTCCAAAACACCCTTCAATTGTGTCAGCTCACAGCACTGTCGTATTAAGGGTTAGTGTTAGCCCATCACCACTCTCCTGCACTATTTCATTCCCATAATTGACTTTTAAGGTTAGCCAATTCCGTTTTCTATTGCAATATCGCATTCGATGACGTGTTTTCACTTCATTACAACGTTAGACTAGCCTCTTTGAAACCACGAAAGTTTTGCTCAAGAAAGGGCTTTCTTTTTTGTCTTTGAATTTTATGAAAGAAAAGTCTAGACTAAAATTGGTCAAAGCAACTGACACTAATAAGCAATTACTTCACAACAGACTAAATTAATTTTGAGCCAAATTGGAGATTTTAAGCCTCTGTAAAGGGTGAACCCGAAAGAAATTGCGTCATTCGAAACTCCACCGTAGAAATTAATCAGCTTACTACAATATGCTTGGCCGGCTTAATTTTAATTGAAGCTGCTTTAAAACACTTTGAGTGTTTAATCAATTTTTTGTTGGATATTCATTATTCACCTGTATGTTGCATCGTTTTTTATAATTCTGAGCTCTTTTATCGAAAAAGGTAAATATTTTTGAGATTTCATTGAAGATTAATTCATACCTGGTTATCGTATGAGAATAAATTAATGTAAAAGTGTGATTATTTTGTTATTTGTATGTTTTTTGTTTGCAAGTATTTTAATGAACTTAAATGATTATTTACGTGATTTACGTATCTTATGAAGGTAGAATAGAATATTCTTAATTAGGTCTCGCCTCTCATGTATGAGGTTGTGGGTTTAAATCCGGGCAAGTACCAATGTGACTTTTTCACTTAATATTTATCTACTTTCTAAATTTATCGGTGAAGGAAAACATCGTGAGGAAACCTGGACTTATAAAAGTCTGATATCGCCAACCCATCTTGAGCAAGCGTGGTGATCAAGGCTCGTGCCTTCTCTGTTGAGAAGAGGCCTTTTGCCCAGCAGTGGGACAGTAATAGGCTGGTATTATTATCATTATGGACATACAAGTTACATTCATAAAAAATAACATTTCAAATAAGGTGACACAGTGGGCAGGGGCGGTCTTATCGCTAAAGTATGTTTAGGGGCCCTTTCAGGGCGTTAGGTTCATCACATCTAAATCGTCATTGGGGAAGCATTAGCGATTATAGTCACATTCTCGTCAGAAAATGCTCAAAAAGCTGCCATCAGACAGAAAACGGTTCGAACACTATTCAGGGTGAAAAATAGGTCAAATATTACAAAACTAAGTTTCGGCTCGTCCACTCAGCGTAGTCTCTCGAGCACTAGCGTAAATAAACTTTACTAGCTCAAAAACTTCCCGTCCCGACTAAATAAGTATGTATTTCGGTAGAATTATGATTTGTCGGTCCCCATAGTACGGAGCTGAATAAATTTTATTAAATCCGGGAACTCTTTATGACCAGCCGAGTCAGCCCGTCCCATCTAAGGGATAATGCAGGATTTTTAATATATTAAATCATTGCTTACTTTAGCTCTGCTGTGTTGAAGAATACTGATTATCCTCCCTCGAAATTTGCTTCAGCAAGATTATAACCGCTTGAGGAAGTGACGTCGAAGCTACTTTCTTTATGTTTGTTTGCGTCAGTGTAACATAAAGTGAGCTTTGTGTAATTTGGACGAGACGAAAAATGGTGAGATTTTGCGTTATTTTGTTGTTTAGCAATCAGCAATGGTACTTTGTTATTTTTTTATTGTTTTCTAGGGTTTGACGCCTGTTTTCGTTTTGGTATTTTGTTCGGTAACGAGACCATAAGTTCAATTATTTTTATAAGTAATTTGTGAATATTGTTATTGTGCAATACAAACAAACGTTATTGAAGAATTGGCTGCACATTACAGACGCCAGCACATCAACCTTGAACCTAATGCTTTACCGATAAAGTTGAAAATCTATTAAAAAAGTTTGACAGATTTGTAGTAGCTTGAAATGCTGTACAACCTGTACCTAAACTACTCGCTATTTTCATAGAGTTGCGGACATAAGCCGTTCGATATACAAAACAATACGTCATACCAATTTTATTTTGTAATTGTAAAAAACAAACATGAAAATCTGAAAAAAGGCTACATGAGTAACTACATATTTTCAGCTACAAAGATTGTTTTGTGACTTCCTCTATAATTTATTGTTTACTTAATATTATACCCTGGTCCAATAAAAGGGAATTTTGTTAGAGCATGTCGCGACATCGTCCCGTGTTGTCGCGTCCAATGATTTGTGAGCACAACGTAACGACAAGGGGGAATGGATGTATACGTCGGGACGAATTATATCTAAGTTTCTGGGCGAGAACTAGATATTTTTAGAATTTCAGATAAATGTTACAAATGATTTGGTAACTATTGAGGAGAGTATTAGAGAACTTTTATAACTGTACTTTCTGTATTTAGATCGATATAATATTATTGTCATTTAGTCAAGGGCAGCAATAGATAGACAAATGAACTGACTTCTTAACAAAATTACTATCAGCAAATTAATTGCGGACAATAAACTACCTTAAAACACGGTCCTTGGAGCTTCAGAACCATTGAAAGCTCTGAGATTTTCTGGAAACATCACTGCCAACTTGAATTAGAAACTTTAAAATAATTCTAATATCTACAAGTTTTTACAAAAAGGCTACTCTCTATCGGTCAATTTGGCGACACTTGGGGGAGGCTTATGTCCAGCAGTGGAAGTCTTTCGGCTGAAATGATGACTCTCTGTTATACTGTTGACATCTAAGTTCTACCTATCATAACATCCTAACTCCGTTTACAACACGATGCTATCCACAACCATCAGGCGCCTAATCTAACTGTACAGCAATCTGCATTCCTACGAATTTTTCTGAATCGATTCTGCGATTAGTCAACAATACCACTAAAGTTTTAGTGGGTAAATGCTAGCATATTCTAAAAACGCATCATCATCTCGACTAACCCAGCCATAAGATAATCTAAAACACTATTTAAAACGCTATAATAAAATACTAACTCGCAATCATTATCATCCTAACTCCATTTGCCACACTGTGTCATCCGCTGCCATCAGGCGCCTGATCTAACCGCAGAGCAATTTGCTCCAAATTCGCATTCCCACGTATTTTTGCTGCATTATTTTTAAATTACCAGCTCTGGCTTCATGGCGATTTTATTTCGTACCGTCGGTGCGGGAAATGAGAGAAACAAGACTGTGCGGATGGAAATTTGGATATAGCACGCTTTGTGTGTACGACTTTTTTATTCGAATAACGTTGCGTCCCTTGATTGTTCTACATTTTTGTTTTTATTGTTCACGTTGTACTCGATGGTTATTCAACAGGCTCTATCAGACAGATAAAATGAATCTACAAACTAAACTTTTCCCTTCACGAAGTAAATATACGGGTACTTACTTCACTTTAATGATATGTACTTTTTTGTATTAGGTAGGTTTAATAAATATATCGATTTATAGTCTGGTATATTAAAACCATAAATCTATTTTTTTTTTCTAAATTGCAAAAAATCCCCAAAGCAAATTCCATGATGTATTTTAGGTATGTAGGAAGGTTATAATCAAAATTCATTTACCCATTATTGCATTTAATCGAGTTCTTTAAACACCAATTAAACTAAAGGGTGTAACAAGACCCTTAACGAAGCCAAAAGGTACTTGTTCTCCCCGTCATTGCGATATTTTTTTTGTTCTAGACCATACCTGGGAACCTTCTAGTTACGGAGATATTGGGGGTCAAATTTCCAACTTTTTCACAAGTTTTTCTTTTTTATACTTGTTTTTAATGTAAGATTTTTACTTAAAACACCTCCACGTCCCCGTACTATTCAATGCATCTATCAGCATAGTATTTTGAGTGCGTTACATTGAGTTTTACGGTAAAACGTGATGTTTCACACCAAAAAAAAGTCGCCGCACCAAAATATTTTTTGCGTAAAGTTACCTATTTTGATGTACCTAGTGCTTGGTTGACGGCTTCGTGAAGGGTCCTGTTACACCCTGTATAATCACAATCAGATAATTAGATCGATCTTAAAAAAAATTGGGTGTGTGATTAGATTAGTGCTGTGGTAACGAAGAGTATCAGCAGTGTTCGCACAGATTTATTTATTTTGGATTAACAACATTACACTTGATTTTTTAAATTTAATATTGTAAAATGTAATGTTTTGTTTTGGGTACCATATTTCTGAAAGCAAGATGTTATTTCGAGATGATTATGCAGGCTTTTCTTTATATCAATCCATGAAAATTACATGGCCACACATTTTGTATGCCAAAATATATTATCAAACAAGATCTAGAGATGAATGCTGTACATCATCGCCCCCAAAAATATGAACATGAAGTAGATGCAATAATTACAACGCAACAACAAATCCGAGGCAATACAAGACACGTGTTTGCCCATCCACGGGGCATCCTCGAGAGATGTTGACTACCTACTTGACTGCTCGGGCATTCATTAAAAAGAAAGAAGACCAAAGACGTCTCATAAAATCCGTTTATCCCGCGATCTTATCTGACAATGAAAAATCGCCTCAGATAACATTATTATAACACTATCATAACTTAATGGGATAATAATTGGCTCCACCCAGTGCGGTGCTAAAGCAATCACCCTGATAACTTATTAATTTATAGCACCCAGTAAAGCTAGTAAATCTGCAGTTGGTGCGTTTTATTTATTTGGTTTTTAGGAAAACTTACAGCTAAACAGCCAATGAGTAATAATTTAAACAAAATATGGCCAATTACAAGTTTCCACGTGTAGTTTTTAAATATGAAACAGAAACATTTTATTAATATACAATTTTATATAATACCAACGAGAAAAATTACTAGGACTGGGACTTTGTTTTTGTAGGACAATAGATCTTTGTTATATTCATTCTTCTTTCTTCCTCTTGTGGTTACAGCCTAACCTGGTGTCAGAGTTTTTATGCCACCCATGGGCCTCTGACTTGGCTTTACATGCCGTCGAAAAACATTTCTCAGGCATGCTGGTTTCATCATCACGTTTTCCTTCACCGAAGCAAGTGATAATTAACAAAACGCACATGAATCTGAAAAATCAGAGGTGCGTGTCTCGGGTTCGAACTTCAGACCTATGTTCGACGGTCACACCACTAGGCTATCACTGTTCTAGTTCGCCGTCCGTCCATCTTATGACGACAGGCCATGTCGACGCGTTCGTGTTCCACTCGCGTCCACAAGGGCCGATGCCTGCCGGGGCTGAGGGTCTGTTCGAAAGAGATATCGCGGCCCTGGAACACAAACGGCTAAGATGGAACGTGGGTGGGTTTCAGTCAGTACAAGTCTGATACTCCCTTCTACTCGGCCCAGAGCGAGACCCCGTCATTTGATGATTTCCCATATGGAATAAAAAAAGCTATCACTGCTTGTTTATTTCATATAATAGCTATCTCTTCGCTGTGCAACTAATCTACATAACTATTTTCATTGGTCACACTCAAAGAAGTTGAAAATCACGATATACATTATATATATATATATATATATATATATATATATATATATATATCGTATGATGCGCTATCGATTCAAGACTTCGAGGGACCTCGCGCACTACGCGGCCAAGACCACTCATGACCAGCCGATATCTCGAACAAAACTGGTCGGAGGCCGGTTGTGTGACCAAACGTTCTTCCTGGTCGACTTATGAGCTTCTGCGCCCAAAAGTCGCAGTTGTCAACCGCTGTCAACTGGTCATTACCAGTTGACAGCGGTTGACAACACCGTCAACACACCGGCAACACCGTCAGTCTCTTGGTGGACATTTCCACCAAGAGACTGACGGTGTTGCCACGTTGTATGGCAATGCTAAGCCTCTGGCCAAGGTAAAAGCCAGCCCTTGGGTGCACGGGAATTGTCAACTAAGCGTTTTGAAATTTCCTTGAAAAGGCTGTGAGCACTCGGACCCCACGGTCCTAGAGTTTCAACCCTAAACGGCTGGAAAATATAGTTACTAAGAAGGTTATTGCTATTATACAGGGTGTAACAAGAACCTTTACGAAACCGTGACCCAAGCAATAAGCTGCACCAATTGGGTACCGCAGTTGTATTAAAGCTTTCATACAAATGGGGTACCCAATTGATGCAGCCCACCGTACATCAAACCTGAAACTTTGCCCCCAATATATCCGTAACTAGAAGGTTGCCAGATAGTCTAGAAAAAAAAATATTACACACATAGCAGGATGCGCTAGGGAGATGGGACGTCGCGGATGCGTTCCACACTAAAGACCTACTCATCTTCCATGGAAACAAAGACATAATTATGCCGTCCAGTCTTTTGCCACTGTCGCGTGCCAAGCCATTATTAGGTTCTAATAATTTTCATTTATTTTAAATGGTAATCTACCAATATTTGTACTTAGATTAAACAATTAACAATATTGCCATGAGTAAACGCATAATCTATAGTGGCCAGGGAAGCCATTTCTCTGTAATTGACAGCACGACCTGACATGAACAACCCTCCGTAACAATTCAGAGAGTTTTGTTAGAGCAAATATAGGGGTTGCTTTAAAATATACTAGAAAGTACTATGACAGCACTTTTATTTTCTTTTTAGGGTTGTACCTGAAAAGGAAATAGGAACCCATAAAGCATCACCTTCTCATCCGTCTGTCTATCCATCTGTCAAGACCCTTTTTCTATAGAACGCGTTGAGGCATAGCATAATCAGCCTTCAATGTTCCCACTGCTGGGACACTTGGCCTCCTCTCCATGAGAGGGAATGGGCTATAATCCACCACGCGGGCCCAGTGCGGGTTGGTAGATGCCACATGTCTTCGAATTTTTGGTTCTAGGACATGCCGGTTTCCTCAGGATGTTTTCCTTCACCGTTTTTGAGAGCAGTGGTGATGAAATAATTTACACAAAGTAACGCGCCTGCCTGGGTTCGAACCCACGACTTACTGTTCGTAAGTCGGGGCCGCCACCACTGGGCCACCGCTGCTCTACTGGGCCACCGCTGCTCTACTGGGCCACCGCTGCTCTACTGGGCCACCGCTGCTCTCGCGTTGAGTCAAGTTGAAATTTATATCAATACATGAGTCTACGGTTTTTTTCAGCTCTGAAAAAATCAAACTTGTGAGTCAACGCAATCAAAAGATATATGAACATTTATGTCGCATGTTTTTGCATATTTCACAATCAAAATTCAAAACCTATGGGGTACTTCCCGTTGATCTAGAATCAAGAAATTTGGCAAGAAGTGATGTCACATATGTAAAGGTAAAAATCTGAAAACCGTAAATATGTAGTTTAATAACAAATTGTAAAAACCTACAAGTTTGTATGGAACCCTCGGTGTGCGAGTCCACCTTGAAATTTGGCCGGTTTTTTGGAATATAATTTAGTTGATAAAATATAGTTATTGTACTTATTACCAACAAAAATTTCTTGACATATTATACTAAGGTACCCAATTTACCAAAAAATACTGTCCACAATTCACAAAAAATACCCACGTAGTTACGTGAGTACAAACTATAATGGCCATATTTTCTTCCCTTACACTCAGACAGACAATATGCATTATGTATGAAACAATAAATCTATATAAAGTGCCTGTTAACTTAAATAAGGCAACCAGTAACACCTCACGGTTTTGGTAGGAGGCAATTCGTTAGTGTATATAGTTGTTACTTTTCGGGAAAACGTGTCAATTATTGCAATTTATGCCTTATTGACAGTGTACACAAGACACATGACATGTGATCGTGAACAGTGATTGAATATATTTTATACAGGGTGATGTGCAAAGTTCAATCACCTACACTGTCGAAATGTGTGCACCAGCTTATTTCTAAAAAAAATATTTACGGAACGATTTTGTAGAGAAACCGACGTTAATACTAATATTAATAAGATTTAGGAAGAACAAAAATTTCGTCACCCTTGGATGATTTAGGAACAGTCGTAATATTATATGATATGTTATATACTAATAAAAGTAGGGTGAGCTTTAAGGTTCCGTCTTGACTAGGTCTCACTTATCCCTGGCAACGAGTACCTGTACCCTTAAAGTAGTTCATCTACTTACTGATCACTTTGTGGTTTTATTCTAAACCCTAACCAGTGTTTCTAGTGAACACCACATTGTGTACTAGAGTAAAATCAGCATATTATAGAATTATGTACTGAACTCATGGTAATAGTTAGGACGACGTTGATGTCCCTAAAACCGTGTATATGACACAAGTAAAATAAAATTTTCAAACATCGTTTTTTCCTCGTGTAAGTTTTCTTAATACACATTCCATAATGTATATTGAAATAATAAGTACGAATACAATATATGACACTTTATTTCCTTGAAAAGCCTTCCCCGACGAAAAAAGTAATAAGAATGTAAGTAATTTAATTGTTTTTTTAAATCCTCGTGAATTTAAAGCACGTAAAAGTTCAAATATGTTTCAGGAAACTGTAAACACTGAAATTGTTCGCCGTTTTTCATAAAATCTAACTACAACACAGGTGAGTCTACAAAACCATTTATGTTTGAGATTTAACCTGTGAAATCCCAATCAAAACCGATGCAGTCATTCTGAACGAGGATCCGTAGATCTAAGCAAACAGACAGGTATTAGGGTTCCTACGTTATTTATGCCGTGATTTAAACCAAGGGGGTTCCATAATTGATCCTCCCAAAGGTCTATTTTCTTTTAATTAAAACATTTGTGAATCGTAAAACTGTATAACCGTAGCAATTCTTTTCGCAGACGAGGTACTTATATAAAAATATGGAATCCTAGAATGTGCTCATAAACATTTTAAGTGGAGCTAAAAAAGTTGGCGCTTATTTGACGTGTATAACGAGATTTCTGGGGTATATGAGGTTATTTAAATTGTTTTAATATTGTTCATTTATAAAAGAGGATAGGCCCAGAGGTAATGGATCCGACTTACTTGTGTTAGGTCTTTGTTTCGAACCCTAGCAGGCGCATTACTTTGTATAATTTATTTCAACACCACTGCTCTCAAAACGGTGAAGGAAAACATTGTGAGGAAACCGGCCTATCCTAGAACTAAACATTCGAAGACATGTATGCCCTCACTGGGCTATAATTTACATTACAGCCCACTCCATGTCATGGAGAGGAGGCCAGTGTCCAGTCGGCCTGTAATTGTTTACCCACGAGCTTCTACACCAAACACCAAACTGCGCTCCAGAACTCAAATTGCTGACGTAGATCATAAAGCTGCCAAACTAAAGTGTGACTGGGCAGGCCATGTCTGCCGGATGCCGGCAAAGCTGTGGGCCCGCATATCACAAAACTGGAGCCCTGAGACAGCTAGACGGGGTCGCGGCAGACCAAGGAAAAGATGGCGGGACGCCTTGGATGACTTTCTCGTTAATTGGCGAGAAGAAGCGCTACAGCGCGCGCAGGAGTGGGACAGTAAGAGCAAACAAAAAAAAAAGAATTACAATGCATGCAGTAACAAATAATAAATAAATAAATCCATTTAATTCAGGTTCCCCCATATTACAATCACAAGTTACGAAATAAATACAAAAAAATAAACTCGAAACAAATACAATTTACAATATAAAAACAAATTACAATGTCATAAAATCAGAAATAAATGTCAAACAAAAATCAAATCAACGATGAATTCAAATAAAAATAAATTAATCGGAAATTAATAATATAAAAAAAAAACAAAGTTATTATGTATAAATATCAGCTGTTAACGAGCTCCAAATAAAGGGTTTAACAAGATCCTTACCAAAGCCGATAGGCACTTGTTTCCCCCGTCATTGCGATATTTTTTTTGTTCTTGACCATACCTGGGAACCTTCCAGTTACGTAGATATTGGAGGTCAAAGTTCCAACTCTTTCACAAGTTGTTTTGTAATACATGTTTTTAATGTAAGGTTACTACTTTAAATACCTCCACGACCCCCGTACAATTCAATCCATCCATCAGCACAATGTTTTGAGTGCGTTACATTTAGTACTACCGTAAAACATGATTTTCCCAGAAATATTTTTTGCGTAAAGTTACATAGTTTGATGTACATAATGCTTGGTTGACGGCTTCGTGAAGGGTCCTGTTACACCCTGTATAACTCTCACAACTCACAATACTGATTATTTATTAAATGAAATAATGATACAATTCGAAACCGAAAGCTAAGCTATTAAAATTTTAAACTAATCACTTCAAAGACAATTGTAAATAACTTTCAACTTACACAGTCGCAACAGTAACGATATAAACAGCTCTTTATTGTTCATAATAAACAACTCTATTTACGAAACATTTACTCCTTCACAAAGTATTTTAATTATTCCGAGGGTTTAATAAGCGCGAATTAAACTTTTTAATCGGCATTATACAAGAAATCTTGTTAATCCAAGATGATTTGTCTCAGGTTTAAGTACAAATTTAGGAATGGCGGAACCCCGTTTAATCAAAATCTCTGGAACAATAGAGTAATCAGAAATATAATATAATTTTCGTGTTCATTATAAGTCTATCGCGGGAAGGCGAAATTGATCATAGCTGACTGCAAATGAAAAGATCCCAATCGTTCTCTATTACTGGCTGATGACTTAGCGTCGACGCACGCCTCTTGTGTTTGCGACTTTTCGACCTCTCTTCTTACCTATATATTTTGATTACACAAAGGTTAATAAGGTCCTTGGGCTATAATGAAAGTGATTTGTAAATCAAGGGCGAAAAAGAACAAACGAAGTGATGTGGCAATATTGCAAATGTACCTTTTGGGTTTCGACTGTTGGCAGACGGAGACTGTACTGCGACACAATTTTTACGACTTTCGAAGCATATTCGCTTCGGCTCGCCGATTTAAGAAAAAAAGTAGTTTAGGAAACCCGATATCATTTTTCAAGACTGTCAATAAATAACCCACACAACTTTATATATGTAGACTTTTTTTTCAACTCCCTGTTACATGTATGGGGAGGGCCTTCCACATATTTTTTTCAGAATTTCGCTTCACTTTTGTGTAGCGGTTAGAGGACGCCTACTCTCCAAATGTCAACTGTGTGGTGCCAAAAGTCTCGGAGTAGAGTGACTGTGACGTACAGATGGACATAAAGACCGAAAGACAGACAGACAGACTAGACGAATCTACATATATATAAGGGTATATAAGGGTTCCGTTTTTTGCCATTAGGCAACGAAACCCTAAAAAAGATGGCGGGCGGGGTTAGTTCTGATTTTGGCTAAACACCAATAGATCTTTGCATAGCTATACGTCGCAAACAAATGCGGTATGGACATTATTTTAGAAATTACAAAAACATTGTTCAGACTGTAAAAATGGTGGGCAAACAAATATTATTGCGGTATCGTTATATTTTTCTAACTTTGAATAACAAAACAGCCAAACAAAAGAACGCTCTTGAAAACGTACAAATAATGAGGATATCCATAACAAAGACCAAACATTTAATGACCGGTTTTGATTTTAACAGAACATACCTTGGTTACATTTATTCTATATGAAAAACCCGAGCTGCTTTTACAAGTCTCACCGTAAAAAGGACGTTGAAAGTTATGAGGGTAGGGGAAATCCTCGTAAATAGCAGTGAGGGAGAATGGGGATAAAGGAATAATATATCAATACGAATCTTTAATATTCGCGCGCCGGTACCGTAAATCAAAACGAATGAAACCGAGTCATAAATCAGGGTGCGTTTTTGCCTATTTTTAACGTTTCAAATTGTTGTATAGAATACCAGAAACAAGCCACCGTTGTAATTAAAAAATTGATGAACATCATGATTATTGCTAACTTAACTTTGATGACCCGAATGGCGCAGCGGTAGTGAGGCTGCCTTACGTTCTTAGGGTCCCGGGTTCGAATCCCGGTAGGAGCAAATGTTTGTGTGATGAGCATGGACATTTGTTTCCGAGTCATGGATGTTTCTATGTATAATAAGTATGTATTTACAAACAAAAAGTATCTATGTAGTATTATCAACTATCTGGTGTCCACGACACAAGCCTCGTTGCTTAGTGTGGCACCTAGGCGCTGTGTGTAATGTCCAGCGATATTTATATTTATTTATTTATTTTTATTACTTTTTGAGGGGTTGAATTATGATTTTGGATTTTTTATTTTTGACTTCTAACATCGGTCTAACAACTGAAGAGGCATACGCACTTGAGACCTGAACCGGCCAGAGCCACCTTTTGGGGTCTCCACAAAAGGTGTCTTTGCTCCGGTTGACTTGGGTTCGAAGTTGATTGACTTAGAAATTATACAGGGTGTAAAAGGAGCCTTCACGAAGCCGTCAACCAAGCATCATGTACATCAAATTACGAGTAAGTAACTCTACGCAAAAAATATTGCTGGGAAACGATTTTTTTTTTTTGGGTGAAAAATAACATTTTACGGTAGGACTCCATGTTACGCACCCAACACATTGTGCTAATGGAAGGATTGAACAGTACCGGGGGTCGTGGAGGTGTGTGAAGTAAAAATCTAACACATAAAACATGTATTAAAAAAAAAAAAAGTTGGAAGTTTGATCCCCAATATCTCCGTAACTAGAAGGTTCCCAGATATGGTCTAGAACAAAACAATGATTGCAATGACGGGGAGAACAAGTACCTTTCGGCTTCGTTAAGGGTCTTTATACACCGTTTAAAGAGGTTTGGATTTGTTATTCATGAAAAATTCAAGGTTTTTCTTACTTAGCTTGTTGTGTCCCACTGCTGGGCAAAGGCCTCTCCCGTTCCTTGCCAACTCTCTCAGTGTTTTGCCTTCTCCGGTCAAATTAGTCAAAGTCAGGAAGGAGTCGAAATTCCCCATCCAAAAAACTAACCAAATGCGTATACAGCAGTAATTATTGAACCATACTACGTATACACTTCTGCATACCCCGTCTAAGTATACAGGCGTGATGTTATATTTATGACTAAAGTACTTGTGTGAAAATGAATGTGAGATGGAATCCACCTGTAAGCTATTTACATAAATCGGATTTTCGTGGCATTACATTGCGCACCGTGTATTGGAATGAAATTGGTATGGTTTCTACGCATATTTCTACATAGTAATTAATGTTTTTAGAAGACTTATTAACCAGAATGAAATATCTAACGTAGGTACACAAAACACTTGTTTTAGAAGGTTAAGTCGACCGCGTATTGCTTTATTAATTATTTCAAAGGAGTCTACCCACTACACTGTACCATACTATGACTGTGGTATGAACGTATCAGGCAAGAAAATACACTAGACAAGAACTACTATGTCCAATGGTAGTACCAACATCGTATCATACCCGTTTATAACGGGCTTAGAACGATCATCATACTCGGTTAGACCCTGTCGTCTTTGTATTGAAAAGTATGAGATTATGCCCACTACACCGTTCCGTCACCTTCGCGTGCTATGCACGGAGCGTTAAGAGGAAATGCGGGTAGTCTTTTCTCCATACAAACGCTCTCGCCTGTTTTCTTTCTGGTTTATTACCGTAGAGCTATGATTTTTTACAGATAAATACATATCAACCTTTTCTATGTCCCTATGTTTTCGTTTTTGATTATACATAATCTGTATTAGCACTACAACCTTTACAAAATGCTAAAAAAAGGCCAATTTGGACCGCTGTCAACAGAGGCCTAGTGTACAAACTATTAAAGAAAAAAGAAAAACATATTGTGTATGAAATATATTTTAAATTGGTGGAATATTGGAGGAGGAAATAGTCGAGAGCCAAACCTCGAATTATGACTTTTAACTTGTCGGATCAGTAGTTGTCCTTATCGCACCAATGTTAAAATCGCGCTCGTTGAGGGACAGCAATAGTTTCCTCAAATACCGCAACTACCGCATTTGCTCTTAACAAATTGTCGGCGAGAATATTTTGACGGTGCCGAAGTACCGATACGCTACGTGTATGGTACGCGACGGTGTTGGTTCACATACTTTCTAATAAAAAGAATATTTTTTGTCTGATACGTTCGTGGGTAGAAGCCTTAAACTTTATAAAATGCCTAGGTTTATACTTTGTGTATGATGTATCAGTCACCAAGACCTTACTTGTTTAACTTTGCTGGGATTTTTTGACAAAAGTGGTTATAAGATCAACTAAATCTACGTAGGGTCCGGTAAAATGACAGGCAAATTTACTTCTAAGGTTATTCAAAGTTTGGAAAACTCCTTGGAGTGTGACTATAACGAGCAGCAACCAATACGTTAGCCATCAATATGCCGAAGTATTAAATTGAGACAAAAAAAACAGCATTTGGATATACTACAAAAACAATCAAATAAATGTGACTCCCCTGAAAATAACTCTTCCAAAGAATTCATTAAACATTCAACATTACACAGGATCGTAATTGGTAAATGCAGCGTCACTGTGATTTAAATGTGAATGAAGTCTCTCAATATTGCAGCCATGTCGTTCAATGGCAGACGTGGCTCTGGCTTCATTTGTCCATCCTCCACGCACTAGTGATGCACAATCCGATACGATACATGACAGTATCGATACGACATGATGTGTTACTCCGATATTCTGGATCTATTCAAACGAATACGATATAATACTTGGATCGATAAAAAAGTACCTTTATCAGAATAATACCTATCTTATAAATTTACAAATATTACATGATCAGACAATTTAAATTACTTAAGGAGTAAAAAATAATTCCCGAAAAATTGCTGATGAAAGAGCTTATCTTAGAGGGATCATGAATAAGTAAGATATGATACTTTTATTTTTATCAATAAAAAAACAAGTGTCGTGTATCGCAGAGGACGATACGATACGATTTGATTTTTGAAGAATAAATACGAAACCTCAATTCTCGAAGACTCGATTTATATATGGCAATTGAATCGCCCCCTATTACATAGGACTAAAACATAACTGGCGTAATGTGGGTATACTATTAGGTACTCTTTTGCCTAGCCCTACGGGGATTACAGCCGTGTTGTTATGTTATGCGTTAATACGAAGCCATTCAATAAGATCCTAGAATCGTATCATACAGTTGCGATCCGGATCGATTCAAAGTATCGATACCTATAAATTCAAGTATCGTGCATCCCTACCACACACGCATTTAAATTCAAATGAGCTATTCAAGCTACTCACAAACCCGTTATTTTACAGAATGCACCATTTACTTAAAATTCCAATACAAAATACTACTAAAGGGAGCTCAGTCGCCAAATCAGACCACTAGAAATGTGACTTTTATTCATTCTAGTTCGCGATCCGAGATATTTTAAATCGAATTCGGCAGTCAATGATATTCAATCGTTGAGAACGTTTCATGAAGCGCTGTAGGATTTGAGTTTGGGTGTTGAGAAATATTTTAAGCCTGTAGTAAATACCTAAAACGAGTTTCAAGAAAATTTATTAGTAATTTTCAGGTCTCAATCCAATACAACATGTTATTTCGTCTATGATCTAAAGTCTTGCAAAACTCGCTAATTTATTATATTCTTACATACTTAAAAAGCATTGGCTCAAAAAGTTTTGAAACCGAAATTCCCGACCTGCTAAGTTTATTTCACCCCTACAAGGTAAAACACAAATACATGAGTTACCCAAAAAAATAAATATAAATTAACATAAAACGTACATTACACATGGCTGCCCGTATAATCATTGTTAGTCTAGAACTCAGTATTCTATATAAAACTCGTTCCTTAATTTAGTAGTTTTAATATACGTAAACTTATGCAAGCTGTATGCAATTTTCCTCAAACTTTGCACCTGTTAAGCTGTATAAAATTTGTTTAACAAAACACTCTTAGTTCGTGTGTGGGAAATTCACAATTAAGCCAGAATGTAGGAAAGTACTTACTAAAAAGTTTTGCATAATTAAAAGTAGATCCATAATGCATTTCATTATGTAGAGAAGTAGCTAAGGATATGTTTTTTACAATTAAATTAGTAACGTAATACAAGGTATTCTATCGTGACATTACATCTTAATGAATTCTACTGACATACATTTCTTTGAATTTAATTTATATTGATTTTGAATAAATATTTAGTTACATTATTAAAACTAATATTAAGACTAATAATGTTGGGACCAACGTGGAATGTACTGTTTTTTTTCCTGGCTTTACGATGATTATTTAATTGTTGTGTTACATTTATTGTTAAAACCACTGTTCGACACAAATGTAAGTTTGTTGATGAATAAATAAATAAAGC
This sequence comes from Eugnorisma glareosa, assembly GCA_947578425.1. NCBI lineage: Eukaryota > Metazoa > Arthropoda > Insecta > Lepidoptera > Noctuidae > Eugnorisma > Eugnorisma glareosa. The sequence continues at coordinate 15,306,031 of OX387970.1, read as the reverse complement.
ACCTACCTATAATGTGCATGACGTATCTATTATGAAACATAAGCCAAAAATTATGTGAATCGTAACTTCTTTATGAACAAATCCTTTACCTATCCTTTCTTACGTCCTTTTTTACGTAAGACCCTAAGTAGGTACCTACTTAATTATGTATTATTTTAAGTGGTCTAGCCCTTCCAATCCAGATACTGGCTAGAATAAGACCCGTGGGTAGAATGATGAGGGATCCAGAGGCCTTAGCACGAGCGAGAGGTGTAATCGTAAAGTAAATACGTCGAAGTTTTTAATCGAAAATACAAATCATCCTTAAATTGTTTGCAACAAGCACAACCAGTATCATTCGTTGATATGAATAACTTAAAATTATGAAAATATTATACGGGGTGGAAGAGCCACCGACACGAAAACGGTTATCATGTATTGGACCATACCTTTATGAAAAAGTAAACAATAAACTTAAAATCCTCCCCTTGAGAAAGTTTTGGTGCAAAAAACAGGTTCAGGATTGGTTGCTTGGGCTTAATTATGTTGAAACGGAAAACCTCTTATCGTTCAACCATTCAAGTATTCATCATATACACACTCATCATATACACACTCATACTCATCACATACGTGTGTATCTCACACTCATCACAAACACACTCACACACACCATATACACACTCACCCTCATCACATATACATAAACACTTGGTTACCTTTTTGTCCTAAGCTTAATTAATTATGGGTTAGTCACCAACTGGACACGAGAGACTGGACACACGTGTGTCCAGTTGGTGAAACTTAAAATTAGTATCACTTATTATTTCGTCATCTGGACACGCCAACATTTTTACGCGTGTCCAGATAGTGAAACTTAAATTAAATCACTTTTACGTTTTCACCAACTGGTCACACCCAGTATTTTTTGCAAAAAAAGGGTAGAGTCAGGTTAATAATCGTCGTTCATTAAATTAGTGAACGAAGCAATTTCGTGAAAAAGCTGCCGCACTGTTTTGCTTGAAAAGTCTAATTAGCTTCTATTTAAGACACATTTTGAAATAAAACGAATACACAATTTGTTAAAAAAAAACTGGCCGATCCAAAAGGGGCACATAGGTATATCAATGGTATTACTACATATAATAAGACAGATAAAATATTCATGAAAGTGAAAATATTAATAAATTTTAAAAGGCATGAGTTTTGTCCCGAATTACCAGCGTTTTCCAAAATTCTAGTTAATTTTTAAAACGTGACAACACCATCTTCTTTTTCTTTTTCTTATTGTCCTTTACTTATTGGTATTAAAAAATATTGTTCGTATATAATCTCTTTGCTTTTGCACAAAGAGGTTTGTTTTGAAATGTCTCGCACAAAGGAACTATATTCAAATTATAACAACACAAATTTATGTCAATCAAATTGACATTGACTATGACATAAAGTTACCAGCGTAATAAAAATCTATACACATATTTAAGCTTCCTTTCGTTTTATTAAAAAAACTTTTCTATTCAGAAACCCCTAACAAAGTTACACTGATAGTATAGTCAACTAAGTACTTTGGGAAAACTATTAATTCAATTAGAAATATTCCTATTTATGGATAAGAAAACATAAAAAATAATAATGATGTACATTTTAAGTTACGGTAAGTTACCAATATTTCACATTTTAAGCCCGGTATGAGTTTATTTCTCTGTTATGTGCTTTGTTAATATTGAATGGCAACGTTGAGGTACTCTCGACTTTTCGAGTCATCATCATTCTCCTGCCCTTATCCCAACTTATTTGGGGCCGGCGCAGCATGTCTTAATTTTTCATACTTCTCAACTTTTAAAATTATTTAATTATGAGTTCTTTTCAAAATCTCCTATATAATTTTACAATATTCTTCACTTTTTTTATTTTAGTATTTGTAATACTTTTATTTTTGTACAATAATAATAATAAGGTAACCTAACCACCAGTAGCTTGGACCCTGCACCCGACAACGGCGGACCACTATTTTTTATATTTTTAAACGTTTTTGTATAAGTTTTTTTTTAAAGAAATATTTAAATGATTAATGATGTTTATTTTGCAAATAGGTTTTTAAAAACACTTTTACACGTCTCTTTTTTTTAAACTAGATGGGGCCGGTGTTTCGTACCTGACTACTCTGAGAAGAAACAGCCGAAACAAACTCAGAGGATCTCTTTTAAAGTCCAGACATAATCTTGGTTAACTCACATGAGGACTATGCAGATTAGTGTCTGAGATGGTCTCTTGAAGAAAGAACCACACAGATTTGAGTGGACCTGTCCAGTCAGTGCAAGCATTTGTCAGTTATCGTGTAGCTCGACTTATAACTCAAGGAGCTCAATGACACGACGAACAATACCAAAGAAAGGACATTTGGGTAGGTCGCTTATAGTACTCAAACTGCCAGACAATCGTGGGAAAAATAAAAAACGAACAAACAAAAAAAAAAAGAATTCCCACATGAGGTCCTCACATTCACAATAATCAAATAAAATTAATAAGTAATACTCTACAAAATAAATGTCATTAAATGTGAACATTAACAATAAAAAATAAAAATAAAAGTAAAATACTTAACAAAGTAAGTATTCATGTCAAATCATTAAATATACAACATATAGGTACAATACATATATATTAAATAACATTATGAAAAATATAAAACAAAATAATAAAAATAATAATCAAATACTAAAAGTATTCATGTCAAATAAATTAAATGTCACAGTGTATATGAGAAAGGAATCAATAATAAACAAGCAAAATTTCGACATTCACAGAGTAAATTTAATTGGAGCAGCTTAATCCCAAACCTTTTTATCTTCGAGATAGTGATTAATGTTATAGTAGGCTTTCAGACATAGCTTCCGTTTTATAAACGATTTGAATTTATTTAGGCTTAGTAATTGAATATGACTAGGAAGTTTATTGTAAAAACGTATACATTGGCATCTGAACGTACCCCCTATTTTTTTTTAGCCTCGTTTCAGGAACAACAAATTTGTGTTTGTTCCTCGTATTTATGTTGTGGATATCACTGTATTTTTTAAACAAATTAATATATATAATATTTAAAACTGTAAATTAAATATGTTATGAAAATGAATAAAGGAAATAATAATAAGGTAATAAGGTTTACCAAGCAAAAAAGTAAGGCAGGTTTTTCATGTTTGTGTGTTTTTGATATAATAACCTGACTGTACCCTTTTTTCACAAAAAAAAATGCGTGTGTCCAGTTGGCGAAAACATAAAAGTGTTTTAATTTGAGTTTCACTATGTGGACACACGTCAAAATGTTGGCGTGTCCAGATGACGATATAATAAGTGATACTAATTTTGAGTTTCACCAACTGGACACACGTGTGTCCAGTCTCTCGTGTCCAGTTGGTGACTAACCCTTAATTATACTGTAACGGCTGCATCTTTTCTATGTTCCTTTATTTTATCATTCGTATTATCTGTTGAAAGAGACTGGATCCTGCGACAGGGTATCCTAGTGCGGGATCCAGTGTCATATCTAAATATTGTAACAGTTTTTATGGATCAATAAACATTTTTGTATTTTGTATTTTTGTATTCAGTACATCATTCTGAGGGGGCCACATAGAAATTTTCCATCGGGTATTAAAAAAAAAAAACGAGTATTTCTAATTAAAAAAATCGACGTATTAAGATTTCGTTCTATTCCTCTTCTCTATACCTCTAGATACTCTATTCCTCTATACCCACTTTTGCGATCTCAGATATTTCGTTGAACATAATAACGAAATTGACCTACCTATATATTGATAAATGAAAGGCTTCATTGAACGTAATGATATAGAATTACAACTCTAACAAGCAGTAAGTAATCATGTTTAGAAAGGAAATAAAGGAATCGACGAAACAGACATTATTCGTATACAATATTAGTCGAATTATTACCGCGACCCAATTCGTCAATGTTCTCTTGTCGAGCCTTCCCGTTACACAGCCGATACTTTATTCCGATTTCCCAATAAATTTGGTTCAATCACACTGAGAGCCCAGTTTATTTCTCGATGGCAGCCAAAGAATAAATTTCCACTTCGAATATTAGAGAAGTTTCATCAAGAACTTTCACAATAGTCCCCTCTCAAACTCGGCCCAAATGCCGTTATTCAAATTTTACTTTTGATAAGAAATTGAATAGATATCCGAATCACGAATTGTTGTTAACTTTAATGATAGCAATAAAACAGTTATTTTTGCTTAAAAAAGGATGGTCAAGTGTGAGTCGTATGTGAAAAGATGCATGGAGTCTATGGAAATAATACAAGATGAAAGGGACACACATTTCACGTATTCAGTATAATTATAATCCTGAATCCCCCAACATAGAATTTTTTCAGCGGTAATTTAAAAAAAAAACAGCTGTTCCATATATTTTGACTGTGTTTTTTTTTATTTTTGTAGGAGACATCCGTGTTTATTTTTAAATGACCGTCGACAAAATTCTATTTCTACTGTTGTGTTATAATACTTTTAAATGATGCCTTAGACTTTTCTGATATTTGGTTTTATGTTATAAGCACTATTATTATTTTTTCTCCTTTTTGTTCTGTTTAGTTACCAAAAGCCAATAGTTAATCCAATAATCTGCTTATCAAAACAACTCGACCAAAGATAAAAATAACTTTCAAAAAGAAAACTGCTTGAACACTCTTTGAGCCGGCTCCATTGAAACCAACGTCCAAGCTAATCTTCCGTTATAAAGTGCATTCTATCTTTATCTTTTACATTAAACTTTTTATTTCTTTTATCACCTACAATGGCCCCATCCCCAAAGTTTATTTTGAAAGCGAAAGAACTTAAAGCCTTTTCGGGTTATTGCTTTTTTTTCAAAGGGGCCGTCTTATTACCCCCTTGAGTATCGAAGACACATCTGTAAATTGAAATGGAAAAGGGTCAAAACTCGTAAGGGTAATAACTATAAGTTTTGTGATCGGTACTGGCACCTTGACGTAACCTTGGAGATATTATTAGGTATTTTGTATTATGGGGGTGCGCATTTCGGCGATTTTTTTTATTGAGTGTTGTTTTATTCATAGGAAACGTAGTTTTTAAACCAGGGTTCGAATTGATAATTATTTTGATAATAACATCATACAGATATTTTTATTTTTCTAGGAACTTTTCCTGTATCGTGGGTGCGTTTACAAACTCACATAAGTTATATTTGCATTGAGTTTAACCCATAAACAAAATGTTTAGTACATGTTTATTGAGTTTTGCTTGTTACTATTTTTCACTATAGACGACCAGAGTGATTAATAATGATGCTGCTTCCAAAAAGTAAGGCCCAGGGTTTGGGTTGAATTCGAGTGCGTTAAAACAAATTGTTATAACATAGATTTATGATACTTATCAAAGCAAAATTTTTATCTTGATAATTTTGAACCCCATTTTAAATATATATTTTTTTTGATATTTTTTTGATGTCTTAAGATAACATAATTATAGGTCGGAGATGTCAGGATTTATTCCGCTAGGCTTCGACATCATGTGGGCAGACGATGGGTGTCGTGCTATGAAAAGACACTGAGCGATACACTGTTTCTAGCAAAACCAACGAATTACTTGAGATTCCAACTTAACACAATAACACGGGGCACAATTAATCGGGTACAGTTCCAAGAAGTCTCAACTCCACCGCGATCAGACACTGACTGTCGTCCTGGCTCCGAGTTGTCACCATCAGGGCTCTGTAGAAAACACGCTGTGGTGTGGGTAGACATGTACGTAGGTCGCGTCATCCCACCACTACGTGTTTTGATCCATTTTATGCCCATACAAATGACCGGATCCGACTTATATGAAATGGTATGTAGATCAAATATCAAAAAACTAATTTACTAACATAATGGTGTATGTGGTCCGACATACCTACAAGATAAAATCATGCAGGTAGATGAATATATATATACATGCAGATGATGTAGTTCAAACTCTACTGCTCGTGATATTAATTTAAAATCAGACAGAATCACAGAAAAAGTAGGGTCCAATTATAAAATTATATTAATTTAACTTAGCCTTGGCACCATTTCCCTAGGTTTGTATTAAAATCACAGTAAATATTTTAGAAGAAATAGCTTCAAAGGGCAGTCACCCATTTCATTCCACTTGGATGATATTCTTGACGGAAAACTTCAGATCTTTAATAAACCTAATAAAACAATTATTTTTGTTAACAAGGTATCATAAGACCAAAAATTTTGAAATTCTTTTTTAAATTTATTTATGCCATGGACAATTTTTTGGCTTTCACACAGCATTTTGGTTTATTTTAAGCAACACACACAATATTAGCCTTAGAAATAAATATAATGTGTGAAACGAGTATTCTACAATAATAAATTCGTTCAAATGTACGTTCCGTTTATTCCGTGCGTCCATGTTAAGATGAACATGGAGTAAACTCACTCTTAAGTTAAATTCCACTTGCGAAAATACTTTAATTAATTAAATTTTCAGTTTTCATAATATCTACAACAAACTAAGAGACATATCTTAGATTTCTTCGAACACTATTTTAAATGAATTAAACTTTAAAAAGTTTTTAAATTCTTTAATGGGAAGATTTTAACTCTCTTTGAAAATCCTAAGTTTTGATTTCGTCTAGAATTTATTCCTTACCTTACCTATTCAGTTTCATTATCCAATCATGGTAGTTTATACGTATGTGTCACATAATAAACCAGTTGATAACACGAGAACCCAGAAATCGGATTGCCCCGAACTGTATTGGACAAAATTGCTCCTCGCGCTTGATTGCACATTCATTTGGTAATCAATATTCGTTCATTGAACTTAATTTACATTGGCAAAACATGCATGGTAATAAAAACATCAGGTGATTAAACAAGTGAATAATGTGTTGACTTTTTGTTAATAAGTTACTTTAATTTCGAAGTATATTGGCTTTATTAAAAGTTAATAATTGGAGCTCAGGGAGAATTTTGACGGAAAATTACCCATCCGACGCTACCTATAACATTTTGTTTATATGAGTATTACGGCATGGTTGGCGCAGAGGCTGAGCGACTGGTTGTTGTTCTGCACGTCGCGGGTTCGATCCTCACTTGGAACAACTGTTTATATGGCCTACAGGTAGTTTTTCCGGGTCTGGCTGTTTGTGTATGTGAGTTTAAATGATTGTTACGCACCCACGATACAGGAGAAATTCCAAATGTGGGGCAAAGATTAAAAAAAAAATATATATATAATTATTTGTATGATTCCAGCTTAAGAGCACCATCCGTTGTCAAAATTGAAAAGAGTTTTTTGAGTTAATTGTCGACATTACGCTTTACCACAATTATTCAGAACATTTTTAAAGGATAGCGTCGGGGTGTCCTACTTTGTCGCTGATATCAATTTTCATAGCGTCGCCCGACTTCAGCTCGTGTCAATACCTTGCATACACGTAAACGGAAAACCAGACCGGTGTTATAAGACTGCTGTACAAAACGTACACTTTTGTTTGGGTAGGTCTGTGCCGAATGTGGCATCGCTAACGGTAAAAAAAAGCTTTAGCACATATCATAATTTATACAGCGTGTAACAGAAAGGGTATAATCATATGGAATACTGTGGTACGGCCCATCAAACTGAACAACTTTCTCTATGGGACCACCATCGAAATCGTAAAAAAATAATCAGCTGTCCTATACAAAATTTCAATACCTACTCGAACCAAATGTATGGGACAGCTGATTTTTTTTTTACGATTTCGATGGTGGTCCCATAGAGAAAGTGGTTCAGTTTGATGGGCCGTACCACAGTAACAGAAAGGGTATACCTTTCTGTTACATGCTGTATATACAGTTTTAAGACTTTGTTCATATCTAAGGGTGAGATAGATACTAATTCTGTATGTCCTAAAAATTCAAACCGAAGGACTATAACATTTTTTTTTCGGGCGTCGTCGGCGTGGCTTGTTCGTGCTATATCCACAGACGGACCGTTTTTCAAAAACTCCTGTCAAAACTGTTATTGCAACGGAATCCGTCACTTTTTTCTTGATAAGGGAAGGTTGCATAGACAACTTTGTTTTGTAGTTGAAATTGCACGGTGTAGTGTCCCGTAGTCTTCAGTCCAATATGAGCAAAAATCAATTTCGTCCGTTCGCGGCTGAATGCGCCCTTTGTGTGACAGTGAAAGGTTATCGATGTTCGTTTTCACGGATCACTAGGGTCGAGCTAACTCGGAGGGGATGATATTGTTCTGTAACAAGGCTGGCTGTCTATTGCCTAATGGGAGGCGAGAGTGCCTCGTATTTGTGAATCATGTATCTATCTGACGGTAGGATTCGTCAATGCGCAGCCGTGAAATTTGAGTGGAGAAACGCACAGCTGAAAGTACGCGGTGAAAAGTTGGCGAATTACTACACATACTTATTTGATTTTCACGAAAGGAAATGGAAAGAACTTCGACTTTTTTGTACAGGTTTTGTTTTTCTTACCTCCGGATGTTTGTATTTTATTTGTAGTTTTGTATGTCAAATGACCCCTCCCTACCCAATCCTACTTACATGGTGTGAGCCCACAAAGGAGCTTCCTAAAGCTTTATTGCGGAATGAGCTTTTGCACCAGAGAAAGGCACGACCTCTATCCGTCGAAGAGATAACATAGGACCTCAAGAGTACGTGTTTAAACTAGCACCAGGGAGGATTTTCTCTTTTTAAGTAAGTTTGCCTTTGAAAAGTGGTGGACAGAGGGGATTTTGGGAAGGTTCCCACATATAATTTTGTTTCATTTTCCGTACTCATAAAGTTATTGGTTTGTTTAAGCTTAAGTCGGCGGTCTCGACGATGTTATAATATAGGTCACGTAATATAATGTTATAAAAAGAAAATGTAAGTAGTAATAATAAAAGAAAATTAGCAAGAAAATCTCTCTAGGCATTTACGGGGATCGGGTGGGTACCCAAGCCCTCTTAATTTTCTAGTCCAGACAGCAAATCTTTCCGCAAATTTGGCTACCTCACCTGCTAAGGCTACTGATTCCTTACTACCCTTTTTTTGCCCAGCAATAAATAACATTACCAGAACTTTACCCAACTTTTCGATATGCGTCCACAAATCATACACTTCTTACAATGACAGCATAACGAATGGTGTTCACGAACTGCTACACAAAGGTTTCCTTAGTGGACCTTTAAGCTTTCCCAATAGAGTGGAACACGTGTGCTCTATGACATTTAGGAGAGTTATTACCCAGTTTATTGCTCTTCATTACCTATGATACCTAAGGGGCGAGCGGCACTCAGCATTTCTGATTTAACGTAAGCATTTCCAATATTTCACCTGAATAGCTTTCATATAGTATTTTCCTGCTTCCTGGCGACAGAAGTTACCTCGTGCGGACGTCCCATTCATGCTAACAAGGCGGAATTGGTTCATTTAAAATCGATATTACCATATCTGTTACAATGTGTATCGATGTAAATACAACCTTCTCGGAATGTCCAAAAATACCTCAACAAAATAAAAAGGTAACGTTACCCAAGTATGTTCACTGTTTACAGAATGTCTGTGGAAAATATTAAAGTAAATAATATAGGGATACTAGACAAATTTTTAAATTGAGCTTGAAATGAGAAATCCCGCGAGAAATTCCCTCGTTCGCCCTCCCGACAGTTAGGGCGGCGGTAAAGAGGTTACAACTACGCAAATTGCATTCACCGTTGTGGAATTACCGTGCCAAGTTTACACAAATATCTCGATGAAAATTTCTCACATGTCAAAGGCTTCGCTGATAAAAACGGAACGGATTGTACCTCGACCGCACGCTCACCTGAATTATAAAACGAGGAAGACTTCGGAATGTCTTTTACCTTTCTGAGATTAGAGACTTCTTGTTCTTTTTCAGGCTGACAATAATATTTTAGCTCTTTTTCACTCTGGACAAATAAAGTCTTTAAATATAATTTAGAAGGTGTTAATTCAAAAAGTGCATTATATAAGAGAAAAACATTAAGTACCTACGTTTGATTTTTGTTAAACTGACTTGTTTAATACTGCATAACTCTGAACGGACTAAGATTTGAAACTCGGCGCCATAGTAACTTTTGTGCAGCTTGAAAAGACCTATCCAACAATGTATCACACATAGCTATTGGAAGGTGGGACCAGAGTTCATACAAATCCTGGCATCATCCTTTCCATTGATTTCTTCCTTCTGTAAACAAATACACTGAACGTTAATTAGTGACCTTTATGACGTGTTCCAATTGTTTCCCAATCTACTCAAAAATACTCATCAAATTCTCAAAACTTCCCAATGTACTACGTACTTTAAATCCAAATTAGTATTTATTCACAATACAATTCAAAATACAATAGATGTATGAAGAGTACATAATAAAAGATGTTTTTATTTTTCTTTGCTGCGAAAGATATGCGGAAAGGGTTGATCTATTACGCCATGTTTATCGTCTGGGTCGCCACGGAATTCAGGCTCATTTCCAACTGTCTGACCGCATGCCTACACGTCCGGGTGTAGATCATTTTCTTTGATGGTCATCTGTCACCGCGGTCACCACAGTGGCGCCATCTTGACCCAAGATAAACAGAGGCAGCACATACATTTAGAGTCCAGAGCGAGGGCATAAACACAAACACTGCAATTGATTGTTGATTTCTTTTATTTCCTACTAGCTGTTGCCCGCGAACTTCGTTCGCGTGAAATTATTACTTTCCTTTTTGAATCTAATTTTGTTACCAATTTTAAGCGTTTTTATTTTTTTTACACGGAAACGTAATTAATTTTAAAGTAGCCTATGTCAGACCTTAAAACACCAGCTATCTGCCAGTAAAACCGATCCAGTCAAAATCGATCCAGCCGTTTCGGAGATTAGCCGGAACAAACAGACAGACCGACAGAAAGACAGACAAAAACTGAAAAAAAAAATGTGTTTTTATTACAAGTCCCGTATATATATATTTTCATATGCATTCAGTAAAAAGCTGTTATTTTGATATTACAAACAAACACTTCTTTATTTATAGAAGTAAACTTTTTGAATTTAGTTTTGTATTTTATATTATTTGATGTCGTAGACCGGATGGTTATCAGAAAAATGAGTTATTTTTTGTTGTATTTGACGGTTTCAGCGAGCAATATGGCTACGATTTAAGTAAGCGTACGTTGTCCTTGCTGATGGCATACTATGTAAGAAAACTTTGTGAATAATACAAGAAAATAAAGATACCTTAAAACTACACTAGTTTCAAAAAGAAAAAATTGAAATAATATCTGTAATAATAGCTGTCTGTAACAATACATTAATATATATAGGGTTAGTTAGAAGAATGAAGATTGGGCCATCCCTGACAATCTCTCTTCATTATTCTCCGACTCAATTTAGCCTGAAATTCAGATAGACGAACACAATTCAGCCTAGAAAGCTATCTAATTAAACACGCAAATCAAAACCTAGCAGAACCAAAGTTATTACATCAACGTGTCAGAATTACCTAATTATTCAATCTATCGCATCTATAATAATTTTACGGTCGAAATGCTCGTTGGTATTAATTAGAATTTGTAATTTACACCAACCTATCATATAAAGATATACTAATCAATAAATTAAATAGAGCGTGTATCAGAATTGTGTGGTGATATTATGGTTCATTAAAGTACTTCATTTAAAGGTCATACTTTGGCTAGCTATTGTATTGTTGTTTTACTCGTATGTTTATTTGAATGAATGTGCGTGTGCTGTTACTGTGTGTGTAAAACGTTTTTTTTTTTTCATTCTCTTCTTTAGGTACATACAACGTGGGTATATGCGCAGGCTATCAAACCGCATCATCGTAATGGCGAAAAAATAATCGGCTGTCTCGTATACAATTTCAAAATCTACCCAAATTTTAGGCACAGCTAATATTTATAATAACTGTTTTTTTTTGCAATATGATGATGCCGATGATGGTCCCATAGAGAAAGTAATTTAGTTTGATGGTCTGCACCACACTCTTAAATATGACCACATATTTCTAATACATACTTTATAAATGAATAGAACTACTAAAACAGTAGCAATAATGAGCTATTATCAAGAGCTCTAGATGTAATTAACGCAAATTCGATTATGGAAGCATGTAATTTGTGATCCATTGTATTTAAATGATAAATAGGGTAGGTACCGTTAATTTTAGTTTATATTTTGATGGTTTTACAAATATCAGACTGTTAAATTAATTTGTGTGTAGTGGGCTGGCCACGTTGCACGACGAATGCGGCCGAAGAGGTGGGCAGAAATCGTTGCCTGAGATAGACCGCAACCAAGGTGGTGTGACGATCTACCTAATCATGCTCGAGGGGCAAACGTGGCCTGAAATTGCACAAAACAGAGAGGTGTTGAAGGAGGAGGCTTTTGCCCACCTATGGGACACGAATAGGCTATAAAAAAAAGATATAAAATTATAAGAAAATTCAAAACGTTTAATTTGTCATGAGATAAAAAGTGTGAGAGAATAATATGTTTTCCAGTACATAAATTGGTTGGGCAACTGGTTTTTTTCGAGTGCCAGCGGTTCCCAGGGTAGCTCAGAGCTGCCGACAGTCAATCAAGTTCACTGGTAAGCGATTGGAAAGGCCTATGTCCAGCAGTGGGCTGCTGTAGGCGGATAATGACGATGATGGTGTAGATACATAGTACTGTGTGTAAAAGTAGGTACCTTTAACGAAGCCGAAAGACACTTGTCCTCCCAGTCATTGCGATCATTTTGTTCAAGACCTGGGAAGCCTTCTAGTTACGGAGATATCGTGAGTCTAATTTCAAACGTTTTCACAAGTTTTTTTTAAAGTAATTACAGTTGATTTTCCACCCCAAAAAAGTCGTTTCCCAGCAATCTTTTTTGCGTAGAATTGCTTAGTTTGATGTACAGAATGCTTGGTTGACTGCTTCATGAAGGGTCCGGTTACACCTTGTTTACAGTATTTTATCTATCTATAATGATAGCTATTCCCCAACCAACTTCTATTGCTTTAATTATTACCCTTGACCACTCAATAAAGACTCCGCAAACATAAACATACCTGTATCTATAAACACAGTACCTCAACCGTTTATTATTCCGTACCAAAGTCAATTAAGTAAGATCCAACAACAACTTCAGGTCAACTTTAAGATAGGGGTTACTTTGAAGCAAAGGGGACGAAGACAACACTTACCTACGCCAACATAATTGGGATCTTTAATGAACACTTTATGGGTTTAGCGTCAATAATATTAGAAGTTCAAGAGGACATGAACACAGCATCATGCTGAGTAATAACCTGCTTGTCGCAGTCACGACGTGCATAGGTATTTCTAATATTTTGTTATGCATTGTATGATTATTGTTAATTTATTTTCTCAAACATGCTTGGAAATTTGAGCATTATTTTGACAACCTTCTTCGAGATAAATCGAAATTGCTGTACAGGCCACATACATGCGACCAGCGACCGGCAAAAGTTGTATGAAAATCCATATCTGTCGTGTTTAGCGGCCAAATAAATTACATAGTAAACTCATATCTGTCGTGTTATTTAAAAATGGAACGATCTTTTACTCTGAAACATAGCAAGCAAGGAGGTAACTTATCAAAGGTTTATTTAAATTTCGAATTGGCTTGCAAATAGAAAGCGGTTAACTGAATAAAAAACAAATGAACTCTTCAACGCTAGAAAAAAATATTGTTGTTCGTATGCATCATTGATTTTGAAAAGTTTTGCCTAGGTACTAAACAGTTTTAATTTCATTATTTGCATTATTTGAGAAAAGTACTATACAAGCCTTGGCCACAACTAGGCATTGATGGACTTACGTATGTGTGCCTCGGTTTCGCCTCGGCCCACATTTACACGTTCGTCCATCAATGTCTCTGTTGCTGGCCGCTGCAGTAATGTACTATTCTTGTCATAATTATCTCTGCGACAAATAAACATTTTTGCTTTCTTTCTCCTAATGGAAGAAGTTGATCGCCATTTTAAAATTTCTTCCATCGTGAACCTTTTTTTATGTTTTTGATGATAAGTTTTGAAAAACTAATGACAAAACATCACGCCTGTAATCCCCGATGGAATAAGCGGAGGTGTACCTTATAGTACACCCACATTTCGCCAGTTACGTTTTAAATTCCATTGTAATAGGTTGCGAGCCTATTCCCATCAACCGGGCACAAATTCCGTCTCTGTGGCTGCTTCTGAGAAATTCCGGATGAAAATACATAAAATGAGCATAATGGAGATTGACAAAAGCAAAGAAATGGCAGTATAGTATAGGGGTATGAGGAACACACAACTAGTACGAAGTTCCCCATCCCCGACTGAAAAGGGAGGGTCCTTCGACCAGCTGGGTGTTTGTATCTGGTGGGCTACTTTCAGACAGTATGTTGCTAGTGGATGTTGTTTATAGTTTTAACTCGCGGCTAGTTTTAGACTTTAGTACTTAATTTGCGCGATAGATGTCACTAGCGTTTTTTGTCAATTTGATTATGTTCGCTAGAGCAGGTTGTTGATCGTTGTTCTCTTAGCATTGACAGGTAAGCGAATTGTAATAATACGAATAAAGATTAGATTAATATGTAATTGAATAATTTCATAGATAAAATTTGCAGTGCCCTTACAGGGTGCATAATACTGTGTCATGAAATTTTAATGCATGCCTACTGACCAGTGTTTTACATGTTAGCAAATAAATAAATAAATAAAGTAATTCAGTGTAGACAATCTGATTTCTCGAAAAATAATAGTTGCGCTGTAACTCTATAAATTCTGGCCGCCCTTGAATTTTGTGTTCTCCTGTATATTTTTTGTTGTTTCACAGTTTAGCATAAAATAACTTAAGGGGATGTCAGGCCTGACGATAAAGGCTGGCAGGTACATAAGTGGGCGTCTGGACATGATTTAAAGTGTTTAGTCGCTTCAAGTATACCCACTTCAAGAGAAAGGTCAGACTTATAAATTCAGCACATTTTAAGAAACAACCGCGCTGCCTTTTTTTTCGTCCTTATTTAAATAAATAACTAAATATCGCTGGACATTACACACAGCGCCATCTAGGTGCTATACTAAGCAACGAGGCTTGTGTCGTGGACACCAGATAGTTGATACTACTACATAGATACTTCTTGTTTGTAAATACATACTTATTATACATATAAACATCCATGACTCGGAAACAAATGTCCATGCTCATCACACAAACATTTGCTCGTACCGGGATTCGAACCCGGGATCCTAAGGACGTAAGGCAGCCTAACTACCGCTGCGCCATTCGGGTCGTCATTTCATCATTCGGGTTGTATTTCACACGTATGTGCTTTTCACAGACACATCTCGTTAGTTTTTAATTTAAATTGCAACATAAAAAGCTGCAACCACATCTGTGTGTACTAGAAACCTTCTTTATAAAGGACGATGTGCACCAATTTTTTTTAAACAGAAATGAGTTTTGAATTTTAATTAAAAAATGTTAGCGGATTTTATTTTTTATATAATTAGGCAACTAGTAAGTATCTTTCATCTCTTTCGTTCTTTAATCAAACTAGCAATAACGTCACGTTTCTTTCATAAGCGAAGCGTCTTTGAGAGAGCGGTGTAGAAGAAAATGTGCTCTTTTTTATTTGACTGTCGTAAAGTCAAAGCAAATTTTAACCACAATCAGTTCTAGTAATAGGTACTGAGAATACTTTTAGGTGTTCTCAGAAGACATTTATTATTTAGGTAAACAACTGAACTTATTTATTTTGATGACAAACTACCACCACATTATGAAAGATGTGATATGAGCGATAACTATTTAGTTATTTTTGCCTAGAAACACACTCTTCTTGGAAAATTTATTCGTCAAATCATTATCATTAACACTAGAATTATTATCATTATTTACCATACAAGCATTTTTTTTTGTTCGCTCATAAACACCCATTCTCAACAACTTCAGTTTATCCGTGATCATGGTGCTTGCAACAGCGCCGAAATATCGGGAACTCAAAACAAACAGTAAACATGGTTAGAAAATATTTCGTTTCTAGTGTAATGGTGTGTGGTGGAGGAGCTCGTGGCAAAATAATAACAGCCGCTCGGGTCGATCTTTAGGTTAAGCCGTGCTTGCCTAGGTTGCTCCGTGGATGGGTGACCTCCCATTACATACCGAGTTTCCTCCGTGCCTCGGAAAGCACGTTAAGCCGTTGGTCCCGGCTATCATCTGTAGATCTTTGACAGTCGTTACAGGTAGTCAGTGACCCAAAAAGTCTGACAACCAGTCTTACCAAAGGGTATCGTATTATCCAGTACTAACTGTGTTGTGGAGGTCAGATAGCTCCATGTAAAATACTGGTATTCAGCTGCTTCCGGTTAGACTGAAAGCCGACCCTAACATGTTGGTAAAAGGTTAGGCCGATGATGGTGGGTGTAGTGGTGTATATAATGTTAGTGACCATGACAGTTCAAAAACGTATATCGTTAAATTATTCTTAGTATATATACCGAACGTAAACCATTCATATATAAGACCTAATATTTACCAATCTCTTTTTACATGACACGTAAAACCAGAGACTGAAAACCACAAACAAATTGCCGTAGTTTTTCTCAAAGTTTTCGTTTGTTTACCATTATGTTCTAACAAAGGGGAATGAAGAGTAACAATTTTAGTGAATTAAGCCCGGCCCTTTACCGCGTCGCCTCCGTAGAACAAAAAGCAGGAGATCCTAAATACAAATGAGACCTATTATTCTTCAGAAAGCCTCTACATTTGTAAAAGGCTATATTTTTTACGAACTCGATAAGTTACGTTTGTAGTTACGTAATTTTTGCTACTGAATAACTTTTTGTATTGTAGTTTTATTTGTACTTGATTTAGTAAATCTTTAACATTTTCAATCGGCTTACAGTCACAGACATCGAAGCACCGATGCATGCACTGGTGTTCGTGAGCCACGACTCTGTTTTTAAGTACGGTGAATGAATGTACATGAGTTTAGTTTTTTCATAGTTGATTGTTAAGCCAATATTATCTGGTGCCCATTTACATAGCTGGTAAACTCAGTTTGCATCAATTTCTCCGCTGTACTTAGGTCCCTGATGTACATTAGGTATTTTTAACAAATAATGAGCGATTTCATCTTTTACAATAAGTATACGTTATAATCTAAAAAAGACGGTGTTGACATCTTTTATTACGTTTTACATTTTTAGAAGTTTTTTAGTATCCTGTCAACTAACAAAAGCTGATCAATATTGCTAGAAAATATCCAGGGTCAGATATAAATGAAAACGTTGTTTCAAAAGATTTTTGAACGGAAGAGAAAAATCGTAACAATTCTGAAAATACTGAATTTTAAAATGAATCGCTACGTGGACAGCAAATGAAAGAAAGAAAAACTATCTTTGATATATTCGGAATTACATTGCAACCGACCTTTTTTTTCTACATAAAATCTATCCAATTCAAAAAGCGTAGCTCCAGGAATTCTCGATTTATCATACTAGAGATCTACGTCAGTTAAACTAGGTTACTACCCACTGTTTGAATAATAGTGCACTTTATGTGACAGAGAGGATTTCGCGAGAGATTCGTGTGAATAGTCCTTCCTTACCCCGGCTTTGTCCACCACAAGGCGTTCATCCCTACGGAAAGGACCCAAGGTTGTGTGCCCCTGACAAGGGTGTTAGTGTCACAAATTAATATTTGTACCTACATAAATTAATTTTAATGTTTCGTAATTTGTCAGCTAAGCAAACTGTTTGGAGGATGTGATAAATACGACGACGGCGTCGGTTCTGACGGCCTCAGTTTTATTGTTGTTCAAAAATTAATCATTTCAAACATCAAACACAACCTGAACTACATATAAAGGTATGGTCAGTTTCCTGCCAGGGTTGCGGGACTGTTCGAAAGAGATACCGCGACCCTCGAACACAAAGGGCAAAAGAAGGAACATGGATGGATTTTAGTCAGTACCAGTCTGACTCTCCCTCCTGCTCAGCCCAGAGCGGGAGGAGTTATTTGATGATTTCCCACCCGAAAAAAATAAAAAATAAAATAAGGTATGGTCAGTTTTCTAAATTGACGATACTGTTGTGGACCGACTAACCTTTTGATAATATTTTAGTATTGACAGTATGTATTTATTATTTTTTTACCTTTTTTTTAAATACTTATTTGTCAATTTAAAATTAAAAAAAGGGAAGAAGATTATGTATGAAAGGAAAACTATGTAAAACGTTAAAAAAAAGTAAAAGCATAATATTATCATAAAAGTTTTTATTTTATTTAGTAATTGTGGATCTAGTGGCTTCCATCCTCCACAGATACTTTAAGTAGCTTTAGTTTATATAATAGTATAATTTAATTAGCCTTGTTGGTCTAGTGGTCACAAGCGTGACTGCAGCTGAGCTCCTGTGGTCCTGGTTTCGATTCCCAGGTCGGGCAAAGTGTTATTGGGTTTTACCATCAGAAATTTCTCAGTAACAGCCTCGGAGTCTGGATTTGTGCCCGGTTGCTGGCAATAGGCTTGCCCCTTATTACATGGGACTTAAACATAACTGGCAAAATGTGGGTGTACTGTTAGGTGCACCTCAGCCTAACCCTTCGAGGATACAGGCGTGATGTTTATATAATTTAAAGTAGGAAACTATAATCATT
This sequence comes from Eugnorisma glareosa, assembly GCA_947578425.1. Taxonomy (NCBI): domain Eukaryota; kingdom Metazoa; phylum Arthropoda; class Insecta; order Lepidoptera; family Noctuidae; genus Eugnorisma; species Eugnorisma glareosa. Next base: position 15,287,356 of record OX387970.1, on the reverse strand, counting down.
CAAAACATGTAAATATTAACATCCCGTCTTCACTTCACGTGTAACACCAAAATAGCCCAGAAGTATTCCGATTGTGTAATAGTAAAAAACATAAACAATCTAAATCAACACATAAATAAATTTGAACAGGAAAGAGCATCCGTTTTAAATCCGGAGCGCGCAGAGATTTCCACTTAAACTAGTATTTTAATCCTTATCTATACCACGTAAACCTGATATGCGATTCATTTTCCTAGATCCGCTCTCCGGAGTGAAAATACAAGCTTCGGCATATCGATTTTACTCTCAATTCCACACATTTCGGTCCGGTGCACCTTTTGAAGTGCAATAAAAATAATCTTCTTTATCCAGTGGACCATACGAGGTTGAAAACGGGCGAATGATAACAAAAGCGCTGGAAAACAACACACCTTGTTATTTCAATCAGAAACTGATACATATACAGGGTGTAACAAGACCCTTAACGAAGCCAAAAGGTAGTTGTTCTCCCCGCCATTGCGATCATTTTTTGTTCTAGACCATACCTGGGAACCTTCTAGTTACAGAGATATTAGGGGTCAAAGTTACAACTTTTTCACAAGTATTTTTTTTAAATACATGTTTTTAATGTAAGATCATTAATTAAAACACCTCCACGGCTCCCATACTACTCAATGCATCCATCAGCACAATGTTTTGAGTGCGTTATATTGAGTCCTGCCAGAAAACGTAATTTTACACCCCAAAAAAAAAAGTTTTTTCCCAGCAATAATTTTTGCGTAATGTTACTTATTTTGATGTACAGAATGCTTGGTTGACGGCTTCATGAAGGGTCTTGTTACACCCTGTATATTGGACATCATACATTTTAATTGAAGTCTGCTGAAGATACATTAACAAATGTGTAGGATTTATTTGTCATAGTTTGCTATTAGCTGGCTCGTTATTGCTAGTTGGCAGCCATTTTGTCTAACTAATAATTACAATGTTCACAATGTCAATTTAGCAACTGTGACTTTGATTTATAGTAATGATAGTTGTTTCAGACACTGGTGCATTGTTCACGAAATTAAGCTTTTTAGTACGTTGAGCAGATGGAATATTTACAGTTAAAGCTCTAACCGCCTGCCAGCAAACGTAAGCAATTCTTAGATAAAAACACATCTTGTAATATTGCCGTCTTCGAATGAGTAGGGTCCGAAATCATAAGTTTTATTAAACTAGCGGTTAAGAACTAACATCAACTTTGAAAATGAATTCGATCAGCCTATCTTAATCGCGTTCAAGAGCTGTCAATGTCAACATTCCATAGCCATGATGATAATTCCAACTTTTGAACGCTGATCAAGTTCAGATTTATTGGTGTAATTCGACCTCAGACGTGGGAAATCGTTAAGTTGGCACAACCTATAGTTGTTCCACATTAATGTATTCGAACCCAACATATAGAACTCCAAACCAAAATTACCTCCCCTCATAACTTAACCCCGCGTGTCACGGAATTAGCAACTTTACTACTCTCTCTATACAGCTGGAGCAATTAATAAAGAAACCGTAGCAGTGCTTGTTAGCATGCAAATGCCACAATCCTCGGAAGATTCTGCGGCAATATTCAAGTCGTTAGTGTTTGTGCGGCCCACTGCACGAGTGCAAAAAGGGCTCGCCGCTTCGCCAATGTAAATGACAATTTAATAATAGCAACGCTCTTTGCAACGTAAATTACGAAAGCTTTTATGAGATTTGAACTACTTTTTTAATATCTTTTTCATTAACGGCGCATTTAATTTGTCCCTGTTTTATGATATTACGGTTTTATTTTTTAACTAGGCAGGCGGCTAAACAGATTTGTAATGAAAAGATGAGCTGTTAGTTTTCCACGTATTTCATAAATTAAATATTCAAATAAATGTAGGCGGAACAGATTACGAAGGCTCTTATAAAGAGCGCTTCCCGGAAAAGGGGAAAGTCTAATTGGTTTTCGTCGAATTTACCGAAAATCCATCTCATATAAAAATCTTTTGAGAATAACGTTGTGCTTATCTTTTGTTTTTATTTTTATATTTCCAAGAGAATATTTTATCGAAAGTTTGTTCAGTGCTTTCGCTTTTTTAGGTCCTAATGCAAAAGGCTGTATAGGGATGGCTTAAAGAGGACATCTTGGGAGGCCCAATTCTTCGCTTCATTTCCCCCTCACCCGAATCACGTTGAAAAGAGTGATTTGCGTCGTCTAGTCAATTTGTTCTTTTAACAAAAGAAACATTGTTCCATTGATGGACGCCGAAAATATTGGTTAAAATTCTTATGCATAATGCTATCAAGATGTGAAGTCTGACAGTCAATTGAAATGAATATTTCTTAGTTTTAAACTGTTATTTCCAATGTCCTGCTGTAGATCGAAACCCTATCTTTGAAATATTCTTGTTACAAGAAATTGAGGCCAGCCCCCTTAGGCTGTTGTTATTCTATTTAGTTTTGATTAAATTTATCTTTACCCAAAAGGTTCCCCGGCAACTTTGCTTGCTTAATTTCATAATGGTTTTATTTATATAGCAACTTTATGCCGTTCATTTTGTATTCTTAAAAATAAATTGAGTTTTAACTCATTGTACTGTTGTATTATTATTAGAGGCAGAGAAAATAATCTTGATTACTAAGTTATTATTATTTAATTATCTTGGAACAATGGCAACAATGGAAAACTTCGACATGCAAATGTCTATGAGTTCTGATTGTGTTTCGGCATTTCTTCTAAGAGATCAGTCAGCTAATAAATGCTAGTTCATATATTTACCAGATCAGAAGATCTATATAAAGAAATAAACATCATTTCATCAAATCGCATATTCTCTAAAAAACGGTCATAACACAAAAAAAAATGTTCTTAAAATTAAAAAAAAAACCCGCGAAAATAAGTCACCGAATGGCACAAACGACAGTTTTTACACAGAGCATCCGTAAGCATAACAAAAAACTTTAATACGTGCATAATCAAAACAGTTATTTCTGTGTTATGACTGGTTTTTTGAGGATTTTTGTACAGCAGTAAAGTTTAAACGCAATATTGATGAGGATACTCAATATATTACCATAGTTTACAGGTTATGTGGAGCTGGAGTTTCGATTGTGGAGTTTGTTGACCGTTCTTCTCCCTAAAGATCTACGCGAGGGAGGTGGCATCTACAGTACTTTCACAGTTTTTATGACTGGAACTGTAGTTATATTTCATTGATATCTTTATTTCGACATTTATTTTTTATGAATTAACCTGCAAAACAAGATGTAAACAGAAACATCACAAAAACCTCAACAGATTTGTTCGGATGTTGAAACACTCTAAACTCTTAATACTAACATAGCAAATAATAATTGTTAATTTACGGTTAACACATGGTTTATAACAAGTTGTGAGATAGTAAGTAAATAATAACTAACTAAGAAATCATAAAAAAAACAACGACAGCGCGGGTGAGACATCGCCACGATGCCAAATTACCAATTGAATGAAATTTAAACAGGATGATGCATTTTCAGAGAGAATGAAAGAATTGTTTGTATTTACTTTTATAATTACTATTTGTTAATTCAAAAGTGCCTGTAACTGGCCTACTTGATATTTTGATTTTTGGTTACACTGTGACATGACACAGAAAATCTCAGACTCTTAGTACAACTTAAAAATAAACAAACAAACCATATATAAAGATAAATTCAAACCGGAAATCTAGACCCATAAAAAGCTCCCAACAAAAACATAATCAAAACATTATTTTCCTAGATTATTTGCTCAGAATAACCTTGAATACAGGACCGTTGAGTTATTAGACCAGACATAAAATAAATGAGATCACATTACGGAATCCTATTGTGTGTAATGTCATGATCGTTCCATGCCGGTAGTTGTCAGCGGAGCACGATATTAGCGAGAATGGTGTTCTAATGTGTATATTTATGTAGATATCATTCCTTATAGGCGGCCATATTTGAAACATAATCATTCATTTATGGCCCTTTGGAAAGAACTGGTGATATGTTACTACCGATGGGTTTATCGTGCCCTTGATGTAGACCGAAGTTTATTTAAAAGGTCCTGAATTTTGATTAAAAAAAAAACATTTTTTTTAAACCGACTTCAAAAAACAATAAAAAGTTAGAATAACTTTAATTTCCGAAGTTGGTGAATTTGTTTGTTTCATTGACTTTTTAGGCACCAACTTAAAGTAAAGTTATTTTAGACTCTTTTAGTGTTTTTTTGGAAGTCGGTTTTTAATTGCAAAAAGTTTTTTATTTTACCCTTTTTTAGTTGCAGTATAAAACATTCTTAATATGAATCAATGTTACATAATAACTAGAAGTTATTAAGGACCGTCATGCCATCATAGGCCAAGAAGAAAAAAACCAAACTACTGGACCGATTTTGATGAAATTTTTATGGGACTAATTGGAAAGTATATCCATTCACATAATTTTTTTTTGAAATCGGTTCATAAATGACGGAGTTATGAGGTAAGAAACAAAAAAATACAACCGTATTGAGAAACTCTTCCTTTTTTGAATTCGGTTAAAAAGAGCGATGTTGGACGGTTTCCACCGCAGTTTCCACTAACAGTGTACACAGAGTTATATGAAAATCTGAGCACGGTCTATATTTTTGTGATGCACTTGGTCGTAATATTTTCTACCTTGGAATCAGATTCTTGTGTTCGCCTAAGTTTTTCCTAAGTCTGGTTTATACAGGGATTCTTACCCACCAGGGTAAGAATCCTTGTATAAGCTATTTTCTTGCATGTTTGCATATTGCTATCTGCAAACATGCAATAGAAAAGAATTTGATCGATGTTAAAAACTCTCAAAGAAAGCATAGCTAAGAATTCTAACTTTTGACAGTTCTAACTTCCAGCAATTACGAGTACTAAACCACAGAATAAAAATGGTATCTTACGTTATTACTTTTCTCGTGTAATGTGGATGGTTTGTGGTTGAAAGTTATCACTATAGTAAGCTGGCTTAAATACCCATTTTTTCAATGAAAGTTTAAATCCCTAACGTAATGTGAGATGCTGAACTAAATTAGTCTCTGAAGCCTGAACTACACTTTAATATTGTAGCCCGCGTTAAAAAAAAAGTAATTAATTGAAAAAATAATCTTAAAAAAACTGGCCAAGTGCGAGTTGTACTCACACGCACACAGGTTCCGTAGCAGCAAACAATATAATAAAAATATATTGAAGGCTCATTTTAATGCTGTATGGTTTTACATTCAACAACAAAACTAAATTGGTTTTTCATAGTATGTTAATGAAAAACAAACTTACTGCTGCAGTTTGGTGAAAAAGTCCCATATCTCAAAAACTTTACATCTAATCTTACTCAAACTAATTTTGATTAAAAGTTTTATTTACGTTCTACAATCCTACATTTTTTTCAGAATTTTTCTCTTTTTACTTTAGAAAATAGAGGGACACATTTTACCACTTTGGAAGTGTCTATCTTTCAAACGATTGACTTTGAGATAAAATGGTTTCAGAAACCTCAATGTCATTTTTAAACACCTATCTATAGACCCGTACGTATAGGTTTGATAAAAAAAATATTTTTTTAGTTTCAGTTCCATGTATGGAACTTAATCTTCCCCTTAATCTTTTTTTTTAATTTTTTTATTTAAAAAACGCAAAGCGGTTATTACAATATATCTATCTACTAAGTTTCAACTGTGAAATCCTAATAGTTTCGGAAAAAAGTGGGTGTCACATACACGGACAGACAGACATGGCGAATCTATAAGGGTTCCGTTTTTTGCCATTCGGCTACGGAACCCTAAAAATCGGAAGCAGAACCAAGTTATCCTACATGTATGTGAAACGCTTATAAGCAAATACGGGTCCCCTAAAGTTAGGAGTAGGGTTTCGGATATCGCAAAGCTTGCATGAAAAGAACTGTGAAAGTGAAAGAAATATGAAGAGTGCGGGTAGTCGTAAATATTAGCGTTCGATTTGACGATCTGAATTGCTGACGGAGTATCCTTAGCTCTGCATGTCTTAAGGGTCACGGGACCTGTCTCTGGAGCTATAAAATAGCTAAAATATATTAGTTTTAGGCTGTAAAACGGTTTAGTTTATTGGTGATGACGTATAAAATGGCCAGGGGTGCAGTAGTCGTTATTATTGGAAATGTCTTATGAGAAGGTGGATGAATTTGGAAACGTTTGAGGATAATGCGAGTAGCAGGTGACTTACGAAAATGGGCTTTATTTCATGATAAACATGTATTTCTTTTAATTTGGTCTATCCTTGACCAGGTCTTGATTACCTACTACAAGTTTGCGGGAACTATATCATGTTATATTTAAACTACCCATCATTTCTAACATATCTTTGTACGAGCGAACTAGTTTTTTCAAGCGGCTTCGCTGCGTTATTATCTGATATTATACCACGGTAAAGTTTTAATGGGGTAATGTTGGCTTCCGAGGAATGAAATAATTTTTAGAATCGGACCAGTAGTTCTAAAAATTATTTCCAACATCCAAACTTTACTCCTTGTAGATAATATCTATTTATACTTCATTCTAGGAACTGGGATACAGGAAATGAACCTTTACAAAAGAACGTATGAGTAATTATGTCACCAATTTCAATCCACCTACGTAGATATCCAAGATGTCCTCATTCGGGTACTTGGTTGTATAAAGCCATGCGTGAAACAACATATACCTGCCTGTAGGTTCGTAAAATTAACGTCTTTGAGAAGATTACTAGGTTTAGTTATTACTACTTAATTTTACTTTAGATGTTAATTACATAAATAACTTATTATGCCTACCTTCAGTAGGTTTCCGAGTCCTGGAAACAGTTATCGTATTTAATCTAGATTACTGTTTAAGGCCAATAAACCCGGACAAAGGCCTTCAGTTAATAATATTATTTAATATAGGTATTGAGGTATCGTTAAGGCCTGTCTGCCCTTGTATTTAAGGGTAGTTTTCCTGCCTTCCATGATTAAATTGTTTTCACGCCTCAGTGAATTCTTGGGATCGAGATCAGATAATGATATTAAGCTATAGATTTGTGTAAAATAAATTATTATTTGGTTCAATGACTGGGGTTTGATTTAACAGTGAAATACGCTTGATTTACGTTCGGTTGTAGCGAGAATATGAAATTATGAGACAGTAAAAAAAAATAGTGTTCAATATTATGTCGTTTATTCATTTTTCTACATATTTTTAAAATATTAAAAATAGCGGTCCGGCAGTGTTGAGATCAGGGTCAATATAGGTACGTTTTGAATTTGGAGAGATATTGAAAAGTCGGTAATCGAAACATTTATATGACCAAATTCACAGTACTTGTGACCAAGTTAACAAATTTGCCCGGGAAGAGTTGTAAAATGCACAAAGCGTCCGCAGGCACGACTGCTCAAGAATATAATATGTACTTACATTATTTGCTTACGTATATAGAGAAAAGAGATAAAAAAAATTGAAGACTAAACTAGTTTTATTTGTGTATGGCTAAATGTAATTAACTACATGCAAATAAGAATAAGTACTTAAATCATACACCATTCCTAATCAGTGCGATAAAAAAATCATTAAACAAAACCTTGGTTGCTATGGCCCAAAATACAAACCACCCCAGATTTTCTTCTGTTTTTTATTTACTGAATACCTAGTTCAAACGAAGTGTTCCTAGATTATGTTTTTACTGTCGATTTTGAACTCGTTACTAAAAAATAATTATGTAGGAATGAGGAAACCTCGTGATGATGTTTGCCTTCACAGGCTCTTGTTTGTCACGACTATCGCATTTCTAATATAGACTCGTAACCACAGGGCTGATTGCAATTATAATGGTTAAGTGTTTGTTAATACCTATCTATACATATAATAAAACAGTAAAAAAACTGTGTCTGTACATTGAATATATTTAAAAAAAAATTAGTGAGGGGGTTTGGAAACAGTAATAGAGCACGAATCCAAAATAAAAATTCTGTCTGTTTGTCTGTATGTCTGTTTGTTTGTACACGCTAATCTTCGGAACTACTCGACGGATTTAAATGATTTTTTTTTTGTTGTAAAGGTATTAAATCTGGGCAACATATAGGCTATAATTTATCTTGGAAACTTGAACATCTGATGCAGCACCGCAACAGACCAGCTAAACTATAAGAGATACAAAAACGGTACCATAGCAAAAATTGTTCCACGTGATGAGCATTTTCTGCTAAGAGAATAAATTTGAAGATCTGGAACACCTGAAGTGGAACTCCAAGAGCCCAGCTACACTATAACATATATAGGAATGACGTCTTAGCAAGAGTTGTTCAGCCTGATGAGCACTCTCTGTTGTCGTATAAAATTTGAAGACCTGGAACAGCTGATGTGGAACTCCAAGAGCCCAGCTACACTATAACATATATAGGAATGACGTCGTAGCAAGAGTTGTTCAGCCTGATGAGCACTCTCCGTTGTCGTATAAAATTTGAAGACCTGGAACAGCTGATGTGGAACTCCAAGAGCCCAGCTACACTATAACATATATAGGAATGACGTCTTAGCAAGAGTTGTTCAGCCTGATGAGCACTCTCTGTTGTCGTATAAAATTTGAAGATCTGGCACACGCGTTGTGGAATATAATATAAAAAATAAATTAAAAAAATTGAAGACCTGGAACACCTGATATGGAAATCAAAGCTATCACTAATTTCACTGTATAATTATAAAATAACATAAGCTGGGAGTACCTCCACGCGGTGAAGGCGGTAACAGTTTAGGACTAATTTTCGATTAAAATTCGATGAATCATTGAAAATTTGACTCTACTGGCCAAAACTCCCATTTATTATTTTATTTTATCAAATAAATAAGCCTAAATAGGCTTATGTTATTTGAGTGTTTAATTTCCTTTTTCATTTATTTTCGTGACACGGTACCCTACCCGGTAACGCAGGGGAGCAGTCATTTAGATTTTAATTGATCAGTTATCTTCAGAATTAAACTATAACTATGTCTAGAAAGAGGTCAAATCTTTCCCAACGTTCCAAAGAAGCTAAAAGATTGAGGATCATAAGATCCCAAGAATCTACCGAAGAGCGTCAAGAGAGACTTGATGCTGTTCGAGAACATCAGACTGCAACTCGCTCCGTAGAAACCTCTTCGGATCACGAAGAACACTGGAACACCTGATATGGAAATCAAAGCTGCATCAGATGTTCAAGTTTCCAAGATAAATTATAGCCTATATGTTGCCCAGATTTAATACCTTTACAACAAAAAGACCCTTCACGAAGCGGTCAACCAAGCATTCTGTACATCAAACTAAGTCTTTATGCAGAGAGTGCTCATCAGGCTGAACAACTCTTGCTAAGACGTCATTCCTATATATGTTATGGTGTAGCTGGGCTCTTGGAGTTCCACTTCAGGTGTTCCAGATCTTCAAATTTATTCTCTTAGCAGAAAATGCTCATCACGTGGAACAATTTTTGCTATGATACCATTTTTGTATCTCTTATAGTTTAGCTGGTCTGTTGCGGTGCTGCATCAGATGTTCAGCGAGGAAGTGAGGAAACTCGGTATGTAATGGGAGGTAACCTTTCTTCTCTCTTATCTAATTTTACTTTTTACTCTATTAATCTTTTAGCTCCTTTGGAACGTTGGGAAAGATTTGACCTCTTTCTAGGCATAGTTATAGTTTAAATTTGAAGATACCTGATCAATTAAAATCTAAGTGACTGCTCCCCTGCGTTACCGGGTAGGCTACCGTGTCACGACGATAAATGGAAAAGGAAATTAAACACTCAAATAACACAAGCCCGAAGGCATATTTATTTGACAGAATAACGGGAAGAAAAGGTATTTGTTGTGTAGGTATTAAGTCTGGGCAACATATAGGCTATAATTTATTTTGGAAATTGGAACACCTGATGCAGAACCGCATCAGAACAGCTAAAGTATAAGAGATATAAAAATGGTGTCATAGCAAAAATTATTCCACGTGAAGAGCATTTTCTGCTGTGAGAATAAATTTGGAGATCTGGAACCCTGTTGTGAATCTCCAAAGCCCAGCGACACTATAACATATTAAGGAATGACGTCTTAGCAAAAGTTGTTTAGTCTGATGGGCATTTCCTGTGGACTTACGAAAATGAAAGATCTGGAACGTCTTCAATCGTCTCGCTCATCCAGTTGTTTTCCCGTCCCCGGGCCTCAGAATTCTACATCAAACGTTTCAGATCTTCGATTTTCTTGACGACCCCGTTGTCGCTGGCAAAAGCAACAGGATCCGCGTACGAAGTCGCGGGCAGAAGCTAGTCGTTAATAAAATCAATCTTACGAATAGCTATATATATAATTATATTTATATATTTTATTCCTTTTATTTTATTTTATTTATTTTATTCCTTTAATTTTACTCTCTTATCAATTTATGGTCGATATCTTTATTCATAATTCAAATAATAATTAATCATAATGTAATCAATATAATCAATTATAATTTAACAGTAATCAAATGCCAATGTTTTTTTTAATTTGTTTTTCATATGTTGTATATAGCATTGAATATTATGATAATTTTTCTTTGTTGTTGTTTTTAATTACTTATTCATTGTATGTAAAATTTCTAATTTCAATAATTTATAAATATGTTATGTAAAGCCGTCTTCTGTGCATGTGTTGTTAACCTGTAATTAATTGTTGCACTTGCAAATGTTACTCTAGTCATTAAATCAGAAATGTATATAGTGTAAACAATTTTTGGTTAACCTAAAAAAATTAAATAAAATAAATAGCTTGTGCGATAGTGTCTTTGAAATTTTACTTGATGAACATAATATATATGCATCTCCAGTACCAACGTCATATGGCAAGAACTTATTTCGATCTGCATTACCGCGGAATGCAAACAAATATTTGTGACGAAATCTTACAAAACTTAATATTTATTATCAATTGTGTAATGTAAAACGAGAATGTGCTAGAATTCTGCGGAAGACGCACGCCTTTTTTTGGATTGTGTCTAGTCTGTACGTTATACAGTTAACATAACGTTTATTAATTTTTATACGCATTCTTTATATTTTTACAAATTTAAAAAAAGTAAAAGAAATCATTTATGAATACAAAACATAGGTTTCCGCCGGTGTCGGGTCCAAGCTACCGCGTGTTAGGTCTCCAGAGACAGAAACCTCCTCACAATGCGAGCCGTACCGAGGAGTACTGCCTTCTGAATGAGGCTCTTGATCCAACCGTCTAAGGAGAGCCTCGAAAGCTGGTCGACGAGGCTCTTGACTATAAGGCCATTGGCCGTCACGACAATGTGCACAATGATAGCCGAGCTCACATTCCACATGACAACAACTTCGTGTGCCAAGTCGAGATATTTTATTTGTTTCTCTTTCTCAGCTTTCACGAGGTTCTCGTCATACGGGATGGTAAAGTTTATTATTATTAGAATTTTGTTTCTTTAACTCAAAATTCCACGATAATGTAAATAGAACCTTATGGGTATAACTGTTATATTCAGCGAGGTGGCTTATTACCCAAAATGCACCAAACATATACACCGTCTAATCTATTTTAATACACGGGTTCTAACCATTTTATGAAGGTGCACTATGAAATGATAATAATGTTCCTCCAATATAATAGTATTATTTAGCCCTCTCAGCAGTAAGCATAGTTAGTTACTAAATCCAAACTAAGACCTAATTTCGGTTACAGCAAATTCCTTGACTTAACTTGGTATCGGCATTAGAACGGCGGCTGTATCTTTTGATCCCTATAGATTGGGGAATGAATCTGAAATTATAATGCCTATAGGCCTTATTAACATGTTTATTGGTTTTCTATACAATATGATTTTCTAGTAAGAGTAAGAAATATTATTTTGATTAGGGTTTATTCGCTACAACGTTTTATGACGATGAGTTTTTACAAGAACCTATTCGTATCCGTATCTATCTTACTACTTTTATACGAGTAAATGCGAAAATTTGGATGGATGTTTGTTACTCAACATGCCAGAACTGAGAGAGAGAGGATAAAATTTTGCACAGTAGTCCGAAATAACACATAGGATCGTTTTATTTATTTCACGCTTACGCTTCAAAATCTCCACGTGAACGAACTCACGTGCAACAGCTAGTTATTTATTATAAAGGGTATAACAAGACCCTTAACGAAGCCGAAAGGCACTTGTTCTCCCCGTCATTGCGATCATTTTATCATACCTAACTTTCTAGTTACGGAGATATTGGGGGTCAAAGTTCCAACCTTTACACAAGTTTTTTTTTTAAGTACTTGTTTTTAATGTAAGATTTTTAAACACCTCCACGACCCCCGAACTATTCAATCCATCCATCAGCACAATGTTTTGAGTTCGTTTCATTGAGTCCTGCCGAAAAACGTGATTTTTCACCCCCAAAAAAAAAATCGTTTCCCAGCAATATTTTTTGCGTAAAGTTACTTAATTTGATGCACATAATGCTTGGTTAACGGCTTCGTTAAGGGTCTTGTTACACCCTGTATATATCTTACTTCTGTATTTATCATAAATACCATGCATGCATAGATTATGCATAAATGTACTTTTTTTTTCTAATTGATTTACGTTTCATATTTAAAAAAAAAATGAGCTATCACTATACTTTGAAGAAGAATAATATGAGCACTATATTCTGGAAGCAGCGGAGTTATTAAAATGGCTCCCAGCCAGCTATTTGATGTTTTATTTTAATATCACATACATCACCCGCAGGAACTGTCCGTAGAATATTATAACTGCTGCCTATACTGTACCCGTAGATACGTTGAATATATATATATATATATAGAAAATGATAGGTAATTTAAAAAAAACAAATTGGTTTCCACTATACGGACACACATGACACCACATTATGAGTTGGGAGACAAAAATAAAATGTAGGTAAGTAAAAATTAAACCCTGACATGCTTATTTTCATTCCATTCAAAATCTAACAACCAGTCTTACCAAGAGATATACTCAGTACTAAGTGGGTTCTGGAGGTCAGATAGGCAGTCGCTCCATGTAAAAAATACTGGTATTCTGCTGCTTCCGGTGAGACTAGAAGCCGACCCTAACATAGCTGGGAAAAGGCTCGGCAGATGATGATGTTGATTATTTTCATTCCTTGACTATACTAAAGAAGGAAATACTTATTATTGCTCGTAGAAAAGTTAAAGCTTTGTTTTGAGTTACAGTTAGTTTTCCGTTAATACTTGTTGCCTTGCCTGTTTGGTGACCAGTCGGAACAGTGACAAATCGGGCATAAGCCTTTTCAAATACATCCACCCGCCATTGTTTTTTAACTTGATTCTTCAAATGTCACTCATTCAATCCCATTAGCACTGTCATTTACAAAGGTCGTACACTACACAAACAACAATAAAAACGAAACAAATGCTCTCCATCAAAAGCGACCTATACTCCTATGAAATTTATCCCACCTCCACCCGTGCATCGCTGTCAAAATCACAATGATCTTATTCCTCGTAGCAATAAGGTCGATGATAGGTTGCTATCTCTAATAAGTCTGTTAAAATTATCGTGATCTTTATTATCATGGATATAAGGTTGCTGTCAGAGCTAAAATAACGGTGAAAACACTGTACACCTTCATCCTACACCATTAATAACAGGGGGTGTCACGAATGCCAAACTTCGACATTCAGCTATACGATATGAAATAACTCAAGCTAGTACTAGCACTATAACGTTCAACTTGTTAACGTTATAGTGCTAGTACTAGTTACTAGTTAAAACGTTCAGCCAGCCATAGACTAATTAGGTGTAGATCATAGATTAATTTTGTGACACAATAATATACAACATTATTCTATTGTTATGGATAACAACCATATTTAATGAGAATTTGTGTTGCGTTGAAAATGCAAACTTTTTCTTTTAAAGTCATCAAAAGAAAACTACAGAAAACTACTAGATATATTAATTGTATATTATAGGAATAGACAAATAGAATAAAATAATTCTGCAAGAAAAAAAAAATGGACAAAATGTGATTAAACTGTCTGTCACCCACGGCTTAGTATTCGAAAATATGTTATATCCGAACCCAGGCTATGGTATAATTGTCTATTGTATGCAGACTAATAATTGGACATACGAGTTACTACCACATTTACAATAATAATTGTAAAGAAGTATAGAGATTGCGTCTGATAGTCCCATCTTTGTTTTCAAAAGCATAAATCTCACCAAACTTCCTCCAGACTAACATTACAACCTGGAAAAGCATTCATACCTTCAATAATCTGCGAGTTACAGCTTCCATCTTCCCCAGTCACCGAAGTTTCTTATCGATGCAATCAATGCTGGATTGTTGGAAACGACTGTACTTAAGGGTGAATATTCCGAGTACGATGTACCACTTCAATTTCCCTTAACTATGCATCGTTTTATCACATTACGTATTCACGACTCCTTTGGGAACACAGTCTGTAAATGGTCAGCACCATACACAAAGACTGCAGAAATAGTCGCAGACTGGACACTGGACATCCAAATGATGTCTTTTATTATGAAGGTAAGACATAATAGTGACCTGCCGGGGCACCGCACGGAATAATGCGAGTAAAGCCGCGGGAAAATTCCCGCGGCTTGATTGGAAATTATCTGACATGAACTTTTTTTTTTTCGGTTTTTTTTTATGTAGCCACGAGGATAATGTAGCCCATTAGTGATATAATGTTCCAAAATTGGATCAGCAGTTCCAAAAATTGCCGCGTAATTTATATAGTGTAGACAAAAACTACTTAAAAATACGTTGCATAGTTTGGCAGAACAATGCAGTCCCACACACGGACGCGAAAAATATTATCGTGACAACGCAAAACCATTTGAACATTCTGACAAATAAACTTGACAGCCGAGTGCTTTTGATGAAGAAATGTCATTTTTTTTGTCATTTCTTCATTCATTTCAATTAGGTAAATAATCTATTAACATTGAACTCGCGAGGATCCGATCCTGGCTGCAGGATCAAATCATATCTGTCATAAAAATGTATTGTCACTAGAACCAGAAATACAGAAATATGTGCAAAATTTCAGTTCAATCGAATACCAACAAGTGGTCGAAAAAAGCTTTGCAAATTTTGAAACGGACAACTAAAATCACAGAGCTAGTAAACTAAAAGCTTTTAATAAAATAACTACTTATTGTAGGTAAAGTTTGTAAGCACTAATAAATTCTGTAAACTTCTAGTGCTATCAACATAAATTTTACGTTTTAATATCGTTGTATACAAATTTACTCCCCTCTCAAAGAAAGCTTCAGCGATAATATCGTAAAAATACCATATTTACAAGACATTATTTACCTAAACAACCGTAGTAACTGTCACTTACGACCCGCGCAGTACCTACTTACGCGAGTAAAATGTCGTATCTCATGTTAAAATATTCATAATCTTTGTTCTAACAGTAAATAGTTGCATTTTAGAGTTCACATTCACTGCTCAGTAATGCTATTTCTGCATAGTGAGGTAAGCAAAATGTGCATATGTTAGGTGTAGTGTTGAGTCCCCGGATAATTGCGCATTTCGCAGAGATCAGAAAACAATTTGATTTCACTGCAGTTGAAACAATGTTGTTGTTATCTGAAAACGGCGAATGTGGAACTGGAAACGGTTGCAGATTGCTTACATCGGAAACTGTCGCTTTGTCGTATATGGTAAAATCCATTTTCTAAATTGGTAGAATTTTAGCTTACATGGGAACTTTGTAGGCACTCATTTTTAGAACAAGTATTGTTCTCTTCTTTTCGGTTCCGAATATTACGATACAAGTCACAGTAAACTACTATGGATAAAATGATGGTACGGTCTTCAGACGTCAGACAACCATTGGATGGACTAAATTAATTATTTGTGTGTATGTTTTTTATGTGGTACCCATGTTGATTGTGACTCTGAAAAGTTAGACACATCATCAAACTTGCTAAAGGGCGAATGTTTTCACAAGAAGGAAAAACATGGATTATAATAAAATAGAAAGAAAATACTTTAATTACAACCTGTCCGCTCTGTTGTATATTACTGATCGTTGCGTCTTATATGTAATGTAGATATCACATGGTCCAGTGTTCAACATTTGTTGGGTTTGTATCTTGTCACTAATACGACCTGAATAGGAAACTTACACGAGTAAAACATTAAAAAGGTAGGGTTTCTTACACACAGTCTACGAAGAATTTTTCGTTTACTTAGATTTTTTGAAAGAACTTTTTCTTTTATTTTGAAGAAATTCTCCGATTCAGTACGGGTGAATAAGATAACTTAAAGCGCTGAAGCATCCACCGATTATTACATAGAAACCTTTAGATTGTGCGAGCTACCAAATGAATAGGTACCTCGTTATCTCAGACTACCCTTTGAAGCGCACAGCTGATACCTCAGATCTATTATGACGTTATAACTTTCAAAGAACATCTGAGTCCCTTAAACTGAACTCATAAGGCTACCTGATCTCGAACATTCTACCAACGAAGGAAACGATCCACTGACGTTACGTAGGGACGTAGTTGAATACTCAATATGCTATTTAGGTAAAAGGGTTTATCGATGATGGGAAATTCGATAATACCATCACGCGGCTTTGGGGGCTTTATTCATAATAGAAAATGGGAGTAAACACGTTGATATTCAGCATGTGTGCGGGCATTCATGTACGTAGGTACAGGGGGTCGTATTGTGAAATCCATCAATTTTCATACCGAGTCGGTGACTTATAACTCCGTGTACGCAGGATAACGTAATTTCATTGACGTGGGCTCCGATCGATTAGAGCGCCTAACTGATTCCTGGTGTGGCCATATTGTGCGAGTATGTTTGTGGTTTACGAAATTAATGGAACGTGGTTATTGTAAATAATAAAGTAGGTATTTAATATAAGGATTCGATTAATTCACAATTGAAAAGGTACGAGTAGTATTCGGTATTCGTAAACTAATGTATTTAACGATGTCTTTTAGTTACTTATTATTTCATTGTTTAAAATTCATAAACAATGTACCTATTTCATCTATACTAATATTATAAAGAGGTAAAGTTTGTGAGTTTGTGAGGTTGTAGGGGATAATCTCTGGATCTACTGAACTGATTTTGAAAATTCTTTCACTAATAGAAAGCTACATTATCCCCGAGTGCTATAGGTTATATTTACATCGTTCCCATGGGATAATTTCCGACAAAAACGCGAGCGACGACGCGGGCAACAGTCGATACGAAGAACTCTTCAAACCGAAATAACATTATTTTTGTTTACAGATGACATTAAAGACAACACAATTATTATTAAGTATCATTTCTCAGAAACGACTGATTATGGACATTTAATAGGTATCAAAACTGCGACTATTTACGGCTTTCTCTAAATAATTATAACGATGTGATTTCCTTAGTAATGTAGCACAAGCAGGAATCAGAAAGTGAACCTAACACAAGAACAACAACCAAATTAGTCAGATTGTAGCCCCACTATAATGCACCGCAAATTCATATAGGTACAGATAAATAAATATAAAATAATTAATTAATTGTTAGTTATTTGTATAAGCCGTTTTGGGTTGAAACACTAAGGCCAAGGAGTTCGAGTGCCCAACCCATTATTTCAGGATATCGCCAAACGGTTGGTTAACTCTTCTCGTAGCCAGAGGGCTGGCCTATTTTTTGGCCATCCAACGTGGTAATACTGCCAGTCTTCTGGGCACTTTCCCCGTTGACAGCGATGCGGACGTATTTTTTTACGCCATTTTTTTCTGCTTTTGATACATGTACTTATATAATTTATTATAATGTATATATGCGCAGGATAATTACACTTTCAAAAGCAAAGACTACTAACTTATACTTCAACCTAGTCTACTGAAGACCTACCAATAACATTCAGTAGTTTTTAAAACCCAATAACACCAGTTTCTAATAATCCCTGCAATCACATTATCTTCCCACGCGTTCACAATAGTAACCTAGATTAGGTGTAAACCAATACCAAACAAGCCAGTCCGTGCACCATCATAATCAATTATGTTGAACGGCCATCGATTTATAGCCCGAGATTAGATCACGCCGAATAATATTAACGTTTAAATAGCTGCATCCTCCTAGTTCAGTGAGTTAACTGAAACGTGTGGCGCCATCTGGGAGTAATTATTGAATGTTGCGTCAATCTTTACTCATATTATTAACTAGCTGTTGCCTGCGGCTTCGCTTGCGTTTTGGTAGGAAATTATCCCACGGGCACGTTGTTAATATAGCCTATGGCACTCGGGGATAATGCAGCTTCCTATTAGTGAAAGAATTCAAAATCGGTTTGGTAGATCCAGAGATTACCCCTTACAACCACACAAACTCACAAACTTTACCTCTTTATAATATTAGTACAGATAATTGAAAACGAGTGTGTTTGTTTGTCACGCCTACACGAATGAATGGCTGAACGTATTTTGATGTGATAATTTGTTTTTTAATAACCAACGAAAAGTTTCTGTCGGGGTTCAGAATGATGTACTTACTGAGTACGTGGTAACCATTTTAGCGTCGATGTCCCTTCCACCATAAGGTGCATTAACGTCCTAACATAGGCAGGCACTGTTTAAATTGGCCAGAATAAAAAAAAGTATATAAAAGGTGTCACAAGACCCTCAACGAAGCTGAAAGTGTTGCTCACTACGTTATTGCGATATTTTTTTTGTTCTAGACCATACCTTGAAACCTACTAGTTACAGAAATATTAGAGGACAAAGTTCTAACTTTTTCTCAAGTTTTTTTTTAATACATGTTTTTAATGTAAGAACTTTACTTTAATCACCTCCAACCCAGTCCATCCATCAGCACAATGTTTTGAGTGCGTTACATTGAGTCCGACCATAAACCATGATTTTTCACCCCAAAAAAAAAAAGTAGTTTCTCAGCAAAAAAATTTGCGTAAAATTACTTAATTTGATGTACAAAATGCTTGGTTGACGGTTTCGTGAATGGTGATCAGTTTACACCCTGTATATACCATACCAAGTGCACACCTGACACCATACACCATAAATTACTTAAAAAACAAATAAGTTATACACAACTGAGGGATGATTCATTTATCAATCATCATTTAAATAAAAGACTAATTATAAGATTGTTTGTTATTTGCTTCCGTCAGTAAAATTAATTGTAATTAAATTATTTTTTGGCAATTTTACTCAATTTGTGTTAAGATAATTGCTGGTAAATTGTTATGTTATTAGGATCAAATCTTACAACTTGATTGGTTTCCTGTTACATCAGGAAATGAATTATGATGATTACATTAAATATTCTAGTTCGCAGTCAAGAATGTGCCTTCAAATCCTTCTAACCATAATTATAACAGCAACATCATTGGTTTCAATTAATGTCTGCCTAGTACATACAATGCTTTACAATTGACTGATCTCATTGAATGTGTCGCACGGAATCTTAGAGCAATGATTTTAAGACAATAATGTCCGGGATACTAACGTGAGAATCGACGGGTAAATACACTAAGTGACAAAAAGTGAGTTACTGGAAATTTTCAATTGCCTTTTCATTCCATTCATCCGGGAATGTAAACTCAACCTAATTACTACAGAATAAAATCCGAAATCAGGTCAAAGGGAAACTTGAAATATCTACACTTAGTTGGTTGCAATAATTATCGTGATTTGCTCTTTTTTGCTGTCAAAAATCCTTAAGATCGAAGTCATTTAACACCGTATTCTTAAAGCTTTGCAATTTAAATAAATAAAAAAATCAAAAAAATTTACAAAGAACTGCCGCAATATTAATAAATGTTATTTGCAAACTCTTCATTTTAGTGCTGACCAATTGCACTTTCTTGTTGATAGAAGGACTCCTGGGCAGCGAGGTGGGACTGAGCTGGAGTATGAACACCAAACTGTCTGAAAAATCTAACATTTCTAGGAATCCATAAATTAAAGACCACGAAGCGACGACACACAGATCTTTTGTAAATATCTCTTGCTATGAACAAACAGGGCAAGTTAAATAAAAGTTTTTGAAAGGGAAGAGTTCAAACAATATAGTAGCTAAGAGGGCAACCCTTGAATCCAACATGCATTCAAAAGAACTAACTGAAGGAGTTTTTATCCGATTCAATTTTTTTCAAGTGTCCTCGGCTCTTTAACCCTTCCCTTTAGATCTCCGCGAGACACAATAGGTTTTTAATTGTGTCTATATACTCGGCATACGAAAGGTTAACCCTGCGTTTCAATAAAATTGCATAGAGAAAGAAGCTTTACCAACACAAACACAACAACAACAACAGCACCAAAATATCCGCAACTCAAACAAAATTGTAAACATGGTAGATATCCTGTTTTAAACTGACATGACCATGACCACATCACTGACCATGTCAGTTCATGTCAGTTTAAAAACTTATAGGCTTTACAAAAATTTATAGGTATGGTCATACGGGCAGATTGCGGGCTGGCTGAGGACATGAGACACAGACAGACAACAGATACTTTAGTACATTCATCATCAGTTTTCTCCTGCCCACATCCCAATTTATTTAGGGTTTGTGGGGAACATTATCTGTCATTTATTTATTATTTATTTTTATCTTATTTTACTTTATTGGGACATTTAACAGTTTCACATTACAATTAAATAGAGTAAATTTAAAACTAAATAAACGGGTCACCGACACTAGTTAGCGAAATAATGGTTGGGAAATAGAGGCGTGCGTCAATGTTACAGAAAATTAAATAAGTGCTCTTATGTAATTTAGGGATAATAAAAGATTCTGGATAAATAGGGTATCCTAGATCAGTCATAAACAGAATGCCAGTGTGGAGCTTCTTTCAAAGATATGCCCTGGTATATTTATTTTGTAACCCAAAGGTTGCCTGGTAGAGAATGCATTGTGGCATTAAGTCCGCCTATGAACCACTATTGTACATGACGTTTAAATAAATAATATGCCCCACGGTCCTTCCCATCCTGTAGAAACATTTGCACATTTCA
Source organism: Eugnorisma glareosa (assembly GCA_947578425.1). Lineage (NCBI taxonomy): Eukaryota > Metazoa > Arthropoda > Insecta > Lepidoptera > Noctuidae > Eugnorisma > Eugnorisma glareosa. Next base: position 15,266,338 of record OX387970.1, on the reverse strand, counting down.
GGATTTAAATAATTGTAAATACAGTACTGTCAAATTATTGATTAATTATCTTGTAGAACAAGCTCATTAATCCACCGCAATATATTGCGATCAACGTCTACTTGGTTCGTCGGCCGCATCCACATTAGTCTTGTCTAGGTAGGGCTGCTTCATCGTCGAAGCCATATAACTTGGCTAAAGGTTTAAATTTATGTCTTGTGCCGCGAATACACATGCTAGTGGCACGGATGATTCAATGATTCTATTTAATGATTCTTGATCTTAACCAACCCATCACTACGCTAAAGGATCTGTTCCAGCGGTCAGCGATAGCACCAAGATGTTTTACGAAAGTAGATATCTGTGGAGCGAAGACTCCGGGAGGAGGGAGTTTAAGTTTTTTTTTTGTTTAATTAACACAATTTGAATTTAATCGACACCCATAGAAGAAGAAGAAAATTCAATAGCCATCCTTTTAAACATAAAGTGTATAAATAAGCGTGAAAATGTTCAGTTCGATAAAGTCCGGTGTCCGGCGCCACGTCCGCCCTTTTGGCTCATTTGACCGAGACTTAACAGTTTTTTGTCGAAAAGTCATTTAAAAATGTACAAAGTCAAAGGGTATATTGTACTGTTTTCGAATCTTTGAGGTCAGTGCCTCTCGAGTCAGTCATTTCACAGTCGGTACCAAACATGTTTGTTTCTATACTCGGCCCTTTGACAAAAAAAGTTACGCTGCAACTTTTGCAGTGTGAAATAAACATTCTAACTTGAATAGCTTCTATGTATTAAGGCCTCAGTTACATGTTCTGAATGGGCACCAAACTTTTATTTCAGCGTTTCATATGTTTTCAAAACAATTTTCATGACAAAGTTGAACAGTTTTGCTTGGTGTTACAAAACTACAGGATAAATAATTTTATGAAACACTTTATTAAAAATCATTTGGCAATATTTTCAACCAACAGTTGGTATTTTTTTTTTTGCAAAAAATCTTTATTAATTTGGTTAGGCAGAGGTATACCTAATAGTACATCCACATTTTGCCAGTTATGTTAAAGTCAGTCAAGTCAAGTAATAGAGGGCGAACCTATTACCATCAACAGGGTACAAATCCAGACTCCATGGCTGCTACTGGGAAACTTCTGATGGAAAAATTTGCCGACCGATCGAACCCACATTGCTCAGTAGTCGCGATTGCGACCACCAAACCAACGAGGCAGTATAATTATAATCGTGAATTACTATTATTTGGATAACTGACCACCTATTTTAACATAGAACATGGTGCTGTAACTATCTTTTAAAAGTTTGTGAAAAAACATAGTTATATTGTATTGTATAGCGGGCTGGTGTCAGCAACCCCAAAAAAAAAACCATTGTATAAAAGGTCACTAAAATTAGAGGCTACCTCAAGATTTCTCAGAATAGATTATCATCTGTTCTACATTAAAATATTACCCAAATGTCTTTGAAAGTAAAACACAATAATTAAGGTCAAATTAGGCAAGACAAATAAAACAACTCAAGCGCAAGACCATGTCGTTCTTACTATAATTTATTCATAATCTGACACTACATTGTTTAACAAGAGGTGTAATTTTTACGTCCAATATATTAAATATGAGATTAATATCTCCTTCCGTAATAATATAATAATATTATTTGATCTAAATCAGGGTTGGATTCTGAGTCGGACAGTACAATAATGATTAATGAAGTCCTACCCAATAATCAGTCCATGCGAGGAAATAAGTACTTTTGTTATGAATGTTAGTACTTTTTGTATGTGATGTAGGCTAAGCAGTAAAGTTAGAAGCAGAAGGTTAGGTATGTACCTATAAAGGTTGTAAAAATACCCTTAACGAAGCCAGAAGGAATTAGTTTTAAAGATCTAAGCGTACATAGGGACAGACAGACAGCGGGAAGCGACTTTGTTTTTTGCCATACTTTACTTTAAACCCCACCTTAACACCTTCACGACCCCCACACTATTCAATGAATCCATCTGCACAATGTTTTGAGTGCGTTACCGTAAAATGTGATATTTCACCCCAAAAAAAAAGTCATTTTCCAGCAATCATTTTTGCGTATAGTTACCTAATTTGATGTTTAGAATGCTTGGTTGACGGCTTTCTCAGAAGTCCGTTTACACCCTGTACATTTATAAAAAGAACAAAAAAAAGTAACTAAATCTAAACAAAATTTTTAAAATTGTGTGCCTCACGAAGCACATTGAGGTTCATCCTTTTTCCACTTCTCTCGTAACGACCCTATTTAAACTAGCATTCACCAGTACCGAACAATTTTTACGTTTAGTAGTTAAGAAACTTTTTTTGTTCTGCGAAAATAGCAAGCTAAAGTTGAACTGCTTTCCGCAATCTATACTGTGAACTATGACCTCAACGACTTGGTTCACGTCTCATTCGACCTCACATTTATCGCACTAGTGTTCCTAGGATACAAAATAATGCTATTTCAACTGTAGTGTAGCACCAAATAGTAGCATTGGTTGAAGCCTACTACTCGTTTTTCCACATGGTAATTTAAAAAGTAAAATGTCTCGAAGGCCTATCATTCAAAACAATTGACAATAGAAGCTTTCCGGTAGGTTATGACTGCCTCATTGGTCGAGTTGTCGCAAGCGCGACTGCTGAGCATGAGGTCCTGGGTTCCCGGGTCGGGCAAAGTATTATTGGGTTTTCTATCAGAAATTTCTCAGTAGCAGCCACGGAGTCTGAATTTGTGCCCGGTTGATGACAATAGGCTTGCCCCCTATTACATGGGACTTAAAATACAGGTTGTAACAGAACCCTTCACGAAGCCGTCAACCAAGCATTATGTAAGTACATCAAACTAGGTAACTTTACGCAAAAATTATTGCTGGGAAACAACTTTTTTTGGGGTGATAAATCACGTTATACCGTAGGACTCGCACTCAAAACATTGTGCTAATTAATGGATTGAATAGTACAGAGGTAGTGGAGGTGTTTAAAGTAAAAATCTTACATTAAAAACCTATTGTTTAAAAAATCTTGTGATAAATTTGGAACTTTGACCCTCGATATCTCCGTAACCAGAAGGTTCCCAGATATGCTCTAGAACAAAAAAAAATCTCAAAGATGTGGAGAACAAGTGCCTTTCGGCTTCGTTAAGGGTCTTGTTACACCCATTATAACTGGCAAAATGTCGGTGTACTATTTATTAGGTATCGGTAGGTACTTCTGCTAACCCTTCGGGGCTTACAGGCGTGATGTAATGATTATGTTATAATTTCAATCCAGTACAAATGTATTGGATTAATGAACGAATGGAATGTACTGTATCGTAAATACGATACATAAAATAATGTCACTAAGATACCCCATAAAATGAATTATGTCGAAAGGAAAAAATACCGACTTCTTTTAGATAGGGTACCTACCTAATATTATTTCATGGATACGAGTTCAATTTTACTATAAAAATAACGAATCATTTTCAAATATATATTTTAACTTATTATTGTACGCGTAGGCACAATATGCGTAGGAACATTTAAATACCGCCTATTGTTCAAAATCGTCCCTGAAATTGATTTCATAGTCAAACACAATAAGTGTAGCTATTTGCAGCAATAATAGACTTCCCTAATCGATTCCGACTGGTAATAATTATAATTAGTTATAGTTACGCAACTAATAAATTTAAAAGCGCACACGCACTGCGCATATATTACAATTATGGTTATCGTAGGCCTAATTCATTGTAAAGTTATGTGCTCACTTGTATTTGTGAACCTATGGACAACGAAGTAACATTGGGTTGCTTGAAAACCATATGAAGTAGGGTCCTCTTCGTTGTCAGTCATTTGAAGCAATTTTATTCAAGCATATAGATATACTTAGATAACAGCTTATGCATTTTCTGCTCAAGGTGGCTACTGTCGCAGCAAGCCAATTTGTTTATAACAACATTATTACAACTCAAGACCTTATTTCTAGACATTTCAAGAACAAAAACGTAGTCTATTTTGGATAGTAACTTGTTTGTATAGTAACTAAATAGTGCGTATGACGTCATAGTAGAAAGTCAAAAATGGCAAGCTTGGTTTTCATACACATCGTGACATTTGTGTTATCTCTAGGTAACTATATCTTTATCTGATACGAGTATTCAGCCGCACGCAGTTAGGATAGAATGTTTATTTTTCGAACTTCGAGAACAAAAACGTAGTCTATTTTGCATAGTAACTTGTTTGTATAGTAACTTAATAGTACGTATGACGTCATAGTAGAAAGTCAAAAGTGGCAAGCTTGGTTTTCATACACATCGTGACATTTGTGTTATCTCTAGGTAACTATATGTGTGGCCGATTGGAGCCTTCTTTATATTATTTATATTTTTACTTTTTCTCGTTTTGTGTCTATTTTGTCTATTTTTGATATATTTTTTTTGTTCTGCTTCTCAATATATTGCTTGACTGAAAGATGGAGTTTTTTCTTTGTTAAACTAGAAAAATTAGTGTTATCCATTACCATTCAGTAATAATATCTTTATCTGTGAATACGAGTATTCAGCCGCAACCGGTTAGGCTAGAATGTTTATTTTTCGAATTTCCTGCATTCTGAGCTTGTTTTTGCGGACTGGAGGGCGGTGCTTCATCCTGCATCCAAGCCTGGATCTATTTCCAAAATCTATACAATTATATAAAATTGAAGTATCTGTTTGTAATGTCAAAATAGCAGCTTTATACTGAATGCATATGAAAATATACACGGTACTTAGGCCAAAAAAAAATAAAACATTTTATATATTTCTGTCTTTCTGTTTGTTCCGGCTAATCTCTGAAACGGCTGGACCGATTCTGACGGGCCACTTACTCCGGCAATTTGCGGGCAATTTTGCTGGCAGATAGCTGATGTAATAAGGAGTAACTTAAGCTATTTTTATTTTAGAAAAAGAATTAGGGTTCCGTGCAAAAAAATTAAAACCCTTGAAATTGTTAACAAAATCTGATTCAAATAATTCATATATTTATAATAATTTCACGCGAACGATGATCGCGGGTAACAGCTAGTTAATGTTAGCTAATTATTTTTCTTTTCCTTTGACAAATCTTTTCACTATGTCGGATTTCAGGAATTGTCTATTTTACCCTACCGACCGTTACGCTTTGTCCAACTTACGAGTGTGTACTCGACTTAACATCATAGGACACGCAATGCCAATAATTATTAAAATGATTAAATTGTAACAATTGTAAACGTCAAAATTCGTCACGGTTTCATAATTGTGTGCCTACGTCTATAATTTTAAAATTTATTGATTGATACCGATTTTTATTGGCATACATGATTTATGATTGCTTTTGCAAAACGTTTCTATTAATATGCAATATGCAATAAGTTTCACAATAACAAATCATTAATTGATTGGTTTATTCGAATAATGACCGCAAGGACTATTGATATTTGGGATAATGATTACTGCTCGTTTCTGTTCCGAGTAGAGGATTTGTGGTCCGAATAAATAATTATATATTTATCTAGCACTTCGCCCGCGAATTAGTCCGCAAAAATTGTGATAGATCGGCTAATATGCATGATATAAATATAATTTATAGCCTATACCACCCAAGAATAATGTAGCCAGTAAAAAAGTTTTTGAGTTTCGGAGGTTACCCCCTACATAAAAACTTACAGACAAATTTTACCTCTTTTTAGTATTAGTATAATCTATTGTAAAATCTATCTATTGTAAAAGATACTAACTGAGTTGTGGACGTCAGATAGGCAGTTGCTCCATGTAAAATACTGGTATTCAGCTGCATCTGGTTAGACTGGAAGCTGACCCCAACAAAGTTGGGAAAAGGCTCGGCAGATGATGCTCTATTGTAAAAGTTTGTTTATGTTACCCATTTCCTTTTTGAGGTCTTGGAACATAACTTTAGCCAAAATGGTGATCAAAAGGTAACCCTGGTCCCTGAAATATTAGGTATCTAGTGTTTCCGACGTCGTTTAAAAAAAAATACCTTTGATTTCAAATAGCAATGGGACTAAGAAACTTTTAACTTCGGTTTTCTAGGCACTCAGATATTATGTATTTTTACCTGTGAATGGTGTTTTTTATGCGGCTTTGCCATGTTTGGAGATGGCACCCTTCGCAAAGTTACTACTGAATGAATAGAAAACCCAAAACAGCAACAAAAGGTTGATCCGCGATAAAAATATCAAATATCAACAAACTTCACATTCAAACAGGCCAGCTCGAATTTTCACCACGTCCAATACAAAGCAGCCATGCGTTCCTAGTAACACAGTGTTTGCGAGTTCAACAAACAAAAATAAAGTCGGCAATTGGCGTTCACCTATACGCAACTGAACAAAAGCGCAATAACGAAATTCTGGGAATATTATTTTATTATATTCCCAGAATTTCGTTAGTGCACTTTTCCACAAATATCAAACAAATATTGTATTCCATTATTTGTTTGGTTTGTCAAGAAAAACATTGATGCACTCTGTGATTCTAAGAAACCTTTGTACCATGATTTTGAATCGAAATGGTTTTATGGGGATTTTTCCTTGTGAGATTTTTGTAAAAAGCTGTAGCTATTCAAAGGATTAACAATACAATCCGATTAACTACATACAAATATAATACAAGGGGCGGAAACAGGAAATACAATAACAAAAGAATTACTAGTTTTATTACAATATTTTTACGTTACATTAACTAATGTTATAGAAACGACAGCTATAAAACGCAATGGATTGTAAAAATAAATCTGAAATCGAAAATTCGTGTTCATTTTATCGTAGCCTAACATCGAAAGAATAACTGTATTGTTTCAGTACTGTTTGGACTCTGAATACGGTGAACTTATGTTCTACTTTTGTTACTTTGCTAACAAAAACATCCCAAGTTTGTCTATTAAGAGCATGATGAAGAGAACTGAAGGAACATTTGTTTTATTAATCCCTGACCGTTCACGTAACTTGTGCAGGAATTTTGCTTCAATTACTTTTTTTCATCGTTCAAGTGTAAGACGTTAGGCTGAAACTTTTGCTGAATTATGAAGGAAGACGTGTGTTTTTAAATTGAGTATAATAAAGGAATTACCATCTGAAATTCCAGGCCAGATTTTTCTTAACATCTGTAAAAAGATTTACTTGTGCTTTGGTATCAAAATAAGAAAAAAAAAAACTCTCTGTTGGACTCTGACAGAACATCCCAAATTAATACCCAGGATCTTTATTTTCTGAATTACAATCCAAGACTTGAAACAAGGAATCAAAATAGGCATAAGAAAATGCATACTATTCCTTCCCATACAAGTAGATAGGCTTAAACTATACGAATACCTTGCAATATGAAATTCCTAGCGACGCATTATTCTAAGTAAACTATGGTGCTAACGGCAAATACTAAAATTGTTGGAATATCACGCGTTGTTGGCTTGCGGTGTAAGATGATAAGGTAAGGTTCATTTGTTGCAAAATTTTAGTTTGTACTGTTAATTTAGCAGCTGGAATTTTATCAATGACTGGTAAGTCCTAGAGAAACACAAGCCAGAGAATATAAAGAGCAGCACATGGATTACGATTACATTTTTCCAATTAAATTGACGGTAGAAGAACGTACGGCATTTGAAATTTCAAAAGATTGTTGGATTTTGTAATAGATAAGAAAAACTTAAAAGCAAAAAAAAACACATTTTAAACTAAACAAAAGTTGGAAGCAGGCGGGGCCCATTTGGAATTCAAATAAAAATGGAATAGGCCCCACCAGCTGCCAACTTTTGTTATTAAGGATCTGGTTATTTACATTATTTACAAACTACAAATCTATAACCTATAATAGTAATAAAATGTGAACTATAATGTACAAGTATCAAAGGGGTTAAAGGGCGTCAAAAAATAAAAATAAACTTTTGTTTAATTTAAAATCCGCCAGTTTTCATTGTCTATATCTATACTAATATAACATATAATATTTTAATAATATAATATTATAAAGAGGTCAAATTTGTTTGTTTGTTTGTAAGTTTGTATGTAGGGGTAATCTCTGGATCTCCTGAACCGATTTTGAAAATTCTTTCACTAATAGGAAGCTACATTATCCCCGAGTGCAATAGGCTATATTTACAAGGTGCCCCTGTAATAATTTCCGACCAAACGCGAGCGAAGCCGTGGGCAACAGCTAGTTTTTTATAATTTTAATGTAGCCAGTGGCACTAGCACCACTAAGACAAATCTGACGACGTATAATCGAACGTAATATCCAAATCCGTTCATCCGTTTAGGAGTAACGAGAGAAAAGAAACGGACATACATACATACAGGTCAAATACGTAATTCTTTTGTTCTTCGCCACAGTTGGGGAAAATGAGTAAATGGTAGACCGACAAGGAAGAATGGAAGAAAAAAAAGGGGCCCAACCCCAAATAATATGGGACAAGAGCAGGAAGATGACCCGGGGCTGCGGGACTGTTCGAAAGAGATACCGTGGCCCCGGAACACAAAGGGCGATGAAGGAACATGGATGGGTTTTAGTCAGTAAAAGTCTGACACTTCCTCCTGCTCAGCCCAGAGCGGGAGGAGTTATTTGATGATTTCCCATCCGAAAAAAAAAAGGGCAGGAATATGATGCTAAAATAAAGCTTATTATCGAAAAGCTCTAAAAACATGGTTGGGATAAAGTTTATTTAATTCTAGTGGCGGCTGCCATTATACTGCAGGTCAGTCAATCAATTTGCGTCAGCCATCAAACAGGCACGACCCTTCAGTAGTCAGTACTTACAAAACCCATAAAAAAACCTCAACAAACCCATAATTGCGTCGCCCGTATAGTTTTTTACTATCGTCTAATAGCGTCATCTAGTTTCATGGTCCGATCGTTATTTACAGGCGCACTCACGAATCTCCCGCTCTTGAGGCCATAGCAAAAGTGCGGTGGAAACGCAACGTAAATACGTTGATTTTGTCGTCAAAAATATGCTATAAAAAATATATATCCTACAGTATTTTAGTTTTTTTTTTGCGACAAACACACAGTTTCACCTAGAGATATGATAAATTCTTACTACATACCTTAATAATTAGAAAATAATATAAGAAGCTAGCTTTTTAACCGACTTCCAAAAAGGAGGAGATTCTATATTCGTGTGTATATTTTAAAAAACACCAAAAAAACCTGAATAATTACTTTAGGAAATCGATGACAAAAAAGAAATTGAAACAAACAAAGTCACCGACCTCCGATAGTAAAGTTATTTTTCGCGTGTTTTTATAATTCTGGTATTTCTCAATTTTAAAATCGTTCGTATTAGAGTTCCGTTTACACCGAGCACTCGTGCATGTTGCAAAACCTTATCCATTGTCGTGAATACACGGTGAACGTGATATAATTGCTTTGTGAATCCGTGCTTGGTGTGTTCGTGAATTGTAGAACAGTGTACCTTTGGTTTGTTGCATATGTTTGCGGTAGGAGACACCAGTACCTACCTATCTAAACAAAGGTAGCTACTATGTGCTCTTTTGCAAGGGACCTTGGGCTGCTATTTATAGCTGCTGATGCTGCGGTAATTGTTTACTGATTTAGAAATAGTTTTAGTAATTTAGTTGCATCTGCAGCAAGAACGTCTCCTTGATCTGTTTTAGCTTCAGCTCGTTAAAATACCACGGCAGGGAAAGAACTTCTTGGTTTTTCCTGTAATCGGTAACTTAATTATCCGCATATTCTAATGACTAATTTATTGATAGGGTTATTTTATTAATGTCAATATATAGGATATATCTATTCATACAAGAAATCTCTTAAGGGGTCATTGTACTCATCATTATGAACAACTTTTACTATGGGACCAACCTCGAAATCGCGAAAAAGAAATCAGCTGTTCCAATATGATCGCATTAACTCGTCAAAATGTACTGAACAGCTGATATTTTTTTCGCGATTTTGGGGTTGGTCCCATAGTGAAAGTTGTTCATAATGATGAGTAGATACACCTTATATTTATTATCATCTGTCTTGCTTTTTCCCAACTACATAACATGTTAGGGTCGGCTATCAATCCCACCGATAAAAGCTGCATTCCAATATTTAACAAGATACGACAGCCTATCCGATCTCAACGACGATATAATTATATCTTTATGGTTCTTTTTAGTTTTTCCTTAGATTGCTGATGTCATAAAGAAAAAGAATCCAAAACCACCTCACGTGTCGAGTGTTTGGGTGCATGGCATGCTATAGTTCGGTTCAAACTTTAAGGCGGCTCGGAAGTTAGCTGCGAGTGACGATCAGCGCAGATATAACGGTTCTAACTTTATTGCGGATCGGAACGTCTAACGTAAAGCTGCGCAGAACACAATTTTAGGTATCAGAGGGGCGCAGAGGACGCATCGTCTTGACTGTATAATGCGCAGACCATCACTCGCAGCTAACTTCCGAGCCGCCATAAAGTTTGAACCGAACTATAATTTTTATTGCTTTCCTGAATGTGCATATTTTTTTGCGGGCTGGCGGTGCTGCATCCTGTATCGAGGCCTGGATCTGTTTCGCGAAATTAAAACTAAATATTTGCATAACTTTTGATGTCATTGATTTCCGCAAAGCGAAGCCTGAGCCTATAACTTAAGTTATAAAGAGTTGTTGATAAGTTCAGTGGTATATTAATTACCAAAACTTAGAAATACATTTACAGTACCCAACCCGACAAGTTTTAACCTTATTATTACTGTCCTCATTCCAAGACGGCGGCGCAAAGAAAGTGTTGGTGAACATTATTTCAGTAATGTGTAAAAGTTTGTCTGTAGAAACTCGGCTACTATTGCAATGCATCGCACTTTCAGTTGAGGAGCAAGTTTCTAATTAGTACCAAGTTTTAAGAAACTAACATACCTAGACACATATGTGTGACTTTAATGTTGCCTTGGTCTGATGAAGTCTCTTTTGAATGTGAATGTTAAATAATACTGTCTCGTTGGTTTAATGGTCGTAAACGCGGATTCCTGAGGTCCTGGGTTCGATTCCCAGGTTGCGGAAAGTGTTATTGGGGTTCCCATCAGGAATTTCTCTGTAGCAGCCACGAACTCTGGATTTGATGACAACAAGCTCTTTCCTATTATATGGGACTTACATAATTGCTGAAATGTGGGTGTACTTTTATGAACACGTTTTTTTTTTTGAAATCGTATAACTTTAATGTCCGGATTTTGAAACCATTAACAGAAAAATTATAGTTAGTAAAATAGTTAACAAGTCAAGTGCTCGTCAACAAGGTGTATTCCCGTGGCCCCACTGGTGGGAACCCCAGGGGGAATTGATTAAAATAATTAAAAATTGTTCGCGTTGGCCCCACCGCATTTTTGAAATTGTGATTTGTTGACTGAATTGTCATTAACAGCATTTTTTGTCAGTTATTACCTAGTTATAAAAAAAATACAGAGTGTAACAAGACCCTTAACGAAGCCGTCAACCAAGCATTATGTACAGCATGTCGGGAGGTGTTTTAAGTAAAAATCTTACGATATAAACATAATGTTTTAAAAAAAAGCTCGCAATGATTGGGAGAACAAAGTACCTTTCGGCTTCGTTAAGGGTCTTGGTACACCCGTTATTTAATTAGTAGAAGTATGTAATTCAATGTTTAAATTTAGTTAGCGGTAGCTTATTCATAATTAGTTCCCGATTTGTAAATATTTAGTTTTATATATTCTTTAAACATCGTACAGCTAATTTGACTTGCGTTTTTTGACACATACTTAGGTATGGTCAAAAGATTAAAACAATTAACTATAAGTTTATAACACGAAACACAATAAAAATAACACGGAATACGATTTCGAATACAGTGATTGGATTGGTTAAAAAGTTCCGAGTCAAAACCTTTTAAAAATGCATTGGCATAAAAATAGTTCAGCAACCAATTTTTTTACAAGCCGCAAAAATATCGGCTTGATCCGTTGACATTTCTGCCAGGAATATAAAATGGTAATAAATGACGGATCATATTTTATGAATTTGTCGTATTGAGTATGACAGGGTAACGGTGAATAGATGACTTCTCTTGTCTGTGTAAATTATAATCATTTTAAAATCCAAGAATGATGGCGTGGTATTAAAAAGTTTGCCAAAATTACGAGTATTATCTATTTCTGCATGCATCTCTGGGCTTCCGTGTATAGTATAGCTTTCTGGGACAAACCTATCATTTTGATAAAAATGGTGAAGCGCTAGAGAGCTTTGAAATTCGACTTAAATAAGGCAAGACAGTCACATACCGAGTAGCAGAGGTAATGACCTCACTGAGCCATGGAGAGCACCCTCTGTCTTGATTTTTCCTGAAAAAGACGAAGTCAGAACACCTCTCAAAATCAAGAAATGAAAATTTAGAAATGCCCCTTTCTTTTTAAAGAAAACAACATTGTACAGACAAAGCCTATTCAATTTAAAAACTGAGCTGTATTTAAAGTACGGCTAACCTACTTATTTCGTGTTTTGCAAGTATCAAGACGGTCTCGTCTGCGAAAAAGTTAAAAAAGAAAAGCAAACAGGTAAACTTATCTGTGACCCAAATAGGTTGTGGTTTTAAAACACGGTTAACATTTTCTTAGCGAGTCCTGGGTTTATTTTTGTTAATGAAGTCGTTTGGTGAAAAATGGTACGTGAAGTTTTTGGAATACAATGCAATTTTACTTGTGCTTTTAATTAAAGTCTATCTAATCATGAATATGTTTCGGTTCTAATGCAATTGTATCGAAATATTTCAAACGTCAATCATAACATTACGCATGTTTGTTCTTGAAGGGTTAAGCATAGGTGTGGTGAAGTGATGGTGTGTGTCTAGAGTTATGCACGGTGTTCTTAAATAACTTCAAAATAAATCATCATCATATCTGTGCCCGGTTGATGGCAATAGTATCGCCCCCTATTTCATGGGACTTAAACATTACTGAGAAATGTGGGTGTACAATTAGGTGCACCTCTACCTAACCCTTCGGGGATTGCTAGCGTGATGTTATGTAAATCGCTCATGTTTTCCGGACATGACTTCAGAGCAATTTTAAATGGGTCAAAGCTCATATTAGTGACCAAACTTACAGATTGATTGTCAGTTAGCAATACCAAAAATAGCACAAAATAAGAAAATAAAAAAACGCTCAAGTTCCACTATAATTATTATCTCGCCCATCAACCGATAAGCATCAGTAGCTAACCATGTCAAAACCTCACTGCTGACACCAAGATGTTATCTCAAATGATTGAACGCTTTTTGTTACAATTTTAATTAGAACAAGTAATAATTAAGCGGGTAATATAGGTTACCGGAAGACTTCGGTGGAAAACTTTTTGTCCGTTTTTTTATTAAAAGTTTTTCTTTTATTAACGGTGTTCAGTTAAATAACTGTTTAACTATGAAAACAATGATACTGCGGTTTTTGGTGGCAATTAAAAAAGTCTAGCTCAATACAATTTTAATTTAATTTATCATTATAGTCATTACATTCTCTGTGAATGTTTCCTATTGTTATTTTAGCTAATTAAGTTTTTTCTTTCGCAAATCGTAGACGTGGCTCAAAAGGCTGCCTAACCTGGACATGTCTGTCGCATGCCGAACAAACTGTGGGCACGTAAAGCTCAGGATTGGTGCCCTGAAACAGTGACAAGGGGTCACAGCAGACCACGAAGGACATGGCGGGTGAAACTGGATGTCTTCCTTGGGAATTGGAAAGTAGCGGCACAGAATCGTGACCGTTGAAAGGAATGGAGGGACGTCTTTGCGAAACAGTTGGACAATATGGGTTGGCCATAAAAATAAAAAATAAAAAAGAGGGTAGACGAAGGCCCAGAAGTATGACAATCAAGAGGTATCGGAGGTTAGAGGTTGTTCAGACAAGCAGTCGTTCCATGTAAAATACTGGTATCCATCTACATATGGTTAGACTGGTTGCCGACCCCAAAATAATTATGTATCACAAATTAAAGTATTACATGGGGCTTAAACATAGCTTGCGCAATTTGGGTGTACTATTAGGTACACCTCAGCCTAACCCTTCGGGGATTAGATCCTAACTATCCTTATCCTATAACTAATATTATAAATGCGAAAGTAAGTTTGTTTGTTTGTTACCTTTTCACGCCTAAACCACTGAACCGATGATCCTGAAATTTTGCATATACGTTGTCAGGTGTACAGAAACGGACATAGGGTACCTTTCATCCCGAAAAAAAATACTGTTCCCGAGGAAAAACAATAATAACGTACTTATGATAATAGATGGCGCCACATGTCTTTACACGAGTACAATCCGAATTGATTGTGAAATGGAAATTAACGCAAGCGAAGTTTTATTAAATCAAAGTACTTGAAAGAATATTAAACAAAACAGTTTCCAAATTCTCCAAATGTGGCCTACTATTTTGTATTTTAATAGCCTTGTTATAAGCTGGAAAACTGCTTAAAGTACAAATTAAAAAAAAATACGGAACAAATTGACGTACCTAATAATATTAGTGTACCGATAGTCAGCCACCTGATCCAACAGTCGTAGCGCCGACACGTTGAGAGCTGGCTCAAGCACCTGAAACAGAGAGAGCATCCGAACACGGTACGCGCTCAGGTTGCTTCCTCCCTCTTTAGCCCCGTAGTATGAGCGCATGATGTTTTCATTGATGAATTCTATCCATCACATGCGCTGCACACTTCCGCCGGGAGCTGGGACCCTATCAGAAGCCGGTGGGCCTCAAGGTCCTAAACCATCCGGCGGTAAATAATACATTTTAGTATGTTTCTTTATTATAAACCTTTGTGTGAGACCAAGTTTGGTTAGCTTGATCAGCATTAAAGTATCCTGTAGTAACAAAAGCTTATCTAGATGTTGTAGCAAATCTACTAGATCCTATTAAAAATTAAATGATAAAAGTAGACTTGTACATTTAAAAATTGAATAGAGGTAAATGGATGGTTTTACAAGTGAAATAAAAAATACATTATAAAAAGACCTATCAAACCCGTGCGGGTTTCTGGAAGTAGTTTTAGTGCTTATACACACGATTAGTAGCACTGTAATGAAGCACGATCAAACGTGTAGGTGGTGATGTAGGACGATGCATGCAGTTCTTTCAGGTCTGCTCCACGGGAAAGCGGCGTTTTGAAGAACGGGAGTAGAGGTCCCGGTAGGTCAAAAAGTTGGATCACCAGCTTTTAGACCTAGGGCAGCTCCGCGAGATTAACAGCAGGGATGGCACAAAGACAGGTTTTAATAATAAGATTGGGAGTAGTAGTCCCAGGTGTATCTTTAGATGGATCACCTTGAAGAATTGCTCTTGTCTCCAATTTGAGGAATCCCTTCAGTCCCACATTCAAAAAACGCTCTCTGCTCTGTTCTAGTCTAGTCTGACCGCACAGAGCATCTTATATGACCGGTTCGTCAGCTCGTTTCCACAGTAGTCCCCTTCCATTTTTGAATCTCAGATTTTCTTCTTGCGGCCTTATAATCATCTCATCTGACAAGTGTAGTCGGCCAGGACATAACAGACTTACTTCATAAAACCATGAGTGCGTAAAGAATTTATAAATACAATTTAAAATTAAGTTATTAGTAAACAATCATTATTATCTATAAAATACAATATTTCAGCTAAACATTGAAAAATATAATTTAGATTAGATAAACCAAAAAGTGTTCATCATAGACTAAGCTCTAGTAAGAAACTCTATGACAGAAAGAAAAACTAACTGACAGTTTGGCTAATCTGACGTACATGTCACAACATTGAAAATTATGAAAATTTATATTTTATTTCAGCAAATACAATGAAAAAGAATCGTATTTAGATCGATTCACTGAGTATAAATAAACAAATCAATAAAAAAGGATGATAAATGGTATATGGTATGACAATTGTAAGTATAGTATAAAGTGTAAGTATAGCATAATACTATAATGTTCATTAGCTAATAGAAAAATAACGTTACCAACACTACCTTTAGGTATACCTACACAAATAGAGCACGAGTACCATTTACCCATTTAAGTGTACTTACCTTTACAATAACAAAAATATAAACAGTAAGTCAAATTGGTATAAGTTAAACGAATTATTCATTAAAATTATTCATTGTAATCGTAGGCTTCATTAATTTTCGAAACAATAATGTTATTTTTAGTTTAAATATTCAACTTCACCGTAATTTAGTTGAAATTGTTTACCAATTAATTGGCGTTAGATATTGTTGAAAAGCTCTATGGGGCCTCTAAAGTTTATTAATACAAGGGTTTAGAAATTCCCTTTGGAAATAGTATCGGTGAGCTTTAAAGCGATTTATGGGTGAGATACGATCCCAGGTGCAGTCTTGGGAATTGGGAACCTGAACCACAAATCGAGATTGAGAACAGGGATTGAGACAGGACATTAATAATACTTTATTAAAGAAGAAAAGAGGAAATACATATTACACTTATCACAATATTGTCACAAGTACAGTAAGTAAGTAAACAGATCAAAATGAACCCTAACGTCTAAACTAGGCCGAGCCTGTATCTTAGACGTTAGTCTCTTACAATGTTTTTACAATCAGAGATGAGTATAAAGTGTGATTAAACATTACAAGGGAAATATCTTATATTAATATTAATAAATAAAATGTATGTGCTCGCTCAGTTTAGAAAGTGGGTAGATAGTTTTGTACTATCAAGAATTATTAAAATGAACGTAGGAGTGTTTACCTTTTTTGTTTTCTAAGTACCCTACATTCGACATATCGCAACAGAGACAACAAAGAGTATGAACTTAGGCTACTTTAGAAGAAATGAAATTGATAATTTTATTTAGTTTATAGTTTGATATTTATTATTTATTACTTGTAGATTTTGTAAAGTAAAGTTGAGAGGTTACTAATTACTATTGGTCGAATTGTTGGTATTTTTATAGTGACTATTTCCTGCCGGTTTTTAATAATTATTTTATTTTAAAATTGCAAATAGGTTTTCTACGCTTTCATAGCTTTGTGATTTCAGCCAGGATATTAAGACCTTCTTGCATGAATGTAGATTTAGTGGGTATATTTTTAAAATTTTATTTAATTTGTTGTACAGCATTGGTCCAAGATAACATTGAAATTTTTCGATAAATGCTGTTTTATATGCAACCGTAGGACACACCCTATCGATGCGTCTCGAGGTCATTGTTGTTTTATCAATAAATTTTAGCTTTTGATGTTGAAGTATTACAGTTTCTTTAACGAATAACTGTCTAATAGTTAAAACATCACACTCAGAGTACAGATCGACTGTGGGATACCTGAAAGGCTTAAAATTCATAACCTTAAGTAAGGCTCGCTGTGCACGCTCAAGTTTAATAAGATGGGTTTTTCGTGCTCCACCCCATGACGTGATGCAATATGTTAGAATAGATTGAGCGAGTGCAAAGTAAACAGTTTTGCAGAGACCAGTATCCGCCACGTGCCTTAGTTTCTTAAAAACATATATCAACTTTCTTGTTCTCCCTGCCAGAAGATCAATATATGGACACCACGTGAATTTTTCATCAAGGAGAATACCAAGATATTTAACCGTTTTAACCCTGTCCAGATAGCCACAGTCGCATGTGTGTTGATGGGTTGTGCTTTGACAAGAGTGAATTTGAATTTTTAAATTTTGTGCCGTTTTTAGTGATAGTTCCGTATTAGCGAAAGTTATGAATTTAGTTTTTGATATATTAAGAGTAAGTAAATTTTGACTGAGCCATTTGGCTGTTTTATGAAGACCTATTTCAGCGTAATGTCTTACTTCATCCCATGTACTACCATAAAAAATTAACGCCGTGTCATCAGCAAATGTAAATATTTTACAGTTTTGTATCGTTAAGCTACATAAGGAATTAATATAAATTAGAAAAAGGGTAGGGCCAAGAACGCTACCTTGTGGCACTCCAAATGATATTTGCGCGTCAGGACTGTAAAGACCGTTTACCGGTAACTCTTTGTGACCTATTATTTAAATAATCTTTAAACAATTCTAGTACCTTACCCCTTATACCAATCCTTTCCATTTTGATGATTAGTATGGGAACAGAGACGGTGTCAAAAGCCTTGGCCAGGTCTAAGAATACTCCAATGCATTTATTTTTGCTATCAATATGAGTAGCTACGAGGTTAGAAAGTTCAGTGACTGCCTGTGCTGTCGACCTATCAGCTCTGAATCCAAACTGATTGTGGGCTAAGATATTTTGTTTTTCTAAGTAGTTAAGTAGTCTCTTATTAATAATTTTTTCCAAGATCTTAGACAGCACTGGTAACACTGAAATAGGGCGGTAATTACTGACACAGTCTCTGCTTCCTGCTTTGTGAATAGGATGGACGACCGATATTTTAAATACATTGGGAAAGACACCAGTCTGTATTGAAAGGTTTGCTATACGGGTTAAAAGTGGTACAATAATATTTCTTGCCATTTGGATTATTTTTGTGGAAATTCCATCCCAACCCATTGCGCTATCAGTTTTTAAGTTAATAATTATAGACTCAACTTCTTCCTCAGTTGCCTCCAACATGACCATAGAGTTAACCGGCGGGATAGAGGACTCTTCAATTTGATCCGAACACGGAATTATCTTTGAAGCCAATTGTTTTGCTATGTTGGTAAAATAAAGGTTAATTCCCTGTAAAGCTAATTCTGGTGTATTTTCTGTTTTTAACAGATCTAATGGCGGTGGTTTTTTAGTTTCTCTGTTTGTGATGTTGTTGATTATTTTCCATGTCATTTTAGGGTTTTTGGCATTTTTGTTAAGCTCATTTGCATGAAAATTCCGTTTCAGACGTTTTAACAAGTCATTGCAAAAGTTTTTATATCTACTGTACGTTACAGCGAGAGTTACATTATTGGGTTCAGTTTTAGATCTTAGGTGCATGCGATCACGGTTCCTAATGCAGCGGACCAAACCTGGCGTGATCCACGGTTTGATGCAGCGTAATCTTCTAGGTGTTAGTAATTTTAGAGTGTTGTTCATAATCGATGTGCTAAGGATGTTAACTAGCTGCGCTGAAGACCAATGCACATCTTGTGATTCCATTATATTACTGAAATTGACTAAATGTAAATCTGCAAGAACTGCTTCATAGTTAACTTTATTAATAGTGATTTGTTTTGATGGTTTAGCTGGATAGTCTAGTGTAACACAGGAAAGTACCGGAGAGTGATCAGTCAGAAGAGATTGTAGAACAAGTGTGGTCGTGAAGAACTTAGTCTTGACCATAGCGTGATCTATGCAATTATTTTCTCTTGTTGGGTATAAATGGCCAGGCAAGAACCCATGGCTGGCTAGTAAATTGAGGTAATCTGTCGAGTTACGATCTTCATTATTAAGTTTCACGTCAATGTTTAAATCACCCATAATTATTATATTATTGCAATTTTTGTAGGTGCTTAGAAGGCCATCCAAAGACGTTATAAACTTATCTATATTTGAATATGATGGTGACCTGTAGATACCTATAACGACAGTGTCCGAGTCAATCTGTATAACTAAACAGGTAGCATCATTATGGGTATTTCTGCAACAGAACAGCTAAGTCCCTCTCTTGTGTATGCTACAATACCATCATTTTGATTACGATTATTTTTTGTGTACTGGGTCTCGTAGTTTTTTAAGCATGGGATGTACGTAGCTTTTGAATTCCACGATTCCGTCAGTATAAGTATTTCACATGATATTTGTAGTCTAGATAGAAAGACTTCAAATTGGCAAAAGTTTTTTGAGATACTTCTAATATTTTGGGTTAAAATTTTTAAATGGTTTTTAGTTGTTAGATCAGATGTCAAGAAAGATGTACATGATTCTGGTTCACATAAAAATGATGGCCCAGGAGAGATATTGTCTATATTAAGTACTAAATTATTATTAGTTGTGGAATCGAATTTTGTTTTAGAATTTCTGATGACTTGATCGGAAGATATAGAATTTTAATAACTATTTGAGATGGAAAATTTTGTCGTTTGATAAGTAACTGTGTGCATAATATGGAAGGGTTTATAATGTAGTGGATAGTAGGTCTAAAACACCACTGAAACTGATGAGCAACATTACAAATAACACAATAATAGAAAACAAAGTAATATTTTGAGCAAGAAACTAAACAATGCAGTAAAAAAGAAACTAAGCGAATGAGTAAGGTTAAAACTAAGAATAATGCTTTACGATAAACTAAAAATAACGGTAAACACAAAACGAACCCTAGTCAAATGTGGTTTCGGAGAGTAGCTAGTTGAGATTCATCTTTTACTTCAATGCGAGGAGCCCCGATTTCTTTGCGGAGATATATTTTGCCGTTAGCGGTCCAACAGAATTTGTATTCCTTGGTCTTCGCTACATCTCTTGCGACAAAAAATAGACGACGACCTTTACTTGTTAAAGCCTCGGATATGTAAATTGAAGCTTGCTGTCCAGAAAATCCTATATCAGCCGAGTTGAGGCGTTGGTTAGGATGGTGTTTATTGTAGGACTTGATTCCTTGGATGACATTGTGTTTTAATATGACAGAAGTAAATTCAGCAACAATTGTACCTTTACCTGACTTCGAGTTAACTCTGAAAACATCTCTTATGGCGGCTTCCTGTACATTTACATCCAGTACTTTGCAAGTATTTTGGACAATTTTGGATAGATCGGTTTTTGATTCCTTTTCAGATGATATTGGGATATTTCTCAATTCAATAGACGATGACTTTGAGGCTGTTTGGATATCTTCAAGTGATGATTCAAGCGTAGCTATCTTTAACAAGTGTTGCTTTCGTTCACCCTCCAGATTTTCAACTTTTTTGCGCATATCTTCATACTGGTTATTAATGAAGAGTAAACTTTTTTCAATTTCATCATTTGAATGTTTTATTTCAGTGTTTTGCTTCTTTATTTCAGCAAGCTCGGCGACAAGTTTATTCAACAGGATGTTTTGGGTGTCTTTCCATTCGTCAAGCATGATTTTGATCTCTTCTTTAAAAGAATCAAGTTGTTCTTCACTTGATAGTCTCTGCCTTTTATTGCGCTGGGATATAAAAGATGGTGTAGAAATCCCAGTAGCAATATTTGAGACATCAGAATCAGATGAGGCGTGTTGAACGCCACTTCCCGTAGGTGTCTTGACCAGTTTGGGCATAACTTAAGTTTTTTTTTTTCTTTTTTTTTTTTTTTTTCTCATGTTCGAATTTACTGTGGTCGTTGAGTCGATGCACGATGACACTTTTTGTCTTGCTCGATCAGTGATAACGTTTCGCACACTACCGCTTCACTTTACTGCGCGCCTAGTACTTTAGCTTGAATTAAAATTGAATATTTTCTTGTTAAATAGTGATATTTTAATAGTTTTGGAAGATAAGCACACACGTCTATACTCCAATGAAGTCGGTCGAAAGAGCCTAACATTGAGGTAATTATCTTTGAATTTTGTAATTTACTACGACAAAATCAAATTCTTCGTATCAGATTTTGAATGTCACCCATGAGCCTCTGACTTGGCTTAACATGGCGTCGAGAAATATCTCTCAGGCATGCTGGTTTCCTCACGATATTTTCCTTCACTGAAAAAAAGTACAAAGTACACTCGTGAATTGTATGAATTTACTACTAGTATTTTTTTTTTCGTTAACTTGAATTGTACTTAGGTTCAATAATAATTTAAATTAACTTTAAGTTCAAAAGTAAAGCTCCATTTTCACGTCTAAAGTTTCTTAACCGGTGTAAATAAACTCCAAACAAATGTTAACCATTTGTAAACTATAACTAAAACTGCTTTAAATCTATGTAAAATAACAATAAACATATAAAAACAACAAACAATTTCACTTTCGTTTACTGTTTAACCTACCCAGTGGCGCTGTACGCGGATGTTTGATCGTGTAACATACGCGCCACTGAGCGTACACAGCCCTGTCACTCCGCGTTAGTATTACTAAAACTATCGTGTATTTTGTACACTATTTATTGTTGCTACGCGCTTTACTTCGGATTAACATGTTTGATTAAGCGATTTAAATTGTTTACGTAGGATTAAATGTAAATAAGGAATGGTTTTGTGGTTTTGGGAAGCATCTTACATGAGCTGAGATTGGAATAAGTAAAGTTTATTTTGCTAAACTTCAAGGACGTAACATGTGGATTGTCACATTATAAAGGGAGAATACAATACATCATAACATCACGCCTCTTATCCCTAAGAGTTAGGTAGGGGTGTACCTAAAAGTACACCCACATTATGACAGTTATGTTTAAGTCCGTATCTGGGCACATATCCCGACTACGTGGCTGCTACTGAGAATTTCCCAAATGGAAAAAAACCCAATAACGTTTCGTCTGACACGGGAATTGAACACAGGACCTCATGCTCAGCATTCACTTGACCAACGAGGCATTCCAATCACCACCAGGTACAATTGCCTCCCGGAATAATTTTTAAATTCCTAAATAAAGCTGTTTAGGATGGTGGTATTATTCACATGTTACTCGCTTTCCTAAGTTTATCCAAATAAACTATACCTTTCCGATCTCTGTACATAAGTCAGAGACAGTACCTACTTGTTAAGTTTAGAGGTGTAACAGTTTCATTTACTCATCATCTAAATATAAGACTAATGTGGATGCGGCCGACGAATTACGAAGACGTCGATTGCAATATATTGCGATGGATAAATGAGCTTGTTTTATAAGATAACTAGCGACCCACCCCGGCTTCGCACGGGTGCAATGTTATTCAAATTTCTAACTTCCTCTTGAAACTGATTCAAGAGGAAGTTAGAAATTACTATCTGTTAAAAAAAAAAACCGTATCAAAATCCGTTACGCAGTTTTGAAGATCTAAGCATACATAGGGACAGACAGCGGGAAGCGACTTTGTTGTATATTAGGTAGTGATGATTAATCAATTATTTGACAGCACTGTATTTACATATTATTTATCTAAATATAATAATAATTAGGACGAAGAAGGATCGGCTTCCATATTGAAAAAAAAACGAGAGTTTGTTTATTTAAATATGTGTTTGTATAAATAATACTGATAACAAATGTAGCCAACCTTATTAAACAAAACAAAAACCTAGTTATAATTATAAATGGGCGCATTATAGGCGTGCATAAATTCAACAAAAAAAAAAAACTAAAGCTGTTAGCGATTGACAACTCATTAAACGGCAATGCATGTTGAATTATGATTTATGCTAATAGTCTTTAATTTCTAATAATGTTATGACATATTACTATCCGAATAAGACATTAATCACTTTCAATATTAATTTAAACGCCACCAATTAAAATGACATGTTCTTTAATATTTTATGACCGTTAAAACATTATCATAACTAGTTAATGAAATATATATTTTATGTTTATTATAATATATTATGTGATAAGTTAATAACAACATAGCTTGTGTAATATAATTAAGGTTACTTTTGAGTGACAATATTGGATAATTTTAGATCTATTTAATCAAGATTGGTCTAGTACTTTGGCGTGCATTTGTATTTCAGATTTTTTACTACCGTTCTTATGTTTATTCACATGACCTGTCGTGTAATGCTGGATTGTGTGTCATGAATAAACAAGGGTTGTCATAAAAGGCGATAATTTGGTATCAGCTGATGAAAATCTTCAGTAAATCAAAATCAACTGTACTTAATTAGCTCCGTCATACAAAACTTCAATTACTTGGTTTTTATTCCATTTTTCTAGCTTGTTTACACGAATCATTATCCTGCTCTTACCCCATTTCATGACAACTATTTACCTACCATACGACTTTTGGTGACCAGCATGATCATCTCAGCAATATAAAAATGCACTGTTGCATCATTATGGGTTAAAGGCGATACAAAGGCATATTTGAAAAACTTACCAAAATGTTATGACTAGAAGTTAACAACTAATACTATTAGAAGATCAGCACACCTACCAAGCAAGACAACCCTGGATTAAATCTATGTCAAATCTAAGTTATTTAATCTTAAATCAACAGTTTATCGATCATATTCACGCGACATTATGCGTTAATGGTTTGATTAGCATAATAATATTATTTTAATTAGCAAAAAGTTAATTTATTTCTGATTAATGATTACAATTATTATGGGCACAAGAAGTTTCATATTGATTTTTATAGGTACCAAGTGGAGCCACACCTTTTTAGTAGCAACTAAAAAGGTGTGGCTCCACTTGGTACAAATAAAATTATACACAAGTAAAAATAAAAATAAATTGTAATTATTGGATTTAATTCGTGCCCATGACTAAGCCTAAGACTCAGAGGAAGGTCGTCAATTTTGGTGCTTTAGTAAAGTTCTACGAAACATACCTTTTTTTTTAAATAAAAAAACAAACAAACCTTAAAAACCTTTTTGAAATATACCTTAGATTTTTTATTTGATAGTTATTATGCAAATATGTGCTAAGCGACGTTAGGACAGAGTATGACTAACTATGTTTGAAAGAATTAGGGCTTACATTAATGCATAAACTTGATTAATATTGTCATAACAGTTCATAAGTGAAGTGTAAGAACATGACGCAAACGAGTATTAGAGCATGTAAACATGGTTTACGTTTGAAGTTAATTTAATATAAAATGTAAACCACACACAATCAACATCATGAAGTTTGAAAGGAAAACTAAAAATAAAACAAAAATGTTTTTGGAAAAAAAATCTTGGGTAAAATAATAATTAATTGTTGTAGTCTGTAGGTATTTCGTTTTCATCCCATTATTCTTAACATTATTTCGCCATTTTAGCGTTAGGTGCAGTCAAAAAAAAAATGCAATCGTTTGATCCTGGTGAAAAATAGATTTACAACGTGTAACAGAATAAACGCAAAACCTCTTAAGGGGTCATTGTACTTATCATTATTAACAACTATCACTATAAAAAATCGATTGCCCCATACATTTCTTTGCGCATAGCTCGACAAAATGTACAGAACATCTGATTTTTTTTTCGAGATTTCGGGCTAAGGGATATTGCGTTTATTCTGTTACAGGTTGCATACAATTCGTTAAACTTTTAACGACGATCAAACACGTTTATTTTTCCAAAAGGTTCAGTCATGTTATTTTCCATCTTCCATTGGGAACATTTCCCAACCCAAAATCTTTTGATAAGCTAATTGATAACATCGACGTATACCTTGAGGTATGTTGTTGTGAAACCTAGCGTAGCATTGTCTGCTTGTCAGTGACGCATGTCAGATCGAGCAGGAAGCGACACGGCGATTGTACGTCGCATTGACAACTCCATACGCCTGAATGACGTACGTAATGCTCTGGAGTTGGCTTCAAAGGGGTTTGATTTATTGATAAGTAAGTAGCTTTATGAGCTTAGTTTCTGATCCCGCTTTTGTATACCTGCTTGCATTAACCCGATTAGTATGTACTCAATAAGAGTCTATAGCTTTTGAAAACTTGAAGTGTACCACCATGCATGTGTGAAGATATTACTTCGAGTTAAACACGCAACAATGTTTTTCTGTAAATGCAGAGCTCAAATTGTTTGTGGTTTTTGTGATGCTGGTACAGGAGTGGGGTAATTAGCATAAACAAAGGGAGGCCTATGTTTAGCTTCGGATGGTTCCTGCACCGAATAGGGCGGGAGGAAACGCCCGGGTGCTACCATTGAGATCGGTGGACACGGTGGGGACACGGTGGAGGTCTGCCCCACGTGGGCGGAGCACCGCCGTGTCCTCGTAGCGGTGATCGGCGGCGGCGACCTCTCACGTCCGGCCTTGTTTCAATCCATGGTCCGGAGCGAGACGGAATGGGACGCCGTCACCTCCTTCTGCGAAGCAGTCATGCTAGCGAAGGAGGTAGTGGAACGTGAGAGGGAGAGAACCTCACGTCCCAGCCACCGCGGGAGACGCACCGGGCGTCGGGGGCCACGTGGTGGCCGCGGCCACCGTAGGTGCGGGCCTGTGGACGGTGAGCTATGGGCTAGCTTGCCGTCCGTCCGTCTTATGATGACAGGCCGTGTCGACGGCGCGTTCGTGTTCCACGCGCGCCTCAAAGATGTCAGCAAACGGGAAGGGATCCGAAAGGACCGATGCCTGGCAGGGTTGCGGGACTGTTCGATAGAGATACCGCGGCCCTGGAACACAAAGGGCAAAAGAAGGAACATGGATGGGTTTTAGTCAGTAAATGTCTGACACTCCCTCCTGCTCAGTCCAAAGTAGGAGGAGTTATTTGATGATTTCCTATTCGAAAAAAAAAAGCCTATGTTTAGCAATAGGTGAAGTCGAGCTGCGGATGATGAAGTTTATATACGACAGTAAAGTTTGTAATTAGTATCAAAGTAGGTAGGTCGCCTTCTTCCTCCTGTTTTTTTTTGGGATGGGAAATCATCAAATGAGGGGTCATTTCCCCCTCTGGGCGGAGCGGAAGAGAGTATAAGACTTCTAGTGACTAAAACCCATCCTCGTTCCTTCATTTGCCCTTTGTGTTCCAAGGCCGCAGTATCTCTTTCGAACAGTCCCGCAGCCCTGACAGGCTTCGGTCCTTTCCGACTCCTACTCGTTGGCTGCTTTTTTCTCTTTGAGACGGGCGTGGAGCACGACACGGTCTTTCGTCAAATAGTCCTCAAACCAATACAACACTGAACCTGAGAATTTTGCTGACTGCTTCAATGGTCTAGTGGTGGCAAGCGCCAGAACTAAGAGGGTAAAAGGGAGTAAAAGGTTCTGGGTTCGATTCCCAGGTCGGGCAAAGTGCTATTGGGTTTTTCCATTAGGATTTTCTTAAGAGCAGCCATGGAGTCTGGATTGGTGCCTAGTTGATGGCAATCGGCTCGCCCCTATTCATGGGACTTAAACAAAACATAACTGGCGAAATGTGGGTGTACTATTAGGCACACCACTGCCTAGCCCTTTGGGAAATACAGGCGTGATGTTATGTTATGCTAAGTACTTTTCCAGTCATCGCTCAGATATGTTTTAATTTATCTTACCTTCAAGATGCCAAAGGCATCAACTATGTTTATTCATAAATTCTAATCCTAATAGCTCTTTTTATAAATAAAACCTTCAATGAAAATTCTTAGACAAACAAGTCATTTGACGCCCTTTTTGAATACAAACAAACCATTTTAGAGTAAGCTATGTTGTCATAAGCAATAAGGTAATATCAAGAGATTTGCCTGAATACCTGAAGGTAGACTCAGGTCATGGTTACTATAAACTACCTAATAAAATGACTAGAACGCAGTAAAAGATTCCATAGGTGCCAATCAGTAACCGTTGGCGTAAACATTACTTTATTTAGCTTCAACTTTACTCAAGTCTTAGATAATTGACATTGTCGATGATTTAAATTAGCTGCATAGAGGTTTATTTCATTAAAAGATAAATATTTATTGCCATATTTGTTATTATGTTCTTCTTTATTTGTATTGACTAATAGATCTTCTTTTACTGGTTTTGCCTTGACCAGGTTTGATTCGCATTCATGGATCTGATTTACTTATTAGAGCAGATAATCAGAGTATTTTCTTTGCAATTTGGAAAGTTTGTGGTCTTAAATGTTTCTTTCCGTTTCGCAGTATCTTTGCACAATTTAGAAGTAGCGCCGAAGTTAGTTC
Source organism: Eugnorisma glareosa (assembly GCA_947578425.1). NCBI lineage: Eukaryota > Metazoa > Arthropoda > Insecta > Lepidoptera > Noctuidae > Eugnorisma > Eugnorisma glareosa. The sequence continues at coordinate 15,238,763 of OX387970.1, read as the reverse complement.
ACAAGCACCACAGTATTTTTTTATGTGAGAGCCAATGCTTACACTAATTTAAGGTTGATATTGTGTTCGTATCAAAATAATACCTAATCAATTTGGACCTTATTCAAGCAGTCTCAAGGATCTATTATTATCTCTAACAATTAAATAAAATCATAAAAATACGAATGTATGTGGGCGCCATTATGAACAGATTACCTTTTACCTTGACAAGTCGACATAAAATATAGGTATGTATTGTAGTACTCGTAGGTAGTTACCCCGAACCCGCCCGGGGCAGAAAACGAAGCAATTGTTAATTACTCAATCGATTCTAAAATTAATATCAAACGTAAGCAATCATTTATCAAAACACACATTAAATATTTAAAGCCAGTATTGATAATTATGCTGTACGTTTATTTTTAATGTAGTTTGGTCTTTTAGTTACTCCATCAATCAAATTATTTGTCTACAAGTCATTAAGTTGGGGTTATGATCGTTTGTTTGTAAAGCTATAAACTAGCTCTGTATTTTATTTTTCCTTTATTCATCTTTATTTCATATATACACAGGGTTAATTTTCCAAGTGGGCGTAGATGGCCAAATCCGAAACTATGAGGAAAAGCGAAAAATGCTCAAAGGAGTCTCGAACCCAATTCTGATGAAAACTAAAACTGCATCATAGGATTTTTGAAAAAACGATATTCCCGGCCAGGAATCGAACCTCGAACATCGTTGGTTTTGAAAAAAAAAACACACACACTGTATTTTTACACCTTTTGATACTGTCGCTAATAAAGATCAAACTGTGGGAAGTAATAACATATTACTTTACTTACTTTGCTCAAATGATAAAATTCTATCGATTCGTATTCTAAAAAATCTCAACCATTTATGCAAAGGTGGGTCAGCTAATTGCTATAACTCACTATACAATTTGCACAGAATATACTATAGTACTATACTTACTGTTTTCATTTCGAAATATTTTTTCAGTTTCATGTATCGTATCTGCGTTTCAAACTACGATACCAAAATATTGTTTTGCAAATATCGACATGGAAAGAACTGTAAGCCTGAGGGACCGAGGACTGACATGCGGACAGACAGTACGGACGAAATTAAAAAGTTTTTCTGGCACTGAAACTATGGACTAAGTGTTTTTTTTTTTGTATCCAGGTGATAGACAAATGATAACATGCTATGTTTCCTTGATTTAAGACCTCATGATGACTCATTCACCTAGTCACCATAGATACAATTTTGGAAGACTTGTGGCAGTGACAACATACCTCACTGCGCGCGCCCGCGCGTACGTCACACGCTCCTTCTGCGTAGCTAGCCGCCGGAATCTTAGACTTTTTAATCTACAACAGTTGCTTAAACCGGATAATCCAAACAACTATCTGAGTTTCCTATATTGGATTGATATTTTCTTTGTACCCACAGGAATTACAAGTTATTAGGTATAAAGTTTTATAAAATTATTATGACTACTTTCTATGGTGTACTTACGTTTTTTCCGTAATAACATAAAAAAAATTGTAGCAATAAAATTGATGCTGGCTCGTTATTGAACAGTTGAGGGTAAATTCAATTTTAATAGCCCAAGTAATTCAGTATTTTTCCTTAAGTCCTGCCAACGAAGACCTGCGGTGCAGAGGCATGGAGAGAGACTGGACACCTTATACGAGTTGCAAAAAGGGCCATGGAGCGAGCCATGCTCGACATAATCTTACAAATCCGAAGCCAGGCGAAAATCTACGACATCAAGGACAGGGTGGTACGCCTAAAGTGGAATTGGGCAGGACATCTGGCTAGACGCGGAGATGGTCGATGGAGCAAGGTTTTGACCGAATGGTGGCCAAGCTTGGGTCTAAGAAACCAGGGCTTTCCAAAAGCGCGTCGTCTTGATATTATTGTCAAAAATGCGAGAAACATATGTAGTCTCAGAAAAGAATGGCGGAAGTAAGAGGAGGCCCTAACAGTGGGTGATTCCAGGCTGAAATGATGAGCTAACTGAAAGGCTTAATTCAAATCCACCTAATATAAAGGGAACAAGACCTTTAACGAAGCAGAAAGGCACTTGTTCTCTCCGTCATTGCGATCATTTTTTTTGTTCTAAACTATACCTGGGAACCTTCTAGTTACGGAGATATTGGGGGTGAAAGTTCCAACTTTTTCACAAGTTTTTTTTTTAAATAGATCTTTTTAATATAAGTTTTTTACTTTAAACACCTCCACGACGCCCGTACTATTCAATCCATCCATCAGCATAATGTTTTGAGTGCGTTACATTGAGTCCTACCGTGAACAATCATGATTTTCACCTCAAAAAAGATTGATGTACATAATGCTTGGTTGACGACTTCGTGAAGAGTCCTGTTACACCCTGTACAGGCACCTCAAGATATAAATACCTGAACAAACATACTTTGCATATCACCATCAGATTTTTTACGATATCCAACTATTTGTCTTCTCCTTTTACGTTGTCAACATAATATGGCTACTCCGATCACTTAGGCCAAGTTTACATCGTATGCAAATCCACTACGAATGCAGTCAGTGTGCATTTGACATGAAGGACTGAGTTATGTCTATAACACCATTAAGTTCCATGCTATGTCGCCAAGTGTTTTGCCATATATTAGGGCACAGATGCATCGTCGCGTAAATTATGTTGATCGGAGACCCGCATGTTGCTTGCACCTAATATATTGGTACACATAAGTCAATTGCAGACCGGCTGCTGTGTTTGATTCTGCGTTGAATGGATTGACGATCGTAGGTGAGGTATTGGCTTTGAAATTAGCGGTAGGTATTCATACTACCGCAACAATAATATAATGAGAAAGTAGCTCCACCTGTCTGTCAGACTGTCACATTTTTTCGCCTGAACTACAAAACAGCAAACAAAGTTAAGTCAGTCAGCAAATAGCTACTAATAATCATTCAATTTAAAATTAAAAACACCCCAACTAGTAAATGGCTGCACCGATTTTGATAAAACATGTCTAATTGTAATATACACATCATGCTCTTTCATTTGATATCCCACTTGGGTATATTTGAAAATATTCGATTTTTCATAGCCACTTTCATCCTCCATATCTAGTAAATGGCTACACCGATTTTGATAAAACACATCTAAGAACCATTGCCAACAAACTACCTTTTAAATAAAAAAAAACGCATTCAAATCGGTTCACTCATTTAAGAGCTACGGTGCCAGAGACAGACACACAAACTTATAACATCACTATTTTTGCGTTGGGGGTTAAAAATAAACAAAAAGCAGAGTTTTCCATATTAACTTTAACACAAAGTTCCAATAAAAGACAATGTTTTGGAAGCATAACTTATTATTTCAGTTTAAATGAAAAATAACAGGTCAGAAACAAAAAACCGTTAGTATTTCAATTAAAATTAAATACAAAAGTAATTTAAAGTAGATTAGGACTCAGCACAGATCATTACGTATTGGTAAATCCATGATCAACAGCAGTCATAAAAAAAATCTGTTAATATGTTTTTACAAGGTGCAATTAACATGCAAGAGATGCAGATCATTTGTCAAAACTGTTCAATATTTGCGCAACAGGATACGGCCATAATTGGTAAAGTTACCTACTTGCTTTATTAATGAATACTAGGCGTACATTATTGAATATATCCAACAGAATACATAAACATACGATTAGTCATGGAAAAAACGTTATGAAATCGTGTTATTTATTTTACCAGTAAACAAAAAAACTGAAATACTGCCCGTAAAATCATTTTGACGCGTTTTTCCAAGTTACATTATGTCCAATACAAATATGTATGTATTATTTCATAGTACGAAATACGTGTATGAAAATATACTGCGTATTTAAATAACAACTGACATCCGAGGCACTGTCAGTTCGAACCTTCGCCAAAAAAAAGTAACAAATGTATTTAATAACGTGCACTACAAAATTCGTAAAATATTTTTTCATATATGTGTTTGCCCTTGTTTCACTACCATCATCTGCCTAGCCTTTTTCCAACTATCTTAGGGTCGGCTTCCAGTCTAACTGGATGCAGCTGAATAGGCTATTAATGGATGTGGTCAGCTCATATTTCAGTTGACTTCTGTTGTGAATTGTGATCTCTTCTATGTTAAAGATACCACAACAGCCTCTTTGCCTTATAGAATTCTCCTCCATAGAGATCTACGCTTTGGAATGAAAGCTTCCATTTTAAGCCCCCTGTAGTAGCCCACTACAGGGGGCTTAAAATGGAAGCTTTATCAGAATCATAATATGAATCACTTTAAAAATTTAAAACTCTTAAAATAGTCTTTATGGTTATGACCACAAAGTCTATTTTAAGAGTTTTAAATTTTTAACGTGATTCGTATTATGATTCCGATAAAGTGGCCATTTTAGGCCCCCAGTACTTTCACAAGTAATTATGCCCTACGACTGGGATTGTAGCTTCATCCTTTTGATTTTGATATTCAAAAGTGCCTGGGTCTAATTTAAATAAAAATACATAATAATATTTACTGGTATATTTGAAATACTCATGCATTCAAATACAATTTTCTGCAACTTATTGTTATGCATTTGAAGTGAAATTACAGAAACTGACTGCAGCCCACACCGAATCACAAAGTTATGTTAGCGATTAAAAGTGCATCAATAATTTATTTGCCTGTTTAAAATCGTGGGAAACAATGCCAAGTTCCCACATTGAATTTAACCCATACTTATCTATCAAGGACATTTAAGTGAGACATTAATACTAGGTAAGTACTATTGGAATCATGCAAGCACAATAACTGCCAATAACCTATCATTAATACATATTTAAATGATTAAAAAGGCCTTACGGAAGCAGACTTAGTATAGGAAATAAATAAACATGCCTAATTATACTGCCCATTGTTCTATTGTTCTCATACTTCAGAACTCGTGTAAAGGCAAGTAAACCTCACACTCCTTATGAATATGTCAATCAAACAATTTTTTGACGAATAATTTTCATGCTGAGATTTTTATCTTAACGAATAGAATTGGATCATGTTCGATTTTAATTGTAGTTATGTCGTGATTAGCTAAATTTCGGACGTACGTTAAACAATATGGTCAATTATTAAGAAAACAACTGACAAATTGGCTATAAGGACTATAACTAGAACTAAGAATGTATGGCCTCATACATAAAATGCTTTACCTTTCCACGAATGAATGAATGAATTTATTTTATTTCGGACACAAAAAGATCCATAGAGTGTTAGTAACCTAATATTAAATAACTTATTATCTAGTGTTAGTACCAATTACACTAGAAAAATTACAATTTGAGAGCTGCAGCTCTCCGCTACAGTTCTCAGGATGCTGTTGCGACTGTCCCTCATTCTCCTGAGTAGCGAGGTACTCTTTTTACGAATAATCGCGTGAAACCCATCGGTACGAGCTTGCGTAAACATCCCCGACGCACTGCAGTAGCGAGGCAATCTCAACAACATCCTGAAGGCATTATTATACTGGACACGCAGGACATCTAGCGACCTGAATGAGCGAATGATCTAATTAACAAAATAAATTATCTAAACCAATGAATAATACCACAAGAAATTTTATTTGTTATCAGTCATATTTTTAGGTTGGTCTAGTGGTTGCAAGCACGATTGCTGAGCATGAGATCTTGGGTTCGATTCGATTTGGGTAAAGTGTAATTGTTTTTTTTCCATCATCAATTTCCCAATAACAGTCATGGAGTCTTGATTTGCCCATTGGTGGCAATAGGCTCGGCTATTATATGGGACCAAAATAAAACTGACGAAATGTGGGTGTACTTTAGGTACCTACACCTCTGCCTAACCCTTCGGGATTAAAGGCGTGGTGAAAAGTTGTGTCATATTTTGGTTAAGACTCGTGTAGACCAGGGAAGAATAGAACGGAGCCATAATATACTCAGCAGTGATGTTCATATAATATATCTCCAGGTAACTAAACGACTTCCAAAAAAAAAATCAAAGCATTTATTTCAAGTAGGCCAGTTACAGGCACTTTTGAAATGTCGAAACAAAGATAAAAATGAAATGTACCTACAGTCCCAGTCACAAGGCATAAAAACTGTGAAAGTACTTTAGTTGCCCATTCCCTAGCTTAGATCTCTATGGAGAAGAACTCCATGGATACTCTTTTAAATCAACATATTGTTACAAAACCTAGGTTACACCATTCAATTCATCATGCCTAATTAGGTATAAACATCATTCATCATTCTTCTGCCCTTATCCCAATTTATTTGGGGTCAGAGCAGCATGTCTTCTTCTTCCATACTTCTCTATTACTCGTCATCTCACCACCTCCACACCAAGAGAGAGACCTCCTTTCTTTCTATGCCATCCTTCACACAGTCCATGCATCGTTTCTTTGGTCTTCCTATACTCTTATAGCCAAGGTATCAACATACACCATCAGAATTATCTTCAAAAGGCAATATCCTCTCATCTATTCCATAACAAATATAAATCAGTATTAAAACTCCAATACTTAAACTAAGTTGCATACAAAACGAGCCAATTTGGAATATGCACGAACAATCGAAATAACTATCTGTGCTAACATTTAAGCTCACAAAATATGGGAAAAGATGGCAACTGCAAATGCCATCGATAGATAATATAAAGGTTAAAGCTATAGCTATTTATTAGACTTTACTACATTGTATTGGGTGTTACATTATAGGATTTAATTGGCAGGAAATATAAGAGTGGTGGAAGAAGTCGGTCTTCTAACTTCTATCGATTTACTAATATGGGCTCATAGTTATCTAATGACTGCACTCTCAGCCATGTAAAATTCGGAAAACAATTCAATCAGTTGCCATTTTTGGTTTCAGGTGCAGCGCCTTTGCGGTGTCGTGCCGGAGCTTAATGTTGTTAAAAGCAAGCTATATGAAGCAAGCACTTAGAGTGATGATTAACTTGAAAAACGTAGAGGTGATCGACCCGGACAAGTCTCAGAGAAAAAAAATATTCAAATGTTTTGGGATCAACCATAAAACATAGTGTATACCGTGTAAATTAAGTACCAAGTCGTAGCAAGTCTATGAATCGCAACGCAAACCAAAGAAAGTCACCAAGCTTTCAAATCACCTGAAATCACTCCTCTACTCTCTTCTGTTTTTGTTTGAATGAAATCTTCATTAAAAATAAAAACAAAAACAAAGTAGGCAGTCCAAAATCAGGTCGTAATAATTATTTAGTTATTACAAATTACAATATATCGGTGAATTGTTCGCGCGCGCATGCCACGGCCTTAGGTTCACGGCTGCGCGCTCATTAGACCGAGGTCCTGCGAGGCTATGCATCCACGTGGGTGTTGGCTTCGTTTGCCGCCATAAAACCACCAGTCTCACTGCTAGCGATTAGTGACTAGAGTAGCCAGTGAGCAAAGGCCGCATAGATGACACATAGTTCGTGGGCTGGAACCCTGGCAGGCGCGTTACTTTTTTAAATTTTATTTCGTCTCCACTGCCCTCAACACGCAAGTAAATTTCATGAGGAATTCGCCACGTTCTAGGCCCAGTAATTCGAAGACATCATCTACAAACGCGCACTGGGTCGGTATGATGGATTACCACCCACTCTCTCTCAAAGAGAGGAGGTCTGTGTCTTAGCTGTGGGTGCATAGGCAACTTCAAACACACAGTTACAACGAGCAGCGATTGTGCGGATATGCAGGGGTACCAAGTAAAACTCTCTCAGCGATTGTTCTCGCAAGCTAGGGGTCCATCTTCACGAGCGAGAGAATCACGGCGATATTATCGTCGTGCCATGTATTTCTGTACACGAGGGAGAGGAAATAATGAGGGTCAATGAGCGAGTACTCTCTTAGTTAGCTCATGCAGTGCGACAAAAGTCTACTCGCCGGCCGGCTCTTTTAACAGTCAGCGATCTAGTATTAATATGGTATGTATCGTTTTTGCTGACACGGGAACTACAATCTTTTGTACAGTCGCCAGCACATCAATTAACCACAATCTATCAAATTTCTCCAAATTATTTTAAAACATAAAATTTTGTCAGATAAGTTTAAAATCGAATGACAAAATTGACTTAATTTTTTTTCTTGTTACAGAAAATAGTCAATACTTAATAGTCGCTTCTCGTCAACGGTGGGACAGGAACCTAAATTATGTAAAACTCATCACCGGAGATTACGGCGGTATTAAATAATAACTATCATACCGTAATGTGATAATAATCAGCATTTGATCGACGATCTTGCGTGTATTAATAAAGTTTCCTTCAATTTTGCGTTCGAAATTGGTTCTTTGATGTACTTGTAATTGGCGATGATTAATTTTGTTGATAAGTGCTTTATGTGTTGATTATGATACGGAATTAAATAATCGACAGATTTAGTTATATTGCGTGTTTACCGCTTTTCTTGTACGAAACGAATGCTAAAATAACCGCTACGAGTTGAAAATCTTTTTAGTGTAATTAGTGAAAACAATTTTTATAAATCAAGCCTAACTGGCGCTTTGAAAATAGAAATAATTAATTTTAACTAAGTTAGCCACCGCACACCACATACCTAATAATATTACACCTATTATAAATAATATTAACTGCCTTGTTGGTCTAGTGGCCGCAACTAGCGCGACTACTGAACATGGGGTCTTGGGTTTAATTCCCGGGTTAGGCAAAGTGTTTTTGGATTTTTACATAAGGAATTTCTCAGTACCAGCCTCGGAGTCTGGATTTGTGCACAGTTGATGGCAATAGGCTCGCTCCCAGTGTTGGTGTTCTATTACACAGGTAGGTACATCTCTGCCTAACCCTTCGGGGACTACAGGCGTGATGTTTTGCACGTTACGTACCTATTATAAATCACGTCATCACTCAAAACAATAATTACTTCAAAACGTGAAAAAATAACCATTGACGTAGATAGATTAATTTACTTAAAAATACTTTAAAGTAACTCATTTCGTGACTTAAACTTAATGGCATAAAATTTAAATTACACCTAACTTTAATTTGAGGTCTAATAGCTCAATGCAAAACAAATGAAATGACCAAACATTCCTATAGCGAATTAACTAAACAATTAGGCGCGTTACAAAGCGTTCTCGTACACGAAATACTAGTTATTTAACTAGAAAAGATAAATAGAAGAAATTAACTCTATTTAGTGTCTAGGAATTGTTGCCAGAACAAATTACGTAAGGATGTTAGTATGTGGGCGAGTCTTTTGTTCCAATGCGAATGCTTTTCGTTAAGGTGGGTACACAATTGAGCATTTATTTATGACAGATATGAGAATATCGAGCTGTTTTAATGATGTCATCTTTCGACGAACTGAACATAGTGAGACCTGCTCTGGAATCACTATTTTCAGAGCATTGCAACGTTTGATACAGTGTGGACTGTAAAATGGTACGGAATTATACATGTAGGTAAATTAGATGCATTTTGTCGAAAACATGCATTTCGGCATTCGAAAGAACTTTTCATTACCTATAATCTAGGAAGTGCCCTATTGAATTGAAAATTTGCTTGTATTGTACCATTCGAAATAGGGTCACACTATATCGATTATAACGGTGTTACAATTTTGGTGTACAATATTCATCATTGTCTATTTGGCATGTGCCGACTATTGATCACGTAGTCGGGAAAGTCGACTTAACGGCCATATTTGTAGTCGACGACTAGTCGGCTAAAAAGGCCAACTACTCCGCTGGAGTTATTGAAATGAAATTTTAACATTTTTGTCAATAATATGTACTTTTAATCAGCCTTGCAGTTTGTTATATAATCTAGGCATCAGAGCTACGTTTTGGTAGCCAAAAAAAATACCTTCAATAAAAAAAAAAATCATTTTTAAACAATTGACGGGAAAAAAAATTTGGAGCAACGTCATTGCGAGCAAAAATGAAACATGGACAAGAAACGCCACGGACATTGCCGATGCCCCTTGAACTTCATTAACAGCAACGATCGGCTTGGCCGATTGGTCGGCCAGTTGCCTAGTTGGCCAAAGTCATAGACCCATCTCTATTGTCTACCTAGACATAATATATAGATAGATATCTGTATCGAAATGCCCCAGTCTGTTCTCCCCTTTATGTTTAGAAGACAGATCGGTATAGAACTTTGCTAATTGTTACCGAATACGAAAAGTTAATTAATTTTCGTCTGGTTTTTGGGTTGCCTCAAACTTCATTATAAGTGTATAGATAGGTACTTAGAAATTAATTTCGTACCTAACATGTCTTAATTTAATTTTAAATTATTTGTGTTTGCAAGTTTGAAGTTGCTTCGGTGCGTGGTTGTAAAGAAAAATATAAAGTTTAATTTTAAAGTTTGATCAGCTTGATTAATTTAAAAGTAGAGAAATTATATCTATACCTAAACATAATGTAATTATATTATATTATAAACAAATAGAAAGTCTTATGAAGATTTCAATTTATTCTCCATTAGAATGTATGTTGATCAGACATCTAGCCCTAAAAACCGAATATAGAGAAATAGGAAGCGTATTTTTTTGGTTGTTTAATGTAATTTAATTGTTTGTGTAGGTACAGGTTTATTTTTTTCAATCGTCTTGCCAATATGCATCTTATTTAGTCATCAACACCTTGACTACACCCAACACCTTTCGCTTAAATAATACTCACATCATAAACACAACAATGACTATATCATCCCACAATCATCACACCAACTATGCGCACATTCACACTGAATAAATTATTAACCAGTAGCAATTAAATCAACCCTAATATAAACCACGCCCACAGACCATTGTCAATGTGTCCACACAATGGTCAACCTTGGCCAGAACTGGGAACAAGAAAATTTCACGCTTATTTTTAAGACTTCAACTTCCTGCATACGATGACATGGCATTATAGAATAGAAAACTAGAATTGTCTGTCAGCACCGCATTGATTGACACGTCACATTCACATATATGACATCTGTTAAAGACGTAGGAGGAAGTACCATTGTTTTGTATTGTTGGATCCTGTTTGGGTGTAATTCTTTGTATGCAAAGTCAGCCTAGCCCCCTCCCTCCCCTTCGTGAATGTAAACAAAGGTTGACTATGGAAGTTTTTATGGCTATTTTACTCTGAACCCCCGTTTTCTTAAAAGTTATGACATTCCGGTGAAAACATTATTTTATTATTCACCAAAGTAAAAGGGGTGAAGTTAGATGAAATGAAACTACTTTTATGAATTGTTTTACGTTACATTTCACTTTTTACTGTTCCAGATTCACAGTTTGCAATATCAATAATCGTTAAAAGTTTAGTTTGGGAAGATTTTGTGCAATTAATCAATTATATTGCAAGAAAAATTGGAAAAAAAATGTTTGTGAAATACAAGTAAACTTTTACTTTATAAGTTATAAAATTTATCACATTAATATAAAAGCGTTTGTAATTTATATTGTAAAGCCAATACAAATAACTATGTAATATTTTTATAATTAAAATGAGCTTTGATTTATTCACAAATCTTGGTAATTTATTCAGACTGGTCAATTTCGATCTAACTCTATTATTATAAACATTGTAGTTACCTAAAGTAATAGGTACTAATATAAGTTGCACACACAACATAAGTAGACACAATAGTAGTAGGTATATCTAAAGAAAAGGTCTGCATACGCTTTTGTATTTTTAATTAAAAGAACGAAAGATTCAGTAGTACCACAAAACCTAAGGAATGAATAAAGTCTAAGCTAAGAAACCTTATTGGTGATCGGTGATTGTACACAAAATGTAATATATTTTGCTACTCACCCTATTCAAGGCTAGGTAATCTTTTGATCTCATCGCTTTCCCTTACAAGAGAGGAGCTCCTCTTTATAAAGCAAACTGCAAGGTGGGTTTCCTTTTCACCAATGCAAAAATTCATTAATAAAGTATCGTAGGTACGTGCCCCTAGCTATTAACAGTAGTTTCTGAATCCTGGAGATGCGGTGCATAGAAGATACGAAAAAGAAAAGTGATATGAATCCTGTCCCTATCGAAACATCTCGAACCGATCAGTTGACCGAGCGGGCCTGCGAGGTAATGGCACGCTTGCAATGACTTACTTTTTTTAGCTTGTTGTGTCCCAAAAGTCTGACAACCAGTTTTACCAAGGGGTATCGTATTACCCAGTACTAACTGGGCTGTGGAGGTCAGATAGACAGTCGCTCCATGTGAAATACTGGTATTCAGCTGCTTCCGGTTAGACTGGAAGCCGACCCCAATCAAGTTGGGACAAGACGTTTGCTGTGACGTGAAAGTATTTTAATTCATAGGCAGCTTTTTTCATTGGTTTCTAGTGTGATGTTTAATACCGTAATATTGTTTTCAATATCGTGTTCACTTAAACGTAAATTATACAAAAGCTTGTTAATTCCTCACAGTCATAGACTAAAATGTAACCATCTGATGTAAGCTAATCGTGATTTTCCCGCGCGACCGGAGTCACGAACCCACTGTTACTTCGTCAAACAAAGACCTTGTACACAAGTTTGTTTTTATGATGTAATAAAATGTTTGAAACTGATTATTTTATTAACTTAGCAAGCTATTGTTAATTCTGTAGTTTAACAAAAGGTTTTGTGACCTATAAGCGTTTTAACGCTGAATAGTTAATGTTTCCTTGAAGAGTAATATTTTGTCTCGTCTATGGTTTCGCACTTTTAGTAGATTTTATTAGTTTATCTTTTCCGGTGAAGTATTATCTCATAATTAATTGTGAAGCTTATGAATGATGAACAAACATTAAAGTAAATAATCTTTAATGTTTGTTCATCATTCTGTTATACATAATCATGCTGTTTTAGAAGCATTTTTTATTTACTTTATAAATAAAAAATGCTTCCAAGACAGCATGATGGTCGACCATGCTCGAGTAGCTGCCTTGAATGAAATATTTTGCCCACTGTTTTAAGCTTTCTCGGTTTATAAATAAACTTGCCACATAAGGGATATCTACCGTGGTTTTCAATTATTGTGAGCTCCTAGTTATTGAAAATCAAGGAAGATATTCCATAGGTGACTGTGTAAGTTTAAATATTTTGTGATAAGCAAACACATTTTTAGATTTATTGTGGACAGAAATCAAATGATGAAGGCAAATCAGTTCATGATCAGTGAAACAATTTGTCCAAAACGTTAACATAGTCACATCATCATCTGCCAAGCCTTTTCCCAACTATTTTGGGGTCGGCTTCCAGTCTAACCGGATGCAGCTGAATACCAGTACTTTATATGGAGCGACTGCCTATCTGACCTCCACAACCCAGTTAGTACTGGGTAATACTGTACCCCTTGGTAAGACTGGTTTTCAGACTTTTTGGGCCACTGACTACCTGTAACGACTGTTAAAGATCTACAGATGACAGCCGGGACCAACGGCTTAACGTGCTTTGCGAGGCAGGTAGGAAACTGTTATTATTAAATAATATGTCATTGAATATATAGGCAGGTATAATCTATATTTTTTTTTTTTTTTTTACCGATTGGAAATCATCAAATAACCCCGGCTGAGCAGGACTGACTACCTGTAACGACTGTCAAAGATATACGGATGACAGCCGGGACCAACGGCCAAAACTATAACATGGTCATGATAATATTTCTCTTTTATACTTATGTAAAACTAGCTGTTGCCCGCGGCTTCGCTTGCGTTTTGGTCGGATATTATCCAACGGGCACGTTGTAAATACAGCCTATGGTACTCGGGGATAATGTAGCTTTCTATTAGTAAGAGAATTTTCAAAATCGGTTCTGTAGGTCCAGAGATTACCCCCTACATACAAACTTATAAACAAATTTTACCTCTTTATAATATTAGTGTAGATTACTAGCGACCGCCCCGGCTTCGCACGGGTTCAATGTTTTACATATAAACCTTCCTCTTGAATCATTCTATCTATTAAAAAAAATCGCATCGATATCCGTTGCGTGGTTTTAAAGATCTAAGCATACATAGGGACAGACAAAAATATTAATTAAAAGTAAGTAATTAAGTAGGTATTATCAAGCAACTTATGGGTAAGTTACAGCAGGACTCGTCTTAGTGCTAAGTTTCGCTATAAACTCTATACTGTTTAAAAGTTTATAAGCAGACGACGAGCGAACAAACTGCCATACTTAAGTAGTTCTTTATTATTAATCTTTTGACAGTGTATTTACTGAAAGTAAGGTTAGTTATTAACTTACAAGCTGTGCCTACGGCTGTTAAGTAGCTTGACATATTATTATAATAATTATGTTTTTACAAGATTTTATTTAATTTGCAATGTTTGTATGTTTGTTTAAGTCAAATCTTGCAACAAACTTTTAAGTATTCATTTAATTAGTATCTACTATGTACATTATATACAGACTACAAATAGAATAGAATATGGCGGACTCCCTGAGATGGGACTACCAAAGATAGCGGACTAATTATTTTTTATGCACCCCTATGATATGGATATCAATTAAAAGTGTTTACTGAGAAGAGTACGAAAAAAAATGACGTCATACCTATAATTATTTATAAGCTTGTTTATCTGTAGCTTCTGTTCGTGGCTGCATCCGCGTCTAAGAAATATATACTGCATATAGTTTCCCATCAGTGAAAGATATTTTAAATTAATGAATGAATGTTTTCGGATTTAACTTCTTACACGTAAAAATCTCGTGTCACGGTGTTTGTGGTCGCACTCCTCCGAAACGGCTCGATTTTTTTTTAAGTGTTTTTGGTAGGTATGAGAATATGTCATAAAGTATATTTCACACCGCTAGGCTGTCAAATTCTAAATGAACGCGAGCAAAGCCTTTATAATATTATGGATAACAAAACCTTTTCAGGGGTGCCACTGATTACGAATGACGGGTTTTGTCAAAAATGTCAATTACATTTGTTAGTATCAATCAACTAACAACGATGATGATTTTTCAATAGTTTATTTATTTTCAATTATATCTTCGTAACGTTTAAATAATGAAACCTTCACAATACAAGGATTTCCGGATATCAAATTACCGCTTCGACAGTCTTTTAATAACCAAATATCCTAGCAATTATAATCAAATAAATTCGTCTAAATCGATTTCAATAGATTATTTCAATGTTAATCTTTGGTCCTAACGATTGATTTAAAATTCATATCGAATAGCTCGATAATCGAGATCAAATATATCGATAAACTGATTCGGCGCAACGATAGATTTAAAGTTACATTCTTTATGATTTGTGTATTCAAAATAAATCTCTGCCCACTATAAATTAGATTTAAATAATCCAATTGTAATCTAGTCATTGTATTTTATTGGTCAATGGTAGATGTTAACTGGATACGCCTCAAAAAAATAAAGAATGGTGTCGCTTATTTATAGAGAGTAGTGGTGGTATTGAATAGTAGTTTAATTGAAAATAAGCATTGAGACGAATCAAACGCTTATCATTTGATTTTTTGGTCCAGTAAATGCATACTAGAACAGATCGTCCCAGCCCGCGCAGCATCTATCCCTAATCTACCAAGAATCGACAAAGCTCTTTCTATACAACTTGACATTTATCTGTCATACATTTTTAACATCGCCATGCTTGCGACGATAGAAATCTTTCCACAATCTGTATTTTTTTTCGATTCTTCGTCGACAAAACCCGTTTCTACAGTGGACATGCTACGCGGGCAGGACTAGGAAACTCTTTCTATTTAGAATTTCTCGTTTGCCTCGTAATATTGTAGATTTAAGATAACAATATGTTCACAAAAATCCTAACTTCTTAATTTAATAGATCAGTCATTATCTGCCTAGCCTTTACCCAATTATGTTGGAGGCTTCCACTCTTACCGAATGCGCTGAAGACTAGTATTTTAAATGGAGCGAGTGCCTGACTTGTGAATCTGACCTAGGGAACACGACCTGATTGGTTACCTTACCACATCCAGCTATTCTACATTCTTATCTACACAATTATAACAAAAGCGCTATAAGCACCAGGGTTAAGGTGAGCCATCAGCCTTGAGCTTGACTCGTGACTGTCAAGCCGATTGGACCCGCCACATCGCATTACACCGCCCTGCGCCCGCGCAACTGACCTAATCAAGTATGTTTTTATGGACATTCATGATTTTTTGTTCGGCTGTTTGTTTTGTATTGATGAATGTTAATGTCGGGCTTAGGTATTATGTAAGATACAGTAGGTTATATCAATCTGTAGGCTTTTTTGTTGGTTATGTAAAGTCTTCTAAACTCACTAACGATTGAATTATATGGTTGTTTATCATAGTACTGTTCGTAAGGTTACTGCCCACAATAATATTTTATTACTCAAAAATATGGTGGTGCCAACGGGAACAATTTTTAATTATTTAATCAATTCCCGCTGACACGGGCGGTGGGGTCAACGGGAATACACCGTTTTAAAAGATAGTTTAATTAAGGACAACGCTAACGCATTAGGAATTCCCTGTAATGTTAGTAGTGTTTGTGATAAATAAATACATAAAATTACATTTTAAGCGTGTGGTTTGTCGTGTCTGACTTAATTATCTTGGAGGATCTAAATTATATTCAGGGTTGCATTGAAAGAGCTTTTGAGGGTTCGGCGCTCCCTAGAGCACGCACCGTCCCGGGTCCGGCGCGCAACCGCGTCATCCTGCTAACTGGTTCTATCATGGCGATAGTTGCTATAGCAATTTTCTTGTTTTTAGTCAATTTACTTGCGAGTTTCAATCAAACTGAGAGAATAACCAAACAGACAGTTTCCAAGGGAAGCCATTAAGTACCCTCCAAAAACATTCTAGAACTTGATTTAGGTACATCCACACCATGCTTGCCTTGATTAAAGCTTTTGTTTAATATAAAACACGAGCACTTGACCCACAATTAACTAAATACAATTATATAAAAGGCACAATGCATTAGCTTCATCAATTAAACAGACATACATTAAGACCACTTTGTCTCTGCCGGAACAAATCAATCTACCAGGCGTCCATAAAACATAGAAGTTACATCGACGTCTCATAGTTTTCAATCAATTGTTAACAACTCGCAGAGGTTACAAAGTACATTAATAGCCTTCGGAATGGCCCTATACGTGATCATTGAAAAGATTTACAAGCATTCGACGAACGATTATGGCCAACATAAAAGGTCATAAAAGTTCATTTTATTTTAATGTGTACTGTGCGAATGCAATTGGGAGTGTTTTATATTTAGATTTTCGTGAAGAATTTTATGGGAGTATGTAATGGAATTTTATATTGTTTGCCGTGCGAAGTGGAATGCAGTTACGATTTGTTCTCGATATTATTTTGCTGTCAATATCCTTTTCTTACTAAACATGGATTTAATAATTCACTTTTTTTCGCAAAGTTAGTTTCTCTAAACCTACGGCTTTTAAATTCTTCCTTGACTGGATCCCTCTACTTAAGTTACTTTTCTCTCAGTAGAAGAAAACTAGGTAAAAGCCAATTATCAAATTTAGTGACTTTTTGTTATTCGGTAGCCACTAAAGAAACTTAAAACATGTGAAAATAACATACCAAACTAAACTCAGTCCGTTCTAATAGGGAACTAAAATCTTAATATATAAATTAACGGCGTCTGCGACCATTTTATTAATTGTAGGCCCCCTGTGTTAAATCAGTATAAGGCTCCATAACTCCATACATTTAGGTCATTGGCCTTTGTTTTAACTCATACCCAACCCTTGTGATTTGTAACTGCCAGGGAAATAATGAACTACCATAGAACTAGATTAACCAGCATATCAGCTTTTTAACCATTACAAGTACACCAGTAAACACGTCATTGTTTGAACAATCCTTATAAAAAACTACCAGTAATACAAGTAATTTATGCAGCATAACAATGTGCGTAGTGCATTTACTTGAAACTTGAGTAAAAAGTTCGCGTGTATATTGAGGCTCAAGACTTTAAGCTGCCTTGCGTTTACTTAATGTTGCACTGACATAGGTACAGCTTTTATAAGCTTTTGGAACGGAAGGAAATGTTTTTTCAGTGAAAATAACATTTGCTATGTTATAATAATATTGTTTTAAAAGGCAATTATAATTTTCGATGAGAAATCGGAGCTTTTATTACGAAAGGCTGGAACAAACTGCGTAAAGCCTCCTCCTGTAAGCCAATGAAAATGTAATAATTTTGCAATTACCATGCAGTACCTTTGTCCATGGGAGAGTAGCGGTGGCGCATTGGTGGCGGCCCCGACTTACGAACAGTAAGTCGTGGGTTCCAACCCAGGCAAAAACGGTGAAGGAAAACATCATGAGGAAACCGGCATGTCCTAAAACCAAAAATTCGAAGACATGTGACATCTACCAAACCGCGCTGAGCCCGCGTTGTGGATTTTAGTCCATTCCCTCTCATAGAGTGGAGCCCGTGTGTCCAGCAGTGGGAAAACTAAAGGCTGATTATGCTATGTCCATGAAGTATTTTGCCCTTTCTTCTCCAAAGGAATCTATTAGATATAGGTACACGTGGGAATAAGCAAAAAAAGGATATCTTCTGTGATTATCCATTTTTCTGACCTTACTGTAAGTGAAAGTATAAGATTATTGCCATAGTCACCAAATTCAGCGCTCCAACTTTAAACATTTTTACAAAATAAACCAGTAACAGGCATTTTAAATTCTTGGCAATTTTGGCGACTACGGCGATAATCTTATAGTTTTACTTACGGTAGCTCAGAAAAATGGATAATCACAGAACATATCCTGTAAGTGACAGAATAAGTTTAGTTGAAGAAAGCTTAAAACCGTGTATGCGGCAATAATATTTGCGTTCCTCTTAATTTGAAGGACTATCAACATATAAAACGTCGGAAACCGTCAGGAACGCTGAAAAAACAACTGTATTTAAAAGAGCATTATTTCGATACCCTGAGACAGAACATTTTAACATTATTTTATTCCAAAGTGTACTCAAAATGTTTAATTCAGCCCTCATTCACAGTTATTTTTACAACATTATTATACATTTATTTTCATAAACTTAGCAAAAAGCGATGAATACATTTTCGTATAAATTAACAACACGCAAGTAATGAGGGCTCGATATAAGAAAACTAGCAGGCTTTGTTAATCACTGCATATATTTGAATAACTTTGCCTTTCTTTAAATAGGTTCATAAGGTCGGATTTGAAGTGCGGTTGACGTGGAAAAAAGTCTGAGAATTTTTTTTGTTCAGTAATGATTTATTCGAAAAACGTTAGTATTACTCTTCGCATACCGATTTTTGAAAGACCATTCCTATTGTCAGAAAAAATACTATCTTCAATCATTCAAGATGAAAAAAAGCTGTCTCTGCAATACAAATTTTATTAGAACAAACATAATATGACACTAATGCTATGTTTCATTTTAGTTTTCTCGCAAACGCAAACATTTATTTTGCACATTCCTTTTCACAGTAGTTCTTCACACCATCATATCACGAACGTTACGCAACACTGAATACACAAAGATGTTTTCCACTAGCTTTGTAGACGCGGCCATGTTTTCTTTTTAAAGTCGTTTAATAAAAGGGCCAGATGTGTGGATATAATCTCGAGACCGTCTTCAGCGTCTCCCGTTTAGGTTAGAAATGTGAGAAATTTCCCGTTGAAGTGCACTCCCGTCTTCGCGGGATGCTACGAACGTTCTTTGCACATGTTCTTTGCACGAAAACTCTTTTAAAACTCAGAATTATTATACCGTCTCTTGTGGCGTGACTTAGTACTTCGGTAAAAACCTACTTGTCCCGATATTTCGTGCAAATTGTTTATGTTTGAGCCGGTAGATCTAAAATTTTGAACAAGCTTGTATTTTGTGCTACAAGGTAAATGTGATAATCCAATTCACCTTTTCATTGTTAGTCCAAGGAATTGTAATTTGGAACGGGCCAAATGTCAAGTAGCCCTTCATTTTAAACCTTTAACAATAAGATTGGAACGTTCATAATTAGTTTAGCAAAAATAAAAGGCACGAGGAACACAAGGAAGGAGGGAGGGTCTTCTAAAAATTGTAATGAAATGAAATAAACTTGAAATTTTAAGATCCACTTAGGAAGTTTCGAATTTCAATCCCAAGAGTAAACGTTGGACGAATAAGAGATGAAAATAATACTTTATAGGACTTGTGAAGTTAGTAACAATAGCAATAGAAGAAACTGGAACAGTGATTAGTAATTCCTAATGAGACGCAGTGAGGCGCGTTAAGCTTTCTGCTATGCTTTGGTGTGTTGGTACCCCTGGCTGGGGACCGCCAACTTGAGGAAATCCCTGTTGTAAACATTTCCTATGCTACGGACCACAAGTTGTTTTAATCATCGTTTCCTGTGTTGAGCTTAGTGCCAACCTACCAACATCGAAAGAAAATTGACATAAAACAAACGTTTGTTTAATTTTCGCAGCTTTTATTCGAAAGAGACACTGACGTTCAAATTGTATCGCAACAATGTTTAGATAAGTCCACTTGATCGACAAATAAGTTCTAGCAAATTGAATAACCTTCAAACTTGTAACTGCTAGTACGTCTAGGCACGATAAAAACAAAAAAAGGCCTACATTTTAGCTAGTCCAACTTTGGTTTAAATATTTGTAAACATAAAAGTTTCCATTTTAGTCTAGATTTTTTGTTCATGAAAGTCTGTTATCGTAAGATCAGTGGAACAGACAATGGATTTGAAAATAGCCTTTTTTTTGGTTTGGTTGTTCTTCTTACCTTACTTTTAAATAACAAAAAAACAAAAAAAAAAAATGTATTTTCTACTCAGAAAAACTAATAAAAAAATCTTTCTTTTACTAGAAAAAGACAGAATTTTGCATTGGGTTTTCTGAGTTAAAAATACTTTGCGTTTTTTTCAAAAAGCTAGTACAAGATATGAAAACTTTTCGATACATTTTATTTTATCAATACATTTGAAACGTAGGCACTTTTGTTTTTACATCGACGAAATATTCACAATACCTAGTCTATCTTAAATAACAAATACAATATTGTTTTTGTGAATTCATTCAGAGAGCAGGAAAATGAATCGATCCTGTCAGCAGCGTCATTTAGTGTGTACGAGTAAAATCAAATGTCTTCACGACAAAATATCAAAACATTCCAGCAAATGCCTTATAGTCATGTAATATCGATGCCACATCGTCAGTCGATCCACAAATTGGCATAAATCTAAGTGCAGTAATTGGACAGAATGCTGGAGTGTCACTGAATTGTTCACATTCCACCGGATACAATATGTTAGAGTAATCACGATGTTAAGCCGCCGATACACTGGCTCGGATTGTCTTGTCTTTGTGATTCGGATTGAATAGCTACGACACGGTGATATGGATCTTTTTTCATTTCCTCTTTTGTTTTTTGTTGGGCTCTTTAAATTAATTGCTTTACTTAAAGATCGATGAAGAACATCATTAAGCTGTAAATACCGAATGCTCTGGCAGGGTTACTTATAGTCGGATTCGTCGATTAATGTCAGATTGTGGAAATGCCAGACGAGTTTAAAACGCCAGATTCTATGAATGCCAGATTCTACAAATGCCAGATTCTACGAATGTCAAATTCTATAAATGTCAGATTCTATAAACACTAGATTCTAATAATGCCAGATTCTATAAATGCTAGGTTCTATTAATGTCAGATTGTTGATATAATTGCAATATAAAAATTAAACTGATATAAAATTGACAGACAGAGTGTTGTTCCCATTGTTTGATCATCAGTTATTAAATGCAATTTTTGCAAATGAAGTTTGTACCATCCTAAACATTTAATACTTTGGAACTATTATGTAGGTCATTTTCTATTGTATCTTATCATTTAGGTGCGAATATACTGATACTGTTAGCCTGCGTCATCCCACGCCTGGCAAAGTACTTTCTCCATGATTTCCAGTTGTTTCGATCCAGGGCCAATATATGGATCACTAGTCGCTGGTCTTGTCCAGCTCGTCTCGCTATCTTCTATGAGGTCAGCCGCGAAGCCTTCTGGCTGTATCAGAGCTCAAGAAAGTGGCTATTTAGGCCCACAGCTCAAAACAATGATTAATTTCTTTTAAAACGTAACACCGTAAGTACGCACGGTTTTAGCCTATTTCAATGATCATGATGTAAAAAACGTGTCAGTACAGTATGTACACATACCTCGGTACCAATCACCAAATATAACATCTATACAAATAAATAAAATGGAAGTGTCTGCTTGTAATATCAAAATAACAGCTTTTTGCTGAATGCATATGAAACGATACGATACGGCACTTAAAATATTTTTTTTTTTCAATTTTTGTCTGTTTGTTCCGGCCAATCTCCGAAACGACTGAGCCGATTTTGACGGGACTTTTACTGGCAGATATCTGATGTTAGAAGATCAAACATAGGCATATTTTATTTAAAAAATAGTTGGGGTTTCGTGCAAAAAGATTGAAACCCTTTGGTTTGATTGGTAACAAAATTCGATTCAAAAAGGGAAGTAACAATTTTTTTTTTAATAACAATTTCACGCAAACGAAGGTCGCGTGCAACAACTAGTCACTCCATAAAATTCGTTTCAATCAATACATTTCTACTTAATTGTAAAATCCCGACTTCTTTACGAGTATCAACAATTCTTCCATGCGATCGCAGCCCAACAAAGCAATGAAGAGTAAAACATCGGAGTCGTGTATCGTGGCACGTATTAGCTTAATTAAAACAAGCTCAGAGGGCCTAAAATCCTGCCAGGGTTGCGGGACTGTTCGAAAGAGATACCGTGGCCCTGGAACACAAAGGGCAAAAGAAGGAACATGGATGGGTTTTAGTCAGTAAAAGTCTGACACTCCCTCCTGCTCAGCCCAGAGCGGGAGGGGTTATTTGATGATTTCCAATCCGAAAAAAAAAGGGGTCCTTAAATGGCTGCTTTATCAGAATCACAATACGAAAAAGGTTAAAAATTTAAAACTCTTAAAATGGACTTTGTCGTCATCCCCATAAAGACCATTTTAAGAATTTTAAATTTTTGACGTGATTCATATTATGATTCTGCTAAAGCTTTCATTTTAGGCCCTCAGTACAGTTCACGTCAACGCATTGCACGTTATTATGTACAGCCTTTTGTTTGGAGCTGGTGTTTCGGGCAATATTTATCATTTGTTTTTCGCAAAACAAAGTGTGTTTGATTTTAGTTTGAGTATTTTTCGAAGTGGAGGATCTAACGAAGGAAGATAAGGTCTGTCGTTGAAGATTTTAATTACACATTGATGTTTCTATTATAATCTCTAGATTGGTTTACGAGGTGAAACGTATGATTTATAATATCCTAGTGAAAAATAATTAAGTAAAAGAGAG
This sequence comes from Eugnorisma glareosa, assembly GCA_947578425.1. NCBI lineage: Eukaryota > Metazoa > Arthropoda > Insecta > Lepidoptera > Noctuidae > Eugnorisma > Eugnorisma glareosa. The sequence continues at coordinate 15,215,439 of OX387970.1, read as the reverse complement.
CATTAGCTGATGGAAGTTTAGTTTACGGGTAGTCAGTAGTTTAAAAGTCTGATAACCAGTCTTCCCAAAGGTTATCGTATTACCGTGTAAGAGATCAAAAAGGCAGACGCTCCATGTAAAATACTGATATTCAGCTGCATCCAGTTGAACTAGAAGCCGATCCCAATATAGTTACGAAAAATCAGATTATGATTAGACGGAATTTGAACTTCAATTTTTAGTGTTCCGTAGGTACCCAAGGGGTAAAAACGGGTCCGTCTGTCTGTCTGGCTGTCTGTCACCAGGCTGTATCTCATGAACCGTGATAGCTAGACACTTGAAATTTTCGCAGATGATGCATTTCTGATGCCACTTTAACAGCAAATACATAAAAAAACAGAATAAAGTAAATATTTAAGGGGGAGTTTCTTTGGTTGTTTCACTTGACCGTTTCTTTAAGAATAGCAACATAAGACTAGCATTAACTTAAACAAACAACACATTATTGAATATTATTGCTAATTTAGAGAATCTACATAATAGGCACCTAATCAGACGGGTCAAAAAAACATAAAAACCATTTTTGTGTTTAGAAAATATTACTTCACCCCCTTTGTACTTTTTCTACATACCCGCGCTCCCTAACCATTACCTGGTTAATTACCATGTCAAATACAACAGCATACATAGTGTACCTAGTCGAGTTAACGACGTGGTTGTGGAAAAAAAAAACTCAAGCGCACATTGTAGAGGTAATAGGATGTTGATCGTCGCAACGATATCGGTAAATAAGGTTTGTAACGATAATGCATTCGATTAGTCGGGTGGTTAATGTTCACTAAGCTTTTATGAGGTAGATGCATTTTTTTTTCTGAACAAGCTTTTACATGTTCTTAGTTGACCTCTTGCCTTTTTTGCTGTATCAGCTTTCGTTTTGTTTCTGTTTTCGTAGGTACATAACTGGGTAGCCGTATATAAGTACCGGCGATAGGAACAAAGAAGGTTTAGATTCTGCCTTAGTGGAGGTTGAAAATGTGCTAACCTAATCAAAATTCTGTCATAATAACGTAAAAGCGACAATTTGAAGCAAACAATCTTAATACATAACATTTTTACAATAAAGGGATGTGAATCGAAACGTTATATGGTACACCTGGACCAAAGGAACTGGAAGTCATGGTCATCCTTGACTAGCAGTGGTATGACGCAGACTAGCAGTAACAGTAGTACACCTAGGAAGAGACCTTCATGTAGCCCTGGACTGTGGACAGTCATAGATCGAAGCTGAAACAAACGGCTGAGTAAAAACAGAAAACATCACGAAGAAACTGTCACGTCCTGGAACCAAAAATAAGAAGACGTGTGACATTTACTAAACTACACTGGCCTCGTGTGGAGGATGATGGCCTACTCCCCTCTCACAGAGGGCCGCTGACTATGCAAAACGACCGAGCAGCATATTAATACCATACGTCGGGAACACTGCCCGCTTAGGACTAGTGACATATCAAAGTAATTAATGATAGCGCTCTAGATCCACTAAAGTAGATGTTTATATAAATAGTCGACACACGGCTCCAAGCAAAGGCAATTTAATGCTAGCGAATTCATTAAAATTCTAACTAGCTATCAATTCTTGCAGCTCGTTACAATTTTCTGTAGGCAGTTGTAGCCGTTTCGCAATCGATTTACTATTATGTGCGCTAATTCGGAAGTAGCTATAAACCAGACCAGCCTAAAATATGCAAAATATTTGCCAACAACACGTGGAGCCAAAATGGTTCGATACTAAACCATAAATCGTAAGGATTAATTACCTTGGGCAGGGCAAACACAGAAAGTTATCTAGCGATCAGTGTCAAATATTGCCAACAAGCGATAACTTAGTTCATAAGCTGGTTACTCTATTCGAGACAAGCAACACGCCTAAAATAATAATTTAAAATTCAATGCGATTATTATGAAAACTGACATAGACCCGTTGGCATCACAAATCATTAAACGCATATATTGCTAAACGTATTTGAAACATCGCTCTGTCGCTGTCAATCATTTGAAGACGATAAAGCATAACGCATTCAGTAACTTATTGTGCAATTGAAATTTAGTTCTATTGTTGCAAATCGTTCTAAAGATATTGCTATCGTTAAAATGTTGACTATTTGCAAACATTGACCTCCCACAAAAGCCCACGGACTTTTCCAGGGATTGAAACTGCTAGTTAAGCTCTTGAGCGCTGTAGTGATCCTGTTTGATTCAGCACTGTTTGTCGCTGATATACAAAGTTGGCAGATGGCAGAGTTACAATTCAACTTAGCCATCAGCATGAAGCGCTTCGTCCACTACAAACTATTTTCACATAGAGCTCTTTTAAAGGCTGCACTTTGTGTGCTAAGCTACTAGATCATTCTAGCTTGGACGTTACAAGTAAAAATTGTAGTATCAATATTTAGAAGCAAATTGTCGAAGTAAGACCAAGTTGATTGTGAAAGAGGTGCTTATTATACATAGATCAAAACCAGACTGATGACAGCCTAGCAAGTAGCATTACAATATTTAAGGTAGTCTGTTCATGAAGTTTATATATGTATACACTGGATTATGCCCGCGGCTTCTCCCTCGAGGAGGATAATTGTCCCACGAGATCATACTACCGAGATAAAAGTATCCTATGTGTTAATGCAAGTTATAAACTATCTGTGTGCAAAATTTCATACAAATCCGTTCAGTAGTTTTTGCGTAAAAGAGTTACAAACATCCATCCATCCATCCTCACAAACTTTCGCATTTTTAATATTAGTAGGATAAATCATGTGGATGAGAGGATGAAAGGCGACTAAGAAAAGGAACGAGTCAAATGCGATTGTCAATGCCGCATGGACTGCCTAGAAGGACATACATGGACATAGGCGAATAATCTTTAGAAAGGTAGCGTGTGTTGTACGCGCAACGCCATGCATGAATGATCAGGCCCTTTTGTTTTTTTTTTTTTCGTATAGGAAATCTTCAAATAACCCCTCCCGCTCTGGGCTGAGCAGGAGGGAGTGTCAGACTTTTACTGACTAAAACCCATCCATGTTCCTTCCTTTGCCCTTTGTGTTCCAGGGCCGCGGTATCTCTTTCGAACAGTCCCGCAACCCTGGCAGAATCACAACCCTGGCAAATCGCAGTCTCGACAAGTAGTCGACACCGGTGGATCGCGTCCGGCTCTCGTCCACCTTAAATCCGCATCGTTATGGCTTTGCGACTGAATTCGGTTGTTTTGCGATCGCTATCTATGTCGTCGGCCAGATGTATGAACGTGGACAAGGCAAAAGGAGTATGACCTGGAATGTAGGGATTGTAGCAGGAGGCGTTCTGTAGTTTCTAGTTTCTGCCTATCTCTATACGAAGAAGCCGTGAGTTTATATATATAAATAAATAACCCCCGATAACAGCGCTAAGCATGCTTGTTACGACAAACCGCGTGACCAGAATACACAATAAAAACAGCGGTATAACCATAATTAGCAAATTGAAAAACAAAAAGCAGCTCGTAACCACAGAGTAATGAAAAAACAGAAGTGGCAAGCCTTACAATTGATCACTAATGACACGCGAGCATAGCACGCAACACTGAACGTATTAAAATCATAACTCAACTGTGCAATAAGTCAACGGTCATATTCCCTTATAATCCTGTGACTTTAATAAGCGCGTTAATTTATTCATATGAGACTCGGTTGCCATGTGCGCCATTTTCAATCCATCATCGTAAAATTTGCTGACCGTTGGCCGTTTCGTAATATCCGTCATTAATACGTTTTGCGGGTGAAACTCTTCTGCGGGTGTAGAAATGGGATATTTAATTACTTTGGTTTGGAAAAGGCAAGGGATTTCATATTTTACCTAAATAAATAACTTTTCGGCGACCTCGAACTCAAAAATGGCTGAAACTCTAAATGATGCCTTTTGATTGAAGAACATATTGAGTTGCAAACTTTGTTTGGGTATAAAACAAGTACACTATAGATGGACATGACTATTTTGTTTGTTTCGTTGAAAATCCCGATAACGTTTGTCAACCTTTACAGTCGTCAAACCTTCCAATCTTCCAATCAATCGGCAGCGATATCGTGAAATGGATCACTGAACAAAAAAACTGACCAATCAAATTGTATAGACATAAAACTACGTGACGGCAGGATGTCGATACATACATGATATTGGTTACTAACGCACACACGTGTAAACTTTAAAGTTCATATACGAGTAGTCCAAATGCGTTGAGAAATGCCGTCTAATGAAGAGCTTCTTGAGTTTCATATAATATGTCGTGGCCAGATGAAGTGATCAATTCTAAGATTTGGGCACGATATATGATTATGATTGTACACAACAACCTCCTGCCCTAAATTCGAACACTCAGACACAGTAAACAACGTGTAGCGATGTAGCAAACAAACAAGTGAGCATTACCCAAAGATATGTACATAGGCACTATAATAATAGCGTCAAATGTTTCACACCTTCTTGACATTACATAACTGTAAGCCGTAGGTACATACCGTGCCATCTACGCACCTACCCTCAAATGAAATAATTGAATATCATGTGAAACGCGACACAATAAACCGACATTTCATCGTGCGGTAACCACGTGAACGTGGGAACATTTCTTCGGCGTATCATCCCTTATTCCTGAGCCCAAATAATTAATTAGAACAATTCCCGCTTTGAAATCCTTTTCGTTGCAAAAGAGGAACGCTGAATTAACTGATTATCATCCGAACGCTGGTGAAAATTAATTTATTATGTGAAGCCGCAAAGTAAGGATACCGGATTAAAAATTAATTACAGTTCCAAACTAAGCTTTTGGGGACTTCGTGGAAGCGAAAAAGTTTATCGTGCTTTTTCATAAACGATGGATCCGTCTAAAGAGATTATGTCGGATTTGTTAAAAATAACATTGCGCTGTTTGTGAATACATTTGCAGATTAGCCGAGAGATAAACCGAAGATAAGAGCTTTTTTTTCGGTTGTGCATTTCCTGTTTCAGCATTTGTTTCATTTTATTAACAGTACTAAATATTTCCTCAGTGCATCTGCCTAGATTTTTCCGAACTGTGTTGGGGTCGCCTTCCAGTCTAACCGGATGCATCTGAACAACAGTATTTAACATGGAGCGACTGCCTATATGACCTCCACAACCAAGTACTGGGCAATACATACCCCTTAATAAGACTGGTTGTCATGTTTTCACAGTTTAATTATCTGTTCATCAAAACGTCAGAATATTGGAACATCTAACTGAAAAGCGACCTTGAATGTACAGAACATGATACCCACCCTTGAATTTCCTCCGTTACATAGCACGTGTAGTTTAGTTAGTAAGATATATTACGGTACCGATAGTTTTCAAACCCCAGGTTTTCTTGGTAATTCCCTTGCGTGCTCGTGTTCATAACGACATGACGGCAGCTAGGGTTGGCTATTAATTATAACTGTCTCACTTTATACTAAGCCTTAGGACGGCTGCAGACGGACGGCCATGTTGAAAATTAAGGCTGGTAAAGCTGTCAGTACCAGCAGTCGATTGGCAAGTCGACAGCTGCCCTTACCAGCTATGTCGCCGGCAATATGTCGCGTGTCTGTATGCGGCCTTAGTAGGCACTTCTGAATAGTGGACGAAACTGACACGACGTAGATAACAATAGTTCACGAATTAAATGGCGTCGTTTTTGTGACGTCAGCAAAGGTCGGCCTTGCCAACTTTGTTGATGCGGTAGTGTTGCGGTTAGTTTTAGTTTAAGTATATCAAGTTGGGGAACACTGTTGGCTATGGATTTGTGTATGTACAAACTCAACGTAGGTACTTATAGTTTTGTAATGTGCTTCATAATTGTGATGGTTAAACGACTTTTTTTACTTTATTTGTGATATACAATAAGTTTTTATCACAAATCAACATTACGCTTTAAAATTATCTAGTTTTATAATTATTTATATATCAATTGGAGACTAAGCTTTGTATTGAAAAAAATGTACATAATATAACGGTGCATGTTGCTTTGTGCAGATTTGGACTATGTCGGGAAGCATTATCATGACGCGATTTTGAAGAACCATTGCAAATCTGTAATGGTAAAATCAAAAGTGCTAAATCTAAGAACATAAAATACTTATCCCTTCTGAGTAAGAGCACTTTTTGCAAAATCGTAAAAGCTCCAGTAACGATCAAAAGGTTGCAGTTATTATTCAATGACGTGTGAAATTAAACCATTATTTTATAGATCGCAAACGAAGGCAAAACTCTTGCCTTTAGTTTTTCTTTCGAACTCGTTGTTCCGGAAAGCTGAAAATTAAATAACTACCACTCTGATTTTAGCTTTTATTATGACCCTAGCAGTAAACAATATATTCGGGTTGTACTCTGCTTGTCATAATGTAATTCAATCATGATTCGAAGGACACGGCGCATCTATTATATAAATACCTAAGTACCTAACTATGTTATGTTATTGTTATTTTCCTCGGGGACAGTACTTATTTTCGGGATGAAAGGTACCCTATATCCGTTTCTGTACACCTGACAACGCATAATGCAAAATTTCAAGACGATCGGTTCAGTGGTTCAGGCGTGAAAAGGTAACAAACAAATAAACTTACTTTCGCATTTATATTATTAGTGAGGATCGTTTATTTCAATTTGAAGGGTTTTTTTAGCAAATGAGTTAGCGAGATCTATTATTTCAGGAGGCGATGACGATGGTAATATGGTTTATGGTTTTGATCTGTTACGTAAAGTAACTTACTTACCAATATGTTTTTAAACTGTCATGGTCACTAATATTATCATGAACACTAGACACACCCCACACAACCCACACCCACTCGCAATAACATAACAGTTTACCCGTGATCATGGCGCTTGCAACAGCGCCGAAATATCGGGAACTCAATGAACAGTAAACATGGTAAATATCACGTTTCTAGTGTTAATGATAACTTACTTACCTTTTGTTAAATGTAGTGCAAATGCTACTGTAGTGCTCCTAACAGCTACTTCAGTATTTTGCATTAGAACATGCATGACATGTCAATTTCGCTCCATAAAAGTAAGAAAGTAAGTCTTTTCTATACAGTATATATATATTTTTTTTTCTGATTGGAAGTCATCAAATAACCCCTCCCGCTCTGGGCTGAGCAGGAGGGAGTGTCAGACTTTTACTGACTAAAACCCATCCATGTTCCTTCCTTTGCCCTTTGTGTTCCAGGGCCGCGGTATCTCTTTCGAACAGTCCCGCAACCCTGGCAGGGGTATTTTCTATACCGCTAAAGCAAGCATTGTTTTTTTTAAACACCACCGCCAGAGTTAACAATAGTGACATACCGACTTGATATCAAAATCATATTTTTTATCGACTGAATATTAATGTTACTTGATATTGCAAAGGAAGTCACGTTTTATCTAATGTTATTAGATACAGGTAGTATATGATCTGACATTTGATTTAGATTGACAACTACATTATTAATGTTACTTTTGTTTATATGTAGTAATAATTTTATCAGGTAGATTTATTTAGGGTTATCATATGTTTACAATTAAAGTTATATATCTGCCAAGAACAATCGGCTGGCAGTGTCCCTCTGGGCGACACTGCCGTTACTATTTCGGGAATTCGTATGTAAAAGGGATTTTTCTGTCTATTTTTATACGCTGCTAGGCCATGCGCATCAAGGTCAGCTACCCGGTAGTTTTCCGTTTGGGCTCATATGCCTAATACGATGGTAGAAAATATAACTCATAATCTAAATTCGTCCCACGATGTACCAGGCGAGCAGTAGTTGCGGACGGTCAGCAACAATAGCTAGTGGAGACTACAGTTCCGGCGGCTGCGGAAATGGCGTGGCCAGTACTGTCGGCGGCACGATACTGACTTCACCCCACGACAAATGAAAGGAAGAGGCTGCGATGCAAATGTAGGTAAATATTATGGACTTGATTTTTCTCAAAGTCAATCGTTTGAAAGATTAGACACGTGGTAAAATGTATGTCCCCTCTAATTTCTAAAATAAGAGGAGGAACATTCTTAAAAAATTGTAGAACGTAAAAGAAACTTTCAACAATAATAGTTTGAATAAGATTTGATGTTTAGTGAGACATGGCACTTTTTCATCAAACTGCAGCAATAACTTTGTTTTTCATTCAAATACTTTTTTTTTGTATCCACCTGCTCAGTCCCACTGCTGGGCAAAGGCATGGCAGGAGCATGACTTTTCAATCCTGTTTAATTTATGATTGTATTTTTTTTTATTATTATTGTGTTTAACATATAGTAGATTTCGACTTTTATTTCACTACAAAATGGGATGTTATATTAAGAGTATTGCAAATAACTTTGTCGTAAGTGGAAAACATTAAGCGTTATTATAAACAAAACTCGTCTCGAACATCACACGCCACACAACAATAGGTATGTAGTCATACTAAACCTCAAAAAATTCAAAATCCAAAACCTCTCTCATTCTATTAATACACAAATCTATACAATGTGTAACAGAATTAACGCACAACCTCTTAAGGGGTCATTGTACTCATCATTATGAACAACTTTCACTATGGGACCAAAACTGAAATCGCGAAAAAAAAATCGACTGCCCCATTCATTTCTGTGCGCATAATTCGACAAAATGTACTGAACAGCTGTTTTTTTTTTCGCGTTTCGGGGTTAGTCCCATAGTGAAAGTTGTTCATAATGATGAGTACAATGATCCCTTAAGAGCTTGTGCGTTTATTCTGTTACACATTGTATATTGTGCATCAAATCAAAATAACACCAGCAATATTTCGAAAATATCTTTGATCTATTTTAGTGTTTAATATTCAGCACAAAAGCGACCACAGAAAGCGCTTCGCTGATGGGTCTGGCTTTTAGCGATACTCATACATTTCTTGCCTTTGCATGGTAGCTCGGCTTTCATCGCCTCTTTGTTTACCGATGTGGATGTAAAGCATGCAATCAATGTTTTCTAAAAAGCGCTTTTTATGTGCACGGTTTGTTTATTCGTCCATTGACATTATTGTGACTGAGTTTCCATTTACAAAATCCGTTTGATTTTATCAACAGCATATCTATTGACCTATACAAAATGAAAAAGAGCAATATTGGTTTATATGTCATCACGTTCCCGAAAACGAGTCTAGCAATTTCGATGAAAAATTGATCTAGTTAGCAGTAGCGAAGGGTCAATTTTTGTAAGAGTTAAGCCGGAATACATATCTTTAATGTGATTTTATTATTTGTCTATAAAATACTGACTATGCTATTTTTCAAAGGGAAGCCGGTAGGAATTGAGTTGTATGGAACCTTCGCCACTGCTAGGTAGGTCTCATATCTGGGAAAATTCAAACATGTTAACGTAATCCTTAAACGTCAGATGGCACACACCAATTTAACTTCTACTGATCTTTTTTATTTCGACTTAAATTGTAATTTTAAACTACATGGGCCCAGTAGATCGCCATATTAATTGGCCTGGAAGAATATTACATCAGAATGACTCCATCCAATTTCTAATAATTTACATCAACATCACGTTTCTGTTTCAATCCTACATAAACGCTCACGCCATATCCATTGCCTAATTGATCCAAACCTATCCAATAAGGTTCATAGCAACGATTCAATGTATCACGCTCCTGTACTCGCAAGTAATCTGGTTAATGCCTCCTACTCTATAAACTGCATGTCTGGATGTTCGACAAGGTGAACATGCTTGAACACTATCCTCTGTGTTTGCAGGTATGTGTTGCAGTTAGCTTGCGAGTTGCGGTGGTAATTGTATTTGGTGCAAGATAACTATACACATGAATCGAAGGAAAATATACCTACGGCTACTTAGGATATGACAATATTTGAAGGATCGGGGATAGCTACTGTCAGTGAGAAAAAAAGTAGAAAAAATGTAAAAAGAAGAAGAATATGAAATGAAATGAAGAAATATAAGAAAAAGGGCGGAAGAGTGGCGAGGTAATACAGGAAAATTACCATACTAAGATTTACCTACTTATTATTGCTCTTTATTAACCGGTCGCCAAGGTGTAATAAAGCTATTGTCCATGTTTGCTTACCGAAAATTTTGCAACGTAAAATCGATAACTATTTTCAACAAAAAAGAGCTTTAATAATATCTAATCGACAAAACCACTACCAGGCTTTTTGAACAATTAAGTACCGGCCAAGTGCATGTCGGACTCGCGCACAAAGGGTTCCGTGCAAATATCTAAAAAAAAAAAAAATATACATTTTTGTTGTATGGGAGCCCCCCTTAAATATTTATTTTATTCTGTTTCTAGGGAGCGGCGGGTATGCAGAAAAAGTACAAAGGGCGTGAAGTAATATTTTCTAAACAAAAAAATGGTTTTTATGTTTTTTTGACCGGTCTGATTAGGTGCCTAATAAGTAGATTCTTTATATTAGCAATAATATTCAATAATGTGTTGTTTGTTCAAGTCAATGCTAGTGTTATGTTGCTATTCATAAAGAAACGGTCAAGTGAAACAACCAAAAAAAAATCCCCCTTAAATATTTATTTTATTCTGTTTTTTTTTTTAGTGTTTGTTGTTATAACGGCAACAGAAATACATCATGTGTGAAAATTTCAACGGTCTAACTATCATGGTTCATGAGATACAGCCTGGTGACAGACAGCCGGACAGACAGACAGACGGACGGACAGTGGAGTCTTAGTAATAGGGTTGCGTTTGTACCCCTTGGATACGGAACCCTATAAAGTATAGAAGTACTAAGAAAAGTCATAGGTAACATCACACACACAAGCCTACCTATATCACACCGCTCCGTAACACAATCCTATAGAAAGCTAACCCCCAGGCAATTTCCAGTCTTAACAACTTTGACTCGCAAATCAACGTAACATTGTTCTTTGAGTTTCATTCATTAAATGTTCAAGACATCTCTTGAACATTCCTGCCCGAATTAGCCCTTGTTTATTTTATACTTGTGACAATCAGGGGGGCGACAAAGGATATAATATGTGACGTCTTATTACGTGAATCGTGGCGTCTGAAATACAATTGGGTAAATGGATATTATATGACAGATCCTTTATTCTTATCATTTATTTTTCGAGTAATGGGTAATCTTTTGTTCCGTAAAACTAGCTTAAGACCGCAGCTTCGCCCGCATGATGTCCCGTAATTTTCCCACGGGATCGCACTATCGAGATAAAAGTATATTTTCTGTTAGTACAGGTTATAACCTATCTGTATGCCAAATTTCATCCAAATCCGGTCAGTAGTTTTTACGTGAAAAGTAACAAACATCCATCCATCCATCCAAACTTTTGCATGCTAGATGGATAAAATATGTCCTTAATAACCTCCTCCTTATTTAGAAGTCGGTTAAACAGATGGCTGGGAAAAACTATATCCGGAAGATCATATATTGTGGCGCAGCCTATGTCCAGCAGTGGACTGCTGTTGGCTGATTTGATTGAATTAGATATGTGATTATACTTTGTGGCAGTCGATTTATTTCTCATGAGTATTTCTCATCCAAGTTTTGTTGATGAAACACCCTAAATTATCAAGACACCAAAAATTTCGCTAGAAACATAAAAAAACAAAGTTTTTACCTTTATGTAAAAAGCGTTAAAAACAATAGTGATATCAATTCCATGAAAAAGTAACCAGGGGCCTTAGTCTGCTATTGCAATAGTGTCAGAATGGTCTATCATTGATTTAATAAGGCCCCTAGCCCACGGCGTATTGAAGCGCGTTCGAAACTCGTTTGACGTGCGTACAAAAGGTAATTCGTCTGCGCGGGGCCTTATTAAATCAATGATAGACCATTCTGACACTATTGCAATAGCAGACTAAGGCCCCTGGTCATGTGACTGCTCAGATTCACAAAAAAAACAATCAACACCTTTTTACATAACACTCGCGAGTTAATAATTCGAGGTACGTACTCGTAACACCATTTCATACTAATTCACAATTTCACACGAACAGCGTGCTAGTTCTCGCGAATTCCATTGCATTGCCTCTTCACTTCACGTATACTTTATAAATTTTCACTCGTGATGAAACAATCTCGCTCTTATTTCACTCCAGCACCTTGAGACAAGGGTTTAATAACGATACTTGTTTAAATTAAACTGGGTTTCATTTCGGATTTCATGAACGCTGGATTTCATAACGTTTTACCGTGCATTTTTGCTCGCAAATTGAAAGAATGAATTGTTAGGTGCATTTTTATTTTATGAAACAGACTTTGTGCTTCAATTTTGTAACTTAACCGTACGTTAAACTCCGTTCAACAATTTTACCTAAACACGTGGCTACCAAAACTTTGCAACATGAGCCTTAAACCCCATCTTAGGAAACTGTTCCCGACATTAAACAGATCAAACATGGCAAACAGTTTTCACCCCCTCGAGGTCGCTCCGAATTGCGTCACTAACGACGTTACGTCATAAGATGACAGGGATCAGATTAGACCGTCACAGCCAGTTAGTTTGGAGTGCATTTCCTTGCTCCCCCTTGCTACTACAGCCGATCCCCGGTAACCATTAATAGAATATTTACTTCGGTGTGATAGAGTGACCGCCTCAAACTTGCAGACACCTGATTACGTATAGTTCCGAGTTTTGATACATTTGCTTTATGTTCGACATCAGTGTAAACGCTAGCTGAACTATTATTATATTCTCAGGAACTGTTGAATAACTATGTTGGACTTTGTATAAGTTAGGTTTATTATGTAAACAAAGGTTCATAGAAATAAGAAATAGATGTTATATTATTATACACGAAGCCCAAATTACGTAATTTATACTAAAACAGACGATAAGCAGCTTTATATAATAACAAGTGAAAATTTGATTCTATAAAAGAATAACAAGTTAAATAACACAAGACAAATAATTAAAGCTTCAATTTCCAAATCAACAAACGAAACAAAATCCCTGAAAATAAAAAGGGAATATCAATCAACTAACTCCAATAAAGCGTGCAATCGTATGTATGTCCTTAACTGAATAAAATAAAAATGGTGGATAAAAATCTGTGACAGATGGGGCATGTAATAGGCCAGTGAGATCAACTGTGTTGCAGTACGGTGCATGAGTGCACAACTCAACGTTCAATCTCTCACGGGTAAATGGTCTTGAAAAACCAAGATGGCGGCCTTCGGCGGCAAACTTGATTTGTGACCAACCCCACAATGTAATGCGGGCGAGGGGTGCCAACATTCGAATTGGAAAATTTTATATCGGCTATAAAAGTTGACGGACACAAAGTGCAATGGTGCGCCACTGAGTTGCAGTTCTTTTATAATATTGATTTTGATTACTGCACTTATTTCTTGATCATATCAACCTCGATGTTTATGATTCTGGAATCTAAACCTGCTATTTGTGTGTGTGTTTTTTTTTTGATAAATCAGAAGGCGTTTGGCTCCCATAGAAACTTGAGAACCCAACCTTATGTTCGTTAGAGCAAACCAATTATATAGCTCGGCTATGGTTACCAACCGCGAAAATTTCAATAGGCATTATTCACCCATTGAATACTACTTGATATCGCAATTCAATAAACCAGAAATAGAACAGTTCCTTAAACCTTCCCAACATCGAATCTTAATTAATTTTGGAACAATTTACTCATAAAATTATAAGCCCTTCAAATCTGGAACGATCCCAAAATTATATTTTCTGATAGAATTTCGACTTTGGATTTCGCTGATGGAGGCTGGCTGGCTGTTGTCAGGTCGTATTTGTTCCATTTAAGTAATGAAAGCGACTGGTATCTGTTCGATAAATCAACATAGAGAGCCGAAGCAGGTAGGTACAAACGGCTACACATCAAGCTATACATTTCTAGTATAAGCTGACCTCACATTGTACGGATATCCTATACAATGCGAGATGAGCATAAACTGGAAATGTATAGCTTGATGTTTAGCCGTGTGTACAATATTGGCGGATTTGCTAGTATCCATACACTTACAGCTAGCTATAATGCCATGTTTGCCTAATAAGTTGAGTGAATGTTTCGTTTGAAATCTAACGATTGATTTATAGCTGGTTTGCATATAGTTTTAGTATTTTCCAATCATGCTAAAGTTTGTGAATTTGCTCTGCATTTATTTGCAGTACTTATACCAATTTAAAGTTCACAACAAAACTAAATAATTTTGTCCAGATACAAAAGAAATGTTGTCTACCTACTCTGTGTCTGTTATTAGAGAGCTAAACATTACATGACGCAGAGGTGTACCTAATACACACAGTATACACCCACATTTTTCCAGTTTTGTTTAAGTCCCATTGTAATAGGGGGCGAGCCTATTGCCATCAACCGGGCACCAATCCAGACTCCGTGGCTGCTATTCAGAATTTCCTGATGGAAATCCCCAATTGTACTTTGCCCGAATCTGGAATCGAACCCAGGACCTCATGCTTAGCAGTCGCGCTTGTGACCACTCGACGAACGAGGTATTCAAGAGCTTGTTACGGTAAACCTATGCTAATATTATAAAGAGGTAAAGTTTGTGACTTTGTGAGATTGTAGGGGGTAATCTCTGGATCTACTGAACCGATTTTGAAAATTCTAACAGAACTTCACTAACAGGAAGCTATATTATCCCCAAGTGTCGTAGGCACTTACTTACTTATTTACAACGTGCTCATGGGATGTTTTCCAAAACGCGAGCGAAGCCGCGGGCAACAGCTAGTTAGGTTAAACAGCAAAGCCCACAGAAGTTCTTCAATTGGAAATCTCTGAGTCATCTACCTGTGAACAAAAATAATATTTAGCGCGTACATTCAAATACAAAATTTTTGAATACACAAAATCGCAACTTTTCTCTCTCATATAACTCATCAAAGCGTGTCTCTGAAGCCTGCGCCGCCTCTTACGAGTCATAAACGTGGCATTTTCATTCATTCATATTTAATTTGCTTTAAAAGAAGGCACACACTGCCAAGGATATGGTTTGTTTAGCCTTATTTGTCTTTTACATCTTACGAGCTTGCTTTATGGAGAAATGCTGGGGTTGGATATGAAAATTCGTGTGGGATGTGGTTGCTTTTTATAACTTTTAATTTGGAACGAGCCGGAGAGACGAGAGCTGTTGATTGTGTTTGATAATACCTATGTATCTACGAGACTGGGGTGTGTAACAGCGTCCAGGCTGCCCGTACATCGGAAGCAGCCACGATTTTGAACTCCTTGTAACTAGTAGCATTGATCGTAGAAGTAGTTTATGATCATTTTGAATTTTGTTTTATAAACTATAATATTATAAAGAAGTAAAATTTGTTTGTATGTTTGTAAGTTTGTATGTAGGGGGTAATCTCTGGATCACTCTACTACCGATTTTGAAAATTCTTTGACTAATAGCAGGCTACATTATCCCGAGTGCTATAGGCTATATTTACAACGTGCCAGTGGAATAATTTCCGACGAAAACGCGACCGAAGCCGCGACCACAGCTATTGTAATATAAGTTGATTTGTAACAATAACGGTGGCATAATCTGTCTAGAATAAAACCATCTCTAAAAAAGAAACTTTCAATTTCAAGACTTTAATATGTATTTAATATGATGGTGATGATTGTATTTGATTAATAACTAACATCTAACGCACAGCCTGTATCTGCGTCTAGCTGATAGTTTTAGAAACATGATATTTTTATAAAAGACTCCTTTTCAGGAACTAAACTACCTGGAAACTGACAATATCCTAGCTGTCTCGGTGTAGTTCGTTATTTGAGTAAATTATTTACGAAAATTATTCATTAAATTATTGTAGGTATATTATCATCCACATTAGCCATCAATATTATATATGTCCAGGCAACAGAAAATTCTACATCCTCACTCACTACATATACACAATCCACCCTACACTTTCCTTCATCTTCACACAATACTAACCATACTAACACTATATAGATTCAGAAATCGCATCTTAAATTGTTAAATATTTCGCGACCACGGTTTGATAAAGCATTAGAATGTTATATAACCCAAGGGTGGAGACCTGGTGTCCTGAAATACAGTCCCCAAGCCTAGTTTAGGCACCAGTCTCCCACAATATACTTACTGTATCCACGTGTTCCCTTAGAAATAATGTTTTTAATGTGTATTGTGGCGAGAAAAATAAAGATTATTATTATTATTTATAATAAAAAGAAAAAGAAAAGATGGATCGATTGCGTGAGGAATGATATGAAAGAGAAAGGAGTAAATGATGCCGTGACGTCTGACAGGGGAGATTAGAAGAAGAAAACGTGTTGCGCCGACCGCGAGTAGAATGGGACAAGGGCAGGAAGGTGATGATGATGAGTCCTTTTATAATGAAGGTGACGACTATGGAAGGATTGTTAAAAATTCTTCCCATGAAGGGGTTCAATAGGGTATGAAACTTTGTATGTATATCCTATAGAATAAGTATCTATATGCGGTAGAATAACTGTAATTTTCATTCAAATGTAATTTTATTGAGAAAATCATGTTAATTTTATTGGATTTCGTTAATTTTGATTATTGAACTAACTATAAATTGAATATTATTATTTTTAATTAATTCATTTAATATATTATCATATTTATCTTTTGTTAATTATTTTATTGTTATTATTTAAATTTTAAGGTGTTGATATTGTTTCATTTACATGTCGAAATTAAGATGTAACAGTAAGAATAATTTCAATTATACATACACTAATTAATAAATAAAACACTATGTATATATATACAGCGTGTAACAGAAAGGGTATAATCATATGGAATACTATGGTACAGACCATCAAACTGAACAACTTTCTCTATGGGACCACCATCGAAATCGTAAAAAAATAATCAGCTGTCCTATACAAAATTTCAATACCTACTCGACCCAAATGTATGGGACAGCTGATTATTTTTTTACGATTTCGATGGTGGTCCCATAGAGAAAGTTGTTCAGTTTGATGGTCCGTACCACAGTATTCCATATGATTATACCCTTTCTGTTACACGTTGTATATATTTATTCTAATTATCTATATTTTTATTTCATTTTTATTTGACATATGTCGAAATTATATTGATGAAATGTGAACTTATTATTTTTAAATTGTTTAAGTCCTTTTTTTTATTAGTGTTGTTTGAGTTTATGCAATTCAAATGTCATTTATTTTAGTGTGTCTACTGTAATTGTGTAATGTTTGTGTTTAAATTCAGATATTAGTTACTTGTTCATGAATAAATGACTAAGTCTATGAAATATCCTTTTTTGCGATGTGTAATCCCATTCTTTTGCCTATCAATTTTAATTACTGAATAAATTTATTGGGCATATGGTTGTCATATAGAGAGTCAGTATTGCTGCAGTCACCATGTTGATCTATGAGTGCCTACCTCAAGATTTTTTTTGCATATCACACCTATTAAATTATACCCCATAAAGGACCTACTCTTTTCTACAGATAAATTATATCTTGTAAAACAGTGTTATGAATTTCGGATTTTATGTAACTAAGTCATTATAAAGAGCTCGAAGCCACAGACAGAAACCACTACAAAGGCATCAAATGAAAACAATTTAAGCCACTATATTGTTCTAACCAAACAATATCAAAACAATTCGTTAAAACTTATCCTATTTTCAGCTCATTGTAATCCGACAGCGTTGCTTTTAAAATGGCGACGCAGCATTTTAGCGGTAAACAAACATGAGCGAGTACGTACAATAGTTGTGATTTGTGTGCTGGCCCGTGCACTACAGATACATTTAAAAGTTTGGAAAGTGCCAGCGTTTAAATTGAAAAATTCTGTGCTAGGCCATAAAGTCCTTGACATCTACAAAATATGCTGGACTGTCTAATACCAATAGTTCGTTTTTTCTATCCCATTGTTTCGCTCGCCAGTTCCCTCTTTACAAATCAACGAGCAGTGTTCGTTGCAAATAGAGCAAAAACGTAGACTAACTTTGTACTCGTATTTTCTAGTCAAAAGGTGACTTGTTTGTAGACTGAAACATGTGCATGCACATATGTGTATTGATCCTGAAAGATATAGGGTTAGGACTGTATCTGAATAAACTGCTTGCATTTAATATTTATTATAAGAATAGAAACACCACGCTGCGTTTCAAAATGAACATAGTAGACGCTGGCAAGAAGGCTGATAAGCTAAAACGGGATTGGGCACGTCAGCCGCAGGTACAATGACCGCTGGGCAAAAGTCTCCACAAGATGGCGTCGCCGAGGCCGGCCCAGAAAGAGGTGATGAGACGATCTGGACGCGTACCACGAGGGCTGGTCCGAGATGACACGGGAAAAGAGCATATGGAAGGAATTACGGGAGGCCTATACCCAGCAAAGGGACAGTACAGTCTAACCAAAAAGGACCAGTTAATATCTCAGAGAGTTACAATTTTAAAATTTGAATGTTCATGGTTCATCTAGCCATGCTATTCATAGGTTACTCGTTATGAAATCACATTCACTGCATTCTTAACAATAATAAAATTTAATTTGCTTCTACGAAAAGAGTAAATGCAGCATAGTTATGCATTACAGTGAAAATTGCTTTAACGTGAAATACTTAAGTTTCTACTTTAGTATTTCGAATAAAAGACCGACTCGCATACCTGCAGCAGAAAATTATCTTAAAAGTATCTCGAGACATATTCAGGAATTCTTTCACAAGTATTGCGGACCGAGGTCCTATTGTTAGCGTGGCGAATCGTTTGTTACATTATTCCAATCTTGCACTTATATCTAACGTAAGTCGTTTGCGAATATAATCCTAAAAAGCATATTCAAAGCAGTTATGAACGCTATTTAAAAAACAGATTAGTAATAACCCTGTCTTTAAATAGTTTTGCTCTATTAAAACGTTTACAGAACCATATTTTACAAAGTTTTGAACCATTATAACAAAGGTTTCACTATTATCAAAATTATAGATCTTAAATTCGAACCAAAGACAGGACCTCTGATTTTTCGTATTCATATGCGTATTGTATAATTACCACGTGCTCCGATGAAGAAAAACATCGTGAGGAAACCAGCATAGCTGAGGGATATTTCTCGACGGTATGTAAAGCCAAGTCAGAGGCCATGGGCGGCATAAAAACCCTGACACCAGGTTAGGCACTACACACGTTGAAGCAGACTGTTAACATCTACAATATTCATTATTTTGCTTAAACGATCAATTATTGTGATGTAAAAACGTAAATGCCTCTTGTCTTCCACCACTGTTACTCCTTCAATCAATCAAAGTCAATCCTTCTTCCAAGAATTGTTTTTGACGGCACGGTTGGCGCAGTGGCTGAGCGTTTGGCTGCTGCGCTGCGTGTCGCGGGTTCGATACCCGCACGGAACAATTATTTGTATGATCTACAGGTAGTTGTTCCGGGTCTGGCTGTTTGTGTTTGTGAGTATAAATGTTTGTAAACGCACCCACGATACAGCAGAACTTACTAGGGTGGGGCAACGTTTTAATATTTAAAAAAATATCTCTTAGAACTTGACTGCATCGCAGTGGTCGCAAGCAGGACTGCTGAGCAAGAGTTCCTGGGTGCGATTCCCAAGTCGGGCAGTGTTATTGGGTTTTTCTAGATAAAGATATTTTCTTTGGATTTGTGTCCAGTTGAGGGCAATAGGCTTGCCCTCTATTACATGGGACTTAGACATAACTGGCGAAATGTGTGTACTATTATTAACACCTCTGCCTAAACCTTCAATGATTACAGGGCTTTTGTGTTATGAATCTTTCAGAACCTTTCAATACAACTATCTTACTATCTATGTAAAGAACCCCTGTTTAACAGTTGGACGTTTAATAAGATAATAACTAAGATAGAAGTCTTAAGTTTCTTTGAACGCTTGCAAGTACTTGCATATTTCGAGGAAATCTCTCCGCCCGTTGTAAAGCTTTGCCGTCTGAGTTAATATCTTATTACTTCTTAGCACTTCACACACGAAGAAAGTTACGTCTCTGACTGCGAAGAATTTAGACTGAAGTTTATTAAAAATGTTGTAGGTACTGACTATAATCTGTACGGTTTTCATTAAACCTTTCCTTTGGCTTTAAAAGTGACTCTTATATGACGATTATACGATGTAGATATTGTTTACCTAATAAATTAATATTTTATTATTTGTATTGTTTCTTTTTTTTTGCTTCCTCGCTGGTCTAGTGGTCGCAAGCGCGACTGCTGAGCATGAGGTCCTGGGTTCAACTCCCAGGGCAGACAAAGTGTTGTTGGGTTTTTCCATCAGGATTTTTTCAATATGAGGCCGGTTGATGGCAATAGGCTCGCCCCATATTACATGGTACTTAAATATAACTGGCGAAATGTGGGTGTACTATTAGGTACACCTCTGCATGACCCTTCGGGGATTACAGGCGTAATGTTATGTTATGTTGAAAATTAATATTTTACTTATTTTGAAGTACACTTAAGTCTTTGGTATCGGTACAGATCGAAACACTTTACATTACCTCTATGTACGAATATGAAAGCACAAGAAAAATATACTTCATAAAATAAATCACTCTTTTTCTTAAAAAGTATTCCTAAAATCCTAAATATGTAGCAGACATACTTAAGAGAACATCTTATGATGCAATAAAGTCTCATAAAAACCTCCGTTAAAAAAGCTAATGTAATGAACTTCGTAACCTTCCTTTAAGTTTTTTGTAACCTCACCTAGTTTTTCCAGAAGCTTTGAAAAATATTACCAACCTGTTTATCTTTTTTAGAAAGAAAGAAGGACCTACCTATGATAAAGAACACTGAAAAATGTATCTAATTGTTTATTCAAAACGTCATAATAATCAACTTTACTGACGTCGCGCGTCGTAGTACAATAAGTACCACAGCCACATAATAACAACCGCCAAGTGCGATGGGTGTACTATTAAGTATACCTCTGCCTTCAGGGATTAGAGGCTTGATGTAATGTTTATGATATATGTCAATAACACAAACGTCATAGTCATGATAGTCATATTTGACTTTCCCATCATCAATGACTGAATGTCACTTAGTGAGTCATAAGATACATCATAAAATTAATCTGGAAAACCGGCCAAGTCGGCCTCGCACGAATATCTAAAAAAAAAACAAGTTTGTTGTATGGGAGCCCCCCTTAAATATTTATTTTATTCTATTTTTAGTATTTGCGGCAACAGAAATACAAACATCATCTGTGAAAATTTCAACTGTCTAGCTATCACGGTTCATGAGATACAGCCTGGTGACAGACAGACGGACAGTGGAGTCTTAGTAATAGTGTCCTGTTTTTACCCCTTGGATACGAAACCCTAAAAGGAATCAAAATCTAAGCATTTATTTCAAATAGGCCAGTTACAGGCACTTTTAAACTGTTGAAACAAAGATAACAATGAAATGTAGTTACAGTCCCAGTCACAAGGCATAAAAACTGTGAAAGTACTGTAGTTGCCCATTCGTAGCGTAGATCTCTATGGAGACGAACGGGCAAGAAACTCCATGGACACTCTTTTAAATCAGCAAAAGAAAAATTCTAATCGTAAAAATAAATTGAAAAACGAAGGAACGTCCCATCACTAGTTTCATATAATTAAAAACTATCGGCTTTTGTTTCACACAAAGTTCGTTTCCATTCTTTACACGAAACAAAAGAAAATACAAGAATCTTTTCTTATTTAAGTCGGACGCTGGAACAAAAGTATCCCGCCTTTAGATTTAAATCTTGCGGTCATTAGACAGTCAAGTTAGCATACATTTTAATATCAAGAGACAGCTGTATCTCGAAACAGGCAGCTTTTGCAAGATGTCAAAACAAGTACATTTTATTTATATTATTTCCTGCCTTCTATCTCTTCGTAAGGATTTATTGCTGCAATATACTGTTGGACGTAAGACAATGGATTTAACGTCGGTGCCACCGGTTTCCTTAACTTCATATGTTGCTCGGATGTTCGCTACATAATGATATGTTCTGATTTTATGTTTTCGTAACCTTCTTTCAAATATGAGTACAACTAAACTTGACTTTTATACGGCATCAAATTATCCTTTCATCCTATGTTTTCTTTTACAACATTTTTGGCGTAGTTACAAATTATTATAATAACGCAATCATTATATTTTGCTGTTGCTATGGAAACTGATATAATAGGCAGGTATCAAGTCAGGTAACAAGAATGATAAAAAAGAAAAACAAAAAACCCGACTGCGTAAAAACTAATTTTAAAAAACACGTTAACAACTTAAATAAAAACTAAAAAGAAAGAAACAAGCCCAGTAGTTTAGAATTCTGTTAAGTAATACTAAATAAATACACAATTGAAATAGTTTTATAATCGATACACACATAAAACAAATCATAAATTCTAATGCAGAACAGAACGACTCACAGTCGGGGCCCATTCAAATTTTGCATTTTTTTTTTTCATTTTGACATTATGGCGTCTGGTTGTCGCTGTGGTGAATTTTGATTACTGTCATGTCTTTAGTGACACTTGCAAGGTTAAGACGAATCGATTGACGTAAGAATTATCAAAATCGGCCTACGCATTTGGGCTCTAGAACGCCACATAGAAACAAACATACATACATACATACATACATACATACATAGACTGATAAACACATTACCCTCCTTTGCGTCGCGCAGTCGGGTAATAAACATGCTCATATTAAGAATTAGCAACCCACTTCTGTTTCGCACCACTTATAAGAGATGACGAAACATCGTATTCTTTAATAATTGAAAGTAAGTCCAGTGTTGTACGTACCTTCCAGAATAAACTATCTAAAAGTTTAGTGAAACTTCCACCAGAATCCGTTTACCAATAAAAACATCAAGAGGTCATAGCACACCTAGAACGACTTTTATTACTTATACGTAATATAATCATTTATGTGTAAAATGGCATTATTTTTCACCTTACGAACTGTTTTTGGTGTTGCAGAGGTGAAGCCTTATTTTAAGCCTTTTTAAGCCTTATTAAGCCTCTTTCTACTTTCTTCCATTTAATAACTATACATGGTGTAAAAGGACCCTTCATGAAACCGTCAACCAAGCATTCTGTACATCAAACTAAGTAACTTTCTGCAAAAATTATTGCTGGGAAACGACTTTTTTTTTGGGGTGAAAAATCACGTTTTACGGTAGGACTCAATGCATCGCACTCAAAGTGCGGATGGATTGAATAGTACGGGGACCGTGGAGGTGATTAAAATAAAAATCTCACATTAAAAACATGTGTTTTAAAAACAAACTTGTGAAAAACTTGAAACTTTGAAACCCAATATCTCTGTAACTAGAAGGTTCCCAGGTATGGTCTAGAACAAAAACTCGATCGTAATGACTGGGAAAACAAGTGCCTTTAGGCTTCGTTAAGGGTCTTGTTACACCTTTATGTAAAAAGGAAGATTTCAAGAAACCACATGACTAAGACAACGACAAACAAAACTACGGCAGAAGAAATGCTGTATTCAATAATTACACATCTCCACGACCACACTCTCACTAAGTGTAAGCGGATCACGGAGCATGTTTGCCAAGCGTATTAGTAACCTAAACACCGCTGTGAATTCGAACCATTGAACTTGATCCCCGCCACTTCATCTGATTGCTTCCTCACTCTCCAATCTTCAACGACCCTCAAGGGGCAGGAGAGGCCAGCTTATATTTGCACCCTCTTATAATATAGAGTTACGTTGGCGACAGAATTAACTGGAGCGAGTAATGTTTGACGGTGTATTATTTAGACGAGTAAACTTTAGGTCTCTGATTAAGCGTTTGCTTGGCTTCGCAAATAAACTTGCCTTACAAATAAACCTGTAAAAATAGACAAACAAAAACTAATCAATGAGAAACAAAATCTAGACCTACGAGTATAAGTATTTGTAGAATGATGTCTAGACGAATTTGATTGGCTTTTCTTCTTTTATATGTTTCAATCAAATTCTGTTTGACTGAGCTTTGGTATTCAGTTTCAGTAACACTTATTCATTTTACGCATACTTTTATTAGTTTTCTGCTTTGTATTTGTTTTTCTTGATTTATGTTTTAGTTTAGTTGAGTGCTTGGATTAGCTGTTAATGTTTTGATTGATAGAGGTACACCTCAGCCAACTTATGCGACAAAACACAGAACTATAAAATAAATGTACCAAGTTTGGGATATCGATGCATGTTTTTTTGACAAGCCCCGTCACTTTGAACTGCACAGTTAAAGTAGTCATCTGTACAGTTTTAAAAGCAACCGAAAACAGCAGTTACAAAGCCGCTCATGGCTATAGCAAACCGCAGCGACATGCGTGGTGTCGTATGTAAAGCTATGATAACCTTAGTGCAGTCGGCGACATTGCTGCCTGTAGCTCTTACGTTCGGGCAGCTTTATGGTCATGCTTTTAGTCACAGGTCAGGTTGTTTCCCACCTCTACAGCCTCATAGTATGAGCGTATGGGAGCATACTTACGCCACATGTGAACATTCGTAGTAAGTATGGAATACCCGACGTCCCATTCGCTCATACACCATCCTTTTGACCACAACAAGCGCATGACGCTTTTATTGACGGATTGAGTCATGTTGTGTATGCGCTGCACACTTACACCGGGAGCTATAGCCAGCCTTGAGGCCAGGCTTCGAGGTCCTAAACCGTGCGGCGGCCAGCGTCCTTCCCATTGACGAGCAGGTCGTGCCGTCGTAGGCCATTAAAAAGACTGAAAAACTGGAAAAAAAAACCTTAAGAAGAACTGAGCACTGATTCTCTGAATTCTGTTCAAGTAAAACTAGATCATCAAAGGAGTCCTTCTTCATCCTTCAACAAAATCAAACGCTGTCAATCATCTATTTCCCCCAGACCATTAAATCACAGCTAATCATAATTACGTACTTAATTATAACCGTGTTGCAGCGTCAAACGCAAATCAGATTCCCATATATTGGATTGCACTTAATTAACTGGTCTAATTAGACTGTGACATGATGCCATGGTTAAAGAGCCGGTGGGATGGAACACGGACGTTCGTGGATGCTTTATTGAGTATATACTTACTTACTTATAAACCTTTGGGATATTAAATATGCATCCACGAATATACCTAGCGGTCACAATCTTTACTGCTGAGCCAATATCCAGACAGGTGCTTGAGGTCCAGATTACATAAGAAATTTCTATGTAGCCTAGCCGGAGTCTGGATTTCTGCCCGGTTGCTGTTAAAAGGCAAGTGTCACTTAAACATAACTGGAACGAAAAATACACAAAACGATTGATTAATTTACAATTCTATAATTTTATACTTTACCTTTTAAGGGGTCATCCAATTCTGGATGAAGGCCTCCAAGGTCTTTGAATAAGAAATAGAAAGAATGATTAACAGCCAATCGCATCTCATCATTGAATTTGTTTATTTTGACGCGACGATAATTTTCGCTCCTGAAACCGGATAAGTTTGTCATAAGACCAAACCGGTACATTGATTTAGAAAGCACTAACTTTGGAGAATATATCATACAATTCTAAAGCTACTTATTTGAGCAAATTGGTGAATTCCTCACCTGTTTATTTCATGGAATTACCTATTCTGTCATTGAATTTGTCTCTAATCACTGAGAACCCACTGAGTACAAACCACAATTAAGCCAGCTTTGTAAATGAACACCGAATCACACATCAAGACGCCTTGGAATTACATCTTAAATCTTTAGTCTATATTTTAACAATTAGTACCTTCCAGTAGTTCAAAATAACCTAAACAAACGAAAACACAACGTTGCGTTAAGTTACGATAGATAGAAAAAATTAAATTGTAAGAGTTTTTTATTTACGTACCATTTCGACAATTAACCCAAGTAATAATACAAAAACAATTTGGCTGGTTCGTTACATTTTCTACTTCAGTTTTCCAATCAACTGTAAGCCTTCTATAAACATCTTGAAGATACCAACCCAAAACGAACAAAAACACTCCCCGAGCACCGAACCGATATATTATTTTTGGCGCCCCACTAACTCTTTATCACATAAAAACAAAGTTTTAACTACAGAAACTGTGAGAAAAATAGCGTTTCCTTTGTACGAAACTTCTAACTTGTCCAGTAATAGATCCCACAGTTGGAGCAGTCAGTAGATTTCGAGCGAGCAATATTGATGGATTCTCCACCGGCCACGTTATTGCTTGCCTCTAATGGAAACAGATTGAGCTATTCTTAGTGGAGGCATGCCTTTATTCAATTAGAGCTGGTCGGCTTTCGGCTCTATTTTAGTATTAAGCTTTGAGACGCACTGTGAAAGCTACGTCCCTTGTATATCATGAAATTCAACAGGATATTTGCTTTGATAAAACCGATATTAATCTGTTTTTGGAATATGGAGGTTTATGTTTGCAACGTAAAGCTAGTACGTGCTTCGAGCTTCTGCGTCATACCAGATTAACCTCATTATTATGTAGTTGCTAAACTTCATTGGTGAGTTTCACTAGCTCAATTTCAAGATTCTAAAAAAAAATGGTTCTATTCTATTTAAACATGTCATTATTCAAAGATTTAAATTGTTAGATGTGCCCTCACCGTACTTGGTTCACACTGAGTTCGACTTTCTGAATAGGACAACAAATACCTAACATTTTTAGTAGGACTATGTGAGACAATATTAAAAAAAACGACAAATTTATTTTAGACTAGCTGTTGCACGCGGCTTCGCTCGCGTTTTGGTCGGAAAATATCCCACGGGCACGTTGTAAATATACCTATGGCACTTGAGGATAATCTTATTAGTGAAAGAATGTTCAAAATCGGTTCAGTAGATCCAGATTACCCCCCACAACCTCACAATTCACAAACTCTATCTCTTTATAATATTAGTAGAGATTTAAATCTTTTTTTTCAGTACAATCCTTTATTTTTACCTATTTTTGGAAATAATGGTGCGTTTTTATTACAATTTATATCTGATTATATGTTATTTCTCTGACATGGTTACTTTAAAAAACTTTTCAGCTACATAATCTAATTAAAAAATAATAAAAGTAGGAAATTAATATCTAAAATAGCCCCCTCCACTTATTTCTTTATTGTTGGCAAAAAGATTTCACGTCCGTTTATTTCTACATTAGTCCTTATTATAACTTCTTATGTGCATCCAACTTCAGAAGAAGTTTATTGAGAACGTCAAATAGTCGTCTCAATTTTTTTGAATTAAATGTATTTTGTGTTATGTAGCTAGGTCTAGAATAATACAGATGTCAATAAAAAGCTTCGATTTTTTTGACATTTAAAACGTTTGTTGCGTTTACAATGACTTTTCTATGGGATAGATTTTCAAAACAACAGGTACGTTGCATCTGAGTGTAAAATCTCGATATACAAACCAATACAAAAAAACTTGTATTAGCTACAAGTTTTTTTGTAACAGGTAGATCGCTTGATGTATCACTATGAGAATGATCTTACATTTATATCTATAGACAAGTTAAAGTAATGACTCGAGTTTAAGTAATTACTTGCAACCATATATAAGCAATAGACAAGAATTTGAACGAAGTAAGAACCGTTAAAGAAAGCAAAGCTAAGAACTTTTAACGGTTCTAACTTCAAGCATTACTAAATTACAGAATCGTATCGTTTACTTATAATCAAGTAATCACTCGACTTGTTTATGACTCGACTTGTTTATGTAGACACGGGTATAATATTGTTGCAGGTAATGAAGCAGGCGCTTCTGTTGTCATAGTTATAATTTTTTGCCAAGTATCTTGGGGTCGGCTTCCATTCTAATCTGGTGCAGCTGAAAACCAGTATTTTACATGAAGATAAAGAACATTTTATTTGTCCAAACATGCGTATACATGCAAATTAAGCATGCAGGATGACACAATATTAATATTTCGTACAGTACATGTTTCACCCGTAAGGCGTACAAGTTTATAAAGTTTACAAATTATTAAAAAAAACAATACAATATAAAAACTAAACTACTAAAGGCACTTGAATACAAGTACATAATAGTCAGTAATAAACATTGTTATTTCAGTACAATAAATAAAATACAGCTCTTATAGGGACTGAGTAAATATTTTTAAAGGTTCTAACTAAAAAAAAAAAAAAAAAATTCATAAAATGTCACAAATAAGATGGATCAATTCGGTAAGATGTCAATGTCATGGAACAACTACCTACCTGACCTCCAACTTTGTTCTCCTGGGTAACACCGCACCTTATTTAAACACTGGTTGACGGAATTTCGGGATTCTGACTACCATAACCTACTAACTAAAACTTTACAGCAATTGCCTATTAATCATCATCTGCCTATCCTTTTCCCAACAATATTGGGGTCAGCTTCCAGTCTAACCGGATGCAGATGCAATACCAATATTTTACATGGAGCTACTGGATATCTGACCTCCACAACCCAGGCAGTACTGGGTTATACGATACCCTTTGGTAAGACCGGTTGTCAGAGTTTCGGGACACTGACTAGCTGTAAAGATTGTCAAAGATCTACGAATGACGGCCGATATCAACGGCTTAACGTGATTTCCGAGGCACGGAAGAAACACGTTATTTAATGGGTGGT
Source organism: Eugnorisma glareosa (assembly GCA_947578425.1). Taxonomy (NCBI): domain Eukaryota; kingdom Metazoa; phylum Arthropoda; class Insecta; order Lepidoptera; family Noctuidae; genus Eugnorisma; species Eugnorisma glareosa. The sequence goes on along the minus strand of OX387970.1, from coordinate 15,186,867 downwards.
CACCCATCCACAGACCAACCTAGGCAAGTGCGACTTAACCTGAAGATTGATCCGAGCGTCTCTTATTATTTAGCATTTATCACTGAACTGCGTAATAATCACTGTAATGCAAAAGAAACTCCAGAACAATTTTCCTTCTTTAAAGTTAAAAGTCCTTTCAATATCGAACCATATTTCGTCGAATATTTTAAAGCTGTAAATTAAAACGGGTTAAATGGCTCCGAAACGGTGTAGCACTTCGTAAAACGGGCCGTATTCGTGCGACGACCACATGCAATTTAACCTCATTTGCATATCTTAGCCTGAAACGGTTATTGCTCGTGCCACTGAACAATTTTGAGGCCCTGTCTCTGACAGCGTTGCTGGACTTTGTTGGCTGGTTAGACGACAAAAAATGTAGATACCGTTTCTTTAACGAATTGTAGTGATACATTAAAGGAAACTACCTACTGTTTCTGAAGTGTAATGAAGTGGTGTTTTAGTGGGGATGGTATATTAGATGTTTCTAAGATAACATTGTAAAAAAAATGGCTGCGTACTTAATTTCTTATTTATTAGAGACTTTGGGGAAAAGCTCCTAAGATACTTAGATATTGAGAAAAAAGGTCTGTTATAGACAAAAGGTCGAACACGAGAGAAATCTTATTATAGAACTCTCAAAAAATTACCACCTTTACCTGTTTTCGTACGTTATAAATGATTGAATACAATAAAACATTTGAGGCTGAGCCAGTAAAGCATAAAACCGTCTAGTAATACGTTTGACTAATGCTGCAAACTACACTATTCATATCTCCAATCCAGTTTGTGCTAGAACCACTAATTAGATCTAGCCTAGCGGTTTTCTCGACCGTTACATTCGTAGACTAAGCCCAACTTTATCTCGGCCTAGATAAAGCTTGGTCCAGGATGAGTCTAGGTCGAAGTATTAGTGGTTCGACCTTCCTCTATCATTATGTTAGCTTGTTATGTAAAGCTTAGAAATCGTTCCGAAATGAGAGGCACGCGTTGTCCTAATTTTCTAGGATGGACCTATCAAAAATGCCTTCTCGGAGAAATAATGTTTCATCTTAGAAAATGGCAATTTTGTAGTTGATCTTTCCTCCCTGTAGTAAATAGAAAATAGACACGCAGACTTGAGTGTGGCTAACCTACTTAGTCACAAAACTTGATATGAATAAAAGTTTTCAGAAAATACATAAATTCTGAAGTAGATTCGTAATAGTACTTAATCTACCCTTGTTATTTCCTGCCGTAATGAAGTGGAAGTACAACAAAAAGAGGGGTACACAATTGGTCAATAATTAACATTTTTAATTCTATGTGCTTTGGGCCCACCAAACGGTAAAGCTCTGGTTTCACTGACTCAATTACCGCGCAGCACGCGGGATCGATCAGAGCTTGAGTTGTCAAAATTGTTATCACATGTACGTTGCCATTCCAAGCAGAAATTTTTCGTAATTAAGCTAGCATCCATACCCGACAAATCGAAAATTTGGTGCTGGGTCGTAAATTCATGGTGGCAGTTATCACGTCCTTGACCGACTTTACAATGAAAAAAAAAATTGATACAAGCAAGTTCTAATTCCCTCTTACATAGAGGAGGCATATGTCCCAAAGATGGGAACATAATAGGCCGATTGCGAAGTTCTAATCGTCAGAAACAGACCCCAAAACAAATGTTTCTAGAATTTCACACCACCGTAAGTTAGCATTAAGGCTCGTTAGGAAATATATGTCAGACGTCAAACGCAAGAAGTTGTGGTTAGGAGTTGCGCCGCAACCGCACCGTGCCAGTGACACTGTCCGGGACTGTCCGGCCGGACACTGTTCTAGTAAATGTATTGTAGGGTTACTTTACGAGTGATTAATTCTGTCACAGCTGTGGTGACAGGGTTGTTAAGGAGTAAAAAGTAAAGTGATTTTAAACTGAGATGAGGCCTTTAAGTAGTATTGGGGACATTACGGGGATATTACGCTTGATCGGCATTTCCAGTTACTTCTATAATACTTTATTATAAATAAACTTACTAGCTGTTGCCCGCGGCTTCGCTCAATTTTGGTCGGAAATTATCCCGCGGGCACGTTGTAAATATAGACTATGGCACACGGGGATAATGTAGCTTCCTATTAGTGAAAGAATTTTTCAAAATCGGTTCAGTAAATCCAGAGATTACCCCCTACAACCTCACAAACTCACAAACTTTACCTTATAATATGAGTTTAAAGAAAGAAAAGAAAGAAATAAAACAACTAACTTTCGCATCTCAGGATACATTGAAATTAAAGGCCCTTGGGAATGGAATAAAAATGAACATCAAGTTTACTGATAAACACTGAATAAACAAATAAATAACTCACGACGGAAAATGCCTGTGATTAAGAAGCTATTAAATGAGGAATTATTGCCTATACATTATTAGGACCAATTAATCAATCAATCCAACAAACAAATAATTATGAAGTCTAGACGTTGGCATCCACTACCAGTCAGCATGTTAGCTGCTGAATTTTAGATACATCGCTAATTACATACCAACCAACTGTTTGTGGGAAATGCCACATGTTACGAATTGAAACTAGAATATGCATAGGTAACTAACATTAACTGAACTCACCGGTACGGGGGACGTTGGATTCAATTTATGCATTTTGGTTGCAACTGATTTTGAGGGATGATATTATGTTTATGGTAGACGTCTGTGTAACAAGGATATCACAGTGTAATTACTTTCTTATTAGCATGTCGATTAAACTCAAATTGTGACAGTATCACTTAGTACTTGTGTACAACTTGCACAGCTCTAACGTTTGCTTCATTTAAATCCTGAAAGGTGCAGGATGGGCAGGGCAGGAAGTGGGGCATACCCTGCAAAAAGGTTCCACTCCATTCTGTTTGGAATGGATTGAGAATACACAATTAAGCCAAATTATATCTACAGCGGCCAACCTGGGCCCGCAATCGGTTAACAGATGAGAGTAATGATATGATAATGATTCACACATTGGTTCGACAGCCTTCTGGAGCCTACACACCACACAACAAGCCATCGGACATGTCGGCAACTGTCTGTGGCTTCATAAAGTACAGACTACCTTTGATATTGACACACTCTCTGATATGGTAAGGGGTCATAACAATGACAGGATCTCGTAATCACTCAGCAGGGCTTCCTAGGGCAGAACTCAAAAATTAATCAAGAAGAGCATGTTCTCTTTTGAACGTCATATCTCATCGTGGATTTTTGCCAGTATAAAGAGCTACGTGAAATTAATCTGTTATGGAGAAGTGCCAAAGGCCTGTTCTATGTTCTATGTTAAGGGTTTGGTTTCCGCACTTAGTCCTTAAAGTGGACCATTGTACGTGAGCCATGGTGGCCGTTACTCCAACCAGCCCACCACCCTCCAGAAGCAGATCAGACTTCCCGGTCTTCTCAGGACATCCGCAAGGGATCTCGGTGCTCCAAGAATCTCCTCGCGGATCTGGGTGACGCCGGTGCACTCGAGGAGTACATGCGCTACCGTTTCCTCCGCCTCCATGCACGCTCTGCACAGGGGGCTATCAGTGATACCTAGGGTGTGGAAGTGTTTATTCAGTGAGCAGTGTCCAGTGATGGTCCCCGCCACCAGACGCAGACTATCTCTGTCTAGGCGCAGAAGGCGCTTGGTCAGCTGTGTATCCAGGGATGGCATAGCCTCCTTGGATTGCCTACACCCTGGTGTCGAGGTCCACCATTTTTCCGCTTCTGTTTGAGTGTGTTCCTTTAACCAGCTCCTTAGTTGCTGGAAAGGAATGGGCACAATGGGTTCAGGTCCGAAAGCTTTAGTGCTGGATCCCCGTCTAGCGAGTTCATCAGCTGCATCGTTTCCAAGTGATCCACTGTGTCCTTTGATCCATTGTAGTGTCACCGTGTTGCGGTTTAGTACCGTAACTCGTTCGAGGGCATTATGGCATTCTAGTATTAGTCTCGACGTAATCTGGTTTCTCTTCAAGGATTGAAGAACTGAGGCACTGTCGGAGAGTATACGAATATGGGTATCCGTAACCTCCCTGACTTCTATGGCGTGTGCCGCTTGGATAATGCCTACGCACTCAGCTTGGTATACCGAGTTGAGCATTCCCAAGGGTCTGGATATTTTAATGTTAAGGTCGTCAGAGAAGACTCCGACACCTGTCCCTTCGTCGGTCCTTGATCCATCGGTGTAGATCCTTAGCTCTGTTGGACCGGAGTAGTCATACATCTCCGCTGTGAGCTCTATGTTGTAGTGTTTTTGAAAGCAGTGGGTCTTCAGGGTTCTGTCGCAGGGTGATACCATCATTGGCTGTTGTTTGATAGCATCATCTTTTATGCGTGTATGTTTGATTCTGGAGTCCTTACTCAGGGTACCGGATATTTCGAGCCTGAAAATCGCTAGGGTCGCCTCCTCTCTTACGACGAGGTGTAGAGGTGGCAGCCCCAGCATCACCTGTAAAGCGGCAGTGGGTGATGTCCTCATGCTTCCGGTGATTGCTACGCAGGCAAATCTTTGTAGTTTCTCGAGATTTTTTTGAGCTGTGCTCAGGTTGGTCCTGGGCCACCAAACTAAGGAGCCGTATGTGATGATTGGCCGGATAACTGTAGTGTATAGCCAGTAGGTGATTTTGGGGCTTAGGCCCCAATTTCTGCCGAGCAGTCTTTTGCATTGCCATAGGGCTATGCTGGCTTTTGTGGTGATGTAATCGGTGTGTTTTGCCCAATTCAGCTGTTTGTCCAAATAGATACCCAGGTATTTGGTTTCAGTCGACAGGCTTAGGGTGGTCCCGAAGAAGCGTGGTAACTGTAAGGTTGCCAACTTTCTTTTCTTTGTGAAGAGGACGAGTTCAGTTTTGGTAGGGTTCACTGCTAGTTTGTATTCCTTGCACCAGTCCTCTACCATCTTCAGGGCTTGTCGCATAAGGTTGCACAGTGTGTTTTCGTGTGTTCCGTTTATTATTATGGTTATATCATCGGCATATCCCACCGTGAAGTAGCCTCTGTCGTTGAGACGCTTTATGAGGCTGTCTACCACGAGGTTCCATAGGAGTGGCGAGAGGACGCCCCCTTGGGGGCAGCCCTTCGCCACGATGGCTCTAGTGGTGTCGTTCACCGTAACCTGTACGGCTCTCAGTCTGAGCATGTTTGTGATCCATCCTCGCAGGGTCGAGTCCACACCGTGTTCCTCGAGGGCTGCGTTGATGCTATGGAAAATGGTTTTGTCAAAAGCGCCTTCTATGTCAATAAAAACAGCTAGTGAGGAGCATTTGTGGTCTACTGCACATTCGATCTTGGAGATTACACTGTGGAGTGCGGATTCCGTTGATTTACCTGTGGAGTAGGCGTGTTGTTGTTTGTGGAGTGGCATCTCCTGAAGAGGTCCGTCCCGAATATGTCGGTCACAGAGTCTCTCAAGGGTTTTCAGTAGGAATGATGTCAGGCTTATTGGTCTGTATGCTTTAGGTTGTGTATAATCAGGTTTGCCTGGCTTAGGGATGAAAATGACTTTCACCTCTCGCCATTGAAGTGGTATATAGTTATTTGCTAAGCAGGCTTGGAAGATGGCAGCCAGCCACGGCGTAAGGATGTCTGCTCCCCATTGCAGCAGGGCTGGGAAGATTTCATCTAAGCCTGCGGATTTGTATGGTTTAAAGGTCTTGATTGCCCATTTTATTTTATCTTCGGTTGCCACTGTACGGGCTCTGGACCAGTCCCGGTCGTTTGGCGTGTGCATTGGCTCGCTTGGCCATGCTCTGTCCTCGGAGAGGTTGCAGTCTGGGAAGTGGGTTTCCAGAAGAATTTTACTAGTCTCGTGGTCCGACTTTGTGTAAGTGTTGTCTGGGTTTTTCAGCGATCCGAGGGTGCGATCCTGGTCGGTGGACAGGATCTTTCTTACTCGCGCGGCTTCGCTGTTTGATTCAATGTCCTCACAGAATTTCCGCCAGGCTGCTCTGCTGGCATGCCTGACTTGTTTTTTGAAGATGTATTGTGTTTTCTTGTATGAGTCCCAGTCTTCTGGGAGCCTGGAGTTTTTCGCTCTGTTGAATTGTTTGCGCATCGTTTGCCTGAGCTTGCTGAGTTCTGCATTCCACCAAGAGTTTCCCTTGCTCTTGGTGTTTGGATCTGGTAGTTTGCAGCAGGCATGGTAGGCTTCAATTATATATTCCGAGAGTTTTATTACAATGTCCTCAAGTTGTTTGGGATCTGTTAGAGTTAAGGGTATTTGGTGCCGTGTTAGCAGTGAGGCCAGAAGCCGTTTGTAGCCGGGTACGTTGGTGCGGCGTGGATTGCGCCTAGGTTCGGGTTTTTTTGTGTTAGCTACTAGTGAGAAACGAATCCTTCTATGATCAGAGCAAGAAGGCTCGTTGGAAACGTGCCAATTAGAGATAAGTTTTGTCGCGCTCTCTGAAGCCAGCGTTAGGTCAATTATCGTTTGTCCGCGAGCTGTGACCCAAGTGGGTTCCGAACCGCGGTTTACGATGTTAAGGTTAGTGGAGAATAGATATGTGCATAGTACCTCACCTCTAGTGTTGGCTTTGACACAACCCCAAAGCGGGTGATGGGCGTTTGAGTCCGTGCAGATGACCAGGTCCAGGTTGGCGTCCTCACAGTACCTTACCAGGTCGGCCATCTCTTTAGTTGGGCAGTCTTCATCCTCGCCTGGCATGTAAACCGAGGCTAAGACGATGTCAGGTGCATCGCCGTCAGTCTTGAGTCTGACGGCTGTCAGGTCTCTGGAACATAGTTGTGTGAGTGTTGTCGTAGGTACATCTTTGGGTATGTAGGCGCAGGTTCGTGGTTTTTCTGTGCCCTGTGTGTCGAGAATTAGCTTACCTCCAATGTTTCCAAGGCCGCATACTCTATTATTTCGAATCCACGGCTCTTGGATCAGGACGATAGTTCGGGGTTTCGTCTCCAGCGTCCTGCGTAGGCAAGCCGTGGCAGTCTGGCTATGCTGGAGGTTGGTCTGGATGATGTTTAGGGCAGCGGGCGGGGGCGCCGGCGGCAATGAGGTGGAGTTAGGAGGAGATGGATCCATCGGATAAATCCCCCCCATCCTCCAGTTCATGCCGGTCGTCGCTCAGTGTCGGTGAAGAAGTAAGCCGCTGCTCTGTCCACCCTGGTGAGGTCGGCATGCGCACAGCGTCAGCATCAGCCATCGCCGTTCTGGCCATCTCCTCCTCCAGTTGTGTCATCGTCAGGTCAAGCTCTGTCGGTGTCGGTCTTTTTTGTGCAATTTCTGTGGTCGTGGTCTGGGTGTCAGAGGGTTGGGTGTTGGGGAAAAAGCGCACGTATATCGACCCAAGTAGGTACGATACCCGCCGCTCCCTCCCCAAGACCTTTTCGACTTCCTCCGGTGGGATACCCAGGGTCAAATATGTCCCATGGTTATCACCACCGATGGATGTCGCCCTGTACAGCGACCACCTCCCTATGTCATACCAGGTGTTCTGACGAGTCAGAACACTCTGGAGCCGCGCTATGTCCCCATTGTACCTGGGCACAAAGAGCGCTGCTCGGACACGGGTCGGTACGTCGGACTGCTTCATGACTGTCAGGGTCGCGTCTGTGTTAGGCAGTCTAATCATGGGCACGTTCTCAGTCAGCCAAGCCAGGGCGCTGTCGTCCTCACACCACATGTGAACAGTGCCATCCGCAACCCGTGGGTAGCCGCGGAAGGCCGGGAGTGGTTTGGAGGGGTCAGCGTCCATGACGAGGTCTTCGAGGCTGAGCTTGATGTGCTCAGCCTCGTCAGGGGTCATGTCGCGGGATGGAGGCGAGAGGCAGATCGCTACGGCGAGCCGCGCAGGAATATCCTTTGTGGCCCGTGCGTAGGTTCTCTGCTCCCCTTGAGCGGTCTGGATTTTGACGCGCTTGGCGTCCCCCTGGAGCGTACTCGGCGAAGCCGTATCGTCCGGGCGCACCCTCTTCGCCGTTCCCTGGCCGCTTGGCCCGGGTTGCGGTTCCGAAGGGCTTGGCACGGTGTTTCGTGCCAGGGACACCCTGCGCGACAATCCAGATCGCTTGCCTCGCTTCGTTTTGGGTCGGTCTTGGGTCGCCTCGGTGCGGTTCCGGTTGTTTCCTCCGGATGGTCCTGGTGCGGGCAGTGTCGTTCCGCGCTGGGTTTCCCCTTCGCGTAATGGTCCTTGCCCGCATGTTTCCGCGTCCGGCTGCTTTTCGCGCTGGGTTTCCCCTTCGCGTACTTGCGGCTGGTCGCGTACTCCCTTACAAGCAACCGTTTTCGCATCGCGCTGGCTATTGCCTTCGCGGATCTTGCTCAAACGGTTGTTGAGATCTCTCTCTCTGTTTCGGATTTTTCCGCGCTTACGTTTAAGCGAGCGTACTTCGTCCACAGAGATGAATCCAGGGCCACCGGATTCAACTACCTTTCCCGTCCCGTGGTGTCGAGAGTCAATGTCTCTCAGCCTTGCTTCGATCTTCTCGCGCTGGAGTGCCAGCGCGCGGAGTTCGCCGTCAAGACTGGAGAGTCGTGCATTGTCGGTGTCATTGTCGGGGTTGTTCGTTATACTGTTCCGAACGATGCTCTGTTGCCAGGCCCTCGTAGAAAGTATAACGGGTGTCAGGGTCGTAGGCGCGGATGTCGCAGCCGTCGTGTCAACCGGCGCAGAGGTTGCAGCCATGGTAGTGTCAGGTGGCGCGTGAGCCGCAGCCAGTGCTGTTGGCGCTAAAGCAGCCGGCCGCGCAGAAGGCGCGGCCCTAAGTGGCAGATTGGTGCCCCCCCCCAGATTACGAAGGGAGCTGACCGACGTGTCGGCATGGGATTCCCCGGCATTGCCGGGACCCACCTGGGGATTATTTTCATCTTTCTGCGACATGTTGGGGTTTGTGGGCTTTTTTGGATAAGAGGTTACCCCTCCTCATGGACCGAAGGAAGAAAGGAAAAGGGAGGGAGGGATTGGGCGTGGGATCATGGGAGTGGGGTTTGGGTTACCCTAGGCCTGGGATTTTGGCTTTTGGGAATTCTGAAAAAGCGCCCGGGGGTTTTTGTTGTGTCTATTTCTTATGGAATTAGACCAAAAACAGGGCGGCAACCTCGTGAAGGTGAATCCCCCAGACTTGCCTTGAGGATCTACACGACTGTAGCGCTCACCCTCAAGACCCCGCCACCTTGCCACCTCTGAGGGAGGCAGTAAGGTAGGCCTGCATCTATACTACCAAGCAAAGCATGAGCAAAGCATGTCGTTGTGCAACCGCAAAAGCATAAGTACAGTCCCTCCCCTAAGGCCTGTTGGTAAATTACTTAATTATAGGTTTATTCCGTTTGTGTCCCGTGGTACGACCAGTATTACTAACCTACCTGAAATTATTTGAGTATAAAGTAAGCATTGTTTCCTAAAATAAAATGACTTCAGTTTCGGAAAATGCTATCCAATCTTCTCGCGGCTGAAACCGCAGGCCAAAAACAACATTTATGTACAGTCTCTTTCTCCTAAAAACGCAGCCAATAATCTGCCAACTAACCAACCTGAAACCTATTCCTCTACGCCGCTCCTATAGGTTCGCAATATTGATGGAAACGGGGAAATCGGATCATGAGAATCATTAAGCCCTCGGGCTCCGCACAGTACTAGATTAATGCCCCACCTGTACAACTTTGCCTCTCGGGACTTTCATCCTGTAATGCTTCCCTACTTATTAGATTTTCTTCAGCAATTTCATTGGACAGAATCTATCTTGTATATTTGCTTACTTTTATTGAGTTCTCGTGTAAATTTTCGTTTAATGAATAGTTACTACATAACTCAGGTCATTTATTAAATTTATTCGTACATCTTATTATTATTTTATTAAAAAAATAAAATTAGTTTGTGCGATATTGGGAGATTACACGTAAAAACAAATTGGTTGCCCCTTATTTTGGAAAATAGGTGCATAATCTCTATTTGTCATTAAATCACTACTAACAATAAGTTTGTATATCTTTATTTTTGTAATCTTGGTAAAAGGTTATGGATTGAGTAGAGTTATGGCTGCCTCGGTGGTCTAGTGGAAACACTACTGCTTTGCATGAGGTCCGGTTCGATTCCAAGATTGGACAACTTGTTATGGGTATTTGTTTCAGAAATTTCTTAGTAACTCACCCCCTATAACATGGGACTTGAAACAACCGGTGAAATGTTGATGTAATAAAAGTGTATCTTCGGGATTACAGATTATGTTATGTTAGAAATACGAAATAACTCGGACGAAAATTATTATAAGAATTAGAACCAGTCTTCATTGATTTGCCAACACTTGCTCTTTAATAATAACACGTACTTACCTATTACGAAACCTGATATTATAACATGTCACAACAGACGAGGAGTATTTGAGGACGTGAGTCGAGAACGTGATTCACAACAATCTAGCAGACGATTAGCGCGTCTTGCGAGCCCTACGGTAGACCGAGAGCTAGGCTAGCCGAAATAAACCTCATTGTAATAGTGTAAATCAGTTATAATGCAACGGGACTTTCCAATGGGAATCGTTTTACCTAATATTAAGTGGGTTGTGGAGGTCAGATTCGAAATTAAAAAATAAATATTTGAATATTTATGTCACTATTAGATGAATGGCTACGATGGTAGCGAGACAGATCAGATGACAAGGGAGACTGGAAGAAAAATAAAGGTTTTGCCCGGACCCCATGTAAAATGGGACGAGAGCAGGAAGATAATGACGACAAATGTCTTAAATTACGTAAATAAACAGAGATACATAAAAGCACACCAGTACACAATTAGGCCACTTATTTCTCACACAAGCGTCCAATACAAAAATATCTCTGTTCACTCATACGTACACACACTCATAATATGTGCGAACTTAAAAGGAAATTATCAAACCTCAGTCATAATAACTAGGTGAGGTATGTTCGTGTCCCCATTCTTTAGCCAACGTTAATTAGTCTAAGTAACATGCTGCGAATACTACGCGGCAACTTTCTTCTGACTTCTGACTTAAATCTTACTTTGTGGGTGCAATTTTAATGGTTTCAATGCAATCTTGGTGTTTTTTCTCATGTTAGTGCTAATTTTCTATCGTTTAGTAGTGAGTCTTTTGGTGGTTTCAAGCAAGTAGGTGAGGTCTATAAGGCAACTAGAAGTAAGTACAGTCGCTCTAATCCTATTAGATATAATATTATGATAAAAGTTTTTTGTATTGTAGGTGCAGAAATAAGAGCAGTTGGTCAATGAGATGATGCGATTGTTTTTTTTTTTAAACGTAGTGTCTTTTTTTTCAATGAAAATATTTTACTCGTTAACCTGAAACAATACTAATGACTCTAGTTTGAACCTACTATCAAACCCTTTCCTTTTCTCGTGCCTTTTCTATTTCAAACCTTCAACAATTATGCTCATCGCTAAGTAACTTTTATTAATAGATATTAATAAACGCTGAGCTAAAGTCACAACCAGTTGAAACTCGTATTTAAAGTATATCTGATACTTTAAATACGAGGTTTATTTCTGGCTTAACTTGATCACCTATCTAACTCCCGGCCTATAACATAATGACGTAAACGACATCAAAATAACACGTGTAGGGCGAGACCGGTCACGGCAGAATCCCGGTAATTTTGACAAATAAGCCCGTAGCTGAACCGTAATCAAAGTTATTACCTGTCCCGTCACGGCGTAGTCACGACTGACGGGATCCGAGATAAATCACATAGAAACAGTGAAATAAGAAACTTTCTCATGTATTTATTTATGAAGTTACAAAAAGGTGATGGCAAAGTGTGCGGTAAACTTAATTATGAAACATTGGGTCGTAATTCATAAAATAGTACTTAACATTTTTTTAAACTGTACTCAATTTCGCATAAAAACACATAAACACCAGCTTAGACATTATTCAGAATCAAGCCGCAAGGACTGATTTTCCACGATATGTTTATCTGTTTTTGGTTTTTCTCAAGGTATCTTCAAATTCTTCGACGTTCATACTGACGTATGCTCGTCGAAGCTGTCGGTACTGTACGAAGGATTACTTCTTGCGGTCCACTGCTCCGTCGTGCAGCGGTGGCGTCTCTTTCTTGGCTTATGTCCATCATTCCTGCCCAGGTCGTCATGGGGACCTATTTTTGAGGCATGTGGACTTGCTTTCCGTGCGTGTGCGTAAAGTCCCGTACAACGAGCCACGGGGGCTGGATGCTCCGCACAAGGACGTTGCCTCCTCATATTTCTCACAAATTTCATGAAATACACCAAAAGAATAACCATAGTCGCGTAGCATATCAACTTCTGCGCGACCGCATCGTCGGCAGGTCTTTTGGCCAACATGCTTTCTTCTTTATAATACCCTTTTTAGTTAAAGGGGATTAAAATACTCGGAATTTTGCTACATTATATTTTTCTTTATTTTTAAGATTAAAATTATGGCATAACAAAACGTCGTTATATGTCAAACTGACGTTCTATGTTTTATTTTTAGGAAAAACTATGAATATATTGAATGTTTTTTTTTGTCGACAGCAAAAAGTTTATATGATTAAATTATGTGAATATAGCGTCCGAAATTTCCTAGTGCAGACAAACATAATATGAAGATTGAGACTAAAAGCCTGGTAAGGTTGCCACACCGCTATGAACATCAGAGCGCAAAGACAACTTTATTTTGTTTTTATACGTTTGTAGTATACACCGCTGAATAAATATTAGTAATCGCGAACTACTACTTACTAGCGAACATAGGCCTATCAAACATTATGCCAACATATTTCCAGCTTTATAGTACGAACTAGTATTTGCGTGTTGCGCGAGGTGCAAGCACCTCGCGTGCTTTGTCCTTGGTAGATGTTTCACTTTTAAAACCCATTAGTAAAAATGTCAAACATAACCTTATAGTCTTTCACTTTTCAAACTCTAGTGAAATGCCAAATCAAGCCCAAAAGGACCCGAAAGGTTTCCACTTGATTAAGCTTTTAAATGTAGTAAAAGTCCAGAGAAAGCCTAGGAAAACCTATTATTGTTGTTTGAATGAACTCTAAAACTTAAAAATGATGTGAGTATTATGTACTTTAGCACCATCGAAAAACGATACTCATGATGAAGAAAATCGTTAATTTTTGCAGTCACCATTTTGGATTTTGATGTTGACCTCACTATCGGCTTTAGAATCCTCGAAAACCATGAAAACGACTCCCATGACGAAAAATGAGAAATTTTTTGCCGTCGCCATCTTGGATTTTGATTTTAACCTCACTATCGGCTTTAGCATCCCCGAAAAACATAAAAACGACTCCCATGACGAAAAATTAGAAAATAATCGCAGCCGCTGTCTTGAATTTTGATTTTGACCTCACTATCGGCTTTAGCATCCTCGAAAACCATGACAACGACTGGCATAATGAAAAATTACAAAAATTATCGCAGCCGCCATCTTGGATTTTGATTTCGACCTCACTATCGGCTTTGGCATCCTCGAAAACCATGAAAACGACTCCCATGATGAAAAATTAGAAAATTATCACAGCCGCCATCTTGGATTTTGATTTTGACACCAGTTCTGTAATCAGCGACCACGAAAACCATGAAAATGACACCCATGTCGAAAATAAATAAAAAACAAAGCAGGAGCGCGTACACTCTAGTTAAAAACTTTGATGTTGACCTATTATTGACTTTGTTTGTGAAAATCACAATAAAATAAAATAAATAATTTTAAAATCCATTTGAGCACTTTAAAGATTTTTAAACCCATTAAGAACCCCTAATACAATCTAAAACCTTATTTAAAAACTGACCTGTTCCCATTAAGAAAAGGGTGTTATTTAAATGGTTAGCATAGTATTCGTATTTTTGTGAGCAGAAAAATATAATCTGCGAGCAGAAATATCTAATTGATCAGCAACTCATGACCAGCAAACATTCCAAAATCAATCACCAATCTAAGTAATTCTGGATGGCTGTAATTATTTTTGTACAGCATATTAATTATAAAAGCTGCAATGAGCTGCTCCTGTTTAATAAAATTTTAGTAAGCAGAGGGTAAGCAAAAAAAATTCATTTTGAGCTGCATATAAAAGTAGCAAAAATAATTTACTTCTCTAAAAATAGAAATTACGCTGAACAGATGATCGGATCGGGCGTCAATAAAAAAAAAGCTGCCGCCCTATCTTCCGTCAGCCATGTCGTCGGAGCTCCGCCGGCCTTCGGCCTACGCTCCTCATGTCCCAAAATCGGACTTTTGGGACGAATTAGTTATTTTGCTCACCATGTTTTATATATGCAAACCAATCAAATATACTGCTTATAGACATGTTTTCTCTGCTGATCAATCATGAAATCTTGCTGATCAAGTAGTTTTTTTTGCGGACTGAATGTTTATTATGCAAACTCATGTTATTGTAAAATTATTTGTGGAACAAGGATTACTGCCTGATTTTTTAATTGTAAACGACATCTTTGTATGTCGACCAAATTATTTAAATGCTGTTTTTTTGTGGCACCAAATTTTATAATTGCTAAACATTTAATTACTTTCTTTAAAAAAAAAACGTTACCCTAAAGTCTGCTTGTCGTCGCCCCTGACTTACGCTTCAATCACTCAACCTTCGTTACGCTACGGAGGTCGCCGAGTCGGTTCGCTCGCCACCACCCCCCTTTTTTGCACTTTAAACACACACACACAACACTTTACACAGTGTGTAACAGAAAGGGTATAATCATATGGAATACTGTGGTACGGACCATCAAACTGAACAACTTTCTCTATGGGACCACCATCGAAATCGTAAAAAAATAATCAGCTGTCCCATACATTTGGGTCGAGGAGGTATTGAAATTTTGTATATGACAGCTGATTATTTTTTTACGATTTCGATGGTGGTCCCATAGAGAAAGTTGTTCAGTTTGGTGGTCCGTACCACAGTATTTCATATGATTATACCCTTTCTGTTACACACTGTATACATCCGTAAAAAAACAACACAGGTCTCTTAGTTTCCGAGATACGATAGGGAGGGGGGAAAAGGTGGGGTTTGGCGCCTCTTAATCCAGTGAAAACCCTTCAAGCCTCTAAAATATCCTAAAATTCGAAACAAACCCATACACCTCAGTCGGATGAATCGTTTGTACGACCTCAATCGGTAATTTTTTGGGAAACCGGAAGTAACGTGGCCGCCATTTTGAATCACAGCCGTCAGTCAAGTAAATAATTATTCTTCAAAGACCTAAACACCTAAAATTCGACACAAACTCATATCCCGCCGCCGTGGGATGGACCGCTTGAACGACCCCAGGACAAGGTTTCGGAATCCATCCGCCATCTTGAATTTCTGAAATGTCACAATTTTTCTAAAGTAACCAGGATACAAGCTACCTGTCAGTATAAAAACGGCGGCTGAACGTTGACTTTGGTAGAATAAAAGAACTCGCCAAAGTCGGGTCTGACCCGAAAATTCAAGCCCAATGGACTTTTAAGATTTTGAAACCCCTTAAGAACCCCTAATTCAATCTAAAACCTTTTTCAAAAACTTAGCCCTTTACCCACTATAAAAACGTTACCCTAAAGTTTACTTGTCGTCGCCCCTGAGTTACGCTTCACCCACTCAACCTTCGTTACGCTACGGAGGTCGCCGGCTCGCTTCGCTCGCCACCTCCCCCCTTCGCCCCACTCGGTCTCGTAGGTTCGCTCCGCTCAGCCATATCCCTACCACCACCGGACAGGTTTCGACGCCTACTATAATATTTGTCCAAACACATTATGGGTATCTTTAACCGTTACGAAGTTACAGCCCTTTCAATTTTAGGGGAGGTTGGGGAGGGGAGGGTATACAAATTTCAACGCCCCTCAAAAATAAAAAGTATAAAAAAAAACAAAAAGCTGCTACGTGTCCTAGTTTCCGAGATACGGTGGGGGGAGGTTTGAGGGGGGGAGAGGGGGAGTTCTGAAAAATTATTTTGACCAACTCTGGGTCCCTTCTTACGAATCTGAAAAAAAAAATGTTCAAAGTCTCTTAACTTCCGAGATCCGCCTGAAGGGGGTGGAGTAGGGGGCAAGGGGGGGCAATTTTTGTTTGTTGTTTTTACTTTTCCAAGCGTCCTCTATACGAATCCGTATTAAAACAGAACACTGGTCTATTCGTTTCTGAGATACTATAGGAAAAGGTGGGGAAGGGGGTGAAAAGGAGGGGTTTGTCATTTTTCCCCTATTCGCGAGAGTTACTTGTGTACGAATCTATCAAAATATACCCCCTTCCCCCTCCACCATCTGGGAGAACAATTATGTCAGTCAGTGGTAATCGAGAAACCGGAAATGGTAAGGCCGCCATCTTGATTTTCTGAAATGTCACAATTTTTCTAAAGTAACCAGGATACAAGCTACGTGTCAGTAAAAAAACGGTGGCTGTACGTTGACTTTGGTAGAACAAAAGAACTCGCCAAAGTCGGGTCTTACCCGAAAATTCAAGCCCCAACGGTTCTCGGGGTTGCCAGCTGAAAGTGATGAAAATGGTCAAATGTCATTCAGGGGACCCCAATGTTGCCGGCTAGTCAAAGTCTCCTTCCGAAATGTCGTTATTTCTACTTTTCATGTTTTTGGGGAAAATCGGGAAAAATACCCTAGAAATGGGAAAAAAAATTGCACCAGGCAACATTCCTTGACGAAACACACTTCCGGTTCATACAACACAATCCAGTCGGGGGATGCCAGCTGTTCCATTTATCGCGTCGAAAATTGGGATTATTCGTCGTTTTTACAAGATGGCCGCCACACTGTCCGCCATCTTGTTTTTTTGAAAAGTCATAATTTTCCTGAAATTTCAAGGATATAGGCCACCGACCGGTATACTTGGTGTTGCCAACTTTTGAGTTTGGTAGAACAAAAGAACTCGCCAAAGTCTAGTCTTACCCGAAAATTCAAGTCCCAATGGTTCTCGGGGTTGCCAGCTGAAAGTGATGAAAATGGTCAAATGTCATTTGAGGGACCCCAATGTTGCCGGCTAGTCAAAGTCTCCATTCAAAATGTCGTTATTTCTACTTTTTATGTTTTTGGGGCAAATCGGGAAAAATACCCTAGAAATGGAGAAAATTTTTGCACCAGGCAACACTCCTTGCTGAAACACACGACCTGTTCATACAACACAATCCAGTCGGGGGATGCCAGCTGTCCCATTTACCGCGTCGAAAATTGTGATTTTTCGTCATTTTTACAAGATGGCCGCCACACTTTCCGCCATTTTGTTTTTTTGAAAAGTCATAATTTTCCTGAAATCCCAAGGATATAGGCCACCGACCGGTGTACTCGGTGTTGCCAACTTTTGAGTTTGGTAGAACAAAAGAACTCGCCAAAGTCAAAAAGTCCCAAAAATTAAAATATTCAATGGCTCTCGGGGTTGCCAACTAAAACGAACCAAAATGGTCAAATGTCTTTCGGGGGACACCAATGTTGCCGGCTAGTCAAAGTCCCCATTCAAAATGTCAATATTTCTACTTTTCATGTTTTTGGGGAAAATCGGGAAAAATACCCTAGAAATGGGGAAAAATTTCGCACCAGGCAACACTCCTCGATGAAACACACGACCGCTCGGTACAACTCGAACCCGTCGGATGTTGCCGACTACCCGAAAAATCGTTTTGAAAAAAGTCGAAAATTCCAACGGTTCACAAAATGGCCGCTACATCGTCCGCCATCTTGGATTTTCAAAATGTCATAATTTTTCTAGATTGCCATGAATATTACCTACAATTCGTCAACGTCGAAATTGGCGACTTTGGAATTCGGTAGAACGAACCAATTCGTCAAAGTCGAGTGAGAAAAGTCGAAAATTTCAAAACGTCCTGACGCAGCCGCCATCTTGTTTTTTTTTTTTTTACTTTTTTTTTTTCAAATCATTCCAAATCTACTATAGGACCTGCGAGTCAAAATTCGTCCAAGTCTTTTCTCCACCGAAACCGGAAGTGGACCCGGCCGCCATCTTGGATTTGAATCTCCTCTATAATTTTCCTCTACTCACTTGGTGTTGCTACACATAATTGCAAAACATACCCCTGACCCATCTCTCACCCATTCCGAGAAACGACATGTCAATCAGTGAGTGAGTGGTCTTGTAGTTTTATATAATATAAACTAGTATTTGCGTGTTGCGCGAGGTGCAAGCACCTCGCGTGCTTTGTAATTGTAGATTTTTCACTTTTAAAACCCATTAGTAAAAATGTCAAACATAACCTTATAGTCTTTCACTTTTCAAAGTCTAGTGAAATGCCAAATAAAGCCCAAAAGGACCCGAAAGGTTTCCACTTGATTAAGCTTTTAAATGTAGTTAAAGTCCAGAGAAAGCCTAGGAAAACCTACTATTGTTGTTGGAATGAACTTGTACAATTAACTAAAACTTAAAAATGATGTGAGTATTATATACTTTAGCACCATCGAAAAACGATACTCATGATGAAAAAAATCGTTAATTTTTGCAGTCACCATCTTGGATTTTGATTTTAACCTCACTAACGGCTTTAGCATCCCCAAAAACCATGAAAACGACTCCCATGATGAAAAAATAGAAAATAATCGCAGTCACCATTTTGGATTTTGATGTTGACCTCACTATCGGCTTTAGAATCCTCGAAAACCATGAAAACGACTCCTATGACGACAAATTTGAATTTTTTTGCCGTCGCCATCTTGAGTTTGATTTTAACCTCAAAATCGGCTTTAGCATCCCAGAAAACCATGAAAACGACTTCCATGATGAAAACTTAGAAAATAATCGCAGCCGCTATTTTGGATTTTGATTTTAACCTCACTATCGGCTTTAGCATCCCCGAAAAACATTAAAACGACTCCCATGACGAAAAATTAGAAAATAATTGCACCCGCGTCTTGGATTTTGATTTTGACCTCACTATCGGATTTAGGATCCTCGAAAACCATGACAACGACTCGCATGATGAAAAATTAGAAAATTATCGCAGCCGCCATCTTGGATTTTGATTTCGACCTCACTATCGGCTTTGGCATCCTCGAAAACCATGAAAACAACTCCCATGATGAAAAATTAGAAAATTATCACAGCCGCCATCTTGGATTTTGATTTTGACCCCAGTTCTGTAATCAGCGACCACGAAAACCATGAAAATGACACCCATGTCGAAAATAAATAAAAAACAAAGCAGGAGCGCGTACACTCTAGTTAAAAACTTTGATGTTGACCTATCATTGACTTTGTTTGTGAAAATCACAATAAAATAAAATAAATAATTTTATAATCCATTTGAGCACTTTAAAGATTTTGAAACCCCTTAAGAACCCCTAATACAATCTAAAACCTTATTTAAAAACTGACCTGTTCCCATTAAGAAAAGGGTGTTATTTAAATGGTTAGCAGTTAGTATTCGTATTTTTGTGAGCAGAAAAATATAATCTGCGAGCAGAAATAGCTAATCGACCAGCAACTCATGGCCAGCAAACATTCCAAAATCAATCACCAATCTAACTCATTCTGGATGGCTGTAATTATTTTTGTATAGCATATTAATTATATAAGCTGCAATGAGCTGCTCCTGTTTAATAAAATTTTAGTTAGCACTAAGAGGGTAAGCAAAAAAATTCATTTTGAGCTGCATATAAAAGTAGCAAAAATAATTTACTTGTCTAAAAATAGAAATTACGCTGAACAGATGATCGGATCGGGCGTAAATAAAAAAAAGCTGCCGCCCTATCTCCCGTCAGCCATGTCGTCGGAGCTCCGCCGGCCTTCGGCCTACGCTCCTCATAACCCAAAATCGGACTTTTGGGACCAATTAGTTATTTTGCTCACCATATTTTATATATGCATACCAATCAAATATACTGCTTATAGACATGTTTTCTCTGCTGATCAATCATGAAGTCTTGCTGATCAAGTAGTTTTTTTGCGGACTGAATATTTATTATGAAAACTCATGTTATTGTAAAATTATTTGTGGAACAAGGATTGCTTTCTGATTTTTTAATTGTAAACGACATCTTTGTATGTCGACCAAATTATTTAAATGCTGTTTTTTTTGGCTCACCAAATTTTATAATTGCTAAACATTTAATTACTTTCTTTAAAAAAAATGCTTGTCGTCGCCCTGACTTACGCTCCAATCACTCAACCTTCGTTACGCTACGGAGGTCACCGGCTCGGTTCGCTCGCCACCACCCCCCTTTGCTGCACTCAGTCTTATCTCTACTACCACCGGACAGGATTCGACGTCTACTATAATATTTGTTCAAACACATAATGGCTATCTCTAACAGTTCTTTAGTTACAGCCATTTTAATTTTAGGGGAGGTTGGGGAGGGGGTATACAAATTTCAACGCCCCTCTAAAATAAAAATAGTTAAAAAATCAAAAAGCTGCTGGGTTTTTAAGAATTATTTTGACCAACTCTGGGCCCCTTTTTATGAATCTGAACCAAAATGTTCAGTCTCTTAACTTTCGAGATCCGCCGCCTAAAGGGGGGAGAAGGGGGGCACTTTTGAAAAATGGTTTTTACTTTTCCGAGCCTCTTCTATACGAATCCGTAAAAAAAACCGAACACAGGTCTCTTAATTTCTGAGACACGATATCGAGGGGGGGAGGGGGGCAAGGGGGCAGTTCTGAAAAATGTTTTTTACTTTTCCGAGCTTCCTCTATATACATCCGTAAAAAAACACAACACAGGTCTCTTAGTTTCCGAGATACGATAGGGAGGGGGGAAAAGGTGGGGTTTGGCGCCTCTTAATCCAGTGAAAACCCTTCAAGCCCCTAAAATATCCTAAAATTCGAAACAAACTCATACACCTCAGTCGGATGAATCGTTTGTACGAAAAAAAAAACTTTACCGATTGAGGTAATCGGTAAATTTTTAGGAAACCGGAAGTAACGTGGCCGCCATTTTGAATCACAGCCGTCAGTCAAGTAAATAATTATTCATCAAAGACCTAAACACCTAAAATTCGACACAAACTCATATCCCGCCGCAGTGGGATGGACCGCTTGAACGACCCCAGGACAAGGTTTCGGAAACCGGAAATGGCACGTCCGCCATCTTGAATTTCTGAAATGTCACTATTTTTCTAAAGTAACCAGGATACAAGCTACCAATCAGTATAAAAACGGCGGCTGAACGTTGACTTTGGTAGAATAAAAGAACTCGCTAAAGTCGGGTCTGACCCGAAAATTCAAGCCCAATGGACTTTTAAGATTTTGAAACCCCTTAAGAACCCCTAATTCAATCTAAAACCTTTTTCAAAAACTTAGCCCTTTACCCACTATAAAAACGTTACCCTAAAGTTTACTTGTCGTCGCCCCTGAGTTACGCTTCACCCACTCAACCTTCGTTACGCTACGGAGGTCGCCGGCTCGCTTCGCTCGCCACCTCCCCCCTTTGCCCCACTCGGTCTCGTAGGTTCGCTCCGCTCAGCCATATCCCTACCACCACCGGACATGTTTCGACGCCTACTATAATATTTGTCCAAACACATTATGGCTATCTTTAACCGTTACGAAGTTACAGCCCTTTCAATTTTAGGGGAAGTTGGGGAGGGGAGGGTATACAAATTTCAACGCCCCTCAAAAATAAAAAGTATTAAAAAGATACAAAAAGCTGCTACGTGTCTTAGTTTCCGAGATAAGGTTGGGGGAGGGTAGAAGGGGGAGAAAGAGGGGAGTTTTGAAAAATGTTTTTGAACAACTATGGGCCCTTTTCTGTGAATCTGAAAAAAAAAATGTTCAAAGTCTCTTAACTTCCGAGATCAGCCTGAAGGGGGGGAGGAGGGGGGCAACGGGGGCAATTTTGAAAAATGGTTTTTATTTTTCCGAGCCTCCGCTATACGAATCCGTAAAAAGAACAGAACACGGGTCTCTTAGTTTCCGAGATACGATAGGGAGGGGGGCAAAAAGGGGGGGTTTGGCACTTTATCCCTACTCGTGGCAGTTACTTATTGACGAATCTGTCGAAATATACCCCCGTCCCCTTCCACCATCTAGGTGAACAATTATGTCAGTCAGCGTTAATCGAGAAACCGGAAATGGCACGGCCGCCATCTTGATTTTCTGAAATGTCACAATTTTTCTGAAGTAACCAGGATATAAACTACCTGTCAGTAAAAAAACGGTGTCTGTACGTTGACTTTGGTAGAACAAAAGAACTCGCCAAAGTCGGGTCTTACCCGAAAATTCAAGCCCCAATGGCTCTCGGGGCTGCCAGCTGAAAGTAATGAAAATGGTCAAATGTCATTTGGGGGACCCCAATGTTGCCGGCTAGTCAAAGTCTCCATTCAGAATGTCAATTATTCTACTAACATGTTTTTGGGTAAAATCTGGGAAAATACCCTAGAAATGGGGAAAGATTTTGCACTACGTCATACAATATAAACCAACCTATCTCCCATCCTTCATACTAAGTTTATATGCAATAATAGTAAAAATAACAACAAAATATTATTGTGTTACGCGCTTACTGTCGCTCGAATCACTGTGCATACATAGATGCGTGTGTGAGTGAGGCGAGCGCGTCTACCGCTGCGTGAGTAGAGCTTCAATACCTAATTTTCTCTCGCGCCCGTTCCGTAACAGACCTTTAACCCTTCGTGTGCCGGGAATGTGGATCCACGCGAGACACAATAGGTTTTTAATTGTGTCTATATAATCGGCATACTAAAGGTTAAAATAATTTAAAAATACATTACAGCACTTTAAAGATTTTGAAACCCCTTAAGACTCCCCTAATACAATCTAAAAACTTATTTAAAAACTCTGACCTTATCCCATACAAAAAACGTGACCCTAAAGTTTGCTTGTCATCGCGCGTTGCCTTTGAGTTACGCTTCATCCACTCAACCTTGGTTACGTTACGGAGGTCGCCGGCTCGCCACCTTCCCCCCGCGCTGTTCTCTCAGGTTCGCTCCACTCAGGACCTACCTACCACCGGAAAGCTATCGTGACTTTATCCCTACCACCACCGGACAGGTTTCGACGCCTACTATAATATTTGTTCAAACACATATTGGCTATCTCAAACCGTTACGAAGTCACAGCCCTTACAATTTTAGGGGAGGTTGGGGAGGGATGGGGAAGGAATATAAATTTCAACGCCCCTCAATAACAAAGAACAGTAGTAAAAATCAAAAAGCTGCTACGTGTCCTACCTTCTGAGATAAAATGACGGGAGGGGTTAAGGGGGGGAGAGGGGGTAGTTTTGAAAAATGGTTTTTACTTTTGCGAGCCACCTCTATACGAATCAGTAAAAAAACAGAACACGGGTATCTTAGTTTCCGAGAAACGATAGAGAGGGGGGGAGCGTGGCAAAAAGGGGAAGTTTAGCACTTTTCCCGTACTCGTGAGAGTTACTTGTTTACGAATCTGTCAAAAAATACCCCCCTCGCCCTCCACAATCTGGGAGAACAATTATGTCAGTCAGTGAGTGGTATACCAGGGGGAAGGGGTTAAGGGGGGGAGAGGGGGGAGTATTGAAAACTGATTTTGACCAACTCTGGCCCCCTTTTACGATTCTGAAAAAAATTATGTTCAAAGTCTCTTAACTTCCGAGATCCACTTAAAGGGGGGTTGAAGGGGGGCAAGAGGGGAAATTTTGAAAAATGGTTTTTACTTTTTCGAGCCTCCTCTATACGAATCCGTAACAAAACAGAACACTGGTCTCTTAGTTTCCGAGATACGATAGGGAAGGGGGGGAGAGGGGGACAAAAAGGAGGGGTTTGTCACTTTTCCCCTACTCGTGAGAGTTATTTGTTTACGAATCTATCAAAATATACCCACCTCTCCCTCCACCATCTGGGAGAACAATTATGTCAGTCAGTGGTAATCGAGAAACCGGAAATGGCACGGCCGCCATCTTGATTTTCTGAAATGTCACAATTTTTCTAAAGTAACCAGGATACAAGCTACCTGTCAGTGAAAAAACGGTGGCTGTACGTTGACTTTGGTAGAACAAAAGAACTCGCCAAAGTCAGGTCTTACCCGAAAATTCAAGCCCCAATGGCTCTCGGTGTTGCCAGGTGAAAGTGATAAAAATGGTCAAATGTCATTCGGGGGACCCCAATGTTGCCGGCTAGTCAAAGTCTTCATTCAAAATGTCGTTATTTCTACTTTTCATGTTTTTGGGGAAAATCTGGGAAATTACTCAAAGAATGGGGATTTTTTTTGCACCAGGCAACACTCCTCGACGAAACACACGACCGGTTAATACAACACAATCCAGTCGGGGGATGCCAGCTGTCCCATTTATCGCGTCGAAAATTGGGGTTTTTCGTCGTTTTTACAAGATGGCCGCCACACCGTCCGCCATTTTGTTTTTTTGAAATGTCATAATTTTCCTGAAATTTCAAGCATATAGGCTACCGACCGGTGTACTTGGTGTTGCCAACTTTTGAGTTTGGTAGAACAAAAGAACTCGCCAAAGTCGGGTCTGACCCGAAAATTCAAGCCCCAATAGCTTTCGGGGTTGCCAGTTGAAAGTGATGAAAATGGTCAAATGTCATTCGGGGGACCCCAATGTTGCCGAGTAGTCAAAGTTTCCTATTGAATTGTCGTTATTTCTACTTTCCATGTTTTTGGGGAAAATCGGGAAAAATACCCTAGAAATGGGAAAAATTTTTGCACCAGGCAACACTCCTCGACGAAACACACGACCGGTTCATACAACACAATCCAGTCGGGGGATGCCAGCTGTCCCATTTATCGCGTCGAAAATTGGGATTTTTCGTCGTTTTAGCAAGATGGCCACCACACTGTCCGCCATCTTGTTTTTTTGAAAAGTCATAATTTTCCTGAAATCCCAAGGATATAGGCCACCGACCGGTGTGCTCGGTGTTGCCAACTTTTGAGTTTGGTAGAACAAAAGAACTCGCCAAAGTCAAAAAGTCCCAAAAATTAAAATATTCAATGGCTCTCGGGGTTGCCAGCTGAAAGTGATGAAAATGGTCAAATGTCATTTGGGGTATCCCAATGTTGCCGGCTAGTCAAAGTCTCCATTCAAAATATCGTTATTTCTACTTTTCATGTTTTTGGGGAAAATCGGGAAAAGTACCCCAGAAATGGGGAAAAATTTTGCACCAGGCAACACTACTTAAGCAAACACACGACCGCTCGGTACAACTCGAACCCGTCGGATGTTGCCGACTACCCGAAAAATCGTTTTGAAAAAAGTCGAAAATTCCAACGGTTCACAAAATGGCCGCTACATCATCCGCCATCTTGGATTTTCAAAATGTCATAATTTTTCTAGATTGCCATGGATATTACCTGCAATTCGTCAACGTCAAAATTGGCGACTTTGGAATTCGGTAGAACGAACCAATTCGTCAAAGTCGAGTGAGAAAAGTCGAAAATTTCAAAACGTCTTGGCGCAGCCGCCATCTTGTTTTTTTTTTTTTTTTTACTTTTTTTTGAAATCATTCTACATCTACTATAGGACCTGCTAGTCGAAATTCGTCCAAGTCTTTTCCCCACCGAAACCGGAAGTGGACCCGGCCGCCATCTTGGATTTGAATCTCCTCTATAATTTTCCTCTACTCACTTGGTGTTGCTACACATAATTGCAAAACATACCCCTGACCCATCTCCCACCCATTCCGAGAAACGACATGTCAATCAGTGAGTGAGTGAGTGGCTTTGTAGTTTTATATAATATAAACTAGTATTTGCGTGTTGCGCGAGGTGCAAGCACCTCGCGTGCTTTGTCCTTGGTAGATGTTTCACTTTTAAAACCCATTAGTAAAAATGTCAAACATTACTTTAGTCTTTTATTTTTCAAATTCTAGTGAAGTGCCAAATAAAGCTCAAAATGACCCGAAAGGTTTCCACATGATAAAGCTTTTTAAATGTAGTGAAAGTCTAGAGAAAGCCTTAGGAAAACCTATTATTGTTGTTTGAATGAACTTGTACAATTTACTAAAACTTAAAAATTATGTGAGTATTATTTACTTTAGCACCATCGAAAAACGATAGTCATGATGAATAAAATCGAAAATGTTTGCAGTCGCCATCTTCGATTTTTACTTTGACCTCACTATCGGCTTTAGCATCCTCGAAAACCATGAAAACGACTGCCATGACGAAAAATTAGAAAATTTTTGCCGTCGCCATCTTGGATTTTGATTTTAACCTCAATATCGACTTTAGCATCCCAGAAAACCATGAAAACGACTTCCATGATGAAAACTTATAAATAATCGCAGCCGCCATCTTGGATTTTACTTTGACCTCACTATCGGCTTTAGCATCCCCGAAAAACATGAAAACGACTCCCATGACGAAAAATTAGAAAATAATCGCAGCCGCCATCTTGGATTTTGATTTTGACCTCACTATCGGCTTTAGCATCCTCGAAAACCATGACAACGACTCGCATGATGAAAAATTAGAAAATTATCGCAGCCGCCATCTTGGATTTTGATTTCGACCTCACTATCGGCTTTGGCATCCTCGAAAACCATGAAAAGGACTCCCATGATGAAAAATTTGAAAATTATCACAGCGGCCAACTTGGATTTTGATTTTGACCACAGTTCTGTAATCAGCGACCACGAAAACCATGAAAATGACACCCATGTCGAAAATTAATAAAAAAACAAAGGAGGAGCGCGTACACTCTAGTTAAAAACTTAAGAATAAAAAATAAAAACAAATTAAAATCCATTTGAGCACTTTAAAGATTTTGAAACCCATTAAGAACCCCTAAAACAATCTAAAACCTTATTTAAAAACTAACCTGTTCCCATAATGAAAAGGGTATTATTTAAATGGTTAGCATAGTATTCGTATTTTTGTGAGCAGAAAAATATAATCTGCGATCAGAAATAGCTAATTGATCAGCAACTCATGGCCAGCAAACATTCCAAAATCAATCACCAATCTAATTCATTCTGGATGGCTGTTATTATTTTAGTACAGCATATTAATTATATAAGCTGCAATGAGCTGCTCCTGTTTAATAAAATTTTAGTAAGCACTCAGAGGGTAAGTAAAAAATTCATTTTGAGCTGCATATAAAAGTAGCAAAAATAATTTACTTGTCTAAAAATAGAAATTACGCTGAAAGGATCGGATCGGGCGTAAATAAAAAAAAAGCTGCCGCCCTATCTCCCGTCAGCCATGTCGTCGGAGCTCCGCCGGCCTTCGGCCTACGCTCCTCATGTCCCAAAATCGGACTTTTGGGACCAATTAGTTATTTTTCTCACCATGTTTTATACATGCATACCAATCAAATACACTGCTTATAGACATGTTTTCTCTGCTGATCAATAGTGAAGTCTTGCTGATCAAATAGTTTTTTTGCGGACTGAATGTTTATTATGCAAACTCATGTTATTGTATAATTATTTGTGTAACAAGGATTGCTTTCTGATTTTTTAATTGTAAACGACATCTTTGTATGTCGACCAAATTATTTAAATGCTGTTTTTTGTGGCTCACCAAATGTTATAACTGCTAAACATTTAATTTAAGTACTTCTATTATAAATTAGTCAACGTATTACTAATTATAATTAGTATACTATTACTAACCTAGCTCTCGGGGTTGCCAGGTGAAAGTGATGAAAATGGTCAAATGTCATTCGGGGGACCCCAAGGTTGCCGGGTAGTCAAAGTCTCTTTTCGAAATATCGTTATTTCTACTTTTCATGTTTTTGGGGAAAATCGGGAAATATACCCCAGAAATGGGGAAATTTTTTGCACCAGGCAACACTCCTTGTTAAAACACACGACCGGTTCATACAACACAATCCAGTCGGGGGATGCCAGCTGTCCCATTTATCGCGTCGAAAATTGTGATTTTTCGTCGTTTTTACAAGATGGCCACCACACTGTCCGCCATCTTGTTTTTTTGAAATGTCATAATTTTCCTGAAATCTCAAGGATATAGGCCACCGACCGGTGTACTTGGTGTTGCCAACTTTTGAGTTTGGTAACACAAAAGAACTCGCCAAAGTCGGGTCTGACCCGAAAATTCAAGCCCCAATGGCTCTCGGGGTTGCCAGCTGAAAGTGATGAAAATGGTCAAATGTCATTTGGGGGACCCCAATGTTGCCGGCTAGTCAAATTTTCTTTTTGAATTGTCGTTATTTCTACTTTTCATGTTTTTGGGGAAAATCGGGAAAAATACCCTAGAAATGGGGATTTTTTTTGCACCAGGCAACACTCCTCAACAAAACACACGACCGGTTCATACAACACAATCCAGTCGGGGGATGCCAGCTGTCCCATTTATCGCGTCGAAAATTGGGATTTTTCGTCGTTTTTACAAGATGGCCGCCACACTGTCCGCCATTTTGTTTTTTTGAAAAGTCATAATTTTCCTGAAATCTCAAGGATATAGGCCACCGACCGGTGTACTCCGTGTTGCCAACTTTTGAGTTTGATAGAACAAAAGAACTCGCCAAAGTCAAAAAGTCCCAAAAATTAAAATATTCAATGGCTCTCGGGGTTGCCAGCTGAAAGTGATGAAAATGGTCAAATGTCATTTGGGGGACCCCAATGTTGCCAGCTAGACAAAGTGTCCATTCAAAATGTCAATATTTCTACTTTTCATGTTTTTGGGGAAAATCGGGAAAAATACCCTATAAATTGTGATTTTTTTGGCACCAGGCAACACTACTTAAGCAAACACACAACCACTCGGTACAACTCGAACCCGTCGGATGTTGCCGACTACCCGAAAAATCGTTTTGAAAAAAGTCGAAAATTCCAACGGTTCACAAAATGGCCGCTACATCGTCCGCCATCTTGGATTTTCAAAATGTCATAATTTTTCTAGATTGCCATAAATATTACCTACAATTCGTCAACGTCGAAATTGGCGACTTTGGAATTCGGTAGAACGAACCAATTCGTCAAAGTCGAGTGAGAAAAGTCGAAAATTTCAAAACGTCCTGGCGCAGCCGCCATCTTGTTTTTTTTTTTTTTTTTACTTTTTTTTAAAATCATTCTAAATCTACTACAGGACCTGCGAGTCGAAACCCGTCCAAGTCTTTTCCTCACCGAAACCGGAAGTGGACCCGGCCGCCATCTTGGATTTGAATCTCCTCTATAATTTTCCTCTACTCACCTGGTGGAGTTACACATAATCGCAAAACATACCCCTGACCCATCTCTCACCCATTCCGAGAAACGACATGTCAATCAGTCAGTGGTCTTGTAGTTTTATATAATATAAAAATTTGCGTGTTGCGCGAGGTGCAAGCACCTCGCGTGCTTTGTCCTTGGTAGATGTTTCACTTTTAAAACCCCTAAATGTAGTAAAAATGTCAAACATTCCGTTAGTCTTTTATTTTTCAAACTCTAGTGAAGTGCCAAATAAAGCCCAAAATGACCCAAAAGGTTTCCACTGCCCATAATAAATGTAGTACCTAAAAGCCCAGAGAAAGCCTGTTAATGTTGTTTAAATCAACTCGTATAATTAGCGCCATCTATCGAGGTCTTGGGAACTATTATTTTATTATGAAAAGCAAATTCGTCATTGTTGTAGTAAATCAATTGGGTAGGCACTAACCTATCTCAAATGCATAGTTCTTACCTATAGTAAGCTAGCAAGACATTTCGAGATTAAAGCAAAGAACAAGGCTCACGGTCCATACAAAATGAACCCACGTCTTACAACAGAGAAATATCACAAAAGAAATATAAAAATTAGTATGACAACCGACTTCAAAAACCCAAAAAAGTAAAAAAAATACTTTAGTTTCAGAAGTCGGTGACTTTTTCTAGTTAGTTTTTTTTTGTCACCGACTTCTGAAGCTAAAGTTAATTTTACTTTTTTTGCGTTTATGAAGTCTTTTGTTTTTTTTGCAAATAAGTTTTTTTTTGTTTTTACTTTTTAGGGTTACCTACATATGTGCTTTCCCCTTCACAGACATGAGATTTCAGCAATCCCAGTCCGTTTGCTATAATTTATTGAGGAGTTCCATTGCTTATCTCAGAAGTTCTTCATCAGATCTTCACCAAATTGAAATGGATCCACTCCGAGAAAGTACTCTTCCAAAAACTACCCAAATCGCTTCCTCCTTTTTGAAGTCGCTTAAAAAGATGGCATACTACCAATCGCCGCCATCCTTACAGTCTAACATATAAAAAAATCTAAGGAACTTTGTTCAAGGGCAATTATAGGTACCTACAAGAATAAAAGTACATAAATACGTGACTGTAAGGATGGCGATCAGAAATATGCCATCTTTATACTATTGTTTTTTAGATAAGTACCTACTTTTCTTTACTGTAGGACGTGGTGAATTTTGAGCCTTCTACTTTAGAACCTGCTACGACTCTGTGACGCGCGCTCGCTTCGCTCGCATATTACATAACACTAATATCTTCTGTCCCCGAAGTGCCGGGCCTCCGCCGGCCTCCTTCGTCGGCCTACGGCCCGGTGCCCATGCCGCCCATAAAGTCGTATATACCGTATACGGTGGGTCTGCACCTCCTAGGTACTTAGTTGGCTACAAGCATTGAATTAAATAGTTTAATAAATGACTACATACAGATATGGTATTAGATCCAATATATATATATTAGATGTTTCACTTTTAAAACCCCTAGATGTAGTAAAAATGTCAAACATTACTTTAGTCTTTTATTTTTCAAACTCTAGTGAAATGCCAAATAAAGCCCAAAAGGACCCGAAAGGTTTCTACTTGACTAAGCTCTTAAATGTAGTTAAAGTCCAGAGAAAGCCTTAGGAAAACCTATTATTGTTGCTGGAATGAACTTGTACAATTAACTAAAACTTAAAAATAATGTGAGTGTATGTACTATAACACCATTGAAAAACGATACTCATGATGAAAAATACGAAAATTTTTGCAATCGCCATCTTGTATTTTGATGTTCCTCACTATCGGCTTTAGAATCCTCGAAAACCATGAAAACGACTCCCATGATGAAAAATTAGAAAAAAATCGCAGGGGCCATTTTGGATTTTGATTTTGACCTCACTATCGGCTTTAGCATCCTCGAAAACCATGAAAAGGACTCCCATGATGAAAAATTAGGAAATTTTCACAGCCGCCATCTTGGATTTAGATTTTGACCCCAATTCTGTAATAATCAGCGACCACGAAAACCATGAAAATAACACACATGTCGAAAATAAATAAAAATTAAAGCAAGAGCGCGTACACTCTAGATAAAAACTTTGATGTTGACCTATTATCGACTTTGTTTGTGAAAATCCCCATAAAAAAAATTAAGATCCATTTCAGCACTTTGATTTTGAAACCCCTTAAGAACCCCTAATACAATTTAAAACCTTATTTAAAAACTGACCTGTTCCCATTAGAAAAGGGTGTTATTTATATGGTTAGCATAGTGTTCGTATTTTTGTGAGCAGAAAAATATAATCTGTGAGCAGAAATAGCTAATTGATCAGCAACTCATGGCCAGCAAACATTCCAAAATCAATCACCAATTTATGTCATTCTGGATGGCTGTAATTATTTTTGTACAGCATATTAATTATTTAAGCTGCAATGAGCTGCTCCTGTTTAATACAATTTTGGTAAGCACTCAGAGGGTAATAAAAAAAATTAATTTTGAGCTACATATAAAAGTAGCAAAAATAATTTACTTGTCTAAAAATAGAAAAATTATGCGATAAAAATAAGTAAATAAAATAAGTAAGTAAGACCTACGGCAAAACTACACTAATGAATAAAAGCACATTCCGTAGGGCCAAAAAAATATTTAATAAACTACCCGAAAAAATTAAAATGTTAAATCTGGACAAATTCAAAAAAGAACTATTTAGAATTTTGACTAATAAATGCTATTACTCATTAAGGGACTATTTCGACGACAATTCTATAATTACTGCCAACACCCTACCTGACCTGTTTTAATGACCTTGAATATTGTTCGACATTATCATTATTAATTTTGACATGTAACTTAACCATTTGACATTTATTGAGAAATTGATTGTATATATTTTTTTTTCTTTGGATATGCTATGCCCATTTATACTCATTTTATTACTGACGTGAAAGTTGACATAATTTCACCAATTTTTATTTTAAAACTTAATCAATTATATTTGTACGCCTCTGGGCAAAACATGGAGGATCTACCTATTTATAACACCTCACACTATGTGTAACTTGACCTATGTTCACAAATAAAGCTTTCTGATAGAAATTACGCTGAACACATGATCTGATCGGGCGTAAATAAAAAAAAAGCTGCCGCCCTATCTCCCGTCAGCCATGTCGTCGGAGCTCCGCCGGCCTTCGGCCTACGCTCCTCATGTCCCAAAATCGAACTTTTGGGACCAATTAGTTATTTTGCTCACCATGTTTTAAATATGCATACTAAGCAAATACACTCCTTATAGACATGTTTTCTCTGCTGATGAAATCTTGGTGATCAAGTAGTTATTTTGCGGACTGAACGTTTATTATGCAAACTCATGTTATTGTGAGCTGCCTATTTATGATTTAATTTTTGTCCTTTATCAAAATTATTTGCGGAACAAGGACTGCTGCCTGATTTTTTAAATTGCAAACGTAATCTTTGTATGTCGACCAAATTATTTAAATGCTGTTTTTTTTGTGGCTCTCCAAATTTAATAATTGTTAACATTTAATTCCTCTCTTAAAAAAAAAACATTACCCTAAGGTTTGCTTGTCGTCGCCCCTGAGTTACACTCAACCTTTGTTACGCTACGGAGGTCGCCGGCTCGCTTCGCTCGCCACCTCCCCCCTTTCCTCTACCACCACCGGACAGATTTTAATGCCTACTATAATATTTGTTCAAACACATAATGGCTATCTCTAACCGTTACGAAGTTACAGCCGTTTTAATTTTAGGGGAGGTTGGGGAGGGGATGGGAGGGTAACAAATTTCAACGCCCCTCAATAATAAAGATTAGTAGTAAAAATCAAAAAAACAATAATAAAGATTAGAAGTAAAAATCAAAAAGCTGCTACATGTCCTAGTTTCAGAGATATGATGGGGGGAGGGATGAAGGGGGGAGAGGGGGTAGTTTTGAAAAATGATTTTGACCAACTCTGGGTACCATTTTATGAATCCGAAACAAATGTTCAAAGTCACTTAACTTCCGAGATCCGCCTAAAGGAGGGGAGAAGGGGGGCAATTTTGAAAATAGGTTTTTACTTTTCCCAGCCTCCTCTATACGAATCTGTAAAAAAAACAGAACACGGGTCTCTTAGTTTCCGAGATACGATAGGGAGGGGGCAGAAGGGATCTAAAACGGGGAGGTTAGCACTTTTATCCTACTCGTGAGAGTTACCTGTTTACGAACCTGTAAAAATATACCCCCCTCACCCTCCAACATCTGGGAGAATGATTATGTCAGTCCGTGAGTGTTATACGAGGGGTGGGAGGGTTGAACGGGGGGGAGAGGTGGAGTTTTGAAAATTGATTGTGACCAACTCTTGGCCCCTTTTTATGAATCTAAAAAAAAATAATTCAAAGTTCCTTAACTTCCGAGTTCTGCCTAACGGGGGGGAGAAGGGGGGCAAGCGGAGCAATTTTGAAAAATGGTTTATACTTTTCCGAGTTTTCTATGCGAATCCGTAAAAAAAACAGAACACGGGTCTCTTAGTTTCCGAGATACTTTAGGGAAGGGGGGGAGCGGGCAAAAGGGGGCTTTGGCACTTTATCCCTACACGTGGGAGTTAGTTGTTTACGAATCTGTCAAAATATACCACTCTCCCCCTCCACCATCTAGGAAAACAATCGTGTCAGTCAGTGGTTATCGAGAAACCGGAAATGGCACGGCCGCCATCTTGATTTTCTGAAATGTCACAATTTTTCTAAAGTAACCAGGATGTAAACTACCTGTCAGTAAAAAAACGGTGTCTGTACGTTGACTTTGGTAGAACAAAAGAACTCGCCAAAGTCGGGTCTTACCCGAAAATTCAAGCCCCAATGGTTCTCGGGGCTGCCAGCTGAAAGTAATGAAAATGGTCAAATGTCATTTGGGGGACCCCAATGTTGCCGGCTAGTCAAAGTCTCCATTCAGAATGTCAATTATTCTACTTATCATGTTTTTGGGTAAAATCTGGGAAAATACCCTAGAAATGGGGAAAGTTTTTGCACTACGTCATACAATAAACCAACCCATCTCCCATCCTTCATACTAAGTTTATATGCAATAATAATAAAAATAATAACAAAATATTATTGTGTTACGCGCTTACTGTCGCTCGAATCACTGTGCATACATAGATGCGTGTGTGAGTGAGGCGAGCGCGTCTACCGCTGCGTACGTAGAGCTTCAATACCTAATTTTCTCTCGCGCCCGTTCCGTAAGAGACCCTTAGAAGAATTTAAAAATCCATTACAGCACTTTAAAGATTTTGAAACCCCTTAAGACCCCCCTAATACAATCTAAAACCTTATTTAAAAACTCTGACCTTATCCCATAAAAAAAAACGTGACCCTAAAGTTTGCTTGTCATCGCGCGTTGCCTTTGAGTTACGCTTCATCCACTCAACCTTGGTTACGTTACGGAGGTCGCCGGCTCGCCACCTCTCCCCTGCGCTGTACTCGTTCTCTCAGGTTCGCTCCACTCAGGACCTACCTACCACCGGAAAGCTATCGTGACTTTATCCCTACCACCACCGGACAGGTTTCGACGCCTACTATAATATTTGTTCAAACACATAATGGCTATCTCAAACCGTTACGAAGTTACAGCCCTTACAATTTTAGGGGAGGTTGGGGAGGGATGGGGAAGGAATATAAATTTCAACGCCCCTCAGTAACAAAGAACAGTAGTAAAAATCAAAAAGCTGCTACGTGTCCTACCTTCTGAGATAAAATGACGGGAGGGGTGAAGGGGGGGAGAGGGGGTAGTTTTGAAAAATGGTTTTTACTTTTCCGAGCCACCTCTATACGAATCAGTAAAAAAACAGAACACGGGTATCTTAGTTTCCGAGAAACGATAGAGAGGGGGGGAGCGTGGCAAAAAGGGGAGGTTTAGCACTTTTCCCGTACTCGTGAGAGTTACTTGTTTACGAATCTGTCAAACAATACCCCCCTCGCCCTCCACAATCTGGGAGAACAATTATGTCAGTCAGTGAGTGGTATACCAGGGGGGAAGGGGTCAAGGGGGGGAGAGGGGGGAGTATTGAAAACTGATTTTGACCAACTCTGGGCCCCTTTATACGATTCTGAAAAAAATAATGTTCAAAGTCTCTTAACTTCCGAGATCCGCTTAAAGGGGGGTAGAAGGGGGGCAAGAGGGGAAATTTGGAAAAACGGTTTTTACTTTTTCGAGCCTCCTCTATACGAATCCGTAACAAAACAGAACACTGGTCTCTTAGTTTCCGAGATACGATAGGGAAGGGCGGGAAAGGGGGGGAAAAGGAGGGGTTTGTCACTTTTCCCCTACTCGTGAGAGTTATTTGTTTACGAATCTATCAAAATATACCCACCTCTCCCTCCA
Source organism: Eugnorisma glareosa (assembly GCA_947578425.1). Lineage (NCBI taxonomy): Eukaryota > Metazoa > Arthropoda > Insecta > Lepidoptera > Noctuidae > Eugnorisma > Eugnorisma glareosa. The sequence continues at coordinate 15,151,476 of OX387970.1, read as the reverse complement.
CCATCTGGGAGAACAATTATGTCAGTCAGTGGTAATCGAGAAACCGGAAATAGCACGGCCGCCATCTTGATTTACTGAAATGTCACAATTTTTCTAAAGTAACCAGGATACAAGCTACCTGTCAGTAAAAAAACGGTGGCTGTACGTTGACTTTGGTAGAACAAAAGAACTCGCCAAAGTCAGGTCTTACCCGAAAATTCAAGCCCCAATGGCTCTCGGTGTTGCCAGGTGAAAGTGATGAAAATGGTCAAATGTCATTTGGGGGACCCCAATGTTGCCGGCTAGTCAAAGTCTTCATTCAAAATGTCGTTATTTCTACTTTTCATGTTTTTGGGGAAAATCGGGAAATTTACCCCAAAAATGGGGATTTTTTTTGCACCAGGCAACACTCCTTGCTGAAACACACGAGCGGTTCATACAACTCGACCCAGTCGGGGGATGCCAGCTGTTTCATTTATCGCGTCGAAAATTGGGATTTTTCATCGTTTTTACAAGATGGCCGCCACATCGTCCGCCATTTTGTTTTTTTGAAAAGTCATAATTTTCCTGAAATTTCAAGGATATAGGCCATCGACCGATGTACTTGGTGCTGCCAACTTTTGAGTTTGGTAGAACAAAAGAACTCGCCAAAGTCGGGTCTGACCCGAAAATTCAAGTCCCAATGGCTCTCGGGGTTGCCAGCTGAAAGTGATGAAAATTGTCAAATGTCATTAGGGAGACCCCAAGGTTGCCGGCTAGTCAAAGTTTCGTATTGAATTGTCGTTATTTCTATTTTTCATGTTTTTGGGGAAAATCGGGAACTTAACCCCAGAAATGGGGAATTTTTTTGCACCAGGCAACACTCCTTGCTAAAACACACGAGCGGTTCATACAACTCGACCCAGTCGGGGGATGCCAGCTGTCCCATTTATCGCGTCGAAAATTGGGATTTTTCGTCGTTTTTACAAGATGGCCGCCACATCGTCCGCCATTTTGTTTTTTTGAAAAGTCATAATTTTCCTGAAATTTCAAGGATATAGGCCACCGACCAGTGTACTTGGTGTTGCCAACTTTTGAGTTTGGTAAAACAAAAGAACTCGCCAAAGTCGGGTCTGACCCGAAAATTCAAGCCCCAATGGCTCTCGGGGTTGCCAGCTGAAAGTGATGAAAATGGTCAAATGTCATTCGGAGGACCCCAAGGTTGCCGGCTAGTCAAAGTCTCTTTTCGAAATATCGTTATTTCTACTTTTCATGTTTTTGGGGAAAATCGGGAAAAATAACCTAGAAATGGGGAAAATTTTTGCACCAGGCAACACTCCTCGACGAAACACACGACCGGTTGATACAACACAATCCAGTCGGGGGATGCCAGCTGTCCCATTTATCGCGTCGAAAATTGGGATTTTTCGTCGTTTTTACAAGATGGCCGCTGCACTGTCCGCCATCTTGGTTTTTTGAAAAGTCATAATTTTCCTGAAATCTCAAGGATATAGGCCACCGACCGGTGTACTTGGTGTTGCCAACTTTTGAGTTTGGTAGAACAAAAGAACTCGCCAAAGTCAAAAAGTCCCAAAAATTAAAATATTCAATGTTTTTTGGGGTGACCAATTAAAACTAACCAAAATGGTCAAATGTCATTCGGGGGACCCCAATGTTGCCGGCTAGTCAAAGTCTCCATTCAAAATGTCATTATTTCTACTTTTCATGTTTTTGGGGAAAATCGGGAAAAATACCCTAGAAATGGGGAAAAATTTTGCACCAGGCAACACTCCTCAATGAAGCACACGACCGCTCGGTACAACTCGAACCCGTCGGATGTTGCCGACTACCCGAAAAATCGTTTTGAAAAAAGTCGAAAATTCCAACGGTTCACAAAATGGCCGCTACATCGTCCGCCATCTTGGATTTTCAAAATGTCATAATTTTTCTAGATTGCCATGGATATTACCTACAATTCGTCAACGTCGAAATTGGCGACTTTGGAATTCGGTAGAACGAACCAATTCGTCATAGTCGAGTGAGAAAAGTCGAAAATTTCGAAACGTCCTGGCGCAGCCGCCATCTTGTTTTTTTTTTTTTTTTGTCCTTTTTTTTTAATCATTCCCAATCTCCTATAGGACCTACGAGTCGAAATCGGTCCAAGTCTTTTCCTCACCGAAACCGGAAATGGACCCGGCCGCCATCTTGGATTTGAACCTCCTCTATAATTTTCCTCTACTCATTTGGTGTTGCTACACATAATTGCAAAACATACCCCTGACCCATCTCCCACCCATTCCGAGAAACGACATGTCAATCAGTCAGTGAGTGAGTGAGTGGCTTTGTAGTTTTATATAATATAAACTAGTATTTGCGTGTTGCGCGAGGTGCAAGCACCTCGCGTGCTTTGTCCTTGGTAGATGTTTCACTTTTAAAACCCCTAGATGTAGTAAAAATGACCAATGATGATGATGATATAATGATGATGTAGTAATATAACCATAAAGTCTTTCACTTTTCAAACTCTAGTGAAATGCCAAATAAAGCCCAAAAGGACCCGAAAGGTTTCCATTTGATTAAGCTCTTAATAAAGTAAAAGTCTAGAGAAAGCCTTAGGAAAACCTATTATTGTTGTTTGAATGCACTTGTACAATTTACTAAAACTTAAAAATGATGTGGGTATATGTACTTTAGCACCATCGAAAAACGATACTCGATACTCACTATCGGCTTTAGCATTCTCGAAAACCATGGAAACGACTCCCATGATGAAAAATTAGAAAGTTATCGCAGTCGCATTCTTGGATTTTGATTTTGACCCCAGTTCTGTAATCAGCGACCACGAAAACCATGAAAACGACTCCCATGAAGAAAAATTAGAAAGTTATTGCAGTCGCCATCTTGGATTTGGAGTTTGACCTCACTATCGGCTTTAGCATCCTCGAAAACCATGAAAAGGACTCCCATGATGAAAAATTAGAAAATTATCACAGCCGCCATCTTGGATTTTGATTTTGACCCCAGTTCTGTAATCAGCGACCACGAAAACCATGAAAATGACACCCATGTCGAAAATAAATAAAAAACAAAGCAGAAGCGCGTACACTCTAGTTAAAAACTTTGATGTTGACCTATTATCGACTTACTTTGTGAAAATCACAATAAAATAAATAATTTTAAAATCCATTTGAGCACTTTAAAGATTTTGAAACCCCTTAAAAAAATTTTAAATAAGGTTTTAGATTGTATTAGGGGTTCACCTAATACAATCTAAAACCTTATTTTAAAACTCTGTTCTAATCCCATTAAAAAAAGGGTGTTATTTAAATGGTTAGCATAGTATTCGTATTTTTGTGATTAGAAAAATATAATCTGTGAGCAGAAATAGCCAATTGATCAGCAACTCATGGACAGCAAACATTCCAAAATCAATCAGCAATTTATGTTATTCTGGATGGCTGTAATTATTTTTGTACAGCATATTAATTATAAAAGCTGCAATGAGCTGCTCCTGTTTAATAAAATTTTGGCAAGCACTCAGAGGGTAAGCAAAGGAATTCATTTTGAGCTGCATATAAAAGTAGCAAAAATAATTTACTTGTCTAAAAATAGAAATTACCCTGAACAGATGATCGGATCGGGCGTAAATAAAAAAAAAGCTGCCGCCCTATCTCCCGTCAGCCATGTCGTCGGAGCTCCGCCGGCCTTCGGCCTACGCTCCTCATGTCAAAAGTCCGATTTTGGGACCAATTAGTTATTTTGCTCACCATGTTTTATATATGCATACCAATCAAATATACTGCTTATAGACATGTTTTCTCTGCTGATCAATCATGAAATCTTGCTGATCAACTAATTTTTTTGCGGACTGAATGTTAATTATGCAAACTCATGTTATTGTAAAACTATTTGTGGAACAATGATTGCTGCCTGATTTTTTAATTGTAAACGACATCTTTGTATGTCGAACAAATTATTTAAATGCTGTTTTTTTCTGGATCACCAAATTTTATAATTGCTAAATATTTAATTACTTTCTTTAAACAAAAAAAGTTACCTAACCTAAAGTTTGCTTGTCGTCGCCCCTGACTTACGCTTCAATCACACAACCGTTGTTACGCTACGGAGGTCGCCGGTTCGGGACCGCCCCCCTTTGCTGCACTCGGCCTTATCTCTACTACCACTGGACAGGATTCGACGCAAACTATAATATTTGTTCTAACACATAATGGCTATCTGTAACAGTTCCGAAGTAACAGCCATTTTAATTTAAGGGGAGGGGAGTGGAGGGGAGGGTATAGAAATTTCAACGCCCCTCTAAAATAAAAATAGGTAAAAATCAAAAAGCTGCTATGAGTTTTTAAAAATTGTCTTGACCAACTCTGGGCCCCTTTTTGTGAATCTGAAAAAAAATGTTCAGTCTCTTAACTTTCGAGATCCGCCGCCTAAAGGGGGAGAAAGGGGGAAATTTTGAAAAACGTTTTTTACTTTTCCGAGCCTCCTCTATACGAATCCGTAAAAAAACAGAACACGGGTCTCTTAATTTCTGAGATACGATATCGAGGGGGGGAGGGGGGCAAGGGGGGCATTTCTGATAAATGTTTTTTACTTTTCCGAGCTTCCTCTATGTACATTCGTAAAAAAACACAACACGGGTCTCTTAATTTCCGAGATAAGATAGGGAGGGGGTAAAAAAGTGGGGTTTGGCGCCTCTTAATTCAGTGAAAAACCCTTCAAGCCCCTAAAATATCCTAAAATTCGAAACAAACTCATACACCTCAGTCGGATGAATCGTTTGAACGACCTCAATCGGTAAATTTTTGGGAAACCGGAAGTAACGTGGTCGCCATTTTGAATCACAGCCGTCAAGTCAAGTAAATAATTATTCTTCAAAGACCTACAAACCTAAAATTCAACACAAACTCATATCCCGCCGCAGTGGGATGGACCGCTTGAACGACCCCAGGACAAGGTTTCGGCAACCGGAAATGGCACGGCCGCCATCTTGAAATTCTGAAATGTCACAATTTTTCTAAAGTAACCAGGATCAGTCAGTATAAAAACGGTGGCTGGACGTTGACTTTGGTAGAACAAAAGAACTCGCCAAAGTCGGGTCTGTCCCGAAAATTCAAGCCTTTGACTTTAAAGATTTTGAAACCCCTTAAGAACCCCTAATTCAATCTTTACCCACTATAAAAACGTTACCCTAAAGTTTACTTGTCGTCGCCCCTGAGTTACGCTTCACCCACTCAACCTTCGTTACGCTACGGAGGTCGCCGGCTCGCTTCGCTCGCAACCTCCCCCCTTCGCCCCACTCCCCCACACCACCTGACAGGTTCCGACGGCTATTACAATATTTGTTCAAACACATAATGGTTATCTCTAACCGTTACGAAGTAACAGCCCTTTCAATTTTAGGGGAGGTATTTTTATTTTTTTGAGGATGGTATACAAATTTCAATGCAGCTCAAAAATAAAAAGTAATAAGAAAATCAAAAAGCTGCTACGTGTCCTAGTTTCCGAGACACGGTGGGGGGAGGTTTGAAGGGAGAGAAAGGGGGGAGTTCTGAAAAATGATTTTAACCAACTCTGGGGCCCTTTTTACAATTATGAAAAAAAAAATTACAAAGTCTCTTAACTTCCGAGATCCGCCTGAAGGGGGTGGAGTAGGGGGCAAGGGGGGCAATTTTGAAAAACAGTTTTTACTTTTCCAAGCGTCTTCTATACGAATCCGTATCAAAACAGAACACGGGTCTCTTAGTTTCCGAGATACGATAGGGAGGGGGAAAAAGGTGGGGTTTGGCGCCTCTTCATCCAGTGAAAAACCCTTCAAGCCCCTAAAATATCCTAAAATTCGAAACAAACTCATACACCTCAGTCGGATGAATCGTTTGTACGACCTCAATCGGTAAATTTTTGGGAAACCGGAAGTAACGTGGCCGCCATTTTGAATCACAGCCGTCAGTCAAGTAAATAATTATTCTTCAAAGACCTAAACACCTAAAATTCGACACAAACTCATATCCCGCCGCAGTGGGATGGACCGCTTGAACGACCCAAGGACAAGGTTTCGGAAACCGGAAATGGCACGTCCGCCATCTTGAATTTCTGAAATGTCACAATTTTTCTAAAGGAACCAGGATACAAGCTACCTGTCCGTATAAAAACGGCGGCAGAACGTTGACTTTGGTAGAATAAAAGAACTCGCCAAAGTCGGGTCTGACCCGAAAATTCAAGCCCAATGGCTTTTAAGATTTTGAAACCTTAAGAACCCCTAATTCAATCTAAAACCTTTTTCAAAAACTTAGCCCTTTACCCACTATAAAAACGTTACCCTAAAGTTTACTTGTCGTCGCCCCTGAGTTACGCTTCACCCACTCAACCTTCGTTACGCTACGGAGGTCGCCGGCTCGCTACCTCCCCCCTTCGCCCCCTCGGTATCGTAGGTTCGCTCCGCTCAGCCATATCCCTACCACCACCGGACAGGTTTCGACGCCTACTATAGTATTTGTCCAAACACATTATGGCTATCTTTAACCGTTACGAAGTTACAGCTCTTTCAATTTTAGGGGAGGTTGGGGAGGGTAGGGTATACAAATTTCAACGCCCCTCAAAAATAAAAAGTATTAAAAAATCAAAAAGCTGCTACGTGTCCCAGTTTCCGAGATACGGTAGGGGGAGGTTTGAGGGGGGGAGAGGGGGGAGCTCTGAAAAATGATTTTGACCAACTCTGGGCCCCTTTTTACAAATCTGAAAAAAAAAATGTTCAAAGTCTCTTAACTTCCGAGATCCTCCTGAAGGGCCACCCCCTTCAGGAGGAGTAGGGGGCAAGGGGGGCAATTTTTAAAAACGGTTTTTACTTTTCCAAGCGTCCTCTATACGAATCCGTATTAAAACAGAACACTGGTCTCTTCGTTTCCGAGATACTATAGGGAAGGGGGGGGGAAGGGGGTGAAAAGGAGGGGTCTGGCATTTTTCCCCTATTCGCGAGAGTTACTTGTTTACGAATCTATCAAAATATACTCCCTTCCCCCTCCACCATCTGGGAGAAACAATTATGTCAGTCAGTGGTAATCGAGAAACCGGAAATGGTAAGGCCGCCATCTTGATTTTCTGAAATGTCACAATTTTTCTAAAGTAACCAGGATACAAGCTACCTGTCAGTAATAAAACGGTGGCTGTACGTTGACTTTGGTAGGACAAAAGAACTCGCCAAAGTCGGGTCTTACCCGAAAATTCAAGCTCCAATGGCTCTCGGGGTTGCCAGCTGAAACTGATGAAAATGGTCAAATGTCATTTGGAAGACCCCAATATTGCTGGCTATTCAAAGTCTCTATCAAAAATGTCGTTATTTCTACTTCTCATGTTTTTGGGGTGTATCTGGGAAAATACCCTAAAAATGGAGAAAATTTTTGCACCAGGCAACACTCCTTAACAAAACACACAACCGGTTCATACAACACAATCCAGTCGGGGGATGCCAGCTGTCCCATTTATCGCGTCGAAAATTGGGATTTTTCGTCGTTTTTACAAGATGGCCGCCACACTGTCCGCCATCTTGTTTTTTTTTAAAGTCATAATTTTCCTGGAATCTCAAGGATATAGGCCACCGACCGGTGTACTTGGTGTTGCCAACTTTTGAGTTTGGTAGAACAAAAGAACTCGCCAAAGTCGGGTCTGACCCGCAAATTCAAGTCCCAATGGCTCTCGGGGTTGCCAACTGAAAGTGATGAAAATGGTCAAATGTCATTTGGGGGACTCCAATGTTGCCGTCTAGTCAAAGTCTCCATTCAAAATGTCGTTATTTCTACTTTTCATGTTTTTGGGGAAAATCGGGAAATATACCCCAGAAATGGGGAATTTTTTTGCACCAGGCAACACTCCTTGTTGAAACACACGACCGGTTCATACAACACAATCCAGTCGGGGATGCCAGCTGTCCCATTTATCGCGTCGAAAATTGGGATCTTTCGTCGTTTTTACAAGATGGCCGCCACACAGTCCGCCATCTTGTTTTTTTGAAAAGTCATAATTTTTAATTTAATTGACCTCACTATCGGCTTTAGCATCCCCGAAAACCATGAAAACGACTCCCATGACGAAAAATTAGAATTTTTTTGCCGTCGCCATCTTGGATTTTGAGTTTAACCTCACTATCGGCTTTAGCATCCCCGAAAACCATGAAAACGACTCCCATGACGAAAAATTAGAAATTTTTTGCCGTCGCCATCTTGGATTTTGATTTTAACCTCAATATCGGCTTTAGCATCCCAGAAAACTATGGAAACGACTTCCATGACGAAAAATTATAAAATAATCGCAGCCGCCATCTTGAATTTTGATTTTGACCTCACTATCGGCTATAGCATCCTCGAAAACCATGACAACGACTGGCATGATGAAAACTTTGAAAAGTGTCGCAGCCACCATCTTGGATTTTTATTTTGACCTCACTATCTGCTTAACCATCATCAAAAACCATGAAAACGACTCCCATGATGAAAAATTAGAAAATTATCACAGCCGCCATCTTGGATTTTGATTTTGACCCCAGTTCTGTAATCAGCGACCACGAAAACCATGAAAATGACACCCATGTCGAAAATAAATATAAAACAAAGCAGGAGCGCGTACACTCTAGTTAAAAACTTTGATGTTGACCTATTATTGACTTTGTTTGTGAAAATCACAATAAAATAAAATAAATAATTTTAAAATCCATTTGAGCACTTTAAAGATTTTGAAACCCCTTAAGAACCCCTAATACAATCTAAAACCTTATTTAAAAACTGACCTGTTCCCATTAAGAAAAGGGTGTTATTTAAATGGTTAGCAAAGTATTCGTATTTTTGTGAGCAGAAAAATATAATCTGCGAGCAGAAATAGCTAATTGATCAGCAACTCATGGCCAGCAAACATTCCAAAATCAATCACCAATCTAAGTTATTCTGGATGGCTGTAATTATTTTTGTACAGCATATTAATTATAAAAGCTGCAATGAGCTGCTCCTGTTTAATACAATTTTTGTAAGCGCTCAGAGGGTAAGCAAAAAAATTCATTTTGCATATAAAAGTAGCAAAAATAATTTACTTGTCAAAAAATAGAAATTACGCTGAACAGATGATCGGATCGGGCGTAAATAAAAAAAAAGCTGCCGCCCTATCTCCCGTCAGCCATGTCGTCGGAGCTCCGCCGGCCTTCGGCCTACGCTCCTCATGTCCCAAAATCGGACTTTTGGGACCTTTTTTGGAAATTAGTTATTTTGCTCACCATGTTTTATATTTGCATACCAATCAAATACACTGCTTATAGACATGTTTTCTCTGCTGATCAATCATGAAGTCTTGCTGATCAAGTAGTTTTTTTGCGGACTGAATGTTTAGTATGAAAACTCATGTCATTGTAAAATTATTTGTGGAACAAGGATTGCTTTCTGATTTTTGAATTGTAAACGACATCTTTGTATGTCGATCAAATTATTTAAATGCTGTTTTTTTGTGGCTCACCAAATTTAATTATAAAATTTGCTTAAACATTGGGCTAAACATTTAATTACTTTCTTTAAAAAAAAACGTTACCAAAAGTTTGTTTGTCGTCGCCCTGACTTACGCTCCAATCACTCAACCTTCGTTACGCTACGGAGGTCACTGGCTCGGTTCGGTCGCCACCACCCCCCTTTGCTGCACTCAGTCTTATCTCTACTACCACCGGACAGGATTCGACGTCTACTATAATATTTGTTCAAACACATAATGGCTATTTCTAACAGTTCTTTAGTTACAGCCATTTTAATTTTAGGGGAGGTTGGGGAGGGGAGGGGAGGGTATACAAATTTCAACGCCCCTCTAAAATAAATATAGTTAAAAAATCAAAAAGCTGCTGGGTTTTTAAAAATTATTTTGACCAACTCTGGGCCCCTTTTTATGAATCTGAAACAAAATGTTCAGTCTCTTAACTTTCGAGATCCGCCGCCTAAAGGGGGGAGAAGGGGGGCACTTTTGAAAAATGGTTTTTACTTTTCCGAGCCTCTTCTATACGAATCCGTAAAAAAAAACAGAACAAAGGTCTCTTAATTTCTGAGATACGATATCGAGGGGGGGAGGGGGGCAAGGGGGCAGTTCTGAAAAATGTTTTTTACTTTTCCGAGCTTCCTCTATATACATTCGTAAAAAAACACAACACAGGTCTTAGTTTCCGAGATACGAAAGGGAGGGGGGAAAAGGTGGGGTTTGGCGCCTCTTAATCCAGTGAAAACCCTTCAAGCCCCTAAAATATCCTAAAATTCGAAACAAACTCATACACCTCAGTCGGATGAATCGTTTGTACGACCTCAATCGGTAAATTTTTGGGAAACCGGAAGTAACGTGGCCGCCATTTTGAATCACAGCCGTCAGTCAAGTAAATACGTATTCTTCAAAGACCTAAACACCTAAAATTCGACACAAACTCATATCCCGCCGCAGTGGGATGGACCGCTTGAACGACCCCAGCACAAGGTTTCGGAAACCGGAAATGGCACGTCCGCCATCTTGAATTTCTGAAATGTCACAATTTTTCTAAAGTATCCAGGATACAAGCTACCTGTCAGTATAAAAACGGCGGCTGAACGTTGACTTTGGTAGAATAAAAGAACTCGCCAAAGTCGGGTCTGACCCGAAAATTCAAGCCCAATGGACTTTTAAGATTTTGAAACCCCTTAAAGAACCCCTAATACAATCTAAAACCTTTTTCAAAAACTTAGCCCTTTACCCACTATAAAAACGTTACCCTAAAGTTTACTTGTCGTCGGCCCTGAGTTACGTTTCACCCACTCAACCTTCGTTACGCTACGGAGGTCGCCGGCTTGCTTTGCTCGCCACCTCCCCCCTTCGCCCCACTCGGTCTCGTAGGTTCGCTCCGCTCAGCCATATCTCTACCACCACCGGACAGGTTTCGACGCCTACTATAATATTTGTCCAAACACATTATGGCTATCTTTAACCGTTACGAAGTTACAGCCCTTTCAATTTTAGGGGAGGTTGGGGAGGGGAGGGTATACAAATTTCAACGCCCCTCAAAAACAAAAAGCTGCTGCGTGTCCTAGTTTCCGAGATACGGTGGGGGGAGGTTTGAAGGGGGGGAGAAAGGGGAGTTCTGAAAAATGATTTTGACCAACTCTGGGCCCCTTTTTACGAATCTGAAAAAAAAATGTTTAAAGTCTCTTAACTTCCGAGATCCGCCTGAAGGGGGTGGAGTAGGGGGCAAGGGGGGCAATTTTTAAAAACGGTTTTTACTTTTCCAAGCCTCCTCTATACGAATCCGTATTAAAACAGAACACTGGTCTCTTCGTTTCCGAGATACTATAAGGAAGGGGGGAGAAGGGGGTGAAAAGGAGGGGTCTGGCATTTTTCCCCTATTCGCGAGAGTTACTTGTTTACGAATCTATCAAAATATACCCCCTTCCCCCTCCACCATCTGGGAGAACATTATGTCAGTCAGTGGTAATCGAGAAACCGGAAATGGCTCGGCCGCCATCTTGAATTTCTGAAATGTCAGAATTTTCCTAAAGTAACCAGGATACAAGTTACCTGTCAGTAAAAAAACGGTGGCTGTACCTTGACTTTGATAGAACAAAAGAACTCGCTAAAGTTGGGTCTTACCCTAAAATTCAAGCCCCAATGGCTCTCGGGGTTGCCAGCTGAAAGTGATAAAAATGGTCAAATGTCGTTTGGGGGACCCCAATCTTGCCGGCTAGTCAAAGTCTCTTTTCGAATTGTCGTTATTTCTACTTTTCATGTTTTTGGGGAAAATCGGGAAAAATACCCTGGACATAAGGAAAATTTTTGCACCAGGCAACACTTCTCAACGAAACACACGACCGGTTCATACAACACAATCCAGGCGGGGGATGCCAACTGCCCCATTTATCGCGTCGAAAATTGAGATTTTTCGTCGTTTTTACAAGATGGCCGCCACAATGTCCGCCATTTTGTTTTTTTGAAAATCCATAATTTTCCTGAAATTTCAAGGATATAGGCCACCGACCGGTGTACTCGGTGTCGCCAACTTTTGAGTTTGGTAGAACAAAAGAACTCGCCAAAGTCGGGTCTGACCCAAAAATTCAGGCCCCACTGGCTCTCGGGGTTGCCAGCTGAAAGTGATGAAAATGGTCAAATGTCATTCGGGGGACCTCAATGTTGCCGGCTAGTCAAAGTTTCCCATTGAATTGTCGTTATTTCTACTTTTCATGTTTTTGGGGAAAATCGGGAAATTTACCCCAAAAATGGGGATTTTTTTTGCACCAGGCAACACTCCTTGCTGAAACACACGAGCGGTTCATACAACTCGACCCAGTCGGGGGATGCCAGCTGTTTCATTTATCGCGTCGAAAATTGGGATTTTTCATCGTTTTTACAAGATGGCCGCCACATCGTCCGCCATTTTGTTTTTTTGAAAAGTCATAATTTTCCTGAAATTTCAAGGATATAGGCCATCGACCGATGTACTTGGTGCTGCCAACTTTTGAGTTTGGTAGAACAAAAGAACTCGCCAAAGTCGGGTCTGACCCGAATATTAAAGCCCCAATGGCTCTCGGGGTTGCCAGCTGAAACTGATGAAAATGGTCAAATGTCATTCGGGGGACCCCAATATTGCTGGCTATTCAAAGTCTCTATTAAAAATGTGGTTATTTCTACTTTTCATGTTTTTGGGGAAAATCGGGAAAAATGTCCTAGAAATGGGGATTTTTTTTTGCACCAGGCAACACTCCTCCACGAAACACACGACCGGTTCATACAACACAATCCAGTCGGGGGATGCCAGCTGTCCCATTTATCGCGTCGAAAATTGGGATTTTTCGTCGTTTTTACAAAATGGCCACCACACTGTCCGCCATCTTGTTTTTTTGAAAAGTCATAATTTTCCTGAAATCTCAAGGATATAGGCCACCGACCGGTGTACTCGGTGTTGCCAACTTTTGAATTTGGTAGAACAAAAGAACTCGCCAAAGTCAAAAAGTCCCAAAACTGAAAATATTCAATGGCTCTCGGGGTTGCCAATTAAAACGAACCAAAATGGTCAAATGTCATTCGCGGGACCCCAATGTTGCCGGCTAGTCAAAGTCTCCATTCAAAATGTCAATATTTCTACTTTTCATGTTTTTGGGGAAAATCGGGGAAAATACCATAGAAATGGGGATTTTTTTTACATCAGGCAACACTCCTTAACAAAACACACGACCGCTCGGTACAACTCGAACCCGTCGGATGTTGCCGACTACCCGAAAAATCGTTTTGAAAAAAGTCGAAAATTCCAATGGTTCACAAAATGGCCGCTACATCGTCCGCCATCTTGGATTTTCAAAATGTCATAATTTTTCTGGATTGCCATGGATATTATCTACAATTAGTCAACGTCGAAATTGGCGACTTTGGAATTCGGTAGAACGAACCAATTCGTCAAAGTCGAGTGAGAAAAGTCGAAAATTTCAAAACGTCCTGGCGCAGCCGCCATCTTGTTTTTTTTTTTTTTTTACTTTTTTTTTTAAATCATTCCCAATCTCCTATAGGACCTGCGAGTCGAAACCCGTCCAAGTCTTTTCCCCACCGAAACCGGAAATGGACCCGGCCGCCATCTTGGATTTGAATCTCCCCTATAATTTTCCTCTACTCACTTGGTGTTGCTACACATAATTGCAAAACATACCCCTATCCCATCTCTCACCCATTCCGAGAAACGACATGTCAATCAGTCAGTGAGTGGTCTTGTAGTTTTATATAATATAAACTAGTATTTGCGTGTTGCGCGAGGTGCAAGCACCTCGCGTGCTTTGTCCTTGGTAGATGTTTCACTTTTAAAACCCATTAGTAAAAATGTCAAACATAACCTTATAGTCTTTCACTTTTCAAAGTCTAGTGAAATGCCAAATTTTATAAAGCCCAAAAGGACCCGAAAGGTTTCCACTTGATTAAGCTTTTAAATGTAGTAAAAGTCCAGAGAAAGCCTAGGAAAATCTATTATTGTTGTTTGAATGAACTTGTACAATTAACTAAAACTTAAAAATGATGTGAGTATTATGTACTTTAGCACCATCGAAAAACGATACTCATGATGGCAAAAATTGTTAATTTTTGCAGTCACCATCTTTGATTTTGATTTTAACCTCACTAACGGCTTTAGCATCCCCGAGAACCATGAAAACGAAACCCATGATGAAAAGTTTGAAAATTACAGCAACGGCCATCTTGGATTTTTATTTTGATCTCAGTATCGGCTTTAGCATACTCGAAAACCATGAAAACGACTCCCATGATGAAAAATTAGAAAATAATCGCAGCCGCCATCTTGGATTTTCATTTTAACCTCACTATCGGCTTTAGCATCCCCGAAAAACATGAAAACGACTCCCATGACGAAAAATTAGAAAATAATCGCAGCCGCCATCTTGGATTTTGAGTTTAACCTCACTATCGGCTTTAGCATCCCCGAAAACCATGAAAACGACTCCCATGATGAAAAATTAGAAAAATTTTGCCGTCGCCATCTTAGATTTTGATTTTAACCTCACTATCGGCTTTAGCATCCCAGAAAACCATGAAAACGATTATCATGGCGAAAAATTAGAAAATAATCGCAGCCGTCATCTTTGATTTTGATTTTAACCTCACTATCGGCTTTAGCATCCCCGAAAACCATGAAAACGAAACCCATGATGAAAAGTTTGAAAATTACAGCAACGGCCATCTTGGATTTTTATTTTGATCTCAGTATCGGCTTTAGCATACTCGAAAACCATGAAAACGACTCCCATGATGAAAAAATAGAAAATAATCGCAGTCACTATTTTGGATTTTGATGTTGACTTCACTATCGGCTTTAGAATCCTCGAAAACCATGAAAACGACTCCCATGACGAAAAATTAGAAAATTTTTGCCGTCGCCATCTTGGATTTTGATTTTAACCTCAATATCGGCTTTAGCATCCCAGAAAACCATGGAAACGACTTCCATGATGAAAACTTTTAAAAGTGTCGCAGCCACCATCTTGGATTTTTATTTTGACCTCACTATCTGCTTAACCATCACCAAAAACCATGAAAACGACTCCCATGATAAAAAATTAGAAAATTATCACAGCCGCCATCTTGGATTTTGATTTTGACCCCAGTTCTGTAATCAGCGACCACGAAAACCATGAAAATGACACCCATGTCGAAAATAAATATAAAACAAAGCAGGAGCGCGTACACTCTAGTTAAAAACTTTGATGTTTACCTATTATTGACTTTGTTTGTGAAAATCACAATAAAATAAAATAAATAATTTTAAAATCCATTTGAGTACTTTAAAGATTTTGAAACCCCTTAAGAACCCCTAAAACAATCTAAAACCTTATTTAAAAACTAACCTGTTCCCATTATGAAAAGGGTGTTATTTAAATGGTTAGCATAGTATTCGTATTTTTGTGAGCAGAAAAATATAATCTGCGAGCAGAAATAGCTAATTGATCAGCAACTCATGGCCAGCACACATTCCAAAATCAATCACCAATCTAATTCATTCTGGATGGCTGTTATTATTTTTGTACAGCATATTAATTATATAAGCTGAAATGAGCTGCTCCTGTTTAATAAAATTTTAGTAAGCACTCAGAGGGTAAGCAAAAAATTCATTTTGAGCTGCATATAAAAGTAGCAAAAATAATTTATTTGTCTAAAAATAGAAATTAAGCTGAACGGATCGGATCGGGCGTAAATAAAAAAAAAGCTGCCGCCCTATCTCCCGTCAGCCACGTCGTCGGAGCTCCGCCGGCCTTCGGCCTACGCTCCTCATGTCCCAAAATCGGACTTTTGGGACCAATTAGTTATTTTGCTCACCATGTTTTATATATGCATACCAATCAAATACACTGCTTATAGACATGTTTTCTCTGCTGATCAATCATGAAGTCTTGCTGATCAAGTAGTTTTTTTGCGGACTGAATGTTTAGTATGAAAACTCATGTCATTGTAAAATTATTTGTGGAACAAGGATTGCTTTCTGATTTTTGAATTGTAAACGACATCTTTGTATGTCGATAAAATTATTTAAATGCTGTTTTTTTGTGGCTCACCAAATTTAATTATAAAATTTGCTTAAACATTGGGCTAAACATTTAATTACTTTCTTTAAAAAAAAACGTTACCTAAAGTTTGTTTGTCGTCGCCCTGACTTACGCTCCAATCACTCAACCTTCGTTACGCTACGGAGGTCACCGGCTCGGTTCGGTCGCCACCACCCCCCTTTGCTGCACTCAGTCTTATCTCTACTACCACCGGACAGGATTCGACGTCTACTATAATATTTGTTCAAACACATAATGGCTATCTCTAACAGTTCTTTAGTTACAGCCATTTTAATTTTAGGGGAGGTTGGGGAGGGGAGGGGAGGGTATACAAATTTCAACGCCCCTCTAAAATAAATATAGTTAAAAAATCAAAAAGCTGCTGGGTTTTTAAAAATTATTTTGACCAACTCTGGGCCCCTTTTTATGAATCTGAAACAAAATGTTCAGTCTCTTAACTTTCAACTTTCGAGATCCGCCGCCTAAAGGGGGGAGAAGGGGGGCACTTTTGAAAAATGGTTTTTACTTTTCCGAGCCTCTTCTATACGAATCCGTAAAAAAAAACAGAACAAAGGTCTCTTAATTTCTGAGATACGATATCGAGGGGGGGAGGGGGGCAAGGGGGCAGTTCTGAAAAATGTTTTTTACTTTTCCGAGCTTCCTCTATATACATCCGTAAAAAAACACAACACAGGTCTTAGTTTCCGAGATACGAAAGGGAGGGGGGAAAAGGTGGGGTTTGGCGCCTCTTAATCCAGTGAAAACCCTTCAAGCCCCTAAAATATCCTAAAATTCGAAACAAACTCATACACGTCAGTCGGATGAATCGTTTGTACGACCTCAATCGGTAAATTTTTGGGAAACCGGAAGTAACGTGGCCGCCATTTTGAATCACAGCCGTCAGTCAAGTAAATACGTATTCTTCAAAGACCTAAACACCTAAAATTCGACACAAACTCATATCCCGCCGCAGTGGGATGGACCGCTTGAACGACCCCAGGACAAGGTTTCGAAAACCGGAAATGGCACGTCCGCCATCTTGAATTTCTGAAATGTCACAATTTTTCTAAAGTATCCAGGATACAAGCTACCTGTCAGTATAAAAACGGCGGCTGAACGTTGACTTTGGTAGAATAAAAGAACTCGCCAAAGTCGGGTCTGACCCGAAAATTCAAGCCCAATGGACTTTTAAGATTTTGAAACCCCTTAAAGAACCCCTAATACAATCTAAAACCTTTTTCAAAAACTTAGCCCTTTACCCACTATAAAAACGTTACCCTAAAGTTTACTTGTCGTCGGCCCTGAGTTACGCTTCACCCACTCAACCTTCGTTACGCTACGGAGGTCGCCGGCTCGCTTCGCTCGCCACCTCCCCCCTTCGCCCAACTCGGTCTCGTAGGTTCGCTCCGCTCAGCCATATCTCTACCACCACCGGACAGGTTTCGACGCCTACTATAATATTTGTCCAAACACATTATGGCTATCTTTAACCGTTACGAAGTTACAGCCCTTTCCATTTTAGGGGAGGTTGGGGAGGGGAGGGTATACAAATTTCAACGCCCCTCAAAAACAAAAAGCTGCTGCGTGTCCTAGATTCCGAGATACGGTGGGGGGAGGTTTGAAGGGGGGGAGAAGGGGGAGTTCTGAAAAATGATTTTGACCAACTCTGGGCCCCTTTTTACGAATCTGAAAAAAAAAATGTTTAAAGTCTCTTAACTTCCGAGATCCGCCTGAAGGGGGTGGAGTAGGGGGCAAGGGGGGCAATTTTTAAAAACGGTTTTTACTTTTCCAAGCCTCCTCTATACGAATCCGTATTAAAACAGAACACTGGTCTCTTCGTTTCCGAGATACTATAAGGAAGGGGGGAGAAGGGGGTGAAAAGGAGGGGTCTGGCATTTTTCCCCTATTCGCGAGAGTTACTTGTTTACGAATCTATCAAAATATACCCCCTTCCCCCTCCACCATCTGGGAGAACATTATGTCAGTCAGTGGTAATCGAGAAACCGGAAATGGCTCGGCCGCCATCTTGAATTTCTGAAATGTCAGAATTTTCCTAAAGTAACCAGGATACAAGTTACCTGTCAGTAAAAAAACGGTGGCTGTACCTTGACTTTGATAGAACAAAAGAACTCGCTAGAGTTGGGTCTTACCCTAAAATTCAAGCCCCAATGGCTCTCGGGGTTGCCAGCTGAAAGTGATAAAAATGGTCAAATGTCGTTTGGGGGACCCCAATCTTGCCGGCTAGTCAAAGTCTCTTTTCGAATTGTCGTTATTTCTACTTTTCATGTTTTTGGGGAAAATCGGGAAAAATACCCTGGACATAAGGAAAATTTTTGCACCAGGCAACACTCCTCAACGAAACACACGACCGGTTCATACAACACAATCCAGGCGGGGGATGCCAACTGCCCCATTTATCGCGTCGAAAATTGTGATTTTTCGTCGTTTTTACAAGATGGCCGCCACAATGTCCGCCATTTTGTTTTTTTGAAAATCCATAATTTTCCTGAAATTTCAAGGATATAGGCCACCGACCGGTGTACTCGGTGTCGCCAACTTTTGAGTTTGGTAGAACAAGAGAACTCGCCAAAGACGGGTCTGACCCGAAAATTCAAGCCCCAATGGCTCTCGGGGTTGCCAGCTGAAAGTGATGAAAATGGTCAAATGTCATTTGGGGGACCCCAAGGTTGCCGGGTAGTCAAAGTCTCTTTTCGAAATATCGTTATTTCTACTTTTCATGTTTTTGGGGAAAATCGGGAAATATACCCCAGAAATGGGAATTTTTTTTGCACCAGGCAACACTCCTTGTTAAAACACATGACCGGTTCATACAACAAAATCCAGTCGGGGGATGCCAGCTGTCCCATTTATCGCGTCGAAAATTGGGATTTTTCGTCGTTTTTACAAGATGGCCGCCACACTGTCCGCCATCTTGTTTTTTTGAAAAGTCATAATTTTCCTGAAATCTCGAGGATATAGGCCACCAACCGGTGTACTTGGTGTTGCCAACTTTTGAGTTTGGTAGAACAAAAGAACTCGCCAAAGTCGGGTCTGACCCGAAAATTCAAGCCCCAATGGCTCCCGGGGTTGCCAGCTGAAAGTGATGAAAATGGTCAAATGTCATTCGGGGGACCCCAATGTTACCGGCAAGTCAAAGTCTCCTATTGAATTGTCGTTATTTCTACTTTTCATGCTTTTGGGGAAAATCGGGAAATATACCCCAGAAATGGGGAAAATTTTTGCACCAGGAAACACTCCTTGTTAAAACACACGACCGGTTCATACAACACAATCCAGTCGGGGGATGCCAGCTGTCCCATTTATCGCGTCGAAAATTGGGATTTTTCGTTGTTTTTACAAGATGGCCGCTGCACTGTCCGCCATCTTGTTTTTTTGAAAAGTCATAATTTTCCTGAAATCTCAAGGATATAGGCCACCGACCGGTGAACTCGGTGTGGCCAACTTTTGAGTTTGGTAGAACAAAAGAACTCGCCAAAGTCAAAAAGTCCCAAAAATTAAAATATTCAATGGCTCTCGGGGTTGCCAGCTGAAAGTGATGAAAATGGTCAAATGTCATTTGGGGGATCCCAATGTTGCCGGCTAGTCAAAGTCTCCATTCAAAATATCGTTATTTCTTCTTTTCATGTTTTTGGGGAAAATCGGGCAAAATACCCCAGAAATGGAGAAAATTTTTGCACCAGGCAATACTTCTCAATGAAACACACAACCGCTCGGTACAACTCGAACCCGTCGGATGTTGCCGACTACCCGAAAACTCGTTTTGAAAAAAGTCGAAAATTCCAACGGTTCACAAAATGGCCGCTACATCGTCCGCCATCTTGGATTTTCAAAACGTCATAATTTTTCTAGATTGCCATGAATATTACCTACAATTCGTCAACGTCGAAATTGGCGACTTTGGAATTCGGTAGAACGAACCAATTCGTCAAAGTCGAGTGAGAAAAGTCGAAAATTTCAAAACGTCCAGGCGCAGCCGCCATCTTGTTTTTTTTTTTTTTTTTACTTTTTTTTTAAATCATTCCAAATCTACTTCAGGACCTGCGAGTCGAAACCCGTCCAAGTCTTTTCCCCACCGAAACCGGAAGTGGACCCGGCCGCCATCTTGGATTTGAATCTCCTCTATAATTTTCCTCTACTCACTTGGTGTTGCTACACATAATCGCAAAACATACCCCTGACCCATCTCCCACCCATCCCGAGAAACGACATGTCAATCAGTGAGTCAGTCAGTGAGTGGTCTTGTAGTTTTATATAATATAAACTAGTATTTGCGTGTTGCGCGAGGTGCAAGCACCTCGCGTGCTTTGTCCTTGGTAGATGTTTCACTTTTAAAACCCATTAGTAAAAATGTCAAACATAACCTTATAGTCTTTCACTTTTCAAACTCTAGTGAAATGCCAAATAAACCCCAAAATGACCCGAAAGGTTTCCACTTGATTAAGCTTTTAAATTAAGCTTTTAAATGTAGTAAAAGTCCAGAGAAAGCCTAGGAAAACCTATTATTGTTGTTTGAATGAACTTGTACAATTAACTAAAACTTAAAAATGATGTGAGTATTATGTACTTTAGCACCATCGAAAAACGATACTCATGATGAAAAAAATCGTTAATTTTTGCAGTCACCATCTTGGATTTTGATTAAACCTCACTAACGGCTTTAGCATCCCCGAAAACCATGAAAACGACTCCCATGATGAAAAATTAGAAAATTATTGTAGCCGCCATCCTAGATTTTGAGTTTAACCTCACTATCGGCTTTAGCATCCCCGAAAACTATGAAAACGACTCCTTTGATGAAAAATTAGAAAATAATCGCAGCCGCCATCTTGGATTTTGAATTTGACCTCACTATCGGCTTTAGCATCCCCGAAAACCATGAAAACGACACCCATAATGAAAACTTTGAAAATTACAGCAACAGCCATATTCGATTTTTATTTTGATATCATTATGGGCTTTAGCATACTCGGAAACCATAAAAACGACTCCCATGATGAAAAATTTTAAATTTCTCGCAACTGCCATCTTGGATTTTAATTTTGACCTCACTGTCGGGCTTAGTACCCTCAAAAGCCATGAGAACGACTCCCATCATGAAAAATTTGAAAAGTTATCGCAGCCGCCATCTTGGATTTTGATTTTGACCTCAGTATAGGATTTAGCATCCTCAGAAACCATGAATACGACTCGAATGATGAAAAATTAGAAAATTATCGCAGTCGCCATCTTGGATTTTGATTTTGACCTCACTCTCGGCTTTAGCATCTTCGGAAACCATGAAAAGGATGCCCATGATGAAAAATAGGAAATTCACACAGCCACCATCTTGGATTTTGTTTTTGACCCCAGTTCTGTAATCAGCAACCACGAAAACCATGAAAATGACACCCATGTCGAAAATAAATTTAAAAAAAAGCAGGAGCGCGTAGACTCTAGTTAAAAACTTTGAAGTTGACTTTGCTGTGAAAATCACAATAAAATAAAATAAATCATTTTAAAAACCATTTGAGTACTTTAAAGATTTTGAAACCCCTTAAGAACCCCTAATACAATCTAAAACCTTATTTAAAAACTCTGACCTATTCCCATTAAGAAAAGGGTGTTATTTAAATGGTTAGCATAGTATTCGTACTCGTATTTTTGTAAGCAGAAAAATATAATCTGTGAGCAGAAATAGCTAACTGATCAGCAACTCATGGACAGCAAACATTCCGAAATCAATCACCAATTTATGTCATTCTGGATGGCTGTAATTATTTTTGTACAGCATATTAATTACAAAAATAATTTACTTGTCTAAAAATAGAAAAATTACGCTATAAAAATAAGTCAGAACTTGAAGTGACCTACGGCAAAACTGCACTAATGAATAAAAGCACATTCTGTATGGCCAAAAAAATATTTAATAAACTACCCGAAAAAATTAAAATGTTTAATCTGGACAAATTCAAAAAAGAACTATTTAGAATTTTGACTAATAAATGCTACTCATTAAGGGACTATTTCGACGACAATTTTATAATTACTGCCTTATTGTTATAAGGCAGTCAGGTCAGGTAGGGTGTTCCCTACCTGACCTGTTTTAATGACTTTGAATTTTGTTCGACATTATCATTATTAATTATGACATGTAACTTAACCATTTGACATTTATTGAGAAATTGATTGTATATATTTTTTTCGTTGGATATGCTATGCCCATTTATACTGATTTTATTACTGACGTGAAAGTTGTCATAATTTCACCAATTTTTGTAATTTTAAAACTTAATCAATTATATTTGTACGCCTCTGGGCAAAACATGGAGGATCTACCTATTTTAAACACCTCACACTATATGTAACTTGACCTATGTTCACAAATAAAGCTTTCTGATTTCTGATAGAATTTACGCTGAACAGATGATCGGATCGGGCGTAAATAAAAAAAAGCTGCCGCCCTATCTCCCGTCAGCCATGTCGTCGGAGCTCCGCCGGCCTGCGGCCTACGCTCCTCATGTCCCAAAATCGGACTTCTGGGACCAATTAGTTATTTTGCTCACCATGTTTTAAATATGCATACCAATCGAATACACTGCCTAAAGACATTTTCTCTGCTGATCAATCATGAAATCTTGCTGATCAAGTAGTTATTTTGCGGACTGAATGTTTATTATGCAAACTCATGTTATTGTAAGCTGCCTATTTATGATTTAATTTTTGACCATTATCAAAATTATTTGCGGAACAAGGACTGCTGCCTGATTTTTTTAATTGCAAACGAAATCTTTGTATGTCGACCAAATTATTTAAATGCTGTTTTTTTGTGGCTCATCAAATTTACAATTGCTAAGGGTAAGGTTTAGCCTAAGGTTTGCTTGTCGTCGCCCCTGAGTTACACTTCACCCAATCAACCTTCGTTACGCTACGAAGGTCGCCGGCTCGCTTCGCTCGCCACCTCCCCTCTTTCCTCTACCACCACCAGACAGGTTTCGATGCCTACTATAATATTTGTTCAAACACATAATGGCTGTCTGTAACCGTTACGAAGTTACAGCCCTTTTAATTTTAGGGGAGGTTGGGGAGGGGAGGGGAGGGTAACAAATTTAAACGCCCCTCAATAATAAAGAATAGTAGTAAAAATTTTGATGTTGAAAGCTGCTACGTGTCCTAGTTTCCGAGATACGATGGAGGGAAGGGTATTGGGAGGAGAGGTGGGAGTTTTGAAAAAACGATTTTGACCAACTCTGGGCCTCTTAATAAGAATCTGAAAAAAAAATGTTCAAAGTCTCTTAACTTCCGAGATCCGCCTAAAGGGGGGGAGAAGGGGGGCATGGGAGGCAATTTTGAAAAATTCTTTTTACTTTTCCGAGCCGCCGCTATACGGATCCTTAAAAAACAGAACACGGGTCTCTTAGTTTCCGAGATACTTTAGGGAAGGGGGGAGCGGGCAAAAGGGGGCTTTGGCACTTTATCCCTACACGTGGGAGTTAGTTGTTTACGAATCTGTCAAAATATACCACTCTCCCCCTCCACCATCTAGGAAAACAATCGTGTCAGTCAGTGGTTATCGAGAAACCGGAAATGGCACGGCCGCCATCTTGAATTTCTGAAATGTCAGAATTTTCCTAAAGTAACCAGGATACAAGTTACCTGTCAGTAAAAAAACGGTGGCTGTACGTTGACTTTGGTACAACAAAAGAATCCGCCAAAGTCGGGTCTGACCCGAAAATTCAAGCCCCACTGGACTTTTAAGATTTTGAAACCCCTTAATTATGAATAAGAAGAAAGAAAGTTAACTTGTCGTTGCCCCTGAAATACGCTCCGCTCAGCCATATCCCTACCAACACCGGACAGGTTCCGACGCCTACTATAATATTTGTTCAAACACATTATGGCTATCTTTAACCGTTATGAAGTTACAGCCCTTTCAATTTTAGGGGAGGTTGGGGAGGGGGGACAAATTTCAACGCCCCCCAAAAAACAAAAAATAGTAAACAGAAACAAACAGCTGCTACGTGTCCTCGTTTCCGAGATAAGGTTGGGGGAGGGCTGAAGGGGGGGAAAGAAGGGAGTTTTGAAAAATGCTTTTGACCAAATATGGGCCCTTTTCTGTGAATCTGAAAAAAAAATGTTCAACACGGCCGCCATCTTGATTTTCTGAAATGTCACAATTTTTCTGAAGTAACCAGGATGTAAACTACCTGTCAGTAAAAAAACGGTGGCTGTACGTTGACTTTGGTAGAACTTATTTTGCTCACCATGTTTTAAATATGCATACCAATCAAATGTACTACTTATAGACATGTTTTCTCTGCTGATCAATTGTGAAATCTTGCTGATCAAGTAGTTTTTTTGCGGACTGAATATTTATTATGCTCATGTTATTGTAAAATTATTTGTGGAACAAGGATTGCTGCCTGATTTTTTAATTGTAAACGAAATCTTTGTATGTCGACCAAATTATTTATATGCTGTTTTTTTGTGGCTCACCATATTTTATAATTGCTAAACATTTAATTACTTTCTTAAAAAAAAATGTTACCCTAAAGCTTGCTTGTCGTCGCCCCTGACTTACGCTTCAATCACTCAACCTTCGTTACGCTACGGAGGTCGCCGGCTTGGTTTGCTCGCCACCTACTATAATATTTGTCCAAACACATTAAGGCTATCTTTAATCGTTACGAAGTTACAGCCCTTTCAATTTTAGGGGAGGTTGGGGAGGGGAGGGTATACAAATTTCAACGCCCCTCAAAAATAAAAAGTATTAAAAAAATCAAAAAGCTGCTACGTGTCCTAGTTTCCGAGATACGGTGGGGGGAGGTTCGAGGGGGGGAGGGGGGAGTTCTGAAAAATGATTTTGATCAACTCTGGGCCCCTTTTTACGAATCTGAAAAAAAAAATGTTCAAAGTCTCTTAACTTCCGAGATCCGCCTGAAGGGGGTGGAGTAAAGGGCAAGGGGGGCAATTTTAAAAACGGTTTTTACTTTTCCAAGCCTCCTCTATACGAATCCGTAAAAAAACAGAACACGGGTCTCTTAGTTTCGGATATACGATAGGGAGGGGGAGGGAAGGGGGAAAAAAGGGGGGGCTTGGCACTTTATCCCTACTCGTGGGAGTTTCTTGTTTACGAATCTGTCAAAATATACCCCCCTCCCCCTCCACCATCTGGGAGAAGAATTATGTCAGTTAGTGAGTGAGCGGAAACCGGAAATGGCACGGCCGCCATCTTGAATTTCTGAAATGTCACAATTTTTCTAAAGTAACCAGGATACAAGCTATCTGTCAGTAAAAAAACGGTGGCTGTACGTTGACTTTGGTAGAACAAAAGAACTCGCCAAAGTCGGGTCTTACCCGAAAATTCAAGCCCCAATGGCTCTCGGGGTTGCCAGCTGAAAGTGATGAAAATGGTCAAATGTCATTCAGGGGACTCCAATGTTACCGGCAAGTCAAAGTCTCCTATTGAATTGTCGTTATTTCTACTTTTCATGTTTTTGGGGAAAATCGGGAAAGATACCCTAGAAATGGGGAAAAATTTTGCACCAGGCAACACTCCTCGACGAAACACACGACCGGTTCATACAACACAATCCAGTCGGGGGATGCCAGCTGTCCCATTTACCGCGTCGAAAATTGGGATTTTTCGTCGTTTTTATAAGATGGCCGCCACACTGTCCGCCATCTTGTTTTTTTGAAAAGTCATAATTTTCCTGAAATCTCAAGGATATAGGCCGCCGACCGGTGTACTTGGTGTTGTCAACTTTTGAGTTTGGTAGAACAAAAGAACTCGCCAAAGTCGGGTCTGACCCGAAAATTCAAGCCCCAATAGCTTTCGGGGTTGCCAGTTGAAAGTGATGAAAATGGTCAAATGTCATTCGGGGGACCCCAATGTTGCCGGGTAGTCAAAGTCTCCTTCCGAAATGTCGTTATTTCTACTTTTCATGTTTTTGGGGAAAATCGGGAAAGATACCCTAGAAATGGGGAAAAATTTTGCACCAGGCAACACTCCTCGACGAAACACACGACCGGTTCATACAACACAATCCAGTCGGGGGATGCCAGCTGTCCCATTTATCGCGTCGAAAATTGGGATTTTTCGTCGTTTTTACAAGATGGCCGCTGCACTGTCCGCCATCTTGTTTTTTTGAAAATTTATAATTTTCCTGAAATCCCAAGGATATAGGCCACCGACCGGTGTACTCGGTGTTGCCAACTTTTGAGTTTGGTAGAACAAAAGAACTCGCCAAAGTCGGGTCTGACCCGAAAAGTCAAGCCCAATGGACTTTTAAGATTTTGAAACCCCTTAAGAACCCCTAATTCAATCTAAAACCTTTTTTAAAAACTTAGCCCTTACGGTGGGAAGGTGGGGAGGTGGGATCGTTTTGAAAAATGATTTTGACCAAATCTGGGCCCCTCTTTCTGAAACTGAAAAATAATGTTCTGTCTCTTAACTTCCGAGATCTGCCTAAAGTGGGGGGGAAGGGGGGCAACGGGGCCAATTTTGATAAATGTTTTTTATTTTTCCGAGCCTCCTTCATACGAATCCGTAAAAAAACAGAACACGGGTCTCTTAGTTTCCGAGAAACGATAGGGAAGAGGGGAAGGGGTCAAAAAGGGGGTGTTTGGCACTTTATCCTTACTTGAGAGAGTTACTTGTTTACGAATCTGTCAAAATATACCCCACACCCCCTCCACCATCTGGGAGAACAATTATGTCAGTCAGTGGTAATCGAAAACCGGAAATGGCACGGCCGCCTTCTTGAATTTCTGAAATGTCACAATTTTCCTAAAGTAACCAGGATACAAGCTACCTGTCAGTATAAAAACGGCGGCTGTATGTTGACTTTGGTAGAATAAAAGAACTCGCCAAAGTCGGGTCGACCCGAAAATTCATGCCCAATGGACTTTTAAGATTTTGAAACCCCTTAAGAACCCCTAATTAATCTAAAACGTTTTTCAAAAACGTAGCCCTTTACCCACTATAAAAACGTTACCCTAAAGTTTACTTGTCGTCGCCCCTGAGTTACACTTCACCCACTCAACCTTCGTAACGCTACGGAGGTCGCCGGCTCGCTTCGCTCGCCACCTCCCCCCTTCGCCCCACTCGGTCTCGTAGTTTCGCTCCGCCGAGCCATATCCCTACCACCACCGGACAGGTTTCGACGCCTACTATAATATTTGTCCAAACACATTATGGCTATCTTTAACCGTTACGAAGTTACAGCCCTTTCAATTTTAGGGGAGGTTGGGGAGGGTATACAAATTTCAACGCCCCTCAAAAATAAAAAGTACTAAAAAAATCAAAAAGCTGCTACGTGTCCTAGTTTCCGAGATATGGTGGGGGGAGGTTTGAGGGGGGGAGAGGGGGGAGTTCTGAAAAATGATTTTGACCAACTCTGGGGCCCTTTTTACGAATCTAAAAAAAGAAATGTTCAAAGTGTCTTAACTTCCGAGATCCGCCTGAAGGGGGTGGAGTAGGGGGCAAGGGGGGCAATTTTTAAAAACGGTTTTTACTTTTCCAAGCGTCCTCTATACGAATCCGTATTATAACAGAACACTGGTCTCTTTGTTTCCGAGACACTATAGGGAAGGGGGGGGGAAGGGGGTGAAAAGGAGGGGTCTGGCATTTTTCCCCTATTCGCGAGAGTTACTTGTTTACGAATCTATCAAAATATACCCCCTTCCCCCTCCACCATCTGGGAGAACATTATGTCAGTCAGTGGTAATCGAGAAACCGGAAATGGCTCGGCCGCCATCTTGAATTTCTGAAATGTCAGAATTTTCCTAAAGTAACCAGGATACAAGTTACCTGTCAGTAAAAAAACGGTGGCTGTACCTTGACTTTGGTAGAACAAAAGAACTCGCCAAAGTTGGGTCTGACCCTAAAATTCAAGCCCCAATGGCTCTCGGGGTTGCCAGTTGAAAGTGATGAAAATGGTCAAATGTCATTTGAGGGACCCCAATGTTGCCGGCTAGTCAAAGTCTCCTTCCGAAATGTCGTTATTTCTACTTTTCAGGTTTTTGGGGAAAATCGGGAAAAATACCCTAGAAATGGGGATTTTTTTTGCACCAGGCAACACTCCTTGACGAAGCACACGACCGGTTCATACAACACAATCCAGTCGGGGGATGCCAGCTGTCCCATTTATCGCGTCGAAAATTGGGATTTTTCGTCGTTTTTACAAGATGGCCGCCACACTGTCCGCCATTTTGTTTTTTTGAAAAGTCATAATTTTCCTGAAATCTCAAGGATATAGGCCACCGACCGGTGTACTTGGTGTTGCCAACTTTTGAGTTTGGTAGAACAAAAGAACTCGCCAAAGTCGGGTCTGACCCGAAAATTCAAGCCCCAATAGCTTTCGGGGTTGCCAGTTGAAAGTGATGACAATGGTCAAATGTCATTCGGGGGACCCCAATGTTGCCGAGTAGTCAAAGTTTCCTATTGAATTGTCGTTATTTCTACTTTTCATGTTTTTGGGGAAAATCGGGAAAAATACCCTAGAAATAGGAAAAAATTTTGCACCAGGCAACACTCCTTGACGAAACACACGACCGGTTCATACAACACAATCCAGTCGGGGGATGCCAGCTGTCCCATTTATCGCGTCGAAAATTAGGATTTTTCGTCGTTTTAGCAAGATGGCCGCTGCACTGTCCGCCATCTTGTTTTTTTGAAAAGTCATAATTTTCCTGAAATCTCAAGGATATAGGCCACCGACCGGTGAACTCGGTGTTGCCAACTTTTGAGTTTGGTAGAACAAAAGAACTCGCCAAAGTCAAAAAGTCCCAAAAATTAAAATATTCAATGGCTCTCGGGGTTGCCAGCTGAAAGTGATGAAAATGGTCAAATGTCATTTGGGGGACCCCAATGTTGCCGGCTAGTCAAAGTCTCCATTCAAAATGTCATTATTTCTACTTTTCATGTTTTTGGGGAAAATCGGGAAAAATACCCTAGAAATGGGGAAAAATTTCGCACCAAGCAACACTCCTCGATGAAACACACGACCGCTCGCTACAACTCGAACCCGTCGGATGTTGCCGACTACCCGAAAAATCGATTTGAAAAAAGTCGAAAATTCCAACGGTTTACAAAATGGCCGCTACATCGTCCGCCATCTTGGATTTTCAAAATGTCATAATTTTTCTAGATTGCCATGGATATTACCTACAATTCGTCAACGTCGAAATTGGCGACTTTGGAATTCGGTAGAACGAACCAATTCGTCAAAGTCGAGTGAGAAAAGTCGAAAATTTCAAGACGTCTTGGCGCAGCCGCCATCTTGTTTTTTTTTTTTTTTTTCCTTTTTTCATAAATCATTCTACATCTACTATAGGACCTGCGAGTCGAAACCCGTCCAAGTCTTTTCCCCACCGAAACCGGAAGTGGACCCGGCCGCCATCTTGGATTTGAATCTCCTCTATAATTTTCCTCTACTCACTTGGTGTTGCTACACATAATTGCAAAACATACCCCTGACCCATCTCCCACCCATTCCGAGAAACGACATGTCAATCAGTGAGTGAGTGAGTGGCTTTGTAGTTTTATATAATATAAACTAGTATTTGCGTGTTGCGCGAGGTGCAAGCACCTCGCGTGCTTTTTTCTTGGTAGATGTTTCACTTTTAAAACCCTTAAATGTAGTAAAAATATCAAACATAACCTTTTATTCTTTCACTTTTCAAGTTCTAGTGAAATGCCAAATAAAGCCCAAAAGGACCCGAAAGGTTGCCATTTGATTAAGCTCTTAATAAAGTAAAAGTCTAGAGAAAGCCTAAGAAAACCTATTATTGTTGTTTGATTGAACTTGAACAATTAACTAAAACTTAAAAATGATGTGAGTACATGTACTTTTGCACCATCGAAAAACGATACTCATGATGAAAAATTTGAAAATTATCGTAGCCTCTATCTTGGATTTTGATTTTGACCTCACTATCGGCTTTAGTATTCTCGAAAACCATGAAAACGACTCCCATGAAGAAAAATTAGAAAGTTATCGTAGTCGCCATCTTGGATTTGGATTTTGACCTCACTATCGGCTTTAGCATCCTCTAAAACCATGAAAACGACTCCCATGATGAAAAATTAAAAAATTATCGCATACGCAATCTAAGGATTTTGATTTAGACGTCACTATCGGCTTTAGAATCCTCGAAAACCATGAAAACGAATCCCATGACGAAAAATTCGATTTTTTTTGCCGTCGCCATCTTGGATTTTGATTTTAACCTCAATATCGGCTTAAGCATCCCAGAAAACCATGGAAACAACTTCCATATGAAAACTTAGAAAATAATCGCAGCCGCCATCTTGGATTTTGATTTTAACCTCACTATCGGCTTTAGCATCCCCGAAAAACATGAAAACGACTCCCATGACGAAAAATTAGAAAATTATCGCAGCCGCCATCTTGAATTTTGATTTTGACCTCATTAACGGCTTTAGCATCCCAGAAAACCATGAAAACGATTCTCATGGCGAAAAATTAGAAAATAATCGCAGCCGTCATCTTTGATTTTGATTTTAACCTCACTATCGGCTTTAGCATCCCCGAAAACCATGAAAACGATTCTCATGGCGAAAAATTAGAAAATAATCGCAGCCGTCATCTTTGATTTTGATTTTAACCTCACTATCGGCTTTAGCATCCCCGAAAACCATGAAAACGAAACCCATGATGAAAAGTTTGAAAATTACAGCAACGGCCATCTTGGATTTTTATTTTGATCTCAGTATCGGCTTAAGCATACTCGAAAACCATGACAACGACTGGCATGATGAAAAATTACAAAATCTATCGCAGCTGCCATCTTGGATTTTGATTTCGACCTCACTATCGGCTTTGGCATCCTCGAAAACCATGAAAACGACTCCCATGATGAAAAATTAGTCCCAGAAAACCATGAAAACGATTCTCATGGCGAAAAATTAGAAAATAATCGCAGCCGTCATCTTTGATTTTGATTTTAACCTCACTATCGGCTTTAGCATCCCCGAAAACCATTAAAACGAAACCCATGATGAAAAGTTTGAAAATTACAGCAACGGCCATCTTGGATTTTTATTTTGATCTCAGTATCGGCTTAAGCATACTCGGAAACCATGAAAACGACTCCCATGATAAAAAAATAGAAAATAATCGCAGTCACCATTTTGGATTTTGATGTTGACCTCACTATCGGCTTTAGAATCCTCGAAAACCATGACAACGACTGGCATGATGAAAAATTAGAAAATTTTTGCCGTCACCATCTTGGATTTTGATTTTGACCTCACTATCGGCTTTAGCATCCCAGAAAACCATGGAAACGACTTCCATGATGAAAACTTAGAAAATAATCGCAGCCGCCATCTTGGATTTTTATTTTAACCTCACTATCGGCTTTAGCATCCTCGAAAACTATGACAACGACTGGCATGATGAAAAATTACATAATCTATCGCAGCTGCCATCTTGGATTTTGATTTCGACCTCACTATCGGCTTTGGCATCCTCGAAAACCATGAAAACGACTCCCATGATGAAAAATTAGAAATTTTTTGCCGTCGCCATCTTTGATTTTGATTTTAACCTCAATATCGGCTTTAGCATCCCAGAAAACCATGGAAACGACTTCCATGATGAAAACTTAGAAAGTAATCGCAGCCGCCATCTTGGATTTTGATTTTAACCTCACTATCGGCTTTAGCATCCCCGAAAAACATGAAAACGACTCCCATGACGAAAAATTAGAAAATAATCGCAGTCGCCATCTTGAATTTTGATTTTGACCTCACTATCGGCTTTAGCATCCTCGCAAACCATGACAACGACTGGCATGATGAAAAATTACAAAAATTATCGCAGCCGCCATCTTGAATTTTGATTTCGACCTCACTATCGGCTTTGGCATCCTCGAAAACCATGAAAACGACTCCCATGATGAAAAATTAGAAAATTATCACAGCCGCCATCTTGGATTTTGATTTTGACCCCAGTCCTGTAATCAGCGACTACGAAAACCATGAAAATGACACCCATGTCGAAAATAAATAAAAAACAAAGCAGGAGCGCGTACACTCTAGTTAAAAACTTTGATGTTGACCTATTATTGACTTTGTTTGTGAAAATCACAATAAAATAAAATAAATAATTTTAAAATCCTTATGAACCCCTAAAACAATCTAAAACCTTATTTAAAAACTAACCTGTTCCCATAATGAAAAGGGTATTATTTAAATGGTTAGCATAGTATTCGTATTTTTGTGAGCAGAAAAATATAATCTGCGATCAGAAATAGCTAATTGATCAGCAACTCATGGCCAGCAAACATTCCAAAATCAATCACCAATCTAATTCATTCTGGATGGCTGTTATTATTTTAGTACAGCATATTAATTATATAAGCTGCAATGAGCTGCTCCTGTTTAATAAAATTTTAGTAAGCACTCAGAGGGTAAGCAAAAAATTCATTTTGAGCTGCATATAAAAGTAGCAAAAATAATTTACTTGTCTAAAAATAGAAATTACGCTGAAAGGATCGGATCGGGCGTAAATAAAAAAAAAGCTGCCGCCCTATCTCCCGTCAGCCATGTCGTCGGAGCTCCGCCGGCCTTCGGCCTACGCTCCTCATGTCCCAAAATCGGACTTTTGGGACCAATTAGTTATTTTTCTCACCATGTTTTAAATATGCATACTAAGCAAATACACTCCTTATAGACATGTTTTCTCTGCTGCTTTCTCGAATACCATGAAAACGACTCCCATGATGAAAAAATAGAAAATTATCGCATACGCCATCTTGGATTTTGATTTAGACCTCACTATCGGCTTTAGAATCCTCGAAAACCATAAAAACGACTCCTATGATGAAAACTTATAAAATGATCGAATACGCCATATTGGGTTTTGATTTGGACCTCACTATCGGCTTTAGCATCCTCGAAAACCATGAAAACGACTCCCATGATGAAAAATTAGAAAATTATCGCATACGCAATCTAAGGATTTTGATTTAGACGTCACTATCGGCTTTAGCATCCTCTGAAACTATGAAAACGACACCCATGATGAAAAATTACAAAATTATCGCAGCCGCCAAATTGGATTTTGATTTTGACCTCACTATCGGCTTTATCTTTCTCGAATACCATGAAAACGACTCCCATGATTAAAAAATAGAAAATTATCGCATACGCCATCTTGGATTTTGATTTAGACGTCACTATCGGCTTTATCTTTCTCGAATACCATGAAAACGACTCCCATGATAAAAAATTGAAAATTATCGCATACGCCATCTTGGATTTTGATTTAGACGTCACTATCGGCTTTAGCATCCTCGGAAACTATGAAAACGACTCCCATGATAAAAAATTACAAAATTATCGCAGCCGCCATATTGGATTTTGATTTTGACCTCACTATCGGCTTTATCTTTCTCGAATACCATGAAAACGACTCCCATGATGAAAAAATAGAAAATTATCGCATACGCCATCTTGGATTTTGATTTAGACCTCACTATCGGCTTTAGAATCCTCGAAAACCATAAAAACGACTCCTATGATGAAAACTTATAAAATGATCGAATACGCCATATTGGGTTTTGATTTGGACCTCACTATCGGCTTTAGCATCCTCGAATACCATGAAAACGACTCCCATGATGAAAAATTAGAAAATTATCGCATACGCAATCTAAGGATTTTGATTTAGACGTCACTATCGGCTTTAGCATCCCCGAAAAACATGAAAACGACTCCCATGACGAAAAATTAGAAAATAATCGCAGCCGCCATCTTGAATTTTGATTTTGACCTCACTATCGGCTTTAGCATCCTCGAAAACCATGACAACGACTGGCATGATGAAAAATTACAAAAATTATCGCAGCCGCCATCTTGGATTTTGATTTCGACCTCACTATCGGTTTTGGCATCCTCGAAAACCATGAAAACGACTCCCATGATGAAAAATTAGAAAATTATCACAGCCGCCATCTTGGATTTTGATTTTGACCCCAGTTCTTTAATCAGCGACCACGAAAACCATGAAAATGACACCCATGTCGAAAAAAAATAAAAAACAAAGCAGGAGCGCGTACACTCTAGTTAAAAACTTTGATTTTGACCTATTATTGACTTTGTTTGTGAAAATCACATTAAAATAAAATAAATAATTTTCAAAATCCATTTGAGCACTTTAAACATTTTGAAACCCCTTAAGAACCCTTAATACAATCTAAAACCTTATTTAAAAACTGACCTGTTCCCATTAATAAAAGGGTGTTATTTAAATGGTTTGCAAAGTATTCGTATTTTTGTGAGCAGAAAAATATAATCTGCGAGCAGCTCCTGTTTAATACAATTTTTGTAAGCGCTCAGAGGGTAAGCAAAAAAATTCATTTTGAGCTGCATATAAAAGTAGCAAAAATAATTTACTTGCCTAAAAATAGAAATTACGCTGAACAGATGATCGGATCGGGCGTAAATAAAAAAAAAGCTGCCGCCCTTTCTCCCGTCAGCCATGTCGTCGGAGCTCCGCCGGCCTTCGGCCTACGCTCCTCATGTCCCAAAATCGGACTTTTGGGACCAATTAGTTATTTTGCTCACCATGTTTTAAATATGCATACCAATCAAATGTACTGCTTATAGACATGTTTTCTCTGCTGATCAATCATGAAATCTTGCTGATCAAGTAGTTTTTTTGCGGACTGAATATTTATTATGCTCATGTTATTGTAAAATTATTTGTGGAACAAGGATTGCTGCCTGATTTTTGAATTGTAAACGACATCTTTGTGTCGATCAAATTATTTAAATGCTGTTTTTTTGTGGCTCACCAAATTTTATAATTGCTAAACAATTAATTACTTTCAATAAAAAAAAAAACGTTACCCTAAAGTTTGTTTGTCGTCGCCCTGACTTACGCTCCAATCACTCAGCCTTTGTTACGCTACGGAGGTCACCGGCTCGGTTCGGTCGCCCCACCACCCCCCTTTTTTTGCACTCAGCCTTATCTCTACTACCACCGGACAGGATTTGACGTCTACTATAATATTTGTTCAAATACATAATGGCTATCTCTAACAGTTCCGAAGTTACAGCCTATTTAATTTTAGGGGAGGTTGGGGAGGGGAGGGTATACAAATTTCAACGCCCCTCTAAAATAAAAATAGTTAAAAAATCAAAAAGCTGCTGGGGTTTTAAAAATTATTTTGACCAACTCTGGGCCCCTTTTTATGAATCTGAAACAAAATGTTCAGTCTCTTAACTTTCGAGATCCACCGCCTAAAGGCCACAGCCGTCAGTCAAGTAAATAATTATTCTTCAAAGACCTAAACACCTAAAATTCGACACAAACTGATTTCCCGCCGCAGTGGGATGGACCGCTTGAACGACCCCAGGACAAGGTTTCGGAAACCGGAAATGGCACGACCGCCATCTTTGAATTTCTGAAATGTCACTATTTTTCTAAAGTAACCAGGATACAAGCTACCTGTCAGTATAATAACGGCGGCTGAACGTTGACTTTGGTAGAATAAAAGAACTCGCCAAAGTCGGGTCTGACCCGAAAATTCAAGCCCAATGGACTTTTAAGATTTTGAAACCCCTTAAGAACCCCTAATTCAATCTAAAACCTTTTTCAAAAACTTTACCCGCTATAAAAACGTTACTCAACCTTCGTTACGCTACGGAGGTCGCCGGCTCGCTTCGCTCGCCACCTCCCCCCTTCGCCCCACTCGGTCTCGTAGGTTCGCTCCGCTCAGCCATATCCCTACCACCACCGGACAGGTTTCGACGCCTACTATAATATTTGTCCAAACACATTATGGCTATCTTTAACCGTTACGAAGTTACAGCCCTTTCAATTTTAGGGGAGGTTGGGGAGGGGAGGGTATACAAATTTCAACGCCCTTCAAAAACAAAAAGCTGCTGCGTGTCCTAGTTTCCGAGATACGGTAGGGGGAGGTTTGAAGGGGGGGAGAGTGGGGAATTCTGAAAAATGATTTTGACCAACTCTGGGGCCCTTTTTACAATTCTGAAAAAAAAATGTTCAAAGTCTCTTAACTTCCGAGATCCGCCTGAAGGGGGTCGAGTAGGGGGCAAGGGGGGCAATTTTGAAAAACGGTTTTTACTTTTTCAAGTGTCCTCTATACGAATCCGTATTAAAACAGAACACTGGTGTCCTAGTTTCCGAGATACGGTGGGGGGAGGTTTGAGGGGGGGAGAAGGGGGAGTTCTGAAAAAAGATTTTGACCAACTCTGGGCCCCTTTTTACGAATCTGAAAAAAAATGTTCAAAGTCTCTTAACTTCCGAGATCCGCCTGAAGGGGGTGGAGTAGGGGGCAAGGGGGGCAATTTTTAAAAATGGTTTTTACTTTTCCAGGCGTCCTCTATACGAATCCGTATTAAAACAGAACACTGGTCTCTTTGTTTCCGAGAAACTATAGGGAAGGGGGGGGAAGGGGGTGAAAAGGAGGGGTCTGGCATTTTTCCCCTATTTGCGAGAGTTACTTGTTTACGAATCTATCAAAATATACCCCCTTCCCCCTCCACCATCTGGGAGAACATTATGTCAGTCAGTGGTAATCGAGAAACCGGAAATGGCTCGGCCGCCATCTTGAATTTCTGAAATGTCAGTATTTTCCTAAAGTAACCAGGATACAAGTTACCTGTCAGTAAAAAAACGGTGGCTGTACCTTGACTTTGGTAGAACAAAAGAACTCGCCAAAGTTGGGTCTTACCCTAAAATTCAAGCCCCAATGGCTCTCGGGGTTGCCAGTTGAAAGTGATGAAAATGGTCAAATGTCATTTGGGGGACCCCAATG
Source organism: Eugnorisma glareosa (assembly GCA_947578425.1). Classification (NCBI taxonomy): domain Eukaryota; kingdom Metazoa; phylum Arthropoda; class Insecta; order Lepidoptera; family Noctuidae; genus Eugnorisma; species Eugnorisma glareosa. The sequence continues at coordinate 15,114,622 of OX387970.1, read as the reverse complement.
TTGCCGGCTAGTCAAAGTCTCCTTCCGAAATGTCGTTATTTCTACTTTTCATGTTTTTGGGGAAAATCGGGAAAAATACCCTAGAAATGGGGAAATTTTTTGCACCAGGCAACACTCCTTGACGAAGCACACGACCGGTTCATACAACACAATCCAGTCGGGGGATGCCAGCTGTCCCATTTATCGCGTCGAAAATTGGGATTTTTCGTCGTTTTTACAAGATGGCCGCCACACTGTCCGCCATTTTGTTTTTTTGAAAAGTCATAATTTTCCTGAAATCTCAAGGATATAGGCCACCGACCGGTGTACTTGGTGTTGCCAACTTTTGAGTTTGGTAGAACAAAAGAACTCGCCAAAGTCGGGTCTGACCCGAAAATTCAAGCCCCAATAGCTTTCGGGGTTGCCAGCTGAAAGTGATGAAAATGGTCAAATGTCATTTGGGGGACCCCAATGTTGCCGGCTAGTCAAAGTTTCCTATTGAATTGTCGTTATTTCTACTTTTCATGTTTTTGGGGAAAATCGGGAAAAATACCCTAGAAATGGAGAAAATTTTTGCACCAGGCAACACTCCTCGACGAGACACACGACCGGTGCATACAACATAATCCAGTCCGGGGATGCCAGCTGTCCCATTTATCGCGTCGAAAATTGGGATTTTTCGTCGTTTTTACAAGATGGCCGCTGCACTGTCCGCCATCTTGTTTTTTTGAAAAGTCATAATTTTCCTGAAATCCCAAAGATATAGGCCACCGACCGGTGTACTCGGTGTTGCCAACTTTTGAGTTTGGTAGAACAAAAGAACTCGCCAAAGTCAAAAAGTCCCAAAAATTAAAATATTCAATGGCTCTCGGGGTTGCCAATTAAAACGAACCAAAATGGTCAAATGTCATTTGGGGGACCTCAATGTTACCGGCTAGTCAAAGTCTCCATTCAAAATGTCATTATTTCTACTTTTCATGTTTTTGGGGAAAATCGGGAAAAATACCCTAGAAATGGGGAAAAATTTTGCACCAGGCAATACTCCTCGATGAAACACACGACCGCTCGGTACAACTCGAACGCGTCGGATGTTGCCGACTACCCGAAAAATCGTTTTGAAAAAAGTCTAAAATTCCAACGGTTCACAAAATGGCCGCTACATCGTCCGCCATCTTGGATTTTCAAAATGTCATAATTTTTCTAGATTGCCATGGATATTACCTACAATTCGTCAACGTCGAAATTGGCGACTTTGGAATTCGGTAGAACGAACCAATTCGTCAAAGTCGAGTGAGAAAAGTCGAAAATTTCAAAACGTCCTGGCGCAGCCGCCATCTTGTTTTTTTTTTTTTTTTTACTTTTTTTTAAAATCATTCTAAATCTACTACAGGACCTGCGAGTCGAAACCCGTCCAAGTCTTTTCCTCACCGAAACCGGAAGTGGACCCGGCCGCCATCTTGGATTTGAATCTCCTCTATAATTTTCCTCTACTCACCTGGTGGAGTTACACATAATCGCAAAACATACCCCTGACCCATCTCTCACCCATTCCGAGAAACGACATGTCAATCAGTCAGTGGTCTTGTAGTTTTATATAATATAAATACGGTCAAACTAAATCCTACCGTCTGAGCTGCTTTTTTCCAACCACCAGAAATCGGGCAGGAACTACGAAGTTCAGAATCGATAAAATTTCGGTCACGAATCAGTCGCATGATCGCCACTCTAAACGTAGATTAATTTGATTAGTGCGCAAGTGTGTGCGCAAACCCAGATGCTCTCTGTGTTGCTTTACATAAATAGTACAATGAATGACTGGGGGCCTAAAATGGAAGCTTTATCAGAATCATAATAACTATGAGTCACGTTAAAAATTTAAAATTCTTAAAATGGTCTTTATGTGTATGATCACAAAATCCATTTTAAGAGATTTAAATTTTTAACGTGATTCGTATTATGATTGTGATAAATTAGCATTTTAGGCCCCCTGATGACGGTAACCCGTCACGACCGGGGAGAGATCAGGCGCAGGAGCAACGGGAAGTTTTCCAAGGGACAGAGGTGTAACACCACCGACTTCCAAACTCCGGACTGAGAAATTCCTAATTCAAAAACCCAACTTGATCTTACTTGATCTAGGAATTGAACCCAAGCCATGGTGGCCATGGCCATGGGATCTGGGTTCAAATCAGCTCATCAGTCAGGTTCGCGACCACGACACAAACAAAGCAGTCGAGCAAAATTAGCGTAACTAAGATTAATATACCCATAATTCGCACTAAACAAGACTGACGTAAGCGCCACTAACAGAATAACGTCACAAATGAAAATGGTACAAATTCGTGTAATATCAAAGTTGACGTTCAGAGTAATAAGTTTATCTAGTTCGTGTGTTTAGTTGTATAACTATCATCTTGGCTGTTGTAACAACGTCACGTCTGCGATCGAAGTCGTTATCAACGCTAGCATTTATGACAAGTGGTCTAAGTAATAAGCGGTGATTTTTTTATTTATTTATGTACACACAAAATACCTAATAGCACATTACGTAGGAAAACACAAAGGTACCTACTGCTTATTTCTTCCAAAAGACCTGCGAGAGGAAAGTTGGACTAGAAATGTAGGGTGTCGGGTACGGGGTGTGGGTAGGTAGTTGGATGTGTGTGTGTTTGTAATGTATGTATGTGTTGTGTGTGTGTGTTCCTGGACTTGAGTTTTTTTTTTTAAATATAAATCTCTATACAAAAACAAAACTTGTTCTCAATCAAGTCACGCCTAGATTTCTAGATTTTGTTGATTGTTTATCACTCGTAGTACGACAATTCAAATGTGGATGTAAAACTCAATGCTAAAACAATTAGAGTTGTTTTTCGCAGCCACGATGATTTTCAGTCCGAATGATTTTAACGAAGTTATCTACATTTGCATTTCTAATGTCTAGGTCTACGAGTACCTTATTCCGAAAACTACTTCGAGTAGTCCTCATCACCAATGTACCCAAAACTAAACCATTTTTCTCCGAAAGCTACATTAATCCTAATATTTCAACGAACAGACATTTATCTACTTACGAATCTCCTATCTCGACCCACTCTTGGAAATAAATTATTCACAGTTACTTACAGTAGGTAGTAGGTATCTTAGATTGTGAGTTGTGCCAGATCCCAAGTCTACATGAAAAATGTTAGTGGCGGGCCGAAAATGTCCGGCGTAACGTAAGTGGCTGAAAATCGTTTCAGCACTGGCCGACTCCAATTGTTGGCGATTTAATGGCTGGATTCTGTGCATTCGTCCGATAGCACTAAAGCGCTTTAGTTAAAATGTAAGCCGAAGGTAAAAGCGCTGTTAGGGTGCATTCAAACGATAAGGCTTTTGTTCATGCTCACCTTTACTTTTTATGTGGGATCGTGCTGACGTAAGATAGCTTCATGATATGACGCTGTCGAAAATTTATACACAATTTTATGCAGCTAAGGCGAAGGTATTTTGTTGTGATCTGAGCCTTTTAATTTGTTTTTTTTTTCTCATGGGATATCATCAAATAACTTCTCCCGCTCTGGGCTGAGCAGGGGGAGTGTCAGACTTTTACTGACTAAAACCCATCCATGTTCCTTCTTTTGCCCTTTGTGTTCTAGGGGCGCGGTATCTCTTTCGAACAGTCCCGCAACCCTGGCAGGGTGGTCTGAGCCTCATGTATCGATATTGAAAAGGTATGTAAGATAAGATATGGATATATGTATGTAAAAACATGCTCGTATTCTCTTGTGTTATAGACAGATTTCGTTGTTTTTTCTGAAGCCCTCGTCACGTTATACCGATACGCTTTCTATTTATTACTCTGTGAAATTTTGTATTTACACATGTGTTATAGAAATGCAGTGACATACATTACTTTAATGATATAGCTTAACTTCTAATCCAATGAATTTCACAGACATTGCTGATTGCCGAACGACCAGTAATGTCTGTTTACGGTCAGCAGTCTTTAAATAAAATATGTTATGAATCGAAACTTAACAAGACAGTAACTAAACTTCAAGACAGCATCTAAACTTCTGAAGTTTACTTCTACATACTTGCTGACACGAAAGTGTTGAACAAAAATATAAAAGCATTAAAAGTTCTAAAACTCTATAAATATTTTACGTAGCTCTCAGGCCTGATGGTGTTATAGTCTGAAAATGTTTTATAACTGAAAACTAACATTTTACACCTGAAGCTCCAGGTATTTCATAGGTAAACAGGCACATAATTGAGTAAATATCATGGTTTAAAAGACACAGCTGCTAAATTGGTCACGACAATATTGCTTTGACTCAAGTACTGAAAAAAAAACAATATCCTCCAGTAGCGAAGAGTCAATTTTTGTAAGAGGTAAGCCGGAGTACATATCTTTAATGTGAGTAAATTATTTGTCCATAGAATACTGACTGTGCCATTTTTCAAAGGGAAGCCAGTAGGAATCGGGTTGTATAGAACCTTCGCCACTGATACCCTCTTTTTGAGCTAAGTAAATACCTGTAATCAGATACCAACAATTATCCTATCTTACATAAATACTTTCAATTGCCTGTTTCATATATTTAGAAGCTTATATTTAACTTGCAATGTTTGTTGTACGTATGTTTGTGTGTTTGTTTAGGTCAAATCTTGCAACTGAATTTTAAAACAGTTATACCTATTCCTATTGAGCTGAATTTTTGCATACACGTTTAGTTTGGATGACAATGCATGGTTAGCTAAGTGATGTCTAAATCCAATAGGTCCGTCCTCACAAAGATGGCGGACGAGTTATTTTTTATGGACCTCCATGACATAGGTCCAAATAAAGGGTTTGATGAGAAGAATACGAAAAAAATTACGTCACACCTATTTTAATTTAAAAGCTTGTTTATTTTTTATATATAAGCTTGTTTTCGACCAAAGTCTCGGAAAATTCTACCTTTTGTTGTAAGTAAATTGCTTACACACAATAGAGTTATCAGAAGCACCGTATTGCCGGTGTTGCCATAAAATTCTATGCAACCTCTAGACTTGACTAAAAAGTACCGGAAAACCACAACCGCCGTGCTACGACCAGTAAATTACTTTGATTTTTAGACTAGATACTGCTGTGTTTTTGTGAAAAGTTAAATTCAGGTGTATGTTGTCGTACATTTTGTCAAAATCGGTTTCCCAGCCACGATTTTCAATAATTTTGCAACTGAAAATTTTCTTATGAAGCAACCCCATTTTTGTCCAAATACAAGTAGATGATCAATAACTACAATACTAAATATTTCATCAGAGGCGATTCATGATACTTATATAAATAAAACTAATAAACCTCCTAAAAAAGTTAAAAATAAAATATAAGAAAATCAATAAGTTGTTGTTGTAAATTGTTGTCTTCTACAAAAATACCTACATACTCGTAAACTGTAAAGACGGATATTTTTCTACTGAATTAATTAAGAAGTAATGCTCTAGGTTAAATTTTGAATCATCTCTATATTTCTAGGCGAAAACTTAACTTATCTTCTTAAATCTTTAAGAAGATAAGTTAAGTTTTTCGCCCTCGATTACAAACTAGTAATACACAAACTAGTTTCATAGTTTAAAAAATATTTAACTGAAAAATAAATACGACAAACCAAATGTTTTCACTTACAATAGAAGGGTCGAAATGTCGTTTTTGTTGAAAATCCACGCTGCTTTCCGATCGCATGTCGAGTAACGAGGGGAAACCCAACCTGTCAGGCTTTTTTGTCTAGACCGAAAGCGGGAATACTAATTTTGACATTCTGTCCAAGAATAATGTTTTTGTTCTCTGATTTCTATCGACTGAAATGTAGAGGACGTTACGTCTTTGGTGAAACATAAATTAATATATTTTCTTTGTTCGAACGGATTTAGGGTAACGGAATCTATCTGTTCACAAAAAATACGAGTGTTCGCAACGGAACTGGAACGCTCCAACGCTAGAATTCTCTGATGCGTCGCGAATGAAACGCAACGGGCAGTCTGCTCCGGTGGCGGCCATTTTTTTCACTCTCTTCCTCTTACCACAACTGCCCGCGTAGCATGAGCACCGTAAAAACGGGTTTTGTCGACGAAGAGGCGAATTGATTGTCATTTTATTATTATTTTTATTATTACCTTCATTTATTTTCTTTACATATTATATACATTTTTAAATATTTTCAGTAACAAAGATTATATAAAAAACATTTAAAAATATAGAAAATAGTAGCCCACCGGCATCGGGAACAGGGTCCGAGATACCGATGGTCAGGGCTCTTGAGTGAGGAACCTCCTAACAATACGCGCCGTGTCCAGAAGTACTGCTTTCTGAATCAAGCCCTTGATCCAACTGCCTAGCGAGAGCTTCCTCAGATGTTCGTTGAGGCTATTGGCTATTAAGCCATTGGCCGACACGACTATCGGCACAATGACTGCTGTACTCACTGTGCTTATTTTTATTATTATTATTATTTCATTTATTCTCTCTTCACAAAGCTGACTTAAAGTTAATGTGTACAAAGAAATGTCTCAGCTGAATTCAACCTTTGTGAGAGACTGGTGCCTGATGTAGGTTTTTGGGAAAAACCTGTGTTAAAGGTCACCAGGCCCCTTCCAGGCTAGAATTAGCTTTTACAGAGATACCGCGTGAGAGTAGGAGTTAAACAAAAGGCATAAAAAAAACAAGGTATTAAACATTATGATTAAAAACAAGAAGAAGGAATAACAATAAAAAAATCCCTACCTATGATCTTGCAGAAGTTGTCGTGGAGTCATGTGTGTGAGTATATGTGTATGTGTGTGTGTGTGTGTGGGAGTATGTATCTTGTATGAGGTGTTAGTTGGTAGACTTGTAGGAGATGTATGTGTGTAATTCATATGAGCAAGGTATGAGTGAGGGTGACTTTCGTGGAGTAGGTGCAGCGAGAGTTTTTTTTTTTTAAATAGTAGCAGTTGTACAGCGAGTCGAAGGCGAGGAACAGTTTGGATGTGTGGGGATGGTCAAAATTATGTTTATTTCAGAACGGTCAAAAGATTTTCAGTTTTTTGATAGTCTAGGGTTTTTAAGTATTTTTTTATTTCTTTGATACAGATTGATCTAGTTTTGAGATATAGGTTTAGGGATTTATTCAACTTATTGTAAAGATATTGACCAAGGAAGCAATAGAATGTTTGAGGGAGCGTGGATTTGAATTGAGCCGTGGGACATCCCTGCTCTTTCGTCGGTTGTGTTTAGGTAATTTAGCGTCATACTGCATCTGGGAATGTTTTTTAAGTAACGTAAGTAGTATGAAAGTTTGTCTAACCGTGAGAGTGTCCTATTCTTTGTACAAGTCAGTAGTTTTATGACAGATTGTGGAAAGATTTCTATCGTCGCATGCATGGCGATGTTATAAATGTATGAAATGAATGACAAGACATGTCTAGTTGTATAGAAAGAGCTTTATCGAGTCACGTCGTGTCGTGGTAGACTAGAGATAGCATTGCCATGCATGCTAGATTCGCGCGACATGCGCGTCTTGTCCAGCCCCCCGGACAAGACGCGCATGTCGCGCTAATCTACTTCTATTTTCTATTTCTAACTAATTAATCTATTTCTGTAACTCATTTCAAGAGTATTAATAATATACGACGATGAAACCTATTACTGAATTTTAACTGAAGTTGATCACCCCAACACAAGTCATTCTGCTTAGTACTATGTTTCTTTGCAAACATACAATCTTTTTTCGCAGCTTATTCTACATCACGACTGCAATCCACGAACATTTAGGGAGAGGTGTACCTGTACCCCTTTTTTTTCGGATGGGAAATCATTAAATAACTCCTCCCGCTCTGGCCTGAGCAGGAGGGAGTGTCAGATTTTTACTGACTAAAAACCCTCCATGTTCCTTCTTTTGCCCTTTGTGTTCCAGGGCCGCGGTATCTCTTTCGAACAGTCCCGCAACCCTGGCAGGCATCGGTCCTTTCGGACCTCTTCCTGTTTGCTGACTCTCTTTGATGCGCGTGTGCAACACGAACGCGCCGTCGATACGGCCTGTCGTCATAAGACGGACGGACGGTGAGCTAGCCTCACCGTCCACAGGCCCGCGGTACTTGTACCCCTAAAATAGGTATAGCAGCATTCGTTCTTAATCATCCCTTTCTAGAATTAAAGGAGACAGAGACGCTTTCATACATTCTTGGACCTGACCGTATAAAGATGAAAGTGGTTTCATTTATAAGCTTATACAGGCTGTCGTTTTGCATCCTGGTCAAATTCAAGGATGTTTCTATACTAATGATTCCTGACCCGAACCTAAAGTAAAAATTGTAGTATTTTTCATATTTTTTTCTGAAATCGGTAAGCGTAAACTACCCCCTAGTTTCCATACTGACCATAATTATACTGTGGAATAAACGTTTGCGTTTGTGTGTGTGACGGCGCGTTTATTGGGCTAGGAACAGACGGGCTGCGTTTTAATACGACACATGTATAACGATTTCCGCTAAAATTTAAAAAAGAAAACAAGAAACTACCTTTTTTATTACAGATTCGGTTCGAGAATCATTAGCATAGATACCTCCTTGAATTTGACCAGGATGCAAAAGCGACAGCCTGTTTAATAGCAATTAACCATTACTAAAAAAAAAACCATTTCTCATCTTACAGTTTGGCAGAGATATCCCCGTCTCCTTTAGGTACGAATAAACTTATACACTAATGGACCCCATTGCATGAGACCAAAATTCAACATTACAATGTAATCTGCACCCAGCATCTTTCCAACGACCACAACGCACGATAAACCCGCATCCATTGTCTATTTCAGCGCCCGGCGAACTAGAAAAATGCACTTTTATGGACACAAATAAATTTCAATTCCACTTGCGTTCGTCGGCGATGTATCAACATTGGAACATTTATTCTGTCTCACTGAACTTGTTTACCACAGACAGGGACATCTACTTGGTTATGCATGCCGTGACGCGGTCAGCAAAATGCTGTGCCAAGTGCATTCGATAAACGCTATCCACTTGCAAAAGCTACATTGTGCCTCCTTTTGCTCAACCGCCGCCATATTTTGCAGGGGTTTGCATGGAATTTTAAATGTGGAGAAATAAGATGTCTTTCTAAATAAACAGGAATTATTTTTCAAGTTTTATGTGTGTTTGTTGATAGTTCTGCGCTACAATGTTCATCTAAGTAGGTATTTTCATCAAGTGATCACACTTATCGACGCTAAATTGCCTTGAACCGATCAGGAAGAGGTTTGTGCAAGCGAAGGCGAAAAACACGTCATTCGCCTACTATACGCTGATAAGTGTGGTCGCTCATTGCGGCTACCAAATATTTGAAAAATATACGATTAAAGAATACTGAACTTTTCCTCACAAATTCGGCTTTGCTCAGAAGACTCCCTACCTCCTACGTCCTACCCCTTATATAGCTACCCCGAATACGTCCAACAGAACTATCACGAAAATAAATTATCAGAAAGCTAAATCAATATACTTCACCAATTAACATGTCGATTCTATCCCAGACAGCTAATCCTAAAAGACAAACGTTCCAATTCCGTGAATTTAATTATTGACTAAACTTTGCATGAAAGCCGAAGCGGCGGGAAACTGACAATCTGACATGGCTATATTCAGCCTCATTGACAGTACAGTAAGCCAGATAACGGACCCAGAATCCATTATAATCGCAGTCTATGCTATCAACGCCATGGCTAATTAATTGATAGCAATATTGAATAAGCAAGTGAGTACTTGCAGCCAATTCGATTAGTTGTACTTGATGACAGTTGGTCTCTTCGGAATGATGTTATACCGAATATTAAAGGCCGAAACACACCGGATCCGTACACGTAGACGTGCACGTGGACGTGCACGTACCATGACGTTGTAATATATGGAACTTTATAGAGACATGGCACACCGCTTGCGTGACGTACACGTGCGCGTAGACTACATGCGTAACGCTACGCATTGCCGCTGCCATGTGTCAAACTTGCTGCGTACCTACGCAGAGCGGAACAGCAACGTCACATTGATGCGTGCAGTAATGACGTTGTAGTCAATGGCATTCCGTATTGGACGTCACACCGAACAAGTTTGAACACGCACGTATCTTTGCTGCGCGTGACTACGCGCGTGACTTACGCATTCAGTTGTATTTGTTTTCAAGTTTTACCGATAGTAAGTGATGTTTTGTTTCGGTTTTAATGATGAATAATGAAATTAAATAAAAACTCATTGTTTGTACAACACAAAAAACAAAGAGTAAAAAATATGTCATATAAAACTTGAACCCATTGTTTTTTGGCACACCCAGGAATATTCTGTCACAATGACAGTAATATTGCTTCTTCTTCATCAGATGAACTACTTGGTCCATTTACCCAATCTTCTTCAGACATCGTGCACAAGAATTGCTGGGTACGCAAAGGACCGGTGCGTTGCGTGCGTACCACGTATGCGTAAGCGTAAGCGTACACGTATGCGTAACCCGGTGTGTCAGGGGTTCACGCGCGTCACCACGCGCGTGTACACGTGTACGTCCCACCACGCATCTGGTCTGACCAGGCCTTAATGCTCTAAGATTTACTTACAATCGTATTGAATTGAATAGTAAATGTTTTGCTCCGTATATGGTTGTGTAAATGCAAATTTTCTTGTGAACATTTGTATGAATCAACTTAGTTTAAACGGTCAATATTTTAAACTTTAACTATTGCAGTTTCCATATCGTCAGTATCTACCGCTGTCTTAATTAACTTAGTCTTTATAAGAGTATGTTACCAAATATATCGTACGCCTGTGTATCCCTCTCAATGTATCGTCAAAAGCGTATTTGATACAGAACCTGACAACCGACAAGCATCTCGACAGAAACATCAAGGAAAATAGTGCGGGAATTCGTTGGATGTCACTTCGCATTCACCACATTTTGAAACTGATAGAAATAGTCGAGTCATTTTGGAAATGGCATTTTCCTCGGATGTGGTCAGATTCATAAGGTGGTGTGCTTTCCATATTGTGGACGTTTGCGACTTAAGGTGGTGACATTAGAAGTAGCTGTGCTGTAAAGATTAAAAAAGGGTGTAAACCCATAACGAAGCCGAAAGGCACTTGTTCTTCCCGTGATTGCTGTGTTTTTGTTCTTGACCATACCTTGGAACCTTCTAGATATATTCGTGTTCAAAATTATAACTTTTTCATATTTTTTTAATACTAGTTTTTAAGGTCATAGCTTTACTTTAAATACCTCCATGCCTGTTTACTATTCAACGCATCCATCAGCACAATGTGTCGAGTGCGTTAATTGAATTTTATCGTAAAACGTGATTTTTCACCCAAAACAAAAGTCGTTTCCCAGGAATTGCGTTACTTAGTTTGATGTACAGAATGCACAGAATGGTTGACGGCTTTTTGAAGTGTTCGTTTTCACCTTGTATATTGGCCTAATTTTACCCGGGTTCGGCGTCCAGTCTATAACAGGATAAAGTTGAGCATCATTTGACATGGAGCGACTGTCTTTCTAACCGCCTTAACCAGGTCACCAAAGATCTACGAATGAAAGCCAAAACGAAGAGCGTAACGCGCCCCACAACTCACTTACTGAGAACTCGAAACCACTCAGGAGATTTACTTTAATAAATATTTCCAGAAAAACACCCTAATTCATCATTCTCGTGCCCTTATCCGATTTTTTTGTGGTCGGCGCAGCATGTCTTCTTCTTCCATACTTCTCTATTACTCGTCATCTCATCAGACACCTCCTTTCTTGCCAAATTATCCTTCACACAGTCCATCTATCATTTATTTTGCCTTCCTCTACTTTTATACCCATCCACATTCATACTTAAACTTTCCTCACGACATTTTCCTAATTCATTCAAAAAATACCCTAATTATAAATGTAAAATCAAAACCGACGACAAACTCAGGTGTCAGCTTCTGAATATCCCCCATTAGAGTTGTTTATTCAGTGTAATAAGCCCTAGTTGGTGCTGTCAACGGCAAACTTGCAGCATTATGTAGGTACGTCCAGCGCAAACTTGTCTTCTGCCATTCGTGACATACACCCATTAAGGATGGAAAGCGCAGATTATTTCACAACTAACAAGAAAGCGCTTTAAATGTAAAATTACTTACTTTTTGCTAGTTATTTGCGGCTTTAAAACGCTGTATAATTATGCTAGATTAATAGATAAACTGTACTTTACTTAGTAATTTTGTTGAACATTTACTGGGAATTGTGCTGTTTTGGTAATATAGTACCTACCCTTTACGTTCTAACTAATTATAGGGTGCTTGCCAGTTACCTGTCTTGTGTTCTTGATTATACATTAGATTGCTAATGATTAGCAAAAAAGCACACACAAACTTAATACTCAAGAATTGAGGTCTAGCTAAAACATTCCAAAAATGTCTGCATTGTATGTCATTAAGTTAGACACCAGTTTAAAAAACCGAAGTACAAAGACATGCTAGGAGTTATCTCATTAGATTGCTCATCTTTCCGACCAGTGTTTCCTCAGTGTAAGTCACTCGTCTAACTATTAACTAGGTACTCCTGGATAACATTATACGAAGAGCACTTTATGGAAATCTTCAGTGTGTGCCGCTCTGGACAGCTTCACACACACAAATATACGTGACACGTATTATATCGCAGTTACATATTCAGTTTCGTTTCGACTGGAACTGTTAACTGTTTGAGTGGCAGTTTGAAATTTGGGTTGTTTTTTCTGCTATTTCAAATCATCGAGGGCTTTGACGGTGCCAATTTTTTTTGGCTTTGCATTGTGCAGTCTTCGTTTAAGATTATTGAATATATCCAGATTTCATAGGTAAGGGAAATTAATGGATTAGAAAACTGTGAATGAGACTGATTGAACACCATCCTAGACTGTTCGTATATTCAAACCACAGCTATCATTTATTTACGCTTGTCTGAAATAGCAATAATACGGCAAACTGACTGTACATAATTAACATCGTCTGTCGATCGCCATGCCTCAGAAATTATGTAAAAAAAAACCTGAATATAAATAAACGGCACCTTTCTGGCGAATTCACATTTTCACATCACACAATAATTCAATCCAAAGCATAACAAAACTAGATTTGGCAACTATGAAAGACTAATATTAGGTTCACTACCATACACTAACTCCCAAAGAGCCAATTGTCATATAAACGAAGAAATCATAACCCTCCAGAAAAACTCAGCTTAGGCATGCAAGGTAAACGTGGAATAAAACTTAAGTGTAAGTGCTGATAATAATCATAAACATTTAATCATAGTATGGTAGGGTAGCAACCCCTCGATTATGAAGAACAAGGGGCTGACTATGAGACTTATCGCGATCATATTGGAGGACATCCCTTTATCTAACTTATTTACTTGACCTCTCACAGAGAGTAGGAAAGAGCATTGATCGGTTCAGCTGAGCTTAAATCGAACTTATGGCAAGACACTAATGTATGACATAATGTGAACCCATAAATAATCACACTTAAAGCAAAAGAATAACCGAATAAATGGCGAATACGCACTTGCGCGTTACAATTTCCAGGAGGACGAAAACAAAGGAAGATATCGGTCGACAAAACATGAGAAATGTAACCACGACTAATAATCATAAACAGTTTGTCACACGGCCGTCCCTCGGATGCCCGACAACACTACGTAATTTCCCCTAGAACCGCGATTCAATCTCGTGGAATATTTCGTGCTATTTGTACACTTCCATATTCCGAACACGCAGGGTTACCTGACAAATTTATCACTTTCCCCACATTTCCTAGGGGTTACACGACGCGCCTCAAGTGGTGTAACCTAGAGAATTTATTTTTAGGCTTTGTGCGATAGATCGTGTTTTTTCTATATGTATTTGACTGTTTGTGGGAATTCTTCGGTCTACAATAATACTGTTTGTGTGAGCGTCAAAATTACTCAAGTCATTTATATTCAAATCTCGAGCTGGACACAGATTTCTTCCAAGATAAAATTTATGCTAATCTCTTACTTTCCTAAACATAGAATTCATTCAGACGTAGCAAGATAAATAGGTAGCAATATTTTGACCAAGAAACGGAGATATTTACGTCCACCTAAATAGTAATAAATAAACATTCATTTGAAATTCTGCTTTGATTATGCCATTGCGATCCGCTGCCGCGCCGTGGCTGAAATTGGCTAGCTAGATACCTAGTCATTTATTTATTTATTGATTTACTTACATTTCATGCACAATAGTGGTACATAGGCGGTCTTAATGCCATAACGCTTTCTCTACCTGTCAACTTTGTGGTTAAATAAGAACACTGTGGTAGGGTACAAAATAAATTTCTAAAAAAATAACTTCTTGCTTTCGAAAATGTATTTAAGTCTTTATAATGATACAAATATACTTAAACATCTAAAATAAACTAATAAATATATTAAAAATACCGAAATAAAAACGTCATCGTTGTTCATTAAATCCTTATCATCTAGGTTTTGTGTGAGGCTTCACCCGTGTGGTATCCGGAATAATGCACCTGATTCCCTATTGACATGGTGAAAGCATTTTTCAAATAGGGGCGTGGTTCCTAAGATTACACTCCGCATACATAAAAACTCACAAAATGCGCACTCTCTCTTTATATTATTAGTATTAGAACCTGGACGATCTAGGCTTGCTCGGCTGAAAATAGAGAAAACGAATTTTCCCAGATATCTAGCTAGATCGATTTTTGCCCGCGTAAACCCATGTATTGCAATGTGCATCGAAGTCATTAGAGCCGTTTTCAAGGACACAAATATTGCTCATTTTATAGTATATGACAGATAGTTTAAAGATGTCTATACAGGGTGGAACAGGACCCTTCACGAAGTCAACCAAGCATTATGTACATCAAAATAAGTCACTTTACGCACAAATTATTGCTGGGAAACTTTTTTTTTTTGGGGTGAGAAATCACGTTTTACTTTAGTACTCAATGCAACGCACTCAAAACATTGTGTTGATGGATGGATTGAATAGTATGGGGGTTGTGGAGGTGTTCAAAGTAACAATCTGACATTAAAAACACGAATTTAAAAAAACTTGTCCAAAAGTTTGAACTCCGTAACTAGAAGGTTCCCAGGTATGGTCTAGAACAAAAAAAATATCACAATGATGAGGAGAACAAGTGCCTTTCGGCTTCGTGAAGGGTCTTGTTACACCCTTTATAACGATGATGACGAGTGACTTGTGATATAATTAAAGACGTATATCATGTTCTTAGCCGATCACGTTTTGTCTATCCATAAATTATTCGGGGTCTACCATTATCACAAAATTAACATCCTCATTCGTCCCACTTTACATCGAGAGATAGTGGCGACAGGATTTATGGGGGGTGACAAATTTGATCACATTACAGTAACATATAGGGGTATGGCGCTATATGGCGGACCGACACGTACGCGGAGCGCCCGTCTGGCCATCTGAATCAAATCATTCATGTCTTGTTTATGCTGTGGCCATGTGTGTATGCAATTTATTTGCCTTTATCTGGATGAGCAGCTGATTAGAGCTTGACAGTTTGCTCTAGCAGACATGGACCACGTCATCAGACCTAAACTGAATTTGGAACGGGAATTTAAGATCCTATTTTTCCCATGGCTAAATTATGCTATCTACATTTTAGATACTATTCTATGGTATCCCTGGCTAACACGTAGATACCGTAGCTGAAGTAATTAAATGCGACACATAGGTAATTAAGGATATTAAGCAATTACTAACACTTAGGCTTCTATTAGGCTCGTACCTATTGATTTAGCATCTGCCATCGCTGAATCATGCAAGGACCGTATTGGTACATGTCCAGCTAAACCTAGCGACTTTTATCCGACCGAATATCTAAAATTCCATATTTTACTTCGATTCTGCCGCCGTGTGTGTAGCTTTGTGTACATGTCCTAGCTCCCCTAAGTTCACCAAAATTAATAGATAAGTATGTAGTAAAAATATAATTATTTTTTATAATTAATTCCTAAAAAGAGACACAAAGCTCTTCCATCTCCCTCCCCCTCATTCATCCGCCAACCAGCATGGTTACCTATGAAATTATTCACTTGTGTTGTTTACATTCGCGATGACCGCAAATTAACATCGCATGCGTTTGCATAACTGTAGATACCGCTACAATCTATAATGTTATACAACTCTATTGAGTTTACGAGGTATGCAGGTACTGAGACTTCGCAGATTGTGACGGTTTTATTGATTGGTTGGTTGATGATTTTCTTATTACATTATTACTAGTAGAATGCCTCGTTAGTCGTGTGGTCGCAAGCGCGACTGCATAGCATAAGGTCCTGGGTTCGACTCCCGCGTCGGGCAAAGTGGTTTTCGGTTTTTCGTTAAGGAATTTCTCTGTAGCAGCCATGGAGTCTGGATTTGTGCCCGGTTAATGGCAATAGGCTCGTCCCCTACATGGGACTTGAAACATAACTGGAACTGGATACCGGATACCGGATATATCGCTGTTCCCGATACCGGTGGGCTACTATTATTTTTTATATTTTTAAATGTTTTTAAAAGAATATGTAAAAATATAAAGAATGTGTATGTAAATGAATAAACGAAATAATATAATAATAATAATCGTTTATTTATAAAGATGGGCACATTTACAATAAAATGTCTTATCAATAAAAACAGAGCACATTTGCTTATTTGCCTGAACTAGATTGAACCTGTGTTTCAGGCTACGAACTGCGAACTACGGCTTCGTTCGGCTTTGGGGAACTTCAAAAATATAACGGTGACGTATCCGTATCTCTGCTTCATCCGATGATAAAAATTGATGGCCAACGTCTGGTAGCGAAGTAAAGATTTTTAATCAGAATATCGGTTTTCCAAATTAGGATGAATCAAAAGATTTAATTGGAACGTGTGGTAAGAAAATATTTACACTTAATATAAAAGGTGCGTTTTAAACTGTAGCTATAGAGTTATAAATCCCTAGATAAAATAATACCATATTCGAACCTAGTCAGTCAAGATAACCTTTGTTAAGTTCGCTGTTATTGCAGTAAAACTCGCATATATCAATGTTGCTGGCATATATGCCATTATAATTGCCTCCACCTCCGGGCAGAGGACTGAATCGTGAGGACTCCACCTTAATCATAAATTCCTAGCATTTCTGGTGTCCTCTGAAGTGCGGTGGGCTATAAGCTAAACCTGGCATTTTCTGGGGAGTATATTGCTCTGTGGAAGCTATTGCATCGTTTTTTTGCATTTCTCAGATTTCGGTTTTTCTAGTGGTTAAACGGTAAATTGAGATTTGTGCTAAATATACGTATTAAACGAAAATTTTATCTATTATTATGGCTAGAATGGAGGTGGCTGATGAGATGACAAGTAATTAATAAGAATGGGAGAAGATGTTGCCCAGACCCCAAATAAGTAGAGATAAGGGCAGGAGAATGATGAATGTCGATTATCAATTATGTTACCCTTACGAGTTAGGCTTTTTTTTTTTTACCGATGGGAAATCATCAAATAACCCCTCCCGCTCTGGGCTGAGCAGGAGGGAGTGTCAGACTTTTACTGACTAAAACCCATCCATGTTCCTTCCTTTGCCCTTTGTGTTCCGGGGCCACGGTATCTCTTTCGAACAGTCCCGCAACCCTGGCAGTTACGAGTTAGGCTGGCTTCTTTGACTATCCTTTCTATTTTATCAAATTCATCACTCGAGAAAACAAAATGAAGACAGTTAAGAACGAACCACGGGATGCCATAGGGCATCCCGTGGTTCGTTCTTAACTGTCTTCTTTTTGTAAATATTATTTGTATGGTTTTTAATAAAGAATATTCTATTATATTGTATCTTATAGGTACCATATCCTTTGAATCTGTGTTAATATATACACATGTTAAACTTATAAAAGGTCACAAGTCACTAATCAAAATACAATAGAATATTCAGCACTTACTTTAAACAGACAAAAACAGTAGATCATCCTACAATACAACCCACGATTTACGAACTCTCAGTAATAAATGGGGGCCATTATAGAAATCAAATGTACTACAGTAAACATTTAGCCTTTTATGTAACACGTTCATTATTTACAATATCTTAACAAAGCAGTGTCATAAAAGATTGTCATTGAACGTATTTTCAAACCAATGGCTTCCCTCATTTTCTTATAGAATGCCTCCCACCGAGACCTGCCTATTACTTATTATAAACGCTTTGATGATTACTCACATTAGGTCTGGGTGTATCAATGGCGATTTTGTTGCTATAATATTGTGTTACGTTATCATTATTTCAATACTTTGAATTCTTTACAGTAAAACACAGTTGATAAGTGTCTTGCCTCCTTTACCTGTCATCTGTCTAACTAACCTATTTAGTATGTTTTTTTTTGGAAAGCTTTGAGCAGCTTTGCTATCTTCAATCGCAATGTTTTTTTTTTTAACATTTAATATTTTAAACATATTTAATTATCTTCAGTTCCTATCTTAGTTTAGCTTGTCATTATCTTTCTTTTGCCTGGGAAGAAAAGTTAAGATATGGGTACTTTATAAAGTACGGGAATAAAGTACCCATGTAACCCATCTTAACTACTTAGTGTTTTTGCTCACTTTCAAATAAATTTAATTGTCCATGATACCATAAAGTAATTTAAATTAAGCCTGCGTCAATGACCACTGACAACATAATTATTAAGCTCAGAGGCAAGATATTAGCCTGAAACAAATATTCGACGAAATAATATTTGGTATTAATCATTGCGCACAGGAAATTGTAGAACATTTGCTCAACGTTATTTATAAAGACCAATAATACAGATTAATCTTGCGATTGCGGCTAATATCTTCTAAATGGTTATCGATATTTATATATACGATAGTAAACCTTTAGTCCAGCTAAATGACTCCGGCAAAAACCGGTACACATCGCTCAAAATCAAATAAACACAAAATTTATTAGCGGACACGAGATAATCGCTCCAAAATTATAAAGCCCATATTTACCTGAATAATTAAATTAAGTGTGCTTAGTGTATTATAATTAGAGTAAACACGAATGATTTAACTATTAAAATATTTGCTTTTCCCTTGACCACAGTTCGCCCGTTGTAATTATATTTTACAGTAGTTTATAATTGATTGAATGAAACCAAATTCGAGCAAATTAAGAGATTTATTACCACATTATTAAAATAATTAAATAGAAATACGTTTTGAGTATCAATTTTGAGAATAATAGAAGCCTATTGCTGGCGGAAAAGTTTTTGATGGGATTTTATACCGGAATCGGATTTCCGGACGGAAATTAGCAAGAAATTATAATGGAATTCTTGATAGGGGTACAATCTTGAAATCAAGTCTGAACAAAGTGAAATGATTTTTACTGCTTGGCCACAAGCTGCACGATCAAGCGAAACGATTGTTGTATGCTGCGACTGGAGAGAAAACCAATGAAGGAAATTGCTTAGAGCATGCCACAAGTTAACGCGACGCAATGGCGACGGTACTCACGCAAATGAAAAATTGCAAAACGCGCCTGTCGCGTTGCTGATCACGTCACACCAGGGGCCTTAGTCTGCTATTGCAATAGTGTCAGAATGGTCTATCATTGATTTAATAAGGCCCCGCGCAGACGAATTACCCTTTGTACGCACGTCAAACGAGTTTCGAACGCGCTTCATACGCCGTGCGCTAGGGGCCTTATTAAATCAATGATAGACCATTCTGACACTATTGCAATAGCAGACTAAGGCCCCTGGTGTGACGTGAAGGAGGCGATAGCTTTGCTTACCCACAAACATAACATAACATCACGTCTGTAATCCCCGACGGGTTAGGCAGAGCTGTACCTAATAGTACACCCACATTTCACCAGTTATGTTTTAAGTCCCATATAATAGGGGGCGAGGCTATTGCCATCAACCGAGCACAAACCCGTGGCCACTACTGAGAAATTCCTGAAGGGAAAACCCAATAACACTTTGCCCGACCCGGGAATTGAACCCAGGACCTCATGCTCAGCAGTCGCGCTTGCGACCACTCGACCAACGAGTCAGTTGCTTTGCTAATAAATAAAATAACTACTTTTTGTAAAATGAAAAAATTACCCACCTACTCATTATAATCGTTCTTTGTCTTGCAAAATTACCCTTCAACACATTCTTCGCCTATATTGCGCACTTGCAACACCATAGTGTATCTATCAGTGTACAACTGACCTCAGGCCCTACTGTCCTTAACCCAAGGCGTGACGAGTCGGCCTTCCTCCGTCGACTCCTGCTATAATTCACAATGTGCGACCTGGGTGCGTCCACCAGTTATGCAGTGATTGTCTCTTCTCTGCGTTACCAAGGTTACCAGTAATCCATACTAATATTTTAATTTGAAAGTAAATCTGTCTGTCTGTCTCTCGATCTGCCGGTCTGTTTCCATTTCACAACTAAACAACTGAATCCATCACATCCTCATTGGTCTAGTGGTCGCCGCTTGGGCTGCCGGCGCACGTGAGGTCTTGAGTTCGATTCCCAGCTGGTTCGATTTATTGGTGTTATAATAAAAAGTTTATTTCGGAACAAAAACACAAGATTAAGTACAACCAGTAAAACGATGGAAGCTGCAAAAGTATAAACTGTAGCGCAGCATACCAACGCCCTTCCCCAGATACAGAATGGAGTGATGTTCCAAATTTTTAGATTTAGCTAAGTAATTAATAATGAAAACAAAAAAAATAAGAAAATAAACAATACAGGACATAATATGCTGTGGGATGTATTTTGACGTTGAGTTAAAGTGGGAGTGTAGGGAATGGGTGTGTGGGAGAGTGTTAATGAGGGTGTGTGGGAGAGTGTTAATGAGGAGTGCATGGGGTGTTTGTGGCGGGTGTGTTTTGTGTGCTTTTGTTGGGGTGTGTGAGGGGGTGATGAGTGTTTTACACTTCCACGAGTTTCTCTGTTTCTTCATAATTTTGCGATTTTAACCAGGAGTCAAGTTTCATTTTGCATTTGGCCTTGGTTAATGGGTAGTTGTGTAAGATATTGTTAAATTTGTTGTAAATTTTTGAACTTATGTGTTTGTAATGACGACTTGCAGAGCTACGGTTATGTTATCAGGAATTTCTCAGCAGCAGCCACGGACACGGAACTTCAAGATAACTATCGAAATGTAGCTGTAACATTTGGTACACTTCTGGCTCACCCTACAAGCGTGATGTTAATAAACGATGATACTTTTAATCCAGGTAGTACGATGCATAATTTCCACATTCCTCGCAGGCGAAACCACGGGCATTAGCTAGTTCATAATATAATAACGCTGATTGTTCTGCAAAACCTACACGGTCTACGGCATCGTTTGAGAAATTAAAATCGATTATATCTCGATTTGGGCCGAAATGAATCCGTCTGTATTTCGTTGAGCGGATTATCGTTTGATCGATTTCAGGTACGAGGATTTAATTTCGATAAGAACTGGGTTGTGGGGTTATTATTCTTGTAACAATGTTGGAGTACAGATATTATGATGTTCAGTATGAATGAATGAAGACGTTATGACCTAATTTTTTTTTTTTTTGTTTTCGGTTTTTGTACTATGTTTATTTTAATGCCATTAATACTTACCGAAAGCTGTTACATGTCATTAGCATTTAGATTAGCAGTGATAGTCTAGAGTGGTGTGACTGTCGGACTGCCAAGTCATAGGTCTCGAGTTCGAACCCAAGACACGCACCTCAGATTTTTCACTCACCTTCTTCGGTGAAGGAAAACATCACGAGGGAACCAGCATGCCTGAGAGATATTTCTAGACGGCATGTAAAGCCAAGTCAGAGGCCCATGGGTGGCGTAAAAACTCTGACATCAGGTTAGGCACTAACCACACAATAAAGCAAGAAGAAACATTTAGATTAAAAAACAAAACCGACTTCTAAAAAAAACACTAAAAAAGTCTAAAATAACTTTACTTTCGGAAGTCGGTGTCTTTGTTTGTATCTTTTTTGCCACCGACTTCCGAAAGTAAAGTTATTTTAGACTTTTTTAGTGTCCACACAAATTCTTGTCATGAATTAGTTTTTACATTGTAACTAGAAGTTAGTTAAAGTACTCGTCAAGACGAATCATACGAGCCCAAACTCGATGAGGTTTTGTCGTTTTATAACGGTGTTCCTATGGCCACCGTCCAGCTCCATCATCAGGCACTGGAAACCATTTAGGACCAAAGTACTCGTCAAGAATAATCATACGAGCGCAAACTCGATGGGATTGTGTCATTTTATTACGGACTACCTGTGACCACCTTCCAGCTCCATCACCAGACCCTGGGTACCATCTAGAGGCAAAGTACTCGACAAGATGAATTATACGAACCCAAACTCGATGGGGTTATGTCGTTTTAATGGAGTTCCTATGGCCACCTTCCAGCTCCATCATCAGATCAGCTCCATGTCATCATAATATTGCATTGTCTTGCGATATACACATGCGTGCAAAATTTCAGCTGAATCAGAAGTCGGGAAGTGTGTTAAATTTAACTAGCAAGTATCACGCGACGTCGCGTGATTTGACAATTAACGTGAGGAAAACAACCAAATTCCTAAACCGATTTTGAGCAAATTTCTATGGGACCAATCGGGAAGCATGAAAAAATAATTTTTGAAATCGGTTTACAAATGACGGAGTTCTGAGGTAACAAAGAAAAAAAAAAATACAACCGAATTGAGAACCTCCTCCTTTTTGAAGAAAGTCGTTTAAAAAATGGTTTTGTTCTCCTGTAGACGTGTACATACATAGCGACCCAGTAATGCTGAACGGGATGCTACTCAAAAGAGTTGACAAATTTAAATACCTGGGACACTTTTTAACCGGAGACCTCGAAGACGACGACGTTGATATAGATCGAAATTGCAGGGCGCTAGCGGTCAGGGCCAACATGCTGATACACAGGTTCGCTCGTTGTGGTATTGTGGTGCCAATCATTCCACACGATCGAGCTCTGGGTAAGGCATACTAGACGCCCCGTTTAATATAATAACTGCTTCAAGATGCTGTTGGGACTGCCGCGCTTTTGTAGTGCGTCCGGTATGTTCGCATTTGCGCATACTAACGATTGTTACGCCATAATGCTCAAAAAAACAAGCTCCATCTTGTCAAGAGTGCGGCTTAGTTTTAACTGCATCCTAGGTATGATGATAGAGAAATTCGACGCACTTGGTTTGTCGCTGTGGAGGTGCTGGTCTGAAGAACCTAACAATTTACTTTTTGTTTTTTTTTTTCATTGTTTGTTTATTATCGATTGTGTTTAAGAACAATTGGGCCTAGTTGCCATAGCATAAGCATAATCGGCCTATAATGTTCCCACGGCTGGCACACAGGCCTCCTCTCTATGAGAGGGAATCGGCGCGCGCCCAGTCCACCACGCGGGCCCAGTGCGGGTTGGTAGATGTCACATGTCTTCGAATTTTTGGTTCTAGGCCATGACGGTTTCCTCACCATGTTTTCCTCCACCGTTTTGAGAGCAAAAAAAAAAACAAATATTTAAGTTTAGTCAACTCAATTGGTATAAGTAAACTTTTAAAAAACACAAAAAACTTTACACTTAATTAAGTGTAAAGTTTTTTTGTGTGTTTTTTAAACTTTCATCATCGAATATTGAAAAATTATAACATGGTTGGTACTACTCGTATTTAAAACAAAATATGGTATGCTCACCAAACCGGCTTATTGGTACTTAATTATATTAAATAGCCCATGATGCCTCATATTGAATGTAAATCGCCGTATTTTGTGCTCATTGAACGCAATTAAATGTAAATAACACGTCAAAATACGTTAAATCCGTAATAATTGCTAGAGGTTATGCAGTGATGAATTAAAAACATAATCTTTGATAATAAAAACGAAAAACACAGTAATGTAAACAGTTTTGACCAATGACCGCCTACTGGTCGAGTGGTTGCAAGCGTGATTGCTGAGTATGAGATCCTGGGTTCGATTCCCAATTCGGGCAAAGTGCTATTGGGTTTTTCAGCAGCCACGGAGTTCTGACTCGTGCCCGATTGACAGCAGTAGGCACGCTCCCTTATTACATGAGACTTAAAACATAACAGGCGAAAAGTCTGTCACCATCTTTCTAGCCTCTTCCCATCTGTTGAGTTGGCTTTCAGTCTAACCGGATGCAGCTGAATAACAGTATTTTAAATGAAACGACTGCTTAACTAACCTCCACAACTCAGTAACAACAGCACACGATACCCAGACAGTGTATAAAATAATTTAAAAATTCAACTTTTGATGGTGTGTTTCATGGACCTGGTGGCCTACCATGAAGTCTTAAAGCAGGAGTAATTCCATTGTGAGAAAGAGATGGCGCTAGACGACCTGTATAGCTCTGTCTCTATCCCACACTGGGATGACTCCTGTTTTGAGACGTAAGAACGAAGACATAGGACCTGAGGTGTTTCAAAATAATCAATAGTTGTGTTATATCTAAGTTAAAGAAAATATAGAATAAATAGCAAACACATAATTATAGGTACTAACAGTTCCAATAACCACAGACCGAAAGGTCATAAAATGAACGTAATTTCTACCGCCACACCTTTGGACAGTAATAAATGGTCGAATGCTATTAATATTTTAGCAATACCAATATTAATAATAAGCATGTATGAATAGACTAATAATATAATATCTTACTAAGTTAATAATTGCTCTATTATTGTCGTTAGTCATTATTTAATAGCTGACTTCATTGTCAACTAAGTGCATTTTTTGTATCGATGCAAAAAAGACATTATTACAATAGGTATTGTTACTAAAATTGCGCTGAAAAAATATGATTTCAGTTCCTGAAATGTGTACTTATTTACGGAAATCAAACGTATCCGACATTTCAATTAAGTTTGCTGTCAGTATTAATTAGTCCCTTCTATTTTAACGTGGTAGGCGTTGACTGCTGTTCTGCTAATAGACAGACTTAATTATAATAATTTTAATCAGGTGAATTTATGCTATTAATTTCTCGAGCAGTTATGCCTTACTCCAGGCTATTTTTGGACGTGTATCCAAATCCTGTCATAGTTCATCTTTGCAAATCTGCTAGACCTTGTCCGGGCGATTTTTATCGTGCGCTAAGATAAGCACTGATGGACTTTCAATTATCCGCTTAATACCGGAAATCTAGTACACGATAAAAAATATTACATACCTAATTTTGCAGATAATAATGTGAAGCTTACCTACACTTGAAATACAGAAATGCATAATGCCAGCCCATGCACTGTTAATTCGGGGTCCAGTTATCTTCACTGATGACTCGATTAATTCGTCATTAGATGTCTCATCAAAGTTATATATGATTTTGTATCTTACCCTTCAACAAATAGATTCTTCATTAGACCTGTCACTTTGTCATATACATCACGCTTTGAGAGACAATCCTATCGTCAAGCTGTAATTAGATTATTTCTATCCTTCTACAGTGGAAGCTTCAATGATTCAATCAGAATCAATCATTGACTGTTCATAAACCTTTCATATTTTCAATTCTTTATTGATTTTCCCATCACAAAATTATTATGAAAGCCATTTATCCAGCCATTTTATCAAAAATCGTCCCCAAATCCACTAAATCATACAGCCATTTACCAAAAACGCTCACACAAGGATTTTTTGCGATATCCCTGACCACGTGCAGTCGGGAGCAAGAAGCGACAAAACTGAAACAGATTACAGCTCGCCTTTTTATATGCAACAGATGTTTAGGAAGTCAGACATGTTTCGCCAAGTTGCGGGCTGGGCTATGCTAAAGAGTTTTCACTTTGTTTTTGTTGAGGCTGTTGCAGAAATCTGAATATGTTTTAATGTTTTTGCTGAATTGGGAGATAATAAATTAATGTTGGTATTATGTGGGGACACTTCGACTTTGATTTGGCCTAGCCTTTTCCCAATTATGTTGGGTTCGGCTTCCAGTCTAAGTGGATGCAGCTGAATACCAGTATTTTACATGGAGCTGCATATCTGACCTCCACAACTCAGTAAGTACGTGAAAATACAATACCCCTTGGTAAGACTGGCTGTCAAATATCTACGAATGACCAACGTACTTTCCGAGGCACGGAGGAAACTTGGCATGACAATATTTGTGTCACTTGTTTAATTTACTATTTTACAATATTTTCTTACCTTTGTATAGATTCTTTTTTTACCGATTGTTTGTGAATGTGTGAACATTATAGGCTCTGTAGATTCCCAGATGCTCGATAACTTTTGTTAACTTTTTTTTTTTTACATTTTTTGTGTAGTAAGCAACGACCTACTGTCGGGCCTATGCTGTCCCCCCATACCTAAGTACTAATGCTGTAACATGATAATATTGTAACACCAAATGATTTGAAAAGAGTAACCATGGAGTTTCTTGCCGGTTCTTCTCCATAGGAAACGACCAACCCGAACCGTGCACCTTTTTGTCGACTAGGCCTATGTGAAATAATTTTTTTTTGATTTTTATTTTTTTTGATCATGTAATGGGTGGTCACCCATCCCCTCACTAACCTAGGCAAGCGCAGCTTAACCTGAAGATTGATACGAGCGGCTGTAATTATTTAGTCACGACCTCATCTCGCACCTCTCACGGTATGTTGGCCTAGTTTAGTATGAAATTTTAATAGAATAAGGGGCCAGCTTATACGTGACGCCAGTGGTACCCGTGAACATTACGAAATTCTTTGAGATGTAAGATATTGTGAAAATGGATAGCTATTTATTTTTATCTTAGAAAAAGGAAATACTTGGCATTTACGTATTAACCTCGTAAATACCTTGAATTTTTATTTATTTAACTTAGAAATGGAAACCACAGCAATTTAACTTGACTAATGCTTAGAAAAAATCAAGTTACATTCACATTCAACAGCTATGATTCACGTTGTAATAGAATGGGTAGTGATGAATGAGCTTAAGAGATTTACTGCACCTAAGTAGTTACATTAAAGGTTACCGACCCGGCCACCTGAGACAATTCACTTAACTACCTACCTTAAACTACAACACAGCTTACTTAGCTTCAACAACACAACCTACCTAAACAAAGCATATAGGTACCTCATAAGTAGTTTTCACGGTTTATTCCCATCTACCCCCACTGGTCTGTCCCCACTGGTGGCAGTTGCAACTATTTGTTGCATCCACCACCGTCTGTTTAGTCGCATGCCTAGATGTTCGTAAATCTAGGTCGTGGTTCATCCTGGACATTAAGATGACGACACCATCTTGTTTTTGGCCAATATTGTTTGCTATGGACGCAGCATGAGCTTTTCAGAAATCCGAGCCATTAGGAGCCATGTGGCATGTACACCAATCCGCAGTGGGCCCATATGTTGCAATACGGACCAGTCCCTCTCACTGGGAGGCCTTATCCCACTAGTGTGAACTAATAAAAAATCCAGAGTTCATGCCGATACAACAATAAGAAGATCCTAACTAAATATTTTAAACAAAATTTTTACTAAATATTTCCATAATTAGCTATCTAAATACATCAGCCATTAACCAAAAGCCCACAAAAACGAATTGAAAAATGAACACCGTTTTTATCTTTTATGATGGGCGCATAATGTATGGCGTATGTCACTTGTGGGATCATGACTAATTGTTCCAAGCGCCATTTATCAAAATCCATTCACCGCAGTTAGAACCTATTGGTACCGACAGACACACAAATAGGCATAGGTGTGGTACGTAGGGTAAATTATGTAGGTAATACATGTATTGCTAAGTCGTATGAGTAATCTAAGGCTGATTGATACCAGTCAATTTTGAAAGGAATTTGGAATTTGAATTTTATGACTGATTTAAAATTTAATTATTGTAATTATTGGGCTGAAAACGCTGGCGCGATGAGCCAGAGGCGTGATTGGCCGGGGAAAATCGCACGGAGTGAAGAGTGGAGGCTTTTGCCCAGCCGTGGGACACTATGGCTAAAGAAAAAAAAATTGGGCAGGTTGGCAGATTAAAAGTTTGTTTTTTTGGTCCTGACTATAGGTTTAGCTCAAGGGACATCGGACGGCAATGGTGATCAACAGCGCCTGAATCAAATAGTTGTCGGTAAAAAAACTCGTTCATGGCTAGCAATAAGGTAGGATTAGTTCGGTTTTATAAGTACAAAACACTATTTCTAATTTCCAAACAAAGTAAAGTAGATATACGATTCAATGAATGTAACTTCTAATTCGACTGCCCATTGAACTCTTGTAATGAATCGTTATTGCACATTCATTCTAGTTTTAAAGCTGTAAGCATTTATACTTAGATAGTCATTTTATTTTGTTTATGTCTTTATTGCTAGCTGTTGCCCGCGACATTCGTTCGCGAGAAGATATTTAAAAAAATATTTCTTCCCTTTTGGAAGCGGATTTTTTAACAATTTCCAGAGTTTTTTTTATTTTTTGCACGGAACCCTAATTATTTTTCTAAAATAAAGTAGCAAGTCAGACCTTATAACATCAGCTATCTGCCAGTAAAAGTCCCGTCAAAATCAGTGCAGCCGTTTCGGGGATTAGCTGGAACAAACAGACAATTTAAATTTTCATTTTTTTTTAATTTTTTTTTATGTGTTTTGTTACAAGTACCGTAGGTACTTTCAGATGAATTCAGTAAAAAGCTGTTATTTTGATATTACATACAGACATTCAAATTTTATTTATTTGTAAATAAATGTAAATGTATATAGATGTATAGATAGAAATAATTAAAATCGTTATCAGTATAACAGCTTCACTCCCGTCTAGCTACAAGTAGAAAAGTCTTACTTTAGAACCCGTTGAATAATCAAACCTCCCACATACCAAAAGACATTAAGCCATGCTTTCGGCATCACTTGAGTTCAAAGCGTACGTGTTTCAGCACCAAAGACGTCCTCGACAGTCGGAACTTATAGCTTTTGTCCTCGCCCTGACTTTTCTGCAACACTTAGCAAACGTTTAAAACTCCATTGTTCTACTGGGTGACGTTTTAAAGCTATTTTCATTGTTTCGTCAGGCACATTAATATGTTTTCACTGCAGTACAATGGTTTGTAATTTTGTTGCAGTAACAATTAACGAAGGCAAGGGCTGTTTTCTTATATGTGTTGGTGTAATTTTGGCTGTTTTTAAGCTCTGTGACGTGTCAGTAATTGGAAAAGCTTTTTTTTTTAAGTCCAGCAGTGGGCTTTGTCTAATGGATGTAAAAACCCCTAACGAAACCGAAAGGCACTTGTTCTCCTTGTCATTGTGTTTTTTTTTCTACCAAACCTAGTTATGGAGATATTGGGACTCAAAGGTCCAACATTTTCACAAATATTTTTTTTTATACAATTTTTTAAATATTATAACTATACTTTAAATGCCACCTTTCCATCAGCACAATGTTTTAAGTGCGTTAAATTGAGTCTTAGGTACAGTAAAACGTTATTTTTCACCACAAAAAAAAAGCTTTCCCAGCTTTAATTTTTGCCTTGAGTTACTTAATTTGAGTACAGAATGCTTGGTTGACGGCTTCGTGAAGGGTCCTGTTACATCCTGCATAAAAAACGTATTAAAAGTTTTGTCTAGTTCGTAATTTTCCGCGTAAATCGACCTCTTTTCTTGCTCTAAAGATAATGTTCTGGGTAAATATGATCACAGTTAGGTAACATTTCACCACTTAGGCAGTGTAATCATATTTCCTTACTGTGCCAACTTGAATACCAAGGACACATGAAAGGTGAGGGTTAAAATAAAGTCATTTCGAGGAAAATAATATAATTGTGAAAAGTAAATATAGAATTTGTTTTTAATTTAACTCTAAGATTATAATAAAAAAATATTTACGAGTATTTAAACAAAATTTGAAATAAATGTTGTTTGAATACCCCTGTACGTTCAACGGTTTTTTTATTTTCATGACGCCGTATAAATGTGTTCAATCTCCTTTGGTCACTTTCTTCCTTTCTTTTCTTTCCATGTCTAAATACTGATTGCAAGTAGTAATTTTGTATTCGTTTTTTTGATTACTGTAGTAAGGACTACAAACTAATCACTTTAAACACTTAGAGCGCGTTTCAGCAATAAAGCTCTTGAACGAAGTTTAAATGTGATGATCCCGTACAAGTTTAATGGTGAAATTCGCCCTTAATCGAAAACCACCAACACTTACACAAGTAACGTCCTAACAAAC
This sequence comes from Eugnorisma glareosa, assembly GCA_947578425.1. Classification (NCBI taxonomy): domain Eukaryota; kingdom Metazoa; phylum Arthropoda; class Insecta; order Lepidoptera; family Noctuidae; genus Eugnorisma; species Eugnorisma glareosa. The sequence continues at coordinate 15,084,439 of OX387970.1, read as the reverse complement.
TTCAATTCTCAATCAAAGTTCCAACTACACAAACTCTTGTCACTATGTAGGCAGTATCGCAGTTAAAATCGCAACTTGGCGCTAAATCTTACACTCATGTCGTGACATAAATCGACCGTCAGATGCACACTGCACGGGCCCGATTCCCTCATCTGTCTGAACCGAGACAACTAATTTGTCTGCCATGTAAACGCGACTCCGTATTGCGACTACGAATTTTGAGAAGCGAATAAATCTTAGCGTTCGTTGCGAGTTGCGACAGAAACGTGAGTGTGTGCCAAACCTTAGTGTTTGTTTTTGTGTTTCGTTTGAACTACTTTCGATGTTGAAAACTGTCGTTTGGATGGAAATTCTTTTGTGTCTATGGGATTTTTTATGGGGATTGAAAGTTAGACTGCTTTGTTCGTTCACATTTCATTCCATGTTTAGCTTAAGGAAACAAAAGTAAAACACGATTTAATCATGACAGTAAGTTATTATGCCTCGGTGGCAATTATCTTTTCAATCAAACTAAAACGGTTTTATTTCGCTAGAGAAAAAGTAAATATTAAACCAATTTACCTTATGAAATATGATTTATGTCCTTAATAGGGCAACAATAAATTGTAGTCAACTTTTCCATTTGTTTAGTAATATTAAACGGGTAATTGAGAACACGTGCCGATTGGTTTCAATTCAACTAATACACCCTATTAGACATAACTTTACCTGACCGCTAGTTACTGGAAATTAGTGTGACAAATCATAATTTTAAATTAATTGGTAATTGCTACCGTCGGCTTATAAATTGTTACATTATTCTCAATATTAAATTAAAACATAAAGCAGTCAAAGGCGTGAGAAATAATTGAAGGGTTCTCTTAAAAATTAAACTGTAATATTTCGTGTGGCAATTATCTTAAACGACTTTAAATGTCCCCAATACAGATAGTTTGTCAAGGAAATTGAGTCTGTAGTAGTTTAAAAAAAAATACAGGTACAAAACTAGATACGAAATTCCAAATTAGATTCATTTTTTTTCATAACGCGATGGCAAATTTACAGCTAAGATCTACAATGACTTACTATAAGGTTATCATAGATTACTGTCTAAACCGCTTTTTGTTTAGTAACTAAACTACAGTCCACTTTATTCCAAGTCATTAGATAGGTACGTTTAAAACTAAACATAATTATTTAAAACATCATTCTGTTTCTGTCTATTATTTGAAGATGACAGAAAGAGTTTTTATTTTATTTGTCTGTATTGTGTAACTCCTGGGCAAAGGCCTCCCCCCATTCGTTCCACTTCTCTCGATATAGATTATTTTTAATATGTTGAGCACTAAACGCAATAGTAAGTAATGGTGCAAGCGGACCTAACACGATGACTGACTGTAAATACAGTCAAAAAGAGAACAGCCAAATAAAAAAAACAAAAGCACATTTTTTTTAAATAAAAAGAACTGTCATACTATTCAAAATATCCACGTACCTTCACAATTTAAAACTAAAGCCTACTCCACACGAGCGGCTATTACTCATCGATCGCAGCTTCAGTCGCGTATCGCTTAGTAAACACTTGGCATCACGTCGCACACTCAATTTGTAGCCATTGGCGCCCTCTGTCGGTATAAAGGAGTCCATGCAATATGCACTCTGCTTTATACGAGTGTTGTACGCGTTTAAAGATAGGTATTTTTATTTTGAAATTGGCTGATGTTTTGTGATTTTAAATTGTTGTTTTAGTTTATTTTTCTATGTGTTGATATTGATGAGTTCTGTGTTATGTAAAAGAATGTTTCAGGCCTAAGAACTGGGATTTTCTTTTTCATGGCTATAATAGAATAAATTCACGAATCAAGCCCAACATACCACGGCTTTTCTTTGCAATTTTTTCTTGTAAAGGATTGCAATTAAAATAAATATTCAAATTAACTACATTATAAAGACAGCAATTCGTATATTGTTTTCATTTTAATTGTTTGTCCATAATAAAACATTTAATTACCTACCTCTTGACCAACCGGAATTACATATTAACCAATGAAATAAAAACAATGCGGAAATAACAGTACTTATGGTGTACCTACTAACTTAACCCACTTCTAATCGGACAGACAAAACACTATAATTATACGCAATAAAAAAACATGTACTTCACGCCCGTTCCCTGTATAGAGGAAGTCCGATACTTATCTAAAATACGGACCTAAAATGATCAAACTTGCTTTTGGTATACATTTTCCGAGATAAGTTAACTCGATTATTCAAATTGCATAATAAATATCGAATGAGCTATGCCTAAATTGTAGCGACAGCACTAAAAGTTAATAAATATTTTCTTAATTTTTTTATGGGCCTTTTCACGACTGACTTTCGTCGATTTTTTTTATTTTTTCGGATGGGGAATCATCAAATGACATTTGATCTGCCAGGGTTGCGGCACTAACAATCCCCTTCGCTCCACCCAGAGTGGGATAATCAAATCATCAAATGACCCTTTTTCTTACGTTTGGGAAATCATCAAACCTCCACTCTGGGCGGAGCGGCAGGGAGTGTCAGACTTGTACTGACTAGAATCTATCCATGTTCCTTATTTTGCCCTTTGTGTTCCAGGGCCGCGGTATCTCTTTCGAACAGTCCCGCAGCCGACCCCAAGTAAAATGCGACAAAGACAAGAAGATGCTGATGATGATTGGTGAAAAGCTAATTAGTTCTTGAATTTCTTCTTTTTAGTTTTAATTAACTCTGTTCAAATTATATTGTTCACGTTCAAATATATATTTTTACTGTCGTCATTTGTTTATATGCTGACTGTACTTAAAACTGGTTTTGATAATAACCTTTATTCCGCGGTTAAATTTTTGCAAGTTACATAAACTAGGTGAAAACTAATTGGTATTGTAATTATAAATTCAAACTAACTAAATATGATACCTACAATATTGATCGGTTGCTATTGGTAAGTATTAAATGAACAAATTGGTGCGCTTTGAATGTAAATGTTGATTTTTATTAATTGTTTGTTGTTGCTCGACACATTTTGCTAACTGTGAGTGTGCAATGTTTTGTTCTAAATTAAATCCAATGTTGTTTCCTTTTTTAAAACGATATATTTAGTCAAGCTACTGTAAGCCAAAAAGCGTAATCATTTGAAACTACGATTGATACCTGTAATTTAACCTCTTAAAATTATGATAATATGATATTAATAATTATTATCTTAATATGTTAAACACCCTGTCCGATCCGTGAGGGTATTATTAGTTTTCGAGATTAGATTATATTTATGTGATAACAAGTAAAAAAAATACCCCGATGAAAATTAAATAAAAGGTACTAAAATTAGGAAACATACAAGGCAACACTCCGTTTGCTTCCCGGGCAATGACGTCATAAACAAACAATTGACGATCGAACATATTAGTTTGGTAGGGACGATCAGTTCCATAGAGTACGTCTATCCCTGTGGCGGTCTACGTTTTTGACAGCGGGTATTCAGAGTTCCAAGTTGACGTTTTAGTGGCTAATACCGAAGATGATGTTGTCACGTTTTAAACGTTTGTTAGATTTTAAGGAAATGGTGGTAAAAATCATGCACTTTAAAATTCATTTAATATGTTTACTTTCAAGAAAATGTTTCTTATTTTATTTGGCAATGACATTGGTATACGTATATGCCCCTTTCGGATCGGATAGCGTTTTTTTAAACATACTGTATACCGGTTTATTTAGTAGTACCTGCAGTTTTAGTTTTCATCAAAATCAGAGTGAGACTTTGAGTATTTTTCGCTATTCTTCATAGTTTTGGATTTGGCCAACCACACCCCATTTGAAAAATTCACCCTGTATATTGACAAAACCATTATCGTTGAGCAACAAATAAGACATCACAGTATCTTTTATAAGATGATTCATTTCCTAGATGGAACGTGCCAAAGAAACCTTATAAGCCTAAGGGAGTGTTGGCACGTGGCAAAACCACACGGAGTCAAGGACACGCATTCTTTCAAACTGACTTTCGTTCTTAATGTAATACAAATAAAGTTCGATAAAAAATATTAATATCCAAACTATCTCACTTATGGTAACAGTACAATGTTGCACCTACACATTCTACTGGAAAGTTGTACATCAATGTTGTCGCTATAGGCACGCTGCACGCTGTAGGCAAAAAATCCTTTGGCCTAACGTTTGAAGAGTAAAGCTATCGACTAATTTTGACAGAATTTACATATGAAAGCCGTATGGTGTCACTTACAGATTTTGTCCGGTCAAACGGGCGAGGTTCTCAATGCGAACTATTTTAGTCGCTTTTAGGGTTAAGACCGTAATTAGGGTTGACTAATATCTATTTTTAGCCAAATATGTTTAAGTTCAGACCAACTTTTGGGGTAATCCCAGGCGCGAAATTCGAGGAGATAAGGCCGTTTTTATGGATACATGAAATGTCTAGTCCAGCGTTTTTTAAATGGGGATTCCTAAATAATAGATCTATAGAAATTAGTTGAGGTCATATCGCCACATGTTCCTGTTGTAATTATCATCACGTATTCAAATGATTTTCACTAGCTACATCCGTGTGCCGTGGCTCTGCAGTCTTGACATAGATAGCAATGGCAAAACAACTGAATTCGGTGGCAAAGCCGTAACGGTGCAGATTTAAGGAGCACGTGAGCCGGACGCGACCTGTCGGTGTTAGCTTCCACCTTAAATCCGCATCGTTATGACTTTGCAACCGAATTTGGTTGTTTTGGAATCGCTATCTATGTCGAGACTGCAGGACCTGGGCTACACTCACGTTACGGTGTTCTTCTAACATTTTAAGTTAACCCAACACAGTCATGTACTCAAAACAACTTTGGGATCATAAATAAATACGTGATTCAGAGCCAAATTCAGAGTTGTAATGATTTTATTCCTTAATTTTCTTAAGACTTTTTGATGACACAATCTTTTTGCTCAATCCAACAAACCATAGACATGTTGTTCTGGTAAGGTAATAGGTTAACGCTATACAACAATAAATATAATCGTTCAAGTGGCCTACGTCTTAAAGCAGGAGTAATTTCAGTGTGGAAAAGAGATGGCGCTAAACGACCTGTACAGTTCTGTCTCTTTCCCACACTGGAATTACTACTGCTTTAAGAAGTCATAGTAACCCCCAAGTCATGCGAGCTTTAGGTCTAGACTCCACCAAAGGGGAGACGAGCGGAACTGAGAGATGTGCAAGTATCGACCAATTAAAGGAGAGACGAGAGAAGCTCTCGGTCTATTTCAACCAATGTGATTGGTTGGTTTCCCGCACATCTCCTCTGCGCCCCGCTCATGTCCGCTTTGATCGGGTTCGGGCCCAAGAGGTGAGGAATGCCTGTAATCGCTTGACGGGTTAATGGGAACGTGCAGCTATAGAGTACCACTCTTAGTTATCTCATTATCATTCATAACTGATTATTACCTCCTCCCGCACGGTAATAAATAGAAAGGTTTCTTAGCCTAGTAACAGTTGTCACTCGCCAGGTCATCCCAAGGATCAAGGAGTCGTGACTCCAGGCTCATTGTTAGCACGAACCGGTCCTAGCCATCGCCGATCGCATATTTATGCAAATTTATCGAAAGCTAATGACGATTGTTAGATTTAATTAGGTCTTCGAATACATGCGTAGGTACACAGTATGGTAATGTTTGAGCTGTATTAGACACTGATCTGATAGTTGATATTGTGAGACACAAATTGCTATTAATAGGGACCTACTAATTGTTCATGTAACAGTATGACCAAAGCTTCCATTATCTTCCATCATTCTATCTACTCCCTACACACTGTGCTCAGCAGCACTGTAACAGTAATAATTTGCTTTTAAACTAGGCCTAAATATGATCATTTCAAACCCTTGAAATAAAAGGAAGTTACCAATTACCACTTTCAAATTGAGATGACGTAAATTACATCACATAGGTAACCCACTTTGTCCTTTAGTTAACTTTTAGAACAACATTATCGTATAACTTATGCATTTAGATAAAACCAAGCCACGGTTTAGGATAACTAATAAGCGTGGTCGGTAACTGTCAGTGTTATCTAGTTCCTAGGAATTAGCATGCAGGGTAAGACCTAGGCGTGGTTCTAGACCATATGGTCTATTATCAGGGCTTGATAACGTGTTAAGGTTGTGATTGTATTCAACGTTTAGTGAACTATAGACATGATGCACAATTTGATTGTCAAACTATATTTGCATCGGTGTTTCTTGCAACCTAAGTGAATACAAAAAAATATGAATATAATAATATATATGTAATGAATACAAGAAAATTACAACCTAATTTTGTAGAATCAGATAAAAAGCACTTTGTGCTGCCATTGATTCAGGACACCTTAATATTTTTTTTTTTTAATATTTTGGGTTTGGATGTGTTTTAACGACTACAGATTATATTTTTACTCTCTGACTATCACAAATACCATATTTTTAACCATAATCGGGTATTTAATTAAAAAAAAAAAACCGAATTGAGAGCGGCTCCCTGATTTTTTCATCGGTTAAAATGCAATTTCTTCAAATCTGATAGAGTTTTAGAGCATTTAAGAATGTTCTTAATATTCTAGCGGTAACCTGAAACATTAATGGCCAGAAAATTAACTGCCGTCAGGTTACATTTTTCTGGTAAAAGGTACCTCATCAATTTAAAATGACATCGCTAATCAATCTTAAACTCTAATTTACTAGTTTTCAACAAAAGCTAAGTTCTAAATTAAAAACTGTTCACAAATTAGTTTTGTAGAAGCTTTCTTAGCGCTTTTTTCTAAGTGAACTTAAATTAAACTTTGATTAACGAACTTGAAAAATTTTTTTCGAAGAAAAAAAGAGCATAGAATAAAAATCATAGAACAGTAATCAACATCGTTTATGGATACTTCCTGTTCACACTAGTTTAAGACAAACGCTTTGTAAATAATATAATTAATGTCGCAATTAAAACGAACGACTACAAATGAATTAATACAACTGCAATCAATAGCTTCGTTTACATTTTGGAACAAAATCGTGCCAAGACAGGAAAACACAATTTTAGTGTACGGAATTATAAGATTTAGTTCTATGTTTCTCGGTGAACAAAGGAATCGGTTCGCGCAAGTAATGCTGCCTGACTGCATTAATAAACTCGCCAAGTTTTTTGGCAAGAAACTTGTTTGTTAATGCCGCGGTTAAAGCTTTTACGGGAGCGGTCCGCGGTCAGTTTTACACCGCTCGCCTATTTGAACATCGTTAAAATTGAATTTCCTATTTAAAATGCATGAGGTGCAGTGTTGCAATCGGAAATAAAACACAGCGAGCATCCGTTTACACGATTTATGTCTAAAAGTCGGGATTGATATCCGAACAGGGCGGAGAGAGTACAGACTAATAAAATGCTTTTCGTAATATTTAATTTATAAAATTAAGAGATTTAAGCAGTTATTCATTTACGGTCTTAGCCTATTGTGTAACGTTCTGTACGATAGGACAAACCGACAAACAAATTGCCGGAAATATTTGAATAAGAATGGGGACATTCTCGGGGACACTAATGTGCGAGGCGGGAAGCCCGGACGGTGAGGGCGCCCTTAATATCTGTTTTATTTTTTCCGGATTTGTATGAATGAGGACAACAAACAGCGCACCCTCTATTGTGGGGATGCGACAGCACAAAAAAAACACGTTCGCGCCCAATAATATTATTTTTGGTGAGTAATTTTATGACTTTATTTGCCGTCGCCTTGTATTTCGGAATGGGATACGAGGTAATATGTAGATTAGGCACCGAATAAAAACAGAATAATTTCTGTAATGGCTTTGTCCCAAAAGCCGTACGCAGTAAGGGTAATATCGTAGTTAATTCCAAGTCTTTGTATAGCGATTGGACATAAATAGAAACGTTCATATTCCCCGTTTTGTCAACAAAACAAACTGCTAAGCGATCCGAGCTCGCAACACTGGATCAGTTACCACGTTTTCTTTCAATATTTCCCAATTTGATACGGTATTACACCCTCTCGGCGAGACAATGGAAAGTAATCGTCAGTGACAAGGGAGTGGCCTAAATTTCGTTAAAATAAAAGCGTACAGAGAGCGTAAGATATAGCGCCTACGTGGTCTCCGTGGATCCCGAGAGCTCCTACAATGGAGAATTGGAAAAAGCTTTTATAATCCGGCGCGTGACATACATGTTCAAGCGGCTATATCTTACGAACCTACCCACATAGTACGGTGGCACTCGCGAGAACCACCCGTTATTCTTTTTTTTTCTTCTAACGTACTATTATGTTTCAGTGTTCGATTTAAAATACGGTGGAAGACACCACGCACACCCACACACCACACTACCACATAGACATTTTTCATTGGTTATTAAAAATAAAATCAACTGTTTCCTACGAAATTGCAATACTTACTACAAAATGTATAGAACAGCTGTTTTTTTTTTAAATAACGGATGAAAAATTTCTATGAAGTTATATGAAGCTTTTATTACAGGTTCAAAGATCGCATCACAGGGTTCGAAATTATCAAGATAATTATTTTCTTTTTATCTTGATAATTATCAATGGATAAAATAAGGAATGAGTACATAAGAGGAAGTCTAAAAGTGGCGCCACTTTCAAACTTCCTCTTATGTACTCATTGAACTGAGGTGACTGAAAAAATGTGTAGTAATCGGTTATCGTGGTATGACCATGTGATGCGGAGGAATGAGTAGAATACATTGAGGAAAATGTTGAGTATAATTGTAGATGGCTATAAGAGTACAGGAAGACCAAAGAAACGATGAATGGACTGTGTGAAGGATGATATGGCTACAAAGGAGGTGACTGCTGAGATGACGAGTAGTAGAGAAGTATGAAAGAAGAAGACATGCTGCGCCGACCCCAAATAAGTTGGGATAAGGGCAGGAGAATGAAAATGATGATGAATTATCAATTATACTATATGATGATAATTAATTATGATGATGATGATAATTCTTACTTTAAATCCGCATCATAACTATGAGATATTATTAATTTTTTCCATTACTTGAAACGTGAAATACCCTTATTCATAAACTTATCGTTGACTCGATTGGTGGAACGTCGTATCTGATTTTACTAGTAATTTGGTGTTAGTGTAAATACTTAGTCAAATGTCTTTGTCAACTTGATTTCAGATAAATTCGAAAAGATAAGAATATTCGCCATAATATTATTTGGACACGTTCAGCAGTTGGAATTAAATTAATGTTTTGGAATTCAATATGGAAACCAAATAGGTTAATGTAATTTCGCCATTTAATCTAACTATTGTAATCGAATGTACTCTATACCAAAATGAACTAAATAATTGTTCCCGCTGTTTGGTTGGACACAATTGATTAGAAAAAAAAAGTGGTATAGGTACTTCATTTACCACAAATTGTAGAACTCTATTAATTGTACTTCCAATAATACCTACATCTTTTTAGTCGATGAATTAAAGGAAATAAACGTAGTCAGATATAACTCACGTACGATCAGGGCAAACGTTAGGGTTGCCACATTCATCAAACTAAATAAAGAAGTCTTCGAAATATTGGAAAAAGGATAAGTTATACAGAATCTGACCCGGGCGAAGGGAAAACTAGTGTGCTAAGATAAATCAGGCTTCAAAGAAAATCGGCTTTGAGGAATATTTTAAGACATACTCATATTTTATAGTACCTAACTATGTAGTGACGGCCGCTTCTCAAGAACTAGGGTGCTGTTAGGAAACCTACAACGCGCGTTTTTCAAATGCTTATTAACCTAATTCGAATATTTTCTTGGACTCACTTGGATTACTTTCCAAGTGAGTCGATATACATAGTTAATCATCTTTAATTTGTTGCAAATTTTTTTTTTTTACTTTTTTTTTTTTTGTACAATTGAAATTTTTGTTATTGTTCTTTTTTTTAACTGTATTTTCATCTTTGGAACGCTGTCGTTTCCCTCTTGTAGGTGGGCGTTAATAGCTGCGACGGAGTTTTTTACTAATGTAGCTATTAACGTACGCAAACAATTAGCTAAATGTGTTTTTGTTCCAATAAAGATATTTGATTTGAATGAATGTTTTTTTTTTTTTAATCATGCTGAGGAAACCTTTACTCTAAGTCAGAAATCGGCTATACGCATCATGCAAGCGTGGTGATCAATGATTTCTCTCTACAAAAAATAACATCACGCCTGTAATTCCCGAAGTATTAGGCAGAGGTGCACCTATAGACACCTAGACACCCCTTTTTCACCAGTTATATTTAAGTCCCATGTAACAGGGGGCGAGCCTATTGCCATCAATCGGGCACGAATCCAGACTCCGTGGCTGTTACTGAGAAATGCCTTATGGAAAAACCTAATAACACTTTGCCCGACCTAGGAATCGAACCAAGGACCTCATGCTCTGCAGTCGCGCTTGTGACCATAAGACCAACGAGGCAATCCAAACAACAAGCAGCATGGATATAATAACAGGCTAATATTCTTATTACACAATAACAGACGTTCGGGTCGATCTTTAGGTTAAGCCGTGCTTGCCTAGGTTGGTCTGTGGATGGGTGACCGCCAATTACATACCGAGTTTCCTCAATGCCTCGGATAGCACGTTAAGCCGTAGTAACGGCTGTCATTTGTAGATCTTTGACAGTCGTTACAGGTAGTCAGTGGCCCAAAAAGTCTGACAACCAGTCTTACCAAGGGGTATCGTATTATCCAGTTAACTGGGTTGTGGAGGTCAGATAGGCAGTCGCTCCATGTAAAATACTGGTATTCAGCTGCATCCGGTTAGAATGGAAGCCGACCCCAACATGTTGGGAGAAGGCTAGGCAGATGATGATTCTTATTAAGGTGGAAGCGCAAGGGTAGCCCGCGAAATTTAAATTTTCTTAGGTTTATTGCAATTTGCAGGTCAGTGTTAGGTTATATGTTGAAGAAAATATTAATCGCGCCAGTAACACGTATGGAGTTACAGAATTACAATACTTCAAATCATCAATACAACCCTCCAAGTTCATGTAACCATTCAATGATTATTTCATGAAAAAGTCACTCAATGGAGTAAAATGAACTTGGAGGGTTGTATGTAATATTGTAACTCCATACGCGTTACTGGCGCGATTCATATTTTCATCAACCTACAACCTGACACTGACCTGTAAATTGAAATAAACCTAAGAAAATTTAAATTTCGCGGGCTACCCTTGCGCTTCCACCTTAAATGATAAAGCGCAGGCCACACCACCAGCTGGCGGGCGGGCGAACGAAGCGAACGACGCGTCGTTTCACCTCTTTTCATACTTTCGTTCACACCGCGAACTATCGAAAGATACGAACAAAGTATGAAAAGGGTGTCGTTCGCGTCGCTCGCCCGCCCGCCAGCTAGCGGTGTGGCCTGCGCTTAAAGTGGCAACCTTGGGTTGATCATGCGTAATATTCCTTGATATTCACCAGACAGAAATTCGATATACCACCCCATTAGTCTTTCCACATTGTCGCCTCACAAACATACAAAAATCCAGCTTTTCACGGTATGTGAGTGTCGGTAATGGATAATGTTACTTTCAATGCGAATTTATGTTAAAAGAACTCAAGTATTGCTCATATTTTTTATTTGAGGCTACGTTAAGCGATTTATATGGATTCTTCTGTATTGTTGATTTTTCTTCTTTACTTAAAGCTCTCTTTTTTTTTCGTATGGTAAATCGCCAAATGACTCCTCCCGCTCTGGGCGGAGCAGATGGGAGTGTCAGACTTGTACTGACTAAAACCCATCCATGTTCCTTATTTTGCCCTTTGTGTCCTAGGGCCGCGGTATCTTTCATATACGATGTTTAGATAGACAGTTTTTTTTAACCAGTGCCACACACTAGGATTTCCTGTATCGTGGGAACATTTACAAACATTTAAACTCACATACACAAACAGCCAGACCCGAAACAACTATCTGTAGGTCATACAAATATTTGTTTCGTGCGGGAATCGAACCCGCCACACGCAACGCAGCAGCCAATCCGTCAGCCACTACGCCCGTCGTTAAATACATTTTATTATGAACACCGTAGCCAGCCTCAGAGGCTGAACTGCGAGATGCCATCTCCAAAAAACACCATGCAAGTTACAAGTTTAAAATGTAGATAGCCCTTCGGCCGTCTATGAAACCGTAGTTTCGTAAAGATTACATAGGGTGACACAATAGACGGTATTACCGGTATACAGGGTGTAATCGGACCCTTCATGAAGCGTCAACCAAGCAATATGTGCATAAAACTATGTAACTTTTTTTTTGGGGTTAAAAATCACGTTTTGCGGTAGGACTCAATGTAAGGCAATCAAAACATTGTACTGATGGATGGATTGAATAGTACGGGGGTCGTGGAGGTGTTTATAGTAAAAATATTATATTAAAAACATCTATTTAAAAAAATAACCTGTGAAAAAGTTGCATATTTGACCTCCAATATTTCCATAACAGAAGGTTCCCAGGTACGGTCTAGATCAAAAAAAAAATATAGCAATGATGGGGAAAACAACTGCCTTTCAGCTTCGTTAAGGGTCGTGTTACACCCTTTATACGTCTACCAACTTTACCAACTAATTATTATTACATAACGTCACGCCTGTAATCCCCGAAGGATTAGGCAGAGGTGTACCTAATAGTACACCTACAATTCGCCAGTTATGTTAAAGTCTCATGTAATACGGAGCGAGCCTATTGTCATTAACCAGGCACAGATCCAGACTCCGTGTCAGTCCTCAGTCGCACTAAACGACCAACGAGTCTTATTATGAGTTAAAAATTTAAAAACTACCTAAGTATCGAACAATGAGTTCTTCAAGCAAGCGAAGAACTTAAAATGAACTTTGTTTGCTCGATACCTTCAACGAACTGCTAAGCTGACTAAAGTTATTAATTATTCCTTAGTGAGGCCTTACTTTTCTGACAGATTCTATATAACTAAGCTGTCAGCGCAGAAAATGCTTATAAATATTCTAAAAGACAGTTTAAACAGTTTTCGATACTTTCAGGGCTATGAATTCATTAAGAGGAATATTAATTTTGGAGCGTCAGTTGAAAATTAAATTTTTGATGCTGAATAAACTCCAATTTACGTTTAATTTTTTTGGGTACCTGAATAAAAGTTAAGAGCAGCGGTGGCCCAGTGGTGGCAGCCCCGACTTACGAACAGTAAGTCGAGGGCTCGAACCCAGGCAGGCGCATTACTTTGTGAAATTTATTTCATCACCACTGCTCTCAAATTGGTGAAGGAAAACATCGTGAGGAAACCGGCATGTCCTAGAACCAAAACCATTATACCCATCCAAATGTATACTTACTTTATATCAAAGTAAAATAACCTGAATAATTTGAGAATGTTTACAAAATAAATAAACTATTATAAGATCACAAGTTACCCAAATGACAAAACAGTGTATAAGAATGCTCTCGACAATAGTAATCTTCTGGAGGTTTTCTGAATACTAAGTATTTGTCTACGTGCTTTAGCTTGTGTTCCAGTTTTCCCTTTAATGTTAAATTCACGACACAAATATGTATGTATATGCTTAGCAATATTTAAGAGCGATTATTCCGTACAAATTTTACTTTGAGATAAAACCTATTTATATTTGTACTTATACAACGTGTTTTTTTTGATATCCCATAACTCTAGGGTATGATTGAGGCCATATCAAAGAATCAACTGGCATATGAGTTATGTTCCAATCCTTCGTTATTTTTTTTTTTCATTTTTCATACAAAATAATTCGGCAAAGTCACGATTATTAATATAAAACACCCTTACGTGAAATATGACAACGTCGCATTTTCTTAGCTTTAAATATGAATGATTTGAATAAAAATGAATTACTTACCTACATATTTTATTCTACAATTTATTTTACTACACTACTGCGAAGTTTGGCAACCTCGCAAAAGTAAAGATTCGTCATACTGGTGACAATTTTTGATCTAATTTAATTATGATAGATGATATCTCCGAAACGATGCATTTTTGGACCACCTATTCTAGGAGTTTTAGTATTATTTTTACCTACAGAATATAACCCTAGAGTTATGGGATATCAAAAAAAAACACGTTGTATAATAATAATGTTCATTAATTGTTGACATAACGGTCCCGCATGATGGGAACCTCGTGAAAGCCGAGAAAGATAAGCAAATCAAGTATCTTGACTTGGCTCGCGAGGTTGTTGACATGTGGGATGTGGACTCAGCGATCATTGTGCCGATAGTCGTATCAGCCCATGGCTTAATTGCCAAGAGCCTCGATGAATACCTGAGGAGGCTCTCGTTAGGCAGCTGGATCAAGGGCTTGATTCAGAAAGCGGTACTCCTGGACACGGCTCGTATTGTTAGGAGGTTCCTCTCTCTGGAGCCCTGACCGCCGGTAGCTTGGACCCTGTTCCCGAAACCGGTGGGCAACAATTTTTTATATTTTTAAATGTTTTTATATTGTTTTTATAAGAAATATTTAAAAATGTAAATAATTTGTAAAAAAGTTAAATAAAGGGAATAATAATGTTCATTACAACATAAAATTACAATCGTCACTCATGTGATTGGTGGTCGTGACTGTACTACGATGAATTTGTATATTGGTTTATTTTTTTACGATTTGTAGGCATACGTATTTAGCACAAAGCTCAAAATACTAAGTAACAATTTCAATTTACTAACATCTTTTTAATAATAATAATATAACCCTGTTTCCGATGCCAGTGGCCTCCTATTTTTTATATTTTTAAGTAGCTTTTTTCCATATTGTTTTATTTTAGAATATTTAAAAATGTAACAATAATGTGTCAAAATGAATAAAGGAAATAATATAATAATAATAATCATTTTATTATCAAGCAACTAAGGCCCAGAGATAAAATACACAAAATAATCTTATACTTATACAAAAGTAACCGACGGCGACGTGCGTGTATGATCGTCGACTAAGCAAAAGGACTACGAAAAGATCATGGCATTTTGTGGTTTCTGCCTACTCCCGTAGAGCCGTGAAAACTGTGTGAACAATTAATATTGTATCATAGAAGTCACGTCGTTGAACATTAAACAGTTATTTGAGTAATGTGAAACCTTCTGCTAAAATAAAATAAACGTTATAATAAAGCAACTTCTCTAATAAAACTACATATTAGTTTGGATTTGGAAAGTAATGTTTCATTTGGGAAATTTAGCACTAATGTATTTCAGTAATACGAGCTGTGATAACACATTGGGGACTGAAAGAAAAAGTTAATATAACTTCTGCCAATTTGAACAGCGAATAACTCTTTGTACACTTACTTATTAACTGTGAGATTTATGTTCTATAAAGTTCATTTTAGGTTCAGAATTGCTATCGGTAGGTGGTATATTAATGTAGTTTTTACCTTGGGTACACGTACACCCACTCACCGAAATTGCAAAAATTGTCCATTCAATTCATGGAAATAAATATCAAATAGAATATGATCAATTCAATTCAATTCATGTATTTCAGACACAATTAATGATCCATAACTTTGTTAGTAGGTAGGTACACATAAAAATAATATTGGCAATAAAAAAAAAAACAGACAAATAAATACATACCACACGATACTATTGTAACTTTTACCATCAAAATAATATATAAAAATTAAATTAACCTAATAATTTCAAACAGACAAAGAAACAAACAATCAAACTATACCACTCTCAAATCAACCAAATCATCTGAAACAGAAAAGAAAGACTTTTTCTCTGAATTGGGACATCGATAATAAAAAACATATCTTTATTTATCACACTCCTTTAATACTGCAATAAACAAAACTTCACTTTATTAAAACAATCCCGTCTGAGTACCAGAGTGCAGCTCTTTAATATTTTACTATCACCCGAGTCATAAAACGAATTAACCCCAGCAGTACCAAGTTTCCTTCACACGAATTTTCAAAGTTCATTTTCATTCAAAATTACTGGCAATTTGCTAGCGGTAATTCTCCGCGAACTTTGATAGTTCCCAAATAGTTTTTCATACAATTGCGTGTAGTTAAAAACTTGGACCGTTTAACAAACCGAATAATTTACAAGCTTTGTCTTACCACTTAGCAAGAATGTAGTGGTCTTATTTCTTTTTGTGGAAATTTTAGTCTAATTGTCTTTTATAAACTATTTAAATTCGTATTACACCTAATAAATATAAATTAAATGCTATATAGCCTTACAGTTAAACGATAATGTAGGTACAATCGGAGGAATTCATTGTTCATCAAATTAACTCATTACGTGAATTTGTTGTGTTGTAACCTTTTTGAACTGTGGTTTAGAATATTAAAAAAAATAATTGAAAAGGATCATCATTTGCCCCCGGATCACTAACCCAGAACATTTATACGATTATGTATTTTGATTTTATTAGGTATAATTAAAAAGCATCTTAATCTGTATTAGAATTTTCAAAACAATAGACCTAATATATCTACAAAGATAATAGTAGTAGCAAATGCATTACCCTAAAGTGCTAATTAACATTCAATTTCACAGTACCAGGCTATCATTAGATAAGAGGGTATCTGCTATATTGATCGGTCTAATCCCAAAGTAGTTAGAGTTAATAGACAATTTAATGCTATGCTTTTGTTATCATCTACTTCAATTTTGCCTTAAGTGCCGCTTATGATATAAGTCTGAAAATTAACCGAATAGGTACTTACTCGAGATATCGGAATCAATCTCGAATTAAATTGATTAAGTAGGTATCGATCTAATGGGTGAACAAAGCCTGTAATCATAGAATGAGACTCGTAAATCTTACGAAAGTTGAATAGATTGTTAACGTAATTCAAATGTTTGTGGTCGCAATAAATAATCGAGATGAATTTTATGCGCTTACAAAGGCACGTTGTTTAATATAGGCACCAAATAAGACAATCACATTGAAATACTATTCAGGACTCGTTCCAACTTTTCATATTATAAGACTCTAACGAAACTTTGCTTTAAAATAAATTGGGTACAGAAAATCACACTGTCTTGAAAGTTTGCCATCGTTCACGATGTCCTAGAAATAAAAGGTCGGAGTCACTCAAAAGTTACGCCCCTACGGCTGGGACTTTCTCTATAAATAATAAGGGTCAAGTCGGGAACTTTAGTTATAGCAAGTGTTGCTAAACACCCTACCATATATCACGGCTCTCAGTTGTACATAAATAAACTTGAATAAACTAGTTACTCTACAACCAAAATATTTCGTAGAATACAAGAGAGTTTTCGCACGCGTAAGTGCTTTACGTACATAATATTCTACGTACGAGAGTGGCAGTTATTTGTCGCTTCAAATGGCGGAATTTTAATATAGGCACACACTTCCCGGTGGCTTCCCCCGTCATGTAACATTTATGACATTATTACACCGACGTGTGCCCTTATTATAAAACAAACGCAAACAATTCGGCGTGTTTTACATAATCTCTTCAAATTGGATGGATATACCTCGGCAACGTGAGGCTGCTAAAGGCGTTCTATCGAACGTAGATTGTGCACGCGTGTTTATGAAAGCGACCGCGCAGAGATTTATTGTTTTTACGATATTATTTCTTATGGAATTACCTTTTTTTGTCGACTTATTATTTAAATTAGGGAAACTCCTTACCTTTACATTTCTGTGAACCTCACATAAATAAAGGGTCTTTGAACTTTCACGTTCCCGTATTTTACTCTTTATTTCCTCGTTATTTTGACACACAAAATCAACACGTTTCGCAATACGTCAGCGAAACGCTAAAAGGTTTCGCAAAAGAAGAACAAACAATAAGAGAACACAAATTACGATTGTGTGAACATTTTTAAAGGTACGCGTGCTTTGAAACCGTTTTATACTTAAGAGCAAAGTTGTCGCCTTTGAAATACAAGAACCACCTTCACAACGACCGAACTCTTTGAAGATCACGTAATGATCTTGTAATAAGATATTTTTATATATTATTACAGAAGACACACGAGTTTGCGACCTTAGAAAGTTTTAGAAATTCTGTTGAAGATGAAATAAAGTGCTAACTCAAGAGTATCAAAACTCTCTCCTCAAGTTTAGGAACACCTATACTGTTGTTATTAAAACCTTTCGCGATAAACCTAGAACTGCTAATAGTATAAATCGATTCACAAAATTCCAGTTAAATTAGTTATTCTAAGCGGCCAAACAAATTGAGGACTAGTTTTATCAATATCCATTTTACCATGTTTACTGTTGGTTTACTGTTGCTTAGTTTTACCAAACCACCAAACTTTAGCACTCAATATTGATAACATAATGCATTTATTATGCAGCGAGTCCACTTATACGATATGGTACGACCGGATAATTGGATCTCACCACAAAGCGTCCATTTACGGTCCTTTCCGGCTAATAAGCGGCAATAAAAATTAAAAATTAAAAAGAAAATACAGCATCGATAAAATCACGGAGCACTGCTCGTATCATACGTCGAAATTATGTTAAACCGATGGGAATTCAAAAAGCAAATGACCGCCTGCCTCTAACGAGAGCGCTGTGTGAATATTGGCGAAGTTCTCTAGAGCAGCGAGTCCCAAAGTGAGTGAAACCGCTCCTTTGGCTGAGCTAGTATGCATGCAGATAGCGGTCTGAGGTATACAGCGATGCTATTGAATAAAAGAAGCATTAGAAACTGCAGAACAGCAATTAGCACTTAGCACTTTAAATACCTAAACCTGTGTCGTTGTTTAATTTGGAAGATAAAAACAGGAAAAAAAAAACTTATAGATATGATAAAATTAAATGATGTTTATATTGAAAATAGGTTTTTACAAAAACTTTTACACGTATTTATTTTTTAACTACATGGTGTTTCGTGTGTTTCGTACCTGACTCATAATCTTCTTCAACTCACATGAGAACTTTGCAGATTAGTGGACCTTCTCTCGCGAACGTTGGGATTTTAAGTCCTGTACCAGTACAACAGTTTTCATTAAATATAGAGAGGTCCAAAAACATAAGAAGTAAGATTAAAGAACAACCGGACCAAACCTAAAACTGTCATAACAATAGACTGCATAAACTTTGAGATCCGCGACCAAAATGGCGGTCTCAGTACGGTTGGTATTATTAGGTTATGGTGCATACATTTTTGTAATCAGACATATATCACTTTGAGATGCATCCTCGGAACGAACAGCAGTTTATTGCATTAGCTGACGCCGGCGGATCTGTACGTCTGTGATGTCGGTGTATTCCCAGCTTTTGGTTCATTAACTTTCCGAACGTTTTATACTGAGTAGTTGCTTTTTCGCTTTTAGTGCTTAATTCTGTGCTTCTGAAGGTGCATTTTGGGTTGTTTTAATAGATTAAGCCAGAAGTTCAGTTTCTATTTCAAAAATGGTATCCTATCTCGTTTTTGGCATAAATTATTATTTACAAACCACGTATACTCGTATCTATGGTTAGTTACACAGTGCCTTAAATTAGTATAGTAGAGCGAATATTGGCGGTAAAACTTTTACCTAGTACTGGCTCAACGTAGTACGGAGTTTCAGAAGAAAAACCGGCCAGGTGCGAGTCGTACTCACACGCACATAGGGTTCCGTAGCAGCAAACAAATATTAAAAATAATAAAAATATTTTAAAGGCTCATTCATATGTTGTAGGTATTGTATTACATTCAACAGCAAAACTAAATTTGTTTTTCATAGTATGTAAATGAATAATTTAAAATATTATAAAAACCCGACTGCGTAAAAGAAAAAAAAAAGCATAGAACATAGCGACATAAACAGTCGGGACCCATTATTGGGACGATTTAAGCCGGTATATATATGTTAATGGGTCGCGACTGTTAAGTCGCTACGTTTTATGCTATTTTTTTTTTACGCAGTCGAGTTTTTACCCGACTGCGCCAGAAGGCGCAGTCGGGTAAAAACAAAGTCACTGCTGCAGTTTCATGAAAAAGTCCCATATGTCGAAAACAAATCATCAAATTTTAATCAAACTAATTTTGGTTGAAAGTTTTTTTTACTCTCTACAATCCTAAATTTTTTCAGAATTTTCCTCCTCTTACTTTAGAAATTAGAGGGGGGTACACACATTTTACCACTTTGGAAGTGTCTATCTTTCAAACGATTGACTTTGACAAAAAAGGGTTTTAGTAACCTCAGTGTCATTTTTAAAGACCTATCTA
This sequence comes from Eugnorisma glareosa, assembly GCA_947578425.1. Lineage (NCBI taxonomy): Eukaryota > Metazoa > Arthropoda > Insecta > Lepidoptera > Noctuidae > Eugnorisma > Eugnorisma glareosa. The sequence continues at coordinate 15,064,242 of OX387970.1, read as the reverse complement.
TAAACACCACGCACACAGGTTTGTTGAAAAAAATATTTTTTAGTTTCAGTTCCATGTATGGGGAGCCCCCCTTAATCTTTTATTTTTCTTATTTTTATATAAAAATCGTAAAGCGGTTTACAGAATACATCTACCTACTCAGTTTGATCTGTGTAGTCCTGTGTAGTCCTGTGTAGTCCACCTAATAGTTTCGGAATAAAGTGGCTGTGACATACATGGACAGACAGACAGACAGACATGGCGAATCTATAAGGGTTCCGTTTTTTGCCATTCGGCAACGGCACCCTAAAAAATGGCCATAGTAGACTGTTTCATTTTCACAGATGTGCGGCCTGCTAAACTTACTTATTGTACCTATTGGACTACCAACATAGAGTTTTCACCAGATATTTATTACATATTATTCGTTTTTTAATTGAATTAATAGTATTTCTGAACAAAATAAAAAACAATAGCTCCCAATACCAACCCATCAGCACGTACACACCAACAAATTTTATTCTATCCACCATTTAGTCTGACGTCAATGCAACACGTACAAGTTGAGAACAGTCCGGAGTACTGTCGATGTCGTTGAGAAGTCATTCCCCTTAGCACAGCTCTAGTGATGCTCTTAAAATTGTGTACTCACCTCTACGAGTATATCGATAGTTTACAAGGTTATTATGTTGTAGAAGAGCTTCACATAAATGCTCTGGATAAGCTGCTGATAGAGAAAATTGCTAACGTATGAAGTCTTTTGTGTGAAGAGTAATTTTAGAAATTTAGGTGTATTTTTAGGAGCAGACGGGTCATTATTGCTTGACCTGTGAATAGTGGAGGTTATTTTAGATCCAGAGTGACATTGAAAAGACCTTTAGTTCGTAGTATTGATAAAAGTATTTAGTTTTCAGCTGGCATACTGTGCAAACTCACACTACACTCCAAAATACATGACATGTTATTAAAAAGCCCTGAAGATGAAGTTGGACTAGGCTGATCACGTCTGCCGCAACCACCATGTGGCACCCAGTAGATTTCGTAGAAGATGGCCAGAAAACTAAAGACCACATTAGCCCTTGATTGAAAGAACGAGAAATCATAGGAAGAGGCTTATAAACTAACAGTATCAGATATTCAACATCACGCTTGTAATCCCAGAAGGGTTGGACAGAGGTGTATCTAATATTACAGCTACATTTCGCCAGATAAGATTAAGCCCGATGTAATGGAGGGCGAACCCATTGCCATCAACCGGGCACAAATACAGACTTCTGATGAAAAACCCCAATAACACTTTTTCCGACCTGGGAATCGAACCCTCATATCTCAGTTGTAAGTGAAAAATTTAACTAAACTAACCATAAGTTAGGGTTAATTAAAAATTAAATTAACTTCTCATAAACAACTCTCAAATATAAATAATTAAAACAATAATTAGAACCTAAACAGCAAGCACTACATTTTAAGCACCAACATAATCGTTTGGCACTTTAGACTGATGGTAGGTACTCATTTATTCTAAGTTGCTACCTACGTCAGTGACTACCCTACCCGGTTCAGGCTGTATCGGTTTTACGATCTGAAGTCACCGCTACTTAAGCAGGGGGACCCTTAAGTTTGATGTTGTACCAAGTAACACCCAAAATTAAGGGCAGTCGATGAAGGTTTATCGTCCTACTAAGTGGTTCGTCTTAAGGATTAGAATGCATTAAACGCGATTGAGACAGTACATAATAAAGGTATGAAGAGGTGAGTGTACATGACTGAACGTAGGCGTCGTATGCATGTAAATATCTATATACATATAATAAAACAGTAAAAAAACTGTGTCTGTACATTGAATATATTAAAAAAATAATTTTTGAGGGGGGTTTGGAAACAGTAATAGAGCACGAATCCAAAAAAAGAATTCTGTCTGTTTGTCTGTTTGTTTGTACACGCTAATCTTCGGAACTACTCGACGGATTTAAATGATTTTTTTTTGTTGTATAGGTATTAAATCTGGGCAACATATAGGCTATAATTTATCTTGGAAACTTGAACATCTGATGCAGCACCGCAATAGACCAGCTAAACTATAAGAGATACAAAAATGGTACCATAACTAAAATTGTTCCACGTGATGAGCATTTTCTGCTAAGAGAATAGCAGTCTGATGGTCATTTCCTGTGGACTTACGAAAATGAAAGATCTGGAACGTCTCGCTAATCCCGTTGTTTTCCCGTCCCCGGGCCTCAGAATTCTACACCAGACGTTTCAGATCTTCGATTTTCGTGACGACCCCGTTGTCGCTGGCAAAAGCAACAGGATCCGCGTACGAAGTCGCGGGCAGAAGCTAGTATGTAATATGTGTATTAGAATATCACAAGAATCTTTGTATTGATACCTAGTTTGAAGTGGAGTGAGTCCATCTTAAATACACAAATACTGCTATCACCCGATTTCCAAATTGACATTATTTAATACGTAACAGCACGCAGCAAAAACTGAATTCAAAATACGTAACAAAGCGTATTTTGAATTTAGTTTTTCGAAGTATTTTGGATCCCCAAAGAACGAAGAGTTTTCTTTATTCAGACGGATGGAACAAAATGTCGTCTGTAACACGACCTATTTGCTACTAAAATCATTTAATCATAGTGCGTTCAAAGCTTTCTTTGTATCATCAATAAAGTTCCCAAGACGCAGACGTCGGCAGTAAAATTAATAGTTTCTACGTTCAACGTCGGCTACAGATAGCTTAACTTGATAAACATCTATTAAGTATTTACTTTATGCTGATTTAATCAAGGATGAGAAGATAATTTTACTTGTGCAAGGATCTTTTGGTACGAGCTTTTGGAACTAATTCCGCCGCCATCTTTTTTTTCACAAATGATTAACCCATTTAGTCCCCCCTTTCGAAATCAGTCAAGCGCCAAAACATCTTTGTAGCTCGGTAGGTACATATAGAATTTAAAAGTAAAAGCAATAAGGAATCGCAATTTGGCGATGAGGCGGTAGTTTTGATGGATTATATTGATTAGTATTGTGTGGTTATTGTGGTTAATCAACTAATTATTTGGTAAAGTCTTCAATGTAATTAATCAAGATGTAACAGGCCATTAATATCTAAAAGAAAGTTTTGGAAATGCAATACTTGCAAAATACATAGGAATTCGTAACAGAAAAAAAGGATGGCACAATGTCATCATTCACTTGCTCTTATCCCAATTCATTTGGGATCGGCGCAGCATGTCTTCTTCTTCCACAATTCTCTATTACTCGTCATCTCATCAAACACCTCCTTTTTTGCTTAAAAAAGGATGACACATTCAAGCAAAATATAAATTAAAACATAAATCCTAAATACTTCTGTAATTATGAACAAAAGAACCATTAACTAGAAATAATTAAAACTTGTATTGTACAGAAAATAGAGTAGATTTTAATTTCGTTCACCAGTTACTGGCCATTGGGTTGGTCGTAAAACGAGTGAGCCTTAAACCTAAATATTCCTACTTCGTTGTCTGAAAGCGCTGTAAATTAAAAAAGTGGCCAAGCCCGAGTTTTAGTGTCGGAGCATGAGAAAGGTTTTTACACTAAAACATTTTAGTAAAGGTGACCAGTTCAATACTTAAAAGTACTAGCAAGAAGGAAAACAAATCGCGGTTTCATCACAAAATAACGTAATTTCTTCACCATTATCTGCTTGATGATCATTGATATAAAATTTAGAAGATCATTTTCTTGATTTGACAAAAAAGGAACTGTTTAACATTAATATTCTTAATTTGGTTCTTACTAAGCTTTTAAAATATCGGGACACACAAAAAAAACAATATATCAAATTAAAAAATAATGCCACGCCTATATTCTTTTAAAATGCACAACCCTAAAACGCCTACCTACTAAAAAAAGGAATCACTACTAAAGTACTTACCCGCACAGAAGTAAAAAATATTTCGTAATGGACGCATTTAAAAATGTAGCGCACGTTTAGTGGGAAGATAGTTGGAGTTGAAATTTTCTTTTCGAGAGGGAAAATTTTCACTCTCGCCTCCTCATTAGTGCAGGGAGGCTTTTGAGAGGGCGATTCTCGCTTTGCAACTGCAATTCACGTTTGCGCACGTCTCGCATGTACCGGTCTACTTTATATTTATTTTGGTTTGGCTAAAATCGACAAGCGTGGATTTACTTTTAGGAGTAGGTAGATTTATCTGTGGTTTGAGATTTATTTTGGGTAATATTATTTACTACTTTATTATATTGGTGTTCGGGCGCTGCGATTCGTTTGGCTGCGATATTTCCGACATGATAGAAACTTGAATAAAAAAAAACCAAATTTAAGTAGATAATTGGTATAGAGCAGCGGTGTCTTTGGAACACATTAATATTTTATATGTTTTCGTTCACCAGCCTATTAGCAAATGTTTAACATTATTACATTAGCGGTGGCCCAGTGGTTGCGGACCCGAATTATAAACAGTAAGTCGTGGGTACGAACCTAGGCAGGCGCATTACTTTGTATATAAATTATTTCATAACCACTGCTCTCAAAAACGGTGAAGGAAAACATCGGAAAACCGAGCAAACCAAACGAAATGAGGAAACTGCAATGTCCTAGAACCAACCCGCACTGGGCCCGCGTGCTGGATTATAGCCCATTCCCTCTCATAGAGAGGAGACCGTGTGTCCCAGCAGTGGGAACATTATAGGCTGATTATGCTGGCAGCACAAATCTCTGTCAGACATAAGAAGTGCGGATACATTTTATATGAGCCGAATATTTAGCTACTTAATAAATGTAACAGACCACAAAGACGAAAAAAATCTGTCAGTGGTGCCGTACCGTGCACAATACTTTGATAATCTATTTTTTTCCGTCCGTGCCTCAACGGAAAATCATTGTGATTTATATATATTATACCAATTCTTGTTTCGGTACCACAAAACGCTTTGTCACAGTTTTGATCGGTTTATCTCAAACGCACACAATTAACATTTTATTCGCCATAATTGCTCGACTAATAGTTTTATTGCCTTCATTACAATCGAAATAACAATTACAACCTTGCCTGTTATGTAATAAAATCGATTTATTGATTGGCAACATTTATTTTCGCCGTACTATCGCTTAAACAACCAATCGCACATTTATCGTAACATTTCTCATTGACACAGAATTTATGCGCCGTAGCAGTAAAGGTGATATTCGTAATTAAAGTATTACTAATATGTACGGTAGACTGTACCGTAACTCGGTCATTGACAGAGAGCAATCAATTTTTCAAGTTCACTGATCTAATTGATTGATAACGATAGATTCTATTAAATTCTAATGAATATCTACAGGTGCAATAGATACTGTGCTGAAACAATCTATTTGTTTACAGATACGTGACCGTTCATGTCATTGAAGTCCCATTAGCCGTTAATTTATACATTGTGACATTGGAGTACTATTTAAACAGCTGACAATGTTCATTTGTGTTTTTTTGGACAAAATTTTTGCTTTCATAACTCTGTAAAAAAATGAAGATTAAAAAACTATTTCTTCGTAAATTACGCAAATGAATACTATTAACCAGCTTTCACTTCCAGCATTTCAAGAATAAGCTTTATCACTACATAGTATAAAACAAAATCGCTTCACATTGTCTGTCTTTATGTTTTCTTAGATCTTTAAAACTACGCAACGGATTTTGATGCAATTTTTTTTTAATAGATATATTGATTCAAGATGAAAGTTTATATGTGTGACATTGCACCCGTGCGAAGCATTTTTGGCGGAATTAAAAATATTCTTACATCAATTTTTTACACCTATCACACATCTACATGTACACCAAATAAATAATTGCACTACTAATTAACTAATTGCATATAAAAAACTTATACAAATAATAAATTAATATTGATACATAATTTTTCTGTCTCAAAGTCTTAACAAAAATAGTTATTATAATAATCAGCCTAGCCTTTTCCCAACAATGGGTGTGGTTTCGGCTTCAAGTCTTACCAAGAAACAGCTGAAATCTGGTATCTTATATTTAACGATTGCCTAGCTAACTTCCAAAACTCAGTAACACGATACCATCCAATAGGATAGACACTCAGTAGTGTCTATTCTATTGTAGCGCAAAAGTCGGTCCACGAGTGTAGACCGACTTTTGGGCTTGACTACCCGACTTTGGGCGGTACAAAATGGATGCTCACCCATCCACGGACCCCCCATCCCTCTAGAACCAGTCGCTCAAAATAAAAATACAAAACTATTAACCAGTATTAAACTAAAGTGCAACTAATTAAAGTTATTTCAAATACACATTTTTTACATTTGCAAGTACGATATTTGCTTTACCCGACAGGCGTGCTTAGCAATTACGATTCCGGTTATTGAAGCTTAGGTGTTAATAGAAACACCCACGTAATGGTTTAATGTTTATTAATGCAATATGGAGTAGTCTTGTAGCTTACATTTTGGAATTTCTGCCGAAAATTTTGCCGAAACATTGTTCCGCTGCATAATATTTGACGTAATTGGAAACTAGTGCGCGCTATTGGCATATTATTAGACCGATCGCTTTACTTCACGTATACATCCATTGCGTCTGATGATAAGTGAACTGATAGGTAATCTAATAATCTAGCTAGGTTTACCACAAAGCTTGTTATTTATCCAGAAAATGTATAACTTAAAATAACCTAAAGTAACTAACTTATTAATAAAATTAAAAAATGGCCTCAAAAAACTCCTCCTCAACGCAGTCAACTGGTAATGTACCCAAGAGACTGGCGGCGTTGCCACGTTGTATAGCAATGCTAAGCCTTTGGCCAAGGTAAAAGCCAGCCTTTGGGTCACGCGAAGTGTCAACTAAGCTTTTGGAAATGTCCTTGAAAAGGCTGTGAGCACTTGGACCCCACGGACCTAGAGTTTCAACCCCAAACGGCTCGAAAATATAGTTACCAATAAGGTTACTATATTCACGCCGCTTGAGGTTCTCTGCAGCCCCAGCGGCAGCGCCAGCACAGCACGATGAGCTTGGAAGATGGGACGGCGCAAGAGTATCGACGCAAGTTGCGTCCCACACTAAAGGCCTACCCATCTTCCAAGGAAACAAAGACATGCCGTCCAGTCTCTTGCCATCGTCGCGTGCCAAGCCATTGGGAAACAATAGTGAACTGATACAATCAATCTGCCAAATTATATTTGGGTCGGCTTCCAGTCTAATCAGATACATCTGAGTACCAGCATTTTACTGCCAGCTAGGACCAACGGCTTTAGGTGGCAACGGTTTTCCGAGGCACGGAGAAAACTCGGTATGAAATGATGGTCACCCACCCCCAATATGGCGTCACTGATACACGGAGCTCAACGTAGACAAGACTCAATGTTGTTAAGTCCTGCTTTTTTGATATAATTTTATTTTCCAGATGTTTTCTCATGCTTCTGTTAAATTTTATTTTCTTTCTTTCTCTCGTCGGTGCAGATTTCCGCTACCACTGAATGTAAGACGTACTGCAAAACACATAATACCTATATTATACTTTTATTCAGTAACAGCTTTCCTTGAAAACATCCCTTTCTCCTTTGTACCACGAGAATCCTTTGTAGTGTTGTGTTGTTGAGTACGGTTTCACATCGTTTGTGAGCCTGTTGATAAACCGTTAGCTACAAAAATGGCGGCGGTACATCACTAGTCACTACTGACGCGCTTGTGAGATATATGAGCACTATAGTAATCTGTTTTGCTCAGTTGACTTTAAAAACATATGGGGAATAACAAGGATGTGAGTTTTTTAGAAGTTTTTTTTTATATTTATGTGATAGGCAGGGTTTTTGATTTCAGCTACAAGCCACAGTTTTAGCAAACTTGAGCGACCCGTGTAGCAAAGTTTTTATTTTACTTATCTTTGATTACTTTCCAGTAAAACTTTTTTTTATAAATAGCTTGTATTCTGCTAGAACATTTACCTGTACCTACCTAGGCAAAATTAGTAGCGAGTGTATCTACATAAAAAAATCAATCTATTTACATAAAAAAACCAATCAAATAATTTTTTATTTGATTGGTTTTTTTTTTATGTAAATAGATTAATAGATAGGCAAGCAACAAACATAGTTGAAAAAAGATTTATTTTTATTCTGTTTCTTCGTTCTCGATAGTACAGCAAGCTTTTGAAATCAATCTTTTTATCGCAATGAGCACTACGCTCTGCCGAGCAATTGATGAGAAAATGGATGATATTCGCAATAAGGCAAATGACCTGAAACTCAACAGAGAATAGAAAATAAAATAATGGAAGGTGGAACGGGATATAAATTAGTAGGTACGTTATGGATTTATGTTTACGAGATTATTGTAATAAAAGGAATAAAAACATTAATGTCAGGTAACAATAACAATTATCGACTTTTTCTCTATAGGCACATGTTTGGGTTGGTACAGTTGATTTTACAATATTAACTGAACAGTCAAGCCGATCCCAACATGTTAAGTTAGGTTAGCTACTCGGCAAAGTCCATTCGGCATCTATCATCTCTGAATCATGTTCAAGTTCGGGTTGACTCGGCACAATTCTACCTATACCGACCGATTTTTAAACCTCATCGTCTCACATAATGTGTGTGTAGCATCTCCAAGCCTGGCAGGCTAACACAATTAGACCTCTAAAAATGCATAGCGATAAAATATACATCTTTGGAGAGAGCCTTTTTGTTTAATTTCACACTAAAATTAATTACTTGTAGAACTAGACCACCGAAGTAACCCAAATTTTGGCGAAACCAGACCGCTGACTATGTACCTATCAGTGTTAGGTACGGTCTTTATGTATTTAGGATATTCTCGAGAAACTACTAAACCAGAATCTAGGCACGCTTTTATACCAAAAACCTTTTTGCCGATGAAGATTTTCGTATCTTTAACGCAAAAAATAAATGTAATATCAACCTATTACGCAAAATGGCTGAAAAAAAAAAATCACGAGTCTTTTGTTTCCACCAAAAATTTCCCGGTAGTCTATAACAGCGGAATTTCAAACGTGCACGTAAACGTTAGCGACACTCTATAGCTATTATATAGAATATGCAATTACCTACCAGTTACCATTTACGTAAGCCTCTCGAGTCATCGGTTGTCCTCAGCGTAGCATCCTGTTTACCTCGAAAATAATTTTTCTTTCACTATTTTGTTCTACTTTTCCGCGTTCAAACAGGACTAACCTGTTTTCGCAACAGGATATGTTAGAAACTAAGTTATGTTGCGTATGAGCATTTTATGGCTATTTAGGTGAACACGATGAGTTGGTCGCAATTAGAGGAAATTGCTTTAGAGTGATGTGTCGTAGTAATGCTTAGGGAGGAATTTTATAGTGATTGGTGGGAATTACCTACTCATCGTTGGTGGCTAAGTTTTCCAATGACTTGTCTTTAGCTAAGTTCAATATAGAGCGCTACTTTCGCAACGCTTATTTCCATAAAAAGTGCTTTTTTATTAAATTACCTGCTACTACTACTCGTACTACTACTACTTAGCGTGTCGATGGCAATCTAAGGTGCCGAAAAGGTGCGTTTGTCGTATAGCGCACGGACGGTTGTTTGTTTTCATACAAAGAACGCGGTGCGGCAACAGTGCGTGTTGTCTAGCGTTCGCGGTACCGACGCCGCACTGCTGCCGCATCGCGTTCTTTGTATGAAAACAAACAACCGTCCGTGCGCTATACGACAAACGCACCTTTTCGGCACCGCAGCGGTCCGACACGAAACGTCTAAATTGAAAGCGCCCTAAGTCCCGTATTACAGAACATCGCTCAATACTCAAGCATTACTTAAAACTAGATTTAAGCCATTTGATTGGTTGAAACTATTTTTAAGTAACGCTTGAGTCTTGGTAGCCGTTCTGTTATACGGGCCTAAATGGTGTCGGCCCAGAATTGAGCTACTAGTTTGGCGCTTTCGGTAGCGTCCTTCAGTTCCTGTAGTGAACAAACAACAGGACACGCAGGACACGATATTAAGTGCCCCATTGTTTGTGGAACAGCACCACATTTACACTCCAGAGCAGAGTCATTAATGAAACTCCACCTGAGCAGGTTTTCCTTGCTACGACCAACCTGGGTCCGGAGTCTATCTTTATGGCAACTCATGTCCAGGTGGGAGATTTTCAGCAGGTGGAACGAATGGGTTAGGTAAGGATGCACTACCTCGCCACAGCTTAGTCTTTCCATAGACCGCGCTCCAGTGAGTGGGGTGACACACTTCAAAAAAATGTTTCGGCTTTTCAGCCTGCTAAAATGCTCCTTCTGTGCTGTGTCACGCTGAACAGTCAATAATTAAATCTGCATTTTCTGTGTTTGGGCCACCAAGATACAGGCTGTGCCTAGTTTGGGGCCCACGGTTACTTCTAATTATGCACTCTGTTAATTATCATTGTTTCTGTTTGTTCGATCCTAACTTGTGTGTGTCAATAAATTGATTTATTTATTTATTCTGTTTCTCTAAATAATACTTATGCCTAGTAATAAACATAACATAACATCACGCCTGTTATCCCCGAAGAGTAAGGCAGAGGTACACCCACATTTCACTAGCTAGGTTTGAGTCCCACGTAATAGAGGGCGTGGCTATTGCCATCAACCGGGCACAGATCCAGACTCCGTAGCAAGAAATTCCTGATAGAAAAACTCGATAAAAATTTGCCAGCCCGGGACTAGAACCCGGGACCATGAGGTCCCAATTTAGACTGCTGAGCATGAGCTCAGCAGTCTAAATTGCGACCACTAGCCCAACGAGGCAGTCCTTTTTTATCCTTAACCAAAAGTTTATTTAAATAACACGAACACCTTGTTCGTTCTAGATTGGCTTACAAGAAAAGTAATTTATTGTACACTTTTAAACCTTTTTTTTTCTGATGGGAAATCATCAAATAACCCCTCCCGCTCTGGGCTGAGCAGGAGGGAGTGTCAGACTTTTACTGACTAAAACCCATCCATGTTCCTTCCTTTGCCCTTTGTGTTCCAGGGCCGCGGTATCTCTTTCGAACAGTCCCGCAACCCTGGAATGTTTTAAACCTTCCTCTTTAATCACTCTATCTATTAAAAAAAAAACGCATCAAAATCCGTTGCGCAGTTTTAAAAATCTAAGCATACATAGGTACAGACTGACCGCGGGAAGCGACTTTTTTTATACTATGTAGTGATACAGTCAGGTTTTTATCACACCCTTAAAAAAAAAAACAGATGACTAACAACACTACCAGTGATAGATAACTCCCTAACTTCTCGAACACAAACTTTCCCCAGCACTTTGCCAGCACGACGTTAACAAAGTATTAATATTTTCTTTTTGCCGCGACGTCGCTCCGGGTAAGCGTCACCTCGCGCCTTGTGAACCCATTATCATTAATCTTACAGAAGCTACGCTAAAGATAATGTTCCCGAGACTTCCTATAGAAAAACAATATCCAGTATAATCAGTTATCTTGGAAAATTAAAGCGGCAAAGTTGCGGAGACACCAACACTTATCATGAGGGATCAAGTCATTTGTTTTCGGTTGTGACGATACATTATAATTGTAAACGGCTTAGACGAGTTTTTCGGGGCGTCTTGATTTAGAATTAAATTACATTAGATAAAAATGTTTAGTGTAAACGAGTGTAGGGAGGCGTTTGCCCAGGAGTGGGACAGAGCAAGCTAGGAAAAAAAGTCTATAATGTTTACCGTAAAGAAGACAAGTTGGACAAGTTGGTTTGCTATAAAAATATGGAAATATACTTACATCGTGAAAAACTTTCTATTAATTAACTGAATCTATTATAACCGATTATTGGAAGCTACATTATCCCCGAGTGCCATAGGCTATAGTTACCTCATGCCCGTGGGATAATTTCTGACAAAAACACGAGCGAAGCCGCGGGCTTGAGTTAGTATTATATCCATTTATGAATTAAAATAACTAGTAACTAACTTAACAATAAACATAAAAAATGGCGTCATAAAACTGTTCCTCAACGCTGTCAACTGGTTATGTACCCAAAAGACTGGCGGCGTTGCCACGTTGTATGGCAATGCTAAGCCTTTGGTCGAGGTAAAAGCCAGCCCTTTGGTCACGGGAAGTGTCAACTAAGCGATTTACCGTAAATACTTTTTAGATAACGTTCTGACGGATCGACTTTTTGACATTTCAAACATCCTGCTTGCTCATCTCTACTTCTAAAATCGTTTGTTCTGACTAATTATTTATCAACGCACAACTCGAGCCACAGGACTGATTGGGCTAAAGTTTGGCATACAAATATAGCTATTATGATTTAAGCGTCTTAGGAAAGGATTGTGAATAATTCAATCCATAATTGGGTGAAATAGGGGTTGAAAATTTGTATGTAGATTCCTGACTGGGTGAAGCTAGTAGGGGTTGGCTAGTTAGAAAAAAATTATTGATTTTTAACAATAACATAATATTACGCATGGAGTCCTCCAAGGGTTAGGCAGTGATGGCTATCAGGTACACTTTATAGTACATCACCTTTGGCCAGTTATATTTTAAGTTCATGTAATAAGGGGCGAGCCTATTGCCATCCACCGCGCACAAATCTAGAGTCCGTGGCTGATACTGATGGAAAAATCCAATAACAATTAATTTTCAACAATAGCTCATTTATGTAATATATACATAATGGTAAATAAAATAAATAGTGGTTTCCGCCAAAAGATATACCAAACTGATACATTACTTTTCTGAAGCACACAGCCTTTGACAAAAACAATTGATAGTGCCATTCCTCCCTCGTCGATGCTTCAAAGAAGAATAGAGGAACATAAAATGTACCAGCACTTTGTCAGCCATTTAATAAATAACATTTAATCGGTCCATTGTGTCTTACGTAGGAGTTGAGCTATAAAGCTATCTGTAAATCCTTTATTGCGTCACGAACGATGTCCAAACTATTTTGAGAGCACCCACGTGATATAGAGAGAAATGGAAATTGGTTCGGGATTCAAAATTCATGAGGTCGAAATCCAAGGCCTTGTTCAGACAAAGTGTTTTATGCGCGTGCGGGTACCTAATCGCCTGGCCACGAGATACATGCTCAAGCGACATGCGTGTTGCGGAGAAAACAAATGAAAATTTTTGCTAATAATATGCCACAAATCGACGCTAAAGCCGGATATAGACGATAGGTTATGAACGTGCAGTTTTGACTATACAGTCAAACTGTGCAGGCATGCATGGACGTGTTTAGGAGAAAACTGTACAGTTATCCTGGCCCGTAAATGATACCGATATTTCGATAGTCTAGGTTACTAGAGTATCGAAATATCGAAGCAAATCAAAATATCTATTTCGATTACCAAGCGGTTATGCCTGCGCAGTAGTACCGTGCAGGCATAAACGAGCGTGTCTTTCAGGTCGTATGCACAGCTCTCAGTTCTCAGTTGTTTTCTTTTTTATAGCAAGCAATAAACCTACAAAAGCAACATATTGGCGTGTGTTGCTGGGGATGGCATGCTTGCAAAAGAGCCAACCAAACTCTATGAAACTCGGCTTTGAATGAAGGTTTTACAATGCTCCTTTAAAACTGTCAGCGGGCGTTCACATGGCGCTGTCCAGCACGACATTTTACAGTTTAAAGTTGGGATCACACGTCAATAGCCCAGTATTCAATGCAGTATGGAACTGCCATGTGATCTTAAAATGATGGTGCAAAATATCGTACAGATCAACGCTGTGTAAACGGGGCCTCATGCTTAACCTATTGTCTATGGCCGGCTTTACGACTCGACGACGGTACTTACGCGAAAGAAAGAAATGAAACATGCGCATGTCGCTTGACTCAAGTTGTGTCGCCAATCGCATCATCTATGTTCGTGAACGGGGAGTGTTACATGCACGCGTAGTCTTTATGCTTGAAGTAAATAAACGGACACACATGATGTACGCAATGATTTGTATCGTCCATTTGCACACTTTAAACGTCTCATCTTCTCTCTGCCCTTCTCCTTGCTTGGGAGCGGCGCAACAACAATTTTTCTTCCATTATCCCTTGTCAATCGTCCCGCAATCATTAACTACTTTTTTCTTTCAATCCATCGTTTCTTTGGCCTTACTCTCCGTATCCATCCATCAACATTTATATTCATCGCACGTTAAACGCCTAACCACAACAAAACCTAAAACATACCTAACCAATTTAAAAGTCATTCAAGTTTATAACAGAAATTAAACACATTTCACCGGTGCCAATCGAGTTGGGTCACATTTGATTCCTCCCAAACCCTTCGTGTCCGGATCCTTTCGTAATATATTTTATCACGGCAATAAATGGCTGAGCCATGCATAACATTGTGTCGGGCCTCCAATTTATCTCGTCAGGAACAATCCAATTATATTTTTTCTGCCAAATAGACACATTGGAGTCGAACGTGGCACTGGATATATTGTTGCGAGTGCCCAGTGACGCTTCGTTGATTTTATCTGGTTTTTATGGTGTGCCTACACTGCTATGTCTGTCTGGGGTTGGAATTTACATGGCAGAACAGTAGAACGGTTGGATACACGCGCCTAGGTTATTAAAACAGAATGTACGTTGACATAAAATGTTTATTAACTACTCCTCTAATCTGTCCTCGTATACTTTAGCAACAAGACTGCAAAACCAAATATTTTTAAAAGAGTAGGTAATCATGGAGTTCCTTGGCAGTTTTTCTCCAAACGAAACCACCGATTAATAAAAAAATATATATATTTCATTCATTTTATTTCAGATATCATTTTACATCCATATAAATTGTTAGTAATGGGGAAGGCAAGTTAAAGCTGATTGTAGATGGCGTGTCCATAGCTTAGTCCCAATCTGACCAATGAGGTCAAGCTATTTTGAAATATAAAATGACATTGACACATTTTCAACCAATGACGATGCTTGGTACATGCGATGTTAGCGCCATTAGTTCCACAGTTGCCCCGTGTAGCTGTCTTCTGATAAGTGCTACTCATGAAACAATAGAAGACAGGTTTATGTAAAATAAAATCATTGAAATTTGAATTACTAAAATTGTGAACTGTCTCTCAAATTATAATATAATCTAGACAAAGGATTGTTAAGGAAATACAAAAACTACGCAAGAGTTCGCATGAGCACCTCGCGAAGAGCCTTTAAGGGTCTTGAGCCCTTTTCCCGCATCCTCATAAGCTTTGTTAGACTAATAGTGAGGAAGTTTACGGAAGTTTGAACTATTATAATAGTGCGAAGAAAGATAACATTTACGCTCAGTGGAAAAATGGCGAGAGGAGCTAGACAAATTCCATCCTGGAACAGCTGAAAGTTATGGGGGAGGCCTTTGCCTACCAGTGAGAAGATGCAAGCTGATGACAGTAACCTGAAACCAGAAAAAAACAAACAAATCCGAGGAAATCCAGACACTGAAGTTTAAGCTGATAAGAAAAGATAATCGTTCAATAAGAACAAAAAATTTGCAATAATCCTCTCCCATACATCGATGTCGAATTCACGATCAATTATCCAACTGCAAATGTAAAGTATTCGCATTTGTTTTTTACAAATTATAAAATTACGGAGTTTTTACTTATTTATTTTTATTTATTTATTGAGACTTTATGCACAAGTAAAAAAACTGTACAAAGGCGGACTTAATGCCTCGGGCATTTTCTACCAGTCTACCTTAGGGTGACCTTACCTTAGGGTCCTGTTTCGGGAGGTTCCTGCACCGAATCGGGCGGGAGGAAACGCCCGGGTGCTACCATTGTGAGGATCGACCGGAGGACACGGTGGAGCACACGGTGGAAATCTGCCCCGCGTGGGCGGAGCACCGCCGTGTCCTCGTAGCGGCGATCGGCGGCGGCGACCTCTCGCTTCCGGCCTTGGTTCAATCCATGGTCCGGAGCGAGACGGAATGGGACGCCGTCACCTCCTTCTGCGAAGCAGTCATGCTAGCGAAGGAGGTGGCGGAACGTGAGAGGGAGAGAATCTCACGTCCCAGCCGCCGCGGGAGACGCACCGGGCGTCGGGGGCCACGTGGTGCCCCCCGGCCACCGTAGGCGCGGGCCTGTGGACGGTGAGCTATGGGCTAGCTCGCCGTCCGTCCGTCTTATGACGACAGGCCGTGTCGACGGCGCGTTCGTGTTCCACGCGCGCCTCAAGGAGAGTCAGCAAACAGGGAGGGGTCCGTAAGGACCGACGCCTGCCAGGGTTGCGGGACTGTTCGAAAGAGATACCGCGGCCCTGGAACACAAAGGGCAAAGGAAGGAACATGGATGGGTTTTAGACAGTAAAAGTCTGACACTCCCTCCTACTCAGCCCAGAGCGGGAGGGGTTATTTGATGATTTCCCATCGGTAAAAAAAAAAAAAAAAAAATGGTGATGCAGAGACAACATACAGTAGGTGCAATAACAGAAAAAAAGACTAGAAAATATTTATGTAACTTAAGCATATAAGAATAAATACGTATATATATAATATATATATAGAAAGAAACAAAGAAAAAATGATTATTATTGTTGTTTTTTGTTTGTTGTTTATATAGATATACATATAACAAAATATATAAAGTTAAGAGAGTTATACAAGAAAAACTACCAAAACTTAGTTCTGAAACGAATCTTACTTAATCTTATGCTGCTACCTTAAACTTATGCTGTAAGACCCTGCTTCACGATTCTAGGTCAACGGGAAGTACCCTATAGGTTTTGTTTTACTTGCGAATGAGTATTTTTTTGCAGCTCCAAGAGACCGAAACCGGCTATTTCAACATGATCCAACCACGCGTTCTAGAGATAAAACTTTTTAACAGACAGACACATGGACAACGAAGTGATCCTAATAAATAAGGATTCCGTATTTCCCACTGAGGTACGGACACCTAAACAATTTACTTGAAATATTACGCTATTTATAAAAATAACATGACTATATTTTCCATTTTCATTCCACATTCACTTTTGTAACAGCAACAAAAAACTTAATATTTTACTTAGGTACACATTTTAATAAAAAGTCAGACAGATTAAGCCGACTAGTCGCCCACTGAGTTTACCAAAGGGCTTCATTTCGTAATTGGTGTTCATTGATGGAATAGCACACCGACTGAGCTCATTTCAAAATGCGAACCCCCCCTGTGCAATCCTACTGCGCAATCTACGATGTAATAAGATATTACGGAGAGTGAAGTCAGCTACTGTAAAAATACATCATACTTGATTACTACGTGTACAAAGAGGTAATACAAAGTTAAATTGACTAAAAAGAAGTGAATTTTATAAGTAGGTAGTTGGTTTCAGAAATAATTTGAAATTTTTAAAATATATGTGTAAACAGGAACTGCTCTATTTATTATAAATAGCTTGATCAAATTGCCTATATAGCCATCGAATGATTAAATGGGATCATCAGATTTCTTAAGCACTCCGGATCATTGAAAACGTCGAAATAGAACCAGAACAGACAATTCAACAAAGATCCTTTTCTGTTAGCTAACCATTTAATTATGGCTCCGCAAATAATTTCCCGAAAAAAAATCCAATAGCAATCATTACGATTGTATTCAGAAGCGTTGGATCATCGTCTCAAAGGACCGTTTCTCGATTCAAATATTCCATTTGGGAATAACGAAACAACGGGGCGCCGAAACGCGTCCGGTTTCGACTGAGTAAATCCAATTTTATTACGCTAATAAAAGGCAATCCAATTAAAGCTGGAGATTTTTTACTGGCGTTGCTCCGGTCTGGCCCAGTAGGGCTCTCCACTGAAGGGCCGGGATTCAGCGTGCCACAGGTTTCAAATGTAACTGTTGCTGTAACGAGTACATGGCTCCTTGAGCGAAATCTTGAGAGGACGAAGTAATGGCATGTATAATTTAGAAGCCGTGGTTTTAATATGATTAAACCTCGCTCGGAGCTTTTATAGAGGAAATGAATAGTTAACGTTAAAATGGTTAGGTGTTACTCTAACTTAAGAGGGTTAGAGCGGTAAGAGATATTCAATTGTCAAATGGAATGAGATTAGTTTCCATTAAAGATAGTGCACTAAACAATGCTGAATGATTCGTGAAGCAGATCAAAATATTCACAAAATTAAATATGCGACATTTCAAAGGGCAAAAAACAAAAACGCATACGCCAATTCTCATGAAAAACCAAATTGGTGAAGTACTCTAAAAACGCCAATGGGTTACTGCACTTAAACGCACAAAGTGCCAAATATTCACGCGATGGGTTTGCCTATGAAAAATGAATAAATAATAACAAATGTGTGATGGAAACATAACGGCCTTCATAAGCTTTAAACTTATGTTAGGTATACATCAAAATATCTATTTCCAAAAATAGATAGCTACCTATACGAAGAAGACCGAGGTACCTATCTATTTTGAAAAGAACCATTCGATCCATGACAATCGTGAACAAAGATAACAAAATCTCCCAAAAATTCACACGACATAAGAAAGAAAAAAACATGAAAAGCTACACGTTATTACACAAATCAGTTTCTCAGCATTTTACAACGTAAGCAATGGCTTCTTCGCAATTGGGAATAAGCCCGTAAAGAAAAGTGGCATGCAAATTCAGATAGACAAAATGGAACCCCAATCTCTAAACAATATTTCCACAAATGCATTTGACTCCAGTAAAATGTAAAAACGACGTCGCAAGAATACCGCATATGGAAGATTTGCAGTAGATACGTGACCTCCTATTCACCTACAGCTTTCTGGAACGTTTTGGTCGAATGGGTTTCGACTATTTTTATTTATTTATGTGATGTGAATGTAACTTTAGTTCCATTTTGTACTTCTTCGTAAGTGGTCATACGAATTGTGTCATCAAAAATTCATATTTTAAAGCGAGCACATTGTGTCCGTGCATAGTGAATTTTAGGATGGTATTATCTCCAGGCATCGACTGTAGTTTGAATTGTACATTGATTGACTGTTAGACCAAGATGTTGATTATATGAAGAGTCACCAGCCAAATGTGCTTGTGCGCTGCGTATGCTCGTTCGTAATTCGCGCTCAAGTTTTTTATACAAACATGACGTATTTTCGGTCTGATGCGTCATAGGTGATTTATAAGCATTGTAGGCGTTTATAATGTAAGGAAGTACGATTTACAATTAATTTCACGAGGTGATTATTCAGTCTTTTGACCAGAAATATTTGCATTTACCCCTTTTACATCTTGCATAAATATTTTACCCTGCAGAATCCAATATTAGTATTTCCTGTAGAGCCAATATTTATATGCTCGACTACGGATCATAAATCAAGGAAATGAACCAATATTTGAAAATACCTTGTAGATAGTTGTGCGCCTTGGAGTTCGTAGGTTCTATGGACTGCTAAGGATAATGTAATTTTATGATTCATAATATAGTTCAATGGTTTTATTTCTTATCATATCATAATAAATAAGTTGCTGCTCATTAGGCCTAGATATACCGGTAATTATAAAAACCGGCCAAACTCGAGTTGACCTTGCGCACAAAGGGTTTCGCGGCACCAAAAAATATATTAACAATATTTTAACTATCACTCTGTCAATTTGCAGTCAAAAGCAACAATAAATTAGTTTTTCATAGTATGTTAATGAAAAACAAAGTTACTGCTGCAGTTTCACGAAACAGTCCCATATATCAAGTGTATCTCTTAAGTTTAGAAATTAGAGGGACACAATTTTTACGTTGACTTAAGAAGAAAAGTACCATAGAAACCTCGATATATTTTTTCAAGACCTACCGATAAACACTCCGCACAGTTATATATCTAGATTTTTTTTTCCACCCTCTGTTTCATGTATGGAGGACCACCCCTATTTTTATGTTTTCCTAATTTCAAACCATTTCATGTAGCGGTTTATAAAAGGTACCAGCTCTCTAAATTTAAACTATGGTGACAACAATCTTGGAGTAAAATGTCTGTGACATACGGACGGACAGTCTGACGAACAGCACGATTCTTTAAGTGTTCCTTCCCATTTGGCAATGGAACTTTTTAATAGTGTAATTTAAATAGGAGCTCTTTGAGACTATGGACGATGCTAAAGTCTACTGCGACACATTTTATTTTTTATTAGAAACTTGTTAATCTTAAAATTCAATAATTATTACTACAAAACGAATGATGTATGCATCTTCATACATTTTTATTTATCGTACTATTACTCCACAAACAAAAACACTGCCTTACTCCACGAAAGACACATCAGACATTATTTTTAGTAAATAATAACAATTTTTTTTTGTTAGCCTGTACTGTCCCTCTCCTGGGCAAAGGCCTCCTCCCGTTCTTATTATAACATTATGTTACTTTAATTTATTTAACATAATCTGTTAATTCCAAGACTTCAATTTAGCAACTAGCAACATTGCATATAATTTAAATGATGCAGCTTAAGTAATTATAAGACATAAATGTGTACTTAATTAAATAAAATTACGAGCAATTACTTGTGACTAGTTAGTGTTACAATATTAATAAACGTATCCTGTTCAATGGCGAAACTGAACGGAAGGAATTAACAATAAATTTTATAATAGCACTTTCGATATTATTTTATTACTGCTCGTATTATTGTTAGCATGCAAGGGTGGGAAAATTAAACGAACAAGCGTCTTTTTTTTTCGGATGCCATATCATCAAATGACCCCTCCCACTCTGGGCGGAGTGGAAAAGAGTGTCAGACTTGTACTGACTACTACGAAAACCCATCCATGTTCCTTCTTTTGCCCTTTGTGTTCCAGGGCCACGGTATCTCTTTCGAAGAGTCCCGCAAAACGAACTGGAGTCTGTAGTTTCTAATGTGCGGTAGTTAATGTCTACGAACTTACTGATCGAATACCTATTATAGTGCTTTTAATAATTATGCCTGCCTCGTTGGTCCAGTGGTCGCAATCGCGACTGCTGAGCATGAGGTCCCGGGTTCGATTCCCGGGTCGGGTAAATTGATATTGGGTTTTGCCATCAAGAATTTTTCAGTAGCAGCCAGGGAGTCTGGATTTGCGCCGCTTGATGGCAATAGACTCGTCCCCTATTACATGGGGCTTAAACATAACTGGCGCAATTTGGGTGTACTAGTAGGTACACCTCAGCCTAACCCGGGGATTAGAGCCATGATGTTATGTTATGTTATGAGATAGCTATTGGCGGTACGAAACAATAATTCTACAACTTGTACAAAAAAAAATGTTGCAGAAAGAGTTGTTCAACTTCAGAATAAAGAATTAAAGAACGAAGAAGAAACCAGTAACATCATAATCAAAAACAAATTTTAAAAAGGCCAACACAATATCCGCTCTCCCGTTATCCAACAAGGGCACTTGTCCACTCGATTTCAGTTGTAAATCCTCGCGTTCCGGCGACGTGATTGGTTGGATTAGTTGAATTAGAACCGAATTGGACGGTAAAAGTGCCCGATTGCCGACTCCAGTCACGCTTCGTGTATGAAAAAGATACAGTAGCGTGTCATTGTAAAAGGTTGTTATGTGGTTACATGCAATTTTCGTGTCCCGAATTTTCGATTGTCGTAACGATGTGCCCCCAAAAGTATTTTATTGCATTCGTAAAATGGGTCCTGTAATTTCCATGGGATTGGGAAAGTATTTGGATGTTTTACTGGTAATAGGAACCTTTCATTTTACGTGGACTGATACAATAAATTAACCTTTGTTGTAAAAACATCTCTGATATTAAGAGTTAAGTGTTTTGTTTAAATAGCAAGGCTGTCATAAATGTCATGTCTTGATATTCAATTATTTAAGATTTTTATTACAAAGAAATGGACTATTCACTCATGCAATTGATAGTTAAGGGGAGAATTGACATTTTCACCCTCGGTAGACATAATTTGAATTCGCAGGCAGAATGATACTATTACCAATCCTGACGTTCACCTTTAAAATTAACGAGCATTTAACTTTCTCTGAATTCAAGAAAATCAATATCATAGTATAGTTTCTACCTGCTTACGAAACAATAAGTCTAATCTATTACTAACCGAACATAATGAAACCGAGGTGTCAAGCGCATTTAAATGTATATCAAAGGTTCAGTGCACAGACGTGTTAAATTCAGTCTCTTTGAGGGATCACGTCTGCAATGAGGAAATCCGTCAAAGAACAGCGGTGGCCAGGCTTAAGAGATTAGCAAACAGTGTCGACACCCTTGTTCGTCGTAAGGCTTGCTTCTATAGGGCTGGGATGTATGAATGGGGAGTCACATGTATTATGCAGTTGTAGTTTAAGCGACGCCGTTCAAACGTTGCGTCGCGAGTTCAAACTATCCCAACGTGATGTAATATTACTTTAATAAAGCTAACCCATGTTATCCCACTGCTGGGCGAAGTCCTTCCAACATTCCTTAGAACGGCCATGATTCTGTGCTACTTCTTTTTAATTCTAGAGCAAGACATCCAGTTCGTCACGCCAGGTGATCTGCCGCGACCCCGTGTCACTGTTTCAGGGCACCAATCCTAAGCTTTACAGGCCCACAGGTCGTTCGACAGACAGACATGTCCTGCCCACAGACATATCGTGCCCAGTCCCATTTAAGTTGGGCAGCCTTTTGAGCCACGTCAACGATTTGCGTTTTGGAGCGCAGTGTAAAATTGTAAGTATAATGTATCGAAAATGATTTGTTAAGAGGGAACAAGGGCTGCGATTCTTTTTCTTCTTTCTGATTCTTTTGAGCATTTTTTTTTTCATATAATCAAAGCCTACTGTAGAATCGTCCCTGTCATTTCCTTTTATCAGTAGCAAATAAGTAAAAAAATATGACCCTCCAAAAATTCCAAAAGACGCCCCATTATTTCGATTTTAATTCGAAAAGATTTTAACATGAAATAAATTGATAGATATCTAGACATGCTCTTTCTTAAAATTTTAATGTCAAAAATAATTGAGTCGGCTTAGTTTTTGAGGAGAAAAAAGGGGAATACGAAACGTCGATCTGAATGGTATGAGCTGCAGCTGTCCCATCGCACTCTACGGGGGCTGGCTTAACGCAGCACGACGGCAACAGTGTCTTCAAATACCTTCCTTGCAGGCCCTGTTCCCTCTTAATTTTACATCTAAGATATAAAATTAATATTAGATTATATTATAGGAGTTTTATTTTTATACTAAGCGGAAAAAATCTGAATTAAATTACCTAACCAAAATATTGCCCAGCTCGTACAAAAGATTTCGAAATTGGTTTAACCAAAGTTAATCCACTTATTAACCAGCAATATAGGAAAAGTCCCTCTTTTTAAGCTGTGCTGCATTGTCCATCATCGTCAATGAAACCTCAACAGAATTTTTCGCCGACCACATTCCGTCAGAATATTAAAATTAAAAATCATTCGACAAAGGCATCTCGGTCGAAAATTAAAATACGTAACATGGCGACGTCAACGTGTTTAATTAAATCCTTGTGAACATTTCTGAACCAATTAATAAAAAAACGATATAAGCCGAATAAATCCGAATTATTCGAACCGTTGATTGCTTGTCGTTAATCACAGTCATCGCAGCCGGCGCTGCCTTCAATATTAATCATACACTCGTTATCTGCAGTAAATCTGGGCTGGCGCACTGAACACTAGTTAAATTGAAAATAATTTCAGCTTAAAACGAGAACGGCCCGTCCGCTGCTCTGTTAAATATTTGAACGCGGATTTTCTCTCGGCCATCTAAAAATATAACAACACTGATAACAAGACTGTGAACTTAATACCTAAAATAAATATCAACATTTATCAACATCACGCTTGTATTCTTTTAAGGCTTAAGCAGAGGTGTACTTAATAGTAAGGTAGTCAAGTTAAGTCCCACGTTAAGCTGTTGGTCCCGGCAGTCATCTGTAATCTTTGACAGTCGTTACAGGTAGTCAGCCGTCAGCGGCCCTAAAAGTCTTGACAACCAGTCTTACCAAGGGGTATCGTATTACCCAGTACTAACTGGGTTGTCAGATAGGCAGTCGCTCCATGTAAAATACTGGTATTCAGCTGCATCTGGTTAGACTGGAAGCCGACCCCAACATACTTGGGAAAAGGCTAGTCAAATGATGATGAATGAGTTAGTTAAGTTATATATATTTGGGCGTGCCGATTGTTTTCAACCAGACACAAACCCATAATCCGTAGCTTCTACTGAGAAATTCCTGACGGAAAAACCAGTACACACTCTGCCTGACCTGGGAATCGAAACCAAAACCAAAATCAAGCTCAGCAGTTGCACTTGCGACCACTAGACAAACGATGCAGTTTATACATGGCCCTTAACGAAGCCGTCAACCAAGCATTATGTATATCAAACTAAGTAACTTTACGCAAAAATTATTGCTGGGAAACAACTTTTTTTTGGAGTGAAAAATTACGTTTTACGGTAGGACTCAATGTAACAGACTCAAAACATTATGCTAATGGATGGATTGTATAGTACAGCTGTCGTGGAAGTGTTTAAAGTAAAAATCTTACATGAAAAACATGTGTTTCAAAAAAAACTTGCGAAAATGTTGGAACTTATCTCCGTAACTCTAAGGTTCCCAGGTATGGTCTAGAGCGAAAAAATGATCGCAATGATTGGGTGAACAAGTGCCTTTTGGCTTCGTTAAGGATCTTGTTACACCCTTTATTTAGATTTTTTTTTTAATTGTTCCTATTCTTATGAAAGCCTCCATGGTTCATGATTATCAAGCCTCCATTCAGGGATTATTATGAATGTATTAAAGGCTCGGCAGGCTCCCACTAATTACATCCGAGACCTGAGATCCTGGTCCATTGTCAATGACCAACGCAGTTTTAATGAAGCATACTTTAAATCTTTTCAACGTGAACTAAAGATCGCTTGAAGCAAGGTGAAGCAATTTTAAAGTTTCTAGCTATACGGAAGAAAATGGTCCGGGGAAGTTTGACTGCTCTTAATGATTGTCAGTCGGTTATCGTTGCTAGTTGGAGTTCCGAACTCCATAATCGTATATCGGGGAGTGCTGTTCTCTTCTCGTGTTTTATAAGTTGTTAAATACAATTTAGATGGTAGGGGGGAAATTAGATTAGGTGTTTGAAGAGAAAGTACTTTTAAAACGAAACTCTTAACTTTATTAGTGACAATTATCTACGGGGTGGAACGGAAACAAACGATTACCAACACAAACAAACAAACACAAAACAAACGAACAACCAAACAAACAAACGATTCAGTACATCATTCTGAACCACCACATAAAATGTTTTCATCGGTGTTTTAAAAAATTGTCCAAGTGCAAGTCGGACCCGCGCACGAGGGGTTCCGTACCATTATTAATTACGAGCAAAAACGGCAAAAAAAATCACATTTGTTGTATTCTGTTTTTGGTATTTGTTGTTATAGCGTCAACACATCGTACATCGTCTGTGAAAATTTCAACTGTCTAGCTATCACGGTTCATGAGATACAGCCTGGTGACTGACAGCCAGACAGACGGACAGTGGAATCTTAGTCATAGGGTCCCGCTTTTAACCTTTCCGTACGGAACCCTAAAAAAACAGCTGTTCCCTACAAAACTGTTACGTACACGGTCAAAATGTATGGAACAGCAGATTTTTTTAAATTTAGAATGATCGACGTCCTTTTTGTTAATATACAGGATGGAAGCATCCTATTTTTTATTTTTTTTAGAGATGGCGTCTCGCAGTACAGCTTCTGAGGCTGGCTACTGCTTAACCGGGCAAATCCCTGTGGATGCCTTAAAAATGAATCTAAGGCCTCCAGCCAGGGGCTTAAAACTATACTTAAAAACTAAGCGACCACTCGCTAAGGGCACGAGCCTCGGCTTGGGGCGTGTATACAGATTTTTTAAAGTTTAAATAGACGTCCTTTTTGTTAATATACAGGATGGAAGCATCCTGTATATTAACAAAAATCAATTGCCACATGTATGATGGAGCATCACTTCAGGACGGCTCGACTGATTTGGCAGATTTTTTTTTGTGGTGTTCCCAATTGTCAGGACAAGGTTTGTATAAATGAAAGTTTTGATATTTCAATAGAAAATTGCGCGTGCGCGAAGCTGGGGCGGGTCGCTAGGATCTATATAAATCATGACTAATTACCACATCTATGACGGAGCATAACTTGAGATGGCTCGACTTGTTTACTGTTTTTTTTTGTGTCTGTAATTGTCAGGTCATGTGCACTTCTCATTTTCTTCATATAAAATTGTACCCGTGCGAAGCCGGGGCGGGTCGCTAGTACAAAATATATTTGAACAAAACGCAAAACAGTTTTTACGTTTTTTTTTTTTAACTTTTTTCTAGTTGACCTATGTGGACACACAGCTTAAAAAAAAAAGATAAAAATATACAGCGTTTAGTAAAATTTTGCTTTTTTCAGTTTGATATAAATGTAGTAGCATGTTCAACTCGGGCCTAAAAATGATGTCAACTGCGTGCGTTTAGTACATACTCACTGAATTTATGCATTTCAATAAAGTTCAACCATTTTATTATGGTAGTAGGATTATTTTTACTATTTAGACAGAAATACGGAAGGTCAAGGGTTAATGCCCTCAAATAAATTTCAAATAATAATAAAATTTCAAATAGTAATAAATTGTTAACATATTGACACCTAACGTCAATTTTTCGTGTTAAAGCCAAGTATTACCACTGCCAAAGAATGAGTTTTGATTTGAAAATACGGAAACTTGGCAGATTTTTCGCTTAGCTATTATTTTCCCCGACTTGACAGTGTGCGACTATATACAATATAATAAATATATACATAATTTATTATATAATAAATAAGTAATATAATAATAAAAATAAATAATAATACAATATATATATATATATATTTATAAATAATAATACAATATATATATATTTATATATATATTATATTTAGTATGTATGTGTGCGAATATCCGAAGGGTAATGCAGAGGCATACCTAGTACACCCACACTCCACAAGTTATGTTTAAGCCCCATGTTATAGGTCGCTCCCTACCCTGCCTACACAGCAGACAGCGAGCCACACCACAGATCCAGACTCCGTGGCTGCTACTGAAAAATTCTTGATGGAAATACCCAATAACACTTTACCTGACCCGGGAATCGACACAATAATTTGCATTTTCCACGAACGAAAAATTCTTCGTAGCAATCTGACTTCACACCACGTGACTCAACCCTCCAAACTGTAAATATCGCACTACCCACTAACAGGAACTTAACACGCCAGTGGAACCCCACCTTAAGTATTCAAATTAAACTGTCTATCAAAAACCACCCCTTGTTATCGTAAATCACATTTGATACGCGCATGCTCGTAATTTCTTCGTAAAACCCATTATTAGTAGGACGATGCTCGAATCTGGTGGAACTCTGGGAGATCGATATTTTTGCTTAAATTATGCATGAGACCGTTGGTGGGATCCTTTTAAACTGTTACTGTAACGGCTTACGAACCGCGAGTTACTTTTCACGCGTTTATTAATATTTTTTTCGGGGTTTTTTGGGGTTATGTTGATTTTTAGTGTGTGGGATTTTGGTGGTGATGATGATTAAAGACATTAATTTAATAAACGTACGTCAAACTAAGTTGTTGTTTCTGGTTTAAAACAAATTTTATAATTCAAAGAGAAATTAAAGACTGGTAAGAAAAATTGTTGATTAATAATTGTTCGTCTTTATCTGCAAATAAATAAAGTTCAGGTATATGTGATTTCAAAATAATAGCTTTTTACTGAATGCATATTATGAAAGGTATGGTACTTGTGACAAAAAACTTTTTTTTTTGTCTGTCGGTCGTTTTTTCCGGCCAATTTCCGATACGGCTGTACTGATTTTGACGAGACTTTTACAGTCAGATAGCTGATGTTATAGGGAGTAAGCTCTTGCTCCTACTTTTATTTCAGAAAAATGATTAGGGTTCCTTGCAAAATAATTAAAAAGTCTTGAAAATATTAAAAAAATCTGATTTTAAGGGTTATTAGAATCAGATTTTTTTAATAATTTCTCGCGGACGAAGGCCGCGGGGCACAGCTAGTTATACTTAAATAAAAACTGTCCTTTAATTGTTAAATTATAGAAAAGTTTTTATTTATAAACACGATAGTGTTTAATTGTACTTATTATTAACTTCTTGTCACAATAAAAAAACGCTTGCAAGTTTTTGTCCAATATCTCATTTATTATTTTCCACACTTAAATCGAAATAGTTACGAAACCCCCACGAGTTCCGTATTCGATACAAAATATATAACGCAAGAGCCTTAACAAAACAGTTCAAGCGGAAAATCCGATATCTTGAGCCAGAGCATTGATGAGCGCTTACATATTCATGAGCCTTGCCAAGCTTGCCACGAGTAGATGGTGCCTTCACTACACAAAATGACGGCTGTCACCGATATACCAGTAACATGGCAACACAGACTTAAGATAAATATGTACATATATACATACATACATAAACTCACGCCGTTTTTCCTATGGGGTAGGCAGAAACCACAGAACGCCACCTGCTACGATCCTTACGTACTCCTTTTGCCTCGTCCACGTTCATACATCTTACACGCACGCCGGTTGCGAGTACTACGCACCTGACATTTTCGAAGAACCTCACCAATAAGGTCAGTGTATGTCCTGCTAAGGCATCCCCTCCCGGCGTTGCAACTCACATCTGAAGAAATATGTATTGTATCCTGTTGTTGTAACTGCTTTTTTAGACATACACACATAAACTCACACCTTTTTCAATAGGGCCCGGCAGAAACCACAAAACGCCACCTGGTCCATGATCTCAACCATGATCTTTACATCGTTACACAAAATGACGGCTGTCAGGGATCTAACACAGACGCTTGGCGACACAATAGGACAGTGTTATGATGTGTGTGTGACAGTGCATTGTTTCCTGACTCCTCTACTGACTCGGCTATTTATTTTTACTTCAAACTCAAAGCGTTTATTTCAATTACACCTTAGCACTTTTGAAGGAACTTTTGAAAGTCAGAAAAACAAAGGCGCAGCTACAGTCACAGACACAAGGCATAATAACTTGTGAAAGTACTGTAGTTGCCCATTCCAAAGCGTAGACCTCTATGGAGAAGAATGGGCAAGAAACTCCATGGACACTCTTTTCAATCAAAATATTGTTACAAGATCTTGGTTACATTATTCATGTTGAGATTATACATATATGTGAGAACGATGTAAAGACGTGCACATTAAGAGCGTCCAGAGTAAAAGATATAACTCTATCAACAATTTAAAAACAAAGTAGTTAAAATAATCCGTGGCAGCTAAGAGATGACCAGTCCCAACTGACAGCGCCCGTTCACGAACATGACGCATGCATCAGCTACTTGTTACTGTAGCCAGGTGCCAGGTGGACCGATGACCTGGCCAGAGTGGCAAGCAAGAGTATTCGAGAGGCTCAGCACCAGGTAAAGTGGCGTGCAATGGAGGCGACCTACAACTCAGTATTTGGTCGGGTTGAGTGAAAAGAATCATCTTCAACTTTCTCTAGTCAACTTGCCAAACACGTTGGCAGTACTTTCGTACCTATATTGAAACTGTGAAATACTTCAGTGTAATACCGTAAGCGGTAGATAAAAATAAAAGTTACCTATAAACAGGAAATTATTAATTTATATTTCTGATAAAACTGTAATTTACTTTATCAGATTCGTTGGTCACGATATCCCTTTCCCATTTTTGTTTTCTAAGTCATACTCGTAAACGCTCAAGCTATAATTTGTTTACGGACCTGAATAACAAAGTAAATTGATATTATTTCCGTATTGCTTTGAAGAAGGAGCAATAAAGTAAAGTTGACAGTTACTGTCTCAGCTTTAAAACTATTTAGGCTGCATGAAACATGAATGTACCTTCTTAAGGGTACACTAGTCGGTCGTACTTTCATACAAAACAAACAAACGTAGTATGGCGATTACTCCACTGTTTGATGGTGTACGTTCAAAATAAAACATTATATCGACTTGTCTTATCATTATCTAGCCCTGTATGGAAACAAAAAAGTAAAAAATGTTTTTTTTTTTTAATTTTTAAAATTATGTTCTGTTTTACTTTTTGTTTCCAGTAAAGTCCAAGTATGACCGACTAGTGTATCCTTAAGGTAGATAATTAGCAAAAAAATGTTCGACTAATGTGGTGACTAATACCCATTACATACCAATCTTCCTCGATGCCTCGGAAAGCACGTTAAACCGTTGGTCCCGGCTGTCAATTGTACATCTGTGACAGTTGTTACACGTAGTCAGCGGCCCGAAACTCTAACAAACAGCCTTACCAAGGGCTATCGTATAAAGCAGTACTAACTGGGTTGTGGAGGTCAGTTAGGCAGTCGCTCCAATACTGGTTTTCAGCTGCGTCCGGTTAGACTGGAAGCCGATCCTAACATAGTTGGGAAAAGGCTAGGCAAATGATACACGGCAAAGCAACAATTTATGCATACTGTATTAGCCTGATACAGCTTTCCTTGAGTGGTATTTGATTTACCCACGTAATCTATCCGTTCATGTGGGATGTTCGTTAGAACCTAGACATGGACACATTTTTTCCCAAACTAAGTCCAACTTTACTATGTAAATCCTCCATTCCTCCACACCAGGGAAGATACCCTAAAATAGAACAGATTTGCAAGTCGACGTGAATTTCAATAAGCACTTACCGCAGCATGCAGCCTTGCAAGCGTCGTCAGACTTCAGTCTGCAGCTACGTCCCTACGGACCTCCACGAGCTGTACAAGCGTGCATTCGCTTTCCAAAATACTTACGAAGAAATACTATTTTAACGCTATGGTATTCCTGTGTTGTTGTGAGATTGGTTCAGTATTATTAAGCCCATTGTTGTAAGGGCTATCTCATTAAAAGAACTCTTTGAAATTTAAACTCAATTCGCATGAATCATGATTTCGAAAAACAACCACGCGGTTGTCATTTTTTTTATTTATTTAGCCGTTGCTTATTTTATCGTCATCACGTAATTAGCTAAAACAACGATTAGTGTTGGATCTTTCTCGAGAAAGATTCAACACTAATCGTTTATTTATCTGCAAAGGGTAGGGTAGAGGTAACTTCTGGAATGCACACAAACCGTCATCAATCAAGGTTCCGAGCTGCAACTAAGAAATTCGTCATGGAAAAACCCACTAACGCTTTACCCTACCCGAGAATCGAACCCGGCGTCATGCTCAGCAGCATGATTTTAATTATTCTGTATCCATATCTACACCAATCTGCAACGTCTAGCATTTTTCGATGTCGCCCTTTCGAAATAAGTGTGTCAAAGTTACAAATTAACAGTATCACTAAACCGTGTACATTACTTAAGCATACCTACCGGTCTAAGTAAGTTACATAAGTTCTCATAACACTTCCAAAAAAGTAAGCAGTTTTAATTCAAGTTCAACCAGTGGGCCACCTGTTGACTTGACTTTGAGCCGAAAATGTTATGAATGCTTGAAAACCAAATCGATTGACTACTACAGCTAAACTTTTAACAGTCTCGCATTCGGCATTTTCGTTCCCAATTGCTTGAAATGGCAACTGGGTCGTTAAGCTAAGTTAATTATGGCTTAGACAATGATTATTTTGTGGAGCTTGTAGTGACAACATTGGTACTGTATATAGTTTCTACATTATACCTACGTGTATCTCGCTGTTACGTGAAAAACTAAAATTATAATCTGACATTTAAAAAAACAAGTGCTTCAATCCTATTGATCAAAAACAACATGGTAAAGAAGAATTATTAGCTAACAAGGATCTTTCCAAATTCAAATTTAACGCCGCCATTTTTTTTTTCAATACATTTCATAATTCAGCAATGGCGCTTATATCAACGTCACAGAGCGCCAAAAGATATGATCTTATGCGTTACAATGGTACTGTACCTACAAATACCTCTACACGATATCAATCTGACGCATCTGGCTAAATACCTACACAAACACAAAAGCCCGAAAAAAATAAAATAAAAATAATAATAAAAAATAATATGAATGATGTAAGAACTGAATATTCACTCCAACGATTGACAATCGAATAAGAACATAATTCAAGTAATCTCGTCAGAATTCACACCTGTGAGCGGCACCTCTTGTCACTCAAAGACTGTATATTGCTTCACGTTTCCGGGCCCACCTTTTGGGTGGCGCCATGACAAAATAGAAAAATAAACCACCTAAACAACAATCTTACCAGGAAGAAATAATAAGTATACAGGGTGTAACAGGACCCTTCACGAAGCCGTCAACCAAGCATTATGTACATCAAACAAAGTAACTTTACGCAGAAAATATTGCTGAGAAACGACTTTTTTTGAGGTGAAAATTCATCGGTAGGGCTCAATGTAACGTACTCAAAACATTGTGCTGATGGATGGATTGGATGGTACGGCAGTCGTGGAGGTTTTTAAAAATCTTTCATTAGAAACATGTACTTAAAAAAAATCTTACTTGGGAGAAAGTTGGAACTTTGACCCCCAATATCTCCGTAACTAGAAGGTTCCCAGGTTTGGTCTAGAACAAAAAATAATAATATCGCAATGACGGGGAGAACAAGTGCCTTTCGGCTTCGTTAAGTGTCTTGTTACACCCTTATGGTGTTTTGTGCAACGGTTAACAATCCAGTCAAGCGTAAACATTCGTTGATGATGACACAACATCATAACATCACGCCTGACATACCAGAAGGGTGAGGCAGAGGTGTACCTAATTGTACACCCACATTTCGCCAGTTATGTTAATTTCCCATGTAATAGAGGGCGAGCTTAGTGCTATCAACAGCGTGCAAATTCGAACTCCGTGGCTGCTACTGAGAAATTCCTGATGTAAAAATCCAAAAACACTTTGTCTGACCTGGGAATCGAACTCAGGACCTCATGCTCAGCAGTCGCACTTACGACCACTAAACTAACGAGGCAGTCGTTGATGATAAGTGATACAATTTTCACGTATCCATATGTGTTACGAAGGCAAGGACAACACATGGTCCAAGGCCTTATCTGTGTTTTCTGATCAAACCAGACAGAGGATTAACCTACTTAGTACTTGATTTGCGTATATTTTAGCAATGAACTAGAAGTTCTTATACTTACTTATGCGTACCTCATTTATTTAGTTATATATATATGTATACTATGTGTGTACACAGTAGATAACACAGAAAAATCACACTAATATTATATGTGTTTGTGTGTACGTGTGTATGTTTGTTACTCCTTCACGCTCAAACGGCTTAACGGATTTGAATGAAATTTGGTATGAAGATAGCTTATATCCTGGATTAACATATAGGCTACTTTTGGACCCGGAAAAATGCGATGTTTCCGTGGGATAATCAAATTACTCAATTGTTTTTTTCACGAATTTTCTTATCAGAGATAAAAGGAAAAGAATAATGTGTTTTTGTGCCTTACTTAACTTAACCTACAATATTCAATTTAGATACACGTGTAAGGATTTGTTTTTTTTTTTGGTAATGGCATGATAATGGTAATGGTAATGGTAATGGCCTATTAGGCTAGCTACTGCTTAACCGGACTAATGCTGTGGATGCCTCATCTTAGTAAATATTAATATACTTTTATAAATACATGATGCTAAGATATATAAACTAATAAAAAAATAATAGATTTGCATGTTATATTTGTTTTTCTAAATATCTACATACTTGTACAATGACTGTTAGCCTATTTGATTGAGGAAAACGGAGATGCGTGTCGTTGAGCAATAAATATTATATTTAGGAATCGTGACTATCTATATATCTAAGGTCTAATTCCATCTTTTTACACACTTTGTCTACCACAGTGTCTACGTTTTTTGTCTAAAGGGTGTAGCAATTTTTTCTTTGTCTTCTTTCCTCAGTGACCATGTCTGGCAACCATAAAGGGTGTAACAAGACCCTTAACGAAGCCGAAAGGCACTTGTTCTCCCCGTCATTGCGATATTTTTTTGTTCTAGACCATACCTGGGAACCTTCTAGTTACGGAGATATGGGGGGTCAAAGTTCCAACTTTTTCACAAGTTTTTTTTTAAATAAATGTTTTTAGTGTAATATTTTTACTTTAAACACCTCCACGACCCCCGTATTATTGAATCTATCCATCAGCACACTGTTTTGAGTGCGTTACATTGAGTTCTACCGTAAAACGTGATTTTTCACCCCAAAAAAAAAAGTCGTTTCCCAGCAATAATTTTTGCGTAAAGTTACTTAGTTTGATGTATAGAATGCTTGGTTGACGGCTTCGTGAAGGGTCTTGTTACACCCTGTATATATCATTTCGCAGGTCCGCTGAAAGAGATTTATAAATTAAATAAGCGGTAACTTTGTGCTCTTTTGTCTGTATGTTGTTTCCTGTACCTATGTGTTTTGTGTGTACAATAAATAAATAAATAATCTTAGGAATACGTCATTATCTCTAGTAACATGTAAGATACATCGTGTACTAGTCACATCAGGTAGGCATCTACGCAAAGAAAACGAAACCAGTCGGAAAATGAATATACCCACATCATCTAGCCTTGTCCTACGTGAATAAACCTTTAATGTCCAATACTAAATTACGAATGTTAATCTAGAACTATTGATACAGAATGTTATCTCAACCACAAAAATATACCTGCATTAAATTCGGCTGGCATGGTAATTAAGTAACAGGCGCTCTATCAAGGTTGAACAGGTTCTCGGGTACCCTAATAGCTGTGGTTTCGCAACACCCAGCTGTTCCAGTTTCAAGCCTAAAGTCAAAGTACAAATTATTTAGGATTTGTGTGTCATAATGTCATAATATTTGATCATATAGTGTTTACACCGGGCGTTAGGAATTTTACCCTGAACCAGCTCTCTGCAATTTAGTAGATACTATCTTATACTGTGAACTTGCAGCTAAACCATTAGTCGACTGACAATAGCTGAGATTTCAATAAGCTCAGTCATAAAGATAATGCAATTAGCTAGAGAACAGTTACCTTGGACAGCTTATCAAACTCCTAATTGTTTCGAGTCTAGCGTATAAATTCAAATGCACGTCCTATCGTATTTGGGAGTGACACGACATTGCAAGCCCAAATTTTATTGCAAAAAGCAGCTAGTTGTCAACAGTGAATCACTGTCTGTCATTCAGTTAACGGCCGCACGGAATTTGAAATTAAAATTGGAACGTTCAATTTGAATAGCACGTGCTTTGGAAGTAGGAGAGGCGGTGGCGGTCGCATAGCGAGGCGCGCTTGCGCAACCGCGCGGCAGGTGCCTGCGGGAACGAACGAAATGCCAAACATTAAATGCATTCATTCAAAACGGTCTGATAAATACCTTACAGCAATTTACCGCAACGCCACAATTAACGCAATTGTTTTTCTCTCGCTGTACGAAATCAATTGAGTGCCGCCGTAATTATCAACAAATAACGCGGGCCGATTAAATATATTTTAATAATTTAAAGCATGCGAACCTTAACAACAGCTCGTAAAGCACGATATTTAAGCCATGTACTATCTCTTTAACGCAATCATGTCCGAGATTTAAATCCTAGGAGCACGCCAATAGTGCACGTTGGATTTCGACACAGGCCATTCGTTACACGAAATAATTGTCAATATCAAACAGGCGTGCTGTTTCCGATCGTTTCCGATTTATCTAGACGAATAATACTGTAATAGTATAATAGGAAATCCTGCCTATATTAGGTGCAGTACCTTTCCAAATCGCAATGATAATAATGTTACGAAATATCGAGCGATACTGTGGGAGTCAGTCGTCGAGGTTAATGTCGTGGGGAGGGGGTCTAGGATCTTATTCAATGGACCTTTGAGCTGGACACAGCGGACGCAAGGCACGTAGAGTTAATTCACACGTTGCTTTTGAACCGTCTGTATTTATATTAAATGCACACATATTGTGTAGGTGTTCCTCCACACGAATATTAGAGCTTTGTTGTCTTCGTAATAATGATTGTGTCCGTAGATACAAAATAACAGCTATATTAGGTACGACTTGCTTGCAAAAAGCGATTAGCAATATGGTAATTTACTTGTTAGTGCTGTGACAAAGCTTAGGTCTTTACTTTAGAGACGTACTAAACAAAAAGTGATTATAATTTCCAATTAATAGAATTTCATTGAGGAAACTAAAAGAGCTGAGGTAAAAACCCATTAAATGTGGCCTAATACTATCCCTTGAGAAAACTTTCCTAAGCCAATTTACTTCGGAAATCACGGAAATAATGCAAACGTTATTGTATATTGTTGTTAGTGTATTTTAGAGGACTAGGCTTTGCAAAAATAATTGTTAAGAGTATGTCAATTAGACTTCGCGTCCCACTGACGCGATATCGGACGAGACACAATTACTTTTTAATTGTGTCTATAATTACGGTATGCGATAGGTTAAGCTAACTAACAATATAATCTCTCCTTTGTAGTAGTCGTATTTTACTAAGAATTGTTACTTAGCTTAGAAGTAACAGTTCTTAGTAAAATACGACAACTACAAAGGCAACACCAAAATGCATAAACTCGAAACGCACATTTGTCACCAAGACATGACTTTTCACGTCAATTCCGAGCAAAGCCCTATTCTGTCGACTCTGTTATATCTAAATGTGTTCATAAATACACACATCAAAAGTGTCTAAGTGTCAAGCATTTTTATGTGGATTTCTTGAGATTGAGATGTGGCTTTGTAATAAATTTATGATTTTATAAATTTATATGGATCCTTTTTGGTGCATTTCATAATTTGAATCAGGAACTGTGAATCAAATTCGAGTAAAAGATGAAAATCAGCTGTCAATATTTTCCCTATAAAAACATACAACGCATTGAAGACATTATTAGTGCTACTGTTTCCCTACTACTGATTAAAACCAACGTTATTATGGAGCGACGACGTCATTTAAGCAGGGAAGAAATGCTCAGAGCCGTGGGAATGATAGAAGCTGGTTCCCGGCAACGTACTGTGGCTTTAGCTCTGAATACAAGTCAGAGTGTTATCAGTCGACTTTGGACACGTTACCGAAGCACTGGTACCGTGGCTGAGCGCCATGGAGGACGGTATCGCTGCACCACACGGAGACAAGACCGATACATTCAAATCTTAACTCGAAGAGCTCCAACAATAACCGCCATGATGTTAGCCGTGAGGCTTCATCACTCTTCAGGGAACTTAATTAGCGACCAAACAGTCAGAAACCGCTTGCATGAAGTGAACCTTCATTCCCGAAGACCGCTACGGGTACCACCTATAGCAATGCACAATCGTAGGATACGATATCAATGGGCTCTTGAACACAGAAATTGGGCAGAAGAACAATGGCGTTTCGTGTGCTTTTCTGATGAGTCTCGTTTTGGTATGAGACCGGATACAAGACGTATACGACACTGGAGAACCCCTGGACGCCAACAGCGATTAAAATCCTGCCAGGAAGTCCATCCTTATAGTGGTGGAACCATCATGGTATGGGCGGGTATTTGGATCGGCGGAAGAACTGAGTTGATTTGGATCAGAGGCAACCTCAACGCTCAAATTTATGCTGAGACGATTGTATCAGACGTCATCGTTCCTCTACAAGTGCAAATCGGTCCCTTATTTCAGTTAATGCATGATAATGCACGACCGCACACCGCAAGAGTTGTAAGACAGACTCTCGCCGCAGCTAACATCAATGTCCTGCCCTGGCCTGCTCAGTCGCCAGACTTGAATCCGATTGAGCATGCATGGGATATGCTACAGAGAAGAGCTCTGCCGAATATGGAGGGTCCAAGAAGACCTTTTTTTGTTGTTGCAACGAACATGGGCGGCCATTCCACAGCGTGATTTGGATGAACTCATTTTGAGTATGCCAAACCGATGTTCTTGTGTTGTTAGTGTTCGCGGTAGAAACACGGATTATTAATTGTTTAAGTTACCCAATAAAATTTTAAAGAAAACTGTTATTTCAGTCTTTTTTTCGAACTTTTGTGTTAGTGGTTCAAATGTCAAAAATCCCTTTATTAGGAAAATGGCAAATTTCTTTATTAATGCAAAGGTGACTTGGTTTATCGTTACTGTGACAAACGAAAACACTTTATTTGATGAATCCTTAAAGAAAATTTTAATTAATATCAATCAGGAGAAAAGTTATTGCAAAAATATATGTTGATCCCTAGACACTTTTGATGTGTGTATTTCTATGAAACGTACTACATAGCCAGCGCCTTCAGAACGAATCTGAATCACGCTAAGTATTCGTACTTACATGATAAATTAACACAAGTTTCATATCCGGAAGTTTTATAGCGGAAGTGGACCAAGGAATTCACCACTTAAATTTTATGCGATTGCTAATTTGTCCAACATACGCTACTGTACTTTTATTGTAAGAATTTTCAATAGAATTCCTGTCGTTCTGTAAATTTAAATTTTTTTTTCGTGTATCAATTTGTTACTTTGCTGGTCATATGAATTGAACTGCGCATGAATGAATATTCATGACAGACATAATGTTGGAACATAAAAATTCAGTGCTGAATACTAAAGCTGAATCGATAAACAGTGTCAACAGACAAATCATTGTCTTTATTTCCATAGGGCTCATATTAATTGACAGGCTGATTTGTAATTTGTTGAGCAGGTCGTTGACGTTGCTTTTTAGCGTATCGATGCTCTAAAGCTCAAATCTGTTTGGCCCAAAATTTTGCTACGCGAACATTGCTTACTAATGCAGTCATAAGTGCACAGGTAGCAGCGCGTGCATTGGGATAGTTATAGCAGTGTACCAAGTCTATTTGGATAGCATAAATGATACACATCTAGATATAGATGCTTTAATTACACATGTTTAGAATGTATTATCTACAATTCAAAATTAGTCTGAAGACAGTTATATAATATTCGATGGTCATAATTAAAGGTTGACTGGTAGAGAATGCATTGTGGCATTAAGTCCGCCTATGTACCACTCTTGTACATGAAATTAAAATAAATAAATAATTGTTAAAATGTTAAATCATGAGGACGTTAATTAATTAAGACAAAGTAAGAAATAGCCTTCCTCGTTGGTCTAGCGGTCACAAGCGAGACTGATGAGCATGAGGTCCTGCGTTCAATCCCAAGGTTGAGCTAACTGTTATAAACCTAATAACACTCATCGACTATGATCCAGAACTTTCATTCGAAATTTCTCAGTAGCTGCCTCAGAGTTTGGATTTGTGCCCGGTTGACGGCAATAGGCCGCCCCCTATTACATGGGACTTAAACATAACTGGTAAAATGTGGGTGTACTATTAGGTACACCTCTGCCTAGCCCTTCGGGGATTACAGACGTGATGTTACGTGAATGTTATAAATAGATATTCCTTGAAGGAAACTCTTGGAACACCAAGATCCCTTGCGGATGTCCTAAGAAGACTGGAAAGATTGATCTGCTTCTGGAGAGGGAGGTGGGCTGGTTGGAATAACGTACAATGGTCCACTTTAAGGACTAAGTGCGGAAACCGAAACCCTAACATAGAACATGGATATTCCTTGAAGTGTTGTCCAAGGGAAGTCCCAAGTGCCTTCATTGAACACATATCTCATAACTGCCCAAAACTACATGCATACCAACCTTGACATTTAACCCCACACGATTATACTAATTGATCTGCTTCTGGAGAGGGAGGTGGGCTGGTTGGAA
Organism: Eugnorisma glareosa; assembly: GCA_947578425.1. NCBI lineage: Eukaryota > Metazoa > Arthropoda > Insecta > Lepidoptera > Noctuidae > Eugnorisma > Eugnorisma glareosa. Next base: position 15,024,621 of record OX387970.1, on the reverse strand, counting down.
TAACGTACAATGGTCCACTTTAAGGACTAAGTGCGCAAACCGAAACCCTAACATAGAACATGGATATTCCTTGAAGTGTTGTCCAAGGGAAGTCCCAAGTGCCTTCATTGAACACATATCTCATAACTGCCCAAAACTACATGCATACCAACCTTGACATTTAACCCCACACGATTATACTAATTGATCTGCTTCTGGAGAGGGAGGTGGGCTGGTTGGAATAACGTACAATGGTCCACTTTAAGGACTAAGTGCGCAAACCGAAACCCTAACATAGAACATGGATATTCCTTGAAGTGTTGTCCAAGGAAAGTCCCAAGTGCCTTCATTGAACACATATCTCATAACTGCCCAAAACTACATGCATACCAACCTTGACATTTAACCCCACACGATTATACTAATTGATCTGCTTCTGGAGAGGGAGGTGGGCTGGTTGGAATAACGTACAATGGTCCACTTTAAGGACTAAGTGCGGAAACCGAAACCCTAACATAGAACATAGATGTTCCTTGAAGTGTTGTCCAAGGGAAGTCCCAAGTGCCTTCATTGAACACACATATCTCATAACTGCCCAAAACTACATGCATACCAACCTTCACATTTAACCCCACACGATTATAACCAATCCCTCCAATAAACATAACCAGCTAATACTTCCACTACGTTATACCATTACACGTCCGATAGGTCGGGTCGTAAATACCAAGCCACACATGGACGTAAATCAATTACCCACGACAGGACGTCAAACTAGCTTTATTGTTGCCTACGTGTTTACAGGAGTTTTCAAACGTTCACCAACACGTGAACGGGTTACGTTCTGGCTAACGATCCCGATATATTTACTTTTAACTGGTGTTTGGAACAATTTTTTTGTTAGTTGGTATTTGATAATCTTTTTTTGGTTGTTTGTTCCAGTTCCTGCAGTCATCATAATATTAGTTTTATGTTAGCTCACTAAAGTAGCTACGCCTATTTCCATCAAAAGTCATTATCCACTAATAAACATCATCACGGCCTATCTGATCTTCTTAATAGCTAAGTCGTCATTTACAAAACTTTCCATTTGAATCACCTAACCATTTGCCTAGAACTTCATAGTTTACAAAAAGTCTTTTTCTGGTATAAAATCTACCTTAATGCCTAGTATCTAGGCGCTCTATATTCACAGAGTCGAAAAAAATTATAAAAAGAATCATCTAAATAACTGTGTCCCCTCTTAAGCACACATTTGGTGTCATCAATTCAACATAATAATCATCTTTGACTTCCGACCGCTGTGTGTTGTGTCTTATGTACAGTACACGCCCTTATCTTTAATCTTTTCATCCCATCTTTAAGCCAAGCACGTCACTGCTACATGTGGCTTCCAGCAATGTTTGTGCACGCAACTCTAATACTGCTACACATTGTGATTCTCATCAGTTTATAAAGGAACCGATGAGTATAAATTCGTTTTTACATAGGGCTTGACGTATAAATTCAATGTAAAAATATTACAAACTTTTATAACTGTACGAAATAATCAACGTCAGCTTAATGATCGATAATAATTACTTAATATTATTAATCAGGACACATTCAACTCTCAACCAATTATTGTGACAAAGTTTTTTGAACCTCCAAATATAAAATTCGGTTCCCAATTATCGTTCATAACTTGTTGTACCCATTGTAACAGGGTCACACATGGTCGCATAAAGATAAAAATACTAATTAATTCTCAACATTTTTCGTCTTAACTAACTGCTGTGACATGTTTTTGTCAAATTTATTTAATTTTATTAGATAAAAGCACGGTTTCAATGATTTATTGATATCATTGAGTGTATAATGTGTTTCGTGTGTAAATTTACTAACAAAAAGTGTATTTTTGGCTCCGCTGCGCGAATGAATTATTTATCGAGGCCTGCTCATAACATCAGGGCCCTTATAAATCGTATTAAACTCTTGTTTCGCGCACTATTGTGCCCTAAAAATGGTTAGCGTAAACGGTCGAGGTAACAAAAAAAAAAGATTTTATAAGTTAGCGCAGACAATTTTTAGATCAATGTGAACACTATTTGAAAAGCAAAAGGGTCCTGTTTTTAGACAGGTTGGATTATGATACATGCCTTTTAAGGGCTTGTATTTTCCAATTCATTAATTCTTATGATTATTAGATAGTTTAATATGGCCTCATTGGCTGTTGTATCAACATTATGCTACTCGTAGTTTGTCGTTCGTTACTTCCTCTAGATGTCAATTTGTAAAGTGTCAATACTTATCTTGTAACATAATCATTATTTTCGCCGGCTATGGAACGTGCTATAATAGAATTATTAGTAAGGTAATGTAATCAATAAACCTGCCTAATTATAATAATATTTAAATTGGTCACGCAGTAATCTTTTACGCCGATCGAGGATAAAAGCTCAACAAAGACTTTACTGTTACAGTAATTAAGTCATGTATTACCTAGAAACCTGATCTAATAGTCTGATTGGAATATCTCTTTAACGATTTCATTTTATCATGAACAATTGATCCTCAATACTGGTTTATACTACTTTTATTATACACTTTTTTAATATTATTATTGTTTGAACCAAATTAATTAAGGCGAGTGCTAATCCCGCCGACAAACTGTTACGCAGTTTGGTGGGTGTATAAAAATATGGGGTTACCTACTTGAAATCGAATGGCGTGAGATCGAATAACACTTGCTCGAAAACGTTTACTCGATAGTACTTGAAATTGATAAATTATGAGCGCGACAGTTCATTACATGCATCAAAATCTCGAATAACTCTAAGCACGAATCATCGGCAGCGCGAAGGCCCATTATCTTGAAACATAATTTCACGGTGTTTTTAATTACTGCGTACAGGATGGTCGGTCCAACATTTACGACAGTAAATTCCTAACAATAAAATAACATAACAACAAAACTAGACAAAACATGTTACAAAGTAACAAATCCAGTTTTGCTCAAAATAATGCGTTTACGGAATAAGGAAGACTTACCATTTATGTTTCTCTTGCATACATTATGTATAGTGATATAACCTTACTCAAAGTGAGAAATGCAGGTTATCCAATGGAACAGTCATATATAACCTCGCATTTTTTATATTATTCATATTTTTCCAGTTTTATTTATCTGTCAAGTTAAAGATGCATATATTTTTTATGACTGATAACAACTGATCTTTTGGCATTAAAAAAAAAACATATTTTTTAAGTAAAATCTTTTTATGACTGGGCAAAAAGAATCAGATTTCTGTAGTGCTTTTATCATTTTATGTCAGGTGACAATCAAAAAGGATTTCATACGCTTATTGTGAACGCAAACGAATTAAATAAACTTGAGCTTTAGAGAATTTTAATTTAAGAACAAATATTGTTTTAACGGCCCCCTGATTGACGACCCCAGTTTTGCATTGTATTCAAGTCTAAAAAATACTGTATAATCTACACCGCTTCCAATACCTTTCAATGTAAATTGTTCATATTCAAAATTGTATTTAATCCTCATTGTCTTAAAATATAGTATGAGAAGTTTACAGTGTGTCATTTAGCAAGCAAATCAGATTTAATAACTTTAAAGGCGAAGGTTCATGTAAACTTTCAACTTTATACTTTAAACAAATAAGATTATTATCACAAAAATTATGATCTTTATGTATGTATGCCTTTGACACCTTTAAGTTGTCTTTTTCGGGGACATTTTGAATACAAATATTGACATTATGGGTTCATATAATTGGATTGGACACAATATTGTTACTCTAAATAAATACTAAAAAGAAAAACTGATTTTAGAACTACTATAGATTTTTACTCAATATAGAATAGAATAAAATCATATTCAGTTCTTTTTTTTTTCATTATAATGCCCTTGCTTCATACTGGCAAAATACTGGCTAAATGGGCACTAAAAAATAATCATGCTTATTTTTGGTTCCATGCGTAATCTTTACTAAGAGTTAACGATACATAAGAGGATTAAAACCTAACCCAGTCAATTTACTCAAAAACGTGACAAACTCCACAAGCCAATTTCCAAACAAGATGAAATTCAGCAATTGTAATGTCGATTATCGTGTGACGGTCAACCTTCTAATAGCTAAGGGACTCGATCAACATCTCGAGAGGGTCTCGTCAGGCGTTTGGGTCAAGAGTTAGCTACAGCGAACAGGCTCTTTGACAAGACACGTAGGTCGTAGCTGATATGAGGTATCTTCTTGAACTCGGCCCACTGGGAGCTTAACTTGCAAGTCGAAGCTTCGATAGTAGGATCGTGTATTTAATAGTTTGCAAAGACAAATAGAGGAAGAGCATGAAGGAGGAAAATAATGACAATTTCAGCCAAAGCAAATTGTGTTTAAGCACTTATGAATAGTTAAAATAGTTGATTAATGAAGATTGATACAGCGGCAAATGTTGCAGCATTCCGTTTCTGAATAGACTCTCTCTCTTTTGTAGTATTTGGTTCGGTTGGAAGCCAACCCTAATATAGTTTGGAAATGCTATTTAGGTGAGATGAAGGACTTTTACTTACAAATATCTAGTAGTATAAAAGCACGAACTTTCCTAAAAGTGACGTGTAGAAAATATTCAACCGACACCTTAATCAATTCAGCTACACGATGCATGCCCGAAAATTCAAACACAAATACCTTTTAAAAAGAAAACATCACTTATAAGCTCTTTGTTCCAGTTAATCCAGGAAAAGTTAAACTAAAACCTTGCTACACAAGTTCCACAGTATCACTAAGCGTATCGCAAAGGCGTCTTAATACAAGTTATCCTAAGCTAATATCTAAACTGAGATGACGCTGAACACAGGCGGTGGTTGAGACGGGACACAGACGGGAGAACAGAGGGCAACTTTTTAGTTGATCTAGTGTGGCTTAATAATAATTAACGAAAGTATCAAGTATCTTGACTTGGCTCGCGAGGTTGTCGACAAGTGGGATGTGGACTCAGCGATCATTGTGCCGATAGTCGTATCAACCCATTGCTTAATTGCTAAGAGCCTCGATCAATACCTGAGGAGGCTCTCGTTAGGCAGCTGGATCAAGGGCTTGATTCAGAAAGCGGAACTCCTGGACACCTCGGCTCGGTTTGTATTGTTAGGAGGTTCCTCTCTCTGGAGACCTGACTGTCGGTAGCTTGGAACCTGTTCCCGATACCGGAGGGCTACAATTTTTTAAATTTTTATATGTTTTTATAATGTTTTTTATACGGAATATTTAAAAATGTAATTGATTTGTAAAAATATAAATAAAGGAAATAATAATTGACAAAATACCCTAATCCCGGTTAACTACTATATTTGATATTTTTTAATGTGTTTTTTTTTCCTATATTTTTTTAAATAAAGGAATATTTAATAAGTATGTACAGAAAGTAAATAAAGGAAATTAGCGAAATACAGTACATAACCCCACGCCTGTTTTTATTGAATAATTAGGCAGAGGAGGTACACAGAGCTACACATCAAGCTATACATTTCCAGTTTATGCTGATCTCTATATAATTATAGGACTTCCGTACAATACGAGGTCAGCTTATACTGGAAATGTATAGCTTAATGTGTAGCCGTGTGTACCTACAGACCACCCACATTTAGCTAATTAATAATTAATAGCACTCTCCAAGAATGAAAGATTTCATCACATCACATCTCTTACGGATTGTTACAGTAAATAAATCGTATCTCGTCAACTCTACAAAAGGTATTAAATTCAAATTAACATAAATATTTATAGATCACTACAGTTAGGTATTTATTGAGGTGAGTAGTAATACAGAGAGTTTATTTACAATTACAAAATGTGCTACATCATAGGCCGCGTCATAATCAAAGCGTTCATAAACTCGATCGAATGATCGTACCGACGCATGGACCTTCCGGCTATCTGAACAAATGAGTGACATATTCGCGCGACTGATTGGTTTAGTTAGGGCACAGGGTTGGATGTAAAAAAAATAAAAACTCCAACAATGGAACACAGTCAATCGCAACAAAACAGTCATCATCTGCCTAGCCTTTTTCCAACGTAGTTGGGGTCGGCTTCCAGTCAAACCGGATCCAGCTGAATAAAAGTATTTTACATGGAGCGACTGCCTATCTGATCTCCACAACTCAGTTAGTATTGGTTAATACGATAACCCTTGGTAAGACTGGTTTTCAGACATTCGGGACTATCTGTAACGACTGTCAAAGATTAAGTAAACATAGTACACATGTTAAACAAATTAGTAATAGGTGGATCCGCAGACCAACCTAGGCAAGTGCGGCTTAACATGAAGATTGATCCGAGCGGTTATTATTGTTTAACTACGATCTCCATCGCAACAAAACATAAACAGTGGCAATAAAACAGTGGTGGCCAACAAATAGTGGCCCGTCTAAGTAATACCTTATGGTGTAGATAGCAGGGTAACTGCGATTGTTCTCAACAAACTGTTATCAAGTTAGTTTCCGACTAGCACAGTAGTCTCATAATTGAACCCGTATTGTTATCGCTAAGAATTAAATGGTGCCTCTAGAGGATTTGATTGGGTTTGTAATAATAACTTTCCTTTGGACCAAACGGGATTTAAAAAACTTATAATGTCCGCTACATTGGAATTATTTTCTTAAAAATTTTGATCTTGAACATTTTTGATTTTGACACACGAATCTTACCTGACAAGAGTGACAAGCAGGCGTATGACACTAGACATAACGATTTGTTACTTAGTAGTAGAAGTATTTAATTATTACGTTTTTCTTCGTATTGCCCGTCAATATATTAAAAAAAAAACTTTATTGCTAGTAAAATGGGTACAGTAAATCTCCTTAAATATTATTTGAATGTCTTTGTTTTGGACCAGTAAGACAATATTATGTTAAAATTGACTTCATCACCGGTGCTGAACTTCAAGTTCACCCACCCCAGTCTGTGAAGTTATTGTGTAACACACTCACAATAGCAGCTGATTTTTTCGCGTAGCAAAATGGTTTACGAATTACCTTCAGATTGTAAATTAAAAAGATTAAAATCACTATTTCCAGCATTTAGGTTGTTTTAATATGTAAGTGTAGTTTGTTTAACTAATATTGGAACTATTTGTTTTCTTAGTTATAAGTCTTATTACTGTTTTTAGGGTTCCGTATCTCAGTCGGCATAACGGAACCCTTATAGAATCACTTTGTGTTGTGTTGTCCGTCTGTCTGTTCGTCAAGACCCTTTTTCTCAGGAATGCGTGGCGGTTATCTGAAATTAATACCAAATACAGCCTTGGAGCAGTGATAAAATCAAACTTGTAAGTCAACGCGGTCAAAAGATATGACTATTTATGTCGCAAATTATGCGATTTCACAAGGGAATCAAAACCTACAGGGTACTTCCCTTTGAACTTATCATGAAATTTGGCAAAAGAGCAAGGCCTTACAGCACAAATAATGAAAAAATTTCAAAAAATAAAAAGTTGAACATTAAAGGGTACATACATAGTTGACGCCAATTAAGATATATTTCTTTTTTAGATAATGGTGCGGAACTCTTCGTGCGTCAGTCCGACTCGCACTTGACCGGCTTTTTTTTCTCATATCACCTGGTGTACCTTGTATTCACGTTAAGTTAGAAATAGAGTTTACGTTTACGAATAGTAGTTGTGGTTTTTCATAGTAGTTTTCCAGAGTCCTAACTGTACTTGCTGAACCAAAAAAATTATCAAACGTGAATGAATACACGCATACTCAAAAGTTGACGAAACGAGACTCAATATATGAAGACCAAAATAGTTACCAAACGGCATTTTTGTGATGCTATTTTGTATAGTTGTCCAAACGGTACCCTTTTCTTTTACCGTTTGGAAATCATCAAATAACCCCTCCCGCTCTGGGCTGAGCAGGAGGGAGTTTCAGACTTTTACTGACTAAAACCTATCCATGTTCCTTCCTTTGCCCTTTGTGTTCCAAGGCCGCGGTATCACTTTCGAACAGTCCCGTAACCCTGGCAGGCATCGGTCCTTACGGACCTCTTCCTGTTTGCTGACTCTCTTTGAGGCGCGCGTGGAACACGAACGCGCCGTCGACACGGCCAGTCGTCATAAGACGGACGGACGGCGAGCTAGCCCATAGCTCACCGTCCACAGGCCCGCGAAACGGTACCCTTAACGAGTAATTTACACTACACTTTGACATGGATTTCAGTTTTTTTGCTACGAAAATCTCTATTCATCGAAACCAGAATACGACCATGTGTAGTTACACTGAATTTTGTTCAGCGTATCATAACATTATACAAACTAGAAACTAACTTAGTTGCGGCAGTCAATTCATGCTGCGTCCACGTCATAGTATGTCGTCCACTAGTTTAGCTGTTTCTGTTGGCTACACTAGACCGCTATAAAAAGCGATGTATTTCTGACCTAATTAGCCGCAGGAAAGTTGTAAAGCGCTTTATGATTTTATTGCGCTGTATATTTTCTCTTTATATTTCATTCTATTACGTTTCAGGAGCTCTGATGGAAAAAGGAAAAATTACTTAACCTCATAAGGAAAGGTATGCCTATACGTAGAAAAGGTACGTTAATATTTTATAGGTCCGTATTCGGCTTTCTGAGCTAACCTAAAACACGATGATGTCCCTTTTTTTTCGGATTGGAAGTCATCAAATAACTCCTCCCGCTCTGGGCTGAGCAGGAGGGAGTGTCAGACTTTTACTAACTAAAACCCATCCATGTTCCTTCTGTCTTCCAGGGCCGCGGTATCTCTTTCGAACAGTCCCGCAACCCTGGCAGGACGGTGATGTCCCTTAGCTTGTAGAAGGAGATCCCGTGACCGCCAGGCCTACGTTATCATCATCTGCCCAGGCTTTCAGATCAGCTTCCAATCTAACCGAATGCAGCTGAAAACTAGTATTTTACATAATGCGACTGCCTATCTGACCCCCACATGCCCACAATCAATTAGTACAGGGTAATACGATACCCCTTGATAAGATTACTTGCCATAGAAAAAGTTTCAGTTTTTCAAAAAATTTAGTAGATCTGGCGTTCTGAATAGGACCGTTGTTCATAGGTATCTAAAATCACGCTACGAGTAGGTTATCCACGGCCATTTTGCACCGAAAACCCGATGGAATCCACTAAATGCACCGCTCCATCAAAGCCTTGTGCATTCAAACCCTCTAATGCATTCAGTACTCGTGACGTGACGTAAGCGTGCGTTGACGTTGACTGTACCGTTGACGCACACACGCGTAATGTGTCAAAGAACAGAATAGTGTGGGAGTAGTGACAGGTTTAAAGTGTCTGATTGTCGACTGTAAACGGTAGAAAAGTTGGTTTTATCAGCGGTATTACGTTGTTGTCAGAAACCTGGTAGCGAATACAGACGTCACATAACTTTTGAACCAGGGTTGGGTTGACACTAGAGCCCTGATGAAAGTAAAATTGGATTAGAGTGTCGGGCAAACGTATAAATGTTGTGGACGTGGTTGCGGGTAACAGACTTTGATAAACAATGTAGTATATAAATAAATAAATAATAAATAAATATCGCTGGACATTACACACAGCGCCATCTAGGTGCCACACTAAGCAACGAGGCTTGTGTCGTGGACACCAGATAGTTGATACTACTACATAGATATTTTTTGTTTGTAAATACATACTTATTATACATATAAACATCCATGACTCGGAAACAAATGTCCATGCTCATCACACAAACATTTGCTCCTACAGGGATTCGAACCCGGGACCCTAAGAAGGCAGCCTCACTACCGGTCTGCAGCGAAATATAACTTGACCGTACCAGTTTCAAGAGCACTTATTTTGACAACCATCATTGGTATCAACAATCAATTAACGAATTATTGTCACGCTCTCAATTTTGGAGATTTTTTGTAAGATAATTTCATACTTTAAATACGGTTCTAATTCCTACATCTCCATTTATTATGGTAAAAAACAAACATGATTATTATGAGCCTGTTGTGTCCCACTCCTCAAAGACCTTCCTACCCTTTTCTATTCTTCTCTTTCTAGAGCTATTTCAGTCCAATCCTTTAAGTAGCAGTCCAGGTCATCGCACCTTTTCCTTCTGGGCCTGCCGCGTCGCCGATTCCTGTTGTGCGGAACCCAATGCGTAGAAATTTTCGCCCAATTCTGATGTGACATGCGGCGTATATGGCCTGCCCAGTTCCATTTGAATTTGGCGGCTGCGTTGCTCACGTCTGCAATTTGTGTTTTGGAAAAACGAACAGTATTTATGTTATATTTCAAAATCATGAACAAACTTTAATGTTACCAGCAAAAAAGAGCAAATACAAATTCGCACAGCCAAACTAAAGTATGAATAGCCTTTGCCATGAGTAAAACTGAAGGAAACCAAGTGTGAAATGAATCCACAAACAGTTAGCCATTCCTTCTTTTTTGAACACGAAAATTGTTTGGCCAACAGCAAAGCACTGAATTTCGTTTGATTCAAAAGAAACCGGTTTGCCGCAACATATTCATTTTAGATCATACTTGTACGAATTGTTGGAATTTGTATGTTAGTGCTAGCTTCTTCTTTCTACTTGTAATTGCAGTAGAGTTAGGAAGTGCGCACATTTGAGACTTTCAAAGTTTCAATACTCTGTATTCATCCGTTTTATTTCAGGTTCATTTATCAAACAAACTGACAGCCCTCAATGAAAATTCGAACTCAAAGCATTTATTTCAAATACTCGTAGACCCGTGACAAGCACTTTTGCATTGTCAAAAATAGTAAGGTATTAATATACCCACCCACAGTCCAGCCAGCCACAGACATAATAACTTGGAATGGATTGTAGTTGCCCATTCCAAAATCGTAGATCTCATGGAGAAGAATACTAAATGTGGTGATGGCTAATGGCTAAACATGGTGATGGACATCGATATTGGCAGTGCGGTATCCTTCGCCATATTGCGAAAATAAAAGCATTAAAAGATAATTTAATTACAGCCAAAACTCCCAAAGGATAAAAGACATTTTAAACAATCATTTCCGTTCAATCATTTCGAGAAAAAGCAAAAACAATTATTTTAAAATCCGTCCTCATGATTCTCGAGGGATCCAGTCGCCAAGTTTGATTACCCTGCTTGTTTACACAACACGGGTGAGGCACAGTGGCAACGTCATACACAAAGGGCAATGCGGGTAGCCGCACAAAACGATCCACTTACTTACAACGCAGTATACTTCGATACTGATCTCAGGGATGAACTCTGAGTAATCAACTGAAATATCTTTGTTAGTTTCCACGAAGTTTATGAAGATTGGTTTTAAACGTTGACGTTTGGTTGCTACAAACAGATAGATCGGGTGAATGAGAGAGAGAGAATTTCAATTGTAGGTGTTTTTGTGTCTAGGTGGTGAATAACTGTTCATACCCTTACACAAAGTCCGTGTCAGTGTGTTGTGGAAACGCCATAGGCTAATTATGCCTATGTGTTTAGAAATTCCTAACCATTCAGTGATTAGTGATTACAGTCGTAGTACGCCGCTTGTAAATCCGTATCCGCAAATCCAACACAATTAAGATGACGTCTAAGTAAGCGACAGCCTCTTCGGCCTAGCGGTCGCAAGCGCGACTGCTGAGCATGAGGTCCTGAGGTATTGCGGTCCTGAGGTATTGTGGATTGATGGCAATAGGCTCGCCCCCTTTTACATGGGACTTAAACAAAACGGGCGAAAAGTGGGTGAGCTATTAGGTACACCTTTGCCGCCTTTGCCTTTTGCCTTTGCAGGTAACCCTTCGGGGAATTAAAGCGTGTTATGTTATGTTATAATGACAATTTATTTATTTTTTAATGTTTTTCTATATTACTTTGTTTAGGAATATTTAAAAATGTTAATCATGTATAAATTAATAAAGGGGATATAAATTAAAAGAAGTTACTTACACTTACTTTTAATAATCCCTACGATGACCAATGAATAGTAAACAGCACACAATGCAATACATTACTAGTAAACCATTCATAACACAGTAATTAATAAAACAAAACAATTGTTACCATTGTCAACGTTAAATGTATTTACAACGGACGCACTCCTGAACTTCAAAAGCCAGATGTGACTTTCACAGTCGACTTTGCATAGCCACAGTTAAATGCAAATCCACACTGGAGTCCCTTTTAACTGATGGACAAACAAACAGACGGTTTCACGTACAAGCTTTGTGAAAAGCACGACAAAAACATGTGCAATTTCATTAAATTCAGTACGGCTTTGCAATATTTCATGCTATTAACTGATTCATTACTGGCTAGCCTTTATAGACGTACGGGAGCGTCAGTTGGTTTTGTTCAGCGTCTTCTATTTATTCGGTTCAATTTAATTTAGTTTCCAGGGTATGGATTCAGTTGTGAATTGGTATGCTTTTACCTAGATTCGATTGAACGTTCACAGGGTTTCCGAAACAGACCGAGCTTGTGGCTAGACATTTACTTACACAGATATATAATAAACACATCGGACAATCTTAAGAGCTTCAAAATATATAAATCTAAACTTAGAACTCAAAGCAATAGAATGTGACCTCCTTAGATATGTATCACAAAAAGGAAATAATAAAAATACGAAAACAGCTAACAATAATTTTTGATTAAACCCAAAAAGGAGTCTACTAACGTGACCTCATAAACAATTTAACTTTTACCGCAATAATACTAACTTAATATGTAAATCAGTCACGCAGATCATACAATACAATACCAAATAAACCTTCGCATAATACATAATTCGCCATTAGCTAAATAACGTCCCGTTTACCGAGACAACCACTCAGATGTCTGCCACGAATGATAAGACGTAACAATGTAAACAATTGACTGTACAGATACATTTACAAATTAATATTCAACTGTATCAGTATCATCACTATGTTTAACTATTAACACTGTCAAATTACTCTAAGATGTACCTACATACATACTTTGTACATACAGTACATACATTTGCAGGTAACTATGTATTCATGGGATATGATTGCACGCGGAGTTGATAAGATAATACGTTAATTAAACGAGCAAATCAATGCATACATGGAATCAGCATTGATAACGGTAGATGGGATGTTGGTCAACAATATAAGGGTCTAATGGAATGTAAGTGGCAGTTAATGGTTTTGTTTACAGGAAATAACTGTTGATGAAAGAAAAAGAAAGAGGCTCGGTTTACATGAACGTTGTGCTAAAAAGTAAGTAACAGAAACAATGTAAGAATCTGCTTAGCAATACTTATTGACATTGCAGCTACTTTGAGGTGATTTTTCATTGACTCTAGCATGAACTTTACGTCAGCGAACTGTTGAGCTACACAAATGAAAATATCGAACAAACGATTGAAAAACTTAGTCAGCTTACTTCGATCCTATTGCTGGAAAACTAACCACCTATTTGTAGGCCGTAACCCACCAAGTGGGCCGTGAGGGGTTGAGGGCGCGTGGATGTCCGGGGCTGCGGGACTGTTCGAAAGAGATACCGTGGCCCCGGAACACGAAGGGCGATGAAGGAACGTGGATGGGTTTTAGTCAGTAAAAGTCTGACACTCCCTCCTGCTCAGCCCAGAGCGGGAGGAGTTTTTTGATGTTTCCCATCCGAAAAAAAAACAAAAAAGTGTTGGTTGATGTCACATTTCTTCCAATTTGCTTATTGTCACATTGATTGATGTCCTCCCTCACTGTTTTTCTTCAACGTTTTGAGAGTATTGCTGTGAAATAATGTGTCTAACTGGGTCCGAAGGTACGATCTAGAAGTCGCGGCAATATCCTCTGGGCTACTTCTGCGAGAGCAGCGGAGTCCTTCCAATAAGGCTGACTTGAACACAGGTTAGTTCTACGAAGTAGTATCTAGTTCTAGTTAGTGTAAGGTTTATTCCCATTTAACTAGGCAACTAACGAAACAAATAGATTCTTTGTTGAGTTAATAGCTCATAACTCCTACCTTTCGTTTAACAGGAGCTTCGCACTTAAACATGTTTTACACCTTTGTAAAGCAATTCTAGACAAGTTTACAATGCCAAGCAACGTCGAGGCAAGACTTGTACCTAGGTTTATGTTAGTCGCACCTAGGTGTTTATTTTATTATTGTAAGGAATCTACAACGAGACCTTTCAAGCAATGATTAAAATAGATGATAAATTATTTCTAAAGCATCTTAGGATTTTATTGCAAGTCACATTCAAGAATTATTGAATAATTCCATTTTTATTGATTTTTAATGATGGTCTTTCAATTCTACAGCTTAATGTCACACCTCTAATTATGTCCATTGTTAGAATAATTGTATGTATAATAAGTTAGAAAAGGTCGTATGATTGCCTCGTTGATCGGGTTCGATTCCTAGTTCGGACAACGTGTTATCGTATTTTTCCATTAGGAATTTCTCAGTAACAGCCACGGAGTCTAAATTTGTACCCGGTTGATGGCAATAGGCTCGCCCATTACATGAGCCTTAAAACATAACTGGTGAAATGTGGGTGTACTATTAGGACACACCTTTTAAGGCAGTATAAGCTGGTCCTGATGGCCAGGTTACTTCGAAGGAATTGACTGGCAAAAATACTCCGGCAAAAGAAGAACGGTGAATAGTATCGGGAGACAAGTGACAATGGCTTTCAAAAGTCTAATCAAGTCAAGTCTTTCTCAAGTTTGATATAAGCTTTTTTCAATCCATTGCATTTTTACAAGGTTTTATTTAACTTGCAATTATATTTAGCTTGTGTTAGTTCGTTTGTTTAGGTCAAATCTTGCAAGTCTTGCAACTGAATTTTAAAACAGCTATCCCCAACCGATTGGGCTGAAATTTTGCATACACGTTTAGTTTGGATGACAATGCATGGTTAGCTAAGTGATATAATTCTAAATACAATAGGACTGAAAGACCCAAAGACGGCGAACTTGTTATTTTTAATGCTCCCACATGATATGTTCACATGTTTGCTGAATATTATACGGGAAAAAAATTACGTTACGCCTATATTTAAAAGGTTGTTTTTATACTTAACTTGTTTTTTACTTACTTTTACCTATATAGCTTGTTGACTTTTCCATCAACGTTTTCTTTGATAGAATTGCACTTTCTCTAGGCTTCGAAGACATGTGACATCTACCAACCCGCACTGGGCCCGCGTGGTGGGTTATAACCCATTCCCTCTCATAGAGAGGAGGCCATGTGTCCTAGCCGTGGGAACATTATAGGCTGATTATGCTAGGCCCTCAGGTCAATATTCTTTATCTATCTACCTCCTAGATAATGCTTATGTCAATAGTAAAGGTACTTGACATAATTTTATCCACAAAGCAGTTACGCAACAGCTCACATAATTGCTTACTAGCTTAGATCATTGGTTTGCGCGTACACAAAAATTGTGTGAACCCGCAGAATTTAAAAGCGCTAATAAACTAGGTACTCTTTTTACAACACTAGGAGATTTTCTGTAGAGCGAATCGACGTTTAGTACTTATGAGGAAAAATACTAACAAACAAGAATACGTTTGTACAAATATTATTATAAAACAAAAACAGCGAAAATAAAAAATTATTACAAAGAATTTTATTCATCGATAGATTCCCGGTTTCCCAGTAAAACTTTTTCTTTTAGTAGCGAAAAATTGAAAATACTCTGTAACAAAGTCGACGTAGTAATATATTTTCACAATCCTCGAAGTTTGTTGTACGTCTAGGGATTTGCTATCGTTTTTATTGCAGTATCGAACGGCAGTCAAATAAAACGTCGACGATAAAGTCCAGTAAGTATAAAGGCAGCTAAGTTAGACCTAATAAAGTTAAGAAAAGTTCTCACCTAAATTGTTGTAGCAGATTTCAAAACTGTGAAGGATGGATATGAAGTTAGACGGGACATGAAGAGGGTTTTCTTTTTCAGATTGAACACATAAGACCTAAATATTTGTGTTAGTATTATTTGGGACACGTGCCATTGTGTGACTAAAAGAGTGATGGACATGAATGTTGACGGATAGAAAGGGAGAGGAACGCCAAAGAAAAGATTGATGGATTGTCTGAGGAATGATATGAAAGAGAAAGGAGTAAATGATGCCGTGACGTCTGACAGGGGAGAATGGAAGAAGTAAACGTGTTGCGCCGACCCCAAATAGAATGGGACAAGGGCAGAAAGATGACGATGGTATTTGGGACGCGTACACGATATCAATATCGAATGATCGTAGCTTTTAATTATTTATTTATTTATTTATTTATTTATAATAAGCACACCAACAGCACAGTCACTTACAATTCAAATCACATAACAACTAAAAATTGGCATTTCAGTAACCATGCAAATAACAGGTATGCATGACATTGATACATGAATATTAGAGACAAAGGAAAACAATAAAAAGGTGTATCTAGTAGACCTTAATCTAGAACACTACAAAACATACCAATTTGAGCTACAAAGACATGCACTCATCGCATTGTTTAAAAACGGAACGTCTGTAAGAAGCGAAACTCATGGAGAAAATATCAATGGGATAATCCGTCCGTTTGGACCTTTCATTATATTGCCTTGCCATACGTGTTAGGGGGCTATTAAATGTGGTATTTAATGTAGATGTAGGCAATTCAAAAATACGATGATGACGCTTACTACGTTGGCTAGACCGAAAGTTAAAATAGTTTACCAAGTGTGCATCTATGGAACCGTTTATAATTTTATGAAGTATAAGTAAGTCAGAATGGTTACGTCTTTCTTTTAAACTAATCATTTTAAAGTGCCTTAACCTGTCATTGTAATCAGGTATAGCTTTTCGAATCCCATTCTTCACACATAAATACCTTACAAAACGGGCCTGAACAGATTCCACATTATTAGTATAACTTGAATAATAGGGGGACCAAATAGTGGAACAATATTCCAAGGAGCTCCCTACTAGAGCATTATAAAGTTAAATATGTAAAATATATTATGTAAGTAGTCATTGAATATATACAATGTGTAACAGAATAAACGCACAACCTCTTAAGGGGTCATTGTACTCATCATTATGAACAACTTTTACTATGGGACCAATCTCGAAATCGCGAAAAAAAAAACAGCTGTTCAGTACATTTTGTCGAATTATGCGCACAGAAATGTATAGGGCAGTCGACTTTTTTTTCGCGATTTCAGTGTTGGTCCCATAGTGAAAGTTATTCATAATTATGAGTACAATGACCCCGTAAGAGGTTGCGCGTTTATTCTGTTACACATTGTATAAGGTGTATATATTCATACACGAAATCTTTTAAGGGGTCATTGTACGCATCATTATGAACAACTTTCACTACGGGACCAAGCCCGAAATCGCGAAAAAAATCAGCTCTTCAGTCCATTTTGACGAGTTAATGCGATCATATTGTAGGGAATAGCTGATTTTTTTTTCGCGATTTCGTGGTTGGTCCCATAGTAAAAGTTGTTCATAATGATGAGTACAATGAATGAGAGATTTCGTGTATGAATAGATAGACCCTATATATATATAAATTGAATATTTCAGAGAAGATACAATTTTATAAAACATCGTACCTACAGCTTACGAAACAGTCCCTTATCTATTATACACGATTATTTTTACATCGTTCTGGAGCCGAAACACCGTAACTCCAGTCGAGTTATAGTTACTATTGGCATTGTTATTATTTGTTTAGGACATCAATTATAGAAGTTAGGAATTTATCACTTTTTTTCTGTCATTCGAGTTAAATCTTTAGTAGCGCTTCCACTATTTCATTCATAAACGCAATATCGTACGCGATCGCTGGGTGACGAAGAACAGCTGTGCGTGTGCGATTCAATTTCATGGGTTCAATGGACGTCGGACGAATTTAATAACCAAGCAAATACATAAACAGGTTAATTGTATTTCGTAACACTAAGAAAAGCGTGGTGTGATTGGTAATTTAATATTAAATGAAAGTAAGTAATATATTCATTTTCGTTTATTTGAAAATAAACCATAAGACATGCTAATAGAGTGGTTTATTATCTACTCTGTTTATGTATTAGCTCATACGAAATAGTTTCACGAGCAAGTTCTACTACTCGCCGCTAGATGTCACTACACTAAATGCATTTAATAAATCTTTATTTATTTTGAGATAAGATTGATATTTGTGTAACGAACTCATTACTATTTGTGTGCTATTCGTCCTCTTCTAGGGTTGTACCACTGTCGTTGCCTTTTTATCGACATTGCGTTTATTTCAAATAAAATACAAGAGTCGATAAATATTTTTAAATTTCAAAATGAATTAAGTACTTACTTATGTTTGAAATCAAGTGTTATAATAATAATGCATAAGATTTATAGAAAGAATAATTAATAATTTATTGATATGTTAGTATTGTCATGTTAAACTACTGCTTGATTTCGAAATTTATACTATTTGTTATTTACTATTTATTATTTTACTATTTATGGAAATATGTACTACCTATTACTAATTCAGAATCATAAAAAAAAACGTACACAGGGTTAATTTTTCGCCGATACATAGAACATTGAAGTTTAAAATATCGATAGCTCATTGTCGATAATGTCAATCTCTAATTGAGTAGCGGACTGTGACATGTGCGTAGTTGGAATCTTCGAGAATAATATGTTTGAGTTAAAAGAAAGTAGACCTTATGGTATAATTAATAAAGTCTATTTGTACCTGTGTTGTCTAATAAAGTAATTTTTTCCAATTTTTAAAGGATTAATGCAAATTAAGACTTTCCGATGGTATGATATACCACCATTTGATACATTTTTGGTTCTGCTATCGTTTTTACACTCTAGAACAGCACAATAAGGCGTTTTAGTATTAAAAAAAAAAAAAAGTTATGTTTTGTAAAAGTTATTGTCACTGTGACGCTTCTATCTAGACTGATGTGCGTGGGGGAAACACTTTGCGGAACAGCGCAAAGCTCGGGGTACGCGCGTCCCGCCCACATGCGACTTCTACTGTTTTTTCTTTTCTCTCAGACCAAGAATCTTTTCTGTGGTCTGTGATGTCCAAGATAAACTTAGAAAGTAAATAATTATGAATTTAAAAAGTCACATAGGTACTTGCCCGAATTTGAACCCACAACCTACCATATGATCCATAAAATAATACTGCCTAAAACATTTTTTTGCGGCAATGGTGGCGGCTTCTACAAAGGCAGGCAATTTGCACAGAAAAATGAATCGTTTCGTCTGTCGAATAGAGTTTATTATTAGTTGAAGGTATTAGGAGGTATTGAAGGTATTAAGTTGGAATTAAGACCTTATTTTTATGAAGTTAACCGTGTAATTCGGTTGTGCATCTTTGTAAAGTCAGGTCGGACACGAGACAATAGGTTTCTTGGAATAATTTTAGTAAACTGCTTACTTACCTAGATTGGTAAAATTTTTAATTTTCACCGTTAACAGCTATGAAATAAAATCTGAATTCGCTTTTCGTATTTTTATTTGTGTACCAATTTATCTATCGCGTATGTATTTTTATTTTATTAATGTATATCTATCTAACGCGGCGGCATCGTTTGTTTTCGAGACGGTGAAGGTACCTACACTAGTGTAAGTATTAAATTCATTCGAGGCACAGATACTTATTAATTTGCTTTGTATTGAAGGTTTGCTAATCATGAGTTTGATATAGGGCGGTCGTGAGTACCACGTTGTTGCTGTAAATACCTACCCGCAAAAATAATGAATCCGCATTCTCCATTGTTTGTTTCAAATTGCGTTTACGTTTAGGTACTTAACAGTTAAATAACTCTAATTTTTCCTTCATACTTTCTACGGGCTTAGGACCGTCGTGTCAGTAATACATTTTACTACCTATCTAAGTAGGTACTTACTTTGTAAGAACTCTTTTATTCTCAAGAAACAGTATTACAGGCGCAGGCGTATTTAAAAAATTGGAGCTATCTACAAACATAATCAACGTAAAACAGGGTGAATAGGAACGCAGGGGTGAATTTGATACAAAACTCTGAAAGAGATTTTAACATTGATTTAATGTTATGTTGCCAACAAGGTTTCTAAATAATTAAGTATTATTAAGTTTCAATTCAACGTTAAAATCCGTTTCAAAGTGTTGTCTCGATTCACCCCTGCGTTCCTATTCACCCCGTTTTACCGGTAACTAAGGCTAAGGACTTTAGATTATTTACACTTCCCTGTATCGAAGCAACTGCTCAAATGGAGTCCGCTTCGCTCGAAACATCAACTTTACACTTCCCTGTATCGAAGCAACTGCTCAAAATGGAGTCCACTTCGCTCGATACATAAACGGGCACGTTTTATTACATTGTCTTTTAATTTAGATAATGTGTCTCTATCACTTTTCACAATATTGAAGGCGTCCACTATCGCACTTCTTAACTCATCTCGAGTAGTACGCTCCTCAAAATAAACTAGTCTTTTAATTTCGGACCACAAATAAAAATCCAAAGGTGTTAAGTCGTGAGGTAAGTAGTGAGGGTCTGTGATTCCACGTGCGCGCAGTGAGTTCAGGTGTTCCGGCTGAGCATACAACCGTCTAGCCTCTTCCAGGTTATGGTGCGCCATCCCATAAAAATCCACCATTGCCCAATACTCCACGTTGGAGTACACGTATTGCCGACTCATATTTAGCACGTGATTAGGTTGCGCGTGAGTGACCTAATACAGCGAAACGCGCGACGATACTAACTATGAAGGAAGGGCGGGGGTGGTCGGCGCCTAGACTGTAAGTGTGGGGGCAGGGGCGTGGCTTACGGATCAAGCTGTCTGATCGATGAATGAATTTTTCATTGGGTACCGTTCGCATGTGCTGCCGATAGTAGATACGTTTTACACACACATATACGTTTACTGCAAGGAAGCGTTACTTCGAGTTCTCATTATTTCACAAAAAAAAACACTAAATATAATTTTGCGTGATTTTTTTTATTGTTACTTTTTGAAAAAAATAGTGCCAATCGTTTCGAGTTCGATGATCGAGTTTATGGCTTTCGGTTCCAGAACGACCTAAAATTAACCGTGTATATCAAACTAACTTAATTATCAAAATTGACTTCCAGAACTTGTAACCGAAACGTGAATCGAGCCGAAGGCGTTGGCGTAGCGAAGGCGGATTTTCTATCGGATCGCTTCGGCCCCGAGGCATTATACTCCCTGACATGTTTCATAGAAAATACATAACATATCTACACATACATAACAGACACGTCTCCTAAACCCAAGGAGAGGAGACGTATAGTGGTGAACCCACGTTTTGCCGAAGGCGATTTTAGCTCCAATAATGATAGGGGGCGACGTTGGGGGTATCGCTTTCCAACCCCAAGTTATAACTTAGAATTTATAATAGACAAATATAATGATCTATGGTTCGTATAGTTACTTAGTTTACTGAGTCTGAGATACATCACACATATACGTTTACGGAACTGGTGGGGTCAACGGGAACAATTTTTAATTATTTTAATCATTTCCCGTTGACCCCACCAGTGGGGCCACGGACGGTGGGGTCAACGGGAATACATCTAAAGAAGCAGCCGTTTACTCTCTTTCTCTTTACCGCCGTTTTTTTTTTCTTAGCCGTTTACTGAAACTAGATAAATAGGGGCCGCCTTTCCGTGTCGGTGGTAAAAAGGCGAATAGAAGATATCTTACGAATTCTAGGCTATTGCTACCTATTGCTGTACTATTGCTCTATTGCTGAAAATTCGATACTTATGAGTTTCTTTCACAACTTCAAATTCACATTGAGTTAGAAATGGACAACATGTTTCTGTTGTCAACGGAATGTCTCCTCCCCCATCCATCTACTGGTGGCACTATTCACACAGTTATACTTTATCGTTTTACACATTGTTGGCGGTGTATAGGGCTGCTTATGACGTCATATCACGGTTTATGGCTCCAAATAAAGTACCTACGCTGAAGTGTTAGCAACATTGTCACACGTGGTACCAACAAAAGTTTTAGTTCAAGTTATTAGTTAGGTAAGCTTGAGGCGTGTTTACTGCTGCATGTTTCTGGTTTCCTGGTACTTTGTGAGGTATGAACGGCTAGTACGTACATTAAAGGAGACGTAGTTAAAGGCATTCATTTATTAACTTGTGTTACAAAGTTTAAATTATTACCTGTTGCAATCATTTTTCTAAGTAATTTCCAGAAGTTTCGGTGGAACTATTGCTATAGATAATCATTTGCTTAATTATCAAGCACACTGATAGACAAAACAAAACATTTTGTCTGTCACTACCCCGGAACCTTGAAACAGTTCGTAGCAGTTCCAACTTACTTTAATGCCTGCCATTTAAAGCACTAATAACTAATATTTGGGTCAAGCCTTTAAGACAGTCTAAAATGAACTACACCAAAATGTTAATCAACATGCACTTATCACAAACTGGTCCAGTTTCAAACCGCTATCTAATTCACCTGGCAATAACCTACTGGTATTATTATATCTACATTATTGATTTTTTGCATTATTTAATGAAGCTTGTTATATTTTCCAGAACATAATTGACAGGACTTGAAAACGAAATGTCAATCGTATATACCGACTGACGATTGGACACTTAAAACAATAAGTACTTAGAACATTTTGTAACTTACTGATTAAATCAAAAGTCAAATTATGATGAAAGAAATCCACTTCACGATTAAGGGTCTCACGACGTTGTCTGACTTGATCTCTGTAGTTCTTCTGCAGGATCAAATACCGGTAATATCTGTAGATAATCGGCTGAGCATTAATCAAATATCAACTCTACGAAAACCGATTAATTGGTTCAATTGTCTGGATCAGTTTGACATTGCACGAACAATCTGTAGACAAAGTTTGTATGCAAAAGTCGATGTTGAACTCCCACCGCGATTGGATTGTCTTCGGAGTAAAGTTTGATAGCTTTGAGTAATGTAGTTAGATATAGAAGTTCGTATGAATTATTGCTTCCACACTATGAGCCATTCTAGACACGTAATGGATTCAAACAAACTAACTTCGGAGTTAGCGTTAATTTCGTTGCAAACGTAGGGTTCCGTATGCACTGAGCGCTGCACGTCGAATTGTAGCTGTCACATTTATTAATAGTGGGGCATGAATTTAGATAGGCGTGCAGAGACCGCAAACCAATTTGGTGTCAAAAAGCGAGGCTTGCTAAATATAGACAGTTTCTGGTGCGAGTTTAATAGACAGTGATTTAGCCGAGTACGTGCAAGCGGAGCTTGAAAACTGTAATTGTCCGCGCGTCACGACGCAGCATTCCCGCCGAACGCCGTGGGATAAAGTTCAAAGGGCACATTTGCTATCGGGCCTTTGTATCTTAGGATGCGGTTTGAGTTGCAGCCGCAAATAATGTCGGAGGTTACGTTATTTTAATAATTCAGCCATAAATGCAAATCGCTGCGATTACTCATCGTAATATTATGCTGCGCTTTGTTGCCGGTAAAGGCCTTCCTCAAGATTATGTCCTTACATTTTCTTCTGATCGAAAGATATGAGAACTTGACTGACAGGTGCACGTATGTCATTTACTTGCTCAGGAATAGAACAACTATCTGTGCTTTTATCTTACATATAGCCTACTATATATGTTCTATTAGTTGCCACTTGTTTAAAACCATCATATGTCATGTTCAATACAAAGCCCGCTTCTAAGTTGACCTAACAACTAAAGTTGCTGTATTAAGCAATTTGTTGCAATCTATTGGGACTAGAGCACATAATAGCCTAGGCTAGCGACAGAATGACAGCTCATTTAAATAGACGACCTATTTCAATCTGCACTATCACCCGGCAAATTAATGAAATACTATGTATGTAGGTATGGGATTATTTTATGAAACATCGTTCATTGATGAAATAGGTAGGTAGGTAGTATATATTTGGTACTGACAATAATTGGTGCTAAACCTTAACATTTTAGGTAGTGACATTTGGTCATAGTATTGAGAATAATGTAATCACACATTGTCTGAGCATAGTGTTTATCGGAAGATTGCCGGCTGTTAGCCGATGAAGATGGTTGTGATAATAGTTTATTCGGATTGACCCCGAAATACGTGCCTAGGTACGTGTTCATTTTGATGCCTTGGCCAATAATTTTATTTAGAACTAGCAGTTGCCCGCCACTTCGTTTGCATGGAAATTGTTGTGTTTTTCCGGGTTAAAAAGTAGCCTACGTGCTATTCCAGACTATAAACTATCTCTGTTAAATTTCATCCAGATTCGTTCAGCCGTTCCGGCGGGATCGAGTAACCATCCATCCAAACTTTCGCATTTATAACAGCAAAAAAAGTATATGGATCTTTTGGCGCGTGGCCAAAACCTGAAGTAACTCCGCCATAATTATAACTTCTTCAATACAATTTCACATTTTTTTTACCAACTACGCCCCCTGATAAATGTCATTGAAGCGCCAAAAGAACTTTTTCAAGGCATTTCTGAGCTACCGATGTAAGTATGGTTAGGTTGAAAATATTGGCAAGTTAGAGTACCTATAAAACATTTGAAAGTATTGAGTGAAAACTGTAATCTTCAATATTTCTAGAGAATAATAAAATGGTAGGTACTACGTCCACTAGAAAGTAAGGTATCGAGTTTTTCTTCTGTTTGCCATTTTCTAATCCTGCCCCAGTATTAAGATCAAAGATAATAACTAGTTTAATAAAATGTAATTATTTAGAACTAGGATGTGTTAGATTTTACATAACTCGTTAAATTACCGTCACTGAATAACTTCGAATGCGTTTTCTGAATGACTGGTGATCGTTGTAACAATATAACATTTATTTTTAGCAAAAAAGTTGCGGCGGTTGAACATATTCTAGATTGATTACTAACCAAAGTACGTTTAAAAACATAAACTCAGTTTTTAAGAACTTACAGAATCTAGAACATCTGAATAGTGTTACACTTTAGCATCTTACCCAATTAGGGTTTGCAATCCGGAAAACCGTATCCGGTATTCCGGCGTATCCATATTATCGTTTACCGGTCCCAGTACTAATACACCAGATCGGGTGATAGCAATTTTTGGCAAAATATGCCGCTGTTGGCCTGTTGCAATCAAACACCCTCTTTAGAAAACAAGCACCATGTCTGCCAACAAGCTTCTACATAACAATCTATGCAATAGTGACGACCGTGCTCTAGACGAATCAACCGTAGAAGTTTACGTGAAAAAAAACCTGTATACACTAGAGGCCAAGACCATCAACCCCGCTCCGCTTACACCTTGTCCCACACTCACAACCGGTGTAACAAAAGAGCGGTTCAACTTCCCCACAGCCGATACTTTGCAAGTTCTTGATAACCTGCAGACTACTCCGATAATACTGACTTGCCGACTCACTGTTGGATTTGCTACTTAAGCATTATTATGTAGTTCAGCGGCAGAAACGAGTAGAAAATGAGCTAAATTGGCTATATGGTATGGAAGTTGCATGCTTAATGTCAATTTACTAAAAAGTAGCCCCAGTCAGCGCACTATACCCCACAGCTGGCATAGCACCTCCACATGTCCGAAGAGAAGTCGCAAGCGCAGTGGAGAAACACAAACAGGAGTCGGACAGCAGACACCCATTGTACGGCGCCCAGCTGCCTAAGCAACGGCTTACAAGCAGACACAGTTTTTTAAAAACCGCAGCATCCCTTTCAGGAGATCCGGCTGAAGCCCGATGTATGCTGTGGAAAAATAGCTGTCCCCCTCCCACTCACTACTTACCTCCAAGTGAGCATCTTCCTGCAGGGTCTAACCTTCCGTGGTCCACCTGGAAGTCCTTGAACCGTCTTCGGACTCAAGTAGGAAGATGTAACTGCAACCTCGTTAAGTGGGGCTACCGCAATGAAACAGCAGCGGGGTGTGGCTGTGGAGCTGTGTCACAAACTATACTCCACCTCCTATCCTGCCCTCTTAGGCCAAAAACATGTAGCCCAAGTGATCTATGCGCTGCCACCGACGACGCGGTGGAAGTGGCGAAGTTCTGGGCTAACAAAATATAAGAATTGTCGTGCCAGCGACACGAAGAAAAAGAAGACTAAAAAGTAAGGCAAATAATTTGTTGAAAGTTTTAGAAAGAACTACCTAATTAGTCTAAAGACACAAGCGCATTTATAACAATCGACAACAAGTGAACATGTTTCTCCAATCTTTTGTGAACGTTTGTACAAACTCGACACCTTTTCTTTTCATCTTTTTTAGGGTTCCATACCTCAATCGGCAAGACGGAACCCTTATAGGATCACTTTGTTGTCCGTCTGTCTGTCTGTCAAGAGTTCAAGACCCTTTTTTTCAGGAATGCGTGGCGGTATCAAGCTGAAATGAATACCAAATACTCAAGTATGCTATCCCTTGGAGCAATGCTAATCAAACTTGTAAGTCAACGCGATCAAAAGATATGACTGTTTAAGTCGTATATTATGCGATTTCACAAGGGAATCAAAACCTATAGGGTACTTCCCTTTGACCTAGAATCATGAAATTTGGCTAAAAGCAAGGCCTTAGAGCACAAATAAAGGAAAAATTTCAAAAAATAAAAAAAGCTGAAAATTAAAGGGTGTCCTCGTACATGCATAGTTGACGCCAATTTTTTTTTTTTTTGATAGTTTTACGGAACCCTTCGTGCGCGAGTCAGACACACGTGGCCGGGTTTTTTTTTAATATAATGTACTGAAGTATCATGAAAGTATCTGCCAGTGTCGTGTCTACAGCCTGTACCAGTTTGACAGATCCTTTTTAGATAATGACAATAAGTTACCAAGGAAGCTATGGCCATAAATAAAACCGTAATTTCTAAAAAGTAAATAGTCGAAATCGTAGTTTTACAACAAGACAATGCTGCCGACTGCGTCGTTGGTCTAGTATTCGCAATCGTGACTGCTGAGCATTAGGTCCCGGGTTCGATTCCCGGGTCGTGCAAATTGTTATTGGGTTTTCCATCAGGAATTTCGCAGTAGCAGCCACGAAGTCCGGATTTGTGCCCGGTCTATGGCAATGGGCTCGCCCCCTATTACATGGCACTTAAACATAACTGAAGAAATAAGGGTGTACTATTAGGTACACCTCTGCCTAGCCCTTCGGGGATTAGACGTTATGTTATAATGCCACTGAATCGAAAAGGAACCTCTTAAAACAGACAGAACCAACATAATTCATCTCCAAAAATACTTAAATCAACATCACTGCGTAATTCGAACACAAAACAAACAAGCCGACTAGCAAATCCAAAAAAAATAACAAGCGAATTGAGCAGGCTACAGGAAAAATGGCTCACGTAGTAATAAAGTAGGTAATTCATTTCGCTTATCTAAATACGAATCTTCAATCGTGTATTACGTACCATATGGACCAGTGTACTTGGGCGTATTTGTCATAATCAATCACTTGCAAGGTCACCGGTTCAGGTGTATACTGCTCCTAAACTTTATACCCTACTCCGAACATTTTGTTCAATTTTATTTTTGTGACACATTCTTTAGGAAATAATGAGTATTTCCGTTACGACGGAACAAGTGTTTACAGTGATTGATAACTGCTTATTCTTGGGTAGGCTATAAATATCATTAAAGGCGTGTTGAATTCTTATGTTTTTTACCTCGTTGGTTTTGTTATCTCAAAAGCTACTGCTAAGCTTATGTTTTGAGTTCGATTCCCAGGTCAGGCAAAGTGTTGTAGACGCAAGCCAATTCCTGTAAATATTTTAGCGAAGTAGGTATAAAATGCACTAGCAAATAAACCTACATTTAGGATAAACGCAACCATGTAATTATAGTAAAATTGCATAACTAGCAGAAATGATGCCATAGCCCACCGTGGGATTAGCGAAGTTAATATCTAATTTCACTTTAATTAGTCTTATCTCACCTTAATCGGAAATTCGAGCCAAATAGGGAAATGTAATTATAGTATAATCAAATGTTACACAGCACTGTGTAATAGATACCCCTTAACAATACGTATGGCACATACAACAGCAGATTGTGGACATGGGGCTGTGCACTATGTTTCTCCACGTACCCCCTGAGCCTCAAACAAAGTAGTCAATACTGACCTTTATGCTGGTACCGACTACTCCTTGTCAGTGGCGAAGATCGAAACAAACACATATTGTCGTGCCAGTGACACGGAAATGACAACATTATGTAGTAAAAAGAACTCAAAAAATTAGAGTTGACTCAACAGGATTCCGAGACATTGCAAAATTTACGTCTCCACATCTTTCATCATTTGAAGAATTTATTCAAACAATGTAACTGAAATGCTAAAGAATAATTGTTATAATTGTATATTCGATTAAAAAATCGACGCATTTACGTTACATTTACAGCCCGCGCTCACGCTAGAACCTCTGATGTAGTCAAACAAACTACTCGTAGTTCTACTTTAGGTATAAAAACCTGTATTGTAGGATTTGTAGATAGGTACTATCTTGTCTTGGTCGTAAGAAGTGATGGACTACGCAGAAGAAGTGGCATATTTTTACAACATATAGTGTAAATAAACCATTGAGTAAATAGAAGAATACAGCAACCACAAGCAAGGTTGAGCCGCCATGTACACATTATGTTAGTCCGTACAATCCTGCGATTTGTATCCATTATCTACAGTTTTCCCTGACTCAAGACTAATGCTAAAGCATATGTCGCCATCTATTGTTTTGTAAAAGAAAAAACCGTAGTATTAGTTCCCATGCATTACTACAAACCTTTCTAAGTTTCTTGCAGAATTGTTTTATAAGTGTTCGACAAGGTGTAAGTTTTTTATCAATAAGTATGTAGTAGTGATTGTTTATTCATCCTATACCTCCTAATGACCAATACTGCAATAGAAAATATTCTCATTTGCAGTGACATTACAGCAAACTTTATACTATGTTATCGACCGAAGGTTCGGTTTTGATTCCGGTCGAAACTGGAACCAGGGCCGAAGGTTCGGTTTCGGATTCGGCTGAAAACCCATTTTCGATCGGACACTGCCTATAATATATACCAGCGTAGCGACATTTATTATGCAGCACCCTGCTGAGATAGGGTTTTTTGGCATCCTAGGTACAGGACCTTACTTTGTTTTGCATTTTTTTTTCTTTGTAATCGTAAGTGCCAATATTTTTCTTTTGTACTTTTTTATTCTGCTTGGCTTTTTTTCAAAAGACCATCGAATTATTTCAAAACACAATTATAAAGACGAAAATCGATAATATTTCAGCGCTGTTCAGACTGCTCACGGTGAACTTACCTATGCAAATGATATTGGGACTTTGGCAAGATACTGCCAAAGTGCAGTGGATCATGACAAGTTTAACTTAGTTCACTACTGTTTTAAGTTAGTGCATGAGGTTGAAAACTTTATATTAACGTCGTAGGAAATATTGTAAACCTTGTATTTGGTGAAAAAGAGAAGCTGTGCTTGCCTAGCTTGGTCCATGCATGGGTGACCACCCATTACGTACAGTTTCCTACGTGCCTCGGAAAGCACTTTAAGCCGTTAGTTCCGGCTGTCATTTGTAGATCTTTGACAGTCGTTACAGGTAGTCAGTGGCCCGAAAGTCTGACAACCAGTCTTATCAAAGGGTATTGTATTACCCAGTACTAGTGGAGGTCAGCTATGTAATCGCTCCATGTACAATTTTGGTATTCAGCTGCATCCGATGAAAGCCGACCCCATCATAGTTGGGAAAAGGCTAGGCAGATGATGATGATTATGGTGAAATTGATATGAAAATGAGACAATGAGAAATTGTCTCTATTATGGTTGTAGAAACATCTATTATTAGTTTTAGTCTGTGTCGTCCCACTGTAGAGTAATGTAATGACCCGCCTTTCTTTTTTCTAATTCTTTGTATTAAAGGCTAGTGATAAACTTCAGTTTGGATGGAATTTATAACACCATTATAATTTATAATGGAATTCGTTTATTAAATAAGGCATCCATCACAGAAATTACTCTTAAAAGGTATTTTAAAGCCGTCTGAAGTGCAACAGTTTCTACAATAGGTATAACAAAATGTAAAGAATAAACTGAAACATTGAAGAAAACATTTTGAGTCTGAGTAAGTAGAAATACTTGTTCGACCAAGGTTCGTCGACCAAACTAAATGACACGAAAACTCTGAAAATCATTTTCCTCTCACAGTCTCCCCAGTTTCAATGCATGCGAGAAAATAAGCTGACACATTCTTGAATTTTTATTTTATTTCCATTTTTCGGTTTTATTCCACCGCATCGTATCGAGAGTGTATTTTCAAATATTTCTCGGAAATTCTATTCCAGGTATCTTCTTCCTACGGAGTTTTAAAACTCCATATGAATCGGTGGTCTTCTAAATATAATAACTAAGTAAAGAAAATGCTGAATAAACGTTGAGGTTGAAGAAAAGATAAAGCAATTCTACAAACTAAGTGCAAAGAATAAAAATATTCCAAAAGAATTTAAACGGGTATAAGTTTAGTTTTAGTGCACACAGAATGTGGGGTTGTGGGTTTGAAGTTGATACAGCAGCTGAAGGTATTCACTTAACCAGGGCTGCGGGACTTCCAGAGTTGCGGGACTGTTCGAAAGAGATACCGCGGCCTTGGAACACAAAGGGCAAAGGAAGGAACATGGATGGGTTTTAGTCAGTACAAACCTGACACTCCCTCCTGCTCAGCCCAGAGCGGGAGGGGTTATTTGACGATTTCCCATCAGAAAAAAAAAAAAGGTATTCACTTAAACTTGATATCAAGATATTCCGTGGGAAATAACAAACATGTTTTTAACTAGCTGATACTGAAAATTAATTGTTAATATTTAACCCCACCCATACCTCCTTTTTTCAATTAGCGTATATAAAAACGTTCAAAATATAGTCGGAATCTCATTTCGACGACAATCAAGACAAAAATCTACCTAGGCAAAATCAAACTAGGTGTTTTTGAAAATTGAGACGGTGATTGTAATGTGACTATTCATAAATACGAGAATTGCCCCTCAAACCTTTAAATATTCGATCCACACACAGGCTTTCTCATTCTCACTTATCCCAATTTGATAAAAGTATGAAGCTCGCAGGTACAGCCTCAGGACACACCAAACTCAATTTGAGCAGACTCCGGTTTCAATTGTTTCAGAATGCAATCAATTTTAATATGCGCCAGACGTCGCCGGCGAGTTGTACGTCAGACATACGGGGCGGAAGAATGGAGAATATTCTAATGTCATATGGTGGGTGCTCCGTAAACGACAGTAAGTAATAGTGAAGCATGGTGCTTTTGACGTTTCAATGACATTGACAGGAGGGTGCTGTCAGTGGAAATTGTAAAAAAATGTGGTGGTGTCAGTACCGATTTTGGCCACGCTTGTGGCGTGGCAATCATAGTCATCAAAATATCGTGTAGGACTGCAAGTCATAAATGGTGCTAAATTACCAGCTAGATGAATAATAATTGATCGTAGATACACGAACACAGTTAGTTTTTTATTAACAAGAAGACCAGGGGTATTACTCTAAGAAACAGAGCTATACAGGTCGTGTAGCGCCATCTCTTTCCCACACTGGAATTACTCCTGC
The DNA here is from genome assembly GCA_947578425.1 of Eugnorisma glareosa. NCBI lineage: Eukaryota > Metazoa > Arthropoda > Insecta > Lepidoptera > Noctuidae > Eugnorisma > Eugnorisma glareosa. Next base: position 14,993,087 of record OX387970.1, on the reverse strand, counting down.
TTAAGACGTCATGGTAGGCCACCAGGGATGTAATGTCTATGGCTTATTTCGACTTTCTATATTTTTATTTATTTAAATAACATGGGAGACTTACAGCTAAAACAAACAGACCAAGGACAGTACATTAGTCTGAAAGCCAATTACAGGTCTCCACTTATAAAATACAGAGAAAAAAGTAAATTCTACGGACATGCACACCAAGTTTCTATATACTACAGCATAATTACTATGTTGCTCACACTGCATAACAACCATCATAACAAAAACTTTTATCAAAAAATAAAACTGTCTTCAAAAACACAAAAAGTTAAAAAATAACATTAGCTTCAAAAGTCGGTGTCTTTTGTTTGTTTGATTTTGTTTTTTTTTGTCACCGACTTCTGAAGCTAAAGTAATTTTTTAACTTTTTGTTTTTGAAGTCGGTTTTTTTTTTTAGTTTTTATTTTTCCATTTTTAGTTGTTAGTATAAATAATCGTAGGTACGTAGTAAGTTGAACTAAGTCATTTAACTTGAGTAATTATCCTGACTTTGATTTTGGACTTTAAACCATTAAAGAGTTTTATATTCCATAATCAGCTCACTTAGATAACCTGAAAGAATACAACTATAAATACGTCCCCATAATATTTTATTAAAGAATTATCCTCCAACTCCTAACCGGTAAGGAGGTATACCTTTCATCATCAGCTCATCAACATGAGGTGATGACTCCTAGATGCGAATACTTGAATAACTTTAGAAAAAACACGAAACATGTAATACGTGCCAATAAAATTTGAGGGTTGCCATCGATTTTCCTGAGATTTCATCATCAGATCCTGACATGGTGATAATGGGATGCCCTCGGAAGTATACCCATTCGAATAAAAAAGAATTTTGAAAATCGGTCTACAACTGACTGAAATATCAATACACAAAAAAAACAGACGACTTGATAACCTCCTCCTTTTGGAAGTCGGTTAAAAATGAACTACATGAAAAAGTTTCGACTTAAGCACTTTCTGGCTGACGACACACTAGTTTGGAATGGATCAATATCATACTGTTTACAAAGCTTGTTTAAATTTCTGGTTGCACGCACAATGTACGAATTCTGCCTACAATTAGTTGAAGCAAATGGCACACACAACGGTGGATTATATCGTTTAGACTTCAAGGGTACTTTATGGGTACAATACTCGTAGTTGGCTAAAACAAAGTAAGCCGTGTCTCCCGGAGTTACAAATTGCTGATATTGGTCGGTAAGACCAAACTTTTAATGCGAGGAATGGCCTTACGTAAAGCCGAACATTATTCCAATTGTTATATCCGTTCGGAGCAATGCATACGAATGTTTATGGAGCCAATACTGCCAGAGAATTGTACCGTAAACTAAAATTTACTAGAGCAGGCTTTTCTCTTTTTTATCGGCAGTCCATTTTATGCATGCCCATAAAAAACCAATTTAAACCATCGTTTTCATAGATCTTCGTTAGAATATTTATATTCGTACTTTTTTTGTAAAAGTTTCGACCAACTGTACCTTTTCTCTTTTGCTTGGTATCAAGCTTTTAAATATATATTGTCTTTTATTGCATGTTTAGACATTTCCAGATTTTTATTGCTTCTTCATCATCATCATCATCATTTCAGCCGAAAGACTTCCACTGCTAGACATAGGCTTGCCCCAAGTGTCACCACATTGACCGCTCCCGTGCGTCTCGCATTCAGTGGATCCCCGCAACTTTCACAAGGTCATAGGTCCACCTAGTGGGAGGCCTTCCAACGCAATGTCTTGAAATGAATGGTTCGCGGTCACCACTCCAGAACTTTTCGGCCTCATCGGCCATCCATTCTGCGAGCAATGTGCCCTGCCCACTTAAGTTTGGCAATTCTTGTCGGTAACCTTGGTTCTGTTGTCTTCATTTCTGATTCGATCACGCTAGGAAACTCCCGCATGCGAGCACGGCCCTCTCCATTGCCCTTTGGGTCACTAAACGTAACGTAAATTATACGTCGATTTTAAGATTAAAAATACTCGTTTTTCATATAAGTTTTCATTTTTTTTTTAAATTTATTCGTGATTTATTCATATACTGATTGTGCTTTTTGTAAACAATTTTGTATACTACGTGCTGGGGCCTCTTGTTTTTTTTTTCGTTTGGGAATCATTAATCTGGGCGGAGCGGAAAGGAGTGTCAGACTTGTACTGACTACAACTCATCCATGGTCCTTCTTTTGCCCTTTGTGTTCCAGGGCCGCGGTATCTCTTTCGAACAGTCCCGCAGCCCTGGTGCTGGGGCCTTTCATTTCAGCAATTCAATATATTCAATGCTTTATGCTTTGTCCTACAAAAAACATTACATTAAAATTACAACGTTAATTAAATATCTTATCAAAATACCTTGTTATGTATTTAACGCTAATTAATTACAGAAATAATTACCTCGATGTTTGTGATCAGAGATAGCAAAACACGCTTCGCTGACAATATTGTTTTTTGAGATACTCTCTAATTACTAATTTACGCTTGTAATGAAAATACCACTTTAATTTTCCTGCAAGTGTTTTTTGAGGGGGCGTAAAGGATCTGTACCTGGGTCATGAAATCCTTCCGCTTATCATATTAGCCCAAAATTCCATCTGAACAAGAACTTCCAGTAACAGAATCTGCCTATACCTGAAGTTCCCACTGCTGGGACATAATCTCTATGAGAGGGAATGGGATGTAATCCACCACCACCACGCAGCCCCACTGCGCGTTGTTAAATGTCACATGCCTTTAAATATTTGCTTCCAGGACATCACAATGTTTTCTTTCTTCGCGTCAAATGGTGGATTACAGAAAGTACACAAAGTAACGTGCCAGCTTGGATTTGAACAACGTGATTGGGGCCGTACAACTGGGCCACCACTGCTCACTAAGCTGGAATCGTCGTTTAATGCTTAGGGCCGTACCCTATCGAAGAGGAGATGTGTTGTTAACCACCAATATGCACCTTTTTGTCGACGTTTTCTAAGTGCCAATCTAGGCCTATGTGAAATAAAAATATTTTGATTTGATTTAATAGATTTCCGTTAATTACACATCTCGTGTCTGCTTAGCTTAAGTGGAAACGGTTGAGCAAAGAGGAGAGGAGATGTCTCTCTGAAATTGTTTAGGCCAGTGGAGACGAGAAGAGAAGTGAACGGCACGCGGTGAGCTGTGAGCCGTGAGCGGCGTGCGTTGAGCGGTGTGCTGTGTGTGGCGTGCGATGAGCGGTATACGGTGAGCGGTGTGCCGTGAGCGGCGTGTGTTGAGCGGTGTGCTGTGTGCGGTATACGGTGAGCGGTGTGCCGTGAGCAGCGTGCGTTGAGCGGTGTGCTGTGTGCGGTATACGGTGAGCGGTGTGACATGAGCTGCGTCCGTTGAGCGGTGTGCTTTGTGCGGCGTGCGGTAAGCGGTATACGGTGGGCGGTGTGCCGTGAGCGGCGTGCGTTGAGCGGTGTGCTGTCTGCGGTATACGGTGAGCAGTGTGCCGTGAGCGGTGCGCGGCGTGCCGTTTTGCACATCTCCGCACAGCTTCCGTGGATAGACCCTAGCTTTTACGCATCTCCTCTCCTCTCCGATTCGCACGTCTCCGCTCGTAATACAGTGCAGTCCGACCCTTAAAAACGAACTTTGAAAACGACCACAAAACATTCTTGGATATTTTTTGCAATGCCTTTCAGTAAATACTCATAAAATAAACTCTAATCCAAATCCCGGAGCAGGGTTCAAAAGCCAATGGCTAATAAATCGACCAATACTTAACGGCGTCGGTTTACTTAACGGCGACTTAACGTGTTCTTTGAGAAGATTAAGTGCGGCAAGTTAACTGCAAACATTGTATGCTGCTTCATTTTATGTTGCTTTGTTTTGTGCTAGCAGATTCTATACCGCATATGGCTATTGCGTATAATACTTTGAAGGTCATGGTAATACTTATGTTGTTTGGGAAGGATGAATGGGCAAAATGTCGAGTAGTAGACCAAAGAAACCATGGATGGACTGTGTGAAAGATGTTAAGGATAGAAGGGGTCACCCTCATTACATAACAACATCACGCCTGTAGCCCTCGAATGGTTAGGCAGAGGTGTACCTTAGTATTAAGGTCGGTTGCAACTCAAGTATTGTCATCTCAGGTGTGTCAATTGACCTGACGACATAACCTGATATCCGAGTCTCAATGTGTTCTAAATAACGGTCACCAATCCACGCACTAACCTCAACAAGTGCACCTTAACTAACCTTAGCGCCTCTCGTTGCAGTTCAAAGCCAAGAACCCTTACGCCCCCCGCTAACGAAAGCACAAAAGATAAAAGAAATATTGTTTTTCACGTTTTTTGTCAATCTGTAAGAAGAAAAACACTTGACATTTGGATGAATTCGCCTTCAAATCAAAATGTATTGTATATCTCAATTGTTATGATGGATGGGCGCGCCTGTCTGCTTAAGGCTTCCTGGTGACAAAGATGTTTGGAAAAGGCGGTAGGTACATTATGCCGCACGACATCGGTATCCGAACAAATATAAGATGGCCTCCTATACCACTGAAACGTAGTGCTTGTCTCGGCCAGCTCGCAGTCAAAGTGATAAAAATGACGTGCTGCCTTTTGTACGCAGAGTAATGTAATCTTTCCTTTCTCGGAATACGGTCTAATTTAGAGCGGCAGCGATAAAAACGTAAAGCACTCACACAATCATGTTACCAATTTTTTTTGACAGTTTGACGGTAATTGTTTTCATTGCATTGATCGGGTTGTTTTTAAAACGGATTCTGTAACAAAAGTAGGATGCATTGAACATTGTTTAACTTGTTTTTCCTGAAATACAGTCCTTAGGTAATAAGGTTAGGCACCAGTTTCAAACATTATAATTTAAGACATTGTGTTCTTGAAATACCATGCTAAATGCACTTTCATCTATACTGTTCAAATATTTTTTTATTGATAATGTTGAATTGACCAAAAAAACCGGGCAATTGCGAGTCTGACTCCATGCAAACTTGTAAGACTGTCCGAAGTATGGTTTGAGACCTAAGTATTTGATATTAATTTTTACTTGATCCACCGCGTGTTCTTGAGGAAAGTATTGACTGACAGATGGACAACAAAGTAATCTTATGAGGATTCCGTTTTTCCTTTTGAAATTCGGAACACTAAAAATAATTTTCAGAATATTGTACCATAAACAGTGCGATATATTACCCTAAAACTATATAGATATAGCGTCATAATTACTTCAGCCTACCCCAAGTACCTAGTCAGGTACATTGTAATGATATTATCCAGAGAAATCTACGATAGTTTCAAGTACTCCAACTATACCCAATAACAAGATTATCTCCCAAAACTTCGTCTACATATCAATACTACAAACTAATAACAAACCCCTAGAAGGTAACAAACAAATTAAATTACTGAATACATCGTCCTACATCTCCTATTGCCATGTAATGTGTCCCTTTTGTATACAAGAAACTTCTCAATACAAATGGCTTCAAAATTAATCTTCAAAGCGGTATTTACCTGTTAAGTTTATTATGAAATCAATCGATATTTCTGTACGTTTCGATAGGTATTTGATTACGATTCGAATTAATTTGGTAATTGGATAGGTTCGATTGTTATTTTAAATTACTGTTTTCGTAGAAATTTCATAAAATAACTGTGATTCCAGGATTTTTAATTAATTTAAGAAAAACTATTAAATTTTTGTGTTAATGGTACTTAACGTAACTTATAATTAAATAACGGTCTCTTACCGATTTTTTTCACCATCGATGTTCACAGATGTCTTAGAAATATTACCCAAGTTATGACAATCACACATTATTATTATTTGTTGATCTTTTAAAGTTTATGCCTATTTTTATAGCACTGAACGGCAAAACTAAAAAGCTAAATTACATGCTTAAGCTGTTGTCGAGCTCAAGTTCGCTCTTCAATATAACTTCCAACTCTGCTCACCTCATAAGACAAAGAGCCTGTTAATACTTACACGAGTCGAGCTAACACCTTAGTCCTTACCACCTTACGCTTCGTAGATGAACTATTTGCATTATTCAAACAGTTCTCCTCTTATCTTTGCACTCAAAACTTTGAATAAACTACGCAACTTCAGTCGAGAAAATAATATAAGTTCGACAACGTCATGTACAGAATACAGGGTAATGGTGGCATTCCACTGCAACCCATGGCAAAGCTATGCGTGCAGGATCGTCCAATGCGACGGCGCACGAATGCACGGCTGGTAAACAAATGAAGCGTGCATCTAACTTTCACTCTCCAAAACTAGCCTAAAATGGTCGCTTTAGCAGAAACATGATATTATAAGATAATAATATAAATTACGTTAAAATTCGTAAAATGGTCACTAAATGATAATCATAAAATTAACTTCGTCTGTGAACATTTTAAGAATTTGAACGTAATTCATATTATTGTCTTAATATGATTCTTAACCCCCTGGTCATTGACAGATAATGTACCGAAGTATCTGTCAAAGTCCTCAGCGAGTCAATCCGGTCCTATCAATTCGAGCGCAACTTTAGCAGTGGACGGTCGCCTTTGTACAGACTACAGATCCACAGGGATTTACCTGTAGTGCGCTTTGGTTTGTACAACATTGTCAAGTGACGTTATAACTTTGATATGTATTTATTGTTGAGTAGTTCGTGTCATGTGTAATATTGCTACAAGCGAATATATGGTCATTGAACTCCTCAAAACAGATAATTATGCATCTTTCTCTCGCAGTTTATCGATATACTTTACTTAAGAGTGAAAGATAACATCGTCAGGAAATGGTCATTTCATATATCCAAAAAAAAAAACATCCACTAATGGCTCTGCGTGGTGAATTACGACCTACTCCTACTCACAAAGATGTCCCATTATCCCTGATTATGCAAAACTCTCTGTAATTACTAAATAAGACCCAAACCCATCAATTGCTAGATTTAGAATAATAATAAGTAATGCCTCGTTGGTCTAGTAATCGCAAACGCGACTGTTGAGCGTGGTTCTGGTTTTGAATCCCAGGTCGGGCAGTGTTATTAGGATTTACCCATCAGGAATTTCTCAGTAACAGCCACGGAGTCTCGATTAGCGGCCGGTTGATGGCAATAGGCTCGCCCCCTAGTACATAGGACTTAAACGTAACTGGCGAAATGTAGATGTACTATTAGGTACACTTGTGCCTAACTCATCGGGGATTACAGGAGTAATGTTATGTTATAATTAATAATATGTTTATTTTTCTCATCACAAACGATATAGTGAACAGAAATGACTGAATCTATTATTCAAGGTAAACATTTGTGAGAGACTCGTGCCCGAAATAGGCATAAAAAACTATGTTACTGGTCACCAGGCCTCCCAAGACTTATAGGTATACAAACTAATAAAAAAAAAGTCTGAACATTCTATAAATAAATTACCTGATGATCATTAGTTCTTTTAGAACGGTTATGGCAAACAAAGCCGATGTCGACCATTCTGCCAATGTCAAAAGTGAATTGGAAAAGCAAGTGTGTATTCGTAAAAAAAAAAAAAGGAAATTATAAAAATCTTGGACGATAAATTTAACTTAATGTAGATCTTGTGGGGTTAGTACTGGACTGAAACAAACAACAAAAAAAAATACATAAGTGTTAGAACATTAAAAATATACATAGACCGCATCCACACATGGGGAAACCAATATTATAATTTTATATTATTGTGGCGGATGAAAATCATCAGCGCCACAAGCAGTTCAGGAGAGGAATATCTTAAAAGGGAGGGGAAATTAATGGGAAGAGGGATTTTAAATTTAGGAAGACGGCTATACAAATCTAGAGGTGGTATATTGTTAGAGCATTCAAAAAAGATGTGATCCAGGGTGCCCTCCTCCAACCCGCACTCGCAGAGAGAGGAGTCACAGACATGAATTTTGTGTAAAAAGACGGGAGTGCAACGAAAACCTAAGCGGATTTTACATAGAACAGAAATAACAGTTTTCGATACTTTTTTGTGACCGAAAAACCACGGTTTTGGTTTTATGGACGGTTGCACTGCGTAAAACCGGCATGTCGTAGAACCGAAGACATGTGACATCAACCAACCCGCACTGGGCCCACGTGTTGGTAGCCCATTCCCTGTCATAGAGAAATGTCAATGGGAGCATTATAGGCTGATTATGCTTATGCATTAGTTATTATCCGACGAAAACAAAAAAGAATAAGTTCACAATTCGAATAGTCCGGTTAAGCAGCTTCAACCTCAGTAGAGTTGTGGAGCTGCGAGTGGCCATTACTAAAAAAAAAAAAAACACAATTCTTGAATGTGCAATGACATTTCAACAATTCATGACTATAAATAAAGTAAAAATCAATTTACCCATCAACATAGGTTACACTATTCATTCTCAGTAATGAATATCCACAAAAACTACTTCTTATTACGAAAAAAATCTTTTCGCCGTGAATTAGTGGCTATTGTATGAATATACACGAATTGTGCATTAGGCGAATGTTTGGCTCTATACACCATCAATGCTCAGTGCTGACCATTGATTAGCGCTTTGATAATAATATATTTCGCTTTACTACGAGTTCGTGGAAGTTCCCGCTTTGATAATGAAATATTTATTAACAACTTCAGTTTACTCAAACATCTAAATGCTGTTTTTTTTGTACAAAAGCCAGTACATCAAGCTAACCGAAACTGATAATTTTTCACGATCAACCTTGAATCTAATACTTTAGCGATTAAGTTGAAAATCGAATAAAGAATTTTGACAGATTTTAGTAGCTTGATATGCTGGCGTCTGTACAATAGAATTAGTACCTAGTAAATTTTCGGCCCAATTTGAATAACTGAGGCCTGATTTTGACATTGACTTAGAACATGCTTAGTACTAACTAATTAGGAAACATGTGCGTATTGAATTTGATAGATGTCAAATTATGTTCGATAATACGAGTAGTTTTTAACCACTATAATTATCACAACTACAAAATGTCCGATAACAGATACTTACTTGTCGGTAGGTACTTATTAGAATTTCCATGAAAAATGATAGTTCAATTAAAACACATAGATTTACATGCTTCAGAAATAAGCACAAGCAGAAATAATTATTGACATAATTGACGTTATTAGATTTCTAACGGGTTCTAATAACACATCATTACAAAAACGCAACCTTACAAAAGAATATGAGAATTCAGCAGATACGCCCAAACACAGTATAGAACTTGAAACAAAACAATTAACAATACTTCGCAACATTATTACAAGAATCAAGCCACTTTCAAGCTCTGTAATAAAATTAGCAGCTCGCTCTACAAAAGAATTAACAGACATAAACTCCAACCATGTAATCATACAACAATCCATACATCTATTATCCTCAACCGAAGGTCTTATCTGACCATAAAGGTTTTATTATAAAACATTAGCCACTTGATTACGCTTCTCTGTGGTCCTTTAAAATGATTTCTAGTTTCACTGCAAACTTAATTGATACTTATTTCAAATACTTAATGGCAACAAGGTAAAAACATTGGAATACTGAGGTTCTAATTCTATGTTCGGACCGTACACGATGTCTTTAATTGGTTGATTAGAGAAAAAACGGGTGTTTAGTGTCCGATTAAGAGGTAAACGCGTTTTATGACTGAACGCGCATGCTAGTATGATACAATTATCATACTAATTGCGACGATAAGATAGCAATCATTCACCCGTATTGGAGCAACTTCTAAACCTAATATGTAATTAGTATTGAAGTTTCAAGTTCAAGGTGCTTACAATTAAAAGTTATTTTGGTTTCAATTGTATCAATGTATACGTCTCGTAGATGCAATTATAAAGGGTGTAACACGACCTTAACGAAGCCGAAAGGTACTTGTTCTTCCCGTTATAGCGACATTTTTTTTTAAAGACCTTACCTGGGAACCTTCTAGTTACGGAGATATTGGGGGTCAAAGTTCCAACTTTTTGACGTGTTTTTTTTTGGATACATGTTTATTGTAAGTTTTTCACAACCCCTCCACGACCACCGTACTATTCAATCCATCCATCAGCACAATGTTTTGAGTGCGTTACCGTAAAACGTTATTTTTCACCTCAAAAAAAAAAAGTTGTTTCCCAGCCATAATTTTTGCGTAAAGTTACTTTGTTTGATGTACAGCATTCTTGGTTGACGGCTTCGGGTCTGTTCACATCCTGTATATATCTCAAGCGAATACTGTTCTATTAAAACGAAAACACTAGAATTACACGCGACATTTCTTACACAAGCACGTTGGACAAAAATAATTTGTGGTTTGTAACCCGCCCGTGCACAGGATTTTGCATCGAGTGACCGCTCCAAGTGTGGAGCCAGCGGCCTTCTATCGCTTCATAACGTCGAAAAGGAAATTGCCATAATCACCAATTATGTCAAAGTCCCCTTTGATCCCTGGTGTAGCGGTCAATTGGAGCCAGTTTAGTCGAGGAATATTTGCCCATATTTGCTAGAAAATGTTTCTGAAGATTATAAACGAAGTAAATCATAGAGAGCAACGGTGGCCCAGTGGTGGCAGCCCCGACTTACAAACATTAAGTCGTAGGTTCGTACTCAGGCATGCACATTACTTTTTGTAATTTATTTCATCACCACTGCTCTCAAAACGGTGAAGGAAAACATCGTCAGGAAACCGGCATGTCCATAGATATAATAAATAAGGAGATATGCCCGTTACACGAAAATGTATCGCAACCTACTGTCTCCGTTTTGTCCTACCACCCGGCAACACACACACACACACACACAACAACATACAGACATGCAATTCAGTAAAAGCAATAGATACGCAGTCGCGCACTTACCCGCAATTCTTAAAACAGAACGTACTACACAATCAATTATAAACCTTATCCTATCAAGCACAGCGTGTATTTACCATTCACCGTACAACTTACCCACACAAAAACATCGGTCGGTATCGTTGTGCTGTGCAAAAGCAATTTAATTGAATACCCACGCTAGTGATTGACTAAATCGAAAAGTTATCGAATATTCATGTGTTCAAGTAATATGTAAATCAATGAAAGTTGTTGTACTGACTTAATGAAAACGATTCTTACAGAATGTGTGTTACGCAATTACTTCTTAAAAAAATCAGCTGTTCAGTACATTTTGACGAGTTAATGCGATGATATTATTGTAGGGAACAGCTGATGAGTACAATGACCCCTTAAAAGATTTCGTGTATGAATAGTTTTTTTTTTTTTAATAATAATAATATTCTTTATTTTTCTCGCCACAATACACATTGAAAACATTATTTCTATGGGAACAAGTGGATACAGTAAGTATATTGCGGGAGACTGGTGCCTAAACTAGACTTGGGGCCTGTATTTCAGGCCCCAAGCCAGATACACCTTATATATATTATTTTATACTATTATTATATTTGTGTTATATTATCTGAACCATGCCGATTACTATAACGTATTCTAAGCTAAAATACAAAAAAAAAAACATAAAAAAGTAAGGAAATAGCACGAGGTTTGGGCATTCAGTTAGGTAAAAGTTTAGGTGTAACTCTGCGTAGGTGAAAACGGGCTTAAGACGTCGAGTTATGTGTCACTTAGTGTTGGTGAAAACAGGCACTAGGCGTTCGTTAGGTGCCACTTTGTGTTGGTGAAAACAGGAATTGGGCGTTCAGTTAAGCGTCACTTACTGTTGGTGGAAACGCGCTTTAGGCATTGAGTTAGGTGACACTTAGTGTTGGCGAAAACGGGAATTGGGCATTGAGTTAGGTGACACTTAGTGTTGGTGAGAACGGGCTTAAGGCATCGAGTTAGGTGACACTTTGTGTTGGTGAAAACAGGAACTAGGCATTCAGTTACGTGCCACTTTGTGTTGGTGAAAACAGGAGTTGGGTACTCAGCTAAGCGACACTTACTGTTGGTGAAAACGCGCATTAGGCATTGACTTAGGTGTCGCTTAGTGTTGGTGAAAACAGGCACTAGGCGTTCGTTAGGTGCCACTTTGTGTTGTTGAAAACAGGAATTGGGCGTTCAGTTAAGCGTCCCTTACTGTTGGTGAAAACGCGCTGTAGTCATTGAGTTAGGTGACACTTAGTGTTGGTGAGAACGTGCTTAAGGCATCGAGTTAGGTGAAACTTTGTGTTGGTGGAAACAGGGACTAGGCGTTCTGTTAGGTGCCACTTTGTGTCGGTGAAAACAGGAATGGGGCATTCAGTTAAGCGTCACTTACTGTAGGAGAAAACGCGCTTTAGGCATTGAGTTAGGTGAGAACGAGCTTTAGGCATCGAGTTAGGTGCCACTTAGTGTTGGTGAAAACAGGAATTGGGCATTCAGTTAAGATAGGTGTAACTTTGCGTTGGTGAACACGGGCTTAAGGCGTCCAGTTAGGTGACACAGGACACTTAGTGTTGGTGAAAACAGGAATTGGGCACTCAGTTAAGCGACACTTACTGTTGGTGAAAACGCACTTTAGGCATTGAGTTAGGTGACACTTAGTGTTGGTGAAAACAGGAGTTGGGTACTCAGCTAAGCGACACTTACTGTTGGTGAAAACGCGCATTAGGCATTGACTTAGGTGTCGCTTAGTGTTGGTGAAAACAGGAACTAGGCATTCAGTTAGGTGCCACTTTGTGTTGGTGAAAACAGGAACTAGGCGTTCAGTTAGGTGCCACTTTGTGTTGGTGAAAACAGGAATTGGGCATTCAGTTAAGCGTCACTTACTGTAGGAGAAAACGCGCTTTAGGCATTGAGTTAGGTGAGAACGAGCTTTAGGCATCGAGTTAGGTGCCACTTAGTGTTGGTGAAAACAGGAATTGGGCACTCAGTTAAGCGACACTTACTGTTGGTGAAAACGCACTTTAGGCATTGAGTTAGGTGACACTAAGAGTTGGTGAGAACGGGCTTAAGGCATTGAGTTAGGTGACACTTTGTGTTGGTGAAAACAGGAATTGGGCGTTCAGTTAAGATAGGTGTAACTTTGCGTTGGTGAACACGGGCTTAAGGCGTCGAGTTAGGTGACACTTAGTGTTGGTGAAAACAGGAATTGGGCACTCAGTTAAGCGACACTTACTGTTGGTGAAAACGCACTTTAGGCATTGAGTTAGGTGACACTTAGTGTTGGTGAAAACAGGAACTAGGCATTCAGTTAGGTGCCACTTAGTGTTGGTGAAAACAGGAATTGGGCACTCAGTTAAGCGACACTTACTGTTGGTGAAAACGCACTTTAGGCATTGAGTGAGGTGACACTTAGTGTTGGTGAAAACAGGAACTAGGCATTCAGTTAGGTGCCACTTAGTGTTGGTGAAAACAGGAATTGGGCACTCAGTTAAGCGACACTTACTGTTGGTGAAAACGCACTTTAGGCATTGAGTTAGTTGACACTTAGAGTTGGTGAGAACGGGCTTAAGGCATCGAGTTAGGTGACACTTTGTGTTCGTGAAAACAAGAATTGGGCATTTAGTTAAGCGACACTTACTGTTGGTGAAAACGCACTTTAGGCATTGAGTTAGGTGACACTTAGAGTTGGTGAGAACGGGCTTAAGGCATCGAGTAAGGTGACACTTAGTGTTGGTGAAAACAGGAATTGGGCACTCAGTTAAGCGACACTTACTGTTGGTGAAAACGCACTTTAGGCATTGAGTTAGGTGACACTTAGTGTTGGTGAAAACAGGAACTAGGCATTCAGTTAGGTGCCACTTAGTGTCGGTGAAAACAGGAATTGGGCATTCAGTTAAGCGTCACTTACTGTAGGAGAAAACGCGCTTTAGGCATTGAGTTAGGTGAGAACGAGCTTTAGGCATCGAGTTAGGTGCCACTTAGTGTTGGTGAAAACAGGAATTGGGCGTTCAGTTAAGATAGGTGTAACTTTGCGTTGGTGAACACGGGCTTAAGGCGTCCAGTTAGGTGACACAGGACACTTAGTGTTGGTGAAAACAGGAATTGGGCACTCAGTTAAGCGACACTTACTGTTGGTGAAAACGCGCTTTAGGCATTGAGTTAGGTGACACTTAGTGTTGGTGAGAACGGGCTTAAGGCACCGAGTTAGGTGACACTTAGTGTTGGTGAAAACAGGAATTGGGCACTCAGTTAAGCGACACTTACTGTTGGTGAAAACGCACTTTAGGCATTGAGTTAGGTGACACTTAGTGTTGGTGAAAACAGGAACTAGGCATTCCGTTAGGTGCCACTTAGTGTTGGTGAAAACAGGAATTGGGCACTCAGTTAAGCGACACTTACTGTTGGTGAAAACGCACTTTAGGCATTGAGTTAGGTGACACTTAGAGTTGGTGAGAACGGGCTTAAGGCATCGAGTTAGGTGACACTTTGTGTTCGTGAAAACAAGAATTGGGCATTTAGTTAAGCGACACTTACTGTTGGTGAAAACGCACTTTAGGCATTGAGTTAGGTGACACTTAGAGTTGGTGAGAACGGGCTTAAGGCATCGAGTTAGGTGACCCTTTGTGTTGGTGAAAACAGGAATTGGGCATTCAGTTAAGATAGGTGTAACTTTGCGTTGGTGAACACGGGCTTAAGGCGTCGAGTTAGGTGACACTTAGTGTTGGTGAAAACAGGAATTGGGCACTCAGTTAAGCGACACTTACTGTTGGTGAAAACGCACTTTAGGCATTGAGTTAGGTGACACTTAGTGTTGGTGAAAACAGGAACTAGGCATTCAGTTAGGTGCCACTTAGTGTTGGTGAAAACAGGAATTGGGCACTCAGTTAAGCGACACTTACTGTTGGTGAAAACGCACTTTAGGCATTGAGTTAGGTGACACTTAGAGTTGGTGAGAACGGGCTTAAGGCATCGAGTTAGGTGACACTTTGTGTTCGTGAAAACAAGAATTGGGCATTTAGTTAAGCGACACTTACTGTTGGTGAAAACGCACTTTAGGCATTGAGTTAGGTGACACTTAGAGTTGGTGAGAACGGGCTTAAGGCATCGAGTTATGTGACACTTTGTGTTGGTGAAAACAGGAATTGGGCATTCAGTTAAGATAGGTGTAACTTTGCGTTGGTGAACACGGGCTTAAGGCGTCGAGTTAGGTGACACTTAGTGTTGGTGAAAACAGGAATTGGGCACTCAGTTAAGCGACACTTACTGTTGGTGAAAACGCACTTTAGGCATTGAGTTAGGTGACACTTAGTGTTGGTGAAAACAGGAACTAGGCATTCAGTTAGGTGCCACTTAGTGTTGGTGAAAACAGGAATTGGGCACTCAGTTAAGCGACACTTACTGTTGGTGAAAACGCACTTTAGGCATTGAGTTAGGTGACACTTAGAGTTGGTGAGAACGGGCTTAAGGCATCGAGTAAGGTGACACTTTGTGTTGGTGAAAACGCGCTTTGGGCATTGCGTTAGGTGACACTTATTGTTGGTGAACACGGGCTTAAGGCGTCTAGTTAGGTGACACTTAGTGGTGGTGAAACGGGCTTAAGGCATCGAGTTAGGTGTAACTTTGTGTTGGTGATAACAGGAACTAGGCGTTCAGTTAGGTGCCACTTTGTGTTGGTGAAAACAGGAATTGGGCACTCAGTTAAGCGACACTTACTATTGGTGAAAACGCGCATTAGGCATTGAGTTAGGTGCTACTTAGTGTTGGTGACAACGGGCTGTAGGAATCGAGTTATGTGACACTTAGTGTTGGTGAAAACAGGAACTGGGCATTCAGTTAAGCGACACTTACTGTTGGTGAAAACGCACATTAGGCATTGACTTAGGTGTTGGTGAAAACAGGAATTGGGTAGGAATTATTATTAGGGCAAAGCCAAAAACACTCGACCGATTATTTAACTGAGATTTAATTAACTTACTTTACGAAACTTAGTTACGCATTTCTCTACTACGCTGTAAAATAACCAAAATACGTCAAAAATGTTTGGGTTAAAATGGTTGATAAAATTGAAAAACAAACTATAATAGCAATATTTATTTCGTCAATCTGAATTCGATAGCCTAGGTACGTTAGTTGAATCTGCACAAGCACATCACTCGTCGCAAGAAGCAGCGGCTGTACTACGCGATGCATTTTATTAAAAATGTATCGTTTTGTGATTTTTACATTGCTTGTCCAGTCACTTAGCGACAAACTTTGGTAGTGGTTAAGGAGCAATGTATTTATTGCAAAACTTGAAAAGACGCTGTGATATTTGAAAATAGAAATAACATAGTAAGAGCAAGAAATATTTTACCTTTTGTGATGTTAAAGACAAATAAGTAAAATACTTGTACATAGTAGCCCATTCCCTCTCATAGAGAGGAGGCCGTGTGTCCCAGCATTGGGAACATTATAGGCTGATTATGGGTGTCCCCTTATTTCGCAGACAGAAATTTCATAGAATTTCGTTCCGCCGAAAATGTTTCTTATAAGATTTGGTTCTTGTATTTTTATTTCGAATATTATTGTTTTAACGACTATTTACTTGATGAAATATATTTCACAGAAATACAATTCAATGAATTTTATAATCACATTTTTTAATTAACATACGTATCAAACAGTAGAATTATTTTTTAACGAATATATTTGTTCGGTGTTTTTTTCTGGTATTTTATTTCAACGAAAATGTAAAAGTAGACGTTATGCTATTCATAATGTTTTGTTGTTTTGTACACCCACCACATCAACATAAACAAGGCATGTGGCAAGGAAAACTCAGGATGCAAAAGTGAGCGAAGTGAGCTCAGGACTCCGGACAGGTTAGGTTCGAAGAAGATTGACGTTGAAACGTTCCGCTCACTCCGACCAAATAGGTTAGGTTAGGTTAGAGGTGACCGACTACGCGCGAGCCGAGCGAGCGAAGCGAGCGATGCCGCGGCAGCAGCCGGCAAGCGCTACGTCGAAATTGGTCGCAGTAACAAAATTAGGGCACTCCGACTTTACTACGGTATTTATTGTTATCAATTATAACATAGTCCAAGTTAATTTCATGTTGGTTTAATTTTATTGGAGGGTATGCATTTTGTCAAAGGTATGAATTGAAACATTTTAGAAACTGCCACTCGATAAGATGTTTTTCTTGGTAATAAGTTTTATTTAACTAAACAATATGAGTATAAAGAATATTTGATTTGTTATTCTATGATATGAATTATCGAAACGTTAAATTTTATTTGTAACAAAAATCTATGATTTAAGTTTTTTTCGAAGCAAGCTTTCTGCGTATTGATTATTCTGTGTATTGATAATATGAGTAAAATTTTATGTGAAACGAAATTCTTTTGAACGTCTGTCTGTAAAACAGTGTACAACCCTGATTATGATATGCTTATGCTAAATCATCCTTCCTGCCCTAGTCCCATGTTACTCGGGGACGGCGCAACACGTTTTTTTTTTCCATTTCCCCCTGTCAATCGTCACGCAATCATTTACTTTTTTATCTTTCATATCATTCCTCACACAATCAATCCATACATCGTTTCTATTGGCGAAATTTAATTCATCAGCTCCTTTTTAGGGTTCCCGAGGGGTAAAAAGGGGGGGGGGGGCTACTACCAAGACTCCACTGTCCGTCTGTCTGGCTGTCTGTCACCAGGTATGAACCGTGATAGCTAGACAGTTGAAATTTTCACAGATGATGTATTTCTGTTGCCGCTTTAACATCAAATACTAAAATAAAAACAGAATAAAATAAATATTTAAAGGGGGCTCCCATGCAACAAACGTGTGTTACTGTTAACGTGTGTGACTCGCACTTGGCTGGTTTTTATTATTCCTTATTATTTTTATGAATATTCCTTACTGAATATCAACACAGAGCTCAAGCCACTCGACGGTTCGGACTTAAATTTGGCATACGAGTACAGATGACTATTATGTTTCGCTAAGAAAGGATTTTGGAAAAATCATCCTCTAAACGGGTTAATACTTACTTTCAACCCCATTGAAAGTATGAATATCAGTCTCCGGGCGAAGCTGGCGCGGGTCCTTGTCATTTTATATATAAAGGCAAATTAAAATAATTCTTTTAATAAGATTGTTAGTGGTCGCATGCGCTTCTCTGCTAAGCATGAGGCATGCGGGTTATTGATCAATAGATCAAGGATTTTTTCAGTAGCATTTCGTTTGGATTTGGACTTGGTTGCTGTTAATAGGTTCATCCCCTATTACACGAACCTTAAACAAAACTCGTGAAATGTAGACACAAATACCTTTGATGAATCCTTTGGCCTACAGGCGTGCGTGATGTTATGTTATTTTTAGTGTAAATTACAGAAAATAAACAGGCTGTAAAAACAGTCATTATGCCGGGTAAATCCTTTTCATTTCAACGGAAAAGTTTCACAGATAAGAAAACGCTTTGAACGAAGGCACAATTGCTTGCATGCTCTATTAGTTCATAAATGGAGCTGCAAATGCGCAGCAAGGACAAAGGAAAGAAAGAAAGATAGAAAACTTATTTATCTTTTCTATTCAGACTCGGTCCAAAAATGTGTAAAAAAAAAACTGAAATGAACACATTTAACGTTTTTGCTTCGAAGATTAATAGGAGAATACAGTTATTGCATTTGAAACGACTTATTCTGCTCCACCCCATTTGATGGGGCAGTTATTTTTTTTATTACCTCAATTTACATATTGCTACAGTGGGATCTGTTAGTACGGCCAAACGCCTGTATGCTTGTTTGAAACAAAATAAACTACGTAGATTATGAAATTCTAAACTTCTAATTATAAACAAGAAACCTTAATCTCAAATCTCGTAATTCCATCTACAATTTAGAATGATTGAATTACTTAAATTATTGTAGTTTTCGAAACTAAGGACCAGTTAGTGTACGGAAAGGGCCTGTCAGGAGTGTCAGGGCGTATCTACCAATACCACAAGGCTCGGACACTACTAAAGCGGGGACGAAGCGTGAGGTACGGAAATGCGTTGTAAACAACCAATAAACAGTATTTCGTTTATTTTTCATCTCCACGTGGCTTTAGTGAAAACGGTAGAGTAGAGAGGAGATGATGTCTGATATTTTTTTAGGCCAAGCAGGCAACACCGCACAGTGGAGTCGAAAAGAGAGTTAACCGGCGTGCGGCATGACTAGCCTTTTTCTTATGGGTAATCATCAAATGAGAGGTCATTATGATGATGATGATGATCAGGATGATTACCCATTCGAAAAAGGCCACTCTGGGCGGAGAGGAAGGGAGTGTCAGACTTCTTCTGACTAAAACCCATCCACGTTCTTCCTTTTGCTCTTTGCGTATCTCTTTCGAACAGTCCCGCAGCCCTGGCAGGCAACAGTCCTTTCGGGACCCTACCAGTTTGCTGACAACTCTTTGAGGCGCGCGTGGAACACGAACGCGCCGTCGACACGATGGCGTGACTAGCCTTTACACACAATTTTGCTCCGGCCTAGCAAGTACGCATTTCCACACGCATTTCCTAGGTCGTAAGAATCTCCACTCTTCTACGCTTCGTACATTTCTGCAAGTCCGGACCCAAGGCCCTAAACAAAGTGATATTCTATCAGCGGCGGTGGCGGAAAAGAAAAAGAAAAATGAGTAAAAGTCTAAGTTTAGTGATATAAAAATCTTACTTCAATCCTGTTGAAAGTAGCTGAAGAAAAAGCATTGAAAGCCATTGTCACTGGTGTACCGCCTCTTGGCTTAAAAAAAAACGGCCAAGTACGAGTCGGAATCACACACGTACGTTCCGTAAAGAATGGCCAAAAAATTAATACGCGCTTTAATTTTTTACTTAATTTTTATTTTTATAGCGGCTGTTGACAACCTTCTTGGTATGTTATCTTAGTTGTCTATTTTTGATTTTGTTTCAAGTGATTTTGTCAGTTTGTCTTCCCTTCAACACATTGTATAGAATATTCCTACTTGCTTATTAGATTTATATTGCCATTACTTGGTTTTATTGCACCACACCTCATATATAATCCCATACAGTCCATTCCTATCGTCAACATTTTTGGTCCTTCGACGGTTTTATTTCATATACATTTTGTCATTTTCACATCGGTAAGTACCATTTTTAGCATTACGACATGAACACGCGTAGTAAAACCAAAGCCTTGGCAATGTCATCTCATAGTATCGCCCGTCATTCACCTGTAGAACCTTCAACAACCACTCACGAGCCCGTAGCGTCTAGAGTTAGTGCCGGTGACGATGCGAACAGCATGCACTCTGCGCAGACTAATTCTAGCGCTTCATCCACCACGCTGAAAGCACGCAAGGCCGCCGCGGAAGCCGCGTACAAGCGCCGCCAGTTCGAAAACATGAAGGTGCTACAGCAGCAGCTCGCGGAAGTGGAGGAGGCCGAGTACCGCGCGGAGATTGAACAAATTGAAGCGGAGGTTGAAGGTAAAAGTAGGCGAAGTACTACGAGTCAAAAACGAACGCAAGAATGGGTAAGAAGTATTTCTACAATTCAAGTAAACGAAGGAAATAAACCAAAAGAGGTCTCACAGCCTGCTCATTTATCAATGAACCCTCAGGCTGCTGCTCCATTATTAGCAGCAAACCTCGATAATCAGGCAGGTTTCGTTCCCCAAGTACCCGGGCTGGCCGCCACGGTGTTGCCACCCTCTTATACGGGCTTGGAGGAACAGCGCCACAATATACCTGTATGTAATAATGAGTTTTCTCCCTTGCTTTTACAAGCAGTCGCAGACACTGCCGCTGCAGCGAAGTCTTTGGCTGTCGCACAGAATAAAACACAAAAAACAAAAATAGAGCTTTTCGCATTTACTGGAAATGCGTCTCAGTGGCTTCAATTTAGAAAACTTTTTGACACTACTAAACTCTCATACACCCCCGCAGAGAATGTTGCGCGCTTACAAAGCGCGCTCCGTGGGGCCGCACGCGAGTCCGTCGCGTCGCTGCTCATCTCTGCAGAGGACCCGGAGGAGATCATGCGCGCCCTCGAGCGAAGCTTTGCGTGCCCTGAGATGATTGTCTTCGGTGAGGTACAGGTGTTGAAACAACTGCCACGGCTCGGTAATGACCTCAAAGAAATAGGTACCATTGCGAATAGAGTCAGAAATAGTCTTTCTACGATAAAATTACTCAATCATCGTGACTATTTACACTCACCAGAACTTTTTCACATTATACTAGGTAAATTAAACCCTATGATGAAAATGAGATGGTCTGACTATGCGTCAGAGGTATCAAACCCTCTGGTATCAAAATTAGAGGTTTTGTCCGAATTTTTAATTCGTGAACATGAGCGTTATATTAAGTTTGCTTTGTCTCCTGACTTAAGTCTTTCGCAAGCTACACATCAATCGCACGTGATTCAGTCTGTCAATAAACCATTAAAACGCGAGAACATTCATTCTGTGTCACACAATAAAATAAAAAGTAACGATAAAACAGAATGTGTTTATTGTAAAAAAAACCACAACGTTAAAAACTGCGACGAAATAAAATCCTTGGCAGTTGACGAAAGATGGCGTTGGTTACGTGAGAACAAGATTTGTTACAAATGTCTTAGGCGTGTTTCCCATCAATGGAAATCTTGCAAAGTAAATCCTTGTGGGGTCGACGGTTGTTCTTTTCGCCACCATCCTCTTTTACATGGTAGGCAGGATACGTTAACGTCATCGCCTGCATCCGAAAAGCAGTCGTTTAACAACACTGTGTGTGCAGCTGCGTCTCTTAGTGACGTTCCGTGCACGTCACCCTCATCAGCCGCCCCGCTCGCGCTCCAGCCAATGGAAGAAAAGGTAACGGTTTCTAATACAGGTATCCATGAACATTTCAAGATGTCATCACAAACCAATGCGTTTTTAAAAATAGTACCAGTTGTTGTGTCTGGTCCAGCCGGCGACTATGAAACATACGCTCTTCTTGACGACGGCAGTACAGCGACATTGATTGACTCAAACGTGGCTGCTCGTATAGGGTTATCAGGACCGCAAGAACTTATAACTATCAACGGTGTCGGTGGTTTACAGAAAAGTACAAACATTTCATATGTTAATTTTTACATACAGGGTAAACATGAAAATAACAAATACTTAGTTAGTCGTGCTAGGGCTATGCAAGCACTAAATTTAAGCACACAAACACTGTCCAACCAAATGGTTGAATCATACAACCATTTAAAAGACTTAGCTCATTTTCTAATTTATAGTGACGCTGTACCGACCGTGCTTATCGGCGCTGAGCACTGGCATCTATCGATAACTCACGAGGTCCGCACTGGACGCCGCAATGAGCCTGTCGCTTGTCACACTTTGTTGGGTTGGACATTGTATGGAGTAGCTTCTAGTAAAACTAAACCAGTCGTATTTATTAACCACTGTCAGTTAGACCAAGCCGAACTATCGGAATACGAACGTTTAGAACTTCTCATAAAAGAGCAGTACAAACTTGATTCACTTGGTATTTCCAAGCGTGAGACTCTTCATAGTAAGCAGGATTTGCGTGCTATTGAGATTTTAGACGCGACTACTACACGTTTGCCAACTGGTAGGTACGAAGTAGGACTCCCATGGCGAGATGACATTCAGTCTATTCCCGACAGCTATCCTCAAGCTCTCTCACGTTTCTTGAGTCTAGAGAAACGCATGCACCGAGAACCAGAGTTTGCTGGTCCTTATAAACAGTTTATTGATAATATGCTTACTAAGGGATATGCGGAGGAGTGTGATCCTACCACTTACTATCGTAATTTTACTGGTCAAGAAAATCTTAATAATATAATCAGTCTCAATTCAGGGTGTTCTAAACAGAATGCGCCCTTTTCGACAACAAATCGTCCTGGAGCAGTTTCTAGTTCTAATTCTAGTACGAGGATTAGGTGGTACTTGCCACATTTTGGCGTGTATCAACCACAAAAGCGTAAGCTTCGGGTTGTTCACGATGCGGCTGCTACGAATCAAGGAGTGTCTTTGAATTCCTTGCTTCTCCAGGGGCCTGATCTATTAGAGAACTTATTAGGTATTCTTTTTAGATTCAGAGAGGGCCGTGTCGCAATGTCTGCTGACATTAAGGAAATGTTTTCTCAAATACGAATTCGAGAGCAGGAAAGGGACGCATTACGGTTTCTTTGGCGTGATGTTCAATACAAAAATACAAAGCCTATAAAAGAGTATCGTATGACTGCTGTTATCTTTGGAGCGTCGTCCAGTCCATTTACTGCTCTGTACATTAAAAACAAAAACGCCAGGTCTCATCAAGATTTGTATCCAGAAGCAGCCAACGCTAGTGTTTATAGTTGTTATATGGACGATTATCTTGATAGTGTGGACGACGTCACCAAGGCTGCGCAGCTGTCATCTGATATAGTCACTATCCATCGAAACGCCTGTTTCGAAATGCGTGGCTGGATCTCTAATAATCAGGAAGCGTTACGTCTTATTCCAAAAGAATTTCATGCCGCACAACCGACTGAAGTGAAACTTGGTAATAATTCCACTATTATAAATAATGTCTTAGGCGTTTCATGGGATCCTTTATCAGATACTATAGGTTTTAGGACCGGTTTAGAAAGTTGTAGGTTTCAAGGTTTTTTAAATAAGCGAAAAGCGTTGTCTCATCTTATGAAAATCTATGACCCGTTGGGATTACTTGGGCCAATCGTTGTTAAGGGCCGAATCCTACTCCAGGAGGCCTGGAGAAAAAATATTGACTGGGACACACCATTTCCACCCTCAGAGGTTATGAGGTGGAGTGAATGGTTAGAAGAGCTCGTTGAAGTATCATTTTTTAGTATTCCACGCTGGTACGCTAATGAAAATGGTGAACCTTTATACAGGGAATTGCATGTGTTTGCTGATGCGAGCGAGCTTGCCTATGCCTGTGTTGCTTTTTGGCGTTTTACGTATGCTAACGGCATCGTCAAACTCGCCCTTATTGCCAGTAAGGCGAGAGTTTCGCCATTAAAACCAACATCAATTCCACGCTTAGAGCTGCAAGCTGCTTTGATTGCTTCTCGCCTTGCTGTCACAATCAAAGATTGTCACAAAAAGAAGCCCATGCGCACATATCTGTGGACGGATTCGAGAACCGTTCTTGGTTGGCTGAGGAGCGATGCACGAACATTCAAGCCATTTGTGGCTCATAGAGTCGGGGAAATAACTGAAAATTCATGCGTTCAAGATTGGCGATGGGTCCCAACCGACTTGAATGTTGCTGACGATGCCACTCGTATAAAGCCTCTGCACCTGAATCCCAACCATCGATGGTTTTCGGGTCCTACATTTCTTTTAGAGGCCCCAGAAGATTGGCCTATAGAACCAGCTGGCCAACCTATCGCTCGGGAGGAATGTAAACGTTCTCCTACGCTTTTGATTGCTCATCTGGTTGCGACAGTAGATTTCAGTCGTTTCAGTGACTGGCTTCGTTTGCTCCGCGCTACTGCTCGCGTTTTGCAGGCTGCGGCCAAACTCCGTTCATTTTTGGACCGTACTAGACTCACTGTCCCTAACACCGATGTTAGAGACCGCCATTGTGCAAGTTTACCTGCGTCCACCACTCTATTATTGCCTTTGTCAGCTGAGTTAATGGAAGCCGCAGAAAGGCATATCCTGCAACGCCTACAGGCAGAAGCGTTTGCCGAAGAAATTCAGTGCATCGATCGAGACGAAATGATACCCAAGTCTAGCCGCTTGTCAAAGCTTTCACCAATGATGGGAGAAGACGGTTTGTTAAGATTGGTCGGAAGAATTAGAGCCGTCGAAAATGTCAGCTCCGATGTGAAGCGCCCGATACTGTTAGATGGTCGCCACCATGTCGTCCGTTTGTTGGTGCAATATTTCCACCGCAGAGCTGGTCATGCCAATAATGAGATGGTAATTAATGAGTTGAGACAAAAATATTGGATTCTTCGAATTCGCAGCATCGTCCGGAGTGTAGCCAGCCAATGTTTGTTCTGCAAGATAAGGAAAACAAAGCCAATGAATCCAAAGACAGGAGATCTCCCGGCACAAAGGCTTGCTCACCATCGCCGTCCTTTTACATTTACGGGCTTGGATTATTTTGGCCCCATCTCTACTGCAATTGGCCGAAGAAGAGAAAAACGTTACGTTGCCCTTTTCACCTGTATGACTTCCAGAGCCATTCATTTGGAGCTGGTGCATTCCCTCTCTGCTGATTCTGCAATTATGACTTTGCGTCGCTTTGTTGCAAGGAGAGGAACTCCTGACACAATATATTCGGACAATGGCACGTGTTTTGTTGGTGCAAACCGAATTCTTCGTGATTTTTACCAACCTGAAGTCGAAAACTTTGCTGCCAATAGAGGAATAAAATGGAAGTTTATTCCTCCCGCCGCACCATTCTTTGGTGGATGTTGGGAGAGGTTGGTGCGCAGCGTGAAGGTGGCTCTAAATGCCACTTTGGAAGAACAAGCCCCCAAGGAAGAGGTCCTTATAACTCTCTTGTTAGAAGCCGAAGCGATTGTCAACTCTAGACCTCTGAGTCACGTTTCGGTTTGTCACGAGGACCAAGAAACATTAACTCCATTTCATTTTTTGCTCGGCACGTCATCTAATCAAGTTCTACCTTCGACTCTAGACGACCGGGATTTATTAAGAAGAGCGGACTGGCGAAAAGCTTTAAGATTGGCTGATCATTTTTGGCATCGCTGGGTCAGAGAGATTGTCCACTATGCAACCACGGCAGGTCGGGGACAGCAGAGAACCAGCTTTGAAAATTGGTGACATTGTATTCATCGTGGATGAGAACATGCCGAGAGGAACTTGGCCACGAGGCCGTGTTTATGGAACTTTTCCCGACAAAGATGGAGTAATTAGAGTGGTGGACGTAGCTACCTCAGGTGGCATACTTCGTCGGCCCACCAAGAGGATTGTCAAGATTTCCACATAGGAGACCCATTGCATTATTTTGTGCACTATCATGCACAAGGGGGTGGAATGTTGACAACCTTCTTGGTATGTTATCTTAGTTGTCTATTTTTGATTTTGTTTCAAGTGATTTTGTCAGTTTGTCTTCCCTTCAACACATTGTATAGAATATTCCTACTTGCTTATTAGATTTATATTGCCATTACTTGGTTTTATTGCACCACACCTCATATATAATCCCATACAGTCCATTCCTATCGTCAACAGCGGCTTTTTCAAGTGTACGTGAACGTGTGTGTGTGAGTGGACGTGAGTGTACGTGTACGTGTAGTGTACGTGTGTGTGTGGTGTGTGTAGTGTGTGTGTGTGTGTGTAGTGTGTGTGCTATTACGGTTCAAAAGTCACAGCCCTGTGACACACGCACAAACGGACAGACAGCGGTGCCTTAGTTATAGGGACCCGTAAGCGCTTTTTGGGTACAGAACCCATAAAAGGAACACAATTTGTACGAGAATTTGTAACTGGTCAGTTTAACGGAATACCAAGAGGTGATGAAAACGAGCTTTAATTTACCGAAGCCAATTGTATATCAAAATCAGAAATACTACTTAAAGTTACGAAATATTAAAACGAAATCGCTTATTCCGGATTAGAATTCCGATCAGTATTTCAGAAACAGGTTTATGATAGAGTATTCAATGAAGGTATGGATGCAATTTTAGAATGAAATATTCATTTATATTTGAATATATTAATCTAGTATGCAACACCATTGCCATCAATACTTCAAAGGTACTAAAACTTGTTCAATGTTTTGTTTCCGAGACAAAAAAGAGAATGTTCTGGTAAATACTTTACACTTATAGTGGCTAATTAACGGAGATATATATAACATTAATATTATTATGTCACTGTTAGGATATTATTAATAACGGCCATATTTGATTTATGACAATGAAATAAGTAACGCTGAATCCTGCCGCAATATGAATCAATACAAATAAATAAAAGTGACTGTTTGTAATGTCAATATAACAGCTTTTTACTGCATGCATATGAAAGTATAATATACGGTACTTATCACTAACACTAGAAACGTGATATTTACCATGATTACTGTTTGTTTTGAGTTCGCGATATTTCGGCGCTGTTGCAAGCACCATGATCACGGATAAACTGAAGTTATTGCGAGTGGGTATTTTTGAGCAGACAAATCGCCGCCGAAATATTGGAAACTCAAAAGAAACAATAAACATGGTAAATATTCCGTTTCTAGTGTTAATAATAATTTTAGTGACAGTTTAAAAACTTATATACGGTACTTGTAACAAAATATTTTCTTTTTGATTTTTGTCTGTCTGTTTGTTCCGGCTAATCTCTGAATCGGCTAGGCCGATTTGGACGGAACTTTTACCGGCAGATAGCTAATGTTATAAGAAGTAACTTAGTAACTTACTTTTATATATTAGAAAAACGATTAGGGTTCAGTTCAAAATTAGACACCTAAATCGCCCTAAATGAAATTGTTAATAAAATCTGATTCAAATATGGAAATAATAATTTCAGGTGGACGAAGGTCGCGAGGCACAGCTAGTTTAGAATCAAACAAGGAACTTTCTGAAAATTGGTTCAGTACAGATCTAATCTTAAACCTCATAATTATATAACTCTACCTGAACAATTAATCTTCCAAGTCGAACTTCCACTACTATACTACAATTAATCAGTCCAAAAATTCTTCCGTAAGCAGTAATTTAAAGCAAATCTGATAACAAACCTCCAAGTGCTAATTAAAACGAATTCATATTCAATGAGTACAAAAAAAACTATTAATTTATACACTCATTTAAAAGTCGGTTATGGCATGATATATTTCAACTGGTAATAAATCATTTAACGTCAACTTATACGAGACATTAAAAGCTACATTCGTGTTAAACATTACTGTAGAAGGTAAAACAATGTTCGACAAATGTTTTAGTTGTAACTAAGGGGCAACCACAACTTTTGACGCCATTTTCACCTTTAAGTCGATACCACCCACTTTACTTTCTGACCATTTTTACCTTTCACTCGAAGTGAAACATCTAAATTATCTAATTATTAATTAGTGTAGTACGACATCTTTCAGTCACTTACCGAATTATCGAAAAAAACAAATGAAAGGAGCAGACAAACGTTCATTTCTATGTAATTTTTGGCGAGTGAATGACACAAAAATGAAATGTCATTCGAGTGAACCATTCACTCGAGTAACGCGTCTAATACCAGCTTTACATCTGATGTGCTTTAAGGGTGAAAATAGCAACTCAATACCATCCAACTGTTTCGATTATTATCTCACCCTCCGGTATTTCAAACTATAAATTACATCGCTTTTTGCATGCCTCGTACAAAATCGTGCATTGTTAGGTAGGGGTTCAATATTTAGTAGAATAGTTACACAAGTGGACCTCATAAACTTGTTCCTATTAAGCCAGGTAGCGACTACTATTCAATTTAGGCAAGCACCAAAGATAAAGTATCTACCAGACGGTCTTTTTTTGATTAAGTGCTGTAATGAAATATGGATGAACTTGGTTTCGTTATAGTACTAGTTTCCAAATTAAGATAATGGTTGTAAGTCCTTTTAAATACAGTGGAGTTATTAATGATCTGATTAACATCGTCAAAGCAGTAAAGTATAAAATAGAAGGGAATTGCCCTTCTATATATAATTTCACTTTAATGTAATAATTTGAAACTAGCCGAAATAACGCTTTGTAAAACAAGTATTTTAGGATTTTACGAAAGGCCTGATGCTTTCAGAAAGGCATCAGTAAAACTATATTATTTCAAAGTTCAAATAAACCTCACCAAATTCAACCGAGTATTCGTAAAGAAACGGTTTTCTGAACTCTTAAATAAAGAAGAAACTTCAAGTTTTTCAACAATTCAGATAGACAAACCGAAAATTGAATTTAACAAGAAATTACAGACGCTTATCAATTAATTAGAAAACAAAGTACGTCTTCACTTCGAGTGCATTGACGATGCCAATTAAAAGTTAAGAACCCTTAAGAGAAACTTCATTGCAGATCAACTGTCTTGTCTAGACATTGTTCTTGAACACTGGATAGAAAATAGAGTTTTCACTAACCGCTAAGTTGTTTCTAAATGAATGCCCAAATAAAAGAACACTGATGAATTTTCAACTCTCAGCTCAGTGTTCAAAGTTGAAATTCCAAAAGTGTAATAATATTTAGGTGTTACTTAGTGTTAGCGGGCAATGCACTATCAAATATTAACGAATCGGTCATGTCATTAACCGATATCGTGATAATTGACAGCTATATTTTACTGCCGATCTATGGGTTCTGACAAATTTGTACGTAGTCTTACGAAATTTGGTTTCGACTCGCCAAGGTCTAGATACTAAACATTAATCGTTGTAGGCCGAAGTGAATGTTGCGACATTTTTGAAATAAAGTTCTTTTCATTCTGTTATGGATAACAATGGGACACGTCTTAATCTAAATATTGCAGTAACGGTCAAAACTTACGTAGGAAAATATCAACTTTGCCCACTTAAAACCAGTAGCAATAGAAACAATGTAACACTCTCTTGTCCGCCTCTAAAGAAAACCGCAAAAGTCCGCTCACCTTCAACTGTTTTTACACCGTCCGTCCCGCCATCAAAGAAAACAAGACTATTTTCACTCACTACAACCCAACGAAAAGGAACATTCAACAATTCAATTCAACATAAACAGGCGTAGGCACTAAGAACCATCCTTGAAAATTAAATCTCTGAATAAATAAAAGAATTCAAAGTAAAGGAGACTTCCATTCACTATTTTCTCTTAGCGGCGATGAGCAATTTCCGATAGTAAAAAAGTAATAAAGGATGCGGGGAGAATTGCCTCAGAAGTGAATCTCAATAAAGACTTAACTTAGTTTTAGCGACCTCGCATATTATGAGGGTAGGACTTCTGAAAGGGGTTAAAGAAATACTGATTTGGTGAAGACAAGGAAAAGGTGGTGCGTGGATACGAATAAATTGGAATTGGAAATATTCCTTTTGAAATCTCATTGCGATAGTTGCCTAAGAGGATTTTTCAAGAGTCTTTTTATCTGAATAAAAGCGTCTGCATCACCAAAAGGTACCTTGAGTTCTGGAGATTAAAGTACCTTTTGGCGACTAAAAAAACACTTTATTTAATGATGTAAACGCAAACGAAATCTAACCGTGCAAAAGTACCTACCGTTACAATTTCGAGTACCTACTGAAACTTTCTCCTAAAATGGAAACCCCCCGTGGAAAGCCTTATGATCCCTCCCAGTTCCCGGTCACGAATTGGTCATTTATAACCGAGAACGAATGAGTTTCAAGAGCCCAAGAAATTCCATCAAGCTCAAATTAAAAGTTTTAATTTATGACGTATTTTTTATTGTTTTAAGAAGGTAATATTTTAGGATACAAAATGTTGAATAAGGAGTTTTTACTCAAGTAATAGTACATGCCACATGGAGCGGTTAAAGTAGGTTAACTTCTATAAGTTATTAACTAAAAAGGGCTTATTAAAAAACCCTAAATCAATTTTTACACACTGCCGTTTCTCTTACAATAAAATTCCAGCATTAAAGTTAAGTGCTTTAATTCTAAAACCTCTTTAGAACCTTTTTGAGAGGGATTGGATTCCAAATCATTGAGACCAAAACAAAAAGTCTAAAGTACTAAACTTCTAATTTCTTTTTTCTAGAATTCTTAGCGAGAACCAGCAAAAATATTTTTGTATTATATTTCTTTTCAAAACTTCCAATCATAAATTCTTTGGTAAGCTTTTCAACTGTTTTCTCAGTGCCAATAAACTTCGAAAGATTTGAAATTTAATTAAAAGCACGTCTTAGAATTTTCGGTGCCATTAATGTACCTATTTCAATTTTATTAGACACTCGAAAACGGTGCTTGAGTAAAAAACCGGTAATAATTTAAAACATAAGGCATTTTTCTGGAGTCTCCCGTTTTAATTAAGTACGGTTTTTTCCTTTCTCCTGAAAGAGTTTCGTTCAGCTTAATTACGGTTAATTCTGGCTCCCCTCTGTCATCTATTTTATCTCAGGGCATAGCAACAGCTCGCGTCTGTAATTAGCCCGCTAATGACGAGTTTTAAGGCATGGAACAATTCTTATCGCTAGCGGTGGAACGTGGGTTCTCGCTTCAGCCAAGAACAGGCTTGTGTTCACTTAGAATGAACATCATTTATCGTTCTTCAACCTTACATCCTTCAAAATAAATAAAAATCTGCTGCGAGCATCATTTTAAAGTCCAACAGAAACCAACATAGGCTTTATAGGCACTCCCGTAGTTTACTGATCATTAAAAGGAACGTTTTAGTAATCTGATAATACTCGTATATTCCATACCAAGAAACTAGGGCCGTTCTGAAGCTCGTTGGATCGACGATATCGTCAAAGTGGCGTTCAACACC
Organism: Eugnorisma glareosa; assembly: GCA_947578425.1. Taxonomy (NCBI): domain Eukaryota; kingdom Metazoa; phylum Arthropoda; class Insecta; order Lepidoptera; family Noctuidae; genus Eugnorisma; species Eugnorisma glareosa. Next base: position 14,961,822 of record OX387970.1, on the reverse strand, counting down.
TGGATAAGGGACGCACAGAACTGGGATGTGGCAGGAAAAAAGGGCGGTCTATACCCAGCCAGCACTGACTTATATGATGATAATGAGCTATTAATGAGCCCCCCACCCGAAAGAAGAAAGAGATGAAAGGGAAGACATCCCGTAAGTGACCGTATATAAGTTTAGTTATAAGCCGTGAAAGCTTAAAACAGTGATTTATTGATTTATTTAACAATTTATGTACACACTAAATACAGAAAAGAAGAAAGGAACAGAAAATAGTACAAAGAAGATATACCATAAGAAGAAGAAAACAAGATATTCCATAAGTTCTCGCACTAAAAACTACTACTTCAACAACAAACAGGATCACCTCACGCTTAATGTTTCATTAAATGACGTTTGTGCCTTTAGTAGGAAAGGGAAATAAATGATGAAGGTGAGTTGAACCCGACGATAGGCGAATATTTCAGGAAGCGCAATTACGAGGGAGTACATTGATCTCACTTAAGACGAGATATCATGGCACAGCAACACAAAGTATAACGTAGGGTTGATGGACACGGAGTAGCATAAAAATGGAGTGTCATAGTTGGTATATAGTTATGCATATTCACGTGATAATTATTGCTATTTCATAATTAATTAGTAAGCCCAGTAATCTCACAAATACAGCTACTTCCGATTTCCTGAGAAAAATTATCGGACTAAGTCGTTCACAAGAGTCCTTATGTATTTGCACTGCATGCTGCTCTTAATAAAATCAACATAAATATCGAAATCTAGGTTAAAAGCGCTAGATGTAGATGTTGTTATTGTGCCAAAAAGATTTGGTCGATTTGACCTAATACCTAAATTACCTCTTACAACACACCATGCAAAGGGAAGGAAGGTGATTCATAAGCTACCATTTCTTCACTCCTCCATGATTACAAATTATCTACAAGTTTAGTGTTCTCTCCAAACATAAAACGAGCAATGCTCAGTTCCATTAGGTAAGTTAATTCAACTAACGTTGGGTTTTACGATGCAGCGGCAACGTTACTTCGTAGTGTAGTGCAATTATCGTATCCTTATTAACTCTAAATTTTAGCTACACTTACGCCATCTTGCGCGAAATTGTAGTCGAGAGTTAGTGGTTCAGAGGTTGTAGTTTAAGGAAATTGTGATTTTCAGAATTAGTTTTTTGTGTGTTTGAACTGAAGAATTTACTTTTGAACTAATTACTACATAACAGAAGGTTTGTAATTAACAGCCAAATCCTGGGTAACTCAATTTAGATTGCCATCGACACGCTAAGTTGTGTGTTGACATCAAGTGACCAATTTCATAGTTTAATTGGTTTACACTCTCACCATTACTATCTAGACAGTCAATGTGTCACAATGTTTCAAGTGGAAACAAGACATTCTATGCACACAATTTAAGTTGGTACCATATGGGCCTCTGTGAATCTTGTAAACGAAAAATAGGGAGGCAAAATGTGGCAATACATACGTACGTTCGAAAGCTGCAAGCTAATTGAAATACGACTATTTGTATTGAAATTATGAAAGACACTCGAGCACTTAATTAAATGAGACAATTGATTTTTTGACAAAAAGAACAGTTCCTTCAAACTAAATTGAAAAAAGTTAAAATACCTTGACGGAAAAGTGGGGTATAGTGGGTCCATTCTCCCCCTGATGATTTGTATGGGGAACATTCTGTGCCACCTGTAGGTACACAAAACAGGACACTAAAAAAGGGTTGACAGCGGTTCTTTTTATTACGTCTCCCTGCTTTCGATTTTTAGTTATTCAGTAATTTACATTACGAATCCCACCTTTTTCTTGCTTCAACAGATTACATTTTATTTTGTAAATAGATAAAGTTACCCACGATTTATTCAGCTCCCTCTAAATGAACTACCTAGACAGGTACTTGAGTGCTTCACAAGGAAAAAGCTATTACGTTTTGACTTCTTAGCAAGCGCCATTTCGCGATGTTTACCTTAATGAGTCCTCTCGAAATTTCCGCGTAAGCTAAAAAGACCCTTTAAAATTTTTTAAGAGTGCCAGTGCCAACTTAAAATTTCTATTCAAAACACCGTCTCGAACGGTTATTGTATAAAATAGCGCAGGCTATGCGCGATTATCATAATGAAATTGCTAGCAGTTCTGGGGGGGCATAAGAAAAATGGTAAAATTTGTGGCGTTAAATAATATCGTTAAGAGCCAAGAAAAATGTTCGCCGCCCTGTAGGACGAAGCGGGAGCGGCTCCACTCTGAAATTGCAAGTCGTATATTACACAGGGAATTTTCAATTACGGCAATCCTGCGGTTTTTCATTCGTAATGTGACTTTTAGGCAACGCTTCGGGCTGGTCATTCATAACTGCCACGGCGCGACTAGCGCTACGATAGACACGATATCGTCGAACATGATTGGCCGAGCCACTTTATTTTTCTCCCGTCTCTGCACATCGTCTTGCAGATTTGCATATTTTAATAATGGTTAAATTTATGGGAGCTCTTTTTCTTTATGGGGTGGCGTTACCAATGTTTGAATTTGTCAGAAAATAGATGAAAGAATATTAAACTCTTTGAAATTTAATTAATTATTCTGAGCAGAATTTGGTAAAGTACCTAATAAGTACTAAATTGCAAGTTCCCAAATGCTTCAGTAAGTAAATTTGGACGGTGTGCCCAGCTTGTCTTTATTGGGCACAGTTCTCAAAACCCAAAGCAAACGTGCTTCCTATCGTCTTTGTGTAAGTCGGCAAGTCACTGCACAGTGGGGCTTTCATTCATTGTGCCACGTAGCTTTGGTTTTCATTTCTCAGAATATTCGTCTAAGAAAGGAAATCCTCACTTCCCTTCCTTTAGGCTTTCAGGTTCATTAGTGCCGAGTATAAAGTAGAGGTATGCCTTAAATATTAAAGACTGGAAATAAAATCATAACTAGGAAGTGGTTTTTAGAAAAGTCTTGAATTTGAGTCACTTGAGTTGATTTGTCACAAAATTACACTGAAAATGTTTGTACAATGATTACCGACGTCGTAGGTTAAAGATGGGTTAATACCGATATTTGTCAGTATTAGTTAATATGAATATATTCGTCAAGTGATACTATAATATTTTAACTAATATATGAATACTACTGATATCTTAATAGGGTTTTAATACGTATCATTATTCTATTCTTGTAATATGTTCATTTTACCAAGCTATCTTATTAGTTTTTATAGGATGTATGCTAGCTTTATATGCTTTGATAAATAGTTATTAATGTTACTAAATAACTCATTTCAACTAATGTCTCGTTATGATCTTAACAAGAAGACTGGGGAAAAACCGTGGCAGGTAATAAAACTAATATATCCCCAATAATTTTACTATAAAATAAGTAAATGTAAATAAATACACTATTAGAAACTCTACTAGAGAGTCCAGTCAAACAATCTTAAAAAGAGTTGTTGTATTTGTAAAATCCCGCTGGTCGCCATGATATTATACATATCCAATGGAAAATAGTCCCTAAGTTTTGTACAATAGAGAGCGAATACCCGCCAGACGCTCATATCGGTTAATCCATTCGGTCATTCATTTGTCTCGCTCGCTCGCACCGTCGCGCCAAATATTTACGATACGAACGTTACAGGTATCCGTCACGAATACTCACGAATATTAGCAGCTGAGTCGAGCCGAGTAGCCGAGTGATATTATCCAACCGATGTTGAACGATCAGTGTATAAATGAAGTGAATACGGAATATTAGCATATCAGAATCCGTCGTTTTACTGATATGTGAATACGCCTAATATTACTAATATCTCAACGAATACGAATATATCAGTCACATCTCTATCGTAGGTACGGTGGGCTGCATCAATTGGGTACCCCAGTTGTATTAAATCTTTAATACAATTGGGGTACCCAAATGATGCAGCCCACTGTACATAGGTGAAGCCGCCAATTATTCCATTTCTTCAGTGTCATGATCAAAATTCAATTTCATGCAAAGCAATTCTATACAAAGCCCACCTTAAGAAATAAAATTTTCTTCACGTACATTTCTCATCTGATAATAAAATCATAACAATAAAACTTACCATTTAGAATGGAGTATAAAAGGTATAAGACTTATATTCGAACGATAATTCTGTGAGAAATATTAAGCTGTTGAGGATTGCGATCTCCGTGCCCGATGGCTTTCAATAAAAATTTATTATTATGCAAAATGCATCTCTTTGAGCATACTCTCATAGAGTACGGTACACTTACACTCAATCCTTTCAGTCTTTTATAGAACTGTCTAGTCTAGCCATTTACTCTGTGCTGAATTCGAATGGATACAATTTAAAACTTTCAACGCTTGTTTATTATTTAAAAATTTAAAGAGTGACAGTACTGCTACTGTGACAGTACTAAGAGTGAGAGGACTGCCTCGTTGGTCTAGTGGATGCAAGCGCGACTGCTGAGCATGAGGTCCTGAGTTCGATTCCCAGGTCGGGCAAAGTGGTATTCGGTTTTCCATCAGTAGCAGCCGGAATATGCATTTGTGGCTGGTTAATGGCAATAGGCTCGCCTATTAATGGGACTGAAATATAACTGGCGAAATGTGGGTGTACTATTTGATTTAATGTAGGTCCTGTTTAGTAATAATGTAATTTTTACGTTTTTTTATTTGTAGTTTTTGAAATTATCTTTCGTATCTCGCTTGAAATACCTAAATATTTGTTTTGTTTTATTTTTATTTCCTTTATTTATCTTTTTTTTACAAATTAAAAAACACGATATAACAACATTTAAAAATACAAAAAAATGAAAAAATATATTAATTTATTTATTAGGTACACCTCTGCCTCACCCTCCGGGGAGCTCTGGTAAAAAAAACTGAAAAGGCCCTTTTAAGTATTTTGCACTATCCCCATAGAACTAGGCTTAAGAAATTGTAAACAATCGCTAAAAGTTAAGAACGTCATACAAAACCAGTACCTTTTCTCCTAAACCAGGACTGAAATGGGTCCATACTTTTCTCAGTTTATTCCGTAACCTATAATGGAATGTCATTTTCTTACATCATCTGTCTAGCTGCGAGAGGAAATTAAATATCTTATCAGGGAGATAAAGTCGTTCACCTTCTTCACAGCGGCCTCCTTGATAGACTCGAGATGTTATGATATGAAAAATGTAAGGCCACTGTGGCGAGTAACCGAGGAGGCTACAGCGAAATGTTGTTGTTGAAATCTCGTCTTTATCCTTTCTCATAAGAAGGTACAAAGCCGCAAAAAAAACTCGTAAGTAAGTAGGGGAGCCCACGACAGTTCTAGTTCGATAAGACTACCAGATGATATATATAATTAGTCACGTCATTAATGGGGGGAACACGAAATGGCGATGCATATCAACGGCAACAGTGATGGCGGATTTAAAGTTGGATTGGATTACCACAAAACTCCTAAACCCAACTTTGAATTACATAACATAACATCACACCCGTGATCGTACGCAAAGGTGTACCCAGTTATAGTACACCCATGTTTCATCTGCTATGTTTTAGTCCCATGTATTAGGGGGCGAGCCTATTGCCATCAACTGGTCACAAATCCAGATTCCGTGACTACTACTGCCAAAATTCCTGATGGAAAACCCAATAGCACTTTGCCCGACTCGGAAATCGAACCCAGATCCCCAAGCTCAGCAGTCGCGCTTGCGACCAATCAACCAATGTGGCAGTCTTTGAATAACTACATGTGTCTTATTCGGACAAAAATACTGTACATTTATAATCCATGTTAAACCCCTCAGAAAGTTGGAGGTAGGTGAAATAGGAGCCACGATCTCATTATCTATGTTGCATAATTTGCGCCACAGCTCAGTGGATTAATGCGCTGAACGCTCCTAATACCAGCGAATTATTTGGGGGAATAAGCAAGAATACTAGACTGTAATTTACATTTCTCATCGTCTAGCAACACGCTAGCTGTTTTTCTGTTGATGCAAAGTTGTGTTGGGAAATTATTTTATTTTGCTTAATTATTATAAAAGTGAGGTTTGAAAATTGATAGAACAAAATTATTAGAGATAGAATAGAATATAAAGAATATAGAATAGAATATAATTATTTTAACGAAGAAACAATAAAAACGTAATTTGAAGGTTTTAAATTGAAATAAGTTATGACATTTCCTTGAAACATTGCGTTAAAAACATAATTTAAAGGTTTTTAATTTAATAAAAACGTAATTTGAAGGTTTAAGTTAACTAAGTAGTATAACTAGGACAGCACTAGTTAAAAATAAATTGTGTAGAAAAATCAGTGGTGTGACAAACGAGAAAAAAAATCCTATTTGTCATACTGGTGTGATAATCTGGTGTGACTACGAGTCGGCAATGAATGGATGGACTGTGTGCAGGATGATATGGCTAGAAAGGAGGTGACTGCTGAGATGACGAGTAATAGAGAAGTATGGAGGAAGAAGACTTGCTGCGCCGACCACGAATGAATTGGGACAAAGGCTGGAAAATGACAATGATGAGAATAACTGACTTCTCCGCAGACATTTCAGATCCATTTTCAGAGTCTTATTAATAAGTAGCCATCGCTATCAAAGCGTTTCGTTTCATTTCAGCAGCCTATGTCAGTCCTGTGCATATTTAAACGCCTTCAAAAAAGAGGAGGATATATAATTCACCGTTGTCACTGATCAAATAATTATAACACTTTGTGCATTCCTAAAACAAAACATTCGAAGAGATGGTGTCATCCATAAACACTGACACTGATACTCTCATCATTCAAATAAAAGCTTTGTGACTAAATATGAAAACAAGGACCAAAATGTAATAAGGTTGACTGAAACATACGTCAAAAGAAGTCAAAGACAGTAAATAATCTTCAGCTAAAATATTCGCACACACAGACATATTCCAACTACTTCAGCGTCAGCGGTTAGCCAATAGTCTGAACCTAAAATCAGTGACTTTCAAACAAAGTTTAGTTTGGTCCAGACAGGGTCCATGTTGGATTCGTCTTCGGGTCAGAAGTAACATTGTCTTGTTAAAAGTTCTAGCCAACATGGCCGACTGAGAACTGAAATCGATTGTAACTGATTCTATGATCCGCTACTTTGTGATTCTAACTTACGTAGTAGTTCTTTGTAATCGTTAAATATAGCAGATAATATTACTGTCTGTGTCTGTGTATTTATGTATTAATCAAGATTTTTAGGGAATAGCCAAACCCAAACTTTAATTTGACTGAACCTTTTCTGGGCTTAAACGACTCTGCCCATCTCACCATACCATACCATGAGCGTGCTATGAACGTGACAGACAAAAATTAATATTATTCGTAATGCAATGTACGAGACTATGCCCACTAGACCTAGGGTAGGTATTTTCAGATTGAATGAACCTTAAGTAAAGTTATAGGCACCACTTTTTAAATTCGGAGACAGCAAACACACAAAGGTGTTTGAAAAAGTAATCCTAAATCCGTATTTAGCAAGGTGTTATTTTAATCGGTATGACATCTTAGACGATCAAGAATATGGTTTCACTAAGGTACGTTTTACAGACAGCTGCAGATAAACCTCACCCCCTAGAAATGTATAAAAGCGCCATTAGGGGGTGAGGTTTCTCTGGGCTGTCTGTACTATTGACGGCCGGTGTCATCTTATTAAAACACATCTTTTATGCGTGGGAAGATCGAAGCAAAAGGTGAAAGAGCAAACAATCTCTCTCGTTTTGAAAATAATTGAGAGTAACCATGGAGTTTCTTGCCGGTTCTTCTCCATATTAAACGACCAACCCGAACCGTGCACCTTTTTGTCAACGTTTTATAAGTGCCTATCTAGGCCTATGTGAAATAAAAATATTTTGATTTTGATTGAATTGTAAACACTACCTATAATAAATAGCACACAACTTAGTGCAGTGGCCGTTACCTTCTTTAGGCTGGCTAGTTAGTCTTCTAACAGAATCTGTCACTTTAGCTTTTAATAATATTTCCTTCCTCCTACGTGATGAATAAGTAAACGATGTCTAGTAATCATTAACAATGTACCTAATCATTAAGGACTTTGATTACGTACGATGTCCGACCCATCGCAAAATTTAAGAAAAGATTTTTTTCTTTACAAAAGATATACGTACTTTGTTACGGGGGAGCTAATTACGGGAACGGTAAAGAAAAGTAAGAAGAAAAGAAATATTTCAAAGTGGGTACGTAATTATGCTCTGAATTAGGTACTTTTGACCTAAGAGAATAATAACAAGAATGAATGTTTCTATGTTTAAATATTATGTTCCTTTTGGAACGGTTAGAACAGGATATTCGAAATTGTTTTTCATTGGACAAAGACAAACATCAAATACGGTATTAAAAATGAATAGGTATGGGGTGGAAACACAAAGGTACTTGACAATTTGTTGGGTATATTTTAGTGTTCCGTACCCGAAGGCTAACCAACGGGACCCGGATTACTAAGCCTGCGCTTTCCGTCCGTCCGTCCGTCTGTCTGTCAGCGGGCTGTATCTCATGATCCGTAATACTTAGATTTTTTCAGAGAACGTGTATTTCTGCAGCCGCAAAAAAAAAAAAAAAAAAGAAAGCGGTTCCCTTACTACGATGGTCTGGAGCCCACCTTACTCATCCCAGAAGTACACTTACCTAACTTGACCCCATAGCATCATACTATAACAAAATTAATAAATTATGTTCAGTTCTATAGACCCTAGTAGGTTAGGTACAGACGCCAGCACATCAAGCTCAACACAATCGGACAATTTCTTAAACAGATTTACAACTTTATCGCTAAACCATTAGGTTCCAAGTTGTTTGAAAAAATTTGATAGTTTCAGGTAGCTCGATGTGCTGGCGTCTATAGAACAAGTATAAAGACGTTATCCACTACTGTGTAGCAAATATGCACAGAGGTGCTCTGCTTGGTAACTACGCCTGTGTTCATTTGTTTGCGAACCACGCAGTCGTATGTGTAGCATGGCCGTGGAGACGCAGTGGTCGATCCTGCCTGTATTTTCATACAAAGTTAATCTAAACACACGTGCATAGTCTGGTCGTAAGCTGTAGTGTGACTATGCCTTTAGTAACCACAATACTTGCCCCGTGGGAAGTCTTCATAAGGTTTACTACATTTGAATATGTGAAAACATTAAAGGGCGTACTCGTTGCGAAGCTGCAAGTTATTGTTGAGGGATCAGAGGTCCCCCACAATGCAGCCATGTTAAGTGCTTAACGTGATTACGTAAACAATTAATGTTCTTTGATAATAATATAAATAAGTTTTGTTATATGCAACGTGTTATTTTCGCTAATCTTATTTGGAAATCACATAAGGAAAACGACTTTGATTTTTAGAAAATGAATGTGTTCTTGATGTAATTGATACCCGGCAATTTCTAGAACGAAAAAAAATCGAACACATGTGACATCTTCCTATCCGCACAGGACCCGCGAGGTGCATTGCCGCCTCTCTCCTCTCATAGAAAGAAAGCCCGTTGCCCATCAGTGGGAACATTTTAGGCTGATTATGCTATAACGTCCGTTTTACCATGGCATACCCTAATCACCCCCGACGACCCTATCACCCTCCTCCAGGAAAGCAGTAGGGAAACCAGTACGTTTCATAAACAAAAACCGCCGACATTCCGACTTCGCCCTAAGCTCGAGGTCCGTCGCGACGTCCCTATTCACTCCCCCCTAACCCTTGCTTGAGCCAGTCGTTTTAAACCAGCCCCTAAATAATCTGACTCAGATGCAGCTTGTCTCCTTGTTGCCCTCCCCAGCGACGCCCTAAGCCGAGGCTCGTACCCACGGGGGGTGCCCTGCTGCCTGTCGCTTAGTTTATAAGTTTTTGCTCCTGGCTGGAGGCTTTACACTCAACTCACATCACCAACTCATCCACAGGATAGTCTGGTTAAGCAGAAGCCAGTCTCATAGGTTGACCTGTTCTTGGTTTTGTCGACAGAAGAATCGACAAAATTTCATTTTCGTCGATTCTTCCGTCGACAAAACCCGTTTCTACGGTGGTCATGATACGCGTGTTGCAAGATGCAATTACAAAAAAACCGTTCGTTTTTGATTCTTTCAAAGATCAGTGATGGTGCGTAAACTCATTATGTTTGTGCTTTGTTTGATTAGAATACCAAACACGTGTAAGGAAAAATACTGTAGACAGAATTCTGTATCCAATTAACCGGTTCTGGGAACATTTATTTATGCCATCAACAGTTCCAGGAATTCGAAATGCCGGATTCCTGACACAAGATACGAAAGTTTCCGTATTTACAATATAATTACTTTGCGTTTTATAAGGTGCTTTGACAATAATATGATAAAGACAAACCGAAAACTCTACTAAAAGGTGACAATATAATTAGGTATCTTGAATACTTATTTTTTGTAACATTTCAGTGTGATCTTTATTACAGAAATATACAGAAGTATTTTTTTATTACTTTTAGTGTTTATTTGCAAAAACAAGCCTTTGCAATGTGATTACAACATTTTTAAAGTTTTCCATACTTGCATTAATAATATTTTTGATTTGCGAATTATTAGCCCTAATGCAATCAGAATCGTGAGTAGAGCCTTAGATTAAAATATTGCCTATGACTTAAATTGCACCCTGTATTTCAAAGTTATTCACAGAAACGTTTTTTTTTAGAAAAAGCAAAGAGGTGCGTAGGAATAATGATAGTGTTGATACCACAGTTATATATATATGTAGGACAGACACATATACATGTATGTGTATGTATGTATGTAGTACAGATATATATATATGTATGTATGTTTATATATCTGTAGGTTGATGCCCAGTAGGGCATTAAGAAAATCATCTGCATCGCTGTCAATAGGAAAAGAGCTCAAAAGGCTGGCAGTGGTTGCATTGCCATATTGTAAAGTAATAAACGTCAAAACCGTAATTGACATTGCTCGTAAAACTGAAACACAAATGATCACACACATCTCAGTAAATAACTCATGCAATTTGTTCAATCCGAAGCTGCACCTATTCAACAATTTATGTGTGAGTGCACACTCGGAAATGAACAAGATTGGATGCAGCATCATTATTTATACGGTGTCTCGCATGATGAATGACTGATTAAGCAGCTTATGAATATTGTATTGTATGGAGGGCAAAGGCCTGCTACGATCGGCGTAATGCTGTGTCAACTGACGTTTAGGAGAATGTAAGTATCGTCTTTGACTGTCACTTAGGTAGTGACGAATAAAGCTACAGAATAAATCACTGCACCGAATTGGCCTCATCTCGCATTATGTCCACAAGCTGATCCCGTTCCAAGATGATGCTTATAGATGTGCGTTTAGTCTCAAAGAAAAAATTCAATGTAGCTTTCCTCTCGCAGGTCTGCTGAAAGAAACTTATGAAATAAGTAGTACCTTTGTGGTCTTCTATCTTAATGTAATGTCCTGTATTTTGTGTGTACCTATATAAATAAATAAAAAAGGCAAACGGCTTGGCATCACCAAAATTGGTTGCGATAATTTTTGAGAGTTAAATCGGAAGGATCAGAAGGTAATTTTATAATTACTGGTTTGTTGTTCTAATCTAGATTTATTAATCTTCAACTTACATAAAAAAGAACAAAACGTATCACCTAGAGAATACTGAATGGTTGATCCTAAAAATAGAAACAAAAACTAATCCTAAACAGAAACAAATCAATTCCGGTACCCACAACCCGCAATCTAATCACATCGTCTACATTTTCGTCCAATACGTCTCGGTAAAAATACTACGTAACACGGTAATGGAAATGCGAAACGGTAAACTGTAAATAAAAAAGGGTTCGGGTTGACTGCGGCGGCATTTATTTTCCCCGGTAACTCTCGGGTTTCTAGTAACACAGTAATTTTGTTTTACAATTAAATCTCACCTTTTTCTTGTTTCGCTCGGATTTCTTTCGACCCGCAAATAGGTTAGGGAATACGATATTATCAGTTATCAGTTTATCTGATTGAGGGACAACTAAGGACAGCTCACCCCACGTAATATGTGACAATTTCATTTCATTTTCATTTATTTATTCACAAACAATTATCATTGTGTTTGAACATAATACATATAACAATTAATATAATATTACTTACCACAATTTAAATGTCAATAAATGCAAAAAGTACCAGGTATACTTAAAGGTTAAACAGTAACTTCACATTCATAAAAGTGAGGAAGGTCATATAATAAAAAAAAATAATAATAATGTCACACAAATCTACAATAAAAAAGAAAACAAACAAAATTAAATAATTTTATAAAGTTATAAGTGCAATGTCACATTCATTAAAACTTAAAAATAATTGAAGTATACAACAAAAAACACTAACAAAGGAAACAATTACAGAAAAAATCACAATGATACACTACAACGAGAAAAGACCCTCTCACTTATGCCTACAATTCCTCGACTGAGTAGAGACACCTATCTAACAGGAACGCTCGAAGCTTTGTTTTAAATGCCGATGTATATATCAAACTTTTTAAGCGAAGTGGCAATTTGTTGAAAATGTGCACTGCTTGATATTGCGGACTGTGTTTCACAATATTGAAATGGGGACTTATTTTGTTCCTCAGATCCATTCTACGTGATCCCTCTCTAACTAATCTTTCTTCCTGTGTTTCATATTCGTGTAGGTACTTCTTAAGGTTAGTCAGGAGTACTAAAACATAGAGACTGGGTACTGTGAGGATGTTTAGTTCAGTAAAATGAGGACGACAACTTTCTCTCTGTGATATCCGGACTATCGTACGTACAGCTCTTTTCTGAAGGACAAACGCTCTGTGACAGTTGTAATTATAGCTATTACCCACATGTGCCAGAATTAGACTACCACCTCTAGTCTTTTTGCTCCTGGTATTCCACGAAACAAGATTATAGTTTTCCAATGAAAAAGAAATTACAGACTTGTTATTTAAAAAATGTTCGCTAATACATAAATAATCTACCTTTAATTGAAGAGATTGCAGATAAACTTCTAATTCTTGTCTCTTATTACTGATACCACATAGGTTCTGGTGAAATATATTGATGTCTGTTAAATTAGTTGCGGGTTCAGTATCCAAGTTTGATTTAGTGATTCGCTGATTGAAGAAAAAACTGGTTTGATGTCTCTTCTGACGTGTTGATAATTTCAGTGTTTTTATTATTCGTTTGTGAATAATTCAATTCTTGAGTTTTGGTTGGTTGGTTTGTAAGGTTGATGGAAACGTTATCTTCAGGCTTGCTATTAATCGTCTCTTTGTCTGCCTGATAAAATATATCTAGATCCAGTAGCATATTGTATACAATTCTGTCGTGTATGATCTTCATTCCATAATTAGTTATTTTCCCAGTTTTGTGGGAAAACATTTCTGGTGATAAATCACGGTTGCTATCAAAGAAATACGCGTATTCATTACTTTGAATATCTAAATACAGGAGATTATTAAACATTTCTACTTTGAAATTGTAAATTGGAGCGCCTGCAACATAGGTGGCTGCACAAATTATTATATTAGTGTGATTTAATTTTTGTAGGGATGTCCTTAACTTGTTTATTATGTCTATGTAGTCTCCTTCTTTTATATCATTTTCCCCGATATGGATAATGCAATAGTCCTTTAAGGTGAAACTATTTACTTTAAGCTCAATGTCTCTTATAAGATCTGTTACGCTGCTATTAGACAGGATGTAGTGGCAGAAATGAGAGTAATTTGAGTATACTTCTTGAAGTGTAGACAACGACCCCTTGGTTGCGTAGCTGCTTAAAATACACAAGTTATTTTTTTGTCTCGGTTTTTTTATTAAGCTCGCCTTATCTTTATCATTATCATATAATATTTTTGTAGCAGAAGGTGCTTTCTCCAGTTTGCTTGATGTAAAAGTCGTCTGTGTCTCTTTACTGTGCATTATGGGCGTGGTTTCTGGACGCTTGTTTTGCAAGTCATTTACTATTGTTTCTTTTATGCTTCGCCAGCTTGGTTCTTTATTTTGAATTGGAGTTTTAACCTTGCGTATCGGTGATAAAGTTTTCCTACATGGTGTTGAGCATATTTTCTTGAATGTGTTAGTAGATTTGATCATCTTTTGTAAGTCTGTTTTTAAACGGAAGTTTTCGGTGTTTAAATTTTCAATTTCATTATGTGCGCTTAATAGTTGCGTGGTGAGTTTCTTTATTTGTTCATTAAGGTCACTTATGATGTCGCTGTTATCATGTAAGCTGTCTGGAATACTCATCATTGTCGCATCAAAAATGGCTTTCTCGCTACTATTTGTTACGTTGGACAAATTAGTTAATGAACTTGATCTATATGGTTTACGGTAGGTGACATGTTCACTTGGTGAAGCCATTTTTCTCGTCAATTAATTTATTTAGAATTATTATTTATTAATTTATATATCTCTAAATTGTTATAGTAGAAGCAACAAAATTCTACCATCAAATTATATTTTTTTATGTATGGTATCACTTTTAGTTTTGCAACTTGTCGCTTGAGGTCGAAAATGGCGCTAGTAGTACAATTCTTTTGGTATGGTATCACTTTTAGTACTTCTACTTGCCACTCGGAGCCAAAATGGTGCTAGTAGTACTAATTATTTGTTCTTCTATTGACCGCTTGAGGAAATTTTGGCGCTAATTGTCGAATAATCGAAGAGTTCAAAGTCCAAATTCAAAATATTTTTCTTAACTGTTTTGTCTATATTTGTTCTTTCACTGAGAATGTTTAAAAAGTCACTAGAACTTGTTAATTATGATCACTGTCTGAGATTAATGTTGTAGTATTATCATGAATGCAGATTATTTGTTCACAACAGCACTAAACATTGAGAAATTGCACTTTATAGTCCATAGTCACTTTCGCAGCTTGATAGTTTTGTAGACTGTCACAAACAATATCACTTAAAATTTAAAGTTTTTGCACTATGTCACACTACTGTTTATGTTGTTTAGATGTTTATTTACATTTTTATGAATTTCAAAATATGTGGTTAATTGTCAACTCGGTCAGTGTTGCCAAACAAAAAAAGACAAGGGCAGGAAGATGATGATTGATTAAGAAAATCAATTTAATATTTGCGAATATCTTTTTTATTTTTTAATATGCAATAAATATCTGTTATTATTATCAGTTGAAACAATAATTATGTCAGTAGTTATACTCATTCTGAGCTTAGATTAATGTCAGAATGAGAACCACTGACTTAATTAGTACTCATCATCATCAGCCTGTCCATTGCTGGACATAGGCCTCCCCAATCGCACGCCACTCAATTCCATTGTCGGCAGCACTCTTCCAGTTGCTACCAGCCACCCTGTGAAGATCGTCGCTCGCCCCAGAATGAGGGCGTCCCATTTTACGCGGGCCGATTAGCGAACTCCGCTCAAGAACACGTTATCGGTATTATTAGTATTGACTTTCAACAGAATAAGAGTTTTTTTGGTTACCACTGACGTGTCTGACTTACTGCAAAATATCTAACATGAACACAACCGTTACAGAAATTAATAGACTAAAGAATTAAATGAAAAATCAACGCTGCCAGCCTTCTGGGCACTTTTCCTGTTGACAGCGATGTGGACGAATTTTTTGACGCCCTGTAACCCTTTTGATACTTGTACATATTTTTATTACTATTATAGATTATAGATTTGTAGTTTGTAAATAATGTAAATATCTTGATTGAAATAAAGTTATCTACACCATATTAAATACCAAAATCAACGCATTAAATTCCCAACAAACAGTTAACAACACCCACGCTGCATCAGCATAAGCGTAATCAGCCTTTTAATGTTCCCACTGCTGAGACACCCGGCCTCCTCTCTATGAGAGGGAATGAGCTATAATCCACCACGCGGGCCCATTGCGGGTTGGCATGTCGTCGAATTTTTGGTTCTAGGACATGCCGGTTTCCTCACGATGTTTTCCTTCACCGTTTTGAGAGCAGTAGTGATGAAATAAATTACACAAAGTAATTCGCCTGCCTGGGTTCGAACCCACGACTTACTGTTCGTAAGTCGGGGCCGCCACCACTGGGCCACCGCTGCTCTCCTCGCTGCATCAGACAAGGCATAAATTAAAAATAAAAATACAGAACAAACAAATAACAAGATTACCCTGAGAGAGAAATAAATAATGCAGCCGAAGTTAAAGAACTTTTTAACGCTCTCCTAAAACTTTTCCTTGTGCTTAATTACATTTTCATTTATCTTTCGACTCGTCCAGTTTGGAACAGTGGCGACTAAACAGGGCCTACTGTAGACTGTTCCAGCTTTTCTGTTTAATAATACATTATGAACTCTCTGGAACAAAGAGTGACGTAAAACAAAAGTGTTTTAAAACTTTGCAATTATGCTTATTAGAAGTGCTTGGCAGAATTAACTCCTGCTCTAACTATGTGAATATGGAGGCTCATATTAGTATGGTTATTGTTCAATAGTATTTTTAACCGACTTTCTTCAAAAAAGAGGAGGTTCTCAATTCGGATGTATTTTTTTTTTGGGTCTGATGATGGAGCTAGAAGGTGGTCACAGGTAGTCCGTAATAAAATGACGCAATCCCATCGAGTTTGGGCTCGTATGATTAGTCTTGTCGAGTACTTTGGTCCTAAATGGTATCCAGTGTCTGATGATGGAGCTGGACGGTGGCCATAGGAACTCCGTTATAAAACGGCAAAACCTCATCGAGTTTGAGCTCGTACGATTCGTCTTGGCGAGTACTTTAACTAACTTCAAGTTACAATGTAAAAACTAATTCATGACAAGAATTTGTGTGGTATACTACAACTAAAAAGGGTATAATAACGAAACTTTCTGCGAAAACAAAACCGACTTCCAAAAAAACACAAAAAAAATACTAAAATAACTTTACTTTCGAAAGTCGGTGGCAAAAAAAAATACAAACAAAGACACCGACTTCCGAAAGTAAAGTTATTTTAGACTTTTTTAGTGTTTTTTTAGAAGTCGGTTTTTGTGTTATTCATTCGGACTCTCGACTATCTCTATCCCATGGCATTGGGTCCCTAACGTACCTAGTATTGAAAATCAAGATTGCTAAAGGCACTGTGATATTATCAGCTAGTTATTTGGGTTACCATTTATTTAGGTACGGGGCCCCTCTGTATCAACACCTTTTATAGAGCAACACCATATTTTCAGCTCAACAATTAAATAATGCGTACCTGGTAGGTATTTTATTGTTGTACAGAGGTTAATACAAAACTCATTAAATGTTTAAAGAACACAAAATTAAAAATTAAAAAACTAAAGTTACTTTCTACTTATAATATCTATAGCTAATTGGCATTATTTTCCAAGTGCCTATTTGCCATTATTTCCTTTATATAAAGTGAAGAACATCCATCATCATAAAACTTTTTAATATTCGTTAACTTTCCACGTCTGTATAAAATCACAAACTCACCGGATCAGATATAATCACAATTAAAAACGAAATCTCAATTAAAAGGCAACGATTGTTCCCGAAGTGCCTTACCTTATCACGAGAATCCAGCGAAGTGGGGGGGGCAGGGATTGTCTGTCGAATTGAAACTGACGTGAGCAGGCTGGCCACCTGGCTCCTTTCGACGAAATTAAAAAAGTTTCAGAAACACGGGAACTCGGTAGGTCTCGTTCATTTAAATGCTAAGGGATTCTGTGTTAGTATTCATTGCGAGTTTTGTCATTCAGAGAAAAGTTTTGCTTTTTACCAGTTTCACTTCGCGCTGGTCGGAATTTGCATTTTTTTTTTGTCGTGAATGCTGGATTAATAGCTGGCAGCCTAGCAACTTTTCGTCTGTTGTTGTCCTTGGAACATGTCGTATTACGCAACCCGCTAATTACTACTCATATGGCTGACCATAGGAAAATTGACAAAATTACGACTGCAACCACATTACAGATAACTTTCGCGGACGAAAAACAAAGTAAAATAATTAATATTCTAAATATCATATATTAAATTTTATTAATAATTACTTTAACATTTAAACACGTCAAATAATAAAAAACCAGTTTACAAAAAAACCTTAAGTCACAGGAAATCCAGTCCCTAGACGTTCCCGGCGCAAAGGAGCCCATGACACTTGAAGCGTTTCGGCGCTGAATTGCCAGGGCTAGCCTCTGCACCAGGAAAGAACCAGAGCGTGGGTCACCGCCCCTATCTCTAAGTCACCGGCCGATCTCGGCCACAAATTTGATAGCGTCGGACCCCCAGCAACCAGTGGTTTCCACAGCCAGTGGGTCAAAATAATACTAAGGCTCTAAAGTTGCATATTTGGCCCGCTTTTTGAGAGCGGCTGATTCAGCCGCGGCGCCGGGTGACCCGACAGTGCGAGCGAGATGGCTGGCGGCAAACGTGCTAACACACGTCGCGTCCCAAAGTAGGCACTTACTCTTTTACCAGGGTACTAAAGTCAGAGAAGTCAGATATTCTAAATTGTAGGATTAATGTAAAATAAAAATTAATTGACAGATTGATTTTAGAAGGTTTCTTTCGTTCATGAGCTATCAGAAAAATATCAGTTTTAGATCCTGACGGGCGTAGATTTCTCGCAATCAGCAGTTTATGGAGGAGAGGTTGGTGAAAAAATTTCAAAAACTTTGAATAGGTAAAAAAAACAACCCAGTTTGGACCCCAAGTTATCGGGTCAAAATTGTTGCACCGACTGTATCACCCATTTCAAGGAATGCATCCAATTACCAATCACTATCACCTTTATAATATAACCACAAGGTACATTATATAAGGCCCCATTAAAATAGATGGAAATTTTTTAACACGGCGGCGTTCAGTACGTCTAACCAATGATACCCAAGCAAAAAAAACACTGATTAAAGTGATTTTATTTTGACCTAAAATAATTAATTGCCGGCGGCACTCTAGAAACATTAGGTCAAAATAAAATCACTTTAATCAGTGTTTTTTTTTTGCTTGGATATGTTTGGTTAGACGTACTGAACGCTGTGTTAAAATTTGTCCATCTATTTTAATGGAACCTTATAAACAAAATTTAAGTAAACACTCAACCCGATACATAATTCAAGTGTTCATGTCATTGATATATTTATCAATGGTTCATGTCTTTAATTGGCACTGTCGATCACGATTCCAAGAACACAGTGAAGCTACCTTTAATTGCAGCTTTCATTAACAGTTTCATAAGTATTACGAGGTATTATGATCGATACCTTTCCACTAATAAACGTTCGTTGAAACTCGCTAATTACAAATTGATCAATGCTTTAGTATGGATGGATTTCTGACTATCGTAATAGTTTGAGGCTCGTTACTAAGTAATAACAGCTGCACTGGTTGCTTGAAGGTTAAGCTTCGCTTACCGAGGTTGGTCCGTGGATGGGTGACCACCCATCATAAATTGAATTGAGAATAACCAAGCATTCCGTACATTAAGTTAAATAACTCTGCGCAAAAATTAATGCTAGGAAACGACTTTCTTTCTGCGGTTAAAAATCACTATTTACGGGACTTACGTCGCACTCAAAAAATTGTGCTGATGCATTCATTGCATAGTACAAGAGTCTTAGAAGTATTTAAAATAAATGTCTCAGTAGCACCCACGGACAATAGGCTCGCCCCCTATTATAAGGGACTTAAAAACATAACTAGCATTATGTGCTATGCTATTAAGTACCCCTGTGCTTAACCCCGCAGGTTTTACAGGCGTGATGTTATGGTGTTAGAAAATCTGGATATCCATAAACTAAGAATACAGGTGAATATCACCCGAGGCTTGCGTGATGGAATCCCTTCTTTCTCACGGGAGCCGGGTGACGTATATACAATGTGTCCGGTCATGGACTAGCGATATTCTAGGTACTTATTTATCAACTGTTTTAATACACGAATTTGTTGACAAAATTGTCGATTTGCAAAATTTTTGGATGGTTTTTCGAGTTTCATCTTTTTTTCTGAAAGTTACAAGTATGTGAACCCATTATTTCGCAATGTAAACGATAAACAATATTGTTGTCCTCCGAATAAGCTTATTTTTATCTCAGTAAGACTAAACTTAAAATTGCTGCCAAATAGCGGAGAAGTGGATTGGACCCAAATTTGTAGTGTATTTGTGTATTAGAATAGTTATATAAGTACCTAAAATATCGCTAGTTCATGACCGGACACACTGTATATATATATACGAAGGGTTATAAGGGCCAAAATAACAAATAAAGTAAACAGTGCCTTTATTAAAACCTTAAAATAATAAAAAAAAAAACAAAACAGTATGTGAATTCCTATAACCATCAATTAAGATTAAAATTAAAAAATAATTCCTTTATCTATTTAAAAAACATTCAAGCGAAATCAATTTATATAATCAGCCACTGTCTAATACAATTAACTATCGTTTATAATAAATATGTAAATAAGCGAAATTACATGTTTCAAAATAATTTCAAAAATGAAATAAATAACAATAATTTCATCAAAAAGTAAGCAACTAACCCAAAGCACAATAAATTAATAAAATAAAAACATGGAATTCACCTTCATTGACAGATTCTATTGTTGGAACTTACACGCCAGTCCTTAATCTTATGAACATTCGGACGTTGAAGTTTCCGACACGGCAGTAGACCCCAGGTGAATTAGGCCGAGCACAGCCAAAACCGTACGACACAACACCGACCTGTATTCCATTAACCACGGCAGGACCTCCAGAATCTCCCTAAAAAATAACACCACAGGGTGAATTAATATTGAGAACCTCACGTCCCAGCCGCCACGGGAGACGCACCTGGCGTCGGGGGCCACGTGGTGGCCCCCGGCCACCGTAGGCGCGGGCCTGTGGACGGTGAGCTATGGGCTAGCTCGCCGTCCGTCCGTCTTATGACGACAGGCCGTGTCGACGGCGCGTTCGTGTTCCACGCGCGCCTCAAAGAGAGTCAGCAAACAGGAAGGGGTCCGTAAGGACCGATGCCTGCCAGGGTTGCGGGACTGTTCGAAAGAGATACCGCAGCCCTGGAACACAAAGGGTAAAGGAAGGAACATGGATGGGTTTCAGTCAGTAAAAGTCTGACACTCCCTCCTGCTCAGCCCAGAGCGGGAGGGGTTATTTGATGATTTACCATAAGAAAAAAAAAAGGGTGAATTAATAGAAAAACCGCCCAAGTGCGAGTCGTACTCACACGCACACAGGGTTCCGTAGCACCAAACAATATATTAAAAATATTATGTAGGCTCATTCATGTGTTGTATTGTTTTACATTCAATAGCAAAACTAAATTTCTTTTTTATAGTATGCTAATGAAAAATAAAGTTGCTGCTGCAGTTTGATGAAAAAGTCCCATATCTCGAAAAGTTTTTTATCGTAAAGCGGTTCACTTAGTACATCTACATACCAAGTTTCAACTGTGTAGTCCTAATAATTTCGGATTAAAGTGGCTGTGACATACACGGACAGACAGACAGACCGACAGACTTGGCGATTCTATAAGGGTTCCGTTTTTTGCCATTCGGCTACAGAACCCTAAAAACCAGATAAGTGCATCCCTATACAACTTCTATTATTTTACCGATCCTGATGGCCCAGATGTTAAGACCTCGCCTCTCATTCACGAGGTGGTGGGTTCAAATTCGGGCAAGTTCAAATGTGACTTTTTCAATTCATATGTAGTTTCTAAGTATAACTTGGACATCACAAACATCGGTGAAGGGAAACGTTTTGAGGACACCTGGACTTATAATTAATTTTAGTCTGAAATCGCTCACCCCTCTTGACTCTGAACGAGAAGTGGCCTTTTCCCAGCAGTGGGACATTAATAGGCTGGTTTTATTATTATTATTTTACCCGCTCCGAACCAACTTGTCCTTACAGGAACCAGTATGAATCCTTTTTTTTTCGGATGGGGAATCCATCCATGATCCTTCTTTTGCCCTTTGTGTTCCAGGGCCGCGGTATCTCTTTCGAACAATCCTGCAGCCCTGGATCTTGCCTTTAAGTACGTAATTTACTCTCAAAGTATTTACCTGACAGCTATCTTTGCCACCTTCAGGGAGGCCGGCACAGAACATTCTGGTGGTGACACCACCTCCAAGCTGTTTATTACACGCTGTTCTATTCACAGCTGGTACCGTTACAACATTCAATATTGTGGTTGTGGGACCACCTTCCTGCAAGAAAAGTTTACTGCATCACTTTACATGAAAGCCAATTTACATAACAATAAAAAACTTATTTGCAAAAAATTAAACCGACTTCAAAAACACAAAAAAGTAAAAAATGCTGCAGAAGTCGGTGACTTTGGTTTATTTTTTTGCAAATAAGTTTTTAAGATCCCATCATCAGATCCTGAATTGATGATCATGGGACCACCTGAAAAGTATACCCTTTCAAACTAAAAAAAAAATCCAAATCGGTCCAGCCATCTTCGAGTAATCGGAGAACATACATAAATAATAAAAAAGGTTCCGACGAATTGAGAACCTCCTCCTTTTTGAAGTCGGTTAAAAAAACTTTCAATTGTAATAAAATTAGACTTACAAAACGATGGATGGACTGTGTAAAGGGTGATATCGCAAGAAAGGAGGTGTCTGATGAGGTGACGAGTAGAAGAGAAGTATGGAAGAAGAAGACATGCTGCGCCGACCACAAATGAATATGCGCAAGAGAATGATGATGACCACCTACTATATGAATAGTCTAGGAATAGTTAAATTAAAACAGTAGAAACTGCAAATTCGTCATCATCGTCTGCCTAGCCTTTTCCCAACTACGTTTGGGTCAGCTTCCAGTTTACCTGGATGCAGCTGAATACCAGTATTTTACATGGAGTGGCTGCCTGTCTGATCTCCACAACCAAGTTAATACTGGGTAATACAATACCCCTTGCTAAAACTGGTTGTCAGACTTACCGGCCGCTGGCTATCTATACCGACGCAAACTCAAATACAAGGAACACAAACTTACGCTAGTAGTTCCCCATCCGGTTAGTGTAACTATTTCGCCATCGTCAACGTCAGTTCCTGACCTGGCCAACGTTATTGTACTGGCATTAGTACCGTCTAAAGTCATGCCCGGACGAACTGCGATGATCCCGATGTCGTAGTCACTGGTACTCTCATTGTACAACGGATGAGAAGTGAAATAAGATGCATTGTACTCCAAGCCCCCACTGAAAGCGTCGGTACTGGCGATTCGGATGCGAATTGATTGCATTCTGAAATGTGTTTTTACTTTATCAGTTTTGATGTAGAATTTTTGGAGACTCGGCAAACGTCAGAACGGACGCCGAATGGCTAGGTGGCGACGATGTTCGCAGGGGGATACAAGAATTGCCGAGAATCGATTTGAATGGTGTTCGATTGGAGAAGCCTATATCCAGCACTGGACTGCTGTTGGCTGATGATGATTTTTTAAAGGGGTGCGTCTTCCAATTACACATGAGACCTTTTTATTTTTCTGAAAATCCAATGGCAATATTCTATACAGGTAGATACCAAATACTAAGTATTTTTAACCGACTTTCTTCAAAAAGGAGGAGGTTCTCAATTCGGTTGTATATTTTTTTCTATATTTGTTACCTCATATCTCCATCATTTGTAACCGATTTGAAAAAATCTTTTTTCATGTGAAAGGATATACTTTCCGATTGGTCCCATAGAAATTTCATCAAAATCGGTTTAGTAATTTCGTTGTTTTCCTCACGTTAATTGTCACATCACGCGACGTCGCGTGATGGTGCATCAATTATGTACGAGCCATAATATAGCGGCCGCAGCGTATTGGGTTCTGGTACTTGGTTTATGCCACTAGGGTAGACATTCAACGAATTTTTAGTTTGGCCATCTAGGTAAGTTCAACATTTTGACTTGGCAATGAACGTGTTATTACGTATTTTTTCTTCTTGTGCTATGTTGATGACATGATGATCTCTTAACAACTTCTAGTTACAATGTAAAAATTAATTCATGACAAGAATTGGTGTGGTATACTGCAACTAAAAAGGGTAAAATAAAAAACTTTCTGCGAAAAAAAACTTACTTCCAAAACAACACTAAAAAAGTCTAAAATAACTTGACTTTCGGAAGTCGTTGGCAAAAAAGTCAATGAAACAAACAAAAACACCGACTTCCGAAAGTCAAGTTATTTTGGACTTTTTTTGGAAGTCGTTTTTTTATCGGAGTTGTTTTGTTTGGTATAAATAACTAATTCAGCCAGCAAACTGGCTGACTGGGTAATGAAAGAGTGTTATCTAATATAAAAAAACTATATTACACTTACCGTGCGAGACAATGGGCAGCCGTAACGATGTAATAACGACTGATAATGGAACCACCACATTGGAAGTCATCGGTGCCATCATTTAGTAACAGGTATGCCTGGTAAGGATAGTTTTGTATAGTAGTTTCAGTGCCACCTACAATCTTACCGCCATCTTCTTTTTTGTGACTGCGTCTTTTACATAAAACATCTGAAAAATAAAAATAGTTAAATGAGAAGTCGAATATTATTTTTAAATGATTCTGGTTGATTCGGACAGGTTTTGATTTACTCGAGGTGTAGTTATTAAAAAGGGACAATAATAATGTATCGAAATATAGGCAGTTGATAGTTTACCATTTCCGCAAAAGGAAATAAAAAAAAATAAGTAAAGAGTAAACTTGTCCATTTCTTTTCTGTGACAGAAAATGTAATGTGAAGTTCTTTCGCTGGAATATGTTTAAATACTTTTCTGAACCATCAACGACATATAATAGGGATTTAACTAGCTCTATTATTGTAAAACTTCGAGATAATGCCCCTATTGGCCATGCATTTTTTTATAATATCGCTTCTTACTTCCCGATTTTAATGACTCCTATTACCAGTTATGTATTATCAGTCTAAACTAAGGTCATAAGCCAATTATTTCTGTCCTCATACAAGGACTATAGTGGACTAAAATTGCATTTTTATCTAAGAATCCAGTTATTTGCATGCCTATTATTGTAAATATTTGAAAATAGGCTTTTAAATACATTTTCACTTTAATTGCCGTTTTCATAATTGTTTGTTTTTCAGTTCCAGGCTCGCTTTCAATGTGATCAGTCATGTGTGCTGATAAATTATTTTGTATCAGGTGTTTTGTGATGAAGAAGAGTCATTAAAAACCAGATCATCCCGGTTGTACGTTTCTAATCTGGCAAGTACCTTCCAAAAGGGATGTTCTTTTCTTTGATAATCTGTGATGAGTAAGTGGCCAATTCTTTAGTACAACATACAGGATAATACAGCACTGCTGGGCGACTGCATGGTCACTTTTTTTTAGATGGTGTGGCCAGTGCGGGTTGATGGATGGTTGAATGTTATTATTATGAATAAACTTGAAAAATGGCGTCAGAAAACTCCTCCTCAACGCTGTCAACTGGTTATGTATCCAAGAGACTAACGGCGTTGCCACGTTGTAAAGCTTGCCAAGGTAAAAGCCAGCCCTTTGGGTCACGGGAAGTGTCAACTAAGCGTTTTAAAATGTCCTTGAAAAGGCTGTGAGTACTCAGACCCTACGGTCCTAAAGTTTCAACACCAAACGGCTCGAAAATATAGTTACCAATATTATTTTATTGATTTTAGGACATTTTTCCTTACGATTATTTTTTTTTCGCCGTTTTGAAAGCAGTGGTAACAAAATAAATTGTACAATTTCTTGCCAAAGTAACCGTCGTAATCTTTATAAATAGGTAATTATGAGACACTAGTTTAGAGCCGCGGTGTGGTCCGTGTGGAGTTCGATAATTCTCCTACGGGATCGTTCTATAGGGATAAAAAGTATCCTATGGGTTAATAGACGAGGTTATAAACTACCTTTTCAGTAAGAAATATCCAAAAATGTTCACATAACATATGTATCATAACATCACACCGGTAATAAAAGAGGTGTACCTAACAGTACAACCACATTTCACCAGTTATGTTTAAGTCTCATGTAATAGGGAGTGAGCCTATTGCCATCAACCGGACACAAATCCAGACTTCGTGGCTGCTACAGAGAAATTCCTGATGGAAAAACCTAATAACACTTTGCCCGACCCGGGAATCGAACCCAGGACGAACGATGCAGTTTAAACAAAGACACTTTCACATTTATACATATTAGTAGGTAATATTATTAGACATATAAATGAAATAAAGATGGCGGACGTATTGCTGACAGGAAAACAAACAGAAAACATATATTTTTAAATGAAGCTATCGGAAATAACTGGCGGAAAACATTAAATTATTATTTATTTATTTTCCCAATGAATTTAAATAATCTAGCTAAAAACCTATACGATTATATTTAGTTTGACCAATAATTATTTTGATTGTACCTATTTATTTATTTAACACTTCAAGCACAATGTACAGAGGCGGAATTAATGCCATAGGCATCCTACCAAACATAACATACCTATCATATTGTAAATTTGATAATAAAATTATGTCGTTACCCCAACTAGGATTCTACCAGTTTACTGAACACTATGAAAAAATAATCAGTTAGGTAAGTGTAGAGGACGTCGTGGCTGAATAATAACAGCCACACGGGTCCCGCACTTGCCAAGGTCGGTCCGTAGATGGGTGACCATCGAGTTCCCTCCATGCCGCGGAAAGGACGTTAAGCCTTTGGTCTCGCCTGTTTTTTGCAGATCTTTGACAATCGTAACAGGGTAGTCAGTGGCCCCAAGGGGTACCATATTACCCACCATATTACCATATTATTAACTGGGTTGTCGAAGTCAGATAGGGACAATGCTAGCAGATGATGTTAAGTTGTCCTTTCTCTGCCATACTTACTTATCTCTCGAGAAATGTTGTCCTACGTGAATCTTGTGTACACCTGTTCTGTGCAGAATGAATTAATTAATTTTACTTCGTCGCCTGATTAATATATGTTATAACATAAATTGATATAAAACTGCTTTTTAGGACGTTGGTCTGTAATTATAGTTTAATGTAATGTATTAACAAAAGTATTACAAAAATTTAATACAATATGTGTAATGTATTAATTATTTTTTGCACTTCCCTTTTCGCTCAGTCTGGTAATCTCGTCCTATTATCCTTCTGTGTGTATAAGGGGTGTAAAAACACCCTTAAATCTAGCCTAGAATCAGTTTGTCTTTTCGTATCCTGTTATTGTGGATATTTATTTATATAATATATATATTTATTATAGTATATTTTATAGTATATTTTTGAATGGTTTGTTGGTTTATTACTTTTCATTACAAAACCTTCTAAGTTCGAGTTGGACTCGCGCATGAAGGGTTCCGTACCATCGTAGTGGGCGAGACCCCCTTAATTTTTAATTTATTTTGGGGGGAGAGAGTCAATTTTTCGCCTAAATTCTGAAATAACTTCAAAATTATAAAAAAAAAAAAATATTTGCGTGTTGCGCGAGGTCTAAGCACCTCGCGTGCTTATGGTGGTAGATCTTTTACTTAAAAAAAAACCTAACTCAGACCTTTTCTCATTAAAAAAAACGTTACCCTAAAGTTTGCTTGTCGTCGCCCCTGAGTTACGCTTCACCCAGGTTTCGACGCCTATAATATTTGTTCTAAAAGTTTAGTAAAAATACAAAAAAAAAAGGGGGGAGAGTATTTAAAAATTATTTGACCAACTCTGGGTCCCTTTTCACTACATCGCCGGCTAGTGATGGTAAATCTTTCACTTAAAAAAAAAAAACGGGGGACTTTTGAAAAATGATTTTTACTTTTCCGAGCCTCCTCTATACTATATTTAGTTTTGCTGTTAAATGTAAAACAATACAACATATGAATGAAGCTCCAAAATATTTTTATTATTTTGTTTGGTGCTACGGCACCCTGTGTGCGTGTGAGTACGACTCGCACTTGGCTGGTTTTTTATTTGATACGTTACACGATATAGTTTGCAATTTTTTTTTTTTTCATTTTCTAACTTACCCCCAAAAGTGGCCCCATGCTTAAAATTCATTAATTTACGTTACACGTCCGCCTTTGGGTCATCAACTAACTAAGTTTTAGAGTAAATTGTCTATGACAGACAGACGTACAGACACGCGAGTGATCCACACAAATCAAACAGAAAAAGTAGTTTTCCAGCACTATTTTTCAAATAGTGTTACTTAGTTTGATGCACAGAATAATTAGTCGACGGTCTATCGTAATTACAGTAAAGAGTTTAACTGAGCAAATTTTTATGAAGATCTGTCACATGGTCAAAAAACATGTCTGTAATGCTTTGTGACGTCGCAGTAGATAGCAAAATAATTATTAATTTCTTAGTATTCTAGTTCGGAAATTATCCCATGAGCACGTACTGGAACAAAAAATATCGTATGACGGTACCTAGATTATGATATACCTCCCAATTTTAGACCGTTTAGTCGTTTTAAGGTTACGTATACACAGAGTTACTGTCTAATAATATGTCTGTACTGTCTGTTAATATGAGTATGAATTCTAATTATAATACATACCTCTTCATGTATAAATAATACTTTCCCCAACAGGAAGCCTATATATAACCGAAAATGTAACACAAAATCCTATACCGAAGAGTGCTAGCCAGAAGCGATTATCCTTGTTGTGTGATTTTCGATAAATAATACTTAAACGTACGAGTTTTGTGATTTTTTTATTGCTGATAATTATTTCACGGTAAATCATTATATTGTTATCCTATTTGGAGTTTCTGAGGATTTGTGCTTATCCTGTCAAGGTCAGTTTAGATTAGATGTTTTTTTAAACAGTTAAAAAATCAGAGCACTACTTTCTCGATTTTATTTTCTTATTTATTCCGCCAAGGCGCTTCCTCATATTCCTGTTACAATTCAAGATTGGATTTTGAACAAAAACACCTGATTGTTACAAATTGTATCGTTACAGGTTGCGCACTGTAATGTTTGGATCTCCTCACTTACTGATGTAATGCTCGAATATAACTTTCAGAACACACACACACACACACACACACTTCACACACACTTTCATTACACGTGAATGCCTCCGCTGAAGTAGCCTGTGGACGGTGAGCTATGGGCTAGCTCGCCGTCCATCCGTCTTATGACGACAGGCCGTGTCGACGGCACGTTCGTGTTCCACGCGCGCCTCAAAGAGAGTCAGCAAACAGGAAGGGGTCCGAAAGGATCGATGCCTGCCAGGGTTGCGGGACTGTTCGAAAGAGATACCGCGGCCCTGGAACACAAAGGGCAAAGGAAGGAACATGGATAGGTTATAGTCAGTAAAAGTCTGACCCTACCTCCTGCTCAGCCCAGAGCAGGAGGGGTTATTTGATGATTTCCATCCGAAATTTGCGATGACTGCTGTTTACTAGCTGATCCCAAGCTAAGAAGACGCTTTTTGTTTAATTTGGCCATTATTTCCCACTCCTGAGCAAAGGCCTCCCCCCATTCCTTCCACTTCTAACGATGGTGTGCTTCTTCTCGCCAATTTGCGAGGAAGCCCTCCAAGACGTCCCGCCATCTTCTCTTCAGTCTGCCACGACCCCGTGTCTAGCTGTCTCAGAGATCCAGTCTTGTGATATTCGGGTCCACAGCTGTGCCATCCGGCAGAAATGGCCTGCCCAATCCCACTTTAGTCTTGCAACTTTATAAGCCACGGGATGATAGGTGCATAGAGCGAGGGGTAGACCTGAAAAAAAACGGCTGCTCCATACATTTATGTTTGAATAACTCGACAGAACGTATGAAACAGCAATTTTTTTGGGATGTCTAGTTTGGTTCGACAGTAAAAATGATGAACATTGAAAATGAGCCTAAATAAAATGTCAAGATTTATGTTGAGGCATGTTAATACCGTGCTGTGCTCATCTGCCTAGCCATGTTGGATCGACTTCCAGTCTAACTGGATGCGGCTAAATATCAATATTTTATGTGGAGCAACTGCCCATCTCAGCACAGCACATGCACAACTCAGTTAATACTGGGTAATACAATACAGGGTGTAAAGCCCTCCCCTGCAGACCGACGATGAGGTGAATTCAGTATATCATACTAAGATGACCAGTACAAGAAATTATTTCAGGAACGTTATGGGAACCCAATAAATTTGTTTTGTTTTATTTCCTCATACGCAATCTATCGTTATCGTGGCAAAACGCACTTAACAGATGGCAAGCGCGAAGAAAAGTTCGATGAACTCTGTAGTTAGGCAGGAAGTGAATAGCAGATTTCAAGCGCTGTTTGTTAGAGTATTTATAATTGATTCTGATACATCCTATATACAGAATAAATAACTTCAGTTAATATCAGTACTTATTTGTGATGTTATGTTATGAACAAGTATTCTGGATAACTGATGAGTTGCTAACAGGAATTTCTGCGTACCTATTCCTTATTATGACGAAGTTCATACGACACCAATAGCTGACACGTTTACCTAGCTATTGTATTACTGTGACATTTATATAATTTTCCTTCTGCAAATTCAGGACCTGGTAGTAACTATTCATATTTCAATACTATCATTGCATGTAGTGAAGTGACAACGTAAACCAACATCATTAAAGCTAAGTATTCGAAAAAACAAATCTGTTGTGAGTTTTTTTTTTATTGAGTGCGTTTGTGGACAAAGGATCTACATTACAGGTAATGTTTTACTTAATTGTTTCTCATTTAATTATTTTATGTAACGTTCTCAGTTCTCGCGTTCATTCAGTTGGCAATTTTTCCCTTTATTAAAATACTTCGTTAATGCTAGGAATTGATTATTTCTATGTAGGTACTTACATACAACGATGTGCTTATAATTATAAAATTTAACCATAAGCATATTGTTTTGGTCTTTTAATCGTAATCGACCAAAAATAGGCGATGCTTAAGAGCGTTACCGACTTTCGGCATTTCATTCAAACTATAAGTTTAAGTCTAAGTTTTTTTTTCCGAAATTACTGATCCGATTTGAATGATAAATGATGTTTATTATGCAAATAGGTTTTTACAAACACTTACATGTCATTTTTTTAAACAAGATTGGGCCGGTGTTTCTTACCTGACTACTCTGAGAAAAACAGCCGAAACACACTCAGCGGTCATATAGTCTCTTTTAAAGTCCAGACATAATCTTGGTCAACTCACATGACGACTATGCAGATTAGTGTCTGAGATGGTCTCTTGAAGAAAGAACCACACAGATTTGAGTGGTAATCAAACTTCATACGCATAAGCAGGATACATAGCTCTAAAAAGTTAACAGAGAACTTTTCGAAATGTCTTAAAAAAAAAAGATTGTTGGATATTTCTGTTTCTTTGTAAAATCTAAAATCGGTCTAGTTTATCTGTAACACTATTTTTCGAAAATATTCTCTGTTAACTTTTTAGAGCTATGCAAACTTTCAAGTTAAAAAATGACGTTTGTATGAAAAAATGACAGTTTGTATGAAATGCCGTAAGTTGTTAACGCTCATAAATTTTCTTATAAAATTAATTTCAAATTAGAACAAACTATGAAAAACTTGAGGCTTAACAGTAGTTGACATAGTTCTTTTAAAACATTCAATGATGTAAGCCGAGAAATCGAAAAACTCATTTAATTTAGTCATTAATACATATAATTTATATGATCTGTGAATTTAAACTGTGTGCTTGGCGTACATAGACTTTATCTTACTTTTAGTCTATTTAATTTTATTTTATTTATTAATTTAGGGAAAACAAACAATTGTACAATAAATGTTACAATACATAAAGGTAGGCTAATGTACAATCCACGACGTTTCCACATATTACTTATGTAAAAGTGTAGTATGTGTTAAAATGAAAACGTAACACCACAAGGCTACACCAAAACCGCAGGTTCGAAGACAGTTCTAAAGACTTTTAAGTAGAGACAGCGACAAACAATAAACTATCGGGTTTTCCATTCGGAATTTCCCAGTTTCCTAGAATTACCCAAACTCTAGATTTGACATTGTCCGGGTGAAACATATATGATGATAGACTCACCCCTATTACAGGACAATTAAACATAACTCGGGAAATTGTGGCTTGAAGGTTTGGTAAGAACCAAGTCAAACTAACCGAACAGAGAGATGTGCTGCTGGGAGTTTGCTCCGCCAGTTATTCGTCCCAGAACACTGGGAAGTTGGGTAGAAAACAGTGGGGGAGCGTTTTGGGGGACTTTAAATTTTGACGTTCACAAGTGCTGTTTATCAGTCTAATTTGAACAAATGACTTTTGATTTTGTTTTTTAAGGTTCCGTACCTCAAAAGGAAAAATACGGAACCCTTATAAGGTCACTCCCGTGTCAGTCTGTCAGTCCGTGTGTCACCACTAATTTACTCAGGAACGGGTGAACCTAGAAAATTGTAATTTATACCAGATACTGAAATCTATAGTCCCTATTACGTGTATAAAAATCAAGGTCCTGAGTCAACACGATAAAAAGATATGGGCAAATTTTGATTTTTGTTTAAACTTGTAAGTACCAAAATGTACCTTAATTTTCAACTTTTTTTTATTTTTCGGAATTTTCCCTTTACTTGTGCTGTAAGACCTTGCTTTTAACCAAAATTGACCATTCCTAGTATCAAGAAATTTGGCAAAAAGCAAGGCCTTACAGCACAAATAAAGGAAAAATTTAAAAAAACAAGTTGAAAATTAAGGGTGTCCCCATACATACATAATTGACGCCAATTAAGATATATTGTTTTTTAGATAATGGTACGGAACACTTCGTGCGCAAGTCCGACTCGAACTTGTCAGGGTTTTTTTTCTAATAGTGTTTTATTGTTTTCCAGTATTTACAAGATGAGGGCTGTCATCTTTTTAGTAGCAATCGCCACCGCTGCCGCCGAGTTGTCGAAAGTGAAAACCCCAGTTCCTAAACTGCTGGACGAAGCTACACCTGTGGACGTGTTGCTGTATGTCTATGACGTGGTGCTTACGTCACACACGTCTACAGATTTCAACTGGCAAGGAACTGTTATTCCTCCAACCAATTGTCCTGGTGGTATGTCTAAATTAGGTAATGGGAATTGTGCTCCGGTAACAGAAGCACCGGATCTATCAATGTATGATGAATGGTTTAGCTCATCATAAGTTGTCTGATTAAACTGGTATCAATTTCTCTATATTGTTTAATTTACATACCTTATTTATATACGTACATACAATGTTATAGAAGTACGCCTACATTATAGAAGTTAAAAAAACAATAATAATAAACAAAGCGCTTTTTGTTTTATTTCGATATAAGGGTGGGGGGGGGGACTTAGTGCCACTTTGAGAGGAGGGCAGTTAGGGTGCTGCCTGGGTTGCGGGACTGTTCGAAAGAGATACCGCGGCCCTGGAACACAAAGGGGCAAAGGAAGGAACATGGATGTTTTAGTCAGTAAAAGTCTGACACTCTCTCCTGCTCAGCCCAGAGCGGGAGGAGTTATATGATGACAAAAGCCCGAAAAAAAAAAAAGCGGTGCTACACACTTATTCTGATGAGCATATTCGATCTGGCAGTATTTGTGGAACAACAAAGCCGACCCGAAGCAAGTCTCTATACAGCCTGGAAGGCACACACAAACGGTACATCATCAGTACATTATTCTGATACATTTTGACCGAGATTCTTTAGAAAACAGCTGTTTTTTATTTCAATCCAACATCATCATTCTGCTCTTATCCCAATTTATTTGGTGTCGGAGCAGCATGTCTGCTTCTTCCATACTTCTCTATTACTCGTCATCTCAGCAGTCACCTCCTTTCTAGCCATATCATCCTCCACACAGTCCACCCATCGTTTTTTTGGTCTTCATTCAGATTCAGATTCATTTATTGATTGTAAAACATGGGTACATTATAAGTTCTTATTTGGTAATACATTGAGAGCGCTATGTTTTGCCTCTAGGGCGTACAAAAGTGGGAATACATGCAATATAATTAAAACAGGAAATTAATATAGCTGTTAGAACAAATAAACAAGAAAATACCTATATTAGATCATATTATATCGCATCAAGAATTTACATTCATCTACTCATATAGCCATCTACATTCATACTAAACTCTTGGTTTTGTTTTTTTTTCCTACCGAAGAATAATTTATATGTGGGGTCGGAAATGACAAGCTTCACACCGTACTTATCCATAAGGCAACGGTCTCACTGCCGACGATTAGCGATGAGCGACTAGAGCTAGTAACGACAAACGAGTTGGCTAGTAATGAGCGGCGAGTTTGTAACTCGGATAGTTTTGTCGAGCAAGTGCGCTATGGTGACCGGCGTGTGTAACGAGTGTTCCGCCCGGCAAAGGAGCATCACTGAGCAAGAACAACAAACAAAAATCTATCTAACTGCTCTTTTTGCTGCGATAAATAAAAAAACACGCTGGCGTTTTAAGCAGTTACCGATCAGATACCACCGACGAGGATGCAAAAGACTATTGACTTATTTTATCGCCTAAGAATTATTAAAACACACTCTTTCAATTAAAAGGAAAACGCACAGAACTTTAATCGATTCACAACAGATTATACATAAGTAGTCATCCTCCACAGCCCGAACTCACCCACTGCTAGATATAGACCTCCCTTTTCTTGTGACAATCTCCACGGTGTTGTGCCAACCTCATCCAGGTTTTTCCCCCGATGGCAACTATGTCGTCTGCGCATCTCGCCGCCGGACGACCCACGTTTCTGTTGCCAGTTCTTAGACGCCATTTGGTGACAGCCTTACTCCACCTGTCATCACTGCGCCTTGCTTGCTTGCTTGTTACCTAAGTAGTCATCATCATCATCATTTCAGCCGAAAGACGTCCACTGCTGGACATAGGCCTCCCCCAAGTGTCGCCACACTGACCGGTCCCGTGCGACTCGCATCCAGCGGATCCCCGCAACCTTCACCTGGTCATCGGTCCACCTAGTGGGAGGCCTTCCAACGCAACGTTTTCCGGTTCGCGGTCGCCACTCCAGAACTTTTCGGCCCCATCGGCCATCCGTTCTGCGAGCAATGTGCCCTGCCCACTGCCACTTCAAATTGGCAATTCTTCGTAGTACCACAGTTTATTTGATGTACAGTGTTACCATATTATATCAAGAAGCATACAAAAGATTTTAGCAGGTAAAAGAAATACATATTATATGCTATTAGTTAATCGCTGACTGTTCACTCCAGAAACTATTTGTTAGTTTCTAACAAATAGTTTTTAACCTGAATTCGATTGATAAGTGTTACCTGCACTGACTGCATTAAATATCTTTATAATCACATGGGCATTTTTTTAACAGAAGGACTCCATCAAACAGACAAATCGTTTTAAGTAGGTAGCTTTACTAAATCGCTAGTCGCGCGCGATGGTACAGCGGCTTACAGAAACTTCACTATAGGTCACAAACAACGTCAACCGAAAACATTTTCCTGCTATGAATCTTTCTTTTATGTCATTAATTTATTACTAACAGTTTCAAATGAGTCTATCGTCCAACGTCTAGATACAACGTCAACCTAACCGTAATAATAAAAATATTATTGCTATTCATATAAATGAATATCTAATAATAATTAATGCTACAAATAGTTTTGTCTTCAAGATTCAGACGTGATCACGAAGGATTTACTAGGTAATGTTCTACTTTATACTATTTTATCCCATTTGTGGGTTTATCCAACTTTTAATACAATTTCCCCTTAATCAAGTAGTTAATGCTATTTGCTACATATTTAGGGCAAGTCCAAATCCATGCATTTTTTTATTTCAACCTGAATCTATGAATGTAAGTAATATCGCCGATTTCTTTGCGAGTCTCATCTTCAGGACGCAAAAAATAACAATCGAAAAAAAGGTCTTAATAGATATGTTTTATTTCTTCTTTCTTAGTTGTTTCTCTTTTTTGTTTCTCATTTTTGTTGTGATTTCGATTATGTACACCATGTCAAATCATAGAAAAAGAAAATGAGGTATTTGGCTGTTATCTAAGGTCTATACGAGTATTATGCCAAATACCTAAGTTGCTCATATTTCAAGAAACAGTGTAACTCAGAACGCAGAACGAAATTTCTTCTTCGAAATATCACTTACAATACTAACTTCAATCAAACAGTTTCCAGGATGTACAAGATGCGAGCGGTTATCTTCCTAATCGCGATCGCCACTGCTCTCGCCAGATTAACTGACTCCCCCCAGTCCCGGCAATACTGGAAGGAGCTAGTCCTGTGGAAGTGTTGCTGTACCTCTGACGTAGTGCTTACGTCACACATGTCTAAAGAAATTAACAACTCAGGGTCAATACTTCCTGCCAGGGTTGCGGGACTGTTCGAAAGAGATACCGCGGCCCTGGAACACAAAGGGCAAAGGAAGGAACATGGATGGGTTTTAGTCAGTAAAAGTCTGACACTCCCTCCTGCTCAGTCCAGAGCGGGAGGGGTTATTTGATGACTTCCCATCGGTAAAAAAAAATGGGTCGATACTTCCTAATTTGAAATGTACCAGAGGTGGGTCTAAATTACTATCTGGAGGATGTTCAGCTCCACAAACAACAATGTCACCTGAGGATTTAGACAAAATTCTCGAGGAATTGATGAGATAGTTCTTTTGCAACAGGCAATACAATATGGTTAGAAAATGTTATTGGTTGTAAACACAACCGTTTTATTTAAATAAATAAATACTCTTAAAAGTTGCGGTTGCTGAAATATTATTGCTAACTTAAATTCCCAAGCTTGTAAGTCAAATGACAAGCGAGTTGGCCTAGAAAATAAAGAAGTATAAGCAAACAATGAGTTTTATTTTAACACACACCTACCCTCCTATTAATAAACACAGACTAAAGTTATTCCAAGTTTAAACCTTTGAAAATGTATGGTTATTCCTTTGTTATTCCTGGTGTAATTTTATTCCGTGTTTATTAATAAGAGGGCTACAGTTTAACACGAATGATGTTACCAGACATTGTATTTGTATCACATTTTAATCCAATCTCAAGCAAAAATCAACGAGCAAGCTTTCAACTCAGTGGATTTCGACATCCTTCTTGGGATTCTTCAATCTTTTAACTTCTCTGCGTTTTAACGTCTCTCTCTACGTTAGCCTGGTTTGGCTCTTATCTTCGGGGTCGCTCTCAGTGTATACGCCAAGAAGAGATCTTCTCTGATTGGTGTGATTTTACTGCTGGCGTTCCTCAAGGCGGCGTTCTCTCTCCTCTTCTTTTCTCTATCTTCATTAATACAGTTACCAAAGTTATCACTTCCAGCCTCCACCTCTACGCGGACGATTTGCAGCTGTATCGACATTTCTTGCTGGCTGACCGATGGGGCCGAAAAGTTCTGGAGCGCGAACCGGAAGACGTCGTGTTGGAAGGCCTCCCAATAGATGGACCGATGACCTGGTGAAGATTGCGGGGATCCGCTGGATGCGAATCGCATGGAACCGATCAATGTGGCGACACTTGGGGGAGGCCTATATCCAGCAGTGGACGTCTTTCGGCTGTAATGATGATGATAATGATGAAATCGCGAGCGTATTGCTAGTTATTCAATAAGTACGTAATGAATGAGTAATTACGAACAAAAATAACTGTTTTTCTTAAATGACTAGAACTAAATCAATTTACCTCGTACAACAATAGCTCTCCGATTAGTCTGCTTCACACCGTGTAGTGACAAAGACAATATAAACCAATAAATAGGTAAATACCTAATTCCGATTTGCAGGAGCAAATAATACTGAGTATTTCTTCAGGACATAAGCATTCTTTTTCGTGATCAAAAGATATACAAGGTACTTTTTTTTTTTTTGCTCTTTTGACTTTTCCATTATTCGAGTTCGTGGATATGTGAAACATATTTTTATCCTGAATTCGATTTTTGAGTGTGACTTGCACTGACTGCTTTAATTAACTTTATCTTCACTTGGTAATTTTTAGAGTTCAGTCCGTCCGTCTGTCTGTCAGCCAAGGAACTTAAAGAGATAACTAATAATTTATCTATACTAATATTATAAAGAGGTAAAATTTGTAAGTTGGTAGTGGGTAATCTCTAGATCTACTGAACCGATTTTAAAAATTATTTCACTGATAGGAAGCTACATTAACCCCGAGTGCCATAGGCTATATTTACAACGTGCCTGTGGGATAATTTCCGACCAAAACGCGAGCGAAGCCGCGGGCAACACTTAGTTTTTTTATAAAGTTAAAATGATGGCTGCTGGAAAAACGATTTTATTCTATTAATGAATTTATTTAATAATGTGAATGATTAATTTATTCTAAATTAAGGTAAATATAATGAATGTTGAATATTTTGTAATAGTAATGAGTGATAGAAACCGCCATTTAAAGACATAAATATATATTGCATACTCTATCATTAAAATATTGTAAAAGTTTGCATGTCATCAATATCCGACTATGTATTGGGAACCAAAACTGTTTTTAAGACCAAAATGTACCAAAATCTATTGCAAAAAAATGATTGTGAAGATTATGATTATAGCCTTACTATAATAACTTTAAATATAATATTTTTCAGGACGCACAAGATGAGAGCGATAATCTTCGCAATCGCAATCACCACCGCCGTCGGCACTGCTGTCGCTGATTTGTCTCTCTTGCGATCCCCAACCCCAGTTCCCACTATACTGGAGGGAGCTACTCCTGCGGAAGTGTTGCTGTACCTCTATGACGTAGTGCTGACTTCATACATGGACCTTGAAACCAACGGCAAAGGACGACCAGTATTTTATAACATGAATTGTCCTGGCGGTATGCTTAAATTGGCATCTGGTAATTGCCCAGATGTACCAAAACCGCCACAAGATTACTCTGACCTTTTATATTAATAGTTTTATGCAGTTGTTTTCGGATCGGTACGATTAATTAGTAAAGAAAGTCTATGAAGATTCAAAATGTATCGATGTGAAACCCTTTTTAAAAGAAAATTATAATTCTGATCCTATTATTGATTATAATTTTAAGAAAAAGAAATAGGATTTAAACGAAAAAAAAACAACCGATCAATATTAATGACAAGTACTATCGTGTAGTATCCATACTTTTAACGCGTTTTGTTCCAAATGTTTTGTCCGTAAATCTCGTATCTTCAATACAACTCAATTATATAGAACAGGAAAAATACAAAATAATGTAACTTATGTTTAATTGTGTTAATGTAACTGGTATTAGACTTATCGTATAGGTTACATGATTCATTATTATTTATATATAATGTGTGTACCTATTTATATTCCTGTTAAACATTCTACCAACCAGCAACAACTAATGCAAAAATTGATACTCACAAAATACGAAAAGGCTATCAAATTAAAACTCATACAATCTTCAATTTCAAGGTGTTTTCCTGATTAGATTTTAGCCTGACATTTTAGCCCGCCGTGTACATGACAATTATGTACGATATTTACACAATTTTGCCATCACATTTCAGCTTCTTTTAGACTACTTTTTGTGAATTACAGTTATGTTGAAAAAATACCTAAGGGGTTCTAGCCCATAAGTGTACAAATGTACCTACAGGAGATATCGACGCTTTTCCTGATAATGATTTTACATTTCACCATCAGTCTACTTTAGGTTTAAGGATTCGGGGTCTCCACTGAAGAACACGCCCCAACGGTAATCAATTCTGCAGCTAATATGGCCTGCCCATAAAACTATGCGATCCAAAAATCCGAGGAAATAAATTGTAACGGCTAGGCAGAGGTGTACCTAATACTCAGGGTTGCGGGACTGTTCGAAAGAGATACCGCGGCCCTGGAACACAAAGGCCAAAAGAAGGAACATGGATGGGTTTTAGTCAGTAAAAGTCTGACCCTCCCTCCGGCTCAGCCCAGAGCGGGAGGAGTTATTTGATGATTTCCCATTAATAAAAAAAAGGTGTACCTAATTACTAAACATTTCCACATTTTCTAAGTCCCATGTAATATGGGCGAGCCAATTTGCATAAACCGGGCACAAATCCAGACTCCGTGGCTGCTACTGAGAAATTCCTGATCGAAAAACCAAATAACACCTTGCCCACCCTGAGAATCGAACCCAGGATCTCATGTTCAGCAGTCAACTGTCAAATGTAGATTTCTAGCTTTTGAACAACTTAAACTACCAATTAAATGTTGTTTTCCCCGTCATTGCGATTTTTTTTGTTCTAGACCATACCTGGGAACCTTCTAGTTAATTGAAATTAATTAATATTAAGGTTCAAAGTTCCAACTGTTTAACCTGGTTTTTGTTTATATACATGTTTTTAATGTAAGATTTTTTGTTTAAACACCTCCACGACCCCCGTACTATTCAATCAATCAATCAGCACAATGTTTTGAGTGCATTACATTGAGTCTTACCGTAAAACATTGATTTAACACTCCAAATAAATGTTTGCGTAAAGTTACTTAGTTTGATGTACATAATGCTTGGTTGAAGGTTTCGTTAAGGGTCTTGTTACACTCTGTATTGGTATCGTAGGTGTAACATTGAATAAGGAACGCGTGACTATTGCACCGAATTGTTTTAATTGGCGCCTAGGGGATACCGTCTAACATCGTCTTCCTCGTATGAGACACACGGTCACGCTGCAACGATAAAAGTTTTGTACAGAAATATCAGGTACCACGGCGAGTTGAAATGTTAGAGCAGTGGTGGCCACGACTGCAATATACGAATAAAGGACACAGCACACTTATCAAATCGGAAAGGGATCGGCACCGTATCAACTCGAGCCGATCAGTATTCTTTTTTGGAAACTCCCTACAACGCACACTAATTGGAATCGTAACGTAATCGCTTCGCCTCGGGACAAGCTCACGAACCGCGGTGCGGTGCGTGGTCAACTCGCTTACGGCTCGTCGTCCCTGCGCTTACGTCTCTCGTACCCAAGCTTACGCCTCTTCATCCACCCTTACGCACACTACTGTTGCCACACGTGCTGTCATTCTCAACTTCCAATCGTTGGCGGTATCGGCGAGCCGTAAGCGCGGCGTTCCCTAGCGGTAAGCGTGGCGTCGCCTAGCCGTAGCCGAGTTGTCGTATCGGAGCTGCTGATCTGTTTGCTTACGTTACGTGGACGCCTGTTTGTCAGCGAGGCGAAAGGTGATACGGTGCTGATCCCTTTCCGATTTGATGTGTGTGTGTCCTTTAGTAGACCCTCAAATTGAAAACACAAAAATTTGAAGACATGTAACATCGACCAAACTGCACGGGGCCAACGTTGCCGATTGTGGCCCTCTCTGTCTCACAAATTGGAGGCCTGTGTGTAATGTAACAGCAGTTTTTTGCGTGAAAGAGTAACAAACATCTATCCATGTATCCATCCATCCTCACAAACTTTCGCATTCATAATATTAGTAAGATAATGATCAAATCTTCAAATTTTAGTTCTATGAAAGTCACTGCTGGTAGTCAGAAAAACGAAGGTCAGATAACCATGTTTTTTACTCAGCATCTGGACTGAGTAAAAAAAAAGTAAAAAAACTGGATGTCAGGCAATCAGCCCGTAACGCCCGGGTGCTACCATTGTGAGGATCGACCGGAGGACACGGTGGAGCACACGGTGTAGATCTGCCCCGCGTGGGCGGAGCACCGCCGTGTCCTCGTAGCGGCGATCGGCGGCGGCGACCTCTCGCTTCCGACCTTGGTTCAATCCATGGTCCGGAGCAAGACGGAATGGGACGCCGTCACCTCCTTCTGCGAAGTAGTCATGCTAGCGAAGGAGGTGGCGGGACGTGAGAGGGAGAGAGCCTCACGTCAAAGCCGCCGCGGGAGACGCACTGGGCGTCGGGGGCCACGTGGTGGCCCCCGGCCACCGTAGGCGCGGGCCTGTGGACGGTGAGCTATGGGCTAGCTCGCCGTCCGTCCGTCTTATGACGACAGGCCGTGTCGACGGCGCGTTCGTGTTCCACGCGCGCCTCAAAGAGAGTCAGCAAACAGGAAGGGGTCCGTAAGGATCAATGCCTGCCAGGGTTGCGGGACTGTTCAAAAGAGATACCGCGGCCCTGGAACACAAAGGGCAAAGGAAGTAACATGGATGGGTTTTAGTCAGTAAAAGTCTGACACCCCCTCCTGCTCAGCCCAGAGCGGGAGGGGTTATTTGATGACATACCATCGGTAAAAAAAAATAAAGGCAATCAGCCCTTCTTTGCAAATGACCAATTCTCTGCTGCATCTGATTAGACTTCTAGCTGATCCCAACATAAATGAGACAAAAAAAGGGTAAAGCCAGGGTAATCTCCTTCTAATATACGGTATAAAGAATAGTAACAAAATCCTGTCACTTACAGGATGTCCTAGTTCAGGGATCGAGACAACATTGATGTAATATTTATTGAATTTGTAGAAATAAATGTAATAATATTACATAAAAAGACACGTTGACCGAACATGGAAGCTGTGTGTAACGCGACTTTTCCCAGTATGAGTTAATAAGACAATCTCTCGCAAACTTCGCCATATACTCTTTCCGGTCGCTAAAATATAGTCTCATCCGCTAATAATGATTTATTTACAGACTACCTGTTGCCCGCGGCTTCGCTCGCGTTTTGGTTGGAAATCAATCTGTTACCGGCCAAACCCAATTTCAGGCCAAACTAGGCAAAACAAAACAGGGATCATCACAAAAGGACAATCATAGAGCACCCCGACTAAATGGGTTAGTTAAGTTAGATTGGTGACCAACCACGCTACATCCAAGTTGGGCGCAGTTTAAGTGCTTTGTTTGGGTTAGTGTATCCTGATAAGATAGACCAGTAAACCGGTTTGGCCTAGGACAAACTTGTTTGGCCTGAAATCGGGTTTGCCGGCAACAAATCCACGGGCACGTTGTAAATATAGCCGATAGCACTCGGGGATAATGTAGCTTCCTATTAGTGAAAAAATTTTCAAAATCGGTTCAGTAAATCCGCAGATTACCCCCTACATACAAACTTACAAAAAAAAATTTACCCCTTTATAATATTATTATATTATAGACACATTTTCTACATCTATATATTGTAGCTATAGGTTGTAGCTGCTTGGACAAATTATTTATGTTAGGTGAAAATAAGTTATATATGGAGAAAAACCTCCATATTAGTTCTAAAATTCTTTAGCATAGGTATTCATTTAAAATAGGTACACCAAAAGTACATACATTTTACACTACAAGTATACACGAGAGGGTTCTCATGTAGGTACCAATTACAGGTGTACACAACATTCTCAAGTACAATAAAGCTATCACTAATAACAATAATATACAAAACATCCAATTAAAAACTAATAAAAACGAATTAAAGCTTAAAAAGAACTCATAAAAAAATCATCTTACTGTATTGCAGTTTTTCCAAACCAAGGAATTTGAAAGTACCTAAGGAATTTGTTGGTTTGATGAAAGGGGAACTCCCACTGAACTGAACCCAACAAAATAGAAAATCACCCGGTTTCTGATATGAGCACCTGACTAACTCGAATTAAGCATTACGCAGGTTGATTTCTCAGAATTTTTTTTAATGTCTTGCGCACAAAACACAGGCTACAGTGAAACACTGCTCGCTTTTCAAAATGCCTAAATTGTGACTATTCAATTCTGACCTTATAAGGCAAAACTAACAATTTACCACAACAACACATACCACTAATGGGTAATAGCAATGTTAGTGAACATTATGCAAATAATTACTAAAGCAATAAGTATTATGACCTATTAGTTTAAGTCATCCTTTTCCCCGGTTTCGGTTTTGATCATTGTGGATGTGAATTACGTCACCCGACGAGGTAAAGACGTCATATTTTACAGGAATTATCCTATTGGAATAATGAGCTCTCCGGTGACACATAACATCACACCTGTAATTCTCCAGGGCAGGACAGAGGTGTAGATATAGCAGACCTAGGTACATTTCGCCACTTAACTCAACAATCAACATCTTATTTATGTGAAGCAGGATTTTCAAATGTATTCTTGTTGGTCAATATTTATAAAAACTCAGCTTCATATTGCGGCTGTTTTAAATTGCATTATTGCATGCATTATTTTACCCTATTTTGACTAGCTAGGACACTGACACACAAAATACTAAACCTGTAAGTGCGCCGCGAACTGAAAAAGTTTGGGAACCTCTGATATAATGTATAAAATAATTTTAGATGATATATACTGGTTATCTGCCGAGCCTTTTCCTAACTATGTTAAGGTCGGCTTCCAGTCTAACCAGATGCAGCTGCATACCAGTATTTTACATGGAGCGACTGCCTATCTGACCTCCACAACCCAGTTAGTGCTGGTTAATACGATATCCCTTGGTAAGCCTGGTTGACAGACTTTTGGGCCACTGACTACCTGTTAAGACTGTCAAAGATCATAAGATGATATTATGCTGGTCCCGAGCAAAAATTCACGAAGTTCGAGTGTAAATTAACTTGATTTCAGAATGCTCTGTATACTATTGCAAAGCCATAAAAATATTTGAAATTGAAGTGCAAACTGAGCTTTGTGTTTGAGTTTTCAGTAATTTTTCTAAAAACACACATTTAATGTTAAATGGTATGTGTTGTGTATTTTGTTGTTTAATGTTATTAATTTATTCATTTTCCTTATTAGTGACGATTAAGGAAATATTAATAACAAGGAAAACAAGGCAAAAACAAGTAACGCCATCTATCGGGATCAACATAA
Organism: Eugnorisma glareosa; assembly: GCA_947578425.1. Lineage (NCBI taxonomy): Eukaryota > Metazoa > Arthropoda > Insecta > Lepidoptera > Noctuidae > Eugnorisma > Eugnorisma glareosa. Next base: position 14,917,244 of record OX387970.1, on the reverse strand, counting down.
TTTACTTTCTGTCTTTGTCTCGTCTCTGTGTATCATCTCTTTCTAGCTCAAACAGCATAAACAGTAATCCAGAAACAATGTTCTGGAATCAAAAAGTAGTTGGAAAAAGATGATGGATTCTTATTCATACTTCCTTTTTAATTAGCAAAGGTTAGGTTAGGTTTTCTACGTTCTCATGTTTTAGTACCTCTTTGCTTTAATAAAAATATTGTTTCAGTAACTTGGATTATATTTACATAAATAAAGTATCTATAATAGCAAGGTCTGAATTGAGCTATGAGAGATGTTGACAAGAGTAACAAGTTGCCACCTAGGTACGAATATATAGACCATATTCTTAAAATTGTCGCTTTTCTCAACAGTATTCCATTGCTACGAAAACTTAGTTTCACAATATTATTAGTCTTATCAAAACCGGTGCGTCTTACACCGATAACATCGACTTCATTTACAATATTAATGCCACTCGCCGCTAATTGCTTTGTTCGAGCCGTCGGCGTAGCAGGAGTCGTTGACAGCACGCACAAACGGTCACGATTCCATCCCAACTGTCATAACTTGCTTCATTTATTATCGGTAAGGTAAAAGTTTCGAAACTCCGGTTGAGAGACTGTTGGTGCCGCCGCCTTGTCGTCTGTTAGTCATTAAATCAATTTAGAATGATAAATCATGGCCAACTTCCAGATCTTTTGATAAAGTTTTCGGCCATGAAAATGTTCTTATCTGTGTATTTTTGTGTTTACAATTTTTGAAGGACAATTTTTGTTAAAACTTTCGATTTTTTTCTAGTTATCTCATCGTTTTAAGATGGCTGTAGGCGGAGTATTGTGATTTTTAATGATTAAACGTTTAATCCGTTTGAAATATGGCAGCTCACGGTTCCGAAATATTGTCATGACTCAGTTAAGAAGATCAATTAGGTAGAGGTGTACATAAATAGTCCACCAGTGTAATCGGGGGTGGGCCTATTACCATCACAGGGCACAAGTCCTGACTCGCATGGCTAGTACTGAGAAATTCCTGATCGAAAAATCCAATAACACTTTGTCCGACCCGGAAATCGAACCCAGAGGACCTCATGCTCAGCAGACGCGCTTGCTTGATCGAGTGATCAAGCAAGCGCTCACTTGCTCACTTGATCTCACTCGATCAACGAGCATTTTTTTTGTCAGATTATGATGTCTATGTAATTCGAACTACACTATTGATTTGTATCCATTCCTAACACGAAGACGAAGAGTTACATTTTTTTTTTAAATACAAAATTCAAAGAAAACAATTTTGAAAAGTATTCTGTAAAGTATAGTCTCATAAAAGAGGTAAAATACACTCGCTGTCTCAATTATAGAGGTAATTAAGACCATAAAATCGAAAGAACGAATCCCAGATATAGAGGTTTGCTTTGTCCCACTAACAGAGGTAATTCAATGCTAAAGTGTCGGGACCTCAGCATGAGTTCCAGCTATGGAGGTTTCTGACTTATCCAGGTCCCACTTAACCAAGTGTCACAGTACGTTTTTAATGTAAGATTTTTACTTTAAACACCACCACGACCCCCGCACTATTCAATCCACCCATCAGCACAATGTTTTGAGTGCGTTACATTGAGTCCTACCGTAATACGGTAATATTCACCCCAATAAAAAGTCGTTCACCAGCAATATTTTTTGCGTAAAGTTATTTAGTTTGATGTACTGCTTGGTTGATGGCTTCGTGAATTGTCTGTTTACACCCTGTATAGGTACTGAGATAACAGTGTGAGAGTAGTAAGACCAGTAGAGGTATCAATACAAAGCTGACATTTGTGGCATGCCTTAATGATAGATTAAATAAACAGATATCTATTCGTAAGTGATTTGTAAACCGCTTACCATAATAATAATTGTTGTTTGAAAAGTGGTTCCTGTTTGTCATCGCTGGCCGTACAGGCTTTCTTTTTTAATTGTAAGTACAGATAAGGTTTGTTCATACTGGTGTTTTTGTCAACCAAAGAGAACCGTTCATCTACAGGGCAAAGTTCTCCCCTATGGACTTGCAAATTATCTCCCCTTGTTTTTTTTTACCCGACTACGGCGAAGCCAAAAGGAAGGGTGTGATGGTTTTAGCAGTCCTTGTAAGTATGTTTGTAGGTATTTAAGTATGTTCTTCCGTAGCGCCTAAACCATTCATCCGATTTTGATGATTAAGGTGTCAATCGATACGGTGAGCTATGGGCTAGCTCGCCGTCCATCCGTCTTATGACGACAGGCCGTGTCGACGGCGCGTTCGTGTTCCACGCGCGCCTCAAAGAGATGTCAGCAAAACGAAGGGGTCCGCAAGGGCCGATGCCTGCCGGGGCTGCGGGATTGTTCGAAAGAGATACCGCGGCCCCGGAACGCAAAGGGCCATGAAGGAACATGGACGGGTTTTAGTCAGTAAAAGTCTGACACTCCCTCCTGCTCCGTCCAAACCGGGACGAACGAAAATTAAGGTTTCAATCGATTCGATATAATGGCCCAGGTAGCATAGGTTACAAATTCAAAAAAAAACCCAATGGTTTTTAGAGCATTATTTTTCAGTAGTTGGGTTTTTAGTGGTAGCATACCACAAATTCTTGTTGTTGTTGCCTTTGAAATCCAATTTAGGCTGTCAGTACCACAAATCTAAATTAATTAATGATTGATAATTACTCGCGCACATAAGTGGCGAAATGTGGGTATACTATTGGATACACCTCTGCCTAACACACACACAGGCGTGATGTTATTTGTGATAATTACTGGTACTATTGGCCTGCATGATCCCATTTCTGACTAAAGGGACTCATGGCGAGAGGCCCTATGACTTCCAGTTCTTTCGATCCAGGGCTAATGTAACGATCATTAGCGTTTTGTTCAGGTTCGCTTTGTCCAGCTCATGCAATCTTCTACGCGATTATTACTGTGACTTTGTTTGTGTCCCACTACACTCCAAAACTAACATGACTGTTTTCGTATAGAGAAGAATCTCTTCTTCGCTATTCTTTATACATCACTAGCGACCCGCCCCTCCTCTTGAATCACTCTTTCTATTAAAAAAAAACCGCATCAAAATCCGTTGCGTAGTTTAAAAGATCTAAGCATACAATAGAAACAGACAGCGGGAAGCTACTGTTTTATACTATGTAGTGATTTTACAAACGTAGATAGACACTATTAAAACATTACCATTCTTTCATAGGTATTTTTTGCACCCACATGTCGAATTTTTCTCCTTAACTACAAGGTTCCCAGGTATGATCTAGAACAAAAAAATGATCGCAATGACGAGGAGAATAAGTACCTTTCGGCTTCGTTAAGGGAGTCATTACCTAATAGGTACTCAAAGCAAGAATATAAGGTATATTCAATGTGCCTCCATCAATGTATTAAACTAAAATACTTACCAGTAACTAAAATTTTAGCCTAGCTAAACTCACGGACGGCGCTCGTGGCACTATTTTCCGGGTCAAACTAGTTAAATTAGCATTATGAACGATGGAAAGTTGAGCTTTGGTCCATAGGTGGTTCTTGCTACCTAAATGCTTTTAACAAACATGAATAATATTATTATAATTTTAACGTTGTTCCCAATTTTTCAGGATCAATGGGGGTGCTCAGCTGTGAGAGAGAATGGGAATGGTATTCCCTGTCACAGCTGCCATCTCGGCTTAATCTGAAGATCGACACGAGCGGCAATTGTTATATAGATCAGGGTTGTTGCGAACATCAGTATCAGCATCAGCATCCGCTGAACTTCAGCATCATTTTCTACATCAGCATCAGCATCCGCAATGATCGATGGTGATTATTAATGCTGAAGTTTGAGCCGTGACATGACCGCAGAGGAGGCGCGGCTTATATCACGTGTAGTTTTTGCTTGCGAGTTTTGATCAATCAAAGGGTCGACCGCGGGGATTGCGATTGCAAACAAACACAAACTTGCCTCATTACGTTTACGTACCAATATTAATTAAACGAAAGATAGCAGTTTATGTACTAGGTAGTCTAGGTACTTCTAATTATTACTAAACTGTTGTGTTTGATTAAATTTTTTATTAAAATTCCTAAAATTATTGAAACAATCTTTTATTTGAGCACCAAGGAAAAATATGCAACTTTTTTATGTATATTTACAATGGCAACTACATTTCTCCAAATTTTTTTAAATTAAAATCTGCATCAGCATCCGCTGATGTGAAAAAAATATGCATCAGCAACAACCCTGATATAGATATAACAATTGCCGCTCGTAATAAATCATGAGAACAGAAAACATCAGAATTATTATGCTTTACTGTGAGTATATTCCTTGGTAAGATTCACCAAATTTTAACAATAGTATTGCATTAAAACAATCATTTAGCATAGTACTTCTACAGTCTATTACGCATACATTTTAAACTTAAGAAAATAAAAACAGCCAGTGTCTGTCAGACCATCAACTGTGACCGCTATTTAGTAACGCTCTTTATTCAACCATTTCTTAAATGTCGTACGCAAATTTAACTAAACCCGTAAAGAAAATAAGATGACAGAACACTAAGCAATGTTGACAGATCTTGGAACTAATTTTGATAAATGAAATAAGTACCAAAATTGATGGCTTTGCTGGTGAATTACCTAACTTGCCTTGGGTGATTATAATCCACCATAGCAAATTAAATATATCACGCCCGTAATCCCCGGGGATAGGCAGAGGTGTACCTAATAGTACACTCACATTTCACCAGTTATGTTTAAGTCCCTTGCAATGAGAAGCGGCCTATTGCCATCAACCGGGCACGAATCCAGATTCCGTGGCTGCTACTGAGAGAGAAATTCATGAAAGAAAAACCCAATAAAATTTTAGCAAATTAATAATCAAGTTTCCAGACATAGGCAAAAAGGCTGCCCGGCTCAAACGGGATTGGGCGGGTCACGTGACCGCTGGGCAATGGTTTTAACACGATGGATGCCTGAGGATGGACGGCGCCACCTAGGCCGGCCTAGGAAGAGGTGGCGAGATGATCTAGACGCGCATCTAGAGAAGGCTGGTTCGAAGTGGCGCAGGAGAAGAGTGCTTGGAAGGATATTGGGGAGGCCTTTGCCCAGCAGTGGGACATTCAAGGCTATTGAAAAATACAATAAAATAATTTTAAAGCACGATGGGATTTAAGATACCAAGTCCAGTTTTTTTTAAATTAAAAACAAATTAAATGCCTACTTGGGTGAAAGTTTGGTGTACTGTCATGCAATTAAATCAATTATTGTTACGCAAATCGAAAAGAAATTAGATAATTGGAATTGTGATTAGGAAATTAGCTATTGCTGTTATTAGTTAGATTATTGATTCTTTGAATTCGCATAATAACATATCATCACGCCTGTTATACTTGAAGGGTTAGGCAGGCGTGTCATTGAATTAATTATGTTAAAATAATAATGTGAAATAAAAATACCTAATAATCAATAGAATGCGAGTTTTTTTTCTAATTCGTAATGCCTAACAACATTGTTTCATTTAATAAAAAGTATGAGAGAGTGATGTTTCCAAACCATTGTAATCAATTTTATTCTAGACGGTTGCTATCATTACTCTCAATCTAGGTAGGTAAGTACACCAATTACAACTGAACGTGATTCAGCTGATGCCAACACGCCTTATAAAATTACAGTATTTACTGTACATGTACTACATTTTACTGTGTACTGTGCTATGTTGAAAACAATTGAACTCGGAATGTTATTAAAGAAACGAAATATACAAAAACAGAAAAGAAACTTGATTTACATTTTTTTTAACTTACTACCTGGAAAAATACATATTCGCTTACAATCTGTCGACTATAAAAATATTTTAGAAGAAAAAGAACAGAATAAAAGTCTAGTATTGAGATTTAAAATATAAAAAAAAACAGACGGTACGAAACGGTACCCTGAAAAAACGAGACTTTCAACCCTCGTTTTTTCTGGATACCGATTTTTCCTCTCAGCTACCATTTGATACCAAAAGAATAAAACGAGTTTGTATTATTTTTTTGTAATACGGTTAAATGTAGGATTAACTTTTCACCAACATTATTTTCGTTTTCTATTAAAAAATAATTTATTAAATCCCTGGTAAAAGTTAATAAAAAAACTTTACGTTCCAGGTTTTTACGAGTTGTCAGATAAAAATATGCAAATGAATATTTGGGTACAAAAATGGGTACTGAGTTTTTTAGCAATTTAGACATTCTACATAATGTGTGGCCGAATTTTAAATCAACTGGTAAAATAGTAGAGACCTATGCAAATATTTCGAAAGAATTATTACCGTATTGAAATACCGATTGTGTCTCAGTAACTAGTATAAAACTTTCATTAGATCAACAATGATCATAAATAACCAATCAAAAACATATTTTCTACGCACCGTTTTCGCAATTCATCGATTACGTTCAGAAATATGTTCACGTACAGTTTACACTAACCAAAATTGTTCGAGTAATCGATATTAAACGTACTAGTTTAAATTTCCTCACACACGAGTCAAAATCGGTTTGGTGTCGTAAGATGGCCGTTACCACAGCATAGGCACTTTGATGTGGTGACAATATTGTCATGGTATACCTACGTAATTTTTATTACGCTACACTTGTTATATATGTTACACATATTACAAATGGGATAAGTGTCCATTATTTATTGATTGCTTGTATTTTAAGTTTAGTAACACTGGCAAATGCAGGAAATATTTCTAAGAACCGTGTAAACTTGTTAAGTATGTCTCAGTGAGACTACTAATGAAATAAAATGAAATCTGGTGTTCTATTATATAAAAATCTAAGTACACTCTCGCATCTAAGAATACTCGTAATCTTACTAAATTCGATACCAATTGCCTTTAAAAACTGGTTGACTAATCCAAGAAACCCTGCAATTTCAACCTTATCAATATAAGTCTTAGATGAATCATACGATAATCTTAGAGAAAATGCATGAGCAATACTTACAAATGCATACATATTACAGTTCTTTGTAAGGATTTCCTTAGTTAGACGCACGATTGCAAGCAAACGCCTCTGCATCTTGGTCTTATGTTTACCCCAGTCGCCCAGTACTTTAGCTGAGCGCTTTGACAGTGCACGTATCCTCGCGAACAGTCACGACCTACATCGATTAGGATTTTATTGTCATTTACCACATCAGCTTCGGCAGAGTACGACGGCTAGACAATGTTTTCTTCTGGAAAAGGCATCAGTTTTCTCCTAACTCTCACAGGTCCTTCAACTTACTTTAGACTTTTAAGAAGTCTTCAGTTCACTTAACTTTTATAATACAGCCACTGTGATATCATTATACATAACTGTTCGAAAACATGTGTGTTTTCGAACAGTAATTATAACATACAATGCATCTTTCACAAGCACTCGTAAGCACTCATCTTCAAACATCTATACTTACTAATTAAGACCTCTAACTATCGAGATACTCTCACGCTCCAATTGTGTCTTACTGAAACTCAATTAGCATTAAAATCGAGTCACGTTATTTAGGCACGCTATATCGAATCGATTTTCGTAAAAATTATGCCCATAACACTATCGTTAATGGTACTTTTCTATCCTTAACCTTAATAAATCGGCCGTTCATACAAGATATTGTGTAGGGTGCTAGATCGCCAGTGATAACTACCGATTTACTTGGTGCGGCGTACGCGCGCGTATTTGGTTTTACTTTTAGGTGAGCGTGCGCGGGCGCTACCACGCACTGCTCTTCCGTTAAGAACGCTCAGTGCAACTACGACACTGGCCGAGAACGAACTTAGAACCTCGAATCGTGGAACGCGTCAAGATCGCGCGCCGCTACACCTGTGAACTGTGAACTTGCGGACTTTCTTGTGCCAATTATATTGTGATTGTGTTTTTTTTAGCATTTGTACGGTAAGTCGATTTTTTTAATGACTGGTTCGTAAATGTAGAGAGAAATAAACTTTCTTTAAAATAAAATAGCTGCGCTCTCTCCGGCGACAGTTGAAGAAAGCTGTGATTAGGCGAGCCGGTACCGGCTGACAAATTATTTTAATGTTAGGATGAGTGCTGTCGCGAGAAATATTCATTTATTAGTGTCTTTGTATTAATAAGTGTCTTAATAGGTAATACGTTAAAAAACAATGGGTTGTTGGGCAGTTAATAATTGGTAGATAAGTGATTCGTGATAATAAAATGTGAAATAAATTAATTAAGCTGCGATAAAATTATTGATTGATTGAGCATTGTGAACATGACGAAAATATTTTTTGAATATGGTATGTGACACAAAAAGTTTCAGTCTCATGAACGCCTTCGCTTTGTATCATTAGTTGGGTATATCTATAATCTTATAAATACTAGATAAGTGAATTCCGTTTTTTTAACAAATCGATAGAATCATAATGGCCAAACAAAGGCCAAGTGGCCATAATTAACCACTAAATTATAATGATTGTAATTAAATATCATTAAAAAAAAAAATACAAGACTGATTTTTCTATGAAACTAGAAATTGGATTTAATCGAAAAAAATACACGAAATAAAATTCGGGAAAAATGTAAAACTGTTAACAAATGTCGAAACGGTTGCAATATTTCGTTCGAATTAGCATGCCTGTAACAATCGGTAGTCAATGAATTTTTTCGCACATTTCGTAACTGCGAAACTTCGATACGGTTCGAACTAAATGTGTAACATCGTTGAGCCATAACCGTCGAGACTTATTAGCGAGTTTTACTAGTTTAGGTGAAAATTACGACCTTCGTTCGGGCTTAACCCTTTTGTTTCAGTAAAGTTTCAGTAGTACCTCAATAATTAACATAATACTGTAAATACCTGAGTAATTAGGTGTTTTGAACAAGATAGATCTTAATTATTTTGATTTTTAATTAAAACTTTAAAGAAGATGAAAGCTTTGAATCTCAGGGTATTTTTTGCAAAATATTTAATTTTGGAAATATTTAAATTAGTAATTTAATTAAATGATTTTTCCTATAATTCATTCCAAACTGTCAACCAAACAAAAATAAAAAGGCTTGAAAATGCTTTTAAAAATTTATTGATAAATTACAATGAAAACGAACGCATAATTGCTGCGACCGCAATCTCAGTAATTTCAAGACAAATGAACTTCTACGTATAATTAGACAAATAACATGAACAAAGAGGGTCTAGTTTTCACTTGTTCTAAATATCCCACGCTCGGTGTTCGATGTGCCACTCAATACAATGATCGCGACCTACAAAACGTAGAAATACTCTCACTGTCACGAAGAGTGGAGAATCGCCTTATGCAATGTGATCAATTAGTATAATAAACAAAAAAAAATCTTCTGAGGCTCGTTGGCTTGGCAACGGACATTGATTAATAAATTAATTGCATTCGTGATAGTATGCTATCAAAAAGATTAACTTACTGTCTTTAAAAAATAAAATAATATGTAAAAAGTATTTCTTAAAAAAATAAAGGTAATTAAATCAAAAACAATAATTTATTCTTATGAGACTTTCATTTTTGTTATTGATTATGATCAATAAACTTACTTGTAAGTCTTTATAAGTTATAAAATAATTTATTATTACCGAAATAAACTAATTAGAGCAATTAAATACAACAGCTTATTATCTTTTTTATTTTATTAGTGCTTGATTTATTTTTTACCAATTAAAATGATCATGTTACATAAAGATTGAAAAAAAAACGGTGATTCAACTAAAAAGAAAAGAGCAAACAAAATAAAAACTTCATCACATCTCAATTACAGGCTCTTTACAAAGATTGACCGCGCGCTCTGATCTAACAATCTCACACGTAATTTATGCCTGTTAATTTAGTCGTTCATTTTATGCTCGCTTGCATCTCGCATAAATCATCCACGTAATACGGTGCACGTCCAAATAATAGACAAAGTGCAAACGGCTTATATTACATGCCTATTACTTGAAAATAGAAATTAAAAACTAGTATTTTTATACCCAGAATGGCATTGCAAATTGTTTAATTACAACTTTATGAATATTTCATACACGAGTTAGTACAAAGGCCATGTAACGAAGGTAAAACACGTTGAAGTAACTTCAATAGTTAAACAGAGATTTCTAAACTGCATTTGTAGTGTTTTGCAACGATGACACAATTTTAGCATTAATTATTTAATCAGTGAACTAATTGTAGTATTGAGACCTTGCTTGTTTTTGCTCGAGTGCGTGTTTAAAGGAGGGTGACCATTTTTCACAACGCGCAACGCGTTAAACGTGTACTTTGTTTTTTTGTTTGAGTTTTTAGCAACTCGTTGTTACCCTACCGTTTTGTGTTGCGAGTGTGATATATGAGACGTTACGTCGAAATTGGATGGGTTTTCTATTTTACTGTGTAAGTAGGTAGGTAGACTTAATTGTGAAAGAACGAAGTTGTCGGGTAAGCGAAGGAACTGAGGAAAATGAGGCAAACGGAAGAGTTAATTACGAAGGGTGCTCCGGCGGCTACTAACTGGCCGTTTTATCTTTTTTTTCCGACATTTTTTTCTGCAATTATTATACAAGCAATGTCTTGAAATTCAGGAACGAATAATAACCTGAGTTCGGTGTGGATTATAGTATATTTGCCTAAACTTCAAGGCAAGTTGATAATGTCCCGTTAATTCCCTAAACTTTTAAATTTGTGGTATCCACAGAGGAGCCTGCGACCGCTCGGGTCAATCTTCAGGTTAAGCCGCGCCTGTCTAGGTTGGTCCGTGGATGGATGACCATCCATTAGAAAGCACGTTAAGCCATTATTCCCGGCTGTCATTTGTAGATCTTTGACAGGCGTTACAGTAGTCAGTTGCCCGAAACTCTGAGCACCAGTCTTACCAAGGGGTATCATATTATCTGGGCTGTTGAGGTCAGATACGTAGTTGGTCTCCGGTTAGACTGGAAGTCGACCCCAACATATTTGGGAAAAGGCTAACTAGATAATGATGATATAATCCACATGATACTTACTTCCTTGGAGCTAAATTAAATACTATACTTATTCCGATCTCTAATAAATAATGTCTGACCGAAAAAATAGATCCTAGTCTCTTAATAATAAATAGAAGTCTGCCTTTCGATGATCGATGGTGCTGACGTTATAATTTTTTATAGGATCAAACATTCTGATAAAAAAATTACCTACTTGATCATAATTGACGGTTATGATCAATGATTTATTTGAACGTAACGTGTTGAATAAATATACCTGATGTTCATGTGCTTGTTAATTTGCTGTAACTTGTGGCAATTGCTACCGTCATGTTTATTTATTTATATGAGGTACTTAGCCAACACTTTATTTTTCTTTTGTGAATCTATTATATTATATTTGTATGTAACAATTTTGCAGTACCTACTTGTTTATTTATATTGTGAGTAGAACTTGAATTTTTTGTTTATGGCAATAGGCTAGCCCCTATTACATGGTACTTATCGTAACTAGCCAAATATTGATGGACTGTAAAGTGCACCTGCTAAACTCTAGAGAAATCAGGAGTGATATTAGATATTATTTTTCAAAGTACCTTAAATATTTTCTTTATAACAGTCTACAGAAAATATTTAAATGGCGTTGACCTTCTATTGGAAACAAATAAATGATCGCAATAATGAACTGTCGAAGTAATGAATTATTTGTAACTACAATATATAAAACAAAGCCCCGCTTAGAACTGTATCCTTGGTTTGCCAAATCCTAACAACTAACAAATTAGATACTTACTTAGGTACCTACAATATTTTTTTACGAACAGCTTGATCCGAAACTACATCGGTCCATGTGTAACCCGAATTATTTAATAGGTAAATAACATTTTTTCGGCCTCGTTGGTTTAGTGTTTGCAATCTCTACTGCTAAGCATGAGGTCGTGGGATCAATTCCCAGGTTGGACTAAGTATTATTGGATTTTTCCAGCGGGAACTTCAGGGACCTTAAACATTACAGGCGAAAAGTGAAAAGTGGATGAACGTAATAAAAGCAACTCCGCCCGACGCTATAGGAATTACAGGCGTGATTTTATGTTAATGTTTCCTCTCAATGAAACAAAAATAAAAATTCCAAAAATTCAGAAACATTTAGTATCATCGGCAAACAAAAGCCGTTCGAATCCATTGCGACAGTTAAATCGGATGAAACCGTAGTTGAGCGTTTCGACAGCACAAATCGATGATGTTCTGTGTCCAAACTGATCACCGAGATTACGTCGGTCGTTGTCACTAGGAAATGTTTTAAGAACAATTGACAGTTTGACATGTTGCTCTACATTTTAGTGAGGCTAAAATAAAGTGAACATAATTGTGTTTATAAAATTAGGTCACAACTCTTCCAAACTACATTATACCATTGTAAAAGACCAAAATAACTTGGAATTAGAAAACTTATTTGAAATGGCTCGCGGCAAAATTATAACAGCAGCTCGGGGCGATCTTTAGGTTAAGCCGTGCTTGCCTAGGTTGGTATGTGGATGGGTGACCATCTATTACATAGGTACCGAGTTTCCTACGTGCCTCGGAAAGCACGTTAAGCCGTTGGTTCCGGCTGTCCTTTCTAGATCTTTGACAGTCGTTACAGGTAGTCAGTGGTCCAAAAAGTCTTACCAAGGGGTATCGTATTACTCAGTACTAACTGAGTTGTGGAGGTCAGATAGGCAGTCGCTCCATGTAGCTCCGTGTGTATGCTGTGTGTGCAGATTATGATAATGATTTGAAATGGGTAGTTGAATTATTAGTACCTTGTGAATGTTGTAGCAGCAGAATCCTTGAGCGGTGTCCATCGACAGACCAGACGGGTAACGGGACAGACATGTACCTAATACTAACACCCTTATTTCGCTAGTAATGCAATAAATATAAGAAGGATAAAAGTAATCTGGATCGGCTAGGTGCGGATCGGACATCCAATAAAAAAACCGATAGTTGAGTTTATTGAATTGAATCTTTTTTTTTTTTTGCTAGCCGATTCTGTTTCACTGCTGAGCAAAGGCTTCCTCCATTCCCTTCCAAATGTTCGACCATCACATCGCGCCGGGAAGTAGGATCACGTCATACGGTCCTACGTCACCTTTTCGCCCCACCTAACGCTGGGCCCTCAACCATACTGAGGACACTCGCTCATCGTCACTTACCATGCGTATACACCGGCCATTTCATTTTGTAATCACCCGTCAAAATTATAGTCTTCTTATCGAAAAGCAGTTTTATTTAATCGAGACCACCAGCATCAGAACTGGAGCTTGACACTCAAACAACCGGTGTTTAAACTTCTCTGGCCAATCAGTCAAGAACGAGTCCAAATCCTCACGCCTGCCTGCCAGGGTTGCGGGACTGTTCGAAAGAGATACCGCGGCCCTGGAACACAAAGGGCAAAGGAAGGAACATGGATGGGTTTTAGTCAGTAAAAGTCTGACACTCCCTCCTGCTCAGCCCAGAGCGGTAGGGGTTATTGGACGATTTCCCATAAGAAAAAAAAAGCGTTTCTTGGTTCGGTGCTTCCTGCCTCGGTGACACGACCGTCTTTAGGCACCCACTGTGTGACGATTCGGGCCTATCTGCCCTAGCCTATCCTGTAAATGTGGCCGGCCCATTTTAACCTCGCAGACTTATCGCCAACATCGAAATGTATTATTTTTTTAATCAGATTAAATAAAGATCACTGCATAAAACTTGAAGTCGAAACTCAAATTACCGTTAAATGTTTCAAGTTCAAAGATCAAACTTTTTTGCATCAATAATGACACAGTCTACGATTTATAAAAATAAGAATTGACCCAATGCCCCTGTTTTACTCAAATAACTTATTGAGCTAAATAAATAATAAAAAATAAATAATGTTTATCAATTTAGGATTAACCACAGACATACATACATAAATTCACGCATTTTCCCCATGGGAGTAGGTAGAAAGCATAGAACGCCACCTGCTACGAACCTTACATACTCTATTTGCCTCAGACATCAAAACAATTATAGGAGATCTGTAAAAATAACGATCTTTTACATCGCTAATACTGTTATGTCAGTGGAGCCTGTTTATATAGGTGCGTGTGTTATTTATGACACTTTTATCTAACTTTTTGAAGTAAGGACTCTAACGAGAATCGCTCCGTCATATTTATAACACAGCTATCTAGAATTTACGCAAATAGCTCCAGCCATAACTTCATAATGTAGAAACCTATTCGAAGTTGAAATAAACCTGAAGATATCATGTGAGGAGTCTGTGAACTAAAATAGTCTCCGTTCTACGGAGGTTGTAATAATTTCATTTGTCGCACAATCAGTGCCAACTTTCGTTCATTTGTCACCAAAGAGCTGAACTCTTTGATAAGATTAGAAATACTAGTCCCGCAATTACAGAAAACGCGTTATTAACTTTACTGAAAAGGTAGTAATAATTTTACTGTTAATTTTAATGTGGTCCGGATAATAACATAACATAACATAACATAACATAACATCACGCTTGTAATCCCCGAAGGGTAAGGCAGAGGTGTACATAATCGTACTCACGCATTTCACCAGTTGTGTTTGAGTTCCATGTAATAGGAGCGAGCATATTGCCATCAACCGGACGCAAATGCAGACTCCGTAGCTGCTACTGAGAGTTTCCTAATGGAAAAACCCAATAACGGATTCCCGATCCGGTAATCGAAACCAGGACCTCAAGCTCAGCAGTCGCGCTTGCGACCAATGAGGCAGTAGTTTAGCTCCATGTAAGATACTGGTATTCAGCTGCATCCGGTTGCACTTGAAGCCGACCTCAACATAGGAAAAGACGAGGCGCATGTAGGAAACATGAAGTCATCCAATGTTTTTAAGTAACACGCCGATGATGATCGATGATGTCGAGTCATACCATATACCTACTGCCTAAAGATCCCTCAAAGATAATCGTGACATAACAATGATTAACTTTCGGTCATTGACATCGTCAATTACGCGGGTAAAACAACAATAACGTTCTTATGATAATAGATGGCGCCACGTGTCTTTCGAATCATGATTGAGTTATATTATTACAAGCAGAGTACAACCCGAATGTGTACAATAAATGAAGACGCAAAGGTTATTATACAATTCTCGGAAATCTTCTGCTAAACATTAAATCCCACCCACGAACCCCTGGCACACGAACCTCTGCGTGGGTGTAAAGATCTCAAAGCGATACTGCTATCTCACATGATCTTTTGACAGAGCCCGCCAATTAACTACACCATAACCGCAAAGAACGTGCCATCTGAGAAGATGGCACGTTCTTTGCCTGTAACACCCACTGCTATACAAGTCTAGCTAGGACATTAAATTTCTACCTATACAGTTTTTCAAAGAAACGGCCCTAAATGGATTGAATTTGCATAATTTACGGCAATATTAAAAGGGAAATAATAAAGCTTCCGAAACACAAATTAACTTCCAACGATCTGTGGTTGATTGTAATACTAACTAAGCCGTGTTAAAATGAATTACTGAAAAACGAATGCAAAAATGTAACAAACAAGCATGAGCTTATTCAAATTACAATTTTACAAAAAAATAATCTGTACTTTCAAATAATCCAAAAAAACTACCAAACTACCGAAAAAAATACTTAGTTTCTGAAAACATAATACACATAATTATGTTATGCTAAAATAAGCTCTATTACTTAGGACGCAAGAGCGAGCAAATATTAAAATAAAGCAAAGAATAAAAAACATCTAAGATATTAATTACAACACTAACCATCATAATGGTCCAACAATAACCTATCATATCTAACACACACGACAAAAATAGAGGTGTCACACACACAAATGGAAACCAATAAACCCCAAAGCAATGTTGCCCTTGATTCTCACTTACACAACAGTTAATAAATTCACTAACCAATAAAACACAACTACACACATCGAAGCTATCAGCACATGTCAGCAACAATTATAGCAGTTATAACGGTTATTATAACTATTACTTTACTCTTCGTTACGTTACATAACCTAAATAACTATGTGTGTCAGTGACAAACGCTGAGCCTTGAGCTCATCGTTCGTTCTAATTCGGTTGACATACGAAAGTAAGTGTTACAGTCAACTGAGCGTGACTGAAAATATCCAGTTCAGTTTAGGAAATAATTGTTCAGTTATTTTGGGCGAAGAAATTATTTAATTTGAAATAGATTAGCGTATTCATTGTATTCTTTACGATGACACGGTGTTGATGTTTCACGATGGACATGTAGGTATGTTCTGGTTAATTTTCATAATGTGATGAACCATTGATGAATCAGAGCCCCTGGTCCACAAAACCAACTGATGATGACTCTACCAAAAACCTTTAATTTACTTTTAATTATACTCACCGTCTGAAACCTCTAATATACGATCCGAACTAACAAAAACCGTAACAAAAAACGTCTACACACGCCCGACTAGTGACGTAACTGTAACAAACTAAAACCGCAACATCATACAAACCGTAAACACCGCGAAAACCGTACATCACTACACAAGACGTCGGAAACAATCCGTTTACAAGTCCGAAGATTTGTACCGGTATGTGAAAGTAGCAATCATAACATATTCACGGCACGCGAGAATATGGGACCGGTAGATCACGTAGCGGGACTGACGCAACTAATTATACATAACGCCTCAATAGACGAATCGACCTGGCGATCGACAAAGCGAAGCGAA
Source organism: Eugnorisma glareosa (assembly GCA_947578425.1). Lineage (NCBI taxonomy): Eukaryota > Metazoa > Arthropoda > Insecta > Lepidoptera > Noctuidae > Eugnorisma > Eugnorisma glareosa. The sequence goes on along the minus strand of OX387970.1, from coordinate 14,900,566 downwards.
AGTCCGACGTAATACGTATCGCACGCGATTCTTTCGCGACGTCTTCAGCAGGGCATTTCGTTAAGGTCTAGGAGAAATCTACGAAAGACAATGGTCAGTTTCATGTTAGTGAGGAGCGGAAAGAAAGATTTATAAGCTTATTGTTTGCAAAAGAAAAAGTCTAAATGTCTTTCTTTATCGTCGACATCATAAAGTCCCAGTTACAGTCGCAGTTCTGTGAGTCACAAATTCTTGGTTACAAGATACGACACTTAAACCAAACAAAATATTAGTTGTCTTGTAAAATAATTTCCATTTAATTATTATTCAAGATAAATAAATAAAAGAAATGTCAGCCAGAGCGCAGCTCTGTACCGTATTTATTTACCAAACAAATTAATATTCAGACAAGCTTTGCAAATCGAACTTCCATTTTAATATACAACTCTTGGTTCAGTTTCGAATGAACATTTCTTGTTATGTAAATACGCGAAACAAGACCTTAAGGAAAAACAAATTACTCTGTGTAGTTAAAGATGACTTTTACAACACTTTTGTCCAATTATGTAGTTTGTTTATAGAGTAATTATTTTAATTTTGTTTGTACTCAGTTGAACAAAAGAGGATCAAAAAGTGTAGAAGGCACTCCTGGCTTTTAGCGTTGACATAAATTGTATAATGTCCTCGAGGACACGGTACTCGGTAGGTACGGGTTGCGCGAGGGAGTCAATGCACCCACAACTAAGTTCAGTGCTCCTCCCGAGATATTCTAGCCACGTGCTGAATGTTAAAACTTATATATCGCGTAAATGTATGTGACAGTTGAGGTTTTACTGAACAACTTTTTGAATTCACTCCCGAAATATATGTGGAAAATTGAAGTTCTAAAGACGAATCGGGGCCAAGCACTCCAACTATATATTTTCCCCATATTCAACTCGTTGAAAATTTTTGATTCGAAAATATTTGTCATAAATGTTTGTCACTTAAGTTTGTGTGACTGGTTATTATTATCAACTAGCGTGTGTTAAAAGCGTGTTCGGAAATCGCAAACATGGAAAAATAGTTTTGATTTATTTATTCGCGATGTCCGCGAGAAAAATAACATAAAATAAAAGAAGCGTTGCATTTCTTGCGTGGTCTTAGGGGGTCCCTAAGACCACGCAAGAAATGCAACGCTTCTTTTCAGTTCAGTTCAGTTAATTTATTTCCTCTGAGACTTTTTATGAGGCCGAAGCTCGAATGACGTAACCAGTGAACTCATCGGGAAACAAAAAAGCTTTTAGGAATACTACCTACCTATAATTTGCATTCCCTTTCAAGTTTAGAAGTCAAATGGACCCTTACAAGGAATATATGCTCTCAGGCGATCACCCAGAAACTTTGTAAGTTTCTTAGGACTATTTAGCCTTAAGCGGTGTCCGTACACACCTCGTGTTTTGATATTGCTTTGCGAACCCCTTTTGGCCCAAGGGCTTAATTAGACAGTACATTTACATAAACATACAGTTAAAACATTACAAACACGTGTTTTACATAGGCATACCGTAACTGCAGTATTTAAAAACAAGGACAGCGAAGGTCCTAAGCGCTAATTTGTTGCAAACAGGCCCTACTAGGTAATAAATGAAGAGATAATCTGTACTTCTCTTCATAAACCGGCAATATTATTAGCCGTAAGTCACTTAAAAGGCGCAAGGTTACTCTATACGTAGGTAAAGAAGAAACTAGGTCCAAAGTCGGTCAAGTCGACGGATGCATTCCTGCGTTGCTCTTGACATTCCACCTTGGTTAAATAGCTACATAAAAGGGATAAAAGTACCGTGGGTCAAAGGGATTAGTGTACAATCAGGCTAACCCGCATTTTGTGGCAATGGGGTGACCATGTTGATCGTAGAACTGATGACGGTTGGGGTAGACAATGTTCTTAAGTGGAGTCCGCGAATCGGCAGGCGCCTTCAAGCTAAAGTAGAACGACGATCTTCTCAAGGTGACTAGTAGCAGCTGGAAGAGAGTTGCCGAGAATTGAGTGGAATGGTATTGGCGTATGATTGGACAGGATATTTCCAGCAGTAGACTGCTGTAGGCTGTTGATGAAGTTGCATTTTACAGGCTGTGTGTGCCGAGCGGCTAAATGCTGATCCTGAATGTATCTTGTACATAAAACGTTACCGCGAACACTTTATTTATGACATTTCCCAGCATCTTGCATGTTTTAAGTTCCTGCATACTCAATGTATCTGCCATGTGTACTTTTATTACTTTAATTTAGGTAAATACTGAGAAAATACCAAGTTTGTCTTGTAAAACAAGAGCTTGCACATAAAAGTTTATTATAATGTTTGCAATGTAAAGTAATGTCAGATGATCTGCAGAGATCAAACGTTAAAAATGTCGTTTTAATTTACAAATTATATTTACGCTAACCATAACGTATCAAATAAATTGAAACTAAACTAAAACAAAATCGCTATTTTCTTTGAGGCTACTGACTTCAGTCGCTGATAAAGTACTTTCAGACCTTTTGTAGTCTCTCATTGTCTCCCCAGGCATCTATAATCTTTCTTCAATAAATCTATGGACCAAAGAAAAGTCGCAAGATTTTTTTTAATAAGGACTAGCATGAGTCAAACACAGAATGGATTACACAGGATTATTGGCATAGCTAGGTAATCATGAGTGTTATTATTACGATTACATCATAATTCGCAATAGATTTGTTAGTAATTTGTTGAACATCCCACTCTCAAACTCCATCAACAGCTATAACCTACCTATTGTTTTTTGTGAGTGAGCTATGAACATCGTTAAATATTTCCATGAGTCTTGATAAGTCATCGTTATTTGTATATTCATATAGTCGGATCCTTAAAGGAACGGGTTTAAGATAGCCTTAATCATCAATTCATCATTCTTCAGACCATCTTCTTCCATCGTGTGAAGTAGTAACGGAGTTGAATGCTGCGGATACACAAAACTCCCAGCATGCGAGACTCCACTAAAGCATCTTAACGAATGTGACTAATTGAGCAATTAAGTCTATATGAGTCTTTTGTTGGATACTAGCATTTACTCTCGTTATGGTCAGAAATTATCTCACCGGAATATTTTAATTATTAATTTTCAGAATTGGATCAGTAGTTTCGAAGATAACAACATAATAATATATCTAAACTTACAAACTTTACGTCTTATTGTCTTTCTTCTTTTGTTTCTTTTCTCATTTTTCTCTCGTCTTATTTTTTTTTCTTTGTATTTTTATTTTGTTTTTTTTTTTTTACTTGAATTGTTTAAGTAACCTAAGCATCGTCATGTACGATACCCAAAACGGGTCATGAATATACAAAGTACAATCTTCTTCTGATTTAGGAAAAAAATCTCCATGACATTGATTTTGACTTGACAATTATTAAATGTAGAAAATACCCAAAGGATTATTTTGCCTTATACACAAAGCTTACAAAGCAACAACTATGGTATAATAAGATGCAGTGATCTTGCATATTCAAGATTGCCTTCATAAGTCATGTGAGGGGCACTCCAGAGAAATCTAGACCGAGTTCGTGTGACTGGGGAACGATTGCGCAAAAGACGTAAGCCCATAGGTCGTAAGTTTGGAAAGATGGACTATTTCGCAGCTTTACAGTTTTGCATTTAATTTTCTTTACAGGACTTTAGCAGAATAGGTCTAGCGAAAATGAACTCACTTTGACGCTAGTGAAATAGAAAAAAAAATACAATCGCCTTAGTTATATCAGTTTAACTACCTGTGTGATATACATTTACAGCTAAAGCTGATTGTAGAGGCGAAAGGTCACCTATTTTGTTACCCAAACAGGAGTTTTAAGTACTTTTACCAACTTCCAAAACTGACCAGCAATTATTCAGAGAAATTTTAGATATTGTTAATAAGAAGTCAAGCATAAATAAGGCTTCGCAACTATTATTTAGTGCTAACGATTGTTATTTGTTTATTCGTAAATATAATAATTTGCGTCCGTATCGAAAATGTTAATATTTGCCCGGAGTAAAATACAAGATCTATTCTAAAATAAATTTAACCAACCTATAAAGTTGTCCTAATTTATGACAAATATTTTGATACCAAAAGCGGCAAACCGCTAGTCAGATAAAATATAAGATACGAATTATGAACATTTTCATTCATATTTCGAGTAAGAATACTTACTAAAACAAACGGATTAAATGAAATTGGCCTGGATGAAATTAGAATTGGGTAACCCGGCTTAACCTAACGAACCCCTAGGTTGTCTAGGAGTCAAACGTTTGCCTTCACGATTTATAGGGGTTAAAGTTAGAATCACTTTCTCAAAAGATTTATTCAGTTTCGATGTCCATAGAATTCTCTATTACACTATATTAGAAAGTTTCGTTCTTTCGTTAACTTCTATTATTTTGTAAAGTACGTCTTACGAAGTTCGCAGTGAGAGTAAAGTCGGTGTTCGCGTTCGTTGACACTTTACATTAACTAACACAACATCTACTTTCCACAGATGTTTTAGAATTTAATAACAGCGGCGATACTTAATCAGAAAGTATAAAAAGTGATATCTAACTTTTTATACAAGACACGGTATAGAAGTGGGTTTGAACAAAAAAAAATGTTCACGTGTATATGTTCATGAATATTCCCGAAAATTGGCGAGCATCAACGACGTGACCCAAGCTGCCTGCTTTGCATATCCAAAGGACTATGTTTATGCTGAACATAAAAGCAAGCACTGTAATTATTCGCCGAAACCGTAGTTTATTTGTAGACGGCTATTAGTAAGGAATTTGGAGCAAAGTACTTTGCAGTTTAGGTCACTATTTCACCAACGATTATTCCGATATACCTTATCGGAGTTAAGTAATTACTGGCCTAACACCTTTAATATCAAAAGTGTTATTTTGTGTTTATTTTATTCGCATAATTTTGGCCAAAAGCCTTCATCGATTCCGCCAATGACGTAAGCCGAAGGGAATCTTTGGTAACCAGTTTCGAAGAAGAGAGGTGAGCTCAAACGTGGCTTAGGTACTAAATACAACAGCGGGAGGAAAGTGCATTCACACCAAAGTCGGATGACATTAACAAAGCGACTTGGTTTTTACCTTTGATTTTTTAAGAGCTCACATTTTAAGGGGTCTCGATTACGAGTATGAAGGTTTGAAAAAGTGAGTAACTTATGTTGGGATATGTAATACATTATATTGTATCCTATCTTTCTTTATCGTGGGGTAAGTGCTTAACCTGGTTTCAGAGTTTTTAGGCCGCCCATAGGCCTCTGACTTGGCTTTACATGCCGTCAAGAAATATCTCTCAGGCATGCTGGTTTCCTCACGATATTGTCCTTCACCGAAGCAAGTGATAATTATACAATACGCACATGAATCCGAAAAATAAGAGGTGTGTTTCTTGGGTTCGAACTCGAGACCTATGACTTGGCAGTCCAAAGGTCACAGGACTAGGTTATCACTGCTGATAGTATTGTATCTTATCAGACCTTTTAATAAACAAAGTCCCTACAGGTTCCAAGTCCAGTACATAGGTACATTATCAACATTAAATGGTAGTATCGTGTTTACGTTTAAGCAAGCTTATAAATGTGGTGATGATGATGTGATGAAGACTTTTAAGAATTCGAGTTTTATTTCAAAATATTTAAGATTGCAGTTACATCGCGTAACAAAATTATTGCAAACTAGGCCATCTAACAGGCAGGTACTGAATAATCACCTATTGCAACAACTTTTTCCAACCAAATCTATCTAAATTCAGGCAGATTTAGGCATTAAATCAATAACTTAAACCAGTTTCTAGTACAAAAGTGACAGACTCAGATAGTTAACAATTGGCAACAGTAACAAATCGATTTGAATTGTGCAAATCCATCCATCATGTCGGTTGCAATCAGTTACTTTAATGCAATTAAAACATTAATTCAATTAATTATTAATTGGACTAAATGTAGTTTTCATGCTGTGATTCAGGATCAGCATGTGAAAATGTGTTTTTTGTTCATTAACTATGAATTTTGTTTTAATTGACAGACTGAAAAGATAAATCCTTCATCACGAATTGATATTGATCATTGTTTTTATACTATACGTCCAGTGTGTTAAACATAGGCTCTTACATATACTGCTACCATAAACTACATCAATATAGTCTGAATACGTAATCGGACTTAGGGTCCATATTCCGTTGTCATTTATTTACAAAATGGACCTCCATAACAAAAGTTCGCAGTATAGGCTGCCAGACAACATGATACCTAATCTATCGGTAGCATAATATTATCAGACTATCCGTAGGTATATAATTAGATCAAACATCTGATCGTACATGCACGTCTTAAGATGCCATAATTATCTAATCAAAGATACGCTAATGAATGGCTCGAACAAAAATCAATTAAGAGGATCAGGTTATTGTTTGTTATGCTTTCGGGCGATGAGTTAACAATCTTGTATTATTACGATGTTAGTAAATCGTGCGTAACTTTTAGGTCTTATCAGGCAATTGTAATATTCGAATATTTCGATTCGATTAATCGATCATGTGAATTCTCATACTGGTTCTGGCTGAATACATTTTTTATTTTATTTGGTGGCAATTATGCGGGTGGTTATCACCTCAGTCCGACTTTACACACTGCTGGGCCTCTCTTTGCTCTAGCCCAGCTCCACGTTCCGCCAGTCTCATCGAAGATGTCCCCAATGGTCAACTTGATGGACTTGAAATCCGCTACAATTCCTGAAAAAAAAAACATTTCATGTCTTTTCTTTAATAAAAAGAAAGCCTTAATACAAAGTTACAAAACGAAGAACACAAACTTAATCACCCTATAATTGAACAAAAAGTAACTGCAGATAAAATGCAATGCAAAATACATTGTAAGAGAGATCGCGTGCACCCAGAACCTTACATTACCATTCTTTACGCGGGACATTAACATAAACAAACATTTATAACTAGCGAGCCAGCAAAGCGGCGCGCTCACATTAACGCTGGGTGCATTCAATGAGCGCGTTGTTCCCACACGATTTGTACTCGGAAACCTCTGTGATGTTCATGTGCGCCTGGTACGTGATTTTACTTGTCATATTATGACTACGAGTATGATGTTTTTTATAATGACCAATTCACGCGATATTGCAAAAATGGGCCATATGGTGCGAAGTACTAGTTATAGTTCGCAAACTAGGGTGCTGGATATATGAAACCATGATTGATATGATGATACCTTCATCCGCAGCATGGTATGTCAGATTAACAAGTAACAAAGCTACACTCACATTAACGCTGGGTGCATTCAATTGTTCTCACACAACTTGTGCTCAGGACCTTTCTGATGTTCATGTACTCCTAGTACGTGATTTTTCTTAACATGGATTTATGGGTAGGTATTACGGCTGAAATATTGGGCACATGGGTTTTAGAGTCAGTTAGCATGCCAATTGGTTCTAATGTGTAAAGTTCCAGTTAAAGTTGCCGGAAAACACACCTTGATTTTATCACTTGAATGATAATTCAACAATTACTCGACACAGGTTTGTAACACGATAACTAAGGCAAAATGTTCCAATATGTTTTAATTGTAAGTAAATTAAGTATCTTATATTATCGTCTCGATAACGTCTCTTAATCCTTGCCAAAGCTTTTCTGAAGTTATGCAACAACTGTCAGAGAAAAGGCACATGAATCGAATGCTTCTTATTTTATGAAAGGTATTAGAAACAATCAAGGGGATACCATTATTTTAGTTTGAGTTCGTAGTAGTTTATTACTGCGAGCTTTCTTCTTAGACCCATCATTACTGGTCGCAGCCTCAGGGCCTCTATGATTAACACTAGAAATTCTTGTTGCATAGAGAAAAGCCTGCCCCGTACTTTATACACTTCGACACATCCCTACCCACTCCGATAAAGGCAAACAAACGTATTTGAAGTGGCTTTGACAGACACCGCAAGATCTTGAAGCAAGACATTATGGACAAGTTTTTCGTGTAAGTCTTTACACGAAAAAGGAGTGAAAGTGAGCGTTCAGGATTAAAATTGACTCCGTTAAGAGGTTGAATAGGGTTTGGAATTTTGTACGCAAGTTATTCTTTTTTACAATATAATAAACCTAGTCCAACTAAAAAATATTTATTGCAATTCGTCTTATAGTTTTTGAGATATGCGCGGACAAACATAAATCCATAAACTAATGAAATTTGGCACACATGTGTAGAAACTGGTATTGACTAACAAATACGAAAAAAATGCAATTCTGACAATATTACATAAATACAGGTCGAATTGATAAGATTCTTTTTTTGAAGTCGGTAAAAAATCACATCGACTGTACGGCTTGTCACAAAAAAAATATATATAAAGAGGTATGTTAAAGCCTGAAAAAAACAAAAAATCAGAATCATGTAACTGTATTCAATAGTCGATCGAGCACCGCTAACTCGTTCAATGCACTTCATGCCCATTTAACGCAAATATGTTTGTGGGCTCAGTTGTCTTGCAACATTGTGTAAGAATAGTACACTTGTACCATTTTTACGTGAACATTGCATGCACGTTAAAATTATGCAAAAGTAGTTTTAAGTTAGTCTCGCCCGAATGACGATTAAGATGCAAATAAAGATTATGAGCCTAGACCCTAACTTTCGTGTCTAGTGTCAACTGGTTTTGGAGCTAAAAATACGCAATAAAGAAATAAAAAGGCGAATTTATCTTGTACAAGTGTCATTTACACGCTTATTTGGGTAGAGAACTATTTTTGCACAATTAATGTAGTAACCGCATTTCTCAGAGAATCTAGTTCAGCTTTATTTTATTATTCTGAGCTCTTGCACTGAAGACCTCTTCAACATCAGCTTGAACCGTCTCAAAATTATAATTTAAATTAAAAACTGACAAACTAATTTCGGTAAATTGAGTGGCGTCGGAGCCATCTTGATATCCTAGTAACGAAGCGACTAATTGGAAATTTACATGGAGCCAACAGTTTAGGAAAACGCTCAAACCAAGGGGGGTTTGAGCGTTTTCTACTGTACTTTGTGAAATTTTCATCACTGTACCTACTTACATCGGTAAACGTTACAATAACATACATGTAGAAAGAAGGTAGCTGATAATTTATTTAAAGTTCAAAATAGAGATTATTTTCAAATAGTCGGTGATGTTTTTATTGATTAAAAATCAAAGGTAAAGTAAAATTTTTTTCATTGGTCGCCGGACCAATGAAATAGTGTGTTATAGTGTATAATAAATAGTGAAGTAGTGGGTTGTAACCACTACTGGACCAATGAAAAAAATAATTATAATAAATAGTGAAGTAATGGGTTGTAACCACTACTGGACCAATGAAAAAAATGACAATAAAAACTTACGCTTTACAAAAACAAATTTTAAAAAGACAAACCTAAAACGCAATATTAACATCAATCAATAAATTCATTCTATTTTATTATAGTAATTAAAACTTATTTACACAACAGGCCACGTTAATTGACCCTCGTCATATTCGGTCATTAAATTACCTCAGCCCATACGTTTGTCCATATGACGTGTTATCTAATAACAAATCGTTACTCCATCTATAAATATACATCTTCACGAATAACGTGACCATTAATATCGTTTAGCGTCGAATTTGTATTTAAAATGGGCATAAGCTTGTAATCATATCAAGCATAAATTAGTTTTAATGAAATTATGTATGCATATTTGATTTAAGATTTCGTTTAGTAGGCGATATTTGATAACCAGCACTTTAGGTATTCCTTAAGTCCTCAATAATTTTAATATCATCCTGTTATTTTTGTAAAGGGCGTTTGCATGATAGCTTAGACAGATATTAAGTGAACCCAGAAACATTATTATCGTTACACGAAAACTTTAACCCCTAAAGAACAAAAATCGAGCAACAACGCAGAAATTTATTTCTTATACATCAGACCTGAAGGAATTCATCGTGCGCCTACTTTTCTCAACCAACAAAAAACCTAAGTGTAAGCCTTCAATAGCTGTTCCCCACGACATCGTCCGACCGCATTTCTTTTATTTTTGAAGTTCGTCATTAAAAGGCTGTACTTTTTAGTCTGGTCACAGCCACAGCCAGTGAAACTTCTTCATCTCTCGACGTCGCAAAAAACATACAAAAATAATAAAAGTCTTAATTGCGATTCTGCAATTAATCCACTGGCAGAAAATTGGCTACGTTTTTCCATTGAGTACCTACTACTTAAGTTGTTCAAACAGTATTTTATATATGGAAAAATATTGATGTTTTAACAAGCAAAAATCAAATTGAACTTTTCAAAATGTTTATTTACTTTCCAATATATTAATTTTATGGCAAGTAAAAAGTAAACATAAAGGCAATCACACTAAAGGCAATCGGAATCACACATTAAACATAATCTCAATCGTAGTGCACAACACGGTTTAAGGTCAAATAGCTCCTTACGACTTTTTCACTTGCAATAAGTAAAGAAAAAAATCTCATCGTTGACATTTTAAAATCATAATTACTCTTGCAGTAATTTGTCTTGAAGTTCTTTGTTACGTAAATCGATCAAATATTCGTCAACATCAAATGTTTGAATATTAAATGAAACTCACAATACCGATATTCAAATTATGTAAACGATAAATCAAACAATTTATACTCTATTGATGCAAATAATGTAACTTGAGGTCTTTGACCGAGCTTGGACATTAAAATTAAATAAATTAAAACGTTCTAATAGCATAATATAAGGAAAACCGACGTGTAAACTAAACAGAGCCTTGAATGCAGAAGCCATAACTTGACTCCCTTCAATTAATATGATCCAAGTCACGATTTTCCATAAAAGAAACATGATTCGATGAAACGTGGCGTTTACAAGACTTCTATTTTTTTTTTGGTAACTAACTGTGTTTTTGTTATTGTTCAACAACGCCAAAATTAATTGAATCAACATTTGGAGGAAAATAATGTATGTATATTAACATAGAGATACTGGTAAATCTAAAACGTTCTCAGGTCAACAAACCATCAATCGCGATTTAAACTAACTTTTTACGCGACAAAAACTCAAATATATAAAACAATCCTTCTACCACACTTCTAACACCATTACATAACGGCAGGATACGATAAAGAATTCAAGCAGCACATTTATCCTATAATACATGCATGAACTAACAAGTCCCTCTACAGTCACCATCTATATCAATAGGCATTTGCAAATACGCGCGAATGAACAGGTTTTGCGCAGAAGGATTTATTCTATACTGAATCTGTGTCAAGATCAAGGAGTAAAAACTCGTTTGTTAGTCATCATACTATGTTTACTTACAGACGTCAGTGACCCACAAAAATTTATGAGACGAGAGATGATTGATAAAAAGCCATTAACTTTTGTTTGTGTTGCTTTCGAAACTTCTGATATTCATTTGCAACCATGGAATAAAATGTACGTAGAGTTTTCAAACATATATTTTAAAGTTGCGTTATTTGTTTAATTAAATTCAACTACACGTTTTCATTAATAAAATAAAAACTATTATCAAAAACGCTTCCAATACTTTAGTCAAGTATTTGATCATTGCTTTACGTAATGCATCTATATTTCTATGTAAAGAAGATATCTAAGAAGATAACAACAAGAATAAAATCATTCTTAAACAAAGAACGAAGCTTCATCTAAAATACAAAAGGCATATTCCGAACTGAGTATTGGAATAACTTACAAATTGCGTCCAATTTGTACAACGGATAACACAAAATAATGGCGAGGCGATAGTCGATACCTAGTAAAGTTCGAGACTTAATCTCGAGTCGAGATTACTGGGAGCCAGCGGGCTATCTAGTACACACGGTGTAATAGACAAGCATGCAGGAAACTTATTGTACTTTAGCAGAGATGCGAATTTACTGAAAATATCTTAGGTAAGTCCTTTCTGCCCCTAATACCTAGCGTGTTACGCATGCTATATCAATGACAGTTGCTAAATAGTGCATAAATAATTACACAATAACGTAACAAATCAAAAAACATGAAAATATTTTTTGATTATGCTTCATACATGAAATAGTATAAAACATACTTTGGTAATGTTTTGTTTTACTTTAGTTGCTGAAATAAATGAATTTTATTTATTTATTTACGCTTCATGGATAGGGTGTTGTAGCGCAGCTCGACAGATATCTATGTTCAGTTGTGGAATGTGATAGGCTGGTAAACTCATTGATATGCTTCATGCGTGACATTTATACATAGTTTAAGGCAGTGAAAAATACTAAGACATTTGTTTCCAAACCACGTTAGGTTGATGCTTAGACAACACACAAAAAGATAATAATAATAAAATCACACCTGTAATTCCCAAAGGGTGAGGCAGAAGTGTAGTGTAGTATTTGTTAAAACCCTATATAATAGAGGGCGAGCCTAATGCCATCAACCGAGCACAAATCCAGACTCGTGGCTGCTACTGAGAAACTCCTGAGGAAACCCAATCATAATTTGCTCAATCATGGTTGACCTGCCAACTTAACTCTTTCGCCGCGTGTACCTAGAGTACATAGTCTGCCCATTCCGTTACTTAACAAGTTCGACGGTTCGACCTGAACCATGCACTTTTATACAGCCAGAACAAAATGAGCCAGAAGCACCTCGACTATAACTTTTAAATTTGATGAACAGCTACTTTAATACTTTGATATTGTGAGAATATTTTTCACCCGCTGCACTTTCCTCTGTTGTGGAAGTTTATAAGATCGCGTGCTTCGTGAAGATATATTTTGTGACGTTTAAAGCGATTTAGGTTTAATTGAATGGGCGCTGTACCCTAGTTTCCTTACAATGTAAGTGTAGCGGCGAATGTATTAGATGTTGGATATTTTGGAATTTATAAAAGTACTAGGTTTTGCCCGCGGTTTCCCTCGCGTTAATTTAGAATTTGACAATCAATTCACGTTGTACTCTTTTTGAAATTCTAATCCTAACTAATATTATAAATGCTAAAGTACCTTTTTTTTTTTTTTTTTACCGATGGGAAATCATCGAATAACCCCTCCCGCTCTGGGCTGAGCAGGAGGGAGTGTCAAACTTTTACTGACTAAAACCCATCCATGTTCCTTCCTTTGCCCTTTGTGTTCCAGGGCCGCGGTATCTCTTTCGAACAGTCCCGCAACCCTGGCAGGCGTCGGTCCTCCCTGTTTGCTGACTCTCCTTGAGGCGCGCGTGGAACACGAACGCGCCGTCGACACGGCCTGTCGTCATAAGATGGACGGACGGCGAGCTAGCCCATAGCTCACCGTCCACAGGCCCGCGCCTACGGTGGCCGGGGGCCACCACGTGGGCCCCGACGCCCGGTGCGTCTCCCGCGGCGGCTGGGACGTGAGGTTCTCTCCCTCTCACGTTCCGCCACCTCCTTCGCTAGCATGACTGCTTCGCAGAAGGAGGTGACGGCGTCCCATTCCGTCTCGCTCCGGACCATGGATTGAACCAAGGCCGGAAGCGAGAGGTCGCCGCCGCCGATCGCCGCTACGAGGACACGGCGGTGCTCCGCCCACGCGGGCCAGATCTCCACCGTGTGCTCCACCGTGTCCTCCGGTCGGTCCTCACAATGGTAGCACCCGGGCGTTTCCTCCCGCCCGATTCGGTGCAGGAACCTCCCAAAACAACCGTGTCCGGTGAGGACCTGCGTCAGGCGGAAGGTGACCTGCGTCAGGCGGAAGGTGATGCTAAAGTACCTAAGTTTGTTTGTTTGTTTGTAACCTGTTCACGCCTAAATCACTGAATCGACCATCCTATAGTTTTGCATATACTCGTACGTTGTCAGATGTACAGAAACGGACATAAGTTACCTTTCATCCCGAAAAAAATACTGTTCCTGAGCAAAACAACAAAAACGTTCTTATGATAATAGATGGCGCCACGTGTCTTTCGAATCATTTTTTAATTATATCATTACAAGTAGAGTACAACCCGAATTGATTGTCAAATTCTAAATTAACACGAGCAAAGCTGCGGGCAAAAGCTAATACAAAAAAACTAACAGATGGGTACATAAACATGTGTAAGGACGAAGCAATTTCAAACTTCGTTTCAACTTTGAAGTAATAACTGAAACGATTGTAACATACGATTTCTTATGAATACAAATAGAGTAATTTATACTTGTCCCTAGTGCAACGCTGTATTTCTGAGTATAATATTTTCAACATTCCACCAACCGTATTGATATTACCCACATGATATCCAGAGTTTTGATTGTTTGTAAACAAAATCATTCAGCAAAATAACATGCAATAAAGGTTATTTTGAATCGAGAACTAAGACGAATTTGTGATTATTCATTCATTAAAATTGTCATTCAATTCGAAAGTAAGTATGAGCTGCTCTGTATTAACAAAGTCCATGTAATACTAGAAAGCTCGACTCAATTAATTAGACAATTATTACTTGCCCTATAAAACGAACACTATTTATTTTTAAGTCCTCTATAACGAACAGTATGTTCTACCAGAAACGAACAAAGCTGAATCATGTAATTTATGTTTAAAACAACTTTAAACATTTACTTATTTCCTTTAAGTTCAACATTATACAGTTACATTCGATAATAAGATTTCAACTAAAGAACAACATTTATAATCACAATGCTCCCCAGATGATTATTAATGCGGTGAGTTACGATCATGCGCTGGCGCACGCGACTCGTCCAGTTCCGGACTGTGCGACTTTCCAGTGAAAGCGACAAACGCTTCACGGAACGCGCCTTTAGGGAATTTATCCAATGCTCATCTGAATTGATGGTGATTACGATTTTATGGGTATTTTCAGCATAATTTAAATGGTAGTCAGTGGCCCAAAAGTCTGACAGCCAGTCTTACCGAGGGTTACGGTATTACTAACTTCTTACTAGGTTGTGCAAGTCAGATAGGGAGTCGCTCTATGGAAAATACTATTACTCAACTGCACTCGGTAAGATTGGAAACCAGCTCCAATAAATTTGGAACAAGGCTAGGCAGATGATTATGATTTTCAGCTTAATTTTGACGGTATATCAGTTTTGGATGCAATTGTCGCTCCATGTAAAATACTTGTATTCAGCTGCATCCGGTTAGACTGAAAGCCGAACCCAACATAGTTCGGAAAAGACTAAGCAGATAATGATGGATGCACTGGTCGCTGCTGTTTTTTACCACCGTTGTAGAGCAGAAAAATATCTGTCATTAGGTGTTCCAATATTTTGACCATACGAATACAGTTTATGCGGTCAGTTAGAATAAGCAAATGTAGTTGATTTATTTACAGTCTGATTGGCATTGATGATAAACGATGTCCACGTATGTCTACTCCAATAAATTAAAATTAACGAACCTGTTCCTAAAAGGAAACCAACAAAGTACAGACGTCAGCACATCAATCTACCTGAAACTGTAAAATTTTCTTTATTGACCTTGAACTAATGCTGTAGCGATAAAGTTGAAAATCTTTTGAAGAAATTTGACAGATTGTAGTAGCTTGATGTGCTGGAGTTTATATAATTACAGTCTTTTAGAATACATGTCTTCAAAATACACCTTACCCACCTTTAAAAAACCCACTGAATATAAGCAAAACATCTTCTATGCTACCTACAATTAGAGCGGTTTTTGAATATGAATCAAATTGTTTGCAAACATATTCGATACAATCAAGACCCCAGCGGACGGCGACTCTCACTGAATCGGTATTCGATGCAAGTAACATATTGAATAACAGTGCAACTCGGCCACATATGGTTGGTTGATATGAGGAAAATCATGCAGTTTTTTTATACATTCACTGTGAAACCATAAAAAGTACATAAAACTTCGTGTATTTTGCCGGTACGAATTGATTATCATGCACAGATTATGCTTCAGTGACGAGGTTAGGTCAATGAAATCAGGACTGACCAAAGGGTTGACGATATCATAAAAGTCGCAGGTAATGCCAAAAGGAGGGACGCATAGAACCGGGAAGTGTTTTAGAAGTAAGATGAGACCTTATACCCAGTAGTGGATGAATCAAGGCAAAAAAATGAAGATGTTAATCTGGACTTTAGAACGCCAGTTACCCTCTTTTTTTTACGGATGGGAAATCATAAAATGACCCCTCCCACTCTGGGCTGAGCAGGAGGGAGTGTCAGACTTGTACTGACTAAAACCCATCCATGTTCCTTCTTTTGCCCTTTGTGTTCCAGGGCCGCGGTATCTCTTTCGAACAGTCCCGCAACCCTGGCAGGCTACCGTCTTCCCTCAGTCATTATGCCTGTAACTTTAGTGGTCCCACACCTTCTTACACATAACGTACCATCACTCCTGACATCCCCGAAGGGTTTGGCAGAAGTGTACCCATTAGTACATCCATATTTCACACCACCACACCATCATTACACCTAGTTTGTGACTATTCAAGAGTGCCTGAATGGTATATCACTACATAGTATAAAACAAAGTCGCTTCCCGCTATCTGTCCCTATGTATACTTAGATCTTTAAAACTACGCAAAGGATTTTGATGCGGTTTCTTTAATAGATAGAAGGATTCAAGAAGAAGGTTTATATGTATTACATTGCTCCCGTGCGAAGTCGGGGTGGGTCGCTAGTTTGAAATAAATGTTTGAAATACATCATTAATGAACCGGAGCCACTTCATGGCTTGTGATTAGCTATGTAGTTTCTGTGAGGTTTTGAAGCTAAATACCCTAAATAAATTCTTCTATTGTTGACAGCGATGCCTGAAAATCGCATCGTAGTAAGGGAATAATTTTTAATTTTATTTTTTATTGTTATAGCGGCAACAGAAATAATAATACACATTCTGTGAAAAATTCAACTGTGTACCTGTTACGCATCATGAGATACAGCCCGCTGATAGTCAGACGGACTGATGGACGATCAGCGGAGGCTGAGTATTAGTCCGTTGGTTACCCTTCGGGTACTGAACTCTAAAAAGAGGCTTGATAATACATAATACGGTGACCAGTTCAAGGAAGTCGTAATACCAACACAACATCAATACCTAGATCTAAGAGCATATACCATAACGTTGTTCAATACGCAACCGTATTACATGTGATGTGCAACTTGCACACAACCAGTACAAATTAACTGACAGATTTATTTAGTTCGATAAAACTAGTTACAAAAGTATGTACACTTGTTTACAATTTAAATAGGAAGCTTAGTTTAGTATAAACAAAGTTGTTTTTAAACCCCGCCATAGTAGCTGTGATGTAAGCTGCACTGTAAAGTAATAAATATAAAGATGGCATTCAAAGCAGCAATTTAGTCTAGGCGAAGAATCGTGATTTCCAGTGTTAGAATGTGAACTCTCTCCTATAATTCAAACTAACTAGTATTTCATTCGAACTAGGATTAGTATTAGTATACATCAATTATGAATTGATAGTCTTTAAAAAATAGAAAAGAATTCACACAAACGTTGAAACGTTTGGCGGCACGGTTGGCGTAGTGGCTGAGCGCTTGGCTGCTACGCTGCGTGTCGCGGGTTCGATTTCCGCACGGAACAAATATTTCTATGGCTTACATGGAGTTGTTCCGGGGAAATGTTTGTAAACGCACCCATGACACAGGAGAAATTTCTATGAGGGTCAACGGATCTAAAAAAAAAATCCCTGAGCTTTGTTTCTTTGACGCTCAAAAACAACTCCTAACTTGACCAGTAACTAAATATCAAAAGGCACTCCACTCAAACCTACATTCTTACAACCACGACAATATTCTCCAATCTCGACCGGTCACTATTCCATCTAATAATATTTCACCCGAACTCCAAGTGATTATCTCGAATGGTTGCACTGTAAGGAGTCTCGAGTCTCGAATGCTGCGCCGCCGATGTCCGGGCACACCCGAACTAAGGTAATTATAGACCAGCTGGTTGGCACATCACGTCTTGCTTATAGTACTGGTGAACTAGTTAATACTTAGGAGTTAAAGCTGTTGTTTTGGCAAGATTTTCTTGTAATAAAAGGCTGTCGTTTTTTATGTTGTGCAGTTATGATGAACAGGGAATTGTGTGTGTTATGATGCGGCTTCAGTGCTGTCGTTAAACTTTAACTACAAATAGCTGACGCGGCTCCAGACACCAGATCAGATCTGTTAGTGTGCAGGGTCCGAAACTGGTCCGAAATTAATCCGTACCAGCTTGACTGATACTTTACTACTTCAAAACAAAAGCGATGCCAATGTCAAATTATTCCCGTAAAGGTCTAGTAGCCTGTTGAATGGAGGAATTTTAAAACAACAGTCTCATAGTTGTTTTTTCCTTCTCATAGCAATTACATGTAAAATGTATTAAACGTAATACGAGCTACACCATACCTGCCTATCTTCATTACATCTCCCATTAACAGGGCAAACAAAGGACAATCGTTTTAAATCGTCGCGCACAGAAAACTTATTTAAGTCCCCGTATCTAAAGTCTCGATCGAAACAAAAAGCAAGTTTGGAACGTCGCGAGACTCCCAGTGCGTCGTGAGACTTAATCAGCCGCTTTCAAAGTGCACTCGACGTCCGTGCGAGCTCTTAGCTAGATGTTTCTGCCTCGTAACCAACTTGATTAAAACTGGCAGCCGGGACGAAGCAAACTGGCCACTTATTTCAACAAACCACCCCTTTTAGCAGCTGCAACACGTCTATTATGTTTCGTTTTCGTATTAGCCATGTTTGGGACGTTTCTTTTTTTTTTTTTTTTCATCCAGTGTTTACACTGAGAGTCCACAGGATAAATTACCTGGTCCACTCATGGTTGTTTCTGCAACTGCCAGAGATAAGTGAGTTCTAAGTGGTGACATTTGAATGGAAAATCGTTTAAAATAATATTGCTGCTTTCAATTGATTTTAACGCAATGCAGCATTAAAGTGGGCAATTTTCCCGCCCACTACGTAAACCGTTAAAATACCCCACCAGCAAATAATTTTTCATTGACTATTATTTGTACATTATTATTACACATGAAAATACCACATACTTAACTATTAACATACTTTACAGGCACTGCTCACTCATAAAATATAGTTGAAAATAAAATAATATTGTTAATACTCATTGCATAAGTAAAGCTTTTTAATATTCATTGAAACATTATTTCCAATCAAGGAGTCTAGGAGTCCACTTGCAATTTTTCATGTTATTTAATTATATTGCAATATGAAAGATGAAAGTTTAAATGTAATCAATTTAATATTCTTTTTGTAAATCTTAGTAATATATTTGCAAAGGATATTATTTCCGGTTAAGAAGTGCAGGAGTCGCTTTTTTGTCGTGTAACTTTATATTAATATGCAAAATCATAATCGATATTTTGTTTATGAAAGCCGAAGTAATGGTTTTAAGATCATACATTTAGACGGGTATAATTTATCACTCCTAATACAACAGATTGACGGTGTTATGACTGCTATAAATACGGTATAAATAACCAATCAATCATTGCTACTGGGCTACTTCATACTCTCTCTTTTTTTAATGTTAACTGCGTACTATAAATTAATGGGCACTTGTCATTTAGTATTATAAAAAATAAATATTATTTGACTGTTATTCTCAATGTGTTCCCAATTGAACACTTTATTTATCGATTAATGATGATTCGTTTACATAATATAATATTCAAAGATATTCTTAATATTGAATTGAGTTAAGAAATAATTGTATTTAAATACCTTTATTTATTTATTATGATAACGTAAATGAATTATTTCAAACATGTATTGTTAATTATTATTTTTATAGTTTTTATTAACAATAAAGAAAAAAAACCCTCTTCCCCTCCTTGCCATTAAACGTAAATTTCAAATTCATGATTCTGATGATCGTGAATTATAATCATGAATTTACAATCGAGAATAAAGTCGAATCAACTCAATTCTTGTCTGTTCTTAATTTGTTAATCAACTATTACTAGACCACCGTGACTTATCTGAATTATAAACTATTGCCAACTTAACTGTAGGTAATCAAATAATCACATAAAAACAAATACTGCACATTTACTTTATTGCCACATAATAATTTTCCTCTACAAAAACATATCTCAGATTATCCTTTGTCATTCCTTGACCTAAATGTTTAATATAAAGTCCTTTGTATAGGTAATGTGAGTAACGTTTACGAACACCATACTGAATGTTTTTTATGTTGATTGAGGTACATTATGGACGACAATAATATGCCTGTTTACGTTTTAAGTGCAGTAATTGTGAAGTCATTGGAGACAATGGTATCTAATAAATGGCAAGATTCATTAGAATAGATTATTGCAGTTATAAAATTACGGGTACTAATCGAAATCGGGAAGCGTTCTATCTTTGTGACGTTATTCATATTAAATAATATTTCAAAGAACTACTCTAGTGAAGCCTATACGTATTTAGATTTCTCCAACAGCGTGTTGTTTTTTTTTAAACATGAGGTTCTAATAAAGAACTCTTTTTTTTTTCTTTTCGGTTGGCAACAAACTGCTAGCTCCTGAACTAAAACTGTCGTCACATCCTGTGAACAAGTTAACCCGTTAACATTTATTTTCTAAGTCAACTGTCATAGAATTTTTCAAAGCAGTTATACAATAATTGCGATGGTGATTATTAACTCGGTACTGATGCAAATCACGGCAATGACACTTGCGTAACTTCGTACTAATAGTTGGCAAGTACAGCGAATCGATCTAGATCGCTCGCTCTAGTGGAAAAGAGTTCAACGCACGCGCCTACACCTCTGCGTTTGCGCACGCGTCGTAATTCTCAATTAGCTTTCGTATCAATATTCCTTGCGATTTGGTGTGATATTATTTAATACTTTTTAGGTGATAACCTTGTTGTTGCCTTTACTTTTTTTAAGTGTTTCATAGTTGTCAAAAATTGAATCATTCATGATTTGAAAGCAACCATCGGCCATTGAGAAAAACTATTTATTAGTATTATATTAGGTACTTAAACGGAATAGCTACTATTGGTAGGTTAATTCAATTCATTTTAATGCTAAATCAATATTATTTACTTACAAATTGCTCATCAATGAACGTAGTAATATTCTTCAAATAAATACCTACTTACAGAGAATATTGTGGATAAATCACTGAACAAAGAAACGAATGAACAAACAGTCAAGAAAATCATACATCTTTAGTCATCAAACAGCTTATATTTCTAGGTTTATTCTAGAAATACAAGTTGTGGTTAGCGGTGTTAAAAAATCCTTTACTCTGAAATTAACCAACATTTTATTTTACTCACGTACCTACATACATAGATGTAATGTATATACACATTACAGTTTAACAAAAACCTAAGACCAGACCACATATGACGTAACCGGAACTAAATGATCTCGTAATACGAGCGATCGGGTTGGATTAAGTTGGCGTTAGATAAATAGTGTCACTTGTAGCTCTCTCCGATTAGTGGAGGCTGCGCGATTGCAACTAGTCCGCTTTCTTCCGTGCATCGGACTCTTGGAGTATATCGAAGATAGAAACATACTCAAGTAACTGGTAAAATATCGGAAAACTTTCCGAATATTCTAGTCGATATTTCTCGTGGACTGATATTAGATTGCCAATATCCTTTAAATAACTAGATATTACGGAGATAGACTTAAAATTAATCGAAACATTTCAACTTTATTCACATAGTTAAATTAGACTACGGGGGGTCTTCCGAGAATAGGTAACATAACATCGTCTTTTTTTAGGAGTCGATTAAAAATTTGCCACATTGTTTACGATTACTTAGTTGCCCTAGCCATATAGAGTAATATGATTAATCATACTTATTTACCCGGCTGTACAGAAGAGTTATGTTTTCATTATTTGTTGATATGCCACAATGCATTATAAAGCGGTTTATTTAAATTTCACCCTCAATTTCGAGATTTCCGACTAACTGACTGAGAAGCTTTACTTCAAAGCTATTAATATCATCACCGGTTCTCGGTAACCTTCTGAAGCTTGAGCTCAGAGCGTCTAAGTCCTTCTCAATACTCTAGTTATAGGGAAACACACAACGTTATTCAATGAGGTAATCCTCTCATATAACACTCTGGTTCGGTTATCAATTCCTATAAGTTACATATACATAAGAGGCGACCAAGAAATTCTCAGTATCGTGGAAATACCTCCTTAATACTCGCTTCTTGGTGTCCAGTCGTTTCTTTTACTAGGTTAAAGGCGTGGAATTAAAAGATTAAGTACCTTTGAGAAAATGTTTGCTTGCAACCTTGATAGGATTTTTACTAGTAAGAATAAAACAATTAGTGACTATGAACATATTTTTACATAAAAATTTAGTAACAAAATTATCATCTGTATGTCAAAAAAATGAAGAGTTAGTCTAGTTATCAATCAGTATTGCTAATTATCCGATAAATATCATGATAATTATCAAAGAAATTAATAATTTTGATTATTTCGAACTCTGCTTGTTACTTATTCTTGCTTTAATGGGAAGCTGCATATTCCCCGAGTATCATAGGCTATATTTAAAGCAATTTATACCATTCCCGTGGGATATTTTCCGACCATAATGGGACCGAAGCCGCGATCAAAAACTAGTTAAAAGCAATTAGTAATCTACCTCATTTTAAAAAATACGTCTTTCATTGCCCCGGGTGCCACAAGGTCGCTTAGTTCTTGCGGTACTGCCAACATTTTGACAATGACAATTCTAAAAGACGACATGTACCCGCTATGGAAGGAATGTATTTAGAATATGTTTAACCTTTTCGTACCTCGAGTGTCCGTGTTGTAAGTGGCTAAGTAATTGTATCAGGAAGAGCAATCGTATACGAAATAATAGGAGGTATTGTAAGCATTTATTAGCTTGTCAGACGTAACGATTAAGGTTGGTCACACGCTATGAACTCTTGCATTCCTATAGGTGATATGTTTTCTAATTAGTAGGCGATGACTTGGTTTATTATGTTTCAAGTGTTGGTTAAGCCATTGAACGTACAATATAGGTAGGTACAGTGAGAGGTTTACGTTACCCGACCCCTCTTCCTCTCTTGTTCATTGTCAGAAGAGTAGTTAATGCAGGACACTGAACGTCTATTTTTTCTTGAATTTTTCTTTGGAACCTACCTCCCCCCCTTACCTACAAAAACTACCTTCTTCGATTCAAAAAGAAACTATGTGTGTTGATATCTATTTATTTTATATATTTAAAATAGGTACACCAACAGTACTTACATTTTACATTTTACACTATAAACATACACGTTAGGGTTCTGATGTAGGAACCAATTACAGGTGTACATCATTCACGAGTACAATAAAGCTAAAAAGATATCGTCAAATTCACGTCACAACTACTTTTCATTCAAAAGATCTGAAATCTAATAAAGCAGGAACTGAACGAGATCTAGATCCTCATATTAACTACAAGGTTGGCCTTGCTCTGAAAGTACGTATAACATAAATTTCTAGTTTACCAACTTTTAGGAAACACAATAATACTAACCTTGAAAACACAATCCAGTTTCCGTAACTTTAATACGTAATTATATAATAATCACGAATAAAATCGTATCTAAGCTAAGGCTAAAATTAGCTCAACCATCATTTGTGAAGGCATTTATTTATAACTTAAACTGATTTATTTTATAATAATTATAAAGACTTATCGAAGCCTTGAGTCACGGATAGTATTGTTATAAGTGGCGCGGTGCGTCCGGTGTCTATAAAATTATTATGTAGAACATACGTTGGTATTCTACATACAATTCTATTGCATGAAACTAGCAATAGAATTGTATGCTAGCAAAATGTAGATGCACATAACTTCATAACACGACGCCTGTAATCCCCGAAGGGTCTGGCAGAGGTGTACCTAATTATAGTACACCCACATTTCGCAAGTTATGTTAAAATCCCATGGAATAGACTATAGACTATTGCCATCAACCGGGCCCAGATCCAGACTCCGTATGATGCTGCTGAGAAATTCCTGATGGAAAAACCTGATAAACTTTTGCCCGACCCGGGAATCGCACCCAGGACCTCTTCCTCAGCAGTCGCGCTTGCGACCACTACACCAAAGAGGCAGAAAATGTAGACTCACCTTTGTCTAATCCTTCTAGGTATATAGATAAAATGTCATGACATAATATCTCGTAATTTTATATTTTTACATCTATAGCAAAAAATAGCATAAAGTTTAATCCATTTAATAATAATAATAATCTGTGGCTCGGATGTCAAATTGACGTGACATAAAATTTTCTAAAACCAATTTAATTTAATATTTTTACCACATTTCTTCAACAAAACGGTTTAAATAACAAAATAATGAGAAGAAAAAAACAAAAACTTTATCAAAATTAAACGAAACCACCGGAATATTCGAAAAATGAAAATACCTAAAAGAAAATCAATGCCATAAAACGTCATACTATTAAGATGCTGACCAGAAGCCGAGCCAAACAACAGGCACACCCACCATCTCCGGGCTCGTCGCTCAGCTCCGCCTCGCAGCCGCCGGGACGCGCCACATCCGTGAGCATCGTGTCACCGGTCGCTGCAGTTGCGTCGAGCTCGAGCGACGAGTTTTTCTCCCCGCCGTCGACACCACCACCACCATCGCCTCGACGACGAGGAAGAGGACGGCCACCAGCGAGCTTGGGACCTCGAGGCCAACCGGCCCCGAACAGGGTCCCCGCTGCCGGTGGAAATGTGTCGCGCATGCGATGGACTCATTCCATAAACGAGAATGTCATGCGCGCATATTATGGGGCTACAGAGGGAGGAAACAACCTGACCGCGTACCGTGTTCGGATGCTCTCTCTGTTTCAGGTGCTTGAGCCAGCTGTCAACGTGTCGGCGCAACGACTGTCGGATCAGGTGCGAGTCATCCAGCGTAATCGTATGTTGGATGACACCGTACTTGATCGCTTGCGGACTGAAATGCAGAGTAGCCATGTCATTGCCACGCCATCGCAGGCTGTGGTTCCACCACAGTCTACGATAATACCAAATCGCAATAACGACGTAAGTGATGACATGGTTACTAATGTAAGTACCCAGTGCAATGAGGAAATGAGGAGTGCTTTGGAAGGTGCGATTCGGGAATATCGATTCATGCCAGCCGACCTTAGGCCACGCATACCTCGTTTGCCCATGCATAACAAAAATAGGGCGCTGGTGGCTGTTCTGGATTCGCAGTTGTCAAACTATTTTGATAACTGCGAAGACCTCATCGATGCTCATTCAATCCTGTATTGTGCGGCTGTAGCGGCATGTCGTGTAGCTCACGTCAAATTTTCTGATGACAGAGCTACACGACCTAAGCCAGCCGTACCAGCATGGCAGTACAGGATTGAACGACGTATTGGTGGGGCCAGAGCACTCATCGGCAAACTGATCTGCTTCAGGGAGGGCAATACACGCCCTAGAGTGATGCGTTTTGTGAGGCGGGCGTTCTCGGGGACTGATATCAGTCCTCGAGACTACATGTCCCGTGTCACAGAGCGCATCGACTTCCTGAAGCAGAAAGTGTATGCATGGGCAAACCGTATTCGTAGGTATAAACGGCGGGTGGACCGATACACTCAGAATCGCACATTCCAAAGAGATGAAAGGTGGGTTTATAGGGCTTGGGAGCGACCGGACCAAGGTGTGGCTGACACGGCCCTGCCGGATGGTGATGCCATGTGTTCATTCTGGCGCAGCATCTGGTCGGTGCCTGTTAGCCATACCGAGGATGAATGGATCCGGGAGGTCGAGCGGGCGTGCGATCCAGTACAAGAAATGGGGGCAATCACCATCTGCCCCCAAGACGTAGTTCGTGCAGTCCGTCCGTTGCCTAACTGGAAATCTCCAGGGCCGGATGGGCTGCACAACTTTTGGATCAAATGGTTCACAAGGTCGCACGCTCGCCTGGCAACCCTGTTCCAGTCAGCCTTAGAGTCAGGGTCGCTGCCCGAGTTCCTGACAACAGGTATAACCCACCTGCTCCATAAATCGGGTAGTACTGCGGAGCCTAAAAATTATAGACCGATTACCTGTCTTCCGACAGTCTATAAAGTTCTTACATCCATTTTGAGAGCTAAAATTAACAAACACATTGATGATAATTCTATCATGTCCGCTTCTCAAAATGGATGTAGGAACGGGTCCCGCGGTACTAAGGAGCTACTCCTCATTGATATGACCATTAGCCAACAGGTTCGCCGTTCCCGAAGGGATCTGTCGACATGTTGGATAGATTATAAGAAGGCCTATGACTCCTTGCCACATACATGGCTCATGAGGGTGCTAGAGTTGTATAAAGTAGATGCAACTCTGTGCACCTTCCTGATGTCGTGTATGGGACAATGGAGGACAGTCCTTCGCTATCCAGGATGTCGGCAAATCCAGAGGAATAGCGAGCCGATAAGGATAGAGCGAGGTATATTTCAGGGCGACAGTTTGAGTCCACTTTGGTTCTGCTTAGCCTTGAATCCTCTTAGCACGCTGCTGGAGGATTCAGGTCTAGGCTACCGGTTGAGGAGAGGTGGTCAAGTTGTATCTCACCTCCTTTACATGGATGACCTGAAACTCTTTGCCCCCAACGATTTGCAACTGATGGAGCTACTGAAGGTAACTGAAACTTTCAGTAGCGCCATCAGGATGGAATTTGGTGTGGACAAATGTGCGGTCATGCATGTAAAACGAGGGGAGATTGTGGAATCTGTGGGAACCCAGCTCTCGGATTCCATAAATCTTAGATCCCTCTCAGCAACCGAAACCTATAAGTATTTGGGTATGTCGGAAGCGCTGGGCATCAATGTTGCTGACATGAAGCAATCGTTGAAGGAACGCTTCTTTGGCCGCCTGAAAAAAGTATTTAATAGTCTTTTAGCAGGCGGAAATAAGGTGCGTGCCTTCAACGGTTGGGTCATGCCGGTTTTGATGTACTCTTTCGGCATACTGAAATGGACTCAAACAGAACTAGACGCCTTGGATAGGAAGGTCCGTACATTGTTGACGGCATATCGAATGCATCACCCACGTTCTTCGGTTATGAGACTGTATATCCCGCGGAAGTGTGGGGGTCGCGGCTTTTTAAACGCTAAGACTCTCCACAATCGCGAGATATGCAGTCTCAGGGAATATTTCCTAGAAGCCGACGTGGGGATGCATCGAGATGTGGTCACGGTGGACAAGGGCCTCACCCCGCTCTCCTTGGCTAAAGAGAACTGGCGCAAACCTGTAGTGCTTGACACTAACGACCGCAGGGAGGTATGGCAGGGTAAGGAGCTTCACGGACGCTTTTTCCGGGCCCTGCACGGGCCCGATGTAGACCTGTCAGCGTCCGTAGCCTGGCTACGTTCCGGGGACCTCTTTGGAGAAACCGAAGGTTTTGTCTGTGCAATTATGGATGAAGTTATGATGACGAATAACTACCGGAGATTTATTGTGAAGGACGGCACGGTTGACATATGTCGGGCATGCCACCGTCCAGGTGAATCAATCCGTCACATTATCTCTGGGTGTTCTCGTTTGGCTAACGGAGAGTACTTGCATAGACACAACCTTGTAGCCAGGATTATCCATCAGCAACTTGCTCTAAAATACAGACTTGTGGAATCGGAAGTGCCGTACTATAGGTATGTGCCCGACCCAGTTCTCGAAAATGGCAATATCACATTGTACTGGGATCAATCCATCATCACTGACAGGACTATTTTAGCCAATAAGCCTGATATAGTGGTGGTGGATCGATCAGAGCGGCGCGCAATGATTGTTGACATAACGGTCCCGCATGATGAGAACCTCGTGAAAGCCGAGAAAGATAAGCAAATAAAATATCTTGACTTGGCTCGCGAGGTTGTCGACATGTGGGATGTGGACTCAGCGATCATTGTGCCGATAGTCGTATCAGCCCATGGCTTAATTGCTAAGAGCCTCGATGAATACCTGAGGAGGCTCTCGTTAGGCAGCTGGATCAAGGGCTTGATTCAGAAAGCAGTACTCCTGGACACGGCTCGTATTGTTAGGAGGTTTCTCTCTCTGGAGCCCTGACCACCGGTAGCTTGGACCCTGTTCCCGATACCGGCGGGCAACAATTTTTTATATTTTTAAATGTTTTTTATATTGTTTTTTTCTAAGGAATATTTAAAAATGTAATTAGTTTGTAAAAATATGAATAAAGGAAATAATAATAAATTATTTATTTCAGACTCATCCTACGATTACACCCAACCAACAATAAAATATTCTAATTGTAGACAATCCTCGCGTTGTGAGAACACCAAAGGTATGTAAATCATCGAGATATTTAGTGATCCTTGACAAGTAACTTTAAGCATCAAACAATATGCGATTGTGTTTAATGCCCGCCATATGTCCAAGATCCTTAAAACCAGCGATGACTAATCCAAACACTAAAAACTTCTGTATTGACCTGTCACTTCGACCACAATACCTGCCAGACATCCTTCGCAAGACTAACAGCATTTTATTTTTATTTTCGTATTTTTCCGCAACACATGTTTGCACGCAGAATCTTAATCATTACATTAACATTACAAATTCGTTACTATACGTCAGATTACGAATCTAGTACGAACTACGAACGTAGAAAATATAAGATAAAACTTGAAGATAAATTAATTGCTTTACCTAGTATAGGACGGAAAGATATAGAAAGTAGATATCTCTTTACTTTCTGCGTTTATTTTTTAGAAAGAAAGAAGTATTTTGGTTGTAGCACTGCCACAATGAGAACGTTAGTCGAATGGGTAACCGCAGCGTTTAGAGATTAACTTTACTGTATTTGTGTAAAATGGGAACACCTAAAGGTACCCTTTAGGTACCATTAGGTAGTCATAGCTAGATTTTATCAAGGTTGTGTTTTAAGACGAAATGAGCTAAAAGACACCATGACAAACCACAAACCTATACTAAAATGTACAATAATGCTGTAAAACATAGAGCATTTGTACATTTGGATTTATATCTAGTAAAATTAATATTTCATTTCAATTCATTTATAAATGAAGATAAACTAAAATCATCATCTGCATAGCTTTTTTCCCAACTATATTGGAGTTGGCTTCCAGTCTAACCGAATAGAGCCGAATACCAGTATTTTGCATGAAGCGACTACCTATCTGACCTCCACAGTACTGGGTAATACGATACTCCTTGGTAAGACTGGTTGAAAGACTTTGGAGCCACTGACTGCCTGTAACGACTGTCAAAGATCTACAAATGACAGCCGGGACCAACGGGTTAACGTGCTTCCCGAGTTACGGAGGAAACTCGGTATGTATCACAGACCAACCTAGGCAAGCGCGGCTTATTCTGTAGATTGATCAAAGCGGCTGTTAATAATTAGCGACTTTCTCGAGAATAAAAGCTAAAATAAAGGATGTAACAAGACCCTTAACGAAGCCAAAAGATTCTCCCGTCATTGCGATCATTTTGTTGTCGTAGACCATACCCGGGAACCTTCTAGTTACGGAGATATTGGGGGTCAAAGTTCCAACCTTTTCACAATTTTTTTTTCAAATACAATATATTTTTAATGTAAGATTTTTACTTTAAATACCTCCACAACCCCCGTCCTATTCAATCCATCCATCATCACAATGTTTTGAGTTCATTGTATTGAGTCATAAAACTTGATTTCACACCCAAAAAAAAATATCGTTTCCCAGCAAAATTTTTTGCGTAAAGTTACTTATTTTGATATATAATACATATAGCTTGGTTGATGGCTTCGTGAAGGATCCTGATACATCCTGTATAGGATGACGGTATGGTATATAAACAATAACAATGATAAAGCTAAAAGGTTATTTGATTGAGGCTATTATTAAGTAGCACCATGAACAACTTTAATAATAGATAAGCCGCTTTAAACTCAAGTCACTTAAGCACTTTAATTATTATTAATAATAGGAGCAAACAAAATGTTTTAACGCTCTACTAAAATTATAATTATAATAATACAAGACACGCACTTCATTAGCGTGTCAAAGGTACTAATTAAAAATACGGAAGACACGCGGGGCCGACTCACGAACTACATTAGATAGACATATGGTTCCTTGAGTTAACTTTTTAGGAATTATAAACAGGGTGTTTGGTAGAAATTGTAGTCATCGGATTTGTTATTTGCTACCATGAGATTGTTAATTTTTATATTTATTTTAAAAAATTGAAATTGTTCGTATTATAAAAACAAGAAAGCATTTAAGTCATTGTCTAGAACCGATGGTGCACAAATGTACAGTAAAATGAACACCTCTTACAATCAAAAACAAAAAGTTATAGCGACTTGAAAAGTTACATTTAAAAAAAGCTCGTCGAGACTTACGGTCTATTGGGTGAAAACTAGCATATGAGTGCCTATTGCTGCGGTAAATTCTATTGGTATTTCTACCAAACACTCTGTATACTAAAGTATCTATAGCAAAAACTGAGGTGCAAACGTGAGGTCATGTCACGAGTAAGAAAACATTACCCAACGATCTTATTTGATTTGACACCGCTTCCTTGTCTTAACAATTAATTTAATTTATTATTCACCCGTGTCTTAATAGAGATATAAACCCTTTGTGGTTTAAGAATGATTGTGGTAGAATATGAATTATTGTTGGCTGTCAAAATTAATATTGTCTAGTGCATTTCAGCTTCCGTGTGTATTTTGTACTGTTATTTTGTATTCAGTTTTGATGATTCATGATTGCTTAAGGAGTAAAGATAATCATGAGATCAGTCTCATGATTATCTTTGGCATTTGGGTCAGCCCAAATGCCAATTTCCTCGTCGATAAAAAATAAAAATCGATATTTTTATGTTCAGCAGATGTCAACTACAATCTTATATCATACCTCATTCTTAAGACTTTCCGAATCCCTTCAAAAGATCGTCAGTTCGATAGCGAACATTATTATAAACGAAATAAATTACTTCATATTTTATCAACAGAGGATCGCAAAAGGAATATTTTGAAGTAAAAATTACAGACCGTTTTAATTACGCAAAAAAATATTCTTGTAGCTGAATTAGAGACGAAAACTTTCGGCCATTTGTTTACAAATGAACATTAAAACAAACTTTTTCTAAGGAAGTGGTTGCAAAAATTTTAAGTCACGCACAAAAACAATTTATCATAGTGATTGTTGTCGGCATCTGGGCGCAGAAATAAATCGCGGAGTTTTAACATTAAGTGGCGGCCCTCGCCGACCGGCCCTAACGGGCAGGTAATAATTCCAATCTGCACCATCCGCACAACTTCAAAACGGCCAAACTTCAACACATTATCTTTTAATTTGGACCCCGACAGACAAATAAGATGTTGCCGAAAGGAATTTCATTGAAACAGTTGAAACTTCGGTCGAGACAGAATAATTGACGCGAGAGATTGCCGCCCTCCATAGCTGTTTCTAAAGCAATGAGATACGAATTTCTCATTAAAATTTTCAGACTGTAAGTCGGATTCCCGGTACTCCATTCAATTCCGCCTTTTGAAACTAAATCACAAGTTTTAACGAATTACTTGGACAATACAGAATGTTACCATTGGGATCAAATAATTAAAAGGGTTCGATCGGTCGCGGATCTATCGACATATGTTATGGAAGTGACACAAAAGGGCGGAAGGAACCGCGCCAAACTATATAGTATTCTGACATGTGTCCCTCGGCCACGCACGTTTGACGTCATACCGTAGCCTCAATAGATATATTATAATAATGTACGCATGATAAAATGAGTGATATCAAAACCGGAATTTGTTTTAAAGCTCCGAGTAACTGATGCAGTGTTTTCTTAAAGTAACATTTCCATTTTTATTTTTTATTGTCAGCTGAAGCTATGTTCTTTGGAAGTTTAACAAAGCACCCCGCTGTCTTATAATGTCGGCGTCCAAATGTTCCCACAGTCTGCTTCTCATAGGAAAATCTATAAAATTTTATCTTTCTCTTGTTGCTGATTACATTTCTTTGTGTTTTTGTGCAGACCACTAATATATACTTTTGATTGATATTTCGAATTTTATTATGCATTGAATGCAGAATTTACTGATATTGGCATTCAAATTGACGCCAAGTCAGTTTAAATAAATTGATTAAGTAATATCTTAACAATTTCCGGGTTTCACATATTGTTTACTTAAACTGTAGTTTTTTTTTTCCAAGATTAAAAGTAGTATAAACTGGTTCTACAGCGTGTACTTGCCTTCTTCATAATTACGACTGATGACCTGCAAGCAGCGTAAATACTACGCACGTATGCATCGCGCAATCTGACATTGAAAAAGAAAAAGGACCTTATCGGCACAAAGGTAACTCCTACACACACCTCCTCCTCCTCACATTCATACGATTGCCACCTATACCTAGAGGTGCAAATCGCCGCCGTCGCGTCGTCACTCCGTCGTCTTCGTCGATTTGTTCTCCGAGCGTCAGGTGAATCTTTCGTTTTCATCTCGCCTTGTATTATGCTAATCAGCCTCACTTTGCGAATAGAATGAAATTTAATTTCTCCGCAAAGTCCGCCCGTTTAGAAGTTTATTTTTCTCAGACTTATTCAAATAGGCTCTCGGTGATTAATTTTTGGAACTCATTCTCAGTTTCATTGAATGAAACAAGTTAAATTAACAAGTTCAGCGTCGGGGCTTCGCATAAGTATTATAACTGTTTGAGTTCAGTCATGTTCCGAGTAACTGAGAAGTCTTCGCTTACAAATATTTGATATAGAGAGGCTAAAGTTTGCTTTTAAGTAACTCGATAGGGATTTAATTATATTTCCGGAATAGTACTTAGACGCTTTTAATGTTGTGAAGAAAACTAAAATTAATGTTTCGTAATATCCGGGAAGCTGGAATGTTCCTTAAAAGGAAAGTTTAGAAAGTAAAATATCAAGACATTTATGATGAGCCGCCATCATTAATTTCTTTGGAAGTCTCAATAATCTTGAGGCCGGATAAACAATTCACTTCAAAGAAATTAAAAGGATTGGAACCCACGACCTCTCTGTCACATTCTACACTACAGTTATTAGGCCATTGTCGCATTTTAATTAACAGTTAATAACTTAGTTACAATTAGGTCAAGCAATATTACAAATTGTTAGCAAAAAACATTTAAGTAATTTTAAGTTATCTTATTTAGCAACTAGTCGCATTTTTTTTTTATTTCACTAGTATTATTTGTCAAGGAGTTGTTCTTATTATGCCTCCTATTAGTACCGTAGTAATTGAATTCTATTATGTGATATATCCTATTGATGTAATTACTCTTTTATAAAATGTGGTAAATTAATTTAACTTGACGGAACTGGAGCAGTCTGGTTGGCTATGGCAATAATTGTTTCGTATCCTTTAGCGTCATCAATGCAGACGGATCTAATTGAACAATAATTGGCAGCTGTGCCTTCCTGTCTACTAAAATATAAACACACTTTGATCACCAGTCACTGTCATGAAGTGTGCTAGATGGACCAACGAACATAAAAAGGTGGACAAGGTATTGCAGCATCGCCTATATCCAGTACTGAGTCGATTGATTGACCAGTCAGCTCGTGTGTTGAATTGCCAGTTCATCCAGAGGATCGTTCATCAGACTTCGTTCGCAAAAATTGTGATAGCTCAGCTAATAAGCATGATAAAAATATAATTTATAGCCTATAGCACCCACATATAATGTAGCTTTTTGCCAGTCAAAGGATATTTAGAATTGGATCATTAATTCCGGAGATTACCCCTTACATATAAACTTTCAAACTTTTACCTCTTTATAATATTAATTAGTACAGATGGGGCTATCCGCACTCCACTTCCAAACGTGTATTATACGTACAGAAGCCATAATTAGGAATCCATATTCGGTTACTCAGATTTCGTTTCCGTATTTTTGAGTTTTACCTCAGACTGGAATCCAATAATCCACGCCAAAATGTCGCACAATAAATAAACATCTGTAACTTTCTACGACCTAAGTGGTGAACCTATATAGTATCACCGGTACGACGGGTTTCTGGTGACGTCATCACGCGACAGGGTCAATCACCACTCTCTCCGCGACCTCTGACTGTAGCATAACTCCTGCGCATCACTTACGTAACTATTACGTATCGATGCATAACGAAGTTAACGCGGAAACTTATCATTTTGTGTTTGTTTAGAAGAATAACAACGGAGTCAACAGATCAGATATAGAAAAAGCCAGCCAAGTAGTACTCGGACTCGCATGCAAAGGGTTCTGTACGTGATATTACACTCCACGTATAGGGTGTACCTATACACCACATGTACTACCGTTCTTACAATATTTATATTACTCATTTCTTTAATTTAATTTTAACCTTTATTATATTTTAATAAATAGCGGCCGTAGTAATACACACTCTGTCAAAATTTCAACTGTCATACACATTACAGTTCAAAAGGTACAGCCCAGTGACAAACGGGCAGACAGCGGTGTCTTAGTTGTAGGGACCTTTGATTGCGGAACTCTAAAAACAAAAACAAATCAGAAATAATTCGTTGAGGAAGAAAAGATAGTATTATTTAATCCCCGGTATAAGAGAAAGCTATGTGTCTAATTGAAACTATCTCATGGACTACTGCGCTGATTAGACTGCCGCCAATGGGTCGTGGAAATGTTTTTATACGTTTTAATTTCGGAGTTGTGCGTGTCTTTTTGTGAAATATCTAGTCAACTTTAAATGTACGTGCCCTAAGAACAGTAATTCAAAATGGCCTATTGTTGCATTTTTAATTTCAACTACAACCTAAGTAGTGGTTCTAGTAACAACAACATACATAATTTTAATATGTTTGCAGCTCTAAGAAATACAAGTTTACTTTTCTACCTCCACTTTTTATGCTTACAGTAAAAATCTTCGTTTAGCTAACTCCCCCAGAAAAAGGGTTGTATTTATACTTCAATACACATCAACAGTACCATTGTTTTTCGGCGACATAACGTCATAAGCTAAAGCCACACTCATGGGAGTGTGGCTTTAGACGTTAAGGGAATTCAGGTAATACCGACAAACTATTTTTCGATTTTACACTAAAATAGTGTCACGAACCTTTGCTGGAGCATGATCAATTAATCACTGGCCTAGATGACGGTTATTTCGTAATGGCCATAAGGACACTAGTTTTTTTTTCTTTCCTCTTTGTCAACTGATCCGATGTTGACTATTCTGCCAGGCCAGCGTCTGGGACACCAGTTGATCCACCTGACTCTAACCTATAATTATTGATACGGACTACATCTATATAAGCCTCAAGCGCACGAAGCGTTTACCATCGGCGATTAGCGCTTTGATCGCTTTTCGGAGGCTCAATGCTGCGATCAAGTTACTCCACACTTCAGCACATTTGATTGAAACCGCGATGAAACGCAGTTGCGATGTAGCATTGATGCAACCGCCAAATCACTGATCCGGTTTAGTAGAACATGAGTGTTTTGTCTCTTTACATTCGATACTTAAATGGTCCTCAAAAGCTACAATTTGTATAAATGCATATGCAATGGTGATATAAATACGCCTTAAGGTTGCAATCGAACCCATTCCATGACTACTTAAGTTTCATTAAAATGTCTACATTACCTGATGTCTGTGAATTATTTCCCTTGTGACGCAGTAATTGAGTGTTGGACGTTTTATTGAAATACTAGAAAATTATACTCGCAACAAATTATAGGTAATCAAACATCTTAAATCGTTACGAATTCTTTTTTAATAATAATTTTGCTTTGAAGTTTTTTCATTGATATTTTAAGAACTAAACACAAAATAACAAAAAAAAACCCACATGTTATATTATTTAGCTTTAATAGATTTGCAATTCCTTTTGATGAAATGAGGCATACATATTTGTACTAGAAATACTAAGTTATTTATCAGTAAGAGTTTTCTTCAAAGGATATTTTTGTAACAGTTCAGCAAGAAAATTCATTGAGGTATAAAGAAATAATATTTTATTTATGCCACTAAGCGAACGTTAACCTTTGTAACCCTAAGGGGTTACGGGTGCGACACCTTTCTTGTGCGAAACCCACTTTAAAATGCACCCTCCTAACTCATCGTACAACCCCAGTTCTTATTAACAACATTAATATTTCATTATATAGCACAAGCATTACTTCATTATTTCTGTTTTTCAACATGACAAGGGTAACAAGTAAGTAAATGCCTATTGGTAACATTGGCCGTTTAGCAATAGGTGGGTAAGTGTTTAACGACTCGAGATTTAAAAAAAAACTTGTTAGTTTTCTTGTTTGGATGGGCGTTGATAGCTGCGACACAGTTATAAACTTTTGTAGCTATCATCGTTTGGCATCTACGTTCCAAAATAAAACTTTTTACTATACTTATGTCTATATTTTGATTATTATAATTTAATTTATCTATGATTACAAGGTACCCACGGTACTTATTGCCAACTGTGAAAAAATAATCAGATTACGGCTCGGGTCTCAATGGCGCCTCAGCGGTAATCACCAACATTACACCCTTGTATCATAATGTACTAAAGGTTTCTTAAAAGCCGTGCGAAGTTCAGTAATATTATTGCTATAGAAAATTCACAAAGACCACTCTTGGATCTCATTGATGAAGTACGCAAAATAAATGCGATTTTTTATTACAAATTAAATGTTACACAACTGTGTACGAGTACTGACAAAAAAGTCTGAGCCCTTTCCAAAAAAATATTTCAATACAGTACAACTCAATAAGACAGAATATAAAAAGGGTTCTTTAACAATGTCTGTTAAAATTTCTACGTAATCGGTTTAGCGTGATTAATGAATAAACCTATAAAGAAACAGATTTATCTATCCACCCTCAAAGGGATTTTAGGGTTTCTTTCAACTTTCGAAATGAATTTTTAAGCCTTGATAAAAAAGGGCCGTTGAAGGCATAAGAAATAAGATTAGGAATTTCAAATAGAATACTAGTTTCTGAAATAAATTTAAATTTTGGGATCGTTTATTCAGATTATCGTCATCATGTGCCTAGCCTTTCCCCAACCATGTTAGGGTCAGTGTCCAGTCTAACCGGATGTAGCTGAATACTAATATTTTACATGGAACAACTGCCTATCTGACCTCCACAACCCAGTCTTGTACTGGGTTCTACGATATCCCTTGGTAAGACTGGAATCAGGATCAGAATTTCGGACCACTGACTGGCTAGCTGCAACGACTGTCAAAGATCTACAAATGACAGCCGGCACCAAGGGCAACGAATCGTTTATTCAGATGCGGATAAATTAAATATTTCACAAAACAAATGTTATCGCATCGACCACGCGATAATATGAAAATAAAAGTATCATCAACTCATCATTTATGTAGGGCATCCTACGCAACCAAATGACGGTAATCCAAAACATTCTTGACAAACCATCAGACAGCCACTTTCAACTCAATTTTATTGAGCAAATATTATCGTTTACCTTTCCCTTGATTACACAATAGTTGAGCATAATATCACCGGAGGTATCTTCATAGTTAATCGCTAAAGTCACAACCGCCCTGAGGCCCTGTCAGTTTAAACAGAATATTAACTTTCCCGTGAAGCGTGATATACTGCGACATGCAAAGATAATTTCAGTAAAGTGACAAAGTTAATTATCAGCGTTTATATGGAGCGAAAATGTTTTGTAGAAACGCCCAGTTTTGAGAGAGATTCTGCAATGTTTTGTTCAGATGTTGAGTTATTAAGGTCGATTTTTGGCATCGGTTTTTTTTTCTTTTTAGAGTAATTGTAATAGAAAATAATTCCTATAGCAATAAATAACAATTTCAGTTTAATGATTATATGATCTGTTAAAATAATTAAGTAGCTACTATAAATACGTTGGTAGACGTTTTAACGTATCATGAATTTGCTTATAAATCATATAAAATTAATTAATAAGATATGACTAATTTGATTCAACAGTAAACTTTATGCTTTATGTAACGTTTCTAATTACTTTATTATTTATTGCAGATAAACTGAAACTGAAGTGCCATTCAGGGTGTATTGTTTGTAAGTACCAAGTTCACAATTTATCTATTTGCTATGTAGTACTTAAAGAAAACAGAACATTATGCCTGTTTTCCTTGAAAGCTTAGGCAGAGGTGTACCTAGAACCTACTTCCATAATATTATAAACTACGCCATTCTATAAAAAACTTCAATCTAATAAAGAAAATCAGACAAGACACTGAAGAAAAACACAGTCCATTTTATACACCGCGCCCTCGCGCACACCAATCTAAAAGCCGCCAAATGAAACGTTCGAGATACAAAACCAACATTGAGTCCACATAATTAATGGCAGCAAGGTAGGTGTCCCAGTTAGAACTAGCGTGTCTTATTTAATTTGGCACGAGCTACATCGGAAACTATCGACCCTCCGGCGCCGGCGGCCAGCGGAAATCAAACTAATCGATTTTCATTTCGCCGACAGGAAATTAAATCCTTTGAGAGTCGTTCTCGATAACGGATTTCAGCTAAGCATGACACGTGTTCGGCTATTTGAACAGATAGTCGGCTCTTTTTTAATATTAACCCCGTTTCAACGACTTCATTATTACACGGCACTCGTTTAAACTTCCCGTAGAATTGGATTTTAAACATTATTTCGTTAATTCGAACGGTAATGACTGCAGAGAACTTTACGTTTTATAAAGCAATTTTAATAAATGTTTATTTTGCGAAGGTGAATTCGTTTGCGTTCTTCATTTATTATTTATTTATATTTATGTTTTCATAAAGCGAATAAATTAGTGCAGAATATTTCAAGCCAGCATGTTTAAAATTGGAAGTACTTTGAAAAAGCTACCAATCATATCGATAGGCCGCAATTTTTATTTCACCTCAATTTAAATAGATTCCGTGGCTTAGAAACGGATTTGAATTGAAATCGAATTCAGATCGGTTAATTCCGAGAAACTGTGTGATCTTTAACCCGACACGTAACTATCAGACGTGGGTTTGAGTGCCGCCTTACATTACTTTGTTTGGTTTCGATTTGGCTAGAACTTATTACTATTTCGAGAAAAAACATAACATCACACCATAGTCCCCTAAGGGTTAGACAGAGGTGTACCTAACCTAATAGTGCACCCACATTTCACCAGTTATGTTTAAGTCCCATGTAATAGGGGCGACCCCAATGTCATCAACAATGCAGAAATCCAGACTCTGTGACTACTACTAAAGGATGCCTGCTGGAAAAAGCCAACACAGCACAACACATTGCTCGACCTGGGAATCGATCCCAGAACCTTATGCAGTAGTCGCGTTTGCGACCACTAGACTAAAGAGGCT
Organism: Eugnorisma glareosa; assembly: GCA_947578425.1. Classification (NCBI taxonomy): domain Eukaryota; kingdom Metazoa; phylum Arthropoda; class Insecta; order Lepidoptera; family Noctuidae; genus Eugnorisma; species Eugnorisma glareosa. The sequence goes on along the minus strand of OX387970.1, from coordinate 14,861,273 downwards.
GAAATAGTACACAAAATATAAGAAATATTTTACTTCACTATGCAAAAGGTGTTTCATATACTTAAAGTAAATAGTGCGTGAATCAATTTGACTGATCGTTTCACAAAAACAGTTAGTTACTTGCAGTAAAAACTTAATAGGCCGTTACTACACAGCATAAAGTACCAAGTTGAGAGGCTAACTACACATTGACAGGCTGAATTGCGTGTCTAGACGAATCGGGGTTTTTCAACTGTCTATTGGTATTATACTATTTTTTGCCTATAAATCAATCTGCAATTTCAATGGATGAATACGAGATAAAAAGTTCCAGAAATACTTAATCTAATAACAACACGACCTAGATTTTGGTTGTAAATTTTTTGTACTTCTGTAAAAAAAAACCTATTGAAAATGTTTATTAAATTTATATTTTCTGGTCTCTTTACATAATATTTTCATCAAGGTACAATTCCTTCTAGATTCTTGTGTAGTAAAATATAATACTGCGTTCATAAGCTAAGATCCCTTTTCGTGTTCAAAGAATGTCGTCGTAAGCAAAAAAGTATCTCATCAAGCAAAATTGCAATTTTTCTTTTACGGCGAAACTATACCTCGTGCGTAAAAAACTGAGATCAAAGCATAAAGGCTACTTCTAGCAAAGACGGAGTTCAGCACAGAGAACTAAATAACATTTTTCATTAAAGCAAACGCAGAACGTTATTTGTAAAGTCCTTTTCATTTATTTTTCTTAGTAGGTTTTCTTCTCATATAATCATTACTACGAAAGTTAGGTACGCACGGCGACCAATCAAGATGTAGGTACAAACCAGTTTATGAGGATTTCTTTATCTCTTATTGTACGGAAAATCTATACAAAGTGAGGTCATGTTATAATAGAAATCTACAGCTTGATATGTCGCCGTGTGTACAGTCAGTGTATTATTTGGTCTATTTCTTCCTTTCATTTGTTTTGTAAGATGTGTCAGGTATTGCAGAGCATTATGCACCACGACCACAAACTGAATGACAAGAAAATCCAGCTTAACTTTTTTTTTCACAAACGCTACACAATTGTAGTAACAAGAATTAGAACAGATTATTCGTTTATCTGTAATTTCGTTACAAAAAAATATATTCATATAAATATAAAGTAAAGTCGTACCAGTAGGTAATAAATAACAAAATAATTGAAAGAAATTCGCAAAATTAAAAGAATAAAATATTTCAGTAGTATTTGGACTGAAAGAGTATTTGGACGACACGAATGCAGACTGTGGTTTAGAACTCGAAGACTAAGCAATATTTATAATCTGAGGATTACAATAATTATGCATTTAATAGATGACATAACCTTATTCGTCACGACATCTGTAAACTGATGATATACACGAAGAAAAAATAATGTTACTGAAGTTTTTACTAACACTAAGGGAGCTGAGCACCTACGCCTAAAATATCATTACACGACTGGAATTTCAAAAGCCAAGAATTTTAAAGTAGCCAAAAAGCAAACAATTTTACACGTGAGTCACTCAAACACACTACTGTGACAAGAAGCCACATGTCATCTCCCGCACTAAGTCAAACATCTGCAATGCTCACCTCAGTCCTCAAATCATCATTGTTTACAAAGATAACTCGGTTAGAAGTCGCACTATGACATGTACCAACGTAAGAACACTTCGATTTGTCGAGAAAGCAAGGCAGCTTCCCAAGGGAAATTAGGAAACGAGATATTGGCGCTGACCACATCTCGACATTGAGTCCGCGGTACCTTGCGACTGTTCACGTTTATTTTCAATTATTGGACAGAATTATTTGTCATGGGATCTTGAAAGTTTTTTTTTTTTTGCTTTTGTTTTCTCTTGTTTATGGTTAAGGGTACAGAGTAAAAATGTCTATGATTAGAAAAGGTAAACGTTTTTCTTTTGTTTTTTTTCAGCGATGTTGATTTTATTTTACATTTGAAGATCGTATGCGTGTTAGATTTTTCTCTACACCAATAACTTTATTAATTTAATACTTATTCTTAGACTAAATGTAAAGTAAACTTACGCAAGTTTCCGAAGCAATTAAATAACAATTTTATACGCAGATCTTCATTGAATATTTCTGACAGTAATGCGAACATTAAATCCTAAAATTAACCACTTTTCTACATTATTTCCATACTATTCTATTTAATCCTACATTTTGACAGTTTTGTTAATAGAAAAAAGAGAAACTGTGTTACGGTGAATACTTAGGTACTGGGAAAACAACAAAAAAACTCATTTATATAAAAAGTCAATGTTACTATCAAAAGGCTTCCAAATATTCCATTTCGGCTTGTTCTGTTAATCTTTTGAAAGCCGACGCACGTTAGCCGCAAGCCGAGTTACTCGAGGCGAAACATTTAATGATTATATACAAAAATGTTTACATTACCGCTGAATTAATGTCTGTGCAGAATCTTAGCAATGCCGTAATATAGTGGATTTTTATTATAATCACTGACCGTGATAATGGCCCTGATTCTATTATGAGCCAAATATGTATATGAAAAAGTAATTATTGCGTTACATTATCTTACACCTTGTGCGAATAAAACAAAGGAGAGACGGAAAAGAACATCTAAATGCAATTTGCAATTGTTTTAAACCGCATTCGAATAAGAATTCAAAAACTTTCTTCATTCGATTAAACGCTCCTTCAAATCTACAAAATATTGGCAATCAGTTGGCCGTTTAAAGGTAAGCCAGAATAGTGTACAAAGTGTACAAGTGTAAGTAGTGTGTATCAGTGCCTTCATGAAACTTCATTTTTTCAGTTGCATCATTTTATAAAGCTAAGCTCAAAAGGCCCAAAAACCTTGTCAATATGAATGTCTAAAAAGTAGCTAAATATCTATTAAACATTTTTATGACCACATACAAACAGCCAACTGAAAGCACCACATTCTAAGGAACGTCGCATTCACTTATCAATTTTATCTGTCAGTGTATATTTCATATAGTATGCGCATAATGCGTTGCATATCATTTACAATGTTGTGTTATCGCCTTTACTGCTAGCATACATCACCAAGTGAAATGTGACGTTGTGGTCCAACTTTAGTTGTTTATCATTTTTATAGCACCCAACAACACCGCATGGAAAACTACACGGCTGACTAAAAAGTTTTCAGCGGTTGCATTTATTTTTTAAATTCTACAATATTATAGTAGTATTTCGATTATCATTTCCTTTTATTAAGAGCGGCCAACCCGTCAAACTTTTCATACAAACGCTCGTACGTAATTGTATAATCTTTGATTTTTTTGAACTAATAGGTATTTTGTGCACTGTATCTAGGTTTCTATGGTTGCAAAAAATAAAAAATAAAGTAGAAACAAATTCAGTATAAGCCTCCAAAAATTGCTGTTTTGCACAAATTTTACCTGCACTTTGGTCGTTCATAATGTACTCATAAACTGTAAAAATAAAGAAAACATCACGATAGAAACCTTGCACATGTAATGGAAAATCTTAATGACAAATATTTATTTTACACACTTGCAAGACTTATTCAAAAACACGTATTTCCTGGAACAAGTTTAAGAAATTTTCGAACACTATTTTTCGTTCAATGTCATCGCGTTAGGCGGTTTGAGGTGCGTGGTAGACGAGTTGTGCGGGGTCGGGGCGGGGTAAGACGGGGAAGTTGAAAGAAATTCATCGCTGTGGCTCTGGATGAAACAACCAGCTTTTTGACTATGCTCGCGTTGACGATAGACGTGACGGGAAGGGCCCTCCTAAAGCTTCTGGGTTAGACCTATCTATAGATATCTACGTCAGCCCAAAGATTAACTAGTAAAAGGGACACATCTATTGGTAAAGGATATACCAAATAGATTGATGGATTAAACTAAATAATGAAGGGGTGAACCCTGTCAATGGTCAACGTCCATCGGCAACCAGAAGACTTAACCGAACCATCTGTTAATTCTCCGTACAAATGGGGGAAGATAACGGTATTAACTACTCCTACAATTTACTGCGCTCCTAGTACTCCTGGTACTGGTAATACGATTTAAAACACGTTTTATATCGATCGTTGAAATAAATATCTAAAATGTCGCCGGCAAGCATATCCCGTAAAACTTATAAAGAAAACATATCTATAAAATAGCGGTTAACTGTTTTAAACTAGAATTGTAGGAATAATTTATGTGCATTGAGAAAGTTGGTTATATAGATGCGGGCAATCTGTAACGCAGTTTTTTTTAAGAATTAAGGTAGAAACCACAACCAATTTGAAATGAAGTGTACAATCAGAGAATTATAAAAAACAAATTGTAGCTGCTTTACGAGGAATTCTTTCCACCAAAACACATTCGCAGCTGATAGAGTTCTATGATGATCTGGCTCCTAATTAAATATAACTAATTCAGACATTCTTGTCAGTGTTAATCATTGACATGAGACGCCTCAATTCTCTACCTTTGAGTAATGCAAAAACGAATTAACCAGGTTCACGTGGCCTGAGGTATTCTAGTAATAGCCGCAGGTCACATCAAATCAGTTACCAAGAAAACGCAAGAAAAAAATACTGGCGACAAAGAATCGGCAATACATTAACCACCTGTTGGTATCCCAGTAGAATAAAACTTGGCGAAGTATTATTTCTTTAAACATCTTTCTTATTAATTTATTAAACGATGGTCTTAACTGCCTTCTCTATATTAAGACGAAACATGAATGACCTACAGTTATATTATTCTTGAGTTTTCAAGGTTAAGTAAAAATGATAAAAGATTTTTCATTCATACAAAATTAATGGTTATGTAAATAAACGCAACATTAAGTACTTGCAAGTGTCAAAATGCAGAATGTAAATTGAAATTTAATTTGCAGAAGCTTGACATTACTTTTAATATAAACATAAATTCCCGCCTTTTTATGGAAGTAGGCAGAATCAACAGAACAACACGTTCCCTGCGTATTTATTAGTAGATCCAAAAATACCAAACAAATAACACGCGAAAACATTATTTTATAGTCCAGAGAAAGTCTATTTTTCTAAAAACAATCCATCCACAAGAAAAATACTAGACTTTATTTAACAAATCGGAACATTGTGAGCTACAAAATATTGCATAATCATCACATATTTTATGCTCGATTCATAAATTAATGTTGTTCCCCCAAATCCGAGGCAGTGGCTTTCACATCACGCGCAAGTCAACAAGGGTTGAAAGCAGGAAAATGTTTTTTTTTTCATCATACAGGTACGGGATCAGAACAAAAATGATTTATTATGTTTGAACATCCGTGTAAACGTACTTAATATTGCATTAGCGCTAAGTTGACAACGTTTTAAATGTTTTCGTCGCTCTTAAGTACATTACAATTGTATTTTTTTGAGCTTTTCAACCTTAAAAGTAAGAAGATTAAAAAGCCGTGTTATAAATTATTTATGTTGTTATTTTTCTGTGAAATAAACAGGAAAACATGGTTGTTCATAAATCGTGCTATTTTAGGCAGTATGAAAATATAGAACGGATTTACTACGACCATATTTTCAGTTCAAAATAAATTTTATTATACGCCATATGGCTTCAAATATAATACTGTGGACACGAGTGTGTCCATTTAAAATTTGAGCGCTTAAGGCGAGGTCACACAAAACGGTTCTAGAAGCAGACGGGTCGAGGGTTCCGTCTCAATACCATACACGGAAATTGCAAGTGACAATCCCAATATGGACGACGCATTTTCGTGTCCATTCGGCTTTTATAAATCTTGATAACAACTATTGAAGAGCTTGCGATCGAAATATCGTTCAGAAAATATTATGTGCTGCATATTTTGTAGTTCACTGAAAAATACTGAAGTAAAAGCATTGCTTGCTGTTTGTTCAAGTTGGAAGTCGGCTAAGCTTTAAAAATAATGAGTGCCTTCAGGATTGTGTGTCCTCAAAGAAAGTTGCAAAACGTATACTTCATTCAAACAGAACCCTGAATACCAACCAGACGGCACTAACACTAAATTGTAATACAGTTCTAAACGATTATGTATATTGTTGCATAGAAGCCGAACATTAACTAAATATACCGTCATTTCCATGGCTTAAAGGCCTCTTTGCGTCACATCATTATAATAGTTAGGCTTTTACGGTCCTCGGTCCTCGGTCCACGGTCCTTGTGGAACTTTTTCGACGCTACGAAGTTGGCACCGACAAATGCCTTTGTTCGCTTTTGTATCTCTAGCGAAACGCTTTTCAGGGAACGAGGTGCTAACACTGTTTTGTTTTTAATAAAGGTACCTATGAGCTCTAGTTCATAACTAAGTTTGAATTTCTATTATTTTTAAGTACTTATTATTACGTTCAGTAAGTTGCGGATGGAAAAACTTGCATTGTTAATGATATTGAAGAAAAATAACATAAGTACGAAGCTTCTCAATGCTTTCTAATGGTATGATATACATAATGAAATTATAAATTTTCTCTCCAATAACCACATCTATTACCTAACAATTAACCATCCCAGTAATTGATAAAACAATATTGATAATTGGTTAAGAGTACATAGTTTCAAATACAGGAAACAAAAACATTACATAAAGAGCTAAAGTGACGAAAATCCTCCAATTATTCGTGTAACGTGCAATACACCGGCAAAAATGTAGTTTTACCCGCAAGTGGAGTGTAACGAAGTGAGGAACGCCTTGAAATTCCACTAATTAATACGGTGTAGAATGCTGAGAACTGAATTAATTGAAGTTTTTTTTTTGTCTGAATATGGTACTGCGACGGCTACTTACGTTGAGTTGAAATAGAGTAGTTATCACCTTCGATTAATCCTTACAAATTGATCCTACGCTTTTACGCTGTATGTTGTATAAACAATATCTAGATGACAACATTTGTTACATCAGAAAAAGAAAGATGAAAGTTTCGAAGCAACATCTCGCTGACATCGTAATTTAATGTCATAACAGCTAGTTTGTCACCTACAAATCAGCTGCTTTCCGACTTAGTTACATTATATAACTCAGTACTTACATTTTCCATACTGTACAAAACGGTTATAATTTAACTTTTCACACAAGACGCATAAATGTTTGGTCATTGAAGTCACGCGTTGTTACCTTGCATAATGGCAACTTTAAACATTCTTCACTTAACACGTAGTTTTAGCTAAACAAAAAGTATTTGCATAAATATAATACTAGAGTTAGTTACAATGAATATAGAACAAATACATAGTTAGCAACGTTTTAAGTTTCGGAGAAAGTGAACTGTTCATTATACGTAATCATGGATGTGACAAACTCGTACGCAAATGTCATTATGTTCTTCTTTAGTGGAATGACGAGACGTAAGTGAACGCTTTCACCCATAGACGTTGACATATAAAGAAAACAAACTTAGCTTGCGTTGCGAGACCATAATTTGAAGCGGCAGCTTTTATAAGATCCTTTTTGGATACCAAGCTGACTGATTTATTGCATGTATTTATTTATTGCACTTCTCGTTTAAGCGGGAGGTGAAATACTGCAAAAGATAGAAAGGGTATATACTCGTAGCTCGGTATATTATGAATTATTAACCTTCGAAACAAAGGGATTTGACCCAAGAGTTTGAACTTTAATACAAACTTAACGCGTGAAGACACACCCAACTAATTGTGAAACAAGACCACAGATTCATTCAAGATGCAACGTGTACTGAATATACCTACCGTGGTCACTAACATTAGAACTTTAAAAAGTAAAAGTGTCACTTACGAAACTAGGTATATTCGAAGAATGAGAACAATTTATGTATTACACAAATCAGTGTAGGCAATATAATAAAACATAATGTGTAAGACCGTTGTGAATATTCACATTAAAAAAAATGTTAAGAAACTTTATAAAACAGTCAAGTATAATGCTTGGTAGATAAAGAATAGAAATAATTTCAAAACTGACTGCTTCGTTAGTGTAGTGGTCGCTAGCGCAACTGCTGAGCATGAGGTCCTGGGTTCGATACCCAGGTCGGACAAAGCGTTATTAGGATTTCCATCAGGAATTACTCAGTAGCAGCCACCGAGTCTAGATTAGTGCCCGATTGATGTCAATAGGCTCGCCCCCTATTACATGGGACTTAATCATAACTAGCAACTAAACTAAATGTGAGTGTACTACAGGGTGTAAGGGACAGCCTTCAACCAACTGATGAGGTGAATTCAGCATATCATACTAAGAGGACCGGTACAAAAAATAATTTCAGGAATGAATCCAATAAATTTGATTTATTTTATTTTCTCATACGCAATGTATCGTTACCGTGGCAAAACGCACGTAGCGAACGGCAAGCGTGACGACGAGTTTGATGAACTCTGTAGACAGGCAGGAAGTGAACAGCTGATTTCACGTGTAGTTCGTTAGAGTATTTCAACATCCATTGTTGGGTTTTTGATTTTAGCCGTATTGTTTAAACAAACATGAAGTGCTACGTACAGGGAATGTGTTCGCGACGAAGCGTCACCAACAAATCATAAGTGATAACTTAGAAAACAATTTAGTGAAGTGTATATAACGTTAGCATACATAGTGTTTTTAAATAGTACCTAGAATCTAGTTTGTGTAAAACCGTAAGTACAATCCATTTTGTAGCTTCGTTTGAGTGGGCAAATAGCCGAAATATAGTTTGTTTTTAATATATCCAGGTAGCCTAGGTTGAGACCTAGGCCTGGACCTAATTTTTGTAGTGTAAACCCTTAAAATAATCCACTTAACCGAGGTCGCAAGATGTTACGTACATAACTTTTGATTATAAGATTATCGTTATTTTGTTTTATTTCCCCCTAATTTAAACGGGCCTGAAGCCCTGAAATACATAGGTGTGTCTATGTACATAGTAGATTACATGAAAGAAGTACATTGGTTACTTAACGCCACTTGTTACAAAACAATCGCTGTAACGCCTCCTGAAATACTGGCCTGTAAAGCTGAATAATAGTAGAATTTTGTTAAATATTTTCCTTTACACTGCAATAGTTTTTCAGTAGTTATAGATGCAATCGACGTCATGATTTCAGGAGACGGGCAATATTTTAAGGTTCACAACGATGACCTACATGACCTAGGTCACAGTCAGAACACTAGAAATAATCACTACTGTGTACGCACGCGCAAGCAATATTTTCTACAAATAAAGATTAAATCAGGAAGCGATTAGCGGTCCTCGTTACGGTAAAGTTTCGCAGTACTTTAGTAACGCGCGCTCTCGGGCTAATCGTAGTCATCGGCAAGGAAGATATATCTCTCTCTCTTTCACTCTAAAGTACTCCTGAAGAATTACGCCAGTCGTTTCCTGAAAAGTTATGAAGACTTATAGCTGTTGATTTTATTTCATCGAAGCCTCATCCTAGTTACTCCCGTTCAGCATCATCGCCGTAGTTTCATGCAGTCAACTGAACCAACAGGTGTAGGACGTCAGCGCCGCTTGGACATTCTTCAACCTATAGCATCCAGCGATCACGCCCGTCCAGCACAGAATGTATTTTTACATTTAAATAAAGAAATAATTATTGAATTAGTTTTTTAAACCGGAGTAAAATTCCGGTGGAACATGATTCAAAATAAGCAGCTGAATGCACCCTGTCAGTTGTGGAGGGTTGTCCCTTACACCCTGTATACCTATGTACCTATATCAGGCGTGATGTTATGTTATAATTTCAAAACTTCGCGTCGTTGCGTAAAAGACAAAACAAATTCTGATTTTCAATGCTCAGCTATTAAATCAATTGCATAAAACTTTGAAGAAGTAAAGGAATAAAAAATCACGCCATTGATAGCGAATCGAATGGATTTCTTGACTTCAGATTATAAAGAAGCATCTCTAGTGTACATATTTAAATTATTATGTAAAGAACCAGAGCGATAAAGTATGTTTTATTTATGAATTCGCGAAATTTTCGAAACTTGTGCGTGCATTGTTTTATATAATGAATTGGCATGGTACAAAAAGGTAAATTCTAACTAAACATAGTTCTAATTTCATAACTAAACCTTGCCTAATGAGACTCAGATGTAAAAATGCTCAAAAGTAAATTTGTTTCTGCAATTTTTGTACGGTATCCGTGAAAATATCTTCAAAATTGTGTAATTAATATTCAGAGGACATAGTGGGTCAATGTCTAAGAGACATGGGTGACGAATCACCAAGCTGACCTCTTTTATCTTGCGTACAGTGTAGTGATCATGTACCCATTTACGCACGACCACAAACTGAGTCCTTGTTCAAATATGATGGACCTTACTGATGTTGAATTAAGGTCTGCTCACTTCGATGCATCGTCGAAATAACGATGAGCATTTTTATCTACGTATTTTTTTTTATTGTTGACAGACAAATAGGAAAGGCTATAGTATAATCTGGATTAGCTTAGCTAGCTAGCTTTAGCCTCAGCTTTTTAGACCAATCTTATATTTTTCAGATCTTATAACGTTAATCTTAATTTTTTAACAGTTTGCAAAAAAAATACAATATGCAAAAAGTTATCAATATCACACATCAACCTTTTTTTTCCCGTTCTGTTGACCATATTATCATAATTAATATGTATTATAAAATATTGATCGAATGCAAACATTTGACAATCAACATTTGAAAGTTCTTAATTGACAGACTTTGACAACGTGTCTATTTTTTTTTATCATATAAGACATTTAGTGAAATCGTTTTCGTTGCGGTTTTTTTTTTAACATGTTACATGATGCGGTTGACAACTTGCACGCACGTTGTGGGAATAGATTAGCTGATAAGAATGACTCAGGTGTAGCAATTTACTATTTAAGTGTAACTTAAGTGTCGTCAGAACAACGTAGAATGAGGTCTCCAAGTCACTATATACGGAGAGATTGCATTGACTTCTACAGAGAAAACTTCAAATGACTTCTGTATAAATCAATTCGTGACAGAAATTGTTCAATGATGTATCAACATCCACATGATCAAACAATTTAAAAAAATAACATTCCAGTCTATGCAAAAACACTACCGAACATACACTGAATGTAAATAATATCCATCTAAAAATACTCCTAAGCTCAAAACAAAAAGCAGCTTCCAAGAATTTTAAATTCTCCGTACCTGTCATCATTTTCAAATCTGGTATTTCAAAAAACAATATGATAAACCGGTGTCCATTACGTTCATATGCGGACCACGTATCTTTAGCACGAATGGTATATGTTGGGTACGAATCACGTGAAACCGCTGTTTCGACATGTTTGACTCATTTATTTTACACTTTGATGGTTATAAATTGGATATTAAAATGGCTGGTATCAATATTTGGTAATAATGGGCCTTTTCTCTTTTGTTGAAGAAAGTGTGAGTAAGTTGGCTTGAAACTAGGCTTGACATAATCGTTACATACGAGTAAGTAGGTTGTAAGTTAATGATGTTAGAGCGTGGTCAGTTTCTCTTGTTTATATCCATCAAATTACTGTTAATTCAGTACTACTTTTTACCGTCGGATGGTATTTTTTTTTGGTAATTGGAATGTCAAGGTAGCGACAGTCTTTATTTTACTAATGGTTTGAAGTTATGTCTTGTCTAATAGCTCTGTTGGATGGAAATGCGATTTATGTCTCAGGGTATCTTATCAGACTCAATAAAAAAAAAACTAAGGGCCTAGTACCTCAATTTCAGCCAAAATATAGTAAACAGGTCAAGCAACACCATAGCTATACTTTTCACGCTACACCAGCTAAACAGTTCATAAAACACTGAAACAGTGTTGCCACAGCAGATAATTGCATTCCAAATTGCGTTTTTATGTTCCAACTAAATATTCTGGAGCAAAAAATGGAAAAGTCAACCTTCACGGCGTGTTATAATGGCCGATAGTCTGATTACACTCTTTAGTCTATGATTATAGGCTACAACACAGGAAAGGGAAGTGACGGATGCTAGTAGGTAATTCTTTTCAAGGTGTCGGATTATACGAATCTTTTAGTGAAAAGGTTTGCTTTTCTGTTCTTATGGTATATTCATTATTTTTGACCTTCGGCAGTTTCGGATTTGTGATGTTCGGGTATTTTAATTTATATAAAATTAAGGCACTTAATACTGTCTGAGCCGATTATGAGGCAACGGTGCCTAAAGGATTAAGGTTTTATGCGAAAATGAACAATCGTAATTACATTTTTTTAAATTAAATTTTCGTTAGGTATTTAATACATAAAGCCTATGGCAATGACAAATCAAGCGCAACTCTTTTTAAGTTTCTAATTTATGAGCATCTACCCTAGTTACATAACAAAGCTAAAAGCCTAACTCTAGAATTAAGTATTCAATTGTTTGAAGTATCCCACAGAAAACTGTACCTACATACAATTAAATAAAACCAAAACCCATTGTGTCACCTTATGTGAAATGATTTTTACTTTTATTTTACTATTTTTACTTTTACGTAAATTGAAATTTGTATGATGTCCACAGTAAAGAATATCTATATATTTTACCCATAAAATGATACTTAGCGAACTTATTACTTATAATAAAATCCAACAAAAAAAAAAACAATATTGTTCCAGTATTTTAACATCTATTGTACCCATTGATTGTACCATATTCTAACAAATAAACATTTTTGATTTGATTTAAATTAATTTATAAGACCAAGTTTTCTCTCGATTCATCTTGACTGAGTATGAGCAAGCATGGTGGTGCAGGTCCACTCCTTATGTGTCTAAGACAGACCTTTGATCTACAGTGGGACAATAAATAGGCTCATTGTATAATAAAAATTAATTAAAAAAAATATATAATAATAAATAACTAATTAATAAATAAAAAATAATTATATTTATATAATTAATATTAATTAATTAATTTATTATATATATTTTTTTTTAATGTTCTTCTCATTTCCTTCTTCGTTCTTTCATAGAGCATATTATAGGTAACGCACTGAGCACTCCAGCCCCGCCCACCACTTGTTGTCTTATCATTCAATTAGAACGTTTCGTCAACGGTTTCCAAAGGCGCACGCGCCACACGTATCAATTCACGCTTCCGTGACTACCCTCAATTACCTCTAAAACTTAATCGTTGCAAAAGAGACAAAAAACAACTCGAAAGTCAATGCCAAGATAGGAATTTGGAACTACACTCTAGTAATTCCAGACAATCAATATTTCGCAAATAATTCAAAGTACTAGTAATTTGTATCGTTCAAACGTAACGGCTGGTTATCACGTGCGAGTTATTGACACCTACATAAAACAATTATGGTAGAAAATAAGGTTAATGGTGGCCGAACCTAAGCCTTTCGAAAAACCACTCGTGTTGTAATTTCAAGAGACCATTCATTCTAAATTGTTTAACAACAGATTTAAAATTATTTTCCAGGGAAATTCTTACCAAGAGCGAAATTATGAAAGCTGTACAGCTTCCTAAGACACAACACAATAGAAAGACTCGTCCAAAACGGGCCAACATTCTATAAATACGTACTCATCATCTATCAATTGGCGAATTTATGAAGGCTTCGTAGTCGTTCATAACGACTATTCAATTTCCTTTTCAGCTTGAATGTACTCGGGAAACTGGAGCATTTCCCCTCGCCACGGGCTCCCAATCAAGCATTGAATATATACGTGGGTATATGTAATCACAATTGACGTGAATATTAAGAGGACCTCATTGTTAATCGGTCTTCCGATTTCTTTATGAGTGATTTCATCCGCAGAGGTATAATGACGTACGGGATTATTATTTTATTGAAAGGAATGTGGAGTGAGATTGATTGGTCTGGTATTGCGATGGAATTGATGTAATGAGTTATTGATCGTGATTGTTGCGACGGATGTATTTTGGAGGTATCTGATGATGGTAGCATACACTGCTGATTAAATACCTTCAACTACCTACTTCATTCAACTTCAATTCTTTCACAAAGAGCGACGATAATTACTCGAAATGTCGTCTCCTAAAGGTAAAAAGGGAACACGGATATTTCCTGCGCAATCTATTTGTCTAACTTTGTAAGGGGTGAGTGGAGTTTAGAGGCTGCTTACCGGAACACAGCTCGTTAAGACCCGGTTTACTACAGCCGAGTTCACATTGGTCTAGAAAAACGATGAAGAACATACAAGGTGTACCCTTCACGAAGCCGTCAACCAAGCATTCTGCACATCAAACTAAGTAACTCTACGCAAGAATAGTTGCTGGGAAACTCCTTTTTTTTGAGTGAAAAATCACGTTTTACGGTATAATTCAATGTAACGCAATTAAAACATTGTGCTGATGGATACCTACATTGAATAGAATTGAGGTGGTGGATGTATTAAAAGTAAAGTAATAACAATAAAAACATTTATTTAAAAAAAAGAACTTTGACCCCCAATGTCTCCGTAACTAGAGGGTTCCCACTTCCCAGATATGATCTAGAACAAAAAAAAACCTTTTGGTTTCGTTAAGGGTATTTTTACACCCATTAGATCTTCGAGTACTGAATGGTTTTGAGATCGGTCGGTCGGTCGGATTGGTTTTGGTTTTGGTCTGGTGATCGTAATTTGGGAAAACCAAACACTATTTTGCAACAGCTTCTATGGATCTCCAAGCCGAGAAAGCAAGAGGAAAGTCATGAAGTCAAAAATATATCCGCCAATTAGTAATTTGTTTATTTCTATTGAACTTTATATAGGCACTCGCGTCGCTCCATGTAAAATACTGGATTTCGAATGAATCTGGTTAGTTGGAAGCCAACCCCATTATTGGTGGGTCGAGGCTAAATATAGGTTATGGTTATTGAATGAGGAGCTCGTGGCCAACTAATATCAGGTTGGATGACTATACATGGGTATAGTCATCCAACCTGAAGACGCACGAACTTCCGAGGCACGGAGGATACTCGATATTAATGGTAATATCGAGTATCCTCCGTGCCTCGGAAAGCGCGTTAAGCCGTTGGTCCCGGCTGTCATTTGTAGATCTTTGACATTCATTACAGGTAGTCAGTGGCCCAAAATTTTGACAACCACTCCCAAGGGATATCGTATTACCCAGTACCAACTGGGTTGTGGAGGTCAGATAGGCAGTCGCTCCATGTAAAATACTGGTATTCAGCTGCGTCCGGTTGACTGGAAGCCGACCCTAACGTAGTTGGCAAAAAGCTAGGCAGATGACGATGATGATTTTAGATAAACCAAACTTTTACATCCAACTCCATCTCGACCATATTACAGATAAATTATGTATTAAATTAAGAAAATATCTTGTAAACAAGCATTACGCATCGCTGTCACTCGATTATTTTTTTAACGTGAAGTTATTCGAAAAGGAATTATAGTGAGCTTGACTTTAAAATCGTACCACATCCGAATAAATATCATAATCGGATAATCGTTTATATACAAACATGTGGAACCACTTTCACTTTAAATATTCTTTTGATGACTTTAATATTTAAATGATGTACAGAGACATGCATGATCAATCAATCAAAGGCGACGTAGAGTACAAAATTGAGACATAAATGATAGATAGGATGATTGGAAATTCTTTGACCAGTGTGCATGTAGCTTGTCAAACATGCAAGTATCCTTAGGTCGGCGCGAGATGGCGCTGCAAGCGGATCCCGAGATTGCCCGCCCGGAGGTGAAGATCTCTTTATTAATGCACGCCCGTACCCGACGCCGATGCCGACGAGCTAACCAACTTTAAAGAAAACTATCTCCAGTCTTTAGACGCGTCTCGCATCCTTTCATTTCATCCACGTTAAACAAGTAACAGTTTATTGCCAGACGAGAAATTCTCAACGAGATATAATACCTTTTTCAACTAAACTAGACAATTTTCAAGTTGTCCGCTCGAAGAAAATTACGGTGCGCGTCGAAAGCGTCCGTCCGGCGATGTTAACTCAAATACTGTCATTAACGAAACACAGTTTCCTCTATGAATACATTAGTAGGGCTTTCGTGCATTGTACACTGGACTTGAGCGTTTGCGATAACGTGAATTTGAATAACAAACATGTTATGTTCATCGTTAGCTAAAATTGTACAGGTATGTAAATGTGAGGTGTTGTGTGTACGCGTTGAGTGATGTGCTATGATAAATCCGGAGCGAACGCCTCCGGGTGGAGAACAATGGCTTCCTTCCCTGTGTGGCGAGAAAGTGAACCGTTGTGTTCCCCTCATCAGATAAATAACATAATCTCCTCAGAACATCGCCACTTTACATGCGCAAACGCTGCTAGCGTCACATTACTGCGAGAGTTACTTTATCACCGCAACAACCTTATTGATGTTCTTTTTGTGTGATAATGAGTAAGATCAAATTGTATAAAAATACAACAGTAATAAAGAATGCTGCAAATTGGAACGATATCATCTCTGATGTCCGATAACAACTGTTCAGGAAAAAGTAAACAGTTTTTAACAAAAAAAGAAAATGCAATCCAGTTCGTTTAGAGACAAAATGAATTCCTAGAATAATGTAATCTAAACAAAACCAATTATTGCTTACTTCTCTATTCTGTTTTCACTCTTATAATTACACAAATGCAATTCCAAATGTTAACTTCATTGCTAAGAGAAAATAAACATTGAAGAAGCAGAGACAACTCATTTAGACGAGGTTATTACTGGGGTCGCGCTGTGAGCGAAAATTAGTACTAACTACTGGCCGTAGAATACAGCATGGTCTGAACTTCATGGTCCTTTCGCTACTTGCCTAATCAAGTACTTATCGTAAACATAACCAAACCAAATTCGGGCGTGACTTGTTGCGTATATTATGGAAAAATGAAAATATAAAAAGCGACAAAACGTTTCAAACATCTTGCTCAACAAATCTGCGTTGTCAAAGACAAGCGAAGACTTTACGAAACTTGTCGTGATCGCTTAACCACAACTTTCCGCGTCGAGTAATTTTATTATTTATACGCGCCCACTTAAGGCTGATATTTCAAATGCTTATTACATGCTGGGTTAGTGCATACGTGACGATGTTAAGCTCGATATGGCACCGCCATGTTCTAGCCGTTTATGTCACTATCATAACTTAGAAAGTTTCTACTTCTAGAGTAATCTAGCTTTGCGATGTCAACAAAATAAATCAACCTTAAACAGACCACGGGCTCTTAATAAATGTTTACAAAAGCAATAATGAAAAGCTCAATATAGAATGGCAAGAAATAAAACCACCAAGATAGTAACCTATTTAAGGTAACGAGGTCATAAAATTTAACTGTTATAGTTAATTCCTGACCATAAAATTCCTGGGCGGTTTATCAAGTGAAATTGACTTTATAATTTTCCCTATTATCAGTTTTTACTTCCACAAAGAGGTTACGGCAAAATTCTGCCGGCGAACTTGAGACCTGTCGCTTACTATAAACTTGCCTTTTACCAAAGTCGAGGTGAGTTTGGATTATAAGTTGGTTGTATGGACAGTACGCTTTACACTTCGCGCCCGTGAGGCGGTGGTCGCGAGTAGGCTTGAATAGAAATGTTAATGTATGCTGTATCAGGGATTTTTTTGGGTCTAGGGACAGGTTCGTGGTATATCCATCTGGTATTGAACGAGGCCGCGGGCTCTCGGTCAGCTCGCCGCAAACTGGTTTCGTTCATTATCAAAAGTCAATAACTTTCCGATGCATTCCGAGTCATGGCCAAGTGTCCGTTCGATAACGTAATAAGTAAATGCGGTGTTATCAACCTTTGTCGAGAGCAGAAAGAGCGGTGTTGTCAAATCTGTAGATGACGGCGATATTTTTGTAAGGTTTTGCTTTCTTTCGAGAAACTTTCGCCAAAAGCATTTATGTTGATCCTTGACACAATAACACGAAATTTCTCTTTAAATTCTTAAAAGGGAAACATTGTTTTTGTGTTCCTAACTAAACTAGACATATTTTAATATCAGGCACGACCTAATCCCTAAGTTAACTGCTGGACTAATTAGTAATATACATTCCCGTTTATTTTAGACTATAACTCATTTGTGCAATTAGCAAGATAAAGCCCATTCTGAGAGCTTACCGCATACGTAAATCCAAGTATCCGAGTGCAATAATTTCTAACAAAACGTACGTACGGGTCCGGCCGGAATGTTTTACATTATAAAACCCAAACTAAAACGAATAGTTTAACTTTCATTTCCAGAAATAATTTGGTCGAGTTTAAAGTACTGTGGAATAGAATTCATAATGAAATAAATTATGGTGGATTACCATTTAGAATTAGAGCATATAAAGTTCATTCAAAGGCGTAATTAAGTTTTCCATACATATGTCGCAAGAGTAATTAACGATTGTTTTATTTCATTTTACGACCGTTTAGAACTCTAACTATCTCTATAATCCAAGGTTTTCTAATGTAATTGCACCTAAGTACGTAGGTACTAAAGTTTTCACAACAAATGATTTATTTGACACGTTTATGGAGTGTAAAGGTATTAAAACTACTGTTATCGTATATTTAATTACAGTTGCCAAAGGTGTTGACCTTTTCATTACACTTATATGTAGGTAGGTAATGGGGTTTTATGGATCAAGTCTTGTTGGTATAGCTAATAGCCCTAAGCAATTACGTGCATGCTCTGTAATACTTAAATTAAATTTATGACATCACGCCTGTAATTCCCGAAGGGTAGGCAGAGGTGTGTAGTCTAATGCACCCACATTTCGCTAGCTATTGCGGACAATGGGACTTTACAAAGTATTATGGAATACTGCGTTTCTTCTTACCGTGTCGATGGCAAATTTTAACTAAAAATACACTAAAAAAACAACCTACTTTACCAAGATGTGTCTTTTAGATTCTTGTTTAATGATAATAAATGGCTAATTGTAAAACTGTTTTCTTTCAAATCATGTGCACTGCGAATAAATTAAATAAATTATTTAAATTATTATTGGAGGCAGAAAAACGTATGTTCGGTGAATGTAATGAACATAATTACATTTTTATTACAGAAAGTGGCCTACAGAAGTTATTGATTTTACATAGTAATGCGATGCTACTTACCTACTGGCTACTGCAGCTTTCTCTCAAGAGGAAGTTTACACTGTTATTATCGGAAGAAAATTGTTTATTAGAAAATTATATGGCATACACATTTACTATGATTTTATTATTGAGATTGTTATTTGAGAATCAGGCAAGGGGATTATAATAAGTGAGACACGACTTACAGCGGATTTCATCACTGAAATCTAACCTCATCAGTACATCTAGATGTGAGCTGTCAGTGGCGCTAGCAAAACTGGTTCCAATCATCGTCATTGGTTGAAGATCTGGTAATGTCATTTTAAATGTCAAAATAGCTTGACCTCTTTGATCAGATTGAGACCATCGCGCCATCTACAGTTAAATTTAAACGATCTTTCCCATTGCTAAAGAATATTTATACTGACAGTTCCGGACCCCTATCGTTTGCTGATCGCGTTTAGTTTCATTGGTGTAGTACACTTTATTAGATAAAGGGTGTAACAAGACCCTTAACGAAGCCGAAAGGTACTTGTTCTCTCTGTCATTACGATAATTTTTTGTTCTAGACCATACCTGGGAACCTTCTAGTTAAAGAGATATTTGGGGTCAAAATTCCAACTTTTTCAAGGTTTCTAACATACGATGCACATGTTTTGCAACATGTTTTTAACATACGATGTTTACTGTAAACACCTTCACGGCCCCTGTACTATTCAATCCATCTATCAGGACAGAGTTTTTAGTGCGTCACATTGAGTCCTACCATACTCGTAAAACGTGATTTTTCACCCCAAAAAAGAAAGTCATTTCCCAGCAATATTTTTTGCGTAAAGTTACTTAGTTTAATGTACATAATGCTTGGTTGACGGCTTCATGAAGGGTCTTGTTACATCCTGTATAAAGTGTTGTTATTTTCCAGCATACAGTGTACCTATATTACCCAAATACATGAAGTTCAACCGAATAGTATAATAACCATAAAGTTCAATACATATCACATGTTTACGTAAGTTAAGTCGCTTTTCTAGTCTTGCAGATATCTGTTATTCAAAAACATCAACTTTCTATACAATACAATACAAAACCTGAAACCACCTACCAATCCGAAACCACACGATCAAATCAGCATAAATCCT
Organism: Eugnorisma glareosa; assembly: GCA_947578425.1. Classification (NCBI taxonomy): domain Eukaryota; kingdom Metazoa; phylum Arthropoda; class Insecta; order Lepidoptera; family Noctuidae; genus Eugnorisma; species Eugnorisma glareosa. The sequence continues at coordinate 14,841,195 of OX387970.1, read as the reverse complement.
TGTTTACGGCACATACGGAACCCGACGCAGTAATCTGATGCAATCAAAGTTTACAAAGTCGAATTGTAAAGTAACACCCGACTTAGAGACAAAACAGTTTCCTGATTAATCCCGTAAACAAACGTATTTACACACGGTGCACACGGAAAACCGGATTGGTAAAGGTTTTGGCACAGTGAGTGCATTTGTGGATATATTTTTCGGGTTTTTAAATAGTAGCTTTCATAGCAGATGTGACTGCAGTGGTGGCCCAGACTTACGAACAATAAGTCGTAGGTTCGAACCCAGGCGCATTACTTTGTGTAATTTATTTCATCACCAAGTGCTCTCAAAACGGCGAAGGAAAAAACATCGTGAGGAAACCGGCATGTCTTAGAACCAAAAATGTGAAGACATGTGACATCTACCAACCCGCACTGGGCCCGCGTGGTGGATTAAAGCCCATTCCCTCTCATAGAGAGAAGGCCATGTGTCTCAGAAGTGGGAACATTACAGACTGATTATACTAGGTGTACCAAAAGGGTACATCTGCCATGAAAGTAACAGATTCTAAATGATGTTTCCGTACATCAATGATTCTATTAAAATTAATGATTTCGTGGAATATTTAAGGCAACATATTTTTTTAGGTTATGATGAGCTCGCTCGACTAAAATACTCTTGTGAAAAAACAAAAGCTTTTGCCATTCCAAAATGTTTTTCTTCGATAATTATTCAATTCTGAGAATTGATGATTAATCTAGTTTTTACCGAGAAAAGAGCTTAACTAGCATTTTTATTTTTTTAGATAAAAGAAAATCCGATTTCAGTTAAATTACGTAGATATCTTTCAGTCTAGCTTACAATAAATGTTTACGATTTGTTCTATGTTTATAACAGAGACATACTTAAAACCGATCAATATTAAAAAATGCGAAAGTTTGTGAGGATGTATACGGATGTCGAGATGTATAGATGTTTGTTACTCTTTCCCGCAAAAACTACTGAACGGATTTGGATAAAATTTAGAACACAGATAGTTTATAACCTGGATTAACACATAGGATACTTTTTATCCCGGTAGTATGATCCCGTGGGAGAATTATCGAAGTCGATCAAAACCGCGGGCATAAGCTAGTTTAACAATAAAAATCCCAATATTTTGTTCGTGGCCCTAGTATTTTCCGTTCCCCTTTCACAGCTATTCTTACGAAGCTTGCTCACTGGCGCGAGCCTAATTGCGGCTAATCACACGAACAAAAATAACAGCTTAGTACTAAAAGCCAGACAGGATCGATATCTTTTTAATTGCTGTGGCTTAGACTGTAATGTGGCTTGGAAATTAGCCAATGATTATTTTTGTTCGAGGAGTGTCTTAAATAGTGCAGGTAATGCAATTTTAAATTTAAAAACATATGTTTCTTATTATTTATGATGTAATAGATCGAGTATACGCGCGTAGCGTTATGTGTGTATCATTACTACACGCGTAGCGCTACACATGTTAAGCTACGCCTGTAGCATCACGACGTAGATCTACGCAAGTCGAACTAAGCGCGTAGCATCACGAACTAGAACTACACAAGTTAAGCCACGCCCATAGCATCACGGCGTAGAACTACGCAAGTCGAACTAAGCGCGTAGCATTACCTTTTAGCGTTGTGCTTGTTGATCTCACGTGGGATGTCATGCTACTTGAAAGTCTTTAGTTAGTAGTTACAAGCTACGTCTCTCAGTATCTAGTTTACGTCATGCTATAACTGTCCAAAACATAAATGATGCCAACTCCTACCAAAATTCATACAATTTGATTCCTATTTTCAGTTCTCAGTAATCCTCTCTTTGTAACTTCGCCTTTATCCCGATGAGTTTGAGCGCCGTGAGATGCGTTGTGCTTGCAGTCAAAGCTAGGTATCACCGCGCTGGGTACACATAGCGAGAGCGCACTACAAATACTTTAATTCGCTCGCCTGGATTCGAGTAGCCATTGGTTTTACTGGATGTGGTAAAAGTCGCAGTGAAATGAACGGAGAGTGTTTTTTGTGGATTAAACTAGCTACTCTTGATTATAGGGTTGATACGACATTGAAGCTCAATCGACTACTCGTGCCAGCACCTCTTTGCTCTTTCTTAGGTGGCTTCAGGCTTTGCCTCGGTCGAAAAGGCCCTCTTATACTGGTTGAATTAATGCTTGATGGTATTGAACTTGAGAGCAGCGGTGGCCCAGCGGTGGCGGCCCAGACTTACGAACAACAAGTCGTGGATTCGATTCCAGTCAGGCTCATTACTTTGTGTAATTTATTTCATAACCACGGCTCTTAAAACGGTGAAGGAATACATCGTGAAGAAACCGGCATGTCTTAGAACCAAAAATTCGAAGACATCTGCCAACCCACACTGGGCCCGCGTGGTGAATTATAGCCCATTCCCTCTCATAGAGAGGAGGCCGTGTGTCCCAGCAGTGGGAACATTATAGGCTGATTATTATGCTTTTGCTTAGTATTGAACTTAACTGGCACTTGCAAAGCAGCATGTTTTGATAATCACGTCTCCATCATACTATTTCGTGAAAGTTTATACTTAGATTAAACAAGAAAGTCCGACCTTCAGTTTAACCGCTTTCAACTCGCGTTTAAACAATAAAACAACAATTACAACGAAGATATAACATAAACATTTTCTTGGTTATTTTATTATTTAATAGCACAAAACGTGCAGAAAGTTCTGTTAGTCATTTTGCGGCGTCCGCCATAGTTCTTTCTTAGAAATTCTGCCATTCTAAAATAATGAGGAAAGAGTACTCCTATCTTTTTATTCTGTAAATACACATTTACAGAATAAAAAGATAAGAATAAGAGAATAAGATAGGAGAAAAAGGTAGGAAAACAAGAACGGAAACGTATAAAATAGAAAGTATATCGCATTTAGAATCCACAACTAATGTTACGGAAACGATTCACTTGAGTTGAGTAGATAACAATAATATTTATTTATGAAGATGTTTCTCGTAACTATAACATAACGTAACTGACATAAATACCAATCACTATAATTAAATCTCTTAGAGACTTTCAAGGAAATGCTTTCAAAGAAAGCGCCAGGGTTGCCCGCAAAACATGAATGAAAACAATGAAAATATGAATCGCGCAAGTAAAACGTATGTAGTTACAGAATTATAATCATTAAAATCATCAATACAACTCTCATTATTCATTTAACCCCATTCAATAGCTATTTCATAAAAAAAGTCATTAAAAGGGGTTAAATTGATGAGGCTTAGAGGGTTGTATTGATGATTTTAATTATTATAATTCTGTAACTACATACGTGTTACTGGCGACTCATATTTTCATCAACATACAACCTGACACTAACCTGCAAATAACAAAAAACTTAATTTCGCTGGCTACCCTTGCGCTTCCACCTTATACTGGTTAACTTAAAGCTTTACATTATTTCAATAGGTACATAATTTTAACATGTTACATCATTTCAATTCTCGTTTCCCATAATTTAAAGATCAGTTTTACCTCCAGTATATGAAACTATTTTGTAATCTCAGATCATACTAGTGGTTATGATTTGAAAAACAAAACAAATGACGTGAGGCTTAATAACAGATGTCATTGAATAGGTTTCTGAAACCCTAGGCAATCTTTTTTATTAATATTAAGAGGGAACAGGCCTGCAAAGAATTTGAAAAATAGGTATTTCAAGAAACTATTGCCGTCGCGCTATCTCAAGTCTGCCCCCGTAGAGTGCGATAGTGACAGCTGCAGCTCGGACCGATTTTAACACAAAATTTTTGACGAGATCGACGTTTCGTACTTCCCATTTTATCCTCGAAAACTGAACCGATTCAATTATTTTTGCCATTACAATTTTAAGAAAGAGTATGTCTTGGTTAATATGAATTTCTTTTATGTTAAAAACTTTTCGAATTTGTCTGGTAGTCCTTTAGTCACGGCCGTAAAAATGGGGCATTTTTTTGGAATTTTTGGAGGGTCCTATTTTCATAATTGTTTAGTTGCTGAAAAAAAAGAAACGACAGGGACGTGCCTACAGCCGACCTTGATTTTAAAGAAAACAAAAAGGTTTGCTCTAGAGGCATTATTCAGGAAGAAAAAAGGGGAATACATTTATATGGAGAATCATAGCCCCTGTTCCCTCTTAACCTGGGGGCCTGCTTGCAAAAACGAACAGGTGGCCTACCATGACGTCTTAAAGCGGTAGTAATTCCAGTGTGGGAAAGAGATGGCGCTAGACGACCTGTTTAGCTCTGTCTCTTTCCCACACTGGAATTACTCCTGCTTTAAGACGTCATGGTAGTCCACCAGGTATGGTGTCAGTAAAAGTCTCATGTGGCCCTGTGGCGGCACTTCAAAAAATACTACAGCACCTTAATATAAAAAGTACTGCAGCGCCATCTATGACTAAGGCCATAAAGAAAAAAAAAACTGTTTGCCAGTAGCCCACCAGATATAATACCCGTTTGGCTGGAGGATCCTCCTCTTTAAGAAGAAATTAACACCCTATTCTTCATAGCATTATTTGTCATTTTGCCATGACATGGGATAGCAGCAGATTGAGACATGGGATACCAGCTTTTCTGTGACATTTATCTGGTAGAACCAGAAAAGTCTATGAATAAGAGCTCTTCCATATTCTCTAGGCTGTTGTTCGGAACGTTAGCAAAGCGGAGACTAAATCGTGTAATGCGTTTGTTAAACAAAGCTTCACGTTAGTTGCAGTGTTAATTAATGTCCCCGTCTCGGTGCAAGAACCCTAATAATTAACATGTACTGTAAACTGTGGGTATTCTAATTGTTGTTTATTATAAGCCTATCCTTCCAGGTAGTCTTCTCCTGCACCACCTCGAACCAGCCTTCGTGAAGTGATAATTGTATCGTTATCTTAGCTAAAATGTAGGTGAAATAAAAATAAATTAAAGATCCTTTTGCTTTTATAATATCAGAATGGACACATAGTCAAAAACATACGTGTGTGTAAACGCCACAAATATCAGAAATACCCACATACAGGATGTAAACGAACCCTTCACGAAGCGTCAACCAAGCATTCTTTACATCAAACTAAGTAATTTTACTAAAAAAAATATTGCTGGGAAACGACTTTTGGGTGAAAAATCACGTTTTACGGTAGGGCTCAATGTAACGCACTCAAAACACTGCGCTGATGGATCGATTGAACAGTACGGGGGTCGTGGAGGTGTTTAACCACTCGTATGTCGAGTATATAGACACAATTAAAAACCTATTGTGTCTCGCGTAGATCTACGTTCGGCATACGAAGGGTTAAAGAAAAAAAGCTTGTGAAAAAGTTGGAGCTTTGACCCCCAATATCTCCGTAACTAGAAGGTTCGCAGATATAGGTCTAGAACAAAAAATATCGCAATGACGGGGAGAACAAATGCCTTAATTCGGCTTCGCAAAGGGTCTTGTTCCTTTTTTATTCAAAATCATTTACGAAAAAGAAAAATCTACAAAACTAGTCGAGCTTATACTAATATTTAAATAATAGTAGCGCTGTAAGCAGATAGTCCATGTTTTCCCAAATAAAGTAAAGACGAATAGAAATGTTAAAGGTAATTAAACCCTAAAGTTTCGTTCAGAAACAACGGTTTGGATCATGTTACTTTATAATTGGTTGGTATCATGATTTCTCTCTGTATTTTATCTGGAATAATAATTACTAGTAGGTAAAAGTTAACAGTTTGTAAATTGAAATTAATAACTGTCTGAAAAATTGTTCCCGAGGGCAATTTGAGAAATAGCGACCTAGTTTGACAAAAGTATTAATAGAAGTACATTTTTCTTTGAAAAAGAAAAACCATTCGTCGTCACTCGTCATATTTATTTATAAAAGTATTCTTCCTAACCTAATTGTTAATTATACAATGTGTAACAGAATAAACGCACAACCTCTTATGTGGTCTTTGTACTCATAATTATGAATACTTTCAACTTTCACTATGGGACCGACACTGAAATCGCGAAAAAAAAGTCGACTGCCCTATACATTTCTGTGCGCATAATTCGACAAAATGTACTGAACAGCTGTTTTTTTTTTCGCGATTTCGGGATTGGTCCCATAGTAAAAGTTGTTCATAATGATGAGTACAATGACCCCTTAAGAGGTTGTGCGTTTATTCTGTTACACATTGTATAGATGTTTGTAGGCAAATCACTTGCGTGATGTTATTGTATTACATTCAGATGGCACACTCTGAAAATGCAACTAGTTTTCTTGCCTCTTTGGTCTAGTGGTCGCAAGCGCGACTGCTGAGCATGAGGTCCTGGGTTCGATGCCCAGGTCAGGAAAAGTGTTATTGGGTTTTTTTATCAAGAATTTCTCAGTAGCATCCACAGAATCTGGATTTAAATCATAATATTTATTTCTGTAAATTGGTTTTACAAAACACTTTTACACGTCACATCACGTTGTTTTAAAACTAGATGGGGCCGGTCGCGGGCCTGTGGACGGTGAGCTATGGCCTAGCTCGCCGTCCGTCCGTCTTATGACGGCAGGCCGTGTCGACGGCGCGTTCGTGTTCCACGCGCGCCTCAAAGAGAGTCAGCAAACAGGAAGGGGTCCGTAAGGACCGACGCCTGCCAGGGTTGCGGGACTGTTCGAAACCTGCTCAGCCCAGAGCGGGAGGGGTTATTTGATGATATCACATCGGTAAAAAAAAAAAAAAAAAAATAGGGGGCCGGTGTTTCGTACCTGACTACTCTTAGAAGAAACATTCGAAATAAACTCAGAGGTCACTGTCTTTTTGAAAGTCCAGACATTGGTCAAGTCATGAGGACCATGCAGATTAATATCTGAAATGGTCTTTTGAAGAAATAACCACACAGATTTGAGTAGACCGTCCAGTCAGTGGAAGCATTTGTCAGTGATCGTGTAGCTCGACTCATAACCCAAGGAGCTCAACGATTTGTGCCCTGGTGATGGCAATAGGCTAACCTCCTATTACATGGGACTTCAACATACTAGCGAAATATGGATTTACTATTAGATACACCTCTGCCTAATCCTCACGGGATTTTAGGCGTGATGATATGTTTTTCTTTGAGTCTTCAATTAGTTGATACACACTGCACATCTGTTCACTTCCTCTCATAATAAAGGCGTGCATATATAGGGTGACTGGTAATTAGTGAACGATACTTAAACACGTGATTGTGCTCATGATAACCAACAACTTTTACTATGGGAACAAACCTGAAATCGCGGAAAAAAAATCAGCTGTTCAGTACATTTATGTTTGCCTAATGTACTGAACAGCTGATATTTATTTCGCGATTTCGGCTTTGCTCCCATAATAAAAATTGTTTGTTATCATGAGCACAATCACGTGTTTAAGTATCGTACACTAATTGCCAGTCACCCTATATACTAAAAAACTTACTTACATTTGAGGTGTGAATTGCCAGATAAGATTAAGGTTACAAGCCACAGTGATAACCTATGTACCTCCGACCTTTTAGACACGTATGTGTCATCTCGTGTCAGAATCGTGAGATAAACGACGCATGAAACGCCAAAACCTTTACGTTCACGCGTGCATAATAATTTCTTAGATTCTTAGGTTAATTATTGACATTAAGTCGATATTCGCTTTGAAGAAGCAATACAGATTCTTGACAAAAAAAAAACAAAAACAAAATTTGACAGATTGTTGTTGATTTTTCACATCACATTATCTTTTCAGCTAGTAACAGTGCAAGAAATTGGAAAGTAAATCGATAGCAATGAAAAAATATTTTGATAACAAAAAAAAATGTCAGACGACGTCAAAACAATTGGTACTTTCATTGTTTTATTCGAATCTTCCAATGCAGACAACATAAAATACCAAACAACGTTTTTTTTTACAATGGTAAATTGTGAAAAAAAAACTTTGTCGATACTAAAATAACTCTCAATACCTGTCAAGGAAATACCAATAACTAATTAAATTAATACAAAACTTCGGAAACAATAAAAAAAAAACAGCAAATCACTGAATTTTTTGTTGACAAGTTTTTCCGTTTCTTTTTGTTCACCATCTTCGTGAGAAAATGCCGTGACTGTGCATGACTGTACTGTAACTACGTGCAATACTGGTTTCACTATCTATAGAACCTTCTGGAATGCATTGTGGACTTTAAAATGTTTCGAACAAAGTTCAATGTTGTTTATGAGGAGCCAGAAGTTGTGGATGACTTAGCTTTATGGGTTTACAATGGGTACCTAGTCGAGCACAAATGTTTTTCAAACAAATACTTCAGGTAGGTATAGTTCTTTAAATGTCGGAATTCCCCTTGTGATGCTGGTCATTCATGGATGGTTGGTTATTGGTTATGCTTGCCATCAAAGGAACGGCAACTTCCTCTGTCTACTATGCTTAAAAATAATCAACCGATTGTCTCCTTCTGTGTTAATTTGTATATAATATCTTGAAAATTGTGTCCTTAGAAGCCTTAAATTCATTAAGGCAGGTGTATTTATTTACTCATTGAAAAATAAACGTATTGAAATATTCTGTTTAGGAGATAAAAATATTCTTCGTAGAGACATGATAAATAGCTAAAAAGTCAACATCAGTCCCACTTTCAAACACAAGGTCACAAGACATGTTAATGAATTATTAAACATTGACATTGTCAAAACATCATTAGGTTTACCTATCAGACTTTCGTAGAAACCTATGACGTCAACGAAAAAATTAGTTGCGGATACTTACAATTACAAACGATCATTAATCTTTAATAATAACCATATTAGTTCGAAACCAGACCTAATTATCAACCTTCCTAGGAACACAAACAGTAATTAATAACTAAGCTAAATAATTATGTGTAGGCCAACAATAAGGAAACATACACAACTTGAAGCACAATTTATAAATGTCAAAACTCACAAAAGGTCTGTCAAATTGTTGTAACTTTCAATTAGGTATGCACAAGGCATGTGTGTTTTAGACAAAATAGTCCATTTGTCCCTGTAACTTAGACAAAAGTTCAAGGTGACATTATTTCCGTAACATACGACAATTTATTATGTCATGCTGTGCCTTTTACTGGGGTGTGCCCTTCGTATCACTTTCAGTTGTCTGTCACGGCACTCTTGGCTTTGAACTGGACATAAACATGGACGTAAGATATGACTCAAAATGCATGCGATCACGACTACTCCTATTCATTGCTTTTTTGTGGTGCAAGATATCAAAAAATAGATATCAAATCCACACAGTTATCCGAACAGGGTTTCTGACAACTTTATATTTCCCTATGATTAGTAAAGCCTCTAATTTTATATTTTATTAAAAGACCTTTGTTTATTTTATAAAATGCATAGTCATAACTGCATTGAAACAGACTTCCCTGAACAAAGTAATTTCACAAAATAAATCAACCATATCTTACGAAAACCAAAATTTCTGCGTAGTACAGAATATTTTAGTTGCGTTTTCTTGCTAAAAGAATCATGGCCATAAGGAAAAATAAAATATAATAGGCGTTACTATCCCTGCCTCTCACACTTGGACCACGCGCGGTCACCGCTGCGGATCACGATTAGGGTCAAGCTTCAAGGTCTATCGTTACATAATTCTTCAAACATTTCGTTCTAGTATCGATACTTGATACCTACTTGACTACATTGTTTGCCGACACTTTTTGATCGATTGATCGACGCTACAATAGAGAATCAAAAAAATAAACATCTCGTTTTCGTTCAACCAGCGAATTGAATAAGTCATTCAACTTTTTACGTTCATAACTTTGCGTAGTTTTGACAATAGGAAATCGATTGCTGAGGAGGTATTTGACTGTCATTTTTCAATATAATTAAGAATTGGATTTTGTAATGAAAAGCACAGGCCTTTTCAGTGTCAGACAATTATTATCCGTTACAAGGAATAGACTAGGCAAAGTAAACTCATACCTATGTGTTGTGGCACCGACATGAGGATTACAAACAGTATAATTTCCTACTTAACTTGACTTGCTGTAATGTGAATTAAAGAAAACCAAATTGGAAAGGACACAATATCGTTTCTACTCATATGGATAGGTCTGATCTGCAAGGATTTATGATTACTATAAAAGCTGAAAATCAATGTAAATAAAACAGCATTTAAAACTCAGTAATAAATTCATATTTGCGCACTTCACAATCACGACTACAAAGCACAATTTGCACAAAAATATTTGGAAATATCATTTCAGAATGAAAGAATATTTAACAATTCCACTTTGACAATGAAAAACCATTCACTGTTCTGTTCATACCTTTTAAGAGTCAACCTTCAAATGCTTATTCAATTCCATAAATAGTTTGAAAACTGTTAAAGCGGTAACTTGCATAAATTTTTCACAATAAGATCGTGACTAGGCACTCGCAACTTCCAAAAATACCGGTTGCAATGACTAAAACGTTGACTTTCGGGGATATAACGAAACAAACCCATAGCACCGTAAAATATATTCAATTTAAATATATATCTCTTTGAAACAGGCCCTGAAAAATCACTGCCTAAAAGAATAAGTTTTAAGTGATCAGTCGATCCAGTGCTAGAAACATTTTTTATAAATATTTCAAGTAATGTGATCGCATATACCTCATATCAAATATGGTCGAGAAGTCGCAAACGCGACTGCTAAACAAGAGATTCTGGGCTCGATTCTGGGTCGGGCAAAGAGGGTTTTTCTATCAGGAATTTCTCAGTAGCAGCCACGGAGTCTCCATTTGTGCCCGGTTGATGGCAATAGGCCAGCCCTCTATTACATGGGACTTAAAACGTAACTGGCAAACTGTTAGTGTACTATTAGGTACACCTCTGCCTAACCTTTCGGAGATTACACGCGTGATTTTATGTTATATAAAACATTTAATGTCTTCATAGGTTTAAGTAGAAATGCTCTACTGAATCTAAAGAGTGTTCATGAAGTTGCTTATGTGTTCTTCTCCGTAGGAATTATCTACGATGTGTTATAGGCATTTAACTTAATTTTTGAGACAGAGCGACTTTGTGACAATTGAACAGTGCCTGTAATTGTTTTCTTGTAATAAATGATTAAAGTCGAATGATGAAAATCGGCTCAGTAGTTCAGGCGCTACGGTGGAACATACATAAATATATAGACCGCAAAATCATAACCATTCATTTTGGCTTTGCTCTAATTGGGTAAAAACTAAAAATGTAAATAAAAACCCCTAAAATGGATAACTAAGTGGTGTAAAGGAGTAAGTTTCTAACCGAAAATTATGAATATTAAAACAAAACCACTAATTAGTCAACAGCACAGATGAAATCCCATAAATTAACGTTAAGTCGTGACTCGTACGTTATTTCGTACAACTCACGAAACTGTGACAGTTTCGACCTATTCATGTTATCAATTAGAAAATGTATTCAGTAATTAAACATGAACTATCCGAATTTGTGCTTAATTAAAGTACCTGCGCAACTTTTAATTGTCATCCTATCGTACAAAAGGAACTTTGATTTAGAGCGTAGTTCAAATTGAACGAGGAAATCTAGTTACGAATAAACCGGGATGATTCGACATTTTTTTCGCTCAATTCCTAGTTTTTCAGAAATCAACTAACATCAATACTAAATCAAGTACGCGCCAACAGATCTCTATAGCCCAATCTACATTTGGAATATCTGAAGCGCTGATACATTCCAATATACAATTGATTTATATTGTTCGATTACAATCGCAAATTTACGCCGCGTGTTTATCAAAATAACTATCTATGGGAGGCGGCACAATCAAACATACCCTCTGTAAATATCACAATATATCACCTTGATATTTTGCCTGCTTTGTATTATTCTTCTATAACCTTTTACAACGTTATAATGAACAAAAGAATATCAGAGTACGAATTTCAAAACAATAAGGACGAGTTCGATGGCACAGTTAGCATTGAAATATAAGGCGTACACGCTTAAATAATTGCTTAATTTTAATGAAATCTCGCCTTAATTTAATTTAATGATAATTCCGTTATACATTATGGTACAGCTACTGATTTCTAATTGCCAAATATTCAAATATTAGAAGTTTTTAATTGCAGTCAAGTCATTCTCTTGTTACAAAACAGTCAGCTCGAGATAAATTATAAATAATGACTAGTAGCTTTTATTAAACAATCCTCAAAACCATTAACACTATTATAAACAAACCATTATAATAACAGTTATGTTCAAATGACAAGCACACCAATCAATTAAGTATTATTATTAGACAGTTTGAGTTCATTGTCAACGAATGACCCTCTGTACTTAGTGCCACCAAAGTATTCAGGCCAGTTATTAAACATGATCACGATAACAACTGATAGCCCACAAACGCAAGTACATTTACCAAATGACCTGTCACAGGGACAATTGATTCATGAATTTAATTTAGATACGAGAGAACTGGCCAGTGGGCCCAGTAGCCAGTTGTTGTCATTAATTTCGATACTCGTTTGATTAATACCGCTTTGTTTGAACTTGTGTTGTAAAACAAAGGGCACACAAGCAATTTTATCATGGAATTTAGATCTGATATGAAAAATCAAAGGCTTTGAAATGCAATTATATTTTATTGGTGGCTGTAAAATTGTAAATAGAGGGCATTAATTTGATGGGGGGTATTGCTCATTCACGATTTTTGCTTTGAACGTAGAGTGCCATTTAAGGTTGGATTTGAAATGGCCCTCATACCAGCAGCATTTAATTTTTATACAAGATGCGTTGGTATTACAAACAGGGTGCTTGATGGTGAGATTCTTTTATTAGCCTATATCCTATATTGTCCAAATGCTGCAAAAAGAGCAAAAACAAAATGAATTTAGGTATTTAAGTGTAATATGTTTTATGTATATATATGTATGTATTTATTGTATATATTTAAATGGTACACCACAGGCTACCTGCAGTATTGTCTCTCCTTCCCCCTTAAATCCATCCAAAGGTTGTCTTTAAAAGATCGCTTTTAGCGATAAGACCGCCCATTGTGTCACCCCTTTTATAATGTTTACATTTGTATTTGTAATTTTTATGGTGTACATAATAAAGAGTATTCTATTCTATTCTAAAGAGTTACTCTAATTCCTTGCATGAGCTCTTAAAAAAGACTAACCGAAGTAAAAATATTAACCTGCCTGCAAAGAGACAACTAGGCTGGCAATCCAGGGTGCAGCAAGCATAACTTTATTTAACTAGATATCAATCGTTGAGTCTGTCCTATGAACCATTCCATGTTGTAATCCGCCAACAAAAAAGAAACCCAGACCTTTTCGCAATTACCAGAATCATGCAATGCTTATATTGTCACAGCTAGAACAATAGTACATCTACCCACACCGCTTGCCACACTGAACACGAATAGGGGCGTACCTGCATGTTCTGCATTCGTTCTACACCTGGCCTACGCCTCTAGGGTCAATGTTAAACAATTAAATAATAAACGTACATCGTAATTGATGTAACGTATTGCATAATAATAATAAAATTCATTGTTTACTCTCAGTTATTTATTTTACATGAATCATACCATCCAAGGCAGTCGTAAGTTAAACCTATAAAATAATATTTTGTAAAGGTCGTTCATTATAATCGTGCGTACTGAGTTTTAAAAATAAATCGTTACTTTAATGCATCCTGCCATTCACAGAACAACTCTTCCGACAACCTGAAAGAGTCAGACACGGGTCAAATCCAGGTCCAAGGGTACAATTTGACTTTAACAGAGCTTTATTCCGCACCATGGGCAGTTAGATGTCTAGATTGGCTGACGACCTCAAAACGGTGGTTGGGTCAGACTGGAGGCAGAAGACAGGGTGCTGTGTAGCTGGGCAGAGACCTATATCCATCAGTAGATCGCAATAGACTTAGCTTATTGGAGGACGGTTATCATAGTTCAAGTACCGTACCGTATACCATATAAATCACCAACCTAAAGCTAATTATGGGTTGTTGTCAATACAAGACGCAGCTTTAGTCACCAACCTTACTCAAGACAATACATTACTCGCCTTGACCACACTATCAATACCTTCATAGTGTTAGGTACTACTTTTGTATAATGTCACTTAAGTTACTTATGTAATACGTAGAAGCGTGTTCAATATCGCCTATTGTCTTCAGTAGCTCTAACACAGTAATCTAAGTCTAAAGTCTCCTGCAAGCTGAAGCGGTTTCTAGAGCTTTCCAAAACGTCACATTTGGCGTCTTCTAGTTTTCCCGGAAACCTTTCTACATTGTTTTTCTTTATCCCATTTTCACCTTAGTTTTTCATTAGTTTACACTAATACTTTGAAAGAGTCATTGTACCTACTCCTTAATCCTCCTCCTCATTAAGAAAAACTTGTTACAATGGGACGAAAACAAATGAGCTGCTCCCTACATTTCACAATTGTGCATGTATGTGCGAACTGCATTTTAATCTTATCACCTTCCATTATAAAATAAGCAATAACATTTCAAGTCAAAACAATATTACCCTGTTAAAACTAGACCGTGATTAAAAATTAGCGCCTACCACGATTGTATAAAACATTTGTATTGAATCGTGTTATTAGTTGTCTCGGCGTCGGCTATCGGCGGCGAAATCTCTGCCGTATACTAATCTGTTATCTTAATGACTTACTGTACAACAATTAGATACTTCAACAATACGATAAAGTAGCTAGGTTATTGCTTTGTTTAGTTCATTAAACTTTTGGCGCCAATTCAATTTACTATTAATTGTAGATAGGTAGTTCATTTGAACGTAGTCGAAATGCCTGAAGGACAAATACAGGCAATAATTTTGCTAAGATTTTGAAAACTATTACTATCTTGCAAAAAAATAAGTAATTGTAGTAAATCTCCGCTCAATCCACCATCCCTAATCATCACCAGATCACCACTGCTCTCAAAACGTTGAACATTCATGTGGAAACCGGCATGTAGTAAAACGAAAAAAAAAACGAAGACGTCTGATATCTACCAACTTACATTGATGCTTGGAAGATTACAGCTCACTCATAGAGGGGAGCCCTTTGTCCCAGCAGTGGGAACAACAATAGCTTTAGATGTTGATGAATTGATTTTTTGTTGATTAGGAAAAAAATTGATTGATAAAGTTTGGATGAATGTTCGCGGTAACCCACACCGATGGATTTCATGCCATCATCCGCAAGAAAACGGCCTCACTCCTGAGCAGAATAAGGGGCTGTCATAATAGCATTTTGAAGGCTGTGGCGGCCGATACTTCCTCCACCCTAATAAGGCAATTTGAGATTGGATTTGAGAAGACTCATACCCTAGTATTTCGTCAATATGACTTTTTACGAGTACTATGGGTCGTCCTCTCATTAATTCGTCTTTAGTTAAGTTACTAACAATAGTGTTTAAGTGCAAACCTGTTACTAACAATTTATGCATCACTTGTTGTCCGAAATAAAATGATTTTATTATTTATTATTTGGATAAATAAAGAACTAAAATGAGAAACTAGCTCAGTCCCACTCAAACAAACAGTAAATCTATCAGTCACCAGTTACATAATAAAGGTCAGGGGCTGACAATCCAAAGCAATGAGCAAATAAGTATGACTAAAAATATCCTTACGTACTTCTAATCCGATCTATTTAAATTTATTCGCGACTGTACCTGTTGATCCGGCATTCCAGTCATGACATTTGACACGAACCTTGAAACGCAGTGCCATGAAGGTTTGTCCATCTGTCGTGACCCAACATTGTCTATGAGCTTGACACTGGCCGCTATTGATCAGCACGACATTAATTATTATAAAATCCATACTTAATCCATAAACGCGAAAGTGAGTCTGTTTGTCTGTCACCTGTTCACTCGTTAACGGCTGAACCGATCGCAATTAAATTTGGCACATAGGTAGACCATGACCTGAATTAGGTTATAGGATACTTGAAACTGCAAACAAAAGCTTGGTTAATTATAATTCTTAATAACCTTAATGAAGTTACAAAATAAGATCACAAGTAATCGAAACTGGACTGTGGGACCGTAAATAAACTATATAACAAATCTTTTGATTAAAACCTCCAAGGGTATTCTATTAGACGACGAATGAACAATCGAATTCAATTTCGAGTAAGTCACTTTCCAACGAATCGATTTCCTACGAAGTAATGCTTGTTTCGAATAAAGACGTTGAGAAATCTGAATAGTACTGAATAGCTAATTTATTACAAAAATAGTGAAGGTAATTACTACTTAATTGTATTTGCATTTAATATAACATAACATCACGGGGCACAGCAGAATTAGTACAGCTATGACTTTTGAGTTAAACATAGGGGCAAGCCTATTGCCATCAACCGCGCAAAATCCAGAGTCCGTGAATGCTATTAAGAAATTCTTGATGGAAAAACCAAATAACTCTAATTTGCCCGACTCGGGAATCGAACCCAGGACCTCATGTTCAGCATTTGCGATTGCGACCACTAGACCAACGAGGCGGTCTAGTGTTAATTTTCTATGTATTTATTAACGAAATATTTCCTGTCAGTAAATAAGAAATAAAGTAGGTCCCAGTTGTGTCTCATTTTACTTGAAAAATTATTCGTCTAAGTATTCCTACTTTGAAAGGTTTTTTTTTTCCAAGTCTCTTTTGGCATTGTCTTTGGTAAAGGAAGTCTGTCCCAGTCCTTTTCAAACAGATTTTATTTAGGTTTCCGACCTAGCGTAGGCGTTATATACGGGAACTAATAAGGTCTGGACGGGAATTCTTAATTATTTTTAGTATTAATATAAGGTTTCATTTGTAGGGTAGGAACGAACAGGTAAAAGAAAACGTAAATGTCTGGTTAAAGGGGGTTACTATCTGCCGAAGCTGCGGGACTGTTTGAAAGAGATACCGTGGCCCCGGAACACAAAGGGCGATGACGGAACATGGATGGCTTTTAGTCAGTAAAAGTCTGACACTCCCTCCTGCTCAGCCCAGAGCGGGAGGACTTATTTGACGAAATCACAAACGAAAAAAAAAAAAAAAAAGAGTATGTTACTGTAACGTCTTAAAGCACGAGTATTTCCAGTGTGGGAAAGAGAAAAGCTATAATATACAGGTCGTCTAGCGCCATATCTCTTTCCCACTGGAATTGCTCCCGCTTTAAGACGTCATGGTAGGCCACCAGGTCGTGAAAACAAAAATGTATTTCGCTACCGACGTATTAAGATATTTAATTAAACCTGTTTACTACACTTCCTGTTTGTATTTCGTAAATTAATAAAAAATCGAGGTTCCGATACCTAACAATAACGTACCTTTTTATTTTGAATGCAATTTTATTTAAATCTTAGATAATTGTTAATTTGAATGCATATTCTCAGAAACATGAGATAACATCGCATGGTTATATCATTCTTACGTAACCATTGTTTACAAATAGGATTAACTTATTACAAGAATAGAATAAATTTTAACAAAAAACCCTGTACTATTTTTTGCTGCTATAATGATTAATAACAGTTAGATTTAAAAAAAGATAACGTAATAAGAATAAAATCTTTGAAGAGGCGTTGCAAATCGTGTACCTTTTTGCTTAATTAAGCGTATTTGACGAGCAAAAAGCAACCAAATCTACCTACTTTGATGTAAGCCTCTATTTTAACCCCTTTAATGCTTTCCGCTTTAAATTATTATTTGACTACTAAGCTACTTAATAAGACACGTGGAAGATAAAGTCATAAGTACAAAACAAACAGGAAATAATTTAATTATCCTTGTTTTTTTGCGTTTGATTACATCACAAAAATCACAGATTCAACAAACCATAATTACGAAGTTGTTTCGACCATTCGAGAATCTTTCCTTTTCAACAGAGGAACTTCAAACATATTTATTCACCTCTAAAAGTCCATCGAAGGAACGTCTTCTTCATGTCTATGGCAATTTTTTTTAACTAATTCTTTTTTGGTTTACCCACTACTCGAAACGCCCCAAAGCCAATTCGCTGTGGCAGATACTGGCTGATGGTCCTCATGTAAAGTTCTCATTTGTACTGTATTTAAACTGAAAAACAAAACATTCTTTTTTCAAACAAACCAAAACACCCTTCGTAAAATCAGTTCACAATAAAGTCCTAAACAAAACATTTGCATCCATAGTCCTTTGATCCGCTAACCAGCGCCGCCGAACCGTTTCAATCCGAATTCGTCCAATAAATGCGTAGTCATGGTTAATGCATGTCCCGTTATTTTCGGCGGGACGGGCGGGACATCAATCTGTATCAGTTTGTTTGATTGGCACGCCTGATCCCGCGCCTCCCTGGGCATTTAGTCCCGCCGCCGCTGGCACGCTTAACTCCATGGCTACTGATTTAATTATCTGTACCTACCAATTCATTTTTCAAGCTTCAGTTGACGCTGTGATATACGAGGATTAATTGTGGTTTGTAGGGATTTCAGACTGAAACCTCGAACAAAAATAAAATGAAAGAATTAAACATGAGAGATTTTTTCTTGATTATACCTAATAGAAGATGATAAGCACTTAACGTCTAACAAAAGATTACGCTATAAAAAATAAAAGAAAGAAAATAACGTAACATTTTCTTGATTGATCCGTTGTTGCTCAATTTCTATTTTCGTCTACCAAAAATTAGGCTTATCTTAGAAACGTATCGCAAATTCGCAATTAGCATCAACCCAGAACATAGACGGAGACAAATTCCCTTCAAACGTCACAACATCTCATTTATTCAAAGTTCATTAGTAAAATTAACGCACACAGAACACAGACAAACTTATGAGATATTAACATGTGTTACTAGGATTATAAATTAACAATACAATTACAATTTACACTGTAATTTAGCTACTGAAACTAACGTACCGCGTTCTAACTGTGTTATTCATAAGCTCGGTGACGTAATCAATCTCGTGGCGGGTTCCCATCGAATATAAACATTGTTTGGAAACGATGCCTGTACAATGACAATGTAATTTACAATGCCGAGTAATTAGGTGGTTGTATTGTTCTTTATTTGGACTTAAAAGTTAGTTATTGTAGTTACTTCTGTGATGAAAGAAGAAGTTGGTAGTTTGTTGTTCGTAATACCTAGGTGTTGCCAAAAATTACGTTATTAAAATGACCTCTTGACATTTATGAAGATTTTTTATAAACAACAGGTTATTACAGTTTTTGATTTTAGCCAATGTGGTGTTCACTAGTAACACTAGTTAGGGTTTAGAATAAAACCACCAAATAATCAGTAAGTAGATGAACTACTTTAAGGGTACGTGCACACGCTTCCCGAGTGAAGTGGAGACTAGTTACACGAAACCTTAAAGCTTCACGCTACGTTTATTAGTATATCACAAGCTCCGGAACTGAAACCTCTTGACCAAAACGGAAATCTTCTCATTCAGTTTTAAATCTTTGCATATTAAGTAGATAACATCGAAATTGCCAATGGAACAAAAGTTTTTGTTGGTATAATAGAATGTGAAAGACAGGAACAAATAAGATTGATTATGAAAAGCTTTCTAAACAAATTAAACTAGGTATTGTATACAAGTTTTAACAACGCAATAAGTCAGACATTTAAATAAAAATATTGAGTAAGAAAAACAATATTAATAATTCAATTTTGTCAATATTTTTTTCACTTATGAAACTAATGCATTTTTTAATGAGAGAGTGCAAGCAAGTTGCAACTATGACAAAACCGCAAATTAGGAACAGCAGCTACCTACCTACTTATTTATCAATCAAATCTTATTGCTTAGCCGTAATAAGGCTCTATTTTTCATGAATAAAATAATTGAAATTCGTGCTACTAATGTCAGTGGGTTGAATATCTAATTGCATGTAAAAATAAAAAGGGAACTCTCAAAAATCGATTTAGAAGTCGACACTGAACCAATCTCGTTAAAGACTTGCTTCACACCGTCTATTCTGTTAAACAACACAACAGTATCCTTTGACCCTCTGACCACAAAGAATCCAGGCAACGTCGTTTACATTAACATAGCTACCATGAAGGTTTCCATAGCTACCATAGAGCAACTGCCACTCTTATGCCCTTCTCGATATAACAATCTCTGAACTTAGGTGTTGTTACTACCTACAATACTATACACTTAGTCACGAAGTCTCGGTAGGTACACCTAGAGGGCAATCAGATAGAACTTTACCCTATATTAGTCCTCTACTAAGTCCCTCCGAATTCAAATTTCAAGTTACTATTACAAATAATTGATATTACAAAGCTTGATCCAATACTCGATGTATTGAAGTACCTTTTTGTATCCAATCCAACTATAGATGTTGAAGTTTTGAAGACTAAAGTACGTCGTATTAGTTTCAGCCACAGATGCCCTTATCAAGGACACTTATTGAAGTGAGGTTGTCCTTTTATTATTACGAGTGACATTCAATCTATTGGCAAAATAATTAAACTCCGGACAGAATCGTTTTCAATTTATCGATTCCTTAGAAATGACGAATGAAAGGAATGATCGATTGAAAGATTAATGTTATTCATTGCGTTCATATTCATTAGGAGGTCCTCATCGTCTGCGAAATATGTATAATTATATGGAAAAAATAAATTGATGTCGGGTTTACAGCTCATTTTACAAATAACTACATTGATTTATATTACTTTATGTTCGAGTGAATCGGTTTCTTCTAGACAAGCGTGCTTCCCTAGGCCACATCATTGCTTCACATCAGGCGAGTCGCGGCCGAACGCAAGCCTATTTAGTATAAAAAATAAAAACTTAATTTGCCTATTATTTTAAGGCTTCTGAAATTTTCATTCAAAGGACACTATCGCTGAACTTTTTAGCTTTAAACGAAAACGGAGATATTTGAAAACAAAATAAATCTAGTCTTGTATTATTTGCACAATTCCATTTTCATGTGCATCCAGAAACATCTGCTTGCTCACATGCACGCATTTTGCACTTGTTCACAGAAAGAAATGGGGCGACATTCTTAGGCAATGTGCCAGAATCCTCTCGCCATTTATAATTTTACACGATATATTTCATTGCTTTTAAAAACATTTTAAGGCTTTTCGAGCTGCATTGTCTCCTGTATAAATCAGTAACATTATATCAACGATAGCGATAATAGAGAAATCAAAAATGTATTGGATTATCATGAAAACGTTTTTGATGATCCTATAGAAAGTCGTTCTAATCATGTAGAATACGTAAAGGTTTTGAAGCAATTGCCCCTTGTCTTGACAGATTACGAATATCACAATCATCTGCCTAGCCTTTTACTAACTAAAATACATTGACGTGCACATTTTAATTCTCCCTTTGCTGATTGTTGGTAAATATTAGCTTACTGTTTCGGACGTTTAAAAAACTTGCCCTTAAATAAACCAACAGAAACCACGAGCCTATTGTCGCGTTCACGTTTCTAACTGAAACCCAAACGTTGCCCTATGTTAGGCTCTGTGTAGTGTAACGATACTCTGACGTCTTTTGTAACACGCCATCAACACGCCTGGCAACGACTGCACCCCTATACGAGCTCTATTTCAAGCTAGGCTAGGTACACTTGCTTGGTAACATTGTCAAAGAAAACAGCACGAACCAATCTAAACAGAAACCTTTTAGCAACCATCTGCATTAAAAATGTACACGGCACTTTTTCAAAATTGGAACATATTATTAGGAAAAGAAAAAAACAACACGTACTTAACTATTAAAAAAAAAAAAAAAAATGGCGAAATCTCTACCATCTTGTTTTTTCGATACAAATTCACGAAACAATTTTACAAATGTTTGCCAACAATGCAGGGGGCGTTGTTGTCGATGTAGATAATGGAATTCAACTGCCCAAAGATCCTTGTACCACTGTAACAACCACCTGCGTTACTTAGAACAGTTAAGTATAATCAATTTTCAAAACAGCAAGGCAACCTTGAAAATGTTTACATCGAGACCTACATTCTAATAACCTTTTAACACAAAGAAATGTAGTTCAGTGTTCGCTAGAAACATTTGTTGCGATCGGCAGTCGTCACAGTTTTGCATAATAATAGCACAATGGTTTGAGTGGTACGAAACGGTGTTACAAAACGTAAAAGAAACACCTCCTTGGTAGCGCCGCCCTTTCGCCGCCGCGGCATTAGTGTTGTATCGAAAATTTGGGAAATGGAACTCGAGTTAAGTGCTACAAGGATATTTTGACGCTTGAATGACATTGAAAGGACTTAAATCTCTCTTAGAAAAACAATATGGCGGTGCTCTTTCCGAATTTGGACACTTGTCAAAAGATTCTTGTACAGCGATATCTATTTCTACATAACAACATATTCTATGTCGCCTGTCCAATTATGCGGTAACAGCCAGTTCGAACTTTCAATAGCAAACTGGTATCAGAACTGTAGTTCTAGGCTAGGCTTCGAGTTTTCGATAACCTGTCGCAAAATCCAGTATTCAGGCGTCATTTATTGGGTTTCCTACAACGCGGCACATAGTCTAGAAATCTTTATTACTTTACAAAAACCAATCGTCTACCTCTACAAATCCATACGGGATTTGCATCTAATTAGTCATGTGAAATCACGTGTGATTTTCGGCCTTTTTATTCAAATGCAGGTTTAAATCTAATCGGCTAAAAACCGGGATGGCCCGCGTTCCGTGCACATCACTAGCAGCTCATGAATTATTCGATGTTGTGACACTGCGCCCCCGCCCCTAGCGCTAGCCTATCGACACGTGATCTGATACAGCTTATTGAATAATCGAATGAATCAAAGTATTTAATTCTTTTAAAGTTTAGATTCTATCTGAAGAGAGTACGCCCTCTAAATATTGAAATAGCATTTATTTTCGAAGCGAATTTCTGAATTCATAATAAAAAAAAAGAATGAAGATTATCACAAATCTGTGGTTTCAGAACTGGCTATACTTATCCAATAATAAAATAGGTTTTGATTACCTTAAACCTCTTTTATGTCCTTTTGCTATTTTACATAGATAAGAAACTTACTCAAATCATTATACCAAGCATTACACACATAAAAAAACTAAACCAAGCCACCAGCTCTAGCAATCAATATTCATGCAAAAATTACAATAAAAAATATCTGTTTCAGCTGAAAATCAAATTTCAATTTAAGTAGGTAGAAAATAACATCCGTCTTTAAAATCCAATCTGGCCAAACCACGGATATGAAAATTAATTTCCGTGCCTCCAAAAAATAAGTATCTGAGCATGCCCCAAAGCTGTGCCCAGAATCAGAATCTTAATTGAGCAAAAAAATCCCCCTTGATCCACGGCAACCTGACAAATAAATATTCTCGTATATTTTACTGAAAGATTAACATAATGTTTATTTTTATTTTTCCAGTTTCCACGAGGAGGTGCCTTACTGAAGTATACTTCAAAAAGGTAAGCGTTTGAATTAATTTCCAAGGCAATTGGTATAAAATGTGATATTATGATTGCTTAGTCAAGTTTGTGACTTTGTGAATAAGTTAGTAGTCTAGATAGTAGGTAGTAAGTATTCTAGGTATTCTTGGGTGAATATTTCGTGGGATCTTATTTCAATTTAGTTCTGCCTTGCGGCAGGATTAAAATATAAGTTTGGTAAAAAAAAAACGTGATCAAAGATCTATTGTAATTTCATTTCGTTTTAGTTCTTTACATTACACAATATTTGAAAATTAACAAAGGAATCTCTCTTTATAGTTACTGTTTATCCGCACAGAGAAAAACACTCACAATGTCAATGTAGATTTGTTCATATACTCGCCAATACAATATTGCTTTGTACATTTTTGAGCAATTAGTATAAGGGCTTACTCGTAGAACTAAGAAAACTTGACAACCATTTTAATATTCCATTTGTAAGCACTAAATTTGAGAATAAATTCAAACTGCAAATTCAACCCCTCCTAACCCACACGAAGTCGAGGGTTATTCAGTTGCCTAAGTTATAATTGTACATTAAATAATATCAAAACATTTGATGCTTATATTTTTTACCTTGTAACAATATTCTTCACGTCACATGATGCAAGACTGATTCTAACCTGCAGAACAATAGCCAATTTTGCCAAGAAATGTATCAAAAAGCTGTGCTGAAATGTCGTAACTTAAATGAACTTTAAGTGAAGCTATTATTGCCAGCTAAGGCGTAGGTTACGCTCTTAAAGTAAAGGTTAAAACACCAACAGAGCGCTATGAGAATTCTCTAAATTATAACGTTTTGTAAGCCGACGCCCAAGTCAGTTTACTGATATTTATGTGTTCAGTTTTTCGGTGGTTTTTTGGTGTAACAAGTAACTAAAAATATAAAGTCTAAAGTGTGCTAGACTGTATCAATGTTTCACCAGTTGCACGAAATAAAAAAAATAATTGCTTGTCCAAATTAATCGTGAAAATTAAGCTACATAGAAATCAATCATCTGTCAAGATCGAGTATTTACAGCTTTCTGAATGTAAACTTACTTTGGACAAAATAAATCATTATATAAGTCTAACAACCAGTCTTACCGAGGGATATCGTGTTACCCAGTACTTACAGGGTTGTGGAGGTCAGATAGGCAGTTGTTTCATGTAAAATACTGGTATTCAGCTGCACCAAGTTAGACTGGAAGCCGACCCCCCGACATGGTTGGGAAAAGGCTAGGCCGATGATGATGATTATGTAATCATTATATAAGTTTAACCATAAAGCAGCACTAATTCAAATCAGCAACGCTTTTGATCTCAGTAATTAATTTTAATCATGTAACATTCAATCTATGGCATAAATTCTATAAGAGAATCCCACTGAGTCGTGCCAATTAATAATTAACAATACTTCTATTTAATTCTGGAATTTAATAACAGTTATAATTGGAACATTTCAATTTGGAACAGGTTAGTTTAGAATATTAACTAAATCCCTTAATTAGGGATCTGTTTCGACTAAAAATAAATGTACATAAGTATAAAAACATTAATTAATCAGCTTTAATCTGTTTTGATATAACGAAATGCAGTTTTGGTTTTACAAAAATATTTCTGAGCTATTTAAAGTAGTACTTTTATGATCACAAAACCTTCTATAGTAGGTACATACCATAATACTAAACTAAGTATAGGTGCATAGCTTCAAGGATAGCCCTTCTCCATACTATTTGAAATTCTGAACACAAAAAGGGCGTAACACATTAACATAAACATAAGGATGTACCCTCCATTAAAAACCTTAACCCGAAAACGAAACCGACAAACTAATACCGAAAATATCGATACTCAATACCGATACCAATAAGGTCCCGATGATAATCCCGTCAATGTAATTAAGCGGGAGGAGTTAAAAGGTTGGCTGTCAATATAGGGGTGAAGGGGGCTAAACGGATTAGGGTAAACAGTATAAAGAGCCTTTTGTATCCGAAATTAAATGTCACCCGATGTCATTATTCAGCTTCTGGTTGACACGCATACGATCGCTGCCGTCTGCCACCGCTCGATGCTGGAGATCCGAGGCTTTTATGTTACACGACTTTATTGCCATTTTTGCATCACGACACGAGAATTTGGGAAGAAATCGTGAGATTCTGTTTCAGCCAGTTTAAAAATATAATTGTCTACACATAGACCAGGTACTATCTCTCATCTCTTTTGCCCAATGTCCTTTACTGAGCCTATACAAAACAAAATGCTGTGTCATAATAACAATAAATAATGCGAGGTCATTGTCAATCATAAGTGTACTTATTCGCGACGCAATAAATATAACTCATAACTATTTGTGATTGATATAGTGCAGTTTTGACACATTGTCAGTTCATCGACATCGAGCACCATTACCAATGGCATTGGCACTCTGCCGAAATTCTTTCAGTAATCTATAACAATTACGTAAGATCGTGAAGCCGTCGTCCCTTCTAAAAGCCGTTATTAGCTAACCCATTAATTATACTCACAACGGCTGTCGAAGATGCCGCCAAACCAAACTTTGCGTTGCGGAGTATTAAAATATTACCAAGACTTTAATCCAATTTCCGCAAACAATAACAACGTGTTCCATTGTGGCGCAGTCGTCTCTACGAATTATGAACCACATTTATATGTAATACGACGGATAATTCACGTATGCGGCAAATTATTGGATAACGTGACATAAAATTATACGGTCGCATCACGGGTCCAATTTTCATAACGAGTAAAATAACAGGGGAGCGTACCTGCGATTCCATTCGTTTATAACGTTAAACGCGATTTTCCGTACTATCCTTTAATGCTTATTGGACACGATAAAATTAACGGTCCAATGCGTATTCAGAGCAAATGAATTTAAAACTAGTACCGTACCTAAAAACATACGTTATTCGTAATTGAGATGAAGACAGCTTAATAAATGCTTTTTTCTAAATAAAGTAAATCGCTCTGTCAGTCTCACGTAATAGAATGCAAATGGGATTTTTCGTCAAGATACAGACGCTTGATAAATTAAAGTTTAATTTAGGTGCTTTTATCTACGTACCGAGTTTTGCCCGCGGCCTCACCTTGAAGGAAAGTTGTCGAAAAAACGTTGCTGCTATCACGATAAACGAAAAGAGCCGAATTGTTTACTTAAGACAGGGAATACATACAAAAGTAGGCAGCTATCTTGGTTTGATGCTAACTCAGCTTGAATTTACAATTGAAATAACAAGATTCTATAACTTCAATTTATCGCTAGACCTTCAAATGTGACATCACACAAACTGTGATTCCCAGCTCCACTCACGCACACAAAATTGATTTATTAACAGCTTTATACGATAATAGCAAATATTATTAGCAAACCCATAAATTAAGAACGAGACCTAGACGTAGGAATATTAAGACCGCATTTAGTTGAGCTCCTCGACGCACATTGAGACCGTAGACACTTCAATGCTTGCTAATCCTGAAAGGGATACAAACGTATATCGTGATAATACGGAGTAAATAGTCGTGTCTACTTGTGCTTTCAATAAGAAAGATCATAGATTAATATCGTAATCTAACGTATTGAATGACTAGAATAATGTAGTACTGTATGTGCCGCTAGTAATGATAAATAGCCTACATCAGCATTGCAGTCAGCATCTAAGATTAAGACCACAAAATAAGACCACCAATATTATATACTTTTACTTTATGAGTGGAATTATAAGGCTCTCTTGTACTAACGAGCTATAGACCATAGAAGTGTGAAATTAAAAATGTTTTAGACATTAAAAACCACAATGAGTTACTTTAGTAACCCGTTTTTATCCTTTCACACTGATATTATGTGCTATTCTAGCCAATCCATTATACGTGCTAAACTAACAAAATATGGCATATTTTGTCAGTTTAGCACGTGTATTGTAGACATTATATTTGTTAAAGCTAAACAATAATGACCGCAGCCAGGCAAAGCATTACGTACTTCAAAGCAAATATTATCTCATCTTCACGCTAAGTTTAATCTGTTTATTACCTAAATGTTAGTTCTAAGATTTAAACACTATTGTAGATACTCGTATCTATAGATGATAGTATAGATGTTGGTTGCAGTAAATGTCACGTAAGTACGTCTTTTACGATTAAATCGATGGAGTCGCGGATAGCCCTTGTCTTCATAGATAATTATCTACATTGTTCCTTAACATCTATTGTATACTTAAATTTTGCGTCAGAACGTTCCAATTTTCTTATCTATATCGGAAGCTTGTTAATACAAAGTTGTACGATTATATAATCCGGAACAACATTATACAATACCTTGATAACTTTCCGCTGCATTGACAGCACCAAATTCTCATCTCTTATCTACACACATCAAAAGTGTCTAGGGATCAACATATATTTTTGCAATAACTTTTCTCCTGATTGATATTAATTAAAATTTTCTTTAAGGATTCATCAAATAAAGTGTTTTCGTTTGTCACAGTAACGATAAACCAAGTCACCTTTGCATTAATAAAGAAATTTGCCATTTTCCTAATAAAGGGATTTTTGACATTTGAACCACTAACACAAAAGTTCGAAAAAAAGACTGAAATAACAGTTTTCTTTAAAATTTTATTGAGTAACTTAAACAATTAATAATCCGTGTTTCTACCGCGAACACTAACAACACAAGAACATCGGTTTGGCATACTCAAAATGAGTTCATCCAAATCACGCTGTGGAATGGCCGCCCATGTTCGTTGCAACAACAAAAAAAGGTCTTCTTGCGACTGGATACCCTCCATATTCGGCAGAGCTCTTCTCTGTAGCATATCCCATGCATGCTCAATCGGATTCAAGTCTGGCGACTGAGCAGGCCAGGGCAGGACATTGATGTTAGCTGCGGCGAGAGTCTGTCTTACAACTCTTGCGGTGTGCGGTCGTGCATTATCATGCATTAACTGAAATAAGGGACCGATTTGCACTTGTAGAGGAACGATGACGTCTGATACAATCGTCTCAGCATAAATTTGAGCGTTGAGGTTGCCTCTGATCCAAATCAACTCAGTTCTTCCGCCGATCCAAATACCCGCCCATACCATGATGGTTCCACCACTATAAGGATGGACTTCCTGGCAGGATTTTAATCGCTGTTGGCGTCCAGGGGTTCTCCAGTGTCGTATACGTCTTGTATCCGGTCTCATACCAAAACGAGACTCATCAGAAAAGCACACGAAACGCCATTGTTCTTCTGCCCAATTTCTGTGTTCAAGAGCCCATTGATATCGTATCCTACGATTGTGCATTGCTATAGGTGGTACCCGTAGCGGTCTTCGGGAATGAAGGTTCACTTCATGCAAGCGGTTTCTGACTGTTTGGTCGCTAATTAAGTTCCCTGAAGAGTGATGAAGCCTCACGGCTAACATCATGGCGGTTATTGTTGGAGCTCTTCGAGTTAAGATTTGAATGTATCGGTCTTGTCTCCGTGTGGTGCAGCGATACCGTCCTCCATGGCGCTCAGCCACGGTACCAGTGCTTCGGTAACGTGTCCAAAGTCGACTGATAACACTCTGACTTGTATTCAGAGCTAAAGCCACAGTACGTTGCCGGGAACCAGCTTCTATCATTCCCACGGCTCTGAGCATTTCTTCCCTGCTTAAATGACGTCGCCGCTCCATAATAACGTTGGTTTTAATCAGTAGTAGGGAAACAGTAGCACTAATAATGTCTTCAATGCGTTGTATGTTTTTATAGGGAAAATATTGACAGCTGATTTTCATCTTTTACTCGAATTTGATTCACAGTTCCTGATTCAAATTATGAAATGCACCAAAAAGGATCCATATAAATTTATAAAATCATAAATTTATTACAAAGCCACATCTCAATCTCAAGAAATCCACATAAAAATGCTTGATCCCTAGACACTTTTGATGTGTGTAGATGTGGATTGAGATCATCTTGAAAAGTTTAAGACTGTTTTCTTTTTGCTAAAAAGTTAAGCAGAACTGCTTTCGTATGAGGATGTTCCTAATCTACCATCGTCATCGTCTGCCTAGATTTTTTCCAGCTATGTTAGGGTCGGCTTCCAGTCTAACCGGATGCAGCTGAATACCAATATTTTACATGGAGCGACTGCCTATCTGACCTCCACAACCCAGTTAGTACTGGGTAATACGATACCCCTTGGTAAGACTGGTTGGCAGACTTTTTGGGCCACTGACTACCTGTAACGACTGTCAAAGATCTACAATTGACAGCCGGGACCAACGGCTTAACGTGCTTTCCGAGGCACGGAGGAAACTCAGTATGTAATGGGTGGTCACCCATCCACATACCAACCTAGGCAAGCGCGGCTTAACCTAAAGATCGACCTGAGCGGCTGTTATTATTTTGCCACGAACTCCTCCAAGAAGAAGTTCCTAATCTGTCATTCTACCTAAATGTTGTGATTCCGATACTCTACTAGACGTTATTAGATAATCCTAATGCAATTTTAATGTTAGAATATTTACTTTGTTTATGATAACTTGCTGCGACCTTAACACCTTCCTTTGAAACAGCCTGTAACTGTGAGTACATTGTGCAATAAACAAAAAAAAATACAGTCAAAGCTCGCCTCAATAACTAAGAACATCATATATTTAAATATTTGTAATGCTAACTAGCGGGTAAATTATCTTCAAGAGAAATCAGCTACCATAGTTACACCATTAACAGTGTGTAATCCATTAGTAATATAATAACGTAACGAGCAAGAAGTCAGGTCACATCGTAATAATCTGACCTGACTGCTGATCCGATCCAAATGCTTCGAGCAAATTATTGAGGCATTGTTAGCTCAATGGAGAATACAATACAAGACTGATAGATGCTATGTCACTTTACGATGCTGTCAGAAATCAGGCAATATCCACCTACCTTATTTGTTATGCCCTAAGTATTACAATCAGATAGACAGTTGCTAAATGTAATTACTAGTACCTATTCAGCTGCATTCGTATAGACAGGAAGACGACCCCAAAACCGATGGGAAAAGGCTAGGTAGACGATGAGAAAGGATTAAAATAAATCAAACAAGCAAAATCCCATAAACAAATAGGCTCTATACAAACTTCTCGTGGCTGCTTACAAACGTTAAGGAGACAAACGTTGCGTTTATTTAATAAGTAAACAAACTAAGTAGACGTTCACCTAGGCTCAAAGCCGAGTAATGCTCCTACACGACACAACGTGTAAATAAGTCAACCGAGCGTGTATCCCCGACAATAGTTGCCTCTGAATCCATTGTGTACTCTTCTTCAAAAACAGATGTCGCTTGGAATAATAGATGTAACTCCTTTGCCGTTTGCAGTCCTGTTTTGTCCCGACTTTGCGTCCAATGCGGGCCCGACCCCTGGCCCCTGATTAGACGACTCTGACGCCAGAACTGTCCACAACATTTCAAGGCTTTATTGAAGTTACAGACTTGACATGCTAGTTGGACATTCAGGTCTGCATAACTTAAATCTTTGTCTAGCCACGATACCTGTGGCATTTGGCATCACGAGGGTTAGATCATCATCTGTTTATTTACAGAAGTCGTATTTCAAAGTTCTAAGTTTAACACAAGATACATGCTTGTTACAGCAATTCTGAAAGCATTGGACTATGATGTAAGTTATATTAGATTAACAGATAATTACGCCTAATTAGAACTAACCTCCATGCGACTAACGCATTAATGCAAATTAATTAAATTTTAACCTTGTACAACGCATCTAATCCGATGTGCTTGCACAATTGAGAATTTACCACTAGAGCACGTCTTTTGTTTGATGTAACAAACGGCAGCGTATAAGAAACCCAGTCGTGCATTGTGTAATTAATTAATTACGGAGACGACAAGCGATTAGTTCACAGGATTCGTGAGTCCTTGGTCCCTTCGGACATAAATAAGCTGATCGTGCATGCGAAGTAAACAAATGATGTTTAGCAATAGTCCCATTGTTTATTGTGCATAGCGATGCATACCGAACGTTCGGCATTTGTCGAGACACTGCCGAGTGCCGAGGACGACGGTTGTGAAAATAGGCAACTTGTCAACAGTGATTTATGTTCGGCGCACGGCACCGCATCCTTGGCTCAAAAACTTGGTAAACAAATACACGATGTAACAAAAGGATTGTAGAGTTGCGCCGCTATTTGTTCGGCTTGTTCCTAAGTCTAAACATTTGTTGAAATACGAATCTCTTCCTGCGTTATTTCAGGGTTAGTTTGCTTGATCAAACTTGGAGAACTGAGGTACGAAGATACATGTGTTCTCGAGAAGGCTTTTAGTCACTGTTATCTTTAGTGGGAAGATCTCTATTGTCATGAGAGTTAGACTCTGCAACATTAACATTTTAGAGATACGTAAATACATAAAGCTCATAACAACTCGTGACATAAAAAATAATCACCTCATAAAAGATAATAAAACCACCAATAAGACCGAGTGACAACAAAAGCTATACAAATAATAAAATAGAAAAATAACAGACATTTTATTCTTGTTCATGAAAAACATGCCTTTCAGACTTCATAAAATACTGCCACGCTGTCGGCGACGCGTAAACGAATCATGATAACATTGCTTTTAGGCAAAATGTCAACTAAATACGAGAACATTTTGTCAGTGAATATCGGAACGGAAATTGGCAAAAAACCTATCTCATCATTAGTCTAATTGCCATAAAATGACTGCTTAGCGTGTGATTCTTGAATCGTTTTCTAGGTCGGGCGAAGAAAGAACTTTTCATAGAAACACACGGAAATATTCAGATTCTTCTCCGCTTTTTAATTTGTATTTTAGGCTAAGTGACCAATAGTATTTTTATTTAGGTACTTATGACTCAAATCAGTATGCATGTAGATGGCTATAAGAGTAGAGGAAGACCAAAGAAACGACGGATGGACTGTGCAAAGGATGATATTATGGCTAGAAAGGAGGTGACTGCTGAGATGAGGAGTAATAGAGAGTTATGGAAGAAGAAGAAATGTTGCACCGACCCCAAATAAATTGGGATAAAGACAGGAGAATGATGATGAGTGATTCAAATTGGATAGGTCCTACAGGGATAATCATTTATTATCATCATTACCTACAGCATCTTTGAACTTAAAGCGAACTTGGCTGTATACACTATACTACATACATCATAGATACATCTATTAAAAATGGATTGAATGTCTCGGTTTCTTCGATTACCGTGTTCGCAATAATTAATGTAATGTTTGTTAAGATTGTCTACATACCTCATAATGTATCGTGTATAGAAAATCCCGAAAAACCAAATTCAGTCTCACATCGTGACAATTAAACCGTCAATGCCAAAGCTCGGCTCGATATCGCAATTACGTGACTCGTTAAACATTATTAATTGTTTACTAACTGCTGGTAATAACCTGTTGCCAAATATAAACGAGATCCAAACATAACTGTGTCTGCATTTAATGCGTTATTGTATGCTAAATATTGTTAATCGTAAGTGGGATATATCAATAAATTGTTGCAGCAATGCACTCAGAAATTACGAGAATGCGTACACTGAATGCAATTGCGTGGTTTTGAAGAAACTGTAGATTGATCTTAGAGCATCTACGCTACGCTCTAACAATCTTCAAGTACAATCAACAAGGCTCGTACGCTCATTCTATGAAGCAACACAAACATCTTACACCAATTAAACCATTAAAGCTCAAAGTATCGAACAAACTGCACTTCTAAAGATTCTTGCTCGTAATCATGACGTACATATCCTTTTTAGAGTAACAGGAAATTAGCTAGATTATCGGTTTAATTGTAAGACCAATCTAAACATTAATCTATGCTCACAGAGGTGTAACGAAAAGGCTAATTCTCCTTGAGAACACTGATTTCCATTTTTTCACAGTACAGGGCGTTTGCTTAACTAATGTAGCAATAGTATTTAGAAACTAAGTTACGGACCCTTCTGCAACTTTAAAGTACATTGCACCTCGCGAAACCATTAATCAAAAACAAGCGCGAATACATACGTCAAAGTAAGTGAAACAATACTAGCAGTCATTGTGTCTGCCCAGTGAATGCGCGAGCAGAGTAGTACCTTATCACTAAAAAGTAAACTCGATCAAAGCCAGCTATGTGAGTCGTGGGATCTTCCCACGTGCTGTGAGAGCCTAATAATTAGTTGTTAGCCAACAATTTGCACCTTGCTTGACTTAGAAAAGAACACAAATCACTTTATTCTACCTGAAAAACTATAAATAATTGTTTAAGTAGAACAAAATTTCGAATGTTCGATTACAAGTTTCATAATTTGACCATAATTTGTCAGCTACTATTCTTGTCGTCAGGAGACTGATCGACTTGTTATACTTACGACAGTTGTTTAATGACTCAATTTGTAATGGTAATCTGTACAATATCAGTGACTGATGTATGCACAGGATCATAACTCATTGTTCTTGCATGTGCGCAAATCTTATTCAAGCCCGAAGGTGTCATGCATTTAGGACGACTTAAAGTCTATAAATATGTATGTGTATTTAATACTTGTAAGCCTATAGTATAAATTAAAATCTCATTAACCTGACACTATTGAATAATTCAATGGTAATAACTTCGAATAAGTAGTTTCGACAATACTCAAATCTAATCTAATAAACAATTTATTTGCCACGCACATATACGACATACATACATACGTGTGATATTGGCGAAATGCATTTACCCATTAGTCGCCGTGATTGCAAATAAACCTGTCCCAACCATCATCATCGAAAATCACGATCGAATTATTGGATAGTGTGCAATCCAATTTCATGTCGGCGCCTGCGTCGCGGCACAATGCAATTTACCAGTCGACGTTTCAACACGCGCCCCGTATTTCTCCAACACACCCCATTTTCATCTTCGCGGAACGACACAAAGATGACGCCATTCCTCATGTGAATGAGACTATTGACAACTGAATTGATGCATCCGTCTCGAAACTCTGACATGTTCGTACAGTAACGTCTTTACGAAATATGTTCGTCCAGGGTTCCCGCCGCGTGCCCTCCGCCGCCCATTGCATATTCCTCGCGGTCCTCGGTTCGGAACTATCAAATTTATTTTTATACATATTTTTATTGTTTGCGGTGAGGATTGTCGCCTCCTTAGGAGCTGTTTGTATGCGGACTGAGAAGAATTACGTGTGCGACGGAGCGGATCCACTTAAGAAGTGGAGATAAAACAATTTGTTTAGAAAATGTGCTGTATAATGTGGCTGCATATGATACTGTATGAAAGGAATCTGTAAACTAACGTAGCTTTAGTGTTTATTTTACCGGCGAACGTGTCCACCGGGTGCAGTAGAGGTTCGCAAGAGGGGGATAAAGCAGCACTTTTCTCATATGAAATATCTAAGTCGAGAAGGATGGTCCTGTGCTTATTTGAATGGTGTGGGAGACTCGGAGCGATATTTTTTGCGGCGCGGCGGCGCTCGCCTCCGGAGTGAATGCACACTTGATTGTATAATTTAGTTAAGTTAATCTCACTACGAATTGCGCGAAGCTCGCCAGTTTTCAATTTCACATTTGAATGCTATGAACGTTGTTTTCGCGTAAATTGTGTTAATTCCCCCCTCGCCGACCGCGCCGCTTGCGGTAACAATGTAGACACCACTACAATGTGTGCGATTACCCAATAAATATTCCGTAATCCGAAAATAATTAACGCGAAAATGAGCTTCATTGATTATTATGTTGTTTTTAAAAATCACTGCCTTATCGATGCAATCAACAACAAGGTGAGTTGAATTTCGAGCGAATTCAGTTCACATTGTTATTAACTTTCAGCCCAATTTCGAGTTTAAATTACTTTCTGTGTTGTTAATTGAATAACGATTCCGGTGTCCCTTAAACTGATAAAACACTTCAGTATTTAATTATTGCGTCTCAATTTCCTTTTCACGAAGTTTAAAGCGGTATCATTACACTTAAAATTCTGGGTCACTCGCGATGCTGCCCCAAGCGACTCAGTGAAACAGCAACTTTTTGAACAAATTCTACAAGCAACAGTAAATTGCTAAAATAAGACGGATAACTAGTGAGCTGAGTCTCTGCTCGTAATTCACTAGAGGGAATCTGAATAATTTTGTCGGTGTATGTAGTCACGTTTAGACGCCTGCATCCAGCGAAATGTTTTCAAGCGGCTACACTGCGTCCTTTTGAAGGGAATCCAGGAAACTACGCTTTGAAAGCAATCAAGTCGGTGTTAACGCTCAAAGTAATTTCTTTGGCTTCGTCGGTTCTGATAGACGCCCCTATTACCTATTGCGTTGCCGATGTAGTTGATATTTCGTATTGCCAGCTCGTTAAGACGCCTTTGGAAACAATGGTGAAATAATGAGTCGGGACGTGACTTGCCTTAAATTAAGTATTAAATACGTAGTTAAAATAGTGAATAGGAGTTTCCCTTTCAAAATAAATCAACATATTTATGAAGTTTGCAATGGTTAGGGCTGTCACGTAACATTTCGAACTAGACGAATTTCGTACCTGCAACGTATAAGATTGTATATTATTATTCCAAGACATTCCAAAAATTTTACACACTTGATAACAAATGCTTAAAAAGCATCTCCAGAACCGTATAATACGGAATAAAAGCCAGCTTTTCTACCTTGCTGATTCGACACTAATTACTATTTTCGCTTTACAGTTGATTATTGACGATTAAACCGGGGATCACGATCGGTTCCCGTGAAAGAATTCCGTAATCCGATTAAACCGGGGTTTAACCGGGTAACGTCAACAGCGCACGTGAACCGAGCGTTCTTTTTTAAACCGACCACTAGCACCGATTAGGGTTGAAAATCGAAATGTCCAAAAATGGCTCGGAATTTTGTTCGGTCATGATAAATTATCTTAGTTTCCGGAGCATAAAGAACCCAATTCTCTATTTTCTTCCTTCTTTTCGTTGTGTGATCACTAGGAAAACAGGGGTGGAAAGTTATCTGATACTGTCAAAGATTATACTGTCTGTTTTCACAGAGTAGTGGAATAAGGTCATTATTATTCCATTATTGAACTCATTTTACGACAGCGGGTGCGCCACGTTAATTGTATAATGCAATTTTTATTTGCGGTCACACTGGAATATTTTTACCGGATGTGATTATTTTTATCGGATTTATTCATACAATATTGAAATCGTAAATTAAGCTGAACACAATATGTAACATTCCAGATTTGTCGGGAAATTGAATAACTTTTAGCTAAAACAAAGCTCATAAACAAAACTGCATTAGCAGACAAACTGTAGAACAGAGTAGAATTATGGTTGGGGACCCACGAACAGTACTCTATTAATAGTCGAAGAGTTAATCATTTAAGCAAACAGGGTAAATAGCTTTAACGACGCAACAAAGACCAATCTATTATCATCACAAACGTTAACACAATTTGTTTCCTTTGCATTATCACTGCGGTCCATAATCCAGCTTCCATTTGGAGTACACTCACGAGCTTATTGAGCAGAATTTAACGGTGTCATAGTATTAACACTAACGGCCATACTAACAATAATGCGCTAAGTTTTAAGAGCCCAAATGTACATGGAAAACGAGCGAGCATATAACATAACCAGAACATAACATTTAAATAACTTTTTACTGATCCATATAGATATGGACGAGAAAAACCAGCTAAGGAAATACGGAACGAAATGAGTATTTAAACCGGCGAATAAAACTTTAATTTTTATAATATAAAGGGTTAACGAAGCCGAAAGGCACTTATTCTCCCCCGCGTCATTGCGATATTTTTTTTGTACTAGACCATACCTTCTAGTTACGGAGATATTGGGGGTCAAAGTTCCAACTTTTTCACAAGTTTTTTTTAAATACACGTTTTTATGATAGATTTTTACTTTAAACACATCCACCAGTACTATGCAATCCATTAATCAGCACAATGTTTTGAATGATTACATTGAGTCCTATCGTAAAAGGTGATTATTCACCCAAAAAAAAAAGTCGTTCACCAGTAATATATTTTGCGTAAATTTACTTAGTTTCGTGTACAGAAGTCGCGGTTTCGTGAAGGGTCCTTGCACCCTGAATAAAGTGAATAAAAAAGGTTTCAAAAGTTTGATCGCCAATCACTGAAAATTTAGCGAACTTCTGAAAACCACATCCAAGAAATTATTTTCCAATTCAATTTAATTATCGTTTAAAACCACTTTGGTCCTACACAACAAAACAATAATTGTAACAACAAAACCCACAACAATGTAATAATGTCAATAAAACAAACCAAACCTGTGTACAACATTTGAATTCGTATATATTTTTGTAACTGGATTCACGAACAAAAACACTGGAGTGCATTAAAATGGAGTAAAATTGCGAAACGCTATAATCTCTAATTGAGTTTTATTCCCAGTGTTGTCTGTGTGTGGCCGCCACTGCAATTTATTTATTGTTGTTTTAACTTACTTACGTAAAATTTGTTTTATTGCACTCAGGCATAACTTTATTATGAATCTCGAATGGAATGGGGTTTCGTTTAACTGGTCTTGTATTTTCTTTAATGAATCGGTTTTAATGAAGTTTTTCTTTTTTGTTTCAGGTATGTTTCCCGTTTCCGTTATAAATGTATCGGCTTTGTGTTATTAAGGAAGAACTAACAGTAGGTATCTACAAATGCGCCATCTTGTTTTATTTTAAGGTGAAAAAAGATTTGTCATTTGAATTGTTGCGTTTAGTTACCAACTATGTACGTTGGTAACTACAATCAGATAAAACTCAAAACCAAAAATGTAAAAAAAGCCTTTTAAAACCAGTATTATTGTTTGATTAAAACCTTCAATAAAAACTAATGAAGGTACAGAAATGTATCGACACTTCGACAGCTACATTGTGCCCATTTAAAATGTTAAATTTGTGACAGCCCCTCTGCCCTTTGCATCCAATTACGAAAGGTTGTAATGAAATTAATTAGGGAACTTTACCTGACACTCGGTGGGCGTAATGACGCTACTAGGCTTCCGAGCCCAATCTATTAACTCGCCTATTGACTTTCAAGGAAACATTTTAAACTTATTTACTTGAGCTATACATTAAGTACATTTAATGCTTGTCCTATTTCTGTAACATCTTTTAGTAGAATTACCATTTAAATTAATGTAAATTCTGTCCTGAAGGATTTACTTATGTACTTAGTACTCTCTCCACAATACTATGTATTCCAATTTACATGAAGCGCCATTGTAATAAAACTGAAAACAGACTCATGAAGAGCTACGGTGACTGGTACTTAGAAATCGGTTATATTCAAACGCTTGTGGTCAATTTACATGGGGCTATCATTCATTGGGCAAATTTCATTATATTTTATATTTCACATAGGTAATACATATACAGGGTGTAACAGGACCCTTCATTAAGCCGTCAACCAAGCATTCTGTACATCAAACTAAGTAGCTTTATACAAAAAAAATTGCTGAGAAACGATTTTTTTTGGGGGTGAAATATCACATTTTACGGTAGGACTCAATGTAACGCACTCCGAACATTGTGCTGATGGATGCATTGAATAGTATGGGGGTCGTGGACGTGTTTAAAGTAAAAATCATACATCAAAAACTTCTTTCTTGTAAAGTTATTAGTAATAAATCTGTTTTGTGAAAAAACTTTGACCCCCAATATCTCCGTAACTAGAAGGTTCCCAGGTTTGGTCTAGAACAAAAAATGATCGCAAGGACGGGGAGAACAAGTACCTTTCGGCTTCGTTAAGGGTCTTGTTACACCCTTTATAAAAATTACTTCACCGAAAAAATTAAATCATCATCAGTTTTTTTTTTTAATCCGACCCTCTCCGGCGAAAATCACTAATTCCATTAAACAAATAGAGTATCCGACTGAAAAACGGTAATCCAAACGACCAATTTCATTTCTCATTAGTAAGTCTTCCGACCTCGTGCAGCGAATCCTGCGGAACCAATTTAATTACTGAAGATTAAAATGTAAGATAAAACGCTTTTCAATTAAACGAACATCGAAAAGTACCTACACAATAATGAATAATATAATTTTAAACCGTAAATTGCGTCACGAACACAAAATTCAGACAATTAATATTTCAGTGAAAATATTATTGTAATGTAATTGTCGCAATAAAATGTAATGTAATGTAACAGGTTGAATGTACAGTCGGGGCGAAAAGGTTAAGCACTTGAAGGTCAATTGTGTTTGAATGAAACTTGTTTTTTTTTTCTGACTATGATAACAAATAAAAATTTAAAAAGTTGCGAGAAAAGACTGTAAAAGAAAAATGTTTAATCATTTCTTTCTACGAATGTACGGTACTAATGTCACACAAGAATATGCCAGGTTAATAAAGCAGTATATTGCTAGGTTCTACAATGATATCATCTGTAGCAACTTTTTTACTGTTTCGCGGTTAAATTTACGGCGCACTAAAGCCGAATAGTTTATTATAAGGCAAGCTTAAACCTTTTTCGTTGAAAGTTTATGTGGTTATAAATTCGGCCACGCCTCGATTTGAGTCCGATAATTGTAGAAAACCTCCGTAGATTAGGTCTAAATACCCGCTTAGCATTGTTGCTTAGATTATGTATTCGATTAATACGTGGATCGGCGCGCTTCGAATTTCTGGAATCTTAATTAGTCGATGCAGCTTTTTGAATTAGATTTCTGTTCACGTAACGAAAGCAACATAATTATTGTTATGTTTGACCTAAAACTTAATAATTTTAATTATTCTTTTTGAGTTTAATAAAGTACCTTAAACCGTAAGGTACTAAAGCATGTGAATAAGTTCCTTGCTCGATCAAAAGTACATAAATTAGTAGGTACACAGTCGAAAAAACAAAATATGAATATTAGTGGCATATATTTAGCAATAGAAGCCTAACCATTCACTATTTAATAACATAAATTAAATCCATACTTTAACAATAAAACATTAATTACGATATTAATTGCCTATCAATAAAATACGAAAAGTGTTTGACAATATAAAAATACCTTTTGTTATTAAAACCCCGTTCTACTGAAATTGACTGGTAGTCGAATTATTTGCGTATGTTCACAATAGTTTTTTTGTATAAAGTTAGTAGTAAATGTTAACTATATATGTTTAATGCAAATGAATGTAGCTAGATTTATTGAGTAATAATTAAGTATTTAAAAAAAAACATGTAACTCGCTTATGTTGGATAAATCAGGTGTAGAAAAGAGGTCGCTTGCGCTGGTTTTTATATTTCTATGCTTACGCCTAACACAAATCAGAGTTCTGTTCTAATTTCTGTAATTCACGCAGCTATGGCGACATGATACAGCAACAAGGAATATTTTATGCAATTATACGGTGCTTTGCAACACCGTAACGAACATTACTAATATGTTTCAGGATTTATGTACTAACAACTAGTGAATATCAAAATTCATTTAAGTACAAACAGAATAGAACATAGTGCTTCGCTATTATAAACAGTCATTTGTGGACATTCAGGGTGTAACACATTGTTACAAGCTACGAAAATAGGATAATAATGGTCCTTGTTTATTTTGTGGCAGTTGGTCAAACAATGAGCACAACTATGGCAATATT
Organism: Eugnorisma glareosa; assembly: GCA_947578425.1. Taxonomy (NCBI): domain Eukaryota; kingdom Metazoa; phylum Arthropoda; class Insecta; order Lepidoptera; family Noctuidae; genus Eugnorisma; species Eugnorisma glareosa. The sequence goes on along the minus strand of OX387970.1, from coordinate 14,800,192 downwards.
AGCAGCGAATCAAGCAATATGAACATTGAAAACTATGTAACAAGTTACTTTCTTAACTGTCCGACATAGGTAAGAATATTTCAACACGAAAAGCTGACAAAAAACAAACAGTAAACACTATCCCAAATAACATCCAGCCTTCATGTATCACCAAAAAAAGGACGAGGAAAACATACAAAAATCTGGTATTCATTTGAGTGGCAGCGAACGAATGACATCGAAATTCCACCCAGATGGTAGACGAGGGAAGGTTCAATCATCGCGACCCATATACAAAATTGAAAGCAAATCATAGCACGTTTGCATTCAGTTTATAAGCTCATTTCCATAAGTGTACTGCCTATCACAGTGGCAGGTGCAAATTATCTCCAGTGTATGCAATCAGACGCGTAGTAATCACCGGGATTATTATTGAAGGATTGCTTTAGCATTTGGGATGTTGTCTTATTAAGTCGGAGTCAAGATGACCGTGTGTTTGATAGTGGTCTGAAAATTACGTATTAAAATCAAATTAGGCGTTGGCTCATTCTCGTGTCTTTATCCTAATTTATTTGGGGTCGGCGCCGCATGTCTTCTTCTTCCATTATACTTCTCTATTACTTGTCATCTCATCAGACACCTCCTTCCACAGTCATCCATTGTTTCTTTGGTCTTCCTCTACTCTTATACCCATCCATTAGGCAATTAAATTAGGCGTAGGTTGTGTTATATTTTGGATACAAATTGGAAATAAACTAACATTATAATAATAATAATACATATTTAATTCAGAATCTCTTCCATATTTGTTAGTAACAAACAAAACTTATATACTAGTGCATACATACATACGTGCGTACATATGTATACCTAAAATTACTCTTCTTGAATTCAATTGATTAGTCGCAAACATACCCCATTTATACCTCTTTTGAATTGTTGATTGCAAACACAAGTCGAAGCGGAGAAAATTCAATCTCGTACACAAGCAATCTAAATAGAAATCCGATGAATTACTCCAGACGTCACAATAATCCATATTTCACATTTGATTGGGTGCGAAGAACGCATATATTTTTGAAATATGACTATAGGAATAAACATATTTATATTCCTTTCATAATAAACGAGGTATATTTTCCACGCCGAATTCTAATCCGTACAAAGGGTAAGTGAATGATTTCTGACGTGCGGACGAGTGTAAAGGGCCGTGAGTGGCGCGTGTCGAATGTGTAACCACGACCTACATTTCGATACGACTGCTACGGAAACACAATCAAAACTTAATTCGATAACACTTCCAATTTATAGTTGTATCACGCAATGGCTGCCGCACATCACATAAATAGGATAAGGGATGTAGCGCATTCAACATCCTGATTTCCTGAATAATTTGATTTGCATCGCCTATACAAATGTGGTGACTGGTTTGTCCCACAAATACACAGAAATATAGTTGAAGTACTAAACATACCATCTAAATTCACAATAACAACGAGTACATCGGACATTACGACTAGTTGAGCAATAAATCTAAATCAGTCGGAGAAACACGAGAATGTAACAACAAATTGTTATCGTACGCAATAACAGCATCTTATTTTGTCTCCGCTAGATCAGTATTGTATTGAACCATAATATTGCTTCTTGAATCCATCATCTCTCAATATTTCATTCATCGTAACTCTATTCAAAGTATGAACATATTCAAAATTGAAATTCTCACACAAAATTATGAGTGTATAGATACTTTGCGAATACGTATTCGTGAATAGACTACTGATTAATTACGAGCTTGAAGTATGCGCACGTGATATGTCAAATGTTTCATCAGTTTCAAATAGTGAAGGCTCCACAATAGATTTTCCAATACGCTTCGTATTGTGAATAGTTATTCAATTTAATCTTCGCATAATTATTTTTGGGTTAATTAATATGCTTGTTCTGACATTCGCGATCCGATTAACAAGATATCCACGGATCCTTTTGTATTCAAGAACATTTACTAACCATAAAATACAAGTACCTAAATATATTTAGTTACTAGTTACCATAGTTACTCAGTAATAGGTATTCAACTCAATTACTTCTGTATTTAGACGACACGTGTAGAGAAAGAGGCTGAGATCTAAATATAGGCTGAAGTAAATTAAAACAAAGATGAAAGAAAATTGTACCCACGCAAATAACGTTAGACATTTAAGTGTACCACATAACAAGTAAGGTTTTATTCTGAAACAGTACCTCCATAGTGCATTTAATTCAGTTTTAAACTTCTATTCGAAATTCAAATTGTAATAATTGCGCTCCACATGCGTAATTAAAGAGACTGCTTTACAAATGGCGGTGAACAACTGAGCAATGAGTGACATGGGTGTCGACGGACGTGACGACGAGACGTGCCCCAGAATAATGACCGCCAAATGAACCGGGGACTGATGCGAATCCCAACACTATGATGCGATTGCACCGCGTTGCCCCGCTGTGAATTATTGGATTGATTGCGCCGTCTTGTTTCATCTGGATGCCGTATTGTCTGAATCAAACATTATGTTCTCGATGTTACCGAATTCCCAATCTGTTTAGAGGCACAATCTGGGGACTTGTTTACTTTGTCGTTTATATTTGTATGAAACTAGAAATTAAACAGGATTATGTTCCAAATTTAATAGGTAAAATATCGAAAAAATGCTTCAGAGTTGCGAAAATTGCAAGCTTATAATGAAGCTATGTAGGCCTACCCATAATTACTTAAATTGGCACTAAAACCGAAATAACCGGCCCCTAATCATAACAAATTTTATCGTTCAAAATCGGCAATCTCTCAGCCTTGTTAAGTCAAGACATATCACAACACCTAATCTGCGATCAAACGAGTTGACGATCGAAGCTTGATTGTTACCCGAACAAAGCGAACGCAGTCACCGGCTACAAGCTCCAATATACCGTGATTCCAGTACAACTCGAGAGTGTCTCTTATACGGCCGCATGGCTTCACAGACCAACAATGGAATGTAACAAAAGCCAGTCGTGCTAGAATAGCTCGCTGGTATTGAACCTGGATAATCGATGCGGATCAAGTATGAACGACAGGCCGTTGCCACCGACCGGCGTCCTGGCATTACACTGCCAGCTATCAACTGTAGTGTCGGGCAAAAAGTTCGGCTTTAAAGCGCTTGTTTCATTTTGTATGATGACCCTCGTGTATCACAAAAGCGACGCTAGATTTGGAGTGCCACATGTCATGTTTTGCAATCAGTGGATGAGTAGTCACGTCTTATTAACATCTCATAGTCATGTCTAAAGAATTCAGTCGTTTAACATAATAACATAGGTAATACTATTCATTCAGTAATATTTTGTACAAATGAAGGCAATGACTGCATTGCGTGTGCATTAACATACGTCAACACTGCACATTCTATGTCACATGCTATGTGTAAGTATGTCAGAAAATATGCGGAGTGCACTTAATAAAAGCATCGCAAATCTTGCATATGCGTTTCGCGAACGTAAATTGCGAAGCCTTAAGGGCCCTTAGCGCAGCCGACAGCTCTGTACTATGCAGCATGTTGTAAAGCATGGACTCGTGAAACATGCATGTCTACGAATAATGATGCGGCCGCGGTGTCACGCGTGACGATGAATAAACCCCTAGATTACCGACCGCTCCGTAACCCTAGTTCTAATATTATCTTCTAATGCCCGGTTTCTGAATCCCGAAAACGGATCTTTGTGTTTGCCGATAGTAATTCAGGGTAAGATTGTTTTCTTTTGTAAAGTGGGTATCCTTTTTAACTATTGATTATTTATTTTAGGTGACACTGGCCAGAAGATAAAACACCAAAACCCAAACATTTATTATAATAATGGATGTTAAATACCCGTAACGAAGTTTAAAAGTACTTGTTGACACTATCATGTCATTGCGATCATTTTTTCTAGTCCATACCTGGGAGCCTTCTTGTTATGGAGATATTGGGCTGCAAATTTCCAACTTTCCCGCAAGTTTTTTTTTATTCGAGGTTTTAATGTTTATTTTAAATACCTCCATGATCCCCGTACTATTCAATGCATTGAGTTCTATCGTAAAACGTGATTTTTCACCCCCATAAAAAGACGTTTTCCAGCCATATTTTTTGCGTACAGTTACTTAGTTTGATGTACAGAATGCTTGGTTGACAGCTTGGTGAAGGGCCGTTTACACCCTCGATATGTAAAACTCAACACTATTTAACACTATTTTGTTTTCTAATTGAGTCATAATCTCATAATGCTTTAATTAGAGTCTTCGACGACAGACTCATTAGTTTAGATTTAGAACATGGCGTATTGACTGCGAAATAATATAATAGTATTTCATAATTCTCGAGTATTAAACGCACCGCTTGAACGATGCTTAAGTGCCTGCATTGAAAGCATTCTATTACCTAACGTGTATTCACGCTTGAATGGGGAGAGCTTAAAATAATGATTTATTCTAGCGCTATAGTGTGATGGCCCGGGGCTGTGTGCAGTAAACTGGGGGTCCTTTCATTTGCATGTTTTCCTCGCTGTATCAAATATCGACGATGCACGCTGCCCGCTTCAAGCCGCGTTGTATGAAAACTTTCGTAATTACATTTAGTACACTTCTTCTCTTTTGATTAAAATACCGATACCTAAACAGTATATTGAAATTGAACGCGATCTTAACTGCGTCCGAAAACTTTCAGTGACATATTCCATTTTAAAGATGACTTTGACAGTTCTTGAACGTGGTTTAAATTCGTGATCGCGTTCAGTTCTAACAGTGGAATTCAACCTTAATCATCTTGCTGGTAGAGTGATCATGCATTTGAAACCCATCTTTGCTTTACTAACTAACCCACATAAGCTTAGAGTGGTTCAAGGTACTTTAGTAATGAGGATACCACATTTGCTCTAATATTTCTTACTATAAAAATGCAACATCATTTTATGAGATAAATTAACTCATGGTACGGAAAATCGCGAATAAAAATAAATAATATGAAGGCTCATTATCCTTAAGAGGGTTACGTTGCGTCGGTTAACCTATTTGAAAAACATCTAGACTGCAATGAAAGGAAAAACAAAATAGAAAACTTAACCAAATGAATCACTAAGGTCGAAAAACTTGCGGGTATTTCGTATTTCTTCGTTTTTTAGGGCTGGTACATGCTTGGCTGTTCCCTTTCTCTAAATAGCAGACTATTAAATACATGAAAATAAAACATAAATGACAAAATGTTGATATGTACTATGCAAGGTACACCCCTGCCCAACCCTTCAGAGATAAATAACCATGGCGATGTTATGTCAAAAAACGAACGAAAAATTTATGAGAACTGAAAATCATGTGTATACTACGCTTCACCAAGTGTTCACCATCCCTTGTGGAAACCCAAGTGTCCATGGGTGTCGGGTATAGACCGCAGCGCGGTAATTCTTCCTAGTTCTCATGTAACAATACAGCTAACTATTAGAGCTCTAAGTAGCCTTTAGTTTCGACCTTATTGGTTGCTGACTATCCAATATTGAAACGACGAAGTATCATTTTCTTGTCGTCCAGAGGCCCTGGCACGAGCACGCAGTGTAAACGTAAATACGTCGATTTTTGAATAGAAAATGCAATTATCCTCTATCAGTTTAGTTAAATTATGAAAATAATATAAAGGGTGTGGGAATGATGGCACTTTTTCTTTCTCGTTCTCCCCGTCATTGCGATCATTTTTTGTTCTAGACCATACCTAGGAACCTTCTAGTTACGGAGATATTGGTGGTCAAAGTTCCAACTTTTTCACAAGTTTTTTTTTTTTTAATACATTTTTATAATGTAATATTTTTACTTTAAACACCTCCACAACCCCCGTACTATTCAATCCATCCATCACCACAAAATTTTGAGTGCGTTACGTTGAGTCCTACCGTAAAACGTGATTTTTCACCCAAATAAAAAGAGTCGTTTCCCAGCAATTTTTTGCGTAAAGTTACTTAGTTTGATGTACAGAATGCTTGGTTGACGGCTTCGTTAAGGGTCTTGTTACACCCTGTAGGTGAAACGAGTATTTTTATTTTAAAATCATTACGTTTACACCGCACGCTCGTGCTAGGCCTCTGATACAAGAACAGACAGTGATGCGAAAAGTTGTTGATACTATTCGTGCGCAACCTGTATATTTATTTATTTATTTATTAAAACTTTATGCACAAGTAAAAACTGTACAAAGGCGGACTTAATGCCTTGGGCATTTTCTACCAGTCTACCTTAGGGTGATGCAGAGACAATACACAGTAGGTGCAATAACAGAAAATAAATTAGAAAATATTTATAATTAAAATATAAGAATAAATACTTAGATACATACATAAAACAAAATCTAAAAACAGTTATGAGAGATAACAACAAAAACTAAAACAACCTAATTGTGAGACGAATCTGCCAACTTCTTGTGTATGTGTTCACGAGCTTTCACTTTAAATGTGAACCGATTGGATACCGTCCTGATATTCTGAGGGAGCGCATTCCAAAGGAAAACCGCCTGGACAAAGAAAGAAGACTTAATAAAACCAGAGCGATGAGAAGGACAGCGAAGAAGACGATTATTCTCGGACCGAAGATTTTTGCTGTGTGCAGAGCATAAATATTGACAAAGAGAAGTCAGATAAGAAGGAGAAGTGGGTTTGTGAAGAAGAGAAAACAGGGTTGTCAAAGCCCTCAATGCTCTGCGCTGCCGGATAGGTAACCACTTTAAAAGCGATCGATGTGTTGACACATGATCATACTTGCGGAGATTGAAAACGAATCGAATGCAGCTATTAAGAAGTCGGTCAAGTTTGTTGAGGAGATCTGCATTCAGGTCATAGTAGCACACATCACCATAGTAGTAGTATATGTATCGCCGTACTTAACCATTATTCTAAAATGGTATGAGTTTTTATTGCTTATAGTCAGTGAGTGATATACAGAAATAAATCAGTCCTCTTAATAGCACCACACTACGCTTCACCAAGTGTGCACCATCCCTTGTCGGAACCCACGTGACCATAGAGTGTCGGGTAATAGCTCGCAGCGCGGTAATTCTTCCTAGTTCTCATGTAACGCGCTCGTTCGTGTAACGATGCGCCTCTATTACTACCTCTAACTAATAGTGCTCTAGTAGTCTTTATTTTCGACCTTAAGTGGCTGCGTAATAATTTACCCAGCTGGACCAAGCATTCTTTGCGAACTGTGTAGTTTCTTGAAGAGGAACGTAATTGTAGTGTTTATAATTATGACAGTACGGGCGGTAATCATTTCGGACGCACGATGCGTTCAGTATTTTCCCTAATACATGTGTCTACATGAGCTAAAAAATGAGGCTGGTAGAGAAGTAAGTAGGTTTTAATGAAATTAAGTAATATAAATGGGTAACTTGGTGCAAAATAGCCCTTTTTGCGCAGTAAACCAGCAATTTAATCACCAGTTTCAATCGGAAAAATATTGTTTATTAAAGTAATTTTATTTGGAAGTACAAGATCATTAGTCGACGAAAACTCGGTATCCCAAAAATACTTCGTCCACAAACTAGCCAAATGATAGCTACAGTCCAATGTCCATTATTTACATTTTCCAGTGGCTTTCCTTTCTGTAAAACCTGTAATATGCCGTTTTACGATCCGGGGCACTGCGTATGCAAATACAGTGAAGTCGATAGCCGACCTCCTCGTTAGTGCCCTCTCAAAGGCAAATATACATACGTATATACCTTTATATACTCTATACATGGGCTAGAGGACTACCGAATAGCTTTTCTGCAATAGGATTAACTCACAGATACAAAGATAGCGGAAAGACGAAAGGCTTTGCGGAAGACCTTTGTACGCAGGAAATATAATTATGTACAAGGAAATGTAAATAATATGTGTTCACGTAAGTAGCTGGTTTTATGCATGTGTGTATGTTTTTGTATGCTTTCTTCTATGTGTAGTTTTGTTTAAATTAAAAACATAATTTCGTTTTCATATTTTTTATTTTACCTACTCTCCGCTCCTAGCAAAATTAAGCAGCTGGAATAAACTGTTCTGCTCTTAATCCTACATCAACATGAAAAATTACCAGATCAAATTAATATTATAACATTCATAAAGCTCTTGGAGTTATAACGTCAGAGGTTTATTAAGAAATCTCGGGTCAAAATCCAGTAAATCACTCCGGTGAAACTGTTGGCTTTTTGTACTAACATTTAATGCTTACTTACATACTAACTTTATTCAAAGTGTATTCAAGAACGAACCAGCAACATGTGCTGTTAATAGCTGAATATAAAATTCATTAACTTGCGTTTAATAACGCACAGTTATACATGAATGCAGTTAAGCTAAATACTAATTCCCCGGAGTCAGTTTCCAGTTAACCCTCGTCTTAATAGAAATTTCTTTATGTAAATTTTAATTCAAAAAAATCCCCCATTTATTCTCAGTGGCGTAAGTTGGACGAAAAAATCTATTAGCCAAGAAAGATGAAAAATACAGTCCGGCTTTACCCTCCGTGCTTATTTCACAAAGTATGCAAAGTAGCGCCAAAGCGACCCCTTTTATAGTCACACTGAATTGAGCAATTAAAAGTCTAATAATAGTTTCTTTATGTACTTTTAATTTAGTCTGTAAGAGAAGGGAAGTTAGAAACACCGTGTTAATGAGGGCAGATGTCGCTACGGATATTGAAAAAGTGATTAGATTTTTGAGGACAATCTTGTAGTTTTAACGTTGCCGTCGGCAGAAAGAGGTTATGAAGCCGGGTTTTTCATTAGCTTGTTGCTGTGTACTTTAGCTAAGATTGTTTCCGGAGAAGTTTTCAGTTTTAACGTCAAGGAAAGAGGAAATTTTAAAGTTGAAAACTTTGCTTGTCATAGACGGTTGTTATATTTTTTCCGTTATTTAATATTCAATTTTAGTAATAAACGCATGCCTCGTTTAGTCTAGACGTCTTTTACCATATTCAATTAATCAATCAAGACTTACACAAAGAAGACCGTGCATTTTTATTGCAATAATAAAATCAAGGAAATTGTGATGTTCAAAGCGTGTGTCTATTAAAGCGATTGCCAGTAATGACGCTATCGTCGCTGATAATAGCCTAGGTCTTGTCCTCAAGAAATGGATTTAACTGAACATAATTGCATTAAACATTCAAATGATCGATTCGCATCAATAATAATATTTGATTGGCTGAGAATCGTGAATGGTATTACGTGTCATATGTTAGGAGCAAGGCTGTACACGACTCATGGTGAACGACGGAAATAAAGCCCTATATGCACATTCATATGTTAGTCACGAATTAAAATTAACTAGTTTTAACCTCGATGAGATAATAGGTTACTGTTATTTAGATAAGGTTTCTCGATATGTAATAAAAAGAGCTATCTCAGTGATCAAATAATCGAAGTCGTGTTTATGGTAAAGTTCAGTCCATAAAATTAATTAATTCTAATCAAATAACATGTAAAGTTATCTAACTATAGTGCGTTATGGTTATTTTGATGGTTCAGGAGCCCTCCCGAAAATGTGACGTTGGTAAATATTAGTGAAACCGTCCGTGGTTTCTATAAAAAAAAAAACATAGTTGTACTTTTACTTATCGATAACATAGAACCATAGAACACTATGCTCAAACAAACAAACAAAAATAACTCCATTTTCTCAAAGGCATTAAACAATTTCCATTTTTAAATTCTGATATCTCTATTATTACCAACCTTACAAACATAATATTGACTATTCAGCAGTAATAATAACACGGGGCATCCAATTATTGACAGATAAATGATTGATTGCTCTGCAATTGAAATAATGTTCAAACACAAATGACGAGCACCGTTTAGTAAACAATAAAATGTACTATCGCCCTTGACTTTTGAGTACTAAAGCCGAGGTTAGGTCATAATGGCTGCATTATACAATGCTTTTGAAAGGAATTTAAGGAAGAGATAAGCTGATGTAATGAAGATTTTATTGATGAAGATATCGCCTGAACGCATCATTTATAAAGAATTTTAGCGAAGGTGAAGGTTGGGTTGTATTCTTTATAGTTTACAAAAACGTGTCATCACGACAGTATAGGCATTATCAAACATCTTTAAATGATTTCAAATGTAAATAATAGAAGATGAATATTAATCAAACAAAAAGTAATTCAAGAACTTAAACAGCTTCAAATATAATTGCAGAAAAAGCTCGTTGATTTATTAAAAACAATCCACATACCCACATCATGTAAGACGTACGTCAAAACAAATTCCAATAAGTAACCCGTTCATGCACATCATTCATTCGTAAAAATAAATCAAAGTACTTTTACAAGTCGCGTCCTTCTCAGTTAATTTGAACATGGCTGAAGACGACATGAAATTTGAAATAAAAGGTCATTCCGAGGCGTTAACTGATGCACACGATAACACGACGTGACACGACAGATTGCTAGCAATTATTAAACGCCACAATTGGCTGTCTAATTTATGACCTTTGCCTATTCTAATATTTATCAAATTTGTCACTTACTCCGTTACTCCACTGACACTGGGTCATTTTTTAATGCAATTAGTTTTTCAACAAAAAACGTGACGTTCATTCATAATTTAATAAACCGTTATCAATGTTGTTATAATCAAGACTTAGGTCAAAGCTTTGCCATTAATCAATGTCATCAATTCTTTATACAATTACTGATTTATTTTATACACATTTTTGAACAGATACCTCACACGGTGATTCAATAAGTCAATCTTGAAAGATTGTCTTGATTGAATCATCGTGTGCGGTACTTAGCTACGGCAACGAAGCTTGATACACTTTTATGTTATATAGTTCACTTAACCTTAAATGTAACTTATAATAGAGCGTTTCATAAATAATGTATTTTTGTTTCCATGACATCGTAATTCGAGCTGCGATAAGTGTTCCGTCGCGAGCTCCAAGCCCCCAACTTGTATTCAATTTGCCGAAAGAAACATTCCCTATCAAAACTTACTGTTTGTATTATGTTGAAATTAAGGACTTTAATTTTCTGCGACCTACACAGAAGGTTTTCATATTGTTCGATATTAAATTAGGGCGTTCTATTTCCACGTGCGCAGTCTATTGTAATACATCGAGTTGAAATTGATTTCACAATGGGGACCCTTTGTTTACTACTATTTATTATATTGGAATGATGGATTGGTTTCAAAATGGTCCGGTCTGTATAATTGGTTGTTCTGAATAGGATCGTCGAGTGAGCTTGCACACAATAGAGGTACAATGATGTTGGCCTTGGAGTATTACATCGGTTCAATCAAAATATTGGGGCAAAGGTTATCTGCGAAGTTCCCCGGGTCGGTAGAGATCCCCTGCCATTGTGCGGGTACTACTTGCCGTCGTGAAAAGTACTCGATCCACTTATCGTTGCTTCGAATACCATTGGAGTCACGGTCGATTGAACATTGAATAAGGATCCAGATGTTGAACGCTTGTTTATATCTCGCCAATACGATTCGATTTAGAGGTACATTTTACTTTAAGTTTTTGCGCTTGTATTTATCATTTTTACAGAGCTGTTTTGGTTTAGGTTGTTTAAGATTCAGATTTAATTATTCTCGATTCGATCAATCTCATTATATAGTACGGTGGTTAATATTAATATGTACAAGTCAATATTCAAAAAGTTAATATTCAACAATATATAAATAATGGAGCTTTTGTGTGTATTTCTAACTAGCCTCAGCTCAACACACTAGACCAATGTTTGTCCGCGTAGGTTTTATTGGGTGGAACAATTCATCAAAAATCTAATTAAGTCGGCGGGCGCGGGGCTTCAGCCCGTGAAACGGTGACAGGAGATTAAGTTCAGCTTTAAATACGCCGCCAGCACTATTCCAGTCAACTTGCTATTTTACTGGCGCGGCAGCTCGCGGGCGAGTGCTCTGTCTACCGGAGCGCCCAGCACGAACTAAACGTCACCTTATTTCCGCACTTACACTAAATTTATAGCCGAATGCATTATCTGAGTCTAATATATGCAGCAAACTACTTTTTGATTCATCGAACCGAGCTGTTTCTTGGAACACTTTTTAGTTATAAATTCAATTAGATATCCTGATATTTCATATTTCACCGTATACTTCATTAATTCATACATATATTAAAATACTTATATCTTGACAGCAAAAGAGACATAAGCCTAAATAAACAAACCATATTGAATATTGTAGAGCAGCAAACATAAATACACTGTAATTAACTCCAAGCTTTATATGCTCGGCTGAAGTTAAAGCGAGCAAAGTGAAAATCATAATAACTTGGTAAGGAAGCTAATAACTGGATGCAGCGTCAGAATATCTATACGTGTTACTGTGAAGGCAAGTGACATCGCCCGTAATAACCTCCATGTTAATTAAAACGCTTGTCGATAGATAAACTATTATATCGATACCCGGTGTTTACGTCATGTTGATACTCGAGTAATGAAATGGTTTCTCATCCATCTTTAGATTAACGAAGTTAGATGGAATTACGCTATAATTGACGTTTAAGGTCTTTGTTACAGTGCTGCATGATTATTTTATCGCAGCCATCACTAATGTTTTTTTTTCATCCATAATAGTCGATGAATTGCACTGAAAAGAAAGAAGAAAAAAAACATTGTCGCAGGGTCATGCATACAAAAAATAAAATAATAATAATCTAACAAAAATAATAATTCTTTCGTTTAGATTTTTTCAATACAATTAGCATGGACAATTTTACATTTTTCAAATTTCTTACAAATGACAGTCAAACGCGAAAAGAACCCATACTGCACCATTATAACGTAATCTACAAAGGACAAAAGTGACACATACTAAAACAAACGAAAAAAAATTAGGAAAAATAAACATTTTCCCAAGAACAAAGGAAAAACGAAAGAATCAACAACAAACAACAAATGTTGCACCGTTTAGAATAGATACGAACCCCGGCTCGGCCACAACGTCTCGGATAAGCAAAGGAGATGTCACGTGAATGTTAATTCTTCAGCGATTAGTATTCAAGGCGAAACAACAACTAATAAAAAGGAGCCACCGTCGGGAAAATTGAAAATATCCGCAACCGTCAGGAAAATGAGGAGACCTCTTCGTCACGCCGTGAAATTAGAATCGTCCCGAGCAGTTCCGATGCTTGTCACGTGGCACGAAAAGTTTGTTTACGTTGCCATTTGATTATAATCTAAACGAAATTTCCTTAACGGGCGGCCATAGCTTTTGTTATTAATGCCAGAGGTGCTGTTACTCTCCTCACAAATAAGAATAAAACATCATTTTGTTTGGGGAAGCGTGATTATTATACAAATTAGATACGTTTCGTTATGCTCACATAAACAAAAAGAATTTCCTTACTGCCACGTTTTTCAATTACGACTAAGTAGCCACAGATTAGGGAGTAAAATGGAGTCAGATTTGAAATTGCATTTGTATACGATTGTGTCTGTTTGTGAAGTTCTGTTTTTATAGCTTTGAGTTAAACAAATATGCTCTGAGCCCCACAAAAGCAAGTTAATTAACTTACTCCATTCCTAATATTGATTTTCGCTCCATGAAACGGAAGCAAATAACTACAGGTAGATAAAGTAAGTAGGGTAACCATATCACAGGTCTCGGATCTTGGACTTCCACAAAAACGGGAAAGTACGCGGTAGGGGCGTCGTTATCAGTTGCTATCCATCTGCTGTGATCTGTGACTGGTATTGACGGAAAGCCCAAGATCCGAACTGGTCCCGAATACTTTAAGCCCTGTTAGTAATGGACAGATGTAATAAAAGATTTTACCTACTTGAACTTTGTACCGGGATTATTGACAAAAAGTGCTCTAACAGACTTTGAGTACTTTTTCTCATTTTTCATTTAGAATACGGACAAACGAATCGTCCCAAAGTATGGTAGCTCTAATAGTATCGATCTCTAAACCACTCGAACCATCCTGGTCACTGAGAATGATTATGTCACTATCAAATGTAGTCGATCCAAGCTTAATCACCCTGTATACATTTATAGTCAATTAAATTACAGTATTGGAATGAGCACGAACTACTATTCGAAATTGTATGAGCCAATGTATCTTGGACAACTTTAAAGTATCATTATCATAAGTCACAAGTTTAAACATTAGTCCTATTCCTAATTGCGATTAGATAAACCCTAGCTTATTCAAAATTGGTCACACTCAATACTGAGCTACGCCTTTGAAACTCAATCGAGGCGCGACGGAGTGAATACAGGGCTAACGATCACGTAACTATTGGGTATCATTACTTTAAGCATACGTCCCGCAGACGTACGGTCACCCTCAATGCAGATAAGCCAGCTTATTTGAATGAGTGGTGTTCGGACCGCAAAACTGAGCGAGTAACGAGAATGTCTGGCCGGGAACGAAGCCAATAGGCCAATACGTGGCCACCGCAAATGAAAGGGAGACGTGACTAGTACTGTTTGAGTGCATTCCCATACTATGGCTTTGTGGTTGATATATTCGAAAAGATTTGTTATGCGAATGGAAGAAATGGAGTGGATATATGAGAATCGAACAGCGGTGAAGACGTTGAAGTACATAATTATGCGGAAACTAACAAAATGCGATTTTTTAAAATGTCTTAATGGACTAGGTGTAACATCGACCTGCATGCAATCTGTCTAATTACAGTTTTAAGGCACGTTTTTTTAAGTTTTCTTTGAACGTGACGCAAAACCAGTTCTTTAGAATTTTCTCTCCATTTGTATGAAAAGTTAAATTCAAAATCACTCGCGAGATGTTATTGGTTATGAATCAATCACGTTTGATATCAACTGAATTAAAAAAGTATATTATTATTGCTATCAAATTCTGCCATCATTCAGTTCGAAGTCTTTCAAAATCGACAACTATCATTCGATAGAACAGCACGAGCATTACTGGCTACGTAACGAAAAACACAGTAACTTCTATGTAGTCTAGTCTTATTTTAGTTCTTGTGTTTTCACTAACGAGGGCATCAAAACAGTCCCATCAACCTGTCCAATATAATCATATCACGCAACTCATCAAATTCAGTTATCATTATACGATTGTTTGCACAATTTACAGCTGAAAGCGTACGTTACAGGCGTCTGCAGCTAATGTGTATTAGCATGTTCAATTGTAATCTCGGACGGCTAATGTTGGGCAAATGCGTGCATGCATTATACATTCGAATGTGAGACACTGATTTGGATATTGGGATTGTCGCATAATTGTGTAGCTAGTAAATTTTTAGAAATACCTGTTTGTTGAAGTAAAAACGAAATTAATACTAGTGAGTCTAATGTCCAAAATAGCCTAAATGCGCTGTGTTAGATTTTGTGCAATCCCACAGTGCCAAAACTAGTAGTAGTTAGGATTCTTGTTTATTTTATACTTTTATGCTATAAGGACAAGAGATGACCAAAAGTCGACGTTTTTTACCCTACCGCACGCACTAATGTAGTTAGATAATTATATGATCCATAGGCCGGTGAGGTGATCATAGGAGAAGGTGAAATTCATCATATCAGGGAAGCAATCTGTACTAACCACATAATGGCTCTCTGATGCATACTATTGTCAATAGATGCAACTGGATTCGATATGTAGTCAGTATTAAATATATTCGCATAATCAAAGACCGTTTAAAAGACAATCAACAAGTTAAAAGTGATGGGACCTCGAAGGATTCATCAATGAAGGTTAAAATGCTTTTAAAGTTTGGTCTTGATTGACAATACATTCTTAATTAATCAGCTAAACTAATTATACCCATCACAATTAAAGTAAATGTCATAGAAACGTTTATCTCGTCATTGTCATATTAAAAGCAAGGTTAGGCTCATCACACGTAATTATTGTTTCGTGTATTGTATGTTAGTTTTTGAATGAGAAATTAGAAGATGATTTAATAATTAGACTGATTTATTTGACACAACAAAACCTTTTTGGAAATTGTTGTGGGAAAATTTAACACGATCATATTCATATATCTTTATTTGTCCCATGGAGGCTATAATTATCTTTGTCCTGTAGAGTCAGGCAGGAAACGCCATAGATTCGATATACTTAACATGAAGTATATGTTAATCTACACATTTAATACATACAAATAAATAAAAAAGATTATGAAATTACAAACAGACACTTGAAGTGTCTGTTTGTAATTTCAAAATAACAGCTTTTTACCGAATGCATATAAAACATGTATATATGGAACTTATAATAAAAATACTTTTTTTATTTAATTTTTTTCCGTCTATCTGTCTGTTTGTTCCGGCGAATCTCCGAAACGGCTGGGCCGATTTCGACGGTACTTTCACTGGCAGATAGCTGATATTATAAGGCCGAACTTTGACTTTTATTTAAGAACAATAATTAGGGTTCCGTGCATAAAAATTAAAACCCTTGAAATTGTTAACAAAATCCGGTTCAAAATGGAAAGTAATATTTTTTATAATAATTTCAAGCGAACGAAGGTCAAGGGCAACTGCTAGTAAATCTGTAAAAGCTATATTACATATCCACCCACCGTCGAACTTTTGAGGGATCGTTGCAAGGCAATATTTCGTACAAATAATCACCATGCTTGAAAAACACAAATAGAGTGCTACACAAGTTACTAAAATAACAAATTATAAAATTTACCATCGAATGTGGGAAGACGTACTTCAAAGGTCGTCGAAATGCTGCTCCTGCTTGTCGCGGTCACGACGTGCAAGCTGTTAATTTTGTATTTATTTTTCTTTGTACCTATATGTCCTGTGTATTTATAATATTTGTTATGTATTGAATGATTATTTTTAATTTATCTCTTGTACGCACGTCATGTCCCTGCGACAAATAAACATTTTTTCTTTCTTTCTTTCTTTCAAATGTTCATCGGAACAAGGGATGAAAAAATAACAAAAAATATTTTTCTTCCATTGAATTGGTAATCTTCCCACGAATAAATGGAAACATCTGAGGTAAAGATTAAGATGCTCATCATGAAAGGTAATACTTATGCATTGGTGCAATCTTTGACCCCAATTCGTTTGATATCAAAGTATTGCAAATTATCTCAAGAAATGAAACGAGGATTGCTACCGTTCCCACATATTTTAAATGAGAGAACTTAATCGTAATCGTACAAATGTCGTTAGCATGTAAATGCATTCAGTAATGTTGCATGGATGAGTACTTAGGATATCACAATCTCTCGCAACGGCTGCAGGAGTATAGATTATAGGCCACGTAACTTCGATAAGAGAATTCCCTAATTTATGGACGATAATATCAAACTAACTCGTTGGTATGGTGGTCTCAATCGCGACTGCTGAGCATGAGGTCATGGGTTCGATTCCCGGATCGGCCAAATTGTTATTGGGTTTTTCAAAATTTCTCAGTAGCATCTACGGAATACGGATTTGTGCCTGGTTGATGGAAATAGGCTCGCCCCCTATTACATGGGACTTAAACATAACTGGTGAAATTCAGGTGTACTGTTAGGTACACCTATATGACCTAACCTAACCTATGCCTTCTGGGACTACTGGCGTGATGTTATGAAAATATCATTAATCATGAATGAATAAAAATAAGTACAAATTGGTAAAACCGTATTAAATACTTATTATATCCATAGAGTACGACTTATGCTTGATTTAGATTTAAAAAAAAACACAAAAAAAGACACTGCCACTCATCAATGCATAAACGTAAACTACTGATTAAATAGCCCCTGTAAGTCTTTCATCTTGAATACAAAACATCAAAATAAATAGAATACTCTTCTACAGATCGAACGTCACCCGCGATTTAACACAATCTACAAATCTAGATGAAGTAGTTAGATACTCGAACAATGGATCAAATCAAATACACAAGTCAACCAAGCAAAGAGGTTTTATCACGATTTTAACATTCAACATTTTCTTATCTATTTTTCGGTAAAGACTCTGTTTCCGTCAAGTTCCGTAGCCTGACGAGGGGTCAAGGACGAAGTGTAACCTCTTTAATTTTATTACTCTAAAAGGTCAAGTTCTCATTACCTGCCTGCCATCTACTCATAAATTTATCAAATGGCTAAGGTTTAATGGAGAAGCCCAACTCTATTACTCTAAGGAATAAACTAATGTGATTAAAGGAATTTTCTGGGAAATTCTGGAAGCCTAGAAGACTAGGAAGGATTTTGCAATCCCTCATCTTATAGGAAAAGAGTTGGTGCAACAATTCTTACGTCTTTTAAGACCTGGTCAGACCAGATGCGTGGCGTGACGTACACGTGTACACGCGCGTGGTGACGCGCTTGAACCCCTGACAGACCGGGTTACGCATATGCGTACGCTTACGCTTACGCATACGTGGTACGCACGCAACGCACCGGTCCTTTGCGTACCCAGCAATTATTGTGCACGATGTCTGAAGAAGATTAGGTAAATGGACCAAGTAGTTCATCTGATGAAGAAGAAGCAATATTACTGTTATTGTGACAGAATATTCCTGGGTGTGCCAAAAAACAATGGGTTCAAGTTTTATATGACATATTTTTTACTCTTTGTTTTTTGTGTCGTACAAACAATTAGTTTTTCTTTAATTTCATTATTCATCATTAAAACCGAAACAAAACATCACTTACTATCGGTAAAACTTGAAAACAAATACAACTGAATGCGTAAGTCACGCGCGTAGTCACGCGCGTAGTCACGCGCAGCAAAGATACGTGCGTGTTCAAACTTGTTCCGTGTGACGTCCAATACGGAATGCCATTGACTACAACGTCATCACTGCACGCATCAATGTGACGTTGCTGTTCCGCTCTGCGTAGGTACGCAGCAAGTTTGACACATGGCAGCTGCAATGCGTAGCGTTACGCATGTAGTCTACGCGCACGTGTACGTCACGCAAGCGGTGTGCCATGTCTCTATAAAGTTCCATATATTACAACGTCATGGTACGTGCACGTGCACGTGCACGTCTACGTGTACGGATCCGGTGAGGTCTTCTACACGTAGTAAGATACACATACATCTCCTAGTTTAAGACACAGGGTTCATTATTTTTATATGCACAGACATTTTGTAGACCTAAATCTTCTGTGCACAAAAAGTTATATTATTTTTCTGCTATTCTGTTTTGAACTGTGTCTGTATGACAGACAGACTCGGATAAGTGAAAATAAAATATTTTTGTACAATTATTTATGACAAAAACTGCTTAACATATACCGCCCTGTCCTTTATTTACTCCTGTGTTTCTATGGATGAAGTTTTATCAATATTGTTTGGTTCATTCTCACTTATAAAATGATACAAAACAAAGTGAAGGTCCCATAAGCAATAATGGCTATTCATAGAAAAGAAGAATATGGAAACTAGTTTACCTCGTAAAGGAAATAGTAACAGCAAATCAGAATAATAATATATCTGGACAACTATTTACTGCCACTTACAGCTTATGTTCCAGTTTTCATTTCTATAAACAAAACAGTAACAGGAATTCCGGGAAAGTAAAACAGTTTATCTGATATAGAGATCAAACAACTTGTAATAGATACTACGAAAAATAAAAGGGTCACATTTTGAGCAATATCATATCTTTATTTGAATACCTTATCAGTAGTTTGTAATGTATTATGGGAAATATTTTGCTTAGGTTATTTTTGTCCGTTTTATGCTGTTTGTATTTTAATTTTCTGCTCTGTTCTCGATCTCTTCTTCAAGCCGTATCCAACTAATACTGTGTGTAGATCTCCTCCGTTGGACCACTTTTTATGGGTCTCCCACCTCCAACTCTTGCCGGCTACTCTGACCACTGTTGGCCGGCTACTGTGATCCACCTGGCTCATCAGCGTTAAATTCATTTTGTTTCTGGATATATCCATATTTAGGATTAAAAGGATAACTAACAAATCATTTTTATATAACACAACTCCCAAATCCACCGACAAAGCGATATTAAAACAAATAACTAACTATTTTGATAACCTCGCAATTCAAGAAGATCAATAGAATTGTTACATCTGTTCACAGTTTGCCAACAACTTTCGTTTGTAAGTTACAAACTTGCGATGATGGGCGATATAACTTGGATGTTTTCCTACCTACCCTCGCTATTATTCATCTGAAAGTTTATTACTTTAGCCAGTATTTACCCACAGGTAACTTCAATTATTATTGTAGCCTCATTGAAAACTAAATTACAAGTTGTCATGAAGCGCTGTCGCGAAGCACTCAGCATGTCAGAATAATGTGAATGCAGAAGAATATTCGAGATTCCATTACTGGATACCGCTGAGAGAACCGTATTATTCATCCATTAAAAGCTGCGACGTGCCACTCACTGATCTAAAATTCAAAATTTTTGTTGAAACAGATAAATGGAAAGAATATCCTCGTTAGAGCTAGCAGCAAACACTAGTCATGTTTATTTGAAATGATAAAATGTTGTTATAAGGATCGTACCCACGTTTAACTATGCTGGTGTTCTCAACTTCAGGTGTTCTACCAGTAAAGTGACATCATAAGTGCTCTGCCCCAACATTTATTAGGATATCGCGGTATTAAGAGTTAGATTTACGACTAGCGCCATCTAGTTGGGCACGTGGGCAGTTTGAGCGGCGGAGGACCGACTTATCCCATGTTTATGATGAGGAGAGCATACCTTGAGGTTTTATAGCCATAACTTAACAGTTCTCGTAAATCCTATTGAAACTGAATTATGGGTGCTTAAAGTCATCTTTGAACAACGTGAGTGAGTCACCGATCTTAAAGTGATCTTGGTAGTTGCATTCAAAACGTTACTATGAACTCGCTCACAAACACAAAATTTATTGCATAGTAGCTGTTGCCCGCAACTTCATTCGCGTGGAAATAAATAAAAAGATAGCCTGTCGTTACTCAGGATATAATCTCCTTGCCCACAACAACCGTTAAGTCGTGAAAAAGTAACAAACTAAGCACTAAGTACTTTCGCATTTGTAATATTAATATGGATAACATTTTATTTAAAAAACGAAGGTTACAATAATCTTTCAAATTAAAGCAGTACACACCTCCTTTCATGAAAAATGAGCACCCAAAATGATAATGGCAAAACTCTCCTTAGATAGGAGTGGAGCAAGACTAATGAATTTAAATGCTATTCAATTAAATGCACATGAATAATTCACTAAAAGAATGTTAATGCGGAAAAGAATGCCAGCCTTCCTCGTAGTCGAGATTTGGGGACGCTTAATTAATTATTTTTTACGACAATTCATCCCATCCTCTAGCTGTCCTAATGGTGGTTCTCACCAATTGTGAAACAAAGTTTGGCGCGTGCGATTTTTAAGCATTTTTGGGGTTTGGAAGGAATGTTCTATTTACTTTCTACATTATTGCTGAATCTGGAACTTACATTTTGGGTGATAGTATACGGTGTCTTGCAAAAGGATAGTCTAGAATTCATCTTAATTTTCTGTGTGCCACATCCTTCAAATTCAGGGTTTCAAGTGCAAATTATTATGATAATTATACCTAGATCTTGACAACAACAAAATCATTGTCAATGACACTTCACTTGTATCCGAATTCCGAACGCAATTTGCCGCTTCCGCGCGTATCCAAACGCGTTGTGTGTGACTTTAAATGATATTCATCGTTATAATAATCCAGTTTCTAATACTAAGCAGCTAATAAAGTGTCTACGTATTAAACGTATTAAATAAAAAGTAATGACATCATAATTTAATTTAGTCCCATGTGGCTATACGTGACAATATTAAATGAAGTTAACTTTTAATTATTCTTAAGCTGTTTGAAGAACATCATTATTATTAACAAATTAGTATCTGTCGTGGCACAGACATTTTTTGACAGTAAATATTCATCTATAATAACTAGGAATACCTACTCATTAAGAAGCCAACACTTAAAAAAGGTTGAATGAACCTCTTACCAAACAGACAATAACAGCTGCATCTATTTACTAAAAACACAGAGGGACAACAAAACACACTAGAGACAAAGCAATGCTTATGCCAATCGAAAATAGCAAAGTAACATAAAACCATGGTGTAAACACGTCGCGTAGTCGCCATTCGCTCGGAATTGACTTATAAAGGGAAGCAGTAAACGAAGCGAAGACCCCGTGTTTGTCCGGGGGGTGAACGCTCGTTTTACACGCATTCATTCAAACCAACTAAATTGCTTGTATGTAACTATTGTGGGAGAACTGAAATTGATGGGAAAATCGTCATTATTTACTTTTAAACTGACATGGCGAACTTTTTGCCTGACTTTTTTTATATCCTAGTTCGATTACCGGGTCGGGCAACGTGTTATTGGTTTTTAGGGTTCCGTAGCCGAATGACAAAAAACGGAACCCTTATAGATTCGCCAAGTCTGTCTGTCTGTCCGTGTATGTCACAGCCACTTTACTCCGAAACTACATATTAGGACTACACATTTGAAACTTAGTAGGTAGATGTATTCTATGAACCGCTATAAGGTTTTTATACAAAAATATAAGATTAAGGGGGGTCATACATGGGACTGAAACTAAAAAATATTTTTTTCATCAAACCTATACGGTGTCTATAGATAGGTCTTTAAAAATGACATTGAAGTTCCTAAAACCTCTCAAAGTCAATCGTTTGAAAGATAAACACTTCCAAAGTGGTAAAATGTGTGTCGCTAGAAAAAAAGGCGGAAATAAAGGGGGGACGCCCCCTCTAATTTCTAAAGTGAGAGGAGAAAAATTCTGCAAAAAATATAGGATTATAGAACGTAAAAAAAAACTTTCAACCAAAATTGGTTTGAATAAGATTTGATGTTTACTTTTTGAGATATGGGACTTTTCATCAAACTGCAGCAAGAACTTTGTTTTTCATTAACATCAATGATTAACATACTATGAAAAACAAATTTAGTTTTGTTGATGAATGTAAAACAATACAACATATGAACGAATGCCTTCAAAATATTTTTATTATATTGTTTGGTGCTACGGAACCCTGTGTGCGTGTGAGTACTACTCGCACTTGGCCGGTTTTTTCCATCAGGAATTTCTCAGTTACAGCCACGGACTTGTTCCGATTGGTGGCAATAGGCGTGCCCCTTATTACATGGGACTTAACATAACTGGCGAAATGTGGGTGTACTATTAGGTACACCTCTGCCTAACCATTCGGGGACTATCTCACATGTTGTACGTTTCTTTTTCAATTCATTAACTACAATTTGCGTGAGTGAAACCATTTCCAAAGGGCACCATCTGCCTGCTATGAACATATTCATCATGTCTGAAGCGTTAGTTTTCAGTCATACATAGTTAACAGATTTCGGGGTACACACTGTGAAACTAAACAAATTCAGGTAGGTAATTATGCTTTCAATGTGCAGACTTCTATTACGAAATTCTTTTCAACGATCCCATGATAAAAGTAGTAATACATAATTGGAATTCATTAAAACATTCATAACTTACCAGTAAATTGCAAATATCAAGTTAATAAGAGTTTCTATTCATAAACATCCTGTTTTAATATCCTTATTCGTGACTTAACGCCAATAAATATCGTTTAGCGTATTATTATCGGTTAAAACTTTAGTATTATTTAACACCTAAGCTTGCTCATTATCGCCATGTCTGGCTGAGGTGTGAAAGGAATGTGGCCGTCGCCGTCTAGTCTAGTCCTCAACGTCTCCGTACATAATTCATACGTTGTGTTCACGGTCTTACTTCATTATATTGGCAAAGTAACAAGACAATGTGTTTTATAATGATTGCACGTAGGTAAGCTATGGGAGGTGTCTATAATAACTCGCGGTAACCACACAATATTACCAATTGTTTAGTGACACTGTAGGACAATGTAGCCATGATTTCCCAGCCATTGCCAACAGAATCATAGTTAGCATTTGGGTGGCACAAACACATACTACAGTTCGCAGAACAGCACGTAAATATGTTTGCGTTCGGCCGCGTTACTGTTGCCGCTGATATATTGGATATGTAGCTCGCACCGCGCGTCCCACTCTGTCTACCGCTATAATAAATTTTGTGACAAACAATATTCCCCTGTCCTTTGTCTGGTGGCGGTGTGGCCGCGGACGGCATCGATCGCATTGTTAGAAGGCACAATACCTCCCAGACCTCGCTCTAGGTGCTTCTGTTTTCTAACTCACAATACATAAACAAGGAGGTCGTATTCAACCGCTTTTATTAGGAAACCTGTAAACAGCCCCACAATTGTTCGGGAACTACCTATTTGTCCTAATATGCTGACGCCTGTAAACAACTACTGAATTAATTTTAGGTAAAATATTTGTTTGGTTTGTGTTGCTTGTTTCTTGATCTAGTGCGGGAATATAAATGCTATTATTGCAAATTATATTGTGTGTCTATAAATACATGTTGAGCCTCTATAATTTGGATGCATACAATGATATAAAAATAATGAGCTTTAAAATAGCAATTGCATATATTTCACGGTCTAATCCGAAAAAGCATATATTTATATTGTCTAAGCCATATACTTGGCTGCTACCAAAACGTATAAGTACCACTCCCGCCCAGCGCATTATCTGTTGTGACTAATGTGACCTCCGCTAACCTTACTCGAGGTCATGTCGATCAAGTGTATTTTTGTGAATAATGTGGGGTTTTATCGTAGGCGGGTGTTACATCGTAAGTAGTGATAGTGCTTGGTATCTATTGTTCATTATCTCGGTTGTGAACGGTGTCGGCGCGCCTTCGTACCTTGTGCCTCGAGCCCGTGACTCACTGCGATGCTGATCAGAATGCCTCGTGGGCTCGACTTACGAAATTTCCAAGGAGCACCATTTTAACTTGCGCTCATTGAGGAAGTTACTCACGGTTTGGTTTTGCAATCTCACATGCATGTTTAGCATTTGAACTATTGTACTTGCGCTTGCAAGGTTCCCAGGAATCGAAGCGGATATGTTGCTTACATTTTAGCCCAACATGAAGTCGTTGCGTAATATAGGATGCGCCATCAACATAGTTACGTCTCATTAGTGCAACAATGCCTCACTGACTGCTTGCTGTTAATACGGTATTAGTGGCAAACTGGCGGGAAGTGAATTTTAGGGCTCGTAAAGTTAAATTTATTGCTCAACTCATGGTTTGTGCAGTTAGTTAATAGTGTCGGTTTGTACTTATGTATTAACTAGCTGTTGCCAGCGGCTTCGCTCGCGTTTTGGTCGAATATTATTCCACAGGCACGTTGTAAATATAGCCTATAGCACTCGGGGATAGTGTAGCTTCCTATTAGTGAAAGAATTTTCAAAATCGTTTCAGTAGATCCAGAGATTATCCCTACATACAAACTTACAAACAAATTTTACCTCTTTATATTATTAGTATAGATGTTGCACATCTATATTATAGGTAGGTAATGAAAGTTTGAAGTAAAACAAGGATGTTTTAGCGCGTAGCTCAAATTGGAACTAATCGACCCATCTTTGTTTGTCATTACAATTTCCCAAAACAATTTTACGAATCTTCACCATCAATCTGT
The DNA here is from genome assembly GCA_947578425.1 of Eugnorisma glareosa. NCBI lineage: Eukaryota > Metazoa > Arthropoda > Insecta > Lepidoptera > Noctuidae > Eugnorisma > Eugnorisma glareosa. Next base: position 14,774,679 of record OX387970.1, on the reverse strand, counting down.
CATTGATCCTTTTGACTCTATATTATAAAAATCATAAACCCTCCTTTTTGCTTCACCGTAATCGGGTAATTAATGACTCCCTGAAACTGATCAAACACTATGCTATGACACATTTTGTAGTCGCCCTACATACTGGTAAGCGTCTCGTAGCAATGCGTAGCGGACTCGTAGCGCGTAACCTTAATCGGCGTAGCATTCAATAATATTCATGTTGATTCTGGTAGACATTTTTCTTGGAAACCATGAGGTTCATTTTGGTTTGAGCTTTTTGTTCGTAACAATAAGTGCCAAACAGCGGTGGTTGGTTTTACCCAGTAACTGAGATATGAAGATCAGATAGACAATTGCTCCATGTAAAATACTAGTGTTCAGCTGCATCCAGCTAGATTGAAGGCCGACGCTAACCTAGTTCTGAAAAGGCTAGGCAGATGTTGATGACTGCATGCCGACAGTACTAATTCACCGAAATAATGAATCACAATCTTTAAAAAATGACGTAATGACATCCCACAAGTAAAGCGATGGTAACTATGCTTAAAATCTATACTTAATATTAAAGAGGTAAAGTTTGTGAGGTTGTAGGGGGTAATCTCTGGATCTACTGAACCGATTCTGAAAATTCTGTCACTAATAGGAAGCTACATTATCCCCAAGTGCCATAGGCTATATTTACAACGTGCCCGTGAGATAATTTCCGACCAAAGCGCAGGCCACACCGCCAGCTGGCGGGCGGGCGAGCAAGGCGAACGAGGCAGCTTTTCATACTTTGGTTCACACCGCGAACTATCGAAAGAGCCGAACGAAGTATGAACAGGGCAACGTTCGCCCCGCTCGCTCGCCCGCTAGCTGGCAGTGTGGCCTGTGCTCAAAACGAGAGCGAAGCCGCAACTGCTAGTCTATACTAATGTTATAAAGAGGTCAAGTTTGTGACGTTGTAGGGGTAATCTCTGGATCTTCTGAACCGATTTTGAAAATTCTTTTACTAATAGGAAGCTACATTATCCCCGATTGCCCTATATATTATATTTACAGTGTCCGTCCGTGGGTTAATTTCCGACCAAAACGCGAGCGAAGCCGCGGGCAACAGCTAGTTTACAATAAAGTGTTGAATTTATACCATATCCACAAAAAAAAAACTGAATGACAAGAACTAATCTATGACCAAGGTGAAGGGAACTCAAAGGTCAGGTATCTAACGTCCATAATGATCAATTTATCTACTAACTGTATGAACACATTGGCATTCGAACACGACTGATTAGTCATTAAGTATGTTCGGCATGTTCACGCATTGGACCTTTCATTCTATACTCGTATGTTCACAATTTGCATTCAATGTAAACGAGACAATGAGATAATTGTTATTAAAGTGTATTTTGTCTGAGATAAGTCAGTTATGTGGTCGTTATGTAGGTTGATCAATTAATTCGTGTTTTGGTTTACAGTGCTAACCAAACTGTTAGTTTTTTTTTTAATTAATGAGGAGGTATGTACATAACATCACTTCTGTAATTCCAGAAGGGTTCAGCATATGTGTACCTGATAGTACACACGGCTACACGTCAAGCTATACATTACCAGTTTATGCTGATTGTATAGGATTTCCGAACAATGCGAGGTCAGCTTATACTGGAAATGTATAGCTTGATGTGTAGCCATGTACACCTGCATTTCGCCAGTAATGTTTTAACTCCCATGTAATAAAGGCCGAGCCTATTGCCATCAATCTGGCACAAATCCAAACTCCGTGGCTACTACGGAGAAATTCCTGATGGAAAAACCCAATAACAATTTGCCCGAGTCGGGAATCGAACCCAGGACCTCATGCTCAGCAGTCGCGATTGCAACCACTGGACCTACGAGGCAGTTTAGCATATATGTACTTATAGTCTAATTTCACTGACACAGGTATCCCTGAAAGCCCCTAGCTATCCTCTCTCCTGCCTCTTATCACCTGGGGGCCTAAAATGGAAGCTTTATCAGAATCATAATATGAATCACGTTAAAATTTAAAATTCTTAAAATGGTCTTTATGGTTAAGACCACAAAGTCCATTTTAAGAGTTTTAAATTTTTTAACGTGATTCGTATTATGATTCTGATAAAGCAGCCATTTTAGGCCCCCTGGTCACCTGTCAGTACTTCTGTTCGCCCATAGAATAGCCACGAATATTAAATTCCAATTCCACCACAAAGTGAAAGAACTGTAAGGAATTGGAAAAATGTTCACAGCTTTCCGATTTGAATATGATCACATCAGCAGGTACGCCATCACTCAGGTACAGTCAGATCACGTCAACGTAGTAAAATAATAAAACTTTATCCTTCACGTCAACGTTTTGAATAAAATGCAAAACGTGTCTGGGATGCAGCCAAAACGGCTCGGCGCGCCCGCGCCCGGCCCCTTCTCATCTGGAAAATTGTGCTTTCCCAACTAAATCGTTATTTACTACCTACTAGTTGCCATACTCGCATGCAGCGCAGATTATTACACGGAAATCAACTTAACTGCTGATTTAGAATGAACGAGTATCCAATGTATGCGCTTGCAACTTTGCTCGTTCTGAATTGCAAGTTGTATCGTTAAATTGAATTAGTACAAGATTGGTTTTACTCTTGATTGTAGTATTAAATGTCATTGTTATAGGGAATATAAATGGATTGTAATTTTTTCCAGTAATGTATGCTAATTTATTATGAGACCCAACTGTTAATTTAATAGTTAAGATTCTGCGCACCTGTTGCCAATTTATGTGTAATGTTTCTAAGTCTACTACAAGAGGCTTAACGAATTATATTTTGCATATAGAAGAATACACAAATTTCTTAGGAAAACATCGCGAAAGAAAGACGCTTTACTTGTAGGTACGATTTCATTGCACTTTTTTGTCACATTCGAAAGTAAAAAAAAAAACCCCAATGGCGTAGTATCGAACTGGGTGCCGGGTGCGTCAGTGCCCGTCCTCGAGAGCTTGTTTACTTAACATAATATTCTGCGCGGACTACGAATTCACTCGTATCCTCGCGTTTTATTGAATCAAAAACCTTCGCTACAAATGCATCTAATTCCGACTCACCAGTACATTGCGAACTTTCTCCACCTCTATACACAAACTTATCCAAACAACGAACAAACATTGAGCTTTTGTATTATTTATGGTCATTTGTATCAGTTTTGCTTAGTAAGTTCTTTATCGGTTTCAGCCGGGAGGGCATTTCTGTGGGCAGCCCTTGTTCGACCAAACTTGGAATATAAATTTGGCCACGAGCCTGCGCGTTGTTTGTCCGACAATAGGCAGGGTTGCCAACATAAATTATCGGACAACATTCGTCTCTAGTTCACCGACAACGATCGCCAAATATTTACATACCTTTCTAGGTACATTCTACTGTGAGTTTTGTAACGAAATATTCTTTCTCCGTTGAGTTATTTCAGCAATAATAATATATGCTTTTAGGGAAAGCCATTTATCTATCTATCTGTAAGAAAACTTTATCGGAGGGTAAGAAATAGGATTGAAGACATTTTTGCTCATAAGCAATGTGAAGAAATGATGCATTGTCGCGCATCCGAACATTTCCAAGGCGAGGATTAAAGCCTTTATAAGACGTCTGGGAATCTGAAAAGAGGCTTACGCTTTCGGTACTGAATAGAAACTCGTAAAACATTCTGGAAAATCCCGATTTACGTCCCCATAATACGTACACCTGAGTAAAATACTTTACTAGTTTGTAGAGCATATTCTAGGATAGTGCGATAAACTCCCCTCTTATTATATCTGAATGCTTGCGAGACTGATGCGGTCATTAGTCTTTCAAGATAGTAATATAGGCACGAAGGTATTACACTGGTATTTCATATGAGTCTGAAAATTATTGATTACACACCTACTTAATTGTAACCTTTATAAAACTTGTAAACACTAGGTTAAACGTCTTTGGTACCACTAAGTTTCGTTCGAGGCCGACCAGAGTCAATACTATGGAATGAAATCCAAAGTCATACAAAAGATGGCTCTCCCTAATACCTCGTGAATGAGAAAAGGAAATGATGATGGCTATTCTTAATGATGTCTTCACTATCGAACTGGCGGAGATGACTTGCAATGCAGAAACATAACGTACCATAACAGCAAGATATTTCTGACAATCATATTTTGCCACAATCATGTTTGTCTTGTTATTTTTCTTCAATGTTTTTCAAAATTTTTAATGCAACCTCGCGAATGTAATTACGCTTTGAACTTGCATGTCCAGTAATTCAATTAAACCTCATTAGCGATCGCTTGTTAGGTAAACTTTTGTGAGAAAGTCTGAACAGAAATATTCGTACTCGTTACCTTCCGCTCATTCCATTGCCTTCCGCTCTTTTGTGCAATTTTAAGGTTGCCTCGAATAATGGTACTCGCATAAATATTTGTACAATTTAATCAACATCTTTAATAAAAACGCAACGGACGCGATCGGCATTCTGAAACAAAAATATTTCTGTCTGTGAGCAACCAAACGCGTGATAATAACTTCGAACATTCGTTCATGAATGTTGTCTGATAGAAAATTGTATCGGCGCTTTTAAAGTTTTATTTATGCTGGTATTAATTACCGATTTGGTTTGCTGCGTATAATTATCGTGGTACGTGCGGGGGTCGTGTGAGAGGGCGCACACTCCTGTATGGGCTACGCCTCATTAAATTTTGTTTGAATAGAGGGATGAACCGACCAGCTGCCTACTTGGCCAGATACAGGCTGTACCGTCAACAAAAATGGAGCTTTATCTATTTACGTCGACAAAAATAGAGCTTTTCTTTTAATAACGTACCTAAATCTATTTGCGTCAGACAATCTACAGATAGTCCCTCCTCTAGCTTTCCTTCAAAAATCTTTTTTACCCATATCAATTCAACCACTAAGGGACCTTTCACAATAGATCCACGTTACTATTTTTCCAAGGGAATCGAATGGCTTATGTAATTGAACTATTTCAATAACCGCCCACTTTTTTGTCACGTTTTCTCTTCCTCGTGACTTGGGGAGCACGTTGTTCTACCAAGTGACGGGCCGTGTTGTCAGATCTGACCCCTCGGCTCTGAGATGGAAATAAGGAAAAAAGTCTTTGAAATCATTCGTGGAATAAATAAATGCAACATGATGTTTTATTTTTCTTCCAGTTATAATATGACTTTGTAAGCGTATGGGTTGCCTGTAGTATTTCATAAGAGTAGTCAAGAACATTCACAATCAAAAATTGTACAGCATTTACAGAGCTACAAGGATCTTTTGGCGTATCAATTTGGCGACTTTGAGACAGGGCTGTTTGACAAGATTGGTTGAATATGACAAAGCAAGACGGCAATATTAATTCAAAGATATTTGGTTTCATATAACTACAGTTTGCCATGACATTGACACTAGAATATGGTAGTTTTTACTTAGAGGAGAATAGTGTGAGGAAACTTTTGAGCATGAATGTGAATGGCTATAAGAGTAAGTATAGGAAGACCAAAGAAACAAAGGAAGGACATGATGGTGGATTGTCGAGTTTTAATCATGCATTTAAAACCCGACAACTGAAAAATCACGCTCCAATTAAATTCGAGGTTTACAAAGTAAAATCGACTCCTCCTGTTGTTGAAGTCGGTTAAAATGTAGCCTATGTTACCCGGGTCATCGAATCGAATGATAGCTTATTCATCAAAATCGCATAAATAGTTTAGGCGCTACGGAGGAACATACGTAAATACAAACATACATAGACTGCTAAAATCATAACCCTTCCTTTTGGCTTCGCCGTAGTCGGGTAAAAAAAGGCACAGAATAAACTTTAAAGCAAAATCACCTAATCCAGCCCGGCCTTCTACACTACCTGAACACTAATTCTGGAAAGCGCGGTAACACCTCTTACGTTGTGACAACACACAATAAAAATAAACGTTCACAAGTTACACCGGTTTTCGTTACGTCTGCACAAGTCGTTTTCAAGTACAATGTACATGTTGCACTTTACTCAGACAAGACTTCTAGTTCCGTCCTTCTTAGTCCTAAATACATAAAAATGTGTTAGGTCAACTTTATATTTCTGTGAAGTTTTTGGCGTGTTTATAGGTAGATAGGTAGTGTTTGCTGGTTTTTACTACAAATAAAATTGTAATGTTCCTTTTCCATCTTAGTTCTACTAATTAACTTAACAAGACTCATATACATATAAGTTCAAATATTTCGACTGTTTTCTAATTCTAACTTTTGCACTTTGAATCATAAGAATCATATTTTGAGCTTTTAATTTGGCATGGCTTTACCAGATAGAACCATAGCCTTATTAAAAAATATATTTTTTACGTGGAAATACCAAAATCTTTTTCGTCGACCCTACCCAGTATAGGAGCATCGGGTGAATAGTTCCAGACGGGAGGGAGCCACAAACATCACTGCTCCATCACCGCGCCATCTCGCGAGCAAACACTCGCATACCTCCCGTCGGCCATTCACACACGCACGCACACACACGGATATAGTGAGGCTACAGTAAACCCTCAACGCGGTCACAAAGGGAGCAGGCTCTTTCACGATGTGAGTCCTGTCTTATGATCGAGAGTAATAGCTGCCTATTCGCGGGATAGAGGTTCCGAAAGTTTGATATAAAAGCATAATTTGAAGGAAATTGTTAGAAGATTATCAGTTTTCAGTTGACTCAAAGATCATCAATCGTATGTAAGCTGACTTTTCATTTACTATTAAACTATAAACCTATGATTTGATACGCTAAAGATCAAACCAAATAGACGTCTTTTATATAATATATTAAGTAAGCAGCCTCACAGAAGTTAAAAAAATCTCATTAGCGTCACAAAAGAAATAATACAACTAAGTAACATATTAACGACGAACGTCTGACGGAGCGCAATCCGCTCTGTAAAGGCGCTCTGAGCCAGTCGGTACATAATAATACTCTATAAATTCCCTTACCCATTGCAATGCACTCGGTGCCAACAATCGGAACTCACTAAGCATTCAAATGGTTTCAATACGTTCCGCTATGCAGCCCTGTCTGAGCTCGTGGTAGGCACAATGGATGCCAATCTACCCGGGAATTTGGCTTGGACGCATCCACCTATATGTACGTAGCGCTCAGCCCCCAGAGATGTCACGTTGAGAGGTGTGGTATGCACTTAATTACATGTACATGTACAGCCTCCCTAGTCCTCGCAAGGACTTCGTGCCGGATGCATTTTGAACTAAAATCTGCACGATTCAAATTATTCAAACAATTACCCAAGAGTTCAATCTATAGACGCCCATATTTCTCAGAATTCTCTCTAATGTTAGCGGCCTTAAGATTAGTCCCTCGAACGGCGCCTTCAAATGCCAAAACCCCACAAAGGATGCCAATCGTGAATTGCCAGCCGCAATCATTGGGAACATCGTAAATTATACAGCTTTATAAACAGGCGAGACTGAAATACTACAACGTTTTATGACTGGAAAGGAGTTAAAAGCTTAATAAAGATATGAAATAATCTTTCAACGACTAAGAATCCGCACGAATGATTATAATAATATGAAATGTTCAAAGCATTTGCAAACCGCCATAATGATCAACAAGGAGAAAAACCATAATAGGTACGTGATCCCGACTTGGCCCACAAATCACAATTGAAATCAATACGAGTATAAAATTGTCACCCGCGTAAATGAATGCCGATAAAATATATCCGAATTGAATTAAAATAACAACGTTATAATGTGTTGGGGATGCCATAATAATTACGAAGGCAGTGAGCAATCGGCCAAACATGTTTATATTAAAATTTGTATTGGTTTTGTGCAATGAAATCGGTCGGCCGCCGAAATGAGACGAGTGACCGCGGCTGACGTTTTGCATATCGACTGATTATTTTGTCCGTCGGTGCGTTGTGGTTCACAGGTTGATTTCGTATTCATTCATATGTACATTAACATAATAATATGTATAACTATGTACCTACTTCTACACATATAGTTGTCCTCCTGTACCTGTCTCTCCTTGTTATTGTTAGTGCTATTAACGTTTTTTGAATTGCGAAACCCTAAAACAATTTCATTAGTAACACGATGACAAAACGTTTTAACAACATGATATTTTGCTCGATACAGGTAGAGCGATTAGATCTACCTTTTTTTCCTCCTAGCTGAATGAACAGAGCAATGAAGCGCAGTTAATCTACTAAAAGCCATTCATCGGTGTAAAGTCCCGTATACACAAACACCTTCAATCGATTTCATAACATTTTTAAAGTAACATAAACTTTTCTTTATACCTAATTGAGCTGCCGATTTCTTCATCAGAAAGTGGAATCCATAAATGCTAATTGATTGTTTCCATTTGTTTTAGGTTTCAACACAGAATGTGGTTGTCCTACGGAACGAGAGCGTGACCGAACCAGGCTTCCATCTAATTTACGGATAGTTTAAAAAATCAAACACCATGGATCGAAGACTAATTGCTGTTTTGGCGGTCACCAGCCATTTATGTGAGTATGGCCTTTGTTCTACGACTTTGTTTTTAGTTACTTTTACATAAAACCTATAAAAAAGAAGAAGATTTATAAGAAACACAAATATTCCTGAAACACGTAATAGTTTGAAATATATTGAAAATTTTATTCAACTATGTGTACGTATGTACCTACGCCATTTTTTAAATTAATTATTCACTATGCCAGGGTTCTTTTTAGTTAGAGACATTGACAGTTATTTTATGTATGAAGCTCCATAGTAATAAAAAGACAAACTGTAGGTAAAACTAATCCAATATCCAAACTAATATCATGAATTCCTTTGGCGGGCTACCATAGCAGTGTATTCTGCAGAATTTGTTTAGAAAATATTTCCCGCACAAATATTTTCGATGACGAAAATATTCCAATAAATTCATATTACTCTAGTAAATACATTTGAAAAAGTTTGGATAGAACTTACAGAATGCGTAAATAGGGTAAACATGTCAATACGAAAACTCATGAATAAGGATTACTGACTAAAAGCGCGCGAGAATGTGTGTGAATGTATTTGAAGTACAAAAAAAAAACACAGAAAGGTGTAGGGTAAAGTAATTGAAAGTACATAGATTGGAATAGTGGAGGGCGAGTGAAGGCCTCGGTCCGTATCTAAGGTGGACTATCTCAGCCCACTTGCTAGCAAATGGCGCGGAAGTAACAAGGATATAGCGACACGGTCCTGGAATTTGTTACTCACTTTCCAATGCCAGAGGCACAATTGAAATTTTATATTGTTACGCGCACTCGAATATAGGAGTCAGTTTAGTAGTAGAGCGATATTTCAGAGATACGTTTATATAAAATAAATAAAATAATAAATAAATATCGCTGGACATTACACACAGCGCCATCTAGGTGCCACACTAAGCAACGAGGCTTGTGTCGTGGACACCAGATAGTTGATACTACTACATAGATACTTTTTTGTTTGTAAATACATACTTATTATACATATAAACATCCATGACTCGGAAACAAATGTCCATGCTCATCACACAAACATTTGCTCCTACCGGGATTCGATATTACATATAAACTTACTACTTATATGTTGAAACGACATAAAAAGATGGGAGTCTATTTGCATTTCGAAACGCTTTAGATACACGGTCAGGGCACGCTCTTTTCACTAAATGTTAACCTGGACCAGACAAATGGGTTCGCGGAACTCATTTAATTATTTGTGGCAGATTGGGGTTCGAAACATAGTTTGCGAAACCCTTTTTGTAGCGCTTGAATCTATGTTACGTAAAGCAACCTTGTTTTCAATGGTCTTTGTTTTAGCGGAACATAAGCCAACTTTTCTTTTGTTACTTACCAATCACCCCGAAATGTTCGCTTTCTAGTTTCTATATCGGACGTATTTTCGTACACATTGTATTACCAGTAACTGGAATAATGTACTTTAAGATTCACAAATAAACAACAATGTAAAAATAACCGAGTTTCTGCCTACCGAAAAACACTCATGTCGTTAGTCACCGCCCACATCCAAGGCTCAACATTCGTTTTCATATCAACAACTTTTTCTTAACGTTCACACAACATTAGCTTAACTATACTCGTATCTTGCCAATGACTTTGTTTGTAAACACCCTCTCTTTTTTAAGCCATATGAAGGTACTATCACAGATCATTTGCCAGCCAATGGTACCGAAGTAACGCCTGACTTTTCGCCTTTATCGATACGTTCTGCTCTGAGTTTTCAACATAAAAACTCTCGTATGTGAGCTTGACGTGCTAGAGAATACAAAGTTAGGTTGATTTATTTTCAGATAAATGTTTAGGGATAAGAAAAGTACAGAAAATGAGAGACGGGTCATATTACCCTTTTATAACATCTCCTACACTGCGTTCACGATTTGTTTCGAAACATGTAAACCAATGTGTATTTAAAAAAAAAAAAAAAACACTTCATCCTAAGGTTCAGATTGCGCTTCAAGCGTAAAACTTTCTTTCAATAATACTAATAATTCTGAAATCAACGAATCAGATTTGGTGGAACTACCATCCATTTTTAAACAAGGATTTGTAAATGCAACTTGTTTTCGACCATTAAAAACTATATTTACGAAGTACTATTTGTCTAACTTACAGGTAGTGTACTAGTACTAGCTGACGGACCAGTCTACGATGGACAAGGAAAGCCAATCAACCCCGCGCCAGCCGACAACTTCCTCACGCAGACAGTCTACGGATTCCTGGACTTCACGACTACAATAGGCAACACGGTCATGGTTTTCTCACCTCAGTCGGCACCGCCACCAGGTCGCTTCTTAATATTTTTTACTTAATTGATAATTTTACTGAAATACTTCATATTTATGTTTATATTTACTTTATAAATTAAAAAGGAACCACCTAGAAAGCAAACTCACAAATGTTCTCGTATATTTTCAGAACAACCGAAAACCGAAAAGTCTGTGCAAGAAAACATAATCGAAACAAAACCACCTCCGCCATCAGTAACAAGCGTCAAGCCTGAAGCCATCAAGCCAAGCAAAATATCCGATAAAGATAAAACTAATAAACCCGCCGCCCCAGCAGTCCTATCCAGCGCTGTATCAGTAGTATCTTCCCCACCGAAAAAAGAAAACAAACCGAATGTATCTAAATCAGCTGCGAACGCCCCCAAATCTGTTGCGAAAGAACAAAAACAAATAATTACAAAAGTAGAAGTGGTCACCGGGCCATCAAAAATAGTTGAAAGCAGCTCAGCTAAACAATCAACCCCAAAAACAAACAAACAATCGAACAATCCCAAAAACAAGAAAAACGATGGTGTGAAATCCGTCACGAACGTTGTAAGCAGTAAAGTCGAAGTTAAACAAGGTCCTCCACCATCTATAATTAGTTCCAAAGTCAGTAGCATTGTTGCAGTTAAGTCTAGCCAAGCTGAAGAGGAACCTGCAATTTTGATTACTAACAATAATATCGGTGAGCCCGAGTATGACTTCCTTTCTCGTCAACCTTCTGAATTTGTTGAAGAAACTTACAAGGTTATTAACATCCGCCCGTCAAAGGTACCAAGTCAAAAACCAAAACACGGCCATAAAAACAGGCACCATCCAACTCCGCCCCCAAATGAAGACGATGATCACCCTCTCGGCTTAGTAACAACTCTTGGAGGTACTATCGTTAAAGACGGACTAACGACAGTGCATGAAACTAGCGTGATTGGTACTTTTATATCTGGCAAATATGCTCAAGTGCTTAATAGCAACTCAAAGGTACTTCCTCAAGCTGGACATAGGGGAAAGATATCTCCAAGTCCTACACATAGAATATTGAAGACCGTAGGACCGTCTATATCTAAGAATCACAGACAACAACACTTGGAGCCAACACCGTCAATCAGTGACGATGACACCAACTTCGGGAAAACGACGCGTCGACAGAATAACGGTGGAGGCTCGTTCAAAAATCGTCACAGAGTCCAAAACAATGCAGAAAGTGAAGTCCACGGCCCTCCACCTCTACCGCCAGCCCAGGGCAAAAAGTTCAAAAATAGAAACAATTCGCAACGGACGCAAAGGTAACACACAACACTTTGTTAAGAGTACGCTGTTGGTCATGTATGGTCACGTAATGGCTTGGCCCATATAAAGCGTACATTAATGCTTGACTTAAATAAGGCATTATTACAGGAGCCGTAACATTTAAAGCATGAATTAATTCTGTACATTATTACAAACAAACGCATCTACGCATCACACACAAACGTCATACTATTGCCGACTATCCCATCTAAATTAATTATTTCATTTGCATGATGCTAAAGCTTCTGCTGTCATTTTACTTAAAAAAAAATCATTTAGAGCTTCATCTTTGTAAGTTATAATATGATTGTGATCATCGGCAATTGTAAATATTTTATTTTCAGTACACGGTTTGGTCGACCCGTGAATACGCCTCAACTGGCAACCGTCTCTGTTTTCAGTGAAACAGCAACCTCATCCTTTACCAACAGAAGAAAGAGCAACCGTAACTCTGGACACAAGACGACTGTGACGCCCCAGAGCAACAATGACAACCAGTCCAAACGTGGATTTAAACCTCGGGTTCAACCCACACCTGTTGAGCAAGTGACACCAGCTGCTTCTACCAGTGTGTATAAATTTAAGTTGAACCGGGCCCCGGGATCCGGCCGCTGGCAATACAAAACAAGCCCAAAACCTAAAGTGACTATTCGCAAACAAAATACTGATGACGAACAACAGACAACGCCTAATTCAAATCCGCTTCTTGATGATACACAAATCAATGATATATCTCCACAAGCAAGGTCTGATAATGATTTAGAATTATCAGGTTCACAGAGCGGTCCTGGTACTCTCCTTGAAAATGACACCGATGACAACTCCATTGAGAAACCCCCGCCAGTGGAAACTTTGAAAGTTGAAATTTCTACCCCCGCTGATTTCCATGATGTTTACTATGAAATTGCTACAATCAGGTCTCCTTACACCTTCCAGGTAATCATTGTTCAGATGAAATTTATTTTCGTTGCAATGAAACGTGTTTAACACCCATATTTTTATTTCCAGGTTGGACGTGTCAAAAACACTCGTATAATTACAGTAACTTCAACAATTGAAAAGCGTATAGAACCTACGCTAGTGGTCAACTCGCAAAGTTCTCTCAACGAACCGTTGACAGAAAACATATTAGCGACAGCATCTCCTTATGAAAAGGACCACAATCTCTTAGACTCAAGCATAGCTACACTCCCAGCGATAACATTAGCTTCAGATATGGAAACGCCGCCGCTAGAAACCATTACTGAAACATTCAGCACAACTCAGCACATGTTGAAAACACATATTCTGCCCGTAGTTAGAGACGTGAACACGACTAGTAGCTTAACTTTCATCCAAACTTATGAAGTCACTAGATTCGTTACAGCAACTAAAACGTTGCCTCCTATGGACTTCTTCCAATTCATCCCTAGCAAAACATTGAAAGAATTTAATAGCCGTTTGGATGAGGCTGGTTCCGAGTTGCATCTAGAGTTGGACTTTGGAGACAGTAATGAAGATGAAGATGGTGTTCCGAGACGCGTATTCCCACCAGATCTTGACCTCTCTAACATTGGATCAGACTTTGATCTTACTGAAATAGATAAATACAGAATGCATGAAAATCACTTAAGACTAAAGAAAGCTCACGGTCAAAACAAAGGCAACCATGTTACTGAGTCTCCCAACCCTCCTACTCCAGCTTTGACTCCAGAACAGGCACAGCAATTAGCTCTCTTAAGACTTCTGAATCCAGCGGCTGCAGCTCAAATCCCTGATGTTGTGACCACATCTAAACCTGTACTCAAATACGAGACAATATACGAGTCCCATGTAATCCCGGTCTTTGATGGAAAGAACACAATTCAAAGTACTATCTCTAGACCGGTAGCGACCATTACCAAAACTGAATACGAAATTGGAACCAGCAGTCTTCCTGCGCTACCCTTACAGACGATCAACCCGCTGTTTCCGCAGCAATTTTCCATTGTATCGACAGCAGTCATTGTGAACACGGAAGTAACAGCTACTAATAGTCAAGTTTTGAAATTAACCTTCGGTGCGAAGACAGTGTACACGACACTTTTCTCCACTCAAGTTGTGCCAACGGTGATGACATCCTACGTGACGTCATCAATCCCGGTGCAGGCGACTGCCCCACCGCCCGGATACCCTGGATACTACCAGCCGCCATTCGCACCCTTCCCATACGTAGGATAAGTAGACCAGTAATAACACATGTAAAATCAATAAGTGCGGACAATAAGTTAAAAATTGTGTTTACTAGTGTATGTGATGATATCACGTAACTTTTGCGCGAGAAACGAAACTTTAAACTGTGAATGCGTTGTTGTAGTGCACGTGATAAACTGTATTGCGAGTAGGTGAACAGTAAACAGTGCAAAAGCAGCAGAACGGTGGGATTTATAGCCTTTGTGGAAACATGAAAACTCTGAAGTTGTATTTCTTATAAAGTTTTGTGAGCTCGACGCTATGCGATGCGTTCGCTTGTAAACCCTACGTGGAGGTAATGTTTACCGACGTGTAATAATGATAATATGTAACGCAATTTACTTTGTATTCAGTAATTGTTGTGTAAATAATTATTATTTATGATTAGTACTCCTGTACATAACTGTAAACCTACCTATAGCTGTAGTTGTAGATAGCTTCCGAGAATGTATTTTATACTTTTGTACATGTATTGCTTAGAATAAGTGGGTTCTATACTATTAAACAAATAAATAACAAAATTAATTGCAGACTGCCTTATTTCCCTAACATTAACGACAGCCAACAACCAAGAGTCATTGCCGTACAACTTGCGTATAAATTCAAAACTTGTCCATGACGTACTGATGCAGCATGTAATGTACTGCTGCATAATATGAATTCTGAAATGACCGTACAGCGCTCGGCAAATTGCCGTAGGAACCTAATTATTGCCTAAATGGCCATGCTTAGCAGACACGCAAAGATTAGTTGGCGTTGTGAAGTGCTAAGCACGCATTTTGTGCCTATTCGACATGCTCCCTGAATATTATTGGCACAGATGGACAAGTAGGTACACTAGTAGGTGCTCCATTAGAAGCATACTAAAAGATGGTAAAAACAAAGATGTATAAAGAGAAGTTATTAATTTAAAGAAACAAACAGCCTACCTATTCTTATTTTAACTACAGCAAGACACGTGAAATATAACATCAACATTATTTCTTCAAATGAAAAAAAAATAACAATTTATTCAAAATCCTTGGACTAATATTTCACAGAGTTGAAAGGTTTATTTCCCATGATATCTTAATTAAAGCCATTTCATACTAAGCAGGGCGCCGAAAGAAACAAAGAGGCCTTTAAGTTATGAAACTAAGATTAATGGAAGCTGTTTTGTAAATTTAATAAGTTTTCTAACCTAGAATTTGAGATTGTACTTCTTCATCATCATTGAATACTCGTATTTTTAATATCTTCAAGGGACTAGGGAGTAGAGACGGAAGAAATACTTTAATCAATACTAACTGGAGCGTAGATTAAGAACTCATTTAGATCCAGGCGTAAATGTGCAACGGCAGATTCCAGCATCTCGACCTACACGATGTAAAATAAATAAGTAGGTAAGTAAAGAAACATAAAAGGAACCCAAAAGAAACAACTACTGCAGAGGTAAATACTATGCACTTAGAGCACAGTCATATGAGATGAAACCTTTTCATAATTACGGATTGAATGAACGCAGTTTGCTGTTATGACTACAAACGAAAAAAAATAGAAAATAGCTGCCAACCCTTCTAACATGAGACTAATATGTCCAAGATCCCAGGGCCGCCAGACCTTACTTATTTTCTCATAAACAAAATATGTCTAAATTCATTTTTAATCACTTTACATGTAAAAGTGGTTTTCTTGAGTATTTTTACGTCCAGTTATCTGTGAAAAAGCATCAGTTACCAATTTGAAAAGAAATCTAAGTCGTATACTCGATATTTTAGAAAATGTTGAACAAAATAGAAAATTAAAAAAAATACTTCAAATAAGCACTACATCGACAATAATGAACAAAGAAACAGACCAAATGGCATTTAATGGATGCACGCAGGTCACACTATTACGCCACAATATGAATTCGCCAAATTTGATGTTATTCATTTACGAAAAAAAATATTCCAAAAGAAACAAAAAAAAAAGTTGCGAGTGGTGAAATTTTTTTTTATCTTTCTTCTCCACTCTTCTAGGAACTCAATACAAAAAGTCCCATGAAAATCCGACCACTATAAACTTCGTTCCACCTTATTGTCTAATTGCACTCGACTAATACTCAGAGGATTTTTTTAATAGTCATTGTAAGCAGTCAGAACAATTGTAGAGTCGCAATTCATCAGTTTTGTACGAGTTCAATAAACCAATGCGCTCATACAGCGACATTTTAATTGTGTCTGGGGGATGTTTGGGTTCTTGCTCTATAACCTACAAGTTACAATTTAATTCTACATAGTAAGTATTATTATTATTTGAATGCAGGAGGTTCTATGCATAGAGATGACTTAGATCGTGGAAGTAAATTGTAATAAAGCAAATACGAAACATAAACTCCAGCTGAATATGTAGAGCACGCTGTTAAAAATCTCGCTCACGAAGCATCCCCAAATAGCAACAATAAATTCCGACAGACTGATAGTTATGCAAGTCGTAACAAAAGCGTTTAATCAATTTTATTATACATGGAAAAGATTCCTTGCGAGCTACCAAAACGCCCTCTGAACAACTAGGTTATCAAAAATGGAGTTGTAAGTTGCGATTCTCGCTCGTTAAAATACATTTCGAATACAATGCTCAATATTTGTACTCGAATATTTTGATAGCCATTATAGACAAACATGTCAGACCTCTATTCGTAATATTCTATTCTACAATTCGAACTATACTTAGCTAGGGAGTGATGGAGGGTCTGCCGATGAAGGCTTATTGTCTGCTTGTCATGTTATCAGGTTTCGAATACTCGTACCTTTGTCAGTAATCTGTCTATACCTTTCATGTGGGCCTGTATCTGTTTATATTGTTTTTGTATTTAGAACAGAGGGCTCGTTATATTGAAAATTTTGCAGACACTAGACCGAATTGTTATGTTTGGAAAGTTCATTAGGAACACTGCTACAAAAGCTATATCTATACTAATATTCTAATGAGGTAAACTTTGTTAGGTTGGATGGAGGGACTTCTATAAAAAAATAAAACATTCAGGGTGTAACAGGACCCTTCACGAAGCCGTCAACCAAGCATTATGAACATCAAACTAAGTAACTTTATGCAAAAATTATTGCTGGGAAACGACTTTTTTTTTTAGGGTGAAAAATCACGTTTTACGGTAGGACTCAATGTAACGCACTCAAAACATTGTGCTGATGGATGAATGGAATAATTACCGGGTCGTGGAAGTGTTTAAAGTAAAAATCTTACATTAGAAAACATGTATTTAAAAAAAATATGTGAAAAACTTGGAACTTTGACCCCCAATATCTCCGTAACTAGAAGGTTCCCAGGTATGGCCTAGAACAAAAAAATGATCGCAATGACGAGGAGAACAAATGCCTTTCGGCTTCGTTAAGGGTCTTGTTACACCCTTTATATGAAAACTCTTTCATAGGATAATGTAGCTAACGTTATCATACCATAATTATCATCTCCGAGTGTCATAAGCTATATTTATAACCTGTGCGAACTACTACCACTACTATACTATCTACTACTACTATTTTAAGAAATATGACTACGTGAAAAGTATTACAGTCTTTCAAAATTCCCTCTTACAAAAACTTCAGCCACAAACAATTGCGTTGAAGCAAAGCAAATATTGTCCAGTGGTATATTCCTATCCTTTTAGACGATGGTGACCATGTGTGCCTTGCTGTTGGCGGGAAATATAAAGCTTGCACCTCTCGCCCAGTGTCAGACAAACACGAAGAGACTTCACAATACGAAGTGCAAATACACGCTGTATACTTTGATGCTAAGAGTATTATTTTAAAACAAAAACTGTTGAAAAATTGTGGTAAACTGAAAAAAAAACTATCTATTTTCACTATGGGAAATTAGGAGATATCTTTTTACAGGTGATTTTTTTAAGTAGGCGTGAATGGTCAGTTTGGAAACTATATGGAATAGCAAAAATACACAAAGGCGTCTCGAGCCCGATTTTGATGAAAACTAAAACTGAATTGAATCATTGGATTTTTTTAAATCAATTTTCCTTAGCAGGAATCGATAGTGTGTATTTTGAAAAAAGGAAATTTGGTATTATTACACCATTCGATAGTGTCGCTAATATTATGGATCCAATTATGGAAATTAATGACAGTATACGGCAATTGGGCTGATGTAAATGAAAGGGATATCAAAAGACCATGGGTACAACAGGTATCAGGGTAAGTAACCATACATGAAATTACAATGTACCGTATCATAAGTAGGTATTCTACGAGTATCTACATTTTTTTAAATGATTGCGTCATTGTCATTTAAAAAAATGGTTTACCTATACATTTTTCCATACCCTATCTATTCTCCCGAAAATCTGTGCGAGTGTGTTCGGTTTCAACGCTCGCTGATTGAACGAGGTTAGATGAAATCGGCTTATCGTTCGCCGATTGCGTTCAGGAGGGACCGGGGAATAATTTCATTTTGGCATGCACCGGCCACGCTGCGGGTCCCGCACTAGCTTGGCGTACTGTCATGCAAATTGACAATGTGCCTTTATGTGAAGTCTTCTTTCCCGCATAATGCCAGCGAACATGCTATATACAAGTTAGGTGATAGGTATGTCATGGCAAAATGTTTCTAGAGCCACTATGTCATGAAAATATTCACTGGGAATATTGAAATTATCAATATGTACACTGCCTTGTAATCAAACTTGGTTATGTGTCCTTTTACATAAATACATATAAACTTTTATATCACTTTATGACTGTGGGTGAACCTTTCTATGCTGTGATTAAAGTGAACCATGACATTAATTATGATAGCCGAGTTTAGGACAATAAGAACGGAATAACGATTTTGTGTAGAAAAAATAATTGCAGTTAGAAAAAATTGTGTAAGACAAGGCTCCGTGATTAATAGATGCTATCAACCCCCATCATCATGATAGAAACTTCTCTACCCCACTCAACGTTTACGACACATCGACCAAAACATTGCCTCGCAAAAAGCTGATACGATGTCGTAAAAGTTCATTCGGTAGTGAATATGGGCTTTCCAATAACTTACTAGGTTACTACCAACTTGGATGAACAGTTGGCTAATTCCGGATCACTGAGACGCTACTTATGCCCTTTCTCGGTAACACTCACCTAAATTAATTCCTACATATTTATGCGCTGTAGGAATTTCAAATTTCGTCCCAGAGTCGAAAGTTGAACATCCAACATACTTAGTGCTTTTCATTTACGTGCCTGTAGTGGTGAAAACGGTAATTAGGACGTCCGTAGTCGTCCGATTTGTCTAAACAGTAGTTGTCGCTGTCGCACTAACGATTGCATGCTGTCGAACTGTGGTTCTCAACGAAGATAATTATTACCTATGTCGCAGAAGCATTCAAAGCACTAAGCGCTTCCGTAGGGCTCATAACAATGAATGTGTCGACGGGGAATTTCTATTAACATTGCTGATATCAAGTTATGCGACTTAAAATATCACGATATTATTATCTTATCTTACAAAATCAGTCCAATTTTACCGGTAATGAATAATGATGATAAAATAAACAAAGATTAAATTATTGTGTGATAAGGAATCATTCTACGTAAAGCGATCCTCCACGATAAACAATAACAGCAACGCGGTAAGAACAATAAAGTTGTTTATTTTATTTTACAATGATTTCGACATAAAGTGTTTTGTGTGGTCAAAAGAATCAATCAACTCGTCAACAGCTGGACAAAGAACACGAAAAATGTCTCAAAATCATTTTATAATTTCGATTGGCATCATTGTGTCATGTAAGTTTCCTTAATTTATTGATTAGAGATCTCTGTAGGATATAAATATATAGTTATTAGCTTAAAGATTAGAAATCAAACGCATACTAGGTCCGGTTTGCAGTAATTAACTTATTGACAAGAAAAATCAACGTTTATCTACGTTGCCCCACTTTTGTTTTCTACATTATCCACAAAGAAATGAACATTCCACGATCCAACACAATATGATTATGTACAACTTCAGGCGCAGTATTTATAGCGGCTACCACAGGAAACACGGAAACCACAGAAACGAGTGCAACCACCCTTGTGTCCCGATGCTTCCAATTCACTTGGTTGGGTCCCAGATGGAATAACGACAGTATATTCCTGAACGCTACGTGCCAGGATGCGACGCGCCTCTCTAGTGGGGTGCCTTGTGTGGAACCACTCGTCGTCTCTTGTAAGTTATGTTCATGAAATATTGCTCGTATTTACGCCTTACTTTTATGCTGATAATGCATTTTTATATTTATTTGTGTAGAGAGAGGGAAAGTCTTGCTTATTCTGTTGTTGAGTTTAGTGAAATCATAAGGCTGAAGAAATCAATCTGAGTACTTATGTTGGTTCAATCCGATAGATTTATGGACCACTCTTTCTAGTCACGTATTTACCATAACTTATTATACTTGCTTAAAATATTAAGTTCATCACCATACAAGTTTTTGTGACTATTTACCTAATTAAAATAATGTGGACTACTTATGTCGTGTGATCTTGTCATTGACAAATGTATTTTTTCTGATCCTTTAAAACTCGACGTACCTACAACATTATCATTCTTCTGCAATTATCCCAAATTATTTGGAGTCGTCACTGCATGCGATTTATCTACATTTCAACTTATTTGCCATTTCAGATGATGGGACATGGCCGAACGTAGATTATATTTGGAGGAACCACTTGGGAAATGCTTCATGTTTACTAGCTAACAATGACGTATGTGCGCAGTACACATATTATTTCGACGGACAAGGTGAGTATAACCTACCACTAAATAATAAATCTAGTTACTACGTATTCTTCTACTGTCTAAACGGTAGGGCCTAGATACCAATCTATACTAATATTATAAAGACGTAAAATTTGTTTGTAAGTTTGTATGTAGGGGGTAATCTCTGGATCTACTGAACCGATTTTGAAAATCCTTTCACTATTAGGAAGCTAATTATCCCCAAGGGCTATATTTACCACGTGCCCGTGGAATAATTTCCGACCAAAACGCGAGCGAAGCCGCGGGCAACAGCTAGTAGCTAATATAGACATAATCATAAAGCCTGGCGAGGCGGAAAAGCCACGATGTGCAGTTCAGCAAGTTTTGTTTAATGACCAACGCACAAAGTCTAAAACTGAAATCCAAGGAGTATGTATCATGATGTGTACATAATACAAACTAAATCCCAAGCCAAGCAGAGCTATCACCACATTGTAGGTGCATAGCTACCGTGAAGAGCTGACTGAGTAAATCCTTTTCTTCTTAATTTCGAATCGATGGTATACGTTTCAGGTGAGTTCAGCCCATTATGTGGCCACGTTCATAACAGCGTCAGTGGCGATTGTGGAGTAGGTAAAAACCCCGATGAGTTAGGTGACCATACAAAACGATTACTCGATTACTTTAAAAAAATCTTGGAGGAGTAACCCAATACCACTGATCGACCTCGGAATCCAACCCTTGTTTGCTCCATGCTCAGCAGTATCACTTGCAGCCACTTGACCAAGAAAGCGATGCAGTAACAGTTCTGTTTTCATAGTTAATGTTTATGGGAAGCTGACTAAAATGTGTTTATTTTCGTTTCAGTTGACAATTCGACATACATGTGCACAAGAGCAGTCGACACCAATGGAGATGCGATAACAAGCGGTTGTTTCGAACAAAGAAATGGCAGTTTTGTCACCAGAGCCTGTTTCTGTCGCTCAGTGCCCGGAGGGATGCCCTGCAACAATGCTTTCATGTCACATATAAACATTATATTTTTAGTTCTTGTTGCTATTGTCATGATATTTAATTCAGATTTTGGTAAAATAAACTTATAAATACGTAGAATCTACTTGCAAACTTTATTTTGTCTAAAATTCTTCGTTTCACGTCACGACATTGTGCCAGATTCTGACAAAGAAAGAACAGAAGAAGAAAGTACGCATGCTTGATGGGCATTGTGCAATCCGACATCAGAAAAGTCGCTTCTGTATTCACTCTTGTATCATAATAAAATTGAAACCGGGCAAGCAACCTCTGAAACCCACCCAACCTCTGAAATGTGTAAAAAACCGGCCAAGTGCGAGTCGTACTCACACGCACACAGGGTTCCGTAGCACCAAACAATATAATAAAAATATTTTGAAGGGTCATTCATATTTTGTATTGTTTTACATTCAACAGCAAATCTAAATTTGTTTTTCATACTATGTTAATGAAAAACAAAGTGACTGCTGCAGTTTGATGAAAAAGTATCTCAAAAACTAAAGATCAAATCATATTCAAACCAATTTTGGCTGAAAGTTTTCGCTCTACAATCCACTCTACATTTTTTCAGAATTTTCCTCCTCTTACTTTAGAAATTAGAGGGGGGGACACACTTTTCATTTGTCATGCTCTAAAACAGGGATCCCCAAACTATTTTGGACAAGTGACCCCTTTTCCAAAATGAACTGTTACCTCAGACCCCCATGGCCAAATTACCTACTTTTAAGATCAACCCCCTTATTCATAATGGTCCGCTAACTTAAAACAGCTGCTACAGTGTGTTATTTTTCATTCTGACTTAGGTCAATAGAAGAAGACAGAGTGAGAATTAGCAATGCTTTAAGTTAGCAGACTATTATGAATAAGGGGGCCTATCTTTAGTTTTTTCCTATTGACACAAAATACCTAGGTACTAAGGTACCAATTGGAAAACTTTGCACTTGGTTAAGTGAGTAAAATTGACTTCATTTTCGTATCAAAATTTAACAAAATAAAAAGACATACAATTCAGTAAATATCAAGTTTAATTTATAACGATTATTACAAATTAGGTACTTAAAGAATTTTAAGTAGGTAGGAAATTATATTTAAAAAAGTATTAATTCGCAAAGAGAAAATAAAACATTCAGTGTGATGGATGAACCTGGTGACTATCTACCAATCTAGCTACATCCGGTTCAATATTGGTGAGTTGCAGCCTTAAATCTCCACGTTCGTTGATTTTCAAACGGTTTCTTTGTTTCGTCAAAATGTTTGTTACCACACTGAAGCTTTTTTCAACTAGGTATGATGATGGAAAAGCGATAAGGTATTTTTCAGCAATGTTCCACAATGTAGGATACTGTGTTTCAATGTTGCGTTGCAACCAGAACTTCTGATAGCCTTGGTTGAACTTCTGCTTAAGCTCTTCGTCTGTGCTGATGGTAATCAACTCTTCTTGCATTATCACATTGGCTTCTTCTATGGCTGTGGTATTGTACGGATTTATTATCCATTGAGGAATTTGTAAATTTAAAAGATCCTCAAACCTCTCCGTAAAATCCTTGTGTAATGCGTCCAAGTGAGTGACATATAATAAAATGTCATCATCTTGAAGCGTTTCTGGTAATTTTGACAAATGCAGAAACTGCGAATATTCTTTTCTGCCTAAATTTTGTTTATAAAGGATTAGTTTACCCACGAAGGCCGATTATTATTGATTTTGTTTTAATCAAGTTAAGATCGTCACCCTGCAGCTGCAAATTAACTTTGTTGAACATTCTAAAGATATCAGTCAAGTAATAAATATCTGTTTTACAATTGTTCAGATTTTCTTTCAAATTCGGATCTTTTTCTTGTAAAAACTCCAACACAGATTCAAAAACGGCTGAAAATCTTTCTAAGCAAGAGCCTCTTGATAGCCAGCGAACTTCAGTGTGAAGAAGTAATCGAGTAAAGACTTCGTCGTTTTCCTCACATAGCTGAGCAAATAACCGAGAGTTCAAAGAATTGCTTCGAATCTTGTTGATAGCATTTATTACATATTGTAAAGACTTATGCAATCTAGGACTCAGCTTTTTTGCTACTAAATGCTGCCTGTGAATCACGCAGTGAATGACCAGTACATCAGGCAGTTGTCGCTTTAAGTGAGCTATAAAACCACGATGACGACCAACCATAGACGGTGCACCATCAGTCGCAACAGAAACAATGTTCTTCCATGGAATAGCTTTGTCAGTAAAAAAATGTTCCACGGCCTGAAAAATTGATTCTCCTCTGGTATCAGTCTCTAAATATGTAGCAAAAAGCAGTTCTTGGCACATATTTTCATCTTTGATATATCGAACATATCCTAACAACAGAGCTTCATTGCCGGGTAATGTAGACTCGTCCAACTGGAGAGAGAATCTGTTGGTCTGTAAGAACTTGCATAAAATGTTTTCCACATCGCGTCCCATCTCGTCTATGCGTCTCTGAACGGTGTTATTGCTCAAAGGTATTCTCTTTAAAATATCATGTGCGGGTTTGTGCAATACATTGTTAAGGACCTCCGCAATGGCTGGTAAGATAAGCTGCTCTCCAATTGTGTGGGGTTTCCCCGACTTCGCTATTAGTAAAGATATATTATAGGACGCTCGTAAACCATCATCGTCTTTAATAGATGATGACGCAAACATCGATCTTATGGATGGCCTTTTGTCTAGTTTTTCTTTAAGTGCTTGAAAAAATGTCAAGGGCTTACTTTTTTTGTCAGCATGTACTCTCGATAAGTGGTCATCCATTTTTGAAGGCTTCATGGCATCGTTACTGAATACTTTTTCACATATGAGACACATCGGCAAGTGTTGATTTGATGGAGATGCAATAAATCCGAACTTCAAGTAGTCCAAACTGTATTGTCTGCATTTTTTTTTCGTGTCCGCCATCATAAAACTCTCAGTAATCCTGCAAATAAAAAAATAAGAAACTAAGTACCTAAATTAAAAACAATACCTAATAAACTGTTAAATTTACTGGTAAATTTTTACAATTGAAACAACTGAGGCAACTGCAAACTGTTGCAAACAATCTACAGATAGCTCAACTGATCACTATCACACAGTGTGCAGTGGGGCAATGCTGATGCGCTGTGCCGGATAAAAACTGTTTGGTACTTACCCTGTTAATTTTTCATAAACTGCAGATATTGTGTGGTTACGCTATTAACTCGCGTAGGGAGCTCAGCATTTTGTAAATTCTTTTTCAGTCACTTTACTTCACTTAATTTAGCTATGTAATAACTTTGTAATCTCTTGAAATAAATGAGTACTTATATGAGTTATTATCGTTCAAGCTCCAACGAATTTCAAAACGCAAATGAACTTTCAACCTAAGTGCAACCTCGTTAAATAGTAAAATATCAGGAACATGTTTGGACTTGCAACTTGATCATGAATTCGTTCGTGTTAAATCGCGCAAGCGTCAAATAGAGAGCAAGTCAAAACGCGCCTGAAAGACGTACGCTCGAACTCATTATCTTGCACAAACTTGTCCACACTGACTTGCCGAGTTTTTCATCTTGTAAGAACTTGAGGCTTTATATTACTACAACAATGCTATTTCCTACATAAATATTAATTATTCTTAGTACACGTAACACAACATAAACAATACAGTACCTACCTACCTATCTTGAAAGTTTTAAATAAGAACTTGTGTTAATTTAATAGGGGTCGATTTTTAGACCTCGTCGACCCCCATAATCAGTTTTCGTTTATGTCGACCCCTAGGAAACCGATATCGACCCCAAGGGGTCGATATCGACCACTTTGGGAATCCCTGCTCTAAAAGTTCGTATTTATGTCATGCGTTGTGACAAAAAGTCGCTTTTTATGCTCTAGAGCATAAAGTAAAATCTTCATCGAAGACCAAGGCAATCGGTCCAGCAGCCACACGAACAACTTCAACTTCATAGAATAACCTCTTTATTTTAATTCGTTTCGTTAGTATTATAATGAACAAGGTAAGGATACCAACAACGAAAGTACACAATAATACTTTATGAAATAAACTTAAATTTTTTTTTCGCCCATTTATTATTATTTTTTATGGCAATTTAATTAAATTTACAATATTTACATGTTTCATTTCCTCGCAATCGAAGTGAAAAGTAGAGTATACAACTCCTTCATAAAACCCATTTTACACTCTACTTTTTATCCATCATAATAAAGGATAAACGTCTGGCGTAAAATGCTGCGTTTTATGCACTAGATGTACAATCTACTATTTACCACTTTGGAAGTCTATCTTTTAAACGATTGACTGAGAAAGAATGGTTAGAGGAACCTCAATGTCAATTTTTAATAGTTTCGGAATAAAGTGAAGAGGTGAGAATATTTTTCAATAGTTCATTGTATGAAATGGAGGATAGCGAGCTGTATATTAATAATAATAAAGATTATAATAGCCAATGGCTTAATTACCAAGAGCTCTGGAGGATCTTGTTGAGCAGTTCGATCAGCTATTTAGGGCCTGATTCAGAAAGCGGTACTTCTTCATACGACGCGCATTGTTATAAACTTGCCCGTCAAAATAACTGTCCTACTCGAAATAAATGATTGTTTTTTTTTATTTATTATATTTATTAGTTTCCACTCTCTGGGGCCCTGACCGCAGCTCTTTATATTTTTATATAACTAAATACAAATATTTAAAAAAATATGTATCAAAATGAACAAATCTTTTAAATAATTTAAAATAATCTCAAATATTTTTTAATTCTTCCGACTGACTCACAATAAACTTAATATTACCATGGCAAGCAGAAATCGAACGAAAATGAACGAGTCCCTAGTCTGACATGTTTTGTGACGTGTCCGATCTGTCATCAGTCAGCAACGTCAAACAATATTTTAAAAACGCCTTCTACTGCAGTGGTTTTCTATGCCACCGCTGCATATATTTTAAGTAAAAAGTTAACAAAAACACAAAGTTAAAATGTACTCCGTGTTGACGAGAGGGAATGCGATACTCACGTACACACTGAGCGTACTAGCATGTCTAACCTTTTTATGTTTTTTGTCCACATTGACTGTGGATTACAGGACTGCTGCTCAAATGAACACAGTAAAAGTAGTCGTGTGAGTATTCAAAACGTATTTCGTGCTTATATTTACATGTGTTGATACTAACCAACAATGGTGTTCACAGTAAAAACGTGCCAGATTATGGAGCATCAAGGGAAAGAAATGATCTTGGATTCCTAACTTTCGATCTCAAGACTGATCTCTCTCACCTGTTCAACTGGAACGTGAAGCAATTGTTCCTCTACCTCACTGCTGAGTACATCACTCCCAATAATGAACTAAATCAGGTTGTGTTGTGGGACAAAATCATCCTCAGAGGTGAAAATGCTATCCTAGATTTCAAGAACATGAACACAAAGTACTATTTCTGGGATGATGGCAATGGTTTGAAGTAAGTTCTAATTTACAATATTATCTCACTTCCTTACTTTACAGCAAAAATGCATGAAATGCCAATACAAAATACAGTACTAAAATTGAATTATCCATTCTTTCAATGAACAGGCTACTTTTCACTGTGAATAAAATGCTTTCCCAAGTGTCTAGTTCATACACTCTAATGAATCTTTTTATTTTATATCAGCCTATGGTGTCTCACTGAGGAGCAAAGGCCAGCATAGACCAAATATTAGTTAACTTCAAAAACTTCTTGATACTTTACAAACATTGTAACATTATTTATAATAGAAGGATCACCAAAACAATATTGTTTCTCTCGAAGAAAAGACATAATACATCTACTTCCAGACTTCTCTGTTGTTTGCAATATTACATGTGCCTTAAAAACCTTTGGGATGGTAGCCGTTGAGGCTGTTGTCTTTCAGGTATCTAGTAATTGACAGCCTCTGCCTATCTGTCAGATGCTTTGGGCAACAAGACTGGCAATCAGTTAAAAAGAAAATGTCATCAATTATTATTGATGATGGGCATGAAGTTTCAGTGAAACTAAATGTTTAATCTCATATTTTTAATTTCCAGAGGCCACAGCAACGTTACTCTAACTCTGTCATGGAACATCATCCCAAATGCAGGCTTGCTGCCAAACATCCAGGCTATCGGCCAACACTCCTTCAAGTTCCCCACAGACTACACCCAGACAAGGGTATGATCCATAGTGCATTTTGCATAGCTGGAGTTTGGATAGAGTTGTTTTACATTATGATTGTGAAAATATACTGCTTTGTCACATTTGTGGGTTTTATTTATTACTTCCTGTTTAAATTGTACATAATTATTAAATACCTAGTTAGCTACTTGTAGAGTCTAGATTATTATTTACTTATGTATGCCTGTGACTTAATTTTGTCTACTTAAAATCAAAGGAATGGACTCAAGTGAACTGTGAAGTGAACTCTGCCAGGATTGAACACTATAAAAAAATGATTTACTTAAAATACTTAAACGATGAAATATGTAGTAGCTGTTAAATGAGTTAATTATATCCCAAATACATTGTTACATAGCTGCATAGGTACATTTAATCATGATGTGTCAATAATCTCAGTTTTGTTGTGACATTGCATGGTTTTTATATTAAAATTGAAAAACTTTTTGTTAGATAATAAAACTGATGTTCTATATTTGCGTCTTTTATTCAGAATCCACAAAACCTGTACAAAAGGAGGGGAAACATGATAGGACACTAAAACTATAATACAATTAAAAGAAAAGGGTAGATTTTACATCATATAATTATCAATACATTTTAATTAAACATACATTAATCATTTTTGCTCTACAGTGTTGTTCTACAGCAGAAAAAACTAGTGACCTCTACCATTGCTTGTAATAGAGGTATCTGTCTTCAAAACATTTAGCCAATTTAATCGGCATTACCAGATATGAAACAATTACAAGTCTCAAGTGGACTGGATTATCACTTAGAATTTTTCATAATTAGAATTGTGTCTAACTAATCATTTTAGCACATTTAAAGGTTCGTTATGAAACCATCTAGTTTTAACAAAATACTCAGGGAGGTATAATAATTCCCAATATTGAGGTATAATATAAATGCATATGAACTAAGCAGAAACATTACTCTAAACTTTTATTTTTCTTCTACATGTGTTTTTACTTTTAAACCTCATACAAGCGTGTACATTTAAGAAACATACAATAATATATATTTATATGAATTATTATATTTTCTATATTTTGGAACCATATTATGAGGGTCCTTAAAATTTATTTTAACATCTAATTAACTGTAAAAATAGTTCTCCAACAAAGATCTCTTATTTCCTTTCAAATTGTTTTACCGTAAATTTTAATAGGAATTTATTATTGATTTTAATAAGGATCATCTACAACTGGATAATCCACAAATGAAAGCAATTAAAACAAGATTTTCATTAATATTTTGCTATTTGTGCAAGTGTATACGTGTCGGCCATCCGTGACCTTAGAACACAGTTTACAAACACAAGTAAGCACTCTTAAATTTATCTTAACAAGGTTACTTATTTACTAATTAAAGAAAATAAGAACTTAATATAATATTCTCATTTAAAATTTCATTGGTGATTGGTTAAATTGTTCTACTAACGAAGTAAACCACACAACCAGATAAAGGGAAAATCAAGGCAAAGATATTGATAACAATTAAATTTTTCTAGTAACTAAGATTTTAAATCTCTTAAATCCTTGCCACACTTCAAATTATCGTATCGAAAGTACTTTTTCTGTAAAACGGTAAATATCATTCTATTTAGTTTTTAATGAAATGCAAGACAAGCACAGCTACCCTATTGTTCACTAAAATAATGAGCATGAGGTGAATCGCGTCAACAAATATTACTTACATGTAACAAGTTCATAGTGTATTGCTTGCGTTTGCCTCTGGCAGTATTAAGAATTTACGAATTTCCCTACAAAGATTCGCCTACAACTTCTACTTCCATTATGCTAACATTCAAAGCGGTTCCCGCCTACTTACATGAAAATATATTGCATGTTCAAGTATACTGTGTAGTTGCAGTCAATGTGCATGCACAAACATCATAACAGATGACACGTTAAATATTTTTCTATTTTAACTACAATTCAACAACATGAAGTAAAATATAATATCTTATGATGTAAATACCGTACTTGACCTGCTCATATGAATTGACTAGTAAACATGTGATTATGTAATGATGATACTCACTACAACCATTCCCCATTACATCTTACTTCAAGAATCAGGGAGGTCATGAAAGTACTGCACTGCACTGACAAATTAAAGTTACAATTTCTTTAATTCTAAATGTAATTCGAGAAGGCTAATTAATATCATGCTAAACAAAGTACATTTACTAGAATTTAAATCATAATATTATTGGTAGGTACACATCGAGTATTACAATTAAATCATAGATTATGTATTGAGATGAATATAAAGGTAGCTTTAAATTGTAATCAAATAGAACAGAAGTCCAACCACACATGCCATGATGTTACAAGCATTTATTATAGATAGGTAATAAGAAGATAATAATTAATTTCCTAATTTATATGAATCAAAGACAAATGAAGACACATTTGATTATTATCATCAAATATTCTAACAAGTGGTTGAGTCTTTAGACATTAAGCACAATGAATGAAACAATCTACAACTTAACAGCGCAATACTAAAGATCACAGTTTCTGCCATAACGTGATTTGGTTTCACAAACATGGCATTATTACTAGAGACGTTGTGTGAACACGATACATTTCATTATTATATAGATATAACATGAGCTCTAACTGGAAACGCCATTTAAATATACTCCTATTTATAATCTTTAACATCAAATACAACCAAGGGAGAAACCAAAATGTTTAATAGCTACATTGTAGTTTTTCGCTGTATTTTATTTGTAACACTCACATTCTTAAAATAAATGTGAATCTGAAAGGTATGTAATGTCAAAAGACCTAAGATCCAAAACCTGTGAGTAACAATAAAATACAAGTTGTATACTGGAACGGTGACTGTTGTTAGCAAATCATACAACCCTGCCTGCACATCTGACATAGTTTGATCCAACATCACATTTGCAACCATAGATGCACCACAAAACATGGACAGTAAGTACTAGTCGTAAGTGGATGATATCCTGCTAGACTTATCATAGCAAGTGCGTCACAGTCGTATATACAACTGTATTACAGTCGGCCAACCAACGTACAATACGTTTAAGGATTACTGTAATGAAATGAAGGGCGAGAAGCCCGACAGTTACGTAGGATACCATCAGAGACAATCATTTTCAGGTAGGTAGCAGATGCAAACTTACATTTGGACAGTATAATATTAAAGTCAACATCTACACGTAATATCCATTGGTACTGCATCTAAACTTTTGAAGGATTTGGACACATGAGTTACGTAGTTACTTAATTAAGTATGTACACACTATCGAGTACAAGAGTCCGTGCTGTAAGGTTTCAAATGTGCGGACAGGAGGTGTGTTGTCTACCTATGAGAGTGTCGCAGCGAGGCAGCGTCTCTGGAGCTGCCGGCGCCGGTTCACAGGCGGCAGTGATCGGGCCGTCACGCTCCGCTCAGCGGCGGCCCGTCCGTCTGAACGTCTTTGTCCTCCGTCAGCGGCACGCACGGACGATCCGACCCGTATCTCCTTGACAGATCCAGCATCTCTCTCAGCCCCTGGAATTTTATGACAGATAAATCAGTAACAAGAACTTACTACCTGCATTGAAAAGATCAAATATGAATAACAGTTCCATTGGAAATAAAGAATTACCTTATTTTCTGTAATGAGCCTTTGGTAAACTTCCTCTTCTTTCCTTGCTTCACCATTCTCATCCAAAGTGACAGCTTTGTACATGACACTAGTCATCTCATTAATCCTCTCTGCTTGTTGCCTGATCAACTGTAATGAAAAGCCGATTGATTCTGCACATGGTATTTTGAACTGAATTAGCAGCAACCTGACCAGCACCTGAATTAGCAGGTTGATGTAAAAAATAATAATTACAGTTGTTACATATTTTTTTGGCACAATAACAGGGCAGTAAAGTGAAAGTCTATAACATGCTACTTGCAGGTACACATCAGCATAGATATAGCTAGATATTTTAACCTTTTTGTCATTACGTCTAAAATTGATCAACTTCTGCTTACCTCTTGCTGTTTTTCATTGATAGCATTTGTGAAATCTATCCTGGACTCCCATATTCTCTTCTCAGTGTGCTGTCGGTACTTGGACATGATGAGTTCCAATGCTCGTCTGTGGTCCTCCAAGGCGGCCCTGAGCTCACCGTTCTCGCGCTGTACGTCCCTCATCAGGCGAGACTCTCGCTCGATACTTGCGATGAGTGCCCCTCGCGGACGCTCACGAGATGCCTCGTTCAGAGTGTCGACTTCCTCTTTATACTGAAATAGTGTATGACTGCAGTTCAAATAAGCTGTATTTATTATAATATAAATAAAAACAGAACAGCCACATTTAAAATAAGATTCATTTTTTGAACTTCACATTTGATAAGGCATTCTTCGATAACGTGTGGTTACTGCCTAACCTGGTGTCAGAGTTTTTATGCCGCCCATGGAGTTAAGCCTGATGATGATAGCAAACCAACTTATTTATTACCTATTTATCAAGTTCACATTAAAAGGTGCGATAAATCACAGTAGTAAGGGTGAGTTGACTGTTTTAAAGTACAGTTGTTAAAAGTAGAATGAACTATTATTTTTTTGAAATAATGGGTTGATTTCCTAAAGAAAACTGTCATGAAACTTGTCGTCACCATGACATCACTTCAAGAAGAAGGGAAAGCATTGAAAGTTATTATCAATGTAAATGACCAAAGTATTGTAATGCTGTTGAGGATATTAATATGTATAATTATACCAATGAATAATTATCCACTTTATATATGCTGTGAAGAAATAGTAAATTCTAATTATAGAATGGAAATATTGATTTTTCCTTCCTCAATAACTTTGTGCTTTAATGGAATTGTCTTACCCTATGTAGGTACATAATGAAACAAGGTGATACCAAACTTTGCTGTTAAAGATTTTCAATTTTATAAAATATTTAGATTAGATAAGTAGCAGTAAGCTGCTTCTTAATCATATTTTTATAAGTAGGTCTTGTTAACTGATGCCAATGCCACAATTTTCTGATATTTGGGTAGGTTGACAGTAAGTTGAAGACAGGAAGTTCTAGACGATTATGTCTACAGTGTCCAGTTAGGTAGGTCTAACTTCGAGAAAGAGGTCAATCGTCGAATCCGACTCAGCTGGGCTGCATTCGGGAAGTTGGGCGGCTTCTCGTCTAACTTACCGCAGTGTCTCAAGACGAAAGTCTATGACCAGAGTGTGTTGCCAGTGATGACATACGGGGCCGAAACGTGGTACTAACAATGGGCCTCATCAGAAGGCTTAAACTCACCCAAAGGGCAATGGAGAGGGCTCTGCTCAGAGTTTCCTTGCGTGATCGAATCAGAAATGAAGAGTTCCGCAAGAGACCCAAGGTTACCGAAGTATCCCAAAGAATTGCCAAATTTTAGTGGCCATGGGCAGGGTACATTGCTCGCAGAAAAGATTGCCGATGGGGCCCAAATGTTCTGGAATGGCGACCGCAAACTGGAAGACGGTGCATTGGAAGGCCTCGTACCTACTAGGTGGTTCAATGACCTGGTGAAAGTTGTGGGGATCTGCTGGATGCGAGACGCACGGGACCAGTCAATGTGGCGACACTTGGGGGAGGCCTATGTCCAGCAGTAGACGTCTTTTGACTGAAATGATGATGATGAGTAGGTTGACTACAACTAATGATGTCCTATTTGCAGAACAAATAATTTCATTTCATTTGTTGACTACAACCGGGTGTTGGGTATAACCAGGTGCATGCCAGGTTCTACAAATACCTTGAAATAACTGGGTATACTTGTCCTTTTAATGCATTCGTACAACTGGGATTATGCCTTAGTGGGCTTGGAGGGTTGGTTGAGTTGGTTCAGGATGTTTGTTTGCATATATCCATCCTGGACACTGAAAGCGGACCCCAAAATAGATGGGAAAAGGCTAGGCAGATGAGTATTTAATTTATTTATCAGAAAAGGAGGTCATGAATGTGTTACTCAAGTTTTTTTCTGAGCGAAGGAAAATAATACACAACAACAATGGTCTTGGCAATTATTGTCACCGTTTGAGTTCTATTTAGTAGCAAGCCAAAGATACTTGAAAGTTAAATAAAACAGATACTAAGCATACCAATTTAAAACCAACATGTTGCCAGCTCATCTTTTTTTATAGCAGTACTATGGACTCCTTTCACTTAGGCACCATTAAGTGGTTTTCATGGGATGTTTTCATGCTAAGCAGGTGTTTACTTATATTTGTTGATCAACATATTTATGCATATTTGTTTATTTTATTTTCATTGATTATTTTATTTTTTACTTTAATTTTATGGGTATCTATTATTTGTTTTATATTGCATTTCCCTATCACAGTTAGTACATTCATGAAGAAAAAACTTATCTATATTAATAATAGGAAATTAGATAGACTACTGTTTAGCAAGGTAAGAAGCTGGCTAATAACATTATGTGAAAGCAAACTGTTTACACAACACGAGCGAAACAAACTACAAGGTCAGGGAACTAAACCTAATAATACGCGTAGATCTCATTAGAGGCATGGTTTATTTAGTCTGCTAGACATTCGCGGTAGGATCTTGGCTTAGTGAATTTGGTATTCAGACAATAGACAAGACCGAGCGTCACAGATATGTACTCGTATCACATTGCAACAACCTACCTGTTTCATTGTATGTATTTGTCTGTATGCAGTCTGAGTCTCGGTCAGCAAAGCATCAGCTTCTGTCTCGCGCTCTTTGAGACGTCCCGCAAGTCGTTTAGCATCCAAAATTATCTGCTGTATGGTCAGTGACATCTGAAAAAGCCAGCAATGTAGAAAACTCACAACAGAACACTTCAAAAATCGATTTTAAAACAGAACTACACCAACCCTGATATCCACACAAAGTTGTCACACGAATAACGTTTCATCTAAACAATTTCAAACGATAAATTTACGCAAAACACCAATTTTTAGTTAAAACTAAAAGACGCATATCAGCTGTTTCGTGATTAGAGTACAGCAGCCATTAGCTTTCATTTCATTTGAAGCGAAGTATTAACTTTCCAAATAGAAAGATACAGGATAGAGGAAGACAGCACTATGTATTTGACAAGCTTTGTTGTGTTACAGAAAAGAGACAGAACACATTCACAACAGTTCACAAAATAGGACGACTATATTGTGACATGACCTTGATCACAGAGAATCGAAGAAGGTTCAGTGTTGCCACAAGTTGCACAGTAAAAAATATTTTCTTTTTAGCAAAATATAATTTAATTTTATCAGATCTGTGTTGAAGTTGTCTTTTATTGCATAATAGCCATTGCCCGCGGCTTCACTCGCGTTTGGTAGGAAATTATCTCACGGGCACGTTGTAAATATAGCCTATGGCACTCGGGAATAGTTTAGTTTCTTAATGAAATAATTTTCAAAATCGGTTCAGTAGATCCAGAGATTAGATTACCCCCTACAACCTCACAGACTGTTCCTCTTTATAATATTAGTATAGATCGTGGGTGTGTCAAAAATGTTAATAAAATTAATGGTCAAATACCTAAAATACCCACTATGCAACGCTGTACCTGGCAGCAGTGCCACCACCAACTAATTTACTTTTAGAAAGATGGCACCAATCCTAAACTTTTATTGGAATTTGGATTGGATGGAAATGCAACTACAAAACCACAAATTACACTCCCTTCCGCTCCGCCCAGAGTGGGAGGGCCACTGTGGGCGGAGCGGAAGGGAGTGCCAGGTTTGTACTGACTAAAACCCATCCATGCTCCTTCTTTTGCCCTTTGTTTTCCAGGGCCGCGGTATCTCTTTCGAACAGTCACGCAGCCCCGGCAGGCATCGGTCCTTTCGGACCCCTTCCCGTTTGCTGACATCTCTTTGAAGCGCGCGTGGATCATTACTCACCGTCCACAGGCCCACGCACCAATCCTACCATAACTAAGTAAAATTATAACATTAGTTCAAAGAATGGCCGTTAAACCCACACTAGAAGCAATTTTGCTGCTACGCACCGCAACTAAGCATG
The DNA here is from genome assembly GCA_947578425.1 of Eugnorisma glareosa. Lineage (NCBI taxonomy): Eukaryota > Metazoa > Arthropoda > Insecta > Lepidoptera > Noctuidae > Eugnorisma > Eugnorisma glareosa. The sequence continues at coordinate 14,738,471 of OX387970.1, read as the reverse complement.
GTGTTCGCAGCTTCTACGCAGCTCGTTCGTTCCTACTATGCAGGGTCAATATTACAGCTACGAAGGGCGCAGATAGCCTAATCTTCCGCGTAAAGACAACTAATGCGCGCCACACATCAATGCATTTACACTGATGTATGACTTGATGCTCGTATTAACTCTTCAATGTCGACCAGATATTAGAGCCGTGATGACGCTAGCAATTTAGAGAATTAATTTTGGTATAACTACCTAATGCGGACTACCTGTACCTAATTCAGTCAAATTGTGTGGAAAATCATCCAGGACCTCAAGTTATAAAAAAGATTGGATAGTATTCAACTGCTAGGTAAAATTATAAAAATATACCATTTTAGGAACAGCCGAACTTACTACGCTACCGCAACGTGGTTCAATGCCTTTGCCGCCGCTCCTACGCTGTGCTACGTCGTTGCTACGCCGTGCTACGATGCTGCTACGTCGTTGCTACGCCGCCGTACTACGCCACAGCTACGAATGGCCTCCTTTACTACTACAACAGAGCTACGCTCGGCCTACGGGACTGTAGGGAATGCAATCTCGGAATACCGAGATCGCCCAAAATCACGCGGGATCTCGCAAGATTGCATAGGGACTCGTCTTATGATCTTCTAGTGTAGACGCTATCTAGCTAAATTATTAATGTGTTTGTGTTACGAATATAATGGGTTGGTAGTGGCCAAAAAATAGCGATTGCGAGTGTCAGCCTAGTACACTTCCTCGAGGGAATTCATTTGTGGCATTTATTTTGCATGTCCTGCTGCTTTGTCCGATTTACCAGAGTAGGTAAAGCTAACTTGTTTTGCTAAACCATCTATCCCAGTTTATTATTTATCAGTTCTGTTGTGTCCTAAATCCGAAGCGCTAATGTCGTTAAAAGAGGCATCCTCTTGGCTCTAACCCTCAGGAGGCAGTCATCCCAGACAATGCACTTAGGTGTTGCTTACTGTAGGTACTTCTATTATTGTGTCCAAGTAGTTACAACGCCCCAGGATATACCACTAGGAACATGAAAGGTGGGTCAAGTCCACGTCGTTTTTTTTTTTAATTTAAACGTCAACCTCAGGCGTGATAAATTTGATGCGAAGAGAATTATTATGGCATAGGCTTAGCGACGGCCGGCGCGGCGGCGGCGGAAGTCTTTACAATGGATTATGGTAATCTCTTTTTGGAGACTTGTTGAAAGACCATACAATATGTAGATGAGAAGGTAGGTATACCTTCCAACATGATAATCCTTTTTTCTTTCAACTACGTAGTAATGTTATCATTAATCACTACAAAACCGATCACAAAGGACGTCTTTTTTGCTTAGAACCAAAACAGTGCAGAAATGTTATAAATATGAAATCTCATTTTTGCACAGTTTTTCATTAATGCACTGTTTTTTATTTTTTATTTAGATATTAAACACCTGACCGTTATTTGAAGCTTAAACATATAATGAGATAGGCCTATCTGTTTTCCGCTCGTCTTACCTCTCTGTCTACCCTAGTAGCTCCCTCTCGCTCGCACACTTCCATTCACTCCACCACCGGCGCGGCCGCTCGGCTCGCTCTCGGCATTGGCGTCCTGTTTTCCGCTGCGCACGATCGTGCTCAGGACTCAGTAAATTAATTTGGCATATCTTTGCAAATTCATATATATTCCTGTTCCACGTACGTAAGTTTTTAAAAACTTTTCTTACCCGTTCCTTTTTTAAAAAAGTTAATCAAACCATTTTTTTTTTTTTTTTTTTTAACCAAACGGTGTTACCGTTCGGTACTTTTAAGTACGTAGGTTTTGGTACCCACCTACCTACATATTTTGCTATAATATTTTTTGTGTGGTTTTCTATCCTAGATTTTGCAGCTCGTGTTAACATGGAAAGTGACGAAAGTGTTTCAAATCCGGGCTCGAAAGCCCCATGTGCTAGTGCTAGTGCTCCCGCTAATAGTGACAATAAAAAACGATCGCGTATTCGTTGTCAGTCGCGAGCCAGGTCTCGTTCGTCGAATAGTAACTCATCCGACTCATCTAGCAGCTCAAGTTCGTCGTCTTCGGACTCGAGTCCTCAAAGTTCGACGCCGCGTCACCGCAACAAAAAAAGGGGGGGCAAACGCCGGCATCGACGACGCGATTCCCGGAAATTCCGTAAATTAACACGTCAGGTAGATGACCTCCGAAATAAATTAATTTTTTGCAACAATAATTCTGTGCCCTGTTCCGCGGTACACTTTAATGAGAATCTAGTTGACAGAAACGTTAGTGGCGAGCTTTACGAAGATCCGATTATAAATTCTGTCGAGGTGCCGGCACCTGTCGCTCAGTCAGATTTTACTTTTGAAATTGAGACGAAATTAAAAGAACCTAGTATTCCAAAGACTCCTCAGGAGTTTCTTCAAACGTTAAAGGATTTACAACATTTAGATAGTAGTGATTGGTGCGAAGTTCGTTATGCGGAAACCCAAAAACTTTATAATTCTACCCCCGGTTTTATCGACTTGGAGATGAATGAAGAAATTAAGGCGTATGATTCGTTACGCCATGTTGCTCACGCTGACAAGGCCTTCGCTGCGTTATCGCTCTGCATCCTTAAACAGCGCGAAGCCTTACAAACTTCTGTCAGAAGTTTTTTACAGTGGGCGCGAGGTTCAGATTTGTCTTACGAGGGTATAAACGAAAAAGTTAACGAACTATTTTTGAAGGGCGATTTTTTCAAAGTTTCTTCCGATCTTTTGCAATTAACTTGCGGTCACCGTGCGGAGATTATTCAGATGAGAAGGGATGGAATTACAAACCACGTGCGCGATCCCCTTGTCAAGGCCGTGTTACGTAAGATCCCTCCGTCGTGTCAGCACGTGTTTAATGCAGAGTCACTAGCCACAGCACTAGAGAAGGCAGGTGGTGTTCGAAAGGCCTTCTTGCCTTTACAAAAGCCGGGCAGTTCTGCTTCCGTTTCGCAAACGGGTCAAAGCAAGCCCGCACGCCGCCCCTCGCAGGGGCAGGCTTTACGTAACGTACCCTCGCAGGGTACTGCTCATGGATGTTGTGCGCCTACGCATATTTCCCATGCTTACAATCAACCCTCGCAGGGTTACTCTAATGCCCGACCCTCGCAGGGTCATGGCTTTAATCACGACGATAATCGCCAATCATTCTCTGGCGGTTCAAGAGGTTCCTTTCGAGGCAGAGGAGGTCGGCAAGGTTACAGACAGCAAGATAGCAAGAATAGCCGCAAGCGAGCCGCATCGCCCTCTGAGAATTACAACCGGAACAAAAAACGTAAGTATTGACTATCGATCCCGAACATTCAGAGCGGGTCGTCTGGTTCGTTTCCACCATCGGTGGAAGGAACTAGGTGCCCCAAGTTATCTGTTAAAGATAATAAAAGGGTATCGCATACCCTTTTTACATCGACCGCCACTTGTAGTACCACCGTTGAACGAACGTCAGTTCAGCACGGTTCCTTCGGATGCAATGACGTCCGTGATCACCCAAATGCAACACCAGGGTGTATTAGATGTTGTCAAGGCCTCGCCAAGTTTTGTGTCCACAATGTTTCTTGTGCCAAAGGACGACGAGTCGCACCGACCCATCTTCAACCTAGCTGCCTTGAACAATTACGTAATCACCAGCAGGTTCAGATTAATAAATGTCTATCGAGTCCCAGACTTCCTTCAACCAAAGGATTGGATGTGCAAAATAGACCTGTCACAGGCCTATTTTCACCTTCCGGTAGCTCCATCTCACAGACGGTTCCTACGTCTAATCTACAGAGGAAAATTAATGGAAATGACGTGCCTCCCGTTCGGGCTGAGCACGGCTCCCAAGGTCTTTGCCTCCCTATCCAATTGGGTAGCTCAGTCACTCAGGGATCAAGGGATTCGAATAATCGTCTACTTAGACGACTTTCTGGTTGTACATCAAAACCCACAGATATTACAGACCCATGTCCAAATCACGGTAGAGAGGTTGCAGTATCTTGGTTGGTTAGTGAATTTCGACAAGTCCACACTCACACCTTGTCAACGCCTAGTTTACCTGGGTGTTCAGTGGGACACTCTGTTAAACGAAAAGTCTCTTCCAGAGAAAAAGTGTCTAAATCTAACGTCCAAGATATCGACAGCCCTAGAAGAGAGAGCTCTCAATTTGAAGGCTTTGCAGAGCCTAGTAGGTCTATTAAATTTTGCAAGTTTTGTTGTACCAAGGGGCAGACTTCACTTTCGAGCACTCCTCTCTTTCCTGAACACAGTCGCCAAGATGCCAGTTGCCAAACAGTTCATGATTCCGGTACATGCCCTGAAAGAGTTAACTTGGTGGTTGCAGAACCACCCTTGTCCTTCTCCGATTCACTTCACGCCTCCAACGCATTTCCTAGCGACCGATGCCTCAGACCTAGCTTGGGGAGCGCAACTAGACGACCGTTCGTTCACGGGACCGTGGAACGAACAAGAACAACCGATTCACTGCAACCAGAAGGAACTTCTAGCATTACTGAAGATATTACAGGACCAGGGTCAGTCTCTGTGTCGTTCCACGGTTCTATGGCAGTGCGACAACAGAACAGCCGTTGCTTTCGTCCGCAAGGAAGGCGGCACGAAATCAATAGCTCTCTTGGATTTGACAATCGATATTTTCAAGGTTCTAGATCATTATCAAATTCACCTAGCCGCTCATCACATTCCCGGCAGATTCAACTCCCACGCAGATCATCTGTCTCGCTACCGATCTCCCCCCGAATGGCACCTTTTGCCGGCGTGTACGGACCTGATTTTCAACAGATTCGGGGTTCCGGTAATAGATTTGTTTGCGTCGAAAAATGCCCATGTGGTGACCAATTATGCGTCTCTGGACCAGAACGACGACCAAGCCCTTTTCCACGACGCTTTTTCCCAGACTTGGAATTACCACCTAGCGTGGATATTTCCTCCTCCATATTTGATCCCCAAGGTACTCACCCATCTCAACCAGGCCAAGGGCTTCTTTCTGTTAGTGGTGCCTCGGTGGGAACGGGTCTTTTGGAGAGCCGATCTCAAATCCCGATCGCTAGCTGCTCCTTTCACCATCAGGCATCTGAACCGCCATCTAGTAGACGTCTCGACGGGCCTTCCACCTCCCAAGGTACAGGAAATGACGCTAGAAATATGGAAATGTGGGGGTGGTCTCATAACCTAAATGATTGGAACCGTTCCCAACTGGACCTACTTTCATCGTCCTGGCGTCCCTCTACACGTAGTACATACAAAGCCGCATGGCATAGATGGCTAGGATGGTGTAGAAAAGAGAAATCTGATCCATGTCGCCCAACCGGTTCAATTCTGGCAAAATTTTTAGCCGACTTATATTTGAATGAAAACCTATCATACAATACTATACTATTGCACAAATCAGTGGTGTCTACGCTCTGTAATACCGAAATATCGGGAGTCTTAAGTGCTCATGTACTGGTTAAGCATGTTATGAAATCTATTGCGTTAAGAAAGCCTGTGCCCCATAAGAAAACTATTTGGGATGTCAATGTTCTCATTTCCTTTTTATCTTCATATGAATTTAATGAAAATAACTATTTTGCTACCGCCAGACACACTGCTATGTTGCTGCTTTTGGTTTCTGGTAGACGTATCCATGACTTGACCCTTCTGGCAGTCAATCAAGAACATTATATTGACAATACTGATCATATCATTCTATGGCCCAGATTTGGCTCTAAAACTGACCGTTCTGATTTCAGGCAATCGGGCTGGAAATTACTAAGAAATGAAAATAATAAAAACCTCGATCCGGTGTTTTGGGTGAAACAGTGTATCAAATTGTTTAATCAAAAACGTAATTCCTCAAATAATTATTCTTTATTTGTTAATTTAAGAGGTGATCATAAACCAGCATCGCGTACTGTGATTGCGGGCTGGATAAAATCTCTCCTATCAGAGGCTGGTATTGTCGCAGCTCCCGGTAGCGTCCGCTCAGCAGTCGCTTCCAGACGTTGGGCCGATAACGTCTCAGTTGACGAAATTTTGTCACAAGGTAACTGGAGGTCTGGTGACACATTCCGTCGCTTCTATAGGCGTGAGGTCGTCCAGGCCCCTGTTAGCTCTGGGATGTCAAATTGTTTTCGCCCAATTTAAGTGAAGAAGCTTACTACTTTTTATTTATTTTTTATAAAAAATTACAATTTCTGTGTTCATCATATTATATTATATAGTGATTGAATAAATTTACTTTAGTCTCGCACACTTACAATTTTATTTATATTTTTTCCTAAATAAAAAATTAACTACTGTAAACCTTCATTGTTACCTTTTGCGCCTTCAGCATGTAGATGTGCATACCTTCACATTGGCGTCCTCCTCCACCAGGCGATAACAAACAGGTCTCATTATATGTTTAAGCTTCAAATAACGGTCAGGTGTTTAATAACAGCGTTTTACCCTGTAATAAAACGCTTATTAAATACCTACCTTATTTGAAGCTTAACTTTTATTCTCTGCCTGGTATAATTCGACACAATGACGAGAGCGAGCCGAGCGGCCGCGCCGGTGGTGGAGTGAATGGAAGTGTGCGAGCGAGAGGGAGCTACTAGGGTAGACAGAGAGGTAAGACGAGCGGAAAACAGATAGGCCTATCTCATTATATGTTTAAGCTTCAAATAAGGTAGGTATTTAATAAGCGTTTTATTACAGGGTAAAACGCTGTTATTAATTTACCAAAAAGATTTACTGTCTCCCATTAAGTTTACTAAAAAATGTTTTCATTTGATCAAAAAAATACTGGCTGAAAATAAAAATCGGCTGAATAAAATCAACTTGGTGAAAAAAAAATACAAATGGCTGGCATTTTGTACCATAAATCGTAAAGCTTTGATACTTCGTATTTAGCAAGAAAAGTTAAAAAAAAATGGAAATAGACAGCGATATCGGTATGAATTGAACTCCAGAAAGTATAAAAACAGCTGCAAATGAAATTGTTAATAACCTTTTGCCACAAAAAAAAGTCGCGAGATACTTTGTTTTCATTTACTTGAGTTTTTATTCTGAGTAGGTATATTTTATCACGGAGGTAGATTGGTAGTTGAAAGAAAAGTAGATTACCTACGCACCTTGCTAAAGTGAGTAATTAATGCACTCGTGTTAATTTAGTGCCCTCGCATGTGCTCGGGCACCAACATAACACTCATGCATTAATAACTCACTTTGCGCTCGATGCAACAATCTACTATTGTTTATGCCTTGACGATTGCATTAACTTCAGTGTCGTGCATTATAATAGGTCAGTAATTTTATAGTTAATCAATTGACGAGGCGTTCAACGTTCAGACGCGATCAATTATCCATTAAATAGTTACCAATCTATACAGAATGATTGGTAATTGGGTGAATGCACCCAATTACCAATTATTACTTCAATTACCAATTATTAATTCAGATTCGGATGGACGCCCTCGCTGAACAACACTCGAAAGGTGACTTTCGTGGCTTTTGGCGAAAAACGAGTAAAGTAAACTCACGGCCTGGCCTTCCTGGGAGCGTCGACGGCTTATGTGATCCAAAGAGCATTGCAAACGTTTTCAGAGAACATTTTTCGGTTCGGTCGTCGCTCGGTCCGGGTGGGGTGCTGAATGCTGACCAGAACAATAAAATGGTAGGAATAAGTTTCCTCGCGAAAGATATTTCGAAAGCCATAAGTCAGATTAAGCGGGGAAAGTCCCCTGGCCACGACGCACTCAGCATTGAGCACCTGCAGCACGCCGGACCGCACTTGGCGAGAGTTCTTGCAATGTTCTTCTCGCTGTGTGTATGCCACTCCTACCTACCTGCGGACTTCATGAGGACAGTAGTAGTGCCAGTGGTAAAAAATAAAACAGGCGATATGGCGGACAAAAATAACTACAGGCCTATATCGCTGGCAACTGTAGTGGCGAAGGTTTTTGACGGTGTGCTTAACACACAGTTAAATAGACATGTAACACTTCATGACAACCAGTTTGGTTGTCGGCCTAAACTGTCCACAGAGAGTGCAATACTGTGTTTAAAGCACACCGTTAAATACTATACGAAGAGGAAGACCCCGGTATACGCGTGCTTCCTCGATTTATCCAAGGCCTTTGACCTCGTTTCGTACGACATCCTCTGGAGGAAGCTGGAGAGCACGGACTTACCGTCGGAGCTCATCAGCTTGCTCCGGTACTGGTATGGGCACCAGGTCAATAGTGTCCGGTGGGCGGGTGCGATGTCGGACCCTTATACAAGCGAATGTGGCGTAAGGCAGGGCGGTTTGACCTCTCCTACATTGTTCAACTTATATATGAATGAACTGATCGTCTCGCTCAGCGGTCAGCATGTCGGATGCTATATAGACGGAGTTTGTGTCAACAATATGAGTTATGCGGACGACATGGTGCTGCTGAGCGCGTCGATTTGTGGGCTGAGGAGACTACTGCGTACGTGTACGGAATACGCGCATGGGCATGGTTTAAAATACAATGGGAAGAAAAGCCTATACATGGTTTTTCAGGCCATCGGTATGTCGTGCCCCATGAACATTCCGAATGTTTTTCTAGATGGAGTTCCAATAGACCGAGTGGATCAATTTAAATACCTAGGGCATCTACTTACCGAGGACCTTAAAGACCATGCTGATATGGACCGGGAGCGGAGGGCGCTGTCGGTGCGAGCCAACATGATAGCCCGCAGGTTTTCGCGTTGTACTGGGGATGTGAAGGTCACGCTTTTTAGAGCGTACTGCACATCCCTATACACGTGTGCCCTGTGGGTTGACTATACTGAAAGGGCGTACAGTGCCCTCCGTGTCCAGTACAACAACGCGTTCCGGGCGGTGTTGGGGCTGCCCCGTTTCTGTAGCGCATCGGAGATGTTCGCGATGGCACGCACTGATTGTTTTCACGCTTCCATGCGCAAGCGGTGTGCGTCTCTGGTGCGGCGGGTGCGGGCCAGCCCCAATGCCATCTTGGCGATGATCGCCAACAGGCTGGACTGCCCTTATGTCCGGCATTGCTGTGGCAGACATATTGCTCATCCAATGCCGATTAGAAAATTATAATGATTGTATTTTTACCGACAAATTTATTGATTTATTTTTAATTTAATGTGATTTAATTTTAATTGGACTTTTATTTTATTGTTAATTTTGATTGTGATATTGATTTTAAAGTTGACTTAATTCCGATTTTTATTTTAGATTTTAATGATAAATTGATTTATGTGTTGATTTTAACTTTGATTATGATTTTATGTAATGTGAATTAAATTTTAATGTTATCAATGTAATAATTATGTAAACTGAGATATATGGGTTAATGCCTGAAATAAACGATGATAATAATAATTACTAGACCTAATTTGCAACAATTTTGACCCGATAACTTACAGTCCAAACTGGGTCGTTTTGGAGAAATCGACCTTTCAAACATTTCCACCTCTCCATCAGAAACTGCCGATTGTGAGAAATCTTCGGCGTTCAGAATATTAAATACAGTTCTGATAGATAGCTCATGAATGAATGAATTTATGAATCCTTCAAACCCGATTTGTTAAAAATGTACCTCTGCCTTTGGAAATTAAGCGCCATAGAGGTCATGTTCTGAAATCCTTGTTTTCCGAGGCAGTTTTTCAAATTAAATGTATGACACAAACACTCATACATACATATTTTGACAAATTGGTTGGCAAAGGATTCATTCGTTCATGAGCTATCAGAAATGTATCAGTTGAACATCCTGAACGGCGTAGATGTCTCACAAAGTCACAATTAGCAGCAGCCTATGGTGGATAGGTGGAAAATTTTCAAAAAAACTTTAAAAGTTCGATTTCTCCATAACAACCCAGTTTGGATACCAAGTTATTGGGGTCAAACCTCTTGAAAATTTGGTCTAGCTAGTAGCAATCACCACCCCACCACGTATTAGAGCCCAAGGGTTAAGTAGGTAACTCAAACTACCGTGTAATTAAAATAACAAGTACCTATCGTATAAAATTTAATCATACTTATCGGGAGTACAATATTACTAGTAGGTACATAAAGCAACAATCGCATCACAATATTAAAACACTGACTACGAAGGCACACATTTTAAGTCTAATACAATGCTAATACATTTTATAATACGATCACTTAGGCATATATAAAATAACAATACATATATAACACTCACAAATTAACTTGTAAAGTTTCAGTCAAATCGGTATCTACTGCGAGATTGTGCACAGCACAGACACCAGACCTCAGGGTCGGTGTCTGGACTCCGGAGCCGTGTCTATATTTGTCAATTGTCCATACCAATTTGACCGAACCTATAGCCACTGCAAAAACGGTAACCGAGCAGAGAACATAAATACGAGAAAAATAAAAAATAAACTAACAAATTCGAAATTCAAATATTATTCTTAGCGAGAAAATCTCGGATAACTTTGTTCACTTTCTCGGGCTCTTCTTGTTGGAGGAAATGACTGCAACCATCGACAATAGTAGTCTCTATGACGGAGTACTCTTTCTTCATGGTATCTAGGAGGTTGTGGCTTAGGTAACGGTCGTTAGCTGCATGAGCCACTAGCATGGGCACGTTTTCTTTGTACTCGACGATCTCAGGTAGGTCGAATCTGAAGTTAGCCCGGTAGTAGTTTATTGGAGGCGTTAGGGCAACTGTAAAAGAAAATTGTGTCAGCATAACGGAGTAATTTGCTACATAATGTATCGTGGATGTGGGACAGTGTGTTCCGAGGATCAGGCAGGTCCGAGTTACCTACCTACATTCCACTATGGTTCCCTAGTACGACAAAAATCACACAAGGCCACTCTGCGATTCTCTAAAAGTAATAATCATTATAACATCTACGAAGTCCAAACTTAACAAAAGTAATGGTCTTGGCTAATTACTTTCATTCCCATTTCGCCATCGAATGTGTGAATACCGCAGGTGCTCCAACACGCAGCCCCGGATCTAGGGGGGGGCAAACCGGGGTACCCGCCCCGGGCGGCAGTTTCAGGGGGCGCCAAAATCATAACATAGTTTGATTGAAAATACAAAATTTGCTCCAAAAAGCGCCTAGGAAGCCTAGTTGGATCCTCCTTCTGCGAAGCAGTCATGCTAGCGAAGGAGGTGGCGGGACGTGAGAGGGAGAGGGCCTCACGTCCCAGCCACCGCGAGAGAGGCCGTGGGCGTTGGGGGCCACGTGGTGGTTCCCGGCCACCGTAGGCGCGGGCCTGTGACTGTGGACCGTGAGTAATGGAATAGCCCGCCGTCCGTCCGTCTTATGTCCTAGGTCGACGGCGCGTGCACGCCTGAAAGAGGTGTCAGCAAACGGGAAGGGGACCGAAAGGACTGATGCCTGCCAGGTTTGCGGGACTATTCGAAAGAGATACCGTACCCTGGAACATAAAGGGCCAAAGGAGGAACATTTTAGTCAGTACTAGCCTGACACTCCCCCTCCGCCCAGAGTGGGACCTCTTTTGACGAATTCCCATCCAAAAAAAAAAACCCTGGATGGATCTAGGTAAATGCAAAAAAACGTCCAAGTGCGAGTCGTACTCACTCGCACACAGCACAGGTTCCGTAGCACCAAACAAAATAATAAAAATATTTTGAAGTCATATATCGTATTACATTCAACATCAAAACCAAATTTGTTTTTCATAGTACTTATGTTCATGAAAAACAAAGTTACTGCTGCAGTTTGATGAAAAAGTCCTTTATCTCAAAAACTAAACATCAAACCTTATTCAAACCAATTTTCGTTGAAAGTTTTTTTGACGTTCTACAATCCTGCATTTTTTTAAAATTAATTTTAAATCCTCCTCTTACTTTAGAAATTAGACGGGGGAGGCACACATTTTACCACTTTGGAAGTGTCATATCTTTCAAACGATTTACTGAGAAAAAATGGTTTTAGGAACCTCAATGTAATTTTCACGGATAGGTTTGATGTTTTTTTTTTTTTTGTTTCAGATCCATAGTCTTTTGGGAGTCCCTTAATCTTTTTTTTTGTATAGAAATCGTAAAGCGGATCACAGAATACATCTACCTACAAAGTTTCAACTGTGTAGTTCTAATATAGTTTCGGAATAAAGTGGCTGTGACATACGTACGGACAAACAGACAGAAAGACATGACGGATCTATAAGGGTTGCGTTTTTTATCATTCGGCAACGGAAACCAAAAAAGGCGAATCGGAGAGAGGGGCGCCAGTATCAAGTTTCTGCCCCGGTTCGAAAAAATCGTAGATCCGGGACTGCCAACACGTTATCATATCAGTGACTCACTCATTTGTTACGTGTTTTTGTTCACCGATTCCCGAAAACTTATCACACAAGTGATTTATACTAAAGATGGATTTCCAAGAACGTGGTATGTACATTATTTTTTAATTTTATTTAGAATTTGAAGACCACTAGTTTTTTTTTATTTGACTGCTACGTGATGTACTGTTTTCCGGGAGCATTTTGAATTGTAGGTCTTCTCAGTTTTTTTTATATGTTACGAGTTATTTATTCTTTATGATTTCACTTTAACCTTTTCCAATCTTTTCCAGTATTTTGAATTACTTATGTGCTACGCGAAAGTTGTCTCTCCGTAGCATTTTTAAATATCGCTTTCTTTTATTTTGCACTTTTTTATTCAAATGTTTGGTTTTGCTTCTAGGTTTAAGTCGGAAGTGCTTATGTTCGTGTATGTACCGATATCTTTGAAATTTGGTTGAAGTGTGGCAACAACAAGAAGTTGACCGTTACTGAACGGGCTGAGCTCATATTTCAAGATATACGTGACGCGCTTTCAATAGATTGCATTTTCGTGTAAGCGATAAAAAAACAACAATGTGGAAATAATCTAAGAGTCGAATGGATTATATTCTAAGCACATTCGAATGACCAATTAAAACTAAACATTCAAATTCACGCTTCTGTATTGAAAACCAAAAAAACTAGAATCCTAGACTAGTCCAGCTAAAACCAGATTTTAAGTGCTACCTAAAATTATTAATTTTTTGATCTACAAAAAAACCACGGTCAACCAATTACAGTTTTGCATCATTGTGCAAAAAAACCATGATGAAAAACGGTAATTGGTAAAACCAAGAACAGAAAATAAAACAAGATTTCAAATTGTAATTTATTTGTTAATTAAAAATATATTTATTTTTTTATCCTACTAGCTTTTGCCCGCTTAATTGTCCCACGGGATTATTATTGTACTCCGAGCTAAAAAGTATCCTATGTATTCACCCAGAAATCAGGATCGAATTTTACTGAAGTTTGTGATTTATAAAAGGAACTCGCAAAACATGCTTCGGGTTCCGGCGGCGGTTTAGGCTGTGCGATTTCTGTCAGTGAAATTATGTTTTTTCTTTAAATCATTTCTGCTCGAATTGTTATTCATAAACTGGTCTGAATTCTGTTAGGCTGTGTCCTATTTTAAATAGCTTCTACCTATTATAATTACATTTCTACTTTACCTGAAAATATAGGTACTTAGCCAAACGAAGCGCAAGTCAACGCGGCATTTATTAGTTTCAAGACAAAGAAAAGATGCACATCCACTCAGCGGAAGAACATTGTAGAAACCCGTATATAGTGATTACCGTTTATTTCCAAATTCAAATTAATTTATTTTATGATGTAATACAACATACTAAGCCATACAACCACAAATTATCTTAAATAGATAAATGGATAGATTGCAGACCGAGTTTCCGATCACCGAACTTGAACTACGTACTGAATTTGTGAAAGCCTGGTCCGCAGCCTGTCTGGATTCTGTTTGCACCGATTTGTATGAACCTCGTTTTTTTTTTTTGATTTGAAATCATCAAATAACTCCTCCCGCTCTGGAGCAGGAGGGAGTGTCAGACTTTAACTGACTAAAACCTCTATGTCCTCTTTTGCCCTTTGTGTTCCAGGGCCGCGGTATCTCTTTCGAACAGTCCCGCAACCCTGGCAGGCATCGGTCCTTTCGGACCCCTTCCTGTTTTTTGACGTAAGTATGTTGAAGATGGCACCGGAGATGATTGTCAAGGGTGAAACGAACGTATACTACAACTCTTACGGTTGGTTATTGTAAAGCATCGTTTTGAATTTATATACTTACAAGGCCTACGGAACCAGTATTTGTAGCACTCAATATCCTCTTTATCCGTGGAGGTCTTGCCAGGGAACAGCATGACTTTCTCGTACACGGCCAGGTCATTCAAGAAGAGTACTTTCTCCGGTATGATGGGTGCGCGATACATGAACACGTACCTGGAAAATAATTAGGAACGAATTGATTTTTCGCGAGCAGTTTAGTTATAGGTACAAATGTTTGATATTAATATTTTAGTTGTAGTTTAGGTACTTACAAGCACTAATTACCATTGCATGAGAAAAAATAGTAATGTACCAAAATGTACGCTTTTTATAATACTTTTTTTAAATAAATTATTCTTATTCTTAATTATTCAGGTGAGTTTTTACCCATCCACGCCCACTTAAAAAATCAACCTGTATATTGAAAACTTCTAGATCTATTATTTCTGAGATAAACCCAACCTACTGCAAATGGATATTCATGCAGTTCTGAGAACTGTAGGATACTTATTTAACTCGGGATTTCCATAATTTTTTGCCTAATTAAGTACCTATCTATGACGATATCTGATGTGGAAAAAAAACAAAACATAGTTCTCAAGGATGTTTAACCGCAAAATACGTAAAAGTACATACGTTACACGGCAAACCATTGTACCTTCTTATGTACCCAATGATATAACATATCATGCGTGTGCGCACATAGTCTCACTGGAAAAAATTCTAACAATACGCCAGAACCTTATGTCATCACACAAAACATACCACATCTCATGATTTCTCTTTTGGTCTCTGTACCAAATGCTACTTCTATGCCTACGAGTATAAGCATATGTCAAATGTTTGATATGCGTGTTACCAACACAACATGATCAGTTTCTTAATAATACCCTCTTGATCTTAATTGAACTCTTGTATAGAGATTTATGATCCATAATTATTGATATTGGTTTGATAGGCCAGACGGCCATGAGCGCCAGACAACATTTATTTAAATCATAAAACACTTGAGATAACATTTGGAGCGAAATCACGATCAAGGCTACGAGAATCAGTAGCGTGTGCATCTACAAAGAATTGGTAATTGGTAGCATGGCATAATATAAAATAGGACGTATAAAAGTCTGTGCGTTATAAAAATAGCTATTGAATTACTTTCTAGTCATCCATAACGATGACTGCTTCTTGTTGATGTTATGCTGTGACCTGATTGGTGAATGCGAACTAAACCTGGATGAGCAGCGCTTTCTAGAATTGGTTTGTATGACCTGTCAGGTTTATTTTTATTTTCTTAATTACCCTTTCTGTATACGTCCGTTTCCTTATTTCTTTTAAAATCGATATTATTCCGTGGACAATAGTGTGGGTTATGCGTTTGTTTACTTTTAATCTTAAGCTAACTGTTATATTGTAACGTATAACTGTTTTTTGTCTCAAGAAAATAAAATAAAAAGTTAGTGACAAGTGTGGTTCCGTTATTTACTGACAGAAAATCAGGGTTGTAGTAGGTATGTAATTTAGAAGCATGGGCAGAGACAGAGTGCAATTTCCTTATCTTGCGAGGCTCCCTTAGCCTCGGGCCAGACGGGCATTATGTCTGGTGATGGTACTGCCTGATGTATATGGCTGGACAAGCAATCAAGCTATGTAAAACCAAATTAAGCTGATTTCTTATCGTAGGGGAAGCTCATACAAAGCGAGGTCAGGTTATACTGGATATTTATCCTCATCGTAAACCCTTGTAAAGAGATAATTTTCACGTCTCTAGGTCTCTTAGATTCAAAGATATTAGCATTTCATTGAAAATACCCTAGATCAGCCGAGTAAAAAATGAAATGGCTGCCATTCGCGGGGTGTGGGGTTAGTTGGGAGTATTTATAAACGTACATTTGTCGGTAGAAATGAGTAAGTATATCATTATATGCCCTTGAAGTATTGGTAGCCGGTAACCAAACACACTGTATAGGCCTCCCAGAACCACTGGTCCGGTTCATGTTTTCTGCATCGAGCATTAAAAGACGTTAACCAGATTGGCGGTCCACCCTGTGGGGTATACCCAACCCACTCTTCCCGTGTTTTACGTGTCATGAAATTAAAGATAGTATAAATACTTACCACGATTGCTTTCGCTGTTCAGGGTTGCTCCAAATTTCGCGCACCCAAGATGTGCTGGAGGTACTGGCGAGCATGACTAGACCAATCAACATCTCAGGGTATTTGTTGCGGAACTCACTTGCGATCAGACCACCCCAGTCGTGGGAGATTAGGATGCATTTTTCGCGACCTACAAAAATTAGGGTTACATTAGCATGAAATCAAAATTCTATTGGACGTCAAAAAACATAAAACAGTCCCCCCCAAAACGGCTAATAACTTAAGCTTCAGAAATCGGTGACAAAAAATAAAACAAAATCCAACTAACAAAAGTCACCGACATCTGAAGCTAAAGTTAATTAAACTTTTTTGTGTTTTTGAAGTCGGTTTTATTTTTTGCTAAAAAGTTTTTGTGATATTCGTTGCATCTGAACCACCTTATTTATATGTTTCCAGATGAGTCACGTGTTCAACTGAATTAAATTATACCTACACATGATGTCTTTATGGTATCATTTTGCATGACAACTAAGTACTCATACGTATTATTATGCAACTGGCAGAATATTTATCCGACAATCGTCGTATGCAAACGTGGAACTCGTATGCCCTCTGCATATCAATGCACAAAGCGATATTATTATTTAAGTGAATTATTAGTATGTTATAAAGTGTAAAGTAATATATAGTTGTTGTTGAATTATTCAACAACTGCCCGATTCGTTATTTCTGACCCTTATTATTTGCTCAGACTGTATTAGCATTTGATATTTGTCCAGCATTATACAGACCTACCTACCTTGTAAAATAGTTTCCCTATAATAATATGATCAAGGGGCCTAAAATGGCAGCTTTATCAGAATCATAATATGAATCACGTTAAAAATTGAAAACTCTTAAAATGTACTTGGTGGTCATAACCATAAAGACCATTTTAAGAATTTTAAAATTTGATTCTGATAAAGCCGCCATTTTAGGCCCCCTGATCTTATCTACCTACGCTAATCTTAACGGTACCAAATGACCAAAGGCGGACCATATTACCATTTCATGTATTGTTTATATAACTATTACATATATGCGTTCAGGCTCGATTTGCCATATTTTTTTAATAATGAATTGCTTTACAAATATTCCAATACTTAGTTTCCTTTATAAGGTTCCGCAGCCGAATGGAAAATAACGGAACCCATATAGATTCACCATGTCTGGTTGTCTGTCTATCCGTGTAGGTATGTCACAGCCACTTTATTACGAAACGAATCACTTAAATGTGATTAAAAGTTGATTGACTACTTGGCTTATGTAATTTAAATATTCCCAGTTTAAACGCGTAGCTGTCGCAGGAAAAGACATTATGAGAAAGGGATATTTCGGGAAGAGGGCAATTTGGGAAATTGACTATTTGAAACCTTTGGGAAAGGGACATTCTGAGCCTGAACGGACCTCGGGCTACGAGGTATAATAAACTTAATTATTCATAATTATATGCAAAGGCACGTATTTTTCTCTAAGATTTAGACAATTCTATTTCGTCACAATTTTTATTTTTTACATTTTATATTTATTTATTTTTTATTTTATTTATTTAGTCGCAAAGCATGAAACTCCCAATAAAATGTTTGTAAATAAATTGCTTTGAACTATACCCAATTGTTTAATAAGATCCCTAACATCTTCGAGGAGAAGTTCCATCTTGTACGAAGCAACGCCTTCAGGTCTTTCTGAATCACCGTAGCCTCTCATGTCAATGGCTATACACCTGAAAAAATAACAATTCATAGATCACAACCTTTTCAGGACAAAATATAGAAGAAAATGTTCCAGGTTCTGGGCGGTGGGTCTGCCAAATTTAATTCAAAACCAATCACACATTTAGGCGTAACCAGAAAGCAGAAAGAATTAGAATTGGTTTAGCTAGTTCCATCGACATCATCTCTGTCCTCAGGACTAAATTGGGGTCAAGAGTAGGCCCATTTGATATTAAAAAAAATACTTTCGCATTTAAAATATTAGTATGTACAAAATTATACAAAAAAAAAAATGTAAAGTAAGGCTTTGCGAGTGCCTCGTTGGTCTAGTGGTCGTAAGCGCGACTGCTGAGCTAGAGCTCCTGGGTTCGATTCCTGGGTCGGGCAAAAGTGTTATCGGGTTTTTCCATCAGGAATTTCTCAGTAGCAGCCACGGAGTCTGGATCTGTGCCCGGTTCATGGCAATAGGCTCGCCCCCTATTACATCAGACTTTAACATAACTGGCGAAATGTGGGTGTAGTATTATGCACACCTCTGCCTAACGCTTCGGGGATTACAGTCGTTACGACATGAAATTATGTAAGGTGTGGTCTCATATGGGTGCCGTAAAAGTTGGGAACGAATGAACAGCAACATCCGTCTTATTTCATGCTATGAATCACCCAGCAATATTAATGGCCATATTGCCATAAAAGCGAAAGCAATCGTTTATGCGGCCAATGTTATCCTCCATCAATTTTCATTTCATTTCCATTTTCATCCTGTTAGCTTTAGCTCTCAGTCGAAAAACATATTTAAAACTGACGAAAGTGTTAAAGTAAACAAAAACAGCCAGACCGTAGACATTTAGCGTAATGCGCACTGCTTACAGAAGCCATCTGGGCTCACAAAAACTTGTTACTAGCCAGCTTTGGCACAAGTAGTGTAGCATCGTTGCTATGCGGATATGTCAGTTTTTTATTGTGTATAATTTTGAGAAATTTATACGTACAAAATTTTGATACCTACATACGAAACTTAATTAAAATTTGATCATAAAATTCCTAAATTGGAAAAAGCTTTTTATCTGCTTTAGCTTAAGCTTTAATAGCGTTTATAATTCTATATCATATTATTAATAATTCTAATCTTCGATCAATAATAGTCTTATAGATCGATGTTTCTAAATGATGTCCGACCGAACATGTTTTTTTTCCGAAACTGAAACTGAAGGTTCGGTTTTGATTTAGTTTCGGCCGAAACCGAAACCGAACCTTTTATAAACGTTATTTAAACGTTGAATAAAATGTAAGTCGGCCGTTCTTTCCAAAAAGCTTGTTTCTAGAAAGCTGTAATTTGGCATGAATATACAAATTAGTTACGTCGACAAAGTGGTAAAATACAATGTCAAAAGTATTTTGTTAGGGTATCTCCTGTACACGTAAAGTGGGATTGTAGATTTTTTTTCTCTCTCTTGTTGTGGGATGTAATGGGACAGGTCATTAAAAAATATTGCGAGTTTGTTCAAATAATTTTTCGATTAGTGGATTCGTTTGTGAAATAGCTTTAAAGTGCTAATTTTTGTGCGAAAAAAAAACACGGTGGTACTTTACGGGGTGGATGGGTCACGATGCAAAAACGGTTACCACGTATTCAGTCGGTAAATCATTCTGAGCCGACAAATAAATTTTTCATCGGTTATTGAAAAAAAAAACCAGCTGTTTTCTATAAAAGTGCAATACCTACACGGTCAAAATGTATGGAACAGCTGTTTTTTTGTTTGTAATAACCGATGGAAAAACCGATTTTTAGGGGGGCTCAGAATGCCAGAAAAGGCTCGGAAATCCTTCCACCCTGTATATAAGGTGTAACAAGACCCTTAATGAAGCCGAAAGGTATTTGTTCTCATTGAGATCATTTTTTTTATTTGATCATACCTGGGAACATTCTAGCCACGGAGGTATTGGGGGTCAAAGTTCCAACTTTTTCTAGATACATTTTTTTTTAATACATGTTTTTAATGTAAGATTTTTACTGTAAACACTCCACTCCACGACCCCCGTACTATTCAATCCATCCATCAACACAATGTTTTAATTGCGTTACATTGAGTCGAGCCCTACCGTAAAACGTGATTTTTTACAACAAAAAAAAGTCGTTTCCCAGCAATCGTTTTTGTATAAAGTTACTTAGTTTGATGTACAGAATGCTTGGTTGACGGCTTCGTGAAAGGTCTTGTTACACCCTGTATAACGAAGTTAAATGGAAAACAGCTAAGTAAGATGTACATCTAAACGTAAACTTGTAAAAGTTTACGAATAATAGTGAACCAACTTATAAAATGTACTTGGGTAACATATTTTCCTAAACATATTTATCGGACCACAGGTTTTTCAACTGCAAATGTAAGTTCGTTTTTATCATTACAATGAAAATCATCTTTCGGAGGCAAATTGGACCGTAAGAAGTGTCCGCATATTTTGATGGGTAACTACGGAACATTGTGTGAGGCCCGACATGCACTTGGCCGATTTTTTTTAAATACAATCAGCCAGCCTCGAAAGGCAAATTCAAATTTACTTCTATCTATAGGAATCTTTTTGTTCTACTTATATAACTTTTTTCATGTTACTTGTACTTTTTAAAAGAGATTTATAAACTATCATTAATATAATGTGTTGTAAATTACAATTTTTAACTTCCTTTCCTTAGTGAAAGTCATAACTTTAATTTAACATTGTATAACACTTCTACAAAAGTGAGCATCTAAATGAGATGTATGCAACTTTGAACATCAATTTCGTAATTTTAAAGATACATATTATTATTCAGCACTTTGTATTGTTAAAGAAAGTGCGATGTTGTAAGTTTCGGCGCAGCCGAAAGGCTCGGCTGTTTTTTGGCCGAAACCGAAACTTTGGCCGAAACATGATTTTTAGGCCGAAACCGGCCGAAACCGAAACTGTTAAAATTTAACTACCCAAAGATTTATTTTGTATGGAAACCCTTTTTTTGAGCCAGTTATTCTTTTATCTATAACAATAGTTACCAATAATCCTTTTGGAATTCAACAAGCTGATGTCTCCACGAGTACCAGAACTCAGGGAAGCCATGTAGAAACAGCATCATAGGCTTGGAAGAGTCACCACTTTCCACATAGTGTATTACTGTGCCCTGTGAACAAAACAAACAAAATTATAGTCTATCTATACTTAATATTATAAAGTGGTTAAATTTGTTTGTAAGTACGTATATAGGAGGTAATCTTCGAAACTACTGAACCGATTCCAAAAATGTTTTCACTAATGGGAAGCTACATTATTCCAGAGTGTCATAGGATACATTTAAAACGTGCCCGTGGGATAATTTCCGTACATAACGTGAGCACAGCCGCGAGCAAAAGTTAGTAAATAAGATAAAGTTTGAATGTAGGCTGTTAGGTAATCTTCGGAACCACTGATCCGATTTCGAAAATTCTTTCGCTAATTTGAAGCTACATTATCCTCGAGTGTCACAGGCTATATTTACGACGTACCCTATAATTTCTGACCATAAGGCGAGCGAAGCCGTGGGCAAAAGCATATTACTAATACCGTTTCTGCCATATCTATTTCTCTAATAGTACATAGGCTTAGAAAGTACGTAATTTAAACGGTATCCACGCACGGGTATAATTTGTCAACCAGATTATACGCCAAACCTGCTACAATTTCTAGTGCTTCGAAACAGCTCAAAATCAAAGCAAAGTAGATTCGAAAGCTGTCAGTGACTGTCAGTTTTTATCTTTTAACCAGAATGAGTCAGTTTTGGCACCCACATTCTCGATCTCTTGGACCATAACGAGGCGAATCCGAATCGCAAAATCAAGTTTATTATACCAAATGTTTCTTACGTAAAATGTTGTACCGTTGCCGCGTGTTGGGATAATTTAAGAACACGTAACGGCATGGCTGATGTAGGCACACTACGCATACCATTGCTAATAATTTTTCCACGATTCAAGTAAGTAACACCCGGCTTGTGATTTTTTTGGCATCATTATCATCTTGTCAGTCCGTTTACATCTACCTACCTCCTAACTACTAAACATAAAGTCAATGATCTCTTCATGAAGGGCCAAAGACCGATTTGCGTCATTATTATTAAGTAAAAAAATCTATTGACACCGGTTAAATGAATATTACATGTATGTATAGGTATATTGGGATGAGATCCCAATATATTTTGGGGCTAAGTGACAATTTAGATACCTATAGTTATGTTCTTTGGAAGTTTATTTATTTAGGATTGTCAACAAGTTACATTAAAATTTATCTTCTACAAAATTAAAACTATTATACAGTGTACAAATTATCTCGTTACGCACTCTCAAATAATGATAAAATCGAGTAGGTGTAGTACCTACACATGATAAGAATTAAAAGTAGGTATACAATCATTCGAATTTCGAAGAATGATTGAAATGTCAAAAATTCAGTAAAAAAGAAAACAATTTCAATAATAATTATTCAGAATAAATTGGAATGAATGTTGCTTGTTGGAATTGAAAATATTAGGTGAGATTCAAATTGAAATATACATAGGTGCATCGATCTATAACATAGGTGAAATAAATTAAAGGATTAATTATTGGAATGATAATTCATGCTTATATAATTTCCTTTCAGAGATGTTATTGATATCGATTTCGGCTTTGCGCCATTTCGTAATAGTCATAATAATATGACTATTAATTAAGAATGATTATAATAATATAGCATTGTACAATGTCTGGGGAATGTTGTCGCCATAGTTACGGTGTTCTTAGCCTGTGTTCGGCTCGGAAATAAGTAAGTCCGCATTGTAACCTTGAATTTATTTAAGCGAAACACCATGGCAAGAACTTTTCAAGGTTTTCCTATGTGCCTAACACACAATTACTGCCTGACGCACAGACACTGTGCATGTATTGTCTCTGGTGTCTGTACACCGGCACCGGCCGCACGCTGCCGCACGCACACAATCATGTTTGAAATTGTAGACTAGTTTCTTTGTTTTGATTGTAGGGCGACGCTCCATCCAGATATTTATAATCAAAAGTTGAACCGTTGTTTGAGCAATAATTAACCGGGTACCCTCTATCTGGCAGAATCTTGATGCTCCATTTATTTGGCATAACACCGTTGGCATAATCTTCTTTAAACGATTATTTTTAAGGCATAAAAAATATTGAATATTATTGTACAAGTTACTGACAGAAACCAATCGCTGCAAAACCGACTCCACGTAGTCTTGTCTGTCTGCCCTACTATTTCTGTCTACAGTATTATTTTGATAAATAAAGATGATGTGTGTGTATTAGTTATTATGATTTGTAATTTTCATGCCATTGTATTATGAGTATGATAATCAAAAGTTGAACCGTGGTTTGAGCAATAATTAACCGGGTAGGCTATCTGGCAGAATCTTGGTGCTCCGTTTATTTGGCACAGTTGGCATAATCTTCTTTATACGATTATTTTTAAGGCATAAAAAATATTTAATATTATTGTTTGGCCGAATTTTTAAATGTCCGAATTTACAATGGCATACTATTTTTAAGATAGCAGAATTTTATTGGGCCAAAAATTAAAATCTTGTCTTCTATAGTCAATGCTATGTTGTTCTACAAAAGTCACTGACAGAAACGAATCGCTGCAAAACCGACTCCACGTAGTCTTGTCTGCCTTACCCCTAGAGTGTAATATAAACCCACGCAAGCGCGGAGGGGCGAGCGGTCCGCGAGTTGAGGAGCAGGTAGATTTAACAACCACCGCCGCGTCGGAGTTGAGGTTGGCCGGCGAAACCGCCAGAGCTGCGGTGGTACGCGTTTAAACACATCTGCTGCACATAAGCTCGCGTGGGACCTCCACTGGAGCCCTGTACCTGCCCTGCTGCAAGTTGCTTGCTCACTTGTTTAATGTTCATCCCACAACACAATCAATATTCCGCAAGATCGTTACGGTAGATAATCATATTATGATTGCCATCTCTCAACACTCGCATTACCGCATTACCCATTCCACCATTACGGTAATAGGTACTTTGTCGGCATTGTTCGCGTGATACAAATTTATCTGATTACATTATTTTGACCTACGATAACTCGTCTCAAACCGGCTGGTCGGGAGGCATGCGAAAACGGGTTGGTTGGGTTTATACCTACAACTCGCCGGAAGATAGCAAACACAGAAAGCGGAACGGCTTTCGTGTATTCTCTTTTACTAGAATATTATTGCATAGCTACGCGATTGAATCCAATTGTTGCTGTTATTATGATTATGGTTTGCATTCGCATGCCCGACAGACTTGTTACTTTTTTTTTGTCATCTGAACCGATTTCGACTATTCTGCCAGTGTCATGTAGTGGATCTTATTGTATGAAGCTGATAGTAACTTTGCATGGATAAATAGGTCTTTGCCCTGCGTAAGACAAATAAACGTTGATATTACTATTTGTTCTATTCGATAATGACTGCACGTAGATAATAGCATAACATATAGATAAATAATAATAGAGCTGGCCTGGCGTAGCATTACGTTTCAAATTGTATTTATGTAGCCCTCCTTACCGATTTCGGTAACGGCCAAGCGAAGCTTTGAAGTTATTTCCTTGCATGTGCCCTTATATGACTGGCCAGACCGAATTTGCTCGTAAATACCCGGTCACAATCACAATTATGAAAATAAATTATAATAATAAAATAAAGAAGTAGAGAAGAAATTATAGTTAATCATAAAGTAATGCTAGTTGCAGATTTTGTAGTGATGTTTATTATTTGAGTAACTATGGCTATCTTGATTAAGGTTTGCAAAACATTATTACATAGATACATAGGTTTAGCTTTTGCCCGTGACTTTGCATCCGCGATTTATCAGACAAAAACTGCATTTTCCGGGATTAAATACCACTGTACTGTATGCCCATTAACTAATGCTATGTGCGATAGATTAAAGAACAATTGCTCCACATTTATCTTATACTAATATTTGTCAACGATGATTACCTTAAAAAGGACTTTGAACTTAACCATAACTCGGTCAGTAAAGAGTTCTAGATAAGGCAATCATTCATCAGTAAGTTGATTTATTTAGACGCATTGTCATATTTGTACTTTATACTGGTGATAAGTAATGTTCTTGTTATCACATAACAACACGCCTATAATACCCGGAGGGTTTGGCAGAGGTGTCCCTAATAGTACACCCACATTTCGCTAGTTATGTTTTAAGTCCCATGTAATAGGGGGCGAGCCTATTGCCAACAACCGGGCACCAATCCTATACCTACTCCGTGGCTGCTACTCAGAATTTCCTTATATAAAAACCCAATAACACTTTGCACAACCTGGGAATCGAACCGAGGACCTCATGCTCAGCAGTCGCGCTTGCTACCACTCGACCAATGAGGCAGGAATGAGGTTTTGTTATCACGAAATACCTAACAACAATTTCTTCTAACCATCATCTTCAATATTGGCAGCTTTGTTCCACTTACTGCTGAGTACCTATAAACCTCACTTTTGTTCCATTTTCCCCTGGTCTGCGGCAAGTCTCAACCAAGCGCAAGTCTTACCCGCGATCTTCTGAATGTCAGCCACCAAATCTGGCTGTTGGTCTACCAAAACCTTCTTAACCGTTTCTCTGCAGTGAGTGCTCTACTCCACCTGCCATAACCACGTCTTGCCAAATGTCCTGTCGTTTTTCTGCAGAGCCACCACCCTACGTATCCTTAAACCTCATAAGAATTTATATATGGAAAGAATTTATATTCTCCTGACGGTCATGGCAGCCAATCTCTGCGGAGACTAGCTAGCAGGAAATAGTACGTATAGTGCACGATTGTGTACGCAATCACAGTCCGACCGGTGGGCCATCCGATACGCCCCGAGTGAGACCAGGCGTGCTTCCCATCGGAGGCATAAGGTATCATTCCGCTTAAACTTAGTTCTCTCAGGGCACTGAGAAATCTCTAATTGAAACAAACAGCAGTTGCCCCAGCTGGGAGTCGAAGCCCAGCAGCTGCGTTTGCGATCACGAGACCAACGCAGAAATATTAATAAGAACAATAACCTATAAGGTATCTATTATCTAACATAAACGGTGATCCAAAACATATAGGGAAACTTGGTGATTGGGTATAGACCCCCCAGACTATGTGAAAATTATGGCTATACTTAGTTGATACTTGACTACTCTCATTAGGCTGCTACCAGCCATGCTGTGGATCGCGCGATAGTCGCTGCATTCAAACCCGCCAGGACGCCGCGCCGTAACTACCCCCGTTTCATAGTTAGAGATGTGAAAAGTGTAAGTCTTACAATGACTTGGTATTTTTCTCGTATCTTTATGATAGACAGGTGATGAAAAAATTATAGTTTTATCTTTTTTACGAGAAAAGTGGCGTCGCAAGTTGCGTCATAATTAATAGACTTTCTTTATCAACAAATCAGATATATGTCTGTCTCACTGAGTGACCGACTGAAAGGCCTAAACCACTAAACCAATCTAGGCTATCCAGGTGAAATCACGTCATCATCTTTTCGATATTTTCTATACAAGCAGTGCGCCCGATTACGAAATTCCATAACCACTTACCCACCCTCCTTTTAGCACAACAGCAACCGCGTCTATTTCGGAGCCACACTAGATCGCTCGCTCACCTACAAACACCACTGCAAGGTAAAGGTCGGCGCTCGCAACAACTTATTACGTCGGCTATCAATACACCGCACCGCCTGGGGCGCCTCCGCACATGTTCTCCGCACTTTTTGCATGCCCAGTGTGGCATCGATCCGCTCATGCCCGAGAAGTAGATGATAGCCCTAAACGAAACATGCAAAATTATCAACGGCTGCCTCAAACCAACACCATTAGCTGCACTAGATCCGCTTGCTCTTCCGAAAAGTATAAGCAGCAAACAGACATACGCCACCCTCTGTATAATATGGAGATGCCAAGAGGCAGGAAGAGCTTCGTCGACTAATTCATTAGTCGACCACAACAGGGCTAAGGAAGCAAAAAAAAAGTTGTTGCTTCTCAGACACCTCCCCTCCGACACAATTATGTCGAAGTTGCAGAATAGCTCCCACCGCACTATGGAAAATCGTAGAACAACTGCTGATTAAAAATGGTTTTTGTCAATGTCGCTACTGGCATGCTTTTTTTATTTTACTCAATAGTTTAAGGACCAAACTAGACTATAATATCAAAAAATTATAAATATTAAATGAAATGATTTTTTTACAACACCACAAACTTTATAGTTTTGACGGACGTCCATGTCAGGCCCGTTCACTTCATCACTTTTAAATTGATTTTATTGTTATACGTTACAGGAAAAGGTATAATGTATTATATATTTCTGGAAACCTCGTCTTTTGTAGAATAGGAAACAGCTAATATGTATTTAATGTTATGTTAAGGTTCACTTTAAAATAATTGCAAAATAAAATATGGTGAAAAAAAAGTTTTTTTAAAGTTCAACGAGACTTTTGACAGTTACCCACGTTTACCCCTGCTTTACATTTAATGTTGATTCGTAGCCTAACTATCCATAAACATAATCAAATAATAACAGCTGCGGATATTTGCGGGTTTCGGAGTAATTAATAAAAATGTGATAAGAGTCAGAAAACGGAAAACCGCTCGCTATCTATTGCGGTTTGAAATGTTGCTGTTTACATCAATAGTTTGCGGTAAGTTTTGTAATTTATCATTGATATTAGGGCATTTATCTTTTTTGCACTCATGTTGCGTGTGAAAATATTAATCAACAAAATGCACACTACCCTCATATTTCAAATAGTATATAAACAGTGGTTTCATTCCATTGTAAATAACAAAATAGTGGTGAATTAACAGAAGTGTAATTACATTTGTTGACTCTTCAAAATGTCTACTTTCAAGTGTTCTAAACGTGAAATAATACTTTCGTATATCGAAGGAGGAAAATCGTTGGAAGCATTATCAACAGTTTTGCAAGAAAAATATCATGTGTCTGAAGACAACTTATGTTTCATCCTCAGTGATTTTCAAAGACATATTATTCCCGCTTTTAATAAACGCTGGAACGAAGCTTCACGGAACAAGGATACATTTTTAATGAAGAACAGTAATTGGTTGGAATCAGAATATTCAATAACTTTACCGGACTCTGAAGACGTTACAACCATCTCCACACCATCTACTTCTTCTGGGAAACGTGGAAGACCGTGCGTATCTTATCCAGACTTGTCAGAATCCAGTAAAAGAAGATAAAATACAATGTTACTTAATGAATATGGATTTGAACACGTCTATAATGCATATCTTCAAGGGTTACGTTCGATAGGAGAAGGAACAGAAGCTAAACTTGTGGAAACATTAAGGTTTGCTGACAGTGAAAATAAGACCTTATTTTCGAGTCTTATAGAAGACGCAAGGCAGACCAAAATGTTAACGGATGAAGAAGCATTGAGCGTATTTATTGACTTGGATTTAACGAAAGCACAATATTTGTACTTGAGAAATTTAACGAACGAACGAAAATGTTTTGTGCTTCCGCCATATTACAAAGTGCAAGAAGTTAAAACTACTTGCTATCCACCGTCTTCAGCCATAGAAATTACAGAAACAAGTGCAAAAATAGTAAGACTTCAAGATTTATTAGATCACACTGCAGCTAGAATATTGACAATAGATTCAGTCTATAGGAATGGATTGAATAACTTACTTCTGTATAGTAAATGGGGCTGTGATGGCTCATCCGGTCAAAGCCAGTACAAACAGAAACTGCCAGAAGAGTCTGAACTTATTTCTGATTCGAATTTATTTATCACTTCTTTGGTGCCTATTAAGTTAATTAACGAGCTAACAGGTGATGTTGTCTGGCAGAATCCGGTACCTTCATCTGTTCGTTTTTGCCGGCCTATATTAATAGAATTTTTTAAAGAAACTCCCGAGAAAACTAAAGCCGTTGTGGATGAAATAAAGGGTCAAATAAATTCCTTGAGTCCATCATTAATTAACAAAGAAGGTGAGGGAGTGCAAGTGAAGCATGATCTCTTCCTTACAATGATAGATGGTAAAGTAGCTCAGGTATTAACAGATACGCCTTCGGGTTCCACATGTACAATATGTGGAGCTACTCCACGCCAAATGAACGATTTGACAAAAGTGACAGCTAGGCCTGAAAATGAAGATTCTTATCAATACGGACTGTCTACTTTGCACGCTTGGATTCGTTGTATGGAAATGATTTTACATATTTCCTATAATCTGTCTTTCCAAACATGGTCAGCCACAAGTGAAGAAAAGAAACGACTAAAGCAAGAGAAGAAAACCCTGGTACAAAGGCGTTTCCGTGAACAGCTAGGATTGATCATCGACAAACCAAGACAAGTAAGTGGTAATTCTAATGACGGTAATACTGCCAGAAGATTTTTTCACAATGCAAGCTGCTCTGCTGAAATTACAGGAGTGGATATAAATTTGATTAAACGACTTTACATAATTCTGCAAGCTCTTTCATCGGGTGTAATGATAAATGCTGAAAAATTTGGCAGTTATGCTATGGAGACTGCTAGGATCTATGTGAGCAATTATGAATGGTATTACATGCCATCTTCAGTTCACAAAATTTTGATTCATGGAGAAAGTGTCATAAAGCATTTTGCAGTACTTCCTATTGGTCAACTTTCGGAAGATGCACAAGAATCTCGCAATAAGGATTATAAAAAATTTCGTCTTCATCATGCTAGAAAATGCTCAAGATCCGCTACAAACGAAGATGTATTTCATACTCTTCTTTATACTTCAGATCCTTACATTACCAGCATTAGAAAACCGTATACTAAAAACGTGAAGGAACTTGATGAAGACACCTTAGATCTTTTGAAAGTGAACGAATTAATTTTAGATCCTGAAGTTCATCAAGTATAAATAACATAACATTTAGTAAACAGTACAATTAATTAATTAATCTGTGTTCGATTTTAATCTTTAAAAAATGCTTTATTTTATTTTATTTGATTTTTATTTTGATGTACTATATGATATTTGGTTTTTGTAAACATTAAAATAATAGTATTCATTGTTAAGAAATAAACATTGGAGATTTTTTATAATTTTGAATTTGTTTTATTTTTTAATTTATTATTTTAAATTTAATCATAATAAAGTACATTCTATTTGAAGCCATATACACTATTCTATATTTGTGCAAAATTTTAGACCATAATATTCAGAAATAAAGAAGTTATTGATTTTTAATCAGAAACAGACCATTATTTTCCACAGTGCACCGTGACACCTGCTGCCATGGCCAACCTGTAAGACCCTAAACCGATTGCGAAGCCAGGTGGGCCGCTACAGATACAAGGTCCGGTGGGGATATTCCGATGAAGCCATGTGTGACTGCGGTGCCTCAACGCAAACTATGGCTCATCCACCTCTTGTCCTGCACTATGTATGGTTCTACGAGCACTTTGAACCTGTCCGAGGCCACCACCAACGCCGTCGAGGTGGCAGAGTTCTGGTCAAAGCTAATTTAATTTAAAAAAATTATAAATCAATAAATAAATATAAAAAATCATCGACACGACGACGAAGAAGGGTTACGGTACTAAAGACGGATTTTATTTAGGGTACGATGGGACTGACATACGCATTGCGGTTATAAAAGTCCCTAAATAAACAATAAAAAAAAGGATTTCTTTTTTTTATTCATTTTTCAAAAACCCTTCTTCATTTCACTGTCAAAAAACTCTTGTGCATAGACCCAGAATTTTATTATTTGTTTATTTAAACGTCATGTACAATAGTGGTACATAGGCGGACTTAATGCCACAAGATCATTCTCTAACAGTCAACCTTTGGGTTAAATAGGACAACATTCTGATATAAAATAATATATACAAAAATAAATACTTGAAAAAATACTTGTAACTAACGTTCATTTAACTTCTGAATGATATTCAAGTATACAGGGTGACTAGCAGGAATTGCTAAGGTTTGAAAAGGAATAACCCTGATGTTAAAAATAAAGTAACTTTGACAATGTAAATTCAATCTTTCAAAACCCAAATAACCTACCCAGTAGTAATCAAAGTCTGACTATCGTGACAATTCCGAAATAATTAATTATTCTCAGTAATCAGCTTTGATTGGTTTTGCATGGCAGTTAAGAACCATAAAAATGATTAAACATTGTTATACAAATATGCGTTAATATTCAAATACCTTCACAATGAAGGTATCGACGCCGCCGGCGGGAAAACTGCAGCTGTCGTCTGGTAAAACTATAAATGGTTTTAATGGGTATTTAACGTTTATCTACCGCATCGTCATTTAAGTGAGCGTGTCGACTTCATCATTTCTAACAGGATACCATTTATTAAAAAGTAGTTTATTTAAAAAATATAAATACAAAGGTACTCACATTAACTTTGATGTATTTATGCAGTCCATATTTAGGGTCTGTAAGTCTTGTCGGTGGTTCCAACTTCAATTTCTGAGGCCAGGGACTAGAGAACGGATTTTTCAAATAAACTAAAGCAAACACGAAGAGCATCTGAATGCTGTAGTACAACGTTAATAGGTTCGACACCACAACACGATACAGACACTGATTAACACTCATTTTGAGCGATTTCTCTGACGACAGCGAATGCGTGTGTTTCGGCCGCCTCCTCGCAGATGACTGGCTGAGCGACTTGAACGCTACTAAACTAAACTTATTGGTTTATCCAGAAAGACGTAAAGACTCGTTCACAGTTAGCAGCAGCTCTACTTATGTACATAATAATTGCAATGTTGATTTTTATGTGCTAACGTTGATTTTTATGTGCTAACGTTGATTTTTATGTGCTAACGTTGATTTTTATGTGCTAACGTTGATTGATGAAATGATGACCATTAATGTGGTTCGCAGACGCAGATACTAACAATGTCAGATACTCGGTTAACCAGCACCTAAACCAGATCCAGCCTGTCCCCTTGCTACCCTCCTCAGCGACGCCCTAAGCCGAGGCTCGTATCCCACAGTGGGTGCCCTAAGCGAGTGGTCGCTTAGTGTATAAGTTCGTTTGCCCCTGGCTGGAGGCCTTAAATTCAAGGCATCCACAGGATTAGGCTGGTTAAGCAGTGGCCAGCCTCATAGGCTGAACTGCGAGATGACATTACCAAAAAAAAAATTAAGCTTTATTTTTCTCGCCACAAAACACATTAAAAACATGGGGAACAAGTGGATACAATAAGTATATTGTGGGTTGTATTTCAGGACCCAGGTCTCCACCCTTTGGGTTATATAACATTCTAATGTTTTATCAAACAGTGGTCGAGAAATATTTAGCAATTTAAGATGCGTACCTATTTGTGGTTTCAGTTTAGATTTTTCCAGGTAAAAAAAAATCATTTTCTACCAGAAATAAAGGTAACCTTTTGTCTGTCAGTCAGACAGTAAAGTCCTGTAAACTCAACACTGCCGTGATAGCGGAAGTTGTCATACGGCAAATTCGCCAGAACTGTTCTTGATCTTGAAATTCTACTTGACCTCCATTTGAACGCAAGAGCTTAGGGCGCCCGTGTAGTGGTCGTCCAAATTGAATAATGAGCCAACCTGTTCATATGCTCTTCAACTAAACGAAAAATAAGTCTATTACCAAGATGCTGACTCGGATCAGTAAAAAGTTCTATTTCCGTGTTATTCGCACATCTGCGATGTTTCGCGATTTGTTTTGTAGTTCAATCGAATGTTTTATGGGAGTTATTTTTAGAAGATGAAAATTATAATTGGGTCGAAAAATGTTTAGTAAGCCCGATGGAGATCAGATAATACAAATTAAAAAAAAAACTGCACAGGACATCGATACGCGGAGTGAATGAGAACAGGCAAAAAATGCACCGGTCTGTATTCAACATCCACGTCTACGTAGGTGTGTAGTGATTTTAGATCGATGGTAGGTAGTACAGTGACCTCACCTCTGGCATAGTGGCATGATCTCTAGATAGGTAGGTACACGATTTTGTCAGAATACAAGAAATTTTGGTATTTTAACTATGTACATATTATTTGCACTTCAGAATAGGTACCTAATACCAGAAAATGTTGCAGTAACGTTAACGTGTACGTAGTGTATGATGTGTATTTTAATGACATTTTCCGATTAACGCTTTTTGAGACTCGTGACGGGTGGGTACGATCTTTGGCTCACCTAAAACAAAAAAAAAAGTAGAAAATGAACAATTAATAAACTTTATTTGATATTTTGTAATGTAATATAATGAATAACAAACACAACAAACACTTACCTACAATAAAATAATTTCATAATATTTCGATCAAGCGAAAACCGCATTAACCATGATTAATGCAATTAAAAATACGTATCAGAAATTAGGTTTTCTTTGGTGCTGACAAAAATAATATAAAGATTACCTACGAACAAAAATCAAACTAACTGAAAAGGGACAAATTAAAAGTCGGAATTCTAAAAGCAATCACATCAATTCAAAATAGCGACATAAGTAGCGTTTTAAATAGAAATGGTAAATCTTAGATCTATTTGATTAAGATTCCAAATATAAAACTACAGTTCGTTACGTTGTTGATGCTTTTTTAAAACTGATGGATTGACAATAATTGAATAATATCGAAGTCGACATTACAAAAAACTATACGAAAAATTGTACGTACTATCCAAAACTACTACAGCAGTGCTAAACATAAAATATCAAGAACTCTCACCACGACTACATTTTTATAACAAAACATAAAACATGTGCTTATTCCACAATTAAACAAAATATAAAGAGTTAGGGTGCGATCAAATTGAGAGAGAGTTCGAGAAGAGCTGAACTACAATTTAATTTATTTTTATTTAAGTTTGCTAGTAAAAATGGCAATATATTAGCTGCTATAGCTTTTAATTTGATCGCGCCTGCGGTACATATTTTTAAAGATTTAAGATTTCATATAATAAGAAATAATATAGATAAAAGTAATAAGTGTGAAAGAGTATAGTGATTTCAGTAAGGGCTCATTTACGGACACGCGGCGCGTTGTGCGGCGCGGTCCGCTTTAAATTAAAACAATTATGGAGATTTATGAGAGCGTTTTCGGAGAAGCGATTTTACGCGCGTTTGCTTGAAATGCAGCGTTGTGCCCGCAGATGCCACCGCCGCGTCGCACGCTGCGTCCAACGCAGCGGTGTCCGCGGCGATGCACACGACGGTGTACGCGGCGGCACACGCGCAAATACGAAATATGCAGTGCCCGCCGCTACGCCAAAATAGAACTTGATATTATGATTGTATGTTCGATTTGAATCGAAATAAAGATCGTTTTTTTTTAAATCGACAAGCCTTTCTTGCAAGTTGCAAACGCACGACGCGACGCGTCTCCCTAAATGAACACTATGGAAGCCGCTTTGTCAAAAAATATTTAGATGTTGTTCCAAATATTATTTAGACTCAAATACAGTTTGGGCTATTTTAGAAAAGTATGCTTTCTCTCGAATACTGAATTGACTCCTATGTTGAAAGTTGTTATATTTGCAACTTTCTGTCACACTTCGCCGTCGCGGCTTGTCGTGATTTCGTGACAACTACTGTAATAAGTCACGACATTAATATCAAGTTAAATGTATGCAAAATTATCTACCAACCAAGACTTACCCTAAACGTTGAATGATGGTGTAAAATATTTGTGAATTCTTGCAAAGCACAAAATACACAAAGAAAAAGATCAATGTCAGAACTTTTCTTATTGTCTGGCATTAGTTTGGCGGTTATCTTTTTGAATCCACAAACAAACATACACCGCATTCCTATATACTGTACCTGCCACTTTTAGTTATGTGATTAAACATACTTTAACCCATTTCAAATGAAATCGTATGCGGAATGCAGGTAACCGATCCCAGAACTGATTCTCTAGGTAAAGTAATATCTTGACGCATTAGTGAAAGTTTATCTTACTCAGATGGTGCGTCATTGTTACTGGCAGACTCAACTATTTCACTGCTCACAGAGTGTGAATCAATAATATCTTCTAAAAAGTCAATGTTATTAGTTGCAAACAATTCCATATCTGCCCTAAACGATTCAAACTCATTCATAGTTGACATTCTATTGAATGCGATGTTTGGCAAATAAGATGAGCTGCTAGCTCCTGGATCCATGTCGTAACATTTTCCTTTTAATTTCTCTTCTTTAAACCTGTCTTGAGTTTCTTTCTCTATTTGCTCGAGGCGTTCTAGAATCTTTGATGGGTCAGGAGCTTTCGGTCTGTCATTCATATCGATGTTGATTTCAATCCTGTTGAAGACAGAAACATAATAGATTTAATTATTATTTTCTTACAACTTTTTTTTAATAAAACACCCCTGGTGTTCACGGACCTATTTTTGAAGGCTTCTTTTGAAGGTTGGTTGGGCAGGATGGTGGGTAATTAAGTAAGTAAAACATCTATGATATTTATTTACCCAGTTTCTTCTTTAAACTTGACCCAGTCTTCAAGTTTCGGGGCGCGTGGTATTTCAGCCGCCACCGCTCTGGAGGCATCTTCCATCGCCTGTGCCACCGAGTCTCTTTCAGAATCTGTTGCAACTATAACATGTATAAAAGATGGTCGAAGTTTCAGTTTTATTACAAATCATTTTCCGCAATTGAGTAAAGCGAAATGATGAAAAGGATTTAACAAATGGGTAAACCTCTCACTGTATAAATATTTAGGTCAGCTAATAAAATTAAGCAACTCGTTACAAGTTACACCAAGTAAAAGTAATTTTTTGAAAATATTCTAAGACTAATTACATTTGTTAACATCGTTAAGAGAATCGTTAAAAGAACGTTTCATTTCCTACATATTTGTGAAATTACTTGTCTTACAATTTTGTTAACTTCAAAACTACTCGAAACCACGCTCTAATAAGTAGCTTATGTAGGAGCTGGCTTTCTAAATATTAGCAGAGTTATTTTCAAATACAAAAGTAAACATCCATGGGACAAGGTTTTGTTGGTTATCTCATGAGCCGAGCCTGCTGTGTTAGCAGAATTAACAAAGCGCACGCACAATTTCACAGCTTTCTCTCAATGACCTTTAAGAGGTACCTTAGGTCGAGGACACAGGGCAACTGAGCAACTGGCCATACTTCTAGCTCGATACAAATTGTGACGAAATATTTCGATATAATAAAGCATCTTCGGCTGACCGTAGACAAGGGAAACTGAAACAAAAACGCGACGACCCCAAGTAACACAACAACACAGTGTTCTTTTTATGAATTTTAAAGAATTCTTGGTTAAAAAGCAACACGCGGTGTACCTACTTGTATAAAGTAAAAGAAAAAAATGCGTCTAATTGAAGCCACAGACCACTGCAGCTTTCGTGTCAATCAAAAGATTGTCATTATAAGAAGAAAAAAATGACTTCTATTTTTGAATCGGATATTTCAAGGATTTAATTTTTTTTGCACGAAAATCTAATTATATTTCTAAAATAAAAGTAGCCTATTTTAGACCTACTAACATCAGCTACCTATCAATAAAAGTCTCGTCAAAATTGGTCGAGCCGTTTCGAAGATTAGGCGGAACAAACAGATAGACAAAAATATTTAAAAAAAAATTGTTTTTATTACAAGTCCCGTATATATATATTTTCATATGCATTCAGTAAAAAGCTGTTATTACGATATTACAAAGAGAAACTTATTTTTTATTTATTTGTATAGATTTATAGACAAGTATTTTGAATTCCTCAAACAGTTTAGGATAAGGTTTGCTAGTGCATTGTTTCTTTAACTATCTTCTCTCTATGCACCCAGAACTTGTTACAAAATAGGAAGATCCGCTACGCTAATATCATTGACCTTGTTTACTAGGGTGCTATTTGCTGTCACAGAGTCTATTTATCCGCGTGCGCTACCAAACGTTTTAAATGAGTTCCATTGACCGTCATCTGTGGCAAGTTATCAGCAGGGCTATTGCGTATTTCAGTTGACACTTCATAGTGATCATTAATTGGCGAGTTTTGATATACAATGACAGTTCTGCACGGGTAGCGTCAGTTGAAACCAACAACAAGAATGGTTAAACAAAACAATTTTAGGGGATCAATTGATCAACTTTTTGGTTTAGCCTGTGCCTTTTCTGTCTGTAAATGAATTTAAGATTTTAATTATGCAGATTTTAGACAGATAGGTACGCAATTGTACGAAAATTTATATTAAATAAAAATGCGTATTAAAATAAAAGAAGTACCTTTGGAGCGACGATAATACGAGCTGGTAGTGCGACGCAGACCTCTCGCTATATTCCCACAGACTGGCTCCATTGACGTTAGTTTACTTCCACTGCCCAGCCAGTCGTCATCTTTCGAGAAAAATAAATCCGTTAACTAAAAAATGCCCAACAAAATTCTACTTGGTAATTAGTTGTTACCAATGCCTATAGAGTATCTACGTATATGTAGACACCTGCAATACCAAAAATATCGCGTATGTATGTTATAATCACAGCGACTAAACTATGTATACCAGCCTAAAAACTTCAATGACACTCAAACCTTTCAAACCGAAATACAGCAGCCTTTCTTGGTGGAAATACGAGCGAGTAATCACGCTTATCGACGCGGATCGGCTTCGGATTCGTTCGCGGAGTATCGAGTCCCATCATCCGAACCGATACGAAGCGAATTACGTCTTTTCTGCTTTTATTGTATGGGCATAATATAGCTCTTTCTGACAGACTCAAGTCGTGTGGTCATCGTATTTGATCACTAGGTACCTAAACTTCAAATTGACCAGTCTATGACTATCCAATAATTACCCAAAAGCGTATGAAGAATCTCTAGTCTAGTTCGCTGATCATCATTGTCACGGCGTGTGTCATGAGCAGTTTTCGGCCTCATTGGAAGGTTTGGGCGCGTTGATCTAACTCCAGCGTTCTCCGTTGTCGCTGGACGACGCAAAATTCTTAAACGTGATGGATGATTTTTGAAGTTGAGATTGTCACCTACTAGACCTTCTGGAAAATCTGTAAACTCTGCACAATCTGGACCTGGTATATCCTGCAAGAAAATATGTAAGATTAAGAACTGACTACGATTTCCTGAAGCAAACGTACTAAATGCCAGCTGTGCCTACTCAACAGTGTGTAGCACCACCCAGTCATATAACCATAGTTTTTATAAAATTGGTCCATCTATCGGTCGTCGAGAGTTCCTCAGATTTGGTAAAACGGTCGTCCTTACAAGGTATAAATGGACTCTTCACGAAGCCGTAAACCAATTCTCCACACCTGGGGCCTTAGTCTGCTATTGCAATAGTGTCAGAATCAAATCAATTATAGACCATTCTGACACTATTGCAATAGCGGACTAAGGCCCCTGTAAGAACTCAATAAAAAGTCCCATGAAAATCCGACCATTATAAAATTCGTTCCACCTTTTGAGTATATTTTGGCTAATTGCACTCGGCTAGACAGTTAAAAATAAAATAAATACGACTGTACGTTCGTATAATTAATATACAGGGTGTATCCATGCATTATGTACATCAAACTAAGTAACTTTACGCAAAAATTCTTGTCGGGAATCGACTTTTTTTTTTTGGGGTTAAAAATCACGGTTTGTGGTTGGACTCAATGTAACGCACTTAAAATATTGTGCTGCTGGATGGATTGAGTAGTACGGGGGTCGTGGAGGTGTTTACTGTAAAAATCTTACATTAAAAACATGTACTTATTAGAAAAAAAAATGGGAAAAAGTTGCAACTTTGACCCCTAATATCTCCGCAACTAGAAAGTTCCCAGGTATGATCTAGAACATGAAAATGATCGCAATGACGGGAAAAACAAGTGCCTTTTGGCTTCGTTATGGGTATTTTTACACCCTTTATTTATCTTAACAAGCGATTCAATCTACACTAATATTTAAAAGAGGAAAGATTTGTATTTTTGTAACGAATAAAATCAAAAACTACTGGACCAATTTCAAAAATTCTTTCACTATTATAAAGCTAAAGTATCAGGAAGTAACATAGGCTAATTATATTTATTAACATGCAAATTAGTCGAGCTATCACAATTTCTGCAAACTAAGTCGCGAGCGATGTGCTAGTGTGCTAGTTGTTTATACATTTAACTAATTATTTCCTTCTTTCATGGCATAATTATTGTTATGATAATTACAAAGTCGCACGCTCACCTAGTGAACACTCTGATCGTATTCGTAATCATTAGTTGTAGAACTGAGTAGTATTATACTGGGTGGATATGTTCAACGGGGCAGTAATGGCAGTTACCATTGCAGTTACACGAAACCATTTTTTTTAAGTCAATCGATCCTGTTTCTAATACTGATCAAAAACTTCTTCATCGGCTCAACCCAGGTTGGAGTAAGTCAGAAATTGCAAAAAAAATCGCATACACTTTGTTTGAAAATTTTACCCAAAATATTTTTTTTGATTTTAATCGATCCTGTTTCTGATCAAAACTCACTCGAAATAATATGATGATGATATGTGTTTTAAGTTTTATTTTATTTTATTTAGTTAGTGCCAAGCTGTTTTGTATTTGTATTTTTATCCTATGGATCTCTGATCTGAAAATAAAGATTTATTATTATTATTATTATTTTTGTTTTGACATTTTTGTTTCTCCGGCTAGCCGGGAAGTTCTAATGGCACGGGCCCAAGCCAAGTGTTCATCAGTTGGGTTATGTTCGGGTATGGAAATGTTAGATTCTACGCCAGGGATTCCCAAAGTGGTCGATATCGACCCCTTGGGGTCGATATCGGTTTCCTAGGGGTCGACATAAACGAAAACTGATTATGGGGGTCGACGAGGTCTAAAAATCGACCCCTATTAAATTAACACAAGTTCTTATTTAAAACTTTCAAGATAGGTAGGTAGGTACTGTATTGTTTATGTTGTGTTACGTGTACTAAGAATAATTAATATTTATGTAGGAAATAGCATTGTTGTAGTAATATAAAGCCTCAAGTTCGTACAAGATGAAAAACTCGGCAAGTCAGTGTGGACAAGTTTGTGCAAGATAATGAGTTCGAGCGTACGTCTTTCAGGCGCGTTTTGACTTGCTCTCTATTTGACGCTTGCGCGATTTAACACGAACGAATTCATGATCAAGTTGCAAGTCCAAACATGTTCCTGATATTTTACTATTTAACGAGGTTGCACTTAGGTTGAAAGTTCATTTGCGTTTTGAAATTCGTTGGAGCTTGAACGATAATAACTCATATAAGTACTCATTTATTTCAAGAGATTACAAAGTTATTACATAGCTAAATTAAGTGAAGTAAAGTGACTGAAAAAGAATTTACAAAATGCTGAGCTCCCTACGCGAGTTAATAGCGTAACCACACAATATCTGCAGTTTATGAAAAATTAACAGGGTAAGTACCAAACAGTTTTTATCCGGCACAGCGCATCAGCATTGCCCCACTGCACACTGTGTGATAGTGATCAGTTGAGCTATCTGTAGATTGTTTGCAACAGTTTGCAGTTGCCTCAGTTGTTTCAATTGTAAAAATTTACCAGTAAATTTAACAGTTTATTAGGTATTGTTTTTAATTTAGGTACTTAGTTTCTTATTTTTTTATTTGCAGGATTACTGAGAGTTTTATGATGGCGGACACGAAAAAAAAATGCAGACAATACAGTTTGGACTACTTGAAGTTCGGATTTATTGCATCTCCATCAAATCAACACTTGCCGATGTGTCTCATATGTGAAAAAGTATTCAGTAACGATGCCATGAAGCCTTCAAAAATGGATGACCACTTATCGAGAGTACATGCTGACAAAAAAAGTAAGCCCTTGACATTTTTTCAAGCACTTAAAGAAAAACTAGACAAAAGGCCATCCATAAGATCGATGTTTGCGTCATCATCTATTAAAGACGATGATGGTTTACGAGCGTCCTATAATATATCTTTACTAATAGCGAAGTCGGGGAAACCCCACACAATTGGAGAGCAGCTTATCTTACCAGCCATTGCGGAGGTCCTTAACAATGTATTGCACAAACCCGCACATGATATTTTAAAGAGAATACCTTTGAGCAATAACACCGTTCAGAGACGCATAGACGAGATGGGACGCGATGTGGAAAACATTTTATGCAAGTTCTTACAGACCGACAGATTCTCTCTCCAGTTGGACGAGTCTACATTACCCGGCAATGAAGCTCTGTTGTTAGGATATGTTCGATATATCAAAGATGAAAATATGTGCCAAGAACTGCTTTTTGCTACATATTTAGAGACTGATACCAGAGGAGAATCAATTTTTCAGGCCGTGGAACATTTTTTTACTGACAAAGCTATTCCATGGAAGAACATTGTTTCTGTTGCGACTGATGGTGCACCGTCTATGGTTGGTCGTCATCGTGGTTTTATAGCTCACTTAAAGCGACAACTGCCTGATGTACTGGTCATTCACTGCGTGATTCACAGGCAGCATTTAGTAGCAAAAAAGCTGAGTCCTAGATTGCATAAGTCTTTACAATATGTAATAAATGCTATCAACAAGATTCGAAGCAATTCTTTGAACTCTCGGTTATTTGCTCAGCTATGTGAGAAAAACGACGAAGTCTTTACTCGATTACTTCTTCACACTGAAGTTCGCTGGCTATCAAGAGGCTCTTGCTTAGAAAGATTTTCAGCCGTTTTTGAATCTGTGTTGGAGTTTTTACAAGAAAAAGATCCGAATTTGAAAGAAAATCTGAACAATTGTAAAACAGATATTTATTACTTGACTGATATCTTTGGAATGTTCAACAAAGTTAATTTGCAGCTGCAGGGTGACGATCTTAACTTGATTAAAACAAAATCAATAATATCGGCCTTCGTGGGTAAACTAATCCTTTATAAACAAAATTTAGGCAGAAAAGAATATTCGCAGTTTCTGCATTTGTCAAAATTACCAGAAACGCTTCAAGATGATGACATTTTATTATATGTCACTCACTTGGACGCATTACACAAGGATTTTACCGAGAGGTTTGAGGATCTTTTAAATTTACAAATTCCTCAATGGATAATAAATCCGTACAATACCACAGCCATAGAAGAAGCCAATGTGATAATGCAAGAAGAGTTGATTACCATCAGCACAGACGAAGAGCTTAAGCAGAAGTTCAACCAAGGCTATCAGAAGTTCTGGTTGCAACGCAACATTGAAACACAGTATCCTACATTGTGGAACATTGCTGAAAAATACCTTATCGCTTTTCCATCATCATACCTAGTTGAAAAAAGCTTCAGTGTGGTAACAAACATTTTGACGAAACAAAGAAACCGTTTGAAAATCAACGAACGTGGAGATTTAAGGCTGCAACTCACCAATATTGAACCGGATGTAGCTAGATTGGTAGATAGTCACCAGGTTCATCCATCACACTGAATGTTTTATTTTCTCTTTGCGAATTAATACTTTTTTAAATATAATTTCCTACCTACTTAAAATTCTTTAAGTACCTAATTTGTAATAATCGTTATAAATTAAACTTGATATTTACTGAATTGTATATCTTTTTATTTTGTTAAATTTTGATACGAAAATGAAGTCAATTTTACTCACTTAACCAAGTGCAAAGTTTTCCAATTGGTACCTTAGTACCTAGGTATTTTGTGTCAATAGGAAAAAACTAAAGATAGGCCCCCTTATTCATAATAGTCTGCTAACTTAAAGCATTGCTAATTCTCACTCTGTCTTCTTCTATTGACCTAAGTCAGAATGAAAAATAACACACTGTAGCAGCTGTTTTAAGTTAGCGGACCATTATGAATAAGGGGGTTGATCTTAAAAGTAGGTAATTT
Source organism: Eugnorisma glareosa (assembly GCA_947578425.1). Taxonomy (NCBI): domain Eukaryota; kingdom Metazoa; phylum Arthropoda; class Insecta; order Lepidoptera; family Noctuidae; genus Eugnorisma; species Eugnorisma glareosa. Next base: position 14,695,734 of record OX387970.1, on the reverse strand, counting down.
GGCCATGGGGGTCTGAGGTAACAGTTCATTTTGGAAAAGGGGTCACTTGTCCAAAATAGTTTGGGGATCCCTGTTCTACGCGGTTGTGCGCAGACTGTATGATATTGTCAGACTCACACTGCAGAAACTTTCTTACTAGCCTGCATGTGTTTAGAATCACTGCCTTCTGCAGTAAGTGGTAGGTGCTAGCTGGTAAGTTTAGGGAACTAAGAGACTGATGAAGCTGTTTGGGGATGACTCCTGTTGAAGAAATAACTATGGGGACAATTATTACTTTTTGTAGGCGCCAAAGTCGGGTTATTTCATCTTTTAACTCGGTATATTTCGATAGTTTTTCGGCTATTGTAGTTTGTAAATTGTGAGTGTTTGGCACGGCTATATCTATTAGGAATCCAGTGTTGTTTGTTTTGTTAATCAATGTAATGTCTGGCCTATTGTAATGAATTGTGCGGTCGGTGAAGAGAGCTCGGTCAAAGTACAACTTTGTTGTGGTGTTCTCTAGTACAGTTTCAGGTCTGTATTTATAATAAGGTACTACTGTGTCCACAAGTTTGTACTGATGAGCTAGTTTCTGGTGGATTACGTTAGCTACTTGATCGTGTCTATGTTTGTAGTCGGTTTGAGCTATTGTTTTGCAGGCACCAGTTATGTGTTGAATTGTTTCTGGGGAACTATTGCATTTTCTACAGGTGTCGTTAGGTAGATTCTTTATTATGTGCTTTCTATAGTTTTTGGTTTCTGTTTTGTGTGAAATGACAATTTTCTTGCTAACTGTATTTTTTTTTTGAAAATCTATGAATGGTGATCAAAATTTGACCAAAAATTATGGATATGGATCCTATGACCATTTTTTCATGTAGCTAAAACGGTTAAGATAGTTTCCCTTACTGCCCCGTTAAACGTTCCACCCTGTAATAGGTAACTGTAAAGGTAACTGCTGACGTGTAGGCATCGAAAAACGGCCATTTTTCGGTTTCGGGTTTTCATAAAAACCGGATACCCGGGTTTTTCGGTCTTTTTCGGGTTTTTTATTAATATAGAATATGTACTTTAGCTCTATTTATTAATATACAATTACAAAGTTATAATATTGACCAGGCGTTCGACCAAATAGTTAAAATTAAGGAGACTCTGGAGCTTCTATCCATCACTTCAGCAGAACTACAGGCACTCAACAAAACAATAAGAAAATTGGTACGACGCGACCTTCGATTCTCCAGCACACAGCAAAACCAGGGGTTGAAAGTGTTCGTCTAATCACTTGGGAGGAGCCACCTGATGATATTGACCAAATCTGGTAGATTTGGGATAGCGTCGTTTCGAAGTCTGAGACTGTCTCAGAAGTCAAAAACTTCTACGGACAGTTGTAAGCATCGCATGCATCTCGACCTGATCCCATTTCACAGAAGATCTGCCAAAAGTCAGCCAAGGTGAAATCGAGGCGGCTCTTAAACAGCTTCAGAATGGAAAAGCCCCTGGTGAGGATGAATTAACGACTGAAATTCTGAAAGCAGGAGAAAGTCCTCTATTAAGAGAGCTTCGGGAGCTTTTCAACTCGATCCTGTTCTCTGGGAGAAATCCAGAAGCGTGGAGAAAGAACGTGGTCGTTATTTTCTATAAAAAAGGCAACAAGACCCTATTAAAGAATTACAGGCCCATTTCGCTCCTTATCCACATGTTTAAGCTGTTTACAAGAGTTGTCACAAATCGTCTAGCAAGAAGACTCGACGACTTCCAGCCACCGGACAAGTCGGATTTAGAAGAGGATACAGCACCTGAGATCACATTCACACAGTTCGGTAAATTATGCTGAAGTCCGAAGAGTATAATCGGCTTCTGTGTATAATCTGCTTTGATTATATCGAGACCTGGTTTGTTCTGGAGTCTCTGCCTTGCCGGTGATGGCAAGTAGACTGGCAATACTTCCAAGTGCTGAAAAGTCTTTAAGAAACGCCATAAATAATGACCGTCCAAACTCAGAACCAGCAGACAGACCATATATCCCATTGTGTCGGGGGGTGAGGCAAGGGGACGTAATTTCACCGATATTGTTCACCAACGAACTGGAGGAAACACCAATGAACTGGGAATGGCATTAACATCTACGGCGAGTACATCTCACACTTGAGATTTGCAGATGACATCATCATACTGACTGAATCGTTGAACGACTTACAGCAGATAAAAATACAAGATGGCCTAGTTGATTCTTCAATACGCATTGGTCTCAGGGTGAACTTGACAAAACCCAGGTTCATCCATATTTAACAAACTCGTCACCCCAGGATCTATTGTTGTCGATGGCGGTCCTCTCGAGGTTGTTCGAGAATATTATCTACCTCGGGAAAACGCTGCAGTTTAGTAAGAACAACTTGAGAGGAAGGATAACAGAAGAATCCAGCTGGGCTGGGCAGCATTTGGGAAGCTTCGTCGCGTCTTTTCGTCTAAAAATTATAAAATGGGTACTTTAGAATGAGAATTTTACCAATTAAGTATATTTATTCTTGAGAATAAATATATGAATAAGTCGTGGAAATAATAGAAAAAATTTACTTACTCATGTTTCTACATTTTAAACGACCTACGACGTGTTGTGTGTCTGATCCGCGAAGTTCACAGATCAATAATTAATGGATTTAAAAAAGAAACAAAAAAAGCCGAAAACCCGAAAAGACCGGGTTATAAACGAAAAACCGTTTTTTTTTTTCGAAGCTAAAACCCGTTTTTTACGTTTTTCAGAACCGGGAAAAACCGGTCCGTATGCCCTATTAGGTATGTACTCCGTACTTCGTATAAGAAAAGATGTTATTGAAGTACCTTAACATAACGTTTCAAGGGAATCCCTAGTTACCACGCTTCTTACGTAAGCACAAAATATTACCTACTATAAATGGTACTTATGCACGTTGTACAGTCACGAGCTTAAACACTCAACTACTTTTAAAAGGTTTTTCTTCTACTGTTCTGATTAGAACTTCAAGTTGTTACGAATATACTTCTATGTTCGTAATCATTATATTTTTATGAAAAAGATCCCATCTCCAAGTTACAATCGTTATTTCTCGCGAAAATTGCCTTTAAATTTAGGAAAGCGTATGCATATTGGTGCCCGTGACTATACATCTTGGGCGGTCAATGACATCATGTGGTTAATCGTGACGAGAATTAATGTCATTGTAAGATTGTTGATTTTGACCATGTCCCATGCGTGTTTATCTTACTTTCACAATATAATCATCTGTTTGCAGGTAAGCAGATGTTTTGTAAATACGCATCAAAGACAGGGCAAGCAAGCAAGTGATTATACTTTTATGGCTTGGGTACTAACACTAAGCAAGAGAGATTATTTGATTGGAAAAGGCACCGTCTCTTATTTGCCGATAGCCTATTGGCTATCGGCAAACCGTGACCGTGACCGTGTGGCTAATAAGCCACACGGTCTTTCGTAACCATAACGTGCCACAATGTATATAACTTAGACTTCTTAACATAAACAGTGCATAGCAGAAGTGTACTTTATTTAGCCAGTAAGTTAACAACCGCCGGTAAGTTTTCGCCAGTTATAATTTAGTCCCATGTACACACACGGCGGCGAGACAGGGGGCGAGTCAAACTCAAACTCAAAGCATTTACTTCAATTAGACCAAAACTGGCACTTTTGAATGTCAGAAAAACAAAGGCGAAGCTGCAGTCACAGAGACAAGGCATAATAACTTGTGAAAGTACGCTAGTTGCCCATTCCAAAGCGTAGGTCTCTGGAGAAGAATGGGCAAGAAGCTCCATAGACACTCTTTTCAATCAAAATATTGTTACAAGATCTTGGTTACATTATTCATGTTGAGATTATACATATATGTGAGAACGATGTAGAAAGACGTGCAAATTAAGAGCGTCCAGAGGAAAATATTATATTTATCAACAATTTAAAAACAAAGTAGTTGAAATAAACCGTGGCAGCTAAGAGATGACCAGTCCCAACTGACAGCGCCCGTTGACGAACATGACGCATGGATCAGCCCCATTCAGCTCAACCATATTGAAGAGAACCAAACGACCCGACACACCCGCCACCATCAGCGAGACATTAAGAGTGAGCCTGACATTCTCTCAGCCACCAGGGCACATTGAAGTCAATGAAGGATAACTAAATGTAAATGGTAGCTTTACAGTACATGGTACTCACACATGTGCTATGCAATTATATAATACTAAGAGATTGAATCTATACAATGCAAAGATTGTATTGTATTGTATAGTGGGCTGGTGTCCGCAACTCCACGTCAAAGCGCGTATTTTGCGTGCGGTACAATGCAAAGATATTTTTACAATCTTCTGCAGCTTCCACAATAATTTCACATGAGCTTCTGATTAGTTTGCCCCTATGGGTGTGGAGCAGGACCAGCATTGAGGCAAGCATTTCTATCATTAATGTAATCCCCCAACTTATAATATGCTTGCCTACATAGTGTGCTTTTCATACAAGATTTAATTTTTTTCTCATTCAGTTGTTGAATGTGGGGAGGTATTTTATTATAACACTAGCTGACCCGCGCAACTTCGTCTGCGTGCGTGCGTACATAAAAGAAAGAGAGGTTAGAGAGAGTGTGCGTCAACCTTAAAAGTTAGACATATGGCCATTGCGGATATTTTTTTAGAGCTTTTTAAGAGGGACAATTCCGACATACATGATAATTGCGTAACTTTAACCGTTCACGCACAACGGAAGCTCTCAAAAGGAGTAAATCCCTATTATATACTATTACCGATGGATAATCATCAAATGACCCCTCCCACTCTGGACGGAGCGGAAGGGATTGTCAGACTTGTACTGACTAAAATCCACCCACGTTTCTTCTGTTGCCCTTAGCGTACCAGGGCCGCGGTATCTCTTTCGAACAGTCCCGCAACCCTGGCAGGCCTCGCTCCTCTCGGATCCCTTCCCGTTTGCTGACATCTCTTTGAGGCGCGTGTGGAACACGAACACGCCGTCACCACGGCCTGTCGTCATAAGACGGACGGATGGCGAGCTAGCCCATTACTCACTGTCCACAGGCCCGCGACCCTCGACAGCCTTACGTCTTCATCTTTAGACACTCGATGACAATCATACACCAGCTAGAACGAAAGTTCTCATCAAAGTTCTTGAAATGGGCCGAGACACGATAAAACTGCTGTAAACTATTGCGGACCTCTTGCTACTGCCTTCCGTCTCCATCGTCAGACCTTTGATGATAGACATACTCCAGGCAGGTCTAAAGTTCTCATCAAGGTGCATGAAATCAGCCGAAACACGATATAGATGCTGTAAACTCTTGAGGACCACTTGCAACTGCTTTCCTTCTCCATCGTCAGACATTCGATGAAAGTCATACTGACAACTCAGTATGGTTTAAAGTTTTCATCAAAGTGAATGAAATGAGCCCAATAACATTATACCTGCTGCAAACTGTTTAGGACCGCTTGCAACTGCCATTTGTCTCTATCGTTTGACCGTCGATGACAGTCATACTTCAGCAAGGCCTAAAGTTCTCATCAAGGTGCATGAATTGAGCCCAAACACGTTATTGTTGCTGCAAACTATTGAGGACCTCTTGCAAGTGCCTTCCGTCTCCATCGTCAGACCTTCGATGACGTCACACTCCAGCTAGATCTAAAGTTCTCATCAAGGTGCAGGAAATGAGCCCAAACAATTAAAAAACAAAAGATCATGTATATCGGACTTCTCTGTAAAAAGTTATGCGTGGTCAGGTCATACATAAAATAAAAAAATATAGACGCGTCGAATTGAGAACCTCCTCTTTTTGTTTCGTTGGTTAATAAACCAAGCTTCAGACATTTGACACGGGCGAGGGTCATTCTTTCACGGAAAACTTAACACCGCGACTCAGAAAATGGAGTGAAATTAATAGCGCCATCTATCGAGCACGAAATTTAACCGTTAAAATATAATGCATGTAAAGCGATCGAACACACACTCTACAGGGTTATAGCGTCATGTAGGCTAATCTAGAGTACTTTTTGCTCTCAGACCCGATTTAAAAGTTATCTTGTGAGCACATTTTTATTAATTAGTACCATTTTGGTGCAATAGATGTCGTTGCATGTATCTTACACAATGATGGTAAGTTCTTCTTGAACACTTTAAATTTATAAATATTTTGATAGAGAGCACTGATTACAGCATGAAACAAAAATTAAAACCTTCTCTAAGTTCCCCACAATATTTGTGCATTGAATCTAATCACATTGGTTTTCCCAACAACATGAACACCCGCCTCGCAGCGCGCGCGGGTCATTATTTTGATGCGGAGTTATTTTAAAACTGTGATATCTCCTAAGATATTCATCTACATTGAATAGTGTAAAGGGCAATTTTGGTCACAATTGAATGCTAAAGATGACTAACATATTTATTTTGATAAGGATTAATACTATGTCGGTAAAAATACCTTCGCAAATAAAACATTAATTTTGACCAAATTTTAAAATCATAAAAATGGTTATTGTGAGTCAACCTTAAAAGATAGGCATGTGCCGTCGCGGACTTTTTTTGAGACCTTTTTAAGAGGAATAATTCCCTGCTACATTATATTTGTGCAACTTTAACCGTTTACGCAGCGCACGCAACGGAAGCTATCAAAGAGAATAATTTTTCCCCGTTTTTGCAACATTTGTCATTGATGCTCCGCTCCTATTGGTTGTAGCGTGATGATATATAGCCTATAGCCTTCCTCGATAAATAGGCTAACCAACACAAAAAGAATTTTTCAATTCGAACCAGTAGTTCCTGAGATTACCGCGTTCAAACAAACAAACAAACAAACTCTTCAGCTTTATAATATTAGTATAGATTTTAAACAGTACCCCATGAGAGATGAGTCTACTTTAGCTAGCCTGAAACCTGACTGTACTAGTTGGTCCCTGTTTCTAGTATTATAGTGGTGTCTGTCACCTCTTTTACTAAATAAATGCAGATTTTTCCTAACGTACATGATGTTTTCATAGATGTCTATTGAGAGATGAGTCTATTGCCATCAACCGGGCACAAGTCCTGACTCCGTGGCTGTTACTGAGAAATTCCGGATGGAAAAACCCGATAACACTTTGCTCGACCCGGGAATCCAACTCAGGACCTCATACTCAGCAGTCGCGCTTGCGACCACTCGAATAATGAGGCAACGACTTCTTCTACGTATATTTTATGTTTCATGTTACTAAAATACAACTGTAACCTTCTTCAGGCCCCTGGTTTACTCTGTCTTTCATAACGATCGAATCAGAGGTTTGGGCATAACAAGGTGGCTAACCAAAAGGCTAACCTAACAAACGGACAGAAAATAACGAGTTACTTTTGGATTTATAAATTCTCACGTACTTATCTTACGTAATTTACTTAAAGAAGTAGGGATATCCGTGACAGCAAAGTCAGTTTTCAAAATCAGCACCGGTGTGGTCTTGGGGCCACTGACACCCCGGGCCAGAATATTTTGGCGCCAGAACATTTGAAATCATTATCAAGGGTTAATTTTTTGCTGAACCAATCTGAACGTATATTAAGATTTTCATCTTTCGTCGGCGCCCGACCCCCCCAACATTTGGCGCCCCGGGGCCATTGCCTCGTCGCCCCACCCCCTCCACTAAAGCCGGCACTGAATAACATATTCAATCATAATACATAGACCCAAGGTTTTTTTAATCGTAGTAGGCCTATATCTTTTCGTTATTAGATCAAAGATAACAGATAGCAACAATTGATATCTATTCCAGACATACCTACTTAATATTTGATCATGTATGATGACTTTCATGTTTCTTGTACACCGTCGTCACGATGACAACTTGAGGATGAAAGGTAACATTGATATCTTATTCCATTCTCTACACCTAAGTATAGCATAATAGTAGACTAGTATTTGCGTGTTGCGCGAGGTGCAAGCGCCTCGCGTGCGTGTGATCTGACTTAAAAAAAAAAAATACTAACTCAGACCTTTTCCCATTAAAAACACATTACCCTAAAGTTTGCTTGTCCTCCACCACCGGACAGGTTTCGACGCCTACTGTAATATTTGTTCAAACACATAATGGCTATGTCTAACCGTTACGAAGATACAGCCCTTTCAATTTTAGGGGAGGTTAGGGAGGGGAGGGAAGAGTATACAAACTTCATCGCCCCTCAACAATAAAGATAGTGAAAAATCAAATTGCTGCTACGTGTCCTAGTTTCCGAGATACGATGGTGGGAGGGGGAGGGGAGGGAGAGGGGGAGTTTTGAAACATGATTTTTACTTTTCCGGGTCTCCTCTATACGAATCCGTAAAAAAACAGAACACGGGTTTGTCAGTTTCCGAGATCCGCTTAAAGGGGGGGGGAGAAGGGGGCAAGGGGCCAATTTGATAATTGATTTTTTCTTTTTCGAGCCTCCCCTTTACGAATCCGTAAAAAAACTGAACACGGTCTCTTAGTTTCCGAGATACGATAGGGAGGGGGGGTAGGACGGCAAAAAAGGGGGGTATGGGACTTTTCCTCTACTCGTGAGAGTTATTCGTTTACGAATCTGTTAAAATATACCCCCTGCCCATCCGCCATCTGTGAGAAAAATTATGTCAATCAGTGAATCCCGAATCCAGCGAGCAATTCTAGGATTCCCGAGTGGAGCGAGGGAGCTTTAAGTTTGCGCTGTTGCAAGCGCCATGATCGCGGGATGAGCCTTCCCGCAATCATGGCGCTTGAAAATGCATCGAAATAGTGGGAGCCCAAAATAATTGATAATCACGGAAGACATCCCGTAAGTGACAGTATAGTTTAGCCTTGCTAGGTTTGTACTATTAGTGGACAAAAAGTAAAAAGTACCATCTATCCTCTGTCCCTGCCATGTCCCAGCCTACGGGCTGAGAGCCTTTTTTTAGGGTGGGAAAATCATCAAATGATCCCGTTCTGGGCGGAGCGGAAGGGAGTGTCAGAGTTGTACTGACTAAAACCCATCCATGTTCCTTCTTTGCCCTTTGTGTTCCAGGGCGGCGGTATCTCTTTCGAAAGTCCCGCAGCCCCGGAAGGCGTCGGCCCTTGCGAACCCCTTCCTGGTTGAAACGAACGCGCCGTTAAACGGCCTGTCGTCATAAGACGGCCGGACGGCGAGCTAGCCCACTACTCACCGTCCACAGGCCCGCGCCTACGGTGACCGGGAGACACCACCCCAACGCCCGGGGCGGCTGGGACGTGAGGTACTTTCCCTCTCACTTTCCGCTATCTACTTCGCTAGCATGACTGCTTCGCAGAAGCAGGTAACGGCTTCCCATTCCCTCTCGCACCGGACCATGGCTTGAACCCGGGCTGGAAGTGAGAGGTCACCACCGCCAATCGCCGCTACGAAGACGCGACGGTGCTCCGCCCAAGCGGAGCAGACTTCCACGGTATTCTCCACTGAGTCCTCCGGACGATCCTCACAATGATGCATTTCCCGGGAATTTCCTCCCGCCCGATTAGGTGCAGGAACCTCCCGAAACAACCGTGTCTGGTGAAGACCTGCGTCAGGCGGAAGCCCGCCGCCGAAAGGAAGGACGCTGGAAGGGCGCCGTGGCGCCTCTCAACGGGCTGAGAGCCTCAATCTTTCAATTGCATAGCAGTCCACTAATGGGCCAAATGGGTACTGCCTAAGTTTGGCTGAAAGTTTTTATCAAACTAGCTTAGCATAATCATCTTAATGTAGTATTCCCACTGCTGGGACAAAGATCTCCTCTTTATGAGAGTTAATGGGCTAATCCACCACGCGAGCCCAGTACGGGTTTGGTACGGGTTACTAGAGGTCACCTTTTTCGAATTTATGGTTCTCGGATGCGGCGGCTTCCTCACTATGTTTTGAAAGCAGCAGTGATGAAATTAATTACACATAGTAATACACGAACCCACGACCCGCAACTTGTAAATATGGGAGCCCCACCACAGCCCCCTTTATCAAATTACTTGAAGTTGAATTCGTAGACAATTTGAGTCACAGCGAGTCAAGCTTTACCTTTACTGACGTGATACTTAACACGTAGCCGCTAAAGATACGGTACTTGAGCTATATCGTGATGGAGGTATCACCTCACCTTTCCTTTCACCGCCTTCCAGATTCTTAGCGATGCTCCACATTTAAGGTTTCGACACTTGTGCTCGAGCAACGCAATGTAAATGCCTAATTATAGTCTTTGTTTATCAGTTTATCCACTATAATCAGCCTAGCGAATACCCAACTATATTTCGGCTTTCAGGCTCGGATGCAGATGAATAGGTACCAGTACTTTACATAGAACGACCCACAGATTACTAATATGTAGCAAGCTCCGCACATCTGTTCTCCATCACCCAGTCACTCTACCGGTAACACGATACGCCGTAAGACTGGTTGTCGGGCTTTGGGCTTTGGACTACTTGTTATGACTGCCATATATCTACAAATGACAGCCAGAACCAATGGCATATAAGATAAGTTATTTCCGGGGCTTCAGTGCCCAGGGTCTCGGTATGAAATGGATAGTCACGTATCCACGGACCGACCTCCACAAGCGAAGCTCATCTTTAAAGATCGAACCGTGTGGCGGTTATTATTTACCCACAAGCTTCTGCCATGGTATATTATTATTTCTATTTTGATAATAGACCCTTGGTTAAATTAATCTATAGCGATACATACATACACACACACTAGGCAGTCGCTCCGTGTAAAATACTAGTATTCAGCTGCATCCGCTAAGACTGGAAGCCGACCTCAATAAATTTGGGAAAAAGTTACGCAGATGATGATATGGCACACACTAGCAGTGTTTCCCATTTTCCCAACTAAGGAAAAAAACATAAAACTTACTTCTTGTGATGTGGAAGGTTCAGGTTCCACGGGTCCAGGTTCGGTAACCTTCGGCAATAGGTCTGGCTCGGCTTCAGGCTCGCTGTCCGAAGATGATTCTCTATCGAGTATTCCATCAGAATCGTCTGGCGAAATTATTGCTATTTTATTTATATTTAAACCAGTATTTCTTTATATCATTGTAAAAGAAATAAGTATAATACTTAAAAGGTCTGGAGAATCATAGTACGATGAGTAAAAGTGATCAAACAAAAGTTTTTTGGTACTGCTGCCAGAAATGATGTTTAGAAAACATAGTTAGGTACACAAATATTCTTAGATGTACGAAGTTAGTCAGTGTAAGTAACCTATTATGATGTCTTACCCGAATAGGTATCCGATGTTGCGATAACGGTCTACCCGTCTACTTCAAAAGTCTGACAATTAAATCCAAGCTATTATATTAATTTATAGAGTTTATCTCTTCCCAACACCAAAACCATTTTTAAAATTTAATCAATTACTAACACGCAACACAAAAATTTGTGCCGCTGTAATTTTAGAATTGATTTTTGCAATTCTGTTACCATGCAATTTTTTGCTAGTCTCGAAAATGAAGTCATCAACCTCGGTACACAGACATACCTACCTAATGCAAAAACTACATAATAGTCTTCAGGACATCAAAATCATTTGTGAATTTGTTTGGTGAATACATACATTCAATGTCGGTATGCAATGGTCTTTCATCCAGATAGACGAGCATGGGCAGTGCAGCAGCAACTCGAGTGCGGTAGTCGAAGTCATCAGCTGCTGGAGTCCCGGTTAGAGTGAGCCTTCGGAGACCAGTGCATACTCCCAGCGTCCACAGACGACCCGAGTCCGATATAGGATTGCTATGAGGTGAAAATTATGAAGATCATGCATCCAGAAAAAAATGAGTTTTAGCAATAAAAAAGTAGGAATTCGGCTTCTCTCAGTGATAAAATAACCTCAAAATTCAGTTTTGCCTACCATCAACCACATCAACACGGTTTACTGTTGCCAATCATTGGCTAATGAGTTCTTGCCAATCTAAATTCTCTGAAGAAGAAGAAATCGTTGCCGGGTAACTGGATTTCTACCAACGTGAAACCAGGCACTACAGTCACCATCAATTCATTTGAGCTGTGTGTTAATTGTGATGACACTTACGGAAATGTGTGTAAGTTGGTGACCACCTGCTTGGAAGCCTATGTTCAGCAAAAAATTGAATCTTCCGATCGGTGAATATGGTAACGAAACAACCCAACATATTTTTTTATACGAGTAATCATAAAAAGATATAACGTACTCAGCCAAGTTAAGTGTATGCAATTTCTGCAACGCGGCTAAGGGTTGCAAGTCCTGGATGCGGTTCCCAGCGGCATACAGCTCTCTCAAGGCTCCTAGCCCCCACACGCCGTCTAAAGTCGATAAGCCGCATCGACCGATGCTCAATATCTATTTAAGAGAAAAAAGTTATAAAGTAGTAGGTAACAGACGACACTTATGGAACGCTTGGCACGTCCTAGGTCCTTTACCCTCACCATCAAAGTATTCAACTTGACTTTTTACCCAAGCAGCAATTTCGTAAAGCAAAGTAACGCATAAAGCTCTTACCATTGACGACGATTGGAAGTATGAAACAAAATCGAGATAAAAATAAAACTATGAGCAATGCGTACATGCAAGCATTCAATTAATGTTAATAAGTATATATGTTGCTCTTTATATGTTGTACGAAACGTAAATAAAACTTACTTTGAGATGAACTAAACCAATTCCAAGATCGCGCAAAGATGAAAGTGCGCTGCCATCTAGCGTCAGCGTGCGAAGTCTTGGAGACAGAACATGCAGTCTTCTCAGACCAACTCGATCTGCCACTACGCGGAGCTTAGCTTCCTGAATACGCAAGACCTCATCATCTGTTGTTACACCGCTGCTTTGTTTCTGAATAAAAAACGGAGGTACTCTTAATATACTGTTCTATCTACTGAGTCTATTCATTAAGGAAAAGAGGATGCCAAAGCTCTCAGCTCAGCCAAGTTTAGCCTAAATGCAAAGACGATGAAGATAAGCCTGTTTGGAGAGAACGTGAGCATCTCTGATCAAACAAAGTATTAAAATTCTTGGTTTCACACCTATATTGTATTAGCTATTGCTTTCGATCATGCAGGTCAGAAATGATAAAACCCTTTTGTAACAAAAACTTAGGGTCTGTCTTTAACATTTCGGCTTAAGCCGGTCAGTAAGAGCGACGCGACTCGATACGGAGCCGAACTAAATACGACAAATCTGGTGATAATTTGTAATCAGTTTGAGCCGCGTCGTTACGTGTAACCTCTCCCTAAGTAAGATAAGAATACGAGTTTCGAAAACTCACCAAAAGCTCAATCAGAGTTAATTCTCGGGGTATGACAATGCGTCGATAGCCAGGCAGACGTCGCTCCAGCTCTTCTTGCCCCGCTGGTTGCTCCGGTTCGGGTGGAGGCATAGCCAGAGCTCTGAATATAACCAGTAGGTACATTGCATCATAGAGAACATGATTGATGATGACATGATACCTCAAATTAAAGTTACTCCAGAAGTCTACTAATACGCTTTTATCATGGAGAAATAAAACGGTTTCATTGGTGTGTAGTGGTCACAAGCGGGACTGCTGCGCGTAGAGCGGGTGTCGTCAGGCAGTGTTGTAACCATTGTCTTTTTCAAAGGTAAGAATCAAATCTGTGTAACAGTTCGGAGTTTGCATTTGTCAGCTTCACTTCACGGGAATCAAACTTAACTAAACTTAAACCCTTCACGAAGCCGTTTACCAAGCATTATGTACATCAAACTAAGTAACTTTACGCAAAAATTATTGCTGGGAAACGACTTTTTTTTTTGGGATGAAAAATCATGTTTTACGGTAGGACAGTAAGTAGGACTCAATGTAACGCACTCAAAACATTGTGCTGATGGATGGATTGAATAGTACGGGGGTCGTGGAGGTGTTTAACGTAAAAATCTTACATTAGAAACATGTATTTAAAATAAAAACTTGTGAAAAATTTGTAACTTTGACCCCCAATATCTCCGTAACTAGAAGGTTATGGCCTAGAACAAAAAAATGATCGCAATGATGGGGAGAAAGGCACTTGCTTTCGGCTTCATTAAGGGTCTCGTTACACCCTATAGATTACTATGTTAAAGGCTCAAGCAATATAGGAGAAAAGTATCTTTATGAATGTATTTACCTAAATAATGGCGTAGCTCGTATATGTGGAGGTTCAGGAGAGCTGGCACTAGATATTTCTGAAGGTGATGGTGACGGCTCTTCTATAGTCGTTGTTTCGGGCGCACTGCCCAGTTCCACACTGGGCGCTTCGTATGCTGGCATCTTTTATTTATAACTTGCTAATAAAATCAAGTAAGGTACGTAGGTTTTAGGTACTAACAATGTAAACAAATAAATATGAAGATAAACAAACAAATAGGTGAATTCAATTTACATTTTAGAGCTACGAGTTAAAAACTCTCGCTATACTATAACATAACTTTATATTCTAAGTATTGAATTTTGTAGGATTGTAACGACGGAAAAACCCAAAAAACGTCGTAAACGTTATTAAAATAATAAATGTGTCTATTTTAAAAATATTTTTGTACTTTGTTCACAAGTTCACTTTATTTGTCGGTTGTTAATGGCAACAGTCAACGCCGAAGGAGCAGTCCTGGATTTGTCAATAGGCCGTATAGGCTGCGGCCTAGGGGCGGCGGCAGCGTCATAAGGGCGGCAGATTTCAGAGGACGCTCACTCGATTTCAGAGGATAAAAAGTCAAACTAGTTCACTGGTTTTCTCGTGTTTTTTATACTAATACCTACGTTAAATCTCTAAAGAAAATACCTACTGTTATTGTACCTACCTATTTTATCTATATTACTGCGAGAGTGATGGATGAGAGCGGCGGGCGGCAGTGGCTCCACGTCAAGCGCGGATCCACCGTTGTGGGCATGATGGGCATGCCCACAACCTTAATTGGGGCCGATAGTCTGATGTTCTACACAAGGCCTTAAAAAAATATAACCCTAGTTTAACCTAGCGTTAAAATTTTCTTACGTGACTCGTCCGGTCAGCGCGTGGCCACCGCGGCCGCGGAGAGATCATTTTATTGAATTATATATATTTTTAATGATTCACCAAAATCTGTTGAATAGTTTACGACTTTGAATGTGTGATATTCATTCAAACAAACACACTTGTGTTATTTTCGTGATGAAACAGGCTAACGGTTTACAGGCTTATTATTAATTTATCTCCCACGGTTTTACCTGCGTGGACACTGTGGATACAAGCAACGGCGTATTTATTTACCCTTAGGCCAAGAAGGCTTTGGCCTGGGGCGACGAGAACTGCCTCAACTTGTTGATAAAAACACTATTTATTTTCTAGCTTGCCACCTCATATTCAAGTAGCTTCTCTCATTTGTATTGCTTGATTGTCAAAAGAAAACCTACATATTCTATCCGAAGCGGGCTGCTTAGTTGTCGAGCTCGCTACTCTCGCATTTCAATCTCTTAATTGTTCAAAAACTTTTATACGTAATTATGTCGACATTAAACAGTAGTAACTTAGTAAAAATAAAATGTATACAAATCCGAGAAGGACTGCTAAGTTTTTCAAGCTTGTTTCGCTCGCTCTAGATTGCATTCTGGAGTCCAATTTACTGATTTATTCTGAAACTGTTATGCATAAGTCGGCAAAGTAAGGCAGATGCCGAAAAATTTCCAGCTCGCTTCGCTCGCTCTTTCTGAATGACTTTTTCTGAATTCATTCGTTTATTTAACTAGTGCCTTCCTTACTACAAATGGAAAATTACCTATTATTTTAGAAAGGTAATGGGGCGGCGGAAATAAGGTGGCCTACACTCATAATAAATATAAATCCGGCGCTACGAAGGAGTGTATGTATGAACAGAGTTTCTTGAAGGTCTTATGCTGGTCTATGCCCTCAATTTCTGCCGTCAGCCACAAGGTGTAAGAAGGTTTGGTTGGGTGGAACAGTGTTTACCTTACGTTACATTTTGACTACAACTCCTTAAATAAATATAACTGATTTTGTGGAAACTTTAATACCTTGTTATTATTTTTTGGCTAACACAACCCGGGATTCGTAAAGCAGACACAAGTTTAAGACTGCTAGAAAGAAACAAAGCTTCACAACCACACTTCAAACGACTATCAAGCAAAAGCTTCTTCGATGAAAAATTATAATATGCTGAAGACAAAAATACAATTCAGGCTGTTTGTTACTGAGATTAGCGCGTTCAAACAAAAAAAGTTTTCACCTTATTATATTAGCTAATATCTATTAGTTTGAATTTAAGGTTCTTAGAAACTCATTACCTACCTCACTAAGTAACTACGTTACTTAAGGTGGAAGCGCAAGGGTAGCCCGCGAAATTTAAATTTTCTCAAGTTTATTGCAATTTGCAGGTCAGTGTCAAGTTGTATGTTGATGAAAATATGAATTGCGCCAGTAACAGGTATGGAGTTAAAGAATTATAATCATTTAAATCATCAATACAGCTCTCCAAGTTCATATAATCACATTCAATAGCTATTTCATGAAAAAGTCACTTTTTGAGATTATATGAACTTGGAGGGTTGTATTGATGATTTGAATGATTATAATTCTGTAACTCCATACGTGTTACTGGCGCGATTCATATTTTCATCAACATACAACCTGACACTGACCTGCAAATTGCAATAAATGTACGAAAATTTAAATTTCGCGGGCTACCCTTGCGCATCCACCTTAACAGCACTTCTGGAATAAGATTTTGTACCTCCACATCCGCATCCATCTCCGCAAGTCGGAGATATACAAGGCTGCATGGTTCTTTTGGCGTGTGGCCATAGTCTGAACCAACGCCGTCATTTTTGTTGTATAAACAAGAAAGATGACGGCGTTAGTTCCGATGCTGTTGATATCAACAGCATCAACGTAGCCCTCCATGTCATCCAAGCACCAAAAGAACCATGCAGCCCTTCATAACTTGAAGCCTCAAGTTTTTGCTCGTGTGTATAGCTGGAAGTAGATTACTTTACTGGAAATATACTTTGCCCTGATTACCAGTACGTCGATATTCTCTTAATTGTATTTTCTTCTACCTTTGCCTCCGCCACTGTTAACATACGCTGCATCAAGCAGATTTATCCAACTCTGCACCTCTAACCCCAGTGCCTCCACCTCTATTATGATGGCCTTCGTTACATCCCTATTTTTAGCACCATTCGAAGCGCGACGTGGCCTTGCCATCATAGTAATTAGTAATTTGTGCTAATAGTCCTACTGCCCGTGCAATAGCGATCACTTATGCAATAGTTAATTATTAGGTATAGGTAGATACTAATTAGACCATCTCGATTAAAAAAGAACAGTAATTCGCAACATCCGCTTTAGTACCTAGATACAAAATCAATACCTTTCCAATTTTCAACTGATCAAGCCATACTGGAATAAGCGATAAATGCTATAAGGATCAAACCCATTCAAACCAGACTTATCCATGACATTACGTACAGATTCTTGCCATACGAAAAAATATCAATTTGACAACCGACACGGGATTGAACACGATCTCGTGTCGTTTTAATGTCAGTTTTCGCGCCTTTTTGACCAAGTTGATAATCTCCGAATCAAGAAAGAATCAATAGAATTAAAAACTAAGAGATATTGAACAAATCGATTAAACATGGTATTCACGAAAGAAGTTGATTTTAATCATGATGAGTTCCAGTACCTGAAGCTCGTTCAACAAATCATTGATACAGGTGACAAAAGAGTCGACAGGACTGGAGTTGGAACTTTATCTGTATTTGGTGCAATGCAAAGGTATTCCCTAAAGAATAACACTCTACCTTTACTTACTACCAAGCGAGTATTTACCCGTGGAGTTATTGAAGAGTTACTCTGGATGATATCTGGCTCCACTGATTCTAAAGTACTTGCTTCCAAAGGAGTACACATTTGGGATGCTAATGGATCTCGCCAGTTTTTGGACAACTTGGGATTTACAGACAGATCAGAAGGTAAGAATTCTTGTAGTAATTTATCTATGTAAACACCAAAATTTTATGTTAACGTTTTTTATTAAGCCTGTACTGTCCCACTGCTGGGCAAAGGCCTTCCGCAATTCCTTCCATGTGCTCCTTTCCCGTGCTTCCTCGAACCAGCCCTCGCGGTACACGTCCAGATCGTCTCGCCACCTCTTTCTGGGCCGGCCTCGGCGGCGCCACCCCTGCCAGAAGACGGTTGGGTATGTGTGTAGACTACTGATTCAAAGATTACATCTAAAAAAAATCCTTTTGCAGGAGATCTTGGGCCAGTCTATGGGTTCCAGTGGAGACACAGTGGAGCTGAATATGTTGATTCTAAGACAGACTACACCGGACAGGGAATTGATCAATTAAAAAACGTTATTGACACGATAAAGTAAGTTTCAAGGCAGTCAAGTATTATAATATAACAATTTGTTTGTTTATATTTACAGTGATATTAACTTGTTATCTCAATTTATTTTAGAAACCGTCCAGCAGATAGAAGAATGTTAATGTGCGCATGGAACCCATCGGATCTGAGTAAAATGGCATTACCACCGTGCCACTGTCTTGCCCAATTTCATGTATCAAGTGGTAAACTTTCCTGCCTTCTCTACCAAAGGAGTGCAGACATGGGCTTGGGAGTTCCATTCAATATTGCCAGCTACTCTTTCCTTACACACATGATTGCACACATCACAGGATTAGAGGTAAGAATGATTCAGTTTCTGAAATTATGTAAAAGTAAAGGATTTTTAAGATTTTATGTTTATTTTGAATTAGCCATATAAATATTTTTTAATTTATCTTTTTTTTTAACAGGCTGGAGAGTTTGTTCACACAACAGGAGATACTCATGTGTACCTAAACCACATAGAACCATTAAAAGTCCAGCTACAAAGAGTTCCTACTACATTCCCCACATTGGAGTTTGCCCGTAAGATTGATTCCATTGATGATTTCAAGTATGAAGACTTCATTATCAAAGATTACAAACCTCATCCTAAAATTGATATGGAAATGGCCATTTAATTTAGTAGTATTTAGCAAGTACTTCACTTCATCCTAATTTTAGCTTTAGGTAGCACTAGTCCTAAGATAAGTATTATAGTTTAAGGTTATGCCAAACCATGTGGATTCTAGTTGTAAGAATATCTTTTAGTTATGTAAGTCAGCAGGCACAAGGAAAATGTAAAGTAGCTCTAGATAAAAACTAACATATTTTAGATAAACTTGGGCACTGGTAGATTATAACTGGGGGTGGGTCCAAAAATTGGAAAATGTCTGCAACCTGCCTCAGATATGCAAGGTTTCTGTTTGAACATTATACAGATTTGACAAGTGAAAGTGAGTTCAGCTATCCTGGAAGTTTTTTGGAAACTGCCTTGAATAGGATAATAAATATATTCCTTGTTAAATAATGCAGACAAGCTTAAGAAACAAGTGATTGCAGTGTGAGCTAGCGAAGCAAGCTCGAACATGTTAGCGCCCCTTTTCGAACACAATAGGTTTTCTTTGTGTACATAACATCACATCTGTAAACCCTGAAGGGTTAGGCCCTTAGGTACCGAGTGGCGGGTGAAACCGCGAGTCACAGCCATCTAGTTGTATTGATCATTTGAAATTTTTTAGAATATTTAAATAATCAGATCCACTGAGCTCTCCAAAATCTTAGCTTAAATCATCAAAAAACTATTATTATTTGGCTCGATTGACACATGGTGTAGCTTGCAGAAGTTGAAACAACATTCACCCATTCTAACACTTGCAATTCATGAATATATACTATTTCAATAAATTTATTCATAGTCATCACTTGATCATCTTGTCCACCCATAAAATATCCTGTGGGAATTCCGTAAAAATCCTTATTCCTAGGAAGGAATAAGGATTTTTAGGATTACATCCTTTGCATCCTTTTTTTTAGGGATTACATCCTAAAAGGAAATAATTTCAGGTTTGGTTTCGGTGATGATCAGTGAGTTTTTTTTATTGTGTATTAAATTTGAATAAATATGCTTACTTCAGTAATGCTTGCCCTACAATTCTATATTGTATAGGTATAGGTCCTGGGGAGTGAAACTGTATGAGTCTAAGAAAATAAATAAATTCAGCAATATTATTTAATTGTTATAAGTTTGCTTATTTATCCTATAAAATTAATCCCCCATAGATATTACATTCATGGCAATGCAATCTAAAAATAATTAATTCTAATAAAATCATTATTACATTTTGTAAAATTCAACAATATCTAACAAATTCTTAATTTGTTGTCTTACAGCTAATCAACATTTATTGTATAATGTATTTTTTGTACATTATTTTCCTTCCATTAAGAGTCTTTTCGATTTTGTATAGCAAAATTTATGAATTCAGTTGCAAAACAATTCATAAAGGTTTCTTACCAAAGCTGTAGACAGAAACATTCAAGGAGCGTCAATAAACAATCGAACTTGGCTGCAAGAAAACATTTATTTTGTTGTAGTGTAACAAATGTCCAATGTTTAAAAACTATACAAGAAAAAAAACTAATGTCTCTGGCTATGGCTTTGATTAGGTTTCATTAATTTTAGCAGCCATGTTAAAAAGATAGAATTCTAAGTTGCTAAACTAAATTACAATAGTAATAACAAAATACAAAAAAGAAGAATAATGTTGTGATTATAATGTCTTTGGCTATTTCACAAGAAAGACTTAGTGGCCTAAATAAATATAGTAGGAAATAACATAATCAAGGTTAGATAAATGAAAATTTTACAAAATATTTTGTGATTGCCATTCATCAACACATCTGGTCATCTTGAGGCGGCATCTGAAAGAAAAAAAAAAGTAAGTACCAGCATATATTAAACTAAAATATCTAGTCTAATGCTATATCAATGTTCCAACAGACGGAGGGATAATCATCACTTTCATTCAGTAATGCTAATGAACCAATAATAAACTAATAATAAAAAGAGGTCAAGTTTATGAGGTTGTAGGGGGTAATTCTTTCACTAATAGGAAGCTACATTATCCCCGATTGCCACAGGCTAAATTTACAACGTGCCCGTGGGATAATTTCCGGCCAAAACGCGAGCGAAGCCGCGGGCAACAGCTAGACCTTATGTAAAGTTGACTTGATTATATAAGTAAACTATTTGTCCTAATAGCTTTGTACAAATGTAAAATTCATTATGACATTTATAATTTGTGATAGATATAAGAAATGGAGATTTTATAAGGACTTAGTTTGACATGCCTTCAAGAAGATCACATGTTGGAAAAGTCATAAAATCCTAGATGCATTGTGGAAAATAGGATTTCTATCATCCTTCTGGCTTATTATAAATTAGTACTCAAGGTAGGTCATAAAAATTTCATCTTTCAACACCATCCATCCAGCCATTAACATTATGATAACATGAATAGTGAATAGCAATGAACCTATCATAGATGTCCCAACCAAAGATCTAAGGCCCATATTTCAAAAGAAGACTCAAGCATTTCTTATAAATTAGTTTCAACCAATCAAATGACTATAAGTTTCAAGAAATGCTCGAGTCTTGAGTGAAGTTCTGTAATAAAGCATCTATATATTATATAGTCGAGTGTCGAGTGCAATTAGACAATACGGTCGCACGAAGTTTTTAATGGTCGGATTTTCATGGGACTTTTTTTATTGAGTTCTTAAAGGAAAGAAGTTAAATAAAAAATTTGCCGGTCGCACCTTTTTTTAGGGTTGGCATGGCAAAAAACGGAACCCATATAGATTCGCCAAGTCTGTCTGAGTGACTGTCGTTCCGTGTATGTCACAGCCACTTTATTCCGAAACTATTAGGACTACAGAGTAGAAACTTATTAGGTAGATGTATTCTGTGAACCGCTTTACGGTTTTAATACAAAAAAAAAGGTCTCTAAAAATGACATTGAGGTTCCTAAAACCATTTTCTCTCAAAGTCAATCGTTTGAAAGATAGACACTTCCAAAGTGGTAAAATGTGTGTCCCCCTCCCCCTCTCTAATTTCTAAAGTAAGAGGAGGAAAATTCTGAAAAAATATAGGATTATAGAACGTAAAAAAACTTTCAATCAAAATTGGTTTGAATATGGTTTAATGTTTATTTTTTTATATGGGACTTTTTCATCAAACTGCAGCAACAACTTTGTTTTTCATTAACATACTTACTATGAAAAACAAATTTAGTTTTGTTGTTATTCAACAAAACTAAATTTGTTTACATTCGTAAAACAATACCACTTATGAAAGAGCCTTCAAAATATTTTTTTTATATTGTTTGGTGCTACAGAACCCTATGTGCGTGCGAGTATGACTCGCACTTGCCCAGTTTTATTTTAATTTCTTTTGGAATGTTTTTTTTTTGTTGGTTAGTAACTTCAAATTGGACGAAATCATATTGTGGCGTAATAGTGTGAACTGTGTGCATCCAGTAAACGCCAATTTGGTCTGTTTGGAGCACTATTAACTTCATTCCACCTTTTGAGTATGTTTTGTATAATTGCACTTGGCTAATATTAAGAATCACATCCTACTAGTCCAGCTTATGCATGACATATTCAATAAATAGTAAATTGTTTTTTACAAACATACCTGACCATTACTACTTGGGACTGGTAAGGCAGCAAGTTGTTCAACGAGAGCCATGGTCATCTCTGACTCCACAGTAACTTCCACCCATAATGTATCTAAAATAAAGTTTACATAATATAAGTAACAACATTGCAGTAAAGAATCACTGCAAAAACAGGTGGATGTTGCAGCTTTAAACATTTAAAAGCAATATTTATATACAAAACTAGTCAACTATAAATCTAAAAGGTTCTGGTTTGATCTACTTTCAAAAAGTCACTTTTTGTTAAAAAGAATGTTTTTGACAACGGTAATGCATTGGCAAAGAGAATATTAGGGAAGTATGTATCTTTAATTTTTAACCATTTTCATCTTTAATAAATTGCACTAAATTTATTTAATTGGTTACCCAATAACTGCAGATACTCACCTCCTATTTGGTCACCCTTTTCAGTCACCAAATGAAAATACCCTCTGTGAGTGCCTGGTGTAGTGGGAGCTACTAACTTTAATGTAACTGTAGTGGAATGTCCTGCAGGTAATGGTGGAACAAAGACTGGGGTGGCACCTAGTGGTTCACCCCCTGCTTGTATCAATCTACAGCTGCCGGGCCACCCTTCTGCACCGGTATTAGCAATGTTCCAACTTTGTTCAAAACTAAAATGAATAATTTTATTTGTAACATGTTACCAACAATTCTCGTAGTTCGTTTATCTACTTTCATAATAAGTTTTAATATGAAATAATAGTAAGTACTAGTGTCATCGGCTCAATGCACAAATGAGTCATTCACAATAATTCCTTGAATTACTAATATGAATATCAAGAAAAGCACATCTTTAAAGATTGACCTCATTAAATAATAGTATCCTTACCAAGCACCAGGCCCCACTGCAGCCTCTTGGTTTTGGGCAGCTTTTAGAGACATTGATGGAAGCTTTGGTGGCAAAGTATAGTCTAAATAACAACATATTGCTGTTTGTAAATTCCTGAAAGAATAAGGAATTGATTAGTAGTCAAATAGTTTTGTTGGTTATAAAATAAGCTGGCTCATCCTGAAATATAATTACCAGTTGCTCATATCCAAGAAGAAGCTGGCAGTATTATAATTCACACTAGGGCCCAATAGTCTCTGCATTTGATTAACAAGTTCATCTCTGTCTGTTGTGTTCATACAACTAAATTGTAACAGTAGATTTTGGTCAATCTCCCCAGTTACCGAAGAACCGTCTATATCCATTTTATTGGAACAAAATATTCAGCTTATATCACAAATCACTTTGAAGATGTTTCACCACTTCACAAAATATTGACATGCCCTTTGTTTACGTACGTCAGCTGACTTGACCGATGCACTGTAAAGCGATGGAATTTATATTAACCCACAGTAAAATACTCTACAACCACATGAAATTTTAAGAATTCACGAAATATTAATAATTATTGTTTTATTTTAGCGAGGATTACGTCGCATTATTTGTCGAATGCGGGACAAAATAGAATGATTTAGAGCTGCACCAAGTGCAACGATCGAAATCGATATAACGATAGAGGTGGGCAAATTTTTCTTACTAAAATATCAGATCAAATAAAATTGTTACGATTCATATTTGCTTTTCACAACCAGGAATAACCTTCATGCGAGCAAAATTTTGAAAACAACATGTAGTCTCTAGCAAAAAATATTTAAAGACTTAGAGCTGGTCGTAATGGGGAAGGCAACTGTAAATCAAATGGCGCTAGCACGGCTTGTGTTATATCTATGGACGTATTGTCAAATGTGACTTGCACTACCTATCATTCAGTAAATTATTTGCCTAGAAAAGTGATTCATTTTAGCTTGTTGGTACAAGCTAAAATGAATCCTTCTCATTGTTTATGTTGAGAGGGTATTTTATGGTTTGAAATAAAATAAACGTAACATGTAGGAAACATTCATATTGACTTAAGGAATGACAGTGTAAAGAATAAAGTATTATAAAAAAGCAAAGATTAGGAGAAAACCTCCTTCAAAATCCTCCCTTTTTCGATAATCTTTATCGTATAAGTCCCACCATTCCTGAAATTAGATCCAGTCTGGGTTTATGCACAGGCTTAGTCAAAATATCAGCACACTGGTATTCTGTGGGAACATACTTAACTTGAAGTTCTTTTTCAGTAACTAATTCCCTTACATAAAAATGTCTAATAGAAATGTGCTTTGTGCGACGATGTAACTCTGGGTTTTGTGCAAGCTTTATAGCAGCATCATTATCAACTTGTAAAGTAGGGACTTCTATCAAAGTAGTAATTTCATTAAAAAGTCTCTTCAGCCAAACAATCTCACGAGCCGCTTCACTAGCTGCAACAAGTTCTGCTTCGGTGCTTGAGATAGCTACAGAAGTCTGTTTACGACTTGCCCAAGAGATTACTCCTCCTGCATACACGCATAAGATTCCAGAAGTAGAGCGTCCTGTATCGAAATCTCCACCATGATCAGAATCACTAAAACATTCCAAGATTCGAGTTTTGTATCCCTTTTTGTATACAATTGCTGTATCTAGGGTTCCCTGAATGTAACGAAGTATGCGTTTAACCTTGTTAACATCTTCTAAAGAGGGATTTGTAAGTTTCCTGGATACGACACTAATAGCGTATGATATGTCCGGTCTAGTACCTGTCATTAAATAAGCTAGCGCACCAACGGCTTCACGATAGGGAAATTTAACGTCATCCTCTTTTACTGAGCATGGTTGTGCAGGTTGTGCTTCTTTAATGATTGGAGTACTAACGGCTTTACAATCACTCATACCAAAGCGTTCCAGTAGCCTTTTAGCATAATGTTTTTGAGAGACTTTGATGGAATCATCGTTATTGTTGAAGATTTCCAAACCCAGAAAGTAAGAAGCTGGTTTTGTGGTTATTTTGAACTTCCGTTTCAATTCTGCCAAAAACTTTTCAGATTCCTTTGGGTTCGTTGAAGCTATTAGACCATCATCAACATAGAGTCCAAGAATGATCTTGTTGTTAAGTCGGTTTCTAATGAACAAACATGGATCTGTGTCACATTGTTTGAATCCTAAAACTTTCAAATAATCAACAATACATTTGTTCCAACATCTTGGAGCTTGTTTAAGACCATATAAACTTCTCTTCAATTTACATACTTTAGTCGTACCATCACTATATCCTTCTGGCTGATTCATGTAGATATCTTCATCTAGTGAACCATTCAATAATGCTGTTGCTACATCAAACTGTCTGAGGGATAACCCTTCATTTGCAGCGATGCTAAGAATCGATCTTATTGTGGCCATTCTAGCAACAGGACTAAATGTATCACTATAGTCAATTCCTTTCTTTTGTGTATAACCTCTTGCTACTAATCTCGCCTTATGTCAATTCCTTTCTTTTGTGTATAACCTCTTGCTACTAATCTCTCCGTGGTTATATATAGGAAACGATTGATTAATGGACAAGTAAGGTTTTTAAAAAAAAATAATTTGCAAAAAAAAAACAGTTAAAAATTTTCAAAAAATTCTAACGAACGCCTGTCAAAATGTCGACTTCATCTACGAGTTGTAAAATTGATATTGGTCGTTTGGAAGGTGAAGAAAATTGGTCTACATGGCGCTGTAAGGTACTGTTGCTTTTAAGGGGTACTCCTGGCGGGTTGGATGCTATAAATGGAAAACTTATAGAACCTATAAAACCAGCTACTACAGCAGCTGCAGACGTTAAAGTAAATTATTAAAAGACTTTAGAAGCATATCATAAGATAGATAGTACGGCGATGCTTATTTTGATGGCTAATATGTCGGATGCCACTTTACAAAAGGTCATGAGATTCTCAACAGCCAAACAGGTTTGGGATGAATTGCACACTTTGTTCAATGGAATATCTGAAGACAAAAGCTATTCACTATGCTACAGTTTCTTTGGCTATAAAAAAGATCCGTCACATGACATGTCAATGCATATATCCAAACTGAAAAATATATGGCATGAATTGAAAGTGGAACTTCAAAAAGGTGAAACCAAATATGATCTTCCAGAGCTATTACTAATCTGCAAGATCTTGGAAACTTTACCCGACGAGAAGTACTTCTCCTTCAAGTCTAGTTGGATGTTGATGTCAAGAAAAGATCGAAATATAGACAATCTGACAGCACAAGTATGTGCTTACGAACGTTCACTTTTGACCAAAGAAAGTATTACTGACGCACAAGCTCTAGTTGTACAAAACAAGTTTATGCGTAAGAAAAAGTGTGGATATTGCGGACTATATGGACACAAAGTTAAAAAATGTCGCAAGTGGATATCGGACGGGAAACCTTCTAAAACACCTGGCCCATCGACAAGTCAAGCTAACAATGCCAATCTGACCCTCTCATTAATGGAAATTGTTACAAATGAAGTCGTAAATATTATTGAAGAAGATCTTGACAGTTGGTTTGTTGACAATGGTGCTACAAGTCATGTCACCTGTCGAAATGACATATTTTCCAGCTTTCAACACTTCAGAAATAATCAAACAGTAACAACTGCAAATGGCTCAACAATTCAAGCTATTGGAAAAGGTACAGTTGATTTGATAGCAGACGTTCGCGGTCAGACACAAAACATTAGACTGTGTGATGTATGGTATGTTCCAGCAATAAAGAAAAACTTATTTTTCCGTACTTACTGTGCAAGATAAACTTGAGAAGAGTGTCTTCACATCTGAAAGAGAATATTGTCAATTGATAGTAGATGGAAAAATTAATTTAATTGGCACAAGAGTTAAGAATGGAGGACTCTATAAACTAAATGTAAAGACAATTATAAATTCATCTCCTGAATTGAACTCACTGTCAACAAACAACATTTTACAACTCTATCATGAAAGATTTGCTCACCAGAATAAAAGACATGTGAAGCAATTGATTGAAAAGGAACTTGGTATAAAAGTCAAACTCGATTCTGAATTATGTACAGGATGTGTTTATGGTAAAACACATAGATATAAATTTGGAACAAGAGATCGAGCTAAAGCACCAGGAGAGATCATTCACACAGATGTATGTGGTCCGTTCCCCAATTCATTCAAAAAGTTTCGTTATTTTGTTTTATTTAAAGACGATTTCAGTAAGTATCGTCATGTTTATTTCATCAAGCACAAGTCTGAAGTGAAGGATAAACTTGTGGAAATGATAAACGCAACAAAGACTACTGGTCATATTATAAAGACAATTCTCAGTGATAATGGAGGAGAATTCCAAAATGAAGCTGTGAAGAAGATCTTAAATAATCATGGCATCCAACACCGTTTGACAATGCCGTATACGCCGGAACAGAACGGGTGCAGTGAGAGAGATAACAGAACTTTGGTAGAAGCTGCTCGTACTATGATGCACGCTCACGAAGAACTTCCACTCTCCTGTTGGTCTGAGCTTGTCAACACGGCTACTTATGTTCTGAATAGAACTGGGCCGACTTCTATAGAAGGAAAATCACCGTTTGAGTTATGGTTTACAAAGAAACCCTCAATCAAACATTTGAGAATCATTGGCACTGAATGTTATGCTCATGTTCCAAAAGTAAAGAGAACGAAAATGTCCAGAAAAGCTCAAAAATGTATTCTCATTGGTTACGATGGTGATGACGGTTATCGGTTACTAAGCATAAACAATAAATCGAATCCAACACTGATACGGTCAAGAGACGTAATATTCAACGAGTCAGTCATCAGATCTATTGGATTGGAGTCAGATGTCTCTGAAACAGAAAAACAAAGTCCAATTGTTGAGATGGAGGTTCATTTTCCTAAAACTGGAGAAAATCATCCAATGTTAGATGCAAGGGAGGATATTTTACACGACGCAACTATTTCAGATGTGCCTCAAACATTGAATGATGGTGCGAGTTTTGAAGAAACAATTCCCAATTTGCCTACAATATCGGATGAACCTAGTAGAAATGAAGAAGATTCTAATGAGTTCTATATTACGCCTGAATCATCAGAAGTTGATTCAGATGAAGATGATGAACGAGAAAATTCTATGACAAGGAATCTAAGAGATAGATCGACATTGCGACCACCACAACGATTTGAAGATTTTATTATGTCTACTGTTGTTAGTGATTTTAATGAACCCAAATCATACAAAGAAGCAATAAAAAGTCCTCAGAAAGCGGAATGGTTAAAAGCAATGGAGAGCGAACTAAAATCTCTAAAAGATAATAAAACTTGGATTTTGGTGGATAAACCAAAAGACAGAAAACTGATTTCTTGTAAGTGGGTGTTCAAAGTTAAAACCCATGCTGATGGAAGTCTTGACAAACATAAGGCGAGATTAGTAGCAAGAGGTTATACACAAAAGAAAGGAATTGACTATAGTGATACATTTAGTCCTGTTGCTAGAATGGCCACAATAAGATCGATTCTTAGCATCGCTGCAAATGAAGGGTTATCCCTCAGACAGTTTGATGTAGCAACAGCATTTTTGAATGGTTCACTAGATGAAGATATCTACATGAATCAGCCAGAAGGATATAGTGATGGTACGACTAAAGTATGTAAATTGAAGAGAAGTTTATATGGTCTTAAACAAGCTCCAAGATGTTGGAACAAATGTATTGTTGATTATTTAAAAGTTTTAGGATTCAAACAATGTGACACAGATCCATGTTTGTTCATTAGAAACCGACTTAACAACAAGATCATTCTTGGACTCTATGTTGATGATGGTCTAATAGCTTCAACGAACCCAAAGGAATCTGAAAAGTTTTTGGCAGAATTGAAACGGAAGTTCAAGATAACCACAAAACCAGCTTCTTACTTTCTGGGTTTGGAAATCTTCAAAAATAACGATGATTCCATCAAAGTCTCTCAAAAACATTATGCTAAAAGGCTACTGGAACGCTTTGGTATGAGTGATTGTAAAGCCGTTAGTACTCCAATCATTAAAGAAGCACAACCTGCACAACCATGCTCAGTAAAAGAGGATGAGGTTAAATTTCCCTATCGTGAAGCCGTTGGTGCGCTAGCTTATTTAATGACAGGTACTAGACCGGACATATCATACGCTATTAGTGTCGTATCCAGGAAACTTACAAATCCCTCTTTAGAAGATGTTAACAAGGTTAAACGCATACTTCGTTACATTCAGGGAACCCTTGATACAGCAATTGTATACAAAAAGGGATACAAAACTGGAATCTTGGAATGTTTTAGTGATTCTGATCATGGTGGAGATTTCGATACAGGACGCTCTACTTCTGGAATCTTATGCGTGTATGCAGGAGGAGTATTCTCTTGGGCAAGTCGTAAACAGACTTCTGTAGCTATCTCAAGCACCGAAGCAGAACTTGTTGCAGCTAGTGAAGCGGCTCGTGAGATTGTTTGGCTGAAGAGACTTTTTAATGAAATTACTACTTTGATAGAAGTCCCTACTTTACAAGTTGATAATGATGCTGCTATAAAGCTTGCACAAAACCCAGAGTTACATCGTCGCACAAAGCACATTTCTATTAGACATTTTTATGTAAGGGAATTAGTTACTGAAAAAGAACTTCAAGTTAAGTATGTTCCCACAGAATACCAGTGTGCTGATATTTTGACTAAGCCTGTGCATAAACCCAGACTGGATCTAATTTCAGGAATGGTGGGACTTATACGATAAAGATTATCGAAAAAAGGAGGATGTTGAAGGAGGTTTTCTCCTAATCTTTGCTTTTTTATAATACTTTATTCTTTACACTGTCATTCCTTAAGTCAATATGAATGTTTCCTACATGTTACGTTTATTTCTTTTCAAACCATAAAATACCCTCTCAACATAGTAATAGCTCTGGAAGATCATATTTGGTTTCACCTTTTTGAAGTTCCACTTTCAATTCATGCCATATATTTTTCAGTTTGGATATATGCATTGACATGTCATGTGACGGATCTTTTTTATAGCCAAAGAAACTGTAGCATAGTGAATAGCTTTTGTCTTCAGATATTCCATTGAACAAAGTGTGCAATTCATCCCAAACCTGTTTTGCTGTTGAGAATCTCATGACCTTTTGTAAAGTGGCATCCGACATATTAGCCATCAAAATAAGCATCGCCGTACTATCTATCTTATGATATGCTTCTAAAGTCTTTTCATAATTTGCTTTAACGTCTGCAGCTGCTGTAGTAGCTGGTTTTATAGGTTCTATAAGTTTTCCATTTATAGCATCCAACCCGCCAGGAGTACCCCTTAAAAGCAACAGTACCTTACAGCGCCATGTAGGCCAATTTTCTTCACCTTCCAAACGACCAATATCAATTTTACAACTCGTAGATGAAGTCGACATTTTGACAGGCGTTCGTTAGAATTTTTTGAAAATTTTTAACTGTTTTTTGCAAATTATTTTTTAAAAAACCTTACTTGTCCATTAATCAATCGTTTCCTATATATTTACACGCTCTGCTACCATGTTGAGAGGGTATTTTATGGTTTGAAATAAAATAAACGTAACATGTAGGAAACATTCATATTGACTTAAGGAATGACAGTGTAAAGAATAAAGTATTATAAAAAAGCAAAGATTAGGAGAAAACCTCCTTCAACAGTTTAAAGATCTGTCAATGTAATTTTAAATTTCAATAGCTTGACCTCATTGGTTAGATTGGGACTAAGCTATGGACATGCCATCTACAATCAACTTTGACTGGCCTTCCCCATTATCTTTCCCCATGAAGCGAGCAACTTGTGATATTGAATAAAGAATTGAGGATTGTAACTATTACTAATTATAAAATCATTCAATGCCGGAAAAACTGCAGGGTGTGTGTATGAAAAGGAGGGGTTAAAGACATGTGGTTCCGTTCTAATAATAATATGGAGGGATAAAGATCGTAGTAAGCTCAAAAACTATACAAGTCACTCTTATCAATATTAATATTCAACGATTTTGTTTTAGTTGAAATGCGTTCTTTTAGTCGATGATTCAGTTTACTTGAGCGCTAATTTAAAAAAAAAGTCAAATGACAGTGACAGAATAGACTCGCGCTCCATTCATTCATTTTTAAGGATTTAAAAAGTGGAGGACTAATTTTTATGTATTTATTGATGGAAATAAGAAAAGAAAAGCGTTATGATTCTGATTATAATTGAAATAACACTCATTTATAAGCTATCAATCTATTGACCTTGCACATAATATAATAGAAACACGCACTCTGCACAAAATTTAGACAGCATGGAGGAACAGCAACAGAAAAAATTGTATTATTGTTCATATGAAGGTTGTGCGTCGTATTTCGATAGACCGTACAGATTAGCACAACATTTTCTAGCTCACAATAACATAGTAAGATTCGTACCATGTCGTTACTTTAAGTTAAATTATAGTAAATTAGTAATGAATCGAAATATACATGTATAGTATATTTCCAGAGACCCTTCCCTTGCAATGAGCCAAATTGCAGCAAAGCATACACAAGCAAAAGTCATTTGGATCGACACATAACTTCAGTGCATATGCCCCATGAAAATGATGTTGTATACAGGTAAAACCTAAAAGAACAGTACCATTTTTTTAATCTCAATAATACAGTAAGTTTTATAATAAATAAATGATGTTTCAGTTGTCCACAATGCTTGAAAGTATTTGCAAATCGTCAGAATCTCAAGAGGCATCTAAACACAGTACATGTTCAGGTCCTGTTTACCTGTGATGTTTGTCATGTACAGTTCAGAAAGAAGAATCAACTGAGTGCCCACATGTATCAACATACAGGATTAAAAGCATTCAAGTATGTTTTAAAAATGTTTTAAGTCTAATATTATAGATCATTGCAATACCTTCTGCTGAATATGAAGTTGTATTGTATACTTGTATAGCGGGCTGGTTAAGCTGTTCAGCTATTGGTCCCGGCTGTCAATTGTAGATCTCTGACAGTCGTAACAGGTAGTCAGTGGCCCAAAAAGTCTGACAAGCAGTCTTACCAAGGGGTATCGTATTACCCATGTAATGTATGCTCCATGTAAAATACTGGTATTCAGCTGCATCCAGTTAGACTGGAAGCCGACCCCAACATAGTTAGGAAAAGGCTAGGCAGATGATGATTGTATAGCGGGCTGGTGTCCACAACTCCATGTCCAAGCGCGTATTTTGCTACGGGTGGAAAATTTATTTGATCCACCCTAGCTCCCTGAGATGGCCAGCAGGGCTCTGATCAGAATATGAAGTTATACTGTTAAGAATTTCTAAGTAGCAGCCCAGTCAGTTTTATGCCTGATTGATGACACACTCTCTTTTACATGGAACTAAACCTCATGGACTGAACATAGATCTGCTAACTAAGCTAAAGTTATCCAAAAAAATGTGTGATGTTGTTTTGTTGTGGATCGACATTCCACCAGTATGACGGGATTGCGTGGATCTTCGTTTGGGCTTACCAATGGTAAAACATATCTGGTGAGATGTGGGTTTCTACAAGTACACTTCTGTTTAACCCTTTAGGTAATATATAAGATTAATTCTGTGTTTGTGAAGCCATACCATCCATATCTGTAGGCAGACAAGGTCCACTTTGGTTAGTGATAGCTTACTCCCCGTCACAGTAGTGAAGAATTAAATTCTACTCATAATTTCTATCTATATTCCTTCTTTTTCCTTCGTCTGTTACTCTAGTGTTCTAAGAACTCAAATAACTTTATATTTCAGATGTGATTTATGTACAGAAACATTTATAAGTCTTTACCAGAGGAAGAGACACATGAGATATCATAAAACATACACATGTGAGGATTGTAATTTAGTTTTCAATCATTGGTCCAAATATCAGAAACATAAAAAAACTGATCATACAAAGAAACGTAAGTGTCATTCTTGTACAAAAAAACTTAAAATTTCGTGAGGATGAAGTAAATTTTTTGATCCTCAATATTGTAGAACAATACAACCTCATTCTGGTTTTCTTTGTTTTAGACTCGTCCACTCCTCAACGTCTAAAATCATTAAAATCATTAGTTGAAAGCAATGTCACTGTTATCCAACCGAAGTTTACATTAAGGGCCCCAGGCGGGGCCGAGCTTCGGTGGATGCAGTCACCTTCGGCTGAAGACGACGCCGAAGGTGAACATAATACTTTAAATAACTTTAGATTTTTATATTATATTCGATATTTAAAAGATGATAGAGTCCTTTACCCATTAAAGCTACCCATCAAAACTGATTTGGAAATAACCCTATTGCAATGTTTGAAACATAGGTCTATGAAACTCAAATAATGATTGCAGCAACTGAAAAAAAAGTCCTAATCGAGCCATTGCAGCAGTGCCTGCATCTGAGGTCAGGCATTAATCTTAAATGTACAATATCTTCAATTATAAATTTCTCTTCATTTCAGTGTTTATCTGTAATGAATGCAAAAGATCATTCAAGGAAAGAAACCACATGGTGAAGCATCTCAAAACACACGGACAAAGAATAATTACGAAAACATTCCCATGCCCTTATGAAGAGTGTCCCAGGTTATTCATTTAATAATTTTTCCAATGTTTTTCACGTATTTCAAAGCAAGTTTCACTAAAGCTCTATTGTTTCTTTACAGATTTTATTCTAGAAAAAGCAATTTAAAGCAGCATATTTTAGTAAAACATTTGAAGATGTTCCATGAATGCATGCTGTGCCATGCAAAACTATCAACAAAGGTAATTTTTTTCATACCTGTTATTTTAAATCTCAGGTTGAGTGGTTTTCTGCATAGTATTAAAAAAAAAGCAGTTATTAAAATTTCATAAAT
The DNA here is from genome assembly GCA_947578425.1 of Eugnorisma glareosa. Lineage (NCBI taxonomy): Eukaryota > Metazoa > Arthropoda > Insecta > Lepidoptera > Noctuidae > Eugnorisma > Eugnorisma glareosa. Next base: position 14,661,487 of record OX387970.1, on the reverse strand, counting down.
ATTTTTCAGGCTAAATTAAATTATCATATCCAATTACACTACAAGGAGGGAGGAATGGAGCCAGAAGCTGATATTGCTGACATTGCTAACGATAAAGAAAGAAAACCAAGAAAAGATGAGGGGACTTTTAAGTTTTCTACTGCTCTGAGGCTAGCTGGATTAACAGAAGTGCCTGAAGAAACTGAGTCTAATCCAAATTCGCCTATTAATTTGTCAGTAAAATCGGAACATATTGAAGTCGAAGTTGATGTTCATATTTGAATTTCAAATGCAACTATGTAAAATATAGTTCAATAGAAGATATAAATAGAATTTAGGTCGTCTATGGACACGAGATTCGGCAGAGGTTATTCTCTAAAATATCCGCGACATCTTTTGTGACTCTTCTTCAGATCCCACTTCACTATTGCTCTTACAAGTAATTACTATTTTTACTTCCTTTAACTGCTTTAGAGGATTCCGCAACTGCCAAACTTTTTCGTAGGCCGGTGAATTTGGGAACGTTTAAGCTTTCAAACATGTCAGTCCGAGACGGCTTGGTTGGTGTCGAAGAACCTACTGCGCGTGACGACGAATTTGTAAATGAAGTTGAACGCCTTAAAGCCCACATTTTCCCACAGCATCTTCTTTGCGAATATAGCTATGTCAAGGTTCAAAAATTTCCTTTCTTAGCTAGACATTACAACAGGTCCCGACTGAATCACTTTTTGAAATCCTTCGGTGTGCTTTGATCCTGGCTCAATATATCGGTCACATTCAAACCAGACTACAGAGCCGCCCACATCTTGGATTTCACATGCTTGTTTGATCTGTTCACTCATTCCCTAAAGAGATCAAAAGTAACTTGCCTAGATAGCTTTGGTGTCTCTAAACATCCGTCACTGTGGCAGCTTGTTCTTTCCTCCTACTACTCAGTCCAGTGTGATACCCCTCCCTCTATAACCTCGTTATCCAAACACTAGCTGAATCTCAGTTACAACCGAGTTATTGCGCGTATTCACTATATACGTCTCTCCAGTAGCCAGCTGAAAATTTTAGCTAGCCTTAGAACTTTCGCCCATGGTCTGCTCGTTTCGTAAATGCGCTTCTGTATCTTTGCAACGCGCCGCAATATTTGCAATCGTGGGTAGGTGAGCGGAGGTATACAGCCAGCGACAACGTCGCGACAGTTTTACCTTCGCATCTCTACTACATGAACTACATCGTGCATCGCTGCGAGCGATTTGTTAAAACATTTAGATGTAGGTACAAATCAATTTCCTTTTAATTTTTAGTAGTTTATTAGGTACCTAGCAGAAATGATGAGAATAGTATTAGCATAGTAATAATTTAGTACCTAAGTGATATGTACCAACAATTTCCTATTATATATAAGTACAATATCTCAGATCTGGTACATAAGTACGTTTTTATTGAATTATTTAACTGTAAAATTTTGAGAATTCAAGCAGCTTATTATTGGATTTTAGTAAGCTATGATTTTTGTATGTGGTAGTATTGTTCTTTTGCATTTATTTTTTACAGTAAACGTACCCATACTACGTGACCCATTTTTTTTTTACAATTTTCCCCCCTCCCCCCCCCCCCTCGGTGACCACCCGTAGTGTATGCCAAGACCCCCCCTCTAGTTTTCACATAGTAATTTATAAATATGGTTTTAATTTTTTTTTTGCCTACATATAGTGAAAAAAAAAACATTTGGCTCATATTTCGTTATTAATAAAGCGCTTGTCACCAAGAGTGCATATATAACACCTATAATAAATTAGTAACAAATTAAAGAAATATTAACAAGAAAAAATTGTTAAAATATATTGTAACAAGAACATGCACAAAAACAAATGTCTTTGTTCTTTTAGTCACATTTATTTTTATCCTAAGTTACATTTACTAAACGCATTGTACAGCCACTCTCGTCAAATGAGGGCTATCGTTTTTGAGCTCACCAGATGGCACCACTGTCGATTAAGGTCCTGTCAAAAATTCTATTTTATACTCTACAGTAACAATAACTTCATGAAAAGTTTATTTTATTACGTATAAAAACATAGTGTAAACTTCAGGTTCATATATTTACAATATTCTCCATAAAATTAGCAAGCATGAAACATTTAAAAATCATTTCATCTACAAGTACTGAAAATTAAGATTCTAAGTTGCCACTTAAAATCTTCTGGTCTTAATTAATCAGGAATGTCCCAATCTAGACCACAATCGTGAATATTTGTGAAAATACGTGTTAAAAAAGCACGCAAAGCGTGAACTTTTTATGACATCTGACATTTCGGTGCCCCCAGGCTACACTAGCGCCTCTAGCGGAGAATTCATACGCGATAGCCCCCATTGCTTGACAACTGCAGTTAGTTTTCAATCAGCTGACGTCCGCTTGTATGCAAGTCAGTGTTGCCACCATTGATTTATATCCTTCACAGAGCATCATTATAATACTGGCCTTTTTAAATAGGCAACTTCGGCTTCGCTCGAGGTCGCGAAAGTGCTGCCGTGTAGTGCTTGCTTCATGAAATAAAGCTATCTACTACATAAATAGGTATATAGTGCAGCCGTACATAATATACCCGGCTTCTAGACATACGATTGTTTTATTGCATTATTTTCATAAATTTGTGTTTTCAGGGTAACACAAATCTTGAAAACTATGCATGACCTTTTTCATAAAGAGAAAAATAAAACAATATGTTTTATTATTAGTTTTTATTTCGGGTTAGAGTTACATAAAATTATGAGTTGCCAATTTCATTTCATTAGTTTTATCCCAAAACGTGGTTTTTCCAGATATCAACTATGTCTATAAACCAATTGTTCAAAAAGAGCATTATTTTTTTTGACTAAAAGTAAAATACATGTAATATATTTTATTAAAAACTAGCTGACCCGCGCAACTTCGTCTGCGTGCGTGCGTACATAAAAGAAAGAGAGGTTAGAGAGAGTGTGCGTCAACCTTAAACGTGCAACGCAATGCGCGGTCGAGTACGGACGTGTTTGCGCTGCTCGATACGAATATTATATTCACGTGTCGCGCGGCTTTAGCCGTTGCCCGGTTGTCGTCGTTATGAGTTCACAACCACTCATAGCCAACGAAGTCTTGGCGTTCATCAAACATGCCATCGACTACATGGACGAAGTCAGCATCTTGCAGATCTGCAAGTCCAGTTTCAAGGAGGAGGAGATCAGCAGTGCCAAGCTGCTGCTGTTCCAGTCGCTCGGCAAAGTCGAGCAGATGCAGTCCCGCCGGAGGGATGGTGGCCAGAAGTGTGTGCAGGACATCATCACGTTGATGAAGAGCACCGACCCGGACGACGTGCCCGCTTTTGTGGCGAAGGAGCTTCATAAGCTGCCCCCCGTCACGTTTGACCACGTCGACGTCACCAGGTTGCTGAAGGACATCACAACTCTCAAGGCAAGCCTGGCCGAGGTGCAGACCACGTTGGAGATGTCGAATAACACCATTGGTGAGCTACGAGCCGAAGTGGAGTTGTTGCGCAGCGCCGTTACGGTAAATAGGTCACCTGATGCCACCAACGTGAGCACGCGTCGCAAAGCAAGAGACGCTAGCGTCGGCAGTTTCGAGTCGGCGAGCTCTACTACGTCACCCGCTGCTGATACTGCACGCGTTGCAACTTGCGCCGCCGCCGTCGCTGACTCTATGCCGGTCGAAACAGTGACTTGTGTGGGTACGTTGACCCCTAAACGTGCCTACGCTGATATCGTCGCCACGCACAAACCTGTGTCGCAGGCCAAGAAGGGGGAAAAGAAGAGCTGCTGTGAACCTGCCAACAGGGTTTCGAAACAGCAAGGCCCAGCTACGGGCACGTGTGACAAGGAGGGCTTCATGAAGGTAGAGAGGAAGAAGAAGAAGAAGCCCCCTAGTCGGAACCAGTGCGGGACCGCACTGGCAGGACCCAATGGGCTGCGTCCGGCAATACCAACGACGCAGCTTTATGTATCCCGGCTACATCACACCACGAAGGTTGAGGAGATCGTGGAGTATGTCCGATCGAAGACCAGCTGGACCTTGAGGGTTGAGAAGTTGGAGTCGCGCCACAACACGAATTTCAAGTCGTTCGTGGTGCGAGTTCCGACTCACCATATTGAGACCTTCCTCAAGGAAGAGTTTTGGCCGAAGGGTGTCATGTATCGACGTTTCCGCGGAAGGCTACGTGACACCACGCAGCGCAACACGACGCCGTCACTTCGTGTACAATAGTTATATTTTCTGGTTTTTATATTTATGTATGATAGTCTTTAAGGTATTTATGTTATGGGTCTTTGTAACCTGAAATAAATGATATATTATATTATTAAAAGTTAGACATATGGCCATTGCGGATATTTTTTTAGCGCTTTTTAAGAGGGACAATTCCGACATACATGATAATTGCGTAACTTTAACCGTTCACGCACAACGGAAGCTCTCAAAAGGAGTAAATCCCTATAATATACTATTACCGATGGATAATCATCAAATGACCCCTCCCACTCTGGACGGAGCGGAAGGGATTGTCAGACTTGTACTGACTAAAATCCACCCTCGTTTCTTCTGTTGCCCTTTGCGTTCCAGGGCCGCGGTATCTCTTTCGAACAGTCCCGCAACCCTGGCAGGCCTCGCTCCTCTCGGATCCCTTCCTTTCCGGTTTGCTGACATCTCTTTGAGGCGCGAGTGGAACACGAACACGCCGTCACCACGGCCTGTCGTCATAAGACGGATGGATGGCGAGCTAGCCCATTACTCACTGTCCACAGGCCCGCGACCCTCGACAGCCTTACGTCTTCATCTTTAGACACTCGATGACAATCATACACCAGCTAGAACGAAAGTTCTCATCAGTTCTTGAAATGGGCCGAGACACGATAAAACTGCTGTAAACTGTTGCGGACCTCTTGCAACTGCCTTCCGTCTCCATCGTCAGACCTTTGATGATAGACATACTCCAGACAGGTCTAAAGTTCTCATCAAGGTGCATGAAATCAGCCGAAACACGATATAGATGCTGTAAACTCTTGAGGACCTCTTGCAACTACCTTCCGTCTCCATCGTCAGACCTTCGATGACAGTCATACTCCAGCTAGGTCTAAAGTTCTCATCAAGGTGCATGAAATGAGCCCAGACACGATATAGATGCTGTAAACTCTTGAGGACCACTTGCAACTGCTTTCCTTTTCCATCGTCAGACATTCGATGAAAGTCATACTGACAACTCAGTATGGTTTAAAGTTTTCATCAAAGTGAATGAAATGAGCCCAATAACATTATACCTGCTGCAAACTGTTTAGGACCGCTTGCAACTGCCATTTGTCTCTATCGTTTGACCGTCGATGACAGTCATACTTCAGCAAGGCCTAAAGTTCTCATCAAGGTGCATGAAATGAAAAATGAATGAATGCATGAAAATATATTACATGTATTTTACAGAAGGTTACATGTAACAAAATTGTAAGTTATATTTATTGATAATACTAGTTCCAAATATGCGTTTACATTTTTTTTTGACATTTTGTCTTTTTAGCTTTTGTAACAACATTTCCTGAATTAAAAAATAAATGAAAATGCCTCACCACCACGCGTAAGAAAGCCTAATTTTTGTTTTGTGCTAAAATACTGTTTTCTCTTCTTTGATATATTTATGATAGTCTTGCATTTCTTCTAACTAGAAATCATGTCTGCAGGTTTGACAATCCTTATAAAAATATTTTTTTTTAAAGTAGATGAGCCACCCGCTACAGTATGCTACTTCTACACATTTTAGTTTGTTTTCCGGATTCGATATTATATTTTCTACATCAGCGTCCCTTATGCACAAATGCTCCTCCGCTATTTCAAAGTTAACAATGCTCGTTTCTGGTTGGGGCTGGTTTTGTTTTTTTTGTGAATGCAATTATTCAAAAATGTCTTCACAATTTGCCCCAACCGATTTATATGATGTTATATTACATATCAGTAATGATTTATAAGCGTTAATAAAAGCATGAGCACTTGGCATATTATTGCAGAGACCATGTGCTCTTATTGCCCAAAGAAATTTTTTAAGGGGTCTTGATTAATATGGCGCAGCAGTATCGATTTGAAACCTGCAGAATGCAAATCCTTTTTCAAGGCGAGAAAAGCTTCGATACTTTTTACCCAACTCGTTCGAAGACGGCACAGTTGCTCTGTAACCAGTCTTTGTGATGAACGTCATGGATTTAAATATTGGTAAACTTTTATATCTCCACATTGCCAAGTTACAGCACATCTATAAATTTTTCCTAATTCAGGTTTATGGAAACTGCCATTGACAGAATCAAACAGTTTGTCGAAGAATAATATGCGATCGGCTGTCCACACTTTTTTTCGGGAGTCTCCCGTCATCTGAAAAGAAAAAGTTTTTAATTAACTTTCAACAAAGCAGCAAATATAAATATTTTTTGAAAATTCCACCTCCCAAAACCTCATGTTTAGTATTCCCAGATAAAACGCCTTCAAAGAATTTTAGTCAAGTGTACTGTTAGTAAAAATGTTCAATGAAAAAAAAAACCTGCCATATATCCCATAGACAGGCCAACAGTGTTACTAAACACTTGTGTGCAGTGTTTGACTCTCATTTTGGGTATTAGTTGTGGATAGACACGCTCAGCTGTTAACTTTGTCATAAGCTTAACTCCTCTGTATTTTGATCCTCGTTTATATAATGCTTCTATGTGTGACCAGCAGGGCTATTGCGTATCTCTGTTGACAGTTCATAGTGATCATCACTTGGAGAGTTTTGATATACAATGACAGTTCTGCACGGGTAGCGTCAGTTGAAACCAAAAAGAACGGTCCTTGTACATCGAAACTCGCCAAGTGATTATCACTATGAACTGTCAACAGAGATACGCAATAGCCCTGCAGGAAGGTAACTTTGTTTTACCATCTTCTTTAAACTGTTAATCTTTTGTAAGTAGATAACCTACTTTGCGTGCCTTTTTTTACGTGTTCTAACACCCTGTGAGATGAGGTGGGTCATAAATTGAGTATATTTTTTTTTTAATCTATCTCATAAAAGCCTCCAGGATAATTTTGGCCACATCTTATATAATTACCTTCAGTTGCCTTCATCAAAAGGTTAAGTGCTGCCATATTGGTTGCACCTTGGTCACATACAGTTGCAACCACGTAAAACCCAATATCATTTAAAGAATGAATAATACTTTTCAATTGCTTGCATAAATCTTCCGTTTTACTGCTTCTTTTACAAAATGAAAATGAGATAGGCTGTTTGTATTTCTTACAAATACCCCTTATCATAAAAACGCACACACATGGTCACTGAATATCTTCGATCACTCTTCATTATCCACAAAATTATCCATTATCAACAAAACCATGGATAATGTCATCGGTCTTGTCTTAAGATAAATTAGGTGCTATGGCCATTTTGTCAAAAATCAGACAGCAATACTTGTGATGGGTGGGCATTTTTTCTACTTTTCTTTTTAAATGTTGAATATTATTTTTTTTGATTTCTGACTAGATTGTAAAGCAATTTCGTTAAAGTTTTCGCTTGGGAAGTATGCAGTAGGGGAAGGCTTGTATAAAGATAAATAGAGAACTTTCTCATCTGGAGTAAAACGTCTCCCTGCAGGTTTCTTTGCAAACTGCTTGATCTGCATTGCGAAAAATGTCTGAGCTGCTGGTGTCATTTTTCTTTCACCTTTTGATAAGCAGAAGATTTCATAATTTTTTCTGCCATCATCATTTGCATTCTTAACTTTTTGTTTGTGTTGCGAGCTTTGCGCAATTTAGCTTTTAATTCACATATTATGTCTTTCAGCTTCTTTTCTGTTGCAGTCAAAGGCATGGAGATCTTATAACAACCTGAAAAAAATTAAAATTAAATTATACATTGGATATTATTTAGAATATACATTAAAGAATATTTATTTTGGACATAACTAATTCTTTACAAGTCTTACTTAATTACTTATAGTATTTAATAATTATGTTGTTTTTTTTTTTACCTGGATTTGATGATATGTCTGTGTCCATTTGAACTGGTCTGGTAGAGACAGCTGTCTCCATTTGAAGTAAAGAACATGGCATTTCAATATTCATTACTGTACATAAGAAAAACAAAATTAAACATTGGATTGTGTAGATTACCAACAGTAAAAAATCATCAACAAAATTGGTCAATACTATTTTTGGCTGACAGTATATTTACCTGGCTTGGAAGATATATCTATGTCCGTTTGAACTGGTCTGGTAGAGGAGGCTGTCTTTATTTGAACTGAAGTAGATGGCAGTTCAACATTCATGACTGTAAGAACATAATAAACACAAATTTAACAATTGGGTTATTTACTAATTAAAAAACCGGCCAAGTACCACCGTAAAATATTGAACATTACATATTTAATTTAAAAAAAAAACTGGCTAAGTGTGTGTTCTGATACAAACTTTCACTGCAAGCCCAGCGCAACACATCATACTCACAGATGCATTTAACATTAGCATGTCAGTGACAGTACTTTTACCCCAACCAAAACTCGCTCAATGCACCTAAACAACTTACAAATATTATCAAGTCTTCTAATAATATCATAAAAACCCTCAAAATAATTTGACTAAAAGTCCTTGATGGTTTCTCCTATTATTCATTTCCATTATTATAAGTTTATGAAAAGTATCATTTACCTGGCCTCGAAGATAAATCTGTGTCCATGGGAACGTGTCTGGTAGAGGAGGCTGTCGCCATTTGAATTGGTGTAGATGGCAGTTCAATATGCCTGCGCTCACCAACATGCACACCTGAAATTTATAGGATGATTTATAGGATGATTTTTAAGGTATGAACACCTTAACCATTTTGGATTTATTTTTAGGAAGCCGTTATGTTCATCAATCAAATTTTAAAGAATTTTTGACTATGAAAATACAGTATTTGAAAGCAATTTCTAATAAGACTGAGTAACATTAATCTGCTTAAAAAAGCTGCTTCATGAAGTAAGTTTCTATTTTTAGATTGCATAATTTTGTATTTTACAAAACAAGACATGGTTAGATTATTTACCTTTAATATGTTCCATCAATAAAAAGTATAGTTTTTTAAATTCTGAAATTTTAGGTACCTGGAATTTCAAGTGTTGGAATTGCTAGTGCAGTTATTTTCATATTTGGAAATGTGTAAACATCTTCAAAATGTTTATGACACACTTTTCTGTTCTTATGTATGAATTCATTATCTTCTCCAATAATATCACCTCCAATTTTCATAACCCAAGTACGAAAACGTTCTAATTGAGCAGGATTGTTTGGATTTGGAAATCGGTGCAACGGCAATCCTAAAACATGATAATTAAAAACTTGTTACAAGATATTCACCAACCATAAAAAAGAAAATGTCGACACATTACCGGAGACACGTATAAAAATATACTCACACTCAGTCAGACTGAGACAACTTACCGCCTCCAAGTTTCATGGAACAGCCGGGAACACAACAAGACCTTTGAGCCATCACAAACTTTCGATTAAAAGAAAAAGTTCACGATTAATGTTCTAAGCAGACAATCTTCACATAAAGACGGAGGAACAAAGTTCAACTCAACACACCGAATGAAAATAAAACCGAGAAAACACGAAAATACAAGAAAATTATCGGGATAAGCGCATATACATCAACCGAAAAGAATCTTCAAAATAATGTCAAATTATCAAATATCAACATCACTAATGTCATCGTTATTTCATTGAGTTTTGGTTAAACTGCCATCTAGTAATATTCCTTCGATAAAATTACGAATAGCATTTTGTTTCTTGAAGCAGCTAATAGATGGCAGTGCTTACAGCGTACCGTGCCGTTTATTCTAAAATACCACAAACAGCATGGATCTTGCCACCCCAATCCTGTGACTCGCTGTGCGCCATATTTGAATATAGCACGAGATTTCCATAAAGAATATTGACTACATGACAAAAACATAAGTCCACCCCTGTGACCAAGCGTGATAGTTTGAAGAACCTCCCTCCCTCAGAACGGGTCACGAAATATGGGTACGTTCCCGTACTTACGATGTTTCTCAAAATGGCTAAATAACAACTTATCCTCAAATAATACATTTTCTTCAATTTTTGTTATTTTCTGCTGGCTTAAGAATTTTGGGTGAGGAAAATATTGTAGAGAAAGTTAGACCTGTATAAAAGGTGAAAATAAAAAGTATTATTTCTTTGGAAGTTCTTGTTTTGTTTTTGGTTCCTTTACTTCCTGGCTTAGTGTAAGTTCAAATAGAATGGAAAAATCCTCGAGCAGTTTGCTGCATTGGCTTGCATATTCGGGAAACCTCGAAGATACCCATGACCGCGCGGCGAACTGGCTAGTTCTGACGTGTTCATACTACCATATCCCAGTTTGCCCGAGCCTACTTATATGAACACGAGTGCGTCCTCGCGCAGTTGCGAGACTTCTTTAGAATATGTTGCACCATCTTGAAGCGCGTTTCTCGTTTCTGCTTTTTTGGTGTGAATTGCGACCAGTCTATTCACAAACGCTTCGATTCAGAAAGTTATGTTTCGCTCGCTTTCGGTATGCCAAAAAAAGATAGACATACGAGTATACGACTCGTTAAATCGAATCGTTTTTTTAATAAAGGGGCATAGGATGCTCGTGCCTGCGCGATGATTTTTCAATGTACAGAAAGTTGAAGCCTTAGAAAACAGCTCTTTATTTATTTATTTCTCCTCCTCCTCTTAGTTGGCATAAGACGGCCAGCACATCAAGCTATTACAATTTGTCTTTTTTTATGGTGGAAGCGCATTGAATAACTTTTTCATGAAATAGTTACAGCAATAGGGCTTAATGAACTGAGGGTTGTATATTGATGTTATGATATTCTGTAGCTACATACGTGTTACTGTCGCGACTCATTTTCCATCAATATACAACCTGAAACAGACCTGCAAATTGCCAATAACGTAAGAAAATTTGAATTTTGTGGGCTACCCTGACGCTTCCACCTTAATAGATTTTCAACTTTATCGCAAAAGTATTAGGTTCAAGGTTGATTGGGAAAATTTACGTAATGCTCCCCAGCCACACCATCATCGATTTTGCAGTTTAAGAATTCATATAACAGTTGTACGCAATGTGTACCGAATTAATACATACATAAAGATTTAAGTACATACCTTAACCTGAGGTTAACAAAAAGACATTCTGCGAAAACAAAACCGATTTCTAAAAAAACACTAAAAAAGTCTAAAATAACTTTACTTTCGGAAGTCGGTGGCAAAAAAGATACAAACAAAGACACCGACTTCCGAAAGTAAATTTAGTTAGTTTAGAAGTCAGTTTTGTTTTCGCAGAAAGTTTTTTTTATTTTACCTTTTTTAGTTGTAGTATACCACACAAATTCTTGTCATGAATTAGTTTTTACATTGTAACTAGAAGTTAGTTAAAGTACTCCTCAAGACGAAGCATACGAGCCCAAACTCGATGAGGTTTTGTCGTTTTAGAACGGCGTTCCTATGGCCACCGTCCAGCTCCATCTTCTGGCACTGGATACCATTTAGGACCAAAGTACTCGTCAAGACGAATCATACGAGCCCAAACTCGATGGGATTGTGTCATTTTATAACGGACAACCTGTGACCACCTTCCAGCTCCATCACCAGACCCTGGGTATCATCTAGAGACAAAGTACTCGACAAGATGAATTATACGAACCCAAACTCGATGGGGTTATGTCGTTTTAATGGAGTTCCTATGGCCACCTTCCAGGTCCATCATCAGACACTGGTTACCATTTAGGACTACAGTACTTGTCAAGACAAATCGAACGAGTCCAAACTCGACGGCGTTGCTTCGTTTTATTACAGAGTTGGTATGGCCACCTTCCAGCTCCATCATCAGATCGGCTCCATGTCATCATAATATTGCATTGTCTCGCGATATACACATGCGTGCAAAATTTCAGGTCAATCAGAAATCGGAAAGTGTGTCAAATTTAACTAGCAAGTATCACGCGACGTCGCGTGTACATCAGAGAGCGCCAGCACGCGAACACACAAAAAAAAAATACAACCGAATTGAGAACCTCCTCCTTTTTGAAGAAAGTCGGTTAAAAAAAGAGAGTACAATTTTTAACAACCACTTTGTTGTAAGTTGTTGTTGTGTCTACGTAAAATTTCTTCAAATATTACTTGAGGTTGCTTAGAAGATGCTTTACAGCAAGCCAAGAGGTTTTTTTATGTATGTTACCTGATTTCTCCCCCATTTGAGGACCGATTCTCAAAATTCTTTTTTATTTGAAAGATTATACTTCTGAGGTGGTCCCATTTAAATTTGGTGAAGATCTTATGCTGATCTTCGGAGATATACTATGGAACTCTTCAAAAATAGCCAGCAAATCTGTCGTGATTGCTGCATTCGCTTGGATGTTTATTGTATAAAAAACAACATCATGACATAACGTACGAGGGGGTACGCAGATGTGTACAATACACCCAGATTTCCATTTATTGGGGATAAGCCCATTACCATGTCATGTATTGTTCTTCATCTGCATCATTTTCCCAACTATTTTATGGTCGGCTTCCAGTCTTACCGGAAGCAGCTGAATACCAGTATTTTATACACAACACAATAGCCACGGCATAAGTTAGTAAAAAATAATTTCTAAAGCTATTGAGACATTTGCGTATGGTCATCAACATCTCATGACGCTGGAGCTAATGAAGGAAGGTACAACTCTTTAACGGTTAAGAGTTAGGTGATTTCTTGTTCTAGAATAATGTAAAGATAATGCCACTTGTCGATATCGATAGTTGATTTCTCTACGGACAACAGACTGAGTGCTAGAAACTAGAAGTATTAATCATTTTAACCGACTCTAAGAAAATAACTGTTTTTGTCATTTAGACGCGTATTTAATAATGTAAAATAAATTCTTATTCATTTAAAAGTTTTTATTCATTTTAAAAATGGAAAAATTTAAATAAAAACTTTTTTGAAAAAATAAAACCGACTTCAAAAAAAAAAAAACAAAAAAAAAATAACAAACGAAAACACAAAAAAGTGAAAAATAACTAGCTTCAGAAGTCGGTGACAAAAACACCAAATCAATTAGACAAAGGTCAAGCTTCGGAGTCGGTGACTTTTGTTTGATTGATTTTGTGTTTTTGTCACCGACTTCTGAAGCTAAAGTTATTTTTCACTTTTTTGTGTTTTCGTTTGTTATTTTTTTTTAAGTCGATTTTATTTTTTGCAAAAAAGTTTTTATTTATTTTTCCGTTTTTAGTTGTTCAATTTTTAACAACCACTTGTTTGTTGTAAGTTGTTGTTGTGTCTACGTAAAATTTCTACAGCAAGCCATAATTCAGTTGCCTGTACTTGTTAAGATACGTATATTTTCAAGTATGTAGGTACTAATTCGGTACACATTGCGTACAACAGACTGTGTTATGAATTCATAAACGGCTAAATCGATGATGGGAATAATGACGTGAAAATTTGACACTTTCGGGTAGCTTGATATGTTGGTCTGTTTAAACTGAATACGGACGTGGTAACCGTCTGTGCATCGGTGTCCCTTCCATCCTGTAACAGCCTTAAAAGTCAGTGGTTTGAGCTCCAAATCTATTCCACGACATTTTTCTATCGTAACGGCATTTATAGTATTTCGACATTGTACTTAAATAAAACCATTTAAGTGCATATTTCGACCCCATCGGCCATCCGTTCTACGAGCAACGTGCCTTGCCCTGCCCACTGACTGCCACTTAAGTTTGGCAATTCTTCGGGCTACGTCGTCGGTCGTTAGTACTTACAAGTGATACAAAACACCATGCTTTTGCAGATTTGAAGTGGCAGATAATTTTTATTTTTACACAATTAACATTTAGAGATATTAGAGATAGATTTTAGAGAGCGCTGTTTGCAACATAAAATAAAAAATTGGTCTTGTAGAGCAGGAAAATTATATAATTAGGAATTTTAAATCCAACAAATATTTTGTATAACCCTCTGGTTAGGTGGAGATATATAAAAGTACTCTGTGAGGTGGAGCGACAATCTCCGCTACCAGTATATATAAGATGCTCTGTGATCTCCGCAGAGCGGCTACTAGCAGCCGGATGAGAGTTGCCGAGAATCGAGAGTGAGAGAGACCTATCTCCAGCAATACTTTAGACTGATGACTTGATGAAACGACATCTTAGATAAAATATTCTCAGGAAAATTAATCACAACTTTTTTCCCAATCACAGAAAAATATTTTTCATAGTCTGGCAACTGTTTCCCACCATCAATGTCAAAGCCTAAACCGTCAATATGGGGGGTCAAGCCAGAACTAGATAGAAGTAAGTCTAAGAAGTAATTATTCTGAGCCATAGAGTAAAGTAATATTGTTCTGAGCTGAGCACGTGGTGACATCTTAAATTCTGTACCAAAAAGTTATGCAGCTAAAAAGTCTAGATGGCAGGTATCGGTACCTAGAACCATTAGACAGTTTTACGATTCTTTCTTTATCGTGTGGTTAGTGCCTAAACTGGTGTCAGAGTTTTTATGCCGCCCATGGGCAGTATTATGATAATTATTGAAGAAATAAATTATCTATATTTATGTAAACTTTTAAATAATATTTAATTAAAATATTAAATCTGGCTTTACGGAGTTACAATAATTAAAATCATGAATACAACCCTTTAATTTCAAATAATGACTCCCATTCAATAACTATTGCATGATTAAGTCATTGAATGGAACGGGACGGACGCGAGCGAATAAACAGCAGTCACTAGACGGTGTGGCTACCGCTCGCAACTGGAAGGAGCCCGCTACACATCCTCGCACCGCTCAGCGGCCTAGCACACCTCTGGTGGAATAGCTCACACCGTTCCACAATGAATTTACAGGGTTGTTTTGATGATTTTAATGATTATAATTCTGTAAACGTATACGTGTTATATCGTGAATCAATAAAATAATCGTGAATCAAAATGTCATTTTTTTTTTTTTTTCTTTCGCCTTTAATAAGGCAGGCATCAATCTATAGACCATTCAGCCTCGTCATATTTTTGTATTCTTCTAATATAAAATAAAAGTAAGGCCAAAGCCAAGTCATCAGTGAATTCTTATCTTAATATCATTTAATCAAGGCATGTGCCATGTCTTCTTTTTTTTATAGTTAAATGTTTCGCCAATCCAAGTCAAATAATGTTCCACATACAGCCTGACAAATTGCAAAGAACGTAAATTTGAATTGCGCGGGCAACCCTGAAAGCCCGGCCCCGGCCCTGTGTAGTCCGTGAAATTCAAATTTACTCACGAATTATACTTGGAACCGCCCCCGTATTCACAAACGTTCGGATTCAACTTCGATTCGGAAAGTCGTATGTCTATCTTTTTTTGGCACTACGAAAACGAGCGAGATAGACATACGACTTTCCGAATCGAAGTTGAATCCGAACGTTTGTGAATACGGGGGCTGGTGCATTCACCTTAGGGTGGAAGCGTTAGGGTTGCCCGCGAAATTCAAATTTTCTTACCTTTTTTGCAATTTGTAGGTCAGTGTCAGGTTGTATGTTGATAAAAAAAATGAATCGTGCCACTAATACCTATGTAGTTACAGAGTTATAATAATTAAAATCATTAGTATAAAACCCTCTAAGTTCAAGGAGGACTTCGTGAAAGTGGAGAGGAAGAAGCCCCCTAGTCGGAACCAGTGCGGGACCGCACTGGTAGGACCCAATGTGCTGCGTCCGGCAATACCAACGACGCAGCTTCATGTGTCCCGGCTACATCACACCACGAAGGTTGAGGAGATCGTGGAGTATATCCGATCGAAGACCAGCTGGACCTTGAGGGTTGAGAAGTTGGAGTCGCGCCACAACACGAATTTCAAGTCGGTCGAGGTGCGAGTTCTGACTCGTCATATTGAGACCTTTCTTAGGGAAGAGTTTTGGCCGAAGGGTGCCATGTACCGACGTTTCCGCGGAAGGCTACGCGACACCACGCACTCTATACCCATATATTAAAATGATGCTCTGTGACTAAAAACAAACCGAAAACATGCAAAACGTAATGAATCAGTTTTCTTTTGACAGTTTTGAACGTTAGGTTTACATACTCTTTGGTTTTGTTCTGGTTTTGTTTTTATGGAATTCGATTAAATAATTAACTTAAAATCAAATTAACTCAAAATAAAATTTTAGTACGTAATTTAAGTCTTAAAAATTAAACTAAAACAATGAAAATTAAATTTTTAACAACTATTGGGTCTAAGTAGCTTTGTAGAGACATCTAGTATGTACTATGTGACTTAAAAGTTAGGAATAGGAATAATAGATGGCGCACCAAAAAATTGCGGTGTACTTGTAACATTTTATATTATAGTACTCTGTGACTTGTAAGCAAAAGTCCCCCCTTTGCCTCTTGTCCGTTTGATTTCTTGCTATTTTGGAGAAATACATATACCAAACGGTCATTGAAATTTTACATTGCAAACAGCAATCTCCGTCTTGAAATCAGTTTTTAATGGTTTTCACAAAGAGAAATCGAATTGATTGATTGAAATTGTACAAGCTCATTCATAATAGGTAGGTATAAGAAAAAGTGACAGTGTTCAGTTATCATGGAAATCACTTTGGATGTCTTTACTCTCAACTGTTGGTAAGTTTGCTATCACTTTCACCATTTTACTTTATTAAATGGTCATGTTCCTGCATACATTGTGAAGTTACTATCGTCACTTGTCCTTAGACACTATCATAAATAACAGTTAAGTGGTAATAAGTAAACTGGTTGTTAAACAAATTCAAAACAAGTAGACTTCATCACAGCCTATAGCCACAGCCAGATGAACATACATAGGTACACACATACATACCTGGACCTCATAAGTAAAACAAAAAAAAAACAGTTGTTCTAATTCAAATCTAATTAATTGTATCACAGTCCAGTTTGTTAATTAATCTGTTTAAAAACTGCCTCATTTAGTTAATAACCACATTTACAGGGGTATACCAGGAGTGTCGAAAAACCGGAAGGAGCGTTTTGAAGCAATAGCCAAATATTTACAAAAGAGCGCACATAGTATAGTTTGTTTGCAAGAAGTATGGAGTGAAAATGATTATTTGTATTTGAAGAATAGCTTGAAAAGCAATCTACCATATTCACACTACTTTTTCAGGTAACAACCATATACTATTTTGCCATTAGAGGCAATATTACCTCTACCTTGATACACAGTAAATGTATATAGTGAGCTATGCTAAATGGTTTTGTGAAATAAATATGAAACAAAAGTAAGTTACCACTATACTTAGAATGTAACTAACTACATTGAGCAAAATTATTTTAATAAAAATTATGTTTCAGTGGAGTGCTTGGGTCAGGCCTATGCGTATTTTCAAAATGGTTAATGCGAGATATCTTCTTTCACCAGTGGCCATTAAATGGCTATATTCACAAAGTTCATCACGGAGACTGGTTTGGAGGCAAAGGGATTGGTCTTTGCCGTATTCAGCATGGTAATAGACTCATTAATGTATATTGCACACATGTAAGTAGTAAGTCAATATTTCATATAATTCAAATTATTTCTAATCCTGGAAGATAAGCGACACTTCCCTATTATGGTAAATGTGCTATGATTTGTTTGATAACATTGTAGCAGGAGACAGTGCTTCCAGTTTTTCTGTTAGTTTATTATTTCAATGTGTTTATACTATGTCTCACAATCTCATGAAACTGTATCTAAATTCAGTAACATAAATGTTTATCTGAGAAGTTAACCATGACATAATACTTTATTTATGATCAGTCATTGTAAAATTAGCTTATTTATCAGTAGCAACCCACCCCGGCTTCGCACAGGTGCAATGTCATACATAAATAAACCTTCCTCTTGAATCCTAAATAAAAAACCGCATCTATATCTTGTAGTTTTAAAGATCTAAGCATACATAGTGACAGACAGTGGGAAGCGACTTTGTTTTATACTATGTAGTGATGTTTATGGGAGGCATAAACAAATAAGTATGGCATTTTTTAGGGTTCCGTAGCTGAATGGCAAAAAACGGAACCCTTAAAGATTCGCCATGTCTGTCTGTCTGTTGGTCTGTCTGTCCGTGTATGCCACAGCCACTTTATTCCGAATCTATTAGGAGGGGAATCCTAATAGTTTCGGAATAAAGTGGCTGTGGCATACATGGAACTGAAACTAATTTTTTTTTTTCATCATTCCTTTACGTGCGTCTTTGAAAATGACATTAAGGTTCCTAAAACTATTTTTTCTCAAAGACAATTGTTTGAAAGATAGACACTTCCAAAGTGATAAAATGTGTCCCACCCGCCCTCTAATTCCTAAAGTAAGAGGAGGAAAATTTTGATAAAATTTAGGATTGTAGAATGTAAATAAAACTTTCAACCAAAGTTGGTTTGAATTATGATTTGATGTTTAGTTTTTGAGATATGGGACTTTTTCAACAAACTGGAACAGTAACTTTGTTTTTCATTATAATACTATGAAAAACAAATTAAGTTTTGCTGTTGAATATAAAACAATACAACATATATGAATGAGCCTACATTATATTTTTATTATATTGTTTTGTGCTATGGAACCCTGTGTGCATGTGAGTACGACTCGCACTTGGCCGGTTTTTTTTTCAGGCGTGCAGCAATGAAACAATCAGTTATTGCAGAAAATATAATCTGAATTAATAATTAAATATAGCTGTTGAAAACCTGATACTCGTATTAAAGCATAAATAACAAAACATGTCTACAATGCAGTTTTCCTATTTCAGCTCCATGCAGAATACCATGAGGATGACATCTATTTAGCACACCGAGTGCTGCAAGCATACTCAACAGCGCAATTCGTTAATTTGACTACTACTCCTGCTGACATATCTATATTAGCAGGGGATCTGAATACTGCACCTGGAGATTTATCATTCAGGTAAGGATTGGTTTTTATCTTTTTCCTCTGCATGTGTTTTAGAGTAAATTACTAATTCGAAGACTAAGAAAGAGTCTTCTCATTTTATCTTTATCATGATTTTCCTGCCCTCGTCCCATTCTATTTGGGGTCGGCGCAACACGTTTTCTTCTTCCATTCTCCCCTGTCAGACGTCACGGCATCATTTACTCCTTTCTCTTTTATATAATTCCTCACTCCTTGATCTTCCTCCCCCTCAATCCATCAATATTTACCTGAATATTCTTTGGTTTTTCAGGTTAATAACTCAACTTCCCGCACTTCTGGATCCTTATGAAAAGGACCCTGACTTGAAGGACTCAGTGGAACCAAAGGCATTTGGAACTAGCGACAGTCCTAACATTAGTTATGCGGACCCCAAACAAGTCAAGATTTGTCCTGAAGGAAAGAGAATAGATCATATTTTGTATAAACTAAACCCTGCTTGGGAGGTATGTTTGTTTACCATTCTATGTATGTTCCAGGCTTCTTTTGTAAATGATTTAATTTATTTTTTATTTTTCAGGTTGCAGTAACCAATTTTGGCAACCCATTACCTGACCGAGTGCCAGGCAAAAAATTTTCATACTCGGACCACAATGCAGTTTCTGTACAGTTACATGTAAAACCAAGTGAGAATACCTCAGAAAAAGGCCAATGTATTGCCAAGTGCAACAGTAAACTTGAATTTAATGAAACTGCTAGACAAGCTATTCAAGTTTGCAAGGAGGCTATGGCCAACTTATCTTATTTTAGAATATTATATTTAACTATTGGTGGAATGATACTCATGTTCCAGATTGGTACAGTTGGTTATTGGCCCACCAGTATGTTTTACGATATTATTAAAATATTTGTTACTGGCCTTAGCTTCTACTATCTCATACTGGGATCAATATGGTACAAAATTGAATTGAATTGTTTAAAAGCTGGAATGAGTGTCTTAGAAAATTCCTGTAGGACGAGGATTCCCAGAAACCAAATTGAGAAAGAATAAAATTAAAAACATTGCTTAAGCAGATAAGTAATCAAACATAAATGCATATCAACAGTTACTTATATGTATATGTAGATATTTTTAAAGAATTTATGCATTCCGCTTTTATGGCAATTACGAGATTCCTAAGAGGCTTATATTTGCATAATATTTTTGATTAGATAAGAAGTACAGTAGAATTTAAACAAGTAGGTATTATTACCAGTTAAGCGGGGTCTGAAGGTGCATATTGGGAAAGTACACAAACACTCACAACTCATTGTGGAAAACCTCAAAATTCAAAAACTCCGTTCCAGTAAGTACTAAAGCGAGTTCCTTGTAGCCCAAAATTTAGCAGGTTGCGTGCGCCTTGCCGGCCGGAAGAACGCTAAGTGCTTGGGAACAACAGCTCACCTTTCCTATTGAATCCTTCATGTGCAAACGAATTTGACAACCAAAAATACTTTAACAGCACAAATAAAAGAAAATTGTAACATTTCGGCTCAAGTTTTAGATCCAAAATTACCGTCACAGAAGTCATTTTGAATCTTCACCCAGAAGAGTGAAGAGGTACATTGAGATATACCTTACCCTAACTTGATTTTAACGTTTTTTTTAACGTTTCTACCAGGCCCACCTGGTGGAAACGTTAAAAAAAACGTTTAGTAGAAGTTAGGGTAAGGTGACATTAACAGATTCTCTTCAGTAGCGATGTCGGTGGCACCATGCTCTCCAGAAACACTTTTGGCTCTGGAGGCCAAACACCCTTTTTTTTTTCGGATGGGAAATCATCAAATGACTCCTCCCGCTCTAGGCTGAGCAGGAGGGAGTGTCAGACTTTTACTGACTAAAACCCATCCATGTTCCTTCATCGCCCTTTGTGTTCCGGGGCCACGTTATCTCTTTCGAACAGTCCCGCAGCCCCGAGGCCAAACACCCTGCCTTTGGTTTTCCGACCCTCCTGATTCGGACTTTCATTCTCTCACCATTACAGGTCGAGAGTTGGTCACACCCGAGCTCGTGGCTAAATCATAACAGCAGCTCGGGTCCATCTTCAGGTTAAGCCGCGCTTGCCTAGGTTGGTACATGGATGGATGACCTGACCACCTACCATTAACCGAGTTTCCTCCGTGCCTCTGAAAGCTCGTTAAGCCGTTGATCCCGGCTGTCATAAGTAGATCTTTGACAGTCGTTACGGGTAGTCAGTGGTCCCAAAAGTCTGACAATCAGTCATACCAAGGGGTATCGTATCACCCAGTACTAACTGGGTTGTGGGGGTCAGATAGGCAGTCGCTCTATATAAAATACTGGTATTCAGCTGCTTCCAGAGATGATGAGTTGGTCACACCCGTTTGCTCCATCCGGAGCGGCTCCGCCGCCGGCCTTGACGGCCTAAGTTCAAAAGGACCGAATCTGTTCAGGCTCCGGGGAAGCTGGTGAGATGCTCTTGAAGGAGCTTACAGTTTTGATTAATCTTATGCTTTTCGGCAAGGTGAACGAGACCGTCATCGATTGTCTGGGGGCCTAAAATGGCTGCTTTATCAGAATCATTAAATGAAAAACGTTAAAAATTTAAAATTCTTAAAATGATCTTTATGGTTATAACCACAAAGTCCATTTTAAAAGTTTTAAATTTTCGCAAAAAGGATGGCGGCATTCGTCCCATTGCCGTCGGAACTACTAACCGTTGAATGGCAGCAAAGATTGGCTGTAAATTTTATGGTGAGGCTGTTTTAGAAATATTTCAGCCTCTGCAGCTTGAATACGGCTCCAAGGGGGTGTGCGAGGCTGCCGTACACGCTTTGTCGACCTACCTAAATTCTGGCAAAGGTGAGGTCATCCTGAAGGTTGACATAAAGAACGCCTTCAATTTAGTGAATAGGGACACCTTGTTAAAGAATTACCTAAGTACCCGAAATGTGTAGTTTTTTTTGGCAATGGTACAGGCACCAATCTAAACTACTGTATGGCGACCTTTTGGAATCTGCTGTTGGCTATCAACAAGGTGACCCTCTCGAGACAGTGATTTTTAGGGTCCCGTACCGAATGGGTAGAAACGGAACCCTATTATACTAAGACTCCACTGTCCGAGTGTCTGGCTGTCTGTCTGTCACCAGGCTGTATCTCATGGACGACCGTGATAGCCAGTCAGTTGATATTTTCACAGATGATGTATTTCCGTTGCCGCTACAACAACAAATACTAAAAACAGAATAAAATAAATATTTAAGGGGGGCTCCCATACAATAAACGTGTTTCTTTTTTTTTAGCTAATGGTACGGAACCCTTCGTGCGCTAGTCGGATTCGCACTTGGCCAGTTTTTAGGTTCTCCACCCAATTGTTCGACGGCTAAATTCCAATTTTAACGTTTGTTACCTTGATGATGGAACCTTGGGAGGCGATGTAGATTCTGTTTTAAAAGATCTAAAGGGATTTGAGTAATTTTGTATGAATCAGTGGCATGATTTTTTTTCACAGAGGTTGACATATAGTTCTAGATTTTTAAGCATACTTTGAATAATAAGACTGCACAGTTAATTTTTTCAGTATCTTATTCCTAACACTGGTCGTAGCCAGCTTGTTTACAGCTTGTGCTAAGGATGTTTAATATTACCCGAAAAAAAAAAGGTTTATTTTTAATGTTATTGCAGTAAGTATTGAACACGTCATAATAGATTCTAAAATGTTAATTTATTATTATAATAAAGAGTTCACTTAGGTACTGATTTTTTTGTATCATAATCTACTAACTTCGTGAAACCTAAAGTCTGTTTTTAATCTCGAGACTAAATTGACACATGCAAATGTATAACTTACAATTACTGCCAGCTCTTGTGTGTAGTGTTGTAGGACGACACCGGTTTGTCGAATCGTAACTTTTTATATTTATCTGAGGATTAGAAAAAAAAGTTACAGATGCCATCAGTGTTGTTAATACACGGTAAAACGGATACATAAACCCTTATCTCTTACAAAACGGTAGAACTTTTAAAAATTACGGCAGTTATTGGAACTTGACACCACATTTAATAGGAATAACACTGACGCCGTTTTATTTATCATAAAAAACGATACCACTGATTTTATTTTCGGCAATTTACGGTAGTGGCACGTCACTATTTAAGAATTTTCAAAAAACTGGCAACCCACGAAATGTCAGTTTAGTCTCTGAGATTAAAACGCGCTAGTAACACGTATGGAGTTACAGAATTAACGACTAACTAACTAAGTTAATAATCTCAAAGAGTGACTTTTTCATGAAATAGCTATTGAATGTGATTATATGAACTTGGAGAGCTGTATTGATGATTTGAATGATTATAATTCTGTAACTCCATACGTGTTACTGGCGCGATTCATATTTTCATCAACATACAACCTGACACTGACCTGCAAATTGCAATAAACGTAAGAAAATTTAAATTTCGCGGGCTACCCTTGCGCATCCACCTTAAGCGCTTAATACACTGAATTTAGTTGTTTACTTTACTGAATTTAGTCGTCTAAATTCAGAAGCAACTTTGGAAACAAATTAGAAGCTTCTGATCACACTGTCCTAAATTTAGTTACTGAATGAATCAGCGCGACGAAGTCGGACGTGTCGTATACGAGGATGGCTTCAGTATTGTCCAGACACCAAAAATATGGCCTTTGCCTAGCCCTGGCCTTGGCACAATTAAAATATAAAAAGAAGAACATGGGTGAAGGAATATATATTACTGCGCGGAAAGTTAGCAAACATGGACATTAATTTATGAGTGTTTTAGAACCAGCGGACTTCAGAAATTATCTACGAATGGATTCGAGATCGGTGAACAAGATTTAATAATGTGTCAAAACATTATTAAATCTTGTGACACCGTTTATTCAAAAGCAAGATACTATCCTATGAGACGGTATTAGTACAAAAGAAAGATTGGTCGTAACAGTAAGATTTCTTAACAGGAAATTCGTATCAAGATTTAAAATTCATTTCTCTAATATCCCAACTCCCGCTGACAAAAATTATCCCAGAAACACGTTGGGACAACAAATTTTTTATTCGGAAACACAAAACAAATACGTTCTCCACGCACGAAGAGCCATAGCGACTGAAATCAGTAACTAAATGCGATTACGCCTTCCTAAATGCGTTTCTAATTAGGCTTCTAAATGATTCAGTCAGTCAGAAACCATTCTTGCTTCTGCATTTAGGATGCTATCTTGCTGAATGCGATTATACTTGACTAAATTCAGTAACGACTGAATTTAGACGACTAAATTCAGTGATGTGTAATAAGCGCTTTACTCTTACTCCTAATTGCACAAAACCAATGACTGAAATCTTTTGATCCATAGCAAGAACACTATTTGTAGGAAAGTATTTAGATCCAAATAGGAAAATACAGTAGTATATGCTAAACAAATATTTTATTTCTAAAACTTAACATTATTTACAATTACATAGTCAGATTAACGTAAATATCACAATTTATACTAATATTATTATTCATAGTAATAATATACGATGTTATTGCAGATCATAAAATATGTATATCTATACAACAAAAAATAATCAATTCAGGATAATTCGTACTTTGGTTGTAAATTAAGGAATGTAAAATTTAGTTATCAATATTTTGACAGATATTCCTGTTGTGATGCATTCTCGATTAGATTATATAAAGCAATATTAAGTAGCACCGAGCCACTATAATCGATATCCCTATTATGCAAAATGACTATCACGCTTTATACTTTAGGGTCGTCTTTAGCTTGATCATCGAGGTCAAGTAAAGGTTCTGTTTCAGAGTTCGTTGACACCGCAGCTACAGTGCTTTCAAGCGATCCGTAGGCAGACGGCCTCACTTCCACTTGCGGTGGTTCCAGGTCCACAGTAAGGTTCGGAGCCGAACTAGACGGGATTGGCTGCTCGCTCATCAATCTAGTACTTTCGTCGTATCCACGCGCCATGTGATACATCGATTTACCTCGAAGTCTTCGACTGAATGAGCTCCCTGTGGGAAAAGAAAATAGGCTTCGGTTTATATTTTTTAAATAATCCTATTAGTCAATGCGCTAGGTATCATATGCATTTTTGTAGGGTTTGCTGTTACCCCAAAGGGTCCACCCAAAAAATGTATGGGTTGCAAATTGTGTTTTAAGTCCCATGTAATATGGGGCAAGCCTATTACCATCAACCGGGCACCAATCCAGACTCCATGTCTGCTACTAAGAATTTTCTGATGGAAAACCCAATAACACTTTGCCCGACCTGGGAGTCGAACTCAGAACCTCATACTCCGTCGGACTTGCGACCAATAGACCAACGAAGCTATTATGTGCATACAAAACTAGACTCAGCTGGCTGGTACTGAGACTACCCCAATAAAAAATCTAATAACGCTAAACGCTACCCCATCGGGTATACTTTCCACCCCGGGACCGCAGCAGTCATGCTTGTAATCATTAGAGTAACGAGGCAGTCAATTTATTATTGCATCATACTTATTCGATTATACTGACGTCCAAAGCCCAAATACAAAGTTAGTAAATGACAAAGTTTTATACAATTGAATTCCTGTGAACAATGTTGGTCTTCATTCTTCTATTAACCTCATCAATACCTTGATTTAAGTTTTCATAATTTCTCAATCTCAATCCATACTATTAACTCTATCTATCACCTTTTAACGCCTTACGGCCATTTATCCATTGATGAAATTTGACAGGTAGAGTAGATTGGATGGCATACTGATATACCGGTATTGCTTTCTCGTGAATTTATTACCGACCGCCACGCCAGCGAGCGAAACCGCAGACAAAAGCTCATAATAATAATGGAGCCTACAAATCAAAGCCGCCGGGCATGTCGGCAATTTTCGTACAGGCACAGTTCACATGCCGCCGACATATTATGTGGCGGCTTTGGTATGTAGGTTCCGTAAGAAACCACCTAGGAACATACCAACAACACCAAGGTGCTCAGAAATATCTCTCTTGACATCGGACACATCCCACATCGCGAGGAACGATCCAAGGCATGACGGCGATGGATTCTGTGGCGACACATACGGTTTGTACGAGAAACTGTAGTGATGAGCTATCGCTGCTAAGAACATTTCTATGCATATCAAAAAGTCCTGTAAAAAATATCTTTATTAGACACAATTTTATTGAACCTGATTGAAAAGGTCAAGGTAGCAAACAAGAACTATAGATCTTTGATAAGAACATTGTACCTATTGATTAGGTACTCATTGGAGGTAGATTTCAAGGCCGACTGGTCATTGACATAAAAATGTTGAATAAATTTAAATTAAGTATCCATGGGAAACTTACCTGCAACTTAGAAGACATGATTTTTATCTTATCAGTATCTGATATATCGAATATAGTAGATATTACGCCGCAATAAACTAATATGTTAATTATTACTCCTTGGCTGGAAATAAGACACATTATTCATTCGTTAATAACAATTTAAAGACAAACATACACACACCTGTTACATAAACACACAGTAAAATTTTCTATCTCCAGTATTTCGAGTCCTTCCCCTCCAGCTGGCGTTGAAAAATTCCACCCTGTATAATAAAATAGAAGACACCAATTTTCATGTCCACTTTCTAACTTTTTTTGGTGTGAAAAAAACGGTTGTATTATATTTAAAAATACTTACAAGAACGAGAAGAAGACCACAGCTTTTATACATAAGAATTTACCAATAGGCTTCATAGGTTTTAATTCAGCTTTATTTGCTCTGTAGAACAAGACAAGGCAATACATGGCGACAAATTGTGATAGATTGTTGATAGCTATCATGTATGGGAAGGCGACTTTTGGGCTGAAGTCGCTCTCTCCATAGACCCCAGATAGTTCACATATCATTGATATTACTGTTGATATGGGCCTCACTACTGTGTATTGAAGAATTCCATGCTTGCAGTTATGGACAAATTCTCTGAAATAAATAAACAAGTTAATGTTAATTATAATTATCTAAGGAATAGCTTAGTGTAATCATAGTTTTATGTTTAAAAAACTGTTTTCACATGGTGATTTTTCCCGTATCTCACCCTTAGACTTCATGGAAAAGGAGATTTGGCTCATTGATTAAGTAGGTACTTATTATTATTAGGTAGGTATTTAAATCACACAACATCACGGATTCCGTAGCCGAATGGCAAAAAACGGAACCCTTATAGATTCGCCATGTCTGTCTGTCTGTCCGTGTATGTCACAGCTACTTTATTCCGAAACTATTAGGACTATACAGTTGAAACTTACTTAGGTAGATGTATTCTGTGAACCGCTTTACGATTTTTATACAAAAATAAAAAATATTTTTTACATCAAACCTATTAATAAGTGCGGGGTCTATAGATAGGTCTTTTAAAATGACATTAAGGTTCCTAAAACCATTTTTTCTCAAAGTCAATCGTTTGAATGATAGACTCTTCCAAAGTGGTAAAATGTGTGTTGTGTACATTGGGCAATAAATAAATAAAATGTGTGTGCCCCTCCTCTAATTTCTAAAGTAGCTAAGAGGAGGAAAATTCTGAAAAAATGTAGGATTGTAGAACGTAAATAAAACTTTCAACCAAAATTGGTTTGAATAAGATTTGATGTTTAGTTTTTGAGATATGAGACTTTTTCATCAAACTGCAGCAATAATTTTGTTTTTCATTAACATACTATGAAAAACAAATTTAGTTTTGCTGTTGAATGTAGTTAAATGTAAAATGAAAAAAAAATGTACAACATATGAATGAGCCTTCAAAATATTTTTATTATAATGTTTGGTGCTACGGAACCCTGTGTGCGTGTGAGTACGACTCGCACTTGGCCGGTTTTTTTTTAGTTATATTAGTTTAGTTGGCAGATACAAAGGTATCACTGTATTGATTGCTGCTCATTACTGAATTACGTGTACCAGTATTAGGTATTCATCTTTATCGTGTGGTGCTTAGGCTGGTATTATATCAATATCTATAGAATAATTAGAGGCAATAAGCAGTAGTACTACATAATACTTGTTTAAGTTTAAATGTTGTATAATTATTTTGAATTATCATTAACTGTCCGTATTATACTATTCACATATTGCAATGTGTTTATCATCTCCTTTAGATTAATAATAACAGCAATTATTTTATCATGTGCTTAATGCTTGACTGCTTTAAGTGATGTTACCTATGTCATTAAGCTACCAAATTAACAATTTTTTTATTTTATATTGTGATAATACACAATCACAAGTAAGGGTGTAGCAGAGACTGATAAATACCCATGTTATAATGTTTACATAAATTTTTTTTTGTCTATTTTTTAACAACAATATTTTTTTTTGTGACAGCAATGTATACTTAACAGACATATGACATTTGTTTTAAAAGGTTGCTAAACAGCTGATAATGTGTGGATAAACAGGTGTACAATGAACTATTTATTTCAAAGTTGAATCAAAGGTAAAGGCCCAAACCCACCGCTGCGCATGCTGTGTACGGACGCGACGCACTTTAGCTGTGTGGATTCATTTATTTGACAATGTGGGTCCACGTTTCCACTGCAGTACACACTATACACCCACAACTATGTACAACTGTAGCGTGTGTTTCGCCCACTGCGTATATCTCAAAACGAGCTATGTGAGCGCCTTTTTGGAGCAACCCACGCATGAATGTACCAATGACGCAAATTGATGTCTGTGGTTTGCAGTGGACACAATCACATACATTTTCATGCAAAGCGAAGCTTAACACACATGCGTGGCCTATCCGTGCGCCGTGGTGGGTATGCGCCTTTAGATCTAGATTTTAACAAATAAAAACTACATTTCATAGAATGTTTATAATTTTTTTTTAAGAAAAAGTTATATTTCAAAATTGGTTTTGACTTGGTAATTTGGGATGGCTGTTGATG
Source organism: Eugnorisma glareosa (assembly GCA_947578425.1). Lineage (NCBI taxonomy): Eukaryota > Metazoa > Arthropoda > Insecta > Lepidoptera > Noctuidae > Eugnorisma > Eugnorisma glareosa. The sequence goes on along the minus strand of OX387970.1, from coordinate 14,632,646 downwards.
ACTCACATTTACACGCAGCCGGAGTTTTAAATAACAGTAATTTAACAGTTTTTGAAGCTATAATACGGAAAAAGGATAAAGCTGCATTAGCTGAAACCTAACAACGGCTCAATATTGCTTACCTTCCCATTTCCCATGGTGTTAAACAACATAAAGGGAATATGTGATAAACTTGAGGTTTTGTTTCCAAGAGTGCCTCCAAATCGTGATCTTCATTAAGATAGTTCAACAAATACTTCATAAAATTGTAAATTACATAAGCTTCGTAACATTCTCTTAGAGAATCAACATAAATTGACTGCTCTGGGAATTCCAGGCCTATCCAGGCATTTAGAGCATATATTGGTACCATCCATAATATTCTGAAATTATTAAAAATCGTTTTAACATTAACATATGAAATGAAGTTGCGTATGTTTAGGGAAACTGTTTTGACATTGTTTACAAATGAATCATCTTAATTACAGTTTGTATATCATAAATATTAGGTTGTTAGCAAGGTTCCAGTAATTGAATCATGTTTTAGTTGTTCAGAATAACGTAATGATAAAAATTAATGTGATTAACAACTAAACAACTTACCTTATAATATGTTTTTGTAATATTGGTTTGGTATAATGAACAACATGTTGTGTTATTTGCCATATGGAGATAGGTACGGCGAGAAGAACAAATCCTCCCGCAACCAAAGACCCTTGATCGGATTTATTGAACCCATTGTTTATTGAATGGGCTATTAGTATCGGTACTAATACTATAATTAATACTACATACAGTGCGATCAATAGAGGCCTAATCCAAAGCCGCCACTGCCTTAAAAAGGATATAATTGTGGAAGAACACATTTTAAAAACGTAACTGTTGTTTACCCTTTACGTGCCAAACATAATACTTAGTTTAGTTATTGATGTAGCAAATAATCATTCTATAAATTAGTGTCCATGGGCACAGTAACAGCAAATTACTTAATCCGTTAATATTTTAATGAGATTAACACTACACAGTATTTCACAATGATAAAATTTCCGAGGTCTTCTGTTTTGTCAGCCAGCCCACTACTGAAGTACCTGTGCAGTGTACAACCAACTGACAGTGACGTGACACTGCCAGTGACAGCTGACCTACAGATGACAGTGTTGCCAACCATAGTAAAAGATATATTCATAGCTTTTCACAGAGCATGGAACTAATAAGTAATAACTGATCATGGAGGTATCAATGAGGGCTATCGTTTTTCAGCTCACCAGGTGGCACCACTTTCGTTTATGGTCATGTCAATAATTCTATTTAATACTTTAAAGTACCAATAACTTCCTAAAAAGTTTATTTTAAAAACAACACAGTGTAAACTTCAGATACCTTTATTTACAATATTCTCGCTAAAATTAGCAAGCATGAAATATTTAAAAATCATTTTACCTCCAAGTACTAACCAATAAGATCCTAAGTTGCTACTTAAAATCTTCAAGCCATAATTAATCAGGTATAGCTCAATTAAGACCACAATCGTGAATATTAGTAAAAGTACGTGATAAAAAAGCACGCAACGCGTGAACTTTCTATGACATCTGACGACCTTGCGCTACACTAGCGCCTCTACCGGCGAGCTCACACGTGATAAACATTCGAAACACGTACCATCTCACCATACTTCGGCACCACTCAACCACCACCCCAAAGCAATACGTGTACCAGCCAATGGGTTGTATACTGTTTTATAGACAAAAGTTCTAAAGAATTTCGTTTCATATAAATATTTTCTCTTATTATTATTTCATAGAATAATCACTATGCAGAATATTTACTTCGAATATTTTTGTTACTATTTTTTTTTCTATATTCATATCATAAAATAATAAATCAAATATTATTTGTACTCATATTGTTTATATAATATAAAAGTTATTACCAAGAAAAACATTTTATCGAGTGGCTGTATACAAATGTTTCAATTCATAACTTTGTCAAGTGGCATATCTTCAAATTACAACACCGCGTCCGCAAAAACAATGCGGGTAATCCTGTTATTCTCATTAATAATAGTGACTTCATTATGCACGTACGTACTGTGTTTATTTTGAGGTTGAGTCGGAGTGCCTTAACCCTTCGTGTGCTGGAACATAGATCTACGCGAGACACAATAGGTTTTTAATTGTGTCTTTCTCGTATACTCGGAATACGAAAGGTTAATTTTATTACTGCAACCAATTTCGACGTAGCGCTTGCCGGCCGCTGCCGCGGCACCGCTCGCTACGCTCGCTCGGCTCGCGCGTAGTTGGTCACTGTTCTAACCTAACCTAACCTATTTGGTCGAAATGAACGGAACGTTTTAACGTCAAGGTAATTATCAAAATGTGGTAATAAGGCGTAGTCGACGTAGCCCAGCTACGCGGCGCTCCTATTTCTGTCTGCAGGGTTTAAAGTAACCATAACACGAAGGGGATCACTCGCTCTCTAGACCCCGCCATCCCCTTCGAACCTAACCTGTCCGGAGTTGGAGTGCCCCAAGTCTTGAGCTCGTTTCGCTCGCTCTTGCATGCTAAATACCTTTGAAAAATACACCGAACAAACATAATTCTACTGTTTGATAAGTTTATTAAATAAAAAAACGTTAAATTCATTCAATTGTATTTCTGTGAAATATGTTTCATTCTAGTAAATAGTCGATATAGCAATAATATTCGTAATAAAAATACAAGAACCAAATATTAAATGAAACATTTTCCGCGAAACAAAATTCTATGAAACTTCTATCTGCGAAACAAGGGGACACCCTGCCAATGATAATACTATAGTAAATATCAAGAGTTTGAAGATACATTACAAGTCTATGAAACCATTAGACGGAACTGTGAGTGCTGAAGTAATAATTCAGACGTTTTTAATTTTTATAATTTTATTTATTTTGTTACTCTATGTAATAGATTCAACCGAAATAAAAATAAAAACATTTTCTGATGATTGTCTCAGTAAACATAAAAAGGATTCTTCAGATTTTTTCATGGGTTCACCACTCATCTGACCGACGTCATAAAAAAAATTTGTTGCCATATTTAAAAATTTCATCGAAGAAAAAAAAAACACTTTACAGGTGTTCGGTTTTTTATCAAAATGGTTTTGGTTAAAAGTTTTTAATTTCATTAAGAAATTCCTTCATTATTACTTAGTAAATACAGACATTGCATATTGCAGCCTAAATAACACAAGCAAAACGGGGATCCATTTATTTATGTATTTACAGTTATACGCGTAACACGTATTTTGTGCATCGAACTCAAGCATTGAATTAGGCCACATAGCGATCTCTCCCTAAAATACCGCTGTTCTGGTTGTCGACGTATCAAGCTAACGTGAGTTTGTGGTTTATTACTGTGTGTTTTATCAACTTGAATACTTATACGATACATGGAATATGGTTTTAAACGTATTATGCGATAGATAATGTGTAAAAAGTATTAACGTGAGTAGATAATTCGTATGTTTTCGTAAATGGGTCACCTCGCCATTCTTATGAGAAACAACTTGTTTTGTGTTTTATAGCTGTTTGGGTCGTTATTTAGTGTGTATAGTGTTAGTAAGCGTTTAAATATAGTCGATGCGTTTTTGTTTTGACGTGTTTATATTTTCGTAGTCTTGGAAGGCGGGAGAGTGATGATCAGAAAGCCCACTACATGGTAATGTGATGTCATCAAAAGGGGAAACAGAGGCCGACTCCGGCACCGTGTCACCGAATTTATCTGCAGTCAAAAATGAACCGGTTAGTAAGCTCATCTGTTAACTGTAACTTAGATGTAGGCTAGTCAGGATTACCTAGATTATTTAAATATTGTAAGTGTGTCGTATATAATATTATATACATCAGTATCTGTTTAGGAATAAGTGTCATTGATGAATTTAATCATTTTAACAAGAACTTCTGGATCATTGTGAGAGATGAATTTATATTGTCTTGTTTTGGTTGTAAAAGCTTTAAAAACAAAGATTAAAAAAAATGAAAAATAAAAAAGGAGAAAGTATAGTCCAATAAGACACAAAACTTGTCTCTGGATAACTGGGGCAAAGTTAACAGTATTGCAAAATTATTTGTTTAGTAATTTTATGCATTCTAAATTTTTTTTATATGTAATGGTTTATTGGTTTCTAAAAACAATATTCACAATCAACTACCAAGTAGGATTTCCCATAATGATTGACAGTACTGATAAAATTACTGATAATGATACTCAAATTATCATTAATTATACAATTGCATTACATACATAAATCATTAAACCATATTAGGCATCCTTGCTTAAACAAGTGAAATGCCTATATTTTTTAAATTGTGTTCTGGGAACAATAAGCATTCAAACTAGTCTGCATTTTCTAAGTAGACTTAATTTCATTAAAATATTATGCAAAGGAATTGCTTTAGAAATTATATTTAGTGCTAAATAATAATATAGAAGCTTTATGCTAATTGTCTGGGGCATCAATTCAAGTTTGTTGCTATTTCACAATAAAACAGGTGTATCAGAAAAGTCTCTTTCTTATGTACTGTATTGTTTTTTCATTTGAGTATGATAGCATAGTACAAAAGTTTGTCACACCTGCACCATAGCAAGCCAGAGAGTGCCAGAACTTATTGGACTTTACTATGAATACTAGCAACATAGTACATTTTTCTCTTGCAAGCTTTATCTGACCCAGACATTAAAAAAACAAAAAAAAATAGAAATTGGTGCAGATAATTTCATGGTTTATATTTGTGATACAAACTAAAGTTTTTTCAACGCTGAGGGGTCTAGAAAACTGGATGGAATTGGTGGTAAATGTTTATTTTTCTTTCATAATGTCCCCCATAGACCTTGTGTAGGATTAGGGTAATAATTTTGCAAAAGAACATCAGTATGCTGAATATTTTATCAGACCTATTGCTTAAATACATGTTTAAGCCACTTGTTATGAAGTGGCAACATAAATGTTAATTGCCTTTAATCATCAGCTATCTGTGCACTTTCACCTAAAACTAATGACTTGCTACTTTGATGATTGAGTTGTCCCATTTTTAGAGTGGTTATGCCATTTAATTTATCTCATACCAACACCATTTTTTTTGCTCACTTGTAATTTAACCTGTAGCCTATTCAGCAATAACTTGGGTTGGATTAATTGTTTTAAATCAATATATTAAAATCACCTTCAGTTTTCTAAAGCAAGTAAATGAGGAAAATAGTTAGTTTCACTACTTCTTAACTGTAGTGATCTTTAGACTCAACACTATTATATTGCATCATGTGATTTAGAACAGTATGCACTGTTGTTCACTCCATAAATCTAATTCATATAAAATTAATTATCACAACTTATTTAAAGGGTCAAATTAGCTAGTCAAACGCAACAGATGCGATGGGTATCGTATATCTGTTTAAATAAGAAACTAAATGATTTGACTTTAATTTTTGGGATCCCGACATTCTTGTTGAGTTTCGCTAGGTAATTTATTATTTTGGCATGGCTCTGGGCCGCAGCGTTTAATCTATATTACAATTTTCAGGTGGCCACCAACAGCAAAGAAACTCCAAAAAGGGGTGGTACACTGTTAAAATGTACCACATGCAATAGTTTTAGTACTTTAAGTAGTCGAGCCCTAACCACCCACATGGCCCAATGTTCCCCTGACAACAACAATGTGGCAGCTGCACAAAACGCCGACCCCCGACCTCACAGAAAGCTGTTTGAATGCGACGTGTGCAACATGAAGTTTTCAAACGGCGCCAACATGCGCCGACACAAAATGCGGCATACTGGAGTAAAGCCGTACGAATGTCGAGTTTGCCAAAAAAGATTCTTTAGAAAAGATCACTTGGCAGAACATTTCACAACTCACACCAAGAGCTTGCCGTATCATTGCCCAATCTGCAACCGAGGATTCCAGCGCCAAATTGCCATGCGCGCGCACTTCCAGAATGAACACGTTGGACAGCACGACCTCGTTAAAACTTGCCCCTTGTGTAGTTATCGCGCTCCCACCATGAAGAGCCTCAGGGTTCACTTCTTTAACAGGTAATTCAATTTCTTTACTTAACTGTTTAAACAGGCCGAACAGGCGTGACGCTTTCGTGTTGCGAATCGTTCTAGGATATCAGTAACCTTTCGAGTGACTAGTTTATTTGAATTACACAATCATGTTACAAATGCAAAGGCTGGCATGCAGAATCTTCTTATGACTCGGTATTTGATTTTACAGACATGGCATCGATTTGGACAATCCTGGTCCAGGCAATAACTCTTCAGTATCTCTCCTTGCTGCGGGTATCGCCAATGCCGCTTATTCTGATGGTACAATGGATCCCAGTGCTATCAACGCCCTCGGCGCGTTAGGATCCAGCCTATCAGTCTCCGTCGCAGCTACGTACTCAGATAGCGGTGACAGCAACGGTGCCCGCTCCGTTGATAATGCAACACCACCCATGCACTACTTGACCCCACACGTTGAGATTTCCATGGCCGACAATAACGAGACTTTTTCTCCAGGCCAAAACCACTTAGGCAACTCAGGTAACTATGAAATAAATACTGTAACATTTTATTTTTTAAATTGTTATGTTTACTAAAGTTGGAATTAAATTATCTGTATGATATGTATTTGGACAATAGAAAGTTCTTATGCAGAAGTGTCTAATAGATAAAGGACGATGGGTTCAATAAAGTATAGTTTTCTATAGACTATAATCAGATAGTCAAATCTTAATTAATAATATTGAGCAATCATATCACTTTTATATGGATACCCTTTATGCATTAGTATGGAAAGGAATAATAGTGCTGGTTTTGTAGTTTTTTCGCCATTGTAAGAGTTACGTAAGTGTTTCTAACTTTCTGTTTTACTGACAGGTAGAGTGTAAAAGAGATAGTAGCTTAATTTGTATGGTTCAACCTAATCTTACAACAGCTGTCCTCTGCCTGTTTCATGCAAAACTTAAATGTTGGTTAGTGCAAAAACATCTTTACCATTTTTACAACGAGTAATTGACGTATTTCAACGTGTTATAGAATCGCGCATGAACGGCGAAGGCCCCAGCTCACCACAGTCCGGTGACAGCGCAATCGCTAGCAGCTCACTATCAACTGGATTACCGACTAACATAACTCCGTCCATCACTCTGATACCCATAAAACAGGTAAGCTGAAGTTCCTCACCCTTACTAACAATACAAAAATCAAAAGTATGACAAAAATCTTGATAATTTATGTTTTATTTTGTAACATTTCAGGAACCCAACACTCAAGAAGATTCGGGCAATAACGAAATGCGGGAGGGCGAAACTAATGGCGATAAACGAGGCGTATCCTCGAGTCTGTCATCTCTGATCAAGGTGTCACCGCTAAAAAGTTTATTAAGAGAAGATTTGCGCCGGCGCATCTCTGCTCGTGGACGCGCTCGGGGCTCTAGCGTACGTTTATGTCGAGTTCAATCATTAAGAATTACCTTTTGAATTTGGATTAGAGAGTAGATGTTGTTCTCTCATATACACTTAAATGTTCCACTTCAGCCTTGTTTTTTCTGTTGCAGGCTTCTCGTGCCTCTCCGTCCGAAGGCGGCGTGATCACGTCGACGCACGGGGACGCTGCCATGCTGCCGTCCTCTCTCGTATGTACGTTTTGCTCTATAACATTCCCGGACTCCACGCTGTATTTCCTCCACAAGGGCTGCCACTGCGACTCCAACCCCTGGAAGTGCAACATCTGTGGCGAGCAGTGCTGCAACGTGTACGAGTTCAACTCCCACCTGCTGAGCAAGAGCCATCAATGACTGTTTGCTGGGGGGCCGTTCGATCACTGACTTTTGGTTTGATGATGCACTTCTCGTATGCTATGTGTGCATAGTCCGTAAGCACTTCGAAAATACTACACCATATACTTAACATATTTACGGTTATTAGATACAATTTATTGTTTCTCTTGTCTTGTTCTGTGTGTGTAACTACATTCCTTATTTAAAGCAGGCACTGTATGTTGAAGTGCTTCGAATATGCTATTATGCTGAACGTCCCCCCGAAGCTATTGTTTATATTTAAAGTGCAAATTATGTCAAGGTATATTTAGTGGTTAAAATAGTTAATGTGCGAAGATATTTATATGGATATTTTAGTACTTAAATAAAAAGGAATATGAGATGGTTATAAAAAATTTAATACGAGGTCGTGTCTAATAAATTTGAGTTATAATAAGACTTATAAAATAAGCTGAAATTCAGCAGTAATTGTTAATACTTACATTCCAAATTATGACGTATACATTCCATTTCGTGAGATTGACGAAAATGATTCAGTCTTTGGTGGGGAATAAGTAACTACCTACTCAAATTATCTTAAAAATATTTTATATTTATTTTTTGTCTTGAAGTACTTAACTGTACATTACCGTGATTTAAATAAAATCCATTTTAGAGTATTTTGGTGCGATAGTGAATTTTACAAATGTTTATTAAAATAAAACTTATGGTGAAGAGTGTACAAATTAATATATATTTTTACATTTCGCTGTTGAGAAGTTATAGAAAGGCAAAGCCTATGATAATCCGTGATGGTTTAATTATTGTGATTGTGTACAGACAGGAATTATAAATTCTACATTCCGTTTTTATTTATGTTTCCTTTTATAAAATGCATGTGATGCAAGTCCACGACTAATACTTAATGTACAAGTTAAATTATTTTGTTGTTATTATTTATTTTTTTCTAAAATACTTACATATTTTACATTCTTAGAATTATAAATTTCATTATGTACTTAAAAAGTCGAGCTACTATTTGTATTTAAAAAGCACTTTCTGTTTCGAGTTCCATTTGAGATAAAAGGTAACAAATAAAGTTAGTTAAAAATGTTGTAAATTAAATAACAAGTTAACGAGTGGCTATACTTAGCTCATCTTGCTCAATTAAGCTCAAGCACGGAGCATGTTGAGAGTTGTACTCGCACAAAAGCATAATAATATTAGTTCACATACATCTTCATAGTTTGAAACACTCCACAGAAAGTTGCAAGTGCTTTTATTGGTGCCTGTAAGATAGATTCGTTATTTATTAAACATTTTAAATATTTTACTAAAACTTCAAGCAGGCAAATTGGATAATCATTGTTGAGTTCTAAGCTCCTTATTTTATGGATTAATCAAAATAGTTAAATAATTTATTTTAAGAAAAATGCTCAACTTTGTGGTAAACGATTTTATCATCATTTTTTGTAGCAAATACTAAATTATCTTTAAACTGTTTAAAAAAATATTTTATTTGAAAATCGGTATTTTAATCAATAAAAATTTAGATTATCCACACTAACGAAATTAAGGAGATAAGCGTCGTATATTTGTTTCGTATATTTTAGATGTTATTTCCTATGTTTAGGTACATTCCATGTACAACGTATTCGTACTTCATAACATCGGTGAATCCGTTCCATTCTTTGTTTTAACCTGAGATTTACATTCCTTTAGCAATTAAGTACTTAATATCGGTTGTGGTCTTGCCTGATAAGTTCACTAAATTGACTTAGATGGAACTGAAATTATGTTTACCAACGAAGTTTATTTTGTTTTGTTATTTCATTGGTATTAGGTTAGCAGTCGGCGCACGCGGCGCACGCGGTAGTCCGTCCATGAGTTGCATGGACTTAGTGAGTTACCTGAAATGAGCAACACATATTTATTTATAGAGATTCTTATTTTATGCTGTTTCAATTGTTGGTTATGTAGAACTTGAATGTTTTATTATATATTTTGGTCCCGTCGCGCCGCAATTATTATTAATGTTAATAAAAGTGTAGGTTTAGTATAAGAGCTATTAATATTATTAATCGGTAACCCCCGTTGGGCGCCTTTACTTAATCCGTCCATATCTAATGATAGATATTGCCTTTAATATTTAATAGAGTAATATATTTTATAGATTCTAGGTGTAATTAAGAACAGATCTTAAATATAAAATGTTTTCAGAATGCAGAGGTTTAAAGATGTAGTTGTATTTATTTAACTTCTATTACATAGATGTTTGCATTGCTAAAAAATCAACATAGGACTCGTTGAATTAATTACAACCGCGCGTTATGTGGTTCTTGCTTGATTTATTTGCAATGCAGCAATAACATTGTTGATTGTTGCGGTTTGAAGTAAATATTTTATTTTTTTGTGTGGTAGTAATACAAATTGTAAACTGTAAAGTATTCGACGTTGTTTTAGAATATTGTTGACCTAAAATTATATCATCAATCTTGTAGACAAACAGTATTTTTAAAGTAAAGTTTTGGGAACTTTTTCCTGATAGAACATTGTCATTTATTAAAATATAATTGATTCCTACTATGAAACTTGAGCAGCGTGACTTACAATAACGAATAGATTTGGTTGTATCCGAAATGGACACTATAATATACACCATATAATATGTAATAATAAACGCAGAATATTTAGTGTAGCGATCCTCACCTTAATACCAAAACACAGCTTACCAACATTATAATTTTATTTTAAGTTGTTATGTATGTAATATAAGATAGAGAAATTAACATGGTTGAAAGCAATTAGTAACTATAAGCAGATTAAATTTGTCGTTGATATTTTTCTGTTACTTTATGATATCAATGTTAAGTGGAATAATATCAAACTGTACTAATTATCATAGGGTTACTTACTACTTAAGAGGAACCAGTTTGGAATCATGAGTGATAGTTACTATATCAAATTGTAGCAGATTGTGCCTTAGATCAATAGTTTAATATTGATTATATTATCATTATTTAAATATGAAAATTTATTTAGAAGTGTGCATTTTTAAAATTGTCACATGTAAAAGTTATATATTATACACCTATTAGAATCTGGGAAATGAAATCGAATGTTATTTATTTATGTATAGAAGAATACATATATACAATGTGGCTGTTATGCTTGTTTTCATAGAAAAGTTTATTTACAGTTGAAAAAAATTGCTCTTGTCGTTTTTATGTGACGATTAAGGGCTACTAAGGTACTTACTACCGAATATGTAGTTCTATTTATTTACTTTATAATAATTTGGTAAAGGGTCTAATGAAATATTAATAAACTATGACATACAAAATGAGATTTTATTTGAGTAATGTAATACCTACTTGACTCGCGTACACACGCGTGATGTTTTGTATATAATATCACGCCTATAACCCCGTCAGGGTTAGGCACAGGTGTACCTAATAAATGAATGTTAATTTTAGGCAGAATATTGTAAATACAAGGTGTCTCAAAAGAAAGTTCACATTTAAATCTTTTTTTAAAAGAAAAGTCTTAGCTTTATTGAAAAAATGTTTATTTTATATTGAAGTACACTGTTTGGGAATTTATTTTTTAAAAATAACATCGTCCAAATGTAAACCGTTGCTCGGCAGGTAGTCTCCGTGATGGCTGCCATTTCATGACGGATATTTTCTTTTAGTTGTGCCAGGGAAGTCGGTTTATTAGCGTAAACTTTTGATTTGACATAACCCCACAGGAAAAAATCCATAGGCGTTAAATCGGGACTCCGTGGAGGCCAATTTATGTCACCTCGCCTGGAGATTAATTTGTTCGGAAAAATTTCTCGAACTCGAGGCAGAGATCTGTTGGACGTGTGTGAAGTTGCTCCATCCTGCTGGAACCATGTTCTTTGGTTGTAACCAGGAAAGTTTTGCAGTTGGGGTACGAAAAACTCGTCTAACATCTCCACATAACGCTCTGAATTCACTGTGAGTGTGCGTCCCCTTCCATCTTCAAAAAAGTAAGGGCCGATAATTCCTCGCGCCGACATCGCTGCCCATACGGTGACTTTGGGTGAATGTAGCGGTTTCTGATGTTTTTGTTTTGGGTTGGTTGCACTCCAGTAACGACAATTTTGCTTGTTTACATGCCCATTCAGGTGAAAATGGGCTTCATCGGAAAACAAGATGTTGGTGAACGTTGGAAAGCGCTCAATCATCTGATTTACATACAAAGGCAAGCCTCTGACCAGCATCTTGAGGCTTCAGTTCTTGCACTAACTGAATTTTGTACGGGTGTAGCTTTAAATCTTTGTGTAAAATTCGGCATAATGAAGATCTGTGCACATTTAAAGCAACAGCACGCTTCCGAATCGAGAGGTTTGGATCATCTCGAATAGACTGAGTAACACTGTCCACGTTTTCGGCTGTTCTTGATGTTCTTGGTCGCCCAGATTTTGGTTTCTCCAGAGTTGACCCAGTCTCTTCAAACTTCTCAACCCATTTTGCAATGAGACGAGTGCTAGGCGCATCATTTAAGTGACGAATATGTCGAATACTGCAGAATTTTCTACGCGCTACAGTCGCCGAATTACCGTTTTTGTAAAACTCACGTACGCACAACGCACGGTCCGCACCAGAGAAACGCTCCATAGCGACTAAATTTCCAAGAGCCAGACTACCGACTGATATACCCCCCGCGCCCCTCAGAATAGTTGCTTTCGCGTAATAAGATAAGCAAATGTGAACTTACTTTTGAGACACCTTGTATATGAACCTGAAGTTTACTACACTATGTTTTTATACGTAATAAAATGAATTATAAAATAGAATTTTGACAGGACCTTAATCGACAGTGGTGCCATCTGGTGAGCTCAAAAACGATAGCCCTCATTGGGGCTACAGCTTGTATGATCAGCAACGAAAGTCACTACAACAGTTATATTATCTTGACATAAAACCATGTTGTAACTTTTCAAGGCTTTCAGATTCAACATTTTTAACTAGGCACACTTAGTTCTATAATATCAAGAAATGATGGAAACCGTTCATCTCTAATAACACCCGTGATAAATAAACAAAAGCGACAGTATAAATCGATTCTTGTTGCTGACTGTACTTACATGTGGCCAAAATAATAACTACTACAAAATCTGTTGAGCAAGAGTAACTGAGCTGCAGAGAGAGAGAGAGATCCTGTAGCATTTTCTCGGACGGATGCGATTACTACGCTGAAGTAACACACTTTCTGTATGAGATCAATGTCATAAACGCTAAAAAATATTGATCTGTCCCTTACTTTAGTACTTACTCGACACAAATGTTTGGGACATTTCAATATATTTTCGCGAACGATGTTGATCCGATCCCATGGAAAAACTTATTCAGCTTATTGGTCTGTACCACACCCACACCGGACAGGACAGTGGACAGTACCTACCCATCATATACCCAATCGTCGAAATAGGTGCTGTGGTATGTATTTATAAGTCTGTGGAAGGTACTTAAGGAGCTTGGAGTTCCGCATCATCTGGTATTCCTAATTCAAGCCCTATACTCGCAAAATAAAGGCATAGTGAAGGTCGACCAAAACCAACTCTAACCCCTTCAGTTTCGGAAAAGGCGTAAGGCAAGGTTGCATTTTATCTCCCATCCTCTTTAACGCATACGGAGAATATATTATCAGACGTACCTGTGAAAACTGGGGAGGTGGTGTGACGATAGGCGGAACCAAGCTAACTAATCTCCGCTACGCTGATGACACTACTCTCCTAGCAGCCTCAGAGTCAGAAATGGTAGAAGATGGCAAGGATGGAACGTATCAGCATGGAACTGGGTCTACAAATCAACCACGCAAAAACCAAACTAATGGTGGTGGACCGAGCACATAAGTTAGAGCTTACTGGCGCTCTTAATCTCGAAACGGTCGAGGACTTCATTTATCTGGGCTCTAACATATCCAACACAGGGTCATGCGAGAAAGAAATCCGTAGACGCATAGGTATGACCAAGAATGCTATGTCTCAGCTGCAAAAAATATGGAGAGACCGCAACATTTCGCGTAAGACCAAAGTGAAATTGGTGAACACGCTGGTCTTTTCAATTTTTGGATACGGGGCAGAAACTTGGACCTTGAGAAAAGCCGACCGGGCTCGTGTAGACGCCTTCGAGATGTGGTGTTGGAGGAAGTTGCTTCAGATACCTTGGACGGCATTCCGCACCAACGAGTCCATCCTACGCGAGCTCAAAATAAAGACCAGACTCTCTACGACCTGCCTCCGCAGGGTTTTGGAATTTTTCGGCCATATAGCGAGGAAAGATGGCAGTAACCTCGAACAACTGATGGTTACCGGCAAGGTGGATGGTAAACGTCCAAGAGGTCGCAGCCCTTTGCGATGGTCCGACCAGATAAGCTCTTCTCTCGAAACGAAATTTCATGATGCGCTTCACTTGGCCAAGGATAGACGGAGATGGCGGAATATCGTCAGGGAAAAACTAATTTCAAGGGAGGATCACGACCCTCAGCAATGAGGAGCACGACTTGAGGAGGAGGAGGAGGGTATGTATTTACCAATTTTATCCCTTTTTATAAATTGATTAGAACACAAGTTTTGCTGCGGTCTTGATCCAACGGTATGGATGAGGAGCGGGAAAGAAGGTAATTTTTACAGTCTATTATGTCAGAGAGGGTCACGGCACGGTCAATACCGGAGTTCTAGCCGAGCGATAGGCTTTACAGCGATCGCGACGGTATCCATAGTCATACATCGGTGTATGGCTCGCTAACTTTACAATTGAGGGTGGTTTTGCGGGCTTGTGGACGGTGAGTAATTGGCTACCTCATCGTCCGTCCGTCTTATGACGACAGGCCGTGTCGACGGCGCGTTCATGTTCCACGCGCGCCTCAAAGAGATTTCAGCAAACGGGAAGGGGTCCGAAAGGACCGATACCTGCCAGGGTTAGCGTTTGGCGTTTGCGGGACTGCTCGAAAGAGATAGGTACCGCGGCCCTGGAACAACGGGCAAAAGAAGGAACATAGATGGGTTTTAGTCAGTACAAGTCTGACACTCCCTTCCACTTTTCCCAGAGTGGGAGGGAACATTGGATGGTTTCACATCCATAAAAAGGAAAAAAAAATAAGGGTGGTTTCTGCCGCGCTATTGGGGCTCATAGAACGCAGTCGGTTTTTGAACCTGATCATTCATCTTTCTGTTCCGCATTTCACAACTAACTGTGCGTAAACGTAACGCAAACGTAAAGCAAACATAGGTTATGTTTGCTTTACGAAGAACTCTAGTGTTGATTCAGAGTATTCAAGAAGAAGAAGAATGAAAAATCACGAAATTAATTTATAGGACCTAGAGATGATTTTTCATTTTAAATTTCGTAGGCTGTACGACTTCCTGCCGCTGCCAAATACAGAAAATGTCAGCCATGTCATGTCATTCTGTCAAAAACTGAAATATTGAAATGTCAAGTCAAAGTTTTGTTGACAAAAAGTTAACTTTTTCCAATATTTCTAAAAACTTTGAGTAACTACCATAAAAGTTATAAAATCAATTATTGCATATTTTAAGCGTGCATATCTAATTACTGACGGTGTAATGGGAAAAGCAACAGAAGTTGATGGCGACAATAACCCGACTTCGCCAGAATCTGATCCAACAAAGTTATTGGAAGCTGCTTTGCAGCAGATGGATGGCATTATAGCCGGTAAGTACGATTGGCTATAAATGATTTAGATTTATTTGTTTGTGGAACAACCACATCTCTTATTTAATAGGTCTCAACAGTAAGTAACATTCACTTTGAAAACTTCATGGTTCAATGATTATTGGGGTTCCTATTACTTGTTAATTAACATCAGCATGGCTGAACTCATATTAAAACTTATAGCGGGATAACATGAGATCAATTGTACAATCTGTATTAGTTGTTGAAAAACTATAACCTCAGAAAAGTTACCTACTCATGACAACTTTCTTATTTTGTTTTCTCAACTTTCCATAGACACACGTCTTGGTAAAATCTATTTCATTTTTGGTTTGTTGATGGATTTGGTTTTTGGAGCTTCCTTTAGATAGCATACAGCATATAATGCTCCCACTGCTGGGACACTAGCTATTAGCACTAGCTAGCTAGCGCTAGCACTAGCAATTAGCTTATATCCATCCACCATCCTGGCTCAGTGTGGATTGGTATCTTCAAAATTTTAGTTTTCTCGTAATGCTTAATCAAATTAATTCCTATACATAAATAAATTGTAATTATTTGATTGTAAATAAACTGGATTTAGTAATACCTAATTTGATTTACTAGAACATCCAAGGAGTTTTGTCTTATCATCTCCATAAGGATCTGTTTTGGAACAAAAACCAGCTTCAAGTTTCTGACTTACTGGCCAACTCCTTGACAATGCAAAAATGCATGTTAAGGATCGAATTGAAATAAATACTTTATCCCGGAGAGGTGGGCAAAGATCCTTACTCACTGGACACCTGATGGAGGATATTGCTGTTGAGGTAGATTGCGGCAATATCAAATTATCACACCACCTTCGCCACGGGGTGATCATGGCCAGATATCACACAAGATAGAGAGGTTTCGAGAGAGAAAGGGGAGGCAGGATTTGGAATTAAAAAAGAAATACTTAGGCTTTGAGCTAGATTTTATTATCATATATTATCAATTAAAAATTGAGTAACTCAATTTTGAATTCACTGTTCACATATTCAAGAGTGGGCCTAAAATGGCTGCTGTATCAAATCATAATATGAATCACGTTAAAAATTTCAAATTCTTAAAATGGTCCTTATGATTATGAACACAAAGTCCATTTTAAGAGTTTTAAATTTTAATGTGATTCATATTATGATTCTGATAAAGCAGTCATTTTAGGCCCCCTGTTATAATTTTCATTCTTGCTGTATTAATTGACAATGTCAAGTCATAACTTGATATTTAATTTTACAACAAATTAAATCAATTTGCTTTTAATATTTTTCTGTATTAAATCACATAATCATTGATAAAACTATTTTTTACGATTCAAATACGAAAGAGATGAAATCAACAACTAAGTAATTTAAGAACTGTCTTGTGTGTCGCTATCATAGACAACAAAATTTCGATTACTTTTGGCATACTACTAGTACACACGGCTACACATCAAGCTACACAATTCCAGTTTAATCTGATCTCGCATTGTATCAGCTCAGAGTTCAGCTTATACTGGAAATGTGTAGCTTGATGTGTAGGCATGTGTACATTGAATTACAAAAATAAAAAAAAAATGTGTTGCCTTCAATATTTTTGTGGGGTTTTTTATTTATATCATACTTGCGGCCCATCTCGGCTTCGCACGGGTGGTATTTTTTTTAAAATGTAGCCTATGTTACTCAGGGATAATGTAGCATTGTAATGGTGAAAGAATTTTTGAAATTGGTCCAGTAGTTTTTGAGTTTATTCATAACAAACATACCAAAAACACAAGTCTTTGCTCTTTATAATATTAGTGTAGATGTAGATAACTTAAGAATAAAGTCATTAGTGCACCAGATCAGCTCTAGTGTTTTAGTTATTAGGGTATGTGTAAATAGGGTATTCTTGGGCTTGTTGGGTATTACTTGTTTTGTGTAATTATGAAACTAAGGCAGAGAAATTCATTGCTCAGCAGTGGGATAATACAGGATAGATAAATTATATAATATTCATGGGAAATAATTATCAAAAAATTATTTTTTATTTTTCTTGGCGCTCCCAATTGATGTTAACATAAACTCGCGTTTTTATTTTTGTCTTTTTTATTGTTATACCAGTATTTTTAATGATTTTGTAGAATACTTAAGTGGTTTCCATCATTTTTATAAATATTTAACAAAAATTTTGCTCCTTACATATTAATTGTTTTAATTCATTGAAAATTTGAAATTTCGAACCATAAAAAAGTGGACCTGCCCCCGTATTCTCAAACGTTCGGATTCAACTTCGATTCGGCAAGTCGTATATCTATCTTCTTTTGGCATTACGAAAACGAGCGAGATAGACATACGACTTTCCGAATCGAAGTTGAATCCGAACGTTTGTGAATACGGGGGCTGATTTCCAAAACGTGTAAATGTTTCGTTATTCCTGGCGAACAAGGCGAACCTAAAACCACTCTCATATCAAAAGCAACAAAAAAACACTGTTAATTAATGTTATGGTTTAAGTGCCAGTTATTACGATGCCAATTTCTGCTACCTACTTGAATTGCTGACAGAAATTCTTAGTTTAATTGATAACTCTGCCTACAACTATACTTGTTTCATACAAACTCATATAATTTATTTTTAACCGACTTCCAAAAGGAGGAGGTTATCAAGTCGTCTGTTCTTTTTTTTTTGTTTTGTTTATGTTCAGCGATATCTTCGCCAATTTTGAACCGATTTCGATGATTTTTTTGTTTGTTTGGTAGAATATTGTTACGCGGTGGTCCCATTTTTTTGGTGAAGATCTGATGCTGATCTTCGGTGATATACTATGGAACTCTTCAAAAATAGACGGCAAATCTGTCGTGATTGCTGCAATCGCTTGGATGTTTATTGTTTATACAACATCATAACATAATATCACGCTTGTTTGCTCTAGGGGGTACGCAGATGTGTACTGTACAACTTTTCGACATTTAGGTATGTTAAGTTCTATTTTATTGGGGATAAGCCTATTACCATGAAATATATTGTTAGCGGTTCACTAATGTTTCGCCAAAACTCTTTTGACAATATTGTAACCGACTTCAAACAAAATGAGGAGGTTCTACGTTTGACTGTGTGTCCCATATAATCACCGATTTCTCCGCTAATTGTGGACCGATTGTCAAAATTCTTTTTATTCGAAAGCCTATACTACTGAGATGGTCCCGTTGTCACAAAGTTAGAATCTGATGACGAAATCCCAGGGAAATCGAGGGCAACCCTGACATTTTATAGTGTTTTTCATATAGGTACTTTCTAACGATATTTGTACCTGATAATCATTATCTCATGTTGCTGAGCTGATGATGGAAGGTATAAGTCAGGATCTGATGCTGTTCTTCGGAGATATACAATGGAACGCTTCATTAAAATACAGAAGATCTGTCGTGATTGCTGCAATCGCTTGGATGTTTATTTTTTACACAATATAAGAACATAACATAACGCCTGTATGCTCTGAGGGATTACGCAGATGTGTACAGTACACCTAGATTTCGACAGGTATGTATGATAACGATATAAGTTACATTTTAATGGGGATAAGCCTACTACCGTGAAAGGAGTTGTTAACAATGTAAAATAAATGTATAACAAATATTTGTGTAGAATATTAAAACTAAAAAAGGAAAAATAAAAAAACTTTTTTGAAAGAAATAAAACCGACTTCAAAAACAAAAAAAACGTGCAAAAATAACTTTAGCTTCAGAAGTCGATGGCAAAAATATTCAATCGAACAAACAAAAGTCACCGACTTCAGAAGCTAAAGTTATTTTTCCACGTTTTTTTGTTTTTGAAGTCGGTTTTATTTTTTGCAAAAAAGTTTTGTTATTGAACTATACTACTTTACTCATATTTTTTAAGTTTCTTTCTAATTTGAAACTTTAGATGCCTGGAAAGACGCATGTGCTGTCAAAAATATTACCGAGACTTATTAATTTTTGAAAATCAATTAATACCATCGTGGAAGGAATGCCTGACTTGGTTTGGTTTTAACCATAGCGGTATGAAATTTAAAAAAAAAACCTACTATCAATATACAGATTGTTGATTATACAGGGTGGTTTTTATATGAATAGTAAAAAAAAAAACAAACCAAGGCAAGGGGACGGACGCTTTGTTTTTTTTTTAAACTTTGATGAAATAGTAACCTTCTTTTAAAGTCTATAAGGTTAATTTTTTCGTACAAGATCTTGACTGCTGGAGTAGTCAGTTACGTACACGTTTTTTTTTTTTCAGATTTACATATAAGCATTGCATACTGTTTGTGACAAGATAAATAGTTACTAGATCATTTTACTAAAAATGTTCTTTGTGGAGAGAGTAAAAGTTTTATTTCTTCTTCGTAATCTGTTATAATTACGCCGTCTAGCGCGACCTTAAATCATCATTCACTAAGTTAGCGTATTTAATCGATTACTATAGGCTCTTAATTTCTCGAGTAACCAACCCTGCATGTTCCAATCAAGTAAGTGCTTTGAATATACGGCCGTTACGGTTCGATTGTTAATTACAATCTTCTTTAGGTACTTACTTCATGAGTTTTTATATCTAAGAAGTCCTTTGCATTGCGTAGTTAATGGATAACCTACTTATAAAATACGTGAGAAGTATATTAGGAATGATCTTCGAGTGTAACAGGCGGATTGTAGGCTTTACAGGAAATAGGGGTGACGTTTTCGTGGGAGAGGGTGCAAACTGTTGAGCAGAGGGTGGCGTGGCGCCAGTCCGCCGCCCGCACGCAGCCTCCGCGGACGCTCCGTCGTCCTTGCGAATATTCTGCACGCGTCAAATTGCCCTCGCTATTGTTAACAAGTAATCACTTAATTACTCCTTTACTTTAATGTTGGATTTAAAAAATAATCATCACAAACTGTGACTTACGAACAAACCCAATAATATTTTCAAAGCTTAGTCAGTTAATTCGAATGTAATATTTGGATACGTTATAATTTATGGAGAGTCGCGGTATTTCACGCTTTTAAAAATCAATGGGCTCAGCAGAATAACAGGTTATTTTGCGCCCACTTCTAGAAACCTGTTGATTAAACTATGTTCAGTACTAGAAGTGATTAATTTAAATCTTTAATTAATCAAAACAAGTTAGTGCGTTTTATAAAAACGAGACTAGGTACTTACATGAACACACACATACAAAAATATTGTTTCTCGAAAATCTTGATGAATATAAAAAATACCTACGTATAATGAAAAAACTCAAGATGAGCTTACGTTACCCTAGTTTCCACAATTGAAACCGCGATGCTTTTATTAAAGCTGATCAATCTTGGATTAAATTCAACATAATATTTATGAGTTAACTGTGAAAGCAGTTTACAGTTCTGGTTTTCATCTATTATATGTGCATATTACGGGGTAATGGAGTACAGTCATTGTAATAATATATATTTATAATTTTGAACTCAATAAAAAAATCTAGCGTTACTTTCAAATTCTAGCTAGTCATTCTTTATAGGTTCTTGGTATAAAAACACAAAAAAGAGAATTTAATCTTAGAGGGATAGCGTCAAGATTAAATTTTCAAGCGTTTTTCTTATCTCCGGCATCCTCATTTCACAAATATTTGCTGCGAAGCTTTTGTGTATTTCCTCTTCTTGTTTAATTTTTTTGATATTTTAAAATCTTGTCACCTTTTCTTTGAAATTCATATTCCTCTAAAATAAACGCACCATATTTTCGAAATACAATTCAGTACTAACGATGTAATAATCGTAGCATGACTAAGGCAAAAAAGGTTGTTGATATTCAAATGTTGTGAAAACGGTACAAAAGCCAAATTAATAAATTAACTGGCGAAACTTCACAGATGTTACGGGTATCGATATCTAATGACGATAGAAATAAAAGGGCAAAGCAACATATTTTATTTCTATTGAGAAGAGACGCAAATGACGTTTACGTTTTTTATTTAAAAAAAAAATCTATTTCCTCAGTCCTTTTTAAAAGACCCAAATAATTTATATACAGATAAAACGTCTTCCTGTCAGTCCCGCACGACACGACATGCCCACCCATTGCTTGTATGTATCCAATAAGGTAACACAGTAGCACTAATGACGGTGACCGTCCTACGTCTAGTTCAATTTTCTCTTTAACAAATGTTGCTCCTTACTCGTTCTGTTCACTAGTTCCATTTATTTTTATTCTTTGGGCTAGGAAAGTTTCGTAATTACTACCCTCTTCTGTGGGTTCTTTTCTACCATTTTCCGTGTGTTCAACAGGTTACATCCGTATTTTTTTGCTCAGCATTTTCATCAGCGCTCGTAAATCCTACCCTTCATCTCCCAGTGCCCACTAAGTCCAAATGGATGCGGCTTATCTCTGTTTACGTCTTTATAGACAAAAAGGACTTCATTATAGTTGTGTCAAGCCTTCTTGCTTTAGACTTTGTTAGAAACATTGAAGTAACGACTTGCGAGATATGTGTAATTTTCAAATGAAGTTATAAATAATAATTGGAAAAAGATTTACGTATCACTATAGCCTCCATCGTTTTAATTTTGCCATATTTCTATGACCACAAAAGCACTCCAGCTTTTCCCTAAGCTTTAGGCCGCTCTTCACCAATATTTCTCCCTCAACTTTACTATTCTGTTTAAAATTACATTCTTGTCATATTCCACGTAAGTTGACTTAAGACTATAAGAAAACATGTTAAAAGTGCAGTGTACGAGTCAAACGTAAAAATTGCCTTCGAGTGAAGCCGAAGTGGGCCACGGGGAAAATTTATACGTTCGTAATAAAATGTTTTCTTCGCTAAACCGGATGAAAGCTTCTGTTATTCTTTTTTGTGATTTCCGTGTTATTAGTTTTGTGTAATCTTCCCCGATACTTTAAGTAGATACAGGATGATGATTGTGTCCGTTACATTCATCAAAAATGAAGTATTTTGCGATATCCGAAATCTAAAGCGTAACTGACTTTAAAAAAAGTGATATGAAACAGTGTTATGTGGAAAATGAATGTTTGATGTGATTGCAATGCCGGGGTGTTGGCATTTACCCGAACACGTGACCAGGTGGTGGCTGCTGGACGTCTGTACGCAGCGGTTGTTCGGCGATGCAGATGCCACGGATTCCCAGATACCACAACGTATGCACATTTTAGATACCTATCTAGCTTAGCTACACGTTTCCTCGCCGCCCCAAACCACAACAATAATATTACTCTAAACTCGTGAATGCGGGGTCACATGTGTGCATGTGCTAATTACGTGTCCGGTTATTTAATCCTGAACATAAAAGAGCTGCTGATATTATATGCGGTGGCGTAGTGCGGTATGAAGATATAGCGTCGTTCGTTCCTACTATTATAACGAAGGGTAAAATGATGAAGACTTTTTTCTGCTCGAAGCAAAAGCCCCATTGTTCCTAGGCGGATGCAATTCACTCGGTCCCCGCGCAATTTGCGCGAGTGGAGTAATTTCGAAGAGATTTGTGTCGTGGCGCTTATGCTGGCTGTACGGTGGTTAATGAATGGACATTTTTATAAGACTTTATTTTAGTTTTTCTTCTAAATCTATCTCAAATTAATGTCCATATTAAATTATGTATCAATACAATCCGTACCGTGACGAACAAAAAACTAAGACACCTGTGTAAAATAAACGATAAAGTGCCTCAGAGACCTTTTCCTGATAACTTTGTTGATCAAGAAAAGTAGATAAAGGTAGTAAGATTTTAATCAAGAGGAGTAGGGAGCTCATTTGTAATAAGTAAACCGAGTACAAATAATTTTCCTGACTGTTTACCGTATTCAAGTGTACATTAAATTGGGTACCTAAGACATTTTGATGACAACGCTGTAGCACATATAGATAGGCGAGCCAGTGGTATAGCAGCCACAATTACGATCATTGGGCTGCGAATGAGGATTTCCTAAAGCATTAACGCCACTGGGCCAATCCAGGTCAGGATTCAAACCGATGCCGACGACCACTTATTATTCTGTGTTACCACCTATCAGACTGTTGCGGTCTAGTTGACGGAGTTTCACTGAAATTATTTTACCCATATCCTTTGTAGATACACTACAGTGGACCTCTGCAATAGAAAGCTCTCATGCAATCTCTATAAGTTACGAGAGCTTTGAAACAATATTTTCCCTGACCCGCATGGAAAAAATAACAAATACTAACTCCGCATTACGGTGAATGATAAAGTTTGTTAATTCTCTCTCTGGTTTGTTAACTCTACATCAAAACTTGGCATTATGTGGTAGAGGTCGCGTATATTATCAGGAGCGAGTTTTATAAATACTTGAAGGTGGTAACATGACTGCGAAAATATAATACCTACATAATAATAATGCGCAATGAAGCTGTCGATATGTATCGAATGTCGGTGTACCTTTCTGTAATATAAAACCTGATATGGTACCGAAGGTAAGTAATACTTAGTTGCCACTGTGTCATTGATCAGTAAACAGTTCCAACTCATTCTACAAAAATCTGGCACCTGACGCGGTCAGTGCCTGCACGTGGAAGTGTTCAAGACTTCTAAACCCGGTGTCTAGACTAACAACTCGTATATCAAAGGCCGGTCAGGGAATGTGCGCGAGCCTCACCGTCGCGGCCGGCCGTCCGGGCGATCGGGAGTCGGCGCACGCTACAAGCCAGCCGGTTTAACAGCGTTAAACTATACCGTGAAATGCGTGACGTTATCTTACTAAACAGATGCGACTGCATTGAGCAGCGATCGATGCCCAGTAAGTATCGACACAGCAGAAGACATACACTTCCGTCGAAATTATTTCGCTCTTGCCTCATATAAAAAGCGCGGTGAAAATGTTAATAGCGCGATGTAGGCTTTTCGGTTGATTTGATATAATAAAGCACATCAAAGCTAACAAACAATTTAACTTGCATAGATATAATTATTTTGGTATATTCTACAGTAAAAAACCCGGAAAGTTTTGTGTAATTCTTTCAAAATCGCATTTTTTCCGTCTGCGTCTTGTGAGATGCAAAATAACGCCATCTATTGCGCAGCTTTAGCGCCAAGTAAAGCCTTTTGGGTTCAAAATAAGTTGTTATACTTTGTCTGTCTTTAATGCCTTCTACTAGGGCCTTCATTCTGTCTCGTTGTATAATTATGTATGTTAGAATGAACCGATATTTAAGATTATTTGTTTTTTTTTTTTAACTTTTAAAGGAAAAACATTTTTTTTTACATTATTGCTGGTTGAATACTTAAATAGTTCTTATTTGCATCTCAATTATATTGCAATGATGTCATCGTTCTTGATTTCGTTTACAATACGAAAAAAATCGTTTTGAACAGCGTTTCTTGGCAGGTCTTCAGGCAGGGTGATGGAGTATTAAAAGACAAATTTGCTAGAATGAGTCTTACGAAATTTTGGTCAGAATTATCTGGGAGGCCTATTCTGAGCAATGAACCTCAAAAAGCTCTGCTACCATTTCCAACTATTTATTTGTGTGAAGCAGATCCTCAACATGAAATGCGGTGTGCACTTTCCATAAACTTAACTCCACGTGTACATATTCTTTGCTCAAAAATACAACATCAGGGTAGTCACTGATTAAAATGAGTATATGTATATTTTTTATGAGTATTATTTTATATTTTACCCTCAGATTATAAATGATTTTTTATTACTATTAGGTTCTTTTTATATTTAACTTTGTTGATGAAAAAATTAAAATGCTTATTTATAATCCTTGTTTATAATTTTATCAATTTTAGCAAACCACAGGCTGTTAGTTAATCCTATTATTTTTATTATCACAGGAAGATAAATAAAACATTAGGGTCGCGGGCTTCAAATATATTTATACTTTGGGTCGCCAGCCAAGAAGGTTAAGAACCGCTGGTTTAGAATATCGGAATAATACTATGGATCTTTAGATGATTGATGATATCAATAAAAGGGAAGCATATGCTTGGAGTATATTCCAAGCGTAGGCTTCAATAAGCATTATAATCTACCATATTTATTGTTTTGGGCTTCGGGCACAAACCCAGTACCAAAAGTCCAATCCCGAAAAAAAAAACACGCTGTATACGAAAATTCTCAAAAAAAAAAAAAAAAAAAAAATGTTTAATGTTCCAGAGGCAGGCGGTACGGGTGGTTCTGTGACGACGGGGCCCGGTCGAGCGGCTCGCGCACGTGCCCTGGAGCTGGCGCAGCAACTGGCCAGCTCACTCCAGCACGCTGTACCTCCGCCTCCACGACCTGACTTCACGACGGCCAGTGCCATACTGCGGTGGCTTCAACAGAACAACAACTCCGTCGCCCTAGTAAGTACTAGTAGTAGTGCCGTACTATTTTCTTTGTTCTATCGATAAGAAGTTACTTCCTAGCTTTGTTTACTATTGAATTTCTCTACAGTTGTAACGGCGCGGCGGGCGTAGGCATGATGTTAGAATAGAGAATGAAGGTTGTGAACTTGTGATATTATATCACAGTAATTATAATGCGAGACGTTTATAACGAGTTTCTCGTGATATTGGTAGAAAATGACAAGATTTCTGTCTCACACCCGTCTAATTAGATACAATTCACGTATACGGTACGTAATAATAGCGTGTCAACAAAGTATGTGTCAACATTAATGATACAATATTTGTTTTCGATGCAAATTAATTCGTTGGAATCTTTTTTATGTTTGTTCTCCGAATACTCAAAGACGTCTGGAGCGATTTGTTAAATTATTTTTTGTTTGAAAGGGTGGGGCTTCCCTGGTGGTTCCATGATCACCAGGTCATGATCTGATGATGGGATCCTGGAGAAATCAAGGGAAATCTTAAATGAAATGAATTTATTTATTATTCAATAATAGACAGCAAATCTGTCGTGATTGCTGCAATCGCTTAGATGTTTATTTTTTACACAGTATCATAACATAACATGTCGCCTGTATGCTCTGAGGGGGTAAGCAGAGGTGTGCAGTACGCCTACATTTCGACAGTTAGGAAGCTGAAGTTATTTTTCACTTTTATTTTGTGTTTTCGAAGTTATTTTTATTTTTGTAGAAAGCGAGTATTTCTTATCTGTCCTTGCTAGAAGTTCCAAATCCTCTAGACATCTTAAACTCGTATCCACAAACGGAATTGAATTCAGCTCGTAGATAAGCTCTCTCTCGGCAAACAACGTGAACGGCAACGTAACGGCTCCTACATTGTGTATGCTCAACAAGTCTGCAAGAACCTTATTATTTTCAGAAACGGCTACTGGAATAACGTCTGCAATTTAACGTTTAAAGCTCAGTAGAAAACTGGAATGATAAAATATTCAAATGAAACATCCTGAATCCATTTTATTTTATTTTTTAAATGTAGACTATTAATTTAAATCAAAATCGAACTATACAGGGTGTAACAAAAACCTTAACGAAGCCGTCAACCAAGCATTAAGTACATCAAACTAAGTACCTTTACGCAAAAAATATTGCTGGGAAGTGGAAACTTTTTTGTTTGGGGTGAAAAGTCACGTTTTACGGTTAAACTCAATATTACGCACTCAAAACATTGTGCTGATGGATGGATTGAATGGTACGGGTTCGTGGAGGTGTTTGAAAACATGTATCTAAAAAAACATGTGAAAAAGGTGACTCTTTAACCCCAATATCTCCGTAACTAGAAGTTTCCCAGGTATGGTATAGAACAAAAAAATGTTCGATAAAGTAATTAAACTAACAACAAACCAAAAAAAATGGCATCAAAAACTTACAGAATACTTAGTTAAAGAGGGTGGAATCACCGATGCACAAACGCTTACCACGTATTCAGTACTTACATCTTTCTGAAGTCTGAACCATCCAACATAAATATTATAATTAAAAAAAAAAACAGCCGTTTCATACATTTTAACCATGTAGGTATTGCACTTTTGTAGGAAACAGCTCAAACAGCAGATTTTTAGGGTCCCGTACCTCATTCGGCAAAACGGAACCCTTATAGAATCACTTTGTTGTCCGTCTGTCTGTCTGTCAAGACCCTTTTTATCAGGAATGCGTGTGGGTATCAAGCTGAAATTAACATCAAATACTCAGGTCTGCTACCCCTTGAGCAATGAAAAAATCAAACTTGTAAGTCAACGCGATTAAAAGATATGACTGTTTATGTCGCATATTATGCGATTTCACAAGGGAATCAAAACCTATAAATTTCATGATTCGAGGTCAGTGTGAAGTACTCACTTCACTTTGACCTCGAATCTTGAAATTTGGCAAAAAGCAAGGCCTTACAGCACAAATAAAGGAAAAATTACAAACAATAAAAAAGTTGAAAATTAAAGGCCGTCCCCATAGATACATAGTTGACGCCAATTAAGATTTTTTTTAGTTAATGTTACCGAACCCTTTGTGCGCGAGTCCGACTCGAACTTGGCCGGCTTTTTTAAATTACGAAATTTCTATGAACATACGTAGTACGTATTATTCAGTATATCATTCTGAACTGGGGGGGGGAGGGGGGCGTACATAATGATGTACTGAATACGTGGTAACCGTTTGTGTCCCTTCGGTGTCCCTTCCACCTTGTCTTAGAGACAATAGGATAAATGCAAGAAATACAAAACTTTTTTTATTTCTTAAAAATACCTTGTATTGGCCCTTAAAAGCATTGTGGTACTCTTGTTTAATTATACAACACTTATTTTACAATTTAATATGTTATGTAGCGTGTTTTTGGTGAAACGGAACGCAAACACAAAACGCATCGATTCCGGTAGTGACGTAAAATGCTGTGTGTCAAAGAAACACTTTTAGTTGAAAAATACTTAAAGTTTCACTAATATTTTACTATAATATTGTTATTGCAATTTTTGCTTTTATAAAGCACTTACAATTTAATATAACTATTCTGTTAAGGGCAAAAATTTAGATTTAAACAAGGCAGAAAGTGGGAAGTGACAACAAATGCTATGACTTGAATGGCCGCGACTGTCATGGACGTTTGAACTGTCGTAGAAAATTGTAGGAGTTTAATATTTTTTTTATGCGACAAGCAGTAGTTGAAATTAACTTTAAATTATTTTCTTGGGTTGATAGTACTGCATTTTATTCATATAAGTGAAAAAAAAAATGACATGCATATTCCCTATTAAAAAAAAATCAATTTTGTAATATTCGGGAACAAACGTGATAACTTGCAAGTTCCTAGTTTCCTATCTAGTCCGTAAATTGGCAATCAGTCCATTGCATGAGAGTGTTGCCGGCAACTGATTCTGCATGACACTTAATCCGGATTAAATGCCATGCAGAGTCGGTTCCCCACTGGGATTGACTCTTTGTATTCCGTAGTTCATTGTAGGCTACCCAGGTTGAGGATTTGCGTCTCTTTAAGCAATTCAGTGATTCTGGAATTGTGCGCCTTTTGATAGGATCTTATATTATCCTTCATAAGTATAATTCGGTGTCATTCCTTCTTAATTTTAGGTGATGATGAACTTCTGAGTTGGCATTAGTTATTTGTATAAAATGTGTAACAGAATAAACGCACAACCTCTTAAGGGGTCATTGTACTCATCATTATGAACAACTTTTACTATGGGACCAATCCCGAAATCGCGAAAAAAAAAGCAGCTGTTCAGTACATTTTGTCGAATTATGCGCACAGAAATGTATAGGGCAGTCGACTTTTTTTTCGCGATTTCAGTGTTGGTCCCATAGTGAAAGTTATTCATAATTATGAGTACAATGACCCCGTAAGAGGTTGTGCGTTTATTCTGTTACACATTGTATATATCAAGTCTTCTACTCTCTACTTTCAAAAGAAATGCACAATCAGAAGTATTGCTCAGGTGCATGAATGTTTCCAAGTTAGGAGTAAGTTAGTATACGCATACTTATTAGAGACTCAGTTCGCTTACAAATTTCAACTCCCTTTGACCCGCTCCGAGATGGAGTTCAGAAAAATCCTCACTCAGTGCACATCTGTCCCCTCTTAGAAATATAATAACATATTTTCATCATGTTTCTATAGTCAGCGGTTTAGATTGTGCTTGATTTCGAGTCAGTTGTTGACGAAATTGTTCTATAAACAATGTAAAAGCTTTCCAAATCAAGGATAACGAACAGTTCTTAAAATTCAGCGTGCTCAGAGTTTCGACCCGTTGCGCGCTCGAGCAAGTCTTGGTTACGCTTACGTTTAAAACTCCGACGGTCATAAAAGCCTTTGGAAGCTGTGTGCGGAAGGGAACTAATTGCACACCCATGGTACGTTTGCTCGCTGACGTGAATACGTTCACAACAAGCGTACATATAGCACGTGCTACCTCGCTCCCGACTCTGTCTTCACATTTTCAGGCACGTCATTAAACTAATGCGTCACAAGCGAAGCTACTCAAGCGAGTTGATGAAATTTAGGAAAACAGTTTGTTTGCCAATCGTTTTTCATCCTAAACAAACATTTGATATTGAAAGCTCTAAATATGGCGAATTTGCATGCTTATAATGAAACGTTGAATATTCAACGCATAGTCGTAATGCTAACGGTATACGCGCTAACTTGGTTACCTGTCGCCGGGACGCCTCTCAAGTGGAAGTTGGAGCTGAAGTTAACCACCGATCCAATTAATCCTATTTTCAATTAAACAGGGATGCTACAGTGTGCACTCTAATTGACTTTCCTCTGCTTACATTTTTCCCATCATTGAAAAATTAAATTAGCAAGCTTCCGTGACTATAACCAACATATAATACAGCCCGCGTCGGTCCCTACTTCTCAAGCTCTTTGTTCCTTATAATTTAATCGTGAATTCTGATGAAATTTTGCAGGAGTATTTTATTATATTCAAAATCAAGTCCCAAGCTCGAATTTTCTGCAAAGATGCGAGATCTCTCCCGGGCTCTTCTACAGACGAGACAAAGTAGAATTACGGCAGCATCAGTTAGTGTTCCATGCATGCATTTTCCATGTGATAGTTTGCAAACTCTTAAGTGTTTTCGCCAGGAAGTCATTTTCCGTCACACGTCTTAATGGCTAATACGCCAGAAGTTCCTTTTTTCCTGTTTAAAATTGACGTTTTCGTAAAATAATCAGCATGTAAACGCAAATTGCTGAACAAGAAGTACGACAGTAAGAACCTCTTAAAGATAAATCAAATACAGTTCAGAATTATCTGAAGACTTGTAAAAGTAGCCTACTAATGAGTTAGTACACAACAGTTACACTTAGTACAACTTCATGAATTAATG
Source organism: Eugnorisma glareosa (assembly GCA_947578425.1). Lineage (NCBI taxonomy): Eukaryota > Metazoa > Arthropoda > Insecta > Lepidoptera > Noctuidae > Eugnorisma > Eugnorisma glareosa. The sequence goes on along the minus strand of OX387970.1, from coordinate 14,601,983 downwards.
GAAGACTAAATGCTTGTTTACAGAAGTTCTGTTATAGCTAACGGCTATACGCTGTCGCTTGCGTTCATCCGTACATTTTTTTTGTTATTTAAATTTTTACACATCATTACACTTGTGTATCCCGAAGGGGCTCGGTAGAACTGTACCTTTAAAATACCATATTTACCCGCTCATGTAATACGGGGGGTGTCGTTTGACATAACTGACCTACAATACTATAAACTTTTACCATCTACAGGGTGTAAATTGACCCTTCACGAAGCCGTCAACCAAGCATTATGTACATCAAACTAAGTAACTTAACGCAAAAATTATTGCAGGGAAACGATTTTTTTTGCGGTTAGAAATCACGTTTTACGGTAGGACTTAATGTAACGCACTCAAAATATTATGCTGATCATCATCATTTCAGCCGAAAGACGTCCACTGCTGGATATACGTCACATTGACCGGTAACCGTGCGACTCGCATCCAGCGGATCCCCGCAACTTTCACCAGGTAATCGGTCCACCTAGTGGGAGGCCTTCCAACGCAAGTCTTTCGATTCGCGGTCGCTTCTCTAGAACCTTTCGGCCTCATCGGCCATCCGTTCTGCGAGCAATGTGCCCTGCTCACTGCCACTAAAGTTTGGCAATTCTTTAGGCTACGTCGGTAAACTTGGTTCTCTTGCGGATATCCTTATTTCTGATTTGATCACGCAAGGAAACTCCGAGCAAAGCCCTCTCTATTGCCTTTTGGGTAATTTTAAGCCTTCTGATGACGCCCATTGTGAGCGACTATGTTTCTCCCGTATGTAATCACTGGCAACACACACTGGTCATAGACTTTCGTCTTGAGACACTGCAGTTGGACGAGCAGATACCACGCAACTTCCCGAACGCTGCCCAGCCGAGTCGGATTCGACGATTGACCTCTTTCTCGAAGTTAGACATACCTAACTGGACCGTTTGTCCCAGGTAGACATAATCGTCTACAACTTGGAATGTAGTCTTGATAAGAGTGGGTGTTACATGGGTAATCAACACGACCTTGGTTTTGTCCATGTTCATTTTAAGACCCACTCTTTCGGAAGCTCTACTGAGGTCATCGAGCATTATACTGAGGTCCTCCATGGTCTCAGTCATGACCACTATATCGTCGGCAAACTGAAGGTGATAAGATGTTCTCGCCATTTACGTTGATGCCTAGCCCTCTTCAGCCCAGAACCTTGATGACATGCTCCAGTGCAGCAGTAAACAGTTTCGAAGATATGACGTCTCCCTGACTCGCACCTCACTGCAGAAGGAGAGGTTCCGAGGTCTGGTCCTGATGACGGACTGATATGATGGCATTTTTGTACAAACACTTCAACACCTCGATGTACCGATTGTCGATTTGGCACCGTTGGAGAGACTGCAGTACAGCCGAAGTCTCGATCGAATCGAAGGCTTTCTCGTAGTCCACAAACGCTAAACAGAGAGACAGGTTACACTCTTCGGTATTCTGTATAACCTGCCGCAGCGTATGTGGTCCACGGTGCTAAATTTAAGCCTTTTCGGAATCCGGCTTGTTCGGGAGGCTGAAAATCGTCAAACCTGCGCGCAAGACGACTCGTGATGACTCTTGAAAACAACTTGTAGACATGGCTTAAAAGTGAGATGGTCCTATAGTTCTTCAGCCGGGCATTGTCACCCTTTTAGAAGAAGAGTACCACCACACCCCTGTACCATGCCTGTGGCATTTCCTCTCGAGTATGACCGAATCAAACAGCTTCTTTTCCATCCGCCTTCAGGATTGAATAGTAATAGTCCTCCTGACCGTTTTCGGTCACAGCGGCCAATCTCAACACAGATTAGCCATCGGCGCGGGAGATATTATAGTGCACAAGTGTGTGCGCAGACACAGGTGCACTCTCTGTTCCTTTACTCTCACAGTCCGATGGGTCGGCAACCCGACCCGACCGGAGAGAGATCAGGCGCCCCCCGGCGACTGCCCCGTTGGTCTCGTGGTCGCAAGCGCGACGCTGAACGTGGGGTCCTGGGTTCGATTCCCGGGTCGGGCAAAAAATGTTATTGGGTTTTTCATTCGAAATTCCTCAGTAGTGGCCCGGAATTTGGAAGTTGGCGGTATGAAACCTCCGTGCCTCGGAAAGCACTTTAAGCTGTTGGTCCTGCGCCTGATCTCTCTCCGGATTAAATAGTACGGGGTCGTGGAGATGCTTAAAGTAAAAAGCTTGTGAAAAAGATGGAACTTTGACCCCCAATATCTCAGTAACTAGAAGGTTCTCATATGTGGTTTAGAACTAAAAAAATATCACAATTATGGGGAGAACAAGTGCCTTTCGGCTTCATTAAAGGTCTTGTTACACCCTATAAACTAATATTATACAGAGGTATGTAAGTTTGTATGTAGGGGGTAATCTTCTGAACTATGGATCCGATTCCGAAAATTCTTTCACTAACGGGAAGCTACATTATCCCCGAGTGTCATAGGCTATATTTAAATCATTCCTGTGGTTTTAATTCCCGTCCACAACGGGAGTGAAGCCACGCGCAAAAACTAGTATTTATTACTTTTAGGGAGAATTCGACCAAAAGGTATAAACTTATGGTAACGATTATCTTGCGTATCTTGAATTTTTGACAGTTTTTCCGGAGAAATGTCAGACGTCAATTTTTAATTTCAGAATTTTCTGATTCTGGCGAAATCAGCCCATAAGGTGTCTATTCGCAACCGATTACCAACAACAATCGCATAGCTATCGATTCCATATCAGCGTGTCGCACCCTAACAACGGGCTGTCCTTTCGCCACAGCTTGTCGGCACCTGTCTGTCTGTGACTACCCAAGTGGCTTTCAGCTCAATGAACACGCCGTGACGCAGGCCTCGTTATTACGTGACGGATCGCACAGGTTATCACTCTGTTATGGAGCGAATATCATCGCGGTTATGTGGTTTTCATAACTGCACGTATACGAGTATTGACGTGAGGTTATGAGAACCACCGTGTTCCTTCATTGATACTAAACCCGCGCTTGAGCGACACACAATTTATTGAACAACCTGGTTCCACTCTGAAACTTTCAGTATTCGAGTCGATTTTTAAACTTAGATGAATACTATAAAATAAACATTCAAGTTCGCAGAACGGAGACAGACAAAGCAATGACTTTGTCAGCTTCCATTTGTTCTTTTTTCCATATTTTTACAAGCACTCCTTTTAATTAAAATCTTGATGCTTTTTTGGTTTCTATTTTTGAAATAAAATTACACTGTAAACAGATAATTTTTTTTCTCAGTAAATGATACAGATTTTTTTTTTCATAGGGCCTCTTTTTGTCAATCAACCGGCACAATGTTACCGGTGTTGTGGGAAAATGGATTGGTATCATTTTATGTAGTTCTGAAAGCTAACGAATTGGTTATACTGTTGATTAAGCGAGCTACATTTTTAAACCTTGTCACTAAATGGTAAATACACAGTACGTAGAGTATATTCCTACAAATTGGACAACTGTATCTGCCTCCCGGAAATGTACACATTTTCATGTATAATGAACCTACAGGCTTATTATTCCCAGTCAAATTATTCCAATGATTCGATATTCCCAAATGAACACTGGGCTACGAGGTGACACGTATGGCATGAAAGCGCTGTTTACTGACCAGCATTGAACCTCGTGGATGAATGGATCTCATAAGCCGTGTGCACCACTTAGGCATTCATTGCCGGCTGCCTCCCTCACAGCATACGGGGTAACTAACCTCGCTTGTACGCTGCATGCACTGTTAATACTATAGCATATTATAAAGCAGTCGGAAAGCCTCGAATAGTTCGCGTATAACTTTGTGGAAACCGAATACCAATATGGAGCATATCTGGGCTTCCTATCGAACTACTAGAACAATCGATTTTAATCTAGTGTGCTGAATTCACAAAGGGAATGTTTTAATGTTTTCCGACAAGTGTATGCCTTGGAGTAGCTTACTAGTTAGCAAGTTGCGGTGCTACTGTAGAACTGAGTATTTAGTTTTGATACCCCTCCAAGTTGTGCTTATCCGGTAAGACAAAATGAGCTTAAACTTAAAGATAGTAAGGAAGCTATTCAGATTCAAAGATGTTTATTTACTTTTATAACCTCTCTATTTTTTAACCAAATTGTTTTCCTGGAATATGTCCTGTTCAATAGACATGTGAGTGTAAAAATATATAATAAAATGCATACAGTTAAAAATCCTTTTAACTAAAACATGCTCTGTTTGCCAGAGACATTTGGCACAGAACTATTTTGGATGTAGATTTTAGATATTCGGCCGTACATTAAAAAAATAGTTGCTTTTTTGCATGTTTTTGCTTGCTTTGTGCAAGTAAAGTGAAAAGAGGAAAAAGAGATTAAAGTGATCAAATTACTTGTTTATAGCAAAGGGGTTTAAGAGCTAGGTAATCGGATCGCTGAAATTTTAATGCAGCCGCTGAACTTACTTGTTTGGGTATTCGGGTTGAAACGTTGACTGTTTAGGGTTCTTTATTTGTTATTTTAAGAATACAATAATATGTACATTATACAATATGTAAATGTTTGTATAGGAGTCGTACCGCTGTTCTAATAAAGGACAAAGGTCGTCAACTTCCGAATCTGCGACTTTTATTAAGCAGGATATTGTCAGCCTAGATTCCTCTCGGGAATCAGTGGCATAATTAGGAACGGCCCTTAAGAACTGGGTTAGTGAACTTTGCTGTTATAACTTTGACGTGGATGTCTGCCCTGTGTACATTGTAAAATATTTAACATTAATTTCACAAGGTACGAAGCGCTCGCCGCAGACTAGTTCCAGGTGAACGCGCCTTCCATTAACGCTAATTAGAATTTCTCCAAGCCTCCCGCCCCCACACTCGGGAGCCGTGTTTCACGTCTCTTATCTATACCAATAATAAAATCGTTCCAAGTTAACGATTCGTACGTGGAACAGGGAACTGGGAAGATTCTCAAGGCGTCTCATTGGCCTGTTTAAAATTGACGGCACCGCAACCGATTTTGTATCTTGTTCCTCATTCCTTATTCCTTTGTGCCGGTATATATATTCCGGTTTTTTTACGGACATGGAATGAATCTGTGGAGCTAAAGCTGTATCACTGTATGGGCAAGATTTAATTAATGTATCAAAACTTTAATTGCCTGGAGAGCCATGTGTTAAGTCTACGTCGTATGGATTAAGTTCTTATGCCCCTTATGAGCTAGTCCTTGACGAAGCGGCTATTATTTCAACGTCTTGTGATGATGAATTCTGAATAAAAAATATCATGCCAATGATATTGAACCGTTACTTGTGAAGAATACCCAAATGTGGGCTCTGTTATTAGATTTTTTTGTTGCATAAATTGGTAAAACGTAACTTTTTAATTTACAAGATGGGATCGCCATCAACAGAATTTCAATTAAAATGTCGGGCACTCTGCGTTTGATCGGAAAGCTCAGACGGGGAGCGCGAAATGAATTTATTTCTGCTAAATAATAGGTTATAAATTGAGACGTCGATATGGGCCAACACGTTAACATCAACATGGTGTCGTAGTATATATATTGGTATATCGTAAACTACGATACGTTAAGTGTGGCTTATTGGTATGTATTCGCAGCACTAGGCTATGTCCTGCCCCAATGTTTAATATTGTGTAATCATACTATGTGCTTGTGCTATGCCGAAGATTGATTGCACTGGACATAATATGTACATACTCATAAACACTAACAGATTCAGTTATACTGTCAATGGTCTGTCCGTTTATTTGGCTCGAAATAACTGTTTAAACGTCCTGAGTGAGTAGAAATGTGATTATCTCAAATCAATATAATTAATACTCTTTCATACTTTTGTTTTATAGTACTTATTGTTGCACAGCAGGGTTAATAAAGGCCTCCCTACTACCAGAGAAAAAAAAGCTTGGCTTGCAGATTGTCACAGACTGAACAAGGAAATATGAAATTATATTGTAAGAAAATACCCTTTTCTTAATTGAAATTCTTTAAGAAACATTTACATAATGGGGTTATCGTTTAATTATGACACTTTCTCCTTTTATTATTACGAGAAAAAAAAAACAGCCGGTTTAGCTTAGTAGAAGGCGAACAGAAATGGTAACTCTAATATTACCTGCACATTAAAAGGAAAATAGAGCACTACTTTAAAACTAAACTTACAGTGTCACTTATGCTCACACTGTTGCAAGCACCATGAATACCATGATCCACTGACTCCAGTCATCCCGCGATCATGGCGCTTGCAACAGCGTCAAAATATCGGGAGCTCGAAATAATTGATAGTCACGGAAGATATCCCGTAAGAGACATTTTAGGTTTAGGGAACTAGAGGCTACACGTATTTAAAGCTTTTTGGAGCAATAGAGTGACCAAAAACATCGTAATATAATAACAGATATAAAGGCCACAGTGCCCTGCCCTCGGCATTGGCCTCATCAACGCGACAGGCGTGAAAGTAGGCTTCGCCGTACATCCGATGCCTGTCAACCGCTTCCGTAGAACAGTATTCTGGAGTCGACCCGTCCAGAATGAATCAGATAGCAAATCTTTTGATGAATTATTCCTCAACTTCAGCTATTGTCTGACTTTTCCAGTATCAGATAGGAACTAAGTAGCACAAACACTCAATACTTATTTTTTAGTCTTTGTCGGTTTTCACGAGGAAACAATGCTGAAGCAATTTCAGAGGAAATGGAATGTGAAATGTTATTGCATACTCTGATTTCCGATCCCGTTCAATTTGTTTCCAAGCGTCAATGTTGGTATTTCGGCTAGGGTGCCATAATTAAAACCCCTTCAAATCGGTTTGCATTTAACTGGCCCAATTTGGCTAACTTCACGAATGTATAATGCCGATAAGCAGCTACTCTTTGTCTACTGTAAACTCATTTCGTTCTTAAAACTATTTGTTCGCGGGGTTCAAAACCCGTCTAGCTAGAGAGCTACAATGCAATCGTCTGGAAAGTTAGCAGTAACATTTTTTTATTCATTATTTTGAAGAAGCTACACAAATCGCTGTATGAAAAGCTTTTCTCGTTACTTGGGCAGTAGTTATGTAAATTTAAAGGGGCTTGAACCAACAACTTTTAGGAGTTTTAGGTTGTCTTCAACTTCGAGATACGATCACGGATTTCGTTTTTAATTAATGGAAATCTGATTTTATAATTTTGTCAGTGGATTACTTTAGGCGCAGTTATAAAAGATGGGGGAGAGTATTTTTAAAGAAGATTCTTTGTAAAGGAGGCTACCCAAGTCCCAAATACAACATATTCTTTTAATAAGTACATTCCAACATGACAATACGTAAAAAGGGGTATGTTTCCTGGCGCAGTCATCGACATAGGCTGTTTACGAGCTGGCTCAGCGAATTCGGCTGTGCAAAGAGTAATTTAAAATTCAGAGCGCCTCAGTCGCGTCGGGTCGGTCATTATTGCCTCATTGTTATACATGTTGTGCGTTATGTTGTTTTTTTAAACTATATTGTTGTTTACGGTCTGTCTGTTATTAATATGTTGTGGGAATTAACACTCTTTGTGTATTCTTCGATATCTTGAGTGTCGAAAATATTCCAGAAATCGATAGATAAAACACGTGTGACTTTTAGGCCCTTGGAGACGTAATACCACCAGCTACAGAAAGAAGTCGTCAAATCTAATTGTTTTGATGAAATTTTCCTTTGTTTACGTACTTAAGCCTCCGCCCACGCCCAGTGAGTTTCGTGTGTACGAATGTGTGTAATATTATTCAATGTTGAAATAAGTCAATCATCTTGGGGAACACTTACATTATTATTCCATAATACATCAAGTCAGTATAAACAAATAAAACGTATTGTATAACAATCGAAATTAGGTTTGTTTTGTTGTAAGAAAACCCAATTCTGGGTTAAGCTCCCCATTGTAACTACATAATCAAACTATATAGTTTTTTTTTTTTGTAGATTATTTATTAACATAGGTACAACACGCAAACAATAAACACAGATCTTAGGTTAGTTAAACAGGCTGCTATGTTACACCAAGAGGCATACAAATTGCAATTTGTATGTATATTTTGTTTGCAATAAAGAATAAGAGTATAATAAGTTACCCTCCTACATCACAAAACATTGAAATATTTGACACCATTAACAAAATTACATTTCCAAGCACTTTTAGTTATTTCAACTTAAAAAGAACATTGACATTGAAGCAGCAGCTCAACTCGCGTTTTACGCTGAAGAGTCGTTTAGCATTGTAAATAGATTCTATACAGGTCAAGTACTTACTGAGCTTTCTAAAGTTAAGTCCCGCTGTGTACTGGGTCAAGTACAGTATAGTATAGCCAAACTCATGCGTATACTGACTACACGCATGTTCGTGACAGATGCATGCGGACATGTTAGAGTTAGTTGGCACTTGGCAGCTCATTTAGAAGACATCTTGAAACATGATAATTATATTATATGTAATGTATTCGTAGTGCTCGAATTAATCTCAATGATCATACGAGCAACTGTTTGAATGATTGGGATAGGTCGACCTAAACTAATAAACAAGATGAGAATTCTAGTTTTTTTGTTGTTCCGTCATCTGCCTAGCCTATTTCTAAATAACGTTGTGGTCGGATTCCAGTCGAATACCAGCATTTTACATGGAGCAACTGCCAATCTGATCTTCACAAACCAATAACTGGGTAAAATGATACTTCTCGTTAAGACTTATTGCTAGACTTATGGTCTTCTGAAGACTCATCACAATGTCGAAGATCCACGAATAGTTGCCTCAACAAAACCTAGTCTAGTATGAAATAAAATGTACCTACAGAAGTACAGATGCGACTATGAAAATAAAAGAAAAATAAAACTACGAACGGTACGGAGTAAGCGCGTCAGATGTTATCGGCCAACTTAATAAAAGCCAGTTAGAGTAATTATATTTTATTGGATGAAGGCACAGCCATCTCTAATGCTTTATTTACAACCAACAGCGATAATAATAGTTAATTAAACACCTTTAATGGGTATTATCCTTATATGGATACTTTATGTGGATGCATTTTAGGTTCATCCGAGGACGTCAACAGAAAATGAGGTCATCAAAAATCTGTGAAAACTGGCGTAAGTGAAGTGCATTTTCAGCTCTTCTATTGCAAAAGTACACAGTGAAAACCAATTTCGCTTGAAATTGATTTACTAATGGATGTTCAATTTATTTATTTATTTAAAGACCAGTATTCAATTCATCAATTCGAACGTCCCTGAAAACTGAAAGAGCAAGCTTTAAAAGTGATTCTATACAGACAGTCTATTTATCAATGCAGAAGATAAGTGGCGTGTATGCCGTTGTCACAGACTCAGGCTCACAGCTGTTCCATTCATCATGTTGTACATAATAAAAGGAAAATAAATACCAATGTTGGGCACTTGCTTGCGATGTTGTTTCTCAACTCACTTCCGTAGCTGCGTTTGAAAACTTTTTTATTTATGGATGGTGTCCTGAAAACTCGATTAGGTAATTTAATTAAACTTTTTAGATAATGGGGTAAATTTTGATACCTTAAGGGAAGAAGGGATTTCTTTTTTAATTCGATTTTATAAAATAAAACATTTCTCTTTCAGCTTGATATTTTTGTCACCAATCGAAGTCTAGAACTGGCCCTCATCCCAGAACTTAATCCGAAATATATTGAAGGTTTTCTGTTAAGATTGTTGGTTCAAGTCTTGAAATTGGTTGGGCCTAACTCGGTAATGCGTGGGCATTAGGCAGTTTATGCCCGAACACTAGCAGGCGTTATAGCTGGCCCATGTAAACACGGGTGCTAAAGCGAAGGAAATTTACGAGCTGTTGAGATAAGTTGACGAGTGATCTGGGGCCCTAAAATGTCTGCTCTTTCAGAATCATAATATGAATCACGTTAAAAATTTAAAATTCTTAAAATGGTCTATACGGTTATGACCACAAAGTCCATTTTCAGAGTTTTAAATTTTTAACGTGAATCATATTATGATTCTGATAAAACAGCCATTTTAGCTACCCTGTAGTCCGTGTAGTACACTTCGAATTCCCTTCCTCAGATCACAGGCATGATGGCTATTTCATGTTTTCTCATCTTAATTTATGGTTGTAGTGGGGCGCGCAAGAAATGCCCGGCCATTCCAGAGTTGGTTCTTTTCGTGTCAGAAGAACGTCTTAAAATAGTTATGGCGCGCTTCCGTACTTTAGTTTATTTGCCCAATTCATAAACAATGGTGCGATTAACCCAGATATATCTGAATCCCGCGGAAAACATTCGGTTCCTCCATTTCAACAGCCAATAATTAAGTGGCACACTATATTATAGTATCAAGTGATATTTATAGTCACCCGCCCAAGAGTCCATTTGCCGCCCACCGGGCCGCTAGGGTGTCGACCCGCGTTTTGCACACAGGGCTTGTTACATTTTATTGTGGAAAAAAAGTAAAATACAACCATTCTTTTTTATTCCACTTTTTGTTTGTATAATTTACATTTCATCTTCTTTGTCATGTTTTTTGTTACATCATCGAGGAAGTTGGCAAATTGAGAGGGGTTAAAAAATAAAATGAAGGTACTTTTTGTACAATAATGATTACAAGTAATATGAGAAATCAAGAAACTGCTTGGTAGTATTAGAAAATGTTTTCGAAATTAGTCTAATTCAGACACAATTTAACTGCAGGTGTCGGTAGTTAAAAGTTTTTAAAAAGTGCCCCACTATCATAACAATTTATCTTTTAATAAAATATTGTTCATACACAATATTTTTGCACCGAACTGAAAATTCAGTCATAAATATTATTTTGTTCAGATAGCGCATGTTTCGTACCACTAATGACCCAACGCGTTTACGTAGTGATGTGACGAATTTTCAGCAGCAGTTTGTAACATTCAGTCGCAACGCTAATAGTCACCAGCCGTAGTTTTTAATTGTGAGTTTTTTTTTCAATATTGTGTTAAGTGATACGGTGGTATTCTTGTTTAAAAAAAAAGTGCTTGAAAAATATTTTCCATATTCTCGCCTTCATGTAAGATACTGGTATTCAGCTGCATCCAGTTAGACTAGAAGCCGACCCCAAGATAGTTGAGAAAAGGCTAGGGAGGTGATGATGATTTTCGTCTTCATTTCTTTCCAACCGTGAGTATTAAAAAAACGTTTTCTTCATAAAAAGATAATGTGTGAGACTGTGAGTCAGAGCATAACAGACAGGGCTAATCGATTGTATCTCAAAGTATAAAAGAAGGATAAAAGTTCCGTCGTCTCGCGACCCGGTCCTACCGCGGCAGCCAGTCAGTCCCTGTCAACTTCAGACTAAGTTACCATTAAGTTTTATATTTTCTTTTTTGAACACACGCCGCGACTCAGACTGCCACTGAACCGTTTACTAAGTTACAAAGAACGAGCTTGTTTAAAGAATAACGGCGTGTAGCTTGTACTTTAATAGAACTATGAACAGGCGAGTTCATTTTAATTACCAGAAAGCTATTTGAGTGCACAATAAAAACCTTTTTTCGTTACGTAGTTTAGTTTCTGTTGTAAAATTCATTTCATGATATATTATTAGACCTGTGGCTTCAACTACGAGGAGTTCGGTGATTATCCGACGGTATCGTACTACGGGATAAAAAGTATCCTATGTCTTAATCCAAAGTATAAACTATATATGTGCCAAATTTCATCGGAATCCGTTCAGTAGTTTCCGCGTGAAAGAATAACATACGCCCATTCATCCATACATCCATCCTCACAAATTTGCAAAGTAAGATGTAAAGCAACAAAAAGTAGAAGGAAAGTTATTAGTTTCTATAAATACGCCCCATGACTACTCCTGGGAGTGCGAAAGGCAACTGAGGGATTATATCAGATGAATGGGCAGCAATGCGTGGTAGCATTTCCCTTTGAGTAACGATGTAGGCACCGTGATCATCATCAATTATTAGGAATGTGTCTTATTTAATACCATTGTACTGGGATTTGATAAAAAAAAACATAAAAAAACCGGACAAGTGCGAGGCAGACACACGCACGAAGGGTCCCGTACCATAATCTAAAAAAAAACACGTTTGTTGTATGGGAGCCCCCCTTAAATATTTATTTTATTGTCTTTTTAGTGTTTGTTGTTATAGCGGCAACAGAAATGCATTATCTGTGTTAATTTCAACTGTCTAGCTATCACGGTTCATGCGATACAGCCTGGTGACAGACAGCCAGACAGACAGACGGACAGTGGAGTCTTAGTGATAGGGTTACGTTTTACCCCTTGGGTACGGATCCTTAAAAAGCACCCGAATTGAGAACCGCCTCCCTTAGGAGTCGGTTAAAAACTCGGTTTTGATTTAACACAATAATTTATTTACGATTTTCTAGAAAACATTAGCCCTTATAGTAACTAATTTATCCATAAAATAATTCTATGAAGAGTTGATGTCGACCGTTAGATAATACTAACTGGTTCTGGCCAGGGACCGATTAATCCGGTTAATAAGCTAACCGGTTAGACCCATATGTTTGATCAACCGTTATACGGGTTAACCCCAACACATTTTTTTTTTTGGTTTCTGGGTGGAAAATCCTCACGGATGTCCCCCGCCCCGGGGCGGGCGGAGGGTAACCCCAACACATGGGTTAACCTAGCGCGGGCTAACTCGCATCACATTTTTGCATATTTTTTAGGTACAAAAATGAACTCTGTGCGTGAACCAGTTATTATTTACTCTAGGGTTTTTCACCTAGCCGTAAAAAATAACCCGATGAAAACCCCTATACGGGTAACCTTTTCAGTCCCTTCAAGCTGTAATTCTAAACAGGGTTTTGAAAAGATATTTTCAAAGAAAGGACGATTCATTCAACTATAAATCAACTGTACGATACTTATCAGATTCTTATTACGTTTCCACAATGTTATTGGCAAGCAACTCAATCTTTGATATTGGCAAAGGATTCGAACCGCATCGCTTATAAAGTTATAACAACTGTAAAATATTTGAGGGTATCACGGTTTATACTATTACTAAGCTACTTCAGTTTACCACGAGCTCGTCGTATTTTACATCCTAGCGTTATTTTATTTAATATGATTGTGGCGAATATGAAATTCCTCAGTTGTACCTACCCTCGGGAATTATGCAATGTCAGTATTCCGGAATCGTTAGAGAGTTGTTCGCCTCACTGAGCCCGTGTCACGACAACGGAGACATTCTGTTCGGAGACTCGTCTACCAATTTATTGAATCTCAACTTTTGCGACCCCCCGTTTTGTACTTTTCATGACATCCTCTTCCTATCGTGAATTCGTGACATTTATATTTCAGATAAGATTCTGAGGATCTTTCCTCATTTGAATTTGTGTTGTGTGAACGATGGAAATAGTACATTGTGATATTGTGATACAAGGGTAGAAGGTAAGTTATTGCAAACGAGGTGTCATTTTTAATGACAGGAGTTTGCAATAACCTACACACCCGTGTATCACACGACATTTTTCAATAAAGTTTGGAAAATAGTAAATAGTAATGATCGAGCTCGTAAAAAAGTCACGACCTCGTAACAGAAAGATGCCTATGCAAAAGATTTAATATTCGAATTATAATTATAGCCCCTGAAAGTACGCCATGTATAACAACTGTATTGAAAATTAAATTTCATTACAGCTGCTCTGGTCTACATTAAGATAATTTATTGATGTTCTGAAACTGAACACGCACGTTAGCGATCATGATTCATTATTAGACATTACATGATGTCTATCGCATACATAATATGGGATAATAATATGAAACGTGTTTTCAAACCAATTTGTTGCAATTACTCTTACAGTTGCACGCATGATTCTTTCTTCGTGGCGTTTCATCGCGCATTTCTTGATTCGTCTATATACGGGTATATTTTCTAGTCGAAATGGTATTATGGAATTGTTTGTCCCTAACAAACTCGAATAGCAACTTCGAATAATATAAACGAAAAAACAAATCTATCAGAACAAGCGAAAAACCGTGAAAAGATATATAAAAAACTTTTGAGATCCAAACTTTGTCCGTCTAAATACTTAAATATTCATCTTCCTCTCCTTATGGAGCAAAAACAATGTAAATAAGTGTAGGGAACCTACCCTATTCTCAGTAAGGATGTCTCGTCGATTAAATCGTCCATAGAATTTATCGTTACAGCATCTCCTGCACATCTTCTGTAGTACCTATTTTTATGTATCACTTGTTCCAAAACAGTTTTCTTAAATCGATAACTGGTTACGCAGAATTGTGTTGAGTGGAGAAGTACCTACTTATTTATGTTTTGTATAGTCCAATTAAGATTGCAATAACATCCAAAGCAACCATTATAAATCCCAAAATTTTACATTGTAAGTCTTAACATTTACTTCTTCATGAGTCATCAGTTCATCACAATGTTTCAGAAGTTGTTTATGTTAGTAACAACAATTGCTTCATGTGCGCGAAAGTTTTCAACATTTGTGTCTATTTTTAGGGTTCGGCACACGTGCTCCCCCTCTGTGGAACATTAAAATGGGTCTTTTGTCGGATATTCTCAACGGAACAGCTGTCGAGCTATTTCCGACATGAGGGGCGAGTTATCTTATTTTCAAGATGAATTTAGTTGGATGTTGTTGATAACATACATAAATCAAGTTAAATAATGAATGTTGAATAACTAATGTTGTAAATAATTTAGTGTCGTTTAGCTATCTTAGTAAACGTTCCATCTAATATATTGTAGCCTAATACGTTGAATTAGGCATGCCGTAATAAATTGTTGTCGTTATGTAGAGCTAATTCAGGAACGTCGTTGTTGTTAAATGTAATTGTGTGCCTAATCCTGAGTACCTACTTTTAACTTAATGATCCCAATGTTCGTACCATTCAGTGAATAAATAACAGAATGATTGTGAATAATACAAAGAACATCTCAAATAGGTAGCGGCTTATAATACGTACAGACACAGGGAGGACCGAGAGGAGCCAATATGAATTGTTTGGGTTCGTGTAAGGGCCGCTATGAATTTAATCTGGCAGAGACAAGCGCCCCGCCTTACTACCCACCGCAATTACCTTACAACCCCGATTTCACCGATGAACGTGTTGAATACGATGACACAGCGGCTCTCGATCCTGCTAACTTGTGGAGCATCTACTATGGAGAGTTCTACGCTGGAAATACTTTCGAAAACTATGACGAGTGGGGGCGAGCCCGCCGCTCCTTGTACGAAGGCGTCAACTGTATGCCGGTGAGTGCGCCAGCTTGTGTGTATCGCGTCGCACGCTGCCTACTACTATACGCCTGGTTGCCGTGGCCGTGTGTTATGTGTGTACATAAACAAAATGCTGTATATTTCAACATTCCGTTTTAAAATTAACATACTACGCGTTTGTTACTGACGTTAAGAGAATGGGTTTGTTTACATAATGAACTATTTTTCTTAAACCTAATAAAACTCGGATCAAAGCGGGAAGGGTGTCCAGAATGCATCAGGCGCATATACCGCGATCTATTTCCGGGCGCGGGCGTCGGCCCTATTCGTGTAAGCCTCGTTCATTTTGAACTAAAACATGCGCGAGCTCGGCCGCGGGGGCTCACTCGTAGCTGCCACCATCGCGGCATTACACAATCGAACCGTAGTCGAGGAAAAGCCTCGGCCGATCAAATCACGATCGACCTCCGCGGAGATAAGAAATGTTGCGCGTTCTATAAGAGAAGAAACTTTTGGTGAAACTCGCTCTCGGAGAGCGTCCGGCTGCAGCGAACGTCCTGTGTCCACCGCGTCTGAAGCCTCCGAGCGTGACTCCGCTTCCGTGCAGTCCAGTGAGGAGCCGCCCCCACAGGAGAGTACGTAACACGCGATCTACGGACGAGTCACTGACGTAGCATATTACTGGAACTTAGCCAAACTTTAAAATAGAGACACGTAGGTGACTCGTGCCGAGAGCTTGTCGCGCAGTGTCGCATTAGCGGAGCCTCATGTCCGACTGCGAATATCTGACGGAGCCCTTCGATGAGGAGCAGGAGCGCGCGGCGGCAGGCTTCGTGCACCCCGCCGTGCGCTCCTACATGTACTCACCAATGGGTGAGTTTGCGTCGTTCATGAGGCTCCACAGCGTTTTATTTACTTTTCAACGCTTATCTCGTGACAGGCGGTGATTCGGACAGCCCTGATGAGGCGACAGTGAAATGCACGACGTGGCCAGACGGCGCTGTAGCTGCAGCTAGAACTGGATCATCTGACACGGAATCTAGCTCTTCCAGCGGTGACGACTCTGATGAACAAGAGTACGAACCTCGAGGTTCTGATGCAGAATACCGCACACTGACGCCTAGCAGGCGTTTGGATAATTCCACTCGACGCGATGATGGTTTCACTTGGATGCCTACTGGAAATATGGTGGACGAAGTAGACGATCATGTCTCAGAACCGAGAGGAGATGATTATTCTGCAGCGAGTTTGGAAAGACGAAGACGTGCGCCTGGCGCCCGACAAGATCGCGACCGTAAAACAAGGTCGTCGTTGTCGTCCAAACCGCCACAACACCCAACTAGCGTACGCGCGTCGCCTCGACCGCGACGGTCTCGGAATGAGGACACACCTCCAGAGCTAGAGAGGCGATGGAACTCCTACGAGCACTTCCGATGGCCGGAGGGTGGCTGGTGGCCTCCAATGTGCTGGTGTCATGGTCCACCGATGCCGCCGCCGTCGTGTTACATGCAGGATAGAACTTGGCCATCAAACCCCTCGCTTCCGCCCATGCCCACGCGAAGTTACACTAAGGTACGAGAACTGAGAGTAGACAAAATTTAATTCAGGCAATTGGAGAATTGAGCTAGGACATTAGTTAAGCGTTAATATACACGTTCCGCTCCTAAACAATTCACTTCACCTCCTACTCGCCAGCTTGTGTCAACAAACCGACGGTTTCGAGGAAAGGAATGTAATAAATAGGTGCAGCGAGCGATCTCGTTCTAATTTAGATCTATTGGTATACACGTTTACAAAGTGTGCATAAATAATCGTGAATGTGATGTTAACGAGACTTGTTTACTAGGATATTTTTTTTAACAGTTGCACTAACTTGTGTTGTATTATGCTCTGTAAAAATATGATCAAACACATAAAACAGAGCTATAAAAATCGTTTTTGCACGGCAGACTATGTTATGTATAGCCTACTACAGCGGTGACTGTATTATATTGGTGTGACGAACATTACAGAACGATGCAGAGGATCGCGTTCGTCGGCTCGAGGCAGACAAGGAGAGCTTGCATCTTCAGGTGCAAGTGTTATCGGAACAAATCGCGGCGCAGACTGAGAAGATGACGGACTTGGAGCGCGCTCTACAAGATGCCAGGCAGAGACTCGACGATGCTGAACAAAGACTGCAGAAGGTAAAACATTACATTATTTCAACCCTAGCATACAAAAAATTTGCCCTGAATTTTCAACTCGGAATTCCAGGGCATGTTGAAAATACTAGGTTAACAACAAAATAGCGTACCGTCGAAATTGGGTTTGTACTCGGCTTCGTTCAGGATTCCACTTAAAAACGCGTGAAAAATTTAACTGGGACAAGATTTAACACCAGTACAGTTCAAGTTTGCATGTTCTATAAAAAATTGCTGCTGGTGTTTTATTGTTCGTGTTTACTTTTGAATTTATAGTTTAAATCTGGGAATTTTGCTCCACCAAATAATCCAAAAATCCGTATCTTGTACTGTTTAAGTTAGAAACTACGAGCTTCAAAGGTCGCGTTAGTTCTAACAGACTTGCTTGTTTTACAACTCCGCTGTGCGCTTGTCTTGCTACTTTACAAGTTTCGCGTTTGTCGCCCTTTATTTACTGTGGAACTTTACAATCTCATTTACTTCCTAAACACTACATAAAAGGCCTACAATTAACTTCAGTTACTAAAATAAAGTTTTGAGCGTAATCTATACTAATATTATAAAGAGGTAAAATTTGTTTGTAAGTTTGTATGTAGGGGGTAATCGCTGGATCTACTGAACCGATATTGAAAATTCTTTCACTAATAGGAAGCTACATTATACCCGACTGCCATAGGTTATATTTACAACGTGCCCGTGGGATAATTTCCGACCAAAACACGAGCGAAGCCGCGGGCAATAGCTAGTATAGCTCTATGTAGATTTCACAGTTATTATGTCGTGTCGCTAGACTGTAGCTTCAACTTTTGACCCGACTGCGGCGAAGCCCTAAATAAGGGTTTTTGTATTTGACTATTCAAAACTGCTTGAAACTAGTTTATTTTTAAAAATTCCTACAAATTTACCAAAATCAATTAGGGAACAGTGAGACATTGTTAGCTCGTTTGGATTTGCAGTTGAATTCATAAATATGATGGCAAGACGGTAAACTGTTTAACATTCAGCACGGCCTAGATCCCGGTGGAACGGGCCTATTGAATAATCATGATCGGTGTGGGCCGCACAATTTCTAGCGCGCGCCTCAGGCGGTGCCCGATCTCTTTATCGCATTCAGTTTGGCGTGCCCGTCACACAATCACTTGGTACAGAAGCCAGCACATCAAGCTACTACAATCTGTCAAATTTCTTTAATACATTTTCAACTTTATCGCTAAAGCTTTAGGCTCAAGGTTAATTGAGAACATTTGACAGTTTTCGGTAGCTTGATTTGCTGGCGTCTGTACTAAAGATTAAGTAATAAATCGTATCATAAGCTCCAAACTTGGGTATTAACTTATTCAAGATAGTGAGGAGGCCACTCTAAATAGAGTTGTACCTTGTTAGTTCAATCATGATTTAGTCGAATACGGGTTAGTTGGCGTCCATGTACCTATTTGCAGGGTATTGCTAGTAGAGTTGTAATCCTAGGATTACCTTTGCTTTATCAAAAGCGCTGCCCAAACCCGGTCGTTTTCAATTAGGTTAATGAATGAAATCCTTTTCATTGTTTCGTTTGTTATGAAACAAATTAATTCTGGGTGGGCTTTTTAAACGAATCAAAAGTAATATTTGCATATTGACAAAGAAGCTAATAGCCCAGGATTTTAGATCTGTAGCCAGAGATACAAAATGCTTCGTAACAAACTGAGTTTAGCTTCATTTATTTTGAGTATTAAATCTCTAATTGGTTCTCAATCACTGTTTCCTTAGCTACCAAAAATTTGTATAGAGAGCAGATTCTCTGCGAATCGTGAGGTGATTGCAAAGCGTGAAGATTATTTATTAAGGTCAATGTTCAAGTTAATGCTAAGAGTAGCACAGTAACGTTATCACACAAACTAAGCACTGGAACTTTTTGTGTACACCAAAGTTATTTAATTCATCAAAGGTTCACTTCACTTACAAGTTACAACCACCTGGAATAATTTCAATATATGAAATCTTTATTCAATACCTGAAATAATTTGATGAGGGTTATCGGCAAAATACCTAAATAAAATGAAAAACCCTGTTTTGTTTATACAAGGAAATAATAACAAGGAAATATGGCTTTGTAATATCGATTAGGTATAAATATATAAATTAAGCTGCTACTCCCTGCCTATTGCCTAGCGGCAATAACAGAGTGAAGATAGACTACTCAAACCTATCCAAAGCAATCGCGGATACTGACTGGAGTCATATTTTTAACCACAGTGACGTTGCCGAGGCAGTTACTGACTTCACAGAAATGCTTTGTGAGAAAATACGCGCTTTTACAACAACGGATACTGTACGAAATTCAAAATCCATTAAAAAACCTTGGATTACACAAGGGTTGCTTAAATGTATCCGAAAAAGGGACCTGTTACATATGGAAGCGAAAAAACCAGCTAACAAGGACAATCCGATCATCCAGCAGCGATACAAAAATTATAGAAACACTTGTAATAATATAATACAAAATCTTAAAACAGATAACGAAAGGAAACTATTGGAAGATGCAAACGGAGACAGTAAAAGAACATGGGCAGCTGTTAAAAATATCTGTAACATTAAAAATAAGAGCCCGAGCGGCCTAGATCTACTACACATATACCCAGATCCCATTGAGTCACTAAATAACGTGAACCAATATTTTACTAAAGTTGGTGAGCAGTTAGCTGAAAAGACGTTGCTACGCATCAATAAGACCGAAGTAGAACTCGCCGCTATGAACTCCTTGCAGGATAAAAACCCGTCTAGCAAATCTTTTTTCGCAACGCCAACTGACGACGTAGAGGTTAAAAAGATCATAACAAACCTCAAAGACAACTCGGCACCTGGATGGGATGGTATCACAAACAGGACACTTAAGCTAAGCAAAAATTACCTTGCAGCACCAATCACCTTTTTGTGCAATCTAAGTATCTCAACTGGCAAAGTACCAACGATCATGAAAACAGCGAATGTAAGCCCAATTTTTAAATCAGGTGACAAAACTGTCCCATCGAATTATCGTCCAATTTCCTTACTGACATCTCTGTCCAAAATCTTGGAAAAGATTATGAACAACAGACTCCTCAGCTACCTTGAGAAGAATGGTCTGATATCTCACAATCAATATGGCTTTCGCAAGCATAGGTCAACGGAAGATGCAGTCACTAACCTGGTTGATTTTGTAGTAAACAAAATGGACAATGGCTATAAGTGTACTGGTGTTTTCCTTGATCTGGCAAAGGCTTTTGATACGGTGTCCAGGCGTATTCTTCTTAAAAAGATGGAAGCTATTGGAATTCGAGGTGTAGCTCTCGAGTGGTTCCAGTCCTATCTCACGGACCGCACACAAAGAGTCTGTATGAGTGACAAGGGTAGCAGTTATGCCAATCTCAACTACGGAGTTCCTCAGGGCAGCGTGCTTGGGCCAACCCTTTTCATCCTTTACATAAATAGTCTCTGCACAATGGAACTGGACCGAGCTAAAATATTTGCCTATGCTGACGATACCGCCATAGTTTTCTTTGATAAAACCTGGGAGGGGGTTCAAGAGGCTGCTAACTTGGGTTTAAAACTGGTTTCCAGTTGGCTTACACACAATCTACTGACGCTTAATGTAGATAAAACAAAAGTCGTAAATTTTAGCGTCAGCATAAGAACATCGTGCCCAGGAAATCTATCAGTTAAGCTGCACTCTTGCAATATTAATGCGATAACAAGATGTACCTGCCCAAGCCTTGAGCGAATCAAACAAATTAGATATCTTGGGGTCTACATAGACCAACACCTTAACTGGTCAAAACAAATAGAGCATGTAACTGGAAGGGTCAGAAAGCTTCTTCACATTTTCAAAAAAATGGGTCGTATTGCTAATGCACGTGTTCTGAACATGCTATATTACACACTCTGCCAATCCGTTATCAACTACTGCATCTTATCGTGGGGTGTAGCTCACAAGACGCGTCTCATAAAAGTAGAACGTGCACAACGGTCACTTCTAAAGGTTACTTACAAGAAGCCAATGCGCTTCTCAACTGACACACTGTACCAAGAGTCCGGTGTTTTACGTGTGCGGCAACTGTACATAATGGCTGTGGCACTGAGGTTCCACAAAAATGCCCATAGCGCAATAACCTACCCCAAAGTGCGCTATCTTAGAAACGGAGATAAGCCTCGATGGCAGATTCCTAAATGTAGACTCGCTTTCGGCAACAGATGTTTTCATTATATGGGACCCTTTATTTACAGTAAGCTTAATAGGGAAACGGATGTACTGCCGATGACTAGAAATAAATTCAAAACTCACCTCTTAAAATTTCTGGCAGGAATGGACTATGAAAGCACGGAGAAGTTCCTTAACCCATGACTACAACACATACATTCACGACACAAATACATAAAGGAAGAGTCGGACCAAACGTAAGAATTTTCATTCTGTCCCCAATGTGATGGTTTATGTTTTTTTTATTTCGCTTGGTCTCAATCCACCTTAACTCAGTCATTCATCACACACCCATACCTCACTTACACACCACACACATGCACACGACACACTTCTAATTAATCCATACCTTTAATTTAACTTTTACTTATATTTTACTATTGCTCTGGAATTGCATATTTCCTACTGTAGCCTAACTAAGTAATCTTACCTGTACGATGCTACTGTATAGTACGCCATACTTCCTATTTATTTTTTGTAAGACGAAGGAGACTAGTCTCCACGACACAGGGAATCCTAGTGTGGAGGCTAGTGATATTTCAGCTTGTGTAATGCTCTTTTGAACAATAAAGCTTTATTATTATTATTATTATTATTATGTACCTATTTGCAGGGTATTGCTAGTAGAGTTGTAATCCTAGGATTACCTTTGCTTTATCAAAAGCGCTGCCCAAACCCGGTCGTTTTCAATTAGGTTAATGAATGAAATCCTTTTCATTGTTTCGTTTGTTATGAAACAAATTAATTCTGGGTGGGCTTTTTAAACGAATCAAAAGTAATATTTGCATATTGACAAAGAAGCTAATAGCCCAGGATTTTAGATCTGTAGCCAGAGATACAAAATGCTTCGTAACAAACTGAGTTTAGCTTCATTTATTTTGAGTATTAAATCTCTAATTGGTTCTCAATCACTGTTTCCTTAGCTACCAAAAATTTGTATAGAGAGCAGATTCTCTGCGAATCGTGAGGTGATTGCAAAGCGTGAAGATTATTTATTAAGGTCAATGTTCAAGTTAATGCTAAGAGTAGCACAGTAACGTTATCACACAAACTAAGCACTGGAACTTTTTGTGTACACCAAAGTTATTTAATTCATCAAAGGTTCACTTCACTTACAAGTTACAACCACCTGGAATAATTTCAATATATGAAATCTTTATTCAATACCTGAAATAATTTGATGAGGGTTATCGGCAAAATACCTAAATAAAATGAAAAACCCTGTTTTGTTTATACAAGGAAATAATAACAAGGAAATATGGCTTTGTAATATCGATTAGGTATAAATATATAAATTAGGTAACGTTAACATATTCTCACAATACTCACAATTATATTTTTTTGCAATCGTATATAAGGTTTTGAATCGGAATACAACTATACATAAGAGCATTAGGATTTTCCTACAAGCACAACTTTGTAGTTAGTTCGAATTTACATAAAATTATAATGGTTATTCCGATTTGGTGCTAGGCCCAATGGTCTCGGAAAAACAGGAATTACAAAAATAACTGTTAACGCTAACAAATAAAAGAAATTTATCAAATTGCAAACCTGCATTACTACTACTACACTGACTTCACTGAGTGGTAAAACTGACAGAATAAATTTTATATCCATCAAACAAACCAGTATAAATGAAATGACGAATTTTATTAGGATATTGATGAAATTACCATTTGTTTTTTTTCTTAAGACTTGGTAGATGATTTCACCATAGAGCAAAACGTTAAGTGTCAAAACGAAGACCATTAAACCTGTGTAAACTTTCAAATATAAAAGCACATAATGAAATCTTTCAAAACAATTGAACATAAAATGTAACAATCCCAATGGTATCGTTGAGACCCAAATTAGTAGAGACAGAGTCACTAAATTCCACTTTTGTAACACTGGGTTTGGCATCACTTGGTCGCGTAAATTCATCGTGTACACAAACATCCAGCATACGACCAAAGCAGTCACATGATTCACCACTCCCGATAGAGCCTCTAGTGAGTACTTATAATAGTCTTCGTAATCTCTGCATGTAATTAAAACAAATATTTGGAATGCGAGCACAAATCTCGCCACGGTCTGTTGTATGATGATCTTCTGGTCTGCATGTCTCAGCTTGGGGTTGATCGCGTAGAGCACGAGCTGCAGTATCAAACATAGCGCTGATAAGATGACCTCAGCGATAATAATGTAATCTTGTTCAGAGTAAGTGTAGGTAGACATGGTGTCGATAAGTCCAGATGTGTCGCCGTGCCGACGGTCACAGTGCAACTATACAATTTATTTTTCCTTAACTGGGAACTGGGACCGATCGAAAAAATGTGTAGTGTAATAAACGCTCGAGCGCCAAATACGTAGCTAAGTTCTGGACGGATTCCTTATACAGCTTGTGTAAGCTAGCTGAAAGGTGTTGTCATATACAAGGGTGTAGTACAGACCAAGTAACTGAACAACTTTCTCCACCATGGGACTTGCATAGTAAACGCTAATAAATAATCATCTGTCCCAAGAATTTGGGTCGAAATTTTGAATAGGAAAGCTGAACATTTTTTTGCGATTACTATGTTAGTCCTCAGAAATTTGTTCAGGTAGAGGGTCTATAAAATATGACCACACCTTTGCGCTACATGCTGTAGATTGCCATCGGCACGCTAAAAAGACGAATATGTTTAGGTTGCAATAGAAATGTTACTCATTTACTCATCTGTGTCGTATTACATTTATAACGCGTACTAATTTGCTTGTTCGTGCTGGGCCCCCTAGTCCCAACAGGATTGACAAATGTAATTATTATAAGTAACACTTGAAATAAATTGAACACAAAGAAAATATAAAGGACAAGACCCTTAACGATGCCCAAAGGCACTTGTTCTCCCCGACATTTTGTTTTTTTTTTCTAGGCCATACCAGCCATACCTAGAAAACCTTTTAGTTACGGAGATATGGGGGTCAAAGTTCCAACTTAACACAAGTTTTTAAATATATGTTTTTAATGTAAGATTTACTTTTTTTTACTTTAAACACCTTCACAGCCCCGTCCTTACTATTCAATCCATCCATCAGCACAATGTTTTGAGTACCTACGTTGCATTGAGTCCTACCGTAAAACGTGATTTTTCACCCTAAAAAAAAGTCGTTTCCCAGAAATATTTTTTGCGTAAAGTTACTTAGTTTGATGTAGGTACGTGATGCTTTGTTAACGGCTTCGTGAAGGGTCATGTTACACCTTGGGTTGTACTGTTTTACTGACGAAATAATGTCGTCATAATAATATTAACTAGCATATCCGTCAATATCGTCAAATAAATTAGAATGAAAGAAATGTCGAATTTCATTATGAATTTTTTGATATTGGCGAAATTCCCATTAGATTTCTTGTTTATGATTTGGTAGAGGATTTCACACCCAGTGTCCATTTAAAAGTATTTGTGACTCTTGGCGTTAGTACAAGTACCTAAACTGGTAAAATATACAATTGAGTTCCTCAGTTCCATCATCATCATTGGCCTGCCCTTATCCCAATTTATTTGTGGTCGGCGCAGTATGTCTTCTTCTTCCATACTCTATTACTCGTCATCTCTCTCAGCTAGCAGTTCCATAATTATCTAAAATAATATATATTGATATAACATGGACAACGAAATAAACAATTTTCCTATTACGGTAAGTACCTACAGTGCCTAACAGGTAACTAGAGAACCGGCCATCTGGTATTACGCGTGTTGGATATTATCTATGTTATTTTCGATAGACGTATCGCTGAAATTATAGACTATGTACCTACTACACAAATAGCTATGTAGAAACATTTCATTGCATGTAATAATATCTACTACGGGCGTAAGATGACGTGCGGTTTACTATGCGAATTATATGACCGAATCACTATCGTTGCGTGTCTTGTAGATGCAAATTATACGAGTTGCGTTGTCTCGCGTGAGCGTGCGAGAATGTTGTTCATTGTCTCACAGACTCACAGCGAGCTATGTCAAGAGATTTATGTCTCCTGTCATCTTGCTCCAGCGTTATAAAATGATGTAAAAGTAAAGTTATTAAAAAACGAAGCTGATCGGTAAAGTCTCGCCACGCGTGACTCTTTGCAAATATTGTGATGAACAATTTCCCTCACGAATTATAAAAGACACAAAAAAGCTATTTTTGATGGGTTTTATCAGCAATCATGTCTCGAAGAAATTAAAACCTTTTTCATATTTATTTGTATACTATTGCCTTGATTGACACCTAGAAAATTAAATGGAATTCAATTGCATAGTGAAGCTAAAAGAAGCGATGCGTCACATCCAGGCCTGGAGCTCGATAAAATAGTCGCTCGAGAAAATAATGATTGCTTCACCAACACACATGGCCACCCGCGAGTGCCAACGGATCAATCAACGTTATAGATTAGGAACAGTTAAACTCACATGTAGTTTGTAAAATTGTACGGAATGTTAATGTTATTGATTAAACACTATCTGTTACATTAAATTAAAGTGCGCAAAAATTACGCGAATGAGAACATGAATTGCGATTTACTGTTAGACTTGTTTCCGCTACTAATTTCTAGCAAACCTTACTACATAGATTGGCAAAAACACGGTCAATTGAAATGGCAATCACCGTGTTTACGAGAAAATAAAATAAACATATCGTTTTAAAACGTTCTAATTCTGTAGTCCATTTACGTCGACGCAATGTGTAGCACGTGTTTATCACGCGAACCACCAAATGCGCCTTTTATTATCAACCGACAAATGAGACACAGCTTTACAGTCTTCGTACTATAAAATTCCTATAGGATTGAACTTTAATTTCAAACAGGGCAATGTTGTTTAGACGTTTCGATTTAGAGATCCTATTAGAGGCACAGTTGGTTGAGACAGCTCCAGTCTCGGTTCTCTTTATTTTAAAATGGAAGTTGAAATGTATTGGTCTTTTAGACGTCTAGCTTTTACAGTATTCTTATGAATGCGTTTATTCAACTCGGGAATTTAGATATATTTCTAGTTTTATTGTTCCAAACAACAAAACATGTCTTTAAACTTAAAATTAGCCGTTTCTATGATGAAAAATAATTCTGGTACATACATGTGTGAGACAATGGAATGGAATTGTATTTTTGAACCGAACTTCAATGTGTTCATGGCCTTACGCATCACCTTTGAATAAATAAAAATAATGTAGAGGCGACTGATGTAAGTAGCTTTGTACTAGCGTGAACTCTAAAATATATTTGGTTTAGCATTATTTCTTGAAATGTCATTTTGAAGAGTAAGGAACGAGGTTGTAGGTAACAGGAAGTTTGAAAGTAGGTGACCGAGAAGTTGGTACCTTTGGGCACACTATATCGCGAGGAAAGCTTTTAACAGAATGTGGATGACTATAAGAGTAAATGGAACCGTTAAATGCAGGGCTTGGAACCGGTTTTGAAATATCGGTTAATATTGTTCATAAAACTGTTATAATATCGTTCTTCGATTAACCGGTTAATTACAAAAACGGTTTAGACTAAACCTAAATCATTTTGGATACCGGTTTTTGCAGAAAATAGTATTTTAATACTCGCACTAACCTAAATAAACCGGTATTACTCAGACTCCATTCAAGTATTTTGTTGCACTGACGATAATTAAAACGAAACTACGAGCGCGGTCGAACACAATCTGCTTGTGAGTGCGTTATTCATTGGCGTAGAGCGACTAGACCGAGAGCTTTATTATTGTGGATGTAAGAGAAATGGCGTAGTAGGTAAAACTCTTACTTACTTACCGCCGAATCTTAAATTAACCGGTTAATTTCGCTCAACAGAATCGGAATTTGTAAAAAACGGGTTCTCCCATTAACCAGTTAAAACACCGGTAACCGAAACCTAAACCGCAATCGTTTCTGGTTTGGGGTCAATGACCGAAACCGGTTTGGAAAATTAACCGGTTTCCAAGCCCTGGTTAAATGTATTACGTGGACGATGACTACGCTAATAGAAAGGCAAATCAAGGTGGCGCTGATAGTCAATTAAAAATGCATCTATGTTTCAAACGTACATTTATTTTGTTTCTGTAATTCTGTGTTCTCGCCTGCACAGTTAAGTTGGTTGAAGTGTACTGAGACGACGGCTGATAAAGATGTATCGAAGAGCGTGCTGAAACAGGAGGATGACACTGTTCTATTCCATATTCAAAATTCTTGTTTCCTTTTTATTTGAACTTTAAATTTCAGCTTGAACAAATACCAATCTTAAACAGATCGGAATTAAGTTGATTTCAAAATTACTAGTCCTAAAAAGTACTAGCGCAACCTTTATAGGCTTTGTGAAGTATTTTATTCAAAAACAAAACATTACAAGTTTGGAAACTAAATTCGGAACACATAATTTTTTTATGTAATGGAGCTTTGTGTGCTTATATCTGTTTTTCAGTCAATAATGATGTTCTATAATTTTTCCAGGAAATGCTTCAACGTTCGTCCCTGGAGACGCAGAAGTTGGAGTTGCTGTCAAAACTAAGTGAAGTGAGACTGCGTGCAGCGGAGCGCGGTATATTGGAGCGCTCGCCGCCACCGCCCGAGCCCGTTGCGCCGCTGCCTGTGGCTAGGCCTGCGCCCCCTAGAGTATGTGTTGTATAGAAATGTGGCTTAGAATAGTATTGGCTGGCTTTGAATTGATTAATAAAACTTGACTTGTTATTCTATTAAGTTAGCAAAAAAGATCTGCACTCTAGAAAAAACATCGATGCTCTACAAGGGCAATATTGGTTGAGTTTAAATTATTAACTTTGATCATAAGACTCTATTTGACGAGCCCGCACCGGTGTGCAATTACAGGCGTTTTTGAATTATTACAAGATCCCCAGTAGTCCTGTATCAGCATAATGACGGTGCCCAATTTAAGGATACCTACCGTACATACGAATAAAAAAAACGTAACTTTTTAGGATCACTGTTGTGTCTGTCTGTCCCTTTGTACCTGGCCAAAGCTCATAATCTACTGGTCAGTTGAAATGTGGTAGTACACGTGAATTCTTTAGTGATTGATGACTTCTGAGCTAATGTGAGAACAAATATTACAGCTTCAAGCTGTGAGATGTTATTTTTTTCTTATAAATAACATCAAAATTAACTCGACAACATAAATTTCCAGACGCCGCCTGCAAACTACGGGCGTCAGATCGAGCGCAATACCCACATGTACTCGTCCCTGCCGCGCTCGTCCGTCGTGACGTCAGAGGCGCGCGTCGCGTTCGGTAAACAGAACAACATGGTGGTGGCTCGCGGACGCGGACACTCTGTGCCGAACCTAGGTCTCTGGCATGAGCAACACGATAGCATGGACCCTGCTAGGCAAAAGCCTGCCTTATTTTGGTGTAACATAAGCTCGATATTGCTTTGTGCCGTAATGGATCCCTGCTAGGCCAAATCCTGCCTTAAACGCTGTAGCATAGGCTCTATAATGCTTTGTGCCGTATCAGGCATAGTGAAGTGATAAGATTTAAACCAAACTCCCTTTTCTCTGCCTACGTCAATGTCGTAATATTGGTGTTGTAAATTATATGCTAAATAATATCCAAGCATGTGTTGCGAACTGCCTTAGCCCTAAAACCGAGATACATGATCAAAAGAAATTGACTGGCGAAACTTAATAGAAGATCGCAAGCAATTTAATTTGATCACGTATAATAGACGGCATTGAAAAACAACAAATCCAGCGACAAAAACTAAAAATTGGTAAAAAATGGAGTTCTATTTCTCACATAAAACGGTCGCTTGATTCGTCGTTGCAATTACCTACTGGTCTATTTCAGTGGTTTAAAAATGCATGTAGCTTTTGATCGGTATATACAGCGTGTAACAGAAAGGTTATAATCATATGGAATACTGTGGTACGGACCATCAAACTGAACAACTTTCTCTATGGGACCACCATGGAAATCGTAAATAAATAATCAGCTGTCCTATACAAAATTTCAATACCTACTCGACCCAAATGTATGGGGCAGCTGATTATTTTTTTACGATTTCGATGGTGGTCCCATAGAGAAAGTTGTTCAGTTTGATGGTCCGTACCACAGTATTCCATATGATTATACCCTTTCTGTTACACGCTGTATAATTATTGTTTACTGTTTCCTAATATTTGATTGTGATCGGCCACTTTCTCAGGCCACATACTTTTTTATTCTTAGTATATTTATTAAGGGTTCCGTACCTCAATCGGCAAAACGGAACTATAGGATCACTTTGTTGTCTGTTTTCAAAGATTATTTGCACTTATTATACAGATACTCGATCTATTATGATTTTCATGAAAGAAAGTCTGCTGATTGTTCACTCATGTATGATTTGTAATACGATTAAGAGATTATTTCAAGACACCTAGAACCAGCGAACATCTCTATGTCTGCCAAACAACTGTGACTACTTAGTGTAATTTATTTTCTCTTCTTCACAGTGTTTCCTTAAATCTTTGATTTTGCATCACTATCAAAATCTTGGTGATAGTGATCTTTCTTCCTGTTACAATAAAAGTTTCTGTTGGGTTGCTGCCATCAGAAAACATCACTGTTTATGTGTTGTATTGTGGGTTTCCGGCACCGGATGCTTGGAACCGGATTTGAAATACCGGTTAATATTGTTCGAAAACCCGTTATAATATCGGTCATCGAATAACCGGTTAATTACAAAAACTGTTTAAAATAAATCTAAATCATTTTGGATACCGGTTTTTACAGAGAATAAAATTGTAAAACTCGCGCTAACCTGAATAAACCGGTTTTACTCAGCCTCAATTCAAGTATTTTGTTGCACACACGACACTTAGAACGAAACTACGAGCGCAGTCGAATACAATCTGCTTGTGAGTGCGTTATTCGTTGGCGTAGAGTAACTAGAGCGAGAGCTTTGTTATTGTAGGTGTAAGAGAGATGGCGTAGTAGGTAGAACTAGTAAAATACTTACCGTCGAAACTCAAATCAACCGTTTAATTTCGGTCAACAGAATCGAAACTTGTAAAAAACGGGTTCTCCCATTACCCGATTAAACCATCGGTAACCGAAACCTAAACCGCAATCGTTTCTGGTTTGGGGTCAATGACCGCAACCGGTTTGGAAAATTAACCGGTTTCCGAGCCCTGGGGCTTTAGTCTGCTATTGCAATAGTGTCAGAATGGTCTATAATTGATTTAATAAGGCCCCTAGCCCACGGCGTATTGAAGCGCGTTCGAAACTCGTTTGACGTGCGTACAAAGGGTAATTCGTCTGCGCAGGGCCTTATTAAATCAATGATAGACCATTCTGACACTATTGCAATAGCAGACTAAGGCCCCTGGTTTCGAGTGTCTGTATAGTATGTGTTCACTTCCAAGCAAAGTATTGCACTTGATCGTGATTGGTGTTATGTTTGCCAGCCGAGAAGGAAGAGGTGGGCGGTCGCGGCAGCCCCGCCGCCAGCGCCGCGCTGCGCGCTCGCCTGGAGGGCGGCGACGGGCCGCGCGCGCCGCGCGCCTCCACGCCGCGGCTGCGCACGCATCCCATGCCGTGGTAACTGTTACAATTATTTCCTCTAAGATGCTTAGCAACTTGCATTACACTTAAGATGAGATGTGGTGCCAATCGGCACGCTTGGCGCAGTAGCTGAGCGAATGGCTGCACGGATGGACTACAGGTAGTTGCTCCGCGTGTATCTGAGTGTTTGTGTATCTGAGTTTTAATGTTTCTAAACGCACTAACGATAAAGGAAAATTTACCAGGGTCGGGAACGTTTAAGAATAAAAAACATGAGATTGATTCCAATTTAGAATTACTGCACCATCCTCGACTCTAATTAACACCTAAGGCACTGACCATCATCGCCAACATTTCAGTCTGGAATCTGTCACTGCTGGGTATCGTATAGGTCTTCCTTTCTTTTATAGGTCCCCTTTGTCTTTCATGTAATGTGACTATATGAGTGTATTATTTCTATTATGAGCAGTGATCGGAATAGGTAGAGCTAACGTGCCTAAAGTTCAAGGAACAGAAACGAAGGTGGAGACTTCCTACGACTATTTTTTTTTCCGAATATTTACACTAAGAACAACAACACGACAACACACAAACAACAACACAAACAACAAAACACAACAACACTAAGTACAACTAAAATTATTAAAGTAAAACTATCGAATTCATTAACTGCTTCTGTTTTAAAAAAAAACGATTACAGGATTGCACGATTTTTATTGTTTAAAAAATAAAGGTACACACGGCTACACGTCAAACACCTCGCATTATACGGAAATCCTATACAATGCGAGATCAGCATATACTGGAAATGTATAGCTTGATGCGTAGCCGTGTGTACTTCGTTTGAACGCCGTAAGTAAGTGCGCAAGCTAATTTAATTTTCATACCAGCTTTAATAGCTAGAACTAACAAGGTAAAAAAAACAATTTATAGGTTTTTATACCATTTATTCATTTTGTACAATTATTGGATCTAAACGTAAACAAATAACTAACGTAACTTTTTGAGAACGTTCTCCTTGTTGTCGAAGTCGGTTAAAAAGGAAAAATAAACAACTCTAGTACATTATGATATAAGTGCGGTAAGTTGAAAATTACAGCCGAGGCGATATTGCTAGCCCTCGCCTACGGCTCGGGCTACAAGAAGCAGAGGCTGCAATTATCAAAGCGCACGAATGTCATACGACTTTTTATAACATATTTGCGAGGAAATAAATAAAACTGCGTCTGAGACTTCTGGCGGTGTCGAATTATTACATTCAACATTACTTGACGACATTTTCAAATAAAAACAATACAGCGAAAAGAAAAAGGCGCGGAATAATTTTTACTTGTTCACAAATTAGCGATGCGCGCGCATCAGCATCGCTTTTTCTTAAGGCAAAGTCACAAAAAACAGCCAGTATTACTAATACAGTTAATTAATATTTTTGTGTTTTTGTTACAGAAAAATGGTTGTAATTTATTGTCAAAATTAATTAAATTAAAGAATTAAATGTTTATTTATTTCATCTCCCAAAGTAATTTTTTTCATAAATTGTTGACCACTTTTCTGACATAAAAACTCTTAACACGGAACGGTATTTTTTTAAATCTTAGCAAGATTTAAAAAAATACCGTTCATTTTAGACGGAGCATCTTGATAAACCGTGCGTTTTACATTACATTACCGCACAAGTCCGTAATGAGATATAATACGATATTTAAATTGGTGAAATAAGAGACCATTTATGAGCAAATGTGTTATAAAATAAAGTTTACTGTACTGATTAATAAATAACATTATTATTAAATGTACTTATCTGATTCCGAGACATTTCCGAGTTTCAGAAAAAGTATTGAGTCAGTGATACTCGGAATAAAATGTTTTTTGTCCTTCTGCCTTATTTCTCGGTTCCATGCGTCCCTCAGCGATTTGTTTTTCATGGCTAACGACTAATCATTCGCTCTTAGCTTTCCCCATTGACTTTGAAAATTAAAGCAGTAGTAAATTCCAAGATTTGTGCTATAATCTACGCTAAAACAAGCTGACCAATGTTATTGGCTGGTCAACAGCAGCTTTTATCAAGGTTTTATTTGTGTGTATAGAATTCTATGGAAATATAAAATTCAATAGATTCCGTAAATCTGAAATAAATTGTTTTTGTTTTATTTTATTTTTTTATTTATTTTTATAGAAATACTAGCATTACTTAAACATTTAAATAGAGAGTAAATATTTTTTTATGAAATGTTTGCCAAGCTTGTTGTAAAATTATGATTATTATGTTGCTGCCAATTGTTACTTATCGAATGAAAATTTGTTAATTAATTTTTATTTACGGTGTCCTCATCGTAATACATAATAGACTATTATGTATTACGATGAGGACACCGTAAATAAGCCACTATTTGCTGTACTATTATTAATAGTACAGCAAATAGTGGCTCCTAGTTGCCTATAAAACAGTATTTCAACTTTCAAGGGAAACCATAGACGTCCGCGAATGGGACTGCGAGACTACCTGCGGCTGGCTAGAAAGCCTCGGACTCGAAGTGTACATACCCGGCGCCCGCGCATGGCTGGGAGCCACACCGGACGCGCGCGGACAGATGGCGGCCGCGTCGCACCACGCCATCGAGAAGGAACTGGCCATCAAGCATCCCTTGCACAAGAAGAAGATACTGCTCGCCTTGACTGATCTGCTGGTTAGTATACCTCTCTGCGCCTGGGAGACACGCGCGACGAGACTAGCTGACGTGTTTCACTGTCCGCAGGGCGGTCACGGCGACCCGCTGCTGTCGCTGGCGGGGCGGCTGGACGCGGCGTGGGCGCTGCGCTGGCTGGAGGACGTGGGCGCGTGCGGCGCGCGCGCGGCGGCGGGCGAGGCGGGGCTGGACGCGCGCCTGCTGCACCGCCTCACGCACGCCGACCTGCACGCGCACCTCAGGGTCACGCACGCGCTGCACGCGCTCTCTATACGCAGGGGTACGAAGTCGCTCAACTCATTACTCTATAATGCGTCCCACGGTTTCATACAAATTGTTTTTTTTTTTCACATATCGTATATATGTTACCGGCCAAACCCAATTTCAGGCCAAACTATTTTGTCCTAGGCCAAACCGGTTTACTGGTTTATTGTGTCTAAACCAAACAAAGCAATTACAATGCGCCCATCTTGGATGTGGCGCTCGCCGGCCGCTGCCGCGGCGCCGCTCGCTACGCTCGCTCGGCTCGCGCGTGGTTGGTCACCGACCTAACCTTACCTAACCCATTTAGTCGGGGTAAACCAGTAAACCGGTTTGGCCTAGGACAAACTAGTTTGGCCTGAAATCTGATTTAGCCGGTAACATATTATACATTTTACCAAGATAAAAAAATATCCTGTTAAAGGATACCTCCAGTGCAAGTACGTACTTTGCATCGATAAGACATCGAGATCGCTAAGGTTTGCATTTTTATCGATCTTGTTAACGAATTTGGAAGTACGTAACACGCGACGAAAAGATTTATCGTGGGCCGAATCGAGTCGCTAAGGATCGCTTGTCAAATGGCAACACTGAAGACGTTCAAAGACAAAACATATTTCTGTGGCACGACTAAATCGACTAATGTCCGAGATATTTAGAAAATCCTTGCTTTTCATAAATGTTTGGCATTGTAAACAATGTTTACGGGTTTATTTTAGAGAAACTATCACTATTTACCTAAATATCCGTTTATTCTGGTAAAAATACAGAAAATATTCCATTTTCTTGGCGTCGTCGTGTTTACCTTTGCCAAAAAAAAAGTTTGTAGTTGACAGTTGACATTACTTTCTTGAGAATGATAAAAATACGGTCAGTGGATCGTGTTTACAATAACAATATTTCAATTTCAATTGAAACATGGGTGCAATCGACACAACCAAGGCAATCTGGCATTCCAAATTTGTGCTAGAATTCTTCTACGATAGCTCTTTTTTCAGCTGCACCTGGGAACTTCACGTAGGTGTGGAAGAGGTGGCGTACTATTGCCCTCGACACTTCTCGCACAACCTTGCCCACAATTTTTTGGCCAAGGGCAAGATTCTACTCCTGCCCAATGCAACTTTGGTAGCTCTCAACTGCATAAAACCGTACGGCTGTCAAAACCTAAGTCATGAAGTTTTAGTATGTCATAAATGTGTATTTGGACTAGAAACTCTAGGTATTAGAAAGGGCGAGTTATTTTCAATAGGTTCCTAAGAACTTTAATAGGTAAAAATTGCAGTGCATGATAAACAAATATCATAATTTTAGGTTAGGTATGTTTTGTCTAGATCTCGAATGAATTAGGCACCTATAGTAAAACCACGATACCACATTATGGACAGGGCGTCCAATGGATCGTGTCCTCTGTACATCTCTATCCCTTCTACTAAAATTATTGCCACTTCTCGAGTCACCTGAAAAAGACGAACAAAATCTTCTTCTGGAAGTTCCAGAGGATTGTTCGTGTCTCTGAGACGTCGCCTCCGAATACGCATTACATTGTGATGGTGTTGCCGTTCCTCCTCATCACCCAGCAATAAAACCAAAAGTCCTGAATCCATTATAATTATTATCGATAAGCCTAACGCACTTTTACAAGGTGTCGATAAATTACCGAGCTCGACAGCGTAAATAAGCGATCTCAACTGTCAAAATGTCGTTTCGTACTTGCATTTTCGACAAAATCGTTAAAATTTTAGAGTTTAGTTATCGATCGTCCAGATAGTAGTTACGTACTTGCGACATCGATTCGAGTCGATAAAAACTTATTTTATCGAGAATAAATGTCAGATTTATCGAATCGAGTCCTACGTACTTGCACTGCTGATTTGGGAATAAATTCGGTCTTCAAACGGAAAAAGTGCTTACAATCAGTTAAAGGTGGTCCATCAGTAACAAACGTACAAACAAATAATTTCGTGAGTGTCGACGCATTGCACAAGGGGAATCTGTGGTGCACGAAACAAACAAAAGTTCACACTTATCAAGTGTTTGATTCGTACGTCGCTGATTCCACATGCACCGTCACTCAGGGCACACAGTAACTCTTCCTAAAATTAATACAGAAAAAGCTATGTAGTATGTATATTTCGTAACTGGCTCTAGCTGATAATGAATTTGTTATCCGCAGGTATCCAAGTCCTCCGCGACAACAAGTTCGACCCCGAGACGATGATCCGTCGCGCGGCTGAAGGCGAAACCGTCGGAGCGGAAGGCGAACCAGAAGCTTGTGTTCCGGCAGAACTTCTTGCTCGCTGGTCTTCTCATCGCGTCATGCAATGGCTCAAGGAGATAGACCTCGCGGAGTATGCGCCTAACTTGCGCGGTGCAGGTAATTGTCTATACTATAGATCTAACCTAACGCTCGTAATACGCGCGAGTCCTGATACTCGAAGCGACTTGTTGTGACAATCCACGCGGATTCAAATCGGTATTTGTACCATGTGCCGCGGATTCCGCTACTACACTGCACATACTATCTTCAGTGTAAAAGACATTCGAAATTGTTAAATACTCTAATTTATAATGTTTTATCGTAGGTGTCCACGGAGGCCTGATGTTACTGGAGCCGCGGTTCACGGCGGAACTTCTGGCAGCTTTACTAAACATTCCAGCTAACAAGACGCTACTGCGGAGGCATCTCACGCAGAGGTAACTATCGCCATTTATCAGTAGAAATAATCAACGATTGTCTAAAAGGAAAACTGATAGAGGTCTCTAAGACTACATTTCCACTTGACATATGCGGAGACGTGTGCCCTCCAAAAGGCTTGCTTCATTTTCTTAGTCTCACACAGCTCATCTCCTACATGCACGATAATGGAAGTATGCGGCCTGGAGCCTTTCTTGCTTGTTTTCTAATGTAATTGTTGACGATAAAATTCGTTGATTTATCTTTCCAGATTTAACGACTTGCTAGGCCGAGATGTGATTCAGCAGAAGCGCAACGCCGAGCAGACCCTCGGCTACCAACCACTCACTGCTACTACCAAATACAAGGTACTAACTCAACTAAACATGGCGAGTATTTCCTTTGCTTTTTTATGATGGGTGCTACACACTCTTTGATAAGGAACGACAGAAGCCGACCCGGAAAAATTACTACTCTCTTATTCGGCAGCTCGTACCGATCAGCTTACTCCCTCCATCCATACTTACTTTATCCTTACTCCGACCATCACTAAATCCTATTCGGGTCAAGTGCCTAACATAATTATGTGGAACTAGTGATAACAAAATTCAACATTAGTTCCATTATTTTCAGATTCTTTTAAAAGGGAACTAGTGATTAAAAAAAACATCATTAGTTCCATGATTCCATCTCTCTGTGGTCGGTCCCTCATGTCTGAGGATCGTGGTCAGCATTGGAGTTGCATCTGGAGCGGACGATCTGCCTCCACCGTGATACCGCCTTCCGTATTCCCAACCACAATAAGAATGAATGTACTAGTGGCAACGAACCGTCAAAACAATCACTATTTCTAGGTATATTCGATTGTGCCGACTGTGCCAAAATCACGCCAACTCAACCGTGTGCAGCAACTCCTAACTTGATTAGATATCGATACCCAACAGTTCTGTAAAGTCTCACCATCTAATCAAGACATTATAACTAACGTTACGAAATAGTACTAAGATGTTGTTTTACACATTTTCGTTATCAGGTACCAAAGAAAAGCCAATTCTCGTTGAAACGTAAGAAGAGCAAGGACGACCTTGACCTCGGCGACCTCGTGTGTCCGCTGCACGATGACTGCTCAGGTGACATAACCAACTCGCCAGTAAGTCGCCTCACTAACACCACTAATCTGTAATACTGTAGCACGTGTCACGAAATCATCAGTAATCGGTTCATAATAAGCCTCTAATGTTCCCCTGGAGGAGCAGTGTGTCCCAGCGGACTCTAGGACCCGACTTATGTTCGAAAGCAGGCAGTTTGAGTAAATAAATAAATAATAATAAACAAATTATTTAATCACCACTGCTCTTAAAACGGTGAAGAAAAACATCGTGAGGAAACTGACATGTCTTAGAACCTAAAATTCGAAACATGTGACATCCACTTACTAGTCCCTTGTGGTGGATTACGGCCAGCTCATTCTTAGGCAGTCCCAGCGTTGGGACCATTATAGGCTGAGTAATATCACACTTGCCCTCTAATTTTCCCATTACTATGTAAGTGAGACAGATGTAAGTGAGCGTGCGCCTCTCCATACGGGCCCAATTGTAATGGCCTTCGTGGTTGGAGGCTATAACATGCCCCCTTTGCTTTTTTACAAGCTTTTTTGTATTGGACTAGAAAGAGATTTTAATAAGCTTTAAAGTAATATTTAAGTGTTTCTTTACATTATTATTGATGATTTCGAAGACACTTAGCTCGGATTTTATGCCTTTTATTTGATTATGGAATCAGTATTTAATTCGCAAATCGTTCATCACTTAATTAGATATGTTTTAGACATTTACAGGATACTCGCTTCGAAAATATTTCAATTATGGCACTCGGCAGATATTGCATGACTTTATAAAGTTCTGGGGAACTTAATGCGTCTGCATACATTTTTATTTACATTTTATACATCAACATTACATGGCCCTTCCCACGGGCGATTTATGACACGACGATTTTTTATCAAGCACTGAACTTTAGATGAACTCTAGATATTGCTACAGAACATTGAGAATTCAACAGAGTGCGAACTCGAGCGTGTCAAAGTAAGCACTGTTAGATTTCTAACTCTAGGCACCAAGAATTGCGTTGAAAACCCAACGCGACGGGCTTACATTCGCTGCTGGCTCGGCTCGTAACAGCCGGCAACCTAAATTGTATAATTTAGTGGAAAACTCAAACAAAAAATCACTAAAAAGGAACGAATTCAGTTTTTCGTAGCATTATTTCATAGAGGGTTACATTAATTTCATGGAGGGTTCATTTCGACCCATTTTAAAAGAGACGGAGGTATGTTTGTTTTACTGCACTATTTTATAACGAGTGTGCACTGTAGTTTGGTGGTTTTGTAATTTCTTAATAACAAAATTTAACACGGCAATAATTGGGTTAAGCTTTGGTGGTTTGGGTATTAGAACCATATTTAAAAAAAAAAATGTAAGTTGTACGACATTATTTTTTTGTTACTTCTCATTTTGTACATTCTAATAATACATTTGACAAAATACACTTCCAAGATTTTAATACTATGCAGGGCCTCATGGCTAACTTAAACTTTCTTGAATTTCGCGAAGATTGCTGTATGGATCTTTTTTTGACGCCGCCATTTTTTTGTTTTTTTTTTCAATGCATTTTCCTCAGATTATTTCACAAATGTTCATGTGCGGCAGCACTTCCCTGAAAATGTCATTCCAGCAACTAAATAACCATGTAGCACTGTATTTTGTCAACCAGCATAGCACGTTTAATATAAGGTAATATTTTATATGCCAATATTTTCAGACGATGAAAGTAAAATCAGCAACAGCGGACGTCGCGTCGGGTGTCTCTCCCCTGCGTGACGAGGCGCGCACGCAGTAACACGTGCCACGTGCCACGTCATCACACGTGCCACGTCATCACACGTGCCACGTCACCACACGTGTCACGTCTCCACACGTGCAGACGTACACGCAAGCACATAGCACGACCCTCTGAACAACTTCTAACCAGAACTGTGTACTAACTTTATCCTTGTAGGTATGTGGTATCGTTGAATTATGAAATGGAACTAATCTGGCAACTAAAGTGTAACGAAATACGATGTATTTTAAGGTCTAATAAAAATAATTATCCAAAAAAAAACAATGAAATTTATACTTCAACCTTTTATTGGATCATAAAAATGACTTACCACACGCGTAACAATGTTTGTTCGTTCCGTAATGATATATCAAGAAACTAATTTACTGACGAAAATGTTATTAATAGAGAACGTCCCTATTTGTAGGGAAGTGATAGATACGATAAATTTTATATTGCAATAACTTACTATGGAGTTCAGATGAAAATAAGTGTTACCTGAATTTCGGTTTATATTGTGGAAATAAATTATGTACCGTGGCATGGTCAATGTTTTAAATGTTAGTTAATAATTTAATCGAGGTCATCGTCTAATTTCGACAGTGTGTTGGTGCTAAATTATATATTTTGGCGTTTGGCCCCAAAAACAATAATAAAAATGGATATTTAAGTCTTAGTCCTCAGAAGTTAAAAGTATGTCCAAGGTATTGAATTCAAATAAAAGAGATAATGTAGTGTATAAAAAGGATAAATAAATGTCTAGAAATTAATGCAACTGCCAAAAATCATGAGGGAAACAATAATTTTGTTATAGGTTTAATTGAGGTCGTCAGTCGTTTATGAGTCATAAAACTTAAATAAACATATAATTTTTTCATTAAAATCTCAATTTGAATACAATGACGATTATGGTAAACATGTGAAACAGTGTTAGGGTTGTACCGACACACTCACATTACGTTAACGTTACGACATTTTGAAAAATAAC
The DNA here is from genome assembly GCA_947578425.1 of Eugnorisma glareosa. NCBI lineage: Eukaryota > Metazoa > Arthropoda > Insecta > Lepidoptera > Noctuidae > Eugnorisma > Eugnorisma glareosa. Next base: position 14,561,385 of record OX387970.1, on the reverse strand, counting down.
TATTAAATGACTGACGACCAATAAAACATAGATATTGATATAATTCATGTATTTAAGAAAATATTTATTGTACCTTTACCTTTAATTTTATGGTTAAGTGAATATTTTTAATGAATTGTGTACTGGTTGAGCTGACGTTAGTAGAAAACGAAAGAAATTCGGATTATCATGCGAGCAATAGACATTCCATGTTTTTTCTTTATCAAAATGAAATCATTAGTTTATTTAAAAGTGAACACATTGAACTAGCACTTTTAATAAAAATAAGTATTATACAGTTGTTACAAGTTTTGCCGTACTTAGCGCTTTATACAAGTTATTAAGTAGCTTATTAGGAATCGACTGAAAGGCGACAATATTAATCTGGTCTCTTTTCCATTTCCTGGAAATAATTTTTCATGTAGTAGAAAGAGATTATATACCAGTTTATAATATATTTACTTAGATAGAATTGAGGCGGCTTACATAGTGGTTCTTTTAAGTTTTCTTGTTTGTTTAAGAAATGTATTATAAATGAAAATATAAATTTAATTAAATATAAGCATTACCCTGGTTACAAAAAAAAACATGATAAGTTTGTTACAAATGAAGCATTTGTCAAATTATTTTCGGTTTATGTGAAACATTCTTTATATTTATATTGATTCTGATTATAACGCACAATGTTGAAGAAATAAACAATGCTAATTTTAATACATTTCAGATTTTTTGAGGCAATAGAATAGTCCACAATCCTGTTCCTAACACGGTGTGCCAAATGTTTTAAATGTTGTAAGCCCTGTACGATAGTCCCTCGTCTTCCATAGGCTTTATAAATTAATACGAGTTAAAAACTAGTGAGTGAATAATTTCACTAATGTATATCATTAAAACAACAAAGTCTTTGTACAATTACGTAATAAAACATTTTTACAATATCTTAAAAATATAAAATAAAGAATTTTAAAAGTTTAATAAATACTGAATGAACAAAATTACTGATTTTCATTTTATTTTAATGTTCTTTAATGTTATCCGACTGAGGCAGAAGGAATATTTATTGTTAATCAAATATATTTTGTGATTTCTCGCCGCCGAATTCCATGTTTTTTAATACTTTTAGGCCCTCTGCAAAAGAAATAAAGCATTAGTAATATACCGGGTGGAAGGCGAAAAACATACCTCACGGTCAAAATGTATGGAACAGCTGGTTTTTTAGGGTTCCGTAGCCGGATGGCAAAAAACGGAACCCTTATAGATAGATTATGATAATTTAGAAAACGAATGTGACCGCCTTATCAGTGAAATAAAATATCTACAAAACAACTGCAACTATATACCCAACTACAATAATAACAACAACACTAAGAAACTAGTTTTATATGGACTAACTGGGAGACAGAAGATGAACTCTATGACCGCTCTTCTATAATAATATGAACGTCAACTTAGAAGGACATACTGATGAACTAACACGACTAGGAAAGTGTACGTTACCCTAGCAGGAAAGTGTCTCCTAGAGTGATATGAGTGGGACGAATAATTAGTGTAAGATCTGCTGTGTGTGTGCACCACATAAAAAAAATGGTGCGCTTTGTCGTTTTGGAAAAATACAGAAAAAAACGATTTCTGCTAGGGTAACGCTCTTTCAGCAGGAAAATTCTAAACGAATGACCGGAGAGAGAAATATTGTGCATATTGGTTAGAGAGCTTTTGTTTGTGTAAAGAAGTGCATCAAAAATATATGTTGTGCGTCTTCAGGTTTCCGGGATATTGCGTTTCCTGCTAGGGTAATGTTTTGCAGAAACGCGTGCCTCCAAAACCAAAGTATGTGCGACTGTAGAATAAATATACACGAGTAGCTCTATACAGCGTGTAACAGAAAGGGTATAATCATATGGAATACTGTGGTACGGACCATCAAACTGAACAACTTTCTCTATAGGTCCACCATCGAAATCGTAAAAAAATAATCAGCTGTCATTGAGTCGAGTAGGTATTGAAATTTTGTATAGGACAGCTGATTATTTTTTTACGATTTCGATGGTGGTCCCATAGAGAAAGTTGTTCAGTTTGATGGTCCGTACCACAGTATTCCATATGATTATACCCTTTCTGTTACAGGCTGTATTACTGCGTAATACATACAGAATAAGATTTAAGAGCCCCTATCAATTTCTTCGCAGTACTAGTTTAGGTAATTTCGGAGAAATCTGCGCGTGTGAGCATTCGAAATATCGCCAACGATCGTAGTGTGCGTAGCCTCATGCAGTGCAGCGGGAGCAAACAATCTTGGTCCGTAACAGTATTAGATATACATATATTTTAAGCAAATCAATTTGCATTTAAGCTGCAATATTTTTTAATGTTTCATACATTATCAAAACCAATTAAAATAGAAAAGTTAAGACTATTCAAAAGCAAATAATATTATAGGAAAAGGTTGAGTGAAAAAAAAATATTAACAACTAAATATATTTTATCTATTTAGTGTTGTTTATTTTTATCGCTTGCGTATGTCTGTGTGTGTGACATCTTATTCTGTTTTATTTAATTTTTAACTAAGGAAGTGTTTTTTCATTTCAAGTGAAAGAAAAACGAGATACCTACTTATTAATTTCTTTATTATAAGAAGTGTCGGCGTCAAGGCCATATCCAGGGAGCAGGGTGCAAGTAGTGGCGGTACCTAGGTGTGTGCACTTTCTATTGCAAGTCGATTTAAGTTGATTAGTTTCAATTAGATCAACGTAAGGTTCTAACAAGAGTAAATAACTTATGATAATTACATTCTAGTTAGATTTATAGTTTGGTTTTTCTTACAAAAATAGCGGTAAGACGACATTAGGCGCGTATAATTTCTATAAACGTTTTGTTGTTGAAATGTAAGTTTCCTGATTATGCTGAATATTTGCAATATTTATGTTAATTAGCTTAATAAAGGATTTTCACAGTTAGTTTTCCTATTAGAATAATCGTATGACTGAATTAATAAAGTTTTAAGCGAATTAATTAGGTTGAAAATTCGATCTCATAGAAATTACGTAAGTTGAAAATGAGGTTTTTTATTATTAGAGATATCTTATCGAAATTAGTGTCAAATGAAAGGATTATGTGCAAAACTAAATGTGTTATAGGATTCATGTCGATAACTCTATTAGTATAAGAAATATAAGGCAATTTATATAATGAAAATTTGTTCAGCTTAATTTTTGCAGTATAAGTTCTAGGACTTTTTTATTTAATTAAGATTTGTTAAATGTTATTACATACATAAGTGTTTTTTGAAGAAATAAATAAAATATGGGGTTCCAACGTTTCGGCTTTAGTAAAAATGACGCCTAAAATCGATCCAAATTACGCGGTTCTCGCGATCGTAAGCACGGCCCGTTTAAAAGACCACCCTGTCCGCTCAGTAGTCAGTCGCAGTACGGCCACCGAAGAGGCAACAAGAAAAGGAACAAGGAAAAGCCGAAGCCTAGGGAACAGGGGAAAAACTATATCAAGAAATAGTTTTTTATTCCTGCCTACCCCTCCGCTCAACGTTCCAGCGTTCTCCTCCGAGGTCTTAGTGGGTCGTGGCCAGTACCCATACTCTACGCATTCAGGGTGCGTGGCGACGTGCGCCACTAGCAAAGTATTGTCAGCGTACGTCAAACGTAGTGGGAGATTGTCCCAGGAGTCTGATCTCCGAAACAAGAAGTATAAATATTGATAAATTTTAACCTCCCTTTCGACGTTAATTTAATACGAAGTGCTCCGAATGTCCGAGCTTTCCTGGAATCAACGATTTTAAAATGTTTTTAATTTTGGTTCCGTTTTGTTTGCAAGAAGTAGTCGTCTTTTGCAATTCTTTGACTTTTACAGGCTTATCCGATCCAGTCCACACAGCAAACAAACATAGTAGAACAAAAAAAATAAACATTCTCACAGTATCAAAACTAGTCAGACTTAATACAAAATCACGCGCGATTCGCAAGTACTTTACGTCGGGAGCGGCAGTCGCAGCGACACAGGTCCGTCGTCGAGTAGCCCTCGGGCGCGACTGAATGGAACGAGCAAGCGCATCCGCTTTTATGGCATTATTTAAATATTTTATTACAATTAAATAAGTAGTCAAAAAATTATTTAAAAAATTGAATTGGATAGATAAATACCTTAAGTTTTATAATATTTCATATTTATTGATATTTTCAACATATTCTTACGAGTAGACGACGGTTTTGCGCATTATTTTATCGGGTTTTTTCGGTGACTCACATTTTTTTTAAAGCACTAATTAAGTTTATTTTAAAATAAAAAATCGTAGACTTACTAATTTACTATATGCCCAGTAAGTACGATTTTTTTCCAAATTATAATTCATTACCAGTTAGCCGAAAAAGCTATTGAAAAACCTGGTGTTTCGTGCTTTCGTAAAAACGTCGTATGTTTGATTTTTATTTTTCCTAATTTATGTTGACTGGTTATCAAAATTATAATTCGTTCACTTACTATATATATAGGTGATATATAACTTTGCATTAAAAAAATTACCAGATACCTTATCGTTATTGAGAAATTTGCACTGAAAAAAGTAGTATTTTCTGTTTTTAGACCGCGAAATTGATAGGGGCTCTTAAGAAAATATTTATGATTTTCAAGTAATCGCGGTTTCTTGAAAACCCGAAAAAATATCGTAGCGCCTAAATGAGAAAACGCAGAAGCTCGCTGAAAACTGTATTCGGTCCGTCTTGACTCTTATAATAAACATAAAAAGTTTCAAAAGTACACATGCATACGTTATTGAATAATATTGCTAAAAGTCAAAACGATGGTGTCATAACTTTGACGGCAAATTACAAGAAACCGACTCAACCCAAGATGTGTAGGTGTAAACCAATAATTAGTGTATTTAGTCAAAAATATATAGTGAAAATATTCAGCTTGGAATGTTTCGCATTAAGTAAATATAAACAAAAAACATAACACGTAAACATCGGTTGGTTAGCACGTTTTCCTTTTTTTTTTTTTAGACAATAACTAAAGAACACCTGCTACATATTAGTCCATACATCTGGTCATACACTCATATAGGTTGCGAGTACGGTAATTCGCACCTGATCTTTCTGAATATATTTTCAGGTGTCTGTGAAACTCAATGAATATGGTTAAAGTAGCGTACCTTTCCCCCGTCCTTTACGACGCAGCTCTGCGATTCTCTCCACCTCACTTTCTGCCTCCCTGTCTGTTTCCCTCTTTTTTGCTTCTTCGATAGCTTGTTTTAATAATGACTCTTCTAAAAACGTCATTTCTGAAAACATAATAATTTCAAGAACACGTTGACTGCCTCTCAGATCTACCATTTCACGAGCTCGACTGCTAAGGATGCGGTCACACGCCGAATTTTAAGTTTGTTAAGATACAGCCCGCGTGGTTCCTAGATTTGAATCCGGTTGAAGGTTCGCCCCCTTTACATAACCTGAATCACATGCAGTTTAAAGTACAACAATGTAGCCACATACGATTTACTTGGAAAAAGCAATCCAATACTGTCTCATACAAAATAAAAGGAGCAGTATTAGAAACCGTTAATGAAGTCCGCGATCTCCGCGTCATCATGGACAGTAAAATTAACATCCGAAGCCATATCGATAACATCGTTACGAAATCTGCACGGTTGCTAGGATTTCTTAAGAGAAGTATTATAGGGTATAAACTGGTAAGAACAAAAATGTACTTTATAACGCCTTAGTTCACAGCCACCTAGAATTTGCCTGCGTGGTGTCACACCACGCGTGTGGAATCCCCACTTAAGGTACACTCACACAGACTCGAATCCAGAGGACCTTTACAAAACACTTAGCGCATACCTTCAGTGAAATATTTCCCCGGTGTCCATATGAACAACATCTTCAAACATATAAAATAAATAGTCTGCACGACCGTCGACTGATACAAGATCTCATGTTCCTTTAATTTTTTTTTTTTTTAATTTTTTTGTACATTATATACAGACAGACTACAAATAATGCTAAAAAGAAGATAAGTTCCTACATATATACAACGACGTCAACAGGACACTTAGGCGTCAAAGTACTCCTCAGAGCCCAGAAGACAGGCAGGATTGCCACGTTGAATGGCAATGCTAATTCTTTGACCAAAGAAAGAGCCAGCCTTCTTCTCCTTCTTTTCTTTCCTTTTTACAAACTAGTTAATAATAAATTGGACTACAGTGCACTAGTTGAGAGTATTGGACTAAAAGTACCTTACAATATGCCTAGCTATCCTATGACCAACTTTTTCAATTCTGAAGGATCAAACACAAATATTGAAGTAGGTAAACTCGCCACTTATCAGACTCGGTAGAGAGATGAATTCTATTATCAAATCCTCACCCGATGTTGACATTCAGCATGATTCCATAAAAATCCTTAAAACTCATTAACTGGATTCCCGAAAATCACGATACAATGTTTTCTTATGTTAGTACGGATGAATGATTCCTTTTTTTTTTTATTTGACTATTTCTTACTTTGTTTTTATTGATAGTAATAATATCGGTTTTGATCTCATTTTTATTTGTTACGGTACTAATAATTTTTTTTATTAAAAATACAAAAAATAGTTTGCCTATAGATTACTTAAAAGAAAACCTATTTAGTTACCTTAAACAAATTTGGGTCAGATTTAAAACAACTTACGGAATTTAGATAATTAATGTACGAAACCTTTTTCCACGCGAGTTGAACTCGCACTTGTTTTTTTTTAATTGTTTAATTATGTAGTTCATAATCATCTGCTTAGCCTTTTCCCAACTTTGTTGGGGTCGGCTTCCAGTCTAACCGGATGCAGCTGAATACCAGTATTTTACATGGAGCGACTGCCTATCTGACCTCCACAACCCAGTTAGTACTGGGTAATATACGATACCCCTTGGTAAGACTGGTTGTCAGACTTTTTGGGTAACTGACTACCTGTAACGACTATCAAATATCTACAAATGACAGCCGGGACCAACGGCTTAACGTGCTTTCCGAGGCACGGAGGAAACTCCACAAACCAACCTAGGCAAGCGCGGCTTAACCTGAAGTTCGACGCGAGCGGCTGTTATTATTTTGCCACGAGCTCCTCAAAAATGTAATGTGAATGTGTGTGTGTGTGTGAATGTAATGGTGTGTGTGTGTGTTTAATTATGTAGTTGTTTTCTTGTATTTCATTTCTATGGCTACTCGTTTTAATTTTATCACTTGTATTTGTGAATGATAGTTGACCAGTAATTTGCGACTGTGTAAGTCCAAAACTGTGAAACCTTTACTTAGGATATCTTGTACACAGAAGCTGTGAAGCTGTTGGTAAACCTTTAAATAGGGCTTAAACATATCTAGCGAAATGTTGGTGTTCTAAAGGGTGTAAAAAGACCCTTAACGAAGCCGATATGTGCTTGTTCTCCCCACCATTGCGTTTTTTTTTTGTTCTAGATCATACCTGGGGACCCTGTAGTTGCGGAGATATTGGGGGTCAAAGTTCAAACATTTCAAGTTTTTTTTAATACATTTGAATGTGCATTTTTTACTATAGACACCTCCACGTTCCCCGTACTATTCAATCCATCCATCACCCAATGTTTTGAGTACGTTACATTGAGTCCTACCGTAAAACGTGATTTTCACCCCAAAAAAAATCGGTTCCCAGGAATTATATTTGTGTAAAGTTACTTAGTTTGATTTGCATAATGCTAAGGGTCTTATACACCTGTATACACCTCCGATTACCGTTATGCTTCTTGGCCACACACGTTTTTTACGTGAAAATCTATGAGCGTCAGTGTTGGATCACTATGAAAGCGAGCACCTGGACGCTAAGCCGCGGCGCCGTGTCTGTAATGGAGCCAACAGACCAAAACATGTCGACAGCTTTCGTACTCGTTCAGTTAAAACGTGGCTCCATAAGATTGACAGAAACGGCGCTGGACACCGGATATACGTAAATGTTGATAAGTTGTTTATAATACAGGTTATATAATTACTGGTGAGCCTGGGATCCATCGCAATCCAGGGTGCAGTAAAGAGACTGCCTGCGGTCGGTCTACAGTTGGCATCAGGCTCGATCAGTTGCGTTACTTGCTGTTTGCATTCCGTTGACAGTTGGTTCACTACAGTTGTACGAAAACGCCACTTACGCATTACCTGGTCGATAAATGTGCTTGGTTAATTTAAGCAATGGCGAATATTCAAACAACATGATGTCTGATAGAGATAAATATCTCAACTCAGAAGAGAGAGAAATGGGGATTTCAATATGTTTTTATGTGAGGATTCGTTAACACAAAGGCCCAGTAACCGGTTCATACGGCTAATATGATAAAGTGACTTCTTCGTTAATCAGGTAGTCTGGTGGTCTACATTACGAATTTCTCAGTAGAAGCCCGGAGTCAGGAAGTTGATGGTGTAATAATATCCCGTAAAGCAAAAACGGTTGGTCCTGCGCCGGATCTCTCCCAAGTCTCATCGGATTATGAGAGTAAGGAATAGCTAGAGAATGCACTTGTATTTGCGCACACACACATATAAATCTCCTGCCTACATGGCTAGACTCCGTGAAGGTTTGTCGCCGCCGTGATCGAAACTCTATCCCAAGATGAATTGAAAAGTTAAAAATAACGTCCTTAAGCTTAAATCACATTTACACGCACAGATCAGTATTTTCTTGCATCTTTTTCCCTCCTGTCTCACACCAACTAAAGTGAGAGGTCCAATCTCAAGTTAAAGTGCTTCCTATGCGAATTACCGACTATTCGTTCTACCAAATGCGTGACAGAATGAGATACAGAAACTTGAAATCGCTGATCCGCTCGTGCAAATGTGATTTCGTCTCCACATTACGCTCGAGGAGCCCGCATCGCGATTTGCTCAAGACAGCTGGTTGTGGTTTGGGTGATACCTCTTTGTGCGTGACTACATCACTTACTCTTCGCCCCCCAACGAATATCTATAGGCGTTACGTGTTTTAGGTCCTACTCTAATTCCTACGTATGCATGATATCGATCTAGGACTTATTCTGAAAGTTTACATAGCTTTTTATTCATCACTGGGTTGTACCTGTTTTTCATAGAGTTTCTTGACGGATGTCTCATTAAATGGTAATGCTTTGTTGAGCATAGTGTAGAGGATAATGCCGATTGACCACATATCTGCTAACTTGGGCAAGTAAGGCACGCCTTTCAGTACTTCAGGAGCTGCGTAGGACAAAGACCCGCAATAAGTCTCGCTCATAATGTGTTGCCCACGCGAAACTACGTTGCGACAGAAACCGAAATCGGTAATCTTGACGTTATAATTTGACGTTATCAGGATATTTTCACATTTCATATCTCTATGCGCTATGTCCATAGTGTGTAAGTAGTGAATCCCTGATAAGATCTGTCTCATCCATAGTCTGCTTTGGTTCTCCGGCACGGCGCCGTTTTGCGTTAAAAAATCCAACAAATCACCGTTTTCTGCGAAACGTAGAAAAACGAAGTATTTAGCTCGACGCTGGAAAATATTTGATACGTTGACTATGTGTGGGTGGTTGATGCGAATTAAAACGTCTAGTTCTCGTGGTAAGAACTTAGTGAGGTAGTCGCGCGGAGCCATCGCGGTGTCTATCATTTTACAGGCCAACACAGTATGCCGTGTCTCGTCGACCATGTGTGTCGCTTTGTAAACCTGCACAAAGAATAATTTAACATATGAAGTTGATTTAGGTGCAATATTTACATTTACTTCGTTCAAAACATTGATTTGTTGCACTATTTACCTTAGCGTAGGAACCTTCTCCAATCATTTTATCTATTATAAATCCTTTTTCTTGTAATACCGCAAGATCGGATTGTGTTGTGATTAGGTCATACTTCTCGGTACCAGGACCCATTTAGATCATTCTCGAGAATTATTCCTTCATTTTTACTTTTAGCGGGAGCATACTGGTATAATTTTGTGATGGTAACCTGTTATAGTCTATAATTATGCATTTTGAATTGTTTAAAAACTTTAAATGTTGAAATCATGTTTACCTAATCTTTAAGAGTGACATTACATCGTTTTTTTTCGAGTGATATATTTTAATGCCATAAACCAGGCTACAGTGCCAGTATTCAAATGACAGCTCATATATAAAACCTACTTGAATAGACGCCACGCTCGAATATTAAAAAAACCTTCGGAAGCCCCCCCCCCCCTCCCCCGATTCCGAGTATCACGATTATTCATTATGATTTTTGATGATTGACGCGCTTGCAAAGTCTGAATTTCGTGATGATCAGTAGATTATTGGGCCCGCTTCTTTAATACTTTTTCAAACAAGAAATGTATTTTCTTAGAAGTCGTAGAGGGAGTTCTCGGTGCCGTTCATTGTTATGTCTGTAAGATAATATCGGTAGGCAGGTACAATTAAAATATAATGACGAACATCTGGAGTACAGGACCTATTCTGCATATCGAGAGTAGATATTATAAAAGTTTTTACCAGGTTTGTGTCGATCCGGCTAAATCAACCTTTCTAATCGATGTTTCAGGCACGGAGGAAACATCCTTCTCTAATTTTGGTTCTTCTGGAGCTTCTAGTCTCTTTTGTTTTTCTTCCTTGGCCTTTTTATATGCTATTGTTTCCTGAGGTGTCCATTCTATAATAAAATCATAACAATTTAATATGTAGTGGAATCAACACAAAACCTAACAGGGATTTGCCTGGGCAACTATTAGAACCAGATCAGTCAGATTTTGATTAATGAACAAGTAGATACAAGAGCGATTACATTTGTAATCGCTAAAAACTAAACTAACTAAAGGATTTCCTTTAGTCAGAAATAAGTTCAGAATTTGTGTTTTCTAAATAATCACCAAATCGGTGATTGGTCCGCACTCACCTACCTATTTTCTTACATAACAGAACATCACGCCTGTATTCACCTACATTTTGCCGGTCATGCCTTAAGTCCCATGTAATAGGGGGCGGGCCCATTGCCATCAACCGGCTCCATGGCTGCTATGAGAAGTTCAGGTGTAAAAACCCAGTAACACCGACCCGAGAATCGAATACAGGACCTAATTGTCAGCAGTCATACTTGCGACCACTCGAACATCGAGGCGGTTTCATTAGTTCTATTTAAATAATATTAGGTACCTAATAATCTTGAGTCCATTGCTATCCATTCGCTGTTGATAATACTTTCGATTTTTATTCTGTTCTGACAATCTGGCTCTAACATAAGCGTTACTAAACGCTTACAGTTATCTGAAAGAGAGTCGATATATCGCGAGCGGAATTTCCAATTTTTACTCATTTGCGCTTGGAATAACTGTTTGATATGCTTATCTTCGAAAGGCATTGCTCTGTTGAGCATCACGTAGACCACGATCCCCAGTGACCACACGTCGGTCGGCTTAGGGAAGTACGGCGTGCCTTGCAATATTTCTGGAGCTGTATAAGATAGAGAACCACAAAACGTTTCACTTTGAATATCTTTCATGGATTTATCGACACAAATACGAGCAAAGCCAAAGTCAGACAACTTAGCGTTTTGGTTGGCAGTCAGTAGAACATTTTCACACTTTATATCCCGGTGAGCTATTTCAAGTTCGTGCATGTATTGGACGGCCAGAGCAAGCTGCCTTGCCCAAATCCGCGCTTGATCCTCCTGTACAGCGCCCTTTTGAAGAATATACTCCAGCAAGTCTCCGTGCTCCATGAACCGCATAAAAATGAAATATTTAAATCTTCTTTGAAATATGCTATGAGTGTGAACGAGGTGGGGGTGATTCAACTTAATCAACATGTCTATTTCTCTCGGTAGAAATTTCCTTACGAAATCCTTAGGTGCGGTATTAGTATCAATAACTTTGCATGCAAGTACTGATAACTTGTCGCTTTTCGTTGGGTTTCTGTATTCTGCGAGATACACCTGTTGTATTTGATACGATTTAATACGTTTTATTACTTACAATTAATTTACTACGCACTTTGAAGAAATATAATACCTTGGCATAGGATCCTTCATTCACTTTTTTAATCATTTTGTAACCGCGTGTAGCCAATGTTAATTGTTCAGATCCACTTAATTTTAACTCGTCTTCCAGATGATGCAACTGTGGAACGATTTATTGTCGTATAGTTTATATTATAATTATGAGACATAACGGACGGTTGCTTCTTTTAGCAGCATCAAACTTGGACAAAGTGTCCTGTTGGGATTGAAACCGACAAGTTCCGTACAAGAAAACGGAGCTCATACTGGCTCCACCATTATAGTACTGATTTTACTTCTGACTTGGCTTCTCTGTCAAAATAACAGCAATCTTTGTTGCTGCAACTGACTGGCGTGCTAGTTCTTTGACATGTTGCTTAATAATATTTAAGACGCATATCTTCTTAGAAGTAGGTGAACGACTAACACTCATTATGACAGGATAAATTATAGTAAGTACTCAAATTGACAAAAAAATTAAGTACCTTTGTCTTTCCCTCCATTTACACGGGTTTCTGCTGAGAAGTTACAGTTGCGAGAGCCTTTATCATTTCACTGGCCTGTAAATTACAATTAGCTATACCAACCAACCCTGAATTATAATTATCGGCCAGAAGCTTGTACCTATGTCTTCTTAGCTTTTGCCCACGTGGAAAATATTTATTAATTAAAGCCTTGTGTGCTATTCTGATGTCTAAGCTATATTACTGTAAAGTTCTGTATTTTTAGTGTGGCGTTTTGCTCACTAACTTACAGGGAACTTTTGAGATTATGCCACGGCATACTACCGAGATTAAAAGTACCTATACTATGTAAGCCAGATCATGGTAAATCTCAATTTAAAATTCGTCCAAATCGGTTCAGAAGGTATGTAGAAAAGTAACTCTGACGGTATTGAGTTTCTTTCGTATTTACGAGTATCTATACTAATATTATTAAGAGGTGAAATTTGTTTGTAAGTTTGTATGTAAGGGGTAATATCTGGATCTACTGAACCGATTTTGAAAATACTTTCACTACTGAGAAGCTACATTGTCCCCGAGTGCCATAGGCTATACTTGCAACGTGCCCGTGGGATAATTTCCGACAAAAATGCGAGTGAAGCCGCAGGCAGCAGCTATATTATTATAAATGCACATTATTTACACTCAAAAAGTTAATTAAAGTAATTACCTTATACACAGATAAACCTCTTCGTATGCCTACGTCAAGTATGTCGCCTTGCTTCGGAAGTGGTTGAGAGTTTTGCCGATTATCCTCTCTCGCACGTTTTAGTGCTTGTGCTTCTACTGCGTTCAAAGCTATTAAGATTTAGTTTTAAAGTATTTTATATTGATAGTACCTACTTTTAGTTTGTATTACTTGTCATTATGTAAGTTGTAAGATTTGCTTTTTGCTTTGATGTAACCAAGACAGTTGTTGGGTAGATACAGACGCCAGCACATCAAGGTACCCGGCACTGTCAAATTTTCCCAATCAACCTTGAACATATGCTCTAGCGATAAAGTTGAAAATCGATTAAAGAAATTTGACAGATAGTAGTAGCTTTATGTGCTGGCGTCTGTACCTAAATCCATCAATTTTCACGTTTAATATTGCATCCAACAAACAAAGCCGTCAACGACAGGTCGGATAGCTGCTCAAACAAGAGGCTGCCGCTGGCTAGTTCAGAGCACAAAAAAAATGCATAATGATTTTGAAATTACAAAACCATGTTAACTTACTGGGTTATTATTACCTACTTACCAAACACACTAGTAAACTATGATAGGCTAATACGTTCCCAAGTACAAATTAATAATTCGTTTTGAACTCACTGGTAAGCCTACTATCCATAGCAATCCAATCGGAACTGAGCACCTGATGGGCAGAGTGGCGTAGTCCTGGATCCGGCTCCAATAGATGCTTCACGATAGACTTACACTCAGAAGAGACTGTGCTGCCTACTCGAGATCTGAATCTATATTTTTTGCCCATCTGCTGCTCATATAATTTTCGCATTCGCGTGTCGTCAAACGGCATAGACTTGTTCAGCATCACAAATAACACAACCCCCAAAGACCAAAGGTCTGTCGGTTTAGGCAGATAAGGTTTACCGCGGAGAATCTCTGGCGCCGCATATGACATCGACCCGCAGTATGTCTCACTAAGAATATTCGCGTTGGTTTCGTCAATACAAAACCGCGCGAAACCAAAATCAGAAAGTTTAACGTTGAAGTTCGCCGTCAGTAGCACGTTCTCGCATTTGATATCGCGGTGTGCTATATGCAATTCATGGAGGTATTGTAAACCTAGTGCTAGTTGCCGGAACCACACTCTTGACTGATTCTCAGATACGCAGCCGTTCTTTAAAATATACCCCAACAAGTCTCCATTCTCAGAGAATCTCATGAAAATGTAATACTTCGTTTTTCTTTGAAATATACTGTGAACGTGAATAAGATGTGGGTGATTCAAACGCACGAGCACATCAATTTCGCGTGGCAAAAACTTCACTACAAAATCTCTTGGAGCCTTAGATGTTTCAATAATCTTACAAGCGAGTGGAGTCTTATGAGTATCGTCTTTTGCAGTAAATTCTGTTAAATACACCTGTTGAAGAACATTGCGGACTTTAGGTGAGAAATAAAGAATTGGACTAGCTTTGCTGCGACTAGAATCTTAATTTGATGCAGCATATAGCCGAATTTTAGCTAGCTAGCTCAAAAATATTCATAAGAAAAAAATTAAAAATACCTTGGCGTAGGCTCCTTCGCCTAAAAATTTTTGTAATTTGTATCCTTTCGAAGACAAAATGATTTCTTCTGATACAGTCGATTTCAGTTCTGACATGTTAATATAAACATGTGGTTGAACATCGAGCACAGTGTTTTACACGCACCACCTTTCAACGCACCCTTTCGATTCGCTGGTCGGCTACTCATATTCGAAGGGAACGTATGCATTTTTATGATGTTAATGATTTAAAGTTTCTTTAATCACCAAAATTTATATTTACAGGTCATTTTCATTGTGTTTCATGTCAAAAGGTGTCATATGCTGTCATCTGGGCCTCATTGACGCGAGCTGTTAGTCTTCTTTCTTCATAATTATAAAAAGCAATATACAGGTAACATTCTAAACTTCTTTAAAGCAGTTAGGTCATTAAAGCCGTGTTTACACCAGAAGAGTTCCTCGAGAAGCGACTCACGCAAAACTCACTCGCTCAAACCGATTAATGTGCCTTTTGTCCGGATCGAACCGCGTGTGAACTGTGTGTTAATTACCTTGTGTCTTCTTTAGCGTCGTCTCCTAAATAGAAAATCAATCGCAGGTTATGTGTGATATGACAACAGTTCGTCATGCCTACCACTCACCGCGAGTAGTCACTTCTCGAATTTGTTTTGCGGATGTTCATATGCACCAACCGGACACTATGTATAATTTATAACTAAAACTCTTTTGTAACATTTCATACTTTACTTTTTCAAGTAACAAGTACGCACAGCGGCCAATCAAGCTATGCAAAACCAAATTAAGCTGATCTCTCATCGTACGGGAAACTCGTACAAAGCAAAGTCAGATTATACTGGTTAAGCTTGATGTGCCACCGTGTGTACATTTAAATCTCTTAACATTACAAATATTATTGATTCTGAAAGAAATAACTTATATGTACAAAAAGTGTGTTTCCACACATTGAGATTTGAGGAAGAATAATATCTTGCACGCACAACTTAAACTTTGTTGAATAAATTACATTTCTAACTGTTTTTTGTTTAAAAATTCGCCGGCCAACGATATCCTCTGCAAGAACGATGGAGCTGGTGTCAAGAGCAACTCATATTTGCCGACATCTGGGTGAGGCGGGTACCTTTTCTCTTTGCGCATTCGCTCTAACATATGCTGAGGTTCACATTTCGATTTAGATTTCCAGTCGCTACTCAAAAAGTCTTGGATAACCTTCGGTAATATTTTGAAAGTTTCTTTCGCCTTTGTTTCACTAGGTGTCTGGAAAGGTTCTGGCGGATTTTGTGGAACTATGATATCATCGACATCAAATTGTGTTGTTGGAGTATTGTTTTCTGAAGAGAATGACAATTCTTCATCAGACTCTTGATTTGTACTACTGTTGTTGTAGTAACTATTGATACGTTCTTTTACTATGTCTCTTAAACTAGTTTCATTCTTTGTTTTCTCTCTCTCTGTACCATCAATATTGACATACCCAGTTCTAGTTTCAGTCTTAATCAAAACTTGATTTTGATCAATCTTTTCAACCGTGACAGTTTTAACATCTTCAGATATATTTAGTCCCCCTTCGTGAGGTGTTTCTACAGTCTCATTTAGTGCATTGTCTTTTATTGTGCCTTCGATTATAGTCATAAACTTTATATTGTCTTCTTCTTCGAGTATTTGATACATTCTGTGAACTTCGCTTATATTGATTCTGAAAACGTAAACGTTCGTAAACATATGACGAGCTTCCGTTTTTACCTTAGTGCTTTCTAACTTAATCTAGGGTTTGGTTCAGTTACGAAGCGAACAGATTTTGCACGTATTTCTCATCTAAAATCTTGTTTCAAGTAGTCTTAAATCGGTCTTTTACACATAATTTGATATTTGCTACTACAGACAGTGACATCTATTCTTGTCTAACCTACCCAACAGAATTGCAATGTACATTATATTCTTACCCTTGTCTGGCTTCGTGGCAACAATACAGCATAGTGGGATCAATCGGATGTGCTTCTGTGTTGAATATATAACCGCCGACGTCTACAACGCATTCTCCATTAGGCGTATTTATAACCGTGCCGTGTACGCCCGGGTTGTGGATGAAATTGTCCGGGTCAAATAGAAGGTATAGATACTTCGTTGTTTCGGCCAGGAAAAATGATTCCATACGATCCTCTTTGCGGTGGTCGCGTACGTCTTTAATCTGTAAGTTCATTATTTATGTTTTAGGGAGTGAGCAGAATCGTTTAGAGCCGCTCAGAATTAGCTTTACGTCCACACAATGAAAGCGAATATTTCGAATCGGTGTTGGTACAAGGAGTCTGCCCACTACACCGTACCACATATACATACCATGACCAGCACGGTCATGGTATGTATATCCAGGGTGAAATTTTTCAACACTACCTGGAGGTAAAGTACTCTAAATACTGTAGATAGAAAATTTTACTCTAAGGAAACATTCCTTTATTTTTTAAAAGAAATAAATCTGCATTCAAAGATTTTCGAAAATTCGCTTGCCACACTCGGGAATCGAACCAGCTAAATTCCAAAAAATAACATCATATACTTTTATGGCATCAATAGATAGGGTCAATCACAAGCATCAAATCTCTCCCACAAACATGATAAATTAAATGAAAGGAAAACCATGACTCTTAACAAATAAATTAAATGGGATAAGGTAAAGCACTTTTACTCAAAGGTCTTTGGCCTTTGACCACGAAGAGTCAACAAAATTTAAATTAGAACATAATGCTGTGAAAATCGAGTGCGCTGCGGGTCCTTCAACCAAGGAAATTAATTTAAAATATGAAAAAACATAAAATTTATCATTTTTCTTAAGTTTGCCGTATGCCATCACTTCCCAGAATTTGATCCTTAATAGCGACACTATCAAATGGTGTAAAAATACAGTGTATGTGTTTTTTTTTTCAAAACCAGGTTCGATTCCTGGCCAGGAATATTGATTTTTCAAAAATCCAATGATGCAGTTTTAGTTTTTATCAAAATTGAGCTCGAGACAGACTTTGAGAATTTTTCGCTATTCCTCATAGTTTCGGATTTGGCCATCCACGCCCTTGGAAAATTCATCCTGTAGATGATTAAAAAATCCAATGATACAGTTTTAGTTTCCGTCAAAATCGGGCTCGAGACTCCTTTAAGTATTTTTCGCTATTCCTCACAGTTTCGGATATGGCCATCCACGGCCACTTGAAAAAATCCCCCCGTATAATTCTAATGTTCCCAAACTCACCGTAGCATAACCACAAGGTGTCCACGCCGAATGCTGTATACTCCTGAGGATATCTTCTCCCATTTGCAGCAGTATTGGATCCCTGGTGTCTCGATACAGGTACATGATCGACTCGATGAGTTCCGGACGAAGGGGGTAGCTTTCTCTCGACGAAGACGCTTCCCCTGTACCAAGGTTGTACACTTCGGGCGTGAACCCATATTGCCTCCAAACACTGTGATAGTTGTGTATTATACGCATTGCTGTGTCGCTTTCTCCTGTAAATGGACGCTGTTTATATTACACGTAGATTAGAAATGGCTTTGAGTTACTATACTGGTTTATTTTCCACTTCATTTCAATGCATCAAAAGTCGATATTTCTTTGACAGTGAAAACCGCACTGAGCTACTTTACATTAGGTATAGGACGGACCTACATCCTGTAGCAGCTGGCATTAATCTATTGGTGAATTAAATTAAGTAGTAGGTTTACACTTTATACTTCCATGTATAGTACTTTTGTAGGCTGTCCCAGGTGACATGTGTCAATGATTTTGAGCAACCCTTTTTCCAATAAAATTATGAATTCAAATATATTTTAATTTATATCCTGACGACTGGTAAAATCCTAAAGAATGATTACTCGTATTTACGCAGTCGACATTTGCTATGATAAGGGGCGCGAGTTCCGATTTACAAATAAGCAGAACAAATCTTTATACAGCCTACAGAAAACGGGTGTATGTAGTATTTCTATCCACAATTTATAATGTCAGTGAAAAGAAAATTAATAAAAAGAACGTGATACGAATTTACTATTTTGTAAAACATGAGTGAACAAGAGAGTATCTTTATAATAAACTTACCAATAAGGCTAAGCACTCCAGGCCAGTAGGACTCGAGTGACTGGAACACGGGCAGAGTGACGTGTCCTCTCAACATAGTCGCCCATACGAACCAGTCGTCTTTCTTCAAGTACTTCTCTATC
The DNA here is from genome assembly GCA_947578425.1 of Eugnorisma glareosa. Lineage (NCBI taxonomy): Eukaryota > Metazoa > Arthropoda > Insecta > Lepidoptera > Noctuidae > Eugnorisma > Eugnorisma glareosa. The sequence goes on along the minus strand of OX387970.1, from coordinate 14,542,480 downwards.
GCTTGCCGCGCTTCCTTAAACATTGACATCAGTTCTGGTCTCTCTAATAGAATGGAACCTACAACAGGATATTTTTTTAGAAGAAAATAAAAAATATTACCATGAAATCTTTATATTGTCTTTTGGTGGTATGCCTATGCTGCCTCTCACTAAATGCCGTTTCATCGAAATTGAGACAGAGGAAAAAGAGAGTGCACTTACGCCCTCACTGCACTGGTATAAAATAGAAATTTATCTCGAGGTTGTTCAACAATAGGTCCTGGGGTCACGTGTTCGTTGAATGTAACCTGGGTTTTGTCCATGTTCACCCTGAGATCAATGCTTATTGAAGAATCTACTAGGCCATCCAGCATCTGCTACAAGCCGTGCAGCGATTCAGCCAGTATGACGATGTCGTCTGCCAATCTCAAGTGTGAGATGTACTCGCCGTTGATGTTAATGCCACGCCCTTCCCAGTTCAGCGTCTTAAACACATCCTCCAGTGCGTTGGTGAACATTTTCGGAGAAATTACGTACCCTTGCCTGATGAGGCAACCACCAACAAACAGAGCATATCCCATTGCTTTGGGGGATGCCCCGAAGCAATGGGATATGCTCTGTTTGGTGGTTCTGAGTTTGGACGGTCACTATGGCGTTTTCATTAAGACTTTTCAGCACTTGGATGTATCGCCAGTTTACTTGGCATGGCTGCAGAGACTCTAAGACTGACCAGGTATCGACAGAGCCAAAAGCCTTCTCATAGTCCACAAATGAACAACAGAGATGAAGACACAGAGGTCAATTATACTCTTCGGTCTTCTGTGTGATCTGCCGCACGGTGTGGATGTGGTCTATGATGCTGTATCCTGCTCGAAACTCGGCTTGCTCCGTTGGCTGGATGGAAGTCTTTAATATGGTCATGTTCCAGTTTTTAAAGAAAAGAACGACCACGCTCCTTCTCCATGCTTCTAGAGTTCTCCCAGAGAATAGGACAGAGTTGTGAGGCTCTCGAAGCTCTCTTAATAGAGGACTTTCTCCCGCTTTCAGAAGCGCAGCCGTTCATCCTCGCCAGGGGCTTTTCCATTCTTCAGCTGTCTAAGAGCCGCTGACTTCTGGCAGGTCTTTTGTGAAATGGCGGTTTAGGTGGCTTTGTAATCCTCATTTTCGGGATCAGGTCCAGATGCATGCGAAGCGTACAACTGGCCGTATAAGTTTTCGACTTCCAAAAGAATCTCCGGCTTCGAAACGACGATATCCCCACTAGATTTGGACAACTTCGTTAGGTGGCTCTTCCAGGTGATTAGACGAACACATTCGACCCCCAGATTTGCTCGATTGCTTTTTCGGTGGAACGTGTGTATAGACGATCGCATCGCACCAATTTTCTAATTGTTTTGTTGAGTGCCTGTAATTCTGCCGAGGTGATGGGTCGGTTTTCACGTCATTCCGTCAAAATCGGGCTCGAGACTACGTTGAACATTTTTCGATATTCCTCACAGTTTCGGATTTTGCCAGCCACGCCCACTTGAAAAATTCACTCTGTATACCGAAAACAAGTATTGTGGCTGGGCAAGCCACCCCCGGAATTGATATAAGGTTTGTCAATAAGGTAAAAAAGTTAGTGAGTATTTTCACATCTTGCGACCACTTCGCGTCTGACAGTCATCGACATGCCTGGCGGCTTTTGGTAACAACCAATTCTTTTTAGCCATGATAAGTTTATAATACTAAACATACCTTTAACTAAATATTCATAATAAGAGTCAACGCCTCCTCCAATACCAGCGTCTTGCGCAGTCCACCTGCCTGTCATAACATCAATGTGGTTCCCAACAAGACCGATCGGTGACTTGTGATGGTACAATGCTTGCAGGGCATTAAGGGCTACCTGTCAACATAGAAGTGTGCACCAATTAGATCAAATTACAACAAATAAATATCAAATGACAATGAAATACTTAAGTTGAACCGACTCACAAATGGTATAGAACACCACATACAAGGTATAGAACAAGATGGGTAAACTGTCTACGAAAAGTTAAGCAACACTCTCCAATGTATAGAACAAGATGGGGTAACCTGTCTCACAAAAGTTAAGCAACACTCCCCAAGGTTAACACAACAGATGAATGGATGATAGAAGATGGATGGCCTGTCTAAAAAAGTTAACAACAACAATATCCATTTATAAAAGTTAAGACAGGGGGTCACACATTTTGAAGTGTTATTATTTTTGGCAAATTGCAATGCAATTTTAATAATCTCATTAAGATGTTTATTTCTGAAGTTAAAAAAAAACATTTTATTAATCACTTTTAGCCAATCTTGAACTGAATTCCTCAGAATTATTAAACCTGCGGCATCATCTTCATGCAGAAATCAACTTTCTGTAGGTCATTAGTAATTTTGTATGTTTGGAGCAGTATTACGAGTATCTACATAGCTCATGATTCTACTGTACGCTAAAATGTATTAATACATTCTTACTTTGTGAAGGCAGCAAAAGATACTACTTAAACTGACTCAAGTCTTGGCGGCGCCCATGCCATAATCTATACAGATTTAAACATACCTCTTCGTAAAGTGGATCCCCAGTGAGTCGACTTAATGTTCCAAATTCTATAATGAATGTCCCAACTCCAGCAGTGCAAGTAACGCTAGTCTCTCCAGGAGGCACTCCAGACCTCAAGTTGATAGTACCATATGGCATACCAGTTGTGGTATCAAAAGCAGCTATTAACCTTTGAGCAACATCTTCAGCGAGTCGTAAGAGTGGACCATTACATGGCCAGCCTGGTTCTAATTTTGTGCCTGTTCTGAAAAAATAATATATGAAATAGAGTAAATTAGATTCTTTGACCAATTCACTTCAGAATATAACACTGATTTGTGCACTAACGGACAAATTATATATATCCCTGAGGCGCTCCTACTTTCTATTATTTATGGGACAATCACATTGAAGTGATATTATTGGTAGAATGTTTCTTGTCGATAAAAAAAATATCAAAGTGTATATTGAATATTGAGGAAACAATTTCTGTCAATTCATTAATTACAATAATTAGTGATAAGTGCTATACTTTATCAAAGGCCTAAGGCTTTCACCAAACAAATCAATAATTAAAATGAGTATGTCACTTACTTGTGTGATAATAGATGAGCACTTAACAGTCCTCCAATAATTCTAATATTTGTTTCAAAAACTGACACATTAATGTCTGCATCAAAGTTTTTCTTGTTTAAAACTACATCAACCACCCGATTGAACTCGGTATAATTGCCCATGATAGCCAGGGTGTCTAGGGCATCTATGAGAGTGAGGGAGTAGCTCCCCCATGTGTCCACGCCGTCGCAGCTCAGTGGCCGTAGCTCGTCGTAAGGGTAAGCATAACGTAAGTAACTATCATAGGCATGCTGGAACATACCCCGAACTTCCTCTCTGTAATTAAAAATTTAGAGAAGATTAATAGTCCCTCAGTTAGAAAAGCTGTCGCAAAATGGATTAGATCCAACCAGGATTAAAATAACGTACTGTTGTAATATTCACACACAAGGTTGAAAAACAGTGAAATTAAAACAGTATTAAATAATGACTATTATGAAGGAGTCTCAGGAAATAACTGGTAAACATAACTAAGGGGGATGAAATGTTAGGAATGCTGATGTAGCAGCTTACCTGAGTTTCAAAATATCAGACTTCTTGTACACTCTAACACCATAACACGTATTACAGCCATAACACAAAATGAAAAGGAATACAACCGACTTAATCATATTTTATATTAGACCTAATGTTCTCTTATTCATGGATAGTAAATTTCAATCTCAAAATATTCTAACAGAGTACAAGCAATAAAATTTCTGACTGACAGAGCTCTGTTTACGTTGAAGTGTCAACATTGAAAATAACGAAACGTCAAGTGCAAAAAACTGACGTGGTGAGTTGTCAGTAGAATAAAATATTATTGTTATTGTCACAATTCCGAAAGAAAAGACCTGACAAAAAGCCACTCGCCAAAAAACCGGACTTTTTCCCCAACGCAAAAAGGGGTGTGGTATCTTTGACTGTTATGTGTGTCTGTGTGTGTCTTGCATTTTTTTTAAATTAAAAGTTATTTTCCTGGCGATGGTTCTTAGGTATGTTTTTATCAAAATCGGTGCAGCCATTTAAATACTAGATATGGGGGATGAAAGTAGGTATGAGCCGTAGACAGAGAAAACTAATGAGCCCTCAAAATTGGTTGTGTTTATAGCCCTAAAATCGGTAAAATGTCGTCGAAATAAAAAAAAAGGAAAAAAAATTCGTGGAGTGGTAGTAGTTTAGTCATGAATTATAAAAGAAGAAACTAATAATGAAAGAGCAAGAGCAGCGAGCTTGACTTTTTTGCGCCCGCCTCTGGTATGTTAGATCTTCAGAATAATCAACAGACTTTAGAGTTCAGGAGCGGGCGCAGCGAGCTCGAAAATTTGAGCAACTCTCCTCCGATTTGTAATACTTTATTAACCGATTTCAAAAAGGAGGAGGTTCTCAATTCGTCGGAACCTTTTTTTTATGTATGTTCCCCGATTACTCGAAGGTGGCTGGACCGATTTGGATTTATTTTTTTTAGTTTGAAAGGGTATACTTCCCAGGTGGTCCCATGATCATCAATTCAGGATCTGATAATGGGATCTTGGAGAAATAGAGAGGACTCTTCAATTTTTTTAGGCACACTTGAAGCAATTTGGGTAGTATATAGAAGAGTACTTTCTCGGAGTGGTCCTATTTCAATTTGGTGAAGATCTGATGAAGAACTTTTGAGATAGGCAACGGAACTCCTCAATAAATGATAGCAAATAGACTGGGATTGCTGAAATCTCATGTTTGTCTATTGTTTACACCAGTTCATAACGTACGCTGTGAAGGGGTAAGCACATGTGATCCACTAAAAAGTGAAAAATAAAAAACTTTTTTGCAAAAAATTAAACCGACTTCAAAAACACAAAAAAGTAAAAAATAACTTTAGCTTCAGAAATCGGTGACAAAAAAAAACAAAATCAAACTAGCAAAAGTCACCGACTTCTGAAGCTACAGTTATTTTTACTTTTTTGTGTTTTTGAAGTCGGTTTAATTTTTTTATACCATGTATATGTCTAAGCGTTATTGAAATCATTTTGCCAACATTGCCAGAAAAGTCTCAGAAACATGTAGACTTTAAGAGGCGAGCAAAGAAGCGAGCTCGAAATTTTTTGGGACCCGCCTTACTTTGCTGACAACAATTTCAGAATAAGTACGTAAATTGGACTCCAGAATGCAAGAGCGAGCGAAACGAGCTTATTAAAACTTAGCAGTCCTTCTCGGATTTGTACCCATTCATACTTACAGGTAATATTGTCGACAATAAAAGTTTCTTCAATTAAGAGACTAGGATGCGACTAGTAGCGAGCTTGAAAACTAAGCAGCCAGCTTCGGATAGGTTAAGTTTTTTTTTGACCAAGTAATACAAATGAAAAATGAGAAGCTACTTGATTATGAGGCGACAAGCTAGAAATTTTATAAAATAACAAAGGGCAGTTCTCTCCGCCCCAGGCCACCACCTTCTTGGCCTAAGAGTAATTAAATACTTGCGCCATTGCTTATATTCACAGTGCACGCAGACAAAACCGTGGGACGAACAATAATAAATTAATAATAAGCCTGTACAATGTTAGCCTGTTTCATCATGATAATAACAAAAGTGTGTTTGTTTGAATGCATTTATACATTTAAACTCCAAACAATTCCCCCGATTTTGGTGAATTATTAAAAAAATACAATTACTAAAAAGGATCTCTCCGCGGCACAGTATGATAAATGCCTCGAAAATCGGACATCGCTTTTTTATTCTTCTAATCGATAGTATTCTCTATTTCGAATGCGAGAGTAGAACTCCCGGATCTTAAATATAGTTAAAAACAGAGATATAATTTTTATTAGATTTTTCTGGATTTTCATAAAAACTCAAAAATCAACGATGTGATAAACTTATTTGAACATTTGTTTCTGAAGTTTATTGACAATATATACAAGGTATTCTATAGGCGAAACAGAAACGATTTCTATATAATAGAAAAACAAATATGCGTGATTTTTTTTTTTTTCCTTTTTATTTTTGCCCTCGGACATCTTTTGCAAGTAGCACCTTATATTTATCTTAAAATATTCTTCAGAACTGTACTATTAACTATAAAAAAACACAGATGCAAATCTATAAGGAAATCGAAGATATGATGATTCTATGGTTCTCAAAATTTTCTCTGATAATAGGGTTATCACTCTCAGAACACAAAAAAATTAATTAATAATTTCTATGGAGACTGCGGGTTCCAGGCGCTAGCGTGCGTTACTTATCGATGTCTATAGGTACTAGTTTAAAGAGATAAAATTTATGATAAATGATATTTATTTCTGTAAATAGGTTTGTATACTTTTACAAGTCAGTCGTAATAGTTTTTTTTTACTAGATGAGGCCGATGGTTCCTATCTGATTACTCTGAGAAGAAACATCAAAACAAACTCTGAGGTCAGAGTCTCTTTTAAAGTCCAGACATTATTTTGGTCGGATCGATCTTATGAAGACTAAGGAAAGAACCACACAGATTTGGAGTAGACCTGTCCAGTCAGTGCACGCATTTGTCAGTGATCGTGTAGCTCAACTCAGAACATAAGGAGCTCAACGACGTGAATTTGTATAGTAAGGGGTAATATCCAAAACTACTCATTGGATTTCAAAAATTCTTTCACAATTATTAATATAGAGCTACACTATTGCCGAGTGCTATAGGATGTTTTCTAGTATAAGTATGTGAATTAAAGAAGAAAGTCCTCGTTTTCTGTCACAAGAGTTTGTGTGTCAATATGTTCAAACTCTACAAGGCTTGTGACTTGGCTGGAACTAGATTCCTCTGCTTGGGATTTTTCTTCTATATTACTATGGACATGAATGGGTCTTAACAAATTCAAAACTGTGATTGACAGAGGTTGGCGTTTTAACTTCTTTAATCTCTGTTGAAGCCTGATATCGGAGATGTATGGGTCTGAAGACTCTAGTGCTCTATGAAATAAAGCTAACATGGTTTTTTCGCGGTCAGATTTCATACTGTGATGTTCGCGGTCGTGTCTCCAAAATTTGTTGCGTGATTCACCGGCTTGCTCCGATAGGACACCTACAGGTAATGCTGAATGCGTGATTATTTCCTTGCCGTGGACCAATATTTTGTGTAATGTTACTGTCATTGGGTACCATTCATATTCCGTAACATATTTACTCGCAACATATTTGGAGAAATTACCGAATTTGTCAGCATCTATTGGCAATCCACAGGATAAAACTACTAATATAGTGTGTAGATCGTCTAATAACCACTGTGGAAGCCCTAATATTTCAGCAAACACATTGCGGTTTTTGTCAGACAGAGCTGTCCTAGCAGTATTCCCGTCATTTGTGGTGCCAGAATTAGGCCGAACCACATCCACCAAAAGTCCTAATTTAGCCCTTATTTCTTGCTGAATGATGTTTTTAGTATTCTTTACTATTAGAGCTTCCGGAGAATTCTGAGACACCCTCCACTTTTTGACTGGATTTTTGTAGGCAAGATGTAGCAAAAATTCGAGTACACGAATCCACGCGTGTAAGGGGCTTAATCCATGTTTCATGAGCAATTCATTTGTTGGTCGGGAATAAACTAAATCTAACTTATTAAATTCCTTTGAAGTGGCCTTACAGAACGGGCACCTTAGTTGTGATGAAGTATCGGTTATAATATTAAGTACTTTGCCATCAATTATTGTGAGATAAAGTTGGCTTTTTGCTACTATTTTATGGCCTTTAGACGTTTCTGCAAAGCACAGTAGTAAAAAAAAAATATCCCATTAAATTACCTATGGGTAGTTGGGTACCTCTCTCTATACCTATTGTTTATAATTAATGAATAATATCTACTTCAATTTAAGACTTTAAAAAATTTGGCTATAGATTTTTGATTAGTGATAACCCTATCAAAAAAAATACTGAACTCGAAAAATCCAAATTCCTCCGTGATATTGTGCTGATATTTTACAGGCAGGTTGCCGTAACACTAAACAATAATGTGTGTGAAAATAAAATGCTACTACCTTCTAGAACCTGCGCAAAAAAATAATTTCAAAATTACAGAAAAAATTACGTAACTTGCTTTAAATTACATCTAAAAAATACTTTTTTGTTTCTAAAAATAGCAGATATTTGACTTTATCGCATACTATAATTAAAACACAAAAATGTTACATACATAATAAGTTATAACAATTCTTTTGATTTCTATGGATAACCAGAATAAAATATTAAATAAATTATAGCTCTGGTTCTAAGTTGAATTCGATTATGGGAGTTCTACTCTAGCATTCCGAACAGTGTTTACTATCGATTAGAAGAATAAAAAAGCGATGTCCGATTTTCGAGGCATTTATCATACTGCGGTGGCCACGCTGACCGGGCGAGTCACGTAAGTTTGAAAGCGGGAGTAAATTAAAAAAAAAAAAATTGGGACCTTGTGCAACCATCAGACTATCGATCTCGTTGGCATGCCCATCGTGCCCACAACGGTGGATCCGTGCTTGATTAGACATGTTTTATCAAAATCTGTGCCATTTTAGACATGGGGATGAAAGTGGTGATGAATAATCGAATATTATACCCAAGTGGGGTGGGGTATCAAATGAAAAGGCATGATATGTTTATGAAAAAGTCGCGCTAATAACACGTATGTAGTTAGAGAATTAAAATTTAATACTCTCTAAGTTCATTTAACCCCATTCAATAACTATCTCAAGAGAGTCATTGAAAAAAAAAAACAGAACATTATATAGGTATTTGAAAATCATCTCCAAGTTTCTCACATCCTTTTTATTTCGAATGCTAAGTTTTTTGCTCTGCAGTCGGGTTCTTTAGTTTTTATACCTAATTAAGTAAGTATTTTTTTTATTTCGTGAGTATAATAATATTTTCTCAATTTCTCACACAGACCTAGCTTAACTGTTTTCCAGTTGTATATTTAGTTGAAAAAACCGAAGTTATTCCGAAAACAAATGACAACAAATGGGAGGAACTTGCCAGTCAAACGGTTAAAACCATAAGTTTTGGAGCACCCATAAACTATAAACTGATTTTGTGCATCTCGCAATTTCATTGGCCCAAATTTGAATAAGCATAGACTAAAGATAAACGTAAACTGCAACAGCTGAAACTTCTAAAATGTCTGTTGTCCGTTGACGCTTTGCTTGCGTTTTGAGGGTGTATTTTGACAAAATCGGCGTTTTTATCAAGTCTACTCTCATTTTTCTTACAAAATGTGCCTCTAGTTCTGTAGATTTGCACATTTCCGCTTCGGTTGCCATTGTTACATTCGCGTGGCGCGTGTTTAGCTGATCTGGTATTTCGTTAGTGTTTACGGAAGCGGGGGCAATGGCTTTTAGAATACATGAAGATCAAGAGAATGCTTCTCTGGGGCTTAGAAAAGACGCAGATGTATTTGCTGCTAACCAACGTCGAGCCCTTGGCGACCTAAGCCAGTTTGCGTGCAACCAAAGTCGGAACATAAAACTCGTGAGTATACTCAAATCGGTAAGCGTTATTTTGTATTTTGGTCGGTTTTCCACATATTTACTGTTTCTAGCCGGGATTGACGAATGGACCTTGTAAAGTCCAAGATGAGAATAGAACAATGCGCCAGATCAAAAATGAAAAGAACATCGTACCACCCGTGGCGCAATTTCGCGCCTTTAGCGTTTACGAAGACAAGCCAACGGAGGCCGAGGTCAAGAAAAGAGAGCACACATTTAAGCCTTTTGTTGCTAAAGAGACCAAGAAAGACAGCATATTCGTGAGTAACGAGAGTTCTAAAGGACTGTGTCTTCAAGCTGAGAAGAAACCAGATCGGCTGATAGATCCAACTTCAGTTCGGTAAGTGGTATCCTTACTTTCTTCATAACCTGTATTTTGGAACCTAATAATATTAAGCCATCATAGAATTGCTATGGGATGACCTTCTTCAAGCTGATTGAATTTCAAATCATGTCACATTCATTTCACATGCACACCAAATAAGAAGTGAAAAGGATCTATGAAACAGTTTATTGACAAATCTAGCTTTTCCTAGGAAAAAGTCAAAGTAGGAAAAATGACCCTGTGACCATGTTGCCAATAGTCACGATTTCGGCAAGAAATTGTAGATACTCCATCAAAATGGTATTAAGATGACCTACTGACCACTTATTCCTTTCAACAAGCTTCTTTTTGATTGTTTGCTGGGAGAACAATATTTCAGATTTTGTTGGCTCAAAACTAAACCTGAACTCAAGTAGTTTCATTTTACATGTACTAAGTATAATACAAACTCATATTGCATTAATTCTTAGGCCTTTACAAGAGAAGAAAAATGTGGTGGAGTCACCCATGTCTGTTGTGGACACCAGTGTGCTCTCTATGTCAATCTCTAAGAATGAGAGTCAGATCATTGATGACGAGGATGATGACGCTACCACCGCACAGACTGACCGGGAGATGTTCTTCCATGTGGTGGAATACCGCCAGGACATCTACGAGTACATGAAGGAAATTGAGGTAAAGTTTTTAAAAATAAATTGATATCTGCCATACCACATTTGCTCTAAACTTAAATAAAGGTTTTTTAGACATTATTTGTAGCAACCAACTGTTCTTTCAAAGACCAAATATTGATATTTCCTCATGAAATTGGTTAGATTGTAAAATCATAACTTTTTAGACCACCAATCATTAACATTATCAATTTGACATATATAAGGCCACAATTTATAACTGGGTCAAGTTTTTATTTCTTTCTATCTTTTAACCTCAAAACAATCAAATTTAATGTATTTTACGATGGATAAAATGTTATTTTCTGATTACTCTGTAACTGCAATAATTGTTTTCTGCAAAAGATGCAGAAAACAATATTGTAAATGCAGAAAGTTTATAACCTAGTTTAATTGAAAACATTTTAGCAAAACTGTTGTGTTATCTTGTTTAATATAAATTGGAGCCCACTTTTCATGGCCTTCTTGAATTTTGAAGAATGCAAATTATGCAATGTTAAGATTGCACATGGACATACAAACACACATTCATAGATGCCGAAAATATGTTTAAGTATTGTGCTGCACTCTTGATCAAGTCAAATTTTGTTTGAATCTGAATTCTTTTGTAGGCAAAGAACAGAGCCAACCCTCGTTACATGCGCAAACAGCCAGATATCACTCACCTGATGCGTTCCATCCTTATTGACTGGCTGGTCGAAGTTTGTGATGAATACAACCAGCAGAGTGAGACCTTGCACCTGGCTGTGTCTTATGTGGACCGATTCCTGTCTTACATGAGTGTAGTAAGGACCAAACTACAGCTTGTGGGCACGGCTGCTACTTATATTGCTGCGTGAGTATGAATAATAAGGATTTACTCTTTGCAAAAACCTAAATCCATGATTTTCAGATACTCGGTATTAATGTGAGAAATGATCATATTATAGTTAAAGTGGTGTATGGATTGTTCTCACAAATCTTTTATTTCTAAACAGGAAATATGAAGAGGTATATCCTCCAGAAGTGTCAGAGTTTGTGTACATCACAGATGACACATACACAAAGCGTGAAGTCCTTCGCATGGAGCACCTGATCCTGAAGGTGCTGTCATTCGACCTGTCGACGCCGACCTCCCTCGCCTTCCTGTCTCACTACTGCATATCCAATGGACTTTCAAAGAGGACATTCCACTTAGCTGCTGTAAGTAGCAAATTACTTTTCCATTTGTATTCGCTTCAATCATAATAAAAATAAAAAGACCATAACCTCGTCTAGGTCCAGCTGCAGTTTGCTTGAGTCACTCAATATAAAATTCATGAATAATGTCTCCTTACTTAAATATACCTCACACCTACCTAAACTAAAACATACTTTACTTTCAACAGTACCTTGCCGAACTATGCTTGCTGGAGGCAGATCCCTACCTTCAATACAAGCCATCTATAATCGCGGCGAGTGCGCTGGCGACTGCGCGTCACTGTCTGTTATGCGAGCGTTGCACAGGAGAGAAGGATCGCCGCGAAACATGTGAATCAAAGGAGGGTCGTGAGACCAAGGATGCGGGTGTCCACGCAAGCTGCGCCGCCACGGCCTGGCCCGCCGCCCTCGCTACGTGCTCCAGTTACTCACTGGCAGACCTCGAACTCTGCTTGAGGGAGCTCTCACGCACGCACTCACATGCTTCTCTGCAGCCCTACCAAGCGGTACCCGACAAGTACAAGAGCAACAAGTATGTATTGTTTTTATTTTTGAAAACTTTGTAGTTCAAAAAATCAGCCCAGCTTATGTTTCTTGAGGCATTGTGGGACTCTGTCAGACCTGTTTTACGTATTCCTTCTACAAATCCTATGCCACACCTATTGTTGATCCATCCGCGGCACACTACAAAACTAGCCGGCGCAGCCCCCTAGCCACAAAATAGGTATCCCTCTCATAGAGCAAAGACCCAAGCTCCTATTTGACAAAATTTTATCTTTTAGATTCGATGGCGTGTCGACCATCGAGCCCAGGCCCATGTTCCCAGTGCCGAAGTACCAGCCGCCGGCGCCGCCTAACAGCACTAGGCCATCGGCTGACACTCGCAGCTAGTTAATTCGCGACCACGGCCCAAAGCGTTACATAGGAGTAGTCAAATGACTTGTGTGGTAGGATGAGAGACCCGAATTAGTGTTAATGCAGCCCTCGCGCTTGTAGTAATGTTTTTGCTCAGTCAACTGGTTATTTCAGTATTCCATAGTAGTATCAATATAATAATGCCACTCCCTTGTTGAAAGTACAAACTAACCAAATCATGGCCAGTAGATAACTTAATAATTATTTTCTTGTTATGTGTACTTGTACGGCCAAAGATTTACCTAATGAAATACTTGTATACCATGTAATTCTATATTTTTCGATAACCTATAATGTTCTATTTCCTTATAAAATAACATGAGAACTAGTAATAGTACATTGCTGAAGCTATGTTTAGGCTAACAAAACAAAAACTATTTCAGTGGGTCCTTTAATTTCATCCATGTGTGCCTTGCTTGGTTTAGAAATATTTTGCCTATTGTCACAGCAAATGCTATGCAGTAAAACACATAAGGTGAGTACTAAACATTTCTGAGTATTCTTAATTTGAAACTAAGACTTAATTGCATTTATCCTAATCTTAATATGAAGAATCTCGAGGTTTACGTATAAGTTTGGGATATTTTGTGAGTTGTTATGCTAGTTTTAGACTTAACATTTTCCTATGGAAATAAAAAGAAACCTTCGACTTCTGTTAATTCTATACTGTGTATTGTGATTTTATGATTGCGTGACGGGTGGTCTCAAAGGTATCAAACTAAAATAAACTTCTTTTTACGTTCAAAAATACCATAAATGAAAATATACAATATACATTACTCCCAAAGAATTGAACCACAAAAGTTTTAGATACATTTTCTAACATATCAGACACTCGCCTAGACCACAATTTAATGTACAAATGTTTAAACTTAAGTTTGAGTATCTATTTTATATCATTCATATCATAACCCTCACTGTGTTCATTTTATTTTCGGTGGTCTTCCCGCTTTTTTCCAGATATTTTACATATAAACTTTTTTGCCAATGCTTTCATTTTTTTTTTATAAATAGGTTTACAAACCAGGATCCAGGGCTAGGGTACAAAGTTGATCAAGATGTCAATAAAATGCAAATTCTACAGGGTTTATACAAAATCTACGTTTACAAAACTTTTAAATTGGAGATGTCATTTCTTATTGGAACACTATTAGAGTAGTATTGGATAGTATTTCATTTCTAAGTTCTAACTGATAGCATTTCAGTGCGATGTTTGTTAGTAAATTATTATTTTTGAGATGTAAGGTATGTTTTTAATATTGGTTAGTAGTTTTTAATTTAATATAATAATATAATCGTACAGTACGAGTACCTATATGTATTGGTAATAAATATAGAAATTTAAATAAATAATGTTTGTTTTATTTAGGGCACTCGTAGTGCTATCATTTTATCCATATTGGGAAGCCCTCGTACGGTCGAACAAGCTATTTGGTACACACGCAGAAATATTCACAATCCTGGTACTGATAATATTGTTTGCAATTTTATTTTATAATGCTTAGGTCGTTAAGAGTCAGTCTCATAATGAAAAAATCTTTATTAAATAAAATTTGGAAAAGTATACGCTTCGGCATTGGATTTTGAAAATTTCCGCGTGTATACCAAATAGCTTGTACGAACATAGCGCGTAAATTGTAATCACAGGAGACATTGAGGAACGTCTTCCTTCCTCACAATCGCATGTTTTTTTACGAAGCTGTTCAACATAGCTGTGTATTAGGTTGTCATATAGCTGCTTATTATATCAGTGGCGGGTATAAGATGTGTGCTAGACGAGGAACGGTCAAATCTATTTGGAGATCGTCTGCGTCAGCGCAGCGACGCGACGCACTATGTCGTGTGTGCGCGCCCCAGAATGTGAAGTCGCAGTACAAAATAATGTACGAATGACAGAAATAATTAAAAAGTAATGGGATTTCTTTGAATTCGTATATTTTATCTTGAGAAAATATATTTTTCTTAATCTTTAGAAGAATCTTGATGTGCGAGGTCATTTAGAATAATTAAGAAATATTTGTACTGTTGACTTGTTTCTGAACGGTTTCGGTGGTTTCAAGAGTTGTGCTTCTCCTGTGTGTACACATTGCCCAATCCTTTTTTGGTTGAATTTGGACCTGAAACAAAAAAAAAAAAAAACGTTATTATGAAAATTGATGCACACCTAAAGAATTTGCAATTACTCTTGCGTAACTATCCATTTGTGATATAAAAAGTTCCTCTGCTTATAGGCAATGCTAATTGCGGTTTGTAGCAGCCATATTTGAATTTACGGCTTGTGCGCGTGCGCCTGGCATTCTAAACGGTCCCCAGCTGCAGATATTATTCGCGGGCAACCTGTCGTAAACTCTTGCGGATATAAAAAAGTTCCTTGTAAAGCATATCCTCTCTATGTATAGTAGTGGTGGAATAAATAGAAATAAGTTATTTTGATTGAAAACTTATCGATTACTTTAATAGCTTCGCTCTCCTTTCCTACGGTTCATAGATTCCTACATCTAAAAACATGTCCTTAGTAGAGATTGAGTTTACCCCATTTATTTTTAAACTGTCGGCATTCTGTGATTACGTATAGTTTATTTATTTAAACAGTAATGTTGGCAAGTAACGCGAAACGTGCGAGAAACATCTACATGCTCTGTTTCCAGGAAGCTTCCAACTAAACAACTCGCTAATATTCTCATTTCAATTTGATTTAACCTTCAAACGCTCGCCAATTCTTCTTGCCGTCTGATGCGCGAGACTAACAATTTAAATCTTATCGCCAAGCTGTTGGCAGACTTTTCTCGTGGCCAGAGGGTTGGCCTATTTCTTGGGTAAAGAATCAGCATTGCCATCCAACGTGGTAATGGGGCCAGCCTCCGACCTGCAATGGGCACTTAGGTACCCCATTGACAGCAATGACATGATTGACAAACTTTTTGACGCCCTTTAATTCTTATGGTTTAATTATTTTAGGTCTTTCAAGTTAGTAAATAATGTACTTATATATTGAAAAATAAACTAAACTTCATGAATTAAACCTAAGTACTTAATTAATAATCTTATTTGAAAATGAGTAGCAGCTTGTGAGGCGAAAGACGCGGTGCCATAATATCTCATCAGCATCACTCATGCATGTGCCATTCAGTCTGAGTGAAGCGACGAGATATTTGTAGCGTGATAACTATAAGACTGCGTAGGGCGAGTCGCACGCGCCTTTTGTTTTTATCTATATTTTTATTTTCTCTTTATTTATCGTGTGGTTAGTGCTTAATCTGGTGTCAGTTTTTATGCCGCCGGCCTCTGACTTGGCTTCACATGCCGTCAAGAAATATCGAATAATAATAATATTAGTATTTAGTAACAACCGCGAGGCGTGCACTGTGCAGTCCTAGAGAATATTTTTTAAAAGCCGAGGAGGGTATGCACCGAGATGTGGTCGCAGTGGACAAGGGACTACTCACTCCACTGTCCATGGCTAAAGAGAACTGGCACAAACCTGTAATACCTACTTACAGTACCGCAAGGACTACCGATTACCGCAAGGAAGTATGGCAAGGCAGGAGCTTTACAGGCGCTTCTACCGGGCTCTTCATGGGCCCGATGTAGATTTTCTAGCGTCCGTGTTCTGGTTATGTTTCGACGACCTCTGGGGAAACTGAAGGTTTTGTCTGCGATTATGGACGAAGTTATGTTGACGAACAACTACCGGAAACATATGAACGGTTGACGTTTGTCGGGCATGCCACCGGCCGAGTGAGTCCATCAGACATTTTATTTCTGGTCGTTCTCGTCTGGCCAACCGCGAGTACTTGCACTGAACTACCAAGAAGCCAGGATTATTCACCAGCTTGCCATGAAATATAACTTGTGGAATCTGAGGTAGGTACCGTACTAACAAGTATGTGCCCGACCCAGTTTTCGAGAAAGACCATATCACGCTGTGCTGGGATCAATCTATCATTACTGACAGGACTATTGTCGCCAATAAGCCTGACATAGCATAGTGGTGATAGACCGATCAGCGCGCAGCGTATTGATAATCGATGTTACTATCCCGCATGACGAGAACCTCGTGAAAGCTGAGAAAGTGAAATAAAGAAAATATCTCGACTTGGCACACGAGGTTGTCGACATTTGGATTGTGAACTCTGCTATCATTGTGCCAATTGTCGTAAAAGCCAATGGCCTTATGGCCAAGAGCCTCGACGAACATCTTTCGAGAAGAGCTTTAGGCGGTAGTTAAAGGGCCTGATTTAAAATCCAGTACTCCCCGTCCTCGATACGCTTCGCACTGTGAGCTGATTCCTTTCTCTGCAGCCCTAACCACCGGTAGCTTGGACCCTGCTCCCGACACCGGCGGACCTCTACTTGTATATTTTTAAGTGTTTTTATATAGTTTTATTTTAAGAAATAGGTACTTAGAAATGTAATAATATAATTTTAGAAATACTTGCATTTAGTAATATTTTTATGTGTTGTTTAAAATTCAAATTCACTGTGATTTTTTTCCATTTTACCGTTTCTTCTGCCGATGCCGATGCCGTAGGGATAATACATAACAACACGGAACTATCGTAACGTTTTATTGGCCCCGACTTCCTCCCACTAGTACTCTTGCTATATTATATTGATCTTGTCGTTATTATATACGAACGTGTCCGGAAAAATAATAAATGGTACGCATATGATCTACGATTCAAAGGATGCATACAAAGCTATAGAAACTTTGAATTAAAGTTCAGTTTGTTTATCTTTGGAACGAATGACAACCTCTAAGGATACAAGCTAGCCGTGAAAGTTTCAAGACACTTGGAAAATGTAGGTATTAAATAATAATAGGGCGTTATTTAAAAAATGCAAACATATTGGATGACTAGTGAAAGTAGTGCTTATGTGGGTAGGTATTTACGGAATTATTATGGAACACATCGCTTCGTAAAATTAATATTTACAAAAGTAATAAAATTTTAATAATTTTCAATTCATTTATTTAAATCGGACAACGATAAATTATTTGACATTCATTTTAAGTGTACTGGTACTAACAAAAATAATGTTTTTTTGTTAGTATGATGTAGGTAGGTACACTTAAAAATAATGCTAGTAATTAAATAAACAGAGAACCTACACACTACACCACACACTATATTTTATACTCATGAATACAGGGTGTAAAGGGATAGACAGAATGCCTACTGCCTGTCTATCAAACTAACTGCGAAAAAATAATTACTGGGAAACTCAATGTAACGCACTCAAAACATTGTGCTGAACTGCTGATGGATGCATTGAATAGTATACTAGAGTCGTGGAGGTATAACATTAACTTGGGAAAAAGTTGGAACTCTGTCCCCGATAGCTCCCTAATTGGAAGGTGAAGACGGCGGATGATGGTTAGGATGACGGCGAGAACATGTGCCTTTCGGCTTCATTACGGGACACCCATTCTATATGCAATCGCACCAAGAAGTCAATGACGATCCAATGCTGGAATCTTTCAAAATAACAACTTCCAACTTGACAAATTTTTCAATGTCTCCACAATATTATATTATAGGAATTTTTCGTTGACAATAAAGTAGTATTATTGACTTCGTGCTCACGCATGTTAAAGAATAAGCTCCATAACGAACCTACGAGCCACTTCCGGAGCCCCGAAAGGAAAGGAAATTCACTCGCGAATTTGCCATTCTGTGCACGATCGTGACATTGTCCCGGGTGCTCCACTGTTCCCATGCTATCCGGATATTAATAACCAACTATACAACACGCTTTACACCTCAGTTTTATTGTAAGAGCATCGATCGAGGAATCTAATTTTCTCGTGGTGTGCGCCAAAATCTGTTGTTTTCAAAATGTCTACAGTGTTGTAAAACATTGTAGTAAAATTGTAAATGGGTAGTGCTTTGTGTGCTTTTGATAACATGACCAATTGGATCTAGCCAAACCAGTTTTATAACGGAAAAATCTTGATGTACGTAATCCTCATAATTAATCAGTCGATTTTCTGAACACAAACTTAAAGATTGCTAGCCGCACGAGATCAGCAACGCGAATAATTTACGAGATTTATACGCAGTTCGGTACGTCGTCGTACGTATCTCGCAATGGTAAATTCGGCTCGCTTCGACTAGTTGGATGTTATATTTATGATAGATGTATAAAACAGATAGTGAGGAATCTGATGAAATCTATTTATTGACTGCGCAAACATCGTGTGAAAGGAAGCTTTTGGGCCATTTCCTGGCGCTGAGTGAAATGGGGCCGAGCGTGCCGTGACGCATGTTTTTACCTCTGCATCCGCTTATAATTATATATTTTTTTTACAATCTTAGTTTTTCTAGAAGTCCTATCAAGTAACACTACTTCTAAAATAAAAATGATTGAATACCTACTCATTCTCATTATGCTGCGGCGATGCTTTTTCCAATCAATACTTTTGTGCTAAGTGAGCACAAAAGTATTGATTGGGAAAAGCATCGCCCGTTATCGACAATTTTAGAACAAACTTCTGGGATTCAACACATTTTAATTAAAACAATGTAATACATAGGTGAGTCTGAGTACATTACGTACTAAGTTTCACAATAAACGTTTCGTTAGTGAAGCTAACTAGTTCCTGCAGACTATTTAAATAGAAACACCGAAACAAGAGTTCTTAATTAAGCCCTTTCAAAACAAGGAAACGATAAAATTTCACTAGTTGCTAGACTTGGAGCTTGCTGTTTATCTACAATTCTACACAGTTGAGTGTTAGCGCGAATGTTCCCTCTGTTTAATAACTTGCATATAATATAATTATATATTTCCGATGTAGTTAGTGTATTTGACTTCGCTATCAAGAAAACTTTTCATCTCAATCACCCGTAGAGTTCAGCAGTCATGTACTTTTACCTGGAAAGTATTCCAAAGTTAATGGAACTTTAACAGTTTGTTTGGAGGGTAAGGAAGATTATCTCTCTATATATTCTATCTCTTTTTTATTTATATCTCTTAAACTAAGCATTCCGAAAGAACTTTTTTACTTCATTTCTTTTAATTACTTTCCTAAATTCGCAGTTGATCCGAAGCGGTGTCATCCAAGCAAGAACCCCGGGAGCTGGTAAAAAGTGTAGAAACAAACGACTTTGAGGTGGCCTAAGTAAGCAAACGTTCTTACATAAATACATACCTACATAGTTTAATTTCTCAATTAGGTCGTCTAAAGCTTTATCAAATCAAATGACCACTCTGCCTAGGTATGTAGGTTTACTATGTAGGTAGGTATAGTCTTTGAGTGTCTGTTAACATAATTCGTGTCAGTTAGTAAGAAATCCCAAACAACAATACGATTTAACCGTGATCACGATGTAGTATCTGACGTGACTTAACTATACGATTCCATTGTAATGAACATACTGGCCACTTTAATTAATAGTGATGTTTATTTATTGATTAATCGATAGTTCGATAACAAGAATTGGTTTGCCAAAAAGATAAATAGAAATTACGTATCGAATGATAGTTTGAATATTTCGTAAACATAGCCATTCTAGGTTGGCCTGTTTTTACTACTAACGCATTTGATCATAGGAATCCTTTCTTGTACAAGAGCGTAGTAGATGATAATAGAAACTAAACTAGAAACATTTCCACCGTGCCGCATTTAGATAGTTTCTCGGTACAGTAAAAAAGTAAAAAAAATAAATGACACCGAAATCGAACCCCGATAGAAGAAGCGAGACCACACCGCTGATCCTTTATCCCACGACGCGCGCGCACCTATCTGAATACATAATAAGCTATCGAGTTCAATGCACAAGGTTGCGCCTGCGACCACTAGCCGTATCTTTATTCTAGTAGTTCGTCTGTCGTCTGTCGATGTCGAAATCATAAGATGCCAGCCAACTTACGGAGTTGCCGACGTTCAATAGTTTTTGCGATGCTTCTTATCTCGCGTTTGTCTGGATTTTGTGTTATGCACTCAAGTTAAAAATAGCTGTTGTTTAAAGACAAAAAAAGCTATCTGGCTGTTCGATAGAATGAAGCGTTAAAACGTTTAGATCTTTTTAACGCTAACGCTGAAAAAACTGAAGGTGGCACAAATTTTTCCAAGAAACCAATCGATTTGTGAACGTTTTTCGTAGTGTCGGTTTTGTTTGAAAATTAAGTACCTAGTACCTACGTTCAGGGTGTAACAAGACCCTTAACGAAGCCGTCAATCAAGCATTATGTACCACATCAAATTAAGTAACTTTACGCAAAAAATATTGCTGTGAAACGATATTTTGTTTTTGGTGAATAATCACATTTTTCGGTAGGACTCAATCATAGATATAATAAATAAGGAGATATGCCCGTTATACGAAAATGTATCGCAATCTACTGTCTCCGCTTTCTCCCACCACCCGGCAACTACTACGCATGCAATTCAATAAAAGCAATAGATACGTAGTCGCGCACACACCCGCAATTTTAAAACAGAACGTATTACACAATCAATTAAAAACCTTATCCTACCAATCCTAAAAAATAACATAAAAAAGTAAGGAAATGGCCGAGGTTTGGGCATTCAGTTAGGTGACAGTTTAGGTGTAACTTTGCGTAGGTGAAAACGGGCTTAAGGCGTCGAGTTATGTGTCACTTAGGGTTGGTGAAAACAGGCACTAGGCGTTCGTTAGGTGCCACTTTGTGTTGGTGAAAACAGGAATTGGGCACTCAGTTAAGCGACACTTACTGTTGGTGAAAACCAGCTTTAGGCATTGAGTTAGGTGACACTTAGTGTTGTTGAGAACGGGCATAAGGCATCGAGTTAGGTGTAACTTTCTGTTGGTGATAACAGGAACTAGGCGTTCAGTTAGGTGCCACTTTGTGTTCGTGAAAACAGGAATTGGGCACTCAGTTAACCGACACTTACTGTTGGTGAAAACGCGCACTAGGCATTGAGTTAGATGCCACTTAGTGTTGGTGAGAACGGGCTTAAGGCATCGAGTTAGGTGACACCTAATTTTGGTGAAAACAGGAATTGGGCACTCAGTTAAGCGACACTTACTGTTGGTGAAAACGCGCATTAGGCATTAACTTAGGTGACACTTTGTGTTGGTAAAAACAGGAATTGGGCACTCAGTTAAGCGACACTTACTGTTGGTGAAAACGCGCATTAGGCATTGAGTTAGGTGCCACTTACTGTTGGTGAAAACGCGCATTAGGCATTGACTTAGTTGACACTTAATGTTGGTGAAAACAGGAATTGGGCACTCAGTTAAGCGACACTTACTGTTGGTGAAAACGCGCATTAGGCATTGACTTAGGTGACACTTAATGTTGGTGAAAACAGGAATTGGGCACTCAGTTAAGCGACATACTTACTGTTGGTGAAAACGCGCATTAGGCATTGAGTTAGGGGTCGCTTAGTGTTAGTGAAAACAGGAACTAGGCGTTCAGTTAGGTGCCACTTTGTGTTGGTGAAAACAGGAATTGGGCACTCAGTTAAGCGACACTTACTGTTGGTGAAGACGCGCATTAGGCATTGACGTAGGTGACACTTAATGTTGGTGAAAACAGGAATTGGGCACTCAGTTAAGCGACACTTACTGTTGGTGAAAACGCGCATTAGGCATTGAGTTAGGTGCCACTTACTGTTGGTGAAAACGCGCATTAGGCATTGACTTAGTTGACACTTAATGTTGGTGAAAACAGGAATTGGGCACTCAGTTAAGCGACACTTACTGTTGGTGAAAACGCGCATTAGGCATTGACTTAGGTGACACTTAATGTTGGTGAAAACAGGAATTGGGCACTCAGTTAAGCGACATACTTACTGTTGGTGAAAACGCGCATTAGGCATTGAGTTAGGGGTCGCTTAGTGTTAGTGAAAACAGGAACTAGGCGTTCAGTTAGGTGCCACTTTGTGTTGGTGAAAACAGGAATTGGGCACTCAGTTAAGCGACACTTACTGTTGGTGAAGACGCGCATTAGGCATTGACGTAGGTGACACTTAATGTTGGTGAAAACAGGAATTGGGCACTCAGTTAAGCGACACTTACTGTTGGTGAAAACGCGCATTAGGCATTGAGTTAGGGGTCGCTTTGTGTTGGTGAGAACGGGACTTGAGCACTCAGTTAAGCCACTCTTACTGTTGGTGAAAACGCGCATTAGGCATTGAGTTAGGTGCCACTTACTGTTGGTGAAAATGCGCATTAGGCATTGACTTAGTTGACACTTAATGTTGGTGAAAACAGGAATTGGGCACTCAGTTAAGCGACACTTACTGTTGGTGAAAACGCGCATTAGGCATTGAATTAGGTGACACTTAATGTTGGTGAAAACAGGAATTGGGCACTCAGTTAAGCGACACTTACTGTTGGTGAAAACGCGCATTAGGCATTGAGTTAGGTGCCACTTACTGTTGGTGAAAACGCGCAATTGGCATTGAGTTAGGGGTCGCTTAGTGTTAGTGAAAACAGGAACTAGGCGTTCAGTTAGGTGCCACTTTGTGTTGGTGAAAACAGGAATTGGGCACTCAGTTAAGCGACACTTACTGTTGGTGAAAACGCGCATTAGGCATTGACTTAGGTGACACTTAACGTTGGTGAAAACAGGAATTGGGCACTCAGTTAAGCGACACTTACTGTTGGTGAAAACGCGCATTAGGCATTGAGTTAGCGGTCGCTTAGTGTTGGTGAAAACAGGAACTAGGCGTTCAGTTAGGTTCCACTTTGTGTTGGTGAAAACAGGAATTGGGCACTCAGTTAAGCGACATACTTACTGTTGGTGAAAACGCGCATTAGGCATTGAGTTAGGGGTCGCTTAGTGTTAGTGAAAACAGGAACTAGGCGTTCAGTTAGGTGCCACTTTGTGTTGGTGAAAACAGGAATTGGGCACTCAGTTAAGCGACACTTACTGTTGGTGAAGACGCGCATTAGGCATTGACTTAGTTGACACTTAATGTTGGTGAAAACAGGAATTGGGCAATCAGTTAAGCGACACTTACTGTTGGTGAAAACGCGCATTAGGCATTGAATTAGGTGACACTTAATGTTGGTGAAAACAGGAATTGGGCACTCAGTTAAGCGACACTTACTGTTGGTGAAAACGCGCATTAGGCATTGAGTTAGGTGCCACTTACTGTTGGTGAAAACGCGCAATTGGCATTGAGTTAGGGGTCGCTTAGTGTTAGTGAAAACAGGAACTAGGCGTTCAGTTAGGTGCCACTTTGTGTTGGTGAAAACAGGAATTGGGCACTCAGTTAAGCGACACTTACTGTTGGTGAAAACGCGCATTAGGCATTGACTTAGGTGACACTTAACGTTGGTGAAAACAGGAATTGGGCACTCAGTTAAGCGACACTTACTGTTGGTGAAAACGCGCATTAGGCATTGAGTTAGCGGTCGCTTAGTGTTGGTGAAAACAGGAACTAGGCGTTCAGTTAGGTTCCACTTTGTGTTGGTGAAAACAGGAATTGGGCACTCAGTTAAGCGACACTTACTGTTGGTGAAAACGCGCACTAGGCATTGAGTTAGATGACACTTTGTGTTGGTGAGAACGGGAATTGGGCACTCAGTTAAGCCACACTTACTGTTGGTGAAAACGCGCATTAGGCATTGAGTTAGGTGCCACTTACTGTTGGTGAAAATGCGCATTAGGCATTGACTTAGTTGACACTTAATGTTGGTGAAAACAGGAATTGGGCACTCAGTTAAGCGACACTTACTGTTGGTGAAAACGCGCATTAGGCATTGACTTAGGTGACACTTAATGTTGGTGAAAACAGGAATTGGGTACTCAGTTAAGCGACACTTACTGTTGGTGAAAACGCGCATTAAGCATTGAGTTAGGTGCCACTTACTGTTGGTGAAAACGCGCATTAGGCATTGAGTTAGGGGTCGCTTAGTGTTAGTGAAAACAGGAACTAGGCGTTCAGTTAGGTGTCACTTTGTGTTGGTGAAAACAGGAATTGGGCACTCAGTTAAGCGACACTTACTGTTGGTGAAAACGCGCATTAGGCATTGACTTAGGTGACACTTAATGTTGGTGAAAACAGGAATTGGGCACTCAGTTAAGCGACACTTACTGTTGGTGAAAACGCGCATTAGGCATTGAGTTAGGGGTCGCTTAGTGTTGGTGAAAACAGGAACTAGGCGTTCAGTTAGGTGCCACTTTGTGTTGGTGAAAACAGGAATTGGGCACTCAGTTAAGCGACACTTACTGTTGGTGAAAACGCGCACTAGGCATTGAGTTAGATGACACTTTGTGTTGGTGAGAACGGGAATTGGGCACTCAGTTAAGCCACACTTACTGTTGGTGAAAACGCGCATTAGGCATTGACTTAGTTGACATTTAATTTTGGTGAAAACAGGAATTGGGCACTCAGTTAAGCGACACTTACTGTTGGTGAAAACGCGCATTAGGCATTAACTTAGGTGACACTTAATGTTGGTGAAAACAGGAATTGGGCACTCAGTTAAGCGACACTTACTGTTGGTGAAAACGCGCATTAGGCATTGAGTTAGGGGTAGCTTAGTGTTGGTGAAAACAGGAACTAGTGGTTCAGTTAGGTGCCACTTTGTGTTGGTGAAAACAGGAATTGGGCACTCAGTTAAGCGACACTTACTGTTGGTGAAAACGCGCACTAGGCATTGAGTTAGATGCCACTTAGTGTTGGTGAGAACGGGCTTAAGGCATCGAGTTACGCGATGCATATACTTAAAAATGTATCGTTTTGTGATTTTTACATTGCTTGTCCAGTCACTTAGCGACAATCTTTGGTAGTGGTTAAGGAGCAATGTATTTATTGCAAAACTTGTACAGTCGCTGTGATATTTGAAAACAGAAAAAAAATAGTAAGAGCAAGAAATATTTTACGATTTGTGATGTTAAATACAAATATAGTAAAATACTTGTACATAGTAAGTGATTCCATGATTTATAAAGTTTTGGTTTATGCTTCGATTTTTACAAGAAACCGCTGAACAACACGGCATTCTTATAAGTTGTCATGATCGCGGTCGAAAGCACACTAGTTCGCGGAGACGGCCATTTGCCCTATGACATGCTTATCGTGCGCTCGTCGCGGCGTCACCGACACGCCCCCTTGCCACTTCTCCTGTTTTTTATATTTCTATGGACTCAATGTAACGCACTCAAAACATTGTGTTGATTGATGGATTGAATAGTACGGGGGTCGTGGAGGTGTTTACAGTAAAAATTAAAAAAAAAACTTGTGAAAAAGTTGGAACTTTGACCCCTCTCCGTAGCCGAAGCTTAGGCCTAAAACAAAAGAATGATCGCAATGATGGGGAGAGCAAGTGCCTTTCGGCTTCGTTAACACCCTTTATACATATTTTGTCTGTATGTAGAGCAGTAAAATGCCGCCGATTTAAATTAGGAATGCCAATGGAAGTAACAGTTCAATGCCCTAATAAATTATCAATCGAAAGGGCCTATTTAGTATTTATTATTAAATAAAATTTATTGTTGTCAAAAATCGGTATAAGCAGGAAGTGAGGGCCTTCCCGGCGGCGCGAGTGAAGCCCTGGGGCGGAAGCAGCGGCGGTCGCCTCGGCGACAAGCTTGCATTACAAATAACCCCTAATGAACACACGTGCGTTAGTTACTGCCAGATTGGGTCGATTACCTGCCGTCCGAAGCGGCCAAGATAATCCTAGTTGCCTAGTTGGCTTAATACTTTTACCTATTCGTTTGGAATAAAGTTTTCACTGCGATGAAATGATAGCAACTGTATTTTTAGATCTGATTTCGTTTTCTAGGAAGAGAAAAATACGATACCGATTGCCAAGCATCTTGGAAATATCTATTTATTTATAACACGCTTGGCAATCGTTATTGTAAATGGCAATAATGGAGAGTCTTGATAACTCATTATTG
Organism: Eugnorisma glareosa; assembly: GCA_947578425.1. Classification (NCBI taxonomy): domain Eukaryota; kingdom Metazoa; phylum Arthropoda; class Insecta; order Lepidoptera; family Noctuidae; genus Eugnorisma; species Eugnorisma glareosa. Next base: position 14,515,938 of record OX387970.1, on the reverse strand, counting down.
CAGGAGCATACAAAAGGAGTTGGCTAGATAAGCGAATTTAATCGCGATGATGGTGGTAAACTATATAAATTCGCCACCTGGTATTTTGAAGGTTATTTAAAGATCAACAGACGATAAATAATTTTAGCCTGACCTGTTTTAAGAAAAGTTAATTTTGTAAACAAAAAAACAGCGTTTGTTTACGTGAGGGGCCCCAGGTGCTTGCCCGCATTGCTTGGATGTGCGTACTTCAATGCTTCTGTTTTTAACATCGTTTTTTTTATAGAATAGTAGGGGCTAAAACGTTTTTATCATTTACCCTGGAGGTACCAAATGCCGTTTTTGAACCTTACGCGTCATGGGCGGATTTAATTAATGCCTCCCTATGTTGCGTTTTAAAAGACACTTGCCTTCATCGCAGTTTGGAAAGCGTCCATTGCTACACCATTACCGTTGTCGGCGGTATCGAGTGTAGAATGAATAAATGTATCGACAGAGCCATTAAAATTTGATCGACATCGAGCACACGCGCGTGACGGCATCCCGTGGCCTCCATGCAGCGCTTTGTGGAGCCATATAGCAACAATTAGGGACAAGGCGCTTGGATACAGCCCGGCCATTGTAGGACTCCACGTAGTGGCTGTGTAGATGCGTGTTATTGCATAAAGTGGAATCTTTGAACTAAGGTCTAAAATGGCCGCTTTAGAAGAATCATAAGTAATAGGATAATAATATGCATTACGTTACAATTAGTAAAATGGTCACAAAGTGAAAATTCATAATATTAATTGTGTAGGTGAATATTTTATGAAACCGTGATTCACATTGGTATTTTTTTAAAATAATTTGTTCAGTTTGATGGTCTTTATGACACCCTGATATGAGCACACCTTTCCAGTACACGCTGTAATCCATGACGCGGGCCCAGCGTAGTAGACGGTCTAAAGTAGGAACTTTGTAAAGCACGTGAATTTGTGGTATGCGCTAGCCTTTATAAACCTCACTTTTAGTCATATGTTTCAACAGTAGGATTTCTTCAAACGCATTTATAGAATTACTTGCTCTTTCCTCCGTGCCTCGGAAAGCACGATAAGTCGTTGGTCTACTCGGCTGTCATTTTTAGATCTTTGACAGTCCTTGCAGGTAGTCAGTGGCTCGAAATTCTGACAACCAGTCTTATCAAGGGATATCGTATTACCCAGTACTAACTGGGTTGTGGAGGTCAGATAGGCAGTCGCTCTATGTAAAATACTGGTATTCAGCTGCATCCGGTTCGACTGTAGGCCGACCCCAACATTAACAAAGTTGGGAAAAGGCTAGGCAGATGATTATAATTCTGCAAAGGCCACCATTTATAGGCCTCTAATCTTTGAGGGAATAAAAACACTAACGGCATATTGGCATAAGATAACAGATTTGACCTCGAGGACGTTCCGATCGAAAATAAATGATATGCCCGGCGCCAGCGCCAGACAGACGCAAGCGCAGCCCACGCCCACGCAAGACCGTATTTTAAACTTGACTGGAATGGCGCCAGACACCGCACAGAGAGGATCCACTCTCCCGACCTGCCCGTTAATGAGAGTTATGACCGCGTAAACATTCCCTTTTCGGGAACGCTTTTGTTCTTTGTGAAAGTTCATGCAGCTAATTTGTTTCCAAAATAAGACAAGCCTCTAACTACTCCGGGTAGAAAGTGTATGATGCAACTGTAATATAACAAGCCATAGCCATAGGTATAATTACGTACCAAGTAACGCCTCCTTGCCCAGGTGGTGAATGTTGCAGTAGATGTGGTGGTCAGTTGCTACGACCGGCTCTGCTGTCGTTTCACCTCCAGCCTCCATTAATTTTAGCTTCGCCGTCAAATCTTGGACATCTGTAAAGTTGAATACACTGTTATTAGTGTTGATATCTGCTATTTTATTTCTAAGTACCACACATCGTCCAAAATAATTGATTATGATCAAATTGATGGTGATCATCATAATCAATTATTATTTTTTGGTCAACGCCTTTGAGGTGCGCAGTTAATGAAAGTAACCGATTCTAAACAACAGTTCTAATTTCGGAATAGTCGAATGCAAGGAAAACCGTTAGCTATTGTTACGCGTGCGGTCCGCTACGCAGGTCAAAATTAGTAGCGCACATGTTCAAACAAACTGGTATTGTTTACATGGGATCGGTGAGCGCGCGCTGCCACAGAATTGGGTGTACGCCTACGCCTGCAAGCTTAGATTTATGACTTTTACTTATATGTATTATATTTATTGTGTTCAATCAAGGGTTCTTACAACAAAGGGCCTTTCCATGAGACCGCTTGTATACTTAATTAAGCCAAACCAAGTTTTTAGACCACTTGATCTAAAAATTTGGTTTGGCAAATCGACTCGGACTCTTTGGTTTCGGTTTGCTTACTTAAGCAGGTCACTCTTCCAGAGAGATTTGCCACTAGAAAGATAAGAAGAACGATACGATTGTTGCCTGTCTCTCCTCTGTTTAAAAAAAAGTCTAGTAAACTTATCTGTTAGCCGACCCCTGTTGAATAAGCTGTTGCAAAGCAACATAGAGGTCTTGGTAGATATTATTGTACAAAGACTCAGAATCCTACACCGTTCTCAATACAGAGCAACGTTTCGTAAACAAATCCAATTCCTGCATAATTTCGACCACTAAGAAGAACCAAACCTTAAATAAATAATTCGCATGGTGTAAACACGTTGGACGCGGCATAATTTGTGGTTTATTTATTCAGGATGAACGATCAGCTCGCGCGACCTCCGTGTAATGTCGTTTTTATTATCCAGACGCCGATGACGTCTGTCGAATATCAACAGAATCGTGTAACGAACTTTGTGGGACGTCTAGTCCCCAATGCAGTGGTCAGACTGGCAATAAAATCATGTTATACATCAATAGACGCTTTGTTGTGGTATAGGTGCCTACTTTAAAAATAATATAGAACAAGGCTCCAAACTTGAATGGCTTGCTTGCTTCTTACTAAAGAGGTTTGTTAATTGATTACTAAAAGACTAGGCAAATAAACAACTAGGTAGGTAAAGATATTGTGGCAGGATCTTTACATAGTTAGACCTACAACAAATGGTGTTTCATCACGCTATGCATGATGTGAGCGTTCCTCACAATCAGACAAAGTATGAAGAAGTAGGTACTTTACCACCCCCAGCTTGCGGAATAACCATATTATCCCACTTGCCATTAACTACTGTAATAGTCGGTGACGTGATCAGCAATGTACTATTTAACATGCGGCGTAGCTAAAGGATGCTTTTGTAACAATATCATACCTGATTTAAGCGCTCGTTTGATCACCCTCCACTGCCTCGCATGGTATAGAGACATCACCAACACCACGACAAAGAACACGATACAGCCACTCGCGGCCACACTGAGGCTGGTCGTCTGCAGGTCCCACGACACTTCGTCATTAGCCGTCACTTCACTATCGTAGTCCACATACTCGTACTCCTCATCACTGGGTACCAGTTCACTCGACTCATTGTTTTTTTTATGCACCTGATTCGGTGTATTGAAGGGAGATATCTGGGCCTCGTACAACGACTGGCAGATAGTGTCCCTGTGGATTTCGCAGGGGTATCTGACGACCAGCCTCTTGGTGGGGTCGCATCGGGTGCAAGGCACGCATGTGCCACGCTGCCGGTCCCACCAGCTCTGCCCGCGCTCGCAGGCGCCGCTTCCCGCCACAGACCCAAGTGCCAGTGTAGCAACCAGCAAACACAACTTGGGTATATCTCCTCGCATTACCTGTAACGTGTGATTAATGAGTTAGTACAATGTAAGTAGCAAGTAACACTGCAACATAATTGCCTCCATTTTAGGGGTGAAATGTGCAGTATGAATTCTGATAGGCTTAGTAGGTAGGTTTTTACTGTTGTCTAAGTTCTAATGTAGCTGTTAATAACATACTTAATCAAAATTAAATGCAAAGTAGGTTTTGGTGCCCTATAATCTATTGAAATCAATACAAACAAAACGTAGGTACCTACTCATATAGGTACAAGAAGTCGAGGTGGCACCACTAAAGTTCACTAGACTTACCTATTTATTATTAATTGACTGACCAATTTTTTTTTGCAAAAAAGTAATAATTAGGCAATAATCTCCCGGTCGTTTGAATTAGATGCTTATCAAGAGAAATCTAATGAAGCTGTTAACAACATACTTACTTAATCAAAATTAAATGCAACGTCGGTTTAGGTTTAATAATCTATTGAAATCAATACAAACAAAACGTTGGTACTCATATACAAGAAGTAGAGGTGGCACCACTAAAGTTCACTAGACTTACCTATTTATTATTAATTGACTGACCAATTTTTTTTTGCAAAAAAGTACTAATTAGGCATTAATCTCCCGGTCGTTTGAATTAGATGCTTATCAAGAGAAATTAAAAACATACGCTAATACTATAATACTAATAGTAATAAAGACTCCTTCCCGCAAAAAGTGTCGTCCTAATTATATAATTAGGACGACACTTTTTGCGGGAAGGAGTCTTTTTCAAATATAACATAGGTTATTTGGCAAACATCTATATCTAATTCAAAACAAATATAAATAATTTTCATTACCTCCTTGCTGACACTCATGTATGCTGCCTAAGTATTCATGAAGGACCACATCTCAGTACGGAATAATTATGTTCGTTTAGAAAGCTCACTTTCACCGGTGTCACTGTCGAATGATTTGTGGCAACTATTTGTATTAGCTTCTGTGTTAAATCCATTAACACTTTGGTTTATCACTCACACACCCACAGTCGTTGTTTTTGATAAGTAAGCTAATAAGAGTGAGCGCAGACGATGCACTGTGGTTCGGCCGCCGTCGCCGTGCGTTCTGCGCCGCGCGGGAGACGCGGCATCACATTCAACTGTTCTGGCGGTCCCCTCCTCCCACGCAGGATGCGCGTACGCGTTGCTCGGCAATAGAAACGTACGGTAGATCTATTCGACGTTTCTTTTGAGTATCCATCAATTTGTTTTTATAGAAAAATTGGAACATGTCCATTGCAACCTTGTCCTAATAATGGTGTAGCGCAGTTTGATATGCCTAGCTAAATTACTCCGGATTAAAATTTAGTTTCCCTATAGAGTGTACTACGTACGTAGCTAACTGAAGCAATCAATAAGTTATTGAATAGAGAGTCAAATGAAAGAAAGAAAGAAACAATATTTATTAGTTGCAGGGACATCATGACGTGCATACAAAAAATAAGTTAACAATAATCATACAACGCATAACAAATTTAATAAATACAACAGGACAAAAACAAAAAAACGTTAACAGCTTGCACGTCGTGACTACTCGTGACCAGTCCTGGATTTGTCAATAGGCCGTATAGGCCGCGGCCTAGGTGCAGCAGATTTCAGAGGACGCTTACTCGATTTCAGAGGATAGAAAGTCGAACAAGTTCACTGGTTTTCTCGTGTTTTTTTTACTAATACGTTAATAAGTCCCTATAGAAAATACCTACTGTTATTGTACCTATTTTATCTATATTACTGCGTGAGTGATGGATGAGAGCGGCAGTGGCTCAACGTTAAGCGAGGATCCACCGTTGTGGGCATGATGGGCATGCCCACAACCCTAATTGGGGCCGATAGTCTGATGTTCTAGACAAAGCCTTAAAAAAATATAACCCTCGTTTACCCTAGCATTAAATTTTTTAAATGTATTAAATTTTTCTTACGTGACAACGTAACGTTTCTTACAGGCCAAGAAGGCTTTGGTCTGGGGCGACGAGAACTGCCTCAACTTGTTGATAAAAGCACTATTTATTTTCTAGCCTGCCGCCTCATATTCAAGTAGATTATATCATTTGTATTGCATAATGGTCAAAAGAAAACCTACATAATCTAGCCGAAGCGGGCTGCTTAGTTGTCGAGCTCGCTACTCTCGCATTTTAATCTCTTATTTGTTCAAAAACTTCCATGCGTCATTATGTCGACGATATACAGTAGTAAGTTAGTAAAAATAAAATCTATACAAATCCGAGAAGGACTGCTAAGTTTTTCAAGCTTGTTTCGCTCTCTCTAGATTACATTCTGGAGTTCAATTTACTGATTTATTCTGAAACTGTTACTCTTATGTCGGTAAAGTAAGGCAGGTGCCAAAAAATTTTGAGCTCGCTTCGCTCGATCTTTCTTAATGACTCTTTCTGAATTCATAACTAGTTATGCCTTCCTTACTACAAATGGAAAATTAGCTATTATTTTAGAAAGGTAATGGGGCGGTGGAAATAAAGTGGCCTACAGTCATAATAAATATGATATGATGAATTTCGAATTAGCTGGGATTATAATATAATCCCAGCTAATTCGAAATTCATCAAGCATTTTGCTTCATTTTCTGCTTGTCGCAGTCATAGATTAATGTCGCAGTCACGAGCAGTGCCGGATTTATATTTATTATATATTGTTAGGTGTTTGATGGCAGATTGCATTCCTAGTATGCCCACGGCGGCAGTCAATTGGCTATTGGACACAAAAGTTCAAAGAGTAGCTAAAAAAATTCTGAAACTATAAAAAACCGCTGTTTTTGAAAAATCAATTGTCTAAGTTAATCCAATTTAATGTCCTGGAAAACATGTTTATTATGGTAAGGTATCATGAATATTATGTTCATCTTTTTTATCGTGTGGTTAGTGCATATCCTGGTTTTTAGGCCGCCCATGATCTGACTTGGCTTTACAAGCCGTCGAGAAATATCTCTCAGGCATGCAGGTTTCCTCACGATGTTTCCCTTCACCGGAGCAAGTGATAATTATACAATACGCACATGAATCCAAAAAATCAGTGGTGCGTGCCTTTGATTATGTTCATATAAACTAATATTAAAAAGAGATAAAAGTTTGTAAGCCCCGAGTGCCCACCACATTTCAGCCGAAAGACGTCCACTGCTGGACATAAGCCTGGACCAAGTGTCGCCACACTGACCGGTCCCGTGCGACTCGCATCCAGCGGATCCCCGCAACCTTCACCAGGTCCATCTAGTGGGGGGCCTTCCAACGCAACGTCTTCCGGTTCGCGGTCGCCACTCCAGAACTTTTCGGCCCCATCGGCTATCCGTTCTGCGAGCAATGTGCCCTGCCCACTGCCACTTCAGTTTGGCAATTCTTCGGGCTACGTCGGTAACCTTGGTTCTCTTGCGGATGTCTTCATTTCTGATTCGATCACGCAAGGAAACTCCGAGCATAGCCGTCTCCATTGCCCTTTGGGTGACTTTAAGCCTTCGAATGAGGCCTATTGTGAGCGACCCCGTTTCGGTCCCGTATATAAGTGATTATATTATATATAGATTATATATGGCAACACACACTGGTCATAGACTTTCGTCTTGAGACACTGCGGTAAGTTGGACGAGAAGATACCGCGCAGCTTCCAGAACGCTGCCCAGCCGAGTCGGATTCGACGGTTGACCTCTTTCTCGAAGTTAGACCTACCAAGCTGGACCGTTTGTCCCAGGTAGACATAAACGTCTACAACTTCGAGTATAGAGTCTCCGATCTTGATAGGAGTGGGTGTTACCGTGTTACATGGGCATTCAACATAACCTTGGTTTTGTCCATGTTCATTTTAAGACCCACTCTTTCGGAGGCTCTAGTGAGGTCATCGAGCATTGTACTGAGGTCCTCCATGGTCTCAGCCATGACCACTATATCGTCGGCAAACCGAAGGTGAGTGATGTACTCGCCATTAACGTTGATGCCTAGCCCCCTCCAGTCCAGAACGACTTGAACTCTCCTTGAAGACATCCTCCAGTGCAGCGGTGAACAGTTTCGGAGATATGACGTCTCCCTGTCTCACACCTCGCTGCAGAAGGATAGGTTCCGAGGTCTGGTCCTGAAGTCGGACTGACATGGTGGCGTTTTTGTACAAACACTTCAAAATCTCAATGTACCGAGTACAGAGGCTTCAAATAAGTTTCTGTAACCTATTATGTCAATAAAGAATTTGATTTGATTTGATGATTTGATTTGATTTTGTTTTCGATTTGGCACCGTTGGAGAGACTGCAGTACAGCCCAAGTCTCGGTCGAATCGAAGGCTTTCTCGTAGTCCACAAACGCTAAACAGAGAGGCAGGTTATACTCTTCGGTTTTCTGTATAACCTGCCGCAGCGTATGTATGTGATCTACGGTGCTGAAGCCTTTTCGGAATCCGGCTTGTTCGGGAGGCTGAAAATCGTCAAACCTGTGCGCGATAGGATTCGTGATGACTCTTGAAAACAACTTGTAGACATGGCATAGAAGTGAGATGGGCCTATAGTTCTTCAGCCGGACATTGTCGCCCTTCTTGAAGAAGAGTACCACCATACCCCTGCACCATGCCTGTGGCGTTTTCCCCTCGAGTATGACGGAATCAAACAGCTTCTGAAGGGCCTTACCGGTTTTCCACCCGCCTTCAGGAGTTCGGCCGTAATTCCATCATCACCCGGTACCTTGTTGTTTTTAAACTGTTTCAGAGCCATCCTAATCTCGTACAAGCTATATATCTCCGGTATATATCCGGGATGTCTTCGGTATAATGTCGGGTCAGTCTAGCTCTTGGGTCGTTTGCTAGATCCACAACGGGTTTACTGGTTGACGTGTACAACTGCCCATAAAAACTCGATCTCTCTCAGAAGCTCCGGTTTGGCGGATACGATCCTGCCATCGTCGGTCCTCAGTTTCGTGAGCTGGCTCTGCCCAATAGCCAGATCTCTCGCAAATACCTTGGAGCCTTTATTCCGCTCAATTGCGTCTTTAATACGCTCGGTATTAAAGCGGCGGAGGTCGATCTTCAAGGATTTAGAGATCCGTCTATTGAGCTGCCGGTATTTCCACGCCTCATCTGAAGACTGCAGGATCATCTCACGCCGCTCCGTCATGAGCTTAAGAGTATGATCAGAAAGCTTTTTGTTCTTATCTGCACGACGTGTCTTGAAGAACTTAGACCCAGTCGTATGGACAGTTTCCACGAACCCATCGTTGTATTCGTCCACTGAGCTTCCTAGGCACTCGAAACCATTGTTGAGTTCAAGCTGAAAGCTCTCGGGGTTTTGGATCTGGATCTGTGCTGGACGGAGCGTAGACTACATCAGTCGAGACCTTTCAAGCTTGATATTGATGTTCAATGTGCCTCTTACCATGCGGAGATCGCTCCCGGTTTTCACCGAATTTATCACAGAGACATCATTGAACATTTGCTTCTTGGTTGACATGATGAAGTCAATCTCATTTTTAGTTGCGCCATCGGGGCTCTGCCAGGTCCACTTCCTGTGCTCACACTTTCTGAAGAAGGAGTTCATCATATAGAGGCCCTTCTTCTCCATAAAACTAGCCAGTTGGTGACCCCGGTGATTCCGACGTCCAACCCCAAATTGCCCCACCTGCAGCTCATCCCCGTCTCGTTTGCCCAGTTTCGCATTGAAGTCCCCCATGACAACGGTGAAGTGAGTTTTGAAACCATGCATGGCTTTAGAGATATCCTCATACATGGTCTCCACTTCGTCGTCGGGGTGTGCCGAGGTCGGGGCGTAGACCTGTATATGACCTTCAGCGAATACCTTGAGGATATTCTGAGTATAAGGTACGCCACCCTGTTCGACACACTCTCGATCTTCACCACGTTATTCAAAAGGGACTTGTGGACGATACACCCAACACAAAAAAGCAAATAGAGCAGGTTGCCGGATTTCAGGATTATCGTGTCTTCGCCCTCTCTTCGGACTTCAGATAATCCCACAACACTCCATCGCAGCCTACTCAATTCCTCTTCGAGCTCCGTTATCGGTCAGAGTGTCGTCTTAGGGGCACTATGAAAAAAATACTTAGAAAAATTTCGCGTTCAATTTCGAGGTAGTTGGTCACAGTTCTAACCTAACCTAACCTATGGATATAATTGCAGGTACACACCGTTTTGTTTTCTGCACGGCTCATGGTGCCTATAAGCGTATGGTACAAATTCGAAAAAAAAAAAAAAAAACGAAAAATTTTCTAAGTCCCGCGCCATAGCGCCCCTAAGGCTACACTCCAACCCCGTTATCTTCTCATCGGTCCGGAGTGTACGCATGTTGTATGTTGCCAGGTCATGTCGTCGGTATAGGCAGCCGGATCCCTTCCGGAGATTCCTTGCACCCCTTGCCACGCCGTCACCTCGACCGCTACCATAGTCGAGGGTAGACGGGCTGCCGGGTACTAGGGGCCATCTTTGTATTGCGCTCATCATAAGGCGGGTTTTGCCACAATCGCCATGCTTGGCATGCGTGTTGGCGATCGCAGTATGGTTGTTACAAAAACACAGAAAACGCTGCTGCCCATTCTCTGGTAAGTCCCATAGTCGCCTCTTACGACACCCACGGGAAGATATGGGATGGTGCTATTCTTTACGTCCGACACTATACGGAACCGAGTGCCCAATTAGGCTATATTTACAACGTGCCCGTGGGCTATTTTCCGACAAAAACGCGAGCGAAACCGCGGGCAACAGCTAGTAAAAAATATAGTAATCGGACTCCTCTGTGAAAGAAGAAACTTGTAAAAAAAATGTAAACGCATAGAACAATTTTTTTTTCATCAGTCTGATTATGATGATGATGAACGAGATGGAAAACTCTGCGTAAAACAAAATGGAACAGCCGATCCTGTCTTTTGTGTCAAATCGTTTGAAATCCGTCATCATCAGTGTTGTTAGCCTAGGGTATTTTTGGCTTTTTTGGGGACAAGAAAATAACGAAAAGACATGAAGTGAATTTGAACCCACTAATTAAATATAGCAAAAAAGTAATACTGTTAATGTAAATAAAAAAATAAAAATTAGATGTGATAGTTTTAATGAAGACGAAGTATGACGGATGTCTGCCTGATGAATGAAAGGCATTTGCATGTGGCTGAGATGAGAATATTAAGGGGGATGTGGTGTTACGTGAATGGATAAAAGAAGAAATGAGTACATAAGGGGAAGTCTGAAAGTGGCGCCGGTGGCTGAAAAGTTGTGTGGCTATTGGTTGTCGTGGTATGGGCATTTGATGCGGAGGAATGAGGAAAATGTCGTGAGGAAATTTTTGAGTATGATTGTGGATTTCGATGGATGGACTGTATGAAGAATGATATGGCACGAAAGGAGGTGTCTGATGGGATGACGAGTAAAAGAGAATTATGGAAGAAGACATGCTGCGCTGATCCCAAATGAATGGGGGCTATCGCGTATGAATTCGCCGCTAGAGGCACTAGTATAGCGTGGGGGCACCGAAATGTCACATGTCATAGATTGTTCGCGCGTTGCGTGCTGTTTTAACATGTATTTTTACAAATATTCACAATTGTGGTCTAGATTGAGCCATTCCTGATCAAATAAGACTTGCAGATTTTAAGTAGGTAGCAACTTAGAATCTTAATTTTCAGTACTTGGAGGTAAAATGATTTTTAAATGTTTCATGCTTGCTAATTTTAGGGAGAATATTGTAAATATATGAACTGACTTTCACTATGTTGTTATACGTAATCAAATAAACTTTTTATGAAGTTATTGGTACTTCAAAATATAAAATAGAATTATTGACAGGACCTTAATCGACAGTGTCGCCAACTGGTGAGCTCAAAAACGATAGCCTTAACTGCACTGGGACAAGGACAAGAGAATGATGATAATGAAGCATGTCGGATGTTTAAAGTATCTTTTTCATTTCAGTTCAAATATTCATTGACCTATTTTGTGAATAAACATTGTTTCCATATCTTTCAATTTATTTTATCTCCTTTTTAAAAACACAATCGGGAAAAATGCAAAAAATTTGATTGCGGAAATAGATTGAATTTGGAGTAAAAGAAACTTCATCTAGCAACTCCGAAACCAATCATTAGATTTTCATTAGTGTCACTGTCATCAAGATCGGTATTCCATTCCCCATTCCAAATATTTAATTTAGAGTTAGGTTAGCATTCAATTTATTTGCCACTCTATCTAAGAACCCATAGCAGAGAGAAACAAAAGACCTCAAAATATTTGCAAACTAAGCATCTTCTGACTATTCAAAACTTCATGTCATAGAAAGATTCGAATTCCGAACCATCTTGTCACTTATTAGTGAACTCGTAAATTTTTGATCAAAAATATATGTTTTTCTAGAGTTAAGTGAGTGATTATTATAAGAAACATATAAGTTAGTTAGTGTAGCTACGATCTACGGATATATAATTACGAACACAGTGAATAACTTGATTTGATTTTATTTAAGCAACAAAATATGAGCGCAAATAATACTAGAAGACGAAATTCTCGAGGACGAAACATTCAAGGTGACGATCAAGACATTATTCAAGATCCCTACATTTCCTCCACGGTCTTTATCCCTTACCATACCATCACACAACCAAGAATAAGAAATATAAGAGCCGATTGTGTTGGATTGTTTCATCCTCTACCAAGTACCTACCTATTCCTTATGTTCCTTTGTTGTTATTCTGTTCTATTGCGTAGATAGTAACTGAATGTTATTATTTAATGGAATTTCTTATTCCATTCCAATTAGCATTAAATTGTTCATTATTCTTGTTCATGCTTTCATTATGAATACTCTCCAGTAATCAACAACTTTTTCAGGTACAATGACCAATGTGACATCTAGTGCAGAAAACTTATCTACATCTAAATCTATAGTTCTAGTTGCCATAATATTTGTATCATCGTTGTTAGCCCTGGGCCTGCTATACAGACAGTTCCCAGATTTAGAAGAGTAAGTATGAACCTAGCAATAAACATTAGGTACAATAATGAACTACTATGACATGATGATATCTAAGTTAAAAAAACAACAGAAAAAAAAAATACTAGGAATATTTATTAGGCATACCTTGACATCTTTTCCAGTTTTTTTTTATGAATATTGTAAAGTGCTATTTAGATCAAAAGATAGGCAAATGAAGGTCATATTGCCATTGTTACTTAATCCATTAATTCCTGACATTAGTTTTTTTTTAATTTCCAGACATGAGAAACAACACATACATTTACCATGGGACCTTGAGGATGCTAAACATTTAGGTTTAGTACTAGACCGATATAAGGAAAAATATTTTTATGAAGTATTATTTGGAGTCTTCTTAGTTTATATATTGTATCCTTTTCACATTTCCTGCACTTGGTTTGAAACATTTGTACATAATATTTTGAATATTTAACATTGATTTCTTTAACTCCTAACACAGTTTGCAAACATTTGCAATACCTGGATCTATTTTTCTAAGTATTCTTTCAGGGTTCTTGTTCCCATTCTATTTAGCATTACTTCTAGTTTGCTGTTGTTCAGCAATTGGTGCAAGTTTATGTTTCTTTCTGTCAAACCTTCTCGGGAAAAAGTTGGTGAAGAAATTTTTCCCAGAAAGAGCTGCCCAGTGGGCTACAGCAGTCACAAAGCACAAAGATAATTTACTCAACTATATCATATTTTTGAGGGTTACACCCTTTTTACCAAACTGGTTTATAAATATGTCGGCACCTGTAATTGGAGTGCCTTTAGTACCATTTGCATTAGGAACATTTATTGGTAAGTTGATTATATTTTTTTATGACACAACTTTTATGTACATACATATTGTTTGTACATAAAAAAGACAAAGAATATATATCAGGAGTTATTAAACTGGCACAGCATACTTTGAGCAGATAACACATAGGTAACTGTTTAGATATATGACCTTTGTAGTTAAATATTCAATGAGGAAACTTAATTCTATCAGATGAATATAATTAAAGATTTTAATAGAATGAACAAGGTCAATAAATTAATTATGTACATTTTTGTTATACACTATAGTATTATCTTCAGTAGATGCCCTATATTTGATTCCTACATAAAGAGGAATTACTTATGGCACTTAGTTATATTGCTTAATATAATCAATATGGTAGCTATTTTTAGATTTTCTTGTATGTTTTCCAGGTGTAGCACCACCATCATTTGTGGCTATAAAAGCTGGACAAACTCTACACACATTGACGTCAACTAGTGATGCATGGTCATGGACATCAATCAGCGTGCTGAGTCTGTTTGCACTAATCTCTCTAATACCAGTATTCCTAAAAGACAAGTTGCAAAAAAAATTTGAATGAGAGCATTTAGTTGAGTTTTAGTTAATTTTATTTATTTATTTAATAAATTGGTGTTTTGTACATTCCATTCCATGTGTTTTATTGGTGTGATCCTTTCATCAGCAGTAGGAGCCGACATGAGCAATGAAAGTGTGGTTTCCCATTGAGTTCTGTACAACAGGTCTCCAGTACCACCAATTATACCACACTGCAAAATATAATCAGCATTATCTACTAGATATTTTATGAGGAAGTAAGAAATAAAATCATATTTTTATTTATTGATTCTTAGGAAAAGGCTCGTAAGATAGTAAATAAGTATGGTAGCAGAATTTCTACTTACATAAATAAGTTTCCTTAAGCTCAACTTTCAATGACTTGCATTGATGTTTACATTCTTCAGCTGGTACCAAATTTATATCTCTAGATCCACTTAATGCTAACAGAAACGAGAAACTGCATTCTGTATCAGGTATATTAAATTTCTGATGACTTGTGTCAACTATTATAAATCTTTCAGGGCTTTGGCCAAACTTTGGAACAACTTTTGGTCTTGGTATAACTTGGCGTAGCACCTTTGCTACATTCATGTTGTTGAATTTCCTGAAATGAAGAAAATATATTTACCATGATTTGAATCAAAGAGAAACAATATTTTTTTAAGATTTTACAACATACCATACATATAAACTCTTATCTTCTACTGGTCTATCAATAAATAAATCTTTGGGACTTAGGTTGTATTTATTATTTGTTAAGATCTTTGGAGATTCTTTGTCAAATGTATCTCTGTTTCTTAGATACATGTTTTTTAGAGCTCCCATATCAATGACTTGTTGTTCAGTCTGAAAGAAACATAAATAATTTTGTTTACTATTCAAATGTGATAGGACTTGAAAGGGTGTGAATAATGAGTTGACAGCTAATTAAGTAAGATGGAATGGAAGATTGCATGCTGCAGAGGGTTGGACCTTCTAATGGTTAAAAGGGTTAGAATCTAAACCAATAAATTGAGGTAATGGCAGAAAGATCTTAATCTGATTAATTTGAATAAAAAAGTTTGAGTGGTTACACCAATCTAACCACAACTCTGTAAGATCAAGTTGGTAATAAAAGGTATTGTGGAATTAAAGCAGTATTGTAAGAGAAATTGAACTCTTACCTCATAAATAAAAGGTGCAGTTTGTTGTTGGCTGACAGGGATAGGATCATTCACTTCCCTGATATTATTCACTGCGCTGCATGGCCAGCAGTCCATGTCCACCACAGAAAAGTATGGGTTCTGAATCAAACATGTTTCATGGTAGAAATCTGAAAAAACATTTGAAATTCATCTTTGTGTTGCTGGTACAACTCGGTACTTATTTCCTTAGCCCAAAACTTCGCCACGTCCACGGCGTCGTCGGTGGCAGCGTACGAAGTAACTGACTATGTTTTGGGGCACAGTAAGCAGGATTCGAGGTGGAATAAGAGGGGGAGTAATATTGAACTTACCAGTCAAGGAAGGAAACAATGATATTAATGGTATTGATATCTTCCTCAGAAGTTTTAAACCAGGATAAATATACTCTTGTAAGTTACATACAATACTGCTGTATATAATCTTATGATTATATACAATATACGCTCCAATGATCATTACGAGGAGTAAAGCTCTAAACTTAGTAACATAGCGACGTGAAGTGGTAACTTCTGGGCGTCCAGTAGTCTCTAATGTTTTAAGAGACCTAAAATATATTTTTCTAAATTCCTCTTCACTCATGCCAGCGTCACCGCATTGTTTCTTGAGATTTTTTATGGAGCTAGCGTATTCTTGTATTGTTTCTTGGTTCGACATGATGGCTGTACAGTCATTTATACTAAATTAATTAGAATTGGTTGAATTTATTAACATACAAATTTATTGTGCTTTATTGACAAATTATGTGTAAACGTTTTCAAAACAACAACAGCTGATTTCAGTCAAGTCCTATGACCTATCTGTCACTGTCAAAAAGCCTATTGTTGGTGTTGCCAGCTTTCTAACTAAACAAATGAGTCGTGGATGAAAGTTGAGGATACTAGACAAAAGTGTATGCTTTTGTATGCTTCGTTATTTTACCGACACAGATTTTACCCTAATGCACGTAGTCTACAATGTTATAGATTCTCTCTTGTTCTACTCGTGTCGGGGCAAACTAAACCAAAATAAGAAAAGTAAAATACAGAGACACATTTAGCCTATACAACACTGGTTGGGTGTTCCGCAGAGGTCTGTGCAGATATTCCCATTTTAACCAAGTTGTCTCACAAACGGCCTTTGTCTAAGTAGGTTAGTGTTACTAGAAGTATAGTAGGTATATAGCAGGGTTGTTGCTGATTCACATTTTTTTCACATCAGCGGATGCTGAAGCTGACCTTTAATCATTGACATCAGCGGATGCTGATGCTGATTTTAATTATTTTCTTAAAAAAAAAAACCGGAGTAATGTAGTACCAATGTGTCTACATCTAAGTTGCATATTTTTCCTTGGTGCTCAAATAAAAGATTGTTTCAATAATTTTTAATTCCATATTCCTAAACAAATTATAACGTAATGAGACAAGTTTGTGTTTGTTTGCAATCGCAATCCCCGCGGTCGACCCTTTGATTGGTCAAAACACGTGATATAAGACCCGCCTCCTCTGCGGTCATGTCACGACTCACTAATCAGCATCGATCATCGCGGATGCTGATGTAGAAAATGATGCTGAAGTTCAGCGGATGCTGATGCTGATACTGATGTACGCAACAACCCTGCTATATAGGTTAGTGTTACGTTAACTGCCTCAAGGTCAAGGTCTAGGTCAAGTGATTAGTGGATATAGTCTTGCATCAATCCGTAGGTATACAGGATGAATTTTCCAAGTGGGCGTGGATGGCCAAATCCGAAACTATGAGGAATAGCGAAAAATGTTCAAAGGAGTCCCGAGCCCGAGCAAACTAAAACTGCATCATTGGATTTTTGAAAAATCAATATTCTTGGCCAGGAATTGAACCTGTTAGTTTTGAAAGAGCACTGTATTTTTGCACCATTCGATAGTGTCGCTAATAGAGATCAAATTCCGGCAATTTTTTATGTTTTATCATATTTGAAATTAATGTCCTTGATTGATGGCACCCGCACCGCAGTCATCTTCATCTTCAAAACATTATGTTCTTATTTCATTTTTTTTTTATCTGTTCGTGGTTGAAGGCCTCAATAAAAAAAAAATTGAAATTAGAACTTACAAGTGAGTTGGCGTGGCGCCAATAGTGATATTGTTCGAGGTTTCGCTGAATACTCTACTAACAGTGCGACTCTATCGAGTGGTGTAATAATACAGTGTATGTTTTTTTTTTCCAGAACTTACAGGTTCGATTCCTGGCCAAGAATATCGATTTTTCCAAAATCCAATGATGCAGTTTTTGTTTTCATCAAAATCGACTCCTTTGAGCATTTTTAGCTATTCCTCACAGTTTCGGATATGGTCATCCACGCCCACTTGAAAAAATCACCTGTATACGGTACCAATTTAACTTATGGGAATCCCTCCTTCTAAGAAATTTTTATCATATAATGTGCGAACCATACATATAACAAACAAGGTGCGAACCGTCCTCTCCGCTATACTTTTCCTGCTGCACATCAGTGACTTTCTGGTTCCTGGTATTGTTGGGTACGCAAAGCACAGCACTGTAATGGAGAGTTATGCATCCAGCGCAAAAGCCACCGCCAAAAGGAGTCTATTCAATATGGCTCTTACTTTCCGGGGTACATCTGTACCAGTTACCGACAGCCTCGAGCTTCTTGGTACGAAGTTGAGTGCGAATCTAAACTTCGGTGCCTACATTGAGTCGAAAGCTCAAACTACGGCAAAAAATCTGGGTATCCTTAGTACGGTTAAGCGTTACTTCAAGCCTGGGCAGCTTTTAGTCTTATATAAACCTCAAGTTCGGTCCGGCATGCAGGGAGTATTGCTGTCACCTTTGGGATGGCTCAGCCAAATACCAAATATAAAAGCTGTAACATTAGTAAAGGTACAGAGAAAAAGATAAGATATACGGAAAGAAAGAGAGATGAGAGGAGACCACTGAGATAGTTATCAGACAACGAAAGAGAAGAGGAAACATGGAGAAGACGTTTAAGAAGATCAATGAACATGAATTCGTTAAACTGAAGTAAAAAATATGCTGAAATGATATATCGACAAAAATTGAAGAAGACATTTGAGAGACTATGTCCACTGCTGCGACCTTCTTTTAGTATTCAGGATTATGGGGGTGTTTATTATGCTAACTTTAATCCAACTGTAACCGTTCCATCAAATCCCGTTTAGTCAGCGCTACTGTTATTTGACTATCAGACTGAAATATAGTCAAATATCTTCAGCAATCATACCTTAGGTTTGAACAAGATGTACACTGATCAATAATGTAACTTTTGATTGGATGGCATTAGGTCTGATTCTGAACGTACCTTACTCATTTGTTAAAGAATTATAAAAACAATTAGAAACTAATATTGGTTTCTTTCACTGAGACGATAAGATAAGACAAAGTAACTACGTGTTGGGGCCTTTTGATAACACCACTGATGTATAGAATGCTGTCAATACGACGATATGCTCTCTTACGACTACAAGTTTTAAAATAAACAACATATTTTTTAATTTCAAAACATATTGGCGATCTTAGTGCGATTAAAGTTCGTGGTGTTCGTAAAACAGTGTTGCAGAATCATGTGATTGAACGTCTGTTACGTTAAGTGCAATTTTATATGGATAATGTCAATTTCCGACTTCAGAAAATGCAGGAAAAAGAAGACTAGATGGATTTTGATGCAAGAGCGCATGGTGCGACGTGGCGATGGCCTCTACTGCTATCTGTCGTGCTTTTGAACGTAAGTCTATCTAGACATAAGAAGTCAATATTTATTTTGATTTTTGGAACAATGTCTTAAAATTCTTTATTTGATTTTCAACACAATCGGCGATGTCACATAGCTAAAAACATAAAATATAAACCACTATATAATTTTCTTTAAGAGTAGCAGTTCACTTAACCATATGCCGTGTTCGTTTGTTCAGATTATTCAGTTGTTACAAGTCCATGAATTATATCAATGCCACAGTGACGTCAGGCACTTGTTCGTGTTAGAAAACACTCCTGCCACAGATGCAAACAGCACAGGTGGAAGATAAGGAATTGCGTGATTTACGCGTCACGCGACAATACAAAAGTGGAAGTGAAAAAAATGCTATCAAAATATATCGAAGTGATAATCTACTACCGTACATAGTTTTTTTTTACGAGCAGTGTATTTTAAATTATCTTGCAAAAATATTGCAACTGAGGTCTTAATTTCTAATAACAGAAATTAATCGGTATCAACGCAATATTTACAAGTGGTTGCAAATATGTCTTGAGCGTTCAAAGTCAGCTATGATAATTTAATTCTAAAGTATGTTTCTAGTTCACTATATCGTAGTTTTCCTATTAACATGTTTTAATAGGTATTCTGATTAAGTAGGTAGAATATAATGCGAGCACATACTTATAAAGTACCTAACCACGCAACATAATTGTCGAGACATTGATAAATAAATAATTTATTACCTATTTGTTCTGCACATATTATATAAAGCAATACCTATCTACTTGTCGCATGAATTTAAATGAGTAGGTACATACTATGATTGATTGCTAAAGTAATTTAAGTTGGTTCATTGATTAAATATGATTATGTACCAAACGTATTATATATTTTGTCACCTTTCAAGTGATTTATTCGTTTATAATGTCTAAAACAAATAAATAAATACACTTTTGCCTCTCAGGTATCTTTTTCACAATGTCAAGAGTCTTTCCATCTCATCTCTGCATTGCGTGAGAAGCAAGGTTACGACAGCAAAACAAAATGCATGATCGAAGCGCCCTCTTCAGGGCTGACCTATGCCTGCCAGGGTTGCGGGACTGTTCGAAAGAGATACCGCGGCCCTGGAACACAAAGGGCAAAAAAAGGAACATGGATGGGTTTTAGTCAGTACAAGCCTGACACTCCCCTACACCCCGCCCAAAGTGGGAGGGGTCATTTGATGATTTCTGATACGAAAAAAAAAGGGTGCAAAGGTGTCGTAGCTACCTACTCTTTGAATGTTGTCTAGCTATCTCTATTGCTCTACCACGGACGGCCACGGGAGAGGTGATCTATCTCTTCTAGACTAATTACCTTCTTTGAATAGTATAGCATAATCAGCCGTTAAATGTTCCCACTGCTGGGACATAGCCCTCCTCTCTACAGGGTGTAACAAAACCCTTAACGAAGCCGTCAAACAAGCATTCTGTACATCAAACTAAGTAACTTTACACAAAAATTATTGCTGGGAAACGTCTTTATTCTTGGTGTGATATATCACGTTTTACGGAAGGACTCAATGTAACGCACTCAAAACATTGTGGTGGTGGATAGATTGAGTAGTACTGGGGTCGTGGAGGTGTTTACAGTAAAAATCTTACGTTAAAAACATGTATTTAAAAAAAAAAACTTGGGAAAAAGTTGGAACTTTGACCCCAAATATCTCCGTAACTAGAAGGTACCCAGGAATGGTCTAGAACAAAAAAATTATCGCAATGACGGGGAGAACAAGTACCTTTCGGCTTCGTTACGGGTCTTGTTACACCCTTTATAAAGGGGAATGGGCTATGATCAACCATGTTTGCCCAGTGCGGGTTGGTAGTAGTCAAATGTCTTCGAATAGAGGTTTCCTCACGATTTTTTCCTTCACCATTTTGAGAGCAGTGGTGATGAAAAAGATTACACAAAGTAATGCGCCTGCCTGGGTTCGAACCCACGACATAAAATACCACAGCTCAACCGGTCACCGGTTCTTTGAATGCAGACCTATGAAAAAACGATAGGAAGTGCATTTAGAGATGGCAGCTAATGGAGATGTAGGTAATGAAGCAATAGCAATAAAAACTAAGAGCAGGAGGATCAGTAGGTACAGATAGGCTTATCGCAGTGTTGATAAGCATTGCTCTCCCAGGGTGCTGTTGCTCTAGGAAATTACAAAGTGTAAAATCAACCTCCCAGGACTTCAATGTGTTTTCCTTAGCATTGTTTTACTGTCCAAATATTCAGACAATGACAAATACAAATTGTTTAAAAAGTACTGTTTAAATTGTAAGAAATTCCGACTTTGAAATCGTGACATTGAGTAGTGTTACGTACGAAACCCCGTACAAAGGGTTATCTATCGCTATTATAGAATCATCATCTTTTCCAGATCTGCCTGCCGAGTCTCGTGTATGCTTATGGAGTAATATTAGTACATTTGGATGAACTTCACGTGCCGATATGGCTCGGCATCTCCACTCCTGCAATTTATATCCTCGTCTACAATCTTACACGTAAGTAAGGGTTTTAAAATTTATTCATCTTATTAGCGTAAGCATTTCTCCAACTTCCTCAGTTGAAGTACCGGTTCTGAGCAGCCTAAATGACCGTTATGGTATAGGCCCAGTAGTTAACGAAAATTCATAAAGTTCCAATGATTGTGATCGAACTATTGATCAGCTGAAGGCGTATAGACTTGAATTCTTATGTCGAGTATAAATAACAACGAATTTTTTAAATATTTTCAGAATGCTGGTGCCGGGAAGCTGCAGACTCCTGGGGCGGGGCTATCGGTTACCGCGTGATGTCGACCATTGGTCTCACCATGGTGGTGGCTAGTCTTCTCGCCTGCGCGTTCATACCCTATCATGTACAACCATTTGTGTATGGAATCCTTGGAGGTAACTATTTTCAACAATTGTCCTTCTGATCATTCAAGACAATATAATTAACCAATTTCCTTATTTGTCACTTTCAGGTTTCGGATCTTCGCTTATATCAGCTCAAGTGGATGCAATAGTATTCGATACCTACGATAGTCGGCTTGGAATTATCCGTGGTTTATGCTTCGCCGGTCAAGCAGTTGGACAAGCAACGTTTCCCCATATCATAACGGCACTGATAGACACCTATGGATATAACTTTATGTACATAGTACTTGGAGGCATAATGCTTCAGACGTTGCCAGCAATTCTGTTACTGAGAGTAGACGACAGTATACAAAGACCAATTTCCTTCTCTAGATACAGCGATTTGGCCAAAACATACGCTATATTCAGTAATGAAGGCATGGATAAGAATTTCTACACGACTGAGTTACAACTACATGACATGAGCCAAAAAAGTTGGAAAAATCCATCAGACGATAATCTGCAGATGGAACCGGATTTCACTGAAGATTTTGAATACGAAGGCGATATAGTCGCCACAATTACGCCACCACCTAGTCCTGAAGAAAAGAGAAGAAATATATTCGGCGTAGAAATACTTCCAGAAATTCCGGAAGAGAGTGAAGATAGTGAGTGTGAGGAACCTCCAGAAAAAAATACGAGTAAGAGTAAAAAGCGGCTTAGCGTCGTTATAAAGAGACTGAGTTCATTAGGCGATAGTTTTGACGATTGTATCAGCAAACAGACAAGACGAGACTCGCAGCCCGAGCGTGATGGTGGCGGTCAGCAAGAATATTCTGAGGTCGAAGTAACATATGATAATGTGTCGCCAGTAACAGATATTCAGAGAGAAAAAATATTTAATTCATTTAGTTTTCGTTGTCAGTCCGCCTATGCTAGTATGAGAAGGAGAATATGGATGCCGTCGTACAGAATTTATACGATACGAAGGAGACTGGTATTTTTCATGTATAACATTAATGACACGTTTTTAAAGCCATTGACGAGATCGTTATCGTGTTGGAAGTTCTATCCGTCATTAATGTTATATTTCGCTAGATTGAGTTTAACGTCAGTAATGATGGTGTCGCTGTCTATAATTGCTTCTGAAATGCACCCGAAGATATCAATATCCGACGCAAACTTCCTAATGACATTATATGGCTTTACTTGGGTATGTTTCTTAATGAGTACGCCATGGCTTGCACAAACGCCGAAAAGGAATTTCAAGTACGTCGCGCTTTTTGGCTTGATGGTATCCACAGTAGGGTGTTATGGTAAGTTCCAAAATATTGTCACATGCTTTTTTTTTGTCTAAACTTTATCTTTTTATTTCTAGAGGACTTTATCTAACCAGCTATCACTAGTTAAATTAAGGATATCCGATAGGTTAGATAAAGATAGATATAATATTTTTTGCAATATCTAGAAAAACTGATTTTATCTGACCTGAATTTAGGTTCTTTTTGACAAATGTTCGTGTCTTTACCGCAGTTCTTACTGTTCTTTAATTGTTGCAGTTTTAGCAGTGGCAGACAACCATGACTCATTCTCCATCGGATGCGTAATTGCTGGTTTCGGGTATGGTGCCATATCATGCTGCTGGGAGACCGCAGTCCAAGACTTTGTCGGCGCAAGAAAATGGCCGAAACTCCACAGTCCTCTAGAAACAATCTCGGGAACTCTACTAGCTGCCTTTGTAGTAGGAATTTCTTTTATCGTCGATCAAGATAGAGGTTTACAGTTTGCTATGTTTATTTTAGCCCTAATATTATCTATCATAAGCGTCGTATGGTTGATAATAGCGATTGCTTACATCTACATTACAAAATTAAAATCCGTGAGACTAAGTAAACGGTGGACATTTTAATTTTGTGTAAGTATGGCAAATAAGGTTAAACTCATTTGTGCCGTAAACAACGAAAGCGGCACAAAAACGCGGATAATAAACTACGTGCGGTGCAGTTGTGAAGTTGTGATATCAAATGTTAGGTGCATAAGAAATTGTAATGTATAATTAATAAATTATATTTTATAAATTGTATATACTTTATTTGTCTTTTTAACTTAAACAACTAGTTTATTTATTGCTCTGTAGCTGGCCTTTTTCCAACTATTTTGAGGTCGGCTTTTAACGTACCGGATGCAGCGGTATACCAGAATTTTACATGAAATGACTGTCTATCTGACGCTGACCTATCATGCATATGCAAATACATATACTTTGCAAATAAACAGTCATAGGTAGTTAGTTTAGTACTATCAGTACTTAGTAGCAAATAGTGGCGTCATCAGATACTGCAGTTTGTTTTTAAATCCATATTAGATGTTTGTGACAATTTCAAGGTAACAACTTGGATAAATGATGATGCATACGGTTATTTGATACTATTTCTAATAATATCTTGATAATTATTAGTTGGACTGCCTCAGGGTTAGATACTCAGGCCATGTATTCTTATAGTTTTTTCTATTTGAAAAATTGTAAATGGCTATGGTCCCTGGATCGCCCCTGTATGATTATAATAATTATGTTCAGCTTTTGGCTGAAATGCGTGCAATATATTCTGCATTACCTACCCCTTTAGGAATTTTAGGAATGCGTGGTATTAAAATAATAAAGCTTTATTTATATTATGATGATAATAATAATGCCGTCACATGTGGACTATGTAGCACGCATTTTTTTATTTTGAATCATTTCTCTTCCCTGAATTCTGCATTGTTATCTGCAGCTGACCGATCTAAGATTGTTATGATATGACTCAAACTTTTGACGAATAATGCTGGTTTAAATTAGTGTTTACCAAAAGGGTCCAGGGAGGTTTAGGTTCCACAGGTCCTGATTTAATTTGCCGGAAATTGAAACATAGTAGGTAACTCTTAAAATAACTCTAAAGAAGCGTTCTTTTATAATCCTTATAAGTCGATGAGTTCATGACATAGTCTAATAACTTCGATACCTACATAGCTAACGTAAACCCCCTAGAATTCCAATAAACATATTTTCGATCATTCCCTAGAAGAGAATTCATTATCTTAATAACAATACGTACTGAAAAGCCGCAGGAAATGAGGTGTCAACATTATTTGCCTCCTGTCGGCCTAATCTACTTCGTGAAGTAAGTAAATGAATCTTATGTTAACAAAGCTTGTTTTATGCCGTCATTCATATTTGTTGGGAGAAACACAAGACCGACATTCGCGAGGAACCCTCATGAGATAAACGACAAGCGTAAACGAAATTTTAAACGACGAAATTTTGCCAATTTCTTATTAAAATTACGAAAATGGCATTCGAAAAAAACGACCTAAAAGGAATTTTAATTTTGGTGAGTAACAATTAGCTGGAAAAGCATGTATAACCTACCTAATACCTCTATTAAATGTAAATCTTTGATAATAAAATTTAAAATCTTCTTCACAATTATTAATAAGTCTGTCTTTTTTAGGTATTGTTCGCTAGCCCAATGATAGCGTCCACGAATATTAACTGCAGTGGTAGAGCCTTCCACTGCGTCAACTCTACACATTTTATGATATGCGTGGACTTGGGCGGGGGCTTGTCCACCACTATTGATGACTTCGTCATACCATGTCCCGCCACCACAGTGTGTCATGAAAATAACATTTTTGAATGTGATTTTCCCGAAGTAGTTACACCACCTCCACTTCAAGTTATTGGTGTTTATAAACAAAGTGATTCAAGTGAACCAACAACAGTGACTAACAGTGTAACGCCGACAAGTGACATATTCAGTGTGTTTAAAGAAAATGTTATTACTACAACTTTGTCGTTACCTGAAGACGTGACATCTGTAGTAAAATTAGAAGTACCAGAAGTTATTAAAGATCCCGCAGGAGTTAACTTTGACAACACTACGGAGACGAGTTTGAAAGTGACTTCTTCTTCTATTGACAGTGGTAACGAAATATTCAACGATAAACAAGCAAGTAATAAGACAATAACAACTTCCGTCACTGATAACAGCAAAAACTTTGAACCAGCTGTAGAAACTTCAACGTATAAAACAGTAAATACTTCCTCAACAGACAATTCAAAATCTATTGATATGGGCACTTCCATCATAGGACTTATTAATTTAATTTCTACTAATCCCCCAAGTGTAGCGAGTAAAAAGATGTCTTCCGATGTATTATATCCTTTAGATAGTTTATATGATAACATTGCAACTACAACCGAACATTATATCTCTAAAGATGTAACAATACACGTTGCGAAAGTTAATCATGTTATGGATAAATTAAATATACCAACAGAAATAATATTTACTGAAAGTTCTGTTATTCCTGATGTAGTTACCGCTAAAACCGTGGTAAATACATATAACAAAAACAATACAATCGAATATGTGAATAAAACCGGGTCCACTGATCAAAACATCGCGGAGAAAATCAATTTTATTAAAAGTAATAGCACTTCTGTACTAGTACCAGAAACTTCAACAGCTTCCGTACAAATAGCAGATTCTAAACTAAGTGTACCAAGCACAAACGGTTACATAAATACTTTTAATAGTAACGCTACTAATACTACGACCGATCAATATACCACTAAACTAGAAACAACATTAAGTAAACAACCTGTTACTGCGGAAGCAATAAACACGAACCCTATAATAAATGCGGTTGTTCAAAATGTTTCAAAAACTGAAGTTAATAGTAATGCATTCACTGAATTAAACTCTACCGGTGAGATTACAACTATTGAACAAACAACTATAGAGAAGACTTTTATTCCAATAACAACAGAAGCTAATGTTGTAAACACCACGGAGACGGTCGCAAAATCTGAAGTTCTATTCAACAATGACTCACCCGCAGGGAATAAATCAATTGTTACCCAGCCATTAGATATAGTCATAGGTACAGAATCACCAATACTAGTTCCAGATAATTTATATCAGATAAATGAAGAATTAAATGTAAAATTAATAACAACAAACAATATTACTGTCGATACTATAAATACTACTGAAAAGCATTCAACAGTGTTTAATGTGTCAAGTATAGAAATAATGTATGACAAAAGCACAGAACCTACTTTAGTTTCGCCAACCGTTACAAAATACCCTGCGATTGAGAAAACGACAACTGAAACTTTAAGGAATGCATTTTCAACAAGTGCTTTAGAAGTACAAAGTGAACCACCTGTAATAAATATTTCTAGTAGTGTCAATGAGTCACATTTGGAAAATGTTAAGAATAACACACTTTTGTATAAAACGACCGATATAAATACTACTGAAAAGGATAAGACAGTGTTCAATGCTTCAAGTACAGATATTATTAGTGGCAAACACACAGAACCCACTTTATCAACATCATCTACAATTAAATATCTTACGGTTGCGACATCGACAGCTGAAAGTTTACAGAATGATTTTACAACTCAAGCAATAGAAGCTAAAAATGAGACAAACGCAACTCCAAGTGTTAATGAACCCAATTTAGAAAATGTTGGGATTAACGCCACTTTGAGTGTTCTTACAACACCTGCTACTTATTACGTGACAGCGGACCCAGTTACAACAGATTTGACATCACAATCAGATATTACAACAGATCCTATGAATCTGCCAGTCAATTTGGGAACAATTTTGTACCAGAAAAATTTGAATACTGAAAAAGCTGTCCAAGATGTCTTTGATCAAACGACAACCTATTGGAGCACTGTTGAGAATAGTGTAAGTAAGTCGGTTCTGAGTGACGTCACTGAAAATACTAATCTCAGTCACATTGTCAAAGATTTTAATCAGGAGAACATCTCGACTAAAGATGTTGTTACGACCCAAGATGTTTTAATACCAAAATCGCATGAAATACCTTTGACAGTAAGCTATGTTCCCAAACATGCCATTACTACGCGCATAACCGTTCAAACAACACCAATAAGTGTAGATTCAACGCTGACCGTTGAACAAGTATCAACCTATACCCCAGAAATAGTCGATGTTTATAGAACATCCACGTCTGGGAACAAGATTGAAACTAGTACAATATTCCCAGTAGATTTAACACATGCTACTAACGCTGAATACGTCACTGATATACCCATAACAACTCTATCACCGCAAGAATCAAGTAGCCAATTAACTAGTACAGTAAAACAGTTAAATACTACTAATTCACCAAGTGATTTGGTTTCTACTACTTTTGCAACTGTTGGATATGATATACATAATACAACAGATTTAAATACATCGAATTGGAAAGAGTCAGTCAACATAGACACTGTAAGTTTTAATGTTGATCCAGATGTCAGTAAAACCAAGACTGTAAATACGATAGAAAGTAAAAATAACGACAGTGCTACTTCATCTGCCATTAATGACAAGGATGGAAGTATCAAGATTGTGTCAGTATTGGATATAGTTAATTCTTTAGGAAAAGTGATGGCAACCGGGACGATGCAACAGACAAGTCCAAATCCTTCGTTATCAAATGATTATATCATAACAACTGCGTCTCAAGACTCGGGTGCTTATGTAACTGCAACTGATAATGTTTCTGATTACACTTTAGTGCAAGTTGGAGAATTGGTTAGCCAGAAAAACCCAGAAGGAACTGTGTCCTTGGCAGAAGCAAAGAAATCAGTTTTGTCTACATTAAGCACATTGCCAATGATAGAAATAAGTACTGAAAAAGTTCAATATGTTGGTACTGCAGCACCTATTCCTAGCGCGATAGATGCCAAGCATGCAAATCCAACAAAAATCGTAGTTGATTATGTGCCAACGAGAACAAACGACTATGTATCAACATATGCTATGATAAGCCAGTTAAATAAACTGCCTATTGTGCTAGCAGAAACAGCACCAAGTTCAGTAAAAAGTGTTACACCGGGCACAGTTGTAGCACCAGCTGGTTCTACGATAATACCGGTATATAACGAAGTTCCGACGATAAAAGACGGTACTTTAATTATGAGTTCGACAGTCGATACGGATAGTAATATAAAAACCAGAACAGAATCCCCACTATTAACGTCAACAGTTATAGAGCCAGAAAAGGTTAAGTATTATATGAAATCATCGCTGCTTACATCAGAGGTACCAGTCGCACAAATGACTACTGAACCTACCCATACTAATAAGGTGTTTTCTCAAACTACGCCGTTGGCCTTGATTGGTGAGACAAATCAAAATGTCTTAACTGGAATAAACACTACAAAGCTACAGAATGTTTTGTCGACAGTCAGCAGCAATATTCCTCTACCAACGACAACGTTTCCAATAGCAAGAGTTACAGCTGAACAAATAATTACTACAGAACCTACCCATACAATTAATACATTTGCACAAACTATGCCATTAGCCTCGACTGGCAAGACGAATCGAGATGTCCTGCCTGGAATAAAAACTACAGATTTGCCTCAGTATGCCATATCAACATTGAACAACATAACTCCTCTATCAATGCCATCGCTACCTACAATGAGAGTTACAGCTGCACAAATTTCTACTGAACCTGCACATACAACTAATACATTAGCTCAAACTACGCCGTTACCCGCGACTAGTGAGACAAATCAAGATGTTTTAAATGGTATAAAAACTACAGATGTGCCACAGTATGTGACAACAGTAAAGAACAATAGCTCTCAACCAATGCCATCCCTAGCCATAGCCGAAGTGATAGCTCCCCAAATTATCACTCAACCTACCCTTACTGTTATATTTGCTGAAACCACGCCACCTTTGGCCTCGTCTGGTAAAACGAAACAAGATGTGCCATCGGGAATAAAAACATCAGATTTGCCACAATACGTAACGTCAACAGTAACCAGAAATAATCCTCAATTTATTAGTGATATAACAACTGAAACTATTATTGATTCACTTACTGCACCAGATTCTATGGTAGAAACTATAAATGTACCTGGAGATAAAATAAGTGAAACATATCTTAGAGAAACAACTTCGGGTGTCGTTATGTCCAACAATCCAACAGTCAATAGTGTTAAGACAGTTAAAAACATTATTGATCATGAAAGCATTGTAATTGGAACTGCTTCTAAGACTGTGAAGTCAGTGGATATGACTAAAGCAGAAATGGTAAACCATACAGAAAGTAATTGGATAGGATCAGATGACAATATAGACAATGTTAAAATAAAGGATTCAGGAAAGGAGGAGGAGGAAGGAAAGGAGGAGGGAAAAGATTCGAAATCCTCGGTTACAAAATCTGGTACGGATGTTCAAAATTTAACCCTGCCTTCAGATTCTTCAATAATACATAAAATGGAAGACAAAGATGGCACACCAGTAAATAAGATTGAATTTAGGATCACTACAATTACAACAAATCACAGTGGATCTGAGTCAGGTGCCCCAAACAATGAAACGCAATTAAAACCTATGATCACCAAAGAAAACATCTCTGATAGCTATAATAAAAATAACACAAATGCAAATACTACTACATCACTTGGTAATTTATCTCAACA
Organism: Eugnorisma glareosa; assembly: GCA_947578425.1. Taxonomy (NCBI): domain Eukaryota; kingdom Metazoa; phylum Arthropoda; class Insecta; order Lepidoptera; family Noctuidae; genus Eugnorisma; species Eugnorisma glareosa. The sequence goes on along the minus strand of OX387970.1, from coordinate 14,485,593 downwards.
AAACAGTGTCATCAATGGCGAATTAGAACAACATCTTACATCAACGAATCATACAATTACGACAGAAGTACAAAGCCATTTGAATGAAAGCGATAAACAAGGCAATAAAACGAATGATGAGGTACCATTAAGTGTAGCTAGTATGCACAATCCAAATATTACAAACATAAAATTAAATACATGTAGTAACGACACTAGCGCTATTACAGTTCCACCTTCAGTTTTTAATTGTACGAACCACACCCGCGGAAAATACGCAGATAAGAAAGACTGCAGAAAATTCTATACTTGTATAGGTAATCTACAACCTCTATTAGGAACATGCCCAAACAATACCGTATTTAGCGAGATTAACAAACAATGTACGCGAAACTTATCGCATTGCGTAAGAAACAATCAGTTCCGATGTTTATTTGAAGGACGGTTTAGTGACTTCTTTAGAGATAACATTTATTACATCTGTGTTAAAAATAGACTTCATGGTTTTATAAGATATAAATTACAATGTCAGGCTGATTATCATTTAAATAAAGACTCTGTTAAATGTGAGAAAAATGAGGAGATATCAACTCAATCAGTGTCTTCTGTTAGTGAAACGAACACCGATGAAAGTAAGCCTAAGCCTAAATCAGAAAAAATTGTCAGTACAGGTGATTTTGAATGTGAAAAAGAAGGTAAATTTCCATATGCTAAAGACTGCAGTAAATATTACGTATGCACCAAAATTAAAAATGTTTATCAGCGAAAGATCAAGAAATGCACTAGCGATGAAGTTTTCGATGAAAATAAGAAAAAGTGCGTAGAATCTGATAGCGGCGAGTGTTAGCTGTTTTGATGTTTAATTTATGTCTTTTGTAGCTTCAGCATCCTACAAATTTCTATATTTTCAACGTCTGACTTATTCCCGGAAATCTGTAGAGATATGTTTTATGTTGAAGTACAAAATAATCAAAGTGTGTGTTTGCGCATTTCGTTGTTAAATAAAATAAGGTTGTCTGATTACAATTAGTTTAATTTATTTTATCTTGTTATTATAAATTATATTTACCTATTACTAATACTTATTAAAGTACATGTGTACGACTTATACATAATAAATGCAGATATTTTATTTCTGACCTTGTTACTTTCAGTCTTCGAAGTAATTAATTGATTATCCTTAATATTATTATTTAGTATTATACTATTTTACATTCGTGGTCTTCGGGCTGGGGCTCCACTATCAACCACAAACTGGTCTTCATCATCTCTTTCCAAAGTAACACAGAAGTTATTGGAAAATATTGTGCATCGAACTGAAGTTTCACCTCTCACAGGTCGAGGTGGACAGAAAAACGTCACACTGTTCGGGGTATCGTCTTGTGTCACTCTGAATTTGTAATTCTTGCACTCTATTGAAGCAGGTCGTTGAGCTGAAAATCGATTGTTCAAACTAGAGCTAGACTTTTCGTCACTGTGGAAAGGATCCTTTCGGTTTTCAGAGCCATACAATTCGAGCGTCGATTTAGTCGTGTTGTTGACGGGACATTTGTATTTAAGAGCAGACGTGCAAGAGCGGGTGAACCCGTTGAAAATGGTGTTGCCTGAACACTTGAAGTTGATGCCTTGGAAGCGGTTTCCGTTAGGGACGCAGAGGATGTATCCTTTACAACCTGGGACGTTAGGGTTTGCGATCCTTTCATTTCTATGGCATCGTAATCTTCTTGTAAAGGCTGGATCTATAAAATTGATGGCATCTTCACAAACTGACGTTGATTCTTCGTTGCAGAATGTCCCGACTGGGCAGACGAAGGTGGGACCGATTACTTTAGTCCCTTCACACAATCTCACTCGGTTGTTTCGTTCGCATGTGAAGCCGTATTGACCACAGTCATAATTGGGGTTTATATAGTACGCCTCTGTTGAACTGGCGTAAATTGACACCTGTGGAAATAAAAGATTTTTTATTTAGGGGCGCATTTTGTTACTACCAAATAACAAAACATCATATTTTTCAATAAGATATCTTAAACATAAATGATTTAAGCTATTAAATTAAATAACATCATGTACCCCACGTGAAAACCACACGTGCAAATAAAAATTTCGCGTGACTTTTTTCCGGTAAATCGTCGTAATCTTCAAGACAATTAACATAGTATGTTTATAACTCTGAATGGAAAAGAGTGAAGTCCTCAAAAACCACTTATCATTGTTAAAATTACGCCATATAAATAACACTTTACGATTTACTATACGATCATATTTTTGCTCCCTAGTGATACATACATAGATTATAATTAATTTACTTACCGCTAATAGAGCCTTTATAAGTTTCGCACTGAACATTTTGAATTTCCACTTTAAACTGTGTTGCTTACAAAGTTCTGAACACGACCAACGGCCAATAATAACTGCTTTCTTTATGCTATTGAGTTAGCCGTCAATTAGTGTATTTAGCACCTCTGGGTTATGTGGAGAAATGGGTGACACTTTGTCACGGATACTTCGAAAAATTCGTTTGTTTTTAACGGTATTCGATAGCATGGGGGCTTGGAAGTAGGTGACAGTGATATTTATGATTGTGTTTTGTTTTTGTATTTGTGTTAGTTTTAAATAAAACTGGGTGTCGACTGTGCCCCGTTGGTCTAGTGTTCGCATGCGCAACTGGTAAGTTAAGGTCCTGGGTTCGATTCCTAGGCTGAGAAGTGCTATTTCGTTTTTCCATCAAGAATTTCTTAGTAACAGTCTGGAGATCGGCAATAGGCTTACCCCATATTACATGAGAGTTAGTCATAGCATGCTCATGCACTATAGGTCACTACTTCTGCCGAACCATCCGAGGTTATCCGTCCACTTTGTTCAAGCATCAATTGTGTTCCACACATCGCGTGGCCGGAAATCTATGCACGGAGCAAAGATGATTAGCCATGTGCACGAAAGTATTGTATACCTAGCTTTCAATAAAAGGATTGTAAGACAATTAGGAAAGTATGTGTCAATACAATACATTAAACCTGTAGCACTTTATATCCAGCCTTTCGTAGTTGATGTGTGAATGTGTCACGGCAACGTGTTTACGAACTATTCTCAGAAAGGTTTACACTGTGCAAACAGTACTTGCTACCCATGTAGCGTACGGTAAACTGCACGTCACTTCTATGATATAAAGGAGCTTTGAAAGATGAAATTATCATCCTTATGTGGTAATGTTCTATTTTATTTTGCGGAGTAAAAACACTTAGGGCCGTATTTTCAATCCACAGTTAAGTCGTCGAATAGGTAAGTAGCGTGTCAAATTATTTGTCTGTTTATCAAGCGAATAAATAATTAAAATTTTTCAATCATAAATTATCTAGAGACTCTTTTTGTACTCTATGTAATATGATTGTATTAAAAACTTGAAATATCTATGTAAGTGCTGTGCACACCTGTAAGTGACAAATTCACCCTACATTTTAAGTTTAATTGTTCATTACCCCTAAAAATGTATTAGTGAATAAGTTTAGTTGTTGGAGTGCCATAATTAAATAAATAAATAAATAGAGAATAGCTATCAGTGTTCTAGGCTAACCAACTTCACACGATTGATGTGCAAGCGAGATGCATAGATACAATATGAATAAGTACAATACAGGTATAAAAAAAATTAACTAACTTAGTACTTAGCTTAGTACACACTAAGCATGTTACATTTTCTTAAATAGAATTTATTTACATGTGTACGGTTACTTTTTTTGGTTCGTATGTATTTGAGAAGCTGATATTATTATAGAAAAAATAAACAAATAAGAGTAAATAATACCTAAATGCATTTATTAAACTAAATCATACCGATATTTACAAAATAACGTAACATTACTCATCGTCGGACGACGATTCGCTGTCGCTGTCCGAACTAGAGGAACTCGTTGTCTCTGAATCTCGCGTCATTGGTGCGCCGGTTTTTACTCTGCAGACAAAACAAAATATGTGAGATGACATAGGATGTGGAATAGCATGAGTTTAAGGTGGTATAAGATATAGATATGCAGAGATGTTATGGATATGATATTTCGGATCTGGATATGGAAAAAGGAATAAAATTATATCGGTTTCGGATAGTTTCGGTTATGGATATTAGATTGAAGAAAAATGTAGGGTGACTGGTAATTAGTGTCCGATACTTAAACACGTGATTCTACTCATGATAACAAACAACTTTCCCAAAGAAACTTTTTTTTTAAACTCATTTAATTTTATCACAATAACACAACAGCTGTAAGTATGAAATTCCCACGCGCGCGCTTTTGACCTATCAACTGGAAGCCGCGTGACGCCGTTATGTCTCATTAAATTAAAAAAAATAAAACTGCGTGTTCCACAGTAGTCTTAAGTATACTTAACTACTTTTAAGATGCAACGTATGTCCGCATAACTACAAAATATCTAGGAACGCGCGCGCCCAACATAAAAAGTAGGCACAATCTATCAGCTGATAGTCTGACCTCGGGAAGGGGCAAAAATGTACTTGTACTAGTAGCGTCTCGCGCTCCCCACCCGCCCGCACCCTTTGCCTCAGTGCAGTAATGACGTAAAACACTAAAAACAGTCACCCCGGAGAGCGCGTCGCAGGCGCATGTTTTGATTTTCTTTGATGCCCATGCACGCTATGCCGTACAATTACACAGCGAGTGAGTACAGTGATATGGTGATGTGTTACTACTCGGAAGGCGGTAATGGCGAAGCATTAAAATACATACATTTTGATTGCCATGCTTCTGATTCAGACTCAAATATCGTTAACAGACTGCTAGTCCAAAGCCTAGAAAAGTGTGATGGGAAACTTGGAATAACTTGAACAATTCCCGGTGTCGAGAAGTCAGGTGGTAATGTAGCTGTATCTTTGCCGTTTCTAAAGATCGTGTAGGTAACAAAACAAACGCAATTTCTGAAGTTAGTTTGTTTAGATAGAAAGATAATGCATTTAGGTATTTATAAAGTGCCAAAATACTAGATAATTTATTATTTATTTTACTCTCACCGTGTCGTAACCAGAGAAGCTTTATGTAGGTACATCACTGTGTACCTAAATGGCTACGCGGCGGCCGGAGTGTCGTCGCGTCTGCAGCGAAGGCCTACGCTCCGTGGCTCAGTTTTTGATGCCATTGGTTATTATTTTTTAATTTAGCGGCTACCTAAACATGTAGGTACCTACCTACACTGCTTATGTACACCGATAACGTCACGTGGCGGCCGGCCTGTGTGGTCGGGCGCGGGCGCCGCTTACTCTGCTTACCCACCCATTGTAATGAGACATAACGGCGTCACGCGGCTACCAGTTGATAGGTCAAAAGCGCGCGCGTGGGAATTTCATACTTACAGCTGTTGTGTTATTGTGATAAAATTAAATGAGTTTAAAAAAAAAGTTTCTTTGGGAAAGTTGTTTGTTATCATGAGTAGAATCACGTGTTTAAGTATCGGTCACTAATTACCAGTCACCCTATATAAACAAAAATAGTATGTAATATATACATATGTCATATAGGTATAAAATTGTCATTGTCAAAAGCATGTCGTTTTATTTAGACTCCGCCCTTATACGAAACTATTCGAAACTTGTGAAACAGATACGGTTACGCATATATTTTTATTTCGGATAACCGATAGTTTCGGTTACGGTTATGGAGCTCTATAATATCCTTGGTATAATGGGTTAAAAAAAGACCTTTAACGAAGCCGAAAGGTATGTTCCCGCCGTCATTGCAATTTTTTTTGCAATGCACTGGACCATAGCTAATATCTCTGTAACTAGAACTTTCTAGTTACAGAAATATTGAAGGCCAAGTTCCAACTTTTTTTTTAAACATGTTTTTGTATGATTTTATTTTACTTTAAATACCTCCATTACTTCTATACTATTCAATGCATCCACCAGCACAATGTTTTGAATGCGTTACATTGAGCGCTACACTAAACAATCGTGAAAAAAAGTCGTGTCGTTTCCCAGCAATAATGATTTAGCTAAGCTACTAGTTTGATCTACAGAATACTTGGCCGACGGCTTCGTTACCTACTAATGAATAATTACTATGTGGGCGGGTTCGTTTCTACGTGGTTACCCTTATTGCGTCGATGTCATTTCTACCTTGTATTTATAATAGGACATTTTCAATAGCAGCCTGTCATGGGGCAGGACTTCAACGGCTAAACAAGTATTACTTCTACTCTAGCTACTAAACACAGTGCTTACTGAATTTCTTGTATTTTGTGAAATCAATAGGAGGTGGGAGTATCAAGGTTTTGATGTGGAGCGCCCTGAAAATCATAATTTGAAGTATAGTAATTTAAATGGAGCTGTCTTTTAATATCGTCGTGTTGTCCTGGGTTCGATCCTTGGGTTTTTATTATAAAATTCTCATTATCAGACCGTGTTCTGGACAATAACCTTGCCCCTATTACTTGGCATATGAAAAATAACTAAAGAAATGCGGGTTTAGGTAATATTTGTACATCTTTTTCATAACAGCAGATGAAAATAGGCCATGGTCGTCCTAAAGCTCTTTGGGTCGACGATATCGTCAAACCGCGCGAAAGACCTCGATAAGGGACGCACAGAACCGGGAAGTGTGGCAGGAAAAACGGGAGTCCTATACCCAGCAGTGGCTGATTCCGGGCTGATATGATCAGATGAAAATATGTGTTGTCTTTGCAATACTCACAAGCTATACGCCTCTGCGACGGCCATGGCTGCCGGGTGCAGAGAGCTCGCGAGACTGGAATGTCCCTGAGTCAGCATGGTCTCCACTTCCTGTTCCGTTCGGTTCAGCATCGTGCCCAGGACCTGTACGCTCGCAGGCATCGCCTCTTCGAAGCCGCATTCCGCTAGGTATGTTACTGCAGTCTGTTGATACATGATATTGTTATTTGTTGCTTTGATATAAAGTTAGGTCAGTTTGTTTAGTTTCTCTATTACATGAGACGTACAACATAAGTAGCAAAATGTAAGTACGGGTACGTAAAACTCTGCCTTACCCTTCGGAGATTACATGCGTGATGTTGTTTGATATAAAATTAGGTTATGTGAAGCGTGTGAGCAAAAACCCTTATAGCCACGGTCTATTTGAAAGCTTGAAACACAGGTTTAATTAAATAAACCTAGATCTGGTAGGTCGCTACTAAACATCTGAATTGAACTATCATTACTTGCAAATGTTGAATGTATTTTAGATACGGTTTATTTATAAGTACTAATTTAACCATTGTATGAAAAATAATACTACTGCGCCTAAATCTACACTTTTTAATTTTTTTTTTTTTTAGTAAATTATTCTTATAATATTTAACCACTTTCCGGCCGTGATTGGCTGATGAAATAACAATAAATTGCGAAACAAAACATACGACTTTAACAGTCGGTTAGCAAGGTTTCGTGTTGATTAGTCGGATTTGATGCACTTGTAATTATAATACAATGTATCTATACTTGACAGTAAGTGGGCTGCGAAGGTTTTCTGCTGGCTCTTGTTAGAATTGAAAATTTCAACACATTAATGAGAAGAAGGAATGAACGAAGAAGCTCGAATGAAATCACGAAAATAACGATCTCCCGGCTTCTTCCAAGCGCCATTACAACGTTTGTTGATCCAAATAAACCCAAACTCTTTTGTAGTCTACATTAATCAGGTAAACACTGTTTTAAACTTTCACGATTTACAACTACACGTTGTGTATTAATCAGGTACTTACAGCAGCAATGCCCGGTAGCCCGACTGTGGCGGCTTTCTTAGCGACGTCAGCCAACGCTTGTGGACGGGCAGGCACGCCCGCGGCTTCTTCGCGACGAAGACGTTGTAACGCCTCCTCGACGCTCTTCCAGTGAGGGTCAGCCTTGTCTTGGGTGTCTGAACACATCTCGATTATGTTGCATACTGCTGATGCTGATAATCTGTTGGAAATAAAATAAGTAAGTAAGTAATGGAAACAAACTAGGAAAATAAAGTATCTTGAAAGAAAGTGTTATTTAATGGGATTGACACGTTTTTACAAAATATTTTTATAATTGGGAAATAAAGCAAGGTTCAAATATTAAAGAAAATCTGTTGTAGAAGGTAGGACAAGAATATAACAGACTTATAATTTGAATTTTATTTATACTAAGCGTTAACGATCATCTTTTAGCTAGAACGATGATATAAAACCCCACCAAGCCTTTCAAGCCAGCAAGCAGTTGGCGTCTTTTCTACAAAAAAAAAAATGCGTATTTCACAGTACAAAGTATTAATAAGTAATTATAAGTAATTAGTACTTTCCAAAAAATTAAACACATGAAAATGAATTATTTGGAAAGACACAAATTTATAATAAACATTTTACTCACTTCTGTACAGGTGATCTGATGTCTTGCTGCTCTTTCTCTTCTGGAGTCATCTGTCCAAAGCTGAGCATATCAGCAGCGGCAGCGCGCATTTTACTTTTAATTTCTTCCTCTGAAAAACCGCTTGTTTCATTCAATGGAGTTTTAACCTTATATCTACGAAGTTAAGAGTGTTTTTGATGTCGAAGAAAGGAATAAAAAAAAGAGATGACATATTTAAAAAGTTCGAGGTTTTGTAAAAGGTTGTCTCTGCTACTCATGTGATAATCTCTTTCTAGAGCTTGATGTGTTTTATTTACGGCCAGTTACTGCATCATACTAATGAGGTACATAAATTGTACCATGGGTTGGATTAAAATACTCTAGCACATAAATGGTCTTGTAGCCTTGTTACACCATTTTCTACAGTGACACATGTCACATGAATGTAATGCTCTTTTATTAAATAGCTGCAAGCCAAGGATCTTTTTGCGCTCAAATAACGTGGACAGAAAGGCTCTATAGGCACCTAAACATTTTTTTTGGGACAAGCTCTCCACTCTATTCTTTCTATTCTATTCCCAAACCACTGAACCTCCTGAAAGCCGTGGCAACCGCCAGAAAACTGCAGAGACAATGAAGCTCGACGAAGTTCCGGAGAAACAATTTAACTTTCTTGAACCCGCAACGAAATTAATCAGCAATGAATAGCGGAGTAGGAAAAATATAGGTAAACATTTGCGAAACTGTTCTTGTGTATTAGTTCCGATTTTTGGCACGGGCCAAAAGTTCCATGTACATCTATTGTTCTAACCTTGACCGGGGTAGGTGTTGGACATAGCGTCAAGGAGTCTCTCGACGAGCCGCGCTCGCTTCCCGTGGCCGAACACGACCAGTTGCGACCACGCCTGCGCGAGACGGTCCCCGGCCCCGCCCACTTCTAAGGTCTTTATTATCTGTTTACAAAAGGAAATAATGATTAATTAGTTATGTAAGTTGTAGTCGTGGTCGCATAAAGCACGACGTTCTTAATCGAAATATCTGTAAGGGGTTCAGGAATGTTTTTGCACAGTCAGGCGACAAAACTGAATATACGTTACGGAAAGTGATGCTCAAATTGTGCCGACCTGACCCGTAACTGATTCAGCAGTTAGAGAAGGAAGATGCCGATTGGAGTTATCCGATCGGCACGAGCTGAATTGAAGCCGAATGTGTAGTGTAGTAACAGCTTCGGACAAATCCAATGCCGAAGTAGCACCCCAAATATCTTAGGATGCAGATCATCATGACCTTTATTCCAATTTAACTAACGTGTATTCTTACATGACAATGACTAATTGAGTCTTCAGTTTGTTTTAAAATGGAAGAAAGAAACCATAACATTGCGTATTGATGCTTTGATTAACAGTAAACGACAGTGCCATCTACCAAGCGTGGTTTCAACTACAGAAGCAATTCGTCGCCAAACGATACAGATGCACACAGTACATCGATTGATCAAAGCGATGATTAACGTATAATTGAACATCTCTTCACCCAGTTTAGAAAGAGTATTAAAATAAATATTTTTGTTGACTAACAAAATTGAAAATCTTAAGTTAATCTATACTAATATTATAAAGCTGAAGAGTTTGTTTGTTTGTTTGTTTGTTTGTTTGTTTGAACGCGGTAATCTCAGGAACTACTGGTTCGAATTGAAAAATTATTTTTGTGTTGGTTAGCCTATTTATCGAGGAAGGCTATAGGCTATATATCATCACGCTACAACCAATAGGAGCGGAGCATCAATGACAAATGTTACAAAAACGGGGAAAAATTATTCTCTTTGATAGCTTCCGTTGCGTGCGCTGCGTAAACGGTTAAAGTTGCACAAATATAATGTAGCAGGGAATTATTCCTCTTAAAAAGGTCTCAAAAAAAGTCCGCGACGGCACATGCCTATCTTTTAAGGTTGACTCACAATAACCATTTTTATGATTTTAAAATTTGGTCAAAATTAATGTTTTATTTGCGAAGGTGTTTTTACCGACATAGTATTAATCCTTATCAAAATAAATATGTTAGTCATCTTTAGCATTCAATTGTGACCAAAATTGCCCTTTACACTATTCAATTTAGATGAATATCTTAGGAGATATCACAGTTTTAAAATAACTCCGCATCAAAATAATGACCCGCGCGCGCTGCGAGGCGGGTGTTCATGTTGTTGGGAAAACCAATGTGATTAGATTCAATGCACAAATATTGTGGGGAACTTAGAGAAGGTTTTAATTTTTGTTTCATGCTGTAATCAGTGCTCTCTATCAAAAGATTTATAAATTTAAAGTGTTCAAGAAGAACTTACCATCATTGTGTAAGATACATGCAACGACATCTATTGCACCAAAATGGTACTAATTAATAAAAATGTGCTCACAAGATAACTTTTAAATCGGGTCTGAGAGCAAAAAGTACTCTAGATTAGTCTACATGACGCTATAACCCTGTAGAGTGTGTGTTCGATCGCTTTACATGCATTATATTTTAACGGTTAAATTTCGTGCTCGATAGATGGCGCTATTAATTTCACTCCATTTTCTGAGTCGCGGTGTTAAGTTTTCCGTGAAAGAATGACCCTCGCCCGTGTCAAATGTCTGAAGCTTGGTTTATTAACCAACGAAACAAAAAGAGAAGGTTCTCAATTCGACGCGTCTATATTTTTTTATTTTATGTATGACCTGACCACGCATAACTTTTTACAGAGAAGTCCGATATACATGATCTTTTGTTTTTTAAATTGAGAAATCATGTTTGGGCTCATTTCCTGCACCTTGATGAGAACTTTAGATCTAGCTGGAGTATGACGTCATCGAAGGTCTGACGATGGAGACGGAAGGCACTTGCAAGAGGTCCTCAACAGTTTGCAGCAACAATAACGTGTTTGGGCTCAATTCATGCACCTTGATGAGAACTTTAGGCCTTGCTGAAGTATGACTGTCATCGACGGTCAAACGATAGAGACAAATGGCAGTTGCAAGCGGTCCTAAACAGTTTGCAGCAGGTATAATGTTATTGGGCTCATTTCATTCACTTTGATGAAAACTTTAAACCATACTGAGTTGTCAGTGTGACTTTCATCGAATGTCTGACGATGGAGAAGGAAAGCAGTTGCAAGGGGTCCTCAAGAATTTACAGCATCTATATCGTGTCTGGGCTCATTTCATGCACCTTGATGAGAACTTTACACCTAGCTGGAGTATGACTGTCATCGAAGGTCTGACGATGGAGACGGAAGGTAGTTGCAAGAGGTCCTCAAGAGTTTACAGCATCTATATCGTGTTTCGGCTGATTTCATGCACCTTGATGAGAACTTTAGACCTGCCTGGAGTATGTCTATCATCAAAGGTCTGACGATGGAGACGGAAGGCAGTTGCAAGAGGTCCGCAACAGTTTACAGCAGTTTTATCGTGTCTCGGCCCATTTCAAGAACTTTGATGAGAGCTTTCGTTCTAGCTGGTGTATGATTGTCATCGAGTGTCTAAAGATGAAGACGTAAGGCTGTCGAGGGTCGCGGGCCTGTGGACAGTGAGTAATGGGCTAGCTCGCCATCCGTCCGTCTTATGACGACAGGCCGCGGTGACGGCGTGTTCGTGTTCCACACGCGCCTCAAAGAGATGTCAGCAAACGGGAAGGGATCCGAGAGGAGCGAGGCCTGCCAGGGTTGCGGGACTGTTCGAAAGAGATACCGCGGCCCTGGAACGCAAAGGGCAACAGAAGAAACGTGGGTGGATTTTAGTCAGTACAAGTCTGACAATCCCTTCCGCTCCGTCCAGAGTGGGAGGGGTTATTTGATGATTATCCATCGGTAATAATATATAATAGGGATTTACTCCTTTTGAGAGCTTCCGTTGTGCGTGAACGGTTAAAGTTACGCAATTATCATGTATGTCGGAATTGTCCCTCTTAAAAAGCTCTAAAAAAATATCCGCAATGGCCATATGTCTAACTTTTAAGGTTGACGCACACTCTCTCTAACCTCTCTTTCTTTTATGTACGCACGCACGCAGACGAAGTTGCGCGGGTCAGCTAGTTATGTTATAAATTATGCACATAAATCTGTAGTCAGTAACATAATATTGTCAAAGTAACAAAATACCAAAACGATGTGTCATTGATATAATGATTACAATGTATTTTAAATATTTTGCATTGCCAATTTTATTCACATGAAAAATAAACTTTATGCGTAGCTATCGAGCTATAATTTCGACCACTACGTCAGATGTCAGGATGGCCGAGCGGTCTAAGGCGCCAGACTCAAGGTTCCCTTACTCACTGAACGTGAGTCGAGTTGTTCTGGTCCTCTCTGAGGGCGTGGGTTCGAATCCCACTTCTGACAAACTCTTTTGGCGTTTTTTATCGACTTTTTTTTTTAATGTTTTTTTTTTACGTTAGCCGTTTATATTATAAATAATAATGCGGCATATGTATATTAAGACGGCATGTATTTAAATGATCGTTTGAATTTTGCCAAAACAGCAAGCAAAAAAAAATCGAAACAGTCATCTTTTTTAATGATTGATCCTCTGTCTGACATATAATATCAAATCAATCGATATTTTAATGTTTAGAACTACGCAAAAAATGTTTGAGATGTAGAAATTACGTCTGATAGTTACTTGTTGGGCCCCAAAACTAAGAGAAATGACCATTAAATATCTAATATTTTGATACTTTTTTATATATTCATGTACACTGGCAGGCCTTACATGCACCCGTATATCGGGCCTGGGGCAGGTGAAAATGGAAAATAACCACCACAGAATTTAATATAATTTATAATTTTATATTGATTATTTGTATTGTATTTTAACGTATTTTTATTTTATATGTAGTGGTTGATTATTAATTTATTATGTATTAAAATTAACTCATTTTATTTTTGATTTGCTAACGGACACTCCGCAATTAATATTTTATTTGACGAAAAATGTTTGTATTCATTTAAATATTTTTTTGTGTGTGCAATTTAGTAATAGTATGATATTGTGTGGTTTGTATTTGTCTCTGATTATTTGATTTACAACTAACATTATTTTTAAATGTACTTACTAACCAAATTATGAATCTTTGTGTCTGATGCAAATAAATTATTACTATAAGTAATTCAATTTATCTAAATTACTTTTTTGTCTATTTAAATTTAATTTTCACCCAGAAGTCAAGGTCGAACAATTAATAAAAGTTTTGGAAGGTCAAATTAGGAATAAAATCAACTTCAAGGTAAATATAAAAATGTTGTACTATATCGTAGTCGACGTAGCCACGCTATGCGGGGCTCCTATTTTTGTTTGCAGGGTTTAAATTAACCTAACACGAAGGAGATGGCGGGGTCTTAGTTTACTCGGGATGCCCCAAGTCCCGAGCTCGCTTCGCTCGCTCTTGCCTTAAAGACCAATTACTATGAAAGGCGATTAAATATTATTTTTGTATACCAAATATTAATTCAGTATGTTACATAATTATAATGTTACCTTGATTGCAGTTCATTTATAATTTATCCGTAGATCTACTAATATACACGCAATAATTAATATAGATTAAACATAAAAAATACATCATTTGTTTTTAGAAATGTTCATTTACAATAGATCAATTAGATTTTAGAGGATAAAATAATATTATCCCTATATATTTAAATATATTTAAGTACTAAGGTACTGTTTGGATACAATATTTTGCCATTAAATTCTAAATGATCGTCTGAAAGGTTAATAAAATAATAATGAAGGCCTCTAAAACTTACCTCTTCCATAACTGTTGGTTCTGGAACATAAACGTTTGGTACCAAGGTGTCCAGCAGTTCTAGGGTTTTTTCGAAAGGTGCGTGCCTGTCAAGCAAAAGCATACACGATGTAATGTAAGAAATTGATAAACTTTACTACACATTATCACTGGTGAAACTTTCACATTATGTTGTCCGATGACATAAAAGATTTCAACTCACAGAAGAAAAATTATTACATGGGCACTAATAAAATGTTGACAAAAGGTGTACGGTTCAGCTTGGTCTTTCCTATGGAGAAGAGCCACCATGATTGCTCTTTTAAAATCATTTGGTTTAACAATATGTTCATGTTACAGCGTTAGTACTTAAGTATAAGAAGACAGTGTAAAAAACAAAAACGTAAAACAAGATTAAAAAAAAAAATAACAAGCATCTAGGAATCTAAAAGGCCTACAATTTTCAATGTTTCAAGGCCATAAGTGTTGTCAAGGAATGAGAGAAATAGAGATTCCAACAAATATTATTATATTGTATGGGAATGCTTCGCTACGGGAACACACAGTTATATTGATAGTTGGATATAACATGATTACCTGCAAGCAACTGTGATGTAGTGCCTGTAGTAAATACTTTCTTTGTATGCGTCTCCGACTAACTTGTAGTTGTCTCCTTTCATCAGTAAAGCGTGTAACCTTTCCGCCATTGTTATATTCTGAAAGTATTTGAAATTTAATTAGGTTTAATTTAATACATGACTACTGCACGAACACTAGGCGATACCTAAATAAATGATTAACTCTATTATTGCATCGCAAATTTGGATATAATGGAATTTCAACTTTTGGCGTTGAGCTGTATGTTGAGACTTTAACTGCTCGTTTTCACTAAAGTAATGATTTAAGTGGCGCCTAGTTTCGGTGAAAACAAGCATTTATTTTTTATAATTTTAACTCACCTGTAAGTGGTCACTGCAAACACCCATAGCAGTTATAAAGAAGTTGGTATCAGCTGGGTCTTTGGCATCTAAATGTTCCTTTTGTTCCAAGTCAGTTAGTATTGTCGATAGTATATCAAAACGACCCCCTCCTGCAAAGGCGAATATTTTTTTGGGAAAGATTTTTTACTTAGATTACTTCACTTCTCCTGTTATTAAAGGGAGCGATATCAAAAATAGAACACTGAACTACATCTATTTGTATCGAGTATAGCTGTTGCCCGCGGCTTCGCTCGCGTTTTCGTCGGAAATTATCCCACGGGCACGTTGTAAATATAGCCTATGGCACTCTGGGGTAATGTAGCGTCCTACTAGTGAAAGAATTTTCAAAATCGGTTCCGTAGATCCAGAGATTACCCCCTACAACCTCACAAACTTTACCTGTTTATAATATTAGTATACCCAAATAATATGGAGATGCTTCGGCACCTGCGGCCAGACAATATTAACTATTTCCCTACAAAACGAGCGTGTCATCGTTCACCCTCACTGTGATGTACAGAAACTGACGACGGCTGTGAATGACGAAAATGGCAGAACGCATTTTTGGCGTCACGAATATTATTAATATTGTCGTCTGGACGTTGCCGCGGCGATTCCGTGCTCGCTGAGCGCCTGACAACCCACAATGTAGGAAAACCCAAATAAATGGGATTATTTTTTTCAGACAGAAAAATATCTGGTTTTAACTTACTTTCTTTACAAAACAAGCAAAGCATGTAGTAGTACGCAGCTAGGCCGGGCTGTATGTCTATCCGTCTGAACTCTGCGATGATCTGCAGCGCCGTCTGCTGCAGAATCTTGCCGCCTCCCCAAGCAGACAAGGAGCGCAGGCATGCAGACAGTGTCTCGTCGTTTGGAGATATACCCTGGAAAATAGATTAAAACACTTACAATTTGGCATTCATTATGTTTTGCAGAGAAAGGAAAATGGAGAGGCTTCTCTCCACTTTCACCATGTTAGGAATGAAATTATCAGATTAGATAAAAACCGAAACCTAAGAAGGAAAACCAAAGTATCTGACATACTCGAAAAAATAAGATGGAAATGGGCAGGCCATGTGTGCAGGATGACCAATGACAGATGGACCAAGAAACCGACAGAATGTTTACCAAGAGAAGGACAAAGAAGTAGAGGTAGACTGGAAGAACGATGGGAGGACATATTTAAGGAAAGATGTGGACCAGACTGGAGAAGACAGACTAGGGACAGAGACCTGGAGGAAGCTGGGGGAGGCCTACGCCAAAGAGGCGACTTCCACAAATTATACTATTTATAGCTCGATTACCACTCACTGACTGACATAATTGTTCTCCCTGATGGTGGATGGGGAGGTAGGTATATTTTGACGGATTTGTGAAGAAATAACTCTCGCGAGTAGGGGAAATGTGCCAAACCCCCCCTTTTCGCCCCCCTTCCCCCCTCCCTATTGTATCTCGGAAACTAAGAGACCAGTCTTTCTTTTATTTACGGATTCGTATAGAAGAGGCTCGGAATAGTAAAAACCATTTTTCAAAATTGCCCCCCTTCTCCCCCCCTTTAGGCGGATCTCGGAAACTAAGAGACCCGTGTTCAGTTTTTTTTACGGATTCTTTTATAGGAGGCTCGGAAAAGTAAAAATCTTTTTTCACAACTCCCCCCTCTCCCCATCGTATCTCGGAAACTAGGACACGTAGCAGCTTTTAGATTTTTCGCTATTTTTTATTATTGAGGGTGTTGAAATTTGTATACCCTCCCCTCACCAACCTCCCCTAAAATTGAAAGGTAGCGAAACTGCGAGACCGAGTGGAGCGAAGGTTGAGTGGGTGAAGCGTCCCCCGGGTTATGTTTGACATTTTTACTAAATTTAGGGGTTTTAAAAGTGAAAGAAAAGATCTACCACCACAAGCACGCGAGGTGCTTGCACCTCGCGCAACGTCCAAATACTAGTTAAATATATAATAATGCATGAAAATGATAATTTATAATTTCTTTATTCAATAATGATACTAATTTAAAACTTAAATTCTACTTTTCTAAATATATTTATTAATTGTGATTATTTTAATAATTGTTAAATAGTGGTAGAGTTAGGGCTATTTTTATTTTATTTATTTATGTTTTGCAGTTTATTTAGCGAGGTTGAGCACAGCCCGCTATACAATACAACATTATTTCCCAACTTCAGGGAAAATGCCTCTTCTCATCTTTATGAGAAGAGGCATTTTCCCTGAAGTTAGAAGGCATGAGTATTGATCACCACTCTTGCTCAAGGCAGTACTTAATTTTGCTGAACATTACTTGTGTCTGTTCACATGCAATGGTACACTAGTGTTTACTTCAATTTGATAATTTAGTCCGCTATTTTGAATGTGTACGGATTTAGCACAATCGTTATCTGATCTGTAAGTATTTTTTTAAATATTGCAGACATTTATAAAATAAAGAATAGACATTTTTCTATTACTTTACATTTTCTCACCTGTTCATGCATCTCTCCTAATAGAGATCGAAGAGCTTCAACCCGCAGAGTGGTCCCTTCGCGCAGGAAGCCAACACAGGCTATCAGTGAATTATAGACCCTTGTGGATAGAGGAATGCCTTTCTCTATTGCCTCCTGGGTTAGCATGTGAGCTCTTTCTGCCTGAAATTATATTATGGCAAATGCTTTATACTCTGAAAACAGGGATGATTCCCGAGTAAAAATATATGATTCTATTTATTCCGTCAGTTAGATAATCGAAAAATTTTGGATACGTATTTTTTGTTTTATCAAATCAATAAAAAGAGACGAAGATAAAACGTATCAAATAATCGAAGTGGGGGCTTGTGACGACACTTGTACGTAAAAAGTGTACATACAAGTGACGTCACGCAAGTTTTCGACGCACTTAAAGTGCGTCTTCATTTTTTGTTTACGTGAAAAAAGAAAAACACGTTTCCAATATTTTTTGGAAATCTATCTGACGGACTAATTTGTTTTTTTTTAGTCATCTACCCTATTGTGACATTCTATTTAACTCTCAAAAGTTAAGTTGTAATTTATATGGGTGTACAATAAAGAGTACTCAATTTATCTATCTTAAACACAAAACCAAAGTCAAAGTTTCAAATAAAAATAAACTGTAAAAGAAAAACAGTATGAACAGTCTCCGTTATTTACTACTGATCATCTTTAAAACCAACTCTTAGAAGAGTTATAAATTGAGGATTAAGGTTATTTACCTGATAATACTTGGCCATGCCCTGAATCATGGCACAATATGCTTCCGGCTTTTTTGGGTCCATTGATTCAAAGATCTGATCAGCAAGTCCACCAAGTCTTGAAACCATCACATTAGAAGAATATTAATATTGTTTAAAAGAAATCTTAAACATAGTGCTGCCAATAACAGCACATTTCTAAATAGTTCCAGAATATTCAAGTTAATTAGTTACAAGTTTCCATTTGATTTGAGTAATACAGTAGTAGATAATTATAGTAATACTTATGTAGACCTGGGGGCCTAAAATGGACGCTTTAGCAGAATTATAATAGGATAATAATAAGAATAAAATTCGTAAAATGGTCACAAAGTGACAATTTTATAATATTAACTGCGTCTGTGACCATTTTAAGAATTAAGTGATTCATTTTATTATCCTATTATGATTCAGCGAAAGTAGCCATTTTAGACCCCCTGACGTCACAAGGCATTCTCTATAGCTTATCATTAACCATTAGGACTTTGGGTGGTTCACTGTCTCACTATTTTTCTCTTTAGCTAGAATACTAGAAAGTGGTGAAGTGGTAGAAATTTTTATGTTCAAGAAGTGTAGATTATCAAAGTAATCAGTTTGACTTGATTAGGTTATCTATTTTCTGATCTGCTCTAGGTAGGGACAACTTTAAGCAAAGCAGTCTCAAATGAGTACAAAATAAATATTTACTTCCAAGTGGCAGCTTGTCGATCTCTAGTATTAGCCGCAAACCACCTCTCCTCAAGCCACTCCATTGAATCAGGTTCCTTTTCATTGTAGAAACACAACAGTTGTAGGAACTGCAGCTTCAATTCATCACTCACTCCACTTACACCGCCTAGCAGTTGGAATATTGTTACTGAATCATCTATAAGGGCATTTTGTATAGTGTACTTCAAATCTTCCTCTGTGACCTGCAATAAGAGTTGGGTAATTGAGTTTATTAGATGCATTATGTTACCATGGTTACCTTTACAATTATTACTGTCCCCAATTTGTTGGGGAAAAATATGTTATATTAAAAAAACTCTCCCTTTAATAAAAGCTTACACAGTTCTTAGTGATACTAAAACCATTTCCATTATTTCCTCAGTGTAGTTAAACAACCATTCTACTGTTATACTTTTTGGTTCTCCTGTACTTAAATAAATAAAAACAATTAGGAAATTAAACAGATAAATAATGAATTTCCCATTTCCTACAATCAACCTATTAATTTTTACCTTACTAGCATCATTATAAATAGGTTTTGGCGAGAATGCTTCTATCTTGGGATCTGCATTAAAATATGGTGTTTTCATCTTGGTGGGCGGGTCCCATACTCTTGTGGTAAATAGCTCAGCATGTTCATCACGGATCCAGGCTGCGGCTTTGCGTCCAGCTTCCGCTGATAATGCATAGGATCTCTTGCGGAAGTTTGACAGTGGTATTAAGTATGGGTCATCATGATATCTGTAAACATAATTTGTTTATGTAATAAAAATTGAGGAATTATTGAAAAATTACGAATTTTTATTCTTTACTTAGGAATAAGGTGTGATAAAATAAATATTATAAGTACTTGTAGTGTGCAGCTGTTGGGTCAGTACCAACAGTGGCTGCTAAAGCCTGCAGAAGGTCGGTAGGTCCTCTGGGTTTGCGAGGAGGAGGTGAGATTCCATCGCTGGATTTACCACTCTGAGGAAGCTTCTGCCCTTCCACAGATGTTAGTGAACGACAAAGACACGCTAGCCTTGTCCATTGTCTGTAAATAAACAAATTTTATGTAATTAAAAGGTAATTTTATTTACGATCTCTAACCTAAAACTCATGATTGGCTTACCTTGGAACAATAACGTTTGAATACATTGATGGTGTATTTTAAGCAAATATGTGTGTTACTATTTCTAATTATTCGCTATAGTTATCTATTATGAATGTATTCAATTAAACTGGCAAGTAAAGTATTTAACAATATTAGACATACACATAACCTCAATTCTAAATGTCACTGTCATATTTTTAGATTTTGTTTTGACGTTTAAGGTAGTTTTTTTTTTGTAACTTTATCCCGAAGGCAAGGCTTAGTCTTTCGACAATAATATTGCCTCGTCTTAGGTGTTTACTGCCATCCTATTAAATTGCAGTGTCTGTTTGTAATTTCAAAATAACAGATTTTTACTGAATGCTTAAAAGTAGGTATATAAACTTATAACAAAAACAAAATCGTTTAAAGTTTTGTCTGTCTGTATAATCTAGTTAATCTCCGAAAGCGCTGAACCTATTATGACGGGACTTTTAATATGAAATAGTTAACAAAATCCGATTCAAACAGGGAAGTAAAGTTTTGTAGTAATTTCACGCGGACGAAGGTTTCGGGAAATAGGTGGTAACAAACCATTAGAGTTCATTTTCATTTGATTGAAGCAAAATCTGAAATATTTTGCGTAAATCTAGCAGCCTGATTCATTGGATATTGATCTAATTAAAACACAGATCTAACTGATTCAACGTCTAAAGACACTCTTTTAAGTTTGACAGGGATTAGTATTTTTTAATGCCTGTGAAGCTCTAAGAGCGTCTTTATATTTCTAAGGCCTAGCTGCGGTTTAGGCATTACATTAGGCTGCTGTTTAGCTACAAGCTTTATACACAGTTATACATAGATTCTGCGTTTAAATTCTTAGGTAAAGTTTTACAGCTGGAAGGGTCTACGGATGATTCTATTTTTAATAATTATAAAGATTTTATGGAAATAAAACACATTTTTGTATACTTACGTCTCTTTTATTTAAAGTATAAAACAAAATTAGTTAGATTTCGTCCCAGGTAGAAGATGTTCTTGTTCTCATTTTAATACTCTTTATTATTTAAAACCGATTGTAGCAAAATAATAGAACATAGCACTAAAAATGAAATTTTAGAATTGCTCGATGTTTCGCCCGATACTCCTTCGCGTTCAGTAGGTGTTTGTTCTACCACTACCACGCTATGATGAACATTTGTTTTAGGAGTTATACAAGTAAATAAAGTACTATTAACACAAGCACCTGCAGTAGAATTAAAGAGCGTATTTGGCGGGCATCCAACTACTCTAGCTGTGCCTACGCTGCTCAAGCCTTCGATACAGGCAACATACGAAGAGCAATCAGTACTTTCAGGAACGGCGAAGTTCCCGATGCTAGAGCAGTTAAAATCCGGATAACATTTATAATTTGTTGCATTCGTGCATTGTTCTTCTAAGTGGCTGTAGACAGATCCCATGGGACAATTGAGCTTGTATTGGGTGAAGTTCGTCAACCCGCCCAAGAGACACATTGTATAGCCCCGACATTCAGCGGTTTCATCGTTCGGGAATCTTCCTCTCGCCGTACATTCAGACGCTTTGCTCACCCCGTGACATAATCCCTGTAATAAGAAATGGGTCTTATCAGTATCTTACAAATTACCCGGTATCTCTATTTAAGACTTTAACAGCGTTTCAGAGAAAGATAACAAGTTTAATGAAAACACGAAGAAGAGTGAAGGCCTCCTATGCGTTGCATATAGTAGATAAGTAGATGAACCATATTAAAAGTTGACCGTCGAACAATTTACCAAACTTATAACATTATCATTCTCTATTTTAAAAACAAAGTTTCCTCCAATTTCCTCCGTAAATGAAGACAAGTCAAAAAGCATATAATCGCCAAGACAATATTCACTCGGGGATTAGGAATTGTCTCAGTAGACATTTTGTAGTACCGAATTATTAAACATGTGCACTTACAACGAATAATAAAACAACACAAAAGTATTTCTTTTCCATTGTACAAAGGTCAATCACACCACTGTATAAAAATGATATTTCAGCAATAAAAATATTTTATTACAACAGCTATTTCATAATTCACGACTGTGAAGTTGTCTGATTAACTAGTTTTATGAGTATAATGCTACTCGGCTACAAAGTTATGGAGACTAAACTACTTGTACCCGTTTGTGCCCATAAATAGAGCTGTGTCCTACACTCGGCTATCGATATAACTGTTTCATAAATAAATAAATAACATCACACCTGTACTTCCCCGGCAGATTAATCAGAGGTGTACATACATAGTACACCCACGTTTCGTCATAATTAGGAATGTCCCGAATAATAAGGGGGAGCCCAGCCATCGTAAAGCCATCAACCGAAAAAAAACGTGATGGAAAAATCAATCTCTTCCTGCCTCATCAATCTTTGCCTGAACTGGCGGAAGCTAGTTGTACCCAACTTCTGGAATACTAATATGATGACTTTAGAATTTTCCATGACACGCCACGTGAAATGTACCTAGGTACACCTCAACACATTTTTTTTTTTTTTTTTTTAATCGGTTGGTAAATCCTCAAATAACCCCTCCCGCTCTGGGCTGAGCAGGAGGGAGTGTCAGACTTTTACTGACTAAAACCCATCCATGTTCCTTCCTTTGCCCTTTGTGTTCCAGGGCCGCGGTATCTCTTTCGAACAGTCCCGCAACCCTGGCAGGGCTCCTCAACACCTGGTATTAACTAGTCCCTCGACCAGTTTCAATGTTTGTTGGCTATAAGCGAAACGTCTGAATACCGCTAAGTAACACGTCGTCATTATGAGGCGTCGTAGAACTCCTGACGAAGACATGAACCGGCAAGCGTGGTAGGTCGTCCTGGGACTATATGGAGGGAGGTTATACGCGAGGTGGCTGAGGATGTTACATGGTTGCGATTGGAGCACCTACTGTATCTAGCAACAGTACCGGCGGCGGCGTTAGGTCCACTGACGTCCTGGGCAAGAATATTGTGGCACCCACTTCCTTTAGCGTCAGCTCCAGACCTCGGCGCCTCGCCAGATTTGGCGCCCCAGGCCGTCGCCCCATCGCGACCCCGCTAACTCCGCACTATTTTGCAATTTATAGCTGTTGGCTGATGATGAAAAGGAACCTATAGGATGTCGATAAATATTTGCCAATTAATTGTATTGCAGTACTAATGAATGTCGCACCTCTATGTTGTTGCGAGATAAAAATGATAATATTGTTTGATTTCAACTCTACTTTATCAAGATGCTTACTAGGTACGCTTGTTAATGGTAAAACCGTGTGTTCTCTTAATGGCGGATTTTTGTTTGCTTACAGCTCTTTGAAGAAAGCGATGAATACATAGGTCAGGAATGCTAGGTTGTCACGTGGTTTCCGGATTTGTCGAGGATGCAGCCTTGCTGCCCGGTAACATTACACTGCGATCACTAATTCGTCCGCCAATGTGCTGATTTTTGTAATATGCTCCCAAATCGACAAAATAACTGGCCCGCCTGCTAAAGGTGCCAACGCCATCTGCTGTAGCTGCTCTGTGGGCTCCTTTTAGTACCTAATATTTAATAGTACATTGTTACCCTAGGGGTGAAAGTAACTTATTTATTCCCGAGACGGGGGCGAGGGCGCCAATAGTTCGAGGGACATAAGTCGGGAGTCTTTAATCCGAGGTAAACACTGCGCTTTTCATTACGAATACAAGGAAAGTAAAAATAAAAACATGAATTAGCTAAAGAAAAAATGAGTGCATTTTATTTTTCATATTCAACAACTTCGGTGAGATATTTATTTAAAGTTTATGGTAAAATTAAAGCAATTAGTTCTCTCCGGCTACGTTGATATTTGATATTTTCAGGGAAACTTTCGAATTTTTAGATTTGGATCTATATGCATCAGATTGCCTTTTGAGAAACGATGTTAGGCTCTCGAAACGCTCTAAATGTACATTGTGTTTAGTATGTACTTAATGTACGTGTTTGACGGCACGGTTGGCGCAGTGGCTGAGCGATTGGCTGCTGCGCTGCGTGTCGCGGGTTTGATCCCCGCACAGAACAAATATTTGTATGATGTACAGGTAGTTGTTCCGGGTCTGGCTGTTTGTGTATGTCAGTTTAAATGTTTGTAAACGCACCCACGATACAGGAGGAATTCCCAGTGGGGCAAAGTTTAAAAAAAAAATGTCTTTAACATAGCATACACGCTCCATTACTGTTGAACGTTTGTACAAGTAAATTTTTGTTTTAATTTAGGTGGTAAAAGGTTTTCCACTACTGCTTTAGCCTCTTCCTTTATGAAATCAGACGTTAAATTCATATCTGAATCAGATGAACTCATTGTGTTAATACAAATGTCTGCTATACGGAAGTATAGACAAAACTCTACAGTTTGAAAAACCAAATTAAGATCGGATTGCCGCTTTCCCTATTTTGTTTTGTTTTGGTTAAATTAGAACAATTAGTTGCAGTTAGTTAAAGGTTCTCTCCGGGAATGTTGATATTTTCTGGGAAACTCTTGAGAAGTGAAAACATTGGAATTTTTAGATTTAAATTCATCAGATTGACTTTTGAGAAACGATGATAATCTCTCGAAATCCTTTATATGTAGGTATATTGTGTTTAGTATTTAATGTTGTCTTTAACATAGAATACATGCTCCATAATGTTGAAGGTTTGTGTAAGCCTTTATTTTGATTTAGGTGGTAAAAGCTTTTTCACTACTGGTGTAGCCTCTTCCCTTATGAAATCAGACGTTCAATCCATATCTGAATCAGATGAACTCATTCTGTTAATACAAATCTCTGCTATTCGGAAGTATAGACAAAACTCTACAACTCAAAAAACCAAATGAAGATCGGATTGCCGCTTTCCCTATTTTGTTTTTTTTTTTCTGTGGCTGGCCAGCTATTCAGCCATTATTTTTCATTTATATCATTGTAAAAATGGAAAATATATTGCCCAAATCTATGTTATTTTAAAGAAATAGTTGAAACTACATTTTAATAAAGTCATTTAAAACATATAATTTCTTTAATTTATAATTAACTATAGATTATTTCAATTTTACTTCGCGCTGTAATTGAGTGGCTGTACAGAAAGCTGGAACATTGTTCAATAGAAATGTGAAATTGGTGAAAATAGAACTAGTTTTTTTAAAATAATTTGACAGTTGTCCGTTGAAAACGATTCTCCTTATGGATGCAAAGTATTACTTTCAACCCGATCCTTGGGCAACTTCAGACCGACTTTCTGAGTATGAGTAATGAAAAATAATTTTACGTAAAATTAGCAAAAGAAGTTTCACAGATTGAAAATAAAAGAGGTAGGTACAGACGCCAGCACCCAAACCGAAACTGTGCAAATTTTCCCAATCAACCTTGAACCCATGGCATGAACCTAAAACTTCAGCAATAAAGTTGAAAATTTGACGGATTGTAGTAGCTTGATGTGCTGGCGTCTGTACATTATAAACAGCTCTAGTTTAAACTTCATTTTATACCAGCAATGTAGCTACATAACTACTATACCACATATTCTCATTTAAAATCACATAGCATTTATGTATCTCGTCACAATTACTAGACGAACTTCCTTTGTCTGAGGAAAAGTCATCTTGAAGCTTCATTAAATTGGGCTAATTAGCACTAGGTATATTAAAGCTCTGAACGTTCCAGAGAAACTTTTCGGATATTTTTGCCCAACGTTTGTCTTTATGTCTTTTTATGTATGTACTTCTAGTCTTACACAAGTTAGCCTGAGTTAAGAGAACTAGTCATTTTGGTACCTTCAAGGTACACATCTAGGTCAATAATGAATTTTTATTAAACCTGAACCTTGAACAAGTATGTAGGCTGAACAAAAAAATGCCTGAAATACAGGGAAATGGCAGCAAACAGATAAAATTGTCCACAAAGTGTCCATTAGCTGTTATCTAGACGATTACATTAATCTCATGGAGCCTATTAACTTTATTAACACTTGTTTGGTATCAAAGATAACGTGTAGTCAGTTGTCAGACTTGTATTCACTAAACCATCATGAAGACCATGATTGCTGTTCTAGCGGTCATTGTAAGTCCTTGCTATTTAAAATACTATGTTTTTCAGTAGAAAAACCCAATTGATCACCGCTCTTTGGTAAACGGTAACGTACATTCATATAATATAGGTACAGATCTCTAGTAGAAAGCCTGCACCAGCAGTGCTCCATTTAGAAATACCATACCATACAACTAGACTATAGCAGTTCACAACTGGACTTCCAAGCTGTGCCACAAAACCCTTTTTTGTTTTTTTTTCGCATGGGATGTCATCAAATAGCTCATCTCGCTCTGGGCGGAGCAGGCCCATCCATGTTCCTTCATCGCCCTTTGTGTTCCGGGGGCGGGCCCACGGTATCTCTTTCGAACAGTCCCGCAGCCCCGGCAGGCCTCGGCGGACCCCTTCCTTTTGCTGACATCTCTTTGAGGCGCGCGTGGAACACGAACGCGCCGTCGACACGGCCTGTCGTCATAAGACGGACGGACGGCAAGCTATCTCATAGCTCATCGTCCACAGGCCCGCGCCTACGGTGGCCGGGGGCCACCACGTGGCGCCCGACACCCGGTGCGTCTCCCGCGGCGGCTGGGACGTGAGGTTCTCTCCCTCTCACGTTCCGCCACCTCCTTTGCTAGCATGACTGCTCCGCAGAAGGAGGTAACGGCGTCCCATTCCGTCTCGCTCCGGACCATGGATTGAACCAAGGCCGGACGCAAGAGGTACCACAACACCCTGACTTCCACTTCCCTGCATCCAAACTGACACAACCAGGTCCTTTTAGCGTATCTATCTGGAGGGCTTATGGGACATGTTTTGAAAATGAACTCTTTTTGATTTTGTGCTGTCATGCATATTAGTTAGTGCTGTTGCCTGACACTGACCAGCAAATTGCAAAAACCGTATACGATTTGAATTTCGCGGGTTACCGTGGCGCTAGAAACTCTTTTTTGTGTGTTTATACAGGCGGCGTGTTTCGCGTGCCAAGTCTACACGACCGCGAACTGCACAGCCACTGTTCCGGGTCGCTACGTGGAGCCCAGAGACATGACCTGCAAGAACTACACCTTCTGCGTGTACATCAGCGCCAACAATAGCTACCTTTTTTTTTTTTTTTTTTCGGATGGGAAATCATCAAATGACTCCTCCCGATCTGGGCTGAGCAGGAGGGAGTGTCAGACTTTTACTGACTAAAACCCATCCATGTTCCTTCATCGCCCTTTGTGTTCCGGGGCCACGGTATCTCTTTCGAACAGTCCCGCAGCCCCGGCAGGCATCAGCCCTTGCGGACCCCTTCCTGTTGCTGACATCTCTTTGAGGCGCGCGTGGAACACGAACGCGCCGTCGACGCGGCCTGTCGTCAAAAGACGGACGGACGGCGAGCTAGCCTATAGCTCGCCGTCCACAAGCCCGCGCCTACGGTGGCCGGGGGCCACCACGTGGCCCCCGACGCCCGGTGCGTCTCCCGCGAACAATAGCTACCTGACCTACAACTATAGTTGTAGGCCGTGACAACTACCTATAATGTATAGTACACACATATATGTGTGTCCCACGACGTTACTCTTCAACCCTAATGCTCGACTCTGTACCACTAACTACACTTGTACTACCACTGCTGGTTAAAGAAAAAACAGTGTCTGGCTGTAAATATAGCACTTCGTTTTTTTTTAATGTTGACTTAGTACAGCGAACCGTTACGACCAGAACGTTATCCTGTGCGACAGTTTCGAGCGGAGCGCCCACTATCGTGTTAGGTGTTATTAGTTTACTTTACGAATTTATATTATAATGTATACCTATCTGTATACAGAGTGAAATTTTTCAACGCCACCTGGAGGGAAAGTACTCTAAATAGGTACTGGAGATAGAAATTTTACTCAAAGGAAACATTCCTTTTTTTTTTTAAAGAAATAAATCTGCATTCAAAGACTTTCAAAAATTCGCTTGCCAAACTCGGGAATCGAACCGGCTAAATTCCAAAAAAAAAATAACATCCTGTACTTTTATGACATCAATAGATAGGGTCAATCATAAGGATTAAATCTCTCAACAAACATGAAAAATTAAATGAAAGGAAAACCGTGATCTAATAAAGTCAATGGTTTAAGAAAACGCTCTAAACTCAAAGGTCCATCCGATTACTTGTGTTAGTACTAACCAAACTTCGTTTATCATGTTTTTTTACTAGTAAAGATACGTTAAGATATTCAACAGTTTTATTTACACGCCAAACCTCCAAATTGTGAATTACTGATAGAGTATCACTTAAATCAACAATTGCTCTCTTTGTCTTCCATGTAGAATGTAGACGAATAATTTATAGCCCAGTTTAAATCGACGCTAAAAAATCCTAAAATCGCAAAGCATGATGTAGAACCCGTATTTTTTATATGTTGTATAAATCAGTTAGGGTGATGTGAATCTAAATGTCTTTATCTAGATAATGAATTTTAATTGTCGAATTGTTGTTTTTTTGAGTATTAGAGGAAAACGCGAAAAAAGTCCCAAAATTTCGCAGTTTATCGCGTAGTTTCCACATCACCCTCTGATTGATACAACATATCAAAAATGCGGAACTGCATCATGCTTTGCGATTTTAATGTTAATTTCCACTGAGCTATTAAACCATCTTACATCTGAGTCACACCTCATATAGACTTAGGATTAATATGAACATAGTGTAAATGTCGCAACTTTCATGGTAAATTCGACAATCACTGAATTACCTAGCTGCTGCACTGGTCAGCTGTCTGAAGAAAGACTAAAGCTGTGGCTAGATAGTGTGTTCCTATTCATCCCATTCGTTCCACCTGCTAAGAATCTCCCACCTGGACAATGGCCTTTGATAACCGAAGTCTGTGAAGAGACTTTTGACAGACTCCGGCAAAGGTTGGTCGAAGCAAGGAAAACTTGTTCCGGTGAAGAAGCCTGGAGTGAAAATATGGTGCAGTCCCACAAACAATTTGACACATGATATCGTATCCTATGTGCCCTGGTGCCTGCACATTACAGGAAGTAATGGACGCTAGTGATAGCGCCGAACTCATTGCTACATTCTGGGCCGACTCGGTACTTATAGATTGCCATCGTACATACTAAGAAGTTAAAATGGCTTCAGACAATTCAGACTGGTTTTTATGGCACCAATGCCCGTTGTGTCTTGACTATGTTTGATATTAAGCATAGTTTTATTGGTAAATCTCAAAAATATAGGTATCGTAAGTAGTGGAGCAACATTTTTCTTTAACTTCATCGTCGCCTGCCCCAAGAATAAACAAGCCTATACAATAATATATAGCCTACTTATACAAGAAACATAGCAAGCATCGAAATAAATGAAGTAACTATAAATGTTCTGTGTTTAGATAACTATATTTTTTACGTGTAATACATTCCCAATGTACTTTCCAAAATTTATAAATTAAAATAACCTAAAGTAACTAACTTATGAATAAACTTAAAAAATGGCGTCAAAAAACTTCTCTTCAACGCAGTCAACTGGTGTACCCAAGAGACTGGCGACTTTGCCACGTTGTATGGCAATGCTAAGGCTTTGGCCAAGGTAAAAGCCAGCCCTTGGGTCACGCGAAGTGTCAACTAAGCGTTTGGAAATGTCCTTGAAAAGGCTGAGCACTTGGACCCCACGGACCTGGAGTTTCAACCCCAAACGGCTCGAAAATATAGTTACCAATAAGGTTACTATATTTACGCCGCTTGAGGTTCTCTGCAGCCGCAGCGGCAGCGCCAGCACAGCACGATGAGCCTGGAAGATGGGACGGCGCAAGAGTATCGACGCAAGTTACGTCCCACACTAAAGGCCTACCCATCTTCCAAGGAAACAAATGTACTTTCCTGGTTCAATTGACGTGATCAAAATCCACCTTAGCATGCTGGTTGTAGGACTTATAGGTCTTAAAAACTTTGGAATGAAATCTTAAAATTATACCTAGGAATTTTACTCAAATGCGACTTCATACGTAATTGCTACGATTAAACTATGTATGTGACACAACTGCATGGTGTGGTTTTTCCGTTCAAGTGAATGTAGGTATTTTCCTGCCAGTGTAAATGTTGATACCTGTGTAGGTACAAATGAATGATCCCAAGAGTTATAAAGCTTATCTTGATTATGTTTGTGTGTGATTGTTGTAACTCTAAATTATTCGTGCAATGCAGATGCGTTGCGGCATGCTGAAATTTTGTGCTTAGCATGTTTTAGTGTTCTAGATCCAAAAAATATTATACATGGTAACATGATCCTATAGCAACTCTGTCTGCCTGTTACCATTTCACGCCAAGTGCTGAACAGATTTCGATGAAGTGTGGTATATCGGTAAACCCGAAATGACCTGGGCTAACACATGGGATACTGTTTTTTATCATGGTAGTACCTACTTTGTAAAATCCGAGTGGTCGAGAAGCCGCGGGCAAGTAACAAACATAATTGGGAAACGAAATGGTTCTAAGATGTTTAAATTGATTGATGGTTACAATGCAGCTGGAGTAGAATAAAACTATATCTAAAGAAAAGAAAAGAAAGAAAAATCGTTCGTTAATCGTTCGTATCTGTTCCTTCTAGACATACGTGCTCCAGCCTAGTCCACATCATCGCTTCACATTTGGCGAGTTGCGGCCAAACAAAAGCATGTTCATCAAAAAGACGAAAAGTAGCGGGTTAGGTGCAGTTCGATCAGATTTTACTGCATTGGTGTAATCGGTATGTGAGAGTGAGAGGATAAAAGAATAAATAAAATAATAATGGCTAGTGCTATCAATTCAATTCAATTCATTTAATAAGTTAGATAAATAAAAATATCCATAACGTCAATCACAAAATCGACAAAACAAAACTATTAGATAACATAATTATTCAAAATCAAAATATCCGTTTGTTGCCCGTGGTACATAATAATAGATCACTGCTGGGCTAAGGCCTCCCCTTTGGAGTCGAAGTACAGCTATCACATCGTCGTCGTCCATTGTTATTTTGGTATACCGTACACAGTACCTAGTAGATATGTATAACTATCCTACACACGCGTCACGTAGCCAACTGTCTTAACTGAGAGTTTATAGCAAAACTGTGCATGAAAACCCAAACCCCTAACCATTAGCCTTCACATAGGTCACATTGAAGCAACAAAAATGCTAAATCGATTCAATACATTTTTGATAATTAAACTAACGGCTAAACAGAACACTAGTTTCGTCTGTTGCTAAAACCAGCTGCGGCCGGTCGTACCGCGTCCAGCAGGTTTCCTCTTAATCACCTAAGTGTTTTCCACAGGGCTTTTCCAAACTGCAGAACAATACCTTGTCCTCCACCTTCCGCATCCAGTACACCGTCGCCACTCCCGGATCCTTATGCCCTAACGGCCTATGTTGCGAGCAATATACCCATGATCTATGTTGCGAGCAATATACCCACTGCAGTTAGCTGTTCGGGTATACCGAGACAACTTGGATGATTGCTATTCGTATTGTCTCGGTAATAATGGCCATGGGTCTTCTGTGAATCTCTGCTTTTCTGAATAGGCCACGCAAGGGAACTGTAAGTATAGCCACAGATTACTAAATAGTTACTTGGTATAAGCCCTCTCCCTGATGATACATTCGTATATATATCTATTAAGAGGAAATTCGGTAGGTATTTGAAGAAACTATTGCTGTCCCTCTACGAACGCGATTTCGACATTGGTGCGATAAGGACAACTACAGATCCGACAAGTAAAAAGTCATAATTCGAGGTTTGGCTCTCGACTATTTCCTCCTCCAATATTCGACCAATTTAAAATATATTTCTTATACTGAATAAGAAGGATATTAACTGTGTCCCTATGTTTTTCTTTTTTCATTAATAGTTGTCAAATTTGTACACTAGGCCTCTGTTGACAGCGGTCGAAATTGGCGTTTTTTTAGCATTTTGTATAGGTTTTAGTGCTGATACAGATTATGTATCATCAAAAAGGAAAACATAGGGACATAGAAAAGGTTGATATTTATTTAACTGTAAAAAAACATAGCTCTACAGTCATAAACCAGAAAGAAAACAGGCGAGAGCGTTTGTACGGAGAAAAGACCACCCGCATTTCCTCTTAAGTGAATACGAATATTGCTTTAGGTTAATTGTATGATCACGTCACGGAATGAACTCAAGTTTAGTCATTTTAGTGGAGTAGGTTGTGTCCGTGCTGGAGGAGATAATCCATCGGATAATCCAACAATTTGGAGACAATCCGATTTAATGATTTTATACAGTTCTGTGTGTCCAAGTTTACAATCATTGATGGTATAAAGCCTGAATTTCCAAACAAGTTTATTCACAGCACGAAAATGGCTAAACAGATCATCATTATAGTTTTGGTGAGTATCTTTTTCTCAAACTGTTTATTTATATTGGGCTGTAAGGTTTGATAGTGTAAAACTGTTCATATAATTATTTTCGTTTATTTTTATTTTAAAAGAGTGCCAAGGATTGATGCCGATATGTCTATAACCACGGTTGTTTTCTAGGTGCTGACTGTGTGCGCGTGGCAGGCGCAAGCTGTTGTGAACTGCACGGCCACCGGAGCTGGACGTCAAGCGGACCCTGCAGACGCAACCTGCAAGAACTACACCCTCTGCATCTACGTCAGCAGCACCAACACCTATTTGTCCTATAACTACGTGTGCCCCACGACCTCTCTCTTCAGCCCCACCCTCAGACAGTGCACATCCAACTACACTTGCTCCGCCACAGCTACCAACCCCACAACTTCCGTCTGCACAGCTGATGGCTTCATCGCCGATCCCAACTCCTCAAACTGTTCTTCTTACATACAATGTGTCAACATCGACGGGACCTATTCCGAAACCACGTTCACATGCCCAGCTTCTACGTTCTACAATCCGAATACGACTCTTTGTGATGCTTCTTACAACTGTACTAGCACAACCACATTCTCATGTACGACAACCGGCAGATTTGCCAATACTGCTGATACTACCTGTCAAACCTATTTCTACTGCGTACTTCTGAGTGACGGGACGTTTACTCAGTACAATTACACTTGCCCTAGCACTTCATCATTCAATCCTGCATCGGCACTGTGTACTGCAACTTATACATGTACTAATTGACACTGTTAAATGGTTTGAGGGGTCATCAGCATCATCGTGCATCGTGAAGGAACAAATGAACCTATTTTTCTACCTGTAAACGGGTGGTGGTATATAGGGTGACTGGTAATTAGTGACCGATAATTAAACACGTGATTGTACTCATGATAACAAACAACTTTCCCAAAGAGAAAAAAGTGAATGCGTATTAAAAATATGTTTTTTACATATTTTTAATACGCATTCACTTTTTTCACAATAACATAACAGCCGTATGAAATTCGGTTTGCATACCCACTGTTGCACGGTACGATAGTAATGAGATAGAACGGCGTCAGCCGGCAACAGCTGATAGGTCACAGACGCGCGCGCGCGAATTTCATACGGCTGTTGTGTTATTGTAATATAAGTGAATAGGTATTAAAAAAAAATGTTTCTTTGGGAAAGTTGTTTGTTATCATGAGTTTAATCACGTGTATAAGTATCGGCCACTAATTATCAGTCACCCCATATATTCATGTATGTTTGTTAATCATTATACTCATTTCCATGTTTTTGTTTCAAGAATTGACGAATATATTCAATGGTCTATATTATTTTGTGTCTTTTACTTGTCATCAGTACTAACTACACGTATACGTACACGTGTGTTCAGCAGTGCCGGTTTTAGCACTACCAGCGCCTTGGGCGAGATCTCTACGGCGCTCCCTAACTGCAATTCAAACCCATTAGTCCAGTCACTTATGAATGCATAAAAAAAACCCGGCCCAGTGCGAGTTGTACTCACTCCCACACAGGGTTCCGTAGAACCAAACAATATAATAAAAATATTTTGAAGGCTCATTCATAATATTTTGTACTGTTAAACATTCAACAGCAAACCTAAATTTGTTTTTCATAGTTTGTTAATGAAAAACAAAGTTACTGCTGCAGTTTGATGAAAAAGTCCCATACCTCAAAAACTAAACATCAAATCTTATTCAAATCAATTTTGGTTGAAAGTTTTATTTACGTTCTACAATCTTACATTTTTTAAGATTTTTCCTCCCCTTACTTTATAAATTTGAGGGCGCCCCCCTCTAATTTCTAAAGTAAGGGGAGGAAAATTCTCATTTCGCGGGGGGGGGGGGGCACATTTTACCTCTTTAGAAGTGTCTATCTTTCAAACGATTCACTTTGAGAAAAAATGGTTTTAGGAACTTCAATATCATTTTAAAGACCTAAGTATCATAAACACCCCTGCACGTATACGTTTGATGAAAACTATATTTTTTATTTTTGTATGAAAATCGTAAAGCGGTTCACAGAATACATCTACCTACTAAGTTTTAACTGTGTAGTCCTAAGAGTTTCAGCATAAAGTGGCTGTGACATACACGGACAGACACACAGACAGACATGACGAATCTATAAGAGTTCCGTTTTTTGCCATTCGGCTACAGAACCCTAAAAATGGGTCAACCTAAGAATGAGAGATAATAAGCTGTAAACTCATAAGCACCTTAATTTTGGTGTTCAAAGTTGTCTCAAAAGTCTCATAAAATCTCGTGTCTGCGTCGTAAGTTATTCTAGGTCAAACGTTTCAAAAATGAGTTTTTCGCGATTATATCGGTTTCTATAGCTCCAATGATGTTAACATTTATAATTTAAAAAAAAAAAAAAAAAAAAAACAAAAACGCCTGCCATATCAAAAAGTGAATTAAAAAAGTGAACTGAAAAGTAAAAAACAAGTTACAAGATTTTAGTGTTAAATAGCCACAAGGTAGGTACTAAATAGATTATAATATTTACTGCGCAATTAAAACCCCATTGTACCCAAAAGTGGAAAAAAGAAAATCAATCTTTTCAGCGAAGTCGGGGGACATGTAACGAACTTTTCCAAGGAACCGTCCCCCGACTGCAATGGAAAGATTGGTTTTCAGTTTTCCACTTTTGGGTACAATGGGGTTTCTATTCCACAGTAAATATTATAATCTATTGTTATATTATTATAATATATTTAACTTGTTTTCTACTTTTCAGTTCACTTTTTTAATACAGTTTTTGAAATGGCAGGCGTGTTTTTGTTTTTTTTTTTAATTATTTGTTTTTTATTTTATACGTTTTAGTGATAAAACAATATTTTCATTCTAGTCCTAAAAGAGATAAGTCGTTGATCAAAATGCGAAGTATCCTGAGGATTTTTTGAAAGGTGTTTTTTAGTGCCAAAGGGTGGAAGAGACCCTTAGCGAAGCCGAAAGGCACTTATGTTCTCCCCATCATAGTGTTTTCTTTTGGTTATGGGCCATACCTGGCAACCTTTTAGTTAAAGATCCACCCATGACCCGTTTACTATTCAATCCATCCATCATCACAATGTTTTGAGTGCGCTTCGTTGAGTTTTACAACAAAAAGTGATTTTTCACCCCGAAAAAAAGTCGTTTACTTGCAATTTTTTTTACGTAGGGTTACTTATTTTGATGTACATAATACATGGTTGGCGGCTTAGTCAAGGGTCGGTCTACACCTTATATAAGCGTAACTGATCGTTAGATCATCTATTGTGACAATAATAATAGTCCTTTGTTTTTCGAGAATCAGAATGAAGTGCAAGTGTAAGCGTTTTCTTCTCAAGTAGTCATTACCACGATACCATGGTGGCAAGTATCTTTATTCCTTTTCTGGTGAGTTTTTATTTTATTTATTTATTTATCGTTGACGTAAGGCCCCTAAGATATAGGCTATTATGCTTTATATTTAAAGTTTTTTACAATAGACTGGAGCCCTCTTTTTCAAGTGATATTTGACTTGCTTGCTGTTACCTCTATCCCTTTTGGCAACGCAGTTTTGATTGTGACCGGTAAAATTGAAAAAACGGCCTGTCGTTATAAGACGGACGGACGGCGAGCTAGCCCATTACTCACCGTCCACAGGCCCGCGCCTACGGTGGCTGGCAGCCACCACGTGGCCCCCGACGCCCAGGGCGTTTCCCGCGGTGGATGGAACGTGAGACTCTCTCCCTCACACGTCCCGCCACCTCCTTCGCTAGCATGACTGCTTCGCAGGAGGAGGTGACGGTTTTCAATTACTTCTCGCTCCGGACCATGGATTGAACCAGGGCGGGACGCGAGACGTCGCCGCCGCCGATCGCTATTGCGAGTAGGTACATGGCGGTGATCCGCCCAAGCGGAGCAGATCTCCACAGTGTGCTCCACCGTGTCCTGCGGTCGATCTTCGCAGTGGTGACACCCGGGCACGCGTGCACGCCGCGCACGCGTCCACGCTGACGCACACAAAGAGTGATAGCTCCGTCGAAATAATTTCTAATAATTACAAATACAATGCTCTCAACACTTAAATCGATACTAATCTATGCGTAAAGTTACGAGTGTAATCAATACTAAAACAGTTTTCTTATAAGTTAAAGAGTGCGTCTATAAACATTAAAAAACGAAATAGCAAAAAGTTAAACAAAGGACTTGTGAACCAGTGACACGGTGTGACTCATTACGGACGGAGTACGTTGCTTGACCATACATGGACATATTGAACCCTATCGGCGAAACATAACGATCATTAGCTGCGAATCTCTCACTCGAGCAACCATAGCAAGATTTCGAAAGACAGGCAAGTGCGTCCGCAACCGAGCGGTCAAGCAGAGCGCAATAATGTTGCTAGAGTTCAAGATCAAATCCGAGTACCGCGTCACTTTTTGTATTTTTATTTTGCATTTTTGGCTTTTATTCATTTTTGTTAACTTGAATAATAAGATTAATTTATAAAAATGTATTCTAAACATGGTCCAAAAGGCGACCGCAAGATGCCAGATGCTTATGCTTTAAATGCAAGAAGGCAGTCGACATTAAGAAAACAGCTTTATGTTCAGTGTGTACCAACCGATACGAACCACATTGTGATTGTTTTCCAGAACAAACCTACCGTCTAATGGACCAGGAATCTAGGAAAAAATGGCGATGTAAAACATGCATCAAAAGTAAAAAAGCTCCAACTACCAACGATATAGCTGATGTGTCAAATGTCACAACGAGAAAACGAGCAAACCTAAACCTGAACAGCCCATCACCAGGACTTAGTGACAGTTTCCAGGAAAACAAACAACCCGTAACAGAGAAACCTGCTCTTCAGGGGACTTCTGATATCTTCTGATTATGCATATTGACTGAATATAAAAAACTTCAGATGAATCATTTGATACACCTAACCTAACAAACCATCTCATAGTGTTGACAATGTGTTACAAATGACGGAGTTATGAGGTAACAAACATAAAAAAAATACATCCGAACTGAGAACCTCCTCCTTTTTGAAGAAAGTCGGTTAAAAATAGCAATCTCCACCAACAAATAAATAAACTAACAGCAGAGATAAAAATGCTAAAATCACTTTGTTAAGTTACCTCTGAAAATAGCCCAGCTATCAAACATAAGAGAAAAAGACTCTCTCTACTACCTCAAAACACGCTATCAACACCTGTACTCCTTTGCCAAATAAGTCGAATGTCGACTGTGACAAGAGTATTGAAATATTATGTCTTCAACAAAAAATCACGGACCTTCAACAACATCTGAAAGAAGCACAACAGCAAATCGAAACTCTCACAAAATTATTAGAAACTATGAAAAGCAGTAATAAAATACCACAAAAATCTCTGGTATCAAAAATTAACGCAGAAACGCCTACTTCCGCCGAAGAGCAAAAACATGAACCGACGAGTAGAGTATTTATCTTTGGCTGTCAGCAATGTGTCGGTCTAGCAGCAGCCATGGTACACTCAAGACAAAGTACCTACAAGGTATGAAAAGTATAAGATTATCGCGAATACGAAACCAAATGCACTCAATAATGAAATAATAATGAGCTGCCGTTATGCCAAGTTGAATCCTAATGACTTGTGATATGTGTAGGAGAAAACGATTACAATTTAAAATATACCGTAGCCCAATTACAAATTATATTAGATTTTTGTAATAACATGATCATTGTATTGAATGTGCTTAAAAATGAGTATCTAGATGTTAATAAACTTAATAATCGTTTCAAAAATGTATGTATAAACTATGAAAAATGTAAATTTCTTGAAAGACAATCTAACAAGATATCCGAATTGTGTACAAAAATTAATTACCTAATTGACTGTAATGATTATAATGAGATATATTTAAACCCTAGGAACCTTTTAAAACGAATACAGAGTAACAAATCAAGTCTTATAGGAAACTCCAAACTATATAAACCTGAAAAGGTAACAATTCCGTTCTATTTTGATCGAATAAGCCTCAGTCCCGAAAACCACAAAAGGAACTATCCCGTACTATTTCCCGGTTATTAAAAATAAATTAAAGTTTTGCGAGCCCATAATTCCGCCATCTGTAACACATCACAATTTTAAAATATTACATCAAAATATTGCCAGTATCTTGTCCAAAAGGGAACTCTTTGAACTAACCTTGCAAGAACTCCAGGAGATGAATAATAGTCCAGACGCAATATACTTTTCCGACTTTTACTTTTATAAAAAAAAGGTAATGAATCTCATATTAAAATCCATGGTTGTAATATGACGGCTAACTTCTGCAGAGATAGGTATATAAAGGGGAGGTACATGTATTCTGCTAAAAAAACCTCGTTTTTAAAGAGTTACCTTTTATAAATATAGTTATAGGCATAGAACTGACACATCATAAACTGATTATTATTTGTGTATATAGGACACCTTAGTCTGGACCCAACCAATTTTTGGTAAAGTTAAATAGTCTTTTGGACTACGTATTCAAAAAATATGTCTCCAAAATAATCGTAGTCTTGGCAGGAGACTTTAACATTAATACTCTCCAAAACAGTAATATTACTATTCAATTACAAGAACTCTCATACAATTATAACTTAAAATTACATATTAATCGTCCAACTCGTAAGTCTTCCTGTATCGATCACATTCTCAGTAACATTCATAATGCTAATGCTACTGTAATGCCTCTTCACCTGTCCGACCACGACACAGCACAAATGTTGAGTTTTCCCTTGAAACTTAAGATACAAAACCAGACAACATATTTTATCTACTTAAAAAAGAGATTATAGCTTAAATAATATCCAGAAATTTAAGGAATGCATACGAAATGTGTCATGGTCGGAGGTCTACAAAGAGAACGACATTAGGCTTTTTCCATAATTTATGTTTCCCAAAAAAAAACTTTATTTTTATTTTTCCGTTTTTAGTTTCAATATTCTACACACATATTTTCTATACATTTCTTTTACATTATCATATCATACATATTATGTTGAATCAGTGCTACGCTATGGCTTAATTATGTGGTGTAACAACGACAAATGCTCTATTTTGATCAGTGCGATCAAAATAGAGCATTTGTCGCACAAAAGAGATGCATTAGAGCATTATGTGGCCTTAAACTCGATGAATCTTGCAAGCCGGAGTTTAAGAAACTTGCTTGTTACCGCTGCCGTCCCTTTATATTTTTGAAATTTGTGTATTTGTGTGGAGGCAGGCATAGGGAATTGTTTGCAAAAGCAAGTGATGGAAATTCTCGCAGCAGGCGCGACCCCTACAGACTCGTGTTAGATGTCCTCCCAAGGCTTGCGAAATATAATAAAAACTGCATGTTTATGTGTGTGTATACCTGATAAAATAGAATACCAAATGAATTAAAAACATTAAATACAAGATTGTTCAAAATTAAATTATACATTTGGTTCCTGGAACGTAAAATCGCATGGTGACTGATGTTTCGTTATGCATGTATTTGCACGCTTATACCTATTAAGCAAAACAAACAACATTTATACCATGTTTTTAGCAACTAAATGATATTTTATTCTAAGGCGTTTATTTTAGAAGAACTTGTTTTTGGGCAATTTGTTTTTTTTTCGCAAACAGTATTTTTTTCGGAAGTATTTTTTTATTTGGAAATTTAGTTCATTATTTTTCGTAGAATTGTAATTCGAATAAGCTCAGGTTTGTTTGTTAAATACAACATTTTTTGCCGGTAAAGTTTGTATTAATTTCGGTAATTCATTTTAACCAAGCTTAGTATATAATCAACCACAGATCGTAGGATGTTGTTTTTTTTTTCAGAAGCTTTATTATTTCCTTTTTTTAATAATTCGGGAATTAAGAAACACGTGATATTAAATCATATTTTTTACTTTCGATCGAGTTAGTGGATCACAATTCGTGAAAGGCATTATTTATATTGTACATTTTCGATGTCCTGGATTACTGTTCTGTATTTTATTTATTTAAGGACTATCAGTTCTACCTACTATCCCAATATTACGTTATGTTTTCGACCTTACGAATTCCCGGTCAGAGTGTCGTCTTAGAAAAAAATACTTAGAAAAATTTCGTGTTCAATTTCGCGGTAGCGCTCGCCGGCCGCTGCCGCGGCACCGCTCGCTGCGCTCGCTCGGCTCGCGCGTAGTTGGTCACAGTTCTAACCTAACCTAACCTAACCTATGGATATATTTGCAGGTACACACCGTTTTGTTTTCTGCACGGCTCATGGTGCCTATAAGCGATGGTATCAATTCGAAAAAAAAAAAAAAAACGAAAAATTTTCTAAGTCCCGCGCCATAGCGCCCCTAAGGCTACACTCCAACCGAATTCCCGACCACTTTTTTTTCGTTTCGAATAAGGTCAAAATTCTAGAGAATTCGAGAAATCTAGATGAGAAACACACAGACATGAAGGACCTTATATGTACATATTATGTGCATTTATATTTTTCCCAGGTATTCTGTGGCGCCTGGTTGGTGTATGCTGATGTCAACTGCAGAGAAACTGGAGCTGGCCGGTTTGCAGACCCGGGCGATTTCAAATGCAAGAACTATACAATTTGCATCTACGTGAAGGACACAGACGTTTATATCATGTACAACACCATGTGTCCCGACGGAACTGTGTTCAATCCAAGAGCGTTAAAATGTACCTCGCCGGACAGATACGACTGCAGGATCAGAGCTAATGCCGCCATCAACCCTGCAAGCTCAGAGATCTGCTCTCATGACGGTTACATCGCTGATCCTGAACAATCGAATTGTACTACTTACATACAATGTGTATATATTTTGGACACTTTTACTCAATTGAGACATAGATGTCCGCCTTCCACATATTTTAACCCAGACACGACTTTATGCGAGCCAAACTACGTGTGTACGGATTTCACCTGTTCGAAACCTGGCAGATTCGCCGACAGCACGGACTCCACCTGTCAAAACTATCATTACTGCGTTGAAATGCCCAATGGAACGTTTACTCAGTTTGAGTTCATCTGTCCTGCAAATACGATGTTTAATCATGTAACCAAACTTTGTACGACGGAAGAGATTTGTGTTTAGGACAATAAAAAACGATTATTATAGATTTTTTACTTTTATAAAGAAAGTCAAAAGAAAGAAAAAACGAAAGTCATTCTTGATTAGTAGTAGTCAGCAGAAACTAGAAGAACTGTTTGTTATTGCATTTTTAAAAGTAAGTATGTACATAATGATGTAGTGGCAGTACATGATTATGACCACAAATATAAATTTTTCATCGGTAAATCATCAGTCATAAAGCATCAGTTTTTTTTTAATTATCGACCAAGAATTATGGATTATTATTTTATTCTACTGAATACGTGTAACCGTGTGTGCGTCGGTGTATTTCGGGGGCTAGGCACATACTCTTCTTCCATACAATTGTTGTATGGTACGGTTAGCCAATAAATAAACTATAATAAAAATATAGGTACTCAGGTATTGTTTGAATTGGATGAATGCATATAAAATGTAAAAGCAATAAATCTAAGCTGCACAGATTTTACCTAGTCTTATGCAAGGGTCTGGTACTGTTCGTAAGTCGGGGCGGCCACCACTGGGCCACCGCTGCTCTTCAGGAGTTTTCATACATAGAATAAAATGGGATAGATTTTATACCAGGAAAAATGAATGAGTCCATACCTACGTCTTAGCATTGAATTCTTAAAAGCCTTTTAAATGGTTGTTTAGTATATTTACTTACCAGTTTTAATTAAATTATTTTCACATCAACATTGGTCAAAAATCGAATAGGCTGTATAGGCCGTTTACGTTGTAAAAAATATATGTCCAGTTGCAAAAACGCGCCATTTTCTGAAAATTTTATTTTTTTTGTGTTATTTGTTGTGATTATTTTATTTGTTAATATGAGTTCAACTTCAAGTATAAGTGATGAAATGGAATTAACTCTACCCGAAATTTTATCTGAGGCAAAAACTACGCAAGATTAAATTTTGCCCCCAAAATCTCGAGAAAGATATAAATGGCGACTTACAATAATTTTATTTTATAGAAAAAACAAAAGAAAACTAAGTCATTTTCAGAACATGTTTTGTTAGGTTATTTTCATGAATTGAGTGGCAAATATAAAACATCTACATTGTGATCAATTTATTCCATGTTAAAAACTACTCTCAAAACATATTTAATTCATTGATTTACTTTTTACTATTTCCCACAACTATATTGAAAAACGTCGTGTGATTCACAGGTGTACCTATAAGTTTTTGCAAACTCACCAAAAAACCTTACTTTTATTACTGTTCATGATTTTGGCTGCAAACTGAATAGATTCATATGTATGGTTAATCAGAGCAAAAGATCGTTAAATTGTGACCCATCTAGGTACTATTTTTTTGTCAAGGCTTGCCCGACAGCCAAATATCTTGGACTGGTGGAATTCTTGTGGAATGCTAAAACAAGCAGCCTAAAATCTAGAAGTCTTAAGAGGGCCCTTCCCGGCCCGTCTATCGTTTCTTATTCTTATTCTTTATTGCACACAAAATATAAACGTAGGACACACAAAACGCGACAACGCGAGCATGGTCGAAAAGCTTGTTGTTTCATCCAGAGCCACAGCGGCAATTTTCTTTCAACTCTCCCGTCCCGACCCCGCACAACTCTTCTCCCACGCACCTCATACCGCCTAAAGCGATGACATGATCGGAAAAAGGAGTTCGAAAATTTCTTAAACTTGTTCAAGGAAATACGTGTTTTTGAATAAGTGTTATAAGTGTGTGAAATAAATATTTGTCATTAAGAATCTCCATTACATGTGCAAGGTTTCTATCATGATTTTTTCTTTATTTTTAGAGTTTATGAGTACATTATGAACGGCCAAAGTTCAGGTAAAATTTGTGCAAAACAGAAATTTTTGGAGGCGTATACTGAATTTGTTTCTACAATTTTTTATTTTTTGCTCCCATAGAAACCTAGATATAGTGCGCAAAATATTAGTTCAAAAAATTCAAAGATAGATGTGTAACAACTGCATAATCCGTACAAGCGTTTGTATGAAAAGTATGACGGGTTGGCCGCTCTTAAATGATAGTTTTGTAAAAATATTGAATCAAACCACATGCACTTTTTGCGTCTAAAAGGGATAGATACTTGTTTTCAATAACAAACTTAGTGTTAATGCAACATGCAAATCAACAGATTAAGATTAACAAAGAACAAATTCTTGGTTTATTTTATAAGGCAGTTCTCACACGAAAACGACGTGAGATTTGCTTCACCGCCACGCCGCCGCGCGCCCGCCCGCACCAAACCGCGCGGTCTACCATACCGGTGTCGTGTGACAACCGCCTTATCCTAATGATTATATTATCCATTGTTTCCGTTTTACTATAAATATGGCATAGTCGTAATGCCATAACATTATTGAGTTTCTGCAACAAAAGATGACGACGAGGAAAAGCATCATTTTAATTTATGTGAGTATCATATATATTACCTTTGTCAATGCCAATAAAGTATTACTTTTTTAAACAAGTATCAA
Organism: Eugnorisma glareosa; assembly: GCA_947578425.1. Classification (NCBI taxonomy): domain Eukaryota; kingdom Metazoa; phylum Arthropoda; class Insecta; order Lepidoptera; family Noctuidae; genus Eugnorisma; species Eugnorisma glareosa. Next base: position 14,441,554 of record OX387970.1, on the reverse strand, counting down.
TATTTTGTCACGTCTTCACGGAGGAAGCAACAACACCAGGATCCAACCTCTTCCCAGGTACATTGGGATCAGCTTCCAGTTTAACCGGATACAGTTGAATATATTTTACATGGAGCGGCTGTCTATTTGGTCTCCACAATTCTGGGCACGAAGTATTTGGAATTTATGTTGCCTGAATAAAACAACTGATTCGATAAGTTCAAGAGTCATACGTTACTTTCCGAAAATCTATAACATGCAGAATGCAGCCTTCTTGCCCGCAGCACAATGGACACGCAGGAGGTGTGATAATTTCATAATTATATGCAACCTGCGGCAAAACTACTTTACACAAATATTTTGTCCCTCCATACGGCTCCTCAGGAGATGTTGACTCGTCGTCTGTATGGGCGTAAACATTTAACGATTGTTTCTACTGTTTCAGGTGCTGTATGTTTTCACCATGGAAGCTCATGGTGCCGTGAGTGCCGTGACGTGCGCTGAGCCTGGCCGGTTCCCCGGCGAAGGTTGCCAGAACTACACACTCTGCGTCTATGTAAAGTTCCCTAATGGCACTGAGACCTTTATTCCTTACAATTACGTTTGTCCTGGCACGTCTGTGTTCAATCCAATGAAAGGCAAATGCACCTCTCCTAACAGCTATGTGTGCTCATCAAATTCAGGATAGGTGTTCAAAAAGACGGAGTGACATGACTTGTTCAGGATTTACAAATTCGACTATCTGGAACCTGTGTCAGGAACTGAGTATACAAAAATAATACAATTAGACAGTTAAGTATATATAGATAAGCTCATCTTTGGATCTTCATCTCAGGAATGGCGTCTTTATAAGACGCCAATTTTTCGATGATGGCTTTGAAATCTCTGCAGTATGCAACGAGTACCAAATAAAGGGCGCAACAACAAAAAACTTGAATTTAAACAATAAAGATGGATGCTGGATCTTAATGGACTACCGATACAGACTTTTTTAAATGAAATTAATGACAATTCAAGTCATTAATGTTAAAACGATTACAATTCTTTGTCGTAACGAATTCAGTTTTTCATTACCTGCTTTAATTTAACGCTTAAGGTATATTTGATTATGCGCAAACAAGAAAGCATTGTGCCATAACTAATTTATTACAGAGTAGGTGTAATGTCAATATTGAATACATAATTACGGCTGAGACACCAGATTTTGATAACGTGCGTGATAATGTTGAATTGTTATTTTATATTTATTTCCTCTACTCAGTTGTTTTAGTTATAGTATAGGAATTTAAAGGTGATTTATGACCTTTTGTTGTAATCAGATCAATATCATTGGGAGTTACAATATATAAAAAATCAATAATTCAAAATGATCCCTCTGTATTTCAACACATCCTTGTTTGAACTACAATTATTCTCCTTATGTACAAACACAAGGATTCATTAGTTCCGCCGTCAGAGTTAAAATATTTGTGCATTTTTAGTTCGATAAATTAAAGTAATTAAAAAAAAGAGATTTAAAGACAGACAATGTGACATCTGAATCGTCATGAATACAATCTTTTTATTAATGCTGTTAACTTAATAATAACGAGATAACCATATTATCTCTTAATCTTAGTATATATTCTTCAGTGCCTGAAGAAAAAAAATTAGAAATTCACGATGCAAAGAGAGATTACCGTCGCTGTTTTTCTCGTAAGTACTTTTCTCATTGTTTTTTATGAAGCCTTAGTTATTATTTAATTGGGGACTGTGGAGAGGCACATCGTTGTAAGGCACAAGGTAGACCGATGCCCTGGTGAAGGCCGTGGGAATATAGTAGATGTGAGAAGCACAGGGTGGGTCGACGTGGTGAGGCCTATGTTCAGCAGTGGACGTTTTTGGGAGATGTTATGATAGGACTGTAGAAACACTACGCAGTATTTCCACTCTGCATTATTTTCAATAATCAACCTGATAAGATGTTAGGATATGTTTTCTATTTGACTAAAAGACCTCCAGTAAAAAGTTTATATATTCTTTTTGGTTGTTTCCCACATTGTTTATATATTTATTCATTATATAATATTATTATTTATTGAGGCAGGCAGTTGCGACAACTGATATATCCTGATATATGATATAGCTGCCTGTATCCTGCTGATCCCCACTAGCTTCTTACAATTACAATTTTTTCAAAACCTTTTTTCTGCGACACTTGTCAGTTCTGTGCGTCCCTTATCCAGGTATTTCCCACGACTTTGACCATATTGTCAACCCAACGAGCTTTCGGAGGGCCCTGGTTTCGTTGGCCTAACCTTGGACACCACTCGGTCAAAGCTTTGCTCCATCGGCCATCTCCGCGTCTAGGTAGATGTCCTGCCCAGGTCCACATGGGCGCATCGCCCAGTCCGGGAAGTCGTAGACTTTCGTCCGGTCCGACAGCGGATTTCGGTGTTACGCACTCGATCTAAGAGGGTTATGCCGAGCATGGCCCGCTCCATGGCCATTGTTGGAATGTTCCTTGTCAAAAGATAGAACATGACCCAGATAAACATGATCAACCATCTCCAGACGCTCGTTTCCAACCAAAGCAGCTGAGACAGAGTCGTCCGGAATGCCTGACATCGCTTTCGTCTTGAGCACGTTCATTCTTAAGCACACTAGGGAAGCATCAAAAAGTTGTTTCAGCTTGTATTCAAGGTCTTCCAGGGATTCAGCGAACAATACGAGGTCATCCGCAAACCGAAGGTGCAACAAGTTGACACCATTGATGTGTACAACACTTTGGTCCCATTTCAATGTTTTCATCACGTCTTCCAGGGCTGCAGCGAAAAGTTTAGGCGAAATGGTATCTCTTTGTAGCACTCCCCTTTTGATGATTCAGGCGATGCCGATGTGCTGCTTTACTGACGTCAAAACAAGCTTATCATAAATTTCTTTACCACGGATAATCCAATTGTAGTAAACACTTTTACCAGCCTTTAACGACAGGTAATTTCCATATTATAAACTGTGTAAACGCTGTAATACGAGTAAGTTAGCAAACTATGATGTGTAAACTGAGAGGTAGATGCGGGCCATAGCTTTTGTTGCACGTTTATTGGACATGACTCCTGCTTTGTTCTAAACGACTTAAATTAGTTACACGTCCGATAGATTAAAAAGTTAGAACTAAAACTGACTTTCGGAACAGACCTTACATACATAAGATTTTTGATAAGCAATTTTATTTTCAGATATTCGTAACAGCATGGAACACACACGCTGCAACGATTCAGACATCTTCGACTGGTAATAGCCAGTCATCTTCAGACAGAACAAGTGTATCAAATTCCACTGGATTCACAACTAATGTGACTACAGTGAGCACAACAAATGCAACGAAAATCACAAACACAACTGATGCGTCAAGTACTGACGATGCATCAACTACTTACTCTGCAAATACAACGGAGCTTTCGTCCATGGATAATTTAACCGGCGCAGTTAATTCTTTAAATACCGACGTTACATCTGAAGCAAATACTACAACGACATTGTTGTCTTCATCTACTTCAGATACTGCTAATATCACTACATCTACGGATACTTTGAGCACACTCACTTCGAGTTCGATTAATTCTACAAATTCAACTTCAGCCTTAGATATTGAAGGCTCTGTAAACACGACTGATAAATTATATGAAACTGTTGCAAGGACCTCAGATGATAGCACAGAAAACTCTGCATTGAATTCTACAAGTTTATTAAGTGTATTGTCGATTTCGAAGTCTGCAAGCCATACAAATTTAACGGAAACTTTAGATGCCTCTATTTTAGACATATATAATTTTACGAACTCTACAAATGCAAGTGTCGCTTCAAATTCATCAATCTTCACCGACAGTTTAATTTCTTCGTCAGCTAATTCTACGACCTCAACAAACTCTACATTTGATTCAGATAAAGAGGGAACTGTAAGTTCACTGAATTCTGCAGAAACTGAAATTTCAGATACTCTGAATTCGACCAGCTCAAGAAATATCACGGGCAATGTGAATTACAATTCTTCAAAAAGTAACATTGAAAGTTCCAATATTACAACATCTGAAGATGCTTCCGATACGACTATATCGGATTCTGCAAATTCTACAAACACGATATATGAATCAGTCACTATTGATTCCGTAAACTCCACAGAAAATTTAAATTATACGTCTTTAGAAACTTTAAACCAGATGAACTCAACTAATATAACTGAAACAAATGACTCATCTTCGTTAAATGAAATTCAGTATTCTTCAGAATCAAATTCTTCGGAATCAATGAATACGACTTTTGATTCTGCGAGGGCAACTTCAATAAACTGGATAAGGGCGACGAACAGTTCGATATCAGACACTACAAATACATCGAGTTCGATTGATCTGACGGCAAATTCCAACGCGGAAAGTAACAGGACATATTTCGATTCAATAAAAACCTCAAATTCAAGCGATTCTTCAGAGACTTCTTCTTCTAGTTTAGAATCTGAATACTCATCGAACTCAACTTCTGCTACAAAGTTGGAAAACTCAGTAAACTTAACTGAGAGTTTAAATTCTTCCGCTTCAGATTCTACCAACGTTACAAGCTTATCAGAGACTTCAGACATAACAAACTCATCTTATGAGAATGATATACGGATTACTTCGGAGTCGAATTCTTCGACATCAACGAATACAACATCTGATTCACAAGAGACAAGTTCACTAAACTCAATGAAAACTACTAATAACATTACATCAGAAACTGCTAATACAACGATCACAACTGACCAAACAGACAATTCGAACACCGATGCTACGCGAATAACTTTAAATACTATCAGTTCTACCAATTCTACTGATTCTACAGACATCGCTAATTTAAAATCGGAATATTCATCAAATGAAACATTAACCGACGTAGCTCAGAACTCATTTAATCGAACAGAAGTATTAAATTCTACAATTTTCGAAACAAAAAAATCCACTGGGTCAACTGATGAAGAAAATGTTTCAAATTCATCGCATACAACGGACATTTTAATATCATCATTGTCAAACTCAACTAGTTCAGCAGATTTAACGTCGGATTTAAACACCTCAATATCTTCGAATTCATCAAATACAACAGTAATATCTACTTCAGAAACTACAAATTCGAATATTTCTACGGATAATTCACAAAATGCCGGTTATTCCAATAATTTTACATCCACACAAACAAAAAATATTACTAATTCAAACGATTCCTCAGAATCGACTGTGACAGAGTCAGCTTATTCTTCAAATTTGTCTTTTGCAGCAGACTCTACGAATTCAAAAAATGTAACTGAAAACTCGAATTCATCAATATTGAAAATAGATTGTTCATCAAGTTCAAATAACACGGAAAGTACGAGAAATTCATCCACTGAAGTGGATGCATCAATATCGGTCACATCTAATAACTCAAGTTCAAAAAATTCAATATTTACCACAGACATTAATGATATATCAACTGCAGAAAATTTTACAGATATTGTTACGTCAGGCACGACGTCTAATTTAAATTCTAAAGCAAAATCAGAATTTCTAAAGTCGACTTATACAGTGGCTAATGCAGAGTTAACGACTTCTATTAGTGATAGTTCAAATACTGCCAATACTATTGAAAAGTTATCAAACTCTACTTCAGCAGTAACTAGAGCAACTTCATCAAACTCGTCAGTTCCTACGACCAGTTCAAGTAGTTCAGAAGAATCTTCTGTAAACTCGATTGCTAACAAAAATACAACAAGTTCAATGACTACAGAAAATATAGAAACGACTTATTCAACTGATACCAACGCCCTCAGGAATATTACCGAAGTTATTGATACGGAAACTTCTATAATTACAAAAAATAACACTGGCGCTACAAGAACTATGATTACTACGGATGCTGCTGACAACGTGACTGTTATTACAATTGTAACAACGAATATGACGATTACAGTTGACGAAGATATTACAAATATTACGGAAACAACTGTTGTTACCAACATAACTACTTACACTAATAGTACAGAAGATATAATATCAAGTGATATCACAGATACAATAACCACAGTCATCTTCACTAATACTACAATCACCACAATTACTATTGAAGGTAACGAAACCACGATTGCAACAACATCTTTAAATAGTACTGATATTATTGAATCGACATCAATTGAAGATACAAGAAATGCGATGTCGACTATTCTATCTAAAAATAGTTCGGATGCCACGACTTCCGTAAGCATGGCTAATGTTTCAAATAGGACTATCACAAGTGATTCAACAAACACGACAATAGGATTAACAGTTGATACCTCAAATTCTACTGATGCCGATGATTCAAGTGACAGCTCCAACTCGACTTCCGTCTGTGCCTCACAAGGATTTGTTGCTGATCCAGATTCCACTGATTGCACCAGTTACATAGAGTGCATTCAAAACGACGACGGCACTTACACGGGAACTAACTACACATGTCCTGACAATTCTCAGTACAATCCTGATACAACTATATGCGACTTCGACTATGAATGTCCAACAGATTCAAGTGATAGCTCAAATTCCCCTGACGACACAACAAATTTGACTGCTATCTGCACCGCACAAGGGTTTGTTGCTGATCCGAACTCCACTGATTGTACCGGTTACGTAGAATGCATTCAAAATGAAAACGGCAATTATACGGAAACAAAGTATACATGTCCCGACAATTCTCGTTACAATCCTAATACAACTATATGCGACTTCGACTACGAATGCACAACAGGTTCAAGTGTCGGCTCAAATGCAACCGACGACACAACAAATTCAACATCCATTTGCACGGCACAAGGATTCTTTGCTGATCCAGATTCCACTGATTGCACCAGATACACAGAGTGCATTCGGAACGAAGATGGCACTTATACGGAAACAAACTACATATGTCCTGACAATTCTCGGTACAATCCTGACACAACTATCTGTGACTTCGACTATGAATGCCCGACAGATTCAAGTAATGGCTCAAATTCCACTGACAACGCAACTTCGACTTCCATCTGCTCCGTGCAAGGTTTCATTGCTGATCCAGATTCCACTAACTGTACCGGGTACATAGAATGTATTCAAAATGGAAATAGCAATTACACGGAAACAAAATACACATGTCCTGACAATTCTCGGTACAATCCTAATACAACTATATGCGACTTCGACTACGAATGTACAACAGATTCCAGTGGTGGCTCAAATACAACTGACAACACAACAAATTCAACATCCATTTGCACCGCACAAGGATTCCTTGCTTATCCAAATTCTACTAATTGCACGAGTTATATAGAATGCATTCAGAATGAAGACGGAACTTATACTGAGACTGTGTACACATGTCCCGATAATTCTCGGTACAATCCTGACACAACTATATGTGACTTCGACTACACATGTCCAACAGATTCATCCAATTCAAGTTCAAATACCTTCACGTGCTCATCCGCTGGAAGATTCGCCAATAGCGCCGATAACACCTGCCAAACTTACTATAACTGCGTGTTGCTGGGTGACGGATCTTTCAGCTTGAGTGAGTTCACATGTCCCGACAGTTCTCGTTACGATCCTGACACAACTCTATGTAACTCCAACTACGATTGCCCCTTGGATTCATCTGATTCCAGCTCAAGTACCTTCACGTGCTCGGCAATTGGAAGGTTCGCCAACAGCGCCGACACAACCTGCCAAACTTATTACAACTGTGTTTTATTGGGTGACGGAACTTACGCCTTGAATGAATACACGTGTCCGAGTACTTCAGTATTCGACCCGGTCAACAAATATTGTACGACGGTCTACACTTGTGCAGCTTAAATATTTTATGAACTTTTCTGGTTAATAGTGTACACACGACGACCAATCAAGCTATACAAAACCAGTTTATGCGGATCTCTCATTACACGGGAAATCTTTACAAAGCGAGGCCATGTTATACTGGAAATGTATACATGTGTACCTACTGGGTCTCCCTTGTTTGACCGAAAGGAATTTGACCAATTTTCACTTCCCAAAAATTTTTTCGCATAATTTAATTTGCCAAATCATTACTTCGCAAAAAATCTATTCACAAAAAATTGTAACGCAAACCTAATGTTTGGGAATGAACGTTTAAACTTTAACTTGTTTACCAACTAGTACTTTTAACATTTTTTATTTAGTCAAATATTTCAGTTGGAATAACTAAATAAAATAAAATAACTAAATAAATAATAAAATAAAAATTGATTTTGCGTAAAAACTTACGCAAAATCAATTATGCCAAATATTTAGTATCGTCAGTTTTCAATTCACTCAAAGCGTTTATTTCAATTAGACCTTCGCAGGCACTTTTGAAAGTCAGAAAAACAAAGGCGAAGCTACAGTCACAGACACAAGGCATAATAACTTGTGAAAGTACTGTAGTTGCCCATTCCAAAGCGTAGATCTCTATGGAGAAGAATGGGCAAGAAACTCCATGGACACTCTTTTCAATCAAAATATTGTTACAAGATCTTGGTTACATCATTCATGTTGAGATTATACATATATGTGAGAACGATGTAGAAAGACGTGCACATTAAGAGCGTCCAGAGTAAAAGATTATAACTATCAACAATTTAAAAACAAAGTAGTTAAAATAAACCGTGGCAGCTAAGAGATGACCAGTCCCAACTGACAGCGCCCGTTCACGAACATGACGCATGCATCAGCTCCATTCAGCTCAACCATATTGAAGGGAACTAAACGACCCAACACACCCGCCACTATCAGCGAGACATTTGAGTGAGCCTGCCCTCACCCTGCCTCACCCTTTCCTATTCAGTCAAATGCTTCAAAAATGTGAATGGCTCGTGCGTAGGTGACAGTTTTAACCTAACCTAACCATTTTTTTTTAAATAAGTAATTAACCTAATCTAAAAACAATACCTTTAATTCTTTCTCTTAGTTTTTTTTATTATTTTTAATTATATAATTCCCAAAAAATCTTGTTTTTGCCTTAATAGTTTTTGTCTAAACAAATCATTTCACCAAACGTTTATTGTCTGAACATTGTTTGCTGTAATAAATCATTTGATTAAAGACCAAATGCCATAATAACATTATACTTGGTAATATTTTGTCAAGTAAAAATTTGACCAAATAAAAATATGCGTACTAAAATCATTCGAAATAATGCAATGGTATAAAAAAAGGTTGCTAAAATTTGTTTGGGTAATGAAATTTTGTCAAAATCTTTTCGGCAAAACGGCAGGTCCCGTACCTACTACAAAAGTATTGTAATGTGTATAACATTAGATTATTTATTTGTAATATCCAGTGACAAAATGTATATTTTTTAATTAATATTGAATTCCTAATTATGTCTAATACAAAGGTATTAAGGTAGGAAAAACCATTAGGAATTATATACCTGTACAGAAAACTACTATCTTTTCTATTTCTGTTGTATAAAAAATATAAGATTTAATAGTTCTAACATTGTAATTTAAATATTATATTATTGTCATTTTTGAACGTGAAAAATAAAAACAAAATACAATACAAAATTTATTTTTCTTTCAACTACTTACTGATGTTATCATAAATCGCTACTAAACCGATCACAAAGGACGTCTTTTTTGCTTAGAACCAAAACAGTGCAGAAATGTTATATGAAATCTCACTGTTGCACAGTTTTTCATTAATGCACTGTTTTTTATTTAGATATATAATTTACCACAGGGATTTACTGTCTCTCATTAAGTTTATTAAAAAATGTATGCATTAATTGATCAAAAAGATACTGGCTGAAAATAAAAATCGGCTGAATAAAATCGACTTTGTGAAAAAAAAAATACAAATGGCGCGCATTTTGTACCATCAATTGATAAAACTTTGATATTTCGTATTTAGCAAGAAAAGTTAAAAAAAAAATGGAAATAGCGATATCGATATCGATATGAATTCAACTCCAGAAAGTATAAAAAAAAGCTGCAAATGAAATTGTTAATAACCTTTTGCCACAAAAGTCGCGAGATACTTTGTTTTCATAGGTATATAAATAATTTGCCACGGTAGCTAGATTGGTGGTTGGAAGAAAAGTAGATTACGCACCTTGCTAAAGTGAGTAATTAATGCACTCGTGTTAATTTAGTGCCCTCGCGTTAATAACTCACTTTGCGCTCGATGCAACAATCTATTATAGAATCTTCAAAATACTGTTTTCTGTTACAAAAAAAACACTTGACTGCATTTATATTTTCACAGTATTAATAACATGATTAACATGTCGCTTTATATTTGTTTTTTAATAACCATTATTTTTAAGTAGGTACACAATTTTGTAAATCGTACCAACCAGGATCTTCAGGTTAAGCCGCGCTTGCCTAGGTTGGTTTGTGGAGTTTCCTCCGTGCCTCGGAAAGCACATTAAGCCGTTGGTCCCGGCTGTCATTTGTAGATCTTTGACAGTCGTTACAGGTAGTCAGTGAAAGTCTGACAACCAGCCTACCAAGGGGTATCGTATTACTCAGTATCAGTATCAGTAATCTTTCCAAAGAAAATCTTTGGTACATAATTATAGAAACATGTCATTAACCATACGAGTAAAAATCTAAAGCTTATTTCGATTTTTTATTTGATTAATTTCTATACATTCCTGAAGATGTATTTGGAAATTAAACTTACGAGCAATTTTGATACCACGTTATTCAACAACAATGTTTTTAATAACCTTTCATTTTTCATCAAACCGGTTGTTTGAGTAGAAAAGCGTGGATCAAGTAAGCCAGGTAAGATTTTTCGAGTGTCTACTATGCAACTGTTTCCAAGAAAAACGTGACAGAAACGGCTTACGCCTTCGTCTTTTTTTACGCATATTTCGTTTTCTCCTCTTAAACGGATCAAAAAAAATATCTCTTCTCCTTGCTTCCGGCGGACATTGATTAACTAATAACAAAGCGATTTTCCTCGCTGTGAGAAGATTATGCTCCAATTTGGCACTTGAAAGACTACTAGAATTCGTGAATCCCAGCAAATATTGACGGTGCTTTTCTGGAATCAAACTGCTGTTCCTCTTCAACGTCGCATAGTAATTATGGAAGTATCTTTCCCTAACCTTGTTAATAAATTCAGCTGAAACGGGTTTTTGTCTTCTTGGCTCAACTTTTTTTTCCCCGACTTTGACAGTGCTCAAAGTTGTATCATAGTATGTCGTACATTTCTTATCGTAGAGAGGAACTATCTTATTTATAGTTTTATTGTCGCTGAATCGTTTATGATTGTCGCTTTCGAATTCAGGTAAACTCGTTACCAAATAGGTGGATTCATTAACACGTCGCACTTGATATGTTTTTACACTAATCGAAAATGTTGTGAAGCTATTGAATATTAATTGTATAAATAAGATATATCTTGTAATCAAAGAAATCATTAAAAACTGTTTCACAGTAAGAATTACGCGTCATTTTGACATTCTTTGACACGCGTCTTCTCGCGATCATGAATCTATGTTTAGAAACTATTCGACCAAAAAGTATCGATTTCCACAATTCTTCAAATCTCTGTATATTTTGCTTATGTGCTTATGGCTTTAAACGGTCAAAGGGATTACGTAACTAGGGATTTGATCACATATTCTATTATAAAAGACGCGACGCCAAGAAGCTTGATACTATCGCGTCTAAATCTTAGTAAAAAGTGAATGAAAATCACACAATGGGCGTCGAGAGTCAGCTCCCATACCGTGGAATCAAGGTCAAATTAGTCTGGCAAATCATCCAAATACACTTTGCATCTCAACATAGCATGTCAAGGTAAACTAAACTTAATCCTCTTAGATTTTAAGATTAGTTTCACATGCGACGTGTATTACTTATATCGAACTGAAGAAAGAGTCTGAGATAGTTCCCGATGCTGTTATTGTTTTCAATGCCACCGAGCACACGCTTGTTAATTGCCATTTCCGTAAATGACCAAGAAAGCAATGGAGAACATAATAACATTAGCAAAAGCTGTAAATATTTAAAAGATCTTTAAAAATGTTGTAATATTTTTCTCAAAAATGATAATACATATTATATATTTTTTATTGCAATAAAGTCTGAAAGCAATTGATGTATGGAATTTATTGAGAAAACTTTCATTAAGTATCATTTCCCAACCAAAGACCTCTTCGCTAAACTAGTTACGAATGAAACTGTTTATACAATCGGACCCAATCATCTCTCCAGAGAGAATACTTTTTACCCGACATCTGCGATGTGCGATCTGTGTTTATTGTACTGTGAGCTTCAGAAGCCATCGACCAAAGGTACACTTTGGTAAAAGGCCCCTGTTTAAATATACTGTATAATAAATGAAATAAGATATATAAGAAAGTAATTTACATTATCACAATATTTTTGTTTGACGTCTCCAAAAAATGAGTCGTCAGTTAACTCCGCTCCCTTTCTGTTTACTTAGAAGCAATATTGTGATATGCGCTTTCACTCGCGTGACTTCTACACTACAAATTGATCGAAATGTTTTAAATGCCTTTTATTTTATTAGTTGTTTTATACTGTAAACTGTATAAGATAAAAGATGGTCCTCGATCTTTTACTTTACCTGATGATAATTTCGAACTGCTTCAGCAGAAGCACTTGCGACAACTAGACCAATCTTGTTGTCGCAAGCGCTTCTTTTGGATTCGATTCCCGCGTTTAGGCAAACTGTAAATGATTTCTTCCATCTGAAATTTCTCAGTAGCAGCCCGGAGGCTGGATTTGTGCTCGCTTGATTGCAATAGGCTCGTATCTAAAACAAAAGACTTTTAAATGTAACTGGCAAAATGTGGTACAAATCTGTCTAACTCGAAATACAGGCGGCTTACAGGCGTGGTATTATGATAAGTTGTAGAGAAAAGACGGCAGGTACCTAATGATAATTTCTAAACCCGGCAGTAGATTTTACGAGGCACTTTCGAGAGGTCGGTAGTATGCGTCACCAGGGCGTCATCGGTCATTCGGGCTAAGTACAGACACACGCAACGATTTATACAACCCAAACAATTGGAATAGAAACATCAAGATTGCGTGTCGTGTTTTCTAAGCATCATGATCAGACACGGTCCAACGATGTTTGTCCGAATCCGCATGTGTTGGTTTGAGATAATCGTTATTGTTAAAGGTTACTTTGGTGTATAGAAAATGTTTGCATAACGGAAGTTGGAATATGAGCTCAAAGGTACTTTCATTAAACTAAAATTTAGCATGTTACATAATATCCAGACAATCTGATAATGTAGCTTTCAGGCTTCACAAAGGTTGATACTGACTAAATAGCTTTACAAGTCCTAGTCGCGAGGAATGGGAGAAAAGGAGCCAAAGTGATGGCTAGACAAAATGATTATATTTGTTTGTTAAAAATAATTCTTTAACACTTCATGTTCTTCAGGTCGATTTACATTACAGGGAGGATGGTTTACTAGCCAACTCAGAGGAATTGAAAGAAGTCTTAAATTATTATGTGTATGAACTACTTCGAATCTATTAAGAGCACTCTTCAAGTCTACAAACAGTACCATAATCGCCTAGTACAACGTAATGTCTTAATCCTACGAGTATAGTCTATCTATGTACTTCTATGTGTTAGGTAACCAATAAATTCCATAAAATTACCTCCACGGATCCGGGTGTTTTTCCAGCAACTGTTGATAGCTTCTTAAGTAATAGAATTCGCTTGACACGTCCAAACTGTCACAGCAGTGTTTCTGCCAACTGCCTTCCTGCTTACTAACGATGTCACGCACATCGTTGCAGCGTAGATTTTGCGTAATCGCGGTATAAAGTTGCATCTCACATGCAGAAGCTAACACTTTATTGCTCCGTAGTTATTATCTTAAGTGATTTGTTTTCAAAGCTATATTTTATATTGAAAGTTGGTCTATTCGGAGACTTATGTTAGAATAATTTTGAGAATTTTAATTTTTGAATATGAACAACATTTTCCAGAGTTTAGGTAGTTCCCAAATCTGACACATGTGAGCATCTTCTGCTCAGATTAGAAAAATAAAAAGAATTGTAGAGTACAGTAAGAAATATGTCATACATAATACCTACTACAGATAGAGAACAGTAGATTTGTATGTATAAAAAACATATGTCCTGAATTGAATTTCGAACACCGAGTAAACATTTCTACAACATGTTACGTATTCCGAACATCCAAAAAACATGACTATGAATAAACATTCAGCATTGCACAAAATCAAAGAATGCAGAAGTGCGGTATCCAAGTAAAAGTTCACTCATATTCCACTCATGCGCAGACTCGGCCGTTATTTGCGAAAGCCAACTGCTTTGTAAATAAAGCGCGTAGTTGCTCTTCGAAATTTAACAATTTCACTGAATAACATCGTATCTTGGAATACTAAGTAATTATATGTTTTGTAACAGCTGGGGCTTTTCAAACCACTTGTGGGTTTTCGATAATGCTAATTAGCATAACTCCACTTTTGGTCGCACCTTCGTCCGAGCGCTATTATTTTTTTGCATATTGTCACGCCTGTAATTCCATAAGGGTAATGCAGAGGTGCATCTACAATATACCCACATTTCACTAGTTATGTTTAAGCCCCATTCTGTCCCATGTAATCCTGTTGATGGCTACTGATAAATTGACTGTATTTGAGTTTTTCCTGATGGAAAAACTCAAATACACTTTACCCTAACTGGGAAAAGAACCCAAGATTTCATTCACAGCACTGGTGCTTGCGACCACTCCACCAACGAGGCAGTAATTTTTATAGTTGTTTTATTAGTGACCGATTCTGTAGTTTTTTAGAAGATCCAGATTTACTACTTTATCTTCCACTTTTTTTTTACCGGTTAATGTTGATGTAAATTTAAATAATCTAAAGTAAATAACTTAACATCAAACTTAAAAAATGAATATTAATTAATTAATTCCACAATTAATAAAGATTAGAGATTTACGTTCGTTTCATGATAAAGTTATGTCTCCATATCGTAGCTATCCATTTATTGTTGGTCTGGCGAGGTACTCGTAAATGTATACATCTAAAGTGTCCCCAAATGGAAGCTGTGAGAGTGGGTAGTAAAACAACCACTAAAAATAAGTTCAGTGATTATAGAGATTAAACTTGGGGACTGTCGGAGTGCCAGACATTCCTAGACTTATCATGTAGGGAGAGTTTCTTGTACGCATAAAGTCTTCTAGAGTTTTCAAAGTAAAAGTACACTTAACGAAGCTGAAAGGCAGTTGTTCCCCATCATTGCCAATTTTTTTTGTTCTAAACCATACCTGGGAACTTTCTAGTTACGGAGATATTGGGGGATAAAGCTCCAACTTGTTCACAAGTTTTTTTACTTAATTTTACTTTATATAATTATCTCCACGACCCCCGCACTATTCAATGCATCCATCAGCACAATGTTTGAGTCCTATCGTAAAACGTGATTGACCACAACAAAAAAAAAGTTTCCCATCAATAATTTTTGCGTAGTTACGTAGGGGTGTTATTTAAATGGTTAGCATAGTATTCGTAATTTTGTGAGCAGAAATAGCTAATTGATCAGCAACTCATGGCCAGCAAACATTCCAAAATCAATCAGCAATTTATGTCATCCTGGATGGCTGTAGTTATTTTTGTACAACATTTAATTATACAGGGTGCAATTTAAGTCATAGGCAATATTTTAATCTACGGCTCTACTCACGATACTGATTGCATTAATTAGGGCGGCCAAACTATTTATTATTATTATTTGATGTCTGTTTACTTTTCGTTACGCGTTGTACTGCGCTTTAAAATGTTGATACTTCAAGACTTATTGGGGTTTAAGAAGTATTTTTTTTATTACTTTTAGTGTTTATTTGCAACAATAAGCCTTTGCAATGTGATTACTACATTTTTAAAGTTTTCCATTCTTGCATTAATAATATTTTTGATTTGCGAATTATTAGCCCTAATGCAATCAGTATCGTGAGTAGAGACTTAGATTAAAATATTGCCTATGACTTAAATTGCATCCTGTATAAGCTGCAATGAACTGCTCCTGTTTAATAAAATTTTGGTAAGCACTCAGAGGGTAAGCAAATTCATTTTGAGCTGCATATAAAAGTAGCAAAAATACTTTACTGGTCTAAAAATAGAAATAACGCTGAACAGATGTTCGGATCTGGCGTAAATAAAAAAAGCTGCCGTCCTATCTCCCGTCAGCCATGTCGTCGGAGCTCCGCCGGGCCTTCGGCCTACGCTCCTCATGTCCCAAAATCGGACTTTTGGGACCAATTAGTTATTTTGCTCACCATGTTTTAAATATGCATCAACCAATTAAATACACTGCTTGTAGACATGTTTTCTCTGCTTATCAATCATGAAATCTTGCTGATCAAGTAGTTATTTTGCGGACTGAATGTTTATTATGCAAACTCATGTTATTGTAAGCTGCCTATTTATGATTTAATTATTGACCATTATCAACATTATTTGCGGAACAAGGATTGCTGTCTGATTTTTTAAATTGCAAACAAAATGTTTGTATGCCGACCAAATTATTTAAATGCTGTTTTTTGGTGGCTCACCAAATTTTATAATTGCTAAACATTTAATTACTTTCTGTTACTTAGTTGAGTTTTTTTGCTAGTTATTTTTTCTTTGGTTGTAAGTTTTTTTTTCAATGCATATTTTAATGTTATAAATTTATCTACTCTAAATACCTCCACAACCCCTGTGCTGTACAATGCATCCATCAGCACATATTTTTGGTTGCGTTAGGCATGTGCGTTATTTCACGTCACTAGATACAATAACTAGTTACGCGGCATGTAACCGAATCACTAGTTTCGAATTTAATTATAAGTAGTGATTTTTGTAATTGCGTTATTTCAGTTATCTGTGATTGTTGGGTGTCAGTAGCTGAGTAGTCGTTACGTTATTCGAGCGATCGAGAATAGAGTAGACGGTCGGTAGTGTCGTTTGGTCGACTGGTCGATCATAGTTTCATAGTAAACACTAATAATTAGTCATAAAAACATTTAATGCAGTCAGTCTTAAGCCTGAGTAAAGTATGAAGGGAAGTTAATTTATTGATTTAACAGTATAGCTACATACACTTAAGTAGATAGTGATTTAATTTATTTTCGTTTCATGTGTAACTGTATAGTTGGTGGAGGTATTTAAACTAACAATCACAGTAGCTGAATAAAAATAACTAGTTACAAAAATCACTAGTTTTGAAACAGGTGACGCCGACCAAGTAACTGGTTTCGTTACGTTTCTTAAAAATGACGTAACGAACCACCTCTAGGTTGCGTTGCTGATGCTTAGAGTTACTTAGATGTACAGGATGCTTGGTTGACTGGTTCGTCAAGGGTCCGTTTATACACCTTGTATACTAGTCGTTAGTCTGCCTGAAACACTATCTTCTTATTAATAAACGGGAACAATACAAACTGTACAATCTTCATTTGCCATACACTTTTCGGAGTATAAGTAAGTTTGTCTTGACATTACTCCGCATATTAATGAGAGGTAAGAAACTGTACTTTCCACATCTTTACATAATGGTACGAAAACAAATAATTAAAAAGGTGTTTTGTGCGGTAGGTAATTATCTAAAGTTTTAATGAGACATCCATTTAATCGATTATGATGACGCAAATTATTTTGTTCCACCGCTAACAAAACAGCAATTCAAAAGAAATTCTTCTTTCAAAGTTATTAGATCGATCGGTGTGACGTATGCGTGTGCGCAGTACACAGTCTTCCGCCAATCGTTACGGAAAGGCGATGTCTCATAAATAACGTATAATATGCTAGTAATTTACACATAATGTGTGTTTTTTCAAACAATATATTGCACTACTTTTTATAGATGAATGATGCGTCGCGTGAATGAGTATATTACATAATTGTTTTTTCAGCTGATTGGTGTCAACATACTGTATCTTGTAACAGAACTAAGTAATTAATCTTTTCAGTCAGATATGGAAGAAACTGCGTGTATACCTATAACTTATCATCACGCCGGTAATCCCCGTAGGATAGGCAGAGGAGTATGTACTGAATAGTAGGTACACCCACATTTCGCCAATTATTTTTAAGTCACAAATCCAGACCCAGTGGCTGCTACTGAGAATCCTGGTGGACAATAACACTTTGCCCTACCTGGGATCCGACCACTAGGGGTTCTAATGGTCGCAAGCAAAACTGCTAAGCATGAGAGCCTGGGTTTGATTCCCGGGTCGGGACTTAAATATTATTGGCGAAATGGTGATGTACTGTATATTAGGTACACTTGCCTAACCCTTCAGTAATTACAGGTGTGTTATGTTATGTTAATCTTCGAGAATTTTAATAAATAAGACATAAAGAGACAATATTCTTGATATATTAAATCAAATAGTATCTACAAATAACCGGAAAAGGAAAGCGGTATCAGGAACCACTCTTACTACGTGGAAATTACAGTACTAAAATATGAAGTATCAATCTACAGTCGTTGGATAATAATCGGTATATAATTGGCGGTACATTGAATTCTGGTTTGAGTTAGATTCCTGTACAAACCAATCGTTATTGAATCGCATTAACTCTCGTTTATCGTTTACCAGTAATTAAATGCAGTTTCCATTACACGGAACAGACAGACTTGGATATAGTATTTTGATAAAACTCAATGTAGATTTTCTGTAACCTATACTTATATTGCGTGTAGGGTGCAAAAGTATCCATAACGAAGCCGAAAGGCACTTGTTTTCCCCGTTATTTCGAGTTTTTTTTTCGATCTTGACCGTACCCAAAGTTCTAACTTGTTCACAAGTTTTTTTTAAATACAAGTTTTTAATGTTATAACTTTACTTTATACAACATGTAACAGAAAGGGTATAATCATATGGAATACTGTGGTACGGACCATCAAACTGAACAACTTTCGCTATGGGACCACCATCGAAATCTTAAAAAAATAATCAGCTGTCAAAACAAAATTTCAATACTTACTCGACCCAAATGTATGGGACAGCTGATTATTTTTTACGATTTCGATGGTGGTTTCATAGAGAAAGTTGTTCAGTTTGATGGTCCGTACCACAGTATTTCATATGATTATACCCTTTCTGTTACACGCTGTATAGGGTCTATTTATTCATACACGAAATCTCTTAAGGGGTCATTGTACTCATCATTATGAACAAGTTTTACTATGAGACCAACTTCGAAATCGCGAAAAAAAAATCAGCTGTTCCCTACAATATAATAGCATTAACTCGTCAAAATGTACTGAACAGCAGATTTTTTTTCGCGATTTCGGGTTTGGTCCCATAGTGAAAGTTGTTCATAATGATGAGTACCTACAATGACCCCTTAAAAGATTTCGTGTATGAATAGATACACCTTATACAGCGTATAACAGAAAGGGTATAATCATATGGAATACTGTGGTACGGACCATCAAACTGAACAACTTTCTCTATGAAACCACCATCGAAATCGTAAAAAATAATCAGCTGTCCTATACAAAATTTCAATACCTACTCGACCCAAATGTATGGGACAGCTGATTATTTTTTTATGATTTCGATGGTGGACCCATAGAGAAAGTTGTTCAGTTTGATGGTCCGTACCACAGTATTCCATATGATTATACCCTTTCTGTTACACGCTGTATACCTCCACGACCCCCGTACTATTCAATTCATCCATCAGCACAATGTTTGAGTGTGTTACTTGGAGTCCTACCGTAAAACGTTTCCCAGCAATAATTTTTGCGTAAAGTTAATTAGTTTGATGTAGGTTGTACATGTACCTACATCAAACTAATGTTTGGTTGACGGCTTTATATATTTTGTGTTAAAACAAAAAACGGCAGAAGCAAGAGGATTCGTTTCTGGATATAAGATATTTGAATAGTTAAGTATCCTACATGTTTCCCACCAGATTATTGAACTAAAATGTTTAATACTCCTCGAATGAACTCTGCTCTAACTGCCATACTCCTTCGTGGTACGTTACTAGATCATCATTAGCCGTAATCTCATCTATCTTGAGCTCGTAAAAGGGCTTAAGCGTAAGCTTAGTAGGGTAAGAAACCATTTATCAAGCTTTATTATTTTCTAGTGTAGGGACACCGATTTTCATTCCTATGATAACTTCTTTGTGTGATAGAGTACTGGCGTTGAAAATAAAAGTAAAAACTGGCCAAGTGAGAGTCGGCCTCGCGCACGAAGGGTTCCGTAGCAATATCTAAAAATACGTTTTTTGTATGGGACCTCCCCTCAAATATTTATTTTATTCTTTTTTTAATATTTGTTGTTATAGCGGCAACAGACATATATCATCTGTGAACATTTCAACTGTCTAGCTATCACTGTTCATGAGATACAGCCTGGTGACAGACAGCCAGACAGACAGACGGACAGTGGAGTCTTAGTCCGGGCATCGTTCATGCTATCATGCTTTTTAGGGTTCCGTTTTTACCCCTTGGGTGCGGAACCCTAAGAGCAAGAGTATAAAACGCTAGAGGTATCTTCCGAATACGATACGGTTCATCATAATTATTTGGGATCTTGTTAGTAAATTGTGATCTTACAAACACATAACATTACACCACGGCATTTTTCCCCGTAAGGTTAGACTGAGGCGTGGGCACTGGGTAAGTATAGTTCGTACAACCTAATTTCTCCCAGCAGCCGCTCGTGTTGATCTATGGATGGGTGACCACACATTACATGCCAAGTTTCCTCCGTGCCTCGGAAAGCACGTTAAACCGTTGGTCCCGGCTGTCATCTGTAGAACTTTGACAGTCGTTACAGGTTGTCAGTGGCCCAAAAAGTTTGACAACCAGTCTTACCAAGGGGTATCGTATTGCCCAGTACTAACTGGGTTGTGGAGATCAGATAGGCAGCCGCTCCATATAAAATACTGGTATTCAGCTGCATCCGGTGTAACAAATCTACTAGATCCTGTTAAGAATTAAAGGATAAAAGTAGACTTGTACATTTAAAAATTTAATAGAGATATGGATGTTTTTACAAATGAGATAAAAAATACAAAGACGAGATAAAAAAGACGTATCAAACCCGCACTCTGGAAGCAGTTTTTGAGTATATTTACACGATTAAGTAGCACTGTTGAAGCACGATGAAATGTAGAGGTCGAGATGTAGGACGATGTATCAGGTCTGCTCCACAGGAAGGCGGCGTTTGTAAGAACAGGAGTTGAGGTCCTGGTAGATCTTTAGAGATGGATCACCAGCTTTTAGACCCAGGGCAGCTCCGCGAGATGATCAGCAGGGATGGCACAACGACAGTTTTTAATAATAAGATTGGGAATAGAAGTTCCAGGTGTATCTTTAGATGGATCACCTTCAAGAATCTGTCTTGTATCCAATTTTAAGAATTCCTTCAGTCTCACATTCAAGAAACGCTCTCTCGTCTAGTCTCCTCTCGACCGCCTCGTCAGCTCGTTTTCCACAGTAGTCTCCTTCCATTTTTGAATCTCAGATTTTCTTCTTGCGGCCATATAATAATCTCATCTGACAAGTGTAGTCGGCCAGGACATAGCAGACTTACTTCATAAAACCATGAGTGCGTAAAGAATTTACAAATATTATTTAAAATTAAGTTATTACTAAACAATCATTATTATCTATAAAATACAATATTACAGCTAAACATTGAAAAATATAATTTAGAATAGATAAACCAAAAAGTATTCATCATAGACTAAGCTAGTAAGAAAATCTATGACAGAGGGAATGTACGTCAGTTTGGCAAATCTGACGTACATGTCACAACATTGAAAATTATGAAAATTAATATTTTATTTTAGCAAATACTATGAAAGCGAATCGTATTTAGATCGATTCGCCGAGTATAAATAAACAAATCAATAAAAAAGCATGATAAATGGTATATGGTATGACAATTGTAAGTATAGTACAAAGTGTAAGTATAGCATATACTATATTTCCCCAAAGACCCCGAGAAAATTTTTGGCCTAGAACAAAAATTTTGCAAACGTTATAACAGCATTCACAAAACTTTCATAACTCATTCAAACACACCGACATCTTACGAAGTTAGGTCAGGTAGGATTCACATTCAATGATCACTACTCAACCTGAAAAATTAATAACAGTAGGCTTATTTTCGGAGTTGTTATCCGCTCACGTCTAAAACCATTAATTAGATGAAAATCTAAAGATTCTTTTAACAAAGGCTTATTTTTATGGAGTTGTTAGCCGCTCCAATCAACGTTAGTTTTAACAAGGGCTTATTTTTATGGAGTTGTTAGCCGCTCCAATCAAAGTTAGTTTTAACAAGGGCTTATTTTTATGGAGTTGTTAGCCGCTCCAATCAAAGTTAATTTTAACAAGGGCTTATTTTTATGGAGTTGTTAACCGCTCCAATCAACTTCCAGAGTTGATAACAAAATAGTAATACTAACTTGCAGAGTTAGTTTATAAGAAGGTTAGGTAACATGTACCTAAAAGCACTTCTGAGAGTTATCTGATAAGAACAGATATAAAAAGAGAGGTTAAAGAAAATAAACTTCTTTAATGGTTTAAGAACCAATTGAATAAAAAAATCTAAATAGAGTTTTAATAGGCCGAAAAGAACTCTACAGTTAGAAGAAAGAAAGAAGAAGAGATGAATCATGAGTGTAATACGAAGGATAAAAAATTCATGTAAAAGATAGCAAAAGAAGGTAAAACTGGTTAGAGAGAACTAAAGAGGATCCGAGAGCTAAAGAGAGTAGAAGAGTAAATAAGGGGAAGAGGGTCAAAGAGTAAAAGAGGGACATTCGAGTTTTTTTTTTAAACTTAGTCAAAGGTAGACTTTCATGCGAAAGGTAAACATTAAATCACAGGTAGACATTAATTCAAAGGTTATACATCGAGACCATAGTGAGTCATCGAGACAAAAGAGGAATATCGTGACTTTAGGAGGTCAACGAATCGAAAGAGGAAGTTCCAGTTAAGTAACTCGAAGTCCAAGCCTAAGTTCTTGAAGTTAAATATACTTAACTTAAAGTTTAAAGCATGAGAGGATAGAGAAGGAAAAAAGAAGAAGAAGTGAGGTAAATAGGAGGGCTATAAATTATTTGGCTTTACTGTGAAGGAGTCACAACAATAGGGGAAACCTCATCTGTCATAGTGTCATGAATTTACAACAAAAGATGAAACATTTCTAAGACAAAGATATACTTCTACCTAACCCTGGAGAATTATAAGCGTGAAGTTATTGTTATAAAGTAAAAAGTTTCTAACACAAAATAAATGTATCGGTGGGAAAAATAGGAACTAAGAAAAATGTTCCAAATTCATGTATGTTTTCTCGACAAGCAGCGCCACTGCAAATCGTAAAAAGATCCGCGTCGCACTGTTCAAGTTACCTAGCAACACTTAAATAACAAATCTGACAAATTATGATGCCAAAATTAAAATAATATGATGAATAATTACGTAAATGTTTAGTTATAGTTGTATAAACGACCACAAGATATTGTCCTGCAGCCGTCGTAGAGTATCCCAGCCCCCAACTTATAAGTGACCACGAGTGGTTTTAAGAACACTTACAAGCGAAGACTGGGTACGATTACCCGGAAGTAACCGCAGTGGTGTGCAAGTGTGTGGGGTGCAGGGTAGTGAGGTATTAATAGAGAGTTATGTGTAGGTGGAAACGTCTATAGGATATTCTCCTATAGCACGTCGTAGAGTAAGCCAAACCCCAACTTGTAAGTGACCACGAATGGTTTTAAGAACACTCCACAAGCGAAGAATGGATGACAATTACCAGAGGGTAAAAGTAATGTGTGTGGGGGTGTAGTATAAGGTGATGTTCAGTACGAAGAAGTGTCAAGTAAATGATGAAGTATGAAGTAAGATGGAAATAATTACATACCAAATATAATCTCTTGTGTAAGTATTTTTTTTGAATTTTGAGAAGATTTAATGAGATCTAGAATTGATTTTACGTTAGGCGCCAAACTGTAACAAATCTACTAGATCCTGTTAAGAATTAAAGGATAAAAGTAGACTTGTACATTTAAAAATTTAATAGAGATATGGACGTTTTTACAAATGAGATAAAAAATACAAAGACGAGATAAAAAAGACGTATCAAACCCGCACTCTGGAAGCAGTTTT
Organism: Eugnorisma glareosa; assembly: GCA_947578425.1. Classification (NCBI taxonomy): domain Eukaryota; kingdom Metazoa; phylum Arthropoda; class Insecta; order Lepidoptera; family Noctuidae; genus Eugnorisma; species Eugnorisma glareosa. The sequence continues at coordinate 14,417,418 of OX387970.1, read as the reverse complement.
TGAGTATATTTACACGATTAAGTAGCACTGTTGAAGCACGATGAAATGTAGAGGTCGAGATGTAGGACGATGTATCAGGTCTGCTCCACAGGAAGGCGGCGTTTGTAAGAACAGGAGTTGAGGTCCTGGTAGATCTTTAGAGATGGATCACCAGCTTTTAGACCCAGGGCAGCTCCGCGAGATGATCAGCAGGGATGGCACAACGACAGTTTTTAATAATAAGATTGGGAATAGAAGTCCCAGGTGTATCTTTAGATGGATCACCTTCAAGAATCTGTCTTGTATCCAATTTTAAGAATTCCTTCAGTCTCACATTCAAGAAACGCTCTCTCGTCTAGTCTCCTCTCGACCGCCTCGTCAGCTCGTTTTCCACAGTAGTCTCCTTCCATTTTTGAATCTCAGATTTTCTTCTTGCGGCCATATAATAATCTCATCTGACAAGTGTAGTCGGCCAGGACATAGCAGACTTACTTCATAAAACCATGAGTGCGTAAAGAATTTACAAATATTATTTAAAATTAAGTTATTACTAAACAATCATTATTATCTATAAAATACAATATTACAGCTAAACATTGAAAAATATAATTTAGAATAGATAAACCAAAAAGTATTCATCATAGACTAAGCTAGTAAGAAAATCTATGACAGAGGGAATGTACGTCAGTTTGGCAAATCTGACGTACATGTCACAACATTGAAAATTATGAAAATTAATATTTTATTTTAGCAAATACTATGAAAGCGAATCGTATTTAGATCGATTCGCCGAGTATAAATAAACAAATCAATAAAAAAGCATGATAAATGGTATATGGTATGACAATTGTAAGTATAGTACAAAGTGTAAGTATAGCATATACTATATTTCCCCAAATGTAGTATATGCTATACTTACACTTTATACTATACTTACAATTATCATACCATATACCATTTATCATCCTTTTTTATTGTTTTCTTTATTTATACTCAGCGAATCGATCTAAACACGATTCGTTTTCATAGTATTTGCTAAACTAAAATATTAATTTTCATAATTTTCAATGTTGTGACATGTACGTCAGATTTGCCAAACTGACGTACATTCCTTCTGTCATAGAGTTTCTTACTAGCTTAGTCTATGATGAATACTTTTTGGTTTATCTAATCTAAATTATATTTTTCAATGTTTAGCTGAAATATTGTATTTTATAGATAACAATGATTGTTTACTAATAACTTAATTTTAAATTATTTTTATAAATTATTTACGCATTCATGGTTTTATGAAGTAAGTCTGCTATGTCCTGGCCGACTACACTTGTCAGATGAGATGATTTTATGGCCGCAAGAAGAAAATCTGAGATTCAAAAATGGAAGGAGACTACTGTGGAAAACGAGCTGACGAGCAGTCGAGACTAGACTAGACTAGACGAGAGAGCGTTTTCTTATATGTGAGACTGAAGAATTCTTAAAATTGGAGACAAGACAGATTCTTGAAGGTGATCCATCTAAAGATACACCTGGGACTACTACTCCCAATCTTAGTATTAAAAACTGTCGTTGTGCCATCCCTGCTGTTCATCTCGTGGAGCTGCCCTGGGTCTAAAAGCTGGTGATCCAACGCTAAAGATCTACCAAGACCTCAACTCCTGTTCTTACAAACGCCGCCTTCCTGAGGAGCAGACCTGATTCATCGTCCTACATCTCCACCTCTACATTTCATCGTGCTTCAACAGTGCTACTTAATCGTGTAAATATACTCAAAAACTGCTTCCAGAGTGCGGGTTTGATACGTCTTTTTTGTAAACACTTGTATTTTTTATCTCATTTGTAAAACCATCCATATCTCTATTAAATTTTTAATTTTTTATCTCATTTGTAAAACCATCCATATCTCTATTAAATTTTTAAATGTACAAGTCTACTCTTATCCTTTAATTCTTAACAGGATCTAGTAGATTTGTTACACCGGTTAGACTGGAAGCCGACCGCAACATAGTTGGGAAAAGGCTAGGCAGATGATGATGTATAAGTCCCAGCAATAGGGATCGAGCTTAACTAGAAAATTTTCTATTTGGGCGTTCAGAGTTACGTAAGTACTGAATACTGACTGGTAACCGTTAGTGCATCGCTGTCCTTTCCACCCTGTAGACTAAAGACTTACTTCAAGACCTACGGATGTAGGTATCATGTCATATCTCATCATCATCATTTCAGCCGAAAGACGTCCACTGCTGGACATAGGCCTCCCCCAAGTGTCGCTACATTTCCCGTGCGACTCGCATCCAGCCGATCCCCGCAACGTTCACCAGGTCATCGGTCCACCTAGTGGGAGGCCTTCCAACGCAACGTCTTCCGGTTCGCGGTTGCCACTCCAGAACTTTTCGGCCCCATCTATCGGCCATTCTGCGAGCAACGTGCCTGTCCACTGCCACTTCAGTTTGTCTTTATCTATCAATTGCTAATAGATAATTACACAGTTCATTTTTGACACGTAATGTAAATCACAAAAATATTCAATAATCGTCGTGTTTGAATCAGTGAATGTATTAGGCACGTATCAGTTATTATGGTGATAAAGGTGGTTATATATTTTATCTATTAAAGATCATTGGAATTTATAATTTAGTTCCGTAGAATGCATACCCTGTATTAAAATCATGGGGTACATACTAGGTGTTTTTCAGGGTACAAGACTGCAAGAAGCCAGGAAACTGAAGTTGAAACTCTTCCGGTCAAAAGTCGGAAATATTTCCGCTAAGTAAATATTCCACTAAATTGAAATAAACTGTGATATTGTCTTCAATGTCTTCACCCACTGTGTTATTCATAGAACACGCAGAATTATTTGCATTAACTAAACATGTGTTCTACGAATTTGTTAGACTAAAAGTCGGTAGTGGGTAAAACCTCTTACTTTCTAAAATCCATCACAAAAAACTCTGTGATTTTTTTCCGAGGCCGAGCGGTCCCAAAATAAAATAAGGGTTTAAATTCCAACAATGATTGCGGTGAACATTTGAAATGGGTCAGCAGGTACGTGCTCCCGACGGGGCGGCCGCGGCCTGGTGGCGGGCGGCGTGGTGTGTGCGCCCGCGCCTGCGCTCATTCGCTTTTTGCCCACCTTTCGACTCACGCGCAGAGCAGCCTCCACCATTGTTCGCCACGCGCATTTCTCTCACGTGGGAACTGTTGACTTCTTCGTGCTTTACCCGCGGCGTCATTCATCTACATCGCCGGTGGAGACCGCACGTTATGCTATTACGAGTACGCGAGTACTTCACGTGTGCGAGCTTTGTGTTAACGCTAAGAAGGTGACTGTGATATGAAAACTGAGGATTATCGGCATGTCGGGTGATGTTCCGGGACGTTTCCTGGTGAAAGTTGAGTGATGATCAAATAGACACAGTGATTGGGATCTTGCTGACAGATAAGAGGAGACATGGCCGTCGCGCCGGTAAGTTACACCAAACCTAACTTATGTCGAGCATTATGTGAAACTTTAATGATCAGGAATTCTGTACCAAATGTAAAAGCGTTGAAATTAATGCTTCTTCATTAACTGTGATGTGTTCAGATGCTGATCATGATGAGTTGATTATAATTATTAATTTCTTATAAATAACTCCTGGAAGATATTAAGATTTTAATTAGACATTTCACGTCTTGTTTAAATACCGTACTGTTTTCTCTGAATTTGTCATTGAATAACTTCTTCTTAATTAAGGATTTACATACTAATTCTACCGAAAGGGATTTTATTCATGTGATTTTATACTTCGATTAGGGTTAATAGACTTAGATGAGTTCAAATGGGTTGCTCTTGAAACTTAATTAAAACATCCGCTTTATTTAATTGAACTTGAAATTAATACATTTTATACGATGTGCATATGACGTCATGTTATTTTGACATCGAACTTTTTACATATTCTAAACCAAAATCAAAAATATTTATTTGGTCCATGTACAAGAGTTGTTACATTTCAAATAATATATGCAATGCAAACACACATTATCATCGCCATAGGCATTCAAATATTAGGTGGTTTCTGGAGGTTGGTGGTTTTGATTATTTAACCTTTCGTATGCCGGGTATATAGACAGAATTAAAAACCTATTGTGTTTCGCGTAGATCTACGTTCCCGGCACACGAAGGGTTAATGAAACTGTACTACTACTTTTAGGCTATGTCATCAGTCATCCATCACACGACTGTAGGTACTTACACTACTTCCAGGTCTTCTCCTTCGATCTTGGGCCAATGCCATTGAAACGTTGTCATATATCGGAGAATCGTCAAGAAAAAAACAACAAATATAATCAACATGACACGGACAAAAGTTAAAATTAGGGTCATGTACGAAACAATAACAAAACAAATAAAAAATGGACTTAAAGAGTCATAACGAGAAAACACGTTACATTGTGAGTTGTCAACATGTAAAATATGATTTTTTTAAACAAACTTACTCAGCATGTTTTTGAAACAGACTCGCTTTCCATTATTTTTAACGACGGTAGTTCACGGATAATTAGTAAGCTTTGCCTGTCTAATCTCCGATTACTTAACGAGCTGTCACAACTATCAGCGGTTTCCTTAATCAGGGTGTAAAGTAGACGTTATCATTTGAAAAGGCTGTACTAAATTATTTTAATGCTTATGTAGTCGATTTCCCGATGATAAGAGGCTCTTCATTTGGCCCTTATCGTTTTCTGAAACTATTTTTGAAAACTGAACACTGTATCTATGAAATCGTCTTTCAAGTATTACCAGAAACTATTTTTTTTATATTTCGTAAAACGGCTGACCGGATGATAAACAATAGGCAAGAAGTTCCCAAAGTTTTGTTATCAAAAATAGACCAATAAAGTGGTCAACTTCCTGGTTTTCTGATAAAAATAATTAGTACCTGACGGAACTTTTAAGAAGGCTCTAACTAAAAACGATGCGACCAGACGTGATAATTTTGGGAGTACCTAATAAAATATCACAAACTCAAACACAATTTCACTTCTTGTATGACATGACACCACATCTATTGCCGAAGACGTTTAATTAAACAAGCGACGCTTTAGAAATTGTGAACTCATCGGCCAATTTTACTATATAAGAAAGAAACTTACTTGACAAACATTGGTAAAGAAACTATAAGAGCCGTGTAGTGCAGTAGAAAAATAAAAAAGTTATTTGTAAGGATTTAAAAGTGGGTCCTAAGACTACAAAGAAGAGTTGAAGCATCTTACGACGTCATCCAAGTAATTTGGCTTTGCAGGTAGGGTTGCCAACTATACTGTAGTATAAACAGAGTATTGTACCTATTCTATTTTGCGTAAGTGTACAAAATCAATAGAGTACGTTAAAATACTCTATTTTTACATTGACTTTGACTTCAAATGAAATTGAATGAATTCCTGCCATGTCAGCATTCAACGAGACTGTGATTTAAGACTGTAGAAGTCTAGAGTCTTACAGTTATTTCAAAAAGTACCTCCAAAATATACTGTTATTCATAAAATATGTAGGTACTCCTTAGTGTTGTTTCCTACAATCAGATGTACTCTATTTCTTTAAAAAAGATAGCAACCCTATTACTAGGCGACATTATCAGGACAGCGACAACTGTTCCCAAAGTAAACTCAACCCTTTTTTGTGATACTGGTGAGAATCCTATGAAGGCTTTGAAACTCACTGATAACTCTGTTTGTGTTTGTAGTTAACACGAAAAGAGTTTTACGACTAAATCTAATGGAACCCTTTTACCACGGTTTTGTTGATTGTCCGGAGAACGCACGCAGAGGTATTAAACGCTATTGTGATGGACTTGGATAAGTTAATTACTTAAAAGGAAACAAAAGGCTTGATAAACCAACAGTTTGGTTAGACAAGTAAAGTAACATCACTCACGCCGAATTGGTGCACAGTGGTGTATTTATAGTACTATTAAAGAACTTTTATAGTACATCCACATTCGCCGATTATGTTTAAGTTTCATGTAATCTTACTTATTATTATAAATGCGAATGTTTGGATAGATGGATGTTTGTTACTCAATCTCGCCAGAACAGCTGAACCGATCTGGATGTTGGCACAGAAATAGATTATAGTCTGGAACAGCACATTTAGGTTACTATACTACCAACGGGACCCTATTAGTAAGCCTGTATCTCATGATCCGTAATAGGTAGACAGTTGAAATTTTCGTTTGTTGCCCGTGGTACTACCAGTAATACTACCAGTAGTACCACGGGTAAAAAAAATACCCGTAGAACTACCAAGCGATCCAATAGTACCACGGGAAGTTTTTTTTTACCCGTAGTACTACTGGCAGTCGACATTTCATAGATTGACACCTAAACTATGGAATGTAGTACAGAATGTGTATTTCTGTTGCCGCTGTAACAACAAATAATGAAAATAATTAAAAATTAAAGGGGGCTACCCTACAACCGAATCCGACTCGCACTTGGCCTTTTTTATTTCTCACAAATCAAAACTTCCACGTCTACCACGCGAACTTAGTCGCGGGCAACAGCTAGTATGGAGCATAAATATTGCCATCAATCGAGTATAATTCTTGACTCCAGGCTGCCACCGAGAAATTCCTGGTGGGAAAACCCTTTGTCCGACCAGGGTATCGTAACCTGGACCTCGTGCTCACCAGTAGCGCTTGCGACCACTAGACCAACGATTCAGTCAACATCAGTGGCACAAAGTCATCATAAGGACTCCCAAAATCAAATTCGTAAATAAATAAATAAATAAAACAATTCATTATTAAGTTGTCTGTTTATTTGAAAGTTTTTTATTAGCATGCTTTAAGTGGGTGATAAAACTCCACAAGATGAATAAAAATAGTCGCCTTTATACACCTGGGTGAATCTATTCCAAGGTGAACAAAGGCCTCCGCTTATATCGAATTATTTCACCCGGAAGATATCACCTAGGTGAAATCCTTCCAAAGTGAAATGAGGACACCAAAAAATCTACTTTGTTCACCCGGGGGATATCACCCAGCTGAACAAAGTGGAATAAACCATTCACACATTTATTAGTAAAGAAATTAGCAGGTTTGATAAGAACATAACAAATTCCGGCAGAGTTCACGCCCATGTTCTGACACTAGACGACGACAGTACGAGTGAAATCTGAGAACCAGTTTTATTTGCCTGTGTTCTTGATGGACGAGAAGTGCCCATCTAAATAAACTTTAATGTTGATACTGTTGTGGAGAAAAGTGCTATTCACATATTGGTGGTTTCGTCACTATGCTTTAAGTTGTATAAGGAAATGAATCTGTGGATTATCTACACTCTATGAAAGTATTGTTAGTTAAATATTTGATAAAATGTCCTGCATATTTTGATACTCTCATAGAGAGCCAGAGGTTACAGTGGAAAAATTATAGGATCCTGATTCCATTATGACCCTGATTTACCTTTATTAGAACAATAAATGGGTGAGTTCAACACTACAAATACATCTATCATCAAAAGGAAATATTGAGATATTATTGTCAATCGATAAACTAATAATATTATTGTATGTTCTGGCTTCGGTTACTATTCGTCGTGACTGCACTCTTTACTTAGAGCCGAGCTCGCACGTGCTTCAACTCCAGTGTCTTTTCTTAGAACTTACACATTTCTCACTCCATATTCCATTTCATTATTATCATGAGCATTTTCTTCACGAACATGCTTCTTGAATTCCTTTTGGAATTTGAACACTGCTGTCGTTGTAAAACAGATTATGGGATCCGGTTATTACTCACTGAGTCATCATTGAATTTCTTCAACTTTCGGCGAATCTCAATTTAGTAAATTATCATTTTCCATAATTTCTTACTGGCCAGCTTGTTTCTCCCGATGCCGTTAAAGGTACTTTTGAATGGTTTGCCATTTTCTAAATTGCAAATAAGAGTACAGCCGCCTTTATGCGATCGGAACTGTGAACTGAGGAAAGATTGCTTGCAATAATATTCCAACCAAACGAATAATCATACGAAGAATATAAATCATACGAAGCCGTATGAGTTACAACTGTTTGCACATTTCGATGTCAATGCTTAGTTTTAAACAAAGATAGAATACTAAACTACCTACTATAAAAGAAGCTATTCAAGATCTTGCAAGCAAAGAAATCACTATGAGAGAGGCAATAGAGTAGGACAAGTGGGTAATTTATTCAGTATCGGTTTTTAAATCCAAATTCAGAATAGAAATTAATGTTTAAATACATTTTTATGTATAAAGTATCGCGTATTCATACATATTAATTAGCCGATCGGTAGTAAGCGCCTGCGCATCCTACAAACGTTTACTATACGATACGAGCGCGCGTGAGTTGCGTGTGATTCACTTTCCTTTTCTATACATTTACTTGCTCTAGAATTCACCAATACAATGTCTACCGCAAGTTTGACATGTTCAACATGATTTAATAAACAATGCGCGTTTGGCAGTTGTTAGTATTTGTAGACATGTTTTGGTAGCTTGAATTGAGGAAACGCATGTCATTATCGAGACAGTTCCGATTGCGACTGTTAATGTAAACTTTTCATGAGGAGCTATTAATTCAGCTATGAATAATCTATTACGTGATGAATCTTTGTAAGGAATGAGTAGAAGAAGAAGAAGATAAAGGGCAGTGGAAGGTATTAGACGATGTTCATGTGGCGCCTATTAGAGAAAAATTCAAAGGTGATGAGGTGTGACATTCATCTGACTAAAAGAGTGATCAATATAAAATGATGACGGATGAAAATGCAGAGAAAGGATTGACTGAGGAATTATATGAAATAAAAACGTGTGATGGTTGACAGGGGAGAATCGAAGAAAGAAATGTGTTAAGCCGACCATATGGGACAATGGCAGGAAGATAATAATTATGAAGATGATAAAGCCAATTTTATAACAGCTTTAGGAGAGAAGATTAGAGTTATTTCACCAGTACCGAGTGACCTACAACACGGTACTCAGAACAATACGGCACGACACATGTCGAGTCAGTGCTCCGCAGTCACAGATCATTGTTCTGGGCAATTGTTATGTCTGTGAATCCGCGCTTGCAAAGATCTTCGTGAAAGCGCCGTTTCTCACAGCCGTAGTAAACGATATTACATTCAATGTTAAGGTGTTCATTTCAAGTATTTTGTATTCTCATTGTAAAGGTAACGCGTGTAATTTCTTTATTAACATGAGTTGTTATGTTAGTGGGAGAGTTATGAGAGATTTTTTTGATGTCCTCTTTATAATAAACATAATATCACGACGTTTCGTCTGTAAACCTTTAAAGAGATTGGTGTGCAATCCACATTTGGCCAGTTACCTACCTTAAAATAGGTGCCATAAGCCTATTTCCATAGACCGACCACAAATCCAAACTCAAGGCTTCTACTGAGTCGGGCCTGTGGACGGTTAGTAATGGGCTAGCTCGCCGTCCGTTCCTCTTATGACGACACTTCGTGTCGACGGCGCGTTCGTGTTACAAGCGCGCCTCGGGTCCACAAGGGCCGATGCCTGCCGGGGTTGCGAGACTGTTCGAAAGAGATACCGCGGCCCTGGAACACAAAGGGCAAAGAAGGAACACGGATGGGTTTTAGTCAGTACAAGCCTGACACTCCCTTCTGCTCCGCCCAGAGCGGGAGGGGTCATTTGATGATTTCCCGTACGAAAAAAAAGGCTCCTACTGACTGAAAAGTTCTTGATCGAAGAACTCAATAAAACTTAGTGTGACCCTGGAATTGATCCGAGGATCTCACGGGCAGTGGCGCTTGCAACCACTAGACCTGAGACCACCGAGGTAGTCCAATCCTACGCAAAATCTGTTCATTTAACTTACAATATAATTACCAATTAACATTATTATTAATAGAAATATTCTGAGTGACTGATACAATGTTATCCAAACACAATATAGCGGAATGCGACAGCTTCCTGATTACATTCAACAATTTTACATAATGTAACGTAATATTGTACACAAAGCACGGAACGATGCATATAATGGTCGTAAATGTGCGACTAACAGCCGTCTAATAGTCGTTCGTAATTAACACTGTCACCGCGATGCACTTGGATTATTTAGAACTATGGCTCTGTGATTAGCATTAGTTACCTAAAACGTTGCGCTTTGGACGTGGACTCGCGGACACCAGCCCGATATTACATATTTTTTTATGGCAACCTTCCCCACACTTCTAATTTCTCCAGTGTCGTGGGTGCCTTTAAAAACATTTAATCTCTCCATAAAAATATTCGTTCCGTGTGGGTATCGAACCCGTGACACGCACCTCAGCAGTCAATCGCTCAGCCACTGCGCTAACCGTGCCGTCAAAATGTTACCATTTAATATAATACGTCTCATAGAAAGGACATTGTGGTCTGATTATTATAAGCTTGGTTTGCCCGGTTTTGCCGTTGTCTGCTTGCCTTATGGGTTTGCCGTATTGTTGGCCCCTAGGCACGCCACTACTTACACTAGGACCATGTAGGCCATGGTCCTAGTGTACGTAGTGTGTGGCCTTGTGGTCAGGTGGTGTGGTAGGTAGTGTGTGGCCTTGTGGTCAGGTGGTGTGGTAGGTAGTGTGTGGTCTTTTGGGACATCACGACCAGTTTACGTGTGCAGTTCAAGGTGGCCCTGTAAGTCAAGCAAAAATGTATCGATATGCCAAACTTCGTACATTTAGTTTAGTTCTGTGTTTGCCCGTCTGCACAGATAAGTTGGTTGATGTGTAGTTTATGTCAGTTCCATATTTTTTTCCCGTATAGCTATCGCTGCTTTGTCTATGACATACAAAGGCACATTCTCCTGAAATACAGGTACAAGTTAATGAAAACCTCTTTCACCAGGTTCACTATACTGTACTTAGGGGTCTGAAATTCAATGATGTTTTAATTCTATACCTGTTCCTTGATACCAATGTTTTTGGGACTTTGGGGCTCTCAGTTTGTAGATTTGTTTAATATTTTATTCGTTGCCGAGGTTTGTTTTTATAGATCTTTACTGAAACTCCAATTTGTATGTATGTTAGTTAGTATCAACAAGCTTCCGTACGCAAAGTCGCGCTTTGGACGTGGACCGTGGAGTTACGGACACCAGCCCCGTTATACAATACAATCAACAAGCTTGCGAGCAGTTATACTCATCAGTTCTTCATCATGGTATCATTCTTCATAGTCAATAACTTAATGGTGTATTATGACCATTTGAAGCGGTTACAGCTGATGCACCGTGCATTAATGTACACAGTGATTGAGTGTCCATGTGCACGCACATAACACTTGCTTCCGACTCAATGAAACAGTATCGTTAGTAAATCAATTACCTATTGGATCATAATATCGTTTTATGCGGAAGATATAGTGTAGGGAACAAGAAAAGTCATTAACATTGCTGCTGTTTTTGTAATTCTTCATTTAGATTATGTACCAATTTAAACTACAACCTACTTCAACTACTTTTGAGTTTAGCTTTCTTAAAAACAAAATCTGTGCAGAGGTCATTTTGACCAATTTCGAAACCAGTTTCAATTTGCCTCCTTACACTTCTGAGTGTATCAAAATAAACAATTTGGACGGAAAAGCGTGTAAAAAATAAAATTTGCTACAGAATTACATACTCCTATCTCATCAAGATCTGAGACCTTTCACCTTGAGTGAGGCAATGATACTCAAAATATTCCACGCACGACCCCGTAATGTTACACCATTAATATCTCTACTTTCGTTCATTTGTTTATTATTGTCTTCGGTAAATCAAACACATTGATATAATCGTCGTCATTAACTATATTATGTTAAATAATCGGTGTGCGTTCTTATAACATTTAGAACCACCGGTACCTTGATGATGGGGTACACAATACTACTAATACTAGAGACGAAATTACTCAATTGGGATTTTGATTATAAAATATAACAATAACTTCCCTGTGGTCTTGCTCCAATAATGCTTCTCATATTCCTCGGACACATAACGCACCACAAAAAATAGATTATCTAATATAATAAAAATAAAATAAGGCTTCAATCCCGTTCGTATGATTACTCCGCAACATTCAAAGTTAACTCACGTGATTCGATCACGGGTCAATGCATCCGTCAATCATCGCATTATGTGTGAAGGCATAACATGCTGTAATCAAACAAGCATTTAGAATCATGATCAAGTTCAATGTTAATCTATACTGCCTATCTATACTAGTATTATAACGAGGTTACGTTATTATGTTTATTTGTAACACCGGGAGTAAACTTCGGCATCACGGTACCAATTCCGAAAATTCTTATCAAATGTGAAGTTACAGTATCCCCGAATTTTAAAACCCGTTCCCGTGGGATAGTCTCCGACCATAGTGGGAGCGAAGCTGCGGGAAGCTAGTAATATAATAAAACTGAAGAGTTTTTTTGAATGCGCCAATCTCTGGAAATATCTGTCGGATTTGATAAATTCTTTTTGCATTTGTTAACCGAATTCGTTCTTTTTCTTCTTCTGTTAGGTTAGGCTATTTTGCGCAACAACCGCTAGGAGCAGAACGTGGTATAGTGTTAGATATTGATCGGAATACGAGAACACGAAGAACGCCCACACACATATGGAATTCACTCTCATTTTCTATCTCGATCGGGCCCGTCGCAATGGAGATGTAATTTATAGGATCGCTTTCAGTAATTGTGGTGTTCGGAATAATAAATTGTGCATTGGTAATATTAATTGATGGTTATAAAATTATTCTTCTATAGATTGGTGATGCAACTTTTGTAAAATCGGAGCTTATCGTGTTTGTATTATCTATATATTTTAAATACACGGTTGAAGAATGCACTTGTGTAGTTTAGGCAAAAGTGTAAATATTTTTCCTAGTACAGATTTTGAGACAAGGTAAAAAGACAATATACATTTTTAAATTAAAATAACTTAGTGTAACTAACTTAACAATAAACTAAAAATTGCGCCAAGATCTCATCTTCAAAGCTATCAACTGGTAATGTCCATAAGAGACTTGCGACGTTGCCACGTTGTGTGGCAAGCCTCTTGCTAAGGTAAAAGCCAGCCCTTGGGGGTCACGGGAAGTATAGTTACATAGTTTGATATATGCCTGTCTCTGCTTCAGTTCAATTTTTCAAAGCAGCCTAATATTCCCAACACAGAGTGACAGAGTAGTTAACAAGAGGTTACAAGGTCTAAGATTAACAGTGCGACATGTGAACTTCACCGCATTATTGCTCGTGTAGTCACGCGCTGTGCTTTCTCTGGCAGTTCCCACCCTGTGGACTGAACAGTCAGTACATCCGTCACTATGTTGACAAAGGATCACAATAGTATTGTCATTTCGCTAACAATGTTCTTGTAATGACCCCCTTGTTTGAAGTGTTCATCGTGATCATCGCTGGGTTTTCTTTTCGTGTTGTGTAATCGTTTCGATAGATTGTCACGTAGGTGGATCTATGTTACCATTGATGTAACACTTGCAGTTATCACCATCATTTCTACAGCCTGCTTGCTACCTGTGTTTTAAGGCTTTATTTGTTCCTTAACCCTACTTGGAAAGTGAATTTTGGATTACTCTCCATTTGTTTGACTTGTTTTAAAAACTGATACACTGTATTTTATTGATGTACTGTGTCATTCCGCGAAAGAAGTCCGTTAAGGAGCTAATCGGGGGCAACAGGTTTTTTAATGGTTGTGAAGTATCAAAATTTACCGATATACTTTAATGTGTTACTGCTATGATATGTGCAGGTGTTCTAAGGAAAGTGAAGAAGTGAAGAAGAGGTAAAGTGGCACACCGTATATCGAGAGTGAATGACAAGGGCAACAAAATGATGATGATCAAAAGAGTCAAGGTTTTAGGCTGTCATGTCTTTTTGCCACTTTATTTATTATAATCATAAAATTCACCCAACTATAAAAAGATGCGATCGATCGCTTCGAATTTGAAAGTGTGACACATTCCAATTACCTACTCACAATAAATATTATCAGAGGACTTAAAACTCTTATCTCTGCGATATAAAAGTGAGGACGAGTATGTTTGTGTTGCAACAGTGAGTTACGAAACAGTAGTAATTGGGGCCCCACGGTTACCGCCGTGCTTAGCCCTTTGCCCCTCGCCATGAAACGCGTTTATCCTACAATCTCTAAAGCAAAGCACTCACCATTATCTTTAGCTTTCTTTGGCATTTAGAACGAACTTGGATAGTTTGAGGTCCTCACTATCACTAATATTTTCATCTTCAGTATTTGGATTCGTTACCATTGTGTCTACATTATTTGTTTTCAGTGAACTTTGACATTTAATTATTGTATTGTGTTATTCATCATTATAGTTTTTATTGATTTTTTACTATACTATAAGTCTAAATATGTCTTTATTTCTTTCGTTTTCTCATTGTTTCTAAAGGAAAGTACGATAAATATATTCAAAAGAGACTTTTAATACTAAACTTTATCCCAGATTATCGTAACAACTTAATTCTGTTTTGCACCTGACGACAATCAAGATACTTTTTTTTTTCATTCATTCGAAATCAAATATTTATGAGATTGTAAGTATCTTGAATGCACGATGACGTTGCAACCATTATATTCAAATGCTGAACCGTTTGGGCAGGTCCTAACGTATCAATTGTCGGTGGAACAATACAAACCACTTTTACTTTCCACCTGACACGTATATTAAGCATAAATATCTATTGATTAATGTGGATACTGATGTTTCGTGATATATTGATAGTTTCCATGCTTCCTGGAGAAAGTACTATGACTTGTTGTACCTACTACACAAAACCACTTTTGTTATTACTACTGGAATGTTTTTTTCTGTCTATATTGTGCTGTTTACTTTTCAATTACTGGCCAATAAGATATTCTAAATATTACCTACAAGAGATATAACTTTTCCTCCTTAGTTCACTTACGGCCGTTTTCAATAATTTACTAACAGTTAACGGAACGTTGCTATCTCAGATAAACAGTTAAAGGAACATTAACTGTCAACCCTCCGAGAGACAGATAAGTGACGTGGATAGGATATTCCTGACAATTCATTGAAAATTTTGTTTATAGAAACACCGATATCTCTAGATATTATCGATATCTTTAGATCATTATACGTAAGTAAGTTATAGAAAACGGCCGTTAAAGTATACACTATCGTCGATCTCATCATAAGGTGAGATTGGTTAAAAGCGAGCCAATCACGCACAAAAATAATATGTACAAAGCTATCTAAGAAAGTACATAGTCACCTATAACATCAAAGATGACGATATACTAAATTGAGACGTAGATCACGATTGTCATCTAAAAAATCGAGTCACGATCAGTTTGACGGGCTCTTCAGCTTTCAACGAACCTATTGTCACTTCCACTTTGTGTACATAAAAGTTCTGTGTCGGAGTATCAAACGGCGTTGATTGAAATGTTAACTGAATAAATGATAGGAAAGCTAACTTGGTCATTTTGTAGCTCAAAAAGTCGTAGACGTTTCACGAGCAATTAAATTATTTTGGGCTATGTGTGGGTCACGAAATGTTATAAATATAAAACAGTCTGACTATAAGAATAGAGGAAGATCAAAGAAACGATAGATGAAGCTGTAACACGGAAGATATGCTGCGCGCATCCCAAATAAGAATGACGACAGGACCACGATTCCACACTGCCCTATTCCTAATTATTGTCAAAACTAACAATAGAATCGTTCATGCAACTGCTGATAAAATAATCGAATAGTATCATCTACAGGAAGGATTAGTACAGGAAGAGAAACTCCATGTACAAATTGTTTAAAAAATGCATCCGAATTGAGAAGCTCCTCCTTTTTGAAGAAACTCGGTTAAAAATACTACATTCATTAGGTGTCGGCGTCGATCCAATTATACAATTTAGCAGTGATCTAAGAATTTTAAACCAAACCCGATTCACCTACTTTAGTTCATTTTCACTTTCGTTTGTTTTCGTCTGTGAGAAATAGCATCACCGTTTTATGTCATAGTCAGAGGAAGAAAGCATTGTTGCGTTTTTGACCGGCAATTAAGTAAAAGTTCTTTTACAAGAGCGTGCGAACTGTCAGTTCGGAATTCTTCAATGATGAATGACCTGTTAATCTTAACAAAGGATTTACTATTATTTGTGTTAGTCTTATTCTTCATCTTTATATATTTTTTGTTGGTACTGTTACTGTTGGTTTATAAACTCTTAAGTCATTGACTCGCATTAGCACTTTTTCTTCGTACATTTCTTGATTAGCTGAATGTTCTTCGTATTCAAATGATGTTTCAGTATTGTTGGTATTGTAAAGAGATTCTCACTTATAGGTAGTTAGACTACTCTGTGTAAAATAGTACACTTAAGGACACTACTTCTGTTATGATGACTGTGATGACGTCCACAGCTCTACTTTTTTTTACGCCTAATATAATTAGTGTTCGCTTGGTACATGTAGAAGTGGTCGCTGTCGCAGTCCCATCTGATTTAGTGCGTATCGTTAATTTTGAAACAAGTTCAGGACAGACGATTGAACCATTTGCGATTCTATACAAGTAGCATTCATCATTAATATGACGTCGACGGTCAAGTGGTAAAAAATGGTACTTTCTGCATCGGTTAATGTAATCGACAAATACTTGCTTTGCCCTGTAATCAAGGTATGTAACTATGTTTTTTTTTCTGGATGCCCTCAATACGAAACTTGTAGATCCCGTAATGAGGGATCCATACATTGTGATGCATACTCAAGGTAGCTGCGTAGCGTACAAACGGACAATATAATACTTTGATCGGATTTAGTGATCGGAAACATGCTGATGTTCTCATTATAAAATCAAGTGCTCTAGTTATATCTGGGGAAGAGTGCAGACTGTCATGTTTTAAATGTTTCCTGGGTCATACATTCATGTCACGTCTAGCCTCTGGGTGTTGTTTCACTTTTTATGCATTCATTTCAATTTCTATTCATAATGATGTGTGATTTATGTTAGACAGGAAATGTAAATTTGTATGCATGAATACTAAGTTATTCATGAGACAGTGACCTACTGAATGAGATAACTTAATACAAAAAAATACTTACAATGTTTGTAAAATCTACTCCGCACAATCATTAATACAAGGTGAAACAGGACAGGAGAACTAAGTAACTTTACGCAAAAATGATTGCTGGGAAAAGCCTTTTTTTGGGGTGAAAAATCACGTTTTACGGTAGGACTCAATGTAACGGACTCAAAACATTGTGCTGATGGGTGGATTAAATAGTAAGGGGTCGTGGGGGTGTTTAAAGTAAAAATCTTACACTAAAAACACGGCCCTATTTAAAAAAAAAAATTTGAAAATGTTGGAACTTTGACAACTAGACCAAAAAAATGATAAAAAAGGAGAACAAGTGCCTTTCGGCTTCGTTAAGGGTCCTGTTACACCCTTTATATCTTGAATTGATGCGGAGGAATGAGGAAAATATCCTGAGGATAGTTTTGAGTATGAATGTGGTTGGCTATAATGATGGATGTTTATGAAATATGATATGGCTAGAAAAGAGGTGACTTCTGAGATGAAAGGTAGTATGGAAGACATGCTGCGCTACAAGTGTGCGCAAATAAATTGGGCTAAGGATGAGAGAATAATGATCATTTTTATTTTTAAAATAATTGCGTTCTATGTTTACAGTTAATGTTCATCGATGAGCCCATGTCTGAATTCCCTGAATGATTTTACTTTTCTTCACGTACTTATTTAAATGATGATGGCACAAGCATGTGGGTAGCATACTAGCGTAGAGAAGTTTCGAAAATCGAACGCAATACGAGTTTCGAATTGATCATTGCTGCTTTGGTTACAATTGGTGCCAAAACATGCGTTTGCGCGTGATTGCACTTCAAGAGCACTTGGGCGCACCCAGAATTTACTGAAGCAATAAATGTAATATATTTTAGACTTATGCAATAGTGATGTATGATGCTGCAAATTATTCAAGTTACGCAAGTGATTTCAAACGCATGGAGGGCCACTTGGTTACTAAGTTGTGACTTGTGTAAAGACAAACAACATTAAAAGCAATTACAATCATTATTACAATATTCATAAATATTCTCACGGCACTGACCTTTGATTACAGCATCATGGTAAACAGATGCATGAATGTCGTATTAATAGGAGCATTTCTCATAACAATAACTGCTACGAGAACAAGAACCTGGATAGGCTCTTTTTATAGTGTAGGCATAATTGTATGCATAGGAAATCAAAGTCTTCGACTGTATATTTACCTGATTCAATAATTACCTACTTCTACGTTTATTTTTCACAATTTACACTGTAATAGGTTTCTATAAGAAAACATCTAGATCATAATTCAATTCAAAACGTGGCGTCTTCCGATCGCGACCATTGACGGTATATTATGAGAAAAGAGAAAAGTGCAAAGAATGGCAACTCGTGGGAAGCGTCTACAATGGCCCCGATATGTCACGACGAGTGTTTCACTATATTTTCTAATTGTTAAATTAAATATACGTAGAATTTAGTGTATATTATCTCCAGAAGGGTCCTCATCAGTAATTTACTAATATTATCCTTTGTTTTTTTTTTCCAGATATTTCCGGTGTTGCTAATAGCTGTAGTCACAAGATGTAGGTGCGAACACGCAAACGGGTTCAACACACACGGTGGGATCAGCGCATCACAGTTCGGGACGCTGCTCAAGCCCCCGCCGCCCCCGTCGCTATCCCCCGTGCCCGTGCCTTTCCACAAAGGCCCTGAGAGAAACCAGCGACACAATTCGGATGTCGGATACCAATACCAATCACCACCACCCCCACCGCTAGCATCTAGTGATTTCAAATTCCCAGCCCCTTTCTACAAACAATATAGTTTCAACTTCGTCCCACCTCCCCAACCATTCTCTACTACTCCATCGCCGAGCTTATTCCAAAAAGTTTCAGGATGGCTTTTCCCATCTCAACAAACTAGTTATGCAGGATCATCAGTATTTAATAACGTAGGTCCAATAAAAAAGGATTGCAATCCTTGTAATTTAGTGCCATGGTTACCAGTAATTAGATACAATTTAGGAGCTAAAAATGTATATCACAATTCAATGCCTACGTACGGGCCGCCCAGTCCTACAGCTTATGCTAATATGTTGAAGTTACAGCCGCAAGCTTTCAATTCACAAAGTCAAGATAAAAGGCCACCGCAGTTATTGCCTGGAGTGCCGCACACAAACTATGGGGTACCTAATCTTTCCTATAATACCGGTGCAGTTAGAATCATCAGCTCAACTTATGGCCCACCAAGTGCAACACATACTTTAGACGTTGTTTCACCGAACCCTCCTAGTTCTACTTATTCTCAGCCAAGCTCATCTTATGCCTTACCGAGTTCTTCATTTAGCTTACCCAGTAACTCATTAGATTCTCAATTCTTATCTACTCCATCTCAAGGAATTTCAAACAATTTTTACAATGTAGCTAGTTCAACCTTCCAACCACCTTCCTCGTCGTATGGGACTCCCTCCCCATCGTATGGAATTCCTTCATCATCTTATGGAACTCCCTCGTCGTCGTATGGGACTCCGTCTTCATCGTATGGGACTCCTTCTTCACCGTATGGTACTCCTTCTCCATCATATGGTACTCCTTCGCCATTGTACGGAATTCCGTCTCCATCATACGGGACTCCATCCCCAGGATATGAAACTCCACGTCCGGTAATCACAAACTTCCAACCAGTCACTCCGCAGTACGAACCTGGCACTCTAAATAAAGAACTGCCTCCACAAAATGACGTAGAGTTATTGGAAAATATAACACCTGAGGGAGAATTACAGTTGCCAAAAGTTTCACATCCAACCACATTTAAGAATTCTTATGGTGAACCTATAACTAATACACATCTATTTGATATATCATACCCTGTGTCAGCTACAGCAGCTGAATCAGTAAAAACCGAAGTATTACCTCACGATAGTACGAAACCATCAACACCAAATACGTCATTCGCCCTGGGTAATCCAGCTCCATTTACACTAAATAGGGGCAGAAACATTCATACACTACAGCCTGTCGCACTTCCTAATCTTAGTGTTTCACCGTTGCCACCTATATTTAATGCCCGACCTTTTCGACCTATGTCACCGCAGTTTTCTAATAATGTCCTGCAAGGTATCAATCAAATGCAACAGACTAACAATAATGTCCATATAGACCAAAGTATACCTCTAGCGGAATTCGAACATTCGGTAGACTATCCTCCTACTATTATACAATCGCCTATTATTGAAATAGACCCACCATCTAACTTCAATCAATCAAAAGCATATAGGAATATACCTAATAGTTATGTAGTAGATGGAATTAGGGATATATCTTCGCAGGCTTCAGAAGATCATGTTGCAGCAACCAAATCGATTGATGCTAGTTTTGAAAGTACAGGGGGTGATGTCGGTAATGAACTGTACGACAACAGTGTACCTGCAGATTTAAAACCTGTTTCTCGAGTTCCTTCTAACCACAAATTCAACTTTGCGGATTTAAGAGGAGTAAATGATGACGATCTTGATAAATACCGAACTGAAAGTAATTTACAAAACATAGATTCACCTCTTTTGTACCTGAAACCAAGTGCACCACATAAAAATCATGGAAACTTTATATTAGCTATTTCATCACCCGTACCAGAGAATGAATATGAAATTTATGATGATTTTCCGACAACAGCGGCACCAAAGCTCCCTATTATTACTAGTTGGGATGAAAGTAGAACTGAATATAAAGAAGAGTCAAATGTACAGAAAAATACGTACACACCTAAGATTGTCCAAATTATTGTACCATATACTACAGGAAAGAAGCAAGCAGATACAAATGAAGACTACGTGCAAATGTCACAAGATTGGCCCTCTACACCAAAAAATGAATATCAAGCTCGCAAAGTTCCATCTAACACGGAAAACTCGTATGACAGTCCTATAACAGAGAGTTACAATATTGCAACAACAACGACTGAAGATACAGAAGTAATGGAAAACTACGACTCAGACAGATCGAAGGATTTCTATGATGTGAAGGAGCCACCGTTCGATATAATAAAACTCCAGCATACTATAGATGACTGGACGGAACAGGAATATTCTAAGCAGTATGAAACTCCACAAAAGACCCGAAGCAGTGAAAAGCATGCTAAACAGATTCCTGACGACTATTTCACGACTACCATGCCAGCCAATTACGTTACAACGACAAGTAATTATAATTACGAATTCTATGATCATGAAGGTTCAAGTAGTGTTCATAACGTAGTCACTGATGAAAGCAATAATACTTTTAATAGACCACGAAAAGAATATAATGTTATAGAGAGAACGAAAAATAGGCACAACAGTGGCAAAAATGAAGAACTTAACGAAGTTCAAAAACTTCATATTTACACAGCTGCGTCTTCTTTCCGTACCTCAAGTACATCCACCACGTCCACCACTACTCCAGCACCATGGGGTAAAATACAAACATCTATATCACCTTTGACGAAAGAAAAGGTTTATGTGGTGACTTCGAAACCTTGGAGAGACATGCGAAATGTGTCGTCAGAATGGTATGAAGTGACACCCTTCGAGTCTAAGAAAACGAGTGCCGACAGTGAGTTCTCAGCCTCGAATAATCTTCCTTTTAAGTCTCCAAGGTTTATGAATCGACCATCATTTGGCTTTACTTCAGGAGGAAAGATTGAGTCTGATTCTTCGTATGGATTTTCTAAAAGCTGGTACCAAAGCAGTGAGTATTCATAATTGTAACTGAAACATTAGTTAAATTGAATGTTTTTTAGATTAGATTGAAATGGATGTTTTAATTTCAGTAAACGAGTTGGAGACTCAAAAGGAGAACAATCGTACGTCCTTGCCAGAAGCTAGCCAACAGAACATTACCACTAACTTGGACGAGGTTTAATTCTTAATATTTACTAACTTTCAGTTTCCTTTCAAGGCCAGAGCAAGACGCATCCGTGGCTTAGCATTGAGGCATTGATGATTGACGCTGTATTTACATATAGGGTGTAATAAGACCCTTAAAGAAGCCGAAAACGACTTGTTCTCCCCGTCATTGCGATCATTTTTTTGTTCTAGACCATACCGGGAACCTTCTAGTTACGCAGATATTGGGGGTCAAAATTCCAACTTTTTCACAAGTTTTTTCTTAAATACCTACATGTTTTTAATATAAGATTTTTTACTTTCAGTACCTACATGCCCCGTACTATTACATCCATCTGAACAATTGGCAATGTTTTGAGTGCGTTACATTGAGTCCTACCGAAAAACGTGATTTTTCACCCCAAAGAAAAAAGTCGTTTCCCAGCAATATTTTTTGTGTTAAGTTACTTAGTTTGACGTACGGAATGCTTGGTTGACGGCTTCGTGAAGGGTCTTGTTACACTCTGCATGTACCTACAGTGTGTATCTATCAGAAATATGTAATCATATTTAAGAGTGTGGTTCAGACGATCATACACGTAATAGAAATATCAGTTGACCCTTAAAAATCTTCAATAATAACGTTTATTCACATAAACGATTACGATTACGATATTGGTCCCATAGAGAAACTTGATCAATTACTCACAATTATGACGTATACAGGGTGGAAGGGACACCGACGCACAAACCCTTATCATACCAGTACATCATTCTGACCCCCCCCCCTCAATGTTTTCTAAAAAAGTGCACTACCTACACGGTCAAAATGTATGAAACAGCTGTTTTTCCTTCTACCTTGTATAACCACATACAGGGTGTAACAAAACCCTTAACGAAGCCGTCAACCAAGCAATAAGTACAACTAAACTAACTTAAACTAAGTAACTTGAACTAAACTAAACTAAAACTAAGTAACTTGAACGACTTTTTTTTTTGGGCGAAATATCACGTTTTACATTAGGACTCAATGTAACGCACTCAAAATATTGTGCTGATGGATGGATTGAATTCTATGGGGATCGTAAAAACCTTACATTCAAAACATGTATTTAAAAAAAAAACTTGTGAAAAGGTTGGAACTTTGACCCCCAATATCTCCGCAACTAGTAGGTTCCCAGGTATGGTTTAGAACAAAAACAAAACTCATTGACGGGGATGGGTCTTGTTACACCCATTATTTCTGATAAAAACATGCTGTATGTATTGAGGCACTGACGAGTCCTGCACTGGCTATTTGAGCTCTAATTTTTGTGTATAAAAAATTTGATAACTTTAAACATCTGTCCTTCTATGATAAACACTAAATTAAGTCGTGACTATAAATTATATTATGTCGTTTGTAAATATAAACATCACTGTAGTTATAGTATAGTTACCTACCCTAAAGTTAAATTAAGGAACTTAAATCACGTGTATATACGCACAAGTAATTCCTGAAACTTCCATGATTAAAATATCTAACAAATCAATAAATTATTCCTAACGACAATTCTATTAAAAAGTAACTCAATACCATAATAATAAACTATTCAAAATCACTTTAGCATGTTCTGTTTAAATTTTCAGGAGGACAACACACCCACGACTGCAAACCCACTTAGCGGCTGAAAAATGTTATAGCACGTGAATTATGTTTGAAACTAAAAGTGACATAAAGTGTAAGTGACAGTGACAATATAAAAAAGCAACTATAAAATTATAGATTATTGAGTGAAACTGAACAAATTAAGAAGAACGCAAGCAAGTGTTCTTTTTATTTTGATCTTACATTTAATCATAAATGTACATGGACTCTAGAAATAGGTAAAGTTAACCAAAGTGGGACTTCATCAAATATTATTTCATTAATTTTAAATGTAATCATTAGATATCTTCTATATTATTTTAGCTTTAATCTAAGTAGATACGTTTTCAAGTATTATGTGTAATATCTGAAATTGTAACAAAACTGAGTATTAGAAGTAATCAATTTTTGTAAATATTGATTTGATTGAAATGTAAATAAATGAATGAATTGTGAATTCGTGACTACATTTTTCTAACCTCCCAAAATAAAACACATGCTAACTTTGATCGAGATAAAATATACTTAAACTATTAAACAAGGTAGGTACTATGTTACAGATTCAGGTTCAGGTTTTGTTCTGTTTTTTAATCTGAAGTATAGGAACTCAGCACTCCATGAAATAATTGTTATAAGTGTGACGAAATTTAACACGATGATGGGCATTATGTAGGAACCAGACGCTTCCCGCACTCGGGCTGAAATTAAAAAGATAAAAATGTTATAAACAAGTAATAAGGAATTTTATCTCTCCGCAAAGAAGGACAAACAGTGTGATATATGTCTAGACACAAATGTTTATCTTCTCACGAAAATTGTGAAAGATTTTTTGAGGATACCTAACGATATCAAATTATTGTGCTTATTTAGAAATCTAAATATGTAATAAAGATAGTTTTGTCTTATTTTGTGTAACAGTACTTATGTTAGAAATAGGATGTTCTCTATAATTAATACAGAAACGTAATAAATACGGTCCTGGCAACAGGCATCGTTCGACATAAATATGAAGCCAAACATAGGTCATAGATCACAGTAACAAACTGATAGCGTCAGGTTAGTGAATAGAATACTTGGTTCTAACTAAATAAATGCTCAGGCACTATTTGAAGAAAAATCTATCAAGTCCATCACGTTTCTATACACGGTACGCCTAACTAGCTTCTTCCACGTTTCGCCAGGTATGTTTTAGTAACAGCTGGGCCGAGCCTATTGCTCACTGAAAAATAATAAAGGTAATTTTCGTTTGGTTGTGTTTTGTGTTCCAAGTTGTTTGAGAACGAATATAAACAGATAGCCGCAAAACATTTGTTTCAAGCGAGAGTAAAAGTCATGACCCGGAGTTATTGCAATGTTTTACTACCTATAAATAAATTGCTTATAGTAACTAATAAACATCGTTATTTACAACTTTTGCGAGTCGGTCCTTAAATCAAGAATATACACAGGCTGTCGCTTTGCATCCTGGTCAAATTCAAGGAGGTATCTATACTAATGAGTCTCGACCCGAATCGATAGCTTTTACTAGGTAAGGTAGGTTTTTTATTTATTTTGTATTTTTTACGGAAATCGGTAAGCGTAAACCACCCCCTAGTTTCCATACCTACTGTCCATAATTATACTGTGGAATAAACATTTGCGTTTGCGTGTGTGACGGCGCGTTTAAAGGGCTAGGAACAGACGGGTTGCGTTTTAATACGGGTGGTTTATACTTACCAATTACAGTAAAACAAAAAAATACCCTTTTTACTATCGATTCGGGTCGAGAATCATTAGTATAGATACCTCCTTGACTTTGACCAGGATGCAAAACGACAGCCGGTATAATTCATTACCTACTTTAGCATAACAACGCAACTTACACCCGACATGAACATAGTCCAATGATTACTTATTAAATTAGGTCTTCTTCTTAGTGTGTCGATGACAATCTAAATGGAGACAGCCCAAAATTTCGTGCAAACAAACGTACAGCTGTACAGACAGGACACGATAACAAATGTCCCAAATAACATTAAACTAGCTAAAAGACATATCTAGAACATCCACTATAACATTCACTCATCTCACAATACTCCATAAGTACGACAATACAGAACTCTTTCCCTTCGTCTGCATACACCGCACAATCAGATCGAGCGTCATTTTTCAATCCTCACATCTGGTAAGTACCTACATTTACCAACAAATAGACCAATAGAACAGTATCCGATAATATCTAATCAGTCAACAGCTACACAAGAGTACTTACTCAATAATGATCCGATAGTGAAAATGGTGATGCCACTGAAGAACATTTGGATCCCGGAAGCGAAGGCCAGTCTGTGAATGGGCACATAGTTGGGGATCACGATGTTCACGTAGACTGTCCTCATCGCCTTCGTGATGCCGAGGGCCAACGATACGAATATCATGCCAATGAAGGATGTTGTGAACAGCATCACTGAAAAAGTTAAAGTTTAAATTAAACTAACTGCTGTTAAGGCACTACAAGTACATAGCAGGGCACATGAGAGAATATAGATTGTATCAGGGATCTCCCTGTTGGATGGTTGGCATTACGAGTGGTAATTTATAAAAGCATTCTGAACAAGGCATTTCAAAATATTCCTTCGGATGCCGGCGAGCACAACCTGGTTGAGTTATGTTGGCACCCGACATTGATGGCCAGGAGTTCCCGCGAGGTGCAAACTTAGCTCATCTGGGTTGTAAATTTAGTCTCTTTTCTATTATAATTAAAAGTTAGTCAGAAGTTATTAGCAAGTTAGATTCTAAGAAATATAATTTTATTTTCAACAAGCTGTCGAGTGGAAACTTGAAAAGTACCCAAGGTAAGATTTGTAATAGCGAAACGAAGAGTATGAAGAACTACTTGAACGGTCTAAAAGTAGGTATGCTTTGTTTTTGTTCTATGATTGGTAAACTTACTTTGGAAAACAATAAATCATAAGGTTACAAACAAACTGTGAAAGTAAACTACTTTCGCCATCGAACTGTATTTCAGTCTATAAATCTAAAAGACGCAAATGTTCGCCATTTGTCAATGATATTTGAGTATTTAAATACATCTACATACAAAGAGTTTATCAACCTATAAATAAATGACATTGATACACACTAAACAGTAAGAAATAAAGAAATGTTTGTATGAGTTTGATGTGCCCTTATCAATAACTCGGAACAATGATGCAGACGGTTATTTACATTAAACATGTGCTGGTAAACATTCATTATGTTATTTCTAGAACAGTGCTGAAATCATAAGTAATAGAAAGATACTTACTACTTCTGGTGAAGATTATCATAAGTAAACTGACCATGTACATGACACGCGGTGACTTATTGCACCATTCTCCAATAAATGGTGACACAAACCGAAACAACGTGTCCGAAAAACCTATGACTGACATCAATTTTGCTATATCTGCTGTTTCAAACTGCATCATGTCTTTGAGAATGATAGGCAACAGCAGTGAGAAGTTCGTTTCCACACAAGCAGCTATTGATAGACCAAATATAATGTTAACGAATATTGGATCACTCAAAAGTGTCAGGTCAAAGAACTGAATGAAATTATCCATATAACCCTTTTTGATCTCCTTTTCTTTGACAACTTCAGTTTCTTGAGCTTTTGTGTGTTTCAGATTCTCTCTTTCGTTGAATATATTTATGGAACTACCGAGATTAATTTCTTGCGACTCCCACCATTTGTATCGAGACTCTGATAGTGGTGCCTCTTGCAATTTGTTTCGTACATCAGGGTGTGATATGGCATTTCGGGTTTGAAGATTAGAGCTACTATTTAGAGATCGCATTGATAAACTCATTGTCGGGATTGCACCGTTTGTCCCAGATTCTTCCAGGCGTGGAGGTAGAGAAGCAATACCTGCAAAATCACAACAGCATAATTACACTAAATGTTTTGAACATTATATTAATAATGAATAACAAAAGAATCATACCAATAACTGTAGACGACGAAATTGCATTGCCGTTTATAAGCTCTGTCTCTGGTTCACTATTTAGAGGCATCGCTTCTTCTGATTCGGGAGGATCTCTTAAGTACCACTTAGCGGGTCTAAGTAAACAAGCAGCTACAAGTGAATGGAGGCAAATTGCACTCAAAATTAATACTGCATATCTCCATCCGTACGTGTACATCAAGAAACTCATCAGTAGGGGCATGTATATGGATCCCAGTCCTGTGATAGACATGCCTACGCCCACGGCTCTTCCTCTTTTTTCTTTGAAAAATGAATTTATGGCTAATGTGAACGCTTGCATTATTGCAGCTACACCCATCGCTGAAATAAAAAGTAACATCAGGTCATAACGCAATGAAATCTAAACAAATGAATCTTATTAAGCAGATATGGGTACTTACAACATATAATACTGTAAGATAAAATAAATTGCCAGAAGTCAGTTGCTGCTGACATAATCATTAGACCAGCTGATATGAATATGGCGCCCAACACGGCAATCTTTCTGTATCCAAAGCTTCTCAATAACGGCCCTCCGAAGAATGACAAGAGCATTCCAATGCTATGATTTAATACAATGACGAAGGTAACTTGTGTAGCTGTCAGATCCGTATCGTTCAAAACCAAAGCGAAACCAGCGATTAGGGGAAGAACAACCACCTGGAAATAAATATGCAATTCATTAATCATACCACGGACAGTGCTGGTGGTTGAGTATGAGATGACCTATATTAATTTTACTTCATAATTGCTTGGCATTTGGGGATAATGTAGCTTCCTATTAGTGAAAGAATTTTCAAAATCGGTTCAGGAGATCCAGAGTTTGTGAGTTTGTGAGGTTGTAAGGGGTAATCCCTTACAACCTCACAAAGTCACAAACTTTACCTCTTTAAAATATTAGTATAGATTAGTGATCTCATGTGCCTATTCCATCTCATCACATTTATTTTCATTTTAAATCCTGTTTCAACTTTAACCCGTGGCTTCATTCAACCAAGAGATTAAATCAATCATCTCTCATACTGTTTTTTTTTTGTATTTGTAAACCGCAAATGCCCAAAAAGTGGTCGTAAAATATTAAAAGTACTTTGTGAGCACCTATGCTGGTTACAGTGGGTAGTGGTACCTTTTGTAATTATTGTAATTACTGTGATAAAAAATATAATATCTAAACATTTTAAAAGATTATGAATGGCATTATGATTATTCATACAATGCAACTTATGTACAGCGCTGAACTAGGATTATTGAGATAAGACGATGAATCAATATGAACTTTATCAGATCTTTATGTACAGAGAAGGTTTAAAGATTCGACAAATGCCTTGTCACTGTAGTTAATAAAGGTGCTAAGTCAAATTAATTGTGTTTCATATTAATAGTTTTGTGTCTGCTTTATCCTTATCATAATATTGTAAAATATTATCTTGATAATTTTGGCGAAACAATTCACCAAAAAGAAAAATGTGCGTTATCAAATACTTTTCCTTGCTTATTCTAGGTCATTCTTAAAGTGCACCAAGTTATTTTGATCTAATTTAACAATAGACACTTCCCGTGAGCAAGGCCTGGCTTTTACAGTTCTCAGTTGACAACGTTGAGGATGAAACGCCCTTTTCCTGGTTAATTGTTATGTTAGTTAATTTAGGTTATTTTAATTTGTTATTATATACAGTTATTTAAACATTCAGAATATCTACAAGTATAAAAATCAATATTGGTTCGTAGCCTAAAGATTCCTAAACTACTGAACCGATTTTGATGAAATTTTGCAGTTGCTTGCATACCTGGGAAACTTCTAGCTTCTAGTTACGGAGATATTAGGGGTTAATTTAAATACAAGTTTGCTAAGTTATAACTTTACTTTAAATACCTCCGCGACCCCCGTACTAATCAATGCATCCATCAGCACAGTGTATTGAGGGCGTTACATTAAGTCCTACCGCAAAATGTGATTTTTCACCCCAAAATAAAAAAAAAATCTTTTAAAGAGCTACACTAAGTAATAGTTTGATGTACAGGATGCTCGTTCGTGAAGGATCTGTATAGTATTAGGACAAGTACCAAAGTGACTACCACCAATGGACGAGCAATTCCTTATATTTTGTCGAAGAGTTTACTACAGGCTACAGGCACTACAGCCGTCATTTGTTGTTAAAGTAGCTCATGTCGAAAACATTCTGTTAAACGAATTCGAGCTAGATCGGCGACGTCTGAAGAGGCTGTGTTACGAATACTAGGTTTATTTACAGTAGGTCACATCTTTGGCAAAATACTGAAAAAGGTAACATATTTCAAGTGGCTCTATTTCTGTTCTCCGGCAACTTAGGTACGTGTTGTTTTAGAATGAAGTTAAGCCCTAATTTTAAGCTAGACCAGCTTTCGTAGACAAATGCCCATGATCCTAAACTCCTAAAGGTATGACGTTACTATTCGCATCGTGCCCCGTTAATGCCCACTGCTGAAAGCACGTGAGGGAGTGAAAATAGCCGAAAAAGGAGAGTACCCACCCGTAGAATAGAAGTGTTCTAGAGAGGAGACCACGAGTCGGTAAATTTATCTAGAGAGAAGACTGAGAGAAGACCTTCACAGGAGACTGTTTTATACGAGTAGCAGAGAATTGGGCACACTAGCAGTAAACTGTTGGAAGCTGATGATGAGAATATACAGTGTGTTTGGTTAATGGTTACTGATACTTTAAAAATACTTCTTTAAAGAATCGGTAACCGTTAACCAAATCACTGCATAATATTAAGAACGATTGGCACGTTGAGCTGCAGTTGGTCCCTATTAGTGGCGGTACATTTATACAAGCTAGCTTGCACTTATTATCCTACTACTCTTTATGATAGGCACGCCACTGGACTCCCCATTGTCATTCGTACATCTTTGTCAGTTAGTGAAATCAGAAGACCGAATGTCTGACAGCCATTGTTCCCAAGGGTTATCGTGGTATCCAGTAATCAGATTGTGGAGGTCAAATAGACAATCAGTCCATACCAATATGGAGTAGCAGTACGGAGGAGTGGCTTCTAGTCAAATTGGATGAAGATAATATGTTAGATATCAAGTGAAGACATGTGGTAGAAAGACTTTTTCATAAGAGAGCAAGAGAGAAATGTAGCTGAGAGAACAGAAGGGAGTTGCTTTGTAGACTACGCTGTTGGTTGAACTGAAGTTTTGTTTCAAGAAAATCACAAGAAGACACCCGTAAAGCTAAGTGAGTAGCTACACAAATAATAAGACAGAGTGCCTATTTAATTGATAAGTCTCGGTGATAATAGACATTATTATAATGCATGACTGTAGACCTAATTTACTGTTGATTTAAATGCTGATAAAATAACACAGTCATAAAACGAACTCTGCAGTGAAATTCAATTACTGATTATTTATTGCCAGTAAACGCAGTATTTCAGCTTTGAAACTTTTAAAACTAGATGAATATGACTGTATCTATGTATAGAGCAGTAAACTAGCTTCTGCCCCCGACTTCGTCCGCGTGCAAGAGACGTATACTAAATCGGTTAGATAATCCCTCCTAAATACAAACTTAGAGTTTACTTCTTTCTTTATAATATTAGTTTAGATGATATTGTGTAATAAAATTGTACTTACATTATTCATAGCGTAGGCTATGGTCACAACCCACCCGTACCCCCCGTCAGGGGGGACCTTATTTGTTTCAACATTCGACATTTTCAGTTCAGAATCCTAATCACATTTCTTCAATCGAAACTTTTGTCATTAAATATTACATAACTTTCGTAATTAACGTCAATTCACAAACGATGCACATTTTCCATCACTTGGGTGGTTTTTTCTCGCTTTTTTATAAAAGATTATTGACCCTTTGGTTCAGTTTGTAATTGATTAGCAACAAATACGTGAATGTTCGTAGCTCTGTCTACATGTTGTGTTGCTGACAGACAATGTAGGCGCATGGCAAATATACGTTATCGGTTTGACTTTAGTAATGTGTCTCGTTATCGTTAAAATGTTATTACGTGCTCACACGTATTTAGGTCTATCTTAGT
The DNA here is from genome assembly GCA_947578425.1 of Eugnorisma glareosa. Classification (NCBI taxonomy): domain Eukaryota; kingdom Metazoa; phylum Arthropoda; class Insecta; order Lepidoptera; family Noctuidae; genus Eugnorisma; species Eugnorisma glareosa. The sequence continues at coordinate 14,385,875 of OX387970.1, read as the reverse complement.
ATAATATTATCAGAATCAGTATAGATCTAGCTAGTGTTATTTTGGATTTACTACAAAGAGGTTATTACAAAAAGGTTTTTAAAATTTTGGTTCTCGGGTTTTCCCCAGTTAACTCTCTTAGCATAGAAAAATATCGCAACACTTTTTTACCGTTTTCAAAACAGTAGGAGGTTCTATGTTCGGCTGTATATATATATATTTTAAAATGTATGTATTACCGATACTTCCGACAATTATGGACCAATTTACGTGATTTTTCATTTGGTAGAGGAAGCTCGCACAGATTTATAAAGTGCTATGGCACTTTATAAATCTGTTTAGTTTTAGTTTTAGAAGCTGATTTATAAACTACCCAAGCAAAGTTAATAAAATATATATGTATATTTTATTAACTTTGCTTGGGTAGTTTATAAATCAGCTTCTATAGTACGTATTTTTGCCTCTTCGTCTGTGTTGATGTTCTCCTAATATGTTCTAGTTTTGTTACAATGTAAAATGAACACATCATGTCAAGAATTTGCGTAGATTGCCTCAACTTAATTACTTATCTTTTATTTTTTTTTTGCAAATGAAGTCGGTTTTTTGAATATTTTTCCGAAGTGAGTGTTCTATTAGGTAGGTTAGGTACACCTCTGCCTAACACTTCGTGTTTTAGAGGCGTGATTTTATATTACTTTTCCGATTTTGTGCCTCGACATTATTTTTTGCAGAAGAATATTTTTTATGACAATAAAATGGCACCTAAGTTTATTATAACATTAAGTTGATTTAATTTGAAAAGAGATGATCGATTATAACTTATCTAAAACTGAAAATAATCTTTGATTTTTTTTAAATAACATATTGTGTCCTTTGTTCTCCCAACATTAGATACTATTTGTGTTAATACCTATGTTAGTAAATACTTAGTTACAAATGCGCGTAGACGCATTGCGATGATAAAGAGTTATTCGGGTCACAATCCCAAACAGTAAAAGTAGTCTGAAACAATGATTGCGTACAGGTCATAATTAGCATTCAAATTGATGGATGGAGGGTGATTAAACAATTAATTGGGTAAATGTATTCTCGCTAACCTAATCTTTGATTAAGTGGTCACGCATAGTGTTAATTTCTTTATCTTCTATAATCTATCGATAAAATAAGAATTTTTAACCTGGATAATCGCTTCAACGATAACATCTAACTTTTTAAAGAAAATTGTTTTTTTTGGAACTTTTTATTATTTTTACCTTAATGTAAGCATAGTTGCATAAATGTATTTTTATCTTGTTTAATTTCTGCGTAATGTTGAAATAGTTTTATCATTAAATCCTTTAAGTATTACTAATAACTAATTCATGTGATTGTAGCAGATATGACCTCATTTTGCAATCTTGCACATTATGTAGGTAGGTACCTACTGTACAAGATTGTTGGGGAAAGTCATCGAAAAAGGCAATTCATTTACTGTTACTAAGAGTACCTAGGTATTTGTAGGTCAGAAACACATTTGGGACACTACATACCATTTAGGTACTTATTCGATTTTTAAAAATAAATGTTGCCTGATTACTTTTTCGATACTGACTCTTAGATAAATATTGCTAATTGTTACCTATAGGCGCTATGTACACACGGCTACACATCAAGCTATAAATTTTCAGTATAAGCTGACCACGTATTATACGGAAATCCTATACAATGCGAGATCAGCATAAACTGGAAATGTATAGCTTGATGTGAAGCCGTGTGTACAAAATGAATGAATGAATGTACGTGTGAAATAAAGTCTACTTCAACAAATCACATAGCCAGAGTCGACTGATGACTGATTGCTAATGTAAGAAACTGGCGCTATTACACTAACTATAACAACAATAACATTTGTTGATGTCTATTATAAGATAGTAAATATAGATAATTCCTAATTTATGAAAGTAGATTCATCAACACTTCTAAAAAATCAATAAACAAACTACCGAAATTTTGACACTGTACACATTAAAACAGACACAACACTCAATTACGTCAAATCAACAAACAAATCGTTCGCACTTGTCATTTATTTTTAAATGCATGATACTCGCAAAGGGCACACAAGTCAAAATGATGCGTCCGCCCACTGACGAATTTCGTTTGACCTGTTAACGCTGCCATTGCTCGAGCACGGGCGACACGCCGGGTTAATCAAAACCCGGCGGCTATTAACCAATGATGCATCATTGGTCCATAGTAGTCACACAAAGGTCATTTCCTTCATCTCTCTTTAAGTCTAACTGTCGAGTGTGAGGGCCAGTCAAGTTTCCGCCTTCCAAGGAGCTATGAGAGACCATAGTACATTTTTTTGTCTGTGTTTTGTCAATATTCATATACTTGAATCTCTATTATTGTTACTGTGTTGCCTCAGGAATTCTCACCCCTTATTTATTCCCTCAAGGGTGTTCTATCACCTACAGTCGCCAATCAGCAACCACACGCAAGCCTTTGATGGAAGGAAAATAGCTGATTGTCATGAATTTTGAAAATTACTAGCATAACATTTGGTTTCTGAATCTAGTTGGCTTTTCAACTGGTAAGTATTTAATAAGAACTATCGGATTCTGGGATCTCTAGAAACATCAATCCAAATGAAGTCCGGCTAAAACCAGCAAGATAACCTTTTGTAACCCCGGATAGCCCAGTTGATCACTCGCTGAAAGAATGACCACTACTAATTTTTATCATTTTGGGGCTGTGGTATTATATCTCTTTTATCGCACATCTGTGTTACATCTGCCTTGCCTAACTTGTGAGTAAACAAACAATTAAAAATCATTTACATGTCACAAGGATTTTTATCGGGTCAAGTATTTGCCCAATGGAATCGATAATATAAATTTTACGACGTAATTAATTAAAATTAAGTCCATGAAATTAATGTCTACGCTTTGACTGTGTAGTTTCAGTTTCGCCAACCGAGGAGGGTTTGCAATTTTATTGCAATCATCATTTTAATCATTATCCAGCAGTTAAGGCCTAAGACTCCCAGATGTATGATTTTTCGGAGAAAATCTCATACATTGTAAGAAAAAGGACTTTTTTCTTTTAAATTGTGCAGTAATGTGCTTAATGAGTTTATTATTTTTGTTTCTTATTTTCTCATTGCTGCAAAATTCCAGAAGTTTAAAAATTCCGGACGCATGGCAACCCTATATAGGGGTCTTTTTTCTTAGGCTAATCTCCACGTTCTTGGGCCAGCCTCATCTGGGTATTTTTTTCCGACGAAAACAACGATAGCTCGATAAGATATACTCGTACCATAGGGCATTTAAATAATACACAAAGAAAAATAATATCATTATAAAAATAAGTGTAAAATAAACTAAAACTAATTAAGCTTTAACAACTTCTTGTTCTTCGGTTTTCTGTCGTCTTGCTGTAATGAATTTCTCAAGTCCCCAGGACAGGGCGGTTAACCAAGTGAAAATGTTTAGGCAATGCAGCGTTACTGCTGTTGAAGCATTGTCTTTGATCCAACCTGCAAAAACAAAGAATACTCACTCTTTAAGGCTTTTATGTCATCAATTGACTCTGTCATGGTGTAAAAGATGAAGGACCAGTTTTGAATTTTTTAATTGGTAATCAAATAGGCCGCGCGGTCGATGGAAATGTGGGTGTACTATTAGGTACACGTCTGCCTAACCCTACGGGGATTACAGAGCGTGATGTTACGTGTGTATGAATTAATAATCCTCCTCGCGCAGGCGCCCAGGGGAAAATGGCACAAACTCCTTCCTTCTGTCTATACCCAGCAGTGGCTGCCAATAATGAACAAATAGGAGCACGGAGATTGGCACAAAGGCCTCGCTTTGCTTGTCTCTAACCGTGGGTGAAGTCTTGTTAATGATGATGATAAATCAAAGGTCTAACCAACAACAGGTCCCAGAGAAAGGTAAACCATTCCGGCGGTCAGCAGTTGTATTCCTGTTGCTCCGGGCAGCTTATGCAGTGGGACATGGGTAGGTATGACCAGTGCCATAAATACAGTACGCAGACCCTTCCCGAAGCCAATCATCACAGCCACCAGAAGGACAACATAATACTTTTGACAGTACGCCAACACTGAAAGAAGATTCAGAATACGAGTATTAGCAAAAAAAACTTTAAAACCTATTGGGTACTTATTATTTAGAAAAAAAATGTCTACAAATCAGAGATCTTTCCGAAAATGTTTGAACAAACATTTCCTTAATCGTAATTCTATTAATTGGAAGCATAATTAAATAAAATGCAGAGTATATTACCTACTCTTCCCATAGCCATCGTCATCACTCCAAAAAGAAAGAATGAGTTGTTGTCCCAACCGATTCTACCAGCGACGAACGGTATGCAGAACCTTACACAAATGTCAACCCCAGCCAGAAGTGACATGAACAGGGCTACTTCAGGTTTGCTCTTCCCATAGTCACCAAGAATGAACGGAGTCAAAATCGAAAAATTTAGCTCATTGAAATTAGCTAGAGTTATGCCCAACATCAAATTAATGAAAGTATAATCTTTTAATAAATCTAAATCAAAGAACAAATAAACTTTTTGACAAAATGTAAGTTGTTCGTCTTCATCTTCCTCCTTTTCATCTTCGACCTCTTTTGTTTTCTTTTCTTCAAATACATCATCGTCATCATTTTCATTTTCCTCCATCTGTGTCAACAATAGTTTCATCTTATCCGTTTTGTCTTCGCTTTCTTTTAAATATTGCTCCAACTTTAACGACGCTTGTTTTAATACTTCACTTTCATAATTAAAGTTATTCGATTTTCTTCTGTGTCGTGTACGAAATGACTGATTGCTGTGATTATCTTTCAGATATTTCTTTTCATCGTTTTCTTCATAATCTATTTTAATTTTAAGTGAGACATTACTGTGGTTGTCTTTATTATATTTTTCACTATATTGGCCATCCATTTTAAAAGATTTAATGCTTTTGCTTCCAACAAAATGTTTATCTGCTCTATCAGCTATATTTTTGGCATCAGCTGGATCTATTTTTTCTACAACTGCCTTTTCGTCGGCTTTCAAATCTTGAGGGGCCTTAAGCGTAGGACAGTCTTCTATTTCTGACTCGGGAATCTGTGTTTCTAATGAAATAGAAGTTTTCCGTTTTGGTTTGTAAGTGTCACGCTCTTGAGCCAAAGCACCTAAATTAGCTGCAGAGTTTTTCTTAGATTCATTTAAGTACAATGTTGACGATTTGCGAGAACGATCACGATCACGATCTTGAGGCACAGTTAATAAATTAGCTGATGAGTTTTTCTTAGACTCATTTAAGTACAATGTAGACGATTTACGAGAACGATCACGTTCCTGAGCCAAAGCTCCTAGGTTTGCTGAAGAGTTTTTCTTAGATTCATTTAAGTACAATGTTGAAGATTTACGAGAACGACTTTCTAGTAAGTTTGTCATTGATGGCTTCTTTGAATTTAGTCGGGAATTCATTTGTGAATTTTTATTAGATCCTTCTCTTGAAGAGAGCCTACTTTTCGACTGCCTAGATTTACTGAAGTAACCGTCGTTGGCGCGTAACATCATCGGTATACCTGGGTCTGTAATTTCGTAACCAGTATTCACTGGGTCATCTTCGTTGTAAAGATATTGACTTGAAAAAGCACTTAAATTTTTGAATTTCGAAACTTGACTAAAATATCCGCTCTCTGGTTTTTTATTTTCAATCTTTTCGTCTTTGGTGTCTGCTTTCAGCAGTTTCTCTTGATCTTCATCTTTTTCGTTTGGCTTTTTAGCGTGCCATTCTACTGGTTGCAGTAAAAGAGCGCCAGCTAGAGCGTGCAAGGAAATCCCACTTATGATAAGAATGGCTCCTGTTTCTCCAAAGGCGGCAAAGAGGGCGGTGATGATATGTGGCCACAGGATGGGCCCCAGACCAGTTGTCGTCCATGATAGTCCTGTTGCCAATCTTCTTCTATTTTTCCAATAAGTATTTAAGGCGAGGGCATTTGCTGAACTGCTTATACCATAGGCAGCACCTGTTTGTATACAAATAACGAATAAATTACCTATCAGGTTTTATCATTTAAATAAACAAAAGTTATTAAGAATTATCTTACCATACAAGATTGAGAATGATACAAGATATGTGATGAAGTTATAAGAAAACGTGGTCAAAAGCAGGGATATGAAGACTAATATTGCCCCAGTCATAGACACCTGCCTGTAGGTGAATGTTTTAAACAAAGGACCATTTGCTAGACCTGAAACAAAAGTAGACGAAGCTCATATAAGTTCAACCCGACATTAACTTGTCAAAATATTTGCATAACAAGCAAGGAAAAGTACGAAAGCTAAATAATTCGATAATGACACAATTAAAAACATTCTCATTGTGTTTATCAGTATTTAGTTTAATTTTTTGCTCTTTGTCCGATACATTTACGGCGTAAACGCAATGTTTAATGTATTTACTGCGAAATTACAAGTACACAATGATAACTTTAGATAACTTTTAAATCCTCGTACAAGGTAAATAAACAAATTTTGTACACAGTAACATTTATAGTGCATTTGTCGGTAATGATGTAGGTATGGATAGTAAAAATGACAGCTAATTACGAAGGGGCCGGTATGGTATCAGAGAGTTACCATGCAAGGCGCGTCACGCACCGACGCAAGAGGTCAGGGCAGAGTTCATGTTGATTATAGTGGTCGTCTCTGAGCTGCTGATGCCGAGGCGGGTGAACTTGTCCCGGAACAGGAGCCCGAACTGTTGCAGTATCGGCAATGCTGACAGCTGAAATGAAGATATAGAAATATTAATTTACTTCTTTCCTAGAAAGCTTGTGACAAATAAAATACTTCACATTTCATATAAAGGTAAAAGGGCTTATCACACGCCCCAAAAATGCCGTAAATAGTGTTTTTTTACACATTCAGAACGGGAGTCCCTAAAAACTACGTGCAGGTTTTCTATGCCAGCTCCTTACGAATTGCAGCAGGCAAGTACGCGGTTCCATATAAAGAGTCTATAGTAATTTGTATAAATAAATGTCTTTATGTACTTTTGTAGTGTCTCTGTCTAAGCTAGTTAATTATTATTTTATTCTGTCCTCATGCGACGACAGTTGCGCATAAGGATTCTCTGTGTCGCGATGCAATTAGCTATGGCTAGGTACCTACTCGTACAACACACGTGCAAATACATTTAGCTTCGGTAAGTACGTATATTTGTACATAGGACTTTCTGCGCTATGCACCTATGTATGTAGGTAGGGACAAGTGGGGATCTATGAAACACGGGGCACAATGACACAATCAAAACAAAATCTTGAGGTTTGCCTTTTTACTCGACCAATCAGGTTATTCTTCAAGTACCTAACACATGAAGTTAGTTGCGTTGAGGACCAGTTTTTACAGTCCAAAGTTTAAATTTTCAGTGAAAAACAAACAGAATCAACAACGACATCAGGTTTGTGATATTTTGTTTATCCGTAAATTACGTATTTGGGGCTTTTATTAATATACAAGGCGGAATTTTTCAACGCGACCTGGAGGGAAAGTATTCTAAATACTGAAGATAGAAAATTTTACTCAAAGGAAACATTCCTTTATTTTTAAAAAGAAATAAATCTGCATTCAAAGATTTTTGAAAATTCGCTTGCCACACTCGGGACTCGCACCGGCTATATTCCTAAAAGTAACAGCCTGTACTTTTATGGCATCAATCTATAGGGTCAAAAGATCACTAAATACGAGACGAATTTTGCATGGCGATTAATTTCTTCCCAGGCAGTGCAAATTGTAAGAGTTTTATCGTTATGTAAGATAATGTTTTGACGCAAGGCTGACGTACCTATAGTGATAAATTTGTGATTACACTTCATTAAACACAAAAATAAAGATTATGTTGGTAAACACTATTGGGTACCAATCCATCTAACACCTCGACTATTGGATATCTTGCACATTTAAGTCGCAACAGATCTGTGCAATAATCTTTATTGCCTGATAAGAAACCATATTTTCTTTCTACATTTACGCCCAAGTGCCTAACTGGGATTTTAAATTATATTGGCACAGTAATTAATCTACACCTGAACAATTACTCTTCTTCTGATATTACTTTTGGTTTCGAAGTAACTACAGACGCCAGCACTTCAATTTACCCGAAACTGTCTAATTTTCCCAATTAACCTTGAACCAAATGTTAAAGTGCTTTATAACGATAAAGTTGATTTATTAAAGAAATTTGACAGATTTTAGTAGCTTGATGTGCTAGCGTCAGTACTAACGTCAAAGGTATATAGGCAATACTATACCCCATGCATAAAAATATGTACTTATAAATATATTACTCTCAAACCCCATGGTTGGACGAAATCAGGGCCGCATAAGCCACAGGTCACGTTCAGGTGTACTAGCTAATTATGGAAACCAAACAACTCGTAGCAGGCAGGAGGTGCATACCGGCCAAAGGAATCTAAACTGTCCCCGGCAGCATGCTGAAATATTTTGAGATTGCCCGGTATTTCATTTTATAGATGTTCTCTTTTTTAAATTATTTCTGCTTAAGTGGAGAAAACAACTTCTATTTCTGTAATAAAAAAATAAAAGTAAGTAGTAAATATCAAAGGTGCTAGATTTTCGAGCTCGCTACGCTCGCTCCTGCCATTGCCCTCTATTACTGTTTTTAATCACTTACGGCAACAGCTATGCGAAAAATCAATCATGGTTTGCCGTATGATCAAGTAACTTGAGTGTTATGAACACGCGGATATCTCTGTTCGGATCGAGAAAACATTTTGTAAAAGCTAAGGTTAATTTTATCACCGTTTGAAGAAGAAGGGAGAAAGAGAGAACGGTTCCGTACCATCGTAGAAGAGGAGCCCTTTTATTTTTTATTTTATTTGTATTATTGTGTTGTTAATGCGGCATCAGAAATACACATTCTGTGAAAATTTCAACTGTCTACCAACTGATATAGCCCGCTGACAGACAGACGGACGGACGGACAGCGGAGGCTTAGTAATAGAGTCCAGTTGGTTAGTTTTTTTTTTAGTTTTTAGGGTTAAAAAAAAAACTACTAGTAGTTTAAAGAGGTAAAGTTAGTTAGTTATGTAGTTAGTAAGGGACTAGGAGGGCTTCTACGAAAGCTACTTACACTATTGCGGAGAGCTATGTTTTATGTTAAAAAAAAAAAAAAAAAAAAACAAGAAAGTACACACAGGAAAATCACGGGCAGAAGCGTAAGAATATAATTCCTGTCTGTATCTGAATTGCCGCCCACATATCGCTGCGCGTGATAGTAATATTGTTTTCTCTTATAGATGCCAGTGCCAGTGGCATCTCTGACAACCGTAAAATTATTAGGAGCAATTCGTTTGACAAAATAAACATCATATAAACATATTAATTAGTCTGTTTGTAATGACAGCTTAATACGTAGTAAACACATAAGTACCACTGAGTGCAACGTTTAGGTTTATGTTGTCTTGTCATCATCTTAATTGACGTCCATCTATTACTTCGCTACTACTAAGTAAACATAGAAGACCATAATAAAAGCGACTTACGTTCGAGAATCCAGCCGCAATGACGATCATCCATCCCCAGCCGCCATCAGGAGGAACGAAGTCCCCTTCTTTCTTCAACTTTGTATTAACTTGCTTAGCTTGCGCCATTCTCGAGCTTAGCTTTAACAAGTCTCATGTAAGAAGCCCACTACAGTCTCCGTTTACGTTGCGGACAGAACTGATAAGTTTCGAAACAGTAATCACTTTAATATGAAAAATGAATCAAATGAGTTGGCAAGGTTTCCTGGAACAAAGAGACTAGTTCACTATGCAAACATATTAACTAGAATGACTAAAGCCATTGAGCGTTTTGTGTTGCCGGTGTGTATCCGTTGCTAGTCTTATCTAAATGTGTACTGTGTAAATCTGTGTTAGTAAACTGCATTTACCTCATGCATGGTTACCGATGACAGATATACCTACGTCTAGTCTTGTACCTACATAATCAATCTAGTAATGTTACTTCGCCGTAATAGATGCGTCGATGCGTCAAGCTCCTCACGTGATTATGAGAATAGGGAACATTCTGTAGCTGCATGCGGGATTCACAATACTAATAAATATCGTAACATCGTAGTCAATAAATTGTTTATCAGCTTATCATTATCGGACAATACTTGAGCAACGCCCTTATGCTACCTATCAGTCTTTGTGAACGTGGCGACTTAAGTAGGTAGCCATGGAACATCAATTATATTGGGGTCATCAGTCAGTTAAAATGTCTAATGACCAAAAATATACCTACCTACCTAATTATTAACAGATAGGATGTTTTTAGTACGACACGCTATTACGAGATAACGTTTGCTTGTCAATCGTCAATTAAAAACTATAGGATACCTAATGTGGACTTTAATACCTCTAAAATGTCATGGCATTATTTTAAATAGTGATTTAAAAAAATGCCGTGCTAGTTACTGCCTTTTTATAATTACAGGGAAATCTAAGCATAAACCGTTACCTTGAATTCAGTACCTTCATGATCCTAGACCTTTTATCATAGAAACTTTTTACCATAATACCTACAAATGGTTATTAAAAAATCAGCTGTTTCATACGAAAGCGTACAAATGTATGGAACAGCTGATTTTTTTTAACCCCTTAGATAATTATCTTGTCACAGTCTGCATTTTGTTGGACACGAGACATTTTATTATTTACCTCGTGGATAAAATATTATAACAGTCGCTCGGGTCTATTCCGTGCCTCGGAAAACACGTTAGCCGTTGGTTCCGGCTGTCATTTGTAAATCTAGACAGCCGTCCCAGGTACCTAGTCAAAGTCATTGCAGTGGCTCGAAATGGAAGTCTCGCAGTGGCTCCACGAAAATACTGGTATTCAGTTGCATCCGGTTAGACTGCCGCTTATGTATGCAGTCTAACCGGCATAGTTGGGAAAAGGTCAGGAATATGATGATTATATTTTATTGCGTTGCAATACCTACTTGCAATAGGTAGGTACATGAAGTACATTCATTTCCTACTGACTAGAATTTTATTGATTCATCTTGTCACAGACAATACATGCATAATCTGACAATGCAAGACTGTTTTCTTATAAATAAAATTCTCGTGTAACAATGTTAGTTACCATACTCCTCCGAAACGGCATGACCGATTTTTATGAAATTTTATATGCATATTCAGTAGGTCTGAGAATCGGCTACTATCTATTTTTCATACCCCTGGGATAATATTCGACCAAAACGCGAGCAAAGCCGCGGGCAACAGCTAGTTATAATATATAAGTAATATAAATATAAGAACGCTACAAGTGGTATAAAACTAAGTAGGTAGGTCTAGGTACTTACTTAGGTTTTTTAAGAATGTTTAGTGCTAGTCGCGATTTTCTGTGATTATTTATGATCACAGTAAATCTGTCATGCATAGAAGTCTAGAAGTCGAGTATATGTAACCAAGTACACACACAGGTATTATCAGATATGTACAGGTGCAATTTTAATAGTACTTAAGTACCTACGTCATTTAGGCGAGTGCATGTCGTATTTTTTGTAGCCAGGTAGTGTAACTAATAGTAGGTAATTATCAGTACCTACCTAACTAGACAGCTATGTTGGTTTTAATAAATAAAGGTACTACATGACTCTATTACAGAGTACAGATGAGTCACCATTCGCATCCAGCGTGGTAAATCAATCAGTTTCTAAACAGCAATAGCTAGTCGACCTTCTCTACATGTATTGTGATCTTATGTTCAATAAATACTTATGTACATGAATAAATAGCTAACATTTTAGTGTTAGTAAATGATAAAAAAATAACAATTAATAAAACTCACCTTGAGATAAATAGTGGTAGCTACTTCATAAAAACCTATTTAATTCACAATTCCCTAATAAACTTTAAATAAAAGAATGATCTCTATTATTTCGTAAATGTTTTTTTTTGCAAAAATAAAATGAGCGCTGTAAGACCGCAGTCCCTAGAACACGCTTGTTGTGCGTGCCACCGTAAAATGAAACACGGAATTACAAAGTTTACTTATCTGCCTTTGTATAAATTTACAACGCTGAACTGATGCTTACTTTAACAACTAGTCGTAAATAATAATACGCACCTCATAAAGAGATTTAGTCAAGGCAATATGACAAAATATGTGAATAATAAAACTGTGCCTATTTACAATTCGTGCGAACATTACGTATGAATGATAAAATGCTCTCATTATGATAAATAGGTTGAATTCTAAATAACTGAGAATATTTGAATAAAAACAAAGATTCTTCATCTAAACACTATATCCTAAACATTTTAATTATTAAAAGTAAAATTTGTCACACACTACATCCATTACCAAAAATAATTTTGAAAAAGCAGATCGCTAATGAAAGAGCGACCAACATTGCTGTTTGAATTACGCGCGCCGGTTTTCATTTACATTTGTTAGGTTGGCAACCGATTAACGCAAGTTTTAAGCGCGTGCCAGACTTGTAACACCTGTCGTGACAATCGTACAAGACTTGCGTAAGTCGCGTGTTTATATTGGGCAACACTGCAACTAAGCACTCACCATATACAGACTTGGCTTAAAGGTCTTGTAACCAAGCCAGTGGCATAGCCACAAATAATTTTAAAAAAAAAATCGGAACTACCTCCATTATTTCTTTTTTTTTCTGCACAATTTAAAAATGTAACTACGCCCCCCAGTCAAAGTCATTAAAGCGCCAACATATGAATGTAGTACTGTAGTTTTATTTTTATTTATAGTTTTTTTTTTTTAAATATATTTTTGCCTATAAATATGACAAGAACAAGAAAGGAGTATTACAGAAACAAGAAAAGAGTTGTTAATCAATATTAGGTAAAATTATTCTTCTGTGGGGTAATCTTTTTATTATGTTATCTGTAGTCGAAGTAGAAATGTCAAAATATACCATGTCCCAAAAATAGTGGCATTAAATAAAACTCACCACTCAACTCTTTCATCTTAGTGAAATGAAAGTATCACCATTGAAGCAATTTCATTTCATTGAGATACAAAAAGCTTTTGAGGCAGTGCATCTAGTAAAACTAGTCTTCTACTTACTTACTACAAAATATAAAATTTTTGAAAGTAACTTGGCATGTATGTAGATAATAGACTGGCATCGTGATCGTTGTGTCAAACGATCGTTAAGATTGTGACAGTTAAATCGAAGTTGCTCACTTTAAAAATGTCTCATTTACACAAAAATAAACAGAAATTACGGACCTATTTCATAAGTTCGTACTGCACGTGAAAAAATTAGATGTGCCCCAAGCACGGTTTCACCCAGTTTATCTTTTTGCTCAGCTCATAAGGGTTGTAGTGTGATGTTGAGTAGCCTATAACCTTCTTCAAGAATTGGTATATCTAATGCTAAAATAGATTTTAAAATCTGACTGGTAGTTCCACAGATAAATGCAGTCGAATAAACAAACACAGGCAAGAGCAGTGATGGCCCAGCAGTGGCGACCCCGACTTACGAGCAGTAAGTCGTGGGTTCGAACCCAGGCAGGCGCATTACTTTGTGTAATTTATTTCATCACCACTGCTCTCAAAACGGTGAAGGAAAACATCGTGAGGAAATCGGCATGTCCTAGAACCAAATAATTCGTTGATATGTGACATCTACCAACCCGCGTGGTTGCCCATTCCCTCTCATAGAGAGGAGACCTGTGTCCCAGCAGTGGGAACATTAGGCTGATTATGCTATATTATTGATCTGTTTTTATGTATGACATTCACATACGCCAAGAAAATCAAACCAAATGAAAAGTTCTGCCAGCGAAATTACTTTTTTCTCACGTTTTTCGCAATTTGCAGTGTCAGGCTGTATGTAGAACAAAATATGATTCGCGACGTGATGACGTAACCGTAACACGTAATAATTAAAATCATCAATACTACAACACAACTCCTTAGTTGTGCCACGATTTGTGAACCCTGCTATGACGTGCCAATGTAGTACGTCTTGTAAACATAGAGACAGAAAAAAAAGCGCGGGAATCATCGAATTTGGCGGGCGTGATTTTTCTTTCGTTTTCTTCTAAATAATATAAAACGTTTGCGATTGGAGATAAGTTGTGTAGATTTATGTAAATATTCATTAGATTAGTTAATTTAATTGTTTGTAGATATAATTCTTCTTAGATAGGGTAAGTTTTTTATATTTTATTTTTTGGCCAGTGGCCACAATGGACAATGACCCGCCTGATCCGGGGGGCACAGTCCCCTCGGTCGGGCTTAATATTACAATACATGAATCCAGTATGGATACCGACTCGTCCATAACCAGATCGGAGCGGAAAAGGACTAGAGCTCCACGTAAAGTATGCAAAAATTGCAATAAAAGAAGGCGAAATAGTCACTCACACACTACAACCGAAATAAATAGAGGAACTCACTGTCATTGCGATAATGAATCAGTCACATTCAGTCAAAGTTCAATTGTAGTTCATCAAGAATCCACTCCACTCTCTGTGGATGGTCCCCAGACTGAAAACCTCATTAAGTCAGATCTTCCCCAGAAGGCGCCACAGGTTGCTAGGGCTTTGTACGAAGCCACAGACCTGTCGCCATACGTTGTACACATCCAAAAAATTTTTGATACTCAAAACTCGGCCCAAACATTACACCCAATAACTTTAGGACATTTTCTTAAAAAACGCAGTTTCAATAATATAATTAACGGTTCATTAAAACGCATTGGTCGTAATAGAATATCACTGAGCTTCTCTCGTTACGTAGATGCCAATTCTTTTTTAAATGACCCAAGTTTGGCCAAAGAGAAATTGAAGGCATTTGTTCCATCAATTAATGTGTGTCGCATTGGAATTGTTAAAGGCGTACCTACCGAATGGTCTCCGGAGGAAATAATCGAAAATATATCTGTCCCTGCTGGATGCGGGAAGGTTATCAAGGCAAGGCGTCTCAATTATAAAGCGCACGAACCGACCCCTGTGTGGAAACCATCGCAAACAGTCGTGCTCACCTTTGACGGACAAACTTTACCAAAACGTGTGTTTTGTTGTTACAATTCCATGCCAGTGGAATTGTATACATTCCCAACAATTCAGTGCTTTAATTGTTGTCGTTTTGGCCATACAAAGGTACAATGCAGGTCGAACCCTCAGTGCTTCAAGTGTGGGGAGAAGCATTCTGCTGACACTTGCAGTATTGATGATGAGAGTAGTAGTAAGTGCTGTCATTGCGGTGGCATTCATTACGCCATCAACAAAAAATGCCCAGAATTTGAGAGGCAAAAATCAATTAAGCATTATATGGCCCATAGCTGCGTGTCGTATGCTGAAGCGTCGCAGATACATCCACCTATTTCAAAATTGTATGCAGATGTAGTGACATCTGCCCCATCACATACCACTAAAAATTCATTCTATTCACAACCTTCGCCCCAATCACGTAACCCACCAATTATCTCCTCACACAGAAAAACGGTATTCCTTAAACCTCGGGATCCCCCAAAAACAGCTAAGGGGTATGACCGTACAGCTCATCAAGCATTAATCAATAACGAAGTTTCTGCGTCAGGGAATGGTGTTGCATTCCAAAATAAAACAACAAATAATAGTGAAAATCAAATTTTAAATTTAATAATCATGTTAATTAATACATTATCTAAAAATAATAATATTGAACCGTCCAACGTTGCCACTGTAATTGATACGCTGTTTAACTTATTTAATCTTAATCATAATGGATCCAAATCTATCCAAGATTGTTCAGTGGAACAGTCGCAGCATTCTGAATAAAAAATCTGATCTGTCCTACTTAGTGAACAAATACGATCCCTTTGCAGTCGCTCTCTGTGAGACATGGCTTAAACCAGGGTTCTCTTTTAGAATTCCTGGCTATGCGTGTCTAAGAACAGACAGAAGCGATGGGTATGGCGGTGTTGCCATACTTATTAAAAACAACTTGCCTTTTCAATCTTTTCCTCTTCCAAGTCTCAGTGACGATATATCTGCTGTTGCTGCTATTGTAAATAAAATCTGTTTAGTATGTATATATTATTCTCGTCCCACTGTAAATATCCTTTCTGAAATAAGTAATCTTCTTTCAAATTTACCTAAACCGTTTTTGGTAATGGGCGACTTTAACTCACAACATCAGTCCTGGGGTAGTTCTAGTTCCAATTACTATGGGGAAAAGTTATTAGAAATTCTAGACTCTAATAATTTGTGTATTTTAAATACATGTCTCCCAACACGCCAAACGAATCCAGATGAGGGAATAAGCGCCCCTGACCTCTCAATTTGCACACCTGACTTAGCATCAACATTATCCTGGTCTCCTTTAACGTCTTCCTATGGTAGTGATCATTACCCTTTAATCATTTCCTTTCCACATCAAAAACCAGCTGCTTGCATTCCAACACCACGATTAAAGTACAGACTTCAAAATGCAGATTGGGATACATATAAAAATTGTGTAGAAGAAAGAATGCTTGCCTTATCTGATTCTTTGCAACTACATGACCCTCAGATATTATCTAATCAAATTACAAGAGTTTTAGTAGAGGTGGCAGATAATACTTTCCCTATTAAGAATGGTGCTACAGGCAAAATTCCTTCACCACCTTGGTGGGATGCTGAGTGTACTCAAGCCATTAAAAAAAGAAAAGAAGCAGAAAAAAATTATGGTCATACTATGACTCGCCACAATTTTCAGATATACCTAGAAGCTGCTCGAACAACTCGTAAGCTCCTTAGGAAAAAGAAATTTGAAGGTTGGCAAAGATTCTGTGCATCTGTCTCGCCAGAAGTTAACGCATCTTTAGTATGGCAAAATATTAGGCGATTCAGGTCAGCATTCAGCGACACAACAGCCTCAAAACTACCATTAGAATTAGCCAATGAATTTATGGATCATTTAGCTCCCCCTTCAGTCCCAGAACAGAGATCTTTAATCCACCTTCCATATGTTCCTATTCCTAATTCTGAGTTGAATTCCCTGTTCACACTAAGTGAGTTGAAAGGAGTCCTTTCACATGTTAAGGATTCAGCTCCTGGTGAAGATGGTATACCATATTCATTTATAGCTAATCTGTCGGACTCTGTTCTTTTAATATATTTAAATCTCATCAATACAGCTTTGATATCTGGCAGCATTCCATCAAGTTGGAAGTCTCAAACGATTATTCCCATTCTAAAACCAAATAAACCTTCTTCTAATGTTACTTCTTATCGACCAATTGCACTTTCTACAGTTCTTGCTAAAATTGGTGAACACCTCATTAAGAATCGTTTGGAATGGTATTTGGAGAGCAAAAACTTGCTAGCTACATCACAGTTTGGTTTTAGGAAGGGTAAAAGTACGATAGACAGCCTTAGTGTGTTCACAACTGATATTCGTTTAGCTTTCTCTTCCAATAACTCTGTAATTGCTGCCTTCCTGGATATTAGCTCAGCTTACGATAATGTCCTGGTATCAGTCCTGGAACAAAAGCTGAATTCATTACAAGTTCCAAAAATGCTGTCTAACTTCATAATTAACATGCTTTCAGAGAGATCTTTAAATCTTCATATTGAAGGGTATACATTTACCCGTTTAGTATGGAAAGGTCTCCCCCAAGGTTCCGTACTTAGTCCAATTCTCTACAATATTTACACTTATGATTTGGAATCCTCTTTAAATGAGTCCGTACAAGTCCTTCAATATGCGGATGATTTACTTCTTTATTTATCTGGTCATTCTGTTGAAAATATTTGTACTTCCTTAAGCTGTTCTTTACGTTTACTGAAGACTTGGCTAGAAACCAATGGTCTACACCTGTCAATTGATAAAAGCAACATCGTCTTGTTTACAAGAATGCGTAAGCCTCCTATGGTTACAGTACAGTATAATAATATCCCTATGCCCGTTAAAAACCAGGTTAAATTTTTAGGCCTTATTTTGGATACACATCTTACTGGTTTACCACACTGTGATTATATAACTGCTAAATGTGAACGAAATATCAACATAATTAGATGTCTTGCTGGTGTTTGGTGGGGTGCACATCCCTTTTCATTAAAACTACTTTATAACACCTTGATTAGAAGCGTATTGGACTATGGCACCTTTTTGCTGGAGCCTGCTAATGTTGCTGGTCTTAAGAAACTTGACAGTGTTCAGTCCAAGGCACTTAGAGTGGTTTCAGGTGCAATGAAAAGCAGTCCTATTAATTGTCTTCAGGTGGAATGTGGAGACCCTCCACTTCATTTACGACGTCAATTTTTAGCTGATAGATTTATGGCTCGGTGTTTGCAATTTACATGTCACCCTTTGCGAAATAAACTTTCCGTTCTCTCTGAAGAAGTAATTTCGTCCACTTACTGGAGGCACAAAGATACTCCGTGTTTAGTTAAAAGCTTTAGAAAATACAATTTAATTGAAGCTCCCTATCACCAATCTCAATTTCTTCCTATATTTCACTGTAATTACAGTTCACTAATTAAGTCACCAAATATACACTATAACCTTAACATTTACCAAGATGACGTATGTCATAATATTAACTTCAACTTCACTATAGATAGAGACTGGAAGGGCTGTCAGCTCTTGTTTACAGATGCTTCGAAGCATGGAAGAGACTCATGCGTGGGAGTAGGTGTATTCCACTCCCAATATAATATAGTTCAAAAAATAAAGCTCCCGCCCGAGTCATCTGTATTTACGGGAGAATGTTACGGTCTATTCAAAGCTGTCGAATATATACTTATGATGGGCTTACGAAATTCACTCATTTTAACTGATGCAAGGAGTGCCTTACAATCTTTGGCCAGATTCCCTTTCTATTCTCTTATTCCTCATATTATATTTGAAACACGTGAACTCCTTTATAGGTGTTCTATTAAGGGGTATTCAGTGCATTTTGCGTGGATACCCTCGCATTGTGGCATTTTAGGTAATGAGAGAGCTGACCAGTTGGCTAATGATGCCGTATTGTGTGGAGACGTTTTTCCATACAAAAATAACTCCCAAGATCTGGCAGCTCTGCCCAAGGTTTATCTACAGGAATCCTGGGGTAAGCTTTGGTCCGAGCAATCAGTGAAAGGGAAATTTTATCGCACTATTCAGCCATCCATTTTTGTTAAACCTTGGTTTAGCAAGTACAAGCTAAGCAAAAAGATTACAACAATATTCATACGTATGCGATTGGGTCACGTGTGCACTCCTGCTCATCTTGCCAGGCTTGGCATTGTGCAGAACCCTGCGTGTGAATGTGGCGCTGAGGTGGGAGATCTGAACCACCTTATTTTTTCCTGCCCCCTTTATGACCACTCCTCACTTTTCCAAAGTCTTGTTTCCCTCCGAGTCCCTTTTCCCACTTCTATTTCGTGTATTTTATTTAATTTCAATGTAGATATTTATAAAACCATAGCTCTTTTCTTTGTAAATAATGATATAGCTATATAAACATTCGTTTATAAACTGTATATAAGTACTTAATTTACCATGTAGTTCTTAGGTAGTTCTCAGTTTACGCAACGAGTCGGCCTATTTGTTGGAACACCTTGTGGCGTTCATGTTTTATATCCTATTGTTAAAACTTGTTATATATATATACTTTTTTTTTCTGTATATAATATATATATATATATATATTATATTACCAACCTATTTCCTTTCTATTTCCAAATTTCCCGTCGTACTAATATAATATAATTTCGCGAGTACTTGATTCCTACGTTTTGTTATTATATAAAATATTGTCAGTGGCAATAAGCACGAATAGTGCAACGCCATAAACAAAAAAAAAAAAAAAAAAAAAAAAACATAGAGACAGGGCGCACTCACACTGGCACAATTTTTTAAGCACAAGCAGAAAAGTGATGGTAGCTCGCCGTTCGGTCGAAAGACGGATTATTGTTTTGTTATAAATAAAAGTGATGCGTTAGGTTATAGCGATGTGTTTCTGATATATTAGTTAATTAGTTACATGCTAAATATAATTCTTAGAACCGTTTCATTAAAATCAAATACGACAACTTAATTTTTCGTCAAGTATTTATAATACGAAACAAGTGAAATTCTTTGTTTTTCAACACTTGTAGAAGGTGCTATGATATTGCAATAATTTTGAAGAGACTTTATGGGAAATATCTTCGGAACGGTGAGTGCCTTGAGTTTAAACAGTTACCTGTAAGGACAATTCCATGACCTTTATTACATTAAACGTTTTCCTACTTACAAGTTCCATTTCTCGGAAGTTTTAAAAGCAAAAATCTAATTATTTAGTCAGAAAATTACAGTACAGTGATCTAGTTATTTTTGCAAGCAATGTTTAAGTTCTTAAAGCTCAAGCCTTAAAGTTTTAAATTAATTTTCATGTACCTTCCATAAAATAATAAATTGTTTAAAAATTATAACTTCTTGCTTAAAGCTGGGCTCGGTAAGCTCTACTCAAGCTATAAAACAATGGATAGGTACAAAATTATGTTTGCTAAGTTTTATTGCACACTTTCCAAAAGAACTTTTAAAGTTCTGCAATTCAAGTTTTGAAAACGAAATGAGATAATCAGACTGTAGAACAATAAAATTGCTTAAGTCAGCTTCTTTGTGATCACAGTGCAAGACTTAAAATTTTGTATTGATCACTAGACACATATCACATGATTTATAGCACAATTTCATCCTTCGTGTTTTGTTATTTCAGCAGATAATTTAAAATAAGAGAGCTGTTTATTAAATACATGTTAATGAGATTTAAATCTTCACATAATTTTGTGAAGTCAGTTAAAAAGATCATTTTTTTCAAATGTAGGCATTAAACACCATCCCACTATCTTTTGTTTTACTTACTTATTTCCTTTGTCATGAAAAACTGGCAGACAAACAAAAGAAGTTTAGGTTTACTTCTGGTTGTGAGATATTGTTTCATGTTTTTGAAGTATTGTAATTTGTAAATATTTTATGTTAGAAAAAGGTTTCAGTACTTTTTTTTTCAGCCTAAATCATAGTCATCTAGATATTATTACAGATATTTAACCAAAAGAATTGAGAAAACTAGTTTTCTTAACAAATATAATTTGTTTAAACTAAACAAAATCTTTCTACAATTATCAATTTATTTAGACTTGACAAGGCTCTGGTAATGTCAGTATAATACATTATACTACTGGGATAGTAAAACTACAACCATACTACCAATGAGAAAAGAGGGCCCTTACAAAATCTGGGATATTGCTTTCAAAGAGTTTCGTATACAACAACATTCATATGCAACATGGTTGACATAATAAGCTTTTTGGTAGTTTAAGTAACAGTACCCGTTTTGACGGCCCATCATTATTATCGCTGATAGAACGTGAATAGTCTATGTTCTCGGTCACTGCCCTTAGGCCACATTTATTTGTACCTGGTTTAATTTAAGTATCCTCATAAGGTACTGCATTTACAATTAATTTACATAATGAAAAATAATTTATTTTTAAACTTCACTTGTTAGAATTCTATATTTAATATTTTTATTTATAATGTTTTATTCATCCTTTTCTTGGAAAAGTTTCCAGCTCATATTATAGTATTTTTCCTGCTCATCAATGTAGGTCATTTTCTAGATTTCATTCTGTACTTAATCATAATACAACTATTGCATTATTAATTACTTTTATTAAAAGCTTTTAGTGGTGGTTACAGGCACTTACTCAACTGTCTGTACCTACATATTTTAAGCAATTTACAGTATCTTTTTGTCATAGTCCATTGAGACTATACTTGACATAGTAATAGTAGGTATTCTGTCTTTTCTGTTGTCACGTTGCCAGCTGTTGGAATGCAATCAATATCTTTTATTGGTTTCTGTATTCAAGACCCTAACTGGTTCATTGTTTTTGAATTGTAAATAAGTACTGACAATGTTTAATTTTCTAGTTTAGTTACAAATTACTCATTCATAGACAAGAGCTTAGCTCATTTTAAACCTAATTTGCATTGTCTTTGCTGTTAAATATATTTTTGGTTCATATGAAAATAATAAATGAGCTAAAGTCAGCAAGCATCATGATTGTAAGTAACAAAGTAAATAGTAAGTACCTACCTAATATATCAAATATTATCCTATTATTAAAATAATTATTTGAATACAAAAGATGGCTAATCTGTTAGCACCACACTTTGTTTCATATTTTATTTGTTTACTTAGTTGGTTGATGAAATAGGTACCACTTAACGTCCGCCTATTTATTGTACTAAACATATTCCATCGTTCTTATGTGTTACTCATTTTATGGCATATTGAAAATAGTTCAGTGTTGTCTCTTTCAAAAATAAATCTTAATATAAATAATGTTTTCATAGCATCTATTTAAAATTAATTAACGCACGACTAATGACTAGAATGCTTAACAAATCGTTAGGTAGCACGTGTAGTCCTAATATAGCGCAGATTGACGGACATCAAACGCGTCGACAGCTTTAATAAAATTTTCTTTGAAATCTGAAAAAAGTATCGACAATATTTCATATTGATGATTGAAAAATAGAGTCTTAGCATTTAAATAATCGCCACAGCAAATATGCGTGTGTTCAGGGCCAAAGCCAGGGGTACACCGATCGCTTTGAGGATTCAAACCTGGAACAACTTACTGGATTCAATTGGCCTTTATAAGTAAATATTATTTTTTTCAAAATTTTTGTTTAGTGTTCATCCTTTTTCAATTCAATCCCCCCGAACCTAATTCCTGACTACGTCCTTAAGGCTGTTTATTTAGAATAAAAGAAACAGTGACTCATTAGCTTCTCAGATGTTTAAACGTGCATGAAGCCTTGTGCCTACTTAGCATACTTTGAAAAGCAAGATAACGGTTCCGAAAGAAATGCCCAAGTGTGCGACCGTATGCAGTCAATCCATCTGCGTTGATGCGACATTAAGAGAAAGTTACTAGAAACTGTGAGTCCTAGATTGAGTACATACACTACTAAGACTACGTTTATGACTAATGTCCCCAATAGCCCGATTGTATTTTTCTTTGTATATATTGTGTTCGGCATATTAGTGGCGTGAACTTGCAAATTGGTGATAAGTTGTTGAAAATGTTCTTGCACTAGATCATTGACTTCAGCCAACACGTCAAATAATGATAATAGTTTTTAAGATGAGCCACATTTTGTTAACCCGTTGCTGTATAGGTATTGCTTTTCCGAGGATCTTGCAACCATAGTAAACTAACAGACTAATAAAAGTAACAAATGATGGAAAAAGTCAAAAACGTAATTATTATGAGAACCCATAAAAGCTGCTAGTTAGGCACCAACATTATTTAGTAGCGACTATTGATGAAGATGTAGTAAATATGTCGTCAAAAAGAATCCCCGAAAAAAAAAATACTATGCAAGTTGAGCAACTAAGCAAGATGAATCTGAAGTATGTTATAGTTACAGTTATATTCATATGTAACTCACCTTTCACCTGGCAGATACTCCTCATATTACATAGAAGAGGCCAACAAATAGGTGCGTACTTAGACGTGTTATCTAGGTTATCTAAACTAATTAATGACCTCGTTATAAATGTTAAGTATTCAATTTCACTCCGTAGCAACTCACCATTACTTTACCGGCCATTAAAGGATACGGTTACTAAGAGAATTTAACAAAACAGTTTGCAAATGATGAAAATTGTTCCACTACTGAGTTCTTAAAATATTCAAAAGAAATGTTGCAGATTCTAAATTAGTAGCCGGGGCGACCTTAGCTAAAGATCTATAAAAAAAAAAACAAAGCATGGATGATTAAAAATAACCGTTGTAACTCGCAACAGTTAATTCGTTTTATTACAATATGTAGCTAAATATTTACCCATTCCTTTTCATCCGTCAATGCCTAGTTCACATTAAACTGTACTGAAAATAATTTGTTAACATGATAAACGAATTATGGCAATTATCAGCTTTTAAGTAATGCAAAGAAAAGTAGATCTATTTAGGTTCAAGCCGTTACTTAGTTAATCGTGCGAATTGCAAGTCAAATTGGCATAATTATTATTATGAGCATTGTGCATCATAGCTTCGTAGGCTACAATAACTGATATTGCCAAGCGTACATTACGATGATTGACATTTACTGCATGGGATTATTTTGTGTATTATGTGCGAGCCCCGTAGACTGAATAAATGACTAAGTAGATTAATTTTCTAGTCTTCCTCTTCTTAAATAAAGTCTATGGATCGGAACTGAACGGGATGTTCCATGGCAATCTATCGACCATCCTACGGTCTCTAGGGACAAGCACTAGACCTTGGTTTAACTAAAATCTATCATCTGTTTTTCAATTAAATGGCTCCCAGATGTTACAGGCAGTCACACATGTCCCAAATGGTCCTTATATCTGCTGCTGATACTAGTCTAACCTATTGGGGTTGTGGAAATCAGATGATCAGTTTATAATACTGATATCCAGTTCCAGCAGCATTTGGGTTGTTAGATCGACAGCTGACCTCAACTTTGGAAAAGGGTTGACTTTTAGGAAATTATAAAACTTTATTGACAATTCATAAGTCGGAACCGACGGAGAAAATTTTGCCAATAAGTGCCATACTTTGATACACTTAGGTACAGGTAATGCTCATGATTAGACTCTCTAAACGAAACAGATGTTTAAAATACTAATTATGAATATTTCATCTAATGCTGAAGGTTGCGTAAATAAACATGTAGGCCAAGTGTACTACAAATCCTTATCCAGCAAATTAAGGCGAACAATAAAGATAATTCGATATGATTTTACCTTTTACAATAAAAATCATGTTATCGAGGTCGATAAAATACTTCAGTATTGTCCTGAAGATAGGGCATCGTAAGTAGCCAATTGACCGAGATTTGTAAGAGTGATTAACGCATCAAATGAGCTGTATTTCTATGATTTCATTGGCTATTTATCTTATACTTAGCCGATACGCTAAAGTAATAACACGTTCAGCATCTACAGAAATGAGATTATATTCTTTCAACGTCATCTTCCAGTGTTTTTCATTACACCAAGGCAAACTTTCGCCATTTTAAACCGTACGTTTAAAGTTCCCAGAATTAGAAACCTTTATGTTTTGCTGAAGTTATCCTCTGTTTTCACGATTCAAATAGCTTATTTGCGCGTGCATCTTCGTCTTTAATGATCTTGGATAGTAAGTGTTGAACTTTTTATATTATTATATTGTTGGACTACAGGAGTCATGATTTCTGCTGCTAGAAGTCGGAATTAAATATGCAATAACGATCTTCATTTCGAAACATCCTTACAATTGTTACAGTAAAACATTCGCTCAAAAGGATCAGGTAGGATAGCAATCTTGAATAGCAGTTTACAAGCACGCGCTCTTAAGTTTTTTTTGTTAGTTCTGCTAACTTTGGGTTATCGGCCTGCCTCAACTTGTATGGGCAGTTTTTTGTTCCTATACAATCGTTATGTAACTTTGCATGCTAAAATATGTATTATGCCAAGGTACAAGGTCCAATATACTAACCATTATTTGCTCTCCATTGAATCGCTTATATGGAAATTGAGTGTTCAATCTGGGAGTTTCTTGTATGATCTATTAATAAGTACTATATCAAAAATATCGTCATCGCTTTGTGTTTTGGCATCACTTAATTTGGTTTCAGAGATATTGTCCTGAATTCCATGCTTTATGAATCTTCTCATCTTATTGCATTCAGAGAAATGACATCGGAATTCTTGAAATGAATAATGTAACAGTAATAACTGTTTCTATAACAATTTCACTGTAATATATTGCCCATTATTATGTCAACACATGATTAATAATTACATTGTGGATGTATGCTATATTCAACTATATTGTATGTGGGTACAGTACAAATTGAAAGAGATTGTACACTCACACTGTATAGCTTCGAAAGATCCAATACTAGAGACAGTCGCTTAAATAATACCTTATAGTATAAATAAAACTATTTCTAGATTCAGCATTCACGTGAAGTATCGGACTTCCTCTGTTAATAAGAATATAAAGAAGATAAGACTGGTCGTCAGTTCACGTGTGACTTAGTAAATCGCTTCATGTGTTGAGTACAGCGACAAAGTTTGTGAACATCAATACGAGGTCACATGCGGATTTATATGGGATCGTGAAATCTATTTTAAGTAAACTGTGCTTAAGCTTGGTAAATGCGATAATATTTGTGACGCCACTTTAGTTTTTCTGTATTTAATTTTCTTAACGATCACGTGGACTTCCGACCTTTGTAAGGTCTCATCGACTCATTTGTCCATAAGCGCTGTCTGAGCATGCCCTGAACGATAATGCGGTAGTGTGACTGGCAATGTGGCAAACTGGTGCCTTTATCATCATGCTCATTATTGGCCAAATGTGCAAAAAATGCATTAAATGCAAACAATGTTTTTGCCTTTGTTTGATAAACGTTACCTACCTACAATTTTCGATAGTTATGAAGAATAGAATATGGCAGGCTATAGTGAAAAGTCTAATTTCTCAGTATGACAGATGACAGATGCAGGATGCTTTGAAATGGTGAATGGAGTAGCACTGCTGTAGTGAGCATTGTAGGTAAAAAAGCTAATAAAAACCCATGTAACGTTGTGTAATTAAAGACAATGTAGCCAATTAAATCAGTCAACACTTTGTTTTTTTTTACAATCGAAAGCTGTTATCTGGAGAATGATGTACTTATCCATGTTTTCAGTTGCTATCGGAATTCGTAAAAAAACAGGCGTTGCATGCACGTATTGTCAGTTTGTCGCTCATGGTCGTTTGCCTTTATTTGGCATTCAGTATGTATAATATCCACGCGGTTAGTTGAAATTCGGAATCGAATTTGGTTCGAAATTTTGTTTTGTCAACCTCAAGGCTTGCTTCGCTCTGCTTCATCAATAATGCACGTACTGCCACAAGTACTACATTCAATGGAATTGAAGGTTTTTTTTAATAGAAGGTATCGACTCGTGTTTGTTTATCTCAATCACAATTTCCAAGAACCTTCTTGAACGGTTAAAGGAAAATATTGGTCCCGGCACAGTTTTGAACTCGGTATAGCCGACAGTTTCACGTATTTTATAAATAGACGTGAATAACTGTGATAATTAACCATACAAACATAAAATGAATTGTTATTAGTAGTATGTAATGTGTAATCGTCGTACATTTTGTCTCTCTCGTAACATGAAGTTAGCGTGTGGCGGTCGGAGGCGTTGCACGTGGCGACCGAGTGGATCGCAGTAAGCACGTGCTCCCATCGTGGTTCTTTTTCTTATGAAGCCTTACGTATATTTAATGTTTACTGTTTTGTTGCCGAGCTGCGGCGGCCGGCCGGCAATCAAATCAAAACACATGCTATCGCAACGCCGCCGCTGTACTGATAACTGGTCATGCTCATGCCGCGATGAGTCTAAACATCGGCACTTCATTTGATTGTGATAGCGTAGGCGTTTAATCGAACATGTATGACACTTATCATATGATGAATATAGGTAGAATAGGGTCAATACTTTGATTTATGATTAGTTTTGCGAGGGTTGTGTAAATAACAAAGCTTTTTGCTATAGATAAGGTAATTAATGTGACCACATTGCAATCACTGCATTATCTACATAATTTGGGAATCAATTTGTACACGTTATCGGATCGAACTCAAATGTTCGTGCTTATCATTACAACATAGCGTAATCATATTAATGCGATTTCGATCATGCTTTGAATATTATCTCTATCTGATAGCTTCTGTTTGTTTCAGGCGAGGTGACAAAGGCTGAAAATGACTGTGGAGAAGAGCAAAGGCCTTGAGTCGAAGAAGCCACCATCAACGAGAAAGGTGGCCCCGGATGGAGGCTGGGCATGGATGGTCTGCTTAGGAGTCAGTTTAGTTAATGTGGGTATCTACACATCAAAATGATCTTACAAACGCTGCATATTACAAATCCATCTATCAATGTGGGGAAATTATCTGAATAGCTTCATAAAGGAAAATTGTGGGGATATCCATGCAGCAGTCAATTTTTGTGCTCTGGTGCAAAGCACGTAGGAATTATTCTATATGAAACTGATAACTGCTGACTAAGCTACTGCAGGAACCCCTCGATAAAAGTCCTAAAAATCTTTATATGAATTCACACGAATGAATTTACTTCTTATTGTCTGTACCAACAAGTACAAACAAGCTAATTATAATGGTCAATGACCGCTATTGCGTTCTTAAACATTTATGTCTGGTATTCTACTCCATCTGGCCTTGTAAAATTTGTATACCTAATACAATATTAAATAATTATTATCCGTGTCTTTTGCGGTTTAGTTGTGTTTCTAACCACTTCATTTTCAACTAAGCATAACATCTTTGTTAAGCATAACTACGAGTATGATCTGTTTCACAATTAATTACAGACATTTTTATTTGATTTTCTTCCAAGGGTTTTTGTATTCTAAAACCTACGACAGGAGCTGAAGCTGGAAAATACGTTAGTTTGAACTGTACTGTTGTATAATGTACTTTCCCAGTTTTAAATAATGCCAGGAACGTTTTATTTCGACTTAACGAAAGTCTTCGACGGCTTCTCACACTGATTTGTCACTGAAAGCATTATGCATTCGTGGCCGCTTCGTGCGCGTAATTCACAATTTTCTGCAGACAAGCCGTTTCCGATATCGCTTCTTGAGGGTTCGTCTTTGTTTTTCACAACAGCAGGTCTGGAGTCCCTCAAGGTCCTATATTGAGGCCACTCTTATTTACGTTGTACATGATTCATAGGTAGCCTAAAATTCGGTCAGGTGAATGTTGCCTGCTTAACCAAGTTGAAATTACTAAAATAACAAAACCATTATGTAGTATGTGTCTTGGTGATCAGGCATAGTTTCGCAAAATATGTTCGTTTTTAATCAAAACGATAAGGCCGTCTTACAGGTACGTAGGAGTATCTCATTTGCATTAAACGAAAACATTAAGTTTATAAATACGATTGTTAAGGAAATCGAGCTCCGCTTTCGCATATAACGTGCATTATCATAGAACGATTAATTAAAATAACAAATAAAGAAATGTTGTGTCAAAACATTTCAGCAAGTCTTATGAAAAATCTAAATGGATCACGTTCTATAAACAAACATTAAAACCAAAGGCGGCTTATTTAACCCGAGGGATATGTAATGTCGCAATGTGTTGTCCAACTGATTTTATTTAACAATAGGTTTAAACCATTATGCATTGCCTATTGTCAGTCTGAAATATAACGCATAAATGCAGCATACACCTTCAAGCACCTATTGTCGAAACAGAATGGTATTCTGCATACTCCGTTGAAGAAAAACAGTTTAAATATATTAATAAATTAAAATGCGGTATTCCGCGGTAGCAACGTCGATGAAATATTATTCAATCGTCTTCGTTAGACCATTTAAAATGAAAAAATCAGCAGCTACACTGTCCATGCTTTTATCAATTTGAAATAAATGTTCAGATGTTGCCATCAGATGTGTATTGAAGGATTTGAAGGGCAGTGCAGTGCGTACGTGACGGGATCTCGAAGTCTCGACTCTCGACACAATAATTATTATTGCCTAACTAGTCACATGCTCTCCTATCGTTGACACAATTACTACTTCAAGTGATTGTATCTATGGAGGAAGATCGATATCTTCTGTTTATCTTATGTTTTGGAGGAGTATATGTGTGGTAGTGTATTGTTTTGAAATGAATTTCAATTGAATCATCACCTGCAGCTTAATTACTTGAGGCAGGTTATGGTCTTTATTTTTTTTACTTTATTTTTCTAACAGGTTTATATTTAATTTCGGTACGAATTCTGGTACTTCCTTTCATGAACAAACTGAATAGCTAGTCTTCGATTCCATTTTATTTCCAGTTGATTTTTATTTCCATGGATAGTTAAACACGATCTAAGCATAAGAGATAATCTCCATGAAGTAGAATTCATTATTTTTTTAACAAGTTTCTGCCATCCTAGTGACCTTGAATTTTCTAGACCTTGAAAATCTCGTATAAATAGGTACTGTTAGCACGTGATCCGTTTAAACCACGTTCTTATCGCGGATATATTCAAAATAATTATGTTATCATTGTAAAAAAGCCAAATGTAAAAGAGACCAAAATGCCACAAGAATAACTTGCTTTTATTAATGGAACGAAGATATGAGAAGAATTTGCATAATGCGAAAAATACAGGCTAAATTGCTCGAATCTTAAATGACTAAGAGGATAATTTAAGAGATTTTATGATTTACGGCTTTCAAATTAAAATTCGTAATCCTGTTATAGATTTCGCTCGTCTTCATTGCTTTAATTGACATTGACATAACCGTCTAAGCAGAATAATAGTCCACTATACTATAACCCACTATAAATCATTATTTGGTACAATCAACATGAATTAGGTTCTATAGCTTTCGCCATCTAAAACTTTTCCATTATCAATTTCAGTTTTCGACGCGTTCTCTAGAGCCGTCATTCGGTCTACTGTTCAAAGACTTGCTGGATGACCTCGGCGTCCACACCACAGGGGCTTCAGTCATCGCCAGTACATTAGATTCAGTGGTCAACTTCTCTGGGTTCTTCGTAGGACCTGTGATAAAGACCTTCTCATATCGGAAGGTGTGTTTCGTCGGCTCAACAATATGTGCCCTGGGCTTGCTGTTCACTGCACCAGCTGCCAGTATGGGGCATATTATAGCTACTTACAGTATTTTGGGAGGTGAGTACTTTTTGTTTTTCTAGTTATAAAAAAAAACTGCAAGATGGGCCGACGATTTAGTTAAAGCTTTTTCAAAAGAATTGGACAAGATTAATAGGAAACGAAGATTGGTGAAAAATTAAGGAAGCCTATGCTCTGCACTGGTCGAAAAAGGCATTACGTTGAGAAAATAAATAAGTACTCGTAGAATAATCGAAGGCCATCCATATATTTTAAACTGTTGCGAACGTTTAAGAGTTATTGACCTATACATTATTTGCAGGTGATTTATGTGCCTCTATTAGAACCCGTTATTTAAATGTCCATTTCGCGTGCATCTGGTTTTTGTTGTTTAGTTAAATCTTTTCTCGTTATGTCTAGCCACTGTAGCGGGGCTAGTCGGTACCTGATAAACTCATATAATAACATATATTATGAACAATTGCAAAAAGTTTCCTTATATTTTCGTCGAGTTGGTGAAATAATATATTTGTTTTGATATGGTTATAGCAGTCATTTGAGGCTCATGATGACAATGCATTAACACTCTCGGTTATTATTATTATAACCTTCTAAAGCGACTTGAAGGATTCATGGAAATTTTCCTTTATCATTTCACTAAACTTGACTGAAGTGTCTGGCATGTAGTCATCATCAGACTAGCTTTTTTCCCAACTATGTTAGGGTCGGCTTCCAGTCTAACAGAATGCAGCTGAATACCA
Organism: Eugnorisma glareosa; assembly: GCA_947578425.1. NCBI lineage: Eukaryota > Metazoa > Arthropoda > Insecta > Lepidoptera > Noctuidae > Eugnorisma > Eugnorisma glareosa. The sequence continues at coordinate 14,354,472 of OX387970.1, read as the reverse complement.
GTATTTTATATGGAGCGGCTGCCTATCTGCCCTCCACAACCCAGTCAGTACTGGATAATACGATACCCCTTGGTAAGACTGGTTGTCAGACTTTTTGGGTCACTGACTACGTGTAACAACTGTCAAAGATCTACAGATGACAGCCGGGACCAACGGCTTAACGTGCTTGCCGAGGCACGGAGGAAACTCGGTATGTAATGGGCGGTCACCCATCCACAGACCGACCTAGGCAAGCGCGGCTTAACCTAAAGATCGACCCGAGCGGCTGTTATTATTTTGCCACGAGCTCCTCCTATTTTGTCTGGTATGTGTGTTAAAACTATTTATTTATCCTCGCAATTGATATATTTCTATAATTAAGCGGTTATCATGTACAGTTTATAATCGCATTACTTTTATCTACTCTCTCATTAGCATACATTATCCGTATGTAACCTTTTGCTCCGAAAATAATGAAGAAGATACAGATTACTTTTGCCCAAAAACATAATTACTTGCGCTTGTTAAATCTTTGGAAGCTAACATTGCGTAATCGAATACCTTAGATGACCCAATGAGTAGTTAAATTGCCTGCACTTGCACATTGTGCGTAATTAAAGTACTAAAATAGTCATGTATGTCATTTCGTCACGCACCCGTGACGAAACATTCTGAATATGTCTGATTCAGATATTCAAAACTTTGAGTAAAATATCCTTTTTCATAGAGTTGATTTGCAATGCAATAGAATTAAATACGTCTGTTCAAAACAGTGGGCTAAAATGGCCGCTTTCGCAGAATCATAATAGGATATAGGTTAGGATTGTACATCAAGTGCATAAAACGCACCATTTTACGCGAGATGTTTATCCATCCGAGGATAGATATAAAGTAGAGCGTAAAATTGGTTTTATGGACGAGTTGTACACTCTACTTTTCACTTCAAAATATTGTAAATTTAATTAAAATTGAAAGTTACATTAGAGGAATGAGAAATATCCTTACCTTGTTCTTAGAATACTAATGAAACGAATTAAAATAAAGAGGTTCTTCTATGAAGTTGAAGTTGTTCGTGTGGCTGTTGGACCGATTGCCTTGGTCTTCGACGAAGATTTTACATTATGCTCTAGAGCATAAAAAGCGACTTTATTTCGCCCACGCACGACATAAAGACGAACTTTCAGAGTATGAGAAGTGTAAATAATATTATTCACGTTCAAATTCTTAAAATGGACGCAGACGCAGTTAATATTATTAACTGTCACTTTGTGACCATTTTACGAATTGTTACGTAATTCATATTATGATTCTGCTAAAGCGGCCATTTTAGACCCCCAGTTAATTTCTCGTCCTTAGCTAGACGTAGGTAGCTACGCAAGTCCGTTACGTAGTTGAAGGAAATGTTGAAAAATAAATTCTTACTACAGTTTTAGTGCAAAATTTTGTGAGGATGGATGTTTGTTAATCTTTCACGCAAAAATTGCAGAACGAATTTCGCTGAAACTTTACAGTAATGTAATTTATACGTCAAAATAACACATTTATAACGAAATAATTTAAAAAAGAATAACCGTAGATAGGTATATCAAACGCAAGGCTAAATGTGAAGTTTGTATCCAGCATACTTTCTTTGAGCTAGTCGATATTGAACTTGAATGAATATGAGCTTGGCTAGGCTTCGTTGGTTCGGCGATATCGTCCCAAGGCTGGAATCAGAAAAGAGGCTTTCGCTGGCCTTAGTGGCTTCGTTTCAATGATATTGTGGATCATACTAGCGCAAAATTATTTTGTAGAAATGATGACAAGCTTAGTCGTGCTAAATGCGGGGCAGTAAATAACCTGAACCGTTGCGGCTACACGAAAATGGTCTTAGGAGACATAATTTTTCGTGAAATTTTGATGCCCATTCACAGATTTTCAAAAACATATACAGTTAACAAGAACATGGCCATTTTATTGATGCCAATCGATCCAATACTGATTAAAAACTACTTCCGCTGAAAGATTCCACCCTGTATAAGTTCGGGCATAGTTCGGGTCGGTCTGTTTCGGCACAGGTCGAGCCGAAGATGTATTGTGTTGTACTCACGTAAGTCACGTACATATTATGTATTGTATACTATACAAGGTAATTCTTTTAAGTGCGACAATATTATGGGGAATTCGAACCCATTAGAGATACCGGAAAATTTCTTAGTTGACTTTAGCTCTTTTAAAATAATTTTGGCATGCTTAATAATTTTGCCCATGAGCGAGTTGTTCGTAAAAAATAATGAAATTGAGCATTTTTTTTAAGGCCGTTCGATTCTTTTTCGTGTAAGGTTTATTTCATTGTACAGGAGTATTAAGAAGCGAAGGCCAACATCAGTCCTGTTTTTTTTTAAGTTTCGTATGCCAAAATGATTTTCACAAAAAAAGAGTACGAACGTTTCCCGGCATCACATAAGGATTCAGATTTCCCGATATTGTTTCACCTAAAAAAATAACTCTGTATACTCAACGTTTAGGTACTTACTGGGACTGGGATCAAAGTAATTATGTACTGTGTCTTTCAAAAACAAACAATTCAGAAGTAATTAACCGTTTTTATAGGTCGTAACGTAAATGGTCCGTTAACGCTTTTCATTACTTAATTCCGTCTCTTGCGTCATCTGCGATTCATGTAATTTACACAGTGGCTGCTAATCAACGTCATTATTATTTCAAGTAATTAATATTTCCTTTCCCAGTTAAGTAAGTACTGGAATTGTGTACCGGTCTACGTGTTTATTTGTAAAACTCGTCCAATTAGCTGACCATTGCATAGGACAATAGCCCCTATTCCTACTATTTATTTCGCAGCTCCCTTCTTTCTCTCTTCCCTCTCTTCTTTAACCTTCTCCACCTAATACTGAATGAAGGTCTCTTCTAAATCTCTCCACTTTTTACGCAGCTCCCTTATTACAATATAAATATTGGCAAAACGATTACTGAAGCTGTCTGAAGGAAGTTGTCTGTGGGAAGTGGTCTGGAATTTTTCTGAACAGTTTATTTTTATTAAACCCAGTCAAGTTTTTTGGTCACATCTCAAAGATATAGTTATATTACATGTAATATACGGAAAATATGTCTATGTCTGTGTAAAAGGTACTTCATGAAGTATTCTTAGCATAATATTCTACGATGAAGCAAATTACGTTCAAGGTAGCCACGCTGCCGCCATTTAGGTAACCGATTTCACGCGTCTTCGATAGTCGTGTCTGATGTCACGTAACGTAACTGACGCACTTCGGTGTGACGTCGCCTTCATTGCGTTGCCTTACTATTACGTAGAAAAGAGTATCTAGGTGTTATAATTTTCTTACTTACATTAATTTACAGTAACTTTGACTTAACATAATTAGTAAATTACATGACTCGATGAGGAGCTTATGATGGCTTAAAATTAACAGCCGCTCGGGTCGATCTTAGGTTTAAGCCGCGCTTGCCTAGGTTGGTCCGTGGATGGTGTCGTTACATACCGAGGTTCCTCCATGTAGGTAATCATGAAAATTATACTAAGTCACATTACTCATATCGCGTTCAGATTCAGTATAGTCACTTTGTTTCCATTTATTTGTGTTTATGTTACGTTTTAGTTTATGTACCTATATGGCAGACTGTCATTCAAAGATAATTATAGTTAGTCCGATTTATTGTGCGTCCCATGTACACTTTTATGGTTCATTTAATTTTATCGGGGGTTTTCCTTACCACACACTCATACCTATAAAGCAAGTCAATAAAATACAAAAAGTGAAGCTAAAGCTAGCTATATGCCAAGCAATTTCATACCATGTGCGATGCAATTAAGTATTACTTGTCTCTGTGCTTTACCCTGCACATCAAGTGCAAATAATTGTGGTCCAAGAATATACCTATTTAACTTATTTATCATTGTGCAGTCAGGACACAGACATACATGCAAATACAAGGTAATCTTGAGTGTTTTCTCTGAGTCATAACTTAATATTGTTATGTTAACATGTTCACACTTTATCCTCACCAACTAATCTTATTATAACCGACGCCTTCCATGTACTCTAGCAGAAGTTTATAATTACTAACGTTCGATTATGACTGTGGAAACATTAATTAATCATTGTAATGGCAGACTAATTAAATATTGCACCTGTATAGTAAGAATTATAGTTCACAACTCATTGTACTTCATGCACATGATTTGTTTGATTACTCATTGCACTTGAGACATGTACAGAAACAGGTGAAGTCTTTCAATGAGGATTATGTTACCAAGTAAACAATTTCCTCGTCATGTGGAAGGTATTACCTATGTATCTATCAATACAAAATCCTCCGCCGTGTTTGTCTGTCTTGTCTGTTCGCGGTAAACACAAAAACTACGAAACGGATTTTCATGCGGTTTTCACCAGTAGACTGAGTGATTCATGAGGAAGGTTTAGGTTGTAAATTGGTCAAGGTTTTGTGTAAATTGGTTGAAATATGAGGACAATTGTTGGAAGTGTCGGAAAAAATCAAGCCGCCTGGGAGCTTTCATCGAAAACGCTGCACAGACAAAACATGTAGGCATAACATGCTCTACTACCCGTGCGAAACCGGGACGGGTTGCTAGTTTCCAATATGGAAATCACAGCTGGTGATCCCAATTGAATTGAAATCAATAATTGTATAGATGTAGTGTAGTGTAGATATGCGGGTGGACCTATGTATGGAGGTACTACATTAGTAAAGACTCACAATTGTCCTTCAAAGATTACGACATTGCCATTGAATAAGGATATTAGAGACACATGTATTGTTTTCCTCATACCTATGTTATTGAACTGATAAGTAAGCTATTAAAAAATACATGACACATTTGTGAGACAAATTATTGTTCGTGTGCAGATTCACATCTTCACAAATTAGCACTTGTAAAAATGCAATTTTATGCTGACACAGCAGAACCCATTTTCCTTAAGCAATTTTATTCTCGTTGGTACTCAAGCTAGCTATTGTATTCGTAGAAAATAATATGTTTAAAAATGTTTTATTGAGTTGCATCTTTATGGTCATAGGTAATAAAGTTAGTTTCCTCATGAGTACGGTTATTTGCTCATTTTGATGTTTTCACTTAATTTTACTTAGGTAATAAAAAGCTAGTTTAGTCATAAAATAAAATAAAAATAACCTTTATTTCTTACTACTATTCGAACTTACCATAAAATTAATCAAGTTTTTCATATTATAGGTACTTAAGGTGGATGCGCAAGGGTAGCCCGCGAAATTTAAATTTTCTTTCGTTTATTGCAATTTGCAGGTCAGTGTCAGGTTGTATGTTGATGAAAATATGAAGCGCGCCAGTAACACGTATGGAGTTACAGAATTATAATCATTCAAATCATCAATACAGCTCTCCAAGTACATATAATCCCAAATAATGACTTTTTCATGAAATAGAAATTGAATGCTTCCACCTTAAGGTTACTTAAATGTGTAGATAAAGTTAACTTGTATTAGTAGTAGTCCCCTCTGCGGCGTAGGCCTCTCCTAAACCTTCCCACACATCACTTTCCCGCGCCTCTCGCATCCATAAGAGTCCGTCTTTCGTTGAAGATGTCTCTCCACCTTTAATCTGGTCTCCCGTTTTTCCTTTTCCTGTCTCTTGGTATCCATTCGGTTAAACGTTTTGCCCACTTGTCATTGTTCATCCTACATATGTATCCTGCCCAGTGCCACTTGAGTAATCGTGTTCTTTTTCTTAAATCTGTTATTTTTGTTTCCATTCTGATTTTGGTGTTTTTAATCTTATCTGACAGTTTGACGCCAAGCATACTTCTCTCCATTTTACTTTTTAATGTAGCTATTTACGTACGCAATCAATTTGTTACATGTGTTTTTGGTTCAATAAAGATATAATTGCGTTGGCATATAGCATTTTTTATTCGTCTTCTTTCCTCAGTGACCATGTCTGGCAACCATAAAGGGTGTAACAAGACCCTTCACGAAGCCGAAAGGCACTTGTTCTCCCCGTCATTGCGATATTTTTTTGTTCTAGACCATACCTGGGAACCTTCTAGTTACGGAGATTTTGGGGGTCAAAATTCCAACGTTTTCACAAGTTTTTTTTAAATACATGATTTTAATGTAAGATTTTTACTTTAAACACCTCCCCGATCCCCGTATTAGTCAATGCATCCATCAGCACAATGTTTTGAGTGCGTTACATTGAGTCCTACCGTAAAACATGATTTTTCACCCCAAAAAAAGTCGTTTCCCAGCAATAACTTTTACGTAAAGTTACTTAGTTTGATGTGTATAATGCTTGGTTGACGGCTTCGTGAAGGGTCATATTACACCCTGTATATAAGGCAAGGCAATATCACCTTCGTAGTTTTTTCTTTATATTTATATTGATGTCCTTATTTTTCATTACTTCTCTTAATTTAGTCATAGAGACAAAAAAAATATTTGAAGATTAAAAAGTAAACAGCTGAGCACCAAATCGTAGCACTAGTAGAGAGTTATTGGGTTTTTTTCAAATGAAAATTCTATAAAGCACTTTGGAGTCTCTATTTGTGCCTGACAAACACAGTGCCATCAGCCTCTATTGGAGAGGACTTATTCAACTGACTAATTCGGGGTGTCCTATCCTATATCAATTTTTAGTTGTTATGTGATTTGAATTGTAAGTGACTGTGCTGTTGGTGTGCTTATTATAAATAAATAAATATGACTTAAATAGATATACTCCTTTGATTCCCCTGTGATGTAACTATGTATACTAGTATTGGCTCGCTGCTTTGCTCCCGTTATGTACGGAAATTAACCCACTGGAACAGTTTAAATGTAGCTTAGGCTATGACACTCTGGTTATGATTATGGAGCTTCCCGTTAGTGAAAGAGTTGTCGGAATCGGATTAGCAGTTCCGAAAATTACCTCTTACATACAAACTTACAAACTAATTTTTCCTGTATAATATTATTAGTATAGATTAAACATTAATCAATTCTCAACATCATTCCAGGTTTTGGAGTAGGCCTCGCATCGTCATCATCGTTTGTCTCATTGAACCATTACTTCACCAAGAAGCGTGGTCAAGCCGTCGGCCTATCGATGGCGGGTACCGGCTTCGGGCTGATGGTCATGCCTCAACTAGTCAAGATCCTGCTAGGAGAATACGGGTTCAGGTGGACGGTCGTCATTCTGGGAGGTCTGGCCTTCCACGCGGTGCTAGGGTCGTGTCTGCTGCAGCCGGTTAAGTGGCATCTGATAGATGAGCAGGTTGACTGTGAATTGCAGACGGTGAAGGTAAATATCGTAGATGACATGTTTTTCTATTTCTTCAAGGGCAATAAAAGTCATCATTCAAAAGTGCAATAAATATGTGATCAAAGTGTATGGACCAGTTGAATCATATTCTGACATTTTATGACCCAATGACCACTGTGGGTAAAAACGTCAAAAAAACTTATTTTTTTAGTAATAGTGTTGATTGACTTTAAGTTCAATGACAAAGAGCCCAAATTCCTTTAGCAAGGCTTCATGTTTGGAGCCTCCTTTCCTTTTAGCTTTTAATTGTCGGGAGACAAAATTATAATAACTTTTCTTGTTCCAATTTCAGGAAATGGAGTGTATATTAGAAAGTGAAGAAGAAAACGATGACAAGTTCGAAATAAATCCGCTAGTTTCACCTCCAGTGCCAAAGATAATGAAGCAGCGCTCCCATGGAAACATGAACCATCCTTCAGTGAGAACTATAGGGTTGCCGAGGGCGAAGACTTGTGATAAACCTTTACAAGAGTTTGAAAAGTTCGAGATAAATAATAGGTTGTACCCTGGGCTGACGACAGCTGCTTCAGTGGCTGCGATGCCCAGAGTGATATCCAGTGGGAGTATGAGCGAAGCCGCGAGAAAGAGGAAAGTGTCAGTCATTTCCAATATCTCTAACATGGATTTCACTGGCAGTTACTTGCAGTTGTATATTGATGTGAGTGCCTATTTATTTTTTATGTAACAAATAGGGACCGATTAATCGGGTTAAAAGGTTAACCAGTTAGACCTGTAACCTGTAATAAGTTTGATTAACCATTATTCGGGTTAGCCCTTATATGGGTTAACCATTTCAATATTGCTGATTAATCAAGGTGAAAGAACCAAAGCACTGAGTGTGGGCTAACTCAGTTATTTTTATGCATATTTTTTATTTACTTAATTTACTCTTGAACCGGTTATTATAGCCTGATTAACCCTGTATTAATACGGGTTAGCCTTTACTCAAGAATTTTTAACCTAACCCTAAAAAATAAACCGATTAGATCATTAACTTTTTGGTACTTGGTAACATATATTACTTTACGGTTCCACTTCTAGGTTTCTGTTAAAATCTTGATGAAAAGATGAGAATACTTAGTGGTACATAATTTAACTCTATGTTACATAGACATCATTTGAAGTAAGCCCCCAAGAATAATTTATGCTTGTACACACCATGATTCACATATTAATGATCAACTTTGTAGAATAATAATGATATTAACTCTTCAAATTATTCACATGATGAATATTATACTTACAGACGGTAGATGACGACGCTATACAAATGAAGCCAATCAAGAAAAGTAAAGAAGAACCCGCAGAAAAGAAAAAGGGCTTCTTCAGAAGATTTATAGCTCTAATGGACTTAGATTTACTTAAAGACTGGTCATTTTTGAACCTTTTACTTGGCCTCTCGCTGTTTTGGAGCGGGGAGTTACAATTTAGGATGTTGACTCCATTCTTTATAAGAAGTTTGGGCTACAATATGAATGATACGGCGTTTTGCCTCTCAATGACTGCCATAACTGATATTTTGGTGCGGTTGATATTGCCGCCTATTTTCGACAGGACGACTATTTCGAAGAAGATGATTTTCTTTATTTCTTCGTTCTTCTTAGCGGCTACGAGGTCTGGTAAGTAATGATACATTATATTTTCTATTTAAAGAACACATCTCGTGCGTTTTAACCACAAATCACTTAAAACACCTATTTAAAAATGGTATTGTTGCTTCACGGTTAAGGCAAGTTATTGATTTATCGTTTCGGATTATTTACCAAATACTAGGAATATGACATCATCTACTTTACCTATTCCACTGCAGTTTACGAGCCTAGGTCATGTAGCCATAAATACATCGATAAAAAGTACTTTGTTTGTTACATAAAACTGTATGTAACCACTGCACACATTTTCTTTTTTACTACTTTATACACCTCCGAAACTATTCATAAGATTTCATTCTTTCACTGATGGCAAGCTACAGTATAACCCAGTGGAATAGGATATTTTTATTACACGCGGATGAAGCCGCGTGTAGAAGCTAGTCTGTACTAATATTATAAAGAGGTAAAATTTGTGAAATTGTAGGGGGTAATAATCTCTGGATCTACTGAACCGATTTTGAAAATTCTTTCACTAATAGGAAGCTACATTATCCCCGAGTGCCATAGGCTATATTGACAACGCGCCCTTGGGATAATTTCCGACTAAAACGCGAGCGAAGCCGCGGGCAACAGCTAGTGTTTGATAATCCATGTACAGGGCCGAACCTAGGAGCTCGTGCTCAACAGTAGCACTTGCGACCACTCGACCAACAACTTGTTCTGTTTTGTTTCATCGATTTTAGATAACAATATCCATCACTCTCATGAAGTTTCGCCATCTAATTTTATTTATAACGATATCCATACTTCTAGTGTTGGCAGAGCAGACAGAATGGGTGCCCCTGATGATCTGGCTCTCCATCTGCGGCTTCTTCCGAGGCATGTGCCTCAGTAACTTCACGCTGACCATCTCTGAGTACTGCCCGCTTGAGAAGCTGCCCGCCGCCTTCGGGCTGCACATGGTCAGCAAGGGGGTGTTCGTTGTTGCTATCGGTCCTGTTATTGGTAAGATGTTTCAATTTTTTCTTCTTTTGCATGTAGTGTACGATGGTTCATTTTGAGCTAGATCTTAACATGTGGATGACTTAAATAAAGACAGACTATAGTGAAAATAAATACGGATAAGGTTAAGTTTATGTGAATCAGGTCCGATTATTATAACTTGATTTTAAAATCTTTACCTCATCATTGATATAATTTCTACCAGTTAAGTCTCATGCCAATTCAGCTTGATTGCTTGATTGTTAAGTAGCTGTTGTTGTTTTGGTAAACCAAGCTATCACATAGTTAAGAAGATTTGGGTTTGCTTTTAGAACCCATTTTTCTTCGTCAATTAAAAAAAAAAAAAAGGTTACCGGCCTATTACTGTTCATTGCTGGGCAAAGGCCTCTTCTCAACAGCATTGATCACCACGCTTGCTCAAGAATAGTATAGAATAAAATATACTTTATTTTACACCAAAATTGAAACACAACTGTTTTACAATATCGCTAATTTTATGTTTACAATGGCGGTCTTTTTGCTATATTTCGAAAGTATCTCTTTCGTAACCATACAAACCTCTTTCTTCCAGGTTACGTAAGAGACTACACCGGTAGCTTCGCGACTTGCATTCACGTACAGAATGCCCTCATAATGTCGTGCGTTCTCGTCTGGGGCGTAGAGTACGCCCTCGCCTTCACCCGCCGCAGAAAGGTGGTTCAGATCTAGTGGCCGCACCGTTCCCACTGAGGAACACAATCGAAGCTCATCGTATTATGTAACACTGTAACACTTATTTGGGTAATCGACTATTTAGACATGCTATTTTCTTGTCTATTTATGCTTGAAAAAGTACAATATCATTACTGACCTCTATGTTAGCAGGCAACGCCAAATAGAGAAACTCAGTGCAGTTGATTAATTCTGACACGTATCAAATAGGTATCACAATAAATACTACTTTTTTAATCGAGAAATTATAATAAACTACAGTCCATATCAAAGTCATATCAATTTGAAGTTGATTTTACTCAAAATGGAGCTAATTGACTGCACTGAATCCTTAAAGGGCAAGCCTGCTCGTGCGAGAAATGGCGGTATTGACATTGAAGGGTATGAAACAAGCAATGTTGATATTGCTTAGCCTTAGTGGACTCTGGCTTATGTGCTATGCTGGTATGTAGAATTTAGAAAAAGATCAAGTTGCGATTCCAAACTTGTAGTTTCCATGCAATGATTTTACATCCAAAATACGAATGTAAAGAATAAAATAAATATTTTTGAAAACCTCTCTTTATGTAGCTCTCTAAAATAGAAATTGAATTGGCCATGACTAATTGACTATACATGGTATTTCTAATTTTGGTATGGAATACAAGTAAAACCCACATTCGACATGATAAAAAATTAAGAATAATAATCATAATCTTCCTTAGATGTGTCAAAGCTTAGTTTTTAGTGCTAGAACCAGTGAATTTGGAAAGTGGAACATCTGTAGAAACTATGTAGTTACTTAGAACGTAACTTTTAGACATTGATTTTAACGATTAATATTTTTAGACGGCTGTTTGTAGTTCGAAAAGTTTTGTAGGTGTGTATTTTTAGATGACATTAATTTATACACATAACTTAGATGTAGGAAATCTTTTTAAAACTTCAAGACGAGGTAGTGTTGTCAAAACATGAGGTTTATCTCTCGTAGACATAATGTAGATGATCGAAAGTTCATTTGGATTGAACTGCATTCTCTTTTGCTTTGTTTTTGTACTTTTTATTCATGACTGCGGATGATGACTTACTTTTCCATAACCAATGGAAAATTAGAATCTGTACTTATAATTATATCAGTGATCGATTATGATGTCGTTTTAAAGACACGACTATCAAGTTTAAATTTTCGTTTCTCCATTTAATCAAGCAAACTGAGAAAAGTATTTCTATCAAGTTTCCTAGAACTGTTGTTAAAAATAAGCACTTTTTTTACTTTATATAGCATTCCTAGTGATTATTAGAATTTTACAATAGAATAGAATAGATTTAGTAATATAATCCTGACTTAGCAATTGAGTAATTGAAAATCAACAGTTTTCTATAATTCATAACGTGCAAATTACTTGCCCCTGTAAATATTTTTGATGTAAAGCGAGTTATGCAATAGGATGTGTTATGGCTAACATGTGCAAACGTGCTTATTATTTGTGATTGTTTACTTTGAATGAGCTGAATCAATTTTTCAGTACGTACGTCAAAATAATATTCCATAGATATATAGAGAAAAAAGGGTTTTAATTTGTGACCAAAGCTGCACTTAAAAGCCATAACTTTAAAGTACCGTAATTTATGGTTCCATGATCAGATGTTTATTTGGTCAGCATATTGATTTTTAATAAAATAATATCTTCTGATATTTCGTCTTCCAAGAACTATTTGAATAGGATCTTATTCTATAACGTGCGCTTTTGATGTGTGATTTAATTGACCAAATATATCGTGTACTTACAAATGTTTGATAAAAATGTAGTACTTACATTATATTAAGAATTCTTAAGCAGTTATTGTATGTACTTATTATTCTTGTTATTTTTCGACTTCGTGTAGGCAAAGGATAAGAGTGCCATTTAACGTCTGTTGTTTTAAACATAATACAATTAATGCATTCGATTTTTGAAACTTATGTGCCAATTGTACATAAATCTTTATATGAAATGACGTTAAATAGATACCTATTTAGAAAAAAAAAACTTTACAATTATTAAACTGATGTAATCAAATAATCATGTACATAATATATTAAATGGGAGTAGGTGTGAAACAATGAACGTACATTTAACAATCTAATGCATTTTATTAATTACTTAAAACTGTACTTACATAAAATCAAATTGTTGTTGGTTTATTGACCTTGTTCTAAGTATGATATTGATGTAGACTTTGCGTTCTCGATTTTAAACTACTGTACAGAAATGTTATTAAAATCCAGGTGTCACTAATTTCCATAATTAACGCAGCTTTTTTTTTAAAAAGAACTACAAATGAAAAAATCATGAGCTGCTACGGTGTCTTTATTATCGTGTTACAAAAAAAAACTTGCAATACATAATTAATATTTCAAGATTAAGTGACATTTAACATACAATGCCGATTATAGACCACTATGGAAATTAGTTTCTCGCCAGATGTCCGTATGTTCGGTATTTCTTGAGTGACGCAGTAATGTGTCTGCGAATTGGGGAAAAAACGCTAATAATAATTTACTAGCTGTGTCTAGAAAACTACAAGAACATGACATTCTTTACTCCTCTCTATTGCCAAATAAAGTATTTCAGCTAAAGAGGTACAGTGCGTTTTACATAAAAAAACGTAGGATATAGAAATAAAACCTACCTTATTGATCAACATCGATAATTCTCGACGGACTACACAAAGTCTGTCTACATGATGATTGTCTCATTTAATTTTATGACAATAAATTTGTTGAGTTTTTGGTATTTAGTCGTATTGTTGTTGACGAGCTTTGTTTAGATATCAGTTGAATCTGTTATTGGATGTCTGCTTATTACAGCGTTGCATGCGTTAAGCGTTCATTCAATCATTTGCATTAATTCGGATACTTAGTGTCCTAAGAACTAACAGGTTAATATAGTTTTAAGTATAACGTATAGAAATATAAAGTACAAGTTAATTTTGATGTTGCATTATAATAAGCAGACATACTACAATTTTATTAATGGTGCGAGACTAGCCTGTATGTTATATACTTAACCTATTTTATTAACCATGTAAAATTTATAGTGAACATTTTATATAAAAAGAATGAAAAAGACAATGGATTAAAGTAAAAGGTGGTTACCGAGAGATTTTGTTTTATTTATTGATGACGTAATTTTTTCACCCATTATGTGCCGAGTTTCCTTCATGCCTCGAAGGGCACGTTGGTCGGGGCTTTCAATTTTAGATCTTTGTCAGTCGTATAACAGGCAGTCAGTGGCTCAAAAGCTTGACAAGTCTTACCAAGGGGTGTCGTATTACCCAGTCGCTCCATGTTAGATCCAGGTATTCAGCTGCATGGTAGACGATGATGTATATTTTTCGAATACCGTAATCATAGGTATGCATTACATTGTCAAGTGGAATTCACGTGCTCACGTTGATGGTTCTGCACAGCTGAAATTAGGTACTAGATACTTAATCGTACTTACGATATTCGATCTTAATGCATAATGATTGAACACCGGTGGCGCTTCTTGCGAGTCTTGCGACCAAAAAAAGATTGAGACGAAGGAGTCCTTAATTTTTAATTACTGGCTCTCTGCTTGACGGATTAAATTTTGTTGTCATAGGTACCTACTCCAAATATTTATGTTGACAGGTACAAGGTGTTCGGCTGTTTTTGCAGTCTGCAAGCAAATGATCCTAATATTCTTGTCTAAAATTAAGTTAGGCAATAAGTAACAAAAAGTTCTTCCGTAAAAATCCAGACGTTACAGAAAAACTGGTACCTACTGACAACTACAATAATAACTAATAAGACTCGGTCACGCCTAGATAATGAGCTAGTAGCTAGGAATTGATTGGCAATAGTGACTAAAGTTTTTCGGGGTGTGTCTACCCACCTCCATAGATTTCCATTTATTCAGCCGCCAAGCACCGTTGAGTTGTGGGCTGAAGAATAGGTATACATAAATATGAAATTGAGACCCAAGCCAGCCGCTATAAAGTTTACATGTACCTACTGTTTACGCCTGAGCAGCAGTGCAATGGCGGCTTAGTGGTTATAACGGCCCCATCACTGCTGCTCTCAAACCCAAAACATTTAAGGAAAATAATCAATACTTACTCAATAGGTACTCAAGTCTTAATTGTATTCCATATGTATTACATAGATCAGGGATCCCCAAACTATTTTGGACAAGTGACCCCTTTTCCAAAATGAACTGTTACCTCAGACCCCCATGGCCAAATTACCTACTTTTAAGATCAACCCCCTTATTCATAATGGTCCGCTAACTTAAAACAGCTGCTACAGTGTGTTATTTTTCATTCTGACTTAGGTCAATAGAAGAAGACAGAGTGAGAATTAGCAATGCTTTAAGTTAGCAGACTATTATGAATAAGGGGGCCTATCTTTAGTTTTTTCCTATTGACACAAAATACCTAGGTACTAAGGTACCAATTGGAAAACTTTGCACTTGGTTATGTGAGTAAAATTGACTTCATTTTCGTATCAAAATTTAACAAAATAAAAAGACATACAATTCAGTAAATATCAAGTTTAATTTATAACGATTATTACAAATTAGGTACTTAAAGAATTTTAAGTAGGTAGGAAATTATATTTAAAAAAGTATTAATTCGCAAAGAGAAAATAAAACATTCAGTGTGATGGATGAACCTGGTGACTATCTACCAATCTAGCTACATCCGGTTCAATATTGGTGAGTTGCAGCCTTAAATCTCCACGTTCGTTGATTTTCAAACGGTTTCTTTGTTTCGTCAAAATGTTTGTTACCACACTGAAGCTTTTTTCAACTAGGTATGATGATGGAAAAGCGATAAGGTATTTTTCAGCAATGTTCCACAATGTAGGATACTGTGTTTCAATGTTGCGTTGCAACCAGAACTTCTGATAGCCTTGGTTGAACTTCTGCTTAAGCTCTTCGTCTGTGCTGATGGTAATCAACTCTTCTTGCATTATCACATTGGCTTCTTCTATGGCTGTGGTATTGTACGGATTTATTATCCATTGAGGAATTTGTAAATTTAAAAGATCCTCAAACCTCTCCGTAAAATCCTTGTGTAATGCGTCCAAGTGAGTGACATATAATAAAATGTCATCATCTTGAAGCGTTTCTGGTAATTTTGACAAATGCAGAAACTGCGAATATTCTTTTCTGCCTAAATTTTGTTTATAAAGGATTAGTTTACCCACGAAGGCCGATATTATTGATTTTGTTTTAATCAAGTTAAGATCGTCACCCTGCAGCTGCAAATTAACTTTGTTGAACATTCCAAAGATATCAGTCAAGTAATAAATATCTGTTTTACAATTGTTCAGATTTTCTTTCAAATTCGGATCTTTTTCTTGTAAAAACTCCAACACAGATTCAAAAACGGCTGAAAATCTTTCTAAGCAAGAGCCTCTTGATAGCCAGCGAACTTCAGTGTGAAGAAGTAATCGAGTAAAGACTTCGTCGTTTTCCTCACATAGCTGAGCAAATAACCGAGAGTTCAAAGAATTGCTTCGAATCTTGTTGATAGCATTTATTACATATTGTAAAGACTTATGCAATCTAGGACTCAGCTTTTTTGCTACTAAATGCTGCCTGTGAATCACGCAGTGAATGACCAGTACATCAGGCAGTTGTCGCTTTAAGTGAGCTATAAAACCACGATGACGACCAACCATAGACGGTGCACCATCAGTCGCAACAGAAACAATGTTCTTCCATGGAATAGCTTTGTCAGTAAAAAAATGTTCCACGGCCTGAAAAATTGATTCTCCTCTGGTATCAGTCTCTAAATATGTAGCAAAAAGCAGTTCTTGGCACATATTTTCATCTTTGATATATCGAACATATCCTAACAACAGAGCTTCATTGCCGGGTAATGTAGACTCGTCCAACTGGAGAGAGAATCTGTTGGTCTGTAAGAACTTGCATAAAATGTTTTCCACATCGCGTCCCATCTCGTCTATGCGTCTCTGAACGGTGTTATTGCTCAAAGGTATTCTCTTTAAAATATCATGTGCGGGTTTGTGCAATACATTGTTAAGGACCTCCGCAATGGCTGGTAAGATAAGCTGCTCTCCAATTGTGTGGGGTTTCCCCGACTTCGCTATTAGTAAAGATATATTATAGGACGCTCGTAAACCATCATCGTCTTTAATAGATGATGACGCAAACATCGATCTTATGGATGGCCTTTTGTCTAGTTTTTCTTTAAGTGCTTGAAAAAATGTCAAGGGCTTACTTTTTTTGTCAGCATGTACTCTCGATAAGTGGTCATCCATTTTTGAAGGCTTCATGGCATCGTTACTGAATACTTTTTCACATATGAGACACATCGGCAAGTGTTGATTTGATGGAGATGCAATAAATCCGAACTTCAAGTAGTCCAAACTGTATTGTCTGCATTTTTTTTTCGTGTCCGCCATCATAAAACTCTCAGTAATCCTGCAAATAAAAAAATAAGAAACTAAGTACCTAAATTAAAAACAATACCTAATAAACTGTTAAATTGACTGGTAAATTTTTACAATTGAAACAACTGAGGCAACTGCAAACTGTTGCAAACAATCTACAGATAGCTCAACTGATCACTATCACACAGTGTGCAGTGGGGCAATGCTGATGCGCTGTGCCGGATAAAAACTGTTTGGTACTTACCCTGTTAATTTTTCATAAACTGCAGATATTGTGTGGTTACGCTATTAACTCGCGTAGGGAGCTCAGCATTTTGTAAATTCTTTTTCAGTCACTTAACTTCACTTAATTTAGCTATGTAATAACTTTGTAATCTCTTGAAATAAATGAGTACTTATATGAGTTATTATCGTTCAAGCTCCAACGAATTTCAAAACGCAAATGAACTTTCAACCTTTTTTTTTTTTTTTTCTTTTTTTTTTTTTTTTTTTTTGGAGATGGCATCTCGCAGTTCAGCCTCTGAGGCTGGCTACTGCTTAACCGGACTATTCCCTGTGGATGCCTTAAAAATGAATCTAAGGCCTCCAGCCAGGGGCTTAAAACTATACTTAAAAACTAAGCGACCACTCGCTAAGGGCACCCCCTGTGGGGTACGGGCCTCGGCTTAGGGCGTCGTTGGGGGGGGCAGCAAAGGGACAGGCTGGATCTGAGTGATATTAATTAGGGGCTGGTTTAAAACTACCGGCTCAGCATCGCGGGCTGGCTCTGGCAAGGGTCGGGGGGGGTTCGTTGAACGTGGGCGTCGCGTCGGGCCTCGGCGGCGAGGACGGAAACATGGCGGTCTGTATTTGTACTTTCGTAATGTGCTGGTTTCCCTACTGCTCTCCTGGAGGAGGGTGATGGGGTCATCGGGGGTGGTGAGAGCATGTCGCGGACGGCGAACCATGCTAATACGCGAGGGCTCGTATCGGGCGGCCGATGCGATCAGGGGGTTCCTATGCTTGATAGCGGAATCGAAGAAACGCTTGGAAAGACGTTTCATAAACTGAGCTAGGGTGGGGATCCTAAGGTCTAAGTGGAGACTGTCATTGCGGACATAATAGGGGGCACCGGTAATCTTACGGAGAAAACGGTTCTGAAGGGTCTGCATCCGGTGCAGATGACGCGGGTGGGCATGGGCAAAAGTGACACAAGCGTATGTCATAATGGGACGGATGACGGCGGTATAGAGTCGCAACTTCCACTTAAGTGACAATTTGCTCTTTGCCGTGATCATAAAATGGAGCCTACCCATGGCAAAGGCAGCCCGGTCGCGGGCTGCTCTTATATGCGCAGCAAAGGACAGGTGGTTGTCGAGAATGACTCCTAAGTATTTGGCTTGCTTCTCCCAAGGGATCGGCTTGCCGAACATAGTGATCGGAGAGGGGACGGGACGTTTGAGACGCGCCTTATGGAATAGAACTGCCTGGCTTTTATTGGGATTGACCTCGATTCGCCACTTACGGAACGAGGCTCCTAAAGCATTGGCTGCTTTTTGGAGCTGACGGGCGATGGCGTCTTGGCCGTGCCCAGTATAATAGATTGCCGTATCGTCGGCGAAAAGGGCCAAGTGAGCCTTTTTGCTCTTGGGGATATCAGAAGTGAATAGAGTGAATATGAGGGGGGAAACGACAGAGCCCTGAGGGACTCCCGCGCGAATGGGGTGGGGGGAAGAGAGGGTTTTCCCTATGCGATAGCGGAAAGTGCGATTCGCCAAAAAGTCTCGCAAGATGAGCACGAGACGATCTGGCACACCGAGCTGATACAGCTTGTATATCAGCCCGTTGTGCCAGACTTTGTCGAACGCTTTCGCTATATCGAAAAATAACACACCGGTCATCGCTCCACGCTGGAAGCCAGCGCTCAAGTGCTCTACGATGCGGTGGACCTGTTGGACGCACGAGTGTTCGGTCCTGAAACCGAACTGCTCGTTGGGAATGAGGCTCTTAGCCTCGGCAAAGTCTTTGAGGCGCTTATAAATAAGCCTCTCATAGATTTTACCGAGCGCGCTAAGGAGACTGATCGGCCGATAGCTAGTCGGCTCGGATTTAGGTTTACCCGGTTTGGGAATACCTATGACGGTGGCCTCTTTCCACACTTGGGGAAAGATGTTATTGCTCAAGGCGCCATTGAAGATGGCCGCCAACAAGACTATGAGCTGAGAGGGGAGGACTTTGAACACCCTATTGGTGAAGCCATCGGCGCCAGGGGCTTTCCGAGGCTGTAGCCTATCTATTATGTCTTTCACTTCGTCGGGCGTGACTGAAGGAAGAGGACAGTCAACTTTCAACCTAAGTGCAACCTCGTTAAATAGTAAAATATCAGGAACATGTTTGGACTTGCAACTTGATCATGAATTCGTTCGTGTTAAATCGCGCAAGCGTCAAATAGAGAGCAAGTCAAAACGCGCCTGAAAGACGTACGCTCGAACTCATTATCTTGCACAAACTTGTCCACACTGACTTGCCGAGTTTTTCATCTTGTACGAACTTGAGGCTTTATATTACTACAACAATGCTATTTCCTACATAAATATTAATTATTCTTAGTACACGTAACACAACATAAACAATACAGTACCTACCTACCTATCTTGAAAGTTTTAAATAAGAACTTGTGTTAATTTAATAGGGGTCGATTTTTAGACCTCGTCGACCCCCATAATCAGTTTTCGTTTATGTCGACCCCTAGGAAACCGATATCGACCCCAAGGGGTCGATATCGACCACTTTGGGAATCCCTGACATAGATGGTGTAATAAGGTGAAAGATCAATATGGACCCTGTCGGGCACAGCAGCATCGTGCAGAAACCAGCATGTCAAAAACAAAGAACCAATATTCATATACTTATTGAAATCTGCCCACCCGCACTGGGCCCACAGCCTATTCCCCTCCTTCTCATGGAGTGGAGGCCTGTGTTCCAACAGTGCTGAACAGAAATGATTATTGTTACTTTTTTTTTTTTGGAGGTGGCATCTCGCAGCCTCTGAGGCTGGCTACTGCTTAGCCGGGCAAATGCCTGTGGATGCCTTAAAAATGAATCTAAGGCCTCCAGCCAGGGGACAAATGATTATGATGAAACACGCCTATTTATTTAATTTAGTGCTCCACCACTTTCCATTTTATGTTCGTCGTCGATCCTACTCCTGCATGTTTTGTCTGCGAAACAAGGTGTATAAAAACATCAAAAAAAATCTTATTGTTTTAACATGCAAATAACAAACTGCACGTTTGAACTTTGTGCATACGAACATAATACAACACAGGGGACAAACACGTTTACTTATTTTTTATAAAATTAAAAGAAATATAAACATACGATGTTTATTTTAATGTCGCCAAAGTGAATACAATCTGTTCAACAAAAATCTGGTCATGCTAATCGCTAATAGCATTCTATTAATGCGTATCTACTTGATGTGAGCGTTGGTGTTTTTGCCTATTTCTTTAGTACACACGGCGGCACATGAAGCTGTATATTTCCAGTATAACTTGGCCTCGCTTTGTATAGATAATCTACACAATGAGAGATCCGCATAAACTGGATTTGTATAGCTGGATTGGCCGTCTTGCGTACTTACCTGGTTTTTCTTTGCCTGACTGCCAAGCGGTCTCGTGGTAACAAGTGCGACTGCTGAGCTTCGGGTCCTGGGTTGGAATCCCGGGTCGGGCAAAGTGGCGGGAGTTTGGAAGTTGTGTTAAGAAACCCCCTTGCCTCGGAAAGCACGTAGAGCCAATTTAGTCCTGCACCTGATATCTCCCCGGTCGTCTCGGATTGCTGTCCCATCGGACTATGCGAATAAAGGAAGAGGAACAAACAGTGCATTATGTTTGCGCACCCACTTGTGCACTATAATAATTCCTGAGTAGGTTGGCCGCCGTTACCGAAATGTGGTCGGGAGAAATTGTACAAGATTTTTCGGCTAACTGCTGAACCGTTTCATTGATCGAATTCAGCAGATCAGTAAATATTTGCTCAGGGCACGATTGATACGCACGAAGTGAGCTATAGATACGGACTCAACTTTCGCACTAAGCAAGGGGTGACGGTGAAGGTTTTAGTGTTGTGACGGTTAATGCACTACTTGAATACCATACACTAGCTGTTGCCCGCGGCTTCGCTCGCGTTTTGGTCGGAAATTATCCCACGGGCACGTTGTAAATAGAGCTTATGTCACTCGGGGATAATGTAGCTTCCTATTAGTGAAAGAATTTTCAAAATCGGTTCAGTACATCCAGAGATTTCCCGCTGTATACAAACTTACCAACAAATTTTACCTCTTTATAATATTAGTATAGATAGCATCACAGTGGTTTCACCGAAGGGTCATTTCGCCACTTAGAGAAATAAAAGCAGACCCATGTCATAGGGGCGTTTGTGTGCTATTAACAGCCACAGCACACAAAGCCAGCCTCCGGGCTCCTACCGAGAAATTCCTTAAGGTGGATGCGCAAGGGTAGCCCGCGAAATTTAAATTTTCTTACGTTTATTGCAATTTGCAGGTCAGTGTCAGGTTGTATTATGATGAAAATATAAATCTACAGAATAATATACAGAATTATAATCATTCAAATCATCAATACAACCCTCCAAGTTCATATAATCACAAAGAATGACTTTTCATGAAATAGCTATTGAATGTGATTATATGAACTTGGAGGGTTGTATTGATGATTTGAATGATTATAATTCTGTAACTCCCTACGTGTTATTGACGCGATTCATATTAGCTACCCTTGCGCATCCACCTTAAGGAAAAACTCAATAAATACAAGTCGGAAGAGACATCGATACACCAACGGTTGCCATTTACAAAAAAACATAGCCGTTCGATACATTTTGACCGTGCATAGGAAACAGCCATTTTTTTATAATTACCGATGATTTATTCACTCTAGGGTCAGCGAACTGTATTAGCTATTTATGTTTGCAAAGTACGTATAACTACCTACCTGTATTCAATTACATAATGTCAGGTACCTACCTATGGGTATACAGGTTCTTACGATGGCGAGTCACTAGTAGGTGATAGCTCTATGATATTAGAACGGATTAACTTATTTTTATTGGTTTCCCACTCGTTCACGCTTCATGTCACACCTAATTTTCAATAGGTAGGTAACTGGATACGGTTACTTTAACGGAATTTCCGAAGGCGGTGAAAAACTTCATAGTACGGAACCCTGATTTTACGAGCCAGACTGAATGGTTTTAAATATCTGACATCGCCACGTGGAGGAAACATTTTTGCAAAAAATGTGTAGGTTGATAACATTTTCTTTCCTAACAATTAACTAAAGATATTTGTTTATAAAATACCTACTCACCTTGCATTAAGTGATTATAGAATTATGCAAATTTAGCTCTATTCGACAGAAGCACATAATTGTCCGTTATATTTCGGACTAGTTTTGCTTACGTGTGCTCGGTGAATTATTAAAACCTAACCTTACAAATCAGTACGACGAGGCCCTAGTAATAGAATAGAATACTCTTTATTATGTACACCATAAAAATTACAGATATAAATGTAAAACATTATAAAAGGGGTGATACAATCCTAAATGGTATGGTAATGGTATGGTATGGTGGTAGTAATCCTAAATGTTCGGAAAATCGGACGGCTAGTGACTCTAAGGAAGATCAAGAATCACAATCCAGACAAGTCCGGAATTTAAGCTTGTTGTCCAGAATGCGGTGGGTTTCGGGAACTTGTTTCCAGCAATGGAACGAGCACTTGCTTCCAGGTCGGTCGCGAGCACTTGCTGCCAGCGCTGGTACAGTGGAATGAAGTTTGAAATTTTCTTCAAATGTCCGGAATTTTCTCCGAAAATCCTAGTTGGATCTAAGAACCTTACCTTAGTCGGAATCATCAATACGACGAAGAGGACAATGGTATCGATGGGGCTGACTGCTCAAAGCAGATCATAGAAATCAATAAAATTGAAGTGTATATTTCTAATATCAAAATAACAGTTTATTACTGAATGCATACGAAAATATATACGGCACTTATAACAACAAGAACATTTGTTTTTCAATTTTTGTCTGTCTGTTTGTTCCGGCTAATCTCCAAAACGGCTGGACCGATTTTGACGAGACTTACTGGCAGATAGCTGATGGTATAAGGAGTAACTTAGGCTACTTTTATTTTTGAATAAGAATTATGGTTCCGTTCAAAAAATTAAAACCCTTGTAGACAAATAATAAACAAAATACGATTAAAAAAAGGAAGTAATTATTATTGTATAATAATTTCACTTTAACAAAGGTCGCGGGAAACAGATAGTATCTGCATATAAATCAAGACTTTTTATAAAATAACTAGCATGGATGCAATGATATACCATATAAACCTTCCTCTTGAATCACTCTATCTATTAAAAAAAAACCGCATCAAAATCCGTTGCGTAGTTTTAAAGATCTAAACATACATAGGGACAGACGCGGGAAGCGACTTGGTTTTATACTATATAGTGATAGTGATAATGATGTAGTGATTGTATTTGTTTGGATAGTTCACTGTTTTTTATATATTTTGAGTAGTTTACACAATGTATGTACCTAAATTATTAGTTAAACTTCTCCCAGCGTAGATATAGAGGCAGATAAATAGGTAGCAAAAATACATATTTAAATTCAGCCCAGTGCAAGCAATTTTCAGGGCTTTAAGATTGTATGTCATAATGAAATCTAAGTATCTGTAGTGTAGGTCATCGTCAATCATCATTTCATCTAAAAAACTGCAATTGCTGGACTTAGGGTTTCCCCTAGGTTCTGTGCATCTCACATCTAACGGTTTCCCGAGGCCTTCATCACGTCATCCGTTCCGTCCACCTTAAAACGCTTCGCCTTCGCCGGCCCGCTCGCCATTTCAAAACCATACGTCAACCGTTCCGCGAGCAATGTGCCCTGCTCATTGCCATATCTTTGGCTTTTCAAAGCCTAACCTTACTTACCTACCTACCTTAACTCTTCTGTGGATCCCTTTATTTCTAAAATAGCTCAGTGTTGGGAAGGCAGTAATAAAGTCCTGTTTTGTTGAGTTAATAAATTAGAGTTGTGCTTGAAAAACAAGAAGCAGCTGAATCCCATGATGGTTACCTACTTGAGAATTATCAAAGACACGTGAGAAACCGTCCTTTGGCTCTGGTTTGTCATTATTTTGAAATCGTTAATTTTTTTGTCTAGCAAATGGCCTGACGACCACTTCATTTTTATTTGTAGGCACGAGACGGACGCGTAACATAATATTGTGCAACACGATAGCGAATGGTTTGAAACGCCGCCCTAATTAGGTAACAATCTTTAAAATAAACTCTTTCTTGATAACACGTTATGCATTTATGATAATGAAAAGCATTCAGCAATTTATGCTGATTAAATAACGAGCAGCAACAAGATCCTTATCTATGCAATTTTAATATTACTACTTTTATGCTTTGTGTAGTTTTTAGATTATTACTAGCTTTTGCGGCTTTGCTCGCGTTAATTTAGAATTCGACAATCAATTCGCGTTGTATTCTGTTTGTGCGTGTGATCCGAAAGCCACGTGGCGCCATCTATTATCATAAGAACGTTATTGTTGTTTTCCTCGGGAACAGTAATCCGTTTCTGTACACCTGACAACGTATATGCAACATTTCAGGATGATCGGTTCAGTGGTTTAGGTGTGAAAAGGTAACAAACAAACTTACTGTCGCATTATTTTATAATATTAGTTAGGATTAGGAAGTTAGGATTATGCAGTTTGGCAAATCTGGAACATCCGTTTTAATATCAACTGGTCACATAGGTATGCACTGAAAATGATGTAGGTCAGCATGATGGAAATAGTGGAGATGGAGGAAGGGGAGCCTAATTTTCTCTCAGCACCAGGGCCTCTGATCACCAAGTCAGTCACCTCGTAAAACATATATAATATATCCACCAGATCAAACACTGTTTGACATCACTAATCTGGCAGCATAGCTATGAGGGAATTCTGCGATATACCGAAGCCTGGGTACTTGTTCTCCCCGTCATTGCCGATCATTGCCGTCATTGCATTGTCCATCATTTTTTTGTTCTACACCATACCTGGGAACCTACTAGTTACAGAGATATTGGAGGTCAAATTTCCAACGTTTTCACAAGTCTTTTTTAAAATACATGTTTTATCGTAAGAATTTTACTGTAAACACCTCCACGACCCCCGTACTATTCAATCCAACCATCAGCACAATGTTTTGAGTGCGTTACGTTGAGTCCTACGTGATTTTTCGCAAAAAAAAGGCCGTTTTCCAGCAATACTTTTTGCGTAAAGTTACTTAGTTTGATGTACCTACATAATGCTTGGTTGACGGCTTCGTCAATGGTATTGTTACACCCTCTACGTAAAGGTTATTTATAATTCTAGTTTAACTAAAACTCAAGAATGAATCTACACTCAACGGCACGAAATATCCATAGATACCTGTTACCTACTATTTTGGTAAGTCTTCAGTATTGCGAAATTTATTAAAATGGCATATTATCTCTAATAGCCTTTGTAATGAATCAGAGCCTCTAATTAAGAATAAGATTTACACTAAATTCCGTTGTAGTTTTTTAATAGGTCTAGTCAACAGGTTTTCTGCGACCAGTACCTATAGATTTAAGGCCTCTCTCCTTCTTACAAATTGTCAGGTTATTTATCGATCAGTGGTCAATGGCTTTGTTTAGTAATTAATACGCAACAGTATACAAATTCCGGTTCCTATGTTGTGGACTTGTGATCTTATGATCTTGGGTATGAAAAAGAGCATAAAATCAAGCGCCTCGTGCGAATACTCGTTTGAAAACAATAAAAAAATCTCTTAACCGTTTGCGGGCCCAGGTTGGCCGCTGTAGAAATAATCTGGCCAAATGGGGTATCATCGATCCGTCCCAGATACAATGTCGGTGTGGAGCTCCTCTGCAGGATATGCCCCACCTCCTTTCCTGCCCATCCTGCCCAGCCATCTGCACCTTCCGGGATTTAAACGAACCCAACGACAGAGCTGTGCAGGTGGCAACATACTGGTCGGGTATTATTTGAGTTTATCGACACGCTAAGAAGAAGAACAATAAAGTTCCAAATCATGTGATAATTGATGTTTACGGTCTTTTATTAAAATTTATGTGATCGAACCTCAAGAGGGTTTACAAAAAAAACTCGTTTTTTTAATAATAATGATCATTATGGTAACTATTTTAAGTTCAAATTGATTAGAGTTCCGATATGCTGTACATTCTCTGAGAGTATTTTCATTGTAGACACTGTGTCGTGAGGACGTGCGCTGAACACTGTCGTTTGTACAAAATGCAAGCGTCGCGGTCGTAACATCGTCCTGTACAAATGGATACGTGTTTATCCATCACAAATAAATAAACTAAAAATTAATGATAGATTTAACTAATACAACAATACTTTCGGCAAAATTAAACGGCCTTAATTTGTGGATAAGTCATTGTAATCTCCCAATTTTGTGAACTTTCTTTGTGGTCGGAAAAAAAATGGATGAGGCTTTCGCGCACATTGAAAGTGATGGCAAGAAAAGTAAGAAGGGGATGGTACCCCCTGACGGAGGTTGGGGGTACATGGTCGGCCTTGGTGTTGGAGTTACCTTCGTAAGTATATTTAAGTTTACGCTTTTCTGTTATAAATTGGCCTTTTCTATTATTTTGTTGTAGGTACTTACACGATTTAAGAATTGATTCAGCACATTCATTCACTGAAATGAACTCACCCTACCAAGTCTTGATTCGTGTCTATATTAACAGATGACAGGGTCAGACAGTCAGGTCCAAGTCATCCGATACCAATTGCCTGGCGATGCTAAACACTAACACAGAAATTAAGTCTATGCTATCTCAACTTTCTTGTACTAATAAAGAGATATTAACATCCATTATGTGTGAACGATATTAATGGTTGGTTGTCTTTGCGGTTAAAGACATAGTTTTGTTGGTGTTGTAGCAATCATTCTATAAAAACAGGTACTTATGTAATTGATATCGATTACAGCAATGTCATAAAAAAATCATCAATGGCGATTGTTATTGGGCCTAATATTGATTGATGTGTTTAACAACTTTTTGCCGATGGCCTTGACCATCAATAAACAATCTTTTCATGGTTGTCACGTTAGTGAAAATAATTACGTAAAAAAATTGTTTCAGTTTCGTGAAACCCCCCCCTCCCCCCCTGAGGATAAAGAGGTACTTAGTGCGTGTTAAAAGTAAGCCCCCGTAAGCAAAAAAGCGGTAATTCAAGAAATTTAGGTTAAACAGGGAATCTAATTTTTTTTTGCGGGAAGAAATGAGTTTTACGTGAACATATTTTTCTTGCTGGTGTTTTAGGGTTCCGTACCCGAAGGGTAACCAGCGGAACTGTATTACTAAGCCTCCGCTATCCGTCATGATCCGTAATAGGTAGATAGTCGAAATTTTCACAGAATGTGTATTTCTGTTGCCGCTATAACATCAAATATTATAAAAATTAAAAACTCTACTACGAAGTTACGGAACCCTTCATGCGCGAGTCCGAATCGCACTTTGCCGGTTTTTTTAATGTTATATAGAGACATACGGTTATTTTAATCAATCGAATGTGAGATATTTCAATTTGTTAGATGAAACAAGAAACAGGATTTTCGATATTTTGGAAAACCGATGTTTGGATTACAATAGACGAAGTATTATAATATCTGTGCAATAGATATTAGGAATGGAAGAATGTGATATAGTCGCCAAAAATTCGATTAAAGGTGCCAATTAATTGTTTAGTGGGAATCTTTATTTAGTTCAATTAGGTAATATTCTACCGGGAAGTAAGCAAGTTAAAATGTCAAATAGATAACAAAGCTTATCGAAACTTGATCTGTTATAAATATGCAGAAATGCCAGCAAAATCTGTTATTTGTTCATTTCTAATGATTTTTATCTTTGATGAATTAACATGACTTCAAATTACCATTCATATGGGTTTATTCTAAAAAGTTTTTGAAGTTAAATTATTTGTACGACTGAAATAAAATAGAAAAACTTGCGATGTTTCTCTCCCTCCTTTTTGTTATTTGGTCTCAATCAAGTCTTTTTTTAAATGGTCCCACTGGTGGGCAAAGGCCTCTCCCATAGCCTTCCACTCTTCTCAACATGCAGCTTTCTCAGGCCAATCTCTCACAAACGCCTCTAAGTAGCCACTCCAGCGTTTTCTAGGTTTCCCTCCGCGAATGCCCGTTTTCTGGCACTCACTGAGTGACGCGTCTGGCCCATCGGTCCTAATGCATTCTAAGGACATGGCCCGCCCACTCCCACTTCACCCCAGCAGTCTTATTGCCCACATCAGCGATTCCAGTTTTTGAGCAAATTGTGGTATTGCGAATTCTGTCGCTGAGCTTAATACCCAATACACTACGCTCCATCGCCCTTTGGCAAATTTTGGGTTTGGACTTTTACGACTCGGTTCGGGACTAAGTTTGAGCACCGTCATCAATTTGGAAAAGGATTTAATTTTAATTTAATGGTACATACTATTCACGGGCATGGCTACATAAATTTTGCAAAGAACCAAAATTAAGAAGAGTGCAGCGTTCTTCAAAATTTTAGCATCTTGGATGAGTTCGATTTTCAATTGTACTCGTATATTCATACAGAAACACAAGCGACTTACTATCGTTTTATATGATAATCCTGAAAATTAAAATAAATTAGGTTGTAAAAGCCACCGACGCGAGACCAAACATTTGAGCATTTCGTCTCGTTTTAGAAAGGTTTTCTTTTGACTTGTACAGAAAAGCTTAAGAATTAAGACAATTTAGGCAATGCAAATCTTCTCAGATTAGATAGATAAGAAATACCGGCCCCATCTAGTTTTAAAACAACGTGATGTGAGTTATAAAAGTGTTTTGTAAAACCAATTTACAGAAATAAATCTGATTTAATATTTAAAGCAAAAGTGACTGACACCTACTCTGGGTTGGCATCTGGAGCGGCCGATGTTATTATTAAAAAAAATATTATAGAAAATATAACATATCTAAAAATAACAGAGGTAGATACTAGATACAATGTTGTCAAGTCATCATCTGCCTAGCCTTTGATCAACTATGTTGCGGTCGGCTTCCAGTCTAACCGCATGCAGCTGAATACCAGTATTTTTCATGGGGCGACTGCCTATCTGACCTCCACAACCCAGTTAGTACTGGGCAATACGATACCCCTTGGTAACTCGTCACTGACTACCTGTAACGACTGTCAAAGATCTGCAGACGACAGCCGGGACCAACGGTTTATCATAAATTGCATACTGCCTAGTTGGTCTAAAGTGGTCGCAAGCGCGACTGCTGAGCATGAGGTCCTGGGTTCGATTCCCAGGTAAGCGATATTGGGTTTTTCCATCAGGAATTTGTCAGTAGCAGCCACAGAGTCTGGATTTGTGCCCGGTTGATGGCAATAGGCTCGCCCCCTATTACAAGGGACTTACAAATAACTGGATAAATGTGGCGGTACTATTAGGTACACCTCTGCTTTACCCTTCGGGAATTACAGGCGTGATTATACATTATACTTCTAGACCGAAACGAGAGTTGCGTGAACAAAAATCCGAAGATATCAGGTAGATCACATCATACAAATTCTACTTGATTTTTCAATATGTTTATGATAATGCTTATCTGGCCACAGTGGCGGTGACACAGGCTCTTAGTAACGGCGAAAATACGAAAGCTTATCTGTCACTAGCATCTATAACGAAATAACGATCGGTAAGTTTAAATGAATCGGATTTCGTGGCTGATGTTATCTTATTTATTTGCAAATCTTCCGATAATTATCTACAAATTAATGATTTATTAAGATATACCTTTTTTATCTTTATTTATTTTAAGGCGTTATAAGACTTGAGTCTTAATGTTAACCTCATAACAGCTACATTAAACAACTTGTCACTAAACAATGGGTAATGCATAGTTATTATTATATAATAATAATAATAATAAATAATAAACCATTTATTTTAGGTAACAAAGACCCATAGATATCTACTTTAACCTAAATATACATACTTAGTAATAACATTTTTTGTTAGTCTAGCAACTTAAAAACTATGTTAGTGACACTTCACTTGCACGATGATTTGTGCGTTCTTGTGGAATTAGTCCGCGGAAGCGACGGAACACCACATCCTGTGGCCAAAAACTTTCCTACAGCACCAAATGGAGCATATACGTTGGTATGCGCACCACAAACGCCTTGAAATTGACGTTTCGGCGCGACTCCAGTAGCTGTACTCTTGGCGTGTACTTCAACTTTTGGCGCACGTACCGATATGTCCTCTGCCTCAGTGGTGTAATGTAGGCGAGCGATGTACACCGGGGTGTTCGGCTTAGCGGCGCGCAACTTAACGTTGGGCTCCACAGGAGCCTTGCTGGAGCAGTTCTTACAGCTTCTCTGATTTGCACCGTCACCAAACCGTCATCATCAGCCCGGTCCGTTGCCTTTATAGAAACGGGCTTAGCTTGGTCGCGTCGGTCGGGCAGCGCTGCCCGACTCGATATTATGACCTCGTAGGTCCCTATTCGTTCTGGTACTTATCTAAGATAGATATCTTAAATTGCAGAAATGCTGATTAAAATCTTAATAATATACAAAAATCACGTGTCACTATGTTCGGAAGCTAATCTCCGAAGAGTATACAGGGTGATTTTTTCTAGTAGGCGTGGATTGCCAAATCCGAAACTATGAGAAATAGCGAAAAATACTCAAAGGAGTTTCGGGCCCAATTTTGATGAAAAATAAATTGCATCATTGGATTTTTGAAAAATCAATACGAACCCGTTGATTTTGAAAAACACCACACACTGCATTCACCATTCGTTAGTGTCGCCAGTATTGATTCAATTCTGGGAAGTATACAAAAAATCTACCTGCATAAGTTACTAATAACGACAAAAAATATTTAGACTTCTTTTTATTACATAAGTAGTTGCGGCTAAACGCAAGCTATATAGTATTAAAAAAAAACAAGGTACCAATAGGTAAAGAAAATAAAAAACTAAGTATCTACGTTGTTTTGACGGTCTGAACGTGCACGTGACATGACATCTTTTTCTGCCATTTTTATTTTATTTTTAAATTTTGAACTTGAATATGTGTGCAAATGATTGTCTTGTAATCTGTAGTTTTATCTAAAGAATATTTTGGTCTCCAACTAATCTAGGTCTAAGAACAAGGTCTAATTGTAAACACAGTGTAAGTGTTTTGATATAAGATTATAATGATATTATACCTACAGTAAACAGCTCATCAACATAGGGAATAGAAAATTGCATAAACATGATCAAGTTTTACCTTCAATGAAACAGATAACTATTTATCTATGGAATCAGCAACTAGGTAAGGTAGATCGTTTTGCTGTAATCTGCCGAATTACGATTACCTCATTAGTTTATAAAAAAGCAAGACATTTCGCTACAATAAACACTCTTTTAACCGGCATTGACGTCAACGTAATGAGGGCAATTCTTCAGAAATTCACAGTTTGGGTTTTTATATAATAAGTATAATTGTAGTTAAACGTTTGTATTGTCTGTCGGGGTAAGGAGCGATGATTTAATTTTTTCATTATTTAAGAATCACCCTTGACATTTTAATTAATAGATGTTTTGTGGCGTAGATAGTGGACAATAACTTTCGTGAGAAGCACTCATGTTTATTCATGGGCTGCTTTACTCACGTGCATATTTCGGAAACGTGTTAAACAAGTCGTGTGTAGATGGCGCGGTATATGTAAATAAGTATAGCTACATGAAACACATTTACCTTAGAGACCCAAATAAAGTAGCTAATTTTGTTATAACAATAGCATCTATGAGTTAACAGATCAATAATTAAGTATGGCCTTCAAACTGGCTACATTCCGTCTCGTAATTTTCCCAATTCGGGGTAATCCATACATTACGCGTCGACCAATTTGACTCCCGCTCCCTAGTGTGACATCACACTTTTTTGCAAATTTACATGTTCATTTAGGAACATGTTTAAATGTTCATGGAAATATTTTAAAGTTTTTCGTTAATAGTTCAAACGTGTTTTGATACGAGTACTTAGATATATTATACTTTGAAATGTGATGTCATGAAATTTAGGACCCCTCCCACCTCTTGTCACACTTCATCGACGCCCTCCCCCCCCCTCTTAACGTGTGACGTAATTTATAGATGACCCCTTCGCCAAATACACCAAATACTATCACAAAAGTGCCTTTTCGTAACTATTTGATCTACATACATTTGAGTTTCTTTTCGCGAACTATTGATATTGAGTGATTCCCATTCGGCCATACTTCTGTTCGGCAAGTACAGTTAGGACTTATGAAAACATATAACATCACTCCTGTGATCCCCGAACGATTAGGCAGAGGTGCACCTAATTGACGTTCCTTTCGCCAGTTACGTTTAAGTCCCAGGCGAGCCTATTGCCATCAACCGGGCACAAATCCAAACTCCGTATAGCTGCTACTGAGAAACTTCCTGATGGAAAATTCCAATTAAAATTTGACGGACCCAGAATCGAACCCAAGACCTCATGCTCAGTAGTCGCGAAAGGGACCAAACGAGGCAGTCTTAGGAGAATTGCTAAAGAAATACCACCCGGCTCCAAGGTTGTAGGCGGAAACAACAGAACATCACAGTGCTACTTTTGGCTACATCCACGTTCATAGTTTCATACTTCTGAACACGTGCAATACATAATTGGTTAATTGCTTTAAATAAATTAGTTTCGCCGCTATTGTTTATTATTTTCACGGTCTTATGTCGTATTCGATGATAGTCAAAGCAAGCCATAGCATTCGAAAAAAAACAAAAAAAAAAACACTTATTTTGATAAAACACTAGAGAGGTAGGTAAATCACATTTCTTTAAAAAAAAAAACGGATTGGAAGATCGTTTACTCAACCACAATCATTCTTCATAATATCAAAGCTTAGCTTGTAATGTGTTGAATTTATCATTTAGTCCAATTAAATCATTATCCAACTCCTGCCCCCATCAAAATTTATTTCGGGTCGGTGCAGTTTGTCTGCTTCTTCCATACACCAGTCCATCCACCGTTTGACTGCCTCGTTGGTCTAGTGGTCGTAAGCGAGACTTCTGAGCATTAGGTCCTCGGTTCGAGTCCCGGGTCCGGAAAGTGTTATTGGTTTTGCCGTTAGGAATTTCTCTGTATCAGCCACGGAGTTTGGTTTTGTGCCCAGTTGATGGCAATTGCCCCTATTACATGGGGCTATAAAAACATAACAACTGCCGATATGTGATTGTGCATTACACCTTTGGCTAACCCTTCGGGGATGTTATGTTATTTTCCAATTAGTCCAAGGAACCGAACGTGGTCGCTCACAATGGGCCTCATAAGAAGGCTTAAAGTCACCCAAACGGCAATGGAGAGGGCTATACTCGGAGTTTCCTTGCCGGAAGACGTTGCGTTTGGAAGGCCTCCCACTAGGCGGACCGATGACCTGGTGAAGGTTGCGGGGATCCGCTGAATGCGGGACGCATGGGACCAGTCAATGTGGCGACATTTGAGGGAGGCCTATGTCGAGCAGTGGACGTGTTTCGGCTGAAATGATGATGATGATGCTGAGTCCAAGGAAATCTGCAATAATCAAAGTAAATAGAAGTTTAAAAGGAGAAACAGACGCCAGTACCTATAACTTAATTTCGTAGAATTCATTTGCAATCCCAATTAATGCAAGTTAAGTTAAAATTAGACATTGACGTCGGCACAAAATACAAAAAACATATCTAGGCGCAATTTACGAAGTCACATTATGTGCTAATATCGAAATTTGATATAGCTAAGTTCTTGAATCTGCGGTTTTTTATTTTTCTGACGTTAAACTTTAACATGCCGGAAATTTTGCAAGGTCGGTGATGGGCAGGATCGTAATTATACCGGTTTAATCAGACTGATGAGAACTGCGTTAGTCCAGTGGTAACGGCACTGACTTACTAGTTGCATGGCAGTGGGTTCGAATGCAAGCAGGCGCAGTACTTTGTCAATTAATCATCATCAACACCCCTTTGAAAACGTTATGGGAAAACACCGTGTGGAAAAGCACATAGAACCAAAAGATTAGAAGACATGTGACATCTACCAATCCGCACTGGCTCACGTAGGGGTTACAGTAGTCCACTCTGTCCCGTAGAGAGGAGTCCTGTGTCCTAGCACTCCCAGCACTGTGAGAATTCTAGGCCGATTATGTTTATGCTAATCAGGTTGATGATACACAGCACCTCGTTTGTCAAGCTTGCTTCCCACTACACCCTGGCGGAACATTCACTTAAAACCAGGGTTCGTACTTTGAACCCTTTTATTTTTTTTATTGTCTTTTTTGTTTTTACTATGTACACTTTTAATGTGCACATCTTGCTACATCGTTCTTTCCAATGTACCATCTCAACATGAATGATGTAACCAAGGTTTTATAACAATATACGTTCTTCACCATATACATAGTTCTACACTAGGGAATGGGCAACTACAGTACTTTCGCAGTTTTTATGCCTGGGACTGTAGCTACATTTCATCGTTATCTTTGTTTCGACAGTTCAAAAGTGCCTGTAACTGGCCTACTTGAAATAAATGCTTTGATTTTGAACACTGGTTTTAAGAGAATGTTTCGAACTTCAAAGTGATAAATTATCTTGATAATTCGCCATCAACCGGGAAACTGTTATTTGTTTGCCGGAATACCGGAATCTCCACAAGAAGCGAAAGAGTAAACAATTAATATCAATTATAAGGTTGATGATAATATTAATTAAAGCGCCGTAAATAAATGTATCTACCAACATAAACAATAATATTTACTACAAAATATCCAGATACGAGTATTTATGTATTTTTATATCTTTGTTTTATAAAGTTATCCAATTGTCGTAGATTATAATTTGCTCTTACATGAACCTATTCAGCGGGTTCAGAGTGTCGATATGAGTATCTGAACCATTGCAGTAATTATGGTTCATGTAGTACCTACTGAGTAAACGAACTTTGTAATGGTTGTGTGAAGTCTAGTTTTTAATTTTGTTTGACTATAAAATGAAATAAAATAAAAATAGCATATAATAATTATTCATAGATAAAAATTCCTTTATTCTACCGATTTCAACTACAAATGTTTCTCTCTAATACATAAAAACTTGAATATTAGAGTTAAAATCCATACCTATATTTTTAATTTTAACCTTTTTGAATTAATAGAATTATTTAAAATTTAAAACAATTATAAATTATTTTGTGGAAATAGACGCATATTAAATCATTTCAGCGGGACCAACGGTAAACACTTCTCTCTATGTATAGGTCTAGTATTATGACACTCTAATTTAATAATGTTATCCTGTACTAATCATTCAGGGTGTCAGCGTACAAATAGCCTACCTTCACAAATTAGTCGGTCAAGGCTAAGGATTTAGGTGTTTTTGGACGAAATCTATTCCGTATTGATCCAAAACATTGTTTAACTTTGTTAACAAATTTATTACAAAACAAGATTAATTGATTCGGGCCGTAAAATTATTTTTAGTACTTAACACCAGTTTATTTATAGAAAAGCCCAGTTTTACCAGTTTTAAAATTAGACATTTTGTGACGTCGTCAAATTTTTGCCACTAAACTAAGTTTTGTTAGGAACTTAAATTACATGGATTACTTCGGTTCTTGTACTACTTTGTAGTAAGAAAATAATCACGAAGTTTTAATTGTTTTCCAGATGTTGGGTTTCGGCTCTTCCAACGCGTTCGGCATTCTGTTTCACAATTTTTTCATTGAGCAGGGCAGCGGCAGTGGTCTGCCTCTTGTGATAGGAGTGTACAATGGAGCCCTATCTATTTCTGGTATGTATCAACTTAATATTTGTTTGAGTGTAACAAAATTTCCTTAAGATTTTCATTATCACTCAACCAAAAGTCGTTCAATGCTGTCTATGGGCCTCGCTTAAGTATTGCCTATGATCGATCTCTCTTGTCAAGAAACCTTATGTATTTTATACTTTCACTATCTCTTCGTCTTTTGCTAAACATATTGTGCATTGTGCCTTGCTGTTTGACTAGGCTGTCCCATTCAACAAAATGGTTGACAATCATCAGTCGGGAAGATCTACGGTAGACGGTAATATAGTTTTGTCTCATCCTTTACGATGTACAAGACTTAAATTTTCTGGTTCACTCTTATAATAATGAGTCTTAACTTAACTTCATTTAAGGACCCCCCAAATGGCCACTCAAGCGCACAATACTTAACCTAATTGTGTCGTTAGACGGATGCACCGAACTGTGTGTAATGTCGGCCAGTTCAAGTATCGATCAGGGCTCAAGTTACAATTTCTAATTAAGGATAGATAAAGTAGCACAGCACAAATCGTTTAATCAAGTCGGATTGAACAAAGAGACCGATGGAGGACTACTACGTTTCATTGCCCTCCTTTTTGATTCTTGATCTACAATAATTTGACACGTGAATGTATAAAATGATGCCCTTAATAAAACATTAAAATGCAATGTTTTGTTTGATGAGTTTTGCATTCTTTTGAGTTTTGCATTTGCATCTTTTATCAGATTCAGGTCAATGCAAAACTAATTGCATAATGTCGGGAAAAAATCGATAAGTATTATCTTAAAACTGTTTTCGCAAAACCTAAATTTAATTGAGAATTCAGTGATTTACTTAAATTGAGGTTACATTTTAGAATATAATGCTTTATTTGCAAAGAGATGGGATTTCAAATAATTTGAGGCACCTTATTTAATATATTGTCATTATTATCTAACCGCGCTAAATCTGTAAACCGATACTACTTACTTGAAGTGTAAACGATACCATTTCCGTGAATTACTACACTCTGTGTGATACGGATCTATGACTTATTATTATGCAACGGTCCCGTATAAAAGACACATAATTCAGATACTAGTGCGGGATCCAGTGTCATACCTAAATATTGTAACACTTTTTATGAATCAATAAACTTTTTTGTATTTTTGGAGATAGATTGCCATTTAATTATGTTGTATCTCTTAAATAATTAAAACATTTTGTGTAAAAGGCGCATCAGCTTTGAATTTTAAGACATTCCATCCTATAATGTATTCACCATTGTGACTAAGTTGTCTATCACGATCTGACTTTTATAATGTCTATTCAGTATTCGCCTTTGATTTTAATCTTGCCTAACCGGTCTATTAGGGAATTCTCATTTTATAATATTTTATTTGTCTCAAAATTTGCATGATTATTTGAGTTATTTGTGAAGAAGCTAAAAGCTTTGTAGAGTAGGTACTTACTGCCATTCGTATTTCTGCACCAAACAGCATTGCTATGTTCTGATTTGAAGGGTATGTTCGTCAGCGTTATTATTGGCGCTCGAGATATTCATTAATTATTGTGACTAGTATACCACCCACCTTCTGTATCTATAGGATTGCACAAAATCTATCGAAAGCCATAACCCGGGTATTGTAGCTATCCATAGGATCCGATGGCGACTAGGGAATCCAGAACCGGTTCCGTAGTAAATTCCGGGAAATCCCTGTTCTTACTACTGAACCGGTACCGGTTCAGCATGCCCTAATTGCGACCACTAACCGCCAAAACGGCCACCTACTTGCTTGCCAACCAATAAGACAAAAAAGACCAAATTACCAGAATAAGCAGGTGTTTGTTTTATTCACAGGTTTCTTGGGAGGTATCGCTCTGAAACGGTATTCCTTTCGTCAAGTGGGTCTTGTTGGAGCTGGACTCTTTGTGCTCGGAGACGCGCTAACAATCTTCGTTCAGAAGACATACCAATTAGTGTTCACCTTTGGAGTTATTAGAGGTAAGAATGTGGATTTCAGAATTAAACAATCCATTTATATAACTGCAGATGCAAAAAATTCAAATAATTGTGACAAAAAAAAACAACAATATAAAATATTAATTCTATTGTTGTTTTTTTTTGTATCAAAATTTTGGATTGACAAGTTTGAAATGTAGCTGACTGTTACCAAATGAATATTAAGATGTAGTAAAACATTCCTGCGCAATTTTTTTCCAGGGGCGGGCTTCGGTATGATGATACCAGTAGCTTTCACAGCATTCAACTGCTACTTCACCAAGAAACGGACGGCGATGATGAGCGCAAACCAAGCGATGAGCAGTTTGGCCTCCATCACCTTCCCAATGCTGGTGACGTTTCTTCTGTCAGAGTATGGGTTAAGGTGGACCCTGGCTTTAATCATGGCGGTGGATCTGCACTTAGTCTTCGCTATGCTAGTCATGCACCCAGTCGAATGGCATTTGATTAAATCTGACGAAGTGATTGAAAAAGGTAAGAGTATTATTTTCATGACTTGATATCGAATAATTATAACATCCTTTTTCAAGTAATGCTAATTTGTATCTAACTATTTCAGAATTAAGTGATATTAGTAGTTTAAAAAAGAAGAACACGGATAGTTTTGATGAATTCTCAGTGAGAATGTTACCAGGTGGAGAAGAGGACGTAGAAATCAAAAGTCAGAAGAGAAGAAAAAAGGAGTCTATGAAGATGAATATAGTGTAAGCATTAGAAGTCACTTAACTGAAGTAGAATGGAACTACAGAATTAGAGAGATTATTAATTCCAGATAATAGCTGCACTATCGGTTTCGAGCTCCGAACTGACCTATTTCTCCAAGATGACACTGCCCGAGATATGCGAATGCTAGCTTATATTTATTATTAATGTCATTTCAGTGACAATTTCGATTTGCAACCATTTCCTTACATTATATGATAAACATTCTGTTTCAGAAAGATTATATGTGAGAATGTAGAACTGGACTTACTGAAGGATCCTAAATTTGTGAGCACCTTAATTGGACTGGGATTTGCTTTCGTGTCTGATGTTACATACTTAGCTATGGAACCAATGCTTCTTTTCTCTTATGGATTTTCCAAGGTAAGGTCAGCTAATTCTAGTGCTAATAGGTAGTTCACGTTACTCCAAAACTTTCGACGTACTCAACGACCTTCCAAGAAAAACGACTAGTGTTGACGAATTCGTAACTTTACTGCAAAAGAATACTCTTATAAGTAACTCATCTAATGCCTTCTTAATTTTCAGATACAAGTGGCAACATGCGTGATGGTCGGCGCCCTATCAGACTTACTAGCAAGATTGTCCCTGGCTGTGATAACGTACTTCTTCGTTGTCGACAGTCGGTTAATTTTCTTCGTAGGTACCTGTGTCACCGTTTTCCTTCGCATCGGTAAATATAATGTTGAGCTTTTAAACTATCGCCCTGACCAAATAAATATCAACTATTTTGTTATCAGTCGATATCAATAAAACAAACATTTGATTTTAATTTAAGTCAATTATAAAGCAAAATTGATTTCCTTGAGAACCTTGAACAAATAAATGTTGCTGGGGGGATAATTATGTCAATTTATAGTATAAGTTATGATTATGGTTCTGTTTGTCTTTTGTTATTGTGTATTTGTATTGACATTGACACGAGTTTTTAATTTAATTTTGCAAACAATTTCCATGTTTATCTTTGAATTGTTTTCAGCCTTGGTGACTTCAAGCGCGTTATGGTTTGTGTTTACGGTGACTGCCATATCCGGGTTGGTGAGGTGTTCAGTCCAGGTGCTGTTCCCACTAGTTCTAGTCACTGCAGCGCCAGACCGGTTCCCTGCAGCGTTAGCACTACACATATTGTTCTCCGGCACGCTTATGATGTTGGCAGATCCTATGATTGGTGAGTTTGCAAATTTTCTATAATTAAATCTACTTCTACTTTATCTTTGAGAGTTTATTAGGAAGGTTTTTACTTTTTAAGATCATTTATATATCTACACAGCAATAATCTCTATCTCTATCAACACAGATGCACGGCTATAGTTTCTATGTTTAAAGATAACATTGTCAAAGTCAAAGATCTAGATCCTGTTTCTTTATTATTACCTATTCAATAAAACAATGCATTAGTCAAATTGATTTTATCATCAAGAAGTTCCATTACGATATCGATACTTGCATTATTTGTGAAAAAAACTGTCTCGTCATTAAATCCATTATCATTATCAATGAAAATAGATTAATCTGTAATATGTATTATTGCCAATATTATGAGTAAGGTCGGACCCCTTGATTTGTCAATAAACAGTTCATCACACATTAATTAATTACAATTAATCAATTGATGATTATTTGATTGATTTCTAATCGATATTAGTGTCTAATGTCATTCCAAATTAAACAGAAAGGGTTTATTATCTGTTTAGGCTTTGTGTGTAGAATGTGTCAAAACTTTAATTGACAAACTATCGCTCTGCGCAAACAATGATGACGCTATCATTCGCAACAACACAATATACTTTGATACGGCTTATGCCCGACTCGTCACTGTTCCAGTTGGTCACCAAATTTTTTTCCAAACAAGAAGTCCCGATTCGTTTTCATAAGAAAACGAATTAGTTTTTTCCCGAGTCGTCATTAGTTACACTAAACTACTCTGTCAATGATAGACAAAACAGTTTTCCCTCAGGAAACTGTCCTCTGTGCTAGCCTTTATCAGTGACGATTTTCTTACTATTTGCCTATCCCAGGTTTTGCTCTCGGCTTCGCTTCCGTTATGTAAGGAAATTATCCCACGGGAATGATTTTAATGTAACCTATGACACTCTGGTATAATGTAGCTTCCCGTTAGTGAAAGAATTTTCGGAATCGGATCAGCCCTTCCCGCTCTGGGCGGAGCAGAAGGGAGTGTCAGACTTGTACTGACTAAACCCATCCACGTTCCTTCTTAGCCCTTTATAATATTATCTATACAAATAAATAAATTAGTAATAAAATTGGTATAGATCGGCTAGACTAGCAACTGAGGCAAAATCAGCTAATAACGTTCCCCCTGCTAACGCTACTCTTTGTAAAAAAGTGCGGGTTTGGTGATGGGTGTCATACGTCTTCGCATTTTCGGTTCTTTCTTTAGGTATATTTTATCCTATTTTTGCTTTATTCCAGGTGTCCTCTACGAAGCAACTGGGAGTTATGTGTACTGCTTCTTCGCAATGAGCTTCTGTTGTTTAGTGTGTGTTGTTCTATGGACTATTGAATGGGTTGTGTATCGTAAAGGTAGAAGTAGATCGTAAACTGTGCCTTTAGCTATAGTCTTAGTTTGTAATTACTTTAAAGTGAAGATTGTTAAGAATTGAGATAGGTTTGATAATGTTGAATGTTCCTTAATAATATAGGGTGTAACAAGACCCTTCACGAAGCCGCCAACCAGGCATTATGTAAATCAAACTGTGGCGGTCATCGCTACTCCGGCAATTAATAACTTTAATTAGGATAAAACCGAAAATGTAAACACTCCACAATACAAGTAGTACATCTTATTTTCCCGTTACACAGAGCTGTCAAATTCGAATAAATGTCAGATCATAGACAACAACAGAAAACGCAATCATTGTCTTTGGTTATAAATAAACTAACAGTTATTAACAGGAATATACACATTTATTTAGTTGCTATATTTACATCACACATAATATCTATTTACAGATTTAACAATACTAATAAATATTTACACTGAACAAAATATAAGCATACATTGTAATGTACTGGTGTGTACCTTTCCGAACGCAACTTCGGGTGCGTTCGGCAAAGCTCGGCCTCCGTCGGAACATATGACTAGCTAAAAATCAATTAGGCATGGTCATCGAGTTCAGTACTCGTTTTGGCCTCCTGACCTGTACACGCTACTTGTTACAACCAAATCTAGACTTGTGTCGTAGACCTAGATCTCGCTAATCGGCTCGATATAATCTCCGCAGCCTAGTGCCTGTATTAAGTAAACTGTCCTCTATCGTTTTAGACTATTTGTAGCATTAAGCCTACTAGAAGTGTAGAGAGATTTATAATATAGGAATTATATTCCGGACCGCCGTTTTATTCGTCGTTTCCTCCATACACTTCATTGGTGACCCCGACAAGGAGCACAGAAGCCACGTGGAGCTAAGATGTCTACCGGAGCAGAGCAGGGAGCACAGGCGGGCGCAGCAGAGGTCAAGCAGGACGTGTGCAGAGTCGGCGTGAAGTTGCCGCCATTCTGGCCTGAGGAGCCGACACTTTGGTTTGCCCAAGTAGAAGGTCAGTTTGCTATAACCGGCATTACCGCCGACACCACAAAATTTTACACGGTCGTGGGCCAGCTAGACCATCGCTACATGGTAGAGGCTCGGGACATAATCGAGAACCCACCTACACATGACAAATACGGTAAGCTGAAGGCTGAGCTCATACGTCGGCTATCCGACTCGCGTGAGAAAAGGGTTCAGCAAATCCTCACTCAAGAGGAGCTCGGCGACCGGAAGCCATCGCAGTTTTTGCGGCACCTGCAGACTTTGGCCGGACCACATGTACCAGACACATTCCTGGCCACGCTGTGGGCGAGCAGGTTGCCGACGAACATACAGACTGTAATTGCTTCACAGCCTAATCTCCCTCTTCAGTCTGTCGCAGATTTGGCCGACCGCGTGCACGAGATCGCGCCAACGCGGCCAGCGCTCGCGACACCTCCCGCAGTGGCGAGCACGAGCACCAGCAGTGACATCGCAGAGCTGAAACAGTGCATGACAGAGCTAAGTCTACAGGTAGCGGCTCTTCAGAGGCAAGGTCAGGTACACCATCGCTCGCGCTCCACAGAAAGGTACCGGCGTGGTGGCAGAGAGCCGACCCCAGGCCGACGCCGCAGTCGCTCACGCTCCGACAGCACGTGGAACGATGCTCACTGCTGGTACCATAACAGTTTCGGTGACAGGGCCACGCGGTGCAGGTCGCCATGTACGTACGCGGGAAACGCCGCCGGCAGCCGGAAATAGCGGCA
Organism: Eugnorisma glareosa; assembly: GCA_947578425.1. Classification (NCBI taxonomy): domain Eukaryota; kingdom Metazoa; phylum Arthropoda; class Insecta; order Lepidoptera; family Noctuidae; genus Eugnorisma; species Eugnorisma glareosa. Next base: position 14,311,506 of record OX387970.1, on the reverse strand, counting down.
AATGGCTGCCCTAACAAACCACGCCGCCTATTCGTGACAGATCGAGACTCTAAAACCACGTTTTTAGTGGACACAGGGTCCGACCTGTGCGTGTACCCACGTGCAGCCCTACCACAGCGGCGCAGCAGAACGGCGTACCAGTTATACGCGGCAAACGGAACTGCCATCGACACATACGGTTGGGTGGAGCTCCACTTGAATTTAGGGCTTCGCCGCGTGTACACGTGGAAGTTCGTGGTTGCAGACGTCACCAAGGCAATCATAGGCGCCGACTTCTTGGCACATTACAACATCCTGGTAGACCTCAAAAGTTACCGGCTAATCGATGGTCTGACCCAGCTGTCTTCGCCAGCGTCGTCTGCGGCCGGTTCTTCAACAGTGATCGCCTCAGTGAAGTCCGTAGGAGGCAACACGGAGTACCACGAGATACTTCGCCAGTACCCGGAAGTCACGCGGCCTGCGGGAACACAGAAACAGGTTAGTCACGGTACCGAGCATCACATCCGCACCACACCAGGACCACCTATCACTGGACGACCTCGCCGTCTTGCCCCAGACAAACTGAAGGTGGCACAGAAGGAGTTCGAGGCCATGCTAGCTAACGGCACGGCACGGCCGTCAGAGAGTTCGTGGTCATCCCCTCTTCACCTCGCTCCTAAGAAGGATAACAGCTGGCGGCCATGCGGTGACTACAGGGCACTCAATGCCCGCACTATTCCGGATAGATACCCCATCCCACACATACAGGACTTCTCACATCAGCTGTCTGGCAGTAGAATATACAGCAAAATTGACCTCATAAAGGCATACAATCAAATACCTGTCCAGGCAGCTGACATTCACAAGACAGCGATCACCACACCATTCGGACTATTCGAATTTCCTTTTATGACCTTTGGCCTTAGGAATGCCGCACAAACGTTCCAGCGATTTATGGACGAGGTGCTTCGCGGACTACCGTTCTGTTACTGCTACTTGGATGACATTCTTCTGTTCTCAGAGACAGCAGCCCAGCACACCGAACACCTACATCAGCTCCTGAAGCGGCTATCCCAGTATGGAATAGTCATTAACTCGGCTAAGTGTGAGTTTGGACGTACCAGCATCACTTTCCTAGGACACGAAGTTACTGAGGAAGGTGTTCGCCCGCTGCCGGAGAAGGTGCAGGCAATCCAGGACTTTCCAGCTCCCAGGACCGTCAAGGAGATGCGTCGCTTCCTGGGTATGTTCAACTTTTACCGCCGCTTTGTCCCGGATGCCGCTCGCTTACAGTCGCCACTCAACGTTGTTCTTACAGGGCCTAAAACAAAGGGAACGCAGGCTATTACTCTATCGCAAGAAATGCTAGACGCTTTTAACTCTTGTAAGGGTAGCTTATCTAGGGCAGCTCTGCTGGCTCACCCAGAGCCCAACGCCGAGCTCGCGATATTTACAGACGCTTCTGACACCTCTATGGGCGCAGTGTTACAGCAGAAGGCAGGTGACAAATGGAAACCACTAGCATTTTTCTCCAGGCGCCTGTCAGCGTCACAGAAGAAATATAGCCCGTACGACAGGGAGCTCTTAGCCATCTACGACGCAGTCAGGTACTTTCGGCACATGGTTGAAGGAAGGCACTTCACCATCTACACGGATCATAAACCCCTCTCATATGTGTATGCACACAACCGTGACAATTGTTCACCGAGGCAATACCGGTACCTGGACTACATTGCTCAGTTCACTACAGATATCAGGTTTGTTGCAGGCAGGGACAATGTTGTGGCAGACACGCTGTCGCGTGTGGAGTCAGTGGCAGTACCGGCGTGTGATTACGCAGCCCTTGCACAATCCCAGCACAAGGACCACGAGCTGCAAGGACTCCTAAACAACAATACCACATCACTCCAGTTGCGTAAAGTGCACTTGGCAGGCACAGGCACTGAACTATATTGTGATGTCTCCACTGGTAACACCCGCCCTTATGTTACAGAACCCTTCAGGAGGCAGGTGTTCCAAAAACTTCACCAGCTGAGCCACCCCGGCAGACAGGCCACAGTCAAGCTGATTTCCACACGTTTTGTTTGGCCTGGTCTGAAGAAGGACTGCAGGGTCTGGACCAGAGAGTGCGTAGAGTGCCAGAAGAACAAGATCTCCCGGCACACAACCAGTCCCACCTCCGCTTTCCCTGTCCCTTCCCAACGCTTCTCCCATGTCCACATGGACATAGTAGGGCCACTGACCGTCTCATCTAATTACAGATACATACTTACGGTGGTCGACCGCTTCACCCGTTGGCCCGAGGCATACCCCATCGAGGACATCAAAGCGGAGACATGCGCCCGCGCCTTCATCACTGGCTGGGTGTCCCGCTTCGGCTGCCCCCATCGCATCACCACAGACAGGGGCAAGCAGTTCGAGAGCAAGCTGTTCCACACCATCGCAGCTACCCTCGGTAGCCAGCACCGGCCAACCACGGCGTACCACCCAGCCTGCAATGGCATGGTGGAACGCCTACACCGCCAGCTGAAGGCGGCCATCCGGTGCCATACCAGCACCAACTGGTCCGAGGCACTACCCCTGGTGCTGCTCGGCATCCGCAGCGCCTGGAAGGAAGACGTCAAAGCATCGTCAGCAGAGCTCGTCTACGGCGAGCCCCTAAGGCTCCCAGGCGAGTTCATCGCCCCCACACTCACCAGCACAGTCGACTACACCGACTTCGCGTCAAGACTCCGGCATCACATGGCGAAGCTGTCTCCAGAACCGACGAGTCGACACGGCAACAAGCCGTTCTACGTGCCCGACAGCTTGTCAACTTCGTCTCATGTATTCTTGCGACATGACGCCGTTCGCCGGCCACTAGACCCGCCGTACACCGGGCCCTACAGAGTCCTGCAAAGAGGCGAAAAAACATACCGTATTGAGGTAAACGGAAAGGAAACCACAGTGACCATAGATCGGTTGAAACCCGCTTACCTCAATAACGCAGACTACGGTCCCTCCGGCGCAACAACGGGCGCAAATACAGCTCCGATGCCTCCGCTACCCACCGACGCCGCCGAGAGAAAAACACGCTCCGGCCGCACCGTTCGCTTCCCGGATTACTATCGCCCGTAGCTAAGTAGCCACGGTCTCAGGGGGGGAGTAGTGTGGCGGTCATCGCTACTCCGGCAATTAATAACTTTAATTAGGATAAAACCGAAAATGTAAACACTCCACAATACAAGTAGTACATCTTATTTTCCCGTTACACAGAGCTGTCAAATTCGAATAAATGTCAGATCATAGACAACAACAGAAAACGCAATCATTGTCTTTGGTTATAAATAAACTAACAGTTATTAACAGGAATATACACATTTATTTAGTTGCTATATTTACATCACACATAATATCTATTTACAGATTTAACAATACTAATAAATATTTACACTGAACAAAATATAAGCATACATTGTAATGTACTGGTGTGTACCTTTCCGAACGCAACTTCGGGTGCGTTCGGCAAAGCTCGGCCTCCGTCGGAACATATGACTAGCTAAAAATCAATTAGGCATGGTCATCGAGTTCAGTACTCGTTTTGGCCTCCTGACCTGTACACGCTACTTGTTACAACCAAATCTAGACTTGTGTCGTAGACCTAGATCTCGCTAATCGGCTCGATATAATCTCCGCAGCCTAGTGCCTGTATTAAGTAAACTGTCCTCTATCGTTTTAGACTATTTGTAGCATTAAGCCTACTAGAAGTGTAGAGAGATTTATAATATAGGAATTATATTCCGGACCGCCGTTTTATTCGTCGTTTCCTCCATACACTTCAAAACTAAGTAACTTTATGCAAAAATTATTGCGGGGAAACGACTTTATTTTTTGAGGTGAAAAATCACGTTTTGCGGTAGGACTCAATGTAACGGACTAAAAACATTGTGCTGATGGATGGATTGAATAGTACGGGGGTCGTGGAGGTGTTTAACGTAAAAATCTTACATTAAAAATATGTATTCAAAGAAAAAGTTGTGAAAAAGTTGGAACTTTGACCCCCAAGATCTCCGTACCTAGAACAAAAAAAAAATATCGCAATGACAGGGAAAACAAGTGCTTTATGGCTTCGTTAAAGGTCTTGTTACACCCTCTAAAGTCTAGTACTCTAGTGCAATTAGACAATAAGGAAGAACGACGTTAATTAATAGTGGTCGAATTTTCATTAGACTTTTTTTATTGAGTTCCAAGAGTTGTGGAAAATAAAAACATTTCATCGACACCAAAGAACAAATAAACAGACCAAATCGGCGGTAAATACCCACAGGTTACACTATTACGCCACAATATAAAATTCGTCGAATTTCAAGATATTCATTAACCAAATATTAAAAAGGAAAAAAGAAAAAAAGTTGCTCGCAATCCGACCACTATAAACTTCGTTTCACCTTTTGAATATGTTTTATCTAATTGCACTCGGCTAATACTAGAGTTTGTAAGATAAGTATAGTACCGATGAATACCATTGTTACCAACCAAGCTTTGTCCAAGATATCACCCACAAACATTTCTATTCTAATTTTCATGCTCGACAAGTATTGTATCTTGTGAAAACTTTTTGGGACTCTCGCGTCAGTGTGAACGTAGGTTTAAGTATTTTGTAATAGACGAAATTACTACACCTACTACTACTAATATTGCATAAGGTTTAATCTAAACATGAAATAGTGGCACGAGACTAGAAGATATGTAGTTATTTAATTGCCGTTCCATCGACAAGGAGTATCACATTCCATCGTGCTATTTGTTTTCTTGTATTGGAAAGAATATGAACGAAGTAAGTTATTATTACCAAAGATAGTTTTATACTCTACTTAATGTCTGCCAATGGCGTAAATGTATTGACTTATAGAAAATGGTCAACATGAGTAAAGGTCAAGTTGAGCCTGTTTGTATTCTGTTTGTTTGTATTATTGTTCGAAAACAGGCGTTTTTATACTTAACTGGGACACAAAGTCTGTTCAGATTCAGTGAAAAAAAAAAGTTTATTCATAGATGTTGTTTGAGGCAGAATATTGTGTTACTTTATTCATTCATCATTCATGTGTTTTTTTTTTTATTACATCTAATAAAAAAAACATCAAGTCATCAACAACATCTTTTATAATTATTATATACAAATATTTGTTAGGTATATTTATTATTTAATGTAATATCTTAAGTTCTTCCTATGATATTTTGTGTTTACTGATGAAAATATCTTGTGGTTAAGATGTACTTTTTGCAATCAGAATGTCTAGTTATTTAAAATATACCTTGTTGTGTATGTTTTATAGTAATATGACCTAGGGTTGGTAATTTAAATACATAATAATGATTGTCAAAGCGACAAACATGTGTTATTTGATAGGCAATCGTTATAAATACAATTCAGTATATTTTGTAATTTATTTGATGTGCCATCGTGTTAGAAATTTAATATGTTACTATTGATTTTGTAATATCTATATTACCAATACTGTAACATAATTATAAAGATCCACTTTGCATTTTTTGCTGACGTAGTTACGCGTTAATAACATTGATGACAGTCAATTATGACAATTGATACTTTCGAAAAAAAAAAAAACGTTAGAGTACAATATGGTTTAAAATAGATTTTATAGTTATCCGAACATGTTAATGTTTCTATAAAACTGTGAATTTATTTATTTTTGTTTATTTAATATAAATGTCTATAGTATAATTATAAGAAGTAGATAAGTTAATTGAAGGCCAAATACGGTTTTTATGCCTCCTTTCAATCTCGTTGTTGCCTTCCTGGAATTATAATTTTCTTTTTATTGGTTTTCATTCAAAACAAATAACTTTAGTTATTCGTATATAGTTGAAATATGTTTTGGAATCCGGTAAGCTACCGTCAAAATAACTTGCTATAATTAAGCACAATTAATTCATAATTATAACACAATAAACATTAAAAAAATAATTATGTGTTCAGTTTTGAAAATGTATTTTATACTAAGTAATAAAGAATTTCGTACCTACTGAATGTATGAAACAATATTTTTGAGACTATTTATCCATCGTTACCTCCATTATCGTCACCATTATTACCATCATTATCACCATATCATATCATCATTCCCTGTAGTAGCTACCTACTAGAGGGAATGATGATATGATATGGTACACATTTGTGTTTTGGCTAAGGTAAATTATAAGTAAGAGCAGTCCAAAGAAGTGATGGATGGACTGCGTGTGAAAGATTAGATGGCTAAAAAGGTGGTGAATCTGACTACAGGGACGACAACTAATAGAGAAGTAAGAAGGAATCGAAACATGCTGCGCCGACCCCAACTAATTTCGGATTAGGACAAGAGAATCAAATAGCAGGCTAAGGAAAATGATTAGAGGAATAACTGTTCTTAAGTTTTTATTAACAGCCAGATTGAGTTAACTGGGCTCCCGCGATATAATTACAAACTTAACATTTGACATTATTAATAAATTTAATCAGGTTAATATTTCAGATAAAGAAAAATAATTAAACGAGTTCAATCAACTTGTCCTTTTAGACCCGAACTAAAAGAAATCTTTTAAAAAGAACATCAAACGAAAGTAACTACTAAATATTTCAAAAATTATATCTTATTTCGAGATTCAGTAGATCCATAATAATATTCTGAAAGAGTTTTAAAGCCGCATGTCTTCTTTACTGTTATAATATTGACTTAATGTTAACGATTTCTTAAATAGGACGATAATACTAAGTTTTCTTCACATGTTGGAATAAATCAGGCAGCTGTTGATGGAACTCGGTTTCTTGGTTCAATCTTAATCCTGAAACCGTCGAGTCTCTTCAGGATGATGTCCGTAGTCAGTTTGAAGTCTTTTTCAGGTATTTCAGACACACATTTGTAGTTTCTCAAGATGGTTGACAGAAGTATTTTCAGCTTCAGAAGGGCGTACTTGCGTCCTGAAAAGATTTAAATTTTAAATGTTAATTAAACAATGAGAGAAGCGCATAGAGAGAGGAGTGAAAGGCTATGGGGGGGAGGCCTTTGCTTAGCAGTGAGACAATATAGGCTGATGAAAAAAAAAGTGTAACATATTATGTTACACTTTTTTTTTTGTTGTCACACCATCTCTCGTATGGTGTCACGGACCATGGAACTGAACAAATTTGTTTTACCCAACCCAGCACCTCATGTGCAGCGGCGCCTTTAAGACCAACGAGGCAGTCTACTAATTAAATAATATTTTTTTTTTTTTTTTTTTTTTTATTCTTTGTAAACAGAAAGGGGTTTTTATCCACACGGATACGCCAACCCCATCGTACCTTATTACCTATTTACATAACTATTTACTATTTAATATTTACTTACTAAAGTACCTTTTAGAAAAATAATAAATTTAAAACACGCTTTACAGTGCCGTAATTTTATTTTTCGGTTCTTATTCAGCAAACCTCTTTCATTTAATACCCACATCATGGAAATGCATAGAAAATAACTAATCCGCTATCTTTGGGAGTCAACCATGTTGGATTTATAATAACATCACTTAACTAACCATGCATAGACATTCAAATTAAATATGTGTACAAAATTTCAGTTCAATCGGAAACCGGGATGCAGGTCAAATTTAACTTCTTAGATTTTTTTTCATAGTGAAGGGTTACAGGTGAAGCTATTATCCGTGTGTTAAAACGCGCTTGAAATATCTTCGCGCACTTTTAAAAGAGGTTTGGCAGTAAAATCTTTCCTGCTAATAATATTTTACGTTTTTAAGATTTACATTTTTACCACCCATGATGATTTTAACTATCAATATTCTTGTATTTATGAAGCTTTATTAATCGTTTAAGGTCAACGCACCTATAAGCGCGCGAAAACAGCATAGCAACAGCCGAACGTCTCGTCGGTAACCAAGTGTCCAACTTTTTTTTTTTCCATCAAATAACACCTCCCGCTCTGGGCTGAACAGGAGGGAGTGTCAGACTTTTACTGACTAAAACCCATCCATGTTCCTTCATCGCCCCTTGTGTTCCGGGGCCACGGTATCTCTTTCGAACAGTCCCGCAGCCCCGGCAAGTCACTCAGCGTCACCAAGACGATGCCGTAGGCTCGGTGACTGCTGTTTATTAGCTGATGCCGAGGAGGAATGTCGTTATGAATGTTATAAGGTTGCATTTAAGTATTGTGTAGGTTAGAAACAATCCCGAAGGATTCGAATTAGGACGATTTTGGCCCATGCAGTGCTCAAAGGTGGGCAGACCTTTACTCTCTAACAAATTAAATGTTATTCAAACGAAATAATTATGCAGAATGACGATCATATATTCAATTTTAAAAAACTATTCGTTTATATTTGCAAATGAATGTGCTGATTATAGTCATTCAAAAATCTATGATTTACTTGTTCGTGTTATACCAGGAAAATAATTTTAATTATACTATGGCCCCATGCTGATGTCTTAGAACCCGATTGACTTCAATCGAAAAGTTCCAAATCTCTATATTAAAAACCTAGAGTACCATTTAGTTCGCCATTACTTACTAAACAGTACTGTTTTGTTTCACAAAGCATTAATCATCTTTCAGCACCCATTACAACAGGAGACCAAAGCGTTTTTAGGAAAAAAGCCATTACTTTTCAGGTTCTAAAAATACCACTGCTCGATAACGTAAGGTAGTTGAACCGTCAAAATGAAAAGCATTGCCACTGACATATATCACACGAAAAGTAAGAATAAAATGCGTTTTGGGCGAGGAGTTGCGGATACCAGCCTGATATACAATACAATAGAAAAAGTTGATGTAGGCACTAACCAACACAGCTCCTGGGTCCAGCACTGAAGGGAATGTAGCTGTAGTAGTGCCTGTTCGCCATGTTCTCGGGCAAGAAGTTGTCAGGGTTGAAGGTATCAGGGTCCTTGTAGTGCTTGGGATGGCGGTGGACACCGTAGGTGCAGATGACTACGGTAGCGCCGGCAGGAAGGGTGTAGCTGTTGGTTACTAGATGAGACAGAAGAAAATGTTGGTTAATATTTTGTTATACACAATTCAAGTATGGCTAAGTTGAGTAGGATAAGATAAGATAAGATAAGATAATACATTTATTCGTAGAAACATGGGTATACATACAAGACGTGCAGGTTTTTCATAAACAAAAAAGATCCATCATGTTCGGCCTTTGGGGCATACAAATAAATAGGTAAGAAAAGTCATTCATAGGTATTTAAGCAAAGCTAAAAACATTATTAAATTGTCACATAACTGGTAATTAAATTTAAGCAATAAATTATAAATTGGAATTAAAATTGTCCTATAATGTAATCATAAATAATTGTCAAAATTATAAAAATGTCAGGAAATATTTGTTAAATTCATAATACTCCTATTAAACTTTGCCATTTAAAAATTGTAAAATACTGTAGTATGCTTTCCCAACAAGATATAATTTTAGCCGCTTTTTTAGTATGTGTGCGCTAGTTGCTTAGGAACTTAGAGGTCTAATGTATTATTTTAATTCAACTTAATGCTCAATGAATACATATTTGTGACAATATTTATCACTACTATGATTAATAATTTAAGTTAATAATGCAACCTAATTTGGCCACATTTGGTACTATTGTGGAGGAACCATCTACCACCCATAGGGGCGATCAGACAAGTTGGACTAATTTGAACCCAGTGGAGTTTTCCTTCCTTTCCATTTGATTGCTATGACTCTTACCAATCTTAGCGTCTCTCTTCAACTCCCTTGCAATGATAGGTACAGGTGGGTACATCCTGAGGGTTTCCAGGATGACTCGCTCCAGGTACTTCATTTGGAGGGTGTCGTTGAAGGTGACTGGTCGGTCTGAATCTCCGAAGATCTCGTACAGTTCATCGTAGACTCTCGCTTGTACGTCTTGGTGGAGTCCTAGCAGGCACATCACGAAGCTGGAGCCAGCTGCTGTTGTGTCGTGACCCTGGAATATTATAGTAGTATTGATATTTCTGACTGAAATTAATTTATCTTTTTTATATTAAATGTCCTTACTCTTGACCTCAATCTTGTCCTGAGGACAGAGATGGAACGAGCTAAACTAAAAGGCGCTTATCTGGAAAAGAACCGGAATTAACAATATGGCTTGCAGAATATGCTGAAGAAGCAATGAACTGGTCATGTTCCTCGAAAGACCAATGCGAAGAAGATTGAGCAAATGAGTTTTATAAGTGTACGTATTGATTAACAAGGCATGCGATACCCCAGGTAGATAGAGTGACGATCCTAAATAAATGACTGGGACAGATCGAATGCGAAATGGTGGAGGACAGGATATTATGGCGCAGCTTGGGAGACTTTGTCGCGTTAGACTGCGACATGCTGAGCTTATGGAGCCTTAAGCTTAAGTAACTTGATCACAAGATTTGGCCAGTAAATAACTGTTCTTGCCAATTTCACCACCTTTTAGCTTCTTTGCAGATCTTTTTGTTTTTGAGCATTATGAAGAAGCCCCAATTAATTTATGGGGTATAATCATTGATGGATAGATAAATGGATATGTGAATGGATTTTGTGTATCTGGAATTAAAATTGATAAATAAAATGATACATACCTCAAACATTATGGTGTCGACTTCTTCTTTGATCTCGTGGTCCGTGATCTGGTTCGTGCCATTTTGAGCAGATTCAATCATCAGATCCAAAAAGGCCAATCGCTTTTTCTCACCTGAAATATTGAATTCTCAGTTAACTCAGTGTCATTATTTTGTGAATATGTTTCAGTCAGTACACTGTTACACACTAAACTGATCTTTACTGGATTGATTATATTGTGTGCCCTATCACTTGCACTAAATAATGGTGGTTCTGATTAGATGTTAGAATTTTAGAAGCAGCATCGTCGAGGACCTTTTACTACTGTAGCTGTTCAGCTTCGTGCTTATAAATACACTCTTATCCTTAGGTTTTTAGCTTCTTACCAACATCATTTTCATCGTTGAAGTCCAGGTCATCACGGTATCCCTTGAAGACGGTATCTGACAGAGTCTTGCCACCGTTCGCCAGAACATTGCCATTACTGACTTTGCCATCCGTCAACTCTTGGATGCTCGGAGGAATGATACCCTTAGCCTTGTTTTCGAAGTAGATTTTCTTCTTTAGACTGATAACCTTGAAATTTTAGAGGAACAGTGTTATCAGGAAGGTGACGTGTTGCATTTCCAGGTTGAGAGTAGATCATAAAGGGCGAGCAATAAAAATGTTGGTGTTCGGTATCGGATATCTAAATTCGTATATTTAAGGTAGGAAATACATGTCCCATTTACGTGTCCTATTTGGTAGGCATATTTTGGTTTAATGTTATGCATTATACGAACTTTGCTACATGCGAACTTGGTATACAAAATTGCCCTCAGAATCCAATTATCATAAATGTTGCGAACATGGGCGTTAATTGTGGGAGACTTATACGTATGACATGCGTAGTCAAATTTAATTAAAAAAATCAGTACTACCTTATTAGTAAGTCCATGAATAATGCCCAAAAGTTTCTGTTGAGTTTTATATAACGGGTGTAATTTGAAGAACAAGTCCAATCGTAACCAAAACTTATAATGTCTCTGGTGTATAATATCGCACATCCTGGAACGAAGTTACAGATTAATATTAAAATCATGGGCGAGCCTATTGCCGACAACTGTGCACAAATCCGAGTTTATGGCTGCTACCGAGACGTTCCTAATGGAATTTCTAAGTTTGCCCCACCTGGGAATTAAAACCAGGACCTTAAGTATAAGGCTGCTTACGATGACTAGTCTAACGAGGCAATCCATGTATCTCCATTTTAGGACAATAACACTGTTTTGTTAGAATCAGTGAAATGATTTCTTTCTTTATTCAAGTCAATAGTTTGAAGTTAAAGTTTAAGTAGAATCAATAATTTTATCAGGTAGACCTTACCTGGTTTAAGGAACAAAATTATTGATTCTACATACCAGGAATTTTCTAATTATTTAACAACAATTTGTGGGATCTATTAGGAGTAAGATTCGTTAACATTGTTGACGTAATATTTAACTATAATTCTGTAGATTCCTATTTTATTATGAAATTAAGTTGCGATGGTCATCAGCTTAGACCGATCTTGTTTTTCGCTGATTGCTACGAAGCTTTGATTAATTAAATAAAACCATGCAACAGTTTGTTGAAGTCATCTCAACTGCATTCGATGGCTTTCTGGAGTGGTTGTCGAGAGCTTTGGTGTGCTGCTCTGTCATGTGTACAAGTGGCTAGTATATCCTTGGCCGAAAATGTCCGAGCACAAAGCGGACAAGTCAGGTTGTTATTCTATTTTTAAATAGTCAACTTACTTCATTACAGCCATCGCGTAGTCGTAGCCAGATTTGTCTTGAGTTTTCCTTGTGATGCCCATAGCAGTTTCTATAAACAATTTTTGAATAAACATAAACAGCCAATAGAAATAGAAATAGAAAGAATGAAGAATGATGATGGATGAAGAATGTCGTTTCCGGTTTCACTGACCGGGTGGTAAATCGCTTCTCAGTAAGAGGACTGCAACTCGTCACACGGGCTCAATGTGAGTTGGTAGATGTCACATGTCAATGAATAAGTGTCTTCATGTTTTTTAGTTGGAAATAACATTACCATCCTCTGCCTAGCCTTTTCCCAACTACGCTGGGATCGGTTTCCAGTCTAACCTGATGCAGCTGAATACCAGTATTTTACATGGAGCAACTGCCTATCTGACCTCCACAACCCAGTTAGTACTGGGAAATACGGCACCCCTTGGTAAGACTGGTTGTCTATGTAAGACTCTCAGGCCACTGACTTCCTGTAACGACTGTCAAAGATTTACAAATAACAGCCGGGACCAACGGCTTAATGTATTTTCCGAGGCACTGAGGAAACTCAGACAGACAGACAGTCAGACATCTACGGACCGAGGACGTAGGCAATCGTGGCTATCCGGAAGATCGACCAGCTGTTATTATTTAGCTATAAGATCCTCCTTTAGCTTTAGTAGGAAATAACAGTACTGGACTATTAGGTAAACACAACAGAGTGCAAGGTTATGGCCACAATCGTTACCTAGCTTCATTAAAATAATTCATTAAACATGATACATTGTTTTAAAAGTTTGACAGTTATTTTAATTGTTTCCGTGTTAGTTATATGTTACATCGCAAATTAGATCATTAAGTCGCAATTACGGGCACCCGCGATTTTATTTTTGGACATTACATGCATGCATTTATTTAGCTTTGCTCGTTTCTTTTTCGTGCGCAGGTCGATTTTAAGGTTAAGCTGCGCTTACCTAGGTTGGTCCGTGGATGGGTGACCGCTCATTACATACCGAGTTTTCTCCGTGACTCGGAAAGGACGTAAAGCCGTTGGTCCCGGTTGTAATTTGTAGATCTTTGACAGTCCTTGCAGGTAGTCAGTTGCCCGATATTTTGACAACCAGTCTTAGTTGCTCCATGTAAAATACTGCTATTCAGCTGCATCTGGTTAGACTCGAAGCCGACCCCAACATCGTTAGGAAAAGATTAGGCAGATGATGCTCTTTTTTATCAAGAAACAAGTTCTTAATCTGCATAATGCTAACATAGTAATTAAAGGGGAACCCTGAGTACCCCGATCTCCGAGGCCTCCGTCCCGAAGAACCCCGAATACGAAAAATATGTTACATTTCTTTTTTCAATTGTTTTCAGCTTGTACGGTCCACAGAAAAAGTGCCTAAATTACACTTGTTGCGTGTGCCCAAGAGGTCAAGCCTCAATGATTTTTTTTGTCACATTAGCTGGTTTGAGTTAACAAAATGAAAGATCGATAAAACCGCAATGAATAAGGGGACCGAATCCCATCATCATCACCGAATATCGTAAGAGTACTCACAGCGACACATCAAACTTTACATTTCCAGTAGAACATGGCCTCGCTTTGAATAATTTTCCGTATAACAAGAGATAAGCATAAACTGGTTAGGTTTAGGTTGATTGGTCGCCGTGTGTACCTATTTTTGCTGCCTACAAAATTGTGCAGACGTTCCGAAGACGATAAGAATATAAGGACCATTTCTGCTTATCAGATATCAAGAGTAACTGAGTTAGTCTAAGGAGAGAATCAGCGGAGCTTACCCAATAAGATATCCACGGTAACTTCACTCATATGATCGTGAACGTCGAAGGTCTTGCCGACTTCACTACGCATCTTTTCAACCACGTTCTTGCTGTTTTGGTTGAAGACATCCACGAAAGACTTCAGGATGTTAATGTGGAATGTTGGAGCGATCATCTTTCTGTGAGATCGCCATTTTTGTCCTTAAAGGTATATAGTATAAAGTTTTAGTATTCTCTAAAAGTAAAAAAACTCAGAACAAGCACTTATGGTTCTTACCCAACTGAAATTGGCTGAACTTAAAAGCCTTATAACATTTTGCAGAATAATGTGTGGAGAGTCTTCTGCTATAGAGTTGAAGGTTGATGCTTTTGGAGGCAAGTATCATTTCTTTTATTTAAACAAGCTTTTTTTTAATGGCATCTCGCTGGTCAATCTATGAGGCTGGCGTCTGCTTAATTGGACTATGGGTGCCTTGAGTGTAAGGCCTCCAGCCAGGGGCAAATAATTTACAAACTAAGCGACAGCAAGCCCCGAGCCTCGGCTTAGGTCGTCGCTGGGGGAGGGCAGCAAAGGGACAGGCTGGATCTGAGTGATATCATTATTTAGGGGCTGTTTTAAAACTAGGGTCAGGGATGGGGGGGTATGCGTGAACAAGAAAGTCGCGACGGGCCGGACATTCAAACAATCATCGATATATTGGTATTTATAACAAAACATCTTACCTGAACTGATCAGAAGACCTTCGCCAAGCCAAGGTTCGAAGAATTTATAGTCTGAAGCTTTATCAATATGTTGATTACTGCTCAATATCACCTCCACATCCTCAGGGTTGGCAATGAAGATGACCAGCTTTGAACCCAGCCAGCCTCGGACCACGTAGCCATACTGTTCGGAGATATTCAAACCAATTTGAATAAATTCTAAAACAAACGTTTCAAATAGGTACATTAGTTTCTACGTAAATATAGTACGCAACGTATTACGTAAGCATGGAAGAAAACTTGGGTTTACTTTATAAGATATTGTTTTCTATGTGCATAATGATTAGGAATAGTAACGAATCCCCTTTGGCCCCCTTTTGAACGTAGTAGGATTGCTAAATTCAAATTCGTACGCCTTCGAGAAAAGATGCAACCTTCAGAAACAGATTTGTCAGCGAATGACTCTGACAGATGGTCTGATAAACTGTTTAACTTGCCAATGCAAACACAGCTAGGTTATTATTATTATTTGTTATTAGCGTGATCCGAGCTGAGAACAGAAACTTCTACATTGCGGAGAACCTTTTGAAGTAATCCTAAAAACAAGGATTTTGCTCTGTGCAGAACAATATTTTTGATCATCAAATTATTACTCACGTTCAGGTTTCTTGAAAAGCGCCATCAGCGCATTACCGAACAGTGGGACAGCCGCAGGTCCAGGGAGGATGTTGCCCATCCTGTAAAGCCTGGACTGCTGCTGATACCGGTGGACCAACCAGACACATGATGCTATTATCGCTAACGGATAGAACAGTAGCCTTGTATTATAGATATTTTCTTCGACGTGGATGTCTACCACCGACGTCATTTTGCTGTAAGGAAAATCAAGATTTTTGTATTAGAATTAAGGTTCAATTTAGCACTTTTAAAACGTAAATATAGGGCCCCAAGACCCTCACCCTTCACCACTTCCTAGAGCTGGGAAAAGATGGCGCAGCAAAGCAAACATTTCGAACTTTAAATTTCACAATAAGTAAGTTGTATATGCAGCCACATGAACAATATTTCAGTACAAAGAATCAACCTTACTAATTCAAGCAAATATTTTATTGATTAGTATGCGGCACAGTTTTCGTGTACCCATTTTTATGTCTGCAAAGTTTTTGCTTTGTAAGCGTTAGTTTGAATTATGTGGTATTGCGAAAAAATAAGCATTGCTGGCTGTTTTGTTTTTGTAGATCATTAAAGAAATATTTGGAGGCTTTTATTTGGCATTTTGATTTGAGAAAGAGTTCTAAAATAAATACTTTAATTCTACCACATTTCGATTGGTTGAATTCCGAAAATAAAATATTACTAACAAGTTTACTGTACCTGGTTGCACGATCAGTAAGGCTTAAACAAGAAAATTATAATAACTAAATAAATGTTATCACTACGCCCTTATAACTATCACTGAAAAATTCACCTGAACATGTGTTCATTTTATTTATAAGTGCTTAATGACATGTCGCAGTCACTATGAATCAGTAGACTTTTAACTGAAAGACCAGATATTGTAAAATTAATTGATTATAAAATTAATTCTTTACATAATCTTGAAATAAAACCGTCTTTTCAGACCAAATAAATACTCTCTTGCAGTAGTTGCAGTCATTCTTATAACTTTTTTTTTTTCCAATTGCCTTTAATGTCCCACTGCTGGACAAAGGCCTCCCATATATCCTTCCAGGTACTCTTCTCCTGCGCCACCTTGAACCAGCATAAGATAAACGTCAATATTTTTAATTACGATATTATTCGTTTACTATCGTCTAGGTAAAAAGTATTTATATTCAGTCGCAAAAAAATTACATTACATATTTAATTTATTTTCAAAGTTGTACATTACGTATACACAAGTTTTCTACAGTTAGTGAAACATTTCACTGACAATAGTATGCATTAGGAATGCATTATTAAAATAAGTGCAGCTAATTAAATATTTATTCCAATTAACATTGAACGAAAACCTTCGTTATTTTGTTTAGACTTTAGTGTACTACTGTTAGGTTAGGTGATAAAATTTACATGGAAAGATTTGTGGGAAGACTTTTTGGAGCGCCCCCGAATCTTTTCATTTAAATTTTAACATGCGGTCCGGCGGATATCTTACTGACAGGATTTTTGACGAAGAGGAACCGACGACCGAAGACCGGAGACCGGGACCGGTGCGACCGTACAGAATACGCAACGGTGACTATAGCGAACCATACGCAGATACACATACAAGGGAAAGACAGACACACCTTCTACTTCTTAATTCTTGGGTGCTGGAAAACCCCAATAATACTTTGTTCGACCTAGGAATTGAATCCAGGTAATTAAGTTGAGCAATCGCATTTGCGTTTACTCTCATTTGGTCCACTAAATGTTAAGTTGGAATTTAAAATCATGAAGAGGAATACATCATCGACAGCTTAAAGATACAGCCCGCCTCAACTATAAAATAAAGGTTTCTTCGATGTGCCATTTGAACAAAGCTTTTTAAAAACAATACCGCAATTATTTACCGAAATTTTCTAAATAAACACTTTATTTGTGGCCTGAAATCAGATCTTCAGTTACTATGAAATCAATAAAAGTTTACTCATTGAATTGAAAAAGGAGTAATGGCACATGGTACTGCCATAGTCCAAATTGTGTAGGTGCGGGGGGGGGGGGGTAATCGCATTTTGACAGCTCCTAAAAGGTATGTCAATTGATTAGTTTGTCCACTACCCTATGGATGTGGAGTGCATACTCTTTGGACTAGCGGTTTTGCGAAAATAATACTTGTTCTAAATGTCTGCTACATGTGTAATGTTTAAAATTACGTAGTTCATTGTTTCGTAAACATTTGTGTATGATCATTTCTGGGTTTGTAGGATTTAATGCGAGTTTGTTGGGTCATGGTGACCAATATTGGGGGGGGGGGACCTCTTCGAACTTGAGGATATGGCGCATCCATCTATATTTTTCTTTGATTTTCGTATCGTTTTTACTGGTCTGTGTGTGGTGGTACTGTGATAGAACAGGTAGAACTAATGGGAAATTTTGGTTCCACTAGTTCTACTTTAGTTCGGATTTACACCCAGTCTTCTTCTTCTGATATTTGACTATCTCCGGGATCGTCAGCAATTTGTTCGCCTCGGCTCCTACAACTCACATGCATATCATACACGATCAAACGTGAGTCAGGGTTCCATTTTAGGCCCCCTGCTCTTCTTGATTATGGTAAACGATCTGCCACAAATAATAAAACACGTGAAATATCTACTTTACGCCGACGACCTGAAAATATATGCAACTGTAAACTCCGTGTCTGACTGTATAGCTCTCCAGCGTGATATCGATACCTTGAGTGAATGGGCCGCCACAAACAAAATGGAATTTAACACCTCTAAATGCCAAATTATGAGCTTTGGCCGCATGCGGAGTCCTATACAGTACGAATACAGTGTGAACAACGCGTCTATAGCCAGAGTGTCGACAGTAAAAGACCTCGGTGTACTGTTTGATTGCAAACTGACTTTTCATACACACATTATAAGCTTGGCTAAAGAATCTTTCAGACGATTAGGTTTTTTTTTACGTAACTGTCAAGGTTTTAAAAACCAGGCAGTTATAAGGCTCTTGTTCAACGCTTTAGTTCGGTGCAAGCTCGAAACCAGCGCTTGTGTATGGAATCCTCACGAGGTTACCTATACACTCATGCTTGAAAAAGTGCAAAAAGCTTTTCTTAGATACCTGTACAAACATGTTTGGATATTTTTCAGATATGTATCCTACTAAGTTTATTTTAGGATGTTTAAATTTCAATTCCCTTAAAGTTAGGCGTGCTGTTGACCAAATAACAACAGCTTATTTATACATGGTTATACCGACGCCTCGGATTTACATGCGGAGCTGTGTCAATTCTTTGTTCCAAATAATTATAATCGCTCTAGAAAGCATAAATTGTTTAATGTCCCATTTTGTCGCACTGTAGCTCGATCCACCTCCCCTATACCGCGTATGCTTGCGATGCTCAACGCGCTCGTGGAGACCAACCATGGATTGGACTTGTTTGCTGATGAATGGAAGACGATAATGTTAGAATGTTTGTGGTTCTGTGAGAAGACAGAGTAAAAGGATTACTTAATTTAGTGTTAATGGCATAAGCTGTACTAAATGTAATAAATAAATAAATACTTTTTTGTAACACCTTATATCGTAGGACTAGTGGGAAGAAAAATTCCCATTAGTTCTACCGTAGAAATGTGTAGTCTGGTCTGTCAAGGTTGTGAAAACAAATGAAACCATTTAAAAATGTTGTTTTGCTTCATTAAATAATATCTTACAAATCGCATGTCTAATTTTTAGAATTGTGGGTTATGTTTTATCATCAAAATGATGAAAAAAAAAATAGTTTTCAAAATGTGCTATAAAGCACTTACTTAACTTTATGATCCATTCAGCCGAAATACGTACATTTCTGGAGATAAATGGAGATCTCCGCCAAGTATAATATCGCCACAACAACCTGTCCTATACTTCACACAACCTGTGGATTCCCATGACCTTTCTCGTGTTACTCGCATAACTTTCCTATATCTGGCCTACACACGCTGCGTATTTTGGTTGGGGCACGTGGTCGCCACTGGGCCTTTTGGCGCCATCAGTCTCCCGTTCTACGAATGTTATTTTCCACTTATATTTGTAAATGTACCGTACGTAACCTTGATTCTCTTGCGAATCTCTTTCTCAGGCATAGAAACTTCGTTGGCTGTGTGGTCGGTCTAATTGATTAGTCAAATTAAAATGTTTTATTGCCGAAATCATTAATTAAATATTCGGACGTTAGGAAAGTTTGCGTAACAATTTGTTATTATGACTAATGGCCGCTGTGGTCGACTTTATTGTTGCTAAGGGATATTGATCAATCGTAATCAATTCAATCACATCTTTAATAGATTGATTTATTTCTTCACACGCCTGTCTAAATTCATGACACGAGCCAACAGGCCCGAAGGCACCTACGAAGCCGATTCCTGTCCGCTTCCCGTCGGGAACAAGACACTCTACGTAGTGTCTACTGTAACCAAATAGTATACATGTCATAAACACATCTGTGGGTAACACATCACAGTCAGACATTTAATACATCATAGGATTGAAAACATTACAAAGGACCATTTTTCATGTCAACAAAGAATAGAATAGAATTATAATGATGTCATCTAGCCGATTTCGGCCACAGCGACTGCATTCGATGGCTTTCTAGGGAGGCTATCGAGTGCTTTGGTGTGCTGCTCTATCATGTGCTCACAAGTAAGTAGCTAGCATATCCAACGATGGGCGAAAAAATCCGAGCACAAAGCGGACATGCGGATTACATGACAGCGGAATAGAATAGAACAGAACAGAACAGAAGAGAAAAGAACAGAACAGAATATAATAGAATAGAATAGAATAGGTAAATAAGCCGGCACTCGGGTATCAGAATTCAGAGCTAAATTCGTAAAAGGTGCTGCGAGCCGCGAAGTCACGTGTGTTGTAGGTAGAGAACTAGGTAAGTCGAACATTTTCGAGTTACGACCGGCAGAAAAAGAAAGTATGTAGGAGAGAACGAGATAGAATGAGTAATGGTCATTAACATATTTGGTACCAACTAGATTTTTTTATTTTGCTGAATTATTATATGAGATAAAATCACTTTTCTTTTGTTTATTGTTCCTCTGCATTTTATTCTTCACAATAAATTATAAAAAAACAGATCAAGATGGCGCCAACGAACATTTTAATTTTTTTTTGTCATGAGTGTCATTGTCGGTCGTGGTTTTCGGGGTCGCTGATAATGAAAATGACGCCAGAATGGAAATTCAAGATGGCGCCGATGATAACTTTCGTTTTTTTTTCGTCATGGGTGTCATTTTCGTGGCTTTGGGGTCGCTGATAACTAACTGAGATCAAAATGAAAATTCAAGATGGCGTAGACGAAAATTTACGGTTTTTTCATCATGGGTGTTATTTTCATGGTTTTTGATTCGCTAGTAATGAAATAAATAAAAATAAAATATAAAACAATAATGTTTATTTAAATTACAGACACTGTTTTGGGATCGGAAGAAGCCAGGCACGGCTTCCGCTACTAACGATTTCAGTACCGCAGTCATATCAATAATTAGACAGATTAAAGATTAGACAAATTAGGAAGCAATGATATCATAGCCTCAATGTCGTCGTAGGTTTTATTCTTAAGCCAATCTATAGTCTAGTCACAGCCAATTTATAGCACAATTTCAGAGAATGGATGTGTAGCTCTAAGTTTAACAGGTTGTATAAGAGGGAAGATTGCCTTGCGTACTGCCTCTTGCCCCTCTTGCCAGAAACAGACCTAACTGGGACAGTTGGCAAACAGTACGTAAGAATCGATTGGGCCAATGATACGTAGACTTTCTGCAGGAGATTCTTAGAGGCAACGAGTCGCAATGTTTTAAAAGTCCATATTAATTTCCTAACCCTTTTCATGATTAATTACTGCATGGACAGGCGCTGGTCAATCACGATGCCCAGGTACTTAGTATAATGTACCCTGTCAATCTTTGTACATGAGCAGTCAGGAATTGGCACAGCAGTGGATCATAATTTGGAATTCGGGTGGTGGTTGCGTGTTTGTATACTTGGTGAAGCATATGTAGTTGGACTTGGAGGCATTGAGTGGTGGTTACGATTTAGCCAATCTGCAATCTTTGACAGGCCAGTTTTAGCTTACCTTATAACTTTTGCCCCAGTCTTATCAGCAAAGACTATGGCGGTATCATCCACGTATGAGAAGATGTGTCCCCCATCAATATTCATATTGCATAGATTATTGATGTAAATAAGGTACAATGTCGGACCAAGGACACTCCTCTGCCCGACGCCGTACGAAGTTGTTGCCTCTGAGCTAGTAAACTATCCTATTTCAACAGTTTGCTTGCGCTTATACAGGTAGGATTTAAATAGCTCGAGAGGGGCCCCCCTTATGCCGATATCTTCGAGCCTGTGCAGCAGTACGGGGACAGAAACTATGCCAAAGGCTTTTATGAGGTCAAGGAAAACTGCCAGACATTTGCTGCCCTTATCCACCTTGTCAACTATAGTAGTTGTTAGTGACAAAACCGCATCCTCAGTAGACCTTCCCTGCCGAAAACCAAACTGAGACGGCGACAGAATGTTATGCTTAGAAAGGTATTTAATTAAGCGTGAGTTTATTAGTCTTTGTAGGATTTCCGAGATAGATGGTGGCACTGAAATTGGCCTATAGTTTGAAGGGTCTAACCTGTCCCCACACTTGTACACGGGCGTTAATAGGGCTATTTCTAAGGTGTCCGGGAAAACTCCCTGCTCAAAGCAAAGGTTAGTCAAGGTTAGTCAAGTAAGTTAAGATTAGGACAATTTGTTCGTATGATGCTTTAAGAAATTTAACTGGAATGTTGTCCCAACCAGGGGGCACTGTCTAGTTTTAAGCCCATTAGTGAAGCCTGAACTTCGTAAGGGTCTGTGTCGAGTAGAACAAAAGATAAGGACGATGTAAAGTCAGATAAGGATGGGTCAGGATCGTTATTATTAACTGTAGAAGTCGGAGGTGGTGTGATATTATCCGCAAGAAGTTTTCCTATGTCAGAAAAAAAGCCATTCGTCCTGTTAATAGAGGCCTCCGGGGTTTTGGATAGGTCTAGGAGATCCAAGTTACTTGTTTGAGTAACATGAAAATGAGGTCTAAACGAAAATAAAGGGTGTAACAAGACCCTTAACGAAGCCGAAAGGCACTTGTTCTCCTCATTATTGCAATCATTTTTTTGTTCTAGACCATACCTGGGAACCTTTTAGTTACGGAGTTATTGGGGATCAAAGTTCCAACTTTTTCAGAAGTTTTTTTATAAATACATGTTTTTAATGTAAGATTTTTACTTAAAACACCTCCACGACCCCCGTACTATTCAATGCATCCATCAGCACAGTGTTTTGAGTGCGTTACATTGAGATTTACGGTAAAACGTGAATTTTGACCACAAAAAAAAAGTCGTTTCCCAGCAACAAGTTTTGCGTAAAGTTACTTAGTTTGATGTACAGAATGCTTGGTTCACGGCTTCGTGAAGGGTCTTGTTACACCCTGTATAAAAGCTACCTAAAAAAAAAACTTTTTTTTTCTTCGACTTCCCCTTACACAAAGACCCCTCGCCACTGCGAGCCAATAACCATTAGAACAGGTCAAAAATGTAGACTCTGGGGCGTCTAGGCTGTTACTGATAATTCCAATACAGATGGTTATAGAACGCTGGGCTTGTATTATTGGGTTTTTGCGTGTGGCCACCTAAGCCAGTCACCTTAGAAACAAAAAATCGCGTTCGGTTGCAAATTATTTCACTGTACTGATTTTTGGTATGTTACTAGTTACAAAAAGTTCAGTTCAGCGCAATTATTTGCCTTCCACGATATTTTAAATGGCCTTCACGAGACCAAAAGAGGAAAGACTTTTATTCTTAATTTAGTTTTCGTCGTCATAGCTTCACAAATTTACCGTTATAGGTAAACCAGTATTGAATATTCCCGTATCCATTCCGTATCAGTGAACTTTCAATATAAGAGGTCATGACCAATAAGAACGAAGAATGCCTTTATGTGCCTCTGTTAATCAATGTTATGACACAATGTGTTCGTACAAACTCGTTAAAAGCTACTTTACATATTATGTGATATTTACCTATCTGTTAAAAATGGTAGGCTACGAACATAATATCACACTTGTAATATCGCCGAATTATAGAGGTGTAGCTATAGATACACTCTTACGTTACCGGTTATGATTAAAGGGGAAGCCCGCGAAATTCAAATTTTCTTACGTATTTTACAACTTGCAGGTCAGTGCCAGGTTATATAAGAATGAAGGAAATGAAAAATATTTAGTGGTTGCATCACATATGTGATGAGGATCAACATAAAAAACATAAAAATCAACATAAAAAATTTAAAAAAAAAAATGTGATGAGGTGAACGTGTGATGTTGTGTGGTGGGTGCGTGTGTGGTGTGTGATGTTTATTAAAATATGATTCGCGATGGTAAACCCGGCTTTACCCGCGCTTTATTTCGCGGGTTATCTCGGCGCTTCCACATTAAGTCCTACATGACAGGAGTCAGGGTCAGGAGTCAACTTCTGATGATAAATCTCAATAGCACTGACCGACGCTGTAAATGCTAGCGCTCAGCATTCTGGGTAATGCTGAGCGCTAGCATTTACAGTCGCTAGACCAACGAGGCAGTTAGACTATTAGTCAGAAAACCTGCAAAAAATATTCTTCTCTTTAATTTAATCTTTGAAGATTTCGAAATATTTATACATCCAATAAGTATCGATATAAAGACAAAAATTGCAGCAGGTCTAGATTAGAAACAAATGAGGGTTAAGAGCATATTTGTTATAAATAGAGTATTAGGCAAGGCTAATTTACATCAGCGTCTGCGTTACTTTGCCCAACTATGTTGGAGTCGGCTTCCAATATAAGTGTATGCAGCTGAATACCAATATTTTACATGGAGCGACGATAATAGCCTATATTGTGACCAAGTTGTTTGACAGCTTGCTTAATGATGCTGATGCGGCTGCCTCGCTATTGTAGTGCGTCTGTTGTATTTGCGAAGTCGCGAACGGACGGCTTCTATGCGATTGTACAAGAGGCAGAGGCGTATTTAAAGATTTGGCGCCCCGGGCAAGTTAGCTTTGGGCTGCAAAGCTCATTCGTTTAAGAAAAAAACCTGCTATGTGGTGTGAAATAATAAATGAAAAAAAAAATCTCCTTCGCGAGTCTCATCATCACGTTTCTTCCTTTTGACAACTCTTTTTTGGTTTGATTGTGGTTTCGTTTTACCCGTTTCTTCGAAATCGCCAAAACTATCTCTTTTATTTTGAATGAACTTAGGTAATTAAAGAGTCATAAAGGTCAGAAACGACCTCCAGGGCCGAGTCAACCCTTTGCAGAACTTTTGAAGCTATTAAATTGCTTCAAAATAACTCCCCAAAATTCTGACAAGGTGGCCGTTTCCAGGGAAGTCAACTGTAGAATCAACCCTGCAGCTTCATTTCTGACCAAAGCTATTTGGTTGCTAGAGTCACCTTTTATGGCTACAGGGGCAATTCTAGTCTTTGTTAAGACTGGAACAAGCATCGTCCCTAGCTGACCGGACATGGCCGGTTATAGCCATCTCGTCTGGGATAAGCTTTTCAAAGTGACCTTTTCGGGCGCCGTCAAAACATCTTGCAGCAGTTTTGCGCGCTCCGTTGACAGTGTAAAAACTACGTACGGATTCTGCAGCAACCCGAAAAGCTTTGTAGATTCTAGGCAACATTCAGCTACCGATGTACCGACGGGGTTTAACGAATGTGCCGAGCAAGGCAAGTATATGTCGCATATTGGCATTTTTCTTTGATCTTGGCCTGGAGGCCATTATACTGGCCAGACATGTTACTAGCATTGTCATAGGATTGACCTCTGCAATTTTTCATGTTAATATTCAGAGTTTTGAAAATCTCCGTTACGCTCAGCAAAGCAACATCGCCCTTCGTGACCTGTGTTAGGTAGAAAACATATAAATCGTTGAACTGAATTTTGACCAGGACCTGATTATACTTGTTTGGTTTCAAATTAAAGCATATTACCTATGTTTTAATTTGTCTCAGTGAAAACTTATCTACCAGTGCATAGTTTTAGTTTAATACATGATTAGGAACTTTGCGGTTTGTGGTTGAATTACTTTTTACTGAAATGGATGCGAATAGAAGAAAACTGAGCGGGCACGCATATCAAAGAAAAGTTATAATAATTAGGATTAAATATTGCTCGCAAAAATTACCTCCCGTAATATAATTTGCTACTAAAACTAAACCTGCTTCGTAACTGTAAATTAAAAAAAATAGTAAAAAATATATAGTGAGAACTTTGAATTATTTAAGGCCTGGTCAGACCAGATGCGTGGCGTGACGTACACGTGTACACGCGCGTGGTGACGCGCGTGAACCCCTGACAGGCCGGGTTACGCATATGCGTACGCTTACGCTTACGCATACGTGGTACGCACGCAACGCACCGGTCCTTTGCGTACCCAGCAATTCTTGTGCACGATGTCTGAAGAAGATTGGGTAAATGGACCAAGTAGTTCATCTGATGAAGAAGAAGCAATATTACTGTTATTGTGACAGAATATTCCTGGGTGTGCCAAAAAACAATGGGTTCAAGTTTTATATGACATATTTTTGACTCTTTGTTTTTTGTGTTGTACAAACAATTAGTTTTTCTTTAATTTCATTATTCATCATTAAAACCGAAACAAAACATCACTTACTATCGGTAAAACTTGGAAACAAATACAACTGAATGCGTAAGTCACGCGCGTAGTCACGCGCAGCAAAGATACGTGCGTGTTCAAACTTGTTCGGTGTGACGTCCAATACGGAATGCCATTGACTACAACGTCATCACTGCACGCATCAATGTGACGTTGCTGTTCCGCTCTGCGTAGGTACGCAGCAAGTTTGACACATGTCAGCTGCAATGCGTAGCGTTACGCATGTAGTCTACGCGCACGTGTACGTCACGCAAGCGGTGTGCCATGTCTCTATAAAGTTCCATATATTACAACGTCATGGTACGTGCACGTGCACATGCACGTCTACGTGTACGGATCCGGTGTGTTTCGGCCTTTATCCTACATAACTTCCGCCATCTTATTTTGTTTTCAAAAGCGTCATTTGTTTAAGCCATCAACATTACAATCTTCGCCATCAGCACAACTTTAATAGGTTATACTTTGGAAATGTGACGTTTTAGAAGATTTTGTTTCATACAATACTTGTTTGTATTGATACCAGATGTAGATTGATTCTGGTTTTATGTGTGGCTAACAAAATTTAAAATGTCCTGATTGCTATCAGTGGACAAATTCTAATTCGACAAATCCTAACCTAACCGTAGGTTATTTTTAATAAGTTCTCTAATTTTCTTGGTTATTTATTCGGATATGTCATCATCATCATAGATAGCCTAGGCAGCAGGATATAGATCTCTATAGTCACATATCAACATCCTACGATATGTTATTTATAAATAAAGGAATACGTTTCTACGCGTTGTTCCGTGCTTTAAAATTATGCGTTTAGACCACTTGCTTTTGTGCAACGATCAGGCGCAAGTGCAGCTAACTAAGTGGAGAAGGTGCTTACTATTTGGTTCACGTTGTTGGGTTTTACGTTCAAAGAGCTGACCTTAGTAAACAGTCTATTATTTAAACCATTTTAGAAAGATTAAATGCCCTGTTAAACTGGTTAGGAATTCTGAATCTCTGTGTACAGTTTGTAAAAGGGCCCATCACAAAGCCGCCAACCAAGAAAATAAGAATTCAAGAAAATTATTTGGTGTGAAACATGACGGTTTACCCTAGCGCCCAGTGCAGTAAAATAAATGTGTGATAAAGTTGGCACTGTCACCCTCAATATATTCGTAACTAGTGACCCGCCCCGGCTTTGCACGGGTGCAACGTTAATATATAAACCTACCTCTTAAATCACTCTAGCTATTAAAAAAAACCGCATGATTTCCGATGCGTAGTTTTAAAGATCTAAGCATACATAGGGACAGACAGCCGGAAGCGACTTTGTTTTTTACTATGTAGTGATTAGAAGGTTTCCATGTATGGTCCACTACACAGAAATGTTCGCACTATCGAGTAGAACAAATGCCTTTCGGCTTCATAAAGGGTGTTTTTAAACCAGTTAAGTTGCTTGTAGACCTAGATTTAGGATGGATTCTTGGATTTAGGTTTTGTGGTTCGAAATTGTGGAGTTTTAATACAAACTTTTACGTTATGAGTTTAGCGTTCATGGACCGATTGTTGATGGAGCAGCTATCTTCTTGTGGAGAGCACGCGCGTGTCGACAAGCATAACGAGAGACGTCCTAGACATAGCCGGACCAAAGACCTAAAAAGTGTTTGAAGACGGAAGATAAGGTGTTAGGGCACAGCTTGGGAGAGGCCTAAATCTGTGTCTGGAAGAGATCGCTGGGAGCGATAAGACCGCCATTGTAACCATAGAATTATAATTGTATTCTATTTTATGTGTAGCAGTAGAATGCGAGTTGATAATCATTGAGTGACGAACTGAAGTCCATGTAGGTGTCTTCATCTGTAGACGTAAATGCCAATATCCTCCATTTGCGGCTACAACAGAATTCCCTATTCTGGTATAGTTCCTGTTAAAGCAAGACAAAATTCAAACTCCTATATATGAAATGAAGATGCTTAAATAAGAACAATTCGATTCGTTAACCGGTGTGCGTGTATGACCACTTGGCGAAAGGATTATGTGAGGATCTGTAGACCCTGCCTACCCGTCTGTTTATGTATGTATCTATGATTCGCTACAATGTGGCCAGAGCTTTACGCCATATACAGGGTGAATTTCCCAAGTGGCCGTGGATGGCCAAATCCGAAACTACGAGGAATAGCGAAAAATGCTCAAAAGAGTCTCTAGCTCGATTTTGATGGAAACTAAATCGAAAATGACTTCCCAGAATTTGATTCTTAATGGCGACGCTATTGAATGGTGTAATAAATTAATAATACAGTGTGTGTTTGTTTTTTAAAAAAAAAAACAATATTCCTGAATTTCCAAAAATGATCCCATCCTCAAGAAAATGATCTCATCCTGATTTTTCAAAAAGCCAATGATGCAGTTTTAGATTTGGATTTGTGCCCGGTTGATGGCAATAGGCTCGCTCCCTATTACACGAGACTTAAACATAACTGGCGAAATGTGGGTGTACTATGGTACTTCTCTGTCTAACCCTTCCGGGAAATACAGGCGTGATTATAATTATGCTATGTTAAATATGTGCCTCTCATTACTCAAGACGCATATTATTCATTTAAATGGGACAGTGTCTGATATAATTTTTTTCTTATAGTATTTTTTTTTCTTTTAAGTGTATACAATATTTATAATAAGTCCAAATATTAGTTCCAGGATCATAATGACCCTTGTTTATGTATTGTATTTGTGTTGTTACTAGCTAGTTTTAAATACTTTGAATTGTAATCTGTGGAGAACGTAGTGGGTAGCATAATTGTTTTAAAATGTTATATTTAAGGGCATTACATTGCCCAATGACCTTGAGCATGCTGCCCCGTACTAACTTACGACGAAACGGCGAGAGAGAGATGGACGAGTGCGGCAGTGACATAGTGCTTTTCGCGAAATTTCCGATTTTTATAATATATTTTAAAATATTAAAAGAAATATGAGAAAAAAATCATTACACATTGTTAAATACGTCATTACGTATTTTTTGGTATAAAATTCATGCCGAGTTATTGAGCCGTTATAGAGAAAATTTTCAATTTAGGTTGAAAAAGGACCTATTTGTTACGATTTTTCGATAAAATTTGAGTTAGTTTATTAAAATTTTAAACAATACAATGTATTTGTGATGACCTTTACTTTAACATATATTTTTTATATTGAAAACGCACAAAAGGATTCATCTACAAACTTCTTTAAACACATCATGCTCAAGGTCATTGGGCAATGTAATGCCCTTAAGATAGTATGACTAATTGTTATTGTGCTACTGTTTGTTTTTCCTTAAATAAATAAATAATATAGATATTCTCAAAATAATTATAATAAAATATACCTTAGGAATACATTGTATTAAAAGCCATTGAATATGAATTAAACAGGTTTGCGTTTATTCGAAATTTTCTTTCACTTTTACTTACAACGTATTCATAGACCTGCAATAATACCGTTCATGTCCTTTTTAGTTGAGTTAGTTAGTTTAAATAGTTTATGAACCTTATTCCTCTAAGAGTTATGTAATGTCTTACAGCCACATTCATAGTTGATTCATGTATCAATAACATAGGACAATGGTTTATTAAACGATTTATCAATGCGTATAGATAAATACATGAAGCCCTTGATATATTTCTTAAATATGATACTATTATGTTCAATAAATAAAACTTATCACAATAAATAATAGTGTAATGTCATAATTAGTGTTTAATATCGCATCTTAGTACTTCTTATTCAACACCAATATGTATGGGTGATAAAAAGACGGGATATGAAATATTCTTTGGTAGATTAGGCAACGGTTGTAGGGACCCTCTGTCTGGGCGCAATCTTCAGCCTAAAGCCGTCAGTCCTCTTCAGGATAATGTCAGCCTGCAGTTTGAACTGGTCTTCAGTCACATCGGAGGTCACCTTGTAGTTACGAAGGACTGTAGATAGCAGAATCTTCAGCTTCAAGATGGCGTATTTGCGGCCTGAAAATTGTACATTGGTAATGTTAACTACATTATTATTATAAGGAGATGTTGATATATTGAAGAGTATATTGCAGTATCTTCGGTGAACAAGTCTTCATGTTGTGTGACATAAATACTGTGTTCACCGAAGGGATAAGGAGTACCTGTAATACAGTCACATTTAGCATTTTTAGTTATTATGTCCCAAATAGGGGTGACTGGAATTAGAAATTTCTCTGTAGCGGCTACAGAGTCTGGGATTTGTGCCCGGTTGATGGCAACAGGTACACCTCTGGTCCTCTGCCTAACCTTTTGGGGATTATTACTTTGTTTTTAAATTGTTGATAGTTATAATCTTTTACTCTGGACGCTCTTAATGTGCACGTATTTCTACATTGTTCTCACATACATCGTGTAACAGAAAGGGTATAATCATATGGAATACTGTGGTACGGACCATCAAACTGAACAACTTTCTCTATGGGACCACCATCGAAATCGTAAAAAAATAATCAGCTGTCCTATACAAAATTTCAATACCTACTCGACCCAAATGTATGGGACAGCTGATTATTTTTTTACGATTTCGATGGTGGTCCCATAGAGAAAGTTGTTCAGTTTGATGGTCCGTACCACAGTATTCCATATGATTATACCCTTTCTGTTACACGCTGTATATGTACAATCTCAACATGAATGATGTAACCAAAATCTTGTACTTTGATTGAAAAGAGTGTCCATGGAGTTTCTTACCTATTTTTCTCCATAGAGTGGAATGGGCAACTACAGTACTTTCACAAGTTATTATGTCTTGTGTCTGTGACTGTAGCATCGCCTTTGTTTTTCTAACATTCAAAAGTGCCAGTTAAGGTCTAATTGAAATAAATGCTTTGAGTTTGAGTTTGAATACAGACGTGATGTTATGTTATAGGGGCGAGCAATAGTGCCAAGAACCGAGTAAAAACCAGATACCTGGCTGTTACTACAAAAATTCTGATGAAAATCCCCGATAACACTTTACCCTAATTGAAAATCGCAGCCAGGACCTCGACCTAGTGCTTGCGACTATTACAAACTAACTAATAAAATAAAAATACACAAGACATAGGGACAGGTGAGACAGTTGTTGGAACTAAGTATACAACTGTTTCTTTAATAGCAATTTTAAGCGTACTAACCGACACAGCTCCTGGGTCCAGCACTGAACGGAATGTAGCTGTAGTAGTGCCTGTTCGAGGTGTTCTCTGGCAAGAAGTTGTCAGGGTTGAAGGTCTCAGGGTCCTTGTAGTATTCAGGGTTGCGGTGGACCTTGAAGGTACCAACCACGATGGTGGCGCCAGCGGGCAGGACATAGCCTTTGGTGGCTGAAAATAATATGTTGCAATACTAATGATTGAATTTAAAGACCAGTGACGCAATTACTTGACCCTGTAATCGAATTCAATTTCACTGTACAATTTATACAGTCCATCTAAGGTTAAATGATAATGACGTCAGTAAATCCATAGATTTACGTCATTTGAATTCGACTATTAGTTAATCTATAAGAGTTGTTTAACTAAATTCGTGGATGGACGTCATTTCTATTGTCATAAACGAATTAGCTTCTTCCTTGTGGCCCATAATTGTAACCGTGTAACTTATGGAATTTGCCAAGACTACGCACGCTCAGTTGTGTCCTTCTGTTTGTTAAAAACAAAAAACTGCGAACGCCAAAACGTATGCTACGGCATTTCCTCGTTGGCCACTCACTAAAATGTCATTGCAGTTTCATTGCTGAATGTAGGCATCCTAAGTAGTACCAGGACCACCCTTTCAATGAAAGACGACGACAATCCTATATTTTCTAGATTCTATTAAATATGAACAGACGACCACAACCGGTTGCTGAAATAAACAGGATAGAAGCAATAGTATCATAAGACTCACCGATTTTAACGTCACAGTTAAGTTTCCTAGCGATGATGGGTACTGGTGGGTACATCCTGAGGGACTCAAGGATTACTCTCTCGAGGTACTTCATCTTCAGGGTATCATTGAAGTTGGCAGGCCTATCAGAGTCGCCAAAGATCTCGTGCAGCTCGTTGTAGACCCTCTGTTGGATCTCCTTGTGGACACCGAGGAGGCAGAGTACGAAGCTGGAACCAGCGGCGGTGGTGTCGTGACCCTAGAAATTAATATTTCACGATGATGTTATATCTAAATTGCCTAGTATTTTTGGCTTCTAGAATAAATTAGTATAATACATGAGCCACTACCTCCTGATCCTTTCAACCTAGCTTCGTTCAGCCTAGACTGGTCCAAAGGCTACGGTCGACTGACTATAAGACCAAAAAACCTGCACCTCCTGTTCCGAGACGCATCTGCATCTCACAGATTATTAAAATCGTTCAGATGTGTTACATATAGATAAATCTGTTTAAATAATTAAATTTAATTGACTAGTTACTACTAAATTTGCATAATGACGTCTATTTCTGCAGCATTTAATTGATGAAGATCTTTAAAAGTTAATTACCTCGAACATGATGGTGTCGACTTCCTCTTTGATTTCGTGGTCACTGATGTTGTTTGTTCCGTTTTGGGATGATTCGATCATCAAGTCCAAGAAAGCAAGACGTTTCTTCTCACCTGGGGATAAAAAGAGATAATTGAAAATCGTTTCAAGATAGAAATTGTCCGTATCCCGCTCTGAATTTAATGGTACCTGAATATAGTGTAAAATTATAAAAAACATATTATATTTATATTTACCAATGTCATTTTCATCATTGAAGTCCAAGTCATCGCGGTATCCCTTGAACACATCCTCAGAGAGAGTTTTGTCATTGTTGGCCAAAACATTGTCGCCGTCATCAGGACCCTTGGTGAGCTCTTCAATTGTTAGTGGAATCACACCCTTGGATTTGTTTTCAAGATACGTTTCTTTCTTATTCTTGAGAACCTACACAAACAAAAAAGAATTGGAAATCAATATTATTGATTTTAAAAGATAAAGCTATGAAGATTTTAAAGCTATTAATAGGCCCGCACCTAGGTACATGTGACATTTAGTAGGAGAATGCAAATAATCTATTTTGTTCTATTCTAGTCTCTAAAATATTGAATTAAAAATAGACCAATCTTTAATAAACCATTTAGATTACATATTTTAATACAAATTATCTTGAATGTGTTTCAAAATTTAGGTAAGCTGGTAGATTATTATGGTAGATTTAGTTACCTTGTTGGTAAGTCCGTGAATAATGTTCAGGAGTTTCTTCTGTTGGTTGAAGAAAGGTGTTAAATTAAAGATGCTGTCAAATCGGAGCCATAATTTGTAGTGCCTCTGGTGGATAATGTCGCACATCCTGAAACAGTCAATGATTATTACGATATTAGTTTCTATGCTACTAAAAATGCTTAGTTGCATGTAAAAGGTTATTGGTAGGAATCCTATGGGGATCATTAATTAAATAATTATGTATCAATTTAATTGAGAGAGTTAAAAGATAAATATTTTGCAATTTGATAAATAATTAGGTACAGACGCCAGCACATCAAGCTATCCAAAACTGACGAATTTTACCAATCAACTTTGAACCTAGTGCTTCAGTAATGAAGTTGAAAACCTATTACAGAAATTTGACAGATTGTAGTAGCTTGATGTGCTGGCGTTTGTACAACAACATGTTTAGTCGTATTAAACTTGTTTGAGCTTTTAAAGCATTCGTGCTTCAAGCCAGCAGTTTTGAAAATTTTAAATCTTCGAAGGGTTAGGCAAGTTGTTCCTATTAGTACACCCACATTTCACCAGTTATGTTTTAAATCCCTTGTAAAAGGGGGCAAGCCTATTGTCATCAGCCGAGCACAAATCCAGAATCCGTGGCTACTACTGAGAGATTCCTGCTGGAAAAATTTGCCCGACCCGGGAATCGAATATAATGCTCAACAGTCGCGTTTGGCACTCAACCAACGAGGCAGTTGTGAAATAATAAAGTAGCCTAATAATAAAGATAAACTAAGGTACGATCTTGCATGACGAGAACCTCGTGAAAGCTGAGGAAGAGAAACAAATGAAATATCTCAACTTGCCACACGAGGTTGTCGACATGTGGAATGTGAACTCGGCTATCATTGTGCCGATTGTTGTGACGGCCATTGGCCTTATGGCCAAGAGCCTCGATGACCATCTTTCGAGGCTCTTGGCCTTATTGCGGTTGGATCAAGGGCCTGACTCAGAAGGCAGTAATCCTCGATACGGCTCGCATTGTGAGGGGGTTCCTGTCTCTGGAGCCCTAACCGCCGGTAGTTTGGACCTTGCTCCTGACACCGGCAGACCATTGTTTTTTTATATTACAAGCTTTTATTTAGTTTCACCTGCCCCGTTGTCTGCCTGTTCCGGATTCTTGCAAGTTAAATTTGACACACTTTCTGATTTCCGATTGGGCTGAAATTTTGCACGCATATGTATATCACGTGACAATGCAATGTTATGATGACATGAAGCTGATTTGATGTTGGAACTGGAAGGTGGCCATAGGAACTCCGTTATAAAACGACATAACCCCAACGAATTTGGGCTCTTATGATTTGTTTTGACGAGTACTTCGGTCGTAAATGGTTTCCAGGGCTGATGATGGAGCTGGGAGGTGGCCATAGGAAGTCCGTTGTAAAACGACATAACCCCATCGAGTTTGGGCGCGTTTAATTCGTCTTGACGAGTACTTTGGTCCTAAATGGTATCCAGGGTCTGATGATGGAGCTGGAAGGTGGCCATAGGAAATCCGTTGTAAAACGACACTTCTCCCATCGAGGTTGGACTCGTTTGATTCATTTTGAGTCTTAAAGAGTACTTTGGTCCTAAATGGTAACCAGGTGCCGATGCCGACGCCAATGCCGTCATTACTGACGGCTTCACGTAATACAGCCTAAATCTGTTCAATTTTCTTCTAAATTTAATCACGGCTCAGCTGAAAGAAGTATGCTGTCGTTTGTTTTGTCTTGGGCTTCAACTGTGCACAAAATACTGGGAACTACTGCAGATCATGCGGTTATTTATCTTGGCTCCAAATTGTTTACTGCAGGTCAGCCTGACGTGGCCTTGAGTTAGGTCTTTAGAAGGTCTTCAAAGAAGAACTAGGCAGCCCCTAGTTGACTTCGAAGAAACCTTGTAATGTTGATGAATTCAACGAAATGGATAGAATGAGAAAATGCTAATGCTAATTAAATAGATGTAAGTTGGTTAAACAAAAAAATATAAATGGCATAAGACTTTAAACAAAACATCACATATGTGTGCGTACTACGTATTACTATAGGCTACGGAAAAACGCCGCTACGCGCTATGAACTATGCCGTAGTAAATCCCGAATCATAAATTCTAAAAGTTTAAAATAAAAATGAAAAGAAAAATGTTTTTAAAACAAGATTCTTAAAAAAAAAATGAAAACGCTTTGCATTTTGACGGCAAGATAAATAAAGAACGTGAAACGCCCTTTTAATTTTTATCAGAATCAAAATATTTTTAACTTTTTAGGTCTTTTTATTAACAAGTAACAGAAGATTGTTTTTTTTTTTAATATTTTTTTTATAGAGTTATAAAATAAATATATATAAGTGTAGATAAATAAATAAAGGAGAAGATAAACTAAAACTCACTTCATGACAGCCATAGCATAATCAAATCCAGATTCATCTTGAGTCTTCCTAGTAATTCCCATTGCAGTTTCTGTAATCATTCATTAAATATTCATTTCATTGTTACCTACTGTTATTTACTACAAGTCATGCTTACCAGGTAATATAATTTAAAAGTCAAATAGTTTATAATTATAGAATAACTTTTGAAAAGCAAGTAAAAGTTGAAGAGGGCTATTAATTTGAATAATTATGTAAGTTTATGGCTGCGTCGGTAATGAACAGTGATCGGAATAGGTAGAGCTAATGTACATGTAAAGTTCAAGCAAGGAACAGAAACGAAAAGTGTTCCGAAGGACAAAATTTTTTTTTCCGAATATTTTTTCAACTGGTCAATTTCAAAACGTCATGAAATCCACGATTTATAAAGAAAGTACATAATAGGAAAGTAAGTTCTTTGGAGAAAGGTTGCATTCAGGGCTAAGATATCTTGGGACATAAAAAAA
This sequence comes from Eugnorisma glareosa, assembly GCA_947578425.1. NCBI lineage: Eukaryota > Metazoa > Arthropoda > Insecta > Lepidoptera > Noctuidae > Eugnorisma > Eugnorisma glareosa. Next base: position 14,275,235 of record OX387970.1, on the reverse strand, counting down.
TAATATTTGTAATGAGTCTGCTATGTTCTGATTTTGTGATTAGTTTCTGGGTTGGATATATTAAACGCAAAAATAGCTCTATTAGTCTGTTTGTTACTTTTTCACGTCTTAAAGGCTGAACGAATTTCGATAAAATTACACATCGCACACAAGTACAACAGGTCTTACGAGATAGGATACTTTTTTATCTCGACATTTTACCACACGAAATATTCCCGGACTCCACGAGTAAAACGCTTATCAAAAAATTATCAAAAATATCGAATTAGCTTAACTTCAAAGTTTTGTTTACGGTATTAGGTACTTCAATAATCTCCAATTGGTTTGAGGAGTTACTGCGTTTAAGCCATCTCCGTCAATCGTGTAAAGTTAACAAACACTTTCTATTTAACAATAGATTATGGATAATCTTACCAAGTAGAATATCAACAGTGACACCAGACATGTAGTCATGGACATCGAACTCCTTGCCGATCTCTGGGCGCATCTTCTCCACCACATTCTTACTGTTCTGGTTGAAGATGCTCACGAAAGACTTCAGGATGTTGATATGGAATGTGGGGGCGATCATCTTCCTGTGGGAGCGCCATTTGTCACCTAAAATGGTAAAATGAATTTAGTCGGGAGACCAGAGTTCAAAGATTTTTAAATTCAATGGTGGTACTCGTATTTCGATGGATGGAAAGGAGGTGCCTGATGAGGTGACAAGTGACGAGTAATAAAGAAATATGGAAGAAGAAGAAATGCTGACTGACCCTAAATACATTGGGTTAAGGGCAGGAGAATGATTATGGTGTTACTCGTATTGAATCTAGAAGAAAGAAGAAAACTTGAGGAGTCAAATCTAAATATATTGGGATAGCCAAAAGAGTGATGTAAATATAATCATTTGTCACAGTTTTTTTTTGCCAGCCTATTTCGTGTCCCACTGCTAGACAAGGCCTCCCCTTTCTCTTTCCCCACCTCTCTATCCTGTGAGATCTCTAGCCAAGTCAAATTATCATAACCCACGTGTCCTTATTATAAAGACCCTTAACGAAGCAGAAAGGCACTTGTTCTCATCGTCATTGCGATCATTTTTTTGTTCTAGACAATACCTCTAGTTACGGAGATATTGGGGGTCAAAGTTCCAACTTTTCCACAAGTGTAAAAAAAAAAAAAATACGACCCGTACTATTCAATCCATCCATCAGCACAATGTTTTGATTGCGTTCCATTAAGTCCTACTGTAAAACGTGATTTTTTACCCCAAAAAAAAGTCGTTTTGCCAGTAATAGTTTTTGCGTAAAGTTATTTAGTTCGATGTACATAATGCTTGGTTGACGGCTTCGTGAAGGGTCCTGTTACACCTTGTATTTAGGCAACAAGTCTTTTCCACACACCTCTGTTCGCATTCCAATAACCTTTTTAATATTTGAGATTTTGATAACTGGAAACCACGTATACCTGTACTAATAAGAAGACCTTCTCCGAGCCAGGGCTTGAAGAATTTGTACTCTGTAGCTTTGTCGATGTGGACATTGCTGTTGAGGATGACTTCTACGTCGTTGGGGTCTGTCAGGAAGACGATCAGGTTTGATCCCAACCACACTCTGACGACGCTGCCGAACTTCTCTCCGTACTCCAGGCCAAGTTGAACCAGTTCTGAAATTAGAAAATGAGTTAAAGACAGTTCTGGAACATCGACAAGGGCTTTGGGGTCTAGTGTATTCATTAATTCATTCCATTCTCTCTCATGAAGAGGAGGTTTGTTTTTGTTCCAGCAGTTCCACGTTAAAGGGTGGTTAGAGTGGTAAGGTTGTATTACTAACACTAGTTATAAGTTATTATATTACTAACAAATTGGATCCTAGTTATCTTAAATGAAAGCTTATTGTATTGTTTGTATTGTATTAGTTTATACACTGAGAAAACTATTTCTTTGCGATTCGTGCCTAAAACCAAAACAGAACAAATTGGGCATTCGCAATACAGTAAATCTGATTGAAGTCAAATAAAAACACAAGATAAATAATAAAAAAATACTGGGCTTATGTGCATTTAAAATCGTATAACTTTTGAAGTTGTTCTTACCCACAAGGTTCACTTTAGTTCCATCTGTCGGACTATGCAATCAAATCACGTGGACAGTCCCAAAATGTTAAAAACATGAATACAAATACAAACGGTACTACTCAATCTTACCACTGGGTTTTTTCCTCAGCACTAGAAGAGCATTTCCCAAAAATGGTATAGCAGCTGGTCCTGGGATCTTCTCTGCGAATTTGACCATGCGTGATTTCTGCTGCCATCTGTATAGGACCCAGATGCTGGATGCGAGAAGCAGGAGGGGGTAGAAGATCAGTCTTGTGTTGTAGCTCGGCACCTCGGTCTCATCGACCAACGTCGTCATTGTGCTGGAATTGTGCAATTTTTGTTATAATTAGTCTAGTCTAGTCATCCTCCAACAGTTTCTTGGATTTGAATCATGCGAATGACATAACTGTTCAGGTAGCAGCTTTCTTGTTGAACAAAATGCCAAAATTGGTGTCTATGTAACTATAGAAATACAGTTGGAGAAAATTACATAGGTAGTAGAAAATTTTGTATGGCTGTCAACCTTAAATTAGTTTAACACGGTTTTTTAACATGGTGGTGTGTTTAAACTACGGGTTGTAGAGCAAAGTGGTCCAAGGAACCATAGCCTTGATTTTGTGGGAGACTAAAGCCGCAGTTTTAGCTTTTAGCTATTTTATTGGTAAGTCAGAAGTAGTGTTAGAGGAATTTATGAAAGTGTTGTTCTTTCTTTTATTTTCATTTCAAATTTTGCTTTGCTTTGTTATTTTGTATATATTAAAATGTTTTATAATTGTCTCTTCTATTTTATAATTTTAGTTACTGTAATTGGTTTTAAACACAACCGTTGTAATTACATAAATTGAAAAACCCTTTGCAGAGCAGCATCGTACAGGTTTTTTATTTACAAAAACAGCACCCAGTATTACTACACTAATCGTGTAGTTGGCAAGGGTCCAATGCCGGCCACATTTTGGTCTTTGAGTGGTATAGTCAATCGACAGAAAAAGAAAAAACAAGCAGTTCTTGTATATTTGAATGTCCACTTTTGCATATACGAGTCATTTGCAACTTTATTATTTATTAATACTGCTACTACTTATACTACTTAATTATTACTTGGCAATTGCTTTATGATACAAATAACAGCAATTAATGATAAAGGATTAAACCCTGCGCAATATAATGGGTGTAAAAATACCCTTTACGAAGTCGAAAGGCAATTGTTTTCCACGTCGTTGCGATGATTTTTTTGCTCTACCTGTGAATCTTCTAGGTACGGAGATATTGGGGGTCAAAGTTCCAACTTTTTCACAAGTATTTTTAAATTTTAAATACATGTTTCTAATGTTATAACTTTACTTTAAATATCCCCACAACCCCCGTACTATTCAATGCATCCATCAGCAAAATGTTTGAGTGCATTACATTGAGTCCTACAGTAAAATGTGATTTTTCACCCCAAAAAGAAAGTCATTTCACAGGAAAAAAATTGCGTAAAATTACTTAGTTTGATGTAGAGAATGCTTGGTTGATGGCTTCCTGAAGGATTCGTTTACACCTTGTGTATAATTAAAACTAATTTATTTTTTTATTTTATTATTTCACACAAAAATACTATTTAAGCCAATGAGCATTCACGAAAATTTATTAAAAATTGTGTACGCTGAAGAACATAACTAAGGCCAATTATTGCTGAATTAACTACAATTTATGTACTTCTTGTAATAACTCGCTAAACCGCAACACAGACAAAGCACTATAATAAAAAAACTAGAACACGTTCGAAAATAAACAAAAGAAAAAAACCGTTTAATAAAAGTAATTTCATTTCTAAAGCTTAAAACTCGGATGAAATGTTTTCACGATTGATCAAATATAAATATTATATTAATTTTTATACTGTCACTTACATGTATTTTTTTTTAAATTTATTTCTAGGAGTATCAGTCAAACTTATCACCCTGTAGTCCAGTCACAATTAACCTTTTTACAAAACAAAACATTTTATATATAAGCACGGATCACATGAGTTACGCATGGCCACCGCATTATATTAATACTGATTATGTTTGTTAATTAATGTCTTTCACTATTGTATATTCTGAATAATTAATCAATAGTTATTCACAAGAAAAATTCTACGTTTAAATTTTGCCGCTTTTGTATTGATTATTATATAATAGTTTAGGCCTGGACTCTTTATTATGTGTATATTATATTTGTTACTAGCTGTTGCCCGCGACTTTCGACCACGTGAAATTATAATAAACATATTACTTCCCTTAATTGAATCTAGATTTTGTTATCAATTTGATGGTTTTTTTTTGCACGGAACCCTAATGCTTCTAAAATAAAAGTAGCCTTAGTTACTCCTTGTAACATCAGATATCTGCCAATAACAGTCCCGTCAAATTCGGTTTTTATTTACAACACCGTTTTTATAGAATACTTTCATAAATATATGGAATATTGATGCAGTTAAAACAGTAGATAATGTAACATTAGTTACTTTATTTTTATATTGTAGGTAAATTGTGTTTTTTGTATTTATTTTGTGTTTCGTAACTTGTGATTGTAATATGGGAGAACCTGAAATAAATGGAATTAATTTTAATTTAATTTTTAAAACTTAGCCAGAGGCGATTGGTGTACATCTGCATCCAGTTAAGCAGGACGCCGTCTCTAACTCAGTCTGAAATAGGCGAGGTAGATAATGACAAGAAAATTTTAAAACCACTAGTAACAATCTGGCATTCCAGATCAATTTTTTAGTGCCTACAACCGCTGTCCAGGATATTACAAATCAACTTCATGCGAGACAGAAGACGAAGACCGAACTAACCCAAAAGTACGGAACAACAATGATTTAAGAGGCAACTCAAACTTATTTTAATTGAAACAACAGTGTTAAAGGCGTAACGTAATAATTGCTTGTCATCTACATTAAATTAGTAAACTTATTGTCAACCACAATTTGTAAACTTACGTCGACATCATACGACATCATTTTCGACCTACCCATGTTTTGTTTAAATGCACAACAATGTGCCTCTATGCCTACGTGGATGAATACTCGTACAAAATATGTGTGATTATTTGTTAAGTTGGTCAGTGCAGTAACTATGCTGTTGGTGAAAAGAAAAGTTGTTTTAGGAAGATTCCGATTATTTAATTGTGTTCTAATGCATTCAAAATACACAGGAAAAATAAAATAAAAAATCATGCCTAAAGGTTTTTCTGCAAACACAATGTTAAGACAAAATTCGAGGGTTAACGACTTAGATCGTTATGAATTTTTGTTATGGAAATATTTATTTAAATAAACGCATTTAGCATGATTAATTATGGTGATAATTGAAGTGCCAGTGCCTATCTTTAAAAAAACATAGCCTAGCGCTGTAGTTTTAACCACCGAAGCAAAAAGAGGGACTGCTTTGTGTGTCTCCTGTCTGTTGCACCGTAGCTCTTAAACCGGTGAACAGATTTGGATTCGTTTTTTTTTATTTGAAAGCAGGTTTTCTAGCGGTGGTGACAATAAACATGATAAACATGTTTATGAATGTTTTATGAAAAACGGTTCAGCCGTCTCAAGGTCATTGCAGTGAGCACATTGACCATATTCCTTGCCCTGCTCAAGGAAATGGTCAACATTATCATACTTTCTGTAAGGAAATAAAATTTGATTTTTCTAAAGCATTTATCGAGTTCATTATGACATAATCCGATTTTAAAATGTGATACATGCCTTAGAGCCAAAGCGAAACTTAAAGTTCAGTTCCAAAAACCATTCCCCCAAAAAAGCTAATCAAGCCGATATGAAGCCCTTGATCCTTTGTTTTAATAAATCTCACCATGCTGATTTGTTGGGTACCTATACTCTACAGACACTGTTCGCACAATGTCAAGATTACTTACCACCGGATTTTGTTGAGTATACTTATAAATCAAGTTTACTGATTCGGCGTGTTCTCGATCAGGTCGGACAAACGGATTGCAAATAATTGTATAGTTTTGATTACACATTATATTTATGAAGTAAGTAATCATACGTATCAAAATTAATCCGAAAACCATGTAAAAAAAGAACTACCTGCAAAGGTCGCATAGCACATTGTCTAGTCGCCATTTTTTACTCGCTAATGTTAAGTAAAATATTGCAAACTGGACAAAATATTGGTCCCTACTAAATTTTACTTTCGCATTTATCATATTAGTTAGGATTAGGATAGTCAATTTTTATTAGGTAAATAATAAATACATTTATAAATTAAATTAACCTAAAGTAACTTGCTTAAAATAAACTTAAAAAATGGCGTCTTAAAACCCCTCCTAAATTAATATTGAAGTGTTATACACAGAACCATAGAAGAAAATTGGACGTCTAGATTTTTATTTCTAACGTTGAGTATACTTAACGAATCCAAATTAAGGGTTAAGACTTATATTCCAAAAAGCAAGAACATGTCTTGTTGTGCCGCCTCCAAATAAAATTAGGGTAACTTCATCCTCATTATGCCGCGGTGGGCCACGCACGCTAAAGTTGTACATAGTTGTGGGTGTGTAATATGTACTGCAGTGGAAACGAAGACCTACGTTGTCAAACAAATGAATCCACGCAGCTAAAATGGGCCGCATGCCTCGTGCACCGCGGTGGGTTTGCGCCTTTATCCGAAAAAGACCCTATCGCATATAGTTAGGAAGATGTCATCCGATTTTTTTTAATGGTTATGTACAAAGATCAGCTCGTGGCAAAATAATAACAGCCGCTCGGGTCGATCTGAAGGTTAAGCCGCGCTTGCCTAGGTCGGTCTGTGGATGGGTGACCGCCCATTACATACCGAGTTTCCTCATCATCGTCATCTTTGACAGTCGTTACAGGTAGTAAGTGACTCAAAAAGTTTGACAATCAGTCTTACCAAGGGGTATCGTATTACCCAGTGCTAACTGGGTTTTGGAGGTCAGATAGGCAGTCGCTTCATGTAAAATACTGGTATTCAGCTGCATCCGGTTAGACTGGAAGCCGACCCTAACATAGTTGGGAAAAGGTTGGGTAAATGGTGATGTAAAAAGATCAGCGTAAGTTCCTGTATATGTATATGTGTGGTCATTGTAATAACTTTGAAAAAGGGAACTCGTCAATTTCCATATTTGGGGTTGGCGCAATACATTTTCTTTTTCCGTCACGTCATCCTTCACATCCTTTTCTTTTATATTATATTCGTCACAAAATCTATCCGACTTTTCCTTGGCCTTCCTCTCCGTTTTCATACATCAACTTTTATATTTACTCTCTCATTCCTTTAGTCACAGGCATGTATTCCATCCCTCCTCATCACATGTCCATACCAATCCAAATTCTCTTTCAACTTTTCAGAAACTTACGCCAATTACTAACTGGTTCTATTAAAATACTTATTATCTTAATGTTTTTATTTCCGCTACATACAACTTTTTCATCCGTCTTTTCTGCGGCGCGCATTCCGATCCATACATTAAAGATTTTAACACGGACTTGTAGATTGTCTTCTTTGACATCGACATGACGGAAATCCATAGGTTGCAAGTTGTTCCTGTCGCTTTTCGCTTACGTTTTGATATACTTCGCCATCCTCTTAGACAAGGTATCTTGGCTTCTCGCTGGAACGCCCGTTCCAGCGAGAGATAGGAGAACAGGAGTGGAGAGTCACAAAACAAGTACCTACCTACACTATTTTGATTCTGCTTGTAGTCCTTTATTAAATTTTCCGAAACCTGTGCCTGTTTTAAATCTGCCCTTAAGGCGCGAGTTATACACAAACAGTGTAAGGTGACGGCGCGGCGCAGGTGCAGGCGCAGCGCAGGCGTAGAAAGTATAACGAATAAAAAGGAAGACGTGCCTGCGCCGCGCCGCTTGAGTGTAATTCACGTTTTGAGCGGTATCATGCCTGCGCCGCGCCGTCACCTTACGCCGTTTGTGTATAATTCACGCCTAAGATGGCCCACTGAACCCCGTTTTTACTAATACGTTTTGTTTTCAACGCTTTTCGGGGTCGATCCGTGAATAGGTGACCACCTATTATATACCAACACCCATCCACGTGCCTAGGATTTAGGTACAACCGTTGGTCCCGGCTGACATTTGTAGATCTTTGACAGTCGTTACGGGTAATTCGAACCCATACCCTTTCCACAGAGTATCGTGTTAACCACTAACTGGGTTATGGAGATCGGTTAGGTAATCACGTCTTTATAAAATTCTTGTGTTCAGCTGAATTTGGTTAGACTGAAATCTGGATGCAGATCCCAACATAGCTAGGAAAAGCTTTTGTTTCTTATGAACACTCTCAAACGTTAAAATTACTTACATTTTTTCATGAAGAATGGCGTGGGGTGCTCTAGGAAGAGTTTATTAACCCCCTAAGACATCTAAAACTGTGTATGTAAATAATAACAGCCGCTCAGGTCGATCTTTAGGTTAAGCCGTGCTTGCCTAGGTTGGTCTGTGGATGGGTGATCATACCGGTTTGCATACCGAGCTTCCTCCGCGCTTTGGAAAGCACGTAAAGCCGTTGGTCCCGGCTGTCGTCTGTAGTTCTTTGATATTTATTAAAGAAAGTAATAAGTGGCGTGAGGGTCTTACAAGGACAACCAGTCTTACCAAAGGGTGTCGTATTTCCCAATGCTAACTGGGTATTGAAGGTCAAATAGGCAGTCGCTCCATGTAAAATACTGGTATTCAGCTTCTTCCGGTTAGATTTGAAGCCGACCCTAACATAGTTGGGAAAAGCGGCATATGATAGAATTACGTAGATATTGTGAAAATGGTAAAATCATTTCTGTTTACGCAGAACATTTTACTTGGAAATGTGACTCGACCTATTCGTATTATATACACTGTGAATAACAATTAGGTACTTTTCATTATTGTGCTTATTTGTCACGTAGACGGAGTTGTATCTGCAGGCCCTTCTTGTTCTTATTCATACATTTTTCGCCATTCCAGAACTGAGCCTACGTGGTAGACTATGACCCAATACATATCACATAGAGGAAGGAGGCCGGTTATAGGTTGATTAAGCATTTGCCTTGCGAAAAGGTACTACATCTTATAGTCGATAATATATAGAAAGCTCACATACACACACCTTTTTTTTTATTTCAGCCTACTCTGTCCCATTGCTGGGCAAACGCGGGAGGCCTTTGCTCAGTAGTGGGACAGAGTAGGCTTTTTAATTTCCTTTAACATTTGCCTTCTCCGACCAATCCGTTAAAAACTAGTCCAGATCTTCACGCCAGCGTTTCTTGGGCCTTCACGACCGGCCGTCTTCAGGCACCCACTGTGTGTCATCTCTAAACAAATATCCACTACAATTACTTACTCACTCTACCTAAACGCGTAGTTTCAGCCCACAGAACCTCAATCGTAAAATTTACATAGCCGTGCTTGCAAGTACGTGGGTGGCGAGAAATGAATTAAATATGAATAGAATGTAATTTTGTGTTTACGGAATACATTTACAGCAATTAATTTTGCATTGTAATTTACCATTGTTGATAAACAATCGCGCCGTGTTCGTAATTTACGTAGATAGTGCCAGTCATATATATGAACCAGTAGCGAAGGGTAAATTTTTGAAAGAGGTAAGCCGGAGTACATATCTTTAAAGTGATTATATTTATTACTAGCTGTTGCCCGCGGCTTCGCTCGCGTTTTGGTCGGAAATTATCCCACGGGCACTTTGTAAATATAGCCTATGGCACACGGGGATAGTGTAGCTTCCTGTTAGTGAAAGAATTTTCAAAATCGTAGATACGGAGATCCGGATCTGGATCCGTTCAGTAGATTCGGATATCGGATCTGGATCCGTTCAGTAGATCCGGAGATTACCCCCTACATATACTACTACATTGATTATGTGGGGCAATAGTACCGATCAAAATAGAGCATTTGTTGCACAAAAAAAATGCATTCGAGCAATTTACGGGCTTCAATCCGACGATTCTTGTCGGCCGGTATTTCAGAAACTTGGTTTGTTGCCGCTACCGTCTCTTTATATATATGAGATATGTATGTTTGTGTGGAAGCATAAGGCATTATTCAAAAAAGCAGACGATGTACATCCTCGAAACCGGCGCGACCCTCACAGGCTCGTATTGGATATCATGCCAAGGCTAGCTAAATATAATAAAAGCTGTTTGTATATGTGTGTAGAAATATTTAATAAGATACCGAGCGACCTAAAAAATCTAAATACAAGATTATTTAAAAGTAAATTGTATGATTGGCTGTCCACTAATAGTTTTTATAGTTTAAAAGAATTTTTTGACAAAAAATTTAAATGACTTTTTAAATTTAACTGTTTTTAATGTTCTTAATTTTAATTTTTTTAATGTGAATGATGATGTGATTTAAATTTGAATGACTGACATTAATTAAATGTAATGTACTTATGCACGAAAAATTTGCACGCTTATAATGTTAAGCAAAAACATGTATGCTCTGTATCCAATTTTGTACTATCTTCTATACCATGTTTTTATGCAAATAAATATTCTTATTCTTATTCTTATTCATACAAACTTTACCTCTTTATAGATTTGTCTTTAGAATACTGACTGTGCCATATTCAAAGGGAAACTGGTAGGAATTGAGTTGTACTCGTATGGAACCTTCGCGACTGATATGAACTAAGTTAAACTGTCAACAAAACTAAAGCGAGGTGACGTCATGTGAGCCTTTAGACATCGTCATAAATATGTGAGTAAAAGGTTCTACAATGGAGTCCCTTAGAGGTAAATTTTGTTCATGGGTTGCATTTACTGTAAATGAAAACGTTAGGATATTTCCAACCAATTTATTATCAACATTGATAGGCTAATAAACATTTTTGTCATGAAAATAGGCGTGGAATGCAACAATAAGATTTCAACGCACGTTAACTCTGGTCAAATAACGATCTCAGTGACTGTCACATAGTATGTTTAGTACAAGTTGAAAGACGACTGAGAGAAGAGAGCAAAATTTCACAAAACCAATTCGGTTTTATGCCTTGTCGGGGAACCACGGATGCCATTTTCGCTATACGCCATCTGTGCGAGAAATACCGAGGTGCATATAAAAACGTCGACCAGTCGACCTCGAAAAGGCATACGACCGGGTACCCCTTGAGGCTCTTAAGGAGAAAGGTGTGTCTGGCAAGTATGATGTGTAGTTGATTCGTGCGATGTACAGTCGATGTAGAACCCAAGCACGGTCTACAGCAGGCACTTCAATGTGGCTGTCGGCTTGCATTAGGGGTCGGCTCTCAGCCCTTACGTTACGTGTCCGTTCGTACCAGGAAGAGGCACCCTGGGGTATGCTGTTAAAGGTGAAAATATACAAGTCCGTAAATAAACCTGTCGTACTGTATGGATGAGAATGCTGGGCTGTGAAAAAGATGGATGAAAAACGATTGCCATGTAGCGGAGATGAGATTGTTGAGATGGATGTGTGGAGTGACAACAATGGATGTAAATGGATGTAATGAATGGAATGGAAGTAAGGAAGTAGTATCTGTCCTAAATTATGAATGAAATGTGAAGAATAATAGAATACAGCAGGTACAGTATTTAATGACAAATCATTTGATAGTTCTTGATATGACATAATTTGTGAACAATGACATTAAATTAAGCCTAATGCTAAAATCATAACCTTGCATGACTTAAGACAATATACAAGTGGAACTACGTCTTAGCCATTACATGAAGTCACATTATTAAAAACGATAACATCCTTCAAAGCGTTTATTGTCTTCCCATCCAACATTAGAGAAAATCTAAGCTACAATTATTGGTACTCGTGTTCTAGGTTCAACGGTAATTCTAAATCCGTCAGATCTCTTCAAAATAATGTCAGCAACCAGTTTGAAATCTTTCTCAGGTACAGCGGACGTACACTCGTAGTTCCTCAAAATTGTTGATAGAAGAATTTTAAGCTTTAGTAAGGCGTACTTGCGACCTGAAAATACAAATAGTAACATTTGATTTTATTTCAAAGTTGTCTGTGACTTCGTCTTTGTATAGTTTATATCTCAGTTACAGCCTAGTAGTGTGACCGTCAGACTGTCAAGTCAAAGGTCTCGAGTACGAACCAAGACACGCCTCACCGCTGATTTTTCGGATTCATCACTTGCTTCGGTGAAGGTAAACATCGTGAGGAAACGACGGCATGTAAAGCCAAGTCAGAGGCCTATGAGTGGCATAAAAACTCTGACACCAGGTTAGGCACTTACCACACGAGAAAGAAGAGTTTATATTTTTAATACAAATATCCAAAATGAAAAGCAGCTTAGATCTACAGATCCCAGTCTAATCATTTTGCTACTTGTTTTACCAATTATACGAGTAATATTAAGTATGGATATTGGTGATTTCAATGTTATTGATATGCAAAGCGGTAACTTATTAAGTATCGAAGTAGATGCTAGTTTCTAAAAGCCTAATAAAGTTAGATGAAACTAGTGGATGCAGCCAGATATGATAAAATGAAAGGGGTAAATAGCAATTAGTACATAATAACACATGAAGAACGAAGTCCTATGGTTGTCAAAAATAAAAACGTGAATGGTTTCTAACCGACACAGCTCCTGGGTCCAGCACTGAAGGGAATGTAGCTGTAGTAGTGCCTGTTTGAGGAGTTCTGTGGCAAGAAGTTGTCAGGGTTGAAGGTCTCAGGGTCCTTGTAGTACTCAGGACTGCGGTGTATCTTGTAGGTTCCAATGACGACAGTAGCGCCAGCGGGGAGGACATAGTTCTTAGTCACTGGAAACAAGACAAAAACAAGTTGCAGCTGAATCGATCTTATTTAGTACTAGCGACCCGCCCCGGCTTTGCACTGGTGCAATGTAAACCGCATCAAAATCCGTTGAGTTTTAAGATCGTTGATCTAAGCATACATAGGGACAGACAGCGGGAAGCGACTTTGTTTTATACTATGTAGTGATACTGATAATCTGTGATCGATCTCACACCAAACGCGGCATTTTGGGATATAGTCACGCACGCATTTTAAAAATAACTCCAGTTGTTGATAGATAGAAATTTTAAAAAGATTCATAAGTTACCCAAAATTTATAAAACCGTTGAAAGAAGGCTACTTACCAATCTTAACATCGCGATTCAGTTTCCTTGCGATGACGGGCACTGGTGGGTACAACCTCAATGATTCGAGGATGACCCTCTCGAGGTACTTCATCTGAAGAGTATCGGCGAAAGTGACTGGTCTATCAGAGTCACCGAAGATCTCGTACAACTCGTTGTAAACCTTCGCTTGGACATCCTTGTAGATACCCAGAAGGCATAGAACGAAGCTAGAGCCAGCAGCAGTGGTATCGTGACCCTAAAACATTTTGTAATTTGGTTTGTTGAGTTACTAGTTGGATTTGTCTTGACAACCGTTGAGCGATTAAATACTAGGCTCGTTGTTTTAAAAGCTGCAAATTTTCCCTAATCATGAGTCAAATTAAATCATACCTCAAACATAATAGTATCCACTTCTTCTTTAATTTCGTGGTCAGTTAGCTGATGGGTCCCGTTTTGAGCAGACTCAATCATGAGATCTAAGAAAGCAAGTCGTTTCTTCTCACCTTTGGAAAAAATAATTATTCTTACGTCATCTTTTTACTTTACTACATCAGGATTAAATTCTACTACATCTACAGATTACAGGATATAAAAGATTAAGCGGGCATCTATTACGTGATCATAATTTCCTCCTCTTGTAGCTTGTGAATGATTACTTTAAACCACCATAGAAAACACGTGCTGTCATAAGTCAACCATTATGATGGGGATCGGAACTGTTTCTCCCAAACACAGGTTACTTTGTAACCTATCTAGGAGAACAGTACGGCACCCACTAACTAGATTAAGAAACTATTTGCTTGTGCTTTATCTTATAATACTTTGCCATGTAATCTAGTCCTAATTCAACAATAAATCTTTATTATTATTATTAAAAGAAATTAAAGGATTACATTTATTGCAGCTGGAATTGTAACTACACCAAAGGATGCGTTCTATATTTGCTCTTGTCTTAGCTTATCAATGTGATGGCTACTGTTCTAATACTTCTTTGACACTGAAACACGTGCGATGCTTCTTTCTAGTCATTTTCCAGATGTTAATGTGATTTGTGTGCTAGAAGCCTGACAACCCATTTACTTACCAACATCATTTTCATCATTGAAGTCTAAGTCATCGCGGTAACCCTTGAACACCGTATCAGAAAGAGTTTTGTTATCAGTAGCAAGTATATTATCATCGTCAGTATTTTGTGTCAGCTCAGCTAATGTTGGTGGAATGAAACCTTTCGCTTTGTTTTCAAAGTACGTTTCTTTCTTGCTCTTTATAACCTGAAATTACGATTTTATTATTTACTGCTGCATTGAAATATTGCTTAAAAATGTAGACCTGTTGTTTTGTAATAATTATTGTAATAATCGATGATCAAGGGAATCGACTATGGTATGGACATGTGTTGAGGAGGGACGAATCGCATAATATGACTATAAGAGTGATGAATATAATTTTTGATGGATAGAGAGGGAGAGGAAGACCAAAGAAATGATTGATGGATTGTGTGAGGAGTGATATGAAAGATAAAGGAGTAAATGATAGCGTGATGGTTGATAGAGAAGAATGGAAGAAAGAAACGTGTTGCACCGACCCCAAGTACCATGATGATGATGATGAAGGATTGTTTACTGGTACTAATAAAACTAATACTATGGGGAGGTTTCATTGTAGAATTTTAATTATTGCAAGATGTTTATTACACAACGTGTAATCTGGAGATTGTAGTCGTGATGGCCCAGAGGTTAAGGCCTCGCTCCTCATGCATGAGGTTGTGGGTTCAAATCTGGGCAAGTACCAATGTGACTTTTACAATTCATAAGTATTTTCTAAGTTTATCTTGGACTAGCTGACCCGCGCAACTTCGTCTGCGTGCGTGCGTACATAAAAGAAAGAGAGGTTAGAGAGAGTGTGCGTCAACCTTAAAAGTTAGACATATGGCCATTGCGGATATTTTTTTAGAGCTTTTTAAGAGGGACAATTCCGACATACATGATAATTGCGTAACTTTAACCGTTCACGCACAACGGAAGCTCTCAAAAGGAGTAAATCCCTATAATATACTATTACCGATGGATAATCATCAAATGACCCCTCCCACTCTGGACGGAGCGGAAGGAATTGTCAGACTTGTACTGACTAAAATCCACCCACGTTTCTTCTGTTGCCCTTTGCGTTCCAGGGCCGCGGTATCTCTTTCGAACAGTCCCGCAACCCTGGCAGGCCTCGCTCCTCTCGGATCCCTTCCCGTTTGCTGACATCTCTTTGAGGCGCGTGTGGAGCACGAACACGCCGTCACCACGGCCTGTCGTCATAAGACGGACGGATGGCGAGGTAGCCCATTACTCACTGTCCACAGGCCCGCGACCCTCGACAGCCTTACGTCTTCATCTTTAGACACTCGATGACAATCATACACCAGCTAGAACGAAAGTTCTCATCAAAGTTCTTGAAATGGGCCGAGATACGATAAAACTGCTGTAAACTGTTGCGGACCTCTTGCAACTGCCTTCCGTCTCCATCGTCAGACCTTTGATGATAGACATACTCCAGGCAGGTCTAAAGTTCTCATCAAGGTGCATGAAATCAGCCGAAACACGATATAGATGCTGTAAACTCTTGAGGACCTCTTGCAACTACCTTCCGTCTCCATCGTCAGACCTTCGATGACAGTCATACTCCAGCTAGGTCTAAAGTTCTCATCAAGGTGCATGAAATGAGCCCAGACACGATATAGATGCTGTAAACTCTTGAGGACCACTTGCAACTGCTTTCCTTCTCCATCGTCAGACATTCGATGAAAGTCATACTGACAACTCAGTATGGTTTAAAGTTTTCATCAAAGTGAATGAAATGAGCCCAATAACATTATACCTGCTGCAAACTGTTTAGGACCGCTTGCAACTGCCATTTGTCTCTATCGTTTGACCGTCGATGACAGTCATACTTCAGCAAGGCCTAAAGTTCTCATCAAGGTGCATGAATTGAGCCCAAACACGTTATTGTTGCTGCAAACTCTTGAGGACCTCTTGCAAGTGCCTTCCGTCTCCATCGTCAGACCTTCGATGACGTCATACTCCAGCTAGATCTAAAGTTCTCATCAAGGTGCAGGAAATGAGCCCAAACATGATTTCTCAATTTAAAAAACAAAAGATCATGTATATCGGACTTCTCTGTAAAAAGTTATGCGTGGTCAGGTCATACATAAAATAAAAAAATATAGACGCGTCGAATTGAGAACCTCCTCTTTTTGTTTCGTTGGTTAATAAACCAAGCTTCAGACATTTGACACGGGCGAGGGTCATTCTTTCACGGAAAACTTAACACCGCGACTCAGAAATTGGAGTGAAATTAATAGCGCCATCTATCGAGCACGAAATTTAACCGTTAAAATATAATGCATGTAAAGCGATCGAACACACACTCTACAGGGTTATAGCGTCATGTAGACTAATCTAGAGTACTTTTTGCTCTCAGACCCGATTTAAAAGTTATCTTGTGAGCACATTTTTATTAATTAGTACCATTTTGGTGCAATAGATGTCGTTGCATGTATCTTACACAATGATGGTAAGTTCTTCTTGAACACTTTAAATTTATAAATCTTTTGATAGAGAGCACTGATTACAGCATGAAACAAAAACTAAAACCTTCTCTAAGTTCCCCACAATATTTGTGCATTGAATCTAATCACATTGGTTTTCCCAACAACATGAACACCCGCCTCGCAGCGCGCGCGGGTCATTATTTTGATGCGGAGTTATTTTAAAACTGTGATATCTCCTAAGATATTCATCTAAATTGAATAGTGTAACGGGCAATTTTGGTCACAATTGAATGCTAAAGATGACTAAGATATTTATTTTGATAAGGATTAATACTATGTCGGTAAAAACACCTTCACAAATAAAACATTAATTTTGACCAAATTTTAAAATCAAAAAATGGTTATTGTGAGTCAACCTTAAAAGATAGGCATGTGCCGTCGCGGACTTTTTTTGAGACCTTTTTAAGAGGAATAATTCCCTGCTACATTATATTCGTGCAACTTTAACCGTTTACGCAGCGCACGCAACGGAAGCTATCAAAGAGAATAATTTTTCCCCGTTTTTGCAACATTTGTCATTGATGCTCCGCTCCTATTGGTTGTAGCGTGATGATATATAACCTATAGCCTTCCTCGATAAATAGGCTAACCAACACAAAAAGAATTTTTCAATTCGAACCAGTAGTTCCTGAGATTACCGCGTTCAAACAAACAAACAAACAAACAAACAAACTCTTCAGCTTTATAATATTAGTATAGATATCACAGACATCGGTGAAGGAAAACATCGTGAGGAAACCTGGACTTATAAAAGTCTGAAATCGCCAACCCGTCTTGAGCAAGCGTGATGATCAATGCTCGTGCCTTCTCTGTTGAGGAGAGGATGTTGCCCAGCAGTGGGACAGTAATAGGCTGGTATCATTATTATTTATTATTTTTTTAATCTGGAGATGAGAATTGCGATCACGAACTAATTATTTATCCACTTCTAAATAAATTCTGTAAACAATATTAAAATTATCTACAAACACGCGAGATGAATTCAAGGAGAAAAGTATTGTATGTACGTACCTTATTAGTCAGCCCGTGAATAATACTAAGGAGTTTCTTCTGCTTTTCGAAAAATGACGTGAAATTGAAGATGGCATCAAAACGCAACCAGAACTTATAGTGTCTTTGGTGGATGATGTCGCACATCCTGGAAACATTGGGATAAATAATTACTATTTGAAAGAAAATACGAAAGGAAATACATTTATTTAGCATAGAAATACGACATATTCTGCAGAAAAACACTGAGTTACAAGGAAAAAGACAAACGTGTGTTGAGGCACGGCAGGCCAAATAGGAATCGTTCAGCAAAACATGCCAGACAACTAGTGTCTGATTTGGTTTCAAAATAAAATTATGTTGAAGACACCGATGATGAGAAAACTTACTTCATAACAGCCATTGCATAGTCAAAACCAGATTCGTCTTGAGTTTTTCTTGTTATTCCCATTGCAGTTTCTGGAAAAGATTGAACAATTACAACTAAACTTAGACCAAAATTCTGAATATTTCATTGGAGACTTAATAGAAACGTGGTGTTTATTGGGGAAAGTTCATTTCGGATTGGGAGTTACCAACTATGTTCAATTTCATACTGGGTGTAACAGGACCCTTCACGAAGCCGGCAACCAAGCATTATGTACATCAAACTAAGTAACTTATCGCAAAAATTATTGCTGGGAAACGACTTTTTTTTTGGGGTGAATAGTCACGTTTTACGGTGGGACTCAATGTAACGCACTCAAAACATTGTGCTGATGGATGGATTGTGTAGTACGGGGGTCGTCGAGGAGTTTGAAGTAAAAATCTTACATTAAACACATGTATTTAAAAAAAAACTTGTGAAAAAGTTGGAACTTTGACCCCCAATATCTCCGTAATTAGAAGGTTCGCTGGTATGATAAGAACAAAAAAAAAAATCGCAATGACGGGGAGAACATGTGCCTTTCGGCTTCGTTAAGGGTCTTGTTACACCCTTTATATTTTGTATCTTACCTAGCAAGATGTCGACAGTAGCTGTGCTCATGTAGTCGTGAACATCAAATGTTTTGCCCGTCTCTGAGCGCAATTTTTCAACGACATTCTTGCTGTTCTGGTTGAAAACTCCCACGAATGATTTTAAAATGTTTATATGGAATGTTGGAGCTATCAATTTGCGGTGGGAACGCCATTTGGCACCTGTGAAGAGACATAATTATTTGGATCATGAATTCTGTTTTGGCATGATTGTTAAGCATCTTTTATTCAATCGCTGACGCTCTTGAAGTTCATTTTGATATGTATCATAGCGTAAGTATAAATAAAAGATCAGGCGATAAATGAATGCAGAAGCGTCGTTTCTCTTCTTAGATCTAGATCTGAAGGAGAGGTGATAAGATATCTTCAATCCCCTCTGTAGACAGATTTTAAATTAAGTATAATTATGTGTCACCTACATATTGTTATTTTGTAAGTGGCTTTTTTATTTAGAAGGAACTCTATAGGAATAGCGCTCAGTAGTACCTAGAGAATCCCCAGCATAGGGTATCGTAGTGTAACATTGAGTGCTGTGTAGTCCCCTGGTGGGACTGTTCTAGTGGATTTTAGTGGAACGAGCGTGTAATTTTAAATCATAAGTATACTTATAATAAGTACCTACCTGGTTAGTTCACCATTCACTGATGAAATACCTAATATCTGCATCTGCATGAATATAATAAAAATACAACCTGGCCGTTTTCGGTTATGGCGGCTAATCTCGGCGTAGACTAAATCCAGCGCAAACATAGGAGCACTCTGTCTTCTCCCGCTGCGAAGAAAGAAGAAGAAGAAGTAGGTATCTAAATATTACCTGTGCTAATAAGTAGTCCTTCTCCTAGCCAAGGTTTAAAGAATCTATATTCAGGCGCTTTGTCAATGTGCACATTACTGTTCAATATGACCTCAATGTCGTCGGCATCAAGAAGGAATATTACTAGCTTGGACCCAATCCAACCTCTTATTACTGTGCCGTACTCCTCGGCATATTCCAGAGCGATGTTTACTAATTCTGAAACAAATATTTTGTGTGAGAAAAATTGAGCGGGCTCAAAACGTTTTGTAATAGCAAAATGTCACAAGTGAGTGTTCGGCGTGAATGTTGCTCAAGCAATCTTGTTATAGCACAAAAAACACACGCAGCTTACGTAGCAGTGATAGCGTAGAGTTCTGCATCATCGGACTGCCAAGGCACGCACCTCTGATTTTTCCGGTTAATGTGCTTAGTGTATAATTTTCCCTTGCTTCGGTGAAGGAAAACATCGAGAGGAAACCACCATGCCTGGGAGATATTTCTTGATGGCTCGAATAGCCAAGTCAGAGACCGATGGGCGGCATAAAAACTCTCGACACCAGGTTAGGCACTAACCACACGATAAAGAAGACAGTAAAAAATATACAATTTTGTACAATAAGTGCGCCTAAATTTTGAAAAGTTCCAGTTCTATTTCAGGTATATACGTAAATGGTTTAGAATCAACAAGTTTTAAGAGATTTTATTTGTACCTGGTTACAATGAACTTTGGTAGTGAAAATACCTACTTCCATTATATGCAAATTATTGAAAGACGCACCCTTCAAAATGATTTGCAAACGAATATTCTAATTTTAACAATTAGGTAGATGTCGTCATGCTTTAATCATGAGCAACAGTAATGCCAAAGTATCAAGTAGTAGGTATAAAGAAATCATTGGTACAAATTAAGTAAAGTATCGAGTACCTACTTGGTATTAACCACTATCCCTTACCATTGAAAAACAAATTGCGAATACACTACAGGGACTTACTTTACGTTGAAAAACACTCCATATTATTTAAAATTACGTCACTTTTTTGTGAATATATGATATCATCTACTTACGATCAGGTTTTTTTCCCAAAGCCAAAAGAGCGTTTCCGAAAAACGGTACTGCTCCTGGTCCTGGGAGACGATTGCCCAATATGAAGAGTCTGGACTGCTGCTGCCATCTATGTATCAACCAGAGAACAGTTGTGACGAATACTAAGGGGTAGAATATACGCTGCGCGTAGTTCACAGGATTGGTGTCGTCGACGACGGACGCCATATTGCTGAAAAGAGAAGTCTAGTTTTAACCAGGAATGTAAATTCGAAAATCACTTCAAACTAAGTTGAAGCTTCAACATAACTTGGTATAGGTACTCGTACTTTTATTTTTATGTATGTTCACTGGAAGTTGTTCTATGATGTCCTTATGACAGAAACTTATATGGAGAAGCAGTAGCACCACTTATTTGGTATTTGACACATTTGTGTCAAATACCATTATGCGAAAAGCCTTGTAAGGTTTGTTTTAATTTTCTAAAACAAAGGTTGGTAAACCTCAATTTATTATCTACTGAACTAACTTAGGCGTCGTCACAACTAATGAGAAAAACAATAATTACATACGAATTGAGGTTTACTATAACGCGATCAAGTAAGTCAATAACGACAAAGGTAAAAGTAAGGGCTATCATTTTAGCTGTATAATACAACTTAAAATAAATCCAAATATTTGAAAACTAAAACCCGACTACGATACACGAATCTGTTTACAACAAAGGTTTAATAATAATCCTTACTTCCTAACTAATATTATAAATGTGAAAGTAAGTTTTTTTTTTACCTTTCACGCCTAAACCAATGAACCGATCATCCTGAAATTGTTAACATACGTTGTCAGATGTACAGAAACAGACATAGTAGGGCACCTTTCACCCGAAAAAAGTACTGTTCCCGAGGAAAACAACAATAGAGTTCTCATGATGGTGACAGTGACACATATCTTTCCAATCATGATTGAGTTATATTATAACAAGCAGAGTACAACCCGAATTGATTGTCAAATTCTAAATTAACGTGAGCGAAGCCGCGGGCAAAAGCTAGTAATAAATAAATTTATTTCTATAACTTCAGTAAGCATTACATCCATGTGGTCTCGACCCCTGAACTATTAGGACGGACTGTATGATAGGGGTCGAAATTTCTCCGGTTACATTATAGGTCTGAAAGTGGTAACTGCAACTACTGTAGATAGTGACAAAAACTTACAGATAAATAAAATAAATTAAAGGCACATAATTATAGAATAGAGATAGCGTGTGTGTGTTGAGATGACATAATGTATGTTCTATGTAGTATTATCAACTATCTGGTGTCCACGACACAAGCCTCGTTGCTTAGTTGGGCATCTAGATGGCGCTGTGTGTAATGTCTAGCGATATTTATTATTTATTTAATATTATATGTTGATGGTAACGTGTGACTTCGTGTGTCATACGGAAACCATTAAAAAACTTGGAACAACCGTCAACATTTTTATTTGTTTTTAAATGTGATAAAGGAGATCGAAGGCAGGTCACCGAAACAATATGCCACTCCCGCATTCCCTTAAACTCAAAGGGAAGATTTATAAAACCATAGTTAGACCTGCTGTCTTGTATCAGAATGTTGGGCAACAAACTTAGAAATGGGATGAATGAAAGACAATTGCATGTGGCTGAGATGAGAATGCTGAGGGGGATATGTGGTGTAACGCGAATGGATAAAATAAGGAATGAGTATAAGGAAGTCTGAAAGTGGCGCCGATGACTGAAAAGTTGTGTGGCAATCGGTGGTCGTAGTATGGGCATGTGATGCGTAGGAATGAGGAAAATATATATAGTACCTAAGGAAGATGTTGAGTTTGAATGTAGATGGCTATAAGGATAGAGGAAGACCAAAGAAACGATGGATGGTCTTTTTGAAGGATGAAATGGCTAGAGAGCAGGTGACTACTGAGATGACGAGTAATAGAGAAGTATGGTGGAAGAAGACATGCTGCGCCGACACCAAATAATTTGGGATAAGGGCAGGAGAATGATGATGACTTGAATATTAAATTTAATAGGGCAGGATAGGTACCACCAGTCTGGTACAATAATTTGTAATGTGTCATCCCATTCTAGCAATCTTTCACAAAAAGCTTCATTCCTTTTTGTAAGAGATTCGTAGATTAGATTATTAAAATTAGTGAAGATAGACTGTATTCCTGAAGGGAATCGACTGTCTTGGTATGGGCATGTGATGAGGAGGGATGAATTGCATTTGACTAAAAGAGTAATGAATATAATTGTTGATGGATCGGGAGGGAGAGGAAAACCAAAGATGGATTATGTGAGGAATGATATGAAGGAAAAAGGCGTAAATCGGAGGAAATCACTTCTATAGCTTAATAAAATAATGAAAAGGTAAAAAAGAAACGTAACGTACCCCAGGCAGTTGTCGAAACAATGATCACACAATTTAAACGTATGTAAAATCTTGTTTTTCGATTACTTAGTTTGAAATCAGTCTAGTTAGAATCACTTATTTGGCAATCATAATTGCAAATAGTTTCATTCACCTCACATTTTGGGCTATTGAATAAATTCGCTTAATGTCCGTCGGTTTGTCTACATAGTTCTTTTAAAATACACAATTGACTTTGATGCAGTTTAAGAGATTTTTTTTCGAAAGGTTTACGTGTAGTAATATATAGTATATACTTATTAGAAGCTGACGTAATGTATTGTGTTCTCGACTTTTCACCTCGGAAATTAATTGTTTGCTAAGTCATTTGTACTAAAACCTAGAGAACACTGATTTTCTATTTTATGTTACTGGCAGATCAAAATGAAAATAAATGTTTTTAACTTATTAGACACGTGGATCTGGATGGGTGCATTTATTAGCTTAGAATAATTCAAATATATTTAAAAACTGTACGCACGACCAAGTGATTTTTCTATGTCTAATTATTGGAGATGAGGTACCCAGCCAATTGGCCCGTTCCGACAGGTATCAAGCTTGATGAGCTAATGATTTTTAAGGCCAAATTAAACATTTTATCCCTCACTCGCTTTGTTCACACTGAGCTAGGGTTCGCATCGCGCCTGTTAAGACTCACGACCTCACGGGGCCGAAAAGTTGACACTCACGGTATGCTTGGTCCATAAATTCAAGATCGATCAGCGAGCTATTGAGCGGGCTATGCTTGGAATCTCTCTAAGGGATCGCATCCGGAACGAGGTGATCCGACAGAAAACCAGAGTTGTTGACATAGCTCACAGACTAAGTAAGCTGAAGTGGCACTGGCCGTAGAACCGATAACCATTTGGGTAGACGTGTTCTTGAGTGGAGACCGCGAATCGGCATACGCAAGGTGGGACGCCCTCAGGCTCGGTGGAGCGACGATCTTCGCAGGGTGGCTGGTAGCAACTGGATGAGAGTTGCCGAGTATCGAGTTACATGCAATGGAGGAGGCTTATGTCCAGCAGAGGACTGTTGTAGGCCGATGATGAGGGTAAGTATAATAATACAACAGCACTCGAAACGCCTTAAATCGAGCCAGAAATTCATTTACCGTAGTGTATTATTTTATGGCCAGCATGAACAAAATTACGAAAATAACTAGGTAGGTACGTACCTGCGTACCGGGTCCTTACAAAAACACCTCACAATACTGATTTTAGAGATTCACACACACCCTTTTATATTATTAAGAGTAGGTACAAATTCAGATTTGTTTTTGTAAAAAGGTTATTGTATTGTAGTCTTAAGAAAATTTAAATATATGAATAAAAATGGAAATTCATGATTTCCATAACCAACCGAGTGTCACTTTTGCTCAGGAGATTCACAAAGATCATTCGTCAATCTATAGAAGTAAAGTTTGCACGCATGTGAGTTCGTATGTCTAGATGAAGGGAGTAATCTTCGGAACTACTGATCTAAAATTCTTTCACTGATGGGAAACTACGTAATCGGAGTGTCATTGACTAATAAATTCCGATCATAAAACGAAGCCGCGGGCAAAGCTAAATCTATTGTATTTATGAGTGCATTTTATTTGTATTTAGATTAGGTCATTTATAAATAAAGATAAGGTTGTCCAAGTAATCCTCTATAAATCATTGCCAAAAGATTAGTATTACTGTGCAAACAAAGGTCATATTTTTTATTTAAATAATATTCATATTTGGCAATTCCAATCAGTTGCTTAAAACAAATCGCATTCTCAATATTCATTTACTATTATAATAATAAGTTTATTGTGCCTGAATTGTATTGTTAGTAATTGACCTAAAGTTTCTTCTTGCTATGGTTAAAGTGACAGGCACTTAAAGTTATTCAAATTGTGGCAACGTATGGCGTTAATTTTTTTGAAATTCGTTTTTGGGTGTATTATTCCCAAAGCGAGGGATAGGTTCGCAGATTTTCTATATTGATTTGGAGCTCTGTAACATAATCCCTCCCGGCTCATATTAGCAGAAAGTACCTGGGCGACCGAACTCTGCTCGGGTGAAAATAGAAAAAACGAATTTACCCAGATATGAGACTTAGTTAAATCGTTTTTTCGCCCCCGTTAAACCCCTGTATATTGAATTTTCATCGAAGTCATTATAACCGTTTTGGATAACGTGATTAATTACAAAAATTGCTCATTTAATACTATAGGTTATAAGCAACACTGCTAAAAATTAAGCAGATCGAAACCAAGGTACGCCTCTATTCTAGATTCTGAATGGTATAGGTTAGCTAATTTCGTTCTAAGGTTTCCTCAAGAGAAAAAAATACACGTGCCATAGAAGTGTTATTCTTCGTTTTTACGTCATGCAATAATCCAACTGAACTTATAACACTGTAGCTAAATAAGCAGTTGGACTCATAAATATTTGTATGAAATTTGCTTTCTTCTCAATACTTTAGCTATATTTTGTAAAGACCGTTTGGGAAACCTTTGTCAATTACTAGTAATCACCATCGTCTGCCTAGCCTTTTGCCAACTATGATGTCGGGTTCCAGTCTAACTGAATGTAGCTGAACACCAGTATTTATCAGTCGTTAATATCAAACCACCACTTCTCTTCCGAGGAGCAGCGGTGGCCCAGTGGTGACGGCTCCGACTTGCGAATAGTAAGTTTTCGGTTCGATTCAAACCGAGGTAGCCGCATTACTTTGTGTAATTTATTTAATCAAAACTGCTCAAAACGGTGAAGGATAACATCGTGAGGATACCCGCATGTCCTAGAACCAAAAATTCTAAAACATGTGACATCTACCAACCCGCTCTGGGCCCGCGTGTCAATAGTCAATTCCCTCTCATAGAGAGGAGGCTGTGTATCCCAGCAATGGTAACATTATATGCTGATTATGCTATTATCAAACATATTTTGTAAAAGTAAATAAGCAGCTATCTACTACTGCTTATTTGATTTCTATGCTTTTGCCAACATTTCCTAATTAGTGATTTTATCTAGTTGGCCTATTTTAGGAAGACAGTACAAATCGCAAGTAGAAATAATAATTTAAGTCGCGTATACCATTGTCTGAAAAAAATACTTGTTTTCCGTATGTAATGATGCAATCATTGCATTTGATTAGAAAATCAAATCAATATAGAGGGAATAAAATTATATAATAAGTGAACAGTTTTGGATTAGGTCCCTAGTCACTACGTGCAAAGTAGGTACCTACTCTTAGTAATTATAGACGTACACACGGCTACACATAAAGCTATACATTTCCAGTAAAAGCTGACCTCGCATTGTACGGACATCCTATACAATGCGAGATCAGCATAAACTGGAAATGTATAGCTTGATGTCAACAAGTATCCGACCCGTGTGTACAAAGGTGGAGTGATGATGTTATGTATACAGATATCTGTATACATAAGAAGAATAATACAGCAAGAATAATCTATTATGTACTAATATTATAAACAGGTAAAGTTTGTGAGGTTGTAGGGGGTAATCTCTGGATCTAATGAACCGATTTTGAAAATTCTTTCACTAAAAGGAAGCTACATTATCTCCGAGTGCTATAGGCTATATTTACAACGTGACCGTGGGATAGTTTCCAACCAAAACGCGAGCGAAACCGTGGGCAACAGCTAGTAAGCAATAAAGATAAAAATAAGCCTAAGTATTTTAAAAAGAAACTAAGAAAACATGACCCAGATTTCATTTCGTAAATAAGAGCGGTGCCTACAAAGATAAGCCGAGACATTTTTTATTTCGATTTAATAAATGTACTAAGTAGGTAGCTACTTAGTTCATTTATTAAATCGAAATAAAAAATGTACTGTAATGTACTTTTAGCTTCAACCTTAGGTTGAGAATTTCATAGATTAAAAAAGTTCATTTTTTGTTTCGAATTATGACTACTTGCACAATGCATTTAACACTAATTAAATAACACTTAGTTTTAATCCATGCATTTCACAAACCAACACAAATCAATCACATCACAAAATAACAACACAGGAAAATGAATAAAATTAGAAATCTTACGTCAATCGCATGTCGAACGAAGTCAAAAGTTGGTTGACGATACATTTTCCTAAAACTAAAATGCCGTAACTCAGTGTAATACCAAACTCACGCATGGCCTTAGGTATTGAAGATTAGAAACTCAATGATGCCATCGGCAGAGGTAATACCTCTTCTAGGTGCTTAGGATCTCGGTGCTTGTTTCCATCATCGTATCATCGGATCTGACTTATTTTACAACTGGTCACCTGGCCAAATGTTAACCTAAATATGTATTTGTTTGTTTGTTTATTTGGGTTTGTTGTGTTTTTAGGGTTCCGTAGCCGAATGGCAAAAAACAGAGCCCTTATATAGATTCGCCATGTTTGTCGGTCTGTCTGCCTGTCTGTCCGTGTATGTCACAACCACTTTAATCCGAAACTATTAGGACTACACATAAACCGCTTTAAGAGTTATAAACAAAAATAAAAAATATGAAAGATTAAGGGGCTCCCAATTTATTCCATGTATGGGCTCTCCCCATACATGGAACTGAAAATAATTATGGATTGCAGAATGTAAAAAAACTTTCAACCAAAATTGGTTTGAATAAAATTTGATAATTAGTTTTTGAGACATGGGACTTTTTCATCAAGCTGCAGCAGTAACTTTGTTTTTCATTAACATACTATGAAAAACAAATTTTGTTTTGTTGTTGAATGTAATACAATACTTAAAAATTTTTTTAGGTATTTCAATACCTAAAAATTTTTAATGAGCCTTCAAAATAGTTTTATTATATTGTTTACTGCTACGGAACCCTGTGTGCGTGTGAGTACGATTCGCACTTGGCCGGTTTTTTTTATATTTTATAATACTGCGACCATTTTCAGAATAAGCAAGATATCGGGTATCTATCGATATCTTTATTATAGATCAAAGCTTAATGTGTTACTTTCTTTAGCGAGTAGCAGAAAATGTAGACCTATGACGCAGTGGCGTGCAGTGGTTTCCCACGGAGGGTAGGCCACGCATACGGATACCCAAAAAAAAAACTCGCATAGTCACTGCGTCGCTCTACTTAGGATTCCCCTCAAAGTAGTCACATCTATTGATATATTCACTCACCCTTCCGGGCCCCCGCATCTGCCCCTGGTGTTTTTAGTAAGCGTATGAGAAACAACGCCATCTAGCTTAAATATAAGGAATTTCAACGGTATTCTGTCAATACAAGAGCGAAGGCATTCTTCGCTCTTGTATTGACGCTTCGTTACAAAAAATTCTAAAAAATAAAACAGAGTGCGCTGTAAACAAAAAAAAAATAGTTTAGAATTTTCGTTTCGGACACAATTTTGAGCGTCTGACCGGAATATTTGAAAAACAAACATTGAAAATAAGCCTGTAAAAACCAAAGTTATAAATACAAGAACTCACCACATTAATCAAGGTTCAAATCACGATTTTCTGACAATGCAAACAGAAGAAAGATTCATTTGAAATACCGAGTACGAGATGAGTTTTGGGTTAATTCTCGTAATTCGGGTACCTTTACATTTTCCTTTAGACACAACTTGAATCTTAACATCAAACAATTGTGAATACTTATTGTTTTTAACTTCTGACAAACACATTAGCAGCGCAAACTTCAAAACAGAACACCATTTTTATGTAAATAAACAAATATAACAAATAATATTTACACTACTGTACGTTTCAAAACGAATTACAACCGTCAGATATTATAAAAATCAAAACATTCAAGATCGCGAAATAAATTTTGCTTGTCACATGAAACAAATATGGCTTCTAAGAAAAATACAATTGTTATTTTGTCAATAAAAAAACACTACCAAATATAATTGCATCACCGCATACCGTTTTAGCCGGATAATACTTTGCGGGGCAGCCAATCAGTGGCCAGCTACACTCGCAGGAGTTACGCCCCTAATCTAGCATGTGTGCCGTTCATGTACACGAAAATACGCATCAGTGTGCGTAAATTTATCCATGGAAATTAGGCCGGTTGGGGCCTTGCCTTGACGGCCGGGAGCGAGCGTCGTAGTATTATTATCAGTTAAGTCACACGGCCGCGACAAGTTGCTTTAAGTATTATAACAGGAGTTTTTTTTTTTTTTTTGATTAATATAGTTATAATAAATGCATTTGTTGCCTTGTTGGTAGGAATGGTAGGGTAGGCTAGGCCTAATTGCCTCTATGGACGGCACGCCCCTGTATGACGCGAATATCATCCTTATTTCTAAGTAGCTGACAATACCGCCATCTATGGTCAAGTACCAGAATTTACTCGGCAATCGATTCTAGCTTGATTTTAAAAATTTACAAAACGTCGTATTTTTTGTGCCTTAAAGCAAAATAAATCCTATTCTTATAGCACGAAGGTATATTTAAAAATGTAGAATCTGTGAATTGTGACTAAAATTAATACAAACGAACACGATTTAATAATGAAATTATAAAATATGTTTTCACCATTTTATTCAAAATAAAATGCTCTATTTATTGATATAACTTTCATATAGTTGATGATGATTGAGATTTTGTGTCATGTTTGATCATTTTTTTATCGAGATAATTATTCTAAATCGCGTTTCTATCTTCACGATTTACTTGAGGCATGTAAAATTTTTATGTAACGATTTTTATTTATTAAAAAACTCATGTTTAATTAGATTTTCAAACGTACAAAAATCTCAAAAAGCTGTAACCTCGTCTTATGCTTAGTTTGCAACTGACATTGATCAGCACTAGTTCATATAACAAATTTGTAGGTAGTAGTTACAAAATGCCTGAGTACTAGCGATGCACCGGTTTATATCGGTCGATTCGATTGTATTCAGACTATAATGATAAGCGAGATAATAAATTATGAGTAAGTAACATTAGATTATCATCATAGCCCTAATCGTATTTGTCCATTAATGGATTATTGGTAAATACATCCATTAATGTACAAATATTATGATAAGAAGGGCTAGAGGTACTAAGCACTTCGTCTAAATACCCTATTTAGACGAAGTGGTATGGGATTTTGATGACACGAGCATTTATTATGACTAGGTTAAATGTTCGAAAGGAAAATAAAATGGTTGATAGCAACTGCCTATACGGTAAGTTACGGTGTAATCTATCCATGTTAAATTTATTACTACTGAAAATTGAATTTATATTCGTATTTTGTAGGCATCTGTTTATATTTTGTGTTAATTTTTTTATTCCACTTATAATGCCTACAACAACACACTTTAAGTTAGTTAATATCTCAGGGCATTTGATCAATTTTGATCTAGTATCGAGACAAAGTTTCAGCATAATCCTTCAGGAAATCCAGGGTTCATTGAGAACTTGCTCACAAACTACCGCTTGGTATGCAGAATCTATACCAACTCAATATAATACCTACAACTGCTGTGAAAACCTGATTCACACATGAGATAAATTAGGTTGTGTGTCGAAATATGTGGCATCGATAGTACGTGTTCTAAAGCTGGTTTTTTTCTAGAATCTAATATCTTTAAAAGCTTAATATTACGTGTTGATATACAACTACAACAAATACCTACATTGTGGTAGTCGCCATGCTACATCTGACAGTGAAAGAGGTTCCATTCTCGTCCAATGCAACTCAAGTTCATGTTTACCGAAAAACCAGTTTTATAACACGATTTCGTTCAAAATCTCGCCGTGCAGTGTAATTATAGTTTTCGTAACAAAAATATAAACGCTATTACACGACAGAGCGACGGTTAACTTGAGTGGGTGATAAGATAAAGATACAATCTCCAAAGCGTTCGGAGGTTCATAAAGTCGTTGTTTCGAATCATGTGTGATGCAGTGACACGGAAACATTCAGAGATGGGTGACGGTACTGTGCCGGAATTGGAGAAAATCCATAAAAATGGACTAGATAATGGAAAGGAGTTTAGTGAATCTAAGGATGAATACCTCAATAATGACCAACGGGCACCGTTTAGGAGACAGGTGTGTGTTAAAAGCTATCCAAATAAGTGTTAAATTAACAAAAAAATATTTTAGAAATAAAAAAATTGTGCACGCAGGTGACGTGTGACACGTTTTTCTTTGTTAACAATGGACACAGGTTTGATATATTTTTGTATATTTACTTCTTAAATTAGCTAACCCTCACCTACATTGTAGATTGAACAGAGTAACGACCGGATCTTCTAGTGTACTGATTTCCTCAAGGCATATTATCAGTTAATCGCTTCCCGTTTGGTTATTATAGTAATTTCATGAATATTTTCGTAAATGTTACGAGTTAGAATTAGCTATATCATTGTGTGATAGTGTGCTTATTGGAGCATTTCATTAAGGTGGTTTGAGAATGAAGTTATTGACTAAACAAATATTTAGAACTACCTGATTCTATAACGTTTTTTTGGATTAAGGTTTAATGTGCAATGAATAATATTTAGTATCTGCAGGGTGTTAAATATTGAAATTTTGTCAATGGAATGTCGTTGTCAGTTTAATTTAATTACGAGTTAGGTACTGCGTTAAATAAATGTAATCTCAATTTAAAAGAAAAACAGGAAGGTAGTTCAATGAAGCTAACCAACCATTTAATGTGCTTAAGACACCTATTAAGGCAGAGTTGAATCATGTTCTGCATAAAAATAACACGCAAATGTCATAGTTTGTCGTTTCTTTTTTATAGTAAAACTTGTATGGCAACTACTTTGTTTCGTAAACACTTAAAAATGTTGGAGGAGTGTCAGATTTAAAACTAAAAACAAAAAAAAACACACGATTTAAATAACACCGCAGAAAAGAATATTCATATTGAATTAAATTAAATATTAAACTCTAGAATTACACAAAAAATTAAAGAGATTAATATATTCACTTTCGTTGCACTGTTTTATTCGTATTGTCTGGCTCCATTTTAAAACAATAGATCTTTTTATGGATAGTACCTGTATTTCCTATAAATACATTTCTACAAAGAGGAAAGATTTGTATGTTTGTAAAGAATAAACTCAAAAAATCCCGGACCGATTTCAAAAATTCTTTCACCATTAGAATGCTACATTATCCATGTGTAACAAAGGCTATATTTATTACTAGAAAAAAATAGGGGGGAGGGGTGGATTAGGGGAACATAAATGCGGGTACGTGCCGCTTGTCATTCATAAAATAATTAGTTAAACTAACAAAACGATTTAAGCGGTTTTTACACGAATTTTGCATGAAAGCAAGTTTTTCTGCATATTGTGAAGTTATAAACGACCGAATCCAGCTATCGTATTTTAATGATCAAATAAAACTTAAACCTGCTTAAGGTTCAAATATAACCCGGAAACTACAAAGTAATCGAGTAGTTGCTACTAATTAACATAAAGATATCTTAAATAATCGAAATATAATATTATTCGTTGATTAGGCGAATTTGTTATCAACGGCTGTTGTTCGTCGAACCTTCTTATAGTCAGGGATTACAAGAAGGAACTTTCTTACATAGTTATTTTCAGTACAGACCTACTCTAATACTCAAAATATTGATGAAGTTTGTAAAAGAATCTGGGTATTTCATTAAATGTCTAATTGAGCGACAGTGGCAGCCAAAGTACTCCAACGTAGCCTCATGGAATTTAATTGTTACAAAATAGATTTTTGTTTTTGAGAGCAAAAATGAAAAATGTGTATAACGAAGTTTATAAAGGAAAATTTGGTATTATAGCCAAAGTAAAATAAACAGAACAGTTGACAGAAATAGTCAGCCTACAATTCAGTAGTTATTTTTGTGCATTATTCTGTAAACTAGTTTAAGAAATTCTACATTTTTGTCGTCAAAACATTAGGTACCCGGCAATAATTCTTGAGACAGTCATGATAATAAAATGCAAGCCTTATTATTGTAATCTAAAGCACTATAGTCGTGTTATCTCCTATCTAAAGTCGGCTGACACTTTTATCCCCGTATTGCACGTTTACACGTGAGAAACTTGCCAAAAAAGATCAAGTGTGAATTGATTTACGTTAAGAGAACACTTTTTTTTAAGTCAAATTAGCATAACTTTTTAAACGGGCGTATCATGTTTCAAACTACGAGAGAACTTATCTACTTAATTAATCTTAAATTCATTCACAGACGGACTTAAGAAGACACATGGAATTTAGTGTCACAAAAGTTTCTTAGTTAAGTAAATGTAAATATAGGAACGATTTTCTTAAAATCATATTATAAAGGGAATAACGAGAGGACGAGAATTTGTGTGAATGCGCCATTTCTGGTAATGGGTAATGTCGTCGGAAAGAATAAAAATGTCAAAATCTGAGCAGGTTAATGATACTTTGTTTCATTGGAAGCTGCGTCGATACAACGCACTTGCACACATTCTGTATCACTATCAGAATGTTGTTGATGTTCTACAACATTATTATAATTATGTATTGTTTACCTACTACTAGATAGTGATAGGTTACACGTGCATGTGCTAGATTGTGCGTAAAGTTCACTACAGCTGTTCTGTTACAATGTAGTTTCATTTCCACCAATAGCGAATCATTGTTACGATTTACTGTAAAATGAGTCTTATAAATTAATCATTGATCATCATTCTCGCGAGATTGGATTGGTAAGATGAAGCATACCATCGTGAGACATGCAAGTAATGGGGGGAGGGGAGACCTTTGCTCAGGAGTGGGACGATAGGTACGGTCTAACTAAAAAAAAAACATTTGCCTGATAATCTTTATTTTTATTAAGACGTTACTTATAGAGGGTGGAACAGCCCTTAACGAAGCCGAAAGGCAGTTGTTCTCCTCGTCATTGCGATCATCTTCTAGTTACGGAGATATTGGGAGTCAAAGTTCCAACTTTCTTTTTGTTTTTAATTTAAACACCTCCACGACCCCCGTACAATGCAATCCATCCAACAGCACAAAGTTTTGAGGGCGTTACATTGAGTCCTACCGTAATACGTGATTTTACACCCAAAAAAAAGTCGTTTCTTAGCAATAACTTTTGCGGAAAGTTACTTAGTTTGATGGTCATAATGCTTGTTTGACGGCTTCGTGAAGGGTCTTGCACCCTGTATGTGTAATATGGCATAAATATCACCTTGTTATTAGCTATAGCCGTAGTATATTTCCATAGAAACCACAAGGCATACTTTAAAAATAATCAATTTTTATTGCTGTACATCTGACCCAATGTTAGTATTGCACAGCATGCCTATCACTATAATTTCCGGATAAATCAAGTTTATTCAGATGATTCAATCTTTTGCTTATCTGTCAACAAAAAAAAGATATAGTATAACTTTCCGCACAAACGTCTATTTGGTCAAACATCACTATGATTAAAATTTTAATTGCGAAACAATGTTTACACTTTTATTTTATTTACAGGCAGTCATCTCATTCGGAGTGTTCATGCTCACTCTAGGCGCTGGTGCCACGTCTGGCATCTCCGCCATCTTAATACCACAACTGAAGAATGCCAAAGGAAAGCATGCCTTCTCCGTAGAACTGGTATCTTGGGTAGGTACGTGTATACCTCGACTATGACCAAGCATTTTTTGAGTTTGCTTACGACATCAATTCACTGTTTTTCTTTTATCTTTCAGCCGCTATATCATCCTTGGCCCTGTTCTTCGGTAACCTGATGTCGGGCTATTTAATGGATAGACTAGGAAGAAGACTGTCTACCTTATTACTGGCAGTTACGTTTGTAGCTGGATGGCTGATCATCGGGTTTTCAAACGACCTGATGTATTTAATATTAATAGGAAGATTTATCACAGGTCTGTGTCAAGGATGGCTTGGACCTCTCGGACCAGTCTACGTGGGAGAAATCAGTTCACCAGCTTATAGAGGATTATTCTTAGCTGCTCTGTCTTTGGGGATCGCAGTTGGTGTGTTCTTGTCACATTTATTCGGCACTTTCCTGCATTGGAGTTTAGCTTCCTTACTTTGTGGATTTTTCCCTCTTTTTGGTGGCCTCATACTTTACTACGCTCCAGAATCACCATCTTGGCTAGCATCCAGAAACAGAATCGACGAATGCATCATCTCGTACCAATGGTACAGAGGAAACAGTGTAGTAATGAAAACAGAACTAGATAAAATGATTGCAGATCTTTCAGCCAAAGAAAGGAATCTGAGTAAAATGCAAACTTTAGCCGCAAATATCAAAAAGCCTGAATTTTACAAACCATTGGGAATTATGACGACATTCTTCGTTATAACTCAACTTTCTGGAGTCAACGTTATTTGTGCGTACACAACAGATATGATGGAAACACTCATTGGTAGTGGTTCGACTAGATCTTACACCTACGCCGCCATGTTGAGTATTGACGTGTTGCGATGCGTGTCGCTGGGGGTTGCTTGTATCATGCTCAGGAGATCCGGTAGAAGACCGATGGCAATATTCAGTGGTGTCTTCACAGCCTTATCTCTAATAGCGTTAGCTTTGTACCTATATCTTTACAGTTCTGGCGTCGTCCATCACATGTCGCCATTTATATCGTTAGGACTTATGGCATTCTATATTATCGTGTCTAATTTGGGAATTTGTCCATTACCGTGGAACATGGTAGGAGAACTGTTCGCTGTAGAAACAAAAGGTCTATGTTCGGGTATCAGTGTTATGATGACATCTGTCGCCTTCTTCGCCGTAGTTAAGACAGCACCCGCCATGTTCATTAGTATAGGTCACCATGGAACGTATCTCTTCTACGGTTTATCTACTTTGATTGGTACCGTATTCTTGTTCTTCTGTTTGCCTGAAACCAAAGACAAAACGTTGCTGCAAATAGAAGAACATTTTAGGTATGGCAAGAAAAATGATAGCAAAGAAGTAGATATTTAAATAGAGCTTAGAGTATGTACATCAATAGATGACTGTTTAGATTGTTATCTTTACGAATTTGTTACTGATCTCTTAGGTGACGTTCCGAAGTGATTGCGTAAGTCCTAAGGTTATAGATGTCAGTTTGAATGACCGATCAATGGGGCCGTATTTATTTTTATCATTGAAGTTGTGTAAAACAAAGTATTTTGTTAAATATGTAAGTGTAATGTACAATTTGTATTGTAAATTATAACTGGATGTGTGTTATATAAA
This sequence comes from Eugnorisma glareosa, assembly GCA_947578425.1. Lineage (NCBI taxonomy): Eukaryota > Metazoa > Arthropoda > Insecta > Lepidoptera > Noctuidae > Eugnorisma > Eugnorisma glareosa. The sequence continues at coordinate 14,239,082 of OX387970.1, read as the reverse complement.
AGGAACAAATGTATCAGTATGTTATGTATTTAAGTGATTAATTAGATATGATAGTACTACGGAGTTACAGTTTAATTGATTGAAATTGGCCATAGAATAAAAATGTTTAATGTATATAGCCCTTAAGATAGTGCATACATTTCATCAGCTACACAACTTAACTATAATTTATTAAATAGAAGATTTTTTGAATGGAATTTATGACTGTATTAATTCTTGAATCCCATTTGTGATGTAAGTTTAAGGTTGTACTTATTCTATAAGAGTCAAAATAGAAAACCGATATTAAATATTAGTTTTATTAAAATGTCCTTGTTGTTATTATTTTTATTGAGCAACCACTCATGAACACACCAATCAATTACGAGTATAATTTATGGTCATTTATGTGTGTCAAGACCATATTCTTCTATGGCGTAGAACAAAAATAATTATGGTTTTTTTATACAAGTACAACCAAACAAATCTAGTTATATTATAAACCTAGGAATATTATCATATTTTAGTCCTGCATAGTTGATGGAGTGAAACCCTCAGTTAAATTTACTAAAGTACACTTGGTATAACGTTAACGTCATCAATTCATCATTCTTTTTCCCTTATTCCAATTTATTTGGGGTAGGTGCAACACGTCTTCTTCTTCCATTCTCTACTTTTTAACCGGCTCCCAAAAGGAGAAGGTTATCAATTCGTCAGTTTTTTTTTTTCATGAGTCCCTTTCTAGTCATAACAACGCACACAGTTCATCCATTGTTTCTTTGGTTTCCGCCTAGTCTCAGAGCCATACACATATGTATATATTTGTACATACTCACAACTTTCCTCACGTTACCTATTTTCCTCATTTCCCAGTTTTTAATAGTACTTAGTAATAATATACCACTAAGTAGGTATGCCAATTAACATTATTTATATAAATTATCCAACAAGTCAAGGGTTCATTGACACGATTCAGTTACATTTCACAACATTTTGTTAAATATTTGTTGTTGAGTTATACCGTTGGCAAGAAGTTCTTTTCCGTTCATAGGTATGCTTTAATAACGGACAAATTGGTGTTTTATATTAAATTCCATTAAATGTAACATTTTATGATTGTCGTCACAGATCTCAGATCTGTCCTCGCGATCTTGTTTTTATTGGGCACTTTGACTCAGTGGCTTTTAGTTGTAACAGAAACAAAATAACTTTAGGTCAACAGTATAAATAAGGGTACGTTCACATTGAGCACAGGCCGAGTGAAGGTGTGCACGCCGAAGGAAACCTGCACTATATTCTTGGCGAAAATATAATGGGAATGTGGATTACATACAAACAAGCTAAATGATGATTCATCCTTCTTTATAATATGTCTGGGGTCTTTTGGTATCTTTGTGGTAATGTAAAACAAAACAATTAAGTAATTCACAACATATCCAACATCAAAGCTTCTCAGCGGCTCCTATGTGGTGTCTACGCAGGTTATACGTAGCTCCAACGTCTACGCCTACGCCTGTTAGTTTTCTAACAGGCGTAGGCGTAGGAGTTTTGGGTTTTGGGTTTTCCCAGGGATGAAAAACAAAACACCTTACAATACATCATGTTCTTTTTTTTTTCTCGTTTTTATCAAGTGTGCATTTCTCGTCATTAATACGTATAATACTTACAGTATGACATTTTTTTTTTGTACAAACAAATGATAACTGCGGTATCTTTTCTCGCAATGTTGCGTATCTCATTGTGACGCTCGAATTGGCTTTATGTGCTTAGCTAACAAGCCAAATATCGATAAATGCAGTAAAAATTTAATATACACTTTTATGATACTTGACACGTACAAGATAGTTATATTTTTAGTCTAGATAATGGTACAGGAAAAGTAGTCATATTTATATCAATATCATATTGTTATAGGAATAACTAATAAATAAATATAAATTATATTTTATTTCTATCTTTTAATATCAAAAATATCCACCTCCTTTCTTTTATCCCATTGTTTGTGGTTGGGTTTCCAGACTTTTCTGCCCCAAGTCAATCTGACGTATTCCATCCAGAGCACAAAAAATAGGAGCAAGTTTTTTTTTTAGTTATGGCCACTTTCAACTCTAGAATGTTGCTGCTTAACCGGACTATCCGGTGATGTCCTCAAATGATTTTAAGGCCCCCAGTCAGGGCTTATAAAAAATAAAAATAGAGATGTCGATGGTTTAAAAAAGTTAGGGGTGGCGCAGGAGCAGAGTACCTGGAAGGATATAAGGGGAGGTCTTGGGTGATCGGTGCCGTCAAATGTGCTTGCAAAATTACACTCTTGATAACTATTGCCTCTTGTTGATTTGTTTTGGTATAGGAAACCAAATTGTATTTTACTTTTCTGAAACCAACGCAAACATAATTCTTTCTGGATCACTGTGAGGTGGTTGATCCTTCCGGATACAGGTAGAATATTTGAGGTTTTAATGTATAAGGGGATCCCCAGACTTCGGATCAAAGATACTATAATAAAGTTGACATTTTAGTGTAGGAGGTGGAACTCTTCTTCAGGTTAGGGTTTGGTTCAGCAATATTTTGTTGAACAATAACGTACTTACACCTTTTTTTTTTTTACCGATCGGAAATCATCAAATAACCCCTCCCGCTCTGGGCTGAGCAGGAGGGGTGTCAGACTTTTACTGACTAAAACCCATCCATGTTCCTTCCTTTGCCCTTTGTGTTCCAGGGCCGCGGTATCTCTTTCGAACAGTCCCGCAACCCTGGCAGGCATCGGTCCTTTCGGACCCCTTCCTGTTTGCTGACTCTCTTTGAGGCGCGCGTGGAACACGAACGCGCCGTCGACACGACCTGTCGTCATAAGACGGACGGACGGCGAGCTAGCCCATAGCTCACCGGCCACAGGCCCGCGCCTACGGTGGCCGGGGGCCACCACGTGGCCCCCGACGCCCGGTGCGCCTCCCGCGGCGGCTGAGACGTGAGGCTCTCTCCCTCTCACGTCCCGCCACCTCTTTCGCTAGCATGACTGCTTCGCAGAAGGAGGTGACGGCGTCCCATTCCCTCTCGCTCCGGACCATGGATTGAACCAGGGCCGGACGCGAGAGGTCGCCGCCGCCGAAATAACGCACACCTTAAGCACTTACTATTTAATCGGCTAGAATCGTGAATGTCAAACGAATCATGTCTGGCTAGGCTCGTTACAATCTGAGCTAAGTCGAACGGCCATTTGCTGACTGAACGTCAATTTTAATCAATTCTACCGCTTATTTAGACAGAATCATGAAGATCCGATCCTCGTGTTTAGATCTTTGAACTTAATGTTTTATCACTAACTGTTCTGAGAAATTAAAATTGTTATAGTTAGGTTTAATTAAGACGCGATCTAAAAAATATAAATGATAAAATCGAACACAAACGTAGGTATTCATTCAGTGGTATTTTCCTATACTCCATATCAGTGTTGATCTTGCTCTCCAAGAATCACAATAGGCACTTAAGACCAATTATATTGTTATGACGAAAAATCTAACTCTATCATGGGTCGGGGCAAAACAAAATACACTCAGTGGTATAAAAAGTGGCTAACGCACCAAAATCGGCAACTATTCTCATTTTGGATAACTTTAGTCGGTTCACAAATCCCAGATTAGTGTTTGGACCACTTTTTGTGCCGCTGAGTGTCTTTCTGTAGGTTCGAAACTTCGAACTTTGTAATAAAACAGTAATTACTAGCCTGATCATTACAAAAGTAACACGATTAGACATAAAATGACTACATATTAATTGCAACCACTTTCTACCTACAAAGCGGAACAAATGAATTGTTGTAAGACGTTTACCAGAAGGGTGTCCATCCGCACCATGAAATAAAAACAGTAGGTCAATTTAACGGTCCTTTAACTCACGTTTAGTTTGACGCAAGTGGCACGCGTCTCCTACATAAATTATCAATTCTTCCTGTCTGACACGTGGTCGAAGAGACCAAGATTCGCTACATCTGTGGAGATTTTTTCAAAATCCAAGTTCCCACGTTGGTACGCGACATGTTTGGGCACAAAAAACAACCAGGAAAACATCTGGAGACTGGATCTATTTATAGTAGACTTGAGTGTTTATGAAGTAAAGTGTGAGGAACTTGTTAATGAACATGTGCGGTGACGGTAACGACGTATCTATATTCGATTGACAGTTCAAGGTTCTGCATTTAAATGTAGATTAATTATACTCGTACTTATTAGATTGTTAGGTATTTTGTTCCGCTCTTCATTTGAATAACCAACCAATAACCAGAGACCATTACCGAAATTCTAAAATAAAGCATGCATCAACAAATTGCCTTTATTTTCATGTCAAGTGGTTCCTGTGCTTTAGTTTACTTTTTCCCTTTCTGTTCTACTTGCATATCATATCATCGGTTCTAAAGGGCACGATGGAATCCAAGCGGAACGAATATTTTAATAATTTACAATAGGACACGTGGCTGAGCGGAAACCATGCACGTGTTATCAATTAGAAGTGGAATAGATAGAAAAAAACTTGACTAGAATTTTATTGAACCCTTCGAAGTGGGTGGAGTCGTTACCTATAGAGATGAAAGCGAAATCATAAATATTAACCCTGTTTGTGCTAGGAAAAAAGGGCTAGGAGAATTCTTTCACTTTTTAAATTCTCGGGTCTGATGTTCAATGTAATGTTTTAAACTATGTGTATATTTACTGATAACAGTCCAAGTGCTATGTTCTAGTTAGGCCTTGGCTGGATTTAGGTGATTTAGATAATATGATAACAGCTTTTAAAATGTTGCATATGAATGTCGTGTTGCGTAAGTTAATCAGGTTACATAAATTGGGTGGTATAGAACCGTGATGAGTTAATTAAACAAGTTTAAAAAAAATGTAACGTTTTCAAGCATATGTCATGAGTTCATGAAATGTGTGTGACTTGTGGGTGCTAAAATTAATTCATTTTATCAAAGTATTGAAACTCAGCTTTTAAAACTAATGGTTTTAAAAATCTGTGTTCTTTTTCGCAAATTTTTTCATTTACTGTTGTGAACTTTGCAATCCAAATACTTTCAGAAGAGATAACTGCCTGGCCCATCCCAAATTTTATGATGAACTAAGTAAATAATTCATTCAATGTAGATAGTTATTGAAATCAAAGACGTCATTATGCGGTAGTCAGGATGTCATACAATTTATATGCATGGCTGTAAAAATTATATTACCCATATTGAGCTATTTATCGATTCTGTAAGATACGTGCGAGATATAAATGCCATTTATTATCAGTTTCCAAAAAAAGAACCTATTATTTATCTTTTCTTTTTACAATCAAGAAAATCAAATCATTAGCGTCATAAGGTTTTAACACATTATTATTTTTCTGAATACGAACTGCCAGTTGTTTTAATGAAAATGACAGTTTAAACAGGCGATGGCAAATAAAATCGTTATAAATAATGAATAAGTGGGTTTGAAAATTGCCTATCATTTTCGTTCTTTGTCCGTACAATCACAAGTAATGAAATGTTTACATTTAGCAAAACTAAAACCCGTTTTTTCCTAAAGAATTGATTAACGTTTTACGTTTTCACGAGCGTAATATAAAGCCATATATTACGGCCTTATGTTTTATCTCAAAATAGAAACCATTCTTTTACGAGAAAATCGTTTTTGAATTTTGCTAAGTGGATACATTCGTTGTTTTGTTTTTTTTTTTACATGAGATTTTGGCCTGCAGCAAATACTTATCTTTATAATAAGGAAAAGCGTCGTATATTTAACGAACCTATCAAAATGTAAACATCTACATGTTAGCGTGTCATTCTTATTTAAACCCAAACCAACCAAGTAAATATATCTGTTTCTAAATTCCAATTTCTCTAATTAAAACTCTTGGACATTCCAATTATGTTAAGTATGATGGAAATGTCATTGAAAGGGCCTATAAACATTTTTGGAGATCACCTATTGAACGCCCTGTTTTCCTATTAGCGAATGTTAATTAAGTACCCGTCCAGGGACTGACCGTTCTTCTTACCAGTTAATGGAGTCAGCAGTCGTACCGGGGTCGGTTTAAGGCAACCACAAATTATCCTGCAAGTCTCATTTAGAGCTGTTTACACTAGTTTGGCGTGGGCAGAACGGTCCCATACTGGGCAAGCATACTCACCAGCGTACAAGCAGAGCGCCACACCCTGAAACATAACTTTTAGTCCGAGGTGATTCGAGAGAATCATCTCCTAGACACCTTATACATAATACAATTTTGGTCTTCTTCTTTTCTTATCTCCTGTATTATCCTCGTTGATGTAGTGGTCGCAAGCGCGACTGCTGAGCAGGTGGTCCTGGGTTCGATTCCCTGGTCGGGCAAAGTGCTTTTGTTTTTCCATCAGGAATTTCTTAGTAGCAGCCACAGTGTCTGCATTTGTGCCTGTTTGATGGCAATAGGCTCGCCCCTTATTACATGGGATTTAAACCTAACCGGCAAAATGTGAGGGTACTATTAGGTACACCTTTGCGTAACTCTCCGGGGATTACATGCGTGATATACGAGTATATGTGCTATGTAACATATTATAATCTTTGGGCCTATTAACTGGCCACGATCATTGCAGCGTCAGAGGCGTTGCTCAGGTCGTCAAGGGTAAAAGTACACCAGGAGCATTTCAGCAGTTGGAGCACAGTCTGGGGGCCTAAAATGGAAGCTTTATCAGAATCATAATATGAATCACGTTAAAAAATTAAAATTCTTAAAATGGTCTTTATGATTATGACCACAAAGTCCATTTTAAGAGTTTTAAATTTTTAACGTGATTCGTATTATGATTCTGATAAAGTAGCCATTTTAGGCCTCCTGGTCTGGAGCGCTGAACTCGCAGACGGTAATGCAGGAATCAATAGGTAATACTCCCAATTCGCCAGATGTATTACGCTATGGCGCATTTACGGGACTTACACCATTCGAGATACCTAGATACCTGAAATAATATGTAGTCTACTATATAATATTCCGCCTGTAATCCCCGAAGAGTGAGGCAGAGGTGTACCTAATAGTACACCCGCATTTCGCCAGATATGTTTAAGTCCCATGTAATAGTGGGCGAGCCTATTGCAATGGCCAAACCAGGCACAAACCCAGACTCCGTGGCTGCAAGTGAGAAATTCATTATGGAAAAACCTGATGACACTTTGCCCGCCCTGGGAATCGAACCCAGGAGCCCATGTTATGATGCTACAAACTACGTAACGGGTGTAACAAGACCCTTAACGAAGCCGAAAGTCTCTTGTACTCCCCGTTATTGCGATCATTTTCTTCTAGACCATACCTGGGAACCTTCTGGTTACGGAGATATTGGGGGTCAAAGTTCCAACTTTTTCACAAGTTTTTTTTTTTAATACATGTTTTTAATGTAAGATTTTTACTTTAAACATCTCCACGACCCCCATACTATTCAATCCAACCATGTTTTGGGTCCGTTACATTGAGTCCTACCGTAAAACGTGATTTTTCACCCCAAAAAAAAAAGTCGATTCCCAGCTATAATTTTTGCGTGAAGTTACTTAGTGGTATGTACATAATACTTGGTTGACGGCTTCGTGAAGGGTCTTGTTACACCCTGTATTATTTCTATACTTCGATTTCATAGAAACAGTGCAAGAACTAATTTCAATAGAAATGATGTCTAGATGCTAATGACAATGTGTTTTGTATTATCAGACGGTGCATCACAGAATCGCATTTATTTACTATTACTCTTGTCTGCATTTATCTTGTTATCCAGTGAATCATACTTGTTGACATGTGTTTATGTGCGGTTAGAGATAGCTCTGACCGATGTGATTGTCTATTGTGTGCTTAGTGCTAGTCACAAAGAGTGGAGGAATCTCATTATTTACTCATCAAATTATTTTTTAAGTACACATAAAACGTCAAACTGCCTGTAAAAATATTTTGATGAACTAGAAATGACTGTGTGTAAGGGCAAGACTTCACCAAAGTGATCACGTGAGAAGATTTATTTATTTATTTGTTTAGGATCTCCAACAAAGGATGTAGGTACACAAACACATGAAATTAATAATTTACAAAAATAATAATAATTATTATTTTTAGCATTATTTTAGTTCTATTTGTAGTCTGTATATAATGTACATAGTATTTTATTCTACTTATAATCGTGAAATATACTAATAAACAACACTTTAAAATTTATGAAAAAGTAAAAAGTATCACGTAGGTGTACTACTTCACTTACAGGAGACTACAGGATGCATAATGAGATGTGCAAAGTAGAGAGGAGGAGAGATGTATAGAAGCTGGGGTGTATCCATCGAAGCTGTGTGGAGATGTGCAAAGTGGAGAGGAGACATGTTCAGGAGCTAGGGTGTGTACGCTGCGCACCGCACGCCGCTCATGTCTCTTCTTGTCTCCGCTGTACACTGCTGCCTTCTTAGCCGCCGAGTGCCAAGGCGCTGGCCTAAACAAATATGAGACGTCTCTTCTCCCCTACTCAACTCTTTCAACTAAAGCTTAGCGCAGACCATAAGTTTAAATAACAAACTTCATATGGTGGTTTACACGACTTATGTCCGACTCGTCACTGTGAAGTGAACAAACTGTACAATTCATTTTTATTATAAGTTAGGTAGGTAAGAAACTTTTACAAAGGTTTTGTAAACTGGACAACATGAAAATCAAAATTGATGCATATAATATGCATCAATTTTGGATCTCCTGGCCTCTCGTCTTGTCTCCGCTTTGGTGAATTCCGGGCCTAATTCTTGAGAAACCGCCGCGTTACTCATACATAGTGGGTTTTTATTTAACCTTATTCAGAGTGTACAAAAAGATTACAAAATCTAACTCTCTTGAATCTACTAACCTTTTTTATTTTTCAACCTGAAAATCAAAATTGATGTATATAATATGCATCAATTTTGGATCTCCTGGCCTCTCGTCTTGTCTCCGCTTTGGTGAATTCCGGGCCTAATTCTTGAGAAACCGCCGCGTTACTCATACATAGTGGGTTTTTATTTAACCTTATTCAGAGTGTACAAAAAGATTACAAAATCTAACTCTCTTGAATCTACTAACCTTTTTTATTTTTCAACCTCTGTATCTATTTCTTATCAGAACATTTCATGAGTAGGCCTAAATGTTTCCGATTGGGAATTTTCCCTGCGGAATAATTTGCTTCAGTCGTCATTCCAAGCTATTATTAATTTGCATGTACCTATGATACGTAAGTTGTCCGCTTCATTTGCAAACAATTTTTCGATCACTTGTTCGTATGCGATTAAGCTGAAATTTTGCACACATCTTTTGTTCTGATGGCAATACATTTTTAAAACAGCCAAGACTTAATCCTTATCCTTGATCGCCTCCTCACGAGAGTAAGAGAACTCCTCGACGGACAATAGCACGGAATCGAATTTTGTAATGCATTCAATGTTGATAGATAAACTAAATTTTTTGCTTTTCATTTGAACGAAATCTATTTTTTTTAAAGAAGTTTTTTTTTTGTTATTTATATTCTTTGCTACTGTGACCTCTGAACTCTTTCTAATGGAACTGTTTTGAAGACGAAACTTTAAATTGGTCCCGATAAACAGAGTAACATTATTAAGCGGTGTGATTCTGTCGAGGTTTTTTTAAATATAAAGTCAATGTCTTTCATTGAATAATCTGTTATCTTGACAGGGTTCTTATGCGTGACAGTGATCTACTATGTATCCAATATTGTGTAATAGATAATTTAATGTCTAGGTAGGTACTTAGAGATAATGTTCAAATATTTAATACAAACGGATATAACAGGGTTTTTTCAGTAGCTTTTTGAAACGTCAATTTGCATTTGATGTCCATATCGGTAGATAAGGACCTACCTACTTACATTCGTCTAATTTTTTTCCTTGAACTTTTAACATCATAACAAGAATGTCGATTTTTAAAAATAATGTCCTTAACATTATACCTTTTAAAAATTCACGAATAATACCTAATAATAATTTATTGTCCCAATTATATCCTTACATGCACTATTATATATTCATGCATACGTTGGGTGAATTATTTAGTTAAACACGTGACGTGCGCGCGCGCAGCGTGCATAGGAAGCAAGGTTGACATGCACCAGACTCGCGTAACTGACATGTGCGTTGTGCTACCCGTGATTCCGGCGGGGTTCGAATTATTCAAACTTAAATTGTTGTAATTTACTGGCATTATTTAAAATCTATGTTTATTATTTTGCGATTGAACAACAAAGTCGACCCGATAAAATCATACTACTTATTTATAATTATAATAATATTTAATCAACTTTCATTCAGGTCGAGCCGATCGGTACACTAGCGTCGGCATTTTCCTTCAATTCGAGTCGCTTCTTCCCGCACATAAATCTACATAAAGCATGTATCAGAAAAATGTGATTATATTTAATGATGTAGTACAGACCATCCAACTGAACAACTTTCTGTATGTTGGTATCACGGAGAAAGTTAAGTTGTAGGTTGTTGATGTTGTTGTTATATGTTCGGAGTTGTTTGATGGTCTGTACCATATCTGTTAATTTAAGAACACCTTTCTTTAAATATACACTGTATATTCGACTTTGCCGCCTAGCTATGCTGAACCGAGCCGAGTCAAATCTGTGTAGCAGTCCCTTCAGTCGATGCTACGCTGCATCAACGAATTTGAAGGCAGGCTAGTCTATTTTTGGGTATATGATAGTTGTTGTTTGACATTCTTAGGTCGAGCAGCATATGGAACTCGTACCTAGTGGACTTAATTAATATAATATCTGTCATCCATCGTCTATTACAAAAATCTATTAAAATATTATATCATTTTGATGATTTATTTAAATGTCAGATAAATTTTCCTTTGTCAATTATCTATCAGCATAAATTGCTAGCTACGGTCCTATTTATTTTTAGCATTGATGAAATGAGCATTCAGCACGGTTTATGTTCTCTTAAAAAAAACAAAACAACTCATTTCTGTTAAAAAATCCATAAGCCAACTTATTTAATAAATTTAAAAGAATGAGGTTTTTTTTGTTGTTTTCTTTTTTTATAATCTTTAAATGTTTCTTCAGCTTACAGCAGTCCACTGCTGGACATAGGACTCCTCAATCGCACGCCACAATACTCGATTCTTAGCAACTCTCATTCAGTTTCTACCAGCCAACCTGTGAAGATATTCGCAAAAAAACCATCCGATCGTTGTTAAAACATGACTAAAAGAGTCATAAATATAGAAGACGAAAAAAGAAGCCGTGAACGACCACCAATAACCTGGCTACGAACAATAAAGAATGACATGACAGCGAGCAACTGAACAGCAGAGACAACACACAATCGTAAGGTGTTGAGAGGGCTGAATCCAAATATATTGGGATACTACTCAGGAGAAAAAGAAAAAGAAAATAGATTGTCGAAGGAGTCGACATCAAGCATACAGTTGACCACTAGTCCACTAACAATATCTATGAACCCCAGCAGCACAACACCCCAAAGGATTTGTTGATGCGATACGAACTACAGAGACAAAGTTGAAATATTTCAGGATTTTCAGGTGACTGTAATCACCAAGTTTTTGTTTATTTCATAAGGAATAGTAGAATACACAAAGAATAAAACGTTCTTTTTAAAATATCTGAAACATACAGACAGACTTTACATACTGACAAAGACACACAGTAATTAAATACCGAATGATTTTGCACTAAATGCAAAAATAAAATACTGATTTAATATGGAGTATCTTGAACTCTTTTTTTTGCACATAGTCTGCTCATTTACATATATAGCAAGTATTGTTCAGGTCAACACTGAATATGTATTACGAATCAACACGGGAGAAACGTTAGGTATTGTCTTTTATTTTTGTAAGTTATAGAATATTGTGATTTTGTTAATAGTTCAAAGATGCGACGTAACGCTCTATTGTCTACGACGGGGTGTCGAGAAACAATTACCATTTCGAAGCCAGTGCTTTTTGAACAAAAATTTGCGGTTTTATGATCGGGTAGGTAGGTCCTGAAAAGTCTAGCAAGACTATTTCTGATCACCTTAAAATCTGTCTCCTCCTTTCTGTGATACAGTAAGGTCTACACCAGGCGGGTGCATTTCTGGTAGTTAGAAAAGACGTGTATAATTGAATAATTTTATTCTCTTAAATAATTGGTTTAGATGTTGTTAAAATGGTTGATTCTTTTGTTTTCAATATAGATTTAAGTATATTCTATGTGACACTGTCTTAGCTTCTTGTTCTCACATTTAGGTTATTATTATATTGACATTGGTAATTGTTTGTTAGTGCGTAAATAATTGTGTGTTAGTATGTAAGTAATTGAGTTATTTAATTGTAAATGTGTGTCTGTGATTTCGACACGACGAATTTTATTATTATTTGTATGCTCTCGAATAAAATGTAGCGAACTGAACATCTTAACGTAACATCTTATTGTAATGAAACCTACATTTATGAATAAATTTATTTGATTTGATTTGTGCATAGGCAACTAATCTATGAAACTTCAGTCTTGATGGCCGAGTGGTCGCAAGCGCGACTGCCTAGTATAAGATCCTGGGTGCGATTCCCGGGTCGGGTCAAGTGTTATTTTATTTTTCCATTAGGAATTTCTCAGTAGCAGCCACGGAGTCCGGATTTGTGCTCGGTTGATGGCAATAGGCTCGCCCCCTATGACATGGGATTAAATATAACTGCCAAAATGTGGGTGTACTTTTAGGTACACCTCTCTCTGCCTAATCCTACGATTACAGGCGTGAATTTATGTTAATTCCAAGTAGTACCCAACAAATCTCATATGTGTTACTAGGCTACTGAAACCAGAAACTCAGAAGACAGTAGCTCTTTGGAAAATTATGATCAACATACAGTCAGTTTGTAGCTAAAACGATAAGTAAGATAAGTGCAAACAATTTTACCAGCTCTGTACCAAGGGTTATTAGGTCAATGGAACAAAGCCAAGAATAATAGATAGTGAAACTAAAATATGCTCCAACTAATAGACAACTTCCTAAATTATTTAAAACTAGCTGTCGCCCGCGACTTAGCTGGCGTTTTGATCGGAAATTATCCCACGGTCTCTTTGTATATATAGCCTATGGGATTCGGGGATAATGTAGCTTCCTATTAGTGAAAGAATTTTCAAAATCGGTTCAGTAGATCCAGAGATTACCCCCTACAACCTCACAAACTTTAGCTCGTTATAATATTAGTATAGACAAAATCCCATACAAAATTCAAAGTTACACATCGATTTCCAACTTAGAAAACACCCACGACACCGTAGTAGGTGTAAGATTACTGTTGCAATCGAGAAAATTCAACGATTAAATCTTTAAACGAGTTTTACAAAACTATGAATGATAATCACCATGGTCCACGTGAGTTATGGTAATCTGCCATATATATGGCATTAAAACACGAACGTTTGTGTAACATGTTACACCGGATAGTAGGCTTCCGTAGAGAGACACATGACTCGGTTTAGCGTGTTCTATTTTGAGTACCGTAATTGGGTCTTTCGTAATGCACATGGTTTAGAAACATGCAACGTTTTTACTGGTTTTAATAGTATAGAATGATAAAATTTAAGCTGTTGTTATTTGCTACGACCTGATTGACCAAATAAACAAAGTCTCAGGGACATCGACGCTAAATTAACGGATATCACGTAATCAGTACATCATTTTGAACGACGAAAAAATTATATGTGGTTCAGAATGACGACGTACTGATTGCGTGCGGTGCCCTTTCCACCATGTTTGGCGTTTAGCTCGTACTTTGACTACGAGCGAATTTTTCACCAATAAAAGTGAACACACTGAGCAGATTGAAACCTCGTTTAAGCAGTTAGAATAGAATAGAATACTCTTTATTATGTACACCATAAAAATTACAAATACAAATGTAAACATTATAAAAGGGGTGACACAATGGGCGGTCTTATCGCTAAAAGCGATCTTTTAAAGACAACCTTTGGATGGATTTAAGGGGGAAGGAGAGACAATACTGCAGGTAGCCTGTGGTGTACCATTTACATATATACAATAAATACATACATATATATACATAAAACATATTACACTTAAATACCTAAATACATTTTTATTATTATTATTTTTTATGATCAAGAAACAAGTGCGAAGAACTAAATTATAATACCTAATAAAAATTAAGCCTAAGGAGAGAGATACAGCTTTTTTATCATGCTTTTAAAAATTGGCAGAGATTGAGCACGCCTTACAGCCACTGGCAAAGCATTCCATAAACGAACTGCTTGAACTGTAAAAGACTTGTCATAGAAACTGGTGGAATGCATCGGCATCTCTAGTCTTAAGTTTTCCGATGACCTCAGATATCTATTATGTGTGTCATGAAGGAACTTGAAACGTTCTTTAAGATAAGAGGGGGTTGTAGGATTGAACAGAATACTGTATAGCTGAAACAGGATATGAGAATTCCGGCGAAGACGTATAGGAAGCCACTTGAGCTTTGTACGAAATTCAGAAATGTGATCATATTTGCGCAAGCCAAATATAAATCTTATGCAACAGTTTTGAAGTCGCTCAAGTTTGTCTAGCTGTGCCTCAGTGAGATCGAGATAACTGACATCAGCGCAGTCAAGAATGGGAAGTAAAAGAGATTGAGCCAGCGCAGTTTTAGTGGCAGTTGGAAGAAAGTTCCGCAATCGTCTCAGGGACTTGGCAGATGCAAATATTTTGCGACTTACGTCCTGCAGCTGAGGACCCCAGGAAAGATTCTTGTCAATCCAAACCCCAAGGTTCTTGACCTTCTCACTTATTGGAATAGCAGTTCCATTAAATTTAACCTGGGGAAGCTGCGACCAGTTTATCTTGGAGATCATCCTTGAACTACCAACAACAATGACTTGAGTCTTCAACGGGTTAACCTGCAACCCATGTGCCTCACTCCACTCGCAGATTGAAACCATGTCCTTGTTGATTATATCAATTGCATCAGCCATATCTGGAGATGCGGCTTGCCGGTAAATTTGCAGATCATCTGCATAAAGGTGGTAAGAAGAAAGAAGTCTTGTGGAAATAGAATTTATAAAAATTGCGAAGAGTAAAGGAGATAAAACGCCACCCTGAGGTACACCCGCAGAAGTATAACACAAAGAAGAGCAAGACCCTTCTATGCATACACGTTGCCGGCGCCCATTCAGGTAACTACGAAACCAGTCAATCGCCGTTGGAGATATGTTAAGTGAGCGAAGTATGCCTAGCAGGATATCGAAATCGACAGTGTTGAACGCATTACTAAAATCCAACAAGCAGAGAACTGTCAGATTTCCTTTCTCCATACCTAAACGTATGTCATCGGTAACGTTAACTAAAGCCGTAGCAGTGCTGTGACCAGGACGAAATCCAGACTGGAAAGGATTTAGCAGGCTATTCTTACACAGAAATGCACTGAGCTGATTGTGGACAAGGCGTTCTAGGACTTTGGAGAGGAAAGGCAGGATGGAGATAGGGCGATATTCTGAAAAGGAAGTGGGATTCGATTTTTTGGGTAAAGGGGTGATTTTGGCCTCTTTCCACATCGAAGGGAAGACACCGTAGGATATAGAGTAGTTTAGGATATGCCATAGAATAGGAAGGATCTCGTCGAGGACAGGGAGTATCATTTTCCGACTTACACAATCACTGCCAACTGCGTTTGATGTAATTGAAACTACACTCTTCTTAACATCACAATCAGAGAATTGACTAAAAACAAATGGGGGATGATCCGGAGTTGGAAGGTTAGAAAGATAGTTTACTGTGGCTGTCTTCATGGTCCCATTACAGTAGGGCGAAGATGAGAAGTGTTGGTTTAGTTGGTCGATATCTAAGTCTTTAGGAATCGATTCTTGGCGTGATTTTCCAACTCCCATGGATTTTAGAAAATTCCAAACTTTAGCTGGATCTCCGTTTTCAACAGAGGTGTGGATATGGCGTCGTTGGGCATCTCTACACACCTTATTGCAGCGATTGCGAGCATCAACAAGGATCTCACGGTTTTTCGACGAGGGCCGACACTTAAATTTAGTTTTTGTAACAGCTTTCCTGTGCATGATCCTTCTAATGTCATCTGTAATCCATGGTGCCGGAAGATGTTTAATTTTTACTGCACGTACGGGAGCGTGAACATCGTACAGCTGCACAAGGTTATCTGTCAGCAGGTTGACTTTGTCATCAATCGACTCAACGCTGATTAGAGGAGCCCAATCAATGCTGCTGGCATCTTTTCGGAGATCCTCTGTCCTCATTCCACCAAAATTGCGCTGCAAAAGAATTTTAGGCTTTGCCTTAGGTGGGCGAATTTTATAAGAGAGAAATATTAGGTCATGGTAAGAAAACATGTCAGCCGAGCATTGACCATGCTTGCTGGCATGTTGTGGAGAAGAAACAATAAGAAGGTCCAAAAGTGAGGGATTGCAGTTCGGGAAATGGTGTGTGGCACTTAAAGGGAGAATTGATAAATTAGACGACTGAACTATTGATCGAAGAGAAGAAGAGCGGGAATCGATTTTTAATAAACAAGTATTAAAATCGCCCATGATTATCGTATGACTGTAAGAGGGTGTAAGGTTTTCAAGGATCTTTTCAAAGGAGGAAAAGAAATTTACCCGTGACGAAGGGCTGTAATAAACTCCTAGAAGGACTTTCACGTGATTCAGGTTTACTTCTACAAAGAGATGCTCGCCCGCGTTCTGCGGTGGAGGTTGAGCAGACATATCAACAATTAGTTAGTGTCAATGTAAGGAATGTTTTGGAATATTGACAGGTCTGGCTCTTGATATTGATAGCTATTAAACGCAGTTTCGATTGGGAAATTCGCCCAAAACACTATTCCGGTCACTGTCGCACAATATCAAATTATAAATGTATATTAAAGACTAGCCTCTAAAGCCCAGGCCCTGCAGTCTCAACATAGATAGCGATCGCAAGACCACCGAATTCGGTCGCAAAGTCATAACGATGCGGATTTAAGGTGGAAGAAGACACCGCTGCACCGGCTCGCGTCCACCTTAAATCCGCATCGTTATGGCTTTGCGACCGAATTCGGTTGTTTTGCGATCGCTATCTATGTCGAGACTGCAGGGCCTGGACAGAAAACATTTCTATAAGTTTAGAAATAGCGAAAAAAACTCAAAGGAATCTCGCACCCAATTTTGATGAAAACTAAAACTCCATCATTCGATTTTAAATAAATTCGAAAAATTCGATAGTGTCGCTAATAGGGAACAAATTTTGGGAAACTATCAAATGGTGTAATAATAATATGGTGTATTTTTTTCCGAAATCAATGGGTTCGATTCCTGGCTAGGATTATTGATTTTTCGAAACTCGTTTGAGTATTTTTAGCTATTCCGCATAGTTTCGGATAATAAGGCCATCCACGCCCACTTTAAAAATTCATATTCATTTTTAATGTCGTTCAACTCTAACTAGTTTTAGGCTTTTTACCTGTTTTGTTTGTTAAGCCTAATATGCTTTGACATTTAAAAACAAGCATAGACTTGATCAATTTTAATAGAGAAATATTTTTAATCTCGGATTTAAAGATAACGACCCCAATTTAAAGTTATCCTTGATTTCGTTGATGTTCTGATTATGTTGACGTGTAACATATTCTAATTTTATGTATTTGAAATTATCGTTATTACGTTAATAGAATATTAACATTTGGTATTTAATATAAATAAATTAATGATACAAATATTTGTATATGATTGACAACCACTGGAATCATTTAATCTTTTTTAAGACGATGATAACCGAAAATGATGAACCCAACCCCAGAATTGGGTTCATCATTTTCGGTTATCATCGCGCTTATTAAGCGCGCCGTTGTACATAACTTATACTTTTTCTTTTTTTTTTTACCGATGGGAAATCATCAAATAACCCCTCCCGCTCTGGCCTGAGCAGGAGGGAGTGTCAGACTTTTACTGACTAAAACCCATCCATGTTCCTTCCTTTGCCCTTTGTGTTCCAGGGCCGCGGTATCTCTTTCGAACAGTCCCGCAACCCTGGCAGGCGTCGGTCCTTACGGACCCCTTCCTGTTTGCTGACTCTCTTTGAGGCGCGCGTGGAACACGAACGCGCCGTCGACACGGCCTGTCGTCATAAGACGGACGGACGGCGAGCTAGCCCATAGCTCACCGTCCACAGGCCCGCGCCTACGGTGGCCGAGGGCCACTGGTGGCCCCCGATGCCCGGTGCGTCTCCCGCGGACATAACCTATACTTAGATTGTAATTTTGTGTGTCCTACTTTTATATTTTGTGTGCAATAAAGAATAAGACGATGATGGTGATGATGATAACCGTAGGTATTTATTTATTTCAACACTTATGTGTTATCACCGCGAACTGATCATAAGCTTACTATCACGCTTACAATCTTCGAAGGGTTGGACAGAGATTTACGTATTATACATATATTATTATATATTATATTATAATTCTTACACCCACATTCTTCCAGTTATTTATGGTGAGCCGTGTTGTCATAAACCAGGCACATATCTAGACGTTAGAGAGTGCGGTATTCCTGAAGAAATCCAATAATACACTGCCCGACCTGGGAATCAAACCCAGCTGCTCAGGAATAGCGCTTATGACAGCTAGATCAACAAGGTAGTAATTTCGACGAGATTTCGATTTTGACGAGACTTTTACTGGCACATAGCTGACGTTCATAGGATACTTTTATTTAAAAATATATTAGGGTTTCGTGCACAAAAATTAAAACCCTTGATATTGGTAACAAAATTCGATGTAAAAAGGAAAGTAATATTTTGTATAATAATTTCACGAGAACGAAGGTCGCAGGCAACCGCTAGTGGTAAAATATAAACCTAAATAAAATGAAATGGTTTATATTAAAATATGATGTTACCTAATTGTAAATACCGTTAATAAATTCAGATGCCAGTGCCTACTAAGTAAATAAATGTCTGTGATAGATAGTAAGAAAGTTGATCTAAGCGCAGGCCACACCGCCAGCTAGCGAGCGAGCGAGGCGGACGAGGCATCGATTCACCTCTTTTCATACTTGGGTTCATACCGCGAACTATCGAAAGAGCCGGACGAAGTATGAAAAGGGCCTCGTCCGCGTCGCTCGCTCGCTCGCTAGCTAGCGGTGTGGCCTGCGCTTCAAGATTGTATAACTACACAGGTCAGTTATAATTTATGTTTATTGTAATTGATGTTGTATATCTTTATTGTCTGGGATTTCTCAATCCCCTTATGTGTTAAGAATTGGGGATATCCGTTAAGGGTTACTCTGAAGACCGTGGCGTGGATGTGAAATATAAATAGGATACCCGAATGTTTTCGGTTTACCAAATGAATTTGCTTTAATTACATGTCTGCCAACTCATCAATGGCTTAAATTGTGATATACCTACATGGAAATACCATGAGGAAGATAACATGTTCTAAAACCATAATACGAGGACATGACATGAAATGAGAAAGCCTGTGTTCTAGAAGTGTTTTTTTTTTTTTTTTTTTGGTATGACCACTCGCAGCCCAACAACTCTTCTGAGGTTGAAGCTGCTTAACCGGACTATCCTGTGGTGACCGAAAATTACTTTAAGGCCCCCAGCCAGGGCTTACAAACTAAGGATATTTACATTAAATGAACGTTCAATAAGGGCACCCCCTGCGGGGTTCGGGCCTAGGCTTAGTGCGTCATTGAGGGGAGGGCAACTAGAATTTGGCTGGGTCGGATTATTTAATGGGGAATTTAACGCTACATGCTCAGCGGCGCGGGCTGGCTCATCGAGCAAGGGTCGGGCAGTGTTCTAGCAGTGGGATCGTGATGGGCCTATTATACCTACTGGTATGCTTATACTTAAATGGCGTAATACTTGCTTAAAATAAACTTAATAAAAACCATAAGCAACACTCATCGCATATGTTTTGTTTACCATCAATCGAATTATACTAATTATGAACAAACAAAAGCATATGCCACCGTGACTCAAACTTTTTCCTCCGTCGAGTCGAGAGCTAATTTGTAGTTTTTGTTGAATCTCTGTTGATCGCCAGATGGTTCTGCGCCCGCGCAAGCCGTATGGCGTCAGCCAGGACTTCGGCGGGAACCTGGCGTAATTTCACTGTCTACTATCTCAAACAATCTGGCCCCCGTCGGAAACACAAAAAGATATATTATTGTTGCGTTTCGTTAATTCGGTTCTTAGGTTTTTTTCTCGGAAAGAAGGGTTGCAACTTGCATCCATGCGGTAAGAAAGTCAGATATTTTTATTATTTATGATATTTTTCGTTTCTATGGCAAAAAGAGTTGCAACTGTGAAGGAACGAAGAACTGATATTATATATACGGCATTGAATATGTAGTACAATATTCAAATTAATGTAAATAGGAAGCGCCTTGGACCGTAGCACTTCGTGAACACATTAGATAATACTCGAAGTCTTATCGCATAATTATTGAGTATATTTTGGTGTGAACTCAATGAGTTTTTATTTACTTTGATATTTTATCATTTTTGTGTGCAACAGTAGTTGAAATGGAGAAGCAGAAATAGCCTAGTGTATACTAACACATTTCAATGGTTAGGAAAATGTTTTCAAGAGAACTTCAGATGAAGATTTCAGCAAAAAGATTTTAGGAAACAGAGGAGTATCATTCTATATCAATGTTGATTTCTTTTCTGACGAACTGGGAGTTTGAGTACTTTATTACATAGTTATTTGCTTTCATTTGTTTGGTTTTAGTAATAGTTCAATGTACGGTCAGCAACAGAAGTAGCTTAACATTTCGGAATTTATTTGATGAACAGGATTATTCTTTCAAATATTCCTTACTCTTCAATACCTTGTTAGTACCAAGTAATATCTAAAAGTTTTTATTAAAAAACCTGCTTTGAAACTTTGAGTAGTGTTAATCTACTTCTGATGCTGACTGTACACATACAAACTCTGGCCTTCACGGTGTAAGTTAAATCAAACTATCAGAGTGTCAAGATAGTCCATGTAACCGATATTATCTAAGTCAAACACTCAAAAATAGTAAGATTGTGTAACGAGATTTTCCGAAGTCTAGTTATATGTCTACTGTTTCCATGACAGATACAAGGTTGATTGTGTTATGGTTTGGTTTTTTTCCAACAGGAATTTCTTTGTACCAGAGCATGGAATTACGCCTGGTTGATGGCAAATGGCAATAGGCTCGCCCCCTATACATTACATACATAAATATATATACAGAAATGTGGGTGTACTTTAAGTTCACCTCTGTCCAATCCTTCGGACAAAACAGGCGTGATTGTAAAATACAAGGTTACTGAAGATATAATAAAGATGGGCTGCGGGACTGTATGAAAAAGATACCGTAGCCCCGGAACACAAAGGGCGATGAAAGAACATGGATGGGTTTTAGTCAGTAAAAGTCTGACACTCCTGCTCAGCCCAGAGCGGGAGTAGTTATTTGATGATTTCACATAAAAAAAAAAGATATAATAAAAAACTTTTTTCTTCGAGGCATTTGTTTTTGAGATCGCAACTTTTTAAGTATGACAGGGCGTGACAGAGGTCTTCACGTGCAAAAGGATTTGCTGAACTAAAGAATGTCATCTTTGTTAATTAAATAAACAAACAAGCAGACGTTTTTGTACAAAACATTCTCGTTCCGCCCCGAGGGTCTTTGCATAAGATGCACAGATTATTAAATACAAAAATATACGTCATCCTAATCTTGGAACACGTGGATGCGCGAACGTTGTGTAGAAAAAGTGCTTATTCAGTTTCTATAGTGAATTCGGTAGTACCCTAAAAGTAAAGTCCGTTTTTTGCTGGTTCCCATGAACCCTGCGACAAAGGCGACGACCTCGCTGAAAGACTTCGGGGAGATCCATGCAAGAATAAATATTATACAACAATAGGGTAGCTTCTTTGACTTTACTTTGCTTTGTATGGCGACGAAACAGTTTTGATCCTTGGAGATCTAACGTCTTTATGGAAAGTTTTGTTATAGAAAGGTTAAAGCCTTCAAGGTATTGAAAGCAGGAAGTGGAATTTAAAGCATTATTTATATTGAAAGTAATCAGACGAACATTGGTGATAAATTAAAAGGAAAATCTTACTTTTTAAAATATTTACCTAATCAATATTTACAACACAAAAATATGATACAACAGTGTTTAATTGCAGTTATAAAACAAGCCGGGAATATCTCCATTTTCAGGTGCGGCGTTAATAAAAAACTCATTGATACTAAATAGTTAAAGATAAGATTATGTCTAGTATTAAAATAATCACATAACTTGATATGTTTAAAAACATTGGGTGGACTGTGTGAAAGATGATAAATGACTGTAGAAAGGAGGTGACTGCTGAGATGACGAGTAATAGAGAAGTATGGAAGAAGAAGACATGCTGCGCCGACCACAAATAAATCGGTAGAAGGGCAGGAGAATGATGATACATACTAGAATTATTGGTAATGTGAGTGTGTTACACAATTACCCAGCCCGCGGCTGCAAGTATCAAGTCGTGTGACGCGCACTATACGCAAGACAACAAAAGGCATAGCGGCTCGTAACGGACTTTTTTCCGTGCGGCATCGATCAGGATATCTTCCTTGTAGGTTTTGTGATGCAAGGGACCCGCCATTCCCACGCATCGCATAACCTGATTACTGACTTAATTTATTGCATTGAAGAATTTTGTCACGTGCAAGAAATACACGTAGATATAGTGCTTTAAAGTACTTGAAATAAAAATCGGTACAGGAAAGAGTAATTAGTACTAATTAGGTCGGAAAACCTGCTTATAAAGTTAAGATAATACCTATTCTAAATACTGATAAACTTTGATCCCATTCAAAAACTCGCATGACATTATCATTATAAAGACTTAAGATTTAAGACTAATGAAAAGTATAATAAATTAGCTAATAAAATTCAACCTTTGCCAATTAATAATGGCAAAGGCATTGTAGAACAGTAATTAAGAAGTAAAACAAGACTAAACAACTACAGAGGATGCACTTGTTACACTAAAAAGGAGTTATTCTGTTCTTCAGAACGAGTCTCAAAGCGTTTTAAGTGCAGTAATAATCTACGCAGATAATGATAGTTTAACTAAACGTTCGTTAAACTAACTGCAGATAACGGTACAAAGATATCGGTCTAAGAGGACACTTGTTTCAAAGGATAATAGCCACTTGCTCAAGAAACGATGTATTCTTAGCATTTTCAAAGGAGAAGCCGTTTACCGTTGTCTAGAGAAGTGCAATTAAAAATATTCTTTAGTGACCTTACAATAAGGACATTCTTGGCTACGATGCTTATTTAGAGAGAAAACTTGTTTCTTTTCGACCTTTACCAAGACTAGCTCCTAACTGTAATTTATTGTACACACGGCGACCAATCAAGCTATACAAAACCAGTATAAGCGGATCTCTTAGCGTACGGGAAATGTTTACAAAGCGCAGCCATGTTATGATGGAAATGCATGGTTTGATATGTCGCCGTGTGTATTCAGTGTTTGTCAGTAAAGGGTCGTAAAAGTTAGTCAGACAAAATGAATCATTTTGTGCTGGTTTATTTTATTTGTCTTGTAATTATTGTGAATAATGAAGTCATAGTTAAACTATTTGTCTTGTTATTATTGTGACTAATGAAGTCAAAGTTAAACACTGTCTAATACTACATTTGTAGCGCAATTAATGCAATTTAAATTCCTTTCCTGTTTTCATAGTACCAGTCATCATGAGTGAGGTGACTTTCTTGGGTACCTTTTCAGTGGGTACGGATTCGGTTTTTACGGATTGGAAATCATCAATTGACCCAACTCTGGGCGAAGCGGCAGGGAGTGTCAGACTTGACTGACTAAAACCTATCCATGTTCCTTCTTTTGCCCTTTGTGTTCCAGGGCCGCGGTATCTCTTTCGAACAGTCCGTAACACTGGCAGGCATCCGTCCTTTCGGACCCCTTCTCGTTTGACTGGTATCTCTTTGAGGCGCGAGTGGAACACGAACGCGCCGTCGACACGGCCTGTCGTCATAAGACGGACGGACGGCGAGCTAGCCCATAGCTCACCGTCCACAAGCCCGCGCCTACGGTGGCCGGTGGCCGGGTGGCCAGTGTATACAATTACCTAAATTGCGCGATTTTCTCACGAAATAGCGATTGCAACTTTGAGATGAGAGCTATTTCTTAATAATACATAGTATAACATCACGCCTGTAATTCCAGAAGGGTTAGTCAGAGGTTACTGCCTCGTTGGTCTAGTGGTCACAAGCGCGTGCTGAGCATGAGGTCCTGGGTTCGATTCCCGGGTCGGGCAAAGTATTATTGGGTTTTTCGGAGTCTGAATCTGTGATCTGTGCCCGGTTGATGGCTATAGGCTCGCCTCCTGACGAAATGTGGATGTATAGGTACTATAATTGGGTACAGCACTGCTTTCATAATAATATGGCTCAAGATTATGGTCTATGTTCATGATACAAAATTCAAAATAATAGGAGAAACTGAGTTTTTATAGTTGCTAAGTGGTATCAACCCATATTGATGCTTGTGACTGACTAAACCACTACCTAAACCTCGAGGACACATAATAATATAACAGTTCATGTTTGTACCTATTCTGAACAGTGTAGCACTATTACGAAGCGGAAACTCACTCGCTAACTATGATCGATATTCACCCATGTGCATCAAAAACTTTAATCATTTGAAACAGCGCCTGACGAATGAAGCGGAAAATATTTAAATGGAAGTCAAAATAGCGTGCAACTACCCCATAAAATATGGCGATATTTTGATGGAGAAAAAAATTGAGGGAGAAATTAACATTCTTACCGTCCCGGATATAAGGAGCGTGCGTAACGAAGCCAACGAAGGAAGAAATAGGCGAACTTTCTTGTTTACTAACTTTGAAATTCATCGCATTCTTCGGTAGCGAAACTTCCGTTATTTAGCTGGAAGAAGGCGTTGTTACAAACGGTAAATAATACCTTGGTTGAAAAAGTTGAAGAAAACTAGAAATGTTCAGAGAAAGTTGATGTTGATTTTTTTTGGAAGTAAGTTAGAAAACATTTATTTGGCACATGCCACAAGTGCACAAAACAAAAAAAATAAATAAAAATAATAAACAAAAAAAAAAGATAAAATTGTGTCTCACGGCTGCGCAAAATAGGCCCAGTTCAGCAAACTGCCTATTGGAAGCCTGCCTCTTTGGAAGCAAGAGTTGATACCAACCCAAAACACAACAATAATTTACAATTCGCGAGCTGCTAAGTGTACTGATTTTTAAATACTGACCTAACACTTCCTTTATTCCAACTCCAAGCAATGAAAACGATCAAATAATTCGAACCAACATTGAAAACGACAGTTAGAATGAACTTGAATAACTTTAAATAACTATACAAAAATAAAATCTGTAAGCTCGACCCGAGCTGTAGGTACCTAATCAACCCGTTTGTGTGGGTCTCCCTTGAAACTTGGTATTTTTTATTCGGGATAACGGCGGCACATTACAATCATAATAGCGCTATCGCCTTACCGTTAACGGCTTGGGGTTTTGGGCTGACTCCACCGATTTTGTTAACTGGAGATTAAGAATTTTGGTTGATAACGGATTTTATTGGAAAAATTAAGAAAAAGTATAACACTTATGTTGGTTTAAACATTTATAAGATGCCTAAACCTAAACTTTACAGTGCTAAAATATAATTAATTTTACATTCTAGTCAACTCGAAGCTTTTCTCCAATTAACGGATCGCAAATATTTATTTTCTATAAGATTATAATTCTTGACAAAATCAAATAAATTAAGTACAAACGCCAGGCCATCAAGCTACTGTAAAAATTCTCAAAACATTAGGTTTGGTGATTGGGAAAATTTGAGTTTCGGGTAGCTTGATGTGCTCTATAACTAACAAGGAAATTTAAACTAGACCCAATCATAATTAAGAGCCGTTTAATCCTCAGTTAACAGGAGCTTTAGATGACTGTGAAGCCGACCGTAGCGGCTTGTGTTAAGCTGCAAAGCGTTTTAAGTAGGTCATTTACTGTCAAATGATTTGGTTGCATTAGCATAAGGGTCTTTGTCTCAGTGGGGTTGGCATTAAGGGGATGTGTTGTTAATGGGCTCACTCGATCATTGGCAATCGACAAATTAGGGAAAGGGTACTTTTATAAAGCGAGAAACAATTTTTTCAATTTAAGATTTCTTTGAATACATTCACTCCTGTATTAATTTGAAAACTACTTTTCAGAAATCTTTTTATAATCTAGAAAAATCTACGAGGGTATTCCAATGAAAATCAATTCACAGGAACTAATTCATTTATTGTCGTAAAATAACTATAATCTAACATCACAATGTTTATTAAAATAGAAGGCACTAAGTTAAGTTATTCCATTTGTATTTAAAAGGTGCCCTTTGGAACTCGTATTTACAATATTTGAACTATTCACGAGAGCTTTTCTCCGTTCTACAATAACTGGACTGCCTAAGTCATTGAACTATGTAGAATTACTAGAATAACATACAAATAACACGATCAATGTACAAAGCTTGAAGTGCAGGCTCGTTCGTCTGGCGACCGTTACGACACACCTTGCGCCTGCCACGTCAACCGACTTTGGCACAAACAGCTGTATGTTATGTTTTACTACAATATACTTCTACCGCAATAGATATCTTCAATTACATTTATCTACACAGAAACTACAATAGATCCTTTAAATTAATTCTTATTGTTGATGTTCTTCAATAATCGTGCTTGTCTAGTTTTCTCTTGCCACCATTTTAGCGTTTCTTCAAACTGTTCTCTGTCCTCCGGGGTGACTTGGATATCAGGAAGTTCTTTCTTCAATTCCATATCATCATTGAATTGGTCTTCAACGAATGCGGTTTCTTCTGGCTTGAATTTGTACACATTGTGAGATAACATCAGGCTAGGATCAATCGAAGGCAGACTGGTCTCTTCAGTGAAGTTGTGATGCAGTTGCTGATTCATGATTGCAGAATATTTAACTTCAAAATCACTCTCATTCATTTGCACATCAGTTTCACTCAGGTAATGTCGTTCCGGAATCACTGTAAATTGTTCTGCTGAATTCGGGAATGCGAAATGTCCTTCCAATAGATGAGAGTTTATATCTTCATGACCAAGAAGGTCAGACGATGGAGTAAGAGGCTGCCCAGCACCTTCTTCTTCCTCGTATAAGTTTGGAGTGGCAACTAATTGAAACTGTTCTGTTGCCTGTAAGTCGACGTATTGCTGTTGTGGAAGATGCATTGACCTTTCCAGTTCATCTTCATCCATATCATCGTCTTCGACAGCGGGAGAATGTAGTGAGTAGTAACTTCTTTCTTGACTGTTCTCTCTCGGAGACGAAGATGCTGGGGACGGGAATGATTCCATTGAAGGGCGTGAAGAATTTTCTTTATCATGACCGATGTTCAGTAAACTCTCCAAGTTACGTATATATTCTACTGCCATACGCAGCGTTTCCACTTTACTTAACTTCTTGTTAGCACCTCGGTTGGAGTTAGCATTTTCGAATTCGGACGCAACTTCTTCGGGGATATGTTTACGGAGAGCGGCAAAGCCATCATTAACTTGGCGCACTCTGTTGCGTTCCCGCGCATTTCGTCGAGCAACTGCAAGAGGTGTTGGTGACCGCACTGATTCTTCCGCACTATTTTCACTAGGCCGGGGTTTCTTAGCCGCTGAAGCTTGTGAAGTTATAGGCTCCGCGGCACGCACTAATGACGTCACTGAAACGGTTGCTGGAACAGATTGAATCTTTGGTTTCTTTCTCACTATTATAATTTCACGTGTAGAATTTTGAGTGGCATCGTTGTTTGATATGTTCACGGTATTATTCACGGATTCTTGGAGCACCTGCGCTTTGCCGAGCGGCGAGTTGCGGAAGACGACGACGCCGATGGAACTCATTTCGGCACGATGAGTTGCTGTTTTCACATGTTACGATTGTTTATTTTGGATTAGTTGCGGAGTTTGGTAAGATTGGATCACGTAGAAAATAACTGTTTTCTAGTAAAGTGGAGTAGGACTATTCGATGGCGTCAGAGCGCCGGCCGCGACAGGAATGGCGCGTGCCGCGCGGACGCACCTGGGGTGGCCCGCGGGGGGATCAACAGGGGTACTTACGTTTACTAGTTGCACACATGCTCTTTCAAAGGGCGGAATGGGGCAGCGTTCCTGTTCAGTTTTTTTTGTGCGTTGAATTATTTTTGCTACACACACACAGTACACCATAGAAATATTTTATTTTGGCTTTGCTCATTGTAAATGTATATCTGTTTTCTAATGTAGTGACATATTATAATATATAGCATTTACATAAAATTATGTAATACCTTTTTTTTTTAAGAACTGTCTTTTGGCTTTTTCTATAATGTTTCAGTCTAAAATACATTTGGTGATTTTTATTTAAACAACTGTTTTATCATGAAATAAAACTGGAGAGCTTAATTCTTTTTAAACATTCTAACAAAAGATCTTTAGGTACTTACTTAAAGTACAAAAATCAGTTTTTCATATCACGAACGTTCTCTGCATTGCACAGTGAACACTGAGCAGCAACGATGCCCCAAAACCTGAACAGAATAAAGGACAATAATAATTTTCATGGGGTGTCGCACCCAACTAACAGTACATCAGTGTGTGTAAGTTGCAGTTACATACCAACACTGTAAACCTTTATTATGTGATATATACGCACACACATATAGATAGTTCACACATGTAAAGTAATCGAGCTAAAACCGTTCGCGTGTTTGAATGGAACTACGAAATGATTGCGCCGGCGCAAGAGGGTTGGTGATGGAATTTAATGTGAGGCATGGCCAAAAGTACTAATATATATTTTTTATCGTTGTTTAGAAGCTGTAAATGGTTGGTACCGGTTGTATGCAATGTCAGTCCCTCATTACTTTCCTAATTAAAGTTACACAATGTTTTGCGTGAAATCTTTTTTCGCAAAGTATGAGAACAAATTATCAAGTTGATTAAAACTTTAGAAATTTACAGCGATAGTAAGGGTTTTCTAATTTATATTAAATTTCACTTCAATTTTCAGTTAATATTTTCAAAATATTATTTTTAAATTCAACGAGGTCTCTTTGTATAGTGAACCTTAATCTCTCGTTCAAAACAATTTATCTCTTAGATAAAATATATATATTTTTTTATTCTAACCGATCTGTTTGTATGCGTGTGTGTGTGTGTACATACACCCACGCCAGCTGCATGCCCTTTAGCCTTTGTGTTGTGGCACGCGCCACTGTCCTAGCGAGACCATTGTCGCATCTCTAGTACAACTGCATTGTAGTTGGATAGACTATTTTAATTCTTGACTTGAATGCGGTAGGGTTGATTTTTGGTGTATGCAAAAGTTTTTGGAATAGTGGGATTTTTGAAACGGGATTTTGGATGGGCACGGGGGGTAAAGGTTCATAGGTCTGTTCTTAGACACCTTTTTTTATTACTTAACGTAAGAAAATCTTACATTTACAAAACCAGCTCTGAACAGAGTTAAAAAAAGATATGTAAGGCGGAGTTTTCCTTTCTCAATGAGAAATTTTCAGCGTTTCTTTTTCATTTCCTAATACCTTGCTTGGTCTTTCCTTCGTTATAGTAGGAAACATGTCTTGTGCAAAATTTCATGCTTACAGACCCTGCGATTTAGAATGTGCCGTGTCTGTTTAGTGAGGAAAATGAATTAATGTAAGTAGAAGTAAGTACTTCATCAGCATCATCATCATCATATCAGCCCGGAATCACCCACTGCTGGGTATAGGCCTGCCATAATTCCCGGTTCTGTGCGTCCGTTATCCAGGTGTTTCCCGCGACTTTGACGATGTCGTCGACCCAACGAGCTTTAGGACGGCCCTCGTTTCTTTGGCCTAACCTTGGCCAAAACTCGGTCAAAGCCTTGCCCCAACGGCCATCTCCGCTTCTAGCCAGATGTCCTGCCCAGGCCCATTTGAGGCGCACCGCCCGGTCCCCGACGTCGTAGACTTTCGTCCGACGGCGGATTTCGATGTTACGCACTCGATCTAAGAGGGTTAAGCAAGTAAGTTATGTTAGGTAAGTACTTACTTTAGTCAAAGTACTGCCTATTAGGGATCTGTAACAAAACTAAGACGTAACTGTAGCTGTCCGTAACAGGTGGCGACCCCTAACGAATGTTTAGTTAACGAGGCCAGAATTAATTGCTAACCTGTGGTTTCCCCCACGTTATATGCCAAAAGGGGTATAGGGGGAGTGGGTAAGGGGGGGTAAGGGGGGGGGTAAGGGGTAAATAATAAAATAACCAGAAGGAGCTCTTGGCTAAATAAAAACAGCGACACAGGTCATCTATCTTCAAGGGTAAGAAGCGCTTGACATGGTCAATCCGCGGATGGGTGACCATCCACTATACAGGAACCTTAACGAAGCCGTCAACCAAGCATTATGTACATCAAACTAAGTAACTTTACGCAAAAGTCATTGCTGGGAAACGACTTTTGTTTTGGGGTGAAAAATCACGTTTTACGGTAGGCCTCAATGTAACGCACTCAAAACATGGATGGATTGATTGAATAGTATGGGGGTTGTGGAGGTGTTTAAAGTAAAAATCTATTTAAAAAAAGCTTGTGAAAAAGTCGAAACTTTGAGCGCCAATATCTCCGTAACTAGAAAGTTCCCAGGTATGGTCTAGAACAAAAAAACGATCGCAATGACGAGGAGAACAAGTGCCTTTCGGCTTCGTTAAGGGTCTTGTTACACCCTTTATACGGAGTTTCTTCGGAAGCACGTTAAGCCGTTGGTCCCGGTTGTCATATAGATCTTTGACGATCGTTATAGGTAGTCAGTGACCCGAAAATCTGACAACCAGTCTTACCAAGGGATATCGTATTACCCAGTACTAACTGGGTCGTGGAGGTCAGATAGGCAGTCGCTCCATATAAAACATAGTTGGGAGAAGATGATGACTCAGAGCTACTTAATAAGGTCCGGAAATAACAGTTCTCTGGCTAAAAGTTCTTTGCTATCATATTTGCCTCGTTAGACTTGAGGTCGCAAGCGCTACTGTTGAGGTTGCGGTCCTGGGTTCGATTCCCAGGTCGGGCGAAGTGTTATTGGGATTTACGACCAGAACTTTCCGGTAGCCGCCACAAAGCTTGAATCCGTGTCCGATTGATAGCAATAGACTTGATCGATATTACATAGGACGTACACATAGCTGGCGTAGTGTGGATGTACTATTAGTACACCTCTGTTTAACCCTTCGGAGATTGTTGGCATGATGTTATGCTATATAAAATAAATATAAATATAAATATCACTGGACATTACACACAGCGCCATCTAGGTGCCACACTAAGCAAAAAGGCTTGTGTCGTGGACACCAGATAGTTGATATTACTACATAGATACTTTTTTGTTTGTAAATACATACTTATTATACATATAAACATCCATGACTCGGAAACAAATGTCCACGCTCATCACACAAACATTTGCCCCTACCGGGATTCGAACCCGGGACCCTAAGAACGTAAGGCAGCCTCACTACCGCTGCGCCATTCGGGTCGTCAAATGCCTCTCTGCATAACCCTTCGGAGATTGTTGGCATAATGTTATGCTATATGCTGTTTGATTGCCGGAAAACTTAAAGGAGTAGCTGTAAGCTGCAGTGCAACTTTGAGAATGATGTCATTAAAAGGTTTACGCCTAAGAAACGCCTTGTTTTTATTAAATCTTGTTCTTGCTATTCACTGTTAGTTGCTCAGCCGAAATCTTACGTCTTTAAAGCATTTTTTTCTGGCAATTGGTAAGCCATTAAGTAACCGCATATGTTATTCGAAGACCTACATGTGGCCAAGTTAATGCCCAATTATGGTAAAAAAGACCAACCATTGAATATAAGAAGCCCGGTAACAACATGTTGTCTCAAGCGCCTGTTCGTATACTAAGGCAACGTATAGCATCGCCGGCAATTTCGAATAGATCTTGTAGGCGTTCGCATTCGTAAAAATAATATAAATAGGCAAAATCCAAAGATATTAACAATTTTTGTATACTATTTTTACTTGCTCAATATGCGAGTTGTTTTTTGATATGTTCACATCCTTTTTAGACGAGACCCTTTGAAACATTTGTTAAAAAACCGCAATTAAAACGTAACTCGAACAACGAAACATTAAGCTGTCTTTGGATTAGTGAGAGTAAGTAAGACGAGTGTTCCTCCTAATACTCAAAAGTGCATCCTGTAACTCAAGATGTCTCGTTTTTTCGCGGCAATCCGCTCAGTAAGGCGAACGCCAAGGCTCCAACATCTTGCGAACATGTGGGATCCGTAAGTGTGACTATGGTGCATACTATCCTGGCTATATTTAGTCGAGCCATATGGTAATTGCTGGCAAGGGGAAGGTGTATCGAATCGGAGATGCCACAGCATTCGTACGAGGTGGATTGATCTGTCAAAACATTCGAACCCTTTTTAACAGGAAGATTTTTGGAGCATCATCAGTGTTTTTGTTTGTTGCTGTCTTATTTTTGTATTACAATAATATTCGAAGTAAATTCTTACTTTCCAAGCATAATTAACTTGCAGATTTATGCGACTACCTTAAGTGAGTAGTTATCCAAATGCTGAAACAGAGTCGTATTATTTTAACCAAGTTACGTTTCACAAAGATCTCAAAAAAATATTCAGCTAGTTAAAATTTAACTCATCAAGACCAAGATCGAGAGATCCAAGACAAAGTGTAAAAACTGTAAGGGTCTAGGAGATCACACAAAAAAAATCTGTCCTTAAATTGAAATACTCAAAATACTAACTGAATAGCTAGCAGTACTAACAAAAAGTTATTGAAAACTTATTTTCTGAACAAATCCTATAAACCCAGTCTGGACCAAAGAAACGCACAAAAGCAAACCTGCATATTCAACCCAAACAGCTGTGTTATGAATAGTTCCCGCCGACCTTCCAAACTATAACCTATCTCAATATAGGACACCTTGAATTAGCTAGGCTATTGAGGGCTTCCCCAATCCAGACGTACACTATTATTAGAAACTCAGAACAAGAATAAATGAAGAACCTTCAACTTGAAAATTAAATAAGCTAAGGTCAGTACAACAAAAGATGTCTGGAACCCTTAGACTGCATCTAGACGACTAGACCAGCTATTCAATAGACGTTTTTATTCCAAGGGGGAGCTGTAAGCATATCCGCTTCAAAATATTGGGTATATGAATCTGAGGGAAAACAAAGAGACAAAGGTGTCTTTGATAGCAATTGGGGCCAGTTTAATCAAAAATAAAAGATTTATTTTATTTAGTTCATGATACCCACATATTTTTTTTTCTTCAAGCAAATTTTGTTAACATTATTGAAATTGAAATGAAGAAAGTTCACAGCCATGTTACTGGCCGCAAAAAAATCCGTATAATTATCCCAAATCCAGCTCAAATACAAAGAGTGCCCGATACAAACACCAACTAGTTTTCGTCTTCAAGGCTGGTTATATTAAAAACGCCGTCTGGTTCCCATTTGTTGCATTTAAATATCGAAATCTGGAGTACCTACATTTAAAAAGTATTCGCTTTATACGAGGTGCGTTCATTGGACTGTGGTCCAGACATAATACTCCTTTCAACCTCTTTGTTTAACACCAAGCGGGACGTTTGGACCTGCCCCTTCCTCTGAGACCTTAGAACTGCATTCGTTTTCAATGAACTCTTTGCCAACTTCTTATGACAAAACAACATTATATTTGCACTTACAAAAGTCTCCCCTATTCTATTTCCCACCTTATTCTGTACAATGGCTGATTATGCTGCTTTAAGTAGTGGCTTCGATAACTTTGCAAAGGTTCAAGATCAAGTTTTTTCTTTAAGTTGCTCTGTTCAACTCGGTCTCATGTTTTCAATGGCAAAACCGTTACATGCTGTGAATTAACTTTTTGCATGGCAACAAGAATTGCTAAGGACTATTCACTTAAAACAAGTATTTAAAACAAAGTCAGTACCTATTTATTAATTTCACGATTATGAGTTAATCGCACTTTGAGCAAGACCCTTTCAACCTTAATCCCTATCTAATAATGTCAAAAATCGATGGATCGATATCCGTACCGTATTCTCTACAAGCGGATGTAAGATATATTAGAACTGTATCAAAATTGATAAGCTACAGTAAAATCAATTCCAACTTTAATCAAATTTAATTCAGTATTATTATTCGACTAACTTAACCGACCAAAAAATATCAGGAATCAGGCAGATGTTTGGGCCCGCGCCGTTTTACGCACATAGACGCACACTCTGTCCTTTTCTTTTCTACTAAAACCTTTAATGGTAGAAAGAGAGGAGAGATATGAATAGGGGTTGTGGAGGGTTCAGCCACGTGATCTCCTCCCCGGTGCGCACGCACACATACAGAACAGGGAACCCTCGATCATTTTATTGATCTAGAGAAAAAATCTCTGCGATTAATTTTGTTACTGGCCGAGTACTGGATTAACGTGATTTGTAGATGTTGTTTTAATTATTATTATTGCTGGATGATTAATGAATGTAAAAATGATTAATATTCTGAGTAAGCGTGTTATTTAGAAGGCAATATTTACATATTGAAATCAATTTTGGAAGTAAAACAAACAATATTGATTGATTTCAACGTTTCCTGATAATTTCATCGTAGTTTTGCTCTGTGGTGCTGACCAAGACTGAATTTTAGCGATAGTGGTTTGTGGACTGAATTGTAGAAAAGCGTAGGTAGTATGTTTGACAATGCACCTTTTTGCGTTGCATTAGTCAGAATATGAAAATACTTTCCTAATTAGAAAAACTAGACACATCAACATCAAATAGGAATTCAGCAATTAACAAAAACGGATATAAGTCTACTCGATGGGTGTTATAGTTACATTAGATCCAAAACCGGATCACTTTTTGTCCCGAAGTGTAATGACGACATAAAAACCAACTTTACAGTTAAGTGCCCATAAAAAACCGCTTCCGTAAACATTTAGACGCAGGCCCATAAAGTCTACGACGGGTCTTCGGCCAAATAATATCATCATCTCATTGGCTTTCGACAATTTCGAGTGTGCAAGAAAAACAAACTACTGGACTCGCGTATCGAGTTACACTACTTAAACTGTCGTCAGCTACTAGTACCACCCACATGGTCTCCCTTTTTTACCAATCTTTTTACCAAACTAAATAGGTTTCCTGTTAGAAAAACAAACAGAGACATTTATTGAGTCGGAAATTTTTGTTTAAATGTCTAGTTGCGAATGAATGATGGATTTCGAATGACTGTCGACCCTTGACGGAATGATGCTTCCGTTCACTAAATTATATCTTGACGTTTGATATGTTACGGAATGAGGTAACTGATTTGTCATTTCATTGATGACAATAATTTAGTTATTAGGACACCCTTTCCAAAATCATGTTCTTATACTCTAACGTGGTCACCGGTGGTTACAGTAAATCATATCATTTACCAAAATTATAGAACGGTAATATCAAAGGTTTATCTGTTCATCGGTTTGCGGTAAATATATCAAGTTTTACGAAATTTTGGAAGCGAAAAGATTGGGCTGACGGAGCGTAGGCAGCGATCCTAATCGATGTCTGTCTGTATGATTTCGTTTCACGATTCACTGATGACGTTGCTATTACATCCTTTATTGTTTTTTCTATGGAAGGTATTATTAGGAATGCGTTTTTTGAGGAACTAAGACTCCTGACATTATTTTGTGTCTCTTCATCAGATATAAACCACAGAATATTTGGAAGAAAAAACCACGGGGACTACCGTGGACACCGCTTTGATTTACGACGAATAAAATTTTGGGATCTTTTTAGCGTCGCAATTAAAATATTTAACGAACCTGTCGCAGTGGGTGGTGGGCGACAGTTCTCACGAGCCTATTAAATATAATTTTATTTGTTTTTCTAACGATTTATGAGTAGACGCCACCTTCTTGTTTATAGATGTGGACACTTCGGCGGAACTTTGACGTGTTTTATGATGAGGAAGCTGGAAGACTTGTCGCCAATATTTTTTGTGGCAGGTTCAAGGTTATTGGTTCCGTATTATGTTTTATAATTAATGTTTTTTGTTTACATTTAGAGATTTTTATAAGATTTAATAGGTTGTCAGAGAGTCCAAAAAAGAAACTGCAATCGTCTCACAACGTTAAATGGTCACGATGATCTCAAGATATAGCGAGATGAATCAAACCTGCCGACGTTTATATAATATCATGCCCATAAATTGCTAACGTTTCAACAATACAACCCTTTTAATAGTTTCGTTATTCATATGTCAACATTCATAACCACGATACTTATCAACGGAGCGCATACGCATCCCAGCTAAAATAAAACTCTGTTATAAACGATTTGTGAAATGCGTTGTCAGCATGACGCGAACTGAGTTTAGTGAAATCAAGTTTTTTACTCAACAAAGGGTAGATATAATAGTTTTGTCCCCTGGACAATGTTGTGATGAGACGTCTTAGTGGATTCACAGCATGGGACTGACGGCGCGTTCACTGTTTGGAAGCCACTTAAGCCACCACCCGCTTTGTAATGTTGTTCAGAATTAACATATTATAATAATTTTTAACCCCATACATCGACTCATCGTCGACAGTTGAAGATAGCAATAAGAACGTATTAGTTTATGTTTATAGTTCTAGTAGCGGTGCATGTCAAAGCCGTTACAATAAATTCGAGCGTGCTGTAGTGGCTTCGAAACATAAGTGGCGAGACTGTCTTTAAATCACTTACCTTCGAACGCACGCCGTGTATTATGTTATCTATTGCAATAATTTCCGAGGCGTTAAAATGAGCCCGGCAAGGGTGTCGGCGCGCAACGAGAACAATTTAATTGAATAAAATTAGCCAATAAAGTGTGGTCGTCGAAGGCTACAATGGCATACCGCCTCCGCAG
The DNA here is from genome assembly GCA_947578425.1 of Eugnorisma glareosa. Taxonomy (NCBI): domain Eukaryota; kingdom Metazoa; phylum Arthropoda; class Insecta; order Lepidoptera; family Noctuidae; genus Eugnorisma; species Eugnorisma glareosa. The sequence continues at coordinate 14,202,082 of OX387970.1, read as the reverse complement.
CACGGTACTCGTAAACAAGCCTTATTTACTGGAGACTCCTTTGGGAATCCGCATTAAATGCCCTCAATATACTGTTGGGAACGTTTGCGTGCATTCATACCATAGGCAGTAATAGTTTTTCGATCCCATTGTGGGCATCAGGTGATATATTTTGGAGACGTAATGTCCTGTAGATTTTACAGTGCCGTTTGTTTCTTGACCATACTAGTCTAATGAATAAAAATACTTAGTAAATAACATAAAAATATCAAATGAATACAAACGAGCGGGTGTCCCGTTGTTTAAAATCAATTATGAAGAGCAAGGCTTGGACGTAAAAGTCCGTAGCCCGCGGGAGAGCAGCTCGCAAAACCAGCAGTGAGGTCTCAATCAAGGGACCAATTACTGTTGTGCTCACTGAACTGTTCTTGTCATATAGCCAGGAAAGGTTCGACAAAATAAAATGTGCAATAGTGAGAGAATGTTTTAATAATTACCCCTCTTTGAAATTGCTATTATTACTTTTAATTGCTTTCCTCATACTTCAGATCATCTTTCATGAAATCTTTATAATAATATGATTAAAGTCTAGATAATATACTGTTAGGAAGAAATGAGGTTTCACGTAGTATTAGGAAGAACAGAGGTTGTACGTACGAATGTTAGTTCTATGGAAAGGTATGACAACTTGGAATTGTCGCTGGTCGCGAGAGTCTGGTAGACTTTTGTTGGGAATATCGCTCAAAGGGCTTTAATTAAGATTTATAATTTCTTGTGTTGTGTTCTTACTCGCAATTTTTCTAAACAATTACGTATTAATTGAATTCGTTATGATTTGTGGGGGTTTGAGTTAGTTTCAGTGATTGATATTTTGTTCCAAGTTGCAATAAACGGTTGTGAATAATTTGTGTACCTCGTTGTCTTTTTTTTATACATTGTCACTTCTGTTTGCTAAATATACAATATACATGGCTGAGTAGGTATGCTTGAGTGACTTTCCTCTGCATATCATATAATTATATGAAATGAAATTAGCTTCCTCAATTTCTGCTGGACTTTATTTATCCTAGTTTCTATTTATCTTTCAAGTACTTTATCCTACCTCAAATATACGCAGTAGTCAGTACATCACCAATCACCGTTTCTTTGGTTCCCAAACAACAAGTTAACATGTTTTTTAGGAAGCCAGTCGATAACCTGTTGCAGGTTAATACGGGCAAATATTATTCAATTAACGAGCCGAAGTGTTCAAAATTAATTTTTTATTATAAGAAAACCCCAATGCTCATCATTTTAATGAGTTTTGTGCGGAAGTGCGCACGAGTCATCGGCAGTTGGTGCTCGGGCGGCTGCGCGCTGAATGTTAAGCAACGCGTGCCGCGGCGCAGGCGCAGCCTCCCCGGCTCCCCGCCGCACCGCACCGCTGCTCCGCTCAGCTGCATCAAACTTGATAGACATCTCAGCACCACTTAATAAGCGAATTCCTCACACCACTTTACTGGTACTCGGAAACATCTATGTAGTTATCGAAAAACGCGAAATTTGCAATTTTTTCTCTACTGATTTATTGTCACCTCTCATGTTATATTCTCGCTCGTTATTCCCCGTGAGTGCAAAACAAGGTATATCCATAATTAGCAACAAAAAATTACAGATACATAATTATAAATTATAAGAATTTCGCTATTTGCAACTGTTCGTGTGACAAATGCTGGCCGGCCGCAGCTTTGTCGGCAGCAGTAATGAGACACTGCGCAAGCGGGAGACAAATTAATATCATAAATTTCTTTGGGATGCGTCGATCTGCATCGTTAATTTACTTCACTGGATATCGATATCGTAATTCATTCACATCTTTATTATGTCATTTATCCGAAAGTGTCTCGATATATTACTGAAGCTTCATTTCGATCGGCTAAATAAAATCCACTTAATTGACAATGAAGGGAAAAAAATGGCACTTCGTGCCGCCCTTATCTTCAATTTCTTCATTTGAGTTTCGCAACCGAGTTTAGGAGCAGGCATTTTTCAAAGCATCATATCTGACAGCGTAAATGACGAATTCTGACTGTAACTACCACTTGTATTTACACGTTGCGATGAAATCCTTATAGCTCGGGGCTCTTAACGAGTGTTCCTGAAACCTCAATTTGCTTGAACGCTGACATATAGCGGGGACAGAAGGATGCCACACACGCCGCAACGCTCAACCGCCAATCCTTTATGCAAATACCAACAATATACTGACCACTTCACTTTTTAATACAGTAATTATGTTATGAAATGGGTGGCTTGAGATAACGTTTCAGACCAAGCCCTTCACTGTTAAGACTGTTATTAAGACAACACTTACGGGTTTCTTCAATTAAAAGTTTTGAGACATTTTAATATTTACCTTTCAACTAATCTTTGGTTTGAACACAAATTCAGAACTTGTGAACAAGTTCGCGATCGCTCATTATTTACTAAACAAACAGAGATAAGGGTCGAACAAGCTCGGAACATTTTCGGAACACTTTTTAAGATTTGGCGAACAGAAAAAATGTCGGCATTTTTTTGTTGTTCACCTGTTTTTATGTCGATATCGCACAAGTTTTCTACCACCCGTGTTCTAATAAACACTTATCGGAACCTGATCTTAGGAAGCAAAGAATTATGGCATATTTAAACAATTTATTGCTGCCGCAGAACAAGGGAACTGCTGATAAGCCTCTGGTTTCGCGATAACCTTCTTTATGCTCGCAAGATTTGCCGAAATAAAAGAATTATGGAAATGACAGAATCGGAACATGTTTAATACTGGCATATCTGATCAGAAGTAGATCAGGCGAAACAGCTGGTTGATAGGAATCAAGTGTTCATTAATGATTTCATTGATTTATTGAAGTAAATAATAAATGGAATTAAAATGGACACATTAAAACATGACACATCATTTTACCTACCTGCGTCAGGTTATTTTTGCAATATATTGCCTAAGTAATCAGTATTATTTTTCCATGAAACGTGATATAGAAGTGATATTAATTAAGTCGTTGATGCAACGAATGCTGTTTTAAATATTTAACGAGTTATAATGAATGATATTTCACTGCTAATTGCAGATATAATGTCATAAATTGCATACAAATTGTTCATTGACATGATGTCTAGGTTCTAATCATCATCACGAGGAAGATGTTTTGTTATTTTATTAGTTGTGCAGTGATAATTTTTGTCACGGTTATGAATGGAAGTTCATTAAATATTTGCGAAAAATGTAATACTGTTAGCAAAAAATGATTCATATAAATAAAAAATATATTTATTAATAAGAAGTACAGAAAATCAGCCATATCAAGGGAATTCGAAAGATTCTTATCTAATGCTATATTAGATAAGTACGTGACGTATTGTATTGTACCTAGATGTGGAAATTAATAATATTATGAGTCATGCCCGTACTTAGATTACACTACAGATGGAAATGCATAATTTCGCCAATGTCTGATACAAGCAGAGTGGCGCAGTGGAAGCGTGCTGGGCCCATAACCCAGAGGTCCGTGGATCGAAACCACGCTCTGCTATATATATTCTTTTTGTAAATCTGTTTTGTTAATCTTTACGTCATTTGCACAATATTGTTGGAAACAATAATAAATAAGGTATGATTAAGTGCTACTTCGTGTTTTGTTTCTTTTTTTGTTAATTTTTGGTCAATTAAAAATATATTTTCAATACAGTTGTTAAACATGGCTTATTTTCAGACGCTATAATTATGATTTGAAAATTAAATCTTTTGCATAGGCATCTTTCTGTTACGCAATCGTGATTTTTTTACGAGCTGGATCATAACTTTGGCATTTAAGTTAAAAAATTAAATTTTTGCATAGGCATCTTTCTGTTACGCGGTCGTGAGTTTTTTTTACGATGTCGATCATTACTTTTGCAGTTAAGTTTTGATTTGTTTTTTACTATTTCCCACAACTGTATTGAAAAACGTCGTGTGATACTCGGGTGTGTAGGTTATTGCAAACTTGTGTCATTAAAAACCCTCTCCTTCGGCACGGGCTCGTTAATGACACCTCGTTCGTTTGCAATAACCTACTTTCCACCCTTGTATAACAATGTACTATTTCAATACACTTTCTCGAAAACTGGTTCTTATCGCACTACGATTAGATGCAACGTGCAATGGATTTCACACACGTGGATTTTTAATATTTTTCCGCACACGTGCGGAAATAAAAAATCCACAGATCCAAATCAAATGGGTGGGTGGGTAATGGGTCTAAGTCTAAATGGGTTTAATGACTATTGTTGGCGAAGATTGTAAACAAATATTTACTTTTATGAACAAATTGACATTTATTTGTGTTCTAAATTCAAATATATTTGAATTTCCTATTTTTAATATTAGGCTATTTAGCGACATCATACCTTTGGTTCTTCTTCCACCTAGCGAAAGCAAAGAGCGGAAAAAAGCTGGCTGCTGCTTAACCGGTCTAATGCTGTGGATGCCTTGAATTTAAGGCCTCAGCCAGGGGCTCATAGTTTCCTAATAAATCCTGACAAAAATACTTTCCGTTCTAATATTTTACTTCTTCGAAAGTGTATTGAAAAAAGCCGTTTGATACGCGTGAGGATTTATTACTGCAGTTCTCGGCTCCATAACGCCCTCGCCTGCATCTCCAGTGTACTTATATCAAAATGTACTATTTCCACAACTTACTTTTGTCGTCGTGATTATTTTTCTTCAAAGTATCAATAATTATGAGTACTTTCTGCGATACTTTTATGGTTTTTTCTTTAGGTAAGTATTTAATTTAGTATCTTCAGATAAACTTTGTCATATTTTCAATTTGTATGCTTTCTTTAACACGCATCTCCGCTATATCTACAATAATATTATAATCATCAAACAAAATATCGATTACAGATTCACAGATAGTAACATGATCTTTTTTGCCGACCGTGAAATCAAGAGCACGCTTTGACGTCTTAATCCAATCAAGCAAATTAGTTATTAGATTACAATGTGGTCGTTGAAAAGTAAATTATGTGTTTATTGATAGCCTAGCGCGTGGTCAAACGATTAACATTCGGTAAATTAGGGCAGGTCGGGGATAAATAATAACGATTAATATTTGGCGGTTATTAACTAACCTTTGTTTTTCTTTCCAGTAAAATGTAATTACCGTAAAATAAAATATAGTGGAAGGCCCATAAATTGTGCATTTTATATTTTTGAGGGTAATTTACTTGCCTAATGTTTCTCAAACTGGCTGGCTGTTTCGAGAAATTCTTTTGACTACCTGATGACTAATAATGTCATTGAGTACAGGGAGCCAAACCTAGGTAATCGGAGCTAGGATTATCAACAGTGATATTTTTACATGATGGTCAGTTATAAAAAAAAATACTTTGAAAAAACAGTTAAGTAGTGTTTCTTTGGAGTCCAATTAATAGACTCCATAAAAACGTCTAAGTATAGAGATAGCAGCAGCATCATGTCTCGTATTATGAAAGTGTCAAAACTATCTTTCAACGATAGAGTTTAAAATGACACCGTTAACAACAAAGAATGACCAGCGTTTCGGAGATGGTCACTATAAAGCTATTATTAATACATATCTTTTTTTTAAACCGACTGATATCTGACGCAGGAATCCTTTCAATCCATCCGTTCTATTGTTTTTGGACCACTTTTTTATGTTGATATCAATATTTTTTACGATGGGAGTAACGATAAAACAGTGATTTGTTCCGAACAGATACCGACCGTTCGAGATGCCTTGAGGCACTTATGATGCGTTTATCATTCGGCGGCAACATTTCTTTTGTATGTAAATATTTTATTGTTACGTAAAAAATCTTATTCTTACAAAAGTGCATCATATTTAAATAGCCTTACAAATGCAAATAAAGTTGAGATTACTCGAATATGTGGGAACTAAATTATATTAAAAGTAATAGAATGTGTATTGATCAAGCTCAGTCGAATCCGATCTGACGTTAAATACATTTTAATGAAGACTTTATCCTTTTCGCAACATATTTCTCTCGCTCGTATCTTGTGTATAGGGTACCGACAGAGAAGTTCCAACAATCGGATTTGTGCTAAGTAGATCATAAAATATCGAGCATTTTTATGGCAGTGGTTCTAAAGCGTGGAGCGTGAGAGTTATAATTTTTCCCTAAACGATTCACCTGCGAATGAAAGATTGTACTTATTATGCATTGAAAATCTTTCGACAGTCGTAAAAGCTTGATGCTATTGGAATAGACACAAATTATACGATTTAAGAAGAATTATGTTAGCATATCTTCAGAGCAGAGTATGTCCTGTACTAACTTAAGGTCTATCCACACATATCAGGGCCGTGCCCGGGACGTGGACGGACCGTGCCTTCAAAAAAATATCGGTGTATACATTTCATATGAACTCGTTCGCACACGTCCGGGCCGGTGACGAAGCTTCAGTACCTACATACATTCCGCACGGCTTTGTCATGTCCCGGGCACGGCCCTGATATGTGTGGATAGACCTTTATAAAGCATTTCATATCATCCATCGTTCAACCTGCACGTGTGCACGTAGCAAGTAAATGGGATCTAGAACATCTAAATAGGCAGGTTTTAAATAAAATATCAACGAATATCTTAAGTTCTTAGTAGTTATATCTTTAAACAGTTGATCTTTTTGACGTGTTTCTTTCATTATTCAATCATCAGGAAAAAGAAAATTAAAATTAAATTCTGTTTTATGAAGCTAGTTCAAATATCACATTATAATTCATTTTAATTGAGTTGTTAATCGATGCATACCGTGTTAGTTCTCGATTTGAATATTCGATTGTATATCGATTATCGCTTTGGACACATCGGATGATTGATATTGGTCTCAGTATAATTTCGTAGTGGATTCTTTCATATAGTTTGAATTAATAGAGTTGTTTGTTTTAGTGGCGCTAGTGGGCATCGCCGCGGGCGCAGCGTATCGCCTCGCCTTAATGAAGTGTCGAATTTTGTGTTCTGTGGCGGAGAGTTAAGGTGACTGTACAATGGGTAAAGAGTTTCTATCACACAATTTAATGATGCAAAAGTATGTCAGCCGCGAGCACGAGATCCCATCAATTTTTTTTTATTCTGATCGCTTTCCTTATCTGAACGAGACTTCGTAATTTCAGTTCATTAAATAGGTAATAATTTTGTATACTTTCTCAAGTAAAACCTTTTTATTATTTTTGTAAAACTTATTGACATAATAACTGCCAGCGGCCATGATAGTACACGTACGTACATTATATTAAACGTTTGTCCATCGCAGGTGTATGCATTTTGGGGTATTGCTTATAGGGCAGGCATAAACGCTTGACTAGCATAGTGTAGCTACAGCGACTGCGTACCGTTGCTACGGCGACTACGTAGAGTGGCTACAACAACTGTGTAGCGTAGCTACGCCGTTTGTGTAGCGTTACTACCGCGATTATGTAGCGTTGCTACGGCTGCAGAATCGAACGAACCTCGAGCTCGATTTTTATTTTATTATTACCGATGTACCACCAATCTACAGGCTCTCTAGCACACTCGCTTCTGAATTAACTTTCGGATCGTCCACCGATAAATAAATATTTATATTGTGTTAATGATAAAGAGTGTTTCGGTTTAGATTTAATAGATAACAAGCTATGGCCGTCGCCTGAAGCTGTATACATTATATCTTAATGTACCATGTTTAATTGTAACCATCTCAGTTGTTTTAATAATGAATTTGTTACTACCTGTTGTGTTTTGTATTGTTTTGTGTTATTTTAATTGTTCTATGAAAGTGTTTGATCTTATTCATATAGAGTAGGTTGGGGAATTTATACTGCAGTAATGTGGAATGTAAAACTGTAATTGCATTCTTACTGCTGTGTACTGTCTTTTAATAGATTACAGTATACTTTACGGTTCCAACATTTTAAGTACAAAATTGCACAGTTATCACTTTATTCGATAATCAGCTGGCAAGTAGTAACATTCGATTATTCCTAAAGTTCAACATTTCAAATAACATAAAAAATATCACTTTTTAAACTTGTCTCAAATGCGATTGGCGACATTGAATCATTTTAAACTGGCCGTAATTGTACTGTAGCCTGAGATAGCCCGGCAATTTGAGATAGCCTGGCAATTTGATGATAAATGCTACAGTAAGTTTATACGCTCGTACACCGTCACGGTCCTTATGAGTTAATTAACGACAATCATGCAAATGACACGCTACACTCAATACTCAGTACATGCGACCAACTCCAGTAATAAGTGAAAATCGACTGATCGAAAAAACATACGGCAAGCTTTAACATTAAGTATAATTTTGTAGTTAACAAGCGCAACTACGTGAAGAAATTTGCAACATCGTAAACGAGTAACAAGCTTCTAGAAAAAAGGAGAAAAATAATAGTATGTAGAACTCTACAGGGTGTAACAGGACCCTTCACGAAGCCGACATCCAAGCATTTTGTACACCAAACTATGTAACTTTAGGCAAAGATTATTGCTGGGAAACGCACTCAAAACGTTGTGCTTGATGGATGGATTGAATAGTACGGGGGTCGTGTAAAGTAAAAATAAAAACAAAATTTGGAACTTTGACCCTCAATATTTCCATAACTAGAAGGTTTCCAGATATGCTCTAGAACAAAAAAATGATCGTAATGATGGAGAGAACAAGTTCCTTTCGGCTTCGTTAAGGGTCATGTTACACCCTTTATATGGTCGCACGATAATATTACTATATCACATTTAGAAGACTAATTCCTACGCAAAAAGAAGCGAGTGAAAGAAATCGTACGGTCACGATCGCACGCCTCCCCAAGCTCGCTCTATTAAAATTTCCATAACATGTACTCTAACCATACATTAATCTAAAAGCTCGCCTCACTCAAAGCTATCTCGCATGCATCACTACTATCTGCTAAAACTTCTAGTTGCTGTGAAAAAAAACTTTAATAATTCCAATTAAACCTAATAATAGGCTCCGGGCATAGGAGAGGCAGCGCGATTAAAAAGACAAATCCCTCAACCACTAGACTACAATAGCAGGCAGCGAGCATTCCGTCGAGTGGAAGCCTGCCCTTTATTAATAGACCAACGACCGGTAGCCGGCACGGTTGCCATACTGAGCGAAAGATATGATTAACACAAAGGCGATACATAATAAGCGATATTGGGACCAGTTCAGGGAGCTATGGACATAATATGTAACCGCAGCAGGTTTTCGATCATATCCATTACAGGCTAATGCTCGTGGCGCGATGGCGGCGACAAACGCACGCGTTCACGTTTGCTTTTCTTTGAAGCGGGCTCAGCAGCGGGCCCTGAACGTTACCGTCCCAGACTGTTGCATCTAATTCGCAGGATGAATGCACTTATGAGGTATGCTACGTTGTCATTGTGTATGCAAGTGTGTGCTTTGGCTTTTAATTAACGTAACTATGTTCTTCTAAGCCTTTTATATTTTAATTTTCAGTCCAATTAAGCTAACTAGCTCACATGTTTCTATAATTTTTATCAATAGCCAGTTACTTTATTTATCTTATAAATATCATCCAGAATATTAATTGGTTTTGAAAAAAATTAGGACCACTGGATTAGACTCATTGGCAACTTCATACAATTCAATGAAAAGGTCTTAAGCATGATTTTATTGGGAACCGTTAATTGGGATGTCGTTTAGCTAATTTCAAAGAATGTAAATTTCTAATTAATGCGTTCTAAATTCAATTCATTGGAACTAAATAATTAGCTGACGAGCGTGCAATTATTGACTCTAATAAAGGTATCTGCGACATTAATAATGAAATGTTTGAATTATACGCAATCATAAGTTGCAAAGCGTTGCAAAATGAAGGGCTATTTTCTGTTACTTGTTATGTTATGTTTAACAAGGCTTGTGTTGGCCACGTCTCCTCAATATAAGAATATTGAACGTGTTGGGGATGGGATTGGCGTAGAAGATCAAGAAAAAGGACCAAGAGAACCGGAGACACCTGTGTTAGAAAGCATGATAGTCGCTGGTGGATGTGTACCAGGAACGGTGAGAATTGGAGACATTTGTGAATTTGAAGATTTAATGGAAACAAAGCAAGAAATAGATTCAAGAAAGAAAACGATAAAGAAAATCTACGCTGTGTGTGTTTTGTGTCTGTTAAATGTGGATGCTGTGTTTTCAAATAAAGCCAAGAAATAAAATAATAAAGTAGGTATCTTCGTCTTTTGCTACAAGTTCATGCAGATGATAACTTTTTTTTGTCTGAAAATACCGTGGTCTTAATCGAAGTAATAACAATCCCGCAGATGTATATTAGATTGTACCCGCAATATTTTATCGTTATCTCATGATAAATACACAGAAGATGACTGTAAATAATATCTCAACGACAAGAGAAGTAATTGGATGGGCTTCCACATCGATCAAGCCACAATTTTGTACGAACAAGCTCATGTTAATTAAACGTGATGTGGACATTTAATAAATGGCGCTCATGTTAATTGTTTAATAGGCGACGTGTTCAGAGTTATTTATTTATGTTCTACTGTAAAATTGTACCCCCTAAACCTCTGTTGGACACTGCTAAATTGATAGGTGGCCAATGAAAAGGTCCCAGTTATAATAAAAATCAAAAATTCAGGTATCCGTTATTAATAATATGACGGAGCTCTAGAATAAACGGATAAGCAAATATAACACAAATTAAAATGAAAAAAGTAATTCTAACCGCAAAGTTGCATTGCACATACCTAATGACGAGTATCCGCCAATTAAGCGTCTGCGCATGGTCCGTGACAAAAACTTGTCTTGTGAGCCTTTAAGAGGCGCTACCGAACTTAATTGGACGGTGGTTATCGACTGCTGGTTATTGTGCCAACTGGCAATGGCGAATAATCGAAGGTCGGCCGAGTGGATTCCACCTAGCCAACACCCAGCTATGCCATGATCTATTTCTGTCTACTCCATTACAAAAACCGCCCTGAAATTGCAGCGTCGAACAAAAAGAGCCAACTCCAAAATTGGAATTTGAAATTTTAATTGTGCTGTTAGAGCCTTAGTTGCGTTGCGTTTGCGCAGCTGAAACGACTAGTCCATTTGAAGCCTTAAGTGTGATTGATGATTGTTTTATTTTAACGCCTTATTGAATAGAACTTAGAATTATTGAATAGAATTTACTTTTTTCAGTACTTAGTGTCATCTGTAAATATGGTGAGGATAACTCCAGATCTATTAGGGTGTCTGCCACTTTTATAGTTTCCAAAAGATAGAAGAAATTCCTTTAATAAGCTGTTTAATTAATATCAGCATAACTCACTCAAGGTTTATAGTTTGTTGTACTTTATATAGGTTTGATGAGGTTGATGCGACAGGTTGAAGTCATTCCGTATGTAAACCGAGCGTGCGTCGTCGGCGGCGAGTGGCAGCGCCACGCGCCACTCCCGCGCACCCCGACAGGTTCCACCGCATGCGTTTACGATCACTCCGAAATAAAAATAAAGACACGCGCCCGATGACGCCTATCACCAGACCTCTTCAAACTTTATCTTTCTCTCCATAATTGAGTTTTCAATATCTATCTATTCCCGTTTTAGCACCCGAGAATTCTCGTTTTCGTAACAAATGCTGAATTAATCTATTCGTCCTTTATTTTTCCATTCGTTTGGAATAAGGCGTGTATTTCATTTATTTCTTAATAAGCGAAGCGACAGTACCTCGGCTCGATGTTTAATTAAGAACTAGCGAAACGGTGCGACCGCGGTATGCAGATCTACATAGGTATTTTTTTACACGCATATTTATGGGGGCTATTTTGTTTTGTCGGGTATTTGAAAGAGTTGTTTAATGTGGAAAACTCAGCAATTCCTCATGACGGGTTGTTGTTAGCAAGTTTTGTTAGATATGTTTTCAGTAGTTGTGTTGGCATACTGCAATATATGAATGCGGAAACATAGGTACGAAAAAATTAGTTCAATGAAATGAGGTCGATGCACCGAGATGCTCACAGAATACTGGTTCGTTTGTTGAATTCATTAAAATATAATTGATACGAAAGTATAACGTTATTATGCTAATAACGCTGCAACTTTGTCGCCGTAAGAAAAGTTCGGAAATCGTGTACTTTTCGTTTTGTTCACGGATTGCGTTCATTCGAAAAGGTTCCAGTGTTGATGACTTGTTTATCGAGTATTTCGGGTGGGTAAAAAGAGGAATCCTGTGTGTCCAGCCGAGCTGTCCATTCAAGAATTTGTTGACAAGCAATTAAGGGTGGGCCGAGTATGTGCCCACGATCAAAACAGAAGCGAGATACAATTTTATATATTATTTTTTATTGATTCAATTGAATGCTGTAGATAAATATAATTTTATGGATTGCAGTTATTATCATTAATGTAAAAAGTCCAAAATGTTCAAGGAATGTATTGTCAAGTTGTAAGTCAACTCAAGTTGAGTCTAGACGAGCTAACCTTCTTCACATTTATTGTTTACTAGCTGTTGCCCGCAGCTTCGCTCGCGTTTTGGTCGGAAATTATTCCTCGGGCACGTTGTAATATAGCCTACGGCACTCGGGGATAATGTAGCTTTCTATTAGTGAAATAATTTTCAAAATCAGTTCAGCAGATCCAGAGATTACCCCCTACATACAAACTTACAAACTTTACCTCTTCCTTTTTATAAGTATAGATATAGATTGTTGTTGCGTGGTTCTAGTTTACGATTACGTTAGAGACCATACTACCATCTTACCCTTGCATGACGTGTAGTATTGATGTTAATTATGTTTATGACATTGTTCTTCTAGTTTTTATTACTCGTTCTATAGATAGACATTCTACACAGTCGTAATACGAGTATGTTGTTCCTACATATTTGCAGGAGCTATTCGAATACAATCCTTATTCTTTTTTATCACAGATCAAATGAATGTTTCATGGTGTTTAATAGAAAAGTGTTAACAGTTTTATTGCGTGAAGCGAATCATTAAACTATTTAGAACTTTTCAGGTTTAAATGGAAAAGTTTAAATAATATTTTTACTTCATTCGTTAAGAAACGTATAATGACGTTTGTAGTATTTTTGGTCCAATATGTCTGTCTGAGAACAAAGGCTGACGTTATTTTGACGTTGAAATATCCATTTAAAGCCAACGCAATGGCACGGGAGTCAGACGCTCCATACTAAATGCTGCACTTATTATTATTTCAATAGTACCTTTGTTTTATTAACAATAAACCCTGCCAAGATTAGCGGTTATGAAAATGCAGGACGGTTTTTTCTTCATAACAATCAATTTTCTTGTAATAAAACCGGATTACTGTGCTGTTATACAAAATTCAATTATAACAAGCTGTCGGTTCGCTTGTTCTGATTATATGGACAGAATAAATATATTCGTTTTTGTGAACAGGAAGTAAGTAGGACGATCTTTATGGAGATTTGTAGTTATTAACGCACCCATAAGAGTTTGATTCAGACCAAAGTAAGTAAGTGGTTTTCAGGTTACATAAATAAAAGGTGTACCTACGTAGTCAATCTTACTGGTGTTAATCTAGTGGCACTTTAAGACGTGCCAGTTTCATTACCTATAAACATTTTATAATCTGTATTCTTAAGTTTAAATTAATTGAAATGGCCAGTCTAATAAAATATTTCAATTATGTCCACTGTCCACCGTAAAACTACAAATAATGGACAAACATAAACCATTCGAAAGCGTTTATCCGTATTCTTCATTCCACGGCCGAAAGTATTCCAAGTGGTCATAAACTCAACTACCAGTTAAGCTAAAACCTCCGTACAATGGTAAATGATAGTTATAAACGTTTATTAATAGAGGTACATACCTTCGTACGTACAAACAGTCAAGACCTTAATGTAGATTTAAAAAAATAGGGCTTAATAACATGACTGGTGCGCAAGCGTTGAATCAAGACAGAATTCTGTTGTTACGCGCTATTATTAATAATTAAAACGATTACTTCTGCGAGATAGTAGCGCGGTGTAATTAATATTGTGATTAGTGAGGAGGCTTGAAGTACGCGTTACTATGTGTAGGATGGGACTTGGGAGATACCCTGGTCCGTGGTCCGTGGACGAGCCGTCAACTAGCCCCGCAAATCATTAGCTAGTTCGCGCTCACATGAATAGGCGGCTCAAGATAATGAGATTCAAATCATATTAAAATCAAATTGGAAAACCAAGTAGAATACCGGTGACGATAAAGTAAGAAAAACTGAGAATATAATATATATTTTTATACTCAAGGAAGATTCGCGATAAAGCAAGATTGTTCGTCTTTTTAAACGTACAGATTATTATCTAGTTATTACTCTGAGTTTTAAATAATTGTTGGAATGAAAATATTTAGTGTATCACTGGTATATCTCCGGCAGAAGTTATAGGATTCCTGTGAGGAATCTACTAGTAAGTTAATACTTGAGGGCCATAGCTATCAGTCACAGTTAGTACCTTTTTGTAGATCAAGCGGTGCCGACACAGGTAGTATGAAAAATAGTTTAAGTGATACATTAATACTTGCTATATTCTGCATACTACTCGTGTTTATTCATATGTTAGTCTTCTTTTACATTCTAGAATTTTCCCAGACATCTGAGTTTATTTAAGGAGCCAACTATTGGTCTTCATTTGTAAAAAATTATCATATCACACATGCAATTCGCGTCTTTTCTCTTCTTGTACGCTTGTCATTTAGATCCTAAGAACTGTTTTTATAATCTGACGATATCCTGTAAACACTTAACGTAAAGATTATAGGAAAAGATGCACATTTAATCACACTTCTAATTGTAACTGAACCTCAATTAAATATTAAACCCAGGTTAAGAAGACGGTAGGGGCTTTTACACGATTCATTGAAGAATCCTAAAGCACAAAGCATTAATTATCGCCATAGCTTCAACCACTAGCTGTAACGAGAACCAGCAATTACATGCTGCGAGTCTTAAATCTGCCATTTCAACGTAACGTAGAATATCCACTGCGGTTCGACGTCATTTGATTTGCAATGATTTATAGTCCCATGAGAAACTTAGGGCCGTATTACTGTAAAGATAATCATTGGTTTAACAAACGCACGCGGCAGCTTTTAAAATTAATGGTCACGTGAATTAAAGTCGCGGTGCAGAGTCGTAATGAAGATAACGTTGGGGTGGACACGCTACGATAAAGTTCTGACGGCGTTTCTGACTCGAAGATAAGCCTTTAATTATTGAGATAAAGCCTCTACGTACGCCGTATAGGCTTTAAGACGTCCAGCAATTAGGACAGGAGCGACTCGGTGCCTACCGCGGGTCGATGATCTGTAATTAGCGATTGATTAGTAATTTTGATTAATTCGACTCCGAAATCTGTCACCCAAGTGTTCAGCTGGCGGGATGACTCTTTGCTCGCGAATAAATACAACTTCCATTTAACGAATGACATACATTGATAACACACTTGATAATGTCGTTTAACTTTGGTCTTTTGAAACATCGAAACCGATTTGATTTGCATTTTTTCTATGAATATAAAGCGGTTGCTGCGTGCTCAATTTATAAGCTTCAGTACACTAATTAAATCTATAAACTTGCAATCATCAAGGGCACGGTAATATTTGCGGAACAAGGCACCAAATTAACTCGAGACGTGCGTATCATTATCAGGGAGTAGGTACTGGTTGTAAAGGTCATTAATCTCATTCATTAAGAACATCCGATTCTTGATTGTTCGATGTGAATTCTTGCGCCCCCGACTCCGCCTATAGTTCGCGCGGCGACGAAATGTGTTTATAACGATTCTAGTGCAACACCCACGACACTTGCCGATATTTTTTCAACCAAAGACGTGTCCATTCGTTTCCTAGTTAAGGAAATTGGCATGATTGATGGCCGACCGAACTATTAGTTGCGAATTTAATTAATCTTAAAACAGATATCCGTTCATTTCACACGTAACTTATAATTATAATCGCATCAATCTTATAAATTAAAGAAATAAAAATGAGTTGGATTAAATCGATTCCATGAATATGATATGTTTTCAATAATTTGGACGGAAATGACGGATAAAAGCAATAAGACATGAGATATGGAGCTTCCGCTATCAATCTTGGTTGAGAAACAATATGATGGTCGCTTTTGGCGTATGGCAGCTTTCCCACGATGGCGACCAATAACTGAAGATACAATTTCAAAAAACCATCGACATTGCAATGTAAATGGTAAAATCGTCCTCTAAATAATGTCCTGTTCGTTTTAATATAATTTTTGTTAATTGAGAATTTCTATATACTTAAGCCTTATTTATAGGTCTAAAGAATGTGTAAGTATTTGCACAGTACAGAGCAAATAAGGGACAACGAATGGTGGCATCCGAAACGCGTGATTAAGTCATTGGCGCGAGCTTAAAAAAGGTAATATACCTTTACAAGTATCACGACCGCAGGTTAAAATTATATTAGCAGCTGAAAATACACGTTGTCTGTAAGTGGGATCGTTATTATAAATTGGCAACGATGCTGGGATATGAGCTAACGTTACTTTTTAATAACTTTCTCGGTAAGAGTGGGGAATTTACTCCACCCGGTCAGTTTCAGTCGTACGGGCATCACCTTGACATTTATTGGCGGTATAAATCGTAACTTGATAACTTAATCTCAGATGATGGCCGTGGTTTGTACGCACCTGTATTACGCTTTACTACGTTAATTTGTGTATGTTTTTGAAACGGGTTGCAACTTAAATTTTTAGTCACGTCTAACGGTAACGCAGCTTTGAATGTATGAATAACGTCTTATCCATCTGTAAGTTCTCTACACCCTCCTCACAGAGGCCGAGCTTAACGTGAACAGCCGACCATTGAGCTACGTGTACGACGACCACAACCAACCTGTGGTCCTGACACCAAATCACCTACTTCTGGGCACTGCGTCCGGGAGTACGCCAATTAAGCGTTACAGACAGAAACAAAGATTTAGTTATTGAATAATGATTGAAAGCTTCCTACGTCCTTTAGATTAATGATCTCAATATCAATATTTTCAACGTACGAAGTACGTCTTAATAATAAATCGAGAACATGTCACGTGCGACAGCTAGACTAGGATTTATGACTAATTACATACAAGATCAAGACTCACTACGAGATGTATTAAATAGCCATCAACATCGCTCAAAGTTGCACTTTGCATAATTTTCATTGTAAACAAACGCCTTTGGCTTTCGGCTATACAAAGCGATTCAGAGCGGTAGGTAACATACGTAATTGCTCTTGCATTTCAATTATGAGCAATTATTAAATCCCACCAATAAATTGTGTATGTTGGGTTTTACAAAATGTTTTATGAGTACGATTTAAATCGGTACGGGAGCCTGCAATTAGCGGCGCTGATGCGGTGATGCTTCGCTAGACGTGAAACGGTCGTATAAAAGTGTTTGGTCTTGTAACAAGTTCTCGGTATTGTATTGTAAAAACGTATTTAGTTCCTAAAACTTTGGCATATTATTCAAATTATCGGCTGTACTCGGCTAATAAAACAGTATTTTGTAATAAGGAAAATACTGAATGAGCAATGTGAATTCCTTGTCTCTACCTCAAATACATCGCCGAAATAATTCATAAATGCTTTTTTTTTTTTTTTTTTTTTTCGCGGGTAGGTGCACAAAAGTAAACACATATTCCCAAATCGTTGAATTTAATTTTAATAGTATTTTCATTAATTAAATAAAAATTCCTACCTAATATTTCTTAGTAAGATACCATTAAGCACATATTGTATGGGCAGTAACATACACATGCCCTAAACAGTGTTAATTGCATTTACTTGCTGGCTTGAGCTGTCGTCACTTGAACTTTGGCCTCACTGACTACTGCACTTGAACACTCTAAGTCACTATCATGAGCTCATTAGCTGACATTGCGGAGACACAGCGCTTGGCAATAACATCTCTCAACCAACGGATGGCTGATTTTGAAGAACATCTGAAGATATCATCAGCGGGTGCAGACTTGAGCGAGCTACACAAAGATTTTACAGTCTTCAAAGAGCATGTGTGGAGTGTACTCAGTGCATTGCAGCTGCAGATTGCTGAGGTGAGCAGGAGTGTTGACGTCATTGAGATGCGTCACAGGAAAAAGTTCTTGCTGCTTGGAGGTGTGCCTGAGAAGCCTGGTGAGCGGCTCCCAGATAGTGTGGCATCAATTCTGCAGGATAAGCTTGGCCTTGTTGAACTGGCTCCCACTTCGTTAACGGTATGCCACAGGTTGGGTGCTGCTTCTGAAGGTCGCTCTAGACCTATCCTGCTTCGGTTCACGGAGTCTTCTATAAAGGGCCAGATCTGGAAAACCAAGACCAAACTGAAGGGATCCTCTTATGTGGTGTCTGAGTTCCTCACTCGTCAGCGGCAGTCTGCTTTTACAACAGCTCGCAAGTTGTTCGGTGTGACTGATGTGTGGACTATGGACGGAAACGTTAACGTCAAGCTCCCAAATGGCAAACGTCGCCGGGTCTTCACTGTTGAGGAAGTCATCGCGCTGGGAGCGGAGCATGGCAAGTCGCTAGATCAAGTGGTTCCTCTGGACTCCAACCCTGGCTCCAATAACACAAGCCCGGCGCCGGCGCAGGCTCACACTCGGTCAAGGTGGTTAGCAAGGAAGAAGTAACTTGGTTTGTTTTGTTTACTCCCATAATTTCTGTTTCGTTTTTACCTAGTTAAAAATCCTTAGAGCTAGTTTTCTGATTGCCGATATTAGTATGAACACGTCACGGTAACTTTATTCGTGTACCGACGCTTTAATTTAATTAATGTACTACTGTTTTATGTTTTCATCATTTTTGTGTATTTGTAATGTCACTGTCACTTGTCACTGTCTAAGCAGTTATTGAATCAGTTACGTTCGGAAACACGCATTACTTTTAGTTTTATTTTGTGAACAGTCTGCCGGCAGGTTATGCAATTAATTCATAGGTGAATTTTATTTCACATTTAAGTTTAATATTATATATATATATATTAGCTTATATTATATTTATTTAATTAACTTTATAATAATTATGTCTGACGACGACTCTTTTTATTCATGTTCTTCCACATCTTTTTCGACTCTTGACGACTCTCTGTCCGTGAATAGTTTTCTGAGTAGTGAGTGCCAGCGATTTAACAAGTGTTTTAATGTATGTCATGTCAATGCTCAGAGCATTCCTCAGCACCATTCTGAGATATTGGATTTATTGTCTGACGTCACTTTGCATGCTGTTTTAGTGTCCGAAAGTTGGCTAAAACCTGAACTTTCATCCAACTTATACGGTCTACCTGGCTTTATTTTAATTCGGAACGATCGTACAGGGAAAAGAGCTGGGGGTGTTGCCATTTACCTGCGCAGTGATATCCCCTACACAATCTTATCTTCTTCATCCCCTATTTATAATGGCAACCCTGAATACTTATTTCTTGAAATTGTTGTTAAAGGGGTTAAGGCCGTTCTAGGAGTTGTTTACTGCCCACCTGCTATAGATTACTTCTCCACTCTAGAATCTCTCTTCGAATCTATTTCCTCAGAGCACAAACATCTCATAGTCATGGGTGATTTTAACACTGACCTCTTGAAGGATAACCCTAGATCACGTAGGCTGAGTGCGATCCTGGAGTCGTCGAGTCTGTCACTTCTTAAACTTAGTCCGACTCATCACAACTTTGACTCAAACGATTCCTGGCTCGATCTCATGCTTGCATCTTCTGTGGATCTCGTTGCCAACCATGGTCAGATCGCTGCGCCTGGTTTATCCAGACACGATCTGATTTATCTGTCTTACAAAATTAAACCCCCAAAGCAGCGGCCTGCTATTGTTTTCATCCGGAATTTCGTAAGATTGGACAAAGAAAAACTCAATACCGATGCACAAGCTCTTGATTGGGTCGATATTGCCCAGTCTCCATCAGTGGATCAGAAGGTGGAATTATTTACCAAATATGTACTCCAGCTCATTGACACGCATGCGCCATTAAGGGCTGTTCGCGTCAAGCGCCCCCCAGCTCCATGGATTACCCCTGGAGTTCGGATGGCAATGAGACGACGTGACCGAGCTTTTAGAAAATATAGGCGAGACCAGTGGCGTGCAGTAGTTCTTCTGGTAAGGTAGGCCACCCATACTGAATTACTGACACCCAAAACAAAAAACTCGGCAACATCACAGCGTCGCTCTACTTAGGATGACCCTCAAAGTAGTCACATCTATTGATATATTCAGTCACCCTTCCGGGCCCCCCGCACCCGCCCCTGGTATTTTTAGAACTTAAGCTTATGAGAAACAACGCCATCTAGCTTAAATATCAGGAATTTCAATGGCATTCAGTCAATACAAAAACGAAGGTAGAAGCTTCGTTAAAAAAATCTTAAAAATAAAACAGAGTGCGCTGTCAACAAAAAAATAAAATTACGATGGTATAGTGTAGATTTTTGGAATATTAGAAAGAAAACATTGAAAATAAGCCTGTAAAAACCAAAGTTATAAATACTCACCACATTATTCAAAGTTCAAATCACGATTTTCTGACAATGCAAACAGAAGCAAGATTCATTTGAAATGACGAGTACGATATGAATTTTGGGTTAATTCTCGTAATTCGGGTACCTACACCTTTAGACACAACTTGAATCTTATCATTAAACGATTGTGAATACTTACTGTTTTTAACTTATAACAAACACACATTATCAGCGCAAACTTCACAACAGAACACCATTTTACGTAAATAAACAAATACAACAAATAATATTTACACTACTGTACGTTTCAAAGCGAATTACAACCGTCAGATATTATAAAAAGCAAAACATTCAAGATCGCGAAATAAATTTTGCTTGTCACATGAAACAAATATGGCTTACAACTTTCTAAGAAAAACATAATTGCTACTTTGTCGATAAAAAACACTACCAAATATAATTGCATGACTGCATACCGTTTTAGCCGGATAATACTTTGTGGCCAATCAGTGGCCAGCTACACTCGCAGGAGTTGAGCCCCCAATCTATCAATGATCTATACATGTGTGCCGTTCATACACACGAAAATGTGCATCACTGTGCGTAAATTTATCAATGGAAATTAGGCCGGCGGCGTCGTTGCCTAGAAGAGCCGGGAGCGAGCGTCGTAGAGTATTATTATCAGTTACGTCACACGGGCGCGACAAGTTGCTATAAGTATTTTAACAGGAGTTTTAATTATTTTTTTAAATATTTTGCATTATTTTATTACATAGTTATAATAAATACATTTGTTGCGTTGTTGGTAGGAATGGTAGGGTAGGCTAGGCCTAATTGCCTCTATGGACGGCACGCCCCTGGGCGAGACCGCAGTGAGGAGAACTGGAACCTGTACAAGTTGGCTAGAAACCGCTGCAACCAGATGGTAAGAGCATCTAAACGCCGATACATTTGTGAAAATGTCCTCAATTCTTCACCGGCTGATATTTGGAAGTTTCTAAAATCACTTGGCATAACAAAGTCCCCCTCTAGTATTTTATCTCTTAATCTGCCTTTAAACGTTCTTAATAAACATTTTTCAACGTCTGCGACGCTTGCGGTTGACGTTAAGAATAAAACTATCCTTGATATTACTTCCAAGCCAATGTTCCCTCCTGACTCTTTTTCTTTCTCCCCCGTGACTAACGTTGAGGTCCATAAATATTTTACCTCAATTAAGTCTAAGGCTGAGGGCTGTGATAGGGTCAGTCGGACCATGTTATCTTTTATGGTCGAGAACTTAATTCCAGTTATTACGCACATCATCAATTCATCTCTGCAGACTGGTGTGTTTCCTGCAATGTGGCGTAAGGCTTATATTATCCCTCTCCCTAAAATTTCCAACCCCAGTTTAGCTAATCACTTTAGGCCGATCTCCATTCTCCCTTTCCTTTCCAAGATCCTAGAAGCAGTTGCCCTTAATCAAATATCCTCCTACGTATTCAAGAATGACCTGTTGTCCAGTTTCCAATCTGGTTTTCGGCCTGGCCACAGCACAGCCACAGCTCTGCTTAAAGTTACTGAAGACATAAGAGATGGCCTGGAGAATTCGAGATTAACGGTCTTGGTTTTAATAGACTTTTCCAATGCTTTTAACACCGTTGATCACGACATTCTCCTGGCCATACTGGCTCAAATTGGGGTCTCTTCGTTGTCACGTGATTGGTTTTCATCATATCTTCGTGGTCGCCAGCAGGCGGTGCGTGCTGGTCAGGATTGCTCTGACTGGTGTGACCTGGTAACTGGTGTTCCACAAGGCGGTATACTCTCTCCTCTCTTATTTTCTTTATTTATTAACTCCATCACTGCTGTCCTCAAATGTTCTTACCATCTGTACGCTGATGACTTGCAACTATACGCTCAGTCAGACATAGCCAACCTTGACAATTGCATTTCATCACTCAATGCTGATCTTCGAACTATCGAAGAATGGTCTGGCAAATTTGGGGTTTCTGTTAACGTCGGGAAATGTCAGGCCATCCTCATTGGTAGTTCGTACTATTTGAGAAATGTGAACACTAGCCAACTTATGCCACTGATGTACGAAAACTCCGTCATATCTCTTTCACCGCACGTAAAAGACTTGGGTCTGTACATTGACGGCAGTTTAAGTTGGAATAAACACGTGGCTCAGGTGAGCCAGAAAGTCACGTTCTCACTGCGGTCTCTCTATAGATTCAAGCATTTCCTGCCATCTAGCACCAAACTTACTTTGGTCCAGTCACTTGTACTTCCCATTATCGATTATGCTGATGTTTGTTATTCTGATCTTTCCCAAGAACTTCTAAATAAATTGGATCGACTTCTCAATAATTGTATTCGCTTTGTTTTTGGCCTTCGTAAGTACGATCACATTTCTTCCTTCCGTTCTCAGCTTAAATGGTTGCCTATCCGACTCAGGAGGTCCCTCAGATCTCTCTGCATGCTCTTCACGATTATGAACGATCGATGTGCTCCCGATTATCTAAAAAAATACTTCAAAGTGTTGGGCAGCTCTCACAATCGTAACCTTCGAGCTTCCAAGAATCTACTTCTCCAAATTCCTTCTCACCGCACCGGTTTCAAGTCAAATTCTTACGCTATCTCTACTATAAAGCTCTGGAATGCGCTACCTTTTGGCATTAAGAAAGCTGAAAGCAAATTCACTTTTAAGAGAAAAGTTCGTAACCACTATCTAAGTCAGAATAAATAACTCTCAATTTGAAGTCGAGTAACGGTAATTATTATTAGGTTTTTTTTCGTTTTATAATTTGGTATTTGTTATAATATTTATTAGTTTATCTTGTATGTATTATGTGTATTAGTATCACTATAAGTACTTATATATATTTTTTCATATAGTTATTTTGTACCCTACCACAGCGTTTTCGTATTGAACCCAAAGGTTGACTGGTAGAGAATGCCTAATGGCATTAAGTCCGCCTATGTACCACTATTGTACATGAAGTTTAAATAAATAAATAAATAAATAAATATATTATTTATATTTTCAGTAATTACAAATGAGTTATTTGTTATGGTTTCAAGGTTTCACGGCTTTCAATGGAATTTTGCATACGGATGAACCATGACCTGTGTTACGATATAGGATTCCTTTGGGATAATTTCTGACCTCCACGAAATGAATGAACCCAATGGCAAAACCTAGTATAAAACGTAGACACTTCTGAAAAAGTACGACTTTTTTATCGAACGCGACACAAGTTCCACCCACGTCGCAAGTCGCATTACATCGCAAGGGCGGCGCGCGACGCCATGCCCCCGGCGGCAGGCTAATTCCACAGTCTATATATCTGCACTGATTGCCGGGACACACTCGTATTTATTTACTACCCCCACTACTTAAGACCTGAGAAGTTTATTTGCAATGTTAATTCGAGAAACTGGAACGTTTTTCACTTGTTGTAGGAGGATGTTGCTCTATATTTCTTTTGGATTTATTTTGGAGTAGAGATTTTACGTAGGTTTTTGTTGTGTGAAATGGGGAGCTTAAAAGAGTACTTATGTACTAGAGAAAAGTGGGTGTCCACTCAAAAATCTAAGTATATTATAGGTAGTATAGAAAATACAGGAGTGACGTAAACGATACCTGAAGGTTTAGGCAAGTGGACATTGGTTACAAAACGTTACCTATTTCTCCAACGGTTTTCAGCACTTTAGTAGCATAAATCAATGTAATACAATCTTGACATTTCCATCATCGAAATCACAGATTTAATGTTTTCAACATTTGCATTCATCAGAACAAGACCATAAGTTGTTTCTTACACCATGAACACCAACTTTAAGTCAAAACTCTTAACTTATTTACCATTCAGTTCCCACATTACTCAACATAAGCCTACGTACAACAAGCGATCTTTAACAGCCTGCGCCTGAGGTGTTCCGGTGGCGTTCGCAAACGGACGCTTACGCAGCTTTTTGTGCGTCAGCATTGTCGGTACGGCACTGAGGGCCCACCATCACCAGATGGAAAGAATATGTATAAAGGATAGAAAGGGATGGCGTTATACAGGACATCTAGCGCCATCCCTTTCCCACATTGAAGTAATAATGCTTTAGAAGGTGGAGGTACAGGCCCTGATCACATACAACGAGTTTTCGGCTAACGAGCGGATAGAAAGGCCGTTATGTCCTCAGGTTAAAGTAGCTGTTGTAACAGATTGTTCTGATTCCTTGGCTATTATGAAACTTCCAGGTCATTTGTAATGGGATAGCTGATTAAAAAATAACTTCTTCTTAAGATAAGATTTGACGAAATGGTTATGGAAGATCCTTTTATGGCAAAGTAAATGGTTTGGTACCTTATTAGTAAGATGTAAGTACTATCGAGTAATAGGGCGAGGAAATCAGTTGGTAAACTGGCTTTACCCAACTGACTCTTATTTGAATATAACAAATACAGTATCAGTCTGAGGTCTTTTGAATGGACAAGACAGCAAAAAACACGAATTATGAAAACGCTTTGCATTTCACCTTGAACAAACAGTATCAATACAACTGGTTTGCCCCTAATTCTGTTACTGGGGCAATAATGCATGACGTTACATATATTATTTAATGCAAATCCACATAGTTCACCCTCTCGCCCTCCCTTTCATAGCGAACAATTAGGGTTGAGGCACACCTGTCAGGCGCGCGCGCATGCCACGCGCCGACCGCTCGCGATTCCCTCCGCAATTATTTCTACGTTCGGTTGTTGAATTTTTATATCATACCATTATTTTTATTCAACGGTATTTTTTGACACGTGTAAAACGGGTTCCGTAATGAGCAACTTTGTTCAGCAATTCATAAATATTATAATTTTAATATTGTATTCTGGTTGAGTGATTGCGTTTTTAATTTTATATTCGTTTGTCAGGGCTCAAGATTTTTTGAATTATTTAGCACTGTGTTAAATATTTATTATAATGACCTTATAAATTATTTGTAATTCATGTATGCATTTCATGTTTTGAACTGTGTTTTGCTGCTTATGTAAGCACTAAACAAGTTAAACGAAAAAGGAAGTTGAATCGTATATTTGTTGTCACAGTAATAACTTCAAGTTGATCGGCATTATTTTATCGAATTATCAGTGATGTAGGTGTCACGGCTCGTAGGTGCAGTAGTAAACTGCCAACACAACAATAAAATAGGTTGTAAAGACATTTTACCAATTTGAGCGCGCACAATGGTCGATTGATCACAGTCACAGCGAAGAAGCACCTTCATTGATCAGTCTATATAATATATTGGTGACTTGTAATACAAATAGCACTTTCTTTACCAGGTTGAAAGAATTTTCTGGTAAATAAAAATACACCATATTGTTCCCCTGTTTAAAGTACCGAGGTCAATCAGGTAAACCAAAAACCTGAATAATAATAAAAATATAACACCCCTGCCAAACTTGTTCAACAGCCTTGCATTAGATCCATAACAATACACATTACTCTACACATGCTCAGATTTTGATCATGCTATATGGGCACCCTATGCGATTACCAATTCTAACCATTTTATCCTGACCTTTGGCAACCGGTACATTGTGGGCACTTTTAAAAAGAGGATAGTTCAAGGACCTACGTCCCTTAAGGTCTATTTATACTGGTAGAGTAGCTTGTGCAACTTGTAAATGTCGCGTGTCGCGAGGGTGCGGGACAGGTGTGTCGCACCCCTTATTTTAGGGAATTTGAGGCCACAACGCATAACTATACTATACTTGTTTGTATTCGATGTAGGGTGGCTGTGGTGATAAGGAAAATTCGAAAATATTATTTGCTTTTAAATAATCAGTAGTTCAGATGAATAGTATTGGTTACCTTGGTGTTGGTGGTATGGTTATGGTGATGATTAACACAATATCATTCGAATTATCATTAAATTCGAATTCATTCAAGTTTGTTCGTCAATACAATATTCCTCCGTCTGCGCACAAGCCTCTTCATAAAACAAACTTTCATAATTCACTGAAAGATTTCGTCTGTAGACGTTTTTCTTGCGACGTCCGACTTTGGCGAGATTTTGGGGATGACACAGCTGATATGGACAATACTGGGGATTGGAACAATGGTAAGTCAGATACCTAGATAGAAGTGAATATCCCCTAGATCGTACCTCGATCGCCAGTCGCAGTTTTGGACCTACTTTTGACCTCAATCTTGTCCTGGGGACAGAGATGAGGTGGACGATGGAACGAGCTAACACAAAAGGAGCCTATTAACTCGTGACTTAAATAATAATCTATTTAAGTCGCGAGTAGGAAAGATGGAGGATAATGTTAAAGAACTGCGCGTTACAGTTTATTTTCACCATAAAATGGCAATTTGGTACTACGAATACAAAGCTAAAACCAGTAACCTTAATCGTATGCAAATATTCAGAACGTGCTCAAAAATATAAATATTAACTACCATGACTCATAGTCCATTGAAAACCAGTCTAGTTTAAATATGCAAATCCTAACGTGCTTAGAAAAATGGTAACCCTACAAACGGCTGACACTCAACGATAGTAAAAGCTCGTTACACTCGTGAAATGCAAATAAACGTGTTGTTTGAACAAGTCTACCCCTCCGTTACCGCATCACCGGCGCAAGCGCATGACCCGGGCGTACCCGTGATTAACCGAAATGAGTGAGAGGGTATTATGTCTAGTAGGTACTATAATTAATTCTGATGTGTGACCCTTATTAATTGATCACTCTTTATAACGAGTTCTGTACAGATTTACTAATTTTTAATTGGCAAATAAAAAAAAACCGGCTAAGTGCGAGTCGTACTCACACGCACACAGGGTTCCGTAGCACCAAACAATATAATAAAAATATTTTGAAGGCATTCGTTCATATGTTGTATTGTTTTACATTCATCAACAAAACTAAATTTGTTTTTCATAGTATGTCAATGAAAAACAAAGTTGTTGCTGGATGAAAAAGTCCCATATCTCAAAAAAATACATCAAATCTTATTCAAACCAGTTTTGGTTGAAAGTTTTTTTTACGTTCTATAATCCTATATTTTTTTTCAGAATTTTTCTCCTCTTAGTTTAGAAATTAGAGGGGGAACACACATTTTACCACTTTGGAAGTGTTTATCTTTCAAAATATTGACTTTGAGAGAAAATGGTTTTAGAAATCTCGATGTCATTTTTAAAGACCTTTCTATAGACACCCCGCATGTATAGGTTCGATAAAAAAAAAAAAAAAATTAGTTTCAGTTCCATTAATCTTATTTTATTTTTTATTTTTGTATAAAAACCTCATAGCGGTTCACAGAATACATCTACCTACTTAGTTTCAACTGTGTAGTCCTAATAGTTTCGGAGTAAAGTGGCTGCGACATACACGGACAGACAGACAGATAGACTTGGCTATAAGGGTTCCGTTTTTTGCCATTCGGCTACGGAACCCTAAAAAGGAATCTAATGAAAAATAATAAGGCAGTAATAATGCAGGCACAGAGTTCTTTGATTGGAGATAGATTGAATAACATCACTCAAGGTTAGCCCAGTGATCCTGCTAGGGTTGCGGGACTGTTCGAAAGAGATACCGCGGCCCCGGAGAACACAAAGGGCGATGAAGGAACATGGATGGGTTTTAGTCAGTAAAAGTCTGACACTCTCTCCTGATCCGCCCAGAGCGGGAGGAGGCATTTGATGATTTCACATCCGAGAAAAAAAAAGGTTAGCCCGTGATGGAAGAACAGATATTTTACATCACTCACAGAGTCACAGATATTTAACGACACACATCTAGAACTTATTCAGATAACATTTAAAAAGTAGCTAAAAAAAAACATTTTTTTTTACTAAAGAAATCAACAAGCAAATAGACACTCAAAGGATATTTTAAGAAGTATTACTCACTAAGAGGATAGATAACCGATAAGAACGGTATAAAAGATTTCTTCAGCTGCAATGTTTTCTAAGAGGCTATCCACACCTCAAGATCGTAATCAATGAACGATTAAAAATAACAAAATGGCCAACACAATCACAATGTTTATCTGTTTTGACCACAAGTATCATGGCATTCATGGCTATTCTTTGCGATTGTCCTTGATTATATCAGTGACGTAGACATTTGTCAGAAGGCTTAGGTGCTGGGGCCATTGAATTAGCGGGCATTATCGATATTACAGTACTTCGTTCTTCTTCTAAATTCAAAATCTTTTCTTTGACACAAATGTCTTCTCAACGCTTTATTTGTGGTATGTTATGCAAGTACATGTATAGATATAAAAATGTTTAATAATTCTTAAAATAAAATGATACGTATAGTACTTATGCCAGTACTAGTACTTAGTACTACTTAATAGTAATTTCTACTACCTACTACAGAAACTGTAGCACTACTATAATATGATGACATTTTTCTTTAAAACATTCGAAAGAAAAGTGTGTTTATGTAGAGGGTAGGTTTTTCACGGATTTATGCCTACTGCACAAAAAGCTGTTAAATTTTCAGTTTCAGCTTCTGTCTCTCGCTACTTTACAGGCCACATCGTAATATTGAAAGTGTGAGTGAGAATAAGAATCCATTATACCATCTGATGGGCGATAGTATTCATGTATTTCAACGCCATTGTATAATTTCGGGCGCTTTGAGAGGTCGATCCTTCGATCGTCACTGTTGAATAGTTACATTGAAGAACATTCAACGTTTGTCATCGGACTATTGACAGATCTTAGGCCTTTTGTTCGACAGATAATTTCTGTATCGAATGTTTTTTGTGCTGTCTTTCGTTCTGTGATTTATTCTGTATTTTTTATTTTTGAACTATTCTATGTATTTTTCCTATTAAAGTTCTATCATAAATAGGTAAGTAGGTAAATAAAACTATGTAACAGAAAGATATTGGTGACAGGTATTAGTTAAATGTGCAAGATTTTAATGGCTTACCATATACTGTTTAGTGCTTGCAATACATTCACTGACCTACAGGTTTCTGTGAATAAATAAATTTCATTCATAATCTCTGGCGGGACGCGCCGCTCCATTCCCACGCATGCAATATGGATTTCACTTAGCATAGATAGTTCATGAACCACACCATGAATAATAGACAGCTGTATTTTTGCTGTGTAATTGACACAGCGCAGTTCTACGCTCGAATATAAACTTATGATATAGTTAAAACGATTAATCTGTCTCGGTTGGTGGTAAAATCCGTACGCGAATAATGAGACGAACCTCCTTCGAGTTACTGTTGGCTTGCGTGCCAATTATTGACGTAATTATTTTGAAAATATTGCCAGCCTTTTGTGATATTTAACACTCTAAAGTGGCCATATTTTTTAATCACCCGTCGCGGGCGGCATTTATTCAGTCGCCACGAGGTGTGATGCTCAGATTGTCAATTGACTCTTTATAACGGATGCGCGTCTGTCCGTATTAAAACTTTAAATCAAGATACACATAAAATCTTTAATGCTCACTGCTCAGAATGAAAAATAATAACGAAAAGATCCACTTGGCGCTATGATAGTATCGAAATGCTCGGTACAAAATTAAAAATCTGTTGGCAAATAAATAACGTCAATTATGTTCTCTCTGTGTCATTAAATATTTTTCGCCACAATTTGTTTACACGTCTACGAATAATTAATGCTACAATTATTTTATTTAACAACTCTAATCAAGTATGTTAGTTTGTTGCATTACCCTTCTCGAAGGGGAGTCTAGCACTTGCGTATTTATTAAAAAGTAAAAGTGTCTGTTAAAAAAATATCTGCTGCATCATGATTTCACGATAAAGAAAAATTCGAATGTTTAGGTAATTATTTGTTTGTACGAGTATGTTTCAGCAATTTGTTTATTAAAAATTTGACGGCATTCGATACGGTAATAATGCATTTTTTTTTTTTGTTAGTGGCATCTCGCAGTTCAGCCTATGAGGCTACTGCTTAACCGGTCTAATCCTGTGGATGCCTTGAATTGAAGGCCTCCAGCCAGGGTTACAATGCAAATTAATCAAATATTATATTTATAACAAAAAATAAAACAAAAGTTTTGAAGAATCGAATCCCTACTCCACGATATTAAATCGAGCTTAAAAGAAGTAATTAACAATTTTTCTGCACCGACTTGGCACTAAGTATAAATTGATCTGAGCGACGCCGTATTAACGAGTTTGGACGCGAAATTAAAACGTATTCCAGTGTTATCCCCGCTATTAAACACGGCAGGGCAGTAATGAGATTGTGAAGTAATCTCTGGTTTCGTTAGTGAGACCACTTCTCGCCCCGGTATGATCAGCTCACAGGTATTATCGTGCGAGAGCGACAACTGAGAAGTGGCTGCTGATTACGCCTCGTTCACACGGCACACGGCTATTAGTCCTTACGAAATCCGTCCATTTATTTCGATTATCAATTAGTCCTTAACACCTAGACATGCGATAAGCCGCCGACTTTCAACTTTAATGCACGTTTAATTAAAATGAAAAAGTTCCTCGTTATGGTCTATAATGAAACGGGAAAAATGTACTTAAGGAGACGTATGGGCGATTTTTCTATTTCAAGAATCCGCCACCTGTGTACAGTATGTTGGGAATACGCGGATTTCGCTGGGAGCTGTGTTCTATTGCGTCGGGAGGCTCGGGTGCGCATTAAACTGTCTCACTCGTAATGGATTGGGAATTTCATGCTCCAAAGGTCGATTTAAATTAATTTACACATTAAAAGGACCAAGTGGACTGGCTCCCGCGAAACAAGAAGTAAATAGTGTTAATCCGACTAGCGACGGACGCTGTGCCGTTCTTTAGTACTGTCTGAGCTGTGATATAAATAACTATTTGCTGTTTAGTTATTGCAATGCCTCTCGGCCATTGTTGTGCTAAATAATAGTGTTGTTAATAATTAGCGATTACTTGTATCACTCTATTTTTGCCAGGAGCTTTTGAACAAAATCGAACAATTTTGATTTTGACAACTAAGTAATGATAAAGTATCGCCAAGGTTTTGAAAACCTTACTTCGTGAGACTATTATTTTACGTTTTTTGCATTATTTATACTTCTTATAGTTATTAATGCACACCTACATTTTTAATTGTCTATCTACAAGACATTGACAGCTGTATTTACATATTTGCAGCACTCTTTTGTTTTTTCAGTTCTGCGCCGCTCATTTTAATTTTGCATCTCAATTATGTTTTTTTAATTATTCTTATCGAGGTATATACGAGTACACGCCAGTTTGAAGCTTGGGTGAGGCTTACAAACAAAAAAAGTGCTTAGTTCGCAAACATATTTGTTTTCCTTTAAAGTCGTTGATTTAAAAAACGAAATCGTCTGTCTAAGCTAATCTCAAAACAATCTCTCAATATCACGTCTGTAAACCCCAAGGTGGACTTATAGGCACCTAAGTTTCGACAATACCCAACTAGCAAAATATGTCATAAAAAAGGCAGCATTACGTTTCTATTTCAGCTATTGGTGGTGAGATAGATCTTTAAAATGTCGAAAGAAAGATCTGTGCACGTTCTCTCAACGCGATTTGGGCGCACTTCTCTCAGCTTGAAATGCTGTAAATATCGTAAGAGTATCGCATGAATAGCCAAATAGTTGAAAGAATATAGAGTAATCGCAACTTGAATGCTACTAGTTCTATGATAGACATCTGTATGCCATTATTCCACACATTAGCCTTATACAAGTCGGTATAATCTCTTTCATTCGACTTACTTATCGTAATATAGCAGCGCGGTTGCAATCATTCGACTCTCTGGTCGTGAAAGTGCAAGCAAATGGCATTCATAGAACGTTTAATTTATCTTGAGATCGTTTGCAAAATTTGAAGTAACAGAAAAAAGTAATAGTATTTTGCTCATGATGTTATATTTTATACCAGCCATAAATTATATTGGGTAAATCTTGACACTAGGTCGTAGGTCTTACTTTCATGTACGGATTTAAATTTTTCGTCTACATTTCTTAAATTTTAGTTAATATTTTCATGGGCCGCAAGATTTTTCAGTAGAAACTTGGTCTGAAATAATATTAATTATAAAGTTAAAATTAATTCGCCATTATTATCATCTCACTCGTCATCCTAAAGCATTCACTAAGCTTTTAGTGGAAAAATAGAATTGAGAATGCCTTTTTAAGACTTTAGTAGTGCCATTTTGTGTTAGTTTAGGGGTCTTTAGTGGTGAATGTTAAACAATTATCATTTTATCTTTTTTATGTGATAGTAAAATGGTAGTTTACTTTGATGTGGACAAATTCATAAATACTCGTAATACTGATTTAAAGCAGCTTAAGGAATATAAATTGGAGCGACTCATCATTCAAATTTTCAGTGTCTTCGGACTTTGAACCATCTTTGCTTTCAAACTCTGATTTCTCACTGTCATTATCAGTACTATCAATTGTAGGATCCGAGTTTTGATTAATGGGGATATTTCTGGTACAAGAACTAATAGACGTTTCAAAAATTTCATGTTCAGTAGAATCGTGAATATTTCCTACTGAACCCTCGTTAAAATTATTTGATGACACTTCACCCGTGGCTGAACCCGATGTAGCTGTTGTATGACGTAATACAGTGCTGTAAAAGATTCAAAAGAACTTTCTTCCCACTATTACGCTGTATGATAGCCGTCCAATAATATTTACAGCACCTTTGACGCTGTAATAGATCAATTGAAGGCGTTTTCTCAACTTCAATATTCAAGTCGAAAGAAAATCTTGCAGACAGCTATTATATGATATTAAGTGCTATAAAAGTAACTGAAATGCTATTTTGTTGAATGAACCACTTTTACTCAGCAATTGTGCTGAAATAACTGAATGTCGAAATATGGTGCTGTAAAAGCTAGTTTGACAACAAATGAGTAATTTGGTTACTTTTATAGAACCGTCATAAGACATACAGTCGTAAGAAGGCGATCGATAGATATCTTTATACAATTATCGAGTAAATGCGATATGACTTTGTCGAGAGCACGTTTAATAGTCAAGTTTCAGCAGCAAAAAAGCGTTCAATGCTATACAATCTAGATAGTTGCTTTAATACGGCTTTTTGATAACGATAGATCTTTCACACTAGCGTTTTTCGACTTACAGTCGTAAAAGTGAAGCTTATACGGTTTATTTTGCTAGTTGGGTACTAATCAAAAAATCATCATATATAGAACTTTCCTTCTTATAGCTGGTGGGTATCCAGACATTCCATGTTTTAAATAGCCTCAGCAGACCCTACAACTAAAGGGTTAATATAAAATTCAAAGAAAGCATTTCAGCTAATGCGAAATCTTTGTTAATGATTGACGGCGGATATTTAAGATGTTTGCAGACAAAACAAGAACTGAATCGAAAATCGAACGGAAGCCCAAGTCTTGGATATTGACCCTTTAAGGCCCTTCGCCCAAATACAATGAAGGGTTAAGAAAAATAGAATAGCGGGAGCGCGCGCCGCCACATCTGCCCACAGTGCCCACTATCGAATAAATCTACTAAAATAATATTTTTATTTTGATTACGCATGCACGAGTTGGGCAGATGTTAGAAACGATACATACTGGAGACTAGATTGTCCAGCAGTGTGCTTTTCTAATGATCATCCGAAATAAATGTATTCGTTCATTAAAAAAATAAAAGTCAATGTATTTAGGGTTAAACTAAGTAGTCGGATCTTGGTTAAGTGCATACTTTTTCATTAAGTGTACTAAACATGTTTGCAGCTATTTTGGTATACGTAAAAAATCAACACACAGGCCTCCAAACTGATTAAACTCCTGAATGAGATAAAATACCAAAACAATGTCAGTGTCATATTCTTTATTAGTTATTAAGTATTTTTATTTAACCTTGTTTTCAATAGCAAGCATTGATTTCAAACAAGATAAAATGAATTACCAAAACGATTAGAATATTCGATATTCTCAACGGTCATGTGTCAGACAAGCTAAGGGCTGCTCCAAGTCGCCAGTCACTGACCAATACGATATGGGCTTTAATAGGGTTTGTACATTATCTACTTATTGACCGAGTTCAAGGTGTGAAAGAGTTTAGAACCCCGAGGTGAGTGTTATATTACAGTGTTAACTATTCTAACGTATAACCGTAGATATACAAGATAAAAGGCAGTTGTGCTTGTTACTAAACCTCATTCCGCCTATAACATTATCAATGGAAATTTTAAATTAGTATTCGGCAAACTCCATTGAATTTCATACCTACGTATGTCTAGTTATCATCTGGCAATAACTTCACGTAGTTTATGTGCCGATCGGTATGTATGACAAAAAAAAAACACAGTAGCCATGTTTAGTCTCGCATAACATTAAGACCTTTTTGTGCTTGTCTCGCATACATTAATTCGCTTGACAATTTGTCTAAAATAATTTACAGCTTTCTTAACTCGTGTGTCAGTCTTTCTCTAAGTTTATGAGTTTAGTGACAAAAGAAACTTTGTTTATAAAACATTTCGTTAGCTTACTAAAGATCTCCGCTTTGCGGAAAAAAATGGTCAAGTTCGAAGTGGACCGCCCGAATTTTGTACAGAGGAAAATCATTTTAAAGATTTCATTGCATTATTAACTTTTATCTGGCACGGTATCCTAATGAAAAATATTATTATTTTAAATTATTGTTGCTTATTTACGACGGGAATATAGCAATTATCTTTTAAGGCGCACATAGAGCAAATTTCACCAAAAGTGGTACAATGGTAACCTCACTCAGATAGGCAGCCGCTCCATGTAAAATACTGGTATTCAGCTGCATCCGGTTAGACTGGAAGCCGACCCCAACAAAGTTGGGAAAAGGCTAGGCAGATGGTGATGGTAACCTCACTAAAAACACCTTAAAAGTCATCTTAATTAAAGGTTTAAATGAACTCAAATTATCTTTAGTTCCTACACAAAACAATCACTCAATACACACATCTTTTGGTTTCAGAGCTATACGTATAACTTCTATTTCACGATTTCAAGGCACAGAACCCTAAAACAAATCGATTGGACACACAGCGGTGTAACAAAGAGCCGCCTGCGCCGCCCACCGACTATGTAGTAGTACTATTCCGCAAT
This sequence comes from Eugnorisma glareosa, assembly GCA_947578425.1. Lineage (NCBI taxonomy): Eukaryota > Metazoa > Arthropoda > Insecta > Lepidoptera > Noctuidae > Eugnorisma > Eugnorisma glareosa. The sequence goes on along the minus strand of OX387970.1, from coordinate 14,166,537 downwards.
TTGACAACTCATAAAAGATACTAATAAATAAAATTAGTGTCATTTCTTGTGACAATAATGAGCAAAGAGACGCCGCAGTGCGGGGCGGGTCTATGGAAGTATTGACTGACTTTCGTACAGGTACTACTGACTTCAGTGAAGGTTACTTTTCACCCTTATCCTCTAAGGAATAAGGTTGAAAAGTGGTCGACCGTCACTGAACTAGGGTAGTACCTACTAAGGTAGTAAGTAGGTTTGATTGTGCATAGATATCGCTAATGTTCTGTGTGTGGTATATGGGGCGTATGATTAGATGTTATAAAAGATGATGTAGGAATTTGGTGATCCATAAAATGTATCCACCATGTTCACATAATTGTTTGGTAGCCAATAATTCCAATTGAATTGATTACCTCACTGAGGATACATTGACCGTTAGTACCCAGTTTCTGGATGTCTGCTAAAATGTCGAATTTAGTGATTTAATTGGCTGACTCTTACTTTGACACCATGAGATTGACAGCAGCACATTTAAGAATCAAGGAGATCGTGAAGCATCTTGCTCGATATTTATGTCATTCAATTTTATATCTTGAGCAGGTAATTGAAATTTTCCAATACTTTGTAATACCAGTACGAATGTAAGTATGTAATATTCCACAACACAAAATATCGCGTTTAAATATTATACTTTTGTAGGTTTTATTCATACTTAGTAAGAAAAGTAGACAACTCGACAGGCCGACTGATACTGATACATTAATATACAGATTAGTAGAGCCACCTACGTTTAAGATGAATTCCTCTCCCACTATTTAAGTATTGATTTATAACATTCAAGCTTTACCCATGTGTAAGTGCTTCGCCTTTAACCTAAGTAATTTGTTAAATATGTTCATTTCATTTTAAATCCAAGAACGAATAAGCTCTGGCTTTAGATTCAAAATAATAATGTTCAACGATATTTCACGCGCTTTTGCAGATATTTTTAAAGCAGTGATATCAATGTTCGTAGCCAGGTAGATAATAAATGGCCCACTAGCCCAAAATCCTGGCCGTTGATATAAATCTTTAACGCTTCACACATTTTGACCACACGTCAGGATTATGATCGGTATAAAATACTTCGCATTGTTGTTCTTCCTTTAAACGTCGCCGTAGTACAATGGACACACGTCTAACTTATAAATTTTGGCGCGAACAAAGGCGCCATATTGACAATGTAACATCGATAAACGGACGCTCGGACATCCCGCCATATTAAAATATATCCCAGCTCTGAGATCGGAGTAAATCAATAAAGATGATGGATTAAATCATCTTTAGTGTAGAACCAGTCAAAAAGTTGTTTTCAATTCGAAACAGAGTGCTACCGAACGTCAGCTTAGTGTAAGTATACCTTGCATTAATCCATTGAAAAGAAGCGTACAAAAAGCCTTCTGCTCAATTTCCCTCGAAACGTCAAATGTTTGCTTTCGAAAAGGATTTTAAAATGCAACGACTTTTTGTGTGAGTATTCCAACGGGATTACCGTATGCAAAGCGGTCACGGACAGCAAAGCGTCGGTGTTACTTACTAAACGTAACTAAAACGAAAACTTTGATGTTTTTTGCGATAGGGACTTGATATTTATATGTGAGGCTAATCTCTGACACTTGTTGAATGTGGTAACTGCAATAACCTGACGGTTTTAATTGATTTTCTGCAGACAATCTGGTTTATATAGAATTATTTCCAGATCGAATCCTCTGAAAGTTAATATCTAACGTAACGCAAAAGTTAACGTTACAACTGCTACGTCAGGCTCGATCGGGGTACAATGGAAACTATTTGATTGCTTCATTATGCAGAATCGGACTCGGTTCATTGTATATCATTTCGCATGTTATATCTGTTCGTATCCTAATTTAATCATCTTGAAGATTGGACCACCGGGGAAAGCGATGTAACGGGTGGCCCTTCGATTTGCGATTGAACTTTTAAGACAGTTCACATTTAGGAGTGATTTGTTTTTTCAGATTACCGATGATAATATCTAAAGAGCACCTAATGACTCGTTTTTGGGTACGAGTTTTGAATTATGTCATTATGTTAGCTCTGATATAAAGAGATAATTAGAATTTATGAAAGGTACCTTTGAAGGTAATTAATAATTATAGAGAGAAATGGGAGATTGAAAACCTGATTGAGGCTAGACTCGTTAAATGTAGGAGATTTTTTGATGAAGATGTTTATGAAAATAATAATTACCAACTTCTTGACTTTTCTTGGAATGGAAAAGAGGAAGACGTATCGACACACCCACGAATAAACTGACCAAAACACGAAAATCGCAACAGGGCATAGACTAGTTTTAATAGACCTTTGAGTAATTTTCCGCGTGTAAATGACCTTTTACATAATGTATTTATTCAAATCTATCCACCACCTGAAAATGAAACCAAACTTTAAAAAAAAACTCGATTCTATAAAAGCAACAGCCTGTTTCTAAGTTAAATCTCCGTCGATGTTCGCAATATCGGAAGAGTCTTGTATTTGGTATTATTTATTTGAAACGCGCAGAAAACGGTCAATTCTAATGCCTTCACGAAGCTTTCATTCCTTTGATCCGTTTCAATTTGCCTGACGTCTTATTTTCTACGCGGTGGTCCAACTGATCGTTCGAACAACTATGTAGAAAACGGATTTTTATCGAATAAACTTTTGTATTGCAAGCTACTAAGTATTTTTGTATAGACGCCAGCACATCAAAATTTCTTTAATAGATTTTCAACTTTATTTATTTATTTATTTGGATCTCCAACAAAGGATACACAGACACATTACTGGTCACAGTTATACAAAGGTTCTTTTCCGTGTGTTCCTTCAATTACAGGGGACCACAGCATGCACATAAACAAGGTGACACAGAAATTAGAAAAAAAAAAAATTCAAAAAACAAAATAAAACCTAAATAATAAAAAGCATTTGATGACAAGAAAAGTAATTGTTTCACTTAAAAATTATAATTATTGTTTTACATTTAGTGCAGAGTCAATTTTTTTTTTTTGTATTTAGTCTTTGGGAGGGTTATGTCCATGTCAGATTGCTTTGAGAATCTTTATCGCTAAATTTATATGTTCAAGGTTAGGAAAATTTTACAGTTTCGGGTACCTTGATGTTCTCACGTCTACACTCTCTGCTAGTTCCTCTATTAGCAGTAGTTCAGTTGTTAGTCCGGTTGACCGAACTACTGAAACTTTCAATTGCGATAGTTCGGTTATAACAAAGCGCCGAACTACTGAAACTTACAGAAGAACATGTCAGATGTATGTTGGTTAAAAACTATAATGAACAAATTCCTTTACTAAATAAAACCACGTAGAAAGCGGTATCTAACCAGTGGTCTTTATGGTCATAAATGTTACTAGATACACAATCAAATCACTTAGTTAAATTGATTAGAAGTAAAATTAATTGACGTAAGGTACCATTTTAGCGATAGATAATTAAACGGTCTTATCGTGTAATATTTTAAATTCTTTGCCTCCTTAAGTCCACGTCATGTCTTGGTCGGTATCATATCGGGGCAGTAAACTTAGACATTCTGATAAAGAAAGTCTTATAACAGCTGTTTTAACATAAATCTGTAAGAAAAACAACAAAATGATGTATTAAATTCCTCCTTTTTTTTTCGGATGGGAAATCATCAAATAACCCCTCCCGCTCTGGGCTGAGCAGGAGGGAGTGTCAGACTTTTACTGACTAAAAAACATCCATGTTCCTTCCTTTGCCCTTTGTGTTCCAGGGCCGCGGTATCTCTTTCGAACAGTCCCGCAACCCTGGCAGGAAATTCCTCCTAACACAGAGAAGCTCAAGTGACAACTGAAAGCATTCGATTGTACTGCTATTTTAGCTAAGAACAACATAACCAGCCTAACTATGTTGGGGTCGACGAGCCTTACCGGTTTCAGCTGAATAGTCGACCCATGTAAAATACTGGACTTTACATGGGTGGACTGCCTATCTGACCTCCACCATTCAGTTAGTACTGGGTATTACGATACTCCTTGGTACGCCCGGTTGTCAGACTTTCGAGCCACACCTGTAACGCCTGTCAAAGATCTAGAAATTACGACCGGGACCAACGGCTTACCGTGCTTTCCGAGGTACTGAGGAAATCCGGTAAGTAATGGGTGGTTAACCATTCACGGACAAACCTAGGCACGCGCGACTTTACCTGAAGATCGATTCGAGCAGCTGTTATAATTTAGCACCGAGCTCCTCCATTTTAGCAAAGATCATCACTAAAAAATACAGTTTTAAAAGTTTTGTATTTGCATTATATAAATAATAATACCAGCCTATTACTGTCCCACTGCTGGGCAAAGGCCTCTTCTCAACAGAGAAGGCACGAGCATTGATCACCACGCTTGGTCAAGACGGGTTGGCGATTTCAGGTTTCCTCACGATGTTTTTTCCTTCACCAATGTCTGTGATGTCCAATATAAACTTAGAATTGAAAAAGTCACATTCGTACTTGACCGGACTTGGACCCACAACCTCATGCATGAGAGGCGAGGCCTTGACCTCTGGGCCATCACTACATTTCGTATTTGCAAAAAAAGTAGATAGGTACTACCCACATAACAAACCTAATAGTTACAGTATTTAATCGCGCTTTTGCTGTAAGCTAAATAATTGTTTTAAAACTACCAGCTTCTAACATGATTGAAGAGCTCTTTCTACAGATTCGCCTCCTAGCGATGCAGTAATGTGGTACTAAGAAACAACTGATTGATAAAAGCTATCAAGGAATATTCTTGCTATCTAATCTGTGTTTTCTTTTTTTGTTTTATGCATTTCTACGATGTTGTGGCGAATGCAAGGATCTTAGAATTAAGACAGTGTGCACACCGAGGTAATACAAGTTTGGTGGGTTGTAGATACAACAGTGGTGTTGTTCCAGAAAGTAACAGTTTGGTTTGATTTGTCTATGCAGGAAAGCATTGCGTAGGAACCTGGACTTATAATTTGATGGTCAAAAATTTCCATACCTTGAGTAATCGTGGTGATCACGCCTTATCTATATGAGAAGAGGTGCTCTTCAGTGTACACTGTACAGGAACAAGCAGGTAATTGTTATTACATTTTTATTGACTGCCTCGTTGATCTACTGGCCCCAAGTGCGACTGCTGAGCTCTTGGGTTCGATTCTCGGGTCGAGCAAAGTGTTATTGGGTTTTCCATCAAGAATATCTTCTTTTCAGGAGTCATGTATTTGTGCCTGCTAGATGGCAATAGGCTCGCTCCGGTGTGTTTAAGTCCCTTGTAATAGACATGGGGCTTAAACGTATCTGGTGAACTGTGGATGTACTGTTAGGAACACCTCTGTCTAATCCTTCGGGTATTAAAAAGTGTGATGTTATGTTATGTATTGTCTGTCTGTGTATATCCGAGTACGCGTACAAGAGTCAAAATAGTCGTTTTTCAAAAACAAATCATTTTGCCTTTCATGAAGCGATTGTCTGTCTAAAGATGGTATAAAGACAGTCTTTACCATGGTCTGAACCAAGCCTTAAGTAAAACATAGAGTAGTAGCGCCTAATCAGCGTGCGTAAGTAGGAATCAAGGTATTGAAGGTAAACGGGTTCCCATTATCGCAAGACTAGTAAATAGTCATTACTTAACTCTCTCTATCTTTGTTCTGCTTGTTTACGACTTAAAGTGGGCAGTGTCCTTTGAAAAAAGAGTGAAAGGATTTATTTAATGGCCACGTGGAAATAATTAAATTACCCATCAGTAGCGAAGGGTCCATTTTTGTAAGAGGTAAGCCAGAGTCGTGATGGCCCAAAGGTCACCTCGCCTCTCATGCATGAGGTTGTGGGTTTAAATCCGGGCAAGTACCAATGTGACTTTTTCAGTTCATAGTACTTTCTAAGTTTATCTTGGACATCACAGACATCGGTGAAGGAAAACATCGTCAGGAAACCTGGACTTATAAAAGTCTGTGATCAATGCTCGTGCCTTCTCTGTTGACAAGAGGCCTTTGCCCAGCAGTGGCACAGTGATAGGCTGGTATTATTATTATATTATAAGCCGGAGTACATAATTATCTTTAATGTGAGTAAAATATTTGTCCGTAGAATACTGACTGTGACATTTTTCAAACGAAAGCCGGTAGGAATCGAGTTGTATGGAATCTTCGCCACTGATACCCATATTGATAGTAACTGTACTTTCTTATACAAAATAAACCTTTTATTTAAAAAGAGATCTTTCTTTTAGGTGAATGATGGGTTAGCTAGTTGATTGAAATGGGTTTTAGTTAGAGTTGATTGGAAAGCAAAGTGAGTGAACGATGTCATTAAAGGTCTTTAACTATTTATAACAGGGAAATGGCTTGCGACATCCGGCTCTCTAGGACTGTAAGTTTTTAGTGCTGAAACTGAATGCTGTCTGTAAAACCACAAAATGAAAACCTAGTAAACATAATTGGGTAACAAATTACTAGGGTCGTTGATGATTATGTCAATTTTCCTGGATCTAATAGTTGGTGGGTATAGGTTTATTTATTTATTTAACACTTCAAGCACATAGTACAGAGGCGGACTTAATGCCATAGGCATTTTCTACCAGTCAACCTTTGGGTGATGCAGAGACAAACATTGGTAGGTGTACCTATATTATAAGCTACAATCAATATATTTTTTGTGTAAATAGAAATTTACACAAATATACTAAATAAAAGACAAACAATGGAGAAAACATTAACGTTGTGACGAAACTGCCAGCTTTTTCCGAATGTACTCGCGAACTTTAATTTTAAAGGATAGACGATTGGTTGCCATCCTGATTTCCTGGGGAAGCGCATTCCACAGAGAAATAGACTGAACGAAGAATGATCGATGAATGAAGTCAGGTTGTTGTTCTAGTGGCTGAAAAACAGTTGAATAAGCATTTTATTGATTGACAATCAAGCCTAAGCAATTTCTCTTGCTTATTTCTACACATTATTTAAGCAAATACCCATATTCCTACTGACAAAAAATAAAAAAGTAAGCTTAGAAATAGATTGTTGTGTCTTTCAATACCAAATAATTTTCGCAAGGAGCTTTCGCAAACAAAATGTAGCCATTGACGAAGAGCCAGTACTTGAGATACAAAAACTCATACAAAAGGAACATTAGTAACGTGGCATGAAGCAGTGTAACAGTACACTCAGTAACAGGCATAACAATGGGGTATCGTTTTCTTCGAAGAGTCATGCGATGCGAGCCAAAAAGAGCCAAAGCCGCCGCCACGTCTGCGTTTGCGCATGTCCCGCGTTAAATTTAGCGTTAGTGATCCCATCTGAATGTAAACGTAACCTTTGAAAGTAAAAGCTGAAAGTAAAAGAAATGTAGCACGCGATTGTAAGCGAGTAAAAGGGATTAAGCCGTCACAGTACCGAATTATGCCTTTATCCGATATTTAAATAAGTTGAAGTAGATACAGAGTGTAGTAAAATATTTACTTTATAATATTTGAAAACACAAATATGATCAGCTTTGATTAGAACATCTGTGATTAGGGAATCACCGCAACCATAATAATTTTAGTGTAGTAAAATGTTTGCAAATAATTTCTCTTTTGTTTTTGTAACTTTAAGAAATGCATTCCAATAATACAATTTTTAAGGTTATCAATTTTAATGTCAATGACCTTTATGAATATTTGTACGCCTTCGGGCATAACATAGCGCGCTTGTAATGTTTTATAACAACTATTTATTGTATCTGTGTTAACAAATGATTAAATGACTTATGACTTAAGGAGGTGATTTTAAGATAAGCGGTAGGTGGTAAGTGTAAGTAAGTAGCATAATTGTAATAGTAGTAGGAACTGTTTGCAGTATTTCAGTAGCTAATTAAAATCTAGTTTTTTTTTTCTGTCCTATCAAAGATACCGCTTAATTAAAAGATAGATATAAAAGTACATTACATAAGACCACTAAGAAACCAATTTAATTCAGTGCGTAAACTCTTTTATAGCGTAATTTCAGGAGCATTCATTAAACCATGAGCTTTGAAATGTCTGCGCATGATGACTTCATTAGCATAATCGGCAGTAAGCTCCCGTATTGCTGCTTTAATTTCCCTTTGAGCCGTAATAAATACTAAGATGATACGTAATGTCCCGACTTTAAAATTAATTCCATTTACATAGTAGATATAAATAATGAGACTAGATTAATCGCCATTTATTAGGGTTCCGTACTTCAATCGGAAAAACGGAACCCTTATAGGATCACTGCGTTGTCAGTGTGTCTGTCTGTCAAGACCCTTTTTCTCAGGAATGCTTGGCGTTATCAAGCTCGAATTAATACCAAATACTCAGGTCTGCTACCCCTTGGGGCAATGAAAAAATCAAACTTGTAAGTCAACGCGATCAAAAGATATGACAGTTTATGTCGCATATGATGCGATTTCACAAGGGAATCAAAACTTATAGGGTATCGTTTGACCAAGAATCATGAAATTTGGCAAAAAGCAAGGCCTAACAGCACTAATAAAGGAAAAATTCCAAAAATTAAAAAATAAATGGAAATTAAAGGGTATATGTACATACATAGTAGACGCCAATTAAGATATATTTTTTTTTAGATAATGTTACGGAACCCTTCGTGCGCGAGTCCTACTCGCACTTGGCCGGGTTTTTTTCACAGATATACCTAGATAACGCAGGAGCACCACTTCGCGCACCCTATGCTTACTTTGCTATTGTAGCGGCTAACAACAACGTTACAACAATACAACTCAAGAATTAATACTAGTCATTTAAATAACAAAACCGTAGTCTATTATGTATAGTAACTTGTGTGTGCTTATAAGACGACATAGTAGGTAGTAAAAAAATGCCACGCTTGGTTTTCATATGGATCGTGAGGGTTATTGTAGATTCGCCAAAAAGTAAATTCGCCACGAAAAAAGTATGTGTAAATTCGCCACAGTTTTATTTTCATGAAGAAAAATCCGCCATATTGTTTATTCCCGTACAGACAGCAGAAAAATCAAACGATAAGTAGAATAAAACATTATTTCTTTATTTTTCACTAGCACTTCTCCCGCGACTTCGTTCGCAAAAATTGTGATAGCTCGGCTAATTTGCATGATATAAGTATAATTTATATACTTGCAGTATCTAGGTATATCCTTATCTATGGTTTTTACGACATAAATAAAGGCACGTGTATATTCATGAAGTCGTACGAAATTTCACGATGTCTTACATCCTCATTCAACATTCGCGAATTTTTCATCATTGTGCGGTCTCCACTTAAAAAGTTACAGGTGACATCGTAGGAGCAGATGCCAAGAACTGGAAGTGTTGACGCGTGTTTAACTTGAACATTAAATCAACAATTTTATTGACCGACGTCTGTATCTTACATTCGTTGGCTTCCGGAAGTGATTGCATTTTGAAGAGTTAATAACAATCACCGTTACGTACGATTGATTATTGAAAGGTTTTTGTACCAACGAAAACATTGGACGCATGAATAGCATTTCATTCACACTGGCCGGTTCGGGGCACTTTGGAGACTCCAAAATGTAGTTACACTGCGTTATTTGTAATTGTTCGGCGACTTTAAATGAGTGATATTGATGTTATTTACATTTTATGATGGAGCGGTATGTAACAAGGGAACGAGCAGGATTCCTTCACTCGTCAACCAGGAACAAAGTCTTATTGATATAAAAAATGGATGTACAATTGTACAGTAGTCCGAGAGATGCTTCGCTCGGGAAATCTTTGAATGACATTGCTTTGTGATACCAGAGAACCACAGACACGTGAGGGACGCAGACAAGGATAAATATTATTTAAGGAAGCTTCTTAGTAAATGATTAACCGATTTTATTAAGATTTCTAAAATAAATTCTTCCGGTAGCAATGGTAGAGCTGTAACTGTGGAACACCTAGGTGAACCACTTTGGTGTTCCACGGGTCAGAAAGGGTCAAAAAGACTGGTAGCTTGCTCAGGGAGCGTCAGTTTTACTGAAAACACTTGTTTAAAATCTACATTATTGTATTCTAAAAAAATGAATTTATGATCTATTTCTAGCAACGGCGATTGTGGCGAACCGTTCTATTATGTTTACAAATTGTCAGGAAAGTTGCGTCTTAGAGAAATACAAATGTACAAACGAGACCCATTGGATCACCTGACGACACCTCATCACAAGAAACCAACTTTTTACATTCGCTGAAAGAATATTGTAGATCCTGTGTACTAACTCAGTAGTTCGAATTTGAACTATCCTAAGCAGCCGTGTCACTTCTTACAAAGAATTTAAGTTCAAATCAAATAGTCGGGTCTATCCCCATCACAACACCCACCAACAATTTCGTACCGAACGCAATCATATTACGTCATAAAAATGACGAATAGGCATGTAAGCACGCATCCAGCGTGCACGATGACATGTCTGCAACGCCCGCAAAAAGTTCCAACACACTGCGTTGCCGAGCTGGTGTCATCTGATAGTGCACTCACGCATAGACCATCCATCTCAAGTATTTATTGGCGAGAAGCGGATGCTGCTTCTGAATCGTGAACGTTGACTGTTACGTACTGTACATGTATGAACATAGATTGATTCTGTGATTGAGCAGTTTCTTACCGGTTTCTGAATTGTTATTATACTTTGTGATCTGGGAAGGTGGAGTTGTTCTGAGGATATTGTTGCTTGATAAGGTGCTGTATGTTAGATGAGTCGGTGTGCAAAAGTGCCGTTACGTCTACGTTATACTGAAAATATTTCAGAGGCAAAGATTAAATTGTCTCATCACTGCAAGAAAATGGATTTTTCTCTCTTAACTATTTAACCAAGATACGCAATTATTTATAGATATAGATTTGCATGCTGATGTAATTAATTTTCACTTCTTTAAGTTGGAAAAGTCAGAAGTGTGTATAGCCCAACTAGCAAAATATGTCATAAAAAAGCCAGCATTACGTTTCTACATTTACATTTACATTTGTTTTTACATTTGTATTTCAGCTATTGGTGGTGAGATAGATCTTTAAAATGTTGAAAGAAAGATCTGTGCACGTTCTCTCAACGGGATTTGGGCGCACTTCTCTCAGCTTGAAATGCTGTAAATATCGTAAGAGTATCGCATGAATAGCCAAATAGTTGAAAGAATATAGAGTAATCGCAACTTGAATGCTACTAGTTCTATGATAGACATCTGTATGCCATTATTCCACACATTAGCCTTATACAAGTCGGTATAATCTCTTTCATTCGACTTACTTATGGTAATATAGCAGCGCGGCTGCAATCATTCGACTCTCTGGTCGTGAAAGTGCAAGCAAACGGAACGAACATAGAACGGGCATAGAACGTTTAATTTATGTTGAGATCGTTTGCAAAACTTGGAGTAACAGAAAAAAAAAGTAATAGTATTTTGCTCATGATGTTATATTTTATACCAGCCATAAATTATAGGTCGTAGGTCTTACTTTCATGTACGGATTTAAATTTTTCGTCTACATTTCTTAAATTTTAGTTAATATTTTCATGGGCCGCAAGATTTTTCAGCAGAAAATTGGTCTGAAATAATATTAATTATAAAGTTAAAATTAATTCGCCATTATTATCATCTCACTCGTCATCCTAAAGCATTCACTAAGCTTTGAGTGGAAAAATAGAATTGAGAATGCCTTTTTACGACTTAAGTAGTGCCATTTTGTGTTAGTTTAGGGGTCTTTAGTTGTGAATGTTAAACAATTATCATTTTATCTTTTTTATGTGATAGTAAAATGGTAGTTTACTTTGATGTGGACAAATTCATAAATACTCGTAAAACTGATTTAAAGCAGCTTGAGGAATATAAATTGGAGCGACTCATCATTCAAATTTTGAGTGTCTTCGGATTCTAAACCATCTTTGCTTTCAAACTCTGATTTCTCACTGTCATTATCAGTACTATCAATTGTAGGATCCGAGTTTTGATTAATGGGGATATTTCTGGTACAAGAACTAATAGACGTTTCAAAAATTTCATGTTCAGTAGAATCGTGAATATTTCCTACTGAACCCTCGTTAAAATTATTTGATGACACTTCACCCGTGGCTGAACCCGATGTAGCTGTTGTATGACGTAATACAGTGCTGTAAAAGATTTCAAAGAACTTTCATCCCACTATTACGCTGTATGATAGCCGTCCAATAGTATTTACAGCACCTTTGGCGCTGTAATAGATCAATTGAAGGCGTTTTCTCAACTTCAATATTCAAGTCGAAAGAAAATCTTGCAGACAGCTATTATATGATATTAAGTGCTATAAAAGTAACTGAAATGCTATTTTGTTGAATGAACCACTTTTACTCAGCAATTGTGCTGTAATAACTGAATGTCGAAATATGGTGCTGTAAAAGCTAGTTTGACAACAAATTAGTAATTTGGTTACTTTTATAGAACCGTCATAAGACATACAGTCGTAAGAAGGCGATCGATAGATATCTTTATACAATTATCGAGTACATGCGATATGACTTTGTCGAGAGCACGTTTAATAGTCAAGTTTAAGCAGCAAAAAAGCGTTCAATGCTAAACAATCTAGAGAGTTGCTTTAATACGGCTTTTTGATAACGATAGATCTTTCACACTAGCGTTTTTCGACTTACAGTCGTAAAAGTGAAGCTTATACGGTTTAGTTTGCTAGTTGGGAGGTATGGTATTTTGATACCCAATAAAATACAAAGGTAATATTATCTTTAATGAAGCGTTATAATTAGCTGGCTACGCCTGTCGTTGTAATTACTAAAATAAATGTCAAAAATACATTCAAATGTTAATAAAATTTATGTTCAATAATCGTCACGGTTTATAGGCGTCTTACGAAAACGAAATGTTCGAAAAGTGTTCTCTCTCATTATAAAAGTTTATTTTCCACTAATCTCTCTCGTGATCTCTATTGGAATTATATGACATTTCATATTAAAACGTAATTATGAACAGCTATAAATTAGCGCATGATGGTGTTCGAAAGAACTCATTAATTCTTTAAAACCACTCTTAAAATTTATTATGAGTAACTTATTTTTATTTATATGTCTTAATTGGACATCTTACTTGTATGAGTTGGTTTGACTAATCAACACGATCGTGTCCCCAAAGATAGTTTATCTATTATACAAGCTTTCTAAAGATAAAAGTCAAATTTGAGATTATAAAGCAATAATGTTAGTTATAAAAACTTGATTTTATTATGCCATCAATCTTGTAGTCGGCATGTCGGATGTGTTACAACGGATGAGTCGTGTGAGGTTTCATTTTATTAATTTTATAATCGCATTTTCATAAAAATAGGTTTCATGTTTTAACAAACAACAAAAAAAACAAACCAGTTTGACTTACTCATCCATGCTGAGAAAGTTTTCGACAATATGTATTGTAAAGAACTTGTTTGAGTTTCCATGCCAATTGGAAATTGGAACTTTAATGTCATAAAAATTCATCATCATCAGTTTCTGCAAAGGTACGGATAAAGATCATTTTGCTATAAGGTGAAGCAGACAAAACGGGCTGTTTGGTTATTTTATTGATTAAATCCTCCACACAATTCAATTTATTTGCACACACATGCATAATGACTTCAATTATACGGCATATATCATGTTACTCACAAGATGAGTGAGTGAAGATATGATATTTAAACCAGCCTTTGCTACTGGGGAAAGTGGTTTCTTATTTTTTTTTAAACTGCTATAATGCTATCAGTTTTTTGTTTTATTTATGCTATTATACATTTAATGCTATTATACATTTAAATGGCATAAAATCGCTTTGCCGTATAAAGTACTTCAAAGTGTGCCATAAGCAAGGATTTTTACTACAATATTCAAGTTTACATGTAATTCAAGGATAGGGTTGTGTGATGTGATTATCGCGTATTTTTTAAGCTTAAGAAACCATAAAGCACGAGATACATGGACAGTAAACTCTTACAGCTTTCTTATATAAATTCACACTTAACGTATCAAAGAAAAGATTAAAACGCATTCTTATTTGATACCGAATGCACTTCATAATGTGTCTCTATTCTGTTTATCACGGCTCGAGCGGCTATATGTTTAATAAATTCATTGACATAATAAATATTTTGACATCATCGGTCAGTAAAGCTATCTATCGGCTGGTTTATCTCCGCCACGCCTGTAATCTGTAATAGAATAGTAAGTGTCGATCCTTTGAGAAGTGGTTCTGTTTATCTTATCTCCGATTGTGTATAAGGTGCGGTATTGTGTCATATTACGACTGAGATCTTTAAGGGGACCTATTTTTTGGGACTCGTAAAAGCTTATTCTCATTTGTCGTGCTAAGTGAATAGCGGAGTTTTCAAAAATATATTTAAACGATACAGAGTAAACTATTACAACATTTGAGAGCATGCTGTTTAGATATCAAGAGATAGCTGTTTTATCATTATTTATACTCGATATTGTTTTCGAAGCTCGGTTCACTACCCACCTTTGTTTAAAAAATGTCGATCGAGATCTGTTGCGATATATTTCCACTAGTTTGACTACACAGTTCTACGGTATAACTAATGGGACTTTTTTCCCACTAGTCCTACGATTCAAGGTAGTACAAAATCGCAGAACTAGTGGGAACAAAAAGTCCCATTAGTTCTACTGTTCTATTACACAATTTACGGTAGAACTACTGGGAATTTTTGTTCGCACTAGTTCTACGATATGAGGTGTTACAAAAACGTAGAACTAATGAGCACAGTTCATACGTTTTTAAACATACATCCATTCTGATATTTAATTTGCATTAATTTATTGTTGTGATTCTTCAGTATCTCTGTTTAATAAAAAATATATATAATTATGTCATTCGTGCTGGATACTGTTGCGAACAATGATGTTATATAACCTCATTGGTTGCGAAAGAGTCTAGTGATTTTGCAGTATTCCGTTTTCACTTAGGTATGTATGATATAAAATTTTATTTAGAACTAAATCTATACTTAGGGATTAACTTAAACATCCAAGTAATTTTCAGTAGTTTGGTTTTTTGTAAAGTAAATATAGCTGCGATATTTTCTAGTCAAGTATCGTAGCATTTTTTTTTTTTACCGATCGGAAGTCATCAAATAACCCCTCCCGCTCTGGGCTGAGCAGGAGGGAGCGTCAGACTTTTACGGACTAAAACCCCTCCATGTTCCTTCCTTTGCCCTTTGTGTTCCAGAGCCGCGGTATCTCTTTCGAACAGTCCCGCAACCCTGGCAGGCATTGGTCCTTACGGACCCCTTCCTGTTTGCTGACTCTCTTTGAGGCGCGCGTGGAACACGAACGTGCCGTCGACACGGCCTGTCGTCATAAGACGGACGGCGAGCTAGCCCATAGCTCACCGTCCACAGGCCCGAAGTATCGTAGCCTGCTCTATAAATCCCAGTGGAAGGGGGAGTTAAGCAATATTTGTATTTCTATAGAAGAAAGGAAAAAAGGGTAACATGCCATCACATGAAACTTTAAACGCTTTTTCCGGGAGCCGTGTATCGACGGTTCAAAAGTCAGGATCTGTTGACAGTTTGACATCCGTACAAACAAAAGCTTGTTTATTTTCAACGTTTTTTTGAAGCTACTGGAATTTCAAGTGCCAGTTAGAAAACTGATACTTATTTGTAGTAGCATCAATAATAAGGTTAACAAGAAGGACAATTTGGGTATGTGTTTCTATTGAAATGGTTTTTGGACAAGGCGATGTTAGTAGAAGCCTACTTGTAGATGTAAATCGTAAATTTAATAAACACATTTAAAACAACGTAGATATCTGACATAAACGAGCACGTTATCACAGTCCATATATCACTCTGAAGTGAGCGTTCATCTGTAGAACTTTACCATGTTTTGTCACTTTATCATTTCAACTGCAGTAAAATTCAATTTATTTATACGAGTGTATTAATGACCTTATCTTAATATACAGACTTATAAGTATGTATAACTCACGGAGCCTTCGCATTCCCCTGTCAACGCCACGCGACTGGGAACCTTCCACAAAAACTCAAATGTCATTGCGCAAGCTTATAATAAGGCCCATTCACACGGCACCCTACTAGATATTTTTTCAATGTCAAGTCGGGACGGGCATGCAATTTTGTAGAAAAAACGGCAAAATCAATAATAGCCCTGTGCACGTGTTGTCGATGGATTATAGATTATGTTTTGGAAGATTTTCTCAGCGCTCGCGAAGTGATGTCAGGTACGACGCGTCTTGGACGAAAATCTGTGGAGTCGCTTTAGGATTGCAAATAATTTAAAATACGGTGTCTCATTTTCTCATAGGCTAGATGACTGCAAATTCGTTAACGTCACGTAGGTTTCAGGGATAGTTAAGTAAAGCGTCCTTGTAAAGAAATGAAGCAACCACATTTTTCTCTGAAAAACTACAACTGTGTTTTTGAGTCATCAGATTAGCGATAAGAAACAGAATCCTGCTATTGCCAAAAAAATTAGCTTTCTGTATATGTTACCGGCCAAACCCGATTTCAGGCCAAACTGGTTGGTCCTAGATTAGGACCTAGGACAAACCAGTTTGGCCTGGAATCGGGTCGAAAGTCGGGCCTAGACCAACCACGCGCGACAGTTCCGCAGCAGCGGCCGGCGAGCGCCACATCCAAGATGGGCGCATTATAATTGTTTCGTTTGGTTTAGACACGATATACCAGTAAACTGGTTTGGCCTAGGACAAACTAGTTTGGCCTGAAATCGGGTTTGGCCGGTAACATATTTAACAATTTATTGTTCTCTAATATTGCTCAAATTAGAAACGATCTACTCTATTCATTTCACTGTTCCGTTCTTGCGCTTCAAAAAGAAATTCTATACAATTATAACGGCCGAAATTGTAACTGTCTTTCTAACAAAACTCAGACGTTGTGTTTCTTTTACGAAAACCCTACAAAAAGCAGGTAATCTTATTGAAAGACATCGCAGTATTTTACGATTGTATAAAAAAACTAAACAGTTATTTCATCAAGATATTGAGTGCAAGATATTCTATAATAAATAGGTCAGCGAAGGATTAGCCGAAATTCGTATTATTATGTTTTCGGCGGAACGTACTTTAGGAAAATTTATTGTTTTTTAATCAGCAGACGTGTCATTCGATTGTGACTGGCAGGGATGAGATTGGTCAAAATAACAGAGATAAAATCTCCTAAGAAGAGGTTAAGGACATGAAATTAAATAAGATACTTCTTTCTACTTACAATAAATTGCTTCGATCTTGCTAAATATGAGGTTTTGTTACTAAGTAAAAGCGCAGTTCATTATTATGCCGCTATTAATTTGAGTCAGGAAGAAAAGTGAAGTGCATCATCTCAAAAATTAAGAATTATGTAACACGAAATTACTTTTTTTCGAAGGCTCTCCCGCACTCGACGCGGAAGCCTATGGTTAGCTCAAAATATGGGTTTTTAACAAGCCCTAACAGGTGAGGTTTTAATCTGGACTTTATTTACTTGATTTTATGAGAAAGTTTCTTCAAGATATTGCTGGTAATTGATACTGTTTCGATTCAACGTATAACTTTTTTAGTAATTATTAAAACACGATTCCAGATCAAACTAATTAACTGCACATGGTGCAGTTTTATCATTTAGTTGGCTTTCACCGTCAAAGGTATTCTAGAAAGAAGAAGTATTTAATTTATATACTCGCAGGTAGGACAGGCTCACATGTTATCAATACTCTCAGCAGGCAAATATCCGAATGATGTGGCAATTAAAGAAATATAGTAGCGCTCACATTTCATACGACTTAAATGATAGCAGTAAACGTGCCATTCCTTCTATAATTATTTCATCAGATAATAACGTTGTGTTGCTGAAAAAATTACGAATAGCGACAGTACACGAATTAAGTTAAAGATCACGAACTGTAGTTATATATGTGTGGTAATTAACCATAGTATGAACGATTAAAATGGTTCATTTACTGTTACAGTAATTACGGGAAATATCATAAACATCTCGGGATCTTGGCTCAAGGATACTATTGTACAATCCACGCCGGAGTTCGCAATGCCGCTGAATGACGTTTTCCTGTCACAGTTTCGCTTTTTTACCATCCATACATTCACCAACTTGAGAAAATTTGCCGCTGATCTTGATATTTACCTGTAAGGAATGCACGTGTGGGAAAATTCTGTTAATGGGTTTTGCGAAGGTGTAAATGATTTATCATAGCAGTACCTACAGACGAGTGAATTAACGATTCGTGCTCATGATACAATTAAGTATTAAGTTTATTGCTTTTGGTTCATCAGAGCGTTTTTGAACGTCGTCACTTTACTTACACAAATAGGAAGTGCACTTATTACGGTCGTATGAGAACAAAGTGTTGACGCCAGACTTCCGTTAGCGTATGAGATGGCAGGTTTTTGTTCAATGGATGAGTAGAAATGTGTCATATTTATCTATTAATATATAGATTACCAGTCACAACCAGGGTTGTGGAAGTCAGATAGGCAGTCGCTTCATGTAGCATTCTGGTATTCAGCTGCATCCGGTTAGACTGAAATCCGACCCCAACCTAGTTGGGAAAAGGTTAGGCAGATGATGATATATGTTAATGAAGAAAATGATGATTGATATGGATGGTGCAATAGACTTAGTCATTTGCCACACTTGCAGGAAAATATTTCAAACATTGATGAACAATTTTTGTGCAAATTTAAAACCAGCGTTGACATTTCAGGGAACGATAAGCTCATCACTCATAGTCATTAAATCCTCGAAATTCCCGGAATTCAGTTATGTTCTCGTTAAAAAATCATTCGAATTGTGAATTTCCACAATGCGAAAAAATATATCGTATCAATTCGCGTGTCGCATCGACGTCAGGATCGGCGCGGGCGCAGCGCCGAACAACAATAATTGTGAATGAATTGTAATGGCGGGCGGTTTAATTGATGCACCCGCTGTTGGACCTGTCCTGGTATAGCGATTGAAGTTAGATATCGATAAAAGTACTGAAGATTTATTTAGTGGTTGATTTTGAACCCTTTTCATGTTATAACAAGTGCAATAAAAAAATTGAAACCTTATTTTATTAAGTATATATCGCTGATATAAGTGAAGAAACTGAAAAACCTACAATGTCTTCAGTTCAGACTTTGGTAGAATTATAGGAAAGGGATACAAAATAAAGCAATGTTACTCATATCTGATTGTGAATGTGATGAACTCTAACTTACGAAGTTAACTGAAAAAAATGTGTAATTGGAAATATAAGGAAAAAGACACAAATACTTATTTCACTAAGTATCAAACTCGTCGTTTTCTTTTCAGGTAGGTAAGTTTTGTTGACAAAATTGCATTTAATACCTTACACCGTATATAAGTATCGATACAAACTTATAAGCTTTGACAGCACTAGTGGTTGCGTGAGCGTTCATTCATCGAGCCGCTCGCCTTCTGTTAAATTTAAGAGTTGGACTCTTTAGTCATTTCAGTGACCACAGGGTACTCACATCAGTATTCACATAAGTATTAATCGAAGGTTCCCAAAATTATGAGGATGCATTTCATAAATGTTCAAAAATGTTTGCACTGGCTGACATTTTATACGGGAATATAAAACAGCAACTCATAAGGATAAATAGAAAAGGATACAAATTATAATAAAATTATCCAGCACTGCAGTTTACTAGCTCAAATTAGCTTTGGAATCGATTTAAAATGATAACATTTCCGGCTTATAACAGTGTTTCCTCACTAAATATGTTTATGACTCATTCCGATCAGTCTGACCCAAATGAATTCATTACAAGACTAACGATCGATACATGTGATCAATTGATGACTCCATTGATAAATCGAGTTCTTAGAACACTCTTGAATAAATTACAACTTTATTTATCAAATGACGTCTGCCGTTTGACTAGTGGAGGAGTTAATGCATTCGACTTGCAAGTTCAACTCGATTGACATTAGCAAAACATCCTTGACACTCAATCGGAAGTTGGATGAATGGAGACGCGATTCTGTGCCCAGCAGTTTGAACTGGAGACAATTGCATCATCGAGTGACGCGTCGAGTCATCGGCCAGCCACTTACCGAGCGGATGTTGTTAACCGTGGCTTGATTAGCCGAGACGATGTTAAACGGCAGCCCGGGCAAGTTCAAACAATTAACTGTATAGAAGTGTCCGACTCTAATGAATGATACAGACTTGCTCCATTTCATTATACAAACACCGTGACAAGACGCGGCTTACAAATTGAGATTAATTCAAGAGTCAAGACGCTAGGTACTGCGGCCTTTGCGCTTAATTTGTAACGGCACATAGACTGCTTTCTTTGCAAAGTAATGTCATCCTTAATTTAAAAGTACTGCGGTGTATAGTCTGGTGAAGATGTAAAAGGAAATAGTTTATGAGTGTGTTATTAATATATGTTGCGCAACTAAACCGTTTAACCTTAGCTATTCAATGTCCTGATGCTATTTATATCTTTTGTTATTCAACTGAAATTCTATGTAGTGTGTCGTCTGTTCTTAGTAATAAATAGTATGATGTAGCTGATACATAGCCAGCACCAAATTGAAATTAATTGCTTTACACGCGTCGACAAAGCTATTTCCGACTCTCACATTCCTTATTTGAATCAGTACTGGATATAACATAGTTAGTTCCTCTAATACCTGCTATACTGCCAATAAATGGCAGAATTTTATCAAGCCTTACCTTTTTAGTATTTTAATTTAATCCAGTACTTGTTTTGATGATGACCAGTCCACGATGGTATCACAATAATTGTCCCACAGATGCGTTTCAAAGCTAAGCCGAATAATTACTTTGTATAATTTTGTTCGTAAACATTAGTAAGATATCATCTTATTTTATTCGCCAGCGGGGAGGCCATTCCTTCGTACTTTGTTGAAGACATTTAGTTAAACACTTTGATTCTGAATGCTAATTGCGGATCCCAGGTTTTGTTACAATGTTGATTTTTAATTATTACGTTAATTTCTTTATTTAAATATCAAGTACCGATAAAATATCAGTTATGTTTCAGAAGAGTCTGTCAGGCAATTAGCATTAAACGATAACTGATTTACACGTTGGAACATACTTTGCTTCGTATAATAATTATAGGGAGGCGATAACTAAGGAAACGAATTTTCTGTGTCATTGAAAGGTCATGGCCGTATTTTACTATCATTAATAAGTAAGGTACCAATAAAAATAAACATAGCAAGCAGCCTGATTTAATCAGAATACTGAAGTTAAGCAAGACATCTTAAACAGTTAATATCTTCTTAATGTGTTGACATTACAACTGATGGATTCGTTCAAGAAGCGTTTATTGGAATGTGTAAATGATTTTATTTTGACTATATCCGAGATCGAGAGAACAAAATAAACATGTCCCAAATTACAAGTGCGTAGTCACGCAAGTTGGTAGTACCTTTACAAAAACATTTTAAAGCCAGTGAAGTAGGTGGTACAAATTGTTCAATTTGTCGCTGATCGCACGCATTGAAGCACTTTCCTGTCGTCAAGTCAGTGCTTACTCGATATTGATTGCGTTTAAATCGACTCGCCCACGCTCGGTCAATATTGACTGAAGATAGAAGACGGCACCGCGGCCCTGCCGAGGATGTGTTACTTAGAAATTTGTACTGATAACAACACTTTACATTTGATTATACTGAGCACAGATAATCAGGTTCTTATACAAGAATAATAAAATCGAAGCACGCGTTGATACCATAAAATAATTACAATTATATAATATATAATTGCATATAAGTACATAATTAAATGATGTACTTATTTGCACGCCTGTTAGGGTAGGATATGGTTCTGAGCTTTATTATTGTATTCCATCTTTGTGTGTACCCATATTTAAGCAAAATAAATGATTTTATTTGATTTTGATTTTTTTAAATATTAAATCATACAAAGAATTTCAGAATCCGCGCTCTCGTATAAAATTCTTTTCAATACAAATATGTCACCATCTTTATTTGTTATCGTATCGTAATTTCATAGAAAATATTGCGGAAAAACGTAAAACACACACAGAATAAATATCATGGAATTCTTTTAAAGGCCCTCGATAAATTTCTTACATAACTTTTTTATTTTAGGCTCTATTTTTTCTAGGCGTCCTTTGTGGTACAGTCACGATCATAAATCAAAATTCTCGGTACAAAGTATTAAAGATTTATTCGACTGAAATTGATTGTTTACAATCGTGTGCACAGTTTTATTGCGAGAGCTTCGCGTCTGGCTAAAATACATTCCACGACTTTCCGCATGCGTCCAAGATTTGTAATTTAAACCCTCAATTGTAACACTCATTTAAAATTGTAAATTTTTAGATCGGCCATTCATCACGCGCTGCTCGTCTACAGTTTGATGGCAGATGGCGGCATTGGAGGTAACTGCGAATCTCAAATGCAGGCTCAATTTTGTTGTTTTTATTGGTATTGTCAGTAATTGTTTAAAGCACGGGTTGTTTATATTTAACTTTTCAACAAGATAAATATTAAATTGTAGTATAAATTCTAATCTCATCGTCCTCTCCTACAACATTGGTGTAATTATTGAAAATTCAAATTGGATTTTGCTTGAATGAGGCAAACGACAAAGCTGTCCAGGTTGCTACGCTGGTCGGACAAAAGTCATCGATTCGAGAATAAGAAGAATTGAACATTGTATGTTATATTCTGTTTTACCTAATAAATTTCCGTTTTACCGGCTAAGTGCGAGTCGGAATCGCGCATAAAGGATTCCGTACCATCGTAGTAGAGGAGCCCCCTTTTATTTTTGTTGATATAGCGGCAACAGTAATACACATACTGTGAAATTTTCAACTGTCTGCCTATTACGGATCATGAGATACAGCCCGTTGTTGACAGACAGACAGTTAGACGGACAGACTGACGGCGGATGCTTAGTAAAAGGGTCCAGTTGGTTACTCTTCGGTTACGGAACCCTGAAAAGGCAAAGAAAAATCAGTACCAACACAAATAAATAAATGAGAGGAAGAAAGAGTCCCAAATAAATTCATTATGTTAATTGTCGCGATTGTATCAGAAATTCTTACCTCAATAATTAAACTGGAGCAGTCCCGACACCAAGCAATTAGTCCAGACTGCACAGTGCACAAGTTATCACCTACATCGGACCAAAGTAATTGTTTTGCACGAAAATGCCAAATTGTAGGATAAATATCCTGACTTTATTTATACTTGAGGAATACCTTTGCATTGATCTGGGAATTCTAAAGAGGTATACCTTATCAAGCTGTAATTTTTTGAACTAGACGGTGGGGATGCGCTAGAATCGTAGATTTTGTCTTAATTGACGTAGGCCTACATAATACGTACGATTTACTGTTTTTCTATGTTTAAAATTGTATTAGTGATGGTTATACGTTGAATTTAATTTATGTTGGTCAATTTACAAAAAAATCGGCATTCATTTAATATACATTGTAACAATTGACATGGCGCAAGCGAGGACTAGTCACATTGTACCGATTTGTCCCATTACAAGTGCTTCACTTGTCACACGACAAAACCTATTCATTCACAATTTACACCCTGCTAAACTGTGTCTCAGGAAGTCCTAACTCCACCACGCTGTCACTGCAACATTCAATCTTGGAGAAGGGGAGTAAGAATCATCTTAGTTTGTAGTTAAAAAAGGTTTATTCCACAATAATGAATTCAAAGTGGTATCAAAGCAAACATAACGCCTTCGCAACCTACTCCCCCTGGTGAAGAAACAATAATTGAGAATAAATGGCCAACTTCACACCACAAAGGTTTTTAAAGATAAAAGGTAGAATTACACGGAAATTTCGAGGCGTGTGCCATTGTCGATGTCCTTCACTAGATGACAATTTGCACTTGGAGTGTGTCTCGTATTGTTACCAACATTATAAATAAACAGTACAATGAGGCTACCAGATGTGTGAAGAGGCTTTGAGTATGCGGCACAAGCCTTTGAGAAAATAAAGCACAATAGAATTAGGTTAAGCTTGTTCTGACTCGTGCTTCCAGTTTGACCGTTGACTGTGGTTCGTGAAAAAAAATAAAACAAAAAAACCGTCTTGAAACGTATAAAAACCTATTGCTAATACATAAAACTATAAGGTGTAGCTGAAAATAATTAAGCCTAAAGACAGATTTTTCTTAGGTTGGTATTTCGTTTGAATTAAAAAATGGCAATCTTTTAGAGTGAAATCTATCATAACTCTTGTCAGATACAGAATAGGGTATAAAGTTAGTGACAGGATAAAGGAACGTCACAGGCTATTCAAATTACCTTGATCGAAAGTAGACCGCCGTTGTACAATCCTGACAATGCACTTGTGGAGTAACAAACTCTTTCCGGTTGCATTGAATCGCCCGAGACCGGCAGAGGAAGTAACACGGCAATAACAGCAGTAAAACCATCATTCAGTTGTAAAATATTTATGGCGAAACGTTTACAAAAATTACCGTATTCAACATAATAAATTGCCTTATCAAAGCTTTTTACAACGATGATTTACAATCAAGAAGATCCTCAGTAGTTAATTACCCGTTGTTTACGAAATTGTATAAAATAATTACATGCAACCTGAACAAGATATCTTACAAAATAAACTTACACGTCACATTTATAAAGATGCTATCAATCCCGGACGTAACAGAAGTTATAACAAAGTAAAAAAATAAGAAGCAGAACTCAATAAAAACACGCACACATTCATTATGAGGCAAAGATGAAGATGTGCTTCCTCATTAACCTGGCCCAATCATCGGAGGCTCCACGAGCTTGTTGTTATTAATTTATAGAAAGTCATCGTGCGCCCATTAGGCAAGATAACCATATTGATCAGACGGCCGATATTCGAAACTATGAGCGCTGCTAGCGCTTTTGTATGTGATTGCCCTAATAATCACGTGCCGCTTGTTAGCCGTGATCAGTGGCCCACTATTACCAACGATTGATTCTGTATCACCGCCGCCGATATCGTTAGATTTATAGCTTTCACAGTTCCTAATGGTGCAATTATGAACACAATTGACGTCGTCGACACAGGAGTAGGTTTAGTAACTGACGCGGAACATAGCCGCGGTGGTGTAAAGAAGGGAATCTTAACGAATAGGAAGTTGTTTATCATCGTCGGGAAATATAGATGCAATTAAAACTAGCCACACGATGTTAGATGTTCGTAATGAAAAGCCGAAATCGGAAGTCACTCATTAATGTCACATGAAAACCCACCTATTACCGTTTTATCGTTGAGATCTTGATTATCTGAGTGGAGATCTCACGGATTAATTCCCTAACACCTCATTAGTGTCCAAAGAGGCACCGTTTACAAACCAAATGCAAATTTGATGAGTTGTGCTCGAGCATTCTCATCTTAAGGCTTTCACTTCAGCCAATCAACATCTATTAATGTCCTGTTCTAACTGAGCCTCCGATGGGTTTAAGAGCAAATAAATTTTGGATTTGGACGCTATTAGTTCGGCCGCTTTGTGGCCGTGGCGCAAGCGTCGTATATCCCGGCGCGCCGGCGGTAGTTCTCTTCGGTATCACTTTTTATTCGACACAAACGTCTTAATTAGGGATCAAACGGTTTACGGAATAAAATATTGTATCGGGTCGTTTAGTTTTGGGAACGCACGATATATTATATTATTTCTTAATTTAAGTAGAAGTTACGATATGTTATTTATAATATTTATCATCAGAAATAGAAATCGATGACACAAATGAAAAAATAGAACGTAACTGAAAACAAAGATCTTGCAAGCTCGAAATAGAATAAGAATCTGTAGGTCGGGCAGTTTTATATCAGATCATAATTCGCATATTCATAAAATGTTGCTTATATTTCGAATAAAAATTAACGAGACCATTAACAAATCAATGAAAGGGTTCCAATTAAGTAGCTGGGGTTATTATGTGGCGGTTGGCAAGTCTCGCCTCCTGATGACTATCACAAAATGAGATCTTGGCCAGACACCGTTACGTGTGATATCAGACTTACATTCATTAATGCGCACCAGCGGATGTGCGGTAGTTAAAGTGGATTTTGAAAATGTATTTCAAATAGTTGCAATGTTGACTTGAATTTTTTTTTTATATTAAAATGGAAATATGACCGTTATTAGCAATTTCTTGTTGTTTCAAAATAAATTACCGCAGAGTATTCTGTTCTAAATGAAGCCTTAGAAATGCGCAAAAAGATAATTAACGAGGGAAGATGGTTAAATCTTGTTTACGTTGATTAAACAATGCTTAATTATAGGTATAGTTCGTTCAATTTATCAATAGTATGGTAATGGTACAATTCCATGGTAGTTATAAATTTTTCTGCTTTGGAATTTGCTGTACTTTTTAAAGCCGTACGATTACATATATTATCATCAATATTTTTTATCATTCACATAAGTTTGAGATTGAATAAGAAAGTATTACATTACAGCTGTAAAATTTTCGTGCCTTTTATAAGGACTTTTGTGTATTTGTAATTGCTTGTTTTAAAAATTAAAAACATTGTTTCGTAAAAAAGTGTTACAAAAAAATGTGACACTGGATCCTGCACTAGGATACCTTATGTCGCGGGATCCAGTCTTCCCGACAAATATGGTTGATTGTTAGAAGATATCAAATGCAACGGTTCCAATCATAAAAGATAACTAAAACTAAAAAGTAACTCAATGTTACGTTGAGTGTTAGTTTGTATGTGTTGGTGTGTAGGTTAATACTCAATTGCAAAAAAAAATTGCACTAAACATTTAATTAAGTTCACATACGAATTTAGAAGATACTAAACTTAATTAAATGTAAAAGTTGACCTGAACACTGAAATCGCCATGGTTATAAACTTAATCTATTTATAAGTAGCTCCGTTCTTATTGCACCATACATATCCTTGAGTTAACGAATACCGATAACGATTGTAATTGGATTGATTAATTTTATACTATGGCAATTTTTGCCTGCGGGTAGTTCCCGTTAATGCTGCCAGACTCGACCCGAAGAATAATACCTGGATATATCTGATTTGACAGGCATAAAAAACGTCGATGTATAGTCAGACAGAAAAGTGTCGATTTATCGCTTCCATCACAGATAATGTAAAATTTAAATAATATTTGGATAAATAAATCAATAATTAAACAAATAAATACTTATCATTATTTAATATAGTATTCGCGTTTGTACTTTTAAGTAAAAATTAAAGATTGTTGTTATTTATCATTACAATCTTATAGCTAGTGGCACAGTGATATTTATGGAAAACGTGATTATAAGGTTAACAAGTAGGTACTAATTTCTAAAATATAAAAAACATGATTGACTAAATTATCCAGAAAACCTAAAACTTAAAGCTACATTTTTTAAACAAAATTACTACTACCAGGATAAATTATGTATTATAACAAAATATGTATGATAAGTTATTTAGAATTAAATTATCACTTTGCCCGACTGTAAAAATGGCACTGAATTAGTAGTAAACTATCTGGTATTATTCTTCGGGTTGAGTCTAAGCGGGTCGAGTCGGTACGGACCCGGACTGCAAGTCATAGGTCTCAAGATTTTTCGGACTCATGTGCGTATTGTATAATTATCGCTTGCTTCGGTGAAGGAAAACATCGTTAGGAAACCAGCATGCCTGTGAGATATTTCTTGACGGCTTGTAAAGCCAAGCCAGAGGCCCATCGGTGGCTTATAAACTCTGACCCCAGGTTAGGAACTAACCACACGATAAGCCCATACAGAAAAGTACAAGTTCTTCTGTTATAATGAAATCAATAAGAATATACACGATTATTTCTACGCGTACATTTAATAAAATCCAATCAAATGGGCCCTTATAAGATAATTTTATACATACTGTTTCGTCGTACACGCTGTTTCCCAACATTACCATTCATGACATGCTCCTACAGGTTTTCTCGTTTAATAATAATAGGCATAATGATCTCTAATAGGCCTAATGGCTTGATTGGCGTCATAAAATCGGGAGAGCAGGGAGAACGATTCAAAATGGTCAGTAACAGAATGTTAGCCTCAGCTTGTGTGAGGGCAAATTAATTGAATTGGTTTAAAATAGCCACTTAATACATACCTTAGAATATACATGAAAATAATTGCAGTTGGATAACATTTCACACACATATTTTACAAGAACGGATACATCTGAAATTATTGCCGTTCTAAATATTAAAAAATATTTTATGTTTAGCAAGTGTCATACGCTGTCTTTAGTGATACGATTTATCGGACTTACTAGTAAATAAATTGCCTGTTTAATAACATGTAATTTTCTTGCTAATTTACACATAGATTCATAGTATCATTTAAATCGTGTTTTAAATAAACTTTATCGTAAAATTAAGTTGTTTAAGCCAATTTTATGAGTACAGCCATAAATTTTAATAGTAATTTTGCGGCATATTTTACGGTAAGGGTTTTAATTCAGTTTTGAGTCAATCATGGGCGGTACATCAAAGGCGGCACCTGTGCGCCCCGTGCTGCTAAACAAATAAGAAAAAAAAATAGCCTTTAACTAAAACTATAAATATTAATAACGCGTTTCAAAATCGTTAAATGTATCAGTAGGGTGACCAACGTTAACCTGACAGAATAATTTAGTTTAAAACACTGAATGATCTCCTCATCGTCTTCTTTGCCTTGTCCTATTCTATTTGGGGTCGTCGCAACACGTATTCTTCTTCCATTCTCCCCTGTCAGACGTCACGACATCATTTACTCCTGTCTCTTTCATAACATTCCTCACACAATCCATCCATCTTTTCTTGGGCCTTCTTGTCCCTCTCCATCCATCAACATTCATTTCCATCACTCTTTTGGTCACTGTATGATCTGCTGAAATTAATCAAATTATTTTACGGTTTTGATTAAGTACTTGTAAATCTTTCTTTTTTGTCTGTATGAAATCCATCGACAGAGACTGGAAACTAATATTACATAAGAGTTACATACTTTAAATTGATAGACAATTTAGTTTATTTTTTAAATTTTTGTCTATGAACTTTTAACTCGGAAATTAGTCCAGCATTAAAACCATATTTTTACTCATCGATAAGGTTTGTTCGAGCACTTTAGAGATCAAGAAAAGCGAGCAGTTAGTTCGGAAATATCTTCTTGGCTTCATCCTCATGGTCACCCTTGACATTGACCGCGTCAATTTTGACAACGCTTCGCCAATTTAATATCACAGGTGAAGGCGCGCCCCTTCGCCCACAAAATTAATCAGCCCGCCTCTTTTTCAGACCTATTTGTTTTTAATCATCGTATTTGTTCTGCTAGCCTTTTAGTCCTGGCCGCTGATTAAGATTTTATTCATAAGTCTTCCGTTTTTTGCGCGAAATTTTAACCCAGTCTGTTTTTTGCCGTTTGATATAAATTTTTGGATGCTTTTGTTTATCGGGTATAGTTGGTTTGTAGGTTTTAGAATCATAGATTGCCATTTAAATTAATATTTGCTTTTGAAATTTTTTCGTTATGATTATCGTTTATACAGAATCAGTTCTTTAATCTCTTGGATTTAAAATCATACTATAAAGAATGTGGCTCACGTGAGCAAGGTCCATATATATCTGATTGACAATGTCATTATGGCGCTAGTATATAAACAATGTTCAAAACACGGCGCTTTATAGGACAGCTGTCTCTGACCACAAGGACAAAAAGTGTCCTGATACGATCAGGTCGAATTACATTTGGCCACGGGGTCTGCGACGGTGGTGAACGAAAAAAATTCACATGTAAAAAAACAACGAATCTGCCGTCGCCGCCGCGGTGTAAACAACTCACTGTTTATGAGGAACTTATAGTTTTTATACTGAATGTTGCCAGCATACTGTTTGCGTTAACGCTCTGCAAACAATTACCCCACAAAGTTACCGAGGTACCCATGATGTATGTATGATGGACCCGCTTTGATACGCCGACCTGTGGTCATTTGATATTTAGGCGGACATAAATAAAATTATCGACGATGTCAGAACTTTTCCGTCGACGGCTATTTATTACAGTGTCCGAGGATGTTCATCGATTTTAACGGTTTTGGGATCTTCAATACGAAACGTCTTAAAATGCACTTGGTATCGCGAAATAATACGAATCTAATATCGCCACCGCATTCGACCCGCGAACAATGCGCGTTTCTCTACGGCTTTTAAACATGAATAGGCCGGTATTTAGATGATGTTTTTTCATCGAACCACGGTACTGTTCTCTTATTTGCCTTTTGTCAAGTTGTGGGCGCGACAAAGCCACAAACATACCCTGCTGTGTGCCCGAACAATTTTTTGCCCAAAATTTCGTATTTTATTTCATTTATTGAAGCTTTACTTTTAGAAAAAGTACATTTCGTACTTTGGGGTACGCTGAAAAAAAAAACTTTATAGAAGATGCACTATGATATATCGTCTCGAAGGTAGGCACCTATTATTGTGAGGTGGATTTGTGGTCGTTGTTACGCGAATGGACCTTCCGTGCATACCGATGCAGAAAATAAAATATGATTTTTGAGTTTCAATGTTGGCTTAGATTTAAATATTAAATGCCTTAAAACATCTCAATTGGATAGCTTTTGACAAAACATTGGATACGTACCTTGCATACGTAAGTACAAAATTCTTCTCGACATTTACTTGAAGTTGAACTTGTACATCTACAATCTAGAGCTTTAAAAATTATCGCACCAGATTTCCAACAGCTATTGTTAGACCCACTATTTGTTCTCGCCATATCTTAAACACTAAGTCATATCTGAAAATAAGCATAATTTCATTGGGGAAGGCTTTCACGGTGCCTTTGGTAGCGACTGCAGGGGCGTGCACAAAACACTCCGGAACACGTGCAAGTTCGCACAATGAGAGTTTGCATTTCCGCCCGACGTGCACTTCCTTTACTCAGATTTTACTTTTTATTGGGAACGCTTTTATTGCGCGGTCTGGACGCTTTTGTACGCCGCCATTGTGTGCAGGACATTCAGCCACATAACGCATCGTAGGTTTCGATTTCGTTAATGATATCGGTAGATTTTAACAGCGATTGAAATCGAAAGGAAATAATGAGGAACTACAGGAACGCACACATCTAATTCGCTTTCTAAAGAGAACAATGGACGCCATGTTTGACGTAATTCCGTTACGGGATCATCCTGGGTATTTTAATCTTAACATCGAAAACATGTTTAGGGTAGATTTAACACTTCTAATCTGGGTGACCAGCACACGTCAAGATAAGGGCGCACCACCATGAGAGCCGTTTCTTGCTAAATTTATTTGCACTCCCATCTCGGGATTAAAACAAAAAGTCAAACACCATTACTCTTCGCAAGAAACAAAACAGAGCAAAAAATAGCACAAGTAAGTAGATCAGAGATAGTACAAAGGGATGTTTGGGGTACGGAATGATGAATAGTTTTTGTTGCGAATTGGCATCCTTTTAAACCCACCTCAACTATGTGGACTCAGAGTTCAGAATCCCTTACCACGTTTGTCTTGTCCATCAACATTGTACGTGGAATACCTTGTGGTCAAACACTGATTATTTTTATCTCTATTCTATCTCTAATGGTGTCAAAACTTATGTCCGTTCTCTGCGTGATACAGGAAGGTAGCTGCTGGTGGCATCTGCCCACACAACGTGACATCTTACTTTTCTCAAAATAAACCCATAAGGGTAGATATGTGACAAATTGGCATATTTACTGACTGCTAAACGCAGGAGGTCCAATTGTTAGAAGTAATAAGATTTTGCCACATAGATTAAAAAGATGTGCCAGTAATTTGTGTGGGCCCCGAACGTTCGTGTCAATGTTTCCGTGATCGGAAGTAATAAGTGACGTGGGTGTCCCTTGGGACCATTTATTAGTGAAAAAAGTGACAATAATATTCCAATTTTCACAAATAGGGGTAATAATAAAATTACTATGCCTTAAATATTTCGGTTCGGTAGCTTTATTTAATTTCTTTTTTTTCGGTTACATTCCCTTATAATTTTCTTTATTTCCAATTTTCTAATATATTGAATACAAGAAAATAAATTGTATTAAAAGTGTTCATACAACGATGTAAGTAAAAGAATACAGCATTTACTCCGCATAGCAGCTTAATTGAATTAAAAATGATTACCAAAAGCAAAGTCATATTTAACAATAACAAACTTAATAAGTGGGACTCATAAAGACTTCTTCTCAAACTACATTATTCATTAAATGCTTGTTGTCGGATGCATTCACCCCGAAGACAATACACCTTTAAAGACGCCATATTTTTTAAGAATTATCAAATTAATTCAATTACCACATAATAATATGATTTTGGTCGAACAACGTCTGGCTTACCGCGTTCGGAGCCGAAATGAACACAACTATAATTGTATGTGATGAAACGAAACAATACAGGGGTTTATAGCATTCATTTGTTACAATGTTGTTTTTTGAGGAAAGTTGTGTTCTTTTGATAATTAAATTATTGTAATAATGATTGTAAAAAACCTGCCAAGTGCGAGTTGAAATCGCGCACGAAAGGATCCGTACAATTATGTAAAAAAAAAACACGTTTGTTGTATGGGAGCCCCTCTTAAATATTTTTTTTTCTGTTTTTAGTTATTTAGGTATTTACTGTTATGCAACAGAAATACATCATCTGTCAGAATTTCAACTGTTTAGCTATCACGGTTCATGAGATACAGCCTGGTGACAGACAGCCAAACAGACAGACAGAGGGACATTGGAGTCTTCGTAATAGGGTCCGCTTTTTACCCCTTGGGTTCAAAACCCAAAAAACAATACCTTAAGGGTTTATATTTGTAGGCTTACTTTTGCGAAATAGGGTGAATAATGTCTTCTTCACTGAATTGAAGATAAGTGATTCGTGTAATAGTATGATGCACTTTAAAATTTAAATATCGTTAGCATTACAGCCCAATTAACACTTTCTACCGTGATAGTTATCTGTCACTATAAATGAGCATTTACCTACATAACAGTAGTCCTTGTTATCGAAACTTGGCAACACCAGTCCATTATACCATATCACGTATGTTTACATTAATGTCCGGCTGAAAACTTGTACACTCGCGGATAGAGAAGGTCCAGCAGTTTTGATTAAGTTTTCTTCCTATTTAGCAGAACCATGTTTCCTTTACTCCCTGCTATTTTCATTCAAATGTTTGCAGCTCCTACTTTGCACCAGGACTTGAATGAGGCAAACGACAGAGCTGTCTAGGTCGCTACGTACTGTCAAACAACATCTAACTCAAGAAGAAGAAGAAGTTCCTACTTAGTCGAAAATATTGCAAGCTTCTTATAGAGACGAAGCCTGAGTTCTAGACGTGGAAACATTATTATATGATTCAACATTTTTTGTACCTAAACCTGCCTAATCTTTTCAGTGTCTGACTGTACATTATACACAACAATTTACAACGCACGTGTTTATTATCCCTATCTAGACCTAGAACAGGTTTATATCGTTGCATACATCTAACAAAAGATAGCATTGGTTAATGCCATTTATGAACATTTTATGTGTGACCAGTTCGTTAGGGACGTTGTGTTCAGATAAATATCTCTCCATACATCTTAGTTCGGATACCGAACGTATTGAACACTGAATAGACTTTAAGTAAATAGTTACAACGTGTGAAAAGTTTACGGGTAATATTTTAAGGGGTGATCCTCAACAATCCTCAATATAATTTTTCAAGTGTTTTATTTTATCCTTAGATGGACGGAATAAATTCGCTCATCACTGGACACAAAACTCTAAACTACTATGTCAAGGATAAACACGGATAGTGAACCATCGTCAAACAATCAAAGAATCAGCATTACCATACAACGTGGCAATGCTGCCAGCCTTCTGGGCACTTTTCCTGTTGACAGCGATATGGACGAATTTGACGCCCTGTAACCCTTTTGATACTTGTACATATTTTTATTACTGTTATAGATTTGTAGTTTGTAAATAATGTAAATTACTGTTCAATATATTTCTTTTATAACTAAATACCTACATCGTCAAACATAAGATGACTTCATGGTGTCGCGGTCGGCGGAACCGCGACCGTCAGTAATGAGGAACATGACGCGAGGAGAGGGACTTATTGTTTTTCGTCAGTTTTGTCATGAAGCATACTTACCCTTTAATGTTTCTACTCCTGGAGCACAGTCTTCCTCCTTGAGAATGGCCTGTAATTCACCACGTCATCCTAGTGTGGTTTGGTAGATGTCACACGTTTTCGAATGTTTTTTCCTGGGAAATGCTAGTTTCCTCACTATCTTTGAAGACTATAAAGACAGTTGTAATTCAGGTCCAGTTTGAGAACGTCGGGCACTAGCTGATCGGCAGTATGCTGAATTACTTATTTGGCGTAGCCGTGAGACATAAAAGATTACCTTTTTTTGTGTAGATTTAAGAATTTTTTTAAATTTCTATTTTAAGTTGTATGCACTTGTTTTTTAAATATAAAATTTATAAAAAAGATTGAAATCAATGTTATGTAGAGGTACCCCTTATAAAAAGACGAACAGTATTTGCACGTTGCATTTCTGCTTGGAACATGCAAGTGTTATAACGTGTAACATTGACATTATTAAGAAATGTATCGAAATACATGAATAACTGATGTTCCCATCAACGGATGGATATACCATATTCTGCACCAACAGAATGCAGTTTATCTCCTTAATTAAGCCATTGCCGTCTTATATATCGTAATGCTACTTAGCATCAATCAATGTTAGAAAAAAAACTTATAAAATGAAGTCGGCATCTCCTCTTAATAATAATTTAACTGGAAGCTGCGTTAAAAAGGTTTACTCGTATTGTAAAATGTGGGGTTTCAAATTACTGATTGTTAGACAACGTTTAACATTATGTCTACGGTTTTATTTATCTTAGATTAGCGATGGCACAGGTTTTGTGTCGGGATAGCTGATGAAATGATAGCTGGGTTTAGGTTTCAAGTAAGGGTTTCCATTTTCTTGCCTATAAGTAATTTTTACTGAAAAATTTAAAGATTACTAGTATATTTGGTGATTTTTGTCACACATTCACTTCAATCATGGGTGGTAAACCAAAAACGTCGAAAACTTAAAATGCTAATAGATTTAAAAGCCTCATCTACTTAAAGCAAAACCAAGCTTAATGTTTAATGTATGCCACCATTTAAAATTCTAGAGTAATAAGGTATAATGATAGATTCTCATGTAATACAGTGTATGCCGCGGGTTAGAATTTATGCTACGCCTCCGTCGAAGCGAGTGGCATCGCGTGAAATCCTTGTAAAATCTACTAAAGACCAACCCGGTTCTGAACACAGACCTACTTGAGAACAGCATTATACAGTTACGGTATATTAAAACGACACTTATTTGTTTATGCATAAGAGGGATTAAAGCTGCATTTATTAGTTTGTAAGTACGTAATGCGTGTAATCAAGCCCTGATTGGCTTGAATTAATCGTACGAAGCATGCGTGACCGCTACCATTGCAGCCAAGAGGCAGCTTATGCGATGTTGTTCAAGAGTCTGATGTGAATTAAAAATAATGGCGTCGTTAAAACTTATACTCCTGCGTGAAATAATAATCTCTAATGATTTTATTTGCTTTGAATGCGTTTTGTAAATTGAATAATTCGTGTTATGATTACTTTTAACATTAAGGTAAATGCTGCAATCGTGTTATGTTTGGTAACAGAGTTGCAGGTTTATAAATAACATAATAAATGAGAATTCTTAAGAAAATGAGTTGCGATTTTTTTGTGCGCATCATTGTCGCACGCACTCTTAGATGGTTGCGTGATCCAAATCAATTGCTTGTGCCTGACAGCGTGTGAATCGAAATAGATACACTCCATAAATAACATAACTTTCAAGTTTGATTCAGTTAGCTACTAGAATTTTAATATTTTCATCAAATTATGACTACGTAACCAATTAAAACTCTAAAAGCCTTAATAAGCGTATTGGATTAGTTCTTTTGTTGGTTGTAATGTATGGTAATAAATCCATTAAAATAATACCGGTGAGCGGCGGCCCATTCGATTCGTCACCGTCATTACATTGATCTCGATGCAAGCCACTGTGGGACCACCGGAATAACTTCATTTCGAGTAAAAAGTATTAGAGATAAATAATGATACGTAATAGACCGATACTTTTGATTTTCCTTCTGTATTTTCAACAAGAAGAATGGCGAAGAGATCCATGCAGTCTGGGCTTTAATCATTTAGTCATCGCTTATTTTCTGAAATTCGAAAATGTTATCCTGAAAGCTCGCAAATGATTGTGAAAGTTAAAGTTTTTTGATAATATGTTCTTTCGATCTAGGTGTCACCAAACTTGTCCAATGACCTAGTAAACAAGACCCAAAAATACAGTTTCCACCAATTCAAACGAATCTTAACCATCACTCTATTCCACTACAATTAGTTCCGTATTCACACCAGTGGCTCTGATTGTCTCATTCGATATGCGACTACCGCCCATTAACCGATTGCTACTGATTGCCCCCCACAGCATTCTCTATGGTTTGCCTCCCGGCTGACATTGTTGTCTTAACGACAATTATAACCATTACGATTTGTTACAGTTCATTAAATAATTAAAATGTTCGTGCTGGGTTCTAGTTTCTATTTTATTACGTGGCTATTCTTTGGCTTGTGTGAAAACTTTCGGAAAACGTGT
Organism: Eugnorisma glareosa; assembly: GCA_947578425.1. Taxonomy (NCBI): domain Eukaryota; kingdom Metazoa; phylum Arthropoda; class Insecta; order Lepidoptera; family Noctuidae; genus Eugnorisma; species Eugnorisma glareosa. Next base: position 14,129,812 of record OX387970.1, on the reverse strand, counting down.
GCTGTTTTCTGTTATTCTAAATCTGAATGCAAAAATATCAGCCATTTTTTTTTTCAGTAATGTGTTTCTTCAAAAACTTATGTCTTCTTCCCGAAAAAAAAAAAAAGAGTTACTTATGCTAAACGTAGTGCATTTTTCACCGTATACGCGTCAGTAATCGTTTCGAAACATCTCAATATTCACTTATTAGGGTTTAAAGAGTGGTTACGTCCAAAATCAACGGCACGGTGCGGCTCCGATACCGGAACTACGCAGGCGATCAAGTTCCTAACCTTTAATTAAGATACCACCGTCTTACACCTCCGCTGACGTTGGTGGTCTCGCTTCGAAGATACTTTTTCGATGTACATTTCGTAGATTATCGGAATTTGGAAATAAGGGTCTTTGGTTTCAAGAAATAAGTAATATCTTGAATGACGTCATCATTTTGACATTTTTTTTTTATTACACTTCATATTTTGTCAACTATTTGAAGTAGATACTCTGCAAAAACATATTTTTTCCTCAATGTGCATATTGCCATTCCTTCTTTCAAAAATATCATGGCGATGATCAGATGAGACTTGACCGAGCAAATAGGTCTATCATCAAATACAAACAAAGGAAATAGTCACAGCCAATATTTCGGAAATATTCTAAAATGCTACCGTCTCGGTTCAGCAACTCTGACTCGTGCCTTACCTTGGTTTACGCAGTCAAATAGAAAATTAGTGAGAAAATTGGTGCGGTCAGAGCAATCCTCTCAGACGATGACCCCCTACTTATTACTAATAGTTTTATGTGTCACTGACATTGGCAGAGCTGATCGCAAGATAGTGGCTGATAGTGGCATGATCTGCGTCCACGCAGTGCGGTCGAAATAACCAGAAATGATCCTTCGAACCGTGAAATTATTATAACACTATAACTAAACAACTTTATTATATGCGCCAATAGTTTTTTTTTCATAACTTGTTCTGTTGTTGTTGTTCCTCCTGACCGTTTTCGGTCACGGCGGCCAATCTCAACGCAGATTAGCCATCGGCGCGGGAGATATTATAGTGCACAAGTGTATGCGCAGACACAGGTGCACTCTCTGTTCCTTTACTCTCATAGTCCGATGGAACGGCAATCCGACACGATCGGAGAGAGATCAGGCGCAGGACCAACGGCTTAGCGGGCTTTCCGATTCACGGGGGTAACTTACCACCAACATCCATACTCCGGGCCACTACTGAGAAATTTCGAATGAAAAACCCAATAGCACTTTTTGCCCGACCCGAGAATCGAACCCTGGATCTCACGCTCAGCGGCCGCACTTGCAAACACGAGACCAACGGGACTAGTAGAATTGGTAGTACGGTCTACCACTTCATCGACCTATCTGATTCTGATGAATTAAGAAACATGTCAGAAAATATTATTAAATTTCGTGGGGGCGCCGATCCAGATAGCGTTATCTAAGTCGAAAAGAAAAAAGATAATTTATTTTAAACTGGATTTGAATTAGTATATCCTGAACGTTATCTCCGCACTTTGTTAATGTGGCTCTTTATCAAACTTAAAATCCAATGAAACATTTATAAAGTGAGCCGAGCTATACCGCGCTACCTTTTAGAAATAAGCATTAACAAATTGCTTTTGGACAGATATTTTTGTAATGATACTTGTTTGTGAATGGTTCTATCTCTAGTGATCAATTTATCGGCTCGTTAACGTCTGATAAATGTGACTGGATTACTCCGTGATTATAAAGCAGTATATCATGATGAGAGCATTGATTACCACTGTGGGAATATCTTTAAAATATTTTTAATAAACGCCGCTACCCCGGCTTATGCATTTTAATACATCGAAGGCTCAGACTTCAGCATGATCGCGTGATTGCGGAAAAGCTTCTTGCACTACGATTACCTCGTATCTGATTTCTGCCTTATAATCGTACATTTCATCGCATAAGACCAGACTTCTGGGCGGTGCCAGTCGTAATCAATGCCTACCAGTACCAACACCTTAACGTTTAATATACTTTAAGTACCGTAGCGGTTCGAAACTGAACAGAACAAAGTGGTACATTATTAGCAAATTTTGAACCGTACATATTAAACTTAATAACCGTGAAAGGGGAAATTGGCTTCAAATACTTGATGATTGTTAGTTATCAGGTGGAAGCGCCTATGACAATGCGTCGATCAGCATCGCCAATTACGGTTCGCTTTTGGAAGCGACTGAAGTAATGTTCCCTTTGATGATATGCAAGCGTCTTCCGGTACAAGACATACCTTCAGGCAAAATTTTTCATGAGCTACGTGACAAGAACTTATAAACAGCATGAATTATAACCATATATGTAAGAAATTCCAACAGGTCACTTACGAAACATAAGCCCTGATAAATAACAAAATAATTACACATGTAGAAGCCAATTAGAACATAACTCAATTAGCAGGAATATTAAAAAATGAATGAGTATTTTATATTAACCGACTATTGGGCATATAATTCTCTATAAAGTAATTCACATGGGTATTGTTGCATAACGAGCCCTGTCTCGCGTAGTCGGGTTGCGTTGACAGCCTCGGACCACCGGAGGCGAACACCGTTTTTTAAATAAACCTTCGTTAGAGTCGATCTGGATGACATGTTACCTCTTGCTGAGGTTTTGCTGGACAATATTGCAAACGTGTCTGTACTTATGGTGTATGTAAATTGTGCATTTGACGTCATCCTGTATTTCAGCTATGTAAATATTCGAAGAAAGTTTCATGTCTGGGTTAAAGAAAAGTAAATTCGGCTATCAATACTTTTAAAATAGTTATCACTGCTTTGACAGCTGTCAAGATCACACGCGCCGATAAAATTAAATTGATTGTGGACATTGTTGATGTTAGACGTAATCTAGAGCGCATTATGAGAGGTCAGTTCAATGTTGACTGACACCAATAGCATCGTAATTTCTTCCGTTTAGTGATAAGTAATGTTTGCTGTCACTTACCACCTGGACGGGTCGATGAACTCGATGCAAGTTTCCATTTTGATCTCAACAAATTATCGACCGAAATTGGTAACGTAAACACATAATCGGCGTGACCAAATATCTTACAATTCGAGGGGATTCAGTAATAATGGATGATCATTATTTTAGAATTCTATATGGCTTTATTGGATACAAGTGTAAATGATCGTTGACGTTTGCGAAGGCTCTATATATCACTGATGGTTGAAAGTTTTTGTGGTGGACGAGTCCTCACCGGCGATTTTATGTGGTTTAATTCGATCGGAGCAAGTGGTTGTATCGACCCTAATTATTTGAATAGCGCGACACGACAGCCCTTTGACTAAAGCCGATAACTTGTTCGAACAGAGAAAATTATAGAGAAGGGTTTTGAAGCTGCAAATCTGTTTTTAACTCGGAACTGGCGAATGTGAGAGGTTCCTCGCCAATAAAAAACAACACGTAAAACTCTGGTCGGTAATATGATGCGACGATTTAAACAAGATGAAGTGCGCTAACTGAATACAGATGAGCGCAGTTTTTAATGGTGTAAGTGATGCCTGTAAAGAATATGATAAAAATATGGTAAAATCAGAAATTCCCCATGTCACGAGAGATGTCACGGGATAAATTCGATAAATGATGAGCGTAACATAAGTTGATTTTATCGGATGAAAACACCAACAGCTGGTATCGGGAATAAAGTGCATGATTTCATTTTTCATGATGTCCTTCAGATAAATATTAGTATTCTTCGACTCCATTGCTTCCAACAATTTACAAAAGTTTTTATGATGCAAGTGCAGCGCCATTAGACATAAAATTATAATAACAACCAGTGACTAATGTTTGAACTTCTGCTTTTTATTGTATCGGCCATTTATAATATGATTTGTTAAAATATTAAAATTCATTTTTGATGAAGTCGCGAATGAAAAAACGAGGTTCGTTATAAAGAACGTAAAGAATTCAAAGGTCGCATTTTTGGGAGTGGCAATTAAATGCGAAGTTTAGGGTGGCATTTCCGAGAGCGGTGACATGACACCCTGTGATGTAACTGTTATTTTTATAGGAATTTCGGCGGAGCTATTCGAGATATTTTAGATAAAACTACCTGCTACTGAGTTCCAATTCATTAAAGCCCATTAATGAGGTTTATTGCGGACTCTAAATTTATGGCACCTCTTTGCCGACTGATTAATTAAATAGTCATTGAATAGGACATTATCTGTGGACATTACAGTTTGTGCGTCCCGTTTGGAATTCAGTATTTTTATTATATCGCAGCTTCAACAAAGTCAAAGGAGATCGGCGGCGTGTTTATAACTATCTTTAGAATTTAAATAAAAAGTGCGTGTAACTGGTGTCATTCATCAAGAGCACCACCGTTTTTGTAGTTCTTTGCAATGAGAGTATTTTTCAAGGTTGCCTTCTCTATGATTACGAAAAAAGCATATAATTGATGTATTTACTCTGTTGAATTTATTTTATGAGTATTTTCTTTTTATTTATTGATCTAGTGTCTTTAGTACTCACGTAATCAGCTTCATAGGTCCGGTACCTATGACGCTAACCATTGTATTTTTAATAGGGAATATGCATGTAATTTTTTTTTCACTTAAATCATTATTATGTAGTACTATCAACCCAAGAAAATAATTAAAAGTTAATTTCAACTACTGCTTGTCGCACAAAAAAAATATTAAACTCCTGCAATTTTCTACGACAGTTCAAACGTCCATGACTATCGCGGCCATTCATGTCATGACTTTGATGTCACTGACCTCTATCTGCCTTGTTTAAATCTAATTTTTTGCCCGTAGTACATTAGTTTTACTAAAATGTAAGTGCTTCATTTAAGCAAAAATTGCAATAACAATTTTATAGTAAAATCTTAGTGAAACTTTAAGTACTTTTCAAATAAAAGTGTTTCTTTGGCACATGGATTGTGACGTCACTACCGGAATCAATGCGTATTTTGTTTGCGTTCCATTTCACCAAAAACACGCTAAATAAAATATTAAATTGTAAAATAAGTGTTGTATTAGAGAATTAAACAAGTGTACCACAATGTTTTTATGGGCCAATACAAGGCATTTTAAAGAAATAAAAAAAGTTTTGTATTTCTTGCATATAACCTATTGTAGGTATCATTTGGCAAGGTCAAGTCATTTTTTAAGTGATATTTATTTTCAGAAGCTAGTCATAACTATCAAAGTACGTACATGCTGATATGTCTGGTACAACCAAAAAAGGCATATAAAAAAATACACTAGTGTAGTGGCACTTGAACTTGATCGATATTCCAAAATAGCAGCGTGTTGTGCGTGCGTGCCGCCAAGGGATTTATTTAGGTCACACGCTTATTGGCGGCAACGTAACACTTGCGCCCAAGGCCAAGGGTCCCTGGGGCCCGATAGGCCTTGGAGACACTTGGTAGTACCGAATAGGCCTATTGAGAATAGATGCGTAAAAACTGGCTGGATTCAAATGTTTACTTTGTCACTAAAATTCTGTCTCTTATGGGAAGGTCAGAAAGAGATTTGTATTCAGGTTAAAAAAGCGTTCGAAGAGGTGTTGAGCCACGTCGTCGTCACACATGCAGGTCCAAACTAAAACGAAGCAAATGATGTTTATTGCATGGACCAGAAAAATATATTATTGTCCCAAATATAGAGATATTCTCAAAATAAAGGAAACATTGAGGTAATTTTCCTTCAAGTAGCAATAATTCATATCGGTAACACGGTCTGCTTTAAAGTGGGGCCAAATACAATTTGGTAATATTTACGGGTCCATTGTTTCCCAAAAGCTTAAACATATTTTAGTGTCCGCTGAATACATGGGTGGTATACCTTCTGAAATAGGGTTTTACAAATACTGATGGTTATTTATTTATCTCCAAAAAAAACGTGAAAATGAACACAGTTATATCATGAAAACATACATCCAAAAATAGCTACGATGACTATCAATGTGTTTTCGACCGAAAACTACTTTTTTTACTTTTCAGGGCATTTCCATGGAAAATCCATTTTTGGGTATCTGCTGAACGTATCTATAAAATTATAAATTCACAATCCAGTACCAAAATAATCCATACACCAAAAATCAAGTCTACCAATTTCATAATTTCCATCACATCCAAGCAATCAGTTCTGGGCAAGTGGTCACCAGTCGCAGGCGCAGGCAGCTGTGCGGGCTGCGCGCGCGATGGTCGCGTGCCTCGTAAACGCACGAGCGGAGCCGAGCGCGCACGAGACACCGCCGCCGCGCGCCGAACTCCGACGCCGCCAAACTTTGGGAGGCGGTGCAGGCGCAGCTTTTGATGCCGCCGCGATATTACAACGAGTTTTAAAGTTCTAGAAAGTTTGCAAAGTTATATTTTTATAATTTAGGTACGAATTCATTTCCTTTTTTTTTGTTTATCAGCTCTATCAGGATACTACTTTTTAATTTCCATAAGCGCAAATGTTGCTCGCATCAATTAATTGTTTTGATATTAACATTCCATTTGGCAAGATTGTGATAATCGCTATATAAACGAACGTAGACACTAGGTATGCAACAAGACATACAAGATAATGAGAAACAAGTTTGTTGCAAACGGATGCTCCGGCGCATAATAACCAACAATTAATACTTAAGAAAATTAACAAGAGTGGACTACAAAGCTATTCGCAAATTCACAGGTGTGTTCGCCTGTCATATCTAATAGACCTCGTTTTGTATGGAACTTGAACAAGTTCAAACAATTAATATCCTTCGACGGAAATATCCACCCATAATGGTTCGTGCTTCCCTTCCATTATCAAAAATTACTATTGCAATTTGATTTCGATGGGCGGGTCGGCGACGTGATCCAGTTGCGGTACGAATTGTCTTTTTCAAATTAAATGCACCGAAGTATGCTTAGGCCCCCCATTTTGTGCATTTCGAGTACCTCTATGTTATTATTTTTCTTTTGCAAAATGTAACTTGAGCAGAGGCACGTGTGGAAAAAGCACCTTTTGTTGTTTTAATTTTGCAACGTCCTGTGTTCTGTGTTTGTATATCCAAACCTACGTAGATAATGTTGCTTTTTATTTATTTCAAGGACATATAAAGCATTGGCAGTCGAAGTTAGAGATGTCAATAGCGTGGGTGATAATTTATAGTAAAGTAATTGAACTGCTTGTTTGTTTTAACTGGAGTTACGACTAGAGAAAGATGAATAATGGAGGTGTGAATTTTAGATTAACTTCTGTAAGATGATGATAATACGAAAACAGGGAGTGTATCAGCTGCTTATCGTTCTGGGCAATTCTGAGTTAACTAAGAGAAACAGGTTCTTCTGGTGATTGTAGTCGACGGGATACCACTGTTACCAGCCAGTCGTTATTTGTTTATCTATGCTTTGCGGCTAGAACGCAATTCTTCGAGGAACCCCGTAAAGTCCCGTTGTTCTTGTAGCTAAAGTAGGTACGTTTTGAATTCCAGATTATAAAAGTATATCAAAAATCAAATAATCACACAACGTACTTGGTTATAGACACCTATATACATCTAGATTCATATACCTAATGCCAATTGTTATTGCCCAAAATTCGCAGCATTTTTTTGAACATCAGAATGTAGTGCCTCATTATTTTCATCAATTAGTTCTCTTTAGTTTCTCTCTTTAGTATATTTGTAGAGGTTCGAGAGGCACTGTGTCTATGTAAGGCTGTAAAGTACTGGGAATAAATCACGCTTGTTCATTTACGCTTATTAGCACTTATCTACGAGCTTAAAATAGGAATATTTTATCGTATAAATTAGTCGAGAGGTATGCAAAGATTTATGAGTGCAATTTTGATTTTATTTTTAGTATCTTGCCATAATTTAATATGGATGGAGAGGCCCTTATTTTTCAGCTTAGCTTTTCTTGCATATTTCAGTGTGGTTGGGTAAAATTGGGTGATTGAAAAACATATGTAGGATTTATAAAAAAAAATGTATTTAATTACAGATACAACCACTTGGTTGAATACTGGTATTTTTCATAACTATTTCATAAAAATCTTATAATATTAGGAATCTGTCTTAGGGTGCTAACCTATCTATTTACATTACAAGTCTTTGTCTCAAGATTTTCAAAATTTTATTTTACAAATTGAACGCACTGGAATACAACACAAGGTACCCAGAGGCGTTCAAAAATCTGAACATAACTAACCTTAAACAATTAATGACTAGATAACAATTATAAACAATTGTAAAGATTACATTCTAGATGGAAGTAGTATTACGTAAGGCTACACTAAGGCACAGCGTCATGTCGAATCACTAACATTACAACTAAATGCTTAAGTGGAACAAATAAATGATCAATTCAGTCTTCTTAGTGCTATTCCGTCGATGTGGAACATGCAGTGGGTTTATTCGTTCGGTGTCCAGTCGCTCGGGGAATGCATCGATGGGGTCGTTACAGTCCACCATTATCCCTCTCATTAGGAATATACTGATTGCGCTTAATTAGAGGTTCTCTCGGAGCCCTCGCGCTCCGATGCTCGGCTCCTCTGGAGGATTACTCGTTTTTTCATAATCACCTAGCCGCTGATTGGCCGCACTTTGATCACCGCAATGTACGGTTCCTGGGAAAAGCGAAAAACATATTTGAAATGTTTGAAGTAAAAAAGTCAATATCGGTACGATTTGCGTCAATGCTTTGACAATAACAGGTAATCTAAGTTCTAAGTGCTCGGTACAGAGCTTCGTGACGCTATATAATTCCCATGAACAGTGCACGATATCGCTATATGTTTGCATAGAACTTAGCAAATATTGTAACACGTGTGCTTGCTCGCCGCCCTTCTATTTCCTCTTGAGATTTCGTCTTCCGGTACAATAAATTAATAGCCGACGAAGCGTCTCAAAACATTTTTTGCGAGCTTTAATATTTTGTTTTTAGTCGCGGCGCTACCGGTTCTACTTAATCTATCAGGACGGACCATATGGCGAGTTTTTGGCAAAAAGCTCTCACTGACCGGACGAAACGCATTAACTTGAGATATCAGTGAAAAACAGAACATGTTTCCACTTGGGAACCGGAGTCATCTGTTACGGCTACTTATTATTAGAATAGATCACTTTTATGTGCAATTTTCTCACTACATGCGGGGCGAACCGCAAGATTGTTAGAAGTAATTGCTGTTCGGCTATTGAAGCAAATAAGAAGGTGGAATGCGGGTCGCTCATATCTACAACTTGGAATAGAAAAGTCTACCTTTAATCATAAAAAAATGTTACCTAGCGACGAGCTTTTATAATGCGACATATTTTAACATTCGCCATTGTTGGAGACGTGCCATTGTGTCCTCCTAATTCAACAATGAAAAGATAAAGTCTATCTTACGGTTCAATGCTCACCCACAGTGGTAGATGTGTTTACTTTTTGCTTAGTATGAAGGTGAATCTTGTGCAATATAAAAGATTCGGTCCCTAAGGCAACCGTGACTAAAAGATCGTCTTAAAAAATACTATAAGCTTTAACTACCTGACTCTATGCGAAGTTTGCTAGCGTCAATAAATATGATAAAAAATATTTTAGACTTAAAACGGCGATAATCTAAAAACGTTTACCTTCCAACCTAGCTTTAACAAATGACTGACTAATAAAAAATTTGATAACTTTGATGCTAATATTAACAGACGGCGCGACGAAAGCAAACACAGTGATAAGAACATCATTATCAAGCCTTGAAGGTTATGTTAACACACTTAAAATTCATTCATGGAATATCAAGCAATGTTATCTCATGGAAAATATAGGTACCCTCAATATAAAATCTATGTCAATGTAATACATTCAACAAACAATATGAAAATCAATCAACTATCAAAAATGTCAACAAAAGGAAGTTCGACTCACCTCCAATCACTGTTGCTGCCACCACGATATGACGTCTAGAAGTTCTTCATCTTCAGGACTCATGGGCTCGTAGGAGTCGTACGCGTCGTGACAGCCCGGGCCTGCTGACGACTCGGACACGAACGAGGGGGCTGGTGAGTGGGACTCCTCGGACAGCGGCGGAGTGTGGGGCCCGCTGCTCGTCATGACTATTCCTGACGAATCGGAGCAGCCCTCTTCGCTCTCCTCAAGTAACCGCTTCAAGCTTTTGATGTACTCTACTGCCAGCCGTAAAGTGTCTACTTTGCTCAGTTTTCTTGAAGATCCTCTTCCTCCAGCCAGGGCTGCGGAGACAGCTGACGGGATGTGTTGACGAAGTGCCGCAAAACCATTGTTTACTTGCTTCACTCTGTTCCGCTCCCTAGCGTTCCTCCGAGCTACGGAGGCAGGCTGGGTCGGGTACGGCTGGTGAAGATACGAAGACTTTTTCTTACAGCGGTTGGGGTCCACTGGAGCAGGTGCTAATCTCCGTGAAGCCTGGGATTGTAGGTGCGTCAGTTTCTGATCGACACCGAGATTTTGGTACGTGTGAATAGCCGCCATCGGCATCGCGAATGTACGAGTGAACTGGGAGTGTGTATCGAGAGAGCACTTGTCTGTGCCGCGCGGAGGTTGCCGGTGGATTGGCGGAGGTGGCGCGCACCCCCGACGCTAAGTAGCGCGCGCGCCGGTGGGAGCGGACAGGCGGGGCGGGGGAGCGGGCCGGCGCGCGCGCGGCACGCGCCCCGCCGCCCGCACGCTACTTGTTGCGCCGATCAAAATACGCCGGCGCTTATTATGCCATAGAGCGGTAAGCTCGCGCCGCTATTGTTGCACGTCGTTGCGCGTAATTATCCCGTCCATTACCATGTTCGGAAGACGGGCTCTGTTCACGTCTTCTATTTAGAAGTCGTTATAGAGAATAGACGCTGTAAACCGATCGGCGACGATATTGCGTTATTAATATTGTCCCGGAGCTTTTGTTTTATCAAAATAATGAGCCTTGTAAACTTTTTGGGATGCAGCTCGTATAAAAATACATGTGTAAACATAGTGTAACTACAAGTGCTACATACATGGCGCTTGTAACATACAAGTACCAAGTATGCTATAAGATATTTTTGTTTTATATGAAAACATTTAAACAAAAGTCGTATACAGTTAACTGCTACGTAGCGTCTACGGCGTAGCACTTAACTACGTTACCAATGTATCAATAGTTTGTGTGGATTTTCCAAAAGTTAATGTTTCATTATGCACAAGTCGTTAGGTTCGTCTCGCGGTCCGAGGGCAGGTGCACTGATGACGCTCATGCGTAACCTAGCCCAGTGAGTCGCCAATGGCACTTTATTTGATGGCTTACTCTCATTATAATGTTAGATCTTTTGATATTTATAGTTTACAGGCCGCTCTTTAAGTTCTTAGCTGGCATGGAGATAGATTAGAACACTAAGTTGTCAGGAACGAAGATGTATGTGTGATATGTGTGTGTGTGTGTGTGAATGGTTGTTTTTTCACAAAAACAAATCTTAATTATAGCAGTACTTTTTTAATGACCATTTTTTTAACTTGATAGAAGACGCAATAATAATGCATCGCATCTTGAATAAAAAAATAAAATAAAAAAACCTTTTATCCGAGTATTACATTACGGATATAAGTGCAATGATTTCATGCAAAGAATAATTTGAATAATAAGTGATTAAAACAAAACAACATTCGAAACCTATATTATGTTGATCCAAAAACTAAACAATTGAATGAGCGCCATTCTTACCATAGATCTATATAATTCTTACCGAAATATGCCATTGATCTTTGATTCCATACAGTTGCTGGCAGGTGCATAAGCACGCGACACTTGCCAAATATTTCACCTGTTTACTTTTGGTTTTGACGTCATACTATTTTATATGTATTATGACTTTTGGGCCCGAATTTCTGGGTTCGATTACCTAGGAATCGAACCCAGAACTTCGGGCCTAAAAGTTGCTCGATGATGGCGTGTTATTCAGGTACCTCTTATTCTTATCCTTTATTGCACACAAAATTACGGCAGTAGGCAATAAGACATACACAAAATCTAATTTGACCTTGTATTGTATACGGGCTGGTGTCCGCAACGCCACTTATCCCAAAAATCTTTAGTAGCGTGTGAAATTCAAATCAACAGGTTGTTCGTGGCAGGTGTAGCGACTCGCGACACTGTCCGACTATTTCTACGTCACCTGCATATTGTGGTGTTATATTATATAATAAATATTTTACTTTAAATTAGCTTAAGGAAATATTTGTAATATTTCAGTTAAATACGCATTATACAATAATGGAAAATTATATTTGCATAGCCCTAAAAAGGCAAAATATGGATTGTGCCTAAACCACCTATTTTAACAACTGGTAACACCTGTATTTCATGCAAATAAATTATTCTTATTTTGGAATAAATGTAAGAATGCAAAGGGCAATATTGAATACCTTTTGTTTTGAAGATGTAATTTAAATTAGTGTAAGAGCCAGGTGATCAGTATGTTCTGGGGCCCTAAAATGGCTGCTTTATCAGAATCATAATATTAATCACGTTAAAAATTTAAAATTCCTAAAATGGTCTTAATGGTTATGACCACTAAGTTCATTTTAAGAGTTTTAAATTTTCAACGTGATTCATATTATGATTCTAATAAAACAGCCATTTTAGGCCCCCTGATTATCTGCAAAACTTGCTTTGGATTTTAAAAAATCACGAGTGCGTATCTGGTGCCCAAGGAGTAAGTAGTTTAAAATTATTAATATTTTTAATTAAACATATTGACGACTTGAAATGTTGATAATAGCATAGAATGTTTTATCTGTATGTTCACTCTTGGATTAACTTTCTTAATTAACGAAGTATGTAAGCAAACAATCACAGTGCTTAAGGGTTTATTTAATTTATGCCCTTTATGAATATCATTTATAGTCTAAACATAAATGAAATGTGCGCTAGGGCAGAAAGTAAATTATTTCTTATTATAGGTATAAGACCTGAAACACATCTATGAATATTCATATCAGTACAGAGCATTGTTATAAACGAATTTAATTAAAAATAACATGATGAAAATTCTGCCTTAATTCGGCGAAGTGGTATGTGTACCACTTCGCCGAATTAAGGCAGTTTTTTTTTTTTTTTTTTAATGTGCACTCACATTTTTAACAGGGATATAAATTACTTAATATCATTTTTGAAAACATAAACACCCGTAAAAAAACCGGCCAAGTGCGAGTCGTACTCACACGCACACAGGGTTCCGTAGCACCAAACAATATAATAAAAATATTTTGAAGGCTCATTCATATTATGTTGTATTGTTTTACATTAAAAAGCAAAACTACGTTTGTTTTTCACAGTATTTTTATTGAAAAACAAAGTTACTGCTGCAGTTTGATGAAAAAGTCCCATATCTCAAAAACTAAACATCAAATCATATTCAAACCAATTTTGGTTGAAAGTTTTATTTACGTTCTAATTGTTTTCAGAATTTTGCTCATCTTACTTTAGAAATTACAGGGCCCACACACATGTTACCACTTTGGAAGCGTCTATAATTCAAACGATTGACTTTAAGAAAAAATGGTATTAGAAACCTCAATGTAATCTTAAAGACCTATCTATAAACACCCCGCACGTATAGGTTTGATGAAAAAAAACATTTTTTAGTTTCAGTTCGATGTGTGGGGGAGCCCTTAATCTTTTATTTTTTCTTATTTTTATGTAAAAATCGTAAAGCGGTTCACAGAATACATCTACCTACTCAGTTTCAACTGTGTAGTCCAAATAGTTTCGTAATAAAATGGCTGTGACATACACGGACAGACAGACAGACAGACATGGCGAATCTATAAAGGTTCCGTTTTTTGCCATTCGGCTACGTAACCCTAAAAACACAGACTGCTAAAAGTCATAACCATAAAATCAATCGTAATCAGCCACGGAGTCTGGACTTGTGCCCAATTGATAGCAATAGCCTCGTCCCCTATAACATTGGAGACCATGGGACTTAAAACATGACTGGCGAAATGTGGGTGTAGGTACTATTAGGTACACCTGTGCCTAACCCGTCGGGGATTACAGGCGTGATGGTATGTTATATGTTCCTTTTGAGTTTGCCGTATAGTTGAGTAAAAATATGTGATCAAGGGGAGCGGTGGCCCACTGGTGGCGGCCGCGACTTACGAACAGTAAGTCGTGAGTTCGAACCCAGGCAGGCGCATTACTTTGTATAATTTATTTCATCACCACTGCTCTCAAAATGGTGAAGGAAAACATCGTGAGGAAACTGGCATGTCCTAGAACCAAAAACACAAAGACATGTGACATCTACCAACCCGCACTGGGCCCGCGTGTGGAATTATAGTTCCCTTTCATAGAGAGGAGGCTGTGGGTCCCAGCACTGGAAACATTATAGGCTGATTATGCTATTATGCTATGTGATCACAAGTTTATACTGTGTTTATAAGTGATAGCTGTGCATCAACGCACAATCACACACATTCCAAAACTGATCTATTAAAAAAACCTACCCTTAAACCGGCACAGTCACGACATCTATGCCCAACCCTTAAGCGAAAGCAAACAAGAATCGATACTCGCTCCAACCAAAGGGAAACGTTTCTACAAAAAGATAGTAGATGGCGTTCCATCGGCGCAAGGGTTGTTTTTAGGGGTGAGTTCAGAAATACTGTCTTTTAAATCATGTTCGGCTTTACAGATGGCGTGTATCACAAGAGGAGAATACTCGTATACGTATTAGAATGAAAGTTACTGAACTTCATATTATAGTCAACTAGTTACGATTGCTGATTTATATTTAATGACCAAAACATATTTGAGATCCTCATAAATCATGAGCAATCACGAGCCCTTTCATTTGGTATATGACACAGTAAGGTTTACAAATTTTTATTTTTATTTCTAAGTCTATCCCCCGAAAATGACCCATATACAAAAAAATACTTTGCACATCTGTGTTCGGGTCATAGGATAACACCATCCTACCAAATTTCATCTGATTTGGTCCAGTAATTCGGAACAAATTGGCTGTGAGAGACGGACGGACAGACAGACAGACGCACGAGTGATCCTATAAGGGTTCAGTTTTTTTCATTTTTTTGTACGGCATCCTAAAAAACCCAATCCAGAAGTACGAATTTCTTAATTTATTTAACACACAAAATAATGTACAGAGGCTGAATTAATTTTCATTTATCAACTAGCGGTTGCCGGAGACCTTCGTTGGGGGGAATTATTATAAAAAAATATAACTTCTCTTTTTGAATCGGATTTTGTTACCAATTTCAAGGGTTTTAATGTTTTTGCAGGGTACCCTAATTATTTTTGCTAAAATAAAAGAAACCTAAATTACTGCTGCCTAAATTATAGCTGAAGTTACAAGGAGTACCTTGTAACTTCAGCTATTTGCCAGCAAAAGTCCCGTAAAAATCAGTCCAGCTATTTCGGAGATCATCTGGAACAAACAGACAGACAAAAAATTCAAAAAATGTGTTTTGGTTATAAGTGCCGCATACATTTTCATATGCATTCAGTAAAAAGCTGTTATTTTGATATTACAGACAGACACTTCAATTTTATTTATTTCTATATATTATTTATTATATGTTTTCAATCCGGTTTGCTTCCTACTTATTTCAAGTCACATTTAATTTGTCGAAATCCCATGAAAGATTCTATTGTAATGAGTCGTTAACCAAATGACACTTATAAAACATGTGCTATGAAACACTACGAAATTAAACTATCGTAGAACTTTCGAGTATGCCATTAACATTTATTGATACGGTAGCTAAAAGCCAATTACAGCAAGTAACACAGGAGAAGGCGCAACCTTCACACCTAAACTCACACAAATGATGTTATTAATTAAAAATATAATAAACTTCTCCCCGCGAACCTTATTATCTCACTGTTAATTACTCGCGTCCTCAGTAAAGCTCTCGATAACATCGAAGCCAGATTTTATGAGCGAAGAAACCGATGAAGATATATAAAATCAGTGTAGTTATGCTTGTGTCTACTTAATTAAGAATTCCGTAATTGAAATCAAATCGTGGGAATGTTGAAATCCAATTTTTGGTGTTCATCAATAGTTTCGTAGCTGTTGTTGATCTACGCTACGCACTATTTCCTCATAAATATTTTGTACGTTCGAAATATAATAAACTAATAATTTAAACTTTTTTTTTAATTTTATTATGCAGCTTTGATGAGATCCTATAAAAGTTTCGATTAGAGGTTCACTGGTCTTCAATTCTTTTCTTGTTACAGCATGCAGTAAATTATATTTGAACGATGACGATCTAAATTCTGCGAGATGCTGTCAAAGATGACATATAACTCGTAATTAAGACAATAATGTAAAATTTATCTTGATCGATATAAGTAATTTAATTGGATTATAAAGCCTTTGACTTAATGGATTGAGAAAGGCGGCCTACCACTTTGATTGGAAGCAACTCGGTACACTCGCGTTTTTGCCGATGCCAGACATTTTAAATAGGCCTCCGCCGTAATTATGTTGTCATTTCGCAAATTTATTTACATTTTTAATAACCGCATCGGTTTCACGAATTAATTATATTCAGCGTCAGAAAAGCGTTATTAAAATAATTTATATCGATCGTGCGTTTGTACGGGCGAGCTCGTGTAAATAGTTATTTAATGCGTTATTCAATAAATTATACAGTCAGCTAAAGTTACATCGCAGTTTTAGCCGGAGTTACAAGCAATACAAATGATAATACCACGTCGCGAGACACAGACAGATTCTGATTGTCATCAAAACAAACGTTGTGCGACTCTTTCTCTCGGTAAATAACTTTGGGTAAGCGGCAATAACTTATCTAGGCGCGCGTAGGCCTATCATTTACGAAATAACAATCGCAAATAAAATGCGATGCGCGTGCGCGGGGTATTAGCGGTGTTGCGCGCAAACATCGCGGTCGGGTGTGTAATTTCACGTGCGCTGACACGGAGGCTGTTCAGCACGATCGCCATACCACAATATATCACATGCTCGCGTACGCCGCCACACTGTATAATTCGTGTAATTTATAGTAGTCCGTCGACTAGTAGCGAGCGGCCGACACGGTTAATAGCACGTAACCACGCGACAGACGCATTCGTGTACCTCCGCGCTCGGCCCGCGGGCACGCCCCGCCACCAGCCGTAGCCCATTTCATTAAACGCACCTACATCATAGACCTGCGTTACGCTCTAGTCTGGACCGCGCATCACCGGTGATTAGAATGAATTATGATATCTTTTAACTCGTAATTATAGTAGTCTTCATCTGCAACGGGATTATTGTTACACTTCTTTTTATACATTGTTCCAAAGATTCTTGAATCCTCAGTAGATCACCAATCGGACAAAAGAGCGCTTCGTGTTATCAATATTTTTTTATTAAACAATATTAAACGATTGTACTTTGTTACTAATAAAGAACAGTTCTTATACAACATTATGCGTAAACGATGGCAAGCGAACAATAAACGTCACTTTAATATTAATAATATTGCAATAAATTTTAAGTGGTGACTGTACCGCACTTGGGTACCGAGTGTATTTAAACAACGCTGCGTTTTTTATTTATACCTCTAGTATAAAGTTCGCACACCATAGTGTTGTGCTTTTTTATTTTCAGTTCATCTGTGGCGATTATTCATTTATCAAACAAATGGCGGAGCTTCATCAAACGAATATCTCTCTGATCTTACGGTGGGATCGTGTATATTATTAATTATGAACTTAAAGTGAAGAGCCGATTGGAATAGACGGTTTTGTATATATGAGGTTGCTGAATGGTGTATGTTGCTTGCATGACGGTAAGTTATACCAAATGAGAGTAAAGAAATGATGCTCGTTTAATGTGTACATATCATGCGTGTTGCGCCAACATGGGGTGTTGATACTGCTTGCGGCCACATGTACTTATAATGATCTGGCCTTAAAAATGTGCCAGCGTACAAGTAACGACAGCATCCAGCCGCTTATTTGCTGATATCTAAGTATCTCAGTTTACTGTTAAACCTCGCTTGACTTGTTTTCATAAATTTTAATCGAATTTATTAATTTCAATCATTAAACAAAATATTATAACTGTTACGTATTTTCTTTGAACAAAATTACATATCAGTAAAATTGTTACTTGTCAAAATAATGACTGAAAGTCGTCCAAATTAGAGGGCGCAAAACAATTATCAATATTTAGCGTGTTACTCTAATTGTGGTCTGAGGTAAAATGCTTGAGGCGGTTGAAACGTCAGCTTGTAAGTACATGTGTACTTAATCGCAGGAACAACTTATTAATTAATCATTTCGCTTAATTAAAACAAGATTAACATAATGATTATCTCTTGGATTTAATGGTAAATTACTTCTTAACATATGTTTGGGCGTTCGCGATGTTGTATTAATTACAATATTTTTTGGTTTTGTAAGGAATGTAAACATGATGTAGGACTTCTTAAGGTAAGGTAAATATATGGTATTGCAATTTACTTTTAAAGAAGAATGAGTGCATCTTTCGAGGAATTGACAGAATATTTATGTAAACTAATCGGAAAAATTACTGTTAATCAAATATATTAATAAGTTAGCATTTTAAACATTAAATAAACTGTTAGTAGTTTTATGTAGATATGCGATTATATTTACAAAATTATTATATAATATATATACAAACAGGTTTCCTATACGCGAGCAACCTCAACCAAAAATACCAATTAATTCCAGTAAACATCTTGGCAACATGCTTTAAAGCATAAGTATTCCGACTGGTTCTTTTACTTCTTATTCTAAGTAGAAAAGTACTATAACTGAAATATAATAAACAACTGTCAAGTTCGAAAGTCGGATCTAACTTAAAGTTATCTATTTTGTGTTTCAAAGTTGCGACGTCAAAAGGAGCAGACAAGTTCCACTAGTCAGCAGAAGTGTGTGTGTGAACAATGGAAGTGCTACTAACATAGTCTTAAGTCATAGCCTTACTTATTAACACGAGTTTGTATTTACTTTACATATTATTTAAGTTGATACGGTCTTTATTTCAGGCTACAATGGCCCATAGATGTACATATCTAAGGGCCATTGTAGCCTGAAATAAATTATAATATAAAATAAAAAGACTAAGGATACATGAAATTTATTAGTTTCACATTTACTTGTTTCATTTAAAACTTGAATAAACATATCTACAGCTGAATTAGCGCAAGCTTGCCTGAAAACAATTAAAGCAACTAAAACAACACGTTAACTCATATACAAATACTGTAAACACGCAGTTACACCACGACAAGTTACCGTACTATTATATATATTATACGTATTATACGTTTATAACTAAATACATTCCACATCAGATTCAAACCATCTAAGCTGGAACTAAGTAGAACTACAAGATACCGTTACAGGCGTAGCTCTGTTCACCTATTGTTGGGCGAAGCAAGCCTATTGGTTCTGTTTCGGAGTCTTGGCAGTGGCTCCTCCAATCACAGCGAGGAGGCTTCGCCTAGCAATAGATTTGCGTTGGAACTCACTGCGCATGCTTGGGAGGTATTTAGCGGGTAATTAAAGGTGGTATTTATTGAAGCTCTAGTTAGGTGCTAGAATCTGGCTGTATGAATCTTGTTGGTTTATCTTATTGGACTGGTCTTAGCTGATCCGTATTGGATATTCCCGTTGCGCTTCTAAATGGTTTTGTGATGTTTCGTCTAGTTGGAAATATAGGACGTTTATTGGTTTTGCGCTTGCTTATTAGTTTTATTTTATTGGTTTCAGTTGATGAGTAACTTTGCTCTCTTATACAAACGCCAACTGATTGATGGGCAGCTTCAGTGATTAAAAGTTATGTATAAAACCAAAATGACTAAAGGTTCACCGGGTTGTCTATTTGATTTTTAAAGTTTTACTTGAGAAACTGAAGGATTCATTTACTTATATGTTTATGTTCCTACACACAAAAAAGTTTTAAAAAATACCTTGAATAAAACGACGAACAGCCAAAGTATTTTCAGAGAAATAGTAGAATCTAAATTACCTAATAAAATTATAATGACCTTTCCAAAATAAAACCATTATTTATCATCAAAATTACTCGAACACTTCTCCAAAATGACAACGACTACGCAGAAACGACATCCCATTCACAAAAGAGTTTCAATTCCAATTTTAAATTCATGTCACATTGACAATCGGCTTCCGAATACGCGACACTATGGTATACAGGGCGGAACTTTTACTTTCGTGAAAAAATAGAGGTGCGCACTATCACGTAGGCACAATTTCCCCGTCATTACTGGGGACGTGTCATAATCTGTGACCGGCGCAGGCGCCAGATTTTTATTGTCTTCTCGGGTGGCTGTGGCGTGTGGACGGATTATTGATTAGGCGTCTGGGGTTGTTTTATAGGAAAATACTCTTTGTGTGTGATGGGCTATGTGTTGGGGTAAATTAAGCGTATTTTCTATGTGTTGGGGTAAATTATTTACATAGAAAATACAATTTAAAATTCAATACATAAAGTTATTTTTTTCTTTTCCTGAAAATGAAATAGGTTCTTAGATGTGGCTTCTATGTATTATTTAATGTAAATGTTAATGAATTTTATGCTATTAGCTATTTAGTTTTTTTTTTAATACTATATACTCGATTTTACTTTTCGCCTTACAAAAGACATAAACGAGACAAGTACCTTTGATCTATTGCCAGAGTCTGTACACGAGTAGTCTATGGGTCAATTATACCTACCAAAAGGTCGCTAGATGTCCTGCGTGTCCAGTATAATAATACCTTCAGGATGTTGTTGAGATGGCTTCTTTACTGCAGTGCGTCGGGGATGTTTGCGCAAGCTCATACCGACGGGTTTCACGCGATTATTCGTAAAAAATGTGCTTTGCTACTCAGGAGAGTCAAAGATAGTCGCAACAGCATCCAGAGAACTGTAGCGGAGAGCTACATTTGTAATTTTTCTTGTGCAGAAAGTAATTGTTACTAACACTATATAATAAGTTATTTAATATTAGGTTGTAACACTATGGATCTTTTTGTGTCCGAAATAAAATATATTCATTCATTCATTGAGTCATTAATAATAATATAAAAATAGCAGCCTAGTACTGTCCCACTGCTGGGCAAAGGCCTCTATTAACCAATAATAAAAACACTGTTACATTTATATTCTGTTGCCGTTTCACTGCATGGAAAAACAGGCCTCTCTTCAAAAGAGTGAATAAGAATTTCTTTATTGCATACGGAACCTTAACAAAAAAAAAACAAAACATAATTTGAAACAGTTAAAAGACAGCACCAATTTATTACATCGCCGTCGTTAACATTGTATGATATAAACGAAATAATTATCTGAATTGATATAAGGCAACGATCTCTAATTACGGGCCCCAACAAAAGTTTGCAAGTAGCAATTTGACAATGGCAAATGTGGCCAATTGTCAATGATGCGATACCACGTGACTCCATTCATTGTACTTAATGCGCAAAAAGTCGCCAACGTTAAGCAACGATATATAATTTAAAATGATTACTGGCCATTTATAAAATGCCCTTTTTAAATGTAATGGAAACATAATTTAGTAAGGATGGGAAAAATTCACGAAACAAATATTAAAATTAATTTGTAGAACGACAGGGTAAGACCATGATTTATATAAATGCACCTGGTATTAAAACCAACTATTACTTAATACTGTTAATAGCATAATTTTAAACCTATGCTAAAATATACCGATTTAAAATATTATAAATATAGGTAAGTTTTTAAGTATTCTAGTGTAATTGCGAGTTATTTCATAAGCTTAAAGCCACCGATACCGACATTTTTTATGTTTCTTTTATTATATAATAAACTTTTCTCAGGCGCTTATTTATATTTTATTTGATTTTTAATTTAATAACTATACTATGACGGTCACTTTACGATGATTATGATTTACAGAATTTATTATAAGTACGACACGATTATAAAAAATACTGCTTTACATATCCACTACTAAAACTATAATGATAAGCAGTGATAGTCTAGTGGTGTGATCGTCAGACTGCCAAGGTCTCTAGTTCAAACCCAAGACACGCACCTCTGATTATTCGGATTCATGTGCGTCTGCGTATTGTATAATTATCACTTGCTTCGGTGAAGGAAAGCATCGTGAGGAAACCAGCATGCCTGAGAGATATTCCTCAACGGCATGTAAAGCCAAGACACAGGCTCATGGGCGGTATAAAAACTCTGACAGCAAGTTAGGCACTAACCACACAATAAAAAAGAAAGAAAGAAGAATAAAAGGCTAAAGTGACGATATTAATGCTAACACCAATGTGTAGGTAACTTTACACTCGCAAAAAAGTTTACACTGGCATCAAGGAAATAAATAATTTCAACAAAGTCGAAGTGACGCTTTTATTTTACAAAAGCCGCCACCCGCGTCGGCGCATACATCACGCCTCGCCGGCTAGGTATAGGCAGCACTGCTAAATGTGACTGTCTGATAGAATCGGACGTGTCATTGGAATATTTATACCCTCAGGTATATTAGTGTGTGAGATGTAAGACGTCTTTGCTTTGCGTGGGAAAGCTTCAGTCGACTATTAAACATTTCCGACTAAAGAAAGAAACGACAAACAATTGCGTTTGTAATTTTTTGAAGGAGCATTAAATTTTTTTTACATAATGACCGACCATGTCAAAGATCGTAACCAAATTATTTATTACTTCCTCATTGCTCTAGATCGCAAAGTAATTTAAACAACCCAGCCTCGTTGCGACCTTTATAGGCAAATAATATTCAAGAAACGTGATACGGTAGAAAATCATCCAAGTCTTGTCACTAGAATAAAATGCCCATAAAACTAATTAGCAATCTAAGGGTTTACGACGCTATAAATGAATAAAATGGACCCCGGGCCCAGGAGTTCACATGAGTTTTACCGACGCTTTTTGTCTTTAGAGGCTGATGAAGACATTTCAACTAATTAAAAGTCTAACGTTGTTTAGAATGCGTAACACATCAATATGTATGAACCCAAAAGTTCTCAAAACCAAAGTAAGAATACCTCTTTTACATTAAGAGCGATCAGCAGCACTAATTTCAACTCTACTTCGACCAACTTAACCCTCATTAGGATTCATCTTGTCGATCGCAATGTTGCGCCGGAGTATTTAAATAATAACAAAAAGGTTCAGCACCTCCGCCACGATCATTATGATGATAGCCTGATTGTAATTAAGCGTCCATCTCGCGACCGTACTACGGGAGGCCGAATAAAAAACTGAGACACCGTATAGCAACAATGAGGTATTAATGAAATGCCGATCAATTAACATGATGCCGCGGTGGGGTGCGCACCTCTCTGTGATGCATAAATAACGCATTTCCCTTAATCTACAAATGGTCGGGTTATACGGTAAAAACCGATTTGGCGCTCGTAAGGCTCGCCCCGTGGTGCCTGGCCAGCGGGGAGTTACTGCACTCTAGTGAGAATTTACTGTGCCGCCATAAAAATTAATGCTATTCCACTTCAATCGTCAAGTAAAAACTTTCGCAGTTTGAGATATTCGAACAAGTAGCGACGCCACCGCACCAAAGCCAATCTTTAAAACTATTTTGTCCTCAATTAAATGCTTATCGACTTACAAAACGCTGCCTGTATCTATTTAAGCCCGAATAGAATTTTTAATAGAAATACCACTTTTGCCCCATAAAATCCTTAGTTTATACCGTTTAATATCGGTGAAGACGTGCACTTAAGCAAGATTACATGAGCTCTTTTTTATCCGAGCATAAGACGCCGAGATCGGTTAATATGGCTAACGAAATAAAGTGCCAATGAAATTACCGGATCGCTTAGTGAGTATGCTTACCATTACGCGAATATAAAAGTTCTTCACTTAATAAAGAAGGAGATTTTACACAGAAACCAGATATGCAACATTTGCAAGTCCAGTTCCGAAATAATCGCCAGTAGGAATTTAAATAAGGTGCCAATTAGAAGGAGGGTCGCGAGTGCTGGCATTATTATAATATCTTTTAATAATTTTATGTGGGCGACATTAAATGTTTGACGTTTACTGCTTAATAATAAAATCGTGGTTGCGGGCGCGCGTTCGTGTACTCAGCTTCAAGCAACCAATAAACTTTGTTCAGTCCATTACAACGTTTGCCTTGCGTCGTTTAGATTAGACTTTTGGATGCATATACTCTGTTTCATTAATATTTGTCTGTTTGTTTGCAGGGTCCTCTGGTCCTGCACAGTTTTAACCCAAAGAGGGTTTAGTGCATATAATAAAAACTAATGTATCTACTTTATCAGTCATAATGATATCGCAATTAAGTTATTAAATGCAAAACAAGCTATAAAATTTATTAACAAAATAAACTGATAAAAATGTAATAAATTTCACCAGACATTAATAATATTTATTTCGTTAATATTACAAACTACTAAATCATTTTCTTAAAATAAAACTGTAGGATAGCGAAGGCTTAAGTATACATTCCAATAGTTCACTCGATTAAAAAGAAAAATCAACAATTTGCATATATCAACCGCGGAGGTTGTGCGTGTGTGGTACAGCGCAAAAAGCAACTTTTGAAACATGAAACAATAAATCAAAGCACAAAAAATACGTGTTACCGCGGTCCGTTGTTTACACATACGCATCGACATTGTCGCGAGCCCTAAAAACAACCAGAGCTGCACTTGAAACCTTTAAGGAGAAGCTATGCCTCGGAGCCTTCATAGTAAAAAGTAGTTTGACTAATAAGGCAATATCAGGTACTTTTCATCTGTAATAGTTTATGTTTAGAGTCTCATTGAAGATGTATGACGAGTGAGTTCTTGTGACCCATCTGTTATATTTTTTGAGTTGGACTGCTGCGCCTTAAGAGAACAGCGTTGTAATAAATACTTCTCCTTCCTCATTACCTTACCGCCCAAACCGACGACATGCAGAATGCAAAAACAGCAAATGACATACGCCAATACACGAGCAACATATTCACTTAGCGAAATTGAGAAATAAAGAGATTTTTTACCATTCAAAACGTGCTCTAATTGATATTTTATTCAACGCTTTTGCTCGTTGGGTGGCGGACATGGAAATATCAATAATGAATATGACACCAACGACGCTGTGCGGCGCTTTTGTTTATGTAAATTGAATATATTTCATACAAAAAGTTTTTTTTTTTCATACTCTTAATTCAGGAGCGCATGTTCATTTAAATGATTTTGTACCGATATTCAGGATCATTTCAATTTTTTTTTTACAAGGTCCGGTGAATGTTAGCTACGTACCAAGTAGAATCTGCAGTGGATATGTAAGATGTATATACTTGCTTTTAACACACATTATAACGGGCACTAGTAGCAGGAAACTTATGTGAAATTCTAAATGAGATCTTATTAGAAAACAATGTTATTTATATTTCTTTATCTACTTTTTATGGTATTGTTAACCTGCTAATAGAGGCACCTAAACACCAAAACAAGCAGATGTTACATCACAAGCTCAATTAAAAATAATAACATGATTGATTCATACAAAAACAAACCCTTTCATCGGAACAATTCATTTGACGTCTTATTCAGAATCATTCAAATTACACGTTCCACTTGGTAGCACTTTTATTTGTGTCTATTAACTAGAAGTTGCGTGTGGTATCCCGAACTAGGTTCCTTGTTAATAGTAATCGGTTTCGTGACATTACGTATTAATAATACCGAACAGTATCCAGATATCGAATGATAGAAATTAACAACGCTGTTTACCGTCCCATTTTTTATCGTACTAAGATAATCGCATGCCTTAATAATAATTTGTATCAGCCCTTTCGGATGTCGGTATTATTTTTTGTAGCTACGATTCACGTAGCACTGATTGGATCAGTTAAACAGTGACAAAATACTCGGGACATTGCTCCTTTGTCGTGACGTTCGGTTTTGTTCCCGAGATGTGTCTCACGATATTTAACCTCATGTCATTATTAAGACATCACTTGCCCGGTGGCTGGGAGATCCACTTGCTGATAAAATTTCGGTCATTTATATTGAGCCCCGATAAATGAGAGCAGTGAACACTGAATAAATGTATTGTGCTAGTATAATAGTCGAGTATTTTAATTAGAACTTCGGTATTTAAGAATTTTGTTTCGAATCTTGTGTGTGGGGAAAAAGGGAACCTACATCACCCTTTACGTATAAAAAAATAGTTGGTCATCGCAACAGTGATTTCCCAATTTCTCTTGCACTATTGAACATTAGTCAAGTTCCAAGAGATTTGTCCCCAAAACGCGTACAAGTCGTTGCTCAATCGTTCGTGAACCATCGGATCCGAGTCACAGTCGGCAAAGGAAACATTAATTAGGAGGTCGTCCTTAATTAAATTGTGACGTCTCAGCGAATTTCCCTGAGATGCCCTCACTTGGTGGTCTTGCAGGTACCTAAACGTTAGAAATGAATGTAAACTTTATGGGCATGGGCACTGGTAGTAAATGTAACATTTTAACGATTATCAATTAAGGAGTAATTACTTATGGTACAGTAATTAACTGAGCAGTAAACTTATATAAACGAGAGCGCGACTGTTTTATATCCTGGGAATTTAGGATAAGGTAGTTCCTGGCTAAAGTGGGCAGAAAAGAGATTTTTTATGAGTTACTGCGATCTTACTATGTAGATGGATCAAGACACGTCAGGCTTTCTGAGAATCATTTATGTTGTAATAATATGCAAATCAATTATATCTTTAAAGGAGCTAGACACATTAACGCCCTTGCAAACAAAGGGGATGAAAAGGTTAAAGATCACACAGACGATACACCCTCAATATAAAATAGGGCAATAGTGGCACCATCATTTTACTATCCGCAATAAAAAATATTATATGCCAGGACAGGAACAAAAAACAGATTATTACACATCAAAAAATAAAGTTATTAAATTGATGAGCGGCAATATCCTTTAACAAAAAAGGCGTTAACCACAAAGAATAGATTCATATTTGTTGTTTAATTAAGGAATTTTTACGCTATAAAAGGTATCTTGTAATTTGATGGAAAAAAAAAACAGTAATAGTAGTTCCATCAGTAATTCCATCTCAATAATTACGGGCATGAATTAAATCGAATATTGCCAGTTCAGTGTGCCCACATTACCCACATAAAAGGTTACCGTTGGACTCGTTAAGAATGACATTTACGTATCATCACGCTGCCCCTGTTCGGGTGTTGGGCTGTGTCTAATTTTCCCAGCAAGAGGTCTGTCCTGCTGCGCTTTTGTCAATGTACCATCATTAATCAAGCTCAAATCAACATCTTAGACCATTTTATTAACATTTGATTCGCTGCCAAATGCCTTTTGACAAAGTGTATGTAAACAGGTACCCCGATGCATATGAGGACGTTTGGTTGCATTTATAATTCGCATTCCTGAACAACACATGAAGTTGAATTTGCATTAATAACTGTAGCTTTGGAGATATTCTGTCCTTGTGTGTGTTCTTTTACATTCCTTCCTCTGTTTCAATTCAAAGTCACTATTGAATCTAATATAGTACTGGACAGGGCGTTTTTGTGAGCAAAAACGGTATGTGCCGCTTTTGAGTCATCCGACAAACGTCAAACGACTAACCCAAGCACCTACTCGTACTTAGAGAAGTATGTGGTCAGGTACTAGAACAAGTTCCCAAACATGTCGGACGCTGCAGGATTAAACATGGTCATAGACTGTGGGGTGGGATCACTCGCACCGAGAATACTAATGAGTACAGAAAACTATTTTAGAACATATCATTAAGAAACAGGTCACATAATGTAAAATGCAGTGGCTCTGATCTTCGTATAGCGCTTACATTACTTTGTCGGAATCAAAAATACGCTTTAAAAGAAAGAGATGGCGATAGGCAATGTTGTAGGTGTGAGAGAGAGGTTGAGCCGTCAAGGCAGGTGTCGCGATACATCTGCGCGTGCGCACTGACCGGCACGTGCGCCCCTACCAGAACTTTCAGGCCGAAAGGGAGGGTATTAGATGTTATTAGAAGTATTTGAAATTCGATATTATCAGTTTACAAGTATTTTTAATATTTTAATGAGCCAATAAATAATTACCAACTGAGTATTCATCACATGTTCGACTCTCACCAATACAACCATTATGTGTCCCTTTTAATTAAGTGAAATGTTTTTTTCAGGCACTCCATCCACTAAAAAGTAAAATTGCCAGGCGACATCGTTTTTACTACCTATCAACTTTTAATATTTCCATTATTCATGCAAACAGATACCAGTACAAATACCGGAATAATTATATTTATTCAACGGCAACGTTCGGAAATAACATTACAAAGTGTTAATTAATACAATACTCAAGTATTTCTTTTTCGTTTGCCGATAAATATAGTAACTTGCGTCGAAAAAGTATAGTTGAACATACAAGATAAATTGCTCTCCATATGTCAATCTCGAATCATAATTGAAAAGTAAAGTCTTGTAACTTTTTTTGGTATCATTAAACCACCGTGCGTACGGCACGAGCGGTCGCCAATTTTATAACCAATTTTGAGAACAGGAAGCCTGCGCGTGCGACGGGCTGTTTTCAATAATAAATCGATGCACCACAATTCACCGGTGGACAGCGTTTGTCCGTAGCACTAGCCTGAAATTATCGACATTGGCACAAAATGTACTGGGCGGGGTCCAACGGTTTCTCTTGAGACCCTTGAATTTTTATAGCGGTAGCAGGAATCATCGATTACGGGGTTATTAAGCTTTGGCACTTCGATCCTTCCTCGTCATGCTTGATTGTAACATGTCAGTATCTCTCTCCGTGGTTTACTCAACATATGTCTGTTCACCTTGTGGTATGTTGAGCTAAATACTAAGAACACTTACCCCACTCCTACCTTCAACCATTTAAGGGACCGTCCGTCTTAATTTTACATCGTATACTTTATTTTTGCTGGATCTCGTTTATTATACTTAAGACCGTGAAATCAAATTTATGCCGTCACTTTACTTAAATCGCTTTCGGCTCAAACGAGAGGCGACATCGGTGTCACGACGAACCTGGTATTAACGTCTATCATGCGCCATTATCACGGAATATCGTAATAATTGAATTACAATATTTTCTCAGACTCGCAGATGAGAATATTTTACGAGAGACAAAAAAACGGATCGGAAAAAGTTTAGGTTCACACCTAAGATGAGGCGTCGGCTTGTTAAAAAGCTATTAATAATATTTTAGACGTATTCCAATAAACGTTTTAACACCTTTTCTGTAAGGTATCATTAGGCTTATTATTGCTGAGCCGCCCGACCGTCCGATCTGCAACCACTCCAACGAGTTCGATTTTGTTTTAATATTAAACCTGCAGCTATTATGGACAATTTATTTAAGTCACTCGATGTTGTTATATTAAAAATATATGATGTCAATTATTGCATATTAAAGTCAATTTAAACATAAATAAAGCATCGTTTTCTTTTATTTGACTAGCCACTTCGTGAAAGTTTAATTGGCACTATAAGTCTATAACCTATAATTGTGGTTGTTGTAAGTTATTGGGTACACCGATTACACGCTAATAAAATGATCTGCAGTTTTCCCCGGGAATTTAATCTGGCCGAGGTGACATTCTCGCGAATTTGAACAATATCAAATACCGGCTACCAAAAAGTTGATCCTATCAGCATTAGGACACGCATGTGAATAAATTCAAAATGGCTACTGAGCGAACGGAAAGCCGAAAATTTATTAATCTCAAAGTAAATAAAGCAATCCGGGAGTTCATTAAAAGGTTTAAATTTTATCTGTGCAGTTTATGTTAACCACCGCGTGCAGGGCGCGCGGCGCGCGGCTCAGGCGCATCCGATACCGAATCGTACTAATTGGAACTTTGTACCAACTAATTAGAATAAGTTGTGGCCGTACGGACCAACATTTATTTTGGATCTGTGCCGCAGCGAAAGTGTTCCCCAAAATCCTTTATTTTTAAATAAATTGATTCATTTGTTTGATTCTGTAGTAATTCCAGTGAGCTCCACACGTCGCCTCGGTCCTCACATTACACACGAAAACATCGTAATCATATTTCATTGGTTTATAAAGGCACCTTCTACAGCATTCATCACGTAAATGGTGCTAATAAAAATATTATTGAATGGACATGATTAAAATATCCAAACAAGAAGACAGTTCGCATGCCTTGAGGACTGATCATAATTATTTGTGAAACACATCAATATCGGATCGCCATTGATGTTTTTAAATGTTGCTGAAATTATCAGGAAACGGGTTGAGTATAAAACTAAATTTCTAGTTGTTAGACTCATATTTATTTGGTGACGAATTTTTTTGTGTTTTCTTATGCATGACAATTGTTACCTATAAGAAAAAGCATGTGAACGGCAGCTGTTACAAATTCATAAAAAATCACATCAATATGCCTTGTCTTTTATTTGTGACTCCGAACAATATTCAGTATTCATATTTCATATTCCTGTTACATTTATGTAAAAAGGAACTGGACAGAAAAACAATGTAAGACACTTTCTGAGAACAAAACGAATTTTTAAAACAAATCCCGTGCAAATCCGTGTTCACGACTTCATATAACGAATTAACGAATTTATTTAAACAATCCTTCAATTAATTGTTTTGTAAACCTGATCTAAATAATGCAGGTCAAATACATAATACATAAAATCAAGGTAAACCATAGTCCAGATCCCCAGTGAGCTGTGGGTCAAAATAGTCACTATGTGGAGCCCTGACACAATCAGAAGGCGACGCGGGAGACCTCGTAAAAGAAGGCGGGACGAGCTGGACAAAACCAGGGCTCTGGATCGTAAGAACTGAAAGTCGTGGACAGACGCTTTTACCCAGGAATGAGATGACGCAGGCTACCAAATACAGTCCACACCTAGTTCCAGTAACAGTAAATCATAGTCACTTTCAACAATTGCCTATAACTGATTTTCTCACGAAGCAAAACCACGATCATTAAATTGTGATTTAATGATCGTAAATCATTGAGGTGTGTGCACCTCAATGATTTGTCAACCCTAAATTGCGACGCGACGGGTCAAAAGGGCACAAACGGACGTCGAGTTCCTGTAGTCATTAGCTGTTCTACCTCATACGCAATATTTTTATAGCCATTACCTTTTCACACCGTGATTTGTCATGGAAAATATAATTTAATGCTTCCGTATCTGAACGGGTATTGGATGGTTAAGTATACATATAATATTAACATCTTTAGAAAATGCGTGTCAAATGTGCTTGTTCACAGCTACTTTAGTAGGAGAAAAGTTACTTCAATTACAGGCTGTGTAGGTATATAACGCCGTGCCATGTCTATTTATGTTATAGTTTGTAAGTTTTTGGCCCTGGCTGGAGGCCTTACACTCAAGGCACCCACAGGATTGTCCGAACAAGTCCAGAGCAGTCCTAAGCAGTCGACAACCTCCTAGGTTGAACTGCGAGATGCCATTCAAAAAAAAATATATAAAAATATTTATTTTATGCCAGTTTCTGCATTTTCTTGCTTTGGACTTGAGTGTTTTTATTTACATAAGAAAAAAAAATGGGGAGGCCTTTGCCCAGCCGTGGGACGGTATAGGCTAAAGAAAAACACAAAATAATACACATGAGTGGATTAGACAGCAAGATTATTTATCTTGCTGTCTAATCCAATTACTTTTTACTATTTAATTATCATGTAGCCGTTTTGCACACAATAATTTAAGATGACACGGCACAGTAATGTGGTTTTCCAAAAAATAACACTGTTTTCACATGAAACTAATTAAGATGGACATTCATTTATTTTAAGTCCCTTTCCCAACATTATACCAGATGCTTTAATTTATAAATTCTCACGTCCAAACTGTCGCATAATGATTTGCCGGTCCGATAAAGCGTTTAGTCATTATCGCCGAACTGCGGACATACGGACAAATCCAAACAATTGCCCACGCCATGTCCGGAGAGGGGCTGAAATAGCCGCAATTAAGGGTTGATAGCGCTATCTGTGTACACGACACATTCTCACGCACGATACGGATTAATAATAATTTTATTTGGAATATTTTAGTTGTGAAAAAAGATTAAATCATCACTTTTTACTTTATTTCCTACAACCAACCATTGAGGAGCTAAGAAACAGCGCAACGTCTCGAGTGTACTCGCTGAAGACCACCGCATGCGGTAACGACAGTCTGTCCACAATTTGCCTTTGAAACTGCCGGCGATCAACCCCTTATCAGCGCATAGAAACGATAAAATCTCCGCTGCGACGATTTCATCATTGTCCCGCCCATTAACGCCCATTAAAATTCCAATCAACACGCACTTATTCATCTGTCGAAGATGTTACGAGGACGGGAAGACAACGTGACGTCACATGCCATGTCTGGCGTCTCGCAATGAGAAATTACCTGTTTAATTACCTGAGTCATTGTCACAATTGGCGCCACCGTCGAACATCAAGGAGTATGGGTAGCCGCCGAAAAACAATATCCTCTCCTATAACCCAATAAACTAAATCAATTTCATGTTGACTGTGACTAATTTTGTTAGTTTTAACGCGGGCTTTCGGCGCCAGTTGTGGTAAAAAACAAACAAACATTCCGTAGAACTAATGAGTGTGTAATTTTGTTAGGGAGGCTCTTTGTAGGCGGTCCTTGGCCGACACGAAGGGCCATAGAAAATTAATATTCTAGTCGAAGACTACGCGTTAGTGAAAATAAAAACTACTAGCAGAAGTAATTCCCATATTATGAGGGTTAAAAGCGAGTGAAGATCTGAAACTGCAGTTCAATTACTGCTACTAAAACTAGCTTGTCACTGGTTTTAAAGACTTGTAGTAACGCACAGAAGCTCTAAAATAACGCAGTTAAAACTTAACTGCTTGACACATCGGTCCATACATTTTCACCTCGGTGTAAACGATGTAATGAAATTCTAGGAATTTTAACAAACATTTTAAAAGATTACTGTGTACTATAAACTGCTGATACTGTCTCAAGAAATTCTCTCTATTCTAATTACGCAAGACTTACAACTATACGCTGTTAAAGTTTAGAATTGCTGTACATATCGCAAATGCAGGAACATTAATAGAATAATGGAATGCATTAATAATCCACACAATAAAATGAGTCTAGCCAACTTGTACTTAAGGGAGCAACTGCAAGAACCAACTGTAAGTACCCAAGTACTTACATATAAATACGTATGTACCGTTGAATGAAAACCGTTGCGATCGTATCTTCATTTAATTTAGAGCACTGTAACATTTTGAAGAGAGCCTATAAAAGTTGGAGTTTAAATGAGACTGTAAAATGCTTACATTAACCTTTCACCGGCACTATTTAAGTGGAGTAATTGATTTCTTTCTCATGAGGATCATTTTTAAGTGATTCGATGCGTTTCGTCGAAATCTAAATTTGGTTACGTGAGTAACCGCGTTGCGTACTGATCATTTTAATTATTTGCCACCTCCGAATTCCTTTAAGCAGTTGCTTTATCATCTTACTTAAGTATTATTATTTGTGGTGTGAGAATTCGCGGTCAATATAGTATCTTTATTATATTATTCATCCTTACCTAAGGGCAGTTACAGTTATGAATAACAAGAAGCAATTTATGCTGAATACCTTGCCTTTCCGCAATCTGTGCAAAATAGGTACAACTATGGTGCCTAACGCTGTTTGAGATCTCATTATTTTCTCGAACTTACCCACAGTGAATAAAAACTGGATTATTAAAATGTTGATATTATTAAGAAAAGAAAAATAACAAAACACCCAGCGGTTTGATACTGAACATTAGCTAAATTTTACGACAAAATATATTCGGCTTTGCGTTTATATTAAGGACTTCATTTTATCCCCGAATTCTGCGCAAACGGTTATGGATTTAGAAGATTACATTCCTCGAAGTTTGGAAGAGTGATTTTCTAAATGATTATGTGGAGAGTTCCAGTGTTAATGTTGTTGGGACGTACTAAAACAAAAGAGGCTCGCTTCGGCAATGAAATGTTTATTGGCTGCCGAAGCCGGCGGGACGTTTCGCGCCTCGAGCGTGGATAACGAGCAGTAAATGACGTTTACAGACATTCAATCAAACCCGTGATTGGACGATTGATAGCCACGGTGCATATTGGAGCCGAGTTCGGCGTCAGACGAAATTGGAGTGAGTAATTAGGTTTTTGGTCAAAATATCTGAAAGTAATTTTGTCTTTACTAAGTGATTGAGGAGGCCCTGGTTGATTACTGCGACGGTAAATAAAAATATTATAAGAATTATTTTTAAATTCAACAGAATTCAATATTATAAGAATTATTTTTAAATTCATCAGCTGATTTGAAACGAATTTGGACCGTTGTTACAGCGAATCAGCTGTTCGACCAAAACCAACAAATATTTACGTCTTCCAAAAACGTTACGATATTCCCCGAATCTTCACGACAGTTGTAATAAAAATGATGACCAACAATTTGTTAAAACCGAAAGAAGACATTATCGAAAACGAACTCGACTTCAAACCGAAAGTCGAAATACATTTATTTACACTTAGCAACTAAATAAAATTAGCTCGGTCCAAATCCAGAAAGGAGTGAAAATGTAAAAATACAATTTTTTTTACACCTTTTTAAATCATTACACATTATTACGTACATATAAGGTTTAAGGTATACAGGCTCATACATTACTGTGGTAAATAAACATCAAATTCGGTCGTTTCGCGCGAATGTCGCGCTGGGAACAATCAGTTGGTTGGACGCGTGTCATTCAGTCGGCAATGCGCTAACGAGCACATGCAAATACCGGGTACTTCGCACTAACAATATCCATGGGGTACTAGAGTACTGGTTTATTGCGCCGAATGTGTGAGGAAAAACAGTAGTTTCTTATTATGTGATTTCTAGTATTTCATACATTTTGTTTCAAAAGCTAGCTAACAGCATAGCTGTATGAAGGACCCTGGCAAAAGCTGACATGATTAAAAGCATAAATTGGCTAGTCTACCTAACTTGGTCCTTATTTCATCAGGGAAATTTAATTGTAAATTAAGCTTGAGATAGGTTCTCTCTGGAAAAATATGACAGGTTTTTCTGTGTTTTCACTTTTCTGACGTTCTAAAGATTCGTCGTAGGTAGCCCGGGAGTCATCACAATTTACAGACGCAGTTTTCTACAGGAATGCTCAATTTGATCTCCACATACACAAGTATTTGCAAATTGTTCTCATGTTGTAATAATGGGCGAATAGCGACGGACTATCAACCTAACAAGGACTTATTTGAATTAGAATTAAAAAAAAGCAGGTTCTATGATTGGCGAAGTACCTAGGATAATGTAGTAAGTTAATATTAATAGAAATAAAACCTTCTTGGTGGTAGCATAGCGTCTAATGAAGCTTAAAATATTTGCTAGCAAAAGGTTTGTCAAAAGTGATCTGTAAGAAAAAGGTTTAAACGACGAGTCCACTGTCAGGTATTCGCAGTGGATTCATCTCATGGAGTTTGTGCGAATAAACAATTCATAGGAGAATGTAAGTACCTACAGTGATGCAATAATATAATAAGTATTTTGTCTATTTCAAAACTAAAAGAATTACCAATTAAGTTTAAAAATAAATAGTAATAAAAAATATATTAGATTATGGCTATCATATATTATGACTTACTTTCCTTTTCAGAGCCTATAAATTACAGCACAGCGGGAATTTTGATCTTATTTGTTTTAAATCACAATAAATAATCTCCAATGAATGGATTCCAGACACCGCATGATTCCTACATTTGTACGCGCCAAGGTTCCTATAAAAATGATGA
Organism: Eugnorisma glareosa; assembly: GCA_947578425.1. NCBI lineage: Eukaryota > Metazoa > Arthropoda > Insecta > Lepidoptera > Noctuidae > Eugnorisma > Eugnorisma glareosa. Next base: position 14,094,009 of record OX387970.1, on the reverse strand, counting down.
ACGTTGTCGCTGGTCGCTTTGTGTGAAAAAAATATGATGAAGCCGTGTAAGGAAAAAAGTAAAACGGTAGGCAAGAACAAGTCTCGTATAAAGATAGACACGATAGAATCGCTAGATGAAACCATACCATAGATGCAAAGATATTTTGTATTTGGAACAGTGGAATCCATTTTTTCAAAAACACAAATATTCCGTGATCTCATCCCTAATTTGAATTTTCCACCGTGGGATAGTACAGAATTAATTCCGTTATAAATGCTCTAATCAATAAGACTGTATACTCGTATAAATGGTTTATAGTGTTCCAATATGTCTAATCTTCCATGGTTTACATTATCCGACAGCAATGAATTTTTTTCGTTCCTTAAAAGTTTGTACAAACGATTCTGACATCTATTTCATTTAGGTAATGTCAGTGTTCGATTCGATAATCGGTAATCGTTATTCGGTTGGTTTATAATTCGATTTGGTTAGAGATGTCCACACCTCTGGGTGGGCGCCGGCCTCCCGCTAACACCAGATTAAAGCTCCAAATGTATTGCGTGGGCAATAAACATTTATTAATAGGCCTCAGATATTTGTTTCAACACCATATTTCTACGGATTAAGTGAATTAATTCGATTTAACATATGTACACAGGAAATCGCTTTGAAAAACGTCTTGATATTTCGATTGGGTGTTTACACGAGAACGTACAGTTTCCAGCCGAGTTTGATAACATTTTGATATTGAATTTGTTTAATACAGAATGCATGTAGCCTATTATTTAAGTTGTCATGAACCGAATTAATACCATTCACACGCAAAGAAGTATGTGCTTACTCCGGTACTTAAGTTTTTACGGTGAGATGTAAAAGGGCTAGTTTAATGTTTTGCAACAGTAGCGAAATGTGCGTCTGCTATTGTAGTCAAAGATATGCGAAAATACACCGATGAGCTCTATAATTTCGCACACGGGTATATGAGTAGTTGTAAATATTTATAGATCCACTTTTCCATGTCCGGTAAATTGCGGTGTAATCGAGTCAAGTTTATCCCAACAATGTTTTTACATTGGTCCCAAACGTGTGCGAGTGAAAAATGAACCTGTTGTTTAAACAGCAACTTACTAGCAACCAGTTGCTGGACATTTTAATATATAGTGCAAATAAGCTTCCATTTGAGATAACTAAAGAAATGGGTACTTAACTAAAACTGTGATGTTAAACATATATTTATACAGACACTTTTTGGTAACTATGTACCTCATACAGTGGTAACCACCGACTTACAAATAAACGCAAACGTTCGGTAAAAAATTAAGGTAATTAAGGTAACGCAAAATGCTTGGATGCATTTATTTTATAATACTGGTACTTAATTTTATTACTTTACACAGAATATTAGATGGTAGAATAAAGATAAGTAGACCAAGTTCTGAGACATATTGATAGACGTCTGAAGACTAGTCTGACAATTTTTATCCCATTTGATGCAATTTTCTAGGTTGACGTAAACTCGATGTACGGTAATTGTACAACTATTGCACGGCCATCACCTTCGCAATTTATAAAATGTTCATGTTTCAAAGTGATGGTTACAAAGTACACGTTACACGTCGTTTTTAAGACAATGTCGGAACGAATTAAGGGCCAATTAATACAGCAAATTGCTTTATTAACGTAGTTTGCATCGCTCGTAAACCTGCAAAAACCTTCGGGTATTTTATCAGGTCTTGTTTTAAGATTAGAATAAAAAGAAGGTTATGCAAATCGTTCATATATTTATATGCACAAACAATATGTCATCCCAACTTGTAATTGCTTACAAGAGAAACAAGCAATATCGGCATCAAAACTTGTAGCAATATTTCCTAGACATAAAACTTTTTTTATCGCGTCCAGTTTGACAGACCTTTTACCATTAAAAATCAGAGATAGAATCTCATCCATAAAATAAATTCACCTCACACGTATACACACAATATTTGCATCGACATGTACACCAACGAGCTATAAATTAAAAGTTATGATCATTAATGAACCAGTTTTAATTTACGATCAAACTTTTGATAAATAATCAAGTTGGTTGGTATGAAAAAATTAATCAGATGAAGTTGAACGCGACATTCTCCCTACGGAGTCTAGTGGCATTGCTCTTAATGCATCCATTTAATGTAATAGCTATATAAATTGCAAAATGAAAGTTAAATTGCAATATTACTTTATGAAACAAAACAAAATGATGATATACTGCTTCGAATAAGCCGTTTAATTGATGGGAGGATGGCTTCTTACCGGAGTTATTTGTCAAATATTGTGCCAAAAGGTTTACGTTACCATAATTAAATGGGTATCTTGTCTGTGTATTGCGTTATTGTTTCTTCTTCTTTGTCCGTACAACTTACTAGTTTACAATCATTTGCCATTTTTTCTTCGTAAAAATAACATTCTAAAAGTGTTGTTTTATTGAACTGAATAAATGACATTGTTTTGTTTAAACTACTCTATTTAAATTTCAAAGTTATTGTTTAAATAACTTTAAATTGATTTTCCACTTTTAATATCACGGCCCAAAGTCAGCTTTAAACGTTATACCTACCAATAAACATTAAATATTGATGAAGATCTTCAGTAATTTGTCATAACGTCTTTATCTTGTCAAATGAGGGAATGTAATTCGTAACAATCGAAGATCGGCGGGCCCAATCCGCCCGCTGATATCGATGGTCCGTCATCGCTCTGTCATTTTAGATGTTGAACGATGACAGCCGTGAGTGAACACCGCTTCGTTACTGAGGCACTGATGGGACCTACGGCGGTATGGGGAATTTTAATTTATTAACCAAAAAACGTTTGGAGTGATGTTAGAGCATTTGAAATTGTAATTGTTGAATACGTAATTAATTAATTTCTTAAAATATATTGATTCAACAGAAATAGGTACATTTGAACCTAGTTAATTATGGTAAACGCAACCTTAACTTTTTTCAAAAAAGTGGCTTATTAATTACATGTTTTTTAAACCATGTATTTTATTTAATTAAGAAAAAGCCTTGCTAAATCTATTTACTGCTCATTAATAAACCCAGCATATACCCGAGATTGTGTCAGTAAGTTCCCACGAGTAATGGATGGCTTTCAGAGGGATCAAAGTGCTTCGGCGCCTGCGCAGATATCGCGAATATATCGTGTTTGGTGCGATGGGCCGTGAGCACAGATGTGACAGCTATGCCTGTTAATTTAAACGGACGCGATCAATATACACTATCGTCACTTCATCTTAGATTGAGGTATAAGGTTCAATTAGATGGTGGTTCAACTGTACTTGAAGATCAGAGAATGAAAGTAATGGAAAGAATTATATGATGCATTGAGAACTAAACTTGTTATAAACTTATAACATTTGTTGTCGCCTGATGAATGACCATAACAAGCATCCATAATATATACCTTATTTAACTAAAGTTAAAAGAGTAGCTAAGCCAGACCCCATACCCAGGTTGCGGGACTGTTCGAAAGAGATACTGCGGCCCTGGCACACAAAGGGCAAAGGAAGGAACATGGATGGGTGACTTTGGGTGACTATTAATTTTGTGAATTTTTTAGTTACAAAAATAGAGGTCAGAGAAATTTTGTGGTAGGAATCTGTTATTATGCCTATGGAATTTCATTCCTATAATGGTAGACGAAGGCTTTCCTGCCAGGGTTGCGGGACTGTTCGAAAGAGATACTGCGGCTCTGGAACAAAAAGGGCAAAGGAAGGAACATGGATGGGTTTTAGTCAGTAAAAGTCTGACACTCCCTCCTACTCAGCCCAGAGCGGGAGGGCTTATTTGATGACTTCCTACCAAAAAAAAAAAGGCAGACCCCATATTCACACATAATTAAATTAAACGACTATTATTACTGCTTGGAAAATCAGACGTATAAGGTTTTCGCATAGAAATCACAAAGAAAATGCGGTAACAAGTTTGTGATAAAACTTAAAGTTAAAATTCAACCAAACAAGCTAAAAATATTTCAGACACTGCCTCCAATCCTAAATGCGCTGACCACCATAACAGTTCACAGTCCGATTTACTTCGGATTCAAACATTCATCATTACCCAAAATTGCTTTTATGACATAAATCTTCGCATTCAAATCAAACAACTGATAAAAAGCGACGCTGCTAACAACATCATCCCGCCAACGAGCGTATCTAATGTTATTTAAGTCGAAATATTGGATTTGAAGCATACGAAATTAATAATTACACCCTGTACAATGCGGTGCGATTTGTGCATACTTAAATTAGTATTAAAGTGACGGGAACAAATTGGCTTACCCAGTTTTGGTTAATCCTCGTGTTTAGATATCTGTTTCAGGTTCACAGGATGTTTGGATGATTAGTTGTTGTTTTGGCCGATATGATTTGCTAATGAGGTAGAGACATGGTTCTCATGCTGACTGTTGTAGAAATAAGCAACATTTCGATTCACGAAATACAATAAGCATTGAAAGACATGTATTTAAAAACTTCAGTCTAGTTCTGACAATCATTTGAGGTACACAAATGTATTAACAATTTAAAACTGTGTGAAGCTGTGTGTGTGTGAACTGTATTTAACGTTCATTTGAATTGTTAGTTATCGAGAAGAATTAAAATATTTATTGATGGAAACCAAGGTTTTATGGAAAACCTTTCTTTTAAAAGTATACGTCACTGCATCGTAGAGGCATGAGTCATCATTAAGCTAGGCAAATAATAATGAATGAGAGTGCCGCTAAATTGATGGTGTGAGTGATAATCATTCTGAATCGGTCTTCAAATTCCCGTATCTCCAAGTACTCGTATTAAGTTGCAACAACATTACCTAACACAAAGAGACACCGATATCCAGTTCAGTTAGTTCCAGATCCACTAGATAAGCCACCGTGCTAACGTGTCAAGACTGGCCAGCTCCACCAAAGCTACTCGCTAATTTAACGTCTCACGCGAGAACTGTAAAACAGGAGTGATTGACGCGTTAGATACGCACTTAACCGCCGCCCGGTTAATAAACCAAATGATTCACACCCGGCCTACTCCATATAGTGACATTAACGTTCTGTTTAATTAAGTTACTTCAAAATTTATACACCACAAAGCTTAAATTGCTGGAGGTGCGTTCTGGTTTGTGTATTTATGTGCCCTATTTGATTCGAGTATTTTTAAGTCCCAGGTGTGATGAATGTGATAGTACAGTTGAAAACCAGCGTGTCGGGCACTAGTTGTCCGCCATTTTGCTAGGCCTATTTGGCGCAGCCGTGAGACTTACAACATTATCTTTTTAGGGTTCCGTACCCGAAGGGTAAACAACGCGACCCTATTACTAAGCCTCCGCTGTCCGTCCTTCCGTCTGTCTGTCAGCGGGCTGTATCTCATGATCCTTAATTGTTAGACAGTTGAAATTTTTACAGATTCTGTATTTCTATTGCCGCTATAACAACAAATAAAAAAAACCTTCATTTTATTTTATTTTATTTTGTATGCACTTGTGTACCAAACAAACATATTTTCATTTTTCTTTTTTTATTTCTTTGATAGTAACGAAATTCCTATCTATTTATTTTATGCGCCTGTAGGGCATTCAATTCAACAACTGTCCGTTTTGCTCTTTTATTGGACGACTTAGTTTCACTGGTTTTACCTCAGTATCGCGTAGATTGGCGAGCTCGTTATTTTTGTGATTGATTCCACGTAACTTCGATACACCTTGTAACTTTATGTTTTCTATTATATTGTGAGAACTGACTATTATTTTCTTTGAATGTACTATCTTTGCACCATTTTTGTTTTAAATTTTTATTTAATCTTCTTGTAACTAGCTATTATATTTTAAACAGATTCGGCCTATCTCCGTTAATTTATTTATATTTCATCGTTGAAAACATACCAAGACCTCTTTCATAACTGTTTTTTGAAAACAGAAAAAATAGACGTGTTAACTTCCAAAACAAGAAATTATTTTGTTGTATTTAAAACGTAAAGATGAGACAGGTCATCTCACTTTAAAACACTGGAAAAAAACAACGACAAAAGTTGTTCCCAATTCAAGCTTTCGACTGATTTAAACAAAAACACGCTTAACCTTAATATGAAGTAATAGCTTCCATTCACTATCAAAGGCTTATACAGTTTATGTCTTCATACGAGAACATCTTCCTGATTGCCTAAAACAAGGACCATTAAACTAAAATACTGTCTTTAGCCTCCTCTAATATTCCTTCAGATCACAGGGCACCGAAATCCGAATCGTATTACGTATTAACTTCTTACGGTTCATATAAAAATTGTTTCATCTTCGTTACGCTAACCGTGCTGAGGTGAATGAAGACGTTATTAAAAATAATATCTATCTTGTCCACGTATTAAACGATTAAAGCGATAGATGTGTAGAAAACAATTAACTTTGAGGATTGAAAATCAAAATTATGGAATTAACCACTTTCATGATTTGTTCGTAACGGTAGATTTAACTTGAGAAGAGAATCTGTATAAGTTCAGGAGAGATAAATACCATCACAATAATGTGTAAGTATTTCTTAAATTCCTTACACAAAAAGCTTATGAGATCATTTATTCATATTCATATTTAAATCAAAATATTATAACACAGGTAACAGCAACTTAATCTTCAAAAAACAACACACAGATTTCAGTTCCCACACATCCCAGATTTATTAAATAATCACGAAATGTTACCTCCATGTCGATCTCTCCGGACATATTTAGTGTTATTGTGCAAGTATGAGGTCGGTATGTCTGTTGCAAGACTCCATACCAGAAACTCTAGATTTTTATGTGCCTTTTTTTCTTTTTTTTTCGGATGGGAAATCATCAAATAACTCCTCCCGCTCTGTTCTGAACAGGAGGGAGTGTCAGACTTTTACTGACTAAAACCCATCCATGTTCCTTCTTTTGCCCTTTGTGTTCCAGTGCCCCGGTAAATTTGATAAATCAGCTTGGTTTATTCAACATTATGACAGCAGAGTAATATTAGTATGTAAATTGTAGATTTTTGGACTTCACCAGTGGTTAAAAATGGTCATTATTAAGATTAAAATGTTAAAATTGCGATTTCCAAAGACATGTTTTCCAGAAAAAAAACAGAATAATCATTGTAATCAGGTGATGTTACAGTTTCTGCCAAATTATGTTAAGATTTCGTAGTCTAACGGCCAAAAAAACCTATTATAAAGTATACTGGTACTTTTCAGCTGGATTCAGCAGTCCCCAGTTCATGGCCACTGCAGCGCCATGTATACTTACGCTCATCTCTCTTTAATTGATGTCGGTTTTTGAGTGCAGCAATAAGCCGCCTGGGCGCGTCGCACCAGCACCTCTGTTCAGCTGCAATGTATGGAATTTGTATTCAATAATTTAAACAGCCGCTTGCTTTGGAGTATTCACAAGTTATTTATTTAAGCGCAATTTATTTTACTGATAAAAAAATAGATTTTATCCATACAGGGTTTCATCGTGGCAAAAATGTTTTATGGTGAACAAGTGACATTACACGCGCCAGGTTGTTGGATTCTGATCTGCACGGACCTTTGGCTGATATTTATACTGTCAGTGCGCATTATTGGACGATTCATAAATAAATACGCCAAAATATTTATGACGTCTGAATTGGCATTGATAACTTTTGTTTTTTAATTCCTCTTTTGTTTCCTTTATAATCAAACTTTTGATTTTAAATTCAGAATAGTTCAGACTCTACTGAAATTAATAGAATTTAAACAATTAAACTCATTACTAGATACTAAATATCTACTCATTATTAATAAATTGTTAAAAGGCTCAAAAATATTCTAGACTTCAGTGAAAGCGTTTTACCTAACCTAGGACAACTATGAAAAACGTAATAAAAATTAATTCGTATTTTAATCTCACTATAAAATACATATTGAACGAAACCCTCTCACTTTCGATATAAAACAAGATAGTACCTAACAAAACATTATCACGTAGCAACATATGATGGATGATACAACAAGACAAAAGATTCATCCCTATTTTTTCCCGACTTCCTGTCCTGTACGGAGGGTACTGTATTGTTTTACTTGTGTCTGTTCTCTTAATATAAATCAGGTCGTGGCAGGCCGTCAGCGGACGCAGGTGCTTGACGACACGCTTATTTCTCAATGCTGCGCAAATGCTTTGATTACGTTAATTTTGGATTTTGTTGTTGTATGGAGATTTTCGGCTGTTGTTTGTGAAAGTTGGAAAAACTTGATTAGGTTGAGGATCAAAGGCGTTGGACGTAACTGGCGAAATGTGGGTGTACTGACTTATTTTTTCAGTGTAAAGTTCAAGTTGTTAGAAGTTAAGAATACTATAATATTTATGTGTTTTTAGTAAGTATTCTATTAGTTTATTGTGGGTACTTATTTTTTTTGTGATAATTTGTTTGCTGCTCTTTTTAATATTTTTGATAATTAGTAATAAACAAACTATTTATTGTATTTTTTTTTATAATTATTAATAAATAAACTAACCACTTGCAATTTAGACCTCGCTGTCCATGTCAAAAACTGAAACATTTATTTCAGGAATATCTAGTACGTAATTCGCGATAAGTTTTTCCGTAGATAATCTTAAAAACCTTAAGTGACTGAGACATCAGCCCAGCGATACTTTAATATAATATATTACCAAACAGAGCGATGGATAAAAGGATACGCGATGGATAAATCACAAGTGTCATCATAACACACTATATAGATATTCAACTACTTAACCTACACCTTACACCTCCCAGATCTTGTAAGAGCAAACATAAAATGACTCTTTAACCCATAATAATAAGGGAAGACTCATTACCAAGAAATTGATACCGGGTTACAAAAAACATTACCGTGACTTTCATCAAATAAAAAAAACCCACAATTAATTTAAACGTATCTTAATGTCCATTAATGAGAAAGGACAATTTTCTTCCCCTTTTTTTTTAAGCCTAAAGATATAAAAAACATGTTCTTGTTAAAGGCAGATGCTGTGAGAAATGATAGCCCTTAACCCAGTATATCAAACTTAGTTCCTTTGTAGAACTTTCTCCAGGGTACATACTGTCGTGTAATTATCATTACCATGAAAGTAATAATTACGTTTTTATTAATCAATATCACTTTTATTTATTACAACGTGGACCAAATACAGCCGGACGCAGGTGTATGGCAAATACGGATGTTACACAGCCTGGGCCATCAAAAAAAATAATGTTCATATGAAAATAAACACTGAAAACGAATATAAATTGAATGAACTGATTGTAGGTACGGTTACGGAGGTCTTGGTATAATAATGATGAAATTATTAAAAGAAGCGATGTTTTTGTGACGTGCGAAAGAGAAATGGAGTTGTGAAAATTATAAGACAAGTTCATTATTTAAATTTTGATTATTACGTAGGATATAATGTGTTCTGCTGCTTTGCCTGCTGAAATCCTCAAGCGGCTCAAATACCTTTAATTGGTAACTACAGTTTTGAGCCGTTTGGGATCGAAACGCTCAGGTCATGGGGCCCGAGTGTGCGTCTCCTTTTTAGGGAAATCTCTTACCCACTGGTCGACACTTTGCGTGACCAGAGGGCCTAGCTCTTTCTTTGGCCAAAGAATTAGAATTGCCATTCAACGAGGCAATGCAGTCAGTCTTCTGGGTTGGATTTTGCTGATATGATTTATGATTTTAGCTGTATTATCTACATAAATCAAGTGTTGCGTAAAGGGAAAGTAATTTTGCATTAAAATAAAGGAATAGTAACTGAAAAAACTATAAAAAATGAACATTTTCTAGAGGAAAATTCCTATGATCCAAAATAAGAAGCTGAATGCGCCCCTGTCAGTTTGTGGAGGGCTGTGCCTTACAACCTGTATAATATGTACCCTGAACCCTGTATACCCTGTATAGTGGTATTACTTTAAGTCTTAATTTTTATTACTTTTTTAGTTCTGTTTGTTGTTAGTTTATTTATTTAATGGGATAAATTATTAATAAAGAACTAAAAAAGTAATTATTTTAATAATTCATACATAATTAGCATTTGATTACATTTGCTTATTTGCATGAATTTACAAACAAATGGTATTAATCAAAGTACTGGAACTATACCTATGGACATTTATTCAGTAGGTAAAATATGTTTCGTAAATTATCAACTTAATGGGACCTATGGGAAAATATTTTTTATTCCGTTAAGGATAAAAGCCTCTCCCCAAAAATGATAATGAGGAATAGATACGTTTTATTAAAAATAAATCTGAATCACGTTTCAATACAAAAAATGTCTCCCTTAACAAAAAAAAAGGGTAGTAATCAAATATAATCCGAAACTAATCGCATCAATTTCTTTGGGTGACTATTAATTTTGTGAATTTTTTAGTTACAAAAATAGAGGTCAGAGAAATTTTGTAGTAGGAATCTGTTATTATGCCTATGAAATTTCATTCCTATAATGGTAGACGAAGGGTTTTAAAACGCCGCATAACCAACCGATTCTAATAGGTACAATATTTTCAGGTTAACGTGGATCACTAGTACTATAGTTACACGTTTAGTACCTCTTCCCTTCTCTTCTTCTTCAACCTTTGGCCATCCAATGCTGAGGTCTCTTCCAAATATCTCCACGCTTGGCGGTTTTGCGTCATGGCTCGTGAAGACGTTTAGTACCAGTGTACTTAAATTGGTAATGTTTTTACTGTTAGAGGAAGCGAACTTTTCTTCTATGCTTATGTTTCAAGAACATTTCTTATTTGCCTTCTTTTATAAATATTGCTTTTACTTCAAAATGCAGAAAAGTATCTACTTCAACACACGTCCGATAAACTTAAACCAACAACAAGCATTTCTTTCCCATATCTATCATACTCTGGCCCCTCTAGTACTCGTAAAACCAAAGAATCATCACTTATCATTACATCTAATGCTGTTTTAGTTATCGCATTAAATAAACAAAATCTCCCTAATGATGACCGGACAGCATTCGTAAAATCAATTTTAAACCAAGATTCTCTTGCGGCGATTCCTGAACTCATCAATCAAAGGTCGCGACTATTCAATAATAGTTTTTCTCTGTCGCTTTCTCGCATGTTTAAAAAGCCATATGGTAGACAGAGAGAGAGGGATCAAGTTTAAAAGGTTGAGTGATAAGTAACCCTTGGTTCACACGAATGCCTCAAGGTAGGGTCTGACCAGAAGCGTAATCAATTTGCTTGAAGGAGGGAATGTTGGAATAATTGTTTTTTCCCAGTTAATAGTCTTGCTAATGTCAGTCTGATCCAGATGTGAATTTTGACCAGCTGTTGTGGCTATAGAATAAGGGAGTTTTCCGTGATTTATATTAGCAAAAGCCTATACAGCGTGTAACAGAAAGGGTATAATCATATGGAATACTGTGGTACGGACCATCATATTGAACAACTTTCTCCATGGGACCACTATCGAAATCGTAAAAAAATAATCAGCTGTCCCATACATTTGGGTCGAGTAGGTATTGAAATTTTGTATAGGACAGCTGATAATTTTTTTACGATTTCGATGGTGGTCCCATAGAGAAAGTTGTTCAATATGATGGTCCGTACCACAGTATTCCATATGATTATACCCTTTTTGTTACACGCTGTATAAACGTTAACAGATTAAACTTAAAAAAAGCAATGGAGCAAGGAAATGTATGAAGGAAGGAACCAGATTGTCACTTACTTCAAAAAAACATTGTAAGCCGTTCATACTTCAATGTATGGTATACCAAAATGTTGGTGAATGTCACCTTAATGATCACTGCGAGCGGACACAGATCAGCCAACATAATGTAAATAAATGAACTAGCATCATGTGGGAGTTCATTCTATTTAGTACTCACGATGCCCACTTAACATCCCGTTACAGTGATCAATGATGCAGGGGACGCTATGCAGAGGCGTAAATTAAAACATAAAATTAGCGATCGGCAGATACGACTCGGAGTTTCATTAAAAAGTAATGAAAACTTCCTCAGAATATTAATCGAGTTATAAAACGAAGGGCCGGATAAAATACAGCGCTCTTTTAAAGTTGATTGCACGAACTACTTCACTTCTATCTGCATCGGAGATACGATGTTTTACGTGAAATACTCAAAATATCTTCACAAATACACAAGTAATGACAATAAGTGGTAGTCACGTATTTCTTCGCCGCACCTCCGTTACATTGTCGATAATTTAATAGCAAACACGAACATCGCGACGCAAATCATTGGCACAGGACGATGTACGAATCCCTACTCGCCTGACCAGTTATCGGATATTTGTTTTATTTCACATAGTTAACTAGGCATGGTGGACATCGAGACATGTAATTGTAAGCTAAATTAATAGGTGTTTTTAGAGAAGATGTAAGTAAACAAAGCTGTTTGGTTAGTAATTAGCTCGTGGGACTGAAATAACATAATGGCGTAATTGACTCGTTTGGCGCGTGTTATTTCGTTACTTCGCGTGTTGGGTCTCCGAAGATATACAAATACGTACGACAAATACGTATTATTTTCTCATAAACATGAACAAAATGAAATATAATTTTCATAAAATATATTTGGAACGCATCATTCTGAAGTTCGGTTTTGGCTTTTTTGTCTAAAAATGATTTATATGGACTCCCGCTATTCTTGTTTACGAACCGATAGGCGAACAAAGGGCTCAGATCGGTATCAGTCCACATAAATGCGTTCGGCATGATGCGAGACTTTTGACACCAAACAGCAGCGATAACATCTTAAAACATCTAATGTTTTAAACAAACTCTTTTATGTGGGTTAACTTAATTTTGTGAGAATAAAAGAGATATTTCCATCATATTGTTTGATATATTGATATCGAATATGAATTGGGTTTTTTATTGATGCGGGGCAATCGTTTTTTGGAACTAAAAGAAGTGGAATCAGATATCAGCTAATATAGAAAAAGGAATTCATCATTATCTGCCTAAAGCTTCAAAATCCATAAAATTCACAGTCATTTTAATTGCAAAATGAAAAAAAAAAACCTTTTCATTCTTCTAAGCCATACATCAGAAACTTCAACTGTCATTAGCATCACTTACGATTTAAAAAAGACTATCTCGAGGCTAAATTAGTCATGCATGTTTTGCCTATGATCTAGGTGTTTTTATCTTACCTGCATGCATATGCAAATATCTTCTATAAACACTTGTCTGACTGACCGACGTTAACAGGTGCACGTGCAACTAAGACCACGGAATGAAGACCCAAGACACTTTCGCCTGACACACACAAACACACTGACTTTGTGTGTTTATCACTTGTTTCAATATTGTTTATTTCTAGTACATGACAATGTCGTTCCTTAATTGTAGATGCTGTTTTGTTTATTTAAATATTCTATCTGCAAGCATCGATTGATTAAAATGTTTATTGTCTAGATATTTCTCACCGACATAATACTCGTATTGTATTTCAAATCTAAATGATTTGCCTTGAGTTTCAGTCATAGCTTTCAAAACCATAAAAAATGCAATTACAATGCGTCATTTGCCTATATTTCTGTATAAATTCTCGTAAGTGTCATTTTACAAAAAGTTCGCAACAACGGTCCCATAACTGCATCAATAGAATAAATTCGCGATAAAACAAAATGAAATACCGAAATAGATTTACTAACCAATTACTAACGTGCTCTCCAATCAAACAGCAATACGTTCTAGCTTCAAGCACATTCTTCAAGCGACATTAAAATGCGGGTCCTGGCAGGTTCCTCAAGATGGCCCTACCTGCATGTATTAGGATTCCGCAAGCCACTTAGTGGCACGGCTCACCTACAGACCCGTTGCCCGTATTCCCATTTATACATAAAAAATAGAAGCTGGATAATGTTAGGATCTAGTCTCGTGTAAGGTTATAGAAAGCGATAGAGTCGATTTATTGGTAAATGTTTTCTAATACTTCGAAGAGGAATGAGGATACGACATTATTTTTAATCAAAAGTCGATGTTATTAAATCCTCCGTATGTTTTCTTCAATTACGATTTTACGAGCTTACCAGCTTTCAGTATGTGCTACAAAAAACATACAGACCTCAGATATTAATAATTTAGCTCTGGGGACTTTCCAATTTCTCAAAATAATAAAGTATAAATCTAATTAGGAATCTCCACGAATTTCCCAGTCATAGTTCCTCAGTCGTGTGAGGTGTATTAGTGGTTAGTGTGGTCGATAGTATGCACTACGCAGTACTGAACCAGTCGGCAGCTGACGGTTAGACATGTATTAGTTGAGGCGCCATCTACATGCAAATTGTTTCTCCTGCACTGTTTATTAAGGTGTTAGGAATAAAATCCTGGCGAATGATCACTGACCAGCCGCGTACCTGCCACCATGCATGTTTAATAACAAAATGCCTCGTCTGCCACGCATTTCCATGGGCATAACTTCTTTCTTCTATAGTTACAGTAGTTCGTTATTATAAGTACCTAATAGTTAATCAAAGTAATAGTTTCAGTTAACATGAAAATTTGATTTGTTTTGTTTTCGCGTTATCCTTTTACAGGTACCAAACAAAAAAGGGCGAATATTTTTAATGGCACAAGCAATTATTCACGTCCGTTTGACGTATTTAGATCAGTGTTTTTATCATCGTCCTCTGTGTCTAAACAGCATGGACTATCATTAACTCCTTATAGTAAGATGAGGTTGTTTTTCTGCAGCACGGTATAATGTGCAGGTATGACGTCGGTGCGCACGACACAGCCACAATTAACTCGTCCTCTAAAGGAGTTGCACCTGCTAAAACCTTAATAATTACACTAAGTTAATTGTTAACTATACTAGTTTTGAGAAACGCAGTGTTCTAATAAATATGCGGGCTAGTGCACTAATAAATCAAATTACGAGTGTAGCCACACAACGTAACGAGCAAATTACTGTTTTTAAACGCCATTGTAGTAGCCATTTTTTCTTTTGAACAAGATGAAAAAAAAAGTTGATGCCATTAACAGCTCTACTTATGCCATAATAGGATTGCATCGTGAAGATAAAGTAAGAATTGTATAGTATCGTAAATTAAATTAATTTCTTTGGTAATTAATACGAATTGACAAATAACGTAATTTATGACAAGTTGAAATAGAAAAGCTTAATAAGAGACGCTGCCGTCCTTCGCGAAGGCCGCGTGTGCAGTGAGTGTGAGTGACCTATCGGGCAGCGCAGGCGCAGGCGCGGGAGCGCGCGCGCCTCGTGCTGCGCTTGCGTCATGTTAATTACTACCACCAATAAGGCGCCCCGTCAACATATTTTTTTTAGTTTATGAATTGTTCATAAAACCCACTTCAATAATATAGGATCTGTATCACAATATGCCAGTAAATACAGAGCGTTGTGCGACCCTGAACAAAATGCCAAGATTAATTCCCGACAAGGTATTTTATGACAAAGACGTGCTTCGGCACGAGCACTCAATAACTCGAGACCTCCTTTTTCGGTACGATCCTTATTGGTATTCGAAACGTTCTATGAAAATAAAAATCCTAAGGTGGCCACCGAATGCTTGATCCTTATATTGCAAAGACAACATTTAATAGCGAGCTGAAAAAATATAATCGAGTGGTAGTTAAGCGTCTATAAACTAGTATAGGGTTTTATCATTCTCGAGCTTTCAACTTTTTATATGTTAAAATTTTTCGAATATCGAACAGTAGCTGTAATGAACAGTTGACTGAGCACGTTCTGCGCGCTCGAGCTCTGCTTGTGCGCAGACGTGCGGTCTGTAATACATTGCGAGCCATGTACGGGACTCATATTTACTATCGCTACATGCATATAAAAAGTGCGAAATGGAAATGATAATTTTTCCCACGAATATTTTGATTGGCCGTCGAACCAGTCAATAGCGGAGATCAAAGCGGGCCGGCCGTCGTCGCCTGCGCATATCGACCGGCCGGATCTTTGTCATTCGCGCTCGACTCGACGCGGAGCGACATTGCGGTAACACAAGCGCCGCCGCTGTTGGCAATTAATGTAACCAAAGATCATCAATAAACATCTTTATCACTTGATCGCCTCTGACACCGAAGTACTTAAACATCTAGGGACCTGTACATTATAAGTTTTGAATATTCAGTCACGCACATCTTTCAACATGCTCCGAGCGGACAGCAGAGAAGTGGTCCCGTCCTACATGTTACATTTTTTATTATTTAGCCACCGAACAAGACACGTATTTAAAAATAAAGTCATATATTGTAGAGAAGTAGGTGTCAGCACGGGCAAACAAGACAATTAGGGAGATGACAGTTTCAAAGAACAGGGAAAGCCCAGAGCGGCGTTTAGTGATTTTAAAAGCTCGAGGGAGCTATGTTATAATGACCAAGTGCTGTATTTTAAAGTCTGCTTGACCAATTATGACCATTTAAACGAATGATCGGGGCGTATGACGAGCCGCCCGGACTAGTCGTCATGCCATCTACGGTAATCCGAAGTTGGATCAGCGCCGACTCTTTGGCATTGTTTTCCTTAGAAAATACGCAATTTGATATCGGTCAGATAGTGTCAAGGGAAGAGAAATCTAATTTCTAGTTTTGAAAAAATATAATTGACAGGAAATGTTGACCGATCTAGCCGAACATGCTCTGAATAGTAACAGCCCTGTTACTCCGAAGTGCATTTTAGCAGCTAATTACATTTTTTCTCTAGCTGTCTATTAATCATAGTTCGTTTATCGGCTACAAACAAGATCTCGGGTAGCAAAGCGATCGCGTGGTAAGATTCGAAATTCGAATCTTGAGACTCGCGTGAGCAACTCACGCGCAGATACAAAGAGATACGCGATTCTGATCATGCGCATTGATAAATTGATCACATGCATATCGGTTACTAGCTCCAATATCGTGGGAGTAACTCCTCAAGCTATGGAAATAAGAACTTTTAATATCAAGTGGAAATTATCACTCGATATGGTCACTAATAAAAATGTTATTGTTAACTTGTACTGTGGGAAATAATCGAAACGTAGTTTTATAAAAGGGAATGATCCTATCTTAGTCGTAACACTTTTGTGGCTTCATTGTTGTACTACGCAACGCCAAGATTTTACTAAACTCTAATTAAATATTGGATTTCAGCTCGTCATCTATAGTGAATTCTATGTCCTGGCCGACAATGTGCCCATTGATTTTTTTGATTCGTTTTCAGCATGCATTGTTAGGAGAAGGGCTAATATATTTCGGTACCAATACCACATAGACCGCTGCAGCAATCATAAGAAACCCGTAAGGAAGACATAACACACGATTCTCAAAAACCATATGTTCTGCATGTGGTTTTATTTGGTTTCACGGTGTTTAGCCACGAGGCTGCCCCGGGCGGCGCCCCTCCCCCCATTGTGTTGCACAATGCGCTGTAACTCCTCACTAACGAGACGTAGAGAGGGAACGAGGGATAAGCGAACAGCGATCGGTTAGGGAAACGCTTTTCGATATAATCTATCTTTTCTTCTTTATCGTATGGTTAGTGCCTAACCTGGTGTCAGAGTTTTTAGGCTGCCCATGGGCCTCTGACTTGGCTTTACATGCCGTCAAGAAAGATCTCTCAGGCATGTTGGTTTGTTGCGGGACTTTTCTAAAGAGATACCGCGGCCCTGGAACACAAAGGGCAAAGGAAGGAACATGGATGGGTTGTAGTCAGTAAAAGTCTGACACTCCCTCCTGCTCAGCCCAGAGCGGGGGAGGTTATTTGATGATTTCCCATCGGAAAAAAAAGGCATGCTGGTTTCATCACGATGTTTCCCTTCACCGGAGCAAATGATAATTATACGATACGCACATGAATCCGAAAAATCAGTAGTGCGTGCCTTGGGTTCGAACACGAGACCTATGACTTGCCAATCCGACGGTCACACCACTAGGCTATCACTGCTACATGTATAATCTATGTACGAAGAGGAGATAGATGAGTTGGTAAACGTCACGCACGCCTGTATCTTTTAAAGGGATAAGAAAGTGAGAGGTGAATAATATAGTTTGAAGGTCGATTTTTTTTAAGGATAATGAATTACCTAATCAGCCTAGAAGGCGTGGTCATGCCTTCTAGGCTGATTAAGTCTTTCATTTGAAGATTGTCTTGTGAACTCGTAATAATTATGATCAAACTGATTTTGCATTTTACAGATTCCTGCAAAAACAGTCCTTATAATCAGCATAAAATTTTCGGATTCCGCATCCAGCCAGCGATTTCTTTAAAGTATAATCCGATTACTTTATTGTTCATTTATTTTCAGCCTATTTCACCCCAGTGCAAGACAATCAATCAATCAATAAAATCCAAATATTTTTATTTTACATAGGCCTTTAAGGGCACTTATAAAACGTCGACAAAAATGTGCACGGTTCGGGTTGGTCGTTTCTTATGGAGAAGAACCGGCAAGAAATTCCATGTTTACTGACAAAGGCCTTTTACCTTTCGAATTTTCTTGATTTTGGGCTAGTGTGCCGTGTGTGTGAATCTTGCTTGTAGATATCAAGCCCGACGGGAGGAAACGCCCGGGTGCTACCATTGTGAGGATCGACCGGAGGACACGGTGGAGCACACGGTGGAGATCTGCCCCGCGTGGGCGGAGCACCGCCGTGTCCTCGTAGCGGCGATCGGCGGCGGCGACCTCTCGCTTCCGGCCTTGGTTCAATCCATGGTCCGGAGCGAGACGGAATGGGACGCCGTCACCTCCTTCTGCGAAGCAGTCATGCTAGCGAAGGAGGTGGCGGAACGTGAGAGGGAGAGAACCTCACGTCCCAGCCGCCGCGGGAGACGCACCGGGTGTCGGGGGCCACGTGGTGGCCCCCGGCCACCGTAGGCGCGGGCCTGTGGACGGTGAGCTATGGGCTAGCTTGCCGTTCGTCCGTCTTATGACGACAGGCCGTGTCGACGGCGCGTTCGTGTTCCACGCGCGCCTCAAAGAGATTCAGCAAACAGGAAGGGGTCCGAAAGGACCGATGCCTGCCAGGATTGCGGGACTGTTCGAAAGAGATACCGCGGCCCTGGAACACAAAGGGCTAAGGAAGGAATATGGATGGGTTTTAGTCAGTAAAAGTCTGACACTCCCTCCTGCTCAGCCCAGAGCGGGAGGGGTTATTTGATGACTTCCCATCCGAAAAAAAAAAAAAAAAGGTATCAAGCCCGTCCCGCCATTTTCGCCTGGGTCTCTCGCGATTTCACTTTTCTACATTCAGGATAAACCACCGCAGTGACAGCGCTTAACGCCAGTGTCAGGGTAACGCTCTCACCTCCAACTTGGGCCACAGCTAAAGCCTGAAGCGTACTCACATTTGTAAAAACCATAATAAGCGCCCGCTTTTGGCATATTGTATTGACACACGATAAATATTTGCGAGATTACACCGACCTGAGATTGCAGCAGAGATCTCTGTTTCCTCCAGGGTACGAAGTATGCTCTACTCGGTAGGCAAGCGGTTTCCTGTACAATAATACTGCATTAGTTGTATGATAAGCCTGTCTTAGTTCGTTATCGTGGAAGAGCGTAAGACAATTTCATAAGGGTATACGTAATAGTTAGTTTTCAGACTTGACCATTTTGTGGAAACTATATTTTCGAGCCGTTTGGGCTTGAAACTCTGAGGCCTGGGCTGGCCGGGCCTCTGGGGTTTTAAGGATATTTCGAACGCCTAGTTGACGCTTCCCGTGACCATAAGGCTGGCTTTTACTTTGGCCAGCAATGTTGCCTTACAACGTGGCAACACCGTCAGTCTCTTGGGCACATTACCAGCTGACAGCGTTGAGGAAGAGTTTTTTGATGCCCTTTTGTAGTTTGTTGTTAGTTTATTTATTTTATTTATTTATTTATTTATTTATTTATTTATTAACTATGGAAGACTTACAGCTAAAATAAACAGATTAAAAAAAAAAAAAAAATGTATGTGAGACTGTCAGCCAATTAAAAGTCCTCACTTCTAGAAACCAGATTTTAAAAATAGGGCTTAGGGGTTTTACTTTATTTAATAGTTTTTAATTAATAATGTATAAAGGGTGTAACAAGACCCTTAACGAAGCCGAAAGTCAAGTTGTTGTCCCCATCATTGCGATCATTTTTTTTTGTTCTAGACCATACCTGGGAACCTTCTAGTTACGGAGATATTGGGAGTCTAAGTTCCAACTTTTTTAAATTCATGTTTTTAATGTAAGATTTGTAATAAATAAAAAACAATGAGAGCGGTATTTCACAAGATAGATACAACAGAGCTATAGATTTTAATACTGCATTCATTCAGTCCAACATAAGCTATCGGCCGGTAATAACTACAATTAATTGAAACTTTGTAAGTAATAAAAAAGAAATAATCATAAAAACCATTAACACGTGTGCGCCTCAATAATCGATGAGTCCGTAAATTAATACTTTCTTGCTTCTTTTTTAAAGTTTGTTAATTCAAGGCAGTGGCTATTGAGGAATGCTGAGCGCCACCCTTAAAAAGCCTAATTTAATTTAACAGGTAGGCAGCGTTCTTTAATCATAGGCTTACCACTAAATTATACAGTGTAGTAATAGCTGCAGAGCAATCAGCAATACTTCATTTTTGCTACTGTTTTTTTGTATCTACAAAAACTAATTCACCCACCCCCGAACGTGGGTTCGCTACTCCTTCCGTTTAGCGAGTGGTTTTTAGGATATTCGAAAGGAAATCATTTGTTTGTTACGACTTCAAATTCGGTAAGATTTAATTTAAGTTTCACTATCTGGACACGCGTAAAAATTTTGGCGTGTCCAGATGACGAAATAATAATAGAAACTAATTTTGAGTTTCACCAACTGGACACACGTGTGTCCAGTCTCTTGTGTCCAGTTGGTGACTAACCCAAAATAATGAAATAGTAAGATCTCAATACTTCTTTTCATCAATTATTCTTAACGACGAGCTCACTTCCGATTGAACCTTCGATGCAACTTAGCATTTTTCTCATTGCAAACCAGATCATAAACGAGAATTATTAATCCTAAATAAACACTAGATACCTGCCTCGACTTAGTGGCGGTACTTTCATACGACCCTAAAAGCTTCGTTTGACGTTTTAAGATGATGTTGTTGATGTTGTCTATGAACAATCTACTTGCCCTAGTGGCTTGCCCCTAGGCACGCCACCACCTACCTATACCATCACTATCACAATGAAATTCCACTAACCACAATGGTCAACTTCGATCTTCCTAGATTGCCTAACAAAAATAACTTTTATCTTTTTACAAAAATTATAGAGCGCTAGATCAGAGTGTACGATGAGATTGGACGCGTCATTAAAAACGAATGACGGTGCACCTCTTGAATATTATTATAAAACATGAGAGTTATGATCTGGGAGCAGTCCTGGAGGCACGTAATACACACAGTGATTTTCACCCTCACACGCCGCGCCCGTCAGCACACGTCCCGGCAAAATTACAGGGGGCAAAACTTAGCACTCGTTAGGTGTCAAAATTGCCTTAATTCGAAAACGCGGTGTGTGCCCCGCCTTACGCAAAGCTACGCCGACTTTTTGCCCGTTCCGAAAACTTCAAACTCAATTTTTTTTAATGATTTGTGGCCGCAACCGATATACCAAAATTGGATGATCGGAAACGAAATCGATCGATCGTGTGAAAATAATGTTTTGTTCAACCCTTATAGATTAGTGTAAAAAGTTTACCGCTATCATTTTTATTTAACTCGTTCATTCGCAATTGAAGTATACCGTCGGACTCGAACTGTTAGTGTTTGATAAACTAGTACATTTGATAATAATACCAACTTTAGATAAGTATGCTAAGTAGCTAAGTAGTTTCACATCTAACATATCTCTAAGTGCTCAATGTTTACAGCATCATAATCTATCAATAGACAATAAAAGTATCGTTTATCTTCCGCTCAATGGATTTACTCTTGCTTTCTTTGTTCATCGTATCATGACTAGCTTTTTGAATTGTTTCAAACATTAAATGCTACTCGATTACATTCAAAATATTTACTTTCAATTACGAAAGAATGATGTTGCATGATCGTAGTCAATGTGTCGTAATCGTTCGGTGATCGTATTCGTCGATTAAAATATTATTTACATACAGTAATGTAATTCATACTTTCTAAGAAAAAAGCTTTCGATGTAAATTTTGTTACAGTTATATTTTGTCAGCGTCAATAACTTGAAAATTTGCATTTATTCTGATATTTACTTAAGTTTTTATTTATTTATTGACCTTCGTAGACACAATATTTAGTCATTTGACGAATAAAAACGAAAACTAAAAAAAATAGGAACTACACTTATTTGTTTTCTATATCTAAAGTATAACATTAACTAAACTTAATTCACGACTTAAACTAAACTTACATTTTCAAAAAAAAAAAATTTTACTTGTTGGTCCTATCAGCTACCAGGTCAGGCTGTCTTGTGACATAGGCCTCCTCAAGTTCCCTCCACATTTGTCGATCCCTTGCTATTATCCTCCAGCCCTTAGGCAGATCATCCTCCCATCTTTTTAATTGCCTTCCTCTACGTCCCTCTCCGTCCCTTGGGTACCATTCTGTAACTTTTTTAGTCCACTTTTCACTGTCACAAAAAGAAAAGTGGACTAAGTTTACTTACTTACCCTAAAAACCTCGTTGCAATTTTACGATTATTATCAGAATCATCTCCCTGCCCTTGTCCTTGGGGTCGGCGCAATATATTTTCTTCTTCCATTCTCCCCATCAGACGTCACGGCTTCATTTACTCTTTCATGTCATTCCTCACTCAATTTATCCATCTTTTCTTCGGTCTTCCTCTCCCTCTTCCTCGATCAACAATCCTTGTAATCCTACGATATTATTTAAAAATAAAGTATAACATAATCCCAAACTCTAAATAGCTGGTCAAAGTTCTATGATAATTTTAACACCATTGTGATTCGATTAGTCTCGCTCTGATATCAAATAGACAGCTTTGATTTCGGACAATCGATCTTAAATGCCATAATTCAGATCAATCGTTATAAAAGCCACGTAATTGGCTAACAATCACTCGATATTTCATATTATTCGTTTGATATTTCTTCATCAAATGGTATAGGAATGGTAAATCTTAGAAGTGGACTTTGTTCTGATGATAGTTCACAGACATTCCGGTGCATGTCGTTTGTAGTATGTTAGGTTTTTTAGAATATTCATCCAAAATATTGTTGCAGTAGCATGTTTAGGGTTGCACATTTCACGTCGGCTATTTCACGCCGAATTACTTGCTGGAAGCGTAATAAACACAATATATCATCTACCATGATGTTTATTGATACACAAAATTAGTTACATGTATTCAGCGGTCAACCAGACGTGAAATTGGGAGTGTTTGTAGTGCGTCGGCGCAGACAAGTGTGGCGACAACAACTTCGCCACGTTTTGTTGTCGGCTACGGCGAATTGTGCAAAAAGGGTTCTACCTGCAACGTACAGCCGTGGTCAAAAGTTTGCGTAAAAGGTTCAGCTTCATCACAATGAATTGGTGAAACTTTTTGGGTACTCTGGCCCCATGTCGTCGCGCTGCATTACACAATATTCACAATAGAACCCTTCGTTCAATCTACTTAAGGACCTTTGGATTTTTTTAACGTGTTTAATTTCGTTGTGCGTCGAAGTCAACAAGATGGACTTAAGGGGTTCTCGGCAAACTGCTAAACAATGGTTGCGTCACGGTCAATAGAACACGGACTAACACGGTGCGTTTTTGTGCACATTTTTTTCCAAGAGCTTTCGAACTTGACTGTTATAGCTTTAGTAGTTCTAATTTAAACGGCGCCGCAAGGATTTAAGATTTTCTTAAACCGATTATCTGTTAAAGTGAGCTTATTCTCTACAATCGCATTACTGGGTTTGTGCAAAATTCTTCTAATTTAATTTAAGCTCAGATACCCACTTAATATTTTGAATAGACTAACAACACACACTTGAAGATTCCTTCCTGCTTAAATCCTTTAAGTTGTACACATCAAATATTCGAGATAGTAAGTAGTTAGATACTTTTTTCGTAGAACCCACTATCAATCCAAAATCTAATAATCATCTTCCGGTAGGCAAAATATTAAAACATAAAGAAGTGTGAAATTGATGAATAGATGTTTTTTTGCACAAGCAACTGTTTTCTATTTTAACGCCTATTGTGGGGAACTGATTCTTGTAATAGATTAATTATCGCAGACACTCTCCTCATTTCGATCATAAAAGATAAAAGTAAAGAAGCCCATTGTTATGATCCAGATTTTATTGAATTAATTTATATCGAGAGAAGAAAAAACTTAAAATTGTGAAGTTCTCTTAGTTGGTTGGCATATTTGGTTAGAAGTTAGGTACAACAGTGACAGCATGTAACTCGGTACAATGTTTTATTTTCACAAAATCTATTCTATAGGTACACGGCATATATTTTCTGAACGGCAGTTAGTGCTGGTGTCGACAATGTTTCTAATAATTCACAACTAATAATAAGGAGACACTTTTACGCAGAAGCACTTACAGAATACAAGGAACACGCTTCCAAAATGTTTCAATCATAACAATACATGGTGACATAAACTTAAGTAATTATAAATCACCCTAATAAATTGTCAACTTCACAATTTCAGCAATTTCGTGTCACCCACCACTTGTGGGACAATAAAATGCCATCACAATCGCTCACGCCCAAAACTCGTGCCATTTAGAAAGATTTATATCCTAGCACAATGAATATCGTAAATTCGTAACAAATTCCCGGAGAAGGAAATATATGGCGTACCAATTATTCAGAGACCAACCAACCGGAAGTTTTCAAGTATTTTTATCGGATCTTTTGAACACGGTGGTGATTTTAAACAAATATGAAACTACGAACCGACGCCTAAGCTGAGAAGAATAGAGGATTACAACGAAATCCTGTTTTTGTTTGTTTTCTTTGGTGTAAGTCTTTTGTATCTGAGGCGGCGGACGAACTAATGTATTGGAATAGAAATATGCAGGCAATTTAATATCAGACCTTTGGAGGAAATAGTATTATGTAGATTTGAAGCAAAATATGTATCGGTAATAAACCGTAGCGTTGGAACTATTTTTGGTACGAATTAGCTTATAGTAATAAGAATTTGAATACCTATAATAACCCTTAAAGAATTCAAGAGTGATTCAACCACTGACACTGAACCAGAAATGTAAACAAACATACACGCAGACCACAATTCGCGCCATAATTTAACTTGTCCAGATAAAATACGAAGGACACGTTTAAAAACATAGCGGGATAAACTCATTTTTTCATGTTTACAACGTTGGACAACTTAATTGGCAAAACCAGACACAAGCTTTAGAAAACAAGAATAGATTCTTATCTAACAATATATGACAGGTCCAAGAACAACAGACCCAAAAAACGGTCCACCGAAATTAGTTGACAGAATGTAACACCTTCACCGATTGGACGTATCGACAGACAGTTCATTTGTCAATATCCTTCACGAGACATAATTAAACTGTAAGATAGAAGCTAAAAGCATCGGCTTCTGTATCTACGACCAGGCGTCACAGTTATCGAAATTAATTCTATGAATGATTGCCATTGGTATACGTGAGAAAAGATAACAGAAGTCATTTCGAACTACTTATAAGTGCACCTTACACGGCTTAGGCGAGATCTAGCAGTAGGAATACCACGTTTAGTATAATTTCTTTCTCAAATCTAAAGTGCCGATATTTTTTACGACCCGCGATATCGGATTTAGTTTTTACAAAAAAAGCGGCATTTACTTAACGGGCTAAATAATTTCTCTATCGAAAACACGTTAAGTAACGTCTACATTTTGATCAAACAACTTCATTTAATTGGTCTCCTCTAGGAAATCTCATATTCAATTAATAAGATGATGGTAATTGGATCAACAAGAGTCGGGAACCTTTGGTGCTGATGGATGGTATCAATTTTCGTACCGGTCCCCACGTCCCTAGTAATTAGTTATCATAGTAATATTCTCGGCGTCTCATTCCCGAAGTACTTTAAGTAATCGTATTTTGTTAGTTATTTGTTTATTAATTAGTGTTATTTAAAACTTGTTGGTAGCGAGTTGTGACCCAAGTGTTTGTTAATAACAAGTTGCCTACGTTGTTTGCTTCGTAATTCTGGTTAAATTTATTCTTAAAAAACAACTTCCTAAGATCGTCAACTTTTTCAGTAAATTACCATATTTTAAACTTTAATATTATTAACTCAGTAGAAGTTTATAATTTTACTATCTTCCCCATAAACTATCGTGTTTATACAGTACAGTTACTGCTTGAATGCAAACTGGCAGAACCTACAAACGCAAACCGTTAAGCCTGTGGTCAGATAAAGCTACAATCGACCGGATTTCCACCTGACCGATACTTGCTCCGCTAAATTATGCCTAAACCATTGTCCAAACGGACGTCTTTTGCAGCCACATCAAAGAGCCACCGACAATGTACGGGGCCTTAGCGTCGCCGGTGCAAAGACGCGTGCCTCTAATCTCTATTGATATAACGGAACTAAAGAAACTTTGTATGAACACCGTACGCGTTTTTTACCACGCTTTTTTTCAAGCCATCCCCATAAAACGATAGACCGCTACTTTTTGTGCACTTATTGATATGAGAGAGAACGGTACTGCACTTTGCCGTTATGATAAACAAAAAATCGAATATCAAAGTGTTACAGTTTCGAGGGACTTATTATAACTGTATCGCAGCCCCCGCGCACTTCCGAGGTTCCTCACTGCACTACCTACTCCACTTCAAGGTGGAAGGAAGCAATACATTATTTTTACAACGATCGACATTATGTTATTGAATTACTTTTGAAATTGATTTGGTGCCTTCAGTTATGTTTGCAGAACGTTTGCATCTGCTCGGGGCAATGCGTTTGGTTTTTTGTTCAACAGACATTGTCGAGAGTGCCTAGATGTGGGCGCTTAATTACGGATCACGTTCGTAAAGATAATGTAATATAATCCTCGTTGCGAACAATCAGAGTAAGCAAGGTGGCGTCAGAAGAATTAATTCAGAAATGCGATATATTCTATTGAATAAGTCCAGGTGATTATTTGGCACGCTCCTTGGTAACCTACATCTTATCGATCAGTAGCACCTTGTGTTTAAAGATAGTGCGTTAGATACCTTCCGTTATAATGTAGATCAATACGAGCGCCGATATATACGGCAGATGTGGAAGGGTTATTGTATACACCATTTATTATTGTTATGATTTCTATAGAAACTTTGACAAGGTGTACTCGAGATTTTGGCATGTGCTATTCCTTTTGGTAACATATTGCTATTGATTCATTCTATCTTTTTTTTGAAAGATTCAAATCAATATGTGTTTCTATTTTTACACTGACGAGTCGTAACTTGTTTATCTGAAAATCTAGAGTAATTATTTAGATACTGAGCTATTTTTAGTTAATTCCCGCGACTTGGCTTGCCTATATTTATGAGGACATCCTGTAAATATAACGACGGTCGTTTTGCAAAGTTCTACTTAAGAGACGCGAACTTATAATCTAGTTCTAAACCGTGCACTTGATGAATATAGAAGCAAATTTCGCATCTTTTTTTTTTTTTTTTTTTTTTTTTTTTTTTTTTATCGATGGGAAATCATCAAATGACCCCTCCCGCTCTGGGCTGAGCAGGAGGGAGTGTCAGACTTGTACTGACTAAAACCCATCCATGTTCCTTCCTTTGCCCTTTGTGTTCCAGGGCCGCGGTATCTCTTTCGAACAGTCCCGCAACCCTGGCAGGCGTCGGCCCTTACGGACCCCTTCCTGTTTGCTGACTCTCCTTGAGGCGCGCGTGGAACACGAACGCGCCGTCGACACGGCCTGTCGTCATAAGACGGACGGACGGCGAGCTAGCCCATAGCTCACCGTCCACAGGCCCGCGTCTACGGTGGCCGGGGGCCACCACGTGGCCCCCGACGCCCGGTGCGTCTCCCGCGGCGGCTGGGACGTGAGGTTCTCTCCCTCTCACGTCCCGCCACCTCCTTCGCTAGCATGACTGCTTCGCAGAAGGAGGTGACGGCGTCCCATTCCGTCTCGCTCCGGACCATGGATTGAACCAGGGCCGGACGCGAGAGGTCGCCGCCGCCGATCGCCGCTACGAGGACACGGCGTTGCTCCGCCCAAGCGGAGCAGACCTGCACAGTGTGCTCCACCGTGTCCTCCGGTCGATCCTCGCAGTGGTGACACCCGGGCGTTTCCTCCCGCCCGATTAGGTGCAGGAACCTCCCGAAACAACCATGTCCGGTGAGGACCTGCGTCAGGCGGAAGGTGAGGGCGCCGTGGCGCCTCTCCAGCCACTCCTCAAAGAGGGGACTTACCGCCATTATAGTGGCGTGCCCTGCACGGGGTTGCGACAGTCGCTCTCTCCATGTCGCCATGAGATCACGCCGGAAGTCTGTCCGCTGAGCGACAATTTGCCGCGGCAGCGGAGTTTCCCCCCGGCGTAGTGCCTCCACGCGCCACTCGTGCAGGCGCGCGAGGACTATCGCCTCCAGATCCCATGGCGGCAATCCGGCAAGGAGGCTCGCCGCCTCGCCGGAGATCGTGCGGTACCCCCGGATTAGCCTTACGGCTACCACCCTTTGGGGCGCGTTCAGATAATGGGCGGCTCGCCGCCTCAAAGAACGCGCCCACACCGGGGCCCCGTAAAGGGCCATGGACCGCACGACCCCCGCGTAGAGCCTCCGGCAGGAGGCGTTTGGACCCCCCAGGTTGGGCAAGAGCCGCCTGAAGGCAGCCCCGGCCCGTTCCAGTTTGGGGGCCAAACGTCGGAAATGCTCCACGAAGTTCCACCGGCTGTCGAGGACGAGACCTAAGTACTTCAACGTCGGCTCGACGCCGATGGAAACCCCTCCTACCGTCAGCATGGATCCCGACGGTGGCGCATTCCGAGGCCCATGAAAGCACATGGCCTCGGACTTGTGCAATGCCACCTCGAGACCCAATTGCCGGATCCTCTCCGCGACTATCGCAACCCCGCGAGTCATCAGCTCGGCCGCCGCCTCGTGCGACCTCCCTTGCGCCAGCACCAGCGTGTCGTCAGCGTAGCAAACTACGCTGACGCCGTCAGGGAGGTCGGCGCGCAGCACCCAGTCGTAACCGATGTTCCACAAGGGCGGCCCCAGAACCGATCCCTGTGGAACACCGCACGACATCTCTCGCCGGTTCCACTCTCCGCTGCAACCAGGGTAGATGACGTACCTGTCCGTCAGGTAGTCCCCGACCACACGACGAAGGTAGGTCGGCACCCGGTGATACCGGAGTGCCTCCCTAATGCAGCTCCAGGGCATGGAGTTGAAGGCGTTGGCGATGTCGAGAGACACCGCCAAGACCACCCCACCCCGGGACACCGCATCCCCCGTCGTGAGGGCTCTCACGCGCATGATGGCGTCCACCGTCGAGCGCCCCCTGCGGAAACCAAACTGGTGTTCCGCAAGATCCGGCCCAATCCCCGCCAGGTGCCCGGCGAGGCGGTTGGCAATTACTCTTTCGAAGAGTTTGCCCACCTCGTCGAGCAACACAATGGGCCGGAATGCGGACGGAGAGTCCGCAGGGCGCCCCGGCTTCCGGATGAGGACCAGCTTCCCCGTCTTCCAACGAAGCGGGAACTGGCCTCTCTCCAAGCATGCGCTTAGGAGCCCCTCCAGTCGGGGCCCGAGAGCCTGCAAGGCCAGGACCCAGGCTTTGCCAGGTAAGCCGTCGGGTCCTGGGGCGGCAGTTTTGGCCTTAAGCCTGCCTACCGCCACTCTCAGGTCTACCCCAGTCACCTCTGGAATGTCGTCATCGTCCTCAGTGTGGTCCGCTTCCGGCACCGCAAGTGGCGGAGCCATGGGCGGGGGAGGATGTTCCCCTCGCGAAGGGAACAGAGCGCTCACCACGTCCTCCACGAGCTCAGGCCGGAGACTCTGCGTCAGCGGAGGGGCCCTGGTGCGGAGTTTATCCCGCACCATCTTATAAGGGCGCCCCCACGGATCTCTGTCGAGAGTCTCCAGCATCTCCTCGCGGGCCACATCCTTGGCCCGCAGGACAGCCTCTTGGAGGGCGGTCTTCGCCACTCTGTATCCCTCATACAGCTCCGCCTCAATGGCTGCCGCATTCGGAGGGCGAATGCGGAGCCTGCGATGCCTGGCGTACAGGTGTCGTGCGGCGACGCACGCCTCGCGCAGAGACGTCAGCTCTCGCGACCACCAGTACACCTGACGCCGGGCGCTTTCAGACCGAACCCGGGGCATTGCCACGTCACATATATCGGACATGGCCTCCTGGAACCAACCCGCCTCATTGTTCACGTCGGCAGGCCTGACCGGTGATGTCACCCAGGCCTGCACGATCGAGGCTTCCAGGAGGAGCTCCCGGTCCAGCTGCTTCAGCGCCCATCGCGGACCACTCGGGGTCTGTAGGACCGGCGCGCTTGGGGTCTGGGCGGAGACGTCGAACCGGATATACCGGTGGTCGGAATAGGTCTCCACCCCCTCCATGACGCGCCAGTCAACGACACGCGGTGACAGAGCGGGGCTAGCGAACGTGATGTCCACCACCGACTCGCCCCGCATCCGCACACACGTTGGGACAGAACCCCTGTTAAGGACGACCAGGCCTGCCTCCAGAGCCCAGTCTTCCACCATCCTGCCCCGCACGTCTGTGCAACGAGAACCCCAAGCCAAGTTCTTGGCATTGAAGTCCCCGAGCACAAGCACGGGGAGGGAATGGCTTCCGATGACGACACTCAACTCCCTGAGGGAGTTGTGGAACTCGGCGAGAG
The DNA here is from genome assembly GCA_947578425.1 of Eugnorisma glareosa. NCBI lineage: Eukaryota > Metazoa > Arthropoda > Insecta > Lepidoptera > Noctuidae > Eugnorisma > Eugnorisma glareosa. The sequence goes on along the minus strand of OX387970.1, from coordinate 14,063,203 downwards.
TATGGCTCGGGGAGAAGTAGACACCCGCTACAACGATCTTCCCGAACCGTGCTGCTACGCACCCCTGACCCTTCCTGACACTTTCATGGGTCGGGGTACCGGCGGCGGCCGACGAAATTATGGCCACTGAGCCACTAAGGTCCTCCACCCAGTCGTCCCTGGGCGGGACAAAGTAGGGCTCAGCGACCACGGCGACATTAATCGACCACTGCGCCATGCTCTGGAGCAACAGATCCTGAGCGCAGGCGCAGTGGTTGATGTTCGCCTGGAGGAGCCGTAATGGGGCCGTTATTGACACTCCATTACGGTCTCCTCTCGGGCCCCCTGTGAGGGCCCCGCTGCGGAAGGAGCAGCGACGGCGGTGGTGGCGGCAGCGGCGGTGACAGTGGCGGCGGCTGAGGCGGTGGCGACGGTGGCGGTGGCGGCGGGGGGCCTTCCCTTGCCTCTGGAGGCCTTGGTGGGAGGAACGCAGGCCTTGCTCCCAGCCCGGTGATCGGCCGGCTTGCCAGCCGCCGCACATGCAGCGCAGTGCGGCGTCCCGCAGCAAGTCGCGGACACGTGACCGGGCTGACTGCAGCGGAAACAGAGGCCGCTGCGATCAACCTCCGAGGCGCATCGCACTGACACGTGGTGTCCCACGTGGCAGCGATAGCACCTCAGAGGTCTGGGCTCCAGCAGCTTCACCTGCGCTGAGACCCAGCCCACCAGTAGCCTTCGGCCCTCCACGATGGTCTTTGCCGCCGTCACAGGGCAGCTAACCATAGCGGTTCGCATACCCGACGGGTCCGGACGAAGGGCGCCTGCCCTGACCTGCTCCGCAGAGCACCCTCCAGACCTGGCGACGGCGGCCACCACCTCCTCCTCGGTCACCGAGTCGTCCAGGCCCAGGATGCGCAGGTCTGCGCATCTAACGGGCCTGGACACTCGGGCCTCGTCCGCGTTTAGGGACGCCCTGAGCTTCTCAGCCAGAGCATCAGCGGACGAGCCACTGGCTTCGCCGGGGATCTCCAACATTCTAGCCCCCGTTGCGGTGACTCGAAGTCGGAGGCCCCCGGTGATTCCGAGCTCCCCGAGGTTTACCGCCTCTTTAGCCTGCGCCAGCAAGTCGCGGTAGGACACACCCCGCTTCTCCGCATCCGGCTGTAGTGTTATCACTACAGCTGCGGTTCTCGGGGCGCGGAGCCTAGCCGCGACCTTTCGCGCCCTGTGCTGGCGCTGCCGCTCCTGATTGCGGGCCTTTTTGCGGGCCTTTCGCCCCCTCTGTTTCTCCCCGACCACCTGCCATCCGGCTTCGGCCGAGGGAGGTATAGGGAGCTGGGGGGGCGGCGGCGGCGGCGGCTGACGTGCCGCAGGCGCTGGCCCACTCGCCGCTGGCACTGGCGCCGGCACAGTACCCGCCTGTGCAGCCGCCTTGCCCTTCTTTTTGCCCCCCTTTTTAGTCGGCGCCGGTTTCGCCGGAGCCGGCTTTTCGGGGGGGGGCACCACAGCCCTGCCGGAGGGCCGACCGGACGGCCTCGGTCCGGGCGCGGCAGCCGCAGCAGCCGCGTACGACACCGCACCCGGGCCCGGGCTCGCAGCCACCCTGCCCGCACCCAGAGAGGGGCGCAAAACAATTCCCTCCAGGACGGAGAACCGCGCCTGGAAGGAAGCCAACTCCTGCCGAACCAGGTTCAGGACCTGGTTCTCCACCGGCACCGGTTGGCTTTGCCGCTGCTGCTGCTGCTGCTGCTGCTGCTTGCCCGCCTTTTGAGCCACCACGCGGGTGCTAGGCTCAAGCAGACGTGCCAGGTCTGCCTGGAGCTTCGCGTTCTCCTGTTGGAGACGCTCCGTGGCGGCCGTCAGGCGGGCTACCTCCTCCCGCAGCTTGGCCACTTCGTCTCCCTCTGATGAAGGGGGAGGAGGCCCAGCAAAGTTGGCCTCTGCTGCCGCCATGATGGAGGCAGAAGCCGCGGGTATGGCCCTGAGTTTTGATGAAGTCTTCATCTTCAGGGCCACTCCCCTTATCGCGGCCTCTACCTCCTTCGCGAACCTGGCCTTACGCTCCACCTCGGAGCTGCCAGGTGCGCCTGCCTCGTCGGCAGACGGAGGGGCAGTATTGCCCGGAGGGCGCCCCTCCTCGGCAAGCTTTGCCGACCCATCTGACCTCCCAGAGGGAGCAAGCCCCCTACCCTTGCCCCGGATCCCGCCACGCTTGTTGGTGGGGATCTTTCGGGCCGAGGCCTCCTCCTCTCCAGATGACGACCCCCGGTCGCCATCCCGCCGGGACCGCTTGCGGAAGAACTTAATGTTCTCCACAGCAGTCCCGGCCCCCACGCGCCGGGAGCTCTCTGAGCCTCCCGCGCTCACATCGCTGGATGCGACGTCGGACTCCGACGGCGCATCCCTCCTCTCCTCTTCCTTGCCGTTTCCGGCGGTGTTGGTTTTTTTAATAGTATTATCCATTTTGAACCCACGAGAATGGGGGAAATAAAAGTCCATCTGGGCAGAGACCCCTGTACCCAGATAAGCAGATTTTAATATTTATTACTCGCCAGGGGGCCTGCAGTTACCCTGGCGAGGGTGAGCACTAGCGACTGATTTGTTCCATGGGAACACCCGTCAGCCATACATCCCCTCGCGGTGCGTCGCCACTTGGGATTCGGGGTAACTTTTTATAGAGGTTTTCTACCTCGCGGTCCGGGCGGTTAAGCCAAGACCCTCGGTCCCTATCGAAGTCGCGAGACGTGATCCACGGCACTTCGACGGTGGGATTACGATATCGACGGTGACAGAGGAGGACGCATCCTTCTCTGTCTGCTCGGAGGCAGGGTAAGTGCACACCGAGCCCGCCCTTACTCCTCTGCTATGCCCTCTGCTTTTCAGAGGGTCACGCAGAGGAACGCACCTTTGGTCCAGAATGGACCCCACCCATGTCAGAATAATTAGCCGCGGCAGTAACACTCCCCGAGGGATAAGAGAAAATTCTCATTTCCCCTCATTCCCCGGGGAAGGATACCGCCGCGTCCAGGGTGCACCGGCCCAGCAACTGCTCTTCCCTGCAGACGAATCTAGAGGGACCAGCAGCCGCCAGGCACACGTGGAGGACTTCTGACATCGCACCCCAAATTTCGCATCTTTAAGTCGCGTTATAGCAACCGTGCGCATGCGACGTCGGCGAATGTTCAAAGGCTTGGACGCCGACAGATGACGTATCGCTTGCACAATACGATAACATGAAAGGGTGGAGTGCATAGCGATGCAACTCATAGGGGTACTCTACTCGCTGTAACCTAACACTTCGAATTTTGCACGGTGAGCACGTGTGCAAAGTGTGCAAATCAAAATGTGTACTATTGTGATAGAGATGATAGATGGAGGACGTAAATGTTGATTAATTGTTATGTGGGTTTAGAATTGGTGTCCCAATTTTAAAAGCATTTTACCGTCGCGTCGTTTTGATTAAGATATAGGATAGAACGTAGCGTAACATTATGAAGCAGAATTTTTTTGATGTGACGACACAATTTGTAATATTTACTCATACGTAGACAAAGAAACTTATTCTAATGGGTCTCGTAAAATATAAAATACCTGCAAAAAGAAGTAGACAAAGCAGTGTGTAGAAAAGAATGTAAACAATAGTTCGTGCTACAGCGCAGATTCTGTGCGGGAATAAACGCTGGAAAAAACTGACCTAAGTAAATATTGCAGTTTGCCCACTGGCGCCTGTAACTTGATAGTGTTTAAACAACATAACAGAACCTATTATTTTGTATGTATTATGTTAACATTTCATTTCACACAGACTTCAGTTCACTCTACTACATCATTCAGTTTCATTTTAATCAAATCCTTATAACAAGCGCTAAGAAAATATTAAAAATAAATTATTAAGAAGTATTAGGTACCATTTTTGATGAAAAAATCTACCCAAAAAGTTCAAGTAAAAAAAAATGGAAACTTCTAGTTAGACTATCGATCCATCTGCTATGCGTGCCCTATTTGTAATACTACCCTTAAAATCTTAATCAGAGTAAGTAACGCCAGCACATTAATCACTGGAAACCAGAATGAACACCGCTTCCGGACATCTACAAATAAAATCAACAACATGAAAAAATATCGACCCCTCAAGAAGCACTATAATTTTTATTCCGCATAGTTTCTTATTTCAACATTTGTGACACACGGAAATGCTAGTTGTACGACAAATTATAGAAAAAGAACGCAACAAAAAAAAGTTTGAATGCTTTGTAAGGATTCTTGAACTAAGCAGTAATTATAAATTACTGTTTTCGTAGCACTCGCTACGAAGACGAAAAAAAGTCGTAGCAAATAGCTACGGTGCTACGACCAGTTCGATAATTCGTAAATTAGATTTGTTGTCATTATTTAGCGGCTTCTACTTCGAAAATGTGGTTAAATGTGAATGTTCTCTACTGCATAAAGCCGTGTGTATGCCAAATAAAACGCAACCTGATCAAAGCATTGGAGATGGACGCATCGGTAACACAGAGCAGGTACAAATTACTGTGGCAGGGTTCGATCACGAGATGGTGGTCGCTGATAAAGACTACACCATCACTATAAAGACATAATTTAGTCAGCGTCGAACAAAAAGTATAACGGACAGACAGACAGAACTAGATGAACGATGTCGCTTTCGCGTTTTAATTAACGATAACATGTTGCGATTGAAACGTCGTGCTGCTGAAAAATGTACGTGATTAGTTTTATTGTGGTGTTTGAGCGGTGAGGTTCATGTGTTGCGTTCTGATGTGTTGATGTGCGTTCAGTCTTGTGAAGCGATTAGGGTTTACTAGTTCGAATTTTGAAATAAGATCTGGTTTGGAAAGTCGCCATGTACGGTTCGAATAAATGTTCGTTATTTAACAGAAAAAATAGTTTAGAACTACAGAAAACTTAAATTAACATGTCAAATTCTATATTGTAACTAATTTAACATTAAATAAATTCATCATGAATGCCTTGTTGGCCAAATGGTCGGGCAAAGTGTTATTGGGTTTTTGATGAGGTTTTTCTCAGTAGCAGCCATGGAGCCCGGATTTGTGCCCGGTTGATGGCAATAGGCTCGCCCTCTATTACATGGGACTTGTAATATCAGGATACCTCTGCCTAGCCCTTCGGAGAGTATAGGCGTTACATTGTCCTACAATTTTACACCATCCTTCATATTAGTTTTTAAACGGTCATGGTCACTAACATTACCATCAACACTAGAAACGTGATATTAACCATGTTTACTGTTCATTTTGAGTTCCCGATATTTCGGCGCTGTAGCAAGCACCAGGGGCCTTAGTCTGCTATTGCAATAGTGTCAGAATGGTCTATCATTGAAATAAAGCCCCGCGCAGACGAATTACCCTTTGTACGCACGTCAAACGAGTTTCGAACGCGCTTCAATACGCCGTGGGCTAGGGGCCTTATTAAATCAATGATAGACCATTCTGACACTATTGCAATAGCAGACTAAGGCCCCTGGATCACGGATAAACAAACAACATGGTAAATTACCCGTTTCTAGTGTTAATCATAACCATCCTTCATAACTAACCCAGTTAAGTTTGTACGGTAGTGCAGAAACGATTTTTTATATTTTTCAAGTTACACCTTCCATAAAATTGGTGCAGAATAGACCCAAATTTATCTTTTCCATCATCAAAACTGAAATGCAAACTGTCGGCACAAGTAAAAGGGCTCATATTCAATTTTAGTAATACATAATACAGAGGTAATGAAGCGTCGCAACTTCCTGTGCGAAACGACAGCTCAATCGTTTCGCACAGGAATTCGCTACCCGGATATGTCTTTATGCGAACGCGAAAGGGTGAGTCGGGAAGCTTAGATCCTCAAGCATAGTTATTTCACGCTTACATGGTACCCTTTGAATACTGCACTTTCTCCCGCGGCACTTTATTCCTTGAGGAAATCGATTTGCAATCACAATTGAGTCTTGTTAATTGATTAGTTATATGAGTATTGGTATTGCAGTCGTGTTTCCGTTTTGAAATTGATCATTTAATTGAAGAAATGTCAACTCTTTTGGATTTCCAAAGTTATTTAAAAACGGAGTCTATTATACCCCATGCTGATTAAGTAATCATAAAATGACATTATAAAAATTCAACTCTCTTTGGCAAACAGCCGACTGAATATACCTACCTACTTTTTACACCGAGATAAACAATAAAAATATACCTAAACCGACTTTAACAACTTAATATCGTAAATCACCGACTTACGACCTGAAGTCAGCTAGCCAGCGCAGCTAGCGGGTTCTCTGCCCACCCATAGGTGTGGACAGTCGCGGTCAAAGGGTCGCGATCAAGCACTAAATCAATAAGACGTGTTATTTGTTCAACAGGCTTTGATACCACCGCGATGCGCCTGCGCCTCATAATTTATGTGGATATATGGGAATTGAAACACATTAGTGTTTTGTTTGTTTAACTAATTTTTCGGAGATAAGTTTGGAAATTTGGTCAATACTTTAATTTTTGGTATGAGAAATTAGTCCTTCGACAACTTAATTATCCTTAATGTCGCATTGGTTGGTGACCATTATTATTTATAATTTAGGTACGGCGCAATTGCTGTTTCTGGTAGAGCAAATGTTAAGCGTATGTCAATCCTGATACTGTCTTTAAACTGACAAACATACAGTATTAAAACGCTGTTCCCATTCATCAATTTGCATTTGTCGGCTCCCATTCGTAGTTAATAGATCTCAACGAAAACATTTCAAAACATTAGTACAACTAAATAAATCCACAATGCTCCTAGTGTAGTAAGTACAAATCGTTCAATAAAACATCGACTAGCAAAACTCGCCTTAACGCAGTTGAAATAAATAAATAATTCGTCTGTATCAATTGGAAAAGGAACATTCTCCCATCGAGGACGGCTCTTGTAAATCTTTGATAGCAATCTTGATGTACGAACGGATGCAAAACGGGATCGTCTCGGGTCCGAAGCGGTTTGATTTAAGGAAATACATCCCTGACGAAACACAGTAAGTATCGTATGTAACATCGAATAATATCCAATCGCTTTGCATATCCAATTGCAATCTCAATTGTTTAGTTCAATCACTCGACCGATATGTAGATTTAACGGAATGCATCGAATTTAAGCGATAGCTCTCTAAAGCTGTACCGTTGCCAATCTTTTATGTAAAACATCGGCAAAATGTTCAAAGGTTTATTGAAAGTCTGCAGTCATGTCTGAGGCTATTGCTGCCTGGTCCTCTTGACAGGAACATCACGTAAATCATTTCTGATTAATTGGATTTATTCGATCACGGAAATTACATAAAGTAAACAAAAACAGCCATTAAATCATAACACAAACTTCTATAAATTAATCTAATTTAGTTTATTTAAACACCCAGGGCGAATATTTATCAAATCTGAGCTATCGGGCCATAAATAAGACTGCACGCGGTTTCGGAATGTGTGATAAAATTTATAGCGGGACTTTAAGAATCGGAGCTCTATCCCACCGGGATACTCACAACTATTGTAATCTGATCATGCAAATTTGTAACCCCTTTTTTACTCGCGCAGTCGGCACACGACCAACACTCCGTGTGTACCTGTTTGTGGTAGATAAGGACATTTTGTGTGGCTTTAAAACAAATATATAGGACGTTCCTGAAAATATAGTTCTTTGGATGAACAGTTTCCTAAAATAGAAACGAAAATACTTTTTTTTTGTCAATATACAGGGTGTAAATGGATCGTTCATGAAACCGTTAACAGAGCATTCTGTACATCAAACTAAGTAAGTCTACGCAAAAAATATTGCTGGGAAACAATTTTTTTTGGACTGAAAAATAATGTTTTACGGTAGGACTCAATGTAACGCAATTTGAATAGAGAACAGGAGTCATGGAGGTATTAAAAGTAAAGTTACAACATACACTTGTGTTTAAAACAAAACCTTGTGAAAAGGTTGGATCTTTGACCCCAATATCTCCGTAACTAGAAGGTTCCCAGGTATGGTCTAGAACAAAAAAAAATGATCGCAAGGACGGTGAGAACAAGTGCCTTTCGGCTTCGTTAAGACCCATTTTAAATTAAAATTATTTTTCGTGAACCATCTTCTTGCATCTTAGCGGCGATTTTTATCATGGTATCTCAAGGAAATTTATGGCTCCCTCAAAATCTAAAACACGTGTACATTACATGTTATCCGTGAGATTGAAGACAGGAGAAAATAAAATTTTGGCACGTTCGTTAACGACCGGTCCTGTTGATTTGGCAGATGTTATTTTTAGTCATTAGAGAGAAAAAAATCAATTAATAACCGCCGTTTGTGTACAAAATTGATTACCGGAGGCTTCTGAAGTCAGCCGTCTGACCGCTCCCCAGGCACCCGTGTGAACTCTGAAAATCATAATTGTGTACTGTCTAATCAAGCATGCTTCGTCCCTCTCTAATCCACAGAGATTAGTCAGAGCGTGAAAGAGACAAATCTTAGGAAGTAAATGTTGCTTCCACTCTCCGTGACCACACTTTGATTGATGAACAGAGAAAACGCCTCGAGTGAGTTAATCACGCCTAAATTTAATTTAGAATGAATATGAAAACGCGAAAGCTATTTATTATGTTTTATTTGTTTTGGATAGCATTTTATTTTTTCTGGATCCATAACCCTAATGTTACTTTTTGCAGGTCGAAAATATGCGAAGTTTGACCCCGGCTCATTTAAAGGGTTTTACAAAAAAAAACATAGTTTGGATTCAAAATCGTTGTAATTATAGAATAAAGTTTTTGTAATAAAGGATGTGAACACCTTTTTTGTCAAATATTATAAACAGTCATCTATGTGGCATTAAGGTGCGTCAAACGTTTCGTGGGAGACTAGTATTAAGATAAACGCTTCCCATTAGATCCATTTAATGCTGGAGCAATTCGGGACTATAAACATAATGCTTTTAATCATAGTAGGCAGATAGGCTCCAACATTATTTGTTACAACTAGCACATCGAAATACTTGGACCCGTCTTTTCTTAAGTAATAGAGTTTTTATGTATTTCATGAGGAACAGAGGTTTTTTCAAAATGATATTATTAGTATGAATATTTTAGTTACTATTTATTAGGAGTAAAATAAATACTAGATATAACACTATTTTAGTGTAGGTATTTAGGTGACATAAATTATTTACCTAGTCTGGGAAAAAGCGAAATCTTTGACTTTTTTGCTGTTATTCTTCGACTTTATACCTACTGCGTTGTTAGTTTCTTCATGGAATAGTATTGAAAATACATTTCATTTTTAACCTTGACGCAGAAGGTCGTATCTACCATGTAGCGGTCGAAATTTTTGATTTAACAATGCCAACTCCAATCATTTCACTATTCTCCCAATACCATCGCTCATCATTTCAAGATAACGCATAAATAAATAAATAATAAAGTAAATTGAAAACCTTCCCAAGTAATCGTCGGTGTGGTGAGTGACCCTAATGGCTGTAATGACACCGGAACCCTTTGAATGGCCACGCCACTTACGAGGTCTCTTAAACAAACAACCTAAGGGAATTCTCCCTATAAGTGGCACAATAAAACCTAAAAATAACTTGAACTCATAAACTTTGATCACTTGAAAGTGATCCTCTAATTAGTATATTTAGCACCAACAATTGCGTTTTGCATTTAAAAGAAACAAAAACAATTAATTATACACACACGACGATAGTGCATTTTTATTATATTTTCATAAAGATTATATATTTATAATCACACATAAGCGTTTAAAAAATAAGTTTTACGACCAGAAAGGCAGCATTAAATAAACTTTTGTTGAAGACAAAACGTTCCTTAGCTTTTATGGTCATTTTGTAGTCATTAAAGAGATTATTACGTTAATTGTTTGACCTAGTAATTTCCAATTAAATGGTTTTGCAAAACTTTGAAATAAAAAAATATTTTTCTGAAATCCGGTGGCATTCGCATGCTAACGTTACCTGCCTGTTACATGGTATTATTTTATCAAACAGGCAGATGTATTCAACTTGTTATCTGAGTTGCGTGGGTGGACGGCACGCGAAGGTGTTGCCAATGAACTGATCTCAATGCGTCTCATTGTTGTCAACCCCTGCACAACGATTAGTGGCACACGATCGCCTACTGTTAACCACTTCCTTGTTTACATTATAGCAATGTATACAGAGCTTCGAATACGGTGAGGTGATCATCAATAGACAAATACTGATAACAGTGGCGAAGTTTTGTAAAAGTGAAATTGGCGGTTTATACAGGGAGTGCTTTGTTCGGTTTGAAATAGAAAGTAGTGGAACAATTGATATTTTGTGATGTCATACTTTCTTTACCGTCTCGTCCACGAGTAACTAATTCCAAATAAAACTTTCTAAGTTCAGCTCACTTCGTGCACAGCTTAGAGATTATCATTGTGGGCTCCTGACTTCTGACCACATCTTCTCAGCAATGATGTCTACAACAGATAAACGCCCTGGTTTTCCAGGTCCATTTCTCAATTGGAGGCATGCCTTTCTCATATAAATATGATATCGTAATAGTTCCCTCTCGTTTTCTTCAACAGAGCAAGCTGTTCTGATTATTATGGTAAAGACTGGATGGTACGGTAGTAACGGATTGGATTTAACGATCATTATTATAGACCATAAGTAGTGGCAGGTTGCGTAACACTGAAACGATTACCACAGATTATAGAACGTATACGATAGTTACTATATTGTTAATAATATTGGGAGACGGATAGGGTTAAAACTTATGATCCAAATTGCAGAGCTTTGTACGAGTATGACTTTGGTAATCGATAGATGAGAATGATTGAGAATCCACAAAAGATAAGATAGTTGTCAAGAGAAATAGCGAGACTAGTTTGTAGTTATTGGTAGTTGTTGTTGATGCCTTGTGACATTAAGACTGCCTATAAAGGGTGTAGCAAGACCCATAACACTTGTTCTCTCCGTCATTGCGATTTTTTTTTTTGTTCTAGACCATACCTAGGAACGTTCTAGTTACGGAGATATTGAGGGTCAAAGTTCCAACTCTTTCACAAGTTTTTTTTTTAAATACATGTTTTTAAAGTAAGATTTTCGAGTTGGTCGAACCATAAAACGTGATTTTTCACTCCAAAAAAAACGTCGTTTCCCAGCAATAACTTTTGCGTAAAGTTACTTAGTTCGATGTACATAATGCTTGGTTGACGGCTTCGTTAAGGGTCTTGTTACATGTACATGAAGTTTAAATAAAGAAATAGTTTTTATTTGTCCAAAACATGAGTATTAACACGCATGGGATGCAAGATGTTACATCAAATTATGTCACAGTAATGTTTTACCTGCACAGCGTACAAAGTTAAAAGTTACCTGCACAGCGTACAAAGTTAAAATGTTATCCAATTTAGAACATAACTTAAAATTTATAAATGGTACAATAAAATAGTGCCGGCTTATTGGTTAGTAGTTATTGCAATACGAGTGGCTAATGGCCAGCAATAGACTATTTAAGGAAAATCAATAATAGTTTTAGTAGATACTGAGCAGGAAATCAGTAGTGGAAGTTTGAATTCAGAAAAAAAAAAAATTGTTGTGATGATCGAGGTTAAATAAATCTCGTTTTATTAAACAATACTAAGTCATGCTACGTGTTGCCTGCAGGAGAACAGCTGACCCATAAAAGCCATTTATCGACATACCATCTTTAGGGGTAAACGATGAATCACTGCAGTGAGTAACCACCCCAACGCATTGTAATAATGGGCTTACCATAATCTACATGGATAATTGTAATACCAATATGAATTTTGTACATAGGTAAAAAGTAATATGAATATGGAGCAATTTCATGAAAAAGTCCCTCAATGGGGTTAAATGAACTTGGAGGGTTGTATTGATGATCTGAATGATTATCATTCTGTAACTCCATACGTGTTACTGGCGCGATTCATATTTGTATCAATATAAAACCTGACACTGACCTGCAAATTGCAATAAACGTAAGAAAATTTAATCTTCGCGGGCTACCCTTGCGCATCCACTTTAAGCAAAAGGGTTAAGTAAAAAAGTTGTTTTTGTACTGTTTTTTTTTTTTGTTGAATTTCGACAACATGTTATTCGAACGAGTTAACCTGCAGAAAGAATAAGCAAAGACGTCGAGAGTGAGGCGTGCTATACATATCTTCGAATCAGTCTGATTCGGCCCAGCTGGTCACCAACAGATACATTTTATTCTGCCGACCGACCTTAGCGGATTCAGGCAGATCCGAACAAATGCCTAGCATCCCTTTAACGATTGTTATCATATATAGTGCTTAAAACTTAAACCATTATTTGCCCATTATGTACCAACCTATCCTATACTCATATCCCCAGGGCAACCAGTTTGTCGCGTCACACAAACGTTTCTTGATGGATACGAGCCTCTCAAAGATCGGTCTTACAGCAAAACTATACAGTTGCGATTGAGTTTTAATCCAATATTAAATCACATATACAGGCGAAAATTCTAATGAAACCCCATCGCTTTGATTAATACCGCAGTAGTAATGATGGATGCACCCCTTCAGGTAAGGGCAGACCGCCGGCCGAGAGCCACCCTCCGCGACTAACGTAATTACACACTTATTAGTTCTAACCTATTTTTATTTGTTTTTTCATGCAATCTATGTGGCGCCCGCGCCGGCCACGTCGCGTATTTGAAGCTTGTGGAAAAGTCGGTCACACGGCCTAGTTTTAAAACCACCCGTAAAAATCGATTCGGAGAGAAAAGCTCCTCAATTTTAGACTCTCTGGGAAAGAATATAAGGATGACGGAGACTTATCATATTGTTGGTTGTTGATGGTTAGTTCATTGTCTGAATTAGGGTCGGACCCATGTTGTTGTGTCATAAACTTGCTTCCTGTCTAACACTGCCGGTGGTAGGAAATGAAAATAAGTTGCTGTTTGTTCTTCATCTTATTAGTTCTACTTTTTAGAACTTTTAAATACTCCTAAGATAGCATGGCAGATATTTAGATGGGCCCGTATATTTAGATGCAATGTATGTTTGTGCAGTTGCTGGCGTGACACCAATCACGCCAGCCGTGTTTACCGTGTTGATGAAAAATGGGATGTCAGAGTTGAAATTCGTAATTAAATTAATCAAGAATACATGAGTGGCCAGATGCTGTAAATCCTCACCTGCAAAACATTAACCTACAGCAGACACCTTTTATTAATTCACATGCTTTCTACTTCATTTAAAATTAATCCCATAGAAAGGTACTGATGTATTGTGATCTTATCGGATCTCTGAGGTGTTTAATCTGACTTTAATCTGCGATACTCTTCAGTCAGGAATCACTTATGCTATAATTTATCGCATCCGAGCCTTAAGCGAGTGTGTCCTGTATTTAATTTCGGCGGCCCATTGGTCGAGACCTTTCGCCCTGCGCGTGTGAGTAGCCGTATTCATAGTGCTGAAAGATGTAAATATTGAGTGAAAAACATTTCTTATAAATAACACACACTACCTACAGATGAGACCATTACACTTGGTATATATATTTTGAGCAATGTAGCTCTAGTTTCTTTAGAGACTTTTACCTTGCGGCATCAGCTAAAAGCTGATGCCGCATGGTAAAATCAACTAATTAGCATAGCAACAGATAATTTTTCTATGACTACATCATTAGTCTCTGATTCTGAAAGTGACGTTAACAATTAGCATTCTTCAAAGATAAAAATTTCAAAACCAGATTACCGCTTGCGCCCGACTACAAATACGACACATTAACATCCTTTAGTGTAGTTAATTCGCTGGTCAGATAATAATTAATAAGCTCACAGTCCATATCCAGCTCGTTCAGCTCGTGACCACCGAAGGCCCTCGTGACCGCGGTTCCTCTGACCCAACACAGATTGAGATATCAAAATTCGCAATTCAATCCCACGGTGATACAGGCATTTGTTTTATTGTTATCATTTGAGTTAGCCTTTGGGCAGTGTGGATTAGTTTGTATAGGATGTGAGCTCATTAGACGGGCAACTTATGGATACTTTGATGGGATAGGAATTAAAAAGCCCACCATGGTTAAACTGCTAAAGTTTTTAGCAAAAATTTGCGATTTAATTATTATCTGTCGAAAGTTTTGTTCACATTCTAAAATGCACACATTTTAAACTTCAAAGTCCACTATATTATTTGAAACAAAACTATGGAACGTCATCACTGGCACAATTTCATGGTGTTATACAACAATTTAATCAAACTAATACAATTAAGTCAAGTAAAGCAATGTATTAAGTGGTAAAGTTATATAAACAATGCAAAACAGGAGGATCTATTGCGAGTTCAGTGCTAAACTGCGCTGGTTAAGCAATACCCGCAGTCATATAGCCCGGTAAAGACTTACTGTAATTAAATTTTACAGTCGCCGAGGACTTTATAATCGTGCAGTAACTACTCGTAAAAGTATGGTTTATACCCAGTAGCATTTAATATAACGCTCACAAAACGACGAAAGTAAGCTTCGACTTAAGAGCAATCTCTTAATTCCACGTTTAAAAACTACGTACGAATTGACTATGGATGTATAAACAGCATTGGAATGGAGTCTTTTTACGTCTTATTTATTTATCAGATAGTGAGCAGTATAACAGATTTTATTGTTGATTCTATTTACACTTGGCTCGGTAACGTTATCTTCGATCTACGTAATGGTAAGTGCAAGTGAGCGGCTAATTGTTTTTGTTCGCAAGTGATCGTATCCGTTGCTGAAAGCTCACGAGGGGCAGGCCTCGTCTATACTGCCCTGATTTATATTTCGATGTGCGGAGAGATGTAACGTGTCCTTAAGCGTTTGGCCGGTTGCGTGTGCGCATTGTTATGGCGGCGTTTTTTAATTATCAAGATTCTAATTGAATGAACATTTGGAGAATAACGTTTTTAATTAAAACTAATTTATCTTGATACACTTTTGGGACTTTGAGTTAATTCGAGGTTCTTCAAATATGCTATTTAAGAAGGTGAACATTTATATTTTACGATACCTAAAAAGGTATTTTAGAACATCATATTTCTGTTACTTAAATTTTTCAGCAAAACTGTTATATCTTTAGGTTTAGAACCTCGCCTTCGAATTGCTCCAAGAGTGGCGTTACTGCAAAGATAATCCTGTGTTTGTTTTAGCCCCGAGCTGGGATTGAGCCATTTAATTTTATAAGTCTAATCTAGATAAAGCCTGCTTCAGTGTGCTTTATGGATTTATTTATTTAATATGCTTATTGTTGGTATAATTATGTGTGAGGTGTTCTTTGTTTTAGGTTCTTATGTGATAGTGATACGAAAATTGAATTGAGCAAAATTTAATGATGAGTTAAGTTTATAGGCAAGTACCTACTTGAGCTACTTACAGACAGATATTTCTCACTTGAAAATCCACTGGGAAAAAACTAATTTAGAGACATGAAAATGAAAGAAATGGAACTTTTTGTTCCCACTAGTTCCACGATTTTGTACCACCATGAATCGTAGGAGTAGTGGGAAAAAAAAGTCCCATTAGTTCTACCGTAGAATTGTGTGAACTAGTGGGAACGATCCGATTTTGAGGTTGATCTAAATAGAGAAAATTAAAATAAAAACACAAACAAAAACCTATGATTCACTTTAATATAAAATTTAATTCACACTCCATATAAAATGCGTATCAGATGATTGATAAAAACAAAAAAAAAGCCTTGGATTACACCTGCGATTTAATGTAAACGATTACATTTGTGGGTTACTAATGAAAGTTTAAAATTCACCGGTAGGCCGCGCCGGCGCGCGCGATCGTGCGTGCGCGCATACATGTCGGACGTAGGGAGATTTGCTCGTATTATACAATGTTTTATGTGCTTATGGCTCACTTACATTATCATGTGATCGATAAATGTATATGCTTTAGTCGAAGGTTTGGAAGAATTAAATGAGCATTAATTTAAATAAAGTCTTGGGAAATCATTATTGTGTAGTAAATTGTTTTTTTTTTACGTACAATATGTGAGCTGATTTTGAATAAAGGAGAATACAAACCACTATTATACACATGATCGACCTCACAGATGAAGCCCACTTAGTTCCATCTTACAGCTACTTTATGCAAACCATCTACAGAGAGATTTATGACTCTTTAAGATTATTTATAGTTCTACTTATTCAATTAAAATAATAGGATAATTTGATAAAATTACGCTTTAATAATTATATTTTAAAACGTTAAACAGCAGAATTATGAATAGAATAATGGAATAACGATACATGTCACGTTAACCGAGTCTTATTTTTATTTCCATGTAAAGAGGAGAAACCTGCTACGCACCAAGTATGTTTATGTTAATATCGTTCATAGTTACTTAAAATACAATTCAGAAAGATCTTAAATGTTCATGTAGATCGGGAAAAAATGTTCCCAAACTCGTCCTCCAATCATAAATTAAAACAAAAGCCAATAATGGCAATTTGAACAAAAGGAAAAACATTTAATAAAAGCAGTAGTTACAGGCATGTTCATGTGTGTACGTTTAACAGCGTGAGTCGAGATCGGTATCGAACCTACTTCTTTACTCATGACCAACACTGCCAAACACCTGTGGAACCATTTATTGATAACACTGGCACCTTTATAACTTGAGACGTAGAGTTCAAAATCAAAAAGTGTTACATTTTCGGAAGTGTCTGGCTACGTTTGTTAGTGCACATGTTGAAACTTTTGTCATGTAATCTGGATTGGATCTGCCGCTAAGTTTTACGGTAATCGTAGTCCCCGCAGTACTTTTAAAATATTTATGGTCATCGTTTTTTCTTGATGGGTCTTACATTAGTCCCAACATCAAGAATGCTGAGTAGAGCCATATTTACATGATCTGCTGATAAGGTTTAAGTACGTTTTTTTTGCTAAAGCTCAGAGCTAGAGCTAACTAGTAGTTAGCTTAAAGCAATTACTAAAAGTTAAGGCTTTTCGGACTTACTATTTCCTTCCTTTTTTTGGCATTAGTTGCATGATTAAGAGCCGCTGCCTACTAAATTAATATCAAAGTATTTTTAGTCTTTAATATTGTTTTTAATCCCCAACAGCAGAACACAACTGATGTATAAAACATTACGCCTCTCAACAAGCTAATTGGTGCTCCACTTATTGTTCAATGGAGAATCAACTATTTAACTTGATTTGTTCGTCGACATATTGTTGCAATAATAATAAATTCAATCAACCTGAAACCCGTAAAGCCTTACTTATATCTGTCACTTAACGTCGTATAATAATAAATTATGGCCACAATAATATTAAATCATTTATTAGCTTCTGTATGAATGTTTGAATTATGTATGTCACTGATTCTATTGCGAAGTTTAAAAAAATAACAGAAAGTGGCAAAAATTACGTATGCAGGTTACATTACATTATAAGTAACTTCCACATTACGCAGAAAAGTAAGTACTAAAAATTCAAAAGCCTGGTCTGGGCACCGTTGTCCCCGCCCAAAGGGCAGCTGTGTCCCCATCCAGGACTCACTAAGCCTCTATTATGGTACCCTCTCGCATAAACACGCCGTCGACCCATAAAAGCGGTCGATCGCGCCGAGCTTCAATTTATTCTTAAAATTAACCTGTCGCATACACTTAAGAAGTTGCGAGGCGCGTGTTTCAAATGAGGCTCGCGGTGATTGGGATGTTCTGAATTGACGAACCTTCCAAATTGTTATCATTAACGAAAAGATTTAAGACTCCGTTTTGGGTAAGCGAACCTAAAAGTTCCATAAGACAGCGGTAAACTGCAGTAAGCAGGTTAAGGCTTTCTAAACCTTCATTTAAAGAGATTAACTTACATTGTAAAAGTGAATTCCTAATGACAGCTAAGACAGGATCTGGTTTGATAACCGTAGGGTAATATGACAGACTAATCAACTATAGAACATTTTGCGTCGGCGATAAAAGACCATTTGATGAAGAATATCAACCTCATAACCGTATGTCAGCGAAGTTCTATCTTTGGAACATAATTTATGAAAATACTCGCGTCCACGATACACATGAATATCAATTACTTAGACTTTTATTTCGTTTTCGCGATCTAAGCAAGTAATTTTGTTTGTTAGATCGAAGAGCGTGCAATAATTAAATTATATAAAAATGATTGATTTATTGAATTTCTTAGAAGTAATAATAGAGGTCTTGAGGTGGGGGGCATAGGAGCATGTGCAGATGTACTATCGCACCTGCGTAACGACAATTTACACGAATCATTATTTACTCATAATCTAGTGATTTTTACATTTCGCGATCCGTGTGCGTAATTAACTAAGCGATTTAATCTATCTTGAAGATCAGGATAATTAAGGATATTAATATCTCTAATGGGATATTAAAACTTATTTAATATTGATATAAATCTACATCTATGTATATTTTAATAACTGTCTGCCAAATTAAAAAATATTCGGAACATACGGAATTGTAGCCTAAGCTTAAATGAATTATCATATTATAATTCAAGTTTGAGGACATGATGAAGAAATTAACTTGAATTTGGTCCCTACTGTTCAATATGTCATGCATTCAAAAATATGCAAGCATTTCGGGTATATTTCAATTATTAAATTATAAAACTCTGTCTTACGTGTTTGTTTCATAAAAATCTGTGAAAACAAATGAAAATTTATTACAACCCCATATTGTAATGTCTACGATTTTTATGACAACATTCATTATATCTTAACATGTATACTCACCTGTAAACATGTTTTTAAAGAAAAATCAACCGTAATTCTACTTATAAAAAGGGCATACTTCGGTCGACGACGGCCTTACATTTTTCTGATATAATTATTGGAAAGGACGTACGTAGAGTCGACTTTAGTATTTTTTAAATTTATTTATTTAGCAGTATTAGGACTTCAGGATTTAATGTGCTAAATACTTTTAATTAACAGGAAAATGGATTTATTTATGAGAGTTCCTTATATATTTAAATATATAGATACAGGAAGAGGACATAGTCTACCAAGAAAGAGTTGATTATTTTTTTAGATTTATTCCTTCCTATGATGATCCACTATCTATACATAGCATATGCTTCTAGAGCTACGAAAGCCTTTACTTGGCAAACACACGGGTATAAAACGATCAAGGCGTATACGAAAACATGAAATCTTCTTTTGTTGCCATCTTAGAACATCCAAAACAAGTTAAAAAAAAAAAAAAAAAAGCAACACCGTCTCCATAGTTTCTCTGTCGCGTAGTTTTCAGTAAGCCAACGACTCGTCGAGTCGGGCAGGTGCTGCCCAAGCGCACACTTCTTTCATTAAAATTAATACCACTGTCGCGTGTGCACATTCTTACTCGATAACGCCTTGCCGTAATTAAGGTATGGCTTTAAACGAGCCGGGCAAGGCGGGCGCTGCGCCGGCGCACGACCGCCACGCGCCGAACGGTACTCCGTGAAACGTTTAACGAGAAATTTTGTTTCCATCAATATTTCTGCTTATGGTATCAGATTAACAGGCTCGGTGCAGATGCTCTCTGCGGTATTTTCTTTATTCGTTATCGGAAAAAATTTGTTGCTTTGCTTTTCTGATTAAATGAACGCTCTTCTAAGCTTTTAATGCTACGCTGCCTTCTAAACATCTAATAACGCAAATATGCCAGCCAAAAAACTGGATTTTTAGAATTAGCCTCGTTCTCTAGTGTAGCACCATGTTGGAATAGATCCGCTATTTTAAACCTGTGATTATACTGAACCAATCTTGCTCTGTTGACAGCAAAATATATGAAATACTAGCGACCCGTCCCGGCTTCGCACGGGTGCAATGTTATGTATATAAACTTTCCTCTTGAATCCCTCTATCTATTAAAAAAAACTGCATCAAAATCCGTTACGTAGTTTTAAACAGACAGACAGCGGGAAGCAACTTTGTTTTATACTATGCAGTGATTAGACATAATGTCATATGTAGTGCAGCAGGATGACAAAAAATAATGCACAAAACGAATTCTGGTTTTCTTGACGTTTTGCCCGTTGCAGTCTCAGAGTTAAATGATACAAAATATTAAACACGTTTATCGAGTTTGTTTATTGGCAATCAGTATTCGACGGTTTATTTATGTTTCTCATTCTTCAGCTGTTAACACTTCGAGATGACGATCTTAGGGGCGTCGCAATTCCGGCCAAATCAATAAAACTGACAGTAAAAAAGATTACACAATAGGAATCTATATACGGAAACAATACTAATTATCTATTTAGGGGAATCTTATCGCCGCAGCTAACGAGCTGTCGTAAACCTATAAACGAATTCGACAAGTCTTGTTGTCGGCAAATGAGACGATTGCCTAAACTAGCCTTATTTATAGACCTCCGCACATGTCCGAAGGGTTAGATAGGTATGTGAAATACAGCATACTAAATGATACACGTTTACTCATTATCGAGACTAAGAATGTTGTCAAGAAATAATTAAGTTGGAAAACATTTTTATTTGGAGCGGTTAATTACATAAGTTAACAGGTTTACTATTCCAATTTGCTTTTATTTATCTCACAAATTTCACAGAGTCACACGAACAAAACGCAAGGTGGAGAACACAATGTCCTGTAAAGTTTGAAAAACAAAAGAAACCAGCAAATCCCACCACCGCACCCCTCCAATTGACTTCCTACCAATACATTCAAAGTCATTGTCGCACACAAATCTTTATCTTAAAATTCGAATATCAATCAATCGCATCCGATTGGTCAATGCGAATCGAATCACAGCCGAATCGTATCTCGGTCACAATCGGTGTCGGGGTGTCGGTGAAGTCGGATGCGGCGACGTCACTGTGTCCGTCGGCCGTCAGACGTAGGTGGCGGCGACGGGGACCGAGACCGATGCGATGTCCCGATAGCCCTCGTGTCACTGTCTTACAAGCTTCGAGACATTCTATTTGCATTTTGGATGTCGTCTAAAAGACGTGTGTTATCTGTCCTAGAACATGAATGTGGGAAAACAAGTACATTCCCATAGGTAAAAAGTATTTAGAAAAAAGGTATTTAAATGTCTGCAGACTTTCTTTAGGTTGCGGTTTTGTTTTTCGCCCATTTTATCTTTTGTGTCTTATCTTTATATCGCGATAGATTCTTTAAGTGGTTTTTGCGACCAGACTTGCTTGAAGCAGTGACGTTTAAGTGGCTTAAAAATAAACAAAAGTAATACGGCTATATATTTAGACTCATTCCCTGGATATCTTAAGTTTTTATTGTGCATAAAACCATCATAAATAATATACAACATTCAAAGCAAAACTCTTTTAATGAAACACAGTTTCCCTAAGTATACAAAAATCATTGAAATCAAATAAACTCGCGACGCACAATCAAACCGCGTATCATGGCCTGGCCGTCATAATTCCATACATCACACCTTGTTGGCATCGAAGAGGAATGTTCGTTCATTGTTAGCAAACCACGCTTGATATGAAATGTAAAACATTCCCTTTATTAATACTTAATACGATCACCCTTTGATTCGATGAATAGGAGTCACTCAACAAGTCGTTAATCAAACGATATTGGGTACGAATCAGGTAGTTGCATTGTGTGATCGATGGCGGCGAGCTCTGTAACTATGATTTATTATAATTCTTAAACTTGGCATTAATGAGTCTGAAGTATTCATTGAACCGCGATTGGAAGCTATGAACTACTAATGCAAGTTACCCTTATTATCGATCCGGTTCGATACCGATAAAGCATGACAAGCAAAATCGTTTATTTTGATATACCTAAAGAATGATAATTATCAATATATAGACGATCCATGAGCCTCGACGAACATATTTCGAGACTCTCCTTAGGCGGTTGGATCAAGCAAGGGCCTGATTCAGAAGTCTGTACTCCTCGATACGGTCCCCATTGTCAGGAGGTTCCTGTCTTAGGAGCCCTAACCACCCGTAGCTTAGAAGGACCACTTTTTTTTTAATGTTTTTTATTCAATAAATATTTGTAAAAAATGAGATGAAATTATGAATAAAGAAATAATATCAATATGAGATACACCGACGAAACAGTTTTTTTTTTTGTTCTTCTGATTTTTTATTCTTGTATTCCTAGTAAGTATTCGTAACACAATATTCTCATTTCAACGGTTGTTGAGAGTTTTTAATGTTTGTTTACAAGTACCGGCCATCCTGTCAATCCCACACCAGTGATGCGTAACTGCATGTATGGCAGATGACGTCGTTCCCATAATCATCACATCACTACCGTTTTCAACCCCATATCCCACGTTTTACACATCTCACGTCATTTGTTTTACCTAATGGTTTTATTTGCCTGTAATTGCTCAAATAAAATGTAAATGTCACTCAATATCCGCTGTGGAACGGGGATATTAATTCGAATCGATCAAATAAAAATTAAACAATAACAGGTTAAATAAACGTTGAGTAAACATTTTTGATTACATTAAAACACCGCCATCTTAAATGTTAGGTGTTCAAATCAATCTCCTCATACATTTTATACTAGTTTTATATTCATACTTACTAAAAATTTAATAAGTAAAAACGAAACCATTCTCACCAGCTAAGAAAATGATTTTGTGAAAATTTTGTTTGTCGAAAAATTTCATGAGAACATATCAAATTGTCAAAACAAGAGATTTTATATTTTGGCAGTCGTTTGAATTACAGGCTATTCGATTGTGTACCTTAGTAGAGTTGGTCGATTACTAAATATCTAGAGGGACAGAGTACCATAATTTGTTCAATCGTAATTGCTCCATGGGAGGTAAAATAATTGATATTGCTTTGACAACTTTTGTGAAGGGTTGTCACCCTTACCACATCGTGTTCAAGGGTCATATTAATAAAAATAACAACACACGTGTTGTAATTATTGCACTGTATCTTTACAGGTTGTTGTAAAATGTGTAATAGCCCAACAATTTAGAAGGTTTCTAACATATTTGTCTTTGCCCTAGGCTTTACCCACGTATATGTGGAATTAAAACCCACTGGTACATATTATTATCGGGATTAAACAGCTCACTGGTGTCAAACATTAAAATCCCAAAGATATTAGATGGTGTGAAATGATACACAGTTATTTTCTCATTGATAATAATATTAAGTACTAGCTTTTGCTCGCGGCTTCGCTGCCCGTTATGTACAAAAAAGAACTCAAGGGGACGTTTTAAATGTAGTCTATGACACTCGGGGGTAATGTAGTTTCGTGTTAGTGAAAGATTTTTTGGAATCGGATCAGTAGTTCCGAAGATTACCCATGTTTTCCTCTTTATAATACAAGTATAGATGTATAATGTAACTCTCATTCATCGATCTTGTAAAATTTTATTTTATTTACATTTCCTCACATCTGAAAAGCAGTACACCTGAGATTCTCACGACAAATCAAACTCAAGCTTTCAAATCCGCTCATAAATCTTAAACCGTATCAATGTATAAAAGAAACTTATTTAGTTTAATTTTAATATTTTCCAGCATTCTTTTTAAACCAGTTTCGTGGGTGGTGCGATGATATGCGTAGGAGCATGGGGTGGGTACCCTTACAATACGGTCACAATGACTTGAATTATCATCGCATTCTTATTGGACATGTTTCACGACTTGAACATGTTACTTAAGCTTATTGTTAGTAACTTAACGACATCATTGAACGCTAATAACACTATATTCTTCTTTTGTCGGTGGTTTAAGTTTTCTTTTTAAGTTTACACTTTAAATGGTCCTTAAGAAAAATATTAAATTAGTATTGGAGTATAATGTGGCTCCCGCGGTCAGGATAAAATGGAATCTTTCTCAGTGATGATAATCGTGGTCAATGGAAGCTGGATACTGCAATAATTAAACACAATTATGGAAAAAAATAACATCATTATGAACATATAGATTTTTCTTTCGGATGGGAAGTCATCAAATAACTCGTCATAACACGGACGGACGGCGAGCTAGCCCATAGCTCAACGTCCACAGGCCCGCGCCTACGGTGGCCGGGGGCCACCACATGGCCCCCGACGCCCGGTTCGTCTCCCGCCGCGGCTGAGACGTGGGGTTCTCTCCCTCTCACGTTCCGCCACTCCTTCGCTAGCATGACTGCTTCGCAGAAGGAGATGACGGCGTCCCATTCCGTCTCGCTCCGGACCATGGATTGAACCAAGGCCGGACGCGAGAGGTCGCCGCCGCCGATCGCCGCTACGAGGACACGGCGGTGCTCTGCCCACGCGGGGTAGATCTCCACCGTGTCCTCCGCTCGATCCTCACAATGGTAGCACCCGGGCGTTTCCTCCCACCCGAATTGTGAACATATCTAGAGAAGCTCTAGGTGTCTTTTAGTAATTAGGTATTAACTTTCTAATGTCCTGAATTTCTAAAAGGAAATCATTTAGTCCAGCTTCTACGGAAGACTTATACGAGACGTAAAATGTTTCTTCAGCTAAAAACTGTTCATGGCTGAAAGCTATTATTTACGTTCCATGAACATAATATAGTTACTTCTAACATTTTCACATCGGTAGGGGTTCCAATTAAAATCCATTGTCTTTCATTAAGCCCCCAGCCACTCGCGTAACCCTAACGGAACATCGATCGATTATTCGTAATAATCATAACAGGAAAAAATATCGGTTATTTACGGAACCCATTAGCACCTCCCCGCAGGTCATATCCGGTACAAAATCATGGGGTTCAACCCCACAAGATGACTGGCCACTGCTTTAGTACCGAAGTCAATTTAAATCTAATACAAGATAAGCAGTTCAAGTTCAAATAAATATATACGTACTTAGCCAAAAATGGTGTCAATTTGAAATAAAAAGGCCAGTATCACACACATGTATATGGTATGGAGCACAATTACAACACTATTTTAGAATATTGTAAAACTTGAAATGGAAACAACACATAAGGAGGTAATCGTACATCACAAAACAGATGCGTTTAACGAGGCAAGCTTAGAAAACAACCCTATAAAAACATCGATACGAGACCTATTACCCGCTAATACCGAGCAAAGTATGTATTAACTAACGAAAACAAATACCTAACAACGAAACAACCATATCGATTCAATTAGTAAAGCTAAATAGAATGAGAGTTATTCGATTCACGCAATCGTATTGACGGTAGCCGGTGCTTTGATCAAAGGTCCGACGTAATAAAATAAAACAAAGTTGAAGAAGTGCAATTCATAGCGTGTTTTGAATCTAATTGATGATGGGCTGGTGGAGACGCCGGGGACTGTCACCACGGCGGCAATCCTCACACGAACGGTATTGGCATATTTTAATGAATAAAAAATTACCATCATTCATTAGCTTTCGAAAAGAAAAATGCACCTAAAGTATTCAAAATTATCTAAAAGCTCATGTCAAGAATGCTAGAAATATTCAAAAGACATACTTAAATAAATTCGAGGATGCGTCGATCAAAGATATTTTGTAGAAATATGTGTTAGTAATAGGACTTGGGAAGCCATAACTGTCTTTGAAACACCATTATTATCGGTCATATCTCTGAATATTTAGTGATACTTCGACAAATATAATTAAGTTAAAGATATTTTTGTTTGGCTTTGGATTGCGATAGGCAATGTTAAGTTATTTATTGATGTCTCTCTGAGAAAGATCAACTATTAAAAAAAAAAACAATAAATGTTTATACTTTAAAATACACAGGTACACACGGCTACACATCAAGCTATACATTTCCAGTTTACGCTGATCTCGCATTGTATAGGATTTCCGTACAATGCGAGGTCAGCTTATACTGGAAATGTATAGCTTGATGTGTAGCCGTGTGTACATAGAAGTGCTTAATTTAAACCATGAACTTCATGAACAATCATGAAGTAAAGTTCAATAAACTTTAGTGGTCTCATTACTTTTAATCAACACGATCCATACTATCTCCATATGAACTGATTGGTATTCAAAATTAAAACGGTTCCCTTCATAGAGCTCGACTAATTAACAAAGCAAACATTTTTAATCAAGCCAGCGTACTTATCGTGGCGTCTACACGCGTATACTTATGTAATAGGAGTAATTTCATTACATTTACAACATCACCGCTCCATTCCCCAATTTCCAGAATTGGTTTCATTAACGTAAATGTCAATGTATTTTATCGATAATGTACCGATAAACACTGATGCGACTTTTATCCAGCAGGTTCGAATACGACTTGCCTTAAAATAAATTCCTTTGAACTCAAACACTCAATGAGATCGAAACTGATAATCCTGATGTGGATTCTTAAGACGATTGATTTATTTTTAATATAAAGACATCGATACGCTGATTATGTGACAATATCTCTTCATCCCTTTTAGTGGCAGCGCATTAACGGTAATTCCGCAGATATTTATAGGCACTTACATTAACCTGTGAATACTTATTATACATCTCTTTATAAGTAGTAATGGTAGGTATGGTGGTGGCTATAATTGAATATTATAGATGTTTAAGAGCCCATTCATGAAAAGGAGTAATGAAAATGCGCAGTTACGAGTCATTGCTACGAAAACTATTCATTTCGTATTTAACATTTGTTACAGCATTCAGCGGTCAGCAAAAAAAAACTGGGCACGCGTTAGCCGCCTCTCCGCGCCCCGCATCCCCCGCGCACACCCCAACCACCACGCCAGGTACGGACCCGCACGTACAGGGGGAAGGGATGATCGAAAATAATAGGGGAAGAGAATTTTAAAATTTTATATTTTTTGCAGCCGGCGCAGGTGATATAACGCGTGCGCGTGCGCCGGCGACTCACTTGTACGTGAAGCTCCGCTGCCGCCACTCGCGCTCGCCCCTGCCCGAAAGCTCCCACGAAGCCTTCCCCTATCGCGCAGTGCTTTTCCGATAGCCGCGCCGACCGGTCGTGCTCGCTATCTGTCGTGAACGCTGCGCCGGCGCCGCACGTACGTAAAATGCTTCAAGAAATTCAACTTGTTCAAGGTCAGACGAACTATGTAGTCGTCGCGTCCGGATATCCTTCAGCTACGTTAACGAAAACGCCCGGAGAGAAGAGAAATATACAGATTGCTCCGGCTCCTGAAAAAAATTATGTTACCCATGATACGCCTCCGAACCTACAGTACAGAAAGAAGGTGCACTTTAGAACAAACCCTTACACTGGACCCCAGGCCGCGTCGATCGCAAGACGTAACGCCCGGGAACGTAATCGTGTGAAGCAAGTGAATGATGGATTCAACGCACTGCGCCGGCACCTGCCCGCGTCCGTTGTTGCTGCGTTATCAGGTGGTGCTCGAAGAGGATCTGGCAAGAAACTAAGCAAAGTTGACACACTGAGGATGGTGGTTGAATACATTAGATACTTGCAGCAGCTCTTAGATGAAAGCGACGCTGCTCTGGGCATTACACGGGATCAGGAAAACCGAGAAAATATTCCAAATGGAAACACATTGCAGCAGATGACGACGATGGATATGGACGACGGGTTCTTCTATGGCAGTGGATCTCCTTGTTCAGAGAAGCCCGATTCCCCTGCGCCGTCCGAGTGTTCATCGGGGGTATCGTCGGCGTACTCAGCTGATCGGTACGAAGTCACGAACACGCAACAACAACAGCTCGGCCCGATGGATGAGGACGAGCTACTAGATGTCATCTCATGGTGGCAACAGAAATAACAATCACGTAAGTTGAGTTCCATTTTCTAAATTCAACTGAAAAGTTTTCTTTTTTTTTGTGCTAGGATTTTAAATACAGATTTGAATTACCATCTTATCTTCATTGACTAAGAAGTTCGTATGAATATTTTTTATATAAAAATACTAATGTTTTATTTTCTTTTGTTCACAGATGTAACGTTGTGAGTGACACAACTGGAACCAACCCTCCGAGAACGATAGACATTATTTATGAATAGTGCATTGATCGTTTATACATACGAAAAGACTCTTGTATCTCTAGTCAAATCAATAGTGCCTTTAGTATTTAGGTATTAAGTCTTAGTTTTAATTGCGGGGTAATTAATCAAGTTTTGGATTACTGTACTGGACTTTTTTTAGGCAGGTGAAACTGACTGAACAATTATAAAAAAAGTTTTTAGGATGGGTGTTAACTTTTTATCGTAAGTACACTATTCAAGTGTTTGACTGTATAAAATACCTCTAAATTGTGCCGATAATTATAGAGACAATTGTTTGGTATAGGCTGTTATTATAATACTTTTAGTAAATACTTTGTGAAACAAAATGGTCGATAGTACATGTTACCTTTTACTGATATTACCGAAATTGTAAGAACGCACTTTGTATTATCGGCCGAGTCGATGATATTGTAAATATACCTTAATTAGTTATAAGTTATTACGTTAAGAAATTAAAACTATTTATTGAAACGAGCTGGTGGTATTTTATTCCTTTGTTTGAAAAACCTGCAAGGTGCGAACCCTGCTAGTTCTTATCTACCGGTGTTAAAATGTCGTGAGTTCAAACAAGTTACAGTTTGCATCAATTCGTTTTTCAAACACACATAATGTTTATTTTATCGAAGTAATGTAAAAAGATTCCTTAAAATGCTAGTTATTCCCTTTGTCCTGTCAGTCTGTCAATAACTATTAAATTAAATACATTTTTAAGGAGAACCTTGACTTTGGAAACTGGACGTTTTATGAATTAGAATGATTCTTTTAGATACCTATTATAACAATTCTAATAATTTATGGATTAACCAAGTTCTTTCAATGACTATTTCGCGCAAATGAAAGTTTCAGTACGTACACAGTTAGTGTTTAATTTTCAGTAGCAGATTTTTTTGCCCAGTCCCACTCCTGGCAAAGGCCTCCCTCCACTTCTCGCGAACCGCGTACTCCTTCCAGCTCGGACAGAACTTGTCCTGTTCGTACCGCCACACACTGGTCCCAAATTAAAAAAAGTGGACATTGATAGTAGACCGCTGATATTTTTTTTTATTGTTGATACAATGATAACAGATAAGGCAAAAAAATATTATTGTCCTACTTCAAATACTTTTCTGTAAAAAAAATATTTCTTTTTTTTTTGTATGGGAGCGATTACATTTTACTCAATTTCTCAAAAACTTTAAGCGATGTCGAGATGGCAATCACATATGTTAGAAAACTAATAATTCTGAGTATTTGGCTCGAAGAAACTTATTGCTTATCTCTGCGTACTTTCGAGATAATAGTGACAGAAAATAACATTTTTTTTTAATGTTAATTTTTTGCTTTTTTTTAATCATAGCCTTACTTTAGCACATAATTATAATGTATGCGTAATGTCAAATAAGTAAAAAGAGACTTCTCTGTAAAAGAGGTTATGGGGGCTCACTAATGACTGAAAAGCTATGACCTTTCTGAAGGAGTACTTTCATCAGTTCTAAAAAACAATCAAAATGAAGACAAATAAAGCTGCAAACATAAAGTTGAATATGTTCACAAACGATTCTGAAAAAATATTATGGTGAAAGATTAATATTTGGGTCTATATTCTCTTGAGAAATCTCTATTTCCTCGTTTTCCAACGAAAGCAATTCATTGTTCAAGATCAAAGCACTAGCCTCTGGAAACAACTGTTTATGTAAACGAGCAAACTTTGGTTTGATATGGCTGATGTAAGGATCTGAGCTAATTAGAAAGCTGTGGATAATGTCTAAATTAGTCTGAACTCTACCGATTTTTCTTGTATGTGCCATTCTAACATTCCGGAAATCTTTATTCCTCGCTTCGGAAGCTTCTTCGGAAAGCATGCCTATCGGAATAAAGGAGAAATTTTCACAAATATCAGCACCGTGTATCAACAATTTATGGACACTTGAAGGCATGTAATGCCATGGATATAAGTTTACATATAGCATTGCTGTTTCTTTACAATATTCCCTAAACAAGTTGGTATTAATAAGTTGACCAGATGAAATTGTTTGTAATATGACTGCAAATCTCTTGATTAAATCAGGGTGGATACCCGTTATTTCAGCAGATACTTCATAATTTTCAAAAAACCTTCTTGCCGTGTTACCGTCATTGGTTGTACCAAATCCCTGTTTTACTATGTCAATTAACAAACCAGTTCTTTCCCGGAATTCTTCTTGTGTCAAATTCTTTTTAATTTCTTTTAACAATTTATCTTCTTTTCGTGCAGCCCACTTTTTGAAGTCTAAGTTGTACGAAATGTGTAAAATACATTCCATACATCTTATCCACATATGAAGCGAAGACAGACCATATTTATACATATCTTCTCTGATGAGTCTTTTGGATACAAAGTCCAAGTCATTCATTTTGCTAGGTGGATTATTGCAAATATTACAAACAGCTGCAGAAGAAGTATTGGAAATCACAGTAGAAATTTTCCCATCAATCATAGTCATGTACAAATCATGTTTAATATCAAAATTATCTACAATTGTGGGAACAAGATTACGAATTTCTTCCTCTAAGGATGCACTTTCCTTCTTTATCAATTCATTTGTTTCTTTTGCAAATATAAAGCCAATTGGACGACAATAGTTTGTTGAAGAGGGAGCAGGATTTTGCCACAAGATAGTACCACTCTCTTCTTCCAAACGAAGCGGAACCAAACTAATCATGAAAACTGAAGAATCGTCAATTTTAGAGTCGGAGTGTGACTTTTGTTTATAATTACTTTGAGAAGATGACCCGTCAAAACCCCATTTGCTTATTAGTTTTAGCGATTTTTTGTCGGCAGAGTTGTGCTGAATTGTTTTTAATATCCTATTAGTTGTCAAATCTAGAAGCGATTGAAGTCTTATCTTAGCATCAGATTCAGTTACAGTTATGTCTGACTCTGGAGGATAACAAGTTTTTTTAGCTTCCAGGAGCTTTTGATAGGATGGAAGACCATACATTTTCTCTGAAGCAAGAATAGTTCTTAAATTTCGATATTGCCATTTTGACAAATTTGTTGAGGTGTAAAGCGCTAACGTTTTATCATCTGGTAAACACGGTTTGTCAGTCTTTTTAGCGAATAGTACATCATGTACCATCTCACATTTTTCCTTGTTTTGGCTGAGTTCGTTTAATATAGCTGCTAATTTTGTTTTTTTTAGACTCTTTTAATTTGGCACATAAAGCATAAACTAATTCCTCCTTTGTGTGATCTAGAAGTGTTAGAGAACGCCTTTTCTTCTGTTTATTAGATATATCAACAAATGGCTTTTTACTTGTACCATAACTTAATTGATGAGTATCCACTTGCGTTTCGAAATTTGGAATTACTTCCTCGGCAACTTTAAAAATGCTGCTTAAATCGATATTTTGACATTTTGGCCAAACTATTTGGGATTGTAACCAGTCTGAATTTTTGTTAAGAAAGGTCTTTTGAGCTCTACTGGAAGCAGACCATCTTTTTGAGATATTACTTGAAAAATTACGACAAAATAATTTAATATTACTCAAATCTTCGGAAGACAATTCAACACCAATACGTTCAATAAGGGCATTAAATAAAAATTCGACATTTTTAAAACCACCTCCTGATTTAAGAACAACGTATAAGTCTAAGTTGGTGACAAATGCGGACATATTATAATTTTAAGGAAAATTGAAAACAAATTAGAATCAAAGATATCAAAGACAAAGTGACTTTGATTTTAACAAAAAAAATTACGAAAACAAATTCGACGAAAGAAAGACAAACAAAAATTATTTGATTTTAAAATCCAAAGATTCAAAATACAACAATAACAAAACAAACAAACAACAAGCATTTCTTCAAGCGCACAGAAAAAATAAGGACACGTCTTATCGCAACCACATTTAGTTGTACACTGAGTGAGGTGTACGCGCGCGATTCGTGACCGTATTACGTTACGTCATGAGAGGCGGCCATCTTGTTATCCCGGCAAACTCGCTATTGCGATATGAGTAAGGCTATGATTAAAAAAAAGCGAACAATTAACATTAAAAAAAATTGTTATTTTCTGTCACTATTATCTCGAAAGTACGCAGAGATAAGCAATAAGTTTCTTCGAGCCAAATACTCAGAATTATTAGTTTTCTAACATATGTGAATGCCATCTCGACATCGCTTAAGGTTTTTGAGAAATTGAGTAAAATGTAATCACTCCCATACAAAAAAAAAAGAAATATTTTTTATAGAGAAAAGTATTTGAAGTAGGACAATAATATTTTTTTGCCTTATCTGTTATCATTATATCAACAATAAAAAAAATGTCCACTTTTTTTTAATTTGGGACCAGTGTGCGCCATCTCCTTCGTAGCCTGCCGCGACCCCGCCTCGCTGTGACAGGGCACCAGTTCTATTATAATAGTGTAATGTCGTAATAAGGTCGGATCGGGCAGGTCGCTACTAACATCTGAATTGAACTAACTTGCAACTGTTGTTTTTTTACTAATTTAACCATTTTATGTAAAATAATACTACTGCGCCTAAATGTACACCTTTTGTAATACTTTAAAAAAATAAATTATTCTTATTCTTAAGGTAAATGGAAATAGTCTTAAGTCAATATAATAAACAAGAAATAATGACCTGAGGCGTAACGTAAATACTTAAAAAACAATAAAACTTTTAATACTTTAAAATGAATACCCGTTTCACATTTATTCATACCTATGGATGTTACTGATTGTGCTTGTTGCAAATAATTTATCTAAAATGCTATATGATGAATTTTATTTTGGATTAAAAATCGACGTATTTACGTTACGATAACACCGCGCGTTCGTGCTAAAGCCACTGTGCCTAGAAACGCAATCAATTTCTCTTTATGCCCCTTTGATTAGGATTTAAAAACCTAGGTAGTTTGACTTGACTAATGAAAATCTCGGCTTATCCCTCTTAGATCCAATGCGTAACACCGAAATCCGCCGTCGGACGAAAGACTAGGACGGCGATGTCGGTTGCCGGGCGGTGCGCCTCAAGTGGACCTGGGTAGGACGTCTGGCTAGACGAGGAGATGGCCGATGGAGCAATGCTTTGGCCGAGTGATGGTCAAGTTTATGCCAAAGAAACCATGGCCGTCTTAAAGCTCGTTGAGTTGACGATATCGTCAAAGTCGTGGGAAACACCTGGATATGGGACGCACAGAACCGGGAAGTGTGGCAGAACAAAAACCGACTTCAAAAGTCAAGTTATTTTAGACTTTTTAGTGTTTTTTGAAGTCGGTTTTTTTCGCAGAAAGTTAAATTAGTTGTAAAGTTGGATTATAAACTATAAATATTTCATACTAGCTGTTGCTCGCGACCTTCGTCAGCGAGCAATTTTTATAAAAATACTAGGTTATGCCCGTGGCTGGGCCCGCATGGAGTTCGATAATTGTCCCACGGGATCATGCTATCGGGATAAAAAGTATTCTATGTGTTAATCCAGGTTATAAGCTATCTATATGCTAAATTTTATCCAGATCCGTTCAGTAGTTTTTGCGTGAAAGAGTCACAAACATTCAGCCATCCATCCTCACAAACTTTCGCATTTATATATTAGTAGGATTACTAGGTACCATAT
This sequence comes from Eugnorisma glareosa, assembly GCA_947578425.1. Classification (NCBI taxonomy): domain Eukaryota; kingdom Metazoa; phylum Arthropoda; class Insecta; order Lepidoptera; family Noctuidae; genus Eugnorisma; species Eugnorisma glareosa. The sequence continues at coordinate 14,029,720 of OX387970.1, read as the reverse complement.
TTGGATCGGATATTTGTTAACATTTTCATGAGTTTTGCACGGAATCAACCAAACCATTTTCTAAAATAAAAGTAGCTTTAAGTTACTCCTTATTAACATTAGCTATCACCAGTAAAAGTCCTGTCAAAGTCGGTTCAGCCGTTTCGGAGATTAACACAAACAGATAACCGGCCTTTTTTTTTATTATTCTACCGTATATACTTTCGTATGCATTCAGAAATAAACTGTTATTTCTTAATTACAAACAGACACTTCATTCCTTATTTGTATATATTGTATTGACTAACAAATCTCGGAAATAACCCTTTAACATAAGATATATGAAAACAAAGAAAGCTGTCAGCAAGCCAGCGGGACGCTACCGAGCTCCTCACAGCACAAATTAACATAATGAACGAATCAGTGTCTGCGTCTGTTGACTTTATTTAACTGAACTCATTTAAAACCTCAAGAAATATAATAAATCAGCAGTTTGGTTCACAATACGATATGAGCTTTTTGTAGTAATGACATCTTTTATATATATAATTTTATTTATACAAATAAATAAAATTAAATGTCTCTTTGTAATTTCAATTTAACAGCTTTTTACTGAATGCATATGAAAGTGTATACGGTACTTATAATCTATACAAATAAATAAAATTAAAGTTTTTGTGTTGTAATTCCAAAATAACAGTTTTTTACTGAATGCGTATAAAATTATATTATACCTACCTACGGTACTTTTAATCTAAACATCTATGCAAATAAATATAATTGAAGTGGCTGGTTGTAATGTCAAAATAACAGCTTTGTACTGAATGCGTATGAAAGTATGTATTTAGGGTACTTACCAATAACAAAAATATACCTTTTGACAAACAGACCCTTAATTTTTTTTATGTATTTGTATTAAACAAATACATAAAAAAAATTAAGGGTCTGTTTGTCATTTCAAAATAACAGGTTTTTAGAAAGTATATACGGTATATACCTATAGCAATAAAAAAAATAGTTTAATTTTTGTCTGTCTGCCTATTGGTCTGTTTGTACCAACTAATCTCCGAAACGACTGAACCGAGTTGGACGGGACTTTTACTGGCAGATAGCTGATGTCAAGGAGTTAACTAAATAAGCAGGTAATAGGGTACTTTTATTTTAGAAAACGGATGTAAAAAAAATAAAACTCCTGAAATTGTTAACAAAATCCAATTCAAATATAGAAAGTAATAATTTCACGCGGACGAAGGATGCGGGGCACAGCTAGATAGTTATTAGTAGGTTTATTAAGAGTGTATTTATAAAAATAAATCTTCTGGAATATAAAACTCAAAATTATTGTGAAAACAAAATTAATATCACAACGTGCTCAAGGACAGACGAAAAGCTACTCTAAGATTTGAAACTTTTAAAGTTTTGATTTGATTTGCTGTCTTTATAAGTCACTTAGGGATTATGTCAGAAGGATAAGCGACAATATTGACTGTTCTATTGATAATGTCATACCACATTCAACTCTTAGATACTAATGTGTCGATGTCGGTTGAAAAGACCGTTTGTCGTGTGTTACGTACTGTACTTGCTACGTAACCTTTTTAATAGTATAACAGTGAAGAGCTTTATAAAATTTGTCTTTTACGTAACTGCTCGTGGCAAAACAATAAAACTCGTTCGGGTCTATTTTTTGGGTTAAGCCGTGCTTGCCGAGGTTGGTCTGTTGATGGGTGACCACCAGTCTTACCAAGGGGTATCGTATTACCCAGTACTGACTGGGTTGTGGAGGTCAGATAGGCTGTCGCTCCATGTAAACTTCTGGTATTCAGCATCCGGTTAGGCTGGAAGCTAACCCCAAAATAGCTGGGAAAAGGCTATGCAGATGGTACCTTCAACTGGCCTAACATAGAGCTGAGATTAAATTGAATACGAGGCCAACTTATATTGGTTATATTAAGACTGACGTACATTGCTGTGGCTGTAGGTGAATCCTGGTATGACGAAATTACACATTGACAAAATGTTTTTGGAGTAACGGGAATTAAGTGTTATCTCCGTAATGTATTCGGTACTTAAGCTTAATTTTCATTAACACTAAATTTAACATGTTTACTATTTGTTTTGAGTTCCCGATATTTCGGCGCTGTTGCAAGCGCCATGATCACGAATAAACGTACGTTTATATGTAAACATGGTAAATATATCGTTTCTGTGTTAATGGTTAGTCAACATGTGAGTTTAAAAACTAAAGCTTAAATAATCAATATTCAAAGCTCTTCATAAATACAGTTACTAATGACATACATTTTTTCTCGTTAAGTCCGACTTTTAAAATTATTACTTAATAAAAATGGAACTTCAGCCTATCTGGAGAAATATGCGGGTATTATACCCCTTCAAAGCTTATAGGCGAAATGTTATTATGGATTTGTAAACAATACATAATATACATAATTATCCTAGCGCTTGCAGCAATTACGACAGACTACTCGTCTATTATTGAAGAGTGCCATTGTATATCTCCAAATTCAGCATCAGATCTTCACCAAATAATACTATTCCAAAAAAATAAAGAATCATCGAAATCCGTTCACAATTGGCAAAGATATCGCTGTAGGTATGTGTGTGTGTATAATCTCCTCCTTTTCGAAGTCGGTCAAAAAAGTGTCCTCATCCCATAGTTTTATATCCAAACAACCCATTCGTTCGTTTGTGTCAATCCTGTTATTAGTATTACCCTTTAGTTATAATAAATCATCGTTGTCCAGATGTAGAGAATTAGCGGGATGCTCTGCGATCGCGTCGAGATATTCCCTAAAAATAATAAAAAAATACCTCACACGAGCCCAATCCACCATTATTATATGACACACGATGAGGGCAGATTCTATTAATTTATAACCAATGTGGGTGGATATACTGGCATTATTTTTTTAAAGGTTGCAAACGTGGACACGGATAACTGTAATTTTGTGTTGTTTTTATTAAGATATTGGCCAAGTAAATTGTGACACGCAACCCTTATGGAGACATAATGTGGGCAGAAAAGATTAGGTGGAAATTTTTTGTATTGTTATAATCAGTAATCCTTGCGAGGAATCTGCACGTCTTATAATAGCAATTTTGTAATCTCAGTTACGATAAGACATGCCAAATACATACACAAGCACACATGCAAAAGTATTCATTATGCGTGCAAGCAAAACTATTCAGTATTCATATCACAAGAAAATGATAACTGTAGTCAAAACGATTCACAACGAACAAACTATTTCAATTACAATTTATATTGTTATCGACTTCTTTACACCCATCCGAAGATCCTTTTTTTTCAGTACAGTCTAAAAAGATACTTTTCCGTAAAAAAGAAAACGTTATTACTTGGTTTGCCTCCTTCTTGATTTTTTCTAAACATTTCCTTCTTGTTTCTACGAACACAAAAGCTAGGTGGTATAATTTATATGTCTACGTAAATTATATTTGATTTTGACTGCATTGTTAGACCTTTTGACAAATTCACTTGTAACGCCGCGCGTGAGAGCGACTGTGTTACTGTTCATTTTAAAAAATACGTTATTGTTTTGATAAAAAATGACATGCCATCCAAACATCTGATAATAGGCGTGGGCGGGGTCGCAACAAAAGAGAATTGGTTAGCACCATACAAATACAATACGGGATGAAGTTTTGATTCGGGTGTAAAATTAAGTTTTCTAACATCGCGTCGGCCCCCCTTTGTTCGTTTTTTCTTGTCGCACAGTCCACACAATAAGATTGTTTGTTCTATTAACGACTTAACTGCGATAAAATTACTGTTTTCTTGGGAATCATTTTCACTAATTTACGAGGCCTTTCGTGCTTTATTTGGCGAAATAACATATAGCAAAATGTATAAATATACCAACAGTAGTGATTATATTTTTTTACATCTGAAAACGTATCTTTTGAAGATTTTTTTGTCTCGTCAATTTATCAACGAATCTGAGTTTAACACATTAATCAAGTCGCATACATATCTGTATAACTTCCTGCGTTCGGTTCACTAAAGGCTACTTTTTAGGTGTTTTATCTTGCTAATGATGTTTTACGACGTTGCTGCACTTGGTGTTATCACGCGCCGTCGCCTACGGTAGCTAATGCACCAACTATCGGTGAAATCTAACAAAATCTCCTCTATGCGAGAGATAATAAGGTTCTATTTCACGATAACGGTATTCGTATCGTGACGTGGTAGCGTTCTCCCGGCGGCTGTCTCTTTGTCGCCTCTCATATCTGTAGGCAACTTAATTAATTGACGGATCGCGGTAGCAACCGAACTGATTAGCGCCCCTTTTTGTGCAACATCCTAACTCTTTTGTCGGTAACTTTATCTAGGTGATAATAGAATTGAGTTCATATGTTCCGCAACTTTATATTCCTTTGTTGAAACGGTAAACCTAAGAGCACTTAATAGGTAGCGGTTAGGAGATTATACTGGTTTAGTCTTAAAAGACACAGAAGGCGACCACAATCTTTCCACAATCTTCGGTATCTGCCACAGACACTTCAAAGAAAAGGAATCAGTAAGCGATGCTCTAACATTAGATCTAATCACGAGTGCGATGATTACGTAAACACCTTTAAATATTAATTTATTTTCCTCCGGAGGACACCGAGGCAGTAATGCACTTACTTAATAATAGGCGGCCATAGCTTCTTCAACAGGTCCCGACAGATCTACTTAACGCACGAAATAATAACCCAATTGAATATTTCGGGGCCGAAGAACAAAAGCCGGCAACACGGCTGTCGGCCACATTACCGCCCTACCACAATAAATCCAGGAGGTCCGTCGCCAAAGGGCTAATTACTCTGAATATCGGTTGATATACTGTCTACTTAGGAACCGTGATGTATGACCGCATTCAAAGGATCGGACGCCGCGCGCCCCCGGCACGGGCACGATGCTACGATTATAAATAAGCATGTTTAGGATAACGATTGTCGACACTGCGGTTAGCTCATAATAAACGGTAATAGAAAACATTAATAAACGTCGACCTATGCCACAGCTATGGTAGTAAAACACTGGGCGGCACCCAACGGTTGCATTCAATCGTAACTTCTTTCATATCGACATCGAATGAGATGTCCGAGATATTCATTGTGTTGGCGACAATAGCACACATGATCTAGATTAGTGACGTGCATTGTGTCGCCAAAGGGTTGCATTGTGTGCTGCATAAACGCAGCGCCCGCGCATAATGCGTCGATACCCGCAAACATCTCGACGGATTCGCACAGATTCCGTGAATTTGTAAAGAAAATAAATATAACTTTTGACAGTGCCCTATTCATCATATTTTCTATTTCTGGGTGGAGAATGCAATTCGTTATTATATGCGAAATATATTTTTGTCGGAATTCGTCCAATAATATTGCTGAGGCTGACCGAACACTATTTATAGGTTTTTGTTTAAACCATACTGTAAAAGACAATTATAATATTATGAGTCCCGTAAATCATGTTGAGTATAAGCAATCAAAGATTAATTAAATTATCATATTAAACTAATTGATGGCTGTCGTGACTACTACTCATTATCACATCAAGGTAGAGAAAATCAAGACATTAAAACACCAACAAAAAGAATGACGCTATCTTTATAACTCGCGTCTTTCGTCGTGTTTAATCGTCTAATATTTTACTTTCATCGTTTTTTTTTTGTACACAGAAACAAATTTCAGACTCACCGTCTCAATTTTTCCCATAACACCCACGAACAAGTAATTTTTAACCGAACAATTCCCAAAATAAACCTTTAAGACGCGGTTGAACGTAATCTTTAACCAAACTCAGCCACAATGGCGGTGATAAGATCAGATCTCTTGCTTCGACAGACAAATTGTTCGCTTACAGACTGTTACATCGATAATATGTTTACAAAACATGTCATTCATTGAGAATTATTTTAAACAATGTTTTTGTACCGTGAAATTGATTCTGTGGCTACCTAGAATTTGGTGTTACAAATAATCACTGGCCAGGTATGGATTTATATTTATGAGCAAATTTGAAACTCGTGGTTGTTGTCGTATACCAGCAGACTCTTAAGGTAGATTAAATCTACCTTTTAGACAAATGATTTGTCAAAAAAAAAAATGCTCAGGACATCTTCACATTGGAAACTAAATTAGCTACGGAAAGTTCTGTACAACAAAGATTTTAGAACTTCATAATTGATTTGCTTCTCCATAATCAAGATTACCTATGCTAAGAGCTAATTTTTAAATCATAGCAGCAACACAGACAGTAAAGACGCTTTAATCTAACCCCTCCATCTTAGACACAGGTGTATGAGGGTTAGCCTAACTACTAATAAAATTCTGACTCACACCCAAGCTTTTCTTTCCATGTATGTGTCAAACAATGCGTTGCAAGTAAATGAGGTCGTTACTTGTATAGTTTTAGTGCGGGCTAGCAATAAGTGGCGTGGCCGGTGCGGCAGCTGTTAAGGATTGCGGGTTGCGAGTTGCGGGTAGTAGCAAGGTGTCACGGCTCAGGTGCCGTGAGTGGCACAAGCCACAGCTTTGTCATCGTCGCGTACTGACGAGCGCAAATAAAGTGAGTTTTCGTCAGATTTTGTTTGTACTGTGGGTGTCCTTTAGATGCGCCCCAGCCTACTCCCTATAAGTGTAACTAATATTAAGTTATGATGTAACAAAATACTGTTTGGTATTGAGAGCCAGCGACTACTGACTACCAAAAATGAAATGTAAAACTAACAGTGTACAGTAGTAACAATTTTCAAAATTAACAACTAAACTGTTAACATCAAATAGAATTGAAGCAACATGAATTACGATGAGAAAGTTGCTATGGTTGAACAGAAATTAAATTTTCATCTCCTAAGCAACAGTCTTGATAGTTCGTCTTCTGGAGTTTTTTTCCGACATTTTTTCAAGACCAGCTGGAAAAAACTAACAGAAACTTTGAATAATTAAATAATTATGAACTCCTGTTTTCTTATTTTAAAATTACTTGAGGTTCTAAAACTTGAAGTATTTCCTCTACATCATATAACTTTCAAAAGCTTGTGCACTCGCCTGTACCTTCCTCATAGCAATTTTTTCAACATCCGCCTTGATATAAATGCGGAATGCACGAAAGTAGCGCAGGATAATTAAAATCCCAGTTTATCATGAGCTTTGATATATAATATAACTATCGTTTAAGTTTATATAATATCAATAATAATAAAAAATATGTCTCTTAAGCACCATTAAATAAGAAAAGCAATTTCTTAACGGTATGCTAGTATTAACTAATTTTGAAGATCTGTCCTAGCTATCTACGATAGAAAAATAAGTAGTAAAATAATAATATATAAAAATAATAATAAGCGACTGTAATAAAAAAAAAATGAGCTAATGTAGAATCTTAGTTCTGAAGAATCTGTTTGTTTAGACAAATGAAAGAAATGTCTCTCTGTCTCGAACTGTCTGTGGCGCAGTCTATGCTGGCTAAAAGGGATAAAAAGCAATTACGCAAAAACTGTCATAAAACTACAAACACCGTCTTAATTAGGGCAAGAGAGACAGAAGCAGATGCAGACACTCGTGCTCATTGCACAATAAACAAGCTGCGCGACAGATGAGATCCTAAGGACGGGTGCTCACGGTCAGACAGACAATCCGATGACAGTTTGCGCAAAAACTTTCTATTTACAATACCCCTTTCTTTTGTGCAACCCTATACTCAGATAGACGAAATTTTACAACTGCTCAGATTGGCACATGCTAACCCAGGTGCGAATTTGTGTCAATGAAATTGATGGATTTTTTTTTTAAAGCTTCATGTGTGTTGACACGCTTCTTTGAGAATTTTTGAGAGGCAATGTGCTAATATAATGTCTAGCAACATGAATGAAAATAACTATGTGATTACTAGTAGGTAAGTAGGTGGTACATAAAGGCTAAACTATGAATGAGTCTTCGTGTCGTTAGTGTTTCTTCAACCGCATCGTTCCCTTATCTTCAGATGGGATAGTGGTCCCTTATAAGCTAGGCTGCGAAGAAAAAAGACGAAAACTAATTATAAAAAAGCTGTTAATTAAAGTTCACATTGATATGAACAAATAATACTACAAGTAAAACACGCAAAATTGTAGTTTCTGTGCTAATGAGCGCTAAGAACAGAAGTAAAACGTCATCACGTGTTAAATATAGTGACAATATTTCGAAGATAACCTTAATTAAGAATGTATTACTTGATTCATAAAGTTCATAATTATAGTTAACATTTACACTTATCAATTCTTCAGTTCCCGGTCTGTTAAGAGGTCAGTGACTTGATTATTTATCTTAGCCGTCAAACAACAATTTTGTGGATGCAACTAAATATCGATATTACACCCAACCGAAAACCTGGCGTCCTAATTACAGGCAGATATGGAAACCATAAGCTTGCATGTAAGGAGCAACTTTCTGATGCTGCTGACGTATGCTATAATAAAAAGGTCACCCACATAACGACATTCTAATAAAACAAACACTTTCTGTTTTACAAGGCATAATAAACGTGGTGCTATTCTTCAAAATATTACAACATGGGTCATAACGCTGTCCATATTAATTCGTCAAAATTTGAATGTCAATAATAATCTACGAGTAGTAAAGCAAACAGCCCGTTAGTATTACCGGCAGTAACCAGTATCTGAGATATTTCACTGGCCGACATTTACATTGGTGTTAACGAGCCATCCCCCTATAAAATGTTTTGTGTTCATACATAAATCTTCGCAGCTAGAAGACATCACAATACTAACGTATAAATATTGTGTATTAATGAAATATATTTATTGCGCCATAAAAGTTATTTCTATTGGAAAATGCACGACTGTATAGGCTGTTTTGGTATTTAGACGTCATGCCTGGATTTCTTGTATATTCTTATTATTTGGTTTATCTTCTGAAGATTTAAGTATTTTTTAAAGTATTTCTTCATAAGGTGTTCATTACTAGATATAAGTCACCCTTTTGTTTATTTTCTGAGCGATTAAACGTGATAATATTTATTTATTCCGCAAATAAAACTTTTATTAGTCATTATACATTACTATCGACTGTTTTAATTTACTTAATGAAGCTTCCATTCATTACTGATTTGTGAGGCACTCATTATCACCCAATATAAAAGATAATAACTTAGTCAAGTTGTAATAAAAGTCAGGCACTTTAGCATCGCTAACTCTTCGCAATTAATTTAAATTATTTAATGACCAAATTAATTATTTTAAATGCCAATTAATGCCCCCAGATTCCGATAATGAATTATGTGGATTCTGACGTATTACACCTCTCATTGATTAAATTTTAACGCTCTTATATGTGTAAAAACCGCGATAGTGTACCCTATCTTCATTTACTTAAGTGGTTGATAAGGAGTGTGAAAAAAGAAAAGATTTTTTTGAAATTAACACATTAAGGGCAGTATCTTAATCTGTATGGCGCCAATTCTAAAAAGACTTCAACCCTTGATAAGAGTCTCGACAACTTTATCAAAATACGTCCCCGGGACGTATCTACAGAACGGTATAATAATGTGCAAAAAATCTAAGGTTCTTTTACAATTAATGGTTTTTTGGTTTTACTTGTGTTTTAGATTTCAGACCACCCCTACAGAAAGAATGCGAACATTTTTTTTAAGATTATGTTTCACAAGTAATCAAACCATTTTTTTTTCAGGATTAATAAAAAATACCATAATTTTTAAGCACCAACTTTAATTTTCATTTTCCTTTTATATTTTTGATTCGTTCAGTGATGTATTTTAATAATTCTTTACTCAACAATACAATTAGTATCTTAACTCCAAAATTTCGTAGTAGCCGCTGACTCGAAATAAATGTTAAAAAATAATTACTGACAAGTACAGACGTGGGAAACCGTCTCCTACGGGTACGGCAGCGATCGGCGTACGCGCACCACATAAATCACACACCATAACAACACAAGATTTATACCGCTAAAACGGATAACACCAATTATACCAGAATCATTTCAGCCGCCATGATATCACCTAATGATTCAAATAATTAAGCTAAAGGTGTTACATTACCACCTATTTATATACATACATTAAGATTGAGCAGCTTAATGAACAATAAAAACAAATATTTTAATCAATTAGTTATACTTACGTGTGTTCGGTAGCGTACCTATCAATAAATCCGTATCTTTGTAATTACTTCAGGTAAATGGAAAATTTTCATTAACGAAATTTCTTTTTTTCTATAATTATATTGGACACATGTTGCATATTAACAATAATGCACACACCTGTTTAATTCTTCAATAATTAGGACCTTGGTAAAATGTACGTAAGTACTTCAAATCTTTACTCATTTATCACAAAATAATATTACGTAACAAATAATTACGTACCACGATTAATGCTAAAACACAATAATTTACCCTTTTCTACATCGGTATTCTTTACCATTTTTTTACGCATACCAATATTTCACACGGGGTAATAAACTTTTGAAATATTGGGGGCAATTATAGAAAGGTAAAATGAAAAAATAAATAAAGACAAAAATCGCTAGCCTCGGGCCGTATTGCGGAGGGCCACTGTTCAAACCACATTTGGACGATATTTTTTGCTACATTTTTATGAGGGAAAGACGTTATCCGTTTGATCTGGTCCACTTGATTTACAACATCTGACCGGACTAAACACCGCTTGTTAGAATTCAGGTTAGATTTGCATCCAATTAGTAGCATTAGAATTTAGTTATGCGTGATATACCGTATCAAAGTGCCGATATTTATGGCAGCTTTGATCTTTAGCTTTTGAGATGGATAGGACGTTTTGTAAAAGTACAGGATAATCGAGTAATTAGGGGTAAGGAGACTTTATTTTATTTTATTTCGAATATATAAATAAGCTCGATGTAAAACTCGTTCTAAAATAAAACAAAAAAGGATCTCTTGAAATAACCAATACAAATACCTATATCTTTTAGTTTGGTTTTGGTTTCTTATAGGTAATTCATACTTTTTTAAGGTGTTACTTATTTGAGGGGTTATTTTCATTAAAGATTCCATTTACTCGTTCACATGCAATTAAAAACACATTCAAGGAACAGTACTTACCAACCCATTTGCATTAATCTGAATAAAAATAGTCAAAAACAAAAGTATTGCGAGTGAACGGATACAAGCGAAGCGAGGACTTTCCCACGATACAGCACAATCAGTAACTAGATAGCGATATATCTAAATAACTTTACAACCGATTTCGATAAACAATTAATCTTTATAATCCCCTATTTGTTTGTTCATTATGTATTGTAAACTTACAGACAGACGAACAGTAAAAAATCATGTATCGATTTAACATAAAGCTGTAAAGTCAAAACAAAAGGCACAAGACAATAGTTTGCGGCCATATAAACGTACGTAGTACATAAAGTACGTATACGTCCATATATGTGGGTATGTGCTTACTTAAAACACTAAAGAATAAAGAATTCACAGTCATCCGTGGATTAACGAATGCTCCCGCTGCCGACATCGGCGTACACACGAGCAAATTGGCTGACCAACAATAGTTGTAGGTGCGTAGCCTTGTAGGCTGTTCGTAGCGCGCTACGATTTTTTGTAGCACTTTTTGTTGCACCTACGAATAACATGATTTTAGTTAAAACAAATCAAGTAATTGTGTGTAAGTTAATTCGGCTTGCATGTCTGGAATGCATTGACTTCAAGAATTGTAGTTATGACATAGCCGCTTACACACCTTGTACGTATAACAACTTCATGTTGCCGACTACCATCTATCTATCAAATGTGGCGGTGTTCCCAGTTTCGAATAAGGCCACCCCTAAACCTCCCTAGGGTATCGTAAAAGGTGACAAAGACATCACGGCAGTGTGTCACTGTCACTAACTATTGTACTAATATTATCGTCGTACAGTATTACTTGTATGAGAATAATCGTTGTTTCCTCTTATAGAGAGGAATCCTGTGTCCCAACACTGGGGATTTTATGCAATTACAAATAAAGACCCATAGTTTTATTAAACAGTATGTCACATAGCCCACCGCCAGCGGGTACAGTCAACCGCCCAGGAAGCGCAACTCAACGCGCGAATAAGAAATAAATTCGCTGGCAAGCGTAACAAAGGTGAAGTAAAAAGGAAGCGTCCAACCCCTAGGCCATGCGTATGCGCAGGGATTTATACACGTGCCTTATGGCTTCATGGGAAACGAGAAAAATGGCAATTTCGTACGTAACGAATGTAGAAATCTATTCAACTTAATACGCGTGTTTGTGTTGTGTGAGTGCGTGTGTTGTTTTACGTATGTATGAGAACGTAATAAACCCTTATTACTTATCGGCGATTCCTTATCGTTTAACGGCAGTTTTCTATAACTATTACTTACGTATAACGGTTAGTTAATATGCCTTACTCTAGTAGCTATCGGTGTTTCTATAAACAAAGTTAGCAATGAATTGACAGGAATATCCTATCCACGTCACTTATCTGTCTCTCGGAGGGTTGACAGTTGATGTTTCTTTTGAGATAGCAACGTTCCGTTAACTGTTAGTATGTTATTGAAAACGGCCATAAATGCTGCATTTACAAAGAGCAAGAAAGGGTTAAGGTCACCGTTGTAGTACATAAGCTTTATTATTGCCATTTGTGTGCATATTCTTTAATTTTGTGTACAATAAAGAATAAGAAATTTTTGGACACTGCAAACAAGTATTTTGCAGAAGGCTATAATCACCACCTTTGGCAGGAAGCCTGATGTGTAATATTTTTTTATGCAATGTTTTTCTCTAGCATACAGGAAGTGACGAACTTCGTTTATTTGGTGCCGATATTACATCACGAATTTTGTTACAGGTATGTAATAATTTCTTCTTTCAATACTAAACCATTTTTGAACAAGGCGAGTCATTCAAGTTAATACAAGTTACTTGTAAACACACGCCCAATTAATTCCAAAAAATATAAATCACAAAAGAATAGAGGAGTCCTATGTTCAGCTACATTGTTGGATGTGGAAGATATTTGTCTTACAACACAGATAAGCATCAGTTCGCCATGTTGTCCCCACCTCCTGACCTCGACATGTGTACGAATAACCACGCCATAACTTTGGAAACACAACCTGGAACTAGACAATAATTAAAATTCCTTTTAGAAGGGAATGTATGAATGTAGCAAAATATGTTGTAATTTAAAACTGGTAATTTTAGCCATGAGTGTGGTTGCTTGTGGTTTAGTATGACTTATAATCAAGATATTCTATGATAGATAAAATAATAAAATTGACTGAACATGGCCAGAGACCAAGGTTAAACACGTAGCCCGAAAAATTAGCAAACTTAAGTGGCAGTGGGCAGGCACATTGCTCGCAGAACGATGGCCGATGGGGCTAAAAAGTTCTGGAGGGGCGACTGCGAAACGGAAGACGTTGCGTTGGAAGGCCTCTCACTAGGTGGACCGATGACCTGGTGAAGGTTGCGGGGATCCGCTGGACGCGAAACTGGTTAATGTGGCGACACTTGGGGGAGGCCTATGTCCAGCAGTGGACGGTCTTTCGGCTGAAATGATGATCATGTTGAAGATGTGTGAACTTTTTGCTTCCAGTGATTAAACAGTACCTACATTGGATTTTTCTCCTCTCTTAAGTTAAAAAAAAAAGTTATGCTCAGAAGAAAAGGAGCTTTTATTAAGCTTAAACATATTTTGACACTACATAAAAAACGAATCAAAAATGCTCTTTCAAATGTTTGTACTAACAATTGTAGATGTGTGATAAGGTGCAATCTACATGATCTCGAACGTGCGCACCATGTATTTGTGTCTGTACAACCCTTTATACCAAGGTGTTAAATTGTTTATATGATAATCGCCTTTACATTGTGTTACACACAAAAGTACAACTGTGTTGTATTCCTTTTAGCTTTTTTAACTCGACGCTACTTAAGACACCTGAATTATTTGTCGTAATTTCTGAACTTTATCTAGAAAACTTTTTAAGATCGGTTAATTACGGTTTTTATTGAGAATGATAATTTATTAAAACCGTACATTCTAATCCAAATAAGTATTCGTGTTATAAACCTAAGCAAACTGGTAGCATAGTCGCAATATAACGTCGTTATATATACTAATACCCGTTTTCACGGAGACGAAGAAATTCCTAAATATTACGACGATTATATTCACGACGCTAAACAAATAGTTGAAAATCTGACAGTGTGTGTGTGTGTGTGTTTATTAAGGCTTTCATATAGGAGTTGTTGTCTCCCATCCTCAAGACATCTTTGTGAGCTGAATACTATTAAAAGATTACACCTATAAACATAAGGTACTTTTGAACCTTAAAATTCTTCACAAATTCTTGGCTGACAACTGAATCGATACCTAATTTACCCGCCGGAATAACAAATCGAACTCGTATCATTCGGCACTCGATCATTCCCAGTATACTGTTATAAGAGCTGGTGGTTTGCGTACGAGTCGTACGACAAAATTATTCGTGCCAATTAAGCGGTGTCCGCGGGATGACACTCAACTTGTCCTTTGGGCACACGCCGCCCATTCACTCGCGATATGGAATAACAGTGGCGTGGAGAAGCATTAAAAGCAACGGCGCGATTTTTAGATAAAAATAAATATAGGCATAGACGCATAAAAAATATGAAAGGACAAAATAAATTAGCTAGTGACACTCTACAGACGTAATGGGTCATCATCACCATTTTAGCCGAAAGACGTCCACTGCTTGGCATAGGCATTCCCAAGTGTCGCCACACTGACCGGTCCCGTGCGACTCGCATCCAGCAGATCCCCGCAACCTTCACCAGGTCATCGGTCCACGTAATGGGTAACGCTTGTTTTTCGTTTTATTTCATTTTATTTTTAAATTTTAGGAAGGTTCACCGACTATTAACATTATCACAACAATAATTTAAAATTGCTAATTATATGGCCAAAGATCAAAAAATAAAAAATAAAAACAAAATATATTTATTGACATAAAAACATTGTACACGGTTTATTGGATTCTCTGACTCCTGCGATAGTTGAACAGATATACAGAGATACAGATAAATAGAATTTAATAACTAAGACAACATAGTAACTAGTGTTACTTCCCCAAAGTTGGTTTATTTAATCGTTATTAACTTAAAGCTAATTTGGCCAATAAACAGTTCAAGAGCAGCCTAACAAAAATCGCTTTGCTAAGAGCTTTCTTACTGTGCTTGCATTAGTGAAGAATAGGTTAATGTCAGATTCACAAGAAATTTCGTTTTATATAAATTTACTCATGATGTCTGCGGAGTTTTGCTAGCTTATTTAATATAACCCTGTAGGTATAATTTTTTTCTTGGAGTACATTTAAGTTAAACGAGGCATGATGTCATTGACATTGTTGTTCTAATTTATTTAATGATTACTCATGATGTCTGCGGAGTTTTGCTAGCTTATTTAATATAACCCTGTAGGTATAATTTTTTTCTTGGAGTACATTTAAGTTAAACGAGGCATGATGTCATTGACATTGTTATTCTAATTTATTTAATGATAAATCAAAAGCTATGTTTTAAGCTCATCATAATTGTTATTTATGAATGTAATAACTGTGTTATCATTAATTAAGACTAATACAATATTTTATTTTAACTTTATGAAGTGTCAAACATTAAATTATAATACAAAATATTATTATCTACATTGCGTAGTTTCTACCAGTAGATCTTTGTAAGTGTAATGGACTTCAACCCACGCATACAAAAAAATCGTTCTTAAATCATTCGACTCTAACACATTTATAAGTTATCGCTCCGTTAGTCCAAGCCGCAGGTTACAAAGTAATAAGCAGTTAAACACACATCAGAATGCTTCCAATATTTTTACATACCTAATTATTAACGAAATTGTTGCACACACGTTAATGATTGGCCAAGCACACTCTAATCATCGAGCGTCTTCCTTGAACGATCAACCGCAATTTACGATCACGGAGAAAGCAATAACACAATGAAAAAGAATACGGAAGCCATTTATGAAATATTTTAATCTATACACATAATACTGAATAATAGTCGAACACAAAGTAGCAATAGGAAGAAATAATATTTTTCATTTCCTGTTTGGTTTGCCAGTGAAATTTTGAGAGCAAAGTTTTTGCATTGTGTACAAGCATCCGTGGGAGCAACTACCTGGCACCCGCGGCGCTGTAATTTCTTATAAATCGACATCGAGTGAGATATCCAGGGCCGCGCTTCTCCCCGCTGAGAGCGAGCTGCGCGAGCGCACGGGGGACGGGGGACAGGGAGAAGCGCACCTACAATGACACACAATAGCGCACATGATCTAGATTAGTGACGCGCATTGTGTCGCCAAAGGGTTGGGGAGCTTTGTGCGGACAAACGATGCGCCTGCGCATAATACCACGGTACCCGCAAACATCTCCACTGTGATTTCGCACGATTCTATGAATTTGTAAAGAAAATAAATATAACTTTTGACAGGCGTCCACGCATCGATGCTATCGTTGTTTGTCGATTGTGAATTGAAAACAGAGATAAAAATGAAAAATAATCCTTTGGCATTCATACAAAACGTTATATCATCTGATCATAATCGATCACAGTTTTTTAAATATTTAATTAAAAATAAGAAAGTTTCTTGTAATTAATTTCATTATAATAGCAAATAACCAGCAATCATACTTTTAGCTAAATTAGAGCTTGGACCTGTCAAGGGCGGAATGGGTTAAAGAATCTACAATTTGAAATATTCTAATAGTTTTTAATAACCCGCTTTTGACGAACATTAGACAACCGATAATTAAACCACTTTGAATGTTATGCAGAGGTTATAATGAACGTTTCCGTAGAACTTTTAAGGGTTGTTCAGTAAAGTTTAACCCTTCCATTCGCGCAGGTTGCTGCAGGCTATTACTTAAGAAAACGGTTATTAATTTTTATCATGTCGTGATGTTGTGAGTGCTGGTGGTGGAATCATGATATGCAATCATAAAAGTTTATGGATTAAGCACATAAATATACTCTGTTTGCCCGCGGCTTTTCTCGCGTGTCTCAGAAATTGGGTTTTAATGTTTATTGATCAGTAATCTGCCATTGCAATTTATTTATTTGTGTCGATGAAAACCCACAAGTAGGCTGTTGAATATTTCAAAATGTATTTATAGTTTTAAATACTTAATATTGTAAAAGAGTGTAGGTACCTGAGTACGACTGATAGAGTATTTTTTATTTTAATGCTAGAAGTAGAGGGTTAAAAAAATATAATCGCCGATAAAATCATAAAAAATGACATTTGCATCTAAATTCTAACAACAAAGAAAATTCCACGACACATTATTAAAAAATGTAACCTGTCCGCTTACGTCGAATAAGAGAGAAGTCAAAATATTTTATGGACGAATATGTTAACACTTTTGTCAAATGAGATCACCCACAGAAGACACAAAGGGCACCGATGTAAATCTCGCCTTTTATACGCCGCAAGAATTTTTTGATGCAACATCATAAAATACAAATATATGAACAAAATACTAAATGCAATAAAATCCTCATACCCATTCATACAGATTAAAAAAAAAAACTTAGCTCTTCATTTCGGAAAAACTCGTTCCATGGTAATTTTTTATACGCAACCTGACCGCTGTCATTGTTAATTGTACCTCTTGAACTAAAAAATGGATGAATGGGTCCGAACGCTGTCTTTGAGCACCCAACGGGTGACATTGTTGGGAGCGATTTGTCTTACAAGCTCAGATTCGATCTTAATATTGGATATCGTTTTTTCGCACCTCATGTCAATTATGCCTCGTATCTTTTATCAGTTTTTTCTTCTTTACAATTAATATTTTTTATTCCGGATAAGTGCTCGTATGTTAGGGTTACTTTATAGTTTTATTGCGTTTAAGGATAGGTTACAGAGATACACAATATCAAGCTCTTTCATTCAAATGTACCCCTTTAAATCAACGCGTGGCCATTCATCACGCCGGCGACACTTCTCACGTGGAAAAGACACCAACAAATGAAGTTCAAAACAACCAAAACACAACCCTAACATGTTGTAGTACAAATCGTATTCGGTTGTACACCACTTGCTGTTAATTTACGGAACTAAGCATTATTGTGTACGCTGTATCTAATTAGATAATGTAATTAAATAAAATTCCATTCTCGCCTTTGGGTGGTAACGCTTTGGATATTCTTATCACCATTTTAGGCCCGTTCAGAATTTATTGACCTTGAAGTAATTAATTACTTTATTTAAAAAACTGTATCACTATCGATAAACTCCGAACACCAAAATACTTGTACTCACGAAGAAATAGGATGCTCAAAGAAAAAGGTCGTTGAACGTAATTGTAAACTCGATATACAACGTCATAAAAAGACTAAAAGCAATTCAAATAAAGTAACTTTTTTCCCAAAACTAAATGCAGTGCAGTGACGTACAAAAAAGCTGGCGGAAGAGGATGGGACCTACCAATATTAGTTTTATATCTGGCAGAAAAAAGGCTCGACTTGAGAGGGCGATTGTCAATCAGAGTAACAATAATAATGGGAACCCTTTGAGATTGACGAACCCTTTCGATTCTGCACCTGATGCGGAAGCTATTCGCACACGACGTGGGAACATTATTTTTCCGAGAGTTTGGACTTTTTGGTACTGCCTTTTTCAAACTGTGTGAAAAATGCTTTTGAATGCGTGTGAACTATGGACAAGAGGACAGGTATGTTTTTAATGTAGTTCACACAATGATTTATCATTTGCCTTCCAAGCCTTTCCGTTGACATATGCTTCAATAAACTTTTTTCAAAACACTTTCTCGAAAACTGGTTCTTATCTCACTACGATTAGGTTCAACATGCATATTTCACATGCGTGAATTTAATATCTTTCCGCAAACGTGCAGAAATCAATATTTCCACAGACAACTATACTTATACCAAGTCCAAATGGGTGCAACGACTATAGTACGCGGCGATTGTTTTTTTTTAAATCTCGGCAAAGAGATATGCATCTTTACAGCGCAATTATTTTTTCAGTATTCAAATTGTGTTTATAAATAGAATATCATAGATAAACATGATTGTTTAATTCAAATATTTACTTTTAAGAACATAATATATTAACATTTATTTGTGTTCTAAATTCAAAAATAGTTGAATTTTCTATTTTTCATATTAGGCTGTTTAGTGACATTATACCTTTGCTTCTTCTTCAATCTGGCGAAAGCCAAGCGCGGAAAAAAAGCAAATTAAATCATAATTTCCTAATAATTCCTGCCAAAAATACTTTCCGTTCTATTTTTTTTTTCTTCGAATGTGTACTGAAAAACGTCGTTTGATACGCGTGGGGATTTGTTACTGCAGTTCTCGGCTCCATGACACCCTCGCCTGCAGCTTGGGAGTTAATTGCGCCTCGAATGCAAAAACAAAGTTTCCCCAGTTATATCAAAATGTACTATTTCCGTATTTTTATTGAAGTTAATTTAAAAGAACTTCTCTTGAACTTCTCTTGCAGATTTTTACAATTTACACCAGTAGATCAGAAATAAATAGTAGCGTAAACGCCTAGAATGCAAAACTTTCGGTGAAGGCTACATGCCAGTACACTTATCAAGTTCGCACGTTGACGATACCTGTACTAACTGTCTGTCACGTCCTGAATCCTGCTAACAATGAACTTGCGCGAATATCAAGTAGACAGTCTGATACTGTTCGAAAATATGCCTTGTTCCGTTGAGATAAGAGTGCTGAGTATCACTACCCGCATACTGTAGGAATACACGCGCCAGTGCATTAATGATAGCGCTATCTGCTACCTACACTTGACCCTTAAGTTAACAGGTACGTACAAGTCTACAAGAGATAAACGTTCAATAAGTATTCCTTTACATTGAACATTTTAAGCAGGTATATAGATAATGTATGTTACATTATCTATATACCTGCTTAAAATGTTCAAGTTATTTAAGTCTTTCAGTCTGTTCATGTTAATTGTTATTCAGTCTTGGTTCTTAATCATTTAGTTTCATTTAGCTAAAGGTGTGACACAATTTTTTGCCCAGTCAAACTCATCTTGAATTTTGGAGAATCTTAGAGAACCCTATTTATTTAATTTTACCTGTATTTGAATATGATTTTCCTAAATGCATCGTTATTGGCGTAATCAACAATTATTAATTCACCAATTATTTTTGCTAAACTGAGTAAATAATACAGAAATGGTGGTCCCACTTGAAACCACTGCAATTGGACCGATGAACTTTGATAACAAAACACAATAATCGCACGGTACCTGCATAGTGCATACCCGTATCAAATTCACATTTTAATTCAACTGTGGGAATCGTCATCATATTTCAATCAAATCAAGGAACCAACAATAAAATTAAATTAGGAGCATACTATTACGTCATTACTCGTCACCCTCACTAAGAGTTTGGTAATATGACGGAAGCGACAGGTCCTGCGGTCCTGGTAATTTGACTGATGTCATAACAGCGGATACAACCCACTTAAGCTTATTTCACCTAATTGAATCCTAGAGCATTAAGCTCCTAACCTATAATCCCTTTTATGAGATTCACGCCGACACTTTAAGCGTCACTTCTTTAGCTGCCCTCTTCAGATAATATTTTTTGTTACCGTATAAATCTAGGCAAGGTGCATTCGTTTCTATTAAAGTTTTCTACATAAGTCGGTTTAGCATTTGATTGGCTGTATAATTTTAATTGTGAGCGATTTCGTTAGATTTATTTTCTAATCGTTCTTATTTATAATTGCATAATTTTCTTGCGAATATCCTTTTGCTGGTTTGGTTTCAGTGGTCATAAATAAATGCTTTTTAATTACCTTACATTGATTTATTTTACTTTTTCTTCTGACAATATCTGATATCTTTGCCCCTATTTAGGTACGTAATTTTACTTCTAGCGAACATCTTAACTACATAGTACTTAGGTACACTAACATCGATAGAAATTGAATGAATATTGAATGCACAATAAAATCAATAATTTCTATTGTAAGTTATTACAGTAAGGTCACGCTGGGCACAGCGGTGTTCTATCTAAATCACTGCGTTGCCACTGTCCTGTCTCTTAAACTAACATCTTCATCCCGTGTCTATGATAATGGTGCGATCCACTCTGTAAATTCTACTCGACTCGATGTTATTATGCAAAAATAATCGACTCCCCGACTAATGTAACAGTTCGAATACGTGATTATACTTTTAACCCTTTTTTGTCACTTGATATTTTTTACACTTAAAGACGTTTAATTCGGTACATCTTATTACACGTTTTATAGAACAGCAATATAATGTTATTGCTTTTAAATCGATTCGGTTTTGTTCATTCATGTCAATTGGCACTATAATATTCAACACCTGCCTTATTGGACACTTTAAAACAGCGAATTGGCTTCTGTTTTAACATTATATCGAGTCGAGTGATTGTATCGGTGGTATTGTGTCACATCACTAGCTGATGTTCACATAAACACATGCACAACGACATATTTACGAATGTTACCACTGTTACCGCTTGTAAATGACTAGTTTATAAAATACGATATGCCTATATGAATCTACTGATATTTATTAGACACCCCGGTAGCCGATACTCACACATTCCGAGCTTCGGAATCTAATAAAATACATTTTCGGTATGTTTCCACCGTAAATGCCATTAAAATGAAATAAAATGCGGTATCTTTAAAAGGTATTTTTTATTTAAATTGTTGTATATTGAAGCCACTAAAGTACGTGGTAAACGATGTTGCGCAATTTGAAGTACGAAATTACAAGAAAAAACTGCATGTTACAATGTGCCCTTAGAGGAACCCGGACAATTTCATACAAATCGAACCGCAGTGAAGTGTTTAAAAAGACGGAGGAAATGCAAAAAAAAACGTAGCAACATGAGAGTTGGTTATTTGATGTACTTCATGCGGAAATCATTCTCAAATTGCACATAACAAAAGTGTATCTTCCGATTGCGAATGTTGAAAAAATTCAAAAGGTTTTTTAGTTTTTTTTTTCGTATGTAAGCATGCCATAGTGAGGAATAAAAATAATAATTATTACTTCATTTCAATCATCTGTTCCTCACAATATTGGAATTAGCACTATCGTATATCATAATTCATATTTTCTTGTAAGGTGATACTTTTTGTTTCGCGGTCAAGTGGTCACGCTTTCAACGCAATACAACTAATTTTAACTTGTAATTATCTCTTTTTGAATCAGCTACTGGTCGACAGATGTTTTTTTTTTTCATGTGAAATATTTAATTTTGTTCTTTGTACTTTTAATAAATATTTATTTTCTAGAAGGACTTTCACCAATTTGATTTAAATGATATAATATTCAAAATTGCGAATTAAAATACTAGTTGTATAAAGTAATGTACAACAAATTGTTTTTATTTTTATTTGTTTGGGTGCAATGTTATACATAAAAACCTTAATCTTGAATCATTATATCTATTTAAAAAACCGCATATTTTTTTCCTGGTTTTATTGTTATTTTATGTTGTTACGAACGTAGTATTTTGGAACCCACAGTAGGTTTTAGGTCTTCCTTTATTATATTTATTCCGTTATTCCATTAGAAAATCTGTCAAAATTCAAATTCTCGTGATTGTACATTAATTATAATGGCTTGTTGAAAGTAACTAAAATGTAGTAAAAATTAGTTATCTCAGTTGTTACAAAATCCCTATTTCGATGGCACTACAGTGATACGCGCCTGACCCGGGCCGCGACGATCACATCGCGGTTCCCAGCGCCCGCGCAGCCAGCCGAGGGAAGCCGAAGGAAGCCGATATCCGACGATTATTTATGCACGAAGACCTGTCCGCCGCTAGCCTTATTTCTTCTCTCTGTCTGAACGTAACTTATGTGCTAACTGTTGAAGACATTTGTTAAAGGGGTTTGAATTGAAGACAGTTTGGTAGAAGTAAATTAGTCATCATAATAATAGGTGATTAGCTTTATACCTTTTTAATAACAGCATCTTCTTGATTTACGTACAATTTCAAAATTTTTTCGACTTATTAAGTTCAGTCTTGACCATCATAAATACTACTCTTATTGACCGCAATATAGTACAAATTACTCTTAAAACCGTTAATCTCTACAATCCAGTGTATAAATAATCTAATAACGTGTTAATTATCCATAATAAAACGATAAATAAAGTCTTAAGTTCGGTGTTTAAGATCAGAGTTACATGTGTATGGTAAATGTATTCAAGTATATAATGTACCGATTTGTAATAAATCATGTGGCGGGCCGCGTCGGAACTGAGTCGGGCTATAAAACATTTGCATAAGTGATGGCTCTTACTTGTCCCGTATCATTGTACCAATTACGTCTTTACCTACCGTACCGCCGCACAAAATACTTTTTAGATAGTATAAAAATTACGAAATTATGTGAAGAAGCCAATTATTAATTTAATGTTCCTTGAGCAGCTCAAACACGAACATTGAAATTATGATGGTTATAGCTCATCTCTCTCTAAAGAAAAGTATGCCGATTAAAATTAATTTCAACGATTTATATCCAGAGAACCATTAATTAGAAGTACAATAACAGTGAAAGTGAGAGATTAATTAAAATATAACAAATGAACGCACCTATTGAAGAGATTATAGAAAAGTAACAATAACAAAAGCTTAGCCCCGTTTGAGCCGCAAGTTGAGCGAATTACGAACGGAGCAACAAAGAGATACTATCTAATATCTATGCCAAACACTGGTTAACTGATCTAGCGAGATAAAGCATTCACTGAGTGTATAAACAAACATTTTTACTTATAAAGTTTCTGAGGAATTTAAACCGTTCTATTGATTTTTATGAAAAGGGTTCCTTAACAAAACAGTATACGAATAAAGCGAGCTCAATCTCGTAAGTGGTTTTCTTGATATCGAGATCCAATAGGTATTAGATGGCAGTATATTTGCAGGCTCATGTTACCTACAAATTGGCTAAGTTATATTTAATCGTAAAAGTTTCATACTCCATTATGTTACCTATCATTAAAAATTTAAAAGTTTTTAATAGAATACATTGTATCCATTTTGTCGGAGCACCTTAAAGTATTTGCTATTCGATTGTTCTAAACCAAAACTAAATACAAGCATAAGCCCAAAGTACACAAAAGTATCCTATAAATACGTGTGCCTTATCGTCGAGTATTCGCAAATATCACGAACACAACAAAGCTCACGTGCCCCGAATAATAAGATTATCGATACAAAGCACTGATAGAATTAATAGTTTCCGGAATTTGGCGAAATCATTCGATTCTTTTTATACAAAACGGAAGCAAATAAAAGCAGCGAAATGTAAACCTCAGGTTTTTAAATAAAGAACACTAATCTCTTATGCTTAAAGACGGAACACGCAGCGCGCGAACACTTTCCCACGTGCCTGCCAGTGTTGCTGATCGTAAAAATATAATCGCAATTACGTGAGTTAACGTCTCCACTGACTCGCATTAGTTTTAATTACTCGTTAGCTTCCTCTTCTATCAGCATTTTCCATAATCGTAAACCACAATCTGCGATTGCATATAAATCTGTTTGTTTTACACACGGACGCCTAGACACGCGAGCTATTAAAACTTTTATTAAGCCTAATGTTAATTTATGTTGGAGGACAACATGAGATATCGTGCAAAGCCTTATATGCTAGGACGAACTATTCGCTGAAACCGTCGTAACTTTCTACCAGATTAGCTCTTATCCGTTTTAAGTAGGAACTTATTTGCGGATTTAATTAGTCAATCCTCCACGAATGACTTTTATAGCAATAGTTTGAGCCAAGAAAATTGAAAATTAAAACAATGTAACTAAAAGCTCATTTCCGTCCCAGCGACTAAAAAAAGGTTGGAACAATTAACCTTAGTTTCCACAACAGGCACTACATTCGGGAAAACCGTATGTGTCACAATAAATGGTACCATTTTTATTCGTCTTGAGCTTCTTTGTCCCTTTATCAGTGTCTTTTTATTCGCACATGTAAATGCATTTAGCTCCCACCTCCTTATCTTGGTGAACACCATTAATCTTGTATAACAATGTACCGGAGCTGCGTTTGCGCATCGATGGCTTAATCAAGCTCGCTGGCCGTATCAATACTTTTTTAAATCTACGAAGATAAAATAATTCTGCACGGCTATCTCTACGAGGTTTCGTATCTCGTTTACCGTTGCTTTCGATACTGAATTTGAACGTAATTTATTTATTTTCACACTTTGATCGGAATTTGCGTTCAGCTTTAGGTTTTGCGGCACCTTGAAACGTTAAATCTCGCTCTGCATATACATTTTTAAATCGATATTTTATGTTAAAAAAAACTTTTTTGTAAAAAATAAAACCGACTTCAAAAACAAAAAAACGCGGAAAAATAACTTTAGCTTCTGAAGTCGGTGACTTTTGTTTGTTCGATTGAATATTTTTGCCACCGACTTCAGAAAAGTTATTTTTCAACGTTTTTTTGTTTTTGAAGTCGGTTTTATTTTTTACAAAAAAGTTTTTTTGGTTTTCCTTTTTTAGTTTCAATATTCTACACAAATATTTGCTATGCATTTATTTTACATAGTTAACAACACTCCTTTCATGGTAATAGGCTTATCCCCAATAAAATGTAAATTATATCGTTATCATACCTAACTGTCGAAATCTGGGTGTACTGTAGGTACACATCTGCGTACTTCCTCAGAGCATACAGGCGTTATGTTATGTTCTAATATTGTGTAAAAAATAAACATCCAAGCGATTGCAGCAATCACGACAGATCTTCTGTCTATTAATGAAGCGTTCTATTGCATATCTCCGAAGAACAGCATCAGATCCTGACTTATACCGTCCATCATCAGCTC
Source organism: Eugnorisma glareosa (assembly GCA_947578425.1). Classification (NCBI taxonomy): domain Eukaryota; kingdom Metazoa; phylum Arthropoda; class Insecta; order Lepidoptera; family Noctuidae; genus Eugnorisma; species Eugnorisma glareosa. Next base: position 14,003,786 of record OX387970.1, on the reverse strand, counting down.
AGCAACATGAGATAATGATTATCAGGTACATATATCGTTAGAAAGTACATATATTAAAAACATTGTAAAATTTCAGTGTTGCCCTCGATTTCCCTGGGATCCCATCATCAGATTCGAACTTTGTGACAACGGGACCACCTCATTAATAAAGGCTTTCGAATAAAAAAAGAATTTTGACAATCGGTTCACAAATAGCGGAGAAATCGGAGAACATATGGGACACACAGTCAAACGTAGAATCTTCTCATTTTGTTTGAAGTCGGTTTAAATATTGTCAAAAGAGTTTTGGTGAAACATTAGTGAACCGCTAACAATACATTTCATGGTAATAGGCTTATCCCCAATAAAATAAAACTTAACATACCTAAATGTCGAAAAGTTGTACAGTGCACATCTGCGTACCCCCTAGAGCATACAAGCGTGATATTATGTTATGATGTTGTATAAACAATAAACATCCAAGCGATTGCAGCAATCACGACAGATTTGCCGTCTATTTTTGAAGAGTTCCATAGTATATCTCCGAAGATCAGCATCAGATCTTCACGAAATTTAAAATGGGACCACCGCGAAACAATATTCTACCAAACAAAAAAATAATCATCGAAATAGGTGCACAATTGACGAAGATATCGCTGAACATACATACAAAAGAAAAAAAAAACAGACGGCTTGATAACCTCCTCCTTTTGGAAGTCGGTTAAAAACTAGGTACAGTCTAGCCCACGCTGTTAAACACCAACCATAGGCATCTATTGTTTTCATTATAAAATTACCATACATCACTATTCTGGTCACCTAAGCGGGAACAAGAAATTACGAAAGAATTTTTGTTATTTTTGAAGTATTTTTTTTTTAAAGTTTACTTTACTGACTTTTAATTTAACTGTTTTTACTATAATATTCGATTCTATTTATTATTTATTGTTGTACGTTATATGGGTATTTTGTCTGAAATAAAACACATTTTTTGAAAGTCTAATATGAAATGAGAATTAAACATGTTTTGGTTTGATTCCCTATGACATTGTACACTATTTTTCGACTAGCTACCCGCTCCTGCATCCCACAGTTACAACAACAACATGACAAAATAGTTTTGGTTTGTTGTACATGTAAGTTTTAATAACAATGTATTACACGTAGGACATTCTAAGAAAAAAATCTTTCAATTATGGTGAAAATATCTTTGGAACTTTAACATTATGTACCTGCGATTAATTTCAAGATAATAGTCATTCCATTGAAGGCAAAAGCGCTGATTCATAAAGGTAATGCTTGTAGGGGAATGTCAACCTAAATGTTAAATAATCCTCAGCAAAAGGGCTTAATTTGTGCTTTCCCATTATGTTTCATAATGTGTGTGATAATAAATCAGATTAAAACCACAAAGTATACTTCTATTAAATTGTATATTTTCATTTATATTAACGTTCTTTTATACATATTTACAATGTGAGTAATTCTACTCGAATATATTTTATACAAAATGTACAATCACAGCCACAACAACAACATAATCGTTTACAATATCGAATTGACTATTAATATACAGCTTAACATTTTTCTAATAAATTACTAAAGAGTTCCTTAACTCAGAAGACTAGACATCACGCACATAACTACACTTTGCTACTATATTACTTGTGCTGCCACCACGTAATAGCGTCAAGTAACTCTTCTTCATCCATAGGACTCACTTGTTCTTGAGCCTGGTAGTTATTCGGGATGTAACCTCCTGAGTACCCAGACGACACACCAGATGAACATTCTGAACCAGCTGGCGAAGGCACTGAGTCTGAATATGGAGAACTTTCGTCAAAAATTCCTTCATCTACTTCGTATGGCGCTTGCGACGGCACAGTTTGCGCGGTTCTTGTCACACCGTGCGCTGCATCGCTTTCATCAATCATGTTTTGCAAATACCTGATGTATTCCACGACCATTTTGAGAGTATCCACTTTGCTAAGCTTCTTTCCTGATCCACGACGCGCGCCTCCAGACAAGGCAGCGATGACAGCAGCAGGCAACCTCTTCCTCAGAGCATTGAATCCATCATTCACTTGTTTCACACGATTCCTTTCCCGGGCGTTCCTCCTCGCGATTGAAGCCGCTTGAGGGCCGGAGTACGCGGTATTCTTGTAGTTATATTTCTTCTTATCAGTCTGCATATCCAGGGTCAAGTATTTTCTTTCAGGAGCTGGAGCAACCACCATTCTCGGAGTGTCACTTTTGATGTAAGCAACGTGATACTCGGACGGCTTGTGTTGGAATCCTTGAAGCATTTTGATGAATGATTGCAAGGATGGTTAAATGCGTACGCGGCAGGTACAAATGATAGAGAACTTTTAGGAGCTTCGATGGCGTCGACCACGGTCTAGTGAATGAGCGCTACGGGCAGCCGCACCGCGTTATATGGGCCCACCTTGTCCAAAAAAATGGATGGGACCCCTCACTCCCCTACTTTAAATCATTTTTTTGGGATCGTACCTGGAATATTCGTTCAAAGGTGTACTGCATCGGACCTGTACACGTGCCATTGAATTTAAATATGTTGACCGTGATCGATTTGAATCGTTTTGATTAGTTTTGGGTACTACATTTGCTAGTTTTAATAATTGTGAACAATATCTTAAATGCATATAGTTATATTTCTAAAACTTATCCGGTAAATTATCCTGCACTTACAAATACTACGCTCTTATCTATTTATGACAGAAATCCAAAGATAATACTTTTATATCCCTCTCTTTATAGCCGAATAATTATTTTTACAAGATTACGAGCATAAGTTCTGCTAAGAAAAGCGTATTCAAAAAGGAGTAGCTCTATGTGATAATCTGCGTTATGAGCTATAAACGACAAAAGTATTCGCATATCCAGTAGCTAATCGAGCTCATAAAATAAATAGAACTTATCTGCGTATTATCCTTAAGTTAACTAATATTAATGCTAGCTTACAATGTAAAACATTGTCAAGTCATAGGCGAGGAGAAAATTCTGATAACGCACAGTAACAACGAAGAGCTATGGCGCCTGCGGATCAGCTGTTATTTTCACTGTTACGTAAACAATATAACTTTCATTAAATTCATGTTAGGGGAACAAGTGGAAACCCATGCGGTCTACAGTCCAAGACTTGAAATTTATTACGGTCGGTAAAATAAAAATTTAAAAGACGAGTTGCTTTGTAACAATGAGACCGTAGCCAATAGAGAGATACCTACAACAAACCTTGCAAACTTTTCAATGAAAGGCGAAATGAGTTCTATGATTTGAGAAGCAAGGTTGAATTTCATAAATTAAACTTTTTCGTTAACACTTGAAGCTGTGAGGACTTTAGAACCTGCACACTGGGCGGCATTGCCTTCAGTGAATAACTGAAAAAGTTACCTTAATTTAGAACAGCGTCAGTATTTTACACGCTCTTCAATAGTGAAGGGCTCGCCTTTGTCACGTCCATTGTCCTTTAAAAAGATTACACAAGGAATGTGGGCCAGGCCATTGAGACCCAGGGAAGAATGAATTGTTTAGAAGCTTTCAATCATCCATTGAAGAAGGCGCTAAAGTGATTTTAATAGACTCGGTGTCGCCTCCAAGAAGCTATTCGAATTACATTTTTGCTCGTGGTTCAGTATTTTTACCTGTACTTTGTTTTGTTTTTGTCACGCTACATTCGATGGGCAGTATAACTATCTCCGGTCATATGTAAATTATTTTATTAAGGGGTTATACGGTGGGTTTTACAATTGTTTGTTTTGTGTAATGTTTACATTTGAAGTTGCTGAAATGTAAATAAATGCACTTGATTGTTTTAACTATAAACCTAGGAGCGTATATTTTGTGTAGTTTCTAAAGTATGTAGTTGATGAAGTTTTTATTATGATTGTTCTTATTTAAACTGTTGCAAGGAAACAGAATAGAATAGAATAGAATAGAATACTCTTTATTATGTACACCATAAAAATTACAAATACAAATGTAAACATTATAAAAGGGGTGACACAATGGGCAAACACAGACTACACAGACAGACAGACTTAATTATATACTAATATTATAAACTTGTGAGGTTGTAGGGGGGTAATCTCTGGATATACTGAACCGATTTTGAAAATTCTTTCATGGTTAGGAAGCTACATTATTTACGTGGGATAATTTCGACCAAAACGAGAGCAAAGCCGCGGGCAACAACTAGTCATTTATATACGGTTTGTCCCCAGAGTCATATAACTTCTCACATATGAACAATCAAATCCCAGGACGAATGTTAAGACTATCAATCATCTCAGTTCAAATTCTCCTTCCTGCAAGTGAATTCGCAAAGTATAATAAAATTGTGGGAGTGATACATCGAAGCACAAAGTGCGCAGACAATGGCGCTGCGGGCGTGCTCACAATACTATCGTCAAATAACATTTAGCCAGCCCACACCTTAGAAAATCGCAAAATAGAGACATCTACTGAACACAATGAGCTACGAAAGAGCAAACGGAACCATAACCGATAATTACAGTCTTTGTATCATTCATACTTCGAGATTTTAAAACGAAACTAACAAAGAACTGAAAGGACCCCATTGTGAAAATTGCAATGGAAATACTTTTTGATTGAGCATCCCTAAATAGCGAAGAGAACATCGTGTCCGAGGAGCAGTTGATAAACTCATCTACTTTTATATCACCGCGTATATACAAGGGGATTATCGTAGAAAAGTGTACAAGCGTCTGTCCCATCGATGTACAAAAAGTAAAGTCTTGTTTAACTCGCAATATTAATGGGCTGTTATCCTTATTCGACAGTCGTGTGCTGATGAAAGTGGGCACCAACTATGTATGCATTGTGGGCAGTGCGCTAGTAATAAACTCATTCAGAGGATTATTGGTAGACAAGGAGCGATCGGCTGACAGTTCCATTACGTGGCAGGGCCTAGCTAATATTTATAAACCGTTGAGTCCTTCGATGCAGATACGCAGCCCGGTGGTCCCTCGTGTATTGGAAAGTCTTTGATCGATAAAGTTGTAACTTTAATTACTAAACTGGAACCGAGGCTTGCTTTAAAAGGCACCGCGCCACGCGTCGAGGACCACCACAGAATCCGACTTCTTGCTAAGGCTGTGGCAAAAATAACTACAAGTCAGCTTTATACCTACACGTTTACAATTTTTATTGGATTTAAATCTCCTGTATATTATTTCGCTGATTACTGTATAAAGAGGCAAGGATTATTCTCAATTTTTTCTGTCCAGATTGTGATTATTTTTTGTAGATGATATTTATTTGAACGCTTTATATGCGTCTAGTACAGTTCTGAATTTTTGTTTATTTTATCATTGCAAGTTTTTCTGAAACTCAAAGCTCCAAACATGATTCAACTACCTTCCAGAAACCACCAAAAGAGGACTTTAAATCCCAATCATAACTTTCAAGATGATTCGAAAGAAGGGTCAAATAGAGAAATGCTTACATAAACAGATGCCGGAGCTAATATTATAGACGATTGTTTGCCAAGAGAAGTGTTTGGCACAAGCCATATAGTAGGCGCAGGCGCACCTTGCCAACATGTGTGTGCAATCCTTTCGCATCTGCCGGTCTTGCACTGATTTTTATATGAATAATATGACGAATTATGTCTGAGCTTTTATTTGAGATGGCACCTTTCCGGATGTGCATCGACAGCGGATGCTGCCTTCTCTATGGCGGTTATGTATTGCGAAATACGATGACAAACATTTTTATTCGTAATTCATGAGTAGGTAAACTATATTGTATACCTAAATAAAGTCTTAGTGTAAAATACGTTAGTATCAGTTTCGTATATTGTTAGCAGTTAAACCAACAAACTTTTTTTACAACACAATGGCCTGCATTACACTGAAAACCGCAAATCCGAACCCACATTAAGACGTCAATAGTGACATACCTATCGATCCTCCACGGGGGCACGTCTTTAATAAAGTTATACGCATGACAGTGCACACAGAATAGCGCATTGTTGTGCAACACTGCGTGCCCCATTGACATATTAGCTTTTTAGTGGCCTCTTCAACCATTGTGTACACATGTTTACAGTAAACCAACACGTGGACCATCTTCAATCTCCCTTAGCACATTTTTTTCTCGGCTCTTTTCGGAATTCTCGCTGTGTGTTCCGAAAATTGAATTAGAAAGTTTTTAATGTGATATTAAATGTTATAAACAGCCATTATCTGATCCCCACGATCCGCGGCGCTTCCCGCAGAGAGACGCAAATTTAAATTCAATTAACAAACTATAATCGTAAATACTTATACTCAAGCTTAGAGCTAGTTAGAGCTGCTTCATAGCAACAGCTTAATTATTATTTTAATTGAATATTAAAACTCTTAACATAACTCATTGTTTAAGGACTGTCATTAGAGGCAAACCGCGGCATCACGACGTTTGGAGCTATTAAGAGGGTCATTTAAGTGAGGTTATTTCACTAAAAGTATTCATTTGTTTTGTCGGAGTGGCAACGTTGAAATATTACACCAAACCTCCCGCCCTGCCCATCTTTAACGGTTTTACGTCCCTAAGATGAGCCCTAAACGATTTCAAGTCCCTTTTCTTTTTCTGTAGAGAAGAATAGTAATTTTGAAATTACTTTTATTTATATTCATTTTTTTGTATATTCAATCAAATAAATTATTTATTCAATGCAACTAATAAAAAGTAGAATTTTATTGTCAATAAAATTTTTCGTACCTATTTCGTGTTCAGAGCAAACTTGAAGCAATCAACAAGTCGGCTCTTTATTTTTAGATGCCAATTATCTTCTTTCACATTATCTCGTTGCAGTCCGTGGAGTTTGACTTTTATAGGGCCTCCACAATCCCCCGAAGGTTCATGGGGCTGCAAGTAGCCGAACATGGTGATATTTTTCTTTTCCAATGACGGATTGACACGAAATGTTCCCGAGTTATTACCGAGGCAACGCCTTACGCTTGGCTGAAATTGCTAGGCCACTGTAACCTGCGTCGGACCCGCGTACGCACTAAAAATGTTTACGATTATTACAATAATTACATATATCCTTCATTACCATCGACCGATTGAAGATTTAAATCACTGTTCAGAAATATTTCCAATACGAACGACGAACCTACTTCCCTTCGGTATTGTTATCTCGCCGTATAATGTCACGAGCATGGAGGGCACAAATTCGATCGTAAACCAAATGGGTAATTAAATGTAATCAAATTAAATGCGCGCGCAACAAATTAAATGCATGTATTAACAAACAAGACACCAATAAAACGTAGTCAGGAGATAAATAAGAAAAATAACAACCGTCACTTACGGACCACCAGTGCTGAGAAATAATTCAAACTAATGAAAACATGCGTATGTCTTCGCCTAAAGATACCGGTGCTCATTACCTAATTGATCGTAACGCGTTATTAATTCAAATCATATGAACTAATCATTACATATTCAAGAGCAACCTCGGGGTGGTCTCCAACAACCGAAGAGGTCTTCTAAAATGAAGCATTAAAAATCGCTATCGTTAAGGTCAGCGTGTCTACTGTAACAGTAGGAGAGTTTATAATCAATGATGCACCGTGAAAATTTATGACTAATTTGTTATGATTTTTTATTCCGAAGTTTAGTGTGAGAAAAAACGTGTGATTTGAAAAAGGACGTAAAATATAACTGAGCTATTTTGAGACCAACAGTTATTATTCTGGTAATTTTTCAGGTAAGCAGTTTCAGTTGCCGCATCATGCCGACAAATCTTCTTTTATATTATGTAGGTATATAAAAATCTCGTGTAACAGTGTTTGTGGTCGCACTCCTCCGAAACGGCTCGACCGATTTTTATGAGTTTTTTATGTATATTTGGTCGGTATGATAATACGTATACTATATTTTACAACGCTAGGTTATCAAATTCTAAATTATCGTGAGCGAAACCGCGGGCCAAAGCTAGTAACCTTATAAGTATCTCACTAATAAGATTACCTAAAACGCATAAAATATAGTATAATAATCGTATTGTAATTAGCCGAGGCTAACAAATGCTAATTACACTAATTAAACCCCCACTTACGCGGATGGACAAATAAATTCTGAAACTACTTACAGGGTTAACCTATGCACACCTCATTAATTTTGAAAAAGTAACTAAAAGCAGAGTGGTAATTACCACATTTACCACAGAGCAATAAATTAGCGTTAGCAATAAAGTACTCATTGAGCATAATGCACGTAAACGGAAAAATTTCACAGACTCCTTGTCATTATATATTAAAATCTCTGCCCACTCTTTTAATTCCTGATTTCCAGTAAAAAATACTGTCACGTCAACCGAATGAAAGATTTCATTAAAGTTGTATAAGTATGACTGTGTTATGCGTACGGTTTCTTTAATGGCCAGGAAAACTTTCAGACGTGATTGAATTCGCAATAACCAACACATTTTGTTCTCCGAATCAAGAAAACGAGAATTTTGTTACATCTTCATAAGTACAATAATATGTGGTACATCTTCTCACGCAAAGTTTTAAAGTTACTCACATTTTTCTTCGAATCTTCAATATTATTGTTATTTAACGAAAGATACAAAAGGCGCTATTGACATTAACAGAAATAAAACATCTAAAAGTAATAAAAAAATAACAAGTCAGGATTAAAAATATTGAATGGCAACACTAGGTTAATTTATAATGCTTTCAGGCGGTGTCCACGAATGCCATGTGGGTGTACTATGCCAAATCGAATGCCAAATAATCGAATATCAATTGATCGACCACTATAAATCGAACGCCTAAATACTCGAACGTTCATAATATCGAATAGTTAATAAATGGAACATTCAATATATCGTACACTCAATACATCGAGTGTTCAAAATATCGAATGTTTGTTTGATCGAGCGCTCAACGCATCGCAAATTCATTCTATAAAAAAAACTTTTTTATGTAGAATACAAGAAATCATTTACCAAAAAATCACATTTTAGTATGTAGTTATACAACTAAGCCAAATCGTGTAAATACTTAAATACTGGCGTACTTGATAAAGTCATTAAGTTCAATAAATAAAAGCAGTCAGAAATATAACAATGCATAGTTGCCTGACCCCACGTCATCCGACATATGACACTTTATGCGCCCTGCATTTTTTACCTGCTCTTCATAAAGACGTTAAATGCTCTTAGGAGACATTTAATACTCCATTAAAATCACACTGGGACTGTTATAAAGGATCTCAACCGGGAATATATCTCAATTTAAGTTTGAAGATTACGTTTTTAATAATTCCATAGTGTGTGAAATATCAGGTTTTATTATAATTCTAGAGCTGGGATTTGTTAAACGGTTTATGCTCAAATGTTTAATCAAAGTTTTTTTTTACACTCTTGTTATTTGGTTTAGTTTTTTTTTGCTGCAATTATGTATTGTATTGATAACCAATCCAATTTCATTAATAAGATGTTTCTCCTTCGTTACGTTAAAACTCAATAACAACTTTATTGGTTTAACCAAACAATGCGTTATTAAGTTGTCAAAATTCACACCCTCCCGTTGTTTTCACACCAATTAAATGAACACTTGATACCGATACCAACAATCTTGTTAATTTCTTGTATCCACCAATCATCGCTTATTGGTTTTCGTGAGAAATATTTGGACAACATCGTTCGACTAAAAATCACGGAGTAAAACTGCACAAGAAAAGACATCAACACGATTATAACTTAAACTTCATTCATTAAAGTTATAAGTCAAGGGAATATGTTTAAGTTATAAGGGAACAATGAAAAACTCTTAGATGGAATTTATATAACAAAGTTAACGAGAAACTAATGACGCATTTGTAGTTTCAGCTATTGACTAATGAATTTTAATTCTTGACTTAAACACGAATACTGAATAAACAACAACCTCTTCCAGAAAACAAAATTCTTACAATTCCAACATTAATCGAAGCCTCCGTTTTAAATTTCAAAATAAAATGAACAGTCGAAAACCAGAAACTAATTAGTGAGACCAGAAAGTGCCCCTTTGATTTCTTGGACTTTTTGTGACGAAAATACAAATAATAATTTAATATTCGTTGCTTTAACTACCCCTGGTTTAAAACCGCCAATTACGGTACCTGAGACATAAATCAAGGTAGTATTTGTTCAGATCTTAATTAAAATGTTCCTGGATGCAATTGTCTTGGATACAATCTGAAGTAATTACCTTTGTATTCAAATATGTACTCCCGTATAGGTTAATAAAATAAAACTGGTAGCTGTATAGCCGCGGTATGCGTAAGTAAAACTAATATTATGTAATTATCTCTAAAGGATTTCATTTACTTTAATTACTGTTATGATTGCATTATTCCCGAATTGATTACTTTTGTTACCATAAGTTGTAAATTGTTACCATTTAGGACTTGACGAAATTGAGTGCAGTTGATTTTGTTACAATAACAGCTTGTCCGTTTATCATGCTAATCGTTCTTATTTATTTTGATGCCATTCGAAAATGATCCTTCTTGCAAAGGCAAAAAAAATAAAGTCACCTAATTTCATTCGCAGTTTAAAAAATCTTTTACTTTCTCATAGTTTCTCTCAGAATAATTGAAGATCAAAGCTCAAAGTGACGATGATGAATCAGAGCTGCGAACTGAAAGTGATTGAATGACACTTGTATTGAATGAATGGGATGTGTATGCACGAGCCGCGTCAGGGTGCTAGTCACTTGTCTCAGTCACCTACTAATACATTTCCATCAAATAGCACAAGTCAATCAAAAGCCTTGGGAGACCAGCAATTGATATATAGGTCTCTATTTGGCATGGTATTGTAAGGATTATAAGTGTATGCTGTATGTATTTAGGTCTATCTTTACGAGTTTGACGCTTTTCGTTTAATGTATCGAGTCACCTTTTTTCGAACGTTTTACATTTTTGTAGATAGTATAACGCCAAGAGAGCAGCGGTGGCCCAGATGTGGCGGCTCCGACTTACGAACAGTAAGTTGTAGGTTCGAACCCAGGCAGGCTTTAGTACTTTGTGTAATTTGTTTCATCACCACTGCTCTCAAAACGGTGAAGGAAAACATCGTGAGGAAACCGGCATGTCCTAGAACTAAACATTCGAGGACATGTGACATCTACCAACCCGCACTGGGCCCGCGTGGTGGATTATAGCCCATTCCCTCTCATAGAGAGGAGGCCGGTGTCCCGGCCGTTGGAACATTATAGGCAGATTATGCTTATATCGCCAAGACGAACTATGCTAGCGAACTGTACTGTTTTAGTTGTGACCGGGTATTCAAAGTAAATTCGGTCTGGCCAGTCATATAAGGGCACACGCAAGGAAATAATAGCTTCAAAGGGTCGCCGTTACGCCGAAATCAATAAAGAGGACTATATCTAAATAACATACAATATGAACTGCTTGATGGAAAAGTGTAAGATGTTTTTTATAATTTGTTCAACTTATACAGGAACTTCACTCAGTTTTTTTTCCGAATACTTGTTTATAAGAATTTTATATACACTGACGGACAAGCAGTCTAAATCCTGGCTCTAGAAGCATGAAACTTTTCACAAGAGTTCGGCCATAAGTAATGAAGATGAGCAATATAGTAATATTTATAAAATTCGTCCCCTTTAGGGGCTAGTGTTTAAATGAAACTTCGACATTTTAGTTGTTGGAAAATCATTTGCCGCACGACGAGTTTTTTTTTTGTTTTGGGATTTGGTGGCAATAATGACAATTAAACTCAAGTAGTTATCGATATAGCAGACAAAGTTTGTTTAGATGTATACTTATTTAACTTTCTACCTCACAAACCGGCCCCAAAGAAAAGTATAAAGGATAAAACAACAGATTCGTTTAACTAAAATACAGGGATTTTATCTACAGCGGGTTAGCTTTAGGCTATTTGAATAGCAAATGATGTATCCATTTCGGGTGCGATCATCTCTCCGATATCCGATACTAAATTAATACTCTTTTACTTCGATAAACAAACAGATATTTGCATATCTCGATGATGCATTTCGTTGATTTCTTCTGATATCAAAATAGTGAATGGTTTTGATACTTTTATCTTAGTAACAAGGATGAACATGTTGTATTTTTTAGAGTTAAACCACGTTTTCTTTTTAGTACAAGAACATCGTAGTTCCATGATGTCCTTTCAATTTTCCGGCAAGTCTTGAGATATTTTAAAAACCAAGTGGCTAGTAATGATTGACGTGGTCTCCCAAAACAATGCTTCTAAGTTTTATTTCCGGGATTTCATAGTTTATGCTGCTTCGTTATTTTCTATGTTCTTGCTTATTTAGCGAATATTTTGTTTTAAAGTAAAAGTATCAAAACCAATGCATCGTTGTAGCTATCGTTTAATCCTGAGTTTATTTGTTTTGCCGAAAACAAGCGAGTTGCCAGGATAAGTAATAGCTTAATATCACGTTGTATCGGCGAAGGTGGCTGGATTCTCGGCTCCACGCCGCTTCGGAGGCCCGCTTAGCAAATGTATGTTATTAGCAACGCCGAAGCTTTAACAAACAACTGCCTGTAACAATAGCCCCACGCAACACCTACGGAGTTTATAGCTCGAGCCTGGGAACAAGGATCCCTAAAATATTCCTGATAAGAAAAAGCATTTTGTACAAGAAATTAACCCCACTTTTTATACCCTCATCGTTTATCTGACGGTAAATTAAAAATATCAGCAAAACGTTTGTGTTTTTAATTTAACTTACATATTCATAATTGCATTGCATTAAGTAAAGTTTCATCTAGATACGTAATCAGCAAAACGAAATAAAGACCTAAGACCAAGTGTCTCTACTTACTGCCATAAAGAGTATGACCACTTAATATTAACCACAGACTTTAAGCGATTCCACAATCAAAATGTTAAAAGATAAAACTGTAATAAAATAAAACTGATGACAGATTTAAAATTAGATAAATATCTCGCGGTCTTTTTCAGTTGCTTCTTTTACATTTTCGAAGTAATCTCACCAAAAGATCGGCGAAAATTATAATAATATTATAGTCTTGCGTGTGCCGCAATCATTGCGTTGATTATTAACATCATTAACACGGTGCATCGTGGCGGTGCTTTACCGACATCTGCTGAAAGGCAGGTGGTGAAAGCGCGTGAAAAGTAATAAGTGAAACTAGTATAACTAACCATGAAGTAAAGATTCATTTCAATTTTGAACTTAGCTTGAGTATGTACTGAAGAAGATTTTACCAAAATATTCTGACATACCTTGGTGTTCTTCGCAATAACGTATAATAAACGTTTAGCTTGAATCTTTACCACAATATAAGTTGCGCTGAAAGGCCACCCATCTAGCGCCCCACGCGGCGTCCACCGCCACTGTGACGGATCCCGGCCACGCCCCTCATTTGTTATACAAATTTTATACTACCCTCCGAGCTAAACTACTAAAAGCCCTCAAAGTCGCTTAATATTGCTTAGGAGCTGCCAGTCTGCGACTAATATACTTGAATTACTTGAATATCTGATTCAAGAGATTATTTTGTTTGAGATTTGAGATATTGGTGATGAAACCATTTGAGTTTTTGATGGTTGGACAATAAAGAAAAAACACATTGGTTTTATATTATCCATGTTTCATCAGATGCAAAAATGTTATGTTCTGCAGCTCTTTTCCAATGTTTGTTTCAACAGCAAAGATTATCGAAGTTGAACAATATGGAATAACAAAGTCGAGATAGTTATTGCTCATTTCATAGCTATCATCCACTTGAAAACAATATTAAATCGAATCGTTTCCATATGACCGCAAGTGCAAACAGTAAAACAACTACTGATCCGTACGCCACAGACAATGTTATAATCCGATGATGGCCGTGAAGAAATTTCATTAAATTCTCTATCACCCGAGGACAATGCAATTGTACGGGGGCAATCGAGATTGAGACGGCAGAAGCGTATTGCACACCAGGCCCCCGGCTGGGGAGCTGGTACCAAGGTACCGGAGTACCGCTTCTTGATTAAATAAACCTTCAAGAGAACGTCACGCCGCCGGCCCCTCGTGTCAGTCTTCGGCATATCGCACGAGCACGGCATATCATACGCGCGTGTCATTCACTCACTCGCCATTATTTACCATTCATCCGCGCATTATTGTTTTCCCATTACTCACAATAGCACCTACCGCTTTAAAATCTCCGTATGTAACTGTCTGCACCTGTTCCTACTCTTTTTAGTTTATGACATATATCACAGTTCTTATTCTGAATTCCTGACCCAGTTATGTTAATGTGCAACAATGAGATTACGACATTTTTATTCGTCGTTCAATTTTATTGGTCCTTAAATTGAGTCATTTCAGATTTCGTTATCAATGCCATAAATAATACCAATGGCCATTTGTCCTTAGTGAAGATTATGCGCATGAGTGACGTATATTTAAGTAAACTAACGATGCGTACTTTTTGCGGACATCTTCAGGAGCTTCTATTAATATTCATTACATCAGGCAAGTTGTTTATATTTTTGCCTTATTGGACAAATGGTCCAAGTCGCAACCTTGAGGCACTCGCGGCGATTCGCAGCAATTAGTTAAGATGTAGCAGCTATTTGTCTACAAGAAACAACATTTATCACTGGCGTGTGCAGTAAACTTGATGCTTCGTCTACTGGTCTCAATTTATGATACGATTGTGGAATACCTAACTCTCCAGCGTTTTGTTTATATGTTATTTTAAATAGCCCAGTTAATACGAAACAAAGACACTGATAAACTCTCAATAGGCTAGTGAGCACAATAAAAGTGCCTCGATATTCCCAAGACTCTAATGAGTTGATAGAACGCAAACTTGTTGTAGTACCGTTACACCCTCTGATGTAGCGTTTTTGATAAACTTGTACCTGCTAAACAAATAATTATGTAAATTCAAGAATGCAATAATTATGTGCATTTACGTCAATAACATGGAATACGTAATTAAAATATGTTAGGATTTCAAATAAAATTACGAAAGCCACATTTCGTTCCGCCCAAAATTATGACTTAATAAAAAGTAACGTTTGTCGTAACTCATGGAGTGATAAAAGGAGCTATGACAGCTATACTCCTCAATGCTGTATGTGTGGAATCTATTAAACACGCCTCGCCGACGCACCGACACATTATTTATGTTGTATTATTTTGATAACACTTTAATTATCATATGCACAGGATCCGGGAGCAATTAATTTAGTGAACTGAAGGCTCTTATAACAATAAAATGTGTAATCATCAATTCGCCGTAGTTTATTACTGTAATGTTGTAACTTGACTTTGAGTCTAGTGTTCAATCTACTTTTACAAGTCTTGTTGCAACAGTTTCATAGCGGATTGATTTTGTAGAGACTCAAATGTATATTCCAAAATGAATACCTTAATCACGCTGCCAATATGCATAAATCAATAATCAAACAATGACCTCGGTACGGTAAAGGAACTTACATAAGTCAGTTGAGTTGGGTCTCTGATCACAAACTAATAAATTCAAAGGATTGACTCGGCGGTGTGGTGAGAACTCGTCCATTTACAGAAGCCGCCATATTACAGGAGCATAAATCTAAGCGAAGTCACCCGAGTGTCGTCGGACGCCCCGCTCGCCTCGTGAATGGACCGATATGAAGGATGGCCGGGCTCTGGGCCCCTGGACCCCGCGACGCCGCATCTCAACCACCGCCTTAAACGGGACGTTTTGACAACCGCCGATATGTGAATTGAAATATGAAAGCCGCTGATACCACTGACTCGAGTATTGATGTCGGAAAATAAAATAAACTAAGTACGTTGCTCCGATAATGTGAGTGGGATATGTGATTTAAAATATTATTTACTAAATGCTGTAGACGACATTCAACGCAGCCCAATAAAAGCATTCGAAGAAATAAGGATACACGATATATCCGAGGACAAATACCTTGTATAAATGTAAAAGATCCAGACTTATTATAAATAAATTCATCACTCTTTAATCATTTCTTCTGAGGAGTCGACGTCAATTTGGCGGCTCTGAGCTCGAATTCAAAGCTGATGAAAAAAACACAATGGGATTATGCAGGTCTAATGGTCCATCGAACATGGGCATTAATCTCGTCATACAATATTGATGTTTCCACAATTTATTGCCGGTGCTTAGACGAATCACAAAGTCAAAACGGCTTATTAATGTGTGAAGAAACTCACCTCCTCTGGAAACCTTTCTCATGTGACATATTTTTATGAAACCCGCGGAGGCTCGTTAGCAGAAATATTTCGTTTTCGTCCGCAGAATACAATTGAATGTGAAACTCAAAAACATAAGTCATCATTTTAATAATCTTATCTATATATTAATGCATGTTCGGTTTCGGGAGCGACAAAAAGATACTATCCTCAAACAAACATACTTTCAAAGTTAAAAAATACTTTTAATATAAATGAGGACTTGAGTTTTAAGAGTCGGTTCCATTGTGGAAGACTCAGAGTTGACTTTAATCTGCTTAAAATCAGGAGACATTCGCTTCCAAAGCACGTTTCGTGATTGAATAAGATTTAATCTGTTTCCCCGTACGAACAGAAATCCCCGTCTCCTTCAATGAATTCTTAATCGTTGAATAATTTACTATAGCATGCTTGTTCCTAATTGTGACTTTAGATAAATCAATCAAATATGAAATAATTCTCACATTTTGGCGTATTGGAACATAAATTATCATTTATTCTTTTGGAAACTTTAGTATATTGTTAAGCATCTGTACAATTTTAAAGGTTTTTGATTAATTTCAAGTCTAAAACAAGCTTTGATTGAATGTGGTGATAACAGTAAAAACTCTGGGTAAATCTTGTATGTATAGCTTTCCAATTGCGCCTTGGAACTTGAGGCAGATGTTAAAAAGGAATATTTTGAGGTACATATATTATTTTAACGTTTACCACCACGCCAGCCTCGATACTAATTAATGGTAAATCATGACTTAATTAAAAACTTATTACCTTTCACGACTCTAAATTCTCTTTTTACCTTTGAGTAAGCGATAAATAAAGCAATAATTTCATACTGGTCGATTTTATTCCTTCGGCGGTACCATTTAGGGGCGTAACGTTTTATTGTAATGCAAATCTGTGCTTTTTCCCAGTAATAAAAGTATTTAGATGGCAACACGTGACGACAGGCGCTGCGGGCAACACCGGGACGCAAATTATGGCAATCTTGACACCTACGAGGCGCTAACTGGGGTGCACCCTGCAATTTTCTCGACGTGCAACACCGAAGCCTTGGTACGTACGGACGTTCGCTGCCGGCGCAGGCGGCGGTATGCGGACACTGATTTGCTT
Organism: Eugnorisma glareosa; assembly: GCA_947578425.1. Taxonomy (NCBI): domain Eukaryota; kingdom Metazoa; phylum Arthropoda; class Insecta; order Lepidoptera; family Noctuidae; genus Eugnorisma; species Eugnorisma glareosa. The sequence goes on along the minus strand of OX387970.1, from coordinate 13,986,456 downwards.
TAATTTACGCCCATGTATTTCTAACACGCATTTTATTATTGTTTTGAACTTAAATTAGACGAGAAATATGGTGTTTATTGCTGCCTGTATTGTTGCGAAACTGTATGAAGTCGATTAGAGGTAATTATTCTTTATTGTGTACGTGTTTTCCGTGATTTTCTAAGCGGCGTAGTTCGATGGACTTGCGACTAATACGGAAGCTTTGATGATTCTTATTGCGTTACATCATAAAGGTTAATTTATCCACAATCGTTTCAATCAAATATCGAACAATAATATTTATTTATTAAGGCCATAAAGGAAAAATATAACATAACCTGGAACTGCGTAACATTTATCTGATACACAAGACTTCCTTCTGCAGGTTGTAGAACAAAAGCGGTGAAGATAAGATCTGGAGTTCAAAGGCGTGTGGCGCGTAGCTGCCGAACGCAACCGGGTGTAATACAGTCCATAGCGAGGCTCCCGGCTCCCACGTACTCTTCATTCACAGTCCGTTTACCTATGAGGCATCACTATCAATATGACAATGATCCATAAAAACGTTTCTATAAGGTTGCTGTTCGGTTGCAGCTACTGACAATTCTGCCAAATAACAGTGAGCTTTATTCTCATTACTAGAAGGTTGTTTCTCGGTTGCTGCTATCAAACGTAAACCTACTGCGAGAGTGTATCGTCTACCAACCGGACGGACGGACACCGGACGCGAGAGAAACAATAGCCTCCCGGACCGACCGATCTCAAAATCGCAACCGCAATCTCCGCGCGGTGTAATCTTGCAAATATTTATTATATGTCAAAACAATATGCCGAAATGGAACGCTTATTGCGGTTTTTACAAATGTGTCTGGTTTGCTGCGAGCGCTCGTTAGCGTGAGGTACGACGCATTGTGGGGGTACAATGGAGGGCGGGGCGCGCCCGCGGCGCCTGTGCAGCGCGGGAAATCGCTCTCCCAAGTGTTCCACATTTAAATCAATGCCAGACGCGGTGAACTATCCGCTCAAAAAACGAGACACGCGTCTGATTCTCCTCTCCCAACGTTAGCGCATTTTTTCGTGTTTCTATGCCTGCTTTCCCCGAAGATTTAGTCAAAGTGTACCTTATAGCACGCCCACATTTCGTCAATTAAGTTTGGTAGCGGTGAGCCTAATGCCAACCGAGCACAAATACAGACTTCAGAGATTTAAATAAAACGTCTATAAACGCGTTTTCACTGACAAGTTTCTTTAGTATCGCACATTTCCAAAGCAATTTGCCATCAAAACCGACTTTAAATTTTATTATTTATTTTTATTATCGTTTAATTTGCCCAGAAATTGACCTTAAAATCTTTAATGGTTTAATTTAGTATACTTTTTTACGATTCCAATGCAAAAATATGAATTCAATGAGCCAAAATATTTTTATGAGTGCAACGCGGCCTGTGAAGCACTACCAAATGATGTACAGAAAGCAATTAAAGTAATAATAATCCTTGCTCAATTCAAATTCCCTAAATATGTATATCATTAGTGGATATCAATTAATTTGAATATATCTCATTTTTAGTCTTGAAATCCTTAATATAGGCTGTTATTAAACAAGATCGAGGACAAACTTGTGCTGCTCATTTTTAGTAGCAATCTGAAATTAAAATCAAAGGTAAGAGGGGACTTAATGAACTCCTTAATCCTTCGTCTGCTTCAAAATATCACGAAACTCTTGTAATTACTTAATCTATAAAATAAATCAGCAAAAAAATAAAAACGAGCTTCAAGAACCTTTCCGTTAAAGTACAATACCCGTCACTCATATACACTTAGTCAAAACTTCCACTTATCCTACATTGTCTTGAGAGCTCCTGTAACCGGTTCCGTATCTTATTAATACGCGCCTTCTATAAATAAATAAATAATATCATAACATCCCAAAAGTCCCGTTGCTCCCAATAGCGTTTACGGCGCGTGTCGGTCGCGAGGAAACGCGCACGCGCAGTTTTACGACAAAATAATATTCTTTAATTATAATGAAGCGTCATGAAGTATAAAGGCGGCGCACGCGACATCTGTATTAAATTTTAATGGAATAACCGTTGCACCTGCGTGCAGCGGGTTTGCGCGAGAGTCGATCACTACACTCCGATGCCAAGAATCTGCTAAGTGTATCTAATTAAAAATTAATTACTTCAACCTTTCCAAACACCGACGGGAATTCTTGTAGCGATGATCGAGATTTGAAGAAGCTAAGCTTCAGCTTTTTTTGTTTGAGCACCAGTTCCGTTTAGAAAGAGAAAGTAATCAGGTTCGTTTCAAAACTCAAAGTATTTATTTCAAATAGTCCCCTGACGGGCACTTTTGCATATTCAAAAATAAAATAGCTACAGTTGAGCCACAGGCATAATAACTGTGAATGGACTGTAGTTGCATTCAGCAGCTATGCTCATTGACCTGCAAATAAACAAAAGAAACTGGAAGGTACTTTTAATAAAAGTGCATGCTAGGGCCATTTCAAGAGCCGATTTTCCATATTCAAGACCAAAGGTAAATATTCGAAGTCTAAAGAAAAGTATTTAATAGTGCCAAAGTTTCTGTTTGATACGATAATGTGGCACTATCAACGTCAAATAATTGCACCAGCTTTACTGAAAACTTTCACTCCATGCCACTGGTATTTACCTAATAAGCCGTATCGAACACGTTGACTACATATCCAAACATTCTCAACGGAACGAATCTTTGAGCACGGTGTTACCATACTTAAGACATGCACTCATGCACTGCACTTATTCATTAACTAGCTGTTGCCCGCGACCTTCGTTCGCGTGAAATTATTATGAAAAAATATTACTTTCCTTTTTTAATCGAATTTAGTTAAAAATTCAAGCGTTTCATTTTTTTGCACGAAACCCTAATAATTTTTCTAAAATAAAATTAGCCTATGTTAGACCTTATAACACCAGCTATCTGCCAGTAAAGTCCCGTCAACATCGGTTCAGCCGTTTCAGTTCGATTAGCCGGAACAAACAGACAGACAGGCAAACCGACAGAACAAAATGAGATTTTATGTTATATGTACCGTATATACTTTCTTATACAATCAGTAAAAAGCTGTTATTTTAATATTACAAACAGAAACTTCAATTTTATTTGTTATTTTTTTTTGGTTTAGATTAGATGTATAGGTTGTATAGATGTACAGATGTCAACCATTAAGGTTTTCATTCAAAGAGTAACACACTTACAAAAAAGTACATTCTCATTACAGTTGTCTTGTCTGGTAAGACTGACCGTTTTCTTCTATAAGTGCCTGTTACTAAAAGCACTAAATAATTAACTAGTTGTTTCAGATTTGTTTTTTCTAAAACTCGTACCATACACACGTGTCTGGCACATATCTGAATATAAGTTTTCAGTATTTGTAACTTTTCTTTTCTCTTGTTACATCATAGCATTTCTAGTCAAATGAAATACAAGAGTACCTAATATTTATGTTAGTCGAAACTTTGTGGGATATTACCATTTATAGGGCAGGATAGAAAAGAAAACTGTGTAACCACTTTTTTTCATAAATCGAAGATTTAAAGGCGTGTATGTGGAAGAGTTTAAGCGAAAACACACGCAATGGTTAACAAAGAACAGTGAGTCAGAAAGCAATTAATTAAAGATATGTGAAAGGGCACAAAGGCAAGGCCACAGGGCGTAAAACCTGCAGCTATTTTAAATTACTTTCTACTGAAAAATAAACATAAATGATACACGAAAAGTTTAAGGAAAATTGCACGTACGATTCTAAAGCACCAAGTTAGATTTTGCACGCCCGATATCTGTGTATCTAGAACCTGATTGCATACCAATACATAGAGACAACTTAGACGCAGGAGTCACACAGCACTTTAGGTACTTAACCTGTGTACTTAACTACGCAATTAATAACACAGCTGAGGTAGGTACTGGTCATTATAACCGCCTCGGGTCCATTCTAGTTACCGTCACTTTGTATAAATTATATAAAAATAAGCACAACTAGAAAGGGATGGGTATATGGTGATTGGTGTGGATCAGAAAGTGATGGCCGAGGTGGCAAAGGCAGGTGTCACGGGACATCTGCTGGCCCACAGACAGGCACGTGGCTCAACCCTATAAACCGACCTCTACGACTTCCAGCCATAGGAAAAAGTTAAGAAATCCTGTAATCATTACGACCTCTTACATTTTACGTATCGGGGTTTTTCTAATTTAAGTTAGAAGAGGGAAAATTAAAAAAACAACGTTTTTTGCGAATTTAACTACCCCTTATAACTACCCTGCCCGGATTATTATTTAATTTGATCATAGCTTGCTCTTGAATAGATTCAAATTTAGAAAGAAAGGATTCGTAGACAAATTAATTATTTTGTATCATGAACATCATTTCAGGATTACTGAATAATTTTTGTTCACAACCATTTCAAAACAGCGTATAATTATATCAGCCAAATAGAGATGACCTCTAATCCTGGTAAAAAAGAGTTCAACGCGTTGCCAGGATAATATTATCAAGGATATAATTATTTTGTAAAATAAATTTAGTTTTTATAATATAAATGAGGTAATTGCTTACTTTTAGAACGTCTTTGTGAGGCTTTTTAAATCTAATATATATCTGAAAATTATTTTTTCAGTTTTTGTTACATTTCTTTTCTCTTAGTAGTATTATAGCATTTATAGGGAAATTAAATACAACAGTGCCTAGTATTTATACAAGTTGAAACTATCTGGTATTTTATCTAATTTAAAAGAAATGCGTTCAGGATACTTTACAAACTAATATTATAGAAAACAAGATAAGTCATGATGATATATTTTATAACCTGAATTCTAAAGCCTTTCCAATACAAATAGCTAAAGTTATTTCAAACTTACAAGGAACAAATTATAATTTACGGTAGCCATAAGGCAAATTAAACTAATTTTATGATTCCCACCCATTTCTTGTACAGTTTATCATATATCTTCAAAGACATCGCATAATATCAAGCCCCATATAATTTGAAGGGACAAAATTTATAAGGATCGCCATCATTACCACGTTATAATCATTACTCAGATACATGATCAAGATATTTGCAGAACAACATGGTCGCCTTCCGATACTTACATATGTTAAATAAGAATAAATAGATGATATTTGTTAATAATTTACAGAGTTAATGAAAAAAGGTGAAATAAGAAAGCAAGAAAACGGCACCAGCGGAAACACTTCAAGTGCGGTCCGTACACCGATACCTTGAAAAGATAATCAAAATAACTATTATATTAATAAGTGCAAACTAGCGCGCTTATTCTTTAATTAGAGACATTAAAAGTACAGTAAACAGAATATGAAATCCCATCGAATGTGAACCCATTAAAATAAGTGGGACCGGCTGAAACTTGATCCATCCTTAGTTTTTATCACCGAATGGTAGTCGCACTAAGATGTTATCAACATATAATAATATTATCCTGCGTCTTGTCATTATTCTCCTGTTAACTGAGTTCATGATAAGGAAAATTGTATGATTATACTTCGACGCATTGTAATGTGTTCGATCTTTAATCATCAGAGAATTTCTTTTATGAAAAAATGAAGCCCCGTTTGGTAGGAAGACAGCTTCTTGCTTTCCATGTTTCATTCACCTCTTGCTTGTTACGAGTATTCTCATTGGAATCCTATACCTCAAGCGTTCCTCTGTTCAGTGTTAATTTATTTACAGGTAATGATACCTGCATCTAAGCAGTATTTCAGCCGAAAGACGTCCACTGCAGGACATAGGCCTCCCCCAAAGGTGGGGTTTTGCCATAATCGCCACGCTTGGCAGGCGGGTTGGCGATGGCAGTATGGTTGTTACAAAAGCACAAAGAACACTGCTGCCTATTCTCTGGTAAGTCCCTTAGTCGCATTCTTCGACACCCACGGGAAAATATGGGATGGTGCTATTCTTTACATCCGACACCATACAGTACATCTAAGACTCGAATTCAAAATCAATATATTTTATATCACATAAACCAAGATGAGCACTTATGAAATATCAGAAGATGGAGAAGAATTAATCTTGCTCCATGGTTACTTTTCGTAAATAACAATACTGTCCCATTGAAGAAACCATCGGAATCCAATCTTATCGTTGATTAAGTTACAGTATGTAACATCGCAGATTCTTTATAACTTAGTCACACCATGCACGCAATGTAAAATTGGTCTAGAGATGGCATTGATTACACTCTATTATAAAGTGGTTATCAACTGCTAAAATCCAATTTAAATGCATGTAACACCGCAAAGCATAAACAAGACTCCTTGAAAATGGATGGCTATGAAAAATTCATGTGATTTGAATAAGATTGTGGTAACAAAATACTACGGGGTAAACTGCGGGGTATAAGTAAGGAAGAAATAATCGTTCTAAATAAGTTATATATCTAATTTAAGAGTATATGTGGTCTTTTGTGGCAGTAGATGTTAGGACCTATAACTTATTTATACTACAATAAAATTGCAATCGCTGCTTGTCTTGAAGATATTTATTTACTGGAATAAAATAGAGTTTAATTGAAGTTTGAAGTGAAGACAAATATCTAAATAACTTTTTGTGGTGTAGTAAGGTACGACATGTGAACACATTAGCCAATAATGATTGGATGCAGATAGTAATAAAAACAGAAATATATCAGTAAAATAACTAGCAAGCATATAAACACGAAAATATCAGGCGTTGAAACGTCTATGTTGACGCCTACAACTTCTAACATAGCAACATGTATTAACAAATATGCTTGCTATTTAAATTTTGACAGTAAGAATAACATCCTAACAACTCAATTTACTTACGAACAATTAGTAAGTCACAGTGAAATTCAGAACAATCAATTGTACGCTTAAATAACATAACATCACGCTATTAATCCCCGAAGGATTAGGCAGGGTTGTACCTAATAGTACACCAACATTCCACCAGTTATGTCCCATGTAATAGGGGGCGAGCCTAGTGCTATCAACTGGGCACAAATTCAAACTTCGTGGCTGCTACTGAGAAATTCCTGCTGGAAAAACTCAATAACAATTAGCCCGACCAGGGAATCGAACCCAGGACCTCATGCTCAGCAGCCGCGCTTACGACCACTTTACCAACAAGGAAATAAATCATCATCTGCCTAGCCTTTTCCTAACTATGTTGGGGTTGGCTTCCAGTCTAACCGGATGCTGCTGAATACCAGTATTTTACATGAAACGACTGCCTATCTGACCTCCACAACCCAGTTAGTACTGCGTAATACGATACCCCTTCGTAAGACTGGTTGTCAGACTTTTTAGGCCACTGACTACCTGTACCGACTGTCAAAGATCTACAGATGACAGTCGGGACCAACGGCTTAACGTGGCTTAACGGTGTAACTAAGAAATAAATGAATACTATAATACTACTACTACGAACTAATTCCCTATAAGACTAGATATCCAATGCTATTGTTGTCATGCCAATTAACGCATTATTTTTGTTCATTCTATCATTCACTAAATTAATGAACGGTTCATATCTCAACAATTGATTGACCATTTATCCTTTAAATACGAGTAAGAAGTATAGTTTTTTGTCCATTGAGAGTATGCGAAGTATTATTTATTATGGTATCGACAGGAATTTATCGATATTTGCACCCTCGTATTTAGATGGGCACTAAAAATCAACTAACAAGATCAAAACGCTGGACGAGCACAATGCCTATCTCTATTTTTAGACAAGTGTTTTAATAGATTCTGATAGTAGGGTGACCATGAAGAGTATTAGATAACAATTCGCAATTATTATATTACAAGCGTAAAGTATTACGCCCTTCAGATAGATGAACCGACGACATCTAAAAAGCCGGCCGAGTGCCGTTCCGTACCATCGGTGTAGGGGAACACCCTTTAATTTTTCAATTATTTATATTTGTTGTTATAGTGGCAACATAAATCCATATTCTGATAAAAATTAAAACTGTCTACCTATTACGGATCATGACGTACAGCCCGCTGACAGGCAGATGGACGGACGGACGGACAGCGGAGGCTTTGTATTACACTTGGTTACACTTCGAATACGGAACCATAAGGAGGAGCTGTGACGCTGTAAACGCGATGCGAAAAGCGGTGGTCACTGGTCATGGTTTTGAAACTAGTGAGAGGTCTATGTCCAGCTGTGGTCTACAATGGGCCGACTTTGATATAACAATAAGATATAATTGACAGTTAATTACACAATGGTCAGATATTAGCTCCTATGTAGTTTTTTTAACACAAATATCATTAATCAGAAAATGTTTTTAAAAGAGTATTCTTATTTTTAATAAAATCAGAATACTCTTATGATATAAAAATGTACCTTATGGACCCTTTTGCCAAAATATTCATATTGGGGTTATTAATGTAATTAATTTGTGTAAAATCTGAACAAAGAAACATAAGTATCCACTTTACTCAAAAACCTTTTAGTTGAATCACCAGGGAGATGACCTTAAACAGCAGGTAAATATAAAAATTACAAAAACAGTAACAAGAGTTCATTCATCCAAATAATCTGTCCCTATAAAATGCTTCAATCGTAGTCACCACATCCCTAGGCACGCGACACCAGGGTCCAAGACTGGAAACATTGACGAGTTTCCTAAATAGGAATCCACCTCAACAAGAATGCTGAACTTAATATAAAAGGAACCGCAAAAACGTTGCTACATTAGCATGATACAATGACTTGACAATTAATATGGGCCTATTAACTAAGTCTTGAACTTGAACTTAGAATACTTGCGTACTTGGTATGCTAAACACGTTTGCAAATAACTGTTATTGCTGAAGTGTTTGCATATTGGTTTTTTTTTTTGTGAGCTACGCATATAATTGACTTTGAAATTATATCGTGGATTGAACTGTGTATGCTATTGGAGATTCCTAGCTGAGATATGCAAATAACAGTGTTATCTTTTCATTTGGAAAGTGTCATAATGACATTAACATAATATAGGTAAATGTGAGCTATATGAAACTAAAGTTGTTTTCTGCAATTAGCTCCGAGATTATCTTATTACTAAAGTCGGATTGACATTAACACCTGTATTTATTTATAGTCAAGTTAAAATAATTACTTGAGTTTAAGTAATTACATAATTATGCAAACATTTTTTATGTAATAGACAAGAATTTAAACGACGTAAGAACCGTCAAAGAAACCAGGGCCGTCCTAAAGCTAGTTGGGGCGACGACATCGTCAAAGTCGCGGGAAACACCTGGATAAAGGACGCACAAATCAGGGAAGTGTGGCAGAAAAAAGAAGAGGACTAAACTCAGCAGTGGGTGATTCCGGGCTGATATGATGATGATGAAGAACCGTCAAAGGAAGCAAAGCTAAGAATTCTTACCTTTGTCAGGTCTACCTTCAAACATTTACTAAACTACATCATAAAAATCGTATCATAAATAATTACTTTTATTCAAGTAAACACTTTGATTTTTTACATTGATATGGGTGTCAGACTTTTCAAAATACGATACGTATTTTAGAAACACGTTACATCTGCTAGTGCTAAACCTGTATATATTAAGAGCTCCAATAAAAAAAAATATAAATATGAAATCTGTTTCTGTTAGGATGACATATCATCCCACTGCTGGGCAAAGGCCTCTCTCCATATACATCTCATCATCATCATCGTCATCATCATTTCAGCCGAAAGACGTCCACGGCTGGACATAGGCCTCCCCCAAGTTTCGCCACATAAATCTATATATGTATATATATACTTTAAAAAAAACACATCATTGGAAAGCCCCACAAATAAAAAAAGTCACCGTGTTGCTCGAGCACCAACAACAAAACAATATTGCTACAACATACTTGATGTACATTCAGACGTACATTGCACTTGTAAAGGTCGCGTTGTATTTATTATCACAGAGCAATGTCTTCTTCACACAGCAAAATACATATAAGAATCTATTTGTATCTGTTTTGCTATAATCTTATGTACATTTATTTTACAGGGTATTGTGTTCTGAGAATGGTGATGGAATACGTCTATCAAAGGCTCATTTGCCATGCTATTGATGGAGACATATTTAAGTATTTCAGGAATGTTTGACGCTAAATAACATTTGTAAAGACGGGTGATAAAAATGTATGTAGTATCCTGCAAACAAAATGAAATCTTAGATTTACTTGATTTTGACATGACGCGTCACGACTTTTTTAATCCGTTTGGTAAAAATTTAGTATCGTTTGACAGGTGGAGGGGGGGAGGGGGGGTACTGTTTCTCCCCTGGCACCACTGCCATATAAAGGCAACGCACCGTTCTCGAGAAAAACCAATTAATGTAACTTAATGTCAAAACACTATGAAGTCGCTTAAAAGGAGTAGACGGCTAAAACTTTAGTATCGTTTAGCAGGAGGAGGTGCCCCCTGTTCTTTGGCACCTTATTCTAACCGAACCTCATAACACTTTATATTCGCATACAAAGTGTAGTCGACGTAGCCCCGGTACGCGGGGCTCCTATTTCTGCTTGCAGGGTTTACAGTAACCTAACACGAAGGAGATGTAGGGGTATTAGTTCGCTCGCTCCGCTCGCTCACTAGACCCCTCTGTCCACTTCGAACCTAACCTGTCCGAGTTGAGATGCCCCAAGTCCAGAGTTCGCTTCGCTCGCTCTTGTATCCAAAATGTCCTCGTAGCAGTGGTAACATTGCTACTAGGTCTATTGTACACAATACAGTCAGTGGGGCTACATTGCGGATTTGTAGCAGTGACACATATTATCATACTGCAAATTTTAACCGACTTTCTTCAAAAAGGAGGAGGTTCTCAATTCGGTTGTATTCTTTTTGTTTTTCCTATTTTTAACATCATTTTGCACCACAGACAATATGTGGAACAGATTTGGTTGTCAATCGCTCATTTTAGAAACATTTTTCAATAATTTCTCGGAAAGTATGCATTACATTGTAATAAGAGTGGTAGCGTTATAATCGGGGACCTAAGCCCTACCAGCTTTAACCTCTTTCCCCCCCCCCCACTCGTGCCAAACGATACTAAAGCCAACCCAAAGGCCAGGCAGATTTATTTAAGTAGTTTTTCATAAAACACACACACTTCGAATAACAATTCCATTTAAAAGGTAACAGGGACGCACTTAGTCCCTCAAGCCGATTGCATTAATTGCACAGACATAAAGAATCGACCATCAAATAGTGATACCATTATACGACTATAATTAACAAAACATGATAAAGGTGGAGTTGTCGTTTGTTTGATGGCAAGAAACACCGAAATATCCTATTTCCCGGCATAGTGGTAAATCTTCGTTTTATTAATACCAATTTACAATTTCACACTATTACCCTCGCGTCGAAACAAGGGTAATAAACACGCAATATCAATAACCTGTGTGTAGCCAATAAAATATTGATTGTTAAAAACCTACTGGTTTAAGAAACGATACTAGCTATCTAAAATCTCCTAGTTTAAGCAATATAATATAATAATATTTAATAAATATCAATATAATAATATTTCAAATTCAGTAGCCGCGAAGTGTTTAATTATTAGTTAAAGCGATTCTGATTATCTCCCCGTCCTGATCGTTATCGCGAGATCAAAGCGCGAATAATAAATATAGATAGATAAATAATTCATAGTTTAGATTTTGGTCCTCATTAATAAACCATGCCAATATCTCACATAGATCGTTATCAGCATCTATTAGATTAGCTTATCTTGATCACATCAATATATTTTGTTTTCATCAGATATCGCTTGGGATCGTAACATGATTTATTATATTTTTAATTGGTGATCCGTAGACGACATTTAACTTTAAAATTGCTGGCCAATAAAATCGTAACAATGGTTAACGTCGATCGAGATAAGCGACTTCCGTTGATCCGTCAGATTATAGTTTTTAAACGTTCGTCAAAAACTTCAATCACGAATTATAATTGCAAATCGATTTTTAAAGTTTTCAGTGACGGCAACACTATGCGCTACTTACATTTATTTTTAAGCTTTGTGCGTCATTTCTAAAAGGCGATTTTACCACAAAATATGAGTGATAAAATATTGATAAATGATGTTTATTTTGCAAAGAGGTTTTAACAAACACTTTTACACGTCGTCCTTTTTACCCGACTCCCAAGGAAGGGTTATGTTTTTCGCGCGTATCTTGTATATTTGTTTGTAAATTTCATTATTACCTCGTATCTTCCAAACGGATGGATGGATTTCGGCAATTATGGTATCGTTATATTCGCCTTAAAAACTCAACTCAATGATTTGTATCTGACTACTCTGAGAAGAAACTGCCGAAACAAACTCAGAGGTCATTGTTTCTTTTAAGGTCCAGACATAATCTTGGTCAACTCACATGAGGACTGTTAATACAGATGGTCTGATGGATGTGTCTGAGATGGTCTTTTGAAGAAAGAACCACACAGATTTGAGTGGACCCGTCCAGCCAGTGCAAGCATTTGTCAGTTATCGTGTAGCTCGACTCAACGACACGACGAACAATACCAAAGAAAGGACATTTGTGTATGTCGCTTATAGTACCTACTCAAACTGCCAGACAATCGTTTAAACCAAAGGGAAAAACAAAAGAAAAAATATTACCCACATGGTCCTTTTTTTTTCGGATGGGAAATCATCAAATAACTCCTCCCGCTCTGGCCTGAGCAGGAGGGAGTGTCAGACTTTTACTGACTAAAACACATCCATGTTCCTTCTTTTGCCCTTTGTGTTCCAAGGCCGCGGTATCTCTTTCGAACAGTCCCGCAACCCTGGCAGGCATCGGTCCTTACGGACCCCTTCCTGTTTGCCGACTCTCTTTGAGGCGCGCGTGGAACACGAACGCGCCGTCGCGTCGACACGGCACCCATATGGGCCTCACATTTACAATAATCAAATAAAATAATAATACTTCACAAAATAAATGTTCGTGTGATAAAGTTCGATTCATAAATCATTGCTAATATTTCCTCTCCTACTAAGTAAATAGGTATTTACCGTCATTATCACCATTAACTTCTTAAAGCTCATTGCCAACTCAATCATTATACTTGAGATTATTTCAAGGAAAACATTATTTTCATTAAGTTTTTCGATAGGTTTGATTAAATCGAATGGGCACAAAACAGAAGTATTCGTTGATTAGAAAGCAGATGGTCGACCTAATGAGCGTCATTTTAGACGCAAATATTTATATAAATGCTTACTTGATTCACTTTGGAAAGAACTAATATCGGTATGTTTGTAATAAGCAATACTAATCGAGGGTTACGCTAGTTTGGTTTACTTTCTACGAATATGTGATTACATGGCATTACAGTTATTATATAGTAAAAGTTTTTTCATTACCCATACTCTGAAAGTAGGTCTGAAGTTGCCTAAGGAGCGGGTTGAAAGTAAAATTTTTCATCCCTAGGGAGAACCGTTTTCAACTGACAGCTATCAAATTATAAAAAAATACTTGTTCTATTTTCACATTTCTATTGAACCATGTTCCGACTTTCTATACAGCCACTCAATTACAGCGCAAGGTAAAATTGAAATAACCTAAGGTTAAGCATAAATTAAAGAATATATTATTTTAAATGACTTTATTAAAATTTAGTTTCAACTATTTCTTTAAAATAACATAGATTTGGGCAAAGTATTTTCCATTTTTCAATGATAAAAATGAAAAATAATGGCTGAATGGCTGGCCGGCCACAGAAAAGAAAAAATAAAATAGGGAAAGAGGCAATCCGATCTTCATTTGATTTTTCAAAATTGTAGAGTTTTGGCTATTTGTGTTCATATGATTCAGATATGGTAAACCTTTTACCACCTAAATCAAAATAAAGACTTACTTGTACAAACCTTCAACATGATGGAGCGTGTATTCTATGTTAAAAAAAAAAACATAAAATACTAAACTCAATGTACATTTAAAGGATTTCGAAAGAATAACATCGTTTCTCAAAAAGCAATCTGATAGTTTAAATAAAAAAATCCAAAGTTTTCATTTCTTAAGAGTTTCCCAGAAAATATCAAATATCAACATACCCGGAGAGAACCTTTAACTAACTATATTTAACTAACTAATTGTTCTAATTTTACCATAAACTTTAAATAAATATCTCACCGAAGTTGTTGATTTATGTAAAATAAAAAGGACTAATTTTTCTTATAATTCATGTTTTTATTTTTACTTTCCTTGTATTCGTAATGAAAAGCACAGTGTTTACCTCGGGTTAAAGACTTATTTAGTCCCCTAGGGTAACAATGTACTATTAAACTGTCATGCAGGTCACTAACATTATCATTAACACTAGAAACGAGATATTTATCATGTTTACTGATGATATATCCCGTCTCTAGTGTTAATGTTAATTCTATAGGTTGCCTGTAAATACATTATAGGATATTCACCATCATCTGGTCGAATGAAAACTTTGTTGAATATCAGTCAAAACTTTTACCCGTAGACCGTTTGCCATTCAACAGCTGCTCCACCTGTTTTTAGTCACTATTTCAAAAATGTTCTTTCAAAGACTGGTTCTTGCTGACGCAGGTAAATTACATATCGAATTTTGGTCTAGTTTTTAATCCATACCTACTTCCGATTGAATGAACTAATATGACATGCATCGGTCGTCTTAAATGACTTTCGCTTAACGATGCATATTGCATTCGTGCATAAATGTATATCAATCAGGCATTAGCATGATGAATTGCAAATTATGTAAATTATCATTCACCTTATCTGTTACTTAACATGAAGCAGGTAAAGTAGGTACCTATATGAAATCAAAGCTGCAATCGTCACTTTTGGTCGAAATCGTCGTCTTCCGCGTGAACAAAGTTAATCGTTCACCGTAATAAGCATTAGATTACCTACCAATTCCACTGACCAATTCCAATTTCTATGAAAACCACCACAGCCGCATAGATTTCCTGCATTCAAACACACGTCTGCGAATGTAAAACATGCATAATGCATGTAATTCGCATAATTGGCGTTATATATCACGCTGAACGAATTCACTAGATTATTCAGATTTCTGTTGGAGCTTGGCCTAAAAATAGACTTGTTTGTAAGGCTTTTAGATACTTTCATTCATAAACGTCATTAAAACGTCCACTGAATTGAATATCGCAAAGTAAAAACAGATTGATCGAGAAGAAGATTCCAATAGAATGCGCAGCGAGTTTTATTAAACACTAGCTGTTGCCCGCGGCTTCGCTCACGTTTTGGTCGGAAATTATTCCACGAGCACTTTGTAAATATAGCCTATAGCAGTCGGGGATAATGTAGCTTCCTATTAGTGAAAGAATTTTCAAAATCGGTTCAGAAGATCCAGAGATTACCCCCTACATACAAACTTACAAACAAATTTTACCTCTTTAAAATATTAGTATTTACCTCTTTATAATATTAGTATTGGTCTTCGGTCGAACAATACAAGTTTAAACTTTTTCGTTATTTAACTGACAGTTGGCATGCATTGCACTAAACGGCTCATAAGCATACAACTACCACATAACTGGTACGATCACTGTGAGCCATCATGTTTAACTTTGCAACATTTAAAGCTGCAAAACTAGTGAACATTCACCCACTTTCATTATGTTTTAGTTTCGGTTCAATTAATGCATTGAAAAAAATATTGCCTGCCTTTACTTAGCATACCTTTATAAGAGTTCCGTCCCTACAACTTTAACGAAGAAAACAAAGAATTATATTATAAGTGGAGACCTGTAATTGGCTTTCAGAATAATGTACTGTCCTTGATCTGTTTGTTTTAGCTGTAAGTCACCCATGTTATTTAAATAAATAAATAAATGAATTAGCTTTTATACACCACGAAGCCATGTTCGGTCAACAACGACTGTGTGACGAGGTCATCAAAATATACTGCATCTAGATCTGGTACAAAGTATACCACCACTAGAATACCTTGTTTTTTTGTTTACGTCTGTTGACCTGTGGAATAAAACTATCAAACCAATCATACTATTTATTGAGGGACTTGTCAACAAAAGTATAAAACTTTTTTCTGATCAAGGCAGCAATAAAAAACTATATTTACCAGCAATGTTCTTTGTAAGTAATTTCTTAAATCTATTACTAGAAAGTCTACGCATTCAATGTCTACATTCAAGAAGCAACAATGTCTCCAGGGTTATCACCTCGACGGTACCCAAACAAATGCAACGCACTATCAGCTAGGATGCAACCACGCCTTTTTTAAGGTGTGTAACCAAACCCGCTCGCTATAACATGCAGCTATTCGTATTACAGCATTTCGTGATCACACAATACAATGCGTAACATCTCATTACCACTATCAGTAAACAGACGATAATTATCAGCCGTATTTCGCTTTCGATTTCAAAATTGTTGATGCTGAGCGATGTTCCGAATAGTTCCGAGACGAGCCGAGTAGATGTTTGATTTCGAATTCAGAAGCCGTTAGTTGTAAGCTCACAATAGTAGATAAAGACTGGTTTGGCTAATTGACTTTGGTTGTTCATTGTAACTTTGTAGCAGACAGCACGGCGGTGCATGTTTACGACTCAACAATCGTACGACACAACAATATTAAGGAATTCCAATTTATTCTTAGCTTTCTATTTTGTTGGTTTAGAGGTCGCAAGTACTGGTGTTGAGCATAATGTCTTGGATTCTCGGGTCGCACAAAATGTTATTGTACTCCTTTCGGGAATTTCTCAGCATCAGCCAGGAGTCTGGATTTGTGGCAATAGGCACATATAATTTGGGAAATTAGCATAAGTGGCGAATATAGATGCCCTATAAGATCACACCTCTGCCTAAGCCGTCGGGAATTGCTGATATGTTATTTTACTACTTTTAATTGCTAAAGGCCATTAAGTATAAACATCCTTGATGTATCAACTGTAAACACAGAAACACTTAACAAATAAGTTGATAATTGTTTCGCCCTTTAGAATAAATTATTTAAATAGGCTACATCCCGTTTGGTAACTTTCCTGATTCGCCAACTAAAAAAAATACCATCACCAAAGTGCCGTTTCGTAACTATTTTCATTTTAATACATTGAGTCTCGTTTTGTCAATTTTTGAGTATGCGTGTGTTCATTCCCGTGTGGTAAACGTTTTGTTCGGCAAGTGCAATTTGGACTCAAGAGAACTACTAAGAAATACCACAAATTAATATTCTGGACGCTCTTATTTATATTTAACTTACCGTTTATATCCAAACAAGGTAGGTACACAAAAACAAAACTTCTTGCTATGAGAAAAAAAAACATCAATACGACTTGTAACTAATTAAAGAAATAGTTCAATTATTCAAATCATATCATTCAATTCACTAAAAAGACGATTTTGGCGGCGCCAACTCCTTTTTCATGATTCGGTTCTCCTAGTACTTTCTGTTCAAATTCTAAATTGAGTTCTGTCGTAACAAACCTTTATGTGCTAGAGAGAGACAAAAATAGCAACATCAACAAAGAGTTTAGTTGTAACTTTGGGAGCTGACTGTACTGTACAAAAAACAGTTGAAATTTATAGTTGACGAAACGGGACTCAATGTATGAAACTTAAAATAGTAACGAGAGGGCACTTTTTTTCACTTGTTTTGCAAATCTTTTGTTTAGTTGGCGGATCGGAAAAGTTACCAAACGGGACGTAGCCTTTAAATATTTTAAGGAAAAACAAAACAAAGTTTGTATTACAAAATTGAATTTTAGTTTTTTGTTCAACATCAATGCTATTCAATCATGAAGATAAATAAACCGTACGCTATCTGGTTTATCCACTTATAAAGTACACATGTAAAATATGTCTGATTTCATAACAGTTGCTTTACATTACGAATAACGTACAGAGCGGTTCCGTAGACCTATTATTTTTCAATAGTTGTACTAAATCCGTTTTTCGCTTTCTTTTCATAGTGATAACACAAATTCAAGCATCTATTTTGTCCTGTGGGTGGGTACCTTGAGTATAAGGCCTCCACCCAGGGGCTAATTATAGCTAATTCCTAATTCAGATATTTATAGTTCTTACACTGTTTTAAGCTTTCACGGTTTACAACTAAACTTATATTGTCACTTACGGGGTATCTTCCGTGATTGTTTATTATTTTGAGCTCCCGATGTTTCGACGCTGCTATTAATAAACAATCACGGAAGATATCCCGTAAGTGACGGTATAAGTTTATAGTTCTTTTTAGGATTCTGTATCCAAGGGGTAAAAATGCTACCCTATTATGTCCGTCTGTCTGGCTGTCTGTCACCAGGCTGAATCTCATGAACCGTGATAGCTAGACAGTTGAAATTTTCACAGATGATTTATGTTGCCGCTATAACAACAAGTACTAAAAAGAGAATAAAATAAATATTTAAGAGGGCTCCCATTCGACAAAGGTGTTTTTTTTTAGGTAATGGTAATGATCTTTTCGTGCGCGAGTCCGACTTGGTTTGGCTGGTTATTTTCCGATTAACCAAAGTATGTCTTAAGCAAACCGCGATGAAGAAATTTCCATTCCAATTTTTTTACAAACAGTGGTTCCAATAGCAGCAAGTTGCAGATGCCATACATTACACTTCTGCCCATCACTCAAAGTTTTATTGATATTTACGTAATGATATCAACCAGCCTCAGCTTTATGAATTGATGAAATGCCATTAACATTTTATCAATTCATAAAGCAGAGACTCCAATTAAATCGGTAATTTATAGTTTTTTTTTGTAATCAGGTTATAAGTTAATTACCTACTTAGGTATTACATAATATAGCATCACACCTGTAATCCCGATGGGCGAGGCAGCGTAATACCTAAAGTATAGCGACATTTCGCCAGTTAAGTTCAAGCCATTTACTTAATAGGGGACAATTCTATTGCCATCAATGAGTTACAAAACCTGATTCCGGGATTCTACTGATCTGGGAATCAAACCCTTCATGCTCAGAAATAGCGCTTACGACCACTACAACGACGAGGCCGCCATTCTTTAAATTACTCAATTGTTTTTGTAACCCACGTTATCGTACATTCATTAACATATTATCGGGAAACATTACGTGGCGCCCTTTGCATAAATCATGCATAAAACTCACGGCTATTAGAGAAAATTAAAATAATGGACTAGTTAGTCGCTTATGAATTAATTTTGTAATTGAAAATGTTTACAAACAAAATGACACACGCGGCACAAAACCAGAGTCCGTGGTTGCTACTGTGAAATTCCTGTTGGAAGAACTCAATAAAACTTTGCCCGACCTTGGAATCGAACCCAGGACCTCATGCTCAGCAGTCGAGCTTGCGACCACTAGACCAACGAGGCATTTCAAAATAGACAGTGGCAAAAGTATATAATCTAATCCTGATGTGCTATCGACCATCCCTAGGAAAACCTCAAAGGCCTGCTAACTATAGTATACAATACGCAAAGACTAAGCTGAGGCGTTCCACTTGCTGGAACACTTCATCATTGAATATACTCTGGATCCTGCTCAGGGCTGAAAACTTGCTCATTGATGACTCTGCCCCGGAGTGTGAATGTGGTGCTGTTTCACAAACAAGTATCGTGTTCTGTGTGTCCTGATGCATGTTCATTACAGGAACTCATGCCCACTACTGAAGGCGTCGAACTCCTAGTTCCTAGATAATACTATAAACTAAGATAATACTATAAACGCATATTGGACGAGCTGACCTTTTGGCGGAAGTGGTAAGCAGTAGGTACATACGTAGGTTTCAGTCACGGTCTCACGATTCATGAATCACGTGGAATCCAAATGTCGATTTTTCTCAAATGACCGACTACAAACGCACCTGATTGCGAGTGCATTTGAGCACTTGATTGCACGCGCTGTTGATTGAATATTGAGTACAATGCAGAAGAGGAAGCGATCTGGAATACACACAGAAACAGTACTGCGACAACAATATGATAATTATCATCTCAATCTTACTTTTTTTTACTAAAAGTCATTAAAGCACAAAAACGAATCTCGGAAAAAAAAAATTAACATTGAAAAATGGCGAACAATTAAGATGTTTTGGTGTTTGCCAAATTTATAGCTCATTTGACCTTCAGAGGATACAATAATTTTCCACCACCTCGTGACCTGTTCTCACCACAACACACGTGCCGGTTTTCCCCTTTCCGATACTTACGAACCACTTGTTCATATCGTCCAGGCGATTAGATACATTGAATTGAAGATCATCTTGCCAAGCAATCAACCAAACCGAACTGTTACTTAAACCGCGCTATTAATTCATCGCCAAGGACAAATCAGTTTTGATAATTATGACAAAAATAATTTGATGCTAAACGTTTCGTAGACATAATTACGATAAATTGTAGGTACAGGCTGGGTAATTGGGTCCGAGTAGCTTAGCATGTTTTAAGTTTTTAACGTCATTATGATGATTAGCTTTCTACAGATGTTCGGGCGTGCCTGACTTGCGTCAGAGAGTCACAATTACATATATTTGTTATACAATGTGGGAGGAGCCTGCTGACTCCATTGATTGATTGTTTTTTTTGTTGTCAATAGTAAATCTTTCGGTATTTGATCACGATATAAATTAAAGCAATTTAAATAACTTCTTTATGCATTAATTGCTTTTTAATTAATCAGTTTGCGTCTGTAAAAGATGTATGTATTTATTAATTTATGCAATCAAAAAAATGTAACACAAGGAAAGGAATTTATGGCTCGAATTCTTCTTAGATGAATCTCTTCTAGCCCACCTTCGAGAAGATAGTAAATAAGAATAGCATGCATATTACAGGCAGTGTTAAGTATACGAAATAATAACTAGTTCTACACAGCATTTAGACCAATTAGTTACATGATTCTATCAATTACAAACTAGTCGGATGCATAATATGTAACAAAAACACAGTTTAATTTTATACCCAATATATGAAACGAAGTGCCGTGCACTTCCGTTTCAGAAGCTGCAATAGGCGTAAAAAAAACAGTAAAATACGACTTAAACGTAGGCACATGCATCCTCCTGTGCATTAATCACGCCAATCAACTTAAATGATTTCGGATGATATCAGAAACCCTAAATCCTCATCGTTCAGACAAATACTGGCTAATCTTTAGATAATGGTTCGCGTTTCATTCGTCAAGCCCGTTTACCTCCAATTACGAGTAATTAAAAGTAATAATAAAATGATAATGTTATTTGTATTACCCTCGTGCCTCAGGTATTTTAAACTGACATAATGTTACACGAACTTACTAACTTGCAACAAATCAGTGATACCGAGCGAGCGGATCTATAAATCATTGTAAAATAAACGGCGCGTTGAAACCCGTCCACTTAAATGCTGAAGTTGCATAGCGTGACAGACAAACTGGACACAACTGCGAGAACAGCTGTTTTGATTTTATTGTTGCAATAAAAAGGTAATAAAGGCATCTTAATTAATTATTCAAAACAAGCGATATTTTTAAAAATACGAATCCACTAGCCACCCTGGGTCCGCCTGATCTATTATGGCCCACTCCCTCTCATAGAGCGGAGGGCTTTTTCCCAGCATTGGGAACGCTATAGGCTAATAAGGTATGCTTAATGACTGTTAAAATATCCCTAACGAAGCCAAGAGGCACTTGTTTTGTTTTGTGCTGGACTATACTTGAGAACCTTCTGTTTACGGAGACATTTCTTCCTGGAGGTCAGAGCCCCAACTTTTTCATACGTTTCAAAAAAAAGTCAAAAAAGTCCTTAATGAGTCTTTAAGTCTTTACTTTAAATATACCTCCATGACCCCAGATATTATCAACATCCCATCAGCACGATGTTACATTGAGTCCTACCATAAAACGTTATTTTTCATCCAAAATAAAAGTCGTTTCCCAGCAATATTTTTTGCGTAAAGCTACTTAGTTTGTTGCACAGAATGCTTGGTTGACGGCTTCGTTAAGCGTTACGTTTACACATTACTCATTTAATTTTTGAACTGCGAATTCAAAACGGAAATCGAACTGAGTTTTCAACATCATGCTTCTATCATGCATATAGTAAATGTAATTAGTATTTTAACTAGTCTTAAATATAAACGCACTAATATAACTCAAGAAATGTCAAGGGGATCAGGAGCGGGCTGCTTTCAGTTTGCTAATAATGACGTTCGTAATCAAAAATCCTTCTGTCAAATGTACAAACTTTTGCAATATCCTATGAAAGTAACTATAGCGGTAATTAGTAGGCCATAATTTTACACTAGTGGGCGTGATCGATTTTGAAATCGGATACCATCTAGAGGCTAGACGACAATGCGTCACACATGTCCGTAAAAACAAAGGGCCATGGAATTACAACTTTGAGCGACCGGGTCAATTAAACGATTGCCGAAGTATATTCATATACATGATGCAGCTAGTTCGTCTGTCTTCCTCATATTATGTGATCATGGTCGCATTGGCGTAGAGACCGATGGTAGACCAAAGATGGTTTAATGTGATACGGCGAGTTACAAAATAACAAAGTCGTTAATTCGCTGATTACGTTATAATACAAATGCCTAATCATTATGAATAAATTTACCTACACTTTCCATGATCCAATAGTTAAATAAAGTTTCACCAAAAAATATGGTGCAAGAATATTATTAAGTCATGGCTACCTTGATACAATTAAGAAGTCGTTTTCCCACGAGGCCGATTGTACCATTCCTTACAAGACCTTCTATGTAGGAAACACATACATATTAGGTTTATATTTATGAGAGTGATCAATGGTGCAATGGATACATAATTATTGTTTTCTGAGTGTGAGCACCTTGGCTTGCCCACGACCGAATAATACTTATACCCACTTCCGTTCTGCTCTTTAGGGCAGTTATTAACAGACAAACACTGACAGACACACGGTAACCTTTGGGATGTCGGTGTCAGTCGATGTCATTTTGAAAATGCTAGACATTTGTCTTGTACAATATGCGTCATAGGGCCAGTAACGCGACCTTCTATCAAGACTTGCTGACATTACTCATATTTTTTATTTAATTATATAATTTAAAAAAAACAGACCGATGTCAAATAAATCACGATCTCCGATTTATCTTACGAGCGATAATATCAATCAGTAGATTTTGGCTGACATTTTCCTGTAATTGTAAGCATTAACAATCCCATATAGTAGGTATTAAATATATGGCATAGGCCTAATGCTAGCCCAATGTTACGTAGATTCTCTTAGTAAATAAAATTAATTGTGTTGGTTTAAAGCGGGTCAATTAGTGTTTATTTACTCGCTCTAATTAATAAGTTCCTCGGTCAAAGTGAGTAATTTATATTGTAATTGCATTAAAAACCTTCACACCTTCTTATACGAAATGCGTGATTTGTATAAAAAGTATTTAGTTCTCTCTCGACCTACTAATATGCCGATTGACGTCATACGCGTGACACGAATCTCTTATAGAGAAATGAATTATAGTCCAACACATAATAAAATTATAAATATGATTGTGCAACCTCTTGGTTATGATACCTTGAGGGCATAATCAGAACTGTTGCCATAGAAAAATTGCTGGTAAGTGATTAGATCGCAATGTAATGACAGGTTGCTAACCTACGTACTTACATATGTAATACACGTTCCGAAAAATGGTTCTAAATCCGCCCACCCACGGTTTACCCTTGGAGTACCAGTAAGTTTGATGCCAGTAGATCCGATGAGATAAGAACAATAGCATAATAAGTAGGGTTACGCATAATTGCAACATTGCAGCTATCGCGGACTGAACTTACATAAGATTGACATGATTTGGGAGGAAGCATTGAGGATTGGCAGGAGTTGGGAGGCTGACACAAGCAAAAAGAGATCTAGGCCCAACAGTGAATGGAATCGGGCTTCGGATGATACGCACACATTACATAACAAACTGAAACTAACACAGTTGTACAAGACGCACAAGGAAATTACTTCATAGACAGTATGACACGATTTAAGGACATTTACATATCGAGATCGTCATCCGTTAATGTTTAATGTAGACACATTATCTAAATTGCATTAAGCACTAAACATAACAGTCACCAAAACTAGTTCTACATATATGTTGTGCTGACTTTGTTTTATCGTATACGTTGACACCACCTTTCACACCGTCTGCAAAAAAATTTAATGCAGCTAATTAATTTACTGACAGATTATGACATTAGAACATTTGTATTACGGACAGTGTTGCCATATAAGGTATTGGTTTTACTCAGGGGCCGTTATAACATGGTCCCATAATAGCTCATTTTCAATTATACCTAATGATTTTATCACCAGTAAACAAAGAGCACAGAATACTGTCTTTTCTTGTCATTAATGTATTGTATTACAAAACAAACCAATAAACTTTGATGTGTGTGAAAGCGGAAATTCACTTTATCTTAGAAACAAAGCGATGTACCCACTCATTTGTAGTAACTGACTTCGTTGCTGCGATAGGCTTGCATTATTGCTAAAGAAGAAGTAACAAAGTTAAGGCCAACGAACTTCTATCTGCGTATGCAATTCTGTTCACTACTGTTCAGAATAACAAGCAGATGACATTGTTCCAATCTAGATATAATGCACATGTATGTGTGTGTGTATGTGTGTATGTACCTTACATAAATAAATACCATATAAAGTGATTATAAGAAGTCGTAAACAGGAAAATACATGGTTTTTTTATTGCGATGATTAAACAATTTAGCCGCGTTTAATTAAAATGTCCAATCTCATCATTTCAGATCATTTTCCTCAAATAATAAAAAATCCGACGTACCGGGTTTTCTCCGTGCCTCGAAAAGCACGTAGCCGTTGGTCCCGGCGGTCATTTGTAGATCTTTGACAGTCTTTACAGCTTAGTTGGTGGCCCAAAAGTGTGACAACCAGTTTTACCAATGGGTATCGTACTACCCAGTATAAACTGGGTTGTGGAGGTTCATGCAGACGCTTCATGTAAAATAGGTACTGTTATTCAGCTGGATCCGGTTAGACTGGAATCCGACCCCAACATAGGAGGAAAAGGCTAGGCAGATGATGATGAAAGCCCTGCTAGTCACTAGAATGGAATTCTTGGTCGGTAGCCAAAACTATCTGCATATCCACTTGGGCAGCTCCGCGGCAAATTGATATAGCCTTACTGTTATCCGGCACCGCCTAGTTGCTAACTTCTAATTATAAGTTGATGTAACACTCAATCCTGTATGTTGAATAATGAACTGAATTTTCTAAAACTAATCAGTTCCGCCCGTTTCAGCGGACTTTAGGTCATTCACATGTATATTAATGAAATGAAAGGTTATTTCAATTGAACCACCATTCTTGGAAAATCTGACCACAAGACCTAAAAGGTAAAGATTTTTTTTTTTATAAAAAATATGTAGTTACAACATCAGCGTAAAATCAAAAATAAAATCATGTAATTTTTGGTTACACTGATAACAATCTAATTTTGAAATATTTTTATTGCTTTACATTGACGTCAATGAAAAATTATTATTCAGATTAATGTATTAAAGTCTAGTATTTTATATTCTAATGATATACAAGATTCATATCTATATCTAATTCAACACCCTCTAAATATTGCTAACGCCAAGGTATTTCGAAATTGCAGTTTAAATAATGTAAATGATATTATTGAAAATAGCACTTTCGACAACCAAGAACTCGCCAGTTAAGTTTAAGTCCCATGTAATAGGGGGCGAGCCTATTGCCATCAACCTGGTACAAATCCAGACTCCACGGCCGCTACTGAGAAATTCTAGATGGAAAAACCAAATAACTCTTTGACCGACCTGGGAATCGAACCCAGGACCTCATGCTCAGCATTCGCGTTTGCAACAACTAGACCAACCATCAACAACAAGCCAAGTCTCACCAAATGTTTAAATACTATACACATATAAAAGTGTTTACATAAGTTTGTGACGGAATATTTATTTATGTTTGGTTATCAGATTGTTGGAAAAAAAAAAAATTATTTAAAAACTTTTATAGGCGCGTTATGCCTTTAGAATATATGATTAAAAGAACTTCACAAGTGAAATTCAATCATTATTATATGAATAGCTCCATTCGAATATATAGGATATGTAGTAATTTTACTAGGTAGTAACTTGTCCTACAAGGTAGTTTCGCACGCTTTTAGATCGATTGAATCGGTATGCAATACCAAATCGATTCAACATAATCGATACCACAGACAGTGTCACGTCACTATCGTTCGTCTAGCATTCCCTCATTCTTTTAGATTTTACCCAAAAACTTTAGTTGGGTTGTGGAGGGTGGGTTCCTATATATTCGAATGGAGCTATTCATATAATAATGATTGAATTTCACTTGTGAAGTTCTTTTAATCATATATTATATTATCATAGCTCCATTCGAATATATAGGATATGTAGTAATTTTACTAGGTAGATGTTTAGAGTACTACCTATTTTTGTCTAAAGTTTTTGATATATTTCTAAGGCTAAGGGGTTGAATGCAATGAAACGTTTATTTAATTACTAGTAATCATTATTTTTATTTATTTGTTAACATATTCATAATTAGTATAGGTACATATTACAATACTACTAAAGACTAAATAATTTAGGATTATGAAACTAAATCACAATCGTAAATCTTATTCTAAGACAGATCTCGCAAAGTTCTCTCCAATAATTGGTCGATTGTAAAACTTGGCAAATGCCTGCGAGTTGGCGGTCCAGCCGGCCGCCTTGCGGATGGCGTCCACAGAGAGGCCGGCTGCGCGCGCTCTCGAGGTGGCGGCGTGCCGCGTGCTGTGCGCGCTGAACGTCGCCACATCGATACCGCTAGCCGCTAACACATCTTTGATCCATCGACTGATGGATTGCGTTGTAGCACGTCCGTGTGGGCGTTAATGAGTTATGAACAGGTAGTTCACCTTGTTTCGAATGTTTTTCGTTACAGACAAATAATCCATCAAACATTTGGCAGGACAGATATTAGGTTTATCATACAAATAGGGTAGTATTAAGGTCGGCTGATCACGACCTGCAATTGACGTTTTGATGAGATCTGAAATAATTTGATTTTGAGAAAAAACTAAATCAGACAATTTTATTACAGAAATTGTTTGTACACGGTGACCTGTACACAATGCAAGAAGCATTGCTAACTTCTTGGTGATCTGATCTAACGGCAAAACATCATTAGGATACCAGTCAGAAATAAAGTCGAGAACTGTTTGGGGGTCCCAAATAAAATTATATTTAGGCAAACTTGGTCTCTGCTTATAAACCCCTTTTAGAAAACGCGAAATTCGTTCATCCGAACCTATTTTGCTGCCTAATAACAATGAGAGAGCTGACCGGTGACTGTATAAGAGGCTCCTTTTGTATATTGTTCCGTCAAGAACAAAATAACAACCGGTATCGGAGCATCCAAATAATTAATATTGCTATTGATACAGTAATTCCACCACAACTTATAAGTCGTGTTATATTGCTTTAAAGTACCTGCCGAGAGAGAAGCCACCATTATATCTAACGACTCTTGAGGAACGGCCCGCCGCGTGAACGCTTGCCTGGGACAATCGCGGCCGCCAGGATAATCTCCTGCGGTAGGTGTACCTTGGAAGGAGACCGGAAAGCATCGTTAAAGTATATAACTTCTGACACCAACAACTGGTTCAATAGGGGAAACCACGGCTGCGAAAGCCAGTGGGGAAACACAATAATTCCAGTTGATTTTTCGTTAACGATTTTGTTTAGGCATTTAAGGATCATTGATAGCGGTGGAAAACAATAAAAGTAGTAATGATTCCAAGAAATCGTGAAAGCATCAACGTTGCTTGAATCAGGGTCAGGCTTCCCTGAAACATATGTTCCACACTTGGCATTGGAGCGGGAGGCAAAGAGGTCTATATCGGGCTGACCAAACTGTTCGACAATGGTCTGGAAAGCATCTGAGCAAAGTTCTATTTCTGTATAAGGGTTAATTTTTCTTGACTCTTCGTCAGCCTCTTTGTTATCCTTCGTATTGATATAGGAGGCATAGAGCCATAAACCTCGCTGCTCGCACCACTGCCAAATGAATCTAGCTAGGTCATTCAAATGGGGAAATTGGATCCCACCCATTCTATTGATATAGCTTATGGCAGTTGTGTTATCGATCCGCATCAGTATATCACAATCAAATTTATTTTTAGCAAAGTACTTAAGTCCTAAAAAGGCTGCTTGGAGTTCCAGATAGTTAATATGGAACTTAAGTTCATTTTCCTTCCAGTGTCCATTTGCGCGGATGCTATTGCAGGCGGCTCCCCAGCCAGACCTGGAAGCATCCGTGAAAATTTCTAGATCGTACTTTACAGGAATTATGGATTTCTTTGCGATCAGAATATTTGATTTCCACCAATGCAGATCGGGCAATAACGCTGCGGACAGTTTTATCTTAACGTCGTAATCGTCGTGGTCTTTGAGAGCTAAAAACTTTTCTCTCTCAAAGATCTTGGTGTATAACCAGCCGTATTTTACGGCTGGACAAGCCGCTGTTAATACGCCTATGAACTGTGAAAATTCTCGAATTGTGCAACGCGGTAACTTAATGTATTTTTGTGTTAATTGTAATATACAATTACGCTTATTTTCGGGTAACGATATAGACATATCTACTGTATCAAATACAAAGCCTAGAAACGTGCAGTTCTGTTTAGGTTCTAGTACGCTTTTTTGATAATTAATCACAAAACCTAAGCATTCGAGAAGTTGCACAGTTTCTCTGACGTTATGGAGACATTCTTCATAGCTTTTACCTAGACAAAGGGTATCATCTAAATAAGAGACTGAGCTAAAGCCACGACTTCTTAGATGACAAAAAACTTCTTTCATTATTTTAGTAAAGGTTCTAGGTGCGGTTGAAAGCCCATAGCACATTGAATTGAACTCGTAGGTTTTAGTTTGGCCAGAGATATCTTCAAATTGAAATCTCAGATATTGTTTGTCATCTAAATGAATAGGCACTAGTAAGTATGACTCTTTAAGGTCAATAGTCGCTGCATAGCCATTTACTGGTAACAAGCTACATGCAGTTCTGTAATCTTCCATCTTGAAGTGGTCTTTTTGAACAAATTTATTAAATGATTTAAGGTTCAAAATAAACCTATACGTCCCATTAGATTTAGGCGTCAAAAATATGGGTGATAAGTATTGCGGTTCCTTATTTTCGCATACAGATACCGCGCCAAGGTCTAGTAAATTATTTATTGCAAGTTGCATTAAAGTTTTATCTATTTTAGAATTCTGGTTGGATGGTTTGTAGGGTTGAGTTACTGGACTAGTTATAGGTATACGATAACCATGCAATACACAGTTTAAGACAAACTTGTTTTTAGTAATAGCTAGCCAGCATTTATAGCGGTGATGTAACCTGCCCGCATGTAGTACCTGGTTAGTCGCTACTGTCGTGTCGGTGCACGTTGTCGGTTGGCAGCCGGTCTGGTCTGCGCCGCCGACGCTGCTGGAGGTGGTGCTGCTGGCGCTTGAGCTGTCCTCCTGTACGTCGTGTTCGACGCAGGCCGGCTTGCTGTGTACCCTCCGCGCCCCCCCCTGTTTGCCGACATGAGGTACCGAGTGGGGGCTGACCAGTTTCCCGCCTGCCGCCTATTTGGCGTTTGTTGCGGAAGTGTGGGCTTCGTAGTTGCAGTAGGTGCATTCCGTTTTATCTGTAGGCCTTGTTTTTCGATGACTTTTGCAGACTTAATTTTATCAGAGAGTTTTATTCCAAACAGAGTGTCGTCTCTCTCTTCATCTTGAATAATATTTAAGAAAGCCTTGTCTAAGCATGGTGTTATTAGCTTGGATCGTGTTTGGGTCTCCGTGTAGTGGAGGTCTGATAGGATTCTACACCCTTCTGAAAGAAGTTTGATAACTTCTACTTTCTCCCCGTTTTCTAGTAACTTAGACATAGCTTTTGATACGGCAGTGATACCTAGGCCCAATTGGCCTTGTTTTGCCTCTAGTTTTTTGTCTCTCGACCGAACAATCTCCGCGACAGCTGCCGAAATCTCAGGGTTTAATGATGGGGCTTTCAGTAGCCTGCAGTTGTCGGGTACACTGTGTTCTTTAATAAGTTTTTCCTTGACTTCTTTCGTTAATCCCTTCCTTAAAATGGGTAGCCAGCGCTTAGCTATATCGGTATGAATATTTTCGCCATATGTGGGAATTTCTTCAGCTGGGCCTCCGAGCGCGAGCCGTAGTTCAGGATCTAATTCTACGGCCGCATCGTTAGTTCCTTCCGCAGTCGCTTCGAGGGAAGTTTGATGTTCCGCCGATAATGACTCGGGCTGCATTTCGTCTTGAAGTGTTGCATTTTCCGTAGCTGCCAAAGCCGTTTCAACAGGAGGGTTGTTGTCCATCAACTCGTCATTAGCTTCGATTTCTATAAAAAGAAATGAAATGTGTTAAAAATAATATTTTGAGGGTACTTGTAAAAACATTGTACAAAAAATATTTTATTGTACTTTTAGTTTTGCGATTGACATAATTTTATTATGCAATTTTTATGACCTTTGTGTGTGACCCTCGGTCAAACCTCCAGGTTTTTATCGCATCATGTCTAGCCTTCGTGAATAACCCGCAGTTAACCGCCCGGCAGACTTATAGATGGTTGCAACGAGTTGTTCAAAATTATGATAAAGAATACTTATTTATCACAATGCGTAGGTGCTTTCCTTCATTTTGCGAATCTGATTCAGAATCGGAGGAGACAATTATTGGACGGCGTCGAACAGCATGTTTTTGTTCGAGCCTTTTGATTTTTTCTTGATAAAGTTGGATCAATTGGTCTTCATTTTTCCGTTTCGGCATCCTTCAACACTTTTGCACTTAACGGTTACCGAACTGAGAAGAGTTTGTAGGCGCGTGTGTTCACTACCTCGCACGAAAAAGAAAATGAGGGAATGCTAGACGAACGATAGTGACGTGACACTGTCTGTGGTATCGATTATGTTGAATCGATTTGGTATTGCATACCGATTCAATCGATCTAAAAGCGTGCGAAACTACCTTGTAGGACAAGTTACTACCTAGTAAAATTACTACATATCCTATATATTCGAATGGAGCTATGATAATATAATGTGCTGCGGTGTCTTCAAAACAAGTTACGAAGTAGATTTCGAATAGCACGCGCCATGTTATTGATCTAGATCGCGATATTTTTTTAAATTACCGTTTCCATTAGTAGAATCCATGTCTATTTTTAAAACTTTAGTCTATTTATACATTTTGCATAGTTAACGCTAACTACGGCCCGCGGCATCTATACTTAATATTACAAAGAGGTAAAATTTGTTTGTAAGTTTGTATGTCGGGGGTAATATCTGGATCTACTGAACCGATTTTGAAAATTCTTTCACTAATACAAAGCTACATTATCC
This sequence comes from Eugnorisma glareosa, assembly GCA_947578425.1. NCBI lineage: Eukaryota > Metazoa > Arthropoda > Insecta > Lepidoptera > Noctuidae > Eugnorisma > Eugnorisma glareosa. The sequence continues at coordinate 13,955,032 of OX387970.1, read as the reverse complement.
CTGAGTACCATAGGCTATATTTACAACGTGCCCGTGGGATAATGTTCGACCAAAACGCGAGCGAAGCCGCAGGCAACAGCTAGTAATTCATAAACTTCAAATCAAGGCCTAATAAAACACGTAATTTATAAAAAAAAAAACAAAATGTTTTTTTTTTGTGGTTCTACTCACTCAAAGGGCCCTGTTTCTTTGAAATAATAAATTGTCTATTTCCAATTCAGGCTGTGTGATAAATTTCTTTCAGACATGGAATATGTTCGAAATTACGTCCTTCCTATGCCAGAACTTAGTTAAATTGACACCGGCCACAGAATCTTCTCTTGATCCTGTAATTTTAACACTACTCTAAAAAAAAAAAACTCGTGAATTAAATTCCAAGGAATGAAAGGGGAAGTGTTGGTCGTCCGGCGGCGAGACAGGCACACGACATTGTTGCCATTGCGGGAATATTCTAGATGAGGCTGGCACAAGAGCGTGGAGCGTTGCACAAGCAAAGAGAAGCCTAGACCCAGCAGTGGGTGAAGTCGGGCTGTGATGTAGTTTGTTAACTTTTTATCTTTTTTTAACTTTATATCTTATCTTTCCATCTTGTTTTACATTGTTTGTGTAGTAAGCAACGACTTATTTTCGGGACTACGCTGTCCCCCCATACTTAAGTATTATTGCTGTAACATGATAATATTGTAATACCTACCAAATTATTTGAAAAGAGTAATCATGGAGTTTCTTGCCGGTTCTTGTCCATAGGAAACGAACAACCCGAACCGTGCGCCTTTTTGTCGACATTTTATAAGTGCCCATCTAGGCCTATGTGAAATAAAAATGTTTTGATTTTGATTGAAAGCACAAAGCTACTAACTCTCATGAAAACTGAAACTCGAACCTAAAATTAAAAAGCTTGTCCTAAAACTTAAGTAAACCTAAAGATGTTTGATACTTTAGATAACAAATATTTACTACTACTTACATATAGCAATAATGATACACAAAAACGTACACGACAATATGTGAATCACTTCGGGGCGCCACGCAAGGACCAATTGAGTGTACTTAGGTAAAATTGCAGTGTTTTATCAGGCGTTTATCAAAATTAAGACCACAATGTAGGAACAGGTCACGAGGTGTTGATGCAGTGCGCCCGACCAACTCAAATATGCAGCGCAGACGCATGCCATGCACTTCTAAATGCAATAGAATTGGCACAACAACGGATTAAAAACCTGACTATTTTTTTTAATTTTTTGTCTGCTTCAAGTAATTTGGCTTTTTATTTACTTCAAGGGTATCTCCTAATCTCTTAATCCAATCACTAAGGAAATTATTATATAAATAATTAGTGCTCATTAAATTGCACATTCGTTTTTACGAGTTTTTAACTGTCTAGTTACGACATATGAATGTATAGCTTATTTGCTAAGTGAGACAAATGAATAGGTAAATTAAATAAAAAAAATAGATTAAAAGCTTTTATTCATATGAATTTATGCACCATAACTTCCAGATGCAGCACCTTAATAAAACAGACAGACAGTGAAACAAAGCTCTCCTTTACTAACTAAAACCAAAAGCTATGAAAACTGCCATATCGTAATTTGAAAACGAGCGCCATTTCAAACTTAAATGCACCGATTGCCTGCGTCGGTGTTCCCATGTTCATAATTATGACCCCAATCTACATATTTAAGTTGCGAGTTAATAGGCTTCTTTTGGGTTAGCTCGTTCCATCGTCGGCCTCATATCTGTCCTCAGGATAAGATTGAGGTTAAGAGTAGGCCCATTTAAGAAAACTTTCTTTACGCACTTTCCTAAATGTAATCTAAGCAACATTTACGTTAGAAACCTTTCAGATTTCCAGAAAATATTCCCTTTTGTATAATGACACGATGCAAAATAAAATATTGCAATTTTAACTATGCAAATGACAAGATAAAAACACGTTGACAACTCTCAATTAGAATATTATGTCAGAAGTATGTTGCATATTTATTGAAACACGAAATTGTGATGCAAAAATGTTTGAATGGAATTCTTGGCGCCTCTCTTTACACTTTTTTCCCACTGTCTGCACTTAAAATCGGAAAAACAGGTTAAAAGCAAGCGTAGCATGTTTTAAAAGATCTTAAATCACTAAATCCATATTGTTTAATGGTACTTGTTTATCTGTTTTGAGATTTTCGTTCATAGGTCTACGGTAATTTGGTTGCCGATGGTAGGACGTGGTCAGAGCGGAGGCTATGTTTTATATAGTTGGGGTGGATGTTACCGTTTCAGTTCACTACCAACTGTCGCGAACACTGGCCAGTTTCGGACAACCAGTAGGTTTTAATTTTTTTTAGATTTTTCTTTTTCTTGTCTATGGCGACGTGTGCTTTAGTAATTTTGAATTTATTGGACGTTCTAAAAGTGAATTTATTCGGTTTTTTTAACGGTTACTGTGTATGTGTGTGTGAGGGTGTTGTTTTAATTTTAGTGTATTTTATTATGTCTTAAGTTGGCAACTATGGATGAATTGTTTTAAAAAAAAACGGGAATACTGCATTCCCTAAGAATAAACAATATAACTAGAGTTCATTCTAGTCACAAAATAATGGATGGTAGTGATTAAAATAAAAAGGGACGGAGTCTTGGGATTTTACTAGCCAATACCAGACGCATCCTAAAAGCGTGTAACAAAAATTGTTTGTGCGTCAAATTTTTACTTTCGTGAAAACTAGGTCATTTTTACGCAATATAATATTTTGTTTGGAAATCAGTTGTGAATGTAAAGAGTTTTACATATTTATCATTGTTTGCGTTGAATAGACGAAGATAATGCACACAAATAATGAAGTACCTACTTATTAAGGAAAATGGTACAAAGCAAGGTTACCAAAATATTAAATGGCTGCCCTCCCACACATTTTTTGTACCTTCATCGTCCTTGAAAAACCAGTTAGAAACAAACGTCAAAACCTTTTTTAATCCACAATGTCATTGAGAACATTACCCTTTAAAGTGCAATAAGATAAAAAAAAACTAATGCTCTTAGCGATGGATTAGACATGCAACTCTAATAAAAATAAACCAGTTTTGATAATGCGCGCATTAAAGGGGATCTAAAGTGAACTATCATATTCAATTGTAGCATTAAGGTTAATTAAGTACATAATCTAATGCTTTAATTGAAAATTGCTACACACGATTTCAATCTACACTGTCTGTTTTAGCCAAATACGCATAAAGTAAATTACTCTGCTTTGCCTATGTACGTAATAACTTAGCTTTACATATAACATAACATAACATCACGACTGTAATCCCTGAAGGGTTAGGCTGAGGTGTACATCAAACTACACCCACATTTCGCCAGGTATGTTTAAGACCCATGTACATGTAAGGGGCGAGCCTATTGCCATCAACCGCGCACAAGTCCAGACTCCGAGGTTGCTACTGAGAAATTCTTAGTGGAAAAACCCAATAACAATTTGCCCGACCCCGGAATCGAACCCAGGACCTCTTGCTCAGCAGTCCTAATTGCGAACGCTAGACCAACGATACAGATATCTATAGATAATATACGGGGTGGATGGGACCGATGCGAAAACGGTTACCGATTAACGGTTACTCACATTTAAATTTTTCGTCGGTTATTTAAAAAAAGAACAGGTGTTCCATAAATTTTGACCGTGTAGGTATTGCACTCCTATAGAAAACAGCTGTTTTTTTTATAACCGATGAAATCCAACGTTTTCTTATATCTCAAGTATAGAACTTAAAGTGAAGCTAGAGTCACACTGACGCGGGATGGGACATTCAATCCTCGTACAAATAGCATGAACTTCTCTCATCCCGACCGGGATTCACCGTAGTCTGTTTGAATGAAGCTTGACACTTTGCGGGACGGGAAATGAGATACAAAAGATTAAGATTTATTGTTATTACGTTGCTATGATAAGCAAAATGTAACCCTAAACGGGCGTTGTTGTCAGATTTTGCTGATCATAAACACTAAAATCAAAAATACAAAACAATAAAGTTTTAAAGTATGCAAAACGGAGTATCATAAAAATGATTAGGAATAAATAATGACAACCAAGAGCCTACAACATTCTGACAGCTGATTTAATGAAACTGCTAAACAGATAAGATAACTAATAATTTATCTATATGCAAATATTTTTATTGAATAATTCCTCACTAAGTTTGACGCTTCTTTTTGGTCAGTTTCATAATAATCATTAGTAAATAAAACCACGCACGCGCTTGCGGTAAGAAATATGGTTTTCTAGAAATCCGGTTGATGGGCCTCCCAATGACTTCCACTATTAGAGAAAGTTGCCATATTATAAAATAAAAATGCATATTTAACTGTCATATAAATGACCTCGTTTACTAAAAAAATTGTCGTTCCCACATCACACCTATTGCTATTAATACGTATTGCACAACATCCTGGATCAAACCTCCTAAATCACCAATAGCTAAGTTATACATATATAAAGACACGTTACTAAAACGAAAAGTGTTGTAAATAAAGGTCATACGTCAGTTTTGTTTGTTAATTAACTTAACCGGTTCCCTTGAACAAAACGGATCTTGTCATTACGCCGGATTTATGCAAAATTATTAAAATTATCATGAGTTTACTATTAGGTACACCTCTGCCCTACCCTTCGGGGATAACAGGCGTGATATTATGTTATGTTATGTTATAAGCAAAATTGACGAAAATGTATGTATCGTCTGTAAGGAATTTTCGTTGATTTTTTAGACTGACTTGATTCTTCAGTTGGTTTTAATAATAATAATGATTAGTAACCTTTTACTCTTTTTTTAATTAAAGATGATTAAAGGTTGTGCTTTGTAGAAGAAAAATATGCTATCACCAATCCATATAGGTTCTAAGCCTAAAACCTCCAGCCAGCTTTCTACAGCATCCTCAATATTTCAGCAGTAACTATCGCGCATAAAATTGCAACTAGGGCGCATAAAATTACAAAATGTTGTAAACAAAAGCACTTAAAGCATCATTTTAACACTCATAAACCTTCGGAAGCGTTATAGAAGGTATAATAAACAGAGTAGAGGTTACCAAAGTAAGGCGCTCACGCATACAATACTTTAATTGTATGCAAATAACAGTAGTTGGTATCTAATGCTAACATACGGTCATATTTACCAATCTAAACCTCGAACCCAATATTTGTTGTTATACAAATACATACAGAAATACAATATTACTTTAATCTATAGGTAAATAATATGCCATAATAAAATATAACAATTAAAAAAACTAAAAAAACATGCTTTAGACGGACGTCACTTAGCTAACCATGCATTTTCATCCAAACTAAAGATGAAAGAAAGTTGGTCAAAAACTTCTAATACTTTTTTTCATAGTTAGATAGTTACAGGTGAAGCTATTAAAAGCGAAAATAACATTATATTTTAATCTTACAGAGCCCTCTGTAAGATTAAAATACATATAATGTTGTTTTCGCTTTTAATATCTGTGAATAGTTATAGGACGTAGACTCGAGCCCAAGCCGGTACTTGGTGTAATTTTTATCACTATTGCTCTCTATACGGTGAAGGAAAACATTGCAAGGAATTCGGTACGTCTTCTGCCAAATAAGCATGTTCGTAAAACAAGACCTCTACCAACCAGCCCTGCGCCCGCGTGATGCATCACGGCCCATAACCTCTTACAGAGTGGAGGCTTGTGCCTCTGCAAGTAACGGAGGGAGATATACGAGGACTGGGACCATTATAGGCTGATTGTGCTACTATATATATATCTGAATTCTTCAGTTTCGAATTAATTACTCTTAAAACAAGAAAAAATGGAGGGAGGCCAATGCGCAGCCACTGCTGGGACAGCAAAACAGATATAATAATCAGCGATCAACTGAGCCTATCACAGTCCACTGCTGGACATAACAAGAGCAGGTCCACCTTCCACATTCAGTACAACCCAAGCTTTTAAAGATAGTTCAAATCCCACAGTTAGGGAGCTCTGCAAGCCACATTCGATTCACAATCTCAACTCTTTCCAATTTCAGATAGAAAAATAAAAATGGCTACGAAGTTATTGGTTCTACTAGCCGTGGTGTCATCCGCGACAGCCGCAGTGAAGCTCCAGGAGATGTTCTCCTGGAACGTGATGGACTGGAACTATCCTGACCCCTACTCGAGGCAGCAGGCGATCCAGTCCGGGGCTCTCATGCAGGAGAATGCCCTACCCGTTGGCATTGAAAGGTGGAGGAACAAGCTTTTTGTTAGTGTTCCTAGGTGGAAAGCGGGTAAGTCAAACATTACACTTATAAATGTAACTTTTTTTAAACAAAACTAGCCAAACTTAAGCTAGGTGATAGAGATCTATAGTGTCTCTCGCATATCCGTAAAATAAATGCTTATGTCGTTATACCACAATACAATTTGTCGTGAACAAGAAAAATGCATTTGAATTTTTGCAAGAAATGCAGTTTGTGGCTGAGCACAAACAACAAGACCCTTATCGAAACCACAACTTTACGCAACAATTATTGCTGGGCAACGACTTTTTTTTTGGGGTGAAATATCACATTTTACGGTAGGATTCAATGTAACGCACTCAAAACATTGTGCTGATGGATGGATTGAATAGTACGGGGGTCGTGGAGGTGTTTAAAGTAAAAATCTTCCATTAAAAACATGTATATAGAAAAAAAACTTGTGAACTTGAAAAAGTTGGAACTTTGACCCCCAATATCTCTTCAACTGGAAGGTGCCCAGGTATGGTGTAGAACAAGAAAATGATCGCAATGACGGGGAGAACAAGTGCCTTTCGGCTTCGTTAAGGGTGATGATCCACCCTGTACAGTCAACGCTTGCATCGCCTTAGTTGTCACAGATATAACAAAAATATCGATGACATTTCCCTTACCTTAAACATTTTTTTTGTCGGTCGGTTAGTGACCGTAGATATCGTTTACCTGATGATCGCAAACGCGAATTTAAATATTGGATGGGATCTTGGGTTCGGTACCCGTATTCGACCTCTGTAACATGGAACTTGTTGGGACCACATGAGTGTTGCCAATTATTAAACATTGCAAATACTTAAATGTGATTATACTAAACTGCTTAATCATACAAGCATAATTAGGGTGACTGATAATTAGTGACCGATACTTAAATACGTGATTATACTCGTGATAACAAACAACATTCCCAAAGAAAAATTTTAGTAAACGGCTAACAGCTGACAGGTCACAGGCACGCGCGTGCGAATTTCGTACGGTATAAAAAAAATAATATACTTTGGGAAAGTTGTTTGTTATCATGATTATTACCAGTCGCCCTATATTGATTATATCTATCAGATTTGATCAGACTTAAGCAACGTAATACTCGTAATACATATGACTGCAACAACTATCTAGAGACAGGAATTTCCGTCATTGCATTTTGCTTTGTGTGTGGAAGAGATTTATGTCATAGTCATAATATAATAGGTTTGTAAAGAAAAAACTGTTGAGAAAATCAACCAATTACCATTCTAGGTGAACAAAATTAGTCACCCATATATAGTTATTTCCATCAGTATTTCAATTAACATATAATTCGAAGCTGGGTTCTCAAATAAAGCTTGAAAGATGAATGATAGAGCGATGGTTGTGTTTTGTAATTTATGATGGTTTACCTCATCACTAGCCTAGTTTATTTTGTTCACTAGTTATTTCCTTTTTTGTCGGTAATCATTATAAATCTACACGTGTATTACCCATTCACAAAATTGTTGCCTTAATTTGTCACCTCATGAAATGACTTTTTAAGTAAACATATTTTTTTTTTAAGTAAACATTTAATTGCTCAAGGTCTACTAAGTTACAAATAACAGTAGCCTTTACATTACCTTTCTATTAATTAACTATTTGTTAATACAGGTGTGCCCGCTACACTGAACTACATTCCTCTGGATGGACCGTACGATCCCTCTCCGAAGTTGACCGCCTACCCAAGTTTCGCAGGCAACGAGTTGGGAAACTGCCAGACTGGTCTCAACACCGTCTACAGGATTAAGGCAGACAAATGTGACCGTCTCTGGGTCCTAGACACTGGTACTTTCGGAATTGGTAAGTTAGCAACACTCGACAAATACAGAAGTAGAAAAAACACATATTACGATAGTTTCTCTGTGTTAGCGAGTTTCACTTTTCTTGTAGGCGTTAACCGTAATTATCTTGCAATAAAAACCATATCAATTAAGTTTTGATAGAATTTAAATACAGCAATGTAGGCTAATTACTGAAAGTACAGTATTTAAAAGCATAATTTCGTGTTTTCAGATTCCAACACTACCAATGTCTGTCCTTACTCGCTGAATGTATACGATTTGAACACCGATCAACGCATCCGAAGATACGTGTTCCGTCCCGAAGATATTGTTGCTTCGACTTTCATTGCCAACATCGCTCTCGACGAAGGAAGGAGTTGTGACGACACCTTCGCATATTTCTCCGACGAACTCGGCTACGGCCTCATAGCCTACTCATGGCAACAGAACAGATCATGGAGATTCAGCCACGGATTTTTCATGCCCGACCCACTTACTGGGGACTTCAACATCGGCGGCCTAAACTTCCAATGGAGCAGTGAAGGAATTTTCGGAATCACATCCTCTCCTGTTGGTGCCGATGGATACAGAATGCTCTACTTCAGTCCTTTAGCTAGCAACACCCAGTTTGCTGTCTCAACGCGCATATTACGTGACGAATCTAAAGTGTCAGGATCCTACCACGACTTCCAGGTTGTCGGAGACCGGGGCGCTAACGGTCACACCACATCCAAAGTAATGGACGAATACACTGGAGTAGAACTATTCAACTTAGTAGACCAAAACGCCATTGGATGTTGGAGGAGTGACCTACCATACAAACCACAGAACATTGCTGTGGTAGACAAGGATGACGCAGGTCTGATATTCCCTTGTGACGTGAAAATTGACGCACAAAGGAATGTATGGGTTATGTCTGACAGGATGCCTGTGTTCTTAGAATCAACCTTAGATTATAGTGATATCAATTTCAGAGTGTACACTGCTCCATTTGATGTTTTGGTACAAGACACGGTGTGCCAATCACCACCTCAGCCGCAATATGTTCAACCCGTTGAGCAGCCACAACAAATCAACCTTCATACACGAATTAACCCGGGTCAACAAAACAACCATTACCAACAGCAACCTTACACGTTTTACGACACTGGTTTAGGTGTGACGACGAATCCCATTACTGGAACCATTTCACTGTTCTCTCCGGTCTCATCTCCTCGTCCAGAGGCGCAGAATACTTATGGACCTGGATTAATTAGGAACTCGATACCAACTGTAGAGAGCTATGTCAACTTCCCTAAACAAACGTCAGCTCCTTACGTGACCGGTCGGTCGAAGACCAGCAACTCGAACCGTAACACCCCTGCCTGGTGGCATGAGAAACATAACTACGAAGTATACGAACATTAAGAATGTCGATTAGAAAATATTTTTATTCTTAATTTTTATTATTTCTTTATGATACAATGTTGCTTAGGTAGTTTTAAGTTCTAACCAATATTTGCATTCTATCTCATTACTATGAATACGAATTACTTATTTTATTGCTACGTAGATATGTTATTGTATTTTAACATACATTTTCATATTTGCAGTTTTACATTTAGTAGAACATTAGCTATTATTTATTAATAGTTAAATGTATCTGCCAAGCAATTCTTTTGCGAACATACCGAACTGAACAGATGGACGATAAATTATGGAAATCTTCATTGATGTAAAGTAAATTACCTTTTCAACTCAACTACTGTAATATTTATTAGGTTATAACTAGTTTACAGAAATTATAGTAATATACTTTTATTTCTCGAGTTGTAAATTAAATAATAACACGTAAATGTACAGTAACATAAGGAGGTACTCAAATTACAAATATTTTTTCACTGCGAGAAAACGGTGAAGAACATAGATGTAAGGCAAATCGGAGATTTTCTTTTATTTTAATTTATTACGAAATAAACGATGTACATAAAATGTTTGTTAATTTTATCTACTAAGGTTATATCCTCCTGACCACATTTCGGCCACGGCGTCCAACCTCATCGGAGATAAGCCGTAGGACATATTGTAATGCACAAGTGTATGCTCAAGCCACAGATACACTCTCTCCTCCTATACTAATAAATAAATAATAATAAATATCGCTGGACATTACACACAGCGCCATCTAGGTGCCACACTAAGCAACGAGGCTTGTGTCGTGGACACCAGATAGTTGATACTACTACATAGATACTTTTTTTTTTGTAAATACATACTTATTATACATATAAACATCCATGACTCGGAAACAAATGTCCATGCTCATCACACAAACATTTGCTCCTACCGGGATTCGAACCCGGGACCCTAAGAACGTAAGGCAGCCTCACATCCGCTGCGCCATTCGGGTCGTTCAAAATACTCCCATCATAGATATTACATTTCTATGACTCCCTTCGTCCGATGTGATGGCCACAAACGACCACAGAAAAATGACGGTGGCGGTGAACTTCCGGGCTGATAATAAGAAATTCCTAATGGAAAAATGCATTAACACTTTTCGCCTGACCCCGGGAATCGAACCCAGGACCCCAGCAACCACGAGACCAACGGGGCAGTTAAATATATGTATACTGTATCTACTACTATCACTACTGTCCAAAGAATGGTTACTATTTAGACAACATTCTTAGTTCTCAAGAATCTCAATATTATGATTTCATTTCTCATTATATACGTATCTATGTCGCTACTCGCTGTCAGTCAACAATATGACCTTCAATTGACTGTATTAATTACAATGATAATCATATCAAAAACGACGATCAGAGATGTGAAATACACATCCTGACACATTTTACATACATATTTTGTGATTCACACCCTCTGCTGGTGCTGGTACCCTATCTTATCACGATAATTAACCATATCCCGTAAGTTGTTTTTCTTATAAGAAGTAAGCAGTCTTAGTTATCTTTTGATCCATGCTCTCAATCTCAACATCACTGTACGGAGAAGCCTTCGCCTTAATGACAGTACTCCTAATCATATCTGTGAATATAATAAAATTGTAATATACTTATGTCCTTCTGCGATAACGGAACAAACTTACTTTAGAGATGTAGCCGCGAAAGCCTCTTCATATAATAAACGGAAACCGCATCGTACGTACACGTCTACCGAAATTGTTACACGTGAAATCTAACAGAAGAAGTACTCTTATCAGACTATCTAGATCGACACCACTCTCAGTTAAACACAAAACAATAAAGATCTTCACTGTGTACACAAATTAAGACATTTATTACATGAAACTATTCTCCAAGATCTTCTACGTGTGTACCTGAAAGATTCTACTGAAACAACCTCTTGTCCAACCATAATTTGGTCCTTCGAGCCGGAGTACTAAAGAGGAAAATTAGTTAATCGTGGAACATTTGACCATTTTTTGTGGATTTGTGTGAAAATTGTTATTTAATAGTGACATGCCTCAGTGCCGTAGTTATTAAAATGTACTTAACTTATTTTTCCAACGTGCTCGCTCGCTTTTAAACTAGCTCCATGGTTTTAGTTATTCTTGTATGAAACTCGATTCACAATGAACGTCGAGAAAGTTGAAGAAAACAGGGATTATAATCCTTTCGAACATCGGCAAGTTAAAAAACCGACATCGTAAGTTATTTTTCTATTTGTTTGGCGTGTTTTTTAATTATGACTTTTATTACTTTTATCTTTGAGTGCCAGAATTTTGACAACCTTGGTTTTTTTTTGGAACGTCTGTCTAGTTGAGGGATTCTATAAATACCTACGTGTAGTTTTCATAGTGTTTGGTCTAACGTGAAAGGTTCGGCTAGGCCCTAGGCCTTCTAGGGGATCGCTGTTAAGTCTACTTAAGTAAGTATGTGTTCTTATAACAACAAAATAGTATAACCAATAATTATCTCGTATATAAGTCAAGGCATTAAGTCTGTCTTTGGATAGTTTTTTTTTTTTTATATTCACATTATGGTAAGTAAATAACTTCTAAACTAAGACCCACAAAACCGTAGAAATGCTTTGACTGTGGGGTCGGTGAGTTTCTATACACTTATTCTTAAATTTCGTACTTAATACTAATTATTATTTAAAGGTAAGTAGCACTTTAACACATTTCTAAATAATATATTTTTAATATATTTTTATTAATTAAAAAAATATTTTATTAATAATATTTATTTACCTTTGACCTTTGTGGGAGTGTAGTTATAATTGAAGCCGTTTATTCATTTTTCTAACGTACTTTTTATATATTTTTTAAATCATCCTGTTTATAATCAATATAAAAGTAGGGAACATGGTCCAAGCTATCGGCAGTCAAGACTCCAGTGAAAGGAACGTCCTAACAATACGAGCCGTGTCCAAGAGTGCCACTTTCTAAATCAAGCCCTTGTCCCAACTGCCTATCGAGAGCCTCCTTAGGTTTGTTGAATTATTACTGCAGCGATCAATCAATGTTCAACAGTGGAAGATCTCAGATGATTAGTTTTGCCTGAGTTTAAACACCGTCTTTTTTAGGTTACGAGTTGAATAATCTATACTATAATATTTTATCATATTATAATACATATTACAATCTATGTCTACACTAATATTATAAAGAAGTAAAATTTGTAAGTTTGTATGTAGGGATATATTATATATATTATTTATATCTCTGGATCTACCGAACAGATTTTGAAAATTCTTTCACTTATAGGAAGCTACATTATCCCCAAGTGCCATAGGCTATATTTACAACATGCCCATGGGATAAATGCCGACAAAAACGCGAGCGAAGCCACGGGCAAAAGCTAGTAATAAATATAACTGGAAATATCTGAGTTCCATTCTCTGTGTATTCTACGAACAGATTGGTGCCCCATTTATTGGTAATTAATAGCAGTGATCAGAATAGGTACAGTACTTTCTTTACAGTAGCGGCATGTTTTCATAATATGGACATTCCTGAGAACCTAGACTTCAGTGATTTTTAAAATATAACATTATGTTAGGTTTATAACTTATGTTAGGTAGCCATCTTTTGAAGCGATTCGTGAGTGTACGAATGTTTATGTCGCTGCTAAGACCTTGGATCAAACTAGGTTCTTCTGCATAAAAGTAGATTTTTGTAAACGAACGCACACAAACTGCTTCACGTTAGTTTTCTAATTCTATATTATTTAGTTGTAATATATTTTTTAGTTGTAATCTAATTTCCTTTATTGAAATTGGAAATGATTTTAATCCTGAAATATTGATTTCAGTAACTGGTTGACACAACGTTTTTCAACAAATCAAGCAAATATAAGATTCAAATTATTTAAAAATATTTGCATTCCATAATTTTATTATAAACACGAGCTGTTAAAATGAACACGCGTTCTTTATTTCCAGAGACATACGGTCAGCAGCCAACTTAATCAAGGCTTCTTTGGGCTCTGGCTTGCTTGCTGGACCTTTGGCGTTCTCTAATGCAGGATGGGGTGTCGGGCTGTTTGGCACTCTGCTCGTCGGAGTCATATGTGGACACTGCATACATATATTGGTGAGTATTTGTTTTTTGTCACTAGCTAGTAAATAAACAATAACTAACTAGTAAATCACTACATAGTATAAAACAAAGTCGCTTACCGGTGTCTGTCTGTCCCTATGTATGATCTTTAAAACTACGCAACGGATTTTGATGCATTTTTTTTGTAATAGATAGAGTGATTCAAGAGGAAGGGTTATATGTATTATATTGCACCCGTGCGAAGCCGGGGCGGGTCGCTAGTAAACAATAGTTGTATCGTGTGAACAAATTCAGATGCTTCAAATACACCGGGTTTACTTTGGCAGTCAGACTTGATATAATGATACCTTGGGCAGTTCTGAGACGACCCATTGACCCACTTTTGCAACCCATCAGAGCAAGAAATCAGCTAGAAGGTCTGTAGTTAAACATCCATCTCATCATTCTCCAGCCAGTATAGTAATTTTTTGGCAGCATGTCTTTTTCTTCCATACTTCTCTATTACCTTATATCTCATGAGACACCTCCTTTCTTGCCATATCAGGGTTGGAGTGTAGCCTTAGGGGCGCGGGACTTAGAAAATCTTTCGTTTTTTTTTTTTTTTTCAAATTGGTACCATACGCTTATAGGCACCATGAGCCGTGCAGAAAACAAAACGGTGAGTACCTGCAAATATATCCATAGGTTAGGTTAGGTTAGAACCGTGACCAATTACGCGCGAGCCGAGCGAGCGAAGCGAGCGGTGCCGCGGGAGCGGCCGGCGAGCGCTACCTCGAATTTGAACTCGAATTTTTTCTAAGTATTTTTTTCATAGTGCCCGTAAGACGACACTCGGACCGAAATTTTTTAAGTCCCAAAAAATTTTTTTAACCTATATTTTTTTTTTTTTTTCGTTTTCTTTGCTTCTCATAGCGCCCCTAAGGATATACTCCAACTCCTAAAAATCCGCCCCTAAGGCTACCCACTGACCCATATCAGCCTTCACACAGGCCATCCATCGTGTATACCTATCCACATTCATAATCAAAACCTTTCCTTTCTGTTAAACGGCCATCTATCGGTTATAAAAAGCAATTAGTCTGTATTTAGTTGATGGATGAACTGGTGATAGTACAGTAGTATAGTACTATCCCACTCATCCAGATTCAGTTCACCTCTCAACTTTTCAGTTCATATCTTACTAATCAGTTTCTAGATGACGCAGTATCAAGTTCTTTCTCAAACTTAAGACCCTATTATTTATGAATGCTGTATAGCTTAGTAAATTATTCATCATCACCATAATCATAATTTTTTTCAAGCAACGTTTTTGTCCTACATTCTCCCCTTGAATTGACACTCTATCATTCACTCGTGTTTCTTTCGTCCATCTTTTGTTTGGTACTAGCTTATATGCCCGTGGCATCGCCCGCGTGGAGTTCGATAATTTTCCCACAGGATCATACTACCGGGATAGATCCTTTGGTAATCCAGGCTATAAGCTATCTATTTGCTAAATTTCATCCAAATCCGTTCTGTAGTTTTTGCGTGAGAGAGTAACAAACATCCATCCATCCATCCTCACAAATTTTCGCATTAATAATATTATAGTAGGACTTATTAGTGTCCGACTGAAAGTTCGGTTTCGGCCAGATTGGGCCAAAAACTCTAGTTTCGGCCACAGTTTCGGTTTCGACCACACTTCGGCCCCATTGAAACTCTATATTCGTAAATGTCGTACCTATGTTTTCAGGCTAATTTCGGGTGAGATCATTGCTCGTGTTCGCTAACTAAGTTCGCCGTCATTCTTTCTTCTTATTATTGTTTTTAATTTATATAACACGTGATAACTGTCTTATAAAAAAATTAAACGAATCCTTGACGAAGCCATCAACAATAAAGTATGCTGTACCGCAAAATTATTGCTGGAAACGACTTATTTTGGGGTAAAAGATCACTGTTTACTCAATGTAACAAACCTAAAACATTGTGCTGTTGTGAATAGTACAGGACATGAGGTATTTAAAGTGAAGTTATAAAATTTAGGGCACGCCACTATAATGGCGGTAAGTCCCCTCTTTGAGGAGTGGCTGGAGAGGCGCCACGGCGCCCTCACCTTCCGCCTGACGCAGGTCCTCACCGGACATGGTTGTTTCGGGAGGTTCCTGCACCTAATCGGGCGGGAGGAAACGCCCGGGTGTCACCACTGCGAGGATCGACCGGAGGACACGGTGGAGCACACTGTGCAGGTCTGCTCCGCTTGGGCGGAGCAACGCCGTGTCCTCGTAGCGGCGATCGGCGGCGGCGACCTCTCGCGTCCGGCCCTGGTTCAATCCATGGTCCGGAGCGAGACGGTATGGGACGCCGTCACCTCCTTCTGCGAAGCAGTCATGCAAGCGGGACGTGAGAGGGAGAGAACCTCACGTCCCAGCCGCCGCGGGAGACGCACCGGGCGTCGGGGGCCACGTGGTGGCCCCTGGCCACCGTAGACGCGGGCCTGTGGACGGTGAGCTATGGGCTAGCTCGCCGTCCGTCCGTCTTATGACGACAGGCCGTGTCGACGGGGGTCCGTAAGGGCCGACGCCTGCCAGGGTTGCGGGACTGTTCGAAAGAGATACCGCGGCCCTGGAACACAAAGGGCAAAGGAAGGAACATGGATGGGTTTTAGTCAGAAGAAGTCTGACACTCCCTCCTGCTCAGCCCAGAGCGGGAGGGGTTATTTGATGATTTCCCATAGGTAAAAAAAAAAAAAAAAAAAAAAAGTTATAAAATTTAAAACTTGTATTCAAAAATAACGAGTGAACGAGTTGTAGTCTTGACCTTCATTATCCCGCGTTACGCTGCTAGTTTTTTGACCAAAGTCCAGAACAAAACAAATATCGCAATGACGGGAAGAAAAAGTGCTTTCGGCTTCGTTCAGGATCATTTAAATCCATTAAGTGTAAAAATAAGATTATAAAATGCCTTAAGGAAAATAATTTAATACAAGGTGTAAAATAAGCGCAACATCTATCAGGTGGAGATTCAGACAATCAAACTGGACCCTGGGCAGCATTAATTTAGCAAGAGGAGTGTCCACGGAGTTTCTTGCCTGTTCTTATCCATAGAGATCTATGCTTTGGAATAGGTAACTACAGTGCTTTCACAGTTTTATGCCTTGTGATTGTGACTGAGACTGTAGCTATATTTCATTTTTGTCTTTGTTTTGACAGTTCAAAAGTGCCTGTAACTGGCCTACTTAATAATATAAATGCTTTGATTTAATTCCCAAGGAACATAGATTGAAAAAATATCTGGATTTCCCATATCGCATCGGCTGACACAATTAGTATAAAGATTATTTTTTCAAGCGATATCCTGAGGGAAATTTTCCTGTTTGATGACCTTCGACGATTAATTATCGGTTCCGGTTTCGGCGGAAACTGAGACCAGGGCTGAAGGTTCTGTTTCCGGTCGATTTCGGCTAAAAATCCTGTTTCGGCCGGACCTTAGTATTTATCCATCTTTAATTACAGGTTTTTCATCCCTCCTCACCACATGCACGTAACAAGACAAACGATCCCTTTCTCTAATTATTAAAAGACAGCCTTATATTGTTATTTTACTTACTTTGGCATTTTATTACATTTAATTTTCTACTTCCTGATGTAACCATGACACAAATAATGACTCGCATTATAAATCACATGTCCACAACAGTTAGTAACAAACGGTAATCTTGCTATTGTTCTAAAGTCCTCTAAAACAACAATAAATATGAGTCTATCATTAATCTTAAAAGGCCTTAAGACTAAGTGATCATTACCTTTTATTTATCGTGAGCTATTCATTACCGACTTAATTATAGTGTTTAGAGATCAGTATGTCAAATGAGGAAATAATATTTTTATAATACAGGGTGTAGCAAGACCCTTAACGAAGCCGTCAACCAAGCATTGTGTACATCAAACTAAGTAACTTTACGCAAAAATTATTGCTGGGAAACGACTTTTTTTTGGAGTGAAAAATCACGTTTTACGGTAGGTTTCAATGTAACGCACTCAAACATTGTGCTGATGAATAATAAGGAAGTAATGGAGGTGTTTAAAGTATTGATATCACATTTAAAAAAAGTATTAAAAAAAAAACTTGTGAAAAAGTTGGAACTTTGACCCCCAATATTTCCGTAACTAGAAGGTTCCCATGTATGGTCTAGAAAAAAAAGTGGTCGCAATGACGGGGAGAACAAGTGTCTTTCGGCTTCGTTAAGGGTCTTGTTACACCCTTTATACTTATTCGTCAGATCATTTCAATGTCCTGTCCTCCAGAACATTACTCTGCATAATAAAACCTGCACCTGTAATCCCCAAAGGGTTTGGCAGAGGTGTATCTAATAGTACACCCACATTTCGCCAGCTATATTTGAACCCCATGTAAAAGACCCGCCCTATTGCCATCAACCGGGCACAATTCCAAACTTCGAGGCAGCTACTGAGAAAAACCCAATAATACTTTGCCCGACCTAGGAATCGAACCCAGGATCTCATCCTCAGCAGTTGCGCTAGCGACTACTAGACCAATGAGGCAGTCTCTACATTGACATCAAATAACCACTAAGAAAACAAAGATCTTTCTTTATCTTTGTTAGTTCTAAAACATGATAGGCATGCTGATTTTTCTTTTATCATTTTAATCTGATCAAACATTAACCAAACTAGTTATTTTCCATGTTTTATATGAGTCACTACAAATAATAAAATAGTCATTACAAATAATGTTACTTCTGCCAAACGGTAAAGCAGTTTTGGCAGGTGTAGCTCCTATATACAATATTAGGTGCCTTTAGTTCTATGCAACTATTCGTAGGTACTTTTCCACCAATAACACGGTTACACATTGACTATAATCAACAAATAATTCATAATATCACAAACGCTGGCTAGTAGTGAATTGAAACGCTACTACTCAATTCAAAATGCTATTTGCATTAGCTAATAACATCCTAAACCACGCAATTGCATCTCAATTCACTCCGGCGCAGCCGCGAACATAAGATGAGTAGGTATTCCAATCCTTGTGACCAAGCTGGAAAGACTCGGAATAAGAGGAGACTCATTGAATTTTTTCAAAGATTACCTATCAAATAGAACGCAGAGGGTTAAGATAGGAGCATATGTTAGTGATGATGCGGATGTGTCATTCGGCGTACCGCAAGGTAGCGTGTTAGGCCCTATACTTTTTCTAACGTATATTAACGATCTCTGCAACTTAAAAGTCGATAACGCAAAAATCTTCTCTTACGCTGATGACACAGCCGTTGTCTTTTCCGGGTATAACTGGTCCGAAGGTAAGCGCAGTGCGGAGATGGGTATGGTCCAAATAACTAATTGGCTCAACGACAACTTACTCACACTAAACACAGTAAAAACGAACTACATTTGTTTTACCATCACGTATCGTTCACAACCAAATAAATATTTTAGTCTCAAAATACACTCATGTGACAAAGGTTCGAATAATAACTGCGGGTGTCCAGCAATTAGTAAAGTGTCACAAACTAAATACTTGGGCGTTATAATTGACCAAAATTTATTATGGTATGCTCATCTTGAGCATGTTACAGGAAGAGTTAGGAAACTAGGATGGATATTCAAATCATTACGATACGTCCTCCCCACAAATATAAATAAAAAAATAGGCCCTCATAGAAATCTCCTTAATGAAGTTTATGTGGCACTTGTGCAATCTGTAATAGTTTACTGTATCCCTATTTGGGGCGGTGCGGCAAAAACTAGATTTATAGACGTAGAACGAGCACAACGAGCACTAATAAAAATAATGTACTTCAAAAAGAAAAGATACCCAACTGAAAGTCTTTACCAGATGAGTGGCCTGCTTTCCGTTAGAAAACTATACATCTCTTACACAGTCCTAAAAAAACATAAGACACTTCCTTATAATGCAAAGACACTATCAAAGAGACGGAAAGACATAATTGCTCAAATCCCACAAACTAAATCAAAATTCGCTGCTATACAATACAACAAACGCTCTGCTCAGCTTTATAATAGGGTAAACAAGGAGATATACATATACACTAAACAACTACATGAATGTAAAAAAATGGTAACAAACTGGATAAAACCTTTTAATTATGATGATACTGAAGCGCTATTACAACATATAGTTTAACTCACCCATTTCTCTTCGCACACACACTCACCTACACACACATACACACACACACTAAGCACATACAAGCCCCCCATCCCCATACACTAACACTTGTATTATATAAAAATGTAAAATAAAAAAATGTTAAGTAGGTATTCTATTCTATTCTGTTCTGTTGCAAAATTGTCAAGCTATGAAAGAGCGGAGTCTCCTAATACAGGCTTATTCTTTGCTTAAAAGGAGGCTCCAATCATCAACTAGTTGATGTTAATTTGGTTAAGAAATAAACAATTTTTAATTTAATTTAAGGTATGACATAATCTAAGAATCTCCATCAATGAATGCCTCATTTTCATTACAAAAAGTGTCAAAGAAACTTCCCCATTTTATTTTCAAAAGACAGTTTTGTGGAACAGCTACTTTCTAAATCGACTGGTATGTCATTAAAAATTGTTGGAACTAAGCATTTTCCGTTTGTTTTTTTCCATAACAATTAGTTCAATAAACTCGTGAAAACTCCCCTGAATGACGAAATGCGAAGAAAACAAGAGTCTTCACAAATATTTTCGTTTCTTTCAACTTTTATACGGAACACACGTATTACGTATTATCATCTGCCTAGCCTTTTCCCAACTATGTTGGAGTGGGATTCCAGTCTAACCGGGTGCAGCTCAATACCAGTATTTAACTTGGAGCGACTGCCTATCTGACCTCCACAACCAGGATAGTACTGGGTAATATGAAACCGTTCGTAAGACTGGTTGTCAGACTTTTGGGCCACTGACTACCTGTAACGATTGTCAAAGATCTACAAATGACAGCAGGGACCTACGGCTTAACGTGCTTTCCGAGGCATATAGGAAACTCGGTACGTAATGAGTGGTAATAATAATGGTATGTAATAATCCACGGACCAACCTAGGCAAGTGCAGCTTAACCTAAATGTCGACCCGAGTATAGCTGTAGTTATTTAACCGCTAAATAATAACCTACTATTTACATAATACACGTGTAACGTACTTAAATATGTAATGTTCTTATCTATTATATTACAGGTGCGAACATCTCAAGAATGTTGCGTGTTAGAAAAAAAACCTTCACTAGGATATGCTGAGACTTGTAAAGCAGCCTTTATGAATGGGCCGAAAGGCATGAGAAAATTCGCTACTTTTGCAAGGTAACCTTTACTTAATAATAAAAAAATAAAAATAAAATATCGCTTGACATTACACACAGCGCCATCTAAGTGCCATATATATAGCAAAACACCCTTATATACCTACCTCTTCCTGCATCTTCAGAAAGTACAGTCATGATGTTATGTAGTCTGTAGTCTGTTATCGTGACTTTTATAATGACTTGAAAGCTTTGTAGAAACAAATTTTAGAAAAAGTATACAACGTTTTTATTTTTAAATTATTTATAGACAGTGATAGCCTAGGAGTATGGGAGCCCAAGAGGCTAAATAGGGATTTACTCGAGTGTCGTGGGGACCTATTGTCTTATAGGATAATATGAGGACCTATTGTATAGTGAACCCTCAAGTAGCTCCTATTCAAAAGACTGACGATTTGGTCACGACCATAAGTCATGGCCGATTTTTGCATCGCGTCAGCTTATTATAAAGACGCTTCATCTTGATGTTCTTGTTGTACTGACCCATAATCTGACAATTAAGTGGAAGAATTTCCCTAATCTGTCTGACTGAATTTCATATTCAAACGGAGCGAAATGGTAAGAAACAACAAAACTAAAGTGAATTATTAAAAACGATTTATGATTGCATGCATGTAATTCTTATTAATTCTTTTGTGCAAGAAACGAGGTCAAAATGAAAATCCAAGATGGCGCCGAGGAAAATTTTCGCTTTTTCCGTCATGCGTGCCGTTTTCGTGGTTTTCGGGGTCGCTGATAACGAAAATGAGGTCAAAATGGAAATCCAAGATGACGTCCGGGAAAAATTTGGTTTTTCATCATAGATGTCGTTCTCGTGATTGAAATGATGTAAAGTTATGTTCTCACTTTTAAGTAAGTCAGTTAAGTCAAGTTATTAACCCCTCCACAACCATTTTAAACTGACAACAATTATTTCGAAAAGATTCCTCGTCGCCATTTTGAATTTTCATTTTGCCAAGGTGGAAAGTTAAGAGGTAAGAAAAAGTGGAAGTCGCGGTCGTGGTTCGCGGTCGCCACTCCAGTACTTTTCAGCCCCATCGGCCATCCGTTCTGCGAGCAATGTGCCCTGCCGACTGCCACTTCAGTTTGGCAATTCTTCGGGCTACGTCGGTAAACTTGGTTCTCTTGCGGATGTCTTCATTTCTGATTCGAACACGCAAGGAAACTCCGAACATAGCCCAGAGGCCCATTGTGAGCGACCACGTTTCGGTCCCGTATGTAATCGCTGGCAACACACACTGGTCTTAGACTTTCGTCTTGAGACACTGCGGTAAGTTGGACGAGAAGATACCGCGCAGCCTCCCGAACGCTGCCCAGCCGTGTCTGGAGTCAGGATTCGACGGTTGACCTCTTGCTCGAAGTTAGACCTACCTAGCTGGACCGTTTGTCCCAGGTAGACATAATCGTCTACAACTTCAAGTATAGAGTCTCAGATCTTGATAGGAGTGGGTGTTACATGGGCATTCAACATAACCTTGGTTTTGCCCATGTTCATTTTAAGACCAACTCTTTCGGAGACTCTAGTGAGGAATTTCCATCAATCTAAAAAAAAAATTACCGTGCTCGAGAATGTCCAGACAAGATGACGTTTTTTTTTGCAACTTTGTGACTCTTCCATTTCCTTATATCACGCTGAAATGGTCAGATTATCGAAATGCACACTTTTCTGCATGTAATTTAACTTACCTTGCCTTAATCTGCCGCGCTCGAGTTTTTCCAACGATTGATTTTTTTTATTAATCTGATCGGCTGTCCTAGACGTTCGACCCTATATTAAGGACTCAGGTATGGTGAGAGTACTTCACAAGGTACAAGGTTGCCCCTTCTTATGTTATTCTGCCGCGCTCGAGTAAATCCCAAAATCCCAACTAGGGCTCCCCTATCATAGTGTTGTGTAGATTTCTCAAGTCGTAATTCCCAAGTTCGAAACCAAAATACGCACCTCTGATTTCATGATCGGATTCATGTTCGTATTATATAATTAACACTTGCTTCGGTGAAGGAAAACATCGTGAGGAAACTAGCATGTCTGAGACGTATTTCTCGACGGCATGTAAAGCCAAGTCACAGGCCAAGGGCGGCATAAAACTTTGACATCGGGTTAAACACTAACCTCACGAAAAAGAAAGATTGCTTAAAAATTATAGAAAAATAAAATAGGTATAGGGATATTAGAATATTACTGACGGCTCTTAGCTGTTCGTTAATACCGTGAATTTGGACGCGCTCGAAGCCGACAAAATGATTTTTAAAAACGCCTGAAACTGTGCCGTAATAACGCGATAATAGACGCGTTTTTTGGAATTCAAGTACTCAGATCAAAGTATCTATTATTTCTATAACCATGGTATCACATTCTCCCTTTTGTTGTTTAACGTTAACTATAGTGTTTATTCCACTAAAGTACTCTCGTCAGTCTCTGGACTAAGCCAACTCAAGTAGGGATTATTATACTCTTGTCCTTCTGGTTGTTTTCCATATTACTAGTAATTATAATTATGTTGTATCATATTATGTACACATGTTTCATATCTTTTTATTACTTACATTTTCAGTATTTTTGCCGAATTCGCTCTTCTATTCACCTATGCAGGAGTATGCTGTATTTATACAGTATTAATATCGGATTCTGTAAAACAGGTAAGATTATTCAAGTTCAAATTCTTTATTTCAGACATGAGTCCATAGTGTTAGTATCAACAAAATAACTTAATTACTGGTGTTCGTAATAACGAGGATTATTAATAAGGATTCAATTTCTAAAATCAGTATGGATCCTTACCCAGTGGCGCAGCAGAAGGGAGTCCCACCGATCTGAGAACACTCTCAGGAGACCGTTGGTGGCGGTGCGTAACCGGCCGGCTATGGAGGCGGTCCTTTTTCTTATAATGGCGTAAAAATCGTCTGTGCGCGCCTTCGCAAACATAGTGGACGCACTACAACGCCACGACAGCCCCAACAGTATCCTAAACGCGTTATTATATTGGACACACAGATCGCTACGAGTATATGCCCTCTGTGTAAAACGGGTCCAAAGACTGCACGTGTAAAATGACTGACAGAAAGCTTTGAAAAGAGTGACTTTTACTTGATTTGTACAACGTGCAAATCTTCGAACCAACATGTTACATCGGACAGCCAATAACTTGCGCTCCCTCTCTATATCTATATTGCCCTTAAGATCATCAGTGACCCAATGACCCAAGTACTTAAACTTAGTCACTTTTGCTAAAGTAGCGCCACCGAGCGAGACAACGGAAATATCAGAATAGTTTATGGCACTCGCTTTAAACATAATAAATTCGCTCTTCTTAATGTTGTACTTCAGCCCATGGAACACTGCGTTGGACTCACAAATAGCCACCAGTTTCCTCAAAGCACCGATCGACGGGCTTAGCAGCACCATGTCATCCGCATAACTAATACGCGGATATTATTTATATCTATTATTAGAGCTAGTCCGTGCTGTTCCACTACTGGGCGAAGACTTCTTTCCATTGCATCAGTCCTGGTTATGTGCCACTGACCAAGGAAAAGTCTTCCAAAATTTTTAAATGCTAAGGTTATTATTGCGAATTCGCAATACCACAATACGCTCAAACACTGGAATCGCTGATGTGGGCAATAAGACGGTGGGGTTGAAGTGGGAGTGGGCGGGCCATGTCTGTAGAATACATCACCGATGGGCCAGAGTCGTCACTCAGTGGGTGCCAGAAGACGGGCATCGTCGCCGAGGAAGGCCTAGAAAACGATGCAGTGACGACTTAGAGGCTGAGAAAGCCGCATGTAAAGAAGAGTGGAAGACTATGGGAGGCCTTTGCCCAGCAGTAGAACAATATAGGCAAAATTATAAAAAATAAAGAATGGTTATTATTATTACATAATAATACACAATAAATAAATATGAGGCCGGACAGATGGTGGTGATGATTATTGTTACATAACTAGTTACGTTGGATGAGATGGCATTAAACAGTAAACTGAGCTAATAGATTAAGTAAACCATAATGCAAAACTATGTTTGAGTACAATTATCTCATTGATAACAGGATAAGCTTTATTGATAGCTTAACGCCACGCAGTAAATGCCACTCAAGACGTACGTTATCACAAGAAGAGGCAAATAATGAAGGGATTTATAGCACTGAAAGAAGTGGAATCGTCAGGCATGCTAACAGATAGGGCGGACATGTAATGAAGTTTTTAGCCATTCCTATTTTTTAAGAATTATACCTTTTCCCAACTATGTTACAGTCGGCTTCCAGTCTAATACCAGTATTTACATGGAGCAGACTGGCAATCTGACCTTCACAACCTAAATGGGTTGGGCACAGCTTGGTTAGACTGGTTGTCACAATGCAACTTTTCATATTTCACTTTTCACTTATTGACGGCACGGTTGGCGCAGTGGCTAAGAGATTGGCTGCTGCGCTGCGTGTCGCGGCTTCAATCCCCGCACGGAACAAATATTTGTGTGATCTACAGGTAGTTGTTCCGGGTCTGGCTGTTTGTGTATGTGAGTTTAAATGTTTGTAAACGCACCCACGATACCGGAGAAATTCCTAGTGTGGGGCAATGTTTAAAAAAAAAAAAAAAAACATTGCCAGTAATGCAACTGACAATGGACGTTACGTGTCCCTTCAGATGTAGTTCTGTAATTACAAGTATACTACTGGCCAGAGTCATGCTCAGGCCACATTACAAAATGATAAAGATATTTTCTTTTAAAAACTGGAGTACAAATTCATGACATGGGTGCTAACTATACTGATCTAATAATAACAACCCCAACGTGTCGGTCTTCAGTCGTTACAGGTAGTCAGAGGCCCGAAATTCTGACAACCAGTCTTACTAATAAAGCATGACCCAGTACTAACTGGGTTGTGGAGGTCAGATAGGAGTCGCTCATTGTTATACAGAATGTAAACGGACCCCTTCACGGAGCCTTCAACCAAGCATTATAGCATAATCAGCCTTTAATGTGCCACTTCTGGGACCCCCGGCCTCCTCTCAATGAGAGTGAATTGGCTATAATCCACCACGCGGGCCCAGTGCGCGTTGGTAGATGTCACATGTCTTCGAATTTTTGGTTCTATGACATGCCGGTTCCCTCACGATGTTTTCCTTCACCGTTTTGAGAGCAGTGGTGATTAAATAAATTACACAAAGTAATGCGCCTGCCTGGGTTCGAACCAACGACTTACTGTTCGTAAGTCGGGGCCACCGCTGCTCTAACCAAGCATTATGTACTTACATCAAACTAAGTAACTCCACGCAAAAATTATTGCTGCGAAACAACATTCATTTGGGGTGAAAGATTACGTTTTACGGTAGTACTCAATGTTACGCACTCACATTGTATTGATGGATGCATTGAACATTACTGGGGCTGTGGAGGTGATTTCAAGTGAAGTAATAACATTAAAAACTTTATGTACAAAAGACTTGTGAAAAAGTTGAAACTTTGACCCCCAATATCTCCGTAATTATAAGGTTCCCAAGATGGTCTAGAACAGAACAATTATCGCAATAAAAAGAAAGGGAAAGCAAGTGCCTTTTGGCTTCGTTAAGGGTACTTTTGTACCCATTATACCTTTGAGTATTCAGCTGCACTGGATTAGACTGGAAGCCGACCCCAACATAATTGGGAAAAGGCTGACCAGATGATGATGGATGCTAAATTCTGTTAGATCTTGAAATCAAACCATGGAAATTTATAACTTCACATTGTATTGTACGAAAATTGAAACAACACGTCACTCTCCCGCGCACTCCCGAATATACTCTTCAATCTATAGTTGTCGTGTTGACTGATAGTGCTAGCCGCCCGGATATGCATAGGAGTGGGAAAACCATACGACTGTATATATCACTACTGACACGTGTCATCTTTTATTTCCAGCTGGTCGATCGTTTCGCGCCATCTACAATCTTACCAGTGGAATACTACTGCCTCATATTCTTGGTGCCAATCATACTGCTGTGTCAGATCAGATATCTGAAGTTTTTGGCAATATTCTCTGGGATCGCCAACGTTCTATTGTTCACCGTTTACATAGTTTGCTTGTACTACATCTTTGGTGGCGATATATCTTTTGAAGGCAAGCATGCTGCTGGGAACCCGGCAAGATATCCAGCGTTTCTATCGTAAGTAAACCTATGAATACAAAGGTATCAATATTTTAATTATTTCATAAATCATAAGACCGGCCAAGTGTGTGTCGGGCCACGCACACACTACATTGTAGTTGTGTAGTTGCCCATCAAAATATGCGGATTTGCCTCCGAACGATGATTTTTATTGTAGTAATAAAAAACAACCTTACATTTGCAGTTGAAAAACCTGTGCTCCCATACATTATGTTTAAGAAAATATGTTATCCAAGTACATTTTATAAGTAGTTCGACTATTTTTGGTAAATTTGTAAAGTCTACTTAGCTGTGATAGTTTTCCTTTTAACTTTGTTATATTTGAATTTCTTCACACCCCCAAACACAACTGGTAGAGGGGGGGACACTTGATTCTAACAAAAATTAGCACTTTAAAGCTTAATATTTCACAAACGTATCTCTTAATCTAAAAAATGTTTGAACAAACTCGCAATATTTTTTAAAGACCAATGACATCCATGGGGTACGCGAACAAAAACAAATCCCACCTTACGTGTAGGTACTACTACTGGACTAAAAAAAAATACTTTTCGAGATTTTATTTTTATCACTGTGTCCGGCATAAGTAATCTGTATATTCATGCCAAATTACAGCTTTCTAGTACTAAGAGTCTTTGAGCTAAGCTGTGGACAGACAGACAGACATATATGGCGAAACTATAAGGGTTCCTTGTTGACTACGGAACCCTAAACATATGAGTACCAGGTGCTTCATTATCGACGACAATCTAGGTAGATCCAATTCAATTGTTTCTATCAGATTTAGTACACAAAAGAAATCAATAATTATTCAATTAAATAACAAAGAGGTTTGTTTTAATGAATAGTTTTTATCTAGATATTAAATAAATGAACTATAAAAACTTTTGGTTTTATAGTTCATTTATATTCATGGGAAATGAATCAATGATGATGATGTTTACATGTTTGACTGCCTCGGTGGTCTAGTGGTCGGAAGCGAGACTGCTGAGCAAGAGGTCCTGGGTTCGATTCCCGGGTCGGGCAAAGTGTTATTGGGGTTTCTCTCAGGTATGTCTCAGTAGCAGACATATAGTCTGGATCAGTGCCCCGTTGATGGCGATAGGCTGGCCCCCTTTTATATGGGACTTTAACATAGCTGGCGAAATTTGAGTGTATAAGGTAGGTACACCTCTGCCTAACTCTTCGGGGAATGTAGGCGTGATGTTATGTTATATATCTAACCTTTCAGGACAGTAATCTTCGCAATGGAAGGCGTCGGTGTAGTGATGCCGATAGAGAACACGATGAAGAAACCGCAGAACTTCCTGGGCTGTCCCAGTGTGCTGGTGGTGGCCATGTCAGCCATCGTCTTCCTCTACGGCACCCTGGGCACGTTCGGATATCTGAGATATGGGGACGTGTTGAGAGGATCCATCACTCTTAACTTACCTACTGATGAATGGTTAGTTCATGGTTAAATTTTTAACCGACTTTTAATTAAAAAGAAAGAGATTCTCAGTGAACACACGCGGGTACTTTCTCATCTAAAAACATATTTTAAAATTACGTTACTTTCTTAGAGTTTCTTAGAATAAAAATACTACAGACTCTATCTTAGAATAGAATATAGTAAAGATGTCATGTGCATTCGCCACATTGTCACGACTAATTAGATTGTCACTATTTACCTATGAGAATCTCAGATCACATTTAGTAGCGCAATGACTTGGCGTAGATTCCACGAAATGATTTGAAGTAGGTATACAGTCAGAGCGAAGTCTAGTAATGCACTAGTGTTTTACCGAGCGTGTGATATTATTTATTTTACTGCATTGGTAGCCAGTTTTTTCAAAAATTATAACAAATTTTCAATCTGTACAGTCGCCAGCGCATTAAGTTACCACGAACTATCAAATTTCCTCATTCGATTTTGAACTTAACCATCAACATTTTATGGTTTAAAAATATTTGAAGAAATTTGACAGTTTGTGGTAATTTGACGTGCTGACGACTGTACATACATTGTTGAGGAAATAAGAATTTGTTAATTTAAG
The DNA here is from genome assembly GCA_947578425.1 of Eugnorisma glareosa. NCBI lineage: Eukaryota > Metazoa > Arthropoda > Insecta > Lepidoptera > Noctuidae > Eugnorisma > Eugnorisma glareosa. Next base: position 13,925,952 of record OX387970.1, on the reverse strand, counting down.
CTCTCAGCTAACATCAAAGGACCATTTAATTTATGGTCCAATTGTATTTTATCAACACCAACTTATGGTATTATTATATATTATATATAATTATAAATTATGAGACTTAGTTTATTCAGACATAGTGAAAACACAATGGAAGCAACAATAGCTCTAAAAACATTGGGTATTTTTACAGTCCGAGTACTTATGTAATCGTGAGTCATCTTCAGACTCTCCTAGTCTGTGTTAAAGTCATATTTAAATGGTAAATTATACTTTGCCAGTAATTTCCGCTCCGTACACTGCAATCTTGAATCGTCGTCCTTGACGAAGTGATGCGAAAAATACTAGCGAACTTGATAAACAGCAGGTTTTATAGTTTTAATCCACTTTCATTTGGTATTTGAATTTTAATACCTATTTGATAGGTAATAGACTCCTGACCTACATAGATAATCCTTCAAAAACAAGTGTCAACAACTGCCAGTTGTTGGTGAACATTATGCTTCACGAATCCAAATTACTCATACCAGTTTTCATGTGTAATAATTTTAAAATTCTTTGATTTAAAATTTAACCTTCCTAGTTTAATACATGTTTTACTCCATTTTTTGCCTAAAATAGATATTGATAAACTGCGAAAAATCCAAAAGACGTGAACGACGTGACGTGTGACGATGTGAAGTTTGATATCTGCCACATTATTTTGCTTACCTTTTGAAAATAATAAAACTAGAGACAAGCCATGCTATCTATATACACTTTTTTGCCAACGAGTCTTTTAAACCCTCTGTACTAATATTATAAAGAGGTAAAGTTTGTGAGGTTGTAGGGGGTAATCTCAGGATCTACTGAACCGATTTTGAAAATTCTTTCACTATTTGGAAGCTACATTTCCCCGAGTGCTATAGGGTATATTTACAACGTGCCACTGGGATAATTTCCGACTAAAACGCGAGCGAAGCCGCGGGCAACGGCTAGTATTTTATTATATCCGTAAAGTTTCTTGCCTGTTCTCCTTCATAGTGGTCTATGTTTTGAAACCGATAACACTCTTACTGTTTGACTGTTGTAATAAATACTTTAACAATTCTAATTCAAGGCTCTTTTTTCCAGGCCAGCGGTACTTGCAAAGGTGTCCATAGCATTGTCGATATTCCTGACATACCCGCTACAATTCTATGTGGTGATCGACATCTTCACGAGATACACACAACATCACATCAAGCAGAACTATCGTCAGATCACGCAAATTGTAGCGAGGACTGTAGGAGTATGTATTTGTGGTAGGTCTTGTTTTATCTTGGCTATCTGAATTATCATCTTTATCAAAGCCCCGATTTCACTAAAAGAAAGAAAGAAATATAAAATAAACATAACTTAGCGTAAAGGCTCGTACTTGATAGTGGACGCCCACACTTGTCCACGGCTGGGCATAGGTCTCTTTCTACCTGTGGCATTCTCTGCGCTCTTATGTCAGTACATCCTAATTACCACATACGATTGTAGTAGGATAATATAAACTAAGTTGAATTACAATAGTCTGAGACCAGAAATCGCTTGAAAATCTTTCAGGTCATGACTCAATCTGAAATCAGATGAGAATTTCAATCATACTTGCAACATTCTGTTCTTTGTAACTGTAGCCATTACCATAGTCGAAGTAGTAGGTATGTTAAAGACCACAATGCAAGCAAAATTTTCCATAGTTTTGAAATTGCAACATGTTAACCCATGTTTAATCAAACTAACAACAGTTATAACAAGGTTACTTGTGGTTTTCTAATTAGAATTACAAAGCGCAGGTAGTCGTTGTTTTTAAGAAATTCCACCTCTTCAAATGCGACTTATTAATTGGGTCAGTAACTCATTGACGAGCGATCACTAATGTGTTTGACAATCATAGTAATTATAAAGACATGCTCCAATCGTTCATTGCAGCGGTAGGTCCCATAGTATATACCAATAACAATGATATTACTAAATTGTACTTTAGAGAACTAAAGCAATTGAAAGATTAAATGATAATTATCATAAAAGATAATACACATGGCTGGTATAACATTTTAAGCCTCTTTGTTAGTAACTATTGCATTCGATATCAATATCACAAGCACCGCTTTCCGTATCTCAACAATTCTCTTCAGTGAATATCATAATTGGATCCCCATTGGTTTCGTTATCGTGGCTGCCTACTGTACTTGAATGTGATTTATTGATATCAATAATAAAGATTTAGCCTTTGATGCAATTCGTTGCATTTTTTAACTCATATTTTAATAATTTATTATGTCTTCAGCAGTCGTTAAAGATTTGCTGTGAAAAAATATCAAATACAAATAAAATAGATTAAAGTAATATCTTTTAATAAAATGATGGGTTTCTATTATATTTTTATGACGAGAACAATGAACAAAAGAAACTGAAAGTCGATGGGACAATCCCAACGCGATGTGTCAAATTCTTCGAAATCTTATTACGCAATTGTATTTGTTAAAAAAAAACCTTTAACCTAAAACGTAGAAGGTATAACACGTATTGTATTTTATTACTTTGTTTTCAACACGCGTTTATTAGGTTCACATGTAACTAACTGTGTAAATAATACTTAACAGCTAAAGACCCACTTCCCGGTTTCCGATTGAGCTGAAATTTTGCGTACATGTTTAGTTTGGATGACAATGCATGGTTAGCTAAGTGAAGTCATTCTAAATCTAATATGGCGGACCTCCAAAGATGGCGGACTAGTGATTTTGCATGCTTTCCTATGATATGGGTATCAAATGAAAGTGTTTGTGTCTTTTTTTAAAGCGTGGTTTTTAGTTAAACAAGTTAACTGTCATTGACCTTCACTTCGGAGTCAGTCATATTACCTCATAGCACGTTATTAATTTATACCCCTTTCTTATTTCAGTGGGAATAGGAATGGCCCTTCCACTGCTGGAGCAAATCCTCAACATAGTCGGAGCGTTGTTCTACTCAATCCTTGGCCTCATCATCCCCAGTGTCATAGAAACTGTCTTCCGGTGGGATAACCTTGGCAAGTGGAACTGGATTCTTTGGAAGAACACATTCATCGGCTTATTTGGCCTTCTCTGCTTGATCTCAGGATGTACCGTGACCATTATGGACATAATTGAGATTCTACAAAGGAAAACTGAGTAACGAGAGCAATTTTAATGTATTCAACACTAGTATTAAAATGTAATTTATATGAAAATGGGTCTTGTTATTTTTGAAAACAAAAAAAAAACGTTCAAGTCCCAAGGCTAACATGTGACAATAACAAATTCTGTTTGATGATTTTGTCAAGAGCAAGAAGATTGACGCCAGATTAACGCTAAATTATAATATGAATTAGATGAACTCGTTACATCCGGTTTTTGTTTTTTTAATTGTAGATTTGATCTTGAACTTGTAAAATTATATTTTAAATTTCAAAGGAATCATCTGTAGTTAATGCTAAAGATTTTGACAAGTTCTTAACTTCAAATCTACACTAATATTATAAAGAGGAAAGATTTGTATGTTTGTTACAAATAAACCAAGAAACTACTGGACCGATTTAAAAAAAAACACTATTAGGATGCTACATTATCCATGAGTAACTTAGGCTATATGTTTATTGATCCCAAAATGTTTAAAAAATAAATTGTCTACCCGTTCGAAGCCGGGACGGTCCGCTAGTTCTCAATGAAGAAGCCGGAAGAGTCCATTCTACAGTTTATTATTAAATATTACCTACCATCTTGCTATAATTATAATGTTATCACTCCATACAGTCTTCAAGTCGAGTAGTATTAAATAACACATTATTGTCATATTTTAATGAACACAGAACCAAACACCGTTGTCTGGCTTCGTTTCTATGAAACTTTACATAATTTCAGAATGAAGCTGATCAATAAATAAATTTATGAAACATTTCACTGTTTACAGTAGTAAAAAAATGCAGCATAGGTAATATATTTTGAACAATGAGGCTGCGGCTGTCCCCGGCCAAGCATGATGATATAGCATTCTGTTTTTACAATTAAATAATACATTACGGTTCATATAAGGTCCATGTTCCAATACAAGGTGATAAGGAAGGCTCTAACAGCCAGCAAACACTTCGAATAACATAGGGCTGTCTATTCAGGTCCCACCCACTGACTAGTATACAGCAAGTATCAGAATTGTGTGGTCATGATTTTTTTTAGCGATTATTAGGATGTTGGTGCCTTGGAGAAAAATGTTCAGTTTGATGGTTTAAACGCCCTTTTATGACCACACGTTTCTGAAATCGCTGTAGAAACGCGTCTCGTCTTTCATTTTCTATATTATGACTCGGATCTAGCGATTTCTGCGCGATTTCAAGATGTTTGTAGGATATCGTACTTCGTAAATATATCCGAGAGACAGGATGTACCTACTTGAAGAACTGGGTTAACAAACTCTCCCTTGTCAATAATTCCTATGTTATCAATCAATTAACACTACACGTGGTTGCAAGACCTGTTCAATATCTATACAATGAAGTCATTGAATAAAATTATTTTGTAGCTGTTAACAATAGGAAAAAAATAAATGAGAATTATCGACTTACATTTATTTTCATCGAAAAAAAAACTCATGAAGGATTTTGCTAATTCAATGACAGAAAAGGACCGTGATGCAAGGATAAGTATATGGGATCATCGTTATTAACATACTATAGTAAGTATTTAGTTTAATTATCCTATATTCTGAAACGTAAATAAGATGACGAAGGAGTACGAGTATCTTATAATGACGATACAATAAATACGCAATAAATATCATTATAATGATCTTATATAAAACAGCGACCGATGACCGCTGAAAAACCTACTGTAAATTACATCATACAAGAGACCTTCGAAAGATGTTTTAAAATAACTTTGGAAAAACCAAAAAATTCACAGCTCTCATCACTACGGGTAGTCAAGATAAAACATCTGAAGGGAAATAAATAAAAATACATAAGTATAACATTAATATTGACAATCCTAAGGCGCTGTTGTCTTGAGTTATTGTGCCTAGATTGCGTTCAGGCCTGGTCACGTGTGTCCTATAAGAACGACGATAGAGTATCAGTCGGCATTAGTATGTGCGCTGTTTACTGTGACCGCGTCCGCTATTCTCGTGCATTCACAAATAAATAATAATAGAAAAAAAAAAAAACATGGAAAACCAATGGAATTCCATTCGTCTAGCGAATTTAATCAAATGAAATTCAAGATATTCGTTACGGTTTTGATAAGCAAACAGAACACTTAAAATTAGTGTGTAAGAATGTTTACGTTGATCAAAAATCTATAATAACTGAAAAGGTGGTTGCGAAAAGTGTATTTAATTTTTTGTAAATCAAGTGGTGCTTGAAAAACGAGTCACGTTTTACGTTAACTTTGGTGCTGTCAAAACTATCGCTAAATAATTCAAACAAGCATCAGCAGCTTTTATCTCGCTAATGACAAACATTATTATCCTTCTCAAGAATTTATCTTTCGTAAGAGATAAGGGATAACAATTGTAAAGCAATTGCGAGACTGGCAATCGTTAATAGAAATAAGAAAAACAATGAAACCGTAGAATAATAATTTTGTGAAATAGGTACTATAGTGATTTCATAATATTGAGACTATAACTTACAGTGAAGTGCCACCTTAATGGTATGTTCTGGTACTAATTGGCATTAGAGCAGTAATTCTAGTGCAAGTGACATTAAACTAACCAACCAACAACCGGATAATTAAAATCCTTAACGATAGCAATCAAAGATTAATTTGGTTTAAGAGTGGACTTGTAATTAAAAGAAACAAAAACCAAACAGAAATGAAAATGGGCGAGAAAGAAAAGTGTAAACATGTTGAAGAGTACAACCCTTTTGAACATCGGGAAGTCGTCAAACCAAACTCGTGAGTAATATTTCAATTTGACTGGTTTTCTGGTAGCTGGAAGAGAGTGGCCGAGTATCGAGTTGAATGGCTTGCAATTGGAAACGCCTATGTCCAACAGTGGACTGTTGTAGGCTAATAATAATAACTGATTTTCTAACAATTCTCGGGTAATAAATCTATATCAAAAAGACGCGTGTGCTAAAATAAGATACAATATTGATAGTGAAGGTTACACAATTATAATTCGTCTTTGATTAATAGTATCAGCTTTCAATTGTGTCAAAGAGTATGCTGGCGATGAAACTGTCTCATGAGATTTAAAACATACATAAAATCGTAAACGCATAAAAACCTAATCTTGGCTATGTAAGTATTGGTAGACATCAGCAATCATCTACCACAAAGGATTGTTTAAAAATTGAAACCAAAAATAAAAAAGTTTTAACCGTTACCGATAATTTCAAGCCAAACAACGCAAATTTACAAACATAGCATCATATAGGTACTCCCAATTACATTGACTGAAGAAATGAGAAGTTGTGACGCAATTTGGGAGAGACCTATGTCCAGTTGTGGTCTGCGATAGACTGAATTGATTTATTGAATGATTACTCACACCACTGAGCTATTTATTTAGTCGGGTATAATATTTCAAACATTAATTTAAATTATTCATAACTTAAATGATAAAATAAAGAATAAATAAACTATAATAACTACCATTCCGCCCCGGCTTATACATAAACCTTTCTCTTGAATCGCTCTATCTATGAATGAAAACTGCATTAAAATCCGTAGCGAAGTTTAATAGATCAAAGCGTAAAAACAGCGGGAGCGACTTTGTTTTATACTATGTAGAGATATACTCATAGATAAATAAACAAGTATGTGTGTACAAGTATCGAAAGCGGTAATAATTAAAGAACGTCAAAAAATTTGTCCACTTCGCTGTCAAGGGTAAAAGTGCTCATAACGCTGGCAGCATTGCCACGTTGAATATGAAAAAATAGACCAGCCTTCTGGTCACGTGAAGAGTCAACCAACCGCTTGGCGTTAACCCGAAGGGCACTCAGACTCCATGGCCCTAGTGTTTCAACCCCAAACGGCTCAAACAAACAGCTACTAATTATGCTATTGTGCATAAATAATGTAAGTAATATTTCTTTTCCAGAGACCTCAGATCCTTAGCAAATCTAATAAAGTCTTCACTAGGATCGGGTCTGCTTGCTATGCCCCTAGCATTCTCAAACGCTGGATGGGGAGTTGGCATAGTCGGTACTGTTATCGTAGCATTTATTTGCGGACATTGTGTCCACATATTTGTAAGTATAATTCAAATATTTTATAATCCTTTTAGGTAACTTTTGATAAAAATTGTCTAGGCGCTGCTGCTACCATTTCTAGGTTGGAAACCTTATTTAGAAACTCATAATTGAAATCTATTTTTTCTAAGGTTTTACATGAATTGATTCCGTTGCTTCTACTTACCTATCTTTATAGGAATTTTGTTATACATAGGTACTGTAGGAGAATTATTTTCTCTTGCATACTGATCAATTGATTCTTATGATTAAGACAACGTTTACTGTTACTTGTACTTGAAGAAGAGAGTGATTAGTAGACACTCCTAAAGCCCTTCAAAGTAAGACTGTAAAAAATGACTCAGCTCTTAAAATAAAGGCTCGCTTTCTTGAATATTAAAACTTAGCTGAATATTCTTCCGCTGGATGCGAGTCGCACGGGACCGGTCAATGTGATGCTTGGGGGAAGCCTATGTCCAGCAGTGGATGTCTTTCGGCTGAAATGATGATGTGATGACTATTCTTACAGTCAAATTATAAATTTTCGTGATCAGTTGGGCGGTGGCCCCCAGGTATATTCTGAAAATAGTCATGAAATAGTTGAAAATGTGACTGTATTTGTAATTACTCATTTAAAATACAGTTAAAGTACAAACGAAACGATGGGAAGATGACCTAAAAAAAATGGCAGGTCCAGAATGGATCAGAACAGCGAGAGACAGGCAGAATTGGAAAACCTTAGTGGAGGCCTATTGTTGTTGCTGTTATTGTTGAGGGCTCCCTTTTCCGCATTTAGACTCAAAGGCGGTCCATTATGCGTGGGGTGGGACGGTTGGCTACAGGAACCGACCAAGCTCCTTCCAGAAGCTCAGAAGTCTCCTGGGACGTTCACAGGCTTCTAGGAGCGACCCCGGACTGCCGAGGGATTGTGCCCCTTGGTCAGCAACCCCCTTACTTAGTGGAGGCCTTTGTCAAAGGACAAACTATTGATTAAAACCGATCGTCTAAGATAAATAATTATGTGTATTGTAAATACTCTAAACATTGTAAAACAGTAATAAAGCCTTGAGAACCAGAATTGTCAACATAACTCACAGAATAAGTATGCTGAAGTGGCAATGGGCCGGTCATATTAGCCGTAGAACCGATGACCGTTGTTCTTTAGTGGAGACCGTGAATCGGCAAACGTAAGGTGGGACGCCCTCAGGCTCGGTGGAGCGACGATCTTCGAGGGGTGGCTGGTAGCAACTGGATGAGAGTTGCTGAAAATCGAGTTGAGTGCCGTGCGATTGAGGAGTCCTATGTCCAGCAGTGGACTGCCGTAGACTGATGATGATGAATAAAGCCTTCTTGTAATAGTACAATAAATAACTTGAAAAAGCGCTAAAAATAGTGACAGACACGACAGTACGTTGTCATATTGGGAAAATACGAGGCGCATTGACGCATTTCCTTGCGAATCACTGGGAACTTAGAAATCTCGGAAAAATTACGGGTTCCGCCATTACATTTTATTTTCATTTTTACAGGTAGAAACGTCTCGAGGCTGCTGTCGTGCAGAACGAAAGCCATTGCTTAGTTACTCAGAAACTTGTGGATCAGCATTTGCAAATGGTCCAAAATTTGTCCGACCATTAGCTAATTTTGCACAGTAAGTATGCTTGCTATGTTACTATTTTGCATAGCTTGTAATTTGTAATTTCGTTTCTTTCACTTTTAACACATAAGTATCACCTTCATGACAACTTGGCATCAGGGGGTTACTGTTCCAGTGTGGGAAAGAGACAGAGCTATACAGGTCGACTAGCGCCATCTCTTTCCCACACTGGAATTACTCCTGCGTTAAGACGCCTTAGTAACCCCCCAGACTTATTTGTAAGCTTTTATTTATTTTAGTTCTTCCTTTAAATTTAATAAAAAAAAATAAAAAATGAAAAATGAATGTAAAAAAAAATGAAAGCGAAAAAAAATAATTAATGTTGTTATTGTTTTTTAATTTAATTATTAATTCCTTTCGTTCGCTTGGATTTATTTCCAGTTGTCATTTCCTGAAACATAAAATTTATTGGTGTTTCATATTCTGCAACGGACAAAGTAAACATACTTTTGCTAAGATAATGATTGGAATCACACTACTCCGCATGCGTAACGGTTAGACATTAGGTCGTATTATTATAATATGACAAACGTTTAACATTGAAGGCTGTGTTTGAAACAAACGAAATGATTTGTATATTAAATCAGATGACATCTACTAAAATTTTAATGGATTTGCTTATCAACGTCTGCAACCAAATAGTTATTTTTGTCAGCCTATTAGGTTTCCCACTGCAGTTTTGTCTAGTTTAATTGAATACTCCAAAACATTATGCTGTAGTAACAAAGTACATTTCCCATTACGTGAAAATGTTTGTATTTCTTATAAAAAAGACATGTTTTCCTTCTTTTCAGTTTATTTGCGGAGTTTTCCTTATGCTTCACGTACCTCGGCGTCTGTTGTATATTTACTGTACTAATATCAACTTCAATAAAGCAGGTAAGGTTACAAATAACATCAGTACGCACATATTATTTATTTATTTAGTTATGCACATTCCTCGTAATCCATCGTTCTCATTTCTCATACTGATTAAGTACCAATAGCAATAATTGCAACATGACTAAATATGATTCCTTGGGTAAGTCCCTCTTCAAAGTAATGCATATTATTATGATGTTTATCCATCTAATGATAAGCCGGTTATGATAATAACTACAAGAATTTAAGTACAGCAAAATACAATAAAGGGTGTAACAAGACCCTTAACGAAACCGAGAGGTATTTGTTCTCCTCGTCATTGCGATCATTTTATTGTTCTAGACCATATATGGGAACCTTCTAATTACGGAGATATTGGGGGCCAAAGTTCCAACATTTTCACAAGTTTTTTTTTAAATACATGTTTTTATTGTAAGATTCTTACTTTAAACACCTTCACGAACCCTGTACTATACAATCCATCCATCAGCACATTGATATAAGTTCGTTACATTGAGTCTTACCGAAAAACGTGTTTTTTTCACTCCAAAAAAAAAGTCATTTCCCAGCGAAAATTTTTGCGTAGAGTTACTTAGTTTGATGTACAGAATGCTTGGTTGACGGTTTCGTGAAGGGTCTTGTTACACCCTGTATGTTAAAAACCTTGTTCGATTCGTGTATGTATTATTCGGTATCGAGATTCGATTCTATTTATGTAAACCTTTTAAGAATTGAAGTAAACAAAAAAATCCCCGCCAAAATTTTAATAAAATGGGTAAACTCACGAGGAGCAGACGAGGGCACTCCAATTGCTTCTTCAGTAGCGACTTCATAAAGAAATAATCGACGATCAAACATACTAAGACCTATGATGATGTTGTAACATTTTAAATATTTGCTAGAGTTAGGGGAAATATTGGTAATTTAGGCACAAAAATCATGCATTTTAAAATTCATTAATATGTTTACCATCATGAATATTATTTTTTTCTTATTCTATTAGGTAATGTGATTGGATACCAATATGCCCCTTTTGGATCGGACGAGGGATTTTTTTAACATATTTCATAAAGTTTATACTATAAACTTAATGCGTATCTCTAACAATGTAATATGCATAACATTCCATCAAGTCAAGCCTTTCTTTCCGCGAAGGGATAGGCAGAGGTGAACTTATAAACAACTACCTAGTTTAAGTGGAGAAATGTGGATAGGCTTTTTGCCATCAACTTGGCCAAAAACCAAACTCGAGGCCGATACTGAAAACTTATGCGTATTATTTTATGACATAAACAATAGAGCTCCATTCGATATTCGTCCAGAAACTACAACCATCCAAGTTGCTTAGTCCTGTTTGAGGTATTTAGTACCTAGCAGTGCTAGTAAAACAGGACACCTGACCCAAATAAGGGATCTGTAAACGTTGTCTCTAAGATCGAACCCAAACCCGTTCGAATTGAGCGATCAATCCCGTTGGAATTTTAGATGCCCATAAATTGCGGTAAGCGCTTAAGCTTTCTCAGACCTAGTGCTACCTTTAAAGCTGGACGTATCCTATCCTATTAAATGTAATAATGTGTGTGTATGTGTGTGTTGTATGTAATGTGCGTAATGTAAGGTCTATCTATAGGCCAAAGAAGCCTGAAAATAAATGGATGTTGCTGTTGTTGTTGTAAATGAGCAATAATTTTATAAATATCAATATTTGTAATCATGTTCTCGAAAACGGCTCTAACGATTTCGATGAAAGTTGCAAAATAAGGGCTTACGTAGGTAAAAATCGATCTAGCTAGGTCTCAACTAAAAATAAAAAATAATTCATCTGAAAATTATTTTTTTCAATTTTCACCCGAGCAGAGCTCGGTCGCACAAGTACTTATACATACATACAGGGTGTAACAAGACCCTTAACGAAGCCGTCAACCAAGCATTCTCAAACTAAGTACCTATACGCAAAAAGTGTTGCTGGGAAACGACTTTTTTTTGGGGTGAAAAATCACGTTTTACGGTAGGACTCAATGTAACGCACTCAAAACATTGTGCTGATGGATGGATTGAATAGTACGGGGGTCGTGGAGGTGTTTAAAGTAAAAATCTTACATTAAAAACATGTATTTAAAAAAAACTTGTTAAAAAGAGAAAGAACTTTAACCTCCAATATCTCCGAAACTAGAAGGTTCCCAGGTATGTCCAGGTATGTGTGGTAAGTCTAGAACAAAAAAATGATCGCACGGGCGAGGAAAAAGAAGTGCCTTTCGGCTTCGTTAAGGGTCTTGTTACACCCTTTATGCTACATATTTACCATAAACCTGAATTAAAATCAGCCGCTTACATTGCAGATGATCGACACATACATATCAGCGCCGGCGATGCCCGTAGAGCATTACTGCCTGATCTTGCTCGCGCCACTTTGCCTGCTCTGCCAAATCAGGCACTTGAAGTGGCTCGCTCCATTCTCCTTATTGGCCAACGTACTCCTGTTCGCCACCTTCGCGATATGCCTCTACTACATATTCCGGGAACCATTGACGATCGCCGATAAAGAAGTCGTTGGTGATATCTCGAGGCTCCCTGCCTTTTTGTCGTAAGTCAAAATTTATTGTCTTTTGTTTTTCTATGCCGCAATCATAAACGTCAATACGATATTACCTTTTTGTTAATTAGTTCCAATAGTTGGGATTGTATGGTTTTTCAATTACCTTTGTGAGTATTGTTCAGTTGATATAACTTGTACCAACATCAATCTTCAGATATTACGAAGTGAGTCACTGTTTTCAGCCGAAACTATTTTATTTATGCATTTTTATTGATGGAAGATGAGTAATAATTATGTTCAACAAAGAGAAAATCATTTAAAAACCCCATAAATTCAAAGTTCCAGGACTCCATCATGGAAATAATTTACATCAAGCAACTAAAACCTGATTACTTTAACCTTTCTCAGAACTGTGATTTTCGCAATGGAAGGCATAGGAGTGGTGATGCCTGTGGAGAATACGATGAAGAAGCCCCAACACTTCCTCGGATGCCCAAGCGTGATGGTTATCGCGATGACACTGGTTATGCTGTTTTATACAATCCTGGGGGTGTTCGGCTATCTCAGATACGGGGATGTTCTCAGGGGAACTATTACGCTGAATCTGCCTATGGATGACTGGTAATTTCTTTGCTTGGTTTTTAACTGTGGTAGTTAGTGGAAGTGAAGCAATATGGCGACTGATATGGATCAAAAGTGAGCTCAATTAATAAGATATTAATGATAGAGTCCTTTAAAATCGATCTGGAGAAACAGCAGCAGTTCTCACTACTTAAATAAATGCAGTCCCTTATATTTTTATGCTATCCTTTAATTTGGCTTTCCTTATAGATGCATACTTGGTCCCCTCCACTAGGAATATGTATCTATACAGGGTGTAACCAGACCCTTCACGAAGCTGTCAACCAAGCATTATGTACATCAAACTAAGTAACTTTACGCAAAAATAATTGCTGGGAAACGACTTTTTTTTGGTGAAATATCACGTTTTACGGTAGGACTCAATGGAACAGACTCAAAACATTGTGCTGATGGATTCAATAGTACGGGGGTCGTGAAGGTGTTTAAAGTATAAATCTTACATTAAAACACGTATTTTAAAAAAAAGTTTGAACTTTTACCCCCAATATCTCCGTAACTATTTGGTTCCCAGGTATGGTCTAAAACAAAAAAATTATCGCAATGACGCGTGACGGGGAGAACAAGTGCCTTTCGGCGTCGTTAAGGATCTTGTTAGACCCTTTCTGGTGTAGTATATCAAGTGTAATAGACAAACATGTCGAAATTAATCACTACCAATTTATTAAGCATATTTTTCCCATGAGTTTTTAACATTTTTGCCATTTCAATTGTTTCAGGCCAGCCATATGTGCGAAAGTATTTATTTCGATAACGATTTTCCTCACTTATCCTCTTCATTTCTTCGTTGTGATTGACATATTCACACGATATGCGGAACCCAGGGTCCAGAAGAAATATCATAATGTCATGCAAATCTGCACCAGGATTGTGATTGTTTGTTTTTGTGGTAAGTGTCGTCATATTATTACGTCAAACCGATTTAATTGATTTAATTGAGGGTACATTCCTAGAAATGCCAAAGTAATGGAACAATTATGCATATGCATTTTGAGCGGGATCAGCAGGGCTATTGCGTATCTCTGCTGACAGTTCATAGTGATCATCACTTAGCGAGTTTTGTTATACAATGACAGTTCTGCACGGGTAGCGTCAGTTGAAACCAATAAAAACGGTCATTGTATATCAAAACTCGCCAAGTGATGATCACGATGAACTGTCAACAGAGATACGCAATAGGCCTGCTGGTCAGAAACACCAATAAGGAGAGGTTTCTACCTAGCAGTCGATTAGTGCTACCTGACAGTAACAGCTAGTATTTGTCTCGATTTGGACTGGAGATAGTGAAATTAATTGTGACATAAACAAAAGATGAGCTGGAAGTTTAAAGGCTTATAATGTAGTTACTAAACAATAAAAATTAAAGGATCATATTACGCGGGTTAAGGATAAATATAAACTGGTAACAAAGAAGATTTGATTAACGTACGGCTAAACTTGTGGACAAGATAAAACTATTAACTTATAATAAAATCCGCAACCAAACATTGTTAGACATCACAGTTGAACAAACATTTCTAGTGACAAAATTGGACAAAGTATAAATCTTAATTGTCTCACTAATCTTTTCTCAAATAATTGTCTTCTACAAACAGGCCAAGAACATGTTAGTCGGACAAAATATTTAACGAAAAGTGAAATGTTTGAACATAACCTTGTCATAATTTGTTTTAAACATACTTTAATACGTTAATTGTTAGTAGGTATCTCTTTGTTGAGTGCTAATGACTTAGATTCATGACTAATCACGGATTTAACAACTTTAAGTTGACTGTGATAATTAGTTTTATAGACTTTGACAATTACCTTAATATGGAAACTTTTAACTGAAACGTTTATAAATATCACAAATCGGCAAACGTTGGGCGAAACGCCACCTTTCCGAACAGAGCAACTTAATAAGGGTACAACCAAGGAACGTAATTTCGTGAGATTATATGAGTTCAAGACTGCTATAGATTGATGAAAACTATGATAAGATGATAAATCTATATTTACCTCAACAGCGTATTATAGGCACTGGATGTTATTCATACATTATGTACTCTTGAATATGAACGTCATGAAAAATTGTTTTGACTACATCGGAGTTAAAATGGGTACGAGTATGTCCCGTTTGGACAAATAAACAAAATAGCATCACATAAATCCTGCTTGGTAACTATTTTGGTCTTCTTATATTAAAGACTTCATGTATGAAGACGCTTCGTCAACTTAACTTAATTAAACGCTCGAATAAAACTGCTAAAATAAAGATTCTGATTGAGATTCAATTAGTATAATATGCAGTTACGCATATAAATTCAAAGTCTATAAGTAGCGTTTAATGTGTTTTAAAAACGTATTTTTGTTTTTTTTTTGTGTTTTCTACTTCTCCTTATGTATACCTGCGTCGGGCACCATCTACTGTTATGGAATCCTTTGGGTTAGGTTAGGTTAGGTCAGTGGCCATTATCCCCCCCATTGTTGGTAAATCATTTGGGTAAAGTTAGGTTAAACGAGCGAGCGTTGCGAACCTGCCGCGGAGCGGGCGCCAAGCGCCAGGTCCCCCCTATTGTTGGTTATGTGTTTATTTGTATAACAAGTTTGATATTATTCAGTTTAACAAGGCGTTTTTATTTCGGAATTCTAATTAATCGGTAATTTAATAATCGCACTTCGTATTTTTGATGTTTCGTATTACCATTAAGTCGGACTTTTTGTTATTCGATTTATTGAAACTCGGTATTTTGAGAATAGTAATTAAGTATACACGTTAGGAATCTTGAAATTTAGTCATTATAAAAATAGTATGATTTTTTTCGTATTTATCGTATTTATGTAGTGTACCCATGAAATAATATGCCTAATTATCAATTGTTTCAGGTGGAATAGGAATCGCTTTACCATTTTTGGAGCAGATCATCAACCTCGTTGGTGCTCTTTTCTACTCCATCCTCGGTCTCATCATACCAGGGATCGTAGAAACTGTATTCCGTTGGGAAGACCTGGGCAGATACAACTGGATTCTCTACAAGAACATTCTTATAGTTTTCTGTGGAATGTTCAGCTTAGTTTCAGGCTGCACCGTCACCATCTCTGACACCATCCAAATGATTAATAACAAAACCGAATAGTTAGTTGAAAACAATTTGAACCAGTATTCTATAGAATAAAGTTTTTATGTTAGGACGATGTCTGTGATTAGTATGTAAGAATAAATAAGAATATAAGTGCAATAAATATTTATTTAGAACAATGTCATGTATGTTTTGTTTATAAGTTAGAAGTTATCTACATTGTGTAGTAGGAACTAATGAAAATAGTCCCGCAGGATGAAACTTTCCAAACTTGTGTCTTATTCAAGACTAACTCTTGACAAAAGCCTCTTGAAATCAAGATGGTTTGGAATGGTCTGAAATCTTACGCAGAATGGCAAACTATGTAGGTAGTTGATGCAACGAACATTTTTTTTTTCAGATAACTCAAATAACTACTCCCGCTCTGGGCGGAACAGGAGGAGGAGTGTAAGACTTTGACTGGTTTTTTTTTTGACGTGGCCAGTCATATTCAACCCGGTAGGGTTGCAATACTACTCAACCGGACTATCCTGAGGTGACCTCAAATAAATTTAAGGCCTGCCAGGGCTATGATAATATGATCTGGATTTAACTGTCGACTTTTATAGCGCTGGATGAGGTGCTGGATGAGCAGTGGGTGAATTCAGGTTGTGGATGATGATAATTATTTGTATAGTGAGTACCTATCCACATTACAAAATATGTTATTTTTTCATTTTAAGTGTTTAGGCTCGCGCCGTTTCTTCGAATGAAACCTCCGAATTAACTCAGTAGTGGGAACCATAGATAATAAAGACAAGTAACTATGATTCGCCACAAGTGTAAGGGGACACTTTCACGCAAACAGTTGTTACCTTGAATTCAGTACATGATTCAAGATCCACCAGCATCGAAATATTTCATCGGTTATTATCACCAAGTTTAAAACAAGTTTCAAATGACCCTCTGTGTAATATTTCTTCAGTCTAGCCGCAGTCGTCATAAATCGAAAGAATGTGTTCGCAGCGACAGTTATTTCTGCGTGACCTTATTTACAAATATTTGTGTTAGTAGAACATTCACGTAAACTTAGCTAAGAACGGTTTAATGTCGTCATACTTATTAAACTTAGGTAGAAAACGCTTTACAACATTTTGTGGGTAGTCCCACATAATGTTGTTTTCTTACCCGCTTTTCCACACCTATATTCAGTATAACTATACGATATCGTCTTTGTTAACCAACATTAAGCAATAGCGATGTTAATGATAAAACGGTTCTTCAGACATCTGGCTATCTGAATCCACAGTGATATAAAGGACCTTGTGACAAGCTGTTCAACGCTGCTTCCAGAGGCATCTATATCGATGTAAACAACACCGCATCTTGGATACTTCGAGGCAATCACAGAGAGCAATCTATGCTCGTGGTGACAAAACTGTTAAAACAAAGAGTTAGTCATGTATTCCTAAGCAATAAAGCAACCAATAGATGGCGCAACTACACGTCTAAATATACCATTCCTATCCCACGCGCGATAACTGCAGCCAAAATCTAGTTAACACAATATTTATAGACGCTGTTTACACTCTGATTGTTGATATTATTTTTCGTCACAGCATAGTCTATATTTTCATTTGAAATACCATAAAAAACACAGTTTTATTGGTTCGATTAAATATGATAACATTGACTCCACACCGAATCTAAATCTGTCTGGTGGGTCCGGACAAATTGACATTGATTGCCATAGTCATTGACCTTACATTTGGCGCAATATCTTTATATTGGACACATTTCGTTTGAGGTAATTCGGTCAAAAGCATCTAAGTACGGGCCTACATAAAGTACTAATGCACTGGTTTGACCGGAAAAAAAGCTGAAATTAAGATAGTAGACATAATGCTGCCTCATCTGCCTAGCCTTTTCCCAACTACGAGTATATTAGGCTCGACTTCCAGTCTAACAGTAGCGATTACCTATCTTACCTACACATTCACAACCCAGTTAGTACCTACTGGGTATGCCCTTGGTATGACTGGTAGTCAGGCTTTCGCTCCTCAGACAACCTGTTACTACTGTCAAAGAACTACAAATGACACCCAGGACCAACGGCTTAACGTGCTTTAACGGAAGAAACTCGGTATGCAATGGATTACCCATCCACGAACCAACCTAGGCAAGCGCGGCCTAAATATCGACCCGTGCGGCTGATATTATCTAACCACGAGCTCATAGACATAATGCTGATGCAGTGAAAATAATTGATGGGGTGAAGGAGCTGTTGCATGCTGACTACGAAAGATAAACTCGCCCATCATCAGACAGTCTTACTGCCTCTTGAACAGAGCTGAAAAGACAGAGGCCCTTGCATGATACCCTGTAAAATGTAGTAATTTCTACTGATCTGCCTTGGTACATCTATGTGTCTCCATTGAATTTTATAACCCCACCTACAGTGGCGAAGATTCCATACAACTCGATTCCTACCGGCTTGCCTTTGAAAAATGGCTTAGTCAGTGTTCTATAGACAAATAATTTGCTCACTCCGGCTTACCTATTACAAAATTTGACCCTTCGCTACTGCCCACCTGTCATATTTTCAAAACATAGAGTGATGTTTATATTTTGGATTCAAAATATTAACGGAAGTCGGTGAGCAGACGTTAATACAGAATAATGTATACACATATTTATATTAAAAAGGACGCGCAGTTTTTCAATATACCTATTGTTTCACTTTGTATAATAACACCCAAAAACAATTTATCTGAATAACACTAACACATCGTTCAACTTTGAAGGTGGTCTGAGAAAAAGGTGGACATGTTTCATTTTTAATCTTTTTTATTTCGGTAACCATTTAACAGTAAAAGTCTTGAATATTTCTGGACGGAGGGCCAAACAGACGGACAAATCCGGACGGGTGAAAACAGTAAGCATGATACAATTTTCATACTTAATTGAATTTTGACATAATATTACAATTATTCCCTATAATTATCTGTTTGCAAATTATTTACATTTTAAATATTCCTATGGAAGGAATTGGAGGAGGCCTTTGCCGAGCAGTGGGACAGTACAGGCTAATAAAAAATAAAAATAAAAACCTTATAAAAAAACTAAATAAAAACATTTAAAAATATTACAATTACTATCATTTCAGTAGATACCTATTTAAGTGTGACTGGTAATTATGATGTTGAATATATTTATGTATGTTCGTGTTCTTTTTAAACACATGATTGTTCTCAGCACTGACTGGGTTGTGGAGGTCAGATAGGTAGTCGCTTCATATTAAATACTGGTATTCAGTTGCATCCGGTTAGACTGGAAGTCAAACCAAATATAGTTCGGGATAGGCTAGGCAGCTGATAACAATGACGGCTTTTCTTTGTTTTTAACTGATTTCAAAAAAAGGAGGTTTTTAATTAATCTAATTACATAGCGTTTTCTTATAAGAGGCACACACAAATAGACTGAGCTTTAAAGACACTCGTGCTGTATAAGCCTTTAAATTTAATCATTTTTTTGGCATCATTACCCAGCACATGTGTGTTGCCAGGGGTAATTACCTTTTAATACATAAAAGGTATCATAATTTAAGTACACGTGGATATCTGTCGCCTTTCCTGTGCAATATTTTGTTTGTATAAGAAGCCAAATGCGTAGTAAACGCTATGTCATATACAGATACTAACATAATATGTAATGTATGAATAAATATAGAATTCCGGAATCGTAGCATTTCCTTGATTACAACGCCAACAGTTTATTTGATTGCAATTTCAGTACATTGCGCTCCGCATTAGATATTGATGGACACTTACTGATGGATAGGAAGATCGTAAACATATTGAAATGATTAGTTATTTCCTGTACACAGAATTAAATTTGAATAAAGGCGCAATTTTGTGAGATACTAGAGTTTAATTTCTCATTTCTTAGCAAATAATGAAGGTTAATTTACGTTAAATTTAATAACTTCTAAGTCGAAATGACTTAGAAATTATTAAACAAAAGAGACAAGAAATAACATTTACAGCTGCATCGCAAACTATGCGACTCCTATTCCGGCCCATGTGCCGCAAAAATGCGTGACTTTTGCGCCGATGACGCCGTGGAAGTGCTGAAGTTTTAAGCGTCATGCCAGCGACATGAAGAAGAAGTAGAGATAATGTAAGACTCCGAGTCTTTCAAAAATAGATCATAACAATAGAAATAGATAATTCTGCAACGTTTTGAATCTGTTGATAAGCAGAAGCCAGATTTAACGACACTCTAAAAACGCAAGTTTCTGAAACACAACATAAATTATTTCTGCTCTGCCCTCGTTGAAACGCAATTGCAAAAACTAAACTGATGGAATGTCCGTGGGAAAGTTTAGCTGAAAAACATTTTCAAAACTTTTATTTTTACCCCATGATTTCACTACAGAAAATGACTTTAAAGGTCACTCCAGCTTGCAAAACTGATGTTATCTGGCGTCAACAAATGAAGTGTAGGCGATGCTAAAAATACAATGGTAATTAGTCAAGGTTTATTAATAATTTTAATGTCGTAGAGCGGCGCTTTACTAGACACTTCCCTGCTTCGTGATCTACTAGTGACACTAATCTAGGCATATCTACAAGCATTAAGCTATGCCAGCAGAAGTCACATGTATACCATACATACGAGAAAGACACTTGAGCTGACGCTGTAATCAATTTATTATTACGGCGTCAGCTCACGAGGAGGACGGATGAGTAGGAAAGGATTATGCACCACTCTTATAATGAGAACATTATTGCCTCTTACTAATCTACCTATTGTTTAATCCTTTGACTTCAAGAGTACTTTAAGCTTTATTAAAACACTTGAAGATGAGACTACAATGTTTTATAACGCAGTAAATAGATATCTAATCATAATAATTGAACAATGATTTCAAGTCTATTTGACATGGCTCTTTTTGTCAACTGATTTTATCTATTGTATTTGGCTTAAAAAGCTAAAAATTTACGTTATGTGTTTTCACTTTGCTAAGATTGTTTAAGAAAGTGAAAATGTAGATAAATGTATGAAATATCGAGCAATCTTCACGCTCCACAGGCTGCGTCTTAGATGGCTTCTGAATATTTGCAAGTTTTCCAATTAACGGTTAATTACTTAAATCCGTAGTTATTTAGTGACATCACTAGACAGCATGTAAATAACATTTCACCAGTGTCTTTGACTTACACACTTTTCTTGCCAATTTTTTCACATGTCACAACAATTTGAAGGTTAACCCTATACGTAAGGAGTAAAGTGCGACTAAACTAATAACAACATGAATGAAGATACGTCCTACATGTTTGGCATCCATTTTTAATATTTTTAATTTTTGGACGAAGTCTCCAAAATTTTGTTAGTCGATGCCTGGACTCTGAACAGTGCTGAAAGCAATCGTCCATTTATTTACTTTAGTAAAATAATCAATAAGTGTCATTTTCTTAGTTGGACAGTGATGAACAAAATGCTTTTGCACCTGATACAAAATTAGTGTATCAGTCTCGGACACAATAACTACCTCGACATAATCTCCGCCCAAATGCTAATTGAATAATGTAAGTAAAGTGAAATATTTCATCAGTTTCCCTATTTCCTGTTTATATGTGCCGTTAGAGCCAAGAGTTGCCGCAAGAGGACCAAGGTTACCCACGTAGCCCGAAGAATTGCCAAACTTACAACAGTACTGGAGTGGCGGCCGCGAACTGGAAGATGTTACGTTGGAGGGCGGCTTCTCTCTAGGTGGACCGATGACCTGGTGAAGGTTGTAGGGATCCGCTGGATGCGAGACGCATGGGACGGTCAATGTGGCGACACTTCAGGGAGGCCTAAGTCCAGCAGTGGACGTCTTTCGGAAATGATGATGTGCCTTATAAACAAAACTTTAATTTACAAGACAATCATTTACATTGCATCCTTGTCGGTGACGTTTAAAAATAAAAAGAATTCAAGGTGTTGAAATATGTGATTCCGTGATTCTAGGTCTCATGGAGTTAGTTATCAGTGCCAAATTGTTTCGGTTACACTCACACTTCGGTATTCTATACCTATTTATAAATTAAAAACGGTCTTATGTGTGCCAAATGTTAATAAAAGATTGTTAGATAGTTACAACATTCAATTTCTTTGCTAAGAATCTCGCATGTCAACGGTATTAATGGGCATTGGTCTAGTTTGTGTGCCGCATTTTGATTTAAATCTAGTTTCTAACGCTGTTGTTAACCACAGTACTACCGAATAAAATATTTTAACATATTAAAATACTTTCACAAAAGCAAGACGTGAATAAACTTTACCACGTCAATGTTATTGTAAATGGGGAGAAAAGGATTTATGACCACGGAAAAAAGATAAAATCCGTCTGCAAGTTCTTGAAGAATCCTATTCTAGTTTTAAGCAAAGGCTAGTTTTAGGCAAAGGTTTTCAAGGAAAGCAATTAAAAAAAAGAAGATAAGTAGAATGAGACTGTTAAATTTCTTAATTGGTGAACAATTAAGGGATTTAACAGATTCTTGAAGTTAGCAAACAGTTAACAGACATCATGAAAAAGTTTTTTAATAAAAATCTACAGAAAATCTTGAAAGGAAATGCAATAGTTCCCAATTCTCAGTACATGTACATACCTCAATACGATCACGCATTGCTACATTAGAAGAAAATAAAACTAAGGAATATTCATCAATGCTAAATACCAACTCAATACCTTCCAGAGTCCTTGGCTAGTCCTCTGAACGATGTCGCTGGAAAATAGTATTGAAATAGGAAATGTAGGTACCTATGTCCCGCTCTCAATCACAGTTGTAAATGCAGCCAAAGATTTTAGTCGTGCAAAATACGAGACGCCATCTCAAAATAGACGCTAAAATATTTACAATTTATTTGCATGAGATAATAAAAATACTCTTAAATATGCATGACGCTTTAAACGTTTCTCAAACCGCATATTCACCAAGACTGTCAGAACAAACGCACATAATTATCTTACTGCACACTTGGAATAATTACCTAAATTATTATTAAGAAATATGACATAGCATCCCGCCTTTACACGCGTAGGAGATTACTCTCCGAAGAGTTAGGCAGATCTGTTCTCCGTGTACTCGTAGTAGACTCACAGCCCGGTCTGTCATCAATAGTTGCAACAATGATCTCCCGTCGAATAGACACAAATCCGTCCAGAATTCCAGATTCCACTAGCCCTTGATCTCAATGTCCATGCCAAGATGGTCCCTGAGACGGTCACGCGTATTTTATATTTATAAAGATCGCTATGCACAGCACACTATACACAACCACGCAAGACCATTGACTGTGTCGCGCCCGAACGTGAAACATGTCGTACGCGCGCAAATGTATCGATACAAAAAATCGTTACACATAAACAAATCGATTACTTAATAACAAGTTCGTTCCCCAATAATACTTGTGCCATTCTGGATTATTTAGTTCCTAAAAAAAAAAAAATTACGACAGTGAAAATGACGAATAGTTACAATATGAAGGAGTTCAGTTCGACGTAAGTTGGGTTTTTTTATTAGCTATTTTAGTTTAATAGTATTATCAACCGTGACTGTGAATAAGCCACAGAATAAAATTAACCACGTAAAGAATGCATGTTTATGTTTAAATTAAACTGGTTTTGAAGTCAATTTGAAAATATCATACACCTACCTATAAATAATGTATGTTCAATAGTACGCAAATAAACTTGAATAAGAAAATAATACTGTGAATCAACTACATGATGATTTACTTCGGAAATCGAGACCTCTATTTAACAATAAAACTATTTGTAGAACATAGTTGTAAACACTGCAATCTATTATAACTGAAATGGCGCCAAAGTTGTGTAATTTTCACGTATGCACCGAACTAATGGTCAGTTTTACACTTTCATGCTGGAGTGGTCATCATGCGTGAAGATATGTGCTACAAACTATGTAACACAACGGAAAGTAGTTAATACGAATCAATCTTTATTTTTAATCACGTTACTTTCATTACCAAACATAAAATTGAAAGTCACTTTTCAATCAACATTATTTTCCCAAAGTTAATTTGATAGGTACTGGGCTTTCATATAGCAACTGAGTAATTTAAAGTTATTTAGACATTGTAAAACTACCTGCAACTACTAAGGATTTTTGTGTTTTTAGTTCTAAATCAGGGTATACCTCGTTAACAACAGGAACAAATCAAGGACATCATTATAAACAAACTAACTCGAGCATCTACAAATACCCGCGGTTTGGTCAAGCAATGCAAATAACACACCTAACCATATTCAAACATTGTGTGACGGGCTGTTATTTTACCGAATACTTACGTTCAGAAAAACATCAATGAATTCATGATTCATCTAAAGGAGTCCTTACTTTCTTAGCTCTCTTAACATGAAAAAAAATAACTGCATAACTCGTTCTAATAGTCAAACATTGTTATTAACTTTCACGGTTTACAACTACCCAAGATCAACAACAACGTTGAAATATCGGGAGCTCTAAATAAAAGACAATCACGGAAGATATCCTGTAAGTGACAGTTTATGTGCGTTCTAATAGTTATCCCGAGATGTACAGGTATTTTTGCCGTACAATCACAATAATATATCAAGAATTCAATTGTGAAAACGTTGATCCACCAATGTTTGTTTAATGGTGTAAACATAAAAGATATTCTAGATACATCGGTATTTAGATATGGCAACCAAAATCCGCCATTTGTTATTACGACACTCGCGCCACGCCACCAAGACGAATCTAACGACATATAATTTAACCAAATCGGTTCATCAGTTTAGGAGTTACGAGGGAACAAATAAACGCACATTGTATACATACATTTATACCTACATAAATAGATATAGGTCAAACACATTTTTACTCTCCTTTTGGCTTTCGCCGCAGTCGGGTAAAAAGATAAGAAATCGGATTTTAATAGCTTTTTAATATATGTACATTTTTATAACTTGCTTTCACATCGTGAATAAAAACTATTGTGTTACGAGGTCATAGGACATCCATACCTGTTTGAGCAAGGACATCAACCTTATATCTATGATAACAACTTATTAGTTACTAGCGAAGCCGCGGGCTCGCGTTTTGGTCGCAAATTATTCCACAGGCACGATGTAAATATAGCCTATGATACTCGGAGATAATGTAGCTTCCTATTACTGAAAGAATTTTCGAAATCGGTTCAGAAAATCCAGAGATTTTTCCCTACAACCACACAAACTCACAAACTTTACCTCTTTATAATATTAGTACAGATTGAAATATAATGATGAAATGTTATCAAGCCTAGCTTACAAACAACGCGAACGATTGATTGTTTAACCCAATGCGACTTCCTAAAGTTCTCATTCTTCCTAAGGATAGAAAAGCCTAATCGCTATCAACGCATAATCTAGCTCATTCATTTGCTTGGGGTTGGAAGAGGACAGGTGATTTTAAAGTATATAAGTTTGGCAACTATTTCGAGCACCTCGTTAATTGCATCATAAAGTATTCTAGTTCAATAACAGCCAATGACGCTAACGTCGCGATCGCTTCAAGTTATTAAAAACAAAAAGTAATCGATATTCTAAGATACTGAGTCAATTTTAAAACGAGCTCCGAGTATATCTTAATCTGTAGGCTTTATAGATCATAATTATGTTCGCATGAACTAATCCATAAACTAATAATAAGTTGATGTGTTGTTTATATGTTTGTAAACGCACCCACGATACAGGAGAATTTCTTGGAGTGTGGCAAGGTTTAAAAAAAAGTATACTTTTATTTTTTTATAGTTAGGGTAATTAACTATATCTGTCCGTCTGTTACCTTTTCGCGCCTAGTGTCC
Source organism: Eugnorisma glareosa (assembly GCA_947578425.1). Lineage (NCBI taxonomy): Eukaryota > Metazoa > Arthropoda > Insecta > Lepidoptera > Noctuidae > Eugnorisma > Eugnorisma glareosa. Next base: position 13,900,159 of record OX387970.1, on the reverse strand, counting down.
GTGGGATACTTTCTAACCTCAATCAAAGCGAAGCTACGGGCAAGAGCTGTTTATTACGTAGATTTGTGGAACCTCAATCAACGTGCAAAATTATGAAGGTATCACAAACACCGGAACCATTTGTCATGTTTACAATTTTTTGCGGCGCAACAAGTATGGCCATAGTGATGGCTTATGTCCAGAACCGAAAATGTATCACTAGTCTATCACGTTTCTCTGATAACACGTGCCATATAAATCTTGTCGGTAGAACAAGACTGATGATAAGACGCATTTCCTTTGAAAATCACGTCTGGGCTCGTGGAACTTATGTTTTATCAGATTGAGTTTAGTTAAAAGTTATCAGATATGCAATTATTTATCATCAACCATAAGCTTTTCCGTTGTTAAGGTTCTTTTTGGTTTTATAATGACGAATGATACGGCTGACGAACATAAACACGTGGCTGGGGCAGATTGTATGCGCATCTTGAAACAGGCCTATGTCCAGCTGTGGACAGCGACAGGCTGTCATTCAGATCAACATTGTAGAGATGATTTCTCGCAAAAGTACCGTCTAAGGATTGGACCCCATCTGGCAGTAGGGAATCGCAGTTTTCCATGCTTTTATCCTTTTCTGTCTCGAAAGTGTTACTCCGTGGTGCCAGATGAGGTTCTACCCTAAGCTTGTTTGACAAGTAAGCTTTTTAAAAATGACGTAGGCATTTCTATATAAAGGGTTATTGACCTCCAAAGCAGATGGAAAATCTCCTAAAATCCCATGAGGAGGTCAATAGTGTTTATGCTTTATGCGAACGAAATCGTGCATGACAGCAAGTTAAAAATACATTTGGCATTTAGCTAATTTACGTATATTTGTTTATTCAATATTTGGCATCTATAATTACCTAATTTATGACTTCATAATGACTTATTATTACTAGTTATAGTGTCGGTAATACTAATGACCTGGCATAATTAACCTATCTAATGTCAGTATCATATTTATTAGAATACCACACTAGTAGCCGACTAGTTGGGAAAGCTGAGTAGGTATCCAGCCATATTTAGTCGGTGATTAGTTGGCAAAAAGCTCAAGTAATTGAAATTAAATTATAACCTTCATAAACAACCTAACAGTTTGTTGTTATATAATCTGGAATCGTAACTGTTCCTTTGGTCAATTTTTGAATTTAAATTGAGAAAAGACAATTTCGAGTTCCATCAATAAAAAAAAACCTATTTTACATGGAGCTACTGTCTATCTGACCTTCACAACCGAGTTACTGTAGTGTAGTAACGTGATACCCCGTGGTAAGACTGGTAGTCAGACATTGGATTATTTTAAACCCATGTATAATTCTAATAAGACTATCTTCAATGAACGTTTATAATTGCCACAAAAACGTGATGAGCACTTTACAACAAAATTAAATTACTGATAAGATGTAGGTAGATACAAAATGTATATTATATGATTACAATGACAACTATGTTATCAATAGAGCCTTTTATTACTGCAGATAGCAATAAATGGTATTAAAATAGCTTAAGTTAGACTTAAGCGATACCTGAGCTGAATCATATTTCACCAAAGACTGACATTACAGATTGTAACATAGAATTGTAATATTATCACTATCAAGTACCTATCTAATTATGCAGATTAATCAAACTACTCTTCATAGTAGGTAGGTACGTTATTTATGTAGATATAAAAGATTATAAATAGAAATGATCATCTGTGGGTATGAAGATTAAGTAGTAAACTTAATATTTCAAGGAAACTGGTGTTTTAATTGGAATATAGGACAGAAACATGTGTTTCGATTGATACTACTCTGTCAAGAAAGTAGGTACCGGGAAATGATCAATAATACACAAAATGTTAGTTATTCATCCATAGTTTTTTTATCGCTTTCAAAGTATGCTCCTTCAGAAACGATACAATTACGCCAACGAATAATCCATTCATCAAAATATTTTTCAAACGCTTTTTCCGGAATTGAGTTCAGTTCTCGCCGCGAATACTCCTTTATGTCTTCTACCGAATGCAAACGAGTGCCACGAAGTGGTAATTTGAGTTTAGGAAGAAGAAAGAAGTCGGCTGGAGCCATATCTGGTAAATAGGGTACTTGCTCGATGGTTTCTGTTGAGTTTTTGGCCAAAAATTCGTTCAGCATGATGGCCTTGCGCATTATCGTGGTGCAAAATCCAAGAATTTTCTTTCCACAACTCTGGCCTTTGCTCGCTTAAACGCCACATAAAGCTCAAATAATATTCTTTATTGACCTTCCGGCAAGAATTGCGAGTGCACAACACCGTGGTCCGAGTCAAAGAAAACGATCAACATGACTTTGACTTTGATCGACTTTGACGTGGTTTTTTCGGTTTCGGTTCAGTTGGAAGGCGCCACTCCGAAGCTTGTTGACTAATTTGTATGCCAAACTCGTACAGCCACGTCTCGTCACCAGTAGCAACGCGTTTCATGAATGTTTGGTCGGAATTGACTCGTTCTAGCATTTCCTCAGCGACTCTTACTCATAAGCGATTGAGTTTTTGGAGAAAATTCAAGTCTTTTGGGACTAGCCGAGCGGCAACATGTTTCATACCCAAGTGATTATTTAAAATGGTACGGATCGAGACACAGATAGATCAGCGGCTATCTCTCTTAAACTTGAATGAGGATTTTCAGTCACTATTTCCCTCACTTTTGAGACGTTAACTTTAGTTAAAGACGTTGATGGCCTACCAGAGCGAGGCAAAACTTCCATCATATCTCGACCGCTTTTGAACGCTTTTTACCACTCATAAGCGCGTGTTTTTGATAATATCGATTCACCGTAAGTCTGTAACATTTTCAGGGACTCCGAACACGAAATTCTTTGTTTGATGTTTTTGTGCATTATGAAATTCGCAATATACGCACTAAATATGATCTAACTAAAAACAACACTGTACATGTATGTGTTCTAATAATCAGATGCAACTCAAACTCCGCGCCAAAATGGAAAACAGCTGTGCCAATCTAACAACAAAAGAAAAAGAAATATATAATTTGGAACTATAAACAAATCATCCATTCACGATACTTTATTGACTGAATGTATTTCTAAATTCAAATCTAAAAGTAAAAACTTGCAGGCTACATCCCGTCTGGTAACTTTGCCGATACGCCAATTAAACGAAATACCATACAAAAGTGCCGTTTCGTAACTATTTTGATCTTCATACATGCAGTTTCGTTTCGTCAACTTTTGAGTATGCGTGTATTTCCTGTGGTAAACTTTTTTGTCGACAAGTACAGTTAGGATTCAGAAGAACTCTGTAAGCTCTAATTTTTTATTTACGTACGGTTAACACCCAAACAAGGTAGGTACACAAAAACAAACTTAATTAGACTTCGGGACCGAAAATGTAACTGAGTTTTTATGTGGGAATCGAAATAAGAGTTTAGGATCACCGAGTACACAGAGTACCCCGATCCCCGAGGAAGATTAGTCTTACAGAAGTTCATGTAAGACTAAATGAGCCTATCCTCATTTTAATACAATGTCAAGATACTTGATTTGCTTATCCTTCTCGACTTTCACGAGGTTCTCGTCATGCGGGACCGTTATATCAACAATCATTGCGCACCGATCTGATCGATCCACCACCACGATATCAGGCTTATTGGCTACAATGGTCCTGTCAGTTATGATGGATTGATACCAGTACAATGTGATAGTAACACACACATAACTATAGCACGGCACTTCCGATTCCACAAAGCTGTATTTTAGAGCAAGTTGCTGATGGATAATCCTGGCTACAACGTCGTGTCTATGCAAGTACTCGCCGTTAGCCAGACGAGAACACCTGGAGATAATGTGACGGATTGATTCGCGATTGATTCGTTGACCGTGCCATCCTTCACAATAAATCTCCGGTAGTTATTCGTCATCATAACTTCATCCATAATTGCACAGACAAAAAATTCGGTTTCTCCGAAGAAGGCCCCGGAACGTAGCCAGGCAGGCGACGGACGCTAATAGGTCTACTGTACATCGGGCTCATGCAGGGCCCGGAAAAAGCGTCCGTGAAGCTCCTTACTCTGCCGTACCCTACTGCGGTCGTTAGTGTCAATCACTACTGGTTTGCATCAGTTCTCTTTAGCCAAGAAGAGTAGTATATGTATATTATTACGTACATTATACATTATTTATTGTCGAGCACTCTTACATTCAAGATCAAGCTAGCTTTTGGCCGCGGCTTCGCTCGCGCTATGATCGGAAATTAAATTTACCCCACGCAGCTTCGCACGCTTGGGGATAATGAGACTTCCTATTAGTAAAAGAATTTTCGGAATCGGATCAGCAGTTCCTATGATTACCCTCTACATCTTAACTAGCAAACTTTACCTTAATACCTTTATATTTGCATTGATACAACGGCATGTAGTCGTGCAAAAATATAATACAACAGCGTTAGATTTTTTTTTTCTACATACGAACAATACTTGGGTCTAAAATACGCCATAAAGTTAAAGAATATTCGTTGAAATTAATTAACAAAGCCGTACGTTTTCCTTATTGATGATATTTTCAAACAATTACTTAATATACTAAAACACCTCATTATTAATATAGTGGTGGCGATCATCTTAGAACAAAAGACAGTTATAATAAAAACTCCAATCAGGATTCCCCAACAACAATGTATTGCGAAAAGACTTAAAAATCGGTCGACCCCAGGAGTGCGACCACAAACACCGTGACACGAGATTTTTATTTAAGTAGGTTATGTAAAATCAGTGTGTCAGATGGATGAACATCTTATATATCATGTACCATGTCCTTCGTGCCTCAGAAAGCACATTAAGCCGTAGGTCCCGGCCGTCATTTGAAGATCTGTGATAGTCGGTACGGGTAGTCAGTGGCCCGAAAGTCTGACAATCGGTCTTACAAAGGAGTATGGATTACCAATACCTACTAGCTAGGTTGTAAAATACTGGTAAATTCAGCTGCATCTGGTTAGGCTGGTAACCACCCCAACATACTTGGGAAAATCTAGGCAGACGATGAGCGTCGCTGGCAAGCATATTTAGCTAACTTCGTGGTCATAAGATCACGTATACGATCGTATTTACATAATATTCATCTGATAACCTTCCCACAATGATTAACCCCTAAGGATGAACTTTCATGAGTAAAAAGCTGTGCATTGTCAGTGAATTTAAGATTATTTACTCATTTGAGCAGCTGTCTGCTTATACATATGTATAGTGAGTGGAGGTTATTAAATGTAGACACGAGTATTATTGAAAATAGTCCAACAGGAAAACTCAATACGCCCGTGGTTTTCCATATAATCGCAAAACGGTAATCAATTAATCATGACATCAATATTCAACCGTAACTATTTTTTAATATAAATAAAATTCTACGCTCATGCGACAGTGTTTCATGATTTATTATACATTTTATAGGTACGTAGGTACCTAACATTCGTGATCTTGCTGCAGCGGTGGCCAGAAATAAATGAAATCGTTTTGAAAATATATGCTTTTGCGTTTTGTCTGGCGGACTTTAAACATGCATTCCTTAGCTATAGACACTACAATCCTAACATATTTATAGTTTGTGATGTTTTATCTATCCCTATAATCTATTCATAAGTCTGTTATCCACAATTTAGAACTGTAATAGAACCAAGGTGCAAGTTATTTCAACTGTCAACATCAAATTACTAGAAAACGAATTATACCAGAGTACTATATCTCCATTAAAACAAACATTTCGCGTTGAAAATGTAAATGATAAGCAAATATTTTATGAGCTTCGAAATTACAATCTAAATGAAATATCTCTTCCAGGGCCATCATAACAGAAAATGGAATCTATCCGTCAACGATATCCATTAGCACAATCAACACAAAATGTAAAGAGAATGATTTGGAAATTAGCGCCTACGATCCTTTTCAGAACAGAAAACTGGAACATCCCAACTCGTAAGTAAACGGTAATTTTATCTGCCAGACAGAAACCAATCGACAGAAATTTAAATAAAGAATCCTATTGACATTTTTACGCTACTCCATTAAAAAAATTATTATAGTAGTAATTCACAAGCTTGATAGGAAAGCATTGATTCCGAGGCTGAATGATTGATATTTAATTGAGCCAATAAAAAAATCATCACTCATAACGCGTAGAATAAAAATCAAACGCTTTTGAAGCCACGATAAGAAGTTGAATGGCATTTAAAACATTTGGATTTGCGACGTATTTAAAATCGTGGATCGTTTCGTCATCTGGATCATGTATCTTTCTAGAGATGTGAGATCATTTGCAAACCTCCTGAAGTCATCACTGGGTTCCGGAATTCTGGCAATGCCAGCTGCATTCAAGAACGCTGGGACAATAGTTGGTATCGTTGGAACAATCATACTGGGATACATCTGTACACACTGCGTTTATTTACTGGTAAACCAATAATTTACTGATGTTATCAAACAGATATTCAGACCTATTTATAATGGATGAAGTCAAGAATTTGATCCAATTATAAGATGATCAGATGTTCATTGTAACACATAACGGTGTTAATGTCAACTTGTATGAAAACCGCACTGTGGTCAAATAGAAGATAAGAATAAATTATACGGAAATATGAAACTAATTACATTGTGACTTAATATATTTCCATTCATTTATATGAATGGAAATATTTGTTTTATCAGCGATAAATTAATGAAAAATGAGTCAAAAATGTATTGGATTGACGCTACAGAAAAGCTTGAAAACTTGAAAGTAGTTGTAGAAATATGAAAAGCTTTGAAAGATATTGCCACTTGCCTGGCGTCTCTGTTACTGGCAATAAGCCCATTCAACTCACCTATCTTGAACGTTATGTCCTACACCAAATTCTTGACTTCTCCTTCCGTCTTTTCCACAATATTCTGTTCTCTGTTAATGCGAGACTGCAAACTTGATCAAGACCATTTCACACTTTCCAGGTTAAGACTTCGCAAGAAGTGTCAAGAGTTTCAAAAGTACCTTCATTAGGTTACGCTGAGACTGTTGAAGCAGTATTTGCGACAGGACCTCGACCATTACGGAGAATTTCACGGGCATCAAGGTACGGAAACTGATTTATATTTTTAGATGTTTTAGCTTTTAAGTTCCGTAACTAATTAATTGCGTGATTGTTTTTCTTTAGCTCTTTGATTTAGATAAAAGCTTTATTAAGAAGGTGCGGTTAAATCGATCGGACTTGAAAGCGGGCCAGACTGTGGACAGTGGATCTTGACAGATAATGTAGCTACTGAAATATCTGCCAAAGTCCAGTATCCGCCGCCAGTTGTACACTCGGATCAGCTATTCCCATGTCTTTTGTCACATAGACGATAACTATTATTATATTATATTCATAACATTTGCAGAATTATCAAATGTAACAACAAAGGAAGTTTAATTTCCGCCAGTCTTATTAGGAAACATATTATTCTGAAGTCATATTTTGATAATATTTACTGCAACTCTCACCGGCAGGGCCGTGTTTACCATTGTACTCTGGGCAAGTGCCCAAGGGCCCACAATCCCAGGGGGGGCAAGTTCCTCTAAGTGTCATGCTGCCAGCGGCTGTCTTAAGAAACGTAACTTTTCCCAGGCGAGATACTGAGATTTCCGAGCTCGCTTTTGTATCCTGCATTCTTAGAATTCTCTGGTTTTTCAGTATAACTCAATTTTTACTTATAAGCCGTATTCACTGCGAAGAGTGTGCAAATTGAACCTCCAGATTTCGGCATGTACACGCCAGCCGCGAAGGCCATTATGCTCGAACTCATACTCAAACATTAATACCATAAAATCTAAAAAATATCAGTCAAATAAAGCCAATTTCATGGATATCAAAAAGATTTTTTTGTGGTTTTGGCGTCCAATTGATTACATTTTAGAAGACAATAGTGGTTGAATGTCGTAATTTTCGTTATGTCTATAGCTACCACCTTCCCGTCTGTATTTGCATTTACTGTAACAAAACAATGATTTGCGGCTTCAATAACAATTATAATGACTATATTTAGACTTATATTTGATTTGAGAATTGTCTTGTCATTACCATTGAACGTCTCCTTTACGATAGACGATACCATTTAAAAATAAACAAAATTATTTGAGTCCAGTAGTGGCAGTATCAGTTTCAATGAAGCTCAATTAAAATATAGGTTTCTTAGAATATACTCGTTTGATGATTGTAAACTTTCTCAAACTATAATTTGAGTTTTGGTGTCTATTTATGTTTGAGAAAATAACAGAAAGCAACAGCTTTTTTCTCATTCATTTTTAAACTCGGCGGACACGTTTCTGTACCAAAACATAATGTAAACGGCTTAGCCACGCTGACATCAGAATTATTGTATAAATCCTTAATTGTCTCATTTATCTCCGTAGTTCTCACGTCGCTAACATTTATGTCTGAACCGCATAGCACACTTGATTCATTATAATCGCCAACTGATAGAATGTCCATCACATGACCCAAGGAAATAATCACGTTGTCAATGAGTGACATTGTAAATTTGAGGTAATGGAACCAATAGATGCCTGCGGTCAAGTATTGCAATAGTTAGGCGGAGTAGTATACTATTATTATCTTGTCAATATAGACTTCGTTAATGGTTCTCACGTGTTTTCTGATTCACGTTTTGAATATTGGGACAGTCTCACTTGGAGCTGTTGATTTCCTTAGCGAATGCAATTGTTTGCCAAAAGTGAATTCTAATTTTGATTTTAGAATCAAAGAAAGGGACAGCTGCGTTTCATTCAATCTTTTCTAGATTACTGTGTAGCGACGCTGGTTAACTATATTAATGGTTGTAACTTCTACCAGTTCTTTCTAACAGGAACTGTAAAATAAAACTAGTGAAATTTTGCTATTGCTGTGCAGAATTACATCAATTCGGTACTGACTGACTTATCATCACCAAAATTGTTATTCTTACTGTCCGTATATTTTAAGTTACTTAGGTAGGTAAATGACGCTAAACATTGGCATCGCACTAGTTGACGGCGCCTAAAGTTTGGCTCACGCTCACCTGTCTCAAATAACTTTCTGAAGATAAAAGCAATACCTGTGACCTTCACACAGATCACGGAAGTGACGACATTAACAAGCACCGTGATATTTTTGTTTCAGGATATTTATAGACTGGGCCATGGCTTTCACCATTCTTGGCGCCTGTGCAGTATATGTCATCTTAATCGTGGATTCTGTAAAACAGGTATGTTGGAACAATGACAAAACATTTATCTGTTTTAATGCACTTGGAACTTAAATTATACCAAAAGACAATACAGACAACGAAGATTTATAAATGTCACTCGACGCGAATGAAATTGGCTCAAGTGTAGGATGGGAATTTCCTATTATTTTCAAGGAACTAAATTCTTAATATGTTGTTACTATCACTTTAATTAATGACCGACACATTACACTGAAAAAATAACCGATCTTAGAGATAAAATGACCTTGTTAACGACACGACGGATTTAACTTTTAGCGACCGAGGTTTTCTATAGCTGTGACCTTTGCAGTGGTTATAATAATACAGTATTAACATGAAATGCCAGTAAATATTACATTTCTTAAATAAACGAATTTAGTAGGCGGAAATTGTTCAGAAAGGAGCAGCAGTGCAATAGATCCTTTCATGATACATCTCTCTCAGGTCTTCGTAAATGGTTTATAGGGAGTTATGTAACATATCTGGTGGGATGTGGCGTTTAAGTTACCCAGACTACACGCACTGCGAATTCAGCCATAGATTAGATTACAATCAAAATTTCAAATTATAATATTCTTGCTTTATTGCACACAAAGTTTCAACATATAGCTTAGATATGTACAACGGCGAGCTTAACCCAGAATTGGGTTTTCTTACAGCAAACCTTACTTCAATACCTACGTAATGCATACAATATTTATACATATATGAAGATAAAAATACATATAAAATACTAAATACCAATATTCGTTTCTTTTCAGATAGTCGACTTTTACAGCAAGGACAACGAAATCACCGAAATTCAGTATTGTCTGATGGTGTTGGTCCCTGTTCTTCTCTTTACACAAATCAAAAACCTCAAATACTTGGCGCCGTTCTCTGGTTTCGCAAACGTCCTGCTGGTTCTCACATTCCTCATCTGTTTATATTATATTTGCGCGGACTTCCAACCTATCGACGCCCAGCCGATGTCTGTCGATATCGGAAGGCTACCTCTTTTTATCGGGTAAGCAAACTTTTTTTCGTTTTTTTTTTATAAATGCGTTTTGCATCCCTATGTAAAGCTATTACACAGTGTAGAAGAAAAAATGCAACACAAACAAAGACATTCAAACATTTATGAGCGATAGACGGGACAAGACGACGAGAATATTACTACTTTGGTAACAAATCGTTTTATCTAGTGTAAATGTTTTTGATCAAAATTTTTGTATGAAAATATTCCCAGTTTCCGCTCTAGTAAGTCTTTTAAATCTCTTTGAACCCAAAAAACTGTTCTATGTCGGTTTAAAAAAAGAACATGTTATCCATAAAGGTACTTTTAAAAAGGCAAGTAATTTTAACGTTTTAATTTCAATTTTAATGAACAAAATAAGACTGTAATGTATAGCCATGTATTTAACGCGGCGACAAACTAATCTGATTTAGGGTTTGAAAATAATTAAAATGGGTAGCAAAAATAATAGGTTGGCAGCTACAGTGAAGTAGCATTTTAAGTATAAAGTAGCAGCTTTATTTTGAGTTGTAAGCTTTGTTTAAATTTAAATTGGCAATATTTTTTTGCTGTAGCAACTGAATTTATTGTTAGGCGACAACTTGACGGCGGATAGAAAGTAGAAAATAGGATTTCATAAATTATACCATGAGGTTGTTTAGAAAATTAACTGAGAGGAGAAGAAAATATGAACATGGTCATTAAAAACATACTTTGTGCGACATTTTAGGAGGTCTAAATAAAGCAAATTGTGGCATGTAAAAAAATATTGATGGTCTATAGTATTATTTCTGGTTGTACACTGTTTTATAGACAAAAGTTGTAAAGAATTTCGTATCATATTTTTTTTTTCTCGTATTATCATTTCATAGAATTCTTACTTCGAATAAGAAGTACTTCCTATTACTAAATGATACCTATTTGTTACTGCATTTTCTTATTGACCTTTTGAACACCAGAGCATAAAGGCACGCGCGTGCCCGCCATGCCAGCCACTATTTCACCGCAAATACCTAGAAAAAGAATAGAGATTCCACATAAAGACAGATAAACAGAAAAAAATGCTTACTACAAAAATTATTTAATAATTAGGCTTTCGTTGCCAAATGGAAAATAACAGAACCTTAATAGATTCGTTCTGTCCGTCTGTCTGTGTATCCGTATGTCAAGGTCGTTTTACTCTGAGACTGTTGGTACCACACAGTTGTTTGGAGAGTAGGTGTCTTTTAGACACCGCTACACAAAAGTATGTAAAATTAGGAAAGAAGAAAAATCGCGGTGGGCCTCCATACATGAAACAGAGAATTGAAAAAAATCGTACGTACTTAGGTATATTTGTTATGTCTATCGATAAATCGATTGAAAAATCATCAAGGTTCCTAAAATATATTTTTTTCTTAGGTCAATGGTTGATGATAACTCGTGTGTCATATTATTAGTGCCTCTTCAATTTTTAAATTAAGGCGATGAAAATTCAGAAAAAAAATGGATTTGTAGAACGTAAAAATAATGATATTATGGTTTGATTAAGATTTGATATTTAGCAATTGAGATATGCGACTTTTTCATTAAGCAGTTACTTACTTTGTTTTTCATTACCTTACTGAAAAAAAAATGCGGTGCTCGTGGCTAAATAATAACAGCCACTCGGGCCGATCTTCAGGTTAAGCCATGCTTGCCTTGGTTTGTGCCTGGATGGGTCACCACCCATTACATACCGAGTTTCCTCCGTGCCTCGAAAAGCACGTTAAGCCGATGGTCCCTGCTGTTAATTGTAGATATTTGACAGTCGTTAAGAAGTCAGTGGCCCGAAAGTAAACCAGTCTTACTAAGGGCTATCGTATTACCCAGTAAGTACTAACTGGGTTGTGAAGGTCAGATAGACAGTCGCTCCATGTAAAATACTGGTATTCAGCTGCATTCGGTTAGACAAGAAGATGATGACTATGAAAAACAAAATAAGTTTTGTTATTGGGTGTAAATTGACATGATGTGAATGAGCTTTACTTAAAAATATTGTTACTATATTGTTTGGTGCTACGGAACCGTTTGTGTGGGAGTCCGACTCGCTGTTTTTGTTTAGTTTCTTTCTAAATCGTGCAGCAGGATTGAATACATATTTTATTATTTGGTTAGGAAAACATCTTCCTCGATGACGTGTCCACATTATATCCAAAACAACTGGCCGAGTTTGTCAAAAACTTTAACCGAAAGCCATTAGGGTGGATGCGCAAGGGTAGCCCGCGAAAGTTAAAATTTCTTATGTTTATTGCAATTTGCAGGTCAATGTCAGGTTGTATGCTCATGAAAATATGAATCGCGCCAGTAACACGTATGGAGTTACAGAATTATAATCATTTTAAACATCAACATCTCCAAGTTCATTTAACCCCATTGAGTGACTTTTTCATGAAATTGTTATTGAATGGGGTTAAATGAATTTGGAGGGTTGTATTGATGATTAAAATGTTTATAATTCTGTAACTCCATGTATTAACTCCATTTATCAACATACAACCTGACACTGACCTGCAAAATTGCAATAAACGCTAGGAAAATTAAATTTCGCGGGCTACCCTTTTTTTTTACCGATGTTAAATCATCAAATAACCCCTCCCGCTCTGGGCTGAGCAGGAGGGGGAGTGTCAGACTTTTACTGACTAAAACCCATCCATGTTCCTTCCTTTGCCCTTTGTGTTCCAGGGCCGCGGTATCTCTTTCGAACAGTCCCGCAACCCTGGCAGGCGTCGGCCCTTTCGGACCCCTTCCTGTTTGCTGACTCTCTTTGAGGCGCGCGTGGAACACGAACGCGCCGTCGACACGGCCTGTCGTCATAAGACGGACGGACGGCGAGCTAGCCCATAGCTCACCGTCCACAGGCCCGCGCCTACGGTGGCCGGGGGCCACCACGTGGCCCCCGACGCCCGGTGCGTCTCCCGCGGCGGCTGGGACGTGAGGTTCTCTCCCTCTCACGTTCCGCCACCTCCTTCGCTAGCATGACTGCTTCGCAGAAGGAGATGACGGCGTCCCATTCGTCTCGCTCCGGACCATGGATTGAACCAAGGCCGGAAGCGAGAGGTCGCCGCCGCCGATCGCCGCTACGAGGACACGGCGGTGCTCCGCCCACGCGGGGCAGATCTCCACCGTGTGCTCCACCGTGTCCTCCGGTCGATCCTCACAATGGTAGCACCCGGGCGTTTCCTCCCGCCCGATTCGGTGCAGGAACCTCCCGAAACAACCGTGTCCGATGAGGACCTGCGTCAGGCGGAAGGTGAGGGCGCCGTGGCGCCTCTCTAGCCACTCCTCAAAGAGGGGACTTATCACCACTATTGTGGCGTGCACTGCACGGGGTTGCGACAGTCGCTCTCTCTATGTCGCCATGAGATCGCGCCGGAGGTCTGTCCGCTGAGCGACAATTTGCCGCGGCAGCGGAGTTACCCCCCGGCGTAGTGCCTCCCCACGCCATTCGTGCAGGCGCGCGAGGACTATCGCCTCCAGATCTCATGGCGGCAATCCGGCAAGGAGGCTTGCCGCCTCGCCGGAGATCGTGCGGTATCCCCGGACCAGCCTTACGACTACCACCTTTTGGGGCGCGTTCAAGTAGTGGGCGGCTCGCCGCCTCAAGGAACGCGCCCACACCGGGGGGGGCCCGTAAAGGGCCATGGACCGCACGACCCCCGCGTAGAGCCTCCGGCAGGAGGCGTTTGGACCCCCCAGGGTGGGCAAGAGCCGCTTGAAGGCAGCCCCGGCCCGTTCCAGTTTGGGGGCCAAACGTCGGAAGTGCTCCACAAAGTTCCACCGGCTGTCGAGGACGAGACCCAGGTACTTCAACGTCGGCTCGACGCCGATGGGAACCCCTCCTACCGTGAGCATGGATCCCGACGGTGGCGCATTCCGAGGCCTATGAAAGCACATGGCCTCGGACTTGTGCAATGCCACCTCGAGACCCAATTGCCGGATCCTCTCCACGACCATCGCAACCCCGCGCGTCATTAGCTCGGCCGCCGCCTCGTGCGACCTCCCTTGTGCCAGCACCAGCGTGTCGTCTGCGTAGCAAACTACGCTGACGCCGTCAGGGAGGTCGGCGCGCAGCACCCAGTCGTACCCGATGTTCCACAAGGGCGGCCCTAGAACCGATCCCTGTGGAACACCGCACGAAATCTCTCGCCGGTTCCATTCTCCGTTGTGAATAGGGTAAATGACATACCTGTCCGACAGGTAGTCCCCGACCACACGACGAAGGTAGGTCGGCACCCGGTGATACCGGAGTGCCTCCCTAATGCAGCTCCAGGGCATGGTGTTGAAGGCGTTGGCGATGTCGAGAGACACCGCCAAGACCACTCCACCCCGGGACACCGCATCCCCCGTCGTGAGGGCTCTCACGCGCATGATGGCGTCCACCGTCGAGCGCCCCCTGCGGAAACCAAATTGTTCCGCAAGATCCGGCCCCATCTCCGCCAGGTGCCCGGCGAGGCGGTTGGCAATGACTCTTTCAAAGACTTTGCCCACCTCGTCGAGCAACACGATGGGCCGGTATGCGGACGGAGAGTCCGCAGGGCGCCCCGGCTTCCGTATGAGGACCAGCTCGCGGGCTACCCTTGCGCTTCCACCTTAAGTTTTATTTTTAAAAAGTATTTTCTTTTTTTTTCTAACAAAGTATTTGGCTTTTGTTTTAATTTTACACTTAGGTACTTGAAAAGTGTTTATATTTTATTTTATGAAACCTCTTTGGCAAGTAGATCAAGACATCACATTCTATCTCAAGTAATACACACATCAAAAGTGTCTAGGGATCAAGCATTTTTATGTGGATTTCTTGAGATTGAGATGTGGCTTTGTAATAAATTTATGATTTTATAAATTTATATGGATCCTTTTTGGTGCATTTCATAATTTGAATCAGGAACTGTGAATCAAATTCGAGTAAAAGATGAAAATCAGCTGTCAATATTTTCCCTATAAAAACATACAACGCATTGAAGACATTATTAGTGCTACTGTTTCCCTACTACTGATTAAAACCAACGTTATTATGGAGCGGCGACGTCATTTAAGCAGGGAAGAAATGCTCAGAGCCGTGGGAATGATAGAAGCTGGTTCCCGGCAACGTACTGTGGCTTTAGCTCTGAATACAAGTCAGAGTGTTATCAGTCGACTTTGGACACGTTACCGAAGCACTGGTACCGTGGCTGAGCGCCATGGAGGACGGTATCGCTGCACCACACGGAGACAAGACCGATACATTCAAATCTTAACTCGAAGAGCTCCAACAATAACCGCCATGATGTTAGCCGTGAGGCTTCATCACTCTTCAGGGAACTTAATTAGCGACCAAACAGTCAGAAACCGCTTGCATGAAGTGAACCTTCATTCCCGAAGACCGCTACGGGTACCACCTATAGCAATGCACAATCGTAGGATACGATATCAATGGGCTCTTGAACACAGAAATTGGGCAGAAGAACAATGGCGTTTCGTGTGCTTTTCTGATGAGTCTCGTTTTGGTATGAGCGGTCTCATACCACCATACAAGACGTATACGACACTGGAGAACCCCTGGACGCCAACAGCGATTAAAATCCTGCCAGGAAGTCCATCCTTATAGTGGTGGAACCATCATGGTATGGGCGGGTATTTGGATCGGCGGAAGAACTGAGTTGATTTGGATCAGAGGCAACCTCAACGCTCAAATTTATGCTGAGACGATTGTATCAGACGTCATCGTTCCTCTACAAGTGCAAATCGGTCCCTTATTTCAGTTAATGCATGATAATGCACGACCGCACACCGCAAGAGTTGTAAGACAGACTCTCGCCGCAGCTAACATCAATGTCCTGCCCTGGCCTGCTCAGTCGCCAGACTTGAATCCGATTGAGCATGCATGGGATATGCTACAGAGAAGAGCTCTGCCGAATATGGAGGGTATCCAGTCGCAAGAAGACCTTTTTTTGTTGTTGCAACGAACATGGGCGGCCATTCCACAGCGTGATTTGGATGAACTCATTTTGAGTATGCCAAACCGATGTTCTTGTGTTGTTAGTGTTCGCGGTAGAAACACGGATTATTAATTGTTTAAGTTACCCAATAAAATTTTAAAGAAAACTGTTATTTCAGTCTTTTTTTCGAACTTTTGTGTTAGTGGTTCAAATGTCAAAAATCCCTTTATTAGGAAAATGGCAAATTTCTTTATTAATGCAAAGGTGACTTGGTTTATCGTTACTGTGACAAACGAAAACACTTTATTTGATGAATCCTTAAAGAAAATTTTAATTAATATCAATCAGGAGAAAAGTTATTGCAAAAATATATGTTGATCCCTAGACACTTTTGATGTGTGTATTTCTGAAAATATAAATGTAGGTATTTATTTTGTATGTGTTTGTGTACGAGCAGATTTTTTACTGTTTAGTGTAAACGTAAAGATGAAAATTCACTATTTTTAACTTAGGTACTTATAACTCAAATCGCTAATTAGAACCTTACCTTCATTCCAGTACAGTTATATTTGCGATGGAGGGCATCGGCGTCGTACTGCCGGTTGAGAACACCATGGCTCAGCCGAAACACTTCCTCGGCTGTCCCGGCGTGTTGAACATCACCATGTCAGTGGTGGTGCTGCTGTACATGCTCATGGGATTCTTAGGCTACGTACGTTACGGAGAAAAGGCTTTGGGGAGTATAACTCTCAATCTGGATACGGCTGAACCGTAAGTATTATTTCTCTGGTTTCCTTCCCAAATTCTTTTTAATTTAGAATATAAATGAATGTCGAAAGATTATTAAAATTACCGAAATATTAATAAAAAATAAAAACCTATTGGTAATAGTGCTGCACGGTTTCGTGGCTAAAGTCGGAACCATCGGCGACCTCCCGTCAACGTCATTCAAGCGTCAAAAATTCACTTCAAATAATTATGATGACATGCGACCTTTTTAGTGAAAATGAAAGAATAAGTGAAACATTTTTTTAACTTTTATTAATTCAAAATACTGGTCACTTTGTGTGAAAATAATGATAAAAAGCCATTAAAAGTTTTTTCTTTATTATACTTTTAAGATACTTATTTTATATGGCTTTCACAAAGATTTTTCAATCGTAAAAGCCAGCTTTTAACTTTTTAGTTGTTCGTTTGGATTAGAAACTTTTTCATGACTCTGTGATTGAAAAAAGTTTATAATCGAATTTTAGCGTGGGTTTACATAGGACTTTTTTTCGTTATAACATTTGAGTTCACGTATTTTTTTCAGAGCTGCAGTAACAGCAAAGGTGTTCATCGTATTCGCCATCTTCTTTACGTATACTCTTCAGTTCTACGTTCCGATGGAGATAGTGTGGCGTAACACAAAGGAGCACGTCACACAAAAGTATCATAATCTGGCGCAGGGCGTCATTCGAGCTGTATTTGCGGTTCTTACAGGTTGGCATTCAATCTATATATATCTATCTAACTTGTAATGTCTTACAAGCCACAGCTGGGCAAAGGCCTCCATTCCTCTAACTTTTCCACACTACATATCTTGGTTTGTCTGCCGTAGCCTGATTTAATTTTGATTTCAATCATGTGCTGGTACCTATTCTATTGGCAGCTTTGTTTCACAAACAGCCAAGTTGGAATTAGGTCCTGATACTTATAACTAAATCGTTCTTCCTTTTTTTGTTTTGTTTAGCCTATTCTGTCCCCCATTTTTCTGTCCCTTAGGCCTCCCCATTCCTTTCCAACTCTCTCGGTGTTTTACTTTCGCGAGTCCAAATAGCACGCCAGCTTTCTTGGGCATGCCTCGGTGAAGACGCGCAACGACCGTATTTAGGCACTCACTGTGTGACAATTCGATCTTCCTTAACCTTTCTTATTTTTTTCCGAATTAAACCTACTTTATTTATTTTAATGTTTTTTTTTTCAACAGTGATAGCAGCGGCTACATTACCTCGTCTGGAACAAGTGATTGGCTTAGAAGGCGCATTTTTCTACTCTTTCCTGGGCCTCATTGCGCCATCTGCGATGGACATTATTTTTAACTGGGAGAGAGGACTTGGAAAATACAACTGGATTCTCGTCAAAGACGTTATATTAGTATTATTTGGGAGCTTCGTGCTGGTTGCGGGAGTTACTCAAAGTATTAGGGAAATTGCTAACACACCTAGCACATAAACATAAGTCGTGATACAAGTGTATTATATTTTAGATATTGTAAATATAGATAGGTGCAATTATTAATATTAAGTTGTATTGTACTTAAATAAACCGAGTTTCCTATGATTTCCGATGGATTATGACGCTAATCTGTGTTAAACACTGTAAATTAAATTTATCCTTAAAAAAAAATATATATATTTTGTTAATTTGTTATGACTATTTATTACCTCTACAAAACTAATACATAGATCTTTATATTGCAACTTGAACAGTCATATTAACACTTGAACGGATTTAAAGCGCTGTGAAATTATTACCACGGAGGTGTGTTTGACTGTATCAGCATCTAAATAAAATGCAATTCGGCCATTTCCGGATTTGTCGGTGCGTCAGAGGTGCGGGATCAGCATGCCCAGTACCACCTATATTTCAATGAGTGGGTCCTAATTATTAGCGCGGTATACCCTGGAATGGGGCGGGATCGTTTCGGTATACCGCTTCTCGGTAGAAACATCTAGCACGGTATCAGTACATTTGAGCGAAAGACACCTGTGCCAACCCACTTTTGCGTTAATACATTTGCGCGCATGGATTTTAAAGCGCTTGATACGATGTCTTTGATATTCTATATACAAGGATACAAATGTGTTATCATTAGCATCCTGTAAAAATTCTTTGGCCTGCAACAAATAGCCTGCGACGTGACCATAGTCGGAACTAAAGTTGATGGCAGCGTTATTACGACGTTATGGTGGTGATAATTTTGAATTTCGCGGGCTACCCTTGCGGTTCCACCGTATAAGGTGGAAGCGTCAAGGTGGTCCGCTAAATTCAAATTTGCTTACTTTTTTTGCAATTTGTAGGTCACTGTCAGGTTGTATGTATGTACAGTCTGTCTATAAAGTCATGAAAATAGTGTTTGAGGAACTAACATTATTCAAAAGTAGGGCAACACTAATGTACATCGAATGTCAGCTGTCATCAACTTGTTTGGTAACTCGTTAAAAAATGCATTTTTTATTGATTTTCAAGTGTTCAAATCTACGTGGATAAAACTTTGAAAAAACGTGTTAACTAGGAGGAAAACAAATCGGAGTGGAGCTCGGGAAATTATTTTTAAAGTCAAGCATCAGCAATGTTTGCTAAAACACCAAACTGGACAAATTATATCAAATTTGGATGATGTTTATGCTCAAACAGCAGCTATGACTGGTATGTAATCGTGTTACTGTTTGTTTTTTATCTATCAGAAGTTACAAATTTACTAAATATACGATTTTAAGACTAAAATAAAGATTGTTTGCATTGCGCATTAATAGGTTATATTGTAAATCTAAGTAGGCTATATTGTAGTGCGACCAAAACTTTTTTTGTAGATGAATTTTGAGTGGCGCTAGTAAAAAAAAATGTAAGAAAATTTGAATTTCGCGGGTTACCCTGGCGCTTGCATCATAAGGTGGATGCGCAAGGGTAGCCCGCGAAATTTAAATTTTCTTACATTTATTGCAATTTGCAGGCCATTGTCAGGTTGTACGTAGATGAAAATCTAAATCGCGCTAGTAACACGTATGGAGTTACAGAATTATAACCATGCAAATCATCAATACAGTCCTCCCAGTTCATGCAATCCCAAACAGTGACTTTTTCATGAAATAGCAATTGAATGGGGTTATATGAACTTCAAGGACTGTGTTGATGATTTGAATGATTATAATTCTATAACTCCATACGTGTTACTGGCGCGATTCATATTTTCATCAACATACAACATGACACTGACCTACAAATTGCAATAAACTTAAGAAAATTTAAATTTCGCGGGCTACCCTTGCGCTTCCACCTTAATGGCAAATGTCACGGAGTTTAAATAAAGTGATTTTTAACTTCTTCACAAATGTTTACGAACAGTGGCTTCTGATAATTTAATTCAAGCGCCAAAAGAAACTTGCCGTATGAAGTCTGTTTCTCGCTTAATTTTACAATAGTTCTAGCAACACCGAGTAAAACAGGACGCCAACCTCAAGATAAAAATCCGTAAAAATCATTTCTTGACAGTTGACATTGACAGTAATCTGCTGCCAGAATGGCGGCAAAATCAAATCTTTTTAGCTTTATTTATCAGTATAATAGTAATGTTTTTTTAATTATTGCAAACATTAGAAGAGTTTAAAGTGAGTGATTATGCTTGATAACATTGTAAGGAAGCGAAGGATACAGAGACTGTGAGAATTTCTTTCAACTTTTCAAGCCGTATTTCAAACATTAGTAATAGTTGAAGTTCACTGTAGTTTGCTGCAATGACTATTTACTAAAACCCGCATACTATTTTAGGATCGATTGTCATCGCCAAAAACAGCAAAAGGTAACTATAAATCATATACCTACCAGATTAAAATACATTCCTCTCAGTCACTGGCCGCTAATAGGTATTCACAGTATCCGCCAGTTACTAGAGCAGCACGCAAAGCAAGCTCCACAATTTATTGTATTTATAAATATTATGCAATAACATACCTAAGTAAACTTAAATATCCATTGTAGTCATAGTTTTATTGTTTTTTCCGTATTCTACACGAGCAGAAGATGACTCTCACTGATAACAAATTAGTAAGTAATATTTATTTACATACTTTTGAGGTTAGGTATGTTAGGTACAACTTTTATTGTATTAAATTCATCAATGGCTCTTATCTAAATTGATAGGCCATTGAAAAGATAATGGCTAGCATACGTTTACCTGTCTCAGATATGTTTATTCTATTAGTATTTACAGCAGTGAGAGAACATGAGCGAGAGTTTGGTTAGTAACAAGTACCTACATTCAACATTGTGATGTTTCATGAAGCGTGTCGTTTTCCTTGTGTCAAAAATTTATTAACTATGCCAATCATTTCATTGAGCGATCAGTCAGGATATCGACCATAACGTCAGAATTCATAAGCACGTTAATAATCGAATTATTAACATTCGATTATTAATTTAACTAAATTGAGAGTTCAAGGTTCTACGCTCAGAAGTCGTTCGCTCAGGCCATAAAGACTCGTAGCTCTCTGTCTGCTCTCATAACTTTGACCTTAAACAGTTGCTTATTTACCCTCTACGATATGGTCGTGCGCACGAAGTTTCCGTGTTGCTAGTTGATTATTTTATCACAAAAAAACTTTTATCTAGAAGTGATTTTTGTGTTTTAATCAGTAATTTAATGTTAATCGAAGCATCATAGTGCCAAAATGAGTAACTTAGAAGTGGCTGTGACTGATTTTTTTGAAAACATTCCAGTATGTATCAAATTTACTTCATTACCTACATTCATTTATTTGGCAGCAAAAAAAATAATACTAAATACCTCTAAACTTGCCAAATATAACCTCTTGATAGTAACAAGCAATGGACTTTGGTAGAGTACATGACTATTGTGATGAAAAACTTTTTCACTAAGTAAATAATACGTATAGTTGCCAACAAAATCACTCATGATCATTTATTCTGGAAAACTTTTTTCGAGTTCCAAAGTTCCATAGAATATGATAAAAAGAAAGTATAACTGTTTGTGGAAAGTATCAAAAGTACAATTTATTAATTAGGTACCATAGTTTGGTAATCATCAGCTTGAGTATAATAAAAACAATAAAATTATATTTACATAACTATACTACCGATTAATAGGATGATAACATGTCATGTAACATTTACATGTCATCTAAATGTATACCTACATACAATACATAATGATATACTAACTCAGCAATAATACCTAACAAATTCATATGTATTCAGAACAATAGTTCACAGAATGACATTTAGGGTTACGAATTGTATAGAACTATTTTTCAATGTATAGTATTTACATAACACACACACACTCATACACTCTTTGAAACACTCATTTCAAATTGTGTAGTCTGTCTAGACTACACAATTTGAAATGAGTGTTTGCTGTTCTGAATTAAACACAACTTTGGTATCTACTAACAAATAAGGATTACCTATTTGACTGTCCTAATAAGAACTCATTTTACAGGTTTTACCGATAGTGCTTGGAGTTGGGTCGGCAGTAGTACTCATATCAGTACTCGCCAACTGGCTTTGGGGGGGTAAGAAAAAAAATAATGCCCAAGAAGCCTCAAAGAAGAGTTCACAGCTAGTGGCATTAGCAGACCCTAACATCAAGTATGCACTGCCGCTAATAGAGAGAGAGGAGATCAGTCATGACACAAGGAGGTTCCGATTTGGTCTGCCTTCATCGGAACATGTTTTAGGTGAGTACATTATTTTTGTACCTGCGTGATCATAGCAGGTGGTGTTTAGAAAAAGGTGTGAGATCAACAAGTCTAGCTATAGACTTGAAGTAGTCCCAAAGTATTTTAAAATTAAAGAGGAACTTATTCAACAAACGTTGGGCACCCTTAAATTAATTAATTAATCATACCTACCTTCGTATTACAATAGTAATTGTATTGTGATTCTCAAAAACTTAAAAATGTACATTACATACACAAGGCTGGGAAGATTAATACTTTGATTATTCATTATTATTTAGAAAGAGACACATCTAATAGCTGTAAAAATGATGAGAATAAATTACAATGAGTCATTAAATTGAATAGACAAGTATCATAATGAAACCCTGGTTTCATTACTTATGCACACATTAGGCATGTTATTCATGACTGTCCAGTTTTTTATTCTAATTGTTATAACTAAAACTTGTTTAGTCCAATAAAAATTTATCATAAAAAATAGTTCATTGACGATTTTACATATTTTATCTATTATAGGCATTATTTTATCATTTATATGTATCATTTTATCAATTTAAATATTTTAATTATTTTCATTCAAAATGTTGGAATGCCAAAAACTTGTTAGTAATTTCTAGTTTTTTTTTTGTTTTTTTCCTTCCTTTGTAATATGGCCAACGCCTGGGAATTCAGATTTAATGTTAGTTTATAACTACCTCGTCTCGAGGTCGCAAGCGCGGCTGTTGACTGGGTTCGATTCCCAGGTCGGGCAAAAAGTACCTAAAGGTTTTCCATTTGAAATTTCTATTTCTCAGTACTATTCCGAAGTTTTGACGGTATGATACCCCCGATCCCGTGCCTCGGAAAGCACGTTAAGCCATTGGTTCTGCGCCTGATGTCTCTCCGGTCGTGTCGGATTAGCGTCCCATCGGACTGAGAGTGCCACTGCGTCTGCGCACACACTTGTGCACTATAATATCTCCCACGCTGATGGTAATCTACGCTACGGTAGGCCGCCGTGACCGAAAACGGTCCAACACGGTCGAACAGGTCCTGTCACAGCGCCATGTTATTATAATTGAATTAAATTCAGGGGCGTAGCTACCGCCCATCGACCAATGCTACCGCCGTATCAATGGTACGGGGCTCCTCGACATGTAGAGGAAGAAATCCCGGTCCAAAAACTCCACTTCTCCGCTCGCTTTTCGATAAAGACTTGCCTTACAGACAGTCAGGATGCTCCAATTTTCTAGCTCGCTTCGTTCGCTATTCAATGAAGGCTATCTCACTTCGCTCGCATTTAATGCCCTTTTGACATTAGTAAATTACGTTCTTTTTGGGGTTCGCCGCATTCGGTTTCAAGGGGCTCGCAAAAAATTTTTACACAGGCTCTATAGAACTAACTACGCCACTGATTATATTGTATACCTACCTATTTTGGGCAGAACACATATATGTAGAACAAAAAAAACTAAGAAAAACCCTATCTTTATGTTACAGGCTTGCCAATTGGTCAGCACATCCACCTGTCAGCAATGATTGATGATGACCTTGTCATCAGGTCTTACACTCCAGTTTCCAGTGATGAAGAGAAGGGCTATGTCGATTTCGTTATTAAGGTAAAAACCCAATTATGTCAGACATTCAAAATGTTTAACATGCCTATCTGTCATGAAATGTTCATTGCATTGCCTTGAGTACCTAGATAGCAACATGTAATCAGACACGTAAACAAACGTATCCTAATCTTCACGTTTGTGCTATCTTGTGATAATTTTCAATATTTTAGATAAATGTCTAGAATATTTTATTGTATATCTACAAACTATGCGAATTGTACAGACATGAAACATTAGACATACATTTACATAATTCCCTGAATGACGTCATCTTTAGATACGTTGAACTTCACTAAGATAACAGCGCAGAATAAGAGAAAAAAATACTAACCTACGTCAAAATATTATTCTAACGCCTATTTGTTATCTGAATAATATAGTATGTATCTTTGTTCTCTTTAACGTGGCTTATACTGTTGTCGACTTGTCGTATTTTAGTGATACGACACTATATTAGGTAGGTATAAGGTAACTAGAATTATACCTACCTACGCTAATTGTCATAGATAGTTGATATTTTATTAAACTTCAAAACTTGGGCAAAATGATTATGATTTCAACTGTAGAAGAATCTAAAATATTTATAAGAAACCTTTGCTAAAATCTTCCTTACTATGGCATACTGGTATAACTATGGCAAGGCAATGATGGCGTTCAGATAACCCCTATGTAATGCCATCAGGTCGAAGCAATTATTTTAACAAATAACGTACCTGTTTAATTTTCTATTATTAGCTTTCATTGTCTTACTGCAGAGCAAAGGCCTTTTCGACATTTATTTACCTATACCATCATCCATCTTCATAATTGTATATTATCGGCCTACTATACGTCCGCTGCTTCACAAAAACCTCAACCGAGCTTCTCTACGTCGGCGTCGACCAGTTTTGTGCTTCTCGCTTCAAACATATAGCCGATCGGGCCGAAAAGTCTCTTAAAATGGACTTTGTGGTCATTACCATAAAGACCATTTTAAGAATTTTTAATTTTTAACATGATTCATATTATGATTCTGATAAAGCTACCATTTTAGGACCCCAGAAGGCTAAGAAAGGACTCCCTATTAAAGTGAAAAGTTTTCATTCAGGTCTACTTCAAAAATGTGCACCCTAAATTCCCCGATGGCGGGAAAATGTCGCAACATTTGAACAACTTGAAGTTGAACGACACAATCGATGTGCGAGGACCTTCGGGAAGACTGCAATATGCCGGAAACGGAACCTTCCTTATCAAAAAATTGAGGAAAGACCCACCCGTCCGGTTGCAGGCTAAGAAACTCAACATGATCGCAGGTACAACATTTTGTTATTCGCGATGTGCATTCACCGATAAGGAGACGTATCGGATACTTACATCACTACCTCTTATCAACTCAATATAGAATGACATTTAAAAACCCCATATTTATTCATATTAAATCATTTTTCATATGACAAATCCTCTGTAACTTTTGCATCATTTATATTAGTCACACGATTACACAGAGAGGTGTTACAGCGTAATATCTTAATATAACTCTATAAATCTTAGTTTAATCTTGCTGTTGTGTCTACTACTAAATCGTAGGCCATTACTTTGACTGTCATTATACACTAATGAAATGGACGATTCCAAATGTAATAGACTCAATCGACTGTAACATCAAATGGATCTCAAATTATTGCATTAAATATTTATACATGACGAATTACAGTAATAGGTACTCTAATTATACATGGTGTTCATTTTATCAAAATGTCGCCTTCTCGTGCTTTCAAAATGTTTTACACCTAAAAATGAATGGTTATTAGTTATTAATCATAGCTTTGTCTCGGCAGGTGGGACTGGCATTGCGCCAATGTTACAACTCATCAGGCACATAAGCAAAGATGCCAATGACCGCACTGAGTTGAGACTGCTGTTTGCAAACCAGACAGAAGATGACATTTTACTGAGAAATGAACTGGAAAAGTACCAATCTGAACACCCTGAGCAGTTCAAATTATGGTACACAATCGATAGGCCTAATGAAGGTAAGATATAGCATAATTACATACTCATAAATGAATATCTAATCTTTTATTGTTAAAAACGGAGACGCGATCGATCACGTAAAAATCTTATCAAAAATCGAATAATTGCTGTCGTTTAAGTAGATTAAAATGTAATCAAATAAAGCGATAGATACCGTTGTACGGACTCTGCCCAAGGTTACCACTACGTACTGGACATCCACTAAGAGATATGTGGGGAAATTAAACTTGGTTTTAATAACTATATATTTCCAACAACAAGTAAGAAATGTCGCAAAGAAGAAGCTATATATATGATGTATTCAACATGCTTGTGTCGACAAAAAGTAATCAAACATATTCTGGCTAAACCACTTCAAGTATAAACTTAAAAATAAATAGATGCGATAAAAAATATAAGTGATTAGGTACGCCTAAAAATCTGCCGAATCATCATGATATTTAGTATTCATAATTCTAAAGCAACATGTCTTTTAACAAAACCAGTTCTAAGTTCCAAACTCAAATCATTTATTTTAATTAGACAGTTACAGGCACTTTACAAGGTCAAAAACAAAAGGATGAAGGTACAGTCCCATTCACAAGGCATAATAACTTGTGAAAGTATGTACTGTAGTTTCACCTAACAAGCGGAGAAGAATGGGCAAGAAACTCCATGGACACTCTTTAAAATCAAAATAATTTTGCAAGATCTTTGTATAATCTGGATGTATCTAACATCTGTAATTGAATTATTTCCAGGTTGGAAATACAGTGTCGGTTTCATCAACGACGAGATGATCAGTCAGCACTTGTTCCCGCCGGCAGATGACACCCTGGTCCTGATGTGCGGACCGCCTCCTATGATCAACTTCGCCTGCACCCCTGCCCTTGAAAAACTAGGCTATCCTGAAACACATCGTTTTGCCTATTAAACTAGAATTTTGGGAGCAAGCGAATGAATAGATTTCTTTGGAATGTTGTACGCGTTAGTATGTTGTAATTTTAACTAATTCTAATTGGGTAGTTCAGCTTTGTAGTTTTTTTAATGTAATTAATATTTTTGTATTAGTTTAAACAGCTCAAGACCGTAGACTGTTTATTAGTGCCTCAATGTTTTTAAAGGTGTTGCATTTTTATCAGCAAGAAAGCTGCCAATTCCATATTTAATTTGTACGTAATTTTTATTAAAAGGACTGCAACGCATTAGTGGATTCTGATGGCTTCTACATATCATGTTAACAACAAACATATTTTATTACTAAAGACTCTACCCACCTAGTGTGTTGCTAATCCAAAAGGGAACACTTGAATCCAGATGCAGTTAAAATAGAAAGAATATTATATTTATGAAAAATGTTATATTTGTACGTGAGAATAACGTGTTTTTTGCAATATTTAGTGCATAGTTGTTGATGTAAAATACTTAAGTACATGCTAACGGCTGTAGCGAGTAATTGCAGAAAAGAATAAAATATTATTGTTACATTTCTGACTTCATATTTTACTGTTCTTTTTGTCCGTAGTTTGGTATAGTAAGTTGTATCAGCATAACAAGATTGGTAGTTATAATGCTTATAAGACTGAGAGGTAGTTTCTTATCCATCGTGAAGATTCCGTAGACTGAGAAGGTGGGTCGATAATACTGCACTGTGCGAAGTATTTCGTTGGCTCCCTTCCAAATGGGTCCTGCAAAATTGTTAAAAAAATAAGTCAACAATGCGTTTGACATGTTTTAAGGCAATAAATACAAAAGCAAATGTTAAATTGAGTCAAATGGCGGTAGTCAGAAAAATTACATAACTTCGACCGTTAAGTTCAAAATTTTTGCCTGCCTAGGCTAACTAAATACGTATTCTAATCGTTGTAGGTCACAAGAATTATTTAAGTTTAAAACTATTTACCATCTAAGCAACAAGACATCGCGTGGATACAGAGTACCTTGGTGTTTCTAACTTCTTGAATGAAATAGTCGCTCACCAGAGCCAGCATTATCACCAATATGAAGTAGTATACAAACCAGAGGCCAATAGTGACCATCACAACTGTTGAGATAAGCTGAAAAGAAAATAAAAATAAATATAACCAACTCCACTTACTTAGAGTAAACTAATTTTCCCACATTTTGAAACAT
The DNA here is from genome assembly GCA_947578425.1 of Eugnorisma glareosa. Classification (NCBI taxonomy): domain Eukaryota; kingdom Metazoa; phylum Arthropoda; class Insecta; order Lepidoptera; family Noctuidae; genus Eugnorisma; species Eugnorisma glareosa. The sequence continues at coordinate 13,871,795 of OX387970.1, read as the reverse complement.
ACTTGGTGGTTAATTCAAATAGCACAGAAATTGTACAAAGTATTATTGAACTTTTATGTCAATCTTGCAACGTAACTGCAAAATAGAATAGGAACCAAAAAAACTGATCGCGCGTATTCACATGTATTTCGGGAATTCTTCAGCTACCCTTTAGCTAAAAGTTTCGTTTTCAGTCGGGTAATTTATCGGTAACCAAAAATAAATTGTACATTAGATAGGTACCTACCTCAGAACGCAATCCAATGATCATAGTTAGCGTTATCAAAAGCACCCAAAGAAACAAGGTCGTCGTTATATTGAGCACCTACAAAAAAAAAACATTCTGTATAAATTGTGTGGCAAGTTTAGTGTTTACGATTTAAAAATAATTTAAATCGTTACCTACCGGAAAACTGAAAATCTTAGTTATAAGTTTGTACATCTTTAATAACTGCTTCAAACAAACGAGTAATTTCTCTATATCTAATTGGTTACTGTCATTTGAATCTGCAGTAATAATGAAGCTTTCATTGACCATGATTGGATTTACCGGTTCTTCGTTGGAGTATAGTGTACATTTAACATGGAAGTTATATTCTATAACTTTATTTAAGAATCGTAAGCGTATTGCTAGGAAAAATATCAGACTTGCAGCAAGTACTATCTCCACATAAACATTCAGAAGCCCTATTCCTCCGAACACTGTCAGAATAGGATATTCAACAGTATCCATTGCATGAGCTGTAAAGCCACATTCGAACATTGCTATGATTAACACCAAGACAATCAGATTCCAGTAATATTGCTGTTCATTCATTAGTTTAAATTCTTTCAGTGGTAGAATTTTGTCCACTTTTTGAAGCATCAACCATAAATTAACAGCAGATTCACTATCACAAAATCTGGTATAGATTGTGTTAGAAAAATACGATGTATACTGCACAAGCGTGCCAATGAAGCACGCCATAAACATTATACTATCTTCATTATAAAAGGTCGTGTAGTAATACACTTCAAAGTGATAAAACGAGAAACTAAAGGCGGAAATACAGAGTAATGTATAAAGTTTTTGCCAAATAGTCGGCGTTGTAACCAAATGGTCTTTAACACTAATTCTTGAACAGCCCAGAAACATTAATACTTGGTGTAAAGGAGAAAAACACTTCACTAAATTAGCCTCCAGTAAATTATACTCAATCAATCGCCGTGGTTGCATATTTAGAGATTTTCCAGCTGTTTAAATCTAAAGGAATAGGTGATGTCGTAGCAAGGTACAAGTAAACTTTAACTTGGCTCAAGAAAAAAATAACAAATTACATACGATGCTAATAAAATAAATAATTATATGATACCATCGCTGAAATTGATACAATTTTCCCGAAATTACCCCGAATTATGAATTCTACATAGATGGTAAGTAGTAGGTATATAGGTAGGTTTTCACGATATCTAAAATGTGGATGCTTATAATTTTATTAGCATAATCGGAGGTAATAAGAGTAATAAAAATATACGGAACACTTCTGAATTAAAATGCGCTGGATTGTACGAATGGATTTGGAAAATGGCCTACGACAGTTTATTTTTTCCCAGGGGAGTCGTTATTGAAAACCATTAAACAGTCTGTACTGAAACGTGTGTCATTCTAGTCTGTTGTAGGTAATCTCAAAGTTTTTAAATGAACATGAACAAAGTAAGAAACATAGAAGACCTCTCGGCAGACATGTTTAACGACGACTTCATTCGAATTTTTCAACCAATTTTCATCGTGCTGCGAGTCTTCGGTTTCCTTCGCGTAAACATCAAGTGCAGATACCCTACAGCACCTTCAACGTGGTACCACGTCTACAGCAATATCTTCTGGATACTAAACACATTTTGTGTGACATTCTTCTTGCTACGCTGTGAAAACGGTTTTGGTTCCCCATACGCCGACTCAACCCTCAAATTCGGTGTTCTAATGAATGGAATAAATGGCGTTCTGATAGTTTTCCGAAATAATCTTCGAAGGGGAAATAAAATTGGCCAAATGTATGTAAAGCTACAGAAGATGGAAAGGTACTTGAACATGAAGAATAGTAAAAGTTCAAACAAGCAGCTTGAAAGGCAGTCGACTTTTACTATAGTGAGCGCCTGTTTTTTCACTATCTTGTGGGTTATTTTGTATAAAACAGTGTTCATGAGAAATATGTGTATACCATTGATGGTAATCTTGACAACAGGTGTTGGGCTGCATACTGAAACGGTCGAGGTTTACTTTATCATACAGCTCATTAATACAAGAGTAAATTATATAAACGATGTACTACGACAAGAGACTACAGGTTCTGATGAGCTGGAGAAATCAATCAATGATGGGAAGTTGTTTTATATAGTAAACCCTTATGAAAATCCTGTCAACGAAGTTCCAGGTGAATTAGTTTCAGCCATTCACTGTGTTGTTCAGGCGTTAGCAGATTTCAAAGAACTTTTTCAACTCTCGGTAAGTATTTCAAACAACTGTTTATTTTTTCTTATCATAAATTAATTAATTATTACGTTAACTGAACTAATTATTCTCTTTCATTAACAGTTATTCTACTTCGTCTGCCAAATCTTAGCTTGGAATTTGGTGTCAATACATTACCTAGTCACTTCATTGAAAGAACAGGTAGGCCATAGATAGTTAAGATATATTTATCTGATACTTATCACGTTTTAAGAATCTTTGCTAACCGTACCGTACTAATCAAGTCTTACCTTCCAATCTTCCCAGAAAGCAGCAGTAGCAGACTTCGACCTGATGCTGTGTGTGTTGCCTCTCCTACTAAATAAGCAGTTCCTAATGTTAACATTATGTCTGAAAACTGAATCATTATCAGCAAAATTAAAGGAATCAAGGAAACTCTGTATCGACATCGTTTCATCATCCCATAGTGACGGTATTTATTTAGTAGATAGTTTTCAAAAGCGCCTTAAGTTTTCATCATTTTAAGCATGATTTGAATTTGATTATTTTAATTGTCGCCATTAACTCGTGGTATCAAACATGCTAAGGCTGTTGTTTTCTAAACAACATAAAGTAGATACCTATGTTTGTTTGTACGTACTCTTGCTTTCCTTGGTCTTGCCTATCACTCAAAAACAAATGCCCACTCTGGAAAAGACCATTGCCTTCGTTGCTCTTACTGAACGTATTTGAACATTCTAGAAGCCCTAAATGCCTATGGATCACACACTTACTAATTAGAGATTGATACACACATGGCACTCTGAACTAATAACATGTGAACATAACATAAATTCTATAATGAATTAGTGAAATATTTTTCTATTTACAGGCAAATCCCGTGAACATGCTAAGCAAATCATATTACTGGTGGAAGGAAGACGCAGTGTGTCCATTTATAACATATGTACGTTGGGCACCCGACTGCCACTACATCTGCTAGCTATCACCGCGAGTTACACCGTCGTACTTTTACAGTTCGCTTTGCTTTAAATGCAGTTTACATAGAACCTCCGACCTAGTAGGTACCTAAGTATTTAGTTATGAAAAAAATTAAAGATATCACTAAAATCGAATATCTTTCCAAAGATATACTTGAAGAAGAATTCCTTAACTCCATAAGACTTATGTACAGTTCTCAAATACTGCTTGCTTCTACCCGCGTTGACATCAAAGACCGGTTCGTGACTACTCCGTCGTTTGTTCAAAGATGCTATACATTACTCAGTGTAGTTCTGCTCCTAGGGTTAGACTATGTAGTAATCCACAAGTATGATACAATCCTTTTTGATAACGAAACTATCTATTATCTGAGCACTTGTGTAACAGGACTGCAGACGCTAACATTTATATGCAATATCATTCATGTGCGTTTTATAAACGGAGATGCTAATGTCGAATTCTTCGTGAAACTGCAACAAATCGATAGATGTATGAATGTGCATCGGAACAAAAGTATCACTGGTCTACTAGTAAGGACAAATATTTTTTCACTTGCGTCAATTCTGATTCTCTTTATTGGACTTCTTGGTCTAGCTGGTGCAAAAGGAACCGCTGCATTTTGGCCGTACATAGGAATAGCATATTCTCAACTCAGCTTCGTCATGGAATTAGTTTGCTGTTCTAATATTTTTATGTATTTCTACATACGTGCTCGGTTCTTGAATTCTATTATTAAAAACTATTTGGAGCAAAAGAAGACTCAAGAGATTTTGTATTCAAAGAAGAACTTATTTTCTTCATTATTTGCTACGAAAATAGTTATGAGACGACTGGCTGCTGAAACTCATAACTTCATATCTAGTGACACTGATGTTTATTTGAAGCAATTAATGGATGGCTTTTTCAAATTCCAAGACATTTACAAGTTTCAAGTAAGTGGACAGTTTTGATGAAGTCTCTCATAGGAAATGGTAAGCTAAAATATACTCAAAAAAGCTCTCTTTCAGGTTTTTATGTTTTGCTGCAAGCTGGTTGGTTCGACTATTTTAACTTTCGAATTCCTACTTTTTGCCGTACAGAATGATGTAAGTGTACCTACGAGTATCTATGTGATGTAAGTGTGTGTGTAGTGTGAAAGTGTGCTCGACTCAAAAAAAAAAGAGCACGATGTGAAGCCCAGCTATTCTCTCCTCCAGGCCGTTTCGTTTTGCTCAAATCTACCGTCATTCCTGAAGAACGTGAAGTAATCTCTTAAGTAACATTTATTAGTGATGAGACATTCTGTAAAGCTACTCCACTGAAACTTTAAAAAAAAAAAATACCGTTTTGTCTGAAACTGGTAGCCAATGCCGGGTACCTACTGACCGTGTGATGACAAAATGTATCCCACCAGGTTCATGGAGTAGGTACGTCTTTACACCTGGTGTGATTTATTGCTTTTTTGTTTACAGACAGTAGGTCTCTGGGATAGTCTGACGCCATCATTCTTCACCGTAATCGATTTGGTGATGGCGATTTTGCTGGGAATCCGCTGTGAAGTATTTATGCGAGAGGTGAAGGAAACCAAGCGGTTGGTGATCACTGTAATGTCGATACAATATGATGGTAACAATTTTGACCCTTTTTACTAAAGTTAATACGAGCTTTACAACGCCATATATTTTTAAACGCACAGATTCGATATTCAACTCGTTTCTGTTTAAATTCATAGATGTTCAGGCGATTCGAGTATTATTAGACTATGCGAGCACTGTAGAAGGCATAGTCCATTACAATATTCTTTCTTATATCGATGGCATAGTCAAATTATTTATTTTTGCATTACAGGCCGATTAAGGGAGAAATCCAAGAGAATGTTGAAGTTAATAGACGAAACACCACCGCGCTTCTCCGTGTATGACATGTGGCAACTAGATGCAAACATTCTGTTACAGATGTTCATGTTGGTCACTGGGCTTATTGTAACGCAAATGCAATTTGCATTCTTGTAAACAGATAGTATTCAGAACAAATAATGCATCACAGCACTCAACTGGAATCACATTTTGTGTACCTAAGTAATAAAAAATATTACATTGTTAGACTTAAAAGGTATCTGTGTCCAAAAAAAACGAATTTCACTTGTAATATAATTGTTTATTTAGCTTTTTCTTGGCTATAAATATGATTTGAGATTCCTGTGGTCTACTAATGATTCATATTTATAAATCTTTTGCTATTGATTTTTTATAAAAATTATTGTGTACAAAACTAGTCTTATGTAAAAGAGCTATGTATATTCAATGACACACTTATATCTTAACTAATGTTAAACCTACAAACTAATAAAACATATCAAATATCTATTGGACGGAATTATTCATTAAAATATTATTTCATACTGGAATGCATGCCACTACCATTAGTTTGCAGTTCATAAAAAAATATGTATAAAGGTGATTAGCTGCCTAAATTATTATAAAGTTACTTTACAATAAGGTCACTTGTGCATATTTTATACAGCTTGGAAAACGAAATTCACTTTTTTCAGGTTAAACTTTCTAAGCAGAACTTATCTGCTTGTCAAAAGAGCTTAATAAAATCTTCATTGGATTTTTAGTTTGTTTTTCAATCACTTACCCAGAAGTTTCTAATCTATACATGTTTTTGGTGAAACATTCATGATTAATGATGCTAACTGGATATCAGAACAACATTTTAGTGAATAGAAACACAATGCATGATGGGATTAGTAATGCCATTGTAGATACACTTGATGCACCATTACACCTGTGGTCAAGGAAGCAGAAACACCATACTGTTTCATCATACCAGTCCCTGAAACAAATTAAGTTGATCATAATTAACAAACAAATAAATAAAATATCAAAAAGAGAAACAAGACATGTAGTAGAAAATCCATGACACTTAGTCTTTTAATGTCATCTTATATTCTAAATAATGATGATATTGATAAAAACAATCAATATTTAAAATATGTATACACAACAACAGTACAATAAGGGAGTTCCCTTAAATTCCTGCAGTAGTAGTCGTAGTTGCCAGCTCACAAGTTGGTATTGAAAATAATATGAGCATGTGCAAATAGTTTTCTACTAATTGTACTGGAACTAACCCACTCTGTGCACATGCAAAAGTTGTAGCATACTCCCTTAATAAATAAGTTCTAAACAACTCATAAAAGAGAAGTAGATGGATAGAATACTCTTTAAGTATACCATTTCAATTACAATAATTTAAAATTGATATACATGGTTTGTTACAATGGAGGTACCTTGATCCTTGCTAAGGACTATGTAGCTTTCAGTTAATTACAATAAAAACAAACAAAATAACTACCTTTTAATGTCAAGTTCCTTAATAGTATTATTGACATAGTTGGCTAAATTCACATCCCTCGCAGCAGTTCGACACCCTTCATATGTATCAGCAGGTATGTCAGTCCGAACTGCTCTGAAGTTACTCAAGCAGTCCCTTGTTATCACTTCTTGTGCTGAAATGGAACATATACTCATGAAAATTGGGTGCACATTAATACTTAAGGTAAATATCCACATGGGCAAAAGGCAGTAGGAACTAGTGTCGGACACTGCTGAGTATTCCCATCTTAATCATTCAAATCCCTAGGATGAGTGTTCAATGAGGCTATACCTAAGTGCAAAAGTTCATAACAATTACCTCCTTTCCTTTCAATAAGTTTGACGCAAATATCTTCATTATCAGGACATGGGTTACCAAGGTAGCCCACACCGCGCCAGTTGAATGGTTCCATACACCCGGGAGTAGCCGCTGTACATTGATAACACCATAATGCTAAACCTAAGAAATAAAAGGATTTTAATGCTAAATTTTTAGTTAACTAAGGTTCTTACCAAAGTTCAGTATGTACTACGAGTTAAATATTTAGGGCTTAATGATGTGTAGTGCAATGCCAGTCTTTGGTAAGAAAATATTGTTTGGTAAATAAGTAGCGACTTATTTTGTTAAAATCTCTAGTTTCATGAATGTATTACTAGCTGAAATGCATCACAGTTGTATACAATTTACATTACGATGAAGACTGTGTATTTACAATAGACGAATAGATTATCGAGAATCAACAATGTGTTAAAAAACCACACCCATAATTAAGTGCCTTTATGATTTTACGTGCATTGGGTACTTACTATAACTTAAAAACGATATAAATGTTAAAAGTAATATTAAATATTTCATTTTGTACACGTTCAAAACTATTTATCAAAATAAATCAGTGCGTTTTGAAGAGCACAATAATCAACGGCGTGGATGGCGCTATGGAAACTAGCGACAACAATCAACTCAGTGTTGCCAACTGCTAGCTTTACCCAGTAGCTAGACAATTTCAAAATGTTGCTAGATTTCCAGTTTTTTTTACCCTAAAAAGTTGCTAGAAGTTGCTAAATGTTACAGTAGCTAATTATGTTACAATAAAATGTCCATTTCTGATAATCATTTTTATTTTCATTAATTCCAACAAGAAGTTAAATTAAAAGAAGAAGAAGAAGTTAAATTAAGTCTTGTGTAAGCAAATTAATAATAAAAAAAAAAACAATTAAACAGGAAGATGCCGATGGCTGGGGTTCAGTATCTTTCATTGATTTCGAATATTTTTTAACGGTGCCCATTTTATGCAGTACGTCTTTAGGCAAAACAGTTATAGCAGCACTTACCACTTTTCCTGAGGGAGTCTGGTCTGTTGTTGTATCAGTCAATATTATTTGACCCTAAAAACCAGGCATGGTCTCAGCATGCTTCTTTATATCAAACAGTTTAGCAAGAATCTCCGTAGAACAATATGTACAAAATGCTTTGCTTGAGTCTCCACTTGCCGATTTTAGCCAATCTTTAAATTCGTCCATATTTTCCCTCTCCGGTCTGTACTTCTGTGCGTAGGTTTTTTTTCAAAGATAAATCCATTATTAAATTAAATTAGTTTTATATGGATAAAACAAAACAACACAAGGCACAATACGAATAGCGCTTACTATTTTGGTTTACTAAGTATTCTGTCGCAGAAGAAACGGGGAATTCCCGGCCAGCGTCGACCTGTACTTACCGTAGCATCTATGACCATACAGTTTTTTTTTTTTTTTCTTTCGGCTCTGCACACTACTCGACGAATTTCGATAGACTCACGTCTCATGATGAAATGAAAAGTTGCTAGAAAAAGTAGCTAAAAAGTTTAGCTACAAGTTTTATTAAATTGTAGCTGTCTGTCACCAAATAATAGCTAGATCTAGCTATAAAGTTGCTAAGTTGGCATCACTGAATCAACTGTCAATACTGTCATTATCATTAGTGCCATGTTTTTTTTTTATAATTTGTTTTATGGCCTGGTTTCAGAGACCTTTTAGCCAGTGGCTTCCATAATATTATCTCGGGTCGGAGGAGTCGGAAAGGGTCTACTCTATTTTTCATTATGGCAATTATTTGTCGAAATTCTGCCAATGTCACAGCATTATTTAAAGTGCTGCATGGTTATTTTGGCCTTTTTAGAAATACTCAATGATGGGTATAACCTCATTGGAAATACAGATCATTATACAGTTTTTCTACGATATTTTCACGTAATTCAATTTACTTTTCAACAGCACCGGCTTGACAATATATTTCAAGTGCCAAAAGAATCATTCAGCCAACCAACAAGTTATAATAAGTCATTTTTTAGTCCATACTAACTAAACCCTCAACATCAAACGAAGGATATAGAATCGATCATACTTTTTTTTAATAATTATACACACTTCGTCTTTTACTTTTCACAGAATGGTTAACATCGGCTTTGCTTGCCATAATAAAAATTCAAATGGAACAACAGTTTTTAAATAAACAGAATTTGGTTAATTGATTCGAAAAACCAGTTAACTGCGTTACTTTTGAATAGGGCCATTATAAATCTTTGAGTCACAGTACCTTTGCGTCACCCGTACCTCCTAGGCGGGAATTCTGAAAGTGGCGCTGGCCTAAGATCAACGCACACGTATTATTACTACACGCGATCAGCATCACCTCGTCAACCATTTGTGTCCATCCAATGTAATCGCATAACCGTATCGGCTCAGCATCGCACAAACCCAAACGGCTCGGATTGAGGCGATGTAGATATTTTGCAGTGCTTGTAAGGTCCTTCGTAAGTTCGTTCGTACACAGGTCTACATAAATCTCGGATAGTTACCCACGACAACCAATCAAGCTACACAACACCAGTATATACGGGTCTCTCATAGTACGGGAAATCTATACAAAGCGAGGCCATGTTTTATGTACTGGAAATGTTATAGCCTTATGTATGTGTTTAGCTTTTTTCGGATATAAATTATTAACAAATTTTGGGTATCCAAAATGTATGACTATTAAGTTAAACATAGCGATCCTGACATTCGAATTAGATCATTATATTTTATGTATGTTCACAAATAAATAATTTGAATTTAAATTTGATTGTTTGTTTCGGTGTATTTACTACCTGAACAATCGTTCAAGACAAACTAAACTTTCCGTGGCAGAATGCTAAAATTTTTGATGCATCCTGACGGAGGCGGGCTGCTTTAATTTTGAATTTTGAAGTTCTCTTCTCTCGCTCTTGCATTAAATTAGTACCAAGAGCGGATCCAGGGGGAGGTCATGGCCGGGCGTCATGACCACCCCGTCCTGGGCTGGGCCTAGGTCAAACTTTATCATGTTTCTGAACTCATTGATTTAAATTAAATAAATAGAGGCCCGTGGGCCCGGCTCGCTTCGCTCGCTCTTGCGTTCTCTTCATGTTAAAACTTGAAAACCTACGGGAATGGCCTTAGGCAGGGGGAGGGTGCGAGCTCAGTTCAACCCCCCGAAATCACCAACAGCTATAAAGAAATCAAGCTATCCGAGGCGGAATACTAAAATTTTCTCGATCGCTTCGCTCGCCAATACATCCTATACTTTTTCAATTCTGCAAAAGTTGACAGAGGTCCTCCGATTCTCATTCCTGTATGAATGAACAAAAAGAACTTAATTTATCCGAGGAAGATAGGAAGATAGATACTTAGATAGCCCTCCTGTTTGAATGATTAAAAAAGAATCTAATATTTATACCCGATGTAGTGCTAAAATTTTCGAGTTCGCTTTGCTCGCCCTAACATTTGGCGTTCTTTTCAATTTATATTTATTAACTGACACAATTTTTAAAAACCTGTCAAATACAAATTCGAACTGTGCTAAATATTAGGTACGAGCTCGATGCGCTCCCTAAGACGACCCGCACTGACCACGCTCGTGCTTGAATCCTAACTTTTCTTTTCTGCATAAGTCGACAAAATTATTCCTTGCATGAATCGACACCGACAAACGGTGGTGTACAAGCTCTTTTTGAGAAGCTGAAGATGCACCCCCCGCACCCCCCTCCTCCGAAAATAAACCTGTAGGCACCCATGACCATTTTTTATAGGTAAAGCCAGAGATGGTTGATATAATTTCATTTTTCAAAAGTTTTTTCTAATAGTTTAACCCCCAGAATCTGCCTTTTTTATTCGAGGTAACCCATCCCAACCACATTCCTGGCTACGACTCTGTGTGACCCACCCTCCAAAGTCTTAGGCTAGGATAGCGCCTGCCCCCAAAATCGTGTTTTATAAGTGTTATTTTGCAGAACTTTTCGTGTGCAACTCCGACTCGCACTCGGAGGGTTTTAGAATATTCTTCCAGTTTGTAAATAGGTTCTGCCTCGTTGGTGTACTGGTCGCAAGCGCGGCTTCTGAGCAAGAGCTCCTGGTGTTCTAGGTTGGGCAAAGTGTTATTGTGTTTTTCCATTCGAAATTCCTCAGTAGCAGGCACACACTTTCCATTTGTGCCCGGTTGATGGCAGGAGGCTCGCTCCCGATAACGGTGCATTTAAAGTACTTAACTGAGGAAACGTGGCTTTATCATTGGACAAACACCTCTGCCCGCTTAACCCTTCGGGAATGCCTTCGGGTATTTCAAGCTCACGCTTGTGTAATTACAAACATAATACAACTGTTATGTTTGTAATTATACAAACAAGAATGTTTCCCCACCCCAGAAACAATCTTGATAGGTAATCTCGACGATATCAGTTTACTAGCGACGACCTCGTGTGGCAGGTAGTGCATGTGTACGAACCTCTGTGAATTTGTATTGCGGTAGTCGCCTAGATCCCAAAGTCGTTGGTTAACGGAGAATTGAGTAGCGCTTTTTACGAAGGGTCTTACTTTGCATTGACCTTTATAAATACGTAAATAAGGAGCACCATTTTTTTTTATTTTTTTTTTTACCGGTGGGAAATCATCAAATAACCCCTCCCGCTCTGGGTTGAGCAGGAGGGAGCGCCAGACTTTTACTGACTAAAACCCATCCATGTTCCTTCCTTTGCCCTTTGTGTTCCAGGGCCGCGGTATCTCTTTCGAACAGTCCCGCAACCCTGGCAGGCGTCGGTCCTTACGGACCCCTCCCTGTTTGCTGACTCTCCTTGAGGCGCGCGTGGAACACGAACGCGCCGTCGACACGGCCTGTCGTCATAAGACGGACGGATGGCGAGCTAGCCCATAGCTCACCGTCCACAGGCCTACGGTGGCCGGGGGCCACCACGTGGCCCCCGACTCCCGCGGCGGCTGAGACGTGAGGTTCTCTCCCTCTCACGTTCCGCCACCTCCTTCGCTAGCATGACTGCTTCGCAGAAGGAGGTGACGGCGTCCCATTCCGTCTCGCTCCGGACCATGGATTGAACCAAGGCCGGAAGCGAGAGGTCGCCGCCGCCGATCGCCGCTACGAGGACACGGCGGTGCTCCGCCCACGCGGGGCAGATCTCCACCGTGTGCTCCACCGTGTCCTCCGGTCGATCCTCACAATGGTAGCACCCGGGCGTTTCCTCCCGCCCGATTCGGTGCAGGAACCTCCCGAAACAACCGTGTCTGGTGAGGACCTGCGTCAGGCGGAAGGTGAGGGCGCCGTGGCGCCTCTCTAGCCACTCCTCAAAGACGGGACTTATCGCTACTATTGTGGCGTGCCCTGAATAAAGAGCACCATGATGTTGACATTATTGCAGAATCAGACCTAAAATAATTTAAAAAGGACGTCAACGGATTTTTGTTAATTTTTATAATGAGTTTGTTAAATGCGTTGTTCAGACAGATACAACAACGCATAACAACAATCTATCCCATATCTTCTCTATTCTGCTGTGCAATTACTTACGTACAGCTTCACTGCGGAACTTTTTCCGTTGCGCAAAATACGTAAATTGAGGGGTGGATGTATCATAATGGAATATAATTAACATTAAGGAATATTGTTGTACTTATAAGTTTTATTAAACTTTTGTTTAAGAATTAGATATTTTAAATGCACCTAGTATGTGTTAATGTTATAAATCTTCGTCTTCCTCTTCTTCTACCTTTTCAGGGGGGTACACCTGAGCTCGCAGCAATTGCATATCTTCAGGATTCAAATCAATACACATTGTTCCAACTATGTCTTCTATACCAATTGTACCATCATTACTCATATCTACTTCTTTAATGAGATTATCTACTAGCTTTGGTACCATTTTATTACCCCCTTTCGTCAAAACTTCTCTCATCTGTTCGCGGTCCAGAGATCCTGTCTTCTCGGGGTCAAAAACTTGCAATGCAGCACGAATTTCTTCTTCAGTAGGAAAGTCCCTTTGTCTAATTGTTACCATTTTAACAAACTGGTCAAAAAAGATATATCCTTCTGGATGAGGCGGTCTACAGCAATATGCTATTAGCTCCTGGAGTTGTTCCTCCGTATACGTCATAACAAGAAGACTTTTTAACATGTAAACTAACTCTTTCTCTGTGACATACCCATCCAAATCTGAATATGCTGGAGTATAATTCTGAAATACTTCCCACAGCTGTTCTACTTCGGCTAATTGATCAGGTCTTAATTCAAAGGGTGGTCTCAAAAGTTCCTTAGAATCACTGAGATCATAAGGAGCAGCAGGATCTGGAGGTGGTTCCGGAGCATACTCTTCCTCTTCCACAACTTCTTCGGGTAATGGTGGTAGTAAATCTTCGTCAGGCTTTTTCTGTTCTTCACCTTCAACTTGTTCGCCTTCCACTCCTTCACCTTCAACGTGTTCTCCTTCTAATTCTTCACCCTCAACATGTTCCCCTTCCACACCTTCACCTTCAACGTGTTCTCCTTGTAATCCTTCACCTTGTACATGTTCGCCTTCTACATGCTCACCTTCTACATATTCGCCTTCTATATGTTCTCCTTCTGCATCTTCACCTTCTACGTGCTCTCCTCCCACTTCTTCTGTTCCTGCCGCTTCACCTGTTTCACCACCCTCGGCTCCTTCGCCTGCCTCTCCGGCCTCGCCTCCTTCAACTATTCCTTCACCCTCTGCAGCTGTTTCTGGACCTTTTTCTTCCTCAACATCACCAGCCCCAACGGCGGGAGTCTCAGTCTCAATTCCTTCAAAAGCTTCTTCACTTTCCATTGTTAACTGTTTAACCTATTTATGCTATTTATACTAGAATTTTGAATATTGTTTATAATTAATAACTTACATCTGCTAATTTATACCAAAAACTTATCACCACATCGAGGTTTGCTGAATTTTGTACGTAGTACGACTATTAAGTTATCAGTTATTTTGTCATATAGACTGAGGCTTTCTAATGATATGTAATCTAAAATGTCTATAAAATCATTAAATAACTCATTTCGTATATTACCCATGAAATTAAACATTTAGGAAAAATATAAAATAATAGTTTGCGTCAAGTTTCTGTGACATCATGACATGTTGACTTTTGGTGTTATCTGTCACGTCCAGTGGTCATTGTGTGTTTTGAACCAAAGATAATAATCATTTAATCATGGTAGGATATTTTTTAACACGGTGAAGGATTTAATCGTATCAAGGATCATTTATCTCTAGACACGTAATAAATAACTATTGCACAGTGCACACTTGATTCAACCAACTATATTACCTATGTGAATAATGCAAACCACTATCTAAATATTCTGTTCAGCACAATCTATAACAATAATGTCCACTTTCCTATTATAGCCAATCATCTTAGCAAATCGTTGCTGTTGGTTGGAAGAGCTGTTTGATATATTCTGTGAAGTTGCAGGAGGAAGTGACGCGTAGTAAGGTTGGGCTGGATGTGGAGTGCCCTCTGCCCTCTTCCAATTCTATGGGTGCGCGAAGCTACGGCCTAGGTCAGCATAAAACTTTAATATTAAATAGATAAATAATTAAAGTATAGACGTGTAGCCTAGCTAGCGATACAAACTAAAGTGCGAAGGCTAACAATTTTATTAGCGCGCCACATTTTTCGTTAGACCTTTTTGCAAACAAATGACATTTTACATTTCATTCAAAACTCGTGATTATCTTATTGCATGTTTGTGTTTATTAGTATAGCCTTGGGCGGTAGTCAGTGATCTAGTGATCTATACTTATACATACAATAAAGGGGTAAAGTTTGTAACTTTGTATGTTTGTAAGTTTAGATGTAGGGGGAATCTTCGGAACTATTAAACCGATTTTCCTTCGGTTAATGGGAAGCTCCATTATCCCCGAGTGTCATAAGCTATATTTTAAAACGTTAGGTTCGGGTGGGATGATTTCAGACCATAAAGGGAGCAAAGCTGAGGGGAAAGGCTAGGTACAAAGTATGGTCGAGACTAGATATTCTTTAATTTGTTTGATTCCTATTTGTAAACTTTCTCGCGGTGATGTTCCTGGGTGGTACGGTATCCGTATTACCCACCTGACAAACAAATACCTTATTTGTAGGTACATAATTTGAAGGCGTAAGCCACGTTGCAGAGCAGAGTTTTACTGCAAAATGCAAGGAAAAACCTTGCAATTTGCAGTAAAACTCATCGATTTAAATAAGTGTAGACCGGTACCTATTTACCCCTTTAAGACCCCTATCACCTACATAGTCAAAGAAGGTGGTTATAGAAATACCTACTACCTATACATATGTACATGCATCCTTGACTTTAGTACGTGCACAATGCATTTTAGAAAAAAGTTCATGGACCATTTCAGAATGGTAAGAAGCTGATGGGCTTTTTAACCGACTTCCAAAAGGAGGAGGTTATCAAGTCGTCTTATTTTTTATTCTTTTTTGGTTGTGTGTATGTTCAGCGACATCTTCGCCAATTGTGAACCGATTTCGATGATTCTTTTTTTGTTTGGTAGAATATTGTTTCGCGGTGGTCCCATTTAATTCAATAAAAAAATTTGGTGAAGATCTGATGATGATCTTCGGAGATATACTATGGAACTCTTCAAAAATAGACGGCAAATCTGTCGTTATTGCTGCAATCGCTTGGATGTTTATTGTTTATACAACATCATAACATAGTATCACGCTTGTATGCTCTAGAGGGTACGCAGATGTGTACTGTACAACTTTTCGACAGTTAGGTATGTTAAGTTCTATTTTATTGGGGATAAGCCTATTACCATAAAATGTGTTGTTAACAATGTAAAATAAATGTATAGCAAATATTTGTGTAGGATATTTCAACTAAAAAAGGAAAAATAAAAAAACTTTTTGCAAAAAATAAAACCGACTTCAAAAACAAAAAAAAAGTTTTTTTTTCTTTTAGTTTTTCTTTATTAGTTTTCCATTAAATTGTGCATCCTACTCTACTTTTAATGGACAAAGTTTGTGTAGGTATGTACCTAGGTACCTACCATTAAGGCAGGTATTCATTAATCTTATGGTGGACGCACGTGTGTGTAAAGAAAATTAGTGTCATCGAGTACATAATATCAAAGCGACTTTTCCGTGCCCATCTCGACACAAGTCACGCGGCCTAGTACATTAATGCATTTTCTGATGACTTTCTGCGATAAGATCGACCAGTAAAGCATGACCTGCATAGCACCTTTCTCTCGACGCTGCAAGGTAGATTAGGAGACAGTTCAGCGGTCAGTAAAAGTTTGTAGTAAATGGCTGAGTGCACAAAATTCTAACCTTCCACGGCCATCACTTTCATAAGGTGCATTACGTGCTTTGATTCTCCCCGGGAGAAACGGTCGCCGGTTGGTGGGTGAGCGCCTGAGCGGTTGCAATCCGCATAGAGCGTGAGCAGAAGTTTCGACGCGCGGTAACGTCGCGCATGCGTACCTCACCAATGTTTTTGGCGGGAAACGAATGTGTATGTTCGAAAATTAAAACAATTTCATATTTTTTTATTTTTTGTGCCAGTTTTGTGATTGTCTCTGAACACCAGAGTTTGAAACAGGAACGGCTACGAAAACAGACCTACCCATCTTCTTAACATGGTAAGTTAAATTTGGAAATAGACCTACCTATATTTTGTAAAATATTTTTAAGAAATTAAATATGTAGCAAGTGTGGATGGGTCATAATACTCATAAAGAACTTTAACTATCCTAAGTTATTTATAACCAAATACCTATCGCTAAGTTTTCGATACCTACTATTTTCTAGTTTAACCCTAAGTTAGGTCTAACAACCGCCCATCGCAAGCGCATATTGAACACTATGTAGATGCAGTATTATCATAAAATTATATTATTTTTTATATTTTTTAATGTTTTTTATACTTAGGTATTGTTTTTTATGGAATATTTAAAAATGTAAATAATTTATATAAATAAATAAATGAAATAATAAAATGATGTTCAGCAATTCGTTAAGTGCGAAAAGTTTTGGTGTTGGTCAATTTGCAGAATTGCTACAAAATAATGCAATGCTCATATCTGACGATACAATGAGCATTGCATCTATGAAAAAATGACAAAACATTGTAATTAATCTTTCGAACATTAAGTTTGTAATGTTGCGTTCAATCGATCAATGTCCTCGGATTTACTCACAGATTCAAGTCGGTAGGTAGGTACAGAGTTACCTACCTTATATAGAGAATTAACGTGAAAAGGGTGCGGACCTTAGATTTAAATCGCGCAGACCTTTTAATTTTTTGAAAATCAAATCCAAGCTGTAAGAAATATGGCGTTTTCTAACAAAATACCTACTAGTCCTACTACTGTCTCAAATTGCAGCAGGCATTAATCTTGACTAGAGTTAAGGCTTTCATTAATTTTGTAAACACTACAAAAAGGTGCAAACACAAACACTACAAAAGGACCTATGTTTGTATTGCAAGCAACGACCAACAAAAATAACTATGTTCTTTGTAAAAGCCTCTGTTTTGATGTTTCGGTAGTTTGACCAATAGGTAAGTACATACCTACTTACACAACAATTATCGTATAGACTTATTCTTGCTTTGCTTGAACACTTCGTTGATAACATGGCAAAACAACCAAATCAATCCGTAATATTTTTCCCTACCTTTGTTCTGAAAAAATAGGTCCTTACTAGACTAGACCACTATAACGATACCAGATCCTATACTTATAGGGCCTGTCTTACAAACTTTGGATATGTATTATATCTAGGGTTGCCAACATTTCTTCGACGAAATACAGAATTTTTCAAAATAAGCTATAAAAAAATATAGTAGGTAGGTACACTTAGAAAAATATAGTATTTTTATGGAAAAAGCGAAAATAGGCTAAGATGTATATGTTTTTATTTACTTTAGCGCACTTCTTTCGTTTTTTGACTAAAATAAAAGTGTCATATTACATACAATTTGCTCTAATACATTCAATTTTTAAATTAATGTAAATCATAAGTTACTCATTTTTTTGACAGATTGTAGTAGCTTGATGTGCTATCTGTACCCACTCACTGTAAGTACAGTGTAGTATGTACAATTGGGGTAGGGGACCTCAAATGACTATAAGGAAGAAAATTCATGAAATTAGTTCATTTCTAACAAACTCTTTTCCATTTTTAAATCAGTGGGATTATAAGGAGTTAGTTTAAAAAAAAAACCGTTTCCTACGTCTGAGACAAAATAGTGCATACAGAACAGGGCCTCTTTGCTCTATTTTGCTTCACAGACGACATTTATATGACTGAAGGCACGTCAATATTTTGGAAATTTTATCCTAGATGTTCAATTTTTTTCTTCCCAAGTATCGGGCCTTCTGGATACGTAATTCTATTCACATACACTATGAATCATAGGGCAATTACAGACAGTAGCGTAAAAACTTATACCCCACTTTTACTCATCATGTGATACGAATTAAACGGATTAACACAACGGCTTTCTTCGCGCGCTTCCGAACGAGTTTTAAACGTACGTTTATAAATACTTATTTGTAAGCTATCCTAGAAAGGAACCAAGTAAACACTACCACTAGTCCATTCGATACTTCGTCGAGCCTCGAGTAAATGCTAACTGCAATAAAGTTCTCTTTTATTACTATTGCATGATTTCGTTTCAAACAACTGAACTTTTGAAGTTAATCTATTGAAATCGATTAAAGCTACGAACAGTTATAATAAATTATTATTAAATTTCATTCTTTCAGTACTAACCTTTTATGAAAAAGAGCAGCAAGTAAATAATTTGTGATTTAAATAGGAAAAAATATCCAAATAGGTGGAAACAAATTTGATGGATAGAGTAACAACTGAAGCGAGCACTAGTGGTCGCAAAATTATTACCTACTCCATCAAAAGTCTAGATTTGGCATCCATATTTCGTAATGTACTTATGCAAGACTTGAAGAATAAATTAACCTAGGTATGTGCAAATCTATAGTACTCGTAGACATAAGGAAATCATTTTAACCTTTCAGCAGATAACAATCGGTCACAAACTGTTAAGTTTAGGTCCATATTATGTACTTAAAACTAGACAGCCAAACTCATTAGCATGCATAAAATTGTGAGTAATTTCAAAAAGTCAACAGACGCATCAATTGGTCATATAACCCGTTATTTATTGAACGGCCAGTACTGGAAGAAGGCTATGATAAACGGCCATGCATTCCCGAGAATTGCTTCAACACTATATATTATTAACGTTAAGATTGGTCGCTCCCTAGTTACATTAAAGTCTTATTAAGTACCCCTCACGTTATACAGCATGATCAGAAATGTATGGTCATATGTAAGGATGTGGCACTTTCTCTATACGACAAACATCGTAAGCGGGGAAAAAATCACCTGTCCATACATTTGGGTTGAAAAGGTAGCCCAAGTAACACATCAAAGCAGTATAACGGCCGACTTACAGCATTTCTGTATCGTTTTCGCATTTTGAGTTAGTTTTATAGTAGCATTACAAACGTTTATACGGCTACGGTAATGCTTATTTGGGCACAAATTATACGGCTTTAGATCCTAAATATGTTCACAATAGTTGTTTAGTTGCATTACAGGCGCATTATATTAGCATTATTGTGGCCAAAGAACGTACCAATGGCATTACAGAAGCATTATACTAGCAATATTATTGATAATGAAGATGTTGTTTGCATTACAAAAGCATTAGACTAGCATTTGAATGTAGTAAAAGAATGATTGGAGCTTTTTAAGTGTTCACAGTTAGAACTTAAATAAACCCTACATCATTGCAAAAACATCTCTAATACCACGGCACAAATGTCATAATACAATTAACGTGGAATATAATATGGACGAAGACTGTCAAAACTGAGTGAGTGCCACCATATTTGTTTGCATCAAAACAAAATTTACTGGGTAAGTTTTTGACTCTTTTGTTACTTCATGCCTTCAAATATTATTCGCAATGTAGTTTACTGTAAATGTCTATATAAGTTTCATTGAAAATTTTCACGCGCCTTCGATATTTTGTGGTTTTGATAGAAAATGTCATATTAAAATATGTGTGAAATCATCAAAACAATTGTGTATTCCTAGTATAGAACGAATTTTGCTTAATTAAAATAATAGTATTGGTTGGGTAGTATTAAACCAAGTTATATCATTATGTTAAAGATCTTTTGCTTTCATAAATAGGTCCGAATGATAATTTTTTTGGTTATAAATTATTTACAAAATGGTGTCGGGGTATAGCAGGCCGGTGAGCCTTTAACAAGGCTAATTAATGCTGCCAGCTGTATAAATACTCACACGTGAACCATTATTAAGCCAGAGGCAAGAGAGAAGGCTTTTGATGAACCACTGCAGTGGCATTGTCTATAAAGTAGGTCTATATGGGTTCACCGGTATACCAGTAGTTTTGATGTAGACTGAAGTAGTGCCATTACTTGAACGCAATTTTGGGGATCCTTGAGCAAAACAATTAAACCCATTTCAGAATTTATACAATTTGATTCGTTTGCCAAGTTGATAAAAAGGCGTCATTAAGATATTTTTCCGTAACTATTTTATAGAAAGGACCGTTATTTATTTCATACCCGGTGTAGTGTAGTACGTAGTCAGGTACAGTAGCCATCAAATATATCTGTACACTTTAAAATGGCCAAACTTTTCAGAAAACGCAAAAATATATTTTTTATGGGTGATGCTTTTAAAAAATATTGTTTTCTTATTTTCAGTGATTTTTATACCAACCATACAATGCCGTACAAAATGGAACAGACGATAGAGAGAAAGGAAAAACAATACGAGGTAGTCTTTGTGGGAAGAAATTGGTAAATTGTGGTGGCCGCCTAAAAAGACACATTACAAATTAATGAAAGATGAGCAATCCAAGCCCAATAAAAAGAATGGACATTATAGGAGTGCTATTTTAAAATGAACAATATTTGAACATATGAGCTTGCCGAAGCTGAATTATCAATCATGGAAGAACATTCAGACACAGACGCGAATGACACAGGCACGTTTGCACCCTGGACGACAATAGTTCAAAATCAAGAAGTAATGAAAATAAAAATCAACCATAAAAATTGCTGTTGTTTTATTGATCATTTAATATGTGCTTTTCCCCAATATGTCCGACAAAAGGTTCTACGATTACAGTAAAATGAATGTATAAAAAAAAGAATAAATAAAAGTTTTACGCATTACAATAACTCACGTATATTTGATTAAAGAGCTGCTAGCTGTACAACACAGCTAAGTTGATCTTAAAAAACGCAAGCATTACATTGATTCACGTTTATGCTGTTCAACAATACTAGGCTTTTACTTACCACTCAAAAGTGCTATTACACAACAAAGGGCACTTAAGACAGCTCAAAGCTGTATAACGGTTTTACGGAGCATTATAACGGTAAAAGTTTAAGCTTTTAAACAGCATTAGGCATTATCTTACTACTTAAAAATGCTATTGTAGAACCTAAGGCACTAAAAACAGCTGAAAGTTGTATAGCGGATTTACGTGGCATTATAATGGTTCATATTTGTGCTGTTAAACGGCATTAAGCATTTATTTACTACTTAAAATGCTATTGTAATTCCAAATGCACTAAAAACTGCTGAAAGCCGTTCAGCTGCGTTGAGGTTTGCTGCACTAAAACTAAAGGGTTTACAAAAGCATTTTGATATGCTATTATCCAACCGTTATACAGTGTAAAGCATCCTAATGGTTTTGAAATACCAATATAAAGCGTCAAGATGCTCGGTGAACTTATTTATGAGTTTATAAGGACCTTAAGTTCTACACAAGTTTGCTATTCGTTTGTTAGAATGCTTTCTGTGTTACTTGGGAGGTATATACATTTTTTATGGGACAGCTAAATGTTTTCGCAAATACCATTTTGGTCGCAAGAAGAAAGTGGATCAGTTTGATGGTCTTTACCACTACCACATCCTTAAGTAAATATGTGGTCATTTTCAGAATGTATTTTTCTGATAACCAGTGATCGGAATAGGTAGAGCTAATGTACCTAAAGTTCAAGGAACAGAAACGAAAAGCGGGGACTTCCTTACGACAAAAAAAAAAATTCCCCAATATTTTTTTCTGAAACTCGGAAATGTCTCGGAATCAGTTAAGTACATTTAATATCTCACTAAGATCACTGCTGATAACATAGGTACTGAATAATAAGTAAATGCTTGTCATTTCCATTACTGCTTGTGTATTAGACGCCTGTTACTAATTTGAAAATTACTTGGAATCGTAAAACAAGAAATAATAATTGCTCAAAAAAATTAGAGCCTAAAGTAAAATCATAAAAGATTACGATATAATTAACATCGTGATCAATATTGCAATAAAATCTTTAGTACCTAATTTAATTTTATATTAAATAAATAATGTTTAAGCAAATCCGGTAGGTAGGTCAACTATGAAATATGAGTCATAAAAACCGACTATAAAAACATAAAAAAGTACTTTAGCTTCAGAAGTCGGTGACTTTTGTTAGTTTGATTTTATTTTTAACCGACTTCAAAAAGGAGGAGGTACTCAGTTCGGATGTTTTTTTGTCACCGATTTCTGAAACTAAAGTTAATTTTTACTATTTTGTGTTTTTATCCTCCTTTTTGAAGTCGGTTATAAATATCTACAAACTAAGTAAACTAACAGGCGATCGTACGAACATAATTTCGATAAAAGGTTTGTGACGTAGGACTCAAACCTTTTATCGAAATTATGACAAGAACTTATATTTCATGGCTTGCTATAGACAGTTTTCGTTTAATACAGTTAGGGCTGTCCTAAAAATTGTTGTGGTTTTCAGAAAATAATATTTCTCCCCTTAGTATCAACAATGGGGTCAAAATCCCGTTGGAGACAAAAATCTTTACAAAGCTTAAATAATATACTTACCTGCCGATTTCTAGTATTTTTTTTACGACTTTTAAACCTACCTTTTTGAAATTACTGAATGGATGAACGACAATTCTTTCTGCCCCGTCTCTTTCATCCCAATTTATTGGGGTCGACGCATCTTGTCTTCTTCTTCCATACTTCTCTACATCATCATCATCATCTCCTTTCTTGCCATATCATCCCGTACATAATATATGCTAATTTCCTGCATACCAAGTCCTACTAATAAATACTTATTTCAATGCAACGATGCATTGACCAGCAGCATCCCAACTATTCTCTATGTGCCAATAATATGTCGGTAACTCGGTACCCGCTGAGATAACCAATCCGCATCTAAACCATAGAGTTTATGGCAATGTTTAGTGGCAGACGTTTACGGGTTGATGACGAGACTAGTTTTCATTACACAACTAGATAGAAAGGGAAACAAACAAAATACTTAATAGTACTCAAACCTGTCCACGTCGTACTTCATAAAATTTGTCCATCATGCTTACCGAAACACCTTCACTAAGTATATGAAGCTCGCTAATTGGACCGCAAACAAAACGTACGCAAGTCAATCGTTTAACCGATAAAACATAGTTTTGCTATTAAACGATTATGCTTGAGGAGTGTCAATGCCAGCTTTTGTTGTCACAAGCTATCGTGAAGTGGTGAGCACAAATTAACCCCTTATTATTTTTGACATCTGTTTATGAAGACAAATATTTGATTAGTTTGCAGATAGGGTAACCTTTCTCTGTAGTATATTAAAAACTGATAAACGGAGTTCAAAGGAAACGGTTTGAGAATATGAGATACACGCAAATTGATTAGGTACTGCTAGACATAAAATGATCATCATTATCGGCAGCTTTGTTGTTCCACCTACTGCCGAATTTAGGCCTTCGCGCCATGCTTCCCTGGTGAGTCTCAATTACGTCGTACCTATCATCATGTAGAAGTTTAATTCTAAATTCTTTAGGAACTACCAATATACCTATCATAATAAGCATTAGGTATTTTCATCTACGCTAAATGGCGGTTGTTTTTTTATTGATTTTCTTCCGCTACCATTTTACTGCGTCGCGGGTCACATTCAAATGAAACAAAGAACAGCTCCAAATGTAGAGTATGAGTAGGTTATACACTCCAGGAGCACATTTTCTCATAGATCTATTAACTATGAGTCCACATCGCGTGCGCACGTAATCTCGCAACTAATAGCATAATCTTCCACAAATCCTTATAGATGGCACAACATTCTCTTGTGTTCATGATGAGGATTGCTTTGTATGGGTCGTTTTAACGTTATTAACTATTATCATATTTCATAGGCTCTTTGTCCCAAACTATATTAAGACAATCGAACTTAATTCTGCCTTTGGTTTCTATTTTCTTGAATTTTCTTTTTTGTGCGCCCCCACCTCTTAATTGTCCAGAATAAACAGTTTTTCTACCTTTCTCGTTTTTTAAACACAACTAATTTTTAAAGAATAAGTGCATAATATAAGATCTTATTTTTTAATTGAATAACTAGAGTGATAACCCTGAAACAATATCATGACTGATTAAAGTATTCATAACAATAGACTTCAATTAAGCCTGCATAATGCTTAATAATCTAAATGAATGAATCACGCACTACGATTTCCCGAGGATTAGGTTCGTTCACGTGATTAAATCAGACACGGTGTGAACTTGAAGTCAGAGCTTATTATACGGTAATAAGAATAACATGATAAGTGAGATTGCTCAACAGAACACAAGCTGATTGCTGAGGCCTAATGGCTTTTACCTACTTATAGGAGCACATCTCACTACTAAGTAGATACTTAAGCAGGGTTATCATCTTCTAGATAGTTATTTGAATACTTTGTTTTTTAAGTTTAGTAGTCTTACTACCAGTGATTCCCTGTTTTGTTTTTGTTCCATGAAAGTGACACTGTCCATGGCGACTCTTTTGTCGTAGGTACCATTCATCCGAATCTAACCAACTTTCCATCCTACCGAACCCATTTCTATATTACCAATACAAAGCTGCGTATGTCTCTCTCTGTTATTGACAACCATTATCTGCTTTTTTTTTCGGATGGGAAGTCAAATAACTCCTCCCGCTCTGGGCTGAGCAGGAGGGAGTGTCAGACTTTTACTGACTAAAACCCATCCATGTTCCTTCCTTTGCCCTTTATGTTCCAGGGCCGCGGTATCTCTTTCGAACAGTCCCGCTACCCTGGCAGGCATCGGTCCTTTCGGACCCCTTCCTGTTTGCTGACTCTCTTTGAGGCGCGCGTGGAACACGAACGCGCCGTCGACACGGCCTGTCGTCATAAGACGGATAGACGGCGAGTAAGCCCATTACTCTCCGTCCACAGGCCCGCGAACCATTATCTGCCTAGCCTTTTCCCAACTATGTTGGGGTCGGCTTCGAGTCTTACCGGATGCAGCTATACCAGTATTTTTCATGGAGCGACTGCCTATCTGACCTCCACAAAGTCCACAACCCAGTTAGTACTGGGTAGTACGATACCCCTTGATAAGACTGGTTGTCAGACTTTTTGGGCAACACTGACTATCTGTAACGACTGTCAAAGATCTACAAATGACAGCCGAGACCAACGGCTTAACGTGCTTTCCGACGCACGGAGAAAACTCGGTATGTAATGGGCGGTCACCCATCCACAGACCAACCTAGGCGAGCGCGGCTTAACCTAAAGATCGATCCGAGCGGCTGTTATTATTTTGCCACGAGCTCCTCTCTCTCTGTTATTGACAACATAATTGTAAAAGTCTAGGGAGATGATGATGTCTCTCTATTCGGTATTCTTCAGTTGGTCCATGTAATGTCTGATTGGTCTGCTAATTTTATTTTTGACTTTATTGTCCATTCGTCATTCCTCAATTTGCTCTAATATTTCCTCTTTTACCTTTTTCTATCGTTATTGACAGTGCAAAATGCGAATCTGTATATTTTCTCTGTTCAAAACGGTAACCCTATAAACTACTTAGTTAACTGCTCACTAACAGGCATAGGTACTTAGTAGTAATATCGTGAATTTGAAATATGATATGATACAATTTCATATTGTACTACTGCTTAGCTTGGTCGCCCATGTACAGAGGTCTGAAAGCTTTCAGGTGAAGCAAAATATTGAGCGGTCTCCTAATTACGAGGTACAGGATCTAGATTTGCCTGTGAACTGCCTCGTTCGTTGGTCTGGTTGCAAGGCTACTGCTGAGCATGAGGTTCCGGGTTCGGTTCCCGTCGGGCAGTGTTATTGGGTTTTTTAATCAGGAATATCTGTCAGGGGTAGCCACGTACTCAATAAGCTATTGCAGGCTTGATGTTATGACGATGATGATGAGTATTTATATTCCGTCTCACCTTTGCAGTCCAATTCTGTGCATTAAATTGCACAACAGTTCTACGTTTGTTTATCCGCCATATTTGGAAAGCCAAATGCGAACCGATTAGAGTTCAAAGGACTTCAGACCAGACAACTTCATTATCTTGATGGGCACTATTTCGTCATTATCTATTTTATGTTAAAAACGTTTTAATTACAGTCTCCTTATTATTTTAACAAGCACCCATTTATCATATTGCAAAGATTGAACATTATTACCTACATCTTTTAAATTTTTTTCCTAATTAGACCATACCATATTGACTGCACGACTTAATAATTTACCTTGTATTTTTATGGGTATTCATCAATTAAAAAGTACAAGTAACAATTTTGATCTAATGGTCAAATCGTTAAAAACAAACATAGCTCTAATGTTAACTGGTTTCCCCAGCATGCAAATAAATTCAAATTTAAATTCTACATCCTCGTTAAATCGTACGTATGCCATAAAAATAATCTTATAACTCCTGATTTATCTCGGCGTGTCGTGATCTGACCGTGGTCTAGTAACATCATAAATTCTTACATGTAACAACTGCAATTATTGATAGCATAACAAATACCTGCCGAATACTTGCTGCACGCACGTCGTGACCGTCTTTGGGACCTATCTTGGTGGATCAATCAACCTTGTCACTCCTATTAGTTTTTATTGACGATCAGACGTTACTTACTCGCGATCGATATTATACATTACCTATTAATTTATCTTCAACTAGATTTTGTAATCACTCGGTAATTCATAAATCTTACCAATTAATCATGTGATGTTCAATAGGCTCATATCCTTAGCCGGCAATTACATTAAAATATGTATATCCGCTGCTGTGAGATACCATCGTATCGAATTATTACATTTGCCATTACTGAGGTCGTGATTTCCTCTGTTTGCATTTTAAGGCAGTTTTATCGTAACATCAAAATTAATAGGCATGATAAAAGTGAATTTATATGGGCTATTAATTGTGGCGTTGCACTGATGCTTGTCATTGTTGAACGAAACTTTGAATAATATAGAACAGGATCAAGCGAAGGTGTGAAGGTCGATGTTTGCGCAATATATCGAAACCGCATCTGGTAATATAGTTCCCATTGTGGATCTGTGACGTGGATCACGAACTGCTATTGCTCCACTTCCTCGGGTATGTTAGCCACTACGTTTTACAGACGGTTCTACGAGGTCCCTTTACTGCAATAAAAGAGACCTTCTCTTTTAGTAACAGTCTTAATTTAATCCTACACCCACAACTAGGTGAAGACGTCGGTCGTTTATCAATGCAATGAGGCGTTACTGATGCAACTATTTATTTATTTATTTATTTATTTATTTATTTAACACTTCAAGCACTTAGTACAGAGGCGGACTTAATGCCATAGGCATTTTCTACCAGTCAACCTTTGGGTGATGCAGAGACAAACACTAACTATACACACTACTACTAACTATACACTACTACACACTACACACACACTACACTACACTACACTACTATTATACTAACTATTCTTTAATCTTCTTACAGTAGGCTTTACCTGAATTTCTTATAATCGATTTGGTTCACTGATTCACCGCAAGTGCTAACTGTACGACAAATGACAACTCTTATGTAACGGTACAATGCGTGGGTGGCCCATCCTCAATCCTTATTGATATAATCCACAAATATACTAATTTATAAGAAAATGTAGCCTTAATAAATTCTAAATCCAAACCCAGAGTACGAACGTGTCGATATTTCAGAGTAGATAAAACTAATGATATTTGTAAGGCACGACGGCTCTGCAGTTGTGTTTACTTTACATACAAAATAAGCAATTACGTTCTTATTCAATTAGAAATGTGTAGTATTGGTATTGTATACTCGTCCAATGTGCAGTCGCTTCCTCTCTATTTATTTTATTCACGTTCAATAGCTAAAAGTATTTGATTATCAAAGTAACTTTCGCCTTCTACACACGTTTACATACAGAATCGATAATGATGCGGAACAATAAGCTATTATTGTTATTTTCAAAACATACGCTTACGGTACGGGCTTTTACCTGAGACCGTATCTTTTTTTATCATTGTCATGGCCCTGTAGATGTCAAATTGTCAACCTAAGTTCACATTGTGAAACGCAGCTTCTCGGGCTGATGGTTAGCTAGGCTGTCTATCACCAGTGTCACCTAGTTTCTCTATGTTAATTGCTGCATCTGCCTCGTCGAATTCACTCTCGATTTTATCTGGCGCCATCTTCCTATTTTCTTTGTCGCCGTCATAATTATGTCCTCCTTTCGAGTTAAGCTTAGCCTATTTGAAAGTTGGAAAGACGTGTTTGAAGATCGAAGTTCAAATGCCTGCAAAACTGGTTAAAATGCAGATTTCTGTAAGAATCGCTTGACTCATGCAGTCATGTTGCTTACTTTTCTGTTCAAAACCGCCACACGTAGCAGGAAGATTTCCTTAATATAGGTACGTAGGCACCATAAATAGGAAAAGGGCATAAGTAGGTTCCTACACAATTTATGAGCCCACATGAGTTATCATAATTTTCTGCCCTTATTCCAATATATTTGTGGTCGGCGCATCATGTCTTTTTCTTCCCTCATCTATTACTTGTAATCTCAACAGTCACCTCATTTTTAGCCATGTGTGCCTACATGAGTAGGGTGTATGAGTATGAATTGGAAGAATTGTGGGGTCATTAGATGCGGATCTTACACAAGGCGCATACGCATCTTCTGATCCAATTTCACTACCTTATAAGTATTGCAATATGTTCCAAAGTACAAAGTATGTAGTTATGTATGCCATACTGAAATTGCTACAATAACAGTCGAAATACCCAATTTTATTGTCAGTGAAAGTATATTGCGGTCAACTCATTTCAGATGAGTCACTCTTTATAATATGCACCTTTACCTTTCCAAATCCCGTCACGTTTATAACATCAATAAACCTAAATACTCTCTCATAATAATTTTAATGGTGATACCTGCTTATTACTGTAAAATTGTTATTATAGGTTTATGTCCTTCGCGTAGGCGATGAAAACGGTAAACAACTATTGTGTAATAATAATCTTTGATATTAATTAGCAATTACGACGCTGATTATCATTAATTACATAACACTTTACAAACAAACTAAACAGAGGAAAGCTTTCTCTAAGTCGGGATCGGCATATACAGGGTATGGCATAAATAGTGGTCCAACATTAAAGGGTCCAAACATCATCTATATACCATTATAAAACATATTGTGAACTTAGATGTTGCGTATAAATAGGTCGTAATGCAATATTGGCACTTGTGGTAAATTGGCACAATATTGGCGCATGTGATGCGGAGAAATGAAGAATATTATGTCGTGACAAAAGTTATAAGTACGAATATTGGTGGTATAAAGGAGTAGAGAAATACCAAACAAACGATAGATATATTTTGTGATTCAGGGTTTCTTCTAGGGATGGAAAAAGGGTGTCTTCTAGGGATGCGTGGAAGTTCTTTCAACATGCGTCGCTAACCCCAAATACATTAGGAAGATATTGATGTGAACGCGAACTACAGCTAAAATATAATATGATAAATAATTGTTGTTCCTAGCCTGTAGCTAAAACTGCAAGTACAGACGCCAGCACATAAAGCTACAACAATCTGTCAAATTTCTAAGGTATTAGGTTCAAGATTGATTGGGAAAATTTGACAGTTTCGGGTAGTTGATGTGCTGGCGACTGTACAAAAGAACATGAGGATTTAGCTGGAGACGATTTAGTACCCACTCATATTATAAAGAGCTTAAGTTTGTGAGGTTGTAGGGGTATTCTCTGGATCTACTGAACCGATTTTGAAAATTCATCCACTAGAAAGCTAAATTATCCCCGAGTGTTATAGGCTATATTTACAACGTGCCCGTGGGATAATTTCCAACCAAAAAACGAGCGAAGTCGCGGGCCACAGCTAGTTGTAAAATAATAAACCAAGAATATCCAACAGCAAATTCCGTAACCCCCTTTCAGTCTATGGTCTAGCTAGACTTATAATTTTATTAACGACTTATTGATCTCACCTATCCTATCCATAAACAAATTAATCGACTAGATCTTACTAATTAGGTATCTTCTAAAGCTACACAAGTACCTACGCAGTGATTGTGCATAACTTTACATTCACTTGCAGTTTCGATTTATTTTAATAGATTCTAGTGATCGCAGACGCTACTGCAGCTGAGGCTGAGCTCCTGCCTGGGTTCGATTCCCACTATTTCTGTCATCAATCAGGTACCTGTATGCGTTCCCGGTCGATGGCAAAAGTTTCGCCCCTAATTGACGAAATGTGGGTCTATACCTTACCTATAGCTACACCACTGTCTAACGCTTCGCGGATTAATAGTTTTGATATTAAGTTTATTGCTGAGCATGAGGTCCTGGGTACGATCCCCGGGTCGGGCAGTGTTATTGGGTTTTCCATCTGAAATTTCTCAGTATCTAGCAGCCACGGAGTCTGGACTTGTGACCGGTTGATGGCAATAGATCGCCCCCTATTTCAAGGGACTTAACATAACTGGTGAAATGTTGGTGTACTAATAGGTGTACCTGCCTAACCCTTCGGGCAATACATGCGTGATGATGTTATGTTATAAAAATAAATACAAAATTAACAGCTTGCACGTCGTGACCGCGACAAGCAGGTTACCACTCAGCATTATGCTGTGCTATGCCGCCCACAGCACAGCGCTGGTTTTCAGTGGTCACCCGTGAAAAAAACGTACGGAAGCCAAGACAGCATAAATATTGAACTACATTAAATAAGATAAAACAAACAGTACCTACTTGGATTATAATATAAAGAAATATAGGAAATATAATAAACACTAAAAGATAATAAGTATGTGCGCAGGCTAAACAAAACAAACATTAATACAGAGAAAAGGGTTTTTTTTTTTTTGTCTCGCTCCCACCCCGCATTCGCAGCGCGCCGCCGAACATACGACTTCATCACAGACGCGTAGCTACGCATAACTCCTCTGCGCCTGTTTGCGCGATTACATTTCAGACGTTTACTGTCACTGAGGAACCTATCAATCTATTTGAACTGCTCAGCCTATCATAGGCTGCATTGCATCAGACTATTTAAGTCTATAATCTGTTGCAAATGGGAAGCTAATACCAAGTATCAAGTCGTGTAAAAGCAAAACGTTAGACCAAGATGTATTCCAGGGTTGCGGGACGGTTCGAAAGAGATACCGCGGCCCTGAAACACAAAGGGCAAAGGAAGGAACATGGATGGGTTTTAGTCAGTAAAAGTCTGACACTCCCTCCTGGTCAGCCCAGAGCGGGAGGGGTTATTTGATGAATTCCCATCCGAAAAAAAAAAAAAAAAACGTTACCCTGTATTGAACCAGGTACCTTCATGCTTCAACCCTGACAGGTTAAGAGGGAAGCGCCAGGGTTATCAACAGCCTACAGCAGTCCACTGCTGGACATAGGCCTCCTCAATCGCACGCCACTCAACTCGATTCTCAGCAATTCTCATCCAGTTGCTACCAGCCAGCCTGCCAAAGATCGTCACTCCACCGAGCCAAAGTTTCTAAGTTTTTTGCCATTTTCAAGTCAGTGTCAAGTTGTGTGGTGATTATAATATGATTCGCGACCTGAATTTCGCGGATTACCCTGGCATTCCTTCCACCTTAAAAGTACCAAGGATTCGCCAACACATGAAATCTTCTTTCTCTCTCTCTGTACTCGCATATTTATGTCATTCACTCCTGTTTCAAACATCATCATCATCGTCTCCTACCTCTGTCGGCCTGTCTCCGTCATGTCGATGCAACACGTTTTTTTCTTCCATGCTTCCCTGTCAACCGTCACATTATCATTTACTCCTTTCTCTGTCCTAACATCCTCATACAATATATCATTTTTTTCTCTTGCTTTCCTCTCTCTCTCCATCCCCACATCGATATTCATATTAATCCCGTTTAAATATGATGCTCTGTGTTCATCACTCTTTTTGTCACATGTGACTCCTGTTTCATTAATGACATATCATCTCTAAAATATTTGCAATCGTCTTTTATCCGTGCTCTGCATTCCGATTCGTACAAAACGATACAACTCGCTTAATTTCCGAAGTACTACGTCCCGCGCCTGTATTGAATCGAAAATGATGCTAGAATAAATTCCTACCTTCACCTGTAATAGGTACCTGATGGTCTCTATTTTTATCACAATCTGAAGTTGGTAGGTACCTTGTCAACTTCTGCTATAGGACTTAAATGACTGTGGGTGCACAAAAAATCTTAAACGGTTCTGAGTCTCATAATATAGTAAGTATTATCTTATCAAGCTAATTAAAGTGCTCTTCACACCATTTTGTCTCAATTTATAGCCCACAATAGCGTAATCATCGTTCAGTCGTTTTTGTTGGTGTTTTTTGCAGACTCAATTTAAATATCGATATCTTATGAATAGGTATCATTACATGTGAATTATTGGCTACTTAATTACCATTCTGCTATAATTACACATACACTGACATACGTGGAATGGTAGGAGTTAGTTATGAGTTTTATTTGGGTTCCGTGGCCGTAATATAGCCATTAACGTTGACCTTGGTAAGATGTGATGGGCGCCTTTTCTCAAGGGCGGATATGATAATATCTCGATCATAAATTATGTTATAAGAACCCGTGTTTCACTTTCAGTAACAAGGCACATAATTATCTAATTAGTCTATGTATATAGTGGTTTCTAAGTTACAGGCTATCCCGTAAAATTATTTTTAGAAGTGCAAATGAATATGATTGACATGCAGTTACTTTGCTTTTATTTTTATACGAAATAATCACATTCATTTCTGAATTCATGAAGTGTATTTCATTGATACTCTATCGTATCAGGGAGTGGGGTATCCAAGAATGCGCCAGCACCTCCATTTGCCTGTAGACTCCTAAAGTGTCAACAGGGTCAGCGCACAGGGCTTGCCGAGCAGGTTATATCTACAGATATCAAAGATGGCTAGAAGAGCTTAAATAAGTATTCTATGTTTAATGAACGTAAAGATCCTGAGACTTTTATTTTTGTATATTTTATAAGAGTTTGCCATAATTCCCAAAAAAGGCTTGGATGAGCCTTTTTTGAGAATTATGGCGTAGTAGATAAGCAAAACAGGTATGTAGGTATATTATTTTATATTTAAATAGCGGAAGGTTAGGTTAACTTACTTATAGACAGCCTCTAAGCAGTGGGCAATGGTTTTTATTGCTACAGCATGACAGTTGTTAGACGTGACTGATAGAATAGATCCGGAACAACCATTTTGGAAGTTGTGTGCATCAGAATACAGTCCATGGAAGAGAAAAGTTATGGCAGTGCCTAAATATTATGTGGATTTGAATTTAATTCAAAGAAAATCTTGATTTGGGTGAATTTTTATAAAATTAAAAATTTATAAATAGCTATAGGAGAAGTAGACAATTAAATGTGAGGCTGTCCGCAAATAAATTAGGAAAAGTGCAAGAAGGCCAGATTTAAATGGCTAGACGCCTCGTCTTGCCGCCTAGATCTGGCCGAAACTCTTGCTAGATCCTTAGCCACACCAGACCAGATCAGCATGGTTTTGGACTTTTGGCCTGTTTTGGCCATGTTTAGCTGCTCTGGTGCTTATGAAAGAGCAATATTTAATTGTATTTATTATATTTGTAAGTAATCACGTTCTCAAAAAGGGCTGTAACGATTTCGATGAAAGTTGCAATATATTTATTTACGGAACCGAAAAATCGATCTAACTGGTCTCATATCTGGGAAAATTCGTTTTCTCTATTTTCACGAGAGAACAGCTCGGTCGCCCAGATACTGATTTTCTAATAGTTCATTCTCATAGTGGCGCTGGTGCTTAAAATAAATTGTTTACCTGAATTCTTGGAAACAATAGAATTTAAATCAAACATTTTATCACCAAACTTACTTAGACTTATTGCGTAATTGACTAATGGGTAGTTACAAAATAAGAAGATAATAATTATATATATTCAATTTACTAAACAGTCGCCATTAAAACTGTCTGTAGACCGGCGGCGGCGGTGGTCTGTGATTGTCGGTGATCAATTGTTGATATGAGGGAAGCCATATCTTTTGAATCTTAATCTATGCGTTAGCTGTTCAAAAGCAATTTGCGGTAACACTCTCTAATTCTCTAAGAGCCCTTCTATGGGCAAATGAGACGGTACAGCGACAGCAACTTGGAATTGTTTATATTATGTATCCTATTTAAAATACGTCTACAGAGTAACTTGTTATAGAGTAAATAGCTTAAAGAATAAAAATAAAAAAAAGACAGACGTACGCTTCTAAAGTTAAAGTTTCGTGCCTTTTCTATTGTCAATTACTAAAATTACATCACGTACGTAAATGGACTCAAAATAGACAACCGCTCAAGCCATCTATCAATCGATGACCCTAGAATCAAATCAACTGCTATAAAGTTAAAAATTCTAAATCTGGTAGACCACAAGGTAATCGTGTGGACCGCCCGGCACAGACAGTTGTATATGATATTCCATTAAGCTGTGTCGATGCATAAGTTATGTCATTGCTGTTTTGCTGTATTTTGTAATGTATATCTACTCCAGTACGCAAAGTGATGAAGGCATTCTGTAGGCACCTAGATAGATAGCCGGAAGATCAGGGCCGATTCGTCTCAGACGTAACCACTTCGCTTCGGGCCCTATTGGTTACGTTATCTAAGCTGAACTTTGTATGCAAATAAAACTTCTACTGACGGGATAAAAAGTTCCTATGCTGTTTGTTGGAGGCATAAATCATTATAATAGCAGTAGTTCATCATCATCTATGTAGCCTTTTCTCAAGTTGGGTCGGCTTGATGCAGCTGTATTTTACATCGAGCGACAGCCTATGTGACCGCCAGAACCCAGTTGCTGGATAGTACGATATCATTTTGTTCTTTACTTATATCTCTTAATATATCAAGTTCTGGTTTTAAGCAGGGCCATTAAAAGAGTAATCTATTTACGAATACATAATTATGTACATAGGTAGGTCTACCTTTTGAACAATCTTCAAAATACTATATCGGCACCACTCTTTATGACGACACTATAAGATTATTCTTACCCAATTTCACGCCGCCAAAATTAGCAGTGGGTATGGCTTTGAGATCTAATTTTCACACTCTGCTTTATTAGGTAAACGTAGACAGTATCGTTTTAGACAGGGTCATCTTTATAACTTGCTCCTAAATGGTCTCGTTGCAGATTTGAATGCCAGCCACCAATTCACATTCTCCTATAAGATGTAGGTTATTGATTTTAAGCAGAATTCTGAACATCTGGCCCCAGTTATTGGCATGCTTGTTAGTACTGATTGTAGATACAAATAGTAATAAGTTAGTTATGTGTAACAATGTTAGTTTAAAGCTTGCAACATTGCGAATACACATGCAGTGCTGGCCCTTCCCTGCCGGAAGAATTGTAACAACTTAATATGCGTTAGCCGCTTACCAGCAGCTTGCATGAATTGTAAGAGTGTTGTGATGAGCAAATAGGAATATATTCTTGTGTATTGCCTTATTAGTCTGAGTCTCTTCCTTACTATGCCTTATGAGTCGGCCTACTAAACTATTGCTAGTAGCTACAGATTGTCAGATTCATCATGCAAGAGAAAAAGAAAAGAGCTAACGACAAGGGAAAGCATCTCCGTGTCCCTCATAGTGAGCTAACGCAAATACTTTTGCGGTTTTTTCAGAACTTTTGATGATGATGGATGAAGGTAATTCTCACGACTGTTCTTTACTGTCAAAATTTTCGAACTTGAGAAATAAAAGAGGCTGATGTTCGATTGGTGACTATGAACATTAGTGTTTAAATACAAACAAGATGCTTTGATCTTCGATAAATGTAGTTCGATCTACAAAAAAGGTGACTCAGTGTACGCGTGGGCTTCCATTGTTTGCTTTACATATTAGATATTTACACAGCCTTGGTGTAAATCAAGCAAATACTGAACTTTACACAACTTTAGTAAATGACCGCCAAAAGATGACTCATCTTTTCCATTTACTTTTACGATGGGACATAAAAGTACGGAGCGGAATTCTTCGTGTTCCTTTCATTTGCAAATGTGTTAAAAAATTCAAATACACACATCAAAAGTGTCTAGGGATCAAGCATTTTTATGTGGATTTCTTGAGATTGAGATGTGGCTTTGTAATAAATTTATGATTTTATAAATTTATATGGATCCTTTTTGGTGCATTTCATAATTTGAATCAGGAACTGTGAATCAAATTCGAGTAAAAGATGAAAATCAGCTGTCAATATTTTCCCTATAAAAACATACAACGCATTGAAGACATTATTAGTGCTACTGTTTCCCTACTACTGATTAAAACCAACGTTATTATGGAGCGGCGACGTCATTTAAGCAGGGAAGAAATGCTCAGAGCCGTGGGAATGATAGAAGCTGGTTCCCGGCAACGTACTGTGGCTTTAGCTCTGAATACAAGTCAGAGTGTTATCAGTCGACTTTGGACACGTTACCGAAGCACTGGTACCGTGGCTGAGCGCCATGGAGGACGGTATCGCTGCACCACACGGAGACAAGACCGATACATTCAAATCTTAACTCGAAGAGCTCCAACAATAACCGCCATGATGTTAGCCGTGAGGCTTCATCACTCTTCAGGGAACTTAATTAGCGACCAAACAGTCAGAAACCGCTTGCATGAAGTGAACCTTCATTCCCGAAGACCGCTACGGGTACCACCTATAGCAATGCACAATCGTAGGATACGATATCAATGGGCTCTTGAACACAGAAATTGGGCAGAAGAACAATGGCGTTTCGTGCGCTTTTCTGATGAGTCTCGTTTTGGTATGAGACCGGATACAAGACGTATACGACACTGGAGAACCCCTGGACGCCAACAGCGATTAAAATCCTGCCAGGAAGTCCATCCTTATAGTGGTGGAACCATCATGGTATGGGCGGGTATTTGGATCGGCGGAAGAACTGAGTTGATTTGGATCAGAGGCAACCTCAACGCTCAAATTTATGCTGAGACGATTGTATCAGACGTCATCGTTCCTCTACAAGTGCAAATCGGTCCCTTATTTCAGTTAATGCATGATAATGCACGACCGCACACCGCAAGAGTTGTAAGACAGACTCTCGCCGCAGCTAACATCAATGTCCTGCCCTGGCCTGCTCAGTCGCCAGACTTGAATCCGATTGAGCATGCATGGGATATGCTACAGAGAAGAGCTCTGCCGAATATGGAGGGTATCCAGTCGCAAGAAGACCTTTTTTTGTTGTTGCAACGAACATGGGCGGCCATTCCACAGCGTGATTTGGATGAACTCATTTTGAGTATGCCAAACCGATGTTCTTGTGTTGTTAGTGTTCGCGGTAGAAACACGGATTATTAATTGTTTAAGTTACCCAATAAAATTTTAAAGAAAACTGTTATTTCAGTCTTTTTTTCGAACTTTTGTGTTAGTGGTTCAAATGTCAAAAATCCCTTTATTAGGAAAATGGCAAATTTCTTTATTAATGCAAAGGTGACTTGGTTTATCGTTACTGTGACAAACGAAAACACTTTATTTGATGAATCCTTAAAGAAAATTTTAATTAATATCAATCAGGAGAAAAGTTATTGCAAAAATATATGTTGATCCCTAGACACTTTTGATGTGTGTATTTTAAAGTTGGACTTATTTATGGCTTCGGTAATTCGTCTGTAGGGAGGTAGGGCGCTACATAAGACGCTTAAGTGTCTCCAGGATTTTGATACTCCCTTTTTGAACTTTTTTTCTTGTTATACACCATTTGCCAGCTACTCCTGATAGATTTATACTTAGAAGAGGAAAACAGGTTTGTGTGTGATTGGAGCAGCAGATCTATAAAAAGATCAATTGGACTTGAAGGACTGGATTACCTATATGAAAGATGATGGCAAGGGAGTGAAAGTAAACACTGGTGAAGCTATCGACTAAAATCTAGTGAAGAAAAGGATAAAGCTCAGCCAACATTAAAAAAAAAAAGAAAAAGGGAGAGATGAATAATTATGTTCGGTTTTGGTGTAGAATGTAGATACCTATTTGCAGCAGGTGATTCTTCCCGTGACAATTTTCTTGTAGGAAACTATCACTTACATAAAGAAAGATTGAGATAGTA
This sequence comes from Eugnorisma glareosa, assembly GCA_947578425.1. Taxonomy (NCBI): domain Eukaryota; kingdom Metazoa; phylum Arthropoda; class Insecta; order Lepidoptera; family Noctuidae; genus Eugnorisma; species Eugnorisma glareosa. The sequence continues at coordinate 13,833,198 of OX387970.1, read as the reverse complement.
CAAAGAAAGAAATAACCAATGAAATTCCCACGTACAACAATGTCACCTAAACTACAAAGTTTAAAGTCCTTGACGAGCCAAGTGATGCAGTTTCGTGACCATTCTTGAGCCGACAACTGTTATAAGAGCTCGTGACAAATTCTTGATGCTTGCTCCACTTCAGTGTTGATATATTGGGGGCTTTTCCCTTTTTTGGGGAAAAATCTTTCTTGGGGAGGTTTGGGTAAAATAAAGAAGGGACAGCAGATGAAACCCACTAATAAAATATACATAGCAACAATGTAATTCTGTGTGATATATTTTTAATGAAAACGAACTGTCGGTAGTTTTGAATATAAAAGGGTGTAAAAACACCGTTAACAAAGCCGAGAGGCACTTGTTTTTCCCGTCATTGCGACTTCTTTTTTTGTTCTGGACCTGTATTTCTATGTTCTGGACCATACCCCTCAAACCATCTAGTTACGGAGATACGGCCAAAGTTCCAACTAATTCACACGTTTTTTAGTACAGTTTTAAATGTTATAACTTTGCTTTCGATGTCTCAATGACCCCTGTACTATCCAATGCCTATAATATCTGTGCCAATGCATCCATCAGCGCAACGTTTTGAGTGCGATACACTGCTTGATTTTTAACATAGAAAAAAAAACCATTTCTCTGCAAAATTTTTTGGGTAGTATTACTTAGTTTAAAGCTTGATAATGCTAAATTAAGTTTAAAGCTTCGTGAAGGGTCTGTTTACACCCCGTTTATCAACCATCACGATTCAATTTCATTGACCATTATGGATAGATATGTAGGTACATAGTTTTCATATCATATCTTTCCGTTTGTTTTACTTCCTGTTTAAAAAAAAATGATTTTATGGAAATTCTGAAACTTGATCTAGCAACCCTGCTCCACTTCGACACTTCGTACAACTAAGCAGAATAATACAGGGATGGGATAATAGTTTATTAGCTCCACAGCGGAATTTTGTAATCTTTAACGATTCTAAATAGACCGCCGCCGAATCGATAATTAGAAGTTTAGAACTCGCTTTGTTAAGAGTCACGTTTAAAATGTATCTTCAAGAGCTACCTTTGACAACTGATCGATTGATTGTTCGTTCGAGCGTAGCGAATGCTTCAGTATAGTAGGTACACTACCGATTAGTTATACAGGCTGTTGTTTTTAAAATAAATATAGTGTTAACAGATATTATGACTGTTGTTCACGATGTATCAATGCCAACTCCACTATTCAACATTTTGTAACTAGATTCATACATGGAGTAAAATATTAGTTTCCAAATTTGTAAAACTTATAAAGTTATGGATGTTTTATGGTCCATATCCATCACTGAAACTAAAGGTCATGTTCCTAGTTCTTGCTTTTTCACCTTTATTTTCTTCTCTGCTCATATCAGCATCAGGGTCTGGTTCCTTAATATGTCCACTGTCTACATTTACTTTATCTCTCATGAAGTCATGAGCCACCTTAAGTCAAAACATTATGTCATCCATCATAAGATTATACATAATATATCTACAATTTCCAGGTCTAGGTCAACTAATTAGTAGTGTACATTGTACAAACACAAGAACAGCTTGGTTGTGGACACTTTTCAGAGCATTCAGAGCCATTCCTTTTTTTACAAACTGTGTTGTCTTTTGTGCTTACCACGAACCATCTTTAAAGTTTTTTCTTTTTCTAATTTGTAATTAAGTCTTCTATTGTAATTACTAAAGTATATGATCAAGTACCAACCCAAAACAAATTCAATCTCTTATTCGTAACATCAAAATCCGTGTAAGTGAGTAGATACGGATGTATTGTCGATTTGCTTTGTCTTCTGCATCTAACGATGATGGTTCACCTTGGTCTAATGTTCGAAGTATGTTCGAATCATATGACTCCATTAGAGGATTAGTCTCGATCCTCGACAGATCTATTTGTTATCATGTAAGGTCACGGCCTATAATAAACAGTTTCATCATCACAGACGCCATTGAAAACTATTGTGCTGTTAAAATTAGAACATTTGTCTGCAAAAACGGTTAGTGTCGGATTTATTCGTCACGACTTTGACGAGACAGGGCATTGCACTTTGTAACTTATTTTTAGCTAACTTTAATCTAGATCTAGATTAAATCCCACTGTGTGGAGGTGTTCACTTGTCACGTATTCCATGAGGTTTTCATGGAAAAGTCGTAGTACGTCGAGTATATGATGAGTTTTTGCGAAACTAGTTGATTAAAGTTCTTTGTGTGGACTGAGTGACCAGTGTTTCTTCTCGTTTTTGGTCATCTTCATCAGGTATTTTCAGCAAATTGCTCGTTCCTCTTCGCTCGGTCTCTCTCTTGTAGAGAAGAATTGACAAAAAACTCCAACGTGGATAATGAGTGAAAGCGAGTGAAAGACGTCCTGAAAAAGCATGATTTGTCGAGATTTGCTGTCCGCTTCTAGATTATCTTAATTGGACACAACCGGCTAACGATGGGGAAAAAACATCGTGAGGTGAGGAAATAGACCTAACCGTTGCAACTGTGGTGATCCATGCCCTATTATTGGGCGACTGTTCTTATAATCATTTCTTCAGCCAACCGCAATAATCTGTAATACTTGTTGTTGAGAGTTTGAGAGACCCCATACTTATCCATTTTAGTAAATCACCAAACAATAATGAGTTGACTGGTTAATAGGTACAATATTATTTAGTTTTAGCTAACTTTTACGCAAGACGACAAATGGAAAGGTAAGTATGTAAGAGGTACCTACTCAAATATTAATTGTCATCTAGGATCGGGAAGTGTTTAGTTGCCTATTCAAGTGCATTATTATAATGACGTTCGTCGAACAAATGCTCAGCAGGGCTATTACGTATCTCTGTTGACGGTTCATAGTGATCATCACTTGGCGAGTTTTTAGATACAATGACCGATCTTGTTGGTTTCAACTGACGCTACCCATGCAGAACGGTCATTGTATATCAAAACTCGCCAAGTGATCACTATGAACTCTCAACAGAGATACGTAACAGCCCTGCAGGAGCACTCTAGGTAGCTACCTGCATAGGTACCTAACTTCTAAAAAAAGGAGGAGGTTATGTATTCCACCAGCATCAGATTTTTCGCAAAAAAGACAATGAAACAAACAAAGTCACCGACTTCGGAAAATAAAGTTGTACCTACATATTTTAGACCTTTTTAGTGTTTTTATTGGAAGCTGGTTTTTTCTTTTTTCATCGCTCGGTATGGCGCTGAAGGTCCAATAGCATGCTTTTAGGCATTAATTTAAGTGTTGTCTAAAATTCTTACGATTTTATCAGCTCGACAATCAACAGCTATTAACGACAAATAAATATTTTGTTGTACTATATTTCTATAAACTTGGCAAACAACTTTGAAGCGTCAGAAAGGTACTTATCGAAAATGCCGTTGTTTTTAATACATTAGGCTCACCACAATTTCTTTATTTTATCTCAAACAATAACAGCGGAACTAGAAACTTAATTCACCTTTTTATAAAAAGGTAAATTGCTCCTTACCAGTTCTTTTGTCGCACCGTGTCATCGTACCTATTTGGTTAGGGATCCGTAGCTTGAACTTAATAACCAGGGCAACCAAGCTGTGTGGCATGTGGTTTATGGTGGGTTCCTATGATCACTCCGGTAAGACTTAGAGCAATAGTTAGGTATTGTTCAGGAACAGGTATATTATTTTCTTTATTTTCAGATGACATTCATCTGATTTGAAATGAAAGATGTTCAGCGACGTCAGCTAATCTACGTGATGCTTTAAACATTATGCAAGTGTCAAATGCTTAAGCACGCAATGCCGTAGACCGAAAGCATGACCACTTAAGTATTGTAAAAAATATAGGTAATTCCTATCAATTCCTATGACTCCCCAAAAACTTTAAAATACTTTAGAGAGATTTCAGAAGAAATTTCATTGAAAATCTGTGATTCTATGTCTTAATGAGGCAATATAAGGGGAAATGACCTAATTGCCAAGTTTGAAACGTTTTACCGCACTTACCAGTTGGTTATTGCAACTAGATTACAATGCTGTTCGCTTTGCCCCGTAGGTCTGTAATGATTATGTTTAGATATTTTTAATCAACCCGTAGGAAGCCCGAGGTCAATATCCCCACTTCTAAAAACACAAGACACCATAAGCAGGTCCTTAAACCAGATGAAATGTTCGCTCGTCTCCGTTTCGCCACCGCCAGCACTCCGGCGCAGGTCCAATTCAAACGACAGTCATTGTGATGCAACCGCGCCAGCGTGAGAGCACGCCGCCGCACATCTAAATGGACCGGCGGTAATCTAAATATTAGTCTAAGTGTACCATTGTTGGCATGTAGCTCATCAAGCTCTGAACCGTATATTAATGCATAGTGTGCAGCGCACAGAGTCTATTAAAACATTGTTGGATGATGACTAGGAATTTTCTTTGTAGTGAGCGGATCTGGTGGCTGTGTCATCATTGGCTCTACTGATTTTATTTTATGAATTTTAAGTTAGAGTTGTGAACCAGGGCGGTCTTAAACCACGTTAGGTTGACGATATCGCCAAAGTCGCGGGAAACACCTGGATAAGGGACGCACAAAACCGGGAAATGTGGGAGAAAAGGGTGGAGGCCTATACCCAGCAGTGGGTGATTCCGAGCTGATATGATGTAAAAAGATATGAGTTGACGCGTACGCTATTAATAGTTCTGTTTGTCACCCATAGATATCCGAAATCAGAAGGATCCGAACCCCACCTCTAAACTGTTATTTCCGAAATTAGTCAACAATCAAATTCAATGATGCAGTCTGACATCGAAATTCTCGCGTCATCAGTGTTAGCTGGTACAGGCTACATTCTGCAGCAGCTGCTAGATATGATAGCGAGGATGCTTGCATGCCTGTAGGTATATTTAGTACTTAGATGCTTCGTTGACATGCAGGCTGACCAATGATCATTATTCACGTGAGCATTACAAATCATTATGTAAACATATTATCATACAAAAACCATCTTTCACCGAGGCGCACATAGTAATCGATCGTCCTATACTTACTCACCCATCAAGAGTATCAAGTTATAAAGAACTGTATTAAGTCATTCCATAACACTCATGATGGATGTCGTAATCATCACGAGGTTTCTATGGAATGATTATAATACCACGGGCACGTAATCCTCTTAAAATATTTAATCATGTTCCTAAATCAAAGCACTTGAAACTCACTTGAACTTGAGTCGACATCATGATTCAACCATATTTTTTTATTAAATTAATTATTGAAGTATTTACATAGAGCCCGTGTTATAAAGTTAGTTAAATTTAAATTGGAAGACCTCTAAAACAAGACCAACCTCTGATGTAAACATCAAGCAAATCCTTCCGTGTGGTCTCTCGGGACTGAGTAACTTATGTTCTACGTGTTCTTGAAATTCGCAAAAAAATTGAACTTTTTGTAGGAAATGACGTGAGTTGGCGTTTAGTCTTGAGGTGCAAACTGTACTTTTCACTTTGAGTGCGAAAAAATTGACAATTTAGTACAAAAACATTTAATAAATAATGATATTCTTCCAGTCCATAAAACCTTCGTAAGTTTTTAGGTAAATCTTCCCCGATTTTGGCGGAAAAAGATTATCTATTATGTCTTTTGCTCTTTGCTCGACGACGTCAAACTCTTCACTGTCAAGACGTGTCACTGGACATTCTTAATTTTATTTAAAACCGGAGAAATTTCCACTCAAAAAATTCTGAAATTTTCGCGGTTATTTTTTCTTCTAAACCAATCACAGATTAACAATTTAACATGGCGCCACCTTCCTTGCGGAAAAACCATGGAACTAAAACTCTTAACATTTTCGCAACGAAGATGGTCCACACTCAATAGTTTATTTACTGGCTGTTTGAGTTTGTCTATGTCACATGAAGGAAATTAAAAAACTAATTACTTTTTACTCCATATAGACTAAAGTGGTTACTTTAGTCCCGGTTCATAGGGCTATAATGGCGTACTTTTAGAGCATGAGAAGTGAAAAAGATGTTCAGTTTCATGGTCTGACACCACAGGAGACGTTTTACACACTAATTCCCGCAATCACACAACCAATTTTAATGTAATTTTATTTTGTAGTTGTGTGTGCTTGGTTCCAGCTTGAAAGATAGGATAATTTTTTTTTAGATATATATAGGTGGCGCCGCGCCGCGCCGTAAGAAGCAGGGGCGGGTCGCTAGTAATTTTTATTAAATTCTGTATTTAATAATTATTACTAATAAGTAGATAGGTCACAGGATCAGTATCACATGAACGTTCTTCACGAGCTTCTCCGCGTGATTAATTGATCCTATAAGACCCATTCATAGGGCTATATAGGATCACAAAATAACCACTTTAAAAATTTTGTTTCATTTTTAAAAAGGTTGTGTTTAGAATCAGAAATACAAAGGTACCTAATTGTAGAAACCTTGGTAACACAGGTTCAAGGGCTTCAAATTACAAGACATTAGAATTAAAACGGTGTCACTTTAATCCACCTTGAAACAAAACTATTAAAGGCATTATTGATCATGAATGAAATATGGCGTGACCACACGCGAATTCGACATTAGCCGGGTAGATATTTAACTCTAACTTTAAAGAAACATAGAAGGTGTAAGCAATGTATTTAAACGCACCTAGGTACCTTCCTATGGCTATCATGAAGTGATGTCCTACAAGGAGGCATTTAATTATATTATTATCGGAGCTTAATTGGCTTTTAATCAGGTTCCAGTACCCGGCCTGGTTGGCCTTCTATGTAATTATTTATCTGTGCTCATAAACCATTTTGAGTAGGACATAGATGTGCTGGTTATACATCTATATACCTACCTAAAATGAATATCCGTAGAGATATTTGTTCAGTTATGGTTAGGTATTTAAGAAGAATATAGGTAGGTATAGTGTAGGTACTAAAGGTACCTAATAAAGCTGGACGATTATGGCGACAGGCGACTTACAGAACATAAATTTTCTGCCAAAATACCATGAAAATAACCTTTCCTTAATCATGCATAACCGCGTAATGAAACATCAATAAGTACCCAAAACTTTCCATGTCGTCACCGTGGTATTGGTCGACGCAAACAGAATAATTTATCTACCCTAGACACATAGGTAAAAGCTGGGTAAAAGGCAACAATGCCAATATCAAATACCTAAGTACTGTTCTGTTGCATTATTATTAGGGATGCAACGATACCGATGCCGATTATCGTAAACCGGAGGTTATCGTAATTTTTGACGATCATCGGTATCGTAAAAATTATTACGATTAATAACGATTCTTAAAATTAGATTTGATGTAATTTTTAGGGTTCCGTACCTCAATCGGCAAAACGGAACCCTTATAGGATCACTTTGATGTCTGTCTGTATATCAAGACCCTTTTTGTCGGGAATGCGTGGCGATATCAAGCTGAAATTAATACCAAATACTTAAGTCTGCTACCCCTTTGAACAATGAAAAAATCAAACTTGTAAGTCAACGCGATCAAAAGATATGACGGTTTATGTCACATATTATGCGATTTCACAAGGGAATCAAAACCTACAGGGTATTTTCCTTTGACCTAGAATCAAGAAATTTGGCAAAAAAGCAAGGCCTTACAGCACAAATAAGGGAAAAATTCCAAAAAATAAAAAAGTTCAAAATTAAAGAGTGTCTCATACATACTTACACAGTTGACCCCAATTAGGATATTCTTTTTTTAAATAATTGTTCGGAACCCTTCGTGCGCGAGTCCGACTCGCACTTGGCCGGTTTGTTTTTTTTTTTGTGATAATTAATGCAAGACAGCATCGATGTTTGCGCTGGTAACACTAATGACAGTCATCTTTCATATTTTGGCATATTTTAGATTCGGAACGATTGTTCTCCACAGCTGGTTTAATCCATACGGATATAAGAAATAGTTTGAAACCAGATAATTATAAAAATAGTAGATTATTAACCAAGGGGATAAAGCAGTGTCTTCTGTCGCGGGTGACGATTTAAATCGCGAGCGTAACGAAGGACTCGAGGTTTACTCCCGAGCGTAGCGAGGGTGTTAAAAACTTAAATCACGAGCGAAGCGAGGGATTTAAGACGAGTCCTGAGTGTAGCGAGGGATTTAAGTTCACCCAAGACTAAGACAGCTTTATCACCGAGGAAAATAGTCTACTTTTCGTACCATTTGCGAAAAAATTAACACAATAATAATATGAGAAAAGCATTTATTAAAAATAATGACAATTAAAAGTAAAAATTAACATTCGAAACATTGGTCCAATTATTGATAGAGAGAGTTACATTTTTGTTTGGTACATTTACTGTTGATGAGTTGATTTGAGTATTTCTCTGTTCTTGCGTCTGAGGAACTTGCGTTTCATTGTAGATAGTATACGTCGGAGATAGTGGTGGTGGTGCATCGTGAGTTACGGACGAAGATAAGATGCCGGAAGTTGATGGTTGTGGCTCTGATGGATTAAGTTTTATATTTTTGTTAATTTGACTGCTTAATATGGTTTTATTCGCCATTGAGCTTTCGATATAACCCTCAGCTACTCTATCAGAGCTCCAACCACCGTGTCTTTTTATTGACGTAATATCCGCCCCTGAATCCGCCAAGAAAGTCGCCGAAGTTCTTCTAAAGTAGTGACCGGTGTAGAGTTCAACATCCTTTGGCATATTGCTAATTTTATTTTTGCCGATGGCTTGTCGAGTACATTTTCCATTCCGACAGTTTATAAAAAATCTATTGTTTTCCATGTTGGTGGGACGTTGGTATTTATGAATGATTTTAGTATATTGTCCTTGTACAATGAATGATCGTTTTTTTTTTGTCTTAGTTTCCTTTACATTAATCAGCAGTAACTCATTGGAATGATTTTCAACGTCCTCCACCTTTAAGTTTACAAGTTCACTTCCGCGGCAAGCACCATTGAGTCCAAAAATTAAGGCCACCTATAACAAAGATAAAAAAACAGGTAAATATATAGAATAATTACCATTACTAAGATATGAAATATTCATAGTTAAATCATGTATACTTACTTTTGTGGCCAGAAAAATTTCGTCAGGAGCTTCATTAAGAAATTTTTCCACATTTTGAGTCGTAAAAATTTTAGACTTCTTTGCGCAATGCCCTTCTGATTTTCTTTTTAAAAAAGCCAGTTATTTCGTGAATCTATTTATTTCAATGCTGTATTGATGCTTATTGTAGCTTTCTGTTTTGAGTATAAGCACCAAAGTGTATTCGGATTCTTTGTCTTGGATAAATAATCAAAATAGACAAGAAGTACTGATTCTAAAATTGATAGACACTTTTCCACGTTGAAAATTCTTTATAAGTTTTTAAATAATTTTCCTTGGATTTTGTTGGAAGCAAATTATTTATAATTGCGGCAGCATTTGCACTGATGGAATCCGACAATTCACTGTCACTGTCGCTTTGATTTAACATCGTAACGTATTTTTAGAACATTAACTTATTTATAAAAATAAATTAAAATAAACTTAACGTTTATGTATTTGAAGAAAACAAAAACGCGGCAAATTCCTAGACTAATATTTTTTTGTCGGAAAAGCAAAGGCATCAAGCTCATAATACGGCCTCGTCGGTTTTTGTAATTTTATTTAATAATCATAGCTGCATAATAAATGCGTATTCCTTTTTCAAAAAGATGTATAATGCTTTATATACAAACTCAATGGTGTAAACACAGATGTAGTTCAGTTTAAGTTTCGGTAAGTATTCCAAATGTAAATCACATTCTGCCCCATTCTCCCCCTAGAGGATGAACAATTTTCTTTCCCTGTTTTTAACAGATTAAAAAGGCTATTGTTATGTTCGCTTTTTCTGGCATAGAATGTCACTTTTTTGAGCAAGTGGTACGAAAAATATGTTTTCTTTTTATGAACTTAAAAGAAATTGATTTGAATTATGAAATTAAGGTGGTAAATTGTCTTTAAAATTTAAATAAATGTTGATTTTAATAACTTTTCGTGTTTTATTAAATGTAAATAAAATAATCGTAATGCATTCGTTATCGCATTCATTATCGTATTCGCTATTACGATGCATTCGTCATTCGTATCGGTATCGTAATGGACGTATCGTTGCATCCCTAATTATTATCCTACTTGAATCCATTGACTTTTTTTTTTCTTCCGCCGTCCTTGTCTAGCGCTACCTACTGTCTGTACTTTTTCAAGTTTTATGGGAATAGCTTGTCCACATTATTCTGAAAGAACTGTTTTTGTTCTCAGATGTCGACGAATAAAGTTTTCAAGAGCACAATCAGCGCACTGCTGTTTTTACAAATGGCGGCACAAGTTTTGGCGGGAACGCAGTTCGCTTCCCACGTCAGCGTGAACACGCCTGCGCGGAGCTTCACGCACGGGGTCGGTGACCCCTTGCCATTGCTCACTCGACGAAATTACAACCGACAATCTTCCTTCCGAAGCTTACCGCGTAAGTAAATATTCATTCATTCAGACGATTTGCAACCGCCGAAAGTTGAAAATCCCTTCCGGTAGGTATTTCTAATTTCCACCGTCAACGTCGATTTGTTTATGAGTGGACCTAGGCGTCACTAGATACTGCTGAGAGGCATAGGTAGGTTTGCTGAGAGGTTATAGGTAGGTTTGCAAGTCCCAAAGGAAAGAGTGTAAGGAGTTTTGGCCGACCGTCAATCACTAGAGGTGGAGAGGCATTAGAAGAAGAATTTGCACAAATTCGCACCTTAATGTGGATGCGCAAGGGTAGCCCGCGAAATTTAATTTTTCATACGTTTTTTCCATTTTGCAGGTCAGTGTCAGATTGTATGATGATAAAAATATGAATCGCGCCAGTAACACGTATGGAATCACAAAATAATAATCATTTAAATCATCAATACAGCCCTCCAAGTTCATATAATCTCATTAAATAGCTATTTCATGAAAAAGTCACTCTTTGGGATTATATGAACTTGGACAGTTGTATTAATGTTTTGAATGATTATAATTCTGTAACTCTATACGTGTTATTGGCGCGATTCATATTTTCATCAACTTACAATCTGACATTGACTTGCAAATTATAATAAACTTAAGAAAATTTAAATTTCGCGGGCTACCCTTGCGCATCCACCTTAAGTCATTTGGCAAATAAAATACGAAGAGCACCAGAAGCTAGCGTGTGGCCATTTACTTTGACATTAATTTACGTTAAGTGAGCACGGACGATTATTTACTTTCTCGGAAATAGAAAAGGCTAAGAATGTAAATAAATATTGACTTTTACCAATCATTGACATTTAAAAGGATAGTTCCGTTTTTTTAGTACGTATCGAGGCTCCCAGAATTTGAAATACTACTTCAGAAGGATAGGTCTTTCCATTCTTTTTAACGACACCCGAGGGTAAAAAATGTACCTACTTCAGAGGGCTCTTAAAGTTGCTAAAGGTGTAAATATCTATAAACAGTATTAAAAGGCTTCAATCAATACTTATAATAACCACAAATCATTTAAAAAATATATATAAGTAATTTCAGCTCCGCCTCAAGCTCGGGGAACAGGCTATCCACGAGTGAAGCCGACGATACCTTTCAACAACGAAGACACCTACCACCGCGACAACTCACTGAACGGGGCACCCTGGCAGTACAACAATTATATGGGTAACGTGATGCTGCGTGTTCTTTTTGTTATATTACTAGTTACCTACCACTTAATTTAGAAGGATCTTCAATAATGTGTCCGATGTACACATAACGCCTGCCGAAGGGTTAGCTCTAGGCAGAGGTGTGCCTAATAGTCTAGTACCATTTTGCCAGTGGGCGAGTCTATTGCCAACAACCGGGGGCACAAATCCAGACGCCGCCGTGGCTACTGATGAATTTCTGATGGAAAAACTAAAAAAAAAACTTTGACCGACCTAGAAATTGAACCCAGGACCTCAGCTCAGCAATCGCAGTCGCACTTGCGACCTACAGTCGTGATGTTATGTTATGCTGTACACATTGAGAACCACTATAATAATTATCTTTTAACCGATCTACTACCATCATCCCCGACAAAGTTGAGTGCAAATAGGCAGAGACCATAGATATATTTTTTTATATTTCTATGGCAGAGACAAATTCAAGTTTCAGTAGGTGTGAAGGGTCTGTTCACCCCTTGTACAGCTTGATATGTCGCCGTGTGAACGAATGTTTAGACTGTAGATCGTACCAAAAAAGCGACAACGTAATTATTGTCTCAAGAACGTATATTGCAAATTCGGTGTACCCAGAGGAAGCGTTCTGGGACCATTACTATTTTATCATACCTTCACTTTTGAATTAAACTACTAAAAAGTACTAAGGCCAATCAGCGGCCGACGACGGCGACGACAAATCCGCGATTGGTCGGCGCGAGGCGCGGGAGCAAACATGCTAGCGCGTTGGCGAATATCGATCGGGTGCTTTACCTGTATTGGACCTCATACGCCCAGAGAAATGGGAGCGTTCGGAAACGTCTTCCGCTATACTGCGCGATTTTCACCACTCTCACTTTTTTTCAGATGTTGCAATTCCTTTGTTACCGCCATCGCCGTACAAAGTAGACTCTCCTGACCCAGAGTCGCTGTGGCCTGAAGGTCTGTTCATCCCACCGTTCAACCCTCCCCGGTTTGGGGCTGCTAGCAACCGCCGCAGTGAGGTATTGTCAGGTAAAACTTATTGTAAATAGTACTCCTACTCTAGGCATTTGCATTTAGCATTTGTGTTTTTTCGACGTGACGATACTGAAATGGAACAGAGATTTCGCGCTGCGCCGCGAGTTCTCTCAATGAAATGTGTATCTTTTCGTGTACCTAGTAAATAAAGTTGTATATTGAGTCGCTCTATTAAAATGTGCGTGCAGCGTCGCGTCTCGGTGTGAATTGACCCTTAGCCATTTGAGGCTTTGAAAAAACACAAATGCAAATTTTACCTTAGTCTGAATGAAGACTAATGCCCGTTGTCACTAACATTAGGCGGCACCTAAATAAAAGCATGCTGTTGCATCTTTAGCTTTCAGCGCTAAGCCGAGCGTTGAATCATAATCCAACGGCGCGCTGTTATTTAGATACTAATTTATATTAATTAAAATGGGCATTGTACTGCAGTCTGTCAATAGTTAGGTGGGTTGGTACCAAGCTGATGCGGTAGATATATTGCCCACTATTAGTGCAACCAGCTTTCTATTTCGGTAGGTTATTTAAATGCTTGATTGTGGTTGTGGCCTCGTCTGTGCGCTCCTGAATCGTGCTTTTGCGGAACGAAGATGATAAAAAACGCTTGCTTGCCTAACTAACATCAAAGATAGTCTGTCAAATAATATATCTACCACCCAACTTTTTCAGAAGCCGAATCCCTGGACCCCTACTTACTGGAGGGTTCAGAAGCAATAGCGGCAGTCACGAGGTCAGCCCGCCATGGTATTTACTACTTCCACGATATACCTCACATCGAGTCACTCCTCGCCAACCAGGAACTCAGAATCGAGAACAATTTAAAACCTCATAGGATAGCTAGCATACGTCAAACGTGGCCCTATAACAGACCTTAGCGTACACCGAACCGATGAAAAAAACACCACATAAAAAATCGCAATTTATATATTTGTATAAAACTGTAAAAATACTCAATAAAAAAGTCATTAATATTATACACAACTAAATCTATTTCGTTTTATTTTATCATTTACAAAATATACAGGCTGTAACAAGACCCTTACGAAGCCGTCAACAAAGAATGATTTACTTCAAAGTAAGTAACTTTAAGCAAAAATTGCTGGTTAACAACTTTTTTTTTGGGGTGAAAAATCAAGTGTTAAGGTAGGGCTCAATGCAACGTACCCAAAACACTGTGCTGATGGATGAATTGAATAGTACGGTGGTCGTGGATGTGTTTAAAGTAAAAATCTTACATTAAAATCATATGTAAAAAAAACACTTGTCAAAAAGTCGGAACTTTGACCCCCAATATCTCCGTAACTAGAAGGTTCCCAGGTATGATCTAGCTAGAATAAATAAAAGAATGATCGCAATGACGGGGGGATGCCTTTCGGCTTTGTTAAGGGTCTTGTTACACCCTTTATGTACAGTCACGAGCAGCAATAAGTGAACACTTATATATAACTTTTAAAAATGTGTTTCTCCTACTGTTCGGATTTTTTTTATGAACTCATATTTTTATGTAAAAGATTCTGTCTTCAAGTCACAATCGCAATATCAATTTAGGAAAGTGTATACATATTGGTGCTCGTGACTGTACTCATATAAATAAATATTATTAGGAATGTATAAGTGAGCTTTTTATTTTACAGTTCTTTTTGATGTTTACTTTGGAACAAGATTTCAGTTGCACCTAGAAAAAACCGTTCCGTACCAATCGTCGTAGGGCAGCCCCCTTTATTTTTATATTTTTTTATTACTTGTTGTTATAGCAGCAACAGAAATACACATTCAGTGAAAATTTCAACTGTCTACCTATTACGGATCATGAGATACAGCCCGCTGACGGACAGACGGACGGACGGAACGACGGACGGACAGCGGAGGCCCAGTAATAGGGTCCCGATGGTTGCCCTACGGACCCCTAAAAATGAAGAGCCGACAGCTTACAGAATAGTAATATTCAGGTTACAGTAAATGTATTCAGCAATTTTGTAAGGACAGAAAGTATAACACCTCAACAAATGAAGATTCTCAACACTTTTAATACCTACCTACGATTGATTACCGTAGAAATCTAGACACAATCTGTTTCATTACAAGTCTAATTCTAACCTCGTTCTAGCTCAAACCTTCAAAGTCGTTATTATATTTTGAACATTATTCTCACGAATCTCCAGTTCAAAATATAAAAACTGATTTTTATAACGACTCTAAGTTGTTAATTTTGTCTAGGGAACATTACGTGAGCCGAAATAAAGTTCAAAACTGGCTGGAAGGTTAGGTTGAACTAAAGTTACAACATGCTATTTCATTAAATCACATAATCTAACAGTAAAACAGTTCAATGAGCAAGTTATAGAAAAATTAAATGCCTATTAGTGGACGGAATTAATCAATTAAGTAATTATTATAATCAGCTACCATGCTTGCTTGCTTGCTTACATAACTACAAAAAATACTTATTACTTTTTCACACGTAAAAACATTCGTAAAATATACAAGATATAATTTTTTTTCTTCATAAATTCATAATGGTCTAAGGGCAGTGATGCAGTTACATACCTATTGAATACAATTTTATCATAATATAGTATTCTAAGAAATTACCTTATACATACCTATATCTATATAAGTATAATCTCAATCTATTCAATAATATTTAAATATAATTTCATAATTACAAGTTATTTCAAAAAGTACCTGAACATAATGGTTTTAGATAAGTTTGGAAGACCGATTTTAGTTTCATAATGTTGGACACACAAAGAAACAATCAAACAATATCATAATGATGATAGCATTTTAAAGATTCACATTATGTTATCATCACAAATAGTAATTTGGACAACTCACTTTGTGGTTGAAGAATCACTAAATGTGATACCAATTGACACCATACAATGTAAAAATTCTCTTTAACTATCTTCATCATTAAAGTACCTAATGATAAGACCTTAATCATAAGGAATGAGATTCATTTTCAAAAAGATAAAGATACAAATAAATAATATGAATGAGTATACAAAATAAATTGGACCCTGTTGATTCCTAAGTTTAGCTTCAAAACTGAAATTACATCAATTTAATTTCGAGTTTAAGCACTTGTTTATAAAGTTAACTATTAGAATGCCCAGAAACAAATTGAAAAGTTATGTTGGTATTTTACATAAATACAACTACAGAAGAAGGGAAAAATCAGGTAATTGATTAAATGTTTATAAACTTTCTTAACTACAAGTTTCAAAGGGTTTGTAAAACTTAAATTATTTTGGTTTAGATCTAAATGTACATCATAGGACCGCCCATTGTGTCACCCCTTTTATAATGTTTTACATTTATATCTGTAATTTTTATGGTGTACATAATAAAGAGTATTCTATTCTATAGGTAATAATATTTATCAAAAATAGATCTTGTTTTTACTTCTAAAATTAAGAACAAGTTTGATGATAAGAAATGTTACTTTGACATTTAAGATAATTTTATTGATAACAGGGCTACAGTAGTTGATCCATTTTTACATAGTTATCAGATCAAAAAACAAAGCTTTAGCAATAAAATTAGAGCAGAAACTGAAGAAAGTTACGAAATTATCACAATATTTATGGTTGTTTAAGAAACAAAAGTTCTTTAAAAATAATAGTTGTATATAGGTATTAAGATAGCTACTGCAAGTGTAAGTGGGTATGAAGAGACTCCAACTGCTGAGTTACAAAGGTCACCATTGCAAAAACACATGTAAACCTTTTTACGGTTCCACATAGTGTAGGCACACCTTTCTTCATAGTCACTTGGAGCTCGTTGTAGGCACATACGTTCAGTTGCTGATCCATAATCTGTAAAATAAGAAATTATTCATAAGAAAGTGTCACCTATAATAATTCCAGCCTATTACTGACAGGGCAAAAGCCTCTTCCCATACATAGAAGTGACAAGCATTGGTCATCAAGCCTGCTCAAGGCGTATTAGTGATTTCAGGACTTTCAGGTCCCCTTCATTAATTATTATTTATTTATTTAAACTTCATGTACAATAGTCGTGCATAGGCGGAAACATTTATTTCAGATAAAAAAACCATAACTAAGTAATGACTAAGGATTGGATATTCAGATGCATATTTACCTAAAGTACGTCTTTTCTCTACAAAGGGTACAGAAGTAAAGAAGCAGCCGGGATTGCTGAATCCCATAAATAAGCCATTGTGTATAAAATGTGGTACTCATAAGCCTATTAACTGTTTATAATCTATTCAACCAAAAAAATTTTTAGGGTTCCATAGCCTAATGCCAAAAAAAAGAACCCTCATAGACTCGCCATGTCTGTCTGTCTGTCTGTGTATGTCACAGCCACTTTATTACGAAACTATTAGGACTACAGAGTTGAAACTTAGTAGGTAGATGTATTCTGTAAACCGCTTTACGATTTGTATACATAAACTAGCTGTGCCCGCGACATCGTCCGCGTGGACTTAGATCTTTCTCAGCCTGGAGGTGTAGAGAGTAGAGAGTAGACCTCCTGGTCTATTTGAAATAAATGCTTTGAGTTGGAATCAAGTCTATAACCTGCCCCCCAATTAACAAACACCAAAACAATGGTGTAAATAGTCGTAATAGTCGTAGTCGTCGTGTCGTACTGTACGTAAGTACTAACGCACAGACAAAGTCATGTTGCCTTTTATAATAACAGGCTGAGAAATATCTAAGTCCATGCGGACGAAGTTGTGGGCACAGCTAGTCTTATGATATAGTGTTGTTGATTGTGCTGTATATCGTATTGCATCTTCATATAGTGTACTTTCCCATTTAGAGTCATATTCTAATGGATCCTCGTCGTCGTTATGATATTATTTTGTTGTGTGAGTTATTTGCATTCTTTGATATTTCCTACGATATTCATCTAAATTAAATGGTGTAAAGGGATGTGTTGATGGAGTTGAAGCCTCGCTCCTATTGGTTTTAGCGTGATGATATATAGCTTATAGCCTTCCTTGATAAATGGGCTATCCAACACTAAAATATTTTTTTAATTCGAACCTGTAGTTCCTGAGATTAGCTGGTTCAACCAAAAAAACAGTATAGATAAGAAAAATTAAAAATTAAGGGATTAAATTCCCCATACTTACATAGAACAGAAATTAAAAAAAAAAACCTACCTGTAGTTTTTTTTTGTGTTTGTGCTATTTTCTGACACACACTGTTGACAGCAAAATCTTTGTGTAAGGGGTATATTAGGTAAATTAACCTTTTGTTAGAGGTTTACATTTTCAAACTTAGGTTCAATTCAAATACTGAGTATAGGTTTATCAGCTTACCATCAGATCTGAATGTCCCAGTAGTGCCTTCTATTAGTTTGCCACACCATCCTGAGGGACAGGCCACAACATGGAGGCCTTGTTCGACCACAGATTCTGTCACATTCATAGGAAAAGGATCGCCACAGGTACCAAGTTCTCCTCGCGATCTACATCTTAAGCATCGCTTATGTAAACCTGTAACATTAAATATCTATATATAAAATCGTGTGTCGCTTGACGGATTTTTATTTATATTTAGTAGATATTAAAATAGGTCGTAAAGTATATTTCACACCATAATTTATATGGCAGAACAACGTTTGCGGGGTCAGCTGGTATTTTATAAAATTACAAAATTACAAATGTCGAGTTTTACTAACTTTCTAATTTCATAGAAACGATTTCGATGTAAAACTACACTATTAACGACGAAAGGTTTGATTTATGAGCTGTTCGTACACAGCGAAGTGACTTACACACATTCCTAACCAGCTATTGTTGAACAACTCTCACTTTACCTTGATAAATAAAGTCGTGTCAAACTATAATTTAGTGAAAACTTACTTTGAACTTCCTGTGCCACAAAGAACACCAATATGTAACACAAAAACACTTTACTGTAATTCATTTTGAAATAATATTGATAATTATATTAGAAGGACAAAATATAAATACATTAGCTTTTTTATGTTTTCATTCTATCTATAATCGAACTCATTCACAATCAAAACTTTTACAACTGTAATGTGTCAGATCGACATAACAGAGCAGGTGAGGAGGCGGAGGACTGACAGTTTCAAGCGAGACATTGTCAAATTATATCAGCTGTTCAACTGCGACCACAGACTGACTGGCATTTCCGTTCATTAGATACGAACACAGCTGGCAACTGAATAAACTGAATTACGGTTTTATTCACATACTATCGATGCAACTTGTGCCAGTTTGATCGTCTAGGGGCAATGAATCAAAACTGAGAACTCATTCATATGATGGCAGCACAGTTGAATGTTCCGTAACAGACATAACAGTCATCCATCAAGTTAATAATTTTGTTGTAATCACAAAATAAATTAGGAACGTCAGAATCGCGGGTGTACTTTTCAGACTTGCATAAAATTGCAATTATTTGGTAACTTCTGTGTACTATTACGTTCCTCTCTTGAAAATCTGTGTACAAAAGAAAGAAAATCGAGAAGAAAATCGTTTTTTTTTTTACTTTTCGCAGGAACCTTACAGTATTTTGTTTATTTAATACTTGTTTCTGCAGGTAGGTACACAAGAGGTACCAAATTTATTTATACAGTTCACTTAGCTACTTAAAGTGGTTAGCAGTACAGCCGCGGTTCTGAC
Organism: Eugnorisma glareosa; assembly: GCA_947578425.1. Classification (NCBI taxonomy): domain Eukaryota; kingdom Metazoa; phylum Arthropoda; class Insecta; order Lepidoptera; family Noctuidae; genus Eugnorisma; species Eugnorisma glareosa. Next base: position 13,813,857 of record OX387970.1, on the reverse strand, counting down.
ATCAGAACGGCGGGTGTACCTAATTTTTAAAATATCATTGTACGGGTATGCTACACAGATTTTCAAGATAGGTACGTAAAGGTACATAGAAGGTACCAAATAACTACAATAAAGGACATGTTTCATTTTCGGCCATAAGATGTACATTATTCGAAAAAGAGAAAAAAATACCACGAATTTAGGAAAAATATTCTCTCGAGAATTGAAGCCTGATTTGTTGTGCATCGAAAGTAAGTTTTTCAATGATTGCCATAATCTATTCAACATGGCGTCTTACTGTTTGCATAGTCTGCTTTCGTTCTGAAATCATATCACATAAAAACATAATATCACGTCGATGTCATCTATGAAAAGTATGTGTTCTTGTAATAAATAATTATTATTAAACTCTTGTACATCATTTTCGACTAATTTTAAGCAAGAGTGATGATTTCATTGTAAAAAATTATATCATAGGTACTACTTTTCTGTAGTGTATTTCTGAACGAAAAATTCAAAATGACATTTTGTTTTGACAAAACCCATCAGTGCCTGTCAGTCGAGTCTCGTTCGTCTCGACTTGGTTTCAACTTTCGTGGCTTTCAGTTTTATTTTACGTTCTTTCATTTATGTTTTGTTCCTACAACTTTTGCTTTGTACAATTATTATCAAATAACAATTTCTAGGTTATGCGAACGTCATCTTTACAACCTGTCCTATCACTCACGACAAATGTCAAACATTTTTTTATTGCGTGCATCATTTCATTTAATATTATGTAAAACATGTTACTTTATTCTACTCAGAGGTTTGTTTCCCAGCTTTTATAAAAAGTACATGTTATGGCCGGAATCCCATACGAAAATGAAACATCTCTAAGCAAATCTGAAAAGTACACCCGCTATTCTGACGTACAAATAAGTGATAAAAATATAGGCGACTATAAAAAATATTATGAATAATAAAAACAAAAAGTGACTGCCATTGGTAGAGAGCAGATTTTCTGGATACCTTTGTATTTTTGTCTTTTACAAACTTTGATTCAACGGGCTCTGAAAACCTTAGGAATATTCAATTAATCAAATACAATGTAGGTATTTTTTACTTCAGTAGCTTTTCTCGTTCGCATTGCAAATGACAGTATTCATGATTCCCTTTTTTATTTACATTCAGTGGATCTACAAAAGAAGATCTGCGATGCCAAGCAACACAAACTCCTGCGCAGTAACATGTCATCGCCAGTGACAGCACGAATCCTAGATAAATTGAATACCGAATGAATTCTGTAACAAAATACGTAGGTTTTTATTAAGCATTTACAATTTAGTTGTGTGACGAAAGTAATTAATTATGAATGTGTTATTACCTTGATTTAACAATTTGGCTTTTGACACGACTATTACTTCAAACTCTTGAACTTTTTTGCCATTTGAGAGACATGAATAATTTCCCCCTTCGTTTTTACTTATGTGCAATATGTGCAGAGAGTTATTAGTGTCTATTGATATGTGAGGTTCTTCTTCATTCTTAGATGATCTAATATTATTTCTGTAAAAAAAAATGGTACTTACATGTCCTAAATCATTTATAATGACCAAATACGTTACGGCTAAAGATGTGTGTGAGGATAAACTTAAGATTAGCCGGTTAAACTCAACAAACTGGTGCCGCGGTAGCGGTCGCGAGCGCCACATCGAAGTTGGTTGCATCAAATCGCCAGTAACAATCTCATTTTTTAGTCACCATGAAATTCTTAATTTTTAGGGTTCCAAAGGGGTAAAAACGGAACCCTATTACTAAAACTCCAATGTCCGTCTGTCTGTCTGGCTGGCTGTCCGTCACCAGGCTGTATCTCATGAACCGTAATAGCTAGACATATACCGATAACTGTAATAAAAGACATTCATAGATGATGTATTACTGTTGCCGCTATAACAACAAATACTAATAACAGAATAAAATAAATATTTAAGGGGGTTCCCATACAGCAACGGAACCCGTCCAACTCGCACTTGGCCTTTTTTGTTAGCGTTGCGGCTTGCGGCTATACTTGAAGTTTATGTTCACAACCATTTTTATACGTGAAATAAACATCTGCGCTACCTCAGTAATGAATTTAATAGTTTTGCATCTCTAATCCATTTTAAATCTGAATTTGGATCTGCTTCTGTACACGAAAGTGTTACATGGCTGTATTCTTCCACTTGCTTAGTAGTTTTGTGCCTCTTTTTATCCTTATTTATCTTGTATTTCACTGTACCAAAATATAAACATTTATTAAATACATTACCAGGTACCATGTTCAATCTTACTAATTATATTAAAAATGTGAAAGTTTGTGAGGAAATAGAAAATGAAAGTTACGGTTTTGAAAAAAACACGTGTTCCAGAAATTTATTTCATAGGTACCTCTTTCTACAATATGGCATGTTTCCTCTGCTTCAAAGTCGGGAATATTTCTCACAATTTCACTTATTTTAGGTACCGTTTTATTGAGTTGTAATGAACGACAGGAAATATCGTAGCCATCAGTTAAATAAGACATACCATCATTGTAAGCAACAAAAACCACCGGCATTTTCTGCAATATAAATGACATGTCTTTAATCAATCAGGCCGCGCACACCTAGTCTTAGCTAGGTTAGGCTAGATGGTGAAAACATATACGCAAAACTGGGTGGATGCCAATGGCTAAGAAGAGTAACAAGAGCAACAAATTTTGTCATCTTATAAAGTGCTGTTTAATCATTTTTACCTCAAAGGTGGTGTCGATTACATTCGGTTGCAAACGACATCTACCTATTCTTTTGCGTACAGCTTTCTGTCGGCCAATTTCTTTACATTCACCCCAGTTTTCCCAAATCGTTGTTAATTTGAAAGTTTTATTCAAATCCCTTCTAAGTGATTTGAAAGGTTCTTCTTCAGATATTTTAAATTTCTTGTTTAGAGTATCAAAGTAGTTTCTTTTGTAATCTTGCCACTGAATGGAAGTTCCAACTTTGGGGCGGATTTCAACATTAATGACACCTGTTAGAATAAAAAAATAGCAGTGAAAAGTTCCGGGCTCAAAACTGTAATGACGTTCGGGGTTCAAGGGTTAGAGGCGCTAATGTAACGCGGGGGCACTGAAATGTCAGATGTTAACGATTGTTCGCGCGTTGCGTGCTGTTATGGCTGATAAAACACGTACTTTTACAAATATTCAAGATTGTGGTCTAGATTGAGCCATTCCTGATTAATTATGACTTGAAGATTTTAAGTAGCAATTGCAAATTTTAGGGAGAATATTGTTAATATAAGAACCTGAAGTTTACCCCAAACCCCCAAACTGCTGAAAATCTGATGAGATGAGACAAAAATACTCATGATAATTATTTATATACAATAAGGGCTATCGTTTTTGAGCTCACCAGATGGCGCCACTGTCGATTGTGGTCCTGTCAATAATTCTATTTAATACTTTAAAGTACCAATAACATTTAGTACCTTAACAAAGTTTATTTTATTACGTATAACAACTAGTGTAAACTTCGATTCTGAAACTTACCTCCGACAAACGTTTCTCTGCCGAATGAGCCACCGACAGAATGTTTCGTGTATGAGTTTTTCAACGACAGAACCTTTCAACTGCGAACGATTCGCCGACACAACGATTTACTCATGACCGATTCGACGACAGAACCTTTCCACTATGAACGTTTCGGCGACAGAACGATTACTTCATGAATGAATCGACGACAGAATCTTTCACCAAAGAAGGATTCGTCGACAAAGCTTATTTATGCCTGGTTTGACACTACTAGTGACTAAATCTAAAGATTATACATACGTTTTGAAAGGTGAAATGAAAAATTTGCAAATGAAAATAACTTTTAATAATAACGATTACCTACACAACATGATTATTACCAAAACAAAAATACAAACAAATCAACTATGATTACCAAAAATAATTTAAAGTTCATTGGACACATTATTTTGAATTAATAAAACGAGAAATGTGCGCCCAGCCATTTAAGTAAGTTTTTATGTCCATAACATCCTTTTCTGACAAATGCTGAGTAAGCCTCTCTTGATAGTTTGATCATTTTCTCCTAAGCGTTGGTTCCGAAGAATTAATAAGTTCGATAGTGCATTCTGTGTGCTTTTGTTCTTTCTAAAACTCCACTATTGTTTTGAAAATGTTCCATTTTTCCGGCCTAGTAAGCAGCAGACAGTAGGCAGGCAGTAGGTAGGTAGTTGGTAGGTAGTTGGTAGGCAGTAGGTGAGCAGTAGATAGGCACTAGATAGGCAGTAGGGCCAGTAGGTAGTCAGTAGGCAGGCAGCAGGTAGGCAGTAAAGTAGTAAAAGCACAAGGAGTAAGTACAAAAAGCTGTATTGTAACGCATGCCGCGTACAGCTACTTGCTCATATATTTATAATGATATCTCGAGAAAGATTTCGATTTTAGTTAATGATTTAACACAACAATAAAGTTTTTGATTCTATATGCAATTTTTTTCATTTAACCATTGAAAACGTATGCATAATCTTTAGATTTAGTCACTAGTAGTGTCAAACCAGGCCTAAATAAGCTTTGTCGACGAATCCTTCTTTGGTGAAAGATTCTGTCGTCGATTCATTCATGAAGTAATCGTTCTGTCGGCGAAACGTTCATAGTGGAAAGTTTCTGTCGTCGAATCGTTCATGAGTAAATCGTTGTGTCGGCGAATCGTTCGCAGTTGAAAGGTTCTGTCGTTGAAAAACTCATAAACGAAACATTCTGTCGGCGGCTCATTCGGCAGAGAAACGTTTGTCGGAGGTAAGTTTCAGAATCGTCTATTATAAGTTATAACTAATGGCAAGCATGACTGGCGAGGATAAACAAAGCTGCAATTCTAACTGACCTTCAAGAATGTACATAAAACCATTTCCTTTTTCCATGATTTCAGGACTTTTACACGCATAAATTCCTGACTTATTTTCTTTAAAATCATGAATATTTAGTGTATGAACTGGTGTTATTATGATGTCGGTACTAAAATCGTTATATTTTGTAACATCTGATAATATTTCTTTAATTTTTTTGTTTCCTCTAGGTTTAAAAAACCACAATTTAGCAAAGTAATCCTCTTTATTTTCGCTGAAAATAAATCTGATGGTAAAAAAAACAGTATTAAATGCATTCATTATTATTTATACGTAGTGTGAGCGTGCCGATACCGTAGCCGTAGCGTGGGTCCGGTTGAGTGTGTACACCCTCCTGGGTACACCTTAATAAATTCTAACTTATTAAGTTATTTCTAACTTTTTTGATAACAAAATATTCATAAATGTCATTGAGTGTAAGACCCTGTTCATACGGCGAAAATCAGAACGATGTTTTACGACAAAAAGGCAGGGTGCAATCGTTAACATGAACAGGGGTTGGTACTGGTTATAGGTAAACGGTTAAAAATGCACTAAACTAATAGGACATCCCAAAATACATAAATTAAACAGTGCATACAGTACTGTACCCAATATGTACATACATACTTTTTTCTTTCTGTACCTAAGTACTACCGTCGGCCTAATTAACAACAAAATGGCACATTTTAAAGTAAACGCATTACTTACCAAAAATGACACCAAAGGTGCACCATGGAGCCAGGAACAACATCGACTACTTTCGGTTTATTTGTAATCATTTCAAGAGAGGAAGAGTTGTAATAGCAGGCTGTGACTTCCAAATGAGATGCGTTTGTAGCTGCACATTTTATAATTATACCGCAAAAAGCAAATATTATAACTTGATAAAATACCATTATGCAATGATGATGATGTATCTCCTGAAATAAAGACTTCACATAACTGATTTTTTATCCAGATTATTTATGTTTCTTCCCATGATACCTAAGTTTGATTAAGTAAAATCACAAAACACGGAAGCATTCACGTTGTGGAGTACGGAACCCTTTATGGTCCAACACGAACTTGCGGCTTTTCCTCTAGATGCGAACGACAACGACAGCGCTTTGTTCTGTTTTTACAGAGAAGTGGTGGCGGTAGCGTACTCTCTACTACCCGTATAATATCACAGAGCATCATATATATATATTATACTGCCGTATATAAACGAGTATAATGCTCTGTGCTCTCTACTAATAAGATATTGGTAAGTGCTCAGTCTGAACAACGTATTAAGGCTCCCCCACATAGGCGCGTTATTATCGGTCGATAATACTGGGTGCGTTGCGATATCTGTTTTTAGTACAATACTAGCTGTTGCCCGCGGCTTCGCTCGCGTTTTGGTCAGAATTTATCCCACGGACACGTTGTAAATATATAGCTTATGGCACTCGGGGATAATGTAGTTTTCTATTATTGAAGGATTTTCAAAATCGGTTCAGTAGATCCCGAGATTACCCCCTACAACCTCACAAACTTTACCTCTTTTTAATATTAGTATAGATGTAAGAGATGAAGGCTACGAAGTTACACACTGTTGCGATAATAACGACGCAATAGAAGTAGGACGCTAGCGTTTCTCCGTCCTGCGATATTCCGACATGAGTTCTTAGAACATTTTGTATTGGGACGCATGCGATCCCACACAGCTGCGAGATCGTTAGTACTAGTAGTACCTACGTCAAGGACGAAATTTGGTTTACCGACAGTTACAAGTGTTCTAAAACTCATAATATCGATACTGATTTATCATCAGATGGAGATTTTTTATTACTAACAGTAGTTAAGGAAGATGACCAATATACAATGTACCTACTCTGTAAAGATGATCGATGGAGACGCCAAAAATCGGCGAGTCGTACTCACACGCACGCAGGGTTCCTTATCACGAAACAATACAATAAAAATATTTTGAAAACTCATTCATATGTTGTATTGTTTAACAGCTAAACTAAATTTGCTTTTCATAGTATGTTAATGAAAAACAAAGTTACTTCTGCAGTTTGATGAAAAAGTCCCATATCTCAAAAACAAAACATCAAATCTTATTCAAATCAATTTTGGTTGAAAGTTTTAGTTACGTTCTACAATCGTAGATTTTTTCAGAATTTTCCTCCTCTTACCCCCCGTTCACACGACGTTCATCTGACCGTTATTTTGCAGTATACTTTTAGGATCACATAGCAGGTCCATGCTGCATTTGTTTTTAACCGTATGAACAAAGGGTAATTGGCTTGTGGTCCTAACTTTTTACAGTAAAATGTCGCGCAGGACAGCGCCGTATGATCGGCCGATCACGATTTCTGATAGATTCATTTTACCACTTTGGAAGTGTCTATCTTTTAAACTATAGACTTTGAAAGAAAATGGTATTAGGAACCGTGTCATTTTTAACGACCTATCTATAGATACCTCGCGTGTATAGGTTTGATGAAAAAAATATTTTTAGTTTCAATTCCCTTAATCTTTTTTTGTTTAAAAATCGTTAAGCGGTTCACAGAATACATGATGCATCTCCCTACTAAGTTTTAACTTTGTAGTCCTAACAGTTATGGAATAAAGTGGCTGTGACATACACGGACAGACAGACAGACATGACGAATTTGTAAGGGTTCCGTTTTATGCCAATCGGCTTCGGAACCCTAAAAACGACATTTAGTAAAAAACCTGCCAAAAACACGAATACGAAAGAAATTATCGCACGATAAAAACGCAGTTGTGTGGACACATTCTCGCACCGGGTATTATCGACCGATAATAACGCGCCTGTGTGGAGGAGCCTTTGCTTACTTCTATCAAAATCCGAAATTCAAAAATCGAAGTACGTTGGTGTTGCCGTTTAAATTAAATTACACAGCACATTAGTTTGGTGTTGAGTTCGGTTTAAAAATTACTATTTAATACCTCAATGATTATAACCAAAATGCTGGAATCCTCATGTATTCAAATTATTTCCAATACAATGATTTCTTTCAGTAGGTACTTTTTTATTTTAGTAATATTTCTTTTTGTTTTGTAGACACCACAGATAATATCCGATCGTTTTTATTCTTGGCGCTCTCATCTTCAAATTAAATCAAATAAATTTCATCAACATGGCGGATAAATCAGAAAGTAAGTTTTGTTTATATTGTTGCTTAGTAAATTGTTAAACTATTTTAATTATGTATATGTTGTGAAAACAAATGCTATTTTCATTTGTGTACGTACCAGTATTTATGATACTTATAACGTGTTCTCCGCTGTAGCTACGATTGTAATATTGTTCGCTAGATTCAAAATTTGAAAAAATTCAAATTTTCAGCCGAAATGTCAATCACTTTATCATTGGAACTAAGAAATAAAGCACGTTAAACATTTTGATGTAATAATATCGTTTTGTGAACATTGTTATATTGTGCAAATTCAAGAAGTTTTCTTGACTGTGAGTTATATAAATTGTGTTATTTTGTTCAGGAGAGCATGATGAAGAGGATTTTTCACCCAGATCACACTATCGAGTTAAGGATGAACCAATGGATATGGATTTTCCCGAAGAGGAAGAAGAACCCCCAGCGTTTGGCCCAGCCGCGCTTGGTCTTCACAGGGTCGGTACTAAGTTACCGCCAAAACCAGCACCGAGCGAACCTGTGCAAAAGCTGAACGCGCGGGGCATGCCAGCTCGAATTAGAAAGAAAAACAGATTTATATTTGTTGATGATTTTGTAAATACTTCGCCACCACGTCAATCACCAAAGCGAACTCCGAAAATAATTTCTAAAACTCCTATCAAACAATCAAGTGCTAAAAAACAAAAATCACCATCTAAAGTCCAAAGGGCAAGTGAAAAGTATGATGAGAAATCTGAACCTGTTGGACCGCAATCACCTGACGCCAAATCTGGGCATAGAATTGGAATGAGGTTAAGAAATTTATTAAAGCTACCTAAGGCTCATAAATGGGTGTGTTTTGAGTATTTCTACAGTAACATTGATAAAGTTTTATTTGATGGAGAAAATGATTTCATGATTTGCCTGAGAGAATCTTTTCCACAACTCACAAACCGAAAATTGACACAAGTTCAATGGTCAAAAATTAGGCGAATGATGGGCAAGCCCAGAAGATGTTCACAAGCATTTTTTGATGAAGAACGGAAAGAACTTGAGAGGAAACGAAAGTTAATAAGATTTATACAGCAAAGAAAAGCAGCTGACATCAGTGTAAAAGATTTGCCAAATGAGATACCAATGCAATTAGTAGTGGGAACTAAAGTAACAGCAAGATTACGTAAACCACAGGATGGTTTATTTACAGGATGTATAGATGCAGTTGACACATCCAACAATACATACAGGATAACTTTTGAACGCCCAAAACTAGGTACACATTCAGTACCAGATTATGAAGTGCTATCCAATGAACCTCCAGATACTATAAGTCTTTCCAGTATAGCAAAGAAGTTTCGACCACGTTTTGTGCTTCAAGATATATTTAGCTTGTATGAACCAACAAACAATAATTCTCAAGGTGACCCTCTTATTGGTTGCTCAGACATTGCAAAACAAATGGATACTATTGGCAGTTACCCATTTGCACTTTTAGAATTAATTGTCAAGTTAAGAAGAATATTAAATGCTAAACGAGACAAAATCAATTTGTTAAAAGAATATAACTGTGATGCAGAGAAAAGAAAATCCTTTGGTCAGAAAATGCCAGAGGATTTTGAACGGAAATATGCTGCAGTAGTAATTGACTTGGAAAAAATGAATATGGACTTACAGGATTACATAAATAATGTACAACAGTACTGTCAACAAATTGCCCCAGAGCCTAGCTTAGCGGCAATGTTAGTACCTTCACACCTGAGAGAAATATGCCGTGAGAAGGCATCTCTGTTGGTAGAAAAAAATAATAATGGGTCGGTCAAAGACCCCAATTTAATTGATCTTATAACAGACCTCATTGCTTTAATGCTTCAAGTGAAAAGCTTATCTGATTCTGATCAAAATGCATATGAATTAACGGTTCTGCAAGGCACAATGGAGCAAATTAAAATGAAATTAGAACCACATCATCAAAAACTATTTCAAAATAATGTTGAGATTCATATGCACAGGATTCAAATGGGTCTTGGGCAAATGACCCCAAGTAGTTATATTACTGGTACATAATGTGCAATATGTATATTTTATTTATGACTGATCATTTGCTGGATGCCTAATGAATTTTATTTAAAAATAAACATGTAAAATAATTTTGTTTCTCAAAATATACAATTATTATTGCGGTGCATTGTCATAATACCTATGATTTAATTTGTGTCATTCTAGTGGGGAAAATTGTATGATAAAAAATCATTTTATAAGAAAAATACTTATTCTAGAATTGTAATTTATTATAATTTGGTTGCATGGGCTTACAATATTACTCTGCCATGAATACTACTGGTAGGTATTTATGTGTATTATAGCCTTGTAATAAAATATGACAAGTGGTATATGATTGTTTTATACTTTTCCTCTTGAAATAAGTACACACATAATTACTAAAGAGAATTATCTGGTGATGTCAGAAGCCTACAATCCTGCAGAGTTGCTTGTGTACATCAGTATTTTACATTGCAGGATACTTACTGGTCATTTATGTCCGTGACTACCGTCGGACCAACGCCAATCGCTTCCATATTTAGTAAATAATTAGTTCTCAATTGGTGCTAATTGTTGCTCGAACAACAAAATTGGTGCCTTTAGTACCTAGTTTTCAAGAAAATCGACTGGAGTTGATCTGGCGGTAGTCACGCTACTTTCAGCAGGACCACCATGAGCGCCGAAAGAGTGGGCTACCCAGCTACCTATTCGAAGAGTATCCAAATGCTAGAGTATCGGTGGCACAAAGTTCAACTTTTCCATGCATAATTTAGTTAATCGATATCGGAGAGATTTGTCTGCTGAATATCGTACCTAGTTCGACTAATCTCAATCTTCGAAAACATTTTTAGTTAAAAATTTAAAGTTATAAATTTAAGTTATATTTTTAATTTAAAGTTATAAATTTCGTAAAAAAATAAAACAGCAAATATTTGTATTTATCGAGAAATTAACGATAACTTTCGCGCGCTCGTTCAGCAGGACCACTACTTTAAATGTTGATTCCATTTCCAAGTTTGAGGAGCTTGTCGCTTTCCTCAAACCTGTGCATAAAAATTACTGCCCTGCAAGATAAAATTAGTGCCCAAAATTCAAAAGTTTACGAGATATACACCATGCCACTGGTGGGGTGGCGGTAGTCACGGTCTTAAATTTTCATTTCAATTCTCTATAAAAAACTGAATTCTTCCCAAATGTATAATACAAAAATTACTTCTCGTAAGTGACCAAAAATTCAGATTCATAAGAGCTTTCATTACTTTTCCACTAAATCTCCGCGTACCCGACCTAACTCGCTGTATTTACTATACTCAATGGCTACCAAGATACCCAGTGCTCCTTAGATTTGTTGTATTCAGACGATTCTGGCCACACCACCAGCTGGCGGGCGGGCGAACGACGGTGTGGCCTGCGCTAATACTGACCAATTTCCCCCTTTTATGCCTATGGCATTAAGTCCGCCTCTGTACTTGAAGTGTTAGTAAATAAATTGAAGTAGATCACTCAGTACATCTAAAGGTGCAGCTTCTGAGCTACTGAAATTATTCTGAATCTGTGTCTGATAGGCAAAACAGTAGATTGTTACAAATAATTGTTGGCTGTAAAGAAATCTCAAACAAAACAAGTACGGAAATTATGTATTACTCTCAGGATAACATAATCAAAATCAATGTTACCTACACAATGATACGAATATCACTTTTTTAATAATGAAGGACTACAATCACAATACATAATTTGTTTCAATTCATGTTATACAAAGAATATGTAGAAAATAAAAATTAAATAAAAATACATTTTATGAATAAAATTGGCTACTCTAGTCCAGCTAATATTATTATAGGTAGGTACAGTATTCTCAATATAAACAAAAATCAGTACAATTAATATTTTATGCTTTAAAGTTGTTTAGAGTTGCTAGTAATTCATCAGCTTCCTCTGAAGTTTTCACACGGATTAAGATAGGTGTTGGTGGGGGCTTTGATTCTGGTGTGGGTATGCATACCAACATAACATTGTTTTTACCCATGCGTTGCGTAGGGATAGCAGACACCAATATCAAATTAACTAAAATAGTACCTAAGTTTGTATTAGCTCTAACTAGGAGCTGGTGTTTTCCAGTTTCCTTAACTTTCTTGATATAAAGTGTGCCAACACCTTTGTCAACAAAATTGCCATCTTTCTTTACAAAAACTTTGCAACGCTTATCAAAAACAGTGTTCTCTTCAACAACTGGTGTAAATTCGACTTTAGGTGGTGAATCTTCTTCTTCATTGGTTTCTTCAGTGGAGGTGTTTTGTTTGACATTGGAATTGAAGCTGAAAGGCTTTCCAATCCCAAATGAAAATGTTGCAGCTGTTCCATTGGCAGCTGTTGTGCTTGTAGTTGTAGCGAATGAAAAAGGAGAACTAACAGCACTTGCTGTGCTTGATGTAATGGCTCCAAAAGAAAACCCTGCTGAGCTGGTTGTGATTGTACTTGAAGTATTAGTAGACGAACCAATCCCAAAGGAGAATGAGCCTGATTTTTCTGGTTTTTCAGTTGCTGCATTGGTACTGCTTTGTGTAGCAAACAGAGATTTCGAATTTGGAGACATATTAAAAATAGATGATCCTGCTGTATTGTTGCCAGTTGTAGCTACTGGCCTAGTAGCAGTGTCACCAAACTGATGTTTTGTTTCTCCTGGGGTACTTTTATTGTCTAACTTTTTAATAACTTCTTTATCTAAGATATATTCATCTTGTATTTCTTTTAGATACTTTTCATAATCTTTAAATATTGGAGTAAGTATGCAGAGAGGAGTTTGTTCTACATGCTTTTTTATCCAATCTGATACAGATTCATTTAAACCTTTTAATTTTGAATAATATTTTATTTTTATATCATGTTTGGGGTCCTCTGGCTTTTTATCTGTCTCATTTAGATTTATTTCTGGTTTTGACACCATTCCAAAAGTGTTATGCACTGCATTAGTATTTGACATTGGTTGAATTTTAAATGGTGCTGAGTTTGAAGTGGTAGAAAACAATGATTTTGCTACATTGGCGCTGGTAGATGGAATGTCAAATTTACTTGAGGTGACTGGTGCAATTGATGATTTTGTTGATTCAGTATTGTTATCTGTTGAGCTAGTAACAGTTTGTATTTTGAATGGAGAGTCTTTAACTGTGGAATCAGCTTTTGATGTCATAAACATAGACGGAGTTGTGGTATTTTGAGCAGGAACTCCAAACAGGGAACTTGAGCCTGTCTGTGTAGATGGTGATCCAAATGGAGATTTAGTTGATGTAGTAGTCGACTGATTGCCAAAAATACCACTGCTTGGACTACCAAGTGGTTTATTTGAAAATAAACTGGATGTAACTGATGAATCTGCTTTGTTGGATGAGCTATTACTGTCGTTGTTACCATTAGTTAATTTTGACAAAAAGTCAAATGATGCTGGTTGTGCTTTATTGAATCCACTAAACCCACTGAAGACACTTTTCTTAGGCTGAAATGTAAAACAAAGAGCATTAGTGGACTTATAATAAACTATTGACTATTTCTTCTATCTCATAGGTACTGCAAGAGGAGTTCATAATGTCTTTTTAAAATTGCTAACCCTACATTGCCCATGAGTGGGCAAAGGCAGACACTGTCCATTACATTATAGAATAAAATAGTTAAGAAAGAAAACAGAAGATAAACTTCCTAGTTAGATTTGGTAATATTTATTTTCTAGCTTATCTAAATCTTTCTATCGCTCTTCTATTGACTTTCTTAGATTCAATATTTTCTACAATTTTCAACCCCAAGCTCTACTGATAAAATATTTAGATTTACCTCGTCACCGGCAACTTGTGTTCGCCTTTTTGCAGTCCTGATAACACGTTTTTCTAGCATTTCCTTGGGTGCAATTTTGAAACTGCCCATTTCTTCGTGGTCGGCTGGGTCATCTTGATCCCAATTGTCGTGATTCAATTCGGTAGTGGCTTGTCGTTTGACAGACATTTTAGTCTTTTCAATACTGTAAACAATATCCGTAGTTGGTACAAATACAATAGTTTGTCGTGGCGCCAATCACCATGAAAATTTCAGCATGAGCATGTCGTTTTCAATCTTCTAAAATATTTCAATCGTATGTATTTTAAGTAATTAAATTCTAACACTGGATTATAGAACACTGTCAGGAAAATCAATGAATGTCTAAACAACTATTGCCGGAGTATTTAATTCCAATTTTTTAAAGTAGCGTCGAGTTTATCTAAACCTTTCTTTCACAATTCACATACCGACGGAGACGGACGACATTGATTGAACGAATTGAGTGAACCCATTGTGAACCTTGTGAAAGAATGAACAAATTGAATGAGTTTATCTATCATAGTGATACGGAAAAATTAAAAGGTGGATGCGCAAAGTAAGCCCGCGAAATTTAAATTTTCTTACGTTTATTGCAATTTGCAGGTCAGTGTCAGGTTGTATGTTGATGAAAATATGAATCGCGCCAGTAACACGTATGGAGTTACAGAATTATAATCATTCAAATCATCAATACAACCCTCCAAGTTCATATAATCTCAAAGAGTGACTTTTTCATGAAATAGCTATTGAATGTGATTATATGAACTTGGAGAGCTGTATTGATGATTTAAATGATTATAATTCTGTAACTCCATAAGTGTTACTGGCGCGATTCATATTTTCATCAACATAAAACTTGACACTGACCTGCAAATTGCAATAAACTTGGAAAATTTAAATTTCGCGGGCTACCCTTGCGCTTCCACCTAAGAAGATAAAGGCGCAAATACACAAGTTGGGCAAGGCCTAACAGCAGGACATACATCCAGCAGGGCTTTTGCGTATCTCTGTCGACAGTTCATAATTACGAGTTTTGATATACAATGACAGTTCTACACGGGTAGCGTCAGTTGAAACCAACAAGAACGGTTATTGTATAATAAAACTCGCCAAGTGATCACCACTATGAACTTTCAACAGAGATACGCATACGCAATAGCCTTGCAGGTCAGAGGGCGATTTGACTGCAAATTTTAACTACAATCTTGGCTGATTTGGTAGACAATACTATTACAGTATTCTCAAAATTAGCGCTACTACTGCCATTGCGGGAACAGCTGTTAACAAATTTGTTTCGTGTAACAGAGTTTTTTTCAGTTATGTATTTCCGGAAAACTTGTGAATGTGTGTCATTTGTGTAATGTATATGCATACAGAACTATGTCTGTGTATGTGTAATTATTTCAATTCAACTCACTTCGTTGAATAAAGTTGTATTGTAATATATTTTTAACCCAATTTGGTACAGATTTAAAGTATGAAAGTGATTTCATTTAGTTACAAATTATTTTTATTCGGTTATGTAATGAAAGTCCCGCGCAGTGTAAAGTTTCTGAAAGCGTTTAATTAATTTTGCGTTTCTTGTATCCTTGTTGTGTGTGAAACAAGAGTTGTTTCTTCGTGAACATATCGTTAGTTTTGTTTAGATTTCTTTATAGTTTTAGTAGTTAAATAAATACAAACTGTTGATGATTTATGTTATTTAAACTAATAAGAATAGGAATTATGGAAGTATCTAACGAAATAAAGGAAGATATTCGCAAAACTCAGTCGGACTTGAAAAACGCGATACGAATCCATCAGGTTGGTCTAGTGATTATTACTTTGTGAATCACTAAATATTATTTATTTATAGAGTCGTTAAATAAAAGTCAATATACTTTTTCAGGTTTGGGTTGCGCGCCTTCAAGAAGATGAAAATGTAAGAAAGATTCTTTGTTTTCTTATCTTTAGAAATCTTGTTCTAAATTCATAAATATAACGAATGTGCTTTGTTCGCAGAATATTCATCTCAGATCTAAAGTTAAAGAAGCTGAGAAAGAAATTATTGCAATTGGGCAAACTCAAGTAAGTTATAAATTGAAATTTCTGGTACAAATTTGTTGTGGTCAAAAGGTCAATAATATTAAATCAGTATTCCTAAAATGCGATCTCTTAATACATGATACATAATTATTACCTGTACAGGCTGTAAAAGAATAACTCAAGCATTATCTACAACACATAATATTATAAATCGCTTAGGCATCTAATGAATTCTTGACAAACATAGTCAAGGGCAATTTATTTGTAAATGCATGTTTTCTTTAATACTTTGTGCTACTTTCATTTTGTGTCTTTCCAAAATGTTAAATTAGGTAAAATAAATAAATGTACAACAAGATAAAAAATAAATGATAACCAAATTAAATGATAACTTTTCTGTATCACAGAAACTAGTGGTAGACAGACTACGGAGAGAACTAGAGCTGTACCAGCAAAGGTTGAAGGCTCGAAACAAGCACATCAACATTGAAAATGACAACAGATATGTGGCACAGCAACTGAGGGACCATCAAATACAATATCGTAGCAGAAACAGAACTGTATCACTATTAAAGCCATCTGTACTAAATGAAATACATATTAAAACTGAAAACAACAGTGATGAAATAAAGGAGAATATTTCTGAGGTGGATATTGAAATCAAGTTGTCTAATGAAAAGGAAAACTCGAATCATAGTGAAAATGATGAAAAAGACAAATATCAGAGGAATTTTGCTCAACTACCAAGTACTGTAAACGATAGCAGACATAATTTTGTGAATGTATTAAACAAAGTGAAAGAAGCTTTTAGGTAAGAGTACTTATAAAAGTTTTTGTTGTAATTGCAATATTTTCTTTGTATTTTACTAAATAATTCTTGCTTGACAGTGGATCGAAGCACCAGCACAGCAATGAGTGGCAAGAACAGAAGTCAGATTCAGATTCATCTCGAGGTGCAGAGGCTCTGTCACCGACGCCGTCGCCACCGCCACTGCCAGGGCCTGGTGAACCTGTCACTAAAGAAGTCTTCTTAAGGTAAGCAACCAATATCAACAAAATTTATGCTAGTTTATTACTTATGATGGAATGATATGTTATGTTCCATGGTAGTACCAATTTATCAAGCTATGATAATATAAATTGAACACACATGTCTTTCCATCTACAGACATTGTAGGTACATTAATAGCTTAAAAAATGCTAATTCCAACAATACACACTAACTTAGCTTGTATAAAGAAACATGTACTCTAGTGTTGTAGGGTTCATTTTATACCTTAATTTTCCAGACTCATTGGTCTAGTAAGTCCTTTACAAAGAGAACTGTTAGAGAAGAAAAGAAATGAGCGTCGCAAGAGGACCACTACAAATACAAACAGAAATGATTTCCTATATGGAAGCTATGAAATGTTACCTGTAAGTGTAAAAGAAAAAACAACTTCTAAGTACATATAAATTCAATCAGAAATATTCATCACATTTTATTATTACAGAAGAAGAAAAAGTACAACCAGTTTCCATACCTACAAACACATAGTGATCCTCCGCAGACAAGGTCGGCTAAGCTACGAAAACAACAGGTAATAATTTTCTAGTGTTCCATGGTCTTTATTTAAATCAGAGTTCATGTTATTAAAAGGAAGAAGTTGCAATGTCCTGCAGTGGTTGTAGTATTTTCTCACATGGTTGTACTCATAATAATATGTTCATTTTATTCACTCAAAGCCTTATTTATACATTTCAGACACAGAATAAAACATCTCGTGAAGGCTCTCCTTCAGGATCTTCAACTGAAAACAAAGGTAACTTATAAAGAACAGATCATTATTTTGTGTTTGAATAATATAGTATTTTTACCGTTTTTTAGAAAGTAAATAGGAAGTGTGAACTATAATCATAGTCTTAGTTCCTGTAGTTAAGTAAAAGTAGCTGGTGTCACTCTCCGTACTATGAACTATCTCAATAATCACCTTAATTTGATGCTGTTTGAGGGAATGACAATCATAGAAATCCACTTTTTTATTCATGACATTCATAATTGTTATTACGGTTCTAATGGACTGCTGGATGAAATTCCTAAGTGATGTTAATTTAAGCCATGTGACCACAGGATGGACTAACGGAAAACCCGCGTGGGCGGCGACTCTGCCGGCTAGCTTATCCGTGGAGCCCGTGTATACGACACATAATGCAGCGCACAAAAAAGTGTGTCATGTTTGTGGACGAAATGGTGAGTTGATTATTATTTACTAATTACGATTAAACGCTAGTAGTTTATTTAAACAAAGCAGTACTTATTAAGATGGTGTGACTATCATTTTGACTTCCACAATCTATTTACTGGGTAATATAATGCTCCTTAGTAATTCTATTCGGGCTTCTGCTTTCTCGTAACTACTGAAAAATATCTAAGTCGGGACTAACTGCTGAACGTGGTTTTCAAGTCACGGATAGATCTCGATATGTGATGGATGGTCACCATCACAGCTTAGCTCATGCGATCGTGCTGCTGTCATTAGCCACGAGCCCGTAACTCCCATGTTACTTATTAAACCAATAATTTTAATTATT
The DNA here is from genome assembly GCA_947578425.1 of Eugnorisma glareosa. NCBI lineage: Eukaryota > Metazoa > Arthropoda > Insecta > Lepidoptera > Noctuidae > Eugnorisma > Eugnorisma glareosa. Next base: position 13,795,381 of record OX387970.1, on the reverse strand, counting down.
TTCAGATGTGGCGTCTCTTTTGGCTTGGTGCGCAGGCTGCGGCGTGTGGCAGCATACGGGCTGCGGCAGCTCGGGCCCGCACTGCGCCCTCTGCGCCGCGCCCCTGCCTGAGCCCCCGCACCTCCCCGCGCCCGCGCCCGACCCCGACCCCGCGCTGCACAAGCAGCTCTACAGAGGTAACTACTGCATACACGCTGGTGTCTGGCAGCACTGTGCTTGCGCCGGCGCACCTCCGGCTGCGAGTAGGGGCTACTATGTCCTATGATACTGACATTGCTAGAGAGAAGGAGGAGGGATGGCTTGACCATCATAAACTGACCTGCTTGAGAATCTATATGTAGGTTTAAATATTCATCATCTTCTTGCCCTCCCATTCTACTTGGGGCCTGCAACACGTTTTCTTCTTCCATTCTCCCCTGTCAGGCGAAAATAATAATTAAATATTATTTCAGATAAATTAGCTGAGCGAAAAAGCTTACAAGAGAAGAATATAAAACTATGCGTCGAGCTTCGCAAACTTGAAGTGAGAGCTGCAAGCCTCAAAGAGAACTTGGACGAGCATAACGCAGAGAAAAGGCAACTGCTGGCTGATCAGATCAAGACGCAAAGAAACCTACAGAAACTTCTGGACTTCATCAGTCAATTTAAGGAGACGTCGATAAGCATCCGGTCTACCTCTGTCAGCGAGTCTGGCAGCGAAATTAGTAAAAGTAATGAGGAATGAAGTGGTGAGTTACCTTTTGACATAGGATCCTTTTTATCCCGGTACGATCCCGTGAGATAATTGCCGTCCCCCTACGTGGGCGAAGTCAGGCACAAAATCAATGTAAACACTTTGATGTACCGTTATAACCGCTATGGAATGCAGCATTTTTACGACGGAAGCATCACGTTTTCAAAGGAAATGCGGACGTAAGTACGTAACAGTAGCGTGCTGCTATGCACACCGGAAAAACAACTTGCAACAACATATGTATGCTATAATTGCCTATTATGGCCTCGGGGTAAGGGGCTCCTAATGGGCACGCCACAATAGTGGCGGTAAGTCCCATCTTTGAGGAGTGGCTAAAGAGGCGCCACGGCGACCTCACCTTCCGCTTGACGCAGGTCGTCACCGGACATGGTTGTTTCGGGAGGTTCCTGCATCTAATCAGGCGGGAGGAATCGCCCGGGTGTCACCACTGCGAGGATCGACCGGAGGACACGGTGGAGCACACTGTGCAGGTCTGCTCCGCTTAGGCGGGGCACCGCCGTGTCCTCGTAGCGGCAATCGGCGGCGGCGACCTCTCGCGTCCGGCCCTGGTTCAATCCATGGTCCGGAGCGAGAGGGAATGGGACGCCGTCACCTCCTATGCTAGCGAAGGAGGTGGCGGGACGTGAGCCTCACGTCTCAGCCGCCGTTGGAGACGCCCTGGGCGTCGGGGGCCACGTGGTGGCTCCTGGCCACCGTAGGCGCGGGCCTGTGGACGGAGAGTAATGGGCTTGCTCGCCGTCCATCCGTCTTATGACGACAGCGCGACGGCGCGTTCGTGTTTCACGCGCGCCTTATAGAGATGTCAGCAAACGAGAAGGGGTTCGAAAGGACCGATGCCTGTCAGGGTTGCGGGACTGTTCGAAAGAGATACCGCGGCCCTGGAACACAAAGGGCGATGAAGGAACATGGATGGGTTTTAGTCAGTAAAAGTCTGACACTCCCTCCTGCTCAGCCCAGAGCGGGAGACTCCTCCCGCTCTGGGCTGAGCAGGAGGGAGTAGTAGTATTTGATGATTTCCGATCGAAAAAAAAAGACATTGGCTCCTAATTTAATTCAGACTCTGTCTGTATTGATCGATCGTGTCGACTTGTCACCTATCTTATTTATTAGTATGGCTCCGCGGACCACTTGGGATGCTTCCAGAGACCACTGGTTAAGAACCACTGATTCACAGTCAATGTATTCAATGTAATTATGCTGTTCTCTCATATTTTTTCCACATTGTTGCAGTATGTTTTCTCGTAACAGTAACTTTCCATTGTTACAGGTTGAAGGTCTGGTAGCGTCTCTCCGTGTTCGTGATTCGTGGTCAGTGTGATGTATAAGTATGGAGCTTCAGTAGTTCAAAATGTAGTCTTACTGAACTTTTCAGTATTTTTCATTTTATGAACATGTGGAAATTATAAATTAACTTTGATTTTGTTTTGTACTTTTGAAATAATATATTTCAAGAAGAATTTAATTGTAACTATTCCTCTTTACAGAGTTTCGTATTTGAGTTAATAACTGAAATGTCGATTGTTTATTTTGAAATGTGAAGGTAGTGGTTTATAAGTTCGAAATGTGTGTTATAAAATCATGATTGTTCTCAATTAGATTGACGGATGAGTAAATCAATTCTATTAAATCAAATGATTAGCCAAAAGTAAAGTGTTCAGTATTTGATTCCTAATTTAGCGTAGATGTAATATTTGTCGGTTATTTTAGAAATGAATTTTGTTTGGACTGCTAAGTTAATATTAAGCATTGATTGTAATGTAGTTACAGTTTTATAGTATCAATTGTCCGTCCTTTTCTATGTTTAAATATTTTATTATACAAGAAGAAAAGGATGCCAAGATTATGTAAATATGAAACCAAACAATGTTTAAAATTTGTATGGGCTAATGGATACTGCTCATAAGTTGATTCAACATTAGTTATTCTCTGTGATATGATTAATTTTCATTAGGTTGTTGATGGTACAAATGTACTTTGTACAAATATCCTTTAATTGTAAAACCCTCGTGTAAATAAATATTCGTAAATTGGTTAAAAGTGCTTTAATTTAGTTAAATTTTAGACAATTACGGTATTTTGATACTTATTAACAGGTTTTAACTAAATTCTAAAACTTTCTTTCCTTTCAATGCGTCTCTGCGTAACTCTTCAAAGCTGCGTTCCAGCAGCTCCAGTTCATAAAGCGATAGTGACGTGAACCGTTGCATTTCTCTAATTCCCGTGTTGTTGACATGCACCAGTCCTCCGAAATATGAAGTACCAAAGTCATTGTTTTCTATAAAAGCGTTCACTTTCGCTGGCCGTCCGTCCAAGGCATCAAGTATACTACGAGTGAAAAGCTGTGCACTGTATGCAACTGACAGAATTGGCGAAACTCCCCTTTTAGCTCTTAATATTTCTTCATCAAAATTACGAAACTTCAATGTGAATTCCTGAGTCCTTCTAGCATCAAACTCTGAGCTGGGTTGGCTGTGAGAGAGAAGTGGAACGGCAGTCTTTTCAGAATGCCCTCCGATCACAGGCACCCAGCAGTCAGTAGGGTTCAGTTTGTTCTGTGTCGCAAACAGTGTTTGAGCACGCAACGTGTCCAAGCCAGTAATACCAAAAAGTTTATTTGAAACATTATCTCCACGGTTTCTCAAGACCTCAGCAGCCATCGGAATAAGACAATTTATTGGTTCCGTAACGATGCCAAGAAATGGCATGGGTTCCATTTTGGCCACCTGCATCGCCAACGTTTTTACAAATTCTACGTTTTCTGACAGCCAAAGATTTTCGGAAATGCCTGGTTTTCGTATGAGTCCACCGGTGCCAATAACAATGTCAGCATCTTTCAGGGCTGTTTCTAGGGTGTCTTCTCCTGTATATCCTTGTATGCCAGTCTCGGTGGGTACGTGCGACAGGTCCAGTACAACGCCGGGCGTATGCCCACGAGTGTCATGAACTACGAGCTCAGTGATACTCGGTTCTGATCGTAACAGTAAACAAAGTGTTTGCCCGATGTCGCTCGCCCCTCCGATCACACTAACTTTGTAAGACCTTTTGGTTGTAGAGAAAAGTTCCTGAACATTTCTAGTGATTAACTTTTGCATTTTGATGGATAATATTCTAAAATTTACATGATATTAACGATTCTACTCAAAGAGTAGATTATTTATACCAAAAGATTTTATTATTCATAGAAATGTAGCTGTGATTTGTGTATTTTTTTTTGGATTTTGAAAGTGGCTATTTAATTGACCATTTTATTTGACGTTCTGCCAACATTTGACACTAGATGTAGATTGTAGCTCTGTGTAGATTTGGATGTAGGTACTCATAGAGTATATAAGTTAAGTATAAAAGGCCAGTTAACGAATTATTAGTAGGTTCCATTAAAGAAGCTTTCTTTCTGTATCGTGTGGTCAGTGCCTGTGTCAGAGCTTTTATGCCGCCCATGCCATGGGCCTCTGACTTGGCTTTACATACCGACGAGAAATATCTCTCAGGCATGCTGGTTTCGTCACGATGTTTTCCTTCATTGAAACAAGTTATAATTATACAATACGCTCATGAAACCGAGAAATCAGAAGTGCGTGTCTTGGGTTCGAACTTGATACTTATGACTTGGCAGTCCGAAGGTCACACCACAAGGCTATCACTGGTTAAAGAAGCTAATAGGCGGATATCTGGCAGACAGGTTCCTACTTTTGACTGTGAGTCATTTGGGCTCTCGCGGTTTTGGTTTGAAGGCTTTTCAATTTCAAGATTTTATCAACAGTATCGTTGAGATAGTTGATAGCAAAGAGTAGAATACTTATACCAAAAGGAAGTTTAGAGCACAGAGTTGGTATAAGTATTGTAGGTGCCAGGCGCGGTCCCAGCCTAAGAATTTGGAGGGGGGGGTCACACAGGGCCCTAGCCAGGAATTTGGTTGGGACGGGTTACCCCGACTAAGAAAAGGGAGATGGGGGGAAGGTGTTAAACTGCTAGAAACAACTTTTGAAAAAAAAACGAAATTATATCGGCCATCTTTGGATTTACCTAAACAAAACGGTCATGGGAGCCCACAGGTTTATTTCTGGGGTGATGCACCTTCAGCTTCCCGAAAAGAGCTTGTACGTGGAGTACAAGCTCTTTTTCGTTTGCCGGTGTCCATTCATGCACGAAATAATTTTGTCGACATAAACAGAAAAACCTATTCGGTAATTGAGAAAAGCTCGTAAAATTTAGCACTTAGATCGAATTTGATAGGCTTTCAGAAATTGTCAGTTTATAAAGAAAAACTGAGAAGAACGCAAAATGTCCAAGCGAGCAAAGCGAGTTTGAAAATGTTAGCACTACATCATTGGTTAGATTTTCTTTTGGCCATTCATACAGAAGTTATGTAGGTAGATTCAAGGGTTACACTACGTAAATACGAAAAACTTTATTCCGTCGGTCACAAAAAAAGAACCGACAAGACTGCGTGAAGTCGGTTTTGCAGCGATTCGTTTCTGTCACAAAATTTTGTAGCACAACATGTTGACTTTTTAAAAATATATGTCAAATAATGCATATAGCAAAAAAGACGTCGGTCAAATGCTTTCGATAAAATGAAATTCGAAGAAATAAAATTCGGATAAGTGATTCAGAATCCTAATTTTAGTAGTTTATTCGAAGTATTGAAAATCGGATTGTCGTTTTTCGGACCGAGAACTCTCGACTTACTTATTATGTAACAACTAAATGTACACATGAATGCAATAAAGAATTTGAGTTTGAGTTTGAGCATTTGATTCTTCGAACGTATGACAATCGGAAAACTAACAAATCGCATTTACGTCTTTCGGTAAAATATATTTACAGACATTATAATTCTTAGGTATTATGTAATTCGGACTTTTGAAAATCGGAACATCAAAATTCGGAATAAAATATTTCGGAGTATTTGGGTGTTCCCAGAATCAAGAGCGTGCGAAGCGAGCTCGACAATTTTTGAACCCTTCCTCGGATAAATTAAGTTCTTTTTGTTCATTCACACAGGAATGAGAATAAGAGGAACTTATGGAAAATCTAAAAAGTACAGGATGTATTAGCGAGTGAAGCGAGCTGGAAAATGTTAGCACCACTTCTTTTGTTAATTTATACAGAAATGAGAATAGGGTACTCTGTAAATTTTTGAATAGAAAAAGCATACTAAAGCGATGTATTCGCGAGCGAAACGAGCGAAAAAATTTTAGGATCCCGCCTCGGATAGGCTGATTTTTTACAGCTGTCGGAGATTTCTTGAGGGTTGAACCCTCATCCCCCCCTGCCTACGGTCCTGCCCCTAAGATAGTGTTCACCTGTCAACACGTAATTAACCTTATTAGCACACATTTAACGTAAATGACCCTTAGTGTTACACTTATTGCATTAATTATAGCTTGCAAACCGATATTGGGATGACTCATGATTGTTACGACCGCACACTGTACACTTTATATTACCGGCACTAATGGTTTTAGTACTATTTCCTTGTTTAGCGATCTTGAACACGCTTGTCTGCTGCCCAAGGAAGCCCGTAGCAGCGGCGGGCCCGGCGCGCGCGCATCGCGCGCTCTCCGCCAGCTCCACCGCCTTGGCCAGGTTCAGCTTGTCGATGTCCTGCGCGAACAGCTTCTCTCGTTCATGGCCTGCTACCATGCCCATCACAAACCGATCTCGTAACGCTTCCTCGACGTTATTGAATCTACAATGTGCTGTAAGTCCTCGTAGCCTTGACGCCCATTGCGTGTAAGTCTCGCCCGGCTGCTGCTCAGCCGCGTAGAAATTGTAACGCTCGCTGTAGCCACATATCTTTGGAGGAAAGTGCTCATCCAATAACTGCACTATATCGTCATACGGTACTTCCTGGACATCCTTTGGTAGTGCCAGATCCGCTGCCAACTTATAAGTACCGTCGGTTAGTGCGCTGAGCAGGATCGCCCGTCTCTTGGCTCCAGCTGCATCATTCTTCGGGATGATGTCGTTTGCAATAAACCATTGCGTTATTCGGCCTTTATACGACTTCCATTCTTGCACGTTGTGATCGAATGTTGATAAAATACCGAAACTATTCATTGTCCGATTATAAAATTAAGATGTGGGTAATCTCGTCGCCACTGTTATACTCTTGGTACCGAAGACAAGTGAAACAAATGACAGCTATTGACACACTGCTTTAATAGGTACTTTTAGACACAGCGTGGGCGCAGCCACGCACACATAGATATTGTTCCGTACATACACCACAGATAGTTAGATTTAACAGTTTTAAGATGAAGGGAACGCAATAGCCCCGCAGGGCGGGATGATCATGACGCCCGGTCATGGCCTACCCCTGGATCCGCTCTTGGTACTGATAGAATGCAAGAGCGAAAGATGAGAGATTCAAAATAGAAGCAGCCCGCCTCCGCCCCTTGTATTAGGTTCTATTTGTTTAAATTCATACAGAGATTAGATGTTGAACGGTTAAGCAGGAAGTTAATAATTTATATCCAAAAAAAGCTATTTTAAGAAGGTTTGTCAATTGGCGTGTAGGATTTTGGGGGGTGTCATGACCCATGTGACCCCGCCTGGATGTACATCTGCTACTCACAAAATAAGAACATTCTTTTGGTATAAGTATTCTAAGTAGGTACTCTTTGATAAGTGTATAGGTACTCTCTCTTAGCGCAGCAGGCTTGAAAGCAAGAGAGCTTTAGGTATTTTGATTGAAAACTTTATGGTTTTACTGCGTCATGTTGACAATAAAGACAACATTTTAGTACTAGTTTATATATGATGCTCTGTGGCTCTATTTTACCATGTAAGATTTAAAAAAATCAAGACTACTAAAATAATGTAAAAAAATATATCTCAAATTACTATGTTGAAATTGTTCACTCGTTTATTGCAACCAAAACTACAGACAAAAATAAAATGTATACCGTCAAGAAATATTCAAGTTTCTGTAATTGGCGCTGGAGGAGAAGTCGGGGCCAATGTGTCTCTTTTACTAAAGCAGAACCACAAAATAAAACGACTGCAGTTGTATGATGAAGACCAGAGAATAATAGGAACTGCCATAGAATTAAGTCATTTACCGGGAGGGCCAAACGTAAGCGCGTTCTCTGGTGATGCCTTGAATCTAGCTATTCGGTCCTCTCACCTCATCCTTATGGTTCACCGAGTGTCCCGGAAGCCTGGAAATACGCGAGAACAAATGATTGCTGCTAATGCTCCTTCTTTGCAGAAACTATGTCGAGCAATTGCGGACGAAAACCCCGACGCGTTCATTGCTATCGCTACGAACCCTCTAAATTCTATGGTTCCTTTTGCCAGTTCAATTTTGTATAAATACGGCATCTACAATCCATTTAAGGTCTTCGGCATAACGCAAATTGATACAGCCAGGGCTCGCAGCTACGCCGCTAAAGCTTTGCAGATGAGCTGTCGAAATTTGAACATTCCTGTTATAGGAGGACATTCAGACGAGACTGTCATACCCTTGTTTTCATATATCACCCCTGCCGAATATGTTGTGGATCCCTTTCAAGCAAATTCATTAACTAACCTTGTGAGGACATCTGGGACAGAAATAGTATTTAAGAAACATGGTTATGAATCAGCGGTGCTTGGAGTCGCCTGGTCGATCAACGAATTTTGTAATACGATAATCGATGCAATAAGGGGTAGTGAAGTGGAAGCTACTTGTTATACCGCTAATGCACATTTTGGAACAAGATTTTTTGCTGGCCCTGCTTTAATAGGCCCGTATGGTATAATACGACCGTGTCAAAATTTTTCCTTTAGCGACTATGAGTCGTTCCTAGTACATTCTTCAGTGCCTGCTATCAAAAGAGATGTGTGTCTTGGTGAAGATTATGTTAAGTTTATTGGTCTGAAATCGAAGCGTCGTTGAGCATAGTCACATTTTACAGAGTTTTAAGTTTTATGTTCTTATTTATTTAGTATTCGTTTTCCATTTTTTTTTCCTAAGTCAAATTCCTTAAATTTATTGCCTTCCTTGAAATTAAAGTAATTAACACGACGTTAGCTATTTTTTTTGTAATTTTTTGAGCTTTTGCACAGACATTGATCGTGCTTTTATGACTATTTTGTATGGAACAGCAGAATATTTTTTCTTATTTCAGAGTTGGTCCCTTATAGCAAAAGTTTTTAATTATCTGCCGTAGGTACTGTATTTTGGATCAACTCAAACAGGACCTTAAGCTGCGTCTATGCTAGGCGAGGCGAACACGAGCAGAGTACAAGCGGAGCACAAATTCCCTTGGCGGGAGTGCTCGGTCGAGGCTTTTTAAGTCCGTCTACGCTAAGCGAATTCGTGCTGAGATCGTGCTCCGATCGTGTTCGGCTCGCCTGGCATAGACGCAGCTTTAAGTCTGGACCTGTGCTCGGTTGATGGCAATAGCCTCGCCCTACAAGGGACTCAAACATAACTAGCGAAATGTGGGTGTACCTATTTATTTACACATCTACACTAACCCTTCAGGACCTACAGGCGTAATGTTATTGCATATAAATTCAAAATAAATAATTCAATTCAATTACGATGATAATGTTTCGAACTAGTTCTAGTAAAGTACGCTTTATTCTTATCTTTCCGGTAAGTAAAAAGCAAACATTCTAGAGACCATTGAACAAAGCTAGGTATAGGAATGGCGAGCACATAATCGAAGCTGACGTGTGCAGCGTTCGGTTGTAACGGTCCAATATCGGACAAATGGCGAGGTGGTGACGCAAAGCGGCCATCGGAGTCGCATCTCATTCGGAGAACATTGTAACTACCTGAGTGCCTTGTTCCTCTTACAACGGAGAACCAGTATGGCTGCGTTCACACTGGAGCGTGTTCCGTTACTGATATTCTACGTGATTCGTGTCAGGATATAAAGTTAGGCCTAAGTTATAATTTCAGTAACCTTGCTTATAGGGTTCTGTATGAAGGTTCGAGGCTCTTTGCGGAACTGACACCTAACGATTTTTTTACGCTTGTTATTTTGTTCAGGCCTACCTAAAGGCTGTGGAAATTTATTAATTTCGTTTTCTTCTTCTTATCGTGTCGATGGCAATCTAAATTGTATCGGCCAGGAATTGAGCTACTAATTTCATATTAATTTTTTGTCAGTAAATAATTATAACCTACCTAATCACCCCGAGCTGTCCCAATACTCGACCTTACTAGCGTGTTCTGAAAGACCAAGCAATATATGACAGCATATATAAAGTTTTGATACCTTTATTGAATACAAAAAAAAGTGTGAAACAAGATGCATTTGATTTGATGCACAAAAGACCGTGCGCTCACCAGATGTGTTAAAATTTACTTCCCAATATAATTTGATGTGATCCTAACTTAACAGGCGGGGAGCGTTCTCAGCTCGGTGCAACCGCAAATAAGGATCGTAACGACAGGGTTAAGTTTAAGATAATCGCTGAGCGGCCATACGGGTCCGCCGCGGCGTTACATTGAGTTTAATGTCCCTCGGTCTTGACGACCGCCGTCTGACGGTGTTAACTTGAGGGAGGGTTAAGGGTCGAGAGACCGGTGATTACACCTCTGTAAGGACCATTTATTGCCACTACTCTGTTTGTGATTGCCTGTGTGTTACATTAACGTTTGGATTTATTTTACAGACATTATAAAGTCATCTGCGGTCGTGATGAGGTGAGTTGTCACCAGGTGGCTTTTGTTTCGATGGTTAGTTCCTATTGTGTATTAGCAATTGATATTATCAGAGCTCTGTATAGTAGGTACCTATAATACTCTGTCTTGTTTGATATCTAGAGGATCTTCTTCACAGATTTAATTGAACATCATCATCATAAGGACTTTGCTGATTATGGGTCTCGCACTTTATTAACCATCACGCTATTATACCAGTGGTATCTCTGTATCATGCAGATTGTTTTATGTGAGTATCCTACCTCCGTAGAAGCCCCTGTGCTGAGCGCAGGTGCAGCATCTGACAGAGTAACAGAAATCGGTTAGAGGTATGTTACCAGATGTTTGGGTGCTGCGCTGTATGTATAACCTGTGCGGTCGTACATTCTGGAAGCAAGAAACTGGGGTAAGTAGAAGCAGGAGTACTGGGGTAGAGACTTATCTAGATTTTTGGTAGTTGGGCGCTGTGCCAAAAGTCGTCGTAACTAAGTAGGTGGGTACAGGATGTGGCAGATGGTAATCATCTCATCTTTATCGTGTGGAGAGTCTTCTGCGAAATTGACCCCTTACTCTGGAAAAATAGTCACAAAATCGGCCTGAGTGGAGACGTCGTGTGCATCGGCAGGTCAACGCCTTTGAAGGGAGAAGAAGATCTCAGCTAGACTTAAAGCGTGATGACCTTAAAGCTAGACCACCTGCAGCTATGGGCTACAATTCAGTCAATGGTGTTCTGACATGTCCGCTTTGTGCTCCGAGTGTTTCGGCCAAAGTTGGATATGCTAGCCACTTGTGAGCACATGATAGAGCAGCACACCAAAGCTCTCGACAACCTCCCTAGAAAGCCATCCAATGCAGTCACTGTGGCCGAATCGGCTAGATGGCATCATCATCATCAGTGCCTAACCTGGTGTCAGAGTTTTTATGCCGCCCATGGGCCTCTGACCTGGCTTTACATGCTATCGAGAAATATCTCTCGCTGGTTCGGTTTCCTCATGATATTTTCCTTCACCGAAGCAAGTGATAATTATACAATAAGCACATGAATCCGAAAAATAAGAGGTGCGTATCTTGGGTTCGAACTCGAGACCTATGATTTGGCAGTCCAACGCTCATATCAGAAGGCTATCACTGCTGATCTGATGAGATGTTAATGATCGATGTTAAAAGTAATTCTTCGTTAAATGTGATCTAAGTGCATATTTAACTTTCAATTCAACAGACACGAGATATTTAAATGTGCGGTAATTATCATAGCTACATAACTTACTGTAATGTACTCAACGACTTATCTGTTCAATCATGATGCCTATCAACGCTCGTGCTTAGATTTTATCAATTTATTAAGAACCCGTTCCTTCCTAATGTTGTTATTCCACATTTTAATTACATTGAATCTTGGGTAGTGGAAGTAGTGCATACCGGGACTTGAATTAAATTATGTCGTCCAACGACGTCGACGTGGTACAGAGATTAATCGAGAGCGAAGTCTTGTTTTTGATTCTTAGTTCTTTCCAGGCGTTATTGTGTTGTTCTATTAGAAAATTTTAAATATAGCCTGGAATACGGAGCTATTCTTGGGAAATGAGAGGTAGGCTCGTTTCCTTCAAGTTCGTTGAGAATTAATTAACGGTAGCATGAGGAACGATGGCTGGCGAAAGGTCTTGTTATAAGCATGAATTATTTCAGTTTATCTTTCTATACTTACATTATGATATCACGGAAATTGTTAGTTTCTAACTTTAGAATTTCAAATTCTCCTGTACCTAAAGCAACAAGATGTCGCCTGTGTTTAACATCTCTTGAGATCATTCCCAAGAGATGTTAGAAATAGGTGATATTTTTCAAGTTAACATGTAAAAGAAAAGTCATCCATCAGAAATTGTGTTAGATAGCAGACGATCGGAAAAACTAAAGACACACATAGACTGGCGACTAGGTAAAGTTTGGGGGAAGTCGTTGAGAGGTCCCGCGGGTGTCGTCTGTCGGCGCCTCGGATGTGGGACCCTGTGCCGAAGTTAGTGCTATGAGTACGGGCTGTATAGCCCGTTATATAACAATTATTTTGTAGTATGACCCTTCATACAAACGCGTGTTGTTTGGATTCCAATGAGAATCTTGGCGAATTCCGGTGTTATGCACACGTAGTTGAGGGTGTGTAAATCGTAGTGCAGGTACCTATCTCGTAATTATGAACAGACGCGTGTTATTTTAATCGAGAAGGATAAAAGCCGGGCTACGTTCTCTACTCACATATTCTGAAAGTTGGTACTCGTAACGTCGCAAATAACTTCCGTTTGACCCATTGACCCTCTATCCATAAGTTTTCCCCAACATAAACATTTTGCCCCGTTTGTCTTGTGGTCGCAAACGCGACTGCTGAGCAAGAGGTCCTGGATACGATTCCCAGGACGGGCAAAGTGTTATTGGGTTTTTCCGCCAGGAATTTGTCAGTAGCAGCCACGGAGTCTGGATTTGTGATCGGTTGATGGCAACAGGCTCGCCCCTTATTACATGGGGCTTTTACTTAGGTCGAAATGTGGGTATGCACACACGGCGGCACATCAAGCTATACATAACCAGTATAACCTGACTTCGCTTTGTATGAGCTTCCCGTACGATGAGAGATCAGCTTAATTTGTTGTTGCATAGCTTTATTGGCCGCTGTGCGTACTATGTATTATAGCTACACTGTCTGCCTAACCCTTCGGGAATTACAGGCGTGATGCTATGTTATAGACATTTGCCTACCAGTACTTGTCAGTGAAAAATTATGCAACAAAACATCTATCATCTATCTACACATAGAAGTCCTGCGCACAATGCTTAGTAGACAAAGAATGCATGAAGTTCCGCAGGCGAGCGCGATGGCGTCGCGTCACTCGGCTCACGCAAGTCGTTATCTCAACTTGTTTGCTAAACCCGCCAAGAATTGCAAATGGCGATAATTCCAACTACACCGATAAATCAGCTACACCCCGTTCAAGTTTTTTCCCGAGAGGGTCGCTCCTTTCCACCATTGTTGGTGATTGATCGCGCTTTTCCTATACTTAAAGTTTCTCAAAACGTTCAAGAACATGTGTTGCTAAAGTTTCGACAGGCCATCGACGCTGATGTGTTCGGATTTGTAGTATTAATTTGTCGTTTGCAAATATTTAGTGTGACAGGAGGCTTATCCGTATTCCTATGTGTATAACTTAAACAAAATCTGTATGTGAGCTTTCACGCCTTAGAGTTTGCTACGAAAAGTATGCCTGTCTCTTTCCATCATTTCTTGGAGTAAGTACCTAGTTCTTGTAGAACCCAACCAGGAAATTAAACAGCATGCCTAGAATCCACGAGTAAAATGACAGTGGTTGTTATTGGTGGGCAAACCCTTTTTCCCCAAATGGGTTTGAATGAGACTACAGATGGGTATTGAAATGGTTACCTTAGTCATCATCATCATAGGAAGGGGTCCGCAAGGGCTGATGCCTGCCGGGGCTGCGGGACTGTTTGAAAGAGATACCGTGGCCCCGGAACACAAAGGGCGATGAAGGAACATGGATGGGTTTTAGTCAGTAAAAGTCTGACACTCCCTCCTGCTCAGCCCAGAGCGGGAGGAGTCATTTGATGATTTCCCATCCGAAAAAAAAAAAAAAAAATCTTCATCATCATCTGCCTAGCCTTTTCCCAACTATGTTAGGGTCGGCTTCCAGTTTAACCGGATGCAGCTGAATACCAGTATTTTACATGGAGCGACTGCCTATCTGACCTCCACGACCCAGTTAGTACTGGGTAATTATAATACGATACCTCTTAGTAAGACTTGTTCTCAGACTTTTTAGGACACTGACTACCTGTAACAACTGTCAAAGATCTACAAATGACAGTTGGACGTTAATTCAGCCGGTTTTTGTTCGTTTGAAATAGATGCAGTGAATTTCTAGTTAACTTACTCATGCCAGTTTTAATTGTAGGTATAAAGCATCTCTATAACAAAAAGAACAATAACAACATGGTAAGAAAACCGATAAATTAGTGGTCGATGACGCCCCCGGGAGCCGAGAGCAAGCTGCGGTGATGCTGCGTCAATTTACGACCAGCGCTAATTGTCCTCAATTTATAACGTTAGTATATTATCGATATACCTACCTATTAACACACAGTTCAAGATGGATATGTAGCACTTGTTATAATAACAATAGTCTTTCTTATTGTGTATTATCTTATCAAGCAATAATACGAGGTGAGGTTTAGCTCTGCCAACCGGATGAAAAGTTTACATTTATTGAGTTACTTGGTTTGGTATGTCAAGTTCAGGAACTGCCCCTAAGCTGGGTGTTTAATATTGCAACATAAACTGGTAACTTGTGTCAGTAGCTGCGCAGTTAAATAATCGTAATAAATAATTGATGGCATGGCATCATACCTACCATACCTACTTTCATATGAAAAATTAGCTACAAGCACCATTGATTCATAGTAGTCGACTACTAAGAGGTTTACAAATGTTGCAGTCCTAACCTAATACTTACTTACATTTCTGGCTTCGAACTAGTATCCACACTCTACGTTAGTTGAACAGGGCTGACTCTAGCGCAACGGTCGACGTTGGCATTAAAATCATTAATTACCATACGCCCATAGATATTCTATTTTCAAGCACAATTTACAAAATAATAGTGTTAAAATAAACTAATGACATTGTTGCGAGCATGCAAAATAATTGGATCGCGTTTATAGCGAAGCACTGCCGGTTTCGTGCACCCAGTTCCTTAGAACATAGTTCCATTGCTATTTCTGCATGCTCGTTATGCAGCTTCCTGACTCTGCCAAATGTAATTTGTACTGGTTAAATTGACGTTACTGCTTGATATTATTATATATACGTATTTCATATTTAACCTAGCCCCACACACTTCAATGGATAATGATTAAATGCGTCTATATTTGACACAATAACAACCGTATATTCAATTAGCTATTTGCTAACATAATAGACAACATGTCGCGTATAAAGTATGAATCGAAGTCGTGCCGTTTCACCCCTCGACTCGGCGCGGCTTTTAATAATCGATTTAATTGAGCCAATGAACAATTTAATTAAAATTCTAAAGACATGGCGTACGCCCGTGGGATGCGGCGCGACTTGAGCCATGGGAACACTCGCTGATCGGACTTTTGGCAAACTGTCTAGATCGCTTTTTAGTCTTAAAGTTGCAAAGGTGATTGTCAATAACTGTTAAAATAGGTATGAATAGCATTGCAAAAGGAAACAGAAAATAGGGTGCCAATATTAATCGAACTGTTCATATTTGCATCTTAATTTATAACTCTGGCATGAAGTATGAACAGGAAATAAATAAATCCTTATGGTCATGGTAAAACGGTCTTAAGTTTAGTGGTTGCAAAGGCCGCTGCTGAGTATGTAAGCCGTGGAGACCTTTAAATATGATTATAATGTTAAATGGGATTTCAACGTAACTACATATATCGAATTGTGGGTGTACTATCGGTGCTACTAGGCCGAATCATTAGGCCTAGGGGTATGATGGAAGGCATCAAAGAGTTTTAAGTATTTATGTATTTGTGTATATATAACCATTCAATAATTTTTCAATATTTGATTGCTACTGCCACAAAAGCAAATTCCTTTATATTATTTGAAAGGATTTTGCATAACGGCTGTAGTTAGTCACCTAAGTAGCTTTGTAGCTTGCGGTTAATTAGATAAACATAATCATTGTAGGTACCTATTATAAATCGTATGAACATACAATAATTATAATTAACTTAGTATTTATCAAACAATTAATTAAGTTTTGTTTTTATGAGTTAAATCATCTAGCCTATTATTTTATTGTGCAATAATAATTTTAATTTGTGCTTTTAATTGTAACAAAGAAATAGTCTTTGTTACCAATAAAAAGTACCTAAGTCAGAGTGAAGTAGGTATGTCTAGGCATCTCGTATCGTAGATACGAATCGATATCGTAGATACGAATCGGTGACTATGTGGTAGCCATATAGTCACCGATTGCGTTCTAAAGTTTAATAGGGTAATAGGTATTAGTTGGCTGGAACATTTAACCAATGCTGTTTAGGCTGAGGCCAAACAAGCGTAATACTATATACTAAAGTCCTGTTTGTACCACATGGTACAACTAATTTTGTGTCGCCGTACAAACAGGACGTTAGTATGAAACCGAATGCAGCGTAAATTCGGCAACTCATTTTATCCGACTCACAGCTCAAAAAATTACGCTCATTTGGCCTCAGCGCCCTCAGCCTTATACTATTTATTTTCTGGTTTTGCAAAAGATTTACAATTATTTTTGTGCACTAAAACTACATACTACTGTGAGTAATATTATGTACCTGTCTTTGTGACTGAGATTATTCTAAGCTCTAAATAAAGGTTCACATTTTTTTTCAAAAGCCACTTAAAAGCCGCAATTACCTACTTACAACCAACATTGCATAGATTGTTAACATCATACCGTAACGATATCACAAGTAAATAAGAGAATGAAAGACAGACAACCCCCTCTTACTCCGAAATCACACAAGTGACTGCGACATGTATAAAAATATGCGATTATTAAAATGTCGGCTGTACAAATGAGCGGCGTGGCACGCCCGCTATGCAGGTATTTACGGTATGGGTTATAGGAGATCTGGGGGAGTCGTGTCTCTTCTCTTTACTTTCCACTTTCAAGCCTTTTTCTGCGGCCATTTTTATATTAGCCTGATGCTTGTGTTAGAACTGTGTTATTGCCATTGGAGGAAAAGTCTTGATGGCACGGGGACGTGGCTATTGGCACAATAAAAGAGTGGCATATACTCATTATTGGGTGAATTGGAGATGATAGTTTGTAAGTTCAGATAATCTCCGAAACTACTCACCTGATTCGTATATAGGATATGTTTCTTCGACGCTTAAGAAATCGCAGGCAGAAGCTATTCTGCCTACAAATATAGAAACCATTATCGGTATTCAGAGCTTTGTGCGCAAATCAATTAGCACGGTACGCAGCTAAAATATAACTAGTTAATATCTATTTATATGTTTTGTTTCTAAAATGCTATTTATTTAGCTAAAAATAATGATTACAATAACAACGTAACATCACGCCTATTTCCCCGACAGCTTGGGTAGAGGTGTCCCTTTAGTTTACAAAAATTTCGCCAGTTTATTCGAGACTATATTGCCATCAATTTGGCACGGATACAAAACTAGGGGATGCTACAGGGAAATTCCTGATAGAAATCTTCAACTTTGGATTAGAACCCAGGACCTCATGCGCAGCAGTAGCCCTAGCGACTGTTACAACACTCGAGTCATCTATACTAATATTATAAAGAGGTAAAATTTGTTTGTAAGTTTGTATGTACGGGGTAATCCCCGGAACTAACGATCCGATACAAAAAAATATTTTACTGCTAGAAACCTACGTTATTCGTGGTGACTATTGGTTATAAATTATATTGATATCGCGCATATTAGCCGAGCTATAACAATTTTTGCGGGTGAAGTCACAGGCGAAGTGCTAGTAATCTAATAAAGAAAATACGGAGCACCGTTATAGCTATAACAAAACGTTTAGATGAACTGGTCCACAATGCTACGGGCTATTAATTGCATATACGGGAAAAAGGGTGATTACTGCCCTTATAGCCGTGGGTGCTAGAGTGTCACGAGCACGCGTAGTCAAAGTAAAGATAAACCATGATCGAGAAGTCGCGTGGCGGCGCGTGCGACCATTTCACAGTCACTTTATGTAGCCCTAGTGATGTTTAGAGGTATCAGTTACTTCATTTTGTTGAGCGGATATTAAAACATTTTTATTGGAATAAAGGATTCTTAATTTCTTTTCAGAATAAAAAAAAAAACTTTGTAGCTACCCTCAATTAATATCTTTTAGCAGTGATAGCCTAGTGGTGTGGCCTTCGGATTGCCAAGTCGTAAGTCTCGAGTTCGAACCCAAGACACGTACTTTTGATTTTTCGGATTCATGTGCGTATTTTATAATTATCACTTGCTTTTCGGGGAAAGAAAACATCGTGAGGAAACCAAAACAGCATGCCTGAGAGAAATTTCTCGACGGCATGTAAAGCCAAGTCAGAGGCCCATGGGTGGCATAAAAGCTCTGACACCAGGTTAGGCTAGGCTAGGCCACAGGAAAAAAACAAACCATAATTTATTTACATAATTAAAATAGGACAAATAATACTGAACGAGCCCACCTATGCAAGTCAAATGAGTGACGAAGACAAAGTTCTGATAACCACGTATGATAATAATGAAAAACTTCAATAAAACAAATAGGTATTAAAGCAAACTACCGCGTAATAAATAAACTACGCTTGTCGAACAAATTCCAATACAGCTGCAACGTAAAAAATCAATTAGATACGAACCCTTTACTTAACGTGGAAATCGAACAAGCCCGTTTTTATACAAAAGGTAAAGGTATTTCTTGTAACCATAATTACGACGACTATCTATGGTTACGCGTAATAGTTAATGAATAAATAGAAGTCATTTACTGATTGTAGGAACTTTGCAATTGTAAACCATTAAAACTTAAAAAAGTCTGCTACGAATTTGCACGTAGGGCTACGAAGTTGTATGTACGGTCTCATCAAGCGTACGAGTACATTTACTTTGCGAACGCAGCAACCCACTTGGATGTCGTGCGTCACTAATATTACGCTATAATTATAACTTTTCATGCAAGGCAGATCGAGTCAGACAACAGCTGTGGAACTAACCAATTGTCAAGAGAAGGAATCACTACCACTATAACTTATTAACGTTCAACTTTTAATATAACTTTAACCTCTGCTTGTGCTTCTTCCTGTGTACTCCACAACTAAACCAACATCAACATTGTGATAGTATACGGTGCCTACAGCCAGTGGCTCCTACATTGTATGATGAGAAAAATTAAAAGCTACAAGCATTGATTTAATATTATTTAGGTATATCAATGGCTACGAGTTCTTGTTTCTGGATGTAGGTACTGGGTACTCACTCTATGTATAGGCTAACGGTTGAAATGATGTTCTACGGTCTACGAGTTCTCCGGGTAAACGTCACTCGCATGTTTGTATCATGCATAATCAGCCTATAATGTGGGAGCAGTAGAGGCTGCTAGGATACAGGCCTCCTCTCTATGAGAGGGAATTAGCCCATTCCCTCCACGAGGGCCCAGCGGGTTTGGTAGATGTTACATGTCTCCCATTTTTTTATTTTAAGACATGCCGGTTTCGTCACGACGTTTTCCTTCATCATTTTGAGAGCAGTGGTGATGAAATAAATGACACAAAGTAACACTCCTGCCTGGGTTCGAACCCACGACTTACTGCTCGGATGTCGGGGCCGCCCCTACTGGGCCACCGCTGCTCTGTTTGTAGCATTTGCTTCGAAATTGTAAGACAACATGTTGCGATCCTTGCCGATTGCATTTGCTACGAAATTGTAAGACAACATGTGGCGATCCTTGTGGATTTAAACTATGTGCTACGAAATTCTATGATTACAGCGTGCTACGAACTTCCCAGTTCTACGTATTGCTACGTCTATGCGCACGAGTGAGTGTGATCGCGAATGTCGGAACGCGATCATTTGGCACGCGCCGCGCTATCTGCCATCTGCGGGGCTGCGGCCAACGTTAGCCAATCGGCCCGAAAACACCCGCAAACCGCCGCAAATCCCACATTATACGTCTCATGGACGTGGCTTTTGGATCCAAGTGCTGCACAAACAGCGTTTAATAGACGTATGTAATGGTCTATTGATGTACGGCAGTGACGATTAAGTAAATCTATTGAGTTTAGTTTGTTTAACCACGTTGATTGCTGATCTGTCATTTCCATGTGAGTTCTATTTGTTGATTGATTTATCTAATGACATTAAGACTACTACCGCGTTCGTTTTGCGGTCGATCACTTTTCAACCTTAAAACTCAAGGCATAAAGGTGAAAAAGAAATGACAAAGGGATGAGTGAAAGGTGACTTAGAAAAGATATTTACAAGGCAGATGTGAGTGGCCACGCCGGGAGGGGACGCTATAGAAGGACATACACCTGACCTTATTTGTGAGGTTCTTCAGAAAGGTCAGGTGCGTAGTACTCGCAACCGGCGTGCGTGTATGATCGTGGGCGAGGCAAAAGGAGTCTGTGAGGATTGTAGCAGGTGGCGTTCTGTGGTTTCTGCCTACCCCCATTGGGAAAATGCGTGACTTTATGTACTTATGTATGTAAAGGTGAAAACTGGTCGATCACCAGTGTTTTCGGCTGATGTGCAGACGCCAGCACATCAGGCTACCCGAAACTGTCAAATTTTGGCAATCAACCTTTAAAATCTATTAAATAAACTTGACAGATTGTAGTAGCTTGATGTGTTGGCGTCTGTACTTTTGCATGGATAACATTCTTGTTGTTCGCCTTTGCCTTATCTGTATTCTGTTTTTGTTTTCTTCTCTATGTTGAAAATAGTATTAAATTGAATGGAATGTAAAGTCCAAAACCGCGCATTAATAACGTCATTAATATCAAGGTTTTATTTAATGGTTCTTACTAATATGACGTGACGTGGTCGTTTCGACCCCTAATCTTTATTCTGGTGTTAATGTGTTCGGGATTACACACCATTAAGTTTGGCTTTGCGTTCAGTGTTGCCGCAAAATAAATAAAGATTATTATAACTGGCTATTGAGTGCCGTGAGAAATATTTTTAAACAAAACATTGCATTGTGTTGTAGGTTGGTCTCTATTAGTCGGAGAAATGTCCTTTTCATAACTGTTCCGCATAGTAGTCTCATTACTTCGTCTTAGTTATTCGTTGCTACTTTGATTAATTCACGATTGATCACATTAGGCTGTTGGAAACACCATTATGATATAAGGAACAGACAGATAGTAGCCACTGAACCTAATTTATCTATCTACACTAATATTAAAAAGAGCGAAAGTTTGTGAGGTTGTAGGGGGTAATCTACAGAACCGATTTTGAAAATTCTTTCACTAATTATACATACACACACACAAACACAGCTACAGCTAGCTAGCTGCTAGCTTGTTTTAGCTACATTATCCCCGAGTGCCATAGGCTATATTTACAACGTACCCGTGGGATAATTTCCGACCAAAACGCGAGCGAAGCCGCGGGCAACAGCTAGTTCGAAATACAATGCTGCGTTTACTTGCTGCGCACCAATAAATAAAAAAATCTAGTTATAACTTTTCCTAAAGAGCCTTACATAAAAAAAGACTACTACAAAGTGTCCAAAGCACATCCGTAGATATTTAAAAACGACTAAATCAACGGGTATTGGTAACAAGAATTACATCAACAAATAATTTTTCGATATGGTATTCTACGTATGCTGAAACCAATAACTTTCATATCGTGAAAAAGCCGGGGTCTCTACAAATAGAGCTTTGACTGATCTAGTAGACAGTAGTTCACAAATGAAGCTTTGTTGTGCCCGAAAAATGCTTTGATTGGTGAAAAATTCCCTGAAAACAATCAAATATTTGCCTTTATGAATTCGGACGCAGGGAATAATGGAACCGTACAAGTTTCATCAATTTTATGTCTGTGTGTTGTAATATGTTTAGTCATCCAATAAAAATGGCCGTGACATGTACACCTAACAAAGTTGGTGGTCGACTACCTCTATGATCTCAAATAAAAGGTTGGAAAGTGGTCAACCGCGAAATTTGCCGGGTGTATCTCAAATCAACTCAAGCTGTAGCAGTCCACTGCTGGACAGAATCAATATGACATGTTCAGGTTGTTTTTTTATTCTTAACAAATTTGTCCAATTAAAATTCTTCGACCTAGATTCCCATTCACGAAAACGTTTAAGGATTTTAGTCATGATCTCTTTAGTAGAGGACATTAATCTTAGATCGCACTTATCATTTAATTAGATCCGTGTCGAGTGCCCTTGCGGCTTCAATTTTATTTTATAACGTCATACACACGTCTCTCCCTTGCTAACTATGCCACAAGAATGAATATTCTCTCCTTTATTTAGAATATATTCCTGTGAACATTCTTATGACGGTGACATAGAGTTGAAAATGCAACGGCTGTCTGGTTTGAAAACAGTAAAATGATAAGTGTTTCGATAGCTGGCGTGCGTCCCTACTGTTACGGCGGTCGTATTCTATTCGCTACTGGCCAGTTGATATGGCAAATTAATAGGGTTGCCAAACGATACCGATACAATAAAATTTGAAAGTAAAAAAAAATGAAATAATCTAGAAGGCATTAAGTTATCATTGGCTCTTAAGTTTAACTTAAGGTTAGTTTAGGCGGAATACATCTCAGCTAAAAGTATTGTTTTCCATGTATTTTTTTGGAATTGAAGAGCTTAATAAATATTTGTATTCCACACTTATTTTACAATAATATATTTATAAAATAAATCTAAATGAATTAACAACAGCATTATCCCCTTGGCCTTATTATCCTAATAGGGAAGATCTAACAGATTTTCTAAAAATAATAATAATATGTTACTGAAAAACTGAGTGTTGGGTCACTGTTCATATTTATAAAACGACGACGATGAGAACGACGACTATGACTGGTAGAGAATGCCTTATGGCATTAAGTCCGCCTATGTACCACTATTGTACATGAAGTTTAAATAAATAAAACACAGTGACCAACACGCGTTTTTTACAAATGTCTTTCTGGGAGTCAGTCAAGTCTTTCTTTAATATCTTGATTTGTATTCCACATATAGCTCTACTTTTAAGCAATATAAAACGAAGAGGTTCACAAGATAACGTGAATATTTTTATTAAAAAATATAATCGAGGAGCGCGCCAACCCTGCACTAGATGTGCATTATGTCTTGCGCATCCCCGGCGGATATTAAGCCCCAAACTTAATCACGTCCCTCTTTACAATATTAAACAGTCCATTTTTTGTCCAACTCATTACACACCGTACTATTCCCACGAATTTAACTTTTTTTCAAGATACGCTTTATTATTTTCACAATTAGTTTCGTGAAGTAATGCGTTCACGCCGCATAATTTCTACTATAGAATGCAGTTTTACTTTTGAATGAACGTGTTCACACAATGGAAGTGGTGTGCATTTAATTCAATATAATTTAATAGTCTCCAAACGTCTGCTGTGCCTTTAATAAAACGCAAATGGGATTGATAGTCATGGCGAACTTGAATGATGGTTATAGGTCCCTATCTGTGGTAGACTGCAGAGGATTTATTTCAGCATACTAATGTTGATAACTTTTTCGTGTTTAGTTATTGGAGACTAAATGGACATTACCCTTTACGTCGCACTATCATACACAGCATCCACTTTCAATAAAAAATATAAGCAACCTGCCAATAATACTTATCCATACTCTCAGCCAAGCCATATGACGCAAAAAACGAAAAAGAAACGCATCGTAAAAAGGAGAGTACACTGTATTTAAATTTCGATCGCAGCCGGGCGATATCGAAGCAGATGAGTGACGTAACATATGGCTACTCACGATATCCTCCCACCCGAAGGATAACCCCCTATTAACGAGACCTTCTTTGATTCTACAGTCGTAGTTACACATACGTTTTTTTGACATGAAAATCTACGGTTGATTTGCAAAAATCTACAATCTACCGGCCGTAAAAGTACTATTTGCTTCCGTGAAAGAAAACCTAGTTACCCGTATTTCATTTAGCAGGTAGATACGACTTTGTAGATCCTAAATTAATTTAATTATTCTTCTCATTGTTGTACTCGGAAAAAGAAAGCGTTGGCTTTGTATGCTAGTTCTGCTTTTCTTGATTTTTATTTTGAATGCTGGATTAATTCATTACAATTGCCTTCTTTGCATGATGTTTATTTAAATTTAAATATGATGTCCTTGTACTTCCCTCAAGTCTGACTTAATAAAACTTAATAGCTTTTCTGTTTAATAACACGTGGGTTTTGGCTTTATTATTACCTCAATGTTATTTTAAATAATAATAAAATAAAATATTTTTTCTGCATCTACTATGCGAGGATGTATCTACACGGAAAAGTTACTAATTTTTTTCGTCTTCATTTTCAGTCCTAAGTTAATGAAGCAAAATTAACCTTTTCCGGCCTAGACCTAATGCCACTCAACTAAAAATACACATTATGGTAAAGTACAGGGACCCACTGATATAAGTTCTAACTGTTTACCGACACAGCAAAACCATAACGTGAAATTGTTTTTCAATAAAACATAAGTTAATCTTCTCAGTACATTTTCCCAATGCGTGGTTATACGGCGGGGAGTTAAACTAATACGTGGGCCGAAGCCGGTGTATTTGTCAACGAGGCTGGGGCCACGCAATCTTAAAATCAATTTTCATTTATTCGCGGCTTAGCCTCACTAGCTCTGTGCGCGCCTTATGATGGGCACAGACTCAGGTAAGGTATAGAATAGGGCGTTTGTAGTTTTTGGACACAATATTCATGCATTATTCATTGCGCCCGCGCCTGGGTACCTCACAAAATTCAATATTTTTTTTTTGGTTTTTTTTTGCAATTGGCAGGTCAGTGCCAGGTTGTATGTTGATGAAAATATGATTTGCGCAAGTAACACGTATGTAGTTACAGAATTATAATCATTAAAATCATCAATACAACCCTGTAAGTTCATTTAACCCAATTGAATGACATTTTCCTGAAATAGTTGTTGAGCTGACCTGCAAATTGCAAAAAAACGTAAGAAAATTTTAATATCGCAGGTTACCCTGGCGTTTCCACTATAAAAAGGTTCTAAGGGCGATTTTCTATCTAAGAAACTGATCATACAGACGGACAACATAGGTATCTGAGCGGCGTTTGAGAGCGTGTCATCATTGCTATGGAATATTAACACTGACTGCTGTTGAATGTGGTTTAGATGTGCTGATTGCGTTCTGTGGTGAAATTCACCTCAGTCTATCGTCAATTTATAATTAGTTGCAGACTGCAAGAGTTTTTGTCCTAAGTAAAGCTGAAGTTGATTAGGACGGCTATGAAAAGGACCCAATCAGGATCCCTGTACTCCGGGCGCGGACGTAATCCTTATGTCCTGATATTCTCAGGTTTGGTGTTCTTGATCTTCTTCCTTTATCGTATGAAGAATTAATAAACCTTCCGCTAATTTTATTAATACAGATAGATGTTCCCAAATATCTTACTTATTATTATAATAATAAGTAAGATATTTGGGAACATCTATAATGCGAAAGTTTGGATGGATTGATGTTTGTTAGTCAATCACGCCAGAACGGCTGAACGCATCTGGATGAAAGGTACAGAGATAGATTATAGCCTGGAATAGCACATAGGCCACTGTTTGTTTTTCTTACACATACACATCAAAATTTCTACGCGAACGAAGTCGCGGGTCGGGGGAGTTTGTATAAAGGGTGTAACAAGACCTTTAACGAACCCGAAAGGCACTTGTTCTCCCCGTCATTGCGATTTTTTTTTGTTCTAGACCATACCTGAGAACCTTCTAGTTACGGAGATATTGTGGGTCAAAGTTCCAACTTTTTTTTAAGTTTTTTACTTGAAACACCTCCACGACCCTCGTACTATTCAATCCATCCATCAGCACAATCCTCCGTAAAAAGTGATTTTTCACTCCAAAAAAAAGTCGATTCCCAGTAAAGTTTTGCGTAAAGTTACTTAGTTTGATGTACATAATTCTAGGTTGACGGCTTCGTGAAGGGTCCTGTTACACCCTAAATTACTTTCCTGTAAACTGTGTGATACTTGGTAAACCTGTTCCCCGCATTTTACGCGTAAACTACTGGAAATAGGTTTACCAATTAGTTCCTGAGTGACTGCCTAATTAGTGAACAGAACACGTTCACTAATTAGGCAGTATGCGATGATTATTAAGCAGCATACTAGTCCATGTTCAGTTAGGGTAAATTAACTGCTTCAGTGATTGTGAATTCAATCAAATATCTCGGGGTCAAAAAACATTTGGCCCTCTCTTGGCTTTTCTTAAGTCTGACTAAACGTATGGCCACTACTCGGGCGAATAACGTCGGTTGGCGTGGGCCGGCAAAATCTTTACAAATGTGGGCCGTTATCGTGCCGGCCGATTGACCGGCGCACGGTGGATCGAAAATCGGCTGTAGAAGACATAGGATCTCGATGTCTTAAATGTTATTTTTTTTTGCTGGAAATGACTTCTGCCGATCATTACTGTTCTATAAAATGTCATATGAAGTAATTGTGTGCACAAATGGAAGAGTTATAATTTTTATAAGAAAAAAATGTATGGAGCTGACATGAAAAATGAAGATATCTCTGGAATCGCAAGGTTGGCCGTTATATCCTTGCACACTGTTATAGTACTATTTATTTGTGAATTTTTGACATACTTAATATTGCGGCATAACTTGCGATTTTTTTTTTTAAAATCGTCAAAATTAAAAAATAAAAAATGTTTATGATATGTAGGTACATTTTAATGCTTAATATGGCTATACCAAGTGTAACTTACAATATTTTTTATGCTTAGACCAAAACATTCTAAGAAATCACAAAGTCGTATTACCTACTTATTTGAAATGACATGGTAATTATGAATTACATAATAATGTAATCTTGTCTAATAATGCCTCAAGTCCACATTAGCTAATGATTAATAAAACTTAATACCTATATACCTGTTAAAAGGATACGTACCATAATGAAGGTAATTAGATAAACGTGATCAATAACAATAAATGGTAAACTATTGTATGATTAAAAATAAAAGCCGATTATTAAAAAAAAAAAAAAACATTAACTTAACCTAACCTAACATAAACAATAAAAGTTAACTTATTTTATACTTCGTCACCATCAGAATCCACTTCAGAATCAGGCTCTACAATAGATATAACTTCTAAGAACTCTGTCGGAGCTTCCTGATCCTGAAGTTTCAGTAGTTCTACTGTTTCCTTAAAGTATCTCTGCCTCTTGTGGGCATCTAATTTTGTTCCAGTTTTATCAGGAAATTCAAAAAACCGCCTTGCTGTGTTCCCGTCGTTAGTTGTGCCTGATCCTTGCTTAACGATGTCAATCAAAAGGTTGAGATCATCTTTGAATCGATCTTGAATGAGTTTTTTTCGTGAATGCAATAACTCTTGATGACCTTCTCCTCTTGCAGACCACTTTTTGAAGTCGAGACGATACGCTATGTGTAGAAGACATTCCATCACATTAATGCGGTCATGAAGTGATGATAATCCAAACTCATACACACCAGAAGAAATGGTTTTTGACGCAATGACATCTAACTTATTCATTTCTGTAGGCTTAGCCAAACACAGGTAGCAGGCCGCATTTGACTTAGCTTCAGACAGATATGTACAAATTTTGCCGTCAATCATCGTCATCATTAATTTGTGACTAATTTCATGTCCTTGACATTTTGAGGGAACGAGAGCTTCAATTTCGTTATCCATTGCAGTTTTTTCATTTATGACAACGTCTTTGGTTTCTTTCACAAAACTAAACTGGACTGGACGGCAATACATAGGTGAACAGGGTTTTGGATTCACCCATACGGTATCACCGTCAGCTGTCAACTTTAATGGAACCAAAGAGGTCATAAATATGCTGGAATCATCTTGACCAATCTCTATGTTTTGCTTATATCTACTTTGGTTAGATGCACCGTCAAATCCCCACTTTGATATTAATATCAATTTTTTATCTTGTATCGCATCAGAACTACGAATAGT
The DNA here is from genome assembly GCA_947578425.1 of Eugnorisma glareosa. Lineage (NCBI taxonomy): Eukaryota > Metazoa > Arthropoda > Insecta > Lepidoptera > Noctuidae > Eugnorisma > Eugnorisma glareosa. Next base: position 13,767,254 of record OX387970.1, on the reverse strand, counting down.
TTCAAAAATTCTGTTCACTGTTAAATCTAGTAACGCTTGTAGTGCAATCTTAGCAGATGAATCCGTTACAGTCACAAATGTCTTCGGAGGGTAGCACTGTAGCTTAGCTTTTTGCACTTTATAGTAAGACGGATATATCTCCTTTGAACCTTCTCGAATAGTCGTTTCCCTTAATGTGATATATTGCCATTTCGATAGTTTTAATGAAAGTAGCAAACCCAGTGCTTTTTCTGGTGAAAATATTGTTGAAGGAGCTGGTTTGTTCAACATTTCCTTGATTTTTGTTGCTGCTTCTGGATTTTGGAGCATATGTTCAATAACAGATGCAATATCCTCACGACCATCTCCTTTCAAAAGTGCTGCAGCTGAATAAGCTACTTCATTAGGGTCATCGCCTATATGTTCATCAGATCGTCTCTTCTTCTGCTTGTTACTTAGATCTTCAAACGGCTTTCGAGATCTTTTTGTCATCGTTGAAGTTGATTTCATTGTTGAAGTTGATGGTACAGGTTCAGGTACAGGTTCAGTAGAAATATTTTCACTTGTTGATTCTTGAATGAGCAAATTGGTTTGCACGCAGTTTGGCCAGTCAATATTTGCCTCAAGCCAATTACTGTAATCACGTCTAAAAACTTCACTTTTCCTGTGGGATCGTAACCATCTCGTTTGAACTGCCCGTGTAAATCTTCGACAAAATTCTTTCACGGTAACACAGTCTTCATCTAAAAGGCTAGAGCCCAGTCGAATAACAAGTGTGTTGAACAATATTTCGTGATCGAAAGACGAAGCATCCTGATTGCTCAGAATAACAAACAAATCCAAATTTGTAATAATGCTTTCCATTATTCACGATCACTGAGTAAAAGACACGGTAGGATAGATGTTAGTATTAGAAATGCTCTAAATGAACTGAAGTTGTGAATCCAATGTTTGACTATTTATTGTTATTGACTAATGATGGTATCACATTTATCTAATTATACTTTCATTAAGTTAATCCTGCACTAATTGCTAAATTAGCGAGTACCCCAAATTATTTTGGTACGTATCCTTTTAACAGGTATATAGGTATTAAGTTTTATTAATCATTAGCTAATGTGGACTTGAGGCATTAGACAAGATTACATTATTATGTAATTCATAATTACCATGTCATTTCAAATAAGTAGGTAATACGACTTTGTGATTTCTTAGAATGTTTTGGTCTAAGCATAAAAAATATTGTAAGTTACACTTGGTATAGCCATATTTAAGCATTAAAATGTACATATCATAAACATTTTTAATTTTTTTAATTTTGACGATTTAAAAAAAAAAATCGCAAGTTGTGCCGCGATATTAAGTATGTCAAAAATTCATAAATAAATAGTACTATAACAGTGTGCAAGGATATAACGGCCAACCTTGCGATTCTAGAGATATCCTCATTTTTCATGTCAGCTCCATACATTTTTTTCTTATAAAAATTATAACTCTTCCATTTGTGCACACAATTACTCCATATGACATTTTATAGAACAGTAATGATCAGCAGAAGTCATTTCCAGCAAAAAAAAATAACATTTAAGAAATCGAGATCCTATGTCTTCTACAGCCGATTTTCGATCCACCGTGCGGCGCGCCTCCCGCCGCCCGAACATTTCTCACTCTGAAAAATAACGGATTTATTTAATTTTATGGCCCCGCCGCGTGTTGAATGGACGATTGGGTAGCAGTGACGCGCCGAGCCGAGGGTTGCCCGACTTCATTTGTTCTTTTTTCATGTCTTTCTTGTTTTTATGTTTACTTACGGATACCCGTAGTAGTTACGGACTACAGTCGGTGGAATGTAGGCATGTTTTGTAATACCATTACCGTTTTATTTGTATTGTAATATAAGCTATTTATTATGAAACCTGAATCATAATGAGATCAAACCTTAGTTAGCGTTGGCTACTTTCATAATGAGGTTAATGGGTTAGTGCGACGGGGGTTTGGCGAGTTTAATGTTAATGTACTTAACTGCCCTATAATGAGACGTAGGCTGTATGAAAATTGCATAATATTCATAGTTATATACTTAATTATGTTTTTATCCAGACATAATTATTTGAAAGCTGTTTTTTTTTACTTTATTTATTTATTTAAACTTCATGTACGATAGTGGTACATAGGCGGACTTAATGCCATAAGGCATTCTCTACCAGTCAACCTTTGGGTTAAATAAGAAAACATTTCAAGAATTTTTCAAGGCTGACATTAAATAAGTATTTAATTACTCACAATTTTTATTTTATAAGATTTTGACCCCAGGCTCATAGTAATCATTTTTTTCTCATAGGAAACACCGGTGGCGTCAGTTTCATAGACAGGTAAGACCAAGTCTAACTGAATCAAGCGAATTATCAATGTCATTTCATCCCTCACGGAATGAATCGTTTGTATTTATCTCCCATAAAATAATCTCGTCATTGCAGATCTGCCAACAATCCTAAGATTATCATTAATCTTCATAATCGCGGTCTAGTTTTATGGTTCCACAGACCGTTTATCAACTAATTTGCGGATTAGAATAAAGCCCCTATCACACTGTTTACATTTCCCATGGCATCCGTGACTCAACCGTGGGGTATGAGACTGATTTCATTATTTAAATCCGCGTACATAATTTTTTGGATGTCACGTTGGTGTAGATTCGATTCGCACGTATTTTAGGGATGTTTTAAGTTTATATTTTTACTTTCTATGGTTGTTTAAAAGTTATTGTCTGAGTGTTATGGATCTAGTTATTGTACCTTGGCATTGCTAACTGGATGACGTTATTGATGCAAGAAGTATTTAACCCTTCGTGTGCCGGAACGTAGATCTACACGAGACACAATAGGTTTTTAATTGTGTCTATATACTCGGCATACGAAAGGTTAAAAGAAAAAGTGTAAAAAGCTTTATCAATTTTTTAATTTTTCCGTGATTAAGTTACGTGACATTATCGAACACAAGAACAATGTTCAATGCATTGGGACCGAATCTCAAAAGATTATGTTAAAATCTTTCTAGGTTTAATCGGAATTTTAATTTTATTGTTCTAGAATAACGAGTCTTAAGAAAAAATATCGTATTGATTGGTTTTCTAACCTTTTTATCTAATTGTCATAATAGTGGGCGCTGTTGACAATCATAACAGTTCACGGCTGTTGCGCCCGCGCATTCGTTTTTGTCCATTTTTTTGTCGCAATACTAAACTAAAATTAACATTTATTTTACACTCAAATGCACCGTTTTATCATTCTAAGGTTATCTTTGTCCAAAGTGGCCTTATTTTTTAATTGCCTATGTTTTTTTCTGTGTTATTTATAGATGGTTAATTAGTAATCTATCGAGATCATGGCGTTTTCGTGGTTTCTCTAGATTTAAATTAGTTTACACAATAACGCTTGTGATTGCTATTTCAGTGTTGTTTTATTTAAGTTTTATTTTGATTAAATTGTTGAGATAATGTTAAATCGCTTAAGGAAGGGGGACTCCTAATTGAAATCTTTAAGTTGTATAGGGAAGGCTGTTGTCGAAACAACTAAGTGAGCATTATTCAAATAAGTGTTGCGAAGTTGACGCAGCCTGTGCTGTTTTACTTAACGATTCACTCTGTTATAGATACTTGTATGTAGGTTGGCTCTTATAAATCCTTTTATAATTAACCAAAAACCTTTCTTTATAAAAGAGTTAATCGATTTAAAACAAAGTAACACGCTTTGCTCGTTTGTGATTCAAAAGTCAGAATCACTTTCTGAACGTCAAAGATACGTTTGGGGGAGTGTCATAGTAAAACCGTCTCCCGAAATGAAGAACTGGCGCACTGAACTCTCCAGCATTGATTGATTAACATTTACAAGTGTGTGTATAACCATTTTTCATTTGTCTTTGTCGGCTTCCAGTCTAACCGGATGCAGCTGAATACCAGTATTTTACATGGAGCGACTGCCTATTCAGATAAGGCGGAAGGAGGTCTGCCTCCGTAACCCAGTTATTACTGGGTACGATACCCCTCGGTAAGACTGGTTGTCAGACTTTTGGGCCACTGACTACCTTTAACGACTGTCAAAGATCTATAAATGACAGCCGGGACCAACGCTTAACGTGCTTTGTGAAGCACGGAGGAAACTCGGTATGTAATGGGCGGTCACCCATCCACAGACCAACCTAGGCAAGCATGGCTTAACTTAAAGATCGAAACTCGTGGCAAAATAATGAGTATGTGTATAACCAAAGGCATCTATGTGTGCGTTGTATCTAAAATTAAAAAGTCAAAACAAATCAGGTCAGTCTAATCATTAGTATTGTAGATTTACACTATCACAAGACCTAGTTATCCCAGAAAATAATCATGTCTTTGAAAATTACAAGAGCCCTTTATAAAAAGCCAATACCTTTTAAAACCTCCAAGAAATGACTCCCAAACGCAGTTAAAAAGGGCAGGTTTAATTCGAGCAGTCAGTCAGTTAATTCGTGATCTCGTCACGTGATACCGAATCAGTTCGCGTGAGAGCCTTAAGTCGTTATTAGCACACTTTGTAAACTGAAGGAAGGTGCTTTCGTTTAATTTATGCAAATTCCAGTTTGGTTGTTTTCTTAGCAAAGGCCTGCTAAGCGATGGGATGTGAGCTCCGAGTCTTTTCAACTGTTAAGCTAGCTTTGAGTTTCTTAGCTCTTGTTTCTATTTAGGTAGATGTGTATATAGGCATGGAGTTGGGCTTAAGATAATGGTGTTCGATTGCGAAAATAATGGCTTTGTTTTGTACAGTGACGAGCATTAATATGTATACACGCAGCAACTTCTAAAAGTGATTTTCTCCCACTGTATTGGTTGTTATCTTATGTCGTCACGAACATTTTTGAACTCATAGTATTACGAAATAGGTCTTATCTTAATTACGAGAAAATTTGAATTTTGCTAAGTGTATACCTGTTTGTGCACGTGACTGTACTGCTTGTACTGCTTAAGAATCATAACATAAGAAGGTCCGAAAACGCGGAATTTTCTTTTGAATGTACAGTTGAATAGTCATATTTTTATTTACTGATTGGAAATCATCAAATAACTCCTCCCGCTCTGGGCGGAGCAGGAGGGAGTGTCAGACTTTTACTGACTAAAACCCATCCATGTTCCTTCTTTTGCCCTTTGTGTTCCAGGGCCGCGGTATCTCTTTCGAACAGTCCCGCAACCCTGGCAGGAAAGTTGAATAGTCTCAAAGGACAATTTGCTATGTCATTGAGTGATATCGTTCTTTCCATTAGTATCTTAGATAACTTTCAATAAACATCCTATTTATTTGATTTCGTTATTACTTCTTACTTATCGCTCAAGGCTTAGTTAGGGGTTTACGAGTAAAGGACAGTCACATTTGTACCAAATAATTATGTTTTCACTTCTCATGCTCTAAAAGTACGCCATTATAGCCCTACGAAGCGGGATATATAAGATGCTCTGTGGAAGTAATTAGTTTTTTAATTTCTTTCATGTGACATAGACAAACTCAAACAGCCAGTAAATATACTATCGAGTGTGGACCATCTTCATTGCGAAAATGTTGAGAGTTTTAGTTTCATGGTTTTTCCGCAAGGAAGATGGCGCCATGTGTTTTAAATTGGTAATCTGTGACTGGGATAGAAGAAAAAACTGACCGCGACAATTGCAGATTTTTTTTGAGTGTAAATTTGTTCGGTTTTAAATAAAAATTTGAATGTCCAGTGACAGTGAAGAGTTTGACGTCGAGCAAAGAGCAAAAGACATAATAGATAATCTTTTTCCGCCAAAATCGGGGATTTACCTAAAAACTTACGAAACTTGGACTTGGACTGAAGGAATAAGAATATTTATTAAATGTTTTTGTACTAAATTGACTATTTTTCTCGCACTCAAAGTGAAAAGTACAGTTTGCACCTCGAGACTAAACGCCAACTTAATATACCCTCGATTTCATTGACTCCCTCGCACGCTCGGCAGGCAAACCACCTCTGGTATATTATGGCTTCGTTTAGTCCCTCGATATTAAATTTACTATTATATCCCATCGATCCAGTACTTACTTCTTACTCAGGTTCTCCTGTTTAATTCTCGAAAACCAAATCTTTACAATGCTATTAAAGCACAATAAGATTCATACATAAATTACATTCAACACAGTACAATTTCCTTCAATCTATTCACCTTCTCAAACGTTATCGAAGACTAATCGTCGACTTAGCCACCTCTGTCGAAGGCGTCATCAGTTTCCACCACAATAGCTCCCAACAATGGCCGCGTACGGCCGACAATAGTGGCGTAAACCCCGCGACGACCGACAACTGTGCCGTTTACCCCACAACAGCCGCTCAATGGTCAGCCGACGATCCCTTTGTCGAAAAACTCCGAGGAAACAACCTGATAAGAGTGATTAATTGGTTTAAGTCGAATTCAATGAAAGCTAGAAACGCCGACGTTTTTTGTAAGTCGGATAAGCTTGGTTATAATTCTATTTGGAAAGAAACATTGTTTGGGGGTTTTTCAGGTGTGTATTTCTGTACCTAAATGTAAAAGTTTAATGTCAGGTATAGAATAGATTTTTTGATATTCCAAAAATATAATATAGATCTATAATATGGATCTTAAAATTAAGGGCAAAATTTGCATTTAAATGCAATATTACTGGCGGTACCTTACATTTTGAATGGGGTATGATTAATTCAATTTCTATATTAACAGAATACAAGTTAGTATTCGAAACTAAACAAAGCGATAAGTGTTTCAATTGAATAAAGCGTACAATAAGATCCAAACAGGTTCTGTTTGTCCTGCTACTAAATAGAATAAGAAATTATGTGCTATTCATCAAAACCAGGTTGACTGTACACTGTACAGGGGCGTCTAAGTCATTTCAAAACTGAATTTGGGGCTCTATAAAAGGGCATTATAAGATTTGAACAGTCAATACAAGATTTTACTTTTTGTTGAGTCATAAAGGTCTTTTGATATTAACCCTTCGTCTGGTAGAATACGGGCGCTTCCGAGTGAGTGGCTCACAAAACACCGCTGAAAATACGTAAAAGCTCGGTTGATTTGTGATCGTACATGTCTCGAGTTACCCGGCAATAAATTAAATGTGTATAGAAAATGAATGCGTCAATACGTTTCCCCAACCCTGTTCCAGCTCGTAGTGATGTTCGTAAGATTTATCGATGAGCGTCGTATCGGACAAGTTTCATATTCTACGACTTGTTAGTCTGACGGGCACAGATATAATTGACGTACGCATGTTGCTTGTTGTTACCTTCTAATGATAAATGCGTTTCGTTGGCAGTTAGCGTTACTAAAACGTGACTGTGGCAATGGTAACCAATTATAATTTATTTATGAATATTAAATTGTGAATACATTTTAATGAGCGAAGAAATTAAAACTAATTATAGAGTTACTAGAGTTTTTATTTAGGTATAATGATATTTAAAGGAGCTGAGAAAATTATCCCACGGAAACGTTTTAAATAGGCTATGACACTCGGTCATCCAAGCCGTAATATAAATTAATAACAAAACTTTGATATCGTCCTATGACTATAGTTGTAAATAAACCGTTTTAAACCAAAATCAGTGGTTTAAAACCCGATTTTAAAACATTTTTATTTTATTTTCCTTTTATATATTCTAAATCAGGAAGGTGTGGTCTAGATAACTTCGTGTAAAGCCTCAGTGCATTCCAAAAAAAAAATCATTATAAACCATATTAAACCGCTAAGTGTGGTTTTAAATCGTTTTAAACCAAAAAAACGGTTTAAAACAAAATGGTTTAAAACGTTTAAAATTCCTTTTGCATCTCTACCTATGACTAAGGTACCTGTTAAAATAGGTAGGTACTAAAAACTTTAAATACCAGTTAAGTACTTATAAAGTTAATGTTTGTGTAATTAAATTAGAAAGTAAGTACTGTCGTTTTCCAAGATTAGTAAAAACTACTAACGTACAGCAACAGGGTATAGAGAAAAATATAAAATGTCATAGATTTTTGTACCACCCCGGAAGGCCCTGCGCTTTATAAAGAAGCAAACAATAAAACAGTGTAACAGTATTCAAATTATTACAATTTGCATGGATTTTTTAATAAGTTTGTAAAGGAAATGTGTCTGGTGTAATATGTCCGACGGCACCGGGCGTATCGATATGATTGCCGTCGCTCCGGTTCAAACCCTTGATTTTTGCGGGACGTGCGCTGAATGGATCGCAAATTGACACAGAACGCCTTGCGTTCATTCCGATTTGTTTGTACGCAATTTAAACGTATTCACCTAAGTGTTAACTTGTATTATGATTCAAATAACATTCGTTTTCAACACTTGTACCACCGTAACGTTCAAAAGATAATGGTCAAGGCTAAAATCACGTGGCCAGTCCCAGTGATCCGTTAGACTAATACAGGTTCCAGACTTCAATGTAAGTGAATTTGTGTGAAGACATGTTTATGACATTACATTAACATTTTTCCACGCACGTATGTACCCTCTTGAAATATAATTATAAACTATTATGGGCTTCAGTTATAAATCATTCTTTATTGCACCCCTTCCACGTAGACTTAATTGATTCAATGCAGAAGTGCCACCATAAAATGATAACTAGGCACCAGTCTAAGTGGAGAATAATGCATTTATAACGTTTTTGTAATAATACTGCTTATGGTCGTGCTCGGCGTGTATATTAGTGACTTAAAATGCTTTCAATTTCTGTATCATTTAGGATGTACTTGCACGCTATCGGAATTATCGTTTTGTTATTTATTGCTAAGAATGGTGGGACCGTCTTGTCTTTAGATACATCTAGTGCAAACTGGCTAGCAACAGTGTACACGAATTATTTTCTTCCAGGCGTTTCCATGATAATTCCCATATAAAGTTTATAGAATTTCCAATTGGTTTTGCGTTCCATATAAGATATCTGTTGCATATATCGCGAGGAGGAAAACCACATTTCATTCCGTTGTTCATCATTACTATTTTAGGGAAGAACATTTCAAAAAGGTAACCAAATATGGTCATTCAATAAAACCTACCTTCAAATTTCCAGCTATACATACCTGTGCTTTAATTTATGTACCAAAATAAAATAAACCATAAATACGTATCTTAAAGTAAGTTGCTGTAATTCTATGACATATTGAAGTTACAGAATTCCTATTTCAGTGACTTTGGTCCCTTTAGGTAATTTTGTTTTCGAAATTCCTGTTAGTTCTTAAACCGGTATAATATTACTTGCACCATACTTAGCAAGTATAGTGAATCCAAAATATTATGCTGGGGCTGTGGCAGTCCTGCAATGGCAAAGGGTGGGGCTGGTTGGTGTGGTCACAAAGCTATGAATGAGACGTCGTCGCGACGAGTTTTATCAATGATGAATGGCCATCCTACGCGTTGTGATTATAATTGCCAGTTAGTTTTGCCAGAACTGCTTATCCAACTTTAAGGAAATTGACACACTGCATCATTCGAAAAACAAACTAATGTTTTGTCCAATAATGTTTATTTATGTGTAAGCCTATTACAATTCTTGTTATTGTTATGAATAATCGGTTTTGCAATACAAAACATGTGCAGTGATGTTTATTTTTAACTTAGAGTACAACTTTAGCGCCACATTGCTTTGCATGAGGAAAATATTGCTTATTAATAGACTCTCGATGAGAATTATCTTATTGATTATTTTAATTGCAATGCAAACGATTTAATTAGTCATTCATCAAATGGACAAACCTGTAATACATGTTACTGGTTATAAAATATATCAATGTATTCCACACAGTAAAGCAATGGACCGATCGTAATTTGATTCAGTATCGTTTTTATTTAGGCCTAAATGCGATACCGCGCAAAATCTGCCCACTTACAGAGTTAAGCGTCGGTTCAGCTACAAAAGGCCGTAACAGCCGCGGCGGCTTTGTGCGAAAAGCTCCACAAGTGCGGAGCTTTCGTACGGGAGAGGAAGGGCACGACACCCCGCCTCGCAGGCAGCAGCGCGGCTGTGGCGTGCCGCGTGTGACTGAGGACTGTGGCGGCTTCCTCCCGCCGGCGCGCATTCGCTCCGTGGCGGCCGCGACGAGCGCACGTCCACGTGATAACTTCACGCACCGGTCCGCGATCGCGACAAAACTTTTCAGTGTGGTGAAAAACAAACATTTTCCGAATACGCAAAAATGAACAATATTTTTCTGTGCTGTGATTTTTCCGAACTGTGTAAAGACTAATCGAGCGAAAGAGTGTTTTGAAGAGGCTAATTAGGGGTTGCTAGACTAATTGGCTGGGCCGGCGTTTCATGAAGGTGAGCCGACTTTTATTTCCGTTCGGCAATCCCTCTAATTGCGTCAATTAGTGTAATGCGGCGACAGCTTTGAAGAGTCGCTTAATGATCTCTACCACCGACCAGCGGACTCTACACTTTGAAAAACTATTAAGTCGGTGAAGTACCGGAGGCTATGGTTTTAAACTAATTACTCATTAGTTTATTGTATGGATTGCGACGCTTATCAGTTAGAGGGATCTTTTTGTTTTTATACATTAAGTTTTACTTATTAATTATATATTTCCCTGACCTGACCTTTATTTTGAAATCAAAGAATTCATTTAAGCATGCACAGAAACACGCACCTTTTATACTACACATAGTTATGGGAGATATGATTTTGAGATGTGTAAAACCTAAAAAATAATTAAAATTTATATTTATTTTAGTTTGTGAAAGTTCTATAGAGCACTTTATTTATTACCTAAGTAAAACATTCATTAACAGAAGTACGAAACTTACTTTATTTCCAAAAGTTTAGCAATCATTGATAACATTTTCTATGCAAATATATATTTATACAGTAACATAATTGTCGGAAGAAAACAAAATATTCTGCTGTAAAAATTCAAACAGAAGTGCCACAGTGAATTTGCTTTATTTGCAAAAAAATTGCAAGAAAATATTTAAAAAAATATGCAAATATATATTTATACAGTTAAAATATTATCGGAAGGAAACATTATATCCTGCTGTCAATAATAAAAAGATATCGTCCACCACGATGATAAGTTAATTATTTTTTATGACGCTCTTATTGGTCGGGTTATCATGTAGTGATAACTAGTACAACCGCATAAAACACAATTAGTTTATACACAATAATAAATTTAATTCAAGTAGGCGTGAGTATTGATAAGGCGGGACCCATGTTTTGTAATAAACAGACAATTTCCGGACCAACGTGTCTATAAAAGTTGATAACAATTTGACGCAAGTTCCGTCAAAGAGTTTCATGAAAGTTTTTTTTTGTTCCATAGACGATAAAGTTTTCTTTGAAAGGTATAATTAGAAGATTTTTCTTAAAACTACTTAATTTATAATTTCTAAGGATACTACACTACTTTTTAATTAAAGTAAAATATTTTAACCAAATGATTAAAGTTTTTTTCTTGCAATTAAATAAGTAAATTACAGATAATAATTATTTTTAATGAGTAAAGGACGCAGTAAGGTATATTTTTTTGAACATGATACTAATTGGGAGCTGTGTTAAAAAATAATGATGTATGAGTAAAAACATTCACAATCAATGTTTGCTGATTAAGATAAAACAACTAATTGACATTAAGGAAAAAATAAAGCGTAAGAAACAGGAACTTGCAAAACATAACGCAAATCGTGTAACATTAATTTGGCAAGGTGTTTTTCGTATCGGGGATTATTAATGATTTGATAACTTCAGAATAAACTTCCTATTTTTCATATTTATTATGTTTCGTTTTTTCTTCAGTCTTATTAATATGGTCATTTTCATTTGTTGATACTTTGATGATTTTATTGAATGATTTTGTTAATATAAGAAACAGCCTAGGTAGATGTATCTAAGCTACAAATTAGCGTTTAAATAACAGAAAACTTTAAAACATTCTAATGATGAAATATTTCAAAATTAAATGCATACATACATGTTACATTACACGACCATCTAAGTTACGATCCATAAAATTTAAAAAAAAAAACTTTGTTCATTTAGGTACAGCCCTAATAAGAGCAAAAATATTTCTTCCAACAATATTATTTTACAATAAATCAAGCCTCGATTGCACGTCATTATAGAACGCTATAAAAACATGAAGTCCTTTCTCAACAAAAGGTAGAGCTCGAGTTAAGCTCTACATCGTTATCGCGGGGCTAATTAGTGATAAAATAACATTTATTATCAACTAGCTTCTGCCCGCGACTTCGTACGCGGATCCTGTTGCTTTTGCCAGCGACAACGGGGTCGTCAAGAAAATCGAAGATCTGAAACGTTTGATGTAGAATTCTGAGGCCCGGGGACGGGAAAACAACTGGATGAGCGAGACGATTGAAGACGTTCCAGATCTTTCATTTTCGTAAGTCCACAGGAAATGCCCATCAGACTAAACAACTTTTGCTAAGACGTCATTCCTTAATATGTTATAGTGTCGCTGGGCTTTGGAGATTCACAACAGGGTTCCAGATCTCCAAATTTATTCTCACAGCAGAAAATGCTCTTCACGTGGAATAATTTTTGCTATGACACCATTTTTATATCTCTTATACTTTAGCTGTTCTGATGCGGTTCTGCATCAGGTGTTCCAATTTCCAAAATAAATTATAGCCTATATGTTGCCCAGACTTAATACCTACACAACAAATACCTTTTCTTCCCGTTATTCTGTCAAATAAATATGCCTTCGGGCTTGTGTTATTTGAGTGTTTAATTTCCTTTTCCATTTATCGTCGTGACACGGTAGCCTACCCGGTAACGCAGGGGAGCAGTCACTTAGATTTTAATTGATCAGGTATCTTCAAATTTAAACTATAACTATGCCTAGAAAGAGGTCAAATCTTTCCCAACGTTCCAAAGGTGCTAAAAGATTGAGGATCATAAGATTCCCAAGAATCTACCGAGGAGCGTCAGGAGAGACTTGATGCTGTTCGAGAACATCAGACTGCAACTCGCTCCGTAGAAACCTCTTCGGATCGCGAAGCACACCTGCGTTCTCAGCGTATTTACGCATTTACATCCAGGTCTCTAGAGACCAGTGAAGAAATCATGCATTGTCTCGTGAGTCGCAGACGTTCACGGATAGATAATTGCGCATTAGTTCTCAGCGTATCTACGCATCTGCTTCTAGGTCTCTAGAGATAAGTGCGGAACATGATGCGCGACTGTCCGCTATGTTAAGCGTTTGCCTAGGTTGGCCCGTGGATGGGTTACCTCCCATTAATAGCCAAAATAAAGGTAAAGGTATTAAATCTGGGCAACATATAGGCTATAATTTATCTTGGAAACTTGAACATCTGATGCAGCTTTGATTTCCATATCAGGTGTTCCAGTGTTCTTCGCGATCCGAAGAGGTTTCTACGGAGCGAGTTGCAGTCTGATGTTCTCGAACAGCATCAAGTCTCTCCTGACGCTCTTCGGTAGATTCTTGGGATCTTATGATCCTCAATCTTTTAGCTCCTTTGGAACGTTGGGAAAGATTTGACCTCTTTCTAGACATAGTTATAGTTTAATTCTGAAGATAACTGATCAATTAAAATCTAAATGACTGCTCCCCTGCGTTACCGGGTAGGCTACCGTGTCACGAAAATAAATGAAAAAGGAAATTAAACACTCAAATAACATAAGCCTATTTAGGCTTATTTATTTGATAAAATAAAATAATAAATGGGAGTTTTGGCCAGTAGAGTCAAATTTTCAATGATTCATCGAATTTTCATCGAAAATCAGTCCTAAACTGTTACCGCCTTCACCGCGTGGAGGTACTCCCAGCTTATGTTATTTTATAATTATACAGTGAAATTAGTGATAGCTTTGATTTCCATATCAGGTGTTCCAGGTCTTCAATTTTTTTAATATTTTTTTATATTATATTCCACAACGCGTGTGCCAGATCTTCAATTTTTATACGTCAACAGAGAGTGCTCATCAGGCTGAACAACTCTTGCTAAGACGTCATTCCTATATATGTTATAGTGTAGCTGGGCTCTTGGAGTTCCACATCAGCTGTTCCAGGTCTTCAAATTTTATACGACAACAGAGAGTGCTCATCAGGCTGAACAACTCTTGCTAAGACGTCATTCCTATATATGTTATAGTGTAGCTGGGCTCTTGGAGTTCCACTTCAGGTGTTCCAGATCTTCAAATTTATTCTCTTAGCAGAAAATGCTCATCACGTGGAACAATTTTTGCTATGGTACCGTTTTTGTATCTCTTATAGTTTAGCTGGTCTGTTGCGGTGCTGCATCAGATGTTCAAGTTTCCAAGATAAATTATAGCCTATATGTTGCCCAGATTTAATACCTTTACAACAAAAAAAAATCATTTAAATCCGTCGAGTAGTTCCGAAGATTAGCGTGTACAAACAAACAGACATACAGACAAACAGACAGAATTTTTATTTTGGATTCGTGCTCTATTACTGTTTCCAAACCCCCCTCACTAATTTTTTTTTAAATATATTCAATGTACAGACACAGTTTTTTTACTGTTTTATTATATGTATAGATTAGCAAGAAAACCTTCTTAATAAGCTTTTGATGCTATAAAAATACTTTATGTCTGCAATTTTATTTGCAAGAAGAAAAACAAATATGCAAAAGGGAAAAATAAACGATATTATTGATACAAGTCCTACTACGAGAGAAAAATGTTTTTTTGCTATCTTAGTAAGTCTACGTTCCATCTGGGTGAGCTTACACGACAAGATAATTCAAACCCAAGGAAAAATCAATATGAAAATCCGTCGTATATGTGTTCAAAAGATCCTTATTACACGGAACTCCAAAAACAAGAAAGCATCTTTTTGCTATAAAAAGGCTGAGCGGCTGTGGCGCTGAGCGCGACATCGTTGTCCCAAAAGCCAATTAGAATCCCGTATCCGGCTTGTTTATTCTCTAATTAGCAAGTATCTCATTAGAGCTACATCACTAGCCCAGCCAGTGTAGCAATGCCTCATTCATTTTAATTATAAACACTGCCTTCTTGTGTTCTTATAATTACCGTGCACAATTAATGGACAACATTTTATTGCTTATCTTACGCATAACGAATGTTTATACAAAATGGATTAACGACGCTTCGGTTGTTTATCTGGTTTCTTTTTGAGTTGCAAACTTGCCATACCTACTTATTATTTTTAAAGGAATTTGTGCTATTCGCATTAAGGCTGCCAAGGAATCTTGGGGCTACAGATACCACGTCAGTAATGAACTAATGATGTTTGTAATTATTATGATTTATTCATTTGATATTCGAATGAGTTTTGCAATATCTATACTTCTATACTAATATTATAAAGAGGTAGTTTGTGAGTTTGTAAGGTTGTTTGTGAGGTTGTAATCTCTGGATCTACATAACCGATTTTGAAAATGCTTTCGCTAATAGGAAGCTACATTATCCTCGAGTGCCATAGGCTATATTTACAACGCGCCCGTGGGATAATTTCCGACCAAAACGCGAGCGAAGCCGCGGGTAACAGCTAGTTTCAACAATAAATCAGTTAAATCCACTTCACAATTTGCTATAGTCTTTCTAGAGAAATTTCAAAGAAGCACTTAGCAATCATCTATACTTCTATACTAATATTATAAAGAGGTAAAGTTTGTGAGTTTGTAAGGTTGTTTGTGAGGTTGTAATCTCTGGATCTACATAACCGATTTTGAAAATGCTTTCATTAATAGGAAGCTACATTATCCCCGAGTGCCATAGGCTATATTTACAACGCGTACGTGGGATAATTTCCGACCATAACGCGAGCGAAGCCGCGGGCAACAGCTAGTTTCAACAATAAATCAGTTAAATCAACTTCACAATTTGCTATAATCTTTCTAGAGAAATGTCAAAGATGGACTTAACAATAATTTGGTATAATTGTACCAATTTAATTCTCACGAAACCGGCCAAGTGCGAGTCGGACTCGCGCACGAAGGGTTCCGTACCATTATCTAAAAAAAATATATCTTAATTGGCGTCAACTATCTATGGGGGACACCCTTTGATTTTCAACTTTTTTTTATTTTGTGGAATAATTGCTATAGGGCCTTGCTTATTGCCAAATTTCATGATTCTAGGTCAAAGGGAATTATCCTGTAGGTTTTGATTCCCTTGTGAAATCGCATAATATGCGACATAAACAGTCATATCTTTTGATCGCGTTGACTTTACAAGTTTGATTTTTTCATTGCTCCAAGGGGTAGCAGACCTGAATATTTGGTATTAATTTCAGCTTGATACCGCCACGCATTCCTGATAAAAAGGGTCTTGACAGACAGACAGACGGACAACAAAGTGATCCTATAAGGGTTTCGTTTTGCCGATTGAGGTACGGAACCCTAAACATATTCAAGTTGTAAGCAATCGTTTTTAATAATTCCCCTTTTGTTCTGTCGAGTAAATCCTTGTACATAATTATAAGCTAATGCCACCGCTGTTCGCTCGATATTATAAAATATCGGTATTATTACGTCAACCGATACCGGTAGCCGCATAATAAATTAATATCATTTTAATGTTCAATTAGCTATGTCAAAATTATATTTTAGCACAATGGGCTAGTGCATTTCCATTAATTAATTTTACCTAATTAATAAACCGGCCTTTAATTAACGTGGGTGTTAGGATAAATTAATCAACGGTGATTGGTCTACGGTATGATCATGGCCGAACCTCCAAATTTTCATCATGTCATAATATTTTCTATTTAGATAGAATTTCAATTATGTGAACTTCGCACGCTGATTAGCTGCCTATTTTATAGCTGGTCAGTTGTACACGTTATTAATTAGGTGGGCTGTAAATCGTTATGTTTAATACTATTGTCATCACTTTCTTTAGAACACAATAGGATCTTATATCCAAAACATTAAGGTGCTCACGCGCACAATGCAGAGCTACAAGTACTGATTGTATCAAATATCAACTATAAAATAAAAATGATTGTTATATTTTATATAAAACTTTTCCGTACATAGCCCTGACATAAGCCTCTCCTTTTTATTTCGCTTTAAGTACCTAATCGCGTTCGCGTTAACCCAACTTTAAATACTAATTAGTATACTAGTTACGGCACCGAAAATATATTTTAAGAACGAGCGTTCATAGCGCTCGTAAGTTAATTTTTTATTTGTTTCATTAAAAATAATTAAAGTGACATGTGACCCTCGCTAGGGTTGTCATTAGCGGGTCTGTGCGGGTCGGCGCGGGACGCAGGGTCACCGCGCGCACTAATTGGTCTGGCTTGCAGCCTCCTCCGCGCCGTACTACAAACAAATTAGCTGGAGAAACGGATGTTGACGCTGTGTTAGGGTTACCTCTTTTTTACATGATTACGGCTTCACTGACAGCCTGATTCATAGAGGATGTCATAGAGACAGACAGTCGTGTGAATTTAATGATGGATATGGTATAATGTTTTCCGTTTCATGATTTTTCCTAACTAGGTAAGGTTATTAATAATTTAATCAGATCCCTGTTTTAAGTTACATAAATATGTATAGGTAGATGTTTATTAAATAACTTTTAAAGCAAACACGAATATTGACAAAAGAAGAAGAAGAAGTTTCAGAACAACGTTCGTTGAAAAATACCAAAAAAGAAAATAGAACATCACAGGAAATATTGTCGGAAAAATGGAAAACTGATTGTTTCTGTCAGTCGTTATTGGAACAGGATTATAAACAATTTAACTAACTAACAAAAATGTTGTCCATTGGATATTGCTTTACAAAAACATTCGATAAATTAGCCTTTGTTCTGCGTGGATTCGCAGTAAATGAAATTAAACAGAGTAATGTTGTTTTTTTGTAAAAGAATGCAACAATTTCAACAACGGTGTAAACTGCGAGTGAATTAAATAATGAAATTGATTATTGAGCTGGAAACTAATCGCGGAACAACACGATAAAGTACGCAGCGTGCCAATATCGTAATTGACAAAAAAAAGTTAAACTGTTTCACTCACCGTCCGGCTTAATTTGCAAATCCAATTTGTATCCAATAACGCACCTGTCAGTGAGATCTATTGAATTTTGATGATGTTATTTGATCGTAGGTAAAGAAATAAGTGTTTTATTGTTTTGCTGCACTACGATAGAAACTGAAAAACGACCCTACCGATTTACAGCGTGAATTGATTTTGGAATAGAGCACCTTAATTTTTGGTGCATTTAGTTCGGACAAAAAGTGGAAACGTACTGACTTTATATAAATTTTATGAATGTGTTGTTATAAGTTAATGCATGTACCAATTCCAATACACACATGAACCTTAGTACATACTACTAATGCTTACCCTATGTATTAAAATTCAAGTACCAATTTTGATTAAAACAGAACAAAAGTGGGAGCCCTGCCCGAAGGTCACCAGTAATTAGGTTGTTGGTGTGGCTTATGTTTTTCAGCAACGGTGCCGGTAGCGGCGCTTCCTCTTGTTACTTATTTAATTAGGGCTGCGACTCTTGTCTCGTGTTCCCGTGTTCCCCCGTGTTGCATTAAGTGTTCCTCCTTACGTTACACGAGTTTAAAGACTCCTATTATCGATCATTATGAGTTTAGAGCACGCCATGCTAATAAAAATTGTTATATCACTCCTGTTAGCATGCAACGGTTAGGGTTCTGCGTAATCTTTAACATGGCGAAACGTGGCGATTTTATAGGTCTTCACTTCTGTGGAGACATATACAGGGTTATTGGTAATATGACAGCAATCCGTTAAGGTTTGGTTAGGCTAAGGTCTCCGTTAAGTAGGTGAGATCATTTGCAACCAAATGACCCCCTATGATCTTGATCACTGTGCAAATGTCAACCATTTTCGAGGAATTTAGATTTAAATATCTGCAGTAATCAACTTTGAAAATGTATTTAAAAAAAAACAAGGCATAAATATTGTTTTATTATTCTTATCTGCTTGCTTATAATTTAATACATAGTAATCAAACATAAAATGCCAGTTATGTTCAATAGTTTTTAGATCAGAGCTACAAATTATAACGATTTTCATATATTTTTTTGCCTAAAATGGTCGATTTCTGCAAAAAAAAACACGGAAGTACTTTATCGGGTTTTAGGGGGTCATCCCCTTAACGGATTGCTGTCATATTACCAATAACCTTGTATAGTAACGTCACGTTTCTCCACGTCTATTCAAGTCCTATGCTATAGGAGGCGAGCCTATTGCCGGTCACAAGCCCAAATACCGGGCTGCTACTGAGAAATTCCTAATAGGAAACCTAATAACACTTCAAACCAACGAGGCAGACGCGCTAATTGGCGCGAAAATAACTTATTCCTTTTTTAAATCGCTTGGCATAAGGATGTTGTTATTTTGAAGAAAGCCAATTAAGTAGAAAAACAAGGTAGTATTAACCTTAGCTCCGGAGATCGGGGAATTAAAAATAAGTTATTTCCGCAGAAAATGGGAAAGTTCACTACACTTATATGCCTACATTAGAAATAGACAAGTAGGATGTATGTTACAAATATAGACGGGTTAGCGGGCGTTCACATGCGGTGCTGTTCGGCACCAACTTTTACAATTTAATGTTGGGATCACACGTAAATAGCCCAATATGGAGGAATTCACAGGAAATGCCATGTGATTTTAAAATTATACTGCAAAATATCGTACAGATCAACGCCGTGTGAACGGACCCTTACGTTACAAAACTGATTAGTCTTATATGGGGGTGTTTCTTATCGAAGATATCATTCAGATCATTATATCACTGGAAATATTCGAACTATTTTTATTACATTTTTTTGCGTGTTCAACCTACATGTAAATGTGTAGGTACTAATTTTTGTGAAAATATAATGTTATTCATGTTTAATTAATTATAATAATTCCTTTATTTATAATGCCAGGAAAAATAGGTTTACTTATTTGTACACATTTCAAAGTGATTTGATAGCCATAAATAATTGATACAGGATTTGTTTCTGTAAGTGCGTTTATTAAAATATTTTTTATTTGTAATAGTATAAAATTTCAATTCGAGTGCACGGACATAATATGCAATTATCCAGTATTATTTTAGATCTATTTGTGGTTTGTTTAACATGTACGTCATAGTTATGCATAAAGTGAATAAATATACCCAGTTCTTTTTTTCCGTATTCGACTTTCTCTAGCACTTTATTAGATGTTTGTCAAAATGTTAATAACCATTTTAATGAAGCGGTAGAACCACTGCCTCTGCTCACTGCTACTGTTGTAACGAGCGGAATGTTACGGTACAAACTATAAATAATAATCTGCATCATATTAATATAAATAGTGATTATAAATATAATCACAAGATAGAAATGGTCCCGATTAAGAATATAAGCCTCATCAACGACTCTACATTTTAAATAAATTATTATTATTTCGACTATATAATTGTAATTATGCTAATTATACGGTCGGCATTTGTGTTTCTTGATTACTTTATAATTAGCCATAAGACAAAGTTTACTTAATTGCCATATATTTTCAAACAGTTATTAGTTATTACCTAATAATAGTTTATTTTTAAATTACCTAACATGAATACAAATAACTCTTCATATAATTATATCCCTTTTGATAAACGTCTAAAATTAGTTTATAAAACAGTTTTATCAAATGAGGCGCAAATAAATTAGAACTGATTGACTGTCCTTCCTTAATGTAATCGGATGATATGCCTATAATTTTATCAATTAAAACCTAACAACAAACAGGTAAAAGTTTTAATTAGATATTTGATTTATCTAAAACGTTTGGCAACCTAACTAATTAATCAAAGTCAAAGTAAAAGTGTAAAAAGGTGTAAATATAGAATTAAGAGATCTCTATGTTTTGCCTTCAATGGCGTACAAATATTAAACAAAGTTAACACAATTAAATTAATGTTAAATGGTGCAGCTATCTACCATAGCGCATAAGTACATTATTTCTTAGTAATATTTCTTAATTCTAGGTAAAGTTTTAAATTTTAATTATCGATATTCTTAAAAACTATGATAATTAAAATGTATTATTTTATTTATATTATTTTAAAATTACTCATTGTTGTAAATAATTCCATAACCATAGTCCATAAAATTTAACTTGATTAAAATGTCAGCTGCCAAACTAAAGGGACTGGTAGCATAGGTCATATCGAAATAAATAATTACAAACTTGTTTAATTAAGGTGGAAGCGCAAGGGTAGCCCGCGATATTTGAATTTTCTCAAGTTTATTGCAATTTGCAGGTCAGTGTCAAGTTGTATGTTGATGAAAATATGAATCGCGCCAGTAACACGTATGGAGTTACAGAATTAAAAATCATCAATCATTCAAATCATCAATACAGCTCTCCAAGTTCATATAATCACATTCAATAGCTATTTCATGAAAAAGTAACTCTTTGAGATTATATGAACTTGGAGGGTTGTATTGATGATTTGAATAATTATAATTCTGTAACTCCATACGTGTTACTGGCGCGATTCATATTTTCATCAACATATAACCTGACACTGACCTGCAAATTGCAATAAACGTAAGAAAATTTAAATTTCGCGGGCTACCCTTGCGCATCCACCTTAATGCCCTCAGATCAGTAGCATCTGTTAATAGTTTATCAGACACCGGGAGTCAAGTGCCGTGTTCAATAAACTCTGTACACAAAGTGTAAAGAATATTATTGAGTTGTGAAAGTGTTATTGGCTTGTTTCACCAGGAATCTCTCAGCCTAGTCTTTTTTTTTTTTTTTTTCGCCTGGGAAATCATCAAATAACCCCTCCCACTCTGGGCTGAGCAGGAGGGAGTGTCAGACTTTTACTGACTAAAACCCATCCATGTTCCTTCATCGCCCTTTATGTTCCGGGGCCACGGTATCTCTTTCGAACAGTCCCGCAACCCTGGCAGGAGCCTAGAGTCTGCGTTTGTGTTGTGTTGATGGCAAAAGGCTCGCCTCCTATTATATGGGATGATGAAATTTGGGCGTCCTACAGGTCCTTGGGGTAGGTACCAGTAGCGAAGGGTCAATTTTTGTAAGAGGTAAGCCGGAGTACATATATTTAATGTGATTTTATTATTTGTCTATAAAATAGTGACAGCGCCATTTTTCAAAGGGAAGCCGGTAGGTAATCGAGTTGTATGGAACCTTCGCCTCTGGTAGGTATTCCTCTGTCTCACTCTTCGAAGATTGCAGGCGTGATGTAACATTTATGATGTTTTGTAAATAATAATTAGAAAGTCGTCTTACAGTTAACCCATCGCGGCTCATTAGGGATGGTCGCCCAGAGCGGCCGCGCCAGACAGATAACCCCACAGAAGTGGCGTGACGACTGACGCTTGTTGACGTACAACACTTACGTAGTTAATGTACATTAACTACGTTCGCGATTTGTCTCTCAAGATATAAACAGATATGTGGTCTTTGAAAAACAACTTTAATACCCGTTGATAAAGTTAAGTTTGCGCTACAACTTTAATCATTTGTCAATAAAACTTGTCATTCTGAAATCAACTCAATTTACGGCGGTATAAATTTGATATTCTTTTGAGTCAAATGTTCAACAATTGGAATAGACTTGATGTATTGTTTGTACACAAGTTAAAATTATGTAGACCTCCTGATTACAAGATATTTTTTGTTTATCGACCAATTAATGATTTAATTATTGAAAATCATTTCTCATAATTGATAGTTGTTGTTAACGTCATCTCGTAAAGTACGTATTTGGAACGTGGGTGTTAGGTATTTAATTTGGTTGTGCCTTAATTTGATTATATATAATAATAATGAGCGTTAAATTTTCCTGTTTTCTTCAGGTTTATTTAAAAAATGGAATGTATTCATAAATTCTAATGTTTGCTGTTCTTTTTATGACGTTCTAAACTTGAACCCAAACCACTGGAAGCGGGAAAAGTAACTTATAAAATGTTTTCCTAACCTTAAGTCAATTAAATTATATATTTTAAGTCAGCGTAGAATTTCCATTAGAATACTTCAAATAGGTGTTGAACTCGTCTATGGACAACTGGTCCACATAGTATGAGTCGAGCAGTGACTTCAGATGCGCATAAAAAAGTGCCAGAGTGTGTTTCTAGAACACGTTACCATAAAGCATGCTGGTTTCTCAACAAACGCGGAGCGCACGAGTAAATAATATTTTCTATCGATCTCGTCGACTCCCTAATTGGCTCGAATGCAAATACTCTGTTATTAGGCAGGTTAATTAAAGAGTTATCGTTCGTAATTAACCCGTTTCGGTACACTACGTGTGCCTATGGTTCGTTCGAAACACTACTAATTAAGAAATTCCTCCTTCATTAGCTCAATTAGATTTATTCACGTCAGAAACTTCATACAATAACATGTGTATATTATATTAACACGCACCAAGTTTTTAATGTGCGTTGTTTCGTATGAAAATTAGAAATATTTTGTTAATCTTAATGTTTTTCCAAATATTTTGATTTTATGGCTAATACGGTTGCGAGTGTACCTAATATTAAACTCAAATTAAGTAGGTCATGTAAAATTGTGGTAAAACAATCGTTATTCAAGTAGATTTTTATAGGCTATTGTTAAAGAAAACCATGAAAGAAATTATAACTAATGGAGCATAGTGTCATTGATTGCGTAGGCGTTGCTACCTGATGGCCTGGCCTGGCTAATTTCATTTTTCTTGCGGACCTAATTCTGTATAACCAATAAATAAGGACATATTAGGTAGGCTTTTATTTTTAGATGCAGAAAACAAATTAAATATTCCGGATGAAATCCGATTATAATAAGCTAAAGAAAATAAACGGAAGTATATTTCTATAGAGCGATTAAAAAAATCAGGGAGCCCTGTTGATTGTTTTTTTTTCATGTATTTGACAATTAAAGTTGTGTTGTATATCTGCATAGAGCAGCGGTGGCTCATTGGTGGCAGCCCCGACTTACGAACAGTAAGTCGTGGGTTCGAACCCAGGCAGGCGAATTACTTTGTGTAATTTATTTCATCACCACTGCTATCACAACGGTGAGGGAAAACATCGTGAGGAAAGGGGCATCTCCTAGAAGCAAAAATTTGAAGATATGTGACATCACCAACCCTCACTGAGCCCGGGCCGCGTGGTGGATTATAGCCCATTCCCTCTCATAGAGAGGAAACTGTGTGTCCCAGCAGAGGAAACATTATAGGCGGATTATGCTATATCTGCATATTATAGGTACATATAATATGCAGAATATAATATAATAAATAATGCATAATATAGTTATAAGGTTCCTTGTCAACAACGAGTGAACTTAAAAGCCTAATGTGAATGAAGCTCAGTGCGCCGCTCGGAAGTCGCGCCCAAGGGTTATCGGTAATTGTGAATGTGCCAGTTGACGTCAACAGGCGTCATTATCGAGTACCCGACCAATACTACTTACTACCAGTTATTGTAGTAGCTGGTAAAACGAAATATTCGCAATGTCAAGTACAAAAGAACTGCGGGAAAATTTAAATATTTACGTAGCAAAAGAACTGGAAATATTAATTACAATAAAGGCAATAAATTAGAGGTTGGTGGGGGGAATAGGCTATTTGATCCAAGTGTCCATGGAGTTTCTTGCCCGTTCATCTCCATGAGATCTATTATTTTCGAATGGGCAACTACAGTCCATTCATAGTTATTATGCCTGTGACTGGACTGTAGGTAGCTTAGTTTTGACTATGCAAAAGTGCCTGTCACGGGTCTATTTGAAATAAATGGTTTGAGTATTGAGTTTGACAACAACGAAAAAAAAAAAAATTTGTCCGTCTGTTAGACCACCAAAAAATTTAGGACACGTATTTTTTCTTTTTCACATTATTAAAAAATTACGACGATACACCGCATCAAAGTTCAAGAGAGCGGCCTGTGACGTCACGCTACATTTCAACGCACGTATCGTGGTAATTTTTCGTTTACATGACAACAGAAAAAAACATATTCAATATTTTTGAAAATCTAACTGATGGACTAAATAGATTTTTTTAGGCAAATATCCTATTTATTAATCTTTAATTTGTATTTTCAATAATCTTAATAAAATCATTTCATTTTCAGTCTGTATGCAACTATTTGACACATGTATGTTATAGCAGGCCGGGAAAGTATGTCTGTCATTATTTTTTAATTAAATGAGAAAGTACTTAAGAAAAAATTTAAGGTAAAAATATGGGTGTTTAATTATGCACATTGATATGATATTTTTAATGACCTGACATCAATCAGCAAGGCCCAGCTACGGGCACGTGTGACAAGGAGGGCTTCGTGAAGGTAGAGAGGAAGAAGAGGAAGAAGCCCCCTAGTCGGAACCAGTGCGGGACCGCACTGGCAGGACCCAATGGGCTGCGTCCGGCAATACCAACGACGCAGCTTTATGTATCCCGGCTACATCACACCACGAAGGTTGAGGAGATCGTGGAGTATGTCCGGTCGAAGACCAGCTGGACCTTGAGGGTTGAGAAGTTGGAGTCGCGCCATAACACGAATTTCAAGTCGTTCGTGGTGCGAGTTCCGACTCATCATATTGAGACCTTCCTCAAGGAAGAGTTTTGGCCGAAGGGTGTCATGTATCGACGTTTCCGCGGAAGGCTACGTGACACCACGCAGCGCAACACGATGCCGTCACTTCGTGTACAATAGTTATATTTTCTGGTTTTTATATATATGTATGATAGTCTTTAAGGTATTTATGTTATGGGTCTTTGTAACCTGCAATAAATGATATATTATTATTATTATTATTATTAATATTTCAAATTTATAAAAAACTGGTGCTGATGTTTAACACATTAATTTAATTAATTGATGAATACGATATCTTTGTTTGAATTAAGTTTCAAGTGTTGAACTCATTTATTTGTGGAAAATTAAAACTTCCAAAAAACAGGATTGCCCACCGAATAAATGGATGTAACCGATTTTATTAAAAACCCATTGGATTCTCAAACTACTATTGTTTGTATTTTTTGGCTTGTGGTGAGAAATAAACACTTATTATTATTATTAAACTACTACCATGACAGAGACTTCATTAAAAAAGTTAGTCGTTTTTGTACACCGAGGCCATAAGACCTTCTTTCTACTGTATATGCGTGGCCCTTGCATCGCATAAAAGCAGCGTAGCTACTGCGTAAAACCAGCGTAGCAGCTGCGTAGAAGCAACGTAGCAGCTGCGTAAAAGCAACGTAGCAACTGTGTTGGCATAGCGTCGACGCTGCGTAGCAACTACGGAGACATCGCGTAGCGATTACACTACCTAGGCAAACAATCTAAAGTTTAGTTTGGTTTAGATTCTAAACCAATTTATAATGTGAAGGCACTCTAAACGTAAATGAAGTGCAACAACCCTTATGCTTAAAAAACAAAATACATAATGAATGTGTCGGATAACCCTCATAATGACATCCCATATCATCTATGTCACCCTTTCAAGTGTTCGTAGAATGCACTCTCCAGACTTTTTATACCAACAGAGATATGAAAAAAGTTTGACCTTTTTTGATTCCTTTAAAAGATAAATGGATATTCCGTATTCGTTTAATGAAGAAGAGATGACATGCCTGAAAAAATTAAAGCTTTTAATTTTGTTGAGTTTTGAAAGCATTGAACTTAAAAGTAAAATTCAAAAAAGTCAATTTATACGTAAAATGAATCGGGAAGCCGAGTCTTCCAAAATAAGGGTCGCTCGTTTATTGCTCATTTCGATTTTAGTGCTTTTTAAGTACAGTCAAAAGTTTGTAACTGTGGCCTGGGCGACAGATTTTATGCAAATTCTAACATGATGACATTTAGTAGGGTCACAAACTGTGACCATGTTTTACTTCTTTTGCGTGTTTATTAAGCTTTTTTTAAAAAAAGTTTTGAAACTGTTTTTTTACACGACGCGTCCTCGAGTAAATTATTTAAAACGCAAATTGACTACCAACTTAAAAATGCCTTATTTAAAAATCACAACTGTCAAAGAATCGGCAAAACCGATAAATATGACTTTGTTTTATTAATTAGTCTAACAATTAATTTCCCTGACGATACATGCGAACAATGAAACCTTAGGTCCTTAGGTGAGGCCTTACGGCTCAATCAAGATCCATCTAGATATATCAACACAAACCTGCTCAAAGTTGCAGATCACCAGCTACCAAGATCTCTCCCTAGAACGGGAATCAATCCAAGGTTGAGTGTAATCTGTAGCCTACGAGTGTCATCAGTAGCTGGTCGACTAGTCGCAGTGATGACATAAGTGCTCAATTAGGCCGTTTTGTTTGCCTAACGAACGCACAGTACAGGAAAGGTTGGCTTTTATAGATTTATTGCGCCATATATGTAAGTTGCGGTTCATCAACCGTTTTTTCTGGTTGATTCGTGATTTATACTTAAAGGTTCTTCATAAAAATATTGTTCAATTTGAAATCAATTTCTATTCAGTGCCTTATCTGATTGTTGCCTCCTACAGATTATTGACATCCTTAGGGAAATTGCGCTCCACTTTTATTTATAGGTGTGATTGATTGTTTTGATTGACAACTTCCACGTGATTTACTTTCTTTGTTGTTTTAAAATCACCATTTCCTACAATATCTTTCCTTCCTTTACTGAATTGACTGTGGATTTACAAAGTTGAACTTTCAGGTCGCTTTAAACATAAAAGCATTGTGTACAGAGCTTATAAGTTTCGTAAGTACAACAAAGTCGTCATCCGCTCATAGAAATCGTTCATTTCCTGATGTTGTAGTTCACTTGATCGTGGAGTAGCAAACAACGGGCTCGGTAATGAACGAGCGGGAACGCGCTCAACGCTACGCCAATTTGAACGTTCAGTGGGCCGGCGCTTTCCAACAGTCCTCGAAATTACTACAGCTCGATACTTAGTGCTTACCGTCAGTTGTTTTCATTGCCCACTTGATTAAGGATTACACAGGAAATGATTTGAATAAGCTATTGTTGATTATGAAAGGTAACGGTCGTCGGTGGAGCTGGATTTTATTGTGTCCGCCTGCCTTTGTAGATTTCAAAAGTAATAGAATACAGGATGTCTCCGATTTATTTTGTTAGAGACGTTTAGTTTACCGTTTGGTTGGCGTATTGTTGGGTTTGACGTCGAGTCATTAATCAATATCCGAAGTTAGTAAAATCTGTGATGACAAATGTACCGTCTACCGTCTAGCCACACGATTCCCATAAACGAATTTAAACTAAGAAATACCAAAAGGTTTTTCATATCAACCTAACCAAATTATAAACCAAAACCGTTTACTTACAAATTACCCTAAATACAACTTCGTATGTAACAGAAAACTACCCCAAACACAATTTAATATCCATAAAATTTGCGTTGACAAATACTTGTTCAATATTTTTAAAACATGAAAATCGTGGCGTTGTGTCGCGTTGAATCTATTACCTAACGCGGTAGAATTTCAAAGCGTCAGTATGCAATTTAAACTGGACTAAATCGCCGTCGGAGTCAACAACGCGACTGCAACGGCCGACTCGGATCGGCTTTCAATTTTGCGGAATTAATAACAGCACAAATACTGGTGTACTGGTCACTGCGAGACGTGGCCGGGTGATCATTCAAACGTACACGACACCTGTGTTTCAAACACATTTTTGTAGTGTGAATGTTTATTTTTGTTGTCTCACTAATTAGTGTCGGTCTGCATGGGAAATACGTCGCTACTCATCACCATTATTCATCATATTGATTGGAATTAATGACAATTATTATTTAATAATTAACTAGGCTTCGGGAATCCTGTTTTATTGAATAACAATTCGCTTCATACCTAAAACTAATAATAGACCCCAGACCTATCTACTCCTCATAGAATTCAAACATTTTCCATTTTATTAATTTCCAGGAGTATTGCAGCTAGATTCTGTCTGAAGCTCAACTACATAGTCGTAGAGGTGGTTGCTGTGTAATATCCGAGTTCTGTAATACCAACGTTGTTTGTCAACGCTTGGACCATTCGTCAAACATCGTCGTGAGGTGGACTGGGCGCCCAATTAGAACGCTAAGCTGAGCGTGCATCACTGCCAACTTGCGTCGACTAAAAGCACCTCTAATTATTATTGATACGAGCTCTACGTTCATTCCCTCGAGTTTACCGTAGTACATCTGAATTTCTCTAACATAGTCGGTAACGTAGCACGGTATTATTATCGACATTGCAATGTTCTGTACTTTTGTGCATGAAATCAAGTAATTAGCAACGGCACATCGGTGACTGTTTGTTGTTGTTTGCATCCAACGTTTCCTTCGTTGACATTGTTGTTGTTAGTCATTATTTATGTTCGTAACAACGGGGAAACCCTGAATTGGTTATTTTAGTCTTAATTAGCGACGAGATATCGATAAGGGACTCAATAACAATACACGAGGACCGAGGAGAGGTGATGAGGTTCGGAACTTAATAATAAGACCTACGTGATGCAACAAAGCATCAGTCAGCGCAGGATTAGGTACAAAGTTATAAATATCTTGTAACCTTTATTCACTGATTTCTAGGAAAATCCTACGTTCTGTTGTTTTATGAACAGAGCCAATTACAGAATCTCCGAAACGTGTTGATGAGATTAAGACTATCTACATCATTTCCACGAAAAACGGTTAGATATGAAAATAAAGAAGGAAAATAAAATGGCGAGTATTTCACATTTACAAGAGAGGGTTTCCAGGTGAAGTTCCGAGCGAAGTGGGCTCACATATCCTACTGCTTGTTTGCGTAGAATCGTAACAATTCCGTGAATCAATTACTGGCGTTTTAGCGAGGATCAACTGACAGCTGCAAAATGGGCTCTGACAAATACCTACGATTTCACCGACTATTTCATACATGGCACCTATTATTCAATGGAAATACAAATGTTTGTTTTTTTACGATAGAAAATAACGAATAGGCACGAAAAACTAAACAAAAACAAAACTAGACGAAACGTAACTTTGTTTTTTAATGAAACTGCGCTAACGATGAAAATGAATGTTATGAAAATGAAAACAATACTGAAAATACCGGCGCCATTGTATCCGTTGAATGGTTTTTCTTAGAAAATGTGAATGACTGACTAGTGGTTTAGTAAATTGGATTTCCCGGTAAGTATTAACAGAAAGTATTGGTATAGCTGAATGCATAATGGGCGGAAAAATGTCAAGCGTAAGTGTATTAAAGTTGGGGCTGTTGCCGCTGCGTGCCGCGGCTGATGTATGGCGGCCGCCGACAAATTGAAAACAGTAGCAAATGGCCCGATCGCGGCCCGCTAACCTCTCCACAATAGGCGCACTTCTTGTTCACTATTTTTTTTCTTCTGAAAATACTTTACTTTGAATGAAACCTAAGAGATGTTTTCTACTTTTTTTTTTTGTAAAGCGACTCTTCTACTTGGAGTATTTTGTGTGAAACTAAATTTTTAATTGCTTTGCCAATTAAGAGTCCTTCCATTTCGTACGTCTTTGTTTAACGTAGTCCGTTTGAGTATCTGTCTTGTATAATCAGTTCTCTACTTTTCAGCTTACATTTAAGTAACGTAAATAAAAAAAAAAACTCTTTATAAAAATAAAGCATGGTACCTACCAAAAAATATTTAAATATAAGTTTATAGTGTACAATGTAGAAGGTGTTTTCTATTAGAATTGTATTCAATATAGAGTTTCGTTCGCGCAGAAAATGGTTGCGGGACGCGTGAGCGGCGTCCTGGGTTCACCCTCCACCCTACACGGAATAAAATTATATTAGCGATACAGCAGCACAACTTACGAATTAGCTCTGATAAACATGCACGATCAAATCTCTAAATAAACAGGAACTTGACAGAAGAGAGAACAACGACAGAGTTATATGGTTGTCTAGCTCAATTTTGTTATCTGTGATTTGGATTTTTGAACGGTGCCTCGGTGTGGTTTTGGCGTACGCTGCTATCCTACATTAGGGTTCTTGTGTAAACTTTGTCTAACAGTAGTTAATAGGTATAGTTTGTGTATATCCAATAGAGGTATGTATATTAAAGTTTCAACAAATAAAAATATCTGAAAAGAAAATCTTCAATTTTCTATTTTAAAGTCCTCGCATAAAATCCAAGCAAAAGGAATATCATAAGGGGTGTTTGTCCCTCGCAAATAGTTAGATTATATAAATAAGGCGGCCGGAATAGTTTGACCGATAGAGATCTGTGGGCAGCCCAGCAGCCCAGCGGTTCCCTCGACAAACCATCTCCTACAAATTGACTCAGTTTTACGAACGATTTTTTTAGTGATGTTATTACGAATATGTTACGTAAACTTTGAACGGGTGGTTAAATTTGCACTAGATTTTTTATATCGATAGAGCTTATTGTAGTACCGTACGGGTTTATGTTTCGTGTGTTTTGTTTTTGATGGTATTACTTCGTAGTCCATGGAAATAATCATTGGTTGAGTTAACTAATAAATAGCAGATTATTAAGTAATGAGGTAGTGTTTTGTTTTTTGTAAATTGCCAAGTGAAAGGAAAGTATTCATCCTTAGTAAGGCATGTCTTGTTGTTATGCTGAATAAATACCGGTAATATATAATATGAATACGGGGTACGTCTACGTATCATGGTAATGTATATTTTGCGGTGCGGTTGGTGTACGAGCAGGTAAGGCGATAGTGCCGCGCCGCCTCGCCGCCCACGACTAGACTGGTTCCAGTTACGATCCTAGCCTGTTTACTGATACGTTACAAATTGATCCGATGACACCGCCAGCCTTTTTGTTCTCTCCATATCTCCTTGCAAACGTAATTGACGACATGCCCCAGCTCTAGTTCACTATCACTGCCTTTAAATAGGCACATTAAGAAACGCATCATTAAGTTCAAAATAACGAGAAAAACCACCGAAGCCGCGCAAAAAGATGTTCGTTGCCATTTTCACTACAATTAGCGCAGTGCTTTTAATTACTGCGAATGAAAAGTTTTTAACAATGATCCATTAACATCTGCCTATTAATTGATTCACTCTTCTCTAGTTTCTCATTGTATTAAATTTAAATAATTTTGGTTCATGCCAAAACTAAAGAATACGGCTACCGAAATTCGGCTAAGAAAATAAGAAAAATGCAATCTTGTAGTAGAATCAGACAAATAGCGGAATATCTGCAGTGACCAATTCAAATTGTAGGAACTATCGGGGTCCGCGCACGAGCCCGAGTCGGGATGGAATCCAATCAGCGAAACTAGTTCCACTGATGCCTATCACTAAACTTTCACATTCAAAGATTTGTTTCTCTAGATTAAATCAAAGGCGAATTACAGTAGCGGCGAAAAAGAAATATGGCGAGTCCGGCCCCGCGTGAGGGCGGGGGTGTCCTGCTGAAATTGCTTTTCAATCCCTCGGACTTTGGACTTGTAAAGAAGTTATTACCTTCCAAGGAGATAGCGCCGGGTCCGGCGATACGGATATATGTCTTTTTCATATGTAATATTCCTTTTTCGCGTTTTATTAATGGAAAATGTTTCGTGGGACAGTGCGGCCAGCTCTCGCCTTCGATATTAAAAAAGCCAGTGTCGACTTTGTGCGGCTTCTTTTATGAGATTGTCGTAAAGTAGTTTATGTTTGTTGGGTGCTCATGCGACACTCTCCATAATATATGTTATCATTTATAACATTACGACTTCTTGTTTTATTTTCACTCTCGTCTTGACGTATCGGCTAATGGTCGGATCATTGATAATATTTATGTGTTCAATACCATCGACAAATCTAGCAGTATTCATCAAATATTAATTTTCGCACTGCGTTTCATCTACTCTATTGTCTATAGTTACCTGTGTATGCTGCTCGTTTGATAATGTTGCCTACTCTAATTAAGTCCACTACACCAATGTTTGGAATTAATTAGTGTATTGTTTAATTGGCATCTCTTGTTATCTGTTTGTTTGGTTTATTTATTCATTAGTGGTGTTTGTGACAGCTGCTGCTGAGGCAGATGCCATTACGACAGATTGTATTACCATGTGATTGGGTACTTTTAAATGATATTGTTCTCTAAATTAAGTTGTTTGTTTTAATTGATTATGATACTTCTTTTAAAAGATAACATTTCGTCTCGCCTATATTCCTTGTGTGAAGGCAAGCAGCCCTAATTTCAGAAAGAAAGTGTCGTATAATCGTTCTCACCCAACAGGTGGCTGTGCCAAGGATACCCGAATTATGGCGATAGAAAGATCCTTGCTCACACACTTTTATAAAGGCAGGTCCGTTTGATAAATTGTCGTCGTGTAGAAATATGTTTCGATTACCTTTGGCATCATAATATCAAGAGGTTTGAACTCTTAACTGGTAACCAGTGAGTTTCAAAGATCATGAGTGAAGTTCAAAGACCTATTGACAGTTCACTCTGAGGCCGAGATCTTTATACGATGCTTAGCATTTACTTTGGCTACATGTTAGTCTTACTACTGACGAACACCTGTCAAACTACATAAAAGGTGCAAGATAGAGAAACATGTTTAAGCCAAACGTGTTAAGTAATGTTGACAATTAATTCGAGCCAAATTCGTTATGAGGGTTAAGTGCGACGATAATGTTACTAGGGATATTCAAATATGAGTAAAAGCATAATTCGAAACTGTCTAGGTATACAACAGAATATTTTATTTATATAGTAACAATGTATTGGGCCATCGATGGCATCAATCGCAGGCCCATAGAACAATGCGGACGCGCGCCGCTCCCGGATTGATTACACCTGCCCGTCACGATTAATAGAATATTGTGTGTGATTCAAATTGAATTAGCCACCCATTGTCGAATTACGTGTATGTTTCCTACGGACTATTGCTTTTGAATATTTAGTAGCCAATTTAGATCGTGTTAGTATTGTGATTTGCGAATGATGTTAATATGGACGGCGGTTTTGTCTCTTGTGTGTATTAGACCCAGGATGTGAAGTCATTATTATTTATTGCAAGTACTTCAAAGTACTTGGTACTTAGATAGACCGTAGGTAAAGTTGCCAATAAAGAGTGTAAACACACCTTTAGCGAAGCCAAAAGGCACTTGTTCTTTCCTTCAGTGCGATATTTTATTTTTGTTCAGGACCATATCTGGAACCTTCTAGTTGCCCGATATTGAAGTCAAAAATCCAACATTTCCACACATTTTATTTCCACATTGCCTTACTTTGACTACTACCGTAAACCGTGATTTTTCAATCTATATCCCAGCATTTCACTGCTTCGTTAAGGGTCCGTTCACACTCTGTATAAAATTGGAATATCATACAACTAAGTTTTTTCATATAAATATTTCAGGAACAGTTCACTATTGTAATAGCAGAGCTGTTGGAGTTGCAATTAATATGAAAACTAGTCCAGATCATATTGAAAATCCCTCACTCGACACTCGGAATTCTATAAAAATGTTTGATACTATTTTTCTAAATTTGCTTTTCATCATTTCATGTTTCACATATTAAACCGTGTTGGTTTTATTTACAAAAGAATTTCGAAGGTAATCATCAATTTTGTTCGCTAAACCCGTCTTAATTCTGAGTCATGGCATAGCGTAAAGGGTATGTCATGGTTAATTAGCGTGAAAAATATTCGTGAGAATTTCCAATTTCCATCTTCAGCCGGTTGGGCTAGATTTTGTTTCGTTAGCCAGAATCCCCTCGTGGTTTTCCAACCAATTGACCGCGACTATACCCGATGTACCGAGAGGCCCAATATTTGCTTAGAACATTAAAAAGTACAGACGAGCGCACTCGTGTTTGGGCAGCTGCCTGTCTGTTCCATGTTTGTACTCTGTGGCTTAATAATGCTTATTTAAAACTTTTTTCATGTAATTGGGGATGACCCGGAAATTATTTTGTTTGAAATCATTTACGCTTGTTTTGACATTAGTAGTGTTGACATTTGGTTTGAATAATATTTTTTTTGTAAATGAGCATAGAAAGTATAATAATAAACATGTTTGTTTCCAGGTAATTAAGCAGAGAAAAGAGAACGCGGTCAATAAGACTGAGTACGTCTTCAGTAAGTCATTTTAAAGGATATGGGATTACTTGTTATTAGTAAACAAGACAACTTTCCCACTAATTAGGTTTACCCCGCGGCTTTGTTTGCGTGGTCTTCGGGACGAGATCAATTAATTGGGTCAAAGAAATTGCTGGAGGCGTTAAATGCGAATAAAAATAGTAATTATCTAATTAAGCCATCGTTCTTAGTATTAATAAATTGATGAAATGCGTTTCCCTCTCTCCCAATTAGTTAGTATTAGTATCGCGTATCAAATTAGTTGCAACATCTCTTCTTGGAATTGTAAGCAGATATGCAATACTGAATTCTAGTGAATACATACAAGGTGGAGTTAGGTACATTAGATATAAACACAAAGCGAGGTTGGTAAGGGATCGTGTAACGGTATACGGCTGTTAGACTAATTTAGGTGGAATATCATCCACGTAATTAATCCACTTAGGAAGAGCCAAGCGGCGCTTTGAAACTGGATGCTCAAGTTGCTACTTCGAACCTTGGTTGGCCTCGCTACCGGGCTAAAGTACTGAGGAACTAAAGGCAACACTGAGCAATAAATCAAATTCATTTTAATCCTTTATAGAGCTCTTTTGAGCCGTTATTGTTTCTAAGAATGCCCCTAATTGATTCTTGTAAGTGCTATGGAAGTTTTTTCTGTCTAATTGGATGCAACAATTGCTTGGGGAATCTTATTGGAAAATATTGGGTAGTGAAAAGGTACTGTTATTCAAATAATAATACTGCGAATTCATCATACATAACATCACGCCTGTAGTCCTGAAGGGTTGGGCTGAGGTGTTCCTAATAGTACTTACACCAACATTTTGCCAGTTATGTGATAGGGGGCGAGCCTATTGGCATCGTCCGGGCATAAATCCAGCCTTCGTGGCTGTTGTACTACCAAGGAATTTCAATATATAAATAATAAACAACTTTCAGTGAGTTGTTCAACTGTTCCAACTCGTCCATATTTATGCATTTCACCTACAGTCATTGTGAAGTTCGATCCTCAGAAATTATTGACATTATTCAACCATCCACACATTACGTATTACGTCATAATTTCTTTTGTGATTTTATTCTCATATTATGCATGAACTATGCGATGCTATCTGCACAGTGATTTAAGCCTTATGTAAAGTAGTGTAAGGTTCAAAATGTAGATTTTGTTACCGTCTGATCAGCTACCATTCACATCATAAAACGTCAATAATGCAATAGCAGTGTCGCACAATGAGCTATTGTGTGAGTCATTCCCTCTTCAAAATAAGCGTTTAATTAAAAACATACGACGACCATTTTTTTTTATTGCGACACTTGAGTATTGAGTGAGCAGGACCCGTTGGGGGCGCAGCGTGAATGTGAACTGATTATGTTCATTCATCTCTGAGAATTCAGAATTAAGTGAATACTCACTGATGAATTGACAAATTGATGATTCCTTTACACATTTTTTTGTTCGTCATTAGGTGTAATAGAAAATCAATTCAAGTATTTATTCAAATCGTGTTATTGATTTTCAGTGTAGCCGTAACCAATTATGAACTTTGTAGAAATCCTTGGGGCTAATTAATGGGATCTCGTGGCTTAATAAACAATAATTGCCGCCCGGGTCGATCTTTAGGTTAAGCCGCGCTAGCCAAGGTTGATCCGTGGATGGGTGACTATCTGTTACAATACAGAGTTTCCTTCGTTCCTCGGAAAGCACGTTAACCCCAGATGTCATTTTCAGATTTTTGACGGTCACTGGTCCGAAAATCTGACAACTATAGTCTTTTCGAGGGGTATCGTATTACCCAGTACTAAATTGGTTGTGGAGGTCAGATAGGCAGTTGCTCCTTGTATACTGGTATTCAGCTGTATCCGGTTAAACTGGAATCCGAACCCATTATTTGGGAAAAGGCTAGGCTGATGAAGATATAATTTCTAACTAGTTCATAATGAGTGTGGCGTATCTAAAACAATCTAACCACGTGTAAAATTTATGTGATTGGTAATTTGGTATCGAAACAGCGCTCTGCGGAAATTCTAGGTATGCTAATTATAGGCAATTAAATTAATTTAGTAACTAATTGGCTCGATCAAATCGGAACAGTGGAATACCTTTGCGACCATAGATTTAATCAAGCGTCCATCAATTCCATCATTGATCCAATATCGGTTGCAAATTGTGTTTTAATTATAATTAAGCGGACTGTTCCATGGAACACCTAGTGCTGTTAAGTGGTGTACTCGTAATTTGATTACGGAATTGGTGGTTTTACATGGAGGGAGTTAACTTACTCATATTAACCCTTTTTAGATCGATTGTGAATCATTTTGAGTGCCAAAATACTGGCGGAAACAACATACTATAGTAGGTATTCTATTCTATTCTGTTCTGTTGCAAAATTGTCAAGCTATGAAAGAGCGGAGTCTCCTAATACAGGCTTATTCTTTGCTTAAAAGGAGGCTCCAATCATCAACTAGTTGATTTTAATTTGGTTAAGAAATAAACAAATTTTTATTTTTTTATAAGCACTATACTAATATTATAACGAGATAGTTTGTGAGGTTGTAGGGGGTAATTTCTGGATCTGCGGAACCCATTTTGAAAATTCTTTCACTAATAGGAATAGGAAGCTACATTCTCGAATGCCATATGCTACATTTACAACATGCCCGTGTAATTTCCGACCAAAACGTGAGCGAAGCCGCGGGCAACAGCTAATTGAAAATGCATCAATTTGTAGGTTCATATTAAAAAGACTGAAAAAGTCTTCATGACATGCAACTACTATTATTATTATCTGTACACATGCATATACTTCTAAATTCATAACCCTTCCGTAGTCGAGTAAAACAATAGAACATTAAAAAATCGACATCTAACAAAAATGTCGAGTACTCGTTTCTTTTGTTCCCGTCCGCGACCGTGATATTCAAGTGTTTCTTAATAGAAGACCGATAAGTAAAGGCTTATCTTAAAGCCAGTACATAATTAATTTAATTATTGAAAACATTGACACATACATCTATCGTTATAACACTTATAACATATACCTAATTAATTTGTACATGTCATTTGCTAATTAGTTGTATGTTGCGTTACTAGCGGCTGGTTATTATTTTTATATGAAAGGATGGCCATGTTATTGATTATTTATAGAATCTTGGCTTTGATGAAGTATTTATTCTTGTTAATTATTTCGGTTCTACATCCGCCTAAAGAATTATTATTTCACTGTATATCTATGCTATCTATTTATCTTGCCTGACATTTTGTTTGAGTGCCTAAATTCAAATTCGTTTATTTGCAAAAACATGTGTAGATAGTACAGCGTGTAACAAAAAGGGTATAATCATATGGAATACTGTGGTACGGACCATCAAACTGAACAACTTTGTCTATGGGACCACCATCGAAATCGTAAAATAATAATCAGCTGTCCCATACATTTGGGTCGGGTAGGTATTGAAATTTTGTATAGGACAGCTGATTATTTTTTTACGATTTCGATGGTGGTCCCATAGAGAAAGTTGTTCAGTTTGATGGTCCGTACCACAGTATTCGATATGATTATACCCTTTCTGTTACACGCTGTATACCTATAATAAGCCGATCATACCATGTAGGTATGATGCTTATTAGGTATAGGTTGATTGATTGATTGATATATTGCTAGGTGTTACAAAGTTATTATTTGGCTCAACATGTTTGACCATGGCTGGTGTACAAATTAGGTCGAAAGACCATAGGATTTCAAAAACATAAAAATGCAAAATAATAATATAAATAAATCAACAATTAACATAAATATTAAATTAAAAAGTTAGGTAAATAGACATGCAATTCAAAATAAATAGAATAAATTCAGTTAGTATATTCAAAGCGATTTGTCATTTAAAAAATCATTTATATTATAATATGCTTTCTCTGTCAGTATCTTTTTTAATGTTTTTTTTTT
This sequence comes from Eugnorisma glareosa, assembly GCA_947578425.1. Lineage (NCBI taxonomy): Eukaryota > Metazoa > Arthropoda > Insecta > Lepidoptera > Noctuidae > Eugnorisma > Eugnorisma glareosa. The sequence continues at coordinate 13,728,292 of OX387970.1, read as the reverse complement.
AAACTAAAGGGGTAAAAAACCTAAGTACAGGTCTGTACTTAGTTTTTTACCCCTTTAGTTAGGAATTTTATTACTACTACTGTTTACTTACTACTGCTTACATTTTTAATAAATTTATTAATTTATTAAAAATGTTTTTTTTTTTTTATATAATTCGTCCATTATAAAACTAAAAAATACTTTTTGACTAAAGATGGGTGCAATAAATCGTCAAAGCTTTATATTTCAATTTTCCTAATAATAATTAAATCAAAGGCAAGTCACCTAAACTCCAACAGAACAGATATTACAAACTTAGACAACACGTTAACTCCTTAATACCACTTGGTCAGCTACTTACTCCCGCTGTATACCGATCAATACGCGTCACGTTAGCCATGTCGAGTCACATTACTGACTGATTAGCCGTGTCAGTAACGCGTGTTATCCACTCAATTACCGACAACACGAATTAACCTCCGCTCAACTACTCTCCGATTATGCACCAGATACCATTTGTTTAAAGGCGCACCCTCACCGGAGCACTACATGTATTACTAACAAATCCAAGATTTGCTTTGGACTTTTTAAGAATTACGCTACAAATAGACGCTCACTGAGATGAGCATTCGGCTGTAATGTAACAATCGATGATTCGATTTTGTTCATCCACAAGTGATTGTTACAAATTCTATCGCTACAGGTTGCGAACTGTAATTCTCGGTTCTCCTCTCTCACTGAAGTAATGCTCGCATCTGAACTGTTACAAACTACAGAATAATGCTCCCGGTGAGAGAGCGCCTTAATCAAATTTATAACCGACGAGAATGATCACTGTCACGTTTGTGAGTGCATTATAAGTTGATGTGTACTTAGCTGAGAACCGATCATACGATTCTGTTCGCTGAAGGCTGAAGTAGTTGCGTGATTAGAAAGTTGTTGTTTAACTTTTCCTAGTAAATAACTTAAGTAGGTATGTCGTCTGCAGTAAACACATCATCAAGCCACGTAAACCCCCGTCAGCTTTATGTCCACAAGACACTTCGTCACTTATATACTAACCTAGTTAAAAAACATTGCCCTAGGCACTTTCTGCCAATTACTGGTGTTAGTCACTCATCTAACCACTCATATTCCCCGTTCTAGGAAACAACACGCGAATATTGGAAAACATAATTGAAACGCAACTGAATTAATATCTGGGCATGAATCACACGTGGTATCTCCACCACTAGTCGTTGTAACCGCATCGGTTAAGCATTGCACCAATAATACGCTCAATTAATTAGCTCGGAGACTGACGTGTTCCACGTACTTACCTAATTAATGTCCCAGAACCGAGCCAACAATAGGTAGGTACCGCTGTTATTATAATACCGCTAACTGCCACTGATTGAGTTACCTCACATAAACAATGTGCTCTAATACAACCACAATACGTTTTGATTAGCTTACTGCCATATTTATTATATCGATACGTTAATTATATGTCATGCGACGACAATACCCATTAATATCATCAATATTTAATTATGCAATGAATCGTGGAACCCTTACGTTCGGTTCGTGTTTACTCGATCAACGGAAGGGTTGTTTTGAAGTAGCGCAACGAAAAAAAACGATTCAGTCAACGAAATTAAAGTTGTTGCCTCTGGGAGGTAATTATCAAAGCTAACGTTTTGAAGGTGGCGATAGTGTAGTGATACTGCAGAATGAAAACCTTAGTTGCTACGAGTACGAAATCATTTTAGCATGTATGAAATATAGCATGTACGAAATGTTTAGTTATTTGCTGATAGATAATGCCTTTTTTTCGTTCATTTCTTGTTTAATATATCTTACAGATACATTTATTTAGTTTGACTTCAGCATTAATTTAATAATCCGTGGTCACACGTTGTTCGATTGATTAATCCCGTGCATTCTCGGTTCCCAGCTATGTCGCTTTGATATTCAACTCTATTCAATTTAATTTAATTAATTTTAGTGACGCGTTGTGTTGTCAAATTAATATTATTACGAGTAGAATATAACGTCAATAAGTCACCTTCGACCCACGAAATACGAGGGGTGAGGGGAACAATTTAGCAGCAATTTTAATAATAAGTCCCTGGTATTTCTATTATAGCAGGCAGGCGATCAGGTGGGCCCGCGATGGGTTTAATAACTCACGATTAGCCTATTGGAATCGCTCTGAATGTTTGCTATTTTTTCTATATTGCATGTACGAGCGCTTAACTGAATGGAAATTAAAAATTGTTTGCAGTACCTAGTTATGAAATATCTGACATTATCTAAACAAAAGTGCTTTAGTCAATTACATGACTCGGATTTTATTTGATAGACATTTTTATTGTTTGACAATATTGTTTTTTAATGTTTGTGGGGCATTGAATTTAGAGTCACAGAGGCTGGAATTGGAATAACAAATTAAATTAACTATTATTAGGTTGAGATTTACAAAGAAATATTCCTACTGTAGTAAATTTAAAATTACAAAAAAAAAAAGTAAGTAATGATAACTTGGATATCATAAATAAAGATAACAAACTTAAAATATTTCATCATTATAGTTAGTGGTGCCGCGAGAATGTTAATTAAAAATGATAACGCGTTATGTGCAGTGTGTCGGCTACTCGGCTCCCTTCATGGTTGGGGTGATTTTTAATTATTAAAATTCTACGCCGCCGGCGTCTGCCGATATTACTTTGATACTCGGTAATACTGCTGCAGAGCTGCGCCTATTACTCGCATGCATCGCACTGATTGATTAATTATTATTATTTTGTTTTTTTTTTTAGAGCTGTTGCTGTCATACTGCGCAAAACGGTAAAGGAAGCCATATTGTGAGGAAACCAGCATGTCCTAGAACAAAATAATCAAAGACATGTGACACCTACCAATCAATGGGCCCGCGTTGTGAATTACTCCTCACTCCCTCTCATAGAGAGGAGGTATGTGTCCCAGCAGTGGGAAAATTATACGCTGGTCGCCGGTAGTCGCTGTTTATTAGGTCCCACTACTGGGCAAAAGTCCAAGTCCTTCCAAGTACTCTTTTCCCCCAATGTCTCGAACCAGTACTCATTGAAACATCTAAGTCGCCACCATTTTCTGGGCCTGATTGATCAATTACATTACGTTATTTGTATTTAAATTGTACGCAGATGGAACTTGGGATTAAACGCTGGTGAATGCAAATTGTAAGCTGTTCTGTTGTTTGAACCTGCTCTTTCTGTAGTGGGCGCAGGCGCTGGCACGCGATGTCTTTGTTGCTGACTTGTTGGCAATGTGTATACTAAGAAACGGTTGATCTTGTCCAGCGTATTTTTACAAAACTACAAAAAAGAGAGTGTTGTTTTCGGGGTTCATGTTGATATCTATAATTACTTGGCAAGTTGCTCCCAAGCCTTTTTATTAAGAACTAAATATTTTAATGACACATTTCATGTCGATACTTTGAATCTTTATTATAAAACTTAAACATTTTATCAACAACCAGTAAAGTAAAAAGTTTAGGAGGAACAATAAAATTGTATTGTTATCTTTTGCGCTGAGTGTGCCGCGAGCCTGCTATTGTGAACACAAACGATTCTTATTAAATTCTCACAAAACAAAAATAACTGGGAGAGCAGTATTTTTTCAATGATATGCGAAGAACCGACGAATACTCGTAACCATATCCGAGTAATACTTGTTGCTACGTCTCTCTTTGTACTTTCGTTCGCATTTCGGACTCTAATCGAGACTTAAAAACGTCTATTTAATGCAGAACAGAGAAATCTTAGTCAATTGACCACTAACTGTTTTTCGTCCAGTTTTTATCGAAGGTTGCCAAAATCGTTGAATTGGTCACGACTGTCCATTTCTATTTTACACAAATAACTCCATAGTTTATTGTTAGGCACGTCAACTATTTTTTGCAGTACAGTCGTGCACAGTGGGTATCATAGCGTTTGTCCCGGGCTTGCAAAATGAAAATAATAACGGAATGTTTTAATTTCCCTGCGAGTGACAGGTCACGTGCCCCCCCCCCCCGCACCGCGCACCGCGCCCCAACTGTCATCGTCACTGCTGTGGACAATTAGCCTGCTCATGAGATTAAACAAGTAGAGTGCCCGTGTTTGCCTGATTTTTTTTATACAACCGGTTTGCATCACCCGCAGAGTACCCTTGTCGTGTTAGACGCAAATGGCTGGCTCCTGTGAATAGTGTGATAGATATGACGAGCATGAGTAACGCACACAATCTGTGTTCACATGACTAATATGGGTAATGATTTAATTAACAATAGGTTTGAGTACATTGAGACAATAATAGATTATTTATGCAATGCAAGTCTGGATATGCATTACGGTCGACTTATTCTGTAGACGGTTGTCATGTATTATTATGAAGCAATCATGATATGTGCATAGAAACGAAGTTGTTTCCGAGGCTAGTAACAGCTAATTAACTAATTATCGTGTGTTTGTTCCAACATGTCAGTTCAGAAAGGCGTGTTTATTTACTCCGACAAGTAAATGAGCAAATCCTTTAATTAATTCATAACGTGTTCCAATGAGATTTCTTCACGTTTCAATTTAGAGAGGCGATTACCAATAAAGGCGCACGAGCGGAAAATTAAATGCGATTGTTGCAAGTGTTAGGAATTCGTGAGCGGTGGCCCTCCGTCCTCCGCACAATGCGAGGATTAAGAATACACACTGATTTAGACTGCTTATAGACCCTTCACATTGCTTTTATTGCTCAATCTTTGGTATTGAAATGATGAAAAATGAGGACGGTGTAGCTCAACCCTACGGTTCCTTGCATAACAATGGTACCGTCCGCAACAAAATACATAGACTTGCTAATGACGAATACAGAAGACGATGGAGACGCGTGTCACCTCTTAATTGCGGACTCGTTAAAAGACATTGTCGGGAAAAAGAATTGGCAGATGGTTTTCTAGATGAATGATACAGGTTATTACGACAAACAACAACGTCAGCGAGCGTGTATGCAAACGAAGCGAAGGGGCCAAAAGTCGCGTATAAACGTATAATAGACGTGTTGCAATTCGGCCCAATTAAAATTAATTAGCTACAGAACACTGTGTGCAAACCGAAGCAACAAATCAACGAAAGATACAACTTCGGATAGCGGCCGAGGATAAGGACACGGACCCTGCATTAGGACAACGCACTGCAAAATAAATTTTAAGTTTTACGTCATAGTGTTCAAATTACCTTTTCTGATGCAGTATTCATTTTTCATCTAAAAATATTTAGTTTGTTTGGTCATGTTTCGATAGGTCATAAGTTATTTTAATTGAACAATATTGTAATAAGTTGGAACTGGAAATAAAACAACGAGAAACCTTGATCATTAGCTAATTAATTCAAGAAGCTCCTAAGAGTCAGTAAAATAGATATAATTAAAGCAGTGCAGTGCATGAAAATCAGTTTTCATTTATGAAATGATAAGCGTAAGTACACTTTTACCAGAATATAATAGTAGTAGAATTTTTGGTACGGTAATAGTCGTTTGGTAATAATAGCATACGTGTTATTTTTATCCTAGAAAAATCATAACGTCTTTAGAGATGTCTTGTAAATTGGAACTGTTATAAAGTAACAGTTATTTTCGTAGTTCATTCATCATTGTGGCGTACGGGAGGAGACGCTGTTAATCATAACTGGTGCGATTGCCAAAATAACTTGTATTCCTTGTGAACGGTGATATATGATGGTCGCATGGTAATTACGATCTTCGTTATGTCGTGTTTGGGTCAGTTCTGTTGATCGTGATGTTTATCATTCATCGGGAGATAGTTTAAACAATCCATAAACATTAGGGAGCACCTATTTGTGTCTATTTTTGTGAAGGTGTGAGTTGCCAATTAAGTGTTTGAAAAAATTAGGTCTACATTATTTTGGTGACCGTACAGAGAAGCAGACCAAAGAAATAATGAACATGAATTCATTACTCATACGACGGTACACTGATACGAAAAATAAAGCAGTACCGAGTAAATTATGTAATCTAAACGCAACTTAGCAAAGGTCACATCATACGTTACGACCTTTAATAAACTCCCCAGGTGTAGTTACGTATAAAAATCCCGGCAATTCAATTAGCGGGAAAGCTGGGCGCAGGGCGCGGAGGGCGGGGCCTAATAAACATAATATAAATAATCTGTGGCGATAAATCTGCAGCGCTTTATGGCAGGAGTGGGTTGTCACTCCGTCTAATTAGCGCTAGTGCTGTAAGCGCGATTCAGCGGTAAAGCGCTGGAAATTGGACATAGTGCCGCGTTGTTATGAAGTGCTGGCTGAAAAGCGAATAATCCTTTTACAGCTTATTTTTGTCTTTGTTTGGGTATTTTTGTTTAGAACTAGGAATAGGAGGAAGTATGCATTATATCTTTTGCCTAGGCAGTAACTCGTTGATTGCACTAATTACTATTAATTTAGTAACCTGATAATTTACGAAGCAAGATCATTTTCCGCATCCGTTGTAAATTGGTCCTTTCCCTATACAAAATTATAATATATATTTATATACATATATTATTATTATTATAATATATTATAAAATTATAATATATATATAAAAATATTAATAAGAAAAATATCATGAATACATCTCATTATTATACTATAGCTATGAAAAATAAAGCGCTGCAGCGGCTTAGTGGTCGCATCTCTCGTCAAAGCACTCTTCATCAGGCTTAGTTAATTATGAGGACATATCAGCTTTATTATAATTACTCATTTTAATGTCGCTGCGCCTAACGTCGCGTCGCGTCGCGGCGCACTGTGTCGCAGAATGTCGCACCGTGTCGCACCGTGTCACGCCGTGTGACTGCTTAGTGTCATTTAAATCAACACTGACTCTTTACAGACCACACTTCAGTCGTCTACCCAGACACAGTAACTAACTCAAATTCTAGTACCTACTAATAGCCTTTAAAACCCATTAATGATCTCAATTACAGAATAAACGCTAATTGGAAAACGGGTATCCATTAAGAGGTTTAATAATATACGGACGGTAATTGTTATTGTACGGTTGAAAGTTCGTGTAGTACAAAGCTGGTATAGGTAGGTACTCTTGTACGATTCGTTTTAATTGCTCGTTATTATTGCTCGACATCTCATTAGCTACTACGCGTAGTAGTTTTAAAATAATTGGGCAACGTATGTATGAAATTATTAATACGATACGGTACCTTCTTGCCTTTAATTTGCAGGATATTGAAATCACTTGAAATTATACGGGTACCTAACATGGTAGCACCAATTAACTTAACGGTTAAAAAATGACTACATATTGATCGAGTTCGCTCACTGATTACGTGTTACGCTTTCGCCGAATAAGTGGTTTCCGCTGAGGACCTTTGTACAAATTATAGCGGAGTAAAAATGTAATTACATAGCTGATAGCCGCACTTTATCGGGCTTAAAGCTGGAGTGGCGCCGCGTAGGTGTTACATTACACTGGCAGTTGTCAGAATCGTCCCGCGGCCGGTATCATTTGCACGCACCATTACCTCCATAATTTAATTAGTTTGGAGTGATCATTTCATTAATAGAGGCGATATTTGGCGAGCGAGAGCGTTCGCCCGCGGCTTTGTCAAATTTAATTAAAGCCCGATAGGTGGACCGAAATGTTGGAATTCTTCATTAATTAGTCCGGCTCGAGATTTCTAATAATTTAATTAATGGAGGGAGTTAATAAGCCCGCGGCCCTCCTGTCGGTATTCCTGTAACGCGTCGGTGTCGGCATGTCCTCGTGTTACACATTCATTTGTTCAAGTATGTGCGCCTAAATGTGACACCTCGCATCTAATATGGCGGTATTCGAGTAGTAACGTGTTATTGATAGATATATTGAAGATACCAGGAATTCAGGTATCCGATCTAGTATCGAATTAAAACTGGAATTATAAAGTGATGTGCATGAATTGATAAAAACAGAAATATGATATGACATGTTTTGTTGCTGCATTTAAAGTTGATGGTAGATTATAAAATCAGATTAAACACTTTAAGCTATGAGAATATTAATAAGTTACCTACGTTATCCAATATGGTAAGTTGATCCTATATGCTAGATTTGGAAGCTAAATTCGGCGATAAACATGGTGTCATCACTTACATCATAGGCAAATCAAATTCAATGACTCATACGTGAATATAATTATAATCCATACAAACAACAATACAATGTCTTACACAAACAAAGATAGATGGATACGTAATCCACTTGCATAAACCTATAATTTGTTCTTTACTAGACAAATTGCTGAATAAACCTGTAATAATACGACATACGACAGTTTAATAATGAGCCAGTGTTTTCCCCGGTACCGTTGTTGCCTGTACTTATCAAATTGCACACTATTACAGCGAAACCCGCGGTATTGACTATGTCCGCTTGTCAACCAAATGACATACAATTGTCGAGGAGCCCTTTTGAAAGAAAATGTCATGCAAATTACCGACTCTTATGCTATAATCTGCGGAATATCGTATTACTGACGTGGACTCTGTTGTGTCTAACAGACTTGTTAATATTGTGGACATGCATATTATACTGATACTATCTATAGATTCGCTATCTTAATGTTATTATCTCCAGCAAACTAGTTTATTTGCCATTTGATTTTTATTTAAATTTAAACTGTTTAATTCTGGCACCAATTAAGATAGATTTAGGAGTCTAGGTAGCTGGTATTAACACATAAAAGTTGTGGGACCACCTTGAAAAAAAAAACACTTAACGTGTAAGTTAGTTTTAACAAAGTTGAACTTTAAACAAAACAAAGTAGAGCACTTTATACTTTGCATCCATTCAACAACGTATTGTTTCAAGATGAACCACAAAGAGATATCAATAAAGGTATTAAAGCAGCCCTCGTGTCCTGTGTAAGCAAAGATCAGACAAACTAACGCACACACTTAGGTACAATATTAGTAAGAACGTCCGGTCGCATCCCTTTATCTATGAAAATGCCGCTGGCGACGTCAAAGTAACTCAAAGGAAGCCGAGAGTAAACAGTGTAATAAAATGTGCTAATATTTAACTTACGTACCACCAACGAAGGATCTTGTGAACCAATTAAGGTAGGTGCATTATTTTAAACGGTAGCGTTAGGAAACGTTAGTGGATTAATTAGTTATATGATTAGAGTTTTGAAGATTGTGACGTTTTTTATTTTTTAGCTCCTGACGGTACATTAAGCGGTTTCTTGAAATATTTGCGAGCTGATAAAGTTATGTCTCTGTTACAGTTACAGACTAAGCTGTTAATAAAGTCAAAAGTAAAGTCTTTCAAAAGTTAGAATAAACTTCGGAATATTGCTTATACTTTCTTCACGAGATCGCTAAAAATATTAGTCCCCTTAATAATAAACGCGGAGGAAAGTTAGGTATGCCTAACTTAAATCTCAGCAAAATCGGCCAAGTGCGAGTCGTTACCCCTTGGCAACGGAACTCTAAAGAAGTACTCCAAGTAAGGTGGATGCGCAAGGGTAGCCCGCGAAATTTTTTTTTCTCAAGTTTATTGCAATTTGCAGGTCAGTGTCAAGTTGTCGGGCGTCGGGGGCCACGTGGTTGCCCCCGGCCACCGTAGGCGCGGGCCTGTGGACGGTGAGCTATGGGCTAGCTCGCCGTCCCCCCCCTCAAGGTTCATTGGAAGATCAGCGTCAGACAGCCTCACCTGTCTGGCATTAATGCTGAAATGGACCTTTTTGGCGCAGCCGTGAGGCACACAGTACAGTCATACTATGTGTTTTCTCTTTTTTGTAACTTTTTTAAATATTATTGTGTGTGTGTGTCTGATGTACTGACGTCGAATAAACATTTTTCTTTCTTTCTTTCTTTCTTTCTGTCCGTCCGTCTTATGACGACAGGCCGTGTCGACGGCGCGTTCGTGTTCCACGCGCACCTCAAAGAGAGTCAGCAGACAGGAAGGGGTCCGTAAGGACCGATACCTGCCAGGGCTGCGGGACTGTTCGAAAGAGATACCGCGGCCCTGGAACACAAAGGGCAAAGGAAGGAACATGGATGGGTTTTAGTCAGTAAAAGTCTGACACTCCCTCCTTGCTCAGCCCGAGCGGGACCATTTGATGATTCCAAATCGGAAAAAAAAAAGAAAAAGTGTCAAGTTGTATGTTGATGATAATATGAGTACAGAATGGAGTTACAGAATTATAATCATTCAAATCATCAATACAGCTCTCCAAGTTCATTTAATCACATTCAATAGCTATTTCATGAAAAAGTCACTCTTTGGGATTATATGAACTTGGAGGGTTATATTGATGATTTGAATGATTATAATTCTGTAACTCCATACGTGTTACTGGCGCGATTTATCTTGTCATCAACATGTAACCTGACACTGACCTGCAAATTGCAATAAACGTAAGAAAATTTAAATTTCGCGGGCTACCCTTGCGCATCCACCCGGGTAACTGTTTGAAAATGAGTAAATGTCAAATCAATCCAGCATCAAATTCTCCGCTATTTAAAATTATTCTTTGTTTTTTGAAACACCCGTTTGCTACCAAGAGGCGTAACATTCGCAACAACCATACAGTGACCTTAACATTCAGTCAACCACTAAAGGTTCTCGGATCTCGGATGGTGAATTAAAATCGTGCCCCCCACTCATCGCTCATCGGTGACCGATTACAGGCAATTACCCACCTTTGCCTCACTACGCGCTGCCTGCTAACTACCCGACTTTCTCCGAAATCATTGTTGATCAGTCAACTAAGACCTTTAAGGCTATCTGATATTATTACCTTAATGTCTAGTTATTGGGAAGTAATTGCATGAAAGGTTATAGTTTTGATTTGGTTGTATAAAGAGTGTAAATAGACTCTTAACGAAGCCGAAACGCACTTGTTCTCCCCGTCATTGCTAGATTTTTTTGTTCTCGACCATACCTGGGAACCTTCTAGTTACGGAGAAATTGGAGGTCAAAGCTCCAACTTTTTCAAATGTTTTTTTATTAATACTAGTTTTAGGGTCATAAATTAACTTTAAATACCTCCATGACCCGTTTACTATACAATGCATCCATCAGCACAATGTTTGGAGTGCGTTACAATGACTTTACCCGATTTCAGGACAAACTTGTTTGGACTGATATCGGTTTTTTGGCCAGAAATTGGGTTTGATACGTAACGAAAACACTGAAACAAATTAACGGACACGTAACCAGGTATTCAGCAGAGACCGAGAGTAGTTCATGCAAAGAAAACATATCTGAAATAGATTAATCAATAGGTATTCTGCAGTGTGGGCTGAATTAGCATCAAACGGTGAAGGTCAGGAGACAGCCTCCGCCGTATAAACGTTTCTAAATCTGAAAACGATTATGATTTGATTGTCTGTATCCCATTTAGGTACGAGTACCTAATAATTGTGTGTAAATGGACGAAGCCACGAAGGCTGGTTCGCGTTGGCGTGGGTAAACAGTTCATGGAAGGAATTGGGGGGGAGGCTTTGCTCAGCAGTGGGATAGTGACTAAAAAGACTACATACATGAACTATTGCATGATACAAAATAATAGATCTTAACTACAATTTAGTCGGTATCATCCCATATACTTAGTAGGTAATAATTACGTGTATCTACGTATACAGGGTGTAACAAGATTTTATCGAAGCCGTCAACCAAGCATTATGTAAATACATCAAACTAAGTATCTTTACGTAAAAATTATTGCTGGGAAACGACTTTTTTTTGGGGTGAAAAAATCACGTTTTACGGTAGGACTCAATGTAACGCACTCAAAACATGGTGCTCATGGATGGATTGAATAGTACGGGGCTCATGGATGTGTTTAAAGTAAAAATCGTATTTAAATAAAACAGGAAAAAATGTTGGAACTTTGACGCCCAATATTTCCGTAACTAGAAGGTTCCCAGGTATGGCCAAGAACAAAAAAAAAAATTGCATTGACGGGGAGAACAAGTGCCTTTTGGCTTCGTTATGAGTCTTGTTACAACCTTTATACATTACTAGCTGTTGCCCGCGGCTTCGCTCGCGTTTTGGTCGAAAATTATCCCACAGGCATGTTGTAAAATAACCTATGGCACTCGGGGATAATGTAGCTTCAAAATCGGTTCAGTAGATCCAGAGATTACCCCCTACCTACAAACTTACAAATTTTACCTCTTTATATTATTAGTATTGATAGATTTATAGATAATGGGTCTCTCCTACTACCAAGCAACAAATGACCTCCCTACAAAAATGACGCTAAGCATTTATCTCACGACAGTCGCTGACTGATTTTGATGCTAGCACAATTACCCTATTCGCGTCGCCCCATACATGCAGTTCGCAAGGTAGCAGGTGGAGGACACCGTGAATCTAGGCAGGTACAACCGACGACAATGATGGTTGACCACTTTTCATCTTTATGCTCTGAGGAATAAGGTTCAAAAGTCGACTGTCAGTCGCGGTAGTACATAGTCACATGTTTAATTTGTTCGAAGTTGCAGTTGCATAAAGACGATGTAAGTAGTTGAGTAATTTCAGGTTTTTCTAACAATTAGACTAAGTTCTGGTGTTTCTATTTATTTAATTATTTAATCAATGTGTTGTGCTTGTGCATATTTTATCATCGTTGGGCATATACACTCAAATATTATTTTCTTCTTATTAAAACAAATAGGTGTAAATAAACGCGTTTTCAATTTTTTACCATTTAACAATAATTGTAAACCAATCATCTAAAAACAGCATTTTATTTTCTCAAATTTAAGTTAAGTCTAAAAATTATTATTAAAAAATACTTACACGTGTTCATGTTTTCCTAAAGCAAGTTTTTTAAGGTGGACGTACTGTCAATATTTAAAAAAACTAGGTTAGCCATGGATAGTGTAGTTGTTTCGCATCCTAATCCTGCGGCGGACGCGGCGGGAAAATGGCGGAAATTGAAAATAAACATTTCATCTGCGCTCCGGCACGCACTGCCCAAATTGACAATACAACCAATTTGCCGCCGCACACCGACCACTTTTGTATGGGAATTGAAAAATAATATTACTCTTTTTTCTACCACTGCACGTGGGCAATCTCAAAAATAAACTATGATTCTTCAACTTCAATGTTCCTCCGTTATTAGGTTCTTGTTACGGAAAATAAATAAAAATGACGGCGAAACATTATGTTCCCTTTTACTTATACACATTAATAATAATTACCAGCAGGCTATTTAATAACTATAAAATATCGGAAACATAAATGAGAAAGCGTTAACCGTAATACGACTTTTACAACAGCGGGAAAACTTTTCATTAGTAATTATCATGTTGTAGCGGAAACGCTTACCCACATCGATGGCAAAATACGCAATGATCATTACGTCGGCATTAAATGTTCACAATAATTAGCTAAAGTGGCTACAATGGCAACAGACGTCTCATTAAGCGCGCGGGGTGTTATCACAGTCGGCAGGAAGCACTCCGATAGAGTGCCGCGACTTCATTCAGTTTTAAAAACGAATGCGTTTAGTTAACACGCGTCTCGACTAACGTACGAACGCTGCCGAAGAAGTCATTCATCATTACTCTAAATTATAATTCATATTACCCAGTAATTACAATGTGAAGAATGTTTTTGTTTTAATTAGTACAATTTAGTGTGCGGTGAGTGCAACTGAGTTATATGAATAAGCGCGGTGTTATGAAAGTAGTCACTATTGTTTACAGCGTTGTTGTGTATATCTCAACACTTTTTAATTAAGTGCAATAAGTATAATGAGTGTTGTAAAGTTTCGCAGACGCTCCGAGCTGAGCTTTGATGCCACTTACTGTAGAGCTTATTGGAAGTTTCCATCAGATTTTGTTGTCTACACTTTCTTCGTAACGGCTCTTATGCTATGTGGTGTGCAGGGCCCATTTTGGTTAAAAACAGTACCTAATTAGGTGATTAAAAATAAATTAAGACGATTCTCCAAATTAATTTTAACTTAAAACCGAAAAATGATTAATTCATACGTGCTTAATTTGAGAAACGAGGCCTTCCGTACAATTACACATAATAATTTAATTAGGCAAGCTAAATTAGTTTGTAAAGTGAGAATAGTTAATTTAATTTAGATTGAGTTTTTTAATAACCCTAATTGAGTGATTTAATTACGCACACCGGCATTGCGTAGTCAGTTACTTAGTTAACGAACCTCCAGCTAATTATGCCCACCTATGGCTACCCTCGTGGGAACACAGAACTATTCGATATATACGGTAAGTGCTTCTAAACGTTAATATCGAAAGTGGACCGGTATAGTAGTATATACGGAAATATTGATTACAGATTAATGTTTTATTACTATAAATATAAAATTACTTTATATTTATAGTAATAAAACATTAATCTGACATTGCGTGACCAGAGGGCTGGGTCTTTCTTTGGTCCAAGAATTAGCATTGCCATTCAACGTGGCAATGCTGTCAGTCTTCTGGGCACGTTTCCGGATGACATCGATGGGGAGGAGTACTTTGACGCCTAAGTGTCCTATTGTCGTCGTTGTATATATATTATGTAGGAACTTAGTTTTAGTCTTCTTTTTAGCATTATTTTAGTTCTATTTGTAGTCTGTATATAATGTACATAGTATTTAATAAAAGTATTATTAAATTATTATAAATAAATTATCAATTCAAAATCAATATAATTTACTTTAATAAGAACATAAATTGTACACTTACGGCCTCTATAATATCTACTACCGACGTTTTTTTTTATCATGTAAAAACCTCAAAGATCTTATATTTTTAAAGGCGTTAATTTTTTTGCACAAAAACATCTTCATTTAGACAACATAATTACTTATGTCATAATTCCATATTTTGAAGTTTCATAAGTAGCGTTCACAACGGCGTTCACAACGGCGCACACGCCGGTGCTATCAATCCAATGTAATTATAAAAGAGGCAGTCTAAATTATAATTAAACGTAATGGACGCCACTCGATGGGCCGCAAATGAATGAATGTTTAATTGAATGACTCCCCACAAATAAAAGCAATTTTCTTATAGCCCAGCCCTTAGCTAACGTAATTTAATTAATGGCGCGCATAACTCTGATTAAATAATATCTGAAAAGGAAAAATGCGATCAGCTGAGCGGTGCGTACCTACCGACGACGTTGAGAACACTTGTTGAGGAAAATGTTCAAGTATGCTGAAGTAAAAAAACTTTAATATTACAAAAAACACATTTTTTGTAAAGTAAGTCAAGTTCTTGAACAATGTGTTAACTGCTTAATCGTTGACAAACTTGTACACAGTTTAAAGTTTCTCTATAGGTGTATCGCATCGTGTAAGTGCTAGGACACTGAGTAATAAAAGTTTCACACTTTTGCTCGCAGCTTCGCCCGCGTGGAGGTGAAAAATAATTCCTCGGGAAAAAATCCTATGTCATACAGATGTTTGTAAAACTGGTATGAATTTTGGGGTGAAAAATACAATACAATTGAAATCCCAAACAATAGTTAACTGACCCCGGACAAAACTCTTCCTACTAAGTAAGAAATACAATAACAATTTTAAAATAGTCTCCGGTGAAACCTCAGACTGTCTGGAAACTGCTCTACCAGCCAACACGGACAATAATATCACAGACACTTAGAGATTGCCTAAAGCATAACAAAGAGGAAATAGCAATCCAATAAAAGATCATAAATAAAACATCGAGAACGTTGCCTCCGATAGCTTTTGTCTAATCTAATAAATGTTTAATAAGAATTAGGTAAAAGTGGCACTCCCTGGGCAGACGTCGAGAATTTTCATTGCATTAGAGGGGGCTGCATAATGTCAGAATTGACACTCTATTGTTGAACGCCGTCCATCGAATGACGGCCAGACCGCCTACTATCCCTTATTGTATCTTACATTAATATCATTAATATTTTTAGCTGTTCACCTAAAGTGTAGATATAAATTGAGGATAAGAAACTGACTCGTTCCTGAAGTGACATCGTAAACCGAACCAGAATGTGTTGATAATTTAATCGACACGATAAAGAATCGCTAAGTAAGTAATATCTCCACTCGAAGCCCGTATGTAAGCAACACTTATCTAGAAAACAATTTTATTCAATTATATCTGCCAGAAAAACTCGTTCTTTAATAGATAGATTTACATCTCGATTGAATTTTAATTGAGTCAACGAGCGAGTGCACTCCAATAACAGAGTAAGTTAATTATAAAAGGCAATTGATTTAAAAGGAGCCGTGTCGTGGCCGCGGTATGAGTAACAGAAAAAGTTTTCAATTTCACTAAAAGGGACTGGTTTGTGTCTCAGAAGTCTCGTCTGCTTATCGGCTTGTAATGTATGAAGTTACTCGCCGCGGCTTTATTTTATAACTCACTTCACGTAATAGGCTCCAAGTTGCTTTAATTCACTTTGCCCCTCGTCGCGCGAGGCGTTTACTAATTTAGCTTTGCAACTCATCTCGGAAAAATATATTTTGGGAGTTGGAAATCATGACGTTAATCACGGGATGGATGCTAGTGGATCCGCCGTATCAAACAACTGTACGGGGAACAGAGAGATAACGTCATAAATTCATCCATAAACATGCTTCATAAATTATCACGACAACGATTTGGAACATTTTACAACGGCTATGAACGATACTTTACGATCAATGGGGATGTGACTGCATCGCGACTCATAATTAATACGAGACGTTTGTTTTATCATCTAATAAAAAATCAGCAGAATTTGCTATCGGTGATGTTACAACGCGTCGTTACACTTCGTGTTACGTTAACGCGCCAAGTACGGTTAAGTATTCATAAAAGCTTTCAATTTTATTATATCGAGATACAAAGTAGACAACTGGTTCACTCTATTTATGGATTTACTATTCAATCTATTTAACATTAATTTGAAATTGTAACTTGGTCAAAGCTATTAGAATACTTCAAATGAACACGTCTGTGAATGTTTTAGTAATTGCTATTCTATTAACTTGCTTTTAATTAAAACGACTGACTTAATCATGGAATGATTTAAATTCAAATGGGATCTGATTAGAAAACCGAAACTGTAATAAGATGTGGTGTTAGGAACAAAAGATCGCGTGGGAGCTGGCCAGCCAGTGCAAGTTATAAAAGACAACTTCACCAATCCAAATTGAGTTCGACATCTCAAATAGATAAAGCGATATCTACCCGTTATAAAGCAAACTTTATAGTTTTGTTTTTGGCAGTTTTGACATAGCTTCTATCTACTTATTTGTTCCTTCAGCTGCATCTAACTGAGGTGAAACTTTTAACTTGTCCGACGGATATTCCACCTGAGTATCACTTACTTGGACTGCCGAGGGACTTTGTTTATTATCTGCCACTGCGTTTTGTTATTCTATTGTTAGATGGTCAGATTAGTTTTCTCGTAGCGTTTCTGTTCAGTTATAGGACGGTGTCACGGACAGATATTGAAGTTAATTTTGGTGTAGTAACAATTACTGCGCATTGTTTGGGAACTGTTACAGACGTTCACGGTAACATTTTACGAGATTGCCTCGCCGGAGATAAGGGCATTGTGCTCCTCCTTCAGGACGCTGGGGTGACAGGAGACACCTGAAAACAATAAACACGAAATTGCCACAATAATCGGCCCTCATGATCAGCACAACGACTGTCAGACAATGGGGCAGATTACGCGATAGGGGTTTAACCGAATAGCAGCTAACTCGATTATGCGGCCATCCGTGATTGTGTTTGAGCCTATTAATGTTTGAATTTCGTTATATTATTGCGGCGGTCGGGTGCCGCCGCTAATCCAATATGGGTTGGTATTAACGAAATTCCGCGTCGAGTTCGCGGTTGCCGTTCTGTGGCGCGCGGCTGATAATACTCTCACATTCGTGTTCTAACAGCCCATCGTCTACTGATCACCTCGTTCGCGGCCCTTTATAGCGCGCGAGATAAGAAATAATGCAAGATATTATGGACAAGTTAATTACTCCCTTTTATAGGCTTTCAAATCCAGTTCAGTAATTATTTAATTTTATGTTTAGTTTGCATAATTGACTGCCATGTAGATAATTACAGGTTTCGGTCCTAAGATCAAAGATGTACTTTCAGAAGATTACTTTTCGTATTTCGGAACACTAAGTATTCTCCGTCATTGAAAATAAAAGCAATCTACAACCGAAACTAAAAGCTACCTGTGAAAATGAAAAAAAAAAAAACAATTTTCTTCTACATACTGCATCATTGCAAGAGGTTTAATATGAAAATGCGTGCGAACATCCTTTGTAGCGCAGGACCCGCCCGGATGTGACGTAGGAGGGTGTGAAGTAAAGCACCGCGGCCCACGGCCATACCTAGATTAAAGAACAACTTAAAGGAAAGCAATCTGCTAAATAAGTACCAGTGTTGTTGATACGGCACGGATGGTGCTCTACTTTGAAAAATAAAGATTGATTTTTTGTGAAATATGTGACTACATGAGCGTGTGTATGTAGTGTAGTGCAGTTATTAATTTAAAAAATATGTAATTTTGCGGCACGTTTCAAAAAACCCAGTCATGGCTACTTTAACCAGTAGAGCCTCAGGGTTTTGGTTTAATTAAGTATAATATTTTCTCGTGTCTCATCCTCATTAACATTCAATCAAAATGGTAATGGCGACTTCATTTAGATTACAGCTAGCCGCTCCTTAATTTTGCTTTTAATTTTAAGCTAATTAGCAACTAAATCGTTCGTGTTCCGCACATTAAGGTGTTCAAAAAAACTGGAGTGGAGTTACATTCGTAGCGTTGTTAGTTGGTTGAATTATTTAGCTTCTCGTCTCGTTACTTTGCGTCGTTTCCGCAGGTGTGGCAATCATATTGTCTCTCAGTCTCATCCGAACGCCGGCAGAGTGTAGGAGTGGTGGTGGGGGGGATGCCGGCACTGGAGCCCCGTATCCCCCTCATCGCGCCGCTTATTCTTTAATCTCGCTGATGAATTATGATTAGCGGAGTGCACTCAATCCTATTAGTGTTGTCTGTCTCGAATAATCTTCTGGAAGATTTGTTTTCTTCCTTTTTTCGAACGTCAGTTTTAAAGTTTTGGAACTTATATTTATCTTTACAGAAAAATATGAGATGCATACACCAAATAAATGCCCTCTGCATTCGTCTACAGGAGAAAAACATCGCTATGATCTAGTGGGAATTTTGGTTGGATACAATTATTCAGCTTAATGCAGTTACCTGAACTCAAATACATTCGAAACGTGCATTAAAATTTGTCGGAAGCCTAACAAAAACCTTTATGGCCCGTTCAGAGCCACGTAATAGCTCGCCGAGGGACCACAAACTCCGATTATCCAAACAGAGAGCTCCCGAAACAGCGCTGTGAAATTTTAACGTGTAATTGATTATGAAGTTGGCCACTAATGGGCGAAAATAGTTTCTAATTTGGAGTGTGGTGGCAGCGCATAATTGGTCTCGGACTGCGTCTGTGTTAATCATTAACGTCAGACCGGGTGTGCGCCGGATGCGGGCTCTCAGCGGCCCGCGCCGGCCATCCTTCAATTTGAGCCGCTGCAGCGCCGCCCGCGCTTCAACGACACACCGCTGTTTTATCCCATTTAATACCCAACAATTTTCCGCTGAATGTTAAACGAAATTACTTTTGCATAGTTTTTTTCGCCCTCGTCCACGGCTGACGTTCGTAAAATCCTAATTCGTGCGTATTGACGTTTCGAAAGTCACCGCTAATGGAAGGCGTGAGCTTTTTTGCTTGAGCTGCGTCTAATCTCGGTTGGTTGCATTCGCCACGGGTTGTTTTCCGAGTGGCGTAGCGTGTTGCTGTCACCGCTCGGTAATTATTCACGAAGGCTCGCTTCACGGCCTGTCTACTTCGCAAAAAATGTCGCATCGATACCTCGGTCGTGCACTACCATTCCATTGACCGAAGGCCTCGCATTCATTCCGTTCTTGTTCTTTATTATACGTTCTTGATAGTTCACCGTGATCAATGAATCCGATTTGAGCTGTATTGTTGGGATGGAGTTCGTCTAAAAATTATAGAACTTTCTTTACAGCTTGTTAAAATTATTTAATAAATTAATTTTATTCTTCAATGAACAGATAAAGGTGTTACTCGTAACATAAAATTCTTACATCCTCTTGATAATGATTTCCTCTTACTTTACACACTCGATGAGAGGTAATTTATTTTTTACTATGCCTTTATATATATATATACATATACATACTATTAAAAATACCCACTAATTGGGCTTGGGCACTATATTGCCATGCGCTTGCGCCGCAGTTCGTGAAACTCGAGCGCTGCAGTGGGCATACCTACATCCGTATTTTGTGTCGGTGCAGACGCAATAAACCATTGTTATTATATAGGTGCAATTAAACGATTCGCCACACTTGATTAGGTATACGTATTTACCGCTATTCTTAGTGGAACTGACTTCACAACAGAGTTGATTAGCTTCCTCTGTAGATTAAACAAACAGTCATTGACACTATTTGTCGGCGTGGTACTGTGGTGTTGCGGTGCTGGTGTGTACTTCCGCTCGATATCCGCCCGCTATTATTTATGGCGGCCGATCGGACGCACTCTCGAAAACACACAAAAATAAGAGTCGCGCACCATTCGTCACGGACCTCACAATAGCCCGCATTGTTTCAGGCACGTTGGCTCATAATACCCGAATCCGTTGTACTAGAAAACAAGTTTGTGCGTCGACAAAAAAACGAGTGGAAAGGTCGCACAGTCGTAACCGGCGCGAGTGTCGCCAACAAAATAGTGCGAGGCTGCACCAGTTGCCAAATTTAATTGAATTGTATTTAAAATATTAATTAAGCGTGACGACGCTGCGGTCCGTGCTTGACTTTATCGCTGCTTTTTTCGGCGACACGATCTCAATTACAGTTTTTTATTCTTATTCGATATTTTAAGGTACATAATTTGCTATAGTTCAGAAACGTCGAGTCGTGTTTCACGTTCTCATTAATCGCTTGAGTAGTTGCGCTAATTTTTTCGAGAAATATTACAGGCGATAAATTTCATGGTTCTGGAGTTTATGCTGTAACATAAAGTGGTCTGAATGAGCTGTACAGTTCTGAGGCGATTACGTATTGTGACTTATGATTCAATATGAATGGACCTCGATACCACTGAACTTGATTTGTTGCCAAGGAATATACACAATCGGGATATTTTTTCGAGGTTTCTTTTACGGTATATTTATAACCCAATATCGTTTTATGTTTTACTTATATTTGGGGTTACTGACTGCAAACACTTTCAACATCTGCGGCTCTATTGTGGGGTTTCCATCAACCCATTTTCCTATCAGGGTTGATAATTTATTTAAAATAATAACTAACGTGGTGTTTATTTGTTGCAGTGCGAGAGGCGAACACCTCAGCAGGCGAGCGGCGGCAGTCCGACCCTGGGTTCACACATGCTCGCCATGGAGGTCCAGAAGGAGGCGCGCGCGTCGCCGCTGCCTGCGTCCGCGCAGACCGGCGCCTCCTCGCAGCCTGCACAACCACCTCAACCACAGGTATACAGCGATTTATAATACAGTACACTATGCTGGGTTAGAATATGCTCACCATTCAACCTTTATGGTGAGTATGCTCACCATTCAGGTTGTATGGTGAGTATGCCCACCATTCCGGCTGTATGGTGAGTATGCTCACCATTCCGGCTGTATGGTGAGCGTACAAGACCGCAAAGCGGCTCTGTTGGAAGTGTCAGAAGAATATATTTTCGTAGCTCGTAGCCTTCGCGTAGCAATCGTAGATTTCGTAGCACTAATTGATTTATGCATTTCTAACTTTTAGTTGAAATAGAAATTTTTTTAGCAACAAAAAATCATTACCATATCATATCACTTTAAGTTGCAAAACCTAACTGCAATTTCGTCTACTTCATGATTTCCTTGAAATTATGAATTTACTTTGCTAGTGGCACTGATCAATTTTGTCGTTGCATAATCATAAACATAAACAGCTTATAATGTTCCCACTGCTGTGACACAAACCTCCTCTTTGTAGATCGACTTTCTCAGTGCGTGTTTATTGGCAATTATGTCCTTGGCTTATCTTCAATTGTTTTCATTCCTTGTGTCAGATTTGCGCTGGATGCAGCAAGGTCATCACAGAGCGGTACTTGCTGAAGGCTCTGGACCAGCTCTGGCATGAGGACTGCCTCAAGTGCGGCTGCTGCGACTGTCGGCTCGGGGAGGTTGGACATACGCTGTACACACGGGCCAACCTGATCCTATGCAAGAGGGACTACTTGAGGTGAGGAAATAAGATGATTTCTTAGCAATTATAGTATTATTGCCGAATAATGTTTGATGTGTCTGTATGTTTTCTGAATAAAATCCACATAGCTCGGACAATTTCTTGTCGTTAAATCAATTGATGCGAAAAGAAGAAGAATCAGGAGAATTAAATAGTAATAATGTTTAATCCCTATTTCATGAAATCGTAACTTTGAATGTATGTGGTGGAAAAATAGTGAATAAATTATTTATGAATAGAAGAAAGGCTAAGTAAAATCCCAAGTGTGGGACTTACTAATTACTCTTCAATATCAGAACAAAAGTTTACCTTTAACCTGTGAGCTTACTCGTATAACTAACCCTCCTCCTCTTCCTCCTTGCGTCGTATCCTCAATGCTGGAATGATCCACTCAAGTTTCAAGACCTCGTTGTTGATATTTCTACACCTGTTCCTACTTTAGGCAACATGCACAGCCTCCGAAGCTTAAGATGTTTAACGAGGTACGGATTTGGAGTCCCTTCCCTTGAACTAAATAAATATTCTGTATTCAACAGGCTGTTCGGCAACACTGGCTACTGCGCGGCGTGCAACAAAGTGATCCCCGCGTTTGAGATGGTGATGCGCGCACGCAGCAACGTGTACCACCTGGAGTGCTTCGCTTGTCAGCAATGCAACCATAGGTATGTTTGGGAAAAACATCTACTTCAACAGACTTTCCCCCAAATAAAACATTATAATTGCGTAATTAGCTAGACCAAGACAAAGTTTTCCGTAATTATCAGTGTTATCGGCATTGAAAGTAAGAACTTATACAAACTTTATTGAACAGAAGTTGTGTATTTACAAGGACATGGTAACATACCTATTATAATTACTACGAGTACTATATCGTGATTGTTAAAAAAGAGAATTTAATCTTACTGTTATGAACTGAATTTAATGTAACGTTTACCATCACAATTCCAAAAGTTTAATCAGTTATTTATTATAGCCAAAAACAAAACCTGTTTCACCAATATTGAACCCCACTTTTAAAGAGCAGGACAAAAAATCTAGTAAACTATATTGAGTGAAAGGGATAGAGATATAATGTAAGAGCAGTTTAGATTGTTTATTCATCTCACGGACACTGAAAACGCGATTAAATTTTCCGCTACATAATAAAGTCAAACGCAAGGAGAATGCGTGCTTTTGTATAAACATTTAATATCCCGAGTCCATAAATTGTGGGCCTTTTTTATTTTATACTCACGGTATTTGTAGGGAATAGTGTTACAAGTAAAAGTTGTGATCACATTGACAACGAAAAAGTTAAAGCGACTTGAAGTACTGATTGAAACCTACACTTCAAACGTTACCTTACTATCAATTATAATAACAGTTGAACAATAGTTATTCTCATCTTCTTCATCCTCTAAGATATCCTTGTAAAAAAGTAAACTACTGATTATTTAATGACAATGAATCTAGAAAATCGTCCCAAAACCTTTCTCAGAATATAATAGCATAAGACGTCTCGACTTATTTGGCTGTACAGCCAACTACTAGACGAATAAGTTAATCAATAGTCGCGACAAGTCTGTTTTAATTAAATCCATGTGATTGCCATCGGCCACAGTGCGTCAGAGTACGTTAGATTGCCTGCCACAGCCAACCTGCTCAGTGCGTCAACAGCCTAACGTAGGAAAGCAAATAATATAGGTAAACGTTACTTCATTTCCTAGCTGCGCTGTGTTCGTATTGCATTCGGGATTAATAAATGGCGTGTGTAGCCCTTCAACAGTTTGATTAAACTTTGAAGCTTTAGTAACATTGCATATTTACCATATTTTACAACTACGAAAGTTGTAAAATATACAGACTAATGTTTCAATTTGTCGTGCAGTAAACACTATAGGTAATTAGCGACATACATTAATGGTTTGTAATATATGTAGATGACATAAAAATTATTACTAAAATATAAAGTAACTCGTAACAGTATATTGTAATTATTTAAATACACCCGAATACTACGAGTACTACACTACTATTACTAGGTCATAAACTTGTTACAAGTTAGCTGCAAAACTAAAAGACAAATAAAACTACCAGTCAAGATGCAGCAAGAAAAGACCCTCTGAAGTTAAGCAGTTCATATCAAAGCACTTTACGGCTTGTCTTCTCAAACACATGCATATATTTAGACCAGCTTTAATATTTCTCCAAAGTAACATTGTCCTGGCAAAGAGATTTCTTTACTAATCAAAACATATGAATACTCTTCGACTGTTTTATTCAATTCAATTGTTCGGTGCACGACATTGTCAGCCGGCCCGGATACCGCCGTCCGTATTCTAGTCTCGAGCTCTCGACTCACGTTACCTGAATTTGCAAGGGAAACCCATTTTGTTGGCATGTTACAGTATAGTCTGAAACGTTTTGGGTTTAGTTCGAAGCCGGTTTTGATTTTGTAGTATTTGTATAAAATATTTAGTTACGTTTGTAGTGCAAAATTGATGAAAATTGTTAGACATTTAACGAATAGCATTCCACTGTAATTTTTTGTAGCCAAAGTATCGAGTAAAGTTCAGAGTAGGGGTGCAGGCGCGAAAACGGCAATTTTCGCCGGACTGCGTCCGTTTAAATAATAGAAAGGTCGCGAAGATTGGAGCCGCTCTGAATGGTTTATATGTCACTTGTGAACCTTTCCCGTGTTAGTAGATCTCGCGCGACATTCTCGCCAAATTATATATTCATTCGAGTACTTTTAGAATCCAGACTCAACAGTTGGCTTCGTATTACGCAAAGCGCTGCAACTTTGTCTTAAACATCTGGAAATTGGTTTAACTTTCGTGAAATAGCACAGAGTGTTGTTATTTCGTGTAGTTATGTTAGTTGTGCGGTGAAACTACGCAGGTATTTCACTAATTAGCTCTAATAAAGCTTGATAAACATTCGACAACAACGGTACACCAGTGCAAACTATTAAATATCACGTACAAATCAATTTCCACGCCGGGCAGAAATCTGAATCCAATTTGCGGGCTGTCCGATCGGAGCGGACGGCAGATATCACGGGCGAATATCGCTAAACGGCTAAATAATTTAGTAGCAATCTGGCGGCGAGCGGCGGCGGCGCGCCCGCGGCGGAAACCGCGTGCTGCGGGCCGCACGCCCGGCGCCCGCCGCACGCCGCGTCACCCGCGCCTCCTGTCGCCGCCGCTTGTCGCACTCACCTGAAACCACTATCTTCACGTTGTTTTGACTTGCCATTACAATTTGTGCAAATATCTCAAATTGTGGCAGCAAGTCATGTTTATTAAAAATCGGACGAACACTCTACATGGAAAATTGATACCTGAAAGCGTTTCGAGCAGTCAAAAAAAAGGTATTTTTTTGTTGCTGATTTTGATCTGTTCATCCTGATGCTTTTGTCTCAGTGCGGAGGGAGTAGAGCCCATGGTACACGTTCGTTTAAAGTAAAACGTCAAACTTGGCTTGGGTGCCGTCGCGACACAATGGCACTTCGAACAAAGCTTAACTTGCACCCAGTCATTAAAATTTCGTTTTCCATCTTTTCCATTACGCAGCTGCAGACAAAAAATAGCGAAATAAAAAACGACGAGCCCAAAACAAAAGTCGGGAACGAAGAGAACAGGAAATAAAGTTAATTAAGAGCGGCGAAATCGACTGAGTTGCGGTGGAAATTGGCCCCTTAAAAAAGAGACATTTGTAGCGGAGCTATTGCGCTTAATTTTTGTGACAAGTGAAACAAAAGAGTTGGCAGGGTGGCGGAGACGCGGAGGGTGCGGGCGGCGCGGGGTGGTGAGACCGAGGGGAGATAAGGTCGCCGTTATCACCGGCGGTTCCGGGCGGCCAGTGGCGAGTCGAAGGCGATACCTTTTGTTTTGCCACATTGAGGGATGCTCGCTTGCGTGACGTTATCGCGCCTCCTTGGCTCGCGCTGACCTTTCCACTCATGATAGTAAATTTTCTTTCCTAGACGTTTTGTGGTTTACTTTTTGGGTTTCGTTTCATCAAAGTAATGATGTTCGCGATTAGATCGAAGCATGTCTTATTAGAAATAGGATGCGTATAATTATGAACCTTAATAACACGTGGGTTGTGTAGTAGGTTCCGGTTAGCCGGTAGCATCGCTAATTGGATCTTCCTGCTTGTAGCTCGCTTATTTTATGTGTATCAACTAATTATGAGTTTGTCGTAATTAACCCAGCAAAGTCGATACCGATGTTTAGCGGAAAAGTTCTGCCCGAATTAAACAAGTAATTTGATACACACAAACTTGCAATCGTTGATCATGAACATGTACTAGTCTCGAGTATTTTAATAGATCCAACTATCGCAGTTATAAGTATGTGGTAGTAAGTGCTATAACAGCACTTATGCAGCTTTTGATAGGCTATTGCTGCTATATTCCTTAAACTCGATAACATTATTAGCGACCAAAATTCTTTGCTATCTGTGAAAAGTAATACGTCATTTGTAAATTAAAAATTTTGTTTCGTCGTGAGAAACCTGAAACAAAACTAAAATGACACCACATTCACAAGAATTCACTTAACAACACTAGACTACACCAAAGTAACTTGATACTTGCCATATCAGAACATTTAAATCAATGAGCTGCATCGTTTGTCTAAGGTTCTGCGTGGGCGACCGGTTCTATCTGTGCGACAACAAGATCCTGTGCGAGTACGACTACGAGGAGCGCCTGGTGTTCGCGAACATGGCTTACAACCCGCCGCCGCTTGCGCACCTTAAGAGGCAGACCACGCACCTGCCGCCACCACCGGTAAGAAACAATACTCTTAATTTAAGATTCTTGTACAGGGTGTAACAAGACCCTTCACGAAGCCGTCAACCAAGCATTATGTACATCAAACTAAGTATCAGTCTTATCTAATCCTCAATGTGTGATCTAAAGTTTTGGATTTTTAATTTTCGACAATAGAATGACTATTTGGCGAACTGTACGTAACTGTCAAATTCAAGAAGTGAAACAACTCGTTCAAAAAGAAGCAGAAAGGCTCATTGAAGCTGTAACCTATTATAAGACTACCCTTGATTCAAGCAAGACAAGATCTAGATCTTGTTTTAGATACCACACATAATATGTCTGGAGTTGATAGCCAAGAAATTAAATAGATAAATTTTCTACAGACAAGCAACGCCATGAGCGGTTTGATGAACGGCTCGAGCCGCTCCGGTGATCTGAACAACAACATGTCGGGGTCGTCGCCGGCGCCGTTCGCCGCCCCCCCGCACCTCAAGCCCCTCGGCCTCTCGGCGTCCAGCTGAGATTATAGCGCGTGAGACGCGGCCCACCCCTACGCCAAGTATCAACACTAATCACGCGTACTCTACGAGACAATCGATACTACAAAGTTGATCAGTTGCCGTTGCAAACGAACTATTCAGTGTTTAAAACGCAGCTATTAATTAAGACGTCGTCTTATAACCACTGGACTTGACATGTTTCTAAGTGTTTAAACTAAAGCAAAGTAAATGCCAAACTGTAGTTAGTGTTTCTGATTGTTTATGAACAGCACATAATTAATTAAATAACCTACATTGTCATGTCATTATTTCTCGAATAAACTAAGATATTATTATGTTATTAGAGTATACGAGTATGTAAAGGAAAATTGTTTTAGTTTGTTAAAATCTCAGAATTTGATCTCAGATGAGCAATTATGCTGAATTAGGATATAGTTAGAGGATCATTGAATCTCCTTTTTGTGTAAATCTGTTAAAAGTTGCAATATCATGTCTGTATTTTTCTCTTTAATGTATAATGTGTGAATTGACTGGTACGGATAATGATACGGTGCGATTTTAGCTTCGGCTGTGAATATTGACAGCGGTTCAGATGCTCAGTTGTAGGGATAGTGGTGAACTAATTCAGTGATGTGGACGTTTTGGCGGCTCAACCGCCGTAGTGAGCGGTTTAAACGCGCATACGAACCGCTGAATGTGGGTCCGGCCTAACGCGAGATATTAAAGAGTGTGGGTTTAAGACTGCCGAATTGTCGTCTTGAGGGATGAAATGTATTTTAGAATAAATATCAGTGTTAATGTAAATATTATAATCATCTATATGTACGTATTATAGTACAATCAATCGAGTCTCAAATTGATTAGGTATATTTAATGATCAAATTACTTAGTTATTTTCAAATATTTTAGTTTTACTCTGGCTAAGCCGCGGAAGAAAATTAATTTAAATGATCAATTTTCGAATACATTTGTTATTTCTGTTTGTATCTATGTATATTAACTGTTAAGTTTATTAAAGACATTGTTACGATGTTTGTATTATTTATGTAAATAGCTCACTGTAAGTAGATTATTGTATATCTATTATTATACAATGGTGAATATAAAATATTTGGATTAATTAGTAAAATATGGATAAATGTGTTAATGAAAAAAATACATAATTCGAAATAGTTCAAATTAGTTCTTTTAGTAATATTTAAAAAAAAACTTGTCGTCGTCTTCGGATGATTTATGAATTGTTTGCATTTAATTATGTACAGTCGCCAATACTGTGTATTTTAAAATTATTAATAGTCCATGCTCTTTATGAGAGTGTTTAAATCAATAGTCGTTGTAATGTTAATTATTATGAATCAGGTGTTTTATTGTCAGCAGTTGTAACTAGTTTACATGCATTCGATGGTACTTCGATGTGTAATAATTCCGTAGGTGTTATGTTGACGACTGTACAAGCTCATGCATTCCTGTAGAGACGCACGTTGTGTGCACACACACACACACATTTGTATAAATATAAATGTGCTAGTTCTCTTTTAACCAATGATACGACCAAAGATGTAGCTCATTAAAGCCTTGTTCAAGAATATATCTTATTTTGTTTCTTTTTGTTTACCTACTGCCTACCTTTAAAATGGAACAGTTACTTTTATGTTGATAAAAATATTGTATTACACATTTGAAACATGATTATCTTATTAAATCAATTGAGTCAATTCATCATAATGAGCCTATAATTTTCCCACTGCTGGGACACTCGGCCTGTTCTCTATGAGATGCGGGTTGATAGATGTCACATGTCTTCGACTTTTTGGTCCTAGGATATGCCGGTTTCCTCACGACGGTTTCTTTCACCATTTTGACAGCAGTGGTGATGAAATAAATTACACAAAGTAATGCGCCTGCCTGGGTTCGAACCCACGACTTACTGTTCGTATGTCGGGGCCGCCACCAGTGGGCTACCGCTACTCTCCTGAGTCAATTGCCTAAGACAATCATATAGTGTGTTAACACTTTATAACATACTTTATTCTGCACTCATTAACATTATTTTATTAGTAAGTATAAGTTTTCTACTTCCTTTTTTTTTAGTTATATTTAAAGTAATTATATTTCGAATAAATGGGTTTTATTAAAGTATCAATTGAAAAGAATATGCTTTCAACAGTTGGAGTGTGCGGAAATTCGCAAAGGTGCTCTATTTCAGTGGGCGAGAATGGAGAGCAAGGACGAATTACTGAAGAAATACCAAACTGAAACCCACTACACATTTTACAAAATACTTATTAGTGAATTTTCATATTTACCCGTGGGAAATGAAAATACTTACGGAAACCTTCAGCAACAAAGTGCTCTTCAGTAAATAGCCTGACCTTGCAACGAACGCAATAAAAGAGAAAATGCGTTGTCAATAGTCGGGGTTATCGGAAATGATCGAAAGGTGCTTCCTAAGTGGGCTATGGGTGGTATAAAAGGGTACCTAGGTATAGAATGGTCTAAATAAACATCAAATATATCCTAACATGGAGACCAGTGGTGGCGGCCTCGCCTTTCGAACAGTAAGTTCGAACCCCGGCAGGTGCATTACTTTGTGTAATTTATTTCATTACCACTGCTCTCAAATCGGTGAAGGAAAACTTCATGAGGAAACCGGCATATCCTAGAACCAAAAAATCGAAGACATGTGACATCTACCAATCCATTGGGCCCGCGTGGTGGATTATAGCTGATTCCCTCTCATAGAGAGGAGGCCCTGTGTCCCAGCAGTGGCATATTATGCTATATCCTAACATTACAAACAATATCTGGTAGGTTAACATATTAAAGCTAAAACTGTATTGATTGTCATTTAAAATTATCTACTAAATTGAGTTTTCCTCTGCAATAGACTGTAATAGGCGACAAAGCATTTTTTTTAAAGACCTTGATCTAACAACTCGAACAAATAGAATGAAGCAGCCAATGAAAGTGAAAATGCGTTGTCTACAGCCGGGGTGAGCGGTAAAACTAAAAGAAATCCTCTAGTGGGCTGTGGGCGAGAATGGTGAGGATAGGACCGGCCAAGCCGAGCGGACTGCGGACTGCAGAGTGGCTTTAGATACCAGATTCTGCCCCCCTAGCATGGCAATAATATCTCTAGTCTACCAAGACTCGACAAAGCTCTTTCTATACAACTTGACATGTCTTGTCATTCATTTCATACATTTCTAACATCGCCATGTTTGCGACGATAGAAATCTTTCCATAATCTGTCATAAAATGACAATTCAATTCGACTCTTCGTCGACAAAACCCGTTTCTACGGTGGTCATGCTTCGCGGGCGTCTGTCCAGAAGAGAGAAGAAAGTGAAGTCCGCAGTCAGGTCCGGAGTCTAGTCCACTCGGTTTGAGTGCCTTATAACGGTTAAACGCTATAAGAAATAAACATAAATAAACTAAACTATTTTTCAAATACAAGCTTCTATTAAAATGAAAAGAAGAAAATTAGGTTTATCTATCAACATTGAACGGGCATACAAAATTTCGTGTCCGTACTATTGACCGTTGAGGAGGTTTCTCGTGAGGAGGCGATCCTGTCTGCATGATCCAGTCATGTCTGTCATAAAATAGTACATTTTGATATAAGTGGGGAAACAATGTTATTGCATTCGAGCGCGGAATTAACACCCGAGCTGCAGGCGAGGGTGTTATGGAGCCGAGAACTGCAGTAACAAATCCCCACGCGTATCAAACGACGTTGTTCAATACACTTTCGAAGAAATAAAATAGTAAAACGGAAAGTATTTTTGTCAGGAATAATTAGGAAACTATGATTTAATTTGCTTTTTTCCGCGCTTTGCTTTCGCCAGGTTGAAGAAGAAGCAAAGGTCTGATGCCGCTATACAGCCTAATATGCAAAAAAAAAAAAACAATAAATTTTGAAAGAAAGGATTCATTTATTTTTGAATTCAGAACACAAATAAATATTAATTGGTTCATAAAAGTAAATATTTGTTATAAATAATCATGTTTATCTATGATATTCTATTTATAAACAATTTAAATACTCAAAAAATATTTACGCCGTAAAGACGCATATCTCCTTGGCGAGATTAAAAAAAACCATCACCGCCGATTATAGCTATAGTCATTGAACTTATCTGTGGAAATTTTTATTTCCGCACGTGTGCGGAAGAATATAAAAAATCCACGCGTGTGAAATACGTTGCATGTTGAACCTAATCGTAGTGCGATAAGAACCAGTTTTCGAGAAAGTGTATTGAAAATGTATTGTCATGAGAACCAACGGTGTATGCAAAATTTTAGCTCAATCGGTTGGGGGGAACTGGTTTAAAATTTAGTTGCAACATTTGACTACACATAACACACTAAATAACAAGGCAAGATAAATAAAAGTTTATAAAGTGTACCTGGTGGCCTACCGTCTTTTTTTTACCGATTGGAAATCATCAAATAACCCCTCCCGCTCTGGGCTGAGCAGGAGGGAGTGTCCAACTTTTACTGACTAAAACCCATCCATGTTCCTTCCTTTGCCCTTTGTGTTCCAGGGCCGCGGTATCTCTTTCGAACAGTCCCGCAACCCTGGCAGGCATCGGTCCTTACGGACCCCTTCCTGTTTGCTAACTCTCTTTGAGGCGCGCGTGGAACACGAACGCGCCGTCGACACGGCCTGTCGTCATAAGACGGACGGACGGCGAGCTAGCCTATAGCCCGTTATAGAACCCCCGAACCTAACTTGACAAACTGCACGATTAAAACGAATTACCTATATGTTAAATAGTGTATATCATTTAAAATTACTAAAGGAAGTTTCCCAGTAGCACTATTTATTCCAGAATGGCTTCTTTGTCGCCTATTACAGTCACAAATACAATAAAGCACCCAATGAAAGAGAAAATGCGTTATCTACAGTCGGGGTGAGCGGAAATTCGAAAAGGTGCTCTTTTAGTGGCCTGTGGTGAGAATGGAGAGCAAAGCGGTTTCATATCGGGAGCATAAAAATGTCGTCCGCCGCAGCATTGTCGTACTTACTGATAGCACCTGAGAAGCACATCGAAAATTATTGTAGGGATAGCAGAACAACGAGGAAGGAAATACAAGTCGAGAGTTGACCTTGTACATTGCTATCAGTAGAAAAAAAAAGTTGTCTTGGAGAGTATTTTTCTATGGTAAAGACATTAGATCTGTCAAAAATCTGATCTGAAATAAAAATCTTTTGTTGTCAATTAAACATATAAATCTACAATCAAACAATACCTAGTTCTTACGTCAATATCTAAGTGAGCAAATTATAATGTTGACCACTTTTTAATTAGTTCTCAGAGCTCATTATTGAAAAATGCTTAACGTTTTATATCTTTCCAAGGTAAACTTTTTTGACTTTATTAATAAGAGAGTAACAGAGTAGGTACCTATAACTTTATGATTTTATTTCGACTTATCTGTTGCTGTTTATGCTAACGCTCCAGCTTACAGTGAGCGTGCAAAGAGGAGAAAAATCACCCCAATTTCCCGACCCCCAGCCCTCATTGTCGGCCCAACACACCCTGATAGAATTGTTATCGATGCCATCTTTAATTTCACCACTGTAAACAACCATTACATTACATTCCACCACACTACTAACTCCGGGTAGATTGAAATTTAAAACACAGTTTATATCTTAATTTTATTTTCGGTTTTTCGGGATATTCTATCCATGTTACAGTTAAGTCCAATTTAAATCTTTGGGTAAGTTCCTTATTGCATGCTCGAAAGCCAGCCATACTTTTAGAATGAAACTTATTCATGATTTATTATTCGGCAGTAAGCAGTGTTTGAAATCCAGGAGAGATCACATTGAGCTGCTTTTGTCCCTTAATTAAAAACAAGAGCTGGCTTTGCAGGATACCTTTCCATTGCAGTCTAAAGGTAGACTCGCATAGTCGCATCTATAGTATTAGTCACGTTAGTTCGTTTATGACTAGCATTTTGACGACATACTAACTTTTGCCCGTGGCTTCGCTCCCGTTATATACAGAATGTACTCACGGGAACGTTGTAAATGTAGTCTATAACACTCGGGCACGATACAGCTTCCAGTAGAAATGGATCAGTAGTTCTGAAGATTACTACCTACCATACATACAAACTTACAAAAAAAAAAAATACCTCTTCATAATATTAGTATAGATTGAAGGCTTACACAATTACTGCATATGCATTCATGGCGACCTTTCCTGACCCTTTACTGACAGTAACTTTAATTGAAGAATGATTACAATAAGGATTTCCCAATAACTTCGTCAGAAAGTGTTTGTGAATTCATTGAACAAATTGCCACACAATACAAATCGATGAAACAAATCGCGCGCATTGTACATGAAGCGCATATTCAAATAGAAAGGGTTGACAATAAATAAAGGTGTGAGTTGTGACGAGCTCGCCAACCTTCGCAGCCGGCCTTCTCGAGCGTGAACGTCACAATGAGGTGCGTGAAAAATGGCTCCAACCGACGCGACGGCCCACAAATCAAAACTGTGAAACCGTTTGGCAAAAAGAAAAAAAAAAACAAATAAAACAGCGTAGGAAGCCGGGCGCACACCACTGATGGCTTCTTGCAATAATTTCCGTTTTCAATGAACGCGTTTTTCTTTTTCTTATCACCGCACGAACTAGGATGGTTGGGAATAAATTGAAATACAAAATTGATTGTTGACTTTCCCGGCCGCTTTATTACTGTCACAAATAGGAAAGAGATTGAAAATTGCCTCCAGCGAGACGCCGCCGGCGGATTTGATGATGCTTCAATCAGCCTCGAGACTAATATGAATGATTCAGTTTATCTTCAGGACTGAGCGGTACTGAAGCCATATTCTTATCGTTGCTGTTTTTAAGAAAAATCTAATTGAATCGTTATCCCTTTTTGCGATTGTAATTTCAGTGGAAGTTTAAAAGAAAACGGAAGTGCAAGAGTTAGACCGAGATGAGGAGATAGTGCAATCTGCTGGACGATTTATTAAGTTGTTGGCTCTGTTTAGAGCACAGTGGGTTACACGCGCTATCTTTCGATGGAGGAGTTTTCCACTGAAAATAAATTAGATTCCCATGAAATCTTGATATCGCTGAATTGTGAAAGGTTCTGTATTTATTACCATTTACACGTGTTACAGGCTATGTGCTGCTTTTCTTCAGTTTAATGCAATTTGTGGAAAACCTGCTATAGTGAATATACATATAAACAGGGTGGAATTTTTCAATGCCAACTGGAGGGAAAGTACTTTAAATACTGGAGGTATAAAATTTTACTCATTCCTTTATTTTTATAAAGAAATATATCAGCATTCAAAGATTTTCGAAAATTCGCTTGCCACACTCGGGAATCGAACAGGCTAAATTCCAAAAAAATAACATTCTGTACTTTTATGGCATCAATAGATAGGGTCAATCACAAGGATCAAATCTCTCCCACAAACATGATACATTAAATGAAAGGAAAACCAGGAAATCTTAACTAATAAATTCAATAGGATAAGGTAAAGCACTTTTACTCAAAGGTCTATTCATTTACTTAAGTTAGTACTCATTAACAATTATTTGACGTGATTTAATTATTAAAATTTCGAAGAATTATTTAAATAAGAAGATTGCAATTTGCACAAGCACACACACGTGCAATCTTCTTTCTTCAATTTATTAATTAGGTACTAACATAAGTAATGTGATGGACTTCTCTCTTTAAAATGGTGGATGGACTCCTTTCTTTAAAAGATCTTTTTCTTATCCCATTGAATTAATAAGTTTAGATTTCATGGTTTTCCTTTCATTCAATTTGACATGTTTGTTAGAGATTTGATTCTTATGATTGACCCTAACGGCTGGTGTCATAAAAGTACAGGATGTTACTTTTTGGAATATAATCGGCTCGTTTCCCGAGTGAGGCAAGTGAATTTTCGAAAATCTTTGAATGCAGATTTATTTATTTTTAAAAATAAAGGAATGTTTAATTTGAGTCAAATTTACTTGAGGTACCAGTATTTAAAGTACTTTCCCTCCAGGTGGCGTTGAAAAATTCCATCCTGTATACATATATATGCTACATAGAATTGCTATGAAAATTAGACTAATACCAGGACGAGTTTTCGTAAGTACAAGTATTGTTAAAAGTATCAAAAATATCGAGAAAGTAAAAGCAAAAGTTAAAATCTATCTCTAACTGGGCATAATTCTTTACATTATCAACTTCCTAACTTAGAAATGCCTTAAAACTTTGAACAGCTTATTATTTGAATTCTACCTGTTACCATTTCGCTTAGGGTGACTACGCTACAATGTATGAAAAATTAAATATAAAATGTGCCTATTTATAATCCTTATCTTGATAAATAGCCGAGCTATTATTTTTACGAGCTATTCCCTGTTTACACTCCTTAATGCCCGGTCAGGATGAGTTAACGACAGTTGTCAGTTCTTTTACCCTCCGGCGGGGATTTATATAGGAAAATGGTTCTTTCACAATGTCCATTTAGGAAGAACTCTGGACTTCCATAAAAGTGCGTCAATTACACCAAGGCAACCTCGAAGGGAAGAGGGAAAGGAAGGTCTCTCTAAACTGGGCATGCTATGCTCCCGATGCTCCTATTTTTATTTGAGTTTTAATTATTAAAAGTTTTATGAACTGCTTATTTCTTTTACGAGATTGTTGAATTAATTCCTTTTGTTTGTTAACTCCACCCTCCTTGTATCATCAAATGTTAAAAGTTGCGTTTGTTTTGCTGTAATTAATGTGCAGAATTTAAATTGTGATCTCTCTTAGCAAGATCCGCCGCTGGGACTGTTGCTATATCATAACGTTTAGGCGTTATGTATGGAGAAAAATAGAAATGAAATAAGATACGAAGAATAATAAGTCACGTCCTTCTTGAACGATAAATTCAAATGAATATGTTTTATATTCATTTCGATTGAGTGGTTATTCACAAATTTACCGTTATCACGTCCGCTGAATATCATAAAACATTTTAAAGTTCGCAAAGAGATATTCGAGAGTCGAATCTTCATTCGGCGCCGTGGGTTCGCTGTAAGTAAATTTAACTTTAAAATATGCATAACAGTTTTCCGATGCGATCCCCTTTCGAATTTAAACACATCGAGTCGTATTAAGATACATTTCGATTCAGTGCACTTGGGAAGTTCGGGAAGAAAATGCTTTTCAGTTTATAGCTGATGGTAGTTTACGTGCAAAATGTAAAGACAGAATGTGTTTTATCGAGAGGTGTTTGTGTGTAAATATAGGTACTAATACTATAACGTAATCTGTAATGTGATCGATCTCTAACAGCTGGTCAATCGTGGGTCTACGAGTTATATTAGAGTCCCGATCAGGTGGCCTACCATGACGTCTTAAAGCAGGAGTATTTCCAGTGTGGGAAAGAGATGGCGCTACACTACCTGTATAGCTCTGTCTCTTTCTCACAATGGAATTACTCCTGCTTTCACCAGGTCATCTGCCTAGCTTTTTTACAACTATATTGGGGTCGGCTTCCAGTATAATCGGATGCAGCTGAATACCAGTATTTTAAATGCAGCAACTGCCTGTCTGACCTCCACAACCTGGGATACTGGGCTGCGATACCTGCCCTTCTCGTAAGAGAGTGCCGATTAGGTACGAGGTAATTATTATTTTTTACGAAATATTCGACGGCGGCCGTGAAACAAAGTCGGAAGAGCTAAAGGATAATATTGTTGGGTTTTGTCGATCTCCGGGAATATTTCTAACTTTACTACCGCAATAACACCACAAGCTTTTCTTTTTTTTTGACATTTTATTATTCAATACACATTAACAAAACGTTGACATACGACACAAACCATCGAGGGTTTAACAGTGGTTTGCCAGACACGGCAAACTCGGTACCACAACATTATTAGTCAGTACATCATCATAAACAGTACCTACATAACTAGGTATAATATAGGAAATAAATAGGTGCTAAAAAGACAATTATCCTAGATTGTACCTCAATCCAGAAAGTATCTAGTCCTTACTATGTAAGCCATAAAGTATATATTTAAGAAAGGACAAATTCAACGCATCAGAAACAAATTACAAGAGGCTTGTAGACTTGGAACTTTAGGAAGTTAAGAGTACTTAACCGCGACTTGTGAAAATGCAAATAAGGAGCTTCGCCACGCCAACGCGCCAGCAGCCGGCCGGGACCCGGGATTTGTCTCCACCAGATATGATAATTAGTCTTACAGCGGAGAGAATTAGTAAGATACACCAAGGGTTGTCTACATTCTTATTTCATATATACTAGCTGTCGCCCGCGACTTTCGTTCGGGTGAAATTATAATAAAAAATTGCTTCGCTTTGTATGTTAGACCTTATAACATCAGCTATCTTCCAGTAGAAGTCCCGTCAAAATCAGTCCGGCCATTTCGGAGATCAGCCGCAACAAACAGACACAAAGACTTCCACTGCTGGACATAGGCCTCCCCCAAGTGTCGCCACACTGACCAGTCCCGTGCGACTCGCATCCAGCGGATCCCGCAACCTTCACCAGGTCATCGGCCCACCTAGTGGGAAGCCTTCCTTCCTTGTATATAGTACATTAATAAAATTACAAACAGACGCTTCAATTTTATTTATTTGTATAGAGTATAGGTGTATAGATTTCAGGTTGTGTGAATGAAATGACACCCAAAGAGTAGAATACTTATGCCAAACGGGAAAGAGGGCCGACTCGCATAATAATTTGATTGCTAATATTGAATGGTGGCGACATCTATTAGTCTGTACCCACAACACGACTACTACTAGGATAAAGGATAGATTATTATGCATTTATATTTAGCTAACACTGCGCCCGCGACCTCGTCCGCAAAAATTGTGATAGCTCGGCTAATATGGATGATATAAATATAATTTATAGTCCCCACGAATAATGTAGCTTTCTGCCAGTGAAATAATTTTTAGAATTGGATTATTAGTTCCGGAGATTACCCCCTACATCTTTATTTTAATTATCTTTATAAGTAAAGTTAAAGTAAAGTTAGCAACGTTTAGGTAAGAATGTATAATAATGTAGCTTTAATGACTTCGATTAGACTTCTACTTGAGACACTAAATAAAATAAAACTGTTGTATATAAGATCAAAATCAAAATATTTTTATTTCATATAGGCGTAGATGGGCACTTATAAAACTTCAACAAAAAGGTGCACGGTTCGGGTTGGTCGTTTCCTATGGAGAAAAACCGGCAAGAAACTCCATGGTTACTCTTTTAAGTACACTGTCATACATATATTTCAGTCTTGTTGTGTTTCTGTTTATTAAAATACACTTGTTTTTCATTTCGTCATTGCGATCGTTAGAACACTTTACGGGACAAAACGCGGTTCATACACAACACTACACCAACTGTTTGATAAAATGTTAGCGGATATTTTTCTAATATAGTATGTTTCCGACATCAGACAAGATTTTGGTCAGTTTAAATAAGATGTTCTGTGGGATCGTCTTATATTGACGTTTCATTCGTTCGTTTTCGTTCAGAAACTTATTTTTTTACGTCGATTTAACTAAATTAAATTTTAAATAATTATCGAATTAAAATAGTATTTATATATATGTTGCAGTCATCTGGTTGAATCTGCTATTTGATTGAATGACTAGCGCGTTCATCGAATGACAACATTCAATTGAATGACTAGGCCGACCGTTAATTGAACAAGCGTCACTCAACGTCCAACTAGTTAGTGGATTGTAACATAGCCCTTTGAACAGAGCGGACGTAAAATCAGTCAGGTGATTCAAATTGTTTCTGTGATAATCCTGTGATTTTAAATATTTGTTTTTTTTAATCTAACGGGGTCATTTCACTAGGTGACAAAGACAAGGTTACAAAGGTGACAAAGTTAACAACTTTTTGGAGTCCCAAAATTACTTTTGAAATAATATGATCAATTTTTCTTTGTTTTTTACTTTTTTATACTAAGCAAAAATGAGATTAAGTAAAGCTTTGGAAATCATGCTATATATAAACTTAGCAGTTTATAAATCAGTAATTTTTTACTTCTCCCAAAATTCTTATGAGCATCCTACCTGATAGTCATATCTAATCTTTATGGTCACCCTACATGGGATGAAACGAATGATGAAACTTACGGCAATCGACAGAGAAAAATATTACAAAACGAAAATATTCTGTGATAAATGGTCGAAAACAGTATACTTTCGGAGATTTAGAGGTTTAAAAACAAAATATTATATATCAAAATGGCTGCCCTAGTCTTTAATTCTTTGAATTCCTTGGTAGAAATAGTCAGTATTGCCTATCCTAAGACTTAAAATACAATATAAAATCATAATAAGGTGTGTCATGTCATGTCCTCATTTTTGTTATCTAAAGTAAGGTTACCTTTTGTTTGAACTTATGGTCACCCTAACCAAACATTACAAAATCGGCTATATCTATCCCATTCAGCGACTTCGCTAAATGACGTTCAGTCAAGAAGTT
Source organism: Eugnorisma glareosa (assembly GCA_947578425.1). Taxonomy (NCBI): domain Eukaryota; kingdom Metazoa; phylum Arthropoda; class Insecta; order Lepidoptera; family Noctuidae; genus Eugnorisma; species Eugnorisma glareosa. The sequence continues at coordinate 13,688,261 of OX387970.1, read as the reverse complement.
GAACGTTACATTCAACGACTTGACGAGTTGTCCTTTGGTCATTCAATTGAATGTTATCATTCAATGAACTCGCTAGTCATTCAATCAAATAGCAGATTCAACCAGATGACTGCGACATATACATTGAATAAATATAGTAAATTTATGCTTCAATAATGCCATAAAACTGGACCATTTTTTTATTTTTGGATTATTTTAGCGGTTTTTACGAAAGGTTTGTTAAGACTTTATATAGCTGCAAAACTTTTTGGTACAGATTTCAAGATGTCGCCACGGACTAATAACTAAGCACGGTAGGTTGTACGATAGGCATACAGTTTGACTTGGGTCAGTTTTTCAGTTATTCTTGGTTGTTTTTAAATATTCGCTTCCCAATCGACAAACAAGATCCCCGATTTACCTTCATTGATTGTTTTATTTTGTGTAGGTATGATTCTATTCCATTTATACTCATGCCGCCTGTATAAGACGCGGGCGGAGTAATTTGAGTCGAAGAACTCTAAATGCTAGAAACCAGGCTAATTTTCAATCTAATCGGGTTCAGCGCAACGTGAAGAGTGAAATGAAATTGAAAGAATTCGGATATCACAACACCACAGTCATTGTACTCGTTGGTTCAGGAAAAGGAATGGATTCCTCACATTTACTTAAAAATATCCAAAAATATAACAAATGCTTCTAAATTACTTCATTTAGGTCAACAAATGTACGTCGTGACAATATCATCCCCACTTTCAAGGTTCTGTCCTAATGCGAACAAGGGAAACAGACTTATCCCGTATATGGTGGATGGTAAATGTTCGAAGCGTTATCCACGGGCATTAGTAGCAGAGACTATAGGGAAGGCCGGTGGTATGACCATAGCTGGGTCATAATTTGCCCAACGACGTCAAGCTATTTTGACAATAAAATGACAAACAGATTTTAACTAATGATAATGTATGGAACGAGCTATGCTAGCGCAATAAACCAATATTTCACAGTTACCATCGCCATTACCGGATATGAATTAATCGAGACGCAAGAACAGCCGATTTCCCATACAAAATTGGGCATTCTCCTTTATTATTACTGCAACAGTGTTCTGGCTGCGCCACTTTCTGACGCAGCTAGAGTACTGTACAGACTAGCTATGCTAAGATCTAGTTGATTTACAGTGTATTATTTGTTAAAATTTGTAAAGCATACTAATGGCATGTGCGACAGAGCCCTTTTTCTAGAATTAAAAAAAAGATTGATAATAATCAATTAACAAAGTGATCCCTCTGAATTCGATTAACATTTACTTGTTTTGTTTAAATTACACATTTGTATAGTATCACACATTTATCTGTTCTGACTCTGCAGTCTCGACATATACAGCGGTCGCAAAACAACCGAATTAGTTCGCAAAGTCATAACGATGCGGATTTAGCGTGGAAGCCGACACCGGCGCGGGTCGCGTCCAGCTCGCGTCCACCTTAAATCGGCATTATGCCTTTGCGACCGAATTCGGTTGTTCTGCGATCGCTATATATAACTTAAACCTATAGATGGTATCACGATATGTGTACTTTATAAGCGACGCCATCACCAGAACTGGCCAGAAAATATATGTTTGCGGCAGTCCATTGGCTTTTGACAGAACAGCGTCTGTCTAGTCAGCTAGTTAGTAAGAAAAAATAAATGTAGGTAGGCAAATCTAAAAGAATCTTTGGAATAGTGAACGTAATCTTTGGACTAGAAACAGTTCGTGAAACATCCATTGTTTGCAAATTAATTACTAGCCATAAAAATCAAATGAAGGTATATATTTAAAAAAAAACTGGTGAATTAAGTTGGAGTGAAGTTGCTTTTGAAATAACCGTGGTGAATCAACTGGTCCTAGAAAATGTTAAGAACGTAAATACCTGAAAATCTTAAATTCAGAATGTAAAAAATTCCTTCAATATGGTCTGGAAACTTGTTTAATGCTATTAGAGCAAGCTACGGAGGCGTTAAGCCTGCAACCTTACTTAATTCTACTTATTCGACAAACTTCGGCACTAACGCTGCCGCCGCCGCCCCCGCACCTTCCTGGCACATCTCCGGTGCATACTCTTAATATTAGCAAAGATTTACATTATTGAAACGAGAAGTTTTCAAATAATAAACGGAATACCGGAGAATTTTAATTTTTATACTCTTTCAAACATAAAATGCACATTAAATCAAACACGCCAAAATAAATAAGAATCCATAGAAAATACTTAAACACATTGTGAGATGAGACGCATTGTTAGAGTTGATACTGTATGTTTCTGGTTGTTGTTGTCGGGCTAGCACGGCAGGCTTCCTGCCATTACTATCTACTTCTCCTTCTCCAACACTCTTACGCCCATCGGGATCTTTTTCGCTTGCCCAGAGCCGTGCTTCGGTAACCTCTCCTTCAGAAACTGACGGGCTGGTGGTATCATTGACTGAAGATCGAATATTTGCTTTTGTTACTTTCTCTGATTTTACGCTTGTCGTTGATGCCGTGGTTGTAATTTCGGTTTCGTCCATTGTCGTATCAGGTACGTCAGTAGTGGTTTGGGGCTCAGTAGATGACTCGGTTGTCAGAGTTGCTTTTGACTTTTTAGAAGAAGCTTCTGTAGCCTCAGAAGATGCTTCCTTTGTCTCAGAAGATGTTTTTGTTGTCTCAGAAAATGATTCTGTTAACTTAGTAGGTACTAGACTAGTTGTTATAATTGGATCTTTGTTGATCACGTCACAAATTTTCGAGCATTGTTCCTCTTGACATTTGTCCTCTGTGCCGCAAGTTACAAAGTTCTCCCAGGCTGACAATAGTTGGTACAGATGTGGTTGCTTGCAGTCATTATCTATATAGGTTTGTAGTCCAACTACTTCATTTTCACAAATAAGAGGTCCACCGCTGTTGCCCTATAATGTAAAACATTTAACATATAAATTTTATAACACATCATTTAAATATAAAATGAAAATCTCAAATAGTTTTTGTAGAAATGTTTGATTTGTTAACTCACTTGGCAGAAGTTAAGGTCATAAACTGCGTTCTTGTTTTCGTCGCTGTCAGCGGCACAAGTCATGGTGTTGCCAGTGTAGTGAGACCCACAGTTCAGATTCCCAGGTGGCAGCATCTCAACGCGCATCTGCATCAAACTTCTGTCTTCGGTGGTATTGCCCTCCTTCTTCTGTATAGAAAAACAAGCTTATAGTAATACATATTTTTGAAAACGACCATTTAAAATATACAGCGTGTAACAGAAAGGGTATAATCATATGGAATACTGTGGTACGGACCATCAAACTGAACAACTTTCTCTATGGGAGCACCATCGAAATCTTAAAAAAATAATCAGCAGTCCCATACATTTGGGTCGAATAGGTATTGAAATTTTGTACTGATACTGATTTTGTACTGATTATTTTTTTACGATTTCCATGGTGGTCCCACAGAGAAAGTTGTTCAGTTTGATGGTCCGTACCACAGTATTCCATATGATTATACCCTTTCTGTTACACGCTGTATAGGTTTGATATTTTTTTTCGTATTTTATCTCAGCAAATCCTTTTAATTGATATCCATATCATGGGAATGCATGAAAAATAACTAGTCCGCCATCTTTGGGAGTCCGCCATATTAGATTTAGAATAACGTCACTTAGCTAACCATACTTTGTCATCCAAAGTAAACTTGTATGCAAAATTTCAGCTCAATCGTTTGGGTATATCTGTTTGAAAATTCAGTTGCAAGATTTGACTTAAACAAAAACAAACATACAAATATAGCAAGTTAAAAATAGCTTGTAAAAAGGCTGGAGGTTCCATACAAATCAGTGGTAATAAATAAATCGAAAATCATTTTAAAACACATAATATATGCATAAGATTATATTTAAAAAATTGCTTTCTGCACCAGAGAGCTATGATCGCATTGATATGTTAGCTTCATCGGCACTGGCGGAAATTTGTAATCATTTTCATATGGCCAGTTGTTTACATAAAATACTTACAACGACTTACATTCGCAATCATAATCAGTAATCGGGTCACAGTGTTGCCACTGTGAACTGGACCCAAGTCAGTCTCAGTCGTTTAAAAATAAATCGATTGCAGCTTCAAACTGGAAAATCTTACACTTAAGTTTAATCTTAAATTACAGGGTTCTAATAATAACAATGAAACTGAAATATCTTACGGCGTAAACAAGTATGATGCAGGTCTTCTCCGGGAAGGCAATTTTAAAGTTGAGGGTGGTAGTGTCCACAGCTGAAGTAAGGTTGAAAGGTAACAGAACCTTCATTAGGGAGATGTCAGTACGCCACCATTGCGTTGCACTGTGGTTATACGGACGAACAATTTGTATGACCTGAGGAAGTGAACCAAGTAGAATCATTTCTTAGACTTAAAAACTAAATGTCATAACTGGGTCACAACAGCCGATAAAAAATAAAAAACTCCTCCAAAAATGCATAATGAATGGGCAAGTAGTTTTAAAGTTTCATTATACCTCTCGCTCTTGTTCATCCTCATCTTCATTAAGTGTGAAATTGATATCAATAGCCACTGCACCAAGTCGGGCTAGAAGAGTTTTTCGCGGGAAGCCGTTGGGAGTCCCTGGCACAATACTGAGACCGACAGCAGAGGTGACCAGCCAATCAGATCGGATGAGGATGGCACCGCGGAGAAAGCGGGAGCCAGTGCCATCTACCACTGACTCATCCGGGTAATATAGGAATGCCTGTAACATAGTTAAAGAGAGCTGTTAGAAATAATACGTTCGCCAGCAACCAAATCAACTCAAGCCATAACCGCGCAAACATACTCGTACGTGATTTTTTCAAAGAGTACGTAATTAATTTATGTAAAACCATATGCCCATTAAAAGCTTGATGAATAGGTTTTAAGTTGATACCAATGTCATAAAAAATATTCTGGAAGTCATCTTTTATTTATGCAATTTATAAGCGTATGGAAAATTTACTCCTTATAAAAAACTACGCCTATTTCTTTTATCAGCGGCTTATCCAAAGTTGACCCGTATATATCTCCGAAAATTAAATTAATTGTTTTGACGAAACTATGGATACTACGCCTCAAGAACCTGCTCAAGTTACAACAAGGAATCAGTTAGCAAACCGACACCGCCCACACTGACATTCCGCTGTGTCAAAGGTCTACAGAAGGTATCGAAAGAAAGTAGTTCCTTGAACCGAACACCACCAGCCAGCCGCTAACATTGCCCATTAGAGAGAGACGACCGTTTTATTATCTCAACCTCGCTGCGGAATCGACAAACAGACGTGCACAAACGAAAGTGCTAATGAGTAATGTGTGGTAGGAGCCGAGGTTTGTTCTAAGAGTGGCTGTCAGCGATTGGACAGTTAGACGTTTGAAGGTAATCTTACTCCAAAATGGCCTGATACAGGCCCAAAATTGACTGCAAAGCGCGCCTCTAATTTGCTTGAGATAATATGAATTGGAGCGTCGCGCTATGGGAGTCAGTGTGAGTCTACATGACAGTGACAGCAGGATAGGTTGGGACTACAGGCGTCCAGGGGAGTGACTTGCGCAGTGCTGTTTCGCTAAAACGGTTGCATACGTTGGCGGCTCCTGCATGATATATTTAAGAGGGAAAACAGCCTGGTCGTCGTGCCCGGAGTAGGTCAAGGAAGGGGGGGGCTGATGCGTATCAATCAGGAATACCAGAACGAAGTTAATATATGGATAATGGACTGACCTGAACTATATTTAGAAATTAACCCATATGAGACGAGCTGAAAAGAGGGATTCGAGCCAAAAATCAAGTCCCATCTGACCATCGAAGAGTTGAAGGCTGCGTTGTTAGTAAAGTAGAATAGTATTCCTCAAGTACCATAAAAAATGAATTAGGTCAACGAAGAACCGACTGCAGACGGTAATTAGCGCTACCGGAGGCAATACTAAGTTTTGACACAAAAAAATATTTTACGTTATGTTTTCAATAAACCTAGCCACAACACAACAATTGGCAAAATTCCCATTTTCATTCAGTTATCATTTATTTGAAAATTACTGATTTAATGTTGATGATTAAGGTACCAATTTTAAACTAAGGTCTTAAGCTTTTAAACCGTATAAGATATTTATAAATAAATACTGTAAGTTTTCTTTAATATATATATATGAATGCGCGCTAACAGCTTGACTCGATATGGTTTGGTAGAAGAGTTTTTTCTTTGTGTTAGTGCAGTAATTTTAAAAATACACCGTTGTAGTTCTACTCCAGTCAAGATGTGTGTATGTGAGAACTGAACCACTGAGAAAGAATAAGCCTGTGCAATACACGCGGAACAGTTTCTATTATTTATATTTTAGTTGATACACCAGCAGGACACTATAATTACTGTCACTTTTTAGTTTTTGCCCATGGTTAGGATGTTACGTAAAAGGTACACTTAACACCAAAGTAATGATTTAATGGCATACCATGTATGGAAAAGTCCCTCTTTTGACATCCTGTTCACCATCTGCGTATACTTCTACACAAATCGACACGGCTGGAAAATTATCAAAAGATTTGATTACAAACCAACATAAACGGGTCAAAACCAAAATCAGTGAATATAAACGCTAAATAAGTACCGGAACATATTGCAATTAGAAATTTAATTTTCATAGTAGTAGAAAATCTGGAAAATGATCATAAACATCTACAGGAAAACTAAGTGACGTGTCACCGTCAAATACATAGCTGTCCTGACAGCAGTTATTTCAAAAGAAGAATTAATATATTTTCTTGTTATATTTTCACTGCCAGGTAAACCAAATAGTTTTTATAAACCTGCACAAGTATTTAAATCCTCATTTTCGACCTAATGCTATAATTCTTTTTAACTCTCTCTGTTGTAAAAATCGAATTAGTCGAGTCACGTCCCTTTATTTTTCTCCGCTATCTTTGACAAAGTTACGCCGACTCGAGTTAAAGACATTAATCAGAATCTCATCCGAGCCAAGATGTATTATCCTCAATAAAGCGAAAAGAATGACTTTGCGATTTTAAAACGCGTGTTTTACAGATAACGGCGGCGGATAAATCTGGAGAACACCTAATTATTCATGTTAGGGGTGTTTAAGAGTGCGTATTAATACGCTTGGAGCGGCGTCGGCTTTTGAAAAATATGCTAAGAACATAAAAAATGCAGTTTATTTAAAACACCGCGGACGGGAACATGGCTTGGGCGGGCGCGCCTCCACGAGAGCGCCGTGTGCGTCTTTTCAGTTTTATTTCAAATTGGATAAATGTATAAAACACTGAAAGGAAAAAGATTTAGTTTGTGAATGCGATTTGATTTTATTATCTGCTGTTTTAGCTTGTTCTTTTATTCGAATTTTGAAAACCATTCTGAGTAGCCACACCAAAATAACAATTAGTAAGCCCAGTTCGAGATGTAGGAAACACTAACATTGTCCACAAATGAGCGGAGATGTCGTATCCAAACCGCTGATGCAGCCATGTCAATACCACTTGTTCAGACGGTTATTACATGTCCAGTGTTGGCAGACCTGTCGTAATGTTCTAAGTTCCCTCCCAATGTTCGTAAAACTTCTTTGGGGTAGGGGCAAGCAGTGTCTTCTGAAGTTGGCATTGTTATAACGGTCCGAATGAACGAGCTACGTGTTTTGGCTGCGACCCGCAATTGCTTTACACTTCTCGTTCCTTTGCAGTTGTAAAACGGTGTTCTAAAATATCAATAAAACTGCTGTATAACTTTTAATCACAGTTGTATTTTAATGGCTATATTGATTTTGCGAAAAAGCAATCGGACGAATATTTATAGGGTATCCGCATGGGTATCCGTAACAGCGGCCGATTTTATTGTTTTGTCGGTGAATATAAAATGATACCGGGATTTTTGAACGCAGGCAGTTTCGGTAGTTTATTTTTATATATAGGAAAATAGATATTTATTCATTGGTTGAAAATAATAATAGAATCTAAATTTTAAAACAGCGTTCAAAGTTTATTGTGTTCAATATTCAATGGATTGGACTTCTTTTTAAATATTGGCAGTTTTAAGTTTATTAGTAAGCTTGCCTGAAAAAAGAACTATATTCATCATTCAATTAGATGTCATGTAATAGGTATTCTATACTAAGGACTAAATATCTGAAGCGTGTGGGTAAATTCGCATTACGTACCGGTTGCGTTCAAATTCCATGGAGTCTAGGCGAAGTTTTCGCCGGCTTACCAACTGTGACTCGCGAACGGTGATATGAATATTAAACGCTTCAAGAATTAGAAGATTTATACGACAATTCGGAAGTTGGGCGGTCTTTGCGCACTTAAATGAATGTTTAACATTATCTGCGGAGTTTTAAGGAACTTGAGCCTCTTAAACAACTTGCGAAGAAACTTTAATAGAGAGCGGCTCTCGGGCGATTAATTCGAAGACGTGCCAAGGTGGACGGGAATCCTTAATGTGGAAGGGTAACGGGAGGTGTTCAATCGGTGCATCTAATAGGCGAGGAGGAAGGGGTGCGCTTCATTTAAATTATTTTACGAACTTTCGAATTTTGTTTCAAGCTCTTGGTTCAGGTACCTATATATATGCTCGAATAGATTAACATAAGGGTGAATTTACACTGAATACAATCACAAAGCCGCGTACTGCAACACATCAAAATACGACATGAAACAATTTCCACTGAAGCAGTTGAAAAATTGTGAAGAAAAACTTATATCCGTAACTGAAGTAACAATAAAATCCATTGAAAAAAATGTCATACCCACATGATGAAATACCTGATCGGTAATAACGGGAACGTATCCGTTTCGCGTGCTTGACGATATAAACTGATTGTCGTAGTGTGCGTGCGCGTCATTGTTCCCGCAGGTACCCGATGTCCTGTCCCGTTCTATTGTACTGCACTTTATTGAATTTGATTTACGCGCCAATTTTTGTAGGCTTCGGTTTTTATTAACTGACCTCGGTGCCGATGTAAACTTAATTGAATCCGCCAACAAAAGGTATCGAATGAAAAGAGCGTCCAGCGGTGTGCGATGCAGATTATAATAGGTTTTCCGAATTTGCATGAGTTTTGAGTTACTCGATATTCGATATTTCCACGGCGGTTGAACTATTGCGTTCGATCTGTTTGTTGAAAAGCTGCCCTAATTAATTTTATGTTTCAACTACTGCCTCGGTTTTGTTTTTCAGTCAGTATCACATTTCTCGGTTTTGATTGTCTGTTTCATAATTTAATAATATTTATATAAAACGTTACTCCTATATCAAAACTGGATTCCTTAGAATGCATGCAATGCATTACATCATATTCAGCTTATAATGTTCCCATTGCTGGGACACACAGTCTCCTCTCTATGAGAGGGATTGGGCTATAATCCACCACGCTGGCCCAGTGCGGGTTGGTAGATGTCATATATCTTTGAATTTTTGATTGTAGGACATGCCGGTTTCCTGCATGTCAATGCATTACATGCATAATAATATTATAAATGCGAAAGTAACTCCGTCAGTTAACAAGTTTTTGTTACCTTTTCACGACTAAACGGCTGATCGGATCGTAATGGAATTTGGCGAGGAGATAGATTATATCCTGGGGAAGAACATAGGCAATTTTTTTACACACATAGAAACATATAAAAATTACCACGTGGAAAAAGTCGCGGGCAACAGCTATTATTGATATAAATATATCTTTATTTGCCATCAAGATGTCGGCAAACACATGCCATATCAAGAGTAAAAATAAACAGTCTCTATGAAAGCTTTCTTACCATTTGCTGTAACAAAAGCGAATTACTTGCTGAAAGACCGTAATCTGAGTTAATTATCTGAAATTCGGTCGTATTTAACGTCGTTTCAAAACGAGTTTTCACAATTGGAGGCGAGTCAAAAGGGCTTTCTAAAGGAATCGCAAACACAATTAGGAGCAAGTTCTTGTTTGTACATTGTCGGGGAAAGAGTGCGCATGACACGTGGCGGGTGATGCATAGGCGTGTTACACCTCATGTCGATCACTGGCAAATAAATACAAGATTTTTTCCAGTATATCGAAGTTTTTGCAAAAACCTCCAATAAATATTTGAGTTCAATAATAATAGTTAGTAATAAATTAGTTTGGAGACCAAAAGTAATTAAAAAAGAGCTGTGTCGTCTCATTTTCATTGTTGTTATAGGGTTGATTATATGTATGGAATGAGCAAGTACCTGGGTGAGAGATTCCGAAAATCGAGTTATACAGGGTGTAACAAGACCCTTAACGAAGCAGTCAACCAAGCATTCTGTACATCGAACTAAGTAAGTTTACGCAAAAATTATTGCTGGGAAACCACTTTTTTTTGGGGTGAAAAATCACGTTTTACGGTAGAACTCAATGTTATACACTCAATACATTGTGCTGATGGATGGATTCAAAAGTACGGGGGTCATGGAGGTGTTTAAAGTAAAAATATTGCATTAAAAACATGTATAAAAAAATAACTTGTGAAAAAGTTGAAACTTTGACGCTCAATTTCTCCGTAACTAGAAGGTTCCCAGGTATGGTCTAGAACAAAAAAATTATCGCAAGGACGAGAAAAATGCCTTTCGACTTCGTGAAGGGTCTTGTTACACCCTTTATAGCAAGCGATTGGAGGGGTTTATGTCCAGCAGGCTGATACTGGCTGTCGAGCACACACCAAAATAACCCTAACTTCAAATCTATGACAGTTGAGTTTCTACTTTTACATAAAATAAATAATTACAGACAAACAACGGGACAGGTGAAACTAAATAAAAGCTTTTAAAATATGGCGCACCTTGAAATTTCCAAAAAAATCCTCGTTCAGTTCCGCCATTGTAGCCGTTGAGCGTACCGGCCGCTAAGCTCGTTTTAATAATTTGTGCCCTATACAGAGATACAGAATCAAATCAGGCGCAACAATGCCCGCGCAATTAAATCCGCGAGGGGAAACGTCTTGTGGAGAAGCCGCGAATGACGACGACTCAGCGACGGTTTCACAGTCGCGAGAAAAAAGGGCTGTGTTGTATTGTCTCTTTAGCTCAGTGATGAAATAATTGTAGTACAAACTTGACTCTTTTGTAAAATCAATAGTACTTAGGTAAAGAACTAAGCCACAGTATATACAGTCAAGGATATAGAAAAATGGGCAATATTCATGACATTGAGTTTATTGTAAAAACAATTGAAATGTCTTGGCCTTGCCCACAAAATTTGTGAAATATTGTTTTTCGCTGATTTTTATGTTACTTAGGTACCAACCTTTATTTGCGTATTTATATCGTTTCTTTACATCAGCAAATTATTTCATTGACTGCCAATAATCTTTATCTTGTATTGTGTTCATTATAATTAGACCACACCACGCAATATCCACTTAATACGCAATAAAACCTCCAATAACCATTGTCTTAACGCAGACAAACCAAAACCAACATTGTAATAGAATTAAAGTCAAACTCTTTCATTGCCAGTAATGCAAATCCTCGTCTGAATACGGTCTGTTTACTTCTTTGCCCCTTTGTTTCAGCAGTAACGAGCAGAAAAAGGGCCCATTCAGAGCATCCGAACCTAATTACCCTACCCTCGGTTACAAAGGAGGGTTTCTAATTAACGATATTATGTCAAATAATTTGTTTGAGACGACGTCTTACTTGGTCTGAATCGCGGATTGGATTAAGTTTGCCCGGCACCGGTACGTTTGCTTTATAAAGAAAAGCTGTTCGAATGAAAACGTTGAAAGAACTGTGATTGTAGCCAGAATTTGTCTTTGTTGAGTATTCAATTAGAAGCGGGGTTAAGTTTGAGATTAATTGGTAAATCTTAAATTGAGTCGTTTTGATTCGAATTGGTTTTGTAGGTTGGTACGTGCTATTTTACAGCAAAGAAATCGTATTTAGGTACCGCTCCATTTATAGGAAAGGCGATTGTGTGTATTTTAGAGGCAATACAGGGTAAAGTAAAATGAATGAAATGGACAACGATTTTTGAAGCTTATACAAAAAAAAAAATCAATTAACTAAACAATCTGCAGTCGTCGACTCAAAAAAACTTTTTTTTGTTATAGGTATATATAGCTGATTATTGAGTATCACTAGCTAATTTAATTTGACCTCACACGGCGACATATCAAGCTATACATTTCCAGTAAAACATGATCTCGTTTTTATATAATATCTCCCGTATTATGACACATCCACTTATACTGGTTTTGCATAGCTTGTTTGCAACTAAATAAATACTGATGGCATCTTCCATTTTATTTGTTGTCTTTTGTTTCATCAGAAAATGACAAAAAGTAATCTGACCACAATTTTTTTAAAGTCCTCCCCATCATCTCCCTTATTCCCGTTACTCATATAGGTAAACACAGGGTTGCAACCCGTCATGATGGATGTCCCACGTCATATGTTGGAACACGCGGCTTTTGCCTCGTCAGCCGAGTATTAGCAATCTGTCAGTGCTAACCGTGCATTTGTCATTACGATTGGGTAGCATTAATTGGATTAATGTCATTAGCTGGCCCTTCACTTCGTCTTATGACTTATGTAAATGATCATGAGACGGGCAGCACATAGGTACAACGATATTGTTGTATTGTTTTGATCTAGTATCAATAAGTTTTCTTATTAAATTCAGTTGTACAGACATTGACAAGAAACGCCCCTCACTATATTTTTTTAAACGGACATATGCAAAAGTGATTTCTTTTTATCATCAACATGTTGCAGCCATTTTGATTTCGCTAAGTAAACATGTTTTTAAGGTTATAAGCAATTAAGGTTAGGTAAGGTGGAAGTGCAGTTTCTGTACCTTATAAGGAACTGCTACGATTGTATTTGCTTTGTAAATAAGTATTCGTAGTTTTTATATTTTATTTTAATCTCACCTGAGCTTTGGTTTATTAATTTTTAATCGAACCCATCAGACATATACGCGTATTTTACTAGAAAATTGATAAAAAAAATATTTTTTAATCCTTTACCTGTAAAAAATGCTATAGTGGCGCATAATCTGGAGCTTATTCATCCAACATAATGGATAGTATAAATCCGCAACAATAGCATTCGACACTTCAGAACAAGAACAATAAAATGAAATCTCTATTATTTGGCACGTATTTTTAAGGCTCAGAATCCTTTGGACGTTCTGCCGTCAATTCTAGGATATCAAAGGGGTATGGCCGTCCACGTTAGGTGGGATTAGCAGACATTTGAATGCGCCGGCCGCGTTCCTCCTCACTAATTGAGTTAATATTTGGTTATCGGCGGCGCGCACACGGCCTGCGCGACTAAGCCTGCCGAATTAATGACGCGAATTTATCATTATTAATGCGTACGAGATCCTCGCCACACCTGATTTTACGCTGCGGGCACATGTACTGCACATGACATGTATGTATCTCGTGTTCGTTCATAGGTTTACTGGCGAGTACCTATCGGTTTGAAAATATTCCATGATTTTGCTGAAAGTTTAAAAATAAATGTTGTGATAATAGAGGTAAAAGAGGTGCAATTATTGTATTCGTTTATAATATTTTATTAAGAAAATATAGTTTTTATAACTAAAGTGCTTGACCGGAACGATACATTAAATAATTAAGCAGGTAATTGTGCGAGCGCGGATCGATTAATTAGTCCAGAAAATGTCCGAGCATCAGGTAAATGATCGATTAATGACAACCTTTCAACTTAATGTTTATTTTATCTCCTCGTTAATATGGGATCCTGTAAAATTATAAAGCTTATTAAATTATAGGCCAAGAGCTCACCACTTATGATGGTGTGCAGAGTTCTGATTGAAGCTCATTTAACTTTAATCATTGTGGGAATCATGGTCATGGCCAAGAAGAAGTCGCACAATACCCTAATATTCGCAGTTTCCTTAGCTATCAATCAAAGAGGGTTACGCTAAGTATGTGTCAAATATGTAAGTGTTCAAAGTACCATTAATTAATAACAATCGTAGAATTATTTCAAAACATCACAGGGACAATTTGGCATCTCACTAATCCTTCCTACAATACCCACTATGAGATACTTGTTTCAAATTTTCCGTCAGAGTTGATGAAATAAAATGAAATGCAATGAAAAGAAAATGCGTGTTGTCTTGTTTGTTTCACGTGTGAGCGAGGCGCGGCCGACTGCATCGTCCATTCAATTCGACAGGTTTACGACACGGCGCGCGTTTATTCGCACGTTTCGCTCCGTTATGGCTTTATTACAATTTTTTATAGCTCCACTAGTTCATATTTTCGGCGGTGTTAAGGGATTAAAGAAGTGGAGATCAATATGCCGTGAAAGGGTTGATTTAAATACTTTATTATTTATTCGCTGTTTTTCGGTAATGCTCTCTTTTAATCCGGATTGGCTGGTGTGTGTTCATCATCATCGTCCAAATTCCGGCTATAAGATCTCTTTGTCTATGCCAATATCCACGTTCCTGTACCAGTTTGATCCAGGTTTTACATGCGATGGCAATAATGGCGTCTGCCCATCTCGCGCCACCTACACGTCTCTCTTCTTCAGTCCTTGGACCCTACTCGGTCACCGGAATTTTAACCCTCTCTTTGCTAGTGAACCACATATCCAGTCCTACGTTTGTATCTACTTCGTGGTCAGCAAACGTGTTAACTAAATATAACATACTATTCGTAAGGTTCAAACACTATCTACTCCGACATTCATGAATTAAATCCCTCATTCTCACATTTCATCAATAAATTCCGCTAAATTTTGAACCCCAATGTGACAACCCGAGCATGCCTGCGCCTACTCAAACCCTGCAAATTAGTATTGTCAGTAGTGCGTGGAGGACAGTACGCAAGCAAACAGTCGGTAACGAGCGATCAATGCGCAATCACAGAGCCCTAATCATGCGCGATTGACGGCCGTCGCAGATGACGGACACAAATGTCGGAAGCAAATGACGTATCGTGTGACACGCGGCGAGCGCTAATGAATTGCTACGGACACTGGGTTGCAGCTAGTGTGGTGGGAATTGTGAACGTTTTTTACAGGATTTCAGTACGCTGATTTCAGTTGAAAAAAGTTGTTAAAAACCCCAAAGTTGATAAATGTTTTTTTTAGTAACGAAACGATTAACGAGACTGGTTTAAAGATATGTACTTGCAAGATTAGATAGAATTGCACGGGACATGTTTTGTCCCGAGCAAGTCAATAAAATAACATTAAATAAAAAGAAAACAAGACCTGTACGAGGCCAAAAGGCCCCTATCTCAGCATGGTGCTGTAACATAAAAAAAAAATAGTGCTGGTAGATTGATACTTATAACTACTTTTAGGTACTTTTTATTTAATTTTATTTTATTGACTTGCATGGGACAAAACATGGCTTCGTACAGGTGTCGTTTTCTTTTTTGTTTTATGTTACAGCACCATGCTGAGATAGGGGTATCTCAGCATGGTGCTGTAACATTTAAAAAAAAAAACATGGTGCTGGTAGGTTGATACTTAGAACTAATGTTAGGTCCCTAGCTTAGACCTCCACTAGCTACGGCCTAGCTTAGGCTTCCGAAAGAAGAATTTATCAAGTTTACATTTCGCTGCCAAATATTTTCCCCAGTTGATTTTTCAGCAAATATTATCATTTTCATTGGTCAACTTAATGTTTTTTCTCTTTATGACTAATCATTTAAGCACGTATGCAATGTAGGTATTCCGAATAACTAAGACAGGCAGTTTCTTATTCCAAAGATGTAGGCACGTCAAACAATCGCATAGGTCACCACTAATTAGACACGCGACAAATTAGATCAAGTTGCACATGACAGTGGATTATTGATTACTAGGTGGCGGGGGGTGAAGGGGGGTTGGCATAATGACGTCATGCGCCCCACAGCCAGTAATTAACGACTGATTAACGCACAATTAGCACTGATCACTGATAACAGATGCCGTCGGAACTTGAAATCCGTGCAGTGGCGAGCAGAAAGATGGGTAGGGCAGTGAAATAATGTAAGGGGTTTTCTTGTATAAAATATATTAAACAGGTATTTTATAATTAAACACAAGGCAGATGCAGATGCTGTGTTAACTATTTTGTCAATACATGGTCTCCTTTATTTATATTTTCTTTCTTTGTGTTACATAGTTTTATTTTTGTATTTTTCAAGGCGGCATACTCTTTAAACTTAGTTTTTCAAATATTACACGCGAACATGTTGCGGACATGAATTAGCTATCATGACACTGATACAAAAGCACGGTACTTGCATGTTACAATTCATTTCTTAGAAAATTCATTCGTGCTTGTCATAAATCTGATGAGGAAAGTTTCAAAATCAAAATGAGGTTCGAAACAGGTAATTTTTCATGCACGAGTGTGTAAAATAATGTGACCTATTGCGGTAAATGTAATGTCAGGTAAATTATTGAATTGATGAACTTAACAGTTGCCATTTGTTTGGGGCGAAACAGAGTTGCAAGTCGTAAAAAAAGTTTTCCCTAACTTACAATTGAAATATCGTGCCGATTGTCGTGCGTTAGCACCGTATCAGGTGGTTTCTGCTTATTCCCATGGCACAAAGGTGTGAACTCATGTATGTTAAAAATGGGATAATACATATTTTTCCTATTCCCGGAAAACAAATGAACCCAGAAAAACTTACTCGTATATTATAAATTTATAACATAACGAATGAGTTTGTAGAATTTACAATAAGTGGCATAGCAGTATAATTAACAGGCCGGTTTTAATTTTAACGATGTTGGCCATTGAAAATATGCGAATAAAATCGTTAATTAAAATGGAATATTTGAATGCATGGGATAATTATCAGAGTATTGTTGAAATAATTAAATTTGTAACAACAGATGGATTAAGGCGCAGTCTGGGGACGTTTGAATTTGTTTATCTCTTGCCGGCAGGGCTAATGTCGTCACATGGCTCAGCGCACACCAACTCTCTGCTTCAAATGGATAATTAGTGACGTTTGCTATTGTTTTCATATTTCATAGATTTATCACATAAAAGCAAATACATTGTCACGAATAAACTCGTCAACATTGAATAAACTTGTGAAATAATAAGTCCCCACTTAACTTAAAATAATCGATAAGCAGGTTATATTATTAGATACCTTACCCGACAGAGTTGGCACAATACGAATCGTCTTTCGTATTGCTTTTAAAAACCAACCAGATATCTCTATAAAAGACTTTTACCCAAACACTGCACACACCATCTCGTTACGTGTATCTGGGTAAGTTCGTAACGTTTTTCTAAAAGTTGCATGCTGCACGGTGCCGTCGGCTCTGTAAAGGTGCGCGCAGATAAGCTCGCTCGGCTTAGCCCCACTCATAAATCAGTATCCGTCGGTTTAGCTAATTGTTGTGACAAGCGCCCAGTACGCCCGATACGGCGAGATATATCTACGGCAGAAAATATCGCCGGATTTTTCGCTCGCCGTGAATTATTCAATCGGACTTGTGTCTTTCAGGTTCTGGTTTTTGTAGAAATATGTACGGATTTAATGTTATCTGAAGTTTTCGTTGTGGTGTTGGGCGGTGTGTGGCGTTGAGTACCTATAATAATAATAATAATAATAATAATAATAAACAATTATTATTAATAATTATAACTACCGGAAATACATTGTGAAGGATGGCACGGTTGACATATGTCGGGCATGCCACCGTCCGGGAGAATCGATCCGACATATTATTTCTGGGTGTTCTCGTCTGGCTAACGGAGAGTACTTGCATAGACACAACCTCGTTGCCAGGATTATCCACCAGCAACTTGCTTTGAAGTACAACCTTGTGGAATCAGAAGTGCCATACTATAAGTATGCGCCCGACCCAGTTCTCGATAATGGTAATATCACGTTGTATTTGGATCGACCTATCATCACTGACAGGACTATTGTTGCCAATAAGCCTGACATTGTGGTGATAGATCGATTGGAGCGTCGCGCAGTGATTGTTGATATAACGGTTCCGCATGACGAGAACCTCGTGAAAGCAGAGAAAGATAAACAATTCAAATATCTAGATTTGGCTCGCGAGGTTGTCGACATGTTGGACGTGAGTACAGCAGTCATTGTGCCGATAGTCGTGTCGGCCAATGGCTTAATAGCAAATAGCCTCGACGAACATCTGAGGAAGCTCTCGCTAGGCAGCTGGATCAAGGGCTTGATTCAGAAAGCAGTACTTCTGGACACGGCGCGAATTGTTAGGAGGTTCCTCTCTCAAGAGCCTTGACCATCGGTAGGTCGGACCCTATTCCCGATGCCGGCGGGCTCCTATTTTTTATATTTTTAAATGTTTTTATATTGTTTTATAATAGAATATTTAAAAATGTAAATAATATGTGTATAATAGAATAAAGGAAATAATAATTAATACCAATTTTGGTAATAGTAATTATTTAATTATCAATTTATTTTTTGTGTCTAATCCGCTATCTCATGCCGAATTAAGACGTTTCAGCCCAGTGAACCGTTCATTCAGGTGAGCATGCCTAGCCTTTTCCCAACTTATTGGGGTCGGCTTCCAGTCTAACCAGATGCAGTTGAATACCAGTATTTTACATGGAGCTACTGCCTATTTAATCTCCAGAACCCAGTTAGTACTAGGTAATTTGATACCCCTTGTTAAGACTGGTTGTCAGACTTGCAGGTCACTGCCTCGAACTATTCGGGTGTCCTTTAATTTTATTTAAATTCATTTTTCACGAAGCTCCAAACGGTTTAAATGGAGCTAAAATGCTGTTTATTTTTCCAACCTTTTCCTTTCTTGTGTTCATAGTGCCTGATATCTACTGTCAGTTCTTCTTTGGTTTCTGTCCATTTTTGTAAGTCAAAAGCAGAATGGTAACCCAACCATAGATAAGCATAGATTATCAGATTCTCAAAGACGCCCATCATGGTCACAAATAAATGGTTCATAAAGAATCAACATTGTTCTTAATTATGTAGGATTTTTTTAGGATCCCGGCGGCAAATATATATATAAATGATTCACGAAACATTGCATTAAACCTATTTTCTTTCTTTCTTTCAAGGTGTTTTTTTTTGGTAGTTCTTAACACGCACTTTACTTTTTGCGGTTTACAAACGGAATGGGTTTTGGTTCATATTTGGACGAAGTTTCTGTTGCTGACATTTCTATTTCGTACGAAGGCGAAACATCGATCTTGCTGCATGGGTATCAATTCTGAAAAAAATCGTTTTCTCTTTTTTCAATCGAGCAGACCTCGATCGCCCAGTTAGTGAAGAATTTATGCCTCTAAAGACTCGCTTATTACCCGACTGCGGCAAAGCCCATAATGATGCTTATTTTTAAATTTTAAAACAAAAAAACACAAAATTCAAAATTCTTTCAATGAGATCTATGGTATGGTATCTTACCAAGCAAGTCATGTAGATGACCATTCTATAATAACCTCCGTAAAAGGATAGAGAGGGACGACATAGCTCTTAAAATATCTGTGCTCATATCACCTACATCAAAGGTGTAGTAGAGAGGGGAAGGATCTCGGATGCAATTCTTAGGAAGGGTTGAAATACCTGCTCTGTAGCTAAATGACACCCGGTTATAGTATGGCAAGTGTAGGGTAACGTTTTGTTTAATTAATACTTCAAATATTCCTGTGTGGTAAGAGAAGGGTAATTTGGTTAGAGGTATTAAAGTTCAAAAACATTTTTGTGGAGATATTTATTCGTGGAGTAGGCGCGTCAAAAGACGAGGTATACACCAAAAGATGTCGTGTGCCCGTAGTCGTTCTGGAATTCGGGCAAACGACCAAGTGTACAAGAGCGGGGTCGAGTACTCCCGTTTTCGGACAATCTTGTTCGATTTTATTCAAACTGCTCGTCAAAACCAACAGGTGCGATTCCTGGCGAGGATTATTGATTTTTCAAAAATCTTATGATGCAGTTTTAGTTTTCATCAAAATCGGGCTCGAGACTCCTTTGAGCTATTCCTCATAGTTTAGGATTTGGTCATCCACGCCCACTTGGAAAATTCACCCTGTATATTAGTACAAATTAGAATAAAGATTTTCGAGTATCCGAATACGAGCTAAAAACAAGAGTAATTGTGCCATCAACTTCAAGGCGTTCGTCTTGCGAGTACCGTATTGTTATATGCCTGTCGCGCGTCGTGATGGAAGACTACTTTTGGCCGCAGGACGTGATGTTCCGTCGTTTCCCTGCACAAGCTGCACTATTCAGCAAATATAGTCGTTAGTGCAAATTGAAGTGCTAACTAACATATGTTAGCCTAATTGATTAACAAAACTTCATATTTACTTTACGTTTATGTGCCTGTGAGCTTATTATCACAATAATAAGCTTGATTTTCTCGCCACAATACACATTACAAACATGGTTTCTAGGGAACAAGTGGATACAGTAAGTATATTGTGGGAGACTGGTGCCTAAACTAGGCTTGGGGCCTGTATTTCAGGACACCAGGGCTCCATCCTTTGGGAGACGTAAGGAAGTCTATGGATTATTTTAACCTGCAAATAAATATTATTTATTCTAGTAAAGTTCCGATTGTTTGTGAATGTGTGAACATTGTAGGCTTTTTAGATTCCCAGATGATTGTTAACTTCTTATCTTTTTTTACCTGTTTTTGTGTAGTAAGCAACGACTTATTGTCGGGCCTATGCTGTCCCCCCATACTTAAGTACTAATGCTGTAACATGATAATATTGTAACACCAAATGATTTGAAAAGAGTAACCATGGAGTTTCTTGCCGGTTCTTCTCCATAGGAAACGACCAACCCGAACCGTGCACCTTTTTGTCAACTTTTTAAAAGTACCCATCTAGGCCTATATGAAATAAAAATATTTTGATTTTGAAATAGGGGTTAGTAGAGTTAAAGCTCTTGAAATTACGTCTGCCATTTGAACTTTGCCACAAGTTGTTTATTTTCACCTTGTTAGTCAAATGTACCAAACCGTCTAGATCAATTATTGGCATCTATTTTTAATTTTAGAAAGAGGGGTTAAGTGTTGCGTTGGTTACACGCAAAACACTGGTTATTCTAACGTCTCGTTGCTGGCTGTTCGGCTGGTTTTTAAATTAGTGTCCATGGAGTTTGTTGCAACTTTATCCCATTATCCCCGTAATATTCCCATTTCGACAGCTAAACAAAAGACGTGCGAAACAAGTGAAAAGGTGTATCAACTCGTAACTATTTTAATCTTCATACATTGAATCCCATTTCGTCAACCATAATCTCAATTTCAAATAGATGGACTCTTTGATAGTTCAAAAATAGTATATAGTAAAAAAATAGTAAATTTAATCAATTGTTCCAACAAATGATTAAGTTTGAGTATGAAAATAAGACTTTTGCTTGGTTATAAAGGTAAAAAATAAAATTATTATACCATGTGCATAAAGTCTGTTTCTTTGAGACTTTTAAACTGGTTACTGTAATTGATTACGATGCGATGATACCTTGTATAAAAATCTTTTAATAAAACTCTAAAATGCCTTAATTTTCACCTCAAGGTAAAGTTGAAGAAAAAGTTAATATTTCACCTCTAACCAGCCGCCTATTTACCCTAACGCTTTAGAAGTGATAGTAGCTTCAGTAATTCGGGGTGTCTCGTCTATGTAAGTAATTTTCTCAAAGACATTCCTGCCGAGCCCCTCAGTAGCGCTTTGATAACTCTTTAAGATGCCTTGCATTTACAGCATAATCTCTTCAGGGTATTTTACAGCATTTTTCATTATGAAAATATTTGGTATTTAAACAGATGAGGCGGGTATTTTGAAAAGTATGATGGTTAAGTATTTGGGGCAAATAATTTAAAATATTTGTATTTACATGGAAATCAGAAAAAGATTTTCATGTAAATACATACATTCAGTAAATATTAATTTGCGATCAATATCTTATTTTTTTACAATTATTTTATTTTTATTTTAAGTACCCACGATGTGCGCTGTACTTATGTTTGAGTTATACTAGACCTCACATAATTGTGTTTTGTATTTTCTATATTATAATGTAAATTCTTTTAGTTTCATGCAAATGGTCTGATTGTGAACAGAGTATGTAGTTACACTTCGACTTTATTAGCCGTAATAAAATGGTTAAACAAGATAAAATGAAACAGAAACACATAAAAACAATAGTCGAGCACTAAAATGAATAGCTGAAATCATCCACCGTACAGTTTTACCTAGACAAATAAATTTTAAATTCGTATCGAAGGTAACAAATTACTTGATAAAGTATCCTTAACGACGATACTTCAGGGAGACTCCGCCCACCTGTCACGGTTTTTCGAGCAGCCTGGGCGGATTCGCGGGTAGGCGGGACTTGCGGTGGTGGGTGGAGGACACGCCCACCCGCGTGCCCCGCCCACCCGCTGACACCTCAGTCGCCAGCGAAGCGTCGTCCGTGGTGATACTGTTGACATGTCTGACATGAACCTGATTCAGACAGTCCTAGTAGAACTATGCGTCTGCCAGAGACACCTCTCAATACCATGTAGATTTATAGAAGCTGAAATTGGCATCGATAAAATTAATCATAATTAATTAAGATAATTATCGAGCTATACTTATAATACATCAGGCACGCCCCTAGAACACTGATCTTAACTAGTCTTCACGTAATTATAAATTAATTGATTTTTACTGCCTACGTATTATGCCTACTTATCTGATTGATTTTGAAAACTACCACGTAAAGGTTTACATACTTTTTTAAATCAGTACATTGCCTTGTTCTTGTCATCGTTGTGATCATTCTTTGTACTTCGACCATACCTTCTAGTTACGGAATTATTGAAAATCAGAGTTCGAACATTTACAAACGTTTTACAAGAAATATAAGTTTAAAATATTATATCATTACTTTAAATACTTCTATGATCCCTGTCCAACTGTTAATTGTCCCTGTCAACTGTCCTGTTACAACTTGTAATCAGGTTACGCTATCGTAAACCGTGACTATTCACTCAAAAAAAAAACGTATCCCAGCAACTATTTTTGCGCAGTATTACTTAGTTTCTTAATTGACGGCTTTGTAATAGGTCCTTTTACTATAAAGTCAAATACATAGAGGATCTGGACCTCTGCTACGACGCTACGCACTCGTAGATATGTGCTACGCATACTTCGCCTTCGTAGCTTGTGTCATTTGTGAAAGATACTTGATAAGAACGACCCTACTGAGTTTCCTCTTCAGTAGTAAGCTTATGGTTGCACACAAAACAGTTAAAAATATAATTAATAAAGCAGACTTATAAAAGATAAATGACTCAGTATTAATGCAGTTGATTGCATTTTCTTTGGAGTTGTTATCTTGCTCGTATTTCACTTTTAATCTGGAATGATTAATTAAAATGTCAGCTGAGGGCGAGCCGGGTCTGTATACATCATAATATTGTCTTAGTAGGTTCTTTATAAAAACGCAGAGTTGCATTCAGGCTTTTTCGTAGACGTTATGAAAGTTTCGTTAAAAACAATTAGCATTAGAGATTATAACCTCAAATCAAATCTTACCACGAGTAGGGAAGATTTTAGAACCCATACAAGGCTTAGGTTATAGTATAGTAAGTTATGAGAGAGAGAGAGATATAATAGGAGAGATATCAAAAAAATCCACAGTATATTTTTATTCTTCTTTATTAACATCAAAATGTCTTTTATTACTATAACTTAGAGCACGATGGCAACCTTATAGCACTTATTCATAATAAGGTTTGGCAAATGATGTTACTGTACACCCTGAATAAAATAAAAAGTTTAAATTCTGTTTTTTTTTTTTTTTACTTTGCTCTTTTCCTAAATTAACAGTAGGACGCTTCCCATGCTTAAAGTCAAAATAGTGAGTACGAGTTGTGTGAACTTTTAAAACTTTACTACTGGCGTTCCCGGGGAAAACACTTGGAAAATGCAATGTGAGAATCTTCCAGGTAACTAAAATAATTAAAAGATGCATTTTGGTCAGTCCCACGCCTAATCACAGAAGATATATGGTTGTAGAAAAAGTCACGAGACCTTGGCTTTCTTATCTATCATCTGAAACAAAAAAAAAACAGCTCTATGTTCTATTTTGAATTTTTCTTTCCAAATGCGGTTCCTGCAAAGAAATTAGCAAAAGTAATTCATTAACCGCCCGCAAAGATTGCGCTAAGTCCTTTATTTCAGTGCGAGCTTGGCAGCCAAGTATTTTTTAATTCCGCGGCATTACCATTGTGCCATGTTGATTTATGTGAGCCAAGTCCGCGCCTTCCTGTACGCAAATATACCGAGATAATGGCGCTTTTTTTAACACCTTCATTAAAATGTACTACAGTTAATTGATGGTGTAATTACGTGTCTTCATTTTAGGAGTTTTGGATTATGAAGAGAGTGGCGAGATTTGATTTAAAGGAAAGTTATGTTATTTCAAGTGTAACGAGTACCTTTTCTGCAATATGAATATAATTACATACGTACATTGTATCGTATACGTACATTTTATTTATTAATAGATATCTGAGGTCATCGGAAAACCTGAGACTAGAGATTGATGCATTCTACCAGTTTCCAGTGGCTATGGAATGTGTAATATCCCTGTGTCAGTAAGGCGCGCCTAAACCTGATCCACTTTAAAAAAATGGTCAAAAACCACTACCTTTCTCCATAAACATCACTGCATGGTTCTCTGCTCTTGTTACATGATTAATATTTATATGGATTATATGCTTTATGTATGTATATTGGTACGACACAGACTATTTGCAGTATTGTCTTTCCCTCTTCCTGTATTCTATCCAAAAGTTGTCTTGAAAAGATCGCTTTTAGCGATAAGACCGCCCATTGTGACACCCTATGTGAAATGTTTTTCTTTTATGAATTTCACTTGAATGGTGTACATAATAAAAAACATTCTATTCTATTTTATCATTGAAAATAATTAACTACAATCATTTTTTTATATTATTGTATAATATTAAAATATAAAATTGAGAATTGTTGTTAGAATTTAATTCTCACCTCTCACTTCGTCATATCACATCAATGACAAAAAGTACTTAATTCTCATTATAAGACAACGCTTGCGTGTTGATCGGTCATAATTATTATACAATCTCACTTTTTATAGAAAACAACGTATATTCCTATAGCTACCTAACCAAAACTTTGTTAAAGAGGTTCAAGATAACCTGTTCCAATAAATTCCCGTATTGGGTGGTTCCGGTGAGTTAATGGTGCCGATATAAGGTCGGTCTGAACCCACCTCGTTCATTCTTATCGGTGCTAGGTGTCTTGCTCGTGTGGCCATAGCTTAAACAGCGCTTAACCATAGGCAGCGTAGCGCTTACCTGTGAAATGCGTACCGATTACTTGTGAAATATGGCTGGAAAGCATCTAGCAAATTGATTATTCCATGTTAGTTTGTGCTTGTGGGATCGTTATCGTCAGTGTTTTCCTTTCATAGGGGGTATAAACAGACTCTTCAAGAAACAAACTAAGTAACTCTATGCAGATATTTTCGCTGGGAAATTACTGTTTTTTGGGGTGAAAAAATACTCAATGTAACGCACTTATAACATTGTGCTGATGGATGGATTGAATAGTACGGGGGTCGTGCAGGTGTTCAAAGTAAAAGTCTTATATTAAAAATATGTATTGAAAAAAAAATACTTGTGAAAAAGTTGTAACTTTGATCCCCAATATCTCCGTAACTAGAAGGTTCCCAGGTATGGTCTAGAATACTCTAGAACCAAAAAAAATATCGTAATGACGGGAAGAACAATTACCTTTCGGCTTCCTTAAGGATCTTGTTACACCCTTTATACTCGTATGTTATTGCAAACACGTGTGTGTTTCGTCATTCTCATGCTCTTATCCCAATCCATTTGGTCTTCTTCTTCCATACTTCTCTATTACTCGTCATCTCATCAGACACCACCTTTCGTGCCATATCATCCTTCACACAGTCCATCCATCGTTTCTTTGGTCTTTGTATTTATAATAATAAATACGTTATTTGTTTCTTTCTACCCAGGTCAAAGCCCGTTGTTACAATTCTATGAAAACATTAGTTGTATAGTATTTAAGGACACGGACAATACAGTAGTTACAACGGCGAATAAATCTGTTATCAAGAAACTAATTTCTTGATCACAGTTCAAAAAACCTAGGAAAACTACAAGAAAATATTTCCTTTGTCAATTTCGAACCCAGTCTTCAAAGTTTATTGACCTGCATCCCGAAATTCCTCGATATAAATATAACCCAACAACTTTAATGACGAATCATTAATTAATAGTGAGCAGGCATCCACTGTAAACCATTGAGGTCATCAGTCGGCGCCGCGCTGTGTAACCATGATGGCGGAAAACGCTAATTTAGCATCATTTAATTAGCAAATAAACCGCTCGTCTGAGTCTGCGTCGACGTCATTATCGGAACACGATAGTGCTTCGTACTGCTAGCTGGAAAAATTAATCTGCGTTCAATATAATAGCCTCTCAGTTTTTTCTTTGTTGCTTCTCAGAGTAGCGTGATATTAAACAATAAACACGAACTCATCTAGATTTTTTTAGACGTGTAAAAGTGTTTTTAAAAACCAATTACGATCATAAAGCCACGAAAAGGTGTTTCGTAGCACTGCTTGTTCCATTAAGCATAAATGATCTTTATTATGTTATTAGTTGAGTTTATGATTTAAGGGGTATTACTACAAACTATAAATAGATCTAAAATAATAATAACAAGTGCGAGTCGGACACGCGCATGAAGGCTTCCTAGGTGAACTAAGCAAGAGGACCACGACCGAATCCCGTCCGTACCATCGTAGTCATCGTTTACGCAGCAGTAAGATAAAAATATATCGTAGTGAAAATAGTTCTTAAAGCAAAAACAGGACCATTACCTTTCATCATTTTAACATCAACCTAGATCACAACATCACTTTGATTATTTTCTTGTTAACATCAACGATTGCAGGCTCTCCTGAAACAATCGAAACTAGTTTCATCTCCTTTCTCGACCCAGCTAATTATAACATAACCACAAAAAATAAAGACAGCAAGCACATTTCCCCGTTAAACCTGAACTTTCGTCATCAATTAATTCATAGTCGCATACAGCACGAGTTTCATTTATATCCCTACGAATTAATTGCCAGCAAGGGCTTTCAGCTCCAGCCCCATCGACATACAGTTTAGCAAACACACGAGCACTTGAGAGCTGTGTGCTCTAAAACTGCATCCTAATTATGGCGCATTCAAAGTGGGCCGCCAATTTGCCGCCGGTTGCGTCGAGCACTCGCAAAAACTCTAATTAAGGTAAATAATGTTTATAATTAAAATAACACTCGGCTGTGAGCGAATCAAAGCGAGGTTACAAGCAGACGACGCATGTAATGTGCCCACTTTGCTTTGCGAGCAATTTTTTGTGCTCGCTCGTCTGTCTTCTTTAGTTTGGATTGGAAATGGCTCTTAAAAATGGTTTGGATATGCTTTTTTTTTGTTGCTTCTTTGGAAGGACAAGATGGCCGTTTAATAATCTTATGTTTGAATATGTTTGTAATAAATTAATATTTGAGTGTCTCATTATAAAAATGACACAAAAGTTGTCAAAGGTTTTTGTTTAACATTTAGATTTGGTATAGCGTATGTTAACTTAGAGCACAAAATGTATATTCTTTAGAGCAAGATTTTGTTGAAATGTATCATAGGTAGCTCACCGTTTTACGTTTATGTCTCTATACATCTTTCTATATCCAGTTCTGAGTAAGCTCAAAATAGCTCTCAAATACTAACAATTTCACCTACAAACACTAAACCATCGCTAGTAGTACCTCACACACATTACACTACAATCCAATTCCAATTTCGACTGACCATTCACTTGTGCTAATCACAGCGCAACAGGGTTTCACGTCACATTCGTGAAAACAATCCTTCACAAATGCGAACAGACAAAGCTTTGAGTAAAGTGAAGGCCTGTCGGTTTGGCCGGGTTCCGTACACCAGTAATGCAGGAATGCTAATTAACAGCCGCCGGCCACACGCCATTCTGATGGCCGATCTAATCAATGTTGCCATGTTATTCAGACCACTGTGTTCTGAAAACTGTTGTCATTACCGTGGTTTGTGTTTGGGACAAGTGATTTGGTTTGTTGTCAGAAACATATGCTTTTTTTAGTTTTTTTTTGGCAGCAAAACTGAATAAGTACACATTTTCCACATATTTAAATGTACCTGTCAGTTGGTTTTAGTAAGGCTAACGAAACGCTTACTGATTTTTAAATATAAAGAATAAAATATTTTTATCTTAAAGTATTAAAATACAATCAAATAAAGAAAATTGAAGTGCCTATTTGTAATTTCAAAATAACAACTTTTTATTGAATGCATATGAAAGTATTATATTATGGTACTGATAACAAAAAAACATTTCTTTTTAATTTTTGTCTGTGTGTCTTTTGGTTCCAGCAAATCTCCGAAACGGCTGAACCGATTTTGACGGGACGTTTACTGGCAGACAGCTGATGGTATAAGGAGCAACTTAAGCTACTTTTATTTTAGAAAAATGTTTTGAATTCAGTGCAAAAAAGTGAAAATACCAGTCAAATAAGGAAGTAGTATTTTATAATAATTTCACGTTGACGAAGGTCGCGGGGCACAGCTAGTAAAAAATATAACTCAACATGGGCGAAATATAAAAAAAATCTCTGTATAAAAGTACAATCCTTTTTCCTAGCAGCTTTCCCATTTAGAATTTACGAATGGTGGTGAATTTTTAAGTAAACATGTACGAAATAAAGCAACGAACTCCAAGCTAAATGTAAGTCTGAAATCACTTAACTAGCAATAATTAACTTTATTTACATTTCGCCTCCTGGCAATTGCGGAACCCTTCCTAAGGGTCAGGACACATTCAGCTGTTTTGGAAAAAAAATCCAAGACATTATTCCTATTGTTAAATGGTGATTTGATTTTAATTTTTAACCGACTTCAAAAATGGAGGTGGTTATATGTTCATGTGGATGTATTTTTTAATTTTTTATGTATATTACCTGATTTCTCCCCCATTTGTGGACCGATTCTCAAAATTCCTTTTTTATTTGAAAGATTATACTTCTGAGGTGATCCCGTTTAAATTTAGTGAAGATCTGATGCTGATCTTCGGAGAAATACTATGGAACTCTTCAAAAATAGACGGCAAAACTGTCCTGATTGCTGCAATCGCTTAGATGTTTATTGTTTATACCAATATCATGACGTAACATCACGCCGGTATGCTCTGAAGGGGTACGCAGATGGGTACAATACACCCAGATTTCCATTTATTGGGGATAAGCCCATTACCATGACATGTATTGTTCATCATTTTCCCAACTAATTTGTGGTCGGCTTCCAGTCTTACCGGATGCAGCTGAATACCAGTATTTTATACAAACAATAGCCACGACATAAATGTTAGTAAAAAATAATTTCTTAAGCTATTGAGACATGCGCATATGGTCATCTTTATTTCATGACGCTGAGCTGATGAAGGAAGGTACAACTCTTTAACGGTTAGGAGTTAAGTGATTTCTTGTTCTAGAATAATGTATAGATAATGCGACTTGTCGATATCGATAGTTGATTTCTCTAGAGACAACAGAGTGAGTAGAAACTAGAAGTATTCATCATTTTAACCGACTTTAAGAAAAAGAACTGTTGGCGCGTATTTATTAATGTATTATAAATTCATGGCGACATGGGAACAACTAAAAATGGAAAAATAAAAACTTTTTGCAATAAATAAAACCGACTTCAAAAAAACACAATTAAAAAAACAAAAATAACAAACCAAAACACAAAGAAGTGAAAAATAACTTACCTTCAGAAGCCGGCCACAAAAACACCAAATAAATTTTGGTGAATGGTTGGTTTAAAATCAGATTTGGTGTTTTTGTCGCCGGCTTTTGGTTTGTTATTTTTGTTTTTCTTTTTTTAATTGTGTTTTTTGAAGTCGGATTTTTTTTTATTTACCACCCGTAAGTGTACATTATGGATATAGCAATAAACAATTTGAGATTTAAAATGAAGGAATAAGTTTGTTATCTGCGGTTGTTGGGGAGTAGTCGATGCTTCCTTTTTCTTAGCGTGTCGATGGAAATCTAAATTAAGTCGTATTATCGTCAGAAAAGGTAAACCACAAGTAATTTACGTACGAACTTCGAACATATGTAATTTTCCAAATAGTATTAAGTTGTTTTTTGAATACAGGGGGGTTACTATGACGTCTTAAAGCAAGAGTAACTCCAGTGTGGGAAGGAGACAGAGCTATACGAGTCGTCCAGCGCCATCTCTTTCCCACACTGGAATTGCTCCTGCTTTAAGACGTCATGGTAGGCCACCAGAATAGGAAAATATCACGCTTTACCCTTATAATACATGACATGAAATCAGTCACACCTATAAAAAATCATTAGTCCAAAGACCTCAGCCCTACTTCATCACATCGCAGAAATCTCATTGTGCTCCAACCTTAACCCTCAGTGGTTCCGCCGGTCGTGTAATTAAAACCATCCTTTACTGATTTATCGCGTCCACAATTTATTCCTTTATCTTTGTTCAGACCAGACCAGATATATCTTTATTTTACTCTCCAGATAAAATTAGCGAATTTGCTCGCCACTCCGCTCCTTGGTTTCCCTCTTTCGTGTTCAGTTAAAGGGTTGCCAGATAATATTTTTAACTCTAATTTATGAGGAAGAGTGTACTGAGTCGTAATTTAGGCGTTTGATATACAGTTTTCAAAATAAATGGACCTTTATTAAAAATATGTGACTTCAGAATTCACATCACTCATTGATATGTAAGTAGGCGACATTGGGTAACATAAATCAGTCATTATCATAATTATTTATGTAGCCACTGATTTTTTATTTCGTAAAACAGTTTATGTTACCTTATGAATTCACCTTATCAGTATCAAGTCCTACAACAACACCATATCTTATCAAAAACTGATAAGAAAAAGAAAAAAAACCTCGTCAAGTGCGTCGGACTCGCGCACGATGGGTTCCGTACCATTGTCAAAAAACAAAAAACTCTCCCATACAGGGAGCCCCCCTTAAATGTACTGGTTTTAGTATTTGTTCTTGTAGCAGCAACAGAAATACATAATCTGTGAAAATTTCAACTGTCTGTCATGAATGAGATACAGTCTGGTGACAGATAGCTAGACAGACATACAGACGGACAGTGGAGTCTTAGTAAAAAGAACCCGAAATTCAAACGTCACCGGAAAAGAAAGTGAACCCCGAAATTATTCACAAACACCGCCTCCGTTTATCAACGTTTAAAATAAATCTAAGCATTCGCATTTAAGCTTTATCAACATTAGCTCATAACTGGCCAACATGAACCACGTCGCAATAAATCTAAAGGGCGATTTATTAAATTTTTCATGAAGCTGCCCATGTTTAGTACTCGATAAGATTAATAATTCACAAGTTTACGGTGTTTAGCGGCTTTGTTGCATGGCGGCGCGTTATCGTGACGATCTCGCCACGAAATGGCACCGTGGAAAATGCATCTAAAACTTGGGCTTGATAATGCTGGATAAGGGTTGTGAATAAAACAGGAATTTCGAAAATATTGTCTTGTACTAAAGATAACTTAATAAATAATAAGAAAACATTAATGATGTTTTTTTTTCCCAGCTTTGATTATAACCGTAACGTTTCCAAAAACATTAAGTTCTACTTAGACCAACGAGAGATTAGCAATACTTAGAGCATGTTGCATTTTTTGTCGCATCTGTCTGCCTTAAAGTTCGATGTATTCGTATAAACGTATTAATAGTCGGTTATTTTATTCACTGCTTCGTTGGACTAGTGGTTGCAATTGCGACTGCTGAGCATGAGGTCCTAGGTTCGATTCCGGCTCGGGCAAATTTTTATTGGGTTTTTCCACGGAGTCTGGATTTGTGCCCAGTTGATGGCCATAGGCTCAGCCCAGTGGCGTGCCCATTCCCCTTCATTGAGAGGGAGGCAAAGCCCAATTACCACAATAAATTCAGTATCATATCTCCAAATAAGTACCTACAGATTTATTAAAAATTTGCTAGGAGAAAGTGAGAGGTCAGAAGCCAGATGCAAGCTAGCGGGTGTGAAAGAGAAAGCGTTATCACCGGCCGAAACCCCTAAAGAAACCTAAAGAATGTCTTTTTATTTTCAGTTGTTGAGTTTGATTGTAAGGCAAGCCGGGCTTTTCGGCTTGTATGCTAGGTCCGCCACTGGCTCAGCCCCTATTACATGGGACTAAAACATAACTAGTAAAATATGGGTGGACTATTACCTAGGTACCTACACCTATGCCTAACCCTTTGGTCATTACAGGCGTAATGTATAGTATGTTAAGTTATTTATTCACAGGTGAGTTTTGCTGCCCATCGAACTATAAAAGCTTAGTGATTTTTTAAATATCTTTAATTATTTTTTGATTAGTTTATACAATATTATCCCGACTGTTATTTGTACATCTTTGACAGTCGTTACAGGTAGCAGGTGGCCCGAAAGTCTGACACCAGTCTAACCAAGGGGTATCGTATTACCCAGTACTAGCTGGGTTGTGGAGGTCAGATAGGCACTTAGGCAGTCGCTCCATGTAAATTACTGGTATTCAGCTGCATCCGGTTGGACTGGAAGCTGCCCCCAACATAGTTGGGAAAAGGCTAAACAGATGATGCCATGGATGAATAATTTGTAAAATTCCAATCCACGTTTCTCCAATCCAAGAACTAGGTTGAAGGTTGCAGCCGGTTGCAATGTTATGACACCTAATATACGCGGAGCACGCGATTCCGTGCGGTTTGCTTTGCCACAGTTAATGGTCTGCTGAAACGGCCGAGCGTGTTGAATGGCCGATTTGCGATTGATGCTATTAATCTACGGAAAAAAACACTCACACTATTATACAAGCCATTCTTTTCATTTTTATTATTGTGGTTTACATGTGAGGTTGTCACTCTGTGTAATGAATACCGGGGTTTGTTCATTAGGTTATTTTTTTAGACTTGAATTGAGAGGCAATACAGTGTTAGAAATACCTAGTTTTGTTTGCAGATGTTATGTTAAGAGCTTTAATTACCTATAGTAGTACTGTTGAATAATATCCTATCTTATACTATTAAATTAGCAATTTTTATATATATTTTGTAATCACGTTCTCGAAAACTGCTCCAACAATTTCGATGAAAGATGCAATTGAGGGTTTTTACTGGGGCGAAAAATCGATCTAGCTAGGTCTCATATCTGGGAAAAATCGTTTTCTCTATTTTCACCAGAGCCAAGCTCGGTCGCCCATGTACTGTTATTAATAATTGAACAATTGTTCTTGTAGTGTCAAAACAAAAGTGACGAAAATACGTGTTATGTTTTCGCTGGACCACACTTTAAGTGAAAAGCGATTTAATTCTACCCAAAAAGCGTTGAAAAGTAAAACACTGTGACTGTGAAATTAAAATTACACCGCAATCTGTATCCACAAGCGATAAATGTAGCAAGTGTTAATTAGTTTACAGTTGGTGACAATTCAAAAGTTGTTAATTTCGTACCGTCCAGTAGCCATGAGCCACGAGCCACGTTCCCGTAGGGTACGAATATAACAAACAATTAATTAAAAGCCGACTGTAATTACGAGAATACTCTCGCAACATATGTTTGTGGCAAATAAAAGGCATTACTGGACATTTCGACATGCAAACCTGATTTTTAATTGGCCTTTTATGATTACCATTGCTACAGTATGTTGCTGTTGGTGTTGGACCAAGTGTGGTGACAGTGGGCAGCTCATAAACTTCCCGCTGTATGTATACAAATCATTATGAGGTTGTCTGTCCGCTTGATTTCGCCATCGCCTTGTTTAGAACCTCAAAATTCTAACACTCCAAGCTTCAGAAAGCAAATAATACGTTATATATCCCACACGTGGATACAAAAAACAAACTCGCACTTTATCAAATTATGGCCAAATCCGTGAAAACCATACCTATAGAAAATGAATACAATTTAAAAGTACATAAACAACGTAACAGACGATCAACAATGACTGGACGTTCAGTTGTTCACTTATTGAGTACATATTTACCCAACAACGGTCCATTAATCAATTTTTGCATTTTTAATTCGTCCTCATTATTTGCCTGTGAATTTCATATCCACTGTTGGTCCACCATTTTAAAATTTAAGCTCCGACTGCCCTCCAAAACGCACATTTCCAAGTAATTCATCGTGTTCGCGATAAATGAGCAAATATTTTTCATTTGTTATGCCACTTGTAATTAATATATGGTATTTTTTATTAAACTGCGGTCTGTTTAATACTGGTAAAAGCTTTGGCTTTATAATATCAATTAATGAGTAATGCATTGGTTCTGTGTAAGTAGATATATATTGGTAAGTAATTAAATTGTTTGCTAGAAATACATACAAAGTTTTCGTTACGCTCAATCAGTTCTCGGAAAAGTATTTAATTTGGTTTGTGATCTGGAAATACAATTATTAAAATTAATTCCAGTGTACTGTTTTCATGAACATAAAATAAATAATAATAAATTGTTTTATTTGGAACAACAAAGGAACCATTTTTGTTAGTACGCACCTTAGATACTACAACTTATACACTAGGATTAGTAACAAAAAGAATATCAGACAACTTAGTGAATCACGTACTTATGAGGCATTACAAGCGGACGATGATTCCGCATGAGATGCCGCAGCACAGGAGCTCTCGGGTCCTCAGCCACGACTTTCAGGATACTATTGCTAATCCCTCGAATCCTCCTCACAAGCGATGCCATCTTTTTCCTGAGGATAGCATGGAAACCATCTGTATGCGATTGGGCAAACATCCCCGAGGCTCTACAGAAACGCGGAAGTTAATTGGGGTATTAAAATCTTTATAAGAATCAAAACTAAACGCAGGTTTTACGATTTTAGCCTTATTCCATATACAATTTTGAATCGCAAGGGACACATTGGGCATTGCACGGCGGGCGTAGCGGCTCGACACAGGAGCACTGAAATAGAACATTTAATAAAAACGTGCCACTCCACTGTTTTGTCCACTTGTGAACATCGGAGCTCAAGTGTTGTTCACAATTTCGAAATTAAATTAAGTATTTTTGTCGACTGTTTCGAGTCTTTTGTCATTCATATGACGATATGAGTTCGTTTATTCGTATCAATTCGTAAAAAGATGAAAAAAAATAGATAACACATTGTTACTGTTTTGTTTGGTCAGTAAGCATTGTGATTAAATCTCATATGATGGATATTCGTGCTTTTCGTTTCATTGAAGATCCCATAGCATAAGTCTCGTCGGAAAAATTAATTATTACGTTAAACGTCAATTTTATTTACCGTGATGGCTATTGCAAACAGTCAAAGGATTTGAAGGACGGGTTATTTATACTGATATTCAATTTGCTTAACAATTAATTTCCCTGACGGCATTTATTAGTCATCAAGTAGCTATTCCACCAACCAAACCACCAATGGACCAATTTGGACAAATTTCGTTTGTTTTCTTTTTCCTATGTTATTTTTTCATAAAATTTTGTTTTATTGTTAATTTAAGCATTTTTTTTTTTGACCAACACAAATTAAAAAATACTTTTTCTTTCTTTCTATTAGTCGGAGAGCGATACTTATACCGCTTTTCATATCACGAGCGAACCCACAAACCTTTCAAAGCCAATTACATGAAATAAGCGAGACGTACATGATATTCACCGGCCTACCTCCTTCATAGTGCTAAATGCTTCACTAAATATTAACCGTTCGTCCATGTAACGCATTTCGCTTTACATTTTTTGAAGCCGCGCTCTTTGTAATTGATAAAGGCAGCCGGCCACCGCCCATGACATGTTGTATTTATGCGAATTTAAAAGCTTCCGACTCGCGGAGCTTAAATCTGAATTAATCCCGCGTTTTTTGATCACCCCTGTCGAAAATTTAATGGTCGTTATTTAATAATCAATCTGGAATACATTTTGGACAGTGAGCTTTTGACGTACATTTTGCAGAAGAGTCTATATTGTCGTTGATTGTATATTGAAAGCTTTGATACTTGCATTTTACAACTCGGTACTGAATTACTCGATATTGTATGTTTAGTTACAAGTTTGGTTTTACGTGTGTTGTCTTCTCTTCATTTTCAAAAACCGAATGGCATGTGTAAGTCATTTAACCAGTAATAAAAGAGTACAGCGTTAATGTTAATATTGCAACTCAACTATAGAACTTATTTCAAGTATTAACTTAAACGTCTGCTTACCTTGTGTATAGGCACAAAATTACGTGTGCATGGTTTGAACAGATAAGTTCACAAAGTAATCATGCGCCAACTCTAACTCAGCGCTAAACACCTTAATAATCATGACAACTTGTTTCAACGTGGGCACAATGCTAACTAGTCAGACGCAACTTTAACCAAACACAATCATACATGCAACCGCCACATCAAAAATGCCACCCGAAATTACCCCTTATGATGATAATTTTAAGGAAGACAGACGTTTAAGTAGGTTGTAAAACAAAGTTTGCACACGTGTACCCAAACTTAGGCTAACTTGGAGCTGTCAAATTTGTTTAGCGGTAAGGGAGGGCCGCTTAAGTTGCGAGGCAGGGTGCCGCTGGCGTATAACTAAGTGCTTACTTGCCTACTACTAAATTGTTACATTTGAGTTGTAAAATTAATGCTGCGATTTATGCGAGGAGGAAAGTTATTATTGGTTAGGTACACAACAGAACTACTTCCCCGGCTCCCGAACTAAGGTTATTAAACTATTCAGCGATTTGTTTGTTGTAGGAAACCTCTCATAAATAGTTAGTCGAGTTGTTTACGAGAACTAGGCAAAGCGAAACGATCGCATTACACAATAGGCATTACTCGGGATTCCCTGGTCAGAGTTCAAGAGAAGCCTCGCAGGTGTGGCCGAGGGCTAATTACGGCAACTTGGAAAAAACAAATGGTAATATAATACGGTCTATTCTTAAATTAAAAAGTTATTTAAATGGTTTTGTGTAAAAGAATGCTGAAAGGAAGTCGGTAAAAAATATTGATTGGTCTGTTCGTTAAGTCCGTAAAGTAAAAGAAGCCATACGTTTACTAGTGGCCATGGAAACGATTTTTATTACCTACCTATAAAAATGAGAGATACTTTTACTTGAGACAGCTCGTTTTGATTTATTCTTCGTTCGTCCTAAAGTTTTGTCCCACATTCCAAAAAAATCTTAATTCGTCCCATATCACTATTGAAGTTGTGCTTCGTCCCAAATCACAAGAACTGTAAAGGTATAGTAATAAAAAAAAAAATGTGCATCACGGGAACTAGCGTGAAGTGCTAGGCTGTCATACATTTAGGATTGTATTCTGTTCACGACAGTAACCTCACGAAAAGTTCTAAGCTATTTTACCTAAAGAATTTTCATGTCAAACGAAGGTATAATATTGTCCTTAGTTTAGCAGGGTGTAAAAAGTTGGAAGTATGGTATCGCGCACTAAATCTCACGTAACAGGGGTATAAACCATTACGTTGTGTGTCGATGGTTATAGCCTCACTTCTTGTCGAACCCTTTTCTAATAAAAATCTATGATACGCTGCTTGGAAACACCTGTGCTAGTCTATTAACTTGTAAGAAAAATACTTTTTGATAATCCTATTACAGCTGGGTCCAGACTCCATTAGAAGTAAGGATAGGCAAAATCAAGGCATTAGGCATAATTAATTATCATGTTAAACATATTATACAGGGTGTAACAAGACCCTTCACGAAGCCGTCAACCAAGCATTGTGTACATCAAACTAAGTAACTTTACGCAAAAATTACTGCTGGGAAACTACTTTTTTTTTGGGGTGAAAAATCACGTTTTACGGTAGGACTCAATGTAACGCACTCAGCATATTGTGCTGATGGATGGATTGAATAGTACGGTGGTCGAGGAGGTGTTTAAAGTAAAAAAAAATCAATAAAAACATGTATTTAAAAAAAAAGTTGTTAAAAGGTTGGAACTTTGACCCCAATATTTCCGTAACTAAAAGGTTCCCAGGTAAGGTCTAGAACAAAAAAATGATCGCAATGATGTGGAGAATAAGTGCTTTTCGTTAAGGGTCTTGTTACACCCTTTATAAGGATGAAATCGGATATAGCTTATAGATTATAACTATTGTAATAATGGCGACCTCTAGATTCAAAATTTAATAGGCATTACTTTTGCATTAGGAATCAAACGAGAAGAAAAAAATGTAAGATTGGTGCCTCAATTGTCGGATTGGACCCACCACTGTTTGACTCTGCGACACCCAAAAGTTGAATAGAAAATGCCTATAGTATTAAGTTCGACTCCGTACTTTTGTGTGCTGAAAGTTTTCCATGAACAATAAAAACGGGAAAATAGTCTGAATTAATGACTTAAAAACTCATTCAGATATTCAGTTGTAACTTTGAGTCTTCAATCCATACACACGCACGTTTTCGCGCCAAAGTCCGCGGCGGAACATAAAACAAAATCAGCTTGGCGATAAGGGTCGTTTCGCACTGCGTCATATTTCACAAAGTGCCCTAAGTTCGGCAGTTAACTCACACGGTTATGGCGCTGTTAACACGTGTTCACGCTCTATATTGTTTGTGCTTCACGTAAACTAAATCATTGGGTGAGAAAAAATGGGCCGGAAAACTTTTTGAAGTTAAAGTGATGAATCATCGTATTAAGTACGTGTTATTTTGTAAACCGGCAAGAGTAATGCTTTTACTTCTGTAAAATTGATTTATCGCACCGTTTTCAGTAAGAAATTGTGTTTTATTTAATCGAGAAAACATGAAGAAGCACCAAAGCACTTACATCAAAAAACATATCCCTTCCTTTGGTCAGTCGGGTAAAAATACCAGTAGCTTTCCCCAATGCGGTTTCTTTCATAATTTATGTAATGTCATGTATGTAAAATGAAATCATAATACAGTCTACTCGTTTAACGTTAAAGACGATAACAAGATTACCCAAATAAAAAATAGACAGCGAAAAGGAAGAATGAAAAATCTGGACGCAATCATTAAAAAAATAAAGAATCTTTTCCGGTGAGCTCGGAAACGAGCCAAAACCTGTTTAAACGATGTAGAAAGAAAAAGCTTATGGTTCGCCAACGTTGGTTCCGTATGAAAATATTATTCGAACTAAGTATTTTGCTTATGTCTAAGATGTCTTTATGTCTAGAGAATTACAGGGTGTATACGGACCCGTCACGAAGCCGTCAAACCAAGCATTATGTACATCAAACTAAGTAACTTTACGCAAAAAATATTACTGGAAAACGACTTTTTTTTGGGGTAAACGTCACGTTTTACGATAGAACTGAATGTAACGCACTCAAAACATTGTGTTGATGGATGGATTGAATAGTGCGGGGGTACGACCCCCGTGTTTAAAGTAAAATTCTTACACTAAAAAAAATTATGAAAAACTTGGAACTTTGAGCCCCAAGATCTCCGTAACTAGAAGGCTCCCAGGTATGGTCTAGAACAAAAAAATGATCGCAATGACGGGGAAAACCAGTGACTTTCGGCTTCGTTAAGGGTCTTGTTACACTCTTTAAATTGATGATCATCTCATGATATTTTTAAGCTTGTACGTAAGAGTCTGAGAGTGATTTCGAGATCTGTCTGTTACATTGTGAGATATTTCGTAACTAGCTGTGCCCTTACTGAGTTCATGTCAGCTGCAAAATTACCTTTGAATGATACGTATCTACATTTTAATGTAGATACTTATCACATAACTGCAAAAAATATTTGAGTTCTGAAAGAAGTAAAATAATGATGAACGATGAAGTTGCCTTCCACCTTGGAAGGCATTCAAGAAATTTCTATCGTGGTATTTTCACCCTGAAGTGGCTTATCAAACATAGTCAGGTGCGGATCTCTAAAAATAATAGCAGGAAGTTTTTATCAGCTGACTGCATAGTTATAAATGGTGCACGTGGTACGGCAAGTATGAACAAATGGAGCCGTGCGTTCATTCCTGTAGCGTTTAATTAATGTCTATTTGTTAGCATATTTAGCTGCAGGTAATATTTCACTTTTACTTTGTTTCATACTAACTTTTATAGCGCGTACTGCAATTTGTGCACGGCAATTTATTAGACGTTACTTATTATATATATGTATAGTGTTTTTATCTGCGCTATGCTTTAAGACATAAGTCCGTCTCACAGAATGGAGGTCTGTTTTCCCAGCAATGGGTACCTTATAGATTAATTTAATTTTATATATGCTTAGAAGACCTTATACTGTACTTATCACTTTTGATGATGTACCATACAGGGTGTAACTAGACCCTTCACGAAGCCGTCAACCAAGCAAGTACATCAAACTAAGTAACTTTACGCAAAAAAAATTGCTGGGAAACGACTTTTTTGTTTGGGGTGAAAAATCACGTTTTACGGTAGGACTCAATGTAACGCACTCAAAACAGTGAGCTGATGTATGGATTGAATTGTTGTGCGTGTTCTGTGTTCGGTGAGATAATTAAATAGTCGGACTCCAGAGAAGTAAAAGTCTTTTAATTGGGTTCCACAATACTTCGTTATAACTAACTACGTACTAGGTAAGCGGCGAGGCAGGGCGGTGGTACGCAGGCGACTGGCGAGCCGATCGCTCGCTCCCTCATATTTCGTCAAGAATGCAACTCAGCATATTGCCATTACTGAGCCGCTACATCACACCCCCCCTTTCTCTAAAAATTTTTACACAAAAAAAAATTTTTACTCTATTCTGTTTTTAACTTGGTGAAACTACATGCTTACATCACTATTACAGTACTCAGAAGTCTACGAGGTTACAATGTTGCTTACGATAACATTCTATACCTGTCAGCATTCCAACAGTTGTATGCGCCTATTATTTATTTCTGTCGCTAAAAATAGATCTTATTTTCTAAATGTTTGCGGTCTCATCATTGTCTGAGCTCCGAGCCGACTTGAAGTATACATATTATTATGATATAACCATTAAGGATAGTTACCATAACCTCCGCTCTGCAATATTTAAATAACACCTCAAGGGTCGGCAGCATTGGTTATGGTAACGCCGTTCACTAAATAAAATACAGATAACACGAACAATAAATACAATAACGTTAACAATTTTAGAAACACTGAATACTAATAACATATTTTCCTAACGCGTATTTTTAGTGAGCCACTTTTGCACATTTGATTACATTTTACATTATTTTGTCATGTGGGCAAAAATCGCACCGGTTGCTTAACCACTCGACCACAGCGTGTGGTTTTAGCCATGGGTGGTAGCGATTTTTGTTTTTGTATCTAAATTACACTCATTTTCAGTACATATGTTTTCTGTGCATGTGCGACTTCGTCGAAATCGATATGCGTTGGGCAAACCACGGACTCCACCCGTGATAGCGCGTCAGCAACCTGATTCCCGTTTCCGTTGACGTATTGTATGTCGCTCGTGAATTCGCTGATATACAATAACTGCCTTGTGCGCCTTGGGGTTTCTCGATCGGTACTGTAGCGGACTGAGCCTAATCACCACACTGCTGGTTTACAAGACTTCCTATTTTAAAGGGGACTGTTATACGAAAGTAAACGCCGTGATGGTTGGTGGTAGACTGGTCTTTTTAATGGAAAACAAAATATCAAAAATACAGCATTCGAAATATAAAAGAAACATTGTACAAAATATACCAAAAAGTATAAAAATTACAAAAAGGTGCGTCGTGCACATTCCTTCCCCCCAAAGTTAAGCACTCAGCTTGAGCAGCTTCCTCAAGGGCCTCTTCAGTGTGCCCGCTGCAGTCCTGACTTCCGCCACTCGGATCACCCCATCGCGGCCCGGGTAAGTCGCTGAGATGCGCCCTCTCGGCCAGGAGCCCCTCGGTAGGTTGCCGTCAGCCACCAGGACCAGATCGCCCACAGCCAACTCTGGAACGTCGCCTTGCCTGGGTCTGGGAATGAGATTCGGCAAGTACTCTTTAACCCAGCGCTGCCAGAAGTGGTCCGCCAGTCTGACCGCTTTGCGCCAACCGCTTCTCGACACCAGATCACGGTCCGTCAAGGTTGCTGGAACGGGACGCCCCGATGAAGCTGCAAGGAGGAAATGATTTGGGGTGAGCGCCTCTTCGCTGCCGGGCTCTACCGAAACGTGCGTCAGGGGGCGGGAG
This sequence comes from Eugnorisma glareosa, assembly GCA_947578425.1. Lineage (NCBI taxonomy): Eukaryota > Metazoa > Arthropoda > Insecta > Lepidoptera > Noctuidae > Eugnorisma > Eugnorisma glareosa. The sequence continues at coordinate 13,646,094 of OX387970.1, read as the reverse complement.
TTGATTAGCCCTTCTGCTTCTGCGAGTACGGTTCGGAGAACTTCTTCTGTCGGAGCACGTTCGGTGAGGGTCGCTCGGAGTGCTGTCTTCACACTTCTCACCAGTCGCTCCCATACTCCACCCATAAATGGAGCCGATGGAGGAATGAAGCGCCAACTAATTTTCTCCGTTGCAGCATATTCTATGGCTGCGTCCCCGTAGAGTGCACGGAGTTCTCTTCTTGCCCCGATGAATGCGGTGCCATTGTCAGACCAAATCTCAGAAGGCGTTCCTCTGCGAGCCACGAAGCGCCGAAGACTCATTACAGCAGAATCTGTCGACAAGCTTCCAACAACGTCCAAGTGGATGGCGCGGACGACTAGGCACGTGTACAAAGCGACCCATCTCTTCTCCCGTCTTCGGCCAATAGTCACTTGAACTGGTCCAAAGTAGTCTAGCCCAGTGAATGTAAAGGGGCGCTTGTGGTGAGCTAAACGTGCCTCCGGTAAATTCCCTGTAGGCGGCTGGAATTTCTCAGCTCGGCGAATGCGGCATAGCTGACAACGGAAGGCAACGGAGCGGACGACGTTTCTTAAGCCGAGCAAGTAGAAGCTCTGACGAAGCTCGTTGACCACGGTCTCTGTGTTGGCATGGGCGGCTCGGCGGTGGTGGTGGTCTACTAGTAGCTGGACGGCAGGGTGCTTCCCATCGAGGATGATGGGGTTTTTTGTGGCTTCAGGCACTCCCGAGGCTGCGGCGATACGGCTGGATAGGCGTATGAGGCCGTCTTCATCCACAATCAGTGACAGTCGGAACAGCCGACTGGTGCGAGGTATGGGCAAGGGAGGGAGACTGCTCAAACACATCATCTCAACAGGAAATGAGTCCAGCTGTGCCTGGAGTAAAATGTGCGTCTCGGCCAGGCGCATATCGGCAGCTGTCTCATGCGCTGAATGTGGAGAGCCAAAAGAGCTTGAAGGCTGAAAAGAAAAGGTTAGTATCCGCCCTTGCTCACGCACTAAATTATCTACCTGAAGCCCCCTACGTGATAATGAATGGAGTCTTATAAGAGTTATATATTTATGAGCTTTATAAGTTGCACGTACCAATCTCAGCCAAGAGCTAAACCGCTTGGGATCAGCTGAGACTGGCACATGCCTCTCTACGCTACCGATGAGGTAAACTGCTGTGGTATATGCCGGATTCCTACTCTCTTCATTTACGGTTGGGAAGGAACTAGGCTCACTAGGCCAGTCAGAAGAAAGCAAGAATTCTGGACCAGTGATCCAGCGAGACTCTAGGGATAACGTAGTGCGTTTTAACCGGGTTGCATCGTCAGCGACGTTCAACTCGCTAGGCACCCACCGCCAATCACTGGCACTCGTTAACTCCAGGATCTCGCCGACTCTATGCGAAACAAAAGGTTTGAATGAGCGGGCCTCGCTTCGTAACCAACTCAACACCGTCATTGAATCACACCAAAAAACTTGCCTGACGGGTCTCAAACGATGAGAATTGCAGATTGTTGAAGCGAGGCGCGCGGCGATCAACGCTCCCTGCAGCTCCAACCGCGGAATCGACACCGGCTTTAAAGGAGCTACACGGACCTTGCTGCAAACCAGTGCGAGCTTGACTCCTCCATCCTTAAGTACGAACCGCCAGTAAGCCACCGCAGCAAAGGCAGACTCGCTGGCGTCAGAAAAAACATGAAGCTCGCAATGATTCACTTCATAGTCGGCTAGGCAGTAGCAGCGTGGGATCTGCAATTCGGCAACCCCAAACAAATCCTGAAACCATAGCCTCCACGCTGCACTGTCCTGCTGTGAAAGTTCTTCATCCCACTCGAGACCCTTGCGCCACGCATTTTGAAACATGATGCGACCGGTCACTACTAGAGGCGCAATAATTCCGAGGGGGTCGAAAACTCGCATCACGTGGGCCAAAACCACCCGCTTGGTAAGCTTTTTTGGCAGCCCATCCTTTTTTAATCCAATATTGAAACCGACACAGTCTGTAGTGGGCTGCCAAATAAGGCCAAGCGTCCTCACAGGAGTGGCCAGGTGGCCCAGGTCCACGGGTGAAGTCACCGGCACCTCCAGCAATGTCTCCTTCGGTAACAACGTCAGAGCCGAGGCACTGTTGGAGGCCCAGCCACGCATTTCAAAACCCCCGTTTTTGTGGACAGTGTGAATATCAGCGGCCAGTTTTGCTGCTTCATCCACACTGTCAAGGCTGCAGATGCAATCGTCCATATAATGGTCGCAAATGATTGCACGTGCTGCGTCCGGGTATTGTGTCTGATGCTCGGCCGCATTTTTATTTTTAATGTAAATTGCCGTAAAGGGACTAGAAGCGGCACCGAACATCATCGACGACATCCGGTAAACGCGCAGCGGTTCGCGTGGATTATCGCGCCACAAAAACCTCTGCGCGTCGCGGTCTTCAACGCGAATTTTAATTTGCGGAAACATTTCCCGAATGTCCGCGGTCAACCCAATTTTGCCTTCTCTAAATCGAAAAAGAACGCCGAGTAGTGGCACAAGCAGGTCAGGGCCCGGTAACAACAACGAGTTTAGTGAGACGCCCTTGGATTTGGCAGCGGCATCGTGCACAACCCGCAGCTTATTAGGCTTGTTTGGGTTGACCACGCCGAAGTGAGGCAGGTACCAAATACGTGGCCCTGTGGGTGTCTCTGGACACAGCTCGGCGTAGCCCTTCCCAACCATATCGAGAACGTTGGCACGATACCGCTCCGCGTAGGCACCATCCCTACACAACTTCTTCTCCAAGCCTAAAAACCTAGATAAGGCGAGGTTGTAACTATTAGGTACCGATAAAACGTCAGACTTCCAGATCAGACCTACTTCAAAACGACCACTGGGCAGGCGGCGTGCTGTGCGCTCAATAATCTGATCAGCACGTTCGTCATCAGCATTGCGCGCCTCACGTTTCGAAATACCTATAGACTCGAGTTTGTACTGCTCCTTAATAAGCTGCTCTAATTCGGAACGGTCGCTGTGGGCTACAGTCGCGGATTCAAACAGTGTGGCGTGGCTAACAACATCAACCTGAGTAGTTGAACTACAACCGAAACCGAATAATACCCAACCAAGCGCAGTACGAATCGCGACAGGTTGTGACTTAGACCCCTTACGTGTGGCCCTAGATACGGTGAGATGCCAGTTGTCAATGCCAATGATGAGCATTGGCTGAATATTACCGTAACACAACTCATCTGCAAGATCCGCAAGATATGGGTATTTCGTGACGGCGTCCCTGTTGACAAACTGAGACGACACCCCTAGACTGCCAATAGATCTAGCCCTACGAATAAGGTGACTATCTTTCGCGTGACGACCCTTGATGTAGAAGTCGACGTAACGCACCAGTGCGTTCTTATTAAGGCCCCCTATGCAATCTACGTGAACGCGTCCTTCTGGCCCCTTAACACCTATCTTAGCAGCAACCTCCGCATCAATAAAAGTAGCGGTCGACCCGTCGTCCAATAAGGCATAAGTATCGACACTACCAGACGGACCAGACACAGTTACAGCAACAACTTTCAGTAACGGGCGAAGACTCAGCGATTGCGCCGGACTTTCAGCTGAAAAAGAAGTTGACGCGTGGGACAGGATTTCTTTCCCTTCAGCAAGAGAAACTATAGGTACGGAGCTCGACGCGCACGGGGCGGAGCTCAGCGTGGACGGCGCAGTATCGTCGTCCTCTTCTAAGCCTACGTGAGCTGCGGCTGCGCGCTCACTAGCACTGTGCAACAACCTATGATGGCGGAATTTACAATCGCCAATGTCACACAAACTTTTTGCTGAACACGAACTTAGCCTATGCCAACCTTCTTTGAGGCACCTGTGACAAATTCTTTTCTTTTTTATAAAATGCCACTTGTCATCTACTGACAAGGAAAGAAATTTTTCACATTGCGTCAATGAATGCTGTTGTTGACATAAAACACAATGAATTTTGCCTGAAACAGTCGTGGATGAACTATTTTTAGATTTTGACCGAGATTTCTCTCCATCAACGACTGCGTGCACCTTATCCCTGAATCGGGTATTGGCAGCGGAAGTCGAACTCGGTGCGCCAGCCGATTCAGGGAGGAGACCGAATCTAGACTGAAGCTCGACTATGTTGGCCAGGAAATCGGCGAACATGTCGAGCATGGGTAGACCACTGGCCGCGTGACTGCTGGCGTAGGCCACCCATTGTGCTCGTAACAGTGCGGGGACTTTAGAAATAACCGATTGAATCAGCTCTGGCGATGTTAGGTAGTGAGGCTGGTCGAGTAGCCGAATCGCTTCCACACAATTACGAACACGACTGGCAAAAATAGCAAGGTCTTTACCTTCACCGGAGACGCGCGGTAAAGTGCGCATTGCAGCTGCCTCCTGAGCCACTATAAGCTCGGGGCGGCCGAAGCGCGTATCAAGCGCGCGCAGCACGACATCAGGCTCACGCGCCGTTGCCAGCAGCATCATGACCGCTTCACGCGCGCATCCCTTCAATGCTTTGTTCAACCTAGCTAGATTTTCCACTGCAGAATGTGAGTCCATCGTATCTAGAAAGGCTCTTTTCAAAGAAAGCCATTCTAGATGCGATTTACCGTCGAAAAACGGCAATGGAAAATCCCTATCACCCCTACGGTGGCATGCGCCTTTATTAACATTATCTATGAGAATGCCTAACGACTTCACAAGGCGGTCTGAATCGCTGGAACAGAGATGCATGTTAGCATTTGTAGCTGTTGTGGCTAGGTCAGCCGGTTTTATAGGCGAAACCGGGGCTGGGGCTAGGCGAGAGGGGGCGACCGAGATAATTGAATGAAACTCGACGGGGTCAGCTAGGCCAACTGGATCAACTTTCAGAGCAGCTTGCGATTTTTGCAGCCAGTCATTGACCGAACGACTGCTTCTCGAACTACGATGACTGGCATCAGCATCTATAGCCGCCAATTCTGCTCGGAGTTCCAACTCCGCTGCCTCGCGCTCTCGCGCGGCGACCCTCTCTGCGGCGACCCTCTCTGCGGCGACCCTCTCTGCGGCGACCCTCTCTGCGGCGACCCTCTCTGCGGCGACCCTCTCTGCGGCGACCCTCTCTGCGGCCTCCTGCTCTAATTCAGCCATACGGCGAGCATGTAAAGCCTCTGCGGCTAACTTTCTAGCCACCATTGTAGCAGAAGAACGAGATGAAGTTCTACTTACTGGTCTCGACGGAGTCTGGATTGTAGTGACGGGCCTCGGCGGGGTCTGATTGCCGGAGACGGAAGGGGTCTGGACTGCGGCCGCCGCGTCGGCGGGTGAATGGCTGGGCCCTGGTTGCTCCAGCTCCTTCTCCACAGCGTTCCCTTCAGCCCCCATCTTGGCACCCGCACGAGTACGCACCATCACCAATATTTGCTAGACTGGCTGTAGAAGGACCACGATGTAGCGGACTGAGCCTAATCACCACACTGCTGGTTTACAAGACTTCCTATTTTAAAGGGGACTGTTATACGAAAGTAAACGCCGTGATGGTTGGTGGTAGACTGGTCTTTTTAATGGAAAACAAAATATCAAAAATACAGCATTCGAAATATAAAAGAAACATTGTACAAAATATACCAAAAAGTATAAAAATTACAAAAAGGTGCGTCGTGCACAGGTACCATTCCCAGAAATCGTCGCAGCTGCTCGACGGTTTCCGGCCGCGGGTAACCCATCATTGCCTCGAACTGGATGAACCATGATCCTGGTATTTCTCTCCAAAATTCGTCTGCTGCCGTAGCTGTCCCGGGGGGCCCGATTACCACTTGCGGGTTCATCTTGAAAAACGGTACACATGCGTTGCTTTACCTTACTTAAGCACGTTGCGTTTCACTTTGCACCACGCGGTCTTACGCGGTCACGCGGTCTATGCCTCTGCCTCGTAAGCTTATTGAGTCGCCTACTGGGTTGTCACAAAAAACGGAATCTTGAAATCGTCGGGGGTCACCAGTGTTGTGCGTGTTCTGTGTTCGGTGAGATAATTAAATAGTCGGACTCCAGAGAAGTAAAAGTCTTTTAATTAGGTTCCACAATACTTCGTTATAACTAACTACGTACTAGGTAAGCGGCGAGGCAGGGCGGTGGTACGCAGGCGACTGGCGAGCCGATCGCTCGCTCCCTCATATTTCGTCAAGAATGCAACTCAGCATATTGCCATTACTGAGCCGCTACAGAATAGATAATGATTAAAATAAAAATCTTACATTAAAAACATGTATTTAAAAAAAAAGTTTGAACTTTGACCCCCAATATCTCCGTAACTAGAAGGTTCCCAGGTATGGTCTAGAACAAAAAAATGATCGCAATGACGGGGAGGACAAGTGCTTAAGGGTCTTGTCACACCCTTTATAAGTAAAAACAAAACATAATAGGTACCATGGAATTATATGTCATTTGTTAGCATAAGGACAGATTCGCTTTACGCCATATTCGCGTTAGGTCAGATTCGCTTAAAGATAGAATATGTACATTGTACAGACCGCAACATAAAGTTCCTTTGTTCGCATAAGGACAGATTCGCTTTACACGAGATTATTACACCATAATATTTCAATTTCGCCGACTTCTGTGGCCGAACAGTCAAGCTGCTGGGCTCTAAACAGTCTAACTGCTACGCTGCTGGGCTCGAACCCACCATAATGTTTCAGAGTATAATCCAATGTTTCACAAGAAACATACCTGTCCCTTTTCAATTACCTACCACGTAAAATATCAAAAGAGGTTTCAAGTTGGGTGGCTAGTGCGTTCTTCACAAAATTTTCATAAGAGGCGGGCTAAAGCGTCGCTCCGGGCGACAGAGGACTCGCTTCAGATCACTTTGTAGTATTAAATGGGCCTTTATCGAAACAGTGGACTCACTGCGCACCGGACAAGGGTATGCACGGAGAATGTAACTGTGTGGTGGGCAATATAATTTGATTTAGAGTGAAGACGTATGCTTTTTTTAGTTTAGTCCAACTGGTTTGACCACGAGGAATTGTGTTTCCTCGTGGTCAAACTTCATTGACATTGTATTTCCAGTACGCTGTATGCATGCAGTTTTTATAGGTGCAGTCATAGATAGATAAAAATAAATTAATGATAAACGTCAAGTGTGGTGAAGTACGCAAAATGGCACCTTACACAGAGTACAATTATCAATTTTTAATGTCGTAGACGCATAAAACAGGTGTAGGTACTTGTCGGTGCCTACTTTTACCTTAAATAAGTCTCCCTACCTGAAAGACATGACTTGTCTGAATTTCAAATTATGTAGTATCAAAGTTATATTTTATTTATTTAATAGTAAAAGAGTCGTTCGTCATCAAAGAATATAATACTCTGCCTTCAAAACTTAAAATCTTAATAATCAAAATAGAAGACTTAAGCCGAAACGTAAACATTTACGTTCGACGTCTGAACAGCGTTCGAGTATCAGTAAAGACGTCACGTCGCCGTCTCCATGAATAAGTGTAGTGGAGCGTGAAAGACTTGACAGTATCATATCTGAAGGTTCAGTCCGAGGGCGGTCGGCGCCGAGAGGACGCACAATCAAACTTTATTGGACACTTTTCATTTACCAAGAATATTCGCAGCAATGTAGGTAAGGCACCTGTCTCAATGCCAGCGATTAGCGAGTAGAGCTAGCTACTAAAAACGAGTGTTTTTGTCTGAAAAATGTGTTTAAATGAGTTCTCTAAACTAGTTCAGTCACTCACAGTCAGCGATCAACCAATGTAATATGTATCTCTTAAATAGGGGCGAGACCTGCAGTCTTTAGTACGTATCTTGAGTGAGAATATCGTCGACTAACATAAGCCCACGGCTTCACCCGCGTGGAGTTCGGTAATTGTCCCATGGGATCGTACTACCAGGATAAAAAAGTATCCCGTGTGTTAATCCAGGTTTATAAACTGTGTGCCAAATTTCACAACATTCAGACATCCATACACAAACACAAACAAACAACACACTGACAAACTTTCGGATTTATAATATTAGTAGGAATTATACTCGCTTTCTTATCGGCAGTGAGACAAGTGCCTGAATAAATCAGTTGTATTCATGGAAAAAGATATTTGATTGATTCTGTAAACAGGAATTGTATTGATTTTTGTTAATTCGGTAGCTGTTATTGATAATAGTGAATGCGATTTAATTTATATGAGGATCGCTTCCAGATTGCAACCGTAGCCTATTGTTTTTAGTATTTATATATTTTTTCAGCTGACTAAACAGTCGCTTTTTGTTTCTACTACTTTCTCCTCTTTATAGGTTAACAGAAGTTCTTTACATCCAGCTATACGTGTTAACAATATAATTTTTGTCCGCCAACCAGTTTACTCGTATGTACTTCCAAACAAATATGTCACAAATGCAGACTCATAACTCCACTCTTGCATAAATGCATACAACATGTTCATACATTCATACCCGGAATACTACAAAGGAAAATGCAAGATTCCTTGAAATAGAATGACTGAAACGTGGACGATTCCCTCAAGCGGAGGCACTCGTAGGAGGACGATTTCCGAAATGTGTTTACAATGAGGGCCGGCCCGTGGACGCGACATATTTCATTATTGCTAAGAAATGCCTCGGACTACATAAAAATGGAACGACACAAAACGGTACAGGCGAGCACGGAGATCTTTAAAGGATTAATGTGCGTTGGAGTGAACCAAGTTGTGTAATGGTTAACAGTTATAATAAAAAAAATACATCTTCTGATGAGATCCACCAGAAGATGTATTTTTTTGACAAATCAATTTGACAAGTCACTTGAATGAATTTACTCGAGTAAAGTAGGTTCATGTTATTTTGTGAAGGTTAATTCAATTGTTTTCGCATTAATGTCAAAAATAAATAGAAATAAAATATTGTTTATAGGATGATAAAATTCATCAAATATAATAAACGTGTAAATTATACGGTTTATAGGTATTATACCTATTCGTACGTATAACACCTAGTGGCCTAGTGGTGGTGGTAGTTCTGGCCTAGTTTAGGAGGCAGATTTCGCATTCTAATATATCTTTACTGTGCAACTTTATTCACTGTGTTATGCGAGTTTTGTTTTTCCTTGTATACAAATCAATTAATATTATTATACCACTAATTCCTACGGTTACATGAAAACGTGCAACGAATAACACGTGATGTAGACAAACTATTACAAAACACTTGTGTGTGGGGGCGTACAGTTGCGTCTGGCGGGTGAACGTCCACCCTCCACTTCCGGTCACTATATAATAAAGTTATTCTCGTTCTTTCGATAAACTTCAGTTTGTCCGCCGATAAATTACCGGGTCACATTCGCGGAAGTTGTCCCGGGCCTCGCCAAATATTGGCTTAACTTGAAGAATGGGCCCAAAGCTTGTCCCGGGATTTCATACGAATTATGTTTTATTTGTGACTTCAAACAAACGAGATAAGGATAATGTTGCGTTTTGTGTGATTTGTAATTGTCAAACACAGCCTTGGCTTGTTTGTTTTTGGGAATGGGAATGTTATTCTGGAGTTTATTCAATTCAATCATATTGCGCAAATAATTCGTAACAGGATGGCAATCATTACCTAGAAAACCTTTACAACAATACCTAGCAGTAAGACAATACAGGTTGAGTAAAAAAAATATGTTGGCATTAATTTTACACTCAAAAATGAATGATATTTAAAAAAAAAAGATAATATTTGAATCGATCCTTCATTACTACATTGTTTTTTCGATTCAAAATAAAAGAAAATAACTCCTCACATACATAAAGCCTCTGGTAGCAAAACGTTGTTGTCCAAACAGTTCAAAGCTGTTTTCATTCTCAGTCCATCGTTTTTCTCTGCGGTGTGTTACGCTAAATTGGTCGGCGCGTGTAGGCCGCGTAGCGGTTTGGCGTAGATGCCGCTACGCCATCCACAGCGGTTACAAGGAGCTACGAAAATTAGTTTGTTGCTACGAAAATTTCGAATAATTGCTTTTACTTGCTTTATTTGTTTATTTATAAAATTTTTGGTGTGTTTGAGGTAACTTGTAAATGGGACAATACAGGTTGACAAAAAAAAAAAACGTTTTAAAATTAATTAACAAAAAAAAAAATATATTGGATCAAATCCCACTTGCCAAATACAAACGCACAAAGCGCACGTTGAATTCCTATTTAACTGTAAAATTCAGTTTTTTATAAAACTGGTAAAATTCTTGCGGAAGGTCTTCACTTTGGGCTGCGGGACTGTTCGAAAGAGATACCGTGGCCCCGGAACACAAAGGGCGATGAAGGAACATGGATGGGTTTTAGTCAGTAAAAGTCTGACACTCCCTCCTGCCCCGCCCAGAGCGGGAGGAGTTATTTGATGATTTCCCATCCAAAAGAAAAAAAAGGTCTTCACTTTTATTTGAAGAGATTCCATTTTATGATTATTTTCGTCGCTAAACGTTTGACTAAACCATACCTCCTCCACGGTTTCATAGTCACATTGTTTGTGGGAGATATCCCTGGATCTGATGGTGCGGCACTAATGCCGTATGAATGAAATTTACTGTCAATATCTGAGGCCCGCATGCGGCTTTGTGACGCAAACTGTCCTCTTTTATACCGCTACCCGCCATTATTTCTCTTTTTATTTTTCCCTTTGCATTTTTCACTGTATTTATTTATGAGTCGCCGGTCTTTTATTTTATGGATCCGGTTTCATTGGCTGTTTGGATTCTATATCTGTGAGCGAAATGAGCGTAGTTTCTGTTTTTTGTGCGTCTGGCTATGAAGCTCGTTTGAGGTTACGCGATTAAATTAATTAAACGTTTGAATTAATTAGCCAAATAACTAATTACCGTTGTTATAATTTCAATGCTTAATTTAGCATTCATGGAATATTTGTTATTGTGTATTTCAGTTAAGCATGATGAAAATAGGCTTACACAGCAAAATATTTCCGAAGACATTTATTTATATTTCTATAAACATAGCGGTTATCTACACGAACTTCACTTACCTCAACTGACTGTTAAATAATGATCACGAAACCCCACGTAGTAATAAGCACCCCTATAATTTGTCCGGGATTATCGTGAGACGGCGCGAGGTGAATCCCGGCGATTAGTCACAAGTATCGCGGGATTCAGGCGACGGGATCCCGGGCTTATCTTCCCGGTAAGAACGCACAGACGACGAATACTGATCGGCTGAGACCTCAATTAGGTATTCAGGTAAAGGTGTAGAATGATCCAGATTGTGTATTAATATCGACGCAAAGGGATTATGGGGAAAGATAACAGTAGAACTCGTTAAGAAAATGTGTGCGTGCTTCTAGACAATTTGTGTACCCAGTGCGATATATTTACCTGCATAAATATTTCATCATTTCTCTTTCCAGTGATATAAGCGTGAATCATCTTTATGTTGCATATATATGGAATGCAATAAAGACTTGAGTATGAATCGCAGTTGTGAATACAATCGTAACAACAACATCCGTTTATTTTCAGGCTACTTTGGCATAGATATACTGGAATATTTTTAAAGCAGTGCGCAAAAAAATTTTGGTGGTTCAGTATCAGTAATAGAACACATTTCCATTATTTGTTCAAAACTTTTTTATATTTTTTTATCCGACTTTAAACCAGCAAAATATGGACACCCCCTAATGAAAGAACCATTTTAGCAGCCACTCAAACGCTGCTTGATCACGGTCAGTACCTATGCTTTATTTTCTGAATTTTGATGGTCCTAAGCCCACGAAAGTATGAAGGAAAAATTGGAATTACTCTTCAAATAACTTCAGATCACGGCCAAATCTTAAAAAAGTCTAGTTGGAACCAGATAAAATCGGCGATCAGTACATTGTAACCCAGGTAAATGATGCCTGTGCATGATAAATAAACGAGCGTGGACCGCCGCGCCGCCCGCCCGCGAGTTGGTGGCCATAAAATTAATTTCAAAGTAAACATTTTTCGTTAACGATAACTTTATTTTTTTGTACTAAGATTTATCAAAATAAAAAATAGGTATTTAATAAAACTCATTTAAGTTTAATTTGTCAAAGTTTGCGCACTGAATAAAAATTGACCCTCTATACCTTACAGACTAATATGAAACATGATAAAATACAAATTATGTAAATAGTAACTTCAAACTATGTTAGTAACACTTCACTTGTTTACTATAACAACAACAACTACATCCATTTATTTTCAGGCTTCTTTGGCCCATAGATACATACTAACATACATATGACACTGTGCGTGACACTATGTCACTGTGCGTTCACGTGGCACTTGCTCGTGGAAGCGACGGAACACCACTCCCTGCGGCCAAAAGTCCTCCTCCAAGACGAGATGCAGATAACATGTTGGTAACGCATACGCAGTAACGTTTCCTCCTAACTTCGTTTTCTTACAGATATCTCCATTACGCTTAACACAGCCCCGTCTTGAAATACAAGTACAGTTATTATAAAAATTTACAGATAGGCAAAACTAAAATGTGTCATAACTTCATATATTTAAGAACAATCTTTCTTAATTTGTTTCTATATATATGCACCATTTAAAAGTACATAATTTATCATAACATAATATGATACCTTCCATAACCAAAAAATCCTTGCCGACAATTCGCCTTAATTCAACCCTAATTACAATATCAACAGTAAAATTTTCTCCAAGGAAATTCGAGGTGAGCGGAGTGCGACGTGGGTTGAGCAATTAATTCAGTCGGCGTCGAGCGCAGGTCGGTTGCGGTTCGATGCCCGCGCCGAGCGATGCGACCCCTGTCTTTACCGCGTGGCACCTCTGTATGCCCCAGCGAATCTTGTTGCTAATCTATGTCCTAACTTTGAAATTATATCAGTTTATGTTATTTGGAGCAGTAATGACTTCGTTTGGGTTAACAGTTACTGAAGAAACAAGCAATTTGAGAACAGAATAATGATGGGTTGGAGAAACTATTGTCGAACTACCGGCCCCTCTGAAAAAAACATGTTCGAAAACTATGTAGACATAATAACGCACAACACAAGGATTTCGCTTTAACAAAAAATATCAAGCACATGCAACCACTATAATGGGTGTAAAAAGACCCTTAACGAAACCGAAAGGAACTCGTTCTCCCCGTCAGCATTATTGCGATATTTTTTTAATTGTTCTGGGAACCTTCTAGTTACAGAGATTTTGGAGGTCAAATTTCCAACTATTTCACAATTCTTTTTTGAACAAAATTTTGAATATTGTATCCTTACTTTACATACCTTCATGACCCCTAGGTACTATACTACATTGAGTCCAACCGTAAATCTTGGTTTTATAACGCCAAAATAAAAAGTCGTTTCCCAACAATAATTTTTGGGTAGAGTTACTTAGTTTGATGTAGAGAATGCTTGGTTGCGGGCTTCGTGAAGTGTTCGTTTACACCCTGTATGTGACGAACCATAATATATACCGTACCGTATATAAAACCGTATACGCTATCCCTTTCCCACTTGTGTTGTAGGTATTTAGGAGTTGAGTTTATGTGGTACAAGTAGTAAAAAATATATTTAATTTTAATTCTCTGAAAGCAAAGAATCAACCAAAAATCCAACAACTAAACCTTACAAACGATCCGAATCCATACATCCAGGATGTCATATTGCGGCCTAAAAACAATTACCTAAACATCCAATAGCGGAAGGACAAAATATTCGCAAGCCAACCGCAGCCCCGCGGATATCGGTGGCACGTCCACAGGCGCGATAATTACGGGACACCTCAGACGCCGCAATTAATTCCTGTCCGCAACTCCTCCCGCGGCTCTCCTGCTGCGGTGTGCGCTGTCCCCGGCAGCACAGCCGGAATCCGACCGGATCCCGCGCGAGCACATCCCCACTGAACTATGTCTCTATTAGCTTATCGACTGTGTTGTAGGTATTGCGACATAGTGATACACGTATTGTGTGCCAAATTTTGTGAATTACGAGTAACCAGAGGTGTAAAACTGCAACCATTACATCAACAAGACCTTTCATTCAAATTAACGAAAACCCTCAGGATTTCCACGAACTCATACAAAACCGCACTCAAAGGATCGGCGACTCTTTCGAAAATTAATTGCCGAACCAATTATTACGGTAACGAACTACATGTGTGCCCAAAATATCAATTAGCCGCGTCCCGACGCCACGAACAAAAGATATAGCGTCCCTAATGAATTCGTAATCTCGTAATCTGTTCAATGAGAAATGGCGTATTCGAAATAGCGGCGGCTGCAAACAAATTAAACCTTCCCAAAAATGAATTTATCACGTAGGACGGGTTACCTAACTATTCATTTGTAGCGCTGTTTGAACAATGTGGCCGGGCGTGCTTGTGTCGCCTTTTATTGTGATCGACTCTTGTTTGACTCTATTTATCATCGATTTATTTGGCAGGTTTATGTGTTTGAAATTGAATTTACCTACATTTGAATTGCTAGAATTTATTGCCACAAAAAATATACCAGTAAAGTTTGATGTATAAACTTTTTCTCTGTTATGAACATTGCTTGTACAAGTATCCTTAAATATAAGCATCTGCAATCAAAACTTTCTACATGTACCTATACACAATAGAACAAATACGGTATGTATTACCTACCTACATTTAGAAATGATACTCGAAAATTAGACGCAACCCAAGATACCTCCACGTCGATTAGCACCAAATGTCGCCTGATGTTTGTCGTAGCGAAATGCAGAACATTTTAATTTAAGCGAGGTCCAGTAGGAGCGGCGACCTCCGGCAGATGGCGCCGTCCTATGATTAATATGCAGGATGGACACTGTCGAACCACGCCGAATCTAACTCCACGGTTGTTTTCCTTCGTTTTGATAACAATTTGTCCTGGCGTCCAGCCGGACCGGACGAGGGCGGTATTAGGGAAATGATCGCAGTTGGACTCGGCACTACGAACTGGGTTTGGGGGTTCAGAAACAACAAAATTGTTATTCGAATTAGTATTTTCTGTTTTGCAGGACTATAGAGCAGTAAGTGATGTTCTAAAAACATACCGGCTCATATTATTATTTTTAATTTTTCAGTATGACGCTTCTTATGCATAATACACGTGTATTGTCGTTTATGCATCAGGGGTTTAAAAAAATAATATTGTTACTGAATAGCATACACACATTCACATTGTCAGCAAAATATGCCTGTAATCATTTTTACCAGAACGGCTCAATAGCTATTACCAACATTTCTATCTCAGTTTCATATCTCAAAACAAACCAAGCGCAATTTAAAGAAATGAGTAAGTAAACAGAAAACACAAGACAATTTACTAACAAAGTAACAAATTGTAGCTATTTCTGCGTAACGATACTGTTCCGTCCACCCGGTTATCTGATGATGCATTATGGAATAAAATGTGAGTTAAGACTCAAGTTTGTACAATAAATAATTGTTTCCAGAGACGTAATTGCCGTAATTTCATGAATAATTACCGCCACAGAGCAATTAAATAAATTACAGAAGGAATAACGAGCTCCTTTGGGCTTTAGCTTTAGTTGGGGAGCAGGATGTTGCACTTTACGTTTTGTAACTCTTTAAATCGCTCGGCTAGTCATGATGGGATCTAATGCCATGTTTTGTATGACGAGGTAAATGTTAGAAAAATATCATGGGTTAAAAAATATAAACTGGTAAACACTGTTATATAAAACCACATATTACATTATATCGCGTGAGCTTTTATTTAAAAATAAGGTCCCAAACATTTTCAAGCATGATATTTATTCAGAGCTGGTTTAAAAGAAATGTTATTTGCGTTTCAAAATCAACAATATCAGCGGTTTGTTAACTTATATGTTTAAACGGCCGAAAAAACAACGTAACAATAAACAAACTAATGGTCCAACACGAGTATAAACTAAAAATCGCATCATGTTTACCGTGCGACAATATTTTGACGTAGCAATCTAAGCACGAACCGCAAATTGTAGCGCCAAACGCGGCCGCCCTGAAAATTTTAAAAAGAGAATCGCCGCTGTCATAGTCGCGATATGGCTCGCTTCCAAATACCGGGGAAACCAGGGGAGGGCTCGCGGGGGGCGGAGGCGTCCCCACATGGCCAGTTAGTTACGCCGTGAATTATAGGGGCCATTACGATTCATTAAGGCCAGTTAGGCTTAAACCGGTGTTTACCCACGCACACATACGCACCTGCACACATAAGCCTTCGTTCGCAACAGTTGGTATTGTTTTAAGTGTGTGTGAAAGGGACAGAGGACAGGAGAGGGTTGCAATTTGAAATTTTAAGCTACAGAAATGTGGGTGTAATTAGTGGCCAACGTAACGAGCTCAGGGTCTTGCCAAGTGAAGTGTGAATTTTTGATTTTGGTCAACCCGTTCTTTTGCCCCAGGGAAATAGTGTAATGTCTACAAACGTGGACAGATATTTTTTTAAATAAACGAATTATTTGTCACAAAATATTCAACCTGCAACGAATATCTCATCATCCTCTAACCCATTCTACTTGGGGTCAGCGCGTTTTCTTCTTCCATTCTCCCCTGTCAGACGTCACGGTATTATTCACTCCTTTCTTTTTTATATCATTCCTCACACATTCCGTCCATCTTTTCTTGGGCCTTTCTCTCCCTCTCCATCCATCAACATTCATATCCAGCACTTTTTAATGACTAAAATATTGTCTTTGAAAGTCTAATTCGCAGAAATCCTACAGCCTCCAAGTCCTTTAACCCGCTCTATTATTTTCGACTACCTATAATACTAGTTCAATATTTTATTCATGGCGGCTCCCTATCGCTTGAGTTCATATGTAAATAGCTCCATAACCAGCAGTCCATAGCTGGAGGCTTGCCAGTATTGACACTATCGGCTATCGGGCTCAAACGGCGATGCCTCCACTCTGGACGGAGGCAAACCGAGGTTAAACGATATTTTATGTAGCACTACAGACTATTGATAGTGTATTAATATCAATTTATTGGGAAATGGTAATATTTTAATATTTGCTGTACGTGCTTGTGAATTAAAGTGCGTAATTATGTGTACATTTTGATTTTCACCAATGTAGAAAGAGAGACTATCAATCAAATGACGTTGGATCCGTGTCTAGGTGTAACGGAGGGTATTTTAAGACTCTTACTGACTAAAACCCCACTATTCCTATAAATACCATGAGTCGGGGGCCCGGGAGATATAAAACAAAGTAGATACTCAGACTTGTATATCCAGGGCCAACCTAAACCACAATGAATGACTAACTAATCTACAAATAACTGTGCAACTAATTTACTAATCTAATTTATGCAAAAGTTCGAAATAAACACTAAAACTCGTATTTAGATCCACAAAAATTCTACAAAACACCGTGTAAGCAACTGTTATAACTCGATCATGGTAGAATCAAATCGAGCGTTTGACCTGATCCGACGGAAACCAAACATAGCCGTTCAAATTTGAACTTTACGCCGCAGGAATAGAGGAGATATGTTTGTAAAAAAATAGGCTTGCAACAGTACCATCTGCCAATTTGTATCTGCCTGCCCGTCGTTGGTAAATAACCGAGGCATCGTTTGCCGATGCTTTTGACAGCCAGAAGTATTGAGCAAACATCCACTATTTGTGTGTGAACTTTTTGTGCCGGCTCTTTTCATTTTTTCTCACTGTGCGTGGATGTATTGGGATTATTATTGATAATTAATGTTTAACGAGAATTCGTTTGGGTCATTATGTGATTGTTTGTACGTGATTATTGTTGGATTTTTTTGTGAAAGGAGGTTATTATGGATTGTGGGAAGCTGTGTAAATGTCGGTACAAAATTCAGAAATTGTAACTACACCAACTTCAAACCTACAATAAATGCGTTTTAAAAGTTAATCAGTCTAAACATGCAAAAATTAAGTCCCCTATTAAAATCCTAACAAACCCGCCCAAAATTGTCCGGAGCAATTTATTTTTAAACCCAGACACATTAACAAAAACGGGTGGACGAAAGAAGTGGAAAAAACGCACATAATCCGAGTTCAACTAAGCCCAGGGGCTATCTAATAACATTTATTACTGGGCTTCCGGTCCCCAGTGTCCACTTCCGGTGGCTGATAAACGGGCGCCATTTTTGCCGCCATATTTATTTATAGGTGTTGGTGGGCGATAATGTCGATGCTGGCAACACTATGTTTGGGCCCACGTTGGGCGCCAGTAACCGGAACGCTACAAACTATTGGTCAGCCATGATGTGATGGTCGTTAAATTAAGTGGGCGCTTTAAGTTATTGCTTGATGATGTCGTATAGCCTAGGGTAGTCGCTGTACGACAGCATGCATGAGCTAGTCTACAAGGTAACATTATACAGCCTGTAGTTATTGGAAATTATGACTCTAGAAAAAAAAGTCTTATCGTTATTCGATATTTGATAACCATTACGTTTGGGAAATTCGCCAGCTAATTTAAGATTATTTTTCCTCCTTAATTTCATAGGCACTTGAATCGTCTCATGTTGCAGCAAACAGGTTGAAATTGGGGTGGGTTGGAATTAAGAAGAGAATGATCTTTCTAATGGTCCACTGATAACCCAAAATCTAGTCTGTAATGAAATACCAATTAGATAACCAAACTGAATGTTCTATCCTCTTGATTTGTTCATAAAGAGACATAAGAAGATACTTAAACCGACACTTCGCATAAATATGCTCCAGCAACAATAATCTCCTTTCATAACATAACACACAGACTAATAACATCTTAATTCATAAGGGTAAAGCAGATAGTGCCGACGCCTATTAATCATATCGATGGGAAGACGCAAGTGTTGGCGCGATTTATTTGTTCGCAAGTTTGGTGCCGCGTGAGCACTGTGCGAGTAATGACGGGCATCACGATATGAATGATTGGGGCTGTGAGAATGTATGTGTTTGGGGGTTTCCTTGAGCCAAGAATGTATGCCAATTTTTTGGTGGTTGTTGTTGAATTATCCATTCAACAACAACCACCAAAAAATGGGGTTAACTGCATGTTACAAGTAGGTAAGATGGGATGGAGCCACAGACGGTAGCCCAAACTAAAAATTAAAGATAAAATGCACAATTTCTTCAGGTAGGTAAAAAATCTACGCCTAAGACCTCATAGTTAAACTTCTCGTTAGGCATCCTACATTGACACTTGCAACCAATCATTGAACTCACTGGATCTCAAGATTACAACGGTCACTGTGCATTCAGATGTGTTACATGAAAATGTTGAAACTTTGAACTAAATTCGTTTCGGCGTCCCAAACAAACGCACACGCGCCGTCACAAACTCTTGTTTACCTCATATTACAATTTAACGGCGTGTTTGTTTGAAGTGGACAGCGCAATCCGGGGTATAAATCGCGAGGATCCTTCCCGGGACGAGCTCGGAGTGCCCGGGGGACCGCGGCGTACATACATCATGGCTTCCACTTGACAAAACGCTACTCCGGGATGACAATCTGAAACTTAAGTACGAAGGAATGCTTTGATTCGGTTATTTGGTGTAGTGTCACCTTTGTGTGTGGTCTCATGTTAATCTCAGATTACAAATACCACTAGTGAGGTCCTACAAAGCCTCTTGAAGTAAGATGATTTTGGTCTTCTACCGTAAGTACGATGCTACATATTTACTCGGCTGGACACAAAGCACTAATATCAACTCATTTTAGTGGAAGTCGGTAAAAGTTCTGCTATGCTATTTTCCCGACCAAATTGTAAGATTCACAGCAATGACATAAAAAGCGATTTAACAACATAATTCCCCAAACATTCACCACAACAATTACCCACACCTTTAATTACGGCAGGTTACCTGAAGATTTACTGCGCGCAGCCAGGTGTACAGGTCTCGGAGGGCTATGCCATCCATCCCGCGGCCGCAGAGGCCGGGGCCATCCATCCTCCGCCCAACACTGGCCCTTGGCGGACATTAGCCGGCCCTTGTCTTTGCCGCTTTGATTTACGTGCCCGAAAAGAGATCAATCGCTTGATATGTTTTGGGTATTGATTTGTAGTGTCTTCTTATCTTAGGGTTGACAGTGTTGAGAGGTGTGGATAGTAAACACACAGTTGAACATAATATAGTCAGTTTCGTTAACAAAATTGAAATAGAAATCTACGCCATGTCGCGTCGTGGAAGTGTCGAAGTTTTGGTCGAACAAAATTTAAAATACTGTCGTGCCAGCAACATATAGAAAAAAAATTAAAGTGAAATTATCAAGTTTGTACTCGTTAAATGTTTCACATCGTCTGAGATATGTTTTGTCTATGTGTAGTTTCAGTTTTCTGTTACCTAACCAAAACAAAGTAATGACCACGAACGGGTAAACAAAACATCCATAATGAACCGAAATCTATTCATAAATAAATTAAAAATAGCTTCCTGTCTCCTGTCGACCAAAAGTTGTCTCGTGCAATTTATAAACGTCAGAGCGTTGACTGTAAAACCTCCTGATTCATAATTAATGATAATATCCGGCAGATGCGGATTTTTCCGTTCCGTTCCGTTCTGTTGAGAAAAAACACCGGTCGGCGGAAAATAATCGCGAAAAGCCTTAGTCATTTATAATGCTGGATGTGCTGTGAACTCAGTAACGTGGAAGCGGTTTATCGCCACGGGTGAAAATACTCACGTGTATGAAATATTATTTTAACGGGAAAATATTGTATTTAATCTGACTGACCTACTTGGTGTTTTAAATGGAAAAATGTATGTACCCTTTTACTATATTAATGTGCTTGTACAAATATCATTCTGCACTTCTGAAACTTTGAAAAGAGATGTACTTAGTCGTCTCTCACAAATAAATAAAATTGAAGTGTCATTTATTTTCAAAATAACTGCTTTTTTTCTGAATGCATATGAAATTATAATCGGTACTTATTACAAAAAACTTAATTTTCAATTTTTATCTGTCTCTCGGTCTGTTTTTATTAACATGGGTTATTTTTATTTTAGAAATATAGTTAGGGTTCTGAAATTAAATTATAACCCTCGAAATTGCTAACAAAACATGCGGACGCGGTTCGCGGACAACAGCTAATTAGTATTAAAAAGTTCTCTGCAGTATTTCATGTTTTGGTTATTCTAAAAACAATAGTAAAATTTAAACCGCTTCGTCCGAGTCATGTCCAATTCCGCATGACATCGGCTCCTGTGCCAAAACGGAAATACAACCTTTAAAAAAAAGAAGTGCTCACAACCGGAAGCGACGGGCAGGAAGACGGCGACGACAGCGCCGCGTCGCCTGCCGACCGAATTAAAAATTAAACGAGGATCCCTTTCCGGATACCGTGACGTTTGCTCTGCTTATTTTTTACTCTTTCAGGGTTATGACAAGCGGATGTTTGTTTAGATTTCGATATTTGAAAAAAGGTTTGTTCATGGCAAAGATAGGGACAGGAAAATCAATTCAGATAAATGCATGCACAAATGCACACACATTCTAAATGCGCAAGCACTTGGCTTAGAGAAGATTAAAAATCACTTTGCTTTTGATTATTTTTAAAGGGCCATTGACTTTTTCTTTTTCTTTTTTTGTGCGATGTAATAAAAAATGAGACATTTCCGCTTTT
The DNA here is from genome assembly GCA_947578425.1 of Eugnorisma glareosa. NCBI lineage: Eukaryota > Metazoa > Arthropoda > Insecta > Lepidoptera > Noctuidae > Eugnorisma > Eugnorisma glareosa. The sequence continues at coordinate 13,624,541 of OX387970.1, read as the reverse complement.
CAAATCTGCTCTGTATCTGTACCTAAATGATGAATGTAATTAATTTGATCTCTGAATTCTGTAAGGTGATATCTGCTTTTATATTGACATTCCAATTCCTCTTTTTTTTTAAGTTTAAGTTCTAATTATAATTATGTACTTATTTGCACGCCTGTAAGGGTAGGATATGGTTCTGAGCTTTATTATTGTATTCCATCCTTGTGTGAACCCATATTTAAGCAAAATAAATGATTTGATTGATTGATTAATTGTGTTTTCTCTTATTCATGAACAAGAGGTGTGCCTCTAGATCGTGAAGCAAGCCTAGCATGTGCGCTATCCAATCAAGTTTAAGGTTTTTTTGTCATAACTGGTAAAATATCGGTATACTATTAGTTTTTCCTTCATACTGACTTGCAAATCTTTTTTTTTAAGATTGCATCATGCACGTGATACATTCGTTAAAATTTTCTTTTAAAATTAATTCGTTCTACAGACAAAAGTTATTGAGTAAGGAATTCTTATTCCCGTACCATGTAAAATACTTGTATTCAGCTGCATCCGGTTAGACTGGAAGCTGACCGCAACATAGTTTGGAAAAAGGCTAGGCAGATGATGATGATTCATATTCCCATACTCATTCATGTCTCTAAAAGTGTCTTCAAGTCACTGTGAAGAATGTAGTCTATTATGGCTCGTAATAGCGAACGTACTCAAATTTCATCTTAATTATACCTACCTACCTATACATACACATACAGTGATAGCTTAGTGGTGTGACCGTCACGTACCTTTTTCGGATTCACGTGTTATTGTATGATTATTACTTGCTTCGGTGAAGGAAAATATCGTGAGGAAACCAGCATGTTTGACAGATATTCCTCGACTGCATCTAAAGCCAAATCAGAGGCCCATGAGCGGAATAAAAACTCTGACACCAGCTTAGGCACTACTCACACAAAAAAGATAACAGAACCTATATTTATGTCTAAATTGTTAATCAATTTTTAAAGCTCAAAGCTAATAATGAAATATTCTAAAGATTTGAACTTAGTGTGGCTTATATGAAACGATGTAAACTGGCTATGCATGTACAACTAACCGTTGAAGGTATATATTATGTACATGTTATATAATCAACGAAAATATCTCTCTCTGGAGGTCACATTTATTGATCGTGAGCCTCATTTACCTCCCTCCCACGCTATCTCTAATTTACTCCTACTAGTATATAGCCCAGTAAATGAGCCGGTTCACAAGTGTGTGTTCACCAAATACATGAACGATATCACACTGAAAACTTTCTAAATGTAATCCTATAGTGTGTAAGTGTGGATAGTCTGTGTCTGTGTAAATAGTCTGGGTATGTGTGCTTATATTAAGTGCCCGCACACAGTGATATCAGCCGGTATACGAAGCGCGCTCACAGCTTCATTTCTATTATACTGAAACTGAAGAAATGTCTCATTCTGCTCCTTTCTAGAGAGGATCTTTGTGGGCGTGCCGCGGCGTGGGCGGAGCTTAAGACGGACACTCCTTGAAATCCTCTTTTTTCGTAGCTGCGCCGTATCTAGGCGAGCAGCGACCACGTCACCAAGACCTCTGACACTTCATCTAATTTCGTTTTTCTTGGAGAGTTTTGGAACATAGTTTGGACGATGGTAGGTCTTGGTTGTCTGGTCATGTTTATGTAAGCGGAGAAACAAAGCTCGGAACAACTTTAGTCGTTATCGCGTTTATAAAGTTCTCGAGACATTCACTTTTATGGGGTGTTTTGCTTGAGATAAATTTTTATTTCTTTTGTCTAGATACTTTTTGTTTGCTGATGATAATAAAGGTTATGGAGATGTTTAAATATTCAATAGAATTTATACTAGCTGCTAGCTAATTTATCACATTACAGCCTACCAGTCGCGGTCCATCAGTAGTCTCAAGTTCAGTAGCGAACATTAACGTAAGTCGTAAGTAGGTAACTTACGAGATCAAGAATCGAATAAAATATTTTGCTGACGAACTAACCTTGAATTAGAGAAAATTTTCTTATTTTTTGACTTAATATATTTTAGGTTAATCGAAACGTTAGTGTCCCTTGGACCCCATGTCTCGCTATACGTGGTTAAAACACTGTCCATCTCATCATCAAACGACTGTCAGAAACGCAATATTGTTTATATTTCATAACATAACATAACATAACATCACGCTCTGTAATTCCCCAAGGGTTAGGCAGAGGTGTACTAAACAAGCACACCCACATTTCGCCAGTTATTTTTAAGTCTCATATAAAAGGGGGCGAACCTATTGCCACCAATCGTACACAAATCCAGACTCCAAAGCTGCTACTGAGTAATCCCTGATAGAAATTCCCAATAACACTTTGCCCGACCCGGGAATTGAACCCAATACCTCATGCTCAGCAGTCGCGCTTGAGACCACAAGACCAACGAAGCGTTAAAAATTTTCAGCGATTTTTGATGCAAGTAAGCCTTAAAGATTAACCCTCCTATTAATAAACACAGAATAAAGTTATTCCAAGTTTAAACCTTTGAAAATGTATGGTTATTCCTTTGTTATTCCTGGTGTAATTTTATTCCGTGTTTATTAATAAGAGGGTAAGAGTTTACTTAAAATACCTACAATCATATTCAGTGAAGAAAAACATCAGCCATCTCATATCGATGAATGATGATATCCTTTCACAAAAGTAGCGTCAAAAAGATTGATAGTGGAACGTTTATATGGCATGAAGCTTATCTCAGTGAAGGTCCGTAGAAATAATAGCTGCGATGAAGGAAAGCGGTAATGAGTGATGGATGGAAGCTCGCAGCTGATTTGTGGGTAGATAAAAATATGATGGAAGAACTATGAAACTCAATAATATCAAAAATACTTTGTGTTTTTGTATAAAGATGTAATTATGTTACACTTGATTAAGGTTTTGGTAGAGTACACACATACAAGGACATGCAGGAATGAGAGTTTTTAATGCGCTACGGCGTAGTGCATTGCGTAATTACTACGGCGTAGACACGGCTGCGCGTCTACGTTTGACGTAGCAAATATATGATGTGCTACGCCGCGTCGCATTTTCTCAGAAAATATTTGTCGAACTTTATTAAAAGATCGAATGCAGGTTCATATAATGTATATTTTTATAACCCAGCTCAATTTCAATAACAAGCGACATTTTATGCTTTAAACCGCTACATAATAACGCAAGATTACCTAAAATAATTTGGCTTAGCCTTAAGTACGGTAAAGTGGGCCACATGTGTACACGAGTGGAAAACAACGTGGACCCATTGGGAGCCAGTGGGCGTTATCTCCCGCCACTTCCTTTGGCGCTCAATTGTGCGAACAGGAAAATGTTTGAAGCTACCCTACTCGCCGTAAATGAAGACATCACTTGTGAACTGTTTCTAAATGTGTTGGATGATATCCCGACCCTAAGGATATAAATACTACATGTATTTAATCGTATACGGTTGCCTATATTCTATTGGTTGATAGTTTCTACTTTCCAGTAAAATAATGATTCTGTAAAATAAATAAGCCCTAGAACTAGTTACTGTAATATTTTATTACAAAAAAATGTAGATTTCATTATTTTTTTCGGATCAACAGCACACTGATTTGGTTAGTAGATCTCTTCATATACCGAGAGAAAACTTGAGATTTTCTAAGACCTGTAGCTGTTAAACATCTGAGTTTTACCAGGAAATAACTCTCCTACAACATCCATTAATGAACACCTAAATAACTTGCAGGTCACGTCATTACAAATGAACACATATCTCGTGTGAGCATTCAATTTAGCACTTACACCCCATTATACAAAATTATCGATGTCACCTACATAACATTGTGTGAACTCAACCCTACATGAGCTGTCTATGTGTGTGTGTGTGCGGTGTGTGTGCCACTGTGTGTGTAATTGTGTGCGTTATCTGAAAGATTCCACTTCATTTCCCTCGACCCGCGGATGACGTCACATGTTATTTACATGCCGTATATAATATGAAGTCTGTGAATATATATATCGCTATGAAGTTGGTTAGATTGAGGCTTGCTTGGCAAAAATGGTGAGTATCGTAATGCTCTGAATGAAAGAGGGAAGGGATGCCTGCACCCTACAGCGGGCTACATCAGGATAAAAAAAAAATAGTAATGATTGTCCAAAAAAAAATTGTTTATTTCAAGTAACAAGACTCATACACAAGGATATAAACAGGATAACAAGCACAGACAAAAACGAACACTCACAAAGTAACAATATGTCTGCTACAGCATTGCCGGATATAAGGACAATCCAGTCTGTTGGCGATCATCGCCAGAACTGAAATAGAAGAAGAGTTTCTGGTTCTTTTTTAAGACAGCCCTAACCTGAATCTTGAAATCTCTAACTAAAGGAAACTTTTTTTACATAGATAAATTGAAAAACAAAATCGGTCCCCAGACTTTGAAACACAAGTTAAATGTTAATCAATACAGTAAAAACGTTTCTAGGCGTCCATTGAAAAATTCTCAACATAAAAGTCTGTATCGAAGTGAACTTGGATAAAGAAGAACATTTTTTTTCCATGTGCGCATTAAAATTGTTTACAAGTGAAGTAAAAATTAATGCGTTGTAACCTTTTTAAGTTGGCACATTAGCATTTGAGCGCCGTCGGCTGTCGTTTAGGAAATGAGAGTCAGCTGTTTTATCTAAATGGGAGTATGGGGACGTAAAAATGACGTAAAACCCCCGTTTAACAATAAATAATGAAATAAAACGTTACGTTCCATATACAGTAACGTATAAATACGTATATTGCGTCATCAAATTGATTCGTTTGGGAAAGTTAGATTGGTAGATATTATTTTTTTGGCAAACAATCTTTGGTAGTTGTTAAAATTCTTTCAGGTAATTTTAACTTCAGAATAACTTGATAAACATTCAAATACTTAGTACCTCACTTACTATTCGTTTCTACTTCTTAATTCTATTCACAGGAACTATTCCACGTAAATTCTAAATTCTTCAAGCAACATTTTCACCACCATTCCCGCATTAAACACCTCACCAAAAACACAATCAGCACACCATAATTAACCACTAAACATAAATAAAACACAAATAAGGAAAAACAAGTGCATAAAAGAATAATACGGTACAATAGGCCCGCGGTACCAAAAGTACCAAAAATACCGCAACCTTCGCGGTAATGAAGCCGTATCTTTAATAGCCGCGATAAGGGCGCTAAATGTTTGCGCACACGCCAAATAATAAGCGGCTCGATCATTTGTGAGGGGAGACTGACGGGGAAAAAGAATTGGAGCCTTTGATGGTCCTCTTATCGATGGTCGAGATGCGAATGTGCGAATTGAATAAGGTTGCGTGTTTGCACGGATTTTTGATGCTTATGGTCGTGTATTGTGGTTGGTAGATGTTCTAATTGTTTTTTCTTTTTGTTAAGTAGTAATACATTAATACATTTATATATAAATAGGTTAGTAATGTGGGTGTACTATTAGGCACACCTCTGCCTGACCCTTCGGGGATTACATGTGTGATGATATAGATATGTTAGCTCATTACAAATAAGTTACAAACCAATCAATAAATTCATATTCATTTTATTGTAGGTCCAGGTTTACATTGGTTTGTCAAAAAAAGTAGTTGTGTAACGTTGGTGACATCAGTTTTATACAAAGAATATGTTCTAAAAGTGAATATGTTATACAAGGTTTTTACAAAGAGATCTCAGTTTACAAAAAAACAGTGTTTTTTTAAATTAATTTTAACTATATTTCGCCGTCTTCCTCCATGACAAAGTCCCTATCTTCCAACCACATAAAACTATCATCTAAACAGCAACATACGAAACGTTTTATAAACGTCTGTTTGCTATTCTGGTTTACCGCGCGGTCGACCAACATTTTAGCGCGTACCCGGCGGCATCGGCACAACCGCCTGATTGGCAGTTAACCCCCACAGATAAACGCAGATGGGCAACGTTCGACAGATATCGCCTATCGTTCGGCAAACTTCGCTCTTTACGGTTATTCCCCCATAAAGGGAACTTTAAGTAAAAACAACTTTACAGCCATCGTTTTACGATATCTTTTTATGTTGCGCGGTTATTTTTACCGCTATTATGGCTATTACTGATCATCATGAGTTTCGTAATTGTTTTATCGGACGTAGTTTAGTTTATTAACAATAAAATTGATAAACGGGCTCCAAGTCCATCTTAATAGAAAGCACCTAATATGGAAGCGGAGTCATGATAATCACGACTATCTAACGTTTAACTCCATTTGACGAAGAGATTCAACGAGAAAAGATTTCAAAATTGATCCTACATAGATTCACATAATTATATTGAACGTAATTGGCAAAATTACTGTTCAATTTTATAAATCGAGTCTTTTAATACAATTGTCTTGATGTGTTTGTTAATGTAGATTAAATAACAGTTATGACCTTCATTTCAAGAACACAAATATAGATAAAACGAAAACTAATTTGGAGCCTCCACCAACTGTTAGTCCAACGCCACTTACGGTGGTGGGTGCCATCAAAACTAAATTTGGGCAACGAGTCGCAATCCCACATCAAATAATGGGAGGAATGACGAACAGAACAAACTTCACACATCCCCATAGACGGCGGGACACACAGCCGACTTGCTTAGCCAACATGTTCAAGATGGTTACAAAACGGTTATGGTTGTGGCAGGTAAAACATAAAGTAAGTAGGGGGGCCTTACCCTGTTAAGCGTTCCTAATTCAGTAAATCAGTAGGTAAGCTATTTGTTTATCCAAAAGTCGTTGCAGCACATTTTGTTATAAAAAAAAAAACTTTATGATCGATTTTTTTAAATCGACATACCTACATAATAAGTGTATCTGAAAACTGACCTAAACACAACTATGAATGAATCTGCCGATCATGGTGCAGTTGATAATAGGTGTATCTGAAAACTGACCTAAAGACAACTATGAATGTGAATGAATCTGCCTATCATGGTGCAGATGGTAGTAGTGTATCTGAAAACTGACCTAAACACTACTAAGAATGTGAATGAATCTGCCTGTCATGGTGCAGTTGATAGTAAGTGTATCTGAAAACTTACCTTAACACAACTATGAATGTGAATGAATCTGCCTACCATGGTGCAGTTGATTAGTGATTTTACCAACGCTTGACATAGCTACTGTCTTACTGACATGTTCGGCGCCACGAAGAATCAAGCAGTATGTCAGTAGCGTAAATCGCCAGATGAATATTGTTTCAAACGGAATTAAGCACGCGCGTTAGGGATGGGGATCACTTATAATTGTTATTTTATTCATAGAAACAACAGTCCTCGGGGACGGTGGATAGGTGAACAAATATTTTAGCTCGTCGAGGACCTTTTAGCGAGCCGTGGATGACGCGGGTGAGTGATGTTGCGCTACAATTAGTGTCTTGTGTATGCAGTATATTTTACGGAGGTCGATATTAGTCATATATTACTAAACTATCAGGTTAAATTATAAGTCCGGAGATGTAAAATCTCAATCTACCGCTCTCGACTAAACACGTAACCGTATTGTCATTCTGATTGGTATTGGTGTTTAATTTACTTTCAACAGTATAAAGTTACCACACTGGTATTTTTGTAGGCCTTTTTATTTATAGATTTATTTTCATACTTTAGGCAAGGAGCAACTTACTTGCTTTATAAGTTACTAGCGACCCGCCCCGGCTTTGCACGGGTCAATGTTATACATATAAACCTTCCTCTTGAATCACTCTATCTATTAAAAAAAACCGCATCAAAATCCGTTGCGTAGTTTCAAAGATTTAAGCATACAAAGGGACATAGGGACAGAGAAAGCGACTTTGTTTTATACTATGTAGTGATGATACGTGGATAATATATCGTCGCAAATCTTGTTGAGGGTACCTATTTTAGAACCTACAGACAATGTTAAACCGCTTACTCAGGTAAAACGAAGTCGAATGACTCATTGTAACTCCAGCCCATCTGTACGAAAAAGATAAGCGGCAAGCTAACCCGTGTCTGTCTGTAGAGCGCAATCATCCCGCAAATCCCGTATCATTAAGTATCGCTAAGAAAGCGATCCCGCGGACTATTTCCATGTTAATAACATAGGGGAAACGGTGATTAATCAACCTGACGTTTAGCTACATCCCTGTGTTACTAACCTCAGTGGCATTCGCAATTTATGCATTGGTTTGCGAAAGGTCTACTGTCTACAGCAGATCTTGGGATTAATGCTGTTTCCATTAAAATGTTGATTGGACACTGAATTGGCTTAAAGGGTTGCGATTTCTGTGGTGGAGTCAATTGATCCAGGTTTCATTTACTGTAAGAACATTCTAGAAGGTCTCACACACGCGCGTATTTTTATTTAATTCCAATAATAAACGCACGATTATTTATAAACTAATTATCATTCGTTAAATTACGTGTTAACGGCATTCTAAAAATAACAGTTAGTTTTTACCTTTCGACTGCACGCTAACAATTAATTCCTTTCAGTAATATTATGCAGGTTACTACTAAAAAGCTTGTTGGCGTAACTATTTTATTGCGCCATATTTAAACAAAGCTTTACATTTTCCTAAAATAGCTTGCAGCTCGCCAGTAGTAAAATGAAATCCCCTTTGAACGCAATATTAAACAATCAAAATGTTCCAGGAATTTAAACACCCCGGTCGCTCATTTAAATTATAAAACCTGGAATACATATAAATGCAACATAACATAATGTGGATAATCCCGCGGAGGCAACTCGTGGCGACGGTCAAAAGCTGATATTTCTCCTTTTAATCCCTGTCAGATTATTTAAATTCCCACCTGCGGGTCCTACTCACCATTTGCCACCGCTTTTTATTTTAAACAAAAATAAAATATAAAAATATTCTCGTATTTGTTTTGGACGGATGGAATCCTTTAATTTTCGGCACGGTTGCGTGACGTTCCGTCCACCGCCGCTGTCCGCTTGCACTGTTTGGGTCGCTTTGAGAAAAAATGTTTTCATATTCCATGCTTATACCCACCGTGAAATGTTTACCACATTTTAATATTTTATTTTATTGTCAAAACAATGTTTGCGGAACATTTGTTTGGAACAGCTCGGTCCGTTCATTCAGTTGAAGCATAAAGGGAAATGGCATTTCATTTTCCGAATTAAAATCCTCTCTGTGGACAATAGTGTAATATATTAGCGTCATAACAATCGTACAAAGCTTAATTTTTTGTCGAGATTGCTCCAGAGGCGACTGAACTCGTTTAACAAAAGAAAAACTAGGAGTTAGTTGTCCAAAGCTTTGCCAACTCTGCTGGATGTTCTACAATGGACACACAATTAATAGGGCGAGCGATAGATCCCTTTGCGCTTCATATTGGTACGGATTGTTAAAGATTTCAAACTCGTACCTGATTAAAGTTTCATAAAGAAATTAATTAATTTAAGTTCCAAACTGTAATTTTAAAATAAGTTGAACTTTACTTGTTTGGTATATTAAATATTTGGTAGTTAGTACTACACACAAAAATAATACACATCCCAAAACATTGAAAAAACAGTTAATCATGTATATTTGCCTTATCGCGTTGATTGTAGCAGCTCCACTAAGTGCAGGACTGAGCCTCGAACCGTTCCGAGGCTGGAATGTAGCAATTGTTGCCGCTGGCTTTATCCGCCACTGTCGCTTTCCATTTTATTTGCTTTACTATACTTTAAATTCTTTCCCTCACTCGCCATGCTTTATGCGAATGTGCGCGCACGCTCACCGCTCACCGCTCGCGCTCTGCCGCGAGAGTCGCCTAATGAAAACTTTTTGAATTAACGTACCAGTAACATTCGATGCGAGTTTTTTCCTACTCTGCTTTGTATTGAAAATAACTCGTTTAAAGTTGAATTTTAAATTCATTCCTCGTACTGAGTGTGTTTTTGTTTTGTTACATATTGCAACTCGTTAAAGAGATAGAATGAAACAATATGTGGAGTGAATTCTAGCTATACTAGAACCAATACTTTTTTTATATTATGTAGGAATATCGAACGTATAGCCATTGTGTATTTGAGCTATAAAACTTTAAATTTATATTTAATCTCTAAAAGGCTATCACGTATTAAATATTGCGTAAAATAAATTAAATTCGCATAAAAACGTCCAACCGCAGCCAATCCATCGATCCTTACACAGAAACGAGCGCGGATTGTGGCCGACACACCTCCATTGAACGCGCCGCTCAAAAGCGAGACCGCAACAAGGCAACCGATAAATCACACGCCAACTTCAAATAGAAATGTCATATTATTTCCACAAAAGATTTAACTCCAAAATAAATTATATTTTCCCCCTTTTTCGTGGCATTGTTCACCGACGTGTGGAAGCCGCACTGTGCTCGGCGATATTTAAAAAACCATTAACTGCACGCTTTTGTATAGAAAACAGTACAACGATATGCTCAGATGTTATGTTGTTTGAATAGCTAATTGTATTAGCATAATGTAACTACGTGTACAAAGAATGATTGACACGTTTAATATATTTATTTTCTCATTACTTCTGTTACAATTTAGGGGTTAACGTGTGAAATTGATTTGCCATTACATGACAGCACATTGCAATGGAAGAACTAATTCACAACGCAAGGGTCAGTGCGGAGGCATCCGCACTGACCTACAAATGACTGAATATTTGACGTAGAATCCGGGATCTGAACCACATACATTGCGTTGAGGATTCTGTGGAGCTGAAGGGCAATTTCGTTCAAATTCAAGAACAAACAAAGACACGTGTCTGTGTGTATGCGTGGTATAAGGTATTCTACTTACTGAAGTAGTGTCTATTTGAATTTAATTTTATTATTAGCCCTGTACCTTAACAACAGTTAAGTATCAAAAAGTCCCTTTTAACTATTTATTTTTATTTATTCTAGTAGCTTTAATTAAATTATTTATAACTAGGTGTTGCCCGTGGCTTCGCTAGCGTTTTGGTCTTAAATTATCCAAAGGGCACGTTGTAAATATGGCACCTCGGGGATAATGTAGCTTCCTGTTTGTGAAAGAATTTTCAAAATCGGATCAGTATATCCAGAGATTACCCCCTACAACATCACAAACTTTACCTCTTTATGATATTAAATATAGATAATAAATAAAGAAACTAAAAAATGTAGATTAACCAAACCATCATTATCATAAATTCAAAATCGCTCACCTCAAACTCCTGTAGCTAAACCTGGCATCGTTCATTACGGCAGCTTATCACATGTTGACGCGGTATTTTCCGGAGGCACGTACTTAACACAAAGCTGGGAACTTCGCCATAAATCCATTCTATTCTGATTTACAGCCGGCCGACTAAATGTTTGATTTGTGCTCGTAAATCGAGATGAGCGCTGTCAAACGCACAGCTGATACTTTTTTTTGTTTTCAGGGATACAGGAATTATGCCTTGGGGTAAAAGTGTACGTGATGTACAGGTTTTTTTTTTAACTTTTAATCAAAGCCAAACATAATAGGGTGTTGTACTCTTATAAATAGCGTTTTACATTTAATTAAAATTATTATTTGATGAAACAAAAGAGTTTTCTAAAGACATTTTTGGACTCGAGTTTAACAAAAGTTTTAAAAGTGACATAAAATGACTGTTTCACTGATTTGCTTGTTTCGAGAATAATGTCAGTAAGATATTAAACATCTTTGAACATGATAGTACTCCCGAATAATGTAATTCACAACTACAAGTTAATTAGCAGCTTAATTCAGCACAATACATGATGAAACTTGCTCGACGAAGGGATGGGGGGGCTATTCAAAACTACTAATGTGTAAGTGCGATAACACGGAACTTGAATGTGGAGTGACGAAGGTGGTGGACGTGGTTGATAAATATAACGTTTGACAGTTAATTTAATAAATATTAGTTAAGGGCCCAAAAAAAGTTTTTAGCCCGAATGACATTGACAGAAGGACGACGTTGGAAAATTGTATTGAAAAAACAAAATGGCATCGATAGTTCCGACTAGTCATAGTCGAAACTAATGATCGCGCCAATAGAAGCATGCAGTAGTCTAAATATGGCAACTTATTATAGTTTTATATAATTTTGTTTTCTCTTTGGCTTGAAGAAGGCTTGAAGTTATTATTTTCTTAATACCTTCGCAACAAATCGAGTACCTATCTCATTGACTTTACAAACTAACCTAGCATATTTGCATGTTCATGGAAACGAATTCCGGAAAAACCCTATCTAGAAAATCAGCCAATTACAGTCAGGCAAAGCTTCCCCAACTTAGTAAATATTAGTGCAACGGTATAATTTTCGCGGTACAGTTGAAATAAATCCGGCAAATGGCTCCCCGCGACCGTGTCGCACCGCCATGTCGTTAATTCGCCGATTTAAATCGGAAACACGCGATAAATTCACCGTTTAGCCCTTTTGAATTCAAATTTCGAACGCCAATTGTAGTACTGTTTGTAGTTTGACTAGCAACTTTGTGGCTTGGAAACCAACGCTTCGGGTAACGCTCAATGAAAGCGGCGGTAAATATATTTACGTGGAAAACGGTGTCTGTGAAATAAATTGTGGAACTGAATTCGTGGAAACCACCTAACAATTAAGTAGGAAAGTTTTGTAGCAGTTTTCTTCACAGAAGGTGATTGCCACTATTCACTAAGGTTGCATCAAAGGAAAGGGGTATGGAAGTATTCCAGAAAGATTACCTGTTAGGCCCTGGTACAATAGATTGAAGGAAGCCAGCCGAGACTTTATCACTACGATAAATAGATTGCGCTTTGGTCACAATACTGCTCCGTCACACCTTTCTAGACTTGGCATTATTACAAGCAATACATGCCCACATTCGGAATCCCAAGAAGGAACCATGGAACATCTTATTTTTGACCGTCAAAACTTCTTGCTTGACAGATTAGTGTTGGCTAGTGAACTTAGTGATGTGAACATTAAGTGCGATTCTTTATCCCGCCCGCCGCAACTTGAAGAGTTATTAAAAGACAAAAATACTTACTAACTGATATATAAATACTTTAAAAATACAATTAAAACAATTTAAAAATGAAGTGATAGTGCAGTGTTGAATAATAAAATAAGATTTGACCTAAAGGTCCAGTTACCAGGTCATAAAATTTAAAAAAAAAAACGCCAATGTTTTCATCTGTCATTACATGACGTAACTGTTGGAAACTTTTAAGTATGACATGTGGCCATGGTTATGAGTAAAGGAAGGGCAATGAAACGATGGATGGACTGTGTGAAGGATGATATGGCAAGAAAGGTTTTAAAATATAGGAGGTGTCTGATGAGATGACGAGTAATAGAGAAATATGGAAGAAGAAGACATGCTGCGCAGACTCCAAGTTAATTGGGATAAGGATAAGAGAATGGTACAAGTAACAGTTCATCTCATAAAGATAACTGATAACTATTTACAATTCATCAAAATGTATTAACCCTCAGCTCAATTCGACTTAAGTACAGTTCAGTCATTTAACTATTAATAACTGAAGCTCCTTGAGTTCAAACTATTTTCTATTATTCACACCCAACTTTGTCACGCATCACTTTACCAACTGAACTTCATTTCGCCACTCTCGAACCAGAGACAACAATATACGTCTAATATTATATTGATAGGTTTGATTTCGCCCCTCTAGGCCGCTTTTTGTTCGTTATTTATGGCGCGCGCGATACAGATAGAGCCGGCGGCGATATCATGAAATATTAAACGCATTACAAGTGGCATATAGGCAGGAAGATGAGGTAAGAAAAAACGTTGGCTTTCATTCCACTGTGTTAGGATTATGTGGATTTTTGTAGTGATTTGTTAGAGGAAAAAAACATTTCATCTTTAAAATTTCGGAAAAAGTTTTGTGAAAACGAATTTTCTATTCTAGTCTAGGTCTTCTTCATCGAGATGCTGGCACGACAGTCTTTTATATTTTGTTGACCCATCACTTCCCCAATTCCACAGCAAAGGTAAGTAGCCTGCATGGGAACGTTGATATGCAAACATTTCAATAAATTTACTCATAATATACACACACATAATTACATAATACTCATAAACACAAAATTCCAAAGTAAAAAATTAAAAAAAAAATGGAATAAAAAACATCACTACAATATACTCGTAGTATAAAACAAAGCGGCTTCCTGCTGTCTGCCCCTATGTATGCTTAAGATCTTTAAAACTACGCAACGGATTGTGATCCGTTTTTTTAATAGATAGAATGATTCAAGAGGAAGGTTTACTCTGACACTAGGTTAGGCACTAACCACCCGATAAAGAAAGAAGATATGTATAACATTGCACCCGTGCGAAACCGGGGCGGATCGCTAGTTCATTATAATTCTAACAACGTATTGACTATTTTGAACACGTCAACATACTAAATGAATACTCCATCACTATCGACCATAAAAATAGAAACACTTGATATAAAGCCAGAGCCACATTATTCCTTCCCCATAAAGTTTGGCAGCAAAGTTCGCCGCCACAGTATCACGTTTACGAATCACACACAAGTTTATTCGCTCATTTTTATCGCAACAGAGGCGCGTTAGAGAAAATGAATTATACGATTTATCATAAATAACTTATTCAGACTCCATTTGGAAAACTATTGTTGATGCTACCCTGTTTAGTGTACAAAGGATATTAGATTTCTTACTTATCGATCGTATCTTAAGACTGACTTATGGGTGCTTAGTTACTTATTTTAAAATAATTTTCATTACGTTGCCTCGGGAATTTCTCCTGTATCGTGGGTGCGTTTACAAGACTCCCATACACAAACAGCCAGACCCGGAACAACGATCTGTAGTATGTGAGTGTTCTATACGCCTCTGCTCTACCCTTCGGGGATTAAAAGCGTATTGATATTTCAGTACTATTTCGCTGCCAGCAAAAAACTCAATCACACCACCAGAAACAGAATCCGTAGAAAATGTGTATTTATACATATCTACTCATCACCTCCCTTCGATCACATCCTGTCTGCGAACTATCTTGGCTATTTTTATGATCACTTGCAGCCAAAGTATCACTCAGTTTGTTTACAAAATTTCATCAAACAACCCTTAATAAAACCCGAAAGAGTTATTGAAGCGGGTACGTAATAAAGTATCGACAGGTCCCTCGCAATATTTCTAATATCATTGTAATCTACATATTATGCCAATAAGTGGGTTTTCCTCAGCCAATATTGCGCCCGGGAGTGGAGTAGCCGACCCTCGCGGTAAGTTTTTACCTTTTATTGTTTTATTTATAACTTTGTGATTGATGACGGCTGAGAAGTTGGCTTCATAAATATTGAGAGAATTCACGCTGCGAAATAGTTTGCGGGAATCTTTTGCCGGCTCGTAGTTTTGGAGTCGGATTTGGATATGCTTTGTGTATTGTGGCATTAAAGTTGCATTAGTCTTAGTGGAAGAGCTGAAACTTAAGTTCTTGGAAGTGTTTGTGGAAATATTTGACTTTTTATTTACGAAAAACATTATCTACAAAAGTGAGTTACTGGCCAATGTGAACTCCAAAAACACGAGTGTACAAAGACCTGTACTAGATGACCACAATTAATATACCGCTGTCAGGGTCGATCGGTAGGAAATGTGCCGCAGACGGTGTCCGTGCTCCAGTCGATTCAATTTACATAAGCGTTTGTCGTTAAAGTGTTGTTTAACTGCGAGCGGTATCACACAGATTTTTTATTGTAGATAACTTTTAAATGTCGGCTGATTTTGCTTCTTTGTTTGCTTTGGTTTACAATCTTTTCTGAAATGGATAGAAAAACTGGCCAACTATGACTCGTACTCGTACTCGAAGGGTTCCGTACCATCATCTAAAAAAAAACACGTTTGTTGCATGGGAAAAAATATTTATTTTATTCTGTTTTTAGTATTTTTTGTTATACTCGTAGGTGCCCCTACGAGTCAGAAATATATCATCTGTGAATATTTCAACTGTCTAGCTATCACGGTTCATAAGATACAGCCTAGTGACAGACAGCCAGACAGATGGACAGTGGAGTCTTAGTAATAGGGTCCCATTTTTACCCCATGGGTGTGGAAACCTAAAAACTGTAGAATTCATAGTTCACAGAAGATTTTTTAAATTTAAAGGTAAAAAAACTGTAGGCATTTTCATTCAACCTTTACCCTTTACTACGTTTTCTGTAAAATACTATATTTCTATAAGTTTTTACAGAAAAAGCAATAACAGAATTCGAGAGCCCAATTTTTCACAGAAATCACAGATAATATTTTCCAGACAAATACAAATGGAAGGACAGTGCACAACGTTTGTTTTCTTTTCAAAATTCAGCCGAGCACAATAACTGCGGGCAACGGACGGATGCGGCCTTCCAAATGGTTCCGCGATTAGACCGCACGCTGTATCTGCGTTTAGGTTCCATATGCTCGTTCGGAAATCATTGGAAATTGACGTGACCGCAGCTACGTTGACTTTAGTGATTTTAAATGTCAGTCATACCTGTACGGACATACTGCGGTCGTGGTTACGGACACTAAGCTTTGGCAGATATTGTACTGATATATTTGTGAGTCTCCGCAGACCTTCACTAGTTTTCTGTAGGTACCAGATTGATCAAGCCTTTAATGAGTTTTAAGTTATTTACTATTGAAACTTCTACACTTTCAGCGCTGTCATTGTCTTCATACATAGATAGCGCAAATAGTGTTCCAGCAGTTTTCCTTAATTATAAGCAAAGACTGATTTCCCACTCTGACCCACATTCTCTCATTTATCATGAAACGTTCAGGTTGTTTATTTGAGGAAGGAAACTTCATCGTTTGTTCATCCATTGATGAGCTCATAATTTACAATAGGTAGACCAAAGCTGTCACCAAAAATGCTAAAACTCAATTCGATAGATAAGCATGGTAGAGTAAACGACTCCAATGTATCGACATCAAGCTATCTTATTCAGTTCCTAAAGTAACATAAAAATGTAGCACCCACTTGTATTGAAGCAGGCCATCACCATAAAGGTGGCATGACAATAGCGTTTGAGAACACGCCAGGGTGGCGGCGTATCTCTGGAATAGCCTCCATAAAGTGGCATTCACAAAGAGACGTCCGCGCGGCCCGGCGGCCGATATCACAATGCGGCAAACGACGCCGGCGCTTCCTGTTCCGGCCGCGGCGCCACAGTCGCACAGATTTATGCCCGTCGCTTCCTCCAGCCATATGCGTGGTGGTACCGACTACCCTCGCGCTCATTTACACAAAACTCGAGTTTTTCAAGCACCTGTGTTACACGAATGACGTAGCGGATGTCGACTTTTTGCTGTTTAGCGGTCGCGTGAATGCTTTAGCTCTCACTTTAATGTCCTCTTTTCAAACATTTTAGACATTAATTTAGGTACAACTGAAATTTATGTATTTTTCTTTAAAATAAGACTGAAAACGACGTGCTGTTGGGCACGTCACGCAAAGTTGGTAAATCTTTCTTACCGAAATCTTTTCGTTAGTTAAAGTCTTCACTATAATCACAGGACAAACTACATAATCATGTGTGTTACATTTTATATAACACACATGAATAAGCAGTCTAATAACTCCTTAAAAATGTACGAAAAATACAGTACCTACGTCCTAATTAAAATTGAATGTTGTTAAAAAGGCTGCCACGCCACGTCTCCTGCGAGTTAACGAAGTTAATTTAACGCGTTTACGTTAATAAAATATTCGTGGACTGGGCGAAAAGGCGCACGGAAAGTTAACCGGTAAACTGGTGTAAGGGTTAAACCGCTATGATGTACGAGCTTAGATTATGAAGTGGTTAACGAATTTTGAAGGCGAAATCTGAGGGACGTATATAGAAATATGTGGGTGTTGAGTTTTATTACATTACTGGGACGTAAGCTCGTCGTTATTGGTGAGTTGTCTAATTCAGGTTGTTGTAAATAAATAGTTAAAGGTTACAGGGCGTCAAAAAATTCGTCCACATCGCTGTCAACAGGAAAAGTGCCCAGAAGGCTGGCAGCATTGCCACGTTGTATGACAATGCTGATTCTTTGGACAAAAAGTAAAATGTAAATAAAATAAATTGATTTAAAGACATCAATTTTTTTTGGAACAGATAAATTTATACCGATGACGAATCGGGAACATTAATATTAAATAAAAAATCATTTGTTTTCATAAGTTGACGAATCGGGACATCTTGTATGGAAAAAAAATTGGTGACCAATCGGAACAGTGACGAGTTGGGAACATCTCTAAATTATAAATTATCACGTCCACTACGAAATAGAATCCTTTGTTTTCCTAAGATGACGAATCGGGACATCTTGTATGGAAAAAAAATTGGTGACTAATCGGAACAGTGACGAATCGGGAATATCTCTAAATTATAAATTATCACGTCCACTACGAAATAGAAATTGGCGTAGCGATCTCTCCGGGCAGGCTCATCAACTTGTTATGGTAGAATTCTGTCCATTATATAATCGGTAGCTGTGACGAAAAATGTTATGATAGAAAAGGTTATATTCTGGTCTGTTTTTTTTTAATAGCCTGTACTGTCCCACTGCAGGGCAAAGTCCTCCCCTAATTTGAGGAGGCAAAAGAGCACGTGGAAGGAATTGGTCTGAATAAAGCAGTGAAGGTAGTGAATGTTATTCATGGTGATGAGTGCAAATACCCCTTGAGAGGTTTTGCGTTTATTCTGTTATTAAACGTTGTATACTATCTGTAACCATACCTATGTTTAACAAAATAAATGATTAATTGATTAATTGATAAACATAAAGAAAAATAAGTGTACTTACAAGTAGCTCTAATTAGCTACCTATCGCACCCTATTCATCTCATTAAAAATGTATAATCACTTCTAACAACTAAACTTAACACTTTCTTCACTCGTCTCGTTACATATTAATAATACGAGATAATTACTCGGTGAGCACACGTCGGGTGTGAGAAAAGGACGAAGGAGCAAAAAGGGGGTAGTTCGTACATTATGAAGCGGCGGCCGCGAACTCGCTGCGTCTCGGAATATCTTAGCAGTTGTACTGATAGCACGTCAGTTTAGTCGCGTGCGGTCTCGCTGTGACGAATTTGGGAATGTTCGTTTGCTTTGTTTGCTTTAATATCTTAGTAAGACACAGTTATTTACAAACTAACTAGATAAGGTAAACTGGGACCTGATTTGATCTACCAAAAATTGGTAGAATATGCATCGGATGAGTTGGGAATGAGACGAGTTAGGAAACTGAACAGCTGCCAAGGTAACGTATTAGTGAATGTGACTTAATAAGGATGGCGACGAAATAGCCAATCTGACGAGTGGTCAACACATCCGATCAAATCAGGTCCCAGTTGGGCGCCAACATTCAAAACGGGAAATACAAAGTTAAAAGGCATGTGTGAAAAACCCCTTTAGCAAAAATGTTATGATGTTAAGAAAACCGTCTTCTATGACGAAGTGTTATTAACATAGTTGTATTAACGTAGTTGTGGTTCTATTTACTAAAATAATTTGTATGTTATTTATCATAATTATGTATGTTACTTATATTAGTCTGTAATGTAAGGTATATTTCTATGGGCCAAACTAGCCTGAAAATAAATGGATGTTGTTGTTGTTGTTGTTGTAATGACAAAATTAAATCCTGAATCAAATCTAATGAAGTTTCCTCAACTCTGGTTATGAAGAACATGAATTAATTTTTAAACAGACAAAAATCGTCATTCTAAACCCGCACACTTCACAGTTCGGAAGCAAAGTTTCATATAAATTTTGTACAACAAACCTTAGCTGACGTTAACTTCGTATCTTTGTCTGATCCTCACGTGGAGGCAGGTGGGCTAGGTGGGAAGTTCGGTGGAGCAGCGGGAGGGGGGGAAACTAGTGAAATTCCAACTAGCTTTGTGAATCAATCAGGAATTAATTGCGACCCCTTCGAGTCTAGTGGAGTTGATTCCTACTTGTGAACTCAATACTGCATATCGTATTACTTTTCAGTTGCGATAGGGTTAAAATCTTTATTGGCTATATGACTAATGGTGAAGCAAAACTGATGCAAGATGATCGAATACATAAATAAGGTCTTCTAGTGATTTAAATAGACTCCACTCATGAACTTGGTTTGCCCGTTTAATAAATAATGAAAACCATAATCTACGAGTATACGTACATACAAATAAAAATTAAAGTGTGTTGTTTGTAATTTCCAATAACAACTATTTACTAAATTCATATGAAAGTATAATATAGCTCGTGGCAAAATAATAACAGCCGCTCGGGTCGATCTTCAGGTTAAGCCGCGCTTGCCTAGGTTGGTCTGTGGATGGGTGACCGCCCATTACATACCGAGTTTCCTCCGTGCCTCGGAAAGCACCGGTTAAACCGGTGGTCCCGGCTGTCATCTGTAGATCTTTGACAGTCGTTACACGTAGTCAGTGACCCAAAAAGTCTGACCACCAGTCTTACCAAGGGCTATCGTATTACCCAGTACTAACTGGGTCGTGGAGGTCAGATAGGCAGTCGCTCCATGTAAAATACTGATATTCAGGTGCATTTGGTTAGACTGGACGCCGACCCTAACATAGTTGAGAAAAGGCTAAGCAGATGACTTATAACAAAAATATTTATTTAAAATTTTTGTCTAGTTGTCTGTCTGTCTATTTGTTCCGGCTAATCTCCGAAACGGCTGGACCGATTTTGACGAGACTTTTACTGGCAGATAGCTGATGTTTGACGGAGTAACTTAAGCTATTTTATAAAAATAATTAGGGTTCTGTGCAAAACTATTAAAACATTTGAAATTGTCGGATCCAAATATGGAAACTCATATTTTTATAATAATTACATGCGGACGAAGGTCGCGGCAACAACTATAAATATAATCATTTAAGTTAAAACATATTTCCTCTGCCGTAGTTTTAAAACAATAAACACTAGCCTGCTCGGTACTGAGGTAAAACTTTGAAAGACCATGTAGGTTTAATTTATTTACTTACTTAGGTACCTACGTGACGTGCGTAGAGTTTTCCAGAACTTGGAAAATTACCCATTTATTAGAGTTTAAAAGCTAGCTCACAACACAAACCTCGAACATATTTATCGCGTAAGTGAAACCGAACAAGTTGGCTGAAGTTAGAAAGCTGTAACTTTACAAGCTCGATTGTTTAGCTCGATTCGGAGTTACGGGGCGAGTGAGCGGGACGCGGCGACGTCAAAGGAAAAGTTTCAACTTGTTCGCAATACAATTGTTTGAGTCGATGAATGCTAGCGGTAATTGCGGGTAGAAACATTAATTTTACTGTTGAGATTTGATTTTATGAGTTGAATTATAAAAAATACTTTTAAAATAATTACTTTTATCTGTATGGTTGTAGAAAATATTATTTGCCAGGGAATGAAATTCAAAAGTAGAAATAGACGCAGTTTTTACCTTTCTTGTAGGTAGAGAAGCGCACTGAAGTACAGTGATCACAAGTTACCACAAACTGTCAAACTCCAAATAATTTTAAATCATAAGAAAGGGTGTAACAAGACCCTTAACGAACCCGGAAGGCACTTGTTCTCCCCGTCATTGCGATAATTTTTTTGTTCTAGACCATACCTGGGAACCTTCTAGTTACTGAGATATTGGGGGTCAAACTTCCAACTTTTTCACAAGTTTTTTCTTAAATACGTGTTTTTAATGTTAGATTTTTACTTTAAACATCTCCACGACGCATGTACTATTCTATGCATCCATCAGCACAATGTTTTGAGTGCGTAACATTGAGTCCTACCGTAAAAAGTGATTTTTAACCCCAAAAAAAATTGTATATTGATAGTTAAGTTCAAAATCGAATGAGAAAATTTGACAGTTTGTAGTAACTTGATGCGCCGGCGACTATACAATGTCCTCGTAGTCCTATAATTTTTAACTAGAAAGCTTTTTGTGTGGTTTGATGACAGCTGTACCTACTATTGAAATGAAATGAAATGAAATTGTTTATTCAGTAAATAGGATGTAGGTATCACTTTTACACGTCATCACAATTTAAACTTAAGCTAGATGGGGTCGACATTTCGTATCTGACTACCCTGAGAAGAAATGGCGAAACAAACTCAGGGATCAAAGTCTGTTTTAAAGCATGTACAATATGTTTCATGTTTTATAATGAATTAAATAATAATTAGAACATACAAAATAAGATAATAATTGTAATGTCAAATTTACATGTCAAAAATTGTAAAAGAATTAATTATAAAAAGGAAATATACAATAGGATATTATATCAGATTTTATGTCAATATTGTATGGGAATTACACAAAGCTTAGCAGAGCGAGCAGTTCAATCCCAAGCCTTTTTGTCATCTAAATAATCAATTATTTTATAGTAGCCTTTCTTACATAGTTTGGTTTTAATGCAAATTTTAAATCGATTGATTGATAAATTTCTAATGTCAATGGGAAGTTTATTGTAAAAGCGTATGCATTGGCCCATGAATGAGTTGCCTATTCTGTGGAGGCGTGTGCGATGTACAGCGAGGTTGTGCTTATTCCTAGTATTCAAGTTATGAATATCGGACATTTTCGGATTTTTATTAAAATTGTCTTTTTTTACCGACTTGCTAACAATATCATTCAACTAAACACAAAACGCATAAATACACACCCAAAATATTTCCCTCAACACTATCAGACAAACAGATCGGACAGTTTCCTCGGGAGTCTGTTGCCGGAGCAACGGCATTCCTGTGCTCGAGTGGCTCTTAGAAGGCCTGTCTACCTGTCCCGGCTGCTCGAAGTTTGCTCGAGTTTGCTCGACTGCCGGAGTGCCGGCTCGAGCACAAAGCGTGCCATACCGTCTGTTTAGCGGATGAAGCGGGATGCACTTGTGTCATTGTTTCTAGCAGACCGCAACATATTGGGTATTCTTGTCTCAGTACTGTATTATGTAGACGGATTTGTTTCTTGGATATGTTGTGTTTTTAAAGGATTTATTAGAATCGAATATATTGTAGGCTTTGTTAAGTGTCGGACTATAGTGTTGGGAAGACGATGGACCTAAATATATAGTCAAATCCTTTACTATTAAATGAGCAATATTTGTATAATTATTTGTAATCACGTTCTCGAAAACGGCTCTAACGATTTCGATGAAAGTTGCAATATAGTGGTTTACGGGTGCGAAAATCGATCTAGCAAGGTCTCATAGATGGGAAAATGCGTTTTCTCTATTTTCGCCCGAGTAAAGCTCAGTCGCCCAGATATTAACTTATTTAAATGTCGTCTTGACACGGTTACATCTTCAAAAAGATAAATAACGTAATAAACTTCACTGTTGAAAAGTATCAATAGTTAGTTAAAAAAACCCATGAAATGGAAACGATCTATCAGTAAATACTGATTCTATAAGAAACTGAAAGGAATCTTAAAGTTTAAACTACATCGACGTGACATTGGCAACTAACGGCCGTTTTCAATAACTTACTAACAGTTAACGGAACGTTGCTATCTCAGATAAACAGTTAAAGAAACATCAACTGTCAACCCTCCGACCGAGAGACAGATAAGTGACGTGGATAGGATATTCCTGTCAATTCATTGCTAACTTAAATAACTTTGTTTATAGAAACACTGATAGCTACTAGACTAAGTCATATACGTAAGTTATAGAAAACGGCCGTAAGACATTAATTCCGATAACACTACCCATCCGTTTGGACAGGCAGTGCATCACTATCACTAGTGCTGCCCCACATAATTGCGTAAGTGGGATCTGCCCGCCAGCTCAGCCCGGGGCTTGTTGCCCTTTCGCTAAAACTCCTCGCAGATAAGGGTAGTTTGTTGTTCGCTAAGATCTTCTTTGGCGTAAGATAACAGATAGCAATTAGCATGTTTGGCGTTTAGTGTAGTGCCTTGAGGCAGGATTGGAGATTTGTGGCACATTGGCAGTGAAGGATGCCCCGCCTGGAGATTTGTGGACTTGGAAACTGAATGATACGGGTTCCTTGTGCAGAAAAGATATTCGGTTAGCACTCACAATTTATTTTCATAATATTGTCATCCTTGCCTTTTTCGGACAAAATAATTAGCTGACTGATCTTAGAATGCGTCATTGAAATAGGTAAGTAGTATAGTTAAAGTTTTTAAGTACACCAACGTACGGTACGGTGGTTTTAAAAAGTACTTTTGACACTCAATATACACTTTTTATTGTGTACTATGCTAGCACAGATTCTTCTCCCTTCTTCGTTGAACAACAACTGAACATTTCTAATAAGACAGTAGCTCCTATAAATGTTTAATTATCTAATTACGTTTTCAGTGATGACGACTAACAAACGAGTAAGAATCTCTAATTCTTGGAGTTTCTTCCTCCATACAAGTTGCTAATGACGTCACATTAACTATTCAACGTGATCCTTTACATGTGAGAATATTTAATGCTAGATTATAAAGCTACACAGAAAGCAACAAACATATTAAAACGGGTAATAATTCAACTAGGATTTTAATCCTAACTAATATTATAATGTGAACGTGAGTCTGTTTTTTTACGCCACAGAGGCTAAACAGATTTAAGTGAAATTTGGCAAACGGATTGGGTTACAGGACACAACTTACCCCAGTAGGATGTTTCCGTGGAATTTCTGATCACCACGGGCGAAGCTGCAGGAAAGCTAATGAATTATAATCATAGTAAGCCATAGTAAGCCATACTCATTATAAGTAGCCCATACAACCAGATGCTTGTTGACAGTCGCTACTCACTATATTTCTTCTTCTTATTTCAAATTTTTTAAATTTAGTTTTGTTGTATTCGTTGCACAACAACCTACCCGAAACTGCCAATTTTCCCAATCAATCTTGAACCTAATTCTATAGGAATAAAGTTGAAAATCTATTTTTTTTAAATGTCAGTTTGTGTACCTCGATGTGCTGGCGTCTGTACATTTTTTTTTAAATTAACCTTGTCGTATCTCACTTAGAATACCAGCGCTGTTACAGCACCATGCTGAGTAAGAGGTCTCTTGGCCTCCTACAGGACCAATATAGTTAACTGTACATCTTAAAAAAGTTATTTTTTAATAAAATTTGTTGCTGTTCTCTTTTTCTTTTATTATTTTGTCTTGTGCAATGTGAGTCGGATAAACACTTTTTCTTTCTTTTTCGGTTAAAAAGAAAGAAAAAGTATTATCCTACTTCCAAAAGGAGGAGGTGATCAGGTCGACTGTTTTTTTTTTAGTCTCTAAATATTGATCGCTGAGCAAGAAATTCAACATCCTACATCTACCATAAAGACTTCAACAAATGTAGGTACACATTTTACATTATTCAGCTAGTCCATACAATAATAATAATTCAAACCTCGGCCACACTAACAGGCTACCCCAAGAAGCCAATCCGCAATAATTTTCACTCAAATCTGACATTAACATGACCGATATTCCGCTACCAATTTGCATGTCCTATCCTTTGAATAAATTAGAACCACCTGCCCCAAGGTACCTCTATGAATATGTAAGACAATGGCTTTCAAATCTTAGCCTCCAATTAGAAGAGGTCATTAAACCCTTAGTTAATTACATCTGCCTGTTACAGAGATGAATTGCGAATGTATACCGTGCACTGATTACGTGGGTATTGAATATGAAACTTAATGCAAACTTAGAAAACTTACATTTGAGAAAACCCTAAGTTTGTATTTTTTGGTAGCTATGGAAAACAAATTTGTTGAAGCTGCAATGCCTAAAAGTGAAGGTTAGGTAAGGATGTTTTTAAAAAAAAAGAAACGAAATCCGGCATCAAAACCGAATAGTTCAAATTAGAATCATGAAAGCATTAAGGTTTGGTATAGTTGCATCACGTGACGTAGTGGCGGCATGAGCAGTAATGAGCACACCAATATTTTTGTCAGCATTTAAACTTTACTGAAAGTAAAGGTACCATCTTATTGGTACCATTTGTTTCGCTATTTAAGAACAAAAGCCAATTTTTTTTTTTTTACAGCGGTAACTTCTTTCACCTTACAATCGCTTTGAATATGTAAGGCAATGGCTTTCAAATCTTAACCTCCAATTAGGAGGGGTCATTAAACCCTCTACATCTGCCCGTTACAGAGACTAATTGTGAATGTACAGTCACGAGCACCAATATGTATACATTTAGCAAAATACTCCGATTGCAACTTTGAAATAAAATACTTCGTAACATTATTCAAATTCATCATCATCATTCAAGGGCAGAAGCCTGTATTCCAATTTTTTTTTTGATTCGGCGCCACATGTCTTCTTCTTCCATACTTCTCATTTACTTGTCATCTTTTCAGACACCTCCTAAATTTTAAAACCTCATATTAAAATTAAAAGCACTTCAAACGTTGTTATGTGTATACATATTTTTGCTCGTGACTGTATGCGGGGTACAGATTACGTGGGTATTGACTATGAAACTTAATGCGCTTGGCTTCAGACGGACATTTGAGGAGTTAGTTTGTGTTAAGGTAAGTGTTATGTGGTTTCTGTATGTTGTGGGATAGTCAAATCTCAGGAATTAATGTATCAGTTACCTATAGGTATATAAATGCGGATATTCTTGGGAGAAACTACTTTAGGACAAAGCACCTACCGCGTTTACACGTGGAATGTCTTGCATAAAAACACTGGCCCTTTTTTCATTTGGTGAATTGGCACAAAAAAAACCTATGTGTTCTAACTATTCTGAAACCCTCATAGTCTAAGAGCCCACGACACTAAACCTAGTTAAATATATTTATTTTAAATATATTTTTTAATAGCGTTGTCAGGTTTTTTGCATTGTAGCATCGCCATTTCGAGTTCATCATTAATGACGTGACTAATTATATATCATTTGGTAGTCTTATCGAATTAGGTTTAGTGTCGTGGGCTCCCTAACTATTATTGAAAATCCAAAAAAAAATAACTTCGAAAAACACTGAAACTGAAATTAAAGAATGATGAATGATGATTCTAAACTTTTTCGCACTTCACAAACTTTGCGACATAGAAAACGTCAAATACCATGGCCAAAGTTCTCAAAAAGTGTCTCAAAGGTAAGGTATACCTTCAGTCTTCAGTATAATATTTGCGCATACATGCAGTAGATTAGCGAGGTTCCAGTTTAGTGGCAGGTCGGGTGGCACTTAGCCGGCGGTCAGTTTAATCCGGTTATAACGTTTAATCGAGTCGGCTCGCCGCCACGTCGATACGGCTACCACTTTAACCGATACCTGCTATATAAAATATCTCTAACCGAATAACGCTGTGACGAGATAAAGTGTGCTCCTATTAATTTGCTGCCACTAACGAACATCGGGTGAGGTAAATTGGGAAGCCTGAAAATAGAGGATAGAATAATACCGTATTTTTTTTACTAGCTTTGTGAAAATATGTGGAAACTGTATACGTCTAAAAATAATAAATACGTCTAAAAAGTTTTGAGTTTTCATTCCCGGTTTCCAATATTGACAGATTTACAATGTTTTCAAATGAAAATTGGAACTACGGAATATAAACCTAAAAGTTTAGTTCAAAATAAAATCTACAATGACAAAGAACTTGGTATAAATTAGAGCGGTACGCCTCGTCCATTCATGAACTTACATATCACGTAATATTTTGTTTCAGCAACGTTTATTTTGCCATATAAAAAAAATAACAAGAAATCGCAAAATACACATTTTTATAAAACAGCAGTTATTTCCAGCACCTTATAGTCGCACTCAAAAGCGCTTGGTAAACAAGATAACTTAGCGTCGTGCGTTGTATAACGAGCTAATTATTCCGGCGTGTGAGCACGTCGAGTGCTGCCATAAATATCCAACGCAAACACGGTATTAGCACCGGTCACGCTGCACCTTGTTTGACTACGGCCTAAAACAACATGCGTTTGCGACCACCGACTAAATTTGTTACTGCTGGTCAATGCGCTGACTCAGTGACCGCTACTGTACAAGCGGTTGGAACGGCCTTACCTTGCAATAATCGTTAGAGCGGACCACGTTTTAGTTTTTAATACTTTAATAACTTGTTTTATCATTTACTGTTTCATTGATTGAACTAACCGTCTGAATAACTAACGTTCGAGGAATTTTAAAAAGTTTCTTCAAATTATTGAAATAAATATAAAAATACGTAACCAGACATCAAATCTTTGATATTGACCTTGATACATGATCGCAAAATTATAAATACACACAACAAAAGTGTCTAGGGATCAACATATATTTTTGCAATAACTTTTCTCCTGATTGATATTAATTAAAATTTTCTTTAAGGATTCATCAAATAAAGTGTTTTCGTTTGTCACAGTAACGATAAACCAAGTCACCTTTGCATTAATAAAGAAATTTGCCATTTTCCTAATAAAGGGATTTTTGACATTTGAACCACTAACACAAAAGTTCGAAAAAAAGACTGAAATAACAGTTTTCTTTAAAATTTTATTGGGTAACTTAAACAATTAATAATCCGTGTTTCTACCGCGAACACTAACAACACAAGAACATCGGTTTGGCATACTCAAAATGAGTTCATCCAAATCACGCTGTGGAATGGCCGCCCATGTTCGTTGCAACAACAAAAAAAGGTCTTCTTGCGACTGGATACCCTCCATATTCGGCAGAGCTCTTCTCTGTAGCATATCCCATGCATGCTCAATCGGATTCAAGTCTGGCGACTGAGCAGGCCAGGGCAGGACATTGATGTTAGCTGCGGCGAGAGTCTGTCTTACAGCTCTTGCGGTGTGCGGTCGTGCATTATCATGCATTAACTGAAATAAGGGACCGATTTGCACTTGTAGAGGAACGATGACGTCTGATACAATCGTCTCAGCATAAATTTGAGCGTTGAGGTTGCCTCTGATCCAAATCAACTCAGTTCTTCCGCCGATCCAAATACCCGCCCATACCATGATGGTTCCACCACTATAAGGATGGACTTCCTGGCAGGATTTTAATCGCTGTTGGCGTCCAGGGGTTCTCCAGTGTCGTATACGTCTTGTATCCGGTCTCATACCAAAACGAGACTCATCAGAAAAGCACACGAAACGCCATTGTTCTTCTGCCCAATTTCTGTGTTCAAGAGCCCATTGATATCGTATCCTACGATTGTGCATTGCTATAGGTGGTACCCGTAGCGGTCTTCGGGAATGAAGGTTCACTTCATGCAAGCGGTTTCTGACTGTTTGGTCGCTAATTAAGTTCCCTGAAGAGTGATGAAGCCTCACGGCTAACATCATGGCGGTTATTGTTGGAGCTCTTCGAGTTAAGATTTGAATGTATCGGTCTTGTCTCCGTGTGGTGCAGCGATACCGTCCTCCATGGCGCTCAGCCACGGTACCAGTGCTTCGGTAACGTGTCCAAAGTCGACTGATAACACTCTGACTTGTATTCAGAGCTAAAGCCACAGTACGTTGCCGGGAACCAGCTTCTATCATTCCCACGGCTCTGAGCATTTCTTCCCTGCTTAAATGACTTCGCCGCTCCATAATAACGTTGGTTTTAATCAGTAGTAGGGAAACAGTAGCACTAATAATGTCTTCAATGCGTTGTATGTTTTTATAGGGAAAATATTGACAGCTGATTTTCATCTTTTACTCGAATTTGATTCACAGTTCCTGATTCAAATTATGAAATGCACCAAAAAGGATCCATATAAATTTATAAAATCATAAATTTATTACAAAGCCACATCTCAATCTCAAGAAATCCACATAAAAATGCTTGATCCCTAGACACTTTTGATGTGTGTATTTAATCAATCAGTAATATTCAAAAGTTTCCATATAGCTTTTATTTATCAATATTTTAATTCTTGATAAACACTTTTATCCCCGACTGTACGGATACGTGACTAAGCTTAAACAGAACGGGAAGCTGAAATATTTTTTATTTAAAATAATATTTTATTTGACAATTAAAAACAACATAATAATTTTATTCGTATAAAGATATTATTTTAGGAGATGTTAATATGTTGTTCTATGTTTATTTTCGTACACATTTTATTAATTATATTTATCTTTGCATTTTAAACATTAATAAATGTAAATTATTTATATTGAAGCGGTTTGGCTGTTGGTATGCGGTTTTTGGCTTCGATTCAGCAATTTATTCATCTGTTCGGCTTATGTTGTTGGTAAATAATTTAAAAGATTTATTAAATATTTATCAATGGCCTATTACTTCTGCGTAATATTTATCTACTAGCTGTGGGTGATTTAATTAATAACTACTATTTCATCATACCCATGAATACGAACGTCCATCCAATAAAGCTAAAATAAATCTGTAGCTTTCAGGATCAAAACCCCGATAACATCAATTTACCGTGTTACATTTCCACGAATTAGCTACCCAAAACGCGCGTCCCCATCCCAATACACTTGGGTATTTAGGCACGTTACCAAACACGCATTTAAACGCAAACCACGCAAAACTTGGAATTCATAGCGTCCGTCGATTTTAGCCTAATGTGCGTCATGTCAACATATTGTTTGTTAGAAGTGCGCGTGGACACGGCCTAAGCAAACAGCCATTACTCTCGGCGCCGAACGCACGTGATCGCAGCCCTCGACAATTATATCGGACGGGATCGTATCACGTCATGCGTGGTCTATCACTGTTTGGACATTAGCAGTCATTTGTAATAATCGTGTTTTATGACGGATTCTCGTTCGATTGTTTGGTTTGTACGGTTATTATACGCAGCTGTGTGAAATTAGAACTTTATTAAACCAATATCGGGTGTTTCATTAAGGGTCAGTTAATGGCATGATTTGATTTAGTTTGGACCTAATTAGTTGATTCCTAACTCTCTAAAAATAATAAATAATCATATGATGCTGGAAATTCGGTTAGAATATAATATCGAACTACCTCGTAAGCAAGTCGAGAATGTTCCCACAATTTTCTCAAATATGATTAAATTGAAGTCAATAAACTCAATATTACACCCCGACAAGCTAACACCATAATATCGACATTGTGTCATATCAGAAAACAATAAGGTGGTTGCACACTCATTTAGGATGCAGCGAGGTGGCCACGCCGCCGCCGCCGGCGACCGGTCGCAGTCGCAGCGGTCCGCACCGGTCCGCAACGGTTGCGACACGCGACGCGCACCGAATGACTGATTGTCCGCACGTGCTGCTCAGATGCACCACCGTTTACAGTTCCACTGGAAAATATTCCAGTACTGTCGTTAACATGTGTTTGCGAACGGGTATGCACTTGCAGAAGTGATTTAGAAATGGACTAGTATTTTAGTGTTAGATTTAGTCAAAACTTTGTCGATCTTCACTACATATAACATCACGCCTGTCATTGTGTGAGCCTATTGCCATCAACCGGGCACAAATCCAGACTCCGTGGCTGCTACTGAGAAATTCCTCATGGAAAACTGAATAACACTGCCCGACCTGGGGATCCAACCCAGGACCTCATGCTCAACAGTTGCGCTTGCCACCACTAGACCAATAACGCAGTACACACTACACTATAGTATAAAATCGTCAACAGATCGTGTTTTGTGAAAATTTTTGAAGAAGTTCATTCTTTTGAAGGTGAACCGAACCCGACCGAAACCGAACCGAAACCGAGATAGGCACTCTGTTCTGTTGCGTTAAAAAAAATGATGTTTTCCCGCAAAAACATGTTTACCAACCCACTTAAGACGCTACACCCAATAATCCACTAAATTATAAAGTAAACAAAACTAAAAAGTAGTCTGTCAAACCCACGCTCGGCCACTATCCCCCCGAGACGGTGTAACTTGTCCGAACTGACCCCAAACTTAACCAGTAAATACCGAAGCCGCACAAACTATCAAAAACTTGAGCACTATTCCCACTTGTGACCGAATGTTGTTTAAAACGGACGTCGGTAACTCAGCTGAGTACACTTTACTTGTTAGCTTATACCCTAATGTCGCTATTAATTAAACGCACTTGTATAGTTGAACTAGGTATGATAAATAAGAGTGGAACGCGACTTAGGCAGATATAGTTCTATTATAGGTGCCTCTCGCCAAAGGTTCTACAAATGTAGAAGTTTTTTTGGAAGCGTTGCATTTTCATTATTCTATACAAGGTGTAAAGACCCTTCACGAAGTCATCAACCTTGTTCCAAGCATTTTGATCATCTAACTAAGTAAGTCTACGCAAACGGGGAAACGACTTTTTTTGGGGTTAAAATCAGGGTTTACCGTAAACCCTCCCTTCAATGTTTTGAGTATCGCACTCAAAACATTGTGCTAATGGATGCATTAAATAGTACAGGGGTCATGCATGGATGTATTAAAAGTCATAGTAAAGTTATCATTAAAACTTGTATTTTCAAAAACTTGCGAAAAAATTGTAACTTCGATCTCCAATATCAAACGAACTAACTATAACTAGAAAGTTCCTAGGCATGGTCCAGATTTGAGAAAAGTGATTTTAATGACGGGAGAACCGAGTGCCTTGCCGAGGGCTTCGTGGTGTTTTACACCCATTAGATAGACTTCACCGAAGGTCTTCTAACCCTATCTCATCATCATTCGTTTACCCTTATCACATAGATAAGCGTGTCTTCTTCCATTCTTCTGCATTAATATTCTTTTCATGATCTTTTTTGCCCTATTTACGCTAATACTTATTCCTTGCAACTACAAACCAATTTGAAGCCAAATAATTCATAACACAAATTCAAAATCAATATCTAACCACCTAAACAAAATTCTTACCTGCCTCACTTGTCAGGTCCGTACCTGCAAGACCAACAGATTGGCAAGTTCCAACGAACTGTATCGCAGACTGAAGTAACAGATTCGTCGGTATTGCACGAGCCACGAACCACGAGCCACTCCTAAATTCAATTAATCATAGTTGGGATTAGTTCCCCTTTGACGACCTGCAGTGTAGACGTGACTGTCTTGTAACCAGCTTTCGATAACTAATTATAATTATTGGAAGTTTGGCTACAGTTATTTTGGGTGAAGTGTCGTTTGCGGATCGGGATTTTCGCCAAGCTTCTTTGATTGGAGGTAGACAAATGCTGTGTTGTTTTGTATTGGCAAGATGTGTCAAAATCAAAATCAAAATCAAAATCAAAGCATTTATTTCAAGTAGGCCAGTTACAGGCACTTTTGAATTGTCGAAACAAAGATAACAATGAAATGTAGCTACAGTCCCAGTCACAAGGCATAAAAACTGTGAAAGTCCTGTAGTTGCCCATTCCCTAGCGTAGATCTCTATGGAGAAGAACGGGCAAGAAACTCCATGGACACTCTTTTAAATCAGCATATTGTTACAAAACCTTGGTTACATCATTCATATTGAGATGGTACATTATGTGAGAACGATGTAGCAAGATGTGCACGTTAAAAGTGTCCATAGTAAACACAAAAAAGACAATTAAAAAAAAAATTAAAATAATTAATTCAAATAAGCCGTGGCAACTAAGAGATGACCAGTCACAACTGACAGCGCCCGTTCACGAACATGACGCATGGATCAGCACCATTCAACTCAACCATTTTGAAGGGAACTAAATGATCCGACACACCCGCCACCATCAGCGAGACATTGAGTGAGCATGACATACTCTCAACCGCCAGGGCACATTCAAGTCGGGAAAGGACGTAGGTTTCCAGTGAACGATAGCTCTTTAGTACATAGCACTCACACAATATGGGCTTTATATAATACTAAAGATATTGAATCTATACAATGCAAAGATAGTTGTACAATCTTCAGCAGCTCCAACAATACTATTTAATGTTATCAATTTATGCGTCCCTGTCCTTGTGGAGCAGGACCGGCATTGAGCCAAGCATTTTTGTCAGCGATATAATCGTCCAACTTGTAATATGCTTGCTTACATAGTGTGCGTTTAATGCATGTTTTAAATTTCGTCTCATTGAGTTCAAGAATACTTTGTGGAATTTTATTATAGCATCTCAAACAGTACCCCATGAATGATGAATCTACTTTAGCGAGTCTGAAGCCCGTAGTGTAAAACAACATACACAAACGAAAACATACCTATGAACAAAGTTTATTGTGAATTTTCAAATAATTATGACAGAGTTTCTAACTTCCATAGTAGAACAGTATTCTAAACTGACATTAATTTGTAATTAAATAAACTACACCATTAATTAATATATTCCACCCACAGAGTACGTCCACAAACTCAAATCCCTTTACAAAATAATAAAGCCACAGCTCCTGTCAAAATATGAGAGCCGAGGGTATTCTCAAGATATCAGTAATAAATTCCCGCCAATTACAAAGTTAGTGCAACTTCCGTTGGTCAGTACTCGAAAGGCCAACTAGTTAATTCGCAGCGTGCCCCGCCGGGAATCGAACTCCGGACGTCGGGTAAGTAGCAGATTTATTAAGAGGCTATTCCTAAATGCCGGCGGGAGAACTTGGCTTTAAAATTAAATCTCGCTTTAGTTTCGAACTAAGCCTTCTAAAGTCGTGCTTTGTCTGTTGCAGATACGGGCTCTCCATTTAACTGGTATTTACATTTGAATTGTATAGGTTCAGTGTTTTGGTTGTTGATTTTCTTATAGTTGATATTACTGTATTGTTTGGTGTTAGTGGTAACGCGGATTTGATAGCGCTTTGATTAATTAAAAATCCTGGTACAACTGAGTGTCTTCTTTTCAAAATGACATACTATAGGTAACATACAAAATTACACTAATGTCATGATTTTAATACTTACATAGTAATTAATTTATACAAAATACCAAAGAATCACACTGTTATTGATCGGTCAGCGAAGAATATTATGACTCCAACCAAAACTTGGAATATTTACTATGACTTGCTCTCTGAATCATATGCGTAGACATGGCATAGACAAACTGTTATATACTTACTTGGTGAGAATCAAGATGGCCACCCGGTCGCTGCACTTTTCTTGAGACGCTTGATTTTGGCGGTAAATTCAAATGTCACACTGTAATTGTCTTTGCTACTTTCCTACGTATATATGTAATACACCACATGCCTTCCCCCATTGTCTTTATCACTACTATTTTAAACTAACTATATACTATTTACATTATTTTTATATTTGTTTTATTTAGTTGTTTTGTAACCTATCCCCCTCGTATGTTACCACTGCATTTGCTGGTATGCCTAGTAGGTCACGCATTTCGTTGTTAGGCCCTGGATCTTCATTTGAATCACGTCTTCTCAGTTGGTTCACATGTCTTGTAACTATTGGTCCATCCACCATCTTTACTAGGAACCGAACAGGCCCTTTGATCCTAAAGATCTCTCCTTTAACCCACTTCTCCCCTCTTGAATAGTTGCGTAGCCATACCTTGTCTTGGAGTCTAAATGCTCTTACTGGTACTTCCATGTTGCTTTCAATTTGTCTTTCAGCAACCGGTTTACAAGAGAAGGGATGTATTATGTCAAAACGTGTTCTGAATCGACGTTTATTCAACATTTCTGCCGGTGATTTACCCGTGACAGAGCTTGGAGCTACCCTCAAGCCAAACAAAAGACGTGGTAGAATTACATCAATATCTGTCCCAGTCAAACTTTGCAATTTTCTTTTGACAGTTTGCACAAATCTTTCCGCTTGACCATTCGAAGATGGCGAATATGGTGGTGTCAGTACATGTTTAATGCCATTACATTTCATGAAATTTTTTAATTCCTCTGAAGTAAAAGCTGTTCCATTATCTGATACTAGCACTTCTGGCAATCCTTGTTCAGCAAAAATTTGTCTCAATGCTTTAATTGCACATTCACTTGATGTTGATCTCACAATTTTTACTTCTGGCCATTTGGAATATGGATCTACAACAATTAAATAAATCCTTCGATCTACTGGTCCAGCAAAATCGATATGTAAGCGTTGCCATGGGTTTGAAGGAGTGATCCACGAATGTGCTGTGCTACTTGGCATATTCCTATTTACTTGACAACTGTCACAATTTGCTACTAATGCTTCAATCTCATGATCCAACCCTGGCCACCAGAAGTAGCTTCTTGCAATTGATTTTGATATCACTATGCCATCATGAGTTTCATGTAGAGCCTGTAGCATATACTCTCGCATTTGTGGAGGTATAACTACTCGCGTGCCCCATATTATGCAGTCATTTGTAACAGATAGTTCTCTTTTCTTCAACCAGTATAATCTTAAATTACTTTCGGTTACAGTATCAGGCCACCCATGTAATATCCAGAATCTCACTTTCGATAGAACTTCATCTCGTCCAGTCTCTTCTGCAATATCTTTTGCTGAATACTGCACTGCACTTGGTGTTTCTGACAGCAATAGAATGTCTTCCTCAACCTCACTATTTTGTTCCACTTCTTCATTCTCTATTGGCCATCTACTGAGAGCATCCGCATTGCCAATACTAGTACCACATTTATATTTCAACTCATAATC
This sequence comes from Eugnorisma glareosa, assembly GCA_947578425.1. Lineage (NCBI taxonomy): Eukaryota > Metazoa > Arthropoda > Insecta > Lepidoptera > Noctuidae > Eugnorisma > Eugnorisma glareosa. The sequence continues at coordinate 13,588,131 of OX387970.1, read as the reverse complement.
ATGTGAGTTTAGCTTCAATGCCCATCTCATCATTCTCGGGGACAAAACTTTTGGAATAGCTTTATTAGGGCTGAAAATTCCAAGTAACGGCTTATGATCTGTGTATATTACTATATGTCTTCCATACACATACTGATTGAACTTATCCAACCCGAATATTATAGATGCTGCTTCTTTATCAATCTGAGCATAGTTACGTTCTGACTTTGATAAAGTCCTGGATCCCATTGCAATAGGCTTCTCGGATCCATCATCCATTATATGTGATAAAACAGCTCCTACCCCATATTCTGAAGCATCACATGTTAATGTAACCTTCCTGCTATTATCAAAGTGTACTAATGTGTCTTTATTTGATAATAAGGCTTTGGCCTTTTGAAATGTTTCTGCTTCTACTTTTCCCCACTTCCATAAGGCACCTTTATCTAGAAGTCTATGCAAAGGTTCTAATAACGTCGCTTTGTCCTTCATAAACTTGTCATAAAAATTCAGCAATCCTAAAAAAGCTTGCAACTCTTTCACATTCTTAGGACAACTAGCATTTGCAATTAATCTGATTTTTTGATCACTTGGGTGAATACCGTCTTTGTCCACCACATATCCTAGGAATTCAACTTTATTTGTTGCAAACTCACACTTCTTACGATTCAGCCTTAGTCCCACATCTCGGAGACACATTAAAACCTTTTCCAGTCTTTCGTTATGTTGTCTCTCATTACCACTTATTAAGATATCGTCGAGCAGCACCGTTACTCCTTTAATGCCTGCCAATGTTGTTGACATAACCCTTTGAAATATACCTGGGCACGCCTTTAAACCATAAGGTAGTCTCTTCATTTTATATAAACCCTTTAATGTATTAATAGTCAAAAGCATACCTGTTTCCTCTGATACTTTCAGCTGTGTGTATGCCTCTTTCAGATCTAATTTTGTGAAAATAACTCCACCTGCCACCTCTGATAAACACTCGTTAATTGTTGGTTGAGGGAAGGTATCTGTTTCAGAAGCCGAATTCACAGTCAATCGGTAGTCCCCACACAACCGAATACTCCCATCACGTTTCACTACTGGCACTACAGGTGTTGCCCAGCTTGAATATGATATTGGTTCCAGTACTCCAACACTGACTAGTCTATCTATTTCTTCACAAACTCTATCTCTTATTGCAAAAGGTACCGGCCTGCTTCTCATAAATGTTGGCTGTACATCTTTCTTGCACTTGATTACCACTTCAGGTCCTTTATACTCACCAAGTCCTTCAAAAATTTCCTTATATTTTTCTAGTAATCCATTCAGAGATTCTTCCATACTTTGTAAGGAATTTATATAATTTAAACCTTCAACTGATATTCCCAGAGGCTTAAACCAGTTTCTGCCAAGGAGGTTACCTCGCCCCTGTCCAATAATGATTTGCAAGTAACCTTTGAAATTTTTATATTCAATAAAAACATTGGTCTTGCCATGCACCTTCACCTTAGCATCAGTCCAGGTGTGTAAGTTTAACATACACTCTTGTAACTGCACTCCATTGGGCCAAACTAATTCTGCTTGCTCACGTGACATAATGGTATAAGAACACCCTGAATCAACCTCAAACTTGACTAACTTCTTGTTCATAAAAAGCTCTGTCAATATTGCTGGTTCACGGTGTGCCCCTCCCACACAATATATTCCATTCATAAATTCCTCATCCTTTGCTTGAATCTCTTTGACATCACCAGTTCGACTGTTATTTTTTTTACACATTTTAGCAATGTGACCGGACTTATTGCACGCATTACATTTAGCATTGATAAACTTACATTTGTGATACAAGTGGCTTCCTCCACATCTGTAGCAGTACAACTTCTTCTTGTCCTCCCCTACAACGTTTACCTCCATTGGTTCCGCCTCACTACTGCTGGTGCCTGCAGTGCATGCCATCGATGGTTCCTCACTGACAGGTATTTTCAGCGTTTTTAGGTCTTCTACGCACCTTTCTGCTTGCAGCGCCAACTCCACAGCCGTTGCGTACGTCAGATTAGACTTTTTTAACAAACTCTCTTGTAGTTTAACATTACTTACTCCACAGACTAACCTATCCCTTAGGGTCCTTTCCAAATCAACAAAATTGCAAAATCTACACATTTTTCTAAGCGTTGCGATGTAATCTTGGATCGGTTCGTGTTTTCCTTGCTTCCTACTGTGGAATTTATACGATTCTACAATCTCATTTGGGTGTGGATTAAAATGGTTATCTAGTTTTTTTTCAACGTCAACTAACTTAACCTCGCCCACATTGTTGGGAAATATTAACGATTTGACTAAATTATAAAGATCGCCGCCACACGATGCGAAAAATACGGCTTTTTGCTTGTTTGGTTCTGTTATCCCATGTGCTAACAAGAAATATCCAAACCTCTCTTTATACGACTCCCACTCCCCACTTTTTATATCAAATTGTTCAAACCTAATATCCGCCATTTGTTTATATCGTTTATCACTACTATTTCACTGCTTTTATATATTATTTCACGATTTTTTCTCGTCGCCACTGTTATATACTTACTTGGTGAGAATCAAGATGGCCACCCGGTCGCTGCACTTTTCTTGAGACGCTTGATTTTGGCGGTAAATTCAAATGTCACACTGTAATTGTCTTTGCTACTTTCCTACGTATATATGTAATACACCACACAAACCATCCTTTTCTCTTTTTGACTTCGCCACGGTCGGCTGAAAGCAGAAAATTTTATCAAAGTATTTTTCAAATGCAACCCTTTAGTCGCAGCAAACTTACAACAAATCAGAAGGCTAATAAAGAAACGCGAACAACTCCGGCAAAGTATTTCTTTCATCGGAGGCAAAGTTGCGAAACGGAGGAAAGTTGCGAGTCGGGAATTTCCTGCGGGGAGAGGGGAAGGGGGCGGAACTGCCAACGACTTCCTTTACGGCGTGTAACTGCAGTCAGACAAACGGAGTTGTCATACACTCTTTTGTTAATACAAAAGAGTGTATGACAAACCCGTTTGTCTATGCCATCCTAATGGATGAGGGTATCATTTGGTCGTGTAATTACACCATTTAAGTGTCCATTCATGAATGAAAGGTAGACGAAATGTAACAAATAAAAGTCACATTGGAAAATCGCAGATTTTTCTCACAAGAAAGGCTTATTTGGGTCAACAACTATCAAGAAAAACTTCTTTGAACACGACACAGAATATGTACTAATAAAATATTTTTAGGAAAACACGACGAAAATTAATATCAGTAGCATTTTGAGGTTTGATATATTTTGAATATCTTTACCCACGCGAATAACGCTGCGTTATTAGTTTGTCTTTTAGTTAACCGACAGAACTAAAACACAACAAGAACTAACAAGGGAACATTACATAAACAATCCCAGCTCAATATTGATTTCAGTTTAGACAACAATATAATCAACCCCAATTTGACCAAAGTTCTCAGTTTCTGACAACGAGAACTGAATTGACTTACTTACTTATCTTTGATTATATCAATTGTTTACTAGACTATTGTTATCAAAACTAGGAGAAGTGATCTTTGAAAAAAAATTGATAATTACCTCACCTGTATAAAGTATTAGAGACCACAATTACAGCATGAATCAACCTCTTCACAATATAATTTTTAGGGTTCCGAAGCCGAATGGCGTAAAACGGAACCCTTATAGATTCGCGATGTCTGTCTGTCCGTGTATGTCACAGACACGTTATTCCGAAACGATTAATAATACACAGTTGCAACTTAGTATTCTGTGAACCGCTTTACGATTTTTATACAAAAATAAAAAGATTAAGGGGTGTCTCTACATGGAACTGAAACTGAAAAATATTTTTTTCATCAATCCTATACGTGCGGGGTGTTTATGGATAGGTTTTTAAAAATTACATCGAGGTTCCTTAACCATTTGCTCTCAAAATCAATCGTTTGAAAGATAGACACTTCCAAAGTAGTAAAATGTGTCCCCCCCCCCCTCTAATTTCTAAAGTAAGAGGAGGAAAATTTTGAAAAAATATAGGATTGTAGAACGTAAAAAAAACTTTCAACTAAAATTGGTTTGAATAACATTTGACGTTTATTTTTTGTCTTTTTCATCAAACTGCAGCAAAAACTTTGTTTTTCATTACCATACTATGAAAAACAAATTTAGTTTTATTGTTGAATGTAAAACAATACAACATTTATGAATGAGCCTTCATAATGTTTTTATTATATTGTTTGGTACGGAACCCTTTGTGCGTGTTAGTACGACTCGCATTTGGCCGGTTTTTTTATACTTTACTTATTGACAAGTTATGAGCATGTTTTATCTAACTATTGTACTTCTTTTTCTTTTTCAGTGACGGGGGAAGACAAATTATATGTAGTTGCTAAGAAGTTTCAAAATAAACTATGAAATTATTTGCTGAAATGATGTCAGAAATTGTTTATTTTATTGATTAACTTGAATAACATGTGTAGTGTTCGCGACGAAGCGTCACCAACAAATCATAAGTGATAACTTAGAAAACAATTTAGTGAAGTGTATATAAAGTTAGCATACATAGTGTTTTAAATAGTACCTAGAATCCAGTTTGTGTAAAACCGTAAGTACAATCCATTTTGTAGCTTCGTTTGAGTGGGCAAATAGCCGAAATATAGTTTGTTTTTAATATATCCAGGTAGCCTAGGTTGAGACCTAGGCCTGGACCTAATTTTTGTAGTGTAAACCCTTAAAATAATCCACTTAACCGAGGTCGCAAGATGTTACGTACATAACTTTTGATTATAAGATTATCGTTATTTTGTTTTATTTCCCCCTAATTTAAACGGGCCTGAAGCCCTGAAATACATAGGTGTGTCTATGTACATAGTAGATTACATAAAAGAAGTACATTGGTTACTTAACGCCACTTGTTACAAAACAATCGCTGTAACGCCTCCTGAAATACTGGCCTGTAAAGCTAAATAATAGTAGAATTTCGTTAAATATTTTCCTTTACACTGCAATAGTTTTTCAGTAGTTATAGATGCAATCGACGTCATGATTTCAGGAGACGGGCAATATTTTAAGGTTCACAACGATGACCTACATGACCTAGGTCACAGTCAGAACACTAGAAATAATCACTACTATGTACGCACGCGCAAGCAATATTTTCTACAAATAAAGATTAAATCAGGAAGCGATTAGCGGTCCTCGTTACGGTAAAGTTTCGCAGTACTTTAGTAACGCGCGCTCTCGGGCTAATCGTAGTCATCGGCAAGGAAGATATATCTCTCTCTCTTTCACTCTAAAGTACTCCTGAAGAGTTACGCCAGTCGTTTCCTGAAAAGTTATGAAGACTTATAGCTGTTGATTTTATTTCATCGAAGCCTCATCCTAGTTACTCCCGTTCAGCATCATCGCCGTAGTTTCATGCAGTCAACTGAACCAACAGGTGTAGGACGTCAGCGCCGCTTGGACATTCTTCAACCTATAGTATCCAGCGATCACGCCCGTCCAGCACATCTGCTGGCCCTTCGAGCCGGACGGCTGCATTGAAGACTGCGAACATTCCTGAAACCTGAAGACTTATCGAAGCAACTGAAATCAACTATCAAGCATGCCGATAACAAGATCGCAAGGCAGGGCGCCTGAAGCATTCATGGTGGAGATGGGTAGTGCTACAGCCATTCGTCACCATCTACCCCCACGTTCACCATCCACCACCGAGGGTACCACCGAGCAGCGGCCGCGCCCCCCTTCCCCGAGGGGGGGTGAAGACTCGCTTGCGCCTAGGGCGTCCGAAGAAACAGAACAAGTGGAACAATCAGTTGCTGCCAGAACCAGGAAGGTTACCAGAACAGAAGAAGGAACTTCAGATAGAACAGTGAGACCGTTCGATAGAACATATAGCCGATCAGCCATGCCGATGACTACCCGGGGTGACGCCCGTACCGAACATAGCAAGCCGCCGTCGACTACGAATAGAACGACGCGGTCACATAGAAAAATTTCAAAAGCACGTGAAGACTTATTGAAGATTAAGTTGGAGCTTGCACAGTTAGCACTTCAGAGGGCCGAAGAAGATTCGGACAATGAATATTTAGAAGATAGAAACTCAAACAACGAGTACGTGCGTTCCTGGCTCGAAGAGGCACCCGAACCTGAGCCGCCGAAAGAGGACAACGCCGCCGAGGGGGACATAGTGAATAGATGCCGAGCGCAGCCGCCCCCCCCTGTGGACATCGAAGATACAGTGGACCTCCAAACGCAAGTACCTTTGTCGAATTCTAAAGTGAATGAAGTGAAGAACCACATCGCATCTACATCGAAACAAATAGAAGACATCAAGGGGGAAGATAAGCTCCGTCCATTTATAATGGAGCTCACGTCCGCAATAGCGTCGCTCGCCGACAAGAAAACAGAACATTGGACATCGAACCACCCCTCGGCGTCGAAGGTCATCATGACACTACCAAACTTCAGTGGAGCACACACAGAATGGCTGTCATTTCGAGCCATCTACGATACAACTCGAAGATATTTCAACGACGTTGAGAACACAGCAAGACTTAGAAGAAGCCTGCATGGACGGGCACTTGAGACGGTGAGCTCGGAGCTCATCGGGCACGCCAGACCAGATGACATCATGAAGGAGCTGGAGCTACAGTTCGGCCGACCAGATTCAATCGCTCAAGCCGAGACAGACAGACTGCGAGGACTACCGCGCTGCAGCGAATCACCCAAAGATATCTGCATGTTCGCAAGCCGAGTAAGAAGCGGTATCGTCACTCTGCGCGCGCTGAAGAAAGAACACTACCTGATGAACGCCGAGCTGATACGCACACTCACCGAGAAGCTGCCGAACTCTCTGCGTGTACAGTGGTACAGAACCTATACCGAGAAGTACCAGTCGCTGCCAGATCTCACACTCTTCAGCGAATTCGTCACCGAACAAGCTCACTTCTGCAGTGCCTTCGCTCCGCCCGAGAACATTAGCGCTGCCGACGCTTCAACAACCAGACGTGCCACGCAGAGAACTCACACAGCTGTAGAAAAACCGGTAATCAAGTGCCGTGTCTGTGAGAAAGAGGGACATTACGCGTCTGACTGCAAGAAGTTTAAAGAAGCATCAAGCGACAAGAAGTGGGAACTAGCGAAGAAACACAGCTTATGTTTTCGCTGCCTGAGAAGTCGTCGTTCCGGTCACACATGTAAACGCAAGAAGTGTGACATCAAGGGGTGCACAGCCACGCACCATCAGCTTCTTCACTATAACAAGAAGCCTGCTGCAGAGGAAGTCGATAAGCCCGACGTCCCGACACAGAAGACAGAGTCACAAGAAACGGTGGCCAGTTCCCGATCAACGTCGAGTCAAGCCTTCCTCAAGATAGTGCCGGTGCGGGTGATCGGACCGGCGGGAGAGGCTTCCACCTATGCTCTCCTAGACGATGGGTCAACTGTGTCACTCATCGACGAAGACATCGCGAAGCAAGTCGGGGCGGAGGGCCGCATCGACCCGCTGAAGATAGGTGCGATCGGTAACACCACGATCGACACTCCTTGTTCGCGGAGAATCACCGTGACACTCGCCAGCCAGCTGAAGAATAGGGTGCCATTCAAAGCGCGCACCATACCCAAGCTGCACCTCGCGTCACAAACAGTCACTCAAGAAGACGTCGCACACTGCGAGCACCTAGATGACCTCAGGCAACAACTCACATATGACGCTGGCGCACCGAAGATTCTCATCGGCCAAGACAACTGGCACCTGTTACTCGCCACCGAAGTCCGCAGAGGTCCGAAGCACCAGCCTGTCGCGTCACTTACTGCGATGGGTTGGACTCTTCACGGCGCGCACACCAGAACATTGGGCCAGAAGGTGCACTACGTCAACAGACTCACGGCGGCGAGCGACAACCTCGAACAACAGCTGCGAGAATTCTTCGCATTAGAATCATTGATCATCAACCCACGACGTCCGAACTCAGATCCTGAGAAGAAAGCAGAAGATATCTTGAATCGTCACACGAGACAGTTAGAAGATGGCCACATAGAAACAGCTCTACTGTGGAAAAATGAAAATATAGAAATGCCAGATAGCTACGGGACAGCGATGAAGAGGCTCGTCTCAATAGAAAAGAAGCTCGACAGCGACCCTGCGCTTCGAGATAGATATACAGAACAGATGGACTCTCTCATGAAGAAAGGGTACGCCGAAAAGGCACCCAAGTCCAGCACACCGGGCAGAACCTGGTACTTACCTCACTTCGACGTGCACAACCCGATGAAGCCCGAGAAGATTCGCATAGTACATGACGCCGCCGCCAAGTCAAGAGGGCTGTCACTCAACGACTACCTCCTGACGGGACCTGACCTGCTGCAGTCGCTGCCCGGCGTCATGATGAGATTTCGTCGACACCACATAGCCATCTCCGGTGACATAGCGGAGATGTTTATGCAGGTTAAAGTGCGAAGTGAAGACAGAGACGCACTCAGATACCTCTGGCGAGGTAATAGAAGAGAGGGGGCCCCTGAAGAGTATCGCATGACGTCCATCATATTCGGCGCAGCGAGCTCACCGTGCACGGCCATATTCGCGAAGAATTGGAACGCGAAACGACACTCTACATTGCATCCAGAAGCCGTAGAAGCAATCATAGAAAACCACTACATGGATGATTATCTTGATAGTTACAAGACAATAGAAGAGGCGACGCGCATAGCAACAACAGTCAGAGATATACACAAACAGGCGCGCTTCGACCTCAGGAAATGGGTGTCAAACAACACAGAAGTCATAGAAAATATAGAACCGTCACAAAGCCCTACTGAAGCTGTCAACATCGGCAGTACAGAAAACATAGAGAAGATACTCGGCCTGATATGGAGACCGAGCACAGACGAGCTGGGTTTCAACCTTACCCTTGCTCGCCTACCGAGTGGCGTATTAGAAAAGGAGGTGCCGACTAAGAGAGAGGCGCTGAAAATCGTCATGTCACTGTACGACCCGCTCGGCCTCGCTTCGCCAGTTACCATACGAGCCAAGCAGATACTGCAAGAAGCATGGAGGCGAGGTACAGACTGGGATCAGCGAATCGACCAAGACCTGGCGACACAGTGGAGAAGCTGGATAGTACACCTCGAGCGGCTCGGGAACATCAACATACCGCGATGTTACCCAGGTTATAGTGAGGCTGCCGAGATACAAGTCCATGTGTTCACCGACGCGAGCGAGATGGCATACGCAACGGCAGTCTACTGGCGAGCTACGACACCAAGCGGCGAGACACACGTCAGCCTCGTCATGGCAAAGGCGAAGGTGGCACCACTCAAGCTGCAATCGATACCACGTCTCGAGCTGCAGGCCGCGGTGATGGGAACCCGCGTGGCCACGGCTGTGATACGTGAACACCGACTCAAGCCCACCTCGACCACGTACTGGTCGGACAGCAAGACCGTACTCACATGGGTCAGAAGAGGAGCGCGAGTATACAAGCCTTTCGTCGCTCATCGCATAGCCGCCATCGAAGAGAACAGTAAAGTCGAAGATTGGCGATGGGTACCTACAAAAGTAAACATCGCCGACGCCGCTACGCGTGACGTGCCACACCACTTTGACTCGAAACATGAGTGGTATTGTGGCCCGAAATTCCTGTATGAAGAACCGTCGTTATGGCCATCAGAAAAACCTCCAATCGCAGAGCAAACAGGAGAAGAAAGGACGCTCATCACCGTCGAAGAAAGTGAAAGTCGACAGCTCTCAGAAACCATTCCCGATCCGACAAGATTCTCCAGATGGGAACGATTGCTTCGTGCGACGGCGAACGTTCTACGCTTCGTATCTCTATGTCGCAAGCCGTCGGAGAGAACGTTCTACAAAAGAACGAAAAAGAACACAGAAAAAGATCCAGACTGGAGGAAACAGAAAAAATCGATAACGCCTGCAACAAAACTAATAGCAAAGACGCCAGACTCAGTAATAATAGGCGCCGAGTTTCTACGGAAGGCTGAACACATACTCGTGCAAGTCGTACAACAACAGACATTCGCTAAGGAAATAGCGAGTCTACGAAACAACAAATCGATAGATAGAGATAGCAGACTGCGACCGCTGCAAATAGAAGTCGAAGACGACGTCATACGTTTAAGGAGCCGTATAGCCGCGACCTGCGAGATAACTCAAGACGTCAAACGACCGCCGATATTGCACGGCGATCACCGCATCACCCAGTTATACATTGACTGGACACATCGCAGTCTACAACACAGTGGGACAGAACTCACAATCAACGAGGTGCGACAACATTACTGGGTCATCAAGCTGCGACCCACGGTAAAGATGGTGGTGACACGCTGCCTACAGTGTCGCATTCGCAAGGCGCGAGCTCCCGTGCCTGCGACCGGTGACCACCCGAGAACGCGCCTAGCACATCATCAGAGGCCGTTCACCTACACTGGGCTTGACTACTTCGGCCCACTGTCCGTCACCGTTGGCCGTCAACATCAGAAGAGATATGTGGCGCTGTTCACGTGCCTCACAACCAGGGCCGTACACCTCGAGATTGCCGCCAGCCTCAGCGCAGACTCCGCAATACTAGCGCTGCGCCGATTCGCCGCCCGTCGCGGCTGTCCCACCGAAATACACTCTGACAACGGTACCAACATGCATGGTGCTGACAAGGAGCTCCGAGACGCCTTCAGAGAGGAAGCCAATCGCCGAGGCATCGTGTGGCGCTTCATCACGCCCTCCGCACCATTCATGGGGGGCGCCTGGGAGCGCCTCGTTCGCTGCGTGAAGTCCGCACTGTACACCGTACTCACTGAAAAGCACCCACAAGAAGAGGTGTTGTCCACACTATTGTGTGAGGCAGAGTACACAGTAAATAGCCGACCGCTGACACACGTCTCCGTGGACAGCGAAGACGACGAGACGATCACACCGAATCACTTCTTACTCGGTGGGTCGGCCAGACTACCAACACCCGGCGTGTTCACCGAGCACGACATAGATAGCAAGAAACTCTGGCGACGCTCACAGATACTCGCCGACATGTTTTGGCGTCGCTGGGTACGAGAGTACCTGCCGGAGCTGCAAAACCGGCGGGAGCCGCACGGCCGGGGGCCTGGCCTACAGGTCGGCGACGCCGTCCTGATCGCCGACGGCCAGCTGCCTCGCAACACATGGCCGCGAGGCCGTATAGTCGCCGTGTTTCCCGGGGCGGACGGAGAAGTCCGGACAGCTGAGGTGCGCACTGCCTGCGGCACCTTGAAGCGTCCGGTGAAGAAGCTCGTCCCACTACCGAAGTAAGCCTGGAAGCGAGGCGTCGAGACGGCGAGCATCGCGGCGGCGGGCGCCGCGACTACGGTCGTCGCTCACCGGGGTGATGCAGCGCCGCGCCGACGTCGCACCGAGTCGTCACAGCACTGCACGGCGGGAGAGATGTTCGCGACGAAGCGTCACCAACAAATCATAAGTGATAACTTAGAAAACAATTTAGTGAAGTGTATATAAAGTTAGCATACATAGTGTTTTAAATAGTACCTAGAATCCAGTTTGTGTAAAACCGTAAGTACAATCCATTTTGTAGCTTCGTTTGAGTGGGCAAATAGCCGAAATATAGTTTGTTTTTAATATATCCAGGTAGCCTAGGTTGAGACCTAGGCCTGGACCTAATTTTTGTAGTGTAAACCCTTAAAATAATCCACTTAACCGAGGTCGCAAGATGTTACGTACATAACTTTTGATTATAAGATTATCGTTATTTTGTTTTATTTCCCCCTAATTTAAACGGGCCTGAAGCCCTGAAATACATAGGTGTGTCTATGTACATAGTAGATTACATAAAAGAAGTACATTGGTTACTTAACGCCACTTGTTACAAAACAATCGCTGTAACGCCTCCTGAAATACTGGCCTGTAAAGCTAAATAATAGTAGAATTTCGTTAAATATTTTCCTTTACACTGCAATAGTTTTTCAGTAGTTATAGATGCAATCGACGTCATGATTTCAGGAGACGGGCAATATTTTAAGGTTCACAACGATGACCTACATGACCTAGGTCACAGTCAGAACACTAGAAATAATCACTACTATGTACGCACGCGCAAGCAATATTTTCTACAAATAAAGATTAAATCAGGAAGCGATTAGCGGTCCTCGTTACGGTAAAGTTTCGCAGTACTTTAGTAACGCGCGCTCTCGGGCTAATCGTAGTCATCGGCAAGGAAGATATATCTCTCTCTCTTTCACTCTAAAGTACTCCTGAAGAGTTACGCCAGTCGTTTCCTGAAAAGTTATGAAGACTTATAGCTGTTGATTTTATTTCATCGAAGCCTCATCCTAGTTACTCCCGTTCAGCATCATCGCCGTAGTTTCATGCAGTCAACTGAACCAACAGGTGTAGGACGTCAGCGCCGCTTGGACATTCTTCAACCTATAGTATCCAGCGATCACGCCCGTCCAGCACATGTAGAAAGCAGTATACTTAAATATAGTATGGTACATTGTTTCAGTTAGAACATTACGTCGAGTAGTCATCTCAACGCTGTGACACGGTAAGACAATGGCAGACTGAGACTTGTTATCTCAATATTAATTTCCTGAAAATGAATTTCAATGAACAAATGTTGTCACTACTGGTTGAAGGAAAACGGAAGCGAGGCCTACCAAACTATATGTTTGTGTTTATCCGCTCAATATGGTGTGTCTATTAATATTATTTAGTTGTATTATTTCCATATCATTTACACGTGTAAACGAGTTACTATAAGTGTAAGTCCTTTGTCTCTCTATGATGCGACTTCATGAAAAATCTCAACAATGAAGAAAGTCTAGCAATGGAAGTTACAAACTAAACTCTCATAAGCTAAAAAAATTAAAGAACTTACCTTCAGTAAGTTATGGAATCGAAAATAAATATTAAGAAACTAACAAAGAACAGACGTTCCGATATTATTACGCCAAGAACCTTCAAAGTAAAAACTTTATTTATTGCTATGACGATATCGTTTCGCCATGAGTTGAAGTACCTAAGACCCTGCCAAACATCACACCAAGTGATGGCAGACGAATATCTACGAAGACGCCGTCGAATCCATTCAGTAAGATATCTCAGGCGTTAGATCGACGTTCGTCAAATGGACTTCAGTCTAGCACGAGGATCAAGTTTCTAACTGATGCGGATTTAGACTCGGCAGACTGTTATTGATTGACTAACAACCCAAATTGCTGGCGTAGGTACTAGCTATTATAATTAGTGAGAGACAGAACATTGCTTCTTGAATGTAGGTTAGTGGGCGCTCTGATAAAGAAGTCAAAATGTGAGCGGAAGTGTTTTGTTTTCTTTAGAAATAACTGTAAAAATCTTTATTTCATTTAAGTCTAAAATTTTATTCGAATTCTGCTTTACATTATGGACAAAACGAATTAAGGTCGAATTTGACCATTGTCACTGAACTCGAGTAGCACATTTAATTTGAATTTAAGAGCTGTCATGTCAATATGGCTATAAAATTGTTAAAACTGACAGCTCTGGAACTCAGTTTAAATGTCCTGATCGCGTTCAATTTGATTTGTTAAATTATCTCTAAATAAGTACCATAAAGCCTATGGATGCATCTTACAATGTATGATCTATGTTAATGACCATATTCTCACCGTCTTCAGAGATTCTCCATTGTGTACTGCACTCAATCACCGCTATGATATTACGAATATATCCTGCCTCGTGATACGTACACCTATAAATTGATGTGAGCGGCGTGGAGCGTGATTTGCCCTAATGAAAATCAAACTGGAGACGGTCAGGACATGCATACATTTAGATACCGGGACAGCCAAGTGATTAATTATACCTACCCGCATCTATGTAAATATTTATGTCCATGCCAAGGATAGATGGAAGTCATCAGGAAATCAGAAATGGTGTTAATATTTAAAGTTGTTTTCCTTGTATTATATACATAGTAAACCGCCTAATAAATATATCAACATATTATAAAATAAAATATGAAGTAAGGTCCGAATTTTCCCTTCAATAAAAGTTACATTTTAACAAAAATCAGTTACGTCCGTACGGTCGTCGGTGGCTCGCGTAGTTTTAATCCAAAATTTAATATTTCAATATAGCATGTAGATGGAATCGTAAAATTCCCCAATATCGTTCACTTTATAACACTGTAAAAGGGAATACACACTCGACGTATAATCAAATACGCCCAACGTCAGAGAGTCGAGTTGAAATAGAATTTTTTCGCTCTTAAAAATTGCGATCACGTATCTAATATAGTGAAAACAATATTCTAGTGACCGGGTGATTTCTGCACAGATGCTTGCCCTACCAATATTATGTAGGTGGGGCAAACTTTTTCATAGCTTTGATATATGAGTGTCCCATAAAATATGGGGAAATAATTTTAGATACGTGAAAACTAATCCTAGTCAATTTGAATATAACTTCTCATACCGTCTCTTCACGATTGATAGTAACTTTTTTGTGATATTCTGTTTTAATATAATCTAATATATTTGGAATTTGTTCACTCATGTTTGGTTTTTGATTTTTTCTCCGCGCGATAACGTCGCGATATCATAATTTGGAATCGCATACATCGCCTGCTCTCGCGGTTTTAATGGGTGAAGGGGTCGTTTGAAACGCCATGTCGATCGAACGATATAAAAAACCACATTAATCTGCACTTATCTCGACGATATTATTTAATGACGCGTCATTTCGCGGTTATTTGTAACTTTTATGGAGGGAATAGATCGTGTTCGGAGATGCATTTTTAGATAGCACTCTTTATGTCGAACATTATATTATGCGTAAGTGAAATTTCATTATATGAAGCATGATCGTTTTGGCTCGCAGTTTTATGGTACGCCTAAACATGTACTAACAATATTTTATTGAACTGGTTTATGTTAAGCAGTAACAACATACTTTCTTACGAATTAATAAGCAACAACAAAACGAATATTAAATATCTTCAAGTCAAATAATAGTCTAACAAAACTATTTTCCTTGAGGAGCGCAAAGTAAGCAACAAATATCGTTTATCACGCAATGCGATTATTGTACAAAGAGTCGCCGGCAGCGGGTCGATTTGCATGAAATATAAAGGTGACCGCACACATAGTTTCCCGTTGTTTATAGCGGTCAGTGAACGTGGTGGTTTTGTTCCTCGCCCCTTTTGCATTCCTGTCTTCGTACCTTTATTGTCTTACTTTCCGCTCATGACATCGGAATAATATATTTATGAAATAGATAAACAAAGGGAGGACAGCGAAATTGTAAATTAAATTGTCGAGTAATGCGACTGTGCGCTCAAATGCTTGGAAGGACTTTTTTGCTTAGGAATTTAATGTAAAGGGAAGTTTATGTTTATTTGTTGCAGAACGAATGGTGCTTTCAAAAGTATTTCATTTCTATTGTCTATATACCACACCTAAGTGAATTTAGTGATACTATAGTCGCAGATTATAATATTTTATGAAATGTTATAAATCGCATGAAATGTAAAAAAATAAATGAAATATATATATAAATATATAATAATGTACTAATGCTTTCTTAAATGTTTTAAATCGTATGAATTTGTTAAATTAAATGATAAATGTAACTTTAAATGTAATATGTATATGTTTGATGAAATGTTAAAAATGTAATAAAATATAAATAAATACTAAATGAAATGTAAATGTGATGAATAGTTAAATGTATTGTTACGTATCAATGAAATGTTAACTCTGAAGTGTATCCTACAAATTGTAATTGTTAAGGAAAATAAAGACTAAATTATAATTATAAATTATTATAGTCGCAGATTTATTTTTCTTAATAAAAATTGAAATGAAATTGAACTCATCACAAAGGTAAAACCACAAGAACCCAAACAAATAATTCACACATTATTTAATATTCTGTCTGCATTCTTCATTCCACATTTCACACCTCAATGACACCTTTTGTCTGCACCGTCTCGCTTTCAGTATTCGATTATCATCGAGAACTGTCAATTGGCTGTCATATTGCACACAATCGGCACTCGATCACACTTCTCTTTCTAATGAGGGACGACACATTCAAGTCCGAAGAGGAATTATTAAAAAACCATTAGATGTGGGGCAAAGACCGTGATGGATGGACTCTTGAATCCGATCCATTTCAATTTAAACCTCCCGATGTCTGCATAAAGGGTGAGTATCCCCAGAGTATGGTAATGTGTTTTAAGTCAGCCGTGGTCCGGCTCATTTGGATTTGTTGTCTTCAAACGTTCCTACGTTTTCGTAGAGATACGTCATAACGTTTATATAATGTTGTAATAACGCTTGGAACATTACTCACACCTAACCAGGAGTGATGAGCTGATAAATCATATCTAGTCGCCGATTTATATCGCAATAAACGAGGAGGGATTGCGGCAGTAAATAAAAAATACCACCAACTCTTTATGATGTTTTATATTTATAGACTAGAAGACTGTTTAACATTTATTTCATACTCGTATACCCCTTATTTAGAAACTTACAAAAATAAACTTGGCTGATAATATTATTGTTAGACGCCGAAGTTACATTTAGCAAATACCTTCATTTACACAGGATGATACTACGCGGCAGTAAGCTTACGGCGCGGGCCTACGCCGTAGCGCGTCTACGGCGGAGCTACGAACACTAAAAACCCAGGCCGTTAACTCGACTTCACTGTATAAAATAACCATCTGGGAAAACCACCGCTTATCCCTTAGAAAAACTCTCTTTGTGAGGATAACTCGCTCTACATCCCCTCTTATGATATGTTTATGTACTTTGAGATTTTATGTGGACGTTCCAACGCCGAGCACGAATTTTATTGGGTTTATAGAATTTTATGGCGCCATATTCCATGCAGTGGCCGCTGTTTTTCATTGTCTATTGATTTTGATACGAATAGTGGAACGGTGCGCTTAAACTGTCGGCGTTTAAGGGTAGTGTTGAGAATAATGAAGTTTGTGAGTAATAAATATGATACGAAACAGCCCAATATAACGTAAACAACAAAACTGTCAAACTAATGTTAACCCTGCTGAAGCTGAGGTAATCTCTGCACAAAACTATGTTTGAAGCGAGCTTTAACAGTTTGACGGCGCACTTAATGTATTTATACCGGGCACCGGGCAGCGGCATCTGTGGCTAATGATATCGCTGGACCAGCTCCCTGCCACCCCCTCGCCGTCCCCCCTCTCCCGGCGGCGCCCGATAGGCCCCCATGACTCGGTCATTAGTTAAACACGCACAGCCGCCCGCATGTCGCAAGTTTATCTTTGGCTAAACTGTAGGTATGTGGACTCGATTAGCCCTTTGATCAAATAATCCGGTGATAAAATAGGGCTTCAGGAAATTAAATTATATTAAATGTCATTGTTCGGGCGCTCTGGCTGCGAAATGGTTTTATGTGGGACAGGCCAGTCGGCTTGGTGTGTTTAGATGGCTATAAGTACGTATGTAAATTAAGTGTCTTGGAAAATCGGTACAGTGATATAAGATTATGCATCAACAATGTTTAAAAAGTGACTTTCTTACATTTAGTATTGATCTGTAAAACACTAAGCACGCTCTATTTCAAAATCCACAGACTAATTGCTTATCACATTTACAATGGCACTTCATTAATTTTCATTTCGTTGCAATGTCGACCACACGAATTTTTCAAACATCTCAAGCAATGGATGGAGTAGGTGAATGGTTATAATTTTTGTTTAAAGATACTATCGACAACAAATACACAAAACAAACAAGAATTTATAATGCTTGGACACAACCCTTTAACAAGAATTGCACGCAAACCTTAATTTCGCAACACAGACGTAAGGCAAAGTGCCGACGACGGCACCGTAGGGCCTGAAGACACGCTCGTTACTCGCATGCGGTGCAGATAAACCTCACGCTAGTTTAATTGGTGGTCACCTACACGGTACGTCTCATTCCTAGGGGCTTCCAACAAATCATTAAGACCACACCGGCGAGCTTACTCGAGTTTCCGAGGAATTGTTAGCTGGAAGAGATAGGGTGTTGATATTTCGATGCACATTACTTGTGTGTCGAATTGAATATTTAAGTTTTGATGAACAACGGGTGCTGCGAATTCCTTTCGAATTTATGGCGCAAATAACATAGCATCACGTCGTAATCCCGAAGGGTTCGGTAAATAAGTCCCATGTAGTGTAGTAGTCCCACAAAAAAATTAAAAGATATACGCACAAATTACAATATATAGCTTATATACAACGGCGAGCTTAACCCACAATTGGATTTTTTTATAGAAAACTTTACTTCAATTGCGAGATTTTCAAAAGAGGATATATCAATGTGCATAAACAGTAGGTACATTTAAAGACATTAACTTATTTTATTTAAAAAATATTTTAGATATTGAGTGTATTTTGGAACAATTTGAAATACATAACATACAAACCCCCTACAACTACATTCCAACATTCACATTTAATTAACACTGCAAATCTAATCTGTCCCAACATTTATTTATAAAACAAAAAGACGGTAAAAAGCCGCATAGGGTTGAACAGTAAACGTTCTTGTGTCCGGAAGAGGGCGGGAGTCCGGGAGTGCGGCGGTCACTCGATTAATACTAGCATTAATCTCAGCTGCCCCGTGGCAGGGGACTTTAATTTATGCCCTCGTTTTGACAATTGATGAGGAAGGACATCGTGTAGATATTTTAAACAACAGACGCAGGTGGAGCGGAATTAAACTGCGATTACTGATGGGGTCGAGCTGCATGATTTAGGTTGACCAGTTTACAAATTATATTAGCAACAGATTGCTTTACAAGCGCCATTAATTAGGTACGTCACGAAATATGTATATGATAAATTCTAGTCCCGCAAAACTAAAAACGACGCTCTTTCTTTATCGTGTGGTTGGTGCCTAACCTGGTGTTAGAGTTTTGAGGCCGCCCATGGGCCTCTGACTTGGCTTTACATGTCGTCAAGAAATTTCTCTCAAGCATGCTGGTTTCCTCACGATGTTTCCCTTCACCGGGGCAAGTGATCATTATACAATACGCACATGAATCCGAAGAATCAGTGGTGCGTGCCTAGTCCGACGGTCACACCACTAGGCTGATATCTTTTTCGATTACGAAAAATGATTCTCAGTACCAAAGCCAAGTTGTCGAAAGTAGAAACGTATAATTGCTTCTAGTGAAGGAATAATAAATAATAGCTAGCTAGGAATATGGATGTGAAGTGTAGTACACACATCTACTCGAACGTGCGATTCAATTCAGAGCTTAGCGTTAGCTTGAACTAAATAAAGCCGGATAAGCTAAGACATTCGATTAGATCCGGACGTCTTGCACGGTGGTCATGTGTGACTCTTATTGACAGGTCCATACAACCGCCTGTCGAGTCTTTGGTCTAGTAAATATCAGTCCACTGGAACACTGAGTACTTCAACGATGTACTTGTGCGTGACAGAATTAAATTCACCAAGCACATCACTTTATCTTGTGTACTGAGTTTTTATTGCGAACGAATTTCCACTTTTCATTTCCATACCCCACCGTGGCAACAAATCCGCGCAAATTCCATTAAACTTCCAAATGTTTGGAGGCAAATCGCCGGGTGTACCCTAATGAGTGTTGGTGAACGGTCGGTCTGGAAGCAAGGCATGCGTGAACGCGCGGCCGCTGCCAGTGACGTCATCGTCCGCGCGACCGAAGAGAATATTAATTCAGTGCCGCGTCTAGCAACATCACTCGCACTCGCTGCACTCACCCGCTGCTAATTGCATGGAAAGCCTGAAATTGTTCCATCTTTATATGCGACAATCATGCATAAAAAATAATTTTACAAGTCATTTAACATTAAAATACTCGTAACTAATTAAATTAGTTCCAAATGGAATTATTAATCATTCGTAACCGCAACAGGAATATTCGCAATTTTATACATGTTTAGCAATTATTTGAACTGCACTAGCTGCGGGCAAGCAATTATCATCAAAAACTAATTAAAGCCTCAACTATATTAATTTTGCGTCCAAAATTATAAATTCCTCGCTGACACAGAGGGTTCCGACAAAACTGATACGGAATAAATTTTCAACTTAATTTAACTAGACAAACACAAAGGAGCGAATAGAGGGACCGACTTAATTTCAGTATTGAGGTGGAAACTAATGATAAGCTAGTTTGTTCGCTACACACACCGAAATATGAATATATTAAACGAACAGAATAGGTACTGAACCGAAAATTTAAAATATTCCGGCATTTTAGGCTCAAATGCAAATAAAAATGAAACAGTGATTTTGGTATTTACTTTTGCGCGTCCTTTTGTGAGAATGGATAAGTTAGATAAACTAAATAAAACGATAATAGAAAAATAAACAGGAGTTCTTTTCTATATTATACTTTTCTATATTTTTTTGTTATATTTGATTACTTATTGTTTCGGTTATGATTTAAATTGTAATTATTTTGTAAAATTCGAATACAATGTAAATTGTTTTATGAATAAATATGATGATGATGATATGATGATATATTCAAAAACTGCCACATCCATATCATCACGCATTGTGTGGCGCGCGCGCCGAGTGCGTCCCAAACTCCCGGCTCGTCCGATTTCGCGCTCCACTATACTCGCACAGCTGTCACAACTCGCTCCTCTGACAATCAACGCAGAACATTTTAAAACATATTCCTTCATGCGTATGATACAAATAAAATTAGGTATAATTTTAATATACGCTAGCGAACACAAATTTCAAGTATTTAGTCACATTATCCCCGTTTCTTTTCAACTAGGCCTAACATAGAACATATAGCCTTGTTCTAGTGCTCGCTGCAAGCTCTACTGTTGAGCATGAGGTCCTGGGTTCGATTCCCAGGTCATGCAAAACGTTACAAGGGTTTTCTATGCCATTGTAATGTTCCAGTAGCTGCCCAGATACTGGCTCTATGCCCGGTTGATAACAATAGGGTCGACACCTATTTACATCCCTATGTTCGACGATTGCGGGCGTGATGTTACTCGTATTTAAACGTATGTAAGTCGTATTAAACCCAAGTGGATGTATTTTCACCTACTGGCACATCACATAGAAAGAACTATATAGAATGTATATGTGACTTCAATCAGCCTAAAACCAATATCAACAGCAAACCTTTGACAAATACCTCTCAATCAATCGCTAGAAATCCTCGTCACAACCATTCCAATAACCAGACGATATTAACTCCCGAAACTACACATACACCTATCAACTTCATCGTTTTATGTATCAAAAACGTTTGGTATTGGTAAATCAAACAGGTGCTCCGCAGTCAAAGGTCATAATTTAATCAACGTGCGGAGCAGTGGTCCGTCTGTGCATCTGATAGTCGCAGTTATTAAACCGCAGACTGCCATGTTCAATTTACAACGTAACCCCATGGAAAATGTTATGATTGTACAAATATACACGTACCTGTGAATTTGTCGGCCATCATGATTTCTGCGGTTGTTACGTTAATAATAGACCGATTAGCCGTATGGGGGACTGTGGTCCTACATTTGGGTGATCACGTAATTGATAAATAAAATTGGAACGTTGCAATGGTCAAGTGCTATGGAAAATGCAACCAAATGTTATTAAATTAATAAACGTAAAACTGACAGAACATTATCCAATCTGTAATGTATGAAATATCCCGTGTAATTGCGGTGAGCGTGTTCTGATAACTATTTAATTAAGTTACACATGAAATAAAGTGTCGGTTGCCTCTTCCTAGAATTATGAAATTAATTATCATTTCGCAGTACAACCAACATTGCAATGAGTTGAAATAGGAGGAGCAAACAACGCTCAAATGTTAATACTGCACGGATTTTCACTTTATTAGTTTCTACGGGGAATTCGCCTCGTTTAGTTTTACCATACATTTTCATTCGGCAGTACTCCGTCCGGGGTTGTAATTAATATAGCTAATATGATTAGTAGTTCGTGTAACTTGAGTCCTGGACCTAAGAGCTTTGTACTGTAGTGTTTTGCTTAAAGGACATTGCCACGGGGCAGGTCCCTTTTGTGATATCTTGTGCCTGATTGGAATAATAACCTAAAAATATTATTTATTTTTTTGTGTGCAAATTATTTTTTATACAATTTCTTTCACCCTGGGAATAAAGTTAAAGTTAATTAATAGTTAAACATTACGTCGACATCCGTTTGATAGGTATACAAAAAAAAGTTGCCAGAAATCAAATAACAATCGAATATGACATAAAATAATCAATGGAGTAATCGATATCAAAACAAAACGATAATTAACAAAAAAAAAATATTTTTAATTATTATAACTAGTTTACGTCTCAACATTTAAATGTAATTCTCAACCATTGGACAACTTCAAAAGCTACTGTTTTAGCATTATGTTTTCTCGACGATGAGTTAAATTGGTGTCAACCCTGTCTTTTTCATAGGTACGTATTATTGTAGCATATTATATATGAAATGCACAAAGATAGACGTAGGCCAAGTATGAGTTTAATTGTGTAAAATATTCTTAATGACGTAAACTAGTGGATATACACTGCCTAGAGTCTATGCGAGTAATAGAGATAGAACGAGGACAACAATAGGTTGCTTATTTTCATAATAAGTCTATATTGTTGATTAGATGTTCATAAAAGCGATTTACACAAACATAAAAGCCTTACGTATTTTGGAAACGCCGTATTAAAAAATCAGTTTTAATCGATAAATTGATAAAAAAACTGAAACCGATTTAGTAATGATTAAAAATAATTGATCTGGCAACATTTACTTGCGCATGTCACAGCTATTTCTAAGATTCGTTACGTTTGTGATTGCTTTGTCTAAATAGAATACGTTGAGTTTTGAATTCCGTATAAACATTGTTATTATTTACGATACGTGCTTTTTCTGCTACCACCGAGTTGAGCTAATAAGTTCCCCAAGTAGAGACATCATTCCATGCTCATAGTGATGTATAGTAGTCTATGTCAAGTTGTAATTATAACCTAGATTTTTAAAACAGAAAAATAATGATATCTCCTGAACCAGGGTCAATAAATGAAAAAAGGTTTCTGATTATGAAAATGCTGTTTTTACTATTAGGTAAAATAAAAATCTTCAGAGCAGAAGCATTTTCCACTAGGACCGAACTTCCTTAACAAAACGGGCAATCTCCTTTTCTTGGGAATAATATTCCTACATGGAACTTGGTACATGTTTTTAATTATTTTTCAAAGGTACACTTTTCATAAAGACCTACTTTGTAGATCATGTCTTCATAAGTAAATAAAAAAGTTTCTGGCTACAAAGTATAAAGTGAAGTATTACATTTTTATTACAAAACGAATGTCGCCCGTAGCCCGGGGCGGCCGGTGGCGCGATGCCGGGGCAATTATTGCATGCATATTACTCCCGCCCCGGGCGTAATCGTCGGACACATGACTTATATCTGTTTTTTTTAGTCAATTATAAGTCAGTATGACAAATATTATTAACATCGGATTTTACGCTGGTTATTAATTTTATTTTGAAGGTGGTTATTTTGCAAATTGCTTTACTAGTTACTGATACAAGTTTAGTCAGCAGTATTTAACCAGTTCGGGAACTCATGAATTTTTAGAAATGTATTCTCATCATGAGCAGACCACTACTTGAAATTCGATCCCGATTCTCGGCCAGTCTAATCTAGCTGCTACAGCCACTGCTTTACATACTATTATAGATTGTCATCGAATTTTCTTATTACACATGTGAAACGGGCTCTCGTACGCACTGTCATGACTGGCTGCCCTAGGAAGTACGGTGCGAAGGTTGCCACATGATACTTGCCACCCTAAGTAGATCGGAAATACAGAACATAAACTACAACTTCGGAACTCGGAATACAGAACATAAACTACAACTTTTGATTGATATTTCCGTAGATTGGTCGCCAAATCACTTCATAATCTTAGTTTTATCGACTGAACTTGTATTCAAAGTGTATTTTTTTTATTAACAGCTAACTAAGGAATTTCAGGCGCACTAATTAATTGTTAATTATATTGTTGTTGTTATTGTTGTTGTTATTTATTGTTCATTCATTCATTCATATGGGACTCGGAAAACTAAACCTACCATCAATTTAGATGAAAATTGGACAATTACACAAATTCAACTTCGACTATCATTTAGTACAGCCAACATTCCAAATCGTACACAATACTGATGCTGTATCATATTCTCTGAATTCCGTGGATACAAAATTAACGTATATTACGTTCCTACATCGTATGCGATTTAACAAAATATTTATCAGTTGGAATGTAATTAATAAAGGATCGCTTCATTATCGACGCGTATTTTCTGACACTGTTCTTTGCAATTATTATCGGAATCATTTATGCATTCTTGTTTACGCATCATAGAGCATAATTCGCATAATTTTATTACACGAAATATTAAATTCCGTTTAAAACATTTAATGTCGCCTCATTGAACTACATGTTTTGTTGCAATTTTGTCGTTAATTAATTTTGAGGTCCGAACTAACTTGTATTGGGTTTATAAGTAGTAATAACCATTCGATGATTAAATCAAAGCATTTTATTATTTAACTTTGCCTTTTGTATTGCAAAAGTTGGGCAATTAATATCAACAAACGAAAATATAACTAAATCACGATTCTGCTCCCAAACTATATATCATGAGCTGAGACTAGTTTGAGAATTAAGCTACAATTAAATGGTCGTAAATTCCAAGTTTGTTCGGGGGTCACTCCTGGGACTGCGGCGGCAATTTATCAATTATTTACGCCACTTGGGCCCTGCCGTCGGCCGTCACCTAGCCGAAGCTACCGATCTGTTGATTGACACTGCTGGCGCTGATATTGAAAACAAACACGGCACAGATTTCTGTAGTTAGGATGATTAATGAGTGTATTAATTACCGGAGTCTACCTACTATGTAAAACAGTGGTCAGTGGTGGGTCTTTTCTGCCCACCCACCAGCATCAGTAATCAATGTAAAGTATATGAAGCACAGCTATATTTTTTTAATTGTGCGTTTCGGGAATAGTTGGAATGACTGTAGAAAACCAATGCATATTACGGTGTAAGATAAAAAAATATATTTTCAGGCGACTTTGACCCATAGTTACAACTTACAACTAACATTTTTATTATTTATTTACCTATTTAAACTTCACGTACAATAGTGGGACATAGACGGACTTAATGCCACGAGGCATTCTCTACCATAAAATTGAAATAAGAAAACACTGTAATTACAAAAAAAAAAAAAATATATATCTTCTTCTTCCTTCTGTTATGTTAAAAACGAAACAAAAACAAGAGGGCTTAGGTAGTTACCTAAAACGAAACAAAAACAAGAGGGCTTAGGTAGTTACCTAAGCCCTCTTGTTTTTGTTTCGTTTTAAGTAAATGCCTTGAAAGCCATTGCTAGTTAGCAATGGCTTTCAAGGCATTTATTTCACTTTCAACAGTATTGGCAATGGTTTTCAGTAATTTCTGTCAATCCAATACATTCATGACTTTAAACTTATTTTGTCACTTACGAGATTAGTTGAAAACCGTGAAATCTTAAAACAGTGTTTATTCATCAAAGCACTCTCTGATAGTATATGTAACACTTTTGGCTTACGATTGTATAGTAAACCATAGCTCCTGAAACTCTTACACCACCACCTACTCCACAAGCAAAGACATCCAAACAAGTAAATAAACAAAATGTAACAGTGAGTACATATGGGCTAGGGTCGTGCGATCAGTCACTTAGTGTTGTGCCGGTCCCGGTGCCGGCGAGGAGGTCCGTGGTCGCACATCGATCTACGTCAACCACAGTTTCGGAGTCGCGGACTTGAGTCAAGAGTCCTAAGACGGAGCACAGATGCTCCCGGGAAATGTGCGGGACATTATTTATTTACTTTGATTGTAAGATAGATGTCGAAATAGCTGTGGTGGTAAAATGTCTATTCGCTCCAACATTCTACACCAAGTTTTCATGAATTTTTTTTTAGAAAATTGGACAGCCTTAATTTAAGCAACAATTTAATGATAATGAGTTAATGACTAAGTTCGTATGTTACCCAACCATATTGTAAATATTACGAAAACTGCAAGTACGTTTTCGTGTTAGGAACATTTAGTGAGCGTATTTCCAATTTTTAAGCAACTTCTAAAAAATAATAATATAAATTTTTTTATTTTTTTATTTCAGTAAAAACAAATTTATGCTTCACAAAAACAATTTTCAAATTAAAATGAGCATTACAGACAAAAGTGAATCGTTGGTGCCTGTACTAATGATAACAAATTATTGTATCACAGAACCAACTTTTGGAAGTGGGTTATTTTTTTGCAAAAAGGTTTTCTGTTAGATACCGTCCTACTTGCTTTCATACTTTGTGATCGTCTTAAATAATCACTGATGACTTACTATTTCTCTTTTTACTGTTTAACCATAAAGTTCGGTACGGGTACCTTTGGGGGCGCGACACACAAACCTCCGCTGACTTGGTACCGGCCCCTAAAGGGGCAAGCGTTTAAGTCATACGTCATCCTCATTAAATAAGTAAATATTTAATATTCCGATTATCAAATGCTATGAGTGTGCGCTAATTAAGAGAGTTGGATAAAAAGTTCATATGTCCTCGCCATTAAAACTTCTGTCTTTAGCGCGCAAGTTTCTTAATTTACCCTTAAAAAATCCAAGTGCGTAAATACGGTCATCGCCATTTTGACGGCAGTGCTGGCCGAGGCTAAAAATCATGAAAATAGTGGTTTTCGGACATCCAAGCTCCAGTATGTTGAGAATGATTAACTTGTCATTTAATTATGTGACGAATTAATCCAGGGTTCAATTTAAGTAAGCAGTGGTAATGACGAATTTTGATATCAAAAGTCGAAGTTTCGCGCCAAACTTGCGTGTTTACATTTTTATTTTTCACATTACATCACACAGACGCGTATTAATTCGATAACAAATATGACAAAATATCATTCCAATTATTCTAAACAACATGAAAATGCCCTGATCTTAGAGTAGTTTACTAATGCGGGACCAATAACTCGTAATATTCATTACCACTCCTCAATTTATATTCGAAATTGACGACCATTTTTTTTTTTTGTTATCTTGATGTGTGGAAGCGATTATTTCAATCGATTCTTTTTTTGTAAATTTCGATCAAATCGAGAAATTAAATTAAGGAATTTAAAAAATTGATAGATTGAAATTAAAATAAATTTGTTTAAAGCGTAAAATACAATAAATAAACACTAATTATTTTTTTAAGTTTATAATAGTCATTTTAATAGTTTTTCGTACATTGTTGTCAGGGGCGTGCCGTCCATAGAGGCAATTAGGCCTAGCCTACCCTACCATTCCTACCAACAACGCAACAAATGCATTTATTATAACTATGTAATAAAATAATTCAAAATATTTAAAAAAATAATTAAAACTCCTGTCAAAATACTTATAGCAACTTGTCGCGCCTGTGTGACGTAACTGATAATAATACTACGACGCTCGCTCCCGGCTCTTCTAGGCAACGACGCCGCCGGCCTAATTTCCATTGATAAATTTACGCACAGTGATGCACATTTTCGTGTGTATGAACGGCACACATGTATAGATCATTGATAGATTAGGGGCTCAACTCCTGCGAGTGTAGCTGGCCACCGGCCACAAAGTATTATCCGGCTAAAACGGTATGCAATTATATTTGGTAGTGTTTTTTATCGACAAAGTAGCAATTATATTTTTCTTAGAAAGTTGTAAGCCATATTTGTTACCTAAACAATAAAAATAAATATAATGTTACCCCTATGTACACTGACAAAATAATATATACATATAAAATTATATACCGAATGTAACACACCTAATAATTTATAATACTTATAATATATTTGATTTGATTAAATTGCTATGCAGCCCTCTTCCTCTCTCCTAAATTT
The DNA here is from genome assembly GCA_947578425.1 of Eugnorisma glareosa. Classification (NCBI taxonomy): domain Eukaryota; kingdom Metazoa; phylum Arthropoda; class Insecta; order Lepidoptera; family Noctuidae; genus Eugnorisma; species Eugnorisma glareosa. Next base: position 13,560,168 of record OX387970.1, on the reverse strand, counting down.
TTGCGTGCCCGACAGGGTCCATATTGTATCTTTAATTTGTTATTACCATCTCTGTAACATATGGAATGCAATAAAAAATTGAGTATTGAGTATTGTTTCATGTGACAAGCAAAATTTATTTCGCGATCTTGAAAGTTTTGCTTTTTCTAATATCTGACGGTTTTAATTCGCATTGAAACGTACAGTAGTGTAAATATTATTTGTTGTATTTGTTTATTTACTTAAAATGGTGTTCTGTTGTGAAGTTTGCGCTGATAATGTGTGTTAGTTATAAGTTAAAAACAGTAAGTATTCACAATCGTTTAATGATAAGATTCAAGTTGTGTCTAAAGGTGTAGGTACGCGAATTACGAGAATTAACCCAAAATTCATCTCGTACTCGTCATTTCAAATGAATCTTGCTTCTGTTTGCATTGTCAGAAAATCGTGATTTGAACTTTGAATAATGTGGTGAGTTCTTGTATTTATAACTTTGGTTTTTACAGGCTTATTTTCAATGTTTTTTTTTTTCTAATATTCCAAAAATCTAAACTATACCATGGTAATTTTAGGTAATTTTATTTTTTTGTTGACAGCGCACTCTGTTTTATTTTTAGGATTTTTTTAACGAAGCTTCTACCTTCGTTTTTGACTGAATGCCATTGAAATTTCTGATATTTAAGCTAGATGGCGTTGTTTCTCATAAGATTACTAAAAATACCAGGGGCGGGTGCGGGGGGCCCGGAAGGGTGACTGAATATATCAATAGATGTGACTACTTTGAGGGTCATCCTAAGTAGAGCGACGCTGTGATGTTGCCGAGTTTTTTGTTTTGGGTGTCAGTAATTCAGTATGTGTGGCCTACCTTACCAGAGGAACCACTGCACGCCACTGATTGTTGTACTAAAACCGACACAACAAACAGCACAGACTAACTATGGCTAAATTCGCGCCGTTTTTATTCTATACTTATAAAAAATTAAATTATGAATGCATTCGCTGTTCAATTTTATATTGTATTTAAATTATCTACATAATTTGTTAGTAAGTATTGGCCAAATCTTGAAACTGAATTTCAAACCAGTTCCCCTATACCGATTGAGCTGAAATTTTGCACACACTTTTGGTTCTGGTGACAATACATTCTTATGAGAAACATTACTTAGTCCTGCAGCCAGGATCGTCTCCTCACGAGAGAACTCCTCAACGGTTAATAGCGCGGACACAAAACTCTATCTACGCGTTTGATTTTGATAGATATAGATAATTTCTTTCATGACTTTATCCTGCAAGCAGGATCGTCTTCTCATGACGGAACTCCTTAACAGTTAATAGCACAGATAAGAATTTTTTTATATGCGTTCATATTTGATGAATAAATATGATTTCTATCATGACATCATCCTGCAGCCAGGATATTCTCCTCACGAGGGAACTCCTCAACGGTTAATAGCCCAGACACGAAACTTTGTATAGATACTCGTTCAATTTGGATGAATAGACATAATTTCAATCGTATTTGATCCTTCAGCCAGGATTATCTTTTCAGGATGACACTACTCAACGCTGAATAGCATAATATAATGATGCGGTATACTGATACCGCTGCTACCGCTGTTAAAATTTTTAGTTTTGCCGTTTCAGTAAACGGCAAAACTAAAAATTTTAAAAAGAGACTTAAGTATTTTTTTGTAGAATTACTTAAAAATAAATATTTTTCTATTGTTTGGTCGATTGGACGAAGTATTATATTATCTGTGGTTGGATATAGAATACCCAGGTCTTGGGCCCTTAGAAAAAAAATTATTTGGTTCCCAAGCAAGGCCTCTGTTAAGGCTTGTGGGTTGTAATATTGAGAGAGAGGTTTTGTGGAAATAAAAAACCGTGACTTGTTTCATGGAGACAATCGAGTTGCTATATTTTTGAACTGAACGTTGATCTGACATAAAAATATTGACATTGATAGTTAAAGTGTTGCAAGACAACAAATATAATTTATAAAATGTTGGGGATGCCAACAGCCTCCCCGTGGGTAAATGCAAAAAATTAAAAAAAATTTAAATGTAAATGCCAAATCTCACGCTGTTAGTTCAGTCTGTAGGTCAGTCTGTCTACCGGTCTGTCGATCAGTCTGTCTACCGTCTGTCGGTCAGTCTGTCTACCAGTCTGTCGATCAGTCCGTCTGTCAATCTGTCTGCCAGTAAGTCTGTCTACCCGTCCGTCCGCCAGTCTGTCGGTCAGTTTGTCTACCGGTCTGTCAGCCAGTCTGTCTACCAGTCTGTCTTTCAATCTGTCCATCAGTCTGCCTGTCTGCAGTCAGTCTGTTGGTCTGTCTGTCAGTCGGTCGATCAGTCTGTCTGTCTCTCCATCTGTCAGACAGTCTCTCTACCAGTCTGTCTGTCAGTCTTTCGGTCAGTCTGTCTACCGGTCTGTCAGTCAGTCTGATGACGGTCTGTCAGTCAGTCTGTCTGCCAGTATGTCGATCAGTCTGACTATCAATCCGTTTGTCAATCTGTCTGTCAGTCAGTCTGTCGACCCGTCCGTCTATCAGTCTGTCGGTCAGTGTGTCTCTCGATCTGTCAGTCAGTCTGTCTGTCGACCCGTCCGTCTGTAAGTCAGTCAGTCAGTCTGTCTACCGGTCTGTCGGTCAGTCTGTGTACCGGTCTGTCGGCCAGTCTGTATACCAGTCTGTCTGTCGATCAGTCTGTGTATCAAATGGTCTGTCAATCTGTCAGTCTGTCTGTCAGCCTGTCGGTCAGTCTGTCTCTCGATCTGTCAGTCAGTCTGTCTACCAGTCTGTCTGTCAGTCTTTCGGTCAGTCTGTCTACCGGTCTGTCAGTCAGTCTGTCTGTCTGTCTGTCTCTCGATCTGCCAGTCAGTCTGTCTACCAGTCCGTCGGTCAGTCTGTCTACCAGTCTGTCTGTCAGTCTGTCGATCAGTCCGTCTATCAATCCGTTTGTCAACCGGTCTGTCAGTCAGTCTGTCTACCGGTCTGTCTACCAGTCCGTGGGTCAGTCTGTCTACCAGTCTGTCTGTCAGTCTGTCGATCAGTCCGTCTATAAATCCGTTTGTCAACCGGTCTGTCAGTCAGTCTGTCTAGCTGTCTGTCGGTCAGTCTGTCTACCGGTCTGTCGGCTAGTCTGTATACCAGTCTGTCTGTCAGTCTGTCGATCAGTCTGTGTATCAATCGGTCTGGGGAGAGAGGTGGCGCCACTGTCACGATACATATCAGCTCCGACTATATTTACGTCATTAAAATAGTAATTACATACATCTATACCTAAAATCATCAGTAATCGAACAATTAAGTGCATAATAACCTGTGATAGTGTTATCTTCAAGAACTTATAACAAATAGTGACGAAATTGTGATCATGAACCCAGTGCTCCAACTGTGACAATAAACTGAATTTGATGAATGGTAATCGTATTAATCGTCGTAATATTTAAAAGATAAGAACAGTAGAAGTGATCAAGTAACAAAATTACTACGAAACCCTTTCCAAAAGTGTCTAAAAACAATTATTACCAAACTGTTAACGGTTACTCATCAAAATTTGAAGATCTGCAGCTGTTTTATCAACACTTATAGCGACATCTAGTTGAAAACATTGGTCACTTACATCACCCAGTACATCGGTCGATAAAACAGTACCTTTTCTGTTCAAACAGTCGAGCTTTTCGCCTATGTAACTAAAGGTTAATTAATAGCCGAAAACAAAGTGAATGCGACTGACATTGAGCTAGTCGTGAGTTCGAATCCGAGACAAGATCTACTTTTTGTGATAACATCAATTTATTTTCATCGTATAATGGAGGATATCGATAACATTACCCAAAGAAGACTAAATATTCATAACAAAAACATGTCATCCAGTGACAGCGAATTTGATATGGATGTTTCATACCAAAGTCTACCTAATGTTGTAGTAAATAATAATGACGCTGTAAGAATGAAGGAGGAGATTGAAAAACTAAAATTGGAGTTGCAAACTGCTAACTTAGAAATTGACAACTTAAACCTTGAAAACAACACTCTTAAAAGTAACTTACTTGACTGCGGAAATAAGATAAAACTACTAAAATCAATAGGAATACAAGAAAGTTCAAACAAAGGAAACCTGCCTAGGCAGTTCTACTCGCCTCAATATCAACGGAGGGTACGGACACTATGGACTAAACCTGGGTTACCTAGGGCTTCTTCAAGAGAGTACACAATACAGGCATTAAACTTGATAAGCCCTAAAGCTGATGTATTGAACAAGTCAGTGGCTCTCAAAAATAAGTTACCTTGTGACGATGAGCATCAAGATTTCATATCTGTCACACGTATAGAGGAAAACCTACAGGATAAAAGCTTCCTAAATCTCTCCAATAGCAACAGTTGTGAAAATGATGAAAGCGTTAATATTTTGCACACACCTGTTGATGAACTGACTGACGACGCTCCAGTTACTAGAAACACTTTCTCTCGCGATATTAATAATAATAAAAGAAAAAAACGTGTATTGATATTATGTAATGAACAAGGAAATGGACTACGTCAATCGCTCACTGAGCTATTGGGAGCAGACTATACAGTATTTTCGTTTATAAAATCTGGTACTACACTAAGAAACCTCATCAATTCATCAAATAGTGAAATAGCTAAATTCAATATGAACGACTATGTTATTGTTGTTGGGGGTCGCCATGATCGTAACCCATATGATACGGAAATGTTCTTATATACATGGTTGTCATCCATTAAGAACACTAATATAATTATAAGCGAGGTTCCATCAAATAGGTATCTTAATGAAGCTAAACTAAATTACATGCTAAGGTTTATCTGTGGAAAGTATGACAATGTTATTTTTATGGACATGGACTACTCTAGGTATCGGCCTCGGAAATTACACTTTATAATTAAATTATCGAGATCTTTATTAAGGGAAATCTTGCAATTGGACTATACATTCAAATCAAAGGAATATCAAAACTCATTATCTGCACAAAATAAAAAAGAATATGTAGATAAATCTGTACAAACTGACATTACATATCATAATTATAAAATAGAGATCGAAAATTTCCAAAAAAATATCCTATGTGAAAATAAGTCATCTAGTAATAATAACCAGCCTGAGGATATTATTGTTCGTAATGATCTTTTTCGTGAATAAACATTTATATGTTCTACACCAAAATATAGCGGGTCTATTTAACAAAGCAGACACCCTCTCTATCTGTCTTAATGAGCTGTCAGAAAAAAACCAGTCTGTTGATGTACTGTGCATAACGGAGCATTTTATGATGTCAGGTCATGAAGACCGCCTTGTCGTACCGAATTATAAATTGGCTGCATGTTTCAGTAGGCAAAATAGTAAAAGAGGTGGATCTTGCATTCTGGTTCGATCTGGACATTCATGGAGGGAGCTACTGGAGGCTTCTGAACTTTCAATTTCTAATGTAATAGAATGCTGTGCAATTGAACTGACAAGTTATAAAGTAGTAATAATATGTATTTATAGAGTACCAAAGACAGGCAATTTAAATGTATTTTTTACCAAATTAGAGCAACTATTAAGAATACTAACAAGAAGAAAGTGTGGGAACATTATTATAGCGGGTGATATAAATATCGACGTATTGAAAAATAATAATATGACATCCGAACTAAGATGTCTCTTAACGAGTTTCAACATGACATTAGCAATAGATAAACCAACAAGGATGCAAAGCCAGACCTGCATTGATAATTTTGCCCACAATTTCGAGAAAAAATGCAAGGCGGAAGTGATAGAATTTGCTCTATCGGATCACACTGCGCAACTGCTGAAGTGCCCCGTACGTATAAACTGTGTTTTAAAATATTGGTATAAATCGCAACGGGACCTTAGTCCAGAGAATATTATTAAATTTAGAACATGCCTTAAAAAGCTAACGTTCTCTGAAATATATGACAATGATGATCCAAATGATGCATTCAACAAGTTTATTGAGCAATTTAAATTATTTTATGATTTATGCTTCCCCCGTAGACGTATTAAAATTCCAATAACCCTTAAACCAAAATGGATATCGCGAGGACTCAAAATATGCAGCCTTAAAAAAAGACAATTATTATGGACGTCTAGACATACACCTACTCAAATAAATAAAACAAAATATTCAAACTACACAAAGATTTTTAAAAAAATAATTAATCTAACAAAACAGTCACAAAATAATCACAACATTAAAACTTCTGACAATAAAAACAAAACGACATGGAAAATAATAAAGAACTCTAAATTAAACTTGCCTAATGACTCAATAAATACAATTCAAATTGACAATAAAACGATCAACAAACCTCAACTAATTGCTGACCAATTCAACAACTATTTCATAGAAAAAATTAGACCCATAACCGGAGCAGGTGTAAGATCGAGTGCGTATATCACAAATAAACAAAAATCAATGTTTATGGCTCCATGTCAACCGATACAAGTATTCAACATTATAAAATGCTTAAAAAATACTAATAGCGTGGGGTATGATGAAATTTCAACTAAAATTATAAAACAAGTTGCCGACTTAATTTCTAAACATTTGAGCCATATTCTTAACTTGTGTATCAGCCATGGTGTTTTTCCGGACCGTCTTAAAGTCTCCATAGTGAAACCAATATTTAAAAAGGGTAATAAACAACTAATGCAAAATTATAGGCCTGTTGCACTTTTGTCAGTTTTTTCCAAAATATATGAGAAATATATCTATACTGAGCTATACGCATACTTAGAAAAACAAAAGATACTCTGTAACGAACAAAAAGGTTTCCGGAAGAATATGACAATAAACATGGCTATTTATGACTTTTTAAACAAAATTATGACTAACATCGATAATAAGACACCTGTGTGTGCTGTGTATTGTGATATGACCCAAGCTTTTGACTGCGTTGACCATACTATCTTAAGGAATAAACTTGAGTCCTATGGTATAAGAGGTAACATTCTGGAGTTACTAAGTACTTACCTCTCAGAAAGAAAACAATTTACGGCAATAACACACTTAAATTTCAAGACTAAAGAAGAAGTAACATACCTGTCTAAAGAACGCACAGTTTATTTTGGTGTTCCACAGGGCAGTGTTTTGGGTCCTCCAATGTTCCTAATTTATATTAATGACCTGCCCAAAGCATTAGACTTTCCAACAACGCTCTTTGCTGACGATAGTACGATAACTATAGCATGTGATAAACCGGTGTCATATGAAGCTGATGTCAATAGAGCGTTACATTCAATTATCTCTTGGCTTAATAATAATAATCTTAGAATTAATCTAGATAAAACACAAATAATGCACTTTGGACATAAGAAACCAATTTCGAAAATGAAGGTCCAGTACCAAAATAATAAAATTAGCGATGTAGATAGCGCAAAATTTCTAGGCCTGATAATTGACAGGCAGCTCAATTGGAAAGATCACATTGAGGCGCTATGTAAGAAAATTAGTAGTTCATCCTATGCCTTATATAAACTTGCCCCAACAGTTAACACAGATGCACTAGTTACCGCTTATCATGGTCTTGTAGCATCTGTACTTAGATATGGAATTATATTCTGGGGTAACTCCACAAATAGAGAAGTCGCTTTTAAAGCGCAAAAACGGTCCATCAGAGCCATGTTTAGGCTACAAGTGACAGACAGTTGTGAACCTTTCTTCAAAAAGTTTAAAATTTTAACACTACCGTCTTTGTATATTTACGAAACTGCCTTGTTTGTTAAGTCTAATTCACACCTGTTTCCTAACTTGTCAGATACTGTTAAACGAAACAGGCGGTATGATGTGCTGCGCGGACGTAGAGCCAAAACCGCTTTAATGTGGAAAAGCATATTCTGTATAGCACCGCAAGTCTTTAACAAAATCCCAAGACAAATCAAAGAGTTAAATTTAAATGCGTTTAAAAAGGAATTGAAAGAATTACTATGCAAGAAATGTTATTATAATTTAAACGACTATCTGAATGACACTGAATTGTTATCTTATTGAGTTTGACATGAGAGAATATTTTGAATGTAATCCTGATTATATTTTGTAATAGTCAGGTAGGTATTTTTTGTTACTGTCTGTGTGTATTTTATTCCGTTTGACATTGTTGATCATATTTTTTTTATTTTTTTATTACTTGACCATGTTGACTATTATTTTTTGACTCTTTTATTGTACGTGTTTGTAATTGCAATGACATGCCACTTATTTTAATTTCACTAATTTATAATTGTATACCATATATTTGCATGCCCATGTGACGGCAAAATGTGGAGAAACTTATATAATAAGAACATCTATGTGCCTATTACCCATGTTTGCAAAGTATTAAATGATTTGATTTGATTTGATTTGATTTGATCTGTCAATCTGTCAGTCTGTCTGTCAGTCAGTCGATCAGTCTGTCTATCAATCTGTCTGTCAATCTGTTTGTCAGTCAGTCTGTCGACCCGTCCGTCTGTCAGTCTGTCTACCGGTCTGTCGGTCAGTCTGTCTACCAGTCTGTCTGTCGGTCAGTCTGTCTTTCAACCAGTCTGCCAGTCAATCTGTCTGCCAGTCTGTATGTCAGTCTGTCGACCTGTCCGTCTGTCAGTCTGTCTATCAGTCTGTCTTTCAATCTGTCTATCAGTCTGCCTGTCTGCAGTCAGTCTGTCTGTCAGGCTGTTGATCAGTCTGTCTGTGGGCCTGTCTGTCAGTCTGTCTTTTAATCAGTCTGCCAGTCTGTCTATCTGTCTATCTCTCGATCTGTCGGTCAGTCTGTCTACCAGTCTGTCGGTCAGTCTGTCTACCAGTTAGAAGTGGGCGCCGACCAAAAATTTGCCGGCGGCGGCGCGCCTGGTGGAACTGGTCGGCGCGGCTGCGCCACGCCGCGGCGCGGGTGTTTAAAAAGAAAGAACCATTTCTGGTTTAAGTGTTATATTATAAAGCGATCAAAGGAAGGAAATAAACATTAAAATCAGAAAAATATATATTTTAAAGATTTTACAATATTTATAATTGTCATGGATGAAAATTATTTTGTTGACGCGTGTAGGGCTCAACCGCGATCTTTTAGTGCTCACTCGGCGTACTTATAGCAGGAATTACAAGAATAGTCCTGGCAAGCGCAGCAAGTCCTGGGATCACATTTTTCTTCTCTCGCCAATAGGCAAGCACATCTCCGTTCAAAATCTCCACTTCTTTGGGGTAGACCGAAGCTAGGTATCTCCGGCATCTCGAAAAGAAAAATCTGTTCGCGTTACCTCTTCAATGTCGCTGAAACTACTATGCTTCTTATATAATTTTGTCAGCAAAGATTGAGTCGAAGAGGACCTTGGATCTGATAGGATGCTCTGTAAGTTCACGGGAAGTATTTACATTTTCATTGATGCAATCTGCCATAAAAGCCACACGATTGGTATTTCTTTCTTCTACATAAGAATCGATTTCTTTCAATTCTGAAAACAGGGATCTAAAAGAGATGCCACTACTACATTTTTGGTCAAAAGAAAGAGAGAGTTGGTGGTTTTTTGGTGATGAAATTTCTTTGGTATTCTATTTTTAAGCGATATCATTGTGACTCTTTCTTTGTCTGAGATCGAATATAAAATCTCTTTTAATTCAGAGCGAAACACAAGAGCAAGAAATTAACAGAAACAGACTTTTGCGCACATAAAACTTCCGACAGCTTCGCGAAACTTTCGAAGAAATATAATAAGGTCTTCCAGCAGGTTCCATTCTAATTGTATTAGTTTCAAGTCTTCCTGGCCAATCTTTGTGAGTATGATGTTTACTGGATTCCTATTGCAACAATGCACCAAGCTCTCTAACATGCTTATCACACTATGCCAACGGGTCGGCATTGCAGTTTTGATGCTTTGCAAGTGATTTATATCGCCAAACTCAGTATTAAACGTTTGAAAATTCTGTAAAACGTCATCATCGTCACCAGTTGGTTCATTTTCGAGTCAAAGTCAGTCAGGTTCCAAGTCAAGAGCGTACGTGGCAACTAGCGCGAAAGTGCCGTGACGACTGGCGGTGGCGCGTACCGCGCGGGCGCGGGTTCACAGCGGCCTGGGCCCTCGGCGCCGCCCGCCTCAATCGGCGCCAAATTTCAAATGATCGGCGGCGGCGGCGGCGCCCAAAACGCGGCGCGGTGCCGCCGCGCCGGCGCGGCGCCCACCTCTACTACCAGTCTGTCGGTCAGTCGGTCCGTCAGTCTGTCAATCTGTCTGTCAGTCAGTCTGTCGATCTGTTCGTCTGTCTATTTACTAGCTGTTGCCTGCGGTTTCGCTAGCGTTTTGGTCTAAAATTATCCCACGGGCACATTGTAAATATAGCCTATGGCACTCGCTGATAATGTAGCTACCTATTAGTGAAAGAATTTTCAAAATCGGTTCAGCAGATCCAGAGTTTAACCCCTACAACCTCACAAACTTTACCTCTTTATAATATTAGTATAGAATAGAGGAGGAGAGGAGATTTATTCTCCTTCTCTTGAAATCAGCCAAAAGCATCGAATAATTACTAAATAAGATTATTCTAAAAGATAGCATAAATGTTTATTTTAAAATGATGTAATTATTTGAAATTATACCAAGGAGTTTTTATTCCGTTTCATTTTTTTTTTCCAAACTTGATTTCATTGCGAGTAATCGATTAGGCTGACTGCAACTTTTTAATCGAATGTTGAATCTTGGGTTTACGGTCAGCACTAAGAGGTTTTAGTAATATTTGTCAAGACTTGGAATGTGTTTTATGAAATTTTGTATGAATAATGGTAAAAATAAGAACGCAGATAGAATGTTACTGTCTTTATTTTGCCCTTTCGAGTTTTTTTAGCAAACGAGAAACTTGTCCATGTACATTATTTCAAGCGCATCTAAGTTACCTATTTTTGGAAGGGTGTAGTGGTATGTAATTTACACATATTTGGCAATAGACTGACGCCATTTTACCGACATCAACACGTTTTTGGAGATATTAACCACAAACTTATCGTATGAAACAGCTGCCGCGACATATTTTTCATTATAAAATCTAATGCTGAAAGTTCACGAAAATTCTTAAATTTCTTGACAATGCGCATCACCCCGCCGATTCAGCTGATGTGTCATGTGTCAAAATTCTGTCGTGCATAGTGGTTAAGTTTATTTAGTGAATCATTCATTTCAGCCATGTATTGTTTTATTTGCACCACCTTAAAATATAAATACCCCAAGATAAACAAATATTCGCAATTGAATTAATCTGGAATATTTGTATAACTACATGTAAGTCAACAGATATGAAAATAAATGAACACAATTATTTATCTGGCGTCCCCTTCCGATTTAATAAAGTTGAGCTATCGACTACCGGTAAATATTTACACTGACTTTTATTATTGGCAACATTGCTCATTATATGGCCAATATAAACCCATCCAAGATAATATTTAGTAATTGTTTAATTTAGTTTTTAGACTTCGAATTAATCAAAATTGAACCCTGATTTAGTTTTTTATTCATATTAGTATTGGCACATGACAGATTTATTTTGAATATTCGAGAGAAACTCATTCAAGATAAAGGAATGTAACAAGACCCTTATCAAAGCTGAAAGGCACTTGATCTGCCCGTAATACATATTTATAATGTATAATTTTTACTTTAAACATCACCACTACCCCCGTACTATTCAATACATCCATCGGCATAATGTTTTGAGTGCGTTACATTGAGTCCTACCCAAGGAAATTATATAAACTAACTCCTACCATAAAACGTGATTCTTCGCCAAAAAAAAAGTCGTCTCCCCGTAATAATTTTTGCGTAAAGTTACTTAGTTTGATATACAGAATGCTTGTTTGACGGCTTCGTTAAGGGTCTTGTTAGACGCTGTATACATTCAGGAAAAGAGACTAGATAGTTAAATTAGAAAATTAAGCTTATAAATGTATGAGTGTGGATCAAAATCCAAATGAGATATTCCTGGTCTCCAAAAACTAAGTTGATATCTACAAAATTATAAATAGTTAAGGTTTGTAAATTTGGTCGTTGGAGGTATTATCCCCGAAATTATTCTTCCTATTTTAAATGTTCTTTCACTGATAAAAAGTGCTAGTAGTTAATAATAATTCTAAATCGCCTTTAGAGTGCAACATCTCCTTTGCAGAGCCTGCAACCCTACTTTTCTTTAAATTTATTGATAAAACCATCTTGGGTATGGTACATTACAGTTGCATAATATTTACGACGTAGGTTAATTAAGAAGCAGTGAGCTGAATGGGCGATATCTCCTTAACTGCAAGTGTTACCGTGATTTACGTCCGCCATTTGTAATCTGTTTTGTTGCACCCATCGTACCTACTGCCTACTGCTCTGTACTTTCAGGTCATTAAAGGAAACTTATGACTGTTATGTTTAAAGTTATAAAATAAGGTAGGTATATGTAACGGAATTAAATCAAAAGAAAAGTCTTTTTTATGTAGAACAGATACGTCGTGAAAAGAGCCCTATGAATGAAAATATTTTTACGCTGGTTATGGTTTTTAGTATTTTGTTTATCAGGGAACAAAATAGTCTGATCACCAGTTAATTAAGCCCTAGATGCTGATGTACCTAGGATACTAGATAATATGAATGTAAGACAACTCTACAGAACTTGTCTTGGCGAATATAAACGTAGAGGTGAATAGAGACAAAATGTTGCAAGGGATTTTAAAGTTGAATTGTTTATTTTACACCAAATAAAATGATATGTTGCCAGGAAGGTCTCTAAATAATTAAGTAAATAAAATAGACTACTTTTTGGTTACTTATCATATTAATTCAACTTCTTCTTTATCGTATTGTTAGTGCCTAACCTGGTGTCAAAGTTTTAATGCCTCTGACTTGGCTTTACATGCCGTCGAGAAATATCTCTCAGGTACGCTGGTTTCCTCCTGATGTTCACAGAAACAAGTGATAATAGACGTTGATTTATTCCATTGTTCTCTGAGTGAGTTCACAAAAAATGCATTGTTTGTGATTAGTTACAAAATTTAATATTGTCATTGTGTACACTATCGCATTAGGTAACCCTGTAAAGATAGTCGTAAGATGGAGAAAAATAAAAAAATAAATATAATAATGAAATACGCACATGAATTCGAAAAATCAGAGGTGCGTGTTTTAGGTCTGACGGTCATGACTGACCCATAACATAAAGTGTGAAGTAGCTACACGTTATTATACTACAAAATCGTATCTTCGTTATGGAAATTATCAGCTTAAACATACTTTGGCCCAATAATTTGTCAATCCTTTAAGAGCAGATTTGATCTGCAAGAGATAGGCCGTCAGCTGTTGAGCCGAGATCTTTTATACGAACCGTTCAAACAAAGCGAGGCGTCGGAGCTAACTAAGCCTTTTGTTCCTTAATTCCTGAGATGAACACTGCGCTTTCTTGGGTCGTGTACACTCGTGACGACAACGTAAAATATTTTTGGCATTTGTCGATTAAAATAGGTAGGAACTAATGGCGGTACTTTAACACAAGCTCTTTGTATGAAAGTACCGCTTGCTGCTTGCCCGAGGCACTTGCCGTATTGTTGTAAATAAGCACGCCACTGGTAGGACAGGTAACTTAAAAATATAGCCAAGACTATAGTTTGCTTTGGTTGAAAAATACTTTAAGTACTGCAAGATATTTGATTGTTCAAATAAAACTGACGGAACAGACGGCACGGTGGTGGCTACCATAAATTTATTTGGCAAATTCTTTTACGAAAATTGATAAATAGCTAACTTATAATAAATATTTTTTTACACAACTTAATCACTATAATTTAAAACATGATTCTGGCTCTGCAATCTTCAAACGATATTTCAAATACTTTGAACGAATGAGTTGAGGCGAGGTTCAAGTAGGCCTTAGTGTAAAAAAACTTTTTTGCAAAAAATTAAACCGGCTTCAAAAACACAAAAAATAACTTTAGCTTCAGAAGTCGGTGACTTTTGCTAGTTTGTTTTTTTTTTTTTGTCACTGACTTCTGAAGCTAAAGTAATTTTTTACTTTTTTTTGTGTTTTTGAAGTCGGTTTAATTTATTGCAAAAAACTTTTTTATTTTTCATTTTTTAGTGGTTCACATGTGCTTACCCCTTCACAACGTACCGGCGTGATGTTATGTTATGAACTGGTGTAAACAATAGACAAACATGAGAACAGCAATACCAGTCCATTTGCTATCATTTATTGAGGAGTTCCGCCTTTGCCTATCTCCGAAGTTCTTCATCAGTTCTTCACCAAATTGAAATGGGACCACTCCGAGAAAGTACTCTTCCATAAACTACCCAAATCGCTTCAAGTGTGCCTATAAAATTTGAAGAGTGCTCTCTATTTCTCCAAGATCCCATCATCAGATCCTGAATTAATGATCATGGGACCACCTGGGAAGTATACCCTTTCAAACTAAAAAAAAAAAATCCATATCGGTCCAGCCATCTTCGAGTAATCGGGGAACATACATAAAAATAAAAAAAGGTTCCGACGAATTGAGAACCTCCTCCTTTTTGAAGTCGGTTAAAAATAACACCAAACTTTATAATTTAAATTTCAAACAATGTTCCCTTCATTAAAACTGTATACAGTGTACAATCACCATAAGAGTATTGTCTTGACGTCATCAGTCAAGAGGAGTGAAAACGTAACAATACTGGATTAGCAGTTGACGCCTTTATAAATATTCATTTTCACAGTATTAAATTCGAGAGCCGTTTGGAGTTGCGTTTTGTTTGTGCGACAGATGTGCTCTCGAAAACTTCGGAGCGATAATGTTCGAGACTGAAAAACAAAAATGAAGTCGCTCCATGTAAAATACTGGTATTTAGCTGCATCTAATTAGATTGGAAACCGTCCCAAACATGAGGACTTGAACTCGTATTTTGTAATGTTTCTAATTTAATCGTAATACAAATGGAAAACGTAAAATGTTGGTGAGTTGACAGTCCGTGGCTGACTTAGTAAATTAGATGGTGATGTATAAATCAATAAGACACATAAATATATTACAAATACTTTTATTTCTATTAATAATTCGGCATTGGCGAGAATCTAAGTAAAATCCTATTGAAAAGCTTTGAACCACCATGGATTTTTTATTAATGAACACCAAGCTTCTGCTAAAACTAGATGTTATTACTCGTAGATGTTATTTATTTACAGGTAACGTGCTCAATGTGTAATTGACTGTTCTTGGATCGAGCTGGAAAACTCAGATTCATCATCAAAATAAAAGTCGTCGTCCCTAACTTAAGTTTTCAACGCCATTAACAACTAAACAGTCAGCATAAAGCCAACCCTACGATCGCGGTATCTTCAATCATATAGGCAGTTATCACACGACACCTATCGACAGCGCGGTCGGGTAGTGAAGAGGATCTCACGTCACATTGGCTTGTACGAAATCCGTTGATGTGCACGTACACTTGCACTGCACGACCGCGCGGACGAGCGGCGCTTACTGCCTCTCCGCGCGGCGGCGCGGCGTACCTCCAATAAAACCTTTTCCATCTCCGCTCAACCGCGCGGTGAGATCGGCTATTACCATCTATGGATGTTTCATATTTTACTTTACTATTCTTGAAACTAATTCTACTATAAACATGATACCTTATAAACCGACAGTATAAAGCCAACCCTCTCTAGGTATAAGCACATTAGCCCGTACGAGGTGTCCACAGTGAGGTAGTGGAGCGAACTATCGCGGTATCTTCACGCTCGGCCGAGTGGAAGCCTTCTGCTCCATCACACGCGTCGATCGGTTTACGCACTTCAAGCTATCATGTGGTAACTATTTTTTGGAAATTTTGGGGTAGAATATGACAGACATATAAACTGAATAATATTTATTTAGCTTTTGGAAAAAAAAATGTCTGAATAAAATTATTAAAAACTCTTTATTTAAGTATTACTTGCGGATTTAAAAAGAATCTTTAAAGTGAAAAATAAAGAATTACATTTTTTAATATTTCATTCAGTTACCAGTTTTTCTCAAAATTATCAACGAGTATTATACCTACTTACTTAGTTTTAAAATTGCCATTATTTTTCCGTATAACTCTTCACTTAGTGCGATAATTGTACCGAGAAATCTAATTGTTGTCATACGTTACGTATGACAACAATTACGCACTGTTTCCCAATACACTGGTCAATGATACAAACTGTTACTACTATTATATTAATTGACTAATTAAGGGCAATTAATATATTACCAGTATACGACATTAATGCGATTATGTGCCTCAGCAATACTGTATAATTGTCTAATATCAATATTGAATCAAGCGTCTACATCAAAAGCAAGCCATTTATGAGCGTACACGACCTCCGATATTGTTTACAAATAATTAATTGTCGAATGCAACTGTGGCTGTTGATATTGGCGTAATAAATGCTATGCCATATTCTATCCGCATTAATAAATACATCTCTGAAAATCAAACAACAATGCGCCAATTTATACCCTAACACCATCAAAATAAAGCGCAAAATGTCCAAATAGTTCTACCGATACAATAGTACCTGTAACGCGTAAACGAACAGTTCCAAACGGTCGTATATACGTAGTTTAAAAAGGAATTAATTTTATTCATTGGGAAATAGAGAATATATTGGCTTGGATTAGTTAAACGATCTTGTGTGCGACTCTACGCGTAACTTCATCTAGAATGCTTTTTAAATTGAGCTATATACTGATGAATGTAAGGTGGTTTTTTACATGTTGGTCAATGTCGATACGTGAGTCGTAGGTGCGTGTATTGAAGGGGTGATACAGGGTGGTGGGTTCAGTGCAACGCGTGCCCGTGAATAATGCGTCGCTAACGGGCGATTAATGTCCAGCATCGGGCGATCGGCCGTTTTTACCGAGCTTACATTCGATTAATCGAATCATATTCAGATAGATTCGCTGTCGGCGCTGACGGAAATAACATAAATAATTTTATCGTGCATCACACCTCATACTTGCCAAAAACAGTGTTTTTGAAGAGAATAATTGCAAGAATTTATCGTGGCTGTGATTTAATTTGTGCGAGGAAATTAAGCACATCATTGCAATAACATCGGCAATAATGCTTGGAATGAAATTGTAGATTTTTTATGATATTTATAAGAAAAACTGTGCCTCGGAAAAAATGAGGACCAACCACTTTTCAGACTAAAATAAAAATGTCAATTCAAACTACTCATTAAGTTTAAACAAGGTGTACATTATTGCAGGAACTGTATACCTGAAGCACCACTTGTACTATTCTTGTCCTGCTTTTGTACTATACACAAGATGGCGCCGACAATAACCTAACCTAACCTTAAAGGCCGAAACACACCGGATCCGTACACTTAGACGTGCACGTGCACGTACCATGACGTTGTAATATATGGAACTTTATAGAGACATGGCACACCGCTTGCGTGACGTACACGTGCGCGTAGACTACATGCGTAACGCTACGCATTGCAGCTCCCATGAGACAACTTGCTGCGTACCTACGCAGAGCGGAACGACATCGTTGCATTGATGCGTGCAGTAATGACGTTGTAGTCAATGGCATTCCGTATTGGACGTCACACCGATCAAGTTTGAACACGCACGTATCTTTGCTGCGCGTGACTACGCGCGTGACTTACGCATTCAGTTGTATTTGTTTTCAAATTTTACCGATAGTAAGTGATGTTTTGTTTCGGTTTTAATGATGAATAACGAAATTAAAGACAAACTAATTGTTTGTACAACACAAAAAACAAAGAGTAAAAAATATGTCATATAAAATTGAACCCATTGTTTTTTGGCACACCCAGGAATATTCTGTCACAATAACAGTAATATTGCTTCTTCTTCATCAGATGAACTACTTGGTCCATTTACCCAATCTTCGTCAGACATCGTGCACAAGAGTTGCTGGGTACGCAAAGGACCAGTGCGTTGCGTGCCTACCACGTATGCGTAAGCGTAAGCGTACACGTATGCGTAAGCGTAAGCGTACACGTATGCGTAACCCGGTGTGTCAGGGGTTCACGCGCGTCACTACTTGCGTGTACTCGTGTACGTCACGCCACGCATCTGGCCTGACCAGGCCTTTAAACCTTTGCCTTTGTTATTTTTTATTTCAAGACGTGAATCAGGGCAAATTATTAGTAAGGTTCGTAAACCAATAGTTATAAATGTCGTTTTATTTCGTTAAAAGTTTTATGCTATTTAGATAGTTTGAACTTAAAAAAAAAGATATTCTTTGTTAAGATTTGTTTGCTAGTTTAAAAATATTCCTATGAACGAGTATTACGAGTGTTTTCATTTACTGTCGTATTATCGGAGCCACCCTATATACAAACCCCGAAAACGCAAAAAATATCTGATCCTCCATACATTCATATTTTCATGGCTGAACAAAATTTAGAAAGCAGAACACAGGTTTTTTTCAAAATATCAGGGTTGGTCCCTAAGTAAAAGTTATTCTTAATGTTGAATACAGTAACCCCTTTTTTCAGTTATTTCAATTACACCTTCCATTTTCTACTTCCGTGTCCTTTAGGCTATCTATAACTCTTTATCTACTCTAATATTATAAAGAGGTAAGATTTGTACTTTTGTATTTTTGTGTGTATGTTTGTAATGAATAAACTCAAAAAGTACTGCGCCGATTTCAAAAATTTTCATTAGAAAGCTACATTCACTCTGAGTAACATAGGCTATAAAAAATATCAAAAAAATCTTATGTCCGCCCGTTCGACGCCGAGACGGACCGCTAGTTTAGGATAAATTACAGAATCAGGCGTTACTTTGCGGAAATGCATGACGTTAAATGTCATGACACTTTATTTCGACCAAACCCAGTTATTATTTAGTGTACAGAATACCAAACAAATTAGGTGCTCATACCTTATCTAGTTAGCAACTGGATATTGGCTTAGGATTAAAGTAGATGCCAAACTGTAAATCAATGAAGCCAGTCTAGTCAGGTTAATCAAATGTATCCGTTGGAGCTTAGGAATATGCAGCGGTACTGGCGCAGACAAAGGGCTTAGGGAAGAAGCATTGAAACGTAAGATATGGTAGCACTTGCTTGGAGTTAACACAACAATATAATTAATAATACAATAACTGTTTTTAATGTTATTTCAAGTAAAATCGGAATAACATGTATTCTTTCAAATAAAAATGTCTCGAAATTTCTTACAACGTTTTGCAGATGCAAAAATGCATGCATGTTCCATGATGACAAAAAACAATTTGTGAACGGAAAGAACATTGGTTATAGTATAAAAAAATCATTTTAGTAAGTTTTTGTCAATCCCACACTCTTTAGAAGTACCTAACAATGAGTATGCCCGACGGGATTACCAATCGGCTAGCAGTTTAAACTGTGCGTATAAGTAAAATTAAGATTTTATAAAATAGATATTGCTGTGAAGTATTTGTGTGCAGACTTATCCAATGTAACCCAGCACCATGTGCGTAAATTCATGGCATAACTGTGCACTACAGTGGAGTAGCTTTACTAACACAAGCTCAATACGCCTTCCGACAGTGTGGTTTACCTTTATAATGTGTTGCTGAAAACACTTCCTTTGACATTTAAAATATACTTATAAGTATAACTATTATAGCTAGTATGAACTAGAGGGCAAAGGTTTCCCTCTCTGCTAGGCTGGACATGTGTGCCGCATGCTAAACTAACGGTGGGCCTATATACCACTGGATTGGCACCTTGAAACTTCGATACGGGGCTTTGGCAGACCACGAAGGACAGTTCCGGCGGGACGACTTGCATGTCTTCACTAAATTGGCAAGAGTATAACTAGGACTGAGGGAAAGTACTTATTAGGTTTGGCAAATAATATATTGGGCAGCAAATGCCACACTGAAAAATTTGCCTAGGTATTGGTTGTTTAAAACCACCAACATTTTCTATCTAAGAAATCACTCTCCTAAACATTGTTGTGTTCACCTGTCCCTTCTAATAAGCGCACATTCCTGACATAGCTGCGCGCTACACGTGGCAGAAGCTCAGTGGAACAAGCTTAATTCGCCATCTACCAGATACCACTGTGGCTTACCATAGTAAAGTATTATGGACATGAACGGATGTAAATGGTCGTAGGTGCAATAAGAGTTTAAAATAAATTGAAAGCAAAACAAATTTCTTCATCAAAATACAAGCAAATAAATTAATGACAAAACGTTAAATGAGACAATAAAATCCTTATCGGTCCTTTTGAACCAAAAGACCAAAAGAAACAAACCGAATGAAATATTCGCCATCAAACTTTTCCCCTTATTGATGGCAGGTACGTTTAAAAGCAAGGTTTTTATCATGTAGACACAATAGCCCCATAAAGAGACATTCCGTCGACAGTGAAAAATGACACTCATCATTTCAACACCATTTTTATGAGCACAATTTCTTTCGCATAAAAATAAAAATCGGTGCGTCTTTATAAAAATATCTCTTCAATTGTCATTCATGGCAGCGAGGCGCGTATTTGTCACCCGCCATGACGGTCGCGGGTCGCGTTCCAAATATAAAAATGCAATTTTAAACAAAAATCCAGCCGCTGGATTCGAACCCTCACAATAAAAAATAAATGCGTGCAAACGTAGAAACATGCGCCAAAGTTTTGTTGCCAGATATTTTTTCAGCTTTTGTCATGATATCTACGGCGTAGAAAGAAATGTGTGTTTTGTAGTTCTGAGGGGAAAATATGATATGAAACGAGTTTATATAGAGAACTTTTGTATTACTTTCAGAGTTTTGTATCCGATAATAATTAGCTACTTTTTTTTCGATTTTGGTAAGAAGTTTTTTCACAGAATTCCTTTCTTTTTCAGATCGTGAATCTCTTAATTTATAGATCAGTACATCGCATAGGTATTCAACTTGTTATTATGAGGTAGGTCAGTAACAACCATTGAACAATAGAGTAGGTACAAATATGTTTACAAAAATCCTGATATGTTTTATAATGAATAGCAGATTTAGTGATGGGACTAACTTTTTAACCCCTACAGCAAAAGTAAATCTTGTTCAAACGTTCTTATTTCAAAAACCCTACATCCCACACAAATGCGGATCTAAAGACCTGTCACAATAAAATAAACTTTACGATGTAATTCAAAATACACCGATATCGAATACAAATACAATCACCAATAAATTTGATTCGCGAAACAAAATCAAAGAAACGTTGTCTCGGGGGGGTTCTGTACATGAATTTGGTATTCACTGCGTCGTCAAGAAGACATCAGGACTCAGGAGGCGGAGTAGCAAAATATTATAATAGCATAATGGTGTCAGGTGGCGTTGTTCTATAGGGTACGCCTTTACAAACACGGTAGCGGATAGGGTTGGACTTAGTATCGATGTTTTTAATTCTTACCTGTGATTTCCATTGTGTAAAGTACAATCACTTTTTTTTCGATTGACTAGTCTTTAAAGGTTCTTACAATCCGTAAGAAATACTTCTTATTAAAACATTAAATGACATCGGGTTTTTTTTTTTGAGACTCTGTCATGTAGCCAAATCGGATGAGAAATGAGAAAGGCAAAATTATAATTATTTTTCAATACATTTTCTCGAAAACTGGTTCTAATCGCACTACGATTAGGTTCAACATGCAATGTATTTCACACGCGTGCGATTTTTAATATTTTTCCGCACACTTGCGGAAATAAAAATTTGCACAGATAAGTCTAAAGGGTTCAATGACTATATCTATAGTCGGCGGTGATTGTTTTTTTTTTTAATCCCGGCAAAGAGTTATGCGTCTTTACGGATTAAGTATTTTTCGAGTATTTAAATTGTGTTTATAAATAGAATATCATAGATAAAAATGATTATTTAAAACAAATATTTATTTTTATGAACACATTAACATCTTAATGTGTTCTAAATTAAAAAAAAAATGAATTTTCTTTTTTTCATAGTAGGCTGTATACAGCATCATACCTTTGCATCTTCTTCAACCTGGCGAAAGCAAAGCGCGGGAAAAAAGCAAATTAAATCATAGTTTCCTAATAATTCCTGACAAAAATACTTTCCGTTCTAATATTTTATTTCTTCGAAAGTGTATTGAAAAACGTCGTTTGATACGCGTGGGGATTTGTTATTGCATTCGAGCGCGGAATTAACACCCGAGCTGCAAGCGAGGGTGTTAATTCCGAAACAAAGTTTCCCCACTTATATCAAAATGTACTATTTCATGTTAAGTGATAGGAGTCTTACTAAAACTAAACTGTCTAACCGAATCTGTTTTGTTGCATGTCTACATAATATAAAATAAGATGGGATTTTCCTGAGAAAACATATCGACAACACGAAGAACAGCACTTATTCAAAACCGTCGTCGTCGTCTCGCGTCTCGCCGCGCGCCGCTCCGTCGTCGGAGCATCTCACACTAAGCGGGGTTTAGGCTCGTGATATGAAAGCGAAGTGACGTCACCAGCTCTTCAGCCAACATCCCAACATCCATGTAACTTTGTACGAGCGTCGAGTTTTATGGCTCGTCGGATTGTCGTGTGCTTAGTTTTATTGCACTCCCGGTGTTTAGATACCGCGTCTGCGGCGTGAATGCCAAACAGCTCGGAATATTCATGTACCCAAAATCAACGCTACCAACCCCCAAACAAACGAAACAAAGGTTTTTATTACTGTTTGCAAACTATCAACATTCAGCCGTACTATCTACGTAATGTATTCAAACCTTTTTATATGTAAACAATGTTCTATGAATTAATTTCAACTCATGAAAACCCCAACATTAATGTTTACTCGGATAATGATGATTAGGTAAAATGCACGAAAACGGCAATTAAGAATGAAAAATGATCATTACGCTCGTTCATAATTAAAATGCTCCCACATATTCATATGCGTACTAGTCTGTTCCGACTTTGATTAATATTGGACTTGACAGGCTGGAAGCTTTCAAGGTATAACGAAATGATCATCCATTTATTAATGCTTTGTTACTTTTAGAATAATTAAATATGATATGCATGAGCTGAAATATGACTTTACATCTAAATTGAATTAATTAATTTTGGCAATGACTGAGTATCGAAATAGGTTTTTTTTATTATGTGGGGATGGTCCAGTCTTACCAAGGGTGTCGTATTACCCAGCACTAACTGGGTTGTGGAGGTTAGATAGGCAGTCGCTATATGTAAAATACTGGTATTTGGCTCCATCCGGTTAGACTGGACAAATAGTATTGTTTGGAGAAAGAATGAAATAAAATTCACAAAAATATCCTCATTTTCAATTCTCAAAACGAATCATGAAACAAATCAATACATAAGTACTTCCACTGAATAAGCATTGCTAAAAAATCTCATAAAATAAAAACAAAACTAGAAACATTTCGAGAGATCAATTTCACTAACTGTTTTACTGCGATAAAAAGAACAGCTAAACAATAAACACACTAGATTAACCCATCGCAATGGATATGGATAATCCATATCAGTCAAGTTTAAATCGCGGCAAACGAAAATGTCAACTTGTAATCTACGTAATTAAGTGAATGTCAGGGTGGGTTTATGGTAGGGTTACCTCGCGACGAAAATGATTATACGAGTAAAATATTTTGGTCCTTTAGTACGTATTTAGTTTTTATCTGTAAATACGATTTTCAAACTTTTCAGACCACAATTCAATTGTTTTTTAATTAATAACCCCATCAAAATCACTGACATAATAAAGGGTGTAACAAGACCCTTAACGAAGCCGAAAGACACGTGTTTTCCCCGTCATTGCGATCATTTATTTGTTCTAGATCTTACCTGGGAACCTTCTAGTTACGGAGAGATTGGGGTTCAAAATTCCAACTTTATCACAAGTTTTTTTTTTAATAAGTACATGTTTTTAAAGCGTGATTTTTACTGCAAACACCTCCACGACCCCCGTATTATTCAATCCATCCATCAACACAATGTTTTGATTGCGTTACATTGAGTCCTGCCGTAAAACGTGATGTTTCACCCCAAAAAAAAAGTTGTTTCCCAGCAATAACTTTTGCGTTACGTTACTTAGTTTTATGTGCAGAATGCTTGGTTGACGGCTTCGTGAAGGGTCTTGTTACACCCTGTATATTGAGAAACAGTACGCGTGTTCCTCGAAGGGCTGAAAAGAGGTGTATGTAGTGTGCTGTGTTATCCAGCTACCACTGTACACACAAATACGGCACAGTTAGCGCAGTGGCTAAGCGACTGGCTGCTGCGCTGCGTGTCGCGGGTTTGATCCCCGCACGGAACAAATATTTGTATGATCTACAGGTAGTTGTTCCGGGTCTGGCTGTTTGTGTATGTGAGTTTAAATGTTTGTAAACGCACCCACGATACAGGAGCAATTCCTAGTGAGGGGAAAGGTTTTAAAAATAATAATAATAAGTTGGAAGTTGTTAAAAAAATCACAGCTCGCATGAATATATCTTCGTATTGACAACATCACAAAAGTTTAACTAAGTCTTCGCTCAACGAAATACCAAACAGCATTAACAAAAATATATTACCCCCAAGAAAATACATTCATTGCCAACCCTGACTTTACAGGAACGGCAAACCTTCGCGTCTCGTCGCCGCCTCGCGCTTCGCCATGAAACACGATTATGATGCGAACACAGTACAAGTGCGTGAGACATAATGG
This sequence comes from Eugnorisma glareosa, assembly GCA_947578425.1. NCBI lineage: Eukaryota > Metazoa > Arthropoda > Insecta > Lepidoptera > Noctuidae > Eugnorisma > Eugnorisma glareosa. The sequence continues at coordinate 13,535,526 of OX387970.1, read as the reverse complement.
CCGACATTATAATAACAACGCAATAAAACTGTTTTCCAAACGTAACACCCATGTTAAAAGGTGAAATGGATTACATATTTACACACGCTTTTCTGACATAATAATAAATACACATGCTTGTTGTCAAAATAACTAATCACAAAAATGTGACGGAAGCAATCAGTTGCAATGTTATTGAAACGAATCATGAAGCTATAAGTGTAACCTTCTGGCCACAGCCAATCGCGGCGCGGATTGCGGCGCGGCGAGCGGCGCGGCAAGCGGTGAGCGGCGAAAACAAATGGTAGACAATGTATGAAGTAAGCCACAGCTACCGGCGGCGCGAATTGCGGCGCGACCTGCGGCGCGGTGAGCGCCGCGCGGCACGCGGCGGCGACGGGCTGCGCGGTGTGCGATTGAAACAAATGTACTAGCGAGTATCGAGGAGGCCACAGCTCAGAGCGGCGCGCGCGGCGGCAGCGGTGGACGTATTCAACATCGCACGATCGAAACAAATAAATTTGTTTTTATCGGGCGTTGAGCTTATATAAATAATGGATACTGAACAATTTATTAGTGAAATATTGAGTAGATCAGGGGGCCTAAAATGGAAGCTTTAGCAGAATCATAATATGTATCACGTTAAAAGTTTTAAATTCTTAAAATGGTATTTATGGTTATGAGCACAAAGTCCATTTTAAGAGTTTTAAATTTTTAACGTGATTCCTATTATGATTCTGATAAAGTGGTCATTGTAGGCCCCCAGTAATATAGATATCAAAACATGTTATAAAACATTGTAGGACGAAATAAAACAACAATTTAAATACCGTGCCACTTTTGATAAGGCCATTTTAATAGTTAGCCGTTCTCTAAATACGTCCACCGCTGACGCCGCCGCGGTCGCAGCTAGTCGAGCTGTGGCTTACCACCGCAAGTCGCGCCGCCCGCCGCGCCGCCCGCCGCACCGCGCACCGCGCCGCCAGTAGCTGTGGCCAGGACGTAACACACCTATCTATTAAACAGAATAAATATTCATATTTTTGCAAATCATTTGAGGCCGCCAACACACGAAAATATTTCCTATAGTACTGAAAATGGAAATGCAAAACAGATGGCAACTGAAAACAAGCAGGACTTTCTGGAAAAAAAGCATCAGCAGTGAAAAGAAATAGCATGAGACACCCCCGTCAAAATATGACTATTGCCTTAACTTCCAGTCCCCTTCATCAAAATCTGTCGCAATATTTCTCTCCACTATATGAACAATCAACATATTTAAAGATGTGCGACGCGTCGACTCAGGAGATTCGCGGCGCGAACTTCGCGAGTTAATTCTCGCTAAATGAATTATTCCTTCCCGCCGAGGTGGCGCCCTCTATTGACGGAGTAAACTCGCTAAATAGTTTCGTTCCCGCTGCTATTATTGTTGAGAAACTGTCGCATAAGTTGGATGTTGAGTATGTCTGCTGTCACAATAGTTTCCTAGTTGGTTAAATTGTCCCTGGAGTGAAATCTTAGCTGTTTTGTTGACGTATTTTGATGTACAGACTGCTGATCTTTGTACTCTGTTTATATTTGAATTATTACGTATATGCCTACCCACAAAACATAAACTATCCAAAATCATATAAAAAAGATGTTTCATTAGAACCTTAGCATTTTCTACACCCAGAAGTACTTAAAAACTAAGATGCCTTAAATCAAAATAAACAGTAATACCAACTACCTACCTATTATATGTTTTTATATAAATGCTGCAATTAAAATATCACATACTTTTGTGTGTGACACGCAACACTTAAGTCAATATAAATCTGAAAAACAATAGCAAGTCATTAACGAGTTTGTAACAAGTTATGTTTCAGAAATATGCAGAATGTGAACAGTTAAATGTACCTTTTATTTTTATCTGGATGGCAAAACCTACCACTGGTGTACCTACCTACACTGGGACAAATAGGCATCTAGGTATTGAAAGTAGGCATAGGTATAACATCACGCCTGTAATCCCTGACGTGTTAGGCAAAGGTATACCTCACCAGCATTCACCCAAATATAGTTGAAACCTCAGGTAAACCATTCGCATCTAAGATACCTGCGGAATACGCAAAGCACACACGATAATTAGCTACGTCAAAGCATTCATTAGAACTTAGAGAATGATATCCAATCCTCATAGTTCGGTGTCGCGGTTGTAAAGCGGCTTTACCCCAACGTTAGGATCCCTGCGACGTTCCTAAAACCAGAATACTCAATTAATATGCTAATAATATGGAGGATTTGACAAGGGAGCGGTGCAAGCTGCAGTAAAACCGAACTCGTGTTGAAATAGCACCGTCTTATCTCTGAACTTGCTAATTATTATTACGGCTGCGGGTGTATTATCTTTGTCATATTAATTCAGATTTAAAGTTTGGATTGGTTGCCAAAATACGAGTACTATCACTGTTCTTTTTAGATAGTACCTATGCAATTGTCCTATATTCATAAATTACCAATTTATGTCTTGTATTCATAAATTACCTATCTGTGAAGTAATACACTCAAGATTTTTTTCACGTGCATTCGGGGTAGTCAAAATTAATGATAGTCCAATCACGTGTTCCAGAAATGTCTAGTAATCACTAATGAGCATAAACGTACAAACCAGATACGACGCGAGTGGTCAAGGTGGCAGTTAATGCGTGTGCACACACTTTCGCGCGGCTTGCGTCCGCACGCCGAAGTAGAGCACCTTTCACCTTCCGCGATTACTTAACATGTCACTTTGTAGTCAGTTATTTTACGCATATTTCCAAGCCTTCGATAGCTCAGTTGGTAGAGCGGTGGACTGTAGATGTATAAAGACTGATATCCATAGGTCGCTGGTTCAAATCCGGCTCGAAGGAATCTTTTTTTGTCGTCAACCCAAATTTTTCTTTTATAAATAGTTTTATTTGACGATTAATTTATGAAGCCTTCGATAGCTCAGTTGGTAGAGCGGTGGACTGTAGATGTAGAGTAAAGACTGTTATCCATAGGTAGCTGGTTCAAATACAGCTCGAAGGATTTTTGTTTTCATTTTTAACCGGGTTGAGGCGCTGGAAGTGTGGAAGTGATGCTTAGGTAAGCTTACGTCGTAGTAAGTATTGGTTGTGTGTCTGCTGGATGATGACTATGAGCCTCGTAAAAATTATATATTTTTATTAATCCTTGCGGAGGCTAGATATCGACGATGCAGACATTATCGTGCACGAGTATAAGCACAAACAAATTCTATCTTCCCTCACTCTCATAGTCCTATTAGATTTAATTCCGAGATGAGCGGAAAGTAATTAGGTACAGGAACATCGGCTAAGTGCCATCCAAAGCCGGGGCTACATATAGAAATTCCTATTGGAAAAATCCATTAACACTTTGCCCGACCTGGGAATCGAATCGAACCCGGGTAGCACGCTCAGCAGTCGCACTTGTGAACACAAGAACAACGGGGTAGTTGGTATTGCAGAGTACTAAGCAAATGGAGTGTTAACATGCGGAGTGATTTCCTAAGCAGAGCATTTCTTGAAAGAACATTCATTATACAACTCTTTTATTTTTTTAATCTTAAATGTTGTAAAGAATTATAAGTAGCATGCTCATAGAATTTACCTACATGATTTAGAATATAATTATAGGTCATAGAATTTACCTACGTGCATTTAGGCAAATCGTGACAATTACATTGTGTAATATTGTATCGTGATATTTCATTGAAACAGGCCATTGAATTTCTAATTATTATGATCTATAAAGCACGTTTGATAAAACTTATATTTAATATCGTGAGCAGGTTTCGGGTCCATATCACTCTATGGGTTACGGCTGATCGGGTTAAATTTAGCACACAAATAGACTATGACGTAGGTTAGAACAGGATTTACCAGTGGGTTCGTTTCCATGGAATAATTTCCAACCTTCAAATGAAGCCGCGGGCAAAAGCTAGTACCTACGTTGTAAGAAAAAGCAGAGAAAGATTGTCTTGATACTTTATTTTTTGTTACAAATAATGATGAGGTCTGTTTTGAAATTCACAATAAATAATGTGCATGCGCACTCCATTTTGTTACTAATTGCGTGTTTTGATTTGCCTTCACCGAGGTGGAGCACCTTTCACCTAGTGAGATTGCATAACATGTTTAATGTATTTGCTTATTTCAATAGCATTACCAAGCCTTCGATAGCTCAGTTGGTAGAGCGGTGGACTGTAGACGTTTAATGATTGTTATCCATAGGTCGCTGGTTCAAATCCGGCTCGAAGGAATGTTTTTTTTTCAAACATGGATTTTATCTAATAAAATTAGTACTAAATTTTTGCCCAATATTTTATATAAGCTACTATCAAAGAACCTTTGATAGCTTATTCGATAATGTGGTGGACTGCAGAAGTGTCATAAAGCGAACCCTTAAGTTGCTGGTTCAAGTCAGGCTTCATGATGCCTTTTTTTTTCAACCCTATTTTTGGATACTATTAAGATAGTATTTTTAAATGCACGGAAGCGAAAGAAATGTTTTACAAAATATATTAGGTAACATCTTTATCATAGGGATCAGAGAGTGGCAAGTAGATGGAGTGCGTCATTGCAAGTGGACGACGTGTGGCAATGTGGGCCAATACCCTGCCGGGGGAGCGTGGGCGAGCACCACTGCCCCGGAAAAATGTAGATGAAGAACACCGTATAGTGTTAGTTAGTAAGAGTATTACAGACTCATTGTCCTGCCACAGGGCGGAAGACATCCATGAGATTTTTTCACTAAAAGGATACTGATCAGAGCGTACATAATTTTATCTAGCTAGTTATTGTTCTATTGCCTTCGTACATGTATTGTATTTAATATTATCTACGTGTATTTATTTTTCACATTTTATCATCCACAGCCCTAGATTACCTACTGCTGGATGTAGGCCTCTCTTTATTTGTCCCAATCTCCACGCTCCTGTGTCACCCTTTGTCAACAATGTCGTTTGCCCATCCCGCCACCGACGACCAACACATATAGGCCTATATTTAGCATGTGGGTCTTGACAATTGGATGAGTTCTTTTTTCATGTACCGAAAATTAATTTAGCTTGTATCATTTAGATCGTTTATTGACTTTGACAATGTTCCACTAAATGAAATGCACGATTATAAGCGTATTCACTGAGCGAGATTCGATCGTAAGTTGGCCGTATGAGCACTCCATTTCTTCACTATTCCGTGATAAACCTTCACCGGAGTAGAGTACATTTCACCGCTTTGCTGCATTACATAATGTGTTTTATTGTACGTACTTATTTCGAAGTCACTATTGAGCCTTCGATAGCTCAGCTGGTAGAGCAGTGGACTGTAGATGTATATAGTAACTGATAGCCATAGGTCGCTGGTTCAAATCCGGCTCGAAGGAATCTTTTTTGCAGCCCTGACTTATTTCACAAAAAAATATTGTACAAAACTGAAGTACTAATTTTTAAAATAGTGTACCTTGTTACGCTTTCAATTACTTATTTGGTAGAGCGATATACGAGCACTGTACAGATGTGAAGTATAAAGACTGTTATCAATAGATTACTGGTTCAAATCCGGCTGGAATTTTTTTTAAACCCCTATTTTTCATTATTGTTGAGTTAAGAGTTAATATTGATAAACTATGTAGATATATCACGAAGGCGCAGAATTTGGTAACTTATTTTTATGACATATTAGGTAACTTCTTTTTCATAGGGATCACAGAGTGCCGAGTGAATGGAGTGCTACAATGTAGGAAAGCTGGATGTGACGGAATTGAGCAGAGCCACGGTTACGGATCAGAGTATGCATGATTTTCAACAAGCAATTGTTGCCTTGTCTTCGTTAGTTATATAATGGTCTGTTGGCGCGAGGTCGGAATTTAAACAAACACTGCCATCTTGATATTTCAATACATTTCACCCTGCATTCACAAAAGTTCACCAACAGCGTCCCCTTGTCAATGTGATTCGTGTGCCCAAAGATCTTTGTAGCACTAAACATGTATGTACTTCGTGTATTTTATTGTCTTTACAAATTTGTTAGTTCTTTTTTCACACGCAATTTCGAAAAATTGTTTAATTTGTGTAAATTTACAAATGTCAATCACGAAGAGAGAGTCAGTGAATGTGTATCATGAAGACATACTCTCCCAAACATGATGCATCACGAAACTATTTATCAACATAACATCACGTCAGTAATTCCCGAAGGAATAGGCAGAAGTGTACCTCATAGTGCACCCACATTTAAACAGTAATGTTGAAGTCCCATATATTATGGGACGAGCCTATTGCTATCAAACGGGCACAAATCTGGACTCCGTGGCAGCTACTGAAAACTTCCTGGTGGAAAAAGCCAATAACACTTTGCCCGAACTGGGAATCGAACTCAAGACATCATGCGTAACTGCAGTCATTTATGAAAACAACCAAGAAGGGCAATATTCCTTTAAAGTCGTTCATCGACAGCGGTTAAACTACGTGGGATGCGATGACAACATGATCGTCTAAGCACTCCATTTCTTCACTACTCCTTGGCAAGCCTTCACCGATGTAGAGCACGTTTCACCTCGACTGCTGCATTGCATAATATGTTTTATTGTATTTACTTATTTCGTTCACACAAGCAAGCCTTCGATAGCTCAGTTGGTAGAGCGGTGGACTGTAGATGTAAAGAAACTGATATCCATAGGTCGCTGGTTCAAATCCGGCTCGAAGGAATCTTTTTTTGACATAAAACCTACTTTTTCTTTTTATTGGAATAGTTTTATTCGACACATAATAATCAGCCTTCGATGTGTAGAAAGGACTGTTATTCATAGGTCGCTGGTTCAAATCCGGCTCGAAGGAACCTTTTTTGCAGCCCTGACTTATTTCACTGTCACTATTTTAAAATTAGTACTTACTATTCTTTGTCCAATATACCTATAGTTACGCTTTCAATTACTCATTTGGTCGAGCGATATACGAGTACTGTACAGATCCTGATAGTTTTTTTAAACCCCTATTTTTCGTTATTGTTGAGTTATTATTGATAAACTATGTAGATATATCTTTTTTATATAATTGAGTGGTGCACTGTTAATTGTAGATCCATCAAAGTAGGACTGAACTCGTTTGACTCGTTCGTTGGTTTAATTTCTAACTTTGGAGTAAAGAAATTGTGGAGTCAGGATTAGCGCTAGGCCTACTCCTATTACATAGGTTTGTACTTAAAATCTTAATGAAAATTTAGTTATATAACAGGAACTCCTCTGCCTAACCCTTAGGAAACAACAGGCGGGATGTTATAAGCTATGTTTATAATCTTCTATAAGTATAATATGAAAAAAGGAGAAAAAGAAATGTTGCTTCATTCTTCATCATTCTGTCATTTTGAGTGACTAGTAATACTACTGTTCCCCGCTATACTATCAAAAATACGTGGACATTCCGAAAACCTCAAGCACTCTCACGTTCGCACTATTACTTCGAAGAAATAAATGTCCAAAAAGATTATTTATTTATTTAAACTTCATGTACAATAGTGGTACATAGGCGGACTTAATGCCATAAAAAAAAAAAAAAGATTCCTTCGAGCCGGATTTGAACCAGCGACCTATGGATAACAGTCCTTTCCAAACATCTACAGTCCACCGCTCTACCAACTGAGCTATCGAAGGTGCATGGAACTAGGCGAAATTCCACGTCGCACTAGTAATCTTAATTACTATTACGTCATTGAGATAAAAACCACGTGATTAAAATTATTGAAATCTAATTTAAACTATAGATTCAATCACTGTATTTCCTTAAAAGTCTATTGGTAATAAATAAAAGAGTTACAAAACCATAAACTGATTATGACGGATATATACTGTGTCCCTGTTCTACATGGGTTTTGTAACTCTTTTACAAAAAATGTTAATCAATGGTAATTTTTTAACAAATAAACGTGGAATGCTAACTGGAATTAGGTAAATCAAAACAAATATTGTTTATATTGATAGCGTACCGATAACATCACCAAAAATAACAAGAGGTGACCTATCTTAATCCCAGTCTTCATACCTACATATTTTTATCGAAAATTGTATATTATTTACCTATTATGTGACCTACTTATAATAAGAATAGTTATCTAAAGCAATTGACACATTTCAGTGATTCACAGGACCAAAAACAAAGACCAAAAGACCAATTCATGTATATCACTAATGAGAACCCTACCATCGGCCTAATTTATGTGTGCATAAAACAACGTTCGTTAAAGTGTAACAACGTACAAGTAGAACAATGATCTACTGAATAGTGAACAATACTTTGGTTTGCACGCATTTTGAACGACACGACGCGACGCCCGGAAACAGTGACATTGTCGTCTGGAGCTCAGACATCCCTACAATAAGGCTACCCTTCGTCTTTGAGACTAAATAGATACACTCACTATCCATCGAAACATTGCAACCTTACAACAGAAGTTAAAGTAGTACAAAAACAGCAATGAACAGAAGACAAGGGGAAAGTGAAGAAATTAACTTAACCGCAAAACGAGGTCGAATCGCGGCTAATTTGAATAGAAACTGTCGCGCGGCCGGCGATAGTCCCGCCGTTTCCGACCCGTCCCGTATCGGACGAACGAAACGACCCCTAACGAGTTCCCAAGAATTCGCCCTGTGAGTTACATCACTTGAACACGTAAATGACTACTTGTACGAAGAACCCAAGTTTTAACAATCGTTGCCACGTAATTTAATTATGTTTGGAGTTTAGATATGGTTTGGATTTTATTGCTGAATTTGCTGTATGTATAATATTGGTAACACGTCATTATTTATTATACGTGTCACGTACAGATCAACCAACTCCAACTAGAAATCTCTCTCTCGTCATCTATTAAAACAAAGGCGTTATTAGGTACTATTAGCAACCTTAATGACGTCAATTTATTTATATTAAATACACAAAAACACACACACACAGTAAGAAGCACTATTGATTCTCTTGGACTGTAATATTCTTTTTAAAACGCAATTTTATACAAAGAATTTTGAAGTAACAGGTAACATTAAGAACACCTGTGAGCTAATGATTCCCTCATCGCTGGAATAACTTATCTGCATAAAAATGGAAATGTTCTGGGCTGGGCAAATTGGCAGTGTCAGAACAAAATTAATAAAGTTTTAACATCGATACCTTAAAAGAGGATTTGGAATAAGCTTGCAGATACACTTGAGGTAGGTAATTCAAAATTTAATCTTAAGTAATCGTTCCCAATCCTATACTTACTGACATCAGACAACGAATGACATCATAAACTGTATGTATGATAAGTGTCTACTATTTATTAAGGTACATTAAGGTTGATACCTCAAAGGCCATGGTACCTATCTACAGGCCACTTCATTAATAATAACACAGCCAGCGGACAGGTATCACAAATTCACGGTAAATTGACAGCAATCATATGAAAGGGCAGCCCATAAAGATCAAATAGGCACTTGTCAAATAATTCAGGGGCGGCCCACCGGCCCACCACTTAGCATAAGGTCAAACTGACATTTGGAACAACATTTACGTCGCCGCCGATTCATAACATCGTAAGGAAACGTACGTCACGCAACAGAAATTTTAGTGATGGGCAATGTGATGTTTAATTATTTAATAGGATTTCTCATAAGCTTTACTTTCACGTGATTGACATTAATGTGTCGAGATATTAAAGATCAAACTAAAGGGGGATTGGCATTAAGGCAGTATTTATAGTTGGTATTTTAATTTACAGAAGCTGAGACACATAACTCTCAAATGGAAGTCGAGTCACGGTAATTATTATTAGGTTTTTTGTTTTTTTATTTTGGTATTTGTTAAAATATTTATTAGTTTATTTTATATGTATAATGTGTATTAGTACCTATCACTGTAAGTACTTATATAAATTATTTTTTTATATATTTATTTTGTACCCTACCACAGCGTTTTCTTATTTAACCCAAAGGTTGACTGGTAGAGAATGCCATAGCATTAAGTCCGCCTATGTAACACTATTGTACATGAAGTTTAAATAAATAAATAAATGTATCTCATAAAAGTATGGTCCTTCAGAGCTAACATACTATCTAATCTCGACTGTAAAGATAGAAATTAGAAAGATTTAAGTATTACACTGCCTTGGTATTTCAATATTATCGACCGTCCGCCCTGTTCCACAACCCTATTCGCCCACCTTTTAGTTAGCATAAACAGAAGGGTAGCAAGTACTTGAGACGGAATTGCCCTGTCAAAGCCTTTACTAAATTATTAATTCGTAACTTTAGAAAGAATGCTTGATTTAATTACAAAAGTAATTTCTAAGTACTGTTTAACACGAACCGCGTTAAAGAACGTGCTAACTATTGCGTTTGGTGAGGTCAACACTATATATTTTTGTTATTATTTGTGTTATATTATTACGTCGACGTCAGATTTATGTTCCAGTTATAACTCATAGTTAATAGGTGTATTAGGCTTTTGTACTATTGTCCCTCGGTTATGTTACACTGGGCCTATGTTTTAAGAAGTTTACTTAAATATTTCGTTACGTGTTATAAAGTCATTTAAAAATAAATATAAGTAAAGTGAAATACTTCTTTTTATTGCAGGAATTTAACCAACTACATCGCATTTTAAAATAACACAGAACTTCCTGTGAACAACAGCCTTTTCCAGTAAAAACTTTTCGCCGGCTTAAAACGTACTTAGAAGGTAAGTGGCCTAATCTACTGTAAACTTACAAATCCATTTAAGTCGTATCAATCAAAAATACTTCCGCTAATTTACGACGGTACCTAATTAAGTCAATCTCCCATTAAATCCCCTTTTCTTAGCGACTCATCTCTCGTCTGGAGGCGCATAAAACGCGCGAAAACCTAATGCCATTACACGCCGGAGTAAACCTTTCTCTCGGAGTTAACGTCTATTTAAACTCGGCTTAAGTTAATCGATCGAGAAGGCCCTTAATTATGGCTTTATCTTAGCGGCAATGAAGATCGAAGCGGGCGGATGAGAGTTGACTTGAATTGGTTGAGTACACAGCGCGTACCTACACGTGTAGATATGCCACCGTAAGATGATTGGGAACGAGTAGAAAGTAATTTCCTAGAACACACTAAAAGGGTTTATGGGTGACTAAAACATTAAAAAAATACTTTTCTATGAATTTTCACCATGCAATTATTACATCAGCAATTCTGTATTCTGATTTTCTGACTCAAGACAGTTCCTACTGCTTTCGTTTAGTTATAGACAATATTTTATTTCTGATGAAGATCCATCTTCTCAGAACTTTCATATATTTATGTATAATTTTTAGCGCTACCACTGTCATCAATGTCATTCTCTTGCCTGCTTCCCAATTTATTTTAGGTCGACACGACACAGTATAGGAGGCAATGAAGAGGGCTATGCTCGGAATTTCCTTGCGTGATCGAATCCTGAAATGAAGACATCCGCAAGAGAACCAAGGTTACCGACGTAGCCCGAAGGAAGAATTGCCACACTTAAGTGACAGTGGGCAGGGCACATTGCTCGCAGAACGGATGGCCGATGGCGTCGAAAAGTTCTGGAGTGGCGACCGCAAACCGGAAGACGTTGCGTTGGAAGGCCTCCCACTAGGTGGACCGATGACCTGGTGAAGTTTGCGGGGATCCGCTCGATGCGAGTCGCACGGGACCGGCCAATGTGGCAACACTTGGGGGAGGCCTATCCAGCAGTACACGTCTTTCGGCTGAAATGATGATGATGATGATAAGAACACAGTATGTCCTCTTCTTCCATGCTTCTCTAATAAGTAATCGTTAGAGTGAACACTGTAAGAATAAGTTATTTACCTTATTCCTCTAAAATTTTACTAAAAACGACTTACCCAAAGACAAGTCTACAGGCTTTCTGCACACGTGAACGTTGACTGTTGGGAGAGGTTTGTCTATCCGAATTAGCGTTGAACCGCTAACCGAGAGTGTCGCCGCCATATTAATATTCATAATCGACGCCTCTTGCCGTTAAGTTCAAACGTGGCTTTCTTGAGTGAAATTGATGTCAGTATTAGGTTACACGTGTGTTGGTATACGGATTATCTACTGTGTACCTTGAAATTCCAATAAGCGACGACGCTTATCGGAACAATAGCGAAAACTATAAAATAAAAAACATTTGCAGATGAGGGTAGTTAGTCCCGGAAAAAATATATTTTAAAGCGCATACAAAATAAACATATAGGTAATATTCTGCAAATAAACACAGGAGAAGAAGAAAAAAAGCAGGAATGTGCCTTACGGCTGCATAAATAGGTCCAAGAACTCTTTTTCACCTCGACCTAAAACTTCTTAAAAAATTGCATCACTAGCAAGGAAAATGTATGAGTGAAAAGTACTCCGTATACCGCTGTTTCTATGACTTGCATTTTGGCGGGCGCGCGATACCCGCTGGGACCACAAACCCTAATTATGTCTGAAACAATACTCCACCTTATTTTTACCCATTTTGTGCTCAATCATAATTACCTGCGCCTTCCTAAGGGAAACATTGTTCCGGGAAATCATCGCGGAACCTTCCCGCCGTTTTATTATGATAAGAAAAAATATTTACCTTTGAGATTACCTTAGAATTAGGCTTCATTTTTATTTAACTTTAAAAATCACATGGAGGAAAGAACACATGGCCTAATATAAGTGACGACCTACGTACTTCATCGTCTTCTCTGTGTAGACAAGATCATCGGCACCTACTATAAGTGCTCTACAAAGGAAATCTACCAAAGTAACTGACAAAAAAAAACAACTATTCCAATAAACATGTTCATTAAAAAGTTCAATCGTTAAGTCAATACATACACACAATAAATGTTGCTCACAATAAAAAACCTTCGAAATCAAACAACAGCTCAATAAAAGCGTACGCAATTACCTGCGTCTCCCATATTTATCTTTTTCCGCGATATAAATGCTTTGTGGGGGCCAACAATGGCTCCGGGGCTCAACCACGGGAAGCTTTATAATTTTTTAATTAATACCGTCGAAAATATCAAAGTCATTGGCCGGTCTGCCTACTAGTGGGGAATGTTATTAAATTTTGATAAAGTTTTTTACATGAAGCATAAAGCGTTCCACTCTTTTAGGGTGCACTTTGGTCACCCCATTGTCAAATAAATACGTCTACATTGTACTCTTTATTTAAATGAAAATCAAGCGTTGTTCAATGCAGATTAAAAGGCACTGTTATTGACTTTGACTTCGTAAGTGTTACAATATAATGAACAACTTTGTGTTTAATTTCACCAGTATTCTAAAAGTGCTTCATGTGTGTTAGCTAAACATCTAAATAAAATCTTATGATCATTCAAAAGAAAAGTCATTCACCCGAAATCATTTCACCCTTATACAATTATCCTTTATCAATATCACTCAAATATTTTAACGACTTGCCGTCAAAATGATTTGAATCTTCACCCAAAAACAAAGTTAACTCAATCGAAAAATGTGTTACAATTAACAGGAGATGTGGAGGGGAACCCTTAAACCGACGTTTTCCTGCGGGTTTTCCTAATGAGTGATTTTCACGGTGACGACACGACAAAGCCGGGACCGCCGCGACAAGCTGACACGAACTTCCAATACAATAACTTCATTAAACACGAAAGAATGGAACCGATATGTTCGCTTATTATGTTAACAGTGGAATACTGTTCTGATATTTAGATCGCAATACTGGAATTAGTGTGACTTTCAAATCTGTTAATGTCATAACTTTTATTCTACTTTTTGAAAGTTATAAATGGGTTCAAGTCAGTAGTGTGAACCGATTAGTTGGTACCTATAGCTTCTGTGGCCCAGTGTCTTGGATTACTCCAATACTGCCACTCGCACTCATTCACCATCTATTAGTCTAAAAAAAGTATAAATCAGTTAGATATGAGAAACTATATACAGGGTGTACGTTGAAATAAAGGATTCAGAGACTATTCCTTTATTTCAACGTACTCCATTTATGTAAATAATACGGCAAAAGTCCAACAACGGATGTTAATATACTCTAACGAACGATGCGTGAAATCAGCTGTTCACTTCCTGCCTAGCTACAGAGTTCATCGAATTCGTCGTCGCGCTTGCCGTTCGCTACGTGCGTTTTGCGACGGTAACGATACATTGCATATGGGGAAAAAAAACAAATCAAATTTATTGGATTTTCCATAACATTCCTGAAATAATTTCTTGTAGCTGTCCCTTACACCCTGTAGATGACTATTATCATCAAGAAGCATAGTACAATGATACCTTATTGAAAATAACCAGTAGATATTAAATCTACTCAAATCGTAATTCCCATTCTATACCACAGCCCTTCTCGACTGACCAATTCCATTCACATTTACGGTTAAATGTAAATCGATGTTCGAATGTCTGATAAAATTTTATTACACCCGATGACCACCGAAATTAGCGTCATTGGGCAACGCTCATGCAAATTGTCCCCTCCCTCACCCCCTATAGAAATTTACTGTAGGTAATTGATTTAATAGTCTTCTTTGTTCACGACTAATGGACGGACACGTTTTGATTCGAACAGCGAGCTTTCAATTGAATACATTTTCATTAAATTTAGAATTGGCTTGTTTTATTGTTGAGTGAGTTATGGAAGAAGATTTGGATAATGTCCTCGAAAATATATTATCGCGTTGATTTTGTTAAGATTTATAAAGTTTTTATTAAAATCTTAGAATGTTCATATCACTATGCCAATCTGGAGCAAGCGATGATTACGATAGGTACATTTTAACTGAAAACTTTGGACCTCATGAAGTTGTGAAATTCATACTCTTGCATATCCACAAAAAGACTGTAAAACAGTTGCATTTATTTGCAATCAAAAACACAATTTCCTGTAAGTTTAAATATTTGAATTTTGCAAGGCTTATAATTATGGCGTGCGCGATAACAGCGGCAGGTATTACAGTCTTGCGGATGACGTGCCACGAAAACTTTAAAACTAACAGTAAAACAGCACACGTTTAAGCGAAAGCTTACGTGTGTTCCGCTTTTAAATAGCCTCTACTCTACCTCTTTTGAGCAAGTAAAGAAAATGTAGTTCCATTATAAATTAGGTGTTTATTTAACTTGTCACACTTATGGACTCTGGTCTTTTTTGTGACGTTGACATCAGAGCACACAGGAGGATCTGAAAACACCTCCACAGTTGTAGTTGCCCACTAAGGAGAAGTGGCTTCCAAAACAGTCAAATTGTTTCAATTTATCGATATGTTTTATTCAAAAGATCTTAATAGAAGTCGCTTACAAAGTGTTTCGTATTTCTATAAAGGCCTTCTCTTTATAAATGACATTAACTATTCGGTAGCTGATTTCAATCCCACACATTTTTAACTTTTTCATATATTTCTTTATAAATAAAAACATTTATAAGTATTAAAATTATAGCCCACCAGCATTTATTGACTTTTTTCGTTTTCATTTTCGAATCTCACTTATTCTTGCTCTCAGGTTTACCTCTGCAAAAAATCTTGCCTATTTGTACCTATTCGTGTTTTATGATTCGTAACATGACCTCTTCTGTTAGTGGAGTCACGTTTCAATCACATATCAAACTTAGTTTTCCAGGCGAGATCGAAGGAGGAAGTGCGTGAACATTTCCACCAAACAAACTAAATTATTCAAAATACGCATACGTGTTTATGATAGCAAAAAATCTTGTAATATTGTAAGAAAGATTTTGGATCACAATACTACTTTAGATATCGTTCATCATTTTGAAAGACTTGCTTCTTGATAGGAGAGGTGGTACGCCCTTGTAGCTTTTGATATACATATGGATCTCTAATATTAAAACCTATTTGAAACCTATAACAGAACCTGAACCTAACCTATGTCAGAAAGCTCAATGACCGTGCAAAAATTTAAACGTGGAGGAATTTTAAAGAATCCTCCTCTGAGTGGCTCAAATAGGGCGGTAATTGGCAAGCGAAGCCGTAAATTTAATGAAGCCGCAATATTGAGTCTTTAACTGCATTGTTCAAAAGATCATATGGCTACATGCCAGGGAAACGTCGGTGTGGGTAGCAGAGAAAACTCAAACGAAACAACAAAAACTTCAACCCAAATGCATGTTTTCTTAACCACAAAGCGTGGTTCACAGGCGACAAAACCACGATATGAACAGCTCAAAACAAAAGGGCTGTTACGTTTTATTGCGTGCAATCGGCGCCAGTAAACTCCAGATAGTACTCCAGCCAACAATTAAAGGGAGAAGATAAAGCCGACGGATTTTCACGACTCCTTTACCTAATAATATGAAGATATCGCTGTTAACTACGACGTTTCATGGAGTTATAATCTTACCGTTCATAATGCTTTAGGGAGAAAGTGAATTTACCAGTGTTGCTATTTTTTTGTCTATCATTTATACGGATATTGATGATATTCAGTGAAAAACCAACTTATTTTGTACTACTACACATTTATGTACTATAGTTACGGGATATCGCCTACACGTGGGTCTACAGCGCCTACACACACTACCTATATTGTATAACTACCAACTATAACGTAGACAAGGTTATTTCAGGCCACATTTATTTCTAGGAAAAGTATGAGCTGCAAAGGCAGACACCAGACAGCACCATCGCTATAGTTTCGCAATCAAATCCCCTATTCTGCGGTATCAAATAGTACAGTATATAAAACATTTTTTTTAAACTTCATGCTGCGTTAGAAAAAGGCAGAAACTCAAGCGTATAGGTGTCGATTTGATAGGGCTTTGTGAAAAAAAATCTCCGCTCTATATGCGGAACGCACCGCAATCTGATACGGCGCGTGCCCGACTCGCGTCGCGATAGTGATGATTTATATTTTGACAATACATCGACGCAATTTAACATTACTATTGTAGAAAAATTGCGATCCCATTCATATAAAACCAGAACCTAAAATCAAATTTAATTAATGCATTCCAGTCTCTTTTCAACATCCATTCACAGGAATTTTCAAAGCGAATGCATAAATTAGTATCCAAAATTAATATCCGAATAATTTCGAATTCGATGCATACTACTGTATGTAGTCTATTCAGGTCAACACTATCATCGACCATCGATACAATGGTACAACAAAACATCACTAGCGCGAATGAAATCGAATAGAACCCGTGAATAGCACGGATTGGTATTTGCGATGGAAGCGGGTTGCTTCTGCCTGAGCAGACGCGTCCGCAATCGCGGCCCGCTGTCAACACGCGCCCCATTGCATTGTGTGTAATAGTTTTCAGCTCTTTTTTTTAATCTTTTGATTTCGATGTGCGGGTTACATTTAATCAAACATAGTCCCGAAAGTTTTATTAATAGGTTTCGAAAAAGCTGTATTCGATGCAAAAAGAAACGCCTTTAATTTATTAACATCCAAAATTTTTTCTTGTCCATTTTTATCCAAAATTCTTTTTAAAAATCTAGACAAAAGAGGGCGATACTACGCGATACTACAAAAATCATAATGCAGACTGTACTGCGTCACTAATACGTACAAGAAAAACATCTCAGAATGCCAGAAAAATAAACATCATTTATGTAAGATTTTCTTTCCATAGCATGCACCCATTGTATGGTGTGGGCAATTACATTGCACATTAGTCTTAGCCCGCAAAACACACGAACAATTCAACAAAAACAAACGTGAGGATTGCCTCTGAGAGGCGATAATTTGTCAGGTGCTACGCGCTCAAAGAATTGTGATTGTGAAGATACGACACTTATCATCATAATCGGCCTAGCCTTTTCCATCTATGTTGGGTTCGCCTACCAGTCTAACCGGATACAGCTGAATACCATGCCATTACCATTCCATGGAGCGACTGCCTATCTGACCTCCTCTGAAGATAGACACTACAATGAAAATAAAATCTTGAGATTTGTACTCGTGGGTTAGTTGCTTTTTACGAGTAAGCAACTAACATTGGTATATATGTTTAGATGAAAGTTAAAAAGGATTTGCGTCATAAAAGTAGGCAATTCCTGTTGACACATTTCTAGGTCATTGCTACGGGCTGTCGCCATCGGGCTACGCACTACGCGGGTCTACGAGTCTACGAAGCCTACGAACATACGGATTGGCAGTATAAGAAAAGATGAACTATAATGAAAACAAGATTAATATTTTTCTTCGTTATTGATTTCTAAAATCATCAATTTCTTTAGTGATCTCTGACTACCTCTCTACCTTGGTGTTTTAGTCAAAGATCACTTACAAAACACACATACGTATTTCGAGAATTTACGAATAAAAAATCAATTGTTCCACTGGGATAGGCAAAAAATTAAAAACATACCGTAGAAAGCTTCTCTTTGGCCGGTTGCGTGGGAACACTCCACACCGGTGGCGTGGCGGCTCCGCTAACGTCTTCTTCAAGGGGGATGAAATATCTAAAAGCGAGTCTCTTAATGACTTTCATTTATTTCTCTCCCGAATCTCGTACTGAACGCTGGTAATTATTGCGTTTCCAGTAGGGTTATTAAGTTTTGCTCCGGTTAGAATGAGAAATGGCCACATTTATTCGATGTTCAACTTGATACCTTCGAGCGGCGAAGGGCTGAGAATTTAATTTTAGCTGATGATATTATGACGTAATTATTTTAATTGTGGTGCGCCGAGGTGGTATTAAAATTGTGAGATGAATTTGAGACGTTATCTTTTTATGATTTGCGACGTGATTTTTGCCTGAATTATGCCAAGATAGAATGAGCACTTCCGAAGGTACCGGCGAACCACAGCGGCAAAGGCTTCCCAATCGCTATGAGAGACCGCAGCGTTGTCGCCGCGTCGCGACTGCTTTGTAACTCTTCAGTAGATGTCCACATTGCCGCCTGACGCGCATTTTTTTTGTTTGACAAATGATTTCGAGAAACTGTAAAAGAAATGCCGCTGCTGTCGAATTTGTGATGTCACTGACGCTTGCGATCTGCAGTCGGCTTCAAAAATATACCTATGTTTAGTGGCGAAACCTTTCTGGAAATTGCCGGTAAATAACAACTCTACAGATACCCAATCCACAATCAAACAAATGAACTAAACAAATCTAATCCGATCTACATAAATAACTCGGCTCAATAGGTAATCGAGTCATCTGAAACAAATGGCGAACTTAGTACAGATTAGATCGGACGAGCGACGCGTCTAATTGTCCGTCCCTAATCCCGGCGGCGGCAATCTATCAGTTTCTTTTACCGGTCGTCCCCCAATTCACTTGTAAAGACTTCGTCAACAACTTTGTTTGAGAGTCCATCGGAATGATCCTTTTCATTGACAGTCGTTCCGTTATTTATAAATAAGGAATTGCTATCTTTTGTTGGGTAGTAAATAAGTTAACTTACGTTATATTCATTGCACGTCTGTCATACATTGGTACTTATGTACTTGTGGTTTGGTTAGTGTTGGTGCAGTCTCTGAGCTATTGTCTTGTGTGTAGCGGATTTGATACCTGCAAGTGACATTTTTAAACGGCTTTCGAACCAATCAAAACCATGACACAGAAGAAATCCCATTTTACTTTTGTACAAAAAAAGCGCTAGATTAGTTTGAATACTTCACGATGTTTTTTCACCACCAGGAGCTTTTCAAAAAATATGGTGTAGTGCAATACATAAAAAAAAAACAATCTCACAAGTGAAAGGAACTCATGCTATATGATCCTACATGCAATAAATCCCATGTGTAGTATGATAATGACATCAGTATTTCATTGTCAAGCGACGATACAAAGTTTCCAAGCGTCCTCATATTTTGCGCAAAGCTCGGGGCGCTTGCAAATTCTGAACTTTGCCGAGATAACACGCTTCGGCTAAGCCTACCGTAATAAGCTCCTCCTTCCAGGCTTCAGTGTTTACTTTTGGGCGTGTTGTTGTTTAACAGCCTTCAATATTTATTATATTAAGCGTGTTTATGCTTTGAAAGCAAATTCTTTGTTTACTGTCGGGCGGTTGCTGTTGTGAAGTGCCGTTGCAGAAACTGTCCTTGTTGCAATCTGCTTGCTTCTAGAAACTGAAAACAATGCTGATATAAAGAACAACTAGACAATTACCATTAATAAAAGGTGGTAGTATATTTCTGATTATGCCTTTGCGGTTCCTCAATGATTTTTATATAAAAAACTCACATCTCTACAGGGTGTAACAAACAACACCCTTCACGAAGCCGTGAACCAAGCATTCTGTACATCAAATTATGTAACTTTACGTAAAATTATTGCTGGGAAACGACTTTTTTTTTGGGGTAAAAAATCCCGTTTTACGGTAGGACTCAATGTAACGCACTCAAAACATTGTGCTAATAGATACATTGAATAGTATGATTGAATAGTACATTGAATAGTAGTCGTGGAGGTATTTAAAGTAAATATCTTACATTAAAAACATGTATTTATCAAAACACTTGTGAAAACGTTAGAACTTTGACCCCCAATATCTCCGTAGGTTCGCAGGTATGGTCTAGAACAAAAAAATATCGCAATGACGGGGAGAACAAGTGGCTTTCGGCTTTGTTAAGGGTCTTGTTACACCCTTTATAATCTTTGCTACTGTGATTCCCCGAAAACATGTCTGTTAAGTGGTAAGATAAAAGAATTCAACTACGTGAAGAGAGCGAGAGAGATCACAAAAACTTAGTTTTTTAACACTTCTCGTGAGCCCTGTTACAAGAAAATCTTTACATTGCATTTACATACCTTCCACCATAACTAATCATACATGTCAAGTACTTATAGCATGTGGTTGTTTATAGTGTGTATACGTCATGCCAGTCATCCGAGGCAGGCGGGCGATTTGCGCCTGCCACCAGTTATGCGTCGCGCGCGCCTTACACGTTGTTGCCGAATTTCATAATAACACGACTTGGCAGGTGCTCTACTTTAATATTTGTATTTATTTTAAGTTAATAACACATTTGTCGACTGTTAGGTGGACTTTTGTAAGCCAGCCCTTTGCGTTGATAACGCTCATTGCATTTATCATTCCCTTTAAAAAAATTACTAGAATACCATCTTGCTATGGAGTTTAAAAAGTTCACAAGTGATCACTTCAACTGAATGAACGCTACTAATATTGCCTGGCCCATGACTAACTTAATATTCGTTCTTAGAACACAAAATCTTCACTAAACCACCTAGAGAAATGGTAACGAATTAAAATCAACAACCGTGAAGTAGAGCATACATGCTAAGCTCACACTTCACCTACAGTGGCCTCAACTCCAAATGCCCGGAGGCCGCCTCGAGGCACGAATGCCAAGACAAACCGAAATCTTATCAAACGACTGCCATGTTGGTCTCGTTAATAAGCAAAACTGCACACAGGGGCCGCCATAACTCACCTGAAGGCTGTTTGTGGAACATTGCAAACACTAGCGGACCTGTAACTTATCAAGCGTGAACGGTGCTGACGTTTACGGTACAGGAATAGGTACCGACTGTATGTTGACATTATTTATTGGGCAATTCAATTGCTTACTTGCCTTCGTGAGTGTTGCATACTTAATTTTGTTTTTTTTTTTGTCGTCTTTCCTTCTACATATTTACGGTCGCTACACAAAAGGGTAACTGGAAATTAAATTTAGAATACAATACGAAACCTTACGAACGTATCGAAGCCCCTGAATGTATTTAAAAATCCTTTTGTCATTTCATCTTTAATATTTCCTCAATAGGGAAGTTAAAAATCGGTGTTCCTAACATCGTAAATTATGTTCAACAAAGCGTAATGTTTAATTGGATGTTGAGAATTGTGACAATTCATCCCGCAGCCGACACTTTGCGCAGAAAATTTCGATTAAAACAAAATCGGGGCGGCTAGTCTCATGGGAGCGGTTCATTTTATACCAATTAGTTAGCTACAGGCAGTGGATTCGTCACGAGTGAATGAATACCCCTTTGAATTGTAACTGTTTTACACGTCACGATCGTACGTATTTTAATACATTGAGTCACGTTGATACGTTTTCTGAAGTACAAGAGTTATGACCTGTTTCACCACCTACGATTAAGTGGCCGTTAATTTTTTTGGCAGGTTATTAAATACAAATTCTGTTCCATTTCTGAATTTATTCATGAGTAGTGGCTATTCCACAGAACCTAAAGACTATGGTCTTCAATCAGTGCGTCCTGCTTGTTATGACTTACGGAGCCGAGTGGGCACTCACGGTGCGGCTGGTCCATAAATTTAAGGTCGCTCAGCGAGCTATGGAACGGGCTATGCTTCGAGTCTCTCTGAGGGATCGCATCCGCAACGAGGTAATCTGACAGAGAACCACAGTTTTCGACATAACTCGCAGAATAAGTAAGCTGAAATGGCAATGGGCCAGTCATATTAGCCGTAGAACGATGACCGTTGTGGTAGACGTGTTCTTGAATGGAGACCGCTAATCGGCAAACGTAAGGTGGGACGCCTTCAGGCTCGGTGGAGCGACGATCTTCGCAGAGTGGCTGGTAGCAACTGTATGGGAGTCGCTGAGAATCGAGTTGAGTGGCGTGCGATTGAGAAGGCCTATGCCCAGCAGTGGACTGCCGTAGGCTGATGATGATGATGAGTGGCTATTCGGACACCGTGAAGCAGGCCCTAAGTTGACAGATGTACAATTTATTAACATAGCATAATTTTTTTGATGACCCGAATGGCGCAGCGGACGGCTGCCTTATGTTCTTAGGATCCCGGGTTCGAATCCCGGTAGGAGCAAATGTTTGTGTGATGAGCATGGACATTTGTTTCCGAGTCATGGATGTTTATATGTATAATAAGTATGTATTTACGAACAAAAAGTATCTATTCATCTATCAACTATCTGGTGTCCACGACGCAAGCCTCGTCGCTTAGTGTGGCACCTAGATGGCGCTGTGTGTAATGTCCAGCGATATTTATAACTATTTATTAATATAATCAGACAATAACGTTCCTGTTCCTGCTGGGACACGGGTCACCTCCCTGTGAGAGGGAGTCGGCCGTATCGTTATCCATCAAACGGGGCTACCGTCG
This sequence comes from Eugnorisma glareosa, assembly GCA_947578425.1. Taxonomy (NCBI): domain Eukaryota; kingdom Metazoa; phylum Arthropoda; class Insecta; order Lepidoptera; family Noctuidae; genus Eugnorisma; species Eugnorisma glareosa. Next base: position 13,512,502 of record OX387970.1, on the reverse strand, counting down.
GTTGCGAATTTCACATACCTTCGGATTTCTGTTTCTAAGACATGTCAGTTTCCTCGCAATGTTTTCCTTCATTGTTTTGAGAGCAGTGATGACGCAGTAAATTAAGTACACCAAGTAAAGTGCCTGCTTCGGCTAGATGTTACCACCTCGGTTTATCAGTCAGGCCAGATATCACTGACCCACCACTGTGCACTGTTTCAGACTTCTAGCATACTGTAATTTTTCATCATCATTCTGCAATTCTGATGTTTATTAAGATTGGATTTTAAAAAGCATACCTATCTTGGAAAGACCCAACATAGCCTAGTGAAATTCAACCACAAGCATTTTATTTTCAGCTTCGGATCGTAACACAATCGTGTCGTATAAACAGTCCCGCGCTACTCTAACTTGCTCATCTAAACCGAGTTGTCGGGGAATCGGCAACAAAACGGCCATCCAGCCAAGTTCAGACAATAAACAGTCGGAGATAACGGAGAGAGTTGCGTTTGCGCTCATTGTTGAGCAACTTTGTGGGCGACGAGCTGACTGCTTAGAAAATAACCTCCTGATAGCGCGATTTGTGGAGTGAGGTGCTGGGTGCTGGGCTGTCGTAGAATTATACGGTTGGGATAGATTTTTAGACTGGTAATCGTTATACTTCTGTACCAAATTCTGTTAGCAGCTTTCTGTCTTTTGGTAATAATGTTGAATTGCATCGATACTGATAAATTGTATACGTAAGTAGAGACCGAGACGTATAGCTTTGGAAGTATTCAGGAGTAAACGAAAAGCTACTTATTTCAGATGTTTATACAGTTTATTCTCTACCAACACAAACTAGCCACAAGTTTAAATAATGATTTTTGAAAAAGTTTAGAGCGTTTAATAAGTGACAGAAGAGACTCAACATCTTTCTCTGTCCAAAGACAATTTGTATGCAATTATACAAAGCTAAGCTCTATCAGATGAAAACTAACAAGAAAATTCCGAACCCCATCCCGTTGTGGACCATCGAAAGTTCGTTAAAGTAATGTTACTCTATCTCGTCCCCTCACGAGACAAATGAGACAACATTACTTTTATAAACGAGGGAGAAAGAGAAAGGAAAGCCTAGATAATACCCTATAATCACAGTTTTGTTTTCCAATCGCTGCTAACGATTATTGGCGTGTTATTCGGGTGCCATTTTGAATTGCTTCAGTGCTAAGACAAGTCGTTAGCAAGTACTATAAAAAGTGAGGGCATGGTGATTATTCTGAAAGGTGATTTACCCTAGTTGCTTTGGGAGCAGTTTTGTTTTTCTCGGAGTAGAGGCACGGACTTTAATGTCTACGTTGGAGAGAGAAAATAATGAGTCCTTATAGAACACTGAAACTTATCCCAGTTTTTAAAATATTCGAATTGAGAGCGAGATACTTTTATTTCCCCCGAAGGATGGGGCAGGTGATTTTTTCATGTAGATACTTATACCTTCTTACCAACCCGCAAAAATATACAATTAAAAAATCCATAATCTTGTTAGAACTCATGTCCCTCCATTCCAGTCCTGTGCCGGTTATATTCAGGTCCTTGAATTTCAAAACAAAGTTATTACCCTGCAATTGAAACTAGCAAAACTCACAGTTACCAAATACAAAGGATTATTTAAACCGAGCACTCTCTCGATTAATTCAACAAGGCGAGATAAACTAAATACAGAGACTATTTGTTGTCGTCACCCACAAAGCAAAGGGAGAGGATTGTTATTTTTTAAATTGCAGATTGGCTACTAATATGCATATCTCTTTTATATCCATTTATAACCTACCTAGGTAACCCTACTTCAAATATTTTGGCAGAAGAGACCAAAGCCTGATGATAATCATGGAAATCAATGAATGAATATGGATAATCTACAGATATGCAAAACTAAAATTAATGAACAAACTCTAGCGCCTGCCTTATTAATTCACTGGCAGTTTAAACTAACAAGAAGTTTCATTTTTACGTTGTCCCTAAAAACTGTCATTTGGTGTTCGCCACAAACTTGCCAGAATTGCTACGTCACTAAACCCCCAAACACATTTACGTAGGATTTTAAGCAGTTTAAATTACGACTCACATGGTAAAAACCCAGCTTAGCTATTCAAAATAAATTACCCCCATTCTGAAAACAACTGAATTATCCAGAGTAAAAATATATAAAAAATCCAGCGACTCTTTATTTCGGGTGCACGCTGGTCTAATCCAATTTTAAAATGTTGCCCAGACCATACATATTATAAAACGAGACTTTGTCCGGAGCTTAACGTTTAAATTAGTTTATCCCCCTAAAGCGGAACCGCAGCTAAGGGTTGCAAAATTTAAATTACAAATAAAAGCACTGAAAAATATCTACGAGTGGGTAGTGGCTCAATAACGATGTCTTTTAATTAAAGCGGAAGGAGTAATAAAACGACTTAATTCGGAAATATGGTTGAAATTATCGTGAAAGATACCCAAGAGTTTTGTGAATTTTACAAGAGTTCTCGCTGAACAAACTGTGATGCCGACGCCGCTGCAGCCGAGGTGGCAAGGATGCCTCTTGAGTAAGCTATTAAAATTTATTAGTCGATTACATATTAAAACTGAGTGCTTATTGCAAAAGAACTTTTCTCCCCTTTTCTTTTATTTCGATGTACTTAAAGAAATAAACTGGAGTTTTGAGTAACTAGTTTCTCAAATAATTACCAATTTTGTATGTTATTCGCGTACTTAATTGGATTAAATTTAACCATTCACCAGCAGATTTTCCACAAACCGATATAACCGATTATCATAAAGCTACGGCGCACAGTTTAGCCCCGGACCAGTGACACCGATTTAGCACGCTCCCGGTGCCGATGTCGTCACGGTCTAAAGCCCGGCCTGCTCAACCGTGCCGCATGTAGCATATTGAAATACGCCGCCCGACTGACCGCTCGTTCGTCACGTAGCAACTGCCCCAAGGAATCCCTTCAAAGTGATACCTATTTGACTTCCACGCTTCACTGGAAATCTGTCAATACTCATATTTAATATCCACATACCCCGAATATCCGATATCTTGGACCTAAAGGAATTTAGAAATGAAATACCGAAGATTCTACGAAAAGTATATTTTTTCTGTAGTAGGTAACATTCAAACTTTTCTAAATAACTAACAATTTTCCGGAACATAGAAAATGCTCTGAAAAATTGCTACTTACACCTAATGCTTAAATTATAAAATAAATAATACCTTTGTTGATTTACCCACCACCTACACCCATCCCAAAGGGTTCTCACACGTAAGAAAACAATGAGCCGACAAGGTTTGCTTACCTACCCTCTGTCTGTATCTAAAATAAATTAATTTCTACGTACCCAAAAATACAGGCACACTTTCTAAACAGCGACAATTATTTGAACAGATCTAGACAATGAACTTATAAGATAGGATTTAAAATTCATGCTTAATTAAATAACTTAACGTTATAACAAGTTATTTAATGAGTATCTGTAGAAAGCATATTGTTATTCCTGCCTTGATTACTGTCTTCGGTAGTTGTAAACTAATCTGTTAATTTTGCTAGCTTCCATACCACCCTCTCGGGTGACAGGGACGTTATAGTAGGTATCGTCGTAACTAGCGTATCGATGACTGCTCGGCTTGTAATCCAGTTGAAGGGAATCCCCCTCCTCCCTCCTCAGTTGACCCGTATCCTTTCCACTGTATCTCGGATCTTCATAGATAGTTATAGTCTGCTTTCTATGCGCTACGACAGGTGCGTTTTTAGGAATTTCGGCTACAGGAGTGGCTCGAGATTCATCGTAGCCGTAGCCATAACCATGGTTGGGTCCGTAGCCGTAACCACCCTCATGTCGGAAACCCCTATCGTCATAATATCCAGGGCCTCCGTAGTCTTTTTCCCATCCGGGATCCCTCTGCCAGTTGGGTTCTCGCCCCCAGCCCTGGTCCCTTTGCCAGCCCTGGTCCCTCTGCCAACCAGGGTCTCTCTCCCAACCTGGGTCCCTCTGCCAGCCTGAGTCTCCCTCCCATCCTTGGTCTCTTTGCCATCCTGGACGATCCCAACCTCTTCTCTTATCCTCCCATCTTTGCCAATCCCAGCCAGGATCGCGATGATGATGTACTTCAGGAGCTCGATACTCGTGACGATCTTGAATGTGATCTCTGGCGTGGTTATTAAGACTGTTGCGATACTTATTGTGATTCAAATTGTCATCTAAGTGATATTTCTTGCCATAATCTTGATGATCGCGTTGCTTCACTCCGGTGTCACCGTATCTGTTGTAGCCTCCGCCGTTATAGTTGTCTTTTACATATTCTTGACCGTTATTGTGAGATCCATGGTAGTTCCTACCTCCCTGGTTGTCGTGCGAGTTCAGTCTACTGTTATACCCAGCGCGGTCGCCTTCGTCATTTAAATCATCGAAAAATGTGCTTTTATTGGATGACTCATCTTTATGATATGAATTTTGAAAACCTTGCTTATGGTGTCCTTTCTTGTGGCCTCTCTTGAAACCGGTCGCTTCACTGTCCTCAGCCTTGTCATGTTTGCTGTTGTACCCTTTATAGGCATCGCTGTCTGTCACTGATTTACTATCATGTTCTTTCTTCAAATATTTTGCTTCATCATTAGCTTTTGAGTATTGGTTCTTGTGGTTATCATTGAGGTGGTTCTCCTCTTGGTGAATTTTTTCGCCTTTCTGCTTGTCATGTTTGATCGACTCCGATCCTTCATCATGGGCGATATCCTTTAAATGTTCTTCCAAAGCGTCTTTAATAGCTGACCCATTGATAGTAGAAACTAATAGTAGCACACAAACTGACAAACTAAACCAATATTTGTACCGGGGCACCATTTCATCTCTCTGTTAACGTTAGGTGTTGTCAGTAAAACGGTATAACTTACAATAGGCGGGATTTGATTGGTATAAAGAGTTTTATATCGATGAAAATCGTGTTGGACTTCACGGCGCATCAGGGCACAATGACAGGAACCACAGAAGTTGTTGTGGGAACAATGAGTTGAGCTACTGGCTGCGCGTCCATGACATGACATTTTGGAACTAGAAGCACGCGGACGTTCTGTAGGACAAGCCGATCGAGGTCAATGGAGTCCGAACGGGACGTTGACTAGAAGGTCATTGAATCATCAATCACACTGTTTGTTTGTATTATTTTTTCCACGCGATTAGTTCATTGAAGTAAAAAGAGTGTTTTATTCACACAACACAATAATATCTCAGTGCAGTCTAAAACGTCAGATCTCAGGATGTAGGTAATGTAATTAACCTGATGACCTTAAAATCCTTGAACTACTAAACTGCTTTGAAAGAAATACTTTTGAGTAGTAGTCGTTGAATTCATGTGGCTAATTGCAACCTGATTCAAATGTTCGTCTGTTTCGAAAACCATCAGTTTTTTGATTCTTTGTCGGACATGGCCTATCTTTTGCCACTTTAGTTTTGTGGGTAGATAATTCTGCAAGAATTTCGTTCTGATGTTCCAAACGATCTTAACATGGATCTTGTAAGTAAGTTCAGTAGCAGTGAGCTGTGTTCGCGTGGCTGAGTTTCGAGCTAAACACATCTGAACTTTTTGCCATCGATACCTACGATAAGAAGAAGAAATGGTATAAATGTACAAACAGAAAATCACGTTTTCTGAAAACGGTACTAGACTCATTTAGATTATCCAGGGCCTTCAAACGACTTACACGGGGACGTAACGACTGACCAGAACTCCATAGCCTTTTCTGTCAGCTATTTGAATATTGTTTGTCTGACGGCGCGCGTCCGATGAATTTGCCCGACAAATATGCTGTCGGCACAATCTGTTCGCCCACCCGTTTTCCAAAACTGTTGCCAGAGCTGAATCGCCTGTGTGTCTTTTCCTAAGATACTCAAATCAAATCAAATCATTTATTTATGATATATGGGTTACATGCAGGTGTTCATTACATAATTATATACAAATAATGTTCATTCCATGACTCAACGCCCTTCTAACTGCCAACCCTGACTGAATGTGTGATATGTTTGCGGATGAATGGAATAAAGTAATGGTTATATAATTATGTCTGGTGTTCTGTGAGAGAATAGTACATTATGGTACAAGTGTGTAATGTTGGTTATACCTATATATAACCGCTGAGGCGCCATTGAGACCCGAGGACGGTAATCATCAATACACACGTGTATCATACGACGTTTTTCAACACACTTGTGAAGAAAATAATACTAAAAAATCATTTTCTTCATCTAGTACTTGTAGACATTTTAATTAATAAATAACTATAATTTCAACAGTGAAAACGAGTTGTGAAAAAATTTTCGCAATAGGGAAAAATTAATCAGTTTTCCTATGCGCGCGCAAAAAATGAGGTGTCTTTTTTTTGGCGTTTCGCAGATAGCTTAAATTTTTAGCCATGTACAAAATGGGGAATTCAAAGTTTTCTTTACAGAGAAAACAAAAGTTATATTTGAGTGACTGTTTTATTTATTAAAAACGTACAAGTTGTAATTATCTATTTAAATACGAAGTTGCATGAAATGAGCAAGCAATAAGTACATTAATTTATTTGTACTATTGAACACGATCTTTTTTGTATCGAAACTTTTTTAAGAACAAAGCAACTCAACAAATAAAATAAAAGAAACCCTATAACTCACTTGTAAATAATAGCAATGAAAAAGTCACAATTTGAGTACAAGTGTCATTAAGTGCCTAATTCCGGTGAAATTAGAGCCATTTTCTGAACAAGTGTGTTGAAAAGTATGTAAGTGTACACTGTTCCGTGTTAGCTTTTAACCGACTTTCTTCAAAAAGGAGGAGGTTCTCAATTCGGTTGTATTTTTTTTTTATGTTTGTTACCTCAGAACTCCGTCATTTGTAAACCAATTTGAAAAATTCTTTTTTCATCTGAAAGGATATGCTTTCCGATTGGTCCCATAGAAATTTCATCAAAATCGGTTTAGGAGAATTTCCTCACGTTAATAATTGTCACATCACGCGACGTCGCGTGCTGGCGCTCTGATGGTACCTACATCACGCGGCGTCGCGTGATTTGCTAGTTAAATTTGACACACTTCCCGATTTCTGATTGAGCTGAAATTTTGCACGCATGTGTATATCGCGAGACAATGCAATATTATGATGACATGGAGCTGATCTGATGATGGGGCTGGAAGGTGGCCATAAGAACTCTGTAATAAAACGACGCAACGCCGTCGAGTTCGGACTCGTTTGATTTGTCTTGACAAGTACTGTAGTCCTAAATGGTAACCAGGGTCTGATGATGGAGCTGGAAGGTGGCCATAGGAACTCCATTAAAACGACATAACCCCATCGAGTTTGGGTTCGTATAATTCATCTTGTCGAGTACTTTGTCTCTAGATAGTACCCAGGGTCTGGTGATGGAGCTGGAAGGTGGTGACAAGTAGTCCGTAATAAAATGACACAATCCCATCGAGTTTGGGCTCGTATGGTTCGTCTTGACGAGTACTTTGGTCCTAAATGGTATCCAGTGTCTGATGATGGAGCTGGAACATAGGAACATGTTGCTGGAACATAGGCCATAGGAACACTGTTATAAAACGACAAAACCTCATCGAGTTTGGGCTCGTATGATTCGTCTTGACGAGTACTTTAATTAACTTCTAGTTACAACGTAAAAACTAATTCATATCAAGAATTTGTGTGGTATACAACTAAAAAGGGTAAAATAAAAAAACTTTCTGCGAAAACAAAACCGACTTCTAAAAAAACACTAAAAAAGTCTAAAATAACTTTAGTTTCGGAAGTCAGTGGCAAAAAAACATACAAACAAAGATACCGACTTCCGAAAGTAAAGTTATTTTAGACCTTTTTAGTGTTTTTTTAGAAGTCCGTTTTGTTTTCGCAGACAGTTTTTAATGTAACCAATTGAATGTTGTCAACCTGATGTTTTATATTTGTTTTCTTTTCTGTTTCCATGTTAATTATCGTAATTGGTGTTATACCGTTTTATTATGTATAAATAAATAAACGAGTATAAATAAAATCGCCTTACCTAGCTTATCGCAGTTAAACGCTGCATATACCTTTCTCAAGTTGCGCTAAAAACCTGGTTCTGTTCTTGGACCGCATTAGAAACTCCATACTTCGCTCCAAAATCCAAATAGCCGATGCTGGCCTTACAGCTGTTAGCTTGAAGTGGGACTGGGCTGGTCATATCTGCCGCATGTCGGAGGAGCAATGGGCAAAAATTACCAGATGGCAGGAAACGACAACGCGAGGCCACGCAGGCCCAGAAGGAGATGGCGGGATGAGCTGGACTCTTTCTCAAAGGATTGGCCTACAATCGCACTAGATCGAAATGTGGAAGCAGGGAAGGGAGGCCTTCATCCTGCAGTGGGACAATATAGGCTTATAATAATAATAAAGGCAAGTCCACTCCTGCTAAGTGCATAAATAGTGCGGTCCGAACCATAGTATATACCTTTGGACATTTTCGCTAGCGGTTCGCAAGCATTTGTGATGCAAATTATAATGTCCTCGCGTGCATCTTTGAAACATAGTATGGACACCTGGACATGTCCGCGAGTGGTGCGCGCGTCCTATGTGACGCGTCCACAGCCATTCGAAGCGCGTAGCGAACAAGAATGGCGCGCGTGCGCTGCACTGCGCTGTCGACAAGCCTTAACGGCTTCCGTTTACGCGTTCTACCTCTTTTGTTTTCGTGTAAATATTTATTAATTCTTCTTTATTTTTAATTCGTAGACATGGCATGCCAGTGTAGGGAATGTGTAGAAAACGTGTGTGTTCTGTTGTGGTGTTTTTATGTGTATGTTTGTGTGATTTTTCCGTGTGTCAGGTTTGTGTGGCGAAGTTGTGAACCAACATTTTAAATATTTATATTGAAATTAAAAAAAACAATTAATTCTTATCAAATTTATTTATATCAATATTTTAGCTCACACATATACAAACAAAAAACTGTAATGGATTAATGCGTATTCCTATTTACTGTTGTAAACTTTAGATTTTTTAATCTACAATAAATTACTAAAGAAAGAAGTCGTCTTTAAAACATAGCTAAAAGCTAATTATAAATTAACATCTTTGAATAAATAGTTAATACCATCTGAATTTAGAAAAATAGGAAATACTTCGATAAACAGCTCATTATCGTAAAATATGTTTTTATCTGCCACGCCTCTAAGACAAGTTCGATAGAAATGCTTGTTTAGTGTTTTTTTCATGAAATTTTATAAAACAGTATGGAATACCTACTTATATTGCGTTTAAACAAAGTTTGTTTGTTTTCAAAATTGTAATGCCAAAAAAAATCAATAACTAATTCAAATTGTGACAAAACAGCACCATAAATGCTTGGAACATGAACGAAAATAATCTATTCTGAATTAGGAAAATACATCGGCCCTGAGATATTTGGAAACAGAATTATGAAATCTAAATAACTACTTTTAAAAACAATAATCAAAAGAAAAATTGCGAACTTAATGCGATAAAATGCAATAAGTCTGAAGAAAAATAAACATTACATTACTTCATTGATTTTCCGAATGAAGTTGGGTCTACATTGTAAATTAAAACCGGCATTATTAGTAGCTTGTTTTGCTTATTACGAGGCAGGTCACTTAACTTTGTTATTAAAATACAAAACTGGGACTTGTAAGACGTCTACACACTATGTTGACAGCATGACCAATCTATAGTACCGACCAGTCTATCAGCAGATAGATACTAATTTGCATCTTATGCAGCGAAGGCAAGAACCCGGTGTCCTTGCTACCAGCATAGTCTGTGGTCGCCTATATGAATCATTTAAATATTGAACTGTAAATGTAACGTCATAAAGACTACGCTGTGCCATTAACCTCCTTTACACTCAACGCTGCAATCCTAGTCTTAAGATCTTCAACCAAATTGTCTCTTGCCACTTCATCTTCTTGTCTCGTGGTGATGTTCCTCACTTTCACGACCCCACGTTTAAGTTCCGACTCGCCTAGTACAACGGCGATAGGGATGCCGTTCTCTTCGCAGTGCTGTAGTTGAGTCAGCATTTTAGGGTTCTTCTTGTACGATTGCTCGGTCTAGAAAATGTAAGGCAAACTATTAGAACTCGCACAAATTAGGGTGTTTATTGTATGGACATTGGTTAGGTCTTTATGACCGGTCACAGTGATCACATACTTAACCTCCGGCTGAGTCCAGCTAGCTCCACAGGACAAAGCAGTGTTGGTGCCAAAGGGAGTACTCATTCATACATATTCCTATCAATTATATAATTATGTTACAATACAATAACAGCCATCTCAAAATGCATGAATGCTCTTTTCTCTTATAAATTCTGAGGTACATTCAGAAACTCCCACACTTTTTGTAATTGGTTTTTATGTCAATTCGAGAATTTTAATGCCCTGGAACAGCAGGCTTCAGCAGTCTAACCAAGGTTTATGCTGGTACCTAGTTACTGAGTTTTCTAGGTCAGGTAGACGTAAATGATTGATATTCAGCTGTACCCGGTTAGACTGTAAGCCTAACTAACAAAGTTGGGAAAAGGCCCTTGATTGCATTACCTTAATCCCAGCATTCCACAGTTCAGCGCAGATCTTCATGCGCTCTTCGAGGAAGTTCTTCTGCGCAGACGCAACGTACACGTCTACGTCACTGGTCCGCACGCTGATGTCACCCGCGGCCAATTTCGCTTCGAGCACGGAGAATATGCGCTCCACGCCGATACTGACGCCTACGCACGGTACCTAGAACAATAATTTATTTATTTAACACTTCAAGCACATAGTACAGAGGCGGACTTAATACCATAGGCATTTTCCACCAGTCAACCTTTGCGTGATGCAGAGACAAACATTGGTAGGTGTACCTATGAATAAACTACAAGGATATATAAAATACTATAAAATATGTCAAAATACTAATAATCTTATTTTGAATACTACAAAGACTCATAAAAATCTCTCATAATATGCTTCGAATGCTGAATACAACCCTCCCAACACAATCCGCAAAAATAGCTCACTGCACTTTATTATTAACTAGCGACCCGCCCCGTCTTCGCACTGGTGCAATGTTTTACACATATAAACCTTCCTTAAAATCCGTTGCGTAGTTTTAAAGATCTAAGCATACATAGGGACTAACAGCGGGAAGCGACTTTGTTTTATACTATACTAGCGACCCGCCCCGGCTTCGCACGGGTCAATGTTATACATATAAACCTTCCTCTTGAATCACTCTATCTATTAAAAAAAACCGCATCAAAATCCGTTGCGTAGTTTCAAAGATCTAAGCATACATAGGGACAGACAGAGGAAAGCGACTTTGTTTTATACTATGTACTGATAATTCTTTTTTTTTTTCTTCCGCATCAAAATCCGTTGCGTAGTTTTAAAGATCTAAGCATATATAGGGACAAACAGCGGGAAGCGACTTTGTTTTATACTATGTAGTGATAATTCTTTTTTTTTTCTTTAGGGCGGCGAGCGTCGCAACCAGCTATTGGTTTCTGTAACTATGCTCATATGAGCATAAACAGCCTACAATATTCATACCGTGCACCGTAAACTACCTCTAGAGATTTTTCTTAAAATCTAGGACGTAAAGGTTTCCTCACGATGTTTTCCATCACTGTTTTGTTGTAGAGATACAAGAAACTAAAGCCTAAAACCGAGGCTCTTCATCAATAGTGTTACTGATAAGCTCGTGTTTTCTTTCGCGATAACTTCATTATCGCAGTCAGCGGTCGTCACATAATGGGATGTGAATAATATTGTCCGCGTTATTTAGATTAAATTCCAAAACATTTATATTGGCCTTGGTAACAGCATAATGTATAATTATGAGTCCCAGCTCTTAAAACTCAGCAGCTGCTCTCAAAACGGTGAAAGAAAACATCATGAGGAAATCGGAATGTCCTAGAACCAAAAATTCAAAGACATGTGACACACTACCACCCGCACTGGGTCCGCGTGGCGGATTATAGCAGTTATTGAGAAGAGGCCGTGTGTCCCAGCAGTGGGAACATTATAGGCTGATTATGCTTATGCTATGCGTCACAGATGTCACATTTGCATAAACATGTGACGCATTGACCGACAAAATGTATTACAAAGTTAATTCTTTTATTACTTACATAAAATTATGAACGCGTGAATGAACTTATCTATTACATTATTCATAAAAACTCGATTTGGTTTGCTAATCGCAATGACTGACTACGCATTCAACATTGCTGTTAGGATTAATTAATACCTCCTTGACGATAGCCGATAAATCAACATACATAATTATAATTATAGATAACTTCACGCCTGTATTCCGAAGGGTAGGCAGCGGTGTAAAATATAAGTACCCACAAGAGCACTTGCTTGTAAATTAAAATAAGTGTACATTCGCGGGCAATTTTACATGAATGTTTTTGCCTAACGAGCTCCGCCCGCATTTATGTAGCACTAAACGATGTCGCGCCTCAATAACTTAGAAATATGCTTTGCAATCAGTTAGCAATTCGTTAATTACACAGGTTTTTGTTTTTTATCAAATCTTGTTGCTAAGAGCAAGTGGAATGTGGCATTTATCTCCTCTAGTCTAGTGCCCCGAGGCCACGTGAAGATTGTCGTCAATTACGGCACGTAACCGCAGAGCACGCATTTTATTTGTTTAGGGCAAGTTGTGCTTTGCGTTTTGCCAAAGTCATCTTCATGATAGCTAGATTCAAGATTCTATAGTAATAGTCCTATCAAAGTATGAACCTTACCTGTTTATTTTTCGAGTCGAACATGCCAACAAGGTTATCGTATCTTCCACCGCCCGCGATCGATCCGACAGTTTGGTCTTCATTGCCGATTTTAATTGGCTCTGAAAGGAAACGCACAAACATGCTCTCAATAATAAGTCAACAATCATCGTAATTGGCTGCACCAAGGTGTGTTGATTAAATCAATTTCGTACAAGCAATTAGTAATTAAAATGATTGCTTGGCTAAAAATAATGAGACATAAATTAGAATTGTACTCAAAACAGAGGTGATTTACCAGGTACACACAGAAATTGCTTAACACCTCTGCATATCATTGATGCACACTATTTTTATCCATCAACCTAGTGATTTCACAAAGAAACGTTCACATTATAATTTTAGGTGAAAGAAACCACAACAATAGAAATTTTATTGTTGTGGTTGTGTGCAAACAAAATTCACGAGGCAAGGAATGCAACACAGAAATACAGATGCTAATTTGAACAGGATTTTGTTATTAATCCCGTCCTTAAGTGCCTGTTTGCCAAAGAAAACACACTTCTTCACACAGTCCATCCATCGTAAGGACTGTGTGAAGAAGGATATGGCACGAAAGGAGGTGTCTGATGACATGACAAGTAACATAGAAGTTTGGAAGAAGACATGCTGCGCGGACCGGGACTAGGGCAACAGCATGATGATAGTTGCCTGTGTTTATATTCCGTTTGACATGCAAATATTACAAAAAATCTGTTACATCTTTCAGGAAGTAAATAAGACTTGTAGACATACACTAAAAAGAACCTCAAGACAAAACAAAACCAATTCAACTTACGTGTCAACACAGCTTCATAGATAACTCCAGTATAATAATCCAAGCCTCTTGCAAGACTCAGATCAAAGAGTATCTTATCCTGTATACCAAAGAGTTCACAATACTCTAAAAGCAACTTGATTCCTTGCAAGCCTTCTATGGCTGCTTTAGTTTTGGATAGTTTCTCGTCTTTGAGGAGTTTGTCGGTCAGTTCTACGCCTCCGTTCAGTCGGACGTACTCGCCTATCCTGTCGGCGGCGTCAGGAGATATTCCCTTCTCATTTATCATTTCTGTTCGTACTTCCTCCCAAGGCGACTGAAGATTAGAAAAATAGATTGTATAAAAATGTAATTTTAGAATTATCATGTCTTTTATCTGCGTGGGCTGAGATGAAGACTACTTTCGAAATGTGAAAGCAAAATAATTAGTATAATTTTCTAGGTGCACATTCAAGATTACTCTCTCTCAATGGCGACACAAGCTGAATACAATCCACACATTAAAAAAAAAGTTCATTCTATTCCAAAAAATTGATAAATACAAAACTTTTGATGACTTCCACATACAATGGTGTAAACTCATTATTGATACAAAATCTTATGTATTCAATTTTTTATAGAAATAATAACTAGGATTAAAGTTTACTGTGTTCTCCAGGTCCCGAGTTATCACTCAAATTTCATTGTTTGTTTCAGTGGTATATAAAGGTTTACAGATAGACAAACAAAATTACTTTGGCATTTATAACTGATATGGAAGTATAGATTGTTTGATTACCTTGTCTAACTTATCAACAGTAGAGCAAGTAGTTCTGAACTTGTCAGCGGGAACGCCGCAAGCTTCGAACATGCCGTCGAGCAGGCGCCGGTGGTTCACCTTCAACACGTATGTGCCAATCTGAAGGGCATCCAGTATCTCGGTCACCACCTTCAGGCACTCCGCGTCTGGTACCATTGGGTCGTACTGACCTGCTATGTCGAAATCCTGAAATGATAATTAGAAAGTTAGTTCTGTTAGGTCTTGAAATCAAACCATAGATGAGGGATACTTTACGTCACATATTGTAAGAAATTGTAAGAACACGTCACCCTCCCGCGCACTCCCGAATATTATGTGCTATCGATCGCTGTCGTGCCGATCGATAGTGCTGCCCGCCCTGATATGCATATAATTGGGACAACCATGGGATTATCGCTATCAGTTCCAATTTTATATACATAACCTCCTTTTTTAAGTAGATTAAAAACTATTCTGAATGGCTGTTTATATTCAACCTTCTTTATCCTAAATAGAACTAGCAAAATATATGTATATTACAAACTTGGAGTGACGCTACTCAATATCGGGAATCTCTTTGTATCGGCAATACTTTCATCTGAACATCATACAATCACTTCAATCACTATATAACTTTGGACCAGTTGGACGTAACGATGATTGTAGCTTCAGTAGCGTTCAGTAGAAAGATAGGCAATAAATTGCTACATAGAAAAAACAAACATAGATCATCTAAAACAAACTTACACATTGATAGAACTCCCGGTACCTGCCCCTTGTCATCGCTGGGTTGTCACGCCGGTACACCTTAGCAATGTGGTATCTCTTCAAAGTGTTAATCTTGTTCATTGCTAAGTACCGCGCCAATGGGACTGTCAGGTCATACCTCAGAGCCAAGATCTCGCCTCCTTGGTCTTTTAAGTCATAGATCAGTTTGGCGTCCTCTCCATATTTGCCGGTTAGCACTTCCTTGAATAGGAGAACATTTCAATTAAGAATTAACATTTAAAAAATCACACTTAGTATCCCTGAAGCATTAGGCAGAAGTATACTGTACTGCACCCACATTTAACATTAAACTCAACAACAGTGAGTCTCACTCTCAATTTAAATTGTACCTATGGTTAAAACAATGTTGCATATTGTCATATTAATATTACATACGTATTTATAATCACACAATTTACATTTAACATAACAGTGATAAGAAAACACTGTTTTGTAGTAAGTTATCTTGGTAAACTGTACCACAAATAGGATAACCTAAACCAGGGATTCCCAAAGTGGTCGATATCGACCCCTTGGGGTCGATATCGGTTTCCTAGGGGTCGACATAAACGAAAACTGATTATGGGGGTCGACGAGGTCTAAAAATCGACCCCTATTAAATTAACACAAGTTCTTATTTAAAACTTTCAAGATAGGTAGGTAGGTACTGTATTGTTTATGTTGTGTTACGTGTACTAAGAATAATTAATATTTATGTAGGAAATAGCATTGTTGTAGTAATATAAAGCCTCAAGTTCGTACAAGATGAAAAACTCGACAAGTCAGTGTGGACAAGTTTGTGCAAGATAATGAGTTCGAGCGTACGTCTTTCAGGCGCGTTTTGACTTGCTCTCTATTTGACGCTTGCGCGATTTAACACGAACGAATTCATGATCAAGTTGCAAGTCCAAACATGTTCCTGATATTTTACGAGTCCAAACATGTTCCTGATTTTTTAACGAGGTTGCACTTAGGTTGAAAGTTCATTTGCGTTTTGAAATTCGTTGGAGCTTGAACGATAATAACTCATATAAGTACTCATTTATTTCAAGAGATTACAAAGTTATTACATAGCTAAATTAAGTGAAGTAAAGTGACTGAAAAAGAATTTACAAAATGCTGAGCTCCCTACGCGAGTTAATAGCGTAACCACACAATATCTGCAGTTTATGAAAAATTAACAGGGTAAGTACCAAACAGTTTTTATCCGGCACAGCGCATCAGCATTGCCCCACTGCACACTGTGTGATAGTGATCAGTTGAGCTATCTGTAGATTGTTTGCAACAGTTTGCAGTTGCCTCAGTTGTTTCAATTGTAAAAATTTACCAGTAAATTTAACAGTTTATTAGGTATTGTTTTTAATTTAGGTACTTAGTTTCTTATTTTTTTATTTGCAGGATTACTGAGAGTTTTATGATGGCGGACACGAAAAAAAAATGCAGACAATACAGTTTGGACTACTTGAAGTTCGGATTTATTGCATCTCCATCAAATCAACACTTGCCGATGTGTCTCATATGTGAAAAAGTATTCAGTAACGATGCCATGAAGCCTTCAAAAATGGATGACCACTTATCGAGAGTACATGCCGACAAAAAAAGTAAGCCCTTGACATTTTTTCAAGCACTTAAAGAAAAACTAGACAAAAGGCCATCCATAAGATCGATGTTTGCGTCATCATCTATTAAAGACGATGATGGTTTACGAGCGTCCTATAATATATCTTTACTAATAGCGAAGTCGGGGAAACCCCACACAATTGGAGAGCAGCTTATCTTACCAGCCATTGCGGAGGTCCTTAACAATGTATTGCACAAACCCGCACATGATATTTTAAAGAGAATACCTTTGAGCAATAACACCGTTCAGAGACGCATAGACGAGATGGGACGCGATGTGGAAAACATTTTATGCAAGTTCTTACAGACCAACAGATTTTCTCTCCAGTTGGACGAGTCTACATTACCCGGCAATGAAGCTCTGTTGTTAGGATATGTTCGATATATCAAAGATGAAAATATGTGCCAAGAACTGCTTTTTGCTACATATTTAGAGACTGATACCAGAGGAGAATCAATTTTTCAGGCCGTGGAACATTTTTTTACTGACAAAGCTATTCCATGGAAGAACATTGTTTCTGTTGCGACTGATGGTGCACCGTCTATGGTTGGTCGTCATCGTGGTTTTATAGCTCACTTAAAGCGACAACTGCCTGATGTACTGGTCATTCACTGCGTGATTCACAGGCAGCATTTAGTAGCAAAAAAGCTGAGTCCTAGATTGCATAAGTCTTTACAATATGTAATAAATGCTATCAACAAGATTCGAAGCAATTCTTTGAACTCTCGGTTATTTGCTCAGCTATGTGAGGAAAACGACGAAGTCTTTACTCGATTACTTCTTCACACTGAAGTTCGCTGGCTATCAAGAGGCTCTTGCTTAGAAAGATTTTCAGCCGTTTTTGAATCTGTGTTGGAGTTTTTACAAGAAAAAGATCCGAATTTGAAAGAAAATCTGAACAATTGTAAAACAGATATTTATTACTTGACTGATATCTTTGGAATGTTCAACAAAGTTAATTTGCAGCTGCAGGGTGACGATCTTAACTTGATTAAAACAAAATCAATAATATCGGCCTTCGTGGGTAAACTAATCCTTTATAAACAAAATTTAGGCAGAAAAGAATATTCGCAGTTTCTGCATTTGTCAAAATTACCAGAAACGCTTCAAGATGATGACATTTTATTATATGTCACTCACTTGGACGCATTACACAAGGATTTTACGGAGAGGTTTGAGGATCTTTTAAATTTACAAATTCCTCAATGGATAATAAATCCGTACAATACCACAGCCATAGAAGAAGCCAATGTGATAATGCAAGAAGAGTTGATTACCATCAGCACAGACGAAGAGCTTAAGCAGAAGTTCAACCAAGGCTATCAGAAGTTCTGGTTGCAACGCAACATTGAAACACAGTATCCTACATTGTGGAACATTGCTGAAAAATACCTTATCGCTTTTCCATCATCATACCTAGTTGAAAAAAGCTTCAGTGTGGTAACAAACATTTTGACGAAACAAAGAAACCGTTTGAAAATCAACGAACGTGGAGATTTAAGGCTGCAACTCACCAATATTGAACCGGATGTAGCTAGATTGGTAGATAGTCACCAGGTTCATCCATCACACTGAATGTTTTATTTTCTCTTTGCGAATTAATACTTTTTTAAATATAATTTCCTACCTACTTAAAATTCTTTAAGTACCTAATTTGTAATAATCGTTATAAATTAAACTTGATATTTACTGAATTGTATGTCTTTTTATTGTGTTAAATTTTGATACGAAAATGAAGTCAATTTTACTCACTTAACCAAGTGCAAAGTTTTCCAATTGGTACCTTAGTACCTAGGTATTTTGTGTCAATAGGAAAAAACTAAAGATAGGCCCCCTTATTCATAATAGTCTGCTAACTTAAAGCATTGCTAATTCTCACTCTGTCTTCTTCTATTGACCTAAGTCAGAATGAAAAATAACACACTGTAGCAGCTGTTTTAAGTTAGCGGACCATTATGAATAAGGGGGTTGATCTTAAAAGTAGGTAATTTGGCCATGGGGGTCTGAGGTAACAGTTCATTTTGGAAAAGGGGTCACTTGTCCAAAATAGTTTGGGGATCCCTGACCTAAACCATTCAAAGGCGAGGAATGAGATTGATTTAGTAAACAATCATTGTTTTGCTGTTACTATAAAACAACATCATTTGTTCCCGTACCGTATCCATACCCAAAAGGTAAAACGGAACCCTATTACTGAGACTCCACTATCCGTCTGTCTGTCTGTCTGTCACCAGGCTGTATCTCATGAACTAGAATGAACAGTTAGAACAGTTGAAATTTTCACAGATGATGTATTTCTGTTGCCGCTATAACAACAAATACTAAAACGAGGGGCTCCCAGACAACAACATACAAAACATGTTTTGTTTTAGATAATGTTACAGAATACCGGAACCCTTCGTGGACTTCCACTTGGCCAGTTTTTAATTAAACATATTTGTCATTTTCGGTTGATTCAAGCTAGCACAAATAGCTGATGTATTACATAATAAATTCAATTCACAATTTCAGAACTTGACTTCCCCTTAATTATGTTATTTGTTCAGTTTATTTTTAAGCTTTCTCCCATGTTCTAATAAGTAAATGTCAAAAAAAAAGTCTAACCTTCAATTCAAAGACAGGTGTGTCAATACACTCTGCTCCATGTCTCTTAAACACCGCAATAATCTTTTCTAGAACACCATTCCTTATGCTCATCTGTTGTGGATTGTAATCTCTCGTTCCCTTTGGGGTTTTGAGGGTAAACTTCTGAGGAGCAGCATCCTCAGGAGCTAATTGTGCTTTCAATGATAATAACTTTGCTACTTCTTCTTGAATCTGGAATAGCAAAACAATAACAGGTAATAAATGTGTGTAGATTACATGGTGGAAATGTGTTATTCAAACATAAAAAAATGGATTTAGAGACATCTGACTGTAGTTTTCCATAAAGACTATACAGAGGAAAACATATTGTTTAGTTATAAATTGAATATTCACTCCGAAAAAATATTTTAATATTATAAATTCAGCATCCATTCATACTTTAGCTAAGAAAAACAGTTCTGCTACAACAATAACCAGTCCTAGCAGAAATCATACTCAATTATAATAAAACAATAGATGTTATCTGCTCAAATAAAATAAGAAAGCAACATTAAGTAGGCCACCAATACCTTGCACTGAGATGATGTTGCAATGCACTTTGTGAAATTTGTACTCAGCACTGAGTTGTGTAACCGCGTCACAATTGCACGGCTCTTTAAGAACCTCAATGCTTTATATGACATGCTTCACTAGTTCTATCTCTCCACAATTTCAAACTATATGATATCTCGTCACCACAGCATTACTTTGTTTAGACCGGAAAAAGAAAACAATTTTGTGTCAAAGATTATGGACAGTTTTGAAGAGTAATTTTAGATTTTGTCAATGGTAAGATGAATGCAATTTGACAAGAGGTTGTGGTGACGAAACAAACATATGTGGAGATTCAACAACATTCTACTCAAAGAGGGGTGTACCGAAAACCAAATCATACAAACTTGCCCAGCTTATGTACAATAAAAGCAACAAAGTCTACAACAGAATGAGAACTCATCAACACACCTGCTGATCAAGTGGTCTGATGCCTTCCTTTACTTTTTGTAACACTACGGGAGGATTCAATTTAGGTAGCAATGATACTTCAGAGCCACTGAAACTCCCCATATGGTACCACCACCTCTTGATGTGTTTGTATCTTTGAAAATCTACATTATTTCCTATCCCATTCTTCAATTCTATATCACAGTAACTGGGATTATACCCACAAACGTAACTGTACTGACATAAATGCTTATCAATTTCTGGTAAATTGTATTGTAAATTATTCTTCTTAGCCTAAAATTCAAACAAATTCGCATTTACTTGAGAAAATGATGCAATAATAACACAAATCATCAATATGGTATGAGCGCACCAAGTTTAATTCATAGAATACAACTTACCTTTTCACTTGATTCCTTCGCAGATTTTAATTTCCTTACAAGATCACCTTGTTCTTTAATTTTTAAAAGAATAGATTCCTGGGTTTCTGCCATGGTTTAAACTTGAACTTAAAATTATTCAAAAGGTCTATACGCTCAAGGCTTTCAAGTAAAAGTGCTTCTTGCTAAGAAATAATTACAGGCTCTCGGCTCTGGATTTCATGCCTTTCATTTTACAATCAGCAAATAGCAAGCAGGCAAGTAATTTTACACACTGCCAATTGGAGGTTATACGACATGATAGACACAAGACAGTAAATAACTTAATGCTATCAGCATGCATAGTAATGCTTCTCTGTTGCTCTTGCGTTATTTCGTAATTCTGTCACTTTTATTTTGTCCATCGCTGATCTTAGCATTTTCGGTTACCTGGAACACAACTTTGACAATTTTGACATAGTGTCACGACAGTGACAATGACTTAAATAGAGTTGTCCCAAAAGAGACTATTCTCTTTTTCTAGCTGTTGCCCGCGACCTTCGTCCGCGTGAAATATAAAAATATATTATAAAAATATTACTTCCGCAACTGAATCGGAATTTTTTAACCATTTCAAGGATTTTTTATTGCACGGAACTAATTCATTTTGTAAAATAAAAGTAGCCAAAGTTACTCCTTATAACATCAGCTATCTGCCAGTAAGAGTCCCATCAAAATAGGTAAAGCTGTTTGGAAGATTAGTCGGAACAAACGGATGTGTTGACCACTCGTCAGATTGGCTATTTCGTCGCCATCCCTATTAAGTCACATTCACTAATACGTCACCTTGGCAGCTGGTCAGTTTCCTAACTCGTTTCATGCACTAATTCGTCTCATTCCCAACTCGTCCGATGCATATGTACAATGTACAGACAGCGACAAAAATATCGAGACGAACCGACTGTTCTGGATGTGTGACTTTTGCGCGAAAGACACTTGCGCGAACTTACTTGCCATAACAAATAGAGAAAAAAAAAAACAAGAAAACGACGCCCATGTTGGAAAAACCGAAAATTTACGTAGGCGCCATCTTAGATTTTAATTTTGACCCCATTTTCAATATCAGCGACCCCAAAAACTATGAAACCGACATCCATGATGGTAAAACCGAAAAAATTTCAACGGCGCCATCTTGGATTTTAATTTTGATCCCATTTTGGTTATCAGCGACCCCGAAAACCATGAAACCGACATCCATAATGGTAAAACCAAAAATATTCGTTGCCGCCATCTTGGATTTTCTTTTTTTTTTTCCTTATTGCAAGTGGGTTCGCGCTAATGTTTTTCGCGCAAAAGTCCCAGATCCCTTTGTGAACAGGCGGTTCGTCTCGATATTTTTGTCGCTGTCTGTACATTGTACATATGCATCCGACGAGTTGGGAATGAGACGAATTAGTGCATGAAACGAGTTAGGAAACTGACCAGCTGCCAAGGTGACGTATTAGTGAATGTGACTTAATAGGGATGGCGACGAAATAGCCAATCTGACGAGTGGTCAACACATCCGAACAAACAGATAGAAAGATTCTTTATTGTATCTAAGTGTATTGTATTTATTACAGGCTATGCCATTAAGACTAAACTAAATAATCCTTTTCCTCGGTCTTCCCACAGAACCACAAACATTCTAACATTATCGTCTTCCATTCATCAGCATCCAATCCTACGAGATAGACCGATAATTACCGGATATTACAATTATACAATTAATTCAGTAAAAAGACATTACAAACAGACACTTCATTTTTATATATTTTTATAGAAATCGCCCATCAATGGGATTAGGCGATTTTGGTCAATGGACAACTGCTACACCGCAAAGCATAAAGTTTTAAATTAAACTTTTTGGCTAAAAGGTCTCTGAAACCAGGCCATAAAACTATAAAAAAAAAAAAAATTAAAAAAAGTTTCAAATTGTCTTGACAATCATGTCTGTCAGTAAACCGTCAATGTCAGACTGTCAACGTCAAAATATTATTCATCGTCAAAAATAAAATAAATTGTTTTTTTAGATTTTCTTTTTATGAAATAGTACGATGGATAGATTTGAATATATTGAAGCTCGCCTATTTGACGGTGAAAATTACCTCAAACGTGATAGAAGCGTGAAGATATACGATGGTGATGATAAGGTTGTTCATTTTGTAGTTAAGATAAGGTTGTTTTTTTTTACTCAGCTTAATCTTTATATTTTCAGTAATATGTTGTTTTTAATTATTTCATAATAATATATACGTCCATGAGCTATCAGAAAACAATCAGAACTCCGCCCCTAAGACGACCCACTGACCGTTTGTTTTCTCCAAAAGAACTCAGTTTGGACCCTAATTTAATGGCTTCAAATTAAGTCTAGTATTACCCATTTTAAGGAATGAACTCAATTACCAATCACCTGTATTCCTCGAATATTTAGAAAGCATTTATTTATACAAAGGATAAGTTTCATCTTTCAATCAAAAAGGCTCACATTTGGCCAAATTTTTAGGAATGACCTTACATTCTAAATTCTCATAACATTTAATGTTTAGACCCAGTTCACTGAAGGAGAAGTAGTGTTAACTACTCACAGAATCTTATGGGGAAAGCCAGGAGATATACCTAAAGGGCTTGTGTGCCTCTCTTTACATTTATACTATGTTTTCTGTATTGAAGAAGAGAGTGGTGGAGTATTTGGTCTTGGCGGGCCGAAAAGAATTTTATTACATCTAGGACCAGCATTACCAGGTAAATAACAATGCTATTTTCAACCATCCTTTGACCTGACTAGTTATCTTGAAAATAATTCACTTATAGTTTATTTTCTGATAATCTTGGGAATGCATTTCTTCACTATGTAGGTGCTACATAGCATAATCAGCCTTTAATGTTCCCACTGCTGGGACACTCGGCCGCCTCTATATGAGAGGGAATGGGCTATAATCCACCACGTGGGCCCAGTGCAGGTTCGGTGCTACATAATTTCATGCTATTATCAGTATTTTGTTACCTTATTTGGATGCTGCTATCATATCTAAAAACCTTACACAATCTGTTGGCAATCTCTCATAACATTACTCAACACCTAACTGTATAATTTCAGGTAAAAGACCAGGACCAGCAGTAGCCAGCCCATTCCATTTTGTGAAATTTTCTTTCAAGGATGGAATTGACCAAGTTTTCTACAGGGCTCTAACTGATGCTGTTGCTGCCAAAGCATGGGAAAGATCAACTTCTATTGCTTCACCAGTAAGTGCAGCTAGCCCAAATGCATCACCAAAACCTTCAGTGGCTCCTGTCAATTCCAAAATTCGATCTGGAATAGTTGGTATAGAAAGAAGCATAGAAGAACAACATAGAGCAACAGATCAAAGCATTTCTGTAGCATTTCAAGATTTAAGAAAACTAATGGAAAAAGCTAAGGACATGGTTGCCATTTCGAAAAATATTTCTAATAAGATCAGGGTATGTAAGTGTAATAAATGTTTGCTGTATTGCTTGTGGACCCATTTGGTTTTTCTGTAACTCACATTTGTAACACTCTATTACAGGATAAACAAGGTGATATCTCTGAAGATGATACAGTCAGATTCAAGGCCTACCTCATGAGCTTAGGTATTGATGACCCAGTAACCAGAGATGCATTTAGATCTGACTCAGACTATTATTTAGGGCTTGCACAACAGATTTCTGATATGATGATTGCGGTACTCATGGTAAGTCTGTATGATCCTAAGTTCCTTTAACTCTAGTAAGAATGGATAACTTTGATCAGTTTCATCAAGTAAATAAAAATCCAATGTTCTGCACTGTGTGTGTCTGTGTCCTCCAGAAGACTCCTCCTTGTTTGTGTACTTTTAATACCTAGTTGTATGATTTTTTTCGTGTTCTATTGTACTTTTGTGTACCTACTATAAATACCAAGTTGTACAAATTTTGTTTGTAGGATTGTGGAGGAATTATGTCATTAGCAGATGTATGGTGCAGAGTAAATAGAGCCAGAGGTTTAGAGCTCATTTCCCCTGAAGATCTCTTGAATGCCTGCAAGTGAGTACCTATAACCTTCAATTATATCCATGGAGAAATCATCATTGAAAATATCCCATTATGTAGATTTTGATGTACGTCAGAATCGCGGGTGTACTTTTCAGATTTGCCTAAATGTATTGCAGTTGTTTGGTACCTTCTGTGTACCTTACGTACCTCTCCTGAAAATCTGTATACCTACACCAGTACATTTTTTTGCTTTTCGCAGCAACCTTACATAGTGCACTCAGCTAGATATACTTAGATTGGTTAGCAGTTATACTGTAGACCCGCGGTTCTGACATCAGGACGGCGGGTGTACCTAATTTTTAAAATATCATTGTACGGGTGTAGGTACACAGATTTTCAGGAGGTACGTAAAGGTACACAGAAGGTACCAAATAACTGCAATAAATTTAGGCAAATCTGAAAAGTACACCCATGATTCTGACGTACATAGATTTTGTGCTCTTGTTCACTTTTAGCCGATAAGATGTGCGGTTTCGTTTGCATGTGTGCGTATGTCAGGCTTCGTGAAGAAGCGCTCATAGATTGTCGGCTTAACTCGGGCACGATACGGAGTTGGACCGGGTCTAGCGCCAGCGAGCGTCGTGAACAAGCCTCCATTTTACATGATTGCCGACGTCGGGCTGGCTCCGAGCCTGGTAAAAATCAGCCGTGAACTAGTCTTGAGAGGCAGGCCATCTTCTGAATATGCCGGACACCTAGGTACTGAATAAAATCCCATACATGGTATTCTTCCTATCCTACTGCCATAGACAGTATCGGGAATGCGGGACCTTGAGTAGGCTCCGTCAACATAATTATACGTGACTTATACCTATTATACTGCGATCGCGTAGTTTTTCTCTTACCACATCAGCAGTCTATTAGTCCTGTTATAATCAAAAATCTCTTAGACAATGCTATAGATATACTTACAAGTTGAATTTTTCAAGTGGGCATGGATGGCCAAATCCGAAACTACACTCGCGAGCAAAAGTATGGAATCACTTACTTGGAATTTATTCCGCGCGATCTTGACTACTTAATAACTAGTTATGAATAATAAAAATGGGACCATTTTAAAGGTAAAACTGTTAACTTTAAATTGATACAATACAATACAAATTCATTTAAATCACACCAGTATTTAAGGAGCTATCCCGGATTGAGTGAAGGAGTTAGGAAAACAGAAGGATAATGGAAAAATGATAAATGATGAAAACAACAAAAATTAATTCATAAAGAAGTTATTTGGCCTTCAATATTTTGTGTTCCCTCCCCTCGCCCTAATAACTGCACGAAGACGGTTCTTCATTGACCTAATCAGCTTCTGAATCGATTCTTGCGGGATACCTTCCCACTCCTCTATCAAAGCCGATTTCAGCTCATTCACACTTGAAGGAGCAGGATTTCTGGAACGAACCCTCCTCTTCAGTTCATCCCACACGTGCTCCATGGGATTCAAGTCCGGGCTGAGCGCTGGCCAGTCCAATGTGGCGATACCGACTTCTTCGAGGTATTCAGTTGTGACACGAGAAGTGTGACAACCAGCGTTATCGCGCATAAGGAGGAAGTCATCCCCGATAAATCCCGCATAAGGAACGACATGTTCCAGCAGAATATCGGAAATTTAGCGGTCTGAAGTTAGACCGCCTCCTCGTCCCCCGCCAGGCATGAAAACAAGCTCCGTTTTACCGTCGAAGGAAATAGCGACCCACATCATACAAGAACCGCTCCCATAAGCCTCTGTCTCAGCGAAATAGCACTGCGCAAATCGCTCCCCAGGCCGCCTGTAGACCCGACCCCTTGGGTCGCTGCCGTGCAAACACATTCTGCACTCGTCGGAGAACAGGACTCGCCTCCAATGCTCAACCTCCCAATCAAGATGGGAGCGAGCAAATTGAAAGCGTGCTTGTCGCCCAAGTAACACAATCGCGTCTTAAAACGGACTATTAGATTTCTAATAGAATTTAATTTTATTGTCTACCTTAAGAGTAAAATATCTCCCAAGTAATATTCAAGATATATTTGCTAATAGACACAGTTTAGTTAAAGTGGGCAGAACCTTATCCCTTCTCATAAGAATGAGTTAAGAAAACATGAATAGCTATCTATTCATCTTTACAGACAATTAGAAAATGTACAACTCTTATCTCTATGAGATAAGAGTTGTACATTTTCTAATTGTCTGTAAAGATTTTTCTAGTGTCTCACTAAACTGATTATGCCTGTCTGTTTTCTGTTTTTGTTTATTTTACTACTTAGTAGATAGTTTATAGATAAAGTTGAGACCTTAAAAGAAGTCTTTACTCGTCAAGTTTTCACTCAAGACTAACAACTATAAGTTATATTTGATTTGTAATACACAACGGCACATAATGGCGCAAAACGTATAAGAGTTATTTAAACTTATTATTGTATTGCACATAGAAAAATAAAAAACAGGAGAAGTGGCAAGGGGGCGTGTCGGTGACGCCGCGACGAGCGCCCTATAAGCATGTCATAGGGCAAATGACCGTCTCCGCGAACTAGTGTGCTTTCGACCGCGATCGTGACAGCTTATAAGAATGCCGTGTCTTTCAGTGGTTTCTTGTAAAAATCGACGCATAAACCAAAACTTTATAAATCATAGAATCACTTATGTATGTACAAGTATTTTACTATATTTGTCTTTAACATCACAAATCGTAAAATATTTCTTGCTCTTACTATGTTATTTCTGTTTTCAAATATCACAGCGACTGTACAAGTTTTGCAATAAATACATTGCTTCATAACCACTACCAAAGTTTGTCGCTAAGTGACTGGACAAGCAATGTAAAAATCACAAAACGATACTTTTTTAAGCATATGTATCGCGTAGAACGGCCGCTGCTTCTTGCGACGAGTGATGTGCTTGTGCAGATTCAACTAACGAAGGCTATCGACAATGTCGATTAAAGCCCGTTTTCACCAACACTAAGTGACACCTAACGGAATGCCATAAGCCCGTTTTCACCAACACTAAGTGTCACCTAACTCGATGCCTTAAGCCCGTTTTCACCAACACAAAGTGGCACCTAACTCGATGCCTAAAGCCCGTTTTCACCAACACTAAGTGACACCTAACTCGATGCCGAAAGCCCGTTTTCACCAACAGTAAGTGACGCTTAACTGAATGCCCAATTCCTGTTTTCACCAACACAAAGTGGCACCTAACTGAACGCCTAGTTCCTGTTTTCACCAACACTAAGCGACACCTAAGTCAATGCCTAATGCGCGTTTTCACCACCACTAAGTGACACCTAACTCGATGTCTTAAGCCCGTTTTCACCAACACAAAGTGGCACCTAACTCGATGCCTTAAGCCCGTTTTCACCAACACAAAGTGGCACCTAACTCGATGCCTAATGCGCGTTTTCACCACCACTAAGTGGCACCTAACTCGATGCCTAAAGCCCGTTTTCACCAACAGTAAGTGACGCTTAACTGAATGCCCAATTCCTGTTTTCACCAACACAAAGTGGCACCTAACTGAACGCCTAGTTCCTGTTTTCACCAACACTAAGCGACACCTAAGTCAATGCCTAATGCCCGTTTTCACCAACACAAAGTGTCACCTAACTCGACGCCTTAAGCCCGTTTTCACCAACAGTAAGTGACACCTAACGGAATGCCTTAAGCCCGTTTTCACCAACACTAAGTGGCACCTAACTCGATGCCTAAAGCCCGTTTTCACCAACAGTAAGTGACGCTTAACTGAATGCCCAAATCCTGTTTTCACCAACACTAAGCGACACCTAACTCGATGCCTAAAACCCGTTTTCACCAATACAAAGTGTCACCTAACGGAATGCCTAAAGCCCGTTTTCACCAACAGTAAGTGACGCTTAACTGAATGCCCAATTCCTGTTTTCACCAACACAAAGTGGCACCTAACTGAACGCCTAGTTCCTGTTTTCACCAACACTAAGCGACACCTAAGTCAATGCCTAATGCGCGTTTTCACCACCACTAAGTGGCACCTAACTCGATGACTTAATCCCGTTTTCACCAACACAAAGTGGCACCTAACTCGATGCCTAAAGCCCGTTTTCACCAACACTAAGTGACACCTAACGGAATGCCTAAAGTCCGTTTTCACCAACAGTAAGTGACGCTTAACTGAATGCCCAAATCCTGTTTTCACCAACACTAAGCGACACCTAACGGAATGCCTTAAGCCTGTTTTCACCAACACAAAGTGGCACCTAACTCGATGCCTAAAGCCCGTTTTCACCAACAGTAAGTGACACCTAACGGAATGCCTTAAGCCCGTTTTCACCAACACTAAGTGGCACCTAACTCGATGCCTAAAGCCCGTTTTCACCAACAGTAAGTGACGCTTAACTGAATGCCCAAATCCCGTTTGTTTTCACCACCACTAAGCGACACCTAACTGAACGCCTAGTTCCTGTTTTCACCAACACTAAGCGACACCTAAGTCAATGCCTAATGCGCGTTTTCACCACCACTAAGTGTCACCTAACTCGACGCCATAAGCCCGTTTTCACCAACGCAAAGTTACACCTAACTCGACGCCTTAAGCCCGTTTTCACCAACGCAATGTTACACCTAACCTAACTGAATGCCTAACTCCTGTTTTCACCAACACAAAGTGGCACCTAACTCGATGCCTAAAGCCCGTTTTCACCAACACTAAGTGACACCTAACGGAATGCATAAAAAGCGTTTTCACCAACAGTAAGTGACGCTTAACTGAATGCCCAAATCCTGTTTTCACCAACACTAAGCGACACCTAACGGAATGCCTTAAGCCTGTTTTCACCAACACAAAGTGGCACCTAACTCGATGCCTAAAGCCCGTTTTCACCAACAGTAAGTGACGCTTAACTGAATGCCCAAATCCTGTTTTCACCAACACTAAGTGACACCTAACTCGACGCCATAAGCCCGTTTTCACCAACGCAAAGTTACACCTAACTCGACGCCTTAAGCCCGTTTTCACCAACGCAATGTTACACCTAACCTAACTGAATGCCTAACTCCTGTTTTCACCAACACAAAGTGGCACCTAACTCGATGCCTAAAGCCCGTTTTCACCAACACTAAGTGACACCTAACGGAATGCATAAAAAGCGTTTTCACCAACAGTAAGTGACGCTTAACTGAATGCCCAAATCCTGTTTTCACCAACACTAAGCGACACCTAACGGAATGCCTTAAGCCTGTTTTCACCAACACAAAGTGGCACCTAACTCGATGCCTAAAGCCCGTTTTCACCAACAGTAAGTGACACCTAACGGAATGCCTTAAGCCCGTTTTCACCAACACTAAGTGGCACCTAACTCGATGCCTAAAGCCCGTTTTCACCAACAGTAAGTGACGCTTAACTGAATGCCCAAATCCCGTTTGTTTTCACCACCACTAAGCGACACCTAACTGAACGCCTAGTTCCTGTTTTCACCAACACTAAGCGACACCTAAGTCAATGCCTAATGCGCGTTTTCACCACCACTAAGTGACACCTAACTCGATGCCTTAAGCCCGTTTTCACCAACACAAAGTGGCACCTAACTCGATGCCTAAAGCCCGTTTTTACCAACACTAAGTGACACCTAACGGAATGCCTAAAGCCCGTTTTCACCAACACTTAGTGACACCTAACGGAATGCCTAAAGCCCGTTTCCACCAACACTAAGTGACACCTAACGGAATGCCTAAAGCCCGTTTTCACCAACACAAAGTGTCACCTAACTCGACGCCTTAAGCCCGTTTTCACCAACGCAATTTTACACCTAACCTAACGGAATGCCTAAAGCCCGTTTTCACCAACACTAAGTGACACCTAACGGAATGCCCAAATCCTGTTTTCACCAACACTAAGCGACACCTAACTCGACGCCTTAAGCCCGTTTTCACCAACACAAAGTGTAACCTAACGGAATGCCTTAAGCCCGTTTTCACCAACACTAAGTGGCACCTAACTCGATGCCTAAAGCCCGTTTTCACCAACAGTAAGTGACAGTGACAACACAAGTGAGTGTTGGTGAAAACAGGAACTAGGCGTTCAGTTAGGTGCCACTTTGTGTTGGTGAAAACAGGAATTGGGCATTCAGTTAGGTGTCACTTAGTGTTGGTGAAAACGGGCTTAAGGCATCGAGTTAGGTGTCACTTAGTGGTGGTGAAAACGCGCATTAGGCATTAACTTAGGTGTCGCTTAGTGTTGGTGAAAACAGGAACTAGGCGTTCAGTTAGGTGTCGCTTAGTGGTGGTGAAAACGGGATTTGGGCATTCAGTTAGGTGCCACTTTGTGTTGGTGAAAACAGGAATTGGGCATTCAGTTAAGCGTCACTTACTGTTGGTGAAAACGGGCTTTAGGCATTCCGTTAGGTGACACTTTGTATTGGTGAAAACGGGTTTTAGGCATCGAGTTAGGTGTCGCTTAGTGTTGGTGAAAACAGGATTTGGGCATTCAGTTAAGCGTCACTTACTGCTGGTGAAAACGGGCTTTAGGCATCGAGTTAGGTGCCACTTAGTGTTGGTGAAAACGGGCTTTAGGCATACCGTTAGGTTAGGTGTAAAATTGCGTTAGTTAAGCGTCACTTACTGTTGCTGAAAACGGGCTTAAGGCGTCGAGTTAGGTGACACTTTGTGTTGGTGAAAACGGGCATTAGGCATTGACTTAGGTGTCGCTTAGTGTTGGTGAAAACAGGAACTAGGCGTTCAGTTAGGTGCCACTTTGTGTTGGTGAAAACAGGAATTGGGCATTCAGTTAAGCGTCACTTACTGTTGGTGAAAACGGGCTTTAGGCATCGAGTTAGGTGCCACTTAGTGGTGGTGAAAACGCGCATTAGGCATTGACTTAGGTGTCGCTTAGTGTTGGTGAAAACAGGAACTAGGCGTTCAGTTAGGTGCCACTTTGTGTTGGTGAAAACAGGAATTGGGCATTCAGTTAAGCGTCACTTACTGTTGGTGAAAACGGGCTTTAGGCATTCCGTTAGGTGTCACTTAGTGTTGGTGAAAACGGGCTTTAGGCATCGAGTTAGGTGCTACTTAGTGGTGGTGAAAACGCGCATTAGGCATTGACTTAGGTGTCGCTTAGTGTTGGTGAAAACAGGAACTAGGCGTTCAGTTAGATGTCGCTTAGTGGTGGTGAAAACGGGATTTGGGCATTCAGTTAAGCGTCACTTACTGTTGGTGAAAACGCTTTTTAGGCATTGAGTTAGGTGACACTTAGTGTTGGTGAAAACGGGCTTAAGGCATTCCGTTAGGTGTAACTCGATGCCTTAAGCCCGTTTTCACCACCACAAAGTGGCACCTAACTCGATGCCTAAAGCCCGTTTTCACCAACACTAAGTGACACCTAACGGAATGCCTAAAGCCCGTTTTCACCAACAGTAAGTGACGCTTAACTGAATGCCCAATTCCTGTTTTCACCAACACAAAGTGGCACCTAACTGAACGCCTAGTTCCTGTTTTCACCAACACTAAGCGACACCTAAGTCAATGCCTAATGCGCGTTTTCACCACCACTAAGTGGCACCTAACTCGATGCCTAAAGCCCGTTTTCACCAACAGTAAGTGACGCTTAACTGAATGCCCAATTCCTGTTTTCACCAACACAAAGTGGCACCTAACTGAACGCCTAGTTCCTGTTTTCACCAACACTAAGCGACACCTAAGTCAATGCCTAATGCCCGTTTTCACCAACACAAAGTGTCACCTAACTCGACGCCTTAAGCCCGTTTTCACCAACAGTAAGTGACGCTTAACTAACGCAATTTTACACCTAACCTAACGGTATGCCTAAAGCCCGTTTTCACCAACACTAAGTGGCACCTAACTCGATGCCTAAAGCCCGTTTTCACCAACAGTAAGTGACGCTTAACTGAATGCCCAAATCCTGTTTTCACCAACACTAAGCGACACCTAACTCGATGCCTAAAACCCGTTTTCACCAATACAAAGTGTCACCTAACGGAATGCCTAAAGCCCGTTTTCACCAACAGTAAGTGACGCTTAACTGAATGCCCAATTCCTGTTTTCACCAACACAAAGTGGCACCTAACTGAACGCCTAGTTCCTGTTTTCACCAACACTAAGCGACACCTAAGTCAATGCCTAATGCGCGTTTTCACCACCACTAAGTGACACCTAACTCGATGCCTTAAGCCCGTTTTCACCAACACAAAGTGGCACCTAACTCGATGTCTAAAGCCCGTTTTCACCAACACTAAGTGACACCTAACGGAATGCCTAAAGCCCGTTTTCACCAACAGTAAGTGACGCTTAACTGAATGCCTAAAGCCCGTTTTCACCAACACAAAGTGTCACCTAACTCGACGCCTTAAGCCCGTTTTCACCAACAGTAAGTGACGCTTAACGTACGCAATTTTACACCTAACCTAACGGTATGCCTAAAGCCCGTTTTCACCACCACTAAGTGACACCTAACTCGATGCCTTAAGCCCGTTTTCACCAATAGAAAGTGTCACCTAACGGAATGCCTAAAGCCCGTTTTCACCAACAGTAAGTGACGCTTAACTGAATGCCCAATTCCTGTTTTCACCAACACAAAGTGGCACCTAACTGAATGCCCAAATCCCGTTTTCACCACCACTAAGCGACACCTAACTGAACGCCTAGTTCCTGTTTTCACCAACACTAAGCGACACCTAAGTTAATGCCTAATGCGCGTTTTCACCACCACTAAGTGTCACCTAACTCGATGCCTTAAGCCCGTTTTCACCAACACAAAGTGGCACCTAACTCGATGCCTAAAGCCCGTTTTCACCAACACTAAGTGACACCTAACTGAATGCCCAATTCCTGTTTTCACCAACACAAAGTGGCACCTAACTGAACGCCTAGTTCCTGTTTTCACCAACACTAAGCGACACGTAACTCGATGCCTTAAGCCCGTTTTCACCAACACAAAGTGGCACCTAACTCGATGCCTAAAGCCCGTTTTCACCAACACTAAGTGACACCTAACTCGATGCCTAAAGCCCGTTTTCACCAACAGTAAGTGACGCTTAACTGAATGCCCAATTCCTGTTTTCACCAACACAAAGTGGCACCTAACTGAACGCCTAGTTCCTGTTTTCACCAACACTAAGCGACACCTAAGTCAATGCCTAATGCGCGTTTTCACCACCACTAAGTGACACCTAACTCGATACCTTAAGCCCGTTTTCACCAACACAAAGTGGCACCTAACTCGATGTCTAAAGCCCGTTTTCACCAACACTAAGTGACACCTAACGGAATGCCTAAAGCCCGTTTTCACCAACAGTAAGTGACGCTTAACTGAATGCCTAAAGCCCGTTTTCACCAACACAAAGTGTCACCTAACTCGACGCCTTAAGCCCGTTTTCACCAACAGTAAGTGACGCTTAACTAACGCAATTTTACACCTAACCTAACGGTATGCCTAAAGCCCGTTTTCACCAACACTAAGTGGCACCTAACTCGATGCCTAAAGCCCGTTTTCACCAACAGTAAGTGACGCTTAACTGAATGCCCAAATCCTGTTTTCACCAACACTAAGCGACACCTAACTCGATGCCTAAAACCCGTTTTCACCAATACAAAGTGTCACCTAACGGAATGCATAAAAAGCGTTTTCACCAACAGTAAGTGACGCTTAACTGAATGCCCAAATCCTGTTTTCACCAACACTAAGTGACACCTAACTCGACGCCATAAGCCCGTTTTCACCAACGCAAAGTTACACCTAACTCGACGCCTTAAGCCCGTTTTCACCAACGCAATGTTACACCTAACCTAACTGAATGCCTAACTCCTGTTTTCACCAACACAAAGTGGCACCTAACTCGATGCCTAAAGCCCGTTTTCACCAACACTAAGTGACACCTAACTCGATGCCTAAAACCCGTTTTCACCAACACAAAGTGTCACCTAACGGAATGCATAAAAAGCGTTTTCACCAACAGTAAGTGACGCTTAACTGAATGCCCAAATCCTGTTTTCACCAACACTAAGCGACACCTAACGGAATGCCTTAAGCCTGTTTTCACCAACACAAAGTGGCACCTAACTCGATGCTTAAAGCCCGTTTTCACCAACAGTAAGTGACACCTAACGGAATGCCTTAAGCCCGTTTTCACCAACACTAAGTGGCACCTAACTCGATGAATAAAGCCCGTTTTCACCAACAGTAAGTGACGCTTAACTGAATGCTCAAATCCCGTTTGTTTTCACCACCACTAAGCGACACCTAACTGAACGCCTAGTTCCTGTTTTCACCAACACTAAGCGACACCTAAGTCAATGCCTAATGCGCGTTTTCACCACCACTAAGTGACACCTAACTCGATGCCTTAAGCCCGTTTTCACCAACACAAAGTGGCACCTAACTCGATGCCTAAAGCCCGTTTTCACCAACACTAAGTGACACCTAACTCGATGCCGAAAGCCCGTTTTCACCAACAGTAAGTGACGCTTAACTGAATGCCCAATTCCTGTTTTCACCAACACAAAGTGGCACCTAACTGAACGCCTAGTTCCTGTTTTCACCAACACTAAGCGACACCTAACGGAATGCCTTAAGCCTGTTTTCACCAACACAAAGTGGCACCTAACTCGATGCCTAAAGCCCGTTTTCACCAACAGTAAGTGACACCTAACGGAATGCCTTAAGCCCGTTTTCACCAACACTAAGTGGCACCTAACTCGATGCCTAAAGCCCGTTTTCACCAACAGTAAGTGACGCTTAACTGAATGCCCAAATCCTGTTTTCACCAACACTAAGCGACACCTAACTCGACGCCTAAAGCCCGTTTTCACCAACACTTAGTGACACCTAACGGAATGCCTAAAGCCCGTTTTCACCAACACTTAGTGACACCTAACGGAATGCCTAAAGCCCGTTTCCACCAACACTAAGTGACACCTAACGGAATGCCTAAAGCCCGTTTTCACCAACACAAAGTGTCACCTAACTCGACGCCTTAAGCCCGTTTTCACCAACGCAATTTTACACCTAACCTAACTGAATGCCTAACTCCCGTTTTCACCAACACTAAGTGACACCTAACGGAATGCCCAAATCCTGTTTTCACCAACACTAAGCGACACCTAACTCGACGCCTTAAGCCCGTTTTCACCAACACAAAGTGTAACCTAACGGAATGCCTTAAGCCCGTTTTCACCAACACTAAGTGGCACCTAACTCGATGCCTAAAGCCCGTTTTCACCAACAGTAAGTGACGCTTAACTGAATGCCCAAATCCCGTTTTCACCACCACTAAGCGACACCTAACTTAACGCCAAGTTCCTGTTTTCACCAACACTAAGCGACACCTAAGTCAATGCCTAATGCGCGTTTTCACCACCACTAAGTGACACCTAACTCGATGCCTTAAGCCCGTTTTCACCAACACAAAGTGGCACCTAACTCGATGCCTAAAGCCCGTTTTCACCAACACTAAGTGACACCTAACTCGATGCCTAAAGCCCGTTTCACCAACACTAAGTGACACCTAACTGAATGCCCAATT
Source organism: Eugnorisma glareosa (assembly GCA_947578425.1). Classification (NCBI taxonomy): domain Eukaryota; kingdom Metazoa; phylum Arthropoda; class Insecta; order Lepidoptera; family Noctuidae; genus Eugnorisma; species Eugnorisma glareosa. Next base: position 13,476,274 of record OX387970.1, on the reverse strand, counting down.
CCCGTTTTCATCAACACTAAGTGTCACCTAACTCAATGCCTAATGTGCGTTTTCACCAGCAGTAAGTGACGCTTAACTGAACGCCCAATTCCTGTTTTCACCAACACAAAGTGGCACCTAACTGAACGCCTAGTGCCTGTTTTCACCAACACTAAGTGACACCTAACTAGACGCCTTGAGCCCGTTTTCACCTACGCAAAGTTACACCTAAACTGTCACTTAACTGAACGCCCAAACCACGTGCTATTTCCTTACTTTTTTATGTGTTTTTTTTTTGTATTTTAGCTTAAAATACGTTATAGTAATCGGCATGGTTCAGATAATATAATAGTGACTTTTGCATAATAAGTCAACATAATTATTCATGCTATTTACTTATTATGTTTGTTTGTTTTCATTTATTTACATTTTTTTTCCTAACTAGGGTTTTTTTTTTATAACAAAACTCTATTACCTGCGAAATAATTGCGTAACACACTTTCAGTAAGAATCGATTTCATTATGTCAGTACAGTACAGTATGTTCACCGATTTCTTCGCTAAAACCTATACTACTGAGGTGGTACCGTTGTCACAAAGTTAGAATCTGATGATGGGATCCCAAGGAAATCGAGGGCAACCCTGACATTTTACAAAGTTTTTCATATTGGTACTTTCTAACGATATTTGTACCTGATAATCATTTCTCATGTTGCTGAGCTGATGATGGAAGGTATAATTCAGGATCTGATGCTGTTCTTTGGAGATATACAATGGAACGCTTCATTATTAAGACAGAAAATCTGTCGTGATTGCTGCAATCGCTTGGATGTTTATTTTTTACACGATATTAGAACATAACATGACACCTGTATGCTCTGAGGAAGTACGCAGACTGATGCGTACAGTACACGACAGACAGTTAGGTATGATAACGATATAAGTTACATTTTATTGGGGATAAGCCTATTACCATGAAAGGAGTTGTTAACAATGTAAAATAAATGTATAGCAAATATTTGTGTAGAATATTGAAACTAAAAAAGGAAAAATAAAAAACTTTTTGACTTTTGTTTGTTCGATTGAATATTTTTGCCACCGACTTCTGAAGCTAAAGTTATTTTTCCACGTTTTTTTTTATTTTTGAAGTCGGTTTTATTTTTTGCAAAAAAGTTTTTTTTTAGACCTTTTTATGAGGAACAATTCCGACATACATGATAATTGCGTAACTTTAACCGTTCACGCACAACGGAAGCTCTCAAAAGGAATAAATCCCTGTTTTTGAAACATTTTTCATTTTTTTAAACAGAAAAAAAATTTCGAAAATTTCTCGTAAAATTTTTCGTTTTTTTTTTTTTTTTTCAAATTGGTACCATACGCTTATAGGCACCATGAGCCGTGCAGAAAACAAAACGGTGTGTACCTGCAAATATATCCATAGGTTAGGTTAGGTTAGAACTGTGACCAACTACGCGCGAGCCGAGCGAGCGGTGCCGCGGCAGCGGCCGGCGAGCGCTACCTCGAAATTGAAAGCGAAATTTTTCTAAGTATTTTTTTCATAGTGCCCCTAAGACGACACTCTGACCAACTCTTCAGCTTTATAATATTATTAGTACAGATTCAAGTAGTTAACAATTTAATTTCTCGGATTTATTTGCATTAATCTCAAAAATATTCTACTTAAGTTTTTCCAATTGTGCCCCTTCCCTCGACAGCCTTTTTTTGACAGATGGGAGAAATCATCAAATGACAGGCCTCAGTCCTCTCGGACCCCTTCCCGTTTGCTGACATCTCTTTGAGGCGCGCGTGGGACACAAACGCGCCGTCGACACGGCCTGTCGTCATAAGACGGACGGATGGCGAGCTAGCCCAGTACTCACCGTCCACAGGCCCGCGACCCTCGACAGCCTTACGTCTTCAAGTTTAGACACTCGATGACAGTCATACACCAGCTATGACGAAAGTTTTCATCAAAGTTTTTTAAATGAGCCGAGACACGATAAAACTGCTGTAAACTGTTGCGGACCTCTTGCAATTGCCTTCCATCTCCATCGTCAGACCTTTGATGATAGACATACTCCAGGCAGGTCTAAAGTTCTCATCCAGGTGCATGAAATCAGCCCAGACACGATATAGATGCTGTAAACTCTTGAGGACTTCTTGCAACTGCTTTCCTTCTCCATCGTCAGACCTTCGATGAAAATCATACTCCAGGCAGGTCTAAAGTTTTCATTAAGATGCACGAAATGAGCCCAAACACGATTTAACAAAAAAGGATCATGCTTAACGGACTTCTCTGTAAAAAGTTATGCGTGGTCAGGCTATACATAAAATAAAAAAATATAGACGCGTTGAATTGAGAACCTCCTCCTTAAAAGTTATCTTGTGAGCACATTTTTATTAAGAAGTACAAAAGTTATCTTGTAAGCACATTTTTATTAAGAAGTACAATTTTGGTGCAATAGATGTCGTTGCATGTATCTTACACAATGATGATAAGATCTTCTTGAACACTTTTAATTCATAAATCTTTTGATAGAGAGCACTGATTACAATGAAACAAAAACCTTTATGTTACGCACAATATTGTTGCATTGAATCTAATCACATTGGTTTTCCCAACATGACCGCCCGCCTCGCAGCGCACGCAGGACATTATTTTCATGCGGAGTTATTTTAAAACTGTGATTTCTCCTAAGATATTCATCTAAATTAAATGGAGTAACGGGCAATTTTGGTCACAATTGAATGTTAAAGATGACTTACATATTTATAAGGATTAATACTATGTCCATACACCTTCCCAATTATAGCATTATTTTTGACCAAATTTTAAAATCATAAAAATGGTTATTGTTAGTCAACCTTAAAAGATAGGCATGTGCTGTTGCGGACTATTTTTAAGACCTTTTTAAGAGGAATAATTCCCTCATACATTATTTTTGTGCAACTTTAACTTTTAGCGCACGCAACGGAAGCTCTCAAAAATAATATTTTTTCCCCGTTTTTGCAACATTTTTCATTGATGCTCCGCTCCTATTAGTTGTAGCGTAATGCTAAATAGCCTATAGCCTTTCTCGATAAATGAGCTATTTAACACTAAAAGATTTTTTTAATTCGAACCAGTAGTTCCTGAGATTAGCGCGTTCAACCAAACAAACTCTTGAGCTTTATAATATTAGTACCTATAGACACAGTAGGTAAGGTTTGCCAAACTTTTTTTTTATTAGTTTCCTAATTTATCCCACCTAAAATGAAACATTAAAAAAAATATTACTTTGCACGTCTATGTTTGGGTCATAGGATTACACCACCCTACCAAATTTCACCTGATTTGGTCCAGTAGATTCGGAGCAAATTGGCTGTGACAGACGGACGGACGGAAAGACAGACAGATGCACGAGTGATCCTGTAAGGGTTCCGTTTTTTTTTTTCATTTTTTGTACGGTATCCTAAAAATGAACTCTTTCCTTTAGTTTGCCGTACCTATGTCATTATTTCCCAGAATTAGATCCTTATTAGCGACACTATTAAATGGTGTAATATAATAATGCAGCGTGTTTTTTTTCCGAAATCAAAGGGTTCGATTCCTGGCTAGGAATATTAATTTTTCAAAAATCTAATGATGCAGTTTAAGTTTTCATCAAAATCGGGCTCGAGACTCCTTTAGAGTATTTTTCGTTATTCCTCATAGTTTCGGTTTTGGCTAAAAATACATCCTGTAAAGTTAACAAGAGTACAAATTATATATATTTTCTTTCAGGTTGCTGCAGACAATTGGTGCTCCTATGTGTCTTAGAAAGTTTCCAAGTGGTGCATGTGTACTGCAACTAAATAGTCACCAAGATGAAGAAGTAGCTAAGACTACTTGTGAATTGGTAAGTCCTACTAACATTATCAGGAAATAAATGTTTTTTGTGCTCTAAATCTTTTTTTATAAAAACTTGCAATCTGGAACAACCTTCATCATTATATTTATTTCGCTCATTGCACTTGGAGAAACTTGGGTCCTTTGTTGAACATTAGTTGTAAATTAAGTAATTAAAAAATCTATCTTTCCAGCTTGAAGAAAATGGTTATTTAACCCCTGTGAAGCTGTCACAAATTGCAAATGTGTCCGTCCTGCTAGCACGAGAGCGCCTTTTCACGACTGAACGACTTGGCATGGCGTGCCGAGACGAATCCATCGAAGGCTTGGCGTTTTATCCAAACCTCTTTTTAAGAGAAGCTTAGATAACACTACTTACTAATAATTCTGTTAAACATATGTTAAGAGTTTATTACAATTATTTGCAATATTATGGTGTTTTATTCCATAGGAAAAATAATAGAACAGTGTTCAAGCACATACAGGTTTTATTCAATTTTAAAAGCATGGCTTAACTTCACAAAAGCTAGCTTCATGATGAAAATGACAATCTACTTAAGTCCACAGAGTCCACACATACCTTATTTAATCCATCTGTAAACCTTCTCTCAAAATATTCTTAATCTTACAGCAAAGACAAATACATAGTTCCATAATCTATTTTACTTTATAGTACAAGATATGATGAAAACATTATTTTTAAATACATATTAGACCTTACATAAAAATAGAAAGTACTTATTGGAACCTACAATGTGACAAACCTTATATCAATTTTTTTCCCATAAATACAAAAATAAACCTTATCTATGAGTTTAATAAAAGCAAACTTGCATCAAGTGATCACAGATACATTAGACACTGAAGCAGCTATAATTATTTTTATGTTTTTTGTTTTGTTCAATTGTTGCACAGGTATTTAGTAAGTACGTAAATGAAGCAATATTACTTATTGCTCTTAAGGCGCGGTGTTACTTAAATATTCCTAAAAATTGGTTTCTTAGATAGTCGAGTATAACATAACGCAATGAACGTATCTAACGCATAAAATACAGTAGACAGAGAAGGGTTTAAAGAAAAACTTTAACCAAACAATAATAAATAATACTTTATTATTCGTAATAAAAAATTGGGAAGTTGCGGCACAAAAATAAACTTTGGCGTCGAACTCTGATTTTCCAGCGATAACAAGTTTTTTGTTAAGAATTTAATTGAATTAGCATTTTTTTTAAACTTTCACCAAACAATTATTTAATTCTATGTCTATATTTTGAATAATCTAAAGAACACCTGTAAAATAAATGCAATTAGCAGCTTAGTCACATGTCAACTCAAATACATGTTTTCAACCTTATTCACGCTCCATAGTGGTGACAGTAGTTTACACGGTCTAGTAGCAATTAAAATCATAGTCAGTCCGCGCCTTAATACATCTAATTTTAAATCTCTACAACACAAATTTTAATACTGTATTATTATACTAGTCAAGCCAAACTTTAGCATGAAACCAAATGTGCCAGAAAAGAAAAAAATTGATCACTACAATTTATGTGTTATCTTCGGAATGTGTCAAAGACAGTATTTAATACTCAATTGCACTATTGAAATCCTTTGGTATTTGATTTTGCATACCACAACGTTCCCAAGCCTTAAAGTCATCCAATGACCTAACATTTTCTACAAAGCATTCAACACCCCTCACAAATGGCAGTAACATTTCATCATTTATGGTTTCTGAAAGACGATGCAGGAATGCTATATTCTTAGCAAGGCTGTCCTTAATATTGGCAGCTAACGGACGTTCAGTGCACTCCAGTACACCAAGCTGTAACAATCAAAAGTATTAATTAAGCTGAATGACCTAGTCTACTAGTAAAATACTATTGGAAGTTAAAACTATTTTGCTCTTTAAGATTGGTGAGTAACAGCACTAGATAGGGATAAGTGAAAAGAGGGATGGAGGCCTTTGCCCTTCAGTGGGACACAAATGGCTAATAATAATAATAACATGCTACAACAATAAGTTTTTATGGAAACATAAGATTCTTACCTTGTCATCAACTACTGCTTGTTGTAAACCAAGATAAAGATTTAAACACTCTGACAAGCTCTTCACTTTATCAGGCAGGCGACCAGTTTTGTTCCTGGTGATTAGTAGATCACCAACCTAGAATTAAAATGCATGAAGTAAGGTCACAAATTAACTGTATAATCTTCATTTCTGTCTTTTGTCTGAGTTAATACCATTACCTGAGTGTCAAATACTGAATTCAACTTCACATTGTGCTTATGATACAAACAATCGGATATATTCCTTGAATCATGGATTATCTTCTTAGGTGTCTCACTTTGCAAGAGTTTCTTTAACCCTGAGTCAAATGCATGATACTCCATAACTTTAATATCAAAAATATAAATCTGTAAGGGTGTAGAGAGGATGAGGAATGGCATTTTACATTTCCTCCCCATGCTTGCACCATCTGTACTCAAGCCAATGAAGCTGTACTGGCTCAAGTCTTCCACTGCATCATGGAAATTCTTGTCAACTTGATTAACGTAAATGTACTTTTTAGATGTCTTTATGATTTCTTCACATTCCTGTTCAGTTATTTTTAAATGATTTTGTTCATTTGGCTCTTCAAGTTTTACAATATCCCTTATATCGGAATCATAATAATGAAGAATACCATCACTTAGGTCTCCTTTGGGCGAGTCCTTAACATTGTAAAGAGAAATTTTAGACTTATCATTAGTCATTCCATAAAACCGGCCTTCGTATATTTCACTGTTTTTAGTGTGAACTTGTAATAGTTCACCTTTCATGTATATGTTGTCCATTTTGTGATGAGGTATATTGAAAACTGTAGGTAGAACTAAGTGTTTAGTCCTTTTTAACAGGTTTTTCAGATTTTTCTGTGTCACTATAGGCCTTATAGATGTAAAGTCCTAGTGTAAGATGTAGAACGACTACCGCCACTACAGCGGAATACACACTGCTCGTAACTGGCTCAAGTCGTAAAATTCCATCGAATAGGACACTCTTAGAAGTAAAGAATGAAAGCAAAGGTACCACAATAATGATCAGGCAGTATTTTATCACCGTCTGGAACACTTGGAAATCGGGTAGTTCCTGAAAGCAAATTGTCATTTTGTAAAAATCACCAACCTACTAATTGAAATATATAAAAGGATCAATATTTTTTTTGACTTACATTAGCACGTCCTTCAATCATCATAAAATAAAAGAAATTAATAAGTTAAATAAATAATTTGAGGAAAACCAATGCCGTCAGTCACAAGTTGCATCGGTCACACAAGAATGAACGAACGGATCGAACATAGATAAACTCTATGCACAGAAGATGAATATACCACAGAATACGCGAAGGTTGAACTTCGAATGATTTTTTTTTTTTTTTTAGGTATGACCACTCGCAGCGCAACAACTCTGCTGAGGTTGAAGCTGCTTAACTGGACTATCCTGTGGTGGCCGAAAATTACTTTACGGCCCCCAGCCAGGGCTTACAAACTAAGGATATTACACATTAAATGAACAGACACTAAGGGCACCCCCTGCGGGGTTCGGGCCTAGGCTTAGTGCGTCATTGAGGGGAGGGCAACTAGAGTTTGGCTGGGTCGGATTATTTAATGGGGAATTTAACGTTACATGCTCAGCGGCGCGGGCTGGCTCGTCGAGCAAGGGTCGGTCGGTAAACTTCGAATGAAAGCACAGAGCATCTTATATATATATACTGGAATGAAATAATTGATTATTTTTCATCCATCCAATGACTACAGATAACAAAATAAAATAGTATTTATTCCATCCCTTGATCCATCCATATTCTATCAGTCCAATCAATTTATTTTCATAACAATGTAGTAAATTAAAATGACAAGTAACTAACACAACAAATTAACTAAAAACTCCTTGGCGCTGTGAACTGGTATTGTCATCACCCTATACTACTAATATTAGGTCATCCCCATACACCCAAACGGCTCCAAAATAAAGTAATCTACCTTTATGGTTACTATATTTACGCAGCTTGTGGTTCTCCGCAGCCGCAGCGACAGCGCTATGACTTATGAAGACGGGGTGGCACAAGAATATCGACACTCTATCTCAATCCTGACCTCATGTCAAACAATTGCTTATTTAAATGAAAAACTTACGACTATTCTTAGGAAAATTATAAACTGGATAAGCGACCATAATCTCGAAATAAATTTTACTAAAACCAAACCCGGCAGACAAAACTAATAAATTAAAAACAATTTCATTCTTCTAGGCCTAACAATAGACACACATAACTGGAAAACACCTAATACAGACAGTAAAATCTAAAATTTAAAAGTTTTCATATGCCCTTCGAGAAATTATAAAGACCACAAACCTAGAAACTGCACTAGCCACATACGTACTACGCGTAAGCCTCACGCTTGGTTTAACTATGGCATCATCTTAAGGGGAAATAGCACTTACGCTCCGTCCATAATTACCCTCCAAAAAAAGCTAATACGATTAATTACCAATATAGAACCAACAGATAGTTGCAAGCCTTACTTCCAGAAACACAAGATTCTCACGTTAGTTAGTATTATTTTATATTTTGGAACTATGTAAACTAGTCCGCAAATATCCAGAATCTTACAAAACACAGGGAGACATACAAACAAATTATTTGTCGCGGGTCGCGGCATAAAAACAGATTAAATTTGCCCCCCTCCCTCCTTAAATCACACTCATCCTCATATTCCATTTCAATAAAAATAGGTATACAACAAGTTACCAGAAGACGTAAGAAATCAAAATAAAACTAGTATATTTTTAAATAAATTAAAACAATACTTACTTAAAAAAAGCTATTACACAGTCCACAAATACCTAACGGATAAATTTAATAATAATACATAATTATGAATAACAGATATAATAAATAAAATAATTTAATTAAGAAATAAGAAAAAAGTAAGAAATTATTAATAGACATACTTGCGTACAAAATATTAATAGAATAAGTAAATAAATGGGAATTTATAATACTTAAGGTAGAAAATAATTCAAACTTGACGACAAAGTAAAGCAATATAGCGCTCTTCCTCTCTCTAATTAATATTTAAAAATTTGCTGTGCCCGACAGGGTCCTTATTTGTTTCAATTTTCATTTTTTTATTTACCACCTGTAAATTAACAATATGGATATAGCAATAAACGATTTGAGAATTGACACATGTTGCTTCCCACTTTAGAGAAATAACGAGCTTTCTATAGTTTATTAAGAGAACCAGGAAGGGGGTGTCCCTTATTCATAAGAGCGGCCAACCCGTCATACTTTTCATGCAAATGCTCGTTTTTTGAACTAATAGGTATTTTGTGCACTATATAAAATATCTAGGTTTCCATGGTAGCAAAAAATAAAAAAAATTAGAAACAAATTCAGTATGGGCCTCCAAAAATTTCTGTTTTGCACAAATTTTAACTGAACTTTGGCCACATAAACTGTCACTTACGGGCTATCTTCTGTGATTGTCTATTATTTTGAGCTCCCGATATTTCGACGCTGTTACAAGCGCCATGATCGCGGGTTGACTGGAGAATGCGGGAAAAAGAACGGAAGAACGACGGAAGTTAGGGAAGATATCCCTAAGTCACAGTTTATGTGTAAGTGTAAACCGTTAAAACAGTGTTTGAACTTTGGCCGTTCATAATGTACCCATAAACTGGAAAAGTAAAGAAAGATCTCGATAGAAACCTTGCATATGTAATGGAGATTCTTAGTGACAAATATTTATTTCACTCACTTGTATGACTTATTCAAAAACATGTATTTCCGGGAACATGTTTAAGAAATGTTCGGACACTATTTTTCGTTTAATGTGAACGCGTTAGGCGGTATGAGGTGCGTGGGAGACCAAGCTTTTCGACCATGCTCGCGTTGACGATAGACGGGCTGGGAAGAGCCCTCTGAACCATCTTCCATGGATAAAAAAAAAACCAGTAATAATATTCTCATCTGTCTAGCCTTTTTCCGAATATGTTTTTATAGGCTTTAAATTTTAATAAGATCAAAGATAAACGTAAGTAGGTAGGTATACGCTAAATGGCCAAAGTTATAATTACAACCAAACGATTAATTAGAAATTCAAGCCTTAGCAAGACAATGTAAAACTACAGGGTATGAACTCGTGATGTTCAAGGAACAAGAAGAACAATAGTACATCAACTGCGGAAACCGCACTATTTTACGCGAGAGAGTTTATCCATCCGAGCGAGCTTGCGAGCGAGGATGGATATAAAGTAGAGGGATGGATATAAATGGGTTTTATGGAAGAGTTGTAAATATTGATTTAATTAAAATTAATAGTTACATTAGGGCAATGAGAAATATAAAATATAAATACCTATGTTCTAGAGCATAAAAAGCGACTTTATGTCGCCTAGGCACGACATGAAGACAAACATTTAGAACATGAGAGTGAAAAATGAATTAATGTATTATGTAAAGGCAGACACGACAAGATTACAAAAGATATCTCACTTTGTAAATAAAAAGACTTTTGTGTCTTTTGTTATGCAGCCGTAGAGACAGAAAAGTAGTTGCAGCTTTTGACTGGAAAAAAAGACGACCGAGGCCGGTACTGACATTCATCAAATGTTTGAATGAATGACCATTCGTTTTTTTTCCTGAAAATAACTTAGAGGCGCTCATATTCACATAGTTATGTAACATTACCTAAGTAACGATAATTACAAATTATCTCTTTCTACACGTGCCTCTAAAGGGCATTCGCCTGTGATGGAACAATCCAAGTCTCGATTTTGTATAGAAACAAGTCGTTACAAACTGTATCATTATTGAGTAGAATCGAGCATTACAGTGTTGTTCTTATTTATTTTTTTGTTTATTATTTTGTGTTTTGTGTGCGAGACTAATGACGATGATAAAAACGTTTTTTTCAACCTGCACTGTAATGCTCGATTCTTCTCACTCACTGATTTACGAGTAATGCTGGATTCAGAACTATATTCGTACAACAGGTGAATTGTTCCCAGTGTCATGGGAACCTTGGAATGTGTTCTCATGGATATACGGGGATACTTTCCGTCTGGAGAGGACGGGCTCTTACCCGGCTAAATCCCATAGCAGCAATACTCCACAACATGCTCTACATGCTCGCACCATTGACAGATATAGACCTTCCCGCGCCATTGTGTGTCACCATTTGTGTAATAGTCTGACCTCTGACCATTTCCTGAGGGATGCCTGCATAGCTGTTGTGCCAGTTTAGGCACTTTGAGCGCAAAAGCATTGGAAGATCAACCATTTTTTCATGTTCAAATAATATATTCACAATTTATCACATGGATGTTATCTTTGTGATGTTTAACACTTTCGCTGCTTCACGGTACTTGCACATGAAAGGATGATGAAAAATTATAGCGACCTAATGATTATAATACGCCATAAAGTATATAAATATTTGTGCAGCTGTTAATAAAGTGTCACATAGGTTTTGGGCACGCTGGAAATCAAGTGGTTTTCTTACAATCTAAGTAGATCATAGACGAATTCCATAAAAACTATGTTCAGAATACAATCTAGTATTTTATTAATGTGTTTTGTAAGTACCTACGTTTTCGACTTCAGTCACCTATTCATTGTAACGATAACAGTTTTATGACTTGCATTCGTCCCACAGATCGGGTCAAATAGCACTTTAATTGATTTGAATGAAGTCCAAAAAACTATTTTACAGTGGAAGAACCAGAATTTTCTCAATCTTAGCGAGGTTAGAGTACATGTTTTTAGAAAACATAATTATGTATTTTTAAGCAATAGCTACTTATAAAATGTTTAGAACTTTAATGTGCTTATCAGATTGGAGTTACAACTAACGGTGGTTTTGACTTTACTGATGTGAAAAACAAAATTTTACAATGGAAAACTCAAAAGTTGGCCGCTCTATGTCCTTCAAACGGGTAAGTTAAAATTTCCTGTTGCATCTGGATGAAGACGGGCAAGGCGGTTTATAATAACTGTGACTTGGTTATAAATACCAGGTAATCTGATTACAGGCAGCAGCTGCAAAATTTATTGAATATCGTATGCAGCACTGCACAACCTACAAACGTTACCTTAAGGGACGCTTGCATTACATGCTTTTCGCGAGTGACATCGATGGCTGAGGTTGGTTTAATTAAAATGCCTAGAAATAATTATTTTCTTGAATACGTAATAATCAAGCAAACATTGTTTTTTACAGGGACCGCAAGAGTTAAATGCATTAAGTGTTTGCGCTGTACAGTATTTCACAGGTGAATACACAGCATGTGCTACAGCTCTTATGGTAAGACTCATTATACTCAAAATGGTTTAAAACATCTGAGACAAAATAAGCATCATCTGTCTATGTGGAAGGAAAACAAACGTTCATTTTATTCCGTTTTTAACTTTACAGGCTCTGTCTACATCGGCGTTAAATGTACAACCGTCTGGGTGTTTCATGGGATATTGTGATTTTGTTCGTTGTCTTAGAAGAGCTAATTCTGTTAATTTGGTGCGTAACCATGACTTATTTCTATAGAATTTGTTTATCTAGTCAAGATTAAAAGTTGTAATGCTATTCATAATTTTCAGATTACACAGTGTACACGAGAAGCCAGAACGGGTGTTAACATAACAGTAGATGCTGATAACGTTCGATTTTATAGAAATGTTACTTCTTGTATACTGGCTAAGTCTAGATGTGGCGCATTTAATCCGATTACCGGGGAACCCCAACTTCCTGGCTATACTTCGTCAGGAGCAAGAGTCAGTAATGCTCTTCAGATTTCAGATACAGGAGAGCTTAGAGTTCTAGCTTTTTCTGCCAATACTCCTGTCAGCAATTCTTTTTGTACAATATCTCCAAACTTGACCCAGTCAAATTGGCTTACAAATGTTTGTTAAATCGTGTACATAAGTACTGCAATTTCATTTACTACTATAAAATCCTCTGAGATTAAAAACAGTCTAATTCAATGAGGTTACTATATATAATATAACATCATTGCACTAATTAGTGAAAAATTAAGATCTTGTTTTGTAAAACAATGGTCAAGATTTTTTTGAATGATGCTTTATTTCTATTTTCAAGCCGGAAGTGTTGCCATGCGTTTTAACCTTTCGCAATTCAAGGCAAAATGTCATTTGGAGTTTGACAATAAACAAATGTCAATGTCAACTGACTGAATTCAACTAGTATTTTGCGAAGTTTTAAAAAATAATTGCTAATTTTAACGCTTCTCGAGTTTCTTATTACTTAAACTGTGGTTAGAATCTTATTTGCTGTAAAAGTATATGCAGCTCTGTAAGTAACCAGTTTTCTATTTTGTTATTTTAGGGTTTTCATAACTTTCTGTTGTACTCTGGCCCGGACCCGCTATGTTGATAACTTTAATTAATGTCAATTGGTTTCAATTATAATTCTTACTATACACAAAGGGTAGCGATTGTTCTAAGTGGTTAGTACCTCAGAAGGTAGTTATGCTTTTTCTGAAAAAAAAAAACAATGTTTTTTTTTCACTGCCACTGTTCTTTCATAATATTATTCAAAAAGGTTAATTTTTATTTTTCACGTTTGCATCTTATTACTGAATGTTTCTTTTGGGATTGAAATGCTTTTGTTCTGCCATGGATGTTGGTGATTTAGAGACCAGACTACAACAGGATTTTTGAGCTTAGTATCCACTAAGTATTGTTAGGCTCTTTTGTACTTATGTTTAAGTTAAAAATAAATTAAATTTGGACACAAATAATATCTTTATTCTGTATGATGTTTAATTTTATTTCAATGAAGGCGTGATAATAAATGTAGTTGTAGCAAATTGTATAAGCTTGAATTATGGTCAGTAGATAAGATAAGGGTTTCATGTAATGTGTTATATCTTAGACAATCTCTTCCTCTCATTTCAATCAGATTCTAATATTCATTATGGTTTCAAGGTTTAATATTATGTTTGCTGGGGTGAATATAGTATAATAACATAGGGAAAATGCATACTTAAATCCTCAATGAATCATCACTTTAATAATAATAACAAATGAAGATTCCAAATAAACTATTATTATTTCTTGTTAGATAAATCATGAAGTTTAATGTATCATAGGATTGATGTAAACTCATTTCCTTACAGGCAAAATAAAACTACAAAGTAATTCTTTGATTTATTTTCAGAAATAGTTTTACAAAACTTGGCTTTTACTATTTTAGTTTTCTTTTTACTTTTCTTTGTTAACTGTATAGAAGTATCGCTGTCAGAGTTGTCTGATATCATATTGGCTTTGGCAATTTGTTTTTTTGACTGCACGGCAGTTGTGACGATAGCACCTTTTTTGAAACGTGACTTGGCTTGTCTGTTTTCCACAGGGGCTGCTTTCTGTGCTTGTTGGGTGTTCCTTGGTATGTCCGTAAAACTAGTATTATTTTGGTAAGGAGAAGTGTCAGACTTTTTTAATCTGGAAAAATATAAAGCCGTTAAATTATTATTCATATGTATATTTGTAGTTTATCTTATTGCTTATGAGCAAGCTATACTGATAATTATATGATATACTAGCTGATGCCAACGGCTTCGCTCGCATTTTTGACAGAAATTATCCCACGGGCATGTTGTAAATATGGCACTCAGGGTTAATGTAGCTTATTTGTGAAATAATTTTCAAAATCGCTTCAGTAGATCCAGAGATTACCCCCTACATACAAACTTACAAATTTCTCTCTTTATAATATTAGTATAGATTAATTAATGATTTTAGTATTTAAAATACATACATGTCTTTTCCAATATTTAAAAAATATTGATATAAGCAATTTGATACTCACTTGCCCTTTTTCTTCCAAGGCTTTGGTATTTTGTTTATTGGTTCTAAAACATCATTCATTGAATTTGGCACTTTAAGTGTAAGCTTTTTGGTCTTAAATTTCTTCTTCTTTTTATCATCCTTAATTTTCTGTTGTTCCTCTTCTAGTTCCTCTAACTTTTTGGAGCAGGATCTGTTAGAGCAATATAAGAATATTAATAATATTGATCTATTAATATTAAGTATCCCAAATAATTACCAGAGATCAGAATAGGTAGAGTTTAGTTACCTTAACTTCAAGCATGTGAGTAACATGTAGATAATACCTCATTTGAATGTTAAATTAGTAGTTGTTTTATTGCAGAACTTGAGAAAATTCCAGAATTTGAAAGGGTAGTAGGTATTATCCACCTGTTACTAACTTCCTTAAACTCTACCTATTCCTATCTCCGTCTAAGGAAAACCTTAATAAAGCTTCACTGTCTGTAAAATACGAGTTCATGTTAAAACTTGAAATGCCCCATGACAGTGGGCCTTTCTCTTCACTTTGCACACCAGTCCATACGTTTCTTTTGAGGGTACTCAACTTAACCTGTAGTTCAGATGGTTGAGTACTCCTTGCTTTAACATCAGATAAGCACCTGGAAATTGCGAGTGAAATATTACCAAAAAATGTAATTAACCGAGGATATAGTATATATATGGAAAAAGTAAATGTAAATGGAACAAGTCAAGCTCTAACCGCCTTAAACATGACACCATTAATTTTCAGTCTTGGAACGTGATACGAATAACAGACAATTAACTTGAAATGCAACTGAAAATACTTATCTACTCAATCCTTAGGTTATTCTAATTTATATGTATATTTAGATGTCATACTTTGCTGGTGGTAAACACCGGAATTGGTGCCATGATGCGGGATTCAGTCTCGATTTCTCTGGTGTTTCGTTAAACATTGATACACTTCTTGGTCTTCTACATTTTAAGGTCTTCTCGGGGTCTGAGTGGTATGGAGAATCACTTGTCTGGAACATTTAAATTATATTTTTATTTATGCTTTTTTGCTGTTTAGAAAGCTAGTTTTCCTAGAGATTAATTCCTATAAAAGGTACATTTCTCTGAAGATCACGAAAATCCGTGCATGAGCTGCAAAAAACGACCAGAAAAAATAGCATGATGTCTAAGTTCAGGCACGTAATGTCTTCCCTCTAACTTAATCACGTAAGCTGCGATAAAATTGAAGGTTACCGGTGCTTTTACGATTTTCAGTTCGGGTGGCATTTTCTTCTTCCGCCTTGGTTTTACTTTTATCGATGAATGTATCAATTTTTGAACTCTCCTCATAGGACTTTGGTTTCCATCGTAAGATTCAGCATCTGATGACATATCAGTCATTGCATCTGATGTTAAATCTATTGTCGCTCTTGAGACCTGTAATATAAAACAGTTTATTAAAATTATTTTTTTCGCACTCTACAATAGGACGAACAACTTTACTGAAGTGGTTCTGACCTGTAAAGTTTCCCGTTTTGTTTTCTTCCTTTCGATTCGTTTCATCTTTTCTAGTCTCGGACGTGTCTTTCGAGGCTTCTGTTAAATCAACATTTAACAATGATTACACAAATATTCCAATCCTTGCTACTAACATAGAAAAACAGTAATAATCTTGCCTCGTTTACATTTTTATTGATATCGGGGAAAATTGGCGAAGATGGTGGTGCCGGCTGTTTTGTCGATTCTCTTCTGTGTCCACCTTCTGAACTGCTACTTGAAGTATCCCCTTCGTCACTACAATAAATTATGTTAGAACATATCCTCAAGTCAAAATCATATTCATTTTATTACTTAAAAAAGTTAGGTACCTAGAGTAATCTGATAAATCAATATTCGTTGGTTCATCCGCATTTGATCCTTCTTTTAGCAGTCTGGTAACAATTTTTGTTCTCAATCTCTCCTTGCTTGGATCTTCGTCGCAGAAATCTAGCAATGTCTCGCAGAACGTTCTTCCTAGACTTTCATAGTCTTGGACAGAAAAATGAGTAGACATCCTGCTGCCCAACTCGGACCCTCCAAAAGAAGCTTCCATTGTATAGCTGTTAGACACTCCTAACATCCATACTACAACTCGACCAGTGCCTTCTTTACTACGTTGTATTCTAAACTTGCAATTTTCAAATGAGAACTGTAAAATAGAAGCGGTTAATCTCCATTAGTGCACTAAGCATTACCAATTTCGATTCTAATTTTGATTACCTTATCGGCAGCATTTTTGTGAAGCATCAAAGGAAATACTTGCTCTTGTAAACGTTTGTCAGAAGTTTTTCGACTTTCACATCCATAAATGAATATATTGTGTTTTCGGGAATGTGCGTGGAGATCAACGTACATTGCTACGCCACATTCCTCCTGTAGTCTGACACACAATAATTGGTTAGAAAATTACACCTCTATCCTCCTGGGAATATGTAGAAGCTTTACGCTCCTTACTAACCTTCGTATCATCACTTTCGTATGCCAGACTGGTGGATATGTTTCCCTTATAACCGTTCGATATTGTCTATTCAAGTCCTTTCCGGTCAGTGAACATCGATTGTTTCCAACGATTACCTGTAATAATAGAAAATTTATGAATGCTACGACAATGTCCGACACATTTTACTATGTATTGTTTGAAATATATTTGTCACTCACACCATCTGGATTCAACATTGGTACTAATTTGAATATGAATTTTTCCCTCAATTCGCGAGCTTGATTCGAGTCTCCGGTTAAATAGTCCATAAAACCTTTCATCATCCAAGATGAAGGAGTTTCTCCCGGATGAACTCGGGCAGTTATAACAACCGCTTTCTTTTTCTGCGAAGTCAATGACCAAAGTTAATCTTACGAGAAGCTTAGTTTAATTTGAACACTAAGAAAAATCGTTACCTTTTGCTCTGCTTCGCAAGAACTTGGTGGGGCAGTTACAGTAAGATAGTAAACATTATTCCCAGCTAATGTTCTGCATAAAAGCCTCAGTTTTGCATACGTTGACTTGACTGGATGAGATTGTAATTTAGATAGATATTCTTGTAGGTCAGAATATGTGTAAGGGTAACAATGTGCAATGAACACAGCATCGTCTGTGTGCGGGAACTCAATGTTAAATGTTAATGTGTAACTTGGAAATTGCTCTTCTTCTTCAGATCTGTAAATAGATTGCACTGTAGTCTTTACATATTTTATATCGGTAATTTGAATTCCTACAGTAAGTGACTTACGTAGAATCATTTTTATAGTACGCGATATTATCACCGCATCGCCTCCATCCGATCGAATGCAACTGTGCGTCCTTGGTTGAGTATAATAGAGGTCGCATGCCTTCGTTGTATAAGCTTTCGGCTTTTGATAAGTTCACTATAGAGAATCTGGAACATTTTGCGTGTGTATAATTTTTTTAGGAAACAACACGTAACGTTGAGTTGTCCTTGTCATTGACATGCAATCGGTATTACCTGTACGTCATATGCTTTTTTGTGTTCGTGACTTTAAAATAGAACCATTGCATATGCCTATTTGTATAGAGGTCAGTGCGGAGATGCAGTTCATAATAAGCTGACGTTATGCGTATTGCTTTGGCTAAATTTCCACTTTCGAAACGAGATTCAAATCGTAGCTCATCTTCACAGCCTTCGACGTCGACACTCGCACACGCTGATAGAAATAAGCGCGACCCTCCCACTGTAGAACGACTAAACTGCAACACAGTCAAATAATCAGCCACATTTTACTTGTTAAAAAGAAATTAGTGTCTTCTTACTTACATAGTTGACGGCACTCATAGGATAATATTGGAATATAACTGTCCCTGCTTCTTCGCCGACAGGTTGTGGTTGGAGTTCTTTTCCTGAAGATATGTAATATGGCTCAGGAGATGCGGGGCTCCATACTAAGTGTTGTATTTTTTCTTCAACCACCTATTAGCATTTTCACATTCGATTAGTCACATTCGCCGCTTCAGTGCGCTAAAGAAATTTAACATTGGAAATTCTGTACTTGGTTTCTCTATTAAGTCTATTGAATAAGTTATAATACGCATTGGAAGGGACACCGATGCGAAAACGGGTTCCACGAATTCAGTACATCATTCTGAGCCCCGCCGACATAGAATTTTTTCATAAGTTATTAAAAAAAAAACAGTTCCATACATTTTGACCGTGTAGGTATTGCACTTATGTAATATGTGTCTAAGTATATATAATAAGATACCAAGTCATCTCAAGACGGTAAATATGAGATTATTTAAAAATAAATTGCATGAATTGTTGTGTAGTCACAGTTTTTATAGTGTCAAAGACTTTGACAATGAATGTTAAATATGCTCTTAAAAATTTTGTACGCTTGTCATTGTTAAGCAAAAACATGTATGCTCTTGTTTTCTTTTGTATTTTACAATCTTTGATACCATGTTTTTAAGCAAATAAATATTATTCTAATAGGAAACCGCAGATTTTTTCGCTTCCACCCCGTATAGAACAACAGCCAGCAAAACGTTTTGGACTCTAACAATACAATCTTTCTATAAGAAAATACAGACCTAAAGTCTTGCTAGTCTATTAGATTAGTCCCCTGTTCTGATAATCCTCGGTCAAGTTAAAGAAAGTACACATATGCTCAATGCTCATTCCGCTAATATATTTGTGAACCAAATGCCACCACACACTGTCGCGTCTAGTGTAAACAAAGACAAGGATCCACTTACTTGACATTCGGTGGGCCACCGAGGTGCTTGCTGCGGACAATCAAGCTCCTTTGGAAGTGCAAACAAATCTCTCGGTTCTCTGAGTTTAGCTGTCGTCCGAAATGTTCGTATGTCTGTATTTATTTCTAACTGATTCGTTTTGATATTATTTTGAAGAAAGTTTGATATAAACGTCCCTGCATCAGAAAAAAAAATAATTAGTTGACGATGTCATCATCTCTCTATTCTTGTTCATTCACTTGAATCTGATGCAGCATCTTGTCTTCCTCCATTCATCTGTATCCATTCATCTGTATCCATTCACTATCTTCTCAGTATTTACTTCCTTTTTAGCCATGTCATCTTTCACACAATCCATCTGTCGTGTTTTTGGCCTTGCGCTATTCTTATGATAACCAAATATATTATATCATGACAGGGTTGTTGATAGCATATCTGAATTTAATTTAGAATATGTGATCGAAAGCTTGCGAGAGTTTGATGAAAATATGTATTTAAAAGTAAACGACACAATGAAACCTATCGTTAGTCATAATAATGTGTATGTTGACCTAGTTGTGGTTGAAATTAAACGGTCGCCCATAGCATTCATGGCAGCTTGCGTATTTGAAGGCATTTCACGGTCCACAAATAACATCAATAAGCACGCGAGTTCCAACGACGAATTAGTTACCGGAAATGATGTAAGGTATCCGAAATACACAGCACATTAAAAGTACGCGACGAC
Organism: Eugnorisma glareosa; assembly: GCA_947578425.1. Classification (NCBI taxonomy): domain Eukaryota; kingdom Metazoa; phylum Arthropoda; class Insecta; order Lepidoptera; family Noctuidae; genus Eugnorisma; species Eugnorisma glareosa. The sequence goes on along the minus strand of OX387970.1, from coordinate 13,456,110 downwards.
TACTAAATAAGTGGTAATTTTTGTAATGTCGGTTAATGAATCTGTGTCGTAACTAGCCTTTTTGGGCCCTAATGCAAAAAAACGAGGTGCCTTAATTAAACTCTTTGCCTATTATATAAAAAAAAAAATATATAGTTTAAATCGGGTGTACAGAAATGTAGGACACTTTTTTCTTGGGTTTTTTTTAAAGACCTATGAGGGTCTTTCTCAAAAAAAAATGTATTAAAAATAATAATCGTTTCTGGTCCGCCGGGGCCCCCTTGAATCAGGGGCCCCATGCGACCGCATTGGTTGCATTGGTATAGCTACGAGTACGTCACTGTAATGTATATCAACTGTCGAAACATAAAGCACTGGAGAATAATGGACATATTGTTATTTTAAATACGATATTGAAAATGTGCTCTATTTTGGCTTGTTCGTTGTAAAGGTACGCGAAAAGTATTGCCTTCTTTTGAAGTAGCAGCGCTTGTCCAAGTTAGTATAGTTCAGTAAACAAGTTAATAACTAGAAAGAAAGAAAAAATTGTGTCAGGCTGCGCTACAAAAACCTACCATAAATGTGCAGGATTTACCTTTACTGCATATTGGGAATAATGAAGCCTGTAGCGATTTAACTTGTTCTATGTTGGCTATGAACAAATCATCTTGCATTACAGGATTTATCGAAGGAAGTGTGAGCGTTACCGTCGTGTTCTCAATGAACTCCTTCCTTTGTTCTTCTCGTTCAATCATCATTATGGTCTCGTGAGCGCTTTCGAGTTGTTTCCACCATAACATGTTAAAAAAGTTTACGAACAGCTACATTCGTTCTTCGCTAGCACAAATAATTAATCTTTGTCATATGTGTTTCTGTAATCGACGATTTCGAGCGTTTCGTCACCATGGCTACACAATTGTTTGAATGTTAGTTGTCAAGTTTAAGTTTTTCGGCATGTAACCGGCGGGTTGCGCGGCGCTCCGAACTGAACTGACGACATCAAAAACAGGGGAACTCGCTTTCGGTTATTGAAAGACGATTGCCCCAGTAATGCCATGCTTCGACCGAATAAAGCTTATCAGGTGATTGGTGACGTCAAAGGCTATTCATGCGAAATTCGGTATTATGTTAATTTCGATGTCGGAAACCTTTCATAGAGGTCAAATTTTGATTTGGTTTATAGATGCTTGACAACTTACAAGGGTAATCAAGTGGAAGTTCATGAAAGTCATGACTCACTGCGATATAGGGATTTTATTGCTCGGATATTATTATTATTAGCCAGAAATTACCATTTTGTGCTCAAACGTTTACATTCTAAACATTTAAGCACTAAATGAAACCTAAAGCAAACGAAAGAACCTTCTAAAGTTTAGAAGGTTCAATAGTTTTCATGAGGTCTATCTAGCTTCTATTACAAAACCTTTAAACTGAAAAATCTAATATTTATATGGAAAACATTTTTTTTACTATTCGGTTGGAGAATGACATGGAGTTTGTAGTATTAAAAACAAATCACATACCTTGGTCATTGTCCTCAGGAACTTTTCCTATATTTGTGTCAGCATCCAATTCTTCACTCTTATCTTCCATGGTGATGTGATAGCAAACTGAGTCACTTTGTGGAATACAGAAGGTTCTTATTACCATAAAATGCACATTGTTATCGTATTACGTAGGCGTGTGCCTGTCTGGGGTGCTTAGCTGTTATAAATTCCAGCCGCCACCTCTGTCTAGACTAGTCTGCCTGTGGTTAGCTATAGGTATGGTGTCAGCTATTTGATCCCTGCATGACTCAATCACATAGGAACACCTATTATGAACTTCGGTGAAAGTCGATGATTCAATTTTTCGGGGAACTGTTCTGAAGTGCATCAATTGCGTGTTTAGACACTTTCATCTCCTCATGGGTTTTGTATTTCGGTAAACTGAGTTGGTATATTTGTTAGATTATTCACTGTGACTGTACGATAACGTTTCTGCTGAAGGCTCAAAAGGTGACTGCACTTCTACGAAGCAGGTGGTAACTTGTAGCGGCCGTGTGGAAAACTTCGTAACTGGCTTCAATCATGGCCGTTAACTTTAACGTCCTCGTAGACTTCGGAATACATAGATTTCCCTTCGAAGTTTCAACAGTCATTGAACTCTTGTGTCGTTAATACTGAGAGCACAGTTTATTGAAATGTTACGCAACATAGATTACGTATTTCATTAGGTCCCAGTACAATTCATTTGCTCAACACCTTTTACTATTAACTTGGTCGAGATCTAGGTACACTAATATAATAAAGAGGAAAGATTTGTATGTTTGTAACGAATAAACTCAAAAACTACTGGACCGATTTCAAAAATTATTTCACTATTAGAATGCTACATTATCCCTGAATAACATAGGCTATATTTATTACTAGAAAAAAAATAGGGGAGGGGAGAATTAGGGGAAAATAAATTTCCACCCGTGCGAAGCTGGAACGGGTCGCTAGTTTTCAATAAGATGAGATATTGGTGTACACAGACGATATGCACATGCAGCTTAAAAATCTAATTTGAATCTGATAATGCAATCATTTATGCTACCAAATTATCAAAGAAACGTCTTAAATTGGGATTCTCTATTCTTCTTTGCTCCTCTAGCATGTTTAACAGGCTACAGGCAATTACATATAGCTATTCGTTTGCAATAAAATGATTATGCAATCGTTAACGTAACATGCAGGGATACGCCGTACGTGTACAATGGTCTACACAATAAACATTACAGGTAAACAGACCGTAATTTTCAGATTCTGGGAAAAATAGAAAATCTGTTTACTTCGATAAAAGTATGATTTATTTAGATGCATCAAAGGATACTTTTCGAGTCGATATTGCATTTAATGGTATCTAAGGATCGCATTATATTTGATTATTAATTGTAGTTGAAGCAAAAGTAACAAGGGTGGATCTATTTTTGGTATCGTTATCATCAGTTAAAATAATTGCATTGGCCCAAGGGAGGCTTGCGTGGTTATCAATATTAGGCAAAAATATTTATTGCTGCTCTATTGTCTGGCAATGTCTGGGTTCATATCAATTTTTTATTTTTCGGAGAAAGTAATATTCAAGAAGTCAATGGCACTGACTCATAAAAATATTTTTGCTGCGTGTTTATATTTCTGTCATGGCGTCCAATATGGTTTTTTGGAACATTGGAAACTCATAAAGTAAGACATTTATATCAATCATCGATGACTAAAATACGTTTTATGGCGATTCTTATTTTACAGTAGGTAATGAATCGCGGAAGCGAGATAACGAAGCTTCAAAGCAGATTTTTAGCCCCCTATTTGACCAAAACCATCAAACATCAGCTCTCAACTGCTGGGAACAATGCACTGAGGTGATCTTAATTTAAGAGCTTTTACAGAGCACCCTCGAAAAGTCAACACGTCAAAGTAACTGAAACAATTCTTAAAGAATAAGTCCTAGTTGAAGAAGAATTTATTGATGTCAAATTTCATTATACTCATCTCCAAGAAGAAATATACAAATCTACTACCCATTTGAAACACTTGAAAAATCTATTCACAAGAAGGTACACAAAAGTACCTACTCTATAAAGTTGTTCGCTGTATGTTGCCTTAGCAACTTGCTAATCGATTTCATACTACCGGAACCCAGAACACAATATTCGCAGACTTTTTGCTGGTAAGATTGATTTGTTTTCTTTCTGTAGACATTTCTTTATTAAATTAAGCACTGGATTTACGTTATCTCATTAGAAAATCTCTTTATTTTTGCTTTCGTATCAAGTTCACTTGAATGTTGCTAAGGGTAACTTCACATTAATGAATGTTACGTACCACCTTAAAAATACAAAATCTGGCGTGGTTTTAGTACAAAGGCAGTCTTTTCCAGCTTTTCAAAAGGGTTCCTCAGTTTTCTCTCTGAACAGCTCTACGTTGGTTTAAGGGAATTTGGACGTTATGCCAATTGATCAAGTAGAATTGGTCCGTAAATTCAAAAATAACTGTCATTCTTTGTCATTCGTATGAAACCATTGTTGAGCTTTTATTGTTATTGGATACAAACGCGGCAAATTTGATGAAGTGCATGGACCTGCTTGACAATTACGCTCCCTGTCTGCACATGGTCCATTTGGGCGGTAAATGCACCTAGATTAAACTTCTCAGAAGAATGATCGGTAAATAATGGAGCACTTTTGAACCCTAAAATATTTAACTATTTATATAATCATACCTAAAATTCAGTAAGAAAAACTACAAGTCATAAAATTTATTTGAATTATCCACGTAGGCATCAGTTCAGTTACAGCCTGTAATACCTCAAATACCTACGAACTATTTTATGATACAGTGAGACGCCATAAAGGTTTTTTATTCTGAATTGTAGCTTCGCTATTCTGGCAAGTCACTGTGGTGCTTGAATATGATTTCTTTCAATATACGTTATATCTACCGACTAAACATCGAAAAATCAGATACTTTTACCAGAAAAACGCTGCGAAGTTTTTCCAGCTTGGCTTATTAGTTTATCGAATCAGGAATTACAGCCGTTTTGTTTGAGTTTTGTCACCTCTAAACTGCCTAAGTCCTATTGCTTGGACAGTTATCGGCCTTTTCTTTTTTTTTCGGATGGGAAATCATCAAATAACTCCTGGCGCTCTGGGCTGAGCAGGAGGGAGTGTCAGACTTTTACTGACTAAAACCCATCCATGTTCATTCCTTTGCCCTTTGTGTTCCAGGGCCGCGGTATCTCTTTCGAACAGTCCCGCAAACAGTTACTGTCTTGCTAATACAGTGATTAAGTTATCAATAACGTTTTTCAATTACCTACTATACCGTGTTCACTTGATACGGACGTGTGAACTATGTGTCTAAGGGTTGCGGGGTGATTGGCCGGGCCATGGCACAGCCTGGTGCGGATCGATTGGTTGCTAGACGAGCCATCTTATAGTCTTTTGTCATTCATCAATCGCCCGTCGGCACTGTTCTTTATGTTTCGTGTATATTCAACGGATTCGTAACTACTAGTTAAAGATAAATTGCTAATAGGTACATTACAGAAGGATGCTAGTAAACTGTTACGAAAAAATGTTGGCAGAGGTTGGTAACCCGTATGAAAATGTTATCTTCTTGGCATTGGCAATGCAAGTATTTCAATTTATTGATGTGATACCTTAGGCTTGGGATTAATTTTATCTCAGATAACTCAAACGTGCCATGAGATACTGTATCATAAATCTGAACTTTCAAGCTTGGCGTTTGTTATTACCTTATTGCTATAAATAATCACTTGTGTGATCCTAGTTTCCGTTTCAAAATTCGATTAGCGCCCCACAGCGTTTTATAAGTCTTGCTCTGAAATGCTCAGTGATTGCTTATAGCAGTGCAAATAAAATACATTTTATGTGTCGTACCATCGATTCGAAAGAAGAAGAAGAAGAACTACTCTTTCAGGAATAGATAAACTAACTTACAATTTTAAGCTTACATTATAAACAATCACAATAAAAAAAATGGAATAAGGAATGAGTAAGTATATAAGGGAAGTCTGAAAGTGGCGCCAGTGCATGTGATGTGATGTGATATGGAGTAATGAGGAAAATGTTGAGCATATGAAAGTAGATGGCTATAAGAGTAGAGGATGACCAAAGAAATGATGGATGGACTGTGTGAAGGATGATATGGTTAGAAAGGAGGTGACTGCGAGATGACGAGTACCTAATAGAGAGGTATGGAAGAAGAAGACATGCTGCGCCGACCCCTAATAAATATTGATAAGGGCAGGAGAATGAAGATGTACTCGTAAAATGTTTCAAAGTATACCTTCCATAATTAATATTATAATGGTATGTTTATGAAGTGCACTTTTAGAAACTAGAACGTATCGTTTTCCACATTACGTACATAGTTTGGAGAATATCAAGCCTTTTAGCGTAGTCAAAAAGTTTCAACCATTCCGTGCTCGTATACATTTTCGAAAGTTAAACAACAATGAGAATTAGAATACTAACCGGTTTAGTTTACATACTAGGAAAGTTTAAAAACCCTTATGTAGGTAGTGATAATGTTATGGTAGCTAAGTTGGGTTGGGAACATTTTTTATTTTTTTCGGATGGGAAATCATCAAATAACTCCTCCCGCTCTGGGCTGAGCAGGAGGGAGCGTCAGACTTTTACTGACTAAAACCCATCCATGTTCCTTCATCGCCCTTTGTGTTCCGGGGCCACGGTATCTCTTTCGAACAGTCCCGCAGCCCCGGCAGGCATCGGCCCTTGCGGACCCCTTCCTATTGCTGACATCTCTTTGAGGCGCGCGTGGAACACGAACGCGCCGTCGACACGGCCTGTCGTCATAAGACGGACGGACGGCGAGCTAGCCCATAGCTCACCGTCCACAGGCCCGCTGAGTTGGGAACCTTAATTTTAGATAAGCGTAGCTGTGGCTAACAGACATACTTTAAAAAAGTTACGCTATATCAAAGGCAGTGAATAAGAAAAGCAGGAATAAACAAGAAAAAAACTTAATTTTAGCAATTAAAAAAAAAAATGTTTTCTTACTGGTAGTACCTTACTTCTTAATGTCAAATAGTTATTGTTTCCAGACAAAATAATCTACAAAAATGGGACGGAAGGTTACAGTGGCGGTGACCACGTTGAATCAATGGGCGCTCGACTTCGAAGGCAACATGAACAGGATCTTGCAGTCCATACAAGAGGCTAAGGAAATGGGTGCGCTGTACCGCACTGGGCCTGAACTGGAGATATGGTAAGTTTATCCAATATTGTTAAATTCTGATGCCATTTGGTAGCTAGATTCTGGTGCTTAGTAAACAGGATACTATAGGCGAAAAATGACCTCGTGTCATGTCTCCCCTCGTCTGTTATTATAGCGTATAGCTTGGTCAATAGGCGAGGTAACATATTTTAACATACTTATACAGGGTGTAACAAGACCCTTCAAGAAGCTGTCAACCAAGCATTATGTACATCAAACCAAGTAACTTTACGCAAAAATTATTGCTGGGAAACTACTTTTTTTTTGGGATGAAAATTCACGTTTTACGGTAGGACTCAATGTAACGCTGTCAAAACATTGTGCTGATGGATGGATTGAATAGTACGGGGGTCGTGGAGGTGTTTAAAGTAAAAATCTTACATTCAAAACTTGTATTAAAAAAAAAGTTGTGAAGAAGTTGGAACTTTGACCCCCAATATCTCCCTAACTAGAAGGTTCCCAAGTATGGTCTAGAACAAAAAAATGATTGCAATGACGCGGAGAACAAGTGCCTTTTGGCTTCGTTAAGGGTCTTGTTATATTCTTCATAGTAGTAGACTATGAACCATGATTAGCAGTGTCGGTAACAGTTAACAGACTTGCATGTTCTCATACAGCAATAAGCTATTAAAAAAAAAAACTATTTTTGCAGTGGCTACAGCTGTGAGGACCACTTCTACGAGCCAGACACATATCTCCACAGCTGGCAAGTTCTCGCTGAACTCCTCAAGTCACCGACATGTAAAGACATGTTGATCGACGTCGGCATGCCTGTCCAACACAGAAATGTGTTGTACAACTGCCGAGTAGCGTTCCTGAACAAAAAGATACTACTCATCAGACCAAAGATGTTGTTATGTGAAGATGGAAATTATAGGGAAACTAGGTGGTTTTCGCCTTGGACCAAAGTAAGTGCAAATGGCCTGGACGTCATCATTTCTTTGACATCAGACTTTCCTTGGTGACATTGAAACCACAAAAAAAGAACTAAAATAAAATAGCATCATCACCACCTCACTCTGAATGTGTCTATCTTCAGAATAAGGTTATTGGAGTCTTTGATTCCTGAAAAGGTTTTTAATGTAATGTATGCTTCGGATTCTGTCCTAGCTTTGCTGAAATGTATTTCAAAAGGCATGTATGTAAATTGTGTTTCTAATTATTCACAAAGGAACGACAGACTGAAGAGTACTATTTACCTAGGATGATATCGGCGATAACTAACCAGTCGACGGTGCCCATTGGAGACGCAGTTATTGCTACTAAAGATACGTGCATCGGTTTTGAAATTTGTGAAGAATTGTGGAATCCACAGAGGTAAGGATTGACACTTTTTGTCTACTGACCAAAAGTTTTCTTTTATCCATCAAAAGACGGGGACAACTATTGGCCAGGTGATCAGTAGGTTCAAAGTTGGATTCACCCTAAATATTTATGGTGTATCCATCTTAGTTAGCAATGACGTTGGTTAAAGCTTGCTTGGAAAAAAAGTTACCAATTTATGTCTTCTAATCAAATGATTTCAAAGCGCCCATTAAAGCGAATATAAGTTAATTTATAAAAAAGCGAGTATTCGTCTCATTTTAATATTCCACTCCTTCATTTCAATTTTCAGCCGCCACATCCCGCTAAGTTTAGACGGTGTAGAGATCATATCGAACGGTTCGGGAAGCTACATGGAACTGCGTAAGGCCTACGTTACAGTGGATCTGGTCAAGAGTGCGACCTTCAAGAGTGGAGGCGCGTATTTGTTCAGCAATCTGAGAGGGTGTGACGGCCAGAGGATCTACTTCAACGGTTGCTCCTGCGTGGCTGTTAATGGGGAGATCGTTAGTAGGGGGCTGCAGTTTGCCCTCCACGATGTGGTTAGTATTTTTGGTATAGTTCCAAATTAGTTAGTTGAAGCGTTAGTCCGATGTTGGAATATTAAAGTATTCAAAGCAGAGTTGCAAATAAAATACACGCATCTTCAATATGCGTGTGTGTGTTTGTTTGTTCCGAGATTGACGTTGTCTAATTCCAGAAAGTTCAGTTTTATCGCATTATTTACTACTATTATTACTTTTGTGGCGTTTGTCTCACGTGCTTCTAATATCCTTTTCAAATGAAAATACAAAAATCTCGGCATTTGATAATTTCTAGGAAGTTAAGAGTTTTTACATATAAAATACCTAAAAGCTATATATTTTCAGGAAGTAGTGACAGCAACGATCGACCTCGAAGACATTCGTTCCTATCGGACTTCAATCCGCTCCCGATCTCACTTGGCTGCCTCGAACCCACCGTTCCCTCGAATCACAGTTGACTTCGCGCTGTCAGACGATGATGACGTGTATCTGACCACTAGTCCGCCTATACAGTGGCAGTATTTGACGCCTGAAGAGGAAATTGAACTAGGTGAGTTTACATAAGCCAGAACATTGAATTGGTGAACAAAAGGGTTTATGTCGCATTTTCAACGCTCGGCTAAGTGCGGATAGTTGATAATCCAACGATGTGTTTTTATAGGAATTCCTTTAGGTGTTTTAAGCCAAAACGTGCGTTAAACCGTCCGGTTAACGATTGTGATTAATTTATCATTCTTAGTTCTAAGTTCTTCCTAGCGTGTCGATGGCAATCTAAAATGAGTCGGCCCAGAACTTCTACGAATTTGGCGCTATCATTAGCTTTCATCAACGATTCTTCTGTTGTTATAAGAAAACACTGCTGACTCACTTTGACTATATCCTTGGCATTTTTTCATTCGATGTGCCTTTACAACTAGAGTTTTTCCTGTATGTTTCGGAAAGCACAAAGATCTCGTAATCAAACGTAGCTAATATGAGAAATTGATATATAAGGTCCCATTAAAATAGATGGACAAATTTTAACACAGCGTTCAGTACGTCTAACCAAAGATATCCAAGCAAAAAAAACACTGATTAAGTCATTTTATTTTGACCTGATGCATTTGTTTATTCTAGAGTGCCGCCGGCAATTTATTATTTAAGGTAAAAAAAAACACTTTAATTTGCGTTTTTTTTTGCTTGGATATCATTGGCGAGACGTACTGAACGCTGCTGTGTTAAAATTTGTCCACCATTTTAATGGGACCTTATGTTTCAGTTGACTAATATAATTTTATGTGCAATTTGAATATATGTATAAATAGATTTTCGAACGCATTACGTGAATGCGTGTATCTACGGACATGACAATTTAGACATAATTTATTTTTATCATTTCATGTTCATTCACCAGTAAATGGTGGGAAGGTGGAACGAAGTTTATAGTGGTCGGATTATCATGGGACCTTTTTAATTGAGTTTCTAGAAGAGTGGAAGAGAGAAAGTAAAAAAAAAAAAAAAAATTTGCCGCTCGCCACTTTTTTTTTTGAGTTTCCTTTGTAACATTTTTTTTTTCTTTTATGAATAACTTCAAATTCGACGAATTCATATTGTGGCGTAATAGTGACCTGCGTGCACCCGTTAAACGCCAATTTGGTCTGTTTCTTTGTTCATTATCCATAATATATATTTCAATATTTTTTTGGAAAATTTCCTATTTTCTTCAATTATTTTTAATAAACCGGATTTTAAGTCTAAGACATCTTTTGTAATTGGTAACTGATACTTGTTCACGGATAACTGGATATACAAATTATTCAGAAAAACCACATTCATGAGTGTAGTGACTAAAATTTCATTTGCAAATCAAAAAAAATGTAGAAAAAATGCAAAATGCAGAAAATCGTCTATGTTAGTGAAGGATTTCTTTTTTCGAAAAGGTTCTATTAAACTCAATGTGCAAATTATTGCCAAATCTTCATTTTATTAGCTATCTAAGCATAATAACTAAAAAAATATTTATGGATACTTGTTAAACATTAGATAATGCTGAAAAATTAAACCTGACAAAAGGCCTCTATCGCTAAGAATTGGGAGCGGTATCGGTATCGGTATTGATATCAAATTGTGCGCAGAAACCCAAGCTTTTAACTAATCTTAGATAGAAATCGTGAGAAATGGTTACTTTAGAATTACGATATTTTTCTTAAATTTACCAGCGGCCCCTTTCCACCTTCGTCAGCAATAATCAACATTAATCGAGCACCTACCTCCAAATATTTTTATTCGTTTTTGTTATCTCTAGATAGCAGATATAATAAGAATATATTCAGGATAATATATATGTTGACCGTCGTAGAAATATCTTGAGAAAAATGGCTTTCTTTAACTTTAACATGCGAAAAACATTATTTTTTTAACTTTCTTCTCTACTCTTCTAGAAACTCAATAAAAAAAGTCCCATGAAAATCCGACCACTATAAACTTCGTTCCACCTTTTGAGTATTTTTTGTCTAATTGCACTCGGCTAAAAGTAAAACTCCTTATACACAGGTCCTGCTTGCTGGCTATGGGATTACCTGCGAAGGTCTGGCCAAGGAGGATTCTTCCTACCGTTGAGTGGTGGCGTGGACTCCACAAGTACAGCTTGCATCGTGTTCTCTATGTGCACGCAGATTTGTGACGCCATTCAGAAAGGAGGTTTGGAACTTATACAGGGTCTTATTAAATTAGTAGATACTCGATAGACGTGATGGGAACCGATATTTAAAAAAAGATATCATCTGCCTAGATTTTACTAACTATGTTGGGGTCGGCTTTCAGTCTAACCGGATACAGCTGAATACTAGCATTTTACATGAAGCGACTACCTATCTCACCTCCACAACCCAGTTAGTACTGGTTAATACGATACCCCTTAGTAAGACTGGTTGTTAGGCTTTCGGGCTGACAACCAGTCTTACTGACTGCCAGTCGGACCAGTCGGACTGACTAGCTGGGACGTCTACAAATGACAGCAGGGATCAACGGCTTAGCGTGTTTTCTGAGGCACGGAGGAAACTCGGTATGAAATGGGTGGTCCACGAACCAACCAAGGCAAGCACGGCTCAACCTGAAGATCGACCCCGAACGGCTAGCCAAGAGCTCCACCGATGTCTAAACAAGATAAAACTAATAAAGAAACGATTGGATATTTTTGGTTTGATCTATGAACGCGGGTGATGATATTTCAACTTTACTAGTTGAAATATCAGTTTATTGGTATAAACTTTACAGAAGTGATAGGTGTCGATATCTGTTGAGTGTTGCTAGCTAATTTAATTTGACTTATACATTTACCATTTTATGACCATTTTAAACCCAAAAATCTTCTCATTAGTCTTTGAACGCTAAACATTCTTTCTCCTCTGATGGTATCTAAAATAATAATAAAATGTTTGCAGAAAGTCAAGTTCTATACGACGTCCGTAAAATCCTGTGTCAGTCTGACTACACGCCCTCCGACCCGATGGAACTCTGTAACAGGCTACTTGTAACGTGTTACATGGCTTCGGAGAATTCGAGCCAGGAGACTAAGCAGCGTGCTTCTCAGGTACTGTACATTTGTTTAATTAGGTTTAACTTGTTGTTTGGAATGAATGCGCGTTTCACTAACGCTTATGCCGAAATAAAAGCACGCTCTGTTAGATTTTCAATACTTATTTTTTTGGGTATTCAATAACTCGCTTGGCCTACAGATTAGGTATCGAAATCGGCTGTCATTTCTGCTTACAGCGACATAAAAATAAATGTATTGAAATGAATAAATAATAAAAATCATTATAATTTTATTTTATTGTTGATTCAACCTTTTTTTGTTTTGTCTTGTGCAAATATAATAAATACTATTTCTTTCTATTACACTATTATACCTCTGAACACTGAAGTGGAAATTATGTTTTTCTTACTCTTCCGCTATACCTTTCTGATTAATTTCGTTGCGGGATCCAAGACAGTTATATTGTTTCTCTGGCACTTCGTCGAGCTTCATTGTATCGGCGCTTTTTTGGTGGTGGCCATTGTTGATTCTCAAAGCTTACGTGGATAAATAACCACCGGCAGCACAAGGCCAGGCGTTGTGCTCAGCAGCTGGCTACACCACATCACAGAACTGCAGCCTTTCGAGGAAGCTTCCGGTATGCAGCCTCCAAATGTTGGAATAATATTCCTCCACCAATTAGGGACCTAAACAATATAAATACATTTAAGTTAAGGCTTAAGACATTTATAATTCATTCACAAATTGAATTTAATGATATAAATTTTGACAAATCGTTTATCTAATTTAATAATCTAACTAGTATTTACTATTTTACATTTTTTTATTTTGAATCATTAATCACCATAGTAATCACCACTAAATAATTACTTGTGAATTTTTTAATTTGTATTTCGAATTTATTTCATAGAAACTCACCGGAAAATAATGTGGGTAGATGCGCGGCGGGGGTAAATCCGTTGTCTGCGATCGCCAGAATCCATGTGTGTGTACAATCACACATACATACACACCCTTACATTTGTACAATCATCCTTTTGCTCCGGTTTCCATTGTAATTCCAAATTCCAGTGTAAAAACTAATTTTTGTTTTTGAACTCAATGCTCGCAGTATTATTAGTCTACAGGCACTGTACACTTTCTCGGAAGTATTATTATTATTATATTTTTTTGTTTTATTTAGCTCAATAAAATAATACCTATTAACTAGGCAGTAGTCTCACTCTCACTAAATGACATGGCGGTATTGCAACTTAAAAATGCATAGGTCGATGCGGCATCGGCCGCCCGAAGTGCGTCATGACAATCAACTGTGTTTCGTTTTCGGTTAAGTTCTTATTTATTTGGCAGGTATTTTCGTGTTCTATTAATAGTGATATAATTATGTTAGACTCTGGGACGAAAATATTTATTTTATGTTATTTATTTATTACACACTTAGAAATGCCCATTTAATAGAATAACGTTATATATTTACTACCTACTACCCTCATCCGTGTGTCACTGCGGGGGGCCTACTGAAAACCAGCGCTGAGTGTTTTACACCCAGCATATGCTGAGTAGGTGACCCTTTCGTTATGGGCATGCTCAGCGCAGTTGAGCTGTTTTAATTAATTGTTAAGCTGTTTGTTAGTAATATGTATATCTATGTGCTGCTCTATTGTGTTGCTGCTGTCCATTAGCGAATAAATGTTTATTCTATTCTATTCTGGCTTTCAAGAGTTGTAGTGGTTTGGGAATATTGTGACGGACTATACCGCTCAACATGTAGAGGACGTGTTAGAAGCGGGAGTCTCGCTTCGACACAAAGTGTATATTTCTTTCTCTATGACACTATCTGGTAATATTGTGATTAAATAATAATAAAGCTGCCCTTCTTTCAGCTGGCAAGTGAGATCGGTAGTTATCACTTTCCGATTGTGATCGACGCGGCTGTGAGCGCAGTCATCGGTATCTTCACCGCGGCTACGGGCTTCGTGCCAAAGTTTAGGACTAACGGCGGCTGCCCACGACAGAATCTAGCTTTACAGAATATACAGGTCAGATATTTTTGGCCTAAAATATCTGTCAAAATGTTTATAGTTAATATACTATTCCACTCAGATCTGTGTGATTTTTTTATCAAAAGAACGTTTCACTCACCTGCATGGCCTCATATGACTTGGCCAAGATTATGTTTGGAATTTTAAAGAGTGTGTGACTAACCTATGTGTGTCCAAACACTAAATATAGTTTACTCAGCTACATTGTAATAGTAAAAAGTGCTACAGCGTCATTTATGATACAAATGAAAAACTAACATTAAAATTTTGCATCGGGCTATCTGCAACTATCATAGTATAGAAAACCCGACAACAACAGCTATTGGGCAGTAGCCCACCAGCCACAACACCCGTCTGCTCGGAGAATACTTCCTTTTTTGTGGAGGATGATGAACGTTACATCCTTTTCTTCATATCCCTATAGTAATATTGCTGATATGCAATTGAAGTCTTCCAAGATTTTTTGAATATTTACGTATGAATGTTTAAGATGTATTTGCATTTTAATTTGTCTTCTATGTCCAGGCCCGTCTCCGCATGGTTCTCTCCTACCTATTCGCCCAATTAATGCTGTGGGTGCGCGGCCGGCCCGGCGGGCTACTGGTCCTGGGTTCCTCCAACGTGGACGAAGCGTTGCGCGGGTACATGACCAAGTACGACTGCTCCAGCGCTGATGTCAACCCTATCGGCGGCATATCCAAGACAGATCTTAAGTCGTTCTTGCAGTATGCTAAGAATAGGTGAGAGCACAACACATTCTTTGACAGATTTATGAAGGCGGAAAATGTGGTTCCTTTAAGAGTAACCATGAAGTTTCTTGACGATTCTTCTCTCGAGGTTTCCCAAATATTTTGTATCATGTGTAACAAAATGTTTTTCACCACTCCCGCACGAAAGAAGTGTCTTTCCTCTACGAAAAAAGGGAGGAAAGTTGGTTTTTCCTCACTGTTTGAACAGTGAGGAAAGTAATGATCCTGTTCAGAACCTAACCTTGCCTGATATTTTTAATGTTAAGTTTTAAAGATATTTAAAAAAATAAATTATTTTATGCTTAGAATAGGAATATTTATAAGTTAAGATTAATGTTTTTTATAAAATTTATCAAATTAGTTCAGAAACATTAAAAACGTTTAATAAAATATTGAAAAAATTACATCGTCAAAGAAGAACGGTCATTTGTGACCCAGACCCGACACGAATGAGACACATCTCAGTTTTTTTGTTATTTTAAATATAGATTTGTGACTATTTAATTTATTTACCTATGATGACTGAATACTTTCTTGCTGGGAGTGGTGAAAAGTTTTGTATGCAACATGTGAGCAAGTTCATTTGCTATTCGTTTAAGCGAAAGACTCAACGTCTTTCGCTTACTCAGGATTGAAATTTATAATTATTTATAGTTATTTCAAAAGTATAATTGTTCCATTTCATGAGTGTGTGTCAGTCATTATGGGAATGGCAACTGTGAAACCAATGTCGCTACCATAGCTGGTTCCAAGCATCGTCATTGGTTAAACATTGGTAACGTCATTTAAAATAGCTTGACCTCGTTTGTCAGATTGAGACCCAGCTATGCTCGCGCCATCTACAATTAGCTTTTAACGGCCCATTGCAAACTTATGTCATTGATAATAAAATAATAATAGTAAATAAGTAGCCAATAAGCCTGATATAGTGGTGGTGGATCGATCAGAGCGGCGCGCAATGATTGTTGACATAACGGTCCCGCATGATGAGAACCTCGTGAAAGCCGAGAAAGATAAGCAAACCAAGTATCTTGATTTGGCTCGCGAGGTTGACGACATGTGGGATGTGGACTCAGCGATCATTGTGCCGCTAGTCGTATCAACCCATGGCTTAATTGCCAAGAGCCTCGATTCATACCTGAGGTGGCTCTCGTTAGGCAGCTGGATCAAGGGCTTGATTCAGAAAGCAGTACTCCGGGACCCGGCTCGTATTGTAAGGAGGTTCCTCTCTCTGGAGCTCTGACCGCCGGCAGCTTGGACCCTGTTCCCGATACCGGTGGGCTACAATATTTTATATTTTTTGTAAATGTTTTTTCTAATGTTTTAAGGAATATTTAAAAATGTAAATAATAGTACAGAGATAAATAAAGGATAGTATCGATAAAAGTCGCAGCAAATAAAGGCGCAGCATGTCTTCTTCCATATTTCTCTTCATAAGTCATCCCAAAGTATTTTAACGATATTTGAATTTTTCACAGATTTTTCTTACCATCCCTCTCGGAGATCTTACAAGCGCCTCCGACAGCGGAGCTGGAGCCCCTGACAGACGGGCAGATCACTCAGACGGATGAACAGGACATGGGCATGACGTACGCAGAGCTGTCTGAATTCGGCCGGCTGAGGAAGACGCAGCACTGTGGACCGTTCAGCATGTTCCATAAGCTGGTGCATACGTGGAGCGATAAGTGTACGCCACAAGAGGTAAGCATACCTGTGATCCTCAAAGATTGAGACACAGGTCCTGTGTAGATTACATACAGGGTGTAACAGGACCCTTAACGAAGCCGCCAATCAAGCATTATGTACCTCAAACTAAGTCAAAATGTATTGCTGGAAAACGACTTCTTTTGTTTGGATGAAAAACCTGGTGAAAATGGGACTCAATGTAACGTACTCAAAACATTGTGCTGATTGATGGATTGAATAGTACGGGGGTCGTGGAGGTGTTTACAGTAAAAATCTTACGTTAAAACATGTATTTAAAAAAAAACTATCAAATTATCTCTGTAACTAGGTTCCCAGGTATGGTCTAGAACAAAAAAAATATCGCAATGACGGGTGGAACCCCTTTCGGCTTCGTTTAGGATCTTGTTACACCCTTTATGTTAAGTTTTGAGTTTATGCATACGAATTTAGGCTTTAGTTGCCAATCGAGGATGCTGGGTAGTGTTAGAAATTCCCTAGATGTTTTCTCAAAAGACATTTGAAGAGGTTTCATAGATCTTGTATTTATTCAAGACTGGTTCAAGACTAGTTTAGGCCAGAAATGCGAATGATTAAATTTGGCCTCAACTAAACGCGCAACAGGCCAATATCACGACCGAAATTGAACTTACTGCTACTATTCGTATGAAACACTTTAAATGTTAAGTCTAGTCTACCCTATAGTAATTGGCCTACATCACTCTTATTATTTTATAGGTAGCAGAGAAAGTGAAGCACTTCTTCCGTTGCTACGCCATCAATCGCCACAAGATGACCGTTCTCACTCCGTCGTACCACGCAGAGACCTACAGTCCTGATGACAATCGCTTCGACCACAGACCGTTCTTGTACCGAGTACATTGGAACTGGCAGTTCAAAGCAATTGACGATGCTGTGAGTATGAATCCTAGAGGAATAAAATCCTCCTACATAATTTCATACATTTCTTATGAACCATCGCTCACTACAAACGGGCATTAGAGCGGCCGCAAAAACGAGTCGGATGAGCGATCCATTCAATCGGTCAGATAGGTTCATTCAAAATGTACGAAAGTATGTAGAAGGATATTTGTAATGCCTAATGCGTTGTGGCGCGTCCCGCCCCAATCTCCGTTAGTCTTCAAGGGCATTCCAAGTAATTATTAACTAATAGGATGTTTGAATAAAAAAAGAATGACTGTTTTGAAGCATTGATCCAATTTTGTAACTGCCTCAAAGTTAGTGATTTCCTTGAAGAATGAGTTAATTATGAGGACAATCAACCTTATTAATTCTCGTCTCTTTGTTGCGTTTCTTCATTCATATGCTAAGTCATTATTGTTAGTACAATTCTTTATTCATACGCAAATTTTCGCTCGTAATGAATTTTCAGCACGTGTATTTACTGTATACTTTCCGGAAAGTACGCAATATGCTCAAAATGGCGGCTTATTATTTTGAGTAATATTGTTTTTGTTAGTGCTGTAAGTATTTTTTCAATGAAATACACATTTTACTAATTGATTGGTTCATATTAAAAATTAAGTAAATTGAGTTCTCAGATCAAATATGATAACATATTAATTAGAAAGCAATAATATAATACGCCCCGACACGTATCGTGTACAGTGGCGGAGGAGTGCAAAGACGTAGCAGACACGATGCACTCGAACGAGCGCATCTTTAGCACTACGCCGAATTCTCTGTCGTGGCACTGACTCGCCATTGTACTCGCGGCACTGTAGCCTACAAGCAAGCATTTAAATTACTTTGTTTTGCTTCATCAGGTGGCACAGATGTCAAAAGACAAGCGTGGATCAAGCGACCGGCCTCAAGACGTCAAGCTGAGCAGCAGCGCGTCTACTTCCAACGTAAACTCTCACTTTATGCGGGGCGATAGGAAGGGTGTCCTCATATAAATATTTTAGTTCATTCATTGAATCGCCTTATAGTTGCAAATGATAGACAATAAACATTACTTGGACGTAAACATGACACATGGGGCTTAAAGTTCGACTAGCGTATTTTGTGTCGCGTATAAGCTCGTGTCCGGCTTACGCACGTACACGCGTTCCATATTTTGGGCTTCAAAACGCGCGTACATGCGCTTATTACGCTCGAACTGATAGGTTCTGTCAGTAGCAATATGTTAGCATCTCTCGCGGCTTGCGCTTTTACGAGCTCAGAAGCGCGTCAACGCTCGAACGGGTTGTGTGTATGGCAAAAGGCGCGTGCTGGTACGCCTTCATGCGCTTACACGAGTTTATAGGTGCCGACAATACGCTAATCCGAAACTTAAGAAAAGAAAGAACTCTCACAGAGACTACAATATGCAAAACCGAACTTTTACTAAATCTCGGATGTGTTTTTTTACGGCCCAGTTCTATAATATGTGTGCTGATTTCACAGTTGTGATTTAATCCAGTTAAGACTCCTGTAAAGTAGATGACTTATTGCTTATACTGTTGAAACTTGTACCTCTAAGTGCTTAGTGCGATATATTTGTGGCTTATTTAATAAGTACCGCTTTATTCTACTACGCTTTACGATTCGGCTTTTGAACTGCATTCTTAAAATCAGACAAATGATTGCTGTATTGGCGTTAAAGTGATTAAATAATGTAGCAAACATGATTCTTAACTACTGCTTTTTGCTGTATTTATCATGTACTTAGAGTTAGCAACATCTTAAACTTCTGTGCCTATAATATCATGATTATGTGATTGTGATGGTTCCTAATTATTATTGTTACATATACACATAGGCCAATAATTTCACGAAGTGGAAATAGCAAAAGATGAAACATACACGTCCAATATTCTGCCTTAGCCCTTAAGTGATTTTAATTCTTTCTGTTTAAACTAATCAGTTAATGTGATAAATGGATATTTTAGAATTATATTTAAGTCAGTTTAGTATGTGCAATACTAAATTGACTTTTAAATAAATATTTAAGATAAAATTCATATTAAATCAATTAATATTCAATGACGATTTTCGATCAAAAACTTTTTTGGTCTTTTATTTTATTTATGAGCTTATTAAAATAATTATTTTTGTAAGAGAAACGAAACGAAACGACACAAACAATTAGTGTAGATATGTAGCTTAGCCACACAATTAGTACATAGGTATTGTTTTCTGACGAATTTACGTACAAATCATTGTTAGTATATGTATTTAATATTTCCACAATAAATTGCTGTTAAATTATTTGTTCTTTCATTTACTTAAGGGTATGGCTGGCTATCCTCCAGTGGTGTGGGAGGGGAAGAGCTGTGAATATGTATGTGTCTTTCCACCGAAGCTAAGCGGTATCACAAAGCGAGTGAGATCTGTGCGGACGCGGTGCGGTAAGATGACATGTCTGCTTTTACCTCTACGCCACAACCACAGGACTGGATAAGACGGGGAACGTCTACGACGAGGTCAGGACGTGATTAGATCTTGAAATATTTGTGTATTTTATTAAGTACAAGAAATAGAAAATAATGCTTTGAACAATCATTTAGTAGTTGCTAGACAAACCAGTACACACTAACAAACAACTAAAACAAAAACACGTTTCTTAATCACATTATTTAAGTATTTGTCGAAGTGTCCAAACAGCAAAGTGAATGAATGAAACATGGGTGAATGATTTTTAGAAAATTTGACCCCGTGACGATCAGGAAATATAATTTTGGGATTAAATGAAATTGCTTAAATTTACTCTGGTATCAAAGAATATGTAATTAACTAGCTAAATATGCTATTTAAAATAAAATTTAAACATACATATGAGAAATATTCAAGTTTTTCGGTCAACATATGGCGCAGAGTGTTCCTGTACGTCACACAATATAATCAGTCAGAAATAAAACAACTAGGTATTAAAACAAAATCAACTTATATTAGCATAAAGACATGGTTAAAATGTTTCCAAAAATAACAAAAAGTTAGCATAATTCTATCACAATAATAAATAATCAGCCAAATAGTTTCATTTTCGTCACTTCTTAGACACATCGTCCTAGAAAAGTTGTTGTTTACTAATGATACTCAAACTCAAAGCATTTATTTCAATTAGACCATTACAGGCACTTTTGAAAATCAAACAAAAAAAAAGCTAAGCTACCGTCACAGTCATAAGGCATAATAACTTGAGACAGTACTGTAGTTGCACATTCCATTGCAATATGCCAAAGTAAAGAAAATGAGTTTATTTACCTTTTAAATACTGTCACTATCCAGAAAACTTTTTCTGCATGCCGAAGACACCAACACTTAGATTTTGTCGCAACTGACGTTTAAACAGTAATGGTGGTATCAGAATACGATCACAATGTTGCCAGGAAAGTAGAAAAAACACATTAGTAGATTTTGTCCTATGTAACATATCAAATTCACCGTGACGATACCGGATTTTCCGGTACTATGGTTTTCATAGGACAACGTTAATTTAATGATATTTCTTTAAAATAACTATAAATTAATCACCTAAAGACCAAAAACACACTTTTAAACATAAAGACATTATGTTCGAACACCTAATAATACTCAAAGCTCAATAGTCTACAAGTCAGAAGTATTCGAAATCTCCGAGAGCACCGTGTGACACACGAAATCTTCACCTCCTGTGGTGCTTCTTTTTTAAAATATAAATATATCTATCATCTTTTTATAGTGTTTTTCAATTTAACTTGATTTTATAATGTCTGCCTTAATCATATAACATTTTCTTTTTTACATGTGCCATATAAAAAAACAAAAATAAAAATGTTTGAAGTTGTGGGACAGTCCGATTTTGCTAGGGTCATTTTTTGTGAAAAACATCCGGGTATAAAAATTATAACTACCTAAAATTGAAGATGAAAGCCCACCCCCTATTACATGGGACACAACATAACTGGCTAAAAGTACCTGTGTACTATAGGGTTCCCACACCTCTGCCTAACTCTACGGATATTACGGTCGTGATGTTATGAGGTTAAGAAGGAAAAAGGTACTGCAAATATAAAACAATAGACATATACTACATAATATTTATTAATTAAACCTTCAATAACATACACTCGATAAACTGCATCATCCAAATAACGATTAGTAGAAGTCATTGTGTGGTCCATGGCTGGTGCCTAAAGCGTCTTTCTAATTGGTGCCACTGAATGCTGTAAAAAATGCAAGCATTAATTATAAAAAATAAATTGGGAAACTTGTTGCCACGTTGCATATGGGAACGTTCTTTGCGTGCTACGTTAAACATAAACAAGATACGTTTTTAGTAAATGTTAGGTATTTCTGTGCAGAAAGTGAAACCCTTGCTTTTTGAAAGCCTGATAAGGTTCTAGAATACTCAGTTATCTGGAAATACTTAACATGTTAGCTGTTGATTGAATGGTCATAACAACAACCAATTAAATCACTTGCCAATCGATTTGACTATAAATGATATTGATTTATTGGCTACGTGCTTAAAAAAAGTTTGTTTTACGTACGGCCAAAAAACTTCTTTAATCCTGCGTCGAATGCCGAAGTGAGGCCTTTGACAAAGTTGGCTACTGGTTTCATATTATTTACTGAAAAATAAAAATCTTCTATTACTTACAAATAAATAAAATTTAAGTGTCTTTTTGTGATATCAAAATAACAGCTTTTTACTGAATGCGTATAAAATATATACGGCACTTATAGCAAAAACACTTTTTTTTTCAATTTTTGTCTGTCTGTTTGTTCTGGCTAATCTCCGAAACGGCTGCACCGATTTTGACGGGATTTTAACTGGCATATAGCTGATGTTATAGGGTCTAACAAAGGCCTTTATTTTAGAAAAATAATTAGGGTTCCGTGCAAAAAAATTAAAACCCTTGAAATTGTTAACAATATCCGATTCAAACGGCTAATCTCCGAAACAGCTGATTTTGACGGGACTTTTACTGGCAGATAGCAGCTGATGTCATAAGGAGTAACTATGGTTCCCGGAACTGAAGGTGTTAACTGTAGGAAGTATTTAGTAGTATTGTAGATAGATATTAGTAGTATTGTGTATTAATATGACGGTTGACTACGTTCAGCATTAAAAATATGTTTTCCTTAAGTAAATCTGAGTTGACGAACTTTCATTTGGCAAAAGGAAAAAAAATGAAAAATTAAAAAAAAAATGAAGTACCTTTATCAACATTTTTTTTTACAACAGTTTTTCAAAAGTCTACGTAGCTTAGGTACTACGAACCGCGTAACCGATGTTTTTTCCATAAAGTCGCAAGGTTCAGGAGAAGAACGGGTAAGAAACTCCATGGGCACTCTTTTAAATCAGCATATTGTTACAAAACCTTGGTTACATCATTCATGTTGAGATAGCAGACTATGGGAGAACGATGTTGCAAGATGTGCACGTTAAAAGTGTACATAATAAAAACAAAACAATTAAAAAAAAAAAAAACATTCAAATAAGCCCTGGCAACTAAGAGATGACCAGTCAGGTCAGTTCACGAACATGACGCATAGATCACCACCATTCAACTCAACCATTTTGAAGGGAACTAAATGATCCGACACACGCGCCACCATCAGCGAGACATTTGAGTGAGCATGACATACTCTCAACCGCCAGGGCACATTCAAGTCGAGAAAGGGCGTAGGTTTCCAATGAATGATAGCTTTCTAGTACATAGTACTCACGCATTATGGGCTATGCGATTATAATACTAGCGGCCCGTCCCGGCTTCGCACGCCTATGTTACTCAGGGTGAATGTAGCTTTCTAATGGTGAAAGAATTTTTGAAATCGGCGCAGCAGTTTTTGAGTTTATTCATTACAAACATACACACACACAAAAATACAAATCTTTCCTCTTTATAATATTAAAGAGTAATATCCTCTTTATAATATTAAAGTGTTGATTAAAGAGATTGAATCTATACAATGCAAAGATAGTTGTACAATCTTCAGCAGCTCCAACAATACTATTTAATGCTATCAATTTATACGCCCCTGTCCTTAAGGAGCAGAACCGGCGTCGAATTTTTTTATCTGCGATATAATCGTCTAACTTGTAATATGCTTGCTTACATAGTGTGCGGTTTTAAAATTCGTTTCATTGAGTTCAAGAATACTTTGTGGAATTTTATTATACTCGTAGCATCTCAAACAGTACCCCATGAAAGATCAGTCTATTTTAGCGAGTCTGAAGCCTGGCTAAACTAATTGGTCCCTATTTCTAGTACTGTAATTGTGTCTGTCACTTCTTTTACTAAAAAGATGCAAATTTTTTCGTACGTACATTAAGTTTTCGTAGATGTATTTAATTGACAATGTACCGTCAGGCATGCAGTTCCCTAAGAGAATCGCAATAAGATTATATATGGCTGTGTTGGCCTTTTTTTTGCACAATAATTATAGACTGTAGGTATGTCTGCAGCCCGTCCCCATAACAGAATGCCATATAACATTATACTATGAAAGTAACTAAAATGTACCATTCTAGGTATCTCATCAGTAAATTGACGGATTTTTCTAATAGCATTTGCTGCTGAACTTAGCCGCCCCGCAAGAGATGTTAAATGAGAACTCCATTGTAGCCTTGAATCAAGCGAAACCCCAGGAAAACCGTTTTATCTACCCTACCCTACCTACCTTCCTACCCTACCTACTCTGCCTACCTACTCTACCTACCTACCTTGCTTATATATTGAATTATTGATTATATCACAATCACTACTTTTAATATTCGGTAAAGCAAATCTTATATTTAGTCTTTTTTTCGTTTAGTAATAATTTCTACTAATTTCGTTTAGTACTTACTGGGATTAGGGTTAGGTGTCCCAGATGGCTCAGTGGTCTCCTCTGAAAATGCCCAAATATTGTTATTATTAATGGTTTTGTAGTATTTCTTGTGTACGGGTTTCATTACTCAAAAAGACAAAAATTTGGTCATTCATCTATTAATTGTTCAGAATCCATAAATTATTAATATTAAACTCAAGAACTACTACTTCGGAAAATGCTCAATGATAATAAAATCACGGTTTAGGTTCCTGGCATGGAACACCGAGGCCGGAGAAGGCGTGCCAAATATGTTAAGTACGCAAAATACCTGTGGGTGCAGTACTGTTGCTGGCTGGTGGTGTCGCTGAAAATAAAAAACAATATTAGTAGGTATCTATGCTTTCCCACTGGCGAAATATTCTTATAAAAACCGGCTCGCGCACGAAGGGTTCCGTACCATTATCTACAAAATAAAAATACGTTTGTTGTATGGGAGCTCCCCTTAATTTTTTATTTTATTCTGACTTTAGTATTTGTTGTTTAGCTGCAACAGAAATACATCATCTGTGAAATTTTCAACTGTCTAGCTATCACGGTTCATGAGACACAGCCTGGTGACAGACAGTCAGACAGACAGACGGACAGTGGGGTCTTAGTAATAGGGTGCCGTTAATAGGGTTCCGTTGCCGAATGGCAAAAAACGGAACCCGTATAGATTTGTTATGTCTGTCTGTGACAAACATCACTTTACTCCGACACTATTAGGACTACACAGTTGAAACTTAGTAGGTAGATGTATTCTATGAACCGCTTTATGATTTTTATACAAAAAAAAAAGATTAAGGGGCCTCCCCATCAAGGACCTGAAACTAAAAATTTTTTTTTTCATCAAACCTATACGTGCGGGTGCTATACGGTCTATAGATAGGTCTTTAAAAATGACATTGAGGTTCCCAAAACCATTTTATCTCAAAGTCAATCTTTTAAAGATGTACACTTCCATAGTGGTAAAATAAATAAATAAATAATAAATATCGCTGGACATTACACACAGCGCCATCTAGGTGCCACACTAAGCAGCGAGGCTTGTGTCGTGGACACCAGATAGTTGATAATACTACATAGATACTTTTTGTTTGTAAATACATACTTATTATACATATAAACATCCATGGCTCGGAAACAAATGTCCATGCTCATCACACAAACATTTGCTCCTACCGGGATTCGAACCCGGGACCCTAAGAACGTAAGGCAGCCTCACTACCGCTGCGCCATTCGGGTCGTCAAATGTATGCCCCCTCCCCTCTAAATTATAAAGTAAGAGGAGGAAAATTCTGAAAAAATGTAGGATTGTAGAACGTAAATAAAAGTTTCAACCAAAATTGGTTTGAATAAAATTTGATGTTTAGTTTTTGAGATATGGGACTTTTTCATCAAACTGCAGCAGTAACTTTGTTTTTCATTAACATACTATGAAAAACAAATTTAGTTTTGCTGTTGAATGTAAAACAATACAACATACGAACGAGCCTTCAAAATATTTTTATTATATTGTTTGGTGCTACGAAACCCTGTGGGCGTGTGAGTACGACTTGCACTTGGCCGTTTTACGTACGGAACTCTAAAAACCGGCCAACTGCAAGTCAGCCTCGCACACCAGGAGTTATGAACGTCAAGATGACGGGACCCCGCCAGGTTACTGTTGAAAATATACAGCTTTGTGAGTAACAGACGAACAGACTGCGGAGCCTTATTTTAATAGGATCCAGTTGGCAAACTTTGGATACGGAACACTAAAACATGGTGTCTGATGATTTACATAAGTATAAGAGAAGAGAAAGAAGTAGAGATTTCGGGTTTGAGATGTCTTTATTTCCCATAAGAAATTTCACATACATGAGAAATATTAACTAGTTAAAAACATTATTGGATTTACGTACAGTTTTGACAAAATAATTACAAATATAGGTATTGTACGAAATATTCTAAAAGTATAAGGGAAACGGTAAAAAATGTAACCCAACCAAAATGTAAACATACACGGAACGCGCGCAACTAGATGTGGTATGAAATGTATTAAGGTGCGCTTGCTTTAAATATGTGTAATTTTAAGTTTTTCTTGAATATTGTCATGGATTTAGCATTTTTTATGTTATTTGGCAGTTTATTGTACACACGGCGACACATCAAGCTATACATTTCCAGTTTATGCTGATCTCACATTGTATAGAATTTCCGTCAATGCGAGTTCAGCTTATACTGGAAATATATAGCTTGTTGCGTAGCCGTGTGTACAATGCAGCACCTTCGTACATAACGTTTCTCTTGCCATAACTGGTGCGTGGTGGGTATAATTGTATGTCATTTGCATTTCTGAGCCCTATTTTGTGTATTTGATGTTTCTTTGTAAAATGTATTTGTGTGTGAATGTTTTTATTAAGTATTTTTCTTATTAAGATGCAAGTATTATATATGTATGTCTGTGATATGTTCATTAACCTTTCATTGTATATTTTTTGTGTTGGTGTACTGTAATCATAATGGAAGAGTGTCTTTATTAACTCATTTTGTGCTATTTGCAGCGTTTCAATATTGGTTTTGGCCGCTGTGCCCCATACTTCTATTAGATATAGTCCAGGTCAGGTTTTATAAGAGTGTTATATATATTGTAGCGTACTTGGCGTGGAAGACATCGGACAACACTCCGTAGGGCTCCCGTGAGCGAAGTCAGTTTAGATCTAACCCTCTCCATATGTGGCTTCCAGTTCAGGTGGTTATCTAAAATTAATCCAAGGTACTTTTCGTGATCAACTTTTTTGATAGGTTTGGTTACTTATGGTTAATTGTGAACTGTTTGATATTTTTTTGTTTTTTGCTGCGAATAGTTGGTTTTGGCTATATTTATTATAAGTAGATTGCACTGAAACCACATATTTAAAAGGTTTAAATCATCCTGAGCGTCACGCATAACAGCGTCTACAGAGTTTCCAAAATAAAATATAGCTGTATCGTCGGCGTACAAAGATACATCGCCTTTAAGTCCAACTTCATGAATATTATTAATATAAATCAGGAATAATAAGGGTCCCAAAATTGATCCCTGCGGAATGCCAAAACTTACAGTTTTAGGACTACTTTTATTTTTTTTTTTATTTTTATTTATTTATTTATTTTCTCCCACAAATATTAATTTGTACACAGTATAAGACACAAACAGTTTGAGGATGGGAGACAGGAGCCCATACTAAGTAAAAACCTGTGCTACGGGTCTCCTGGTCTCCATATCTCGAATACATTATTGAGAGCTAATCTAAGGACATAAGTAACAGTAGCAGGGAACGTTTACGGCTAATGAACAATAAAATTAAAATTAAGAAATAAATAATAGGAAATGGTGTTTCGATAAGTTTGTGATTTTGTTCGTGAGTGGGTGTGGTGGGTTTGTGGATGTGATATAAGTACGAGTTATGCTTGTGATGCTTTGGGTGTGCGTGTAGTGCATGTGTTTGTGTTTATGTTATACTTCTCTGTAACTGTTTAACAATTTCTCCGTATCGTCATAAGTAAGTGATAGGAGCCATTTTGAGACCTTACGCCTGCATTCAATTTTCGTTAGTGGATAAATTGTAAGAAGCTTATTTGCAATATTATACAGACGTGGCCCTTGGAAAAAGAAGAAATATCGACTGAAACTTGTCCTAGCCGGCCCAGCTTGGCAGACTTGATAAAAACGTCTTCTTTTTAAGACTGGATTAAGACTACTATAGTTTAGTGAGGCATGTTGTCGTATTATAGTTGCTAGGACGTATAGTTGTCTAACCGTTAACATTTCAGCTTGTTGATACAGGTCTGTCGTAGGAAAAAGGCGTGGTTTGAATAGACTGATTTTTAGGATGAGTCTTTGAGCTCTTTCTACTTCAAGGAGGTGTGTTTTGGCTGCTCCGCCCCATGAAGAGATGCAGTAGGTGAGGACAGACTGACATAGCGCAAGGTACACGGTTCGCATGACTTTAGAGTCTGCTACGTGCCGGAGATTTTTAAAGACATAAGTAAGCTTACGGATTCTTTTGGAGACTATACTAATATGTTCTTTGAAGTTTAAGTTCTCATCTATTATTACACCCAGGTACTTAACGGATTTAGATTTATTAATATGTGGACAGTTACAAGTTAAGGCTATTTTTTGAGTACAAGAATGTGCGATTATTCTGTGTGATGAGATGGGAGTGTTCCGTAATGAGAAAGTCAGATAATTGATAGCTGCTTATTTCAAATGAAGGGAATGCATTTAAATTCCTTTACGCGTTTCTTTGTCCCGTTCCTAAAACTGATATGTGTCATGAATTTAAAATGGTTAAAGTTAAAGAATTAACAACTAGATGATTTGTCTAGGACAAAAAAAGGCATAATACCACACTGAAAAAAGTTAAAGATTGCAAACAGTATTATCAGGTTTGGTAAACTGATATGAGAAGAAGCATTTCAATCTCGGGTTAAATACTTAATTCTTGATTTTATTTGATTTTTTTTTTGACGGATAATTCGTTATTTTAACTCAAATCAAACTCGACCCTAACTCGGTAAAATCATTAAACAAACTTATGAAAAATATACGTTGAATACAAAATCAAAACATTAAAAACCTCCTAATTTTTTTTAACATAAAAATAAATTGTTGTTGCTTACGTGCAGTTGCTGTGACTGCCACGGCCGGTGTATCGCCATCGGCTGGCATAGCGCTCTAAAGATTGAGAAAATTCATTAATTATAATTTCAACAATATTATCTAACACCTTGGGAAGTATTAATTTCTGTGACCTTGGCAAAGCTTATTAAACGTTTTGCTTGTTAAAGTAAAATTGCTATCTACTTACCACATAAACAAAAACTGCAGCAATTACAAGACAAACTATAGCGCTCTTCATTTTTACTTAATTATTTGTTCACTTTACTGTTGATTTATCTTTAGCGTCCAATTTAGTACTAATGTGTTCGCAGCACTATGCGTGTTATATATGAAATCTGCGTACCGAAGAAATCCACTAAACAATTGTTCAAATAGATTTATACGTCAATTTGAACAATTGCCACACTAATCGGTACTAACGTGTTAAATTATTTGTCACTCATTACCGCAACGCTTACTTTTGTTAAGGGATCACTCACTGTCTGTTTCTCTATCTCAATTCGAGCCATGTTGACGGATTGCGTTAGTCTATGATAGGTAGGTAAGGCTGAGTTCACGTGGTGGGGAAAAAACAATATTAATTTATCAAAAGTGGTACAGCTTGCATTTTCAATTTTATAATGAAAATAATACTTTGTTCACCTGTGAAATGTGGTGCAACACGCATTTATATTTAAATAAAAAAAAACCTATAATTACTACAGAATCGATGGGTTTATTACGATCTGCAGATCTAGGAAAACTGCATCACAAACTTGTATCGCGAGAAACTAACAAACAAACGTAGGATATTCTTGATTCTTCGCTTCGTATTCATTGTAGATTAAAAAAGTAACCTGCAGAGTATAATATTATACATAATGTTTCGAATTTATTAGTTTTATTCTACACTGTATAAACTAAGAATCATTAAAATCCAAGTAGCCGCATTCATATCTACCTATTGTCTATTTGTTCGTTAATTTATATTCATATTTGTGCTTTTTAGACTGCATTTAAATGACAAAATCCTGTACGTAGTTTTGATTGAGAAGTTCTTTACAATATTTCACTGTTTAAGTAAAATTGAAAATTGGAAGTATTGGAAGTGGAGGTGTCCTATGGGATTTGTCCATTAGGAAGTTCTCAGTAGCAAATCAGTTTCCATATATTTTGAGCTCGGAAAAGAAAGAAAGAAAGGCTCGCTCTCTATTACATGAGTTCTTACCATAGTTGACTAAATGAAGGTGCACTAAACATTAAACTGTTCTACGTAGCACTCCTGTATAGCTATTCACAAACGCTTCGATTCGATTTCGATTCGGAAAGTCGTATGTCTGTCTTGCTCGCTTTCGTAATGCCAAAAAAAGATAGACATACGACTTGTCAAATCGAATCGAAGCGTTTGTGAATAGCTAAGCAGGTAATTCTAGCCTGATTTAATGTTATGTTAAATTTTAACATACAATAATAGGTAGCTATGACTACTTAAGCACATACGCGGTGGGTCCGCGACTTATGTTCAAAACAAGTAGGTACCTTTTTATACTATCAGTAGGTGATTCCTACAAAAGTAAAATTAAATTAAACTCCATAAATTTATCTCTAATGAAGTCAGCCTTATACCTACCAAGTAAAACACCTTGTTAGTTATGCGACCGTCAATTTTACGCTTTTCAAAAACATTTTGCGCACGTTCGCATATGAAACTTGAACTTGTATGGACAGAATATTTTATTGTTCTAGTTATATTCATGGAAATGGTTGAAAAATAAACATAACGTCGTAAATCTAGAATCTTCATGATAGAAAAAGACTCACATAACATGTTTAGAAGATAAATAAGTAAAAAATCTTTCATTTCGAAAAATTTAATGGTAAACTACTCTTAAAGATATTGTAAGCATAATATGTTTTATTACTCACATAACAGCAACTGTGTTTAACATAATGTCAACTACGTTACGTTTTTAAAAGAACCAAAACTCTTTCACTTTTACTGGATCAAAGTCAAACTCAGAGGGAGTTAAAGTGACGTTTTGAACTTTGTGCACTTCTTTTAAGTTAGGAAAGGCCAGCTGAAGTTGAACTGTGATGTACACGAAGGTAGACGCTGCAATTTTCAACACCAAACCAGTGTTGAAGGAAAACATACCGTATACAGATACATAGGCATCTCTTACTTCCAAAATGTTTAATATGTCTTTTGTCAGTCTCAAGATGTTCGCTGAAAAAAAGGAGGGCATCATTAAATTATTATTTTGCTACCGATTTCATATAAAATAAGTAAACCGCATTGTTGTCGCATATCTAACGATAAAAATGCAGGCTTTACTAGTGTTCGTTTTAAATTAACAATTAGACTTAAATTTGCGTTAAAAGGGATTAGTTTTACATTTGTCATATCCTTGATCTACTAGGCATCTCATATCTCGCTCTGTCCTTCAATGCCATTTTCCTGATCTTGGGCATCCCGCATTCACCTCATGCCTAGCATTGTAGCTTCATTCGAAAGCTAATATTTATCAAAAGTAAATGATGGATGTGAAGGAATACCAAACATGTAGTAAATGAAAATGTGATTTTACATGTACCTGTTCAGACGGCAGCACATCAAGCTACTACAATCTGTCAAATTTCTTTAATACATTTTCAACTTTATCGCTAAAGCATTAGGTTCAAGTTTGATTGGGAAAATTTTACAGTTTCAGTTCCTTACGGTTCAAATATTCTACTTACCATCAGTATTTGGCTTTAATTGTATGTAAGCGCAGATGAGCTTCATTTGTTCGATTTGTCCGAAGAACAAATCTGACTGCAAGCTTATTGTAAGCAGATGAAACCAACCCGCCACTGACCAGCCTAGCATAGCAGTCGCCCGAATTATCATCGTCTGGAATATTTTATACCTTGATTAATCAGTAAATTATATGAAATTTTGTTAGTAGGTACGTATTAAAAAAAGGAAAAGTAAAGGTGATTCCGTACATAAGCTACCCAATACACATACCTCTGAAGTTTTAATATACATGATGAATGTTTGAACAGCTACCAAAGAGCCCACTGTCATAGTTATTACACCTAAAACGAGCTGAAAATGTAACATTGTTTCATTAAGAATTGTAGCAGATCGATGCCTAAAAATAATCTTTCATAATAAAAAAAAAACTTACAGTAAAACTATAGCAATTCTCTATTAGTCGTAATTGATCAAAACACATTTTGAGAACGACGCAAAAATCTTTAGAATCCGATCTTGTGTGGAAAGTCACCCGCTCATCATATTCATCCTTCCAAAACAATTTGTGGAACAGCAATTGTTTCGGAATGTATTCCATTTTAATCTTTGTTTTCTTCATTAAAGCAACATTCAAGAATCGAACTCTCGTGGTTAGAAAGGAGTATAAATATATGAAGAAACAAAATTCATCGTAGGCGAAAAACAACCAAAAGAAGTACAAACTTCCCACCACATGTATCGCGATGGATACGTTGAATACGTAGTACATGTAGGCGACGATAAACACTTGAGTGACTGCTATCGCGATCAATATAATTCTATACAAGATGATCGATACTTGTCGCATAAAGGCAGTTTCTTCAGCTCCGAGCAATGTGTCTATTTCTATATTGTTGAGCATTAAGTCCAAACCTGCGTATTCGTCACCAAAAGTGATGTCAGAGATAAGTAAATTTGCAAATATCGTAAAATGCACAATTGCTATGTACTCGACTATGCTGAGGTACTGTTCTGATGGATTGGAGAACCACAAAAGGTAGGATGCACTGGCGTTTGCGTAGATTAAGACGAAAATATTGTACAACTTTGTGCCTAGGTTCCTTTCGACAATCTTGCCTTTCCTAATCACAAAGCGACAAAAACCAGTGACTTCCAGCATTCGGAAAATGTTAATGAATCTTTTCACATATTCTTTCATTAATTGATTTCTAACGGACACGTCCATTTTGTTACAATATGTACGTCTTGAAGCTTTAGTGCAATAAATATGACTGGGAAATTGAAATCGAAATATTATTATATCATCATCAGTATGATTCATATAGCCTCTGGGGAAACATCAGTTTCGATCCGTTTTTTCCCCAGAGTGAAATCAGGCGACTATCTTTTAATAGTCGATTATTTTAACAACTCTAATAACACTTTAATTACTTAGAATGTGATAAAGATAACTTATTAATTTTTCTATGTTTGTCATGCATGTCGGAATATGGGTAGATAATATAAAGAAATAACGGAAGTTTTATTGATGATATATTGCTTATCAATACAGAGTAACAAATTGTTTGTTTCTTAAAATACAGTTTGAAATTGTATCGAAATGCTAATAAATGCAACAGACAAGTATGTTTAACGAAGGCATTGCGCTATCACAAATGTTACGGCCCGCGTCGACGCATCGACCAATGTTAAGCCAATATAAAAGTTCAGATCTATTCAATCTTACCAATTGTACAAAATATTTTAACAATATCTTTAAAAAAAATCTCATAAATGCTAAGTAGGTACTACTAACATAATTAGGTAATATTACTTTCTCAAAATTTTACTACTATTTTCTAAATTTAGACATATTTACAATTCTTTAAGTACCTAATTTATCCACAAGCTTCGCTGTGAAAGCGCAAATGTATCAATTGAGCATCATAGTCTTTTATACCCTCTTTCAAAACTCGGAAGCGCTTCATCAAGGCGACCTTGATGTGTAATTAAAATTATAACAATTGACGCATTAAATAACTCATTTATACAATACATAATTCTCACACACACTCACAGCACAAACTGTAACCGATCAAAATTATAATTTAAATAATATAAATATTTCTAGAAATGCAGTTCCACTTGGTACGACATGTCGTGACGCCGCTATGGGGCGACACTATCGAATTTAAAAATTTGGACTTTATTAAAGTACAAAACAAAAACAAACATAACATTTTTCTATAGTTACAATACAAATTAAAATTGTGACATATTTGTGTTATTAATTTGAGAAATAATTAGGAGCTAGTATCACTAAAACGAGGAAAGAGATTCCTTACCGTGGATTTAATTTATACCAAAGCATAAAAGCTTTGATATTTTGCTTATGGGTCGGACAAGAAGTGTCATCCGATCCATAAATCGCTTCATTTCAAGTCAGCGGTAGCAGTAGGTACACGTTGTACTTCATATCTAGCACCATCCACTTTTACTCCATCATGTCAACACAAGAATCTCGCCTGTCTGCCCTGGCTGGTTTGAAATGAAACTTACAATCGATTTCTATGAGACAATCGGACTAATTCTATTTTAAAGTTACTTAATATTAAACTTAAACATAACCCCGTACCATCACCAAAGATTGCACATAATACCCGATACTTTGATTTTTTAATTGCAGTCATGCCTAACTATAGGCCAGTGGATTATTTCACATTGACTGTTAAAAAATTAAGGTATTTTTTCAATGAAACAAAACATGGATACTGTTCCGTAGTTCAATACAAAAAAAAATCTGTATTTACTAAACACGGAATGTCTACAATAGTAGTTGGAAGACAGAATCAATTACATAACTAAGAGGAATTTCGAGTGTGCAGGCTCAAATTGAACTAACTTAAGAACTGGGCTTTTTGTAAAACATTGTAAACGTTTAAAACGGACGGAATAAATTCGTAGTGTTAAGTACATTTAATTATGCCATATTCATTTGATTTGATAGACCATGTTGTTGAAAAAATCCGATACCTTAATTGGTACCTGTTGTTTGAGACTTGTATTCATTAGAGACAAGTTGTTCTTATGTATTGGACGTAGTAGTAATAGGTATAGCATTAAATAGAGTAATGCCCATAGTTTGTCCATGTATACAGTTATCCATAGTACAAAATGTCCTTAATGATAGCAAGTACTAATTATAACAGTTATGAAATGATCATTATTAATGTGTGTCTAGTTGTGTACTGGCATTGGCAGCTGTCCTAGTAGCTGGTTCGCGAAGGTGGCGTTAGTGAACTTGAAGTGTCGTTTGTCGTAGAACTTGAGCAACGCTGGGGAATAAGGGTGCTGCTTCTTTAAATGCATGTAGTGTTCTTCTGGTTCTGATGTTGTGTGTCCACATTCTTCACAGACGTACATCTGAAATTAATAAAATAGTTCTTCGTTATCGTTAGTGACGAAATTCTGGTTCAAGGTTTTTAACTTCACAGGCAACATGTGCTATAATTTTCAAGGTAGGATAAAATAACGGCATAGAGACGTCCGAGCATTTTAATAATCTCTCATTGATTCGACAATCTTCGTGTAATGCTGATGTTAATTACACTAAACTTATGATGATATGGCAACTCGATTACTTATTGATGTAAGGAGTTTTTCAAGTAGGAAATAAAGTGACATGATAATTACCTTAGTCCTCCTTTCTTTGTAAGCGTAAGTGTGTTGAACTCCGTGTACTTTTAAGCAATGGGATTCCAGAGAGCATCTTTGGGTAAACGATTTCTCGCAGAGGTTGCATTTGTAGGGTCGGACACCGGTGTGTGTTCTCGTATGTCTTTTCAGATCGAACGTGTCGTTGAACCCTTTGCCGCAAAAGGTGCATAGATATCGCTTTACGTCTGAGTGGCATTTCATATGTCGGTTTAAAAGCCTCTGTAAACTGAAGTTCTTGGAGCAGACCCTGCAAACGAACTTCGAGGGATCGTCTTCGCTAACTAATACTTGTTTGTTCTTCTCCTCTTCTCGTTGTCTCGCGTTGGCTTCTGTTGCCAATGGATTTTTGACACCATGTCCACCATTTATGAATTCTAACGGGAGTTCGGCTGGTAGACCCAACTGTAATTAAATAAAAAAATATAAGACTTATGTTCTAATTACATAATTGTGATGATAGTGAAAATGTGCTTCGAAAAGAATATTGTGCCAAAAGAAAAGGTTGAAATTCATTATTGAATTATTAGACTTCTATTGCGACACGAATACAATTTCAAATGCAGTAAGTTAAAGCATAAGTTGATTTAGGCTCGGCGTAATAAAAATATATTTTATTACAACTTCTATGTCGTATTTATTTTTAATCGACGACACAGAAGATAGGAAATTCATTAAAGCTTCGCCTTAAAATCAAATAATGCTTACCCTTTGTTGCAAGACATGAATTTTGCCATCGGGCGCAGAGGATTTCTTGAGACTTACAGCAGCAGCAGGACTGAGGGACGCGTTCTCGATGTGACTGCTCCCGTCCAGCGAGTTGTTCCCGCCGGGCGACGGCAGCGACGTGCCGGTCGGCGAGTCCAGGTCCAGTGAAGGATGACTAGTGAAGGGGAAGCCGGGGGACAGGATTTGTTGTCTTTGTTGAAGTTGCACGTGAATTTGTAGTTGTTGCATTTGTCCTTCACCGTGTTGTAGAAGCGCTGGATTCAGTTGCATCAATAAATCTGGCCTTTCTTTAGCGAAATTGTAAGAGGAACCCTGGTTTTCTTGGCTGGCGAATGCCAAATAGTTGGCCTTTTCATAGTATTGTCTACTTAAATTAACTTGTTCTGCTAATGATTCAATATCAACTGGATTGTGTACTGAATCGGGGGTGATAGATGATGATTCTCTGATATCAGAGTCCGTTATTGATTCTACATGGTTGTTTAGTAAACTAGCGAAGTCTTCAGCTGAGTCTGAAAGGTTCCCTAAAATTCCTTCATTTGGTCCAGGGAATGTCAACGTATTGGCAAATTGATAGTTATCTATTACATCTTCACCCATATCTACTACCATTGACTCGTCGAAATTACTACCATAATTGCCAATAGCGCCTATATTTTCTAATTTGCTTTCATAATCTATCTCTTCATCTTTCAGCGCTAGTCCATAGTGAGCATTTTGCATTAATGAATATTGTTTACTTTGTTCTGGGAAGTTCGTAGCATTGTCGTTATTTTCACAGTCCATGTTGAATCCATTTATAATATTGAATTCATTAGAGAAGTTGCTATTGGCATTGAATGAGTTTTGGCCGCCTTTTGTGGATGGTCCTAAAGTTTCGTAGAAGGGAGGAAGACTGCCCGTAGGCGGGCTGTTAGGTCCGTAGTTAGATCGGCCATCACGTCCATTGCCACCACTTCCTGAACCTCCTCCAATAGCTCCACCACCACCGGATGAGGGCGCTGTGCCGCCACCGCCAGAACTAAAACTACCTGAGCCCCCACTACTTTGTGAGCTGCCACTTGAACCAGTGTTACCGGTTGATCGACCGTGACCCGCTGCAGCACTGGTGATACCAGGCAGTTTATTCGCTGGGCAATTACGAAGAACAAAAGATGGTCTAGCCAAAATTCCATTCGCGATTTTGGAACTGCTAGTTCTTCTTTGTTCCCTTATTTTCTTTTCCGTTTCTTCATCTTCTGATTCGCCACGTTTTTTCGCAATGACGTAATCAATAGGCTGATCTTGTTCTGGTTCAGGTGTGGGCAATGTTGGAGGTAAACTAACGTCGGATAATTCTTTTTTTCCATCCCGAAATTGTGACTGTGAGGGTGTTCTTTGTATAACTGATACCTTTTGACATGTAACACTGTTGTCAATGTCAGGGGAGGGAACCGATTCCGGCGATGGAGTATTTCTGGCGGGCAGCACTACTGGATCTGTACTGTCTAGAGTATCTTTTTCTTCTTTTATTAGAGGTTTGTCTTCCTTTTTCTTATCTTTTGCTAAGACAGGTAAGTATTGTTTTCGTTCTGCTTGTGTGAGAACGTGTCCTCTGTGACTGCCGTATGGGACGTCACCTCCCAGTATCGATGAAACAAATCGGGGTTCTTTTGAACGCTTGTCTCTTGTATGCTTTGCGCCATTGCTTTCGCCGAACACATCTCGTTCTGAAAAAAGAAAAAAATGAATAAAAAACGGATGAAAAGTGAACAAATATTTTGAATAATTTGTATTTAGGATAGGTTAGAAAAATGATACGAATGAAGATGACAATTTACTGAAGAAAACAAGACAAAACGAGTTTTAAAATAGTAACTATTCGTCCTCGGCTTTTTACTAACGTATTCATGTAGCGTCGGAGGCATGAGGCCTCGTTGACGTCACTGGTATGTGCCTCCATAACGGTAATACTCGCCTCCACATATACGCTCACACCGTTGTATATGTGTGTCTATATGTTTTTGTGTGTATTTGTCGCATTATTGTAATTGGCGCGCAAGCACACAGCAGTGTGACAAAATCAATCTCGACCCAAATCTGCCATCCATTGACCGCTGTCTAAATCATTTCATGTGCGCTGAATGTTTCCTGCCTGTCATTATATTTTTCTCTCAAACTACTTGGCCTAGCAGGTACTTAATATACATATAAATAAATTATATGTTTGTATCGAAAAACAATAAGCTGCTAGAAAATAAAAGATAGTAATGAATTGATACTCGAAATTATCTTTGAAACATTACTAGGCATCGAAAAAGAATTTGTTACGCGACGCTGCTAAATTAAGAATGAATTCCGAAATTAAAGAAGTCGAAATTTCTGTAGAAAAAACACTCTATTATAGCAAAATACGCGTAGGTAGTCAGTGAAAGTCCCAAGGTTGGGCCAAACGAGTTTCTTTGCCCTTTCTCAGCTTTTGTTAGGGACCCAAGGACGATGCCTGTGCATTGTTGGGGCTCTTTTTTGTATGAGCTTGTAATTGTATGCGTCTGCGCGGCCGGGCGTGAAACGCGGACTCTCATTTTAAATCTCATCGTCCATAGGCCATAATTATGTATTGCTTTCAGTTTGAAAAAGGATATTTTGTATGGCGTGCGTTGACAATTTTTATAGCGGCACTTAAACCTCGTAAATATTTTATGTTTGTTTTTTGTACGCTACGCTCATTCGTTCGTCGGTTTCTTAGAACTGTCCATAAGCCGTCTCTCGCTATTGGGCAAGCTTTTGACCTACAAGGAACATTGAATAATTTATTATAATGCAGTTCTTATATCAATTACTGCATGTGTATGCGTTTCGCGTATGCAACAAAATGGGACAGATGATGGATTATTTTATTTCTGAAGTGCCCATTTAGTAACAAAATGGTCATTTAAATAGTGATTTAATAAAAAAGCAAAAGTTTATTTAAAAGATAAGCCGGTTAAAAGGTTTCGTCGATTGTGAAAGGAACGATAAAGGAATTATATTTATGAAGTCATATTTTAAAAACTGCTAGGTCTGTCCATCTGTGATGGCTATGTGATGTAAATATTGATGAATGCGACCAAACCTAACATTATCGTACATAAAAGGTAAAGTTTCTCGACAGCATATACCGACCAAGTTTAATATAATTCTCCATGAATGTAAATACACATCAAAGATATTGTACTGTAAAAAAATAACGTCGCGACTTTGAAATAGCTCACGAATTTGGAATAAAATTCGCTGCAGATGGAGTGGAATGCCGAAGCCGGCACACTTTATATGGTGAAGATGGAAATGATAACGTTTTAAATGTGTGACAGAGATATATTATAGCGGTTTGAGGTATATCTCAATGTAAATAAGCATCTTTACGTCAGTAAAAATAGTAAAAAAAGATTAATTATTTGTAATTTTTCCAGAACGTTTGCTCCCATTGCACAGTAAATCCAACAGAAGAAAATATTTTTCTGAAAAAAAAAAAAAACCATGCCTACTTCCTTGTGAGCTCAAAATACCAAATTTCGTGTTATAAAAAGGCTGGTTTTATATTTAAAAAAAAATAAGAAACAAGAGTCATGACTGCTGCGATTCACTTATATTTTGTGGTTTTACTAACAGCAAAGTTATTTATACAATTAACTAAACCTAAACGAATTAAACAAAAAGGAATAATGTTAAGTTAAAACAGTACATGCCCTCTAGACAAGGTTGTGTTACAGTTTCAATTAGTACGAAATATCAGTATCGTATCATAGGACCATGTTAATAGGAGATAAGTGTCTTTAAAGTTTATGAAGTAGTATAACCAAAATCATTGAAGTATGTCGCATGACATGCTTGTTCTTTATTCATACATATTATATTTTTGACGAAATCATTCAAACGAAGCCTCGTGTGTTTTTACATAGATTTTACTTTTAATTGAGTATTTTGAGTTCCTAAATTCCCCAGGACCCTGATTTGAAGAAAGTAAATAAACCTAATTTGTTTAAACTAAACTGTTTGTTCATTGCATATTCATTAAAAGGCAATCTATTGAACTTTAAAATTTGAATAGAATTTAGTTCGCGTTCCTAATTAGTTTGACTTTATAAGGTACCAAAAATGCAATAGGTAATCACATTTTCGCGCTATGCATTTGGCATTTCGAAACCAGACTAACTCCGTGATTAATATTCCAAGTGTTCCTACGACCTGATATTAGCACGTAAGAATATAATGAGAAATGGCTTTAAGCATTATTAATAATGAAATAATAATGGACGTGTTTTGGGCGCATTCCGAGCAGAATTACGGCGGTTTTGAATTAAATTATTATTAATTTCGGACTATTTTCACATTAACTCAGAGATTGAAAGGAACAAACAATCTATAGAGCTGGAAATTGTTAAATAATGATGCTCTATGGTTAATGCTCTTATTATTATTGATCTACCTACTCATTGAGCAGTAATCTAAGCACCGATTTTTTCAATTTTATTTCGTTAGGTCAAAGTTTGTAAATGTGTATTAAATGGCTGAATAAGTTGCAAATGAATTCAATGTTTTTCGCGTTAATATGAGATTTCCATCAGAACATGTTACTGCCGTGTTTGTCCGTGTTACCGTACATCGCTTCCACTCACGGTCACGGTTATATCAGCACTTATATGATCACCGTTAGCGTTTATGCTGACGTCATATTCACTGATTGAAATATTATGTTCTCAGTTATTAACTTAATGCGTCATGCGCAATTTTTTTGTCAGTCATTTAAGCTATGAAAACTTGTATTGAGTTGCGCAAAAACATGTTATTTTTATAGAGTTTCAACACTATGATGAAATAATATCCACCATCAGTTCAAGTGTTCCATTATGCCGTTTGACAGGTATTATAAACAAAACCCTTGTTCTCGCAGCGATTAAAACAAACAAAGTCACATGAATCACAATATATGAGTTACACATTTAAATAGCGCGGTTTTTATTCTAAAACGGTAAGTCAAGGCCCCGTAATTACCGCGTCCATATCTATTCAGTTACTCGGTGTTTCCTGTCGAGGAGCACTGTGCTTCAACCTTGAATGCGAACACTCATTATTTGGCCATTAACGGCAGCCTTCTCCGCATCACATTTTGGCAATAATTAGCGATTCTCGAGCGGCCGACTTGTTCTAAGACAATTTGGAGCTAAATACGCGTGAGGCGTTTGCGCTTACCTACAACATAACATCAAGTTCTTTTCCTTGTATATCAGCAGAATTCTAATGCAATAACGTGATCATCATGATGAAGTATGAAACCTTATTCGTTTAACTGTTTCCTGTTGGTTTTCCTGCACACGTTACTTTTTATTTTTGTTATAAAACCAGTACGATTCCTATCGCTTCCATTACTAAGTTATGAAGTCGGAATGAAAGAAATTATTTAACATAATGAGTGCCTTATTGCGATTTCACGGTCGTTTATAAGTATTTGGACACAATTATTGAAGCATGTTTTGGGTAACGCATACCTGCTTATTAAATTACAATTGTAATAATATCAAGCAATCACGGCGTAACTATGTAAAGCATTAATAACCTTCACACATTTTGCGGCTTGCACCATTACGACTAGTGTTCCTAGTAATTATCGACACATTAATCATCGACAAAATATTATTCTAAAATGATTAATTATGGGTTGTTCCACTGTTACGTTACACTGTTACAATTACAATAAACGTGCGTAACAATAACTAAACCTTCGCTGGTACCCATAAGCTTCTATTTTTGATTAATTTGATACAATTGTTTAATCTGACAGCTTTTACACGTTTTTCAGAGGTACCTTTCGCTCCTTAATTACAATCTTTCATGAACACAGATACCATAAACTTGCAGAAACGAGCAAATTGACTTTTTACTTCCATGATTTCGCAATGCATTATGATTATGACATTTATGACTTTGAGTACCCAAAATAACTTGAGTTGAAAAATTACATTTAAATAATGATTTATAACTTGCAGATGATTTTCACATGATCATGGCCTTTGTGCCGTACACGTTATGCTTAAAATATTACATGATAAATTATTAGTAGGCACACGGGCACGAATACACAAAGGCACACATGTAGAGGCGGCAGTAAAACTTGCCTGAGGCATTAATAAAAACTAGCGAGGCAGCGGGGCGGACTAGTATGACCTTGCGGCCGGGGTTATCGGACGCTGTTAGCATTTAACGCATTATAAAACGTAAGACAGCTATGAAGAACCGCTCCGGACGGAGAGCACATAAAATTCCGTTGAAGCCTTTTTTTCCATAAGCTTAAGTACCGATAGCACACGGTACATAGCAGTGATCGCGCCTGCTGCGGTAAAGAATCGGTTAAAAGGTCGGGCCGAAGGACATTTTTTTGTTTTGAATTATTGATCGTGGGCGCGACCGCATGTGGACCGTTCGGAGCATATGTAACACACTCACAAATCTGCAAATACTCCGGCGCGACTTCTCTTACGCTCGTAGCGTTGATGATTTAGCCACGGTAATTTAGGAGCCTTTAAAGCTGCTACTAAACTTAATGGTCGTCTGTCTTAAAAATAGTTTCGCATAAACTTCACGTGTTATGTCTGACATTGAAGAGAGGAAGAAAAGGCTGTTAAAGTAACGCGATTGTTTTCCAGTACAGCCTTTGTTCCGTTCGCACATGCGTTATCTAGCCATGAATTGGTACAGTCTAATACGAATACCTACCTACCCACGCCTGGTACGCCTACTAAATGTAATTATTTAACCTTCCGTATTTTCAATACCACTTTTGATACACAAAAAACCGATTCTAATACGTCTCTCGGACCAAACGGTCGCAAAAACTGTTCAACACTTTATTATTATTTTGATCACGGCGTGAATCACAACCAGATTTG
Source organism: Eugnorisma glareosa (assembly GCA_947578425.1). NCBI lineage: Eukaryota > Metazoa > Arthropoda > Insecta > Lepidoptera > Noctuidae > Eugnorisma > Eugnorisma glareosa. The sequence goes on along the minus strand of OX387970.1, from coordinate 13,413,032 downwards.
GCGAGGGTTAATGACCCAAATATGTTTAGCGAAGTGTTCAAGGCTAGAGTCAACTAATTCGACTAGCTAATAGAAAAAATCCGGTATCTTAGAAGGCGATCGGTTAGCTTGTTTCCGTGTATCCTCTGTATGAGAGGCAACTTCGACTTTATTACTGGTTTATCCGTTAAAACAATTACCGTTATTCAAATTTTGAAAGGGAGAAGTTGAAAGTCTTGAAGTTATTCAGTCGGTCCAATAGATACATTTCGCCAGTTGGTTGAAAATGGCGATATTTCAGACGGAGTGTTAACTTTGGGAAAATCAAATAGGTCAAGTGATCCTTGAATTAAAATGTTTGGCATCATGCAGACACATAATAAGCCAATAAGAATTTTGAAGGCGTGTGTTTTGGATGGCCAATCGTACTGTGAGTCTCAGCTAAGTGTCCTCTAATGTTTATTTAGTCTTGGAACAAGTTTAAATGTCACTTTGGCTTTGGTACATATTACGTACCTACTCGTGAGTATGTGTTGTGTAGTGGGTACTAGATCGTGGGCGGTCCGCAGCAAATTGCTCCAAAACACACGAAATGATTATCTTTTATTGCGCATGACACAACAATGGAGGAGATGACCTTACGATCGAGATTTAAGCAGCGGTTAACCGCCCGCTATTTATTATACTTATATTTTTAACGACATATTTTTCCTGCGTCCCATTTACATACAAAAAATAATGTTCTGTTACTCTGAAGAATCTGAGTGACGTTTCAAAAGATTGTTTAAAGTAACACGATATTTTAAAGTTGTGATACAGTTGACAGTTTTCTAGGTGGTCGTAAATGTTTGAGATAAATGGACGGTGGCTTCGATGACGAATATAGTTTTATCGAAAATACCTTATAGGCTCTTCGTATCTACCATAAACTTAACGCTACATCCATTACGCATATCGTATATCTTTTGACAGGCATAGATTTTATGTTATGTACCTAGTCTGTTCAGCGTTTAAACGCAAATGGAAAAAAGTGATCGTGTCGTGGCGCTGCAGACCAAGATATTCAGTGCAGAAATCAATAGATAAATATATATCTATAATCAATAGATGAATAGATTCAATTAAACAAAACAAGTCTCCAAAACGGCAGATAAAGTACAAAAAGGCTGTTCTAAATTCAGACAAAGGTGAACTTGAGCCACCGATACATATAAATAACACGTTTGATTGAAACAGAGCACACTTTAAGAAATGGATGAGACCTAAACAGGGCGACCGTTGTTAGGGATCGTCGATCGTTGCAACCAAGATTTATTTTCCACGTGCTCTAAGTTTACCCAAGCTGAGCAACACTGCAAGTGGTTGAGAACACATTCGCACGGTGTTTGCGCGTGCGCAGACTCGCGGACGATACGGACGTGGCTACGTCACTCGTCTGTATTTGTTGAAATTACCGTTTAACATACCAATTGTTTATTAATATTAGGATGAATTTTTGCAATGTTAATGTAAATAAGGCAGTTTTGCTTAATTCTTGGTTTACTTATTCTTCAAGAAAAGTAAATGCCTCTAGATGGTGCGATTCTGTTTAAATCGATCCATTGTTAACTTGAATGATCAACTGATCAACTATGTGTGTCATTTTGGCTAGTTAAATAATATTTGAGAAAACATTAATTCATCAATACTTGCTTAGGCTTTAAGATAGATCGTGGCGTTCTTATAAGTTTTAGTCTAGTCGATTAGTGCAGCGACTGTAATTTTAAAAACGACGGTACAAGTTAACTCATCAGAGTACTGTTAAAAGACAAATGGTTTAAAAATAATAGTAAGTAATTGCAATTTTTCTGAGTGTTGCTCAATCATAATTAGATTCCCGTTATCGTCTATAGAGCGCATATAATCGTAGAACTCCTTTGCGGTTTAGCTTTGACGGCGTTCGTGTAGAATTTTATAATATCAATCACGCGAGCATCGACGCCGAGTTTTATTGTTTCCGTAATATAGGCGATTGGATACAGACTGTGGTTACCCGCACCCCGCCACCCGCTACCCCGCACAAGCTAATGACAGATGCATTTGAAAAATGGTTTTGTGGTCAGACTGTACCAGCAATTTCTCATAAGTATTTCTGCATTTGCCAAATTTTTGCAAAATATTTGCAAATTCTTGCGAAATTTTGGTGGACATCGGTGAGAAAAGACGCGAATTGACTTGATATCGATTAATAGTATTCTATTAGTACTCCTTAAATGACTAATGCACTACAACCCACTATTTCTAAGATCCATCCATGATTCATTCTTCAATTACTCAAGAAAAGCGGTGACTTGCTCGTGGCGACCTTTTTATAAAAATTACAAACAAAGTTTGGCAAACTTTGGCTCCCTGTGTTTTCATATAAATATTGATTCGAAGTGTATACCTATTTAATTTTAATTATTATTTCCTTCAAGCTGCATGTTTTTCATGAACTACTATGAAAAACTTGATGTTTGACAACTAAGTACATAAGAAAAGCAGATGTAGCAATAAGAAACAGGTTAGTTGGCAATTAAAATCGCCCGTATCCATCACGCATTACCATGGAGTATTTGTGAGGACATGTGTGGGACCATTCCTAGAACTAGCTACTCACGTGCACATCTTTGGTGAAAAAAAGAAGAAAAAAATATGGCGAGCCCTTGAGTAACCGTCACTTAAGTGTCCCGTCGGATGTTGACTCTTTAAGTCAATTTCCTTGTAGTATGTACTCGGCAGTTCTCGTGGTTTATGTTTCGAAATAAGAAATGCGTTGGAGTATATTTTAAAGGAGGCTTAAGCTTTAAGGATGCCTTATATGGCTCTGCCTTGACCGACTAACTGATGAGGTCTAGGTTATAATGTTAGTCTGGGTTATGGGCTTGAGTTCTCATTTATTGTAGTTTAAGTTCAAACCGATTCATAGAATAACCTCATGGAAGCTTGTTGAGGTACAAATATGCACTGGCTGTGAGGAATACGGAGTCTTTACTACGTTTTGACATGACCATTGAGTGCGTTATGCAATGTTAACAGATTCTCAGAATACATTTTACATTAACCGAATTTCCACTACAACTGCTGACCCACAGCTACCCAGGAGGGCGCCGCGCGCAATTTGGCAAAAACCAATCGAGTTGTCACAAAAACTTAAGTTAAATATAAATGTTTACAAGTAAACGGCATTACAAGCGATTGAAACACCATTAATAACAATTATACGAACCAAAGTCGTTCCGAGAACAGATTTTGTGCGCCTATTCTGAATGTAATCGCTTTTTTTTTATGATCGCCAATCTTTAAAAAGGCAAAACCTTAAAAAGGTAGCTGGTGTACAATGGGTAAGGATACAATAGCCACGGCCACATGGCGAAATACGTTTCTTCTTTTTTGGTAACTCGTAAAGATGCAGATATACTGTTCACATATATTATGGCAACACGCGATAACGCATGCGCTTTTGTTTTGTTATCACAGTCGCGTTTGCGCGTATGTTTTGGCCGTGGTGTGACTTTTACTATTCTTGTAACTGTTAATTGTGATTTTGATTCTAATTAGAATAGATGCCTTTTGTTGAAGCTCCAGAACAGAGTTAACGGGTGCAAAGGTGCACTAAAATGTTATATCTAAGCTACGACCTAGAAGCGGGGTTTGAAGTTTGTTCCGAGTAACTGATACTTCTCTACAAACAAACGCAAGCGCGGCTTTCAATGAAGGCTCAATCAATTCAAATTGGCATTCATCCAAATACGATTCGTGATCTCCGCCACAATAGTTTTATTAAGAAGAATATATTTAAACGAGTACAGTTGGGTGCATCTCAACGCGAACCCTTGGCCTTAATGCGAACGTCAACAGCATATGTTAATTGATGCGCACGATTCTGAAGTTGTTTAATTAAACGTATTATGTTCTTTGTATTTGGTTATTATATCTGCATTATTTACAGTAGTATTTCGTTACAGTAACCTTTGAATATGGTGGAGTTACTATTGATTAGATTACTGCATAAATGATTTTTTGTACAGATTATATTGGCAGGTTTTTTTGGTTCTTTCATTACGATTATTTATTTAGATTTTTTGTGTTAATTTTAAGAATAGTCATTATTGAGGTAGGTAAATTGATTTTTGTGTTTATTTAGCTCCTAATTCTGTGTTCCTAATCAGTTTGCCAGTTTATTAATTGTATGATTTCTCGAGAGTTAGTATAGGTAAAGTTATTGTATAGATAGTATTTCTACAACTCTCTGTAGCCTCCGTAGTGGTATACTTGTACTGTGGCTTTTGACGGCACGGTTGGCGCAGTGACTAAGCGATTGGTTGCTGCGCTGCTGTCGCGGGTTCGATCCCCGCACGGAATAAACATTTGTATGATTTACTGGTAGTTATTCCGGGTCTGGCTGTTTGTGTAAGTGAGTTTATATGTTTGTAAACGCACCCACGATACAGGAGAAATTCCAAGTGTGGGCCAAAGTTTAAAAAAAAAGCTAAGTACATAATCGTTTGATTATTTCTTATAATTGAGTTTACAGTACGCGTAAGTAGTATGTGTAGGCGCGCAGTGCATTGACGTCTTTCTACTCCGAGATTGGCACACGATCGTACGGCGGCAAACCGCAGGGTCGTTCCTAATTATTCACGTGACTGCCGTATGTAACGTCACACCTCATTATCGTCTAACATCGATAAATATTACTTACTTAATAAAAATTACAATTGCGTAAAAATTGCAATGAAATTTCAACATCGCTGGAACAAATTGCTAATATCACGATAATTAAATACTTCTGTTGTTCTATAATGTCTTAAGAATGTGGGAATTGCATAATTCATTAAGTTTTTGGTAACGGGTATTGTTAATGACCGCGGAAGGTCAGCAAGTTAACCGTACGGTTTTCACGGAAAGCGCGGGGGAGCGCGGGGGGGTGCAGGTCACTACCTGCCTGGGGTTATTAACTATTAATATCAACAAAAGAAACTAATAAATGTATAGAACCCCTCTTGTTATTGACTCCAATATAATAATAATAGTAGATTCGGGATGGCAGGCGGACAACTCGTTGAAGTCTTTTGTACTGAATGGCCGCAGTGCTACGAAGTCATCATGACTTAAAATTTTCTTGTTATGAAACGTTAAGTAATCATTTAATTGATTATGGCGAAATATAATTGCATAATACATTGTATGTAGGTATTGTTGATTCATATTAATTTCTCCTATTCAGTTTATGCCTTTTTTTTCAAGAAAAACATTTTTGATGTCTACATTAATATGTACCACAATTTTATGCGTACTACTGCAAAATGCCAACCATTTAAAAAAGGAATGCTGTATTAAAAGTATTTAAATGAAGCAATAATTCCCTATCCACTTAGTCAATTGCCAACGTAAAAGCGGCAATGAATAAATGTCAATAGTTATCGCTACCGGCCCTCTTTGCTCCCCATCTTATTTATAGTGCACATTGCTGCAGGTTGGGGTCGCGCGACCTTCGGACCGACTCATCCGTGCCCTTTTACCCACAGCCCACAGGTGCGAACACACCTGTAATTACTTTATTCGTACTCGCTCTATTTTAAAAGTTAAAACTACAAATTTCGCAGTAAATCTACCACATGCGGGCTTAACGGTAAACGTTGACTCACTGTTTTGTATTTAGATAGTAAAATTGTTTATATGCCTAACATGTTCCTTAAGCTGTGATGCTAAACATCAGGCGACTTACACCATTTGATGAAACATCACAGTTGTATAGAAAACAATACAAGTAAAAGTTACAAGGGAAATTAAATGTCCATAACTGGATATTCTGTAAATGATAATGCAAACGAAATTGAATCAGGAAGAGAAGAAAACAATTGTAATCGTTTGGTATAATTGAACTCAGAAGCGAAATTAATGCAAATACGGGACACATACGTCACATAAGTTAATTATATTGAAATGACAGTCGAGATTGCGGTGACTAACCTAAATACAAAGCGAGCGGCGATGGCTGGCGGCCGGAAGTCGCGCCATTGTCCCGCAACCATTGACACCTCGGTACCTATCATCCGGTCAATTCCCGTAGCGTGTGGAGCTCTCCAGTAGATACAAAAAGTTAACATTTGTGTTAAAATTTTTAAGTGCTCCTCTCAAAATTAGGATTGACCCTCGACTCTTAATGCTCAAGGTCTCTAACATGAAGCTCACGGTCATTTTCGTGATATAACACTGCATTTCTACTTAATCTTTGGCTAAATAACGTAAATTAATAAGTGGCCGACGATGAAAAAACGATGAGAATAAAGTTGTCCGCAATGTCATTAATGGCTTTTGAAAAAGCTGTGTCATAAATTAAGTCTACAAGCATAATAAAGAACAAAAAGGAGTACCAAGTTCTGTCTTGCTTGCTTGACATCTCACTTCATTGGAACTATTCCAAACAGTACTGTAATTTGAATAACCTATTCAAGTAGCTTGTGGTGAACATTCGAATTCAAGTCATAGCCAAGACGATAAGATCGGTTGTAGGCAAAAGGATTTATCAAGTATCGTCATAAATTCATTCAGGATACAATTGATAGACAAGATACAATTTTGAGAGGAAAACGTCAAGTCACACTTTTAGCACATGTATGAGAGTAAACAATTCTTGGAAAAACGCAAAAACACGACAGTTATATCAGTGATTCACGCTTGGTAACTACCTGAGACCGTTAAAATGTGCAATGACGATGGCGGACTGTCGATTACGTACTTGTTTATCTTAGTATGCTTAAATGCTAAATAACGATAATGCGATTTAGAAAAAGAAACAAAGTCTAAGATTACGTAAAAAATAACTGACATAGAAAAATTGGTCATAAAAAAAAACAACCTATTAAACCCTAAACGAATTCTGGGGAAAAACTTTCAACAGAGTTATTCCCAGAACAACATTAAGCAGAAGAAAAGTATGTCTCTGAATTTGACAAAACCAACGATAGATTAGGATCACGCTAGCAAGACACACAAATGATCGCAGGTAGACATTTGTTGGCGAAGCGGAGCCGAGAACTGGATTCTGTTCAAGTGTGAGTATCTTTTTTTTTGGGCGAGCAAGTGGCCGTTAAGAAGGAAATGAAAAATAAAAATAAAAGCTATGATCAGAGCAACAACGGTGACTTCTTGGATAAAAATGAGAGGAATGAAAATAATGTCCGAGATGCATTGGAAGAAATTATACTACTAGGCGAAGCAACATGAGAAAAATTCAAGGTTGGAGCCGTGAAAGACTTGATATAATTACATAAATTAGTATGAGATTACTTTATTTAGACTTTCTGTTATCATATGAGATTGAAGCAGAAAAGATGTGGAAAGAAGAAACAAAAATAACTAGTTTTAAATCCTGGAGACTTACCGATACAATCCTTATCCTTCTTGGAGAGGAGTGCAATGGGGCCATCATCAAGCGGAGAACCAGGGCACAGCGGGTCGGTCTTGCTTGCGAGCAATTCCAGCCCTTCCTGCAACCCCAGTTGCTGCTCATGCAGCCGCTTCTTGATCAGGAAGATTTTCGGCATCTTCGGGCGCTAATTGTCACTACATACACTCTATCCTTATGTTCGTCTATGTCACTTGGTCTTTCAGAATTCACAAATCAGCATCGTATCACACTGCACGTTAAGTTTCCTCGCGTTGTTGATGTTTATTTTGTTGTGCGTACAAGTTAGCGGCACATGTGGTACCGTTGGCCGCTGCGAAAGGACTGAGAGCTAGTGTGCGGTGCCCGCGACACCGTTGCCCGAACAGGTCCGCCCCCGCCCGCGCCGGCGCCGCCCGCCTGGCCCCATGCGTCCGCGCACCGAACCACACCGGCACCTCCGCACAACCACCGCTCTTGCACACAGCCACACGCACCAGTAAAAGTGCTATTCTGTGTATGCCAGTTGTTGCTTGTTCTATCTCACTTTGTTCTAGCATTGTGGTATTTTTTTCTTTTAGCTGTATGTATTTGTGTATAGCCACCCATCTGCATGAGAGGAAAGCCATTTGCGCCATTTTCTTCGTTTTCTTAAACCCCAAAAATGCTGGTAAACAGTATGTAATACATTTTATAGGCTGCAAACACATTCATAACTCATTCTTTGGCACTTTTGAGAATTCAGATATTTGCATTAAAATTTGTGTCAGTTGAATCACCAAATGAAACCTTCTTCCAATACGGGATCATTCGCATTTTCAACTTATTTTTACTTTTGTTATATTACTAATGCACATTTAACTGACTTATATTTGAACATAAATATTATTTCTATGAATTAAGCTTTAAATGTTTAGTAAAAATAAAGTAATAACGTTATATTTCAGGAAGGACCTCACAGCGTTTGCTGTCGGCAGCCATTCAATTAACGGACAGATTTGCAAAACAATAGAACCCGAGCAGTCAGACAGCACTCAATATAAAGGAACGGGGATTTACTAAATAGCTATGAAACAACGTCAATAAACTTTACAGCTTCAGTCGTTTAAACGGTCTTTGGGAAAAATTGTATTGTTACGCTCATCGTAGTGGAAGTGTCGGCGCCTTTGGGATTCATATCACATGTTCATGACGCCATCCGGATATTTTATTACATCGCCTTTAACAGTTATGGATGTACACAATATTCTAGTTTGACGGATGCCGCTTCCAGATTACTCATGCATGCCGCTTTTATTTTTCTGAACACCTCAGTACAATTCATGTACTTCCTTCTTTTTCATTTATATTTCCGGCACTTTCGATATAGCGGATATACTGCTTATTCAGCTAGTGTGCATTTAACGCGTTTTGCCAATAATGAAGATGTTTGCAACAAATAAATCTTAACAAATAGTTTCATAGAAGAACCCAAATTCTAAGATTAGAATCTAGAGGTTTATCGGTGCCGAAGAGATTAAGTTCGCCGATATCCTTATAGTAATCCCGAGAAAACGGGTTCTAGTGTTTTTTGTTTAACCAAATTTTAAGCAGGGTACAAAGAAAGTGATTATTCATCAAAGACTTTAGAAGAATAGTAAGATTTCACGGCTTGATGAATTTACTCTAATGCTGAGACAGGTAAAATTCTTCTTTCAAAGTAATGTTAAGCTTTTATCTTTAATTTTATGTCAATAACGGCTTATCAAATGTTTCATTTCAACAAGTACTCAAGTATTTTTTTAAGTATTCCGGATTAAATTCTGACCCATTTCAGAGTAAAAATGTTAACAATTATCTTGCAGCCAAGAAAAAAATTCAAATGTAAAAAGTATATGTCCAGTGTGTGTTGGAAGGGACGAATTGGTAAGGCTAAACAGAAAAAGCTGTACTGAGCTTTGATATCCTCATTAATCCTGACACCAAGGTATTTGTCAGAAGGTAAATATAATTTTTGTATGGTCTAATACATATTGAAGCTTTTTCATAAAAGACAAGGCCAAGGCAAACTGCATTATAATTGATGGTAAATTGTAAAACTTATCGAGTTATAGTTTTCAGTAAGTTACTAACACTATGGTATTATTGACCGAAATAAACAGTTAATAATAGTAGCTCATATAAGTGTATAAAGGGTGTAACAAGACTCTTAACGAAGCCGAAAGGCCGTGTTCTCCCCGTCATTGCGATATTTTTTTTGTTCTAGACCATACCTATACCTGGGAATCTTCTAATTACGGTGATATTGGGGTCAAAGTTCCAACGTTTTTTTTAATACATGTTTTTAATGTAAATTAATTTTTACCTTAAACATCTCCACAACCCCCGTACTATTCAATACATCCATCCAATTTTATATATTTTTTTAGATTTAATAAGGCCCCGCGCAGACGAATTACCCTTTGTACGCACGTCAAACGAGTTTCGAACGCGCTTCAATACGCCGTGGGCTAGAGGCCTTATTAAATCAATTATAGACCATTCTGACACTATTGCAATAGCAGACTAAGGCCCCAGCACAATGTTTTGAGTCCGTTACATTGAGTCCTACCGTAAAACGTGATTTTTCACCCCAAAAATAGAAGTCGTTTCCCAGCAATAATTTTTGCGTAAAGTTGGGTACTTAGTTTGATGTACATAATGCTAGGTTTCGTTAAGGGTCTTGGTCTGTATATTATAAAGATCATTAGTAAACCAATCAATGCTATTTTCATGGTTAAAAAGGCTTCAGTTTACAGACCATAAATCATTTTTTATAAAAATAAGGACCTAACGACTCCATAAAGTGGCAAGGCGTTGTTTACACAAATAAAATAAAACTGTAATAAGCTACCGAATTGGTCCCGTCGAGTTTTTTAGTAAAAAATGGTAGCGATTTTGCGTTTGCGTCGACTGCGTGAGTTTTTTGTAGGTCCTTGTAACGATTGATCTTTAAGTTGCTGAATGTATTATTATAGGTTAGAAGAGTTAGTAGTTAGTAGTGACCATATTCAAATTGTTCGAATATATTCGCCCAATGCGTAGGCTCCCTGCTCCTTCTGAAGTCAGTTTAAAGCAATTTAAACACTAAATAATAAGTTAAGTTCGCCGAAAAGCGAACATAAAAAAAATATTTTGTTGTGATTGGAACTTATTTTTAAGCCTACATTAACAACATCTCAACTTCTCAAGATCGACTGTTAAGTGGTTACTGGTTAGTATTGCTATAATGTAGGGCAGCGCGGGTTGTTCAATAATCGTGTTGGGCTCAACAACCATTGCACGTGTTTGGGAGTCGTGCGCCCGCGCAGCTTCGTCGTGCGAGTTCTCTACCATCGCCGAGATCACGCCAAAGACGTACTAACTAAATTATCTTAATATGGATGTGATAATTTATAAGTATACAAAAACGCATTCGGTTAAAAATTCAGTCGAGTTGGTTTAGATTTAAAAGTTTTTTTATATGTCGCTTTTGGTCCCTTCGGACCGGTCATGACAGTTTTTGAGTATGGATGAGTAGGGGTAAATGAAGAAACGAGGAGGATTAGCAAACAAATTGGGATGAAGTCAGTAGTACCATGTTGATTGTTTGATTGGTCAAAGGCCTTTTCATACAGAGAAGGCACGAGCATTGATCACCACGCTTGTTCAAGATGGGTAGGCGATTTCAGACATATTATACAACTCCAGGTTTCCCCACGATGTTTTCCTTCACCGATCTCTGTGATATCCAAGACAAAATTTCCTTTCATTTACCTTCGAAATATAAATAAATAAATCGTTTCCGTCATATAATATTTCTCTTCATAGATCGCGGCACATCTGAGCGACGGCCGCCCGGACGGTGCGTGTGCGTCGATTGCGCAACGATTGGTTGCACGGCGCGCGCGCCCGGTTCCACGCCGGTAACCCTCCTCAAGTTCTCGGCAACGATAACCTCTTTCATGACCAAAGTGGTAGCCAGTACTGGCGTCATTTTTTTAGAATATACCATACCATCCATATTTGCTTCAAATCATTCACAAGCTTCAATGTAACAAAAACAACTTTTTAAATAAGTTTCTTTTTAACTACGCACTTTTGTTTCTGGGTATTAAGAAAAACCTATGGGTAATGGGTGAAAAACCCGACTGTTAGTAAGTCGGGTTTGAAACTAAATAATTTAAAACTTAAATCTAGATGAGTTTGCGGACTATCATATGTGCGATATTTGCCAAAAAGTCTTAAGAAATTGGAGAGCTTTATAATATGAATTGTTTATGACATCATGCGGAATTCTTAAAGTTTTCGGAATTAATGAATCTTGTGCTTTTATCGCTTTTCAAACAATAATAACGGTTGAAATTTAAACCCGTTATTCTAAATAATATATTAATTTAATATATATCTTTTTTTAAACACATTAAATATTTAGGCACTTTTGGCACTCAACGTGTCGAAGGTCGAAGCCGTTAAGTAGAATTCGGATTTAAATGATGATGACGATGGTGATGATGTAGATCACGCAAAAACACTTGAGTTTTTTCATTCGTCTTTATTGAGAAAAGCGTTAAGTACATTCCGCAAGATTCACCTATCAGCTTTGAAACGAACTCGATGTTCAATCATATCAGATAGAACGTCGGTTTGACTTCATTCCACTGCGATCACAATGATATTCTTCGACGTATCTCGACGGAAACTCTTTTTGCACTTGACAGGCGCTCACGCATAGCCACTGAAGGCGAACTTGATCTTCAACGTCCGATTTAGAAAACAATGAACATGGTTTATTAATTTGTTATCAGCTACAAGTATGACTGGTTGACTGTATGTAGGTATAATCGAAGCTGTAGTTGTACAAGTGTTTCAAAATCTTCTGTCGCTTTTCATGCAGTTGCGTCGTACTTGTGTTTTTAACTGAGACTGATGATTGACTGACTGACTGATTGGTGATCTGATTTAACATGTACGCTAAAATTACAAGGTTACAAAGTTTTAAGCTCTGACACGAAAAGTGTCACGTCCAGCAGATTCCTTGTCAAACACTTATGGGCGGTGGGTTTTTCAGTCAAAACTGGCGCTACGCTAGCAAAAGGTCCAAAAAAAGTTGCGACAGACATTGCGCAAAACGTTGGCACAAGTTAAGGACTAGAGAATAGTCTAGCTACCTTTTTAGAACAGTAAGCACCTGCAGCTAGTTTCTAGGCTTCCTGCCAACACCGCTATATTCCAAACCAGACGATAGCAAGTACATAACATCCCGTAGAGCAAAGCTTCGTCTTCCATCAAGTGTGCCGTGTAAATAGATCGCGGTACAACGGTACCACACCATGTATTCTCGATGATTGCCCTGAAGCACGCGCGTGGCATCACAGGGGAATAAATTGCAATAGTATTAATGTTTTGAACCGGTCCACTGATTACAACTCAAGTGAACACTCGTATTATTCAATTGGTCGCACGAGCCTGCCATTTTGTTATGAAGCGTCGCGTTCGTTTATGTATGACTTATATGAGTTATGTTTTTTAAACTTTTTTTTAAATGAAATAGCCTCCTAGCGCTATTGAGCAAGTGGCGTTTATGTTTCCAATGTTTAAATATAAATTCAGATTTATCAGCATTTATATAATATCGAAGTCGATTGCGGTGTGATAGACCGAGTGGTGTGAAATTTAAGTTTAATAACTTCTTCAAAAGCCTTTCGACAATTCAAAAAAATAAGAAAAGTAAATTTCGTCTACATCAGTAGTGGTAGTACAAAAACAGACTTACCATATGCCAAAATTTTCATTCTAATTTTTAAAAAAACACCAAAGCTTCGTGTTTTTTTTTTAAATACAATATCTTTTTTAGTATACAATATCTCTTCACAAGGGTTCACATAGTTATAATAATTAACACTGTTAGAATAACGTTTTAACAAAATGCATAATATATGTTCCATACTAGGATACCCTTTGTGACGGATGCCCAGGCTCTCACCTCGAATTAAATGTAGTCTATACATATACAATAATTTAAATCTTTATTCGTTTATCTTTATAAAAGTGCTAATGACAGAAACCGATGCGCTAAAGAAATTTAAAAATAAAGTCATTATTATTCTCTTTATTGTCGCACATGTAATATAATTAAATATTCAGTTAGCTATGTAGTATTAACTTTAGGTGATAAAATTGTAAGATATTTATTTAAACAGCTGTGTGTGTGTTACTTGCTTCTTATGTAAAATGGGAAATGGAAGCTACCATTCATATAAAAAGATAGATGTTAATTTACAAATACAAATTTTTCAAGGCGATTTTTTCATTTATTTTACAGCAGGTTTCAGACATACTATTAATAGTTTTTAAAATTAATAACAACTGTTAAAACAATATTGTTTGATTATCGTTTCAGATAGCCTGAAGATTAATTTTAATTGTAATACAATTCAAGTAAAATACGAAAACTTACCAAAGGAATCGAGCCGTCGGGTTATTATTTTCACCATCAAGAGCATTTATCATTACACCGCATTCTTTCTGCAAGCTTCCATTTTATATCATTCTTTCCTGGTTTAGGTACATCAATTCAGAAGTCGAGGTGGCAATAATTTTCACAGCGTTTCGTATTTCTGCAACGAGTTTCAGCAGCATAAGCTTTCGGTAGATTATTTCTATAATCGTTAAAGCCGATTTATTGTCGCGGCCTAGCGGCCTGCCGACACTGCCGAAACTGAAATGATCTGGAAGAAAACCACTGGTTTTTTTCTGTATAATGTAGATTGCTTGCTTGTCTGTTTTAATAAAAAAAGCGGCCAAGTGCAAGTCGTACTCACACGCACATAGGGTTCCGTAGCACCAAACAATATAATGAAATATTTTGAAGGCATTCCTTCATATGTTGTATTCTTTTACATTCATCAACAAAACTAAATAAAACTAAATAAAGTTGTTGCAGCAATTTGGTGAAAAAATCCCATATCTCAAAAAATTAACATCAAATCTTATTCAAACCAATTTTGGTTGAAAGTTTTTTTTACGTTCTATAATCCTATATTTTTTTCAGAATTTATCTCCTCTTACTATAAATTAGAGGGGGGGGAACCCCCATTTTACCACTTTGGAAGTGTTTATCTTTCAAACAATTGACTTTGAGAGAAAATGGTTTTAGAAACCTCAATGTCATTTATAAAGACCTATCTATAGACTCCCCGCGCGTACAGGTTTGATGAAAAATATATTTTTTGGTTTCAGTTCCATGTATGGGGAGACCCCCCTTAATCTTATATTTTTTATTTTTGTATAAAAACCTTATAGCGGTTCTCAGAATACATCTACCTGCTACGTTTCAACTGTGTAGTCCTAATAGTTTCGGAGTAAAGTGGCTGTGACATACACGGACAGACAGACAGACTTGGCGAATCTATAAGGGTTCCGTTTTTTGCCATTCGGCTACGGAACCCTAAAAAACGGTATCGTGGCTGCGTTCACAAACATTTAAACTCACATACAAAAACAGCTAGACCCGGAAAAACTACACGTAGGCCTTACAAATATTTTTTTCCGTATGGGAATCGAATCCGCGACACGCAGCGCAGCAGCTAATTGCTCAGACAGTTCGCCAACCGTGTCGTCAACCTTCGAAGGGCGGCTGATGGAGCAAACGAGTCCTGGAGTAGACACCACCATGCCCCCTAGTTCGATAGACTAACAACCATAAAAACTGGTGTCTGAGTAAGACTGGTTGCAGATGACCGACGACAGGGTGTTGTGATGGAGCTCAAGAGATGTTAATACCAGTAGTGGACAGTGCTAGGCTGAGTTTATTGACCCCTAGGTAATAACCATGTTTATGCAAACACATAAGTTTAAAACATCTCACCTCATCTGCTAATAGTTTGCTCGTTAATTATACAAATGCCACGTGATAACGTGGACGTAGGTCGTAGCGTCGTCGCCTACGTGATTCGTAGAGCGTTATCACCCGCACTTCTGAACGGTGACTATTTTAAAAATAAGTCTGATATTAACGTCATCCTACTTAAACTGGTCTCGAACTTGATTGCACTTTGTGTCTATGGATTTTCCTATGATAGTCGTGCAGTTATACGAGTAAGTCTAGCCTATAGGTATGTAGGTTCCTACATAAGTCGATTAAGTACGTAGGTACTACCTATATGTATATAGGTAAATGATTATCCGCATTAAATGTGTTTCTGGAGGTTAATGACAGCTGTTCATCAGTCGATCCACGAGTCCAGATTGGGATCTATGTTCTATGTTAAGGGTTTGGTTTCCGCACTTAGTCCCTAAATTGGACCATTGTACGTGACCAGGTTGGGATATTCTGTTCAAACAAAATCAAACCCGAGAAATACGAGTCAATGATTTTCATACGTAAAAAACTTCGCCCACAAAAAAAAAACTGTTTTTCCTTATTTAATTATTTGTATCAAAATCACGGTATTATGTACTGGACTTCGAGTTTAGGGACTTAGTGAGTCCCGAAAAGCTAAATCATGCCCAACTAATAAAATTTATTCTTATCTACTTTTTAAAACCTAAGGATATCGGACGTAGTTTCTGGTAGGTTATTTATTTATGCATCTTCAGGATGCTATATTTCCTGTTGTCTGCAACTACTTAGGTATATATATATATTTTGAAGGCAAGAGTAGTGTTAAATAGGTAAAATAAGCGTCTTATTTATTTTGTAGAGAATGTTAAGTATACAAATGCAGACATTCAAGTCACATAGTCACATACAATAGCATTGTAAAAAACAATGTCTTTCTCGAGAAGGCCACGATCTAAAAATACCGAGTAAATTGTCTAGTAAACACTATTTATATAAAGAATATTCAATAAATATAGACAGGCCCTTTTAAATGGTAAATGGTTGTGCACATTTGCAAATAGTATCCAGAAAGAAAAGTAAACTTGAAAATAAATGTAGAATCGATTTTTATGTGAAGTAATGAAAAGGGCAGCGTGTATGGTAGGGACCATACACGCTGCCCTTTTCATTACTTAATTGTAAAATAACCACCAGTTAATTGGAAAATACAATAGTGCTGGTCTGGACTTCTAATTTTGTGTAAAATAAAAGGGGGTTATATTATAGGCTGGATAATGAAGGCTAAAGATGCAAGGTGCAATTCCGTAATCACCACGCGTAGTAATAAGGTAGGTAATTGCAGTACCTACCTTACCCATATTGTTTTAAGTGTGATGAAAGATAAAAGAGGTGTTAGGCCGCTGCTGCCAATCTCGTCAAGATCCCTCAGTGACAACAGTCAGTGTAAGCTATAAAGTGGTAGGTATTCTCTCTCGAGAAACAGCATTTACATGCGAAGGTAGGTTCATTATTAATATTTAATGACATTTACAAGGAGTTTGTACGGTACAACGTACCTCTTGTTAGATCTAGTGACATGAAACTGTCAATCGTAATCCGACAAAAGTTTGAATAATACAATCAACGATACAAGTCGTATGACTTATTGAAGAAGTTTAGAAATAATTATTGTGCCCATGTTTGTGTTACTTTGCGCAAATGCGGAAGTAGCATAAGTATATCGATAATGCATGTTCATGTCCTGTGACCTAAAACACTGAATCTATTGCAACGGTACTTCGCTGATAAATAGCTTTATTTATTCATTAGTATCTACAGTCAGTGAACACACCATTGTGTTCTTAGATATTTTGCCGTAGGATTACTAAAAGCATCAATTTATTACCACCTACTGCTTTAACTCGTTCCATTAAGAAATAACTATCACGACTACGACTTCTATTGATGGCTAATACCTGTGTCGAAATGAAAATTATATTGTTAATTTCATAAAAACTTATAAAATGTTGTAATCTTCTGAGCTCGTGTAGAGTTCTTCGACGTTCCATAAGTTTCATTAAAAGTTCAATTGTGAGAACTCTTCGTTACGTGAATTAAACGTCAGAAAATTCTCAAGGCATGTTCATGTTCACGTGTAGCTAACTACCTACCTACGTATACCGGTTGTCAAAAGGCTGCGTGGTGCGCGGGCGCGGGCGGGGCGGAGCGCGGGCGCGCGGGGCGGGCGCCGGGTACAGCGACCGCAATAGCGATGGTTGCCGCGCCGCAGCCACCATTGCCAAGATCACGGACCGCGCATGCGCGGCGAATGTCAGCCACGTCACGATCGAGCTTCGTGCTATCGCGATTGGATCGTTCGGATTTAGAACTCTGAATACAATCACGATTTAACTATCGAAATTTCTTGTTGGCTGTACTTTAAAAATAACTTGAAGTGTTTTTCTCCTCCAGAATGATAAACGCAGCAGTAGGACTTATGCAGGTACTTATGCATGGGCCATTTCAATGTATAAGTTACCCACTTCAGGCGCCATGTTCAAATATGCATGTGCAGTAGTACTTACGCTGAAAACAACGAATTCATGAATTTTTTTCTGGTAAAGTTGGGATATTTTACCAGAAATAAGACCACGAGAGCAGTCGGGAAATGTTGTGATCAAAAAAATCATGAATAGGATGAAACTGGCTTCAGAATTACAAAAATCTACAAAATTTTTGTCCGTAACAAAAATGAGGTGTCTGCATTATCGCCACATTACTCACATACCTAAACTCAACAATTTGATTTCAATCGAGCACCAATCACGCTCGGTTCCCGTTCCCCAATCGAGCCGGTATTACGCAACCGTCTCACATAGGCACGCACGTTTTTTGCTCGCCATCCCCACGGTAAATACTGTCCCAAGACTCCTGACGAGCTTTGGTTCGCGTCGTCGCCTTGTATGTATAATAGCCCTTGCCCTATCTTTATATGGGCCGAGCCGTAGCCTCCCGCAATCCTCATTCAGTACACGTAAGGTAGCGGCCCTAAGGACGGGGTTTTTGTAACAGCGCAACAGGTAGAAAGGAAAGGATTGCGAGTGCAGAGCGAGAACACATGACATCATCTTCGTGTCTGTCTCGCTCTTCGCGCCGGCGCAGGAATGCCGGACGATTTGTGCTTGCGCATAATACAGACGGTTCGTGCGACCAGCCGACCACTGTATAGTGTGTAGTTATAGTTACGTATAGCCGAGCATAACCAACACACACTGCCCTAATGCGTACGGGTCATGTAGCGGGATTTACAGAGTTTAGCCAGTGAAATTTATATTGAAAGGGAGTCTGATGATTTTCGAACATTATCGCCTTTTTTGACTTTATTTTGTTCTATTTTAGAAGCTTTCGGTTTTGTTTACATTTATAAAACTGAAGTATTTTTTTTTCTGGATCCTTGAATGTAATAGGTATACCGATTATACTAACTAAATTATTTTCACTATCGTTTTAAAACTGAAACTTCCTGTAGTTCCTAAGTTTTAATATGGAAGGCGCATCAAACGGTTGTGGCAGCATAAGCTAATTATGCTAACCCCGCAGAATGCATTTGCGTGATAGTTAAACGTAAGTTCCGTATTTCTAAAAGAATATTACCTTGTCGATTTTTGACACAAATAAATAAATCAAGGAACTACGCAGTTACCCACCCATCACCGTTGTAGAATAGAATAGAATAGAATAATTTTTATTTGTGTAAAAACATGGTACATTATGGTATTATAAATAGGGTTGTAAACTTACATGTTTCGCCATAGAATGGCATACAAATATTAGTACATCTTAGACGTAGAATTTTAATACGAAACATATACATATTTAACATAAACATATACATACATAAACATGTACATTATTATCTTTCACTTTTACATCAAAAAACCCTAGATACTTCAAGAAAGAGATCTTGAAGCATCACCAAAAATATATCACGGCTATCTACAAGGGCCCAGCAGGACTAATACAAAAGCACATTTTTTTAAACTGCCATCTGACAATCCTCGAAAAATTCGCAAAAAAGCCCCTTGAAACGTGACTTCTTGTTTAAACGTTAAATAAATAAAGCGACGTTGCGTCTAGAATATTAAAATACACAGTAAAACCGGTACCTGAGTGTATGTAAACATTGTTAAAAAACTTCATTTTAAGGCGATAATTGAAGAGAATCCTGTTGAATCAATTTACAGACTGATGTGGCAAAAGTCGTTTGGAAGTCAAACGCCATGTAAGTCAATATTAGGTAAAAAATATAGTTTGCCAGAAACTGAAGAAGCTGTTAATTGAATTAACTGGGTGTGTTATAAAGTGCAATGTTTTTACTATGATGTAATTTGGGGGTCAAAAGATGACGTTGGCCAAATGATTTAAGAAATAAAAATAATACCTACTTTAATAACTTTTTACTTGTTTTATTTACAAACTCATGTTTCGAGTCTAATTAGTTATTGTAGATGTGTATTTGTGTCTGTAAAAGAATGTACGAAAAGAGCGCATTAATGCTTAATTTGAATGAGTTAAGTTTCTCTCAAGTGTTCATCCTGGGCATAGATACCAACTCCTATAATTTTGGCAGACTTAATACTATTCAGGCCGATGCCTGACAACCATAAACACCGTCATGAATTTAAGGTTTGGTAGAGATGAGGGTCCAACATAACAAATGGTATTGCTTCATTTCTTTGGCCCCGGGTAACCCTAGATTTGACCCCAAGCAGGAATTGTTTTTAAGTCTCAAGTTATCGAGCTTAATAAAGACAGTTGACTTGATCAATTACAAAGGCTTAATTTCAATAAATCGCCGAATCAGAATAATTAAATAATCAGAAGCATGTCAGCGATTTTATTGCTTTTATTCAAATTAAACAACTGTGATGTAAATAAATTACTTAAATAGTGTTCATATTTTAATTGGGTAGGCACGTACAACTGAAATTGTTATAATATTATTAAGTTTTGCGGCTTTTATAAAACGGATTATTTATGTAGTTCGTAGCACCATAGGCATTCGTAGCAATACCAAGTTGAACATGACTAAATAATCTGAATAACATTTCATCTAAAGCGTGTTAAGAATTAAAGCCTTTATCTTAATAGATTTTGGAAAAAATAAGAAAAGGAACGTTCTTATTTTTTAACCGACTTCCAAAAGGAGGAGGTTATCAAGTCGGCTGTTTTTTTTTTCTGTTTGTATATTCAGCGATATCTTCGCCAATTGTTAACCGATTTTGATGATTCTTTTTTTGTTTAAAAGCATATTATTTCGCGGTGGTCCCGTGAAGATCTGGTGCTAATCTTCGGAGATAAACAATGGGACTCTTCAATAATAGACAGAAAATCTGCCGTGATTGCTGCAATCGCTTGGATATTTATTTTTTATGCAACACCGTAACATAACATCACGCCAGTATGCTCTGAGGGGGTACGCAGATGTGTACAGTACACCCGGATTTCGACAGATATGTTAAGTTACATTTTATTGGGGATAAGCCTATAAGCATGAGATGTATCGTTAACGGTTCACTAATATTTCACCTAAACTATGAAAATTTTTAACAGATTTAAAAAAATATGTTCTATATTCGATTGTATGTATTTTTTTAATGTATGTCCACCGATTTCTCCGCCAACTGTGGACCGATTTGCAATATTCTTTTTTTTATTCGAAAGACTATACTCCTGAGGTGGTCGCTTTGTTACCAAGTCAGAATCAGATGAAGGGATCCCAGGGAAATCGAGGGCAACCCTCAAATTTTATAGGTACATACAATGTTTTACATATACCTACTCTCTCTCGCAATTCAGATATTTGTGCGTGGTAATCATCATCTCATGTTGTTGAAATGATGATGGTTGAGGTATAAGTCGGGATCTGATTATGGGATCTCACGAAAATTAAGGGCAACCCTCATGGGCATTGTTTGAAACGGTAAAGTTTCCATGTGGTTCTATGGTCATAAGGTCAGGATCTGATAATGAGATCCTGGAGAAATCGAGGGAACTCTCCAAATCGTATACGCACAAATAGGCATTATGCCCGGTAATCATCATTGTGTGTATGTTCAGCGACATCTTCCCCAATTGTGAACCGATTTCAATGAAATGTATTGTTAACAATGTAAATTAAATGCATAGCAAATATTTGTATAGGATATTACAACTAAAATGGAAAAATAAAAAACTTTTTTGCAAAACATAAAACCAACTTCAAAAACACAAAAAAGTGAAAAATTACTTTAGCTTCAGAAGTCGGTGACAAAAAAACTGAATGAATCAAAACAAAAGTCACCGACTTCAGAAGCTAAAGTAATTTTTCACTTTTTTGTGTTTTTGAAGTCGGTTTTATTTTTTGCAAAAGAGTTTTTTTATTCGTAATTCTCCTCACTTGTGTACATTTAGTTCATTTTTTAACACTACGTTTTGGATGAAGATTTGATGTTTTATTCTTATTTGTGTGTTAAGCGCCCATGATTTAATGATTTCGTGATGATAGATTATATTTAGTTATCCATCCTTTACCTACACTTGCCTGTGAGAGTTGGGTATAAAGTATGCATAAACCAAGATATACCAAGGTTTTGAACGTTTGCATGCACACAAAGCACTACGAGGTGGAAATTCTACAGCTTGCATATTTTTAAACAGATTAACAATTTATACTGTACTTATAACTTAATTAAACACGACTATAATACAAAGATATGCGTTCAATTAAAATTAAAGAGAATATATACGTTGCGGTGGCCGCCGGTGGTGTCGGCCGTTTCTTGGGTAAATATGTTACCGCTGACTCGCTGGTCACATAAAAAGTTTCCTCCGAGATCCGGTCCCACTCGTCCGTAAGATCGACGACCTCAGGTCGCCGTTTGACTTATGGAAATAAGTTTTCTTGCCTCATCTGACAGATAGACTTTGATGATTTTATCAATATTTTTAATTGTCGTTATGGTGAGATCTTTTACTTGCGACTTTGGATGCGACCTATTTTTTCTATCTCATTTCGCTTTTGATGTGCTGTTAATTGATATTATAACATTTAAGTTTCAATTCGACAATCTCTTCTTTTAACACTTTTAGCTTCTGAATTTCTGTCTACGAATACGAGTGCATTTTTGCTGTCAACGCGCTTTAAAATATCATAGAGGCAGCAGCCATCCTCATGTAACCCTAAAATGCTCAAGTTCTTTAAATACCTTCGTTTTGCTGGAAGCTTCTAGTTGGATATTTCGCATGCGTTCTTCGGCCCCTGCGAGTGCGCGCGCTTACATCAGTGACGATAATGTTATGAGGCTTACGCGACCGGTTACGAGCCGGCAGACACTGCAGTTCCATTTCTGTTATACTCTCCATCGTACATTTTAGTGTTTATATTGCTTTTACTGATTAAATAAACAAGCATTATCGCAACTAGTCGATCGATGTTGAGAAAGTAGCGCAAGACTGTTATTAGAATAATAAATATTACAGATCATAATGCCTATCAATTTTTTGTTGTTACAAATAATTTATGATTGATTCTGTTTGCTTATAGGGCTATGTGTACGATTGTTCTGCGGATGTATAGGAGGATATCGATGTGCAGGACAGGCAAGCAGCTGTAGTTTCATAGTTGATGCTAAATTTAGCTCCTTTCTTTCTTCTTGTTGTTTTTATATATGAAATTCCTTTCTAGTGTAACTAGTTATGGTATATTACATGCGATTAAAGTTTTTAAGTTTATTTTAGAGCCTTAATCTGAAAGTACTACCTACGCAAAATTATAAGCTAGTAAATGTGGTTAGGAAAACAATATTTTCATAAAAACTTGAAGCGTATAATTAAGTATATTTAGTTGAATTTACAATAAGAGACCGGCGTTGAGAGGAGAAGGAATGTAGACGACAGTACGTCTTTTGGTTATTCTGTAACGCATTTCTGATATTATTAATTTCCCCCAAGAGAAGAAAAATAACATAGACGCGACATACATAAGCCGGCAACACCTAACTATTACAAAGCAAGCTATGTTGCAATTCAAGAGCCGAGGCTGCTTTAGCGGTCGCGCTCGGCGGTGCAGCACGATCTGGCGTTCCGCTCTGCGCGGGCGCACGCCCCCCCCTCCCCGTGCTTCCCCCCATTTCTTGCTGCCCCGCGGCCCTGACCAAGACACAGACCCCACAGAGGCGAAATGTTACGAAATTGAGTATCGACCAAACGTGTTTGCGTCTGTAGTGCAGGGCTACAAACCGATGTCGTAAGTGTTCAATGGGAATTGGGAACGGTAGACTAGTTCACTTGCATATGCCAGGTGCATCGTCTTTCCATTTTTAGAACGACGATTTTATGACGCGAAAGACGATATCTTAATAAAGATCCAGCTAATCGCGACTTGATTTACGACAGTCAAGGGTAGAATTTAAACTGTAATTTCAAGAATCCACGCGTAGACGCCACTTCGAGTTTGTAAAACATGAGTTGTAAGTTATGATTTACTAATTGTACTGGCAGTTTTATTATAGCATGTTTTGCCCCATAATCTTTCCCTAAGACCATCATTACAGGTGTGCAATTTATCTTCTATACTCATTACGCGAATGCAGTAACTTGGATAAGCTCTGTCTATGTTTATTATTTATGTACCATTGGCATCATGTTCGTACACACATCTCATAGAAAATTATGGCTGTAGTTAGATTGTTTTGTAGAAAAATATAGTGTTTAAATTCCCGGACTAATAAAACACGAAAAGGAACAGTGAATTATAATATCGTAAAATTCCTGCAGTTAAATTTGTTCGCTTGAACACTTTATTTTTTTATGAATAACAGGCAGCCAAAGCCTGCTATTATCTATATTATATTTATAGATACGTCAAAGTTAAAGTGAACTTTAACTGGATAAAAAGATAACGACACTTATAAAATGTTCTAAACCACATTAGAATTATCTCTACTTTTATCGACGTATAAAACAGACGACAAGGCAGACGCTATATTATCTAAGGATTTTTGGGAAGCAATTAGAAATACAGGTTGTCCATAATAAGTTGACATATCAAGGTAGTCCCGCTTACGAAGAAAACTGTCGAGAGCAAGTCAAATTAAGAACATTTCTGTTTAGTTCCCTATTTGGCAAAGTGCCAAGATACTGTGGGCACTCTGCAATTACAAATGCCTTCCTAACAAGGCTATTTGTCAGTCGGTACAATTAGCTTTCGTGTCACATAACAAGGGGATTGTGAATTTAATCGGGACTGTCATCGAACACTTCACCTGCTGATTTATTTTTTCGCAGCTTTTTGTGTCATCGGATAGGCGGAGAGTGATTAAAAATTAAATGCCAACGCTTTTGTACTCTCCAGTGACTGTAGCTTTATAATTGTTTTAATTAAAGTGCCGATGATTGCGATGCAAGTAGATAAAACGGTTAAGTATATGTATTAAATAAATGCATTGCAGAGCCCAAGCTGAGTCCTTTGTTAAGGATATTCAATAAAAACTGACTTCCAAAAAAACACTCAAATAACTTAACTTTCGGAAATCGGTGTCTTTGTTTGTTTCATTGACCTTTTTGCCGCCGACTTCCGAAAGTCAAGTTATTTTAGATTTTTTTAGTGTCTTTTTGGAAGTCGGATTTTTTGCGCAGAAAGTTTTTTATTTTACCCTTTATAGCTGTAGACAAATTCTTGTCATGAATTATTTTTTACATTGTAACTAGAAGTTATTAAGAGATATCATGTCATCAACATAGCCCAGAAGAATAAAAATACGTATTAACACGTTCATTGCCAAGTCAAAATGCTGAACTCACCTGGTCAAAATAAAAATTCGTTGAATGTTTTCCCTAGTGGCATAAACCAAATACCAGAACTCAATACGCTGCGGCCGCTATTTTATGGCTCGTACATAATTGAGGCACCATCACGCGACGTCGCGTGAACATCAAAGCACCTTCACGTGACGTCGCGTGATGTGACAATTAACGTGAGGAAAACAACCAAATTCCTAAACCATTTGGATGAAATTTATATGGGGAATCGGGGAGTATATCCGGACGGAGTTATTTGGTAACCAATAAAAAATAAAAATAGAACTGAATTGAGAACCCCCATTTTTGAAGAAAGTCGGTTAAAGAGAAAGAAAACTTTTGACACTAGACTTAGAGGATAATCCCACTCTACCTCATCAAGTTGTCCCACAAATTGCAATGGGACAAAGTGTAATGTTTACAATCATAATGTAAACATACAAGAATACAACCGCGCGTTACCAAATATTATACTCGCCTTCTAAGAGTAGATATAGCCTAAAAAATAAGCGTTGCATTGTCCATTTCTAATTCCGGGACAGCCATATTACATGGTTTTACCGCAATATACAATAATAACACACGGTAGATGATAGGTTGTTAACCCATCACCAACGATCACCATGTTGTAGGTAGGTACCATTAAATAACTCGTTTCCTTTACTTGACATTTCAAAATAACGTGGGTGGACACCTGACGTACAGTATGTTTTTCTTCGACTGTGGTAATGCAATACCTATAAATATTTGGTCTGATCATTTCTTACGTAGAACAAACTGACAGAAGGTACTTGTCAATAGGGTATATGCCAGAAATATAAAACTTTTTTTTATTTCTTAAAATTGCCTTGTATTGGCCCATAAAAACATTGTGGTACACGTTTAATTATCTAATACAACACTTATTTTACAATTTAATATTTTATATAGCGTGTTTTTGGTGAAACGGAACGCAAACACACAACGCATCGATTCCGGTAGTGACGTCAAATACTGTGTGTCAAAGAAACACTTTTAGTTGAAAAGTATTTAGTTTCACTAAGATTTTACTACTTTGTGTGCAATAAAGAATAAGAATAAGAATATTTATTAAGCGCAAAAAAATTGATTTAAACAAAGCAGATAGGGGGTAAGTGACACCAAATACTATGACATGAATGGCCGCGACAGTCATGGACGTTTGAACTGTCGTAGAAAATTGCAGGATTTTTTTTTTTTTTGTGCTTCATGCAGTAGTTGAACTTAACTTTTAATTATTTTCTTGGGTTGATAGTGCTGCATTTTACTGATTTAAGTGAAAAAAAATAACATGCATATTCCCTATTGCGTGTACTAAGATATTCGTTTCAAAAAACCAAATATTTTTAGAGAAGGCTTCTATTAATCTGCTGTAATTCTACGTTTCAAGCCGTTTTTAGGGTTACGTAGTCAACAAGGAAAGGAACCCTTATAGTTTCGCCATGTTCGTCTGTCTATCCCCAGCTTAGCTCAAAGACTACTAGAAAGCTGTAATTTGGCATGACTAAACATATCATAGTTACGCCGACAAAGTGGTAAAATAAAATCTCGTAAAGTATTCTATTATATATTATATTATATATATATTAAATTATATAACTCCTGTACCTACACGTAAAGTGGGGTTATTTTCTCGCGTCCATCGTGTGGGATCTCTTTGGATAGGTCTTTAAAAGGCACTCGGTTAAAATATTGCGAGTTTTTTCAAA
The DNA here is from genome assembly GCA_947578425.1 of Eugnorisma glareosa. Lineage (NCBI taxonomy): Eukaryota > Metazoa > Arthropoda > Insecta > Lepidoptera > Noctuidae > Eugnorisma > Eugnorisma glareosa. Next base: position 13,386,253 of record OX387970.1, on the reverse strand, counting down.
TAATTTTTCGATTAAGAGATTCGTTTGTGAAATATTAAACTTTGAAGTGCTCATTTTTGTTAGACTCAAGATACCCTCTACCAGCTAAACGGTTGTGTTTGGGTATGTGAAAAATTTCACGGTGGTAGTATATATAACGAAATGAAACGAAAAGGAAAACTATCACAGCTAAGTACTTAGGCTTTACAAGTTTACAAGTAATAGTCGACCAACTTATATAATGTACTTGGATAACATATTTTCCTAAACATAATGTATGGGAACACAGGTTTTTCAACTGCAAATGTAAGTATGATTTTTTATTACGTTCGGAGACAACCGCATATTTTGACGGGCAACTATGAAACCCTACATGTGCATGGCCCGACACACACTTGTCCGGTTTTTTATACTCGTAATATACGAAAAGCTTACAGGCAAAACGATTAGGCTGTGCTGAGTTTAACAATATCATGCAATTTTCATGTAAATAAACGAACCAAATGCGGAGTGCCCTTGAACCTCTTGTCCAAAATTACAACAATGTGTTTGTTTCATTTAAGATTATATCTGTACAACTAAACAAATTGCGAAATAACAAGCAGCTGGTACAGCTTTAGTATTTCCTTTATATCCTGAGTAACATGGAAACCATGTGTTGTAAAGGAACTCTAAATCGCTGTGTCAAACACTCAAACCAGACTAACGTGTGCCTGTTTCACTTTTGCGATGGTTATCACAAATCTTGTGCAGGTGCTGTGTGTCGATGTAGAATATGATTTTGTCAAGTTTTTGACAACGTGCGCGTGCAGATTGCTTGCATTAATTATTATGTCTTCATATAAAATTATTGCACCTGCTTTTGGCAATAAACTTTAATGTTAGGACAGTAAATTGGTTATGTCAGTTTTTTTAGGATATAAAAAATATCTGAGAACATAAGAGGTGCTAAAAAATTCTTCTCGCTATTATAGTGAAGTTATTACGATTAAAGTAATAACGTTACTAATAAGGCTTTTTCAAATCACACTTTTCTTCTGTGGGAGACAGGGTAGAACAGGTATTAACTGAGCTACGTGTGCTTCTAGTGATTGCAATGTGTAATGTGAATTTGATAGTGTTCAATTACTTCGTGTCTATCATTAAGGACCCCCGTCAAGTGCTGACGGGTTCCTGTTATTATCACTACAATGTATACGCGGCGTGCTGAGGGTTAAATGAATTTCACAGTTTTTAAGCTATCTTATCTTCGGCGTAATGAAATGCGGGTAATTTTTCAGTGATAATAAACTGAGTTAATTTGCGAATTAACTTTTTCAATTTTGGTTTTAAACGAGTAATTATTTAGAGGTGCCAAGGTGTTTGTTGTTATGTAGTTATTTTATTGGAAGAAGGTTCAAAAGAACTGAGAAGATAATACATGCATGACCTGTCATCGGAATTGGTTGTCAAAACTCAATTAAGAGTCTTTTGACCGTTTCACGGAAACCCACGCATTATACGAGTAAAAGGCATCTTTTTACAACTTCGTAAAACTTTTTGAATTTTTGATGAATCGTGTCTTCAATTAGTCATACAAAAACGTCAAGTAAACAAGAACCATCTTAATGTTTGTGCTCATTATCTCAACCGAAAACAAAACACTAAATAAGCAACAACATTAACAAACCTGTCGCGAAGATGGAACTGAGTCACTTCAAGCAAACGTCAATTGTACACGCAGAGTTCAAAACAGTTGGCTTTAACAAAGAGGTGGCATGCATATTCATATCTCGCGTCCCCTTTACAAGCGTCCCGGCTGAATTGCGCCCGCGCCGCTGTGACACCGATTCTCTACGTTCAAGATGCTTCGACTGTATACGAAAACGTCGATCACTTTTGAACTTTGTCACATTCAACTCGTTACTTGTCAATCGAAGAAGCTGTCTTAATCACTTGTGTAGTACGACGTCGTTTTTTCTTCGTTTATTTTGACAAGGTTCTATGTGTAGTGTGTTTTTACAGGTCGACTGAAAATACAGGAAAATAAATCCTTTGTTTACTTTTAGGACAGCTGGGCCGATTAATTGCAGGTTGATATGTGGAGCAATGTCGGTGGGTTGTTGGTAGCTGTTTAATGTTTTCAGGGCAAGGAATCAATTAGATGGATTTAAAGTGTGCTGAATTTCAGTTACGTAACAGCAATTACATAAACTGTACTTTTATGTGATAGTTAAAAAGGAACAAAATAAAATTACCGTATTATTTTCTGATAGATCTTTTTATATCTGTATACATTGACTCGACTGTCAATGTGTACTTTAATCTATCCTTTTCATATTCAAGCAAACCATTTAGGTAGCTACCTAACTTCGTAATGCTATGACAAGTGGGATTGAGTTCAAATTAAATAAGCAGCTGCCAGTCATAGAAACATTACGATTACGTACATACGTATGGTTCAAAAGAGGCAGTTATATTGCTCAAACGCAAACCTATTTATGATCAATTCATTACAGCGAGTGATACAGCAATAACCATTGGTTTATTCCTAGACCAAAGTTTGTTATAATCGTGGAGGCGCTTACGGGTTCCAGTAAAATTAATATTTAAAATAAAATAATTAATATTTGCGAATAATCATCATCATCTGCCTAGCCTTTTCCCAACTATATTGTGGTCAGCTTCCAGTCTAACTGGATGCAGCTGATTACCAGTATTTTACATGGAGCAACTACCTATCTGACCTCCACAACCCAGTTAGTACTGGGTGATACGATACCCCTTGGTAAGACTGGTTGTCAGACTTTTGGGGCCACTAACGACGGTCAAAGATCTACAAATGATAGCCGGGGCCAACGGCTTAACGTGCGTTCCGAGGCTCGGTGTAATGGTTGGTCACCTATACACGCAACAACTTAGGCAGGCTTAACGCGGCTTAACCTGAAGATGGCTGCTATGATTTAGTCACGAGCTCCTCAATTAATATTAGCAATTGCGGCTAAATAAATCAAGGCCTACGGCTGCCAACTGCGCATGCTACGCCTGTTTGTAGCTCAGTAAAAACAGTCGAAAAGATTTTTAATCTTCTTTTTCTCCTCGAAGTCCTCGATCGCATGTGATCGTATGTGAAATGTTTTCTTTTTTAAATGTTATTTGTATGTACATAATAAAGAATATTTTATTATATTCAATTCCAATAGTGTTATGTTTTCAGGTGTGAGCTTCGTTAATAAAATCCTTGAATATTCGAAGTTTTAACACAAAAAGCTCTTAAAAGTCTTAGTTAAACTTCTGTAAACCATAACTGCAATTCACTGGCAAGTCGTATATGTACTTATGTAGGTATTATCGCAATCTCTACCTGCAATGCTGTATTGCGGAATGTGACAGGTGTCTTTGAATCGTAACCACAAATCGTTTCCGACATGGACAGCGCGAAAATTGTTAAAATACAGGGTGTAACAGGACCCTTAACGAAGCCGTCAACCAAGCATTCAAATTATTGCTGGGAAACGACTTTTTTTTGGGGTGAAAATCACGTTTTACAGTAGGACTCGATGTAACGCACTCAAAACATTGTGCTGATGGATGGATTGAATAGTACGGGGGTTGTGGAGGTGTTTAAAAATCATACATTAAAAACTTGTATTTAAGAAAAAACTTGTGAAAAAGTTGGAACTTTCACCCCCAATATCTCCGTAACTAGAAGGTACCCAGGTATGGTCTAAAACAAAACACACGAACAAGTGCCTTCCGGCTTCGTTAAAGGTCTTGTTACACCCTTTATAATAAATGTTTACAATGTTGAAGGGAAGCGTAAAATTTGTAAAATATACCTAATTCATTATTTATTGTAAGCGTTAAGTTTAAATTTATGAATGCTTGATATCAGCGGAACATAAAATATTCTTACAGAATAGGTCATTCTTGGTCAATCAGTCAAAGGACTCATGGAGCTACCTAATTTTAAATTAATTTCTCGAGTATTAGTCAAGATTTTCTTGAGGATAGACTTTGATTACCCAACGCTACTATTGACTGGACAGTGTATGTCTTAAACCTAATCTAAGGTCTAGCATTTGAAAATTAATCAATGTGGATTGGTGAAGAACCTTTTTGGTATCTCAGTTTTGTACGTGACTCATCCATAGTAATACGAAAGTAACTGTCTGTCTGTTTCTTACCTTTTCACGTCTATACCACAGAACCGATCGTTCCTCGAACCTGGAGATAGAAGGCTAGTTTTCGTTTAAGATCGCAGTAGAAGTCGCGAGTAACTGCTGGTCTTAAATGAAATGCCTTATGAAATGTAAAAAATGTACTCCAAACGGAAATAAATATAATGTAGCTCTTTCGAGAAGAGGGAGGATTGTAGGCAATCGCTTGACAGGTTAATCATAACGGCAACTTTGTATTCAATTGCTTCTCATTTTGAAATCCATTGTAAACATATACTTAGTGTTACAATGACCGTTGCAATTTGACCTACCGCCTTGACCTGCTCTACGGTGAACAATTTGAACCAATTTATAATTGGTACCAAAGTACAGACAGAGTATTTATGCATCAAATTATAACCGTATTATTTTTATACATATTTACCTAACTTTGTATGCAAAATTGTTCAAATGATTAGCATAGTCAGGAATTGTATTCGCCAAGGTATATTACCCGAAGGGTTATTTTTAATTTTTATTTTTTATTGAAAGGAACAGCAAACAGTTACATTATAAGGACTAAGGGTCAGGCAGATGTATGCCAGCAGTCTAACCACATTTCGCCCGTTTGTGTCCCACGAAATAGGGAGCGAGCCTATTGCCATGAACCGGTCACAAATGTAGACTCCGCGCTGATTCTCATAAATTCCTAATGGAAATAAATAAATAAATAAAATCAATAAATAAATATCGCTGGACATTACACACAGCGCCATCTAGGTGCCACACTAAGCAACGAGGCTTGTGTCGTGGACACCAGATAGTTGATACTACTACATAGATACTTTTACTGCTTTTTTTTTTTTACTTTTTTTTTGCTTTTACTTTTGAAAAAACCCAATAACACTTTTCCGACCTGGGAATCGAACCCTTACGTTCAGCAGTATCACTTGCGACCACTAGACTAGCGATGCAATAAAAAATCCTAATCAACTATCAAATTGATTAGCTCGTTTGCCGTAATCCTTGAGTAATGAATTCTGCAACATCGTCTAGGTATGATGCCTGCTTAAAGTATTTGCTTGTCAAGCAAATAAATTGTTCTGAGTTTAGGTGTTTGTTATTTGGATTATGTTATAGTTGTTATTTTAAAATTATTGTCAGGTTTTTCGGTGGTACAACCCATTGTTTCCATATGCTATCTACTGTGTTGTTGTTTTTGTTATGTAATAATACACTACTATATGAGTGTGTGTTCACTACTGTGTGTGTGTTGTATGTACTTATTATGTTTGCAAACGTACTCACAAACTCATAATAGACTACTAACCAGTTATGTATTTTATTTTTATAGTATCAGTAATTTTCGCTAATGCTTCTGTTAACCATTCGTATTTACTGATTACCAGACAACAATGGGAGCGACTGTACTTGTCTGTTTCTAATTAGGGCATTGCCTTTTATTACGATTCAACACGAGGCTCATGAATATCAAACACAAATAGATATTACAAAAGTTTTGAATAGTTAAAAGTACTTGTTTTCATGTATTTTTCGGCTAGTTACGAAGATGTAGATTCAAATCAGGCTACCGATGTGACTTTTTCATTATTTCATTATTATTTTAGTTTATCTTGGACGTCAATGATATCAGTAAAGGAAAACACCGTGAGGTAACGTGAACTTAGCGTGGCGATCAGTGCTCAAGCTCATCATCAGTTTCTCAGCACGAGAGGAGGCCTGCTCCCTACACAGGCATTTTCACAAATGATTAGTTCAGCTGATCCAAAAACATATGATAAGACCTTGGTCTTAGGGCACGCCACTATAATGGCGGTAAGTCCCCTCTTTGAGGAGTGGCTGGAGAGGCGCCACGGCGCCCTCACCTTCCGCCTGACGCAGGTCCTCACCGGACATGGTTGTTTCGGGAGGTTCCTGCACCTAATCGGGCGGGAGGAAACGCCCGGGTGTCACCACTGCGAGGATCGACCGGAGGACACGGTGGAGCACACTGTGCAGGTCTGCTCCGCTTGGGCGGAGCAACGCCGTGTCCTCGTAGCGGCGATCGGCGGCGGCGACCTCTCGCGTCCGGCCCTGGTTCAATCCATGGTCCGGAGCGAGACGGAATGGGACGCCGTCACCTCCTTCTGCGAAGCAGTCATGCTAGCGAAGGAGGTGGCGGGACGTGAGAGGGAGAGAACCTCACGTTCCAGCCGCCGCGGGAGACGCACCGGGCGTCGGGGGCCACGTGGTGGCCCCCGGCCACCGTAGGCGCGGGCCTGTGGACGGTGAGCTATGGGCTAGCTCGCCGTCCGTCCGTCTTATGACGACAGGCCGTGTCGACGGCGCGTTCGTGTTCCACGCGCGCCTCAAAGAGAGTCAGCAAACAGGAAGGGGTCCGTAAGGGCCGACGCCTGCCAGGGTTGCGGGACTGTTCGAAAGAGATACCGCGGCCCTGGAACACAAAGGGCAAAGGAAGGAACATGGATGGGTTTTAGTCAGTAGAAGTCTGACACTCCCTCCTGCTCAGCCCAGAGCGGGAGGGGTTATTTGATGATTTCCCATCGGTAAAAAAAAAAAAAAAAAAGACCTTGGTCTTGATGAAACTCGAACTAATACAGGGTGTAAACAAACCCTTCACGTCGCCATCAACCAAGCATTCTGTACATCAAACTTAGTAACTGTACGCAAGAATGTTCGCTGGGAAATGACTTTTTTTTAGGGTGAAAAAACACGTTTTACGGTAAGACTCAATGTAACGCACTTATAACATTGTGCTGATGGATGGATTGAATAGTGCGGGGGTCATGAAGGTGTTTAAAGTAAAAGTTTTACATTAAAAACATGTAAGTATTTAAAAAAAAACTTGTGAAATAGTTGGAACTTTGACCCCCAATATATCCGTAACTAGAAGGTTTCCAGGTATGGTCTAGAATAAAAAAATGGTTGCAATGACTTGGAGAACAAGTACCTTTCGGCTTCGTTAAGGGTCTTGTTACACCCTTTATAGTACCTAGTATATTATTTTTAGTTTCCACGAGACCATGATGTATTAAAATAAGTAATAATTATAATTCCTGGTGGTTCGACTTTAAGTCCTAGCAACGTTTTTTACAAGTATAAACACAGAAGAAATATTTGTATCTTGAATAACATATCAATTTATATATCTGAAAAAGAAAACTGTTTTCTATCCTGAATCGTTGCGGTTCACAAAATTCCAATATACTAAAAGAGGTTCAATAATATCTTCAGCTTTACCCAGGTTACCTTTTAGATCGTTACTTATGTACAGAAAAAGCAAAACTAAAAACATGAACAAATTCATCTGGATTCTCCCACAAAACACTTCCTATAATATAAAAACTCCCGCCGTTTTTTACATACATTACAAATAAGTATATTATTTTGTGAAATGCATTGGTCATTGGCCTAGCTGTGGCAACGACCTGTAGGGATCAAGCGCGATGATTGACCGCGGTGACGTCGAATTGGGATGACGAAATAAAACTATTGCGCTGTTGTGATAATTGGTCGAGTCACACTTCAATATGACCTTTTTTCGACCATCCTCCTTAGCGTTGTTAGTGAATGTTGACCCTATGATTCGGTCAGCTACTTTTTGAGGAATAAGTTAGATTTTTCGCCTGAAATGTGCGGAGGTACGTTATTTCCACGATGCACCGAGAAGGCATCTTTTTTGTCATACGTTACTTGACCGTGTGGCCAAATTACATTCTCTCTTCCTATGAGTGTATTAAAAGGACTTTAGAATGATCTAGCAGAAGTTGACAGCAGTTTCCTCAAACATGTGTTTGAAGAAATTCCTGCCAAATATGTAAAACTTAGTCAAAATACGAGTACTTTTGTATGCGTAGTAATTTAGCCATGTCCCACGTGACCTTCGTAGCAAGGGTCTACGAGAAAAACGATGTTGCGCGTTGTAAGTTTACTGACTAAGCGAGGTGATTAGTTTGCCCTCTAAAATACCTTTATTTTGGATAAGGTAGGTAGGTAATAACGGAATATGAATACAAACAAATTACTCAAGCCTTGCAATAATAATCTTGAGAGCAGTAGCCGTAACAAAATCTTAAGAATTTTTATTCCGTGCAGCGTAGCAAATATTTAAAACTTTAATACATTCTTGTACTGCAAATTAGTTGCCGGCTTGAACTGTAGTATTTGTAATAGTCATGCTTACTTTGTAAATAGGACATGTAAATGAAGGATGCGATAAGTTATGTCACTTCTTGCGTGAAATAGAGCGTGAAGATAGCACAACTTGTTTTTCAGTATTTAAATGGAGTCATTTAAACAATCCTGTTAGTGAGTCAGGGTTGTAAATCCTATGTCTAGCAGACTGATTTTACTTAGTGTTTATTAGCTTTTTGACGAAGTAATTATGCGCAGATAGGTTATTTAAGAGTCATTGGAGAGGAAGTCGTTTGAAGTTTTATTTTAAGTTACTACCTAATTTTTGGAATTCAAATAAATCGTTAACTCGCAAATGTCCTCTCTGTTGTATTATAAAATAGACCTTAAAATAAGTTGTCAATTTGTAACTGTACCTGCTTAAAACAATAATTTATTATTCAAATACTTATACAACATTATCAGCGAATCGGTTCGCCGGCGGAAATGTTAGTATACTGCTGATTCTCTTACTGAATTAGCAACTGATTCTATTAGAAGTTGTTATCATATTGTTATTTACTGTATTCACTAAGTCAACTGAATCACGTGCCGTCATTTATAGTTAAAATACAAATATACAATACACGTGAGCGAGCATAAATACATTTGGTCGCAGAGCTACCGTTTCATGCAAAAAATTAGACACACGATAATTGATGATACAAAACTTCGTTCACACCCATGATCCGGACACATACAAACTACCCACATAGAACTTGGCAAAATAAAATTATGCAACCCAGGTTCCATTTATATAATAACTAATTGCATTTGTATTTGGCAATTTGCAAATACAAATGCAATTTGCTCGTATTTTACGAGAGATTATATCAACGACAAAATTGTGAAAAGTTTCATTTTCTTTTTAAAGCAAATCTATTAACATTTTTTACATTATTCTACATACGATTGGGACCAATCAAGTCATTAACTATTAATACAGTGTATCGACAAACCCGATTAATGCAGTTGACAAACATTTTGAACGAATTGAACTTAATTATGTAAAACTGCGTTTCGCGGAAACTTAGAGAAGTTTCAATTGTGTTTGAATAGATTAAGGACTTATTTTCAAGAAAAAGTTTATTGAGTACGTACGATGCTGATTATATAAGTTACAACAAGTAAAATAAGAACAAATTATTCATCAAAATTCAAGCGTTGGGTCACGAATGATAAAAAAACTGAAATAGCAATGCACTTTTGCTAATGTTACTTCATATCAATTAAGTTTTTGCAACGAAATAAATTTGGAACCGATGAGCCATTGTCAGCTTTGTAAAGAGTGAGTTAAAAATCTAACTGGCCACGTCGATGATAAAAAAAACAGTAATGGATGCAGGCACTGCACGTTCGCACGACAATGACCGACGGAAGCCGAGCGTCCGGTGTCACCTGCGCCAGAGCACTTCCCTACGCAACCTGAATTATTTCTAATTAATTGTTTGTCTGTCTTCGAAGAATATATTATAACCTCTTGACGTAAATAGAACGCCGATCAGAATCTGATAAATGTGTGTTAGGACAACACATGTGCTGCTTTGATTTTTTGGTCTGGTCTGGTCTCGTTTGCAGAACATATTAGCATGCATTGTCAACCTTAGAAATGTAAAATAGGACACGATTTGAGCTAGCTGTGGCAGTTTTGGTATCATGTTTCTATAAATTCTATTTTATATTTTTAATTTATTTTAAAATAACGGAATGAAAAATAATGTAAATCTTTGATGATTTTTAACTTCTAAATTAGAATTTATTTTATGTTGACGTAATCTGAACTGCGATTTCCATTAAAAATAATCCGGTAATCCCTATTATCCTCATAGCAACACATATTTAAATATGTAGAGAGCACGGGTCGAATATTTCGACTCTCATTGACATTTCATAAAATTCATGAACATTGTTTTTTTTTAATATAGTCTTTAGATATATTAAACTGTGACATTCTGACTTACATTTACTGTTAACAGCATTACAGATTATTCAGCAAATATTACGATAATCTTAAATATCGAAAAAGTTAAATTTATGATAATCTTCTTACCATCCAACGCATAATATAGCATAATATGTTGTTTACCGTGTGCCACAAATTACATTCAATTTCGTATCACTTTATTTTATCACTAGCGGCCCGTCCCGGCTTCGCACGGGTGCCTATGTTACTCAGGGTGAATGTAGCTTTCTAAATGTGAAAGATTTTTTTAAATCGGCGCAGAAGTTTTTGAGTTTATTCAATACAAACATACACACAAAAATATAAATATTTCCTCTTTATAATATTAGTGTAGATGTAGATAAACTTTTTATATGTAACGCGTTGCCCGCGGCTTCGATCGCGTTTTTGTCGGAATTGTCCCACGGGCACGTAAATATATAAATATCTATGGCACTCGGGGATAATGTAACTTCCTATTAGTGAAAGAATTTTCAGAATTGGTTCAGTAGATCCAGAGATTACCCCTACATGCAAACATACAAACAAATTTTACCTCTTTATAATATTATATTATGGAAGTATAGACTAGCGACACCCCCTGGCTTCGCACGGGTGTAATGTAATACATATAAACCTTCCTCTTGAATCATTCTATCTATTAAAATATTATATATTGTTTTGTACTATGTATTGATTCGATGGGCATGAGCATTGCCTGTAGATACTTGGGCTAAGTTGTGTATAAACTCAGTTATGAATGCAGAAAACATTGAATTAACATGCCGTCATAAATATTGTTAACAAACACAGCGACATTGACGGCACGGTTGGCGCAGTGGCTGAGCGATTGGCTGCTGCGCTGCGTGTCGCAGGTTCGATCCCCGCACGGAACAAATATTTGTATGATCTACAGGTAGTGGTTCCGGGTCTGGCTGTTTGTGTATGTTAGTTTAAATGTTTGTAAACGCACCCACGATACAGGAGAAATTCTGAGTGGGGGCAACGTTTAAAAAAAAAAAGAAACAACGGATTAAAACGGAAAAAAAGAAAATCCCATGGCATTACGTAGCCGGTTTCATTTTCAGGCAGCGTGAACTAAAGGGAATCGGGCCAGTTATTCGTTAATAAAAAAATAAATAATATAATGGCGTTTTTCTTCTCAGTCTCACGATGCTCGTTATGAGTCATAGTTCTCAAGTCCGTGTGATGACCAGCAGCAATTAAGTCCAAGGTTTCCCATGAAACCTTATCGTTTAAAAGCTCGCTTAGATTTTAATCATACGAATTACAATGAGTTCATATGACTTGTGAATTCTAAACTTTTAGAACCAGGAAGTTAATTTCTTAGTCAAAAGGCTATTGCTGTAAAATAATAAAATCATATACCTATTTAGGTTAGGCGTCTGTTCAAAAAAGGTTTAAGTACAGAACTTTGAGCTATTAGTGTAGTTTCACAGAATAACAATACCTTGCCTTGCCTTTATACGTTTAACTCAAAACACGACTTGACTTAGTTATTTGTATGTTGTTTGAATCAGCAAATCATATACAAAACGGTGCAGATGTCAAGCGATAGGTATTCTAGACAATCAAAAGCAAGCAAATGCTTTCAAAGAGTTTCATGTTTCGTAAAATTTTCGGTAGCTTACCCATTTTTGACTTATCCATCTAGTTGGCTAGGCCCTCGGCTTCTCAGCCCATCGTCCTAGATGACTACATGAGATACACCCAAATCAGAACTTACCAGATAATCAATCAATCAAGATCAATCAATTAAGCCTTCGTAAGACTATTGCTGGCCATGTGGACATGTGTGTTGTGTAAGTGGCTTGAAGATACTGATCTCCCGCTTATTATGTTTAAGTTTAAGAAACAGGTTTGTTACAAAAAAGTCTGCTCATGGCAATAAAATATAGGTTGCCTACTAAGGAGTATAGTTGCAAGATAGTTTGGTATCTGCAGTAACGAGTATGAGGCTTCAAGCAAGTAAAAGGAAATAATTTAAAAAAATGCAATTATTATTTCTTTTACTTAATATCACATCTATGAGAGTAGAGACCAAAGAAATGATGGATGGACTATGTGAAGAATGATATGGCAAGAAAGGCGGTGTCTGATGAGATGAAGTATGAAGAACACATGATGCGCCGACCCCAAATACATTGGGAAAAGGGCAGAAGAAGGATGATGATATTACATCTAACATATCAAACTTAGTAACTGTGATAGGTCAAACTATCACGCCTTAAAAGAAATACATCAAAATTTATCGGCATCATAGGAATAACACACGGAAATTGTCCTGTAATACTTTTCGCGTATTATCATTTAGTCGTAAAGCATATACGGACATAAGCGAGCAATCGTAAAAATAGTATCAAGAGTGAAAATGTTGGATGCGGGCACCCACACGACTCGACGGAAGTAATGTATATGCAGATATTAAACTACCTACATTGAACTAAATAAGTTCGTGCCACGCATTACAATTAGCTGTTTTGTCTTTGTATGTGCTTTGTTTTGTTTCAACAAAGTATTTTAAGAATTTAGAATCTTTATTTTTAAAGAAATGTCTCGTGTGTCGTTCCTACATCTTACCGATTGGTAAGGCTACGATTGATCTCTAAACAATAAAATGCGTAGTCTTCGTAGCAGGGCGTAGCAATCCTTAGCATTTTTTGATTTTCTACGAGTATTTTGTATTTTCTATTGCAGGAAACATAAACTCGTAGTCCGCTTGCACTTACTTGTATTTCATCAGCTGTCAATCATTCCCGGGTCAGGCAAAGTATTATTGGGTATATCCAGGAATTTCTCAGTAGCAGTAACAGAGTCTGGATTTGTGCCCGGTTGATGGCAACAGGCTTGCCCCCTATTGCATGGGACTGAAACATAATCTGAGAAATGTGGGTGTGCAATTAGGTACATCTCTGCCTGACCCTTCGGGGATTACAGACGTGATGTTCGGTTATGTTGTGAGGCAAGGAAAATTCTTTCGAGTCACATTCAGTCTGAGGTTCTAGTAAAGATAGTCTGTTAGAGAAGACATAGTTCATTGACAGTAGTAGTTATTAGGGTCTCAAACCATTTCAAAAGAGTTTATACAAAACAAAACCGCATTTCGTACCTATTATGTACATAAATTTAAACGTAGCTCTACGAGTATATGCGCGGACTTAGTAATTTTTAAGTATACGGTAATCAATCGAACCAAAGGTTGTTCCAAGTGTAGATAAAATACTTTTTGAACTCTTAACTCTTCAAGTTATTTATTTATTAATGTAGCTTTATCAGATTTTTGTCATATTATTACGTTTATTCATTTTTTTAACATTTTAAAACATTTCTTAAAAAAACATATAAAAAATATTTAAAAATATAAAAAAAAAAAAAACCGCCGGTGTCGGGAGCAGGGTCCAAGCTACACTGCGAGGATCGACCGGAGGACACGGTGGAGCACACTCCGCTTGGGCGGAGCACCGCCGTGTCCTCGTAGCGGCAATCGGCGGCGGTGACCTCTCGCGTCCGGCCCTGGTTCAATCCATGGTCCGGAGCGAGAGGGAATGGGACGCCGTCACCTCCTTCTGCGAAGCAGTCATGCTAGCGAAGGAGGTGGCGGGACGTGAGAGGGAGAGAGCCTCACGTCTCAGCCGCCGCGGGAGACGCACCGGGCGTCGGGGGCCACGTGGTGGCCCCCGGCCACCCTAGGCGCGGGCCTGTGGACGGTGAGCTATGAGCTAGCTCGCCGTCCGTCCGTCTTATGACGACAGGCCGTGTCGACGGCGCGTTCGTGTTCCACGCGCGCCTCAAAGAGAGTCAGCAAACAAGAAGGGGTCCGTAAGGACCGATGCCTGCCAGGGTTGCGGGACTGTTCGAAAGAGATACCGCGGCCCTGGAACACAAAGGGCTAAGGAAGGAACATGGATGGGTTTTAGTCAGTAAAAGTCTGACACTCCCTCCTGCAAGATGGTCGTCGAGGCTCTTGGTCATAAGGCCATTATTATTATAATTACAGGTTTTATTAATAATGAATTCACCTTAAGTGTGAAGTTATACAACATAATTCAAAGGTTTACATTGTATGGACCTAATTCATGTCACAAGATTGAAAAATACCAGACATATTTTAATAAGGAAGATCCAAGTAACACGCAGTTTTGGGGATAAAGAGTTTATTTATCTTAAGCGTACAGATATCTGATTATATTTTAAGACACTCCAAACTCAATCTCAAGTTATTGGCAATAATTTATGAGTTCAAGTTGAGGTGCCTTAACGGTACGTAGACTTAGGATTATGAATATTATATTATGGATAATTAAAATAATTGTAATTATTCCTTTATATATTTATTTGAATATGCAATAGTGTTAATTGTCTACCAGTTGTTAATTGTCAGATCCTTGATTGTATCTCATTATCTGAGTTACAATTCCGCAGTTATAACTCACCATAAGTTAGCAACAGGCCGCGAAGTTAACTGTAAACTTGACTTAGCCAGAGGATTGTAAAAAACTTAATCGGTAACAACTGGAGCGAATCAGGTGAGCGCACTAATTGTGGAACGCCAATTAATAACAATATTGTGCAATATTCGATAGGCGATAGAGTCACGGAACATAATGAGGTCACTTACCCTACATCGGTCATGACAGATGTTATTCACCGGAACATTAATTGTTGTGAATAGAGATGTGCCCACGCATCTTCCAAGAGTCTAATGACCACGAAATAACACGAACAGCATGCGCACATCGATGTGCAAGTGAATATGTTTTTGTAAGATTGGGAGATTTTATTTCAAAGCAATTTTAAGTTCATGTGTTGGTATATAAAAAAAATTGTTATAATCAATTCCATCTTTTCTTAGCTTGCCCATTATGATAAAACAAGAAGTCGGTTGAAATAAGCCAACATGTTTGAGAATACCATATTAGTGCACTTATTCAGTAGTTGTAGTCATCAGTCATGATTCAGAGATTCCATCAGGTCAATGAGCAGCGCCTTTCTCCGGACAGTGACGTATACTAAAACTTAATTTGTTTTCCCAAAATAATTCTGAGGTAAAAAGTAATCACCCGGGGAAAAACCAGAAATCATATATATCGTAAGCATGCTCGTGTCCTAGTTAAAAAGCAGGCGACCGGTTTCTTTTGGATATGTTTGAGGCTAAAAATAACTTGGGAAGTTGCTAGCATAATAGCCGAGTGCAAATTTGACGAAAAAATCTCGAAAGGTGGAACGAAGTTTATAGTGGTCGGATTTCCATGGGACTATTTTATTGATTTCCTAGAGGTGTGGAGAAGAAAGTTAAAAAAAGTGATTTCACCGCTCGCGCCGATATTTTTTTGGATTATGATTTGATTTTTTTTTCGTTTATGAATATCTAGAAATTCAATAAATTTATACTTATTTATTTATATTTTTATAGCGTGTCCTGCCTGTGTGCATCCATTTAACGCCAATTTGGTCTGTTTATTTCAATTATTTTGATTTATTTATAAAATACAGAATTTTAAGCCTAAGATTTCTTTTGTCATTGGTAACTGATATTTTTTCACAGATAAATGAGCATAAAATTGTTCAAGAAAACCACATTCATGACTGTAGTGACAAAAAATGTTTTCGCAAATATCAGGAAATCGTCTACGTAAAAGTTAAAGAAGGCCATTTTTCTCAGTATTTTTCTATGACGTTCAACGTAAAATATTGTCCTGAAAGATATTTCACATTCTATTTATCGACTACCTCTGAATATTTTTTTTAGTTTTTGTTCTCAGGTTAACTGATATAATAAGGATATTTTAGGATTATCTTTAAGTTGAACGTTGACGTTGAAGATTTATCTCAACTCCTGAGTCATATTTTTCTATGAAGACATTTAATTTAGAGCCTAACAAATGATTTGTCATTTAAACACTAAAAATTCTTCGATACTACTCCAAATCTGTTACAGCAATTTTCGCCCACAAACGAATGGGTGGAATCACATAGTTTACGAAATAAATAGTTATGTGCTTAGATGTCAATAATGCCATGTAATTTAGTGGCCATTACATGCTTCGATTTGCTTCGCTCAACTAAATTTGGAATAGAGCGAACGCCACACATTCTCTCGCGCTCATGTTAGATAAAGCTGCCATTGTGAGATGGTAGTTCGGCAGTATGGTCATTGTTGGTGGCAGCGCGCGTTATAAAGTCGTTGGATTGTGGCGAAAAGAGGTCGCGGTGGCGCGGGGCGGGGGACGGCCGTTGACCGACGACAACCTTATTGCGTTGAGCCATGAGCCAATGTCTAGGGTAAGGTCCTCGGACCCGAAGTGGAGTGCTGTTTTCATTGGTACGTTTCCGTGGGCGGCTCGACACGGTTCGATTTTTTCAACGTTCGCAAAAAGAGGTTGCATAATTTCAGACCATAAACGTTTTGAGCTCGTTTACTTTGCCAAATATTTGACACAAACACATTTTTCATGTGTTGAGAATTGAGTTTATTTTAGATTTTACTAATGAATATTCATTTGCTAATGAGTTTTCAGTTATACTTATTCATAAATATATGTTATGGCGATTATTGTTACTTAGGATGGTAAAGGCTTTAGACTCTTCTAAATATGAAAACTATTTTAGTATAATAAATGACTATTAAGTATTTTTTTATTTTATCACACTTATTTTGAATTAACATAACAATATAAAAAAGTTAACTACGTTGTTGCGTGCACGACGACATCGAATCGTTTTATTTCTATTAAGCAATTGCAACTTTTTTTCAAAATTACAAATCAAAGTATGAAAGCTCGTGAGCTTTTTATATGACGGCGATAGTTTGGCCATTCGCCTCAAGGCTAGATGTTTCCATCCGAGAGTAAGAGAGGGTAATGCCCTCCGAAGTTGTTTGTGGCAAAAAATGGGGACACTGAGAGACCGGCTCACTTATTTTGGTTAAGTTATGAATCAGCGTGAGAAATAATACTAAATTAACAACTCGTTTTTGTTTTTCCATTGCCAAGTCTTATGCAAGTAGGAAAGTTTTATTTAAAATATCTAATTAAAGTTTCAAGGTACTTTTACAAAGGAAAAATATCAATACCTGTCGATTAACTTAAGCTAATTGTTTTATTTTAAAAAATCTGAATACATTTTGCCTTCTTCCGAAGTCCATTATGAAAAAAAGGTGTGAATTTATTAAATTTTCCGTATCTTCGCAGTAAGCCAACAAAGAACTTCAGGGACTTGGCCATGCAAACCAAAACGGAATTTCAAAATCATATGGAATTTTAAAATTTGCCCCATTTCGTGCTGAGATTCAAATTTTTCAATGTATTCGTATTTTTTAGGTACTGTGTTTACTCTTTTTCACGGCATTATAGAACTGTCAATATACAGACTGGACGTTTTTAAACATGAACATTTCACTATCAAGTTGCTAAAGTCAAAATAACCACCTATTCAAATAGTCTTTGTGTAAAACCAAAAATATAAGTAATATAGTCGAAAAAGCATCAAGCAACAATTGTTTTGTCACACCAAAGTCTGTTCAGACCCAGTGATTGGCACCGTGACTTGACCGCAGCACTTCTATACGAGTATAAAGCCGTGTATACACCCCATTAGAAATTCTTACTGCGACCTATTAAGACGAGACTTCGTTGAAGAGTACGACAACGACCTTAAAATTGAATTCAACATGCAAACCGAACGTCCCGAGATTGTTGTAAACAAGAACGTGCCAAAAACCTTGATTTTGATTTGGGAAGTCAGGGGCGAGCTCGCCACTACTTGGACTTGTTTTTCCCTTTTTCACGGAAAATGTGTTTCACAATAAGTTAATATATCGACACCTGATATAGGAACGCGGTACATACAGGGTAGAAGGAACACCGACGCACAAAAGGTTAAGGACATGTTCAGTACATCATTCTGAACACCCCTACATAGAAATTTTTCATTGATAATTTAAAAAAAACACCTGTTTTCTACAAAAGTGCAATACCTATGCGGTCAAATTGTATCAAGCAGCAGATTTTTTTTTTGGGGTTTCGGAATTATATACTGAACACATGGTAACCGTTTGTGCATCAGTGGGCCTTCTACCCTGTATATTTACCCACCAAGCCTTCTCCTCGTTAGGGCTCCTCGGCTATAACCATAATATTTACTGTCGTTTCGAGTACATTTTTCTTATATACCTACTATTGTCGGTTCCTACGCTGTTTCTCAGCTTGATTGAACAGATTAAAGCTGCTTTTTAATTAATTATTCCGATATTACATCTGATAGTGTTACCATTACCAACGTTTCTTATTAGCAGTTACTGTAAAAGATAGAAAATTATTTGTTATTTAAAGCCGTACATCGTTTTTGTTGATATTTGTCGTATTGTTGATCACTATGATTCCCTTAGTAAACGTTTACTATACCTAGTGTGAAGTAATAAGCTAAAATTGAGCACCGAAGAATGAAAATGTTAATAGGATACTAAACATAGTAAGTACTAAACTTAAAATATATTTAAGTTAAGTAAGTAAAGGTTTAAGTTATATAACGAACCCATTTTAGTTATATTCTGTTGAAAGGTGATTTCAAAGTAGTTACTTCTTTGTTCTTCTAGATTTCATGCATTAGAGTTACCTCAAGAATATTTTCTGAAGATGCTGTCTTTTATTTGACGTATAAAATAACGTATGAAAAACAAACCTTCGTACGTAGGCCCGATTATTATTCCGTGTAAACATTAACATCTGTAATTTATTGACCGAACACACCCACTCTTTGTGAACACACATTCACTATATACTTTTCATTAATCTTGCAAATCTGTTGAATCTTCCGCAACTGCTGTACCTACCGTATATTAATTTTGGCCATCATATATTTAAATGAGTATTTTCGTTACCATCTCCATTACATATCTTCAACCTTTCGAAAAATATGATAATAATTTATGACGACGACAACTTCTAATTTCAATTGGTTTCTAATTTGAGTAAAATACGACAGACCAACTGCAACGCTGCGCAAGAGTGTAGATACCTACCGACTAACGTCATTTTTTTTTTGTATTTTGACTATAACTGCTCTGTAGTTTTGATTGCATTTGTATAGATCACGCAACACATCATCACTTCATACAAACTGCACTTAGCCTGATGGTAAATCTTTGCAGATAGGCTACCCCTTTCAAGAAAGTAATATAGCAACAAACCTGACATTTTCTGTGTATTCTTGAAATTGAAGGATGTTTATAATATAGTAGTTCTTCCACAAATCTCTCATATAAATATTTTGTGTATTACATTTCAATATTTCAGCCACAGAATCATGTTGAAGCCATCTTCGATCAAAATTGCTTACGTGACTAATGGAAGACATCAACGAGAGCACAGACGTAAACGTGCACCTACCAGTCATGAGGAAAACCTCAATATTATTGTAGTATTCTTGTCGTAGGCTCTACAGACGTCAGACGGAGGCTCTTATACAGTATCGAATGCTAATATTATTAACTTTATTATGACGCTCAAGTCAAAATATTTAAGTTCAAATTGATTGGAAACTGCATGAAATAATAGCTAACAAGTCAGTTACTAGGAACGTAGAAATCTCATTGGAAATTTCATACACAATTGAGACTTTATTAGGCACTGATTTGTTTCAGCAATACTAATAATAAGCCTCGTGTTGGTCCCGCTTGAAATTATACTAACGATACACTCATAACGAGCAAATTATCGATCATTATTTTTACAACAAATATGTATTTGGCAATCGGTTTTCCACACGGTTAAGTGAAATAATTGAATAACGTATAAAACAAGCAATCATTGCTTTAGTAATGCATGACATGCATTAAGAATATTATTTTTAGTTAATAAGGTACGGACTTTGAAACCGCATATCGAAATTTTTCCTAACATTTTACTATTAAGGTGTGTGCATCTATATAAGTAACTTGTCAAAAAAAAAACATTCCAAAGTAATACATATATTAAAAAACTAAAATACGTGTGCACGCTACCACTCTGGTAATCAATTAACATACAAAAAACCTGTCTGTTGTTCAAGAAACTGTAGCAAAAACTACAGTTTCCCCTCAGGGACATTCTGTTAAAATTTACATAATTGTATAACCTTGTAGTATTTTCCTCGTAAGATTATGTATGCACCTACCGAATATTCAAAATTCATTGTCAATGTCCAGGTAGAACTGATAATTAACTTGAAAACACTTACATTTGTGTTTTGTGTGAAAAAATATATCGGTCAAGAACAACTAAAAGGAAAAATTTAATTCACTCTGAGTATGTTTTTTTTAAACGGTTTTTTTCCGGTCTGCGTTTTAATTTTTAACAAATAGGTTACATTAAGTACTGTATTAATAACATTATAAATATAGGTACATTGTCATCATCTGCCTAGCCTTTTCCTAACTTTGTTGGGGTCGGCTTCCAGTCTAACCAGAAGCAGCTGAATCCCAATATTTTACATGGTGCTACTGCCTATCTGACCTCAACAACCCAGTTAGTACTGGGTAATACGATATCCCTTGGTAAGACTGGTTGTCAGACTTTCGGGCCACTGACTATCACCGGACTACAACTGTCAAAGATCTACATATGACAGCCGGGACCAACGGCTTAACGTGCTTTCCGAAGCACGGAGGAAACTCGGTATGTAATGGGTGGTCACTCATCCGCGGAACAACCTAGACAACCATGGCTTAACCTGATAATCGATCCGATCAGCTGTTATTATTTAGCCATTATAATGCAATCGTCATCCCATCCAAAATTCCTAGGCCAAAATGGCCAGTGGTAATAAATATTCAGCTGAAAGTATACTGGTGTTTATACTCTGAAGTTAAGAACTCTCCCTTTGTTTGTCAAGCGGCGATGAAAAACGATTCAGCAAAAGTGGTCAACTTAATAATCTTGAAACAATATTTTAACTAAATTCAGTTAACGTGGAACAACAATTAAAAGTAGTCTTTTAATTCTTGTTCCACTTTAACTGATGTTTGTTACTATGGCGTTTTATCTCTAGTTCCATAAAATGCCTAGAAAATTAGGTCAGTCTAGCTCAGGTGATAAGCTACCTGTCGCTGTCTGAAATGCACTTTGAATACCAAAATAGAATCTAAGTTGTTATGCGCAGCCTCGGAGAGCGTCACTTAAATCTCTGCTCACCTCATTATGGCGGGACGGGAGATACATAGATACAAAATTAATCGCCTTCGGGTTAAAACCCGAGGCTGTCCTAATAACATATTTTTTCTTGTACCTGTCTAAAGATTGTGAGAAGTTGGTGTATTATTCGGAAACGGTCTCTGTTTTTCCTTATTTTTTGTAACAGTAAACGATTAAAGATCACCCAAAGGTTGACTGATAGAAAATGTCTATGGCATTAAGTCCGCGTCTGTACTTTGTGCTTCAAGTGTTAAATAAATAAAAAACAAAAAGTAATATGTTTCTTGTCGTGGCTTGTTATTTATTTACAAAATCATAATATTTCATTATAACGGTAATTCATATTTTGTAGTCATCTACTTTTGTACTACCTACCAGGAGTAATTCGCATGAAAACTACTATACATAAAGGGTTCCATACAAATATAAATAAAATAAAAGATGAATTGGCTTATATCAATTAAAAATAAATGAACAGCTAAATAAGTGAAGATATTAATGTTGGTTTTTAATTATTCTGACATGAGTTTATGAATCGTAAAAGTGAAGTCGATGTATTTTGTCCTGTCGCCAGTATTAAAATTAATTAAACCAGTATTATAACTATATAAAATCATTACAGCTCAATATAAAAGCTTTAAAAAACATGTATAATTTATTTGGCTCAGACTACACATATTGCACTACTTATTAGTTCAAAGAAATATTTTTGGTGCTTCAAAATCTCGGTCGCGTCAGGACATAAACAACATAGTTTATATGTTAGCGAATAAAAACTTTTTGCGATACAACTCACACATACAAATACACCACTAATATCGAGATAGTGTGATTTTAAGCTTTGTCTGTATAGACATAACGTTGGAAATTAGTAATTGAATTGAATAATCGCGGGAAATGTAGGGTTGGCAAAGTAATAAGCATAACGGATGTTTTTCTGGAAAATTCCAGATAAATTCTAAATATGTGACGTATTGAAAATTGATACGAAACAAGGTTTTTAATTGTTGACTTTATTGATAAAGCCTTAAGGTAGTGTTTTTCCTAATATAATGCAGTGTTTAGAATTAAATACTATACTTAAATGCTTTGATTGGCAGTTACTTTACTTCTTTCGTTTTTTTCTTGGTTTCTATTATGTTTGTTAGTGACTAAATGAATAATTAGTGAATAGTGAACCCCTTAATCCTATTTGATAGTATCACTAAACTCATGGGAAACAAAAACATACTGAAAATAACAGTCATTTATTTCTTAAATCCATTATAAAATGCAAAATTTCCCACAATTGAATCCCATAATAATATCGAACAACGAATCAATCCGATAAACTATTACTTTAATACGCCAACATGCCCCATGAAGAATGTAATATGCTAACGCTACTATTTCACAGATTTTCCTTTCCATGTGTTTGAGGCCCTGGCGTGTGCAGGCTAACGGTATCGCTCACGTGTCTCCGCGAAGCCATCGACCCTCAGCGGCCTCCGCGCAATACACCAGCCTCCCGTACAAAAAGACATACAAGGCACACTCCAACCAAACAAAATTAAACCTTACATTAACAGATCAAAGAGCATTTTTGTTCAAACCAATCTCGCTAATTAGGACATCAATACCATTCAAAATACAAGTCGCTTCAATTGATCGCCCGAACATAAATCCTTACATAACTGATTATAAATCGTATTGCTCATAAAATACAGTCTCAATTCCTTTGATTTTTGTCAAAATCTCAAGAGTAAGGATCAGTTGATCAGGTATTCATACATTTATATACTTCATGTATTATTTATACCATATTACAATCAAATGAAAACAATATGAAGGTATTTCCACAGTATTATTTATTATGACGCAAGTGAAAAGTCGAGACTTAGGCAATAGATTATTGTTACGAGATATAAGGACAAAAACATACCTAGATTAAACACAAACACCTTCAAATTGTCTTTTATGTCTTATTTATGAAATATATGAGTGTGTACCTAACTGTATTTGTACCTAAATGATATTGCTTTGAAGGATTAGTATCAAAGATTTTCAAAGGTATATTAAACTAAGAACATAGCTAAAATAAAATCAATCATTACTAACTCTAATGGCTTTCAAATAAATTTCACAAATAAAATCATTCCTGGAAACGCTTCACGTAAGTATCTTTTTACATCCTGCCAATTATGTTAACTGTTCGTGATAAAAAATAAAAGTTCAGGAATGGATTTGTGTACCAATAAAATTACTATTATCTTCTCTTACGGAAGTCCCTTTCCTTTCTCACTTGCCTTATGAGGAAACCTTTATTTAGTATGGTAACTTATACCGAATAAGTTTTCGTGACGTAGGTTCACAGTGACAAGTAACTTAATTGTCGCCATAAGGATTGATGACTATTTTATAAAAGGCGTGTTCCAAAAATGTTTAGACAGCTTACTTATACGGAATTGTTTTAGTTTTAGGCTCGTCTTTTTGAGTTGGAAACGCAAAAAGGTCTATATCACGTCGTCCCGCTTGTGGGCAAATGCCTTCTTAGTTCTTCTAGTCCTTCCAGGTAGTTTATCCTGCATCATCATGAACTACTAGCTTTCGCACTTTGGCAACTTTTTATGGTTCAGTACCGGCTGCGCCGTCCATCTTCAGGCATACTGAAACGACGAGTGAAGGTCTGTGGAAAATTAAGTTTTGTTTTAGTCTAAACCAAGAATTTTTCCTAAAGGCCTACAGCAGTCACAATGGCTTTCAAAGCGTTTTGTATTTCCACAACAGCTTTTGACAGGATGACATATTATTGGGTTTTTACAAGCTTCTGTCAAATCAATAAATTTTTGACATTTCCATCATCGTTACCGCCGACAGGATGTCACTCTTTCTAGGTCCTCCCTATGGTGTAACAAAGCCAAAGACGTTCAAAGATTTACGAGCGATAGACGGGACAAGACGAAGAAAATCGTAATCCAATACTTGTTACTACTTAAGTAACAAATCGTTCTGTCTAGTGTCACACGCCCCCAGGCCCTGTAGTCTCGACATAGATAGCGGTCGCAAAACAACAGAATTCGGTCGCAAAGCCATAACACTACGGATTTAAGGTGGACGCGAGCCGGACGTCGGCTTCCACCTTAAATCCGCATCGTTATGACTTTGCGACCGAATTTGGTGATTTTGCGATCGCTATCTATGTCGAGACTGCAGGCCCAGGTAACATTCGTGTGTCAAAATCGAAAATGTTCGGGATGAAAATTTTGTATGACCATATACCCAATTTCCGCTCTATAAGTATTTTAAATCTCTTTGGCCGCTACATATCACTTTTTTATTTTACCACTAAAAGTTTCATTCAGTAAGAAACTAAGGGTACCTAGCTTACTAATACTTTTCCATCTCTTTAACTAAGGCAAACAGCTGTAACGGATAAGTAAATCGATTCACGATCGATATTCGCAATGAATGTTTCTTAAAAACGAGTTAGTCATCACAGGAAAAACTTACGTTAATCCAGTTGCGTTTTTCCCTTCTATATACAACTGACCTCTAAAAGGTAAATAGAATGCATAAGACGTTATTTTATTTCCACTGCGATATCCGTACGCAAGGAAGTTGTTATTATTTTTAAAACTGTATGAGACGACACAATAAATTACTTTTATTATTACTTAGAAGACAATCATTCTCATGCATTTGTTTTTCGAAAAGAGAAAAATAACTTCAAACAGTTTTAAAACTGAGATTTTGTATTAACTTTGTATGAGTTTGTGTAGATGAAGAATTGTTCGTTGATTAAGAATCATGACATACTTTTTAATTTATTAAAATGAGAACAAAACCTTAATAAAACGCGTGAAAAACAACGTACGGGTAAGCGTGACTTCAGATAAACATTTGCAAGACGTGGAGTCCAGAACGGTTAATTTATCATTTATTAAGACTGGCACATTTTCATAGAGTCACGTGAAGGTATTGCGTTGGATCGAAAACAAAATGGCTTGGTAACAGACCATGGACTAGTGACTGTTAACCCGCGGCCTCACTGATGGGACGTGATCCATTTATTTTTTTAGTTTGTGGGACGTTCTGCCCTAACCGTCTAGATAAGCAATGCTCCAGGTAACAGCTAATTCAGTAAATACAACTGAGGAACTTAACGAGCTATGAGTCCCTATCACATTTGATGATGCTTTAAAAGTACCTATGTAGGTACAGGTTCGCCAAATTTTACCAGAACAAAACTCACCTCTTTCTTGAGTCGTAAAAAGAAAAGTAGTAAATAATTTTCACCGTCGACACACTCAAAAATAGATCACAATAGTGACATTTGGCTAGTTGAAGATCTGAATTCTCACCTCTTGTAAAACCATAAATATTTGGAAAAGCAAAAATAAAAAGATTTAAAGGAGATTGTCAATTTCGGTCCAAGTGTGTTGCAGATGTACATTTTACCTTAAATGCAAGGTGTCACCGCAGTACAACATTTTTTATTACGGCAGTAAAAAAAAAAAACCCGGAGGAATTGTTATATTTGCATTTGTATTTATGTTTTAAAAAACAGTAAAAAGGGTGAAAGAAGAAAGATAAAGAGGATAAAATGTTATTTATTATTGTTACAACTAAAGAAAAAAAAATAAACACCACACACAAAAAACAAACTAAACAACAAATAAAAAAACAACACAAAACAATAAATAAACAAACAAACAACAATAAATATAATACTATTCTTCATCGATAACGTAATCTAAAAACTCTGCTGGGCGATTAATGTTATCTTCGTGTCTGGCCCACCCCAGAAACCATACTACACATATATTGGCACAGCAGCCCAGTGTGCGTTTCCCTATAGGGCGTGTGCAGTAATGTTTGATTCGATTTAAAACTTGGTCACTTGAGTTTATCAATATGTAGCAGTAGTATACTTTCGAAGATGTATGCCTGCTGTTTATTCTGATTCTCAACAACCATACATTGGTTTCAGTAATGTTGTAATCACTTAAGTCGTTTAATTGGTCAGTATCGCGATAGACTTCAATTGTATAAACGCCATGCCGCACATGCTCGCTGTAGTAGCTCCTTGCCAACTTCAATTGGTAAGTGCCTAGTGCGAATATTATTATGTCGTCCTCTGACAGTAGTGGAAAATGTTGCAGTTGAGGTAAATCCCCTGATATTCTCTCAAATGCAACTCTTTTTCTGTTGAGGTTATTGGCAAGTACATAATCTGCTAAGTTATTTGGGCTATTTACGCGACTATTAATAATATCAAGCTTATATCATGCTTCTTCAAGAAGGGCGACAATGCCCGGCTGAAGAACTATAGGCCCATCTCACTTCTAAGCCATGTCTTACAAGTTGTTTTCAAGAGTCATCACGAATCGTCTCGCGCGCAGGTTTGACGATTTTCAGCCTCCCGAACAAGCCGGATTCCGAAAAGGCTTCAGCACCGTAGATCACATACATACGCTGTGGCAGGTTATACAGAAAACCGAAGAGTATATCCTGCCTCTCTGTTTAGCGTTTGTGGACTACGAGAAAGCCTTCGATTCGATCGAGACTTGAGCTGTACTGCAGTCTCTCCAACGGTGCCAAATCGACTATCGGTACAGTCGAGGTGTTGAAGTGTTTGCACAAAAACGCCACCATGTCAGTCCGACTTCAGGACCAGACCTCGGAACCTATCCTTCTGCAGCGAGGTGTGAGACAGGGAGACGTCATATCTCCGAAACTGTTCACCGCTGCACTGGAGGATGTCTTCAAGGTTCTGGACTGGAGAGGGCTAGGCATCAACGTTAATGGCGAGTACATCACTCACCTTCGGTTTGCCGACGATATAGTGGTCATGGCTGAGACCATGGCCCACCTCAGTACAATGCTCGATGACCTCACTAGAGCCTCCGAAAGAGTGGGTCTTAAAATGAACATGGACAAAACCAAGGTTATGTTGAATGCCCATGTAACACCCACTCCTATCAAGATCGGAGACTCTATACTCGAAGTTGTAGACGATTATGTCTACCTGGGACAAACGGTCCAGCTAGGTAGGTCTAACTTCGAGAAAGAGGTCAACCGTCGAATCCGACTCGGCTGGGCAGCGTTCGGGAAGCTGCGCGGTATCTTCTCGTCCAACTTACCGCAGTGTCTCAAGACGAAAGTCTATGACCAGTGTGTGTTGCCAGTGATTACATACGGGACCGAAACGTGGTCGCTCACAATGGGCTTCGTTCGAAGGCTTAAAGTCACCCAAAGGGCAATGGAGAGGGCTATGCTCGGAGTTTCCTTGCGTGATCGAATCAGAAATGAAGACATCCGCAAGAGAACCAAGGTTACCGACGTAGCCCGAAGAATTGCCAAACTGAAGTGGTAGTGGGCAGGGCACATTGCGCGCAGAACGGATGGCCGATGGGGCCGAAAAGTTCTGGAGTGGCGACCGCGAACCGGATGACGTTGCGTTGGAAGCTCTCTGACTCTCGCTGACTTGGGTCACTGGCGTTGTAGGCGCACAGGTTTTGTCTCGCAAAGTAGCCTTTTACGTCTGACTGTGTGAACTACACTGCTGCCTTCCTGCGGAGCAGCCCTGATGTACCGTTCTACAAAGCTACCCTGAACCTGAGCCTGATCTTGCCTCTTCAATAGTGCTGAACTGGGTGTGTGTTAACTGTAAAACTACTTCCATAGAGTGCGGGTTAGATAGTTCTTTTTATAATCAGTTGTATTTTTTATTTCATTTGTAAATTCATCAACTTCCACTATAAAATTTTTAAATGTACAAGTCAACTTATATCCTTTCATTTTTAATAGGATCAAGTAGATTTGCTACAGCTAAACTGCTTGAATGACCACACCTTTTCGGGTACACAAATTAGAGGCGTGAGGAATTGCTGCAGTGGCGCCACTGTGGTGCGCCAGCCGCGCTTTACTAGTTTTCATACAATTTCTAGAAGCGCAGTCGCAGCGCCACTAATGACGTGTCAAATTGATTCGATTTCATCGATTTAAGTTTAAATTGACTTGCATGTGATTTAAGTCACTAACATGTTATGAAGGAGTGTTATTACATCACAAACCAAGCTATCTAAATTCATGAAGATGTTTAACATGTTTATCATCCTATACATGTTGTGATTTCACTTTTGAAATAACTGAAATAAACACAAGGGATTGTTGCGCCACTCTTTTGGACCGTTACTTAACAAGTTATTGCAATTTTCTTAACTGCAGGTTACTTTCTTGAGAATAATTGATATTATTTATTATCTTCTTATCTTAATTGACAGTTATGGGTGACGTTTGAGTGGCTTACAATAGGACAATTTTATTCTCCAGCATATTAGAATGTCCTTCCTATATTTTTATTTTACATTGAATGGCATCCTATCACAATAATATGAGTAAAATGCCTGAATTTCTACCAGGAGAGCAGAATCCACCTGCAAGTATGCGTCATTTTGGGTAGCTGTCCACCTGTCAAGCATGGTTTATAGGATGACTGACCTATATTGACCATCGACAAACTGACATGTATGAATGACTATCAAAGAGATGTCAAGATGAATTTGTTTTCATGCAATAAACTTCTGTAAAATTCATTTTGTTTTATGCCTGCTGCAGCAAATTATTACAAATAAATAAATAAATTATCATGGCCTTAATTTAATTATTTACGGCCTTTGGCCCGGCAGTGGAACACAAGTAAAAATAATATTAAAAATAATTGCATAATGTAGTAGACTTAAAACGGCGAAAAAATATAAAGAAAGAAAGGTAACGTTTGTTTGGAAGACTATATTTTTAAAGATTATTATAATAACATTTTGATGAGAGGCAATACGTAGTTATAAGTAGTTTCCCTAATTAATTTCGACGAGAGATCAATGAACAAGCCAGTCGCGTCCATTTTAATAATTAAGTAATTATAAACGTGTTTCTGGATCATCAAATCAACGTTTAATTATCATGTAAATCAGCACCTGCAATAACTTTTTAAACAGTTCACCGTATTAACTGGCTTGCTTAGTAAATGAGCAAAATAACTTTATAAACACACAGGCATTGTTCATATTTTACACAATCGATAGTGAGTGTTGTCGGCAGATACAATCGTTGTAGGTTAATATCATAGCAGTAACGTTTTTTGTTTAGTGCTTTGATGGATAGGCATATGAGATTGTATCTCAGCAAAGCTATTTGAAATATTTCGTGGTAAAGATAAACAAAAGTATTTCACTTTTGTTTATCTTTGCTGGCAATTCCTTCCCCTTTCTAATGAAAAAATACGTCATTCGGTTATATAAACTGATGTAGGACACATTATGAAGATAAAAATAGTTTCATTCACTGCAAATTACCTCGAATTGATAAAGCTACTTTCAGAAACACCAAAAGTGTATGAACTTCTATGCTATTGGATGTGTAAAGTATCTACCAACAAAAACAAAAGAGGTTTTAAATATATTCAATACCGTTACGTAATAAAAAAGAATACGTAACTGGCAGTTTACGATTCACATTCTCATTTTGAATTCACCCCAGTGTCTGTAAAGGCACGTGTGTCCTTCAGTATTGAAAAGTCCTGGCTCGTTACCGTTGGCTTGGAAAGTCCCGGCTCATACAAACAAGATTGACTTACAAATTGCTCTAAGGGCACTGAAAAATATTATATACTAAAATAATTGGTATAAGAAGGATATAACCCAGTTTTATCACCCATTGCTGATATTCAGAGCTCGCTGGACACGTAGAGGCTTATTTAATCAACCCTTTGTGTAAGATGCTACAACGAATTAATTCCACCTCGAGAACCGACGTTAGAGCCATCAAACAGCCTATTAAGGCTTTACAAGTTCACACGGAGGCACAGGTGCTACGCTTCCATTCATCTCGTTCGTTCCCACGACCGAGTTATTTTCATCCATTGTTCACCCCCGCAATTCATACACCCCATTCAAAAGGTTGGGGGTGAATCTCGTACAGGTAGTCGGTACAAGGTGTTATATTATAAGAAATACGTTATGACCGTTGAGTATACGTTATAGGCACAATACGGTAGTCAACGCGAATAATAAAATGTGTATTGGAGTACGTTTGAAGGCTTTGTTGTACATGTTAAGGATGGGCAGTAGCCAACGGTTATTAAATGTTTGACCATTTTTTCTTGTAAATACATTTTTGATGGCATCCTGAGAAATTGCAGGCCATAGCAATATTTTTTATTGAAGGTTTTAATTACAGAGATAAGGGATCTTTTAGTTTATAAGATAATTATGGGTTCTTCTGGTCATTAAGAAGTATAAACGTGTTTTTATGGCTTGCCACTTTTATCAAATTGCATGTAATTTACCTACATTATATAAAATCTCCGTCACTAACTTGAAACCACGTGCTGCTAGTGCGAGAACCGGTAAATATTTGAATTAATTTCATTAATGCAGGTTGTGATAAATATTCATGTAATAAGTCATTAATATTAATTAAACCTGTATAAATTTAGAAGTTTTGAAGACGATAACATTCCAGAACACTATTCGAGTTGTATGTGCTTCGTGAAAAGTTTTATAAACCACAAGGAAGTTGGTAACAATGGCTTGTCGAAACGGAAGTAAATCAAAGCTAACGGCGGCCGCCATTTTACAGCCATTTTAGAAAATGCACGCACCTTATATTTTATACGTAAATAAATTGACCTCGAATGTTTCATTTGACTGTCATGGTGGACGTAGGCCATGGCCATGGGCATGGCATAAACTATCACTTTTGCAATATTCTAAAGTAATAATTGGCTACGCTGTCTGTCTAGTGTCTAGTTATGTATTGAATGCTTTGTTTGTTTCCTTTTGCTACGCAGTTAACATGTTACAAATTTGTTCATTATCTAGTGCCCCCGCACTATTATGGTTACATTATTAAAACAGGTCCATAATCTCATTATATTTCAAAACTTTAATTAACTTTGTTTTTAACATTAAACGATGATCTAGTCTTTTTATTATCAGGTAAAGCTGTAATAAAACTAATTCAATCGTGCGTCATCAACATCATCGTCAGTTGGAGATTTAATAAACTTTTATAATTTAACGAAAATAAATCTCCGATTCCATTCAAAGTGGAGGCAATAAATATGGCGCAAAAAGAAACTGCTCACCAGACTAGTGGACGCGCGACGTCCAGTAAATATGATCCAACAATTATTGTTTACGCACTATAAATCTCCCAGTATCCATGTTGTTATGTGGCCGAAACGCCATAAATCCTTGTGTATCGTAAACTTTAATTTAATAATTATGAACTTCATGACGCGGAAATCATGAAGCCGGTCGTGATACCTAGCTATATAAAATGGGAATGATTCGCGCGGAACAATGCTTCGGGTTATCGAACTGCAATAACATTTCGGTGAAGGTCCCTAGTCAGCGAGGTCATTGCTAGATGCTGTTTTGCGTGATTTCATTCTAATGCGCCTCGGAAATTGTTTCAGATTTAAATAGTCCACTGTTCATTTAGGAGAAGAATACATGTACTGCTTAACCACAGAAAGAAACAAGTTACAGGATCTACAAGAAATAATTATATTATCAAATTATATCAAAAATTACTGATTTCCTTTTGTATTAAACGAGACCTTTCCATTATTCACAATCAGTTTATTCAAATTTATTCAGAACTAAAATCTGTTAGCCTCTCGACTAGTAATTTTTTCATGAAGTTTCTGAAATTGCCCACTCCACTGCGAACAAGATTCTGCCTGCCTGCATGAAGAGGGTTTTGCCCAGCATTTTGAAAATAATAGGCTTATAAATCGGAATGTAAATCGGAATTAGGCTCAAACATAGATATTCCGAATGTGAGCAACTAACATTTAATCTTTTTTAGTCAATACACTTAATAAGACTTAAAGATTATTGACACTTTAATGACACACGATATTCTTTCATTTGGACTGGAATGCCGATAAATAATGAATGCCAATTTATTTAGATAGTAGCATTTAAATGGTTTGCCTATAGATCAAAGGTGAACAGGTTCGGTTCCTTATAAACAAACCATCTTGCGTTTCATGGAAATCGAAATTTATTGCCGTACGCGTATGATCAGGGCTCATTCTGTTTGTTCCTTTTCTTCCATTATTAAAATGAGGTATGTAAAATGGCGGATTGTTAGCTCTCTTGTTAACTTCCAGTATCAATATTACTATAAAACAGGCTAAAAATCTTTTAATATTTCGAAGCATGCAAACGTCAGTAATATCGAAAGTAAAGTCTCTTTTGAAAACCATAATTTTCGGTATGGGAATATCTTGCAAAATGGTCCCAATAATTAAAAGGCTAAAAATATAGCCAGCAAATGCGGGTGGCGCCGTGCCGTAGCCCTACCTAGTATATAAGTTAGACGCATTTTAAAAACAGTTGCTTTGCTAACCTAAAGATAATAACGTAATTACATTACATGACAGCTTTAACCTCCAAAGGTGAACATAAATATGCGGGACGCAGTTAATATGTATGTACCCGATTGTACCTATTTAGAGCTTGCCTGTCAAACGTGTCCTGTCAAACGTGTCCGCGTTTGGTTTTTAAATATTACGTCATTTTTACATTGTTTAGTAGTTTTGGATTACGAGAAATATTTTAGTCCGTTTAGGCATTTAAAATGGGCACAGATCTTGTCATACATATTTGATTGTGTTATGATTTGTTAATAGGACCATACTCGAGGAACAAACAAATTGTACTTATTTTTTTGTTAACGAGTGAACTTTGATTAAGTTATTATATTATTCATCCAACATCAGCATTATCATAATCATCAAGAAAGACCCCTGGAAGGTCAGCGAGTGCAGGTCGCAGTCTAAGGTACATACGATGCACATATCTTTACTGCTCTGTGAACATTTATTTTTATTTTTTTCGGGTGGGATATCATCAAATAACCCCTCCCGCTCTGGGCTGAGCAGGAGGGAGTGTCAGACTTTTACTGACTAAAACCCATCCATGTTCCTTCCTTTGCCATGTTGGTTGCGGGTCTGTTCGCGGCCCTGGAACACAAAGGTGTGTTCCAGGGCCGCGAACAGACCCGCAACCCTGGCATGACGACTGTGAACCTCAGCTCGTAATTCGTAAGACCCATAATGCGCATGCTACATTTCATTTTCATCTCTTCTGACAGAGAAACGATATCTCTCTGCCATGATACTGGCCATAAATTACACCCTGACTCCTGATCTAGAACCCCTATAAATTTCTACAGTAAATAACAGACTTATAAAATCAAATAAAAAAAAGAATATATTTATAACAAACCTTTTATCCAAAACTTGTTTAGCAAGAAAATAAACCGTCAGCAGCATTACTTTAAAAGGACCAGAAAATCTAACGTGTAAAATTGACAATAATTTGTTGACAACATAACTTAATAAAAGAGGCTAATCACAAGCTCAGTCCTAATGCGATCTGAAAGGAACGTCCTTTAGAATACGTCAGTTCATCTGGATTAGGTCACATACAGCTGGAAGCGTCAAGGTTTGCGGTCAATCGTGGGCGGATAATTACTATATATTGAATGATAGGTGCTATTGTTCTGAAGTGACATTTTGGAATGGCCTCAATTATATAAACAAAACCTGGGCTTAGATTTTGACATGCTTATTTCTATGATAATGTACGTTGTAATGATTAAATGAATAATTGTTGAGTAATGGGACTAATCCTACTACACCACTACATAGTATAAAACAAAGTCGCTTCCCGCTGTCTTTCCCTACTTAGATCTTTATAACTGCACAACGGATATTGATGCGGTTTTTGTAATAGATAGAGTGATTCAAGAGGAAGGTTTACATGTACAACATAGCACCCGTGCAAAGCCGGGGCGGGTCGCTAATATTATAATAATATTATAAATGCGAAAGGTTACTCCTTCACGCAAAAACTACAGAACGGATTTGGTTGAAATTTAGCACACAGATAGTTTATAACCTGGATTAACACATAGGACACTTTTTATCCCGGCAGTATGATCCCGTGGGACATTACCGAACTCCATGCGGGCGAAGCCGCGGGCATAAGCTAGCAGTTACTAAAGATAGGTTAGGTTTGTCTTGCGGTCCTTCTGAGTTGGCTTTAGTATTTTTTTAACCTCTTTGATAACTAACCTTTCAGTGATTCTCTAGTTATTCACATTCGATTTGACGTCCTCTTTGATACCTATTTTACAAAATTGAAATACAACATAGCGTATTACGCCATCGTTTTATTTACGCAATTTACCTTAAATGGTGAATTCTGACTGTTTTTAAGCTCTGCACTCGTTACCACTGCGTTCTTGGTCATATTAACCGTATTAAATGTGTAGTTTTATTATTATTGCTTGTAATTCAAGCTCCATTATACGTACACTGACTTTTGAAGAGGCACGGGAAAATTGCGCTCAATGAATACACTTGAACTCTTGAATGTATAAGTAAATAAGTAGGCACAGTTTTATTTATTATTTATTTAATTTTAATGAAAGCTTACAGACTAATAACAATATTAAATATAATATATAAGTAGGCACATTTGCTATTTTTTTCATCGTTGTTAACTTTATTTTGAATGAGAATTTATTATATTTTATAACAGGTAGAATAATAAACTTTCAAGACAAATAATGAAGAAAGTGCCTGGATATTTTTTGCAGCAATTTAATCAAAATACGATAATTTCAATTTATAAAGTCCATTATCTTCGGTTCCCCTCAGTACTACCTAAGCTAAACAAAAACCGTGGGGTGAAAATAAATATGTACGTCCCACAGGCCAGGACACCTGCGGTCTTCAATTATTGGCACTATCTATACAAATAAACAAGAATCGACTAAATGCTTTCATTTGCATACCTTCACTTTAAAAAGACTATTAATAATATTGAGTGCATTATTTTTTATTATGTGTAATTGATGAAGCAGAGTTTATCTGTGTTGGTGCTGTCTACATCTGAATAATTGTTCATATCGAAGTGTTTAATAAGTTGTTGAGCAGTTCACCTGCACTTAGACTGGAAGCTACATCTAATTTAGTGTTGTTTCGCATAATTTCTCTATCGACTTTCCTGCGAATACCTACCTATATCTCCCATTAGTTTTATTAAACTGTTTAAATTGTTCTATCAATTTTTTATACTGTGCATAGTTAACATTCAAGCCATTGTCAGTTTATTAATTAAGCTCGACAGAATTAGTATTATTGTTTTATTTATTTTATTAGGTCTATCAACAATTGTTCACACAAAACAATAAATTCGGAAAATAAGCTAATTTACTAAGTATGTACTGAGCGCCAATATTAAATTAAATAAAATTTGGAAATACTCAAAAACAGCGTTATGACAAAATTGATAAAAAGTAAAATAGATTACATTTTTAAAATGTTTTTTAAATAGATAAAATAAAATTCCATTACATTGATGAATTGATAAATTATATTTAATGATCGACATAAAATTAAAATTCATTGAGTAAAATTTATAAATTGTTAAACATCAAATTAATAACAATGTGTGTTGTAAAATTGACACAATGAAATAATTTACTCGATAATTGAATAGATTGATTATTACGGGCCCAGGAAAGAAGTTTGCCTACACCTTTTCTTACAAAAACGATGTAGCCTACAAATTACTAAAAAAAGCACTTAACCTAACGTGTAAAACACTTGACTGGAAATGCAGCTTGTATATTTTCGTACTGCTATATCGTCCATGAATAATGAAAAAACATAACTTTCTAAATTTTAATGTCTATACAAATGTCGAGCATTCACCCCACAGATTGATATTTAAGACCTAACAACGCAGAGCAGAGATTAGCGATATTTTTCACACCATCAATATTCGTTATTAGTTTTTATAAAATGAGCATTAAATGCAAGCAAAAGGGTGTTAAGCTTCTTAAAAAATATATATCATGAATATCGCTTACATAGCAACTTCGTTCCAGAAATTGTAATGTAATTAAGATACATAAGGACGGTATCTGTTAGCCATTGACAGTTTTAAATTTTTCTAAGAAATGGAAAACTGGATCTATTGTTTCCAAACAAATATTTTAAATATAATATCATCGATATGCGACACTAAGGACTCATCGGACTACTCTCATTCTATTAATTACTAATAATATGCTGTCGGGCAGTTTCATAATGCTCGTAAATATTGGTTTTCTCTCTAATAAATTAAATCAGGATCATTACCTCAAATACAATAACTGAGCTAGTAAAGGTAGGTACATTATCGTTGCTCACGGCTATCTAAATATAATTATAAATACAGCCGCATTATTGTGACCGCATACGAATATTACAGAACAGACAAAATAGAAAAACAACTGTGTTGTTCCGCTTCACCGTATCCGATGTTATTGATATGGAAAACTGAGGTGCCATGTCACGTGAAAATTCACGATGCAGACTATTTATTACACAAAAACCTTCACTTTGGCTATTCACCTCGCAACTGACAAACGACGAATTTTTACCTATCTACTGCTATTTATACAAAGTTGTTTACATAAATAACCATATTACCCTTTTTGTAAGCAAAAACCAAATGAATAAACCACAAATGGTTGAAAACTCTATTTAGTAACGCCACCTAGAGACTAAAAAGTTAAACAAAACCCGACACGCAAGCTTACAGCACACAACAAAATGATTGTGCGGATGTATGCGTCTACATTCAATTCTAATCACGCACACAGATGCAAAGACATAGAAAAACGAACATTACGTACTCACACAAACACGAATCGTTACAGCCTCTTACGTGAAGAACGTAAGCGACTGCGGAACTCAAGATGGCTGACATTGGCAATGGCAGGTCGTTGACCCAGCGCTCGCGCAGCCTTCAAAGCTTAGATCTAGCATTAGAGTGGTTGTTATTTTCTGTCGTGTTTTTATTTTATTATTGGACTGCTTTGTGCGCCGAATGTTTTTTGTTGCGCTTAGGTTTTGAACAATGATTTTAATTTTGTTATGTGATTGTTTATTGATTTGGAGTGACTCAAAATTATCTAAGCTAATTTTCATTTCATGAAACTGTTCAATATGCTAGCTTGTAAATGTTATTATAATAATATTAATTTATCAGCATAGCAAATTGACGTTATTTAAAAATATGTTATCGTTTCAATTCACGCACGATTTCGTCTGAAACTCTTGATAACTATAATTTGCTGCAATATTAAATGAGTTCAAGTAAATAAATGCTATTGATTTAGGTTTATTTATGGCATACTAAATGACTTAATATAATAATGAAATATCATTTATTTCAATTGGTTGAGTGGCTATCGTAGGTACCAATCCTATTTGTAAATGTTTAAAGTTACGTAAAATGGTAGGCTTATTTATGGTGGTTGGTTTTTAAATCTATCCAGGGATAAATTATGAAGTTATTTATTTACGAAACATAAAAAACACAATCAAATCTCAATTTCCGAAAGGTGTACGGTGCTAAAATAAGATAAACCAACAAAATACATAGTAACAAAACTTCACATCCGTAATCAAAACGTCTATAAAAGTAAGAAATAGCAGAATTGATTGTATATTAGCAAGGCATGATTCCATGAACATTGATCGTTGCGGTGGTGGCTCCGCGGTGCGGCGGCGGCGGGCCGGCGCAACCGCGGAATGTAGCTCAAACTAACGGTGCGTGCGCGCCGCGAAAAAACTCAAGTTCACTATCACGGAAGATTGCGCGCCGTCGACGCCATTACCGCTCGGTTACGTTGTCACGGCGGCTACCGGGTATTATGCCACTATGTAACTATGCATTCATTGCATAACGTGTGCTATATACTTTAACACGCATTTTACTTTGAATCTAGACTGATAATGATAGTTTCTGAACGATTTTTTTGCATTGTAGAAGCGTTGGTGTTGACGTCTCAAAATTCTCATGTGGCTTTTATTTTTCATAGAGCTATGGCAAATCTTCGAACGACTTCATCATCACTAGCTTTTATAGAAAATACACCAGGAAACGTTTCCCTACATAAAAGAAAAAACCTACAAGCTGTATGTAAGCTATTTTTTTATTTTTTATTAATGCTTTATACTCTTAATGTACAAAGGCGGACTTAATGCCCTGGGCATTTTCTACCAGTCTACCTTAGGGTGATGCAGAGACAAAAAAGTAGGTGCAATAGTACAGTAAATTGCGAAGACAAAATATAATAATAAATACATATACACATACATACCAACAATGAAATATACAAAGTAAAGAAAAATAAAAAATAAAAACAACATAGATGGAGAAAAACGACAAATTAATTGTGTGACGAGTCTGCCAACTTTTTATGAATGTGTTCGCGAGCTTTTGCACTGAATGTGAACCTATTAGTAGTAATGTCATTAAAATTATTCAGGTATACCTGAATATAAAATAAAAGCTACATTAGTATGGTGAGCCGTATATGTTATCTTTTGGATTTTATATATTGATTAAAGTTAGTCAGCAATGTCACGGATAACACATCGACATCTTCAATAAAGATTGCAACTCTATTAACAAACAAGAAGAATGCCCATAAAAATCTGATCTGCCTTTAATTGGTAGTTAGGAAACTTTTTGTTGTGCACCGTTACCGAGTAGAACAGAGTTGGTAGATAAAAATGCTAATTGTGTAGTAATCACAATGAGTATTATACGGTTCACATTGACATTAGATTCGCTCTCGTAACGACCGACTGTTAGTTACGAGAAGCATCCGGTAGGCTTATGATTCATGGAAATTATTTTGAAAAAATTGGAGTTCCGTGAGAAAACGCACTAAGCATACAAAATTTAGATGTTTACCTCTTCTTCCTAATTTGGATTCCCCCAAATTAAATGATAGCTTGATTTTGAATGTTAAAAAACTTGGTAGACTAGACAACAAGCTAACTTTAAATGTTTAAAAGACTCGCATAGCTGATATGATTAAATATTTCTACCAACATAATTATGCAAAATCACATATGGATGTATTGTTCATCTCAATATTAATCAAGCAACATGATGTCAGATCTCACACAATAGGCTCAAATTAAATAAAAGAACATCGCCATGAAGGCTTTACAAAAAACCAATCCAATGCTTTGTTTAACTTTTGAAGTATAAAAACTGAAGTTGCAAAACATATATGTGATGATGAAGTGTTTAAAATATAGGCATGATGCGCCTATATTTTAAACAATTCATCATCATCCACTTTATTCAAGTATTGAACAGGATTGGCGTTGCTATCAGAACGGTAAACGTTCCGTTTTTAAAAAAAGAACTGAGTATTAGTTTTGCATGTTTACTGATGTTTGAGTGATCTGCAACATTGATTAACACCATCATGAATGCGATGGATTCGAAAACCGAACAAGATTGGCGTCAATATCGGCGTTTTTACCGAACCGGTTATAACTTTATATAAGGAACCCCATACTCGCAACGAGTCGTGCTTAACGCACAATATTATCTTACATCTTCTATTACCACTGTTATGACGTGAGAACCTCGATTGTTCCGACTACCGCCCTGAGTGTGGGTAAATCTGCTTACTCTTCAATGCTAATGGCGACTAAGTAAGCGTTTATGGCACCTTCCACTGCGGCATTGCTCGAAGGCATAATCTTTGGGAATTGTTCGACTTGCTACACGCTCAAATTCTCCATAGTTTTCATATTATTGTGGGTTGAGTTCGTCTCCAGTACTTTAACTTATCACTTTCTGTGATGCGGAGGATCGAAAATAACATGCACCGTTTATTTTTTCGTCCAAGAAACTTCAAAAACTTTACCCTTTGATTGAAGGCACAATCTTCGAGAATTTTCGAAGTTTATCGAAGCACATACCATTTTTTGAATGTTTGAATTCGTCTTCCAGTTCATCTATTACTTTCTGTAATGCAAGGGTTGATCAAATAAAAGTATCGTCGATTTTTTTGTCAATGTCTTGTTTAAGAATAATTCATACGAAAATGAACACTAAAACTTTCCCTGATATTGATTTCAGACTCTCGCGCCTTGTCTTTTTCTTCTTCATATATTTCTTTGAATTAGCTCTGGTATAAGTGAAGTGGGCTAGAAGTTAGGTAGATACAATTCATGCATTTCATATCTTTTCTTTTCATTACCAGAGTATCGTGTCAGTGCGTACTGTATCCATTCCCGCGTTGCTCTACTTTTGCCACTATGTTGAGATAATAGGATGCTCAAGCATACGGAATAATATAAAAGGATATATTCTGTGCTGATTTATAATGTAGTGATTTGTGAAGAATGAAAGCAGTGGAACAACATGTAGTCTTGACAAGGATGTTCATATAATTTATGGCTATGAACAGCATAAGTGACGCGGTTACCAGGATATACTGCAGACTGCAAAGAACCAAGTTCATTGAATCGTAAGTTTAACGATGACAATTTTCTTAAAATAGTTTCAAGACGAAGAAGTTATGCATGACATACATAATACCATTATGTATGTCTAGGACAAATAAACAATTATTATAAATTTATGTAATAAGATTTTAACAATACGTTATTGTTCCAAAAATAGTAACAACATAAATGGTATGTAACGAACATAATATTATAATGTGTTATCAAATGAATGAAATTAAGTATACAGTTCAATAATATAATAATATACTGAACTTGTTATAGTTATGAATGATTTATTATTTTATTGTTTCGACTGACATAAATAAATAATTTATTATTAGGTTTCTATAACGTTCCCGTTATGTGTCTTAAAGTCTTTTTATATATTGTGTGTCAATGACATTAGCTTGGAAGCTTCTAAGTGATCTAGAAGAGGCATCACTTTCAAAATAAGCACAGTTTAATTACTTAAGAATAGGTCTAGATAACGTCAGCAACAAAATTAAACTTTTATTAACAATGCAACCAGGTATATGAAATACCAATACAACCTGCTGTGATTGATATATCCGATAAAGAATATCTATTTACTTTGAGTGATGATACACGATAGAATCATTAAAAGAAGATCAGACAAAAAGCTTAATATAAAAAAAAAACAATCACTTTCTTTTCATTGTAAAATAATAACTCAATGCAGAGATCCAATCCGATTCTTTTAAACAAATGACCATGTAGCGAACGCCAGCACCTGTCACCAATTTTCGACCATAAAATAATACAAATCAGGTGCCTTGTTTTAGAAGATTCATTACCACTGTCCAATTTTTGTCCAACATTTTGGTGCCCCATTTGCGCCCATAAAATGGACTCTAAATTATTAGAACAGAAAATCTGTTATTCCATAACAGTGTGGATTCTAATGACCTATATTTGTAACATATGGGTCGACAAGAGGCAGCTGATGGTAGGTCAGGAATGGGTTACTAAGGCAATAATTTCGGTTGCTAGTATCGGATATCGGTTTGCTTTATTTTTGGGACTGAAGGGATTGCTGCGGGCGTACGACGTTAATAAGGTGTTCAGTATCTCAAACTTTTGCACCTTGTGTTATCAAATCTTGGGCATCTAAAAAGTTTATTGAAAAAAACTGGTTCAACAGGTGTGGGAAAGGGTTTCGCTGATTTTAGTTTCTATTTTCTTGGCCGATATATTGATTTACGATGGTATGGAAAAGAGGATTTATTTCAGTTACCGCATTCGCAAGGTGGTGTTTTACAGCTCAATACTTGCGGGGGTGATTTGTTCTGTTGTACAAATTATTTACTTATTTTTATTTATCTTGTTTAATTTAGTGTTGTTTATTGTTTCCTGTTGGGTGAATTATAACGATGAGGTATTTTAAAATTGCATCATACATAAATCCCTAAAAATAGTGGCACATACCACATTCACGATGCCACATCATCTTAGTCGTTGTCATTGTTGTAGTGTGAAGAAAAAAACTAAACATTTTGCTTCACTACATATTATAAAACAAAGTCACTTCCCGCTGTATGTCTCTATGTATGCCTAGATCTTTAAAATTACGCAACGGATCTTGATGTGCTTTTTTTTAATAGATAGAGTGATTCAAGAGGAAGGTTTATATGTATAAAATTGTACCCGTGCGAAGCCGGGCAGGTCGCTAGTATAATATAAACTAATTAGTAGCTGAGACAAATGATTGCCAATAGAACAAGAACATATTTTTTGCGGTAAAACAGGTATTAGTTGTAAATAGACTCAAAACGACAATAATATCGTTATTTATTGGCAATACCTATTACATTTAACGAACTCCCGTCTAACGTCTGAACTCGTAAAAAATTATCCGTATTATACATAGCCTTATAACGAAATAGACATGACAAATTACCCATGCATTAAGTGAAGGTAAAAGGTACTTAATATCGATGAGGTTAAAATGTCAGAACCTTCATTAATACTGTTATCGACATTTTTATTAATTGAATTTCTTATTGCGTTACAATCTATTTCAGTAATACAGTAAAAAATAAACCGGGTTTATGGAGTGAATAATTTGTTTAATGTTGCTGTAATAACAAAAAATATGAACATAGATTTCTTTTTAAATTATAATTAAATTCGCCATGGCTGACTTCAAGTAAAAGAATTTCTACACTTTTTTTTAATGTTTTACTTAAATTATACGTGGGGCATGAAAAAATCTATGTTTTAACAACGACAGTCTCGTCTGCTACGCTATAGATCTTCGTCGATGCATCTGCACGGTGCATCGTAGGAAACGCATCGCTACGATATTGCACCTGCGGCATGCTCCCACGATCGTGCGCTACCTATTACTGTACACGACTGTACATTGTTACTAGTTACCTTCTCGACTGTACCTACATGTACTATGTAGGTACATTGTTATTTATTACCTAGACTGGACTGCTTGACTTCTTGCCTCTGTTTGTCTAGACTTGAGAAGATTTCACGGATGTACTTAAAACTAGGGAGGGATAGAGAAGGAAAAAAGGCCATAATTATTTAAGGCTAGCCCCCTATTAATGGGGCTTAACATCTGTACCCATGGGT
This sequence comes from Eugnorisma glareosa, assembly GCA_947578425.1. Classification (NCBI taxonomy): domain Eukaryota; kingdom Metazoa; phylum Arthropoda; class Insecta; order Lepidoptera; family Noctuidae; genus Eugnorisma; species Eugnorisma glareosa. The sequence continues at coordinate 13,342,825 of OX387970.1, read as the reverse complement.
GTACCATGAGCGTAATGACATGTGATAAATTTAAAAAAAAAAAAAAAAAACTTTGATGTTGTCGAGCTTCGAGTCATTTCTTTAATTTGTCTGAAAGCATTTAGGTAAATCTGTACAGCAGTCCAGTGAGGTAGGCTTCAAAATGTGTCAATGTATTTAAGAACAATTCATACTTATGGGAACATAAATACACAACAACATAATTTGTTTGTAAGTTTTTGGCCCTGGCTACTAGCCAGCCTCACACCAACCCAGCCAGCCCCAAGCTACCAGCCAGCCTTACACTCAAGGCACCCACAGGTTCGTCCGGTTAAGCAGTTAGTAGTATAGTTTGAACTGCGAGATACCATTCACAAAAAAAAAAAAACACTACAACGTAAGATCATCCTCAGGCCACTTCGTTTGGCCAAGCATAAGAATTCATGTTGAATGCGAATAAATGTTTATTCTTTCACAAGATTACAAACTTCTTAAATTCTTAAGTCTAACAAATTGTCTTCACAACTTAACTTAAACGTTCCACTTATGGCGGCAATGCGCGTAAGCATAGTGGGCCTGACACTCACAGTTAAACTTAAGCCGATTTTAAAAACTAAAAGTGTATTTCGCATTTAGAAAAATTTAAATTCCTGTTATACTAATATAACTGGAATTTCATTGAATGTGGATTCTGAAAAGCTCGTGGCAAAATAACAACAGCCGCTCGGGTCGGTCTTTATGTTAAGCCGCGCTTGCCTAGGTTGGTCTGTGGATGGTGAAAGCCCATTACATACCAAGTTTCCTTCGTGCCTCGGAAAGCATCCGTCCCGGCTGTCATCTGTAGATCTTTGACAGTCGTTACAGGTAGTCACTGACCCAAAAAGTCTGACAACCAGTCTTACCATGGGGTATCGTATCACCCAGTACTAACTGGGTTGTGGAGGTCAGATAGGCAGTCGCTCCATGTAAAATACTGGTATTCAACTGCATCCGGTTAGACTGGCCGACCCCAACATACTTGGGAAAAGGCTAGGCAGATGATGTGGATTCCGAAAAGGTCATCATCGTCATCTTGCTTACATTGCTGTCACGCATTGTCTGCTCACTGCTGTGAGTGTGCCTCACTCTTTCAGAGCTTATCTTTCCTGGTCTGTGTGAATCTCATCTAGATCTACCTGCGGTGCTGTGTATCCGTGTGTTGGCTGTTGGTCTACCAAAACTTTTTTAACCGTCTCTCAGCAACCATTCAGTTAGGACTCTGCCTGACCTGTCATCATCAGATCTTGCTACTGTTACTATATTGTATGGTAATTCATTACCAACAAAGTAAAGACCGCGGGTAAGATAACACACAATATCTAATTGATACCTATTGAGAGTGATATTTAAATGCCACTGTCAGTACAAATTAACATTAATTGTATGCTTCCTAGCTTGATATAAATAAAGCCTAATTGATAGGTTGTGTGTCAAATAGCCACAATGGTATCGCGCAAGGTGCGTTTATAAATAGGCTGACATTTCGTTATTCGCCTCACTTCTCCACATATGTTTATGGCTCTTATTTATTTAAAGATCAACAGGAAACTAGCCCAAAAGTTCAAATAGGAATGTAGTATTTAAATGTGTTGAGGACTAGACGTGTAACTGACTGACAGTAGCTGTCACTACTGAATTGAAACGATTTGATTAGGTTCAAAATTAGCGAGTTTCCTAGCTATATTACTTTGTTCGCATATGCTGTGTAGCTATATTAATTATTAATTGAAACGTTTCTGAATTTAATACCACTCGTACTGAAATTAAATAAATTCCTGTATCTTTGGTTAAATAAAATGAACTATGTTTCGACTAACGATACTAATATGTGGTCCCAATTTCAACAAAGATATATCTAAAGTAGAAATAAAAGAAGCAATCTCTCTTGACCGTTCGATTTTCTTGACAAAACCCGAACAACTGAGTTTAGGGTTGCAGTTATAAATTAATTTAATAACGATTACCGTAATCAAAGATTTATATCTTAGACTGGATTGTCGTGCTTCCATATAATTTTATATTTTACGAGTCTACGGGACCACCTTGTAGCGATAAAAGATGAACGATAATTTATTAATTGTTTCACTTTAAAGTACGCTCGAAAATGTTATTGCAGTTATATTGCAAAAGACAGCAATAAAAACTGAATGAAATTGAATTTAGATTTCGAACCGAATTTATGTGACGGGCTTGGACGGGCTTCACAGTATTTGGCCAGTATCATTTTCAACATGCTGCTAGTCTTTTTTTTTATTGTGCACAATAGAACCTCAATGCACCTTAAATCTCAATATTTCTCACGGTCAAACCATCAACCGCTTTCACTATTTTTTTGAAATCATATCCTCATAGGTTTTTTGCTTTCAATAAAGAACAAAAAATTGGTAAAAAAATCCCTTTCGATTTCCGCTCAGGCGCCATCTGCTATTATTCTTGTCATGTGTTTGTTTAGATTACTTTTTTTCCTCTGTCCGGATTTCACCGGAAGTTGCCTCTCAATGAATGTGGTTTAACATTTAATTTTGTACATTAAAATGGGCTATGGTATAAAGTATTTCATAATCAGTATGAATGGGATGATTGGATCGCTTAACATAAGATATTGTGTGATGCAGAAACCATAAAACAAAATTATGGTGTTGGCAGGAGGATAAACCTCTTTTGTTTGTGAGTTTATGATTATGTTATTTTTTATTGATGGCTACTATAACATTAAACTGTTTCCAATCAGATACATTCAGGGTTTCGGGGTACTTTACGAGTACATGTACTAATACGTCACGCGTCTTCCATAATATTGGTAAATTTATTTGTATCTTGGTATTACAAAAGTACAAACCTAATCCTTTATCTACTGCCAGCATAACGTATTCAAATTAGTTGCTCCATTAAAATAAAACAATGTGCTCGATTATGTTTGACATGCTCGTAGTAGGATTAAGTTTAATCACAGTTTTACGCCGTACCATAATTATATGAATGTTATGCTCGCCATGACACGAGAGCTTATATTGGAACTAATTACAGTTTTACACTATTGTTACACTGAAATACTAATTATGTCCACATGGTCGCTAATTGTTCTTTGATTTTCTAACGTGTACTATGAGTTACACGAATTTCTGATAGTAGAGTTTGTTATTACGTTACAAATTATTATTGTACCGGTCTTCAATTGGCAACGTTGAACTAACAAAAAAAAACCCAACATGTTCTATTGTACTTACCGCTAACGCAGCTCTATATACTATTGTTGCTTCAATAAAGATAATACTTGAAGAATACCCGATTCGTTTTGTGCACCCAATACGGACCTATATCTACAAAGCGTTTTAACGCCTTTATGTTTGTACTCGTCCGAGGCTTATAATGGGTCCCTTTTCACCCTTCAATGTAACAGTTCTAAAGAAAGTTATACGGCCAAAGATAAACGTGGAACGTTAGTTTCTTTGCGTAAACAGGTAAATATTTTTATTGCCTTACAAAGAATGTTATCATCAAAGAGACCGCTCTGGACTTTCTTTCGGACAAATTGTGTGATAACAATGTGAGAGATAACATTTTTGTGATCCAAACTCTTGTTCGTTTGCACTTCTTTAAATTATATTAATTGTTGGCATTTTTACGTTGGATTTCGAGTCTTACTGTAAGCAGGTTTTGTATCTCTGGACGCTAACGCACTGATTGCCTACCAGAGCTGCGCGATCATATTCACATTCTATAAAATACGATGTGTGTGAACGTGTAAGTTACATGTTCATATTTGGGAATCAATAATATTATTTGTATGATTAAAATGGTCAGTAGACCTACCTAAAAAGAGAAAAACATCGAATGAATACTACAAAACACACATTAAATTCAATACCATAATATGTAAGATTGTAAGTTCGATGTGTGTCAATATTCATCGTCTTCAGACTATAAGGCGCCATCTATGAATGATACCAGCCACGGCAATATGTACTGAACACTAACATGTTTAGAGCCACACAAACATGTAGCTAAATAGTTACAACTAGTGCATCCAGCAAAAAATAAATAACAAAAAGAGAACGTAATAAAACTTACTAAATAGAGGATGTACGAGAGTAAAATGACCTTTTTCAACTTCCCGGCAGATTGTTAAAAAAATGGCGAATCACTTGGCCTTCATTTAATTTAACCTTTTTGGTGCGAATTCTGGAATTTAAAGAGTCACACCAATATCACATTCACCGGATGCAATGTAACCCTTGCACACAAAAACTGAGAAATTACGTTTACGATAAACTCAGTTTCCGAAAAAATTAGTAACAAATAGAGAGTTGTTTCCTGCCCTATTGATCAAAGTGATGTGTGTGGTGACTCTGATTTGCGTAGTGAAAGGGAAGTGTTCGAATTCAATCAATCGTGCTGACATACTCGTAGATAGAATATCGCAACTGGGCTGAGACAGGTATGCTACTAAATAATTTGTGTAAAATTATTTATTTTAATTTAATTTAATTATGTATGTGTTGTTGTTGTTGTTGTTGTTCTCCTCATCGCTGTCACTGTGGTGAAGTTGTTGATTAAATCAATGATAGACCATTCTGACACTATTGCAATAGCAGACTAAGGCCCCGGACGGCGTGTCTTTGTTTCCTTGGAAGATGGTTAGGCCTTTAGTGTGGGACGCAACTTGCGTCGATATTCTTGTGCCGTCCCATCTTCCAAGTTCATCGTGCTGTGCTGGCGCTGCCGCTGCGGCTGCAGAGAACCTCAAGCGGCGTAAATATAGTAACCTTATTGGTAACTATATTTTCGAACCGTTTGGGGTTGAAACTCTAGGTCCGTGGGGTCCAAGTGCTCACAGCCTTTTCAAGGACATTTCCAAACGCTTAGTTGTCACTTCTCGTGACCCAAAGGCTGGGTTTTACCTTGGCCAAAGGTTTAGCATTGCCATACAACGTGGCAACGCCGCCAGTCTCTTGGGTACATTACCAGTTAACTGCGTTGAGGAGTTTTTTGACGCCATTTTTTAATTTTATTAATAAGTTAGTTACTTTAATTTATTTTAGTTTATACCTGCTATGTAGTTTGAAAGAGCGATTAAACATTACGAAGTTCAAGTTTAAAAAATAAGTTATGTAATTATGTTTTATTAAACCACATCAAATTATATTTCATATAATTTTTAAGAATTTAAAACATTTTTGTTTTTTTTGTCATTTGTTATTTCTCCTTAACAATCCATGTGAAAATTACCTACTATCACTATCTAAGTATATGAAATAAATTGAGGCAATAAAAAAATCCAAGTCAATTTCTTATCATGAAAAAATATTAAGGATGAGGTTTGCAATAACTTTGTGAGTTCAGTTAGGTTTTAGTATGCTAATTTATGATTGCGGCACGTAAAGATTGTAGTTGTAATGATTTTGCATTTAAAATACAGAATGTATTTATAGTCAAAACATCAACCTGAGCCTTTTCAAAAGACAGAAAATAAATGTAGCAGTTTAAAAATATTTGAATCATTATTTGAATTTTCAGAAATATGACGAATATGATTTCATCAATAAATTCTCAAAATTTTATGGCCTCCCTACAAATAAGGTTTCCGAAAAAAGGTTTGTTGTTGCTAGGAGCGCATCTGTCAAGGTTCCCACGGGTTGTAGGAAAGGATTGGACCCCTGCCAACCCTTGATGGTCCAAATGTGATACTCTCAGTTTTTCTTACCTGTAGCATTTCAGGACATGACCCATTTCTTTTGGTAAAAAGAAACGCACAAAATATTATTATAATGTCTATAATGTAAATCATGTGTTCTACAGTAATATGAAGGAACTTTAAAAGTTAACATATGAAGATCAAGAGTTTAAGATGATAATTAGAAAGACAAAGCGACGAATAAATACCACCCGAAGAAAAGACATAAACGCATTTGAGGGCCAATTAATAGTAATGAATTTGAGTAATGGCTATGGCACGGATATGAGAAGATAGAATATGTAATTAAATTAAATTAAATATTGCATTTTGAAAAAGTTTCATTGGATTTCACCGCTTGCTTATGTTACAGTTAAAAATCTGTCAGTTTAAAAATAAATTTGTTAACAATAAGAAAAAAAAATCATTGTTACACGTTGCTAAATTAGGCCAGCGAAAATCTAATGGCCAAGTGACTGTCATTTTGAATACTAAAAATAAAAAAGTCCCGCGAACCAGTTCACCCAAAATTATTTGCATCTGCTTTTTAAATACCGGATGGCATGAACGAAAACATTAAAATTGCTTTTTATTATACTTAACCACTGTCTTCGTAACCAACATTTTGGGAAATGACTACTACGTAAAACGATACATTGTAATCTTACAAACATTAGCCGAAAATGCGTCATCGCAACTTTAAAATTAGAAGCAAAAGATGTTAGCAAAAATAACATAAAAGTTAACACCGGCCATAAATAAAAGATGTAATAAACATAGTTTCTGTCTCGTTAATTTTGTAGTTAAACAATGGTATCTTTATGAAGTTAATTTAGTTTTCAGCAAAGAAATAAATTACTTTTGTATGGCGAAGTTGTTTGCGCTTAGGAGCTGAATTATGTTAGCTTTTTATGTTGCTGTTTACAAAAACTGTACATAGCTACTTAAGAGCTTAGCGGATATAAGCATAACAATAAAGTGTTGAACTCATAATCAACTTTTAAATAGTTACATTTTTCACAATTCGCCAACCATACTAATAATTTAACAGCGAGTTGTATGGTTTCCCTGTGCATCATTCCGACAGTCACAGTATAAACCTAGTTTTTAGCCAGGAACCTTTCTGTGGGATACAATTTCTGTATGTTTTACTTTAAGAGGGAACAGGGCCAAAAAATAGATATTTGAGGAAACTATGCCGTCGCGCTGCGTCAAACCTACCCCCGTAGAGTGCGATAGGGACATCTACAGCTCAGACCGATTATATGACAAAAATTTGACAAGATCGACATTTCGCATTCCCCTTTTTTTCCCTCGAAAACTGAGCCAATTCAATTATTTTTGACAAACAAATTATTAAAAAAGAGTGTGTCCTATCTAAAAAGAGTGTATAGTTCCTGTCAATTTCTTTTATGTTAAACACTTTTCAGATTTGTCTGGTAGTCCTCTAATCAGGGCCGTAAAAATGGGGCATCTTTTGACATTTTTGGAGGGTCATATTTTCTTTACTAGTTGTTGAAAAAAGGGGAATACATTTGTATAGAGAATCGCAGCCCCTGTTTCCCTCTTAAGGCCTCTGTAACAGTGTTGTTACTGTATTGAAATAAAGAATGTATTTGTTTATTTTAGCCATAAGCTTTAAACGTCGTGTTGTCTTGATATACAAATATGCTCCTGTCAAAGTTACTATTATTGAAAGTTTCAATTATTCGTAATTTTCGCATGTGGTACATTTACATTTGTGCCAAGCGGTCTGATTGTCTGACAGTCTGGCACAATAGCTAACCCTTTAGCGGTTTGTGCAAGCACGCCACATGACTTGCAATTCTTATATTATCTGCGAACCGCAGGCGCAGATTGCACAGATTGGTCACAAACGCATGTTACATTTTTTTATGCGTATAATAAAAGTACTACATTGTGGCCGACAGATGATTTCTGTTCCTGTGATAATGCGTGCCACTTACGTCATTATGTGTTTAGGGGTCAGTGGGGCTTAGGTTAATCCAGAGTCTACCAAATGTTAACTCAAAAAACAGCATAACTTATCGGTAGTTTCTAGGTTGATTTTACAGCTTCAGGTTAGCAGGGAATAGGTTGCATAACAGCATATGAGATTAATTTTTACGCCATGCTGAATTTGTTGGCGTGAAATGAAATGAAAATTCTCTTCTTCCTCGCGTTGTATTCCTAATTTGCTAAAAGTCGGGAACAAAAATAAGACATACCTCAAATTCAATGTTTTTTTTTCTATCATTCTCTTTTTTGCGAAAACTATAATATTTCCAATAGTAAAACCATCAAAGGAGCTAGAAATTACGGATGTATACGTATTTGATTCTCAATATATCTACTGAACCCTCTTGTCCAGCCAGTCATCCACATTTGCCTATAACATTATTGTGTCAAATGTTTCAATAGCTTCGCAATTGACAGGAGCACATTGCGTGTGTTTTGAGACGTTTGAGTGAAACGCAAATGTTCACAAGGTGCATACGTGAATTGTCACTTTTAAATGATCAATCATTATTTATTTTTATCTTCACAGCGAATTCAAATGTGTGCTGAAGACATCTGTGGATTCGCGTGGAGGTTCGAATACTTTGGAAGAATGACGGAGTAAAAAGCGATGTTTAAACGTTTAAACTGATCGCCAGGTTCTGTTTATTGATCGTTTATCTTTTACTTTACTTAAGACGAATCTTAAATCCAGTTGAATTACGTGAGTTCTAACTTTGCCTTGTGATTATATATTGCAGTGAAATTTCTATAATTGTGAAATCTTTTCTTTTTCAGAACATAGAAGGCATGTAGCCGTCTACACTGCTCTACAGTGACCAGATAGTTCGGGTCAAATAGGTACAAACTTATATTTTTTATACCACCAGGATAGACTGGAATCCAAAAAAAGGGGCTAGGCTGATGACGACCGCTCTAAACTTCACCTAAGTTTATTCGCCACCGCCACGCCCAAAGTAATCTAAGACTGACTTTGCTACTTATGATCCAACTGTCTTGCCACAATGGAAGCCAACCGGTTGCTGGCAGCTTCCGCCCATTTATATACAAACTACACAAGTCAATCGTACTGGGCGCTACTCCGTGACATTTACACACCGGATGTTTCAATAAACACATTAAAAACACAAAAAGAACTTGTTGTAGGCACTAAACCAAATCACTTACAATACCTATGTACCTGCATTTTTATTACTCACTCCCGGTTTCGTTAACCTAATCAAGCCCCTGGCCAGTCCATGGGTGTAAGTAAATCAAAGTTAATCGAATTCAAGGAAAAGTTTTTCAAAATATTGGGCCCTAACTGCATTAGAAGCTGGTGACAAAATCTTTAACTCTGGTAAGGGCTCAAACTCAAACTCAAACTTAAAGCGTTTATTTCAATTAGACCTTCGCTGGCACTTTTGAAAGTCAGAAAAACAAAGGCGAAGCTACAGTCACAGACGCAAGGCATAATAACTTGTGAAAGTACTGTAGTTGCCCATTCCAAAGCGTAGATCTCTATGGAGAAGAATGGGCAAGAAGAGAAGAAGAGGCTATTGTGAATATTAAATATCTTTAAAATAGGTAATATGTAAATTACACTAAAGAGCAAGTGAATTACACAATTTTTATTACCTTTTACAAAAATGTTTAGTACCAGACTGAACATTTTACTTAGACTATTTCGATCTCCATAGCTTGTTGTTAGATCCTAACATAACTTTCATTTCTATTCCACACAAGTTAATGTTACCTGATAAACTTAAATATTAATTCTCACGTAGTTTTTAAAGATGCGCGCAGAAATTCCTCCATGCTAAATACTATCCTAAATCAATTACTGACCAATCGCAGACAAATAGCGTAGGTACTGGTACCCGGCTTACGTCAAGTTGAAAGACCGATTAAGCTGTTTATTTAGCCTTAATTACCGAACAAATACTCAATCGGCATGTGTATTGCGATATGTTTGTGGTACATCTGTAGTCCTCTTTTGTGGGCAAACATGTCTGGTATTTAGTTGTCTGATGTTAAGGGAACAATGGCGACTGCTGTTCAAGATTTACTAGGAAAATACAGACTAATTAGGCACTGAGCCATGTAGCAGCAGTTTAGTTACATTTAAGTTTTGTAATAGCATTTTCCGCAGTCCACAGCAACGGTTGTAAGGAAGAAGAAGAAATCGGACTTCAGACTTTTGTTTCTTATACCTACGGGTTGTAAAATATCTTCAAGGAGGTTACTATTAAAGCAAGAGTAATTCCAGTGTGGGAAAGAGATGGCGCTAGACGACCTGCATAGCTCTGTCTCTTTCCCGCACTGGTATTACTCCTGCTATAAGATGTCATAGTAACCCCCCAGGGTGTAAAAAGACCCATCACTAACCGTCAATAGAACATTCTAGACATCAAACCAAGTAACACAGCGAAACTAATTGATTTTATTTTTCGGTGTGAAAAATCGCTATTTGCACCCGTTATTTACCGTGAGCTTACTTTGTAAAACACTTTTGAAGCTTTTTTAGTTTTTTCAGTATTTTTTACATTGACGTATAATACTAATGAATGAGATAGGATACCTTCCTCTTGTATGTATTAACAAATTCCGACAGGATACGTTGCAAAGGAATGTGAGTCTGCAACCGCACCTAGAAGCTAGTACTTAGCATCCCATTCAATCTCGGAGCTTCTTCAGTGGCTCTCTGCAGAGTACGGTTACATAATACCTTAATTATTTTCTTAAGAAAATGATATCAAAATGACTGTTTTAAAAATATCGAGACGTGATTTGCAAAAAGCTGTCGTGTGAAAATATTTTTAAGAAAATGATAATTTAAAAGTAGAGATAATATAATATCCTCAGATCGACATCAATTAAGAACAGTCTAGGAGTTGTTTCAATAGTATTTTTTGCTGTACACACAATTTCCGCGACTTGAGTTTGTCCTTTGCGGTGAACAGGTGCCTCTAACTAGCGATGAGACTATTGTGGATATGACTGGCAGAATTTTTTAACTATTTAAAGTGGTCTAAAACTGTTTTGAAGTAAAATCCGTATTTTAAATACGAATTGATACTTAATCTACATCTTTACTAAAAATCTACAGGGTGTAACAAGATCCTTCAGGAAGCCGTCAACCAAGCATTCTGTACATCAAACTAAGTAACTTTACGCAAAAAATATTGCTGAGAAACGACTTTTTTTTGGGTGAAAAAATCACGTTTTACGGTAGGACTCAATGTAACTCACTCAAAACATTGTGCTGATAGATGCATTGAATAGTACGGGGGTCATGAAGGTGTTTAAAGTAAAAATCTGTATTTAAGAAAAAACTTGAAACTTTGACCCCCAATATCTCCTGACTAGAAGGTTCCCAGGTATGGTCTAAAACAAAAAATGATAGCAATGACGGCGACAACAAGTGGCTTTCGACTTCGTTAAGGGTCTTGTTACACCCTTTATACTGATATTAAAAAAGGTAAAGTTTGTAAGTTTGGATGTAGGAAATTATTTCCGATACCAAAAATTATTTACTGGTGGAAAGCTACACTAATTACCGACTGCCATAGGATATGTTTTTTCGACGCGGACGAAGTCGCAGGTAAAACCTAGTACATACCTATCCGATAACCTAGGTGTCTATACATTTTGAATAGATTGGTTTTGGCCACACAATCGTTCTTACAAACTTAAAAGATGACAACAAAACACATAGTTTATAGAATCAAACACAAATCTAAAGATCCGGTAATATTCACTCACATTTTTAGCATATTTGTGAACGTTAGCAACCTTCAATTAACACGAGAATATTTCCGTAAAAATGGTGTAGTCATATCCACGCTATTTCGTCGTCTATTACAGCGGGGTGAACGGCCTCCCTTGTCCTCTACGAGAGCTGTAACTCTTAGAGGCCTCTCGCAAGTCCACAGTTTACTCTGTTACCTTAGAGTTTAGTGCCACACTTTGAACCAAAACGATAGTTCCACACGTCAAACTGCCCATTTAATACCACTTAAGAAGATATAAAAAAGGCTTAACAAAGATTTATTCAAATATGATGCATCTCTGAACGAAAAGTAACAAAAAAATGAATGAAAACAGTCTAGACCACTTAAAGTTAACTTCACTAATCTTTTCACGTCTCGAATTCTTTACGACTGATATTGGAGTCAAAAACCGCATTAAAATCACGTAGGAGATGAATTTGGTGCATCAGTATAATCTTAGAAGTTGTAGATCGTATTAAAGATGCAAAATTGAGAACTAAAGATATCAAAACACCATTAGCATACATCTATGCGAATCAAAACTCGTTAAACAAGATTCTTAATCGATTCTTTTTTTAAATTTTATCTGTAACTAAAGAACCGTTACTAATTTATTTAATATTTATGATGATACTGCCTGTTTGCCTCGAAACATTAAAATAATAGATTTAGGTAAACTATTTTAATATGACTTCGAGTACATTAGAGATACGTGAACAAACTTTGACATATTATGAACAGTTTAAGAAAAATATAAGTGTGGTGTTAATGTGAAACTATTTTTCAAAAGGCTAAATAAGAAATGACATTAGTGGTATACGATTGGAAGATAAATTCAAGTCATTTGACGCGAGTTGTAATTTTGAGGAGGTAAAAAATACTGGTGTGTTTTAATGCGAGTCATTTGTCATAGTGTTAGTACTGGCTAAACATTCTAAGCAAGTTTTGGTTGTTTAGTTTTTTACTCTATGCAAATACAAGCAAAGAACATTATTTAAAACTAGAAAAAACTTTGTAATCCTTTAAAAGCACATTGGCATTGGAGAAGGAGTGCATAAAGATAAAAAGATAAACTACGGTCGAACGTTGACTACGTGGTGATCAATATTGGTATTATTATATCTGTCTTTTTCACATAATAATCAATCACAATACTAGTATATCAAATTATTACAAAGGTGCATAACACTTGCAAGTGAACTTACGAGTATATCCAACTTTATATAAGATTTTTTTCAGAACGACCGGTTGCTCTGATAATTTTCAGATTTATATAAACTCTGTAATAAGAAAAAGGATTTCACAAATCTTCATCAAGTCGGGATTAGCTGTGTATGAAAAAGTTGATGCCTTTACAAAATAAGATACGACAACTTAAGGACTATTCATACTCATAGTGCACCGGACATTTTTTGACACTCATTGAACCTTTTACATCTAACGTCCTTCTTCAACATTTACAAGAAAAAGCGATATACTAAAGATGATTAGCAAGCAGAGACATTTTTAAGAATACATACGCAATTTTAAGCAAAGTTACCTTACTTTACTTGAAAATTGCGCTACCTGAAATTACGGTGACGTCATCCCGATCATCATATCCGGCACCTCCATCGGGCGGCTACCATAATAATGGACGCCGGAAAATGAGTTAAGGCTCTGGCGCGCCCAGGGACTGGTCTCCGGCCCCCTGCGACTCATTGCTGACCTACTGACGGAGTATTGACCCCCACGACGTTCACTCACACTATTTTATTTGCCATTCAATCTTACATAGTTTTTTTTTCTGACCAAATTGTTGTTTACTTGTACTCATTTGAGGCCTGTCTTTCCTGAAAGGCATTAGCATTGATGTGATGGTAATGTGTACCATTCACTACAATATACCTGATTCTAGTGGTATGAGAGTAATTGAGCTTGGTATGTATATCTAATGTTCAACAAACTAGAATATCTTAAGCTCTCGCTAAGCTCTTCAGTGGTATTTTCACAGAATGAAAAAAACTGCAAAACTTTTCGCGCTGAAACGTAGAAAGCAATCAATGTCGCTCTAAGAGGCTATTTATTGTTTGTTTGATTTAATTAGTTTTAGTGTAGTAACGCCCGATTCCAGTACCTAAATTGTCACTTCAAGCATATTTTGATCTGTAAGTCTCCCTGAAATAGTACATTTTGATATAAGTGGAGAAACTTTGTTATTCCATTCGAGGCGGAATTCACACCCGAGCCGCCAGGTGAGGTTGTAATGGAGCCGAGAATTGCAGTAACAAATGCCCATCAACGATGAAACGATGAAGAAACGATGTTTTTTATTACACTTTCGAAGAAATAAAATAATAGAACAATTTTTGTCACTTATTATGACTTAATTTGCTTTTCTTTCCCGCGCTTTGCTTTCGAGAGCTTGAAGGAGAAACAAATGTCTGGCCGCTAAACAGCTAATTGATAATGAAAAATATAAAAATCAATTCTTTTTTGAATTTAGAACAAATAATGTTAATCCATACTTCCATATTATTATTATAAATGCGAAAATAAGTTTGTTTGTTACCTTTTCACGCCTAAACAACTCCATCATCTTTCCATCATCCTGAAATTTTGCATATACGTTGTCAAGTGTACAGAACACAAATAGGGTGCCTTTCATCCCGAAAAAAGTACTGTTCCCGATGAAAACAAGAATTTCCTTTTTATGATATTATATGGCGCTACGTGTATTTTGAATCATGATTGAATTATATTATTACAAGCAGATGAAGTACAAGTAGAAGTCAAATTCTAAATTAACGCGAGTGAAACCGCGGGCAAAAGCTAGCTGTTCATAAAAGCATATCACTTTGCCGAGATTAAAAAAAAACAATCATAGCCGATTATAGGAATTATCTGTGGAGCATTTTATTTCCGCACATACGTTGTGATAAGTGAAAAAAATCCATGCGTGAGAAATACATTGCATGTTGAACCTAATCGTAGTGCGATAAGAGCCAGTTTTTGAGGAAGTGTATTGAAAAATCATTTTTTTTATCTATTTACTGTTTACGCTTTTACCTACTTTTTCCATACACGCGACACTTATAAATTGAGTCCACACGATATTATGCCAGTTATCTGGCACTGCATCATAGTAATATGACCTCGTATCAGTTATATCATTATATTTCGGTCACTAGCACGTGTGGTGACTTCAGTGCAGGTCAGGCATTGCCATCATCGAGCCTTTTTGGGAGTGATTTATGTGATGCTCAGTTGTTGTACTCGTAATACCTTGTTCACATAGGTACTTTTTACTTTTTATCCTATTTTACACATACCTATTATGATATTTTCTGCACGTGAATCATATTTAACTTTACCATTATTCATGTAAGGAAAATTTCCTCGCGTATCCGAATTTCACATGTTAGTAGTGTCCTCAATTCTTTTCCTTGTAATCAATTTCGAAGAACTTCTGTATTGAATAGCTCTTTGTTTATAGACAAGAGGGTCAGGAAAATAGGTTTTGTTTTGTGTGTCACTGTAAGGCAAAGGCAACAAAAACAAGCTAAATGAAAGTTCGTATAGCTTGTCACGCCACCTAAACTGCACATCGCCTAAGTTGTGGTCAACTGACATGTCCTGTTTAAGTTATCCTAGCTTTATGGTTCAATAACTTGCTTTGTACTTAACTGAAGAATATTTACTGAAATTTATAAACACGTCTTATGGAAACTATTGAGAAAAGTAAACCGAAATGTTCACTAGCCAATCAAACCATTGCGAGTTGACAGCATATTGCAAGTCTCCAGCACCTCAATGTTATGTCTTTCATCGCAGTGGTTGCGTGACTCCCATGAATTCTCCATTGAATGTCCGTAATGATAGTTTCATTAGATGTTATCTTCGCATTTTTCCCTCTCGCTGGTAATCGAGTGGCCACGGTGCCCACGACAGGGCCCCATCAGCTGACCCAGATTGGTGCCGGAGTATTGACCTTTGGCGATGTATAACCAGTCCAAATTTTTGTGTAGCACATTTTTAAGGCTGTATATGTAATTAAGTAATGTGTAATATAAGTCTGCAATAAATTATTGTACGAATTTTTCTCCACAACGCTGGACAGTCTTTACCTATCAGAACTGTAAAAAGTTCAATGAGAGTACAAGTTGTGTCAAGTTTTTTTGTAATAACTTTAGAGGTTCTAAAAATAATTGTCTTACATTGGAACACTAATGGGATCAATCTTTTACTGTATTCGATTATGCAAATCTATTAATTACATGATTAGTCCGGAGATCATCAGCAGTCTGCAACTTCTGAAGAGGCAATTAAAATAAATGGATTGTATTTGATTCAAACCTCACTAATTTATTTCAATAAATCATGAACCACAACCATTAATTACTGGTGTGTTAATTGATTTGTTAAAGTTCTGTAATAAATTAATTATTTTAATTGTGATGTATAATTCATTGCGTGCATACTGCATTGTTTTGTCGAGATACAACATCAAATTAAATTGAAATATAGTATTTAGAGATGTCAAAAATTATTCAGAGAATTCAACGATACGGAATGAGGATTATAACATTAGTGAGATTTATTTTGTTTTTGACATGTTCGTTTATATTTTCTTAAGAGTAGTTATTTAAAAACATTTCCCAACCTCGTTCATTATTCTCAAACCCAACATGACCACTTAATTTGCTTGTGGGAACTTCCACAGATCTCTGAAGTGATAAAAAGATTGATTTCCTTGGGACCAAAATAGGAATAGGTAACGAACTTAGGCACCGCTGCGTTAAGTATAGTCTCATCTTATTTGGTCGTCCCAGTTTTTGTGATGACATTACATATTTGTGGTAAGTATTGCTAGTAGGTGCCTAGATGTGTCATGTACGAAGTTCAAACAACGAGTTAGTGGTTCGTCACGTCAAGTTTGTCTTGGTTCTTTGAATTTAGCACGTATCTGTGTCGTCGTGACGTAGAGGTCGAAGACACCTGCCGCTTTGCTTTCTCATTAGAGCGTTACATTTCTGTAAGTGTCATAATGCCTGTTTTGGTCGACAGTTTTCAAGTATTGTTTTTACAGACAGATAACGTTTTAAATGAATATATTTACTTTTGACGCTATGTAAGTTGGAGTTAGTGAGCAATCTCTAGGTTTTAGAGCTAATATTATATTGTTTGCTCTAAAATTGTAGGTATTTGAAGACTACGTGCGTTCGTACTGTACGACTGTGTCTGAAAAACTCTGTGAAAAATCTAGTATTCTATAAGCATCTTATTCCTTCAACACCAAACATCCTAAAGGACTCTTAGCATAATCAGCCTATAATGTTCCCACTGCTGGGACACACGGCCTCCTCTCTATGAGAGGGAATGGGCTATAATCAGTGGGCAGTGCGGGTTGGTAGATGTCACATGTCTTCGAATTTTTGGCTCTAGGACATGCCAGTTTCCTGACGATGTTTTCCTTCACCGTTTTTGAGACGGTGACGAAATAAATTACACAAAGTAATGCGCATGCCTGGATTCGAACCCACGTCTTACTAATTGTAAATCGGGGCCGTCACCACTGGGCCACAGGACTCTTGTTTCTTTTCAATTTACGAAATTACGGGCTTAACATTTCTTTGTCTCACATTCGATTCACGAAATTACTGTGTCATACTTATTTTTTATACCAATTTACTAACTTCAATAACCCAATGTTAAACATTTAAATTGGCATTAGAGTAGACATGTTGTGTTGACGTCCCGTCGTGTTCTCCTTAATAACGATCTGTTTTAATGTACATTACATGAGTTATTAAGGAGACCTCGTAACAGGCAATACATGGGCAGTGTTGGCATTTACAAAGGTAGTTGTTAAGATCCAACAATGTCGTGGGACTAGTATTTGCGGGACGAGCAGGATACGAACCGGTCCGGCGCAGCCCTCCCGGTAAAAACTAACATCCTACCAGTACTTATGGCTAGATACTCCTTAAGGCACTATACGATAACTTGCTGTTTTATAGCGCGAAGCACTGTTTTTTGTGAATTTTCCGGGAAATTTCTTAGGTGGTCTTAGTTACTGGACATGATTTCAAGTTTTCTACAAATATTTCCGATAAAGAATGCATTTACTGTGATCTCTTAAAGATATATACCATATATAGTTAGGTCGTAAATCTATCTCTTCAGAGTATTGAAGAGGTAGATTTACAACCTGAATAAACCAGACCTCAGTACTAAACTTATTGAAGCTGTATCAGTAAATATTCCAAATACTGTATCTATGAGGTCTAATAAAGTTTTCCATATTTTTTTTTGAAGAAAGATCAACAAAATGCTATAAAAGATGACGGAAAATTTTACACAAATAGGTAACTGTTGCAGCATGTAAATGTATGTATTCATTCTCACTCAAATCACTACAATCAATAGTTATACTTCAATTATTTACTTTACTTTACTCAACTCTTAGCACCTTTCTCGCTTGTCAAGTTTTAAACAAACATTTTTATGTTCGTCCGGAAATAGTCCGACTCTTAATACAGCTTGACTTATCGACTTTACTTACTTAATGCTCAAGTCCACATTTCTAACTTAAGTATTGCAACATGTCTATACGGGTTCCTGACAAGTTATCCGTAACTTAACGAATTAACTGATATCCGTATAGCGTGTAGGAACTTGTATCAAACTTGTAAGCTGTCAAGGATTAGATGAAGATTAAATAAAATGCAGATGCGGGTTCAATAAAGTTTATTGTATGCATAACCAATTAGACATATTTTTAGATAACGTCGCCTAAGGAACACAATGGATAAACAAACATGAAAATGCGTAGTTCCAAAGCAAGGAAATGTAGATAAATAACAGGAAACGCGTTGATAATACGCCATCGTATCATCGTATTAGTAACTTCCTTTATTTGCCATACTTTCATTTAATAAGCTTATGTTTCTTATACGTACTTAATAAGACAAGTTCGGTGCAAAAAGCTTTCCAAATTCCTGTAAAAGAATTTCATGATGCGTTTACTTCGTGGTCAACACTCTAAGTTTTACTGTTCTTCTATTTCCTCAATTAAAACTCGAAATCACTTTATCATCGTTTAGTAAAGTGATGCCACAACCACGTTCATATTAACCAGCGATGTTGATTGCAGAACATATAAATAATGACAGAGCACTATCTCCGAGATAACGAAGGATAGAACGCCTATTTCCTTCACAGGATGTTGTTACACGCGCGGGAATATTTATGTAGACACCCGCTTTATTTTCCTGATCTAAATATAATCAATATCCTCATTAGGAGCGTCTGGATCTTTCTTCGGGTAATGTGTGGGTTGTTTTCAATTTTCCCCTGTTATTGAAAGCTTATTTATAAGTAGTAATATGCATGACAGGCATGACAAAGTTTGTGATTGATTTTTGATATATCAGTCAAACCCAACTGTTGTCATAAGTTGTGATAGCCAATTTGACTAGTCAGAGATTTGATTGGGTGTTCAAAAACCAAGTATCATTATGGTGGAAGCGTCAGGCTTGCCCGTGAAATTCAAATTGTTTTTCGTTCTGTTATTTCATGAAAACGTCATTCAATGGGGTTAAATGAACTTAGAGGGTTGTATTGATGATTTTAATTATTATAATTCTGTAACTATGTTACTGGCGCGACTCATTTTTCATGAACATACAACCTGACACTGACCTGCAAATTGCAAAAAAAAACGAAAAGAAAAATAATTTCGCGGGATGCCCTGGCGCCTTAAGCTAAAGGTTCGCGTTTATTTCATTACAGTTGTTCCGGGCATTTTACCCGTTGTACGGTGATAAACTCCACATATATCTAATTTAGACTTAAAACTGTCTCCGGCAAACTGTAATAAGTTCAAGACAGCCGCGGCCCAACCTTCCGGGGACCACAGGCGTGACGGTAACATTACCCATACTAACAAACACACTACAATTACATAAACTGTACAACGTGAAAAATAAGTGCCTACACTACCTAGCTACCTTAAACAATTGATGACTGCAATAGAAATGATAAATGGCGACGTGGGTAATAACAGCGGCAACGACATCAAATCACTAAGTAATACATTGCGCTGCATTACACAAGCGACGGTAATTTTGCGACGTAGATCGCGGCCAGGCGCGCCTTCCACACATAGAGTAAGGAAACTTGCAGTACCTACTGCAAGTACTGGTGTAATTACGCTTAGGTAAGTGTGGAGTGTGTGCTAGTATGTAAATGGGATTGTCCATGTGCACTAATAGTGTGTAGCTTTAGTAAAAAACTCTCCCGTGGGCAATTGGCTAGATCGTGTTCTGACTCTTGAAGGCATTTGTTTTCAAGGAGTTTATCACCAAAACTACCAATCGATAGTGGAATTTCAATGGGATTAAACTAAGCTTATCGATGGCAGAGTTATGTCTTACATTTTTGACATATCCATCATCATTATTCATGGTAGAACGTCAGTTTCTCCAGGCCCGCAGGATAGATCAGAGATAATCCACTGCGGCAGCTCTTCACACCCTTGTAAACAACTTCATCTTGACCTTGGTTTCTGAAAGCCTATTTAAAATCATTGTAATCTGTTGTCAAAAATCATGTCAAGAGACTTGATTGACTATTGTTGTATGCTGCTGGTATTTCATTCAAGCAATCTAAACCGGTTAGATTTGACAGCAGATTGCTTGATCCGAACCTTGATAGAGTTTTTGAAGCTACGGCAGTTAGGAATAATTAATTATAGAAACAGTTGACAGCTAGAATGAGTTAGCCGTCGATCGGGGTCGATCGACGGCTTTCCGACGCGTTCGCTTTTAGATTTAACTATAATGGCAACATGTCGTTTTCAAAGTTTTAAAATGAAAAAGGACCGTACAAAATAATGCTGTCACCAAGTTACCCAAGTAACGCTGCTTAGGATCTTGTGTTATTGGTGGGGCTGCTGGTGTAAGGCACAGCAGACATTTTAATTTTATTCTTATTATTTATTGCACCCAAAATTTGAAATAATGTAGCTTATGTTTTATATTCCTGACGACAACGTACCTCAATGATATAGATGTCCTACTAAACATCACTTTAACTATACACCTATAGCCTAAACCAGGCTATCTGTGCGCCCAATGCATCGACACCAGTTCATCCGACAAGGCGTGTAATGATAAGACAGATAGAGTTCACATTCGCATCTATGTAACTTTAGTTTGTATTCAACAAAATTTACTAGAATGCCTACATGTGCCTACGTGAATATTTTCAGTTTTATTCTTTGCCAGCGGAGGCGCGGCGGGCGGCGCGGCAGCGGCGGCGGTGGGAGGTGGAAGTTGCGCGGGAGTGGAGCGCACCGCTGCGCTGTCACGGTCAAGGACAGTATTAGCTGCTACGGACACTATTATGATTACACTTGTCGTACTGTTTTATACTACTGTTATGTGCACATGTTACGCACTTAATTTATTACCGAGTTGATTCGTGTTTTATGTACAAATATACTATGTAATACGAATTGTTCGCATGCTTTATGTTTAATGGACTGTTGTATTAAGTTGTAGGTGCAAGAATAATGATTATTTGCTTGCTTTGTTTATGAAAAGGTTGACTAATTAAGTCATTTTTATGGTGAGGAAACTTGGACCCAAAGTGAATTTTGGTTCTTATTATCCTATTTATGGGAAAGTTTACAGTTTAATATCTATTTATGGATCAGGTATCAGTATCAGTCTGCGGTTTTCCTTTAATGCAATCTCATATTTTTCTTAGAAAATAAGGAGGTAAATTTATCATAGTTGGCCCTTGTTTTTCTAGATAATCTATAAAGATTATTGGACTCACTTTTTATAATGCCGTGAGGTTATATAATACAGTCTTGCATCGAATATTTTCAGTATTTTCAAGGTCTCACCCGTGACGGGTAATCAGACAGAGACCAAAGTGATTTTAGGTTACTTAAATAGTTTGCTCAGTCAAGTAGTCAAGTATAACACTAAACACGTAACCACCTTAAGTGGAGGTAGATGTGAATCATGCATCTTACAGGAAGAGACGTAAGAGCTCATTAAAGCCCCATTACGCTGAGAAGGAATTACAATAATCCAGCAACTATGTAGCTACGTGTAGACGTTTTTATATTTGGTATATATTTTTTATGTCTGGTTTAAAAGTGCCAATTCACGGGTAGCTATGTATTTGACAACCTAATGTTCTTATTGAAAACAATTATTTTGGTCTTTTTTAAACAATCTATGAGCTATGGTAACATACTCATAAGTGTTTTTTTGAATTTAATACGTCTTACACAAATATACCTACGTACAGTTTTGATGCTTAAGGAAACCGAACAATACAAGTTATGTTGGATAAATCTTTACAGAACCGTCAATAATTTTCCCGGTTAGGCTCATTAGGCCTTTTTCTCAGAAATTACTGAAATACACTGCCGGACATAAATTACATGTCATGGAATCAATAATGCTATTCTACTTTAACATTAATCACCCAGCTATTAAATCAACCTTAAAAGGACAAATTGCCATCATCAAATTTAAGACAAAATCTAATAAAACGTCCCGTTAACGGTATTGTTAGAAACAGACTAGACTCGAACAACCTGACCCAATTGCACTTGTTATAGCCAGGTCTAAAGACTCATCCTGAAACGGTAAACCCATCAGTGCCATAAAATACCAACTTTTTACTGCCTCAGCAAGTACAAGCAGTATCCGGCAAGTGTGTGAAGAACCGTCTACATCACAACTGTGACTGATAGAATTAACATTTGATGGTAATCGTTACGTAGGTACAGATGACGACATATCAAGCCATGCAGCTCCAGCATTAGATGATCTCGCATTGTGTAGGTTGAGCAACAATGAGAGATCTGTTAAACCTGGAAGTGTATAGTTTGATATGCCGTCGTATTTCTATGGGAATCTTATAAGAATGAATTGTTTTTATTCATACAAATCGCGTTAACTGTTCACTAGTTTTTTTACGGCGCTGATTCACATTAAGTTGGTAGTCAACGTTCTTTGTTTTTTTTTTGGTAAATTAATTTCGATGGAAGCACCTGCCGTCTTTATTTGTTAGATAATAACTAGTTTGGTAAAAGAAGTCTGTGGTTTTGATGTTATTTACGCTTTAAATAAAATTTTCAATTAAAGTTTAAAACGTGCTTATTTGACAGCCTGCCATGGAGGCTACTAATAATTCTTTTACATAACTGTTTAGTTTAAAATTGAACAATGTTTTCCCACGAATCTACCACAAATTGTAACTACTCTAAATGGAAAACAACCACCGGAAATGATCAGCCCTAAATCAAGCCGATGACATTTTATTGATAGAGAATAGAACGGGGCTTTTCCAATGTCGAGGTGCTTTGTCACTTTGTGGTCTCTCATAATGGCTTTCCGAAATAGAATTCATTCGTTTCAAGGCTTGCTTGCTTCTGATGACGAAAATTCGGTCCGAAAATAATTTAAAAGTATCCACATCTGTTTCAACAATGTTATTTATTATAAAATTAGCAAGTATTTTATTATTTGGACTTTGTATAAGTCACTTTACTCATACAAGGTCATATTATGAATTTGGCTGAGTGAACTTGACAGGAGTGATTCTTTACTGCGATGGTCGTTTACTGATGAATCCTTGTGAAGCATCGTTTAATCACGATAGAGAAATAATAATTGATCAGGATTAAAAAAAAAAAGCAAATTAAAGTTTAAGAGCTTTTGTTAACCGTTCAGGAGTACTCCCGTGAGGAGGGGATCCTGGCAGCAGGATCAAGTCATGTCTATCATAAAATATATTGTCACTAAAAACAAAGGTATGTACAAATTTTCAGCTCAATCGGATACTAACTGGTACAACTGGACAACTTACAAGCATTGCTTGTAAGTTGTCCGCTAACAAAAATGCTTGTAAAAATCTGACAGATTTGACAATATTTTTCCCATAATTATCCTGAAACCAATATGCATTATCTTTGCTTGGAAAAAAAATTGTCGGTAAAATAAATTGAATTGACTGGCCAACATGCTAGGGAAAGAATAAGTTTCTGCCAAAACTGTGCAAATTGAAAACAGTAAGTGGAATAGTAGCTGGTATAGCTTCATTAAAATATGAAGCGGCCGAAAAGTCTTTTGTGGTTTTTCGCGGAGACCCTAATTATGCTGTCCGCGTTGACTAATTGACGGGCTCATCACAGTCCAATTTGAAATGGTTTTAATTTACAAATGACTGGCTCCAGTTAATAAATACGTCGTAATTATGCGAGTGCTGTGACCCCGTTTGAGACGCAAAGAATTTGAGATAAAGGCTGGTCCAGTCGTGGGGCACATACACAAGATCTGTCAGCAATCCATCAGTTCGTTTTGTTGCCATTCAGCACACGTGTGGAGGCGTTGGTACGAACGGCTTTACACAATGGCTAACCTTGGGCTTGAAGTTCATTAATGGCACACTCGAGTACTTGATCCAAATTTGAACGGACTTTTTTACAAAGTACGTACACGAATAACATGGTAATATAGATTTAGTGATCAACGGCTATTGTTTGCGGTTTTCATTGTGTGGTTTGTTTGTTCTGTACTGAGAAAATTGATTTCCTTACATAGAGCGCAGATCTACAGATTGAACAAAGAAAATATTATTTTATTAGGTAGGTAGAGGTACCCAAGTAGAAACACCTCGGAGGCCGTCGTCGCGGCTATTACCTTAGGATTAGACAGAGCCTAAGCTTAATCTTTATAGAAATAATGTGATGTCATATTGTTATGTTTAGTGTATTTTCTTATGCTGCGCCGACCCTAAATAAACTAAGATATGGGCAGGAGGATGATGATTATTTACATTTATATATACATTTCTTGATATATATTTATAGTATTTTGATACATATTTATTGTATTTTGATATAACATATATATTTATAGTATTCTAGATATCCTTGTAATTGACCACTGTTTGTCTCTGGTTGACTGATAAAAAATGCCTATGGCATTAAGTCCGTCTCTGTATTTTGTGCTTGAAGTGTTAATTAACTATTTTTAAGTGTAAAGCAACTTTAAGTTACAATATTTTGATATTCCACACAATCACACGAAGTGCCTTACTACATCTTTTAATATGTGCACATCCAAGGAGTGGGATTCCCCGCCTGCGTCGGTTTTCCCGAGTTCATATAACCCAAACTTATCTTTTGGGTTAGCTCGCTCCGTTGTCGACCTCATCTCTGTTCTCAGGACAAGATTGAAGTCAAGAGTAGGCCCATTTAATATTTAAAAGAAAATCTGT
This sequence comes from Eugnorisma glareosa, assembly GCA_947578425.1. Lineage (NCBI taxonomy): Eukaryota > Metazoa > Arthropoda > Insecta > Lepidoptera > Noctuidae > Eugnorisma > Eugnorisma glareosa. Next base: position 13,318,072 of record OX387970.1, on the reverse strand, counting down.
CCAAAAGCTTGGTCATTACATGTAAAGTAACGAGGTATTAAAATGAAAATGATGAAGACCAGTAACATAAACCTAGGTGAAATTAATAGCCCCTACAGTTAGGTGGTTTACGGCAGATCTATAGCTGCATCATAAAGTATCGAGTCAACGTTAATATTCCTCGCCGCTAACTTAAATCGATGCTTAATTAACATCCATGCTATATAATAATACCTGCAGCAGCCATTTTGACATATCGGCTTAGCTATGAAAAGTCTAAGATTATGAAACAGTATTGAATGCCAGGTGTTGTCTTATAGTCTACAAAGATCAATGTGGCTGACATTGTCTCTTTAAATCCCGAAAAATAAAAATAAATATATTTTTTAAACGTTGCCCCACACTAGGAATTTTTCTGTATCGTGGGTGAGTTCACAAACCAATTGAAACTCACATACACAAACATCCAGACCCGGAACAACTACCTGTAGACCATACAAATATTTGTTCCGTGCGGGAATCGAAGCCGCAACTATAATATAGAAGTATTACGTTTTTAATTATAATTCCTAAATTAAAACTATTATACCGTTCCAAGTGTAGCTGCTACATTTTACACGTTTTCTTACTATAAAAGTAATCGTTGAACAAAGTTTACAGTGTTACTTAAATTGAAGTGGATTTATGAAGTGGTATTTTATTTTACAGTTGGTGATACCGTAATAGACGTGTTAAGAGTTATATTATACCTAATACCTATGAGATTTTCCCGCAGATTCGCTTTCATGGATGTGGAAAATTATCCGTTGTATCTTTAACTATAGAAATACATATTTAAGTATATGTTTGTAATTTCAAAATAACAGGTTTATACGAGTACTGAATGCATGTAAAAATAAATACGGTACTTTTAACATTTTTTCTCTAAATTTCTGTCTGTCTGTCTGCCTGTTTGTTCCGAATCCTAATCTCCAAAAAAGCTGGCCCGATTTTGACGGGACTTTTAGTGGCATGATAGTAGATAGCTGATGTTATAGGTTTGGTTAGGTGGTTTGTTATATTACAAACGGATTAGGGATCCCTGCAAAAAAATTAAAACCCTTGAAATCGGTAACAAAATCAAATTCAAATAAGGAAGTAATATTTTTATAATAATTTTCACGCGGAGGAAGGTGGCGGGCTATTGCCCGCTATAGCTATTGCTAGTTTCTGAATAAAACTTGTATGTCCTAACCCAGGTCATGGCCTATCTGTGTGAGCCAAATTTATTTTCTTTGAAAAATTCACCTGCTAAGACGGGAAAAAGCAACACGTAATTACTTTCGCATTTGTAACATTGGTATGGATTTTTATTGAAAATTTACGGTTTCAGTAATCATCATAAAATTGCTGCTCTAAACAAACATGAAGCGCTTGCTTAAAAGTAGTTGCAATTCTAACTGAACTTTCAGGTGTCATTTATATGAAAATATTAATCATTCTACTAACAATTTTCAGCCAGCATAAAATATCTTTGCACATGTCAACAACAAAGACACGTCAGTATGTTGACTAGTAGCTTTCCAAGATTTACATTATTTTTAAGTTAGTGATTGATTTATTATTAAATTAAATCTCTGATTAAGAACATACACATAAGAATCTCAACGGAACGCCTTGTCTTCTCGGCGAAAGACGAAGATTACATTCCTTTGCATTTTTAAATATTTCATGAACAACAAACTCATTTTATTAAATATTTTGCTTTGCAATTAAAAGGCAGTAGTATACAGCAGTTTATCGAATTATTGCTCTCATAAAAGAGACTGTCGAATAGCAAAGCACTGGCAACTAATGTTGATGAAGAATGACCTTGAAAATGTTATAGAAAAATACAGAATTTAAATACGGATGGAGGGGACGAAAACAGTTACCCACGTATTCAGTACATCATTCTGAGCTGAAAAAATCAGCTGTTCCATACATTTTGACGGTGTAGGTATTACACTTTTGTATGAAACAGCTGTTTTTTTTAAATAACCCCGTACGATGAGAGGCAAGCAATATTGTATTAGGTCTGTACCTAGGGGTGTATTTTGACTCAGAATATTTTAGTGGGACAGGGTACGACGCTGTCTTCCTAAACACGTGTCGACAGTATGTTACAATAGAAAGGTACACACGGCTACACATCAAGTTATACATTTCCAGTATAAGCTGACCTAGCTTTGTACGGGAATCATATACAATGCGAGATCAGCATAAACTGGAAATGTATAGCTTGATGTGTAGCCGTGTGTACAGTAGTGAGATTTGGCTACAATCTCATCCTTGTTCGATACTCTGGAAACAGCAGATTTTTTTTAATAGCCGATGAAAAATGTAATTATGTGAGCGGCTCAGAATGATGTATGTACTTAATACGTGGTAACCGTTTTTGCGTCGGGAAGGGACACCCCCTTCCACCCTGTATAAATTTGTAACTACAATTATAGTCAGCCTGTAGTCAGTTGAAAATCCTAAAAGAAGATAATAAATAAAACAATATCATTACAATTGCAAAGCAATTGTGCAAAGCTGTTTTTTGTACCGGCAAGTAATTCGAATTAAAGCAAATTTTTGGCACTCGACAATAACAGTGAATTGACATTTGTGAATTTGCATTTTTAATGGCACAGCAACAAGAGTGGTGGTGGCTTCACTCTATAGTATGCGTAACACGATGTTTTCCGGTCAAGGGGCATGGTATAACATCGGGTACATCACGACTCAGATTATGCGCAAGAGGTAAGAGCTAAGTAAGCAAGGTAGATAGGGAAGGTAAGGTAAGTATTTTTTAAGTGACCTTAACAAGTGAACACAAAAACTTTATAGGTTGTTTGGGGCTGATAGGGCCACTGATTCGCCACTGTTTACTCGTACAACACCAGGGTTACGCGAGGCTAAAATCTACTGCCATATTAATAACGGGAAGCTCAAATTGTGGTTGCCATCTCGCAGTTTATGTCAACAATACCCAAGCCGTTGTTGCTTCAGCGGTTTTGACTTCACCTTCGTCGGAGCAGTCAACCCATCTACCAACCTGTTTGACAGTCAAATCATCTTACTTAGACAACGACAGGTATTAGCCATTATCATTTAGTTACCAAATGGGACATTCAACTCCCACAACTAGCCTACGGCAGTTACGTTTGCATAATTAGATTTCTGCAAACCTCTTTACGTAACGCAGCGCCGTTCTTCGATTTATTATGAGCAGATAAATGCTCGTAATTTGCGCAGCTGCAGCTGCAGTGTGTTACTCGAGGCTCCTGTGTGTAGGCAGACGATTGACGGACCAATCGATTTCATTTACACATGTGCTCTTAATTGGTTCAAAACTATCCGTTATGCTAGTTTATTTGGATATTGTGTGTCTTGTAGAAGAAAATTGTTGTTTTGAGTGTAAGTACACATGTCAGTGACAGGTCGTATATGGTTTTGTAACTGTATGGTGCTCAGCCCGTACAGTACCTATTGAAAGTTAAAGTTCTTATTTAATATCTTAATTATCTACACTTATCTGCGTTACAGAAATATCTATCTATCTCTAGGTGGACATGGTAGATATTATGAAAAATTAAAATAATGTAAGTCCGTGGAATGTGTATACTGCTAGGTAGTCCTTTAGATGAGAATTGCATAGCAAGATAATAGGATAACTTCCATGTCGCATTTATTTTAGCGTAAAAGAATGATTTTCCCCGCAGTTATAAATGTAGCAATCCCGGTAATGTTGATTCTAAATTTTAATTAAAACACAATTAAATTTGTAATTTCTACTTCTATATTAAAATTATATTCTTGCGGCATTTACTAAGGGACAAGTTAGATACATTATGATATCTTCATGCATCTCTTGCGTATTCCGCAAAAATATATGCATCAAAGTAATGCATGCAATGGGAATGTTAAATTATATATATATTACATGTTATATTTCACACTTTATATGCTGTAATACTTCAGCCGCTATATACCTACAAGAAACATAATAATATGTTGCTAAATGTACATACATTTGTGTACATCAATTTATGTATGTGTGGCTGGACACGGTGGAATCAACAATAAACATTGTTTAACGCTGTTATTTTTAAATTACAAATGTAATGCAATATTCTTTTCAGTATTTCGCAGTGCCAGAGTTTAAATTGTCACATACATTTATCATATGTAGTACATGTGTACTAACATGAACGCCTAGTTTCGTTACTTTGCCAAATCAAACATGTGTTACTCTAGAAATACTACTCGTATTATTAATATAGTGTTTTTTTCACAGGACTACAATTGGGTTTTTTTATTTTGTTATTTTAATAGCACGTGTTTAACACTGCCTGTCAATCTAATTGTGTTTTAAATAATATATGCTGGCCTTGATATTATAAACGAAATGAAGTATAATTAGTGTCGAGACTCTCTGACAAAACAGTTTGATGGTCATACAATTATGGACAGGATAATTAAATAAAAATTCATTTGTTTTCTTATGATGACGACTCGGGACTTTTTGTAAGGAAAAAAATTGGTGACCAGTCGGAACAGTGACGAGTCGGGCATAAGCCCAAGATTTTCAAGAAGATTTAAACTTGGCGTTTTTTTTTTCGATTCTTTTCATGGTTTATTTTTTAGTAGATCGTACCATCATGACAATGTTTGTTACAATAAATAAATCTATTGCTCTTGAACTTTTAAAGTCACATTGAGAAAATAATATGAAGCAAATGGGTTTCAGATACATTTTTTAGTACTTGCGTAGCATGTTGCTACGCTAAACATTTTACCGAACTAAATTACGAGAGATTTAAAAAAATATCTAGGCGAGACTAACTTAAGTTCTGCAATAAATTAAACAAAAAAAAAACAAGAAAGTATGAAAAAAAATCTAGACTTATTTTTCTTATTCAGCACATATTACCATTCGATTTACAATTTGCCCTTGATAAAAAGCTGACCTTGAGCTGAGCATAGGAAACAAAACGGCATATCTATTCTGAATGAAGGCGGTCCGTTGGTCGTGGTGTAACGCGAACGCTAGGCCAAGGCCGTGTGACATAACACCTTACGTGTCGCGCCGTTAGCTGCGCCTGCGCGGCCTGCGCGCGAGCACCGCTACGCCGCGCGCCTACTTTAACGTCGATCCAAGCTTTTTATGCGTATGCACTTACATGGCTGTAACGTACAAAGTTATTTATAAACGAGAATTTTATTTTTATAATGTTTTAATATTGAATGATGTTGGTGCTGTAATAAGCGCTCATTATAAATATAATTAATTACTGCTTCAATTAGGCATAAAGAGAAGGTTCCATTAAGTACATTGTTTTAATTATATATTATTAGTTCCTTCAGCACATAATAATTTGTAGCTAAACGGTTTAGTGCCGTTTACTCAGAGTTTTATTTCGAAAAACATCAAGACACATAGTATTTAGTAAGATAGATAGTAGAGCAGTCTTCAGAGCAATCAGTTAACATCCCTATTTCCATTTCTAATTAGTGAACGAACAAATCTTCTTCCTCATCGATAGTAACATAGCGTGATGAGAATTCAAGTCTTATCCAACGATTAATGAGTTGCTATAACTAATAGACACGTTTCTAACGGTTTATGAGTCTGTTTCATAGGATTACTCGGAAATTACTCATTTGAATGGATCCATAATTATGCGTCATCTGATCTACAAGTCATTGCGACATTGGTATGCATTATTTTCCGATTCGCAGATAATTTTACTAGAAACAATTATAATACAGGGTGTAACAAGACCCTTAACGAAGCCGTCAGCCAAGCATTCTGTACATCAAACTACGTAACTTTACGCAAAAATTATTGCTGGGAAACGTCTTTTTTTTGGAGTGAAATATCACGCTTTACGGTAGGACTCAATGGAACACACTCAAAACATTTTGCTGATGCCGAGATGTTTAAAGTAAAAATCTTACAATAAAAACATATACTTAAAAAAAAAAAAAACTTGTGAAAAGGTTGCAACTTTGACCCTAACAATCTCCGTAACTAGAAGGTTCCCAGGTATGGTCTACAACAAAAAAATGATCGCAATGACGAAGAGAACAAGTGCCTTTCGGCTTCGTTAAGGGTCTTGTTACACCCTTTATAGGCTTGGGCACATTCATCCAGGTGTCGGTACTGCAAAGTTTGTCTACCTTAAAGCACCACACATCATACCGGCTGGTGGAAACGTAATGCTGGTTGGATTCGATCGCAAAAAGATTTTAAATACGACATTTAACGTGTTTGACGCGCTAAAGTAAACACGCTTTTTGAAAATAAATAGATTAATGTTGAACGTAGCTCTTTATTAGCAGCTGAGTGAAAAATGTTACTTGAATGTACCCGGGGCAGAGGCACAGTATAACTATCACATGATATGATAGTTTCCACTATGGCAGAGCCGCTCATTATATTTTGGCGAAGACGTCGGGCACTACAGTACCTACCAACTGTAGTTTTATATGCATGAGATGAAGGAACTCCTGGCGAGAAAGGAGGTGTCTGATGAGATGAAGAGTAATAAAGAAGTATGGAAGAAGAAGACATGCTGCGCCGACCCAGTTGTTTCCGGCGATTATGTAATAAGCCATTTAATATCAAACAGCTATAGCTTGTCGACAAGACATAAAGTAAATTAATAAAAGATCTGATCGATTAGAGTACAGCTGGACAAAGGTTTTCCGAAAAAATGTGTAGGGTGTCTAAGGTACATCAAATATTGAAAACAAACAGATACTGGTTGAATCTAAGCTTTCCTTATCACATGCTGTTAATTCAGCAATGTACACAATGTTATGCGAACTGAAGAAAATGTTATTTATTTATACCTTTCTACACAACTAACGCTAGTAGATCACATTACATTTTTTATTATGTCACTGTGTCTGTAAGCAATGAGCCAGTAACATATTTGTCCAAGATTGCCATCTTTGAACACATTATTATGCGTGAGTCAAGCGATTTATACTTACGTATTTATTTACGTCGTATTTTACCGCTAAGTCGTGTCTCGTAAAGAGGAAAATTCACAAAGATAAACACATGATAACGGTAAAAATGTAAACTCAGCAATTATATATCTACACTATAAACGTATCATCTCGCTTCAAACCGTCTGTGGTGGTAATAGAGATGGCCCACTATACTATTTTTTGTTGAATTATGTTATTATTTATTTAGGCTTCATATCCGTTTTTTTATTGGCAAGAGTATAATAATATAATGGTCTTCCTTCAAGACGAATCTTTAGAAAGAACATAAACGTCTTTGCTACTCGTGATTGGTGAACAACTCCCTCCCCTAATACGGCTTGATAGATTTGAGTGTACTCTCTACTGTAGACCTGTAGTAATACATTGGTGATGACATTCACAAAGTCATGCCATTGAACTCGATGAATAATCATAAATTCCCATAATCACCTCTTACGATACGTGAGAAAAATAGTGGAATATCGGCTTAGAGCTTCCCTTATTGCTTTCTAAAGCCTAATAAATCTTGATAATAAAACCGCAAACACCGACACATTACGCCGTCGTTACGTCTCCGTGTCGTACCGCGTCGCACGGCGGGAGGCAGCCAACGGGACCGCCAATCAGAGATTACGTGGAAAATAGCGTGTCTTCACATCACAAATAGAGAAACAAACCGCTTATGTACTAGAACATATAAAATTAACTTGAAAATATAATGGTGTTGTTTCAAGCTTCAGTATAACCATCTCACAATTTAATTTCCAACTAAAACTCTGTGGAACTGTATCCTTGAATAATAAACCCAGGTTGTAGGAATTTGTGTACTGTACTGTTCAGTAGAAATAAGCTATTATACATATTTCATGTTATCTTAACTAGGATCTCTATTGCAATACTGTAGACGAACGGTTTAAGACAAGCGGTTTCCTTTTGACGTCATTGTATGCATTTTCCATTGAAATCGAACACGTTACATCAGCTGACCTGAGAAAAAATACTTTGTTCACAATATGTTGGTATCTATAGTCTACATTATAAATATATCTGCAATAACAAAAATAGTCAAATGTCTCATTATGAATATTCGTAGCAAATGTAGCGTAGCGCTCTTAGAAGTGCTGCTTCAGCTCTTTATTAACTGTTATCTAGAAATGCAGAAAATCGTACCGTCACGTACTTCGATTCGATTTAGTTCTAACTTCGTTCACAATGATACCATCACCAGGCATTAACGAATGGGTTGAAGAGTTCAACTATAAAAAATCGCTCTACTGGTAGGTAGGTACTCGTACTAATAATGCGTTAATAAGTAATTCGCACCTACAACGCATGCAATTAGTGAGAAATAGGCTTGAACTTTACAGCTAGTAAAGTTAATTTTTATGACTATTTTAGACTTTTTCTTCTCGTCCTTATTCCAGGCTACTTTGAGTGGTCCGTAAGGACCGACGCCTGCCAGGGTTGCGGGACTGTTCGAAAGAGATACCGCGGCCCTGGAACACAAACGGCAAAGGAAGGAACATGGATGGGTTTTAGCCAGTAAAAGTCTGACACTCCCTCCTGCTCAGCCCAGAGCGGGAGGGGTTATTTGATGATTTCCCACAGGTAAAAAAAAAAAAGGCTACTTTGAGTCGAAAATGTTTTTGTCCTCCGTTCTCCTTTATCAACTGATCCTTCCTTACCCATACGATCTATCCATTTTTAGGGTTCCGTACCCGACGGGTAACCAACGAAACCCTATTACTAAGCGTCCGCTGTCCGTCCGTCTGTCTGTCAGCGGGCTGTTTCTCATGATCCGTAATAAGGTAGACAGGTAGTTGAAATTTTCATAGAATGTGTATTTCTGTTGCCGCTCTAACAACAAAAAATAAATTAATAATTATATGGGGCTCCTCTACTACGATGGTACAGAACTCTTCATGTCCGAGTTCGACTTGGCGGGTTTTTTTTTCATCTCTAGTCTTTCTCTATCCACCAAAATCTTTGCATTCCTCGCTGTTTTCGTCTCATGCGTTTCATTATTTCTCACTACATGGCCAACCATTACAAAAATGACTGCCCCCGGCTATATTTTTTCCATGCCCACATTGCCCACTATCATAAGATAAATTGCGGATGATATTCGAAGACCTGATGACCTTTGCGAAGTCGTTGGTACCTATAATAACACGGAATTAATTTTACTAGTTTTATTTTTGCACTAGCCTTGCCACAATGGTTTATATCATATAATCGCGTAGGTCGTGTGAGTAATGGTTGTATTATGGGCTGACTGCGAAGGCCCTTCACAGTAACCTTGCTTTAACATTAAGATCATTAAATCTGATCTGTACTAAAACTAAATTTATCTTGCTCATAGTTCAAGTAACAAAACGAGCGTGATAAATAGGACTAACTGCGAAAAAAGAATACTAATATTCTTGCTACGTTTTCACTTTGACATTGAGTTAAGTTATGACTGCCTTGTTGGTCGAGTTGTCGCACGCGCGACTGCTGAGCATGAGGTCCTGGGTTCGTGCAAAGTGCTATTGTGTTTTTTAATCAGGAATTTCTCAGTATGCTGCTACGGAGCTACGGAGTCTGGATTCGTGCTCGGTTTATGGCAATAGGCTCGCCTCCTGTTACATGAGACTTAAACATAACTTGCGAAATGTGGCTGTACTATTAGGTACACATCTCCCTAACCCTGCGGGGATACCAGGGTTGATATATTATGTTTTGTTTCAGTTATAGATAGAACTTGGCTAGTCTGAAATACTTTAGACAAGGCTTGGCGTCGGAATTCTGTGCTGAACTTGAGGGCCTTTACAAAATGCCGCCATTCTGTACAGGGTGGTGCTTTAGTCACCTGTATCCTTCAAGGAAGTGAGTCTACCCGTCAATTTTAACATTGTCCCGAAGAAATTCATATCCCATTCGTGGAAAAAAAAAATAGATGGTCATACAAGCATCGAAATAGTCTGTCTAACTGTTGTATGATAATTGGTAATTTGATTCTTCTCTTTTCACGGACATGAGTTTCTTTGGGAAAGATGTTTAATATCACAGGTAGAATCAGCTCCTTGATGGATACAGGTGACTCAGTCGCCACCCTGTATACCTGCAATAGCGGCGATGGAAAAGTCTAAATTGTATTGGATAGACATGAGATACTGTAAACTTTGTTAACCCTGTTGGAACTCGTTGCAGAAATACGAAGTGGTACTTGAAAAAAGCAACTTCTTCTTGTACACTGAGCCTTCTGTAGTCCGTTACTAGAAAGGATTTACGCAACATTGTTGCTGATGCTGTGTTCTCGTATGCTTGGCACGAAGCATTAACTTTCCTGATACTAGGGAAAGATTTCATTAATGTGGGAATCTGTGTGCACGTCCACGTCTCATGTGAAGCTTATCTTTTATGTAATTAGAAGAAAGATAACTGCAAGAATGCATGTCTTATTTATGAATGCGGAAGTTGCTGGTGCATCTGAACAAGTTTTTGTAACACCTTAAAGATAATGTAACTTCCTCTCCAAAAACTCAAAATATAATGAGTTAGTTCATTAATTTCCTGCGGGAATCTAATAATATGCAGAGGCCAATTAATACAAACTTAGTAATCGCAGCCGTCATCCGGGTTACACTCCATCTATTAATACCCGACGTCCCGGCTGTGATAAGCCGGTCGTCTGTCCGGTTAAACCTGTCCCGCCGTCCGCTACCCACTACTTGCGCTGTTCCTACATCATTTTCTTTGAAATTTCGTAAGATTAGCATCTGAATGGCTATTCTAGTCTGTATTAGAGTTGCGTATAAAAACGGTAAAAAATTTATCTATGCATTTATTTTATGCCATGAATTTGTATTTTTTCTTTTTATGAATAAAGTCATTAGGAATTTTGCTGACTATTTTGAGAGAATTCAATGTCCGAATAATGATATTCGAAATGAACTGATTTTACAAGAAAAATATTGAACTTTGGAAGTCTGACGCAAAAGGAAAACGGTACACCTACTCCGAGACACGCGGGATTGTGCGACGAAATAGATAAGACAAAGGAACCTTACAGTAACGATCATCTCATCAACTACAAACTAGAACTACAAACCATTAAATAACGACAACAAATCAAACATCTTACTCAACATTACATCTAAAAGCATGACGCACAACACATCAACCGGTCTTTAAAATACGGTAGCTCGGTCTAAAGCCATAAAGCCTGTAAGCCACTGATAGAAGCGAGCCAGATTAAGACACACGTTAAGATGTCCATAGATTACACCAACACCATCCATTGGCCCAGCTTTATTGGCTCAACTTACTGAACAGTTAATTTGTGACCGTTTTACTTGATGTAGTGAATTCGCAACTCGACGTTTGTCTGCTCTGCAATGAATATGCATATTCCAGCAGCTCTTATGTCTGTACTTGATAATTAAATGTTTTATTTGCTTTGGGTAGTTTTTGATGTGTCATGCATGGCAATAAATACATACACATCAGTCTGAAAATGTACAATGTACAACTGGAGTTAAAATCTAAGTAGTTGCTACGATGAGTAGACAGACATAAATTGCTATGTATAATCTCGCATAGCTTTACTTGCAAATTGAAACAGTGATTTTGTTTATAGGACTCAGAACGCAGCTGCTGAACGCTTTTGCAGTATTATGAAAGTCATCAATATTAAAAACGACATTAAAATGAGATAATAGAGACTATTTCTGAATAAAAAATATTAGCTTCGGCTTTGAAAGAAACCACTCACAATTTCAGGCTGAATTCAACAACCAGAATACCGAAGAGTTTAGGGAATGCTTGATAACGCAAACATTGCACATAAAAAGATCTTTAGATAAACACTATTTGACATGCGAGAGACGAACGATGCATGTAAACAACAAACAAATAGGCAATTAAGACTTACTTAGACACTTGAGGTTTCCGAAGACGGTTCGTCCGAAGGTAAATGTGTAGTCATTAGCCCCGTTTAGCGCCAGAATAAGACTTTGTAAACAGTTCGAGCTACCACAAGATTGTTTGTGAAGTCTCCTTTCGAAATAGGTTGACGGCATGCAGCTTATTCAGGTCTGTGACCTTTGGGATTGAAATCAATTCCAAATTTTGATTGCTGGGTAGGAATAACAATTGCAAATGATTTGACTTCTAAATTACGGTGGTGCTACGAATTTTCATCAGGCAAGATTAAGTTTTTTCATGTAACGTAACTTTACCTTGCATAAGAATTATGGAATGGTGGTGATCATCATAATCGCGCTTGTCCCATGTAACTTGGGGCTCGCGCAAGGCGTATTCTTTTTCATTCTCCCTCGTAAAGTCTGTCAGTGAGTCTACAATTACGGGCTAAATAATCAATAATCATTCAGCCCCTTATTTTTCCCTCATTCTTCACAAAATCCATTAATCAAAGGTGCTAGAACTTAGTAATTGTAGCTATACTTACTAGTCTAGTGAAATGAATTTTCCACTACCTTCCACCAATCAAGCAATCCTCTTGCACAAATCTTCCCGCCTCACCTGTCCTTAAAAGGCATGACTGTCCTTGCCCCTGAGTCCCGCTGACGACAACGTAGATATTTGGCGATAAGTACAGTTACTTATCGATTCGGCATTGTCTCGTCCTGGCATTCAAAGGCACCAAGTCGCACGTGCCTCGCATTTCGTTGCATCAGTCGTGAGAACCGATTGTGAAGTAACGCGTGTAATGGTAATGAGTATCTGTTCGCGAACTTCGATTCTAACCTCTACAATGTACCTGTGTCACGCAATAAACTGTTCTGTTTTCAATTTGAATTCTGTTCTGAAACGTTGGTTTTATTTGGTACCCAGACAACTCGAGTTGATGACTATGGATAGAAATTAGAGCCAAACTTTTAATAGATACGTTCATTGTAGATGAAAAAAGATGTGTGTGTATGTGTATCATCCTTCAACAGATCATCCCTTTTGATTTGGCTAGTCGTGATTTCATAGCCTGGATCCATAGTCTCTGTGTTAAGCAGAATAATTCTTATGAATTTGTTTTTATTAATTCAGAATACTTTTACAGTTATCCAATTAATAATTAATCAATTCTCATCATTTAACGCATTGCTTCATAAATTAAAACGAATAGATCATGTTTAATATTAACATTAATACATGATGAATGATTAATGGGATTTTAATTGAAAATGCGAGTGTGTTCTAGAATCGGTAAAACTTCAGCATACTTCCCTACAAGGTCCCGGCCTAAAAGCATAGGCTGCGGAATACATGAATTTTAGCCTAGTCAAGGTGCAAGTGACACGCGCAGAAACACGAGCCAGCACATATTATCCAACGTGACTGATCATACCAACTCGCTGGTTATCCTTTAAAATGATACTGCAAGCAACGTGAGTCCATCTTTTTAGTCTGTGACCTATTTTCAAGTATCACTATGATAATCATTGTATAGTCAGCAGGTAACTCTACTAATAAAAATATAAAAAAATTACATAAATCTTCTTTGACTTTACAACCACATTAAGTCGTCAATCTTGATGTAGTGTAGCACACAAATTATGGGAGAATGTTGAACGTGATTGGAATTCTAAGCAAAAATATAAGTTTTGCAGTAGAGGTGTTGAATAGAGCAAGTATTTTTTTGCATGTGAACGTGTAGTTATTGCGAATTTGCCTAGCGATGAGGAACGTCACACACTAGACGCGTAGCGGAAGCTGCGCTCGATCAGATTTAGTACGGACCTTTGTTGAAACCCATTCAAATTATTCTATACTTTTTTATATAAATACAACGTGTGAATGCTATCGCTTTTGAAGGTCGGTCGAGATTTTAGCATTTTGTAACAATGGTCAGCCACAATAGCACGAACGAATGCCAAAATTCATTTGAATTCATTCATTGACATTGGCAATGATACCATCTTATTTAATACAGTTAAAGGATTTGACTAGCGTACATACAAAAGGTTGGAGTTTAATCCAATTTTTATTTCACATATTTTTACTGATCCTTCAATTTATGTTATTTGATGCAGGACGTTGTCGGAAATCAGGCGATCTTATAAATAAATCCCTGGGATTATTGAAAGAAAGTTGTTATGTGGACTTTAAAATTGAGCACGGACGTAGTACATAAATAGAGATTTTGTGGAGATATTCTATTGCTCGCTTGTAAATCTCAACTAAGTTTATATGCTTCACTCTTTTTAAAAGCGGTAAACACGGAGCGGTCATCAAAAGTATTTAGATAATTTCAGAATTCAGAAAAGTATTATTTCATATGGATGATAAAGATTTTTGCTATTTTACTAAAAATAAATTCTTAGCTTATTTATAGTTCACTAGGCCTCAAAGAGATGTCAGCAAACAGAAAGGGGTCCGAAAGGCCGATGCCTGCCAGGGTTGCGGGACTGTTCGAAAGAGATACCGCGGCCCTGGAACACAAAGGGCAAAAGAAGGAACATGGATGGGTTTTAGTCAGTAAAAGTCTGACACTCCCTCCTGCTCAGGCCAGAGCGGGAGGAGTTATTTGATGATTTCCCATCCGAAAAAAAGGACATTTTATTTTAGTGCTGTATTTCGTGTCTTTGTACTGTCACTAGTCTTCTTTTGTTAAAAAAAAACCAAAGATGACATAAAAGTGTAGCGCTGACTAACTGGTGCAAAACCCTTACGCAGAAATATGCAAAACTAAACTACGTAAAATTACCGCAATTCGGAGTATTGTTCGTTTTGTAAGAACAACGGAAGGCCTTCTCGGTTACGACATATTGTCCAACTAGCTTCAATATTGTGTCCCTTGAAACAAAAGGATTTAATGAAAAGAAAAACCTTTAACTTTCTATTTCACTGCACTGTTTAATTTATTGTATCTGAACTGTTACAAATATGAACAAAAGTGGTGCATTTGTATTCTCAATTTTACTTTTAACTGTTTAAAAAGGACGGCTTTGAAGTCGTAAAAGGAATTCGTACCGTTCAAATTGTACCTAGAAAAGTATAGGCAGATACGGTATTGGGCAATAAATAACTTTTGTGTATTTACTTTCTCTATTTTTTATATATTGTAGCATGTGGTTACTAATGAACCATACGAAGGCTTGTGTATCTTAAAAGTATCCCACTGCTATATCGATTCTTCAAATGAATTCCCGCGTTTATTAATAAATTCAGCTTGATATCTTCACTTAATGCAATCAGTATAATCCATGTACTCTTGATAACCCAACGGCAGAGCCTTGTAGTTTATAGATTACAAAAATTATTTGAGATAAACCTCTCTCAAGCCATGTAAGCTACCCACGCAAGGAATGTTGCTAAACTAAAATTGTATGCGAACATTTTTGAGCTCATATCATTACATAGAAAGATTCAAGTTTTGAGAGGCCCAGTAGGTATAATCACGTACATACATAAGGGAATAACTCAAAGATAGCCAGCAATCCATCCCTATCGCACTTGTAGCACTCTCTGTGGGGGAAAGGAGATAGCTGATAGAGCCGGCTCTCACGTAAGTTGGCCAAAGTGAAATGACCGCTGTTGACCATTTTGGCAGTTGCGTCATCCATCGAGGCTTGAATTCAAAGTTTTTTATTACAATACATGACACGAATAAAATAGAGACAAGACGAAAGCAAGTTATGTTTAGACGAACAAGTTAGTTTTAAGCATGCACTTGAATAAGTAATGAGGTTTAGATATTATGTATATTAGCGAAAAGCAAATATGTACACGTGGTCAAAGTTGAATTGAAAACATCTTGTTTTTTTTTAAGTTGGTGAAAAAGATGCTGAAATGCATAGTAGGTATGAAAAGCTATTGTTGAAGATAGATAGGTGAGCACACTATGTAATGGTTATATCAACAATAACTTAAGTAAATACTTTCATCAGCCATGGTAATAAATACAAAGATGTTTCAATGACAAAGGCGTTATGTAGGTAGTGCGAATTAGTCACAATATCTGAATTCTTTATCTCAAAAACCGTGTTTTTAACTACGAACGCGTTCAAGTTCAGCGACGAACGCGCTCTAGACGCGCTTAAGGAAGGATGAAGCCGACCTACTTGTGGTTCCCTGACCTCCGTCGCAGCCTAGCACTGCGTTCTGTCTCACTCTTGCATACACAGCGACACCTGCTGCTATCTCTGTCACTCCCGGAATATTTTCGCAAACGCATTTGGAAAATGGCGCAGCGCAGAAGCGCGGAGGCAAGTTGACGATCTGCGTGACAATGAGGTTTTATGGGTTAAAGCTATGGCTGACTGTTTAGTATTCGGAATAGATTTGTGGAATTTTAGGTTATCTAGATAACGAAGAATCTGGACTGGAAGTGTGACTGAGTCAGAATTTCATTAATTATTCAGAGTAAATAAAGATATTTATGTCAAAGCAGGTTCTCAGAAGTAACATACCATCACACCCACAGGCACTGTACATATATATTTCGCTAGGTATTTTTCAAGTCCCAGTCTTCTTTGGTGCGAGCGAGCCTATAGATGCTATAAACTAGGGGCACGAATCCAGATTCCGGGCTGGAAAATTCGAAATTTGCTTGATCGGAAAATTGCGTATGAAAACTCCCAATAGACCAAGAAGTTACCTAATATATACATGTATAAAAATAAATAAAATTGAAGTGTTTGTTTGTAATATCAAAATAACAACATTTTACTGAATGCATATGGAAATTTATACGGCTCTTATAACAACAAACACATTTTTAATAATTAAAATCATCAATACAACCTTCTAAGTTCATTTAACCCCATTGAATGACTTTTTCATTAAATAGTTACAGAATAGGGTTAAATGAACTTAGAGAGTTTTATTAATTATTTTAATTCTGTAACTACATACGTGTTACTGGCGCGACTCATTTTTCATCAACATACAACCTAACACTAACCTGCTAATTGCAAAAAACGTAAGAAAATTAGAATTTCGCGGGCTACGAGTACCCTGACGCTTCCACCTTAGGGTTTTTCAAAAACAGAGCCATTTATAAAAAAACAGTATCAATGAATAGTTTTTTTTTACTGAAGTAAATTGAAATCGTTGGTCTAGTGGCCGCAAGCGCGACTGCTGAGAATGAGGTCCTGGGTTCGATTCCCGGGTCGGGCAAAGTGTAATTGGGTTTTTCCACCAGGAATTTCTCAGTAGCATCCACGGAGTCTGGATTTGTGCCCAGTTGATGGCAATAGGGTCGCCCCCTATTACATGGAACTTAAACATAACTAGCGAAATGTGGGTGTACTATTAGGTGAACCTCTGCCTAACCCTTCGGGAATTGCAGGCGTGATGTTAGGCTATGCTAAATTGAAAACGTTTACAACGAAAGGTAAATAAATAAACTCCTACCCTCTTATTAATAAACACGGAATAAAATTACACCAGGAATAACAAAGGAATAACCATACATTTTCAAAGGTTTAAATTTGGAATAACTTTAGTCTGTGTTTATTAATAGGAGGGCTTAAGCATATCAGGCTAAGCTAGCTACAAACTCGACGAAATTTTGATGGGTAAAAACCAGCTCAGATGTATCGTGTTGAATAACTTTTATTATGTACAGTATGGGTGCTTAGAATAACGTGACAGAATGTCAATAAAACAGAAAAAAAACATCGTTAAATCTCATCACAGGTCATTGACACTTTGAAGATGGCGCGTTTTGCTAACTACCTACCATCTGTATTTAGTCATTCGACAGCCTGCATCCGGTTGTGTCAAAGAAATGTCAAATCAATAATGTATTAATATACTGATTTGAATTTTAAAGTTTCTAACCCGTGTTGCTCATGAATCCGATAGTGGTCATGGTCACTGGAAAGGAGGTGTTTTTTCCCCCATACAATTGTGGCCAAACAATGTACCTTAACAATAAAGGTACTAATTTATAGGAAAAAAATCGCAGATTCTGAAAAAAAAATAATTGGATTTATTAATGCATTTGTACCACCTGAAATTGTCGATCAAAGATGCTAAAACTTGCAACCCAAGAATTTTAATCTGGCAATCTCGTAATTCATTTCTCCGATGATGCGTTTCGTTACTTCATTTAAACACGTATGAAAAACTAAAAATATACTATTTTGAATTTAGTTTTGTATTAAAGATAGGTTAATTTTCCCGGCACACTTTCTTGTGAAACATTATGGGATCAAGAATTTAAAAAATACATTTATTTCACATTTCAGATTATTTTTTGCGTTTGGTTAGCTACTGGCCAAAAGACAGTGCTCCAGGGCCGATAATTTACTATCTTATTCCTTTTGTTGTTGTTGGTGACAATATTGTCATTCAGATTATTTTAGCCCTTGTCAGACGATCGATCGATCGACCGATCTCGAAAGAGTTTAATATTTTGACAGATGGAATAGTTTGACAGCCGCCAGCGCTGTTAAGAACGTTTCTTTGAACGCAGTTATGATTCGAGGTAGTGTTTTTTCATATTCTTTTATTTTTTAATCTATCGAATATTTAAGGATTTAAAATACTGCTAATAACACAATGTATTGGAAAGAATTTAAATAGTAATTTGTACCTCGGTACATGTTTGGGCCGAAAAAAAAACACCTCCTTTGCATTTCCAAGTGCAGTATACAATAAACCAGTTAGATTTAGAACGTGATTTTTTTTCGGGTTACCGTAACATAATGCAGCAGAGCAATTTATTGTGGTGCATTTGACAGATTTATCCATGATACGCGAATTTCTTTAGATCTCTATAATATGATAGCTGACTAAATTGTTAGTCGATCTTATTAAGATTTCTTTTGTCGTTTGCGTCCTCTTTTAAAGTTCCTTTCGATGGTGTACCTTTCGCAAGCTTTCAGTAGTACTTTTCTGCATACTACTAAGGTTAAAATCTGGTGGATAACCTGTATGTAGAATACACGGACGATGGATATTGTTATCAGGCCCCAGACTTGTTCCTTAGCGGTTTGGTTCAGCCTGGTTATTTATAAGTATAAAATACTAAGGTAGGGGTTTGACAGAAAACAGTCTTAGGAAATTCATTGAGCTTTCAGAAACCCATATAAAAGCGTATTTTCTAATTCTGTTAATATGACCATTTTCTGTTTTGTAAAAATGTTCATTTAGTCATGTAGGTATGACGATTAACATTCAATAAAACATTTTCCCGGATTGATCAATTACGTACCTACACAAGAATTCAAAGAATTGCGCATCATCCTCCATTATTTTGCAATTCCATATCGGTACGCCAAAAAAAATACGACAGCCGAAATTACTTATTCATGCGTCGTGTCTCATCGAACTCTTCACACGGAGGCGATGTAAACATCGTCACGCCGTCAACCACAGCAGCATCTGCAGCAAGCGGGACAAATGCTAAAAGAACATAACTTAGCCATATAAAGAAGGACACGAGCGCACTGAATTTCATTTTCTAAAACCCGATTACACGGGCGAGGTGACGCAAGGCAGCGGAGGTCGGCCGCGACACAACACTCGAAACCGAAAGGTGTTCGGAACTGAAATCGAAGGGAGTGATCCCGTTATCCTGTGCCGGACTGCGGAGATGGAAAGCTCCCGTTAAAGCGTTAACGTCATGCGATGCAATCATGCAACAATGACTCACGGGTCGAGCTACGGTGTGACTCCCGCGCTCTGCTAGGCACTCCTTCACTGCTCTAACTGTACTCCCTTGCGTCATTCTCAAGGACGTTCTGACTTAGCCCACTTCGTACGTGGGCTGGTATTAAGTGGATTTGTGGAAACAAACTCATTTTCTGATGGTCTTCGCGTTTTCGATTATAACGGTAGCTTCCTCGGTCGTACGCCACTCATAACTTGTTATTTTCTTGCGATTAGGTCACACGTTGCGGTAATTTATGTTAGCAACTTCTACATAATATTTTTCAGGATTTTCCTCATGTAACCAACTGCTTACCTATTTATGATTTTACCTTTTGAGTTCTTGTGCTATCTCGATTAAGGTACTCTACATAAGTACCTACCGCATATTTTATACTGTTTCCTGTTAATGAGCAATTGGAGCATTTGATTTAGATTCAGGACCCTGGCTTTGCATGGATGTGAGCGTTGTAAAGTATTTTTGAGATTTAAAATTATTTTAATACAATTGCTTGTATGTTTTGCTCGATGTATGTACATAACAATTGAAAGTTCCTTTGTTTGAAAACAAAATATCAAAACATGAATATTTTCCAAAGGAACGTAAACAGAGGTAGATTTTACATAACATGTAAAGTTCACGGTACACGGTAAATCAAGATGATTTCGATACAAAAAATTGGGTGTGGTGGCTCAAGTTTCGTAATATTTTTACCCATCTTGTTTCACAAGGACATCCGCAACCACCTCACGCCTACGTTACTTAAACCTTACTTAATCGCAACGTTCGACATTTCCCGCCAAACCAACATCAGGATCTCGCTTAACACACAAGCTAAAGCACAAAAAAAAACCGCATTAGTGTGTCGACACTAATAGAAGATAAACAACAAACACGACGGCAATGGCATTGAGTCGCGTGTCCCACTTTAATATAACGGTACGCGACGAGTCCTGACCAAAACACTCCGACGCGGCCGAACGCGAATATATCCGCTAATTAACCTGTTTCACACTCGGAAACTCATTATGAGGGCTTTAACCTTCATAGTTTTTCACATAATAGGTAATTAAATCGTGTAACAAACCGCTGGCATCTAGTCTGTTATTATCTTTAAGTGGCGAGGTGAACAATGAGAAGTTCTAGGTTATATTTTGCGGTGCAAGTATGGCAGTATTTAAGGTTTGATAATTGAAGGAGCAATGAACCTTGTGGAAATGAATGAGGAAATGCTCTGTGTTACTTGCATGTTCATTTTTGGTGTCTTGCTATATCCTCGGCTCTATTGAACGACACTATCAAAAGTAATCTGAATAATATTCATCAGCAGGCAGTCCGTTATTGGCAACTCATAGTGTAACTTACTGCGAGGCGTTCTACTCCACCATCCTAGACCCGAGGATATCGTGTTTCATCACCTGGGATCGTAAAGGGTGTAACAAGACCCTTAACGAAGCCTGAAAGGCACTTGTTCTCCCCGTCATTGCGATATTTTTTTGTTCCAGACCATACCTGGGTACCTTCTAGTTACGGAAATATGGGGGGTCAAAGTTCCAACTTTTTCACAAGTTTTTTTTCTTTAAATTCATGTTTTTAATGTAATATTTTTAAAGACCTCCACGACCCCCGTACTATTCAATGCATCCATCAGCACAATACTTTGAGTGCGTTACATTGATTCCTACCGTAAAACGTGATTTTTCACCCCAAAAAAAAAGTCGTTTCACAGCAATAATTTTTGCATAAAGTTACTTAGTCTGATGTACAGAATGCTTGGGTGACGGCTTCGTTATGGGTCCTGTTTATAGTTGTAAATAAACCGTTTTAAACCAAAATCAGTGGTTTAAAACCCGTTTTAAATTTGTTTAAAACGGTTTAAAACCACGACCACGTGGGCCGTACATTGATTACGAATTACTTAAAAAAATAGTTTAAAAGGCTAATTGAAATCATTTACCATTTTTATTAATACATGTGAAGTCATAAATATCATATTTATACTACTATTTAGGATTAGACACTGAAAACAATCATGTTTTGGGGATTTATTAAAATAAAACGGCAATGCCGCATTTTTATTTTTCACTTTGCTACCAAAATCGCAACGGGGAGAGATGGGGCAGGTAGGGATCGATTTTATGTTTGTCTGTCATGTTAATGAAGGTTATTTTAAAACATTTTTATTTTATTTTCTTTTTATATATTCTAAATCAGGAAGGAGGTGTGGTCTAGATAACTTCGTGTAAAGCCTCAGTGCATTCCAAAAAAAAACATTCTAAACCATATTAAACCGCTAAGTGTGGTTTTAAATCGTTTTAAACCAAAAAGACCGTTTAAAACCAAATGGTTTAAAACGTTTAAAACTCGTTTTGCATCTCTAGTCCTGTTACACCCTCTATAAGAGTTGGAACTTGAAACGTTTATATCACTGGACGCCATCTGTCGATTGTTGGAGCAAGTTAGAATGATGAAAACAACTTTTGGAATCTGAATGATCAAGTTTCCTTGTAAGTTTTAAAAACTGACCTCGATTTCTAATATATTTTTGAATACATTACTTAGGTAATTGATTTAATGAGAGCTATCGTTTTTGAGCTCACCAGATGGTGCTACTGTCGAGTAAAGTTTTGTCAATAATTCTATTTTATACTTTATAGTGCCAATAACTTCATAAAAAAGTTTATTTTATTACGTATAACAACATTGAGTAAACTTCAGATACATATTTACAATATTCTTCCTAAAATTAACAAGCATGAAACATTTAAATTTTTTTACCTCCAAGTACAAAAAAATAAAATCCTAAGTTGTTACTTAAAATCTTCTAGTCATAATTAATCAGGAATGGCTTCAATCTAGACCACAATCGAGAATATTAGTAAAAATACGTGATAAAAAAGCACGACAACACGCGAACGCTCTATAACATATTATGACATTTCGGTGACCTCGCGCTACACTAGCGCCTCTAGCGGCGAATTCATACGCGATAGGCCCCATTGTATGTAAGTATGTAAGTTATGTCACCAGAAGCTTCATAGGTACCAACAAAGTGTGACATAATCAAAAAGAGGCATCACTCTCCTGAGTTACAGGTAAAAAAACCGGACAAGTGCGAGAGCGTGGAGAGGGTTCCGTACGTTAATTATCTAAATTCCGTAAGTTGCTTTAAATCTGACCCAAATTTGTTACCATAGATTTTTTATAGGTTTTCCTGTAATCTGTAAGCAAAGAACATTTTTTTGTATTTTTTTTTTCAAAATGGACAATTTTCACCTATTTTCTTAAATAAAATCAAAACTATTTATCTTAAAATTATAAAATATATATTTTTGAGATGCTCACACTGAGCCCTTTTATTTTATTTGATATATCACACGATACAGTATATCGTGTATAAAGCAAAACATTTTTTTTTTTCATTTTCTAATTTACCCCCAAAAAGTGGCCCCCGTATTTAAAATTTATTAATTTACGTTACACGTCCGTCTTTGCGTCACCGACTTACATATGTGTACCAAATTTCAACTCAAACGGTCTAGTAGTTTCGGAGTAAATTGTTTGTGACAGACGGACAGACACACAGACATGTGAGTGATCCTATAAAAGGGGTTCCGTTTTTCCTTTTGAGGTACGGCGGCCTATAAAGGCTTTGGAACACTTTAAAATAAATTTTATTAATATAAATAGGTAGTCATAAAAATGTATAATGAGTTCAATAACCTCACAATTTCCGAAGGTAGTTATAGTATTTGCATTCCGAGTACAAACATAAATGATGGCGTTTCGAAGCGCCTAATGTAATGTTCATTTCTTTTCCAATTTACAAGTTCTGCTGTGAACAAAATGACGCTAGGCGCTATTATTATATTATTCATTAAAAAAACACTTACTACACAATAAACGTAATACCTACATGACAAACAAATATAAGTATTTAACACAAACAGACACCATACATTACAGTCATTTAGAATTCACACATCTTTATCAAAATATTATTTTATAATAAAATTATAAAATATGTTTTAATGTAATCTTATCAAATAATTATTATGGTATAAGTTCTCATCACATCTCAATAAAATTAGTGTTATTATTTAGTTAATTAATATTAGGCTCATGTTTTAAAATTTTTAATTGATTTAGTAGGTACCTATAATTTTATTTCACACCTAGGTTTTATATTTTTTACTGTGTCCTACAGGGTCCGTAATTGTACCTTATCCCATTGTAAAATCTTCACACATTACGGAATGCAAATGAAGATATGAATTTAATCAAAACATAGCTCGTTATTCATATACCAGACCATGTTGCCAGACTTTTGCTTCGTAAATTCAATAGACAGCTCGTATTTCTGAGCTAATTATTCTATAAGAACTTCGACTGCGACTCTCAAGCATTGCTACAGTTGCTTTTACTCCATAATCCTATTAATGAATGTAAATCCTGAGAGTTTCGGCAAAACGAAGCAGGCACTTTGTTTGGCTTTGTAAAAAAGTTATAACACTAAACACGAGAACTATTTGTACATTTAGTTGAGCCCCTGGCTCTGGAGCCACTTGTACCATAATTTGTTTAAGCGCCATCTATGCACACTTCTGACAACTGACACTTACCAACCTTGTATGTGCAAAAGGAAACACAACGAAGAAAATTAGAAAGCAACTAGTAGGTATGAGCACTTATCAACAGATGTCGCTGCCAGGAACATATTCAAAACGATGGGGTTAAAATTCAAGACTTGAATTTCGGTAATCGGTAAAAGTCAATGGAATTTGTCTAGGCATTGATACTAATCACAATTATACATAAAGGGTGTAACAAGACCCTTAGCGAAGCCGAAAGATACTTGTTCTCCCCGTTTGTATTAGACCATACCTGGGAACCTTCTAGTTATGGAGATATTGGGGGTCAAAGTTCCAACTTTTTCACAACATTTTTTTTAAATACATGTTTTTAACGTAAGCTTTTTACTGTAAACACCTCCACGACCCCGTACTATTCAATCCATCCATCAGCACAATGTTTTGAGTGCGTTACATTGAGTCCTACCATAAAACGTGATTTTCCACCCCAAAAAAAAAAGGCGTTTCCCAGAAACAATTTTTGCATAAAGTTACATAATTTGATGTACTTATTGCTTGGTTGACGGCTTCGTTAGGGGTCTTGTTACGCCCTGTATAATTATGTGTTTTTTTGACACTGGTGAGAGGTGTCTGATGAGATGACTAATAGAGAAGAGTAAAGAAGAAGAAGAAGAAGACATGCTGAGCTGACCCCAAATAAATTGGGATGAGCGCAGGAGAATGATGATATCGTTTTTGACACTTTAAAATGCCTATACCGAATTTTTATTACGTTGTAGTTCTGTTTAGTTGTCGTAAGAAATAGGTAAGATAGATGCGTTATTTATTTATACAGCTGCTATAATAACCATAATATAATGACCTCACAGATTTAGTTATTTTCCAGTACCTAGCAGTTATTATGCATAAGCAGGCACCTAGGTACCTAGTCTACCTACTAGTAATTGCGTTTATATCGAACTCGTGTAACTAGTACAGGTTTTCCGAGCAGTCTTGAACTTTTAATCAGGGCGCAAGGCAAACGGAACAAATGGCCAAGTGTGGTGTTTTATATTTGTTGAAGGTTCTATCAGTTGCATGCTTAGTTATAATTTTCCGATGTTTATATAATTATTCAAAAAAATATGATATATAATCGGACGTTAGTATAATGCTTGGTGGAAAAATAGAGGGTGTAGAAAAAAAAGGGGGCTAAGATCAAAATCAAATCAAAATCAATCAAATAATTTTGGGAACCTTGAAAATGCTCATCATATTATCTGTTTCCTGTTTGTACAGACGCCAGCACATCAAGCTACTACAATTTGTCAAAATTCTTTCATAGCTTTTTAACTTTACCGCTAAAGCATTAGGTTCAAATTTGATTGGGAAAATTTGACAGTGTTTTGGATAGCTTGATGTGCTGGCTTCTGAACAAACAGAATAAAACAGATAATATGATGAGCTTTTTTACTGTCTATTTCTTGTGCTCAGCCCTCATTTTGAACACGTCTTAATTATACTATCTTGATGACAACAGAAGTTTTCGCGAATGATTTACCTACTTAAAGAACCCTAAGTCGTGGGTTCTAACACGTCTAATATTATGCAATATCGAATGCCTAATTATTGTATTTATGTTATGTAAGTATAGTTTTCGACGGTGTTATTTTGTATTAGCTGGGATTTCGGGTAAAATCCGTTTTAAAATTGTCAAGGTAAACAAGGAATAAATTACAAGTGGCAATTTGTTTACTCACTTTTGTTAGATACCTACTGATCAGGCCGACGTGTATTTCCATTAGACCTTTAGATAGCTACTTGTCATCGCAACAACAACAAAAAACAAGAGCTACCTAATATGGAACCTCCCCCCACACTCTGGAGTGTGTTTCACACCGAACGTTTCGTCAGCGTAGGCGAACGGTCATTTGTGCAGCGTAGCCGAGTAGCCGTCGCGTAAAGGCTGTTTATATTTCAAATCGGGTATTAATTTAAGGTCCTATTAAAATAGATGGACAAATTTTAACACAGCGTTCAATACGTCTGACCAAAGATATCCAGGCAAAAAAAAACACTCCGCTGCCGCGGCAAATTGTCGCTCAGCGGACAGACCTCCGGCGCGATCTCATGGCGACATGGAGAGAGCGACTGTCGCAACCCCGTGCAGGGCACGCCACAATAGTGGCGATAAGTCCCCTCTTTGAGGAGTGGCTAGAGAGGCGCCACGGCGCCCTCACTTTCCGCCTGACGCAGGTCCTCACCGGACACGGTTGTTTCAGGAGGTTCCTGCACCGAATCGGGCGGGAGGAAACGCCCGGGTGCTACCATTGTGAGGATCGACCGGAGGACACGGTGGAGCACACGGTGGAGATCTGCCCTGCGTGGGCGGAGCACCGCCGTGTCCTCGTAGCGGCGATCGGCGGCGGCGACCTCTCGCTTCCGGCCTTGGTTCAATCCATGGTCCGGAGCGAGACGGAATGGGACGCCGTCACCTCCTTCTGCGAAGCAGTCATGCTAGCGAAGGAGGTAGCGGAACGTGAGAGGGAGAGAACCTCACGTCCCAGCCGCCGCGGGAGACGCACCGGGCGTCGGCCACCGTAGCCGCGGGCCTGTGGACGGTGAGCTATGGGCTAGCTCGCCGTCCGTCCGTCTTATGATGTCAGGCCGTGTCGACGGCGCGTTCGTGTTCCACGCGCGCCTCAAGGAGAGTCAGCAAACAGGGAGGGGTCCGTAAGGACCGACGCCTGCCAGGGTTGCGGGACTGTTCGAAAGAGATACCGCGGCCCTGGAACACAAAGGGCAAAGGAAGGAACATGGATGGGTTTTAGTCAGTAAAAGACTGACACTCCCTCCTGCTCAGCCCAGAGCGGGAGGGGTTATTTGATGATTTCCCATCGGTAAAAAAAAAAAAAGGCAAAAAAAACACTGATTATAGTGATTTTATTTTGACCTAATGGATGTGTTTATTCCAGAGTGCCGCCGACAATTTATTATTTTAGGTCAAAATTAAATCACTTTAATCAGTCAGTTTTTTTTGCTTGGATATCATTGGTGAGACGTACTGAACGCTGTGTTAAAATTTGTCCACCTATTTAAATGGGACCTTATATATATTTATAGAAGAAACTAATCTGATTAATTAACGAAAAGCTTGCAACCCTCTTTAAAACATATGAATCTTTCAAGGTACAGTTAAAATGAAAACAACTAAAATCTTTCAGTAGGCTCGGTGCTTAGACTGTTTCCAGAAGTTACATTTTTTTTTTTTAATGCTTGTACACTTTATGCTGTATACTTTAAAAGAGCTTAGCTCGGTTACGTTTTACTTGCTATTCATCAATAAATTCAAATTGAAGGATGTCTACTAACTTCGAACAAAACTCACTAAGTAACTAAGTTAACTTTTTACCAGAAGATTGAAGTAGAAGGCATGACTGAGTACTTTATTTGTACTTTACGGTTTTAAAACACTTTCTCTAATTCGTAAGTATTTCTTAGAGTTTCAGTTAACCCTCAATCCTATACGGTTTGTTTGTCCAATAAGGTATAGGTTTTCGGGACAAAGGTACGGCAAGGAAAGGTACACGAAGTAAATATCGAGGACTTTTCGGAAAATCTTTTTAATGATTTGGGATTTCATTCCGTTTTTTCTTATTTTTTCTTCCTCTGAAATGGACTTAAATGTTTGCGATGAACTGAATTCCTATTACTTCCTCATATACTTTGTGCTTATTGCGGTTAAACAACTTGTCATAAAAGAGAAGAAAATGTTAATTGTTAGTGGTAATCGCTGGCTATGAATGGAATGGAAACTTCTCGGAAAACATCCACAATTTATGTTTTGTCTCGAGGACTGATTCTTTTGTTATTAAATTAAAAAAATGTTTACTTTGTTAACGATAGATTGAAATTATGTTATAACAGCGTAATATATTACGATGAGTTATTAAACTTATTATTGTTGTCTGATTAGCCACACAGCCTTCTATAAGGACTTACATTGTATAAGCACACAAACATAAATAATGACTATAATTTACCTTACGCAGCCGAGTTCTGCTAATATGACGTCAATCGGAAAGATCTCCTTCGCCATGCGTCATTTAGACTAACTTACATGCTTTATTTAGAGTTTTTTTAAATCTTTTTTATTCTGCATTTTGTCGATCAATCGTTTTATTTTTAATATCTATGTTTTGTTTTAGCTAACCAACCGGTCGGTAAATATGAATAACATTGATTCCAAAATGGCAGGTAATTCCACTGCTGGAAAAATATGTTATTCAAATATGCTACTTCCATAGGTTCTACATTTTATACCTCTTCTGTTGTCTAGCAAATGAAGCCAAGTTACAAAAATTAAATTAGGAATGTTAAATTCAAGCAATTTAGTATTGCTTTCTCATGTCTCTTAAGTACTCGTTTATGGTCTAGTGTTACCATTATTTGTTTAGTTTCCAATCTTGATGTCCATTCATGTGGGTCAGCTAACCTTTTAAGAACTTAATGCATTATTGTTATTAAGTACTTAACCTTGAAGGACCTTGACCGAGTATAGATACATTATATGTATACTTGCGGTTAATATCTACATAAACAATGACATGCAAAATACACCACCACGCCAATTGTTGGAACTTTTTAATAAGATGTTATCATCCTAATACGTTCATACATTGTTAATTATGTTACTAGTTTATGTATCATAATAATCATATTATTGGTCATAGAAATAATAAAAATATGCCTATACTATACTTACCCACATTACTAAGTTCCAAACTTGCTGATACTTACACAAATATACCTACTTAAACTGGGCTGTGTTACGTACGCACTGTTAATGTACTTCTAACGACGTAGGTTGATTCCGGCCCAAAGTTAAGCTCCCATTTTCTCTAGGCACAGATTCAAAAACCGAAGTAGCTGGTATTTACGCCTACAGAAACTGAAATTTTCGAAATATTCCGAAACTCGATTTCTACAATTTTTTTTTACAAAATGACCTTCAAAAGATTAAAAATATGTGAATGTATTGCTGTTTGTGTGTCAAATATTAAAAAATGTCATATTTCATGAAATTAACATAAATCACATTGGCATGATATACCTACTAGTATTTGTTTTAATAATTGTGGGGGCGCTTGCGGTCAGGGCTAATCAAATCATGAAGTATTTTTTCAAATATTTGTACATAAGTTGTATTTTAAAAGTCCCTGCAATACAATACTTGTGTCACTTTTTGCTAGTATTTTGCTGTTCAGTCTCGACACAACTCATGAGCACCACATATGTACTACTTTCAATAATATTACATGAGGAACTTTGTATAATCAGGTGACCTGCAGTCTTTCAAAGAAAAGATATCATCAGTGTAGTAACAAAGTATATTCTGAATAAAACGCAAAGAGTGCATGAGCTAACAGATGGACGTGAAGCGTGTAGCCTTCAACAGCTGAAACATGCGTAGCAACCTCCTACTTTGTAAAGTTGCTATATGTTGCCAGCACGGTAGGCGATTTTTCACCGAGGGCTCTTAATTTAATATTGAGGTACTTTCAAATTAAAAGCTTTAGTTAAATGTGGAGTGACTTTATTGATACAAAAACAACAATATGATTGATTAAACAAAAACATGGTGAAAACCTGGCAGGTAAATTGAAACAATGGTCAGATTGTGTATATCTACTAGAATTTGAATTCCAAATTCCGTAAGTGTAAATAGCTTGGTTATTTAGGAACCAAACGAGTTTTTTGTACATCGATATCTAGTTCAGTTTCACATATTTGATAGCATGGGGTGGTCGATTTTCTAGATGCGACAAAAATCATTTTTGCATTACACGCCGGTTTTTCATTCACATCGTCATATACAAATGTCATGTTGTACGACAGGCCCGGAGGAATCCTCTTGGATCGAGAGAGAGACAAGTTGGTAAACCTGATTTGCTCCAAATCAGGAATTACTTTAAACAGTTTTAGGAACACTGGCTCCAGAGTAACATTGCAAAACTTAATGTACTCTGATGTGATGAGCCCTCTCTTATATTCTAATCTGAATAAACTAGGGTAGGACACGAGGCGGTTCTCACAGATATACGATGCGGTTTTGTGAAGAGGGCTGGAAAAATATTGGGATATTTCAATAAACCTTTCAACTTCGGCCTGGAACCTCTCGCGCGTGTGATGTTTCTGTGGAGCTTCTTCTAGAAGTTCGGCTTTTGTTTCCTCCTGGACCGGATTTAAGGTTGCTATTTCAACTTCTGATGATGGCCCAAAAGATGCTAAACTTTCTATGGGGCGTTTTTTCCTGGAAGGCAAAGACTTTTTTCTCCTGGATTTTTGATTCATGGCTATTTATACTGGGTACTAATTTAAAAAAATAAAATAATAAATTTAACACACGTTACTTAAACATACCTACAATTTTGTTTGTTTCATGACAAGCTGACAAACTCACTTTTTTTATTGAAATCACCGTGTGGCATAGACAAATTTATCTGCCGTTGACGAATAAGGTAGTAACATAATTACAAATCTAAAAAATGATCTTGCTTTCTACGTTGTGTAGATTTCCAACGATGTTTAGGTTTATTTAGGGTATGTTTAGCTATTTTATATAGGCGTACCTAAGCAAATAAACGAATTATTTACTTACTTCCTTAAAAAAAAGGCTCATTTTAAGGTGACTTGCCATCACGGCTATAATTTTAATGCGGAGAATAAGGAGTTGAGTTTATATATTTGTGTTCTCTATTGAAATAGACTAGGTCGAGCCCCAATGAAGCAAAATAATTCTGTATCTAGACATGATATACAATAATGGCTGTTTTTGTATCTGTCCGTGTGGTTCTGTTAAACTACGAACGGATACTGATCGAATTATTCTGGAAGGTTCATGTGTATTATACATTTATTTTAAACTTAAATATTATAAATAAATCGGGTCAAAGCTGGGGCGGGTCGCTAGTTAGATACAATTAGCTTAGATACATTAGATTCGCGAGTTTATGAACAGTGATCAGTGTAAATGTGGGATTAACATTGTCAATTGAGCAAATGTTTAAAAAAAAAATAGAAACGCATCGAAGAAAATACATTTCGTATTTTCTTCGATGCGTTTCTATTTTTTTTTTATACACAAACATATCAACTTCACAATATTCCCATTAATCCCTTTGGTTCGATGGGAAACGTAGATGGACCGTGGATTAGTACGTACTACGTATTGTAAACATACGTTAAAGCAGATAGATATGTAATTGTTTTCCTTGAGGATATCACAGTCGAGATTATGATTACTACTAAACGAGTATGCTATGATTATTCATTCATTTATTAAAATAACCAGTATATATACTATGACTTCCGTTCACTCTGAATATCAATACGGCGACACGTGCCAGAGGCATTGCCTTTATCTGAATGCATTTTAGTGATAAAATCTCTATTTTGAGAAGTGCAATACTTGCCTAATCAACTTATTAATTTCCAGAACAAACAGGTAATAGAATATTTTGTTTGGCATGGTAGTCTATGCAGCGTCGCGCGTCGTGGACACGATATCCAATCGTGAATATACAATGGACAATCAAGCGAAAGGATATTATAGATTGTCGATTAATTTAGGTTTTAGCTTCATTTTTATGCTAACTGGTATTGCCTCCCGTTCCATATATCCCTACTGACATATCCCCACTGGTAGGGCTACTTGAGTTTATTTTCCAATTATCGCTACCGGTTGGGTTATAAGGAATTTTCTACTCCATATATATCCCTACTGATCCGCACTGGTGGGGATTGCGACATATTATGTAGTTCGGACTTAAACAGCAACACGATAGATTTACATAGGTCGCGTATAGGTCGATCATTGTGGAATTAAATAGGCGCAATTTCAAAAAGAAAAAAAAAAAAAAATACATTCGTGTTAAAAGTGCCATCTGCCTCTGACTGTGTAAGGTATGTATGACCTCAAAGGTTGTGGATTTGATTTTTGTGTTGGGACATAATTCATATTAACATGATCTTCCGATATTTGTTCCAAATATGTACGTCAGTGCATGTGATTTGTATTAACAATGAGATTCGTTATAATAAGACAGATTACTTAATAGCTCATACTTTTTATAAACAAAGTTTTTAACAAGTAGGCTATAGTTGTATACAGCGTGTAACAGAAATATTATATGGAAGACTGTGGTATGGACCACTAAACTGAACAACTTTCTATAGGGGACCACTATCGTAATCGTAAAAAATTAATCAGCTGTCCCATACATTTAGGTCGAGTAGGTATTGAAATTTTGTATGAGACAGTTGATTATTTTTTTGTGATTACGATGGTGGTCCCATAGAAAAAGTTGTTCAGTTTGATGGTCCGTACCACAGTCTTCCATATTTATTTATTTATTTTTAATAAGCACACCAACAGCATAGTCACAATTCAAATCAAATAACATCTTATATTGGCATTTCAGTAACCATGCAATTGACAGGAATGCATGACATTGAACATATGTATATCAGAGACAAAGGAGAACAATAATAAAAAATAAAAAGTGTGTCTAGTAGAACACTAAATGTATCTAGAACCCTACAAAACCATCCAATTTGATCTACTTAGATATGCACTCATCGCATTGTTTAAATACGGCACGTCTGTATGAAGCGAAACTCATGGAGAAAATATCAATAGCGTATTCTGTCTGTTTGGACCTTTCATTATATTGCCTTGCCATACGTGCTATGGGGCTATTAAATGTGGTATTTAAAGTGGATGTAGTCAATTAAAAAATACGATGATGACGCTTACTACGTTGGCTAGACCGAAAGTCAAAATAGTTCACCAAATGTGCATCTATAGACCCGTTAATAATTTTATGAAGTATTAGTAAGTCGGAATGGTTACGTCTTTCTGTTAAGCTAATCATCATATGACTATATCCTTTCTGTTACACGTTGTAGAAGCCTCTAACAACACATTGTAAAGCACTGAAGGGGTTGGCGACCGCATATTTTGTCCTATGTCTCATTGTGTGAACGTTTAGGTTAACAAACTGAGTTTACAGTGCTTACACGATATGTAAAACTTAGTCTTACTGTACGGAAATTAAAATTACAGTACTCGACCGAACTCTGCTCGGGTGAAAATAGAGAAAACAAATATTCCCAGATATGAGACCTAGCTATGTCGATTTTTCGCCCCCTTATACCGCGTTATTGCAACTGTCATCGCAATCGTTAAAGCCCTTTTCGAGTATGTGATTACAATATACATATAAAACTACTAATATACAACGTGTAACATTACAAACGCAAAACCTCTTAAGAGGTCATTATAATTATTATTGTTCAGTACTCATAAATATGAACAAGTTTCGGTATGGGACCAACACTGAAATCGCGAAAAAAAAATCGACTGCCCCAAACATTTCTGTGCGCATAACTCGAAAAAATGAACAGGTGATTATTTTTTGCCATAATTAAAGTTGTTCATAATGATGAGTACAATGAGGAGGTTTAAGAGGTTTTACGTTTATTCTGTTATACGTTGTATATATGCAGATATTGCTCACTTAATAGTACACGGTGTAGAAGGGACACTGTCGCGTAAACAGTTACCATGTATTCAGAAGGTACATTATTCTCAGCCCCCCCGCCCACATAGAAATTTGTCATCGGTCATTACAAAAAAACAGCTGCTCCATACATTTTGAACGTG
This sequence comes from Eugnorisma glareosa, assembly GCA_947578425.1. NCBI lineage: Eukaryota > Metazoa > Arthropoda > Insecta > Lepidoptera > Noctuidae > Eugnorisma > Eugnorisma glareosa. Next base: position 13,284,186 of record OX387970.1, on the reverse strand, counting down.
TAGCTACTGCACTTTTGTAGGAAACAGCAGATTTTTTTTAATAACCCCGTACGATGAGAGGCAAGCAATATTGTATTAGGTCTGTACCTACTGTACCTAGGGGTGTATTTTAGCTCAGAATATTTTAGTGGGTCAGGGTAAAATGCTGTGAGATTTGGCTACAATCTCATCCTTGTTCAATATTCTACCAGTCACGGTGAACCGTCCTATGTTGTAGAAAAATCCAACAAAGTATTTTGTCAGTATTGCTTGCAGGGCACAACATTAATTAATTGTAAATATAACCAAAGAATAAAAGGAAAATTATTAGGTGTTTTAAAAAATTTGATAGGTACCTAACACCGTTAAATTAAATTAGTCAGCAAAACTAGATGTCTTCAAATGATTTGATTGGATGGGTTCAGTGATCGCAAATTTCTTGAAATATCAAATTGAAATTAGCAGAAGTCTGCCTAGCTAGTGTCAGGCTAAAAAATACCAAAATGATCGCTTTAATTTCTTTAGAACCGCGTATGATGACCATCGATCATGACATACGCCTGTGTCGTATTTGCCCAGGCCCATCCCCGCCACCTCCATAGGATGCAGGCCTTGCAGAACCGATTCCTCTGAAAAACACCGGAGCTACTTTGTGAAGTGTCATTACGGACATACGGGGGGGTATGTCCGTAATAACACTTCGTCTTCGCTTATACCTCAAAGTACCTACCGTCCAACAATTCATAAAACGTCTTTCCAAGCGTTTCTTTGATACAGCTGTCAAGCACAAAAATACCTTGATCGCATGGGCCGCCCGATACGACCCATCGCGTATCAGTAGCGTTCGCCGTCCACGGCACGCTCTCGTAACTCCCATGGACTCTATCACCCTCCTCCAGGAAAGCAATAGGGAAACCAGTACACTTTAATTTGTCTCGCAACAAACTTACGCTTTTTGCTTCGCTCGCTCTTAGAGCCTTGGGTCTTTTGTTCTTAAAATTGTCTCTAAATCAATTAAGTAACATCTATTTCTGAATAAAAAGACTTATGAATAGCTAACCTTTCTGAAGTGAAGAGTTTACATTTTCTTTTAGTTCTTAGACTTTTCAAACAACTCGACAACATTAATAACTTCTACTTCTATATGTATAGAAAATGTAAGCAATCCGAGGTGTGCCCAATTTAGCTCTATCCGTAAATAGTAAATTTAATCCTTAAAAATCGGGTTTTTTTCTCTGCCACCTTTAGCTCAAAAGTTGGCAACGCCCTTGATGGTATCTACTACGGTGTAGTGGGTAGACTGCTTAAAGCTTTGCGTCAATTTTACAGACTTGACGTGCTTATACAAAAAAGAAACGTATTTTCTAAAACCATACTTTAACCATACTTTTTTAACTTCCTTAAAAAATAATCACTAAATATTTTTATTGTATCACGTTTCTTTTATTATGTGTGTCAGGTCTACCTGTGCCGTTTTGTAAGCTAATACCTACATATAAATGACCATGTATGTTGACCGGGCTGCTTTTTTGAGGCCAGCACAGATATAGGTGGAAGTCAGAGTGCTGGACCAATTATTCCAAAGGTAAATTTGTTTAGTATAAAAAGTCTATGAAAGGAAGTATTCAAAAGCGACCTCCCAGTACAATTGAAGAAGGTAATCGACTTAAACCTCCTCCCATGCTTAACATACGCGTGCCAAACCTGGAAATTTAATATCACTATAAAAATAAAATTACTAAATGGCAGAGGGTAATGGATCGCAATATGCTTAACATAAAAAACAGCATAGAGTTCGCCACTCAAAAATTCGAAATACATCAAAAGCATTCGATGCCTACACACGCATGCAAACTTAAGTGGAAATGGCCAGGCCATGTTGCAAGACTGCATGAAAACTGATGGGCCAAAAAGATGACTTCATGGATGGGACTGGTTGGCAAACGAAAACGAGGAAGACCACACACTCGCTGTGAGAACGAGATCGTGCGTATAGCTGGATCACTCTGGATGGACGTAGCGAAAGACAGAGAAAGCTGGCATAATATATAGGAGGCCTTCTCCTCAGGGGTTCTCAAATAAACGCAATTTATAATTTTTTTAACTGAAGTATTTGATAAAACATTGTAAACAAAAGAGAAATATAAGCCTTTTTAATTTATTTAATTTATTTAGACAAACATGATCCTTTGTACGTATCCGTCACCTTTTTATATTTTGGTCTATCAATGGTGGAAGTACCTTGATTAATTAAATTAAATTGTAATTAATTGTACCTAGTGGCTTGTCATTTTTAAGGTGATCTTCAACCAAATATTTGTTACAAAATATGTAATATACTTACCCAAAAACCGAAGAATTAAAACTTTTACATAGTCAAGTCAAATCTGGCAATCAGTCATTTTAATAAAATACAAAGATCAAAACCTTTAAATTAAAGTAGATCGATCCGCAACCTTCAATATTCACTAGGTATGTTTAATGTCTCGCAGATGACGTAGCAATAAGAAATTTATTGACAGCCAGCTAAAGTTAATAAGAGTGCTAAAGATCATAATAAAGCGCCTCAAATCTTTCTTTGAACCGCACTGCGGTGCCTACTTATTCAGGTATCGATTTTTTCGTAAAGTTTCACAAATGCTTGGGTTTTACTAATATGCTGCTAAATTAGACTTGTTCAGTTCCATTTATAATTAACTTAACCCACGCCAACATGTCGTTTCGTTGTCTCAATTTTATTTTCCACTTGGGGATGCCGTTTTACATCCGTACTATTTTTACAACCTTTGTATTAACGAAGTCGCGGTAGTTCGGTACAACGACACTATAACATTATTTATTTCCTGCTATCCCCCCGCTTGTATCGTAAAAGAATATTAATGGTAAGATAAGGGTGAACAGTAGAATACTTTGAATACAACAATTTATGCCTAATATGAACTTAATTATATATAGCTAGCTTGTCCAAGGGGATGGCGAAGTAGACCGGGACGAAACGCACCTGATCAAAGGATTGATGAAATGGCGAATGAACTTGCGACCCACGGATGCAAGTTATGGGGAAAATATACAAGTCCAAGATTAGACCTGTCGTACTGTATGGATCGAAATACTGGGCAGTCAAGAAGATGGATGAAAAAAGACTGCATGTAGAGGACAATGGTCAGATAGATGTGTGGACTGACTAAAATGGATAAAGTAATAATTGACCATAATCTAAGAGGAACTTTAAAAGTGCCGCCTGTTACAAAAAGAGAAATCCGGACAAGAGCTAGTTCGACTCGCGTGGAGAGGGCTCTGTACGTTAATTATCTAAATTCCGTAAGTTGTTTTAAATCTGACCCTCCTCCTGATCCTGATCTGTCTCTGGTTTTCCTGTAATCTATGGGCAAAGAAATAATTATTGTATGTTTTTCAAAATTTTCGGCCCTGTAGTTACAGGGATGAAATTATCAATCTTCGCATATTTTCTTAAATAACTTCAAAACTATTCCTAATAAAATAAAAAGAAGCTCATGCTTTATCACGACATACCTAGTTTGCACTTTTTTTTCATTTTCTTATTTAAAATGTTTAAAATGTGGTGTGTCAATTCCAAAAGTGGCCCCCATGTTTAAAGTTCATTAATTTACGTCACACGTCCGTCTTTGGTCACCGACTTATATATGTGTATCACATTTCAACTCAATCGGTCCAATAGTTTCGGAGTAAATTAGCTGTGACAGACAAACAGACACGCGAGTGATCCTATAAGGGGTTCCGTTTTTTCCTTTTGAGGTACGAAACCCTAAAACGGTGAAAGTGAGACATCTGTCTTGATATGGATATGTGATGAGGAGGGATGCAACTCATGTGACTAAAAGATTAATGAATGGAGAGGGAGAGGAAGACCTAAGAAAAGATGCATAGATTGTGTGAGGAGTTCTATGAAGGAAAAAGGAGTAAATGATAACGTGACGATTGACAGGGGAGAATGGAAGAAAAGAACATGTTACGTCGACCCCAAATAACATGGGACAAGGGCAGGAAGTTGATGATTAACTTAATAGTTCCATGTTGTATTGCACCTTGTGCTAATGTCACTAGGTCCCGTTCACGATGCGGCTTGCGTCAAGCTCGCCTCCTCCACTATACCACAAGTCGCTACTCGGTCACTCGTTGCATTCAAACCACTTCATTCATTTGTTTTCTCCGTAGTCGTGACGTAACGTGAAGTTCGTGACCACGGGCTTTGTCTGTAACCAAGTGCATTGGCCCCCGGTTATTGAACGACCACAGATATATTATCTTTATGTAACAATCACACTTTGCAGAAGGAATTCTGATTAATTTTAACCTTTTTACTCGTAAAATGTTGGACGCACTGCTGCACATTCTCTTGATGTAATACTCCTGTATTCGATGGTTACAGCCCCCATGTGCCGAAAGGTTCTGGCCCTTATTCTATGCGAACTTCACGACCAATATACTTACTTTACTGGTTCCGGACGAATAAAAAATTGGTATGGGTGTAGTGAGACTGAAAAATATTTGATGCGGGCGAATGAACGAAATAACTAGGCAACGCCTCTGTAGCTTTTTCACATTAACCTATTTATTGGAAAACATAAAATGGCCGGCCATATTAGCCGTAGAACCGATGACCGTAAGTTGGGGTAGGTGTTCTTGAATGGAGACCGCGAATCAGCAAACATAAGGCGGGACGCCCTCAGGCTCGGTGGAGCGACGATCTTCGCAGGGTGGCTGGTAGCAACTGGACGAGAGTTGCCGAGAATGAGTGGCGTGCAATTAAAGAAGCCTATGTCCACCAGTGGACTGTTGTAGGCTGATGATGATGATAGACACCGATAGGTTAATATGGGAAACCTTATACAAGTCATCCTTATACAACTCATAATTACATGCAACGTTGACTCGAACGATTATTCACAAGTGGTCATAAATATGAATGAATCGTCAGGTAACCTTCATAAAAATATAATATAAGTACATCGGCTTATGAAATCTACGGAAAATCAAAAGCATGAAACTGGTTGTACACCATAAATGTATGCCTGCCGCACTGAAATACACACATACCTATTATTAACCAATCAGCTAGGTAGTATTAGCGGTAGTCCGGAGTGCGCCGGACACAAGTAACGCCTCATGAAAGTTAATATCAATGCATAAGAGACTCAAGGTGTGCGTGGGAAGTACGAGCAGGTGATTCGAGCGATGTACAGTCGATACAGTACCTAATTCCGGTCTTCAGCGGGCTGTACTGGTAGCTTCAATGTAGGTGTCAGCTTACACCAAGGATCAGTTCTCAGCCATTACATTTCCTAATGTCGTATACTACACAGGAAGAGGCTCCCTGGTATATGCTGTTTGCTGACGATATTACTCGTAGAGCTCCAAAACAGATTATTGGTATGGTGGCAATGACTGGAGAACGTTGGCTTGAAATTAAGTGGAACCAAAACGGAATACTTGTTTTGCGATAAGATCAGTCTTACCGGTCCTGCCACAACTCCTGCTGGAATTTCCATACCGACCTCTTCCGACTTCCAACCAAAGAAGATCCAAGGGTTAGCCGAAGTCTGAGACGTAACGCACTTGATTAATTCAGGATGAAATAAATTAGGACCCATGGATGCCCCTATGGATACTGTAAGAGATTGTATTCAATGTAAACAGGACTATCATTTTTTCTATAACAGGCGAAAGTCTGTTATCATTTTTTGACGAAAGTCTGTTATAATTTTTTTGACGAAAGTCTGTTATCATTTTTTGACGAAAGTCTGTTATAATTTTTTTGACGAATGTCTGTTATCATTTTTTTGAAAGTCTGTATCATTTTTAAAAAAATGATAGTCCTGTTTTGTTATAAATTATGTGTATGAAACGAAAATGAAACCCAGTAACGTAAGATGGGTGAAAGGCAGGAAGATGATATTCTGAATTTCATAGCAAAAGTAGGTAATATGCTCGGAATGTATTATGTATGTAAATTAAATCAGGAGGAGCTCGTAATAAGAGCCGCTCGCATGGGTCTTCAAGTTAAGCTAGTTGGTGATCTTTGGCAGTCATTACAGGTCTGACAACGAGTCTTACTATGGGGCATCGTATTACCCAGTACTAATTGGGTCGGGTCATGGAGGTCAGATAGACAGTCGCTCCATTTGCATCCGTTTAGACTGGAAGTCGACCCCAACATTGTTGGGAAAAGGCTTGGCAGATGATCATGATGTATTATTAAATCAACAAGATGCAACGTGTCTGTGGAACATACATTTATTTATCCTGCACTGGTTTCACCACTTAAACTTACTAAAAAAAAAAACGTTTGCCCCTGAATCCAGTTTAACCATTATCATAATGGACTTGAATCACTAAAAAAGAAAAAAACGTAAAAATGGAGTCGCTAAATTACCTACATACATACTTACTCGTACTACATATTCCGAGGGTTTTCTCAAAACACACATGTATTCTAAAATTAAAAATCTAAAGGAGAATGGGCCTCGAAGTATCTGCCTCAAGGTCCCATAGCCCTAAGATATACATAATTGAAAAGAGCTTTTCAGGGAGAGCCTTTGCTACTAACACGACTTTTCGCAATTCGCAGTCAGTTCGCAGTTGAGTTATTGAGCTAAATAGGTAACTAGTTGGACAACGAAGGTAAGATTTTCTTGGCTACCAATCAAGGTTTTCTGGGTAACCAATAATAATAACCTATAATCCATTGCATACAGCTTTTCAAGGAGAACCTTTGCCAGTAACACGAATTTCGCCAATTCGTTGTCGGTTCGGAGTTATTGACCTCAATAGGTCAGTAGTTGGACACCGAAGTTAAGATGTCAATGTTTTGAAAAAGACGTTAGTAAGCTTGTGATAATAAGTTTGAAACGTACAGTATCTATGAAAGTTAATAAATTGACGAAATATCAGTATTTAATTTAACTTAGTAATTTAACTTATTAATTTGTATGGCAACGCTAAGCATTTGCTAAAGGTAAAAGCCAACCCTTGGGTCACGGGAAGAGTCAACTAAGCGTTTTAACTTAATTCCTCGTATTTAGAGGTCTGTAACTTCTCTCTGACTCTGAATCGAGAGAAGCTGCCTTGTCGAAATGTTCTTCTTAAAGAGATCTATCCATTGTTATATGTATATCTTAACGGTATTGGACGCTAAGGTAATTTTGCCCAATCTCCTTTAGAAGGGCAAAACAAGAAAATCTAAGGGAAGTGAAGGGCAAAAACTGCACGAGTATGTTTATAGGGTGTAAAAATACCCTTAACGAAGCTGCAAGGCACTTGTTCTCCCCGTCATTGCGACAACTGTTTTGTTCTGGCCCATACCTGAGAACCTTCTAGTTACGGAGATATAAGAGGTTCCAAAAAGGTTTTCTTTTTTTAATACAAGTTTGAAGGTAATCAGAATCACTTTACTTAAATAACCTTCAGAACCCGTTTATTCAATACATCTATCAGTACAATGTTTTGAGTGTGCTACATTGAGTATTACCTAAATACGTGATTTCATATAGAAATTGTATGAAAAGGTTTTAGTACTACCTCATTTTCTACGCTGACCAAACATTTTTATTTTTTTAGGGACTATGGAACTTATGAATGTTATATGACAGTTCTTCGCGTTTTTGCTCCATCTTGTTCTATATTGAGTAGTTTATTAGACGTGATTTATTAAATCCAAGGTTCTAACAAAACCCGGGGCTGCGGGACTGTTCGAAAGAGATACCGTGACCCCGGAACACAAAGGGCGATGAAGGAACATGGATGGGTTTAAGTAAACTCTCACTCCCTCCTGCTCCACCCAGAGCGGGAGGAGTTATTTAATGATTCCCAATCCGAAAAAAAAAGGATCTAACAAAACCAGTTCTTTATTTAAAGTTAGGAGTATCAGTTGGTTCGAAAAACTAGCGACATTCTATGTATGCCTCAACAAAAAACTCAGTTCAAAATGACTATTAGCGTCCCAATTATTGTTGCGTTATGCACTTTAAATCATAACTTGAAGGATTTTAAAGAATACCTAATCCATAGCTTGGGGTGCGATGTCAGAAGTCCTCCACGTGTGCTTGGCGGCTGCTGGTCCCTCTAGATACGTCTGCAGGGAAGAGCAGCTGCTGGGCCGTTGCACCCTGGGCGCGGCAGTATGGTTCTCCGGGAATGAGAGGAAATGAGAATTTCCTCTTATCCCTCGGGGAGTGTTACTGCCGCGGCTAATTATTCTGACATGGGTGGGGTCCAATATGGATCAAAGGTGCGTTCCTCTGCGTGACCCTCTGAAAAGCAGAGGGCATAGCAGAGGAGTAAGGGCGGGCTCGGTGTGCACTTACCCTGCCTCCGAGCAGACAGAGAAGGATGCGTCCTCCTCTGTCACCGTCGATATCGTAATCCCACCGTCGAAGTGCCGTGGATCACGTCTCGCGACTTCGATAGGGACCGAGGGTCTTGGCTTAACCGCCCGGACCGCGAGGTAGAAAACCTCTATAAAAAGGTACCCCGAATCCCAAGTGGCGGCGCACCGCGAGGGGATGTATGGCTGACGGGTGTTCCCATGGAACAAATCAGTCGCTAGTGCTCACCCTCGCCAGGGTAACTGCAGGCCCCCTGGCGAGTAATAAATATCAAAATCTGCTTATCTGGGTATAGGGGTCTCTGCCCAGATGGACTTTTATTTCCCCCATTCTCGTGGGTTCAAGTATGGATACAAAGCAAAAAACCAACACCGCCGGAAACGGCAAGGAAGAGGAGAGGAAGGATGCGCCGTCGGAGTCTGATGTCGCATCCAGCGATGTGAGCGCGGGAGGCTCAGTGAGCTCCCGGCGCGTGGGGGCCGGGACTGCTGTGGAGAACAATAAGTTCTTCCGCAAGCGGTCCCGGCGGGATGGCGACCGGGGGTCGTCATCTGGAGAGGAGGAGGCCTCGGCCCGAAAGATCCCCACCAACAAGCGTGGCGGGATCCGGGGCAATGGGAGGGGGCTTGCTCCCTCTGGGAGGTCAGATGGGTCGGTAAAGCTTGCCGAGGAGGAGCGCCCCCCGGGCAATACTGGCCCCCCGACTGCCGACGAGGCAGGCGCACCTGTCGGCTCCGAGGCGGAGCGTAAGGCCAGGTTCGTGAAGGAGGTAGAGGCCGCGATAAGGGGAGTGGCCCTGAAGATGAAAACTTCATCTAAACTCAGGGCCATACCCGCGGCTTCTGCCTCCATCATGGCGGCAGCAGAGGCCAACTTTGCTGGGCCTCCTCCCCCTTCATCAGAGGGAGACGAAGTGGCCAAGCTGCGGGAGGAGGTAGCCCGCCTGACGGCCGCCACGGAGCGTCTCCAACAGGAGAACGCGAAGCTCCAGGCAGACCTGGCACGTCTGCTTGAGCCTAGCACCCGCGTGGCGGCTCAAAAGGCGGGCAAGCAGCAGCAGCAGCAGCAGCGGCAAAGCCAACCGGTGCCGGTGGAGAACCAGGTCCTGAACCTGGTTCGGCAGGAGTTGGCTTCCTTCCAGGCGCGGTTCTCCGTCCTGGAGGGAATTGTTTTGCGCCCCTCCCTGGGTGCGGGCAGGGTGGCTGCGAGCCCGGGCCCGGGTGCGGTGTCGTACGCGGCTGCTGCGGCTGCCGCGCCCGGACCGAGGCCGTCCGGTCGGCCCTCCGGCAGGGCTGTGGTGCCCCCCCCCGAAAAGCCGGCTCCGGCGAAACCGGCGCCGACTAAAAAGGGGGGCAAAAAGAAGGGCAAGCGGCGGCTGCACAGGCGGGTACTGTGCCGGCGCCAGTGCCAGCGGCTAGTGGGCCAGCGCCTGCGGCACGTCAGCCGCCGCCGCCGCCGCCCCCCCAGCTCCCTATACCTCCCTCGGCCGAAGCCGGATGGCAGGTGGTCGGGGAGAAACAGAGGGGGCGAAAGGCCCGCAAAAAGGCCCGCAATCAGGAGCGGCAGCGCCAGCACAGGGCGCGAAAGGTCGCGGCTAGGCTCCGCGCCCCGAGAACCGCAGCTGTAGTGATAACACTACAGCCGGATGCGGAGAAGCGGGGTGTGTCCTACCGCGACTTGCTGGCGCAGGCTAAAGAGGCGGTAAACCTCGGGGAGCTCGGAATCACCGGGGGCCTCCGACTTCGAGTCACCGCAACGGGGGCTAGAATGTTGGAGATCCCCGGCGAAGCCAGTGGCTCGTCCGCTGATGCTCTGGCTGAGAAGCTCAGGGCGTCCCTAAACGCGGACGAGGCCCGAGTGTCCAGGCCCGTTAGATGCGCAGACCTGCGCATCCTGGGCCTGGACGACTCGGTGACCGAGGAGGAGGTGGTGGCCGCCGTCGCCAGGTCTGGAGGGTGCCCTGCGGAGCAGGTCAGGGCAGGCGCCCTTCGTCCGGACCCGTCGGGTATGCGAACCGCTATGGTTAGCTGCCCTGTGACGGCGGCAAAGACCATCGTGGAGGGCCGAAGGCTACTGGTGGGCTGGGTTTCAGCGCAGGTTAAGCTGCTGGAGCCCAGACCTCTGAGGTGCTATCGCTGCCACGTGGGACACCACGTGTCAGTGCGATGCGCCTCGGAGGTTGATCGCAGCGGCCTCTGTTTCCGCTGCAGTCAGCCCGGTCACGTATCCGCGACTTGCTGCGGGACGCCGCACTGCGCTGCATGTGCGGCGGCTGGCAAGCCGGCCGATCACCGGGCTGGGAGCAAGGCCTGCGTCCCACCCACCAAGGCCTCCAGAGGCAAGGGAAGGCCCCCCGCCGCCACCGCCACCGTCGCCACCGCCTCAGCCGCCGCCACTGTCGCCGCCGCTGCCGCCACCACCGCCGTCGCTGCTCCTTCCGCAGCGGGGCCCGAGAGGAGACCGTAATGGAGTGTCAATAACGGCCCCATTACGGCTCCTCCAGGCGAACATCAACCACTGCGCCTGCGCTCAGGATCTGTTGCTCCAGAGCATGGCGCAGTGGTCGATTAATGTCGCCGTGGTCGCTGAGCCCTACTTTGTCCCGCCCAGGGACGACTGGGTGGAGGACCTTAGTGGCTCAGTGGCCATAATTTCGTCGGCCGCCGCCGGTACCCCGACCCATGAAAGTGTCAGGAAGGGTCAGGGGTGCGTAGCAGCACGGTTCGGGGAGATCGTTGTAGCGGGTGTCTACTTCTCCCCGAGCCAAACTCTCGCCGAGTTCCACAACTCCCTCAGGGAGTTGAGTGTCGTCATCGGAAGCCATTCCCTCCCCGTGCTTGTGCTCGGGGACTTCAATGCCAAGAACTTGGCTTGGGGTTCTCGTTGCACAGACGTGCGGCGCAGGATGGTGGAAGACTGGGCTCTGGAGGCAGGCCTGGTCGTCCTTAATAGGGGTTCTGTCGGTGTCGGGGCTGGCTTGTATTTATGCTTTTGCGGTTGCACAACGACATGCTTTGCTTTCGCTTTGCTTGGTAGTATAGATGCAGGCCTACCTTACTGTTTCCCTCAGAGGGGGTAAGGTGGCGGGGTCTTGAGGGTGAGCGCCACAGTCGTGTAGATCCTTAAGGCAAGTCTGATCGGTTCACCTTCACGTGGTTGCCGCCCTGTTTTAGGTCTAATTCCTTAAGAAATAGACGCAACAGAAACCATCAGGCGCTTTTCAACCTAACCATGGCCCTCCGTGACTGAGTGGTTATGGGCTCGGCCGCCACTAAATCCAGCTGGCGACGAGTAGGTAATCCAGTCACCTGCGCTAGGACCTGCGCAGTTGAGCGCCGTAAGCGGGGATGAAAGAGTCCTGGAGGGTTGAGCCGATCGGCGCTGGCGGTAATGCGTCCGTGAGGCAACACGCCCTCTTTGGTCCGGATTTCAAGCGAAACGGTGGCCCTACCCAATAGCCAGGGGTAGGGAAATGGCCACAGTGTCCCGTTAGAGGGCCACGGCGAGGGGCGGGAGGTCCGCGGAGGTTGTCCTTGGATGACCGAAGCGGTGGGTTAAGGTCATGCTGACGGTGTAAGTGAGGGTTGAACCCGATCAAGCACCCGATGTCGCACTGTAAGCCAGCCTCACGCCCCTATATCTCGAAGGTAATCCTAACGGTTGAGCTAGTTTGTAGCGAGACGTTCCCAGGTGCGGGCTCCATGGAGGGTGGGAAGCCGGAGAGATGAATTTTAACACTATACTATGGATATCTCAAACCCATACGATACCAGCACACACAAACACACACCACACACACACACACCAACCTCACACACACCAACCACACACACACCAACCACACCCACAGCAACCATACACACATCAGCTACTCACACACACGTGCACACTGCACAGGTACACACCGGAGTGGAGGCGAAAGCCAAGACTCCTAAGAGGAGTGCTCGCAACACCTCTCTCGCCCCTGGGTGCTCTGCCGCCAACGCGGCCAGCTCCAGCGCGGGTGTCGGTCCGGCAGTGGCGAGAACCGCTGCTCAGACCAAAACCAAGTCCCGCAACAAACAAAGGACAACGGCGCTGATTGGGACCAGTACCGCTCCTTTCTCCTTTTCAGGATCACAGACCCCCACGACGGTTATTTCCGGTGGCCGGGGCCCTTTAATACATCCGCCCCCACCCATGGCTCTTCAGGCCGCCCCTCCTCTTCTGACCATCACTGGCCAACCGGAGGAGAGCAGCACCGCCAGTGACGCGCTCGCGCTGACCTGGCAGGTGCAGCGGAACAGGCGCAAGAGCAGGGCGGATAGAAACTCGCAAGAAGCGACACGCCGCGCAGACCCTTCAGGACAAGCTCCTACAGCTCCTTCGGCAGGTAACGCCAGAAGGAGGAACAGACCGTCCAAGAAGGAGCGGCGTCAGAAACGGTGGGAAGGTAAGCTTCCACAATCAATACAGGCTAATGCCGTAGGACCGGGTAATCCGACCAGCGGTAATGTCAACTTCTCCGCAGGTAGGCGGTCGCAGGCCGTGGATGGCACCAGCCGACCAAGGACTAGCCAACCGCTAACCAGCGCCGCGGAGGGACCAGCCCAGCAGACAGCACGGCGACCCGCTCGGAAGGATCAGGCCGCGGCCAAGCGGGCTCTCAACGAGACCTCATCGCCTCGAGGAGAGCGCAAGCGGCCGCGTCTTGATCAATCCAAACGGGCCGCTAACCGTAGCTATGCCCAAGCTGTCAGTTCCGACCTGGACGTCGCAGTCACCTGCGGCCGTACGGGGCTGATCAGCAAGGAGGTGTCAGACCAAGTTCTTGCGGCCATCCAGAGGAAGATAGTCGTCGAGGCCACCTCCTCCAAACAAGACTCACCTGCACCGGACTTCAATGCAAGGCCGGTGTTCACCGGCGGGGTCCTCAAACTGTGGTGCGGCAACGACCATACCTTGGCCTGGCTGAGGACACTCATCTCCGAGATGCCTCCCTCCACCAGCACCTCGCTAGTGGTCAAGAGACAGGCGGAGGTCAAGAGACGGGTAAGATGCGGCATACTCATCCCTGATGAGCAAGGCATATTCGCGGAGGCGTCCAACATTGGGCACACTCTGTGCTACCAGAATCCCTGGGTGGACATTAAGGGATGGGTACTGCTGCACACCAATAAACAGGCCGATGCATGGTTTGTGGTGGTCGGGGTCCCTGAGGAACAAATTCCGACGTTGATGAAGGCCGAGCGTCGCCTCTCTTTTGGTGCGGGGAAGGTCTACATGCTGTTCCGAGGTCCGAACGGCAGGTATGTCGACGTCCCTCAGGGTTGGGATCCCTCTACCAATACCCTGTCAATGACACAGGAGGAGAAGACCACTCCCCCTACAAACATCGCGGCAACACCCGCGGATGTTCCTACAGTAGCAGCGCCGGCTGCCCCGAAGGCCGCCAGCGTAGGTGCCGTCCTATCCTCGGGGGATGAGCTCGACGGCAACAGCTTGTCGTCGGCCTCGGACCTGGAGGGGGGGCGCTTCGACGCGGGCGACCTGTTGGCCGGGCTGCGACTGGAAGGTGACGAAGACGGAACGACCAGCGATGGCGTCCTATTCGTCAACCTGTAAAGTCCTGCAGGCTAACCTCCACCACAGTCAGACCGCGACGGCTCAACTACGGAAGTGGTTGGAGGTTCAACCAACAGCCATTGCCTTGATCCAGGAGCCGTGGATCAGGGCCGGCCGCATACAAGGTCTCTCCAATCTTGGTGGTAAGCTCCTAGTTTGCACAGATCACGATCATCCAAGATCGTGTATTTATACGACAGGTAACATCAAAACACAGCCACTAACAGATTTCTGTTGCAGGGATATCTCTGCAGCTAGGCTACTCATACAGCGTGGGGACACGGAGGTCGCAGTAGTCTTTGCCTCGGCATACATGCCCGAAGCTGAGGAGCCGCCTCCGCATGACCTCGCCCGCCTCGTGACATATTGCGAGAGCACAGGGCTGGAGGTTGTCATAGGCGCTGACGCAAACGCTCATCATCCTCTGTGGGGCATGGACACGCAAAACGCAAGGGGTAAGGCTCTAGTAGATTACTTATTTACAACAAACTTAACCCTGCTGAATACAGGCTCCGAACCAACCTTCGTAAACAGGCGTAGCCAAACAATCATAGACCTCACTCTGGCATCGGAGGGTGCTGCGGCTATCGCCACCGGCTGGGAGGTCTCCAAGGAAGCCTCCTGCTCGGACCACAGGTGGATCCGCTTCGACATTCAGGTCTGTGTATTACCAATACTGCCACGGCGCAACCCGCGCAACACTAACCATGCTGCATATACACGCACCCTCGAAACTAAGCTCGCGCCAACAAACTACTGGATGACCTACGAGGACACGCCGCAGATCGACGAGCGTGTAAGTCATCTCACGAAATCAATGCTAGACAGCTACCATTCAGCTTGCCCGGAAACCACTCCGCCCACAACACCAGGGAAGCAACCTTGGTGGGGAGCGGATCTGGAACGCAAGCGCGGGAAGGTAAGGGCTGCCCTAAACAGAGCCATGAACACATGTGCTGACGAGGATTGGGACGTGTACTACGCAGCCAAATCCGCGTATAAAAAGTGCATTAGATTCAGGAGCTCCACCGGATGGCGGAAATACTGTGGCAACATCGAATCCTGCCAACAAGCAAACAGGGTAAGGAAAATATTGGCACAGCAGAACCCGGTTGGGCCCGCCGTTCTCCGAAAACCCGATAACACACTTACCACTTCACCAGAAGAGGCGACGCGCGTCCTTATTGAAACTCACTTCCCAGGTTGCGCTTTCGCACAGGCCATTGACTGGTCAGAGGTAACTCAAACACCCTCAGCAAACGACTGGCGCTACGCACGCAAAGTGATAACACTGGAGAAACTCCAGTGGGCGATCCGGTGCTTCCATCCCTACAAGGCGGCCGGTCCGGACGGAGTCTTTCCCGCCCTACTGCAGTGGGGTGGGGCCTCTGTCGCCAGCAGACTGGTACCCATAATGAGAGCGTGCCTGGCCTTTAGACACGTTCCCAAAGGATGGAGGGAAGTGAAAGTTATATTCATTCCTAAGCCAGGTAAGAGTGACTATACTAACGCCAAATCCCACCGACCGATCAGCCTGACCTCCTTTCTCCTTAAAACCATGGAGAGAATTTGCGAGAGAGAGCTGAGGGATGGCGTTTTAAAAACGATCCCACTCCATGCGAATCAGCATGCATACAGCTCGGGTAAGTCTACTGATTCCGCTCTCCATCTAGTGGTCGGCCGGATAGAAGAAGCGATACATCAGAAGGGCACCTGCCTGGGCACTTTCATAGACATCGAAGGGGCCTTCGATAAAACTAATTTCTCCAGCATCAGCACCGCCCTCTCCCGACACGGAGTAGAACAGGTACTGATAGACTGGATTACTAATATGTTAAGCAAACGAGTGGTTCGCCTTGCAGAGGATCAGCAGATGGCCATGATAGCCCGAGGATGTCCCCAAGGAGGAGTACTATCCCCTCTCCTCTGGAACCTGGTGATTAATGATCTTATTACCAAACTCAACGCGAATCACTTCTATACTATAGGGTACGCCGATGACCTCGCCATCCTCATCTCGGGGAAAGTGACGGGGACAATCTGCAATCTCACTCAACAGGCACTACGCATCGTTGAAAGGTGGTGCAGAGAGTTCGACCTCTCGGTGAATCCCATGAAAACTGAACTAGTTATGTTTACCCATAAGCGTGTACTAGGCCCCTACTGCCTACCCAAACTTTTTGATACAGAACTCCAGTTAGCTGACGAGGTTAAGTACCTAGAAGTCATCCTGGACAGTAAGTTAAACTGGAGCAGCCATCTTGACACCAAAATAAACAGGGCCTGCATCACCTTTTGGCAATGCCGGAGGATGATAGGTAAGAAGTGGGGTCTATCCCCCAAAATTATACTTTGGTTATACTGCGCGGTAATCCGACCCATGATTACCTACGGGGCAGTGGTCTGGTGGCCCCGGACCAAACTAGCTACAGCCTCCATCAAACTGCAACGCTTGCAAAGGCTTGCCTGTATGGCGATAACAGGTTGCATGAGGACTACTCCGACAGCAGCTCTCGAAGCCATGTTGGGGCTCCCACCGCTCCATCTGTTCATACAGCAGGAAGCGACGATGACGGCAGTACGCCTTAATACACTCCAACTCTGGGGTAAGAAAGAAACTCAGCATACCGCAGTACTGGAGGGATTCTACAACGAGTTCCCCCTAGCGAAAGCAGCAAACGATCGGATACCCAAACAGTTCGTATTCGATAAAAAATACAAAATCCAACTCCACGAGGACCACCGCTGCGAGGGATTGAGCCCCGCAGAACTGCGGATCTTCACGGATGGATCTAAAACAGGTACTGGCACTGGAGTTGGAGTCTTCTCGGAGGATCTCAACATCCACATAGCCACACCACTGGGGGCCCACAGCACGGTATTTCAGGCAGAATGCATGGGCATTGCCCTGGCGGCTTCAGCCATCTTAGCCAGGGAGGTTGTGGACCACTCTATACGTATACTCTCAGACAGCATGGCGGTACTGCTAGCACTAAACAACCACACAGTCAACTCTGGGTTAATACACGAGTGTCATCAACGCCTGAACCAGGTTGGTAATCTCAATAATATAACCATCCAATGGATCAAAGGACACAGCGATTCTCGAGGCAATGACGCAGCGGACGAACTCGCTAGAAGGGGATCGAGCATGGCAGCAGTGGGACCCGAACCCATCGTGCCACTCCCTTTCGGGTACCTACGCACACTGGTAAGGAAACGAACCAGTGAACAACACCACAAGCTGTGGCTAGACCATGGTGAGTGCAGGCAGGCCAAGGAAGCACTTCCTACTATCGACGGCCGCTTCACCAAACGAGCGCTTCGGCTGACCAAGCTACAGCTGCGCACAGTTACAGCCGCCATCACTGGACACGGCTCTTTTAACAAACACCTCTCTGTCATAGGAGTCACAGACAGCCCCCTGTGCCGAGCCTGCATGGAGGAGGACGAGACGGCAGCCCACGTGCTTCTGCACTGCTCGGTGGTTGCAACATACAGGGCAAAGTACTTCGGTAACCCAGGTACTCTCCGCGAGATCGTCAGCAACATCAAGGCGCTGCTGGCCTTTCTCGGGGAGCTAGGGTGGATCGAATAAATTTCCCACCCGCATGCAAAATACGCGCTTAGACGTGGAGTTGCGGACACCAGCCCGCTATACAATACAATACAATACAATACAATAGGGGTTCTGTCCCAACGTGTGTGCGGATGCGGGGCGAGTCGGTGGTGGACATCACGTTCGCTAGCCCCGCTCTGTCACCGCGTGTCGTTGACTGGCGCGTCATGGAGGGGGTGGAGACCTATTCTGACCACCGGTATATCCGGTTCGACGTCTCCGCCCAGACCCCAAGCGCGCCGGTCCTACAGACCTCGAGTGGTCCGCGATGGGCGCTGAAGCAGCTGGACCGGGAGCTCCTCCTGTAAGCCTCGATCGTGCAGGCCTGGGTGACATCACCGGTCAGGCCTGCCGACGTGAACAATGAGGCGGGTTGGTTCCAGGAGGCCATGTCCGATATATATGACGTGGCAATGCCCCGGGTTCGGTCTGAAAGCGCCCGGCGTCAGGTGTACTGGTGGTCGCGAGAGCTGACGTCTCTGCGCGAGGCGTGCGTCGCCGCACGACACCTGCACGCCAGGCATCGCAGGCTCCGCATTCGCCCTCCGAATGCGGCAGCCATTGAGGCGGAGCTGTATGAGGGATACAGAGCGGCGAAGACCGCCCTCCAAGAGGCTGTCCTGCGAGCCAAGGATGTGGCCCGCGAGGAGATGCTGGAGACTCTCGACAGAGATCCGTGGGGGCGCCCTTATAAGATGGTGCGGGATAAACTCCGCACCAGGGCCCCTCCGCTGACGCAGAGTCTCCGGCCTGAGCTGGTGGAGGACGTGGTGAGCGCTCTGTTCCCTTCGCGAGGGGAACATACTCCCCCGCCCATGGCTCCGCCAATTGCGGTGCCGGAAGCGGACCACACTGAGGACGATGACGACATTCCAGAGGTGACTGGGGTAGACCTGAGAGTGGCGGTAGGCAGGCTTAAGGCCAAAACTGCCGCCCCAGGACCCGACGGCTTACCTGGCAAAGCCTGGGTCCTGGCCTTGCAGGCTCTCGGGTCCCGACTGGAGGGGCTCCTAAGCGCATGCTTGGAGAGAGGCCAGTTCCCGCTTCGTTGGAAGACGGGGAAGCTGGTCCTCATCCGGAAGCCGGGGCGCCCTGCGGACTCTCCGTCCGCATACCGGCCCATTGTGTTGCTCGACGAGGTGGGCAAACTCTTCGAAAGAGTTATTGCCAACCGCCTCGCCGGGCACCTGGCGGGGATTGGGCCGGATCTTGCGGAACACCAGTTCGGTTTCCGCAGGGGGCGCTCGACGGTGGACGCCATCATGCGCGTGAGAGCCCTCACGACGGGGGATGCGGTGTCCCGGGGTGGGGTGGTCTTGGCGGTGTCTCTCGACATCGCCAACGCCTTCAACTCCATGCCCTGGAGCTGCATTAGGGAGGCACTCCGGTATCACCGGGTGCCGACCTACCTTCGTCGTGTGGTCGGGGACTACCTGACGGACAGGTACGTCATCTACCCTGGTTGCAGCGGAGAGTGGAACCGGCGAGAGATGTCGTGCGGTGTTCCACAGGGATCGGTTCTGGGGCCGCCCTTGTGGAACATCGGTTACGACTGGGTGCTGCGCGCCGACCTCCCTGACGGCGTCAGCGTAGTTTGCTACGCTGACGACACGCTGGTGCTGGCGCAAGGGAGGTCGCACGAGGCGGCGGCCGAGCTGATGACTCGCGGGGTTGCGATAGTCGCGGAGAGGATCCGGCAATTGGGTCTCGAGGTGGCATTGCACAAGTCCGAGGCCATGTGCTTTCATGGGCCTTGGAATGCGCCACCGTCGGGATCCATGCTCACGGTGGGAGGGGTTCCCATCGGCGTCGAGCCGACGTTGAAGTACCTAGGTCTCGTCCTCGACAGCCGGTGGAACTTCGTGGAGCATTTCCGACGTTTGGCCCCCAAACTGGAACGGGCCGGGGCTGCCTTCAAGCGGCTCTTGCCCAACCTGGGGGGTCCAAACGCCTCCTGCCGGAGGCTCTACGCGGGGGTCGTGCGGTCCATGGTCCTTTACGGGGCCCCGGTGTGGGCGCGTTCTTTGAGGCGGCGAGCCGCCCACTATCTGAACGCGCCCCAAAGGGTGGTAGCCGTAAGGCTAATCCGGGGGTACCGCACGATCTCCGGCGAGGCGGCGAGCCTCCTTGCCGGATTGCCGCCATGGGATCTGGAGGCGATAGTCCTCGCGCGCCTGCACGAGTGGCGCGTGGAGGCACTACGCCGGGGGGAAACTCCGCTGCCGCGGCAAATTGTCGCTCAGCGGACAGACTTCCGGCGTGATCTCATGGCGACATGGAGAGAGCGACTGTCGCAACCCCGTGCAGGGCACGCCACTATAATGGCGATAAGTCCCCTCTTTGAGGAGTGGCTGGAGAGGCGCCACGGCGCCCTCACCTTCCGCCTGACGCAGGTCCTCACCGGACATGGTTGTTTCGGGAGGTTCCTACACCTAATCGGGCGGGAGGAAACGCCCGGGTGTCACCACTGCGAGGATCGACCGGAGGACACGGTGGAGCACACTGTGCAGGTCTGCTCCGCTTGGGCGGAGCAACGCCGTGTCCTCGTAGCGGCGATCGGCGGCGGCGACCTCTCGCGTCCGGTCCTGGTTCAATCCATGGTCCGGAGCGAGACGGAATGGGACGCCGTCACCTCCTTCTGCGAAGCAGTCATGCTAGCGAAGGAGGTGGCGGGACGTGAGAGGGAGAGAACCTCACGTCCCAGCCGCCGCGGGAGACGCACCGGGCGTCGGGGGCCACGTGGTGGCTCCCGGCCACCGTAGACGCGGGCCTGTGGACGGTGAGCTATGGGCTAGCTCGCCATCCGTCCGTCTTATGACGACAGGCCGTGTCGACGGCGCGTTCGTGTTCCACGCGCGCCTCAAAGAGAGTCAGCAAACAGGAAGGGGTCCGTAAGGGCCGACGCCTGCCAGGGTTGCGGGACTGTTCGAAAGAGATACAGCGGCCCTGGAACATAAAGGGCAAAGGAAGGAACATGGATGGGTTTTAGTCAGTAGAAGTCTGACACTCCCTCCTGCTCAGCCCAGAGCGGGAGGGGTTATTTGATGATTTCCCATCGGTAAAAAAAAAAAAAAATCCATAGCTTCATATTCTGTTAAAGTTCGAAAATCCCCGCAATGAGTGTTGATAAATCATCAAAATTAATTGCATTTCCACCGTAAAGGACTTTTGTGTAAAACGGATGATTGGCTTGTGCACTTGTCCGTATTTATTCGGATCGGTGCGGCGCAGGGTTGCTCTTTGAAACTACACACCACGCACGCGTAATTACAACAACAACAACAACATCCATTTATTTTCAGGCTACTGTGGCCCATAGATTCGGCTTATAGACTAACATTATTACGCTAGGAACAATGACTTTCTTGGAACGTCGGCAGTTGCTTTTTTTTTTTTTACCGATGGGAAATCATCAAATAACCCCTCCCGCTCTGGGCTGAGCAGGAGGGAGTGTCAGACTTTTACTGACTAAAACCCATCCATGTTCCTTCCTTTGCCCTTTGTGTTCCAGGGCCGCGGTATCTCTTTCGAACACTCCCGCAACCCTGGCAGGCGTCGGTCCTTACGGACCCCTTCCTGTTTGCTGACTCTCTTTGAGGCGCGCGTGGGACACAAACGCGCCGTCGACACGGCCTGTCGTCATAAGACGGACGGACGGCGAGCTAGCCCATAGCTCACCGTCCACAGGCCCGCGCCTACGGTGGACGCCCGGTGCGTCTCCCGCGGCGGCTGGGACGTGAGGTTCTCTCCCTCTCACGTCCCGCCACCTCCTTCGCTAGCATGACTGCTTCGCAGAAGGAGGTGACGGCGTCCCATTCCGTCTCGCTCCGGACCATAGATTGAACCAGGGACGTCGGCAGTTGCTTGCTGTATTACTCTACGTACGAAGATAAAAATACCGGCCAAGTGCGAGTCGTACTCACACGCACACAGGGTTCCGTAGCACCATACAATATAATAAAATATTTTGAAGGCTCATTCATATGTCGTAGGTGGTGTATTATATTCTACAGCAAAACTAAAATTGTTTTTCACAGTATGTTAATGAATACAAAGTTACTGCTGCAGTTTGATGTAAAAGTTCCATATCTCGAAAACTAATCATCAAATTTTATTCAAACCAATTTTGGTTGAAAGTTTTTTTACGTTCTACAATCCTACATTTTTCAGAAATTTCCTCCTCTTACTTTAGAAATTAGAGGGGGGGGGGCATACATTTGACCACTTTGCGATTGGCTTTGAGAAAAAATGGTTTTAGGAACCTCAATGTCATTTTTAAACACCTATCCATGGACACCCATCACGTATAGGTTTGATAAAAAAAAAATTTTTTAGTTTCAGTTCCATGTATGGGGAGAAGGCCCCCCTAAACCTCTTATTTTTTTAATTTTATATAAAGACGAGCTTTATACAGGGTGTAACAAGACCCTTCACGAAGCCTTCAACCAAGCATTCTGTACATAAAACTAAGTAACTTTACGCAAAAATTATTCCTGGGAAACGACTTTTTTTTTGGGGTGAAGTATCACGTTTTACGATAGGACTCAATGTAACGTACTCAAAACATTGTGCTGATAGATAAATTGAATAGTACGGGGGTCATGGAGGTATTTAAAGTTAAAAAAATCATTAAAAACATGTATTTAAGCAAAAACTTGTGAAAAAGTTGGAGCGCTGACCCCCAATATCTCCGTAACTAGAAGGTTCCCAGGTATGGTCTACAACAAAAAATGATCACAATGACGGGAGAACAAGTGGCTTTCGGTTTCGTTAAGGGTCTTGTTACACCCTTTATAGTATAAAATCGTAAAGCGGTTTACAAAATACGTCTACCCACTAAGTTTCAGCTGTGTAGTCCTAATAGTTTCGCAATAAAGTGGCTGTGACATACACGGACAGACAGACAGACCGACAGACATGGCGAATCTATAAGGGTTCCGTTTTTTGACATTCGGCTACGGAACCCTAAAAAATGGGTTCAATCCCTTTTATGTGAAAGGTACCTGACAGTCATTTTACATAAACCACAATAAGTGGACAAAAGATTTGATTGTGTTTTTTGTAGCTAGACAAAAGATTTGTTTTTGTACTACTATCTGCTAACTAAAAAAAACGGCCCGGATGGGGAAAAGTAAAATTTCGGACGTGGCGTGCCATATCAGACCGAAAATCTGACTGACGGACAGTGAAATTCCTTGTAGTGCACAAACGCCCTAAGTGTGTTTTGCATTTACCTACTCCGGAGGGGCGTCTTATTTTGCGTGCTAAAAGTAGACTGTAGTACCACTTATCCGCTAACTACAAGTATAGTGATAGAGCAGTCTCCCCCTTTTGACCGCGACCTCTTTAAACGCTATTACGTTAGGTTATGGTTTAGTTATAGCAGTTTAACGCATGTGAGCGGAAGAGAAGGTACAGACTGCAAAATGTTATAGCAAACCATAATATTATGAATTAATATTATTCATAATATATTTGGGTTTGGTAACTGTCCTTCAAAAAACTTTAAAATCAAGTCCAAATTCACGGCCAAAAATAAATTTCAATATCAATTACTAAAAAAAATAAAAAAATGTAATCATTGTATTTCGTATCTCAAAGACAATGCACTGGGAATCCATCGAACAAGATTCAGGCGGTCTAAAACCTACGGTATAATATCCAAAACGCCGCCTTCTGACGAACGCCGATCCACAACACACAACAAACACTCAAAAATTAATTGTTATATATCGATAAAACGGCTAAGTTTAACTTGGGGTTATTTTAAAACTTGTCTACCAACATTACGAATAAATTATCATGATGATAAACGAGTTTTTTTTTTCTGGTATTATCGATCTAAAACAATAATATTATGTTAGGCATAAATAAACACTATGGTTCGTGCAGAATAGAGAAAGTGATATAACCACGTCAAGTGCAATACTAGTAAGCATAGCTGGACCTTATTGCGGTTTTTTTTCAGTTTCCTATGGAAATTAAATAAATTATTAGATGCCACAAATACGTATTTCAGATGGTTCACAGCGTTATGGCTTCACTTACCAACTCAAGCGTATCGACGCTGTTTTTTGCCAACGTAAAGTTCCGAACCTATATCTCTCAAACATGTTATTTATAATCATAATAAAATGATGGTACCTACTCAATTATGTCAGGGAAAATGCACACTACGGTGGTGTCGGAAAGGCAATGTTTATCAGTTGAAGTCAAGGACTTCTATACTGAGTGAGAACTGAAACGCTTCAAGTAAAGATTAATTTCAAAATTTTGATGCGTTGTATCTACTTCGGAATCAGGAAATAATCACAAAAACTTGTTCATAAACAAGATACCTAGACACGTTCAAACTGGGGTTTACCAATACATAGATCCTATCACTGTAGACGCATGAGACTTCCAATTAGCCATCATCTCTTAGGTATTCGGCGTAGCAGTTAAAATATTGTATTTTCCCAATAAGTATTCGTGCATATTTTAAAATACAAAAAGATTCATTCTCGTAAGCTGATCAGCTAGGAACACAATAACAGGTTCTTCTGTCCAATAGATTTTCCCCTTTTTATTGAAAGCATATGTGACTTTCGAGTTTAAAATTACTTGTAAGATATATCACGTTTCTAAGATAACATTGTAGAAATGGGCAAAAAATTGTCATGAAAATTACCTATTAACTGAAGGCCATTGTGTAATTTAATAACAAACACGTGTAGGTATTTAACATATATCTACAGTCTGTGGCCTCCCTGAAGACATCAAAAGTGTCTAGGGATCAACATATATTTTTGCAATAACTTTTCTCCTGATTGATATTAATTAAAATTTTCTTTAAGGATTCATCAAATAAAGTGTTTTCGTTTGTCACAGTAACGATAAACCAAGTCACCTTTGCATTAATAAAGAAATTTGCCATTTTCCTAATAAAGGGATTTTTGACATTTGAACCACTAACACAAAAGTTCGAAAAAAAGACTGAAATAACAGTTTTCTTTAAAATTTTATTGGGTAACTTAAACAATTAATAATCCGTGGTTCTACCGCGAACACTAACAACACAAGAACATCGGTTTGGCATACTCAAAATGAGTTCATCCAAATCACGCTGTGGAATGGCCGCCCATGTTCGTTGCAACAACAAAAAAAGGTCTTCTTGCGACTGGATACCCTCCATATTCGGCAGAGCTCTTCTCTGTAGCATATCCCATGCATGCTCAATCGGATTCAAGTCTGGCGACTGAGCAGGCCAGGGCAGGACATTGATGTTAGCTGCGGCGAGAGTCTGTCTTACAACTCTTGCGGTGTGCGGTCGTGCATTATCATGCATTAACTGAAATAAGGGGCCGATTTGCACTTGTAGAGGAACGATGACGTCTGATACAATCGTCTCAGCATAAATTTGAGCGTTGAGGTTGCCTCTGATCCAAATCAACTCAGTTCGTCCGCCGATCCAAATACCCGCCCATACCATGATGGTTCCACCACTATAAGGATGGACTTCCTGGCAGGATTTTAATCGCTGTTGGCGTCCAGGGGTTCTCCAGTGTCGTATACGTCTTGTATCCGGTCTCATACCAAAACGAGACTCATCAGAAAAGCACACGAAACGCCATTGTTCTTCTGCCCAATTTCTGTGTTCAAGAGCCCATTGATATCGTATCCTACGATTGTGCATTGCTATAGGTGGTACCCGTAGCGGTCTTCGGGAATGAAGGTTCACTTCATGCAAGCGGTTTCTGACTGTTTGGTCGCTAATTAAGTTCCCTGAAGAGTGATGAAGCCTCACGGCTAACATCATGGCGGTTATTGTTGGAGCTCTTCGAGTTAAGATTTGAATGTATCGGTCTTGTCTCCGTGTGGTGCAGCGATACCGTCCTCCATGGCGCTCAGCCACGGTACCAGTGCTTCGGTAACGTGTCCAAAGTCGACTGATAACACTCTGACTTGTATTCAGAGCTAAAGCCACAGTACGTTGCCGGGAACCAGCTTCTATCATTCCCACGGCTCTGAGCATTTCTTCCCTGCTTAAATGACGTCGCCGCTCCATAATAACGTTGGTTTTAATCAGTAGTAGGGAAACAGTAGCACTAATAATGTCTTCAATGCGTTGTATGTTTTTATAGGGAAAATATTGACAGCTGATTTTCATCTTTTACTCGAATTTGATTCACAGTTCCTGATTCAAATTATGAAATGCACCAAAAAGGATCCATATAAATTTATAAAATCATAAATTTATTACAAAGCCACATCTCAATCTCAAGAAATCCACATAAAAATGCTTGATCCCTAGACACTTTTGATGTGTGTATTTGCTTATAATATATGCAATATTGACCTAATAACTGACGTTGTGGTCACAGCAACAAATAGAAGACATTTTTTTTTTTTTAGGATATTTGAGATTTTTGAGAGCATTTCTTTATTTAAAGCCCTGAATATTGCTAGTTATCTTTGGTTTTCAGTGTGAAATTAGTAAGTACCGTTTATATAAAAATTAGTTTAGGTACAGTGCGCTGCACCTAAACTAATTTTTCTGCGGCGCACAAGTAAAGAAACTGAAATGTTTCACATTTGACGCTTGCCACCTGATACCTACCCGCGTAGCATGGGAATACTATCTCTATTCTACCAAAAGAATTGACAAAGCTCTTTCTATACAACTTGACATGACACTTCTAACATCGCTATGCTTCCGACGATAGAAATCTTTCCACAATCTGTCATTTTTTCGGTTTTTCGCCGACAAAACCCGTTTCTACGGTGGTCTGCTACGCGGGCTATTGTTACTTGCTACAATAACTTTGGAAATATTGCACACTAAATAAATAAGGCACCTTTATATCTTACCTTAAAAAATCCCATCGGCAAGCCGCAGGAGCAGGTAGATTTCAAAGAAGGTTCCACCCTTATTTTTTTCAACCAAATTTATCAGTTATATTTTTTTATTTCGAAAACTATGAGTTTATCTTTAGACTTTTGAAATAAAAATTGTAGAGTAAACAATTTGCTTTAAAAATGTTAACCGTGTCAGAGATATAATTTCTTTTTCCAAAAATTTTGGAAATCTCAACCCCTTCCCCAAGTCAGGGGTTGCATCAAAAAAGTTTAAATTTAAAAGTTGTCCCTATTCCTACTCGGAAATATAAAATTGTTAAACGGTTCAAAAATTTTCCGTAGGAAAAAAGTTAAAAAAATGCCAAAAAACTGGTTTTCAAAAAACCGCCCCTCATGGACGAATTCCGCCCATTCACAAACTTAACCTAACTTTTGACCTTTTCGATTTTTTGGCCAAGTTTAAAAGCAATCGGTGCATAATTGCGACCTGTAGAGTGTGGCTAAATTTTGCTGGTCGCCCCATATACATGCATACGTATACATATACAGGGGTAACTAGACCCTTCAACCAAGCATTAACTTTACGCAAAAGTTTTTGCTAGGAAACAACTTTTTTTTTTTGGGATGTAAAATCACGTTTTACGGTAGGACTCAATGTAACGGACTTAAAACATTGTGCTGATGGATGGATTGAATAGTACGGAGGTCATGGAGGTGTTTAAAGTAAAAATCTTACATTAAAAACATGTGTTTAAAAAAAAACTTGTGAAAAAGTTGGAAATTTGACTACCAATATCTCCGTAAGTAAAAGTTTCCAAGGTAATTACGGGGAGAACAAGTGCCTTTCGGCTTACCCTTATTCTCACCGTTATTGCGATAATTTTTTTGTTCTAGACCATACCTGGGAACCTTCTAGTTACGGAGATACTGGTCAAAGTTCCGACTTTTTCACATTTTTTTTTTAAATACTTGTTTTTAATGTAATTTTTTAAACACCTTCACGACCCCCGTACTATTCAATCCATCCATCAGCACAATGTGTTGAGTGCATTGCATTGAGTCCTACCGTAAAAGGTGATATTTCACCGCAAAAAGAAGTCGTTTCCCAGCAATAATTTCCGAGTAGTTACTTAGTTTGATGTACCTAATGCTTGGTTGACGGCTTCGTGAAGAGTCCTGTTACACCCTGAATATATACACACATCAAAAGTGTCTAGGGATCAAGCATTTTTATGTGGATTTCTTGAGATTGAGATGTGGCTTTGTAATAAATTTATGATTTTATAAATTTATATGGATCCTTTTTGGTGCATTTCATAATTTGAATCAGGAACTGTGAATCAAATTCGAGTAAAAGATGAAAATCAGCTGTCAATATTTTCCCTATAAAAACATACAACGCATTGAAGACATTATTAGTGCTACTGTTTCCCTACTACTGATTAAAACCAACGTTATTATGGAGCGGCGACGTCATTTAAGCAGGGAAGAAATGCTCAGAGCCGTGGGAATGATAGAAGCTGGTTCCCGGCAACGTACTGTGGCTTTAGCTCTGAATACAAGTCAGAGTGTTATCAGTCGACTTTGGACACATTACCGAAGCACTGGTACCGTGGCTGAGCGCCATGGAGGACGGTATCGCTGCACCACACGGAGACAAGACCGATACATTCAAATCTTAACTCGAAGAGCTCCAACAATAACCGCCATGATGTTAGCCGTGAGGCTTCATCACTCTTCAGGGAACTTAATTAGCGACCAAACAGTCAGAAACCGCTTGCATGAAGTGAACCTTCATTCCCGAAGACCGCTACGGGTACCACCTATAGCAATGCACAATCGTAGGATACGATATCAATGGGCTCTTGAACACAGAAATTGGGCAGAAGAACAATGGCGTTTCGTGTGCTTTTCTGATGAGTCTCGTTTTGGTATGAGACCGGATACAAGACGTATACGACACTGGAGAACCCCTGGACGCCAACAGCGATTAAAATCCTGCCAGGAATTCCATCCTTATAGTGGTGGAACCATCATGGTATGGGCGGGTATTTGGATCGGCGGAAGAACTGAGTTGATTTGGATCAGAGGCAACCTCAACGCTCAAATTTATGCTGAGACGATTGTATCAGACGTCATCATTCCTCTACAAGTGCAAATCGGTCCCTTATTTCAGTTAATGCATGATAATGCACGACCGCACACCGCAAGAGTTGTAAGACAGACTCTCGCCGCAGCTAACATCAATGTCCTGCCCTGGCCTGCTCAGTCGCCAGACTTGAATCCGATTGAGCATGCATGGGATATGCTACAGAGAAGAGCTCTGCCGAATATGGAGGGTATCCAGTCGCAAGAAGACCTTTTTTTGTTGTTGCAACGAACATGGGCGGCCATTCCACAGCGTGATTTGGATGAACTCATTTTGAGTATGCCAAACCGATGTTCTTGTGTTGTTAGTGTTCGCGGTAGAAACACGGATTATTAATTGTTTAAGTTACCCAATAAAATTTTAAAGAAAACTGTTATTTCAGTCTTTTTTTCGAACTTTTGTGTTAGTGGTTCAAATGTCAAAAATCCCTTTATTAGGAAAATGGCAAATTTCTTTATTAATGCAAAGGTGACTTGGTTTATCGTTACTGTGACAAACGAAAACACTTTATTTGATGAATCCTTAAAGAAAATTTTAATTAATATCAATCAGGAGAAAAGTTATTGCAAAAATATATGTTGATCCCTAGACAATTTTGATGTGTGTATATATATATATACAGCGTGTAATAGAAAGGGTATAATCATATGGAATACTGTGGTACGGACCATCAAACTGAACAACTTTCTGTACGGGACCACCATCGAAATCGTAAAAAATAATCAGCTGTCCAATACGTATGGGTCGAGTAGGTATTGAAATTTTGTATAGGACAGCTGATTATTTTTTTACGATTTCGATGGTGGTCCCATAGAGAAAGTTGTTCAGTTTTATGGTCCGTACCACAGTAATAATCTGACAGTGGCGTTCAAAAGGTTAACCTTTTGAACGCCACTGTCACTTATACGTGACAAGCAAGCGCCTTTCCTGTAGGCCAAATGACACAAATATGTGACAAAATTGTAGGTGAAATTGTGGCTTGGCGTGGAGTGCACGCGGGTGCGATTATGCTCTGGCGTCAAAAGGTTAAATTTTGAAATTGAAATGATTCATGAAATTGCCTTAATTTTGGCAATTTCATATTAAAATAACACTGCACTTTGAACACTTGACTACGTCCAGTACCTAACTGTTTAGACATACATTTGTTTCAGTTTGTAATGTAAATTATTCGCCACCTTGACTCTCTAGTTAACCTGCAGAACAAAATAAAACTGTTTTAGAAACAGTACTTAACTCAAAAAAATACCCATGCAAATATTTAAAATATGCATTATCAGGCAATGCCATTTAATATTCAGATTATTCAGAATTTGTATCTGACTTGTGGGTTAAGCACACAATTCCCTGAAATTTTATTAAAAGAAAGAAATACAACAGCGAAACTGAAACTTAAGTTAGGGAAATTAGAGTGCAAGTATAAAGCTGAGAATTGTGATAACCTACTTTTGTTTCAAGATAATTGAAGAGTTCAATAAGTAAACGTATATGTATTATAACAACCTTGTGTAAAGTTTTTATGAAATTCAGACCTTTGAGATAATTCACGGGCGCAGCCTTAGAAAAATACAAAAACAAGATTCATGTGTGTTGTAAAGCAGAATACACAAAAAAAAAGCAATAACAGTTACATGAAACATTTTTTTTTTTAGCGATGGGAAATCATCAAATAACCCCTCCCGCTCTGGGCTGAGCAGGAGGGAGTGTCAGTCTTTTACTGACTAAAACCTATCCATGTTCCTTCCTTTCCTTTGCCCTTTGTGTTCCAGGGCCGCGGTATCTCTTTCGAACAGTCCCGCAACCCTGGCAGGCGTCGGTCCCCTGGCAGGCGTCGGTCCAGTTACATGAAACCTAAAGTGTTATTATTGATGATCGCGTTTCTGCTTTTATTTCTTATGATTAAGTTACGTATTCGTCATAAACTCCTGAATGTTTCAATGAAGACACTTCATAATCACGCCATTTGTCATAAAATTAATCAATTTCACACACTCATTGTTACTTGTTGGATCGAATGTCCATTTCAATTTAACTATGTCGTCATACTAAAACGACAATAATAATCAGGAAATGTTAAATTAAACATGATTGAACAACGGTAGTTCCTAAAGGTATTGAGACAATTTACGTGCTGTGTGCTATGGGCTGTAGCCAAATAGTTTGCCGCTGTTCGGCACCCCCAAAGAGCGGCAAACGGCAACGCGGCAGCCCCAGAGGAGATGGTGGGACGATCTCGAGACTTTTCTTAAAGATTAGCGACAGTCAGCATTATATAGGGATAAATGGAGGGAAAGAAGGGGGGAGGCCTTTTCCCTTTAGTGGAACACAAAGGCGTAATAATAAAAAAATGATTCAACCTGGTCAGTGACCGTCTAATCAAAATTAATGAATGCCTGATTTCATGAACACCTCATACCTATACCTACTAAGGGAAACGGTGTAGTCAAGTCACCTAGGTACATATATGTAGGTATATTTAAATAGCCCTGACTAAGATAGCAAGTATGTACTCGTATGTACCTATATTTGTGGTGTCACTTAGGAACGTAATGTTAGTATGAGATGTAACTGAAATAATAGGATACCCGGGTTTTGAGTAAACTTTGATGGTGGTAAGTAGGCAGTGTGGGTGGTATAGGTGCCTACCTACGAAACTACTTAAATACTCGCTCATATGCAGAAAGAATGAAAAACGAATAAACCATTAAGTTCGCATACATATAGGTACTTATATAACTTTTGATTTACATAGCTAACTTTGAAACATAGTGTTTTTATAAAACAATCATTTATTATAGTACGATTTTTTGTTTTTAAAATAATGAGGTAAGCTTACCTGTAACATGATTAAAATACCCTAATGCCAAAGGCGTTAGATGGACGATTGTCGCATTGTTAACTAGAAATAGACTATAAAACGCATTATTTATAGGTAGCTACAAGTAACCTTTGTATAACTTTATTTACATAAGGCCTTTTAGGGTTCAGTACAAAAAAAAACATAGTTTATCTCCGAAAATCTAAACGGGCGGGTCCAAAACCCATGTGGTAGTCGTAACACGGCTAGTAGACTAAATCTATTGCCGGGTAGGAAATACACAGAACTTCAGTAAATAAGCAGGTTCAGTAAATAAGCGAATCACATAAACAGAACGTAGTTATTGAAGGTCATTTTTAATCGACATTTTGATAGAAATCTAGAATACCTAACTTACACTTTTTCATTTCTGGTTAAAATAAAATAAAATACCTGCAAGTTATCTTGCAGTTTAAGGGCTGGAGGAATTTTGTTTTGAAGAATTATTGATAACAATATAAATATAAAAGAAAGAAAACAAGTCAGATTTGGCAGAACGGAAATCCCGCCGACGTCACTTTAGTGTTTAAAATAAAAATTAAATGGCGTTATAAAAATAAAAAAGTTCTATTAACATTAGTAGATAATTCGATGAATCAATAATATTAATAAGGAAAAGTCACGAAAAAGGGGGACATTACTAATCGATTTCTTATATTATGCTATTGGTATCGAATTACCATTTCTGTGGGATAAACCGATTAATTTTAATAACATAACTTTTTATTGTGTTTAGTCTGCTACAAACTGAATGAATGAGTAGAATCATTATGCTCTGCTTACGTAGCTTTGTTTGAAACGGACTAACTTCATCCAGTAAAATACTGGTCCTCGCAAATGTATGAGTTTCTTTCGGGCCTCCGACGCATGGTAGTGGTAGGAAACAGAGGGTATGATGAGGATTTACCCATAGCAAAAAATAAATAGACCTTGTAGTTAATTTAAAACTGTATTCCAGTAACATAGATTGGACACAGTATGTAAATGCACGTAATTATGCCTCGGCTATCGGCACCTGCACACACTCCATTCCGTCCAAATTAAAGGAGGCAAACAATGTGCCAAATTCGCGAATATTGCCGACCCCGCAAATAGACGTGCGGAATGTTAACATAGTCGGGACTATGCTCACTCCAAACTTTTAGCAAATTATGCTCTCAGCATCTTTTTATTCAACATTCGTTTTTGTTTGTAAACTACGAGAGAAACAGTCTGCAACGTAAAGGCCACTGGGGGTTATTTTCTCCGTATAAAATGTTTCAGAACAGAGATTCTTAAGAAGAACATGGATTTTACTAGCCACTCGAAACTTGGAGCATAATATTTTATTTTTAACTTTGTTTATCAATCACTGCATACACTACACACACACAAACACATACAGTATACTAAGTAGGTACCTAACATACAACAGTTTTTCTTTAAGCTCCCGGGCCTGGACCCTTCAAGAAGTAATTTTAATTATCTATAATTATGAACATTTGGAAATCGATTGGGAGTCCTTTTTTTTCGGATGAGAAATCATCAAATGACTCCTCCCGCTCTGGGCGGAGCACGAGGGAGTGTCAGATTTTTACTGACTAAAACCCATCCACGTTCCTTCATCGCCCTTTGTGTTCCGGGGCCACGGTATCTTTTTCAAACAGTCCCGCAGCCCCGGCAGGCATCGGCCCTTGCGGACCATGTTCAGCAGTGGACACCCACAGCCTGAAATAATGATGAACCGTTTTTGCTTTGGAACTGTGGATTTGCGGAAACAAAATCGGCAAAATGTAAGAATAATCTTGTATACTTGAGTTGTATCCGTGACCCGAAAATTAGGTTTTGGGACGACGATTGTGACGTTCTTTGAAGCAGCCAGTCTTTAGCCATCAGAGTAATACCATCCTAAAGTATAAATTAACGTATTTTCATTTGTGTTATTCTACCATGGTGGTGAAAAGTCGTCGTACACTGAGGTAAGTAAAGCATCGACGAATCACCCTTTGAATACGGTTACTGGGATATTTGTCAAAGGAAAGGAGACAAAGAAAAGCTGTTTTGCTACCCGCTTTCTCATCTTTTTAGGGTTCCGTTGCCAAAAGGCAAAAAACGGAGCCCTTAAAGATTCGTCCTGTCCGTCTGTCTGTCGGTCCATCCGTATGTCACAGCTATTTTACTCCGAGGCTGGTGACACCACGCACTTGAAATTTGGAGAGCAGGTGTCTTCTATGAACCGCAACGCATTCACAAAAATTATGTGAGATTACGAATTTACAAAAATAGGGGTGGCCATCTATGCATGCAACTATAAATGTTGAAAAAAATCTACGTTTATGTATAACTGTGTGGTTATCGACAGGTCTTCAAAAATTATATCGAACTTCCTTAAATACTTTTTTCTTATCTCAATGGTTGATGAGTTATTTCTAATTGCTAAGTAAAAGGAAGAAAATTCTGAAAAAAATTAGAATTTTAGAAAACAGAAATTTTAGTAAAAATTGATTTCATTAAGATTTCATATTTAGCTTTTGAGATACGGGACTTTTTCTTAAAACTGCAAGTTTTTATGTTGGGTAAATTGACCTACGAATGATCGTTAAAATTTATAATTGAATTTTTGGTACTACGGAACCCTTTTTGTGCAAGTCAGACTCTCTTTTGGCGGGGTTTTGTGTTTTTAAACGAATTATCATTCAGTTTTAACACGGTTCAAACACAGTTCAAAGTACTCACTGGTAGGTATAGACTTGCATTTTTGTTTTCAGTTTGCAATGTATGTAATTATTTTGAATTTACATAAGCAAGTAAATTCAAAATAGTTAAATAACATACGCAAAACAAATATACCTATCAGTAATTTACTTAAGTAACAGTTTTCATCGTAGTTTCTACTTATGAAAGAACAATGAAAAACAGAACTGTTTATTGTGCATATATAACACACGCACATTAATTACACAAATAGAGAAGCACTTTTATAGTAACCCATCTTAGACAAACGTGTTTTAGAACAAAGGTTGTGTAACTTATAAGATATAATTACATCACATAACTGATGGCACGTTTACAGTGATCATTTCTATTAAAATAAATTGTCCGTGTAAACATTAGGAGACATGAAATATAACACCGGAATTTAATTAGTTTTGTTCTCATTAAGCCATTTTCTCGAGTTATAAAGGTGTATATCCACTGGAAGCTGTAGGAAAATATTTGTTCTTACACCACAACATTCCTTAGACCATCAACCAAGCCAATTTTTGCATATGTAATAATTTTTGCGATTATTGCATAGCATCACATTCTTACTTTGTTCCCAAGAAAGGCTGGTTATAAGTAAATATATAAAAGAATAATATTGAACAACTCGACGCGCAATATCTGTTGGATCACTGTTATCAAAGGAAAAAATATTTGATTGCAATAATTGGACACACACGATCCTCCTTGGATTAATATCAGCACAATTTATTAACTGACGTGATGTCTTGTTATTTCAATTATTTAGTTTAGAATGAGAATCGTTTTCCAAAAAGGGCAACGTTAGTTTTGTTGATACCTATCGTCAAATGTATTCCAACAACGCAACTCACACTAACAGTAACATCAAAAAACATTTTCAACAATTTTAAGACGATATAATTACTGGAATTAACAATTCTACGAGCGGATGCTAATTCCCTTTACAACACCCAATATTGCCCTTTCAACACTCTTCACAAAACACGTGGCTTTATAGATCAATTTAATATATTTTTCATTTAGACCATTATTTCATCGTGCGAATAATTACATAATATCATTAAATAGCGCTTAAGTATTAAACAAAACATTGACGTTATTTGTTAATTTTCTGAAACAACCTTACTGCCAGTGAGTATTTACAGTTTTCCCAACAAAGCTAAAATCATTTCCTATTGACGATTGTGTTGAAAGAATATTGTTAGACCATAATGGAGAACGATTTTGGGAAATGTGTACAAAATAAACATTTTTCTTTTAGTTTTTTATAATAAGATTTGCATAATAATGTGGCCTGTGAGTATCAGGCAGCGGTGACGACGCTTGACGTCACGCGCGTGTATATAGACAGTTGCGCAGGAGTCTCAAAGATAGTCTGTAGTGAGACACGTTGAGTGTCGTTTGGGGATTGGACAATTTGTCTACCCCGCAGTGGAGGTGATCTTAACCAGAGGTAGGGAGCCATTTGGTTTAATTAAGTGTAATTTAACGCAGTTTAAAATATCAGTTTGGTTTCGCAAGTTCAAAAATAATTGTTTCAATTGCAGATAACTACAATTAGACACATTTCTTGTTTAATAATATTTTAGCGAATTTCTGAATAATATATAATTTGTATACTTTCACAAAAGTAACCCGAACAAATTTTATCTTAACTAAGTCTAACTGGTTCAAACTAAACCTAAACACTTGTGAAATCAACTGTGCGTATTATTGTGATTGTTGCACAGAGCTCGTTATAAGTAATGTACCATAACCATATCCTTGATTACAACTTCTATCTTATATTGAGGATAGCGATCACTCTGTCTTTTTCTAATTATACCAATAAACAAGTTTACTACCTATGTCTCCGACAACAATCGTAATAATGCAGAGGATGTCACTACAAGAAAGGCATTTTACTTTTTTTACGATGCTCGATGATCAATGTCGCAAGCTTCGCCCGTGAAAATCATATTCCAATGAGATATTTTCCACATGATAATTTTCATAAGGAAAACACCTTTACAGCAGTAACATTAGGAAATTATTGCAATAAGTGCGTTACGCTCATATTATGACATTAGTTCGAGCCAATTCAAATCTTTCACAAAATGATTGATCTATCCATCTATTTGGAATTTAAGTGCCGGGCATTTTGTCGGTGTAGCAATTCCCATCTTGTTCTATGCAGTACGACTTGGCTGTCCATTTAACTTTTGTATTCCCCCTCAGAAGGACTGTGTATTTTTTGTGTGTAGCCCTGTTCAATTTATCTTCTCGGGAGTTTCGTTAAATAGCTACATTTTGAAATCAATTGTATTTAACTCTACCTCTTTACCTTACCTTTTCTATGTTTCGATCGAATCTGGTTTTTCTTTACTGTGTAAATCTTTATTAGTTTGATAATCTAAAACACTGTTTCATTCCCTTTGGTTTAATCACTTTAAAGCTAAATAAATTGCTTCATAGCCCTTTTATAAAACGAATGATAATACTAAATTGTAAACATTAATACCTGTTACAAGGTTGACCTGGCTATAAATCGCACAATCATACTTAGGCAAAGGAATTTATCTTTACCTTAGTACATTCTATTGAATCGTCGAACCAGCATAAATTAAGCTGTGTTTGCAGAATAAACAGCTTAATACATTACAAAACGAGTGTAAATTTTGCATTCATTAATAATATAACATAACAATAACATCACATCCAAGTTCAAGGCCGGTGTTGAAAGAACTAGATTGTTGCGAAATATGCTTGTAGGTGAGATTCTATTACTTTTGTCTCCGAAATTAAGAATCGAAGATGGAGGAACACCACAGGGTTTGTTATCCAAGAAGGGACTGGTATTGGTCTTCGGTGTTTTTATCTATATTTCGAAATCTGATCTTGTATCTTGGGTTGTGCGCCAGGAGCCAGGCAGTCTCTCCATGTATAATATTGTATTGTATTCAGTTATACCGGGTTAGACTGAAAAGTCAATAGGCTAGGCAGATGATGATAATTTGGTATACTAATATTCTTAACATCATTTACATTTTCCTGTGTGTACCTAACCCGTAAAGCTCACTTTTACGTTTATTGACACTTAGTTGCAATGATTGTTTTAATTAAAACTCAAAGGTAAGCCCGTTGCATTCAAGATATAAAACTTTGAATGATTTAGCAAAATTTTCATTATAAAAAACAGCAAAAACTTCATGAATGCAATGCAAACTCCTAATCGCTTTATTTTATTACCAGAACAGATGGATAATTGATTGTTTCTCGTATAGTTTTATGTTACTTGATGTTTTATTGACTATAATGTGTTTTATAAAGCTTTAATAACACTAAACGATTAGTACCGCGTTAGCTTAATGTTATATTGTGTAATAGCTTTAAAGCGCGCTATGCTTGAATATGAACAAATAACTTGCATGCGTTGTGAAAACTTCAAGAGTTTTTTCAAAAGTTCCGACGCTTCCTTTACTTGAATGGGTCATTGTGTTTCCCACAATCGTAAACCTGCAAAACTGTCGTAAAGGTAGGCTCGAGCAGTTCGCCATGGTGTAACGTTTGGGCTACACAATACCGATTTTACGGGGAAAGGTACAAACAAAGTTTAACAACCAGCCGTTTCATCGTCTGATTCTTGAAGTGAAGTACACAAAGGTACGTTCCTATCAAAAACAACCATTCGGTACGTGTAATTTGAATTTTCACGTCAATGTAGTTAATAGTGGATAGTAAGTTAAGTTGAGGTTATCTTCTCCCAATAGAAACATTGAGCACTCCAGTTACCTTTTTCTATGTAATAATCCAGGACATATTATAAATACTGTCCCCAACGATAATAGGTACTAGTTTATAGCTCATAGGTATAATCCAATATGTAGATAATCTGTAAACTATTTAAAATTCAAAACACGTTTAATATTCAACAAATAATAAATGCCTATGTACGTAGAAAATTATATTATTGACGTATTTAAATTTTAATAATAATATGCCCGTTTGTTTAAAGTTTACGCATACTGAAATCTGTTTGACTTGATAGCCTATGCGTACTTCTTTATTATTATTAGGCTGTAGTCAATCACGTGGCTTGAAAAGTTTGACATATTAGTACCTAGTACCTACGGCTATGTATAAAAATGGCATCTGCATTACAAAATATGTTACTTCTGCCAAACTGAAAAGCAGTTTGTTTGCAGATGTAGCACATATACAAGATTGTCATATTGCCTTGTGGCTTTAAGTCCGCCTATGTACCATTATTGTACAAGAAGTTTAAATAAATAAATAATATTAGCTATATTTTTCTGTAACTACTCGTTGTACTTTTCCATCAATACATGATACATTAACCGCTAAATATTAATTATAACTAAACACAAATATTTTACAATGGCACAAAGGCCGACTAGTAGTGAATTAAAATGCCACTACGCAATTCAAAATGCTATTGGCATTATCTAATAACATCTTAAACCGTGCAATGGCATCTCAATTCACGCCGGCGAAGCCGCGAACACAAGCTAGTACGACAGTAATCTATGCATCTCCATTTATGAGGCTTTGACGAAAAGTTTAGAAAAGAAACTTCCCCATTTTATTTTTAAAATACATGTTTGTGGTACATCCTACCAAAAAAAAGCCGGTAAAGGCTACTACATTATTATTAGTTAGATTTCTGAAAATAGCTTAGGATGCATATAGCTAGTGGCATTCGATTTAAAGTCCCTTAACCTTTCGTATGCCGAGTATATAGACACAATTAAAAACCTATTGTGTCTTGCGTGGATCTACGTTCCGGGCACACGAAGGGTTAAATTACGCCCTGTAATCTTAAAGTAACTTAACTAATTGTCTCCCAACTTCATGTCTGGCGTCCTCGGTAAAATACACATCAACATATTACTAGCCTTTTCCCAACTAAGTTGGGATCGACTTCAAGTCTAACCGGTTAGTACTTGGTAATACGTTATCCTTGGTAGCTACATTGTTATTACATTTGACACCGCAAAAACGATGTTAAAATTAATAAAATGATTTGTATACTGCGCCAACGAAATCGAAAAGTACCGCTCAAAACAATTCCGTTACTTTGTTAACACAAACTCACTATATTTAGATTCGTGTTATTAAAGTCCAAGTATCTTCTAGTTGCCCACTTTGTCTGTAGCAATAGCGTCAACTATGAGAACTATTACAGGTACCAAAATCTCGTCTTTTATCAGAAGTTATGATGTTGTGTAAATAGAATGACAATATTAACAACTAGCGACCCGCCCCAGCTACGCACGGGTGCAATCTTATACATATAAACCTTACTCTTGGATCCCTCTATCTATTAAAAAAAACCGCATCAAAATCCGTTGCGCAGCTTTAAAGATCTAAGCATACATAGGGACAGACAGCGAAGAGCGACTTTGTTTTATACTATGTAGTGATATTCATAGGGAACTATGAACATAAATAGTAATTACTAGGCTTTTATACGAGTGCTTACGCATAATGATATGAACTTAAATGGTGCTTATTCTAACTTCCAAGTTACGCAACAAATCGTATCGACATGTTATCCACTTATCTTTTATAACTG
The DNA here is from genome assembly GCA_947578425.1 of Eugnorisma glareosa. Classification (NCBI taxonomy): domain Eukaryota; kingdom Metazoa; phylum Arthropoda; class Insecta; order Lepidoptera; family Noctuidae; genus Eugnorisma; species Eugnorisma glareosa. Next base: position 13,244,475 of record OX387970.1, on the reverse strand, counting down.
ATTGTTTAATCTAAGATTAGTCAGGAAGCACGTTTTAGAAACAGTATTGTAATTAGATAAGGATCTATCTTTTATGTAGGCAACGATATCAAGATTGTAATCAATTCCACTTTCAATTTTTATCAGCTTATTGTGAGAAATAGAGAAATATAATAAAGATGCTGATGCTATGATAAAGATGATTTGGCGTCACGTAGATGGCTAATGTGGATCGTCGTGTGCGTTCTTACACACTCAAGTATTACAAAGCATAATACAAATAACTCTTGTTTCGGGAGTTACGACAGTAACTTCGAAGTTCTAAGACCCTTACTTGGAAGCCCAGATTATTAACTCTACTCAAACTCTGCAGTTGTACAATCATCCCAACATGAGCTACGCGGCCGCCGAGAGCGTGGTGACCACCAGCACCTGGGCTGCCACCAGCCTGTTCTATGTCCTCATAGTACCAGCCCTGATACTCTGGTACGCATACTGGCGTATGTCGCGGAGACACATGTATGAGCTCGCATCCAAGCTACACGGACCGCCTGGCCTGCCAATCCTCGGAAATGCGCTGGAATTCACCGGTGGATCTCACGGTATGTTATGATAGTTCTAACCTTTTGAAGGATAAAAAGCTAATATGCTTTTGAGATAAATAGCCAGCATGCTTTCAAACAACATTCCCAACAAAAACAGTCGTATCGTGCATCACAAAGTTGAACCTTAAAAAGCAGAAATGTTGGTAAGCTAAAACTTTTGAATAAATCCACCGAATACAGAGTATTCATCCTTTCATGCAAGAGAGGTATAACGTTAAACTTAACTATTATTATTCCTCCTACAGACATCTTCAGAAACGTAATCGAGAAAAGTATTCCCTACGATGGAGAGTCTATCGTGAAGATCTGGATCGGACCCCGTCTTCTGGTGTTCCTGTACGATCCTCGTGACGTGGAGCTGATCCTCAGTAGCCACACACACATCGACAAAGCTGACGAATACAGATTCTTCAAGCCTTGGCTCGGAAATGGTCTACTGATCAGTACTGGTGAGTTGATCCTAAAACATGTTTTTATTAGTTATGCAAAAAGGTTCAACTATTAATAGGCGCTGAAAGGAAAATAACTGAATGGGTACAATTATTCCGCGGAACAAAACGCTAAAAATAACCTGCTAAATATAGGTACCAGTAGGTACTTAGCAGTAGTTACCGAAAAAAAATTGTCTATGTTCTCATTGTTACCCATGTTGTTCACAGTCAAAGAGTAGAATATTGACCGACCACAGACAAACTCCGACGTCAAACTGTAATGAAGTTTGTCGACGATTACAGAATGTCAATTGGCTAAGTTTTATTGAGGAAAAGTATTTTATCTTAGACCAAAAATTCCCAGAGGCAGCGTCTACTTGAAAAAATAAGGTCATTCCTCTAGTTCCACTTAGATAAAACAAAGCATATCCATAAACTGACTTCAGGAAATACTTTGCAGCCGCATAAAGAAGTACCTATTAACTCGTAATTATTGACGATACACAAGCATTGATTAGATGCTTCAAATCGCCAAGTCTAGTGAATCATTTTAACATTATTGCTCTCATAATCTCAGGCCAGAAATGGAGGTCTCACCGCAAGCTGATCGCCCCTACCTTCCACTTGAACGTGCTGAAGAGTTTCATAGACCTGTTCAACGCCAACTCCAGAGCCGTTGTCAGCAAACTGAAGAAAGAAGCTGGAGAGTTCGACTGCCATGACTATATGAGCGAATGCACAGTTGAAATCTTACTTGGTAAGTAGATTATCTCGTCTCTTGTAACAGTACATCATCGTTACATTAGACTTTTCTGCGGCTGAGTTAGCCTTGCTGGAATTTTAGGAGCGGTAGTTAAATGTAAAGAACGTTAATTTCAGCAAATAGTTTTACAAAATTCTTGACTTAATTGTTGCTGGATAGCGATAGTCGAAATTGCTTTGTCATTAGTGCTAGTAGGTACCTACCTATTAACGTCAGTTTTGCGTCTAACATTGAAAAGCTTAATTTCAATTCTAATGAAATGGAAATAAGGCGGAAATATACAGCAAATGGAATCATATTATTATAAAAACAAAAAGACTATTGTATTCATTGGAGTCAATAAATTACTCGATTAATCGAACAACAAGTACTTTGAATATATGTAACATTCAAAATGGTTAAAATAACATTTCTTCTGATTTCAATGTCGCCTACGTGCTACTAGACATGCGTAGGATAATTCAGTTTTTGTTACCAAAGGTCCCGTGCGCGTGCGCCGCATAGTTATAATTTGAATATATTCCGCTAAATGTGTCGTCTATTCAATGCAATTCACTTAGATGTTAACTAAATACTTTGTAACTTTCGCGATCTAAAGATGTATAGCAAGTGATAGGTGTTCAATTTACTGGTAACCTTCACTCGACAATCTAGTTCTATCAGCAATTCGTTTGCCTAGATTCGCAAGTCACAGTTATTATAGATAAATGTAAAGGAGCTATTGATTTAAGAAAATGAAACAAACTATAAATACGCTTTAAATTCGCACATTCGCGAAGAACTTAAAGACTGACATTAAATTAGAAGCACCCCAAAACTGTAATAGAATGAACGCATTAAGTGGAAATGGTCTTAAATCTCAAGGTGTTTGCACGAAAATAAAGCAGGATAAAGAGCAATTTGTATGTAATGTCACGTAGGCAGGCATGCTGTGACAACACGGCGGCCCTCACATGGACGACAGACCGTGTTCTTGAAGCAAATGCCCCGAGAACCTATTAAACCGTTTGCGAAATCTACTAGACGAAGATTACCTACGTGTTGATTTAACTCGCTCTTAGACAAAATTTTGAGAGCTGCGCCGCCGCACACCCGCCGCTGTTCCGACTAACTACTGCTTATTGCATGACACCATGATCATATTATGCGGTTTTAAGAAGTAATTCCGTGCAAATATAACTCCTAGATTTTCAAACTACGCAAATGTACATTTATCACGTAGCGAGTAATCGCCTTATTGCGTATAATAATAACAGTCATTAGAAGGAAGTTGAGATAAATAGAACACTAAATAACAGTATGGATTTTGCATCCGTGACGTTTATGGTGGTAATTATATAGATTGCTTAGAACAATTTATCCGATTCAGAGCAGACCCGCCTAAACTTGTGGTATTATTCATACAACATGTTTTTCCTTATGCGGAAAAACGAAGCCTCGGAAGGAACTAAAAGACCTTTGCGTGTTAGGTTCCAAGCTAATATAACCTTTTACGGGTTAGCAAAGCCATTAGACGGGTTAAACTTTTCTTTGTTTTATTATGAGCTATTAACGTTGTCGTTATCAGAATTGTTATTTTTATAATTAATTTACCAGAAACGATATCTAAATCACATGTGATCGCCTTGAGGCTTTTGCCCAGCAGTGGGACAGTAAAAAACGATTCGATTATTTTTTTACAATTAGTAAAGGTCCTTTATTGTACATACTTTTTAAAGCAATTGATAACCCCTATGCTGCATCTCGGTGCGAGATTTCAATTGCCATCAAGAACACCGTACCAGGTCATTATTTCATAAAGACGAATCTCTACGGTCAGTGTTGATGGTAGTATGATTGAATCATTGGTACGTGCGTGGTACCACTCGGCACTGATTCACCGGCACGTAGTACTACTGCCGTCAGGTTTGGCGACCCCCCACGTGCTCACGTGCTAATGGCCAATATTCGCCATTCCCGGCCACGATCGCTACGCTCCTTTATTGCTATCGTCCTTACGAAACTGTTTTGAATTCAATGGAGGTCGAAAACTCTTTCTTGAGTGTGCGACAGTGCGTCCGGTGCGCGCAGCAGATATTACTGTCCGATGTTAATTCGTTTTTTTGCCAATAAAATCAAGCCGCATTTAAGTTAACCGTAATAATATCGCTCTATACGAATCAATCAACCCACAACTACCCATTTATTACATATCCACAGTGAGCTCACGCTTTAACAGTCATTACAAAACAAGCCCCCACCTTTCTTGCTCATATTTTTAACCACCACCCTAGGCAATATAGGTTTATTGTTTCACCTTATTATTACGATCTGTTAAGATATCGTTTTTTTCCTTTACAAGTTTTATTTCTTTATTTTAGAAACCGCTATGGGTGTCAGCAAATCCACACAAGACCAGAGTGGATTCGAATACGCAATGGCTGTTATGAAGATGTGCGACATCCTTCACTTGAGACATACTAAGATCTGGCTCAGGCCAGACATTCTCTTCAAACTCACCGACTACGCTAAGAAGCAGACCAAACTCCTTGACGTCATCCACGGTCTGACCAAGAAGGTAACACATATATTACTTACCTAATAGTCCATCGTAATAACTAGAATTACCTCGCCGTCCTAGACTCGATGACCTATTGGACGCTACTGGGAACTGATGCGACCATCAAAGGCGACGGAATAAACTAGCATAATAACGAACCGCATACAAATAACTATGACTAAGATTGTACCTACTAAAGCATTTATCTCATTATTTAGGTTATCCGAAGGAAGAAGGAGGAATTCAACTCTGGTAAAAGGCCAACAATCTTGCAAGACTACAACACCACCACCGAGGAAGCCACCAAAACGACATCCGTCGAGGGTCTGTCGTTTGGTCAATCGGCTGGCCTTAAGGACGACTTGGATGTAGATGACGTCGATGTAGGACAGAAGAAACGTCTGGCTTTCCTTGACCTACTACTCGAGAGCTCGCAGAGCGGCGTTGTTATTTCCGACGAGGAAATCAAAGAACAAGTGGACACCATCATGTTTGAGGTTAATATTCTAAATAAGCAGAGTAGACAACAATCATTACTTCTATTGTAGAATATAAATTCATGCATTACATAAAATGCTTTATTCAGGGTCACGACACAACTGCAGCCGGTAGCAGCTTCTTCCTATCAATGATGGGCATCCACCAGGACATTCAAGACAAAGTTATTGATGAGCTCGACAAGATCTTTGGTGACTCAGACCGCCCCGCCACATTCCAGGATACTCTGGAAATGAAATACCTAGAAAGGTGCCTCATGGAAACATTGAGGATGTTTCCACCAGTGCCAATCATTGCGCGTCACCTTAATCAAGATATCACTCTTCGTAAGTAGAAGTTCTTTTGCCGCTGTATTTTTAGAACATTTGTAACAAACATCTTGACAAAACCTTATCTTTCAACAGCCTCCTGCGGTAAGCAAGTGCCTGCTGGTACCACCGTTGTAGTGGCGACGTACAAACTGCACCGTCGCCCCGACGTGTACCCCAACCCTACCAAGTTTGACCCCGACAACTTCCTGCCTGAAAGATCTGCCAATCGTCATTATTACGCATTCGTGCCATTCTCCGCCGGACCCAGAAGTTGCGTCGGTGAGTGCACAAACAAAACCTAACAACCTTTTAAAATCTGTACTGTAATCTATGTGTTTGTACTCAATCTGTGTTTCTTTCAAAGGTCGTAAATACGCCATGTTGAAGCTGAAGATTATCCTGTCTACGATACTTAGGAGTTTCCGCGTGCACTCAGATCTTAAGGAGTCTGACTTCAAATTGCAAGCTGACATCATCTTGAAACGCGCTGAAGGATTCAAGGTCCGCCTAGAACCTCGCAAAACTACCAAAGCGTGCTGAATAGTTACGAAGGATTCCTAAATTTAATCTTAATTCTATGTAAATATGGACGCATGGTTCTCGCATTTTCGTTAAGCCTGTGCCTATAGCACAGAATAAAATAATTTTGTTCTATATTGTTATTGTCAAGGAGATGTTATATCGGTGGCAGACCCTTTACACACGGGAAGGTATTGAAGACGGTGCAACCATTTGCATGTTTTGCTCAATATTATTTAACTATGCGGTTAGTTTAAGTTCTTTGTAAATAGACATGTAAATTATACCCTTTGTACGTTGTACGATGAATGAGTTATAAAGTTTATAATAAAGAAATTGCATTTTATTACTAAATATCTAAGTACAAGGCCCTCCATAATGACTAACAAAACAAAAATAATTCGTTTCGCCATAGATGAAATACATATAATTATAATTATGTAGATTGGTAGGTAATAAACTAATTGTTAGTTTTACTATTTGTAGATCTTTGAATTTGTAAAGTACTAAAATTCTGGCTACTTTCTATGTAACTGCTGTGTCGTGCTCTCAGGTCGTGAATGGTAGATGCCTTGGCGAGCACTTCTTGTTGATTGAGATTGGAAGTAGATATTATCCTAGAGCTGGAACATTGCATGGCTGCTAATTGGATCCTACAAAAATAGAAAGTAGTAAGTGTACAGCGTAAGCACCCACAGCAATAGGCACTAGTGGCTAAAACTGTTCTTGTATAGTAACTTTGTACGTTATAATTATATTAAAATAATATACCACATCACATCCAATGGAGTTCGGTTGTGTACGGGACACAAACACGGCACGAGGTCGTGGTGTTTTCTCTTGACCCACCAGCCCGAGTGCGACAGTTTCCATTCAATCGTTTTCATTTGTGCAACTGCACACCCGCCAGCCTCCCTCAATAAATTAAAATAGGAGGCCATTAGTTCTTGACCTGTAGCAAGATCAATACAAACAGATTATTATCAGAGTTTTTACAAAGGTCATATTTTATTTACTGTTTATTCAAATAAAGTTTGTCAAAAATATTGAGCTAATCTCTGAAGAACATAAAACCACCTCTTTCGAAATTCCCGAAAGACAAAATTGCGAACGCCTATTACTTTCACCTAGATTGAACTATATAATATAAATTAGTTTTTTTATATAGTTGCTATTATACAATTAATAAATATCTAAATGGCAAAACTATTGAAACAAAAATACAAAAATATTGTTACTTTTGTATACCAACTAATCAGTTTTAAAAAAGCCCTCTTCCTCTCTCCTACTTTGCTGTGCCCTTACAGGGTCCATATTAATGTACCTAGCTTTGAGCCCTTTGTGACATCTTTTTTACAATATGGAATTCAAAATAAATGAATATGAATTTCAAAACAAATGTATCAGGTCATTTACCTGCAGAAATAGCCGTCATAAGCCTTGATTGTTCAGCTTCCTCTTCGAATATTTCTTTTGTGAACCCGTATATCGCATCCAACTCTTTGTCCGTGTTGTGCAGCTGATCCATCTCTATTATGGAAGCCTTACCTACCTATAAAATAAATCAGAATGTCATTACAAACAGTTACTTTAGAAATGTTTTTTTTAAAGCCTACTTAGAAGAAATTGTATGCATACTGATTCAAAATGAAAACCCATGAAGCAAAGAAATGCTTCAGCTAGATGCTGGGTACCAAGTTCTGGTCTCTCCCTCCTTAGATGGAGCTCGCCAAGCAGATGCAGCGCCCGGCCCAGCATTCTTCTCAGACCGTTCTCCATGGCACTGGCTCCCATCTGTGTCAGTAACTTGGCCGCCGCCTCATGGTCACCCAATCTGTACCAGAGAGGTTTCACTTAACGTTCGATTCGGAACATAATTTCAGCAATATTTATGACTTGAAAGAACAGTGACAAGAATAATTTCCTACCTGTTCAGCTAGACAATAAATCAATGAAGAGCAAATAGAAGATACGGAAGAAGTTTCCGAATTTCTTTGTTTTTTGATATATTATATCATAGAATGTCCTAGTTTTGATGAAATACAGTTTAGAAGTGACAATGACGATGTGACGAAGAGATTAAAATAAGAACATTATGATATTTTATGTTATTAGGTACACTTTTAAGAATATTTTTGAATTTAAACGGTTGGCTGATTGAATGCTTAGTACATTTAACTTCTGTGGTTTCAATAGAGACGGGAATGTAAATGTAATATTCTTATTAATAATGTTGTTCGTTTTTGTGAAAAGTGGAATATTAAAGAATGATTTCCACCAAACGGCTCGCATCGCATCTGATCGGAACGGATTTTATAATCTCTATACGATAAAAAGCCGTGTATCAGTATTTGAAGTCTACATATACATATATTTATATATATATTACCAAGCCACGCACAGCAGCTTGACTACGGGCGTCTTCCGAGACACGCGATCGGCTCCGTTCGCCTGATGTCGAATCCCATCGGAAAATTTACTAGAAAAAAAAATCTCTTTGACTAGGCGCAGAAACGGATACGTTCGCAAGCGACTGTACGGAGCCGATCGTACGTTTGGTGAAAATCATCGTTTACTTGCATAAGAGACAGTCAGACATTATAATTTATTTCAGAAAACACTCCCATTGCCGAGGAAAGGCGTCCCCCAACTTCATCCACCTACGTATTGTTTCCTCCACATACCAGTCCCAGATCATATCCAGATCGTCTCATCATCTCTTACAGGGCCACACGCGGTACCATCCACTTCTAAGCAACTCTTGATTCGCAGAGCACACCGGTCAGAAGCGATCAAAGAGGCTATTTAAGGCCGCATGTACCGAGGTCCATACTATAGAAGACTGCATGACGAGTTGTCCTCAGCATTGACGGACCGGCAAAAAATAAGTATCGATTCTAATGATGAAACGTAAGTCAAGGTTCGCACCGTTGCATAACAGCTGCCATGTGCATCCGAACCTCACAAAGTCCTTCTATGTTCTGACTGCTCTCGTGTATCGCGAACGCTCTCTCAAGAGTCTTCTGAGCATTATTCAAGTTGTTCATCATTAACTGACAAATGCCAATTTCTATAATTGCCTCCGCCGTTTTGTTTATTTCACCGGCTAAAATATTGCAAACATAAATGTAATTAAATGCAAAAATCAGAATTAATTTCATGTAGCTGAATCGTTGGACTAGATCTAGATATATTTGACCTTGAAAATGCCTTGTAGTTTTAGTCCGCCATTGTACCATTAAATAAGTTTTAATAAATATATATGATTGCTAGAATACTCTACCGACCAAACAAACATAAAATAGCCATCCAACTAAAATATTCTTTCTAGCCAAACAAACAACGTTGACAAAGTTCCAGAGATTTGGCTCTAATAATACTGCTGCAGCTAAACCCCAACCCACTTACCATAACTACATTGAGAACACCCTAAAGGGAGTAAAATACGAATGACTCACTTACCATCTTTAGCTCTCCTCTCGGCCAATCGAGCTAGTCTCTCAGCCTTAGGCGTATCCGACTTTCGCACCGCCCGAGCTTTGTTGAGGAGTACCCTAAACAGTTGTAAGGCAGTAGACCCAAACACGGTATCAGGAGGAACTTCCTCATCGTCCTCGGCTTCGTATAAGAGCCAATCCTGCAAGTATCGAACGTCGTTCAATAACAAGTGCGAGAAGAAGTGATAAATATACTATAATGTGTGAACGTAATGATTAGAATTGCGTCTTCTTTAAATCAATGTATCAAGTAAAATTAACTAGTTTTAATTGTAAATCTGTGAAAAGATCAGTTGATGATATAAGAAATATATGTAAGTGGTCCGATTTGATCTGCCTACAGGAGACTTGGCTTTTACCACATGATATCTCAATATTAGGAACGATAAGTCCAGAATTTGAATTCACTGCTAGGTCTGCTGTAGACACTTCAGAAGGGCTCTTAAGGGGACGTCCATACGGAGGAGTCGCCATTCTCTGGAGAAAGGGTGTTTTTGAGTTTGTGTCGGTAATACCTTGTAATAGCTCTCGGCTGGTGGCCATTAAGGCTGTCTCTGGTAGTCGCACTATTATTGTATTTTCCGTATATATGCCTACAAACTCACAGGAAAACCTGCCTTTGTTTACAGAGGTTTTAAGTGAAGTTAGTGCGATAATTGCGACTTATGATGTTGAAAACATATATATAATGGGTGATTTTAATGCACATCCACAAGAATTATTTTATGTTGAATTATTAAGTTTTTGTAATGATCAATCCTGGGTCTGTGCTGATACAAAGAAGTTAGGATATGATCTAAACTACTACACCTTCATTAGCGAGGCTCACGGCTGTAGGAGGTGGTTAGACCATTGTGTGGTCTCCTCGTCAGCCTGGCAGACAATTGTTAGTGTAGGAATTGATGAAGATATTTACGTGTCTGATCACTTACCTATATATATTACATTTGACTTAGATGTAGTTAGGCCAAAGTTGTTGACTGGGGCTGCACCCCGCAATGCAGTTGTCTGGGGCGTCAGAAATAAATCAGAGATCGAAAGATATCATGAATTATGTTCTGATAAATTGCGAGACATAGACTTCCCACAGGAGTTTGTGGTGTGCAGTCATGGGTCATGCAGCGTGGATGATCACAAACTTGTCCTTGATAAGCTGTACAAGAATATTGTTGATGTCCTTTGTGAGGCAGCGAGGGAATCTAATGAAGCACTCAAAAGACCTAAGCGTGGTGGACCGTTATGTGGGTGGAACAAACATGTGCGAGACGCACACCGAGAGGCCAGGCTTAGATTCCAACTTTGGGTTTTGGCTGACCGACCAACCTCTGGGACTGTTTACGATCAAATGTACGAGACGCGTAAAATTTTCAAAAGCCGGCTAAAGTTCTGCCAAAATAGGCAAGATCAGTTAAAAATGGACGTATTAGCTGAACAACGGGCGACAAATAATTTCAGTGCATTTTGGAAGTCTACAGGCAGGTTGGAGGCTAGGCCTGGTCTTGCGGCGGAGGTAGGTGGGGTTGCTGAGCATGTGGAAATCGCAAACTTATTTAGAGACCAGTTCAAAGTGAAATCTCCACTTGGCCCCTCGGTATCGGGAGTCGGCTTAGTGTCTCATGTCCGGGGGCAGGAGCCGCTGCTACGATTCACCACGAAGCAAGTAAGATCGGTGATAAATAGTATGAGTAGGGGCAAATCCCCTGGGCATGATGGGCTTAGCATTGAGCATTTAAAATATGCAGGCATCCATATGCCGAGGGTCCTGTCCTTGTTCTATACGATGTGCCTCAGCCACTCGTATTTACCGGCAGACTTAATAAAGACCATTGTGGTACCCATCGTGAAGAATAGGACAGGAGACATCTCGGACATAAGCAATTACCGCCCAATTTCTCTTGCAACTATTATGGCCAAAGTGTTGGACAGTATGCTTGACTCTTGTTTGGCGAAATATGTTAAGTTGCACGATGGACAGTTTGGGTTTTGCCCTGGCCTATCAACCGAAAGTGCTATTCTAGGTGTCAAGCATACTGTCAAATACTACACTGACCGTAAGACCGTGTACGCCTGCTTCCTTGACCTCTCCAAAGCTTTCGATCTCGTGTCTTACGATGTGCTTTGGAGCAAGTTGAGGAGCAGGGGTATACCGGAGGAACTGCTCAGTGTATTGCAGTATTGGTACCGTAGCCAGGAAAACCGTGTTAAATGGTCTAATGCGCTCTCGGAGTCATATGGGTTGGAGTGCGGGGTGAGGCAGGGTGGTCTGTCGTCCCCTCGGCTCTTCAATCTATATGTTAATGACCTCATTGTCGAGCTCAGCAGCATGCGTGTCGGATGCAGGGTAAACGGTGTTAGTTGTAACAACATCAGTTATGCGGATGACATGGTGCTGCTGGGCCCGTCGCCGGGAGCGATCGTGGAGTTGCTTCATGTATGTGAGACCTTCGCTGCTGCACATGGATTGGTCTACAATGCCAAAAAGTGTGAATACATGGTCTTTGGGGTCGCTGGTAAGTGCCGGGATAATACATTCGAACTTGCCATAAACGGTACAACAATACATAGAGTGAAAAAGTTTAAGTATCTTGGGCATTTTCTTACCGACGACCTCAGTGACCATGTTGACATTGAACGGGAGCGTAGGGCACTGGCGGTCAGGGGAAATATGTTGGCACGAAGATTTGCTCGGTGTACTGACCAAGCAAAGATAACGCTTTTTAAAGCTTATTGTCAGAGTTTTTACACCGGTAATCTTTGGGTCAACTACTCGAAAAGATCGCTGGATGTCCTGCGCGTCCAATACAATAATATTTTTAGGATGCTGTTGCGATTGCCTCGTTTTTGCAGTGCCTCTGGAATGTTCGCGGTAACTCATACCGATGGGTTTCATGCCATCATCCGCAAGAAAACGGCCTCGCTCTTGAGCAGAATAAGGGGCAGTCACAATAGCATCCTGAAAGCTGTGGCGGCTGATACTTCGTCCACCATAATAAGGCAATTTGTAAGAAGACTTATTCCGTAGTTTTTTGTTGTCCTAGCTAGATAGTATGGCTATTTACTGTGGGTAGTCTTCTTATAAACTCGCCTTTAGTTAAGTTACTAACAATAGTATTTAAGTGCAAACCTGTTACTAACAATTTATGGATCGCTTAGTTGTCCGAAATAAAATGATTTATTATATTATTATTATTATTAAATTTTAACTCAATAAATGTGTGTGCTTTATAGAATATAATTTATAGTACACCAAAATTGAAAGAGCTATTTTACAATATTCCTAATTCTATGGGCACAACGGCAGTCTTATCGCTGTTATTGATACTTTCCAGACATCCTTCGGATGGACTAAATGACTTTAAATAAAAAGGAGGGTAGTTAGTGGTGCACTACTAATAAATTGGAACACAATACAAGTAAAACTATTTAAGTATAAACCTATATATTATTATATATATAATGAATCGCAAGCGCGCCAGTGTGCACTGGTGACATAACGCGACCTACTTATCCGTCTACCCACAAGACAGCGCGCTTATACAGATTCGGGGTGTGTTGATGGCAAGGACGAGATGAAGTGTCTGATCGCGGAGCAGTTGAAACGTCCCGAACCGATTCATTGTGCCCCGTGATAATGTGTTAAGTTGTAATTTCAAGTAATCTGTTAGTTTGCTAAAAACTGTGTATCGCAACCAGTGTGTTTTCATTGCACGAAACCCATTTGCTGTTAATGATGTACAAGTCTAACGGAGTAAATCCTGACCAATCCGACAAATACAATACATACCGGAACGGACACTGACGTGAAAATGGCTACCACGTATTCAGTACATCATTTTGAGCCATAGAAATTTTTTAATCGGTTATTAATGATGTACGATGTACTGAATACGTGGTAAGTGGTAATCTTTTTCGCTTCGGCGTTCCACCCTGTATAAATAATTATACACTAAAATAATTATGCAGTTGCGCAATTTACGTAAATACACTAAAGATGAAGAAGTCTTTATCTATTAACCCAGGTAAGTCACTGTAAGGAATATTAGAACCTTCAAAAACAATTTGTTGAAGGTTTAACCAATTGATTCTTGAACACTGCATACAGCTGTCGACAACTAAGATCTGAGTCTTCTCAGGGTTTACCGTCATACGATGAGTCCAACTCCATTCAGAAATACTGCTAAATCCTTATTCATCATATAAACAACTCGTTTAAGAGACCTTGTGAATCAACATGCAAATCGTCTAGTTAAAGGTGATGGTTTGCGAGGAGATAATATCGGAGAATAGATATTGTGAAAAGAACAGGAGATAAAACGTGCCCCTGTTGTACGCCGCCGGCAGATGTACTGCACCGTGAAGATGATGAACCTTCAATGCAAACACTGTGGATGGCGTGAAATGGCATGTATTAGGTACCGTTCTCGTTGAATGCAACTGCTGTAAGTTATATTAGTTTTTTTGCATTGTATTGGTTTCTTATTTCTTAAGTATTCGTTCACTTGGTATGTGTAACATAATATGGGAATAATAACTAATTTAAATATTTGTATCAATACTATCAATCTTCTCAACCAAATACAATTAGTATCATTAGATACTAAATGCAAATCTTGCAGTAATTGCTACCTAGAATGAATAAGGATGAGTTCATGTGAAACGACGAGCTTACTTAGAGTAGCATTAATCGTTGAACCGCATTTTCCTAAACTCCTAGAAATTTGTATTTAATTTGTCTTCTGCAATTAGGAAAATCAAGTTCTCTTTACAATCGCACTTTACCGGTTTAAAGCTAGCTGCTGTATTTTCAAATTGCTCTCAATAATATATAGATTATCGTGCATTTTCATTATGTTCGTGTACGCGAGCCGCCAAGCCACTCCGTAAACGGAAAATCGCGCAACGTGCCGCGAGAGGCCACGACGAGCGAAACCCTCGCCGCGTCGCCGTAAATGAGCCCTTAGTGATTTCTTTGCTACCATAAAGAAAAAACTGTATCTAAAATATGTTTAATTAAATAAATAAAACACTTAACCTTTCCAATGGAAGCATCTCTGACTTCTGTAAGTAACGTAAATGGTTCCTCAGGGTCTGCTCCTGGAACTAATACATATTAATTAGCGAAGATCATTTACCTACCCATATATTGAACAACTTAAGTAACTTACATTTGTCCAGAAGAAACGTTCCATAGTGGTATTTACAGACCGCTTTCAGCCGACCACCATCGATGAGGTACTGGCTTGATACAGCAATCGATGCTTGGAAAAACTTTTCGGCTAACCATAAGATACCCTTTTCTCTTTCAGCGTAATAGAGCGCTAGATTGAGTAAGAAGAGGCATTCTTTCTTAGGTTCGTCTGGAAGTGGAGAAAACAGTGACAAGTAGATATATTTTATTCCTATTATAAATATATGCAATTAATTGAACTCATATGCCTGTAGCCACCTTTGAGATTTTACCTAGTGTACGACCAGACTTTACCTCCTAGTACTTACGACTTTAATAAGTAAGTCTGCTAATCATGCATAATCTTTGAGCTTTTTCTGTGTGTCTGTACTTCTTTCTAACCAAAATTTCGTTAGCTGTCCAAAACCATTTTTGTCTGAGATACAAAAAATTTCAAAGAAGGCTCTTACTTACTAAATTTTAATCATAACTATGAGCCTGCAGCACACACCTTGCTCGTGTTCTGTTTCCGCTTTTTGTAGAATGTCAGAGATGTGTTCCAAATAATCTTCCCTCTTTCTGAGGTCCACTACAATCCCGATATCGTCTTCGTTAACCAGCTGTACATTATCGTAAATGAGGTCTTGTAGGTACGCTGAGGCGTCTGCAAACCCGGCTTCTCGTAGTTCTTGAATAAGACATTCGTATAGGGGAACTTTACGCCTACAAAAATAAAAAAAGAATAGGCTGAAAAGCATTTAAATGCCTTGTCTACTAATTATCGACCTTAATGTTTTAACTGAAAAAAAAACTAGACAGAGGCTGTAAGCACATTGCAAGCTTTATTGATCAAGCAGGTACTGTTTTTAAAGCACGTTCATACCTCCGTACGCCATTGGAATCGAGCAGTGATAAAGAAAACAAAGCTTTGCTTCGAAATCCCTCCAAACTGTTTTTGGTCATACATGCCATCAATTTAGGCAGTTGTCGCTTCTTTGGGAACCCAGAACTGGAGGCGTATAGTATGGATTTTGATTTCGGAAACCCAGTACTAGAGGAATCTAGTACCGATTTTGATTTCGGAAAACCACTGGCGGAATCCATTATCGATTTTGATTGCGCAAACACTTCGTGGAACACTTTATTTTAAATAATGTAAAAAATAATATGTTTACAAAGTTGACAAGATTCGATAGTAGCTACCAAAGAGCAAATATAAGATGCTCTGTGAGCAAAATACTTATACCAAAAGGAACCAAAAATAACCATAAACATTTTTTTCTCTTTTTATTTAAAAAATAATAATTGGCCACTAACTGCCCAATAGCTTTTTTTGTGGTGACAATTTAACACTTTGTGAAAACGTCTTCTGCCCCACAGAGCATCATATACAGGGTGGATTTTTTCAACGCCACCTGGAGGGAAAGTACTCTAAATACAGGAGATAGAAAATTTTACTCAAAGGTAACATTCCTTTATTTTTAAAAAGAAATGAATCTGCATTCAAAGATTTTCGAAAATTCGCTTGCCACACTCGAAAATCGAACCGGATAAATTCCATAAAAATATATCCTTTACTTATATGGCATCAATAGATAGGGTCAATCATAAGAATCAAATCTCTCTAACAAACATGATAAATTAAAGGAAAGAAAAACCATGAAATCTGAAATAATAAATTTAATGGGGCACTTTTAATCAAAGGTCTATCCAATTACTTGTGTTAGTACCTTATTAATAAATTAAAGGATGAAGATTGCCGGTTCGATTTCCGAGTGTGGCAAGCGAATTTTCGAAAATCCTTGAATGCAGATTTATTTCTTTAAAAAAATAAAGGAATGTTTTCTTAGAGTAACATTTTTGATCTCCAGTATTTAGAGAACTAACCCACCAGGTGGCGTTGAAAAATTTCTACTGTATATACTTGGGCTGCCTGGTTCTGTTGGCGCATGGTCATAGTCGAAACTAACATCACCATCCTGTTTTTTTTCAATCCAGACAATTTCACAACCGTTACCAACAGAACCGTGAACCATGCTACACTATTTATGGTGTTTAATACTGTTTAATAAGCTTAAAATACGTAGCATTCGCATATAGGAAATTATAATAAAGTTTCATAAGCCACTTACCTTCATTGCCATGGTATGGTAATATTTTATGAACAAAGTAGTATATTTTAGGCAGACCCCAAATAATATGATACAATAAAAAGCCTTGTTAGTTTTTACGAGTTCTCTCGTTACATTTTATGATGGATTCGGCAGAGTCCAGTCCGACACATCATAATATTTCATTGTGACCGAGTAGAACCACATTTTGGATAACTACGTCAGATAAAGTAAACATTTGAAGTTTCGGTGTTGAGAAAATAAGAGTACATTATGCTCCCAGATTTTGGTAAAATCTTACATTTTGCTGCTAATCATTAAACGCTTGCAATCGACATATTCCATATTTTATTATAACGATATCTTCGTCACGTACGCACGAATGTGTTGCAACATTGCTCATTACATTCTAAATGATTGTATGTATCATCGTTATATGGCAATACTGCACACATTCACTATCTGCTCATGTTCATTTACTCAGAACATTCCCGAGTTGAAAACAGGCATTACAATTATCTACATAGATTAAATAGCTATCTTATTTTTCCCATAGCTGATTTAAAACAATTTATGTCTGATAATTATTCCTGTAATTTGTACGGTGTAGATGATGAGTGTAGAGAGGTAGACCTATGGTACACCCTTAATTCACCAGTTACGTATAAGTCCCATGTAAGAGAGGCCTTTTACCCTCAACATGTGGACACGACCAATCCAGCAACAATCCAGACCGCGAGCTGCTTCTAAGAAAATCCTGATGGTAAAAGCCTCTAGGATAGGACCAGTAGCAGTAGCGTTTGCGATCGCGGTCACGATCTCACAGGCACATCGAGCCAGTTATTCTGATGCCTACGCGAATATATTGTCGTAACGTTAGCCTGTAAGACTCTCCGTGACACTATTGACGCTCGTGATCTGCTTGATGTACTGGCGCGCTTCCTTGTTCCAGACAATTACTGCCGGGGCAGAAAGGACAGGCTGTTTGCCGTGCCTCCATGTCGTACTGTTGCACGAGCTAAGTGGCCGCGCTTAATGATCTCTTTGATTAGAATCCAACAGATGAGCTGTTTGCGGATGAATGGATGAAGATTTTATTGGTATGTCAGAAGTACTGTGAGAGGAATTTATGAAAGTGTTGTTCTTTTTTCTATTTTCACTTCAAATTTTGCTTTTCTTTGTTATTTTGTATATTTTAATATTTTTTATAATTTGTCTCTTCTATTTTATAATTTTAGTTACTGCAATTGGTTTTAAACACAACCGTTGTAATTAAATAACGTAACGTACTCCATGATTTTTGTTGTATTCTATCCTACTACTTCTGTTATCTTTATTTTAATCATGTGCAACATTTTATTTGTGACTAGCGCCAGCGACTTCGTCTGCAAAAGTTGTGATAGCTCGGCTTATATGCATGATATCAATATAATTTATAGCTTAGAGCACCCACGAATAATGTATCTTTCAATCATCAAAAATTAGAATGGCATCATTAGTTCCGAAGATAACCCTCTACATACAAACTTACAAAATTTACCTCATCATAATAGTAGTACAGATATAGATGCAATTCTATTACCCATTGGATATTTAGGGATTTGGGAGTTCGTTTAATTCAAAGAGTGTCCATGGAGTTTCTTGCCCATTCTTCTCCATGGAGATCTACGCTTTGTAATGATAGGGAAATGGACAAAAGCATTGAGTTTTTGTCCCTCTGGTTTCGGAACCAACGACTGCTTGTTAAGTTTATGTATCGCGCATGAGGACACCGCGGTATATAGCACACACCTTAATACACAGAACCGGTAAAGTCAGAAAGATAATTGGGTGTCACAAAACGTTCATTGAAAAAAAACAAACAATCATTATACTCGTAAAATGGGAATGCAAGTTGAATCATGGATGGTTTTAAACGATAAAAATCCGAGGGTTGAGCTGCAATTGAGGAGAGGCCTTTGTGCAGCTGTCAACTACGATGGACGTAATGGATTGCCAATGCAGTTTGCCACTGCTTATCTTAGTTTGCTAAGCAACCCCGACAGCGTATGTTACTATATTTTTCTTCTATTTCTTCTATTTTCACGTAGTTGAAAGACTGAATAATAATAATAATATAGGGCCTGATTCAGAAGGCAGTACTCCTCGTTACGGCTCGCATTGTGAGGAGGTTCCTGTCTTTGGAGCCCTAACCACCGGTAGCTTGGACCCTGCTCCCGATACGGGACCACTATTTTTTATATTTTTAAATGTTTTTTTTAAATATTAATTGGTTTAGAAATATTTAAAAATGTAATTTATATGTATGTATATGAATAAAGGAAATAATAATATTAGCTTATAACGGCTCTTTAAACACAGGACAGTAGGTACGATATATGCCCACAGACTGATATAACTATACCTAGTTAGTAAGACTCTCCGTGGTACTATATAACTAGGTATACGGGAATTCGTTCTTGATTTTCATGCTCTTCTCGCTCCATTCAGGGGAATCACTGTGAATAAATCAAGACTGTTATATTATTTTAGGGTTTTAGCTGTAAAGCATGTTGGTTATACCTTCGCAGCTCTCTTTCGTTCATCAGTTTGACGTAAGACACGGATTTACGGCTGTAATCCTCCAAGCCAAGTCTGGTCATGGTTGCTAGAGGGATAAGTAACCTACGACCTCGCACCTTTACTGGCATCATTCTAGACGTCAAAGAGATTGTATTTTACACAAACTGACAAAACTTTTAATATAAAATAATTATTAAAATACCAAGTAGGTACATATATTTTGCCTTTTTGCAAATTAACAAGCTAGCAATAAGTGACGTGTCGTTCGATTTCGCAAATCGGGTCGGCTAAGTCGGCGTTCAGACACTATGGAGCTGCGTTCAGAAAAGGAACGTAAAACGAGACATTCGTACGTTTGGGACGGTATGTACCTACATACGTAGATACGTTTTTTTTTTCTTAGGCGTCTACCAAGAGACCAAGTGTGTGTCGGAGACCGAAGATATTTATTTCGAAATATTATTGGACAACGAAGCCTAGATTTCAAGATCACGCTCCTATTATTAGCAAATCGCTGTGTGTACAATTTTAGAAACAATGCAAATTCTTGTGTCTACAATATTAGAAATAATGCAAATAGTCTCACTGTTAATGTACATTGGGTGTAACCTTGAATTGAGGTGACATTATCACGGCTGGCGAAACGCGACCCCCGACCCAAATGAAACAAATTACAGATGTTAGGCTGCCGCCACACACTTTTTGTGGAATGTTACAATAATTAGATACCTATCTCGTTGCTACAGTTATATTGAGAAGAAAAGAAAGATCTTGGTCAAGGTATTCAGTATTATTTTTATAAAACTGTCAAGTGTTCTTATTTTGTTTCTTGTTAAAAAACGTACGAACCTACCTAACAAGCAGCCAAGGTTCACTCTGCACCGCTGACAAAAATGAATTAATAAAGAATATGAGCTGGATAAATGGGCAAAGAAGCTAATAAACAATGTGTAGATAGAGAAGTTTCTGTAACTTTCATTTTCAGCACCAAACCTACAAGGAATAAACAGACGCTTCAAGAAGTCGTCAACCAAGCATTTTGCACATCAAATTAAGTGACTCTACGCAAAAATTATTGTTCACGTTCCTGCGCCAGCCTCATCGACGATTTACCCGGGACCGTCTCGCCGCCGCGCCGGTTACCAACACTTCTCTTTCCAGTACTTCGACGCCACACACACACTTTAAGGTTCCGTTTTGATGATCCTTTTGTAATTCAGCATCGGTTTTGTAATCGTTTTTTGCAAAAAGTATTTCCTGATATTAAAGAACCTGTTGTAAATGTGCGCTTGCGACCTATATATGAATGTTACGGTAGTTGGACTTTGGAAGTGTGTATGTGGTGGAACGATTTTTTAAAGTCAGTTGGTCTTAAGCGGAAGCAGTTGTATTTGTATGGGCCTTCTAATGTTGGTAAATCAACGTATATTGAGTCCGTAATTGGTCGTGTTAATATGAAGTATGTTTTTTATCCTGGGGTGGGTAAATTTTTTATGCAAGGGTTTCGGGAAGGATATCATAAGGTTATATTGTTTGAAGAATTTTCTTATAAGTTTTGTGTTCCTAATATGTTAAAGAGATTATTAGAAGGCCGTAAGTATGCTTATCCTGTGAAGTGTGAAAGTAATATGATAATTGCTTTTCATGGTCCAATAATTTTTGTATCCAATGAGTTAGATGATTTGATGGATGATGCATTGAAGAATCGTCTTTTGGTTGTTAGTGGGTTGGAAGCGTACTGGGAGGCGATACGGACGTGTGTTCCGAAAGTGGAAGAATGTTCTCCGCCGTCCTCGCAAGAAAGCATATACATATCGTCGGAAGATGAGGCGCCCCCGTCGTGTTCGACGTAGAGCTTATAATGGTCCACCTCTTAGGAGTGTTATGTCAGCACCTGGTCGTGTTATGAAGTATGTTTATGCTGGGTCATCTATTCAACAGTTGACATGGGAGTTTGGTGTTAATCATAGTGACATTGCGTACAATGAAATTCCTTTTTTTACTTTATATGCCAAGGGCAATAATAATGCTGGTGTTTATTTACAAAATCAGTATGGTATGATGATTATTAATAAGGTTGAATATGTTATTACGAATTTAGAGTTAAATACACAGTGTCCGCCACAGTTGATGAGGTTACTACTTATTGGCATTATAATAACCTGAATTTAAAATTAACTGCCTAAAATAATAAGCAAAGAGCTCTTGGCAAACCCGTAAGCATCATAAATGGTCTCAATATGTGCAATTGTTTGTCATATCCTGCTGATTTATTTTGTCTATTTTATGACAGTTCTCTGCCTGTACCATGTCATTTATAAACTTTTGGAGATAACTATTCAATATTAATTTTGTTATGAAGTATATTTTAATCAACATGAAAACATTTGTCCAAGTATATGGTAAAAAGTTCACAAGTCAAGTTAAGGCAAGTCAAGTTCAAGTTTTAATAATTAAAAACTGCGCAGTTGTGAACTTTTTTTTTTGTTAACTTCACGGTTATTGTACAACGTGTAACAGAAAGGGTATAATCATATGGAATACTGTGGTACGGACCATCAAACTGAACAACTTTCTCTATGGGACCACCATCGAAATCGTAAAAAAATAATCAGCTGTCCTATACAAAATTTCAATACCTACTCGACCCAAATGTATGGGACAGCTGATTATTTTTTTACGATTTCGATGGTGGTCCCATAGAGAAAGTTGTTCAGTTTGATGGTCCGTACCACAGTATTGCATAGGATTATACCCTTTCTGTTACAGGCTGTATAAGGTTAATTAGAACTTTTTCAAGTCTATTTATTTAATTCAGTATTAATACAATTATACCAAATTTGTATGGTTGCTGGAACTGGTTTTTGATCGCAAGTTAGTTATTATTATTATTTTCTATACATAAGTGAAATCAAGTAAAACCATATATTATTTAAGAAACAGTAAATTAATCGAATCGGGGATAGTTCACGACGGTACGATTTTTCAAACGCACACATAATTCTAAAACTCGTAAAGTAGGCTTGTATGTTTTCAATGTAACCTTTTCAGGGGTGTTTGAGACTGGCGCCGAAAGGTCGCGTCGCGCCTGCCGAGTCGCCGAACTATTCCGATCAATTCTACCCTTGTCTCTCTAATCACCACCATTACTATTTACAGTCGACACAATTTTAAATCGCAAATAAAACAATGATTGTGTAATTTATCAGTAGGTAAAATAAATAGGATTCATTTTATGATCATGAAGAGCGTTGAATGTTGTTTTATTTCTCTATAGAGCTTAGAGTTCATAATAAAGGTCATCATTATTACTAACATGTACAACTGTACGTAGGTTTTTTTTTGTTATCCTGAACTGTCCCACTCCTGGGCAAATTCCCATTCCTTCCACTTTTCTCGATGTAGCCGCTCTTCTCACCATTTAACTAGAAAGCCATACAAGGCGTCCCGCCATCTTCTCTTCTCTCCCACGACCCCGTCAAGCTGTCTCAGGGCTCCAGTTTTGCCAAATGCGGGCACACAGCTTTGGCTTACATCCGGCAGATATGGCTTGCCCAGTCCAATTTTAGTTTAACGGCTTTATAAGCTAAATCAGCAATTTGAGTTCTGGAGCGCAGTGTGCTGTTCCTTATTCGATCAGTAAGTTTGACTATAAGTATGCTTGCGCTCCATTGTCTGTTGACAAACCTTCAGTATAGACTTCTGGATATTAGTCAAAGACCAAGTCTGTGCACCATCATATTATGTCAGTATGGAGAGACACACATGACCATGTTGACCATGACATGTCCATTAGCTTGCGTTTTCAGGGGATGGGTAAATCGCCCTTGAATAGTCAAGACCAGTAACTCTTCCGGCGTTTTCTGTACTTCTTTGTCTTGACTCGCCTGGTGGCCCAGGGTAGATGTATTCTTGAACAAAGTATATTTTCTTTCCGTCTATGGCACGTTGATCGGTGAGCTGTTGGGCATGGTTATTCTTCGACATGTTCATCTTTAGTCCAACTTCAAGGCTTGCATTGCTTAACTCTTGAAGCATCTCTTCGTTTCGCAGCTGACGAGGAGAAGATGACAATGTCATCACCGAAGCTCAGTTTTGTTAACCTCGCCTCACCGAGACAATTACCTCGTACGTAGGTATAGCAAAAAATATGTAAAGCACATCCTAGCCAATGAGTAATTCGGCCTGGCGAGACATAATATTTATAAAGTGTTGTCAGCAAAAATAAATGAAATCGCTCCAATATAAACAGAATATCGCTTTAATTGTCTAAGTTTCTCATTGGCGTGATACTTTTTAGTTAGCACATACAAAATCACTCATCTTTACTCAAGCACTAAATAAAATCCAAATACATTCCACTATTTATTTTTGACGTTGACTACAGCCATTGTTCTTGTGGTGACACGTGACTAGTCCCTAAAAGAAGTGTTAGTTTTACTAGTTGTACTTGCTTTACTTGTTACAACTTCAGGTTTCGGGGTAGGGTCGTTAACTACTCCCGAAATAGCGGGTGATACTTCAAGTCTAGTGGCATTTCCACTGGTAGCTCCTCCGTCACTACCTTCTTCAGGATTTTCGACTTCATCTTTTGCTCCCTCTCTGTTCTTCTTTGCATTCTTTAGTGCTGTGAGCATTTCTGAAACAAAACCAATGTTTTGTATCGGGTCACGATAACATCGATCCCTTTGTTGAAATCAGACATTATCAGCTTCAGCTTAATTCGAGAGATACCCAATTATCTTGCCAGAAACTCACGGTGTAAAAAAAAACTAAGGTATAGTCAAAAAATTTGCGTTTGCGATAATTTCTAGTAAAATACTGACATTATAGCATGCATAGGAAATGCTGAGGTGCCTGTCGCATTGTTATTTGGAATGTCACGTCTTCGAAAATCCAAAGAGCAGGCTGCCGGCTAATCTGTTCTTTGGCGTTTGAACTTGAACTTGAAAACCACGAATTAGTCAGACTAATCTGAGCTCACTCAGGCCTGATTTATTAGAGCAGCTTTAACTCTCAAAATCTCTAAGACAATTTGTCCCTTGTATTATAAGCGGACGGCTGTAGGCGAGACGTAGACTATGAGATAATACTATTTGCTCTATACCCTGCATCTACACTGTCTGATAATCTTCTTCGAGATTAAGTGCACTGCCTAACCTGCATCTCATTTTGCTCTCATCTAAATTTGAGGAAACCCATTTAGAATAGTGTTAAAACTTTATATTGTTTCAAATGTAAAGTTTTCTTTGAACCTTATTACGCGCGGATGTGTAATGTACAGGATCCATTCGTGCATTGTAATGTGAATACCTTCATTTCGCCAAACCATTGGAGCAATGGGGAAAAGCTTTTTATTTAGTACCTCTAAGAAAACAGAGTACGGTAACTGTCACAGCAGTAAGAAGAGCTTACCTCGTCGAAAATTTGCAGAAAGAGGCATAATTTTACAAGATTTTAAGCCTTTTAATTTACGAAGTCAAGTCGAATTTACCTTTAATTATCTGAAGTTCCTTCTCTTTCTGCATTGTTTAAAAATATTTTCATTTTATTTGATGCTTTGTTTATTTGACATAAATGTTTGACAAGCTTATGTTTGAAGATCATTGGTAAAGGTGAACGTGCACTTATTTTTAATTGTCGACAGTGTTATCAATATAGACCGCTTTTCGGTCACGGTGGCCAATCTCAGCGGAGATTAGCCATCACACACGTGTGGTTGCAAACAAAGGTACACTCTCTCTTCACTCACTCTCATAGTCCGACGGGTCGGTCATCCGACATCCGATCAGGCGCAGGCGAAAATCTGAAGATATCTGAAGGACTCCTCCAGATATCTTCAGATTTGCAAGCATTCTCATAAATCGTCAGCCTTCTTTCTCAACCATTTTAATAACTTGCAAAAGGATTAAGGTCAACAGATAAAAAAGGATATTACTATAAGTTTTTCAAAATTTCCAAGCTTAAAATTATCACCACGCCTGGTGCGTTCGGATCTTACATAAAATTAATGTGCAGATCTTTTCGTGCGGCTTAGTGCGCACCCACTTTTACGAACACTGGGACCAAAGAGTATAAAACTTATACCAATTAAGGAACTCATTGCATAGACATAGATTATTCATTAATTCTCTATGTCTATGGGACATTGACCAACATTTTTTGAAATAAGTGTCAAATCATATTGAATAAGGTTGATGTATTGAGATCTTACTTAAACAAAAATACAACTATGGCACGGGCGGCAACGTTTCGTGGCGTTTGGTATAGCCCGGAAAAATTATCGGTTACCCTATACATATTATATTTACCTAGATAATGTTTTCCCTTGATATTGTACGCTACGTCGATTCTCCGAAATAAATTATGATCTACTTCTTCTTCTAGAATCGATGGCTCAGATTTGTGCAAAAAGTACGTAATGACCTGAACAGCTCTATTGATTGCCTTGTTCAATTCCTATAAATCTTTTAGCCGACTGCGGGCTCAAGTTGGCAGCTGTAGATCCAATCTGTCTAGGTGGGGTATTATCAACCCACATTGAACACAATGCGAGTGTGGAGCCCCAACACAGGATATGCCACACTTTCCCTGCTGCCTGTCATGCATAACTAACTGCAGCCTCCAGGACTTGAATGAGGCAAACGATAAATGATGATAAAAAGTTGCATTTTTCGTTGTTGTTGGTGGTGTACCTTTTATTAATATTATATTTAGAGAGCTAGCCAAGATACCGTCAATAATAAACACAGCTGAAACAGTAAGATCAAAAAATAACGCAATATAAAAGAATAACTTTGGGTAATAGGATCGCTGTCACTCAAGTCGAAATTGAGTCAGGCTTACATAATGTAATAAAGAAAAATAAGCATTGGAAATACCTATCAGTAGGTATCTACCCACTTCTACACCTTTATCTAATTACTAGCTGTTGCCCGCGGCTTCGCTCGCGTTTTTGTCGTAAATTATCCCACAGGCACGTTGTAAATATAGCATAAGGCACTCGAATTTTCAAAATCGGTTCAGTAGATCCTGAGATTACCCCCTACATACAAACATACAAACTTACAAACAAATTTTACCTCTTTATAATATTAGTATAGATAACTTTATTACTCAGGTACAAAAGCTGCTAGATATTTTTATCAGAAAACTAATACATGATATTTGAACTGATACCTTGTCGGATCGCCCTTATTTTTTTTTATTTTTTTTTCCGGATGGTAAATCATCAAATGACTCCTCCCGCTCTGGGCTGAGCAGGAGGGAGTGTCAGACTTTTACTGACTAAAACACATCCATGTTCCTTCATCGCCCTTTGTGTTCCGGGGCCACGGTATCTCTTTCGAACAGTCCCGCAGCCCCGGCAGGCATCGGCCCTTGCGGACCCCTTCCTGTTGCTGACATCTCTTTGAGGCGCGCGTGGAACACGAACGCGCCGTCGACACGGCCTGTCGTCAAAAGACGGACGGACGGCGAGCTAGCCCATAGCTCGCCGTCCACAAGCCCGCGCCTACGGTGGCCGGGGGCCACCACGTGGCCCCCGACGCCCGGTGCGTCTCCCGCGGCGGCTGGGACGTGGGGTTCTCTCCCTCTCACGTTCCACCGCCTCCTTCGCTAGCATGACTGCTTCGCAGAAGGAGGCGACGGCGTCCCATTCCGTCTCGCTCCGGACCATGGAATGAACCAAGGCCGGCCGCCGCCGATCGCCGCTACGAGGACACGGCGGTGCTCCGCCCACGCGGGGCAGACCTCCACCGTGTCCTCCGGTCGATCCTCACAGTGGTAACACCCGGGCGTTTCCTCCCGCCCGATCCGGTGCAGGTACCTCCCGAAACAACCGTGTCCGGTGAGGACCTGCGTCAGGCGGAAGGTGAGGACGCCGTGGCGCCTCTCAAGCCACTCCTCAAAGAGGGGCCTTATCGCCACTATTGTGGCGTGCCCTGCACGGGGTTGCGACAGTCGTTCTCTCCATGTCGCCATGAGATCACGCCGGAAGTCTGTCCGCTGAGCGGCAATTTGCACCGGCAGCGGAGTTTCCCCCCGGCGTAGAGCCTCCGCGCGCCATTCGTGCAGGCGCGCGAGGATTATTGCCTCTAGATCCCATGGCGGCAATCCGGCAAGGAGGCTCGCCGCCTCGCGGGAGATCGTGCGGTAACCACGGACCAGCCTTACGGCTACCACCTTTTGGGGCACGTTCAGGTAGTGGGCGGCCCGCAGCCTCAAAGAACGCGCCCACACCGGGGCCCCGTAAAGGGCCATGGACAGCAGGACCCCCGCGTAGAGCCTCCGGCAGGAGGCGTTTGGACCCCTCAGGTTGGGCAGGAGCCGCTTGAAGGCAGCTCCGGCCCGTTCCAGTTTTGGGGCCAAACGTCGGAAGTGCTCCACGTAGTTCCACCGGCTGTCGAGGACGAGTCCTAGGTACTTCAACGTCGACTCGACGCCGATGGAAACCCCTCGTACCATCAGCAAGGATCCCGGCGGTGGCGCATTCCGAGGCCCATGAAAACACATGGCCTCAGACTTGTGCAGCGCCACCTCGAGACCCAGTTGCCGGTTCCGCTCAACGACTATCGCAACCCCGCGTGTCATTACTTCGGCCGCCGCCTCGTGCGACCTCCACTGTGCCAGCACCAGCGTGTCGTCAGCGTAGCATACTACGATGACGCCGTCAGGGAGGTCGACGCGCAGCACCCAGTCGTAACCGATGTTCCACAGGGGCGGTCCCAGAACCGATCCCTGTGGAACACCGCACGACATCTCTCGCCGGTTCCACTCTCCGCTGCGACCGGGGTAGATGACGGCCCTGTCCGTCAGGTAGTCCTCGACCACACGACAGAGGTAGGTCGGCACCCGGTGATACCGGAGTGCCTCCCTAATGCAGCTCCAGGGCATGGAGTTGAAGGCGTTGGCGATGTCGAGAGACACCGCCAAGACCACCCCACCCCGGGACACCGCATCCCCCGTCGTGAGGGCCCTCACGCGCTTGTCGGATCGCCCTTAGGTAAGAAAAAATCATTGCTTATAATTGTATGGTAGGTAATTTGAGACAATACTAATGCCTGATTATATCAAGTTCCATGTCTTGAGTAAAACGTTGATATTATATTGAGGCTTTTATTTGTTTCGTATATTTGTTGCAGACCGCACACGTTCCCTTGTAAAATAATATTCTAATTAAAAATCTTCTTTATATCTTGTATTCTTCTTAGCAAATCCTTTCATTTGATAACCATGTCATGGGAATGCATAAAAAAAACTAGTTCACTATCTTTGGGAGTCCGCCATATTGAATTTAGAATGACGTCACTTAGCTAACCATGCATTGTCATCCAAACTAAACATGTACGCTTTCAGTTCAATCGGAAACCGGAAAGTGGATTAAATTTAACTTCTAAGTTTTTTTTATATGGTTACATAAAGATGAAGATAATAAAAGCGCGTTAAAAATGGAAAGGTATTTTATAATGACCGTCACTATTCTTTGGACTGTCTCATTCGTCTAGTGGTCACAAGCGCGACTGCTGGGCATGAGGTTTATTCTGTGTCCTCGGTTCGATTCCAAAGTCCGGCAAAGTGTTATTGGGTTTTTCTATAAGAAATTTCTCACTAGCAACCTCGGAGTCTGGACTTGTGCCCGGTTGAAGGCAATAGGCTCCCCTCTATTACTGGGGACTTATATATTACATAAAAGTCGAAAAGTGAGCATACTGCTAAGTACAACTCAGCCCAATCCTTCGGAGATTACAGAAAGGGTGTCATGTTTCTTTTATGAATGCTATAAGATTTCTATAAAAACTTCTTAGCATTTGTATTCCTTCAGTTAGTTAGTCGACATAAATCTACCTGTTTTCTATTATTTTATAGCGCCCTCATCTCATATCACTGACGTTCTAGGTGATCATTTTCTTCACAAACCCCGTAGACATAATTAAAATCGTTCATCGCACATTTCGTAGTCGCTTGTCTTCGGCGGAATGTTGACATAATTTGTCACCTTCAGTTTTCTACCAGTCCTTATGCGTGCAATTTGTCTTCATTATCATTTTCTAAATCACCCGAGACATCAATCTTCTTGTATACGGTTCTCATAAGCTGCGAAGAGTTTATATTTGGCATGTTTGATGTTTTCAAGTGAATCTTTAATGATGCACTGGTAATTTTCTTCAGGGGATTGTGTAACAACGTGTTATGTATAACAAGTCATCAATCATCAAACATTTTATGATGTTACCTAATTCGTATTGCTATAATTAAACCGAATAAGCTTGAGCAAGCAAAAGGAGTTTGAAGTTTGAGTTTGAGTTCCTCAAGTAATCACACTAAACATCATCTACTATCCCACTTCATCCCTGAAAAGTGTCAGGATATGGTATCCCACCCACACCCCGTCTGCTATCCATAATCCCATCGATGACAGGTAATAAGAAACACACGCTTGAAGTATTTCAGATGAAATTCTATCGTAAGGACTTATGGTGTCTGTTAGAAAATCTTCTCAACTATAGTTGGATTTAGAGACTTGTATTTTCAAACGGCTTATTTAGTGTTGGCTGAAGCTTATTAACTATCTAGATCGGATAACTTTTATAAGTTTCTGGTGTTATACGCTACTATATACAGTAAGGAGGTTAAGTAATTGCATCTTTCGCGGTTTGGCAGACATTACTAATGCTCAAAAACAGAACATATCAAAATTCGGTACATACAATGAAGTAATCGTATTATGTCTCCGTACTATCCATTAATAAAGTTTTCAGTCCAACGGTGACACAGTGCCGTCTGCCGACACACAGGCGCGTGGCGTGTCGCCTAGCCACTCACAAACCGCTACTGCATTGCGAAACAACCACGTTATTTAAAGCTATACAGCTTTTAGAACATTAACTTGTTAATTTTATGTCTTTATAGCCTGAAGACACAAGCAAAATTTAGGTCATGAGAAGGAAAATTATCTCAAAGTTCACTCGAGAAACTAACAAAAAGATTATCATATTATGAGTGTGATTGAAATTATACTGTCTAAAAATAACAATAGGTTTGCAAGAGATGAGTATAAAATTAGCGTAAGGAAAAAAGGACTACTTTCAAAAACAGCCACTGAATCTACCTACGTAAGTTTTCCGATATGAAACCATGATACCAATTCATTTGTTTTCCTGTAAGCCGTAGTAATCTCCACAAATTTTAATTTACACAATAGGTACACTGGAACACAAAAGAGCAAGTTCCTCCACATTTACTCTCGAGTGTCACTTATTGTGATACGCCCCCCCCTTCCCCCTTATGTGGTCAATGTTGCAGATAAACCCACAATTACCGTGCTCATTGCTGGCTTTATGCAGTACATTAGGGACTAAGTAGCTACAGTTGAGGGCAAACTAGCAGTGAATTTAAGCATACTTAGCTTGAAATGAACTTTAGTAGTAGAAGTAACATTCAAATTGTATTTCTAGTGTGCCTAATTGAAATTGTTTCACTGTTCGCTAGTCGTAAGCTCGACAAAGTTGAGCGTAGTTCTAAGGGATTATTTAAAATACAACTGAGAACGAATATTTACATAAACCCTGAGCTTGCATTGTCTAGCTACCCATAGATTACATGGGGCTTGATTCAGGGCAAAGTAAACAGAACATTGGCGTAACCTTCGAAAAGTACGGGTTGTTTCGCATAATCCAATGAACGTGGCGAACTCCTGGCACCTACGTATGACCTAAAACGTGAAATAAAGTCTACGTCTACGTGGCCTACGTTAACATTTTGTAATTCACGTTAACGTCTAAGCCACGCTTACGTAGTCGTAACACGAGCGCATATCCGCAGCACAATCGCAACAGAAGGTATGCTAATTACAACACTTGGAAGTTGCTTTCAGCAGTAACACGGAAATTTACATTCTAGAGCTTTATCGGATGAAAAAGTTACCACGATTGTGTGAAACCATTTATATTGCTTATGTTTGCTTAATTTTTGTTTTCAAAAAAATGATGTTACTGAGGCAAATCGCCAGGACAGGTGTGGTATAATATCCGTGTAACTAATCATTTTGCAGAACTGTCCATACGTACCTAGATCTCTGTTTTATTGATCTATTCGTTGACTTATCTCTTCTTTATACGTTTTTCCCGATTATTTATATAGATCTTTTAACGTCACAGCGAGGTATGTTCTGGTCTGCACTGGAGACGTCACTGGGATATTCCGTAAGAGGTATTCAAGTTACACTTGCTTATGTAACAAAAACAATAACATCTTATTCATTAAACATTTTCTTTTAATGAATAAGTATTCTTACTTTTATTTCGTATGCCTTTGACGTCATGTGACCGTCATCAGACGCTCAAATCGAGAAATACACGTCAGACTTGAGAACCTTTTTCTTTGTTTCGTCCGTTAATTAAAAGTTAGGTAAGTCATCTTAAGAAACAGGGTTTTTAGTCGACTTGAAAGTTGAAATCGTATGCTGTATACTAAATATAAATAATGTAATTAACTGCCCATCATACGAGTATTATGTGAATGCAGGTAAAACTCCTCTTATAATGAATAGGAGTAAACTTTGTGACTGTCTAAATAAACAAGCCAATTTTCGCGAACAAAGTTGAGACAAGGGTAGGCCGAGACCTCATTTTTACTCCTCTCATTTGATAACCTAAAATATTTCCATAGATATTACTAAATTATCACTTATATGAATTCATTTATTGGGCGTTCTTTTTCGCAAAATTGAGTCATGGAATTCGATACGAGTCGTTAAATATGGCTCAGTTAAAAATGAGAACGGGAAAACGAACTCTGTATTGTGTTGGCAGGAGGACGCACATTTTATATGTTGGAACTTTTGTGTGAATTACTGACTGCAGTGGACATAATCTAGAGTACTTCGTGTTACGTAAGAAGTCAACGAAGTATTTATACTTGGATTATTTGATTGATTCCCTAGGGATTGGCCTATGCATATTGTACGTTATTCAGTCAAATGGTAGTTATTTATTTTATTAATTTCAATGAGCAGTGAAAATGAGCTAGCTATTTGAATTTTTCAATATTATCAATATTATCACTTCAAAATATAATGAAAAGTTTTAGGGAGATAATAACACTCCCACGCAGTGGATCCCTCGGTACACTGCCGAGAAAGTACCCTTTTATACAAAATGACTCGGAAAACAAGTAAACCCTTTCTCAGTCTAATATCGAGACCTATCAACACGTAGCACGTTCGCTGAATAGAAGCCTATACTTCCATTTTCTTGAGAAATATTCTAAGACAATAGGTACCATTTATCTTTCGGTCCCTCATGGATATTTTTATAAAGGAATCCTCTTTGTTCAAATCGTCAAACCAGATTAGGGTACGCCAATAAATCTTGAGGGTGTACATGTTGATTCGACACTAACAAGTAATACATTTCACAGATTTCAGTGAGGTTGTGTTGTCGTATTTCTAAGGATAACTTCGATGTTTTAAACACGCTACACGGCTACTAAAATAAGAAACATAACTCGATTTCACGCACCTCCATAAAGTAGACACTTGAACAACAAAGAAACTCATATACTCGCAGTATGGCGCCTTTCAAATTGTAATAACATGTCATAAGCTCGTAAACCAAGCTTTATTCTCGAAGAAGAACAAACGTTCACTGAACACATTGTGCTGAAATCCATCTGAATTACTAAATGAAACTGTTTAAACAAGCTATCTTCGATATAAGTTTTGCTGGTACAAACTTTTAAGGAGTAGCTTACGAGTTCAAAGTAAAATAATACAAGGAAAAGTTTTCTAAATCTACGAGAATAAGACTGGAAAAGAATGTATAACATTTTGCCAAGAATAAGATAACAATATAACATATTAACAAACATAAAAAGCATGGATAAGTAATTCGTTTGATATGAAGGATCTCCTCCTAGCATTCCCGAATATTCCATTCAAAGTTTAAACTTCAATCTACCACCTACTAGAAACGATGAATTATCTTATCAGGGACATTACCGTACCCAGTATAATGCTAATGAGTCCTGGCTATAATCTAAGTTGTGAATACGTGCTTGTTTTACCAAAATTCTTCCTTAAGATCCGCAGCAAATTTCCTGCGGTAGGTAAGTATTGAGTAACTTACCGGAAAACCAAACAAAATATCAAATCAAAATGTGGCACTCATATATAGATTTCAAGGAACTGGTACGATGCCTGAATAAATCATATCAATTACAAAGTATGTGAACTCTTTTCGGTTCAAAGATAAGTAGATTAACTGACCAAAACACTTTTATCAAAAGAACACTGTCGACTATCTGGAAAAGACTGAGATCATATAATTTAGGACATCGATTTAAAACCACACTGTGGCAGACTTTAGCAGGTCCGTAAGAGGTTCTGGGTCTGCAATCGATCGTGTCCCTACTTGTACCTTCCCTCTTTGAGAGCTGAGCTTAGACTGCTTAGTTGTTTATAAGTCCCTCAGGTCACCAGACACAAAATATTTTCTTAGTCGTTATTTCGAGCTTGCAAATAAGTACAGGCATTATTTCGAGCTTAAATCTTTCGGGATTTATCTAAGGCAAGGGAACATAGCTCACTATTTATTGCTGACCCAAAGCCAATAATTTATTGAAGTCTGCCTAAATCAGCCCGTTAACCAGATGTCTATTCAATATGGAATTATGGATGTCTATTCACAGCCAATGTAGATACACAATTGTCTAGCAGTCTTGTCTGATTTGGAGAACTTATATAACTCACGTGAGAAAATATAGGTACTCGAATATAAAGTCGAGTTAGCTCATAAAATGTGTCTGGAAGAAGTAACCGCAATAAAACTGAAGCAAAGACTCAGGACCGGAATTTATATCGAAAGTTTTAAGCCCCCAAACATACGTTGCAAACTATTCTGTATTTGTTAAAAGACAACACACACATTACTGTTGCGGTTGTAAATCTGTATTATATTAAATGAAAATGTTGAAAAAGAGTATAGAAGTACCTTTTGCTCTTTTTTGCGACTCATGAATGTGGAAAACAATCGGTTACAAAACTACCTGCAGTCAAAAAGGATCTGAAACTCAGAAACTTAGCTCTACACATTGCGCCGGGGGGATTAAAAGACCATTCAATGATTCCACACAGGCCCTGGATCGAAGACCTGGAAATCAAGGGAACGTGATTTGCCCAGCTGTGGGATGAAACAAGCTAACAGAAGCATTCAATACTAAACTTAATACTGTCACTCACGGGATATCTTCCGTGATTGTTTATTATTTTGAGCTCCCGTTATAAGTGTTGTACAGACAAAGCAATCAATACTGGTCTTCGTTTAGTACAGACAGAATATTAAAAGGATAATTAAATAGCCGAGGAGAGATGTGTTCAACAGAATACTTGAGTACATAACAACAATAACGATATGCCCAGAAATTACGTGACCAATAAACAGAATATACGTATTAAGTAGAGTGACCAAAAAGATTAAGCTCACATACAAATGGGCTGGTCCCACATAATATTTTACGAAGATACAAATGCCCTTGCATTAGATAATATTGTAGGGGATGAAGATTAATTGGTGTAAGTCACGACAAATGTACGTTTTAATTGTATCCACTATCCAGTGATTTATGTCTGTGTTTGACAGAGAAATTCAAGAGACAATGTTTTGGCTATCTTTACAAGTTTCGTTCTTTTGGTTTATTTAGTAGCATAAAAGTGCAAATAAGTTTTGTTTCCTAAAGTTTACATCAAATTAAATTTCACAGAAGAAAAATACTAATATCCAATATAAGATTACTGTCCAAGAATTGTTACTAAATACATTTTAACAGCCACATAGCTGTAAAAACATAATTTCTTTAACACGACCGTACCTTCAGATTTATCATACGCATAGGTGATAATTTCACCCCAAAACATCGGAGACAATGATAAGATTTTATTACCAGTTAACAATATTACTGTTCAATATGAACCCGTAAACAAAAGCTGTTTAAGCATAAAATCGTTTAACCACAATATAAAATACTGCATAATGGCGTGTGTGCCAATAATTAAGGGAGCTAGGCTTTCAGAAAACTATTTCATAAACATCCGCTACAGCAAAAAGCTTTATAAACTTTAAACCGTTAGTACAACGACCAAATAACTAACCCGTCCAAAGTTATGAGCATAAACCACGTAAAACACTGTAAATGGAACCTAAAGCATTAACATAAACAATGATTGGCTTTCGAATAATAACAGAATAGAACCATAAAGGTTATATTTTAAGCTTAGTATCACAAACCTGCGTAAAATATTTGCCGGTATAAATTTAAAATACGAGCCTCGATAATTTACAAAATAGTTCTCATCAAGTGCAAAACTTTTGCAAATGGCGGGGTTTTTCGTTCTTTTTATTTGTCGACTCCTTCGTCTTAATATTGCTCTTACATGACTAGCCAACCAGAAATACGGTTTTTTTTATCAGTAAGTCATGGAATGAAAGTTCATTTTTACCTTTTGATTAATGGTCTTAGTATGCGGATATTAGAAGTGTTTTTGTATTGAAAGAAAAAATTGCGGATTTTGATAATTACCCTTTATAAATGCTTACATTGACGCCATGGTCGTGTATGTGGGTTCAATGACTAAGATCCAAACCACAATGTCTAGAAGTATGTATTTCATGAAGATTGGAAACATGACGAGGCGGTGCGCGGTGTCCTGAGCAATATTGTTTTCTTGATGCCTGTAACATTCGCCAGTCACGATGTGATTGGAATATTTTCAGCATTCCTTGAGCTAGGACTATTTTTCATACGGAACGTGTACGGATATATAGGAAAATATAGAACGTTGTGGTGTAGTAGATTAAAATTAGACTAGCTATCTTGCAAGCGTTTAAAATTCAACACTGAAGCTGTACTGTAGCAGTTAGTGAACTGGCAAACGTCTACTTCACGTTACTTTCATTCAATGCATACTAAA
The DNA here is from genome assembly GCA_947578425.1 of Eugnorisma glareosa. Lineage (NCBI taxonomy): Eukaryota > Metazoa > Arthropoda > Insecta > Lepidoptera > Noctuidae > Eugnorisma > Eugnorisma glareosa. The sequence goes on along the minus strand of OX387970.1, from coordinate 13,208,527 downwards.
TTTAAAGTTTATGACTAAAATGGTACCTACCTAATCATTCCTTAGTTATGTTCATTAATTAAAATATTCAAAGGATATTTCTAGGTCTTCATTTATTACATTTGATGTCAAATTAAAATCCTTTGTTGCAAAAATATGGGTTCTCATTTTATGAAAACAAGAAAATTCTCGTTACAGAGCGGAGAGGTCGCTAGAGGAAATGAATATTTCCTTTGACAAACAAAATGTGAAACATTTTCAAGTTGAACGCTGTAGTCTGTACAGCATGCAAAGGTGCTCTAGAGGATAGTTATTTACATTACAAAAGATGCTTTGTTTCATAAATGCTTCTTTTTAATTCATAAAATAAGTAATAAGTGATAAGTTAGTTTCCTAATAGTAAATAAACTAATGACTTATTAAAAATATTTCCTATTTTATAAATCACGGAAAATCCGAGCTTCGTGAATAGAACGGATGAACTTTAATAAATTCGTTGCAGTATTTTTACCTGTTACTGTGCATAAAAACGATCCACAATTCCTTAATTGCAAAAAAACAATCCATACTAATACTATACGAGCGCGTCAGCACGATAACTGTTAAAAGCCAATTAAGTTTTTGCACTAGACTCAAAATAGATGTTATTTTTATGCTAGGATTTTGTTTTTCATCTATTAGGTAATTTTTTTTCTAGTAGGTAGTTGATTAGTTATGTTTCTGGTTTGATGTCACACACTCATTAAGAAATCTGGGGGTCTAAAAAGGCCACATTAAGGAATTCATTTTCCGAATTCCCAGCCAGATCATTAGCAATTCCTATAATGTTCGTAAAATGGTGAAACATTCGATTCGACAATTTTTTTATAAAGCACTACAATTTACTAGAGATACGGAAAGAAGGTATATTCAGTTACTGCTCAGGGTACCTAAAATGGCTGCTTTATCAGAATCATAATACGAATCACGTTAAAAATTTAAAACTCTTAAAATGGACTTTGTGGTCATAATCATAAAGACCTGAATTTTACATTTTTAACGTGATTCATAGAATGATTCTGATAAAGCTTCCATTTTAGGCCCCCTGGTCATGAATAGCTGGCAAATAATCTATCATATCAGTATGTTATCTATTTAGACATGAACGCTCATGGCTTCATGGTTCATGAAGCACAATAGAAATATATAATAAAATCCGCTGGAAGTGTACTCTACAGCCGAGGGGATGAGTCGTTAGTTTATTTACCAGCATATTTACTTTGTATAATAATTTTGCCTCGATTTACCCTGCGTCTCTCTTCACCCCGTTTTACACGGTACCTACTCGTATTTCAAGATAGCAATAACGCTCGTGTGATATTTCTTGCGTTTATCGCGTGGTTCCTAACACAATAATTTATAATTAATAAAAACAATTAGTAAGGTATTACGAGTTTCAAATCGGTGGAATGAAAAGATTAGGCTTACCTAGTAATATCGTTATTGATTCCTAGTTATGGGAATAGTTTTACAAGCTTGTTTTAGGTATGTAGATGGTAAACACATAAAGCGCCTGCTCCTATATTGTTTCTTTATCATTCAATGCAAATAAACGTTGCCAAGAAGTTATTTCTCTACGCATAAATGAATTTGAATACTCGACGCCCGCATATTTCTAAATACCTTGCGAATAAAAATTGTTGGAATGATGATATCAATGGGAAGCTTTTCCATTTGAAATCATGCAGAATTTCTATTTTGGTAAAGTTGTATGAGGTAAGAAGTTTTTTAATGGTAGGCAAGTACTTTTTGCAAGCTCGGATTTGTCGTCTTCGTATATCGACTTCCAATCGAATTCTATTACTGAATACGAATTGGATTACTTTCTGTATGAAAATGAAATCTGAAATTGTAGCAAGCCCGCAACACCAGCCACTGCATCTTCTGTTAAATTGTATGAAGTATTGTTTATCAGGGTACATAGAGGCTCGTTGAAATCTTTTAAAGTAATGCAATTTAAATTCAGATCCTAATTAATATCCCAACTCATTGTATGTACTTTAAAATGCTTAGTGTTTTTTCGCGGCAATCAGACTAAATGTTACATAATACTGAATGAATAATCTGAATTGCATTAATTGTAAGTGAAAGTAGTCGATTGCTGCTTGTCATAACTATCTTTGGGTCTAGGGTAAGGGAAAAAAGTATTATTATTTGTCTCGTAAAGAACCTTTATTGTATTTTAAGTAACTATATTAGTAATACAGACGCCCATGTTGCCTTCGTTTGGGTGAAGAATATCGTTTATAACAGCGACCCCATTTAGTCTTCTGTCTGAAATGATAAATGGAGGCAGAACCAATGGAAGCCCTGTTGGTAACAAAAAAATCTCTGTATTTTTTGTGCTTATTTATTTTACAGAAGACAATAATCGAGTATTATATTTCTGTTCTAAGTAAATATTTCATTTTCCGCAGGCGCAACTATTAATGAATATTTATTAATTTACGTGGTTAAACCTATTTTGTCATAAAATAAATTTACACGTGATACAGGCTGTGTTAAGTCAAAAAATATTTGGACGCCATTAAGTTTTCTTTTTTATTTATTTAGTTTTCTCGGTGCGAGTGGCTTGTAATTTTTTTTCATGTGATCTGGCCAGTATTTAGAGATTCTGCTCAGAGTTAAACCTTTTTACTAAGTAATTGCTTTTTTTTGGTTAAACCTATTTCGATAAAAATTTACTAGTGGCCGAACCTTCAGCTTCAGCTAAAATGGGCCGAAGCTTTGGCCGAAGCCGAAAATTTCTAGCACTCCGAAATTGAATGAACTGTTACGAATGTGCAAGATCGAAGTCGACGGAAGAGAATCATCTCGTTTAGCATTTAATAAAGGTACAATCAACTTATATAAACTTTAGATTTAGATTATTAAAAAAATAATTAAATGATTTATTTTTAGCAAATCTTGAAATTAATTTCTTAGGGATATTACACCTTCAGCTTCGGCCTTGACTTCGGCCGAAGATTGTTAATCGACTTCGGCTTCGGCCAGAAATCGATCTTTGTTCGGACAATAATACTTATTCTCGTAATAAATAAAACCTATTTAGATGTCGTACAGACCGTTTGCCGTCAAAAGAATTTTTAAACGCCATTAGGTTTTCTTCTTTATTTAGTTTTCTTGAAGCAAATGGCTTGTATTTTTTTTTTTGTTAAATCTGGCCAGTATTTCGAGATTTTGCTCAGAAGTAAACTTGTTGATGGGGGAAAAAGCGCGGGAAACGTTCAACTTGGCGGACGCGTCCTTTTTGAATCTAAGTTAAATTATTTGTTATTACGATAATATAGGATCAATAGTCTTAGTTTTAGTGCTCTATCATCTTCTTTAATTTATAATATTGTAGTTTTTCTTTTTTTCTTCGGTAGTGGTAAGTTTTTACTCAATTTTTTGTTGAAGCCGTGTGATGAACGACCCGCCAGACCCGGGGGACTTTGTTCCCCCGGCAGGCAACTTTGTTACTATTAGCAATGAGTCAGGCATGGAGACTGATGGGTCGTCCTCGGCTCGTCACCGGAAAAGAAGCCGCGTACATGTGTGCAAGCACTGTAATAAACGCCGTCGCACCCGAAATAACCAAGGTTCCGAGTCGTCGGGTTGTGTTTGCTCGGATCCTACAAGTCCTACAACTCTAACAGATTTTGATTGCTCTATAAATTCTGAAATACCAACCATTGCTGCTGATATTCATGCTCCATCCGTAGCTGTTCCCGCGCAAATCGGTCGTAAAACATACGACAAAACTGACAATGCACCTTACATTATTCATTTACAGAAAAAAACTATTTCCCCTGATGATGGTACTACATTGCACCCAATCACATTTGGTAAGTTTCTCAAACACAACGCCTTTCAAAATATTATAAATGGTAGCGTCAAAAAAATTGGGCGCAATAAAATTTCTCTCTCATTTTCCAATTTTCTGGATGCAAATTCTTTTATTTCACATAGTAGTCTGGAAACATATAATTACAAAGCTTTTATACCCACTTTCAATGTTACAAGAATGGGCCTAGTGCGTGGTGTTCCTGCAGAATGGTCTCCAGAGGAAGTTATTGATAATATTACAGTTCCAATTGGTTGTGGTCCAATTCTAAAAGTCAGACGCCTTAATTTTAAATCCGTTGTTGATGGTACAACCATTTGGAAGCCATCCCAATCCATAGTTGTTACCTTTGATGGACAGGTTCTACCTAAAAGAATATTTATGTGTTATAACGCATTACCGGTTGATTTATATATTTTCCCTACTGTACAATGCTTCAATTGCTGTCGTTTTGGGCACACTAAAGTTCAGTGCAGATCTAAACCTCGCTGCTACAAATGCGGTCAAGGCCATACTGGAGATAGCTGTGAAAGGGAAATAGAAAATGCATCCTGCTGTCTGTGCTCTGGCTTTCACTATGCCATTAATAAATCTTGTCCTGAATTCTCTCGTCAAAAACAGATTAAATCATACATGGCAAATAGCTCAGTTTCTTATGCTGAAGCAGCAAAAGTATATCCCCCAGTAACTAAATCGTATGCTGACACACTTTTAACTTCTCCTTCTAAAAACTTTGCAGATACTCCATCAATCTCTTCACCTAATAGAATGCAGACTTCCAGTAGTTATAAAAAGACAGTCTTCCTGAAACCACGCTCCACACCCAAATCTATACAAGGTTATAATAAAGAGGCCCATAGTGCTATTATTAATGATTTTATAATTCCCCAGCCATCTAATGGTTGTGGTTTTTCTAATAATCAAAGTAATGATAAAAATGATGTAAACTTTTCTATAAATGATTTTCTCTCTGCATTACACAATCTTCTTTCTCAGTTCAACATCTCACCGTCCAACGTTGCCTCAACTTTCAATGTACCTCAATCCATTCATAATGGACAACACAACCAATATAATCCAGTGGAACTGCCGCAGTCTAGTAAACAAAAAGAGTGATGTTATATACCTTTTAAACAAATATGAGCCATTTGTCTTTGCTTTAGCAGAGACTTGGCTCAAACCAAATCATATTTTTAAAATTAATGGTTATTTAACCATTAGGGAGGATAGGTCTGATGGGTATGGTGGTGTAGCTATACTTGTCAAGAACTCTTTTCCTTTCTCTATTGTTTCATTACCTCCTCATAGTGAGGAAATTTCTATTGTAGCTATTAAGGTGCACCAAACTTGTTTTGTTTCTATTTACATTCCTCACCCTTCTTCATCTATTCTTCAAGAGATGAATAATCTCTTTTCTTCACTTCCAAAGCCTTTCTTAATATTGGGGGACTTTAATTGCCATCACCAATCATGGGGTTGTTCTGTTTCTAATTGTCATGGAGAGGAATTATTAGATATAATAGACTCACATAACTTATGCATCTTGAACTCAGGAGCTGCTACTCGCCGTTCAGATCCCAACCAAAACCAAAGTGCAATTGACCTGTCTATCTGTTCTCCAAACTTAGCCTCTTTATTAACTTGGCATACTCTAACCTCCACTCATGGTAGTGATCATTTCCCAATAGTTATTTCTTACCCTCTTTCCAAATCAAAGGCATCATCAAGGAGATCTAACTTAAAACATAAATTACCTAGTAGAAATAATAATGAGTGGGACAAATTTAAAAATATTGTTGACAGTAAGCTTTGCTCCCTGCCTGTGATTTCTGATGGCAATGAAAACAGCTGTGCTGAAGCTTTAGCACTTTTGTTAATCGAAACTGCAGATGTAGTTTTTCCTGAAAAAAATAACAATAATAGTACAATTCCCTCGCCTCCATGGTGGGACTCTGAGTGTACAGAATTAGTTAACAGACGTAAAGAGGCGGAATACAATTATAACCTTGATATGTCTGATATTAATTTTGAAACTGTTACTAAATTATCCAACGAAACTTATAAACTTTTTAAGACGAAAAAATTTGAATCTTGGCGTAACTTCTGCTCATCAATTTCACCGAACACTCACCCAACGATTGTCTGGCGTAATATCCGTAGATTTAGATCCATTTATAAGAACCCTTCCCCTATACCTGATTCGTTAGCCAGCGAATTTTTAGATAATTTAGCACCGCCTTGGGTTCCTGAGGCTATTAACCCTAACCTGTCCTTACCTATACTATCAATAACCAACGGATCCCATAACCAAGACACCCATACGACTCTAGATGGCCCTTTCACTCTTACTGAATTAAAGGGTGTTATTCATAAAACTAAGGATTCTGCACCAGGCAGTGATGGCATCCCATATTCCTTTTTTGCTAATTTAAATGAAGACGTCCTCAGTTATTATTTACATCTTATCAATTCTATTATGATCACTGGAAACATCCCTGTTGAATGGAAACGTCAAATGGTGTTGCCATTCCTCAAACCAAATAAAATCCCATCTGACGCTTCTTCATACCGTCCCATAGTTTTGTCTTCAGTTCTGATGAAATTAGCTGAACACTTAATTAAAAATCGTCTAGAATGGTTTGTTGAAAGTAAGGGTCTTTTGGCAGAATCACAATATGGCTTTAGAAAAGGTAGAAGTACCAGTGACTGTCTAAGCATTTTAACATCGGATATTCGGATATCATTCTCTAATAATCAATCTACGGTTGCGGTTTTCCTCGATATTAATTCAGCTTATGATAATGTTGTATTATCAGTTTTACAAAATAAATTAAGAGCTTTACGGGTCCCATTGAATTTGTCGAATTTTATTATTAATATCCTGACTGAACGCTCTATTAGTATGTTAATTGGAGATCAAGAGGTATCTCACCTTGTGTGGAAAGGCCTCCCACAGGGTTCTGTGCTCAGTCCCCTACTATACAATATTTACACGTATGATTTAGACTCGTCCTTAGCTGACCAAGTTAGGGTTCTTCAATATGCCGACGATTTGTTGTTATATTCTTCAAGCCAATCCGTCGAACAGGCTAGCCAGGCTATCAATTCCGCTTTATCTAATTTGGAGTCATGGTTACATCTTAACGGCTTGGATATATCCACGTCTAAAAGCGCGGCCGTTTTATTTACCAGAAAGAGAAATATTCCCACAATAAATCTCTTTTTTAAGGAAACTCCTATTCCGATTAAAGATAATTTCAGATATCTAGGTGTAATACTTGACTGTAAATTAAGTAGTGCTCCTCATTGTGATTATATTGTTAACAAATGTGAAAATCACCTAAACATGCTTAGATGCCTCTCTGGTGTATGGTGGGGTGCGCACCCCTTTTCATTGAAACTAATTTACAACGCAATCATCAGAAGCACTCTGGATTATGGATTGTTTCTACTGGAACCGGGTAGCATCATGGCTTTTAAAAAGCTGGATCGCATCCAATCCAAAGCTCTACGCATTGTTTCGGGTGCCATGAAGTCCAGTCCCATTAATGCACTCCAAATTGAATGCGGGGAAGCACCTTTACATCTGAGACGACAATTCCTGTCTGACAAATATTTGTTCCGGATTCTTCAGTCATCAACTCATCCTCTCATTCCTAAACTAGACTCTTTAGTGTTACACATAGAATCTTCAGACTACTGGTCCCATAAACGTGCTCCCTGTCTAGTTGTAAGCTATAAAAAAATCCTTTCATTTTCTTCTCCTATTCACCGTTCCAATAAACTTCCCATGTTTAATTGTAGTTATGAAAGTTTGCTGTTCAGCCCCACCCTAAATTTTACGTGTGTTAAAAAAACGGACCCTAACAGAAATTCAAGATTTAATTTTTTTTTGTCTGAACACTTAGAATATCACCATGTATTTACGGATGCTGCCAAGCTTTCTCCAACGGGTTGTGTTGGAATAGGTACGTATCATTCTCAATACAACATAGTCCAAAAAATAAAACTGCCTCCGGAAACTTCTGTTTTTACGGGGGAATGTTTCGGTATTTTAAAAGCATTAGAATATTCTCGCCTTTTTAAACTCAAAAAAACTATAATTTTTACAGATTCTCAAAGTGCTCTTCTAGCCATCAACAAATCCCCATTCGATCATAAATCGCAGTTTCCTATCATTTATTTAATAAGAGAATTTGCGTTCAGAACCATCTCTGAGGGTAATTCAATACAGTTTGCGTGGATTCCGGCCCATGCTGGAATCCACGGCAATGAAATGGCGGATACACTCGCTGGTGATGCGGTGCAGTGTGGAGACTTAGTTCCCTATGTAAATTTTTGCACTGATCTTGTGACTCTACCAAAAACTTTTCTTCGGGACACTTGGAAGATAGCTTGGGATATCAGTAGCAAATCGAAGGGCCGTTATTTTTCATTAATTCAACCTGACGTTCCTGAAAAACCGTGGTTTGGTAGGGCTGGGTTTGGTAAGATGGAGACCTCCATTCTTATACGGATGCGACTGGGTCATGTTTGCACTCCAGCCCATCTTGCCAAACTACATATCATTGACGACCCCACTTGTTCGTGTGGCACAGATGTAGGCGACTTAGATCACATATTTTTCTCCTGTCCCTTATATGATCATTCTTCCTTTCTTAGTAACCTTTTGTCTCTCCGTATACCTTTTCCTACCTCTATACTTAGTTTACTTTGTACAAATAGTTTTTCTGTATATAAATGTATAGCCTCATTCATTATTCTGAATAATATTAAATTGTAATTTTTCGTCATTGTAATTTGCTCATTTGTATCTTCTCATTCACCTCTCCCGTTTATTGATCCTATATTTTTGTCCTATTCTAAATCCCGATGAATTATTATTTTTGTTTCCATAAAGTTTCCCTACCTTTATTTTCCTCGTCTAAAATAAACATAAAAACCCAAACGTGACATTGGCTAATGCACAAACCGTGCGAAGCCACAAAAAAAAAAAAAAAAAAAAAAAAAAAAAAAAAGTAAACTTGTTTAGTTTTTTTACTTTAGTCAATTTTCTACGATATTATATTAAGCAAATTTGCAAACCCAACCAAACACAACAATACTGATTTTGTTTTTCATATTTAGCTGAAACAAATTCGAGCCTTACTAAAGGGCTTTCAAACCCCTTGCATTTTTTTTTGCGTACCTTTATTACAATTACCCTAATCAAAACAAAGTAAAAATAAATAAATAAAAATACCAATACCACACACACTACATACGGACCCAATAATAAATCCATTCGCATGTTTATAAAATAGTCCATTAAAGTTGCTAATCAATTTACACACTTAGATAAGTCTTATTCGTTTCTTAGATCATTCCGTGAGATTAGAGGTATAACATATGGAGGCTAAATGGTAACCTTGACCCGATAATTGGAACAATTTGGCAACGAGCTTGTATTTCTATAATACATATATGGACGAGACGAAATTGGGCAGACAGCCTCAGTACTCGTGACGTGTTTATTAGTATCTTCTATAAGAGGTATTGGGTGGAGACCGAGACACAGCTTTATCATCATCAGCATTCCTGTCAAAAGATCCACTCTAACAACTGATGAGCTCTGCGTAGGCCAGTATCTTTAAAATTGACTAAACAATGTTAGCTTACCTATTTTCATATAGATATCTATAAGTCAACTTTTTTAAAGGATCAACAAAAATAAAGACACTTGCAGTGTTATTTACTAGAGCAGTCCCAAAAGTACCCGACCTGACTTGCATGGCATTTGAAAGTAATATTTGTCTTTGGTACAGAGGACCAACCTTAAAAAAAAAGTGTAGTCGTCAAGCCATCATAATATTTATTAATATTGCTTCGCGCCCTTTTTGTATAATATGTATTGTATTCTTGGCTTCGCGCACCTACCAGACCGTCAATGAATTTTTGAACATACAGAAAATTGGTCACCGGTATGTGATACAAGAACATGAACATCGCAGTGTGTCGAAAAATGAGGAGACTACTCCAGAAATGGTGAAAAATTAAAAATGTTTGTTGCGGACGCCGATCTCAGGATCACGACCAACATAAAACTTATGTATAGATAGTAATAAAGACACCGATCTCCGAGTCCTAAGTAGAATAAGACTTAGATATAATAAACGATAATAATAAAGACGCCGATCCCCGGGTCCCCAGTAGGTTAAGATTTATGTATAATCAATAAATAATAATGATTAGGCACATAGAAGCCAGAAACCCTTGAACCAACAGGTTCTGACATGTTGAAATGTAACAAACACTCTGATTGGTCGACCAACGGACCGGCATTCATGTTCTGTTCAAGTCCCGACAGGTCGAAACCTGTCCAGTACCCCTCCGTTGGTCGGCGCCATGTTATTGATCATTTGGCGGGAATAATGTTGGGCACCGCCGCCCCGTGCGCTTTCGCGTTCGTGTATAAAAGACCGAACCAGGCGATGCCAGGGCACAGTCGATTACAAGCTCTCTACAATGTAACTTTATAGTGAAATAAAACTAGTGATTATCAAGTAAATGTTTTAATATACAGTCCACTACGGAAATATTCAGTCTAGGTGCTGTGAAACAATACAGTCCACCTCAGTTTTGGTCCTTCGAGTCGTGATAATAAGTTTAGAAACTAAACCAGTGAATATGAAAGTTTTAAACTCAGTTTTGGTCCATCGAGTCGTGATATAAGTTTAAAAAGTAAACCAGTGTAGCTATTTGAAAAGTATTAAATTCAGTGAAAAAGTAAAGTATATACTTGTGAACTTAACGTAATGTGTAAATGAGAGAATCGACTGTCACGGATCTGGGTAAACGTCGGCCAGATAATAAGTAGTGCCGCCGTCCGGATCCAAACCGAACGCCTGTGTGCCTAGCTATCTAGGCAATAGTAACGAGTGCGCGTACCTAGTGCTTCAGACGGAACTTACAAGTATGTACCTGTGTCTATAGACCGATAGACAGATCGTACAAGTGCGTACCTGTGCCTGTAACCTAGGAGAACTAACGCGTGAGTGTATCAAGTTACCAGGCAGAAACGTTGTTAAACAAAAAGAACATTACGTGAGTAACAGTGCAAAGTATATAACTAGTAACCAAGTGCGCGTAAAGTATATAATACAAGCGCGCCTGTGCCTGCTATCTAAGCAATAGTAACGAGTGCGCGTACCTAGTGCTTCAGACGGAACTTACAAGTATGTACCTGTGTCTATAGACCGATAGACAGATCGTACAAGTGCGTACCTGTGCCTGTAACCTAGGAGAACTAACGCGTGAGTGTATCAAGTTACCAGGCATAAACGCTGTTGTGTTGGACAATGAACATTACGTAAGTAACAGTGCCCAAGTATATAACAGTGACAAAGTATATAACAGTGCCAAAGTATATAAACAAAGTATATAACAGTGCCTAAGTATATAAGCGCAAAGTATATAAGCGCAAAGTATATAACAAGTGCCAAAGTATATAAACGCAAAGTATATAACAAGTGCCTAAGTATATAAGCGCAAAGTATATAAGCGCCAAGTATATAACAGTGACAAAGTATATAATAGTGCCTAAGTATATAAGCGCAAAGTATATAAGCGCCAAGTATATAACAGTGACAAAGTATATAACAGTGCAAAAGTATATAAACAAAGTATATAACAGTTCAAAAGTATATAAGCTAAAAATTATAAGTGCGTGCCTGTGCCTACTAGCCAGGCAGAATCTGCGAGTACCTGTACCTGCCAGTCAGGCAGAATCAACGTGTGCCTGCGCCTACCTATATAGGCAAGGCGCCAGAGTCAACTAAGTCAAGAACATCGAGGCAGAATCAACGAGTGCCTGTGCCTACCTATCTGGGTCTGTGACGAACCGAACTAACCTAGACTAGGTAGACAGTGCCTGTAAACGACCGTCTGCGTGTCGACTCGACCGCTTGTACCGAACCACTTGCGTGTCAACCCGAACCGTCTGCGCGCCGACCCGAACAGGAAGTGTGCCAACCCTAGGCACATTTTCAAAATGGTCGTAACAAGAAGCCAATCAGACTTAGTCGAATTAGAAGAGCAGCGACGCACACAAGAAGCCGCACGCCGCCGAGAGCAAGAAAACATTGAAAAAGAGCGACTTCGACGAGTATCTTTAGATCCGCCGGCCTCACCCTTCTCAAGGCTGGCGGAAACGAACACAGCTGGGCCCTCCGGGGTCAGAACAACGGTGACCACGCAACAACTAGCAAGGTCACCAGCAAGGTCGCTGAGGTCACACCGATCGACCACAAGCATCACGACGCGACTACGACAAGCGGAACTAAACGCCGCAGAGAGACTGGCGGTTCTACAAAGAAAACAGATGGACGTGGAAGCGGACCTAGTTAAGAAGAGACTAGCCGCAGAGGTGTCCGCCATCAACGACGAAGAAAGCATCAATGATGAGCCCATAACAGAAGAACCTCATCTAAAGGTAGACGAGTGGCTACGAACGAACCCGCTCGACTCACGGGGGGAGGAAGCAACCAAGGACGCCAGGGAGGAACCAAGACAAATAAGGTTCGAGGCGCCCAGAGCACGATCGCCAACTCCAACCAGAACGAGAAATAGCATCGAGCAACTAGCCACGACCCTCGAGAAGATGGCCAGACCCCGTCCACGATATACGGACCTGCCGACGTTCACTGGAGCCGCCAGCGAGTGGTTGCCCTTCAAGGCAGCCGTTCGAGACTCAACCAACATGTACCAGATTCCAGCAGCAGAGAACATTCACAGACTGAGGAGCTGCCTGAAGGGAGAAGCTAGGGATGCTGTGGCCGCACTACTACACACGGCCACAGACCCTGACATAATAATGAAGACCTTGGAGCAGTGCTTCGGGCGACCCGAAATTATCATCGATCGGGCGCTCGAGGATCTGAAGAAGCTCCCTAGACCTGGAGCATCAGCAGCCGACCTCAACAGTTTTGCTGTGAAACTACAGAACATTATCTGCGTACTGAAGACCATCGACCGAAGGGGTTACCTATTCAATCCCCTGCTGACGAGAGAAGTGCTGGACAAGCTGAGTCCACATCTCCGCTCCCGCTGGTGTGACTACGCCTATGATAACGAAGGGACGGCCGACCCAGAAATCGTCGTAATCTCCCGATTCCTAATGAGGGAGGCGGACAGGGCACTACGCTACACTTATGCCCCATCCACGTGCACCACCGCAAGCCAAAAGAAGGAGACACGACCAGCCGTAACCCTAAAGAAGAAAGCAACAGTTTACAACACTGTCGCCGCAGCTGATGACGAGAAGATACCATGCCCTGGGTGTGAACAAGCACACGCCCTGCCTCAGTGCCCCAAGTACAAGGCACTAACGATTCAACAACGATGGGAGTTTCTCAAACAAAAGAGAATCTGCTTCAAGTGCGCCCAAAGACAGCACCGGCGCATCGGATGCAAGTCAAGACCCTGCGGCGTGGACCAATGCCGCCGACCACATCACGCGTCCCTGCACCAGGCGCCACCACGACCAGAGGCGGCCAAAGCAGCAGAAGCGCCGAAGGCAGAGACGCCGAAGCAGGAGGCCGTTCTATCAGTCACGCCGCAACCAGCTATGAGTCAAAGAACAGTACTGCTGAAGATGTGTCCGATCATCGTGTCAGGACCACAAGGGGAGGTGCAGACCTACGCACTCCTAGACGAAGGAGCAACAGTAACTCTCATCGACAAAGAGTTAGCAACCAGCATCGGGGCAGAAGGGCCATCACAACCGCTGCACTTGAACGGCGTCAACATGTCACAAGAGGAAACCGAGAGCCAGCTCGTCACAATAGACGTCAGAGGCGTCAACGAAACCGAAAGGTACAAAGTCAGAGCCAGGACCATAAAAGACCTGCAGCTGCATCAGCAGGCCATCTCCGAAACCCTTCTTCAACACGAGCACCTGAGAGACCTTCCCAGAAACGAGGTGTGTTACGAACGCGCACGCCCCGGGCTCTTAGTGGGGACAGACCACTGGGAGTGCATCGTCTCCAGGGAACTCAGGACCGGCAACCCGAACGAGCCGGCCGCATCGAGAACGAAGCTGGGATGGGTGGTGCACGGAACCGCACCACGCAGCGCCCTCATTCAAAAGGGTAGGGTGCTGCATATATACGAGCCCGACCGAGAGTCGAACGTGAGCAATCAGGAGCTCCACCACTTGGTCGACGCTCACTTCAAGATAGAGGCTCTCTGCATAGAAGGGAAGCCACGAGTACGAGAGGCAGATCAGCGTGCCATCAAGATAGTCGAGGCGACCACAAAGAAGACCGAAGCAGGGTACGAAGTAGGGCTGCCGTGGCGAACAGACGACACCGTCATGCCACCCAGTTACAGCCAAGCACTCCGTCGCCTCACAACAATAGAGAAAAGGATGGACGCCGATCCGAAATTTGCCAAAGAGTACTCCAGCCAGATCGACAACCTGTTGAAGAAAGGCTACGCCACACCGTGCGACGGCTCAGAACGTGCGAGCCCGGTGTGCTGGTTCCTGCCACACTTTGCCGTGCAGAACCCGAACAAGCCCGGCAAGTGCAGGCTAGTGTTTGACGCAGCCGCGAGAAGCCACGGAACATGCCTGAACGATGAACTGTTGGAGGGACCAGACCTGCTGCTGTCATTACCGGGGATCCTATTCCGATTCCGTGAAAGGGCAGTGGCAGTAACAGCGGACATTCAAGAGATGTTCTTAAGAATACAAATAAGAACGGAAGACCAACCAGCGCAGCAGTTCCTGTGGCGAGGCGACGAGAGAGAGACGCCTCCACTCAAATTCAAGATGATAAGTATGCTCTTCGGCGCCGCGTGCTCCCCGTACATGGCCCATTATGTTCGCAACCACAACGCAGACATTCACGGGCAGGAGTACCCGCGGGCGCTGGAGGCAATCAAGGAGAGCCATTACATGGACGACCTGGTGGCAAGCTACGACGACCCAACGGAAGCATGGAAGACGGTGGAAGAGACGAGAACAGTACACGCCAACGCCGGCTTCACATTGCGGGGATGGAACGCCAGCGATAAAACAGTGCTGCGCGACATACCCCCTGAGCTGTACGCCACTACACCTACACAACTGGGGGGAGAGCAACCGGAAAGCAAGATCCTCGGCCTGTTCTGGAACGCGGAACGAGATGAACTCGGGTTCAATACATCCATGAACCGAGTGCCAACAGAGGTACGAGATCGAGCTCGCGCACCAACCAAACGCGAAGCCCTCAGCGCCGTGATGTCCATCTACGACCCTCTCGGGTTGTTGAGCCATTACACCATCCGCTCTAAAATCATCCTGCAGAGCTTGTGGCGCCTCCAGACAACGTGGGACGAACAGATACCGACGGAAGAAAACGAACTCTTCGCATCGTGGTTGGCACACCTCGCCGAGATTGCCAAGCTCCGACTGCCACGCTGCTACACGAAGAAGAAGTACGAGAGCATCGACCTCCACGTGCTATGTGACGCCAGCGAACAGGCCTACGCGACCGTGGCCTACTGGAGGATCACAAGCAGCGACGGGAGTATCACCGTGGTAATGGTGGCCGCCAAAGCCAAGGTGGCCCCAAGACAGGCGCAGACCATACCTCGGCTCGAACTTCAAGCAGCGGTCATCGGTGCAAGACTCGCCGACACAATCAGACGAGAACACCGCATAAAGATTGGTCGAACGACCTACTGGACCGACTCATCCACCGTGGTACACTGGATACACCACGACATGCGACGCTACACACCTTTCGTCGCGCACAGACTGGGTGAGATCGCGGAACTCACAAAGAAGGAAGACTGGCGATGGCTGCCCACAGAACACAACGTGGCAGACGACGCAACAAGGCTCAGCGACACTCCTCTGAGCACAACGAATCGATGGTTCCAGGGGCCTGCCTTTCTGTACCAACCTGAAGCGCAATGGCCCAGGATGACAACAGTAGAAGACGAGGTCGACGAGGTCCTGCATACCAGAGAAGAACCGAGACGAGACAGCTGGCTACCCGACCCTGCCCGCTTCTCAAAATACGAAGTCCTGGTGAGAACCACTGCACGGGCACTCGCCTTCATTGACATTTGCCGACGTAAGGCAACCAACATGGAACATCGGCACATTCAGCGCGCCGAGACGGAACTAATCCGGCATGCGCAAGAAGAAAGCTTCGACGAAGAAATGAAAAGGATCAAGTCGGCTCGAGCATTAACTAAGACGAGCCGGCTGTACCGCCTAGATCCGATTATAGAAGATGGACTCCTGAGGGTGCGAGGACGAATCGAGGCATCTTCGGCACCCACAGAGACAAAGCGGCCCATCATAATGGACGGCCGCCACCCGCTGACCAAACTCATCATGCTGCGGGAACACTGCGCTGCGGGACACGCCAACAGAGAACGCGTGACGAACGACCTACGGCAGCGCTACTGGATCATACACCTACGACCCACCGTGCGCACGATAGAGAGAAACTGCGCTTTCTGCAAGAGACTGAAGGGAACGCCCAAGACGCCGGCCACAGGAGACCTGCCGCACGCCCGCCTAGACCCTTTCCACCGCCCGTTCACTAATTGCGGTGTGGATTATTTCGGACCAATGATGGTCAAAGTGGGCCGTCGCCGAGAAAAAAGATGGGGAGCGCTGTTCACCTGCCTGACCTCCCGCGCCGTGCACATCGAGTTGGTAGCGTCCCTTTCAACCGACTCCGCCATCATGGCACTAAGAAGAATGGCCGCCCGCCGAGGATGGCCGCGGCTAATGTACTCCGACAACGGAACTAACTTCCGCGGGGCTGACCAAGAGTTACGCAACGCCTACACCGAGTGGCTGCCCGCGCTGAGCGACGAGGGACTACAGCATCGGATGGAGTGGCGCTTTATACCTCCGGGCGCGCCCAATCAAGGCGGCGCGTGGGAGAGGATGGTCCGCTCAGTCAAAACGGCCCTCAAAGTCACCCTGCGGGAGAAGGCACCAGCAGAGGAAGTACTCAGCACACTCCTCACCGAGGCTGAGTTCTCCATCAACGCACGACCATTGACCCACGTCAGCGTGGATCCCGACGACCCCGAGGCCTTGACCCCCAACCACTTCCTGCTAGGGTCATCAAACGGCCTACCAGCAACGGGACCCTGCGAGGAAGCCGACCGACGAGCATGGCGAGCTAGCCAAGCGCTTGCCGACCACTTCTGGCGGCGCTGGCTCCGGGAATACCTGCCAACGCTGGTACCACGCGGCGAACCAAGAAACGACGCCCGGCCCCTGCGGGCTGGAGATGTAGTCCTCGTGGTCGACCACACGCTGCCCCGGAACACCTGGCCGATGGGAGTCGTCGAGAGAACGCATCCAGGAACCGACGGCAGCATTCGAGTCGTCGAGGTGCGGACCAGAACCGGCATCTTCCGACGTCCGGTGAGCAAGCTCGTCGTCCTTATGAAAAAGGAAGAGGCTACGCAGGCTGCGCCGGGGGGAGGACTGTTGCGGACGCCGATCTCAGGATCACGACCAACATAAAACTTATGTATAGATAGTAATAAAGACACCGATCTCCGAGTCCTAAGTAGAATAAGACTTAGATATAATAAACGATAATAATAAAGACGCCGATCCCCGGGTCCCCAGTAGGTTAAGATTTATGTATAATCAATAAATAATAATGATTAGGCACATAGAAGCCAGAAACCCTTGAACCAACAGGTTCTGACATGTTGAAATGTAACAAACACTCTGATTGGTCGACCAACGGACCGGCATTCATGTTCTGTTCAAGTCCCGACAGGTCGAAACCTGTCCAGTACCCCTCCGTTGGTCGGCGCCATGTTATTGATCATTTGGCGGGAATAATGTTGGGCACCGCCGCCCCGTGCGCTTTCGCGTTCGTGTATAAAAGACCGAACCAGGCGATGCCAGGGCACAGTCGATTACAAGCTCTCTACAATGTAACTTTATAGTGAAATAAAACTAGTGATTATCAAGTAAATGTTTTAATATACAGTCCACTACGGAAATATTCAGTCTAGGTGCTGTGAAACAATACAGTCCACCTCAATGTTATTGGATGATCATCGATCGAAAGTAACTAGCAGGTCTCAAAAAGTGCTGTTCATAGTATCTAGACGAATTTTGACACGAAAAAGCTGTGACAAAAGTGGCTGCCGCCATTTCTCAAAATGCAACAAAATAGAGTAGTGAAGATGTTTCAGTCGAGTGTTAAGCGAAAATTCAGGGCAAAAAAATCCAAGTTCTTTAAAAAGTATATCGAGTTAAAAGGGAACAAAGTAGAGGAAATAATAAAAATGAGAACATGAGAGGGCAGTCCCAGAAATACCCGTATTTCTGGGACTGCCTTCGTATATGTGCCCTTGAAAAAATCCAAAGGAAAGATCATTCATTGTCTACCGAGATCATAAAATACAAATTCTAATCTAAATCCAAACTAAAATTTATGAACATTTCGAGGTAGATCCGTTGAAATTGGTGACATGAATTCAATCTCCACGACAAGGAAAATGTTATAAAAGATATTTTTTTAAATCTTACAATAAAAAAATTGTTCATTTACATAGAGGTTTATCTTCTATTTTATTTGGTCAACAATAATCGCAAAAGACGTATAATAAACTTTATGATGCTTAGTTGCTCTGATGATGAGGACGAAAAATATATTTTTATATATATTAAAAGGGAATATTCTTGACCTCAATCTAGTCCTGAGGACAGAGATGAGGTCGAAGATGGAATGAGCTAACCCAAAAGAAGCCTATTAACTCCCGATTTAAATAGATTGGGGTCATATGGACTTGGGAACACCGGCGCAGGCAGGGAATTCCACTCCTTGGCTGAATAATCCTCCTCCTTGGCATAATAAACGATGAAGCGCGAACGTGTAGATCATCAGGTAATGTATTGAAGTAAATATTTGTGACTGCCTGGGTATTTTTGTTACATCTCGTAATATTTGAATGAATGAAATAAACACATTCCTGCATACCTACCTTATTACAAAATTAGAAGGCCAAGCGAATATTATACTTTAGCTAAGTACCTTCAGCAACTGACTAAGAAAATTTATTGGTCATATAGAAGCACGAAACAAGTTTTTTCTCTGCACGTACTTATTAAAGAAAAGCCATATCAGCGAAGCACCCTGTGTAGCCACATAATAGAGAAACTTTAACCAAGCTAAGAACGAAGTTTCCACAATCTTAGTATGATAGTTGTCAGCGTTTACAACTTCTTAATTAAATTGTGAACTCAAGCTCTCATACTATTATATAAAATTGTACAAGAAAATTACATTGCAGTCCAAGAGGGTGAATAAAAAAGGCTAAATGAAGTCTTTATAATCAAGGTTTTAATGAAGAGTGCGAGCTAAGACGATGAGGCTCACAGACTGCGTAAAAACTAATTATCATTCCAGCGGCGAGTCGGCGTATTTTAAAACTTGCATTAATTAATGCGTCGGGACCATACTTAATTCAGTTTTACATGATTAAAAAGCAGACGTCATTACTTACTATTTTTTTTTTTCAAATATTACTTTTTCTGGATAAGTACTTATCCTGGATTAGATAAGTATCCTTACACAGATTTCCCAAGAATGTTATACCCGCCATTTTCCTTATACAAGTCGACGATCCGCTCGCTAGACATTTTCCGATGCCAAACGCTAACAATAATAATGCAGTCAGTAATAACAATTCCCTAGTTCAACGACTGGGGTGTTGACTGCCGATCGAAAGGTCACGGGGTCGAATCCTGCCCCATTTTATCATAAAGCTGTATAGTACCAGCATAATATTTAGTTTAGTCGACCGGGACCTATGAAAACGTAAAGAAGCAATTTATTGGAAAAACGTGGATCCATTTAGTTTCAAATTCACCACTCGAATGCAATTTCAAGGTTTAGAAAATGTTTTAAATTTTATGCGGAAAGCGGAGAAACATAAGTTTCATTTCAACATTTAACAAAAATACTTTGAAAAAACCAGTAAAACATTATTTTAACTAACACGAAATCAACCAAACGCTGCAATCGATAGCGTGATGATATTACAGCCATTATTTGTGTAAGCGAATGTTTACAAGAGCATCTCTCAGATAGCCAAGTTTACGCAACCAGATGATACTGAGCAGGGATTCGCCGAGATTCGATGTTCAGAGATTTGCTGTGTGACGTCAGTTTGTTTTATTTCGTATAGTGCGATATTTTAGCTTTGTTCATGACGTCACTTGTTCGGTATTTATCTTATTGAATGCTTTTATTGATCTACCGATAAAGCAAGGCAACATATGAAATGTAAAGCTAGCTCTTGTACTAAACAATACTGAAAATAATAATACGTTATTTTCTCTCTCGAAGTCATTAGTGCCAACTTTTCCCAAGCGGTCTTTCATAACTTATGTTTTGTTGTGAGGAAAAACATTCTCGTAGTTGGCATGTTAACACTTCGAGCCGGCCACATATTCCAAATAACCTTTTGATAGATTTGTTTCTGTACTCTTTAAGGCAAAAACTTTTGCCTTAAAGAGTACAGAAACTTGCTTAAACCAACCTTGCTTTATTTAGGTTTATTGGAACAAAAACACATTTAACAAAAATAAGAACAATACAAAAATTAAAATAGTACAAAATAAATAAGTTACAAAAATTAAATTAGGTAAGTATTGAATGTTGTGCGTGTGGGAGTGTTGTATGTGAGTGTAGTGCGTGTCTGTGGGGTGTAAGTGTAGAGTGTGCTTGTGGAACCTCTCCACGAGCACACTCCACGATACGTGTATTTGGTGTGCATATCTACGGAAGAAAGATCTCTACGGTTTGACTAAATTCTCCAATTCTTCCTACGTGAGAGTATGAAGCCATTGATCAACAATTCTTTTGCAATCCCGGAGAGTACATGTATAAATAGAAAGCACTTTATTTATTCTATTATAAAGCACGGGACTGCGGAAAATGAACTGCCGGCGGATAATTTCCAATTTGACACTTGGTGTCGGGTAGACTCTGTCAGTTCTACGTTTGTGTCTTCTGAACTCTGGATTAAAAGACAAGTTTGAATGTTTTCGCAAAACTGTACTTAGCATAAAAGATGCCTCATTGTGGGTAGCTTCCATAGCATATACAGTTCGCTTTAAGGACAGCCCTCTGCGCCCTCCTCAAACGCAGCAGAAGACATTTACCAGCACCACCCCAGGACGAAATGCAGTAAGTTAAAACGGAATGGGAAAGAGTAAAATACACAGTTCTCAGGTTGACGGAGGTCCTTAGATTTTTAAACACAAAAATTAATTTTCTTACCCTAGAGACGAGTGAATTGATTTGCTAACTCCATGTTAACGTGCTGTCGAGCCAGACTCCAAGATATTTTATTGAATTTGTGCGCATAACTTCAGGACAGCCACAGGTGGCAGTCCTCATTATATGACATGCATGACCTGTCAGACGGAAGGGTTGGGCTGGCTGTGACGCTTTTCTTGGACTGAAAGTGATAAATTTGGTTTTATCCAAGTTGAGCGTGAGCCAATTCTGTGTGAGCCAACACATAGTAACTCGCAAGGCTGACTCTGCCTGAAGCCGAGCTTCGTTCCAGTCACTGCCACGAACCAGGATTACAGTGTCATCAGCGTAGGCAATTAGTTTGGATTTTTTTTGCAAAGCTCGTTTATGTAAACCAGGAAAAGGGTAGGTCCTCAGACACTACCTTGTGGTACTCCGTAGGTGAAGAATGCTTCCTTACTGGTGTGGTTGTTTATCCTGATAATTTGCGAGCGACTACTAAGGTAACTCTTAAACAGACTAAGCGGTAGGCCTCTTATTCCAATCTTCTCTAGTTTACTGAGTAGAAGGGGGACAGAGACAGTGTCAAAAGCTTTAGAAAGATCAAGGAAGATAGCTATTGATTTATCCTTATTGTTAAGATTTTGAGCTACTGAACCTATTAATTCTAATATAGCATCCTCTGTCTTTTTGCCCGATCTGAATCCATACTGGTTATTTGCAAGTATATTTTGTAAGCTAAGGTAACCCAGTAGACGCTTGTTTAATACTTTTTCGAGGAAATTAGACAGAATTGATAATACAGATATGAGTCTGTAGTTATTGACACTGTCTCTGTCTCCACTCTTGTAAATAGGGTGCACTACGGCCTTTTTGAACACCGCTGGGAATACTTCAGATGTTAGGGCAAGGTTGAAGACGTGGCAGATAGCTAGGACAAGAGTGCTTCTAGCACTGTAGATTACAGTTGAGGGGATACCATCCCAACCCGTAGCACTAGTTAGTCGTAGGCCACGAATAAGATAATCTATCTCTTCGTTGTCCGTACCAAAAATAGCCATCGAGTTAGGGTGGACATCCAAAGTGCCAGAGTCAAAAGTGTTGCCAGAGTTATAGTTTGGAGAGTTAAAGATATTAGATGCCAGTTTTTTTCCCACATTTGCGAAAAAGTCGTTGACAGAATCAAGTGATTGAGTTAGATCTGGAGTTATAGATAACAACTCACTGGCAGAGTCCTTACTCTTTTGAAGATTGGAGATAGTCCTAATGAGATTCCAGGTAGCTTTCGGGTTCTTGCGATGTTTTTTAAAATTCATGTATTATTCATGTATTATTCGTGTATTTTCACGTTTTAATTTCTTTAATAAATAGTTGCAAAAATGTTTATATCGATTATAGGAGATTTTCAGAGTATTATTTTTAGCATCCCTCCTCATTTTACGATACATGTTATCCCGGTTTCGGATACACCTAAGGAGCCCAGGTGTGATCCATGGCTTCATAATGCGTTTTCGGTTCAGGACAACAGAATTACGACTATTTTTATCAACGACTGATGAAACAAGTTTAACCATGATGGAAGCAGCAGTTTCAGCATCTTGACAGCTCATAACGGGAGTCAAATCAACATTCTCAAGAGCCACTACATACGCATCAATGTCTATACGATGCTGACGGGAAGGTGATTTAGGGATATCTAATTTTAGATTACAAAAAACTACAACAGGAGCATGGTCAGTAATTAGAGAGTCAAGAACTAAGGTAATAGCTGGCTTATTTGATTTTAGCATAACGTGGTCAATGCAACTATTGTTACGTGTCGGAAAAACATGAGCAGGCAACATGGCATGTGACGCAACGGCATTAAGGTACATGTCTGAGTTCGAATCAACCCAATAAGGGGCTATGTTTATATTGATATCTCCAACCAAAATAAGGGTTCTGAAAGTATTTAGTGAGTTGAGGATTACATCTAGACTTGTAATAAAGTGCTGAATATTTCTATTTGTAGGTGACCTATAGCAATGAGCGCCACCTCATTTTTAAATTTGAAAACAAGACAATTTGCGTCGGCGAGTATAGGCTTTTCCAAAAGGAACTGCAACTCTGCCCTAGTATACACCACAACTCCATCATTTTGGCTTGAGTGGTCAGAATAATTAGATACAAAACCCGGTATGGAGGGAAGATGAGGGCATTTACGTTACCAGCATTCAACTACAGGTGGCTAAAAATTGTCGCTTAAGCAGGATCATAATAGGGTTTATGAATCACATTAAAATTCTTAAAAAGGTCACAGACGCAGTTATTATTAATTACAAAATATTAATTATTTTATATTATTATTATGAATTGTCCGTTTGTGACGATTTTACGAATTATAGCGTAATTCAAATTATTATCCTCATGTGATTCTACTAAAGCGGTCATTTTAGGCCCCCAGTATGAAGTTAATTTTGTGTGAGGATTAAACCCGGCCACATTTGGTTAAGCGCTTACACAAAATGGCATTCACGTTCGCTCCGTTATATTAAATCTTTCTTTTAGCCACAACACAACACATGTGTTGCTACGACAACAAACACGGCTCGGCCATAAATTTTTAATTAACTTTGCCAACGTTTTTTTATCATTTTACGACAAGTTCGCAAACGTGATGTTTATGCGAATATGTTTATATATATTTATTTATTTAGAATGAAATGTTTTGGCTTTTCGAGCAATGCGGAATTTGTATCATTAAAAGTTTTTATGTATTCACGCAGAATTTCTTCCGGACCGAACGGAGTTCTTAAATTAGACTCCATTATGATTATGACTGCGGTTTGCAGTTGCGCATATTGATTAGCCACAGATAAATTAGGTATACTCGTAACTGTCATTCAAGATAACACGAAGGCACCTTTGAACTCGATTTGCTCGTAAATCATCGATTCTAAAATCATGACTGTGTGCACATAATATGTTACCGGAAATTTATTAAATCTAGGAATTGTGGAAATATATACAATAGCCTACTTAGGAAATGTGTAAAATAATGTTTCAGAGATTCTTTAATACAGAGTTCCTGTGAAATGTATGTATTTCCTAGGAATTGTATGTTGTCCCGAAATGATACTAGGAAATAAATAAAAACGAATGCTCTATGTAAATAAAAAATAAAATCAACGACAAGGTAAATATCAAAATGTTGTAATAAGGCGTAGCCAACGTAGCCCCGTTACGCAGGGCTCCTACTTCTGTCTGCAGTGTAACCTAGCACGAAGGGGTTGACGGAGTCTTAGTTTGTTCACTTCGCTCGCTCTCAAGACCCGCCATCCCCTTCGAGTTGGGGTGCCACGAGTCCCAAGCTCGCTTCCCTCGCTCTTGCATCCTAAGTTTTCGCTTGCCACAATGCATTGTTTATGTTGGTGTGGTTTGTAGTGTATTAAGGTAACATAAAAAATAGGAGTACAATATATTCTCTCGACCGTGTGTAGTCGCCCCTCGCACCGACATATCCGACCGCTATTTAGTAAATGTATAGATTTCCAAGGAAAAGTGCCTATTACTAAATATATCATAGATTTTATCTCTATTTTATAAATTGTACACATTTCCATATCACACAGGATCATATATTAACATAGAAAATGTATAGAATGACGGATTACATACTTTTCCGTTAACACATACATGAGATAGATAGCTAATCTGCGCGACCAACATAATTTTCCATTAAAACCAAAGTTCAGTCTCCTAAATACAACAACATAATGTCAGTATTATGAACAAACCAGAAACAACATTCCATTGTACAAACGTTTCCGGACTTGTGGTTTAATTACAAATCCCGCGTCGTGTGTGCTCGGCGACAATTACGGCAATTTAGTCGCACCCTTGTTAATTACGGACGCACCTATCTATCACACACGAGTTAATCGATGTATACCACTGCCGGTTGGACACTCAATGCCGGTCGGAGACAGAACGAAATTGAGATACATAGGTAAATGTAATGGGCTTTTCATATATCCGGAAAAGTATTTGACATTGTTCCACTGCCAAGTGCCTAGTGGAGGTAGCCGTAACATTGAAACTAGTAAGTAGTGACTAGTTAAATAAAATAATACAATTATTTAAATTCCCAATTTACACTGTAGAGTAAATAAAATAAGAGACAGTCATGAGTTCACGACAGTTCATTTCTCTTGTCCAGTTTGTATTAGACACGCTTAAGTGTAGCATTATGTGTTTACGTACCCAGAAACTAGTCATCGTATTACGACATCAAAATTGAGAAAATAATGTTTCTGTCATGTCAATCATTCTTCTCAACTCACTCTATTTAATGAGTGTGTTCAATGTAGTGACAAATAGCGCTAAATTATGTTTACGGATGGCAAGACACGCTTCGCTATGTGGAAGATATGCGTATAATATCCTAGGTAAAGCCTGAATTTAGTTTCATTCATTAGAAGTAATGAAACAGCCATAAACAAAATATACAAATCACCCTAACGACACTTTCATTTAGGCTAAAAGTATTTTTTAAACTGTTTACGATGTGTCAGATATCCGTTGATGGTGTCCCATAAATCACAAGTTTTACTGCTTTACACAATGGTCACTGGCTAATTTAATTTAACTATTATTTTACTACTGTCTGTCTGGAGACACGGCATGCCTACTTGAGGATTCTCCGCTATTTGGGGCACCAATACCAACTGCCGCATTCATGACCTATATAAAGAATTGAGAATACTTTGTTCCGCTATACCCAGAATAAACGAAAGGTATCAAGTGTACATCGTGAATTATATTTGAAAGAAATGAGGCGTAAGATATGATTCTCCAGAGACGGAAGGTATGAATGCCAAAACAATGAAAGCAGCGATAAAATTTTAGTAGAACCTTCCTGTTACTGCAAAGGTTATCGTTCAGGCAATTTAATATCAAAACATTACCCTCTATTCTCATTGAGCAATTCACAATGCTTTCGCTGAACAAGTTACGGCATCAGGCTTCAACTGGCGTGACAAGTAAACGTCAGCTTTCAGAACATTTCGATTTGTCAAGTGCTGTTATAGGCGAAGTTCCTAGAAACATTCAATGTCGTTTGTGTGACAAACAAAGTGGTTTAGAACATTAAAATAAAATATGAAATCATCATCTACAACGTTTATTGACTAGTAACTAATTAATTATAAAGCGTAGTGCTTTTCTATTATTCATATAAAACATTAAGCTTGTGGTTGTGTTCGTTTTTTAAGAAGCCATCCATCCCCAAGTCGGTCCTGATCAACATTTTCATTCAGGATGATACATCGTTTTCAAAAGAGCGAAGAATGACCAGGACCTGCTTAAAATCTGAAAATGGGAACGTACCAGTTAATATCTTTAGTTAATTAACTAAGTAATAGACTAATGATTATATTCATGCTGGCTCACGTACACTAGTAAAAGCGTGTAAATTAATTTTAAAGAATCCATTCGCTGTTAATGCACAGGGCTTTTGGGCTCTGAAACAAGGAAAGCTGTTAGTTCACTTTTTTATGTGGAGACTAGAAAACGTCATTGCTCAGGACCAAATCTTGATATGTTTTCGAGTAACACTATGTAAAGCTATGCCAATTATTGTATATCATTATTTAGTTAATATTCTGTTTTTGGCTTGCTGCACGCTTTGGTGCAGCAAGTATCTGTATGAATTAATAAACGAATGATAAAATAAATGATGTAATACTAATAGTCCTCCTAACCAAGTTCTGGTCACGGTGATAAATCTCAGGGGAAATATATAGCCATCGGACAAAGGACACAGGAGATATACAATAGTGCACAAAAGTGTGCACACAGATACCAACACTCTCTCTTCTATTACTCTCATTTATCATAGACAATCATGGTTCTATAGTCAAATAAAAAACACCTTATCAAAATAATGAAGAAGCTTTTCCTCTCCGCCGGTTCTATGTTGTACCATTTGCTGTTGTAAATAGCGTCACTCACTTGCATGCTCTGAAAAATAACGATAATGTATCACTCCTAGGAAAACAGAAACAGTTGAGTGGCCTACAGTGGGTCCACAGTAATGAATTTTAAATATTTTTTTCAATATTAATTATAGTGAAACACACGAATGTCGGTTGAACACTGCTTTATTTTTAAAGTACCATAGTGCATAACATAACATAGGAACCTACTTACATATACTACATCTTACCCCTTTACAACATAAAAAAATGAACAGAGTTACACTGCCTACCCACTTACATGATGTGCATGGCTTGATAAGTACTTGGGTGTCTAACTTCAAAGAATAGGCAAATGTTACCTGTTTACAATGAAATCTTGGTAAAAACACAATTAATTACTTTACTAAACAGGTAAGTAGTTTCAGGCTAAGGAAACATAGGTTGTATTAAAATACTAAAATAGTAACTAATTACAGGCACATTAGTAAGTTTTAAAAAAAAAAAAAAATAGATATTAAATTTACTCATTATCATCATTGTTTGTTCCAAACAATAAGTTATAACCTATTGACGTCAGCATTCGAGCCTTGGACCGAGTGATTGGACCTTGAACTAAAGGAAAAGCATCGTCCCGAGGACTGTTACTGTCTCCAGGCGGCGAAGACGATTCACCTTTACCAAGTTGTTCCTCAAACTTTGGTGTTATCGAAGATGGACCAGATTCGACACCCGGACTTCCTGAAACACTACTGCGAGCTACCAAGTGACGCCTACTGCGCCTGTAACGTTGACCGTGCTCATCTTGCACCACAAACGATCGTGGTTCCGACGCACGCGCAGTTATCAAGACCGGTTTTCTTGATCCTTTATCTATCAGCGTCGCCTTGTCACCTGACGATAGCAATGGCAGCTGTTTCGCTGAGCGATCGTAGTATTGTTTATCTTTTTCTCTCTGTGCAATTAGCGCCCGGTAATTATGATCTTTATTGACTGATTCGCGTAATAACTTTGAACTAACAGGCAACTTAGTGTTAATACGCCTACCCATTAATATTTGTGCCGGTGAATCTAAATTAAAGCGTGGAGTAGCTCTAAAATTTAACAAACTAATGTGAAAGTCTTGTCCTGATTCCACACATTTTTTAAGCATGTTTTTAATAGTTTGTACTGTCCGTTCGCTTTTCCCATTGGATTGTGGATAATGTGGAGAAGAAGTCACATGATGTATTTCCCACTCTCTCATGAACTTTTTGAACTCATGAGAACTGTATGCAGGGCCGTTATCTGAAACAAGTTCCGCTGGAATCCCATGCCGCGCAAACTGGTCCTTCATAAAAATTATTACCTGTTTACTACTTGTGCTCGTTAACTCCCCAACTTCCACATAATTTGAAAAATAATCAACTAATATGATAAATAATTTCTTTCTATACTCAAATATATCGGAAGCTAGCTTCTGCCAAGGAAGTGACGGCACATGATGCTGCAAGAGTGGCTCACGCCGCGGCGTCGGAGCATGCAGTGCGCACGCGGGGCAGCGGCGCACCACGCGCTCCACGTCCTCAGCCATGCCCGGCCAGAACATCACCTCTCGCGCGCGACGCTTGCACCTCTCTATGCCAAAGTGCCCTTCATGCACTCTCGCTAGCATTTCTTCACGTAATCCCCTTGGAATGAACACACAATCTCCTTTAAATATGATACCATTTATGTAACTCAATACTTCGCGATAGGGCCAGAACACGTTTACCTTTTCATGAACGTCACGTCTGTGTTTTGGCCAACCGTTGACTATATACTTCATTAGCAAGTTACTGTCTTTATCTACTTTTGTTTCCTTCAAAATAAGCTCCATTTTTTGTTCGCTGTAAGGTATGTTTTCTATCATAAAACATGTTTGAATTTCTACCTCATCTGAAATGCGATCAAACAGCAAGTCTTTCAGTGGGGCCCGTGACAGGGTGTCGGCGATATACATGTACCTACCCGGCGTATATACTACTTTGAATTCATATCCCTGTACTCTTAGCATCATACGCTGCAGCCGCGCCGGCACTGAAACTAAAGGTTTATTGAACAGCGCCTCGAGCGGCTTGTGATCAGTGTGAATTGTAACATCTGACCTACCATAGATATACTGCCGAAATCGCTCCACCGCAAATACTATTGCCAGCATCTCCTTCTCAATCTGCGCATAGCGCGACTGTGTGTCGGTAAGCGTCATGGAAGCAAACTCGACGGGCCGACCCTCCTGCAGCAGCACGGCACCCACC
The DNA here is from genome assembly GCA_947578425.1 of Eugnorisma glareosa. Classification (NCBI taxonomy): domain Eukaryota; kingdom Metazoa; phylum Arthropoda; class Insecta; order Lepidoptera; family Noctuidae; genus Eugnorisma; species Eugnorisma glareosa. The sequence goes on along the minus strand of OX387970.1, from coordinate 13,179,168 downwards.
GCATGGCTGCTCGCGTCCACCGACAGCACGATCGGTGCTTCCAGCGAGTATAACGCCAACACTGGAGCGGTAGCCAATTTAATTTTTAGCTTGTCTATCGCATCCGTATGGTTTTGTTCCCAAACCCATTGCGATTCTTTTTTCAATAATGATCTCAAGACGTTTACACAATCTGCATAGTTCTGTATAAACTTAGACAGGTAGTTGACCATACCTAAGAACCTTTCCAAGGACTTCCTATCATCAGGGTATGGCATTTCCATGACCGCTTTAACCTTTGAGTCGTCAGCCTTCATTCCATTTCTGTCAAATGTATGACCTAAGTATGTTATCTCAGTAACACCAAACTTACATTTTTCACGATTAAACTTGATTCCTATTTCTTTTGCCCGTTTCAGTAAGCGACCCAACCTCAAGTCATGCTCCTCCCTTGTGCTACCCCAAATAATGACATCATCAATAAACGACTCGACCCCTTCTAAGTCTTCAAGGTGTTGCCTTATTTTTCCGTGAAAAACTTCTGGAGCACAATTGATGCCGTATGGAAGGCGCAAGAATTGATAACGGCCAAACGGCGTACCGAAGGTGCACAGATCCGCACTTGCGTCATCAATTTCCACCATCCAAAATCCGCACCTAGCATCAAGCACACTGAAATAGCATGCATTCCTCAGTTTCACAGCTAGTTCTGTTACAGTAGGAAGCGTGTACTGAGCGCGACGCACCGCTCGGTTCAAAGGTCGCGGGTCCAAACAAACTCGAATACTGCCGTCTTTTTTAGCAACTAGAACAATAGCGTTGACCCAGTCTGTGGGATGAGACACTTTCCTTATAACACCTAGACTTTCCATTCTCTGAAGCTCTAAGTGCAACTTATCTTTCAAACCTAGTGGTATTTTTCTAGTAGGACAAATAACGGGTTGTATATTCTTATCTATTACTATGCTATACTTGCCGGGTAGTTTTCCGAGTCCTTCAAACAAATCTGAATACTCTTCAATGTTTATTTCATTTACAGACTTAACCAATTTTAACAAAATACTACCTTCTAGGCCAAGCACATTTTGACAATTCAGATCCGCTACTACAAATGGCAACACATAACTCTTACTATTATAAATAATACAAATCTTGTCAGTGCCAACAATAGGTAACCGGTTCCCAGTAAATGAATGAACGCGCTTTGTAAATGGTTTTAGATTTTCCATTGATAAACCTAACCTCAAATATTCAGCTTTAGAGATAACATTAAGCATTGAACCAGTATCTATTTTTAGCACTAATTTTTTACCGTTACATTTCACATTTTCAATCCATTCTTTATGAAACTTACCCAGTTTTTTGTCCTCATCCACGGTATTTACGTAGAATAACTCATCACTCGAATCGTCACTAACTTCCGACCGCGTACTTAAATCATACACCTTTTTGTTTTGTTGCACTTTTTGTGGACACACCATAGAAAAATGACCTTTTTTATCACATACAAAACATATCGCACTTCTCGCCGCACAACGCTCGTCGCCAGGGCACCGGCCGCTGCCGCAGGTGGCACAGGGGGCGCGAGCTCCGCCGCCTTGCCGCACTGGGGACACTGGGGGCGCCCTAGCGCCGGCGCCGCCACCGCGCTGCCGCGCTCCTCGCCTACCGGTCGAACGCCGCGAGCCGCCTCGCGCGTCGATCAAGCTCCCGGCTTGACTCCGCACCGCGTTCACCTGCATCTCTTCCGAGGCGCCGTCGATGCATCGACTTTCCTCTTGCGACATTTCTGCCACCTGACAGATTTGTATCGCTCTTGCTAAAGTCAACTCGTCTGTACGCAGTAGACGATCTCTTACTTTATTGCTTGTTATCCCGCACACGATCTTATCTCGGATCAGACTGTCATGAAGGTCACCGAATTCGCAAGACTGACTCAGCACACGTAATGCCGTCACATACTGATCTATATTTTCTCCTTCTTCCTGGCTACGTGTGAAGAACTTGTACCGCGACACAGTAATATTCGGTTTTGTACCGAAATGAACATCAAACTTTTTTAACAGACAGCCGATGTCATCTTCAGTTTCGCCCTCACTATAGGTAAAAGTAGTGAAAATTTCGTAACCCGCTGATCCAACGAGGTTCACCAACAGAGAAGCCTGTACTTCCTTGGGCTCCTTGCTCACTCCAGACGCTTTTAGAAATACGTTAAACAACTTTTTCCACCTGCGCCACGCATCAGACCGCGTGACGGGGCCGCCTTCTAAAACCAGTTCGGCTGGAGGACGCGCGTGTTCCATATCTCTCAGTTATTATTTATCACTTCCTACAGGAATACAAGTCGATTTTAGTCAAATTCCGTAGAAATATACCACAAATAACGAATTTATTGAAAACCGCTGTCACCATATAGTGAAACACACGAATGTCGGTTGAACACTGCTTTATTTTTAAAGTACCATAGTGCATAACATAACATAGGAACCTACTTACATATACTACAATACAATTAAGATTCCTGACCATGGGATGTAGATACCTGTGTGTGTATATTATAAGTAATTACTTACCGATGTCATAAGAGTATCGCCATAGTAACAAAACAAAAATATTTGCATCAAACCAAATACCAAAAATGCTGTAAACGATGCCATCATCACAATGTTACCAACCACCTGAAATTAAGTAAGTATATTCCGTCATGTCATAACGCGTAATAGCTACCAAAGAGGCAACATAATACAGTCTGTCACTTTGCATCCTGGTCAAATTCAAGAAGGTATCTATACTAATGATACTCGACCCGAATCGATAGTAAAAAGGGTAGGTTTTTTATTTATTTTTTATTTTTTACTTAAATCGGTAAGGCTAAACAACCCCTAGTTTCCATACTGTCCAAAATTTATAGTGTGGAATAAACGTTTGCATTTGTGTGTGTGACGGCGCGTTTATAGAGCTAGGAACAGACGGGCTGGATTTAATACGGGTGGTTTACATTTACCGATTTCCGTAAAAATATAAAAAATAATAAAAAAACCTACCCTTTTTATTATAGATTCGGGTCGACAATCATAAGTATAGATACCTCCTTTAATTTGACCAGGAGGCAAAGCGACAGCCTGTATATTATAATATTTTATTACCAAAACATTAAATCCAGTTACACATATAATTACTGAACTTGTTAAAGCGTTGAATAATATTGATTTCGAAAATATTTCCTCCAACAAATTGACACATCTGAAAATAAAAGTAGAAACATGAATCGGGAAGTCTGGTCAAAGCTGATTGTAGATGGTGTGACCATTGCTAAGTTCTAATCCGACCAATGAGGGCAAACTATTTTAAAATATAAAATGAGGTTAACATATGAAAGGGTCAGGGGAAAAACAACTTTAGTCACATTTTTTATTTTTTTCTACTAGCAATGCAGTTTGAATGGTTATATCTGTCGCTATGTTCTGTCAAAAACAACAGGGCAATAACATTCATAGTCACTGCGCTTTCAAGTTTTTTAAATATCGGTACAGGCAAAAAAACATCCAAGTCAGAACCGTTCAAGAAAAAAACAATGATGATATTTTCTTTCGTTTCCAGGAGCGCTCAAAATTACTGGAATTGTGAGTTTAATATTGTGGACCGACAGAAAAAAAGTTATTTTCCAACCTTAATTAATTAGATTGCCCTGTGACATCAATTGTTTTTCCCCTGATGTTGGTGGACATAGGATGATTTTCACCTGATTATTCTGACTTAGTCACAATTTTTTATTATATCCCTTAGCTGATGTGAAGTCAAAATAAAATAACCAAAAAATTACATTAGCATTAAACATCCTTTCAATAAAAAAAAGCTTATTTATTTGGATATAAATGACACTATTTTATTAAGATCTTATCTTTTAATTAGTAATATCTCAGTTTGTTCATTAAGCGACAAAAGCTGATTTTTCCCTGACTCCTTCATATTTCAACCAATGGCGATGCTTGGCATTAGCTATTCTAGTGCCATTAGTTAGAGCTGCCCCATGGGTTAGCTCTCAATTTTCGATAAAACGAGATCTTGTAACAGTACCGTATAAAATCAACAATTTGAACGAGATTATCGTTTTCATATGTGTGCGATTTCGCAAAATAAATCTAGTTAATGAAAATGATTCCCTACGGGCTGGTCAAAGAGGTAGACCATGTTTTGAGACGGATTGGTCAAGTGGCAATCTCCTCGACATAATCCCTTGTGTGACTTTTTATTACCTACCTTTTTTACCAGAAACTCTATAACAATTTCTTACCTCATCAATTCGATATGACGAACAGCTAATTTTCTGAACTTGCGTCCGTCACATCTGTTCGAATCTTCACTTACAATTCTCTCCATGTCATACTTCAGTAATGAAAACTGAATATGAAGAAAGGTACAACAAGTGAAAAAGAAACAATCGGGGCCGTATACCATGAGCATAGCGATAATTGCTAAAAAATAAAACATTATTAAGTACATATTTTAACATAACGATTTAAACTAATCGTAAAAAAAGACAAAATAGGAAGAACTAATGGGAATGATCCCACATTAGTCCTGGATAGAAACAACTGGAAATCATGGGGAGAGCCCTATGTCCAGCAGTGGGATGAGGCAGGCTAACAGTATCAGTATCATTCATTACACTCTCTTCAGTCCGGTCCGGTCCGGTAATCAATTTCTCATAAGTCAATTAATTAGCTAATTTTATAAACTACTATCTGTTGCCCGCGGTTTCGCTCGCGTTTTGGTCGGAAATTAACCCACGGGTACGTTGTAAATAGCACTAGCCTATAGCACTCGGTGATAATGTAGCTTCTTAGTAGTGAAACAATTTTCAAAATCGGCTCAGTAGATCCAGAGATTGCCCCTACAACCTCACAAACTCACAAGATCACAAACTTTACCTCTTTATAATACATAGATAGGTCAATACAACTTCGAACTATAATTAACGGATCAATAGTTGAATCAGCAACATACCTGTTTCCACCTGATGAATATAAACGCAAGGATATATCCGAACATCAAATTCATTGAATGGATAATAACCTATAAACGGCATTTCAAGTTTGACTTCATGATTTTTGAAATACTCCGAGAGAATTATAAACACAGGCCCCAATGCAAACATAATAATACCCATTATAATCAAATAAATTATCTTCTTTGTAATGTTTGTCAGCATTAAAACATGAGTGTCAATTAGTTTCTTTTTGTACAGATTTCCTTCTTCTTCTTCAATTTCCATTTGGTTCAAAAGCAAACTTTTCATAGTTTCAATGAACTCATTATTATAATGCGCATAGTACACAATAGAAAACGATTTAAAATTACTTATTAGGCAAAGAATAAGGCAAGGAATCAAGCGAGTTATTTCCACAAAACTTTTGCCGGCTATAATAGCTTCCCAAACCCATAATAATTGTGCAAGAACTTCTAAATTCAATGAAAATAAGTGTACGAAATAAATCTGGTGACCACGGATAACTTCTAAAATAGTTTTTTTCTTATCCCTACTGTGTAGGCTCAAGCCAAAGAACCTCAGATAAAAATTCACTCTTTTTAAGCAATGTTCAAATTGTTCGAACATTTTCGTACTTGTGTCAGTTCCTAAACTTTTGAAAGAGTGTCGTAAAACTCTTGAACATACCTGGTGAAAAATACCAAGACTTTTCTTTTGAAATATCAAATTAAGTTTAATTCTACAGTATACAGCGAGCATAAATTACCTCTACATGGTGTTTTAAAAGACAAGACTAAGTCACACTATCATTTAAACTTAAAACACTACCGGGAGATATTTTCTGAAATTAATTTGAACTGTGAGTAGACATAAAGATCCATTATAGTTCACAAAAATGAACGAGGCCAACATCAATTTTAACAATTTAATAAAGGATGAAAAAAATGCAAGTTTCTCATTTTTACATACTTTTTTTGCAGAAATATACCCCAGAACATGCTGTAGCATCGAACAATTAAAACATACGGAATATACCACAGGGTATGAACGTGCATTTAGAGGTGTAAATAACACCTCACGGGATAATTACACACAACCGACAGTGAATGGAGGGAAATGAAAATAACATATAATTTTAAACTGACACTAAATAGGGGTCTTACTAAGATTGATGACAGTGTAAAACTGAAGCAAAAGTAGAACTTATGTTTGAAAGGGGTAAACATTTATGAAGCTTTTGTACAGTTTTAGTTCTAGAACTAAAATTTTAAGTATTTTTTTAAGGTGAATAATTTTTGTTTTTTTTTTTAACTTTTGTTGATTATATTAATGATCCTAACAGTACCCTACTATACGTTTATAATTTGAATAATGCAAATTAGGCCTATAATTCTAATAAAATTACTAATTTAGCTATGTTATGATGCAATCTACGTTGTGTGGTGTGTTAGCAGAGAGTGAAGCAGTGAAATTGCTGGAATATTAATCGTACATTTGTTTCAGAAGAGCGAAATAAGACCAAGAAGTACTCAGTATCTGAAAAAAATTAAAAAATATATTTGTTATGAAATGAATTAAAATTTAATGAGTACACATTAATTATTTTCAAGAAACTTTCATTAATGACTCATAAACATTTATTATTTTTCTTACCCGAGTAAATGCTGTTAAATTAATGACAGTAAACCCGTAAGCTGTTAACCTGCACGGTTTTTGAGATCTGAAACACAAAAACCAAATAAAATGACAAATCAAGTGATACGTGGGGACTGGGGATAAATTAAAGTTTTCCTAAAAGTTCCTTCAGCAGTCCATTGCGACCACGAAACAAACGAGACAGTCACAACATAATTAACATCTGTTAATGACTAGCTAGGTCAACACTTGCTAGTCACGCTAATGTCTCATAATAAAAGTTTATTTCAATACCAAATGTTTGACTTGTTTGTTCGCAACTATTCCCATCAGTGAACTCTGAACATTTATTTCTGAAATACCTAATAATATAACACTAACCGAAGTAAAACCATCAAAAGATATTTCCTCTCGGTCGCTCCTGTTTCATACCAACGACTCTTGTAAACAGCATCGCCAACACCCATACTCTGGAAAAATAACAAAACATTACCATTACCACTGAAACTAGAACAAATACTTATACTATAAGTTATGCTCACTTACAGATCTCATCACGTAATCACCGTAATAACAGTAAAAGAATATCTGGAGCAAACCAAACGTAAGGAACGCAGTGAAAGGTGCCATCAGAGCTAGATTTTCGATAGCCTGAAACAAAGTGGTGGCACAGTTTGTTAGTATCTAGGTGTCGAGTTAAAATAAGTCTAGAATATTTCACGAATTACCATAAGATTGAATCCTGTGGCGCATATGATCATAGAACTGGTAACAACGTTGAATAAAGTAGATTTAGAGTAAATGATCTCCAATAAATTCACACATCTGTAAAGTCGCAAGTTTAAAGTTAGTGGCCAACAGGCTATAGGTAGATTGTGAGTTCATTATTATTAGTGCTATAAAAATAAACAACAAAGACAAAGAAGTAGTGAGCTGAAAAAACTTTAGGTCAAAATAAATAAATTAGCCAAAGCGGCGACGAACTTCTGACTCGTTTTGGCAATGTTCCATAGTGACTCGAAAGATGAGGATTTAAATAAAAGTCCGAACTAACTGGAAATACTTACCCATTTTTGTTGTCAACAACAATGAGAAGATATTTAGAATTGTATTTAATAAGAAAGACATTTCCAGATAAATATTTTAAGCTTATAATAGAGCCTATAAATCCAATTTTATTTTATTTCAACGCAAACATGGCTTCAGCTTACAGAATATAATGGAAGTTCAGTCAGTAGGTATACTGTTGCCCTAAGGAACGTTATACCGAAATAGCTGATTTAGCAAAACAAAGCGCTGTCGAGCGAAATTGACTTTCAGTAATGTGGAATCCATTACTGTAAAGTCGAGTGTCCACTGCTGCGTAGGATGTTCACGATGAGTTTTCCCATGCTAGCAGCCAGCAGTTCATTTGTTTGTGCGTAGCGAGGCCCTGGGTGTTAATAGATAGCGAAAGTACGCGCAACTTAGCAGTACCTGTGGAGCACCGCCTTAAGTCCGTGGCCAATTGTTTCTAGAGCAGCTACATACATACCGTATCAGTTCTCGATGCTTTTTGACAAGTTGCACAAGCTCTGCCTTAAATGTACCAAGTGTGATATCAGGTCTGTTCCATGCGTCTTCTTTCACAATCCGCTCCATATCATGTTGCAGAATCAGGAATTGAATTTGTATGAACGTACAGCAAGTTAAGAAAAAACAATCTGGTCCGTAAACGGAAAATACTGCCACCCATGCTGCCAACATAAAACATGATATAAAATATCAAAATAGTTAGAGTGATTTCAATTCCTGTAAACAATCGTCAATAAACTGATGTAGGTAAATAATCAATTTTACACAAGCTCGATATCATTTCAACACTTCTATGTGGAACGGCTGCCAATAACAAAGCCGTAAGAACGATTTATATGAGGTCGCGGTTTTGCTATAAATCTACCATAATGGCAGCTCATATAAACCACTGATCACACGATCGAAATGCAATCACTACCAGAGAAGTGTAAAGTATTAATATTATTCAAAATGGGTTTTCCAAATACGTGCATTATTTCATGGAATTGCACTGTGTAAGATTCCGTATCTTGCTTTGCTAAGGTTTATTTTAAAACGAACAAATCTTATAGGGGTTATTATAAGTTTAAATGAAAAAAAAACATTTTATTGAACTCACCTGCCCACAGTTGAGTAAGATATATAATCGGCCAAATTCTTATATCTAACTCATTAAACGGATACCATACAATGAACGGGAGGAAGAGTTTAATGTCACCTGTACTTAAATAATAGGAACCAGTTATCAAAAACGGTCCCAATGCAAATGCTATAACACCAAGAGTAGTTAAACTCAGAAGTAATTTAGATATTGAAGACAGAAAAGTCAGCCATGTCTTCGTTTCTGCGACAATGTGTTCATCGTTCCCCGTATCCTTACTCTGCAAGTTTCTCAGCACGTTGACTAAGTCATTCACGTGGTGCATGTGTCGAATGAAGAAGTATACTTTTAAATCACCAAGTAAGCATAACGTAAGGCAAGGTATTATGTAAGTAATTTCCCATAGAGTGCACCCGAAGATCAGACCTCGTATGAGCCATATAATTTCACCAAAAACGGATGAGTTAAATGAAACCGCGTGAATATAATATTTCCAATGCTTCCTCACACGTTGTAGCGCAGTTTTATTGTAATCATCGTTGTCTATACATAAACCGATTAATTTCAAGAAAGTGTTTATTCTTTCCAAACTTGTTTCGAAGTGCAGCAGCATTCCTATTAGTTAATGTCTTTACAAACAGTTTTACAGGATTCCAATCAAAAGTTACTGCTTCACATAAATACAAGTAAGTATCTGAATGAAAACATACAATACCAATTCGTATTGTATTGTATTGTATTCGTATTGTGTATATTAATTAGGTAATTACACCAATCTAAACACATAACATGTTATACAGAAAATACAAGGTGTTCAAAAAGTTTTCAGAATCTGTTTTGTGTATTTCAGGAAAATATTTTGTAAAAATTGGCATATTATATTTCAGTCTAGTTTACTTTCCATCCGTAATTGTTAGGGTTCCGTAGCTGAACGGCAAAAACGGAACCCGTATAGATTCGCCATGTCTGTCTGTCTGTCCGTGTATGTCACAGCCACTTGATTCCGAAAATGCTAGGACTACACAGTTGAAACTTAATAGGTAGGTTAGTATTCTGTAAACCGCTTTACGATTTTTATATTAAGATTAAGGGAACACGAAACTAAAAAATATTTTTTTCATCAAACCTATACCTGCCTATAGATAGGTCTTTAAAAATGACTTAGTCTTTAAAAATTGAGGTTCCTACAACCATTCTTTCTCAAAGTCAATCGTTTGAATGATAGACACTTCCAAAGTGGTAATGTGTCGGCTCTCTAATTTCTAAACTAAAAGGAGAAAAATTCTGAAAAAGTTTAGGATTGTAAAACGTAAATAAAACTTTCAACCAAAATTGGTTTGAATAAGATTTGATGTTTAGTTTTTGTGAAAAGTCCCATCTTTTACATCGAACTGCAGCAGTAACTTTGTTTTTCATTAACATACTAGGAAAAACAAATTTAGTTTTGCTTTTGAATTTAAAACAATAAAACATGAATGAGCCTTCAAAATATTTTTATTATATTGTTTGGTGCTATGGAACCCTGTGTGCGTGTGAGTACGACACGGACTTGGCCGGTATTTTTAAATAAACCCGTACAAAAAATAAAATTGCAGGACACGTATTTTTAACGCCAAGCGTCAGAAATCCAAGAATTTAACTTCGTACCGTAAAACGTGAAATAAAGTCTGGATTTCCTCGTAACTCATAAAGTAGGATATTTATATTTTAAATCACGTCCACCTGTATAAATAACAAAGGATACTAAACAATTAAACCCAAATTACTTCATTAAGTCGTACGAGGTCCTAATTAAATAATTACCGACCCATTAACATAATGATGGGTTAAACCATTGTTTAACTCTATTAAATCATAATGGCTAACAATACTTGGTTCAGTAGCTAACTTGTAAACAGATTGTCGGGACAGTTATTATTTAATCGATGTTTTAGGCGATTCTCACACGACACCGCTCGCGGTGAAGCGGATTTCATACAAGCCAATACGACGTGAGATCCGCTTCACCGACTGACTGGCTGGGCGGCGTCGTATGAAAATCAGCTTATTTTTGCAATCACGACTAAGCCAACGATACGATATTTATCGATACTTTTCGAATATTATCTAAGTAGCACCTACTCATCTATAGCACACTTCAACACAAGTATTATAAATAAACCATGCCTACTTTATCTTCTTCAATACTTTTACAACTCATCAAGAAAGTCGTTAATCACATTGTTATTGTTATCGAAATGGCGTTGAATGCTTGTTTTGAGCTCAAACACTTTGATGTTACACCTGCGCTGTTGAAGATTCAACAGTAAACACGAACCGGCGATCATTCCCTAAATCTAGATGATGCCAATACATCACAAGTGTCACGAAATAGTATAAATCGACACATTTACCGAATGGGGTCATAAACCAAGCAAATCGCAAGGGCGCGGCAGTGAATCGTAACATCAAATCTGAATGCGAGCATTGTGGTTATGACAAATTGTGTCGCACCCCTGCAAAGAACCAGAGTCGACGTAGATTTAGTAAATGGAACCGTCCCATTTGTCAAGCCATTGTGGCGAGATAGAAAACTGAAACCGGATATAACAAACTAACATTGTGAAACACTGAAAGGAAAAGAATCGCCATTACGCAATAACACAAGTTGGGGAAATGTTTTATAAATAAATAGGTGTCTAAGTATAAACGATATAATTTATCAAAGTCAAACTTGTCAGAGTTGAAGATTACACAAAAACCCTGGGCATTCTCAACATTCCTTTCGGGCGATTCGTTCATTGTCGTTTGGCGCCATCGATACTCGTATTTTAATTTTATTTCAGCGCGGGAAACTTGTTCTATTTTTCACGAGAAAAGAGTTCAAAGTCTTTTGTTGTAGGTAGCTAGGTAATTTATTTACATACCAAATGTTCCACGTAACACTACACTCAACGCTTCGTCAATTCCGTTTGGCAAATCATTCTTCAGTTTCCTCAGAAGATGTCAGTCAGATGTTAAAAATACAAGGATACATTAATATTAATTTAGTTCAGAAAGATGGAACTGACTCATTTTCAGTATTCAGACATTAGGTACAGAGCTAAATAAAACTCGGCTTCAGAATAGATCAGTTGAACAATATAATTATATCTATCGAATTACGATTCTAAAAAGTATGACTTCAACAAAATCGAATGAAGTTGTTTATGTACTAACCATTATCTACTATTAATAAATAGAAATAATGTTTCCGATAAACTCAAGAAGTACATCATAAATTTACAATATTTTCCCATTATTGCATAGAGGCTTCCTGTAGTCCATAATTCTAATATGATTTATTTTCTGTTCTCAGTAATCGTAAGTGCGTAAGCGCTAGTCTCGATACCAATATATTGATGAAATCAATATTGGAACGACTTGAATGAAGCACCGACAAGGAAGTGAGTCACAGACATGAGCGTGCAAGCTACAACAGTCGCATTATACTGAAATAGAATACAGGATTCCTCAACATGTTTACTAAATATAACATTCAAATAATTACAAAAGTTAATCATCAACGGACCCAAAGCAATAACAAAAATGTATGAGTGGTTATTTATTAAAAACAAAGGATTTGCTGTCGTGACATGTATTTTCCATTATCGTTTGTGTTGGTATAAAGAATGCACGAAATCTTATTTTGTTTTGTCTACAGATTTTAAAGTATAGCTGTCTATCTACATTGCAGCCAGGGATTAGAAACATTCTATTTTGTGGTAACTTCTGATACAGCTTTTTCCCTCTGAGATCCTTAGATACAGCATGGTTGTTTTTTTATTGACAAGTTGGTGATAATTATGTTTGAAAATAAAATACCTTTAGCGACAGAGTAGATTACAAGTCCAAATTAGAAATATAAATCCCGGTTAGTTAGAGGCTCTAAATAAAGCTGAGACATTCAAATAAAACGATTATGATAAATGAAAGCAGCTACGTCGTCGGTAATGTTATTTTATGAACTATCGCTACAAAAAGAAAAAACATAAACAATCATTATGAATTATAATGGCGATAAAACACGAGTGTTCGTTAGTATCTCAACGCTAAGCGCTCTATGAAGAGCACGATTATTAACAAGATGTTTTATTTCGGATTTTGTAGAAAATATCTAACTATTGACGCTGTTCGATATAGAGTAAAGAAATGTTTACATGATAAATTATAATTCAGTACAAATAGAGAGAGGGATACACATATTTCATTGGGCTATAAAGTTAGAGGAGAACTGGAGAATACAAATATACCGCGTGAGCCGCAAACACGTAGCGTAGATCCAAGATGGTTGAACGCCAAGAAAAGTAAGAGGATATTACCAAATGAGCGAACAGTTACGAGTAAATACATGTGGTTCGCATTAGCCTTTATTAATGACTTGTAACTAATGCTCTTGAATAATAAGATTTATCGTGTGGATGTCCGACGAGTGGCTGCTCTAAGTATGGATGACCTAGCTGGAAGAACGTTTTATGTAGATCATATGAATGAAATTCTTCAGTCAATGTGTCGATAGGTACATGAATATGGAAATAGGTGTATAGACTCTTACATTTGTTGAAGCGAATTTACGGTTGGACGAGTATTATTGCAACTTTTAGTTAGATTCCTAAGGAGCGATTCCCGCACGGAAAAAATATTTGCATGGCCTACAGGTAGTCGTTCTGGGTCCGGCGGTTTGTGTTTGTGAATTTAAATGTTTGTAAATGCACCCACACTACATGAGAAATTAGTGTAGGGCAACATTTTTAGATTGAAAAAAAAAATCACAATCAAGCCAGCGATTCTAGATGGTTCCAGATGCATAACAGTCAACTGCTTAACATAGGCCTCTTCAATTCTCTTATCGAACAAATCCTCCAGGGCTGTTCATCTGCACTTACCATAGCCAATGAATGCTGTGTTTTCTGAATAGGCTACATGCACCTGCCAGATATCTGCTCCTATGCCGAATCCCATAAAGATTTGGCATCAATGCTCATGTTTTCACAAAGTCTAGACCATTTATCAAAGAGTGTTAGTAAATAAAACACGTTTAAAAATGCAAATCATTTCTTGAACAATATTTATTTAAATTCCAGCTTCAGTTCATATTGCGTATGTAAAGTAACAAACTGCATTAAAAATACGACCGTAATTCTATCATCGAGTACCGATAGACTAGGTTTTACATGAAATTACAACATCTGCCAAAATGCTTACACTACTCGTATTACAGGATGCGATGTGTGATATAAGATACAGCTAGATATGTTGCCTTTGCCGAAGATGCCATTATGTTCACAGTGAAAATGAATACGTATACAGCGAGTAACAGAAAGGGTATAGTCATATGGAAGAATGTGGTAAAGACCATCAAACTGAACAACTTCCTCTATGGGACCAACATTGTAATCGTAAAAAAATAATCAGCTGTCCCATACATTTGGGTCGAGTAGGTATTGAAATTGTGTATGGGACAGCAGATTATTTTTTTGATTTTTTTTCTGTTACACGCTGTAATTATTTCACTCATTCAATGGTTTGCAAGCACGCCATTCACTAGCTTCCAACATTTGGCTTGGCATAGGACTAGCGTCATTATGATAATGAAAAAAAAAAATGGATTATCGACTTCTTGGCAAATTGAAGTTCATTTCTATCATGATATTTTGATATTACTGGCGCTTAGACTGAATTTGAAAGGGCATTAATATAATACAATTTCAAAAGATATTAAAAATATTAATGAAATATATACTTAGATCTAATTCCAAACGATGCTATGGGTTTTCCGAAACACATATATTTTTTTTATATTGATTTAACGTAAATACTAACTTAAATTACTCCTTTTCGATTTGGTACTTTTGTTGCGCAACGCAAGCAAAATACATGTGTTCCTTCTTTAAGACTGTGCTTATATCTACGAAAATGTTTACACTAATCTCGAATGCTTAAATTAAATATGTATTCACCTACCTACATACCTGACATATTTCGTTACCAACCTTATTATCTATTCCTTATAAACTTGGTCTGACACAATTCAGCACACGCTTGTCGAGTTATAATCTCACCGCCTGAGGTTTACATAAGTACTTACTTGTAACTACCGTCACTTTTCCAAGTGATTTTTCACTCATAGTTTCTCACTTTATACAAATCAAAAGCCATGATGTCATAGTTATATTTATAGAATACTGTCAAGATTTATTTTTGCGGAACTGGTGACGAGTTCAGAAATATTGTAATGAAATACGATATTCTACAAACAGTCTCCGCCAAAATAAATACATATTGTAGAAAAGTGTAATATGCAGGCACTTGTTTGTAACTATTTATTTCGCCTTTCAAATATTTTGCACATTTATAAATACAAATTGAACTATTATAAAAACTACTCTTCAATCATTAGAATTTAAACTGACTAACCTAAAACCTAAATTAAATAAAACAAACGTATAGGAATATTATTTTCAAAATTTTCTATACACAATAAAAACGCTAATCTACTAATACCTATTTACATATACTGAAACAAATATTTTGTTGCGAGGTGGTAAATCTTTCTGTATTCCATCCCCTATACAGACGGAAACTAATACAAGTGAGGTCTGATTATGACGAATCAACTTTATTAAACTTGTGCTCCGATTTGGAACTGCTCGATAACTAATCATTATGGAAGATTTTTCATCGTGTATAGACGGGAGGCCGTCTTCCGTGTGGGGCATATGTATTTGTATTGATGTCTCTTATGTGAAGCAATAATACATCACGTTAAGAGGAAATGCGGATGGTCTTTTCTCCATACAAACGCTCTCGCCTGTTTTCTTTCTGGTTTATGATTTTAGAGCTATATCAACTTTTTCTATGTCCCTATGTTTTCCTTTTTGATGATTCATAATCTGTATCAGCACTAAAACCTTTACAAAATGCTAAAAAAGGCCAGTTTGGACCGCTGTCAACAGAGGCCTAGTGTACAAATTTGACAACTATTAATGAAAAAAGAAGATCATGTTAGGGACACAGTATATATCCTTCTTATTTAGTTTATGAAATATCTTTTAAATTGGTCGAATATTGGAGGAGGAAATAGTCGAGAGCCAAACCTCAAATTATGACTTTTTACTTGTCGGATCTGTAGTTGTCCTTATCGCACCAATGTCGAAATCACGCTCGTAGAGGGACGGCGATAGTTTCTTCAAATACCTACCGCATTTCCTCTTAATGATCGCTACACTACCGACAAGACAGGGCGACAACTGCATCAATTATTATTTCAAGACACAGACAAATTCAACGACGTTGCAAATACGAAGTGAATCGCAATAAACGAATTTTTAAAATCACAAATCACATAAACACTTTTACACACTAAACTATTAACGGGTAGTAACTCATAAAAAGAAATATATTCATCACACTTGTCTAGACAATACGCCGCCGGTCATAACGTTTTTACAGAAAACGTCAAACAAAAAGAAGTTCAATCCGTGTAGACGAGTCACTTCTTTTTCAGACATTGGCACGCGAACAGAACCACGTGCTCGACATAGTTTCGCATTACTTCCCCACTAACACTGCCCTAACAGAACTCATAACGAGGCAGTATTTTAGCGATTACGTATTGAGTGCCTTAATTCGAACGAACAAGCGTAGCCTTAATTCGAACGAGCAAGGGTAGCCTTGAACCTTGACGCATAATGTCCAAATATCACGCGGAACGAGAGCGGCCGTGATCAAGCCTCGTATTATAATTGGAAGTAATGATATCAGCAGTGGCAATAATGGAAGCATTTCTTTATAAATGTGTCGGCGTTTGAACTTCTGTCGATAATGTCCATGCTTATTCAGACAACAATAACAAGCTAATTTTAAATATCCAGTTATTCTATACTGATGACTCGTAAATGACGATCTGAACAATTGGTGGTTTCTGAGTAGGCACTGGGGCTGTGATGTCCCTGATGACGGCTTCCACGGCCGCCTCCCACTCCAGTCTTCGTTTGTCGGTAAGAGCATTCCCACCAGCGCTGCTTAATCGTGGCATAGTCACCTATAACAAATAGTCTGATATTAGATACTGAAAATATGTATTGCGGAATTGCTTTGAACACAAGCTTGTATAATATATTATTCCCTTTGTTGAAGCAGCAGCAGAGTTAAATAAAAGTTCGGAATTGGACTTGGTTCTTCCGTTCAAAAAATTCAAAGAGCAGGCTTAATTGGCACTAAAAGAAAATAACTAGACGGCGCGCTCCATTTGTAACCCCTTGAAACAAATGCTTTTGTGTTTTAAGTTCATTCTTTGGGCTAAGAAAACGAAATTACTGAAACCTACAGAATATTTTTCAGAGTATATTAACACATTTTAAATTTGCACAGCTAAAGGTTTTTGTTACGTTTCATCATCGTTTCAAAGTGTCTTTTTGTCTACAGAAACTTTTGGCCACATTAAACTATGTATTTTAATAGCAAGCAACATAAATAACAACATCGATGCTATAGAAAACACTTTTCTAAAGATTTTATTCGTACATCGTTGCATCATTTAACCAATTTTATGAGCCCACTACTATTCGTGTACCACAAAGAGTTATGTATCTACAATGTTAGTAGCCGCATGTGGTACATGAAAGCTTTATGTGTTTTATTGGCCACATTTAACCAACGAGGAACTCTAGAATTCAATTTTACTACTAGCTAGCTATAATGTAAATAAACATATATTCAGTATGTGTATTTTTGTAGAACATGGAAACGGAGGAAACGAAACATAATGAAGTGTCCATAATTTAATACTAACTTACAAGACTTCCCCGGAAGTAACATCAATATCAATTTTATTCTATCGAACTTCGGGTGAAGAATAACCCCTACAAAGTTGGAACACAAAATCGGTCAACAACGACGAAACGGTCGGATCTTTTGAATGAAGGTCGCAACGCTGACGCACTTTTATAATAGTTCCCAGTTTTATGACCACTAGATCGGAAACTATAAAAATACGCTAAGACATTCATCTTATGGATTGTAAAATTCGATACTGATATTTTTGCCGCGATAGTATCAGACCCATATATCTTATTTACAGCACTACAGAGAATACCTATAACAATTTTTAACAACTCCTATTTTTTATTTGATCTACTTATTACATTAGGAGCGGACAGCCAGCATTTTCAGTTTAAAAAAGCAGTAATACTTTTCCCGCAGTGTAAAAAGCATTAGAAAATAAGGCAAGCATTATTGCACAAAACGTGAATTTTATTGGGCACTAAAGCTAAAAGGGTGTACGTATCTTGCGACATTGAAGCGACCTCGATGTGGCGTTAGGCAAGCTCTATACAAAACATTACTAGCGAAGTATTGATTCACTCTCATACTGCGCTTGTAATGGTTAAATATTTCACCAGACTTAAGATATCTAAGAAAATAATAGAAACGTATAGTATTGGCGTATGGACTATGCAAGTTGTGCCTCGGTTTGTGTTCATTCCGCATAGTGATGCGGTGGTCCACAACAGCGTAAAAATTGTAAGCTGCAAATAAGAGGGCTATGTACATATGTATATTTAACTGTGAATGATCCCAAAAGCCAGAAATATAATTACTTTGTCGAAATCTGGCAAAATACCTTGGGAGGTGAGGTCCGAGGTTTTACCATAGTATCGGGACCGGTATAGCTTTTCTGTAAAATATATATTTTGTAATCTATACTGTCTACTATATCTTTTTCTGCTGACAAAAATCAGCAGCTAATAAACACATCCTTTAGTTGCCTTGTAGCATACAAGATTCCACACTCTTGTTAGTAAACAAGATCACAAATCCAATTTGGAGTTCACATTCCAACAAAAACAAGTAAAACTAAAGGATGAAGTTGACCAAAATAATCATGACACACAATCGTAACAGTAAGTTTTGCCAGGAAATTATTACATCGCTTGGTTTGATAACATTTATATCATTGAAAACTCGTAAAAATATCTTCTACAAATCTTATATTTATTAGATTATATATCTTAACTACAACTGGTTGAATGTTTACATATTTAAACATTTACACATGTGAGTACTTCTTTTGCTTCTTTAAACAAGGCATCAATCACGCGGTCACGCAAGTAGCTCGTGTTTATACTATCAACGAACATCTGTCATCACAAACCTCTGATCTCTGGGCTCAAGCTTTGGATGCATTTCACTGCAATATCGTATGTCAACATCCAAATAACTTAAGACTCATTTCAGTGACCCCATTTCTCGTGAAAGTGAACATAAATAGCTACTTACCACGGTGAGTACTTTGCGGAGGTCGCTGTGTAGCGCGGAGACGTCGACCCCTCTGCCGGCGTCGCCCAGCCGGCGCAGCGTATCCGCCAACGGGCCGGACAGTGCCCGCAGCTGCTGCCAAGACTGAGCGTACTGCCGCCGCACCAGCTCGATAATCGTTGAGGTAAGTGCCAAGCCAATTAAAATGTAAACCGTACATATCAACATGTACTTTGGTCTTTCTGGGAAAAGCGAAAAAGTATTTTCAAGTCAGTTCATTCACTTTATATACAACAATCAACATTATTTCAGCTTGCTAGGTTATTTTACTTTAAACACTTAATTATTAATATGCTTACTAGGTACGATATCTCCGAATCCAATCGTGGTCATGGTGATGAAGCAAAAATAGAATCCATCATAAAATGACCAATCGTCTTCCCACATTTTGAACAAGCCTGCTCCAGCTGACAAGTACAGGAAGAGAAAGCCTACAGCACCGAAGGCATATAAGGATCTTTGTCCGGCGGGGTTTGCTTCGGAAACTCGACTGCAGCATTCTGAAGTTAACAAGAATTTCAAATTCAAAAGTAAAGAGACAAACATTTAATAAGACATTTAACGTTACAGATAATACAGGGTGTAACAAGACCCTTCACGAAGCCGTCAGCCAAGTATTATGTACATCAAACTAAGTAACTTTACGCAAAAATTATTGCTGGGAAACGACTCTTTTTTTGGGGTGAAAAATCATGTTTTGCCGTAAAACTCAATGTAACGCACTCAAAACACTGTGCAGATGGATGTATTGAGTAGTACGGGGGTTGTGGAGGTGTTTTAAGTAAAAATCTTACATAAAAACATGTATTTAAAAAAAAGCTTGTGAAAAAGTTGAAACTTTGACCCCCAATATCTACGTAACTAGAAGGTTCCCAGGTATGACCAAAAAAATATCACAACAACGGGGAAACCAAGCACCTTTCGGATTCATTAAGGGTCTTGTTACACCCTTTAAGTTAAAATAACCAATCTATGTTTTACCAGTACACAAGTAAACTATACTTACTAGGCATTGCAGGTAGTTGTTTAGCAATGATAGACACTAGCGTAGCGAATACTCGTCCCAAGTCTGCGATGACGGTCAGCGTTAAAGGTATACCAATAAGCGCATATGCGATACAAAATAACCTGCCCCAGAAAGTCTCCGGGACTATGTTACCGTAACCTGAAACCGGGATTAAAATTTAAACACGTTTTTTAAACAGCATGGATGAAGACAAGAAAAACAGAAATATGAGGTAAGAAAATTTCGAGTGGTGTGTCATCGTTTGTATTGCTAGCACTGAGTCACGACTTACGAGTAACGTTCGTAATTTACGATTACGAGTAACAATTGTAAGTGGTGCTTTTCAAAGTTCCACGCTACATAATATTTTCAATCTCTGTGCGCAGAAAGAAATGCGAAACATAAATCCAGTGGTAGACAGTAGAGTCTATTGATATACCGAGAAATGAAGTACCCAAAGGGAACACAATATGCAAGAGAATGCGACATGCAAAAGTCTCAAGATTAACTGCAGTGACAATACAATTTTACAAAAATAAAACGTTTTTTTTCTATTTAATAATAATCACGTGAACATATATCCTTGTTGAAGTGCCAAATAAATAATATGCTTACATCGTCGTACACACCTATTGTGGTGAGCACAGTCGAAGAGAAGAACACAGCTTGTAGTATACTCCATTTTTCTTCTAGCGGGGGAAAATTATTCTGCACTTCCAGTGCCAACCCGCTTGATGATGCTTCTTCTAACACCTTGTAAAATAGTAAAGGAATAATTATAGTGTGTGGAGTTAAAGTAAACGATGTTTACGGCAGTCAGTCTTATAGACATAAGATTGAAACGTTCTAAGTTTTGTGGGACCGCTCTTGCTCAAACTTGCATAAACAAATTATCTGCATGGACTTTTTTCAGCATTCTTTTGCACCGGCCAGTCGAAGTGCAAGCAGCTGCATGCGGCAGTCGCTCCATGTGAAATGCAATACCAGTATTTCACATGGAGCGTCTGCCTTTTTAAATACTAAGACTGGCTGGCAGACTTTCTTCAAAAGGGCTTCTGATAACCCGTAACGAGTGTCAGAGATCCAGGAATACAAAATTAAACGTGGTTTGGAATATATAATAAATGGTTTGTGACTGTTTTTGCGTAGCCACAAGCCCCTGTAATTGAAATATGAACTATCTTCTTTGATAGGCATTTAT
This sequence comes from Eugnorisma glareosa, assembly GCA_947578425.1. NCBI lineage: Eukaryota > Metazoa > Arthropoda > Insecta > Lepidoptera > Noctuidae > Eugnorisma > Eugnorisma glareosa. The sequence continues at coordinate 13,157,864 of OX387970.1, read as the reverse complement.
AGACTTCAGTGGGATTGCATTGGTATGTGACACTTAACTTGGACATTATGTAAACACAACATGGATATGAAACAACATGACGCCTGTATTCCCTGAAGGGTTACGCAGAGGTGTACCTAATAGAACACCGACTAGTCGGTTTCGCTAGTCATGTCTTTTAAGTCCCATGTCATAGGGAACGGGCCTATTGCCATCAACCGGACTTTGTGGCTGCTACTGAGAAACTCCTGATGGAAAATGAAAACAACTCATTTCCTGACCTGGGAGTCGAACCCAGGACCTCATGCTCAGTAATTAGCGCTTGTGATCAATAGTCTAACGAATTTACTTGTATATTTGAAGCTTATATTGCGTACGCTACTTTTTGTAATAACTGTACCTTTTCATACACGGCTAATTGAGCGCTGAGTAGTTTCTCAGCGCGATCGTTGTCAGTGATATTGTTGCTGCGCTCAGAGACGAATCGTATCAAGTTCCATCTCTCAGTCAGCAGTCTCTCCCTGTGAAACTCTTGCTTGGCCATTTCAGCAGGATACTCCAAAGCTCGGAAAACCTATGCAAAAAAAAATATATGAGAAAATATAAGGTATTCTGAAAATGGATAAACTGATTAATATCTGCAGGTGAAGGAAACATATTTCTATTTAACACATCTTCATATTAGAATCCAAGCCTTAAATCTAAAAAAATCTTTTGAAATATGGTGAAGAATAAGCGAACTCCAATAAAAACGTATTACTAAGCAGAGGTAAGCAGCGTTTCCAAAATATGATTTTCTTTTTTACCCGACTGCGGGAAACGAAAAGGAAGGGTCATATTTTAGCAATCCATGTATGTTTAGCACTCATGGTAGAATCCATAGGTAAAATAATACCAATATCTTTTGAGTTAGAATATATTTTTTCTTATCTGCCTCGCCTTATCCCAATTGTGTTGGGGTCGGCAACCGGATGCAGATGAATACCAGTCTTTTACATGGAGCGACTGCCTATGTGACCTCCACAACCCAGTTAGTACTGGGTAATACGATAGCCCTTGTCAGACTTTTGGCCCACTGACTACCTGTAACAACTGTTAAAGTTGATAGCCGGGATCCCAACGGCTTATCGAGGCACGGAGGAAACTCGGTATATAATGATGGTCACCCATCCACAGACCGACCTTGGCATAAGCGGCTTAACCTTGAAAATCGACCCTTGCAGCTGTTATTATTCAGCCACGCCTCTGTCTGTTTACACACCTATTACCGGGTTAATAAATGTCCTGTGTCCTTTTCCGAGTCATGGTCTACCAGTGCGCCAAACATTCAAGTCCGTTCAGTCGCGAAGGCGTTACGATCTAAATACACAAACATCCGGACTATCAGCTCCGATCTATCTTTCTTTATACATTTTATCTTTCTATAAACCCTGTAAACAGCTGAACTGCAAATTACGCAACGGCCAATTAGTTTGGAACTGAAATTTTTGTTTTAGGATTAGGTTGGATCTGAGAACCAAGATCAACTTGTGTGAGCTGAGATAGTTGCAGTAACTTAGCTAGGGCACGCTAGAGTTAGGATAGGTTAAAACTGTGAACAAATACGCGCGAGACGTGTGAGCGAAGCGAGTGGTGTTAGTAGCGGCCGGCGAGCGCTACATCCAAGTTGATTGCATGAAATCTACAGAAACAATAATTGTATTTTCAAATCGCCGTGAACCCTCTTCATCTTATACAAGGGGTTGCGGCTACACTTTCGTTCCTTTCCGGTCGCCGGTCGTGTCAAATAGCCGTCCCATCCGACTATGAGAGTGAGGGAAGAGAGAGTGCACCTGTGCCTGCGCATACACTTGTACCCTATATCTCCCGCGCCAATGACTAATCTCCGCCGAGTATGGCTGCCTCGACCGAAAACGTTCAGGAGAACTATTATTAATTTTCACACGTACCTTACCAGTTGGAATATTAAGTGGTACATTATGAACGCGTACTTTAACTATTATAGCTACAGGAAAACTGTCAGAGACAATCCATTAGTTTTTGAGAAATGACGATTTGCGCCCTTACGCTCTTTAAAAATCATCTCAAAATTCCACCCTGTATATAAGATTCCGGTGTGCATGTGTACGTAATTCTTCTCCTCTTAAGTCGTTTAAGAGGAGAAGAATGGTGTCACCGGTGAAGATGACACCGTTTCTGGTGAAATTATATTTTTGTACTTACGGAGAAGGATCAAAAATAAAAGTGCATTACGAATGAATTTCGACTATTGGGGGGTTACTATGACGTCTTAAAGCAGGAGTAATTCCAGTGTGGGAAAGAGACAGAGCTATACAGGTCGTCTAGCGCCGTCTCCATCCCACACTGAAATTATTCCTACTTTAAGACGTCATGGTAGCCCACCAGGTCATTTAATTTTGAAGTTAAATAATAATCCCAAAAAAAAATGCGATAGCAAATGTATTTCGATGTATGGGAATACATCGATAGACGGGATGAATTTTTCTAGTGGGCGTGGATGGCCAAATCCGAAACTGTGAGGAATATCAAAAATGCTCAAAGGAGTCTCGAACCCGATTTTGATGAAAACTAAAACTGTATCATTGGATATTTGAAAAATCAATATTCCTGGCCAGGAATCAAACATGTTGGTTTTGAAAAAAAAAACACACTATATTATTACCTTGATTATTACACCGCTCGATAGCATCGCCATTAAGAATCAAATTCTGGGAAGTAATGACATTAATTTAAAAAAAAAAAAAACAGTTCCTTGTATGGAGAGCCAAAAATATCTGTATTAAGACTACACAGTTGGTAAGTACATGTAGTCTACATGTACCTACCAACTGTGTAGTCTTAATAGTTTCGGAATAAAGTGGCTGTGACATACGGACGGACAGACAGACATGACGAATCTATAAGGGTTCCGTTTTTGCCATTCGGCTACGGAGGATCTTGACAGACAGACAGACGGACGGACAATGAAGTGATCCTATTATAGTTCCGTTTTTCCATTAGAGGTTCGGAACGCTTCGGGGGCCACGTGGTGGCTCCCGGCCGCCATAAGCGCGGGCCTGTGGCCGGTGGGTAATGGGCTAGCTAGTATGGGTAATGGTGGGTTATGTCCGTCCGTCTTATGACGACAGGCCGTGTCGACGGCGCGTTCGTGTTCCACGCGCGCCTCAAAGAGATATCAGCAACAAGGAAGGGGTCCGCAAGGGCCGATGCCTGATTTTGACTGTGTAGATAATGCACTTTTGTAGGAAAGAGTTGATTTTATTTTTTAATAACCGACGCAAAATGTCTATGTAGGGGAGGGCCCCGGGGCTGCGGGACTGTTCGAAAGAGATACCGCGGCCCTAGAACACAAAGGGCAAAGAAGGAACATGGATGGGTTTTAGTCAGTACAAGTTCGACACTCCCTTCCGCTCCGCCCCAAAGCAGGAGTCATTTGATGATTTCCCATAATAAAAAAGGTATGGACCCCTAAAAATCATAGGTAAACTCCGATGGAGTGATGAGCGACTTTTTAAAAGTACGTGTCCTCAGTAGCCTTAAATAACCCGATAAACAGAAGTGAAAAAAATAAGGAAGGCCTTTAAAATACCCCGCAGTGGTCAAAAACTTTACTAGTGCGATCGTGGGGTCCGATTCCAGGTCTGAGAAAGTTATATTGGGTTCTCCAATGAGAAATTTCTCAGTAGCGCGAAATTAGCAAATTGTGACAACCCCGTGGCGCAATATTGGTCTTGCGCTTGTCCTCTCTGCCCGGTGGGGTTAGTTTCCCGTCACATTGTACAAGAATCTGGGTGAATGCACCTGTTTTTGTGGACACACTTATGCACTATAATATATCTCGCGTACTTGGTTAGTGTCAGACTGCCCATGATATTGTTTGTATGATACATTTTAATATCATATATATTGCCTGGTAGACTGCCAGGACATCAACAACCTCAACTCATAGAATATTAATATGATTATGCAACTATTATTTTATCCTAAGGAACGCTTCAAAATTCTCAAAATTTATGTATAACTAGCGACCCGCCCGGCTTCGCACGGGTGCAATGTTATACATATAAACTTTCCTCTTGAATCTCTCTATCGATTAAAAAAAACCGTATCAAAATCCGTTGCGTAGTTTTAAAGATCTAAGCATACCTATGGACAGACAGACAGCGGGAAGCGACTTTGTTTTATGTTAAGTAGTGATGTACTATTTATCTATATAAAGAACATTTCAATGTGGTGGTTGTGACTAAGGTTATGTTGATTAATTAAAACTACCAAATTAGGAGGCACCCATGATATTGTGAGGAACAAATAACGGAGACAAAACTTGTACATATGTAGGCACGATTGCACGTATCTTGCATGCCATTGTGACTTTCTCCAATCAGAAGCTGTTATGGTACCAATTCGAGTTACATGCATTTGTGTATTCAGGGCTAAAGTAATAGATACCTACATGTTAATTCACAAAATGCGTATATTTCACAGAATTATCTACATTTACTATTTGCTTAAAGCAGACACGATTTATTAAATTGTAAAAATATTATTAAAAGTTGTCTTAAAATCATTAACGACCCATTGCAATTTTCAAAGCATAACTTTAAAAGTCCTTAAATTCCTCTGCATAAAGACACTTCGTATTCTTTCTCAGTTTCGTTTGAACTATTTCGGGAAAATTAGTGGTTTCTCCCGGACCCTGCGAGTCAGGTACGAACGGGGGCTGAATTTTTTGATTCAGGATGGCCGACCAGTCCAGATCACTAAACCATCCGTTACTTTTAATGTTAAATAACCCATTTTTCTGAGAACCCAAACGTTTCGATGGTTCTACTTGAAGAAAGCCTCTGAGTAAACTCTTGCAGTCCTGGCTCACAGTTTTAGGACATTTATAATTACCTTCTAATACTTTTTCATATAGTTTGCTAGGGTCTGATGAATAAAATGGCGGGATTCCAACTACCATTTCATAAATCAAAACACCGACAGCCCACCAATCAACTCCAAAGTCGTACCCTTTAGACATAATTATCTCTGGAGCCAAATATTCGGGTGTTCCACATAATGTCCAAGTTTTTCTCTTTATTATTTTAGCAAATCCAAAGTCACACAGTTTAATATACCCAGTCTCGTCTATTAATATATTTTCTGGTTTAATGTCTCTGTGAATAATACGACAGAAATGCATGTATTCTAATGCCAGAATTACTTGACTGCAATAGAATTTTGCCAAGTTCTCATCAAAACTTCCAAATTTCTGTAAATAAGTGAACATTTCTCCGCCAGAAATAAATGGCAAGATAAAATATACATACAGGTTGTCTTTAAAAGCAGCATCTAGTCCTACTATAAACGGAAATTGTATACAACGAAGAATTTCCTTTTCCAGTATTATGTGTCTAACGTGTTTTCGTTCAACTACTGTGGCTTTATCGACGACTTTCATCGCGTGGTAGGCGAACGTACATTTGTCTCTTACTAAAAATACTTCCCCGTAAGCTCCGTTACCGATTGCTTTGATTCGGTCATAGTGGTCTGGTGTTTTATCAACAATGGGAGGATCATTGTATCTTTTACTAAAATCCTCTTTCAGCATTCCTAAATATCTTAGGTGATCATCATGAGATTGCTGAGAGTATTTAGGCATACCTCGTTACATACAATCGAATATTCCATTCCATTTAAAAAATCTATCCAAACGACTAAAACGCCTCGAAAATATGTATAAAATAATATGTATATATGCACGACTTTCGACGATACGTCATGTGTCAGCTATGACATTGGACTGTGACGTTATACAGATGTTTTTTACCACTATGGTTTGCTCTACAATCTGCATTTAGGATTGGATTAGTATTAGGTCTTTTAAGGGATAATGATTAGGATAACTATGTCATTTGTCACTGATAGGGCCGACACATAAACACGCCGCCGGCGCCGTGCCGCGCCGAAAATTTACATCATGGCCCTTTTTACACTTTCATTTTCGATAATTTTCGACATAACTTCTTTTTTCGCAAAAATGTATTATAGAATAGACTTGTTATTTAAAGTATTTTAAGAAGTTTATGTTGCGTAGGCATACATCTCAAATCACTAGTCATAACTCACTAGTTATAATTTCCCTAAAAAAATAATGAAATCGATTCTTACTGAATGTGTATTACGCAATTACTTCGCAAATAATAGATTTATTTTATAAAAAAAATGCTAGTTAGGAAAAAAAATGTAAATAAATGAAAACAAACAAACATAACAAATAAATAGCATGAATAATTATGTTGACTTATTGTAAGTAAAAGTCACTGTTATTATCTGAACCATGCCGATTACTATAACGTATTCTAAGCTAAAATACCAAAAAAAAAACATAAAAAAGTAAGGAAATAGCACGAGGTGACAGTTTAGGTGTAACTTTGCGTAGGTGAAAACGGGCTTAAGGCGTCGAGTTAGGTGTCACTTAGTGTTGGTGAAAACAGGCACTAGGCGTTCGTTAGGTGCCACTTTGTGTTGGTGAAAACAGGAATTGGGCGTTCAGTTAAGCGTCACTTACTGTTGGTGAAAACGCGCTTTAGGTAATGAGTTAGGTGACACTTAGTGTTGGTGAAAACCGGAATTGGGCATTAAGTTTATTGACAGTTAGTGATGGTGAAAACAGGCTTAAGGCATCGAGTTAGGTGTCACTTAGTGTTGGTGAAAACGTGTTTTAGGCATTCCGTTAGGTCACACTTAGTGTTGGTGAACACGCGCTTTAGCCATTGAGTAAGGTGACACTTAGTGTTGGTGAGAACGGGCTTAAGGCATTGAGTTAGGTGTAACTTTGTGTTGGTGATAACAGGAACTAAGCGTTCAGTTAGGTGCCACTTTGTGTTGGTGAAAACAGGAATTGGGCAGTCAGTTAAGCGACACTTACTGTTGGTGAAAACGCGCATTAGGCATTGACTTAGGGGTCGCTTAGTGTTGGTGAAAACGGAAAATAGGCGTTCAGTTAGGTGCCACTTTGTGTTGGTGAAAACAGGGATTGGGCATTCAGTTAAGCGTCACTTACTGTTGGAGAAAACGAGCTTTAGGCATTGAGTTAGGTGACATTTAGTGTTGGTGAGAACGGGCTTAAGGCATCGTGTTAGGTGACACTTAGTGTTGGTGAAAACAGGAATTTTGCACTCAGTTAAGCGACACTTACTGTTGGTGAAAACGCACTTTATGCATTGAGTTAGGTGACATTTAGTGTTGGTGAGAACGGGCTTAAGGCATCAAGTTAGGTGACAGTTACTGTTGGTGAACACGGGCTTAAGGCGTCGAGTTAGGTGTCGCTTAGTGTTGGTGAAAACAGGAGTTGGGCACTCCGTTAAGCGACACTTACTGTTGGTGAAAACGCACTTTAGGCATTGAGTTAGGTGACATTTAGTGTTGGTGAGAACGGGCTTAAGGCATCAAGTTAGGTGCCACTTAGTGTTGGTGAAAAGGGGCTTTAAGCATTCCGTTAGGTGACACTTACTGTTGGTGAACACGGGCTTAAGGCGTCGAGTTAGGTGTCACTTACTGTTGGTTAAAACGCGCTTTAGGCATTGAGTTAGGTGTCGCTTAGTGTTGGTGAGAACGGGAACTAGGCGTTCAGTTAGGTGACACTTTATGTTGGTGAAAACAGGAGTTGGGCACTCAGTTAAGCGACACTTACTGTTGGTGAGAACGGGCTTAAGGCATCGAGTTAGGTGTCACTTAGTGTTGGTGAGAACGGGCTTAAGGCATCGAGTTAGGTGACACTTTGTGTTGGTGAAAACGCGCATTAGGCATTGACTTAGGTGTCGCTTAGTGTTGGTGAAAACGGGAACTAGGCATCGAGTTAGGTGACACTTTGTGTTGGTGAAAACAGGAGTTGGGCACTCAGTTATGCGATACTTATTGTTGGTAAAAACGCGCTGTAGGCATTGAGTTAGTTGACACTTAGTGTTGGTGAACACGGGCTTAAGGCGTCGAGTTAGGTGACACTTAGTGTTACTGAAAACAGGAATTGGGCACTCAGTTAAGCAACACTTACTGTTGGTGAAAGCGCGCTTTAGGCATTGAGTAGGTGACACTTAATGTTGGTGAGAACGGGCTTAAGGCATCGAGTTAGGTGACACTTTGTGTTGGGGATAACAGGAACTAGGCGTTCAGCTAGGTGCCACTTTGTGTTGGTGGAAACAGGAGTTGGGCACTCAGTTAAGCGTCACTCACTGTTGGAGAAAACGCGCTTTAGGCCTTGAGTTAGGTGACATTTAGTGTTGGTGAGAACGGGCTTAAGGCATTGAGTTAGGTGACACTTAATGTTGGTGAGAACGGGCTTAAGGCATCGAGTTAGGTGACACTTAGTGTTGGTGAAAACAGGAATTGGGCATTCAGTTAAGCGTCATTTACTGTTGGAGAAAACGAGCTTTAGGCATTGAGTTAGGTGTCGCTTAGTGTTGGTGAAAACAGGAGTTGGGCACTCAGTTAAGCGACACTTACTGTTGGTGAAAACGCGCTTTAGGCATTGAGTTAGGTGACACTTAATGTTGGTGAGAACGGGCTTAAGGCATCGAGTTAGGTGACACTTTGTGTTGGTGAAAACAGGAGTTGGGCATTCAGTAAAGCGTCACTTACTGTTGGTGAAAACGCGCTTTAGGCATTGAGTTAGGTGACATTTAGTGTTGGTGAGAACGGGCTTAAGGCATCGAGTTAGGTGACACTTAGTGTTGGTGAAAACAGGAATTGGGCATTCAGTTAAGCGTCACTTACTGTTGGAGAAAACGAGCTTTAGGCATTGAGTTAGGTGTCGCTTAGTGTTGGTGAGAACGGGTTTAAGGCATCGAGTTAGGTGTAACTTAGTGTTGGTGAGAACGGGCTTAAGGCATCGAGTTAGGTGACACTTAGTGTTGGTGAAAACGCGCTTTAGGCATTGAGTTAGGTGACATTTAGTGTTGGTGAGAACGGGCTTAAGGCATCGAGTTAGGTGACACTTAGTGTTGGTGAAAACGCACTTTAGGCATTGAGTTAGGTGACATTTAGTGTTGGTGAAAACAGGAGTTGGGCATTCAGTAAAGCGTCACTTACTGTTGGTTTAAACGCGCTTTAGGCATTGAGTTAGGTGTCGCTGAGTGTTGATGAGAACGGGCTTAAGGCATCGAGTTAGGTGACACTTAGTGTTGATGAGAACGGGCTTAAGGCATCGAGTTAGGTGACACTTAGTGTTGGTGAAAACGCGCTTTAGGCATTGAGTTAGGTGACATTTAGTGTTGGTGAGAACGGGCTTAAGGCATCGAGTTAGGTGACACTTAATGTTGGTGAGAACGGGCTTAAGGCATCGAGTTAGGTGACACTTAGTGTTGGTGAAAACAGGAATTGGGCATTCAGTTAAGCGACACTTACTGTTGGAGAAAACGCGCTTTAGGCATTGAGTTAGGTGTCGCTTAGTGTTGGTGAGAACGGGCGTAAGGCATCGAGTTAGGTGACACTTTGTGTTGGTGAAAACAGGAGTGGGGCACTCAGTTAAGCGACACTTACTGTTGGTGAAAACGCGCTTTAGGCATTGAGTTAGGTGACACTTAATGTTGGTGAGAACGGGCTTAAGGCATCGAGTTAGGTGACACTTTGTGTTGGTGAAAACAGGAGTTGGGCATTCAGTTAAGCGTCAGTTACTGTTGGTTAAAACGCGCTTTAGGCATTGAGTTAGGTGTCGCTTAGTGTTGGTGAGAACGGGTTTAAGGCATCGAGTTAGGTGTAACTTAGTGTTGGTGAGAACGGGCTTAAGGCATCGAGTTAGGTGACACTTAGTGTTGGTGAAAACAGGAATTGGGCATTCAGTTAAGCGACACTTACTGTTGGTGAAAACGCGCTTTAAGCATTGAGTTATGTGACACTTAGTGTTGGTGAAAACGGGAACTAGGCGTTCAGTTAGGTGACACTTTGTGTTGGTGAGAACGGGGTTAAGGCATCGAGTTAGGTGACACTTAGTGTTGGTGAAAACAGGAATTGGGCATTCAGTTAAGCGTCACTTACTGTTGGTTAAAACGCGCTTTAGGCATTGAGTTAGGTGTCGCTTAGTGTTGGTGAGAACGGGCTTAAGGCATCGAGTTAGGTGTAACTTAGTGTTGGAGAAAACAGGAATTATACACTTAGTTAAGCGACACTTACTGTTGGTGAAAACGTGCTTTAGGCATTGAGTTAGGTGTCGCTTAGTGTTGGTGAGAACGGGCTTAAGGCATCGAGTTAGGTGACACTTTGTGTTGGAGAAAACAGGAATTGTGCACTTAGTTAAGCGACACTTACTGTTGGTGAAAACGCGCTTTAGGCATTAGTTAGGTGACACTTAATGTTGGTGAGAACAGGAATTGGGCATTCAGTTAAGCGTCACTTACTGTTGGTTAAAACGCGCTTTAGGCATTGAGTTAGGTGTCGCTTAGTGTTGGTGAGAACGGGCTTAAGGCATCGAGTTAGGTGTAACTTAGTGTTGGAGAAAACAGGAATTATACACTTAGTTAAGCGACACTTACTGTTGGTGAAAACGTGCTTTAGGCATTGAGTTAGGTGTCGCTTAGTGTTGGTGAGAACGGGCTTAAGGCATCGAGTTAGGTGACAGTTAGTGTTGGTGAAAACAGGAATTGGGCATTCAGTTAAGCGTCACTTACTGTTGGTGAAAACGCGCATTAGGCATTGACTTAGGTGTCGCTTAGTGTTGGTGAAAACAGGAATTGGGCACTCAGTTAAGCGACACACTGTTGGTGAAAACGCGCTTTAGGCATTGAGTTAGGTTACACTTAGTGTTGGTGAGAACGGGCTTAAGGCATCAAGTTAGGTGTAACTTTGTGTTGGTGATAACAGGAACTAGGCGTTCAGTTAGGTGCCACTTTGTGTTGGTGGAAACAGGAATTGGGGACTTAATTACCGGTTTACTATAATATGGTTTTTAATACTTTAACTATGACCTCTGAGTTTGTTTCGGCTGTTTCTTCTCAGAGTAGTCAGGTACGAAAGACTGGCCCCATCTAGTTTAAAAAACGAGACGTGTAAAAGTGTTTTTAAAAACCTTGTTGCAAAATAAACATCATTTATCAATATGGACCGGGTGCCTTCCCGGAACCTATACCTAATTAATAATAAAAAGTTTTAATTTTTAAAACAATTCTCTTCTAAAATTAAATTTTAGTCATTATCTGAATACTGAAGTCCTAATAACCTTAAAATGTCTGATTGAAAAACTGGATAACCGATTTTTGAGCTCAGCGGTTATGGGTGTCAGCCCTAATATTGATGGGAAGCACGGAACTACTACTGCTTATACCGAATAGGTACCTCGCATAATGTGTTTAATTGAATTCTGTGCGTACACTTGTCCTTCATTACAACATTTTCAATGAGGGCTATCGTTTTTGAACTCACCAGATGGCGCCTCTGTCGCTTATGGTCATGTCAATAATTATATTTTATACTTTAAAGTACCAATAACTTCATAAAAACAAATATGTTAATACGTAAAACAACATAGTGTAAACTTCAGATAATTTATTTACAATATTCTCCCTAAAATTAGCAAGCATGAAACATTTAAAAACCATTTTACCTCCATGTTGTACTAACAAATAAGTTGCTAAATTGCTACTTAAAATCTTCAAGTCATAATTAATCAGGAATAGCTCAATCTAGACCACAATTGTGAATATTAGTAAGAAAACGTGAAAAAAGAAGGACGCAACGCGGGATATTTCTATGACATCTGACATTTCGGTGCCCTTGCGCTACACTAGCGCCTCTAGCGGTGAATTCACACGCGATAGCTCCCATTGGCCGTAGTTCTGGTCTCCGGCGACTTCGGTACTCGTCGCAATAGTATAAATTGGAGTCAAAGAGATTTAAAACAATGAACAATGATTTGAGACATATTTCAATTATGTTGGATTCACGCCCATTGCGACCATGAGCCTTTACGAAATAAACTCAAATGTTTACCAACAAGCCCCTCTGTAAATGTTATTCAAGAGGAAATAGATTGTCATAGCTCGGTAAAGGTATTTTTTTTCAATATTTTAACTAGTCGATATTATGAAAAATTGAAGTGTTTGCTCGCCCTTAAACTCGAACTAAAGAGCTGTTCACACATTTCCTGATTGCCGTCCCTGCCGTGGTTATTACTCGGTTCCATACGATTTGTACGAATTTGGTCACACAGGTCCATGCACAGAGCATCATATATATTGGGTCCATGTCACGCGTATCCGAGCTGTCAGTTTCCTGGAGCACGCTCTGACAGTGCTATCCGATTTTAATCCTTAAGGACGACATTTTTTGCAAGTGCAACATGAATACTTCAAAAAGGTTGATAGAACTTGTACGACGGAATAATTTACTTTACGATCTCTTTCCATATTATTTGAATTCTAGGAAGAAAAATAGTTACTGATAGTTTTTTAAGCGATCTGCTTCTTCTTCTTCTTCATCTAGCGCTTCTGCCGTCATTGGCAATTTTTCTATGTCAAATAAGGACATCGGTTTGTATACGTATCAACCACCGAAACAGGCGACACTGATACCGATTTCCCTGATATGTGTGAACACATGTGACGAAAGGCATGTCCCTGACGGGGGACACTGAAACGAAAACTCGAAACTCGGATGTGTATGGAAATGTATGGACAGTGCATTGGATTAGAGTGCAGCATGGTTGTTGTGGCACTTGAATGACATTGTTAGGAGGATGCTGTTGGTACATATTTCTGAACCTGTCTATAAAAATGGTATTAGAAAACATAAGATTAGAAGCGAAGTTAGTTCCAACTACTGCCACGAGCCACGAGATCCATACGACACAATACTCGTAGTATAATAGGCATGGCCCTGTACCTATAGGACTTTCACATACTTATATAAAGGCCATCAAAGAGTAACGCCAACGCAACCGCAATGAAACCTCGCTTGCCCTCCCTAACAACCTTGTTCCAAGATTATAACATATTGCCCGCGGCTTCGCTCGCGTTTTGGTCGGAAATTATCCCACCGGCACGTTGTAAATATAGCCTATGACACTCGGGGTTAATGTAGCTTCCTATTTGTGAAAGAATTTTCAAAATCGGATCAATACTGATCCGATTTTGAAAATTCTCCATCCAGAGATTACCCCTACAACCTCACAAACTTTACCTGTTTATAATATTATTAGATTTACATTGTAAAGAGTACCTAATAATTCCATGCTCCACTCACCTATTAAAAATATATTTACCAGCAGAAAAACTTCAGAAGGAAAACAAATGTTCATTTGTTAAAAATCACTGCAGTGGTTTCAGTGTCATCCCATTTCAGGGTTATATTTTTACTGTATAGTTTTAGAAAGGTTTCGATTATATCTTTATTGTTGCGGGATAATAGGAAATAATCCGTAAACGGGTAGGCTCGGGCAGCCAAGATCTGGACATGACCAACATGGGCGAAGACAATCTCGGCTATATATCTGGCGGGGGTGGTGGGTATACACGAGAAAAACAAGAACAATACGCACTCTATTTACGTAAGTTACATCAAGATTTTATAGATTCATGGAATGAACAGTCGGGAAGTAATGCAAAATTGAGTGATTTCGAAATATACAAAGTTCTTGGCAATGGAGCCTTTGGCGTAGTCTATCTCGTAAAGCACACGAATTCTGGAAAATACTATGCAATGAAAACATTAGAAAAAGACAAAGTTGTCAAATTAAAGCAAGTTGAGCACAGTTATTACGAGAAGAAGATTCTTTGCGGCCTCAACTTTCCCTTCGTTGTTTATATGAAGTATGTCTTCAAGGACAACGTGTACATTTACTTTGTCTTACCGTTCATACCAGGAGGAGAAATGTTTACTCATCTAAGAAAAATGGGAAAATTTGAGGAAACCGCTTCGAAATTTTATGGTGCTCAAGTAATTCTCGCTTTGGAATATCTTCATTCGTGTGATCTAGTTTACCGTGATTTGAAACCAGAAAATATTTTAATTGACAGAACAGGATACATAAAACTAACCGATTTTGGGTTTTGTAAGTTGATACGTGGGCGGACATGGACGCTCTGTGGAACTCCGGAATATTTGGCTCCTGAAATTATACTTAGTAAGGGTTACGGTATGTCTGTGGACTGGTGGTCCCTTGGCATTCTACTGTACGAAATGAACGCTGGGCATCCACCATTCTATGATTCAGACCCCATGAGAATTTACGAGAAAATTGTAGCAGGGAAATACAGATGCCCGCCACATTTTAGTTCAGAATTAAAAGACTTAGTTGGACGTGTTCTTCAAGTAGATGTAACTAGGCGTTACGGCGTACTTAAAGAAGGTGTTTTGGATTTTAAGAACCATAAATGGTTTAGAGAAGTTGATTGGGACAATCTTTTGAATAGCCGGATACAACCTCCATTCATCCCGAAAGTGAAACACCCTGCAGATACAAGTAATTTTGAACTCTTTGATCCTGAAAAACTGAAAACATGTTCTGTAAACCTTTACGAGGAAGATTTTGCTGATTTTTAATACACCTAATGTTGGCAAACATAAGGGACTATATGCGTAAGGAAATAATTTAGTTTAAGTACTGTATGTGTAAGAAATGTTAAGTTTTATTTTATTGATAGAGACGTGTGTTGTCTACTCACAGCATGAAAGAAGAATCCTTAAAACGTTAAATAAATTAATTACGAGCAGTTTAAACTGGTATTTATTTTCATTAAATTCGATACATCTGCGTTCGTCAACTCATTTATCACTAAATAGTATAAAACAAAGTCGCTTCCCGCTGTCTGTCCCTATGAATGCGTAGATCTTTAACACTACGCAACGGATTTTGATGCGTTTTTTTAATATATAGAGTGATTCAAGAGGAAGGTTTTCATGTATAACATTGCACCCGTGCGAAGCCGGGGTGGGTCGCTAGTTTTTCAATAAGACGTCACTCTTAGGTCTATGATAAACAATTAGTTTCTTGGGTCCTGTGCACGAAGGGACCCAACGGGGCCATATTACTAAGGCTCAGCTGTCTGTCCGTCTATCACAGGGCTGAATCTTTAAAAACCGTAAGGCTCTTCGTACACAATGCTACGCAAATCTAATGTGTTATGCCTCCGTACAGACGCCAGCACATCAAGCTACTACAATCTGTGAAATTTCTTTAACAGATTTTCAACTTTATCGCTAAAGCATTAGGTTAATGGTTGATTGGGAAAATTTGACAGTATCGAGTAGCTTGATGTGCTGGTGTCTGTACATACAGCTATTTATTATATTATTATTTATATTTGAGCACAAAACCCCACTGTTTCACTAAATTACGCACCGTCGTAATAGCAAAAAAATTGCAAAATCAAATATGTTATATTAGCGTCTTCTCCTACTGCTAAGTGCTACCCAAGCTTTTTGCGTAATATCCTTTTTAGAATATTCTTTCAGTTTGTAATCACTTCAGAAACGAACTTAATCTTCTTATATTTAAAAATCTCGTGTCACGGTGTTTGTGGTCGCACTCCTCCGAAACGGCTCGACCGATTTTTATGAAAAATTTTATGTATATTTGGTAGGTATGAGAATAGGTCGTAAAGTATATTTCAAGGTTCATTACAGCGCCGGGCACATGCAGCTAGTATTCAATAAAAGTTCCGCCATTTTGAAAATCTCAGCAAGTTCAGTAGCGAAGATGTCGCGCGGCAGGCAGCGCGCGACTGGTGACGCGACGCGACGGTGACGCATGCACGAAATGGCATGACTTGTCGAAGCTTCTGTGGCCAAAAGTTGTGGTCATGACCGTGTAGTGCGCGTGGTCCCAGGCCAAGTGCGAATCGGCGGCGGCGACCTCTCGCGTCCGTCCCTGGTTCAATCCATGGTCCGGAGCGAGAGGGAATGGGACGCCGTCACCTCCTTCTGCGAAGCAGTCATGCTAGCGAAGGAGGTGGCGAGACGAGAGAGGGAGAGAGCCTCACGTCTCAGCCGCCGCGGGAGACGCACCGGGCCTGTGGACGGTGAGCTATGGGTGGGCTAGCTCGCCGTCCGTCCGTCTTATGACGACAGGCCGTGTCGACGGCGCGTTAGTGTTCCACGCGCGCCTCAAGGAGAGTCAGCAAACAGGAAGGGGTCCGAAAGGACCGATGGGTTGCGGGACTGTGGGAACACAAAGGGCAAAGGAAGGAACATGGATGGGTTTTAGTCAGTAAAAGTCTGACACTCCCTCCTGCTCAGCCCAGAGCGGGAGGGGTTATTTGATGATTTCCCACCAGAAAAAAAAAAAAAAGGCCAAGTGCGAGTCGTTTTCGACCACGAAATATTCTGTCTACAATGCCTGGTCTTCCGTAAAAAACACATGTCTTGTATCGGGACCTTCTTTAATTTCTAAACTTAATTTTTATTATTTGTTGTTATGGCGGCCTTACAGTAATACACACTCTGTGAAAATTTCAAGTGCCTTCCTTTAAAATATAAAAGTGTAAAAAAAAATATTCAATTCATTAGCTCCAGTAGTTTCGGAGTGAATTGGCTGTGACAGACGGACAGACAGACACGCGAGTGATCTTATAAGGGATTCTGTTTTTGCCTTTTGAGGTACGAAACCCTAAAAGTAGTAGTGCTACTCACCAATCCTCCTCCACCGGTGTACAGCATGAGCGCTACGAACAGCCCCACATGGGACAGCGCAGCCCTGGGCTCAAAGCTCCCCCACCTGGACTTCGGCGGAGTGCCCATGAGGGTCTCCGTCTCCCATGACACGTTCTTCACGTTCTTACACATATTGTCAGGTCCTTTTCACTTCAGCAAATAACTTCACCATTTCTTGTTTGGACAGAGTTCAATAGCATGATCTGATAGTCATTTTGTCGAACTGTAAATGAGCAAGTTGTAGAGCAGTTATAAAATTCATTGAGATTTTCGTAAAGGGTTTACAACTTTTGAAACCTTTTTACCAAAATATATGGGTTCTATCTATACAAGTAGAATCAATTAACAATAATAATTTATCTACCAACCCGCACTGGGCCTTACAGCCCACTCCCTCTCATAGAGGCGGGCGAGACCTGTATGCCAGCAGTGAGAACTTTTAAGGCTAATTATACTCATAATTTTGATTGTAATCACAATTATACTCATAGTTATGAGATCATTATTCTAGACAGCTACAGACCAATACGGTAAAGCACAGGTAGACTGTTAACTTTATTGATACCTAAAAACGGTATTTGACGCACTGCAGTATATTATTTCATTTAAAAAAAACCGACTAAGAGATATCACCGTCGATCCCTACTCAAATATTGAAGAAATCGGCCGGACCTAGATCTTTAGGTTCTAAATCTTATTACCTAAAGCTCTACGAAAGCCCTTGATTTGTAGCGTAGTCAAAGTCAAGCCAAAGTTAGGCATACGATAACTTTTCCTTTAAGCCAATGCCAAGCCATGCATAGTGACAGTAATAGTACATTTTGATACAAGTAGGGAAACTTTGTCATTGCAGCCGAGGCTGAATTCACACCCGAACCGTAGGCGAGGGTGTTATGGAGCCCAAAACTGCAGTGAGAAATGGACTAACGAATAAATTAAATAACAGAACGAAAAAGTCTTATTTGATGGGTCTAATTACTTTTATCGGCGAAATGTGGATGTACTATTAGGTACACCTCTGCCTAACCCTTCAGGAATTACAGAGCGTGATGTGATGTTACGCGTTTAATCTATAAGTGAAAACCTACAAAAATATTTTACAAAGGTATACAAACATAATAAATTCAGTGAGTCCTGAACAAACTGTAGACGTGCCCTACTAACTGATATAATGCGAACAAATTCTCTCTGGTTACGACTATGGAAGTACGTGACTGTATTACTAAAATATGTGTCTAATTATTTACCATTGCCGCACCAGAGGTGATCTTTATATCCGCCATTATTAATTTTGTTAATGTAATAAAATGGGTGCCATTTGTTCGTTTATCATTGAAATTATATTTTCATCAGGAGATTCAATTGGATTTGACAATCGAAGCCTGTCTAGACGGAACTCCGTAACAGATTCCTTTTTAGCTTGAATAAAGTCAAAACATTTAAAGGGTGTAACAAGACCCTTAACTAAGCCGAAAGGCACTTATTCTCCCCAGTCATTGCATTTTTTTTTTGTTCTAGACCATACTTGGGAACCTTCTAGTTATGGAGATATTGGGGGTCAAAGTTCCAACTTTTTCACAAGTTTTTTTTTTTTTAATTCATGGTTTTATTGTTTGATTTTTACTATAAACGACCCCCGTACTATTCAATCCATCCATCAGCACAATGAATGTTTTGAGTGCGTTGCCTTGAGTCCTACCGTAAAACGTGATTTTTCACCCCAAAAAAAAAAAGTCGTTTCCCAGCAATAATTTTTGCGAAAAGTTACTTGGTTTGATGCACATAATGCTTGATCGACGGCCTCGTGAGGGGTCCTCATGTTACACCCTGTAGGAAACATATACGAGTATTTGGTTTGGTACATACATAAATGCTCAGCCTTTTATATTTCATT
The DNA here is from genome assembly GCA_947578425.1 of Eugnorisma glareosa. Lineage (NCBI taxonomy): Eukaryota > Metazoa > Arthropoda > Insecta > Lepidoptera > Noctuidae > Eugnorisma > Eugnorisma glareosa. Next base: position 13,139,347 of record OX387970.1, on the reverse strand, counting down.
TAGGTATCTGTTAATTGCAATTGGCAGTAAGTTACAATCTAAGACCTGTGTTTTGGGGCTGACAACTGCTGCATACATAACCCAGTGTCCTACTATAAGCGGTCGTCGCGATACATTTTTGCATGTTCGTACTGAACACCATTCACCTTATGTTGCAGGCCACGCCCGACTTGGCAGTTCCAAGGAAGTCAGATAGTTGCCAAGACTGAAACTTTTCAACGATGTTGATATTCGCACTCATGATTCGTCTGTTACAGAATATACAACACAAGTCACATCGAATGTTTTGTTTATCATCTCTAAAGAATGTATTTATTATCAAACATTTACTGGATTAAAATAATCATAACATAACATCACGCCTGACAAGGTAGAAGTGTACTTTATAGTCCACCCACATATGCCGCAGTTATGTTTAAGTCCCATGTAATAAGGACCGAGCCTATCAAACGGACACAAAACCAGGCTCCGAAGTTGCTACAAGAAAATCCTGATGGAATGAAAAACTCAATAACACTTAACCCGACCTGGGAATCGACCTATAGGTCTTAACCTACAATGCTCAGCAGTCGCGCTTGCAACCAATAGACAATTTAAATAATCATAGACGTCTATACTCGTATTTGTTACGGTTTAATAAATTCGTTGCTGTGTTAAATCAGACTTTTATAAGTGACATCGATACGTTCCACGGTCTCGGTTGAAACTTTTATCTGTGACTTGGAAAAGGCTCTGATGAATAGAGCCGTTAATGTTGTTGATTTCGCCACAAATAAAGAGAATCGCTGAGGCATGGTAGAATGTCTACGTGGCTTGCTTGTCAAGCTTAGGTACTCGAGTCTGTTTAGTTTTGAAGTTAAAGTGGTTCGACAAACACACAAACTAACAGATTTAGCAGATTACGTTGGCAATGTAGGTACAAGCGGATGGGCCAACTGATTTGTAATGAATTTGGTTAACTTTGCATTATTTAAATCCAGATTTAATATGTAATTAAATTATTACTATTCGATTGAATGTGTGGTTGGTGAGTATGGCTATCTATAGAAAATATATAATTTTAATTTCGTATAAGCAAGATTTAATACCGTTCTTTTTACTGATGAGATATCATCAGTTATTCCCCAAAGAAAATGCATAACTCGGTTGGCAGGTGTCATAACCATAACTTTCAGTAATTTATACACTACAATATAAAAAAAACAATACTATTTCGGGACATAAAGGGGTTAATAAACTTTAGATAAATAACCTGCAATGCCGTAGAGTTACATAAGTAGAACCAGATTTCCAGTACGTCTAGGTAATGCCATGAAAATGGGCGAGTGGCGGCAGCGTTGTGTTTATCATGCCAATACTCTGAAAGCACTCGGTTTATGTACCTAATAAAGTAGCACTTCAATACGAATACAGTTTCCTCAAGGAAAAGATCGTTATGTTTGATATATGCGTTAGATAGCCCGACTTGATCCCCTTCATCAATATTCAAGTGATTAATTTTCTTACTTACACAAATTCAAATCTTATTTCTTTCGCACACGGTATATTTGGGTATAAGTGGTAAGTACAACAAACTATTTTTAAAACTCATTTAGAGTTCCAGTTTCAGTATTTCACAATCACAAGTTGTCACAAAGTTAGGAAGTTCCGCACGATCGTTTGTTCGGCGAAGCGGGAACGGCGAGCATCCTGTCCCGCCTGCGACTCGCGAATAACTGAAATTGTTCAAGCTTTCAAATCTCTGAAACTAGCGAGCGCACACAGGATGGCTTTCAGCGCTCCGTATCGTACCGCTGTAAGCCTTGCTGAAAGGTTTTAGTGGAGAACAGCTGGGTAGACGGATTTATTATAAGACCAAAGGAAGGTAAATGCTAAATAGATATTTCTTGTAGGTGTCGTACCTGTCGTAACGACACCCACAGAAATACCTACGCAGAAGATTTAAATAAATCCTACTTAGGCATTATTTTGGGTTTCGCATGTCGTTACAATAATACAGAGGCTTTGTTATTTCTTGTAACCTTATCGAGCTGGAACTTAAGTAGGTACACTCAAAGATAGCAAATATTTATTTTTATTTAATGTATTATACGATCTGTATAATACAATACAAATAAAAATACACTACCTACTTTTTATGAAAACTCATAAAGACAAAAAATCGTCTAAACCGTAATCAAGACAGTTTGCTCATTAAACTCGGCTATGCATAAAGACCATTCGATAATATGGGGCTAATTAGGACGACAAGGCCATGACTACCTCTGAAATGTTTATTAGCTGCACGCGAACGCCTTATCGTTTACTCTGATTCAAAACGCACCTAATTTAGTATTCGTGCGTTTTCCGGCAGGCGTCGTACAACGGAAGTTAATGTTATTATAATATAATATAATACTAGCGACCCGCCCCGGCTTCGCATGTGTGCAATGTTATACATATAAACCTTCCTCTTGAATCACTCAAGAAAAACCTCATCAAAATCCGTTGCGTAGTAGGGACAGGGACAGACAGCGGGAAGCGACTTTGTTAAATACTATGTAGTGATTACTAATGTGGTGAGTGGCGTAGCTACCGGAGGGCTAGGCGAGGCAGTGCCCTGGGGCCCCCAAGCCCATGGGGCCCCTCGGCCTCCATGAACGACGTTGGAAAAAGTTATAAAATGTTCTAGTTCAATAGAATTTTAGACTTGCAACTTTTTAGCCCCTGACCCCAACAAACCTCGAAAGGCTCGAGCCAGGTGTCATCTTCTGCCTAGCCTTTTCCCAACTATGTTCGGGTCGGATTTTTTACTAGCTTCGGCGGCGACTTCGTTCGCCTGGTACGGACCAACATTGAAAATTATCCCACGGCATTCTTTTGCAGGGATAAAAGTATCATAGATACTTGTATACGTCCAACTCCTACCTAGGTCGAATGTTTCGTCGGTTATTAAAAAAAAATAAGCTGTACATTTTGACCGTGTAGGTATTATACAGTTTTGTAGGAAAAAGTTGTTTTTTTTCCCGACCCACCGACGATAAATTTCTATGTGGGGGGGGAACCCCATCCGGGTTAGAAAAATGTACTGAATAACCGTGGTAACCGTTTAGCGCCTGTGTGCCCTCCACCCTGTCTAAATGTTCTTATTCCATTATTTTAAAAAAGCTCATTTACAACCATCCATCAGAATTAACCAACAACCTTTTCTTAAAGTAAAAACATTAAACCCTCAGGTAACATTTAAGGTGTTACATTATGCTACCTTGGAGTGTCGTCATTTGCAAGTGTACAGCTGACCCTCAAAGCTACAGGCTACCCGATCAAATTATGGGGCTTACTAATAGCTTCATCATTATTAAGCACACATAGGCAACAAGCAAGGAGGCACGAACCCTCATTAGTGATTGGAACCGGGTTCGCTATATTTTAGATCCTCCAAATTGTTTTAAGTAGGGAGTGTAATGCTTAGAACCATTCCTATGAAATTAATTGGAGGAACCTTTATATTGATTTCCTAGTCAATATGCTCATTGACGCTGAAAAGTCAAGAATTTGTTCCAATTTGTGAATCATTGCTCAGAATTTAACTTTTAAACCAATGCCAGCCACAGTATATTAAGCACTGAGTGAGTCAGTTATCAAAATTATTATTAATAGCACCAGGTTTAAATTAAACCGTAGTTTCCGAAGTAAAGTTATTTAAGTTAAGGAACTAGTTAAGTCAGGAATAGGGTTAACGAAAGGGTCAATCAGAATACGAAAGGTATAATAATCTACAAACTTCGGTATTATTCAGATATGGTGGAATTTTGGACCCTTCGGAGTTGTATTGTAAGACCACATTCAGTGGCGTAGATATGTTACCATGCGCCCAGAGGCAAAAATGAAATTGGGGCCCTAGTTCAACTTAAGTAAATACTTTAAGGGTGCAAAACTACTTCATTATCAGCTTCTTATAGCCAGCAAGCAACGCATATTATAGGAAAGCTACGCACGTACTACTCAGCGTGTTTCGTATTCTTAGTGGCCAGTTTAGATAAAAAAAAAATCAATACACTTTCTCGAAAACTGGTTCTTATCGCACTACGATTAGGTTCAACATGCAATGTGTTTCACACGCGTGGATTTTTAATATTTTTCCGTACACGTGCGGAAATAAAAATTTCCACAGATAAGTACAAATGGGTTCAATGACTATAGCTTTAATTGAGGGTGATTTCTTTTTTTAATCTCGGCAAAGAGAATGATATGCGTCTATACCTACGGCGTAAATATTTTTTTAGAATTTAAATTATGTTTATAAATAGAATATCATAAATAAACATAATTATTCAAAACAAATATTTACTTTTATGAACAAATTAACATTTATTTGTATTCTACATGCAAAAAATATTTGATTTTTCTTCTTTTCATATTAGGCTGTATAGCGGCATCATACCTTTGCTTCTTCTTCAGCCTGGCGAAAGCAAAGCGCGGAAAAAAAGCAAATTAAATCATCAGTAGTTTCATAATCATTCCTGATCATTCCTGACAAAAATACTTTCTGTTTTAATATTTTTTTCTTCGAAAGTGTATTGAAAAACGTCGTTTGATACGCGTGGGGATTTGTTATTGCAATTCTCGGCTCCATAACACCCTCGCCTGCATCTCGGGTGTTAATTCCCGCTCGAATGCAATACCAAAGTTTCCCCACTTATATCAAAATGTACTATTGATTAAGTACAATTTTATTATTTAGACCGAAATTCACATCTGAATCTGTATGTGGTCAACGAATCTGTTTTTTTTTGTTACGCTTTCACGTAGAATTGTCCAGTAGATGAACTTGGACAAGGGCGTCGCCAACTTTTTTTTCTAGATTCGAGGAGAAGTAGGCCACAAGAGACAGCGAAGCGAGCTCGAAATTTTTTTGACACCTTGCCTTGGATAAGTTAAAATTGTTTCGATCCTTCATACAGGAGATACTTGGTCGACTTTTAGATAAAGTCAAGATTCAAAAGGAAGTAGTCAGAAGAGCGAGAGAAGTAAGCTCGAAAATTTTAACACTCTATCTACCTACCCTTTTTTTTTTTTTTTTTACCGATGGGATATCATCAAATAACCCCTCCCGCTCTGGGCTGAGCAGGAGGGAGTGTCAGACTTTTACTGACTAAAACCCATTCATGTTCCTTCCTTTGCCCTTTGTGTTCCAGGGCCGTGGTATCTCTTTCGAACAGTCCCGCAACCCTGGATCTACCTACCCTGGATAGGTTATAATTGTTTCGACCTACCTCAGTTACTTGAGCGACTTATTAGACAAAGTTAAGGTTCAAGAGAAAGTAGGCTGCAAGACCGAGTAAAGCGAGCTCGAAAATTTTTACATTTTGCTTCGAATAAATTCAGATACGTAACTTGAGATCAATCGTCCACATGCTCAATTTTTTGCAACCTTGTGTTTGCCTTATTTAAATATTAAGGCCTCGGGGCAAGGTGCTCCTAATTAACTTCAGCCTTTGTCTATGTCCTTTTTTAATCATGTTAAAAGCCAAAAGGAATGCCAATCCAGAAGCAGAAAAAAAGAGCCTCTTTGATAATTTTTAGGGTTCAAACTACGAACGGCATGCATTGGTTTAAAGAATATCTGTAAGTTTGCAGCGCTAGTACGAATACTCAGATGCTCATTTTTCATCTTAAAATATTTTAGTTTGAGAGTGATTCTACAATTTATTACGTACCTACTTAGTAAATCTGCGGCATCAGGAAGGAAAAATTATAACTTTTAAAAATCTTGGGCCCGGCCTGCCGGGTGAAACCCATGGACTTGGATGAAATTTTGAACAAGGATAATCTAAAGCAAAGTCGATGATTCAGTAGGTATGATCTGATAAAGATATCCTGAGATGGAAAAGAGAATAGGTATTCTATACTAATAATACCAATTACTAATACTAATAATATTATAAAGAGGAAAAATTTGTTTGTAAGTTTGTATGTAGGGGATAAGTTTGTATGTAGGGGGTAATCTCTGGATCTACTGAACCGATTTTGAAAATTCTTTCACTAATAGGAAGCTACATTATCCCCGAGTGCTTATATATTTACAACGTGTCCGTGGAATAATTTCCGACCAAAACGCGACCGAAGCCGCGGGCAAGAACTAGTTCTTCATACAGACTAGTAGTAAAAAAACACAGACGTCATTTATGAAACCTTGACACTTTTTGTATCTAAATTTAAAACCAGTTAAAACAAAAAGAATCATGATTTTATGAAAATAGAAAAAAAACGTACTGTGTGACCTTATAAATTACCTATGTTACAATTTGGTGACTTCAATAGGTACCCGTCGTAAATCTGCTGGAGACATAATTAAAAGCTATATCTCAGTAGGTGTCATGACGCAGTATAAGCTGTTAGCACAGTGCAATATAATATTATTATGTTGAGGCTGATTTATCTTCATAACCTTAGCTTGTGAGACATATGATCAGACCAGCTGCTGTACGTGTTTTAGATTATAGCTGATGCCCTTCGTCCTCGTGATATAAAAATATTACTGCAAAGAAGAAAGCTGCTGTGAAGTAATATTTTTATTTTATTTTTTTGCACAGAACCCTAATCCTTTTTCTAAAATAAAACATCAACTATCTGCCAGTAAAAGTCCCGTCAAAATCAGCCCAGCCGTTTCGGAGATTAGCCGGAACAAACAGACAGACAGACAAAAAAGTAAGAAACATTTTTTTGTTCGTAAGTACCGTACGTATATATATATATACTTTTTAATGCATTCAGTAAAAAGCTGTTATTTTAAATTACAAACCGACACTTCAATTTTATGATTTGTAGTATGTACTGTAAATAGGCATAGGCTGGCTTTCAGTCGTCACTAGATACAATTGAATTGAGTACCTACCTACAAACTTAAGATTTCGGTGCCCATATTTACTAATTAATAAGAGTATACGCAATGCAGGTACACTGTACCAACACCGAAATCGCGTAAAAAAAAAATCTGCTGTTCATAGTACATTTTGATCAGTTAATGCGATCATATTGTAGGGAACAGCAGATTTTTTTTCGCGATTTCCAGGTTGGTCCCATAGTAAAAGTTGTTCATAATAATGAGTACAATGACCCCTTAAGAGATTTCGTGTGTGATGAATAGATAGACCCTATATATAGAGCTAGCTATCTACTTAAATATACCTACTTACATATAACAAAATAGAAATAGTTTGAGATGTCAGATACTTCAAATAACCGAGGGAAAAAATGGGGGGGGGAAACCAGTATTGTGAGGCAAATGGAATATTTTGTTATTTTTTGCAAGCTTATGTATGCTTGCAAAAAATAATAAAATATTCTGTCAACAAGACTATGTTGACGTCATATTCACGCTGACTGATACATACGTTGGACATGCAGTCTCATTTAGGTATTTCAAGAAATCTCAACAACGTTAATTTAAATTGGTTTTGACGAAGCGGAAACAAAATGAATTTCTTAAACCTCCTGTGTCAAATGTCAATGGCGAGAATCGAAAAGACTTGCGCCAAAATAAAGTTTCTTGTACACCCTGACATACACCGACACGATAGGAAATGACAATCAACGGATTCATTGGGATGCGTGAGACTGAGTGAGTAATCACCTAGTTGATTTTATCAAGAATTTTCTTAGCAAGTAAATATTTGATACTATGAGATACTTATATGTAAGAGTGGAGATCATAAAAACATGCCAACATTCATAATATGTGCCGTTCTGTTCAGTCTCCACTAGAGATGCAAATCGAATTTTAAACGTTTTAAACCATTTGGTTTTAAACGGTCTTTTTGGTTTAAAACAATTTAAAACCACACTTAGCGGTTTAATATGGTTTAGAATGGTTTTTTTTGGAATGCACTGAGGCTTTACACGAAGTTATCTAGACCACACCTCCTTCCTGATTTAGAATATATAAAACGAAAATAAAATAAAAATGTTTTAAAATAACCTTCATTAACATGACAGACAAACATAAAATCGATCCCTACCTGCCCCATCTCTCCCCGTTGCGATTTTGGTAGCAAAGTGAAAAATAAAAATGCGGCATTGCCGTTTTATTTTAATAAATAAATACCCAAAACATGATTGTTTTCAGTGTCTTATCCTAAATAGTAGTATAAATATGATATATGACTTCACATATATTAATAAAAATGGTAAATGATTTCAATTAGCCTTTTAAACTGTTTTTTTTAAGTAATTCGTAATCAATGTACGGCCCACTGGTCGTGGTTTTAAACCGTTTTAAACAAATTTAAAACGGGTTTTAAACCACTGATTTTGGTTTAAAACGGTTTATTTACAACTATAGTCTCCACCGATCCATTCAATAACTAGACATACAACAAATTGTTTGGTGATAAATAGTAGCTGCTAGGTCGTTTAGAACTCTAAGTGTAGCACCTTATTATTATTGTATTTATTCGGGACAAAAACCAGTTATATGTTACAATAATTAATTATTGGTTAAGATAAAAAAAAAAAAACAAAAAAAAAATATTATTTTATTTCAGTAAAATACGCATAAACGTATAATTTATATATAGTTTTATTTAGTATATTTTTCACACAATAATAGCGATTTTAATAAAATGAAGTATTGGACCTCACAAAATCATCCCTCATCCCTGGAGACATTGGCCGTGATGCAGAGCACCAACAGAGATTTCAGTAAACCTTATTCGATTAGATATACTTAACTGAAATAAGCCCAACTATACAAAAATTCAAACTGGAATTGGAAAAACAAAGTAGGTTTCAGATCCGTTTTCCATCTCATACATAAACGACTTCGCAGGAACTCTCGGATATTGTATTTGCTATTTAAGAAATAAGCATCACCTTTGTGCTATTTTCTGTTCCTTTCTTCTTTCCTGTATTTAGTGTGTACATAAATTGTTAAATAAGTAAATAAAATAATTCAAGTTCCAGTAGCTACAATAATTTTGAGTTTTAAAACTGACCTAGAAAAGACAACTAACTTGTTGTAAATGTAGATTTCTATGTACCCTAAATGACCTACAAATATGATTATCTAGTAGATCATATCTGTAGGTCAGTTGGGACTAGCAGCAGTCTACCTTCAAGTCGTAATAAACCTGGAACACCTAATGGTACAGGTAAATTCACTATTATAATTAATTAGTGCCCGCAATCCAATCAAAAGCCCTTTACAATACTAAGATAAGATCGCTAGAAACGTTAGCAATGAATCGTTTATGCCTTCTAGCAAGTCTACCTATGTGTCTGGAGCATGAAAGATAAAATAAGAGCGAAATTTCTTTGTAGGTCTGAGTGACATTGAAGCTCTTCTAGCTTAAAACTGAATACCATACGTTTATATAAACTATCTAAGTATACTAATATTATAAAGGCGTAAAGTTTGTGAGTTTGTGAGGTTGTAGGGAGTTATCTCTGGATCTACAACACCGATTTTGAAAATTCTTTCAATAATAGGAAGCTACTTTATCTCCAAGTGCCATAGGCTATATTTACAACGTGCCCGTGAGATAATTTCCGACTAAAACGTGAGCGAAACCGGCAACAGCTAGTTTAATTATAAGCTACTTATCACACACACACACATTCACATTATTAATTACTTATGTTGCTTTGCATTACAGCTAATCCCAATATGCCAAAAAAAACCCTCATTAATTTATTCATCATCTTTCTTTTTTCGATAACCAATGTCAGTATCCAATATACTCATTCGTTGAACTCTTACAAGAACATCAGTTCATTCACCATTTGCAAGTTTAATTGGACAAGTTGACGGCCACGACCGACTTGCACCGTGGAAACATTCACAACTTGAACTTGAAGTGAATTTTACAAACTCTACGACAAACAAATATACACTTGTAGAAGCTGATAGAAAACATTCCAAAAGAAAAATAGTATTTGAAATTGCTGATATAGGTACATACCTGGAAGCATTCATTACCGCTAAAAAAATATCACGTCTCCTCATATTAAAACGTAGCTTATAACATGATGACGTATGAAATGACGTATACTTAACACGAATAATTATGTCCACAAAATTACATTTTGAGACGATAACTGTACATAAATGAATAATAACATAATTACTTTGTAGATCTCTATCAGTTTTTATATAAATTAATATCTAAAATTATACATCGTTGATCATGCTAGGCAGGTTTATCATGCTTAATAAAAAAGTAAACTCGTTTTACATAATATGTAGTAGGCAATAATACGTATGGCTTATAGGTAGTAATAAGTTAGATACATTGTAACAAAAATCTTGCTCTAGTCTTTATTCTTCATTATGATTGCTCGTATAAAAATAACAAAAAGCGGCACCAAGTAGTGAAATAGGAAGATATTATTATACACTCTAAGATCGTTTAAACAAGGATCTATGTATCATGAATCTATGAATCAAAGTAATCCACTATGTTAATATTGTGACATTTAATGATTTGACATGAATATTTACTTCGTTAAGTATTTTATTATTATTATAATAATATAGTTTTCCTTAATTTGTTATTATTTTTTTTTATTACCTTTATTTATTTTCTTTACATATTATTTACATTTTTAAATATTCTTAGTAACAAAAATTATACAAAAAACATTTAAAAATATAAAAAATAGTAGCCCACCGGCCCGGCATCGGGAACAGGATCCGAGCTACCGGTGGTCAGGGCTCTTGAGAGAGAAACCTCCTAACAATACGCGCCGTGTCCAGAAGTACTGCTTTCTGAATCAAGCCCTTTATTTATTATTGTGATTTTTATTGACACTTATTTTGTAAAACTAGCTTTTGCCCGAGGCTTCACTCGCGTTGATTTAAAATTTTACAATTAATTCGGGTTGCACTCTGCTCGTAATATAACTCGTAATATAATTCAATCATGATTCGAAAGACGATGAATGATATTGTTGTTATTCTCGGGAACAGTACTTTTTTACGGGATGAAAGGTTTATGTCCGTTTCTGTACACCTGACAGCGTATATGCAAAATTTCAGGATGGTCGGTTCAGTGGTTTAGGCGTGAAAAAGTAACAAACAAAATTATTTTCGCATATACAGGCTGTCGCTTTGCATCCTGGTCAAATTCAATGAGGTATCTATACAAGTACTAATGATTCTCAACCCGAATCTCTGTAATAAAAAAAGTAGGTTTTTTTAAATTTTTTTCGAGAAATCGGTAAGTGTAAACCATATTAAAACGCAGCCCGTCCGTTCCTAGCCCTAAAAACACGCCGACACACACACTAACGCAAACGTTTATTCCACAGTATAATTATGCACAGTATAGAAACTAGGGGGTGGCTTACGCGCACCGATTTCCGTAAAAAAAACTTATACTTTTTACTATAGATTTGGGTCGAAAATCATTAGTACTCGTATAGATACCTCCTTGAATTTGACCTGGATGCAAAGTTACAGCCTGTATAATATTAGTAGGGAAGTAAGGGTTATGAATGTGAGGACCATGTGGCTAATTTTTTTTTTGGATTTGTCCTTTTAGTGCTAACGATTGTCGAGTTTGAGTACTTTGTGCGGCCTACCCAAGTGTCCTTTCTTTGGTATTGGACTTCGTGTCGTTGAGCTCCTTGAGTTATAAGTTAAGCTACACGTTAACTGATAAATGCTTGTACTGACTGGACAGGCCCACTCAAATCTGTGTGGGTCTTTCTTCAAAAGACATCTCAGACATAGTATCTGCATAGTCCTCATGTTAGCTGACCAAGATTATGTCTGGACTTTAAAAGATACCTGTGACATCTGAGTTTGTTTCGGCTGTTTCTTTTCAGAGTAGTCAGGTACGAAACACCGGCCCTATCTAGTTTAAATAAAATGAATTGTAAAAGTGTTTGTAAAAACCTATTTGCATACCTAATAAACATCATTTATCATAAACAGTGATCGGAATAGATAGAGATAATGTGCCTAAAGTTCAAGGAACAGAAACGAAAGTGGAGACTTCCTAACGACAAATGTTTCTTTTTTTTCGGATTATTTGTTTTGAATGTCGGAACATTACTTAAGTACAACTAAAATTAATAATGTAAAACAACTATCGAATTCATTAACTGTTTCTGTTTAAAAAAAAAAAAACGATTTTTATTGTTTAAAAAATAAAGGTAATCTCCTTATCTTCGTTTGAACGCCGTAAGTAAGTGCGGAAGCTAATTTAATTTTCATACCAGTTTAAATTCATGGTTTAAAAAAAAACAATTTATAGGTTTTCATACCATTTATTCATGTTGTACAATTATTGGAACTAAACGTAAACAGAAATCAAAACAACTTGCGGTAAAACGTAGTCCATAAAATCAAGCCAAGATGGTCATGTGAAGCAGATCCAATAAACGATAAAACAAGTATAGGAAAAAAAAACAATTCACGAGTCAAATATGCGACACAACTTGAGAAACTACAGGAGTCAAGGATCACAATGATGCGCGCACGACGCCGCTTTTAATGCGAAACACGTCTCTACCCCTCAACCCTTTTGTCATTTATTTGACAAACAAGAGATAGAAAGAGACAACGAGTTTCGGCTGTTCTGCGAAACGAAAACATGGGTCCGCCGCGTTCTTTACCTGAATTAATAACAATAGAAAACGTATTCTACTGGCTTTTTGAGAACGTTCTCCTTGTTGTCGAAGTCGGTTAAAAAGGAAAAATAATGAATTAAATTAGTTTACTGTACTGTTTAATAAATAACATTATTATTAAATGTAGGTACTTAACTGATTCCGAGGCATTTCCGAGATTCAGAAAAAAAAAAATTGTCGTAAGGAACACTTTTGTTTTTTGTTCCTTGCTTGAACTTTAGATACATTAGCTCTACCTATTCCGATCACAAATCATAAATGTATCAACTTAATCGTAAAATTCGTCATTAAGTAAAGTCAGAAACTAGTCCTGACTGAATTAATCAGTTTTAATAGAATTTCGTTGTATGTTATTTTTATTAAACACTGAATTGCTATTCTAATTTGTTATAACGTCAATAAAATAACAAGTTTTACCAATTAAATTAAAAAAAAAGAACAAGTTTCTACCAATCTTTCAGAGGCATAAATATTATTTTGTGCTCATCACGAGAATTCGAGAACATTTCCTGCTCAACGATAGAAGCAGCTTTTTGTAGGCTTTTTGTTTATAACTAGCCCTCACCACGAATTTTGTTTTACTTATAATTGGCTCGCTGACTCCACACATTCAATTGTTTTAATAAAAACAGAGTCACAATTAAATCACCAACAATGATTTTGCAGAACGTAGACAAAACGAACGTAGATAAAACAACAAATGAGTTCTTCCTCACTTGATGGAAGGGTTTTGTATTTTTTTGTGACTACACTAGTACCTAACTAATTGCCATGAAAAACTACCATTTGTTGCATACATAATGACCTGTAGAAACCTTTAGATGTCTAAAGTTTTTATTGCAATGAATACAGTGTGTTGGCATAAAATACACCTAACTGTAAATTATCGAAATGCTAATGTCAATAACATTGTCAGTTTCATGTTTCTCTAAATAAATAAGTAAGCTGCGCTGCGGTTTTCGACGTAAGAAAGGCCTTTAACCTATGGACAGGAGACATCAAATAAGTTAATAGGGGTGACTTTGTACGCACTTTAGAACTTAGTTAGGTAGTCAGGTACGTGATTTGACACTAATGATCCTGTCATTTTATTGCAATTACTACTTATTCATTAAAAATGTTTTGAGGCAGAACTGTGAGAGTATAATAGCTGGTTCGCGGCATATTTAAATAAATTCAATGTCAAATAGTATCGAAATAGGAGCACCATTTTTACAGATACACAACCAGTCTACGAATTGAAGCCCCTAGATTTTATTAATATGTTAATTTGTTTAAAAATGATTAGGTTATTTTTGGATTTTATGAACATTTAAATATGGCTTAAAAGGGTGTTAACTAGTTTTAAAAAAATACAACTTGTTTTACAACATCACTATAATTAAACTAACTAGTTAATTAATATTTATAATTATTCTTTATTAAAATTCGTTTTAATTAGGAGTCGTATGTTGGGTTTATAAATATAACGTACAGGCATACCTGCTAATCACTGACCATACAAGCCATCCATTAAATTCTCGATTCCACATTTTGTACGTTTTATTTTAAAACATGATTTAAGAAAAATACAGGGTGGCGCCGACAATACGACAATAAATTAAACTGTGTGTATTTGTTTATTTATTTTACAATTTATGTACACACTAAATACAGAAAAGAAGAAAGGAACAGAAAATAGTACAAAGATAATGCTTATTTCTAAGGAAATCTCTTCCAGCATACCTGCGAAAGGAGAATCTAAAAAAGAGATGTAGACACGGTGTGTAAAAGAAGAAAAGAAAATGGAATACAAAACATAAAGCAGAACTATTTAAATATAATACCTACTCATACCATATAAGCATATACTAACATACTTATAAATATAACAAACTCAAACTCAAACTCAAACTCAAAGCGTTTATTTCAATTAGACCTTCGCAGGCACTTTTGAAAGTCAGAAAAACAAAGGCGAAGCTACAGTCACAGACACAAGGCATAATAACTTGTGAAAGTACTGTAGTTGCCCATTCCAAAGCGTAGATCTCTATGGAGAAGAATGGGCAAGAAACTCCATGGACACTCTTTTCAATCAAAATATTGTTACAAGATCTTGGTTACATCATTCATGTTGAGATTATACATATATGTGAGAACGATGTAGAAAGACGTGCACATTAAGAGCGTCCAGAGTAAAAGATTATAACTATCAACAATTTAAAAACAAAGTAGTTAAAATAAACCGTGGCAGCTAAGAGATGACCAGTCCCAACTGACAGCGCCCGTTCACGAACATGACGCATGCATCAGCTCCATTCAGCTCAACCATATTGAAGGGAACTAAACGACCCAACACACCCGCCACTATCAGCGAGACATTTGAGTGAGCCTGACATTCTCTCAGCCACCAGGGCACATTCGAGTCAATGAAGGATAACTAAATGTAAATGGTAGCTTTACAGTACATAGTACTCACACATGTGCTATGCAGTTATATAATACTAAGAGATTGAATCTATACAATGCAAAGATATTTTTACAATCTTCTGCAGCTTCCACAATAATTTCACATGAGCTTCTGATTAGTTTGCCCCTATGGTTGTGGAGCAGGACCAGCATTGAGCCAAGCATTTTTATCATCGATGTAATCCCCTAACTTATAATATGCTTGCCTACATAGTGTGCGTTTTATACAAGATTTAAATTTTGTCTCATTCAGTTGTTGAATGTGGGGAGGTATTTTATTATAACATTTTAAACAGTACCCCATGAAAGATGAGTCTACTTTAGCTAGCCTGAAACCTGGCTGTACTAGTTGGTCCCTGTTTCTAGTATTATAGTGGTGTCTGTCACCTCTTTTACTAAACAAATGCAGATTTTTCCTAACGTACATGATGTTTTCATAGATGTATTGACAAGGTACTGTCATGATGTTAATTTCTTTAAACAGTTCCCTTAGAGAATCGCGCCTACGTAGATCATATATGGCTCTGATGGCTCTTTTCTGCAGAATAAATATAGACTCAATGTCTGCAGCCCGTCCCCATAGTAAAATACCGTATGACATAATACTATGAAAATAACTAAAATAGACTAGCCTCGCGGTATCTGCATCAGTAAATTGGCGGATTTTTCTAACAGCATATGCTGCTGAACTCAGCCGCCCTGCAAGAGATGTTATATGCGGACCCCATTGTAGCCTTGAGTCGAGCGTGATCCCCAGGAAAACAGTATTTTCGACGAATTGCAGTTTCTCTTGATTCAATACTATGTCACTATCACTACTTTTAACATTCGGTAGAGCAAATCTTATGCACTTCGTTTTTTTCCCATTTAATACTAAATTATTAGCGGTGAACCAATTATGGACCTGCATTAAGGCGTTATTTACGTCGTCGAGATTTGTGGCACGTCTGTTTATCTTAAATATTAAAGAAGTATCGTCAGCGAATAACACCATTTGTGGTTGGTTTTTAAATAAATGGGGTAGATCATTAATATATACCAAAAAGAGGAAAGGACCCAATATCGAACCTTGTGGTACACCCATACTTACTTTTAAACCCATTGAATTGACACCATTTATTTGTACTTGCTGATGTCTATCGTTTAAATACGATTTCACTAAACTGAGCGCAAGTTTCCTTAACCCGTAATGTTCAAGTTTTAAGAGTAGGGTTTCATGGTTTACGCAATCAAATGCTTTTGAGAGGTCACAGAAAATTCCTATGGCATCTTGTGCCTCTTCCCACGCAGTAAATATATGTTTTAATAAGGTGACACCGGCGTCAGTCGTACAACGTCCTTTGGTGAAACCATACTGTTTCTCATGCAAGATTTTATTGGTGTTAAAGTGGTTGAGCATTTGATTAAGCATTACCTTTTCAAACACCTTGCTGAAAACCGGCAATACGGATACGGGTCTATAGTTATTGGTGTCTTTACTGTCCCCGGACTTGAAAAGTGGTATTACCTTACTGTATTTCATAAGGTCCGGGAAGACTCCTTGGTCCACACACAAATTAAATATTAAGGCCAAGTACGGTGCTATAGTCTCAATAATGGCTTGACAAACTTTAATTGACATACCCCATAGATCCTCGGTTAATTTGACTTTGATTTCTTTAAAAGCTTTAATGACTGCTATGGGGTTTATATGTTTAAATTGAAACTCAACCGGACAGGCCGAAACGTTCGCTCTTAATAAATCAATAGAAAACAAGGGTGAGGAATTTAAGGTTTCAGTAGTTTTAAGTGGGATACTAGTGAAGAAATCTACAAATTCTTGAGCAACTTCATTTTTAGAGCTAAGAAGACCACGTGAAGTCTCTAGAGTGATATCATTATTATATTTTTTATTTCTGTTAGTTTCACTGTTGATGATTTTCCAAACCGTCTTTATTTTATTATCGGCGGATTTAATCTTGTTGCTAATGAATAAGGCTTTAGCTAACTTACAGGAGTTTTTAAAAATTTTTGAGTAAGTTGTAACATATTTATTAAAAGTTTCTGAGTTGATGTAAGGCTTAAGGCCATACAGCTCAAACAATCGTTCCCTACTTTTCCTAATACCTTTAGTTGCCCAGTCACTGAACATAAACTTTGGGCAAATAGATTTGGTTTTCATTTTTAATGTATTATTGAACTCTGTGTAAACTACCGAAAAGAATTCCTCATAAAATTGATTAACATTTACAATAATATGGCTCGGAATGCCTAAATTACTAATTAAGCTATTTTTAAATTTATTCAAATTACTGGGTGTTATTAGTCTAGATTTTATCTGGATTCTTTGTAATGGTGTGTAGGACTCGAAAGCAACGGTTTGCCCGCTGTGATCAGAAGGAAGGTAATTTACAATGGATTTATCTAAGTAATCGCAGCAACAAAACACATTATCAATACATGTAGCAGTATTTGTAGTAATTCGAGTTGGTTCCGAAAACACGTTTGACAAATTAAATGATTTAAAAAGATGTAAGAATCTACTGCTATTCGAATTTTTGTCTAAAATATTAACATTAAAGTCACCACAGATAACTAATGATTTATTACCAGTTGCAAGTTTTGCTAAAGCATCTTCCATTACTGACTCAAATATAGAGTAGTTTTGATAATTTGGGGGTCAATACTACAAAACAATACTATAAATACAATAAAATAACTAATAATACATACTTATTTATGCAACTATTACGAAATGGAAAGATAATGTTCTTTCACTCTTCTTTTGAAAACTGTAACAGTTTGTGTACCTGAAATATATCCAGTAGTTTAGTCACTGGACATTATTTTTTATTTTCAGCATTTTCTACATGATGTAGATTAACAGGCATGTTGCCAACGGGTCTACCTTAATAGCAGAATTTTTTATGTCATAATATTATTTTGCATAACAGCGGATAGCATAAACTTCATTTCGCAGAAAATCGTTTGGCAAGTACTCATTTATCATACACTCAAAGCTCATAATTTTGTAAGTTAGAATCATATTTAGGCATAAATTTCATATCCATAAGAATTAAAAAGTAGAACCATCTTAACGCAGAAAGTTCACAGCTAGACTCGTCTTTTGGCATACTTTTAATATCTGTAATATTTGAAAGACTCGTCTATCACATTACAAAAAATTCATAGTTAGCATACACCATGCATGCAGCATGCAAATTTATTTCCAGATGCAAATTAGTGCAAATTATATCTAAAGTTAGTAAACCAATATTTACAGACGGCGTTCTATTTCGTTAATACTCTTGTGCTATTTAGTTTGTTTGAAAAAATATGTTTTTTTATTTCGATGTTAAGATTTATTTGATAGTTTATAAATATTCCTATGAAGAAGTATCAGGTAGCAGTCTTTTCATTTACTATCGAATTGCCGTCGCCACCGATATGATTTTTATAACATAGGTACTAAGTACATGCCTCAATAATACATTATGAACTACGAGTACTTAGAGCTTTGTGTCCTGAAGGTTAGGTACCTAAGAAAAGGTTAATTCTTAAGTTGAACTTGATTGCACTGGCTATAAACAATTTATGATTAATCCTAAAGAACAAAGAAAAACAAAACCGCCTCGCGGTGTCATTTTTAAAAGACAAATAGAATTGTTTATCTTAACAATTAACGACCAAATAATAAAATGCTTGAATCAATATGAATAAAGACCCTAATCAACAGAAAAATATACTGTTTATTAAATTAAAATATTTAAATATTTAAATACGGCGAATTCAGATGCAGGTAGGTAGTACGAGTATATGTAGGTATGACAAAACTCGGAAATACCGAGCACATAATATTCGCAGAATACGATTGTGAAATGTGGCTTGAGTTAAACAAATACGTGCAAAATCTTATTTTTTTTCTTTACACAATACTTTCTTCCATTCTGATTTCCCATAGGAATAAATAGGATACACTAATGAAATCGTGCTTTAAAAACAATAAGTATAGGTACTAGTGCTACTTCGAATACTACAGTAAAATACAAAAAAGCTACGAATTCTACGAGCGCGTAGCAAAGAGAAAGGCTTTCCATTGCTACGCGGTCGAAACGTCATCTCTCGTACTACGCGTAGTACGAGAGGTATACCATACTATATTCTACTCTACATCTACATGGAAATAACAAAATAGGCAACTATAGATGGGCGTCAGGAGCGTCATCATAATTACACTGATTTCGTTTCCTCTCTATCATAGTTTAATCAATATCGTAATTGCGAAGATCAAGTATACAGTGTTTTTATTGTAAGTAATTTATAAACATCTGTAGAACTGTTATACACAATAACAAACGACAATGTTTTAGAAACAATTACAATTATAGACGTTTACTTTTTACAACCATGCCTGCTTGTAGCTAATTAGGGTTGTCTGAACAGCCAAATAGAACCTTCTCTAGAAACCTGGAGTTATACGTGGTGTAGGTACCTGCGACTAGTTCAAGGCTGGAAAAACGCACGTTGACAGTGATTTTTTCTTCAGAAAAATAAACTATAAGATTATTATGTCCAACAACAACAGATAAAAAACACGAGCTTCAGAGGAAAAAAATAACGGGATAATTCTCGAATATGTACTGAAAACAATAGAGACCAAAAAATATATATTCTTGCAAAAGTACACAAACTTTAAACCGTAAAGATAAACGACCACGGAAAAAGCATAAATTTTTTTGGTATCTACTAAAATCCGTTCATTAAATATTCCATCAATAAAGATTTAAGTCCAAAAATTTATTTTTTTTGTTGAACCCTAGCACCAGTTCTGACGGCGTAAATGCACAGTATTATAGTCTTTATGAGTAAGAAACATTGTATATAATTGCGTGCACTATTTTGACAAATAACGACACTTGATCATGAAATTATATCGGACGGAAAAGAGAATCGACGAGTTAACATAAATAAGTTGACCCGATCCTTGCGACGCACAGTATGTGCTGAGCTCTTGTGCCAAAAAGTAATAGATTACTATACGTTACCAGTAGCATTGTTTTAATTATAATAAAAGCTTATATTAGCAAAAAATGTTTGCAATAAATACTTTTGTGATTCTTCTCCTCGTGTACGTTGCTAATTGCGAAGATGGAAATCTACGTAAGTGTAAAAACATCTGATAAATTAGTTAGTTCATTTAAAACATGCGAATACTTGAAAAATATCTTCTAAAACTCAATTAATTTCAAGTTAGTTATTATAATATTTTAAGAGGAATTCATAAAAATATTTATAGTTGATGTAATTTAATTGTTTTGTTCAATTCAATTCAATTTTATTCATGAGCAATTCACATTATAATAAAAATAAAATCACATTCATTAAAATTAAAATTATAAAACTTATACTTTTGAAGTACAGCAAATGAAATTATAGAAAAAAGTAATAACACAAAAAAAAAATATTCAATAATAAATTAAGAGAACAATACAATTAAAAATTTAATAACATTACAGGCACACAAAAATAAAAATTTAATAACATATTATACCAATATCTCCCAGTGTCACACTAACTCATATAAAAAAAAAAATGTGGAAATGTCATCGTCTATTGAATACAGACATTTCTCTGACTGAATGGTCTATAGATCGATGCCTGCCGTTTTAAAAGCGAACGAAAAAAAAACAGAAATTTCTTCAATAGGAATGCTTTAAGTCTTGACTTAAAAGAGCCTTTTTAAAATATAGTTTTTAAGTCCAATGGCAATCTGTTAAAAATCCGCACTACTTGATATTGAGCACTGTTGCACAATATTAAGTTGTGGTATTAATTTGTTTTTAAAATCTTTCCTGCGCGTACTTTCCCTTATGTTACTGATTATATCCGTCAGGAAAATCTTATAGCAGCCTGACGACTGGTTCTATGCCTGGGTTACAAAAAATGCTCGGTTTTCACCATGTTTGTTACAAAAACCGGTGAAATGTGTATGTACTTCTCTAGATACTCCTCCGGGAAATACAAACGGGTTGTTATGTTATAAAGAATTTTCTTTACCTTTTTCTCCTCGAACAATAGATTAATATCATAACTTGAATTATAAACACAGTCACGTAATGTGACTAGGTAAGTATAATAATTTATTTGACGCAACTTCTAACAAAGATACGTACACGTGTAAGCCAATAACTAGTAGGTAATTATTCAAGATTTAATACAATGTACGAAAACCTTATTTACGGCAGTGTAATTTGCGGTCTAGAGGAACCTTTAATACCTTGCACCACACTGTAATATTCTTCCTTTTGTTAGTTGACAAGGTTGACGGTTCTAACAAGCAACCTTCCATGCTACAATGCTGAACTTGGGCTTCTAATGGCAACCCTGAACTGGTGACTTTGGCAATAGGGACATAGATGGGGTCATGAACTCTTGAACGATAATTGACTCCTATTTTATTCAATGGAATTTGAAAAAAGTTCTTTTATGGCTCAACCTCAAACATACATGATTTGTAATTACAAACGGTTTTGACTATTCCGACGCTATAATGATGGCATTACGTCAAATAACGGAATTAGATGAGTCCGTTTTGGCACTACCATAATTATTTCGCTTATCAAACCGATAAATAAGAAGCATAGTAAAAAAACAGCCTGTAGTTTGTATACCAGCCAGTGTTAGCCCTGCTTAGTGCCTAGCAATACAATTATTATTATAGATGGGTTAAACTAAAGGCAATTAAATGTTGAAAGGAATTTAAAATCTTTAATCCAACTGGTGATTCTAAGTACGGGTCATGAACCTGATTTGTTATCAGTATTTTTTGTCTAATGTTTTCGCAATATCACTCAATGTATAAGTATCGACCCAACAGTACGTTTAGGGTAATAAATAAAAAAAACGCTGAATGAGACTTCTGATATCCAAAGACATTCAAATATTACGTTTGCTGATATAGCAAAGTAACTACACGCGATAAAAGACGTAGAGTTTCGTCCGTTTTTCCGATAAATATAATTTATAGTGACACATCCGGGGGGTTCCTCCCAAAGCTTTTCAAAGACCGAACTACAAGTACTCCTCATAGACAGATACAGTTATAGGTACTTAATAGAAACACTGTTTACAACTTCTTACAGGAGCTGTTTCACGCTGAGAATTTCTAGTATAACATAAATCATTCCATCGCATACCTACCTACTATTTAAAACATTTTTTATAGTAGAAAAGTAATGTAGTAATTAATATTAAGAATATAAAACTTTTCTGCTTTAATCGTTGCCTACGAAGGTAGGTACTTGTCTGCAAAAGAAGACATGATACAGGCAAAAAATGTTTGCTCGCTTGATACCGGATATTCAGGTTCTGATTAAGTTCAAGTTCACCATAATTATGTTGTCTACTCATAAAATGTTTACAAGGTCTCGCAGATTCTCGAACTTCGTCGGGTGAAAGAAAAACACTCTTTCTGAATAATTTACATTTTTTATTATAGATAGATAGATATCCACGTGATTTTTACCTAGATAAGTAGTAAAATCTATAGAAAATTTTAAACCTTCCTTTTAAAATTCTGAACGGCTTCCGACAAACGGGATTGAGGATAAATACTTACCTACCAAAACTGACAATAATACGGAGTGAAAAAAAAAACAGCCGTACTTCCCACAAAAGTGCAATACAATACAACAACAGCTGTGTTTTTTTTATAACTGATGATTCGCAGGATATTTCTATGTGGTTCAGAATGATGTACTGAATACGTTGCCATCGTTTTCGCGTCGGTGTCTCTTCCATCCTGTTTAATTTTATATGTTTCGATACTTCGCAATTTCGCATAGCTCCATAGTAAAGCCGATAAAACACTACTAAGCTTCGTGTTAGTTTAACAGATTATAGTACCTACCTACGCGATAATTAGCAAGCTTTTTCAGCGATGGTATGGTTTCTGTTAGAGTTCCACAAGGTAGCATTCTCGGACCATTCAAAAAGGTGTGATTGAAATAACAGGTACCTAAAACCTAAAAAGAGGTCATTGTACTCATCGGTATGAACAACTTTTACTATGGAACCAACCCTGAAATCACGACAAAAAAAAACAACTTTCCTGTTTATTTTGTCGAGTTATTCGAATGCGTACTTAAATGTATGGAGTACTTAGCTGATTTTTTCCGCACTTTCAGGGTTGCTCTCATCGTAAAAGGTGTTCAAAATTATGAGTACAATGACCCGCTACGAGGTTTTCAGTTATTTTATTTTTGGGCACTTCAAGTTACATGACGTGGTAAAAAAACAATATTAGCATATTATTTCTCCATCACAGGGCAAAGGCCACATTTCATTCAGAATCTATGTATGTATGTGCAATACATAATTAATGCTTTATCGTAACTGATGCTATCAATCAGTATTTTCTATTGATCGGTTGATTGATTGACCTTCAACACGCAAAATAATAGTATTAATGTAGGTACAATACATGCGTATATTAATGAAGATTAGATAACATTTCTTCAAGCTAACGTTCAAGGCCCTCTCAGAGGATAGATATGTTAATGAATCTTTTATTTGTCCTAAAGTTGCTGACCTACCGTCTACCTATGACAGCAACTTTATTGTATACAGTGTGTAACAGAAAGGGTATAATCATATGGAATACTGTGGTACGGACCATCAAACTGAACAACTTTCTCTATGGGACCACCATCGAAAACGTAAAAAAATAATCCCTTACAAAATAATCCCTTATAAAATAACCCCTTACGACACTACGAAAAGAGTCACTAATAAGATACCTATTGCAAAAACCGTATAATCGTCGGTGCCTGGAATTTTACTAGCATCTAATAAAAAAATCCGATTATGTGCCAAGCTACATAACATCGTTGTTATTTTAATGACTGAAGTACAGTGTGTGATACCTATACCTACTGCAATAGTAGGTAATAAATAAGAACAATGTCATACCTATAGCTTGGCTTATGCAGGAATTTTTTATTACTGTAGTTAATTAAGTAGTATTGTTGGGATTGCACCTGATTTTCGTAAAAAAAAGATTGTTACTAAAACTCTAATCAAACAGACAAAAGTTGTTTACCCTTTCAAAGAAATATAGCAGTGATAGATATGAGTAACGTGCTAAAAGCGGGGTTTAGTCAACAGTCTGATGCACCGGGAAAAGACACCGGAGACACGACAGCAAAAATGATATCGATAGCTCAGTTGATTGCATGTCGTGTGCACTGGGGGTTTACTTACACCAAGCTAAATATGTTTCTTCTGATAGCTGAACTGATTGTTTAATATTTTATATCAACCTGAGCTGTTGATGAAATGAGATGTGTAACTAAACTAGATTCTTACTAGGTAGACTACAGGAACTAATTAACAATATGTTTTCAAATGAACAAATCAGCCTTCGATGCAACATTTTAAAATCACTTCACACTCTAAAATCATTAATTTGTCACTGACGTCTGTTGTCGTGGCGCAGAAACTAGAACCCAAACCCAACTACGTACCTAGCATAATTATGATAATTTTATTATATCTAGCTAGCATAGGGTCCAGTCATTGCATTAATTAAACAACGAAGACTGTCATAAGCATACAATAGCTGGAACGTAAACCGTCATTCGGGCCGTAAAGGAACCTAATTATTTGGATTCATTTGGATTAACTTATCTTAGTAAGGACCTGTACGGACCTAAGTATTCATGTGACGTCTACCCGAGTTCCAACTACACTGAATCCCCCATCAAATTAGGGACAACTTGTAAAATGTATAAAGATTTGTGCAATATAGTTTTTTGTTCGAGACTGATGCTTGTAATTGACTACCCAAAAGCCACGTTATAAATTGGGTAGTAATAATACCTAACCCTCTACCCATCGATTAAATACCATCAATCATATAAAATCGAAACGGAATGATTTTGTTTATTTAATCGGAGTTTGACGAGGTAAACGATACGTGATCGTTTTGACAATCAATCATCCGTCGCGTCGTCACGGTTGATGTGGACACGCCGCGTGTGTTGATTGTCCCAATACAAGTTATTGAGTAATTAAAACATAAATAAATATGTACGTACGTATGTACATATTAAGGAAGACGCCCCTATATTTACTGAAAACACACCAGAAGGAATTTCCGATGTTATTAAGGTATCACCGTATTGTCAACTATGAAAACACAATAAAAACACTTCGCAATTTTCCATTTTTATGCAGATCTCCACGTAATTTGACCACAATATGCCATGAGATTTTCTCGCGGCTTATACCACAACGCATAGTCTTCGTATTTATAAATCTATGAGATAAATCAATTAGACCTCAGGCATTCTATGAATATCGACCATGTATTGAGTGCCTGAGGTCTAATACAATTAGCTATTCTTAAATACGATAGGTGCGACCGTAAAAAAAGAAGGAAAAAATTAACTGAGTAATCCGAGTCCTGACTGTCAGCTGCTACCAGCCACCCTGCGAAGATCGTCGCTCTATCTAGACTTCACGGTCCCCATGATGATAATGATACTGACAATCTTATACCGTTTGTTCCCAACTCGTCACACTGTAAGATGTTACAGTGTGACTCGTTGGGAAAAAATAAGAATAAAAATCCCAACCAGTCACACTGTTACTCGATAGGACCACTTTTTGTGTTTATTCCCAACGGATCACACGCCAAGTGAAGAGTGTGACTCGTTGGGAATAAAATATTCTTATACAGTAACACTGTGACATATTGGCACTACTACTCACTCAATCTAAACTTTTTAGTTTTACAAGTAAAGATTACCAAATTATTAAGCTAGAGACGGCGTTCAGTTTTGAGACCATCAAACTATTTAGACGAAAATAGATGAAAAACTGAATGCCGCCTCTGGCTTAGTAAATTTTTGGTTTTCTCGTAGTCGGTTTACCGTTTTTTTTTAATTTTTCTATCTCTTATCTCTCGGTCTAGTTATCCTTTTGATCATGCAAAAACTAGGCATATATTTTGAGTAAAAAATAAATTTAAACGATTTAATGTGAAAAGTACAGTTTTTTTTTAATTTTTGATTTTATCTTGTTTTGCTGTTATTTTATCTTGTTATGGTGTGATTTTATTTTGATATTTTGTGATTGATAAATATGGTTGATTTTTACAAATTATCTTTCAATAATTGCATTCAAACAAATCTTGAATTAATAAAAAATCATGAACAAATGATGACTCTCAATGGTGTTACTAATTGGGTAAGACGTTGTGCCAATATGTCACAGTGTTACTGTATCAGAATATTTTAATCCCAACGAGTCATCCTCTTCACTTGGTGTGTGATCCGTTGGGCATAAACACAAAAAGTTGTCCTATCGAGTAACAGTGTGACTGGTTGGGAGTTTTATTCTTATTTTTTCCCAACGAATCACACTGTGACACGTTACAGTGTGACTCGTTGGGAACAAACGCTATCTTTCGAGCTGAAACCAACCATAGATACTCATTCAAATCGCTTAATGGTTTCAGAAATTAGCGTGTACGTACATAGTAACACGTGATTTTTGGGTTCCTTGGCAAAATGGCTAAAACTAAATAAATCCTTATAGATTCGTCCTGTCCATCCGTCTGTTCGTCCGTATGTTACAGCCATCGCACTGGGCCAGTTTTAATAAGCTTTTATTGCATTTCCTACACACGTGAAGTACCTATGTACTTAGCACAAACAGTATCATGTATTGACTAAATTACCAAGATTGTCTAAAATGTCTCATATGTTTTTACGGGTATAGCCATGTTTTTTACAACTTATAATAAAGTGCCCACGTTATTTCTTCACATAGGTACATATTTATGTAAAATAAGCTATTGTCTCTCCGCAAATCACATAAGTATTTTAACCCTTGTTATGTATTCCCCGAAGGATAAACAAAGAAGAGTAGTAGGTGTACACATATTTTCCTTGTTTCCGACGATACTAGACGACGCCAGTGATTTCGCGAGACGCTCACAATAAAATGTGAATCTTTTCGTGTAGTAAACAAAGTTTTTAAATCAAATCCAAACTCAATCTAGCAACTTATCTAAAATCTTTATTTTTTAGGTACTGCAGATGTTAATATTGTAGTTTGTTCAAAAAATAGACGCTTATAAATATAATTTTCCATTTCAGCTTCCTACATCACGCCGTGTGACTTCAAGAGTGCTAAATTCACTGAGTGTGTCAAAGAACAAATGGAGATCGCCCTTCCGAAATTCGCATTAAAGGGCATCCCTGAATTGAATGTGCCATCGATAGATCCTGTTAACTTGAAGAACATTGAGATATTGGGCAACGGCCTAAACCTGACCTTCTCTGACGCCGCTATGCATGGACTTAGCCAGGGCAAATTGACGGAATTTAAGTAAATTGAACAAGTTTTTTTTTTAATCCTTTAACCTAGGGTTAGATAAGCAAAACTTAAGAGATAAAGAGACCATACTGATCCACATCCCAGAATTATACTGTCCTTTGTCACTTGTATTCAGACCTATCCATCCTCCTTCGCTATTTTCATTTCTGTTCACTTATGTCCCAGTGGCGAAGGTTCCATCAACTCGATTTCTACCGGCTTTCTTTTGAAAAATGGCACAGACAGTAGTATTTTAAAGACAAATAATAAAATCACATTAATGAAAAGTACTCCGGCTTACCTCTTCAAAAATTGACCCTTCGCTACTGGTAGGTACCTACTTCTTATTTCCACATTCAAGACCTTGTAGATTTATGAAGAGCCAAGTCCGGAAGTATTTTTCTATCCTACATATCTTTTTATAGATAGACAATGATCATTGAAAACTTATTTTTTATGTTACAAAGCTCCAAGACAACGCTACACATTGTATGCAAATTCTGGAACTCTTCGATACCTGTGGACTAAACTGCAATGATGTCTCGTCATGAGTAACGCAGAGTCAATACAATAGGCACAATGCAAAAATTCCATGCCACAAATCATACACGTGTTGGTTATAAATAATACGTCTGTAATTGCTTTTAAACGGGTTCCGCAATATCCTATATTGGCTATTTGTCGAAGACTGCGTTTTTCTACTAATTATGGGCAATTTCCTACCTACTTATAATTAAACTGGACATGATTGACCTTAGCCAACCACCAAGTATAATTAATACTTTTCTATTTACTAATTATCAGAATTATGTCCCGTGCATGAGCCATGAGGTTTTATTTTCTAAAGTATTTTAAAGTATATTTTTTTTGAGGCCAGTTAAGATAAACCCCAGACAGAGCAGACATTTCCGATGTCAAAGAAAATAGGCGCCATAACACACACACACGACATAATTTCTTCTGATTATTTCTGGTTACCTCGCCTTTCACTGTAGTAAGATTCGTAAACATTGGGCATGATCATAATAATATTCATAATAATTTTAAAGTGTTTGTCAAACGAATCAGCGTTTGCGTACGTCTAATCCTTGACTATACATTTTTATTGTTTCAGGGCAGACTTCAGTAAAGCCGAGGGTTCATTCTCATTGTCATTCAAAGGAAACATGAGTCTTACCGCACAGTACGTCGCCGATGGCAGAATCCTAATTCTACCAATCCAAGGACATGGACCCGCGACAGTTAATGCACGTAAGTACAACTACAAACGATGTCATATAAAATTCCTTTGAAATAATAAGCATGGAAGAGTGGAGATTCCTAACACAGGCTCTAAACGCCAAAAAGGAAATTCTAAACACTAGTTTGTAAGAAAAACTTTGCAAAAACAATATAGTAGATTTTGATACAAGTGGGGAAATGTTGTTATTGCATTCGAGGCGGAATTATCACCCGAAGTGCAGACGAGGGTGTTATGGAGCAGAGAACTGCAGTAACAAATCCCCACGCTTATCAAACGACGTTTTTCAGTACACTTTCGAAGAAATAAAATATTAGATCGGAAAGTATTTTTGGCAGAAACTATTGGGAAACTTACTTTTGTTCCGCGCTTTGCTTTCTCCAGGTTGAAGAAGAAGCAAAGGTATGAAGCGGCTAAATAGCCTAATATGACAAAAAGAAAATTCAAATATTTTATAATCTACATAGAACACAAATAAATGTTTATTTTTATCATAAAAGTAAATATTAGTTTTAAATTATCAAGTTTATCTATGTTAATCTATATAGAAACACAATTTAAATACTCAAAAAAAAATACGCTTTACAGACGCTTATCTCTTTGCCGAGATTAAAAAAAAACAATCACTGCCGACTATAGTTATCTGTTTTTTTTCGCACGTGTGCGGAAAAATACTAAAAATCCACGTGTGAAATACTTTGCATGTTGAACCTAATCGTAGTGCGCTATGAACCAGTTTTCGAGAAAGTGTATTGAACAATAATTTTTCACTTTTCATTATGTTGCTTGTTAGCGTTCGATACCTTAATTATTTATAGTGAGACTGTGCAAGATCACCTACTTTCAGTTTCAGCGTTCTCAATCTTGTTAATTGCTTGTCTACTACAGGCCTATAGAGAAGGTCTAGTACACGTGACTATTTTGTTCTGGTGAAATACATTGTATGCTTCGTTTTGTACCTACACCTAGGATGCAATGCTACGCAGCAAAAGTTGTTAACATTGAAATCGATCCTTGTCCGTGTATACGTCTTTTTGGGGCAGACTACATTAGGTACAGGTTTTATTTGTCGCAAACGACCTGAGGGCCTAACACGAGCACGAGCGCTCAGTGTAAACGTAAATACGTCGATAAAATAAAATAAAAAAATTCATTGCCCATATACAGGGCGGAAACGATACCGACGCGGAAACTGTTACCACGGATTCAGTACATAATTCGGAGCCTCCACATAGAAAGATTTCATCGGTTATAAAAAAAATCAGCTGTTCCATACATTTTGACTGTGTAGATAATGCACTTTTGTAGGAAACACCTGATTTTATTTTTTAATAACCGATGCAAAATTTCTATGTAGGGGTGGCCCCCGGGGCTGCGGGACTGTTCGAAAGAGATACCGTGGCCCCGGAACACAAAGGTCGATGAAGGAACATGGATGGGTTTTAGTCAGTAAAAGTCTGACACTCCCTCCTGCTCCGTCCAAAGCGGGAGGAGTCATGATTACCCAAAAGAAAAAAAAAGGGGGGGGGGCTCCGAATGATGTACCTACTGAATACGTGGTAACCGGTTTCGCGGCGCTGCCCCTTCCACACATTTTATATATTTTCATAATTTTAAGAATGTATTCATATCTATGGATGATATGATGATGAATGTGCTTGTTGCAAACAATTTAATTAGAATGCTATATGATAACTAGCTTTTGCCCGCGGCTTCGCTCGCGTTAATTTAATATTAGACAACCTAGCTGTGTAAACTACACTTTACGACCTATCATACCTACCAAATATACATGAAAAAATTCATAAAAATCGGTCGAGCCGTTTCGGAGGAGTGCGGCCACAAACACCGTAATACGAGATTTTATTCAAAAGGAGATTGTATTTTCGATTCAAAAATCGACGTATCTAGATTAGGTACGTCTACACCACGCGCTCGTGCTAGGAAATGACCTACAGTATATTATGCTTTTTGAACCAGATTCAAATCTGGACAAACAAGCTCTAATAAACTTAACCTTTAAAAAATAAACAATAAAGATGAACTACCACGATATACAGAGGGCGTCGAAGTGCACATCGACAGCAAACTGGTCCACGAGAAGAATAGCCATGGCGACCACTTCAAGTTAGCTACACCGAAGTTCCAGTACACTATTGAACGCACCACATTCGATCTAAAGAACCTGTTCAACGGGAACAAGCAACTTGGTGAGTATTTAACGACAATTCATTTCAATATTTAAAAAATATATTAGAAAAGTGCCTGGACCGGTCAGACAAAAAGTGTTTGACTACCCCAGCCCGCGTAGCATGACCACCGTAGAAACGGGTTTTGACGACGAAGAATCGAAAAAAATGACAGATTGTGGAAAGATTTCTATCGCCGCAAGCATGGCGATGTTAAAAATGTATGACAGATATGACAGACATGTCAAGTTGCCGCAAGCATGGCGATGTTAAAAATGTATGACAGACATGTCAAGTTGTATAGAAAGACCTTTGTCGATTCTTGGTAGAATAGAGATAGTATTGCCATACTACGCGGGCAGTTAGTCCTACTGACATGCGCAAAACGTATCCAACAAAAGATACGGAGTAATAACACCTAGTTCATTAGTTCATTTAGTACTGGGGAGCGTTTTCAGTTCGTTAGTAGCACAAAAAAGCTCCAGTAGGTACCGTTGTAGTTCAGAACTAGCAAAACTGAACAAAAACAAAACTACTCTAAGGACGGATCTCGATTTTCCTTCATACTTTGCAGGCTTAGGGCTGTCAACCATGATAAAATAAATACTTCAGTTTTTTTTTTTATTGAATATGAGTGGTGTTTAGCTAGCAGAGCGCTTCGGAAATAGTCGGGACTACTCGGTACTAGAGGAACTAAAGGACACATTTGTATTGGTAGTGAACGAGTGAGTGGTGTAGTACCGGGACTGGAAGTATATCATTTTCATGACTCGTTCTGGAACTACCCAAGTCTTTGTCGTTGCTTTCTTGTTCGAATGAAAATGAGAACTCTGATTTCGAAATCTAACTCCAGCAAACAGACAATGCAGCAACAACAGCAAGCGTCCTAATCCATAAACTCTAAAATACTTAATTTACTAAATTTTATTAAATCGTTTGTGAGTTTAAATGTTAGACAGACAGATAAACACTTGCCATCCGTATTAGCCGAGTGCAATAAGACATAAAATACTCAAAAGGTGGAACGAAGTTTATTCTGCTCGGATTTTCATGGGACTTTTTTATTGAGTTCCTAGAGGAGTAGAGAAGAAACCTAAAAAAAAAAATCCTTTGTAGTATTTTTTTATCGTTTATGAATAACTTCAAATTCGACGAATCCATATTGTGGCGGTATAGTGTGACCTGCGTGCAATTTTGGTCTGCTTCTTTGTTCTGAATGCATATTTCAAGTCTTTTTTGGAATTTTCCTATTTTCTTCAATAATTTCTAAAATTTCGAATTTTAAGTCTAAGATTTCTGAACTTTTAGAACAAGAAAGTGCAACAAACGATAAGTAATAGACATTATTTAGTATGATTATGGACCCTCCGCATCGTAAATTATGCATGTATTGTGCTGGAAATACCAACCGCACAAACTTATACAAAGGGACCTTTTGTAACGAAAAAATAACCACAAACCCTTACTCAGCAGCTTCCTTTTTTCACCAAAATAGGTAGGAATACCTATTATGTTTGTTTGAAAAAAAAAAGGAGGAATTCTGTATCAAAATGCTATTCCTTAAACGATCAAAGTCTATAATTTATTTTGTGTCATAAATATTTGGTAATGAATTACATTTATCTATTACTTATATCATTAAACCTTGGTACAAGTATTCTAATCTTTGATTAGATAAAACGAATTTGGTTTCTAAATAACATTACGATAGTTCAGATGACATTTTACAACATCATTACGTAATAATATATGATGACTGGAAAATTAAATATTTTATTTAATAGTGTCTATAACAGAGTCCAAAACAGAAATACTTACAAGACATCGTATGGTGTAGATAAATGTGTTTCAGCCCTTCGGACGCCAACTCTTTGGTCCGTCAGAGTTCGACATATGGGACAGCACTGGATAGACTTTCAGTCTGGTCTAACTTAGCTACTATAACTATAGCCAGACCTGTATTTGATTTGAGTTGATACACTACATCCTTACTTGTTCATTATTGGACTTAAGACTATGAGAGTGGGGAAAGGCCGAGTGCACCTCTGTGTTTACACACTTGTGCAGTATAACATTTATAATACCTATCCCGCTTCGATGGCTTAGATTCGACCGAATTTCGGCCATGACTGGCCGCCATGCCAGGAGGCCTATTACTATAGCACTTTCATGCTCCCCATTCCCATTAAGTCAAACTTAAAATATAAAGAGTTTATGATATTTTCCTCAGCGGATACAACCCTTCAGTTCGCCAACGAGAACTGGAAGCAGCTGATGGACGAGCTGTCTCCCTCAGCTATCAAGCAGATCGTGAGCACCATCGTCAAGGTCATCAACAAATTCTTCTCCAAATTTGCCATCAATAAATTGGTTAAAGGATATTCAGATTAATAAACCAAGCTGTGATATAATTTTAAAAGTGCTAATTTAAGCTTGTTGTTCATCGTATTAGATTGCAATTTCGGCAATCAAGTGCAACAATTTATGATAAGATAGCGTGATGAATGACGAGTTTATATTCCAATAGGTTTTTCTCGAATATGATGTTAATTGTGCTTTTAACTTTTGTCATATTATTGTGATTTCTTCGGTTAGTTTCTAGGGCACGAGACAAATGTTTGTTACCTATGTAAAATCAACTATTAATTATTATATAGACCAACTCTTAGTAAGATAATATACGCAGTTTTAGTATATTAAAAGGTGATGTTATTTGTAAATAGGTTAAACATGAGTAAATTAATATTTTTTGACTAAACAATGCAGTTTTATTATTTCCTTTATTTAATTCTGTACACACTTATTTTAATTGTTAAATATTTCTTTAAAAAAAAAAAAACAAAAAAAAAATAATTAAAAATTTAAATATCGTTATCGTAATATCAACGCCCAAAATAACATCGATCTTTAAAAAAAGGTTTTTAACACTTTTAATTAAAAAAAAGAACTAGTAAATTTAAAAAACTAGTAAATAAAAATAAATAATAATCAAAGTCAGTCCAAACATTTTTTGAATGCCACGTGCTGCGTGCAGTCTTATCACCTCACTGCTGGATCAGTTAATTCGTTTCTACTAGTGTTGCTGCTGCTTGTCGTGCTGTTACTTCCTCTTCGCTCGATACTCTCACTCTGCGCGTTCAAGCCGAAGGAGTTGTTATCACTTCGGTTGCTAAACCGTTGCAACGGATTAGACCAAGACCAGGGAATAGTGGGTATTGTGGGTAATGGTCTTCCTTTCTTGTACCACACAGTAACAGCAAACACTATTGCTAAAAATACGATACCTACTGATGTCCCAATTAAACCGGCCGCCAGACGAGGCATCCGACCTGATCCTAAAAATAGAAACCAAATTATTAATAACATTATACAATAAAAAGCGCAGTGCTTGACAATAAAACCCTGACCTTGACCAGTCCGGTTTCTATGAATATTAAACCTATTACTTTGTTCTTTTTATTACCAAAACGATTTAATTCTGTTCACTTCGCTAGAGCCTTGAAATAATTAATTACTTTTTTCTTTAAGTGAATAAAAAATACCTAATGTTGCAGTGTGACTCGTTGGGAAGAAACGAATAATTCTCCGTAATCTTTACATATCAATAAAATCGATTTAGGCTCGAAACAACTGCAACATTCATTAATTGTTTTGTACAATCCCAACTCGGGCTGAAATTTCTGTCCAGCGTTTTAAATGGATCTTCTCGGTCTATACATAAAGGGTGCACCAAGACCCGTAACGAAGCCGAAAGGCACTTGTTCTCCCCGTCAGTGAAATCATGTTTTTCACAAGTATTTTTTTTAAATACACACGTATTTGAATGTAAAATTCTTACTTAAAACACCTCCACGACCCTCGTGCTAATTCATCCATCAGCACAATGTTTTGAGTTCGTTACATTGAGTCCTACCGTAAAACGTGATTTTTCACCCCAAAAAAAAAAGTCGTTTCCCAGCAATAATTTTTGCGTAAAGTTATTTAGTTTGATGTACAGAATGCTTGGTTGACGGGTTCGTGAAGGGTCCTGTTACACCCTGTATATGTAATTTTACACCAAACAATTTTAAGGATTCTTACTAGGATAAAGGACTACAGTGTCCCTTGACTCCACAACGTGGTCGAGCAGCAAAGCAGCACAAGTCCATTCTCCAAAATCTTCGGCATAAACTGGGCTGATGGTTAGCGAGCAGTCACCGTAGTCCAAGTTCTTCTCGTAGGAGAAGAAGAAACGATCTAGAATAGCACTGCAAAAATTTACGACGTCAAAAACTTCTTAAAAGTTTGAACACTAAGCAATTTGGCTACGTGTGTTACCCTAGAGAGGAATATGTATAATACATTAACATAAAAGTTCCACTTTGGTGATTTTCACTCGACACAGCTCGTCCGTGTCGGGCGGAGGCGGTGTGTGTGAATCCAGTTGAAGCAAAAGCACAAAAATTCACCAATAAGTTCAAAGCAACACGACAGATTTTCTAAATAATGACCTAAGTTATTTCCGTCTTAGAATTTCTTTCGGTTTTAGATCGTTGGTGCCTACTTACTTATCATTCAATGGTACTTACTTGTGCTCATCCACCGAAGAATCCAAGCTCATACCAACATAATTAGGAGCTAAAAATCTGCAGTAATCGAGTGGTCTGGGCCCATTTGAGGTGTGACAGTATAAAGTGGCACTACCACCAACCGCGGCACCAACTTCTCTTTCATTAGCAGCTAAGGGTCCGGTTACTCGAACCTCGACTTGGTCCATGATCTCAACCCCTAGCTGGTATTTATAGCCCATGTGACATGTCCATTTGCCTGCATCTTCGTTGGAAACGTTGGTAAAGGTGATTCCGCAGTCACCAGACTGAAGGTTTTCACCTGTGTACCTGTGTGACAATAACAACGAGGTGATGGGGTATGTTAACTAGCATGACATAAGAATTATACGAACGAATTTCCATTGAAAAAAGTTTACCAAAAAGCCTGTTCCTCATGAATGTGTCGCTCCACAGGCGTGAACTGAGAGCCGTTAGGATGCTGGTACCAACAATACGCAAGGGACGCATCCGCGTGACACATTATTGTTAGATTGGTGTGTTGCTGAACGAACAACGTCCTCATTTCTTGCTCTGACCTTTCGATACTTCGCCTTATTCTTGTTCCTAGAAACAAACAGACATATGCATCAGGTCAGTGAGTTTCGCTATTCAATTTAATAAAGAAAAATTTTCTTTAATTATTCACCTCCAGCGACAGGAACAGTAAGAAGTGCTTGCATTGGCGTCAGCTGATGGATGGCATTGCCGACTCTTTCCATAACTCCGATTGTGCATCTCCAAGTACCATAATCCTGGTCAGTCACCGACTCGATTGTCATTCCACATTGTCTTTTGAAGAAACCTAGGCCGTAGTAACTGGAAAAAATATTTCATTATACCTACTATTATTATAAAGTTTCTAAGTTTGAATGTTTATGGTGGGGGTAATTTTCGGAACTACTAATCCAATTTTGGAGATTCAATTTTTTCACTAATAGCTATTTAAAACGTTGTCGTGATAATTACCGACCATAATGGTAGCGAAGCCGCGGGTAAAAGCAAGTATTTTAGGATAAACAGACTGTAGATAGATAAATAGAATACTCCTTATTACGTACACCATACAAATTACAGATATTACATTATACAACTTAGGTATAGGCTGTAAATATGTGACATCCGCTTTCTACTGGTCAAACCAAACTGGGGGATGAGGGACGTAGCCGCACCTATTCGGGGTCTCCAGGCTACAGAGGCCCCGATATATGTAAGCAAAAATTTGTACAATAATTTATCCAAAATCTCAAATTCTTATTGAATAACCATAAATTAACCGGTTAATTTTCTTTATAGCTGATGCTTTCATATAATAAATGCACACAGTAAATCTAACCAAGTGAGGATGCATTCGCTGTCTCTTGCATCTGAGTCAGGGTGCTATTTTAAAAGTTACCCTCCTTTTCACCTCCGCCAGGTTAAAAGGGCCCACTAATTTAATTCTAATGCAGGGCCCTTAGGACTAGCTACGCAACTGCAAAACTGTTAAGACCATGGGTAATTAAAACAAAGGGACCTCATTACCAACCTGTACCGACCGTTACTCAAACCGTCGATGACATTAAAACCAGATGTCTCCGTAGTTTTTTGGAAACGGCAAAAAGTAATATTCTTTTTCGTATGTAAAATATTACAGTACAAATGAAGTTTGTGACTGTCGGCTTCGCGGACGTAGCCCACGTCGAGACTCTCGGCTGAAATAAATTTATAAGTAGGTAAGTTACAAAGTTAAGGTAAGTAGCAAAGTACCTATAGCAACTGATTTAAATAAACTTCCGATTACCTCATCCTATATAGTAAATTGCTATCTTTTATATATCTTATTGGTAATTATAATGAATAGGTAACTATAAAGCAAAGTTATTTCGCATGTAGTGCCTGACAAAGTGGCTATAAATTTATTTTTACTGTCTTCATGTCTTGGCTATCGAACTGAGACAGATTGATGTCGTTGAAAGCCTTTCCGTCTAGACATGGAAGAGGCTCGGCCACCAAATATACTGAGGCGAATCACGACACTGATGTCAAGATCACCTTTCCACATATAAGGCAATGTCGAGGACACGACCTAGTCGCGGAACATGTACACCAAGTGCTTGCAACGCTGCTGCCCTTAATCGGACAAGGGAGTCATATGTCCATTGTCGATGCGTCAGCAGTACGATCGACAAGCAATCGCCACACGATCAAATACCGATGGGCCCAACCTTATATGACGACATAATCTTGCACAGATTATGCCAACTCTTCGACTTTATAATGTATT
Organism: Eugnorisma glareosa; assembly: GCA_947578425.1. Classification (NCBI taxonomy): domain Eukaryota; kingdom Metazoa; phylum Arthropoda; class Insecta; order Lepidoptera; family Noctuidae; genus Eugnorisma; species Eugnorisma glareosa. The sequence goes on along the minus strand of OX387970.1, from coordinate 13,101,640 downwards.
GTTTGTTCAATGACTTTATGCGATAATGCAGAAAAGGATTTGGAGATTGTTAACATCATATCGGCTTCAAAAATCATGAATGCGACAAAATTTAACGAAATTAAATTGATCGATACGATTGGCTATTGATAATAATTTATTCAACTAAACACATGCTAAATATTCCATGCAGAAACCGAGGGAAAATTATTAATTTATCGGTTCATCATTTTCCTGTCATTATCAAATACTTGGGGTAGGCGCCATTTATTTATTGGCTAATGGCTATGTTCAATATTAAATGCCTCCTGCTCCTCTATTTAAAAAACCATGCAGAACTTTCTCTGACAAATATATCCTGAAATTCCGGGATCCGTTTGCAGTTAATCCTAAATCGTGCTCTGGATCCGAACGTCTACTGTAGAACTGTCTGCGTGTTTGTGACACTGACACTTGATTTATTTCACGACATATTTCATTTGTATATAAGATGCTCTGTGCTATGTACTTTGTTTGCATATTGCTGTGCATATCTGAGAGTTAATTTATAATAGCGCGCCTGAATGTCCCCCTATTATTTACAATAAGTAGCCAGGGTCGAAGGCAGGGGGAGGGTTTTAAGAAATCTCGTGCAACTATACCCCCCCAAACCAAATTCTTCCACAGCGTTTTCTTATTGAACCCAAAGGTTGACTGGTAGAGAATGCCTAATGGCATTAAGTCCGCCTATGTACCACTATTGTACATGAAGTTTAAATAAATAAATTCTTGGCTACGGTCCTGTAAGCAGCTATTTTCTTACAGCTCAATTCAATAAGGGACTGATCATACTTCTGTAGGTTTTCTTAAACAAAATCATGTAGCCACCCCAGGTGCAATACTCACCTTCCACAGAAACGTTCGTATCGACATGCAATTCAGTCACTCTTCCAGGTATGCCAAGTAAGACACTCCATCTTCCTTGTACGGCCCTGGTAGTTCGATCCAGGGTCACGTGACAGTGCCCCGCTACCAAGGAACTCTCACTGAAGGGCTGAGCCACGAGGCAGTAGGAGTTGTTCAGAGACGAAAGGTCCACTACTGTATGAGTCTGGCCATCCTGCAGAGATATAGCGCCCGGAGTATAACTTGCTATCTGCTCTGAAATAAAAGTGTGAGATATAACTGACTTTGAACATCTACAACATTGTAATCGATGTCTTATGTAGTTCTGATATGATACGTATCTGGCATCTTAGACAAAGACATTTTTTCAGGGGATACGGTAGGCACAAAGTTGTTGCAATAGTATGGGTCAGTTGATCAGTTCATATCCGCCGGAAAACGGCCTATGAATATTTACATTTCCCTTTAAAATGTAAATATTCATAGGTTTATAATATATAATATTCGCAGCCGGCAAAATTCAATATTTTTGCAATTTGCAGGTCAGAGTCTTGTTGTATGTTGAACAAAATATGATTCGCGACCGTAACACTTGCGCTTAGGCGTTGCTTAAGCTTCAGTCACATAGTCACACAGTCGCTAGTCACATAACTTCAGGCCTGCAATCCCAGAAGAACTAAGCAGAGGTGTACCTACCTAATAGTACACCCACATTTCGCCATTTATGTTTAAGTTCCACGTAATAGGGGGTGAGCCTTTTGCCATCAACTAGGCACAAATCCAGACTCCATGGCTGCTACCAAAAAATTCGTTATAGAAAAACTTGATAACATTTTGCCCGACTTAGGAATCAAAACCTCATGCTCAGCAGCCGTGCTTGCAACCACTAGTCCCACGAGGCAGTCATGAGCTGGTCGTTTATTAATCTATAGTTGGTTTCTAGCTTCAAATTTTTCTAACCTTTATCTAATTTAACAGATAAAACTCCGAAGATTAAATCCTAAACTCAATAAACAACAGGATGATCATAATAGGAGGTAAGTACCGTTGCGTTGAAAGGCCTACTCCCACTAGGTGGACCGATGACCTGGTTAAGGTTGCGGGGAGTCTATATTTTTTTATTTAAATGCGCAGTGCTGCGCTGGCCACACCTAACATAATTAAAATCTGGATAGAACCGGTACTGATATGCTAAGCTACTAATCTTTTAAAATTCAATAATCATGAACCTCTATCTCAAATGTTACATTGTATGCATATTGATTATAGTTATTGCAATGGATTACGGGCGTGTAATGTATATGTACATTTGTATTATTATTTTAGGTTTGTATAGTTAGTAAATAATGTATACCTACATATAAAGATCATGAAAAAAGTTTACAATAATCAGAAAAGATTAAAGGGCGCCAACAAATTCGTCCGCATCGCTGTCAACAGGCAATGTTCCCAGAAGGCTGGCAGCATTGCTACGTTGGATGGCAATGCTGATTCTTTGACCAAGAAATACCAGCACTCTGGTCACAAGAAGAGTCGACCAACCGTTTGGCGTTGTCCCGAAATATGTACTAGGGGGCACTCGGACCTCATGACTCTAATGTTTAAACCCCAAACGGTTCAAACACATAACTACCAATGCAGTTACTGTATTGCGCCGTTTGAGGTTCTCAGCACCTGCAGCAGCCGCCCCAGCACAGCCCGTCGTGCTAGGAAGATGCGGTGACACACACCAAAGGCCGACCCAACTTCCAGAGCATTATGGTCATATCGTGGTCTTTTTCCATCTTTGCGTGCTAAGCCGTGGTAAGAGCACGACGCGTAGTGCCTATCTTGAGTGATGGTAGTGCCACACTCCCATTCGCCCACAGCCAGCAGGCAGGCACTCTCAGCAATGTTGGTTAACGTATTAATTAATTTGTTCCGTACCAACCTGCAGAGCGGGTCGTCCCACTATCTCTGGGAAGACGTGTTCATGGGCCAGTCCGTATTCGCGAAAGCCACTTTCCAGGCGTTCACAGAGTCGGTCAAGCACGGCACTTCAGAGTCAACCAAAGAGGGAGCTAAAATTTTCCTGGTAAAATTTTCGGTGCTGTGGGCAGAGCACAGGAACGCTGGTAAACTGATACTGGTAATTTTGCGGATGACGAGGCCACCAAAACGGCTGGGTAATGTGGCTTGGCTCGGTCGGCCAAAGCCACATTATAATAAATGGTAGAGTGCTGAATAATTTGGTATGGATAAGTAGGATGAACGCAGAAATTACTTAAATTTTGAGCCGAAACAAGAATATCTAATGAGGGGTGAATGCCGAATATAAATTAATTATAATAAGTCAGTCCGAAATCTCGTTTAAATTTTTGATTTTGTCGTCGATGAATGGAGACAAGCTATCCTCTAAAATTTGGTAACCTAGGAGGTGAAATGGCGCTATAGTCGTCTGTCACATTTTGTGGTGATGAAGCTACTCTTCTTTTGGTATGTGAATTCTACTCATTGCTACTCTTTGTGTTGAGGTCCAGGCCCAAAGATTAGAATACCTACTTATACCAAAAAGTCCAGGCCAATAGATTTAAATTACTGCTTGAAGAGTTGTAGGTCTTTAAAAAAGTTGTCAACATCACCTAGCGCTCCATCATCTAAACACAACACGTTAAATTTTGAGTTTAGTTGTTGTATTATGGGATGAATGGCTAACCGCTAAACTGAAAATGACAGGCCCGATGGGTCACCACACAACCTAGTTGGCAGCCAACTGCAGATACCAAAATGTTGTCCTTGTAAATTAATTTTGAAGGATTCCTGTAAAATTGCCATTGATTGATATTGTAGCTATCTATTGTCATTAAGTAATAATTGTTTGTATTGCGTTAATCAGCCGGTACCTATTTGATTAAAATTAATGATATTTTAATTTATTATAGACACTTAAAATAGGCCTAGAATATGAATGTAGTAGCTATGGAGATATGCTTATCGGTCAGGGCTCATTTACGGAGAGGCGGCGCATGTACTGGTCCTTGTTATCATACTCGCAAACACAAACATGTAATATGACAATGTACGATGTTGTTTACATAGACGCGGGGCGTGACGAGGCGCGTTCGACGCCGTGTGCTCCATCGCGGGTACCGCTACGTTTCACAAGCCGCTTCTCAGTGAACAAAGTATTAAAGGAACTGGCTCGCCGCCACGCTTAGGCTGTGGGCTCCACCGCAAGTAGCTCTGCATTTCATTTGCGTAAAATCGCTTCTCCGTAAACGCTCTCATACATCGCCAGATCGCGCGTCGCGCCGCGCGTCCCTCCGCGTCTCCGTAAATACGCCTTCACTTACCATCACATTATTATCCATATTCATATTCATTCAAATTATATAATCTAAAACGTGGTGTTAACAAAAAGCTTGGAGCTAAGAGCCGTTGTAGACCCTTGTCAGGGCACAGCAAAATTTAGATACATATTTCAAAAAAAATCAATATAATATACATGAAAACCAAATATTCCATTCGCAAAATAAAAATAAAAGATGTCAATCTAAATAAAGTTAAAAGTTAAAATGTCAGTCGTACACAGCTAAACATTAAACTACCTAAAATATACATGAAAACAAATAAATAAATTCGCAAAATAAAATAAAAAATTGTCAAATATAAGTTAAAATGTCAGTCGTACAGAGCTAAAAATTTAAAATTTTATATGAAAAACTAAATAATTGTAAGCAGGTAGCAGGTGGCAAGCAGCTATTGTATCGTTATGTTTAGATAATCTTCTTGTTAAATGTGTATAGATTTCATTACAATCTTTCATTAAAGCATTCGGCGGGTGACTATACGTACATACCACAATGAGGTTATACATACCGCAAATACCTATTATTCTAATCACAAGTTCGTCTTAGGATGTAACAGTAATGAAATAGTCAAAAGAGCGTTCATACCTGTGACGTGCATTTCAGACCATCCGGTAATCGAATGGTTTCCTCTGGTCGCAGTCATACGCCATCGCCCCACATCCGAGGGGACCACGTTTCGGACCCTCACGCCGCAGCCGTCACTCCAAGCCTCGTATCTTCACACAAACAATATATTGGTGAAGTGTGTTTATGCAAGCACAGAGGACAATCTCGAATAGATGGATCCTCATTAGGGTTTTTCATTTCCCGACTTATTTTTTTTCTCGAAAAAAAACAACTTTTTCTAAAACTGCAGTTGTCAGCCGCGGGCAAAAGCTAATTATCCTATAGCATTCTAATTAAAATGTTTGAAAAAACCTCAATCAATATCGTCCATAGATATGAATAAATTCTTAATAACAGGAAAATATACATATAGGGGTGAAAACACCCAGGGTTACGGAACTGTTCGAAAGAGATACCGCGGCCCTGAAACACAAATAGCAAAAGAAGAAACATGGATGGGTTTTAGTCAGTAAAAGTCTGACACTCCCTCCTGCTCCGCCCAGAGCGGGAGGAGTTATTTGATGATTTCCCATCAGAAAAAAAAGGGGTGAAAACACCGCCGCGAAAACGGTTACCACATATTCAGTAGGTACATCAATCGGAGCCCCCCCTACATAGAAATTTTTAATCGGTTATTAAAAAATAAAATCTGCTGTTTCCTACAAAAGTGCAATATCTACACAGTCAAAATGTATGGATCAGCCTTTTTTCTTTTTAAATTACCGATGAAAAATTGGGTTCAGAATGATGAACCTACTTCTTACTGAATTCGTGGTAACCTTTTTAGCGTCGGTATCCCTTCCACCTTTACACTTTATTGAAGAATTACAGGCCCATCACACTGCTGAGCCATGTCTATAAGTTGTTCTCTAGAGTCATCACGAATCGTCTCGAACGCAGGTTTGATGACTTCCAGCCTCCCGAACAAGCCGGTTTCCGAAGAGGCTTTAGAACCATAGACCACCACCACCACCACCACCACCACCACATACGCTGCGGCAGATTATACAGAAGACCGAAGAGTATAATGGACCTATATGCTTGGCGTTTGTGGACTATGAGAAAGCGTTCGATTCGATTGAAACTTGGGCGGTTCTTAGGTCTCTCCAGAGGTGCCATATTGACTATCGGTACGTGGAAGTGTTGAAGTGTTTGTATAACAACGCCAATATGTCAGTCCGAGTATGGCAGCAATGCACGAAGGCGATCTCAATAAAGAGAGGAGTAAGACAGAGAGACGTCATATCTCCGAAACTGTTTACGGCTACTCTAGAGTACGCCTTCAAACTCCTGGAATGGAAAGAATTTGGCATCAATATCAATGGCGAATACTTCACACACGTTTGTAGTCATGGCTGAGTCACTGGAAGACCTGGGATAAATGCTCGGTAACCTAAGGGAGGGCACAAGTACCTACTATGGCGAATTCTACACGTTTGATATGTGTCATTCGAGATCCTGGTTTTTTTATTTTTTTTTATTTTTAGCAAGTGCTACTCCATATTACGATAAATTCGCGCAATTCCTTTTACGTTACGTTTTACACGTTTAGGCTTGATTTTTCGAGTTCTTGACTACTTCTTCTCGTCTCGAATAAGCCCAATTTCTCAAGAATTTCTTTTTTTCAAGAAATCTCGATGAGACACCCTAATCATCATCATCGACCCTATCTTATCCAAAATAAATTGCAGTTCACTTTTCTACCATACTTAGAGGTAGGTACTTTATTATCACTGACTATCAATTAGTCGTAATTAATATCATCACGCTGAGATCGTGAGCCGTGATACAGTCATGTATGCCTTTCGTGATATGCCTGTGAAGCCCCTAGAGTCTAGTATAGTCTAGCTAGAACCTAGACTATCTCGGCACGAGTTTGTGATTTCAAGCATAGATAGATACCATACATTGCGTACAGGCAACTTTCATCCAGCTGCTACGCTCCACCTAGCCTGAGGATCTTCACCTTTCGTTTGAGATGCCGATTCGCGGTCTCCACTTAAGAACACGTCTGTACTACCGTACAAGCTACAATTAGCAATGTACAGATAGGTACAGTCAAACCGTTACCTCTAAAATAAGGACGCTGCTACACACCGCCATACAAATAAGTGGTTTCCTTTCAGAACTATCAGCCAGTGTCCAGTGCCCGCAGCCGACCCGAAATATGACCGTAAGTAGGGACTAGTTTGGTCGATCCAGACTGGTTTGAGTCTCAAAATCTTTATAAAAACGGTTAGGTAAAATATTTTCGATAAAAATGAGAAAACTCAAACCCATTATTTTTTCTGTTTTCCATAATTTCACCCAATTGTAAAAATGTCATCTAAATAATACTTAGGAACAGTTTAGTGTAAGTCTGAAAATTAAATCTAGGGTAGCCAAGAATCCACGCTGGGCACATGAAATGGGTTATGGACTAGCAGGCACGCTAAAACAAAGGCTTCTACATCATGTCACTACGAACGAGTTAGCTAAAGTATGTTAAGTTAGAGCACCGTCGGGAACACCCTGTTCCTAAAAGTTTGCTGGATTTCTCGAGAGCCTAACTATTTTTAGAATACTGGCTTCATGCGCATGGTAATTATGTTACCATAAAACATAACATCACGACTGTATTCCCAATAAAGCAGAGGTCTTCATACTTCATTATACATCCCACCGACCCTACGACCATAAGACCCATAAAACAAAGGTCAGCCAATTGAATCAAGAAATTTATGATGACAAAGCCCAAAAACTCAACCCAATAACTGCTCGACCAGGGAATCGAACCCAGTACCTCATGCCCAGCAGGAGCGCTTGCGATCACTAGACAGACGAGACAGTATCTACCTATAATAAAATAAATAAATAAACAACTGTTGGCTGTGTATTTAGTTACTAACCTATTATTTATCGGGTTCTGGACGTTGAACTTTAATCCGGCAGGAGTGGTCACCTCACATGTCTGTTGATTCTCGAGGTGTTCAGAGAGCCGCATTAAAGCTTCATGGCCTTCTGCCACGTACAGATGTAAAGGCCAACCAATGCCCTGCTGCATGTGGAGAAGGTTCCCTAATCGCACATCAAAATTCGCTATCTGGGTCTGGACGACATGAATGTTGTACAAGTAAAGTAACACTGAAAAAATAAACGTTGCGAAAAATTATTGTATTGTAAACTCAGCAGCATTTAATGATAACTAAAGTTTGTATACAGCTACTAACCTAATGGGGCAACTAGCTGCGGCAAATATTTTTGCCACATTGTCACGAAAAACTCAGATTTATTCCAAAATTTAAAACTTGTAGGCACAAAATAAATGTGGTTACACTCTTGGGACACTCGTTAAAATGAACTGCAATCACAATACTACAGCATAACAGTAGCTACAGATAAAACTTAACTCTATCTGCTCCGGTCATCGATATCATGGTAGGTATTAAGTACTCGTAATGATTGTAATTATTAAGATTAAAATCATTCAACTATGTAAATGACAAAATTATCGGTGGGTAGGTTAGGTAATCTACTTTCTATTGAAACTGTGACGCCAACTGTCTGCGGGCGCCTCTTTCGCCCTACGCAGGACGATCATTTTTTGTCATTCCTATAGATATGTACTAGGTATAATAATTTTAATTTAATTTTAACTTTACATGCTGAAGGAAGTAAACGAAGTATGAAAAACCTTTTTATTTGTAAGACCATAATGTAACCACCATTTCATGCAAATAAAGAATCTTGAATCTTGATACTATGTAGGTAAGTATACGTCCCTAAATGGCTTCTTCTCGCTAGCGATCGTAGACACGAGGGTCTATAGAAGTATAGCCTTGTCCATATCATCGATCAGTGCACGAGTGGGCGCGGTCTTGTCGCGCAGGGTTGAGACGATCGAAAAGAAAAAGTTCACCAAGTATTTTCCACAATATTCCGGAGAAGTTTTGCCTATTTAAGTCGTTTTGGTTCTAGCCCCGAACAATGGTTTAAGAAAATAAAGGATGATAACCAGCCCGTTAATAATTTTTGGCCCATTTTGCAAACTGAAAGTGGGCCCCGCCCGAAGGGCTTAATTCTGTCTGAAACTTTTCGTAGTGTAAATTAAGCGTTGTCTCATCGCGCTGCTAGTCCGCCCTACCTACTCAGCTGTCAACTATTTATGCTGAATATGCTTGCTGAAAAGCCCTCTGGCTGGACTCACTACCAACGTTAAGTCCTAGTCTACTAGGAAACGAATATATCAGTAATCTTCTTATGCGAGACTGCAACTAGGTCCAGATGGAAGGCACTGAAGGGGCTGGAGAGGGCTGATCCCGGTTCAGACGAAGGAAGGCGTCAAGGTGACAATTAACCGACTATCATCCAGCCAGCAGCAGCAGCACTTAGGCACATTTTTGAGGATACCTTCTCACCTTCTGCCCATCGCGCTTTGCGCTACAAAGACCAACCTAGGTAGGTACCTACGGGGTACTCATTTTACGACCGCATGAAACGGGAACTCAGGACGCCCACTTAGCAACGTAGACCGTACCTACATCTCGTAAATGTCACATGTGAACTAGCAGAGGTTACAGTGCAAAAACTATAGCTACTACCTTATCAGTCATCTGATGAACACGATAAAAATCATAACACAAAGAAAATGATTAATTGAAGAGCGATGAAACAATTTCTAGCGAATGAAATAGGTATAAGTCACGTTGGCACATTATTAGACAATACTACTAGACGAGAGTACCTACCTAAGTACGTCGGCGTGGTACAGTCCTTGCGAATAAGGCTGCTTCTACGAGGTAATAATAAGGTAAGGTAGATAGAGTTATGCAACTCTTTCTATCAATGCACGCAGACGGAAGTTTAGGTAGGTACTTATATTTAATACTCTTCGTGTCTATCAGTGGCAGCTCTCTCTCTTAGCACCTACCGACCAGACCAGAGAATGCAATCTCGAGATTACGAGCCGTTTTGTTCAATTTCTAATCTCGTGTTCGACCAAGAGATTATGAACGAGATGTCGACACTGGGCGTGCGCGACTTCATCATCAGACTAAAGCAGTCCATTTTTTTTTTGTTAGGATATGGCATCTCTCAGTTCAACCTCTGAGGCTGGCTACTGCTTAACCGGTCTATCTCTGTGGATGCCTAGAATTTAAGGCCTCCAGCCAGGGGCAAAATGAACTTATAAGCTAAGCGACCACTCGCTAAGGGCACCCCCTGTGGGATACGAGCCTCGGCTTAGGGCGTCGCTGGGGAGGGCAGCAAGGGGACAGGCTGGATCTGATTTAGGAAAGCAGTCCACCACAGAGCATCATATATATACTTCATTTTCATTTAATTGCTTTTGAATATGAGAGCTTATTAGAGCTACTTGGTGTTAGGGGTATAGCACTCCAAATCTTCAAAGATTATCTGAGCAACCGTACCCAAAGAACCAAAATTGATAATCACTTCAGTGATGAAGAAACCTTGTCCTAGGGAGTGCCCCAAGGTAGCATCTTGGGCCCTATTTTGTTTCAAATATATGTAAATGACCTATGCAGAATGTCCCTCCCCAACTCGACGATATTTGCATATGCCGATGACATCGTGGTTATAGTTAACGGGTCAACATGGGATAGTGTTAAAAGTAGCGCAGAATTGGTACCTACTACGTAAAATATTAAAATGGCTAAACTTAAACCTGCTGACCCTCAACTGTAACAAGACATTATATATTGCATTCGCCATCCGTCAGAGCACCGCACCGGACCACACTCTTTCGATAACAGCGCACACTTGTCAACAACAACGGACATCTTCATGCCAGTGTCCAACACTCACACGTACCGATCATGTCAAGTACCTTGGTGTTCAAATAGATGCTGGGTTACGCTGGAATAAACACATTGATGCTCTAACCTCGAGAACGCTGAGACTGATACATATCTTCAAGTCACTTAGAGCCTCTGCAAACCTTGATACTCTGAAAATGGTGTTCTATGCTCTGTGTCAGTCCGTTCTTGGGTACTGCATCAATGTATGGGTCGGTGCAGCTAAAACTAGTTTTCTTAAAGTGGAGAGAGCCCAGAGAGCAATACTAAAAGTGATGCTACGAAAACCCTATCGCTATCCAACAGCTCAACTCTACTCAGACTCTAGGGTACTAACAGTTCGTCAGCTCTTCGTGTTGCAATCCGTTCTCAGAAGACACTCTAGTGTCCCACCGTCTGATCCCAAAAAACGAAATCCCAGGTACACGATACAAAACCGCTTTTTCCAAACACCAATTCTTCACATTAAGTGCACTAATCTACAAGAAAATTCATAAAGAGCTAGATATACTTGATTGCAATAAGTTTAAATTAAAAGCTAAGGTGATGGAATGGCTACTTCAACAGGACTATACACAAACTGAATCACTACTAAAATACATTGTCTAATAGTGCTTTTTTTTGCCTTTAGTGCTTCACTTAGAACACCTCACACTCACTACTCTCATAACTCACCACACATACATACATCATAAACACACATTTCACCCACTCATACTACATCTAGGTATGAATTTACTGCTGCTTTATACAATTTTTCGTTTCATTATTATTATTTTTTGTTTTCCTCTTTTTCCTCAAACACAATATATCTAAAAGTAAATCTAATTGTTAACACGAACAATAAGTTGGCGCAGTACGCAGTTGCATAATCCTATTTTTAAGTAACCTCACAGCTGAACACTGTCTCTTAAGATACAGGTTATCCTAGTTTAAGAGGCAGGGCTCATGATATCTGTATACAGACTTCTGCAGCGTAGTTAGCACCTGTTAATCAGTGTATACTAATGTATGTTTCTTTGTGACAATAAATATATATACTTAGGTATTAATATTTTTTCTCTAAGTATGCAAAAGCAATGAAAGATTGATTTATTAAATGTAAAACCATGTTTGGTAACGTGAAAATCTACAAGCATGGAAAATGTGCACATTTACCCATTATTTTAGATAGTTTGTAAAGGCTAATTTAGTTTTGAATGAAACAAGCTTGTTGAATACTCAATACATCGATTTATTTTCACGTTTGCTTTAAATACCTAAGCACTCTTGTCCAATACCACAAAACTTAATTATTAGTGTCCAAATATCGCAAACGGATACCGATCACTGAATTCAGTCGGCCATCGCTCCGGGGATACACTCAACGCAAAGGTGTACTGACGATTTTTTATGGAGCAGAGGCAACGTATTTGCAGCAAAGAAAACACTAAAAACAACACAAAAACATGCACAACGTAAAGATGTTTTTTTTTCGTTCGCCTTTAAAAAGGCAGGCATCGATCTATATATAGACCACAGAGCATCTTATATATACTGGTATATATAAGGTGCTCTGTGACTGCTATAGACCATTCAGCCGCACACAACGTAAAGAATCCGTTTTCTTTTGGCAGTTTTGAATTTTGTCATTTATGTTTTTTTATGGCATCCGATTAAATTATTCGATTAACTTAAAATCAAATTAACTCAAAATCTAATTTTAGTACGTTATTTAAGTTTTTTAAATTAAACTAAAATAATGAAAATAAATTAGAAAATTAAATAGCAAATAACAACTATTAGGCTTAAGTAGCTTTGTAGAGACATCTAGTACGTCCTATGTGAATTAAAGTTGAGCGCAAGAATGTTAGATGGCGCGCCAAAAAGAATTCCTATGTACATGTAGGGAATTACTGTCCCCCCCGACCGAAGGGATTGTAAAGTGGTGAATTAAATATCACCCTGAATTGTACCACGACCCCGCTAGCAACACGTTATACTGTTCTACAGTCCACTGAAGGACATAGGCCACCTCATTCGCTCGCCACTCAACTCGATTCTCAGCAAATCTCATCCAGTTTCCATCAGCCACCCTGCGAAGATCGTCGCTCCACCGAGCCTGAGGGCGTCCCACCTTATGTTTGCCGATTCGCGGTCTCCACTCAAGAACACCTACCTAAACGGTCATCGGTTCTACAGCTAATATTATCGGCTTATTGCCACTTCAGCTTACTTATTGTGAGCTATGTGGACAACTCTGGTTCTCTGTGGGATCAACTCGTTCCGGATGCGATCCCTCACAGAGACTCCAAGCATAAACCATTCCATAGCTTGCTTGAATTTATGGACCAGCCGTACCGTGAGTGTCCACGTTTCGACCCCGTAAGTCATAACAGGCAGGAAGCACTGGTTGAAGACCTTAGTCTTTAGGCTCTGTGGAACACGCGATGAGTGTATTCTACTGTCAGTCTGCCTCCCAAAGTTGTTCTTACCAAACTGCAGTTTGCCCGAGGTACCCAAAGGACCCAAACATATTCTCGAACAACCTCGAGAGGTCCGCCATTGACAAAAACAGGTCCTGGGGGTCACCCCAGGACCTGTTTTTGTCAATGGCGGACCTCTTTATGCGGTTATGTTCAACGAACACGTCAGTGTTCGTTGAACATAACCTGGGTTTTGTCCAAGTTCACCCTGAAACCAAAGCGTATTGAAAAATCAACTAGGCCATCCAGCATCTGCTGCAAATCGTGCAGCGATTCAGCCAGTATGAAGACGTCAACTGCAAATCTCAAATGTGAGATGTACTCGCCGTTGATGTTAGTGCCACGTCCTTCCCATTTCAGCGTCTTTAACACCTTCAGTGCCGGGAACCCATCTGGTGGGCTCATTTTAAATGTTGGTTTTTCTTAGCGAATACAGAAAAAAAGAAAAACAGTTGTATATTTTAACAAGATTAATAAGAATAGGTACGCCGCCGTGGTCTCAAATTACAAGCATATTTATTTTCACAAATTTACGACCTCTTTTAAACTTTGCAGGCGTTGAACCAAAAAAACTATTATTTTTAGGAGGATTTGAATAGGACGAGAAAATCCGTTTATGTTTGGGCAGTCTTCATATTCGAAAAAAACAAACATAGCGATTACGTTACATAAATTAATAAAAATTGCATGAAAATCACACAAAAGGGTGAGCTGGGCACCCCCCGACGTAATGGGACATGGTCTGTTTGCTTGTTCTAAGTTTGGACGGTCGTTTTCATAAAGACCTCTTAAGCACTTGGATGTATCGCTAGTCGACTTGGCATCGCTGCAGAGACTCCAGAACTGACCAGGTCTCGACAGAGTCAAAAGCCTTCTCGTAGTCCACAAACTCCTCGAAACCCAATGAACGTCAAGATGACAGGACCCCGCCAGGTTTTTCGAATATCATGTGAATGGATTTCATACAATATTTCTACTATTTCATAATTACATAGTAAAATTCTCCACTTTTAAAATTTAAAAATATTCTAAAGATAGTGGTCCTGCTATTTTGATATCAAAATGGCGTCATTATCATGTTGCTGTTTTGGTTTCTCTTTCAAGCATTGTAGTTGTTTTCAGATTGTTTAAAAATATCTACAGTTTTTGTAAAGTTAGAGGCAGCTAAGCCAATCACTATATTCAAATTAAACCCTAGTTCGGACTTTTGTAGATTACAATAACTGCTACACAGGGTGTTTATAAAAATACTATTTATTGGCGCATCGTATAAATGCAATACAACACTGAATCTGATTGGTAGATAGTAATGCAGAACTATAGAAATTTATTGAGTGAGTACTCTAAAATACATTTGGAATCAACAGAGATTTGTTCTCACATATTCTCTAAACAGGACATGGTGCTTATAACTCTCAATATGCCGCTGGGCTGTCTTCACGATGTCCTCTACTAAGAAAAACAGCGTCAGGAGTTCAGGATGAAAACATTAACAAAAGATATTCTTGTGTCTTGACACAAGAATATCTTTTGAAAAAAAGGCCAGACCCTTGGGTCTGGGCCTTAAAAGCCACAATGGTGTATCTTTTGTTGTTTAATACAGCACTATTGATCCTGTATGATTTTCATTCCCAGACTTTAGTTGCCTTAATGCTTTTGTTGGTAGCTGAATATATGTAGGTACGTCTTCGCTTTGATGTAAACTCCTCAATGTTTATCGCATTTGTTTTTTCAAGCATTCAAAGTTCCATAATCATATGTAAAATCGTGTAAATGAATATGTGAGTGTCTTTTCCATATTTTTGTATTTTATCAATTCAAATAACTAGAACATGTATCTCTAGTTTAATATTTGGGTATGTACTCCCTTTCGTTTTCCAGAATAGCACCACCGTTTTCAGATTTAAGGCTGTTAATTAAAATATTTGTATACTACCCAATGGAACTTGAACTTTATTCCAACATTTATAATTCTTAACTTATTTTATTTCATAATTATTGGAGATCAAAGCACTACAGCCTAATTTGGTGGTATATTCACAATCAATTTGTGAGTTGTTTTTTCTTTCAATGGCAGGATTGGTATCACGTCATCTGCGTCTTTCATGTGACAAGTAGGCATCTGAAAAAAAAAGCAATTACATAATATCACGCATGTAATTCGTGAAGGTCTAGGCAGAAGTGTCCCCATTAGTACACCCACATTTTGCCTGTTGTGCTTAAGTCCCATGTCCTACTACACGAGTCTTAGACAACATATTTTTAATGTATTCTATTTTCTTTTCTACATACTGTGTCTACATCTGTTTTTATCTACTCTCCTTTCACTGGTATGCTGGAAGGCCTATTGCCGGGCACAAATCCAGACTCCACAGGTGCTTCTGAGAAATCCCTGATGGAAAATCCCAATAACTCTTTGCGCGACCTGGGAATCGAACCCAGGAGCTTATGAGAACCTTTAAATTATGAGAAGGTACATTTTCTCATCCTATTTAATGTTTTCAAAAGTTTAGAAGGTTTATGGTGATTTGTAAGGTATCAATTTCCAATAAGCATCAGGTAACAATTATAATTGTTCATAACATCAACAACATTCATACTTACATTTAAATCTTTAGCTTGGGCTTCCTTCACTGTGTATTCTCTGAGAACATAATCAGAGTTGAGCAAATGGAACATTCTGGTTTCATTGGATCTCACCAGCACATCATCCACTCTCAGGAAGTACCTTAACAGCACATACCAATATGAAGGCATAACTCTCTGAAAACATAATTCATAACGTTGTGTTTGACAAAGAACAAGGATAACAAAATGAGAATGTCAAATTGTATCTCACTTTACTGTCCTTACATATATTTATTTTGTAAATGTTTGTTTATTTATTTATTAAAACTTTATGCACAACTGTACAAAGGCGGACTTAATGCCTTGGGCATTTTCATTGAAAAAACTAAAAATGTTACATTATGTTAAAAAATACTGGACAGCTACTAGGTTAAGACCTTGCTTAACCTTTTGAAGGCGAGAGCATAAAGGCACGCGCGTGCCCTCCATGCCAAGCCACAATTACACAAAAAGAATTTGTTTCTTTTGTGTTGTAGTGCATCGCATTTTTTCTAACAGGTTTGTGTTGTTGGCGTACAGGGCATGCTCTTGATTACCATTGTATATGTGGCAATGGTGTTCAAAAGTTTAAGTCTCAACATCAGCTACATGGCTCAAAATATTATAAACCATATAGTAATGTTGAGACAGAGCAAAAAAGGCTATGTAATGTTAATTTGATTTATTTAGAGATGACAATACACTTACTATTTTTACAGACAGTTTAGACACCCCATGATCATGCAGTTCATCCTCAAATAAAGTCAGATCATGATAGAAAAGTATTTGTTCTTTTTGTTTCAATAAGTTGAAATCAATTTCTTCATTGGTTGCCTCTACAACAATATTGTCTGCAAGTGTTCCTTTGTAATCTGTTGAAAATGTCCAGTCGAATGGCCGCTTTGGTTTAGCTGCATTTGGTCTTAAAAAATAAATAACATATCATAAACATTAACAAAGTGATGTATTGGTATTGGGATTCTTATTAACCTCTGATACCGGAGGGGGATCCACAAACTAAACTTATCTGAAAAAAAATTGCATGAGGTCCTTATTTTAGCATTGCATGATCGCGCGGATCCATGTTCTGGCATACCAAAGGTTAAGCCCAGTTTTTTACTATTTTGTGGATCATGATGGTAGTCTTGGGAGAAGTATTCTATTGCTGTATCTATGAGAAAATGTAAATATTACTACCGGGCCTCCTGCCAAGCCTCTGCACAAGAAACCTCGATGGCCTCCATCCTGCTTGCCACACATCTCAGGGAATCGAGAGGATTAAAGCAAATATTAGCACCACTGCTGTGAGTCAACTTCAGGATGTTTTTAGGAAACACCATATCAGGAAAGTGAGGAATCTTCAGTTCTTTGCAGTATCTGTAAATTAATGTTTTCAAATTAAATAATTGAATAAAAACCAGAATACAACAAAAAATAAGTTTATAAAATCTACATGATCAATTCATCATTCATCGAATTCTACTTAATACAAATAGGCTAATACTTACATACAAAACTGGCAAAATTGATCATCGTCGCGTTCGCAAACGACCTTTGTAGAACAGACGCTAGGCAGAATGCTGCTCACATCGTACGATATATGCCACGGCCCAAACTGTATAGATTGCGAATTACTCGCATACCTTCCAGCATCCACACTGTTTACCTGGAAATATATAAAATTGGACTTTCAGAGCGCCGCCGTAAGCTTCTCCCGGCATTTTGGAAGGTAACGCCTACAATATTTTTGCTACCTCAGCGTTGAACATGTTTCAAAATATCCACGATTAGAAACTATAAATCCTGGCCGAGAATTTTTCCACATACAATCATAAAATGGAAATTAAATGTAGGTAATTAAATCCCCAACCCCGGACAAAACAAAACCAACAAATTGCAACTATATTTGACGGATGACATTGACTTTTTCACAGTGCTGCCAGAAATAAATTTCTGAATTCCCTCCAAACCAAGTAATTTGAGAGGTGGTGGTAAATCATTCTCCTCATTCATTGTTGTCAAAATAAATTATAAAAAGAAGTTGTAAAAGGTATGTTGTTCAATTATTTCATTTATTCTTCTATGTTTCTATTATAAAAATATCTTTATTTTAATTATTAGGGGCTTAATTTATAACTTTATTGTGAATGTTGTGGTCTCCTATAAGTGAAGGAGTACACCTACCAAATACCTTGTGTTTTCCATTAACTAATAATGCTTTGTGTACATCTTTTGTTGGAGATCCTTAAATAAATAAATAAAATAAATAAGTATGTATAATGTGAATTAATTCCAAATTAACTCTAAATAAAGTACACAACACAACAATTTATTAAATGTTACCTTACTTTATACGTACATACATTGCGTTAATTTCCGAATCGAATGAAATGAGGGCTACCGTTTATGAGCTCACCACATGGCACCACTGTCGAGTAAGGTCATGTCAATAATTCTGTTTTCTACTTTAAAGTACCAATAACTTCATAAAAAGCTTATTTTATTACGAGTAAACAACACAGTGTAAACTTCAGATACATATTTACAAGATTCTCCCTTATTAGCATAGCATAAAAAAATCATTTTACTTCCAAGTATTAACAAATAAGATCCTAAGTTGCGACTTAAAATCTTCAAGTCATAAATTAATCAGGAATGGCTCAATCTAGACCACAATCTTGTATATAAGTAAAAATAATAATACCAGCCTATTACTGTCCCACTGCTGGGCAAAGGCCTCTTCTCAACAGAGAAGGCACGAGCATTGATCACCACGCTTGCTCAAGCTGGGTTAGCGATTATAGTAAAAATAAGTGATAAAAAAGCATGCAACGCGCGAACACTCTATGACATCTGACATTTCGGTGACCTCGCGCTACACTAGCGCCTCTAGCGGCGAATTCATACGCGAATCAAATAATGTCATGTGCTTGGAAAGTATCCTCAACTTAAATAAAACTCACCACTAAAACGGAATTTTGCTGAAAATGGCAACTCCACAAATGAATTGTTCTAAAGCAGGGTTACCAATTACTTAAAAAAACGAATAAATGGATAATCGACTAAAACACCTACGGCTATAATAAGTAGTTGGGTTATCCCTAACTGTCTAACGGCCAATGGCGGGGTGAGGGGCCGCGGGCGGTCAAATCAATATGGCCGACTTTCACCGGTTGGGTTGTCTGTTTTGATAATTATTAAAAATAATCTTTTCTTATTACATAAAACTGTCGTGGATTATTGAAATATAAGTTGTGTGTACGGTAGAATCTGTAACTATGGAAGCGCTTATACCAGTTATCAATAAGTTGCAAGACGTTTTTAACACAGTCGGAGCTGATGCCATCCAATTACCTCAAATCGTAGTTTTAGGAACTCAGGTAACCATTTTTCTATGAATTTTAACAAATAATTCTAAACTAGCAGTAGCTATTAAAAATGCAGATGAAGAATTTCCTGTTTATATATCTGTAGTGGTTATGTAAAGGTGTCAGTGGAGTTCTTTGTCCCCATTCTATTCAATTGGACTACGCTGTCATTGACCAAGACCGCGCTCCCGAATTCCCGGTTCACAGTTACCGAAGTCATAGCAGCCGCATTTGGATTAACGATCATTATTTTGCGCATAGTCACGCTTCTCATTTACAATCAATAAAAACATCAATGACATGAAGTTTCACATTTCATTTTGATGTAAACTGAAAAATTTGGTTAAAGGATCATGACAATATTTACCCAGAAAAAGATTAGAATATCAATAAATTATAAACTCAAGTTGCTAAATATTCCAATATATTCCTAGAATCCTCTGATTCTACATACCTAATGCACATTGTTTTATTCTAACAGAGCTCTGGAAAAAGTTCTGTTATTGAAAGTCTAGTGGGGCGTTCATTTCTGCCTCGAGGCCCAGGGATTGTGACTAGGCGACCTCTGGTTCTACAATTAGTGTACAGCCCTAAGGACAGTAAGGAACACCGCTCTGCTGAGGAAGGTAAGTCAATATTTCTTCAACAAATATTCATTTTAGTTGCTTAACTCATGAATTATGACTAAGTTATTGGAGCATTCTTCTACACCTTGTTAAAAAATTGCATTTTTGAGAAAAAACAAAATGTTCCTATTTTATTTTGCAGGCCCAGGGTATACTATTAGTTCATAATAGAAAAAATCTCATGAATTCCAATCCGCCCCTAAGACTACCCACTGACCTATATTATCATTTATTTCCTTATGTTGAGCTGATTTTAATTCATAATATACTATTGTTCAAATCATTATGAGAATTGCAGTCTAGGAATTATAATAAGTCTTTGTGTAGTTTTCAATGTCATTGAATATAATAGAGCATTGATCCTCCTGCATGCGTATCATGACCATTGTAGAAATGAGTTTTGTTGAGGGAGGAATCAACAAAATGACAGATCAACAAAAGTAATCTGTCATTTTGTTGATTAATCCATCAAAAAACCTATTTCTACAGAGGCCATGCTACACATGCTGCTTTAGTAATGTTTCTGTTTATATTGACTAGGCAGGCTATAAGCAATTGATAATTGTGCAGCACTCAATGTCATGTTTATTATGTTACTATGAAATGGCATTGATCTTTGTCTCTAAAACACAATTTATTGTTGATTGGTTTTTATTTATTTTTATAGTCAATATGAAATAAATAACACAAGAGTTTAACCTGTTTTTTATTTAATATGAATTAAACAAGAACATTGAATTATTTTACACTTTCACCGAAGAACTGAATGTGGCACTTTATTTAGTAGCCTAATTAGTTTGTTTATTTTCTTTATTTGAATGTATTGCTAGCACTTAGAATCCAGAATACAGAGACATCATCATGGAATCCATTAGCTCAACTATCTCAAAAATTAAATATACAGGTTTGTAACAGTTACTGACTGCAATAATTTTGTATGAGCATGTCTGTTAGATGATTGTTTAATTCCAAATCTTTAAAGATCTTTAACTAAACCAATGTCCAAATACGGCATAATATTAGATGAATGCTTTTGTTTTTGCCCAAGTTCAGTAATTAATTGACAATTACTAAGTATTTGTAATATTTGTTTTACTTACATGACAGTAACCTGTATTTTTTTAATTTAAATGGGCCTACTCTTGACCTCAATCTTGTTCTGAGGACAGAGATGATGAAATAATAATCTTCCAATAAATCATAAAATATGTGTTGATATAAAACCTAAGGCCTTCCAATATCGCGGGCCTGTGGACGGTGAGCTATGGGCTAGCACGCCGTCCGTCCGTCTTATGACGACAAGCCGTGTCGACGGCGCGTTCGTGTTCCACGCGCGCCTCAAAGAGAGTCAGCAAACAGGAAGGGGTCCGAAAGGACAGATGCCTGCCAGGGTTGCGGGACTGTTCGAAAGAGATACCGCGGCCCTGGAACACAAAGGGCAAAGGAAGGAACATGGATGGGTTTTAGTCAGTAAAAGTCTGACACTGGGATCCTGCTCAGCACAAAGCGGGAGGGGTTATTTGACGATTTGCCAAACTTACGAAAAAAAAAAAATGGCCTTTCAATATAATTGTAACGGAACAGCTGCCTGGTATTTAATTAAATACAATAGCTTTTTAACCCATGACAGTATTATGTGTACACAATACCTTTGATCTGTGATTTGAAAACCTTACCTTACCATACATAAACAATATCTCTCTGTTGTTACAGGAACTGTAAATCTAGAAGAATGGGGCAAGTTCCTCCACACCAAAGACAAGATCTTCTCAGATTTCGAACAAATGAGGCAAGAGATCGAGCGAGAAACAGATCGCTTGGCAGGCAGCAACAAGGGTATCTGCCCAGAGCCCATCAGTCTCAAGATATTCTCAACCAGAGTTGTAAACCTCACATTAGTGGATCTCCCTGGTATCACGAAGGTAACCATTATAATTGCCACACTGTATTGTTTTTATTATAATATGTTTAAGGCGCTCAACAGTTTGTTCAACCCACACTATCATAATGTTTATACAGTTTATATTATTAACTAGGTACCAATAGGTGATCAGCCTGAAGATATTGAAAACCAAATTAGGAATCTTATTATAAAGCACATTGCCAACCCAAACTCCATAATTCTGGCTGTGACAGCTGCTAACACGGACATGGCCACAAGTGAAGCTATAAAAATGTCAAAAGAGGTAGATCCAGATGGCAGGAGGACTTTAGCTGTGGTTACTAAACTTGATCTCATGGATGCAGGTAATTGAACTCATGGACTGTATATTATGCTACCTTTGGAACATAAATACTTAATACATTTAAATTCATGGAATATTTATGACAGGTCTCCTTGCACCATGTTTGGTCTTGTCTATGCTAAAATACCCTTTCAAAATCTGTATTACATGTAAGATGGATAGTTAAACTACTAGTCCCAAATGATAATACTAGACAAGCTATCTAAAACATTTGTGTAAAATTAGTATCAATTTCAACTTATCTCCTGAATTAGATTGCATGATAAGTTTTGATAAAAATAGTGAAGACACTTTCGACTAACCTCACGTGATAAAATTAGCTAATGTTTCTTCCTCGGAGTAATGATAGTTACTAAAATAGTGATTTATTTCAGGAACTGATGCCATAGACATCCTATGCGGCCGCGTCATTCCTGTAAAACTTGGTATAATCGGAGTCGTAAACAGATCGCAACAAGATATTATTGATAAGAAGACGATTGGGGTAAATTATCTTCATTAGTGTTGTGACATGTTTTAGCAATAATTATTATTTGGCAATTAGATACACCTACGTCAACATACGCCAATAATATTTGGCTTGAATATTGTATTGGTATTCAATGTATTTGGCTACAACTGCTGCCTACATTGCCTACAGCATGCTGAACCTGCAAGTGAGATTGAAACTGTTTGTCTGATATTTGACCAACAGTACCCAGAAATAGGCAATTTTCTCTATTTTACAAATTAAAGCATCACGAAAAAACGGAAGTACACGTTTGGCGCTTTAGCAAGTGTT
Source organism: Eugnorisma glareosa (assembly GCA_947578425.1). Classification (NCBI taxonomy): domain Eukaryota; kingdom Metazoa; phylum Arthropoda; class Insecta; order Lepidoptera; family Noctuidae; genus Eugnorisma; species Eugnorisma glareosa. The sequence continues at coordinate 13,078,932 of OX387970.1, read as the reverse complement.
TTCCTAAGATTTACAACATCAACGATTAAGCTATAAATGCATATTAACAAAGGAAACAGTCTACTGATAGTATTCTCGGCTTAGTTAGTGGCAATAATTGATTTTAATTGTTTTAACTCAGGACGCACTCAAAGATGAAGCAACATACCTTCAGAGGAAATATCCTACAATCGCAACACGCAACGGCACGCCACACTTGGCCAAGACCTTGAACAGACTACTGATGCACCATATTAGGGATTGTCTACCGGAATTAAAGGTAATTAACGTGATTGCATTTCATAAATGAGTACTGTTGAGTGGGAATGTTGACTGTATTTATTTCCTTATGTAGAATATTTCACAAACTGACGAAACCACATAATTTTACGAATATATTTTGGATGAACGCGTGAATATCACAAAATCGGCATTACGTTTTTGTTGATAAGTTGTGTTACAAACGTTCTACGCCAGCAAAAATTTTCGACAACATCTCAACCTTTGGCAACTCAATTAACTTTGGCCAATATAGGGTCTATCTATTCATACACGAAATTTCTTAATGGGGTCATTGTACTCATCAATATGAACAACTTTTACTATGGGACCAACCTCGAATTCCGATCGCCAATCGCGAAAAAAATCAGCTGTTACCTACAATATGATCGCATTAACTTGTCAAAATGTACTGAACAGCTGATTTTTTTTTCGCGATTTCGGGGTTGGTCCCGTAGTGAAAGTTGTTCATAATGATGAATACAATGACCCCTTAAAAGATTTCGTGTATGAATAGATACACCTTATATATGTCTTGTAATCAGCAGGGGCGTGCCGTCCATAGAGGCAATTAGGCCTAGCCTACCCTACCATTCCTACCAACAACGCAACAAATGCATTTATTATAACTATATTAATAAAAAATAAAAAACTCCTGTTATAATACTTATAGCAACTTGTCGCAGCCGTGTGACGTAACTGATAAATACTACGACGTTCGCTCCCGGCCGTTTAGGCAAGGCCGCAGCCGGCCTAATTTCCATTGATAAATTTACGCACACTGATCGTTATTTTCGTGTATATGAACGGCACACATAGTAAATAGGGGCGTAAACTCCTGCGAGTGTAGCTGGCTAGCTGGCCACTGATTGGCTGCCCCACAAAGTATTATCCGGCTAAAACGGTATGCAGTGATGCAATTATATTTGGTAGTGTTTTTTTATCGACAAAATAACAATTGTATTTTTCTTAGAAGCCATATTTGTTTCATGTGACTAGCAAAATTTATTTCGCGATCTTCAGTGTTTTGATTTTTATAATATCTGACGTTTGTAATTCGTTTTGAAACGTATAGTAGTGTAAATATTATTTGTTGTATTTGTTTATTAACTTAGAAATGGTGTTCTGTTGTGAAGTTTGCGCTTTTAGTGTGTATGTTAAAAGTTAAAAACAGTAAGTATTCACAATCGTTTAATGATAAGATTCAAGTTGTGTCCAAAGAAAGATGTGTAGGTACCCGAATTACGAGAATTAACCTAAAATTCATCGTCATTTCAAATTAATCTTTCTTCTGTTTGCATTGTCAGTAAATCGTGATTTGAACCTTGATTAATGCAGAGTTCTAGTATTTATAACTTTGGTTTTAATAGGCTTATTTTAAAGGTTTGTTTTTCAAATATTCCGGTCAGAAAACTCTACCTTTTTTTTGTTTACAGCGCTCTCTGTTTTATTTTTTAGATTTTTTTGTAGCGGAGCGACATCCTTCGTTCTTGTATTGACAGAATTCCATTGAAATTCCTGATATTTAAGCTAGATGGCGTTGTTTCTCATAAGTGAATATATCAATAGATGTGAGTACTTTGAGGGTCATCTTAGCGTGGCTGGCCTGCCTTCCGCGGAGAACCACTGCACGCCACTGGTAATCAGTCTGATAGTGCAGTCAAAAATGTGGGTTATGATATCTGATTCAAATTCGTATTACCTTAAAATTGCTGTAACCAAGACAATTCTAAGCATATTTGATTATGTTGTATCATAAGTGAATTTTGTCGGTACGATGAAGCTATTCCGCCTTGTCATGGAATCCTCACTCTCATGCCCTTGGATACTATTGATAATAAGTGTTACTTGGTTCTATGAAAACTTTAGCTGATTTTGTTCTCTTTGTCATGACAGGTGCGCGTCAACGTAATGATCTCGCAATTCCAATCTCTTCTCAACTCTTATGGAGAAGATGTGTCGGATAAATCGCAGACCCTACTACAGATTATCACAAAGTTTGCGAGTGCTTACTGCTCTACCATAGAGGGTACCGCAAGAAATATAGAGACAACCGAACTCTGTGGAGGTGCTAGAATATGCTACATTTTCCATGAGACATTCGGACGCACCTTGGATTCTATACATCCTTTAGTCGGTAAGTTGCTTTTCAGATTCAGTTTGTAGAATACGTACTAACACGATTATATCGTGATTTTATTTCCACGGAAGATAATCCTATACTTGAATGAAAGTTTCACTTTCTAAATTCTTGATAACAGGATGTGAATGTGCTATGATAATTGTATTGTTATTATGCACAGTCCTAGAATGACATTCAAGATTAGACTCTGATTATTCCGTGACTCATCTGAAACATGTATTGCAATATTTTATTAGATTTGCATGATCATTGTAATTTGAACCTTTTACATAGTCTACATAAAACTCACTCTTTATGCAAGGTATTGAAAGAAAATTATTTTGCGTAGCATTATCTTTAAAGAAGGATTTCCCTTGCGTAATATCTTAACTAATGATGAATGAATAGTTTTTTATGAGTCATATACACAAAAGATACGATCGTATTTTATCTGCGAGTATCCGTCAACAGGTCGTCAACATGAGTTTTCAATTTAAAAACAAGACGTTTTGATGGTTATTCAATCACGTCGTAACAAATGGGATGATAGTAATTTACCATAACTAGATTAAGTGCATGCTTAGCAGGAAATACTAAAACTATAACTACAAAAATAGCCCCACATCACATGAAACTGCGCCCTGCAAAAGCCCATAAAAAAATACATTGTAATTTATTACCAGGTTTGACGCGCATGGACATTTTGACCGCGATCCGTAACGCGACGGGTCCGCGGCCAGCTCTGTTCGTTCCCGAAGTATCGTTTGAGCTTCTCGTTAAGCGGCAGATCAGGAGACTTGAAGATCCGTCACTTCGCTGTGTAGAACTGGTATAAACTTCTTTTACTAATATAATCATCATTCACTTCAATGACCACTGCTGGATATTAGGCTTCAAAAATCACCATATTTGGTCACAACAACCGGTCTTGTTCTTCTTGCAACCTTCTTCAGATTGGTCCCTCATGTGCCAGCCATCCAAAAGTATGGAATATATTATTGACTGTGCAGTAATTAAGTTTGATAGCAGTTTTTCTACAATAGATGAAAAACCAGCCGAGCTTGTAATTTCGGTGCAATATTTCTATTACATTTTTGTTCAGTCACTGAAGCATAATATTTCGCATGTTAACTCGATAATGATCTTGACATACTGTTAGCACACATAATGTTTCTGTTTAGGTGCACGAAGAGATGCAGCGTATAGTGCAACACTGCGGCACGGAGGTGCAACAAGAAATGCTTCGTTTCCCGCGTCTGCATCAACGCATCGTCGATGTAGTCACTCAGTTACTGCGTACGCGCCTGCCAGCTACCAACTCTATGGTAAGAACCTACTAGCTTTGTTTATTATAATCGTTTTCCATCCTTGTAAAGGACCTTAGTGGTCACACCAGTTACAAGTTAGAGATCAAGTATCTAAAGTAATATTAAAAAATTAGTCACGTCTGTATATCCTCTAGCTATCATCTCCCATATGGATAGACAGAACACTTCTGTCCTTAATTCGCCATGACTTGTATTTTTCCTGCTTGTATGACGTATTTCGTGAGTAAGAGTGATATCAAATTCCACCGAAAGTTTTCGAGATAAGTCTAGACATAGATAACAGAGAGAAAATTGTTTTATGATATGTAGCGAGTTAGCGACATGTATTATCATTTCAAGAGGTGGTCACCGCGTGTGACCTTGAATCCGCCATTTTCAATGATGTTGGCAGGAAACCCATATTGTGATGTTTTGAACAGGATGCAGCAGTTATTTTTATACCTAACGTGTGTGTTTTGATAACTGGGCTTTCCTCTGAATCGAAGATTGACTAGTGTCAATGGTACAACATGCATTATTTGTAGATCCTATTCGACAAATACAGGGTGGCGATTTAGTTTCTTTCAAGAATTTTCAAGAGTTACTCATATCAAAACCTTGAAAAAAAAAACAAATGCGCATACAACAGTAGACAGACTATTTCGATGCATGTATGAAAAGCGAATCGCGAAAGCGTAAAGTAAGAGACTTGAGTGAGAACTCCAGTCTCTTACTATACGCTGATGATCTCAACTCTCAAGTTATAATATAATATAGTGTTGAGTATCTACTCAACACTATATTATGTTATAACTTGAGAGTCCTCCTGAAGAGTAACTGTGTCGGCCATCTGGCCGACACAGTTACTCTTCAGGAGGACATTATGTCAGTGTTCGAATGGAGCGTTGAAAACAACCTCCTATTTAACTTTAATATGGCTAAATGCAGTGTCATGTCCTATAGTCGTGCTTACCTTCGACTTGTGCAATATGTTTTTGGAGCAGAACCAATAGCCCGTGTTAATTCGAAAAGATCTTGGTCTATTTGAGGTCTATTTGATCCGCAACTAGATTCATACAGAAGACTAAATTTCACTATCCATAGGCCATAAAATTAGTTTATGTGGCTTCTATTATTTAGAACCCGTAAAGAACTCCGAAAGGTGACTTTTTCTTGTGGCTGTTAAGTATTTCAAGTAATATGTTTTATCATTCCTTTTTGTAAATATTATTCTTTTAGTTATGCAATAGCTTAGATTTACGTCTGTTATGTTGTACATGTTTTATGATCCGCGCGAGAAATTGCATTCAAGCCAAATGCTCAAACACTTATTCAATCGAGCGACCTGTTAAAACTGGCAAATAATCATCCTATAATGTTCTCAATGCTGGGACACACGGTATCCTCTCTATGAGAGGGAATGGGCTATAATCCACCACGCAGGCCCAGTGCGGGTTGGTAGATGTCACATGTCTTCGAATTTTTTGGTTCTAGAACATGCCGGTTTCCTCACAATGTTTTCCTTCACGGTTTTGAGAGCAGTGGTAATGAAATAAATTACACAAAATAATGCACCTGCCTGGGCTCGAACCCACAACTTACTGTTCGTAAGTCGGGGCCGCCACCACTGACCTACCGCTACTCTCGCACGCTGACTGGCACGCTTAGTAGAAACTGTACTGTTTATGGAGAAAAGTAACATTATGGACAGCAATAAAAACTCCCACTGTGTCAACAAAATTACACAACAATATTAAAATCTTCAGGTGGAGAACCTAGTCCAAATCGAGCTGGCGTATATCAACACGAAGCACCCAGACTTCCACCGCGAGGCAGCCCTGGTGTCCGGTCTACTGAAGAGTACCGACAGCCTGATGGACGAGCACAGCCCCATCTACCGCCAGAAGGCTCCCAGACCTGCTTCCTCACCGGTATCGTCCATGTTCAAAGTATATAAGCTTATGTTACTATCTCGCGTGTCTGTCGGAACTAATGCCACTAACGTGGGGTAAGTAGTTTTGTTGTGTAACTCCTTACAGTTGGACATTGTTGGTACTGTTTTAGTATGGGGTAAGTGGGATGGGGTCTAAAGCAGCCGTAATCGGACAATATGTATCGGCGACGAGTTGAAGGACAGTGGATCCACGCAGACCGCAATCTCTGTTTTGTTTGTTTTTTTTTATAAGAAACTAGCCTTTGCCCGCTGCTACACCAGTGTATTTTTTTTTTCAAATAATTGTAGTGCCTATAATCTTTACGCAAGTGCAAGCTATTGAAAACGTTTTATCGCAGTCGGATAAACGGTATGGCAGCGCATATAATACGAATATTATTTTATAAATTAGATTAATAGATATTGGTTAGCAGCTGTTGATCCAAATAGCGTTTGATATTTATCACATTGAGCTTACATAAGTCCATTGATAACTCAGGCGATGAACCACTGTATGGAGTAGATAGTACCCTGATGTAGTGCAGTAGTTAGTTTGTCAATCCTTGTGGCTTGTGCTGTGAAAATATTTATAGTGGTAGCTTTTTTTTTAGTTTCGTGTTCGTTTTTGTAGTAGGTTTTGCTAGCGTGTTATGTAACTCGATTAACAACTGACTTCTTTGATTTAGTATGGCAGCTTAAGATGCTGTATGCAGGCAATTAAATCACATGTCTCTTTGCACCGTTTTAATTGTTACCACAACGCGGATAAACAGACCTTATAACGTCACTTTGCAAAGATGGTTCCTTGATTGCCTACCTACTCACCTCTTATGCCCTGTACTCTTATCGACTATTGGTCTACCTAATTTTCTTTTGTGATTCAAATAACTATTATCGATTATTTTGTAGCTATTCCTTCAACAAATGGGTGAAAGAGGGTCCACCCTAGTATTCTTGGCAAGTGTATGGGAAGCGCACAATAAGGTAAAATCAATCTTGCACCGTAGTGAGGGCTAGTCCGTAATACTACAATCTCATGTTAGCCACATTGTCTTACTTACTCATGTGTCGGCGTCATGTTGGTGAAGCTTTGAATACTATGTGGGCTCTCTTTCAGATCGAGTGCACACAAGCATTGTCTTACGCACTAACCAACGCGTTCTGTAATTTGATTGGTTGCCGCATAGCCGAGTGCAATTATACAAAAAAATACTCAAAAGGTGGAACGAAGTTTATAGTCGTCAGATTTTCAAGGGACTTTTTTTAGTGTGAAGAAGAAAGTTAAAAAAAAATTTCGCCGCTCGCGACTTTTTTTTTTAATTTCCTTTGAAATATATTTTTTTCGTTCATGGATAACTTCAAATTCGACGAATTCATCTCGTGGGGTAATAGTGTGACCTGCGTGCATCCATTAGATGCCAATTTGGTCTGTTTCTTTGTTCATTATAAATTGTCGATGTAATGCATATTTCAAGTATTTTATGAAAATTTCCTATTTTCTTCAATTATTTCTAAAATATTGAATTTTAAAACTTAGATTTCTTTGAAATTGGTAACTGATGCTTTTTCACAGATAACTGGATGTAAAAATATCGAAGAAAACCACTTACGACCGGAGTGACTAAAAATTTATTCACAATTAACAGTAAATCGTCCATGTAAAAGTTAAAGGCCATTTTTCTCACAATATTTCTACAACGGTCAACGTAAATATTATCCTGGAAATATCCTTATTATAGCTGCTATCCACAGATACCAAAACTAATAAAAATATTTGGAGGTACTCCATAAATGTTGATTACTGCCGACGAAGGTGGAAAGGAGCCTCTAGTAAATTTACAAAAATTATCATAATTTTAACGTAAGCATTTCTCACGATTTCTATCTAATATTAGTTGCAAGCTTGGGTCTCTGTGCGCAATTTAATATCAATACCGATACCGCTCCCAATTCTTAGTGATACAGGCCTTTTGTCTTGTTTTACTTTTTCAGCAGTAACTAATGTTTAACAAGTATTCTTAAATATTTTTCTAGTTATTATACTTCATTAGATAGCTATTAAAATGAGGATTTAGACAATAATTTGCACATTGAGTTTAAAAGAACCATTTCGAAAAAAAAATCCTTCATTAACGTAGACGATTTTCTGCGATTTGCGAGTGAATTTTTAGTCGCTACACTCAAGAATGTGGTTTTCTTGAATATTTTTATGTCCAGTTATCTGTGGACAAGTATCAGTTACCAATTACAAAATAAGTCTTAGACTTAAAATCCGGTTTATTAAAAATAATTGAAGAAAATAGGAAATTTTCCAAAAAATACTTGAAATATGCATTCAAACTCAAAGCATTTATTTCAAACAGGCCCGTGACAGGCACTTTTGCACAGTCAAAAATAAGCTACCTATAGTCCAGCCACAGGCATAATAACTGTGAATGGGCTGTAGTTGCCCATTCATTAAATGGATAATAAACAAAGAAACAGACCAAATTGGCGTTTGATGGATGCACGCAGGTCACACTATTACCCCACAATATGAATTCGTCGAATTTGAAGTTATCCATGAACGAAAAAAAATATATATTCGAAAGGAAATTGAAAAAAAAAAATGTCGCGAGCGGCGAATTTTTTTTATACTTTCTTTTACACTCTTCTAGGAACTGAATAAAAAAGTCCCATGAAAATCTGACCACTATAAACTTCGTTCCACTTTATTGTCTTAGTGCACTCGACTAGCAATTTCGCATGGATAAAGGCTTTGTGTACGCTTTATGTCGCAAGTTTAAATGACAAATTCTTAAAGCGCCTTTTTAATATGAAACTTGATAATGCACCTGGGGTTCCGTCATTTGAACTTAGCTTTATTGTTGCTGACTAACCTTTTTCCATTAGTAAACATTCTCACAGGGAAACTAACTGTAATGCAAAACTTCAGACCTCTTGTACATTTACAACGATTAGTTCATAAATAAAAGCAAAATTAACATTGACAACGTAATATTATGTTAATTTCGTCAATACTTGAATTGTAATTTCGTTGTTTTTGTACAAGTCGTTAATGAATGCATGTTAATCTAGTTACTCACGTAGAAATGTTTCTATTTCGGGTACTTTCACGCACAGACTTCACTGAACGAACGTAGCGTTAAACGTTGGATATTCTCTTTTTAGCATGTGCCAGCGATCACGGATGGTCAGGAAAACAGGTCTCCAACCAGCAATAACAGTGAATCTCCAGCAACTCCCCAGGTAAACGAAATGGTTACTGATGGTAGATAGAATAACGATTTTATGCAAATACTCCCAAAATCGATCGTATATAATTGCATGTCTGCAAATATACATAATACGTATAAATTATGCACTGCACAACTACCTACTCCTTATATTGGATCATCGCCCATAACATACACAGTCCTTTCACCCAACTGCCCCCATCACCCACAAACAGATTACCTACAATAAGAATGCACTCGACCAAGGTGTCCTAAGCTATGGTATGCCAGTTCAGGACATCCCGCACTATTCCATTTTTATCTTGTTTCCAAGGTAGACAATGCAACGATTCTATCAATTTCAGATGAATGGTACACCAGAGAACAAAGTGATGACTCCGCAGAAACCCGTGAACCTTCTGCCCGAAGTGCCGACCCAAACGTCGCGCAAGCTCTCCGATAGGGAACAGCATGATTGTGATGTTATCGGTAAGTCCAGTGTTACCAACTTGATCTTGTTTTGCATTGGTTGATAGTCTGGAATGTTCAAAAAATTAGTATTCTAACTGTGTTGATCGGAACGGGAATTTAATAAAACAATTCATTTAACCACATTAATATTAACATAATTTGGTTTGGATTTGAGTGCAAATAACACCCAGTGTTTTCATAATTATTTTAAGCAAATCGTAACTTTAGTCACAATAATATGTTCATATTTAACTCAACATTGTATCATCCAACAGTATTTTCTTGTGATGCTAGGTGGGCGGAGCGATGAGCCAACAATCGTATTACGTAACTCTGAGACAGTAGACGGCATCAACGTGATGCAATTGAATCAAATGGGTGACTTAGTGGGTGAGGATAGCAAAACGGTGTACAGAATGCTTTACTCATTTTGCTCACTGTTAAACTTCCGACCACCTACCATCGAACTATTTTGCTTGCTGCTTCTGTACTTTGGATTTACCTATTGCCATTAAACTTTACCATCTTATTATTAACCCTCTCAGTTAATTTCAGTCTTATTCTTTCATGTAGATATTTCTGTTCTATATAAAGCGAGTATCTTCAGTTACAATTTGATATTATGTTTTAATTGAAATTGGAATGTTTCTGAATGTAACATTTTTTTTTTTAATTTTAGGCCATTATTTTTAACTAACATTCAACCATCCATCACAACTCATTAGCATTGCATTTTAAAGACGAACCGTTTAGCACCTTTTACTAACATTAGGATAGTGGTTGGTTTGTATAAGGAATTGTTTGCATTGAAAATCATTTCCTTTTAGAAACCAACATGTGACAAGAACTAACTAAGCAAACTTTCTTTTTACAGAACGGTTGATCAAGTCGTATTTCTACATAGTGCGCAAGTCGATCCAGGATTCAGTACCGAAGGCTGTGATGCATTTCTTAGTGAACTATGTGCAGGATAACCTGCAGTCGGAGCTCGTGACTCACTTGTACAAGTCGGACCAGGCAGAGAGCATGCTCGACGAGTCGGAACATATTGCGCAGAGGAGGAAGGAGGCCGCTGACATGCTCAAGGTTAGTTTTTGGCCGTTATTGTTGTTTTTTTGCTGATGAATATTAATTACTCTAGCTGACGCGCGAAAGTACCTGTTACGAATGAATCTAACATCCGTTCTTGTTAAATATTATTCTGGTGCACACACATTGTTCATCTACAAATTGGGCTGCTGTTAGTAGTTCCTTCTGACTAAAATCATAAGTACGAAATGTAGGAGTCACTGATTGTTTTTATATAATTGCAGGCTTTGCAGCGCGCCGGTCAGATCATTAGTGAGATCCGAGAGACGCACATGTGGTGATGTTCGCCCGACGACGAAGACTCTAGTCTGTGAATTAGTGAATTTGAGCCCAGAGCTCTGTACATACTCCTCTTATGTAGGTAAATTATGCGCATTAGGCTTTTTACTTACGATTCACATACATTTGCTTTTATCATTAGAATTCTGCAGCTCTCTTTGCTATGTATTAGATATATTTATTCATGACATTTTGTCGGAAACCAAAAATTCTGAGTAAAAGCAGAAAATGTAGAAGCAAATGCATGTTAGATTTAGTTGGACATTTTTAAAATGGCACCGCGTACAGGTAAACTGCGTTTAATTAAGTATTCAGTCATTTTGCAAGGTTTATTGTAGAAAGTACTTATTGTTGTCATTTGATGGTAGTCATCATTTTCATTAACACAAATTTCATGTAGTAGTTCTATTTATAATATCATTGTACATAAATTGTTTTAACAACTCGGGCTCAGTTCTGTGTGTGTTTAATCAGACTGCTCACTTGTGAACCTTGTTATATTAGATATGTATATTATGCTCTTGACCAGCATTTCGAATTTATAGACATGTTAACTTTTTATCTATTTATGTAGTACACATTGAGCGTGAGTTTTTAAAACATTTCAACAGATCACTTAGGAATTCGTTTTCCATTCAATCACTCGCTTTTTTAGCCGAGTGATACTAACATTTGCTTGAACTTAGATGTCACGGCGTAATAATCCCATCTCATCGTTCTTACTAGGCATATAATATTAAACAGCAATTTAAAGATGCCTTAGCTAATGCAAAGATTTGCTTTGCGTACACAAATATGATGTGTAACGTATACTTTAATACAAATAGTACTCAAAGACAATAACCTTAAGCATGATAATGTAAATGGTACTCGATACATAGAAATGATTACTTTAATATTTTGGTTACGTAAAGATGTGCCAATACATTTTAAAGAAACGATGGCTTAAATTCAATGCAGTGTTTCAGTTTTACTTGATTAAATTTTGCACAAACTTAATGCTGTTGACTTCAGTTACCATTTCACTATTGTTAAATGTAAAACATGCACATAAGGTAGGTTTAACATAAAAGTGTATTCATGTAAACATTGTAGTTATTAATGCAGTGATATTACTTGTAATGTCTATTAAAGACATTTCCATAGAAGTTGGCTGTCCTGTAGTAATTTTACTGTACCTTTTAAATGAAATTGTTTCGCTCGTTTTATGATAGAATGGTGTGTTAGTCAAGTAATATGAATTGATTAGTTGTATATTCTGTTTTTCCCTTTTTTACAGGGTTGGTTGGATATTTTTTTAAAGTAGTTGTCTGTGACCAATTGCAAGGCTTTTTATCATTGATTATGTCGTAAGTCGTTAGAGCATTAAGTTGCTTTTACAGTATATATTTTTAATATAGTTCCTTGTTCATTAGTTATAATTTCGCATGCTGTGTTATACAATTTCATTCTCGATTTCAAGTCATTTTGTGTCATGTCCATGCTAAAGTAATTTATTTGTTTTTATCATGAACTAGAATAGTGAGTATTCCAATGTTACATGATGTATTTATTGTTGAAGTAAAAAAAGTGGTTTGCTTTAGGTATCAAACGAAACCAATTGAATGTTACATAAATAAGATTGTATTTAAAAGTCTGTTAAATAATAAAATAGATTAATTGTCATGGTCACTATGTCTTTGATTTCTACTGCCACAAGATGATTCCTCCACAGTCATGGTTGCACAACGTGAGTCTGCAACCAGTGCGAAATTGACGTTACTTGTAAAGGCTTTATAGTCCAGTTATTATATACATATGGAAATCCATGTGAACCGAGAAGACTAAATTTTGGATATTACGTGGGGGGCTAGAAAAGCTTAACTTCAAATTGTCGACCAAGATTTCATATGTGCATTTTCCGCCATCTTGAAAAAAGGGTTAAATTCAGTTTTTTTACATTAACTCTAATATTCTCTGTTGAAATATGAAAATTTTAACGCAATACTTTTTTGTTGCTTTGGAGTTGTATAGTGGCTCCTCAACCCCCTACACAACCCCCTGCCGGAGGTGTAAATTTTTTTGTTATAAAATTTTTAAAATCTCATTTGATGTGTTGTTTTCGTAATGTTTTTGACATTATAAACCTGATTTATGGGGAGAGAGTTGGGGGGACGGAAGTTAATTAATGTACGTTCCGTTTCGCGTTTAGTTAGTGATTTAACAATATTTTTAGGAAATAATTTTAATACTACGACGCTGCTCCGGCTGCTAAAATCGCATGGGGACGCTCCAGGTAACCCCCTTGACCCCCATCACAGTGACAGAATCTTCAAATTCAGGGGACTCGATTCCAAACCCAACCCTAACGGATAATAAAATAATAGTGTCGGGCACGCTGCGGTCAACTTTGCGGCGCGCTAGAGGTCGTAATTTTTGTCGAAAACAAAAAAAACGAAATTGTAGGTCTGAAAACGCTCCACAAGTTTAATTTTAGACATTTTTTCGATATCTATCAGGAAAAGCATGAAAATAGCAATAAACAGATTTCACTACTAAAATTTTTGGCTTTTTCCGGTCCAACGGCTTAACGTGCTCTCCGACCCACGGAGGAAACTGTGTATGTAATGGATAGTCACCAATCCGCGCACCGACCTAGACAACCGCGGCTTCACATTGAAGACCGATCTGTGTGGCTGTTTTCGTTTAGCCACAAGCTCTTCATTTAACATTCTCGGTATTATTACTTAAGGTAGCCATGCACGCTTGGTTATAATAAATCTTTATTTTCAGACCAAAGATCCATAGCAAACAAAACAACAGCTTGGCACATACGTACTAACAAAAAACTTAAAGCTCATATCTGAATGACGATCTGTGTGCCGCCACCCAGTGACACATTATTTGGCCATCCACCCGGCCGGCTACAGTAGCCACGAGGCTGTTGGGGCTGCCGCGCACCCGACGCATCAGTGATGCGATTCGCAGACGCAGCAGCGAGCCGACATCCGGAACGCGTGCGTCCACGAACATCCCCGACGCGCTACAGAAGCGCGGCAGCCCCAGTAACACCCGGAACGCGTTATTATATTGGAGTCGTAGAGCACTGTATAAGCCCTGTGTATAACTGACCCACAGGCCGCACGTGTACAGCGACTGGCAATAGGCCCTGAACAGTGTTATTTTAATATTTCGCGTACACCGTGTGAACCTGCGGGCCAGCATGTTACACCTGACAGCCAGCGCTCTACGTTCCCTCTCTAAATCAGCGTCATCCGACAGCCTATCGGTGACCCAGTGCCCCAGGTATTTAAAACGAGTGACTCTTTTGAGCGGAACTCTGCCCAAGGTAATCGATGGAACTACGTCGTAAATTTTATTTTGTGCCCTAAACACTAAGAGCTCGCTTTTGTTTGAGTTGTACCTGAGACCATGAGTCACCGCATAGTCTTCACAGATTCGGAGGAGCCTTCTTAACGTAACTAATGTTATTGACACGTCCATCAATAGAGAAACCGACGGGTGTTGCTGAGCTCACATCAGCCGGTTGACATACAGGTTGAAGAGCCTGGGCGAGCTAAGCCTCAGGCCGCACTCCAACCTGTACGCACCCGACATGGCACTTGCCCATCTAACGAGTTGGACTGGTTGCTGTACCAGTACCTCAGTACAGCAATACCACTCCAGGAAGGTTAGTGTCATGAGAGAGTTTCCTCCAGAGGCAGTCATAAGATACTAAGTCGAATGCCTTGGAGAGGTCCAAAAAACACGCATACACAGGTGTTTTCCTTGCTGCATAGTAATGGACAGTATGCTTGAGACAGAGGATTGCTGTTTCAGTCGACAAATTTGACCTAAACCCAAACTGGGCGTCATGTAGGGTGATATATTTATCCAACTGCCTGTCATTGTTATTATAGGAACGACAATCGTTTTCATGAGGTCCTCTAGCAGGTACGAGTGACTCATACATAAATTAAACAAGAGAGCAACACGTGGTAAGTGCTTACCCGCATATCGTAGGTGCTCTACACTTAAGCCGTCATGTCTAGGAGACTTACCCCGCTTTAGATCCTTTAATACAGATCCAACCTCCTCAGCGGTGAACATGACAGGCGTACCCTCGGACCCCTCCCTAGCATCCGACCCACCCGTCGATGGACCCAGTGGTGACTCTGTCCTAATAAATAAATTGGCAATAGCCTTAGGTTCGTTTACGCCACCGACGCACACTGGCAGGCCCGACTTGGTATTCAAGCTTTTTGTGGCTTTCCAGAAACGACAATTTTTTTAAAGTTTTATGATGACTCGCAATTTAGTTCATCTTTAACTGATCTGTGTTATTTTGGCACCACTTTAGCTTACTTTTATTTTTTTTTCTACTTGCCACCATATTTTCAAATAGCGACCCCGTTCTAGGCTTAGGTACCAGCTGCCGCCCAACTCAGAAAATGAAGCCGAGCCTGCCCGTGCGCATCTCTAACGTGTTTATTCCAACTCGTTTTATTATATTTCCTGCGCTGAACTCGGTAATTGTGGCTAGTAGTTGCAGCCTCACAAAGAATGTC
Organism: Eugnorisma glareosa; assembly: GCA_947578425.1. NCBI lineage: Eukaryota > Metazoa > Arthropoda > Insecta > Lepidoptera > Noctuidae > Eugnorisma > Eugnorisma glareosa. Next base: position 13,063,711 of record OX387970.1, on the reverse strand, counting down.
TACGATATTTTTATATAGGTAATTTGTCTACTATTTTAAGATGTTCCAAGTTAGTACAAATATTTTCACTATGACTACAATTAATAAACTCGGCTATGCATGATAGTTTATAATGTGCATGCAAAACCGAGTTCCATTCCAAGATAACTGTAAAGTTTTCTCCTACACACGTTCATGCATCTCTGTACAGGCAAAAGTGAACATGCATAACCTATCGCCTATGGCGGGTCAAGCTGTTCACTGTGCTGAATAAGCGCGAACAGATGGTGGCCCGCCGCCGTGACGGGAACGAGAGAAGACTGCAGGATATAATCACGCTGCTCAAGGAGACCGAACCCGACGACGTGGCGACGTTTGTGGCGAAGGAGCTAAGCAAGCTTCCTCCTGCCACGTTTGACCATGTCGATGTAACGAGCCTACTAAAGGATATTGTCTCCTACTCTCCTTGAAAGCCAGTCTTGCGTATGTCCTAGTAAAATTGTGTGCATCCCAAAACATCTTCACCGATTAGCGCAAGAAAGCTAGTGTGGCAGTGTCTAAGTCAGCAGTTAATGCGCCTAGCGTTGACACGTATCGCGGGGCCGGCCACGATTATTATCGTCGGCGAATTCCGCGTCAGCAGTTTCAACACCGGCGCTTACGTCGATTGCTGAGCTTACAGAGCATTTCGCCCGCGCGCCCCGCATTGCGGCGGCTCCTACTCGCTGCGCGGCCTGAGCCCTACGAAAGGATTACGCCAGCGTCACCGCAAGCCCCTTTGATGCTCCTATTAAAAAGCCTGTACCTGAAAAGGCGTCGAATAATGCTGATAAGGGGGGTTTCGTGATGGTGCAGAGAAGGAAGCGCCGTTCGCGGACAATCAAGAAACTCTGCTATAAGGCTCCTGCGAACCCTGAAGTGAGCCAGCGTGCCACCAAGCCGAATACACCGGTGTACATTTTCCTCTTACATTTCACCACTAAAGCGGAGGACATCATGGAGTACGTGCGCCAAAAGACGAGAAACACACCGAGGGTGCAGTTACTGGAGTCGCGCCGCAACGTCAACTTTAAGGCGTTCGTGGTGCGAGTACCAAATTGTTATCTACCCTTGATGATGGAGGAAGACTTTTAGCCGCAGCACGAGGTGTTCCGTCGCTTCCGCGGACAAGTTCCACTAGTCAGCCAGCACAAGCGAAGTGCTACTACTCGTAACATAGTTTTAAGTCTTATTTATTAACACAAGTTTTGTATTGATATGTTAGTTTATAAGGTATATCTATGGGCCATTGCAGTCTGAAATAAATGATGTTGTTGTATAAATAGGTAATACAGCCAGAACCGTACAGTACAGCAGGACCGTATTACTGTGTGAAGTGGAAAATTGTACGAATATCGACGCGGGCATCAAGCGTCGCTTCGCGCATGCTCGGGAGTCCTTGAGGGGTATCCTCAAGACCGCGCGAGTAAGCTAACGTGCTCATACTACCATATCCCAGGATTTCGTGACCTCGCGACGCGCGCGCCCTTGCGCTGTCTCGAACATGCGCGAGGATTTTTCTGAACTGGGGAGAGATGAAAATTTTAACATTTTCAGTTTGGTTTTTGAGATATTTGGAATTGTCCTCGACCATAACTTTTGTTTATAGTCAGGTATATTTTCAGTTCGTAACTTTGCCACTCTGAAAGAGCTTTCGTGCGGAATGGCGCCTTGAATCGATTACCAGTGTTTAATTGAGGCTAACTTAACACGGTTTTAGTGTTTACTATGCTAAAAGCTAGGTGAGTTCAGGCAAGTGGCATCTCGAATTGAACACGGAAAGATAAATACGCTGCGTAACGCGCACTGGCGTAGCGAATACACGCACGGTAGCTGTATTTTTACCGCGCATTCGTATAGCAAAATACGCTAACACAAACGTGTGTGCACATCGCAATGGCTTTCGAATTGCGATGAAAACCTTGGTATGTGTTTTGCCACTCACTAGTTTATGTAGACTGAGACGGACGTAGTTGGTGGCCATTTTACCGCTACGTTTGTGATTCGGACCCATTTGATATGAATTGAATCGTCATCTTATGCTCCCGTCTCTATCATTCAATCGTGCTATTTAGGTGCTGAACACTTTAAGCCAAATAAGAAGAAAACCGCTTGATAAATTTATCGAGTTAATAGCTACTGAGAGTTGATCAGTAGGGCTTTGGTGCGCTGAAACCCCGATGAGCTTTACTAAGATTTAAACATACCTACATGAATATACTTATGCCCTTTCCTATGGGGGTACGCTGACTGAAAATGTGATATATTAAAATAAAATTTAACAAATAGTTTTGAGTTATTGTTTTTATTGAATAATAATAACTATGATATTTACATGTAAGTAACGTACTGCGTTTGACAATAGGTTTTAAAATGAAGTTATGATAACCATGTGCAGTCCCACTTAGAATAACGAAATTATTGTAGTTATTATTTTATTAATGCTGATACCTATATACCAATGAGATAATATAGTAATCAATAACAAAAAGGTGTAAACAGTAATCAAAAATTAATCCAACAAGTTGGTTAACAAAACTGGTAAACCAAGGGAATCCTATTCAACAGAATGTATCTAATTATTCACATTAATGTAACAATTTATGGTTTTGCATGACACAGCCAATAACAACAACAAATGTAAAATTCGTACTATAAATATAATATTCTTGTTACATCGACATGGAAGTAAAACCTTAATGATGCAGACATTTAATATTACAACAATTACGAGGTTGTTTGTGATCGCTCGTTTTATTTACACAAAGCAAGTCTACGGCTAATTTAAACACTATTTGTCATGGCTTCTTAATTTTATCACTTATGGCAAGGAATGAGAAACTTTGTGTTTTTCTTCAATTAGTAGAATTTTAAAAATAATTGTTATAATAGTGAATTTTTCTATCAAAAATATGTTAGTTACCAGTCTATACGGCATCGCAACAAAACTTTATAGATTTGTTACACTTAATTATGATTTAAATATCTGTTATAATCAGTGATCAGAATAGGTAGAGCTAATGTGCCTAAAGTTCAAGGAACAGAAACGCAAAGTGTTCCTTACGACTAATTTTTTTTTTCCGAATTTTTGCATACACATAGCAACAAGCAAACACTTTCGTATCCAGAACAAATCTTCGCTTCAGTGAGTCGACCGACGTCTCTTCGTTCTACGTAACGTGCCTACTAATATTTCATACAAATTCTGCACTATCAAGTTATCTGCTACCATAATATTATAAGCCTATGTTTTGTTCTGAGATTGATAAACTTTTCCTAGTTAGTTGCCTAACGTCTAAACACGGAACAACATAAATTTAAGTCTATCTAAATACTGTCACATTACCAAAATGCATTCTAAGGTGTTTGTACTTTCTTAATCGTAATTTTGAAAAATAATTATCCTATTTTATTAATGCGAAATATGATTCTATAACTATTGCCTATTTACTAAAAATATCAGTTACATACAACATTACTAAAAATAATTTCATTTTGAGATTATTAAAGATTATTCGAGTCGTAAAATAATACGTTTTTTTAATATGCATTGTACTTTAAGAATTGTGGCAGGAGAGCATAGTTTTATACATTAGAGTTGTAGTAGCGACGGCATAATTACTATCTAAACAGTTATAATTTTGTAAAATCGAGAAGGTTTACAGACCACTTCAATCTACTCTTTTTTCAATGTGTAACAGTGCTGATAACCTAGATTCGGGAAGTTATAGTTATTATGTTAAGTGAATCGATTATTTTCTCTATAGTTTCTAGTTACAGTGTAGGTTATATGTATATAGCGTAGTATTAGTGTTGGTACAAGGCTGCGTTCACACGGAGGTGACGAGGTTGGTGCGCCTGCGCGCGCGCCTGCGCTAGGAGACGGGCTGCTTCCTCTCGCCCTCCAGCAGCTTGTCGTCCGAGCAGAACTTCTCCAGCTGCTTCACGTAGTACGTGTTGAAGTTTAATCTGGAAATTGTTTTTAGGTTTATTTAAAAAAGACACCTTATATCTTGTGCTCTGCAGCACGAAAACGCCGCGCTGAGAGCGTGTAGAGACGTATGTATGAGTGCGTGAGGTGGGGTAAACCAGGGGCCTTAGTCTGCTATTGCAATAGTGTCAGAATGGTCTATCATTGATTTAATAAGGCCCCTAGCCCACGGCGTATTGAAGCGCGTTCGAAACTCGTTTGACGTGCGTACAAAGGGTAATTCGTCTGCGCGGGGCCTTATTAAATCAATGATAGACCATTCTGACACTATTTCAATAGCAGACTAAGGCCCCTGGATTGTTGTATCATTTTTATCCAATTATGTGACTGAGAATTTCCTAAAACTGGATAGATGGATGGATGATAGGATGTGTCAACTGAGGCTAAATAACGGATGCAGGACATTTAAATAAATCTATCGATTATTTTTTTATGTACGAGTAATTTCCGATGAAGTTAACGACTAGCGAGCAACAGCTTACGATTTCAATCCCTACCACTCGCACTATTGACGTGCCACAGCAACAAAGAGCAACAATAGATGGGGTCCTGGTTTAGGAACAAACAAAGAGCAAAAAAAACATACCTTGCAGATATATTCAGCAGTTTGTTGGTATTGTTGTCCCTCGCCATCCTCTCGATGATCGCGAGTACGGACAGCAGCGCCGCCGTGAAACGCAGTCCATAGCGTGACACCGACCGAGAGAACGAATCCGCAGACCCGCTCGTTGCTGTCCCTCCACAACCCGCGTCCTACACATGTGACGAAACATGTTAGTACTAATAACATACATAAAATTACTTTTTGTTTTAAACCTGAATTCAAAATCTTAGATTACTTATCCAGTTTTGGAACCACCGTACATTTTTGAATGGTCATTCCAAAATTACATATGGCTGTTCACAATTCAGATAACTTTTATATCTAGTTCTGAAGGATCAACATACACATAACTGACATATTATTTATCCAAAAGGTGTCACGCCGGCAATTTTATTCTTCAAATTAAAATTATCTGACCATTGAAAATTAACCATTATAGTTTACGCGACGATTTTTCAATCGTTAGTTAACTGATTTTTGTATGGAGAAGAGTTGGGTAAGTGGCTATGCATTAAAAATCTAAGATTCTGAATTCCAGTATAGTTTGAGCACTTGACTAGGATAGTTCCATAAATATTCTAAATAAATAGAAGTAGATTTATGCCTAGGAAGACAAAAGCAAGAATGGGGAAATTAAATAAAAAGCTACAACATTCATCTCGATATTCTATTTTTGTATTTGAGTATTGGGAAAGTAGAGTGTATGGTTATTCTAATATAAGGCAGATATCTTAATAATACATAATATACTCACTGTAAAAGTCTAAAACAGAAAAGTCATGAAATAATGTGAAAATATAGGTTAATGATTTTGATATAATTCACAAATACTACATGGAAGCAAGATGTATTGTAACAAATTCATTAGTTTTTAGTACAACATTATGTAAACTTTTACCGTTTAGAAGCAATGTGAAATGTTTTTACCCAATCATATTACGCGATTTAGTGAGCGCGATTTGTGGTTGGCTGAAAATTTGACATTGATAAGACGCCATGTTACCAAAGATCAGTTCACAGTGAATTTCTATGATACGAGTGATATTATTTACTTTGCATCAGTGCACTATGTTACGGTTGATCTACGCTGTATACCTCACTATAGTCTGTATTGTCATACGTCGATCCAAGCATACTGTTAAGCTCTGCGTCCACGAAGTACTTGTGCATCTCCTTTTGCCAATTAACGTGATTTGGTAGCGTTAAAAGAAAATACAATAATAAATTAATGTTAGAAATCATAGTATACTAACCACTGGAAAGCCTTGCTAAACATCAATAACAAAGTATATACTAAAATATAGATAATTGCAGCGGAAAGAAATATACATATAACAAAATATTATGTAATCATTGCTTCCTGCAGAGATTAAAATTAACAAACCTTCACCAGATTTTGAAACATACATAATATTGGATAGGTATTTATTTAATTACTGTATATCATAATATGTAACTACATTGACTACTGACACTAAAATTAAAAATAGCTTGCAAGTGCATTTCTAAGTGCAAAGGCACTTTTTATATTATTTTCGGCAAATCTTTCTTTTTTCTGGTTCTTCAAATGGTCTATGCACACTGCGTTTTTAAATCGTTAATGCCTTGAAGTCGCGGCGCTATTTTGCGTCCGCAGCGCGTAAAAGAACGCTGTGTGCATAGGCCCTTTAAACGTAGAATCACGATAAAAAGTGATTTCTACTACTTTATAAGTTGCTTGATTACAAAAGAAGCATATAATTTCAGTTGGTCTACCTGTAAATCTAAAAAATCGTGATTAAAATACTGTCTAACTCTAAAGTAAAGCATGTAGTGTCACCTGTATGAATGTACAGAACTGTACGCAGACGAGGCACAGCGTGGTGACTGCCTTCAGCAGCTGCGGACTGGTCAGCATGCAGTCGCCGAGGCACGACTCCAAGAAGTCGTTGTGACGCTCCAACACCTCGTCCACATTGTGAACCTGTAGAACGTTACAGTTTCAGATACCCACTGCATTGCTAGCTTTTGTCCTCTGAAATCTGCATATCTCGCGAATGATATCGTTAGGTATTGAAAAGAAAAATTTCATATAATTTTCGTATGACAAGGTTGCACCACATCTCTTAGCACGGAATCGCAAATTTTCCATGCTCCTATCCTTTTCCGTCGCTGTGCTAGATGTGGCGCAACTCACAGTCACTCTACAATAGATCTCAGCCTTAGAATCAACATACGGACTGCATTCGAACAGTACGAGTACCATCTTTACAGTTAATAATCGGTTTATGTAAAAAAGAACTCCGTGGACATTGGGATTGTTCCACCCCAAATACTTTGTTTTAGAGGTATGATTTTTACACCTCACATAAACTGCGTTCACCAAAACAGTGAGTAATACAACCTTGTGACGCGACAGCGACCACTGGTAACGCGTAAGGAGTACCGCCTACAAATTATCGCGAATCCGCTCCGCCCACAGAAAAAACAGAGGCTTCGTAAAAAACTATAACAATATGGCTGACCAAGCTTTTCACCTTGCGACCTATTACACTGCTTATTACTTCATTTATCTTGTTACATTACACCTAGTATGCTGCAGGATGTAACTTTAATAAGGACCTAAGAGGGCATGATTCACGATTGGTTGAGATGCCTCCACTAAATCAAGACAGGTAGATAGATTCAAATGAGTCATAAAAGAAAAATACCTAATACAAAATCTTTAAACGACTAAGATATTTGACCCTACGATTTTCAAACATTACAATTAATAGTATTTAACCACAACCTTCGATTCACAACTCACGTATAACCAATATCCAACTGTTTAAGCTTTGGACGTGATCGGTAATTGTAATATGAACAATTAAAAACGTTTATGTACATCAGTACGATCTGTATGGTCAGTAATTGCGTTTGGTCAGCAGTGTTGCAGGATAAGCGGGCAACTATCGCCTCCCACACTGGCGGCGCGCGCGCACGCCTCACTCCGATCACAGGGCCGAGTTGCGCGGCCGCTCCGCCGCTATGCGAACACCAACCAATAGTCAGTGAAGTGCTTGTGAAGTGTGAACTTTCAGTTGTGCTATTGTGACACTCAGGTGGGTTTGGATTACATTCAATTCCTAAAATCACAATAATCCGATGCATCCAGTAAAATAATCAACACGTATCAAATTAATAAGTCGCAATTCGAGATCCTCGTATTTCATTTCCATGTCTTCGAAGAGTTCTGGTAGTACCCGACTGCGGTTTATGTAAACCATCAGATACTTGAGAATTGCAATGAGTGCATTACAATTCTCAAAAAAGGAAGCTTGTATAAATGTAGAGATGAGTACACGAAGTTTAAACAATGAAACTCAAGTGCACAGCAATAGGCGAATAGAAGGGTATACGTCACCCCTGCAACATCGTTCAAAGATACATTTTGTAAAGTTTTTTTGAAAGTTGTGGATAATTACGTTCTGTACCGATAAATGAGCGCTTCATTATCTAGGCAGAGACCGGAACAAGAGACAAACTATAAACTATAAGTCGTTGCTAAAATATGGTAGCACAGAATAGTCCAAACGATCTGTTCAGTCGACATGCAATAGTTAGTTGATGACCGTGACACAAAGTTTATTAACTGTACAAAACATATGTGGGTGTAAACATTGAAAAGAGATCATCACATATGCTGGTAGTCCAAGCCCTCGACAAGGTCGGCAGGGGTGACGTCATTATTAATATGATGACGCGGGACATGTGGGTCGCTGAGCCTATACAGAGTGCGGGAAGTTGTGCCCTGTCGGCTGTAATTGAATAAGTGGTAGACAAATGCAGGCGACGAGCGCACCAGAGTAATGCCAGCGAACAATAAATAATGATACGGACGTATCCGGTGACAGTGTAAAAATATATTTTTGAGCATACATGCAAAACAAACACTAAGTAAGCTGCTTTTTGCTAAGTCAAATCAGACCCTTTTCGCAGCATAAATGGGTTTGATTTGCAAGCTCTCTCTAAGACCGACGGTTGTGTTGTGTGTTAAGACGAAGTGGAAGGAATAGGGATGATCTTTGTCCAGCAGTTCGAAAAAGCAAGACAATGAGCCCGTTAAATTGCATACTGCATCGTTCATCGGGACGTGAAGGTTTACAAACGGTCGATAAGTACTTCGCAAAACTAGTTAGCCCAGGTTTGCTATCCGCTGTATCGACGGATGTCTTTGTAATGAGAATACTTGTGCTTTGTGTTTTGGAGTGGAATTGGAAAAAGAATTCTGCGAATTTAAACATCCTAATTATGTATGCAAAACAGCCCGTATATTATTGGGTAGGTTTTAGTGACTCATTAAAGTAGGACAAGAGTCCTTATAAGACTGGAGACAGGTTAGCAATCAGTAATGAGGCAATCGATGCAGGTACGCGATATGATATATTTATTGTCATTGTTCGAGTTGAGCCGAGCTGAACAGAAAGAATAACTTTCTATTAAAGTTCAGAAGCGGAAGATTGATAATAACACCATGGAGGCAAAGTTACAATAGATGATTGGATGAGAAGACGGCCCAATGACTTGAAAGACAAGCCATGACCTCCAACCGACCTCTATTACCTACCTTATCAGTTGCAAAGTACTCTTTGGAAATTTATTTGCGAACTTTGTCTAACTGGGTCCACAGATATATCTATATCTAATAAATCCGTATCACTAGTACCTAAGTAAATAAACACTTAACTCACACCACATAGTAACTGAAAGCTGAAAAAACCGTGCTAGTGGGCAATGTTGTTTGATTGATGGTTCTTAAATTCCCCACAAATTGAGGAACCTAGAAATGTACGGATAACATCCAGTACAGTTTATTTTGTAAAATACGCGTCACAAATGAATAGATATTTTGTGTGACGAATACTACGCATCTCGCGTGATAAAACTCACTATAGCCGCACCATAAACTTTTATTTGTTAACTTAATCGTTTCCATCATTCTGTGTTTTATTTGTGGAACCAATATTTAAACAAATTACTCCTATTTTTCATTTAAAACTAAGAACCAAACTTTTGAATGGTTTAGCTCTCACGTCGAAACATAGCCGATCTTTGTGTATTTCAAAGATTTTGGCATTGGCGACACAACTCTGGCCTAAATAAATTATAATATTGACGAACTTGACCGGTCATGGGACATAAACATTGATGCAATCGTTGACTAATGATGACGGCAGCTCGCCCACATAATTACCACATTACCAAATACAGGTGGTAGCAGACTATCAGCATAATCAAATTCATATTGATTCAGTAAAGCGCTTCCGAGTACGACACACAAGTCAACAAACGGTACTTCCATATAAGAAAACTATTTACAATAGAAATTAATTTATATGGCTAGTGACACTATTTGTTATGACTAAATATAGGTTCGAATATATGGAAGTGTGAATAGAGAAGTACACACTTATTATAGCCAGTCTGCACTTAGTGAACTAACACAAACATATTCAATTGGATAATAGGTTACACTACCCGGGGCTCAGCAGATTGAAATTGAAACAACTATATATCATAACTATCAGGTACACCTCTGCCCAACTCGTCATCAAGTAATTCGCACTAGTAGTAGCAGTACTAGTACATATTAAACAAAATAGGAACCATGCCATTAAGGCTCTACATTATATCTGGCTTTACCACAATTGACACAGTAAAATGTAATTTGAGCAAACATAAAAACTCTCATTACACAGAATAATACTATAACATAAGAATGCACTTAATTTAGAGTGAAAGAAAAAATGTATCTGCTTAACTACAAGAAAGAACAGGGAAATAAGAAAAACTACTTTATTTAGGTCAAATCATATCAAACCAATGCAGACACTTCAGGCATTTCGTAATACTTCATTGTCGTCAGTGATTTTTGCGTTACTATGTCGGTGTCAACTGATTAGTGTCGGTCCTATGAGATATTAGGTTTATCACCGATAGCAAAATATAAACATTTATAAAATAAATATCTATTAAAGAACGGTTCAACTATTTTTGCGGTGTAAAACGGGTGAATGACCAACTTGACTCATCTTAGTGCAAAGAAAGTTATAAACAAAACTGCAAAAAGATGAAATAAGAGGAAGCGAAACAGTTTGAAAAACAAGACTATGATGAGAACAAATCTATCAGATATAACCGAAGAGCAACAAGCGGAAAGTATTCAAGCCAAGTGCGAAGCTGTGGCTGCGGAGATCTTAGTAAAAACTGTTAATCGGCGGACGCGGGTCGAACCGCTCCATCGAACTGAAATAGAAACAAGAAATGGTCTTTCCAAGTACATCAGGGTGTCGTAAATGATCGATGTTGATTTAATCTTTAGTGCTCATTAAGCACTTGATACAGAGTTCATAGCCTTCTTACAACCGCGTCCACATTGCCAATTTTATGTGTACTTATCTCGAAATAAATCCAGTCGGGTGGTTTATAACCAATTCTTGAACGCCTTCAGGATTTAGTCATGAACCCTTCGTCATGCCTTTTGCATAGGAATTATGTATATGAAGTACATTGTAGAATACGTCGACATAAGGAAGAAAGCGAAACGAAAAGAAACGCGTCTTGTTTTTAGGGCGAAGCAAATTAGGCACAAAGTTGACAAAAAGCGTCGTTCAACCGACCGTTTGGCTGTTGTAACGCGCGTCCAAATTGAAATGTTATGTACGGAACGGAAGACTTTTTACTGTTTAGTTGGTCAAGTACCGGATGTGTGGTAATACTGCCTGAGATTACTGCCAATTCTCCACACTTATTTTGACCACATATCAGTGGGTGCATCGACATTATGATACGCATCATCTTCCTCTCATGAGAGAATTGGTCACGTTCGTCCGTACGTAAGCAATTTTTATGGTGATGCATAGGTACTTGAATACTGTACGTGAAACACAATTTGGATTTCTATGTACGTATACCTTTGCATGTTTATATTTGATCGTCAAATCTCAGTTGGAGTTTGTAATAAAAAGAAAACAAGTTCTTGATGAGACTAGTTAAAATTCATAAAGAAACCGTTACGATGAGAGTAATCTGGTATTTCACGGAAACCTGTTTAGTTAAGCAGATTCATGTTTATTATGTAAAGCCATTTATGGGAATAGAATTAATTCTTACGTGTAAGGAATTAACTGATTAAAATGTGGGCAAGATTTTATTAAGTCATAGATAGACTCTGCGCAATTTTGTCAGAGGAAATAATGATCAAATACGATCATTGTATGAAAAATTAATACCATAACACTCAAGCTTTAAAAGCAGTCGTAATTTCTAAAAATACACTGTCTCGATTCACAGTCGATACAAAGGACCGTATTGCTCGGTAGGACGATGGTGATACTGCTAGTATGGCGGGTCAGGGCGGTTGCATCACGTCCAAGGCAAGCTGGTTGCAGGTGACCATGCAAAAGATCTGCACACACGTTTGGGTGCGCCTACGCACTGTCTGCTATTAGTGTCTACCGATTGTTTCAGTCATAAAAATAGCAAATAAACTTGAAAATTGTTTGAAGTTCAAACAGAGCTCTTTTTAACGTAGACTAAAGAATTAAAATTAGTAACTTTAATTTTCGGCCTAAATATCTATTTCATAAGTGATCTGTTCATTACAGTGAGCAATAAGAGTCGACCGCAACATAATTGAATACTTTTAGGGTTCCGTAAAAAACGGAACCCCTTATAGAATCACTCGCGTGTCTGTCTGTCTGTCTGACCATCTGTCAAAGCCAATTTACTCCGAAACTACTGGACCGATTGTGTTGAAATTTGGTACACATATGCAAATCGGCGACCCGAAGACGGACGTGTAACGTAAATTCATAAATTTTAAACATAGGGCCACTTTTGAGGGTAAACTAGAAAATGAAAAATAAAAAAGTTATGCAAACTATATCGTGTTACATATCAAATGAAAAGGTATAATATGTTTTTTATAATTTTATGATAAATAGTTTTGAAGTTATTTAAAAAAAAATATGCGAAATTAGATCATTACCCGGCCTTAACTCCGAAACATAAAGGGCCGAAAATTAAAAACAATAAATACAAAAAAATAGTTCTATGCCTATAGATATTACAGGAAAACCTATAAAAAAGCTATATCGACAAATAATAAATTTAAAAAAATTAAAGGGGGCTCGCCTACTACGGTGATGCTCGAGTCCGACTCACACTTGACCGGTTTTTTATTGATCAAAGTAGTCGTACCTTATTTCCCCTAAGGGCTATGAAATGATTTAAAAAATTCAATGCATATTAAGTAGATTCGTAGGTGTCAATTGAATTAAGATATTCCTTGCATCACCGATTCCATACAAACCGCAATATAAATGTATACGACTTGAACGTAATACTATTAGATATCTTAAACTGTTTAATATTGGATCACGTATTCGATTTAGAGACGCCTTTCAATAAAAAAGTTTTATTTAATCTAAAGCTCGTGATTTCTAATGTAAGTACTTCCCTACTTATGTAATCTATAAGTATTAAACCCTTTCACTTAAATACAGAAGTACCTATCTGCCCTTTTCTAATGTACACATTAAATATCTGCCCAAATTAAAATTGATTCATGCGAAAATGTTTTTTTAGCAATGCTTTGTCTTTGTCCAGCGGAGGACGGCGTTTAACTAAATAATGACGCAAATAATCTCATTCCCTCTTATTAATAAACACGGAATAAAATTACACCAGGGAATAACTAAGGAATAACCATACATTTTCAAAGGTTTAAACTTGGAATAACTTTAGTCTGTGTTTATTAATAGGAGGGTAGGTGTACAAAGCGTGTTATGAACTACTTATCCTATTAACTTACTTGAAGCTAAACTTAAAAAAATAAACGCAGAAACGCGAGCGCAGCATCTTATCGTACTTAATCGTTTTTTTTTTAAGCAGTAATTTTCTCCATAAAGTAAGGCGTGTCCGGCAATTAGACCGAAGCGCTGCCACCGCGCACCGGTAGCGTGCAGATAAAACATATAACTAAAGCAATATCATTGAGAAACAACGGATACGCCTAATTGCTAACGCCATTAAAGGTACCTTTTTGTAGTTCAGAATAACTTTCTTATGAGTGTATTTTGTATTGATGCCTTGAAGAGGTAACTTAAAATCAAGTTAAGTTGGTTTAATCGAAGTTTTCGACTTTACCTTAATTCGGACAAGACTGAGGAAATTATGTACCTACGTTGCAACAGATTTGCCATGTACGCTATTCATATCAGTAGTTCATATAGTGGAAGTTTAAGCTCTAGATAGTATTTTCTCTTGTTATATACACCGTACAAAGCTCTATCATGCTGTGTTTTATAATCCACACTGCATCAAGTCAATAAAGTCAAGTAAAAGTTATGTCAAGCTTATAATAAATCACCTATACATCAAGTACATTATGTTTCTGCGACGTCTACCGTGGGAAAATCACCTATCGTTCGTTAGCCGATACGGATGCCATAAACCGGTAGTGTTAGCAAACAAGCAAACCAATGTGCGTTCTGCACTAGCCATGTTTTTTTTTCAGAAATGTTTAATACAATGATCGTGGAGTACAAAATGTACACACAGCGGCACATCAAGCTCTACATTTCCAGAATAACATGGCCTCGCTTCGTATAAATTTCCCGTACAACGAGAGATCCGCATAAACTGGATTATTAGCTTGCCCGTCGGTCGTGCGTACACAAGGGACTCATATCTACAATTTAAATGGAACAATATCCGTGGATGTATGACCTCAACAGAGCGCTTACATTAGCACAAGAATCCCACTGACATTTAACACAAATACTCCGCAATCTCCATATGCAAAGCATCCGATGGGGTTACTGATAAATAAATGTGAGTAAGTGATTATTGACGTTGCGCTCTGACTCAAGGCTTACGTATTGAAGTAACGTTCGAGTCTCGGACAAGTTTGCATGGAGTTTTAAAATGAAGACAGTTTTGAGTGTTATTATGCCATTTGCCTTATGCACATAAAGTAAGTCAGGAAAACAGATTCCTACTTGAAGTATCTTGAAATTAAAATACAGGGTGACATATTTTAGTAGTTACTTCTTCACAAAATATATAAATAGTGTAGGACTAGACTGTTTATGTTAAACCCACCTCTCCGCAAACAGAGGCCACAGACAATGGATGTATAAGAACTAAGAAGCGTAGATACATGTTAGATATTATAATAAACACGTTACCGAGATGATCTATCAACAACATTTTTTAATTCAATGTTGATATACTGTGCTCGACTTACAGCTACTGTTACATGTTCAAAGTATAGGCGAGGACGCTGGCACCCTAAACACAAGTTAAATCTTACATTATGTGCTAGAGCTCATCGAAAACACTCTTTTCCCTAGTTGTAACGCTGCATAGTACTTAGATAAGTGTTTCTTGTAAAATTATTTAATAAAAATATTATTTATTTATTTATTAAAAATCGCTATACTATGTGTACAGTAGGTACTAGGTAAGCAGTTACCTACTTATAACAAATTGTTTATACAGGGTGCATAATTCGGTTTCTAGCTGTTTCTTTCAAGGAGGTCAGTCTATCCATCATTACATAACCAACATTTCCAAAGAAACTCATAACAAATTCTTGAAAAAAAAAACCCATACAATAGTAGACAGACTATTTCGATGCATGTGTGTAAAGCATTTTTTTTTCACTACTATTAAGTGTTTTTCTTAAGAAAAGTTGTTTAATGACGGGTAGACTTGAAGGTAGGTAAATAATTGTCCACCCAATTTATTTATAATTTCAATTTATGTATGGTTCATCCATACTTAATTGACATTAATTAGTTAAAACAACAGTCGTATGTATGTTTTCTTCAGTAATTGCGGATTTTTTACCTATTGCGGATGATAAACTGTTTGTTAGTATAGCGGTCGGAGTACTACAAATAAGGGCCAAATATGCCTACTTCATTAAAAATCTCTGAAAACCACAATAACAGAGGTGACCTTATCCTTACTTAGGCAAAAGTAAATTAAGCTGTGTGTCCCTATGCTTTGAAATACACGATGATTTGAAATATTTAGTACATAATTACCTATAAACCTATATTGACCTATTAATTTAATAAAACAAATTAACAAGAGTTTGAATTCGGCTCATTGAGCTATACATTTCCAGTATAACGTGGCTTCACTTTGTATGGATTTCCCGTACAACGAGAGATCCGCATAAACTGGTTTTGTATAGCTTGATTAGCCGTCGTGCGTACTCACCTATACCTACATGCCTATGTATAAGGCATTTACATCATTATTTAATGGAGGCTAAGGTATTGTTTTCTTTAGCATTTACAGATGATAAAATTTGTTATTGTGGTCACCATACCACAAATAATATTGTCAAACATACTTACCTAAATTGAATTCAGTAAAATCTCTTACAAACAACCATATTGTATTAATTATTTATAACATAACAATAGGCAAATTAGTCTCGTCACCCTTTAGTCATGCAACAAATCAAAATGTTGTAATACCTGGTATGTAATTATTTATTTTGATGGCAAATGTAGAGTGCAAGTCAAACGTCATTAAAGTTTAAACAATAAAAAGGTCAACTGTACTTTATGTCAGGGTACACGCCTATGGCTATTTCTTTTTCATGTAGGTACTTACCTATTTTAAATGCCAAGGATTTTCGAAGGGTGTGCTTGAATTTGGACAAATAAAAGAGGCAAAGGGCACGGCAAGGAGATTGTTATCTCAGACTGAGCTCACGGCTTATGTTAGCTAACGAGACTTTGGCTTATCAAATTAGGTAGCTTTAATCTTAAGATAACATCACAAATGTTCATACATTTGTTCGCGTAGACCAGCAATTAATTTTCGCAATGTTCAGGAAGAAAAATCAACTAGTTTATAAAACGGTATATTTAGAAACAGTACAAAAATACAATACTGTTTAATTTGAAATATATTCCAAACAAAATAGTTTAACGAGCGGCGCTGGCAGTGCTGGCAGCTTGGCACATTTGTCGATCAATCAATAGAGCACGGAGCCATCGGCTATTCGCCTCGGAACAGGTGATCCCGATGTGGAACACAATAGCAAACCTCGTTTGAGCCCAAAAGCGACGGGCATGAAAGCCGTGATATATTGTATAGCTCAATGTTGTACAATATAGCCGGCCAACATGTGGAGTATCTCATAGTCGTTCCGATGGGCGCACACACCTATTGTTTAGTGAAAACGCTTTGTTAGTTTCATCTTTATTTTGGACGTACAATGCGGCAGATTATTCCGTTAAAACGTGTTACTTAAATAGCCCGATTTTCACGAATTCGTGTAAGTTTACGTTTACTCGAAAAACTGTTTACGTTGCCTTTTGAGTGTTTTCTTATTTTACTACAAATAAGTTGCTCGAAAATTATAACAAACACATAAAGCATTCCATTGTATTTACAATGTTGCAAATTACATCAGAGAAAAGCAATGAATTTGTGAAGCCACCTATCGTTATTTTTTAAGCACACAGAAGCCATTTTAGCCGTGATCTCTAATACGATTATAATATGAGCAATGCCCAAGGCGAGATTTAGTCATGGTGTATTCAGAGCAAATCCGAAGATAAATATTGTCCCAAGCATTCAGACAAGCATAACACATATAGACGTAGTTAGCCGCTTTATTTATCTCTTTGTCACGATTTAAACATTTTATAGAAAAATGGTAAGCGGATTAAGTATCCAATAGAATGTACGAATCACGATAGGCAAACAACCGAATCAATAGTGTGTATAAGTAGAATAAATAAGCTAACATGCGGGTACTCAGCATGTAAATTGTGAAACAACAAAGCATACAAAGTATTGTACTCGAACTTCATTGGTTCATTAATGCTCCAAAAATCAATTATACTGCAATAAAATTCACAAATTGGGAACTTACAGCATTGTCATTGGTACTTTCAAAATTACCTCCTCTGCCTTCCATTCAAGGTGCTTTTTTGAAGAACACTGAATCTAAGTTTTACTATCAAGTATAACATAGACAGCGCAAATCAATCCAATTACTCGATTGTAGAGGCATGGGCATGCCGCACGCGCGGAGCATTCATTTTATGGTAGTGAGAGAAATTCGGAATAATTGCCCCTTCATTACGGCGGCCAGTTAGGTAAACTCGACTGATTTCGGTATAAAGTAGCTCATTTAAAACAATGACCGGCAAGTCAATATAAGGCTACAGCTTTATACTTGTAGCTTAGAAGTAATAAATCAATCTCCGTGTACAATTGTATTTACACCAGAAAACCATTAAAGGCTACAAACAACAAATTAAAACAGTATCTTTGTTCAATGAGAATTCTCAAAATAGGGCACGACTCACTTAAATGGATTGATTTGTAGTTAACGGAATTACGGAACATACGAGGCAACGATTATCACGTTTTCACAAAAGAGTTTGTGGATGCACTTAGCGTAGTTAATCAAATAAACGCGCGAATTTCGGGTATCTTCATTCATTTACACTTTAGAAAAGGTTTAAAGCTTACAAACAAGCACGTGAAAGTCCGCCAGATGTTCAATGGCCAATCCATTTCAATTGAACCAATTGTCCTTAACTACTAGTTTTGGAGTACTACACATGAGTTTCATAACATTTACTTCAATGAGAAAATTGTGGTGGCTGATAAAACCAATTATTTTACGTTTCAGATGCCAGTGCTGTGCGCGCCATGACGCGGGACACTTACGAGATGAAGCCCAACGCGTTGTCACGCGGGAGCTCCCTCTTCGGCACGGACCCGCAAGTCCAGCTGAGGACGGCGCTACAAACCAACGATTTCGCCACATTTAAAAAGCTTGTCAGCTATGGTTCAGTGAATCTTGAACATGTATATCCATATCCAGATCACAAGACATGTCTGGAGCTCGCAGTGTCCGAACCAAACAAACAAGAATTTGTGAAGCTTTTACTGCAGCATGAAGTAGAAGTCAATAAAATGAATGAAACGCATGCCGCAGCTCCTATACACTTCGCTGTTGAAAATGGAAATATCGAGGCATTAGCAGTACTACTCGAAGATGACAGAATTGACGTGAATATCAAAAGCAAAGGTAACACGGCTTTATTAATGGCCATCAAAAAAATAGAAGACTTGGATGACGACCGAGAGCGTGATTTGGCCACTTTTGAAGAAATGGTTGAAATGCTCCTAAAAGCGGGATGCAATGCTAATAGTCCCGATTTAAAGGGTGTAACTCCTGCTTATTCTGCTGCCAAACAAGGTCTGGAAAGAATTGTAACTTTGATATTAGATTACGCAAAGGAACCAATTCATCTGGACACGTACAAAGACATGAGAGGAAGAACGGCGCGTTACTATCTTAAAGAAGCATTCCCGCATCTATTGGCTAAATTTGAAACTGAGGAACTAGAACCAGCAATAATTGACGTCGATAAATTATTTTCGTATCTGAGCAGACATGAGGAAGATAACTTTATCCGTGACTTCTATAAACTCGTAAAGAAAAATGACCATCGTCCAGCTTTGGCAGCTAACAATGGAATGTTTACTATGCTGCAGATGGCTACTGAAAAGGGATTTCACAGAGTAGTGGAAACTTTACTGAACTCCGGGGCAGATCCAAACGCTACCTGCTCAGGTAATACAAGCAGACCTGTAGCAATCGCTTGCCAAAATGGGTATCCAAAAATACTCAAAATGTTTGTGGACAACGAATCTACTCTATTTGACTCAGTGAATTGTGAATCTCTTCTCCAGATAACTGTAAGAGGTATGCGGTCTTATTCCAAAACACCAAAAGAAAATTTCACCGAATGTTTGGAATTATTACTAAAGCATCACATCAACGTTAACCAACTTGATATTAAAGACAACACTGCACTGCACTACGCTGCCAGGAATGGAGACCAAGAAACTGTTTTACAATTATTAAGGAACGGAGCCTGTGTGGGTCTTCGTAACAAATTTAATGAACCGCCTTTAGCAGATATTAATGCTAAAACACTGGAAACATATTTGGACGAATGTATAACGACTAATGGCGAACGACCAAGTGACGACGATTACGAAATTCACATGAAATATAGCTTCCTTGTTTATCCAAACAATTCGCTTGAAAACGAGTTCTGCAAGGAGCCTCTAATGGATAATTCTAACAACAACGAAAAGGAATTAGATTCCCTTTTAGCGCCTGAAACAGACGCTTTACTATATATGACAAGAAACGAAGAATTGAGACCACTTCTAAAACATCCGGTCATCACCAGTTTCTTGTATTTGAAGTGGCAAAGAATAAGTTGTCTTTTCTACGCAAACATAACCTTTTATTCGCTCCTTTGGCTGTGCTTGATCCTTTACATAATATTGGGTTACGTAGAAGAGAAGAAACCACCACGCTCAATAGAAGCGTTGAATGTTGTTACTCATGCTGGTGCGGTAATTGGGTTATTCCTATTAATATTTCGAGAGTTGTTCCAATTACTTGTGTCGCCGACACGATATTTACAAAGTCTAGAGAATTGGATGGAAATCATATTGATATTTGTGACCGCACTGATAGTAAGTAACGGCTCAGCGGAAGAGTCTATAAAACAACAATTGTCCGCAGTCGCCATATTACTATCATCCGCTGAATTAGTTCTACTCATTGGTCAATTCCCTACTTTATCAACGAATATTGTAATGTTGAAAACTGTCTCATGGAACTTCTTCAAATTCTTGCTCTGGTATTGTATTTTAATAATAGCGTTTGCTTTGAGCTTTTATACATTGTTTCGTCAAGAAGAACAAGATGAAGAACAGAAAGAACCAAACCCTAATAATGCGGGTAAAGGGGAGGATGAAGACGAAGACTTCTTCGAGAATCCAGGCGGATCGTTGTTTAAAACAATAGTCATGTTGACAGGTGAATTCGACGCCGGATCAATTAAGTTCAGTACATTCCCAGTTACAAGTCACTTAATATTTATGGTATTTGTATTTATGGTTCCCATCGTACTATTTAATTTACTTAACGGTTTAGCTGTAAGCGATACTCAAGAAATCAGAGCCGATGCAGAACTCGTGGGCCACATATCCAGAATAAAGCTAATATCGTACTTCGAGAGCGTCTTGATCGGTAACGCCAGATCTTATTCCCGACCGAGTACGTGCTGGTCATGGCTGCCCGTTAGTTTTGAAAAACTCAACATCATAAAGCCTAAAATGTTTTGCATCAAACCTTTTGCCAAACGTATTAGTCTGTTCCCACACTTTCTGCCAAAATACAGAATACTTGTGAAACCAAATCAGGATAACAAGATCGAAATCCCTCACGCAGAGCCACTAGGGAAATTCGGAGATGATTATGAAGACATTGAAGGTGGCGGAGGGACTTGCTGCTTCGAACGGTGCCAGAACTACAGATTAGACCGCAAAATAGTTAAGAATGCAAAAATTGTTGTGAGCAAGAAGACAAATGTAACCGAATTTGACGAAATAAAGAATCAGCTGTCAAAATACGAATTGAAAATAGACAGTCTTGAAAGCACCCTAAAGAAGGTGTTACAGGCTTTGGAATACCGTAACTAATAAATATCTTATGCGATATTTTATTTTTAAAGCTTTTAACAACTAATTTTCTGTTTTTATATATGATTTATTTATTTATATTATGTTAACGTAGTCGTTAAGTACAGTTGTAACTTTGGAGGCATTTATGTTTAGTAAGAGAAAAGTGCGTAATAACAGTTATTTTATCGCGTCCACTATTTTGTTCTATATGATTGTATGATTCTCATTTTTATTGAATTAAAATATTCCATTAAATTCCTATAAACATTAAGTTATATTGTTTGTTTCTGATCCAAAACCTCATCAATTAAAAAATTTATTTAATTTGAAACTAATTAAAGGCTCATACATAATTATCATGCAGTTGTTAATGTCTGAAGAATTGCTGGTACACTACAGTACCCCTCAGGAAACAGAGGTCTGACGTCAGATTAATGTAGTTGCAACCATACACAACATCAAAGATTGCTACGACACTGTACCTGTAGCCATGCACGCGAATGAATTACTGAATTCATCTTGTTTCAGCTTCTACAAGAATTTACTTTAATTACAATCTTAGTTCTTTTTTATTAACTTTTTTATTCTATTTATTCAAATCCTCGTTTCTTGCAATTAATGTTATTTTTAATTATACGAATATCAATTTTTTATCTATGAAAATTAAGTTGAAATGAACTTAATTTTGAATGACTAGAAGCTGCATTTGAAAAAGTCACATTGTGAATTCTCACCAAAGTTTCGTTTTGTAGAACAAATTTTGCAACATGAAAATGTTAAGTATGGACTATAACTTTTGCGGCCTATTAACCAACTTATAAATATTTTTTTGTTAAACATTGTTGCCCAGTAACAAAAGAAATGGATGTAAACGTACCTACATTTATTGTGGATGCAAAAAATCTTGAAATGATAGCGCAAATGTTGTTCTTCAAAAATATATTTTGTTTACATGTTTTGCTTTCACTAAATCGCCAGCACAATTTAGATACCAATACCAACAACACCACCATCGGGTTTTCCATCTACCATTTTAACAAAATAAGGAGCTGTATTTCAGTTCGCATTGCGATCTAATAAGGCCACGGCGTAACAGACATGGCACCGAGGATACTACCTAGTCGCTGTCAAGCAAAGAAATGTAGGTTGTTCAATCCAGAAAGACGACCCTGCTTATTTCAGGAAAGGGGGGGAGGATATCGCGGATGGTGAATTTTTAACTAAGCTTAGTGTGTAACGATAAAACTAACATACTACCAGAAGGTTCACACTTGCACTGAGTGTGATTAGGAGAAAGAGTGTTAAGGTAAAAATGTTAAAGGTAGAGTGGGGTACGTCTACGGATGGCACGTAGACGCTCCCCACTCTACATTTTACAATCTATACTATAGTAAAATCCATAGTGTAACTTCCACTAACCTTATCGAGGCTCTGTATAAGCTGGCACCAGGAGGGTTCGATGACCTCGACGCACATGTAGTACTGCAGATGTTGGATGCAGCTCAGCATACGTTGGCGCAGCGCGAACGCGTCCGCGTACAGTCGCGCCTCCGAGAAACGCTTCACCACCTTGTTGTATAGCCACACTCTGTATGAATTTAAAAGATTCATTGTATGTTATGATGGGTTTTATTCATATAGTTGACTACAGATATAAGACGTTTAAACGTCTGAAAATGTATGGTTAAGCAGACGTTAATCATTACTTAACTTTATGGAGTGTTTATGAATAAAGTCCCGTGCGTGCGTCAATTAAATAACAGCATAAACAAGACTCAAACTGAACATGACCTATTTGTCAAATAAACAGGTATCAACGTGTTTCAACAAAAGCCATGTTCATACTTGCCTGGAAATGAATACCACACTCACTGCTTTTAGGCTCCAATGTTACATTTAATTAGTGAGTGAAACTTTACAGCTGTGATGGTAACCATAAAAATTATAAAACGCATGAAAGTAAGATAGAGGTGTTTAACCTTTTGACCGCCAGAACATAAACGCACGCGCGTGCTCCACGCCAAGTCACAATTTCACAGACCATTTTGCCACTTAATAAAGGGTGTAAATAGACCCTTAACGAAGCCTAAAGGCGCTTGTTCCCCCCATCATTGCGTTTTTTTTTTTGGTCTAGAGCAGGGATCCCCAAACTATTTTGGACAAGTGACCCCTTTTCCAAAATGAACTGTTACCTCAGACCCCCATGGCCAAATTACCTACTTTTAAGATCAACCCCCTTATTCATAATGGTCCGCTAACTTAAAACAGCTGCTACAGTGTGTTATTTTTCATTCTGACTTAGGTCAATAGAAGAAGACAGAGTGAGAATTAGCAATGCTTTAAGTTAGCAGACTATTATGAATAAGGGGGCCTATCTTTAGTTTTTTCCTATTGACACAAAATACCTAGGTACTAAGGTACCAATTGGAAAACTTTGCACTTGGTTAAGTGAGTAAAATTGACTTCATTTTCGTATCAAAATTTTACAAAATAAAAAGACATACAATTCAGCAAATATCAAGTTTAATTTATAACGATTATTACAAATTAGGTACTTAAAGAATTTTAAGTAGGTAGGAAATTATATTTAAAAAAGTATTAATTCGCAAAGAGAAAATAAAACATTCAGTGTGATGGATGAACCTGGTGACTATCTACCAATCTAGCTACATCCGGTTCAATATTGGTGAGTTGCAGCCTTAAATCTCCACGTTCGTTGATTTTCAAACGGTTTCTTTGTTTCGTCAAAATGTTTGTTACCACACTGAAGCTTTTTTCAACTAGGTATGATGATGGAAAAGCGATAAGGTATTTTTCAGCAATGTTCCACAATGTAGGATACTGTGTTTCAATGTTGCGTTGCAACCAGAACTTCTGATAGCCTTGGTTGAACTTCTGCTTAAGCTCTTCGTCTGTGCTGATGGTAATCAACTCTTCTTGCATTATCACATTGGCTTCTTCTATGGCTGTGGTATTGTACGGATTTATTATCCATTGAGGAATTTGTAAATTTAAAAGATCCTCAAACCTCTCCGTAAAATCCTTGTGTAATGCGTCCAAGTGAGTGACATATAATAAAATGTCATCATCTTGAAGCGTTTCTGGTAATTTTGACAAATGCAGAAACTGCGAATATTCTTTTCTGCCTAAATTTTGTTTATAAAGGATTAGTTTACCCACGAAGGCCGATATTATTGATTTTGTTTTAATCAAGTTAAGATCGTCACCCTGCAGCTGCAAATTAACTTTGTTGAACATTCCAAAGATATCAGTCAAGTAATAAATATCTGTTTTACAATTGTTCAGATTTTCTTTCAAATTCGGATCTTTTTCTTGTAAAAACTCCAACACAGATTCAAAAACGGCTGAAAATCTTTCTAAGCAAGAGCCTCTTGATAGCCAGCGAACTTCAGTGTGAAGAAGTAATCGAGTAAAGACTTCGTCGTTTTCCTCACATAGCTGAGCAAATAACCGAGAGTTCAAAGAATTGCTTCGAATCTTGTTGATAGCATTTATTACATATTGTAAAGACTTATGCAATCTAGGACTCAGCTTTTTTGCTACTAAATGCTGCCTGTGAATCACGCAGTGAATGACCAGTACATCAGGCAGTTGTCGCTTTAAGTGAGCTATAAAACCACGATGACGACCAACCATAGACGGTGCACCATCAGTCGCAACAGAAACAATGTTCTTCCATGGAATAGCTTTGTCAGTAAAAAAATGTTCCACGGCCTGAAAAATTGATTCTCCTCTGGTATCAGTCTCTAAATATGTAGCAAAAAGCAGTTCTTGGCACATATTTTCATCTTTGATATATCGAACATATCCTAACAACAGAGCTTCATTGCCGGGTAATGTAGACTCGTCCAACTGGAGAGAGAATCTGTTGGTCTGTAAGAACTTGCATAAAATGTTTTCCACATCGCGTCCCATCTCGTCTATGCGTCTCTGAACGGTGTTATTGCTCAAAGGTATTCTCTTTAAAATATCATGTGCGGGTTTGTGCAATACATTGTTAAGGACCTCCGCAATGGCTGGTAAGATAAGCTGCTCTCCAATTGTGTGGGGTTTCCCCGACTTCGCTATTAGTAAAGATATATTATAGGACGCTCGTAAACCATCATCGTCTTTAATAGATGATGACGCAAACATCGATCTTATGGATGGCCTTTTGTCTAGTTTTTCTTTAAGTGCTTGAAAAAATGTCAAGGGCTTACTTTTTTTGTCAGCATGTACTCTCGATAAGTGGTCATCCATTTTTGAAGGCTACATGGCATCGTTACTGAATACTTTTTCACATATGAGACACATCGGCAAGTGTTGATTTGATGGAGATGCAATAAATCCGAACTTCAAGTAGTCCAAACTGTATTGTCTGCATTTTTTTTTCGTGTCCGCCATCATAAAACTCTCAGTAATCCTGCAAATAAAAAAATAAGAAACTAAGTACCTAAATTAAAAACAATACCTAATAAACTGTTAAATTTACTGGTAAATTTTTACAATTGAAACAACTGAGGCAACTGCAAACTGTTGCAAACAATCTACAGATAGCTCAACTGATCACTATCACACAGTGTGCAGTGGGGCAATGCTGATGCGCTGTGCCGGATAAAAACTGTTTGGTACTTACCCTGTTAATTTTTCATAAACTGCAGATATTGTGTGGTTACGCTATTAACTCGCGTAGGGAGCTCAGCATTTTGTAAATTCTTTTTCAGTCACTTTACTTCACTTAATTTAGCTATGTAATAACTTTGTAATCTCTTGAAATAAATGAGTACTTATATGAGTTATTATCGTTCAAGCTCCAACGAATTTCAAAACGCAAATGAACTTTCAACCTAAGTGCAACCTCGTTAAATAGTAAAATATCAGGAACATGTTTGGACTTGCAACTTGATCATGAATTCGTTCGTGTTAAATCGCGCAAGCGTCAAATAGAGAGCAAGTCAAAACGCGCCTGAAAGACGTACGCTCGAACTCATTATCTTGCACAAACTTTTCCACACTGACTTGCCGAGTTTTTCATCTTGTACGAACTTGAGGCTTTATATTACTACAACAATGCTATTTCCTACATAAATATTAATTATTCTTAGTACACGTAACACAACATAAACAATACAGTACCTACCTACCTATCTTGAAAGTTTTAAATAAGAACTTGTGTTAATTTAATAGGGGTCGATTTTTAGACCTCGTCGACCCCCATAATCAGTTTTCGTTTATGTCGACCCCTAGGAAACCGATATCGACCCCAAGGGGTCGATATCGACCACTTTGGGAATCCCTGGTCTAGAGCATACCTGGGATTCCTGGGAATCTTTCAGTTAAGATATCGGAGGTCAAAGTTCCAACTTTATCACTTTTTTTTAATGCTAGTTTTTAAGGTTATAACTTTAAATACCTCCATGACACGTTTTTACAAGTCAATGCATCCATCAGAACCATATTTTGAGTACGTTACATTGAGTTTTACCATAACCCTGATTATTCAGGCCAAAAAAAAAGTTGTTTGGCAGCAATAATTTTTGCGTAGGGTTACTTAGTTTGATGTCCAGAATGCTTGGTTGACGGAAGGATCCGTTTACACCTTATATTTGTCTCGTTTAGCGTACAGGGCTCGCGCTTGCTTATCACGTATTTATTTATTTATTAAATAAATAAAGTATATAGACTATGGCAGTCAAAACGTTAATACAAATTAATCAATGACTGACCTGCAAAGTAGTCTTTCAACATGTTTACAGTAGAACAGGTGTCTGAATATCATCTGGTAGCACGCAATAGCTTTGTGGTTGAGTATGAGCGAGACCGGCCACTTCACCTCCATACCAAAGGAGAATGTCTCGATGCCAGTCAGCGGTGGACAGTCTTTATTCTGTTTGTATTCTGAAATATTGCCATATGATTAATCCATTGCGTTTTTTTTTTAACGCTAAGACTTAAAAAAAAGATTATGAATGGTCTATTGCCATCAAGCGGGCACAAATCCAGACTCTGTGGCTGCTACTGATAAATTCCTGATGGAAAAACTCAATAACACTTCTCCAACCTGGGAATCGAACCCAAGACCTCATGCTTAGCAGTCGCACTTGCGACTACTCGATCAACGAGGCTGTTAACTAGATCGCTAACAATCGAAATGTGGGTGTACTATTAGGTACAGCTCTGCCTAATCCTTCGGTGATTACAGCGAGATGTTACTATGAATGGTTTAGTAAAGGTGCTAGACACTTGTCCGGGTCGACATCGAACTTGTTGCAAATGATGTAAGTAATAGAGCAGAAATGATTCAAGTATTAAAGTAGCAAAATATAGCTAGCGACTTATACCCTAGCTAGTTGGGGCATAGTGCTGAAGCATAACACAGAATTAGAGCTCATTAATCAAGTAATTTTAATTTTGATGTATGAGATTACCTTTTTCATCTTCAGTCTCAATAGATAGAATTTTGAACATCTGGAATTGCAAGTCGTAGGGAAGTAGTTCAATCTTCATATCCTCATTGTACGGGTCGTGACTTGCTGCTGAGAGCCTGAAACACCGATAAATTATAATTAGACACATATCAATTTGTCACAATGGGCTGAACTTTCCACTATGATACAAGATATTTATTCTTATGAGCTGGACTCTTTCTCAAAGCATTGGCCTACGATCGCACCAGATCGTGGAGTTTGGAAGGAGGGAATCCCGGAGGCCTTTGCCTTGGAGTGGAACAATATAGGCTTATAATAATTATACTAATTCTTAAAGCCAACACCAACAAGACAATGAAGCCTTCAATCGTGTGTTGCTTTTACTGTGCAGAAAGTTCAAGTGGTATCATACACTTCCGTCGTTTCTGAATTTGCAAGATAGAATGAATATATCTTGGAAGGTACTGTTGTGCCATTTCTGTGCAAGTTGAAGTATGCAAACTAGGTCGCGGGCCACCGCTTGTGTAAATAAGAACTAAAAAATATTACCTTAAACACAATCCCAAAAGGGATTCCAGTTTGGAAGGTATGATGTCATCAATCTTCTTAGACAGCTCTTGTTCAGTAGCATCCATGAACTGTACAATGAAGTCTCCTTGGCTCATTAAAAAGTAATTCTTTACGGACTTCAGTCTTCCCATAAGATCGTACTCCTTCAACAGGAGCTCTAACAACGACTTGCTAGCGTATGCATAGGCCTTTTGTATGATGGCACCATAGTTCTGCTCTCGAAGGGAGTATTTTATTTCCTCCGTGTTGGTTTTCGTGATTGGTTTACCTGTTACATATTGAGGATAGTAGTATATAATTAAGTTTTTTAAATAAATCTAAAGATAGATCTTCTAAAGACGCCACGGTTGGTGCAGTGGCTAACCGATTGGGTGCTGCACTGCTTATCGCTGATTCCGCAAGGAACAAATATTTGTATGGCTTACAGGTAGGCGTTCCGGGTCTGGCTGTTTGTGTTTGGGAGTGTAAATGTTTAAAACCGCGCCCCCTATACAGGAGAAATTCCTAGAGTGGGGCATAGTTTTATAAAAAAAAAAACGGCCAAGAGCCGGAATTTCAGAATTTTTACTTTAGAAATTAGAGGGGGGAAACATTTTATTTATTTATTTATTTTACTATTTATGTACACACAGTAGATAACACAGGAAAATAAAATTATAAAATATGAGTACAAAGGTACTGCTTATTTCTTAAGAAATTTCTGCCAGCAGACCTGCAAAAGGAGAAATGAAAAAGAAATGTTGACTATAGTGTGTGAGTAAAGGAAAAGAATAATGTGTTTATGTCCCTTACCTAACTTAACCTTTATTATAAAATACACATACTAAGTAAATATGAATAATATATACTTACTACTACCACTTACTATGTCCTTACTTTTACCACTTCGAAAGTGTTTATCTTTCAAACGATTGACTTTGAGAGAAAATGGTTTCAGGAACATCAATGTAATTTTTAAAGACCTATCTATAGACACCGCACTTATAGGTTTGATGAAAAAAAATATTTTTTAGTTTCAGTTCCATGTATGGGGGCCCCCCCCTAATCTATTTTTTTTTTTGTTCCGTTTTTTGCCATTCGGCTATGGAACCCTAAAAAGACCTGTTCTTATTGTTGGAGTGCAACTTTTTTATTTACTGATGTTTTTTACTTGCTCCTTTTTCAATACTATTTGTATGTTATAATTTTAGTTACTCTAATCGGATTTAAACACAACCATTGTAATTAAATAAATAAATGTTACGGAAATCAATTAAAAGATGGTAATTGCTGACAGGCGATAATGGAAGACAAAATTGTGTTGGTTGACCTCAAGTAACATGCGACAAGCGTACGAAGACGATGATGAATCACAAAGTATACAAATCTTTTGTTATTTCGAATCGAGTGATATGCGCATTTGCACTTGTCGCACAGAGCAGAGTTAAGGAAGAAACAAATATATTAATAACTTACCACACTGACTAATCACGTTCAAATATTTCCCAGTTCTGAGGATGATATCAGTGAACTTTTCTAGGAACTTTGGCACCCTATCTCTCTGAATACTGTAGCGTTTCTCCCAGTAGTCGGCGGAATAGTCCACTGGAAGCTCTTCTTTGTTGATGAGCTCATTGTCTTCTATCATAAACTCCTGAAACAAATACAAAACAAAATCGTAATAAACAAAAACTGATAATATTCAGTGAAAGTATGGTAAAAGACTACGAGTAGCTCAGGAGGTCGTCAACCCAATTTTATCAGACCAACTGGATGCGACGATGATTGCGCCATCATAACCCTGACTGAGAAAACTTTCAGGATTAGGAGAAAGAGACACAATCCTCAACATTGAGAGCTAGCGCGCACGAGCAACTTTTGCCTCCGCAACTAATTTAACATCAAGTCTACGGGTTAGTATGAAAGTGCGCACATGTAGCGACGCGACAGTCTGAGACATTTTTGTCCGCGGGTTTGGAGACAGGCCGGCGACGCAACTGTCGACCTGTCTATTGGTTGCAATGCAAGTGCGCGCACGGCGACAAAAAAAGTTGCCGGCCTGTCAGTTCCCGCTCCGCCCTCGTTGAGAGAGCGCGTCTTTTCTCCGAACGTCTTTATTCGCGTACGCTAAATCTACCATAAAATAGAGAAAACTCACACGCCCATAGGGTTCCATAGCAGCATACAATATAATAAAAATATTTTGAAGGCTCATTCATATGTTGTAGGTATTGTATTACATTCAACAGCAAAACTAAATTTGTTTTTCTTAGTTTTTTAATGAAAAACAAAGTTACTGCTGCAGTTTGATGAAAAAGCCCATATCTCAAATATTGAAACCAATTTTGGTTGAAAGTTTTTTTTACATTCTACAATCATACATTTTTCAAATTTTTCGTCCTCATACTTTAGGAATTAGAAAGGAGACACACCAGTGGCGTGCAGTGGTTCCTCTGGTAAGGTAGGCCACACATACTGAATTACTGACACCCAAAACAAAAAACTCGGCAACATCACAGCGTCGCTCTACTTAGGATGACCCTCAAAGTAGTCACATCTATTGATATATTCAGTCACCCTTCCGGGCCCCCCGCACCCGCCCCTGGTATTTTTAGTAATCTTATGAGAAACAACGCCATCTAGCTTAAATATCAGAAATTTCAATGGCATTCAGTCAATACAAAAACGAAGGTAGAAGCTACGTTAAAAAAATCTTAAAAATAAAACAGAGTGCGCTGTCAACAAAAAAATAAAATTACCTAAAATTACCATGGTATAGTTTAGATTTTTGGAATATTAGAAAAAAAAACATTGAAAATAAGCCTGTAAAAACCAAAGTTATAAATACAAGAACTCACCACATTATTCAAAGTTCAAATCACGATTTTCTGACAATGCAAACAGAAGCAAGATTCATTTGAAATGACGAGTACGAGATGAATTTTGGGTTAATTCTCGTAATTCGGATACCTTTAGACACAACTTGAATCTTATCATTAAACGATTGTGAATACTTACTGTTTTTAACTTATAACTAACACACATTATCAGCGCAAACTTCACAACAGAACACCATTTTAAGTAAATAAACAAATACAACAAATAATATTTACACTACTGTACGTTTCAATGCGAATTACAACCGTCAAATATTATAAAAAGCAAAACATTCAAGATCGCGAAATAAATTTTGCTTGTCACATGAAACAAATATGGCTTACAACTTTCTAAGAAAAATATAATTGCTACTTTGTCGATAAAAAACACTACCAAATATAATTGCATCACTGCATACCGTTTTAGCCGGATAATACTTTGTGGCCAATCAGTGGCCAGCTACACTCGCAGGAGTTGAGCCCCCAATCTATCAATGATCTATACATGTGTGCCGTTCATACACACGAAAATGTGCATCAGTGTGCGTAAATTTATCAATGGAAATTAGGCCGGCGGCGTCGTTGCCTAGAAGAGCCGGGAGCGAGCGTCGTAGTATTATTATCAGTTACGTCACACGGGCGCGACAAGTTGCTATAAGTATTTTAACAGGAGTTTTAATTATTTTTTTAAATATTTTGCATTATTTTATTACATAGTTATAATAAATGCATTTGTTGCGTTGTTGGTAGGAATGGTAGGGTAGGCTAGGCCTAATTGCCTCTATGGACGGCACGCCCCTGAGACACACATTTTACCAACGATTAACTTTGACATAAAATGTTTTTTGGAACCTCGATGTCTTTTTAAAGACCTATCTATAAACACACACGTATAGGTTTGATGAAAAAAGCATTTTTCAGTTTCAGTTCCATGTATTCCTTAATCTTTATTTTTTTTATTTATGTATAAAAACCGGAAAGCGGTTTACACAATACAACTACCTACTAAGTATCAACTGTGTAGTCAAGACAGTTTCGGAATAAAGTGGCTGTGACATACACGGACAGACAGTCATGGCGAATCTTTAGGGGTTCCGTTTTTTGCCATTCAGCTACGGAACCCTAAAAATGTCGATTTCAGAAGAAGATATAGATAGGTAATAATAATAGACAGATTGAAGAAGTGGAAGGAAGACCGTTGCTATAAGATAAAATCTTAAAAGAATACTCAGACAATATTGCGAAATCGAATGCTTATTCAATCGCAAATTTGTATCTTCACGAGCGATGCAAGCTAGTAAAATTATGCAAAATTCATCAAAACTTTCGATACTCATTTTAAAGTAGCGAAAAAATGTTTCTGGAAATGCTCTCAATTTTATAAACATTGTATGA
The DNA here is from genome assembly GCA_947578425.1 of Eugnorisma glareosa. Lineage (NCBI taxonomy): Eukaryota > Metazoa > Arthropoda > Insecta > Lepidoptera > Noctuidae > Eugnorisma > Eugnorisma glareosa. The sequence continues at coordinate 13,031,287 of OX387970.1, read as the reverse complement.
AATTTTCCCAATGTTAGTCTGTCACGCCATAATGAATGCACCCAATATTGCCTTTTTCGTTGTCATCTTCGATTTCTTAGAACAAGCGCACAGACCGTCTCTTCGAAATCCATGTTGTTGAATGCGGCAAATTTTTACGAAATGTCGCGTTGCTATCGCTCCCGTGTGCGCATCGTCCAAATCTCGGCGAGGAGACAGAGACAAAAAAGTTGTCGGGCAACTAAGTTGCTCGTGGGCGCTCTCAGAGACCTGTAAAAGGGGGGTGGGAGAGAAAAACCTATCTGCAAAGCAATATACTTGCTTCTGGACTATGGGCTAAAGCTTAGCTCTTTACCTAACTCTCCAATTCCTGACACATCAAGTTACGTGTACAGGATCGTTTCAAACAAGAGCTTATAAAGTATTCACCTGAAAAGGATCAACAATAGTCCCTTTATGTATCCACTGGTCTAAGATACAGAGGTACGGTCGGCAAGCTCGCTCGGTGAGGAACAAAGATATCTCCTGGGCCCTGGCGTCGCCCATCAATGTGTTCGTTTTGTCATGCAGAACTGTGAGGACAGCGCCCCCGCGCAGCTCACTCTGAAAACGTAATAGAAGATAAATTAAATGGAATATTAGATCAGTCAAAACAGAACTCGTGTAACTAGCACTTGTCAATCTCCTGTTTAACATCATCCACCAGTTCAATAAATTAAAAATTATTAATGAATTTTTAATTGGCAAGATACAATGAAAATATTTTAGAAATTACATGAGGTCTATATTACTTTTGTAGGTGATATATATAAGTAATATTACATACCTTTCCGATATTAGTGACAATAGCAGCAAGGACTTGCATGGTATGCATAGTAGGCAAGACAAAGTACCACAACTTTTGTAATGTCAGGTTGGCAGATAAGTGCTCAGTCTCCAACTGAGCTATCATAGTCTGAAAACAGTATAATTAAACTTTTAATTGATTTTACAAGAAAAAGTAGATCAAAATCCTTTTTTTATTAAATCGTTTATTTCAGGTATCAACCCATAATTATAACTAATTACATAAAATACTTTAAAATAATATCACATTGCAATACATTTTTAAAATCAAAATTAAAATATTAAAATCAAAATTTCTATATTAGAATACAACAAAATTAGAATCCGAATTAAAGTCAAAAATTAAAACTAAAATCAGAATTAAAATCAAAATTAAAAATCAATATACAATCACAATTAAAATTAAGCCAGGAGGAATTGATTGATTAAATGTACATACTGCACATTGTTAGTAAATCATACTTATAACTATGTTAGTATATTATTATTACATGTCAACAATACTAATTATAAATTATTAATTTCTTAAATTTACACTATTTTACATTGAAAAGGACCCCTCCAGACCCGTGAACGGTATTCCAGTGCCTTACAATCGGACAGTCAACCCTTCCCAATATGGTATTCAGAAGGCTGTTGGTGCTGCCCCGCACGCGGCATTTTTACATGTCTCTAATGTCTTTAGAACTATCAACAATAAGAAAATGTTATACAATATACTTACATAATAATCCTTCAAAAGTATTTCAATGGCTGCAACCAGAGCATGCAGCACCTGGCCAGACCACATGTCACAGTGTTCAATAAACCTTCGCACTATAGAATAATTGGAAGCCAATGGAAGCATTTGTTGAACAATTTGTTTCAGTGCATCATCCAGATCATCGGATATTAGGAATGTTCGAGGATCAAAGGTGTCTTTCACTGGTTGGTGGACTAAGTAGTTGCCAGGAATGCCAGAGAAGACATAAAGCAAATCATCAATTATGATGTTCTCTTGAGACTCTATGGGTACACCACCTGAAATAATTATTGTTTAAACACATAAATAACTAATAAATACATTTTACCATAATAAACTGTTGACATTGAGTTAAGATGTAAAAAGTATAACAGTGAGAACAAGAATGAAATCACTAATTTTCAAAAGACAGGATACAATAAATTGTCATTTGAATGACCAATTTTCATTATTACTGACACTTACTAAGATGGTACAAATGGTATGATGATTTAAGCGGCAACACATATTCTCCTGAGAATTTTGAATGCATGAATGAAAAATATTAGTCTTTCTTTCTAGATTTCTTTGCATACTTTTCCAGAAAGAATGCAAAAATTTCCCAACATACTTTGGAAAAGGCTAGGCAGATGATGACTTTTCTAGAAAGAGTGAGAGACTCATGTTACTGTCAAATAATTTAAATTTAAAATTAGTGTCTATTTTACAATCTTTAAACTTACTTAAAGCACACTTAGGGGTTTCCTCTGTGCCTCGCAGAGCAAGTTAAACCGTTGGTACTGGCTGTGATTTGTAGATCTTTAACAGTCATTACAGGAAGTCAGTAGCCCAAAATTCTGACAACCAGTCTTACCAAGGGATATTGTATTACCCAGTACTAATTGGGTTGTGGAGGTCAGATAGGCAGTCGCTCTATGTAGAATACTGGTATTCAGCTGCATCCGGTTAGACTGGATGACTGACTGAGCCGACCCTAACATAGGTGTGAAAAGGCTAGGCAGATAATGAAACTTACTTAGGGAGGAAACAATTGGAAGAGGTTCCTTAGGAAAGTCCCAGGACATGGCAGGATGGTCCTTTTGCCAGCTGGGCAGGTCCAAACTGCTGTACCAGTTCGGCCGTAGCTTTATTTCCTTTTCTTCAAAGGACTTCATGACGAGTTTCTTGCTCTCATCAACTGCTCTTAGGAGTTTGTCCTTGATCTGAAATAAAAATGATTATAAAAACTGTATAGTGGCTTTTGTCGTAACCCAGATCATGCTCTACTCTGTTCTACTCTTGCGGCTTGAAAGGGAACAAATTAGCTTTGACATAAAATAAAAATCAGATTATTTTGATGATAAATTGGTGTGAAGTCGAAGTAACTAGGTAAGATTTTTGTAGGAACTTCTTAAAATAAAGTTAATTAAGATTCTATTCACCACGTGCCAGGCAGAATATGCCATTCCAAATCCACAATGATTACTAGCCTGAGCAAACTTTATAACACTGTGGTATTATACCATGGAAACCATGGATAATATCATATCAGCAGGGTTATTCTTACATCATGTTGTCATAGCAACTTTGACAACTTTTAACATCACTTGGAAAAGGTAAGAAACTATATTTCATACAATAAAAAAAACACATTTACATGTTAAATTATATTCAAATGCTATGCTATATTCAGTGTGGAAGTAGTTTGACAAGTTGAAACATATCATTAAGTAGTCGCCAAAAAGTATAATGTAATTTCCTCATTCAATGTAGCATTCCCAGAAAGCTTATTATTTAGTATTGATCATAAAATTTAATCAGTTGGTGTTTGCCTGTATTTCAGCCTATATCAGAAGTATATTAGCCTGTTGCCTAGTGGCACACAAAAATAACAAAACAACATACTTGTGGAAGGTCCTCCTTAGTAATCTGATGTTTGTTGTCACCCAGTATAGGTTTTGGAGCCACTTTAGGTTTGTATATTTTTGACTTTTTCTCATCACACACTAATTTGTAGAAAAGGACTATGATATCTGCTAAGTTATCAGTACTGGAAGAAAATAAGAAGACAGTTAATAACTTAAATACGATGATACTGCTAGCTAACATCAAACTACTGCAAGGTGGTTCTCGACGCTCCCTTGGTTCATGCATCATTACGTTTTAATTACAATTTACATATTAAACATTTTGAAAAAAATATAATTGTCTCGTAAAAGTATCTTATTACAATTATAAATTGATTTACCAAAGAGTATTTTTTAATGCAATCACATGAAATTACGTACTTTCTGTTCCTGAGTTCCTCGTATTTTTTCAAAAACGACTTGGCGTTCGAAGCTTTTAGCGCCAATCTCTGTGCGTATTCGTTCACTTGCTTAGACGATAAATTACTGTTGCCATAGTTGGGATCGTTCTGGATGTAGTCTAAAACAGTGTCTGCCTCCAAACTACATCTGTAAATTCAATAAAAAAGACATTATCGTCAATTACAAATGCTTAAATTACATTACTCTTTTCATTGCCTTAGCCAAAGTTCTATAAAGAATGAATCTCCTAGCTAACCCTAACGCGTCAAGAAGCTCCTTGATTGTGCCTTGCATTTTGTCTTTTTGAAATATCCAGTTTTGTACCATGTATTAGCAAAATATTTTCAAAAATCTGTAAAAGCTTCATACATTTGTGTTGAATTAAATTTGACAGTTATTTGACGTAAAGTTATTAGGTTGGTAGTTTGTTTTAGAGACGTTACCACATATTAACCACAGATGTCTTTATGTAAGAGTAGTCGAATAGTCGAATGTTATATCGAGCATTTATACAAAGACTTCAAAACGGTCGAACAAAGATTAAAAATTCGAACACAACAATAGCTCGCAGTTTTAGGAATGCGACATCGCGTGTTATCGATCCAATCTTTAGAATCGCCTTATACCGATACACCACTTGGAGCAACCACTTGCTAATATATTATAGTAAACATTCTTTGACAAAAGATACTCGATCATTTTGCGCTTGTTTGAACATGTCATGAACGAAACAAAGTAAGACCACTTCCAAGTCATTTTTACCCGACCACGGCAAAGCAAAAAGGAAGAGTTATGATTTTAACAGTATAAGTATGGTATGACGGGTACTCAGGGGCGTAACTATCAGTGCAGCCGTATCAATGATACGGGGCCCCCGAAAAAACTTACATAATCTTCTCAAAACGATAAAAGATAAAATCAAAATATAGCATATTTATTATTTTGTATGACAAGGGAGCAAAATAATATTTTTACGGCGAGGGCGCTAATCCAGAGCGAAGTGAAGGATTCAAAATAGCTAGAAGGATTTTGTCCGGAAAATACTTTCGATTTCTTTGGTTTGTGTCCTTCAGACAGTCTCTTCAGATAAGCTACTAATTTTGAAATATGTTTATTGATATTAACTGTAGATTTAAGTAGTAGTGAGTATACACTCCAAAGAGTAGAAGGTTGTTTAGTTTTGACTAATTCTTGAAAATAGGCCAAAAATACACTTTCCGAAAATGTCTGGATCTCTATTTTGCCATAGTATGAAATTGTCATAGGCCTTTAAATATTTTATCCGGGATTTTGTTGGCAATTTTAGTAGGTATTGCAAAATACAATAAAATCCGTACCGATTACAAGAATAAGGAAGTAAATCACGCGCTTTTTTTTTTTTTTTAGTTAACTTGCCTGCCCCCACTGCAACACTTACAGCCAGTCATTTATACAATTTGCGTTCGATTTCATTGAACGATTCCTGTTCCAAATTCAAATCTCATTACTGCCCGCTAAAAAGTCTAATGGAGAAAAGAGCTACTTTGCTCCCGCTTAAAGTGGAACAAAACGACACTTTTCGAATAGAAGGGATGAAAACAATATTCGAGAAGTCCTGCATGTCAATGTTCTCGGAAATTTTATAAATATACATTTTTACAAAGTACCTACAATGTACTAAGTAGGTACTGTAGTCTGTATTGTACATTAATGTGTACCAGTTACTTAGATGTTATTGTTTGCTTACTACAAATAAAGTAAAGGCGTTACTTATTTTCAGAATCCATGAGGTTTTCTAAACATATTTACACACTAGATAATTGTTTTAATTCCATTAATATTGTTACATCCACTTACAATATATAGAATAGTGTTGGTTTAGTGGCTGTGTTGGTGTTAAGATTACTACCTTGTTGTTACCTACATATCAAAAAGGCCGAGAGCCATACCAATTCCGTTTATAGAAATACACGATGTAATCCGATATAATTAAAAAAGCATGTAATCCACTGGGAAACGAACGATGTTAAAAAAGCGGTTCCTTAGTAAATGTTGTGTCATAGGCTTAAAACTTTTTTTCGCTCGTTGGGCGGCACAACACAAAAGCTTTGACAAAAGTTCGGCGAACGTAGTAGGTATGACAAAGGAACGCATTCTGTTTTGATTTTTTGATAGCAAAACTAAAGAATCGGCACTTGTGTATAAAACTGTCGATTCATGATCCAAATGGTTTCAATTGAGAATAATGGATAATATGATATCTGTTGGCAAAATAAAAGTTGCCGCCATCGCCAGTGTGTCTTTTCAAGTTCTCACATCTCAAATTGCTTGAATTGCCGACATTTAACGCAACACACCTGATTTTGTTTCTTTTTAAAGCTTTTTTATTGAAACGAGCAGAGATGTGTTTAAATAGGCAAATAATCGAAATAAAGGTAGTTACACTTTTCGACCGCCCGCGCCATTCCGGGACCCAATTCTAGCCCTAGTTGTACAGCTATAAATATTTCCACATATAAAAGGGTCGGTAAAAAAATGCGAAAGTGACAAACCCCATAAACACCTGAGTTTATAGGCCCAATGAAAAACGACGTGCCTTTGAAATCTGTTTCTGTGATGTTGGACAGGGTACGCCATTCTTTTGGCTTGGATTTATGTGTTTTATACAACCAGTCTATAAATGCCGCACTTTTATTGGCCGCGAGACGTTTACTGATTAATAAAGTGGGTGGAGACGCGGAAGATGCTAACGACATTGCTTCCTAGAAACGACGCACTGGATCACAGTCAATTATTATGTATTTTTAATTTAAAATAAGTAAGTTAGCCGTAATGATTATAATTTATGCGTTGAGTTGAGCTGTATTGACATGAATTTATTGCTACAAAGTAACTTGGATTTTGTGTTTTTTTGAATAATGTACTTAATTAAATGTACTTAGGACAGAGAAAGGTATACCTGGAAAGTATGTAGAGACAGACGCGAGCATATCAAGCTACCCGAAACTGTCAAATTTTCCCAATCAACCTTGAACTTAATGCTTTAGCGATAAAGTTGAAAATCTATTAAAGAAAGACAGATTGTAGAAGCTTGATGTGCTGGCGTCTGTACAAGATTGACTGTAGGTGGTCTGTACCTTCGTCAGCTCAGCTGCTGGCAACACCTACGAGTTCAGTGTGGCTCTAAGCTTCCATCAAGGGTCGGCTTAAAGTCCTTTCCTCTTTCTAATGATTATAAACGCATGATGACACCCTGATGTCGGACATACAGGAAAAGGCACTCTGGTACATGCTGTTTGCCGACGACATTGTTCTTGTCAGCAAAGATGGACCTGAGATCCTGAACAGATTTGAGAAATGGCAACAGAAGCTGCAGAATGTTGGCTTGAAAATCAGCGGAAGTAAAGGAGGTGTTTTTTCCCCCATACAATTGTGGCCAAACAATGTACCTTAACAATAAAGGTACGAAGTTATAGGAAAAAAATCGCAGATTCTGAAAAAAAAAATATTGGATTTATTCATGCATTTGTACCACCTGAAATTGTCGATCAAAGATGCTACTTACTTGCAACCCAAGAATTTTAATCTGGCAATCTCGTGATTCATTTCTCCGATGATGCGTTTCGTTACTTCATTTTGTACACGTATGAAAACCTAAAAATATGCTATTTAGAATTTAGTTTTGTATTAAAGATAGGTTATTTTTCCCCGGCACACTTTTTTGTGAAACATTATGGGATCAAGAATTTAAAAAATACATTTATTTCACATTTCAGATTATTTTTTGCGTTTGGTTAGCTACTAGCCAAAAGACAGAGCTCCAGGGTCGATCATTTACTATTTTATTCCTTTTGTTGTTGTCCTTGTCAATATTGTCATTCAGATTATTCTAGCCCTTGTCAGACGATCGATCTCGAAAGAGTTTAATATTTTGACAGATGGAATAGTTTGACAGCCGCCAGCGCTGTTATGAACGTTTCTTTGAACGCAGTTACGATTCGAGTTTGTTTTTTTTCATATTCTTTTATTTCTTAACCTATCGAATATTGAAGGATTTAAAATACTGCTAATAACACAATATATTGGAAAGAGTTTAAATAGTAATTTGTACCTCGGTACATGTTTTGGCCGAAAAAAAAACACCTCCTTTGACTAAATGTTCTGCGATTTAGGCAGTCTCTCCGATTATGGAGGCATAGCGCTAGATGGCGCGCGCCTCCCTGTCTGCTCCGACTTTCGGTATCTCGGTTCACACTTGCAAAGCGATGGCGAACTAAATCGGAGTGTTAAACACAGAACTAACACTGGATGGATGAAATGACGGCAGGTCACAGGAACAATATGCGACTCCCACATTCCCCTTAAACTGGGGGAAGATTTATAAGACCATGGATAGACCTGCTGTCTTGTATGGATGAGAATGTTGGGCAACAAAAAGGGATGAAGGAAAGGCAATTGCATGTGGCTGATATGAGAATGCTAAAGGGGATGTGTGTGGTGTAACTGTCGTAACACGAATGGATAAAATAAGAAATGAGTCGAACATAAAAAATAAAAAAATAATTATTAAGGAAAGTTTTGAGTAACTACCTAGGTATGAATGTGGATGGAGTAGAGGAAGACCAAAGAAACGATGAATGAACTGTGTGAACAGTATGAAATGTCTATTTCTACCTATTTCACCGCTATTGTTATTATTTATGAGAGAGATGAGATGACTACTAATAGAGAAGTATGGAAGAAGAAGACTTGCTGCGCCTACCCCAAATAAATTGGGAAAAGAAGGGCAGGAGATTGATGATATTATGTACTTATGAAAAGTTTAATATCCTAAGTGGACATACAGACACAGTATACTAAAGTCAAAGTTCGAGCAAACGAAGCATCCGCATAGCTGCATGCCGGACTCGTGCGTTTCGACATTCAATCTGAATTACAATGTACGGAATTTACAGACTCCAACCGGTCGACGTGTTCGCCCCGTGTCCGTATCCGAGCGGAATAAGAAGCAGCTTTACTGTTAACTCTATTGTTCACGGACACACCAAACAATGTATTTTTGCCGAATAAGGAGGCGCGATTATGTCAAGGAGTGTGTTCTGTTTTTAAATAATGACCAACGTTACATCGCAGGCATCAGAAATAGCCGCGGGGTACATGCTATCGGCATTTTAAATTCGAAATGATAGTGATTTAAATATTAAACATGGCAATAAAGTTTGAAGAAAAAAGTAGGCAGGTACCTACTACTAACTGCCAGTTTAACGACAAGGAAATTTACGAGTAGGGCTTTGTTTACTGTGTTCCTCACACCAGGTACATTTTTGTAGGTACATTTTTCACGCATGCCTTAGACCTGAACTCCACCAAAGCGGAAACGAACGGAGCGGTAGGGATACCGGAGCGAAGGAGTTTCAACCGGAGTGACACGATGCGGATTTCAAAAATGATTGTTCTATTCTCGCAAATCTCTTCTTCGCTCCACCCGTTTTCGGTTTGGTGGAGTCCGGGCTTAAGTCCTATAGAGGATGGAAAAAGACCCATCACAAAGCCGTCAACCAAGCATTATGTACAAGTGTACATTAAACTACTTAGGTTGATGACAATGTAAGTAATACTGCGCAAAAATTTGCTGAGAAACGTTTTTGTTTGTGTGAAAAATCACGGTTTAGGGTAGTGCTCAACGTAATGCATTCAAAACATTGTGCTGATGGATGCATATCCTTAGTTTGTAAGCCCTGGCTGGGGGCCTTAAAGTAATTTTCGGCCACCATAGGATAGTCCGGTTAAGCAGCTTCAACCTCAGTAGAGTTGTTGCGCTGGGAGTGGCCACACATAAAAAAAAAAAGCTGATGGATGCATTGAATGCTACAAGGGGTACCATTCAATGCATGCATCAGCACAATGTTTGGAGGTAATTAAAGTTAAGTTAAAACATTAAGAACGATATCTCCGTACTTTCTAATTAAACCATTAACCTTCTGGTTCTCAGATCCCAGGTATGGTCCGGTAGACTGGTTCCAAAAATCATCCCAATGATGGGAAGAGCAATTGCCTCTTGGCTTCGTTAATTAAGGGTGTTTTACCACCTTTTATAATTAGTATAAAAAAAGCGGTTGCTCCTGAATAACATGATAAAGAAAGGGCCAATTATGTCACCAGGAGTTTTATTGTCTGGTACCTAAACTGAAACTATGCTCAAAATTGAATCTTACATTAACGGCGAATGTTCGTTAGTTGTAACAATGCTCGACATCGAATCTTGGATTTGTTATTACAGGCGAATTCACCCGGGAGTGTGATGTTCGTGACTATCGACTATGTCGAAATTAGTCTTACCTAGACACTAGTCTTAGTGGCCAAAGATTTGAGCTGTCTCTAGAAAATTTCACGATTGCTTGTTTAGCAACATTGGATGTAGGTTAAACACATAACCATTTTCTGAAGATCAAGAAATTAATAAAGAGCTGCGAGTTGACCAAAAGCTGTAAACACGTACCTAAGCACGTTTATAATAAAAAAATCACCCAAAATACAAGACAGGCAAAATAATAGAGGTCACTTATAGTTTGCTAGTGACCTCTTACCTCATGCATTAAGCCATAATTCTTACTCAACTATTAAGTAATCTCTTTGTTGGACAAATAAGAAGCTAATTTAAAATGCTCAGAATCCTTTCGTTCCGTCCGACAACGTTTAACGCATGGAGTTGATAAAAGCAATTTTTAATACGCGATTATTTATTAAGAATGTAAGTTATTTGATTCAAGTTTACATTAACATAGTAATCAGATTAGCTGCTTAAACATTAATTACTAATTGTGTCGACAAATTGCTTGCTTAGGAGACCGACGATAAAATTCTAAAATGAAGACAACCAGCATGTACCTACCTAATATTACGCGACCTACCCACATCCTCAATTCTGAAGGTGGTAGGTGTCTCCGATAGACTGGCAGGAGCCAGCCCGCGACACAAATACAGAAAGCCAAATAATTAACTGGCAAGAAATCTGTCCTTTTGTCGATTCTTCCGTCGACAAAACCCGTTTCTACAGTGGTCATGCTACGGGGCCGACTCTGGGCTCTGGTGGGATCTGGTAGCTATTCATTGATGTGTGTTGTTATTATACCCAGTTCAGTAGCGGTTGCTCCTCCTACCCCTAAGATGGCTGTTACTATCTCAAAGATGTGCTACAGTCAGATAGACAGGGTGGTCTTCAGAGACCACCCGGCACAACATACAAACGTAATTGTAGATAATGTAATCTTTATACATTGCATTTCGGAGTGTAATCATAATGAGTGACGTAAACTATTCTAATTATTTCCGCGTCGGCACGACTGACACTGTTTAGATGGAGCGTCAGTGTTGCAGGAACAGCTGGTTATTGCGTCACGCCAGCGGAAAGGTTGCGGTACGGTTACATCAAGTGCCTATTGCGTTGGCGCCCCGACTCTTACTCAATACGGATCCGGAGGCAAGTAGCGGTCCTGCACCCTAGTATCATGAATTACGGAGAGTTAGAATTTGCAATAAAAAAAAAATTGATACCGGTCTCGTTAGCCATATTTTAGTAAGTACTAAAGTCGGGGTAAATGGCTACTTATCATAATTGGCACTTATGTAAGACCCCGACAAGACAGCACCAAGGAATGCAAGTAAAATAAAAAATCAAATTGCGGCTTGACGAGCAATAACTCATCAATATCGACAAAATAATTTGGTGAACGTTCAGAGTTCCGGTATGTTCGTGGAAATGGTGATTTTCACGGTAAACTAAGTATGCGCCGGCGCACGTGGCCTGGAGGCAGCGGGTTGGGAGAGGGGTGTGGGAGGAGGGGAGGCCGCGTCTGGAGTCGGTGACCGCACATGCGTCGTCGTGCATAAGGAGCCGCCTGTCTTTGTATTCCGGTAAGGTCGCGGACTCCCCAACTAGCGAGAATGGTGCAAAACTATTCATGTTGACACTTCTCAAGTACCTGCTAACAATTGTCATTTTTTTGTCATTGTCATATTGATGAGTGACGTACAGAGTGTTGTTCCATGAAAGCAGTGCATAATTTATTGACAACATACCTAACCATACAAATCGCTTCGCGCCATTTATACGGTGCTTTATTGTTTATCATTTTACCTACTTTAGAGCCGTCCAAAACACGGAAAGGAAACCTATGGAATTCGTTCTGGCCAATAAAATTTATTTACTTACATTTGAGTGTGTTGATTGGCAAATAATATGTCTTCCTGAAAACAAATCACCTAGGTAATTCCTGTTTCACTGTTTGTACTGTAGGTATAGAACCTACCTACACTTATTTTGATGCACTAGGTCGATCACCAGGCCGTGAAGTCATGTAAAGCTCTTTTTCTCTGGTGAATAATTTACCTACTAGGTACCTACCTACCTACTTCTCTAGGTCGGGAAAATGATAGTGGACAGTTGGACACTTTGTCATGTTTTTATCCTTTTTGTTTGAGATTAATAATAATTGAATTGGAGGATTGGTATAACTATAGGAAACTCATCATCTGGTAAACAGTTCAGAAATCAGAACCTTTTTTTGTATACAATTAAATAGCCATACTCTTGACCTCAATCTTGTCCTGAGGACAGAGATTAGGTCGACGATGGAACGAGCTAACACAAAAGTAGCCTAAATAGTTTGGGGTCATATGAACTCGGGAACTACTGAAATATAGCTCAAGCAAAGAGTACGAAAATAAATAAAAAAGCTTAATCATGTTATTTTGATGGAAATACCTATGTGGGCCATTAATTACAACGGACGAAAAAAAAGGATAATCAATAGTTCAACAAATATCACCCTTGGCCATCAAAGGCTTTGGACTGTGAACCATGAATGGCAACTTTCAATTTATTTGTTTTCGTGTCGATCTTTTATCGAGAGATTCGGAACGTTACGTTATTTTGTAGATAAGCTCCAATTTCTTACTTAGGTACTCCATTTCTGTTTATACTCCATTTCGGTTTGCCAAAAGTTCTCACATCGTCACATAAGAAACATAAACCATAATAAAAATACTCCATTGTAGATTGAAGTTTGCTACAGGTAAACTTTTTCGAAAAGTATTATTTTCTTGGATAAAAAAGGTCGCAATTAACCATAAAGTTCGGTACGGGTACCTTTGGGGGCGCGACACACAAACCTCCGCTGACTTGGTACCGGCCCCTAAAGGGGCAAGCGTTTAAGTCATACCTCATCCTCATTAAATAAGTAAATATTTAATATTCCGATTATCAAATGCTATGAGTGTGCGCTATTTAAGAGAGTTGGATAAAAAGTTCATATGTCCTCGCCATTAAAACTTCTGTCTTTAGCGCGCAAGTTTCTTAATTTACCCTTAAAAAATCCAAGTGCGTAAATACGGTCATCGCCATTTTGACGGCAGTGCTGGCCGAGGCTAAAAATCATGAAAATAGTGGTTTTCGGACATCCAAGCTCCAGTATGTTGAGAATGATTAACTTGTCATTTAATTATGTGACGAATTAATCCACGGTTCAATTTAAGTAAGCAGTGGTAATGACGAATTTTGATATCAAAAGTCGAAGTTTCGCGCCAAACTTGCGTGTTTACATTTTTATTTTTCACATTACATCACACAGACGCGTATTAATTCGATAACAAATATGACAAAATATCATTCCAATTATTCTAAACAACATGAAAATGCCCTGATCTTAGAGTAGTTTACTAATGCGGGACCAATAACTCGTAATATTCATTACCACTCCTTAATTTATATTCGAAATTGACGACCATTTTTTTTTTTTGTTATCTTGATGTGTGGAAGCGATTATTTCAATCGATTCTTTTTTTGTAAATTTCGATCAAATCGAGAAATTAAATTAAGGAATTTAAAAAATTGATAGATTGAAACTAAGATAAATTTGTTTTAAGCGTAAAATACAATAAATAAACACTAATTATTTTTTTAAGTTTATAATAGTCATTTTAATAGTTTTTCGTACATTGTTGTACTAAAACCGACACAACAAACAGCACAGACTAACTATGGCTAAATTCGCGCCGTTTTTATTCTATACTTATAAAAAATTAAATTATGAATGCATTCGCTGTTCAATTTTAAATTGTATTTAAATTATCTACATAATTTGTTAGTAAGTATTGGCCAAATCTTGAAACTGAATTTCAAACCAGTTCCACTATACCGATTGAGCTGAAATTTTGCACACACTTTTGGTTCTGGTGACAATACATTCTTATGAGAAACATTACTTAGTCCTGCAGCCAGGATCGTCTCCTCACGAGAGAACTCCTCAACGGTTAATAGCGCGGACACAAAACTCTATCTACGCGTTTGATTTTGATAGATATAGATAATTTCTTTCATGACTTTATCCTGCAAGCAGGATCGTCTTCTCATGACGGAACTCCTTAACAGTTAATAGCACAGATAAGAATTTTTTTATATGCGTTCATATTTGATGAATAAATATGATTTCTATCATGACATCATCCTGCAGCCAGGATATTCTCCTCACGAGGGAACTCCTCAACGGTTAATAGCCCAGACACGAAACTTTGTATAGATACTCGTTCAATTTGGATGAATAGACATAATTTCAATCGTATTTGATCCTTCAGCCAGGATTATCTTTTCAGGATGACACTACTCAACGCTGAATAGCATAATATAATGATGCGGTATACTGATACCGCTGCTACCGCTGTTAAAATTTTTAGACTTAAGTATTTTTTTGTAGAATTACTTAAAAATAAATATTTTTCTATTGTTTGGTCGATTGGACGAAGTATTATATTATCTGTGGTTGGATATAGAATACCCAGGTCCCTTAGAAAAAAAAATATTTGGTTCCCAAACAAGGCCTCTGTTAAGGCTTGTGGGTTGTAATATTGAGAGAGAGGTTTTGTGGAAATAAAAAACCGTGACTTGTTTCATGGAGACAATCGAGTTGCTATATTTTTGAACTGAACGTTGAACTGACATAAAAATATTGACATTGACAGTTAAAGTGTTGCAAGACAACAAATATAATTTATAAAATGTTGGGGATGCCAACAGCCTCCCCGTGGGTAAATGCAAAAAATTAAAAAAAATGTAAATGTAAATGTAAATGCCAAATCTCACGCTGTTAGTTCAATCTGTACGTCAGTCTGTCTACCGGTCTGTCGATCAGTCTGTCTACCGCTGTCGGTCAGTCTGTCTACTAGTCTGTTGATCAGTCCGTCTGTCAATCTGTCTGCCAGTAAGTCTGTCTACCCGTCCGTCTGCCAGTCAGTCGGTCAGTTTGTCTACCGGTCTGTCAGCCAGTCTGTCTACCAGTCTGTCTTTCAATCTGTCTATCAGTCTGCCTGTCTGCAGTCAGTCTGTTGGTCTGTCTGTCAGTCGGTCGATAGGTCTGTCTGTCTCTCCTTCTGTCAGACAGTCTGTCTACCAGTCTGTCTGTCAGTCTTTCGGTCAGTCTGTCTACCGGTCTGTCAGTCAGTCTGTCTGCCGGTCTGTCAGTCAGTCTGTCTGCCAGTCTGTCGATCAGTCTGTCTATCAATCCGTTTGTCAATCTGTCTGTCAGTCAGTCTGTCGACCCGTCCGTCTATCAGTCTGTCGGTCAGTCTGTCTCTCGATCTGTCTGTCAGTCAGTCTGTCTACCGGTCTGTCTGTCAGTCTTTCGGCCAGTCTGTATACCAGTCTGTCTGTCAGTCTGTCGATCAGTCTGTGTATCAATCGGTCTGTCAATATGTCAGTCTGTCTGTCAGTCTGTCGGTCAGTCTGTCTCTCGATCTGTCAGTCAGTCTGTCTATCAATCCGTTTGTCAATCTGTCTGCCGGTCTGTCAGTCAGTATGTCTGCCAGTCTGTCGATCAGTCTGTCTATCAATCCGTTTGTCAATCTGTCTGTCGGTCTGTCAGTCAGTATGTCTGCCAGTCTGTCGATCAGTCTGTCTATCAATCCGTTTGTCTATCTGTCTGTCAGTCAGTCTGTCGACCCGTCCGTCTATCAGTCTGTCGGTCAGTCTGTCTCTCGATCTGTCTGTCAGTCAGTCTGTCTACCGGTCTGTCTGTCAGTCTTTCGGCCAGTCTGTATACCAGTCTGTCTGTCAGTCTGTCGATCAGTCTGTGTATCAATCGGTCTGTCAATATGTCAGTCTGTCTGTCAGTCTGTCGGTCAGTCTGTCTCTCGATCTGTCAGTCAGTCTGTCTATCAATCCGTTTGTCAATCTGTCTGCCGGTCTGTCAGTCCGTCTGTCTGCCAGTCTGTCTCTCAATCTGTCTGTCAGTCAGTCTGTCTACCAGTCTGTCGATCAGTCTGTCTATCAATCCGTTTGTCAATCAGTCTGTCAGTCAGTCTGTCGACCCGTCCGTCTATCAGTCTGTCGGTCAGTCTGTCTCTCGATCTGTCTGTCAGTCAGTCTGTCTACCGGTCTGTCTGTCAGTCTTTCGGCCAGTCTGTTTACCAGTCTGTCTGTCAGTCTGTCGATCAGTCTGTGTATCAATCGGTCTGTCAATATGTCAGTCTGTCTGTCAGTCTGTCGGTCAGTCTGTCTCTCGATCTGTCAGTCAGTCTGTCTATCAATCCGTTTGTCAATCTGTCAGCCGGTCTGTCAGTCAGTCTGTCTGCCAGTCTGTCGATCAGTCTGTCTATCAATCCGTATGTCAATCTGTCTGTCAGTCAGTCTGTCGACCCGTCCGTCTATCAGTCTGTCTATCAATCCGTATGTCAATCTGTCTGTCAGTCAGTCTGTCGACCCGTCCGTCTATCAGTCTGTCGGTCAGTCTGTCTCTCGATCGGTCTGTCAGTCAGTCTGTCTACCGGTCTGTCTGTCAGTCTTTCGGCCAGTCTGTATACCAGTCTGTCTGTCAGTCAATCGATCAGTCTGTCTATCAATCCGTTTGTCAATCTGTCTGTCGGTCTGTAAGTCAGTATGTCTGCCAGTCTGTCGATCAGTCTGTCTATCAATCCGTTTGTCAATCTGTCTGTCAGTCAGTCTGTCGAACCGTCCGTCTATCAGTCTGTCGGTCAGTCTGTCTCTCGATCTGTCTGTCAGTCAGTCTGTCTACCGGTCTGTCTGTCAGTCTTTCGGCCAGTCTGTATACCAGTCTGTTTGTCAGTGTGACCGACAGACAGATTGACAAACGGATTGATATCCGTTTGTCAATCTGTCAGTCGACCCGTCCGTCTATCAGTCTGTCGGTCAGTCTGTCTCTCGATCTGTCTGTCAGTCAGTCTGTCTGCCAGTCTGTCGATCAGTCTGTCTATCAATCCGTTTGTCAATCTGTCTGTCAGTCAGTCTGTCTGCGGGTCTGTCAGTCAGTCTGTCTATCAATCCGTTTGTCAATCTGTCTGTCAGTCAGTCTGTCTACCGGTCTGTCTGTCAGTCTTTCGGCCAGTCTGTATACCAGTCTGTCTGTCAGTCAATCGATCAGTCTGTCTATCAATCCGTTTGTCAATCTGTCTGTCGGTCTGTAAGTCAGTATGTCTGCCAGTCTGTCGATCAGTCTGTCTATCAATCCGTTTGTCAATCTGTCTGTCAGTCAGTCTGTCGAACCGTCCGTCTATCAGTCTGTCGGTCAGTCTGTCTCTCGATCTGTCTGTCAGTCAGTCTGTCTGTCTACCGGTCTGTCTGTCAGTCTTTCGGCCAGTCTGTATACCAGTCTGTTTGTCAGTGTGACCGACAGACAGATTGACAAACGGATTGATATCCGTTTGTCAATCTGTCAGTCGACCCGTCCGTCTATCAGTCTGTCGGTCAGTCTGTCTCTCGATCTGTCTGTCAGTCAGTCTGTCTGCCAGTCTGTCGATCAGTCTGTCTATCAATCCGTTTGTCAATCTGTCTGTCAGTCAGTCTGTCTGCGGGTCTGTCAGTCAGTCTGTCTATCAATCCGTTTGTCAATCTGTCTGTCAGTCAGTCTGTCTACCGGTCTGTCTGTCAGTCTTTCGGCCAGTCTGTATACCAGTCTGTCTGTCAGTCTGTCGATCAGTCTGTCTATCAATCCGTTTGTCAATCTGTCTGTCGGTCTGTCAGTCAGTATGTCTGCCAGTCTGTCGATCAGTCTGTCTATCAATCCGTTTGTCAATCTGTCTGTCAGTCAGTCTGTCGACCCGTCCGTCTATCAGTCTGTCGGTCAGTCTGTCTCTCGATCTGTCTGTCAGTCAGTCTGTCTACCGGTCTGTCTGTCAGTCTTTCGGCCAGTCTGTATACCAGTCTGTCTGTCAGTCTGTCGATCAGTCTGTGTATCAATCGGTCTGTCAATATGTCAGTCTGTCTGTCAGTCTGTCGGTCAGTCTGTCTCTCGATCTGTCAGCCAGTCTGTCTATCAATCCGTTTGTCAATCTGTCTGCCGGTCTGTCAGTCAGTCTGTCTGCCAGTCTGTCGATCAGTCTGTCTATCAATCCGTATGTCAATCTGTCTGTCAGTCAGTCTGTCGACCCGTCCGTCTATCAGTCTGTCGGTCAGTCTGTCTCTCGATCGGTCTGTCAGTCAGTCTGTCTACCGGTCTGTCTGTCAGTCTTTCGGCCAGTCTGTATACCAGTCTGTCTGTCAGTCTGTCGATCAGTCTGTCTATCAATCCGTTTGTCAATCTGTCTGTCGGTCTGTCAGTCAGTATGTCTGCCAGTCTGTCGATCAGTCTGTCTATCAATCCGTTTGACAATCTGTCTGTCAGGCAGTCTGTCGAACCGTCCGTCTATCAGTCTGTCGGTCAGTCTGTCTCTCGATCTGTCTGTCAGTCAGTCTGTCTACCGGTCTGTCTGTCAGTCTTTCGGCCAGTCTGTATACCAGTCTGTCTGTCAGTCTGTCGATCAGTCTGTGTATCAATCGGTCTGTCAATCTGTCTGTCAGTCTGTCGGTCAGTCTGTCTCTCAAACTGTCAGTCAGTCTGTCTACCAGTCTGTCTGTCAGTCTTTCGGTCAGTCTGTCTACCAGTCTGTCTGTCAGTCTGTCGTCTCCGTCTATCAATCATTTGTCAACCGGTCTGTCAATCTGTCGGTCAGTCTGTCTACCGGTCTGTCGGCCAGTCTGTATACCAGTCTGTCTGTCAGTCGGTCGATCAGTCTGTGTATCAATCGGTCTGTCAATCTGTCAGTCTGTCGGTCAGTCTGCCTCTCGATCTGCCAGTCAGTCTGTCTACCAGTCCGTCGGTCAGTCTGTCTACCAGTCTGTCTGTCAGTCTGTCGATCAGTCCGTCTATCAATCCGTTTGTCAACCGGTCTGTCAGTCAGTCTGTATACCGGTCTGTCGGTCAGTCTGTCTACCGGTCTGTCGGCCAGTCTGTATACCAGTCTGTCTGTCAGTCTGTCGATCAGTCTGTGTATCAATCGGTCTGTCAATCTGTCAGTCTGCCTGTCGGTCTGTCGGTCAGTCTGTCTCTCGATCTGTCAGTCAGTCTGTCTACCAGTGTGTCTCCGTCTATCAATCATTTGTCAACCGGTCTGTCTGTCAGTCTGTCGACCCGTCCGTCTGTCAGTCTGTCAGTCAGTCTGTCTACCGGTCTGTCGGCCAGTCTGTATACCAGTCAGTCTGTCTACCAGTCTGTCTGTCAGTATTTTGGTCAGTCTGTCGAACAGTCGGTCGGTCAGTCTGTCTACCTGTCTGTCTGTCAGTCTGTCGATCAGTCCGTCTATCAATCCGTTTGTCAACCGGTCTGTCAGTCAGTCTGTCGACCCGTTCGTCTGTCAGTCTGTCAGTCAGTCTGTCTACCGGTCTGTCGGTCAGTATGTCTACCGGTCTGTCGGTCAGTCTGTCTACCAGTCTGTCTGTCGGTCAGTCTGTCTTTCAACCAGTCTGCCAGTCAATCTGTCTGCCAGTCTGTATGTCAGTCTGTCGACCTGTCCGTCTGTCAGTCTGTCTATCAGTCTGTCTTTCAATCTGTCTATCAGTCTGCCTGTCTGCAGTCAGTCTGTCTGTCAGGCTGTTGATCAGTCTGTCTGTGGGCCTGTCTGTCAGTCTGTCTTTTAATCAGTCTGCCAGTCTGTCTCTCTGTCTATCTCTCGATCTGTCGGTCAGTCTGTCTACCAGTCTGTCGGTCAGTCTGTCTACCAGTTAGAAGTGGGCGCCGACCAAAAATTTGCCGGCGGCGGCGCGCCTGGAGGAACTGGTCGGCGCGGGTGTTTAAAAAAAAAAAGAACCATTTCTGGTTTAAGTGTTATATTATAAAGCGATCAAAGGAAGGAAATAAACATTAAAATCAGAAAAATATATATTTTAAAGTTTTTACAATATTTATAATTGTCATGGATGAAAATTATTTTGTTGACGCGTGTAGGGCTCAACCGCGATCTTTTAGTGCTCAAAACCAATCCTGCTATTGAAAAAACACGTTCACTCGGCGTACTTATAGCAGGAATTACAAGAATAGTCCTGGCAAGCGCAGCAAGTCCTGGGATCACATTTTTCTTCTCTCGCCAATAGGCAAGCACATCTCCGTTCAAAATCTCCACTTCTTTGGGGTAGACCGAAGCTAGATATCTCCAGCATCTCGAAAAGAAAAATCTGTTCGCGTTACCTCTTCAATGTCGCTGAAACTACTATGCTTCTTATATAATTTTGTCAGCAAAGATTGAGTCGAAGAGGACCTTGGATCTGGATAGGATGCTCTGTAAGATCACGGGAAGTATTTACATGTTCATTGATGCAATCTGCCATAAAAGCCACACGATTGGTATTTCTTTCTTCTACATAAGAATCGATTTCTTTCAATTCTGAAAACAGGGATCTAAAAGAGATCCACTACTACGTTTTTGGTCAAAAGAAATCTGTGATGAAATTTCTTTGGTATTCTATTTTTAAGCGATATCATTGTGACTCTTTCTTTGTCTGAGATCGAATATAAAATCTCTTTTAATTCAGAGCGAAACACAAGAGCAAGAAATTAACAGAAACAGACTTTTGCGCACATAAAACTTCCGACAGCTTCGCGAAACTTTCGAAGAAATATAATAAGGTCTTCCAGCAGGTTCCATTCTAATTGTATTAGTTTCAAGTCTTCCTGGCCAATCTTTGTGAGTATGATGTTTACTGGATTCCTATTGCAACAATGCACCAAGCTCTCTAACATGCTTAGCACACTATGCCAACGGGTCGGCATTGCAGTTTTGATGCTTTGCAAGTGATTTATATCGCCAAACTCAGTATTGAACGTTTGAAAATTCTGTAAAACGTCATCATCGTCACCAGTTGGTTCATTTTCGAGTCAAAGTCAGTCAGGTTCCAAGTCAAGAGCGTACGTGGCAACTAGCGCGAAAGTGCCGTGACGACTGGCGGTGGCGCGTACCGCGCGGGCGCGGGTTCACAGCGGCCTGGGCCCTCGGCGCCGCCCGCCTCAATCGGCGCCAAATTTCAAATGATCGGCGGCGGCGGCGGCGGCGCCCAAAACGCGGCGCGGTGCCGCCGCGCCTGCGCGGCGCCCACCTCTACTACCAGTCTGTCGGTCAGTCTGTCTACCAGTCTGTCTGTCAGTCGGTCCGTCAGTCTGTCAATCTGTCTGTCAGTCAGTCTGTCGATCTGTCCGTCTGTCTATTTACTAGCTGTTGCCTGCGGTTTCGCTAGCGTTTTGGGTTTAAAATTATCCCACGGGCACATTGTAAATATAGCCTATGGCACTCGCGGATAATGTAGCTACCTATTAGTGAAAGAATTTTCAAAATCGGTTCAGCAGATCCAGAGTTTAACCCCTACAACCTCACAAACTTTACCTCTTTATAATATTAGTACAGAATAGAGGAGGAGAGGAGATTTATTCTCCTTCTCTTGAAATCAGCCAAAAAAAAGCATCGAATAATTACTAAATAAGATTATTCTAAAAGATAGCATACATGTTAATTTTAAAATGATATAATTATTTGAAATTATACCAAGGAGTTTTTATTCCGTTTCAACTTTTTTTTTCCAAACTTGATTTCATTGCGAGTAATCGATTAGGCTGACTGCAACTTTTTAATCGAATGTTGAATCTTGGGTTTACGGTCAGCACTAAGAGGTTTTAGTAATATTTGTCAAGACTTGGAACGTGTTTTTTTTATGAAATTTTGTATGAATAATGGTAAAAATAAGAACGCAGATAGAATGTTACTGTCTTTATTTTGCCCTTTCGAGTTTTTTTAGCAAACGAGAAACTTGTCCATGTACATTATTTCAAGCGCATCTAAGTTACCTATTTTTGGAAGGGTGTAGTGTAATTTACACATATTTGGCAATAGACTGACGCCATTTTACCGACATCAACACGTTTTTGGAGATATTAACCACAAACTTATCGTATGAAACAGCTGCCGCGACATATTTTTCATTATAAAAAAGAAAGTTGACGAAATTTGACGAAAATTCTTGAATTTCTTGACAATGCGCATCACCCCGCCGATTCAGCTGATGTGTCATGTGTCAAAATTCTGTCGTGCATAGTGGTTAAATAAAAGTGTTTCGTACAGGCTGATTTGCCTGAAAAAGTGAAATCAAATGCCATTTTTTGCAGAAGAATAAATTAATAAAAAATAAAAATGTGGCATCCTTATTTTTTTAACCAGTTTTGGCCAGTTTGTAGATGACCTGCAGTAAAAAGTTTACATTTCAGTAAGATCAGATTTTTTTTAGCTGAAGTCTTGCAGATTGTTGCAGGGTCGTCGTAGTTATACTTTGGGATATCAATAGACACAAAAGTTTTTTGCCGAAAGCTTTTATTTCTTTACTGCCAATAGAACCGTGGATAAGGAAAATTTGAAACAAAAAGTTTCTCTAGAATTTGATATAAGTTCCGAAACACGTGTTTGTTGTTTGATAAAGCACTACGCTAGACGATGTTTAAGATTTAACATTACATTTAAATATATTAGATGTAGTAGGTAACGTCTTTCTTTAAAATTTTATATACCTAAGCTTTTATTTAACTTGCCTTGTTAGTTAGTTGGTATCCCAACTAGCAAAATCAGTACTTATAACACTCTCAAGACTACTTTTATTTTTACTTATAAATTGTTTATAATACGCTACAAGCCTGGATTTGGGCGAAGTTATAAGAGCGTTTATTTCTATAACTATCTTATAATCAACTTATTAAATGTTACTGAGCCCTATAATATACTTGACGAAGCGCAATAGCTTCTATAATGATCTGAGACTACACAATTACAAGCACAAACGCTCTTGTTAGTATCTGACATAAGTATGTTACCAAAGCAATCTTGTTTATAATGCACTAGTAACATACTTAGTTTTTGGTTATAAATATATTTTTGTTGAGTTTGTTGTTGCTTCGGCTGGTGGTTCCGGTTGTTTTGTGGTAAAACTTAATAATAACATAAGTTTCTATTACTATTATTGTAGAATATTAATTACAAAATATATCGTTATTATAGTGTATAAACTCGTGGGGAAGTCATTTTTACTGTAAATATGTACCGCACTTTAGTTAGTTTTTACAATCCCCTCCGAAAAATAGCACATTAGTATATTGTTGTAAATAAAATATTTCATCAATTCCTTTGAATATTCGCCATTGCTCTTCAGTAGTTACTTTGTAGAACTTTATAAGTAAATTAGTACTTGTAGCAAGTAAGTAAGTACTTTATAGGGAAATTAGTACTTGTAGCAGTTTCAGCCCAGATAACTCGCCTCCATCGGCCTCCATTTTAAAACAAATTAGGGTTCCCTTGGAATATGCCTGCTTTACCTATTTTTCACTTTTCTCCTGTTACCGTCACTCGTTTTCAATCGTTTCCAATCGCTTAAATTCATGTTTAGCTTATTCACTCAACAACTTAAATTCGACAAAATGGCTGAGGTTTACTAATAAAGTTATTGATCTAGCAACTTATAAGCTTTTTTGATCATGAAGCGCTTTTATCAAGTATTATTAGATTTAAAAGAGTCTTGAGCAAAACCATAACGCCGCAAACTTAAAGTGATCTCAGCTAAGTGTATTATAATATCTTGTTCACTCACAAAATGCTATTATAGGATCAAAATGTTATTCTGGATTATTTAGTTTTACTGTAGACAATTATAAGAGACTTATTCCTAAAAGTGTCCTATGAGATAATCTTGTAGCTAACTACAAGACTGAGATATAAAAGCGAATGCACTTGAGAACATCTACGCTTTTGAAATGCTATTACTGGTAAAAGTGTCCTATACATGTTTTATAGGTAAGTCTTGTAGCTAACTATAAGACCGAGATATAAAAACTAATGCGCTTGAGTATGTTAAGGCTTGGCAAATTCTATTACAAGTTAAATAGTATACCGCAATGCCTTTATAAGAACGTTATTAGTAATGATAGACTTATAGTCTTTTTTATAGGATTACTTTGCTAGTTGGGATGTATTGGTCAAATCTTGCAACTGAATTTCAAACCGGTACCCCCAACCGATTGAGCTGAAATGCACAGACCTCTGGTTCTGGTGACACCAAGTGACACTATATTTTTATGACAGACATGACTTTATCCTGCAGCCATGATCGCCTCCTCACGAAACATGTAAATTTTCCTAAACAGGATACGAAACATTGAATAATACGACGCATTCAATGTTGATGGATAAACCTTTTCAAGCCTTTTCCTTCAAAATAATAAATAAAATTTGTTTGACCTGCCAGTTGTTATTAAATAACAAACAAACCTACAGTAAAAGGTTTAGCTGAAGTGCTGCCTGCAGGCTGTAAGAATCTGTGTCGTTTTTCTTGAATTTAATTGAGGTATTACCAACACATGCTAACGACAAGGCATTGCCAATTTGCCATAGATGACGCTTAGATTAATTTTATCATATGGGGTAATATCTGAGGGCTTACCTACGATTACAGAGACAAAGCGCTGTGCTGCATCAGTATGCAGCGGGGACGGGCGCTTCCTGCTGGCCGGGAACCCGCAACCGCTATGGTAATTTAATTGTACAATACGACAGCGGAATGGATTAGGTGCCTCCGACATAGTAACTTCGGAGTAATGGGGGAAAACCGACTGTATTGTTCCCGAGTTGCTGAGTAATTCGATTTGACCACGTAGAGTCTGAGGTTGGGCCAAGCACGCAAGTTATTGAGGATAATATTCGCAATCATAACGCATTCGATTATGGGTATGTATCATTAAGCTGTGCTCAAACGGAACTACACTGATTGGGCACAACAATAGATAGTTACATGGGCGCCCGTAGCAGGGTCCAAGGGTGTATTTATTTGTGTCGGGAAAGAAAATAAAAAAGTAAAGATTTAGATTGTGTAATTTAAGTTACAGGTTGCTATGCTGTTCATCAGCTTGTCAATCAATTTAGTGTCCTTCTCTATTCTTTTTCTGTGACACAGCATGCACAGGTCGCTTACGCCTCGTGTCTTCAATCGTCAGGGCCGTAGGCAGGGGGAGGGTGCGAAATCTTGCGCAACTATCATCATAACATCGGTTTTTCGAAAATCAGATTTTTGGCCATAACTTTTTTCCTTTGTAAAATTTCGAACCGTTTAACATTTTTGTCATTTCGAGTAAGAATACGGACAACTTTTTTGATGCAACCCCTAACTTGGGGAGAGGGGTTGAAATTACCAAAATTTTTGAAAAAAAAGAATTATATCTCCGAAACGATAAACATTTTTACGTCGCAATATTTTTTTTTTTGAAAGCAAATTGTTTACTCTACAATTTTTAATTTTAAAGTTTAACGACAAAACTTATAGTTTTTGAAAAATTGAGGGCGTTTCCATGCTAAACTCCTCGGGTGGAACCTTCTTCTAAATCTGCCTACTCCTGCGGCTTGCCAAAGGGATGTTTTTAGATTGATAGGATTTTCTGCATAAATCGACAAAATTACTCCTTGTTCGAATTGACAAACGAAAATCTAACATAATTATCCAAGGTGGAGTGCAAAAAGTTTCGAGCTGTTTTCATGGAACTGAAGATGCTCCCCCTGGAAATTATCGTGCCGACGCCCATGGATAGTTATCAAGCCTATCGATCGAGGGTCCTCGGACTTCCCCAGACCGGCGGGGGCGCGCGCTTGTCCTAATTTGCTACACCGACGAAGCACCCTGCAGGATGCATAAAAGCTGCATTTTAAATGTGCTTCTGCTGAACGTGATGGGCTTAGTACAGGCATATTGTGCCTTCCTTCCCTGTCAGTTGCTCTTCAACCTCTTTTGGGGTATTTTATTATAAAAAAAACTTATTCAGTTATTTACGATCTTGCTGATTGGCTGATTCACAAACAGACCTAGCCTTTTTTCCGCAAAAACGCTTCTCTGCATCCGTAATTCCGTAAGCGCAAGCACCTTACCACTAAAACAAGTTCCTCGAAATAAATATGACCGAGTGTTTTGGGCGTGATGGCACCGCATAACAAACATCCTGACACTTGCTGACTCATCATATCGGTTCTAGCTAGCGACTCGGGACTGTTGAGTTATGTATGACTGATGATACAAATGTCAAGAATGCTGAAGGTTATTGCATAAAAGAAGGGAACTGGAAATTGGAACTAACCTATATTTATTACCCCTATGTTTTTAAATAGCTAAGCTAACTAGCAATCGCACGGTTTTCCGTAGATCCCGGGTTCTATATATAGTCCTGCTTATGTCAGTTTTCGGAATTTCAGTTTACTTCATCTGCAATACAACTGTTTCTTCAAATGCTGTACACTATAGCGCAGTGGTCTAATTAACTGCACGATTCCCTAGACCGGGCTTAAGTCCCGTTCGTGTCAGTTTTCAGAATTTGTTTAAAATTTGGACAAGTGTGGAAAAAGTCACTTTATATTCCATCTTCTACGTACTCTAATATTTTGTCAAGTGCTACTGTAGGATTAGATAGACATAAGTTTCTTCGTTACGTACACTTACGTGATCTTCCCTACATGATGCAAGGGCGTTGACACCGCGGGCCAAGTCGGCTTTGTGCCAAATGTGAATAATAACTATCTAGTGACGACCCACACGTGTTACAAGCACCAAATTGTATTCAGATCCTTGTTTGACAGCAGAATTCAAATGCGCTGCGATATTGATCAGAGCATGTATTTATTGATAGGTTGTACCTACTCATGTTTTGTCATTTAGAATCTGGTATGTGTGCAATTTGTACGATAAGACATGAATTTCTGGCGCCCAAAGCACTTATTGTTTGATTCATATAATTACCTAACGGTTCTAACCACCTGGCAGGTTGATTTCAAAGAACATAAAACAATAGACCTGTGTAAGTAGGCAGCCATAAACCACTTGTGCCTTATGTTTTATTAAAACACACCAATAAATCGACCATGAAGAAAATTCAAGCATTCAAATTAATTCAGCCGGAATGTTTAGAATGTACATCCTTGTTTAGTCCGTATGTATTACAAGTTATAAAACAATAGGGTGCTCACTGTTCTTTACGGCACAAGTACTTATACGGAGAATTAAAATTGATTATTTAAATATTATTATGTTATAATAGACCGACAAAAAATATTGCGAGCCTTATGTGATATGAATTTGCATTAACTATCTGAACTATTTATTTGACTATAAACCAAGTAGATTAATGTTGCCGATATGACATGAGTTCAAAGACCTTTGCTTCTCTTATTCGCTTGGTCATGCTAAGGTACTTACATAAATTGATATAGGTAAGTACAGGACATTGACGATAGCTACCGTTTGAATAATTCTGAATACCTCAAGATTCTCCCTTCGCTTATAAATTCCCCCAGACCATCACTTCGTGGTCTAGGTAAAATCGTTATAAATGCGTAAGTAATCAATCAGATATAAAAGGAAACCTATTTTTGTATGAGTTGGTATTATCCGGAATAGGATGATATTTATGAACCCTAGGGTAGTGTTTGAAAAACCTGCTCATGGAGGTAAACTCAAGCAGTAGCTTCGACGCGCACTTGAGGGTCCTTTCTTGAATACAAATGACGATATTTGGCGGTCAAAGCGGGCACATTACTGAAGTAAATTTATTACTTATGTGTACACGGTAACATTACACCTACGTATCATCACGTAGACATCATGTGAAAATCAGTTTATAGCTATTGATACTCGGAATGTTGTCGTAATTGCTTCCGGTCACATACATAGTTAAGTAGGTATTTTCTTGGAAAATAAATATTATTGTGAACGTTGGTCAAGTTAATTGTTTCTTACATGAATTTTTAATTGAGAAATTTTGCTATTGCCTCGTAATCAGGCAAAGCCGCATGACACAAAATAATGTCATTACGTGCGTAGCACCATCTTCAGCTTTTGACGCTATTAGCTGTTCTTTTAACATCTCTGAATGTCTACGGTATGGTGGTCTATGTATTAGAAAAACCCCAAGAATAATAATGTAAAAAAAATGTGGGTAGGTGAAATAATTCTATCAATAAATATTATTTTCAATAGCTCAAAAAAATATTTAAACATAATTCATAAAATACTGACATCTCTCGCAAAATAGTCAAATACTTCGTAAAGTTTTTCCTCTACTTGTCACAAGAGGGCGCTACCCGCATCAAAAGTGTAATGTTTATATCCATTGTACTCTATTTATTGTTTAGCTTTGTTTAAAAATAATATACATAACGATGATAATTATGTAAATAATTATTTATACCTACTACAAGGATGGATCAGAATAGATGGGCGAGGAAAGTCGAGGTGCTTGGAAGACCTGTGTCGCCACCGAGGCCGGACCAAGAAAGGGTTCCGTGAAGATTGAGACTCGCTTTTGACTGATTGGCCAGAGAAGGCAAAATACAACAAAAAACTGGGAAGAGTATAGGGGAGATCCTTGCTCAGCAGTGGGACAAAATAGGTACCTACACTTAAAATCAAGAAATACCTACTTCCTGGAAATATACTAGACAGGCGTAAACTGACACTTCATGAAGTCGTCATCAGTAACATTCCCTACATCAAACCAAGTAAGTAACTTCCTAAGCAAAAATGAATGCTGGAAAACGACTTTTTTTAGGGGGTGAAAAATCACGATGTACCTACGGTAGGACTCAAAACATCGTGCTGATGAATGCATTAAATAGCAACGGGGAGGTGGAGGAATTTAAACTAGAAACATAAAATTAAAAACTTAACTTTAAAAAAAAATTGGCTTTAAAGGCCGAAACACACCGGATCCGTACACGTAGACGTGCACGTGCACGTGCACGTACCATGACGTTGTAATATATGGAACTTTATACAGACATGGCACACCGCTTGCGTGACGTACACGTGCGCGTAGACTACATGCGTAACGCTACGCATTGCAGCTGCCATGTGTCAAACTTGCTGCGTACCTACGCAGAGCGGAACAGCAACGTCACATTGATGCGTGCAGTAATGACGTTGTAGTCAATGGCATTCCGTATTGGACGTCACACCGAACAAGTTTGAACACGCACGCATCTTTGCTGCGCGTGACTACGCGCGTGACTTACGCATTCAGTTGTATTTGTTTTCAAGTTTTACCGATAGTAAGTGATGTTTTGTTTCGGTTTTAAGGCCGAAACACACCGGATCCGTACGCGTAGACGTCCACGTGCACGTGCACGTATACGTGTACACGCGCGTGGTGACGCGCGTGAACCTCTGACACAGCGGGTTACGCATACGTGTACGCTTACGCTTACGCATAGGTGGTAGGCACGCAACGCACCCGGTCCTTTGCGTACCCAGCAGCTGCGGAAGCCATGTTACTTTTTATGTTTGCGACTATTGTGCATGATGTCTGACGCAGATTGGGTAAATGGACTAAGTAGTGATAGTGATGAAGAAGAAGCAATATTACTATTATTGTGCCAGAATATTCCTGGGTGTGCAAAAAGACAATGGGTTCATGATATAAATGGAAGAAGAGAAAAACATAGTGAATATCATAACCTTTGCCGTGAACTTGAATCGTACGAGGATCGCTTTTTCATGTATTTCCACATGTCAAAAAGTTCTTTTGAAGAATTACATGATTTAGTGAAACCACTTATATTTAAACAGGACACCAACTATAGAAAGGCTATTGGAACAAGAGAAAGACTAGCAGTTTGTTTAAGGTTAAGTATTTGTTTCGGAGACCAGACCCTCAATCTCCCACTACGTTTGACGTACGCTGCTAATTCTTCGCTGGTGGCGCACGTCGCCACGCACCCCTGAATGCGTAGGTAGGTAGGTAGGTATGGGTACTGGGCACAACCGACTAGGACCTCGGAGGAGAGCGCAGGAACGTTGAGCGGAGGGGTAGGCAGGAATAAAACACTTTCTTCTTCCTATTTTCCCTGGTTCCCTAGACTTCGGCTTTTTCTTGTTCCTTGTTGCCTCTTCGGTGGCCATACTGTGACTGACGACTGAGCGGACAGGGCCCCGTCTTTTATACGGGCCGTGCTTGCGATCACGAGAACCGCGTAATTTGGACCGATTTTACGCGTCATTTTTGCTAAAGCCGAAACCTTTGGAACCCCGTATTTTATTTATTTCTTCAAGAAACCCTTATGTATTATATATTATTTTACAGGTCTTAACTTGTTCTATCGTATCAAACAAAAACATTTAACAAATCTTAATTAAATAAAAAAGTCCTAGAACATAAACTGCAAAAAATTAAGCTGAACAGATTTTCATTATACAAATGGCCCTATATAATAATAGCAAAGCAAACATTCATATTAATTAAAGCAAATATTCATATTAATGTACATAAAATTATAAAAATCAACAAACAAACAATGATTATACAATTCTCAAACAAACAATTGATTATTTTTTGCTTCTTCATTAAAAATCTAAATTAAATGAAAATAACATCAAATATTCGTAAGATAACTACACTCGCCTCGGCTTCGCACGGGTGCAATGTTGTACATATAAACCTTCCTCTTGAATCACTCTACCTATTAAAAAAAAACCGCATCAAAATCCGTTGCGTAGTTTTAAAGATCTAAGCATACATAGGGACAGACAGCGGGAAGTGACTTTGTTTTATCCTATTCTGAATCTAAAACGTTAATTTTGCGAGTCCTTCAAATTGCAATTGTGTGAATTGTAAATCTCTTGTGTTGGTTCATGAGAAGTACTTTCCGCTACCAACTCAGGTTGCATTGGTTCTTGTTCATTCTCATCTGTTACTAATATGACTTCACAAGAATTTGCAGATACCATAGAATACGCAGGCGACAGGCACATCAGCGACGACGCTTGGCTTTGTGGTTCGCTTGTAGAATTATTTTCATATTCATCTAATTCAGCATCAGCAAACAATTTTGCTAATTCCACTTTTATTTTGGCCTTATTCCGCACTGATAATAATTTAAAAGATTTCGCATAGCTCATAAATAAGAGGTGTGACGCCATCCCATTCTTTTTTTTTGAGATAATCAATGATTCTTTCGAAGTTGTCTACTACGACGCTACGCTTGTCTTTCTTTTTCATTGATGTACGTGACGCTGACGACGCCAATGGCTGTGAAGTTGTTGTAGGTGTATGCTGTGATTGTGTCGAAGAAGGAAAATTACGCGTTTCTAATAGTGATCGTGAAGAATCATTAACTCCAGGATACAGCCACGATGGTCCAGGTTGTATTATAGGGGAAGGATGTTTTGGTACAGGCGACGACTGTCTTGGTACGGGTGATTGTGGCTGGGATGGTTCGGAATCTGGTTGCGGTGGTGTTATATTAGTGCTGGTAGGTCTTAACTCGAGCGTTCTATCCAAAAATGACATCTGAGAACTCCATGTATAATTTTAATATTTCCTACTAGCACCAGTTTGCCCCCTCATTGTTTTTTTGTGCCTAATATATCCGTCTCTCAATGATCTCCATGCATTCTTCGCTTTGGAACCTTAAAAAAAAAACAGATATAAAACCAGAACAATTGAAAAAATACCTTAGAAAAAGTGTACGAACTATATGTTTTATCTTTGCAGATATATAAGAACTGGTGACTCCTTTCTTACGATCTCATTTTCGTTTCGCATGGGACGAAGCACTGTATCTACAATTATTGAAGAGGTATCAAAAGCTATTTGGAAAAGTTTGCAACCTATATATATGCCTAACCCTGATGATAACACATGGAAGGAGTCGGAATTGGGCTACCGAACGATATGGAATTTTCCAAACTGTGTTGGCAGCATAGACGGAAAGCATGTGAAAATAAAATGCCCTTCTAATAGTGGATCAAACTATTTTTGTTATAAAACTTATTACTCGATTGTTTTACTTGCTATTGCTGACCCATTTTATAAATTTACGGTGATAGACGTTGGAAGTTACGGCCGACATAGCGATAGTAGCATTTTTGAAAATTCTGAGTTTTATCGTCACTACTTACATGGAAGATCAATATTACCCCCCAAACCTTTGCCTGGTACTAACGAACCAGTACCTCACGTTTTGATCGGCGATGAAGGTTTTGCTTTACAAACCTTCTTAATGCGACCATATCCCAGAGCCACAACTATAAGTGATATAAGAAAACGAAGATATAATTACAGGCTATGCCGTGCCCGCCGTATCGTCGAAAATACTTTCGGTATTTTAACAGAAAAATGGAGAGTTTTTCATAGACCAATGGAATGCCATGTCGAAAAAGCTATTCTTGTTACCAAGGCTGCTTGTTGTTTGCATAATTATGTTAGAATAAAACACGGTGATATGATGCAAGCAATTCCCAGTGAAACGAGTCAAAACTTGGAAGGCAGTGCATTCATACCTTTAAGACGCACTAACACGAGGTCACCTAATGACGCAATCGCTATTAGAGAAAAGTTCGTTACATACTTTAACTAAAAAACAACAATATGTGTACAATATACTTAAACCTTGTATCTGAAGTGTTGCTCCAATTTTTTCCCATAATAAAGTTTATAGAACATATTTTTGTAGTCTTTATTTTTAGTGTTATACAAACATTCATGTTTTCGCACTGTTTTAATAAGTTTCTTTAATTTCGTTATTCATTATTTGTTCGCTACGAAGCGTCTCCAATAAAGTTGTGTAAATAGTGTTTTACTGTAAGAAATATCGTGCTCATTTACGGAGACGCGGCGTGTCGGGCGGCGCGTTGAGCGTTTTTTCCGTTTACGGAGCAGCGTGCAGCGTGCAGCGGCCCGCGTTACCGCACGCCCAAACACAAACATATGGCAATGTATGATGTTGTTTACGGAGACGCGGCGTGTGGTGCGGTGCATGAGGAGGAGCGGTGGCAGCCGCGTTGGCCGCCGCGTCGCCCGCGGCGGCGCCCGCTGCGGCGAACGCGGTGGTGCTCGCGGCGGCACACGCGCTAATAGTCCGGGAGGTAGCGTTGCTAATGAAAAAGTCATAGTAAGCCGGCTGAAATGGACATCGATAGTTGATCTTATATGACTAATAAGAGAACCGACCGTCAGCTGCTCAAGTAGCGGTGGGTTTGGGTGTGTTGGGTTACGAAAGTTGCAAAAAAAATTTTTTTTTCAACTTCCCTAACCAAGATCAACTATTGATATCAATTTCAGCAACTTACTATGACTTTTTCATTTGCAACGCTACCTCCCTGACTATTAAGGCATGTGCCGCCGCGGCTGGCCACGCGGCGGGCCCTGCGGCGGGCGGCGCAGCGGGCGACGCGGCGGGCACCGCGGCGGTCCCCGTGGCGGGCGACGCAGCGGGCAACGCGGCGGGCACCGTGGTGGGCCCCGCGGCGGGCGACGCGGCGGTGGCATCTGCGGGCACCGTGGTGGGCCCCGCGGCGGGCGACGCGGCGGTGGCATCTGCGGGCAACGCTGCATCTCAAGTAACCGCGCGTTAAATCGCTTCTGCGTAAACGCTCTCATACATCTCCATATGTTTGAATTTAAAGCGGGCCGCGCCGCGTGTCCGTAAATGAGCCCATAGAGTCAGTGACATAACAGTGATAAATAAAATAAGTGATTAAAGTTTAGTAAATAGCCAAGCATAAGAACTACACAATTAGAATCTCGAACAGGTGATTTATATAGTCGTAACTTAGAGAATTTAGTTAAAATCCAGGTGGCCTAGACTGAGACCTAGTCCTGGATATAGTTTAGAAAACATAGCCTTTCAGGCAACCCACATACGGCGTATATATATATGATGCTTTGTGCAACCCATTTAATCGAGATTATAACGTTGTAAGAAAACTTTGTTTTGTTGGTAAATGTCGTAAATGTTTTGACTTTTCGCCGACTGACAGTTGAGAGATCGTGACAGGCTGAAAACCATAGTTACATGAATATAAATAGTAGATTTCGATAGCTTATTTAACCTCCTTATATATTCAGTAATAGTTTTCAAGTAATTCAGCCTGGAAGATCACTGTGATTCAACCAGTGGATGTTTGTCAATTATAGTCGTTTTTGTGTAATATCTCTTATATATAATAGAGATAGCTATAACTTTTATGTCAACACGCAGGAAATTGTTTATTAAATTCTGTTATATATAGCACGTTATATAGTTTTAAGTACTATTTTTTTTTGTCAAACCAAATTGTGTAAAAAAGTAAAAAATTGCAATAAAATGCTAAAACAAGAAGCGATTCGTAGCTCCCGTCACGGTAAATTCTGAAATACGTAAGCGCGGATAGAATTTCATCAAATTGTAGTCATCAGTACGAAAAATTATAGTGGAAAATAGTACAACAAATAGTTCCTGAAGAATTACGAATCACTTCCTGAAAAGATATGAAGAATTGTCCTCGTTTTTATTATTTCATCGAACTCAAGAAACCCTCTTCCCTCACGTCGTCCGCTTGAAAATACCCGGAATATATCGGTGTAGGACGTCAGTGCCATTTGGACCGAAGAAACTTTGTGCACAATTGCATATTTACGTCGGTTAGGCATACACACATACATCGCGTCCATCGTTCACGCCCGTCTGGCACAGGTACAATTTGTAAAGAAATACATCTGAATGCGTAAGTCACGCGCGTAGTCACGCGCAGCAAAGATACGTGCGTGTTCAAACTTGTTCGGTGTGACGTCCAATACGGAATGTCATTGACTACAACGTCATTACTGCACGCATCAATGTGACGTTTCTGTTCCGCTCTGCGTAGGTACGCAGCAAGTTTGACACATGGCAGCTGCAATGCGTAGCGTTACGCATGTAGTCTACGTGCACGTGTACGTCACGCAAGCGGTGTGCCATGTCTCTATAAAGTTCCATATATTACAACGTCATGGTACGTGCACGTGCACGTGCACGTCTACGTGTACGGATCCGGTGTGTTTCGGCCTTTAATGATGAATAATGAAATTAAAGAAAAACTAATTGTTTGTACAACACAAAAAACAAAGAGTAAAAAATATGTCATATAAAACTTGAACCCATTGTTTTTTGGCACACCCAGGAATATTCTGTCACAATAACAGTAATATTGCTTCTTCTTCATCAGATGAACTACTTGATCCATTTACCCAATCTTCTTCAGACATCGTGCACAAGAATTGCTGGGTACGCAAAGGACCGGTGCGTTGCGTGCGTACCACGTATGCGTAAGCGTAAGCGGACACGACTGCGTAACCCGGTGTGTCAGGGGTTCACGCGCGTCTCCACGCGCGTGTACACGTGTACGTCACGCCACGCATCTGGTCTGACCAGGCCTTAATTGTCCTATAATATTTCTGTAACTAGATGGTTCCCACCAGGGGCCTTAGTCTGCTATTGCAATAGTGTCAGAATGGTCTATCATTGATTTAATAAGGCCCCGCGCAGACGAATTACCCTTTGTACGCACGTCAAACGAGTTTCGGACGCGCTTCAATACGCCGTGGGCTAGGGGCCTTATTAAAACAATTATAGACCATTCTGACACTATTGCAATAGCAGACTAAGGCCCCAGGTGTGGTCCGAAACGAAAAAAATCTCGCAATGACGCGACGTGCGACGGGGAGAACAAGTGTACACCCAGTACACCTATTATTTGGTAAATATTTATTCAAAATAGGAAGCATATTAGCAGATTAGCTTACTTATCAAAGTTCTTTACCACGATGACTGACAATTACAAAGATTTTTTCTTAATCTATGTATAAGTGTATTTTCCTTTTATATTATTTGTGAATTATGTCAACACAAATAATTTCGCACTGTGAATCAGTTATGGGGCAAAACTTGATTAATAATTCCAGTTAGTATTGAGAAATATCATAAGTAACAAACATTGCCTATTGTTATGCAAGGCATCAAAGCTTACGTTAGCAGTGAGTATTACATTCCTATCAACACTGAAGTTTTTTGAAGAGAATAATGTGCAAACAAAATATTTAATTTTGCTAACCTGCAGTGTCTGTTTGCAAGTTTGTATTTGAAAACAATCTTGTTAATTCAATTTGTCAGTCCAGAAAATCCGCTTACCTTTTATACCTCTACTAATCAAGACACAACTTACAGATAGGAATATGTAAGTAAGTGACTAGGTACTTAATTATAGAAAAAAGATAGATAGATTACCAGTCCAAATTGTAGCTACAGATTGAGTCAAAAATCATTAAACCTGTAACCCTAATCATGTATCTTGTATTACCTGTTATTAATCACAGTTGACAAATAATCTAAATGATGCAATGCTAGCAATTAAAAATGCCGAGCGGCCAACGACTAACTTTCATCATAATTGGACATGGACTGTGTGGCTCACAAATTCAATCTTCTCAATAACTGACTGCTGAGTGCTGAGGCATAAAGGGTTTTTTGAGCGTCATCACATTTTGTACACGTTTTATTTCCACGGAGCTTCATGATTGAAGTGGTTTTGGTCTACGGGCACATTGTACGCGCTGCGCTTGAATGCACTTTCTAAGGGACTGCTCAGTCAGAGACATCTTATTGACTTTTTGTTTGCTCATTGAGACATCGGGAGCTTTGTTGGATTATTCTGTTTTCAACCTCGCCAGGAGCGTGTTCTTTATTGGTTTAATTATTTTCTTTTTGGAACTATTGCGATGTTACTTCAAACACCTGTTCACTTCAGAGACAAAGAATTATTATCAAATTTTCATTTTGTTAAGGAAAATTTAAGCTCGCTACATTGTAAAGGGCTGGTGCCAGTTTGTAACCATGGCAACAACTTGTTGAGCTTGAAGAGGGTAAAATAGCGAAGATATTATGTCTCTCACTTAAGCCTCGTCAGATTCAGATTCAGATTCATTTATTTGCCTGAAATATGGTACTTTACAGATTTTACGACAATTACAAACGTTCTTCATATTCCGCCAACTAAATTCGGCATGCAAATTTTGTAACAATAAGAATGATTCTAATTAAACAAAATAATTAAATTCCAATGTCAAAAAATATAAGTACTAAATCAAAATTGTATAAAGATTAAATAACAAATGTCAAATAAAAATAATTCAATTAAAAATTTTCTAAAAATAAACTTACAAAAATGATAACCAACGAAATTAAATTACAAAATATTTTGTCAATAGCTTAAAAATAAAATGTCAAATATAATTTACATGTCATGCAATTTTCCCAGTTGTCCTAAAATTCATAAATTCCTTAATACTATAAAAACAGTTTTCTATAAGCCATGCTCTGAGATGCTTTTGAAATAAGCTCGTCCGCAGTTCTCTAATAACCTTCGGTATTTTATTAAATATCTGTATTGCCATCCGACTCGTGTTTTTATGGCAGTACGCTGTACGTCTGTATGTTATATTCAATAAAAAACTTAATTGTCCTGTATTCCTTTTAATTCAAATCTATATGTAAATGGATAACAATTACAGGAAAACTAGATGTATGAGTAATGCTTGGAACTTCAGTATCGTGGGAGGCGGTACCGTGTTCCTACTTCCTAGCGTGGCGGACGGCTATAACAACATTCGCGACGAGGGAAATGTCAAGGTCAGGCCCGTTCACTTCCTTTACCGCCGAGCCTCCGTGAGCCAACGATATATACGCGTGGTACCCTCCCTTCAACAAACTATACATATACAATATAATTACTTACCATTTCAAGGGAAAAGCCTGCACTTTGTACACAGAGAATTCGATGTTACTTCTGTCATATATAAGAGCTTTTGCTTCGACCCAAAAGATTTCCGTAAGTATGTTGTTTTACGTTGTTTGAATACTTAATACTGTTTCAACAGCTACCTTATATTGGATATTTCCATTAGCTTCTTGTTTTTTTATTACTTGTTTCGTTCGAGTTTCATTTTGGTGAGGATGTTTTCTGACTGGTATGACATTTTGAGTGAGTTCAGCAGTGACCAAACCAACTACCTACATTAACTTCTTTAATAAGAAGTTTTCCTTTGTATAATGCGGATGTGCACTTTTCAGTCACTTGATGCTGTCCCAACTCACTTGTAGGTATATTATGTTCCCTCTGGCGAAACATCTCAAATCTCAATTTCTGTCTGTGTCTTTTCACACATTAGAAAACATTCTTTTAAGTGAATTTTAATTATATTATGGATTATATATATTACCGATTTTTTCAGCAAAGTCTATTTTTAACCCCCGATCAAAAAGTAGGGTGTTATAAGTTTGAAGTGTTTATCTTTGTGTCTGTCTGAGGCATCATAGCTCCTGATGCCACAGATGATGAACCGATTTTGATTAAGTTTTTTTCGTTTAAAACGTGCCTTAATCAAGAGTCAGCCGTTTGTAGATCCTCACCTAACACGGTCCACAAGCGAAAGGTGTGCGCTGGCAGATTATTTTCAGTGGGCAGTTGCAAGTCCAATTCTGGCTTGCGTTAGCCTGTTCGCAGAATGGTCGATTCCTACAATAGGACTATTGAACACATTGATATTTTTGCATGTGCTCCCTAAAAGTTTAAAAGTCTTATACTTATGGAGCTTTCTTGATTATTTATACACCATTTTACAGTTATTCTTTTAATTTTTGTTTTACATATTTTTTGTGGCATTTCATATGGCTGTTGCTAATTATATTTTTTTATGTCACCGTTTCTGTACCCATATTTGCAAAATAAATATCTTATCTTATCTTGTATTTTGTATTTGAACCCTAGTGATTATTTTCTCTGTTACGTATCCTATAGTTAATTTGTGAACAGCGTTGTGGGCTTCAATATTGTCAATAAGTTTTGTGTATTTCATGTCCCTATGTTTTGTATTGCAGCTGTTTGTTGTTCCTTTTGAATAAAATAAAAATCACCTCTTTATTTGTTGATTATGAGATATGTATAAACAACTGCAGAGGTCTGATTGATTCGAAATTTGAAATCCTAACTCTTGTTAATGGTATTGCTGAAGCCTTGCCTTGATGCGCAGGCATCTCCAGGATCATGCAGGATACCCAACCCGCCAGAAGAACTCCTCAACGGTGTACGGCATCTACTTTGTGTTTGGGCTCATATGATGCGTTTTGACGAGCACATGTTAATACAAGCTCGGCGGTTAGGGTCATAATCTACAGGTTACTTAGTACAAATTTATGTAGATAAATAGTTCTAACTTTGACCTTAAATAACTCCATAACAAAAAGGTTCCTAGGTATGATCCAGAACTAAAAAAATCGTAGTAACGGGAGGGACAAGTAAGTACCTATCTCTCGACTTCGTGAAGGGTCTTTTTACACTCTGTAAATGGGCGCTTTAGATGAAAGATACCTAGCCTACAGAACATATTCAAAATAATGAAACTTCCATAAAAACTTGCACTTTTTATCAAAAATAACATTACAAAACAATAGCGCCGACATTAGCCGTCAGATGGCAGTCGTGTCGAAGGGCCCGGCGTAACGACGGCGCCAATGGAGCGCGATTCCCCCAAGCCTTTCTTATTATGTGCTGTGATTTAAAACAATATTACCGTGGAGCCGCTTTAGTACTAATAATATTTATAGGTCTTTTTTACCATTTATTGCATCCTATGAGCATGGAAGCTGTTATTGAACATTTACTGAGTATTCAACATTATGTCACAATTAATTTGTTGGAAAAATGCAGACTAATAAATAAGATAGAGCTATTTAATTAATACTCAGTAGCGGAAACCTTGGATATAATATTATTAAAGTTCCGGCCATAAACGGAAAAAGTTTGTTAAATGTCGATTTGATAAGATCTGTTAAGATTTCTAAAAAAGATGCAATGATTATCTCATCTGCTATCATAACGAGTTTTATAGCAACACTTCTTATAACCAAACTCTGGAATACTGCACAGTATTCTAGAGACCGACTCTAAACTGGTCAGGGTGACAAGTTTCTATATGTATTATTTGCCAAAGCCTTGTTAACAAAACTTGAAATATTGTAACGCTTTTATTAATGCCTTGTAGTTTAATTTTCGCTTTGTCTATCGTAACATGTTTATGTTCAGCGTAAATGCTGAGCGGCGTCGCGTAGCCCGGCATCGCGTAGCACAACGTAGGCGTCACGTAGCACAGCGTAGGAGAAGCGTAAGAAAATCAATCATCAAACTCATCAAAACGGCTACTCCATGTTTTGTTATCCTGGACACAAGCAAGGCAGTTTTCGTAGTCGTTGGAGCGTCAAGTGAGTCCAAACGCCTACAGTTTTCCCACCGGGACCATCCCGCACCCCGTCACCCGAAGCCTTATTACCAACTAATTAAGTCACGCAACAGATACGTTAGAAATCTGTTAGGAAAATAACCGAAAATACCACGTGACAACATTTCGGCTAGAACGTGCTTGTTTTTGTCACATCTACGTTTTTGATCTAAGGTGGTCGTCGAAAACTGCTAATCGATGTGATCGTGTTGTACTCAAACGACACTGATATACATAAATAAAAAAAATAAAACATGATACTCATTTAGTAAACTTTTATTTTCAGCTACGTGAAGGTAACTAATCAGCTATCTATCTGAGTATATCGATGTAGAAAACTAGAAATCTTATTTCATATTCAGATAACATAAAGTTTTCTTTCGATCGTTATTTGAAAAAAGAGGTGAGTGATTGTTTCAGATACTTTCTGCAATGATTAAAAGGTGAAATTAAAATAAATTAGATGATGTTTTTATAATGAAGCCGTGATTGTGTGGCTTGCGTCACTTGCGTGCAAGCAGCAACCATTGAAGCGCGTGCAAAGCAGCGAGAGTGCATTCCCAGCTATCTAATGACAATGACAGAGCATCCCCGCTTTCCAAGTTCATTGACAACGAAAGTGTTGCGCATGCGTGAAAACTCGCGCCAATTATAAGCGGCGGCGGTGGCGGTGGGCGCGCTGGCGGCGGGCGCGGCTGGTGCGCGACGACGCGACGCGCCCGGTTGCGCGCGCTTCATTGCCAAGGCCGGCGTGCTTTCTCCACGATCTACGAGGTATTACGTGGCACTCGGGACCGCTTGTATAATGTGATGTAATTGGAATTTGTTATGCTTTGGTACCGATAAACGGAATTAAGAAAGACTGACAGTGTGTAGTAAAATTGCGTTATCACGATAGGACACGACCTCAACCACCGCTTATTGTTATTGTAATCGAACAATGTTGTATTTTACGATGAATGCTAATAATTCAATACATTAAAAGCGTTATCGTGTATAATTGTGTGTCACCGTTAAATGGTATTTCCGTCGTAATCATTTGAACCGATAAATGATGATTGCTGTTGTTCTTGACCTAATCTCTCGATGTCACTCTGAGTACCAGTCCGTTTCCGCGTCACCATGTCACTGATGGACTGGTTAGGTGTATAAAACAAAGCGGAATAATGTGCTCCGAAACGTGAAGTGGGAAAACATCCTCCTATCATCAACGTT
Organism: Eugnorisma glareosa; assembly: GCA_947578425.1. NCBI lineage: Eukaryota > Metazoa > Arthropoda > Insecta > Lepidoptera > Noctuidae > Eugnorisma > Eugnorisma glareosa. The sequence continues at coordinate 12,989,792 of OX387970.1, read as the reverse complement.
CAATCTTTTCGTGCAACTGAAGAGAATGAAAACTAAACTAAGTACCTATGCGTATCTAGCTCGTCGGGTCGTAGGCATCTAAGTTTCGGAGAATCGTTGCAAACATTTTTGACCATATCTCACCAATCTAATCCACCGTCCAATCCCATCAATAAATATTAACGACCCAAATGTTGTACTAAGGTACACATAAATAACTTTATGCAAATATCCACATTTTTATTAGACTGTATCGTGTTTTATGAGGAAAAAACCTGTTATGTATAATGAAGAAGTTCTCAAGAGGAACCAAATACTACGTCACAGAAAAGTACTTGTGTTGTTGACACAGAATATGTGTTCAAGTGACTAGACGATTCTCGGACGTACTGATTTATGTCATTTGAAATCCACAGTGTGTCTCTAGACGGGTCTGTGTATACCGGAAGCCAGAGGTTGTCCGAACAAACTCAAGGTTAGTACGTAACAAAATCATTTAACGTGCACAAATTGAAGAGGTGAAAAAAATAGTTAATTCAATTCGTCGATAGTTATTCACGTGTGACTACCATTCCCCATATTGAATAGAGGAAATTAGGAAAATTTCAGGCCACTGTCATCAACAAGTTTTCAATGTTGCAAATTGGCCCATATAGTCACCCCTGGCGGACATTGATATGCCACATGTTAATAAAAAGATGTCGACGGAATGAAAAATGGAAATATCAAAAGCTAAAATAGTAAAATTCTGAGCACAAGGATTGTGGAATGACTTGGAGAAGACTCCAGTCCATTAGTGGACGTCTAAATTTGATGATTCATTAACTTAACAAAGAAAAACGATACTTACTTAAATTTAGGGGAAGGAAACTAAATTTACAAAAAGGGTTTTTATTTGCTGAATACAATTGTACTTTGGGTAACATGGAAACAGTTAGCGCGTTCTTCCTTATTGAGAGTAGGATTTCCCAAAGTGCAGAAATTTTTGTAATAATATGACTGAAAGGGGCAAACTTCCTGCGTGGCATTACTGAATCTCCCGTGCACGTAATCTACCTAATTAGATACAGCACTTCCACAGTCAGTAGGCGTTAAGTCATAGTTTGGTATGCGATCTCATTGACGAGCGTTGAACCGGGAAGTGTCTGACAACTCGACTTGTACTATCACAATAGATATTCCAGACTTGCAGGACACAGTGACGCTCGTTGCATTAAACGTTATATTTCACTTTATACTTATATGTTAGATGTAGAGCTCTGGCTAATGAGTTTATTGAGGAACCTACCAAACAAGTTAGTAAGATCGATCACATCTTATTGACTTGTTACGTATTTAGGTTCCTCAATAAACACAATAGCCATAGTTACTAATAAATTTAATCAAGGCACTCAGTCTCAGGGCATTGAGGTCCATTTGAACTTAACAGATAGGGACGTCAAAAATGCACGTTTCTACGTCTTTAGCAGTCGATTATTTTAAGCTTTGTGTGCCTTTGAGTATCCTCCAAATTGGCAGATCGTTATTTTTGATGCACTTTATTGTCGAACACAAGACAATACTTATTAATATACCTTCTGGACCACAATATATCTCGTGTAGGTACCTACTCAGCTGTAACTAGTGTAGCTAGCTCATCATCTCGTGGCAACCCTACAAGTACAGTGTAATAGGAAGTAATAGTTAGGCTGAGATTCGATTCTGACGCAAGCGGACGGTCGCTGTGGGCGTTTGTAGGCACATTTAGCTTCCGTGTCAGTCTGTCAAGTTGTGTGCCTATCGTTGCTACGTCTCGCACCCACTACTGGCTCAACTTGCTAATTTATGACATCCGTCGGTTATGCGATCAGCAACCAGTACAACTTCTTCTATTAACGCCAATCTCGTAATTCGAAATAGATAAGTAGATTTCAACATAATTGTCTGGTTATTTTACTTAGACTTCGTAGCAAAAACTTCATCAGAAGTAAAAATATGTAGAGGTCGTTACGGTTCTTCTTGTAGCGAATACTTTGAAAAACTTAAATTATACGTTTATTTATGTTGAATGTACAAACGGCTACATAAAAAAAATAAATACGGTAGTACATCAACATACACGCAAAAACTTGAGTTTTGCTCTCAAAATACGGAAGTAAAGTATTATTTGAATTGGTAATGATCGTATAATCTCACATACGTTCGTATGTCCGCCTCAATTCAGAGAGGTCTCAAGCAACTGAAAATCAAGAGGGGAATAGAGTTAAGGTACTCTAGGTATTGTTTTTTTATAGGGCCGACTATTTTGCCACCATATAACAAAATACTGATTCTTCTTTTACACCATATAACAAAATGCTGATTCTTCTTTTACACCATATAACAAAATGCTTTTCTGAAATTCTTATTTTACAACTATTGATTTCTCTGTCATTCATGATTAGTAGAAAAAGCTGCAATTGTAAGAATATCAAATGATTTTGAGTTTGGAAATGTAAGAAGCAGGCGTTTACCAAAAGCCAATGAAGCAACGCGTCACTGGGCGTGTTTACGCACCATGTTTGTTCATTCACAAAGCCTACGTTATTGCGCATCGATGAACAGAAAACGTTCTATCTACAAGGAGGCATAAAAAGTGCTGCATAATGCGAGCGCGAGCCGGACACCCACGTCGCAAATTCCCGTCCATTATCACTTCAATCCCACGGGCTCATGTGACGTACAGAAGCCAAAGTTGGGCGGTGCCAATGCTGAGATTTACTTTTTGTGAGAAGACATTCTTCCCAGCAGATCACGCGAAAAAGTATTCACAAGGGGAAGCGGATTCAAATGCCTTGGAGGCAGAAAGTGCAGACAATACGCTGACGGACACATAAATAACTCAACTGGAAGTACGTAAACCAAAACAGTACCTATTTGGGTAGTAAAGCTTTAATATAAGAACATAAAAATAATTTATAAGAAGACCATTAAATCTGAAGCAGTTTGAAATTTGGGATATTGTAATAGATAAAATAGCACCACAAAACCCAACTCTTGTGCTTAGAAAAGTGAAGTATAATGAGGTAATTTTATTCTGCGGTAACACGATTAACACCATCATGTAGGTTGAATCCCCGTTCGAATCGTAAAGTCCCGACATAACTAAGATAAATAATGCTGTGCTCTGTTATTGTTTAGGGACCACCAAGCGGAGGCTGATGTGTAGGTGTGTAACTCATCTCCCCCGCGAAGCTTCATAATCTCTGCACCTTCGTCTGTATTTTGTTAAATATTATTTTTAAACATCCTAAACAGGAGTGCACCACATGTGCCACCTGACCTCACTGAGCTTTCCCACGCTGCGACGCAACAAGTCCTTGAAACATAAACGCCTTAGTTAACGTTGAAGCTCGGGTAACATCTTCGAACAAACTTACTTTGAACTGTGGACGAAGTTTCTTAGAGACTAATAGATTTGTTTTCGGGAGCAAATGTCTCGGTTGCAGCGAGGCTTAAAGCTTTTTTCTGTTTACTTAAATGATCTGGTGATTGTTTTTTAATTTATTTTGTCGTTCGGCGACGTCATGTGGTTCCAATCAAAGACCGTTGGGGTCTTCACTTTTTTTAAATCGATTATCGAGTTCAGTCTTCATTTCGTTAGTAAATATGTTTTAAAATATTATTTATGCTCTACTGATTTATGAATAAATCGTATTTGTGTTTTGTTTTTATAATTCATTAATATTTGAGTTTTTATTTAATTGTCTGGTCATTGAGGTATTTTATCGTATTTAGGTATAATAAAATGAATTGTGCTTGTTAAGCTTAGCGTAAATATGAGCTCTTACAAGTTGTATCGTCAACTATATATCCTACAATCAAAGAATACAAGCGATGAGTGGCGCAGTTACACTGAAACCAGCGAGATAACAAAACAATTTAGGATCTGATTTCAGAGACTGACAGCTCCTCAACTAAATATGATCCATATTTAAAACTTACGCAGACAGTCAGACAGGAAAGCAGAACTTTGCCTGCACAGCATATACGTACCCTACCTACATTACATAAAGCAAGGTAATAAGGATTGCGTTACACTATCAGAGCCAGATACGCGCACACTTGCACACAAATCCAGTTCAAATGACAATATTATACACATTCAAAGCGTCAAGTTGTAAGTCAGGAACTAAATGAATTTAACTATTAATTACCGTCGAGTCGTTATTCCGTCGGACAAGGAAGCGGCACAGGCGCAGTCGCCGGTGACGTCACGCACCGAATTAACCCGATTCTGAGAATTGAACCGTTGTATGTCAGTGCACTTGTCTTGATCGGCGCGCACGTGTGGACAATGTACACAACTATATGAATTTGTTATGTTACGAAATGTTATAAATCCCTGGTCTATGGTCTTATAGAATTTTAGATCATAAATTCAAGTCTATCAACATAAGACTTGTACCTACTTTTTTTGACGATGGATATTTCTGTATGAACAATTAATGTATTATTAAAATACAGTAATGATTAAATACAAAGAAATATTCATTGTCGTAACAAGATTCCTTATAATCTATATCTATACAATGCAAAAACGCTGAATATAGAGATTAGAGACGAAACACTGCGGTAGGAAATAAAGTGTTTATGTTCTGCCAAAGGACATAGATATTATTATAACCGTAGTAGCAAGCCCGAACGTTACTTCTAAGTGTTTATTTAAATTTCAATGAAGCTTTGTACGCCAAAAACCAAGTTTTATTCCAAGTAACGTCCTTACTATTGCTAACGCCTGACATGTCGTCTCCCATATACGCGAATTGATTACATCATATCTGTATTTCATATCTTCTTCCTCAATTGAATATTGCGTCCAGTTCGAACAAGTCATTACGCAACAGAGGTACTTGTTGCCTACTGAGCTGATACTGATTAAATCTAACATTTAGTTTGCAGTGTAATGACCTCTAGGATCCATGTACTGTCTAGTTGCCTGAACCTGCCATAACATAAATAGTAAAAGAATCACGTAACAGCTCAATCGGTTACGCCGCGGCTATAGTGTGTCATATTATTATTATATGTAGGTAGCTGTTTGCTCTCCCGCCGAGTTCCTTATGAAACTTGGGCCTTGCCAAGTTCTGACTACACAAACAAAATACGCATACTGGAACGAAGCTGGCTTCTCATGTACTTACCCTTTATATAACCGCTTCGGTTTACATAGAGTAGTCGTAAAATGAACGATTTTATTAGCAAAATAGAGTACCTAAGTAGCCATTAATATAGAGTGTACCAAGGATTCCAATACTTCTATCTCTATGAGTAGACTCTACTTTACATTAAATTAAGTTTAAACACCGCTTTATTACAAATTTAATTTTTTGTGATAGATTATGTGGGTAATAAATAATAATGTGCTAATAAAGATTTTAATAAATAAACATTTAGTTAGCATACATGACAGAATGTGAATTTGATGTTAATTTACAGGTCTAACAATATGAAATAAAATACCTAAATATGTATTTAGGTAACGGTATACCGGACTACCACACATTATTATGAAATGCAATACGGTCAATATGGTATTTATTTATTTTGTTCGACTGCTCTAAAAACTGCGAAGTGTAACACACGTGGTGGGCTGTCAGCTAACACTTCTGGTTTTTGTAATGAATCATGATTAGGCATTTCATGTTTATTACCTACTAGCATTACGCCTAAGGGCACTACTGTAAAATATTTCCTTATCATAAATACTTATTCGTTGGTTTCCCGAATTATTCTACCTTTGAGAGCCTTCAACGAATCTAATTATACGTCTGTCGAATCGTCGATTCTTAAATTAAAAAGGATTCGAAATATGTATGTGAAAAAATCATCTGCATTGCATCAATGTCACACATTTGGATTCCATTTAGATCACCTGGGTGTTCTAAAACCTGAAAATGTTAACTCTACAAAGACTCACCTCTACTTAGTTAGAGGTGAAAAAAAAAATAATTCCTAATACCTAAATTAATATTTTACGTCGAATAAAAACCTGACGAACTTCATATTTTTAGTCTACATCTAAAAGCGTTTTAAATTATCAAAATATTTTTGGGCACAGTTCCTGAACGGAAGGCCTCACGCGGAGACCGCTCGCTGCCCGGGAGTCTCGTCACTCATCCATCCCATACAAGTGTCCACAATCACATACCCACACAATGTGCACGTGTATACTTTAAAATGAGAACAAAAATAAAAAGTATCCCAATGACACGCTACTGTGAAAGCAGATTGTAAGTCACAGTAACGCGCATGATCGATGATTGTTTCTTGGCAATCAACAGTCTTTATTGTTATTTTTTTTATTTATTTTAAGCATAATGTAATTTCTGGCACACAGTACCTAAGTACTGAATAGGTAGTATAAGTAAAGTCCACGTAAAGTTTACGTTTTAACACTGAACTTTGGCATAATTTGTGTAAAGCTTCCGAATGCTATGCGTATCAAATTAAAGTTTATAGGGGAGCATACACAGTGGGTGCCTGAAGACGGTCGTCGTAACCGAGGCAGGCCCAAGAAACGCTGGCGTGACAACCTGGACTCATTCTTAACGGATTGGTCGGAGAAGGATAAACAAAATTGGAAAGCCAAGCCTTTGCTCAGCAGTGGGACAGAATAGGCTGCTATAAAAAAAAAGTGGAGCATCGATAAAAAGGACTCATCTCAAATAATTTCACTGACAATTTTGACTTACCATAGCACAACGGAGAAAATCGTACATATAGTGAACCGGATGTCAAAGTCCGGAAAGGCAAGGACATCACCGGATGCTTCCCCCCGCCGCTCCTCCATGTTCCCCTTCTTCCGGTCACGGGACTTCCGCGCCCAACTTTTCAACTGGCGTTAGGCGGAAAACACATAAATAAAATTGCATGCGGAAAAATTGTACCTCACATGTGTACCAACATTAACAACGTAGGCATTAAAATATTCAAGTTTTTCCTTAATTTACTGATTAATCGATAAACATTGTTATGTACAGTACTTCCTCTGCCGATATGTGGTTTTGATTCATATCATTTGGGTTTGATAAAAAAATTGTTCTTCCCCTTAAATAATTCGTCAAACTTCGAATAATTAATTATAATGCGTATAAATTATACAAGAACAAACTGAGTTGGGGAGACCGGGGCTGGCTGCCTATGCTATAGGGAAAGGTGCCTAGGCTATTCAGAATTGCCACAACTGTGTAGTTGTACGAATTTTAATCTCGATAGAGACGCCACAATTCGCGCAGATGATTTATTATAGATACATAAAAGTAAAAAGTGTAGATATCTATATTTTTCATTGTAGAGCTAACGCAATTATTGTGAACTACTGTCCTAGTAATACATAAGGTTGCTTAAGACTCGTGGGCCCAAACCGCATTGTTATTTAAGAATCGAAGGTGTCGAAGGTCGTTTAATTTAGCCAAGCACTCAAAGACAAAATAATGTTTGGGTGTTGAGTTACGTTTTGCGGGGCAGGTTGACTTGTAGTGATACATGTAGATACCAAGAGATGCTACGGAAAATAGGTTGTCACTTATAATTATTTTTCAACTAGCCCCGGTCTCCCCTATATAATCCCCGGTGGTTTTGGAGCTCTGAAGCACCGGTCATAACAGGAAACTGTGCACATTGGACGTACCTACTCATAATTAAATAACAATGAGCTTATCTTAAAACTTTAATTCGTATTTCGATAATCTCTTCATTGAGCGATATGCTCGTGAATCAGAGATAGAAATATGATAAGAACGATGTGTCTTGACGCAGCACGCAGCCCATCCACTTGAGTGTTTATTGTCTCTGACTCACACTCATTTATTAAGATTATTAATCATAAATTATAAATAATATTACCTACATATTTGTCATTAACAATTAACAGTGATAAATCAGACCGCCATCATCAACATTGCTTCTGATGAACATGATTTAAAATCGTGAAATCTATTTTGCCCGACCGATCAACAGTCATTCTGAAAATCGTTTGTTGTGCCAATTTCTGGCGCAGACTGTTTGACAGGCATCAACTGAACTTTCAAAGCTAGACCAAAAAGTATACATTTCATAGCAGTGCCGATAATTGCAGAACACGTAAAAAGTTTACGGGTTTTACACATGAACCAAATCGTTTCTTCTTTGTCTACAAAGAACTAATGGAATAATGTGCTCAATCGAAGATCACACCAGGGACTTAAATAGCAAGAAGAAGTTAACTTTTAAGAAGGTAGTTAGATAGTAAGTACTTCACAATTCGAAACGTCAGTGAACCCTTTAATAGCATGCAGCAAACTAATGAATATTTGAATAATCAAAGATTATTTAATAGCCTGAAGTTATGTAGGTAAGTACATACTTACTTACGTAAGTACGTACAAACAATCTTTGAATAAAATTGAAATGACGTGTCCTCATAAGATCTTATCTTATCGACTCAAATGTCGCTGAAAATCAAGTGTAAAACAAGAAACCATGCTCGTGCCAAAGCAAGTACAATCTGTGTGTAAGACATTTGATTCCAACTTAAGTATCTACGAGCAATCGTCAGTAATGCATGAAAAGAGAACTAAAGAAGATTTCAAAGCGATCGTTGAATCAGTCGGTGTAAGTTACAAGCCTCCACTGTCTCGGTTCGATTTAGCGTGAAAACCTTTCGAAGTTGAGTCGTGAGTTCATCTTACATTTTTCTTATTAAGGAAGCCTTTATCAGTGTGGTATTTGATACTCCGCAGGCAGCTGGCGCCTACCGCTTCCGTAAAATGGGTGCATTCGACGCCAATCGCGGAATTTGATCTTTTGTTGATGGAGGCGAGATTTCTGCATGTATCTGACAGGGTGATCGGAGTTGTCTCGTGCGCGAGTCATCTTCATCGGTAACCCGAGACGTGGGCGCAGTGGGCAGGCTTTTGTGGTAGTGATACAAAAAGCAGCTGGAGCCTAAAATGGTATGATAAAAGGCGCCTTTGGATTGTCATCCTCATCAGCCGCCGTGTCTACCTGACATATTGATTTGCCAAGTGAAGTAGGATACTTTATGTAAAATAATCTTATTAAAATTCACCTGCATGAGGCATTTGAAGAAGCACATTTGAAAATAATTGAATAGCAAAACACACCTTCGTAGGCGCGCGAAATGTCTACATAGAAATATGATCAGGAACAGCAATAACAGTATAAAATCGATAAATTGTCTATTGCGAACAAAGCTAGCGCGGTGTCGGAGTCGTCGACTTGCGCCCTACATGCATAATGCGCGGTGTTACGGCGCGTTACGTGTGCTGCGGCGCAGGCGCAGGCCATTATGCAAGCGGCGCGGAACCGGCCGTGAGAAGCAGCGCAACACCTGTAATACACCGCCACCGCTAAACGCGCATGAGCATGCTTGCAAGTCGCCTAACGGCAGCAGTCCTCGTTACCACCACTGCTGATCAGCCATTGTGAAATCACGTCAGTGAATTAATTACGGGTTACGAGCCGTATGCACTTTATAGCAACAGTTTACTAGCAGCTTGCAGCATATTGTCGCTCAGTTTACCGCTACTGATACCACGGTAGCCGAAGAATCGAGGTGGTCACATTTCAATGGGGAATCTAAAATGCTTTATATTTACTTAATGTTCTATTGCCTACAGAGAATCGGAGATGAACAAATGTTGCGTCGTGTAACCAATCATTTTAGGGTTTTCAAACTGAGAGATAAGCTGCTTACAGAAATAAAGCTTCACTTTGCCAGATGAGCACAGCAACCACCAGCCGGTATAGGAAGGTACAGTTTCACAGATCTTTACATTCGTACCAAAAAGGGCAACCGCCAGACCTAACTACAATAGATAAACCAGATAAAAAAGCTTTTGAAGATTTGCTATTCTCACAATATTGTCCCTGCAAAAGTACACCAATCCTAACTTAAAGCTCAAATATCGAATAAGTACAATAAAAACGTTAGGAATACGTATCGTCGCCAGACGCCAAAACGTACTTGTAAAGAAGACGCGTATGTTGAACAAACATGTGCGATGCAGTTCCTTAAAAAACTTTGGTGGCCTGAAAAAATGGAAGAAAAAAAGACACTCGAATGGCTGAAGCTTGCCCGCCTGACAGGAAATATGATATTTTATTTTGGGCGTGGGATCAAACCGAGTCGATAATTTGTGTTCCGAATAGAACATCACAAGCAACGGTGAAATTAAATTGTTGAAAACGTTTTATGTTAAGTATTAATAAAGAACAGGAGAGTCCTCAGCAATAATAAAATGTCTTTGAACATAACTGAATAGGTAAGATGTCTGTATTTCAAAGAAAGTGTCACAATATGATATTGTCTTTTATTTATATTTTTTATGGAATGACACACTTTATTAAAGAACAAGTCTATTTAGAAGAAATTCCCGTGTGGATTATATTCTTCCTCTTCCATGTTTCGGTTCACAAGTCGCTTTGTCCTCATTTTTAGCTCAGCGGGCAGATGTATTTATTTTAGGTCCTTCGCAACATTCAACGCTATCGAATCCTGTAAAGATCGTAATTCAACAATACATAGATATTTGCAGTCGTATCTTGATGAATGTAATCTGTTCAAGTGTTGTCGGGTACCATACAAGTGCGGGGAGATGTCCGGCGGGGCGCAGGCCCGGAGCCCGGCCGCTCGAATCAATATCAATCAGCATCAATCAGCACCCGGAAGCCTTGTAGCTGGACCAACTGATTGTTCGCTGGCGACGATGCGTGCCACAAATTCACATGTTTATTCACCAACCATCCAATTTCCCGGCTCTTAATGTTTTTACTATAGTGTATTTCCTTTCAATGATTTTTGCCTTTGTAAGTTAAGAATCTTAGCATTCTTAAAGAAAATTTGTGTAATTTAATGTGACTTATTTTTTATGCCATTGCGAATAGACAATTTGATTCTAAACTAAATAAGTATATGGGTTCATTTCAACAATAGGCACCTACCTGAAATTCAGAAGATCAAGGTTTGAAACTGCGACTACGTCATAAAACATGCGAGTGCAATAATTGTTACACTAGAGCAACGTACCTACTACGAGCGTACTAGCAGTTGTTAATAAATCATTACAATTACTCGGTACGTCCACAATACAATCTGTCCTCGCGTAATTAATTAATGATTCATTGAAAACCAAGACATTGTCATCGAAGAATTTGTTAACGTCGTAAACTTAGTCTTGAAAGAAAATCGCGAAGTTTCTATCTCTTCATTTGTATCATAGTTGAGTTATCTGTTCACGACCAATCCTTCTGTTTCTTACTAACCGTAGAAGTAAGTAACGTAGTCCATATAAACTAAGTAGTAGTAGCCAGTAGTTTAAATATAAACTAGTACCTCTAGGGTCCTCTCTTAGGGACATCCAAGGCATCGATTATGTTCGGTCGGTTAACGGCACATTTAATACAAGTAATTTCGTCTATTTAGCTGCTACGAGAAGTTGGTTGTAGAACCAAACAGAATCTAACAAAACAAAAAACGCAACGGGGGTTTAATTAACGTTCAACAGTCTTGGCTGATTAGAAATTATACCCTCTTATTAAAAATATAGGTAAGTAGGTATATTTAAACCCTCTTAACTTGACCAAGAGTAAATTAGATTTTACTTCAAGCCATAAAGATACCTGAATCGGGCACGATACTTAAGTGTAGCAGTTACGTAATAACGCAGGGGTACTAAAGAGCTCCTTATATGTTAATATGGCACATGACGGTGTCGTTGCGCCTATAAAATCGTCTGAAGTGTAAACACACGTAAATATCGCGCCACACGCACTCGTAAAATCTATTTCTCGCGCTATTGCGGCTCGTAGGCACTATACAAATAATTTTATTCAGAGGACAATCAACATTAAAACAAAAATATCACTCGAATTGATTTATAAACAAAACCAGTTAAATCTTCCATTACGTAGAGTCGTTTATGTACCTGCTTTTAGTCCACCTATGTAGGTACGCTGGTACGCAAGTAAATACAAGTGGGTAGTGTTAGTATATGCTATGTAGGTACCTCTATAAGTTTATTATGAGAAGGAATTTCGTGCGTTATTGCAGGTATTTTTATAATCCGTTTGTGAACTTTCTGGTTCCAAAGCAAAAGCAGAATTGCTGCAACACCCACCGTTTTCAAAGTGTTTAAAAATAAGACGTCTGTTCAACATGAAATCGCTGATGAAACGGCTGAAAATATGTTTTGGTGGGTTATTCATCAACGTCTCTCGTATTAGTTTTTACCTACGGTTTGTGGACAAAGGCAGTGAGTCACCGACGAGATTACTAGGCCTAATATTACAGCGAGCACAGCACGGCCGCGCCGCGCCGCCGCGCGCCGCGACTCCTGCGCACTGCGCTCGTCACGCCCCGCTCGCGCCCTCGTCTCTGCCACGCCGCGTGCGTCTCCACGCAGACAATGCTTGATTCTTAATTCGTTTTGATTACTATTCCAATCTGTAAGTCATGCGACATTCTAAGGATATCAGACACGATTGACGCAGTTCTTAAGGAAGTTGTATGAATAGCTCACTGGAAACCAACAAGGAAATTCTTCGACTTAATTCTAAAGTCCCTATTGTTGTCAGGAATTCCCCAATAGAATAAAAACATTTTAATACGTGGTCGTGTTATGTGTAGAGCAACAATATTTGCATACTTACTTATAAAAGTTAACAACATAGAAACAATAAATTACTTAAGTAGCTACTTTTAATTGTTAAAAAAAAACATATCGTGGTTACCTGCCTCTAGATTTTCAAGACAGTGTTCATGGAGCATAAAATTAGGCATGAAAATAATTCAGGTTCGAGCTTACAATATACAAACGTACATAATGTTCGTACTACATAGTATTCGAGTAAGTAAAAAGTAAGAAGAAAACTACTTCTCTAATTTCTATCTGAAACATCAATCATCATGATGATAGCATACCTAGGGAAAACGCGAACTACTTGTAAGTACCTAGGTAGGCTGAGAGAAGTTTTCGATCAAGTATGTACCTAATGGCACAGATTTTAGGCTATAAAGTGGCAGATCGTCTCATTTTATCGTACCCAGCTACAGGTTCCATACTTATCCGGGTTCCTTATAAAGTGCCTACCGACAAAAATATATTATTATTTAAAACGGTGATGATGACGCAAATACGTTAATTTTATATTATTATGTTACCGGATTATCATGGCGCTTATGTCTACGGTATTTTAATAAATGGACTTCATTTACATGATGGAACTAGTTCTTAATATTTTTTTTTTACTTTTTATCTGTCAACTTAAAAATAACTAACGTAACAGCCAGGCAAAAATATATCCTCATCTTTGGTGACTTGATTTTAATGTCAGTTTTATTTCTGTTTTAAGTTTATAACTACCTTCTTACAACAATAAAATTTTATTGAACTATTGGTCAGTTACCGTAACTCTGGGACTTTGTATTTAAATTCTACGATTTTATACTGGTTGCCTTATTCAATGTATTTATTTATTAGCCCAGTCACATCAATCAATGATACCGTTTTTTTTTTAACCATAGACATATTTTTATTAAGATTTTAGATCGATAAAAGATAATGAGTCAATATGATTAGTTGCAGGTTTCCAGGAATTATGAGAGATAGCGCCATTGACAAAATAATTTTGGCAAATCAATTAGAAGGAAAATAATAAGTATCGACTCACGTTGTATTGTGTACGCGCATCCGGTGCTTCTTAAGCGATTCATTAATGACACGCTTATCATTATTCTAATTTAGCACTACAAATAAACCGTCGATAAAACATTACAAAATTAATTCAAACAAGGAAAATTGTAACGAAAACGAAAGAAGAGAAATAAAAACCACCTACTGAAGGCTGCCTCAGTCAGTAGTCTTAAAACTACTTACTAATACATTTTAATTTTTCTGACAAAGAATAAAAAGTTAATTACTAATAATGATTTACAAGAATTAGTCAACTAGGGATCCATCAAGGTGTAACAGAAGCACTAAAAAACGGGTGTCCTATAAAACAAAACGGCTTGGTTTTAATTAACACTTTATTCATTATATTCACCCTCAGGAGAAGGCTCTATGTATTTCAAATATTTCACATGTATCGGTATCGAAAAGTAGCCAGTAACGTTATCTCTCAAATGTCCAGCCGCTATCTGCATGTTGGCGGCAGCGCATGGAACGGGGGTTACTTCCCGTGGGGTTGCTTTGACGGTCACTACTGCTGACAGCCCCGGAGACAACCAGATCCTCGTGCGAGGATAACAGCACCAGCTGGCACCGAGCCGCGCCGTGTCGCCCCACAATCCGCAGTAGAGGAAGTACATGGGACGATTGGAGCTGTTCCAAATCCTGATTTTAAAGATAAGATCAAGTAACTGCTTGATGCCGACGATGACAGTGCTATAGACTTGAAGAGAGGTCACTAAGTACTTAAACTTCGCTACATCAGATTGATTAAACTCTTCAAAATGTACAGTTAATTTAAAACTTGTTGCTTACCTGTGTTATTCTTACTGTACCAGGCACACAAATTCGCAGCCATTCATTACGGAGTTTCAGTTAAAACCTAAATAAACTTTTCAACAGAAACTCTCTACTATTGAGTACTGTACCTAAATAATAAATAAAATAAAAAAAAAAAAAAAAAAAAAAAAAAAAGCCTTTTATTTCCTAAAAACATGCTACAATTTAAACTTAATAATTTTCCTTAAAAACTAATTAAAATATAGCTTATGCACAATGTTGCTCATTTGTTTGTAATATAATACAGTTTTTTTTTTTTTTTTTTTTTTTTTTTCAATTAGCAACTTTATATTTACACATTTAATTAGGAACCCCTCTCAGGTGAAGGCCTCTTCCAAAGTTTTCCATTTTTCGCGGTCTTGGGCTATCTCTATCCATTGCGGCCCGGCTATTTTCTTAATATCGTCCTCCCACCGCGCGTGGGGTCTACCTTTATGACGTTTTCCAGGTGGTCCCTGCCATGATGTTACAGTTTTGGTCCATCTGTGATCCTTGAGTCGCGCTACATGTCCAGCCCACACAAATTCGCAGCCATTCATTACGGAGTTTCAGTTAAAACCTAAATAAACTTTTCAACAGAAACTCTCTACTATTGAGTACTGTACCTACTACTGTAGGAATTCGTGTAATTATGTGGATGCTTAGCAGGTAGGTAACATTGATTTCTTACCGAAGCCTGTGTGTAACAGGTTCTTCATCCAACTCAAAACACAATTTGTTTGGATTCCATATCATTTCTAGCGAAAATTTAGGGATGGGTACAAGAGCCTCTGGGTATGGAACCACCCGGTGTTTAACATGATGCGTATGCTCTTTTTTGTCTAGTGCGACTAACTCTTCGACAGGTATCTGAAAAAATGATTTCACTTAATTATAAATTTATGTCCATACTTTAGATTAAACTTAATTTATTCGGGTTACCACCCCTGTGTACACACAAACCAAAAGATGCTAACTAGCACCATCATTATCATCTGCCTAGCCTTTTCCCAACTATTTTGGGGTCGGCTTCCAGTCTAACCGGATGCATTTGAATACCAGTATTTTACATAGAGCGACTGCCTATCTGACCTCCACAACCCATCAGTTAGTACTGGGTAATACGATACGCCTTGGTAAAACTGGTTGTCAGACTTTTTGGGTTACTGACTATCTGTAACGACTGTCAAAGATCAAAAAAGAACAGAAAAAAAAGATGCTAACTAGCATGGTATGTAAAGTACTGAGCTGGCTCACACCCGGCACACCACGGAAGCGCATCTTTGGGTAACAGCAATCTACATAATAATGTAATAACCATCTGCGACATAGTCATCTCCCTGCACAATTCATCCATCCGAACCATCCGTGCACATTATCTGCAGTGACCAATTCGCTGAAGATATATTCGTCCCACACCAAATGCATTTCCATCGTGGACATCCTTTGCAGAATACGTCTCTTTCTCCTGTCCATCCTGCACATCCACCTACACCTTTCAAGATTAAAATAAACCCGATGATAGAATTGGGCATGTGGTACATACTGGTCAGAGAAAAGAGCGAATTCGACTCGTAAAGAAAAAGCATCTGTAGTACATCGAAAAGCTACAATGACGCACTATGAAAGCGGGGCAGTCCTACCTATTTTTTTAAGTTTTGGGAGTATATATTTACCTGGTCTGGTTCGACTTTCTCCCGATTATTGAGGATGAGAACCGGAGGGAGAGTAACGCGCGGTGATTCGTCACTATCTACTTTTGATGGTAACATATTTAATATGATTTCTTTTCTGTTTCCGTAAAGTGGTAAAGTAAATATTTCTTCTATTTACATGTGGATGTTGCATGACGCTTTAAATGATGCTCTGTGGCATGACGTCTGAAGTTCAAATCATAGATAAAGCAGAAAGACTATCTATTTGTTGCCACGTTAGATTTAAATAGGTGCAAGCAAACCTCTTTACTGCTTTCTGGCATACGACTTCAAAAATAGCCATGTATTGTAAATAAAATATTTTTAGCAAAAAACCGCGATAATAAATAACGTGTGAATGAAGGCCAAATAACGTGAAAGATAAATACACTAGTTTAGTATACTAGGACTTTCCGTGTAGGTTCTTCTATTACGTTCGTTGAAATAAATTGTGTGAACCGAAAGTATCAGTAAAATGTGTTTAATAGTGCATACGTCGTTCTTTATCGCTTTTACCTCTATATATTTTGTTTATTCATAAAAATGGATATCTATTGTGGCTAATATAAAATCCGCGATTGCTCCAGGAATCACCGATAAATTCACGACTTGTTGAATTAAAAGCTGTAGACTGACATGAACGAAAGCAATCTCTTTATTTCATACTTGAAAACAAGAAAATGTACAAAACAAATTGGTATGTACTTAGTTTTAGTATTAGAATGTTATTTTAAAAAGTATATACTACCTACTGTACATATTTACAGTTTAGTTGTACCTACCTAGTACCGACTAACATTTCTGTTTGATATTTTCCATGCATATTATTACCTATTGATGTACCTACTGTCAAAGTGCTGGACAAAGGCCTCCCTCCAATTCAGTGTCATATAATAATATTTATTAGAATTGGCACTTAATATTTTCGTAGGATCTTATTTATCATATTAAAGCCGTGACAGCAGAAGGGTGGTTATCTTCAAGATTTCACAAAGGCCAGCCTAAAACAAGAACATAGCATTCCCTTGACCTGTGTGCTGATGCTGTTGGGTTTTTTGTAATTATGGGCTACATATAATTGACGGCTGGTTTTAAAGTACAATCCACACAATTTGCTCCAACTTGCCCGTTACGGCTATATCCTCGTCGAATATGCATGCGTGTGTAATTTGTACAGCTTAGTTTTAGTTCTCGTTTCACAAAAAATAGTTACCTATCTTAAAGACCTGCCCTTACACTTCCAAGACGTTAACCTAGTTTTAGACGATAGAGCTTTCAATTATAGTAAACTTATAAACCTATACAAGTATAGGTACTCGTCCCTGTTTATGGCGTTAAGGTTCATCTCGTCAGCTCGCCGCGCATCGCCACTTAGCGCGCACATTTCCGATTCCAAGTTAACGGAGATTGTTTCTATCAGTAGGTATAGGATCTAATACTACTCTTCGCTTATACACAGAAGTAACCGCATTTGGGTCGTTTGATTAGATTCAAGAATAGCAACATCTTTGATGGTATTAGATGTAGGTAATCTTGTTGGCTCTACTACATTTTTACGAACGTATGGTGAAATTGGGAGGAGTTGCAAGATATTGGTTTACGACTGGAAATAACAATATGATATTGTCCATATTTTAGGGAAACGTATACGGACTAAAATCCTCGGTCAAAAAGCTACGATCTGTAAGTTATCAATAGCAAGCCGTACCAATTAGAGGAGTCGAGCGTTAATGAGTGTATTTGATATCTTCCACATGAACAGAACGTCGTGTGTAAGTAATATATTGTCGTGAAAGCCGCAGTTGGTAAGACACGGTTGCGCACTCGCCGCCACGCGTGACGCTGACTCCCGAGGGAGCGGAAGTCTTGCGCACTTCCGGCTGCGCACACGCCGGAGATCCGGTCCACTTGTACGATCACGACGTTGCACCGACTGACGGTTTAACGAACATTACTACGTTTTTTTTTTGTACCTATTTATATTGATTTAGTACTTTGTTGTCAACATAGGCACGATCTGACCCGGGTGAATAGCAAGAAACTTCATGTTGCCTAAGCAGTTGCCTGACTACTTCCACTCGACATCATTAAAAATTAAAGCT
The DNA here is from genome assembly GCA_947578425.1 of Eugnorisma glareosa. NCBI lineage: Eukaryota > Metazoa > Arthropoda > Insecta > Lepidoptera > Noctuidae > Eugnorisma > Eugnorisma glareosa. Next base: position 12,971,507 of record OX387970.1, on the reverse strand, counting down.
ATCTTAGCTAGTCTTTGATATACTTATTTCAGCCATTGTAAATGCGAAGTCGATTAACTTGTTGTTATTTGTAACACTATAAAATTGGTTGAATATAGGTACTCGTATTTATATAAGAACAAATTCGTCTTACTAATAAACGTTGCTCTATTAATACTTCTCACAATTTCTCTAAACTTTGTAACCTAACCCATAATAAGGAGGTAGCAGTCTCACCGCCCGCATTCCATATAACAACTTCACAGTTACACACACATAGTCAATAAATATCGTCGTGAGTAATCACATAGCTTTGTAATCAGTTTTGTTAGAAATTAAAAGCGTTCCCGGGTAGACTAAACAATGAGATCAGCTGGACCTATTGCGGGTATGGCGTTAGTCGGCTATTTAGTCGACAAAGACATCGATTCTATTCGGGCCGCTCCGGGATCGTGTCGGGACTGTAAACAAGAGTCAGATTATCCCTGTCTATTGTTATGAAGTCTGTAGCTACGCCAAACCGCCAAACACGCTGTTCAAAAATTCATTTGAATTTTAAACTCGGCACTTGAAATTTTTCCCTTGAGTATATTGATAGTGCAATTGACGCAGGATTTTTGACACAGCGAAAGTGTTATGTGGCTCGGCCAACCTGCTTCCGGAGGGTCATAAGAAAGTATCTATATACTAAGGATTGTCAGTACCTAGAGATACTGTTGTAATAAATAACCTGTATGAATAACATTTTCTTTTGAGTATTTGCTATTTCAGGTTACCCAATAAGTACTTATATTGTTCAAAGGTTTAAGAGAGAATTAAATGCTCTGTTTTAAGCTTTCACGGTTTACAACTAAACTTATACTGCCACTTACGAGATATCTTCCGTGATTGTTCATTCTTTTGAGCTCCCGATAATTCGACGGTGCAGCGGTGTTGCGGGAAATATGTATCTGGAGTTCATAAGAATGAACAATCACGGAACATATCCCGTGACAGGATAAGTTTAGTTGAATTAAATGCTTTACTTAGTAGTTAAAAGATTTCCTGTTATTTTTAGAAACAACTCAGTTCGGATGAGTAGTTAAATTATATGACAATGTTTTCATAGTTATTGCCCTTGTTCCGCCGTATGTTGATCGCCTTGATTGATGATGGCGCCCTTGACCGACATTCCACCATCCAGCTATCCTTACTTATACATAAAGCTTCTATTTTATTATTATTTCCTGTGCTCCAATTTAAAATTTAAATAAGTTCGTTCATCTTTGTAACTTGACCGACTCATTGTGGCCTTATGTGGTAGGTTATTTTGATTTGATGCGAAAGTTTCCATATTGGAAATAGGATATTTTTTAGGGCGATGTTCGTTGTTTACGCTTCATTGTTTTGTTCAGTAAAGGTAGATCTTCTAAGAAAGTAATAATGGGTGGTTTAAGGAGGTGCGGCGGGGTTACGGTAAGGGGACAGAGGGGGGGATGTACGAAGAGGTGAAGTAACGGATGAATGTCCGTGGGAACGGTCGCCACTTCCGCTCCGCTCTGCTCGCTCGCGCCTCGGCACTCTCAGCTATTTCCTTTATGTAGGGTGACCTTAAATATGATCGAAGACTCAGTGAACAGCATAAAGACCTATCTTACATTATAAGTGCCATCTTAACGCTTTTTTACACAGATACTAAGGTAGGTACGGGTGTACATCTTCAGCTTTCTGGTGTATTTTTCTGTGTTTTATGATAGTTATATGGCTCTTGATCATACTATTAATTTTACTACTGGGCATTCGCGTTCCACATACAAGGAACCCTAATCAACTAAACACCCTCTTGACACTCATCACCATCAACTTTACGAAGGGGGGTGGGAGAAGGGCGAAGGGTAGGTACATTCTGGACCAAAACTAGAGAGTTAGTAGATTAGACTTGGATATTTGGGTGCAGTTTTATATTTCCAATAACGTTCATTTTTGAAACGCTTGGTCACCGCAAAGGTTTCATTGAAGCAAAACGTTTGGTTCCACTACATTTATTAACGGACCGTCTTAGTTGCACAACAGGACCGTGTCGCAATGTCCCCCGATTCGTTTCTCTGTAAATTTTGCAATATTTATCAACAGCCATCGACACACAACAACTAACAAGATACCGTTGTTTGTGAGAAACGTTATTCATTATTGACACGCATATCTCACTTCAGGGGTTTTCAGAAAAATGCGTCGTCTTACGGAGTCATAAAATTATCTTTTCTCATATATCACTATTTTTGCTCCTTCCGCAACGTTCGATAAAGATTGTCATATCAGAAATAGTCATAAATTTCGATTAATACTTACCTAATGTAACTTCCTTATCTATACCTGTGTCTATACCTACTTTAGTACTTTCACATAATTCTAGAAAATCCAGACTAAAAAAATTACAAATTATTAAACGTTTCCCAGAAACTAGACAGTCGCTGCGTAGTGTTTATTACTTCATTATTGTACGTGCATATGTGCATCCATAGCAACAACGCATTGCATTACCGAGGAATTTGTGAGCGGTTACTAACTGCTGTTCCTAACTTCCTACCCAACAAAATGAAGTGTCAGAGGACCAGAAAAAGATACCTAGTAAAATTTCATAAAAATAAAAGATAGTTATTATGGATAGAATCGATTGATCTCTTTCAAGATAAATAAAATGTTCTTAACATTCCTTCTTCTAAGCGTGTCAATCTAAATTGATTTCATCCATCAGTTCCTGTACAGACAAAATGTAAATTGCATGTTAATTAATTTCCCCAGCTTTTTGTCCTACCTTCTAATTAACCTCTAAGATGAAATTAAAATATTTTCAATAAAGGCAGAAAACCATTAACCGTAAAAACAGCTAAGCACTTAGGTATGCAAGTATTCCACTTACATAGCAACTCAGCAATAGCTGTTAGTCCGGAATATTCGACTTGAACATCCGATGTGGCGTTTGTCCGGTCTAAATAGCACAACGAGCGTCTAACTAGGTAGTATCGAGCATTGAGCAAGTCCGTTGACCGTTGTTGCAACTTCGTAAGTTCGTGAGTACCAGTCTTGCTGTTATCGGCCGGAAGCCGCGACGGAAGCGCGCAATCTCGACCAATTGGACGAGTGCGCTGTCACGCCGCGTGACCATGCCCCTTGCTCTCTACGCCACATTTCTAACTCGTGCGCGTGTACGTACCTACTTGTCACACCAAAATAAATATTGAGTGTAAGTTCTACGGTGTTTGTTGACATGAATATTTGAAATTTTCTGTTTCCACAATAGCGGGATCTTATGACATCTCAAGTGTGTAGCCGTTCGTTCTAGGTTCGAGCCTGAGCCCATTCGTCGCTAGATTTGACTGGGAATTACTTCATCCGAGTTGCATGCAACGTTTCATTATAATCGGTACCAGAACGCCGGACCGATGAAAGAGGTCGCAGGAGAGGGCGCCTTGCTAGTTCTATTTCTGTTCATCATCTTAATTGGCGTTATGAGGCGCTGCTGTATCATACAGAATGCTGAATGCCAGGCATTCACTTGGATGATTAACGAGATGATATAAAGTATCTTCGTCTACCTCGGGAGATTCATGAGGATTAATGCAGATTAATTTGTAATTCTCCGATTTTTCTGCCCGGACGCATAAAAGGAGTGGTGCTTTAATTTTGACATCCGTGTCTGAAGTTTCATATTCCACAAGGAGAGAAATGATCTCATAACTAAAATACAATTTTAATTTTGTGTTTGGTTTTTATTCTGTAGGTAGTTACTGTGAGGAGCCTTAGATGGTTTACGAAGAAAATACAAAAGAAGATGTTACACGGGTTGATATTGATAACGCACAACTGCAGACTTAAAATCAACCGCCGTTTCTAGAACTGCAAGAAAGAGTAAGAACCATGGAGTTTCTTGCCGGTTCTTCTCCATAGGAAACGACCAACCCGAACCGTCCACCTTTTTGTCGACGTTTTATAAGTCCCATCTAGGCCTATATGAAATAAAAATATTTTGATTTGATTTGTTTAAATTATAATAAATCATAAAGGATTATTAAATCACAACCCATTCGATATATTACCTCATTGAAAAATTTTCTACGTGTCATGCATGACAGCATCCAATTCCAATGCACAATAATCTGTTAATGAAAACTAAACAAATAAAAACTCTCAAAAAAGGCAAAATATTTTGTGTTAATTTTTACATCGACTGGATTGTTATTAGGTAGACCACCATTACAATGCATTATAAAGGTAGGAAGGTTTAAGATTATGGTCCTAAAATAGCTTCATAATGTCTGTTTGGTTTTTGCACAATTTCAGATGTATTGCTTTCTTACTAGCATACCCGAGACTTCGGTCGCGTGTAGGTTGAAATTTAACCCACAGGAAGGTACTACCAAAAAGAAGGGTGCGTGGTTATCCTAAGTTTTAACTTAAGTCTACCAGTGTCACTGTGTGCGAAATATCAATGAAATCCATTTTGCTGCTATGGCGTGAAAACTTGGCAGACAGACAGAGTTACTTTCGCATTTGTAATATAAGTATGGATTAAAGCAACGATTTTAATACGCTGGCCTAATGACATTCAGCTTTGAGCTTGGTAACAGAAGAGTATCGCAAAAACTTCCATGAACAGTGAAGCTGCCGTCGAGTTTTTCATCACTACATAAATGCACAACCAAACTTGGCAAAAACTTTTGGAGTCGACACCTGTTAGGTAGGTAAATACCTATAGATGCTGATTGATAATACATACTCACACAGATAAAAGGTTTTATATAATAAGTATTATATATGTTTTGATTATAATTTAATATCAAAGAATGAAGTTTGATCTTCTGGTGTATTGGTTGTGGGGAAGGCAGACAGATACTACCAATTACCTAGTGTCTGTATTATTTAAGCTTTAGACTTTACATGATGTTTGGATTAAGTTCTTTATTACCTTCACCAACCTACCTAAAAGTTTTTGTGGAATTCGAAAGGAGGAAACCTTTTTGTCGACAATAGCACCGGCAATTTAATTTTGGGTAAAAAAACAACTGAAGTCTAATCAAATGAATGTTTTTGGGCTGCTGACAAACGTCTATTTTTCTTTTTTATTACAAGTACAATTTCGTTTGAAAGAAGAAAATAAAATGTTTATCTGGTCAAAGTTCGTTCCTACCTAGTTACACCATGGACAATATGGGCACGGTCCAAACCGTCGAAATACAGTATCACATTAAATTATCACACATCCTCTTGTAGACAAAGCAATGCCCGATAAGTACTGTGAAACACATGACAGAAAAACGTAACCGACCAAAGTTTCACGGCTATCAAATATTTTAACAGAGCGTTACCACTGAAACTCATCTCAAGCAAGTATATAACAATATGTAATAACTTTAGGTGTACTTACACCAAGCGGAACCGGTAGTCTATATAAAGGCCAGCACACTTTGAGCCCTCGTATTTTCTATAGTGCTTCGTAAATGTAAAAAGAGAAAGGGAAGTAAACTGCCTGTGAAGGTTCTCACTTGAGTGGTCGTATCTTTCAACTGACATTGACCTCTAGAGCGGTCGTCGAGGCCTCTTCTCGGTGGCCATACATATTCATTACAACTTCATCTACATATTAATGAAGCTGGGATGAGAATAAGACGACGACATGTTTATCTACTCAGTTAAATATCCTGTCCATTAATACCTATGCCTGAAAAGCATACATGACTTGATTAGATGCAGCCTTACAGACTGCTGTAGTTCGTGAGTGGTTATTAGAATGTTAAATTATTTAAATACGGATCGGTACTTCGTTATATAACGTATAACATTATGCATTTTGTTCTTAGTTATTTCGTCTTTGAAATTCGAAATAAAAAAACCGTTTCATACCTACCTGTCGGCTGTCGGATAAGGATGCGGCAATATTTGTTCCTCTTGACTACGACTGAGGATTGAGTAAGTTGGCATTTACATACACATAGGTACAACTAGGCTTTTAATACACAAAAAGGAAGGTACGCTCTAGTTGTATAAATTGGCATAATGGAGCTGCATACATATTTATATGTACTTAAATATAATTATAGAATTAAAAAAAGTCTCTAAATGTTACCTGCTCTATCAATTCTCATTCAGTTTTTATTACTTCCTTCGTAAGCCAAGCAAAAATAATTCTCGTCGGGCTAGACTCAAGTTCCGTGTGACCTTCGATTCGTCCGTCAGTAAAAAGCAGTTTTAGTCCTCCACATATGAGCGAGATAAAAAAATGAGTAGGTAAAAATATGTGTGATCGGAAAGTCCAGAGTCATCTCGTTTACAGAATAACACTTGCGAAACCGGTTGAGAGCACGACGCGACGCGACGCCAAATATCAACTTGTTTCCTTCCTCATGCGGACACCCGGTAGGTTCTGCCTAAAATTTAATTTGGTACTTCGTTCGTTTTTGTGTCGCACAAACATGCATTGGGTTTTCGTAAATTAGCGCGATCAAAATTATCTCTGAAAAATCTGATTAAATAGGAATCTAGTACCAACCTAGGTTTAGTAGGTAAAATTCAGTTTTACTTTTTTATTATGCTGTTTGTTAGTCTACTGTAAAGTGTGATTGATATACCTACGACTTATGGACTTTTCCGATCGTGATTTGAATTTTTAGGAATTAAAGTCTTCTCATGTATTATTAAAAATGTTTTTATTAAGTTAGACTCCTAGCTACGTGTTCCTTTTACCCCTCTAAAATAAAATAAGTCAGTTTTGATCATCCAAATATCACCTACTGAGTACTGATTAACACCTTCAGTCGACAACAGTTTAAAATATACTATTTAGGTATGTATCTAAAATATACGAGTGTAAAATCCACCTCAGATTCTTCTGGATATTTTAGTCATTATAATTATAGAAGATGCAACATGCTAAAAGCATGAGAACAACAGATAGCCCGGGTATAAATAGGTTTGGAAATGTTTTGGATAAATTATGTCCGGTTCCTCGAGCCGGCGTGACTTAACACCTCTCTTTACACACGGCTTCGTAAACATTAAATACATTTTTAACAATATATACGTCAATGGTTGAACTACGCCACAACTACGTAGACAGTGATGAATTAACTCTTTTCCTACAGTGCTAAGCAAAGTTAAAGGCAGTATTTCAAGACAAGAATTACGACCTAAATGTTAGTGATGGCACTAAATCTAATGGCAGAGCAGTTCTCAGTGTTTCGCATCGATAGTAAATATATCGGTCGTCAATACAAATTGTGTTTCGACCAATTTGCAACGATAAGTCTTTTGAGATTAGATTCTAAAATAAAGTTTGCGCAACACATGCAATCATAAAACGAGACATTTTTTTAAAAGCTTCTACGTGAATCAATGGGCACATAACAAAAATCAGGTAGGATATGAAATCGTATATGCGGAAGACTCTATTAAGGAAGTAGGTAGAGGATCCCCCGCCGATTCGTTTGATCATTTCCTCATATTGTCCTAATGTTTCGATAACCTTACAGCCAAAATGTGTGTATGTAGTTCCTGTTTCAGGAATTTCTCGAAAAGATTACACAAATTAGGTAGGTAGTTTAATGTGTAGAATTTGATATGAAAATCCGCTTCTCTACCTGCTGTTAAAGTTTCGTGCGTGTAAAATTACAATGTGGAAGATTTTCCCGAAACTTTTTCAGCTCTTCCGGTGTTGGTGTTTTGTCCTCACCGTAACGTTAAAAGTAAACAGGAGACGGAAGTCGTACGTAAGGAACATGCAAAACTGAACGGATTTATCGATTGGAGTCCGGCAATATGGCGTCGGTTTATTTATCTTCTCTCTATCTACCCACCTTCCTGGCGCCGTACTTCCGCCGGAAACGGGCGTCGTCTCCGCTCTAACCCTTACCGCGGTTCCGGTTTCCGGCTGCCTTTGAAGTCGGTCGAAGTTTCCTCTTCGCTACCATGTCGTGGAAAAGGCTTTTTGGTTCAGGAGATACGCTAATTACGTCAACAATATAAATGTGGGAATATTAAAGCAAGTTAATGCGAATTTCTCATTCTTTACTTATTTTGAACAAGTCGTGTCTAAATTATAACAGCCGCTCTTGCCTAGGTTGATCCGAGGATGGGTGACCAGACCACCCATCACATACCGAGTTTTCTCCGTGCTTCGGAAAGCACGTGAAGTCGTTGGTCCCGGCTGTCAGTTGTAGATCTTTGACAGTCGTTACAGATAGTGGCCCGAAAGTCTGACAACCAGTCTTAGCAAGGGGTTTCGTATTACCCAGTACTAAATGGGTTGTAGAGGTCAGATAGGCAGTCGCTCCATGTAAAATACTGGTATTCAGCTTCACCCGGTTAGACTGGAAGACGACTGGGAAAAGGCTAAGCAGATGATCATCTATTTTGAATAACATTTTGGCAACAATGTCATTGCCAAGTACAGACGATGACCTATGTCATTTGCATTTAAAATGCCGTCTGGTACCTGTACGTCCGCATTAATCTCAAGAACGATTAATTAAATATTGATTGAGCAGGTATCTTTTTTACAACCGACTTTTTAGCAATTAGGTACTGATAGCATTCCAGCAATTAGAAAAATAAAGCGCCTACTCACATTTGGTACGATCATAAATTGGTGAGCAAGTGAGCATGTTTGTAACCTAACAAACGTTTATTATCTCGCTCGCTAGACTAAACAGCTAAAAAGCAATTAGCGACAAGCGAAATATTAGAAGCTAAAAGCAAATGTTGTCAATATTGGAGCAAACACGGATAAAAATGGCATAGCAACTAAGCAAGTAGGAGATGTTTAGTAGAGCCTTTTTCCTTTTTTCTGTAGTATTGTTTGTGCCTCCATCTCACAGAAGGAAAGCGGGAAGACGTCCTGGCAAAAAATCTTCTTAGGTTCTTGAACACCAGCAGCAAGGGTCACCTGAAAGAAGTATAAACAAGCAGGTTACTTTTACTTTCATAAAATAATATACAATGTACTTATAGAGATTGGGGGATCTAGGTTGTAAAGATAACTCGTAATTTAGTTATGGCAACCAGTCACTACTAATACCGTTACGATTGACTATGGAATCTCAATACAGGTTAACTTTTTTCGAAATATATATTGACGATGAAAGATAACTATGACGGTTAATTTTTACTCTCAAGTAGGTACCTATCTACAGAAAAGAACTCTTGTATGATTCTTACGGAAAAATATTAGGCAGTCATTAAGACTTGGTCAGTCATTATCATTAAGAAGGGAGGTTGACAGCCTAGAGTGCGCTGTATATTAAGAAGGCGCTGTTTTTTTGTGAAAATCGTGAATCCATTAATCTGCATGAAAAATAAACCTACTACGGCGCCCCTACTTACGCAAGTCTGAATTTACGGTTTAATAATATGTAAACAGACGTATCTAATAATAAACAAAATATTGATTTACGACGCAACGATAAAGCAAACACTTTCGAAATAAATTTTCTGTCTTTATTGATTCTGCTCCAATTAGTCTCGCGCGTTTTGTGTACAACGTTTTCACTCACAAAAAATTCTCTAGGTGCCTATCTCCTTTCAACAGTTGGCATAAAATTGTTTAGTCTCAATGCTACCCGTTGTTTGATTTGTATAACCTTAAAAGCTTCACTAGAACAAACAAACAATGTTCAACAGACGTGAAAAACATCCACAATTAGATGTGACAATTGAAATTAATTTTAAAGTCTAGATCTGTTTTTTATTTTCGCACGCTCTGTGTGTCTGTGTGATCATATTTCATAAATATCACGTGATTTTCTCGAACATAACAATTTACCTCATTTTAGAATTATCGTAGAATTCGTAACACCTGAGATTTCGCAAAGCGAGCGTCGTAGTCTGTCGCAAGCTCATCAGATAGCAGCACTTCCTCCATTGCACAGCGCCGCCGCGCGCCGCCCAATTTCTTCAGCGGCGCACGCGCATCGCCCCCGCCATGGACGCTGACTGTGCCGCCGCCGCCGGCTTCCTGCATAATGTTGCAATAGATTTGCAAATTCCTATTCATTTTATAACTAGGAACCACTATGTTAAGGGTTTGGTTTCCGCACTTAGTCCTTAAAGTGGACCATTGTACGTGACTAGGAACCACTTTTATTTGGTTGAATTTTTATCAAAAATCCAAAAACATTCACCAATATTGATTTTCCAGTTAAAACCAATTTTGTCTTCTTACAATAATTAAAAATCTCTTCGCAACCCGGTATTACCCAATGTTTATCTAATTACCAAGTTAATTAAATTCATGTAAACCCAAATGCGCACTTGCGAGGTCGCATGTTGCGCAAACGATAAGTTTCGGCGCATCTTGAATCTCGGCCTAGTTCGTGGCTCGCTCGCTCGGTGCTCGCTGCTGCCTTACGTCATAGAGCAAGCGGATTGGGTCAGCGGCGGCGCCTGCGCCTTGTCCATACGAGTTATGTCATACGGACAGCGTGCGTAACATACATACGTGCTGTCTACGGACCCTTTAATAGCGTTACAAAATAACGGTTGTTATAAATCAAATTAATAAACACTCAACCTATTTCCAGATATTTCATGGAAATCTCGGCTGTAACAGGTAGACGTCATTCATCACGTCCTTGGGAAATACGGAAATGTTGGAAGTTAAAGAATGCATAAACTACTTAAATCTAGTTAAATTTAAAACAAATTGATTTGATTTCCGATGTCTAGAGGAAGGAACATCTCGAATGAGGTAACCCAGTTCAAACAAAACATTAATAGGTACTACAATAAATCAGAATGTGACATTTTTGTCAATTGGCGGCGTTGTATTCACAGGTGCTGGTATCGCAACCTATATAAATATAGGTACTAAACATCAGTATGCAGGCGCGTTGCCAATTACAGCGGAGACCTACTTTCTTACCTTCGAACTTTTACTTCCTGCGGGCCAGGCAAGGCGGCCGGTCGCACCACGCAACGAATTACGAAAGTGGCGCGAAATGCTCGGCCGACATTCGCGTACCGCTTGCGCCACCTTCAGGAAGTGCCGTTGCTGCGGGATTACGTAGTGCGGCGTGTTGCCTGCGCCCGCGCCGCTGCCGCCGCGCCCGGACACTATCCTTGCTTGAGAAACACGTACGGGAGTCTGTGGTCGCGACCTGCGAGTTACCAAACACCATGCAACGCCGCGTCAATAGTGCCGGTTGCCATCCTTTCTCTAATAGAACCTGACGGTTGCTCTGTAACGATAATTGCTCGCTTCTGGTTCGCAAGATATATCATTATCTCTATTATAATATTTGGAAACATAATGTCGGGGATTGCATTTTTAGATCAAATTACGACATGATGCAATTCATGTGGGGTTAGAACACTTAGGTAGGAGTACGTAGGGATCCTTTTAGCTTAGAGAACCAGTTTTAAAGGCACAATTTTTAAATATTGTATAAATGGGTGGCGTCAGAAAGCGTTATATTGCGATAAATATCTAGTAGACCGTAAAACACGAGGGAACGCCTACAGCTATTAAGAAACAAATCTTCCGCGAAGCAGGATGTATAATCTCTCTCGGAACTATGGCGAGTTACCTACGCCTAAGGCTTGCTTAACGTACTATATTACAGCTGTTACGAAATTGCTTGTTACTTGCAACATTAAATAACTTAATTTTTTATTTTAAGCATATAAACCAATAAGTATTTAGTTTAAAAACTAATTTAAAAACTAAACTAAAACCATTTAGAGGGCATGGACAGAAACAAAAAGAAATGTATTTTAAATAGCGACAGTGACAGAAAACCTGTATCCTTAGTCTTGGTATGGTCATGTAATGGGTTGGGATAAAACGCTAGTGACGAAAAAGCGATGAATGTAAATGTTGAAAACTGAGAGAGATAGGAAGACCAAAGAAAAAGGAATGAATATGAACGAAAGGGGATTGAATGATCGCAGGGCGGTAGACATAAATGAATGGAAGAGACAAGACAAACGTTAAGCGTAAACCCAAGCCACACGGGACGGGGGTAGGAAGAAGAAGTACATTCAAAAAGTCGCTCAACATCGGGGACACTCTTTGTTACATACACCATATAATACTATTTAGCACCTTACTAGGTAGTAGTTTGAGCGAGAAGAAACGAAACTCTACCAACTAAACTTTCATTTTGAGATTGATTTATCCACACAGAGACCTAGAAATTGGAAGTGGTTCTACAAAACCGTTAAAATTATGGGCATCAGTCGTATTATCTTGTTGTGATTTTTTGACAAGATCAGATTGAATTTTACGTCAAAAATTCAAAACAAAAGTCACATCCATATACATATTATATTCATATTTATTCTCTTGAGTTAAAAAAGGAAATTCCGTTCTAGCTTATTATTCCCATAGGCATCAATTATATCCTCAACTCAAAACAAAATAGGAACTGCCTACTTACAAATAATAACTTCGTCAATTAAGTTTTACCGACGTTTAATTATTGCATGCTGTTTTTTTTTTCTTATAAATAACAACCTTAATGAGATTTAGGTAATTATGAAGTTCCTGTTAGTAATTGTTGATGTTGGACATTTTTTCAAGGTTCAATTAGGGGTCAATCTGGTTGCTTGACCCCTAACCCGGAAACGTTAATGAATCCTCCAGCAGAAGTAACGTTAATTATTATGTTTTTGTGTGATAGGAAGTTTTGAACAGAAGTAGGTACCTAAAGAGGGAAGGAGGTATGAAAAAAAGAAAATGCACACGGTTAAACATGAACTATGACATCTCACCATTTTTTAAAGTTTAGAAAAAGGAATGTTTAAATCACTGCAGAAGGTCCAGATTTAAAAGCTGCATTAAAACAAGTAAACGGAATGCTAAAGGACTTTAACCTTACAGAGCAAGTCACCTTGAAGAGATTACTACTAAACTCCATTGAACCACTATGTAGTACATTGGAAGAGAGCAACAACTACAGTTGTGGTTATTCGCCAATGTTAGGTATTTACCTATCTTATTTGTTTGGATAACAACAAATCAATAATGTATGGAATGTAACAACACAATTACAAAACTCGATGTAGGTGTAACAAACAAACACGTACCTACTTCTTCAACAACCGACCTAACCTCCTTTGAGAAATTTATGCTGAGATTCGAATTGCAGTCATGTCAACCGTTGCACAAGTGCCGTCGCTAACGTTACAAAATCGGAAAAAGTGCGCAAAAACGGTATTAGGGCGAGAAAATTCACATCGGTTGTGTTCCGTTACACCAGCGCAATTCACTCAGTGCATAACCCCATCTTCTAACACGTAATGTGTGCAACGGTGCGCACCCGATCTCGCACGACCGGTCCCGAAAGTGGGTCATCTCTTTTTGTTCCACCAAGTTATTCCGTAATTAGAAAGAGAGGGTGAGGGTACTTACGCTGATTTCACATTATTATGCAGGAGTATATCGCATGTAAATTAGCTTAGGTAGCTGTTTGATTGCAAGAACACGTGAACTAAGTATTAATGGGCTTGTAGGATTCCGAATGGCCATTGTTACTTCATTTCTTGGTGGTAATTAACAATAAAATAATTATAATTTAGGTAGGTTAAACAGGAGGTGCCACATTTCCTGTAACTGAGCATGTATGCACCTTGTACAAAATAACATGAATGTAGGATTTGAGGTCATTTACAACACTAAAACGATGACATTTTAAAATACCACTATTGTTCGAATAACAGCGTTAAATCTGCACCTAATCCGTTAAGAAACAGGCGAATCTCACGAGGTGTTAGCCAAGATGGCGGCACGCGGAAGTGTGTGCGACTTCCGCGTTGCCCTGCGCTGCGCGTGCGCTCCACTCGTGACTGCTACATACATTATTAACCACCGGCTCGTAACGTAATTATGAGACATCCAAATGGAAGACAATTATTATCAAAATATGTTGTAACACGATATCTCTGTGTAAACATGTGACGGTATTTTCTTAGAGGTGTTAGAGCCGAGCGCCTTGTTACGATTCATGACAAACGTTTCTAATTGTCACGTGTTCCTATTCCGTAAACAATCAGTCCACCGATATAAATTTACTATTCACCTATCAATGTTCATTATACACTTTTTTCCAAGTAATTAAAATTACAGGTTTTAATCAAGCACTTTATAAAACAAGATCAGATGAGATCAAATTATTGTAACTTAAATAATTAACATTATAATTTTAATCAGGTTAATTATGTCAAACAGACAAGACCATAGTTAACTCTGTTGTTTTAACATTTATCTGCATTTTTATCCATCGATCAGTTTATCAAATTAATTTAACAATCGTATTGACTACATTGATTTACAAGATTAAATACAAAATTAATAAGAAAATGAAGTAACAGCAAACGATTGTCTGATAGTAAAGAAAATGCGTCGGATCAACTAAGCGATAGGCTTCATAAGATTTCAGAGTCAAAGAGATGCCATTTTTAGGGCAAATGTTGCAAACGATGAGATAAAAGATTTTGTTGGTTAGTTCATGCTACCGCTAAGCATGATCGAACACCTAACATTACCACGACGGACCGACCACACAATGGAAATTCCTGAAAAGCTCAAAGTATGCTCTGTATGCTCATAAATACGAGTGCAAATTAGTTCATAATACAAACAAACTTTGACTTGTCACCCGCTACCAACATAGCAACAACTCAAACGAAAGCCCTGAAGTAATTACCGGGCGCTTGCTACCCTTTGAATTTGTTGTTCCCGTCATTTTTCCGAATGACGGAATTCCGTGCTGAAGCTTGTGAATCATGGACTAATGCAGGAACATTACCCGCAACATAGATGCATAGCTATCTTGTATCAGAAATTCAGCAGTCGCACGTAAGACAGTACATTGTCACAGACTAATGAAAACAGTAGATCAACTTTAATGTTTTATTATGTACTTAAGTACATAATAAAACATTAACATGATACACAGGTAACATAATCATGATAAATAGGAACATAATAATTGCTATTCACAACCAAAGACATCGTCATAATACCGGAGACAGGTAATAATTCTTCGATAATTCCAAAAGTAAAGTAATCGTGTATGATAAGATGAAATAAAGCAATTAGCTCAAAGTACCCACCCATCCTAAAGTAATAAACCTCCGATCGATTGGCTAACCGGAAATCTAGAAGAATTATACGATAAACAAAGACGATCACAATGTACCGCAAATTGTGAAAAACTTCGTCCATTCCATCGCTTTTACTGATAGGTACACCATCCAATAACATCACGTTTTCTTTTATTACGCAAATCAGAAGCTTACACTTGGTATTTCCTCTTCCCAATCTACTTAGATTAGATATGTAGGTACCTATTAGTTGATTGTCATAAAGATTACACATGATCTTTTTCCAGTCCGTGACGCGGCGCGCGGCGGGCGACCGGCCGGGGTCGCGGCGCGCCCGGACATACCGCCCGCAATTACTGCCAATTGTGCCAATTGACGCCACTGCCACCCTTCCGCTTTCTATTCCACTAGCATCATCGGCCAAACATCTGTCCTCTGAATAAATGTTGCTGTTGCAATAACGACATATCTAAAGGACTATTCGTTCCTCCGTCTTGTCCTTCAGTTACTTTTGCTTCGGTTACATCGTCTCGCTGTCCAGCTAACTAGTCTACGTTGTGCAACATTTTATTACGTAAATAATTACCTGTTCCTTTATTGGTATTCATTCTATATGGCATTCCTTGCGAACAAGTACGTAAGTCATCAACGTCTGCGATTCGCGCCTTTGATCATTAGTCGTAGATTTCTGCCTAAGAGAGCCTACAGATTTAAGTAGCTTTGCAAGTAATTTAGTCGGTAAATTAGTTTTTATAACACGACTTTAATTAGTGAATTAAGGTCATCGTATGAGTGTAACCGTCGAGCAATTTAGAGCTCGTCTGATGATCATGAGCGTTTATTGCTAGGCGCGCACACACACATTGATAGGTTATTTGATTTCTTTTCGCAAACGTAACAATTGCTTCATTTGGTCACTGTCAGTCACCCTTATGAGATGTACTCTTATATCTTGTTATCGCACGTTCTGCTTATAAAACTGCGTGACATAATTCTTATTTACTTACTACTAAACCTGAGAACACGATAATGGAATCCTTAATAAAATAAACTTAATAAAATACTTGCTAACCATTATAATTTCTTTATGAACAGACGTAGATAAAGCAAATATGTTACGTCGTTTCCTTATTATTATTGTTGTTGGAAAAATAATTATTCTGAGGAAATGGTATAGGTTAATTTGTTTATGACGTACGTAAATGGTTAGTAATGGCATTTAAATTTTTAAATAAGAATGATTGATTGTAAATGAACCAATAAGTAATGTGTAAATGCAAAGGTTTTACGTCCGTTTTACTTTGTAGCTAGTTGCCTACACCCAACAATTCAACATAGTCGCTCGTTTCCGTGTTTTTATCTTCCTACACGTGTCGTGTATTAGATTATATAAGACTCGCATATAATGTAATATGTCGATGATTATTGTAAATGACTAATATGGGCATGACATATTTATACACTTATCTGTTAATTTTATGTGCAGTGCAGGAAATAGAAAAAACGTTGCCACAGTCCTCCGCGTTTGATGCATAAAAGTCAGCAACAAGTATTTTTGTTACGAATAACAAAAGATAAAATCATTAGGTAGCCTTTTGTTTCAGCGTACCTACATATACCTATTTGATGCCTATAGACGGTGACCCGTTTCAGACTGAGGTTCTTATACCAAGCACCTAATTATATTTATATCTTTAAAAACCATACGACAGCGGAAAACTTTTCTTGTAATACGTACTTATCATTGTTTATGTTAGAAGATATTATTTCGCTATGGTTATTAGCGGTTGTTGTGTACGGTACTGCGGTGACGTCAGTGTTGATATTCGCGCAGTTTCCGGGACAGCTGGCGCGGAGCCGCGGACGTCGATAGCTTATCAGAGCCACACCGAGGTGGATGATCGATATATCGTACTGTTTGTGGAAGTGCACACTTATCATATGCCACACATTTAATTTATCTAGCTTGTTATTCTACTTTACCGGTTTCATTTATTTTAAAGAAATGTTGAATGCCTATTGCTCCAGAAACCACTGACTTAATGAGCACTGATAATGTTTCAGGTATCACGAATTTAATTTATTTGGTATCTTTGGTCAGCTAGGATTTTTGCGATAATGGACAAGATAATAATTATAATCATCACATTCATCACTACATACCAGAGATAACATTATAATTTGGCAAATAACATTAAAACAACATAATTAGTGGTGGAGGAGCCAGAAGGACTGTCAACAAGCATTTGTCAGATTTTTGCTAAACATCCCGTTAGTAGTTTTTTGCCTTTTTAAATTCTCAAAGTGGTGTCAATCTGAAGATCGGCGGAAGGTAAGGCGTTCTCTCATCATCACGCCTTACCTTCTCAACTTTTCATGCTGATTATGCTTGTTGAATAACTCTCTTGGCAGAAGTTCAATATTAATCGGTCATTACCTCATTACCTTCGAAATTGCCGTTCTGTATTCAAAAAATTTCAAGTATTTTTTTAATTTCTACTAATCAAAGTTTGCAGCCCATGCGATATATGTATCTTGCAAGTAGTACTTAATTTGTCAATGACCTTTTTGAAAAGTTGTAAGGTGGACGGGATGCAACAAACTCTTCAAAAGCATTTATACTCCAATCAATGAAACTTCAATATCAAATCATTTTTAACCGACTTCAAAAAAGAGGAGGTATATATGTTCGTGTGTATGTATTTTTTTTTTAAATGTATTTCACCTGATTTCTTCCCCATTTGTAGACCGATCCTCAAAATTCTACTGATGTGGTCCCATTCAAATTTGGTGAAAATCGGATGCTGATCTTCAGAGATATACTATGGAACTCTTCAAAAATAGACGGCAAATCTGTCGTGATTGCTGCAATCGCTTGGATGTGTACTGTTTATACTACATCGTAACGTAACATCACACCTGTATGCTCTGAGGGGGTACGCAGATGTGTACAATACACCCAGATTTCCATTTATTGGGGATAAGCCCATTACCATGACATGTATTGTTCATCATCTGCATCATTTTCTCAACTATTTTGTGGTCGGCTTCCAGTCTTACCGGATGCAGCTGAATACCAGTATTTTATACACTACACATAGCCACGACATAAATGGTAGTAAAAAATAATTTCTAAAGCTATTGAGACTTTTGCAAAATAGGAGCTATATTTTGCTTTCTTCTGTGAACAATAGAACCGTGAGGGCTGAGGATACATTTCCTAACGGTTCTACTTGAAATGAAAACAACAACTATGTAGATATTCAACTATCTAATAATACAGAACTAATACGGGTAACAATGGCATGACACCACTTTACATTTTTATTTGTTAAATGATCTGACCTATTTCTAACCAGACTTCGCCAGATTCTGAAAACTTTAAAGAACCACATTAAATTCCAAAAATCTTTTACAGAAACTTCGAAATTCCCAGGAGGCACAAAAGTAGGCAGACCTACGTGATGTGACTGATAAATTATTTCTTATATCTACCATCAAAAGAGTAAATAATTGAGGAAAACCACAACCTATGAATATCTAAGCGGTTAAAATCAGTACCAGGGACCCTCGTGAACCTCTCCATCTACCTGCGGCGTCAAAGCAGCCCCTGCAGAGTGGGCAGCAGTGCCCATTCTGCAGGGGCTGCTTTGACGCCGAAGAATCAACCGCCCACGTCATCCTGGAATGCGTGGCTACCCAACGCAAACAAATCCTCGGAACGGTGAGGTCGCTCCGCGAAGCCTGTGAAGCTCCCAGGAAACTTCTCTGCTTCTGGGCGGAGCTAGGCTGGCTAACTTAGCCGGACACCTACGCACAACGGACCATATATGAGAGTCTAAGTGCGGAAAATGAAGTCCCTACCTACTCTACTCTACTAACTGCAGCTGTAAAAAAAAAAAATTTCATCGATAGCAAAAGTTGTTACCATCGCATTAAGAATCTCTAGATAGGTTCGCATGATGTTTTTTTTAAGAAGAAATCACATTGTTTTCCTCTCGGGACGGTGGAGAGTGACAGCGGCTTGCGTGCGCCGCAGTCGACGCCCCCCGGGTTTCTAAGCGCAGCGCGCGTGACCAATTGGTATCATGTGTCTTCAATTTAGATCTAACTCACTGTGTGGATCGTATTACCTATTGTCAACATGATTACGTATTTTTATAGCCCCAAAGACGACCGTTTTCCTACAACTTGAGTTTGGATTGATTTACAAAGCAATAAAGTACCTTTACCTACCCAAAGATAGAAGAGATGATGTAGGTAAGATATGGGCAATATGATAAACGACAAATTTAATATCACTGACGCACTTGCCTATCAGATGTTTGTAATCATCCAATTAAATGATTTATTATCGTCTTAACAGGCCCAAAAACCTAATCCATCATTTTATCAACATTTCATGAAAGTGCGGTTAATTTAGCATACCTACTTGCGGCAATTTGTAACATATAAGGACAAAACAGGAGGTATTACGGTTTATCAGTTAGCATCCGGGACACGGTACTTCGTAAAGAATTAATTAGAGCCTGTTTGTATCCTGAATCTCGAGGAAATTCGAGGAGCGGTTGAACAGGTGCCAAGTTGCAAGCCATGAAACGCCAAGTTGCATCGAATAATTAATCGTGTGAACAACGATATCCGGCTTGGATTCCATTCATTTTCCTCTGGCTCGCAGTTTTTCTTAAGTCGCGTGACGCAATCGCGGATGTGCTAACTCTTGTACTGGCTATTGTACTGACATAATAATTGCGATACCTCATTAAATGGTCAAACATTATCACCAATGAAAACGTTATTTTCTTCTTTAAATATAGCGTTCTAATTTCAATTATTTAGAAGCGAAAAACTAAAGAAATCTAATTCTCATAATGTTTATTTGTATGTAGGTAATATTTTACAGTAACGTAGCTCTTGTTTATGTTCTGTGAGCTTAAAGATATATTGAATCACCCGGCGGCAAGTAGGTGACCTAACCCGCCAAAAATGGAGAGATATGGAAGAAATCTACACTCAGCACTCTACAACACCAAAGGTTAAAGAATGAAACGAAGTAACCCCAACGCTTTTAGATTCCACATACTTTCAGTACATACTTAGATATCTAATTATCTAGGTACCAAATTTTTATGAACGCTATTTAGCATGGTAATTCATTAATCAGTTAGGTATATAATTATGATCATTAAAATCAAGAAATCCAAATTACTGTATCATAAGGAACCCTTATCTTTTATTTTAAGAGATCTTTATTTATCAACTTAATACAATAAATAATTACTTTCAAAAGTTTATTAGTCATACCTTTTGACCACCTAACTTCATGACCTATAGTAGGCTAGTACCTACTACGAATGATACATGAAATAAGGTATTTAGACATATTATTACATTACAGTCCATCGATCGCTATGTGTACGTATACTGTGAAATTGTCTGTAGTTATACTAAGAGAAATGAGGGTATAATAATCGTAACATTGCATTTGGTCTATTGTAAGTTTTTGTGTCCGCCAGTATACAGTAGAAAGTCGAGACCTTGGCATTAGCCTTGCGCGTGGAAAACGATTGACGATACGGAAGCGCCCGCGCATTGTTTTAACGTAGATTACGTAGATCGGCGCGGGGGGTGGAGGGGGGGGGTGGAGACGCGCGGGGGAGGCGACGCTGAGGAAACGGATACATTATGCGACTAACGACTTGTATATTTACTGAGTTAATGGCACTTCTAAAAACTCGTTTACCGTATTGGTAAGTGAATATGTCACTGTTTACCTGTTTAACTAACTAACTCTTATTGGATATCCTGTGATATTTTAAAAGATATGGTTTTCTTAAGTTTGAACGTAGGTATCTACACTTTTAAAACTTAAAGGAACATAACCCCACCAAAATAAGTAGGTTTATTTTCGATATTCGAAGGCAAACAAATTAATAAAATAAACATTAAACTTTCATTGAGTGATAAATTGAATGTGATTAATAAACATAAACAAGATACAATTACACAGTCAATAATAAACATTTTTTCGATGGAAATTGAGACTATAACAATTAATTCTCGTATCAATTTACAAAAACATAATGTTGACTTGATGTTTAAGAACTAAGAGCACTCGAATATTTGAAATCTAGCTGACACAAAGAATTGTAGAATCGCACTATAAACATTATCATAGTGGGATCGCCGACTTTTATCACCTAAAGGTTTGTCAAAGATCAACCAGCCTTTCTGATTGCCATATTACTGATCCTATTCATCCTGAATTTCGTCGACCTCTTTTAAAAGTAAAAGTTAATTATTTTTAAGCCTTATGAAGGAAATTTAAATTACTAACTAAATCGCATTTTGCAGCACAAAATAAAGGTAGGAATATTGTCGTGTGTTTGTGCGTAACATTATCCCACGAAGTAAAAAGAAGACTTGCTCTAACAAAACAAAAACTTGAATTTATTGCAGTCTAATGATAAATACGTGCACAGTAAAGCAGTGTGTGTAGCTATTCCCAAAGCCAGGGGCTGCTCGTGTTGTGTTACAGTGACCGCAGCGCGGGCGCAACAAAAACAAAGCAAGAGTATGTCCTCAATCGTGCGTGTCCTGCGGTCCACTCACGCGCAGGGCTTACTGTCACCTCAACTGGCAAACGACGACAACTTTTAGGTACCTAATATATTTGGAAAGTTATTCTTGTTTTTCAAATAAATTATGGTTAAGGTATTGTTATAAAATTACACAATCGAGCTGCCAATCTTTTCATGATCATTCCATTAATTACCATTTATGATCCTATCGTACGTATGTACGGAAATACACGTGTAAAATCAACAATGTAGCATAAATTGTCAAATGGAATAAATATCGTATAGTAGAAATGATAATTTTATTCTCTACGTCACTCCACATACAAAATGATTTACACTTACGAACTAGAAAATTTACCTATCACGGTGTCAAAAATATTTCATTAGAACTCTAGTCTACGTTGTGTACATAATTATGTTAGTAAGTTCGATTCAAAAGGCTCGGAGTCTATATAAGGCTGATGTTACGTGGTGTATCACCTACGTGTTATGTGTGAATCATAACAAATTGTCTGTATAAACTTTGTCGTTAACTTTGACGTTTATTTACAATAGGCACGATTTACTTATAGTAGTTGTTGTTTCTATGGCGATGCTAGCGTGCGAACTGAATCTCACTTTTATTATAAATTCGAACATCGAGTTTTCTATAACATACCTTATACTGGCTGAAAATACTTAGCGAACAGAAGTCAATTCTTTAGCTGGTATGGTATTGGCAATTAGGTAACGATTACTAGTGCCAGGGTTGTTACCAAATAATTATCAAATCGGATACTAAATATTTTCAAGAATATTTGTCCGTGTTATAGTTTTGGACACAACCCTAGCTCACACCTTTTTCTCTGGCTCTGCGGTGGACGGGGAAAGGGGCAGGAAGCCGCAGGACATCCGACACGTACAGGAAGCAAAACCAGTTCTCGAGGCTTTGTCCCTCAACAACCTCCCGGTCCCCAGGCCGCCTCTCCCCTCCCGCTTGTCCGACCACATTCCTGTAGAGCCTCCGTGCACAAGCGCACCCTTTCTTCAAACATCACACTGACGACCATTAATAAGAACTATATGACTAATGAATCATAAAACGGGTAAAGGCCTATTGTAATTTACCAATAAGTACATTTTAATAGGATTTATTTTAATTCCACGAAAACTAATCCGACCGCTTAATTATAAAATCATTAAACTTTGTAATTGCTCACGTGGCGAAGCTGAATACGTCCTGTCCAGCTATGCTAAAATTGTACATGTTTTTATATACTTTAATACCGGTCTAAGCATGAATATTCACTAACGTCATGTCTAAATAATTCGTACAATTTATTTATACTTATGCAAATAAAGTGATTTACAACAAGATTCACGTGTCGTAAGAATACCCGTCATAATCATTTTCATAGAGCCAGGAAACCACTTCAACTCATCTTTATTCATCATGAATACTTCGTGTTCAAGAAAAATGCACTAAATTATTAATTACGAAATTATGAGTGATCCAAACAAACATTGTGGCACACAAACATCTACCCAGACAGAAGTATGAGACTCTAAATCTAAATGCGTCGCAGCAAGCAATTTTCTCTATAAATACAACGGGCTCCGTCGTCAAGTATATGATTAACTCCGGCGAATGTCTCCGTGAAGCGGAAAAACGTCGGCACCCGAAATAGATGCTGAATATTTCCGACTCGTATTCCTCACTACTTGTGAAAATGGTATCTAAAGACGGCCGGCGCGCGCGCAACTTCCGGAGCGCCGATAAACATGGCGGCGGCGAGCCAACATGGCGAAGTTTCCGGTCGCGCTGATTCACATATGATGGCGTCTGACTTTGGCTTGCTCACTGCATATCTGTAATATGATTCAACCTTACACAACAAGTAGGTGTCCAGACTAACATCTTTTGGAATTCACTGTCTAGCACATATCCATACATAAATGTGTACCTATGCAGACTAGAGTTCGTTGTTCATGACCAAACAATATGTGTAAACATTGATGAAATGTACGAAATGTATAAAAAGAAAATCGATAACAGATCGATAATAAATTACATGAGTAGAATTCAATTTGATATCTTAATTAATTTAAAAGATACCTGTAACTAGCACGATCAACATTTCCTGACTGTGATTGATCATATCAATCTAATGTGTTTCTTCAAAGTAGATAAACATAATGTGCGTAAAATAATGAAGTTGTTGCACTGATTGTCGCATTTACATTCAGAACACGTGTCTGTCTAGTAAGGAATACCGCGTCAGTGCGTCTGAGAATCTCATCGAACCTCGTGATTTCAATTTCTTATTTGTATGTGTACGTATTGGAGTTGAAATTGTACATCATGCGAGTGATTCATGTCTCTATCAGTTAAATTGGAAATCGAATGATGTTTTTATTACTTGATTGTTGTTCCAGTCCTTTTGTGTCTGTTGAATTGTTTAAATTGTATTCACTTGACTTTGCTCACTTGCCAGTCAAATAAAGCACTTTGAGAAATGACGCAGACCTGACGGGTTCATAAATTTGTAACCATCTTTAGTTTATGAATTTACATAATTAATTATTGTAATCAGTTATTACTTGTAAGTCAAAATTTAAAAAAGCAAACCGCTCGACGGATTAAGGATTGGAATTTTGGGAAAGTTGCAAAAAGTTATTGTTTACGCGTTTTGTTCGATTCTTTGGCGCATCTTTTATTAATTTTGCCAGATAAATGGCGCCTGTTTCAAAGAGGATCCAAAAAATATCTGCAACAAGAGCAGCTAATTGGATTAGTTACTAAACACAGAAAAGTGATGGTATCCCAAAGACATTAAAATATTCTTACGATAGACGGGAACAACATCGCAATCTACTCGCAAGAGTCAACTGGTTGCTGTCGGTACAAGTGTAACGTTTCAAACTTGCCAATTATATTTATGTTTATTTATTATTTATGTTTTGAGGCGATACTGCGACATCGCGATCACAATTTTTTCTACAACATTTCTTTTGGTAGCCATTAGGTTAAGCCTCACTATCTATAGTGTCTTCAATCTGTTTGTGGTATCCCAAATAGCCGTAAAATCAATATGGGACGTTAATGTTCTTGTATGGTGGAGTGTATGAACCGGATCCAGGGACATTCCGCAATGCACCGGTGCGCGTGCGCTGGGCTGGCGCCAACCTCGCGCCCGCCGCCGCGGTGCGTGCCTGCCATCACTTCTAATACAACCTTATAATTGTGGGTTAACACTTTACAGATAATACTAGGATATTTTCGTACCGTTAACATCGAATTTTTATGATGGTTAGTTAATCTAAAGTATTCCCGCCTACTCCAGACAGATAATTTGTCAGAAAATTAGAATAAGTACGCAGCAAATTAGTTTATAATATTTCTAAGCTTATTAAGAGGCCGGCGACCGATGCGTTTTTCATACAAACGTAATACCAAAATAACTTGTAACTCAAAAACATTCTTAAGGTACTGTCTCTTTATTCCGATCGAAATACAAAATATCTAGGTTCCCAATGAAATATTTTGAATGGACACTGATTTAAACAAGAGTTATGAGAAAAATAAGTTTTCTATAGAAATTTTAAATTCCTCATATCTCGTCTTTATATCATTGTCCTTTCAAAATATTTCATTGGGAACCTAGATATTTTGTATTCCAATCGGAATAAAGAGACAGTACCTTAAGAATGTTTTTGATTTACAAGTTATTTTGGTATTACGTTTGTATGAAAAACGCATCGGTCGCCGGCCTCTTAACATCTTTTGAAATAGTATACCTACTTTAATGTTAGATAAGTAGGCCGCAGTTGTATAACTGCCCCTTGAAGACCTTGATTTCATAACAGTTATCTGAATGTGTAAATAATGTAAAAGTCGTAATTTGGCAGTAGACAAATGTTACGTTACGATGAGGAACGCAGTCTCATGGCTAGGGTTGCCAAACATCTCGATACTATCGCACATGTTTACATTTATTTACGTCTAAGACAAAAATGTTAATTGCTTTGATTGCATACTTTTTACTCTAACAAAATAAAAGCAGTACCAATCACGGGAACTTTCTGTAAGAATGCGAACATAATAATAATTCCGGTTTCCAATTTGAATCTGTACTATGTATACTAGTATTATTTAAATGTAAGTAGGTAGAGGTACCTAAACGAACCAGACTGTACGCTGGGCGTTTGTTTAGCGATGCCGTAGACGGAGCGCAGGCGTCTGCTACGACGTAGGCATACGCTACGCTGGAATCGCGTAGGCATACGCTACGCCACGCCGGCATCACGTAGCCGTAAGAAACTCCAATATCGCGTAGCAGTACGCTACGCCGCATCGTGTAGGCATGCGTGCCGTAGCAGTAGCGTAAGCGTTACGAGATGTCGCGTAGATGCAGAGCGTCAGGCTCATTAGAGTAGGTATTATTAAAAATGCAATGGGAAGTTTATAGTTAACTAACTGTAACAAGTATTTTATGTCCTTATTTGTATTACATTTTCCAAACATTTACGACACGATAACACAATGGTAAGAAAGCATAGCAAACTCGCCGCGCCTACGCTGGACCAGCACTCAACGCAAAGAAAATTAGCGAACTTTGACAAATAAATGTTTACAACATTTTGTTTTGTTACGGACATCGTCGACAAAAAAGCAGTCAACCCTGTGTGAAGCAAGGTTGTCGTACCGCGCGCGGCCGTGGCAGTGAACTTACTTTCTTTGGCTTGCGCTTGCGCACAGCCTGCGACCGGCGACCGGCGAGCGTGCATCGTGCTCGGTTAATAAAACCTAACCTGTCGCACACACTGAATGAGTTGAATCTATTGCAATTATTAACCATTCCTGAATTATTTATAAGCATTATTTCGATCGTGTCTATTCCGAGGCAATTGTGCGTGCCACATTACTGTAGATTTTATCAAATACTTAACGAAATTCAACATAAATTTTTGATGAAAAACAATTTGCAAAAGTGAAATCTGAGAGTTAAATACTTTTTTAAGAGTAGATACTTTTGACGATGGAAGATTTTAGAGATATTTCGAATACAGTTAGACACTCCGTCGATAAAACAACTGATGTGTGAGCCTGTGTGTAATAAATTTAAAACCCTACATTTATACCCCTATTGCTGTTTCTAAAAATAAACGATAATCACACCATATAAAACTAAAATTAGGTAAGTAGGCATAAGTTATACTATAAATACACTCATAAATATATCCAATCGAGCATAAAATCGACCGAAATTGTTCGGACTACGTGACACAATTTAAAAAGCCAGACATTTCCTAAAAAAATATAATTTTGACATTACGTCACTTCATGGCATTAAAATATGGAACACAGATTGCGAAGTAAAAAGTTATAAACTAAAAAAAAAAAACGATTTTCATTGTTATTTCAAAAGCAAAACACAGAAAAGGTATCTGCAACACAGCCACGCGGCCACGTAGGCTTTAATCGTCGTCCGCAATCCTACTTCCGCGTAGTTCATCCCGCTGCGCGACCTAGGCTAGGCTAGGCTAGGCTGGGCCGTTATCATCGAGCCCGTTACGTGACGAGGCTGACCCGGATCCACGCCGCTCGCTGTAAACGCGCACCACATGGAAAAATGCACTAATCTGTCACATTACATACATAACAGTATCTTAGACGATGCTTGGTATACTGTTACCGCTTTGTGCAATTTGCTGCCTGCTAATTGATAGGTTTAATCATTGGAATAGATACTTAAAAGTACCTATGTACTACAATCCCGGTAGCTAATCAAGACTTTTTTCTTACCTCCAGGGCACGCCTTGCTTCTTTAAATATGAAGCAGGTGTTTTATGTGAATCGTATGAAAAATAAGCAACGTAGGTCTTGTAAGTAAATATGTCGGATTGAGTGACGAAATTATTCGTTTCACAAGGTTTACCTATCGCTACATTTTTATGTGATTATTTTTGTGGCGAATATTTCGTAACATCTTATTTATAGTATTGATACTTAAAAAAAACATAGCTACAGGCACAATAAGCTTAGTTGTTTTATAATTTCTTAGGGGCACCATAGTCCACATATTGTTTTTGCTGGCCTAACACTCATTTATAGCGTTAAATAATAGTTGTTGATATAAATTCATAACCTGCGTAGCATTCGAATAAGCTTAAAGAACGATTTGTCAAATATTTCGTCTTCTAAACTGCATCGTCTCGACATTGACCACTACCAATGTCACAATCACAAGACTCTTTTTGTTATTGCACATTAAAAGGTTATCACATTAATAATACAGCTTCTCCTTTTTATATACTTGGATAGATACCTACTTAGATACTCAATACATGGAAATAAAAGACAAAATGGAAACATGGATTTACCCGTTTTTGTTATGATAAAAATTTACGTACTTACTTAGTTATTCACTCAGGGAAATAACACCCACTATCATGCATTATTAAATATATTCTGTATCTTGATGAACAACGGGAATGTTCGTTAATAACACCCTTAGTGGACGAGCATATAGCTCGGTATCAACATGGCGGCACACCGACATACCAAGTAGAGTGCCAATAAAATATAATTAAAATCACAAGTAGAGTGCAAGGTGGACCGCTAGGTCCCCAGGTGACACTTATCAAGCGGACTGGAAGCGAGCGGCATCGGCGCCCGCGAAGACAACGTCGCGGCCTGTTGGACGAGTCAAGATATTCTATTTGGGTAAATAGCACGTACACCCAGGCCGACAATTATATTGTATTGGATATCTATAACTAATGGGATGGTCAACATTGTTCTGCTGGCTTTAACTGGATTCTTGCGGACTATCTGATCTGATGATACAGATGTTTTTTTACTAGATGAGGTTATTTAACATCAGGAGCTAAATAACCTCATCTGCCTAGCCTCTTCCCTTTTTTAAATAACCTAAGTATCTCTAATCTGCCGTTTTCGAAAAGTCAACCAACCATACATTAAATTAAAAAACATTACATTAAATTATATATATATTTATTTTTTGAAACTACACGAGAAAGAAAAGCTAGTTTTCCACAAGAATGTCAAACATTACTTTATCATTCTTCTTGACTAATCTTCGTTCATTCGTTGTCGTGAATGGTTTTATCAAGTACCTAGATAAAAAACCATTCAGTGAACCAGTAAACATATCTATTTATTCAATAATTTATAGAGTAATGATGACAAGTCATTTTTTTAATCCCTATACCGTGTCTTAAGAACAAACTGACAACAAGCCGTATCTGATTAGACGGTTGTGCGAAATTGTAACGAGTATTTCATAATCGAAATAACTAAGTATTCTTATCATGCAGTATCTACTGATTTTATTAAAACTGTTTATGAAGATAAAATGAGCACTATTTTTATATAAAATTTAGGTTTAAGGTTAATAAATTACTTACATTGGCTACCAAACTATTTTTGGAGAGCATCAGAAGCCAATTTATGTAACAAGTTTACCAGTCAATACAGTCATGTCAATCTAGATATCACCGTAACTGTAACAAATTGAAATTAGTTGCATAAAATAAATCCCAAACTCTACATAATCATAATTGATCGTAACTATTCATCTTTTCGTTCATCAAATAAATAGGAAAACTTTTACGAAATATTATGCTGTAAGGAAAAAAAAACCATTGACGGAATAACATATCGATGACCATTTCCCGGAATAACGATTTGCTCATTATCATTCTGGCCAAACAACAGACCACTAATAAAATAGTAGTTGAATATGGAATCGTTCGGCGAATTAATATTCGTTTTTGTGATATTATTCTTAACAAACAAAAGTTGGGAGATTGGGAGGAGACATTTTAAAAGAAGCGTACGGCGCGGCGTACGGGACTAGGGTTATGCATGCATAGTGAATGTTCCGTGGTTATTATTATACATTATTATTATAATTAAGTAGTAAGAGACCAATAAACCCATGCAAGGCGGTGCTAAATCTGCTGAAATGGGTTGTATTGATGAATATCAAGTAAAGATTAATTTAAATTGTAATATAAGGACATACACCGAGTCCAGGAAGTACACGCAAATACTATGTTATGTCTTAAAAGAACTTGTACGGTTTTTTTTCTCGTGTACATCGCCTCAGCCACCGCTGCCCGGTCGTAACTGGTCGACAAAAAGTATGCATATATTTGAATTTAATTTTGCGAACAGGAAATACTGAGACGAGCAGACAAACTAAAGAATAAAAAAAACAAAAGGCGAAATAATACGTATTTACGAATTCTTTAATGGAAGAATGTTGATTTGGGTTTTTTTTTATGTACATTTGTAACTACTTCGTTTAATAAGAATATACATCAAAACAAAACAATCCTTTCCGTTCCGTTCGTGCAATTCTCAAAACTGAAATTGCTGCATTCAATGGGAGCAAATTCTACCAACAAGGTAGAATTTGCTCCTTCGCCTCCAAAATGTTAATATCCTAAACATAAAACCATTGCTGCACTGGCACTATGCATGAAGAAAGATTGATTTTGTAGGGGTCTGTGGGAAAAGAATCAACTGACAGGCCATCATTTTATATAACAACCATGGATAATTTGAAAAAATGTGCATTAAGCAAGACAAGAATTAGGTAGGTACCCAAAATTTCATTTAGTCAGCTTACTTTGAACACAATAGTCATGTGCTAAATTCCAATTGACGTCAAACAGAACATGTAGCATGAAAATAAGCGAATTTTTTCATGATATCTTATCAACACATGAAAGATTTGTTTAGTTAGTAGTTTACTCCACTATTTACATTATCGCCACGTTCCTTGATATCAAAGATTCTCTTCTCTCCCACACGAACAACAAACGCAAGAGAGCAAAGTCATTCAGTAGATGTAAAGCAAAAACAGTCTATAAACGTAAAAATGTGACAATTGCAGGGAGTTCATCAATCTTCGCCATTTGAATAGGACGTAGGTGCGGCACGATGGTTTAACAATGACTTCGGTCATCCAGAGAAATTATTAATTGGCCCAAAGACATGACAAAGAAGCGGAAATATAAAACTTCTGCGCTGGAACCCCGCAGCGTGAGGCGCTTTACCTGACTCTTGCCCTGCCATTGTACCCTGACTCAATAGAAGGTATTTGCTTTTGAGATGCTGTGGGAAATTGCGCAACGACCGTTGAACATTATAAGAAACCTTTGATCCATCATCTTGGAGGTAGTATCATGTCAGATAATGATGAGCAGTAAGCGTGAAATGGAAGCTTTTTATACAACCCTTTCGTTGTATACCTGGAGAGGTAATCCTAGATTACAGTAACAGTTACGCGCAGAAAACAGAACAATTGGTTGTAACAAAGACTTGGAGCTTAGAAATGTTACAAAAAATGCAAAAAGGCTTGCTAAACGAAAGGTTTGTTAAACTTTTTTTTAACATTTGTGGAATATGTTTGAGTTCGCATAGTTTAATTATGGCTCCCTGAGCAAGTTTCAGAATACAAAATCATCAACATTTAACATATTCATCAGCGCTATCAGACGAAATCTTTACGTTCATATCTATGATCTTATTTTTAAGTGCTCCGTGCAAAATCGTTAAGTTGTAAATTCACACCTCTTTGTCCCTGCCGATGTCCAAACCATAGCAAGTGTCCGGATTCATCGAACTACCCTGTCCACTGGCCGCTTTATATCTCACAGACGAGTGTCAAATAAATCCGAGGTCGTTTCCTAGAAGGGACACCGCGGCGCCTTAGAGACCCTACATTTTTTGTGCCCTTAAAGATAATAAATGATGCACTTGGAAAAAAAGAATCCGACCTGTTCACGTAGATAACGATCACAACGATTTTTATGGAAATGCTAGCCGGAATTATAACGAACAGGAATCCTTTTGGGATGTGGTGGAGCGAGCAGACAATGCGTCGGCAAAAGAAGCGTTATAAAGTGTAGTTGTACCCATCTCATTTCATATCTGATCGGATCATAATAATTACTGTAGATGATATAAGAAAAAAATATTGGTTTAGGTTGAGTGGAATTTGGGTAGTGGTTCCTATGCCTCTAATCGATTGTTTTTTTTTTCAGTCGCAAAGTTATGGTACTTTTGAGCGTTTTGAAATATTATTATTCTTCTTATGTATAAGTTGAAAGGGAAATTGTAACAAACACTAGTAAATTATGCCCAGAAAACAAAAGAAAATCAGAAAGACAGAAGTATTAAGATTCTATTGGGAAGAAACATTTGGACTGACAACTTATCTTCATAAGGGGAACTGAGATTGCTATCCTACCAACATAAAATCAAATCAAAATTAAAAAAAATGAAAACAATTAAAAGTTCTTAGTGGCTGCAAATCCCAAAACCGCATAGAAGTAAACAAAGTTCCTTGTAAACTATAAAACTGCTCTTGGTGTCGGAACATGACAAAAGGATGAACACCGAGACTTATTTCATTCCAATCGATAGGCTTCTGTAAAATGGTGTAGAGCTTATAATCTAACGCCGGCGTCTATTAGACAATGCGCTTTAACTAAGACGAATTCCTAACATTTCGAACGGATCTTTTGTAGTTAAACAAATAATAAAATGGTTGTAAAGCTCTCGAACCTTTTATTTCCTCACTTCTTCCATGGTTTTGTAAGTGAATAGACCTCTCAATATCCTATTTAGAAGCTTTAGTTTGCCCACTTCCACGAAAAGGCATTTAATAGAATACTCTTATAACTGAGACTGTATTGTGCACTTGAAGCCGTTAGGTGTATATAAGCACTTTATACACATAGGTATAGACATGAACCTACTTATTTAGGTTACTGAATTCGGAGTTATTACACTTTTAGTTATGAACTCATACAGATCATAACCTATTTAATGTAACTCAAAAATACAGAAGCTTCTGCATTTCGATCCAGATATTACCTTCCAAGCCAATTGAAATAATGACAAACAGGAGTCAAAGCAAAGAGTACTGCTAGACCAACAGTGCCGCTGAAATTGCACCAGAGTTCTTTGCAAATCATTGTAACGGCTGAACAGAACCTAGATTAAATATAATACTGCTATGTATGTATATCCACCAATGGGAACGTTTCATAAGCAAAGAATACAACAACAAAGTCGGATGGTCACCACACGATGCGATGGAACTGGAAAAGAACCACTGTTTACCACTTCGTTTCCCATTCAAGGTATTGTTCGGAAGTGAAGAAGTGCTTCATACTTGGAAGTATAATGTATCCCTTTGTATGAAAGTTAATATTTTAGCTGAACGAAATT
This sequence comes from Eugnorisma glareosa, assembly GCA_947578425.1. Lineage (NCBI taxonomy): Eukaryota > Metazoa > Arthropoda > Insecta > Lepidoptera > Noctuidae > Eugnorisma > Eugnorisma glareosa. The sequence continues at coordinate 12,938,621 of OX387970.1, read as the reverse complement.
CGTTTCCATTGTGTACCGCAAACGTTACCTGCTATTGAAAAGAATAAAAGTACGGATTGCACACATATTATGGGAACGTTATAAATAGTGCAAATATTCACGAGAGATCGGATAATACACCAGAGTGGAAAGCAAAGCAATGTATTGGCAGAAGTTTTATAAGTGGGATGGGCAATGTAATTGATCGCTGAAAAAATAGGTGCGTCTCTAAATTCTTAAGAATAAAAGATCATTATTTCTAGGAATGCTTCAACACACCTACTCATGAACATTATAAGATTACCAAATTGTAAAGTCCCTAAGTAGGTACTAAAGGTTCGCAATTTGCCAGCCTTCTACATGCAAAATCTTAGGAAGTCAACACAATTTTAATCAGACAAAATCTTTTGTATATTTATTCTGAAATATACCGAAACTTAACTAATTACAAAACAATGGAGGTTTGTCAAGCGAGGTGCCGTTTATAGCGAGCGTGGTGGATGTAGCTCGTCGCGTTGTCGACCTTGGATGACGCTTGAACGTTTTCCTACTTCACTTCCTGCTCGATGCCATCTTGGTTTGCTTTGAATCGAACGCAGGCGCCATACACTGACTCGACGATACCACAGTATATTGTGATGATATGTAATTACTGAACATCAAGAATCAAGTCAAATTAATGAATGTAGGTAGTACGTTTGTTATTCCTATTGTATTCATTGTAGACAGACAATTTTACATAAAACCTCGACAATCTCATTTCATTGACGTCATAAAATATGAAAGTCCTCACAAACTTATTAGGAGTGCTACTGTAGGTAATTCTTTGGCATACGTTCCTATTTTTCCTACATAGCTGACACCCACTAAGTAAAATTAACACATTTTCCTTAATAAAGTGTCTTTACATGAAATCAAAAGGAAATTAAGTCAGTACTTACTAAATCTTTGTTTAACAACAGTAATTTCAGTAATGGACATGACAGGTATATCATCCCATTTATACTCGTTGAATCTGTCTAACCCCGAATGCACTTGCTTTTCTCCTACAATACAGCCTCGTTTCTTTTATGCTGAGAAATATAAACTTCCTGAACACAAGCTACGATGTAGCGTTAGAAACAGTAGAGTACTAGGCATAGACAATGCGGGAGCGCAACCACGCATAGACAATGTTTTGCATCGCTCCGCGCCCTTGCAATCTTCCTAATGAGTGAACCCTTTCACACTCTGGACAAAGCCGGGGTTTCACGGGTGATGTGACACGTATTCATAACATCGTTCTTTGTGAATTCCAACTAAAATGAAATTTTGCTCTTTAGGTAAAGTGAATGAAATTGTGAAATTACGCTGTACAGACATTTTTAGAGACTCGTTTAATTAAACTCAGAACAAGGGGCTTACCTACGACTTATTTATGTTCGAATAAAATTATTTTCTGATCTATAACCATGACTTTAAGTAATCCGCAGAAGTTATAATCATTTAATTTTCTACGCATATTTACTACAGTGATACAGTCATATTGGATGGGGAGTTATTACTCCATAAAATTAGGGTTGATCAATTTATGTGCTCGCCGCGAAGGGCGTGTGCCAGCCACAAGCTTCTAAAAGATTGTTATTAGTTTATTCAACTACAGAAATCGTAATATGGAAACAACTCTACTACCTAATAATGAGAATTAGAATGAAGGAAGATAGGTAAATACAAAAGTTAAATATAATTAATTTTATCTATCGTTTACTACGTAAAGATAGACCTACCTTTATCTATCTTCTTTAATCAGATCTACACCAGGGATGTTGCGGAAATTCGCATCCGTATCCGCAAATGCGGAGCATTTGCATCGATTCGGACATCCGCATCCGCATCCGCAATAAGCGACGCGGATATTCATGCGGATGCAGATGTAGCGCAGGTCAGGTCGCGACAAGAAAAAATTGGGTGGAGCTTGCGAGTGGCGCGTGCCGTGGCCATGTGCTGTTTGACCAATAGGCGCGAAGATTTTGGTGTCAAGATCCGATGCGTTTGTTATTGTTTATCATACTTTATATCTCGTAAATCAATCTCAACGTGTTTACTTGCGCTTATCGTATGAACATTGCAGTTTTGAGTGTTATAATGAGTATTGTTGTTTTAAGCGAGTTTTCTGCAGTTAATAGCTTAGTGGATAAGTGAATTCACAATGTCACCACCGACACAAAGTGAAAGGAGGTGTTTTTTTTTCGGCCCAAACATGTACCGAGGTACAAATTACTATTTAAATTCTTTCCAATACATAGTGTTATTAGCAGTATTTTAAATCCTTCAATATTCGATAGATTAAGAAATAAAAGAATATGAAAAAACACTACCTCGAATTGTAACTGCGTTTAAAGAAACGTTCATAACAGCGCTGGCGGCTGTCAAACTATTCCATCTGTCAAAATATTAAACTCTTTCGAGATCGGTCGTCTGACAAGGGCTAGAATAATCGGAATGACAATATTGTCACCAACAACAACAAAAAGAATAAAATAGTAAATTAACGGCCCTTGAGCACTGTCTTTTGGCCAGTAGCTAACCAAACGCAAGAAATAATCTGAAATGTGAAATAAATGTATATTTTAAATTCTTGATCCCATAATGTTTCACGAAAAAAGTGTGCCGGGAAAAATAATCTATCTTTAATACAAAACTAAATTCTAAATAGTATATTTTTAGGTTTTATACGTGTATAAAATGAAGTAACGAAACGCATCATCGGAGAAATTAATCACGAGATTGTCAGATGAAAATTCTTGGGTTGCAAGTTTTAGCATCTTTGATCGACAATTTCAGGTGGTACAAATGCATTAATAAATCCAATATTTATTTTTTCAGAATCTGCGATTTTTTTCCTATAACTTCATACCTTTATAGTTAAGGTACATTGTTTGGCCACAATTGTATGGGGAAAAAAACACCTCCTTTGGACTTATTTTAAACAAGATGACTAGGATAAGGCTCATTGTAAAATATGCAATGACTGCACCAAAACGAAGATACTTTAAAAAAAGTTAAGGGCCGCATCCGCGGATGTGAGCCTCCCAATATCCGCATCCACGGATGTCAAAAAATCTGCATCCGCAACATCCCTGATCTAGACAACATTGAGAAGATGGGAAACCAAATGAAAAACACTAATTACTAGACAATTATGTGATCTAACTATTATTAAACGACACATCGTTACTAATTTAATCAATTTGTTAAATTGAAATTGGTTTTTAATATTATCGATTACGACATAGATTGACCTGTTATAAAAAATAATACGAAGATTGCCATTGAAGTTATTGTTCGACGATGTGAAATTAGAGCGCAGCTGCTGCAAGGCGAACCAATTCCCATGCCATTATTTAAATCCAGCTACATCAATACCTATATTTTATAAATGTATTTTGATACAACTTTTGAGATGATGCGTCCTTCTATGATTAAAACCATACGATGCACATTAGAATGAACAAAAATTCCACAACTTCTACGATTCAAAACTGACAAACAGTCGCTGTAATAATAAGGATGTTTGTCAGCCGAGCTACGCAGGCTAAGTAGTTATCTTATTAAAAAAATAGTAAAAAAAACGTAGAAGCGCCACTATATCATTTCTGAGCCCTATCGCTACGATTTGCTCTCGTAGACTCGCTACGCTATGCAAAATGTAGAAGGTAGTTTTGAACTCTACCTTACCAATCTATGTGACTTTTCACCAGTTTCCTAAGAATCTACCTACAGTCTATAAAAGATCTTTCGAAATAAATACGAGTACCACTTTACATCAGTCAAAAACGTGTTAAAGTAGGAAAAGAGTATTCCCACCTACTTTTTTTTTGTTTTAACTGTTTTAATTACATGGCAATCTGTCTTAGAGACAATGACAGTGAGACATACATCTGTCCGATTTCCCTATCTGATTTGATGTATTTATGGTATAATATGATATGACCCATCTACATCAAAGACAATGATAAGTCTATGTCCGTTCTGACTTCTGAAAGTGCGTGAGCGCAATGTCGGCGCGTATAAGACGCGATGTAATAAAAAGAGAGACATATTCTGAAGCTAGCAAAATGTAAGACAGAGATGACAACATTATAAAATTGTTACCCAATGAATTCATACCATATACAAACATACCATACTCATATTTTTTTAGAAGTTCGCAGATATTTTTTAAGAGACGTCTCCTGACATGAGCTTCGTTTTTTTTTGTAGTTATGAAGTATCTCTTAAATAGGGCCAAAGGTCAGAACAGAAATAAGCCAGAGGTCGCTAGTCTCTTAATCATTAGGTATCTACGTTTACCTGCTATTTACCCGCTACAGACATACCTACCCTCTCTATTCAAAAAGAATTATATTAACATAAAGCTATTACACAGCATGCACTCAGGTAGGTATAACCTCAGCTTCCTCGTTGAAAAGGTTTAAGGGTCGCGGGGCGGTATCAGAACAATGTTTACACCTGTGTGTGTATCTTAACGAGGCGAGGGGCTGAACTTGCCCTTCTTCTCACGCTCGCCGGAGTTCGTTGCAAGGTGTCGCGTTTGATTTACAGGTGCCATCTTCGAAATTACGAGTTTGATTATACTTTCCATTGATGTTATTATGTTTATGATTTTATTTGTTCTGTGATTCAATTACATAATACTTGCAAGGAAATTAATGGTAATGGGGTTGATTTAGGCATGAAGTTAGATTTAAGGCAAATCTTACAAAGAGATCTGATACTAAACTATTTTAAGAATCACTCCTTGTCAATATAATTGAAATGCAAGTCAATGTTTCAAATCAAAGAATATCAAGTCTAATGAATTGTTTACTAGGCTAAGAATACCTCAAGGGAAGTAATTTGTTGCCTTAGCTCTCTAAAATAAATGGTGTCATTCTCACTTTAGTGAAATATACACGGTATTATCTTCACCATAAATCTTCTAGCAACAGGTAGGGCACTAAGCTATAATGAAAGTGACGTCAAATCAGCAACACTACACGATGCCTTACAAGTTCGTCCCTCACCGCATCCCTCCTTTCAGAACGCAAACACGCGTTACTAGTGTAATTGCATTACCGACTGCAATGCCGTCACTGTCATGGACAATCAAGGATTTAATTAACATCCGAAAATTGAGTTCAAAGGAAATTAAAAATCAATTTCGAAGAGTTATTGAATCGGAAATAAGAATGTGCCACGAGCTTGCGTAACCCATTCGATTTTTAGAAAGGCCCTTATTTAAAACGAAACATGTGCGTATTACATTTAAAAATAAGCCCTAACCCTTTCCCTAAACTTAAATCAATTAATGACGTTGTATCTAATCTACAGTCCATAGAAACGACAGATGTGAGCGACAGGGGGTTTCGCGGTGAAAATTCATAGATCTCCTCCCTCTCTAACTGTGATCGGACCCTTCCGAATTGTGCAAACTGCTCGCTATGTGATGCATCTGTCCACTAACACTTGCTGTTATAGTGACGCCCAACAAACAACAAAGACGACATCGATGTTTCATATTAAATGTTACATTTTTTATCACGCTGCGGTGGGGGCAATCACTCGAATTTCCAAATACAAGGATATACTATTCCAATGCCAACGCTAATTCACCTTTTCCTTTTATAATGGTAACGTTACTCAGTAACTAAGCAACAGTTCAGTTCCCAGCCAACGGTTAAAGCAGCTCAATTAAAGTGCGGTCACTTCCTGAAAGGAGTACAGTTTAGCAAACACAGCGGAACTGGTATTGTTTCATACCGAGAACAGTACAAGCTTGAGACATATTGCGGACTTTATGCTTCCTGTTTCCAATGTGAATATAAACATCACCTCTTTGTTTGATGTAAGTAGCTAGCCAAAGACGCGAGGACTAACCGTGGCTACATATGGCGCACAAATGTAATGCTTATTATTCTGCACTAAATGACAAAACATTCAAGCCGATTGATGTCGTAAAATGTGTCATTAACATAAAACACATATGTACAAAATGAAACAAAAGTAAGTGGGATAAGTTAGGTAATGCAAAATTGTCGATAAAATATAGTGCACCGCCCTAAAGTAATCGGACTCTGCACTTTGTCCCTCACTGAGATAAAGTCGCCCTAGCATTCAAACAAGTGGCTCACACACACTGACGCATAATCAGGAAGTACAAAGAAGATTAAAGAGACTCGTTACACACACGCATGGTTAATGTAATAATATTCGTGTAGGTACCATCCCGCGTGTAGAAGTAGCTGAATATAAATAATATTGCGTACGCACACAAAGGAAGAATTTAAATAAAGAGTCTCGCGGCTGTACCAGGAAGTAGCAGCTCACTCACTCACACATAGGAAGCGACTATATCAGCTATAGGTAGGAGCGCTATGTGGTGGCGCTGGCGCACACTTGTGCGTCAACTATGCGTGGGACCGCGCGCACATGGCCTGATTGGGACATACCAAGTGAGCCCCCAGACGATACTCTTTTTACGACACGTAGTTATTATGATATTATTATTACACACGACAGTTAATAGATACTGTCTGAAGAACATTGCATGTTTTAAAACCAAAGCCTAAACACAGCGAATATTTTTCAGAATACGAAATTTTTACTTCCTGCTTTTACTCGTCAGTGTCACTTATCGAAGTTTACAAAATATTGCACGTTATTACATGTTGTGGCCGCTGTGGGGTTGCTTGCTAAACGTATGGCCAAAAAATATGTAAGAATTGCCAGATATGAGACAGAAACGGGGACCACTTGTTTAAGTTAATTATAAGTCTTAAACATTGATTTGAGTATGGCCAAGTTAAGTCAAAATGTAAAATTATATAACTTTATATTAACCAAACAAGAAAGCATGGTTGAGTTCGAACGTGTACGTTACCTACAAAATACCGCCCGCGTCATGTGCCCTCATCCATACGGATGCATTCCCAACCCGGTTTTTTGATCACGTCGATCCGAAACGAACGGAGGGGTCGCTTTGTCATGTGACACTTGTGCGCACAGAGACTCACCCAGGGGGTTACTCGTTAAAATCAGGGATTAATTGTCCATTCAGGGCAAGTTCGCGTTGTTACATCGACAGGATCAATAAAGCCATGTGTACGAATTATACTGCACGATCATTTTTATGTTGCTTACTAGAGATCTCACTGGAACAAAAAAAATGCATCAGGCAGAAACAAAATTAAACGCTGAACCCCAACAGAAATTGCTTTACGGGATAGACTAAGATGTTTTATATGAACTAAATACATTATACGAGAAAGACGATGCTTTAAATCTTTAGTCATTTAAGTATTAGTTGCGTGACCATAAACTGTTGCGCGTTGCCATCAGCTGAGGTCGACGGAAGTTGACGATTTCTGAACGGCATGTAATTATCTTTATAGGTTTGAAACAAGAAAAAGGACTGCGTGTTCAGATTACGGATGCTTTGAATTTGTATTGCTTTTATTAACTTTACCTTTTAAACAAGTTCTCAGAAATCTCGATTATCGAGTACTGACTGTTGGTTTCCGGGTAATACCATCGAACGCGAATTCACCACTTAAGTTTATATTATTTATAAACTAGTTTCAGTAATGCGTTGGCTAATCAGACGTATTATCTCTATTTTTTTGTCAGGACCAACGCGCTTTTATCAAGAAAATTTCTAAAAAATCTCCTATTTTCTACCTTGCCTCTATTGAAAAAATAATAATAAGAACCAGTAGGTATTATTATTATCTTGAATTGAGATATTTTTTTCGAATTTTAAACTGGTACCTATCTAACTTCTTATATTCAGATCACTGTGTGATAATATTCTTCTTCTGAAAATACCGGTTGCCCGAAGTGGTTTTCCTCGATCAAAACCGCTTCAGAGATCACAAGCACGATCTTTTTTGTAAGCACCTTACACATCCATTAATATTTAGATGACTTTTTAATAAACATCACGCAATGACGTTAATTACCATATATTATCTAATCATTAAAGTAGATACCAGTGGTGAAGGTTCCACACAACTCTATTCTTACCCATCCCTTTAAGAAATGGCACAGTCAGTATTTTATAGACAAATAACAAAATCACATTAAAGATAATGTACTCCGGCTTACCTCTTACAAAAATTTACCCTTCACTACTGTAGGTATAGGTACCTACCAGTAACGAAGGGTAAATTTTCGACTCGATTACCCACTGCTAGGTAGCTGGTTAAAGGTAACCAACCAGCTACATAACAGTGGGTAATCGAGTCTACAGATCATAGACAAGATAGACGCTTGTTTACAATCAACGCTTGACACTTGGTCATCATCATCATATCAGCCAACCTACATCGTTGTTATCCTCTTTAACTGTCATAAATACATAGCAACGGATTCTCGTGTTTGTTGCTGCAGAATTTTGTTAGCACATCACATAGACAGCGAGAAGATCAAATCTGACCCCTGCAGTCCTAAACTTAACTTGATGTTTGGTGCTAAAAGATAATTCATGTTCAACTCATTCCTTATTTTTTGTCCGCTTTAAGGTGTTTTATTTCACTTTATGCAGAATAACAGCTCTGCCTTCATGGGAACTCCCAGAGTACCTACTGTCTTTTAAAATCAAAATCATAAGGCTTCATTAATTTCACTGAACCTTAGACGCAAGGCCGGAGATTTATGTCTATTATCATCCCACTATTTCGAATACAAAAAGTTGGTTTTACTTTCATATTTATTTATAATTTTGTATATATTACCCAACCAGAACAAGACGTTACAACGCCAAGTTCTGGTCTACTCTAAAGGCAGCAAGTGGCGCAATTTTTCGGTGTGACATCGTTGCCTAGTTCTGAGTGGCACCTGATTATGTAATGCGAGAACAACGACGGTTGAATCGGGGTCGCGGTTTGCGAGCGAGCGCTCGGAAGTGCGTTGAGACTCAATGAATGCTTCAGATGGTGCAACACTCGATCATTTATCGTGATTACAAGCTCTAGATGCCGCACAACCAGTATGCAAATTACATAATTGACTGCTAACCAAAGTTCATTTAGTAATCGAAACAAATTCGGAAGAATATTTGGAATCCAAGACTCAGAATTGATGACAAAGGGACATCGGATGTTCTCGAAACCAAAACTATCTTTCAATTTCATGGGGACTATCAACATTATCCTCCTGCGGTCCTGCCCCTATCCTTAGTCACCTGGGACCGGTGTAACACAGTTTTTCTATAGGTACGTGTATAGGAGCCGCCACGCATTGTATGTTTACAGGTTAAAAAAACCGGCCAAGAGCGAGTCGTACTCACACGCACACGGGGTTCCGTAGCACCAAACAATATAATAAAAATATTTTGAAGGCATTCGTTCGTAAGTTGTATTGTTTTACATTCATCAACAAAACTAAATTTGTTCTTCATAGTATGTTAATGAAAATCAAAGTTGCTGCTGCAGTTTGTAAGTAACTAGGCTGAAATCTACCAATTTTAAGAGCTATTTTTCTGGGGTGCATATTGCAAGGATTCTGAAAACCCAAACCATCAGAGTTTATCAATCGGTTATCGAGATAAGAAAATGTAGGTGTAATAAAGAAAGAAGATAAAATGTGGAATACATAGATGATGTTAGCTTGATCTAACGTTGGTAGCGACGATTGATTCAACTGGAGGGTACCAAAATGATTCAGAAGCTGGAACGTGTAATACATTATCATTAACACTAGAAACGGGGGTCGGGGGTCTGTGTAATACATTATTATATTACACAGACTTGAAATCTATGACTCCGGGAGGATACAAACGTGTGAAATTATACAAACGAAGCGTGTTCAATTTAATAAAAATACGAGTATTGTGACATTCTTGAGCAATACTGTCGAGTGGAAGTAATACATCTGAACCGGGTCAGTTCGCAGGAAGTGCCGCTATTTCCATACGACTGCAATTTAAATGGTGCGGTATCCGGCACATACTTCCGGTCTGTTTGCAACACTTTTCCCCGCATCAATTTTCTTTTGCAATTATGATACTCAGCATCTGATATGCCAATAATAACAGCACATTTTATTTTACTATTATAATAAGAACTTCGATGTTTGCAAACAATACACGCGCCTACACTATTTATTAAATGGGAACTAATTGAATATTCTGTTCCGACTCTGAAGTATAACAAAGCAATTAAAAATATATTTGAAGGCCAGTTTTAACTTCCCACGAAACGTTTTGCCATGCAATCTGTAAATAGAGTGATTCTATTCTTCCTTGGCAACTTGGTACAAGTTGTCCGCATACCTACGTAAAACAACAATACTTATGATACCAATTACTAGGCCTAAGCACTTTATCTATTAATCGGATTTTCGCGGAACTTTTCGGGGATTAATCGCTTAAGAGAATTAAACCGTAAAATTACGTTTGAAGATAATTGCGTAGGATATTATGGGGTAGATACCTAAAGATACATTTGGCACGAAAGTACAAATACAGGGGCAAGATTTTTGAAACATCATGTAAGTGTAGCTAGTTAGGTATACGACGTTTCCGCACAGCCGTTCCTTTTCCGTGGTGCGACCATCATCGGAAGTTGTGACAGAGATTCGCGCGTCCCCCCTACCCGCTCCACCCTCGCCCTCCCCTACACGTCCGGTGCCCGTAGGCCGCCGCTGTCCAATTTCCTCTTCCCGCGTGTATTAATTTCCGGCTTAAACTATTTCATGTCGTTCATTTCCTATTAATAAGTATTCGTAATGATTTTTGTAATTCCATCTTCAAGTGTACAAAGAGGTTTGTATTTACAATTCAATGGAAATGAAAAAATATTTTCAGTTTTGAGTTGCTTCAGATCCTTCATTCCCTTTAACTTCCTTTACATACATAAGCATACGTAGTAAGTGCGTTTCTTCTGCGAGAAAACTTGTAAAATTTTGTATTAGTCGCTAATAGGTAATGTAGGTACATATTTTATGGGGATTCCTACTCTGAGAAATCATCATAATGTTCTAGTCAACGTTAGCATTTGTGGCATCTTGTCTATCAACAGCTAAATTCTATATTTCGTCGAACAGTAATCGTGCCATAATTACATTTTGTTTAAGTATTTATTTTTATACACATCTCAGCTTCCGTTTCCGTTAGTTCATTTCCGTTTCTACTTCCGACCGACTATTACTGCTGCATCAGTCTAAAAATGGATTTTATACTTAGGGGTCATCGTAGCGAAAGTACTTATGAAAAGATTTATTGATATCCACATGCATAATTGCCTGCCCAAGTAGGTACCAATTTTTTCCAGTATTGTGGAAAAAGTATGTAAACTGAAAATGTTGCAAGGTAGGTAAGTTTCAGCGGTCGCCGAAGATCGTTGAAAGCATGCGCTCACGCAATGAACTTATTTCGGGTAGGTAGGTAAGTACTTCCGCATGTGTTCGGATTCGAGTCCAGACGTTCATCGCATTCCGCCTGGGTCGCAGTACTTGCAATAAATAAAGAGTTGTTCTCTATAATGATTTCAGTTTATGCCACTGCCATTTTATATTTAAATGGTTCATTCTTTAGGACCATTTCTTTTGTTTTGTATAGGTACCTAAACTCGAAAAGTTACGACTGTCTCGTCTACCTAAGTACCTATCTGATCTCTTGTAAGAGAAATGACCGTAAATCCTAATTTCGGTCTTAAGTTTGAAAACAAACATGAAGATCACCAGAGTCCAAAACAAAGGACAGAAAAATAAACAAGTTATCGTAACAAGCATAATAGTTGTTACAAGGTAGACTGATAAGTAAAACGTAATCACGTAATACCACCAAACTCGTAACATTAGAATGTTAACAAAGAAAGTAGCAGCAAGTTCTGCGGTCACGGTCACGTATGACCGAACATCATGGTCTTTTATTCTCTAAATTACTGCACATAACTCCACGACGAACGTCTGCATGCCGCCAGAACACCAACGTATACCGGCCAACGAGCTAGAGCGAGACGACACGAGCAGGGAGCGCGGGGCGGGCGAAGGGAGCAACAGGTAAAGATTCCGAGGCCACTTCCGTCTTGGCTGCCGAATATTTCTGTCTCGAACCGGTAGTGGGACGGCGGCCAGGGCACACACGAGATAATCTCAACCTACACGCATACACGAAAACATAGGTACCGATCTAATGATACTACATTGGCTTTGGCCCTCCGGAATAGTCTGGATGCTCCAGCTCCACTAACTGTTCCGTTCGATATGCTATCTAATAATGATGCATTTAGGGAAGAAGTCAAATGAGTAACAATCATAATGAAAATTGGTATTTAAGACAATACAATGGCATTAAGTAAAATAAAAAGACAACGCAGAGTGATTTCAATGATTTTATGCGTGTCGCAGAGCTTACAAACATAATGCACACGTAGCAGAGTCGAATGAGCTCAGCTCAAACCGGTTGGCGCTCATATTGTCTCACTCTGCACCAGGAAACTGCCGGCCGGTTGCTGAGACGTTTCCTGTGCTTTGTCTCAGTAATGTCACGATGTCTTGAACTGTACGTTGATAGATCACATTCGTGAGTTCCTGAGTGCTATGTTGTTCCAATAGATAGGAGATGAACTGACTACATAACCCTACATAGTACAATAACATAATTTATTTTAACCCATAATTATCAAGATCAACGCCATTATTAAAATACATCAAGTGTACTCCCTTCCCTTAGGTACTTCTTTAATGTAATAAATAATAAGTAGGTATGTATGTATACCTCTGACACCCAAATTATTCAAATATAAAAGGATAGATCATATTTTCGACGATAGGTAGGATATCAAAGTAATTCTGGTACTTAATTATAAAATGTCTACGCATGCCCCGGAAATTAAACGCATGAAATCTATATAAAAAAAAAACAAGACTCGTGGCTCTGCGATTACTGTACAAACAAGGAAATATTGTGAGTTATTAAAAACTGGCGCGCTGACGTAATTCTACCACACTAACTAGCACTTCCGCGTGCCCTAAGCAGGCACACTCGTATAATAATCCCATTCCAATGTTCCTTCACATTATTATATTATGTTATTACTTGAGATTTGGTTCGACAAGTGCTGGTCGCGGGGCGTCGTCCGTCAAAGCCAATCTACCCCGATAACGGTTTGCGGAAACAGCGCTCGTACAGTCGTACGTTTAGTTAAAAATGGGACTTGGTCTGGCTCCCGAAGTTTTATCTCAATGTGTGAGGTGGCGAGGGGCGAGCGGGCGTGCGGGAGGGGAGTGGTTGGCGCGCGTCCGTCCGCCCGCGCCTCCACCGCATCATCAGTCCGCGTCGGAGAGTTGCCCGCGACGCTTGTCTGCGAGCTCGATCCCTCAGATACGCTGCTGGTTTACGGCGAGCCGTAACACGACACGTTTGGAGGGACCGCTGCTGCTTCGCGTGTGCCTGGTGCTCTGTGAACACTGGATTCTGTGCTACTAGTGTTGTGACAATGTACATGTGCTGATTTATCAAGTTACCGTCTACCTAAAGGATTTTGACGACGCAACCAGTTCCGGATCAGCTCAGCCGGTAAGTAGCGGTGCTTATCGCAGACCACGCTATCGCGGACTCACGCATTTCCGACCGCGCCCGATAAGGCAACTGACTGTACAGTGCCTACAGATACGAACTCCGAATCCGGCAGCAAATAAAACTCCCAAGAAATTTAAAAACGTTTTTTTGCTAATATCCTAGCTTCACGGCACATTATTCCTAAGTTAAAACAATTACACCAGTATTGTTTGCTTATAATGATTTCTAAGGAGTACAAGACACCAGAAAAAAACGAAAATGTGCTTGGAAATAAATAGACATAAGATATAAAGTTGGGTCATTGGGGTGAAGTTAACTTGTTGAACACACAACAAAGAATTATAGGAAAAACAAATCAGAACTTGATCAACAAAGGGCCTAGACAATTATGTGTAACGTACCTACTGTTTATGGTTTACGATAAAAAAAAAAATTCGCTTCGATATGTAAAACTTTCATCCTTTGCGTCATTTAACTATGTAAACATGAGGTACGCATGGCATGATTAATATCTAAAATTGTTAATAGTTGTCTACTGCCTGCAAAAAAAAGATAACTATAGTTATCCGAATCCTGAAGTCTAGTACTATTCAGCCTTACATTGCAGAAATTGTAAAAATTGTATAGGCACAATCTATCAATTGACTGCGCAATTGGCTCTCACATGAACGAGAGATTTCATCAATAGTAAATGTACTTGCCCCCTTAAGTAACAAAGAATGCATCCAGAATGATCTTCAAAAACAACTAGATACCAACATTGCTCAAAACTTGGATATGAAGAGGTTTGGGTTATCGGATTGTGATAACCTGCGAAGTAGTGTTGTTTAAATTTAAAGCAAACTAGGAAAGAAGACACTGAAATTAAGATGGTTTCATTATGCCAAATCGATGTGATGATACTTGGAAGACACCATGTCCAGCAGCGGACCTCTTTCAGATGAACGTTGATAGTGATGCACCTAATAGAATGATTCATGTATTAACAATTATCTATCTACAAAACTTATACCAAAGATAGAAGTTTCTCCATCTTAGAGAGCAAAATGTGCCCGAAGTTTTCTACGTCGCCAAATTAAAATAAAATATACGAATTAAGAAAAAAAAGGCCCAGACATTTGAAATTGCACAATACATACAGATCCGTAATCGCCTATGAACAATAAATTATGTAATACATAGGTGCTATTGGCATTTTACGAAAAGGCTGTCAATAAAATTGTATTAGAAAAATAACTCAAGAAACATATTTATTGAAGTGAATAAATTTAGTTTTGCTTATATAACAGCATACGTATGTAATTCGATTATTCCACAACACAATACTTGACTGAAAACCTTTTTTTTAAGTAGGTCTAAGAAAAAAAGTCGTGGATTTCCCATTTTTTTTCAGCAATATTCATGTTCAGGAAGCCTTCAAATACATAAAGACAGTAGTATCATTTTACGCGATAATAACGGTAGATAAGAAGATGCCATCAGTAAAGATAACTAGGAACACAAACTATTCAAGCTTAAGGTATTACGCATTGAAACGGACACCTTGGCGCCACCTGTTATCAAATAGATGAACTCTTTGTTTGTTAACTGTTAACGAATATTATTGTTTTTATTCATTCATACTCTAAGCTTATCTCAATTGATTATTAGCAACAATATGCTGTTGGTATTTTGTTTATGTGCTAAATTACTTTATTACAACAATCTATTTCATGTTGTTACAGACAATCGTGATGAAAGTTGTAAGTCTCCAACTGCCGTCCGGGCCCAGCATGGAGCGGTTGCCGCTACCATTTAGCCCTACGGAGTTACTATGGCGGTATCCTTTGCCGTGGGCCCCGCCGCCACCCTCACCCCTCGGTGATGCAAAGGCCCAACTTCCGGCGGGTCTTCCCCCAGAACCCAGATTATGGACCAGAGATGACGTTTCAGTGTTCCTGAAATGGTGCGAAAGAGAATTCGATTTGCCGAACTTCGATATGGATCTCTTCCAAATGAATGGTAAATAAACAAAATTAATTATGTCTGTTGTACTTGTACCTATATCAATACAAAAATAAACAAATTAATGTAAAATACTATGTTCTTTTCAGGCAAGGCTCTGTGCCTCTTAACGAAAACTGATTTAGGCGAGCGCTGCCCAGGTGCTGGTGACGTACTACATAATGTGCTGCAAATGCTAGTACGTGATGCCGCATTATTGGGAAGAGTTCCCTCGTCCCCCGTGACACCCACAGCGCGAGCCGCTCCTTACCCACCCTCCCCACATTCACACCCGCCTACTCCAACATGGGCTGTCGACAGCTTCCACCATTTCCACAGCGCTGCTGCAGCGGCTGCTCAACCTAATTCCGTGACCTTAAGTCCAGCTCCGTCAGTAGACAGTTCAGGAAGCCCTCAAAGGGGAGAAGCAGTTAACTACGCACCAAATTATGCACCATCAATGCCAGCTACAACTCAGGCTGCCAGTTCAGGAAGCAATCATTCTGATTCTGATGAAGAAAATCAATTCGCACCGCAACCACGCTCTCCTAAAGAAGCCCCATTAGTAAGCCCGGCACCACAGCCTCACCCAGGGCCCCAACATTCACATTACCGAGCTCAACACAGAGAGTTCTTCCCTAACGATATGCCGGAATCGAATACAAGTAAGTTACTCAATAGCTCATTTCATTTTGACCGTAAAGTGAAAGCTGAAAGTATTTTGTTAACATAGACGTTAAACTGTGTATCCATGAAACTAATTGTGATTTTGTTTTCAGATGGAAGACTACTTTGGGATTTCCTTCAACAGCTTCTAAATGATCCTTCGCAGCGGTACACTAACTATATTGCATGGAAAAATAGAGAAACGGGAGTGTTCAAAATAGTCGATCCCGCCGGTCTGGCGAAACTATGGGGAATTCAGAAAAATCATCTTTCCATGAATTACGATAAGATGTCACGTGCGTTAAGATACTACTACCGCGTAAATATTCTGCGGAAAGTGCAAGGCGAAAGACATTGCTACCAGTATGTATCAAAATCAATTAGAATTATCAGATCACGTACGGTTTTTTTACATGACTTGGTATTCATCTTAATTTATTATTACAGATTTTTAAGAAATCCAACTGAACTGAAGAACATCAAAAATATTTCGCTGCTGCGGCAACAAATGAGCCCAACGAGGGTTGTGCCTCAAGCAGTCGTGAAAACAGAAATGAAAGAAGAACGTTGCGACGAAGAACAGGTTGATGAAGATATGCCTACTGACCTGAGTATGGCAGCGTCGGAGCCTTGGCGGAAACGTGCGCGGCCGGACCCTAGCCCCGTCCAGCAGCCGCATGACAAACACCACATCAGTGCTCTAATTGGGGACAACATGATGATCAAACGGGAATCTGACTACGCTTCTGAACATTACGCACTCAATCTCAAAAGTGAAAAATGTGAACAATGATTACAAAAGACTTTTAACGTGGGACACTCGTAAGTGCAAAACGCATTTTCTGCATATTCAGTATGCAATCAGCTCCACCCACTAAAATTCTAGTCAAATTCCTCTCAGAAAGGATATTTAAGTCTTCCTTTAGAAAAATATTAACGTACTTGATGAACAATCACTGAGAGTACTTTGACGGATTTAGGATGGTCATTGGAGTTTAACAGGGTATGGACCTTAATGATGCCTTTGTGCCAAGTGATTTTTATACCTAATAGTGTCAATTATCTATCTAAATAGTTAGCAAAAGGGACAAGAGTTTATTTGTGTTAAAGTCATAGAAATTATTATACGATTTGTGCAATGGACTATCACTTAAGTAGCTGTTGACTGAGATTTAACAGTTGCAGAAGATTGTTGCCACAACTCTGTATCTATCCATATGTATGTATGTTACGTGCGTAGCTCGCACTCGATTAATGCATTTGCGTAATTTAATTAGTTTTATGAGTGTTTTATATTTTTGTTTAGATTTGCTAAAAAGAGAAGATTATAATCCGAAAGAACTAAAAGGGTTGAAAATTATAAGAATATTATCATAATGTAACGTCTTCCATTCGTTCTTTTTGGCAAACCTTCAATTGTAGCATGTGAAATGTAGTTACTATGACATCTACCACATAAATGCGGAATTACATCGTATTTGGCAGCTTTGAAGTTAAAATTACTTTTTGGTTTGTAAAGAAATAATATTGAATCTATTAATATTAAAAAGACAATAAAATGTCAAATATTTTGAAAAAAATGCCTTGTAATCAATAAAACACACCCACTGTGATAAAATGAAAGTGGTAGACATATAGTACGATAGGGACTTTACTCAAAGATTTCCAGCTACAATTTTCTGTGATCTCTTTTATCAATGTAGGTAGGTAGTTAGATGTTATAGAGTAAAGATGTCTTTGTAAATAGTAATATAGTTTTGCATTAGTTAGAAATAAGGAACTGACTGTAAAGAGAGTGTATGTATGATTTGTAAAACAAAAAGTGGAGCTTTATCAAAGTACCTAGTATATCAGTAAGTTCTATTACAACTGAGTTTGTATTTTTACATTTATTTGTATTCGGCATGGATGCCAACATTTCCAGCTTGATGTACACAATACAATGAACATGAAGTTTCACAATAAAATATTGTGTCAGATTTATTATAACTTAAAATAAATGAGAAATAATATTATATGTAAAAGGTAATTAATTATTAACATTCCAAACAATAATATATATCATATCTATTTCAGAATCACGAAAAACTTTGAAATCTGTAGACACCAAACCCAAAATAAATTTCCACCAGTCACCATCAAGGTAATACCTACGAGTACCTATCCAAAAATTAATTGAATAGCTAATATACGTACAAGGAAAAGCGTACGTCTGTCTCTTACCTTTTTATACAGCAAAATTGCTAAGCCGATTTTACTTAAACTTTAATAATAGTCCTGACCGTTTTGTCTCGGTGGCCAATCTCAACCCAGATTAGCCATCGGCGCGGGAGATAATAAAGTGCACAGGTGTGTGCGCAGGCACAGGTGCACTCTCTGTTCCTTTACTTTCATAGTCCGATGGGACGGAAATCCGACACGACCGGAGAGAGATCAGACGCAGGATCAACGGCTTCACGTGCTTTCCGAGGCACGGGGGTATCATACCGCCAACTTCTAAACTCCGGGCTACTACTGAGAAATTTCGAAAGAAAAACCTAATTGCACTTTTTGCCCGACCCGAGATCGAGTCCAGGACCCCATGCTCAGCACTCATGCTTGCGACCACGAGAACAAAACGTGGCAGTCAAACTTATACAATCATACAGAGTGGAAGGGCCATCGACGCACCGACGATTACCACGTATTCAGTACATTATTCCCAATACAAAACCATCATTTATTCCATCAATAATTTGAATTTTAGGTGCTAAATTTATATGTGAGGGTTCGGAATGATGTACTACCTACTGAATCCGTGGTACCTAATCGTTTGTGCAACGATGTCCCTTGCACCCTACAGGGTTTAGCTCGGTAAGTGGTTACTTAGCAGTCGAAGCTGAGTTAGTCTCATTAAATTGGTAGGTACCTAGTCTCGACTCCTACAGAAAATGTTGAAAAGCAGTGGATCATTGCATATTTACTTTCAACAGTGGTTTCAACTTAGACCTAGGTTTCAAGACCGATGTGAGGCGAGCTCGAAAATTTTAGCACTACGCGTTGAAATTCATGGTGAAATAAACTTGGTCTACCTAATTTCTGAACGGGGCAAATGTATTGACATACGCAATGCTTTCCACCGGAAATTGTCCCAGGGAACTGATGCTATCGACCTAAGATCCCGGACCTTCTCAAAAAGTCCCAATCCAGGTTGGGCACCAATTGACCCACTCGTAATCTGCTAACTGCGAAAGAGAGAGTTTAAATCAAGTTCTATTATGCCAATCTAGGAAGAATACCTACACATCATCAAAGATAGGTACGAAAAGATTAAAAGGGATAACGTTCGTTACCTACGTAAGACCATATGGCTGGAGGAACTGAAAGACGTGAGTCGTGTACGACAAACAAAACATACGTTCCTAACATCACGCAGTATGTAATAATCAGCAGTGCTTGCAACTACTAGGACCACTTTGAGGTAGGCTGCTCGATCAGATAAGTTATAACGCGATACATAACTGTGTTTGTGTTTAAGGAATGAATACATACCTACTCAATCATCAACGGAACGCATGTTCTAAATCCGCTTGTGATTTCCGATTCATTAGTCATAATGCAAAGGGTAAACAATGCCTTTATATGGCTTTACACAAATCAATGTACCCTTTAATATATTATTTTCCGTAGTCAAAAGCTGGCTTATTAAGTGCGTAATACTCAATACTTTTGATCTCTCTTGACCTCTCCCCGTTCCTTCCACTTTTGTCGATGTATTGCGCCTCTTCTCGCCAAGGAACGAGAAAGCCATCCAAGGCGTTCCGCCATCTTCTCCTCGGTCTGCACGACCCCATCTTGCTGTCCCAGGGCTCCAGTTTTGTGATAATGCGGGGGCCCACAGCTGTGATATCCGGCAGACATGGCCTGCCCACGCCCAGACTCATTTATAGTTTAGCAGCTTTATGAGCTGGGTTAGGCACATCAGCAATTTGAGTTCTGGAGCGCAGTGTGGTGTTTCTTATTCGATCGGTAAGTTGGACGTTACGTATGCTGCGGTCGATTGCCCGTTGGCAAAACTTGAGTTTGGACTTCTGGATGTTAGTCAAGGACCAAGTCTTTGCACCATAATTATGTAAGTATGGGGAACTGGACGGTGGTTGGAGTTTAGCTCGAGTAGCATCTTTATGGAGAATCCAACTTAAAGTTGACATTCTTGAGCAGCGATAAAAATCTGGGTCGTGGGGACAGTGAGAAATTTTGAATTTTATAATTCACTATTTTTGAGTTATGCTAAACGATAATTGGTTTTTCTTACGATAATAACTGTATGACGTTTAAAAGGTATGTAGTTTTTTTAATAACTAAATATTTGTTAAATACGAAGCAGTAACTTCGATTTCAAATGATGATAACCGATCTCGGAATTCCCGGGAGCAGCTAGTCTCGGTCTCGGAGAAGATAGCTACTAGCCTCCCGGGACTTCTGGATGTTAGTCAAGGACCGTCTTTGCACCATAATGATGTAAGTATGGGAAACTGGACGGTGGTTGGAGTTTAGCTCGAGTAGCATCTCTATGGAATGCAACTTAAAGTTGACATTCTTGAGCAGCTCTATATCGACTATCGAGTACGTCTGAACAAATCAAATGAAATCTGGGTCGTGGGGATAGTGAGAAATTTTGAATTTTTTAATACACTGTTTTTGAGTTATGCTATTCGATAATTGGTTTTACTTACGATAATAACTGTATGACGTTTAAAAGGAAGGTAGTTTTTTTTATAACTAAATATTTGTTAAATACGAAGCAGTAACTTCGATTTCAAATGATGATAACTGATCTCGGAATTCCCGGGAGCAGCTAATTTCGGTCTCGGTCTCGAAGAAGATAGCTACTAGACTCCCGGGACTTCGAGACTCGAGACTCCCGGGACGAACACACTAATGGGGACACATGTCCATTAGCTTACGTTTTAAGGGACGGGTAAATCGCCCTTGAATAGCTCTTTTATTGACCAAAACCTCTTCCAGCCGTTTTCCGTGCGTCTTGCAACTTCTTTGTCTTGTCTCGCCTGGAAGAAGACCACTTTGCCAGGTAATAGAAGCTTGTGTCGAAATACCAAAGATTAGTCCATAGATGGAGTGAGAGCTTATTCCAGGCCGCAAAGACGATGCCATTATTTTTATTACCCTATTTCAACACACTTTTGAACTTCCAAAAATAAGTAATGCTTGATTGGCCAGGGCAGTATTACAAGAAGTACATAATTATAAAACAGTTGCGAAACGAAAAGAAGTACAAACTGTGGAGCAGCGGCGGAAGTTGGCGAAAGCTTGTTTTAAGGTATAATCCGACCCCAATAATTTTATTTATTTATTTTATTAAAACTTTATGCACATATGTACAAAGGCGGACTTATTGCCTTGGGCATTTTCTACCAGTCTACCATAAGGTGATATAGAGACAAAACAGTAGGTGCAATAGTACAGAAAATTGCGAAGACGAAATATAATAAACACATACAAAATATACAAAGTAAAGTAAGATAAAAAAAAAAACATGGATGGAGAAAAACAACAAATTAATTGTGTGACGACTGAAAACTTCCTACGTAAGTTTTCGCGAGCTTCTACCTTAAATGTGAACCGACAGGTTGCCGTCCTGATATTCAGAGGGAGCGCATTCCAAAGGAAAACCGCCTGGACAAGAAAAGAAGATTTAAGAAAACCAGAGCGGTGAGAAGGACATCGTAGAAGACGATTATTGGAGGAACGAAGAGTTTTGTTGTGCGTAGTCGTCCTATACAGTCTTATTACAAAAAGCGGTTATCTAAAAACCTGGTTTAAACTTCGATAAACTACGGTCGAAGTCATAATACAAAAAACTATATCAATAAGTTTCAGCGCGGTATGAAATTGTTTTTTTTTATAATTAAGAAATGTGCTTTCTTATAACTTTGGATTCCCCATGGGTGCGGCCACTGGCTTGGCTGGCAATGCATATTAAATAACTACTAGAAATAAGTTTCAATCAGTATAAAATTGCCCGGAAATGTTAATTTTAAGAATTTACTCATACTTGTAAAAAAGATAATACTACATCTTCGATTCAAAATTGCCACCAACTTCCGTGTTTTTTTTTAGGAAGTTTTGTTTTACACTTTTTCTAGCTATGGTATAACACATAAATTCTTGTGAAGGCTTAATTTTATATTGTAACTACAAGATCATCAACATAGACAAAGAAAAAAACGTAGGTATTATCTACCGCATTGGACCACCGGGAAAGCTTCCTCTAATAGATGAAAAAAAAATCACGTATATCGGACCAGGTAACCACGGAGAAATCGGTGTAAATACATGAAAAAAAGAAAAGATGCTAGCCAAATACATAACCTCCGCCTTTTTTAAGAAGTTGGTTAATAAATACGCACAAGTCGTTCGTATCCTTCTATGGCTAGCTTGAAATAGCTTAACTTTGCTTGTAGCGGCTGCTGTTCTAAGCCTATTAATTATAAGGTCAGAACAGAAACAAACGAAATAAAAAACATCATTACTTATAGACTTCTTTATACATTTGTCTTTTAACTACAACAAAATGGCTCTTAAAATCTAGTTAAACTTAATCAAACAGTAGTTATGCAATATTTTCCATTTTATGAATTTTCAGGTGGGGCATTTTGGAAAAATATAACATCGTCTGCTATAATTGTGGAGGCAGATCTAACTTGACCATCATCCATTTTGACTTCCCCGTATGACAGTTTGCCAGTTATATACACTCTTTGGCCTTTCTTTAAGTATTTGTATACAGTATCTCTAAGACCAGGCTTAAAGATACTTATTCTGTGCCAGTCAGTTCTTTGCAACATATCACCTGATTCATATTTATAACTGTAATGAGTGGCTAGTGGAAAGTTTATTACTGGATGTTGCTCTGAACCTCGTTTCTGCGGATCAGCACCAACTCTACCCAGTAATGTTACTTGGTTTAACGCTGTAAAAATAGAAATATTGAAGATAAATAACAGTGTATTGGACATATTGTTATATAGGTAGTGGTCTAAAATAATTCATGTGTAGACACTGAAATGGTTTGACTGTGTCATACCAAGGTCAGTAGAGTGAACATGAGAATTTTATTTTTGAGCCCTTCTGCAACACAAAGTTATAGGCTGTTGATTTTACTAACTTTTTTCAGATTTTTGGGAATTGTGCCTAACCACAGTTTGTTGAATTCCAACAACTTTCCGCACCAAGTGTGGTACCTGCAAATACAAAATAATGGATATAACAAACAATTGATTTCCAGGGCACATAAAGTTGTTTTTTTATAATAAAATTATTAGGCACTTAGTTGAGTAGGTACCTATTTACTGCACGGTGAAATTAAAATTATTGGATATTGGAACTTATTTGTTATAAATTACTTACCTGGCCCAATTTACTTAATAGCAATTGTACTACTACAATTATTGTTTACAATAAAATTACACAAACATTATATTATGGCTTTATTTAATACTTACAAGTTACTTTTAGAAAGTTCAATTCGAACAATAACGACGTTTTATCTTATATATAGTTTTATCTATTTTTCATGAATTTCCTACATTTATCCAAATAAATTGTTAAGCAAATAACTCTCATAGTCCGCACGCAAAATACGCGCTTAGACGTGGAGTTGCGGACACCAGCCCGCTATACAATACAACTCTCATAGTCAAATTTGGATCGTCTGGGTGTAAGATTTTGCGATTTTACTTAATTTTAAATCAAAAAGAAAACTGGTTTCTCAGCCGGTTTTTGATGTTTATGTTTGGCTATGTATGAAGTAGTTATTACGAAAATGTTGCTTACCCTGAAGGCTGGAAACATGACGAGAACTACTGTATATTATCTGGAAAAGAAGTTATAATAGTTCCACTGTTGTAAGTGTAAGTAGGTATTGCAATTTTTCAAAACCAGCGGTGGCTAAAAAAATAACCTCAAAATATATTCTTGGCGAGTTACCTACCAACCGCACACCACAAACCAGTTGACTTGACAATAACATGCATGACAGCCAAGCCATGACCACCACAGATGATTATTTTTTATTAAACAGGCATGCGTGTGGACCTAGGGCATGGATATAAAGGATAGGAAATGAGGGTTATCGTTTTCAGATAGCGCCACTTTCGCGTATATCGTTATGTGCATAATTATATTTTATACTTGAGTACCAATAACTTCATAAAAGTTTTTTTTATTACGTTTAACAACATAGTGTAAACTTCAGATACATTTATTTACAACTAACAGCGCCCGCGGTGACAAGTTGGCACACGTACATACATACGCCAGCACATCAAGACTGCACTTTTCCTACCGAATACCTCCCTAAACTTTTTACTACTCCATCCTATCTACCCTACCTACCTACCTAACTTCCTACCTACCTGCCTATCCTACCTACCTGC
This sequence comes from Eugnorisma glareosa, assembly GCA_947578425.1. Lineage (NCBI taxonomy): Eukaryota > Metazoa > Arthropoda > Insecta > Lepidoptera > Noctuidae > Eugnorisma > Eugnorisma glareosa. The sequence continues at coordinate 12,914,012 of OX387970.1, read as the reverse complement.
CTTCCTACCTACGTACCGTACCTACCCTACCTACCTTGTTTGAATAAACAACACCTTGAATTTATGGTGACCTAGTACTTTTGGTCGGCAAAAAGACGGTTTTAGTCAGTTATTTTATCATCCCACGGGAACATCTCATTTTTCCAGGATCAAAAGTAGTCTATGTGTTAATCCAGCTTATAAGCTATCTTGAGACCAAACTTCATTCAAATCCGTTCTACCGTTTGAGCGTGAAGGAGTAACAAACATACACACAAACACATACAAACTTTCGCCTTTATAATATTAGTGTGATTAATCCAGCGTATAAGCTATCTTGAGACCAAATTTCATTCAAATCCGTTAAACCGTTTGAGCGTGAAGGAGTAACAAACACTCACAAACACACATACAAACTTTCGCCTTTATAATATTAAGTAGTGTGATATTCTCCCTAAAATTAGCAAGCTTGAAACATTTAAAAATCATTTTAACTCAAAGTACTAACAAATAAGATCTTAAGTTGCTACTTAAAATCTTAATTAATCAGGAATAGCTCAATTAAGATCACAATCGTGAATATTAGTAAAAATACGTGATAAAAAAGCACGCAACGCTTGAACTTTCTATGAAATCTGACATATTGGAGACCTCGCGCTCACTGGCGCCTCTAGTGGCGAACGGGCGAATTCACACGCGATAGCCCCCATTACTTTATGCAGCATGCAGAAACTATAGAGGGCAGCACAAAACGACAAAAGCGACACGATGCGGATTTTAACGGAAACTTACCAGTCCTGTCAGTTGTTACCCGCTATTATGATATTATTATTAAAAATATGATTAAAATGATAAAATATGGTTTTCGTGCGATCAACACTGATTGCAAATGTGAAAAGCCAAGAGCTCTTCGAGTCGGGGCATGTTTTCGATGTTACGGAGACAGTTGGTCATGAAAGAGAAGCTGTCTAATAACAGGCAAAATTGTTGCCCAAATTAACCTGAAGTAACATTCCTGCTCTTCAGGTAGCTGCATGCTCATTACCCGGAAAACAAAGTCGCTTCCCGCGGTCTGTACCTACCTAGGTATGCTTAAATTTTTAAAACTACGCAACGGATCTTGATGCCGTTTTTTTTTATAGATAGAGTGATTCAAGAGGACGGTTTATATGTATAACGGCAGGTCTGTCCGGAAATTGTAAGCAAGTCGACGCCATAGTTTATTACGTGTTTTCATTCTCCAGAAAGTGCTGAATCGAAAACTAGTCATTCAAAACAATGGGGTAGATCATCGTACAGACAAGTACTGGGTTACGATAGGGGTCTGAAAATGGATGAGTTATTTCCAACACCAGTACCAAGTACAAAACTTGCTAATTTAATGAAACATTTAAAATCTATGCTGGCTGGCTATTCGGAATTGTTCGCTGTATTCGTGTTGAAGACCGATTAACAGGAATACATCGTCTACACATCGTTCATGACAGCGGATATGCCGAACATTTACAAATATTTTTGCTATAGTATCGAACAAAAAAAAATATATTTTTTTATCCCCGATATGCAGCCATCAAAGTATCTCGCTTTTTTAGTATGCCTGTATATTCCGAACATATTCGGCATATTTGCAATCCTTTGTTAAGTTGCAAAAAACCGTCAAGCTGGCGGATACGGGTGTTCGTGTATTCGTCTTGTTCGTGAGAATAGGCAAAAATAGACGAATAGAGCCACTTCACGTCGTCGTATTTGGGCGATTATGGCAAATACGCGAACACGAATAGCGATGTGAAGGACCATAAGGGTTATAAATGTTTGCTTTTATCGATGAAGCCCGCGAAAAGAGTTTAAATGTTGCCAGATTAAATTATACTTCCAGTTCTACCAACCTACTAAAGGAAATGCGTTTACGACTTGCGTCGTTCATCTCGGAATGACAGTTGTTTTGTGGTTATAAAGATAGATAGAAAATTCTATCTCTATCTCTTCAACCACCACCATAGTACGCAATCCGGGAAGAGTTGTTGCCTGTGAAGGATGCCTTCAGCTGCGAATGCAAAGTCTGAGAAACCAGCCTCTTCGGAGGCTTTGGATAATTCTCCAATACGACAAATTATGACGATTCTTGAACACAAAATCCGTAATTTGGAGAAAAGAAAGGTATGTAGAATGCTATTAGTCAACAGTAACGAACCGATTTAATAAAAAGATTGTCTGTTTTTCGCGAAACCACTATCCATGTGAAGCTGAAAATGTTTTGGCTTGGTTCAAAGCCGCATACATTTTGCCCGCTCTTAGCGTAAAATATTGCCGCAGGCTTGACGCCATTTTCACACATGTGCTCATGGTATGTTGACGATACAATAAACCATGACGCCCTGAAGTTTACATTATGTTCATGTACTAAGGTGTGAGGGAAAGGTCAATCTACTTACTAAAATTGTCATTGACCAGTTTGGCTATCTACTGTGCAACGTAATAAACAATTTATAAACATAATATCAATCTTGAATAGTAAGTAATAAGTTTTATTGTCATTGTTGAATACTACACACCTAATACTATATCAGTTATAGGAAGTGTCTTCTTCAAGCCTGTTCCTATAGCCATAGTGGAGGTCTGTCTATTTATTAAGGTTGTATGTATGTCTGTAGTTAAGAAAAGATCATTGTTTTGTCTAGGCTCAAAAATTTTAAGTAAACATTAACATTTTTATTATACTCATTAAAATAAGCTCCCTATTTACTCAATATTTTCACACATGAAGCATAAATAAATGTGTTTTGTTTGCTATGACAAGCCTTTGTAACAAAATCTAGGACAGTTGAATACATCTTGAGTTATTTTGAAAATACATTTCAGTAAAGATGCTATAATGAATTAACACAAAAAATGAGCATGATCACTGTTTTTTTTTTAACTTCTGCTGTTAATTCAAACTTTTGTTCTAATAAAACTGTACAAATTGTCATTAACACTAGAAATGGATATTTACCATGTTTACTGTACAAATTACACTATTAATATAAAGCAACATGTTGTTGAAAAGACGAAAACATTTTTAAACATCATGTCAGCATCTGGTGCAATATGAGAGATTTTTCAGTTTATGAAGTTGTATAAAATATGTGAATTGTTGTGCAATTACTTTTTATTTAGTGTTCATAGACACACAATGACTGGGGCATTATTTGTTTGTGGAGACACTATACACACTGCTAGTGTTTATGAGCACTTGCTTATAACTACATATGCACTTCATGTCCATTTTTCCTATTCAACTGTAATTAAGTTGCTCTTCAAAAGTGGCACTGTGGCATAATCTTGCATTATAATATAATTCCAAAAAGTTATGTTTATTTCCATAATAACAAAGTTAAATAAAAAAGTTATGGTTTTTTTATTTGATAGCTGGTCTTAATTATCCAGAATAGTAAAAAGTAAACAAAATGATGATAATTATGTGCAAGAATGTATGTGAATTTTCTTTTATTAAATTATTACAGAGCAAGCTAACATCATATCGAGACTTGCAAAAAGCTGGAAAAGAACTGAATGGTGACCAAAAAGTGGCAGTGGCTAAATACGATGAGGTTGCTCAAACACTGGAGTTTGCAAGGGAGCTGTCTAAGCAAGTCACGTCAATAGCTACTTCTGCAGAGCGTGAGGCTAAAAAACAAGCAAAAAAGGTACATACATAAATGAATGTATTGTTCCATGCATAATTGAAAATTCGTTAAAGTACAGATTACTACTCTTAATTTTCAATATTCTGGATTGAATATTTAATATTGTCCAGTTCTGTTTTAATGAAGAGATAAATAAAAATAATTGTATAAGACTAGAATACAAAAAAATAAATAATTGTAAAATGGCTACATTATGCAAAGAAAGCAACAGAAACTTCATTATCTGTCTAGTCTCTTTCTCAACATATAAATTGTGTTTGTAACTTTATACATCAAGACACTCAATGATATGCTATAAATTATTATAATACAGGATGCGTGGGTGCGGTATGCAGCAGAAACCAGCAAAATACGAGAAGTTTTACTTATTTTGGATTGTCTCAACCAAATGGGAAGTACAGAAGCTAGAAATGACTTTCTCAATGGAACCAATGGTGCAGCAAAGCTTACAGAAGAGGACTTAAAAATTTTAGATGATCTGTAAGTTTAATAATTTTAATAAAATATATCTATTGCACATTTACAGGCTTCAGGTCCACCAGAAAGAAATAACATCTAGTTTATTTGAAATTAGTATAGACTAGCTGTTGCCCGCGGCTTCGTTCGCGTTTTGGTCGGAAATTATTCCACGCGCCTTGTAAATATAGCCTTTGGCAGTCGGGGATAATGTAGCTTCCTATTAGTGAAAGAATTTTCAAAATCGGTTCAGTAGATCCAGAGATTACCCCCTACATACAAACTTACAAACAAATACCTCTTTATAATATTAGTATAGATTAGTAAGTGTATAGTTAGATTAGTATAGATAATGCACCATGTTTAAAGTAAAAATAACAGTAGTAAAAAAAAATGCAGTGTCAGTCAGTGCCAGATGAAGGCTGGTATAATCTTTAAAGTTTTACAATTTCAACTTACAAAAATAAAAAATTACTAAAAATCATATTTATTTTTCAGATATCCTGAAGTGACACCCAAGCATGAGGTAAATGAAGAAGGCCAACCTGGTTTCCATATTCAGACTTCAAAAGCTGCTGAACATTTGTATGCTATAATTGATGGCAGGCCTAAAGAAATATTGGGCACTACTTATACTCATATTAAGGAGATTGTGAGTGCAGTCCACGAATGTGGCTACTTTGACCGTTCAGAAGATATTGTAGCAACAGAGATAGAAGAGACTCATGTTCATGCACCGGAAATGGAGCCCGTGGAAGTGATCGACAACGAGGTAGAGGTCGAGGTCGCGGCCGCGTACCCGCCGGGCGCGCTGCCTGTGCCGCCCGCGCCCGCCGTCGTGCCCGCGCCCGCCTACCCGCTCAGACCGCTGCCTCCTATCACGTTGCAGGAGGTGGAGCATGCATATTTCGCCCAACAATATCCTCAACAGAGGCCTATTGCCGAAGTCATAGGGTCTCAGAATTTCTTCTTCTTGCAAGACTCTGAGATAGACAGCCCCGTCGGCACACCACAGCCTCCAGTGATCCCCAACCAGCCGTCGCCACCGGGGCCGATTCCAACTCAGACTTTCACCAACCAACACTTCGTCCAGCTCCCAGGCGGGCGCGTGGCCGAGCCCGGCACGCTGCCCATGCCCCCGCAGCCGCACTTCCCGCCGCACCCCGAGCACGCCGGCTTCCCGCCCGGCGTGCCGCTGCCCGTGCCGCACGTGGCGCCGCTGCCAGCCCACCTGGCCGCCATGCAGGCGCCGCCGCCGCACGGCCCGCAGCCCGCGCCCACCGCGCCGCCAATCATGGACGAGCGCGCGGGCGCGTCCCCTTCGGACGACAGAAATGACGATGACATTAAGGAGGGTGGAAGTCCCGATCGTGACGATGGTGGAGAACGTAAAATTCACGGTCAAGGCGACGGCCAAGCTAGGTACCGACGATTCGGTCGCGGAGGAGGCGGAGGCGGTGGCAGGGGCGCCCCGAACGGACACCGCGGCCGTGGCGCATTCCAGAATAGACAAGGAGAGGGCTACCGCGGTAGGCACCCAGGTGACTACCAGGGCAGATCCGGGAAGGACGGCTACCAGAGCAGACAATACGACGGATATCAAAACAGACACGGCAAAGACAGCTACCAAAGTCGCGGAGGTGACGATCGCGATGGATACTACGGTAATGGTGACACCGGTGATAGTCACCAGCAGAATGAAAATGGTGGTCGTGACAGATACAACGACAACCAGAGCTACCAGGGTGGCTTTAAGAGCCGCGGCAGAGGGGGACCTCGCGGTGGAGCTCGTGGCGCGACGCGGCCTCCGCGTCCGCAGTACACCCGCAAACCGGAAAAAGTTGAATAGTTCATGTGGATCTCGACGGTGTGTTGCATTAGCGACATCACCACGATTATAAATGTATTATTATGACGGACAAATTCATTCGTGGAAGGCAGATTTCACCGGCAACAACGCGCTGTGGTTAACAAACGAGAGATTATGGTATAAAAATAAAAAATAAAAATAATAAAAAAAAAGTAAAATATTAAAACTTGAAACTGAATAAAAAATAAGTTACTTGAGTTTAGATGTATGATATATGCAGTTATTAATACTTACGTAATTCTAGATTCTTGTATAAGTTATGTCACGCAAGTGACGATAGTGACGCGGTGCGAGAGGCCGCTCGTGGCCGTCGTCATCGCTCAGTACCTCTGGCGTGCCTCGTCCTCGTGATAATATAAGTACAGGAGATGTGCACACAACTGACTAAACACTGTCAACCTGGGACCTTTTTCCAAATCACATTGATCTTTGTACTTTTAATACAGTTGATTTAAAATAGTAATTATAAATGTGTTAAGATATTATATACATATTTGTTTCTCATTAAACATCAAAGTATATTATTATTATAAAGCTTTCATCTCAATTACATATAGTTATAATTTTGCTACTATTCCTGCGCAACTTTTTTGAGTTTTATTTTTAATTATATTGGAATTGAACAGGTACGCGATACCTAATAATAACTATCATAAACCTGTTGACATTTTATAATTTAAGAAAATGAACTGGCCATATCACGTTAATTTTGCATGTAAAAGTGAACTAGAATATGTTCCGATCTATTCGTGAATAGCTCTACTTGATTTTGCTTGTAATTATTTATCGTTCAAATAGAGCTATTTTCGTTAAATCTATCAAATCAAAGATTTTGTGGTATTTGGTTCCCCTGAATTATTTTTGTTTGTCTTGTCCAGGCTTTTTACATATTCCTTAACATTGTTCTCAATAGAGGCTGTGTGCAAGCAAATTAAAAGTATTCTATAAAATTAAAAACGTTTTATTTAATATCTCTTCTCAAAAATGTTCAGCTAAATTAAAAAAGCCTTGTAAAAAAAAATACCTTGGGTTCGATTCCCAAAAATGCAATAGTCGAAAGTTAGTGTTTTTTTTATCTCCATTTATACTTTCACGCTCAACAGTGTGAATCTTCATAATGCGCATATATCGAAATTTGGGAAACAATGCTTAAAATATCAACGGAATAAAATATTTAAAATCTAAGGAAAAAATATCTATACAAATAAATAAAATTGAAGTGTCTTGTTTGTAATACCAAAACAGTTTTTTACTGAATGCATGTTATGAAAGTATATACGGTACCACAGAGCATACTATATTACGGTACTTAACCATAAAGTTCGGTACGGGTACCTTTGGGGGCGCGACACACAAACCTCCGCTGACTTGGTACCGGCCCCTAAAGGGGCAAGCGTTTAAGTCATACGGCATCCTCATTAAATAAGTAAATATTTAATATTCCGATTATCAAATGCTATGAGTGTGCGCTAATTAAGAGAGTTGGATAAAAAGTTCATATGTCCTCGCCATTAAAACTTCTGTCTTTAGCGCGCAAGTTTCTTAATTTACCCTTAAAAAATCCAAGTGCGTAAATACGGTCATCGCCATTTTGACGGCCGTGCTGGCCGAGGCTAAAAATCATGAAAATAGTGGTTTTCGGACATCCAAGCTCCAGTATGTTGAGAATGATTAACTTGTCATTTAATTATGTATTATGTCGAAAAAGCGCGGGAAACTTCCAACTTGGCGGACGCGTCCTTTTTGAAATTTTCATATAAAAATAATTCTTAAGTGTATTATAGTATCAGTAGTCGTAGTTTTAGTGTCGTAGTTTCTTTATTTTCTATTTAAATTAATTTGTGTATATTCTTCGGTAGGGGTAAGTGTTTTTTTACTATTAGTTGATTGGCTCAATGAACGATCCGCCTGATCCGGGGGGCTTTGTCCCCCCGGTAGGCAGTTATGTTACAATCTCCAATGAATCGGGAATGGATACCGATGGGTCTTCTACGACCCGATCATTAAAAAGAAGTCGTGTGCATGTGTGTAAGCACTGCAACAAACGTCGTCGTACCCGCAAAGGCCATGGATCCGAATCTTCGGGTTGTGGTTGTACTGACTCAATTCTAAGTGCGGAACAAAATACACCCACCACTGTTAACTTGTCACCGATTGATCCAGCTCCTCCAGTTCTTAATCAAATTGCTCCAGCTCCTACTCAAATTGGGCGAAAACTTTACGAAAAATCAGACGTCGCGCCATTTGTTATACATGTTCAAAAAAATGTTAGTTCTGAAAATGATGGAACCACACTGCATCCCATCACATTTGGGAAGTTTTTAAAACAAAATGCCTTCCAAAACATTATCAACGGCAGTGTAAAGAAAATCGGGCGCAACAAAATTAGCATCTCATTCTCTAATTTCCTAGACGCAAATTCTTTTATTAATAGTACTAGCATTGATAAATATAATTATAAAGCATACATACCCACTTTTAATGTTACCAGAATGGGCTTAGTGCGTGGAGTTCCTGCGGAATGGTCTCCGGAGGAAATTATTGATAATATTTCGGTACCAGTTGGCTGCGGGCCTATTTTAAAGGTGAGACGCCTTAACTTCAAAACCGTTGTGGATGGCAGTACCACATGGAAACCTTCCCAGTCGATTGTGATTACTTTCGATGGGCAGATTTTGCCAAAAAGAATTTTCATGTGCTACAATGCACTACCTGTAGAGCTATATATTTTCCCCACAGTACAGTGTTTTAACTGCTGCCGTTTTGGACACACACGACTCCAATGTAGATCGAAGCCTAAATGTTACAAATGTGGCCAGGGACACACTGGGGATAGCTGTGAAACCGATCCAGAAAATGCATCATGCTGCCTTTGTTCTGGGTACCATTTTGCGACAAATAAGTCTTGCCCGGAATTTTCAAGGCAAAAATTAATTAAAACATATATGGCGCAAAGCGCTGTATCATATGCTGAAGCAGCTAAAATCCATCCTCCAGTCTCAAGATCCTATGCAGATACACTCTTATCTCCACCATCCAAAAACTTGCCTGATACTCCATCAATCTCTTTACAAACTAATAAGATATCAACAAGTTATAAAAAGACTGTCTTCACCAAACCACGTTCCCCTCCCAAATATGTGCCAGGTTATAATAAAGAAGCTCACAATGCTATTATTAAAGATTTTAATATTCCTCAACCATCAGATGGTTGTGCTTTTTCTAACAAACACAATACTCAAGATAAAGACACAAATTTTTCCATAAATGACTTTCTTTCTGCATTACACAATCTTCTCTCTCAGTTCAACATTTCACCGTCCAACGTTGCCCCTTCTTTCAATGTACCTCAATCCAATCATAATGGACCATACATCCAAAATAATCCAGTGGAACTGCCGCAGTCTAATAAACAAAAAGACTGATATTATTTATTTGTTAAACAAATTTGAACCTATTGTCTTTGCTTTAGCAGAGACATGGCTCAAAACTAATCATATTTTTAAAATCAATGGTTATTTAACCATTAGAGAGGATAGATCTGATGGGTATGGTGGAGTAGCTATACTCATCAAGAATTCTATCCCTTTTTCCATCATTACATTACCACCTCATAGCGAGGAAATTTCTATTCTAGCTATAAAAGTATATAATACTTGTATAGTCTCTATATACATTCCTCACCCTTCTTCTTCTGTACTTCAAGAGATGAATAATCTCTTTTCTTTTCTTCCAAAGCCATTCTTAATACTGGGGGACTTTAATTGCCATCACCAATCATGGGGTTGTTCAATTTCGAATTGTTATGGGGATGAATTACTCGATATAATAGATGTTCATAACTTATGCATCTTGAATTCAGGAGCACCCACTCGACGTTCAGATCCTAACCAAAACCAAAGTGCAATTGACCTTTCTATCTGTTCTCCAAACCTAGCCTCTTCCTTATCTTGGTACACTCTGTCCTCTACTTTTGGTAGTGACCATTTTCCAATAGTCATCTCTTATCCTCTTTCTAAACCAAATGCGCCAATTAGGAGATCAAATCTAAAACATAAATTACCCCATAGTAATAGTAGTGACTGGGACAAATTTAAGTTCATTGTTGACAGTAAGCTTTGTTCTTTGCCTGTTATTTCTGATGGTAATGAAAACAGTTGTGCTGAGGCATTAGCACGCTTATTAATTGTAGCGGCGGATGAAGTTTTTCCTATAAAAAAGAACAATATTAGTTTTATTCCATCGCCTCCTTGGTGGGACTCAGAGTGCACAGAAGTGATTAATAGACGTAATGAGGCTGAATACAATTATAACCTTGAAATGACAGATATTAACTTTGAAATTCTTAGTAACCTAATTTTAGAAACTCGCAAACTATTTAAAATGAAAAAATTTGAATCTTGGCGTAACTTTTGTTTATCTATTTCACCAAATACTCACCCTACGTTGGTCTGGCGCTATATTCGTAGATTTAGATCCATTTATAATAACCATTCTCCTATCCCTGATTCGTTAGCCAGCGACTTTCTAGATAAATTAGCTCCTCCATGGGTTCCTGAGGCTAACCTACCTCTCATACCTGTCATTCCCAATACCCAAAATATGCATTCGTCGCTAAATCGTCCATTCACTCTCACTGAATTGAAGGGTGTTATTAATAAAACGCAGGATTCAGCCCCAGGCACTGATGGCATACCGTATTCCTTCTTTGCTCATTTAAATGAAGATGTTCTCAGTTACTATTTAGAGCTTATTAATTCTACTATGATTACAGGTAACGTTCCGTTTGAATGGAAACGTCAAATGGTGTTGCCATTCCTTAAACCAAATAAAACTCCTTCAGATGTTTCTTCATACCGTCCCATTGTTTTGTCTTCAATTCTGATAAAGTTAGCGGAACATTTAATTAAAAATCGCCTAGAATGGTTTGTTGAAAGTAAGGGTCTCCTGGCAGAATCACAATATGGCTTTAGAAAAGGTAAAAGTACCACTGACTGTTTAAGCATTTTAACATCGGATATTCGGATTTCATTTTCCAATAATCATTCCACAATCGCGGTGTTCCTCGATATTAATTCAGCTTACGATAATGTTTTATTATCAGTTTTAAAAAACAAATTAAAAGCCTTAGAAGTTCCTATGAACTTGTTGAATTTCATCATTAATATCCTGACTGAACGCTCTGTTAACATGATAATAGGGGATCAGGAGGTATCACATATTGTATGGAGAGGTCTCCCACAGGGTTCTGTGCTCAGCCCTCTTTTATACAATATCTACACTTTTGATTTAGATTCGTCCTTGTCCGATTGTGTTAAAGTTCTTCAATATGCCGATGATTTATTATTATATGCTACAAGTCAGTCTATCGAGCAAGCTAGCTGTTCTATTAATTCAGCTTTATCTGCGTTGGGTTCATGGTTATATTTGAACGGTTTGGAGTTATCGACATCTAAAAGCGCGGCTGTTTTATTCACCCGGAAGAGAAACATTCCCGGAGTAAACCTTTACTTTAAAGATACACCTATTCCAGTCAAAGACAGTTTCCGATATTTGGGGGTAATTTTTGATTCTAAATTAAGTAGTGTTCCCCATTGCGAATTTATCGTCAATAAATGCGAAAATCATCTAAACATGCTTAGATGCCTGTCAGGTGTGTGGTGGGGTGCACATCCTTTTTCTTTAAAATTAATCTACAATGCTATAATCAGAAGCACATTAGACTATGGATCATTTATTCTTGAACCGGGTAGTGTTATGGCTTTTAAAAAATTGGACCGCATCCAGTCTAAAGCATTACGAATTATTGCGGGTGCTATGAAGTCGAGTCCCATAAATGCCTTACAGGTTGAATGCGGGGAAGCTCCTCTAAATCTTCGAAGACAGTTCCTTTCCGATAAATATTTATTCCGAATTATTCAGTTCTCAACACATCCTCTCATTTCTAAATTGGACACTTTAGTGACACTGATTGATTCTTCAGATTATTGGTCCCATAAACGTGCCCCTTGTTTAGCTATAAGCTATAAAAAATACCTTTCTCTATCTTCTCCAACTCACCGTTCCAACAAACTTCCCATGTTCAGCAGTAGTTATGATAGTTTACATTTCAATCCCATCATTAAATTTAACTGTACTAGTAAATCTGACCCTGTTTGTCATTTAAGTTTCAACAATTTTCTGGCCGACCACTCTGAATATCACCACATTTTTACGGATGCTTCCAAACGTTCTCCAACGGGTTGTGTGGGAGTTGGCACGTACCACTCGCAATACAACATCGTACAAAAAATAAAACTTCCTCCGGAGACTTCCGTTTTTACAGGTGAATGTTTTGGCATTTTAAAAGCCATCGAATATAGTCGGGTTTTTAAGCTCAATAAAGTAATAATTTTCTCAGATTGTCAAAGAATATAATATATATAAGATAAATTCCAGTGTCCTATAATCTATTTAATAAGAGAATTTGCGTACAGAACATTATCTGAGGGCAATACCTTGCAATTCGCGTGGGTTCCAGCTCATGCTGGAATCGAGGGTAATGAAGTGGCGAATTCTCTCGCCGGTGAAGCGGTGCAGTGTGGGGACATAGTTCCATACATAAATTTTAACTCAGATATTGTAAATTTACCTAAAACTTTTCTTTTGGACACCTGGAAGGTGGCTTGGGAAATCAGCAGTAGAGAAAAGGGTCGTTACTTTTCTTTGATCCACCCCGACGTTTCGGAAAAACCGTGGTTTGGCAGGGCTAGGTTTGGCAAGATGGAGACCTCCGTTCTCATACGGATGAGACTTGGTCACGTTTGCTCTCCAGCTCATCTTGCCAAGCTTAAAATCATAGACGATCCCAGTTGTTCGTGTGGCACAGATGTAGGCGACTTGAACCATATTCTTTTTTCCTGTCCTCTATATGACCGTTCTTCCTTTCTTAGTGATCTACTATCTCTCCGTATTCCTTTTCCTACTTCAGTTCTTTCTTTATTTTGTACAAATAGTTTACCTGTATTTAGATGTATAGCTTCATTCATTACCATTAATAATATTAAATTGTAATTTATATATATATTTTTTTTTCTTCTCATCTATTCATTTTATGTACCTATAGTTTTTATTTTTATTAATTATTAACATAGTAATCCTACTGATCCTATATCCCAAATTCCATGTTAAATTATACATATTGATAAATCCCAGTTTCCCTACCTTTGTCTCTAATAACATCTGTAATAACACTAATAACATGACATTGGCTAAATGCACAAACCGTGCGAAGCCAGAAAAAAAAAAAAAAAAAAAAAAAAAAAATGTATTATGTCACCCCCTGTGGGGTACGGGCCTCGGCTTAGGGCGTCGCTGGGGGGGGGCAGCAAAGGGACAGGCTGGATCTGAGTGACGTAATATTCATTACCACTCCTCAATTTATATTCGAAATTGACGACATTTTTTTTTTTTGTTATCTTGATGTGTGGAGGCGATTATTTCAATCGATTCTTTTTTTGTAAATTTCGATCAAATCGAGAAATTAAATTAAGGAATTTAAAAAATTGATAGATTGAAATTAAAATAAATTTGTTTTAAGCGTAAAATACAATAAATAAACACTAATTATTTTTTTAAGTTTGTAATAGTCATTTTAATAGTTTTTCGTACATTGTTGTACTAAAACCGACACAACAAACAGCACAGACTAACTATGGCTAAATTCGCGCCGTTTTTATTCTATACTTATAAAAAATTCAATTATGAATGCATTCGCTGTTCAATTTTATATTGTATTTAAATTATCTACATAATTTGTTAGTAAGTATTGGCCAAATCTTGAAACTGAATTTCAAACCAGTTCCCCTATACCGATTGAGCTGAAATTTTGCACACACTTTTGGTTCTGGTGACAATACATTCTTATGAGAAACATTACTTAGTCCTGCAGCCAGGATCGTCTCCTCACGAGAGAACTCCTCAACGGTTAATAGCGCGGACACAAAACTCTATCTACGCGTTTGGTTTTGATAGATATAGATAATTTCTTTCATGACTTTATCCTGCAAGCAGGATCGTCTTCTCATGACGGAACTCCTTAAGGGCCTTATCATACTAGCGGATTGCGAACGTCCTCAAAGCGGAGCGGGCGCGCAACGAATTCGTTACAGACACACAACGAACACGCCGCGCTTGCGCAGCGAATTCGTTGCGGACGCACAACGGGATCGCCGCGAACAGCAAAGTGGACGCCATTTTGTACTGCTACAAATTTGCTACAAACACGCGACGAAAACGTAACGTATTTGCCGTGCGTCCGCGACGTCCTCGCTGCGCAGCCGCGGCGTGTTCGCGATGCATGCGCTGCGCGTCCGGTCCGCCCCGCAGCCGCTTCCAAACCGCTAGTATGATAAGGCCCTAACAGTTAATAGCACAGATAAGAAATTTTTTATATGCGTTCATATTTGATGAATAAATATGATTTCTATCATGACATCATCCTGCAGCCAGGATATTCTCCTCACGAGGGAACTCCTCAACGGTTAATAGCCCAGACACGAAACTTTGTATAGATACTCGTTCAATTTGGATGAATAGACATAATTTCAATCGTATTTGATCCTTCAGCCAGGATTATCTTTTCAGGATGACACTACTCAACGCTGAATAGCATAATATAATGATGCGGTATACTGATACCGCTGCTACCGCTGTTAAAATTTAAAAAAAAACTAAAAATTTTAAAAAGAGACTTAAGTATTTTTTTGTAGAATTACTTAAAAATAAATATTTTTCTATTGTTTGGTCGATTGGACGAAGTATTATATTATCTGTGGTTGGATATAGAATACCCAGGTCTTGGGCCCTTAGAAAAAAATTTATTTGGTTCCCAAGCAAGGCCTCTGTTAAGGCTTGTGGGTTGTAATATTGAGAGAGAGGTTTTGTGGAAATAAAAAACCGTGACTTGTTTCATGGAGACAATCGAGTTGCTATATTTTTGAACTGAACGTTGATCTGACATAAAAATATTGACATTGACAGTTAAAGTGTTGCAAGACAACAAATATAATTTATAAAATGTTGGGGATGCCAACAGCCTCCCCGTGGGTAAATGCAAAAAATTAAAAAAAATGTAAATGCCAAATCTCACGCTGTTAGTTCAGTCTGTAGGTCAGTCTGTCTACCGGTCTGTCGATCAGTCTGTCTACCGATGTCTGTCGGTCAGTCTGTCTACCAGTCTGTCGATCAGTCCGTCTGTCAATCTGTCTGCCAGTAAGTCTGTCTACCCGTCCGTCTGCCAGTCTGTCGGTCAGTTTGTCTACCGGTCTGTCAGCCAGTCTGTCTACCAGTCTGTCTGTCAGTCTGTCGTGTCCGTCTATCAATCATTTGTCAACCGGTCTGTCTGTCAGTCTGTCTATCAATCCGTCTGTCAACCGGTCTGTCAGTCAGTCTGTCTACCGGTCTGTCGGTCAGTCTGTCTACCGGTCTATCGGCCAGTCTGTCTGTCAGTCTGTCGATCAGTCTGTGTATCAATCGGTCTGTCAATCTGTCAGTCTGTCTGCCAGTCTGTCTGTGAGTCTGTCGTGTCCGTCTATCAATCATTTGTCAACCGGTCTGTCTGTCAGTCTGTCTATCAATCCGTCTGTCAACCGGTCTGTCAGTCAGTCTGTCTACCGGTCTGTCGGTCAGTCTGTCTACCGGTCTGTCGGCCAGTCTGTATACCAGTCTGTCTGTCAGTCTGTCGATCAGTCTGTGTATCAATCGGTCTGTCAATCTGTCAGTCTGTCGGTCAGTCTGTCTCTCGATCTGACAGACAGTCTGTCTACCAGTCCGTCGGTCAGTCTCTCTACCAGTCTGTCTGTCAGTATTTCGGTCAGTCTGTCTACCAGTCGGTCGGTCAGTCTGTCTACCAGTCTGTCTGTCAGTCTGTCGATCAGTCCGTCCATCAATCCGTTTGTCAACCGGTCTGTCAGTCTGTCTGTCGACCCGTCCGTCTGTCAGTCTGTCAGTCAGTCTGTCTACCGGTCTGTCGGCCAGTCTGTATACCAGTCTGTCTGTCAGTCTGTCGATCAGTCTGTGTATCAATCGGTCTGTCAATCTGTCTGTCAGTCAGTCGATCAGTCTGTCTATCAATCTGTTTGTCAGTCAGTCTGTCGACCCGTCCGTCTGTCAGTCTGTCGGTCAGCCTGTCTACCGGTCTGTCGGTCAGTCTGTCTACCAGTCTGTCTGTCAGTCAGTCTGTCTTTCAACCAGTCTGCCAGTCAATCTGTCTGCCAGTCTGTCGACCTGTCCGTCTGTCAGTCTGTCTATCAGTCTGTCTTTCAATCTGTCTATCAGTCTGCCTGTCTGCAGTCAGTCTGTCTGTCAGGCTGTTGATCAGTCTGTCTGTGGGCCTGTCTGTCTTTTAATCAGTCTGCCAGTCTGTCTATCTGTCTATCTCTCGATCTGTCGGTCAGTCTGTCTACCAGTCTGTCGGTCAGTCTGTCTACCAGTTAGAAGTGGGCGCCGACCAAAAATTTGCCGGCGGCGGCGCGCCTGGTGGAACTGGTCGGCGCGGCGGCGCCAAGCCGCGGCGCGGGTGTTTCAAAAAAAAAAGAACCATTTCTGATTTAAGTGTTATATTATAAAGCGATCAAAGGAAGGAAATAAACATTAAAATCAGAAAAATATATATTTTAAAGTTTTTACAATATTTATGATTGTCATGGATGAAAATTATTTTGTTGACGCGTATAGGGCTCAACCGCGATCTTTTAGTGCTCAAAACCAATCCTGCTATTGAAAAAACACGTTCACTCGGCGTACTTATAGCAGGAATTACAAGAATAGTCCTGGAAAGCGCAGCAAGTCCTGGGATCACATTTTTCTTCTCTCGCCAATAGGCAAGCACATCTCCGTTCAAAATCTCCACTTCTTTGGGGTAGACCGAAGCTAGGTATCTCCAGCATCTCGAAAAGAAAAATCTGTTCGCGTTACCTCTTCAATGTCGCTGAAACTACTATGCTTCTTATATAGTTTTGTCAGCAAAGATTGAGTCGAAGAGGACCTTGGATCTGATAGGATGCTCTGTAAGATCACGGGAAGTATTTACATGTTCATTGATGCAATCTGCCATAAAAGCCACACGATTGGTATTTCTTTCTTCTACATAATCGATTTCTTTCAATTCTGAAAACAGGGATCTAAAAGAGATGCCACTATTACGTTTTTGGTCAAAAGAAATCTGTGATGAAATTTCTTTGGTATTCTATTTTTAAGCGATATCATTGTGACTCTTTCTTTGTCTGAGATCGAATATAAAATCTCTTTTAATTCAGAGCGAAACACAAGAGCAAGAAATTAACAGAAACAGACTTTTGCGCACATAAAACTTCCGACAGCTTCGCGAAACTTTCGAAGAAATATAATAAGGTCTTCCAGCAGGTTCCATTCTAATTGTATTAGTTTCAAGTCTTCCTGGCCAATCTTTGTGAGTATGATGTTTACTGGATTCCTATTGCAACAATGCACCAAGCTCTCTAACATGCTTAGCACACTATGCCAACGGGTCGGCATTGCAGTTTTGATGCTTTGCAAGTGATTTATATCGCCAAACTCAGTATTGAACGTTTGAAAATTCTGTAAAACGTCATCATCGTCACCAGTTGGTTCATTTTCGAGTCAAAGTCAGTCAGGTTCCAGTCAAGAGCGTACGTGGCAACTAGCGCGAAAGTGCCGTGACGACTGGCGGTGGCGCGTACCGCGCGGGCGCGGGTTCACAGCGGCCTGGGCCCTCGGCGCCGCCCGCCTCAATCGGCGCCAAATTTCAAATGATCGGTGGCGGCGGCGGCGCCCACAACGCGGCGCGGTGCCGCCGCGCCGGCGCGGCGCCCCCCTCTACTACCAGTCTGTCGGTCAGTCTGTCTACCAGTCTGTCTGTCAGTCGGTCCGTCAGTCTGTCAATCTGTCTGTCAGTCAGTCTGTCGATCTGTCCGTCTGTCTATTTACTAGCTGTTGCCTGCGGTTTCGCTAGCGTTTTGTTCGAAAATTATCCCACGGGCACATTGTAAATATGCCTATGGCACTCGCGGATAATGTAGCTACCTATTAGTGAAAGAATTTTCAAAATCGGTTCAGCAGATCCAGAGTTTAACCCCTACAACCTCACAAACTTTATGTGAAGATATACGACCTTCATATTGGGTCTGATATATCTGAAGGTATACGACCTTCATATCGTGTTTTATATCTGTCTTGTCACTATACCGAAAATATATTTGTTCCTTCAAATAAAACAAAGTTTTATTATAATGTTTTAATTCTGCATTACGGCAACAACAATTATAAGCTTTACGAATATATTAAAGCTTCACATGGTAGCAGAGCGTAAAAAATGTAAGTTATTTGAATAAAAACGAAAAGGAAAAAATTAGAAATGTCAATTGTAAAAATCCAACCTTTAGGAAAGGAAAACTACGATACGTGGTGTATACATGCAAAAGCATACTTAGTAAAAAATAAACTATGGGCATGTGTAAAAGAATATCCAAAGGTAGGTGCGTCACAAAATATTCTTGACGATGACGAAATGGCGAAATCGGAGCTGATGTTGTTGATAGCGCCTTCAGAACTGAAACAGGTAAAAAACTGTAAATTTGCCAGAGATGTGTGGACGGCTCTTGAATCTATCTATGCTAGTAAGGGTCCAGCCAGAAAGGCTACCCTACTAAAGCAACTTATATTAGCAAAACTAGAAGAAGGTTCAGATACACGCGAGCATTTAAAGAAATTCATGGATACAGTTGATAAATTAAAAGATATGGATATTGATATCAACAGTGATCTATTGTCAATCATGATGCTCTATAGCCTTTCTTCGGAATACGAAAATTTCAGGACTGCAATTGAATCTCAAGACTCGCTTCCAGACCCTGAAAAGCTAAAGATTAAAATTATAGAAGAGAGTGATGCACGCCGTCGTGACATCCCTAGTACTAGCGTAAAGAATGACGCTGAAGAAAGTTTCTACACCTTTTGCAAGATTTGTAAAAAGAAAGGCCATGACACGTCCAAATGCTGGTCTAAAAATAAGAATATCGGCAAGAAAAATAATAAAAAGCCTAAGAACAGGTATACCAAAATGGACGATAAACAAACAAACCTCTTCAGTAGCTACTTCATAAATGACAAAGCCCAAAAATGCTGGATACTTGACAGTGGATGTACGTCACATATGACATTTTCGGATAAGCCTTTTATTGAGATGAAGAAAATTTCAAAAACCCTTAAACTCGCTTCAAAGGACAAAACTGCAGAGATAAAAGGGTCAGGACCTGCAGAAATAGAAATTGAAGAAGGAAAAATTGGAATAACTGATGCACTTTATGTACCAAGCCTGTGTGCTAATCTTCTATCTGTTGGAAAAATGACTGATGTAGGACTTACAATTCTATTCACTAAGAAGAAGGCAATAATTAATGATCACAAGCGAGGAGTACAAATGCAAGCAGTGAGAGAAGACGATGGTCTATATTATCTCCAAACGAAAAACAATAATGTTGACAGACATAGAGCCAATGCTACAGAATGTAGTAATGACGTAGCAAAAGAAGTGGAGTCAGATGCTATTAAACAATGGCACTGTAAAATGGGACACATGAGTGAAAGGGACTTGAAGCTCGCCTTAAAGAATGAAAGCCTGATTGGATTAAACTTCAACCGTAATAGTTCTTTAGGTGAATGCGAAATATGCATAGAAGGAAAATTGAGCAGAGTGCCTAGCAAGAAGAGTGACAAAAATAATTCACGTACGAGTCAGCGTCTTGAGATCGTACACAGTGACGTCTGTGGACCACTTAAACAACCTTCACTGAATGGCAGCAGGTATTTTGTAAGTTTCATTGATGACTACAGTAGATACTGCCGAGTATACTTTATTAAAAATAAAAACGAAGTATTACAAAAGTTTATAGACTACAAGGTAGAAGCAGAGAACTTCACAGGAAACAAAATTAAATTCCTACAGACCGATAACGGTACGGAATACCGAAATTTGAAGTTTGATTCATTTCTGAAGCAAAATGGAATAGCAAAAAGATTGACAGCACCTTACACTCCACATCAAAATGGTATCGCTGAAAGGAAAAATAGAACCCTTATAGAAAAAGCAAGATGCATGATGTTGGAATCAAAAGCGCCTATGTGTTTATGGGCAGAAACGGTTCATACTGCAAATTACTTGTCAAACCGAAGCATTAACCAGAGTATTGAAAACCAAACACCATTTGAAAGATGGGTAGGTAGAAAACCTTGCGTTAATCATCTATATGTATTTGGTGCTAAAACGTTCATCCTAAAGAAAGGAAAACATGAACACAAATTTGCTTCAAAAGCTATACCTGGTATGTTCGCTGGTTACTCGGAAGTTTCAAAAGCGTTTAGAATATACGTCCCATCGAAGAAACGCATTCTTGTTTCCAAGGATGTTCGAATTTTAAAGAAAATGTTCTACGAAGATGGTAAAAATGTAATTTCTGTTCCTTTTCAAGAAATAGATGATCACAAGCGATCAAACGAGACTGACAGTGAACTAGATGAAACAGAAATATATTTAGAAGGTACTACAAAAGAAAATAATAGTAGACAGCAAGCAGTACAGGATAATGTTATTGCAAGCTCTAACGAGGTACCTATACAAAATGAAGATAACGAGTTGTATTATGACACTCTCGGGATTGATGACGGCAGTGAAACTGCTGATCAACCAAATGAAAACGACATAGATGTCGACGCATCCATTCTTGTCCCAGAAGAACGAAGATCATACAATCTTCGTGATAGATCACAGATTAACAGACCTAAAATATTTGAGGATTATATTATGGCAGTCATGGATATGGATAATGAAACAGAACCTCAAACGTTTAAAGATGCTATGAATAGCAAGGATAAGGTCAAATGGTTAGAGGCTATGCAAAATGAAATGGAATCATTGAAAGAAATGAAGACTTGGGAATTAGTCGACCCTCCGAAAAATCGTAAACCATTGCCATGTAAATGGGTTTACAAAATAAAGAACAATCCAGATGGTACAATTGAGCGATATAAGGCCAGATTAGTAGTAAAAGGTTTTTCACAAAAACCTGGCGTTGATTATCAGAAGACTTTCAGTCCGGTAGCCCGCCTCAGTACTATAAGAGCTGTCTTAGGAATAGCTGCTCGAGAAAATTTGGTACTTCAACAGTTCGATGTATCGACTGCGTTTCTAAACGGAGCTGTAAAAGAGGAAATCTTTATGAAGCAGCCAGAGGGATTCAATGATGGCACTAAGAAAGTGTGCAAACTTAAACGCAGCCTCTACGGGCTGAAACAAGCTCCTCTATGCTGGAATGTCTGCATATCAGAATATCTTATAAATTCAGGATTCAAGCAAAGCACAAAAGATCCTTGTCTTTACTTACGTGAACAAGTGTTAATTGCGCTTTACGTAGATGACGGTTTGGTGGCTTCAACTAGTGAAAATGCTGGAAGGAAATTTATTGAAGAGCTGAAAAATAGGTTTAAAATAACCACAAAACCGGCGTCTTATTTCCTTGGACTTGAAATTAATAAAACCAAAGATGGTTGTATTACATTAAACCAAAAGTCTTATTCTAAGAAGATACTTGAAAAGTTTGGAATGACTAACTGCAAAGTCGCTGCAACGCCGGCAGTAAAAATTGGCATAGATGAAGAAGAAGATGATGAATCAAATTCGTCATTTCCCTATCGTCAAGCTGTGGGAGCCCTAGCATACCTCATGGTCGCTACAAGGCCAGACATAAGCTACGCTGTGAGTGTTGCGTCAAGGCATCTAGAAAGTCCTACTAAGTTTGATGTAATGAGAGTCAAGCGAATTTTTAGATACCTAAAGGGTACTATAGACAAAGGACTTGTCTTCGCGAAAAGCCGGGAGAAGAGGCTGATATGTTTCAGTGACGCTGATTTTGGTGGTGACACAACGACTGGCCATTCGACGTCAGGGATGATTTTCTTATTCTCCGGTCCCATCATGTGGAAAAGCCAAAAACAACCAAGAGTAGCAATCTCTTCAACGGAGGCCGAACTCGTAGCCATGACAGAAACTGCGAGAGAAGCCTTATGGCTAAAAGAACTCCTGGAGGAATTAAAGGACCTAACAGACCTGAATGAAAAACCAACAATTTACGTCGACAATGAGTCTGCCATAAGGTTGTCTGAGAACCCACCTTATGAGTTCCACAGGAGAACTAAACATATCAAGATAAAGCATTTCTTCATTCGAGAATGTATTCAAAATGGAGACTTCGCCGTCAAACAAGTCGCTACAGAATTACAATTGGCAGACATGTTTACGAAGCCATTGTTTGGACCACGACTGAACATGTTAAGCTGTAGAGTTGGACTTGAAGATTTGTCCAAGCTCTAAAAAGTATCGTGGATGTGAAGATATACGACCTTCATATTGGGTCTGATATATCTGAAGGTATACGACCTTCATATCGTGTTTTATATCTGTCTTGTCACTATACCGAAAATATATTTGTTCCTTCAAATAAAACAAAGTTTTATTATAATGTTTTAATTCTGCATTACGGCAACAACAATTATAAGCTTTACGAATATATTAAAGCTTCACACTTTACCTCTTTATAATATTAGTATAGAATAGAGGAGGAGAGGAGATTTATTCTCCTTCTCTTGAAATCAGCCAAAAGCATCGAATAATTACTAAATAAGATTATTCTAAAAGATAGCATAAATGTTAATTTTAAAATGATATAATTATTTGAAATTATACCAAGGAGTTTTTATTCCGTTTCAACTTTTTTTTTCCAAACTTGCTTTCATTGCGAGTAATCGATTAGGCTGACTGCAACTTTTTAATCGAATCGAATCTTGGGTTTACGGTCAGCACTAAGAGGTTTTAGTAATATTTGTCAAGACTTGGAACGTGTTTTTTTTATGAAATTTTGTATGAATAATGGTAAAAATAAGAACGCAGATAGAATGTTACTGTCTTTATTTTGCCCTTTCGAGTTTTTTTAGCAAACGAGAAACTTGTCCATGTACATTATTTCAAGCGCATCTAAGTTACCTATTTTTGGAAGGGTGTAGTGGTATGTAATTTACACATATTTGGCAATAGACTGACGCCATTTTACCGACATCAACACGTTTTTGGAGATATTAACCAAAAACTTATCGTATGAAACAGCTGCCGCGACATATTTTTCATTATAAAATCGAATGCTGAAAGTTCACGAAAATTCTTGAATTTCTTGACAATGCGCATCACCCCGCCGATTCAGCTGATGTGTCATGTGTCAAAATTCTGTCGTGCATAGTGGTTAAAACAAAAACACATTTTTTTCAATTTTTTCTGTCTGTTTGTTCCGGCTAATCTCCGAAACGGCTGAACCGATTTTGACGGGACTTCTACTCGCAGATAGCTTACTTTATAAGGTCTAACATAGACCTTTTATTTTAGAAAAATAATTAGGGCACCGCGTAAAAAAATTAAGACCCTTGAAATTTTAATAGAATCCGTTTCAATCGGCTAGACCGATTTTGATGGGACTTTTACTGGCAGATAGCTGATGTCATAAGGAATATCTAGAGCTACTTTTATTTAAGAATCATTATTAGGGTGCCGTGCAAAAAAATAAAACCCTTGAAATTGGTAACAAAATTCTTCAAAAAGTAATATTTTTTTATAATAATTTCACGCGAACGAAGGTCGCGCGCAGCAGCTAGTTTAAAATAAATGTAGAAGTACGTAGCCGTGTGAAAGGTCTTTTTTTAAGTTTGATATTAATTTTTTTGAGGACGCCCTGTTATTTCCAATCATAACTGAGTTTATTTCATTGTGATTGGTCGTTTAATTTGAATGCTAGATACAGTTTTGTTTAAACGGGGGAAAAGCAGCGACCACTAATTTTAAAAATGCTATAATTAAGCCTAATTTCCCTCATTTTGATATGTGCACAGTCGAAGACAATGTTTACAAGGTGAATTTGAGAAGTGGGCGTGGTTGGCCAAATCAGAAATTATGAGGAATAGCGAAAAATACTCTTAAGAGCGGCCAACCCGTCATACTTTCATACAAACGCTCGTACGTGATTATGCAATTGTTACACACCTATCTTTGATTTTTTTGAACTAATAGGTATTTTGTGCACTATATCTAGGTTTCTATGATAGCAAAAAATAAAAAATTGTAAAAACAAATTCAGTATAAGCCTCCAAAAATTGCGGTTTTGCACAAATTTTAACTGAATTTTGGCCGTTCATAATGTACTCTTAAACTGTAAAAGTAAACAAAAAATCTCGATAGAAACCTTGCACATGTAATGGAGATTCGTAATGACAAATATTTATTTCACACACTTATAAGACTTATTCAAAAACACGTATTTCCTGGAACAAGTTTAAGAAATTTTCGAACACTATTTTTCATTCAATTTCATCGCGTTATGCGGTATGAGGTGCGCGGGAGACGAGATGTGCGGGTTTGGGGCGGAGTAAGACGGGGGAATTGAAAGAAAATGGCCGCTATGGCTCTGGATGAAACAACAAGCTTTTCGACAATGCTCGCGTTGACGATAGACGGACCGGGAAGGGCCCTCTTAAAGGCCCAATTTTGATGAAAACTAAAACTGCATCATTGGATTTACTTTACTTTAACACTAAAATTTTCGAGCTCGCTCGCTTTTCAGTTTTTTTATGTAGCTTTCAATTCAACACAAGTCAATACCCGGTGGAATTTTTCAACGCCACCTGGAGGGAAAATACTCTAAATACAGGAGATAGAAAAAGGAAACATTATTTTAAAAAAGAAATAAATCTGTATTCAAAGATTTTTGAAAATTCGCTTGCTTGAAGATTGCAATTTGCACAAACAAACAAGTGCAAATTGCAATCTTCTTTCTTCAAAATTTTATTATTTTAGGCACTAACATAAGTAATTGGATAGACCTTTGAGTAAAAGTGCTTTAGCTTATCCCATATTTATCATGTTTGGAGATTTTATCCTAATGATTGACCCTATCTATTGATGCTATAAAAGAACAGGTGTTACTTTTTTGGAATTTAACCGGTTCGATTCCCGACTGTGGCAAGCGAATTTATGAAAATCTTTGAATGCAGATTCATTTATTTTTAAAACTAAAGGAATGTTTCCTTTGAGTAAAATGTTCTTTCTTCAGTATTTAGAGTCCTTTTTCCCTCCAGGTGGCGTTGAAAAATTCCAGCCAGTTTATGATGCTCTGTGGTTACTTAAAAAGGATTTTATATGACGTTTTTATGAGGCGGATAACTTCAAATTGAAACAATACACAGTAAAAACTGTTTAATATCCTTGTTAATGGCTTTATTTGACTGATAATTTTATGCTATTAATGTTTGTATGCCATGACGGAGCGAAAATAGACATGTGCATTCTTCCCATTTTGACCTATGGATCCCAGACTTGGTCCTTTGAAACCACATGTCTGCAACATTAATGCTTTGCAATTGAGGCACGAAAAGTTAGTAATCATGTCTCTCTACTGAGCACCGTTGACTGAAACGTTCTGAACTTAATTTTAGAACCTTTCGACGAAATTAGAAATAATTGAGCACTTGGAAGCCAATAATATTCAACGCATTATTGCCGAAATGCTTCCTGGACCTCCAGATTTTGCACCAGCCGCGGTGGCCACCATGACCGAAACCATGTTAATACATTTATGGCATAAAATCATCTTAAAATCTAATTTCATGGATAATATTATTCTATTTATTCTTCAGTTTTATTTCAAACTAGCTGTTGCCCGCGGCTTCGCAAGCGTTTTGGTCGGAAATTATCCCACGGGTACGTTGTAAATATCCCCCGTTCCATATATCCCTACTGACATATCCCCACTGGTAGGGATACTTGGAGTTTTTTTTCCAATTAGCGCTACCGGTTGGGATATATGGAATTTTCTACTCCATATATCCCTACTGATCCGCAATGGTGGGGACATAGCCTATGGCACTCTGTGATTATGTAGCTTCCTTTTAGTGAAAGAATCACAGAGCATCATATATATGAAAAGAATTTTCAAAATCAGATCGGTAGATCCAGAGATTACCCCCTACTTACAAACAAATTTTACCTCTTTATAATATTAGTATAGAAGTATAGATTAAAGCTTTCCGCTGCTAAAAAAAACACCCATTACTTCTGTATGAACAGACTGTCACAAGAAAACCTAACAAAGCCGAGGCGGGGTGCAAAAATTGAGAAAAAAAAATTAAGCTCGCTTTTGCATCCTACAAAGGCCCCATTATTATCAAGTGCCCAGGGCCTCCAATTGGTTAAAGACGGCCCTGCTTGTTATCCCGCTAAACAACTCCCCGCAGATACAGACGAGAACAAAAGTTAGTAAGTACATTAATAAAACAAACATTTAGCTAGTAATGGGTTTTATTCGATAAAATTGCCGTTGTCTTATAGTAAGAAATGGTATTAAAACAAATAGACCTATACCTGTCCAATCTGAACAAAATAAATAAAGTCCTCTTTAACTTTAATTGCCAGACAGAAACTGTTTTTTTACAATGCTATTTATCTACTATAGAACTACATTGACGTAGTCATATTATTAAAAACCTATACAACCTAAAGCAATTATACAAAATATCTTTTCATAGTGTACTTATATTTAAAAATAGAAATATAATATCGTCACAATTTGTTCATTTATAAATAAAGGGCAGCTAACAACAGTCGTGCCAAATTGTAATCACTTAAAAGTATAGGGGTAATTTTATACAATAAAAAATGAATTCAATTATAGTTCCAGGAATGTGTTACTTCAAATTTGAACATCACAACAGACTGTAGATTAACTAAGCCAGATATATTGTCCTTAATTGCCCTTAAAGATAACGTAGGGTGAGATCATTAAGACTGTGATAGGTGACACACTGTAATCACCGCAATTTGAAATTGCAAATAGTTCTTCACCAATAGATAATATTTTATTAAATGTTTGATAAAATGTTGCAAAAATTCACCGTGTAGCTGCTGTTTAATATTTTCTGCAAGAAACCGTATTAAAATGACAAGTAGATACATATAAAGGGCACCAGTTTGGAAGTCAGATCTATTCTTATAGTCAAGCTTTAAGCATGTGGATACTTTATTTGTTTATTGTGGAAAATTAAGTATAAGGAAAGTATCGAACCCATATCCAAATGAGCGATCGCCGCGTAGTCATTTATAAAATATGTTCGCTACCTTAGGGGCTATTTTTATCGGCTCACTAGCTGGGCCCCGGCCATGAGTTGCAATGCCTTTTTTTTCAGAAATCTTCCTAAGCCTATGTGGAACAACTGTGCAAAGTTTCATCATATAAAATTTCATCAAAATTAGTTCAGTAGTTTAGGAGCCTATAGATTTTCTACAGACGAACAGACATTGGATTTTTATTTAAATATATTTCAAGAAAAATGCTTTGCACATTCAGTATTTTATTAATTGCGTCGGTAATTCAATACTACAATATCATATTCCACCATCTTTTTGTCAAACCGAATCTAGTGTTGCATGGTATTATTGGCGCGTAGCCATAGTTGTAATTGTTTTTCAATACAAATTACTCAAACAATTACACAAATGTTCACAAAATATGTGGCCTCCTGTCGTTCAAGCGCCGAAAGAGCCATGCAACTCTGACAATTAAACAAAAAAATTACCAGTAAGGTTTACAGTTGATGTCAACTCGGCATTTGACAAATCAAAGGTATATGGGAATTTCTTATTTATAATTCAATAATTGAACATAGTTATCCCTACAATGTTTAGTGCAGTAGTTTCAAAAGGTATGTGTCCTGACTTGATAATGGAAAGAATTTGGAAACTGATGTAGGTATAAAAGACTTGACTGTGCATCGCTTACATGGTAAGTATTATGACACGGCGAAATGATCGCGATGATCGCTTATATTAGGAAACTTATTTTCGAGCTTAGATGTACGTTCGATACAAGAGGTTAAGTGCAGACTGCAGACCATCTGCCACTTTATAGCTCGATAAACACTGCGGTTACCAGTTGACTCTGAATATATTTTTACTGCTAAGATGAAGAAGTATATGCCAGTTAAATTTAAGCAAAACGATATGATTCCTTTTGTTAAATCGCAGTGTGATCGGGCTTATAGTCATTTATGGACTGAACGGACGCTGAATCGGCTTCAGCTGGTCAGAAAGACCTTTATGCCCATGCAATAACAGCGAATTGTTCGAAGCGGTGTCGAGGCGATCCTTTCGAACCGAAACGGAGCAAATGACGTATTTTTTGCTTTTATTTCATGAACATCCTACTAGTATTATAAATTCGAACGTTTGTGGGGATGGATGGATGGATGTTTGTTATTCTTTCACGCAAAAACTACTGAACAGATTTGGATGAAATTTTGCACACAGATAGTTTATAACCTGGATTAACACATATGATACTTTATGCGAGGGACAATTATCGATTTTCACGCGGGCGAAGCCGCGGGCATAAACTATTATTATTATTTCATACATTTTTCGCTTTTTTTCTTTCGGACCGGCTAAAGCTGATTCCGCGACGTTTGGTCACTCACACAGGAATCTTACATCTTCTCATAAATTACCCAACTCAATTGAATGGACATGAATACTGCTCGACATGTGTAAATAAGCGACTACAAGTACCTATACAACCTTTATTGAGTTTTGGAAGTCAACAAAACAGTAACTTTACATTCTTCTCATATTATTTTTTACTTTAATGAGTAATAACTATAAATAAAATAATGTTTATAAATTGATTAAAAATGCATACAAAAAGAGTTTACGTGCCTTTTATATTTAGCAGTTACAGTAATTAGGCCCTAAAATAAATGAATATCACAAAAAAGAACTCGTTTTTTTTTACAATATACTTTCCATCAGCTTTTATTATAATGTGTTTAATTTGTCTGGTCAAGTCTATTCTATTGGTTCATGTAAGTTATTAGACTGTATCACAATTTTTTCATTTGTTTGTGATGATGAAAGCTTCGTTCAATTATGTAGTACATTTTAATTAGAACAGCAAGATATACTTTACTGTATTGACGGCCTTAACGACCTTAATGAGGCCTGAGAAAGTAATGTCAGCTGTACTTGTGAAACTAGTATACTATGTACTTATAATTTATAATAGTTTTATTGCGCTTTATACATTACTTAACACAGCGTAGTAGTTATTGTAACCATAAAACTTTCACGGAAATATTCCTTAGCTCTGTCTTATCCACTTTTGTATGATCATATCACACTCAAAGTAAGTGGCGCATAACCCAGCCTCATGGGGGATACTAGCGATAACCTAAAACCAGTAAGTGTTGACTTATGCGAATAACGGGGGTTACAATCATTTAGTTTTACAATTTGCTACTGGTCAATCACGGTAACCCATAATTGATATGTTCGTAAGCTAAGGCCGCCTTCGGTTTATGAATATCTATTACAATCATTTACATGAGCACAGAAAATAAAATTATGTTCTCAGTACAGTAAGTTAATGTCAACAGATTCAGGAAAAGCAAGCATTAAATGGCACCGGAGTATTTTTAATGAACTTAAGTAACAGTCAATGAATTCAATAAGATGTAAACAACATTTGAGGTTTGTTTAAAACTAGAACAAGATCCGCCAAGGTTTGATGTGAAACATTATAATTAAATGCTAAAAATTATCATAAAATACGAAACAATTACATACATACAGCACGTTTTCACCTGTATAAAATGAAATGAAAATATTGTCCTTAGGAAATATTTACTAGAGGCCGCTGCACAGGCGCGCGAGGTCTGGCCAGTGCTGGTGCGGCCAACGTTAAATCATCTGACGCGTCATGGAGTGCCGCACCTTGCGCTCCCACGCCTCCGCCTCCGCCCACGAGTGCCGCACGTCGCGGAACAGCTGGGAACAGACGTGACAGCAAATCGGTTAATGTTATTACGTCACGTACGTCTTTCTTACACGGTGTCACAGCACTAAACTGAGCGATGGGCGTTTTGGGTGGATGTGATGTAAATTTGCCCCCAACTTGGTATTTTTGTGTGATTCATTTTTTTATGTGTCACGTTTAGAGCAAATACCGCCCCGTATGTATGTTTTTATTCTTTTTCAATTATCGTGTATTTTATCGTGTCAATGGAAGGTCAATTTTGGCCGAAGATGGTGCTCTTATAAAAACATCAATATTAAGAATGTCGTTAACTCGTTACAGTACTCTAATAACAGTAAATAGCACTCACCTGAGAAAGCCATACTTCGTCCGCCAACAACTCGTTCAGAATCACCGTCGTGTCTTTACTGGGGTTTTGCATCCTTTTCTCGCCGACTCGCTTACTGCACTCGGCGTACATAAGATACTTTTGGTGAGATATCCTCGAATATAGCTGCACCCGACTACAACACGACGCACAAACGAGGAAATCCTGGAAACCCAATATAATGAATTTATAACGAAGTTGCGCTAAAACTTGCACGCAGAGGAGTATCTTTGATGACCAACATTAATTGATGCAAAAGAAAATTATAATAAACACTCATACCTAGCACCAGGTAGATATCCTAAATAGTCTTCCTGTTTTAGGTCATGGTAGTGAATTAGCGAAAACTAGTTATCGACGCAGGTAAAATTAGTGTAAAAGCAAAGACATGTGCACGCTCCCCACGTCTGGAGAGAGATCAGGTGCAGGAGCAACGGCTAATCACGCTTTCAAATCTTTTTCTTCTTACATGTCGATGGTACGACTTGATTATATTTCTTGGGCTCAGTTTGGGCCTCGTTAATCGTTTCTTTTCGGTCTTCTAGGTGTTTCTCTAAAGTGCAGGTGATGGAATACCAACTTCGGACACTCTAGCAAGTGCTTTCAAATAAAACTTATACATTTACATTAAGATAAATGTGATACATTAAGCAATACCACCACTTTGCCGCCAAAATGGGGGTTTTAGTCAAGAAACAACGACACTGGCGGTGAGCGATATGTTATTCCATAACAGAGTTCCAAGAATACAGTGGCGAGCGTACCTTCTCATAGGCGAGGCGCGCGTCGGGCTGGACGGGCTCGAGCGTGGCGGGGTTGTAGGGCTGGCCGTACAGCAGCAGGCGCGCGGCGGGCGCGCGCGCGCAGGCGCGGCACCCGCCGGCGCCGGCCGCGCCCGCCGCCACGCTGAGGCCGGGCCACGTGCCCACGGCCGCGTCCAGCGCGCGCGCGCCGCTCGCGCCCGCCGCGCCGCCGCACGACACGCGCGCGCGCATCGTCTCCGTCACCTCGTCCACGGTCTTCACGTTGGACAGGAAGTACTCGTCTGAAATGTGACGGTGCAGGTAGGCGTAGGGCTCGCCGAGCGCGACGGCAGCGCGACTGAGGGGCCCCTGGCCGCGCTGCTGAAGCGCTGCTGTCGTGCGGCAAAATCTCACAATGGATTCCGACAACTTTTGACGGTCGTCATGTATCGCCGAGCGGTCGCGCGACAGCAGCGCTGCAGGCGCGCTGCGGTTATTGTATGGAACGAAACTTTTATGCGACGATCGCGCTTCGGTCGAGTTGCGGTCGCGCTGCTGTCTCGCTGCAACAATTGCTTAAAATGAAAGCACCAATATCGGCACCGATCAACGCAACGGAGCGCAATTACTTATGAGGTGTATTTAATGCAACCGCTCTGTTAGCAACGCTTAAGTATCCAATTCTCTACACTTATTGTAATGGGTATCAGCTGATAAGCAAGCAGATTATATTTTGGTACTTATAATTTAAAAATAATATTCAGTAACTGTATCAAACATTATTTCGAGTTGTATGTAGTACCTATGTTAATAAAATCTTGTATCATAATAATCGTAATCTTTTTATCCCTTAAGGGGAGTTTCGTCTACAAAATACAATTACTTCTAATAAATAAAAGCAGAGTCATAAAATACAACGATTACCTTGTTCCTGAAATATTTCCGTAAGAAAATTGGGATCTAATGCGTGTGATATTAACGTTTGAATATACACTTCAAAGTTTTCCTGGTACATTTGAGTCTCCAACATTCTCTTCTCGATAAAACTACAATCATCGATTGGAAGTTCACTTCTAACTAACTCGACTATGGTTTCCAAATGCGTCTGGGACCTTACTTTAACTGGGACTTGCGTGTATAATTTTTTATTCTCTGGGTTCCATACCGTATACTGAAAAAAGTAAAAATGCAATGTGAGTCAGCGTCACATAATAGCAGATTTAGTAAGCCGCACTGCCATGCAATAGCATTCCAGGTGCCTTAATATCATAGCGGTAGGGGCGGTTTTCGTGGTTCAAGTGATACCAGGGATGCGGTTGACCGTTCCTCGTAGATATGATAAGTATAAAAACTAATACTATATTGGTTTTTAAAAGACCATATTATCAAAACGACATTCAATACTTACTGTAGAAATATTACGGTATAAAACTTTTCCATTTTCTTCGAATGGTTCATATTTTTGCAGTAGTGTCTTCCCATCAACCCTCCAAATTGCCGGCCACATTTCATTCAATTCTGATTTTAATGCTATAAATTCCCCAGACTGAAAAAAAAACATTTCAACATAATAGGAGTTTTGGTCGCGTGATTATAGTAAAGTAGTAAAATAAAGGTGAAAATTATTTAATTCAAAACATCTAGACCCCTAGCAGTTATTGGCAGGGTACAACTGTTAAGGAACTGCTTTTGACGTCAGAACTTTGACCAATTCTATGAATATAAAATTAACGCAATACAATTATTTTGCGTCTTTTTTACATTCACTTTACTATAATTATGTATTTAGCTATTCATGAATTTGCAAGTTAGAGTACTTGAAAATGCGATAAGGGGCTCAGCCAGCAGTCAGTGCAGTGGCAAGCAATTGTTATTTTATGGCCAGATTTGAGTGCTTCCCAAAGACGTATAATCTCACTATCCCATTTTTATCTTGATTTTGTTTGAAAATACAAGCAATAGATCCATACCTGATAGGGCATTTCTTCTATGGGCCTCGAATTGTCTACTTGCCCACTACTGGAAACTTGATGGTGCGATTTTAAATTATGTTGCATATTTCTGTTCGCCTTATTGTCGTTTTCTGTGGTCCCATATAGCCCATAACCCATGTTAGCTCCGTGTGCTGAAACTATAATATTGAATCATAATAATACAAAATGAGGCTATAAAGTTTAATTATCAGCACTTGAATGTGTTCTTAATTTAATCTGAAATCGAAATAATAAATAATTAAATTTTACAAAAACAACACCCACCAATTTTTCACGGGAATAAGTACACTTTTTCTGAAAATGTAATCTAAAAACCTGAACTGGTATAAAATCTAGCTCTAAACATTGTGAAAAATTCAATAAAATACCTACGTATTTTATTGAATTTTTCACAATGTTTTCAGAATTCGTTCCCTAATAAAAGAGATTTTTGGCAAGAAACTTATTCAAACTGAAATGCAAACTCATGCCTAAAATTCGGTCCGGCGATCCAATCTGCCTGTCTCTTTCTAATAAGGTTTCCCTTTCATGACCCATTGTTTTTATATATTGTTGTTGTGGCTCATTGATGTCTTCAAATTAAAAATACAAAATCTTTGAAAATACAAGATACTAATCGACGAAACGCGAGGCTGAGGGGGCCTACAATCATGTGCTGAATTCATACACCCCGTATATTATTTTGATAATGGACTTAATTAAAATGACTCGTTTTAATATGATAGTACCTTTAGAATAGATTTCATAATTCATTCCCGATTTCTACAAGTTTGCCTCGAGCATTTGTGCGGCAGAAAAGGGCATACGGCTCTGCAAAATGCTATCTATTGAAACCAGCATTTGATTTGGAATTTGAATCCAATCAGCAAGCCATAGTACTCATGCTATTTCTCATTGCAGTTGGAATTAAGTTCCTTAAGTTTCAGTTCTTGGTTTCGAAGGTCGCATTTTAATCGAAGCGATTGTCGCTCGAATATTTGACCGTTGTGTGCATTGTTTTCGGCGAATCTGAACGCGTGGTCGCCAACAGAGCCCTCTGTTTCCGGTTTTCCGAAAAAATTGGCGGCAATGAGAACGTGACGCTCTCGTATTCGCGGGACTGATCGCTTAGTTTAGGACGCGAGGTCAATTTGTTCGGTAATCCCAAATGTGTGTCCGGCCAGCAGAGCAGAGGCTTTTGGGTTTTCCGAGCAAATTAACCCGACGATCGCGGTAAATATCTAGAAACGTCATTATATCGAAACATTTTGAAAAGGCACATTAAAAAAATTATTTGGCCTAGTTCCATTTAACTTCGTGATTGTTCTATGTATTTAAACTTCAATGAGTGCTCAACTATAAAAACAACGACGTTAGCAATGAATTGTTATTACACAATATTATGAAATAGAGGTAGGATAGGTAAAGGAAAAGGATAGCCAACTGATGAATGGATTCATCACCGCGATAACATGTACACACGTTACAGTACTTGATCTACATTTAAAATACTCATTAGATTTTAAAAAGCTACTTATTTCTCATATGGTTCAGTAGCTACATCATTCTCATATGGTTGTACTGTACATGTTATCCCTATTTTGGCGAAGTGAGGGGTGCTACCAGGAATAATTACAAATTAAAATTATTTAACACATTATCGGTAATATACTCATGTTTATTTTATGTCTTCTCCTATTATACAAAATTATTTACATAAAATATTGAGAGTTGTGCATAAACAAATAACAATTAAATAGAAATACAAAAAACTTATGTTCAGGGCATGGCCTTCTATTACATTATCTCGTACTTACTTATAGCTGTCAATGTATTATGCAATTAATTTCCCTTATAATATAAAATCACTTTCAGCTATATAGAATATGCATACACTATTGTAAGTACTAACTAATCTCAAATACTGTAAAATACAATACATTAGGTATTTATATGTACAACAGACACCCACTGGTATGAATTCCATAAAAAAATATACCATAATTTTGGAATTATTAATGGTAGCACCCCTTCAATAGCGAGTATGACAAGAGTCACAAATTCTACAATTTACAATAAAATGGCACTAATAATGTGTCATTAACAACAATTTAGGTGAAATCTTGTTACAGGCTAACCCTAAAAATATCGACGTTTACTAGGATAGGTACATCACATTTCTTTCACAGAAAATATTTACAAATATTATGTAATCATAGATTTCATCTAATAAAAATTTACATTATCACAGTTAAAATGTAACAAGTTTTCACGATATCCTGCTCAAAAGGCAGTTAGCTTGCTCCTGTCATACAAGCTTCAGGGCTAGCTCTTCACCATCGCGCTCTACTTCTTAAATGGAAATCTAATAAATTGAACGCACCTTCGTCGGGCTGGTGTTGATAATAGTATTGCTGCTGTGGCGCTGCCTGCAGCGCCGTCACGGGCGGCGGCGCAGGAGGTCGTGGCTTCTTAGGCGCGGCCGGCTGGGGCGCCACTACCGCCGATGGCGTCGGCTTATTCATGCTTGTTCGACCCTTATTCTTTCCTTTGTCATTTAGAGGTGTACTAGGCACATTGAGCACCGGCTTGTTAAGCCTTCTCGCTTCCTCTTCTGCGTCATAGGTAGCTTCCTCGCTGCCGTCATATTTACGTTTTCTATCCTTATTCAAATTGTAATAACGGGGATCGTCCAACTCTTTCGTTTGAGAGGGAAGGAGACTCGACGACGCGCCGTGAATTTGATTAGCACCCAACAAGCCTGCCGCACTCATACTCGCTGAGGAGCTCATGACAGGATTACTCAGTGCCATACCTGCGTTTATCACGTTCGTCGACGCCATGGCTCCATTGGCACTTTGCTGTGTGGCATTCGTATCACATTTATTATGATCATTCGGCGTATAAGGCTTATTATTTGTTGTATTATTAGTATTAGTTCTCGACCACGTAGATTTTCTGGCGCCTCTGCCGGCCGGCGGAGGAGAAGTATCACGCTCTCCTTGTAAAAATTTCAAGTAAGAAGCCATGAATCCTGAACCGGGGCCCGTGACAGGAACATTAAATTTTTTATCCATAATTTTTGAAGTAGCGTCTTGTGAAGTGCTGTTAATGTTCTGCTGCTGTGAAGAGGGTGCTACCGACGATGCAGTATTTGCCCGTTGTTCTGCAAGGAAACCAAGTTCTTCCTCTATATTAGGTACTACCACCTTAGGCTGTTCCTCCTCACGTGTTTCAGGCGTCGAAAAAGATGACGAGGAAGCCGAAGGTGGAGTTTCGCTAAATGACGAGAGTGGTGTTAACTCCACAGAAGATTGGAAATCAGGATGAGGACCTAGATGGAAGGGCGGAAAGTAAGTTAAGGCATGTCCATGAGGCATGAGTGCTTGATGTTGATTAGCAAAATTGGTTGCATGTAAAGGGGCCTGTGAACCAAATGCTGAAGTACCAGGGAACATTTTAGGTGGAGGAGGAGGAAGATTCCATCTTTCAAAATCAAAATAGCTACCATTTTGCTGCTGATTACTAGTTGAACTATGTGCTGGTGGGGGAATTCTATTAGCCAAATAATCAGCCATCACAACATTAGACAATTCATTCATATTTGCATGGGGAACTGGTTTTTCAACACTCTTTCTTCTGGAAGGTACTTTGTTAGTAGGTGTTGGGACCGTTACAGGTGGTTGGCTTTTGCTCGGTTTGACTTCTTGTAATTGACAACTTTGTTGCAAACTTTGCAAATTTTTTACTATACTCATAGGATCACCCCGGCAACTAGAAAGATCTTGTAAAGCTACATTATTACCATCAAAATAGTTTTGCTTATCTGGTAAACTTAGCACCCTACTGGAAGATTGACTCTGAGGAACTGATTCTTCGTTATGAGTATTACTTTCTGCTATACTGTTATTGTAATTATTAGTACTGCTATTACTAGAATACTTTCTAGAACCTTGTCGGTCACCTTCCCAACAATTTTGACCAGAAGACTGGGTTTGATTTCGTTCAAATCTGCTTTCACTATAAGTTTTATTTTGTTCAAGGCCCAAAGCTCTAGTTATAACAGAAGGGTAAGCTACTTGATTGTTTTGAGATGGTGATCGCGTCACTGATGCATCTAAAGGAGAACGGGGTGCAGTATTATTAACTTTATTGTAATGATCATTGTGTGGTTGGGGAGAGTTGATAGAGTTCATAGGACTATGATACATTGGATAGGCAGGACTTGACCCATGATCCAGAGGAGAAGTTTGTGGTGCTGCTTGGGAAGGACTCTGTCGCCTTGGCACAACTACACCACAATCTGGGCCATTTTGAGAACTGCTGCTGGAGTACCCCGTGTCTGTGCTAGAACTACTTTTGGCTCTAACATGATAATCTGATTCAATGTTGTTTCCACTTTGATAATGCCTAAAACTAGAGTTTTGTGTAGTAGAATATTGTGAACTATTGATCCTATTTGTCTTAGATGAAGGTCCAGTACTGCTACTATAGTTCAATCTACCTGGGGCATCCATTATGGAATAACTTATTGGGGATGACTGTGGCTGAACTTTGTCATTTGAATCACAAGTTTTTCTTTGTTCATTACTTATTTCTGGATATATTTTACTTTGAGCTTTTGTCTGTACTTGTGGAGCTTTGACTGTAGGAGATACAAAATTACTTATGCTATTTGTGACCTGTCTAGGAGGCTTTTCACTACTTGTATTTTTGGGAGACTGTGAATTGTAAACGGAAGCTGTTGGCCTAGAGGTAGTATTGGAAGATGACCGGTAATCTTTACTGGGTGGAGTTGTGGAAGAGGTGACCGGTGGAGTTGACACTATACACGATTGCTGGGAATGAGCAGTTGAACTTGCAGAACTTGAATAGGACTTACTTCCTGCATAATCCTGCTGCGATGGGAGTTGACCACTCTTTGCACTGCTTGTACTATACGAATTATCAGTCTGATTTCCAAAAGATGATGGAGATTGAAAAAACGTTGATGATGATGAAGTTGATGTTGCTGGCTGCTTGGATGCTGTCGCCGGTGAACCAGATCTATTTGTTTGTTTACCAGCACTTGAAATTTGAGAGTTCAAATGATTATTTAGAGTTTGTGCTGCAGCAAAATGTGCATTAAAGTTCTCGTATGTAGCTGCTGCTTTTGTTGTAGCTGGGCTTGGAGATGAGGGCACAACACTTTCATGAGGTAAAATTCCAAATGGGCTTGGCAGTTGGTTATTTCCTTGCCAACTTAATCCAGTAGTGCTGCCTGGGGTTGATGATTGGTCAAAGAATGACGTTCCTTGTGCTGCCAATGTTTGGTGTGAATAATTTTCTCTTAATGTAGATAGTTCTGATTCTACTGAAGTTTGCTTGGATGCGGCTGCAGCCTGAGCTTGAGCTATAACTTGACGATGCTGCGCTTGAAGAGAAGAACTGTAGTGTGCAGGTTTGGGGTTTGCATGATGAAACAGTGGCGAAAATACTGCGTCATACCCAACTGCTGGGGGAGACAAAAATCCTGCAGGGTTGAAGGGTGAAGCAGTTGTTGAGCCAAGTTGTCCTGCTAATGAAGCTGTAGTATGTGCTGCTTGGAGAAGCAACTGACTTGTAGTTGATGGCACTGATTGGCTGCCTAATCCAGAGCCACCACTTGCTAGGTGGTGATGAAAATCCCCACTTGCAGCACCGGCCTGAACCCCTGCTAACCGATTGTATGAATATGCTGACCATGGTCCTACTGGATCCATTACCACCTCCGTGATGCTCAAATGTCAATGTATGCAATATGTCAATAGAAGTCCACACTTTCATCCATAGTTTGTAACACACAATCAATTGTATGTATAGTTACGAGCACTATTTTGGAACACTGGTACTCATGTTGATTTTACATACTCTTCATACAGAGAAAACACTCCTGAAAATAAAGAAAAAGAATATTAGTGTCAAAACAACACATTTCGTCAGTGCAACATGAGACTACAATCCTATAGGAACAGAAGAATGTTTATCATAGTAAAAACAATATATAATATTGATATAAACCCAATAATTTAACATCTAATCGGCGAATAATACAAAATAAAGCATCGACCCCTAGGAACAAAAATAATCCGGCGCTTCACTACACAAGCGTCAGAGTGACGGAACAATACAAAATCGTATTTTACACTGTCAGGGAATACTAAGTTTGCATTTAAACGAAGAAACATACCATCGCCTTGGTTTTCCACAACCATTTATCAATGTGGTTTCGGAGGACGCTCACACGACAGATAACATCATAAATATGGCCTCGACTGGTCGAGTGCTCGTTGCGACGGGTTTTGTCTATTGTGAAATGAAAAGCAATTCAAGTCATAGGTTGTTCACAACAGATCACTTATTGTTTAACACTGTACAATATCAAATCTTCTGCCGTCGTTATAGTGACAATAATATTTCAACAAACCACTAACTTTATTTACAAGTGGGAATACGACAACGTTTCGCCTTTCACATTAATCGCCGCCATCTTACTTGTCGAATATCTGTCGGTCCGCGGTCGGTCGAACGAACGACCGCACACAAAACAAGCGGTACAGCGCCATCTAGAAAATTGTTTCGAAAGAAATAATTCTAAAGACAATTTTTTTTTCTATTTGTTTATATTTTAGGCAACATTGTTTTCATGAAACTACCTCTGCAAGACTTGTTAATTTCTGCAATTTTTAAAAACATACTTACATCACTCAACGGTCTTCTCTGTTTGCGAGGATGAAACACTTTGAATTATCGCAGTTTCCCTTTGTAAATAACGTTTCGTTCATCCACGATGTTCTGCAGAGTTGCGTTTGAAATAAAACTACAAAAACGTTTCAAGATATACATACACGAAAAACAAGTAAATTCAGCTTCTATTAAAGAAGTTAATTTTAACCAGAGCATATATAAATTAAGTTTATTTGTTTCAATGGCTCACAGGCACAGGTGGTAGCGCAAAAGCAGCCCGCGAAATTTAAATTTTCTTACGTTTATTGCATTAGCAATTAACCCCATTCAATAACTATTTCATGAAAATGTCACTCAATGGGTTTAAATGAACTTGGAGAGTTGTATTGATGATTTGAATGATTATAATTCTGTAACTCCATACGTGTTACTGGCGCGATTCTAATTTTCATCAACATACAACCTGAAACTAACCTGCAAATTGCAATAAACGTAAGAAAAATTAAATTCCGCGGGCTACCCTTGCATTTCCACCATAAGACCGTTGTTCAGCCCGTTACGGTCGTTACGTGACGCACAGATGGCGTAGTCACTTTCCGTACCGCTTTCTGGTTAACTTTGGGTACATACATACCTACCTCCCAATTAAACTGAGGGTCTGCGTAGCAGTCGCCACGGTGCGCTATTCTCTGGGAGAACTCCAGACCCGAAAAGAAGGAGTGAAATTTTGTTATAGCATTATCAAGTTTATTTTTCACTAACTGTTGCCCGCGGCTTCGCTCGTGTTTTGGTCGGAAATTATCCCAAGAGTACGTTGTAATATAGCATAAGGCACTCGGGTATAGTGTAGCTTCTTATTAGTGAAAGAATTTTCAATATCGGTTCAGTAGATCCAGAGATTACCCCCTACAACCTCACAAACTTTACCTCTATAAAATAATACTAACTGTTGCCCGCCGCTTCGCTCGCATTTTGGTAGGAAATTATCCCACGGGCACGTTGTAAATATAGCCTATGGCACTCGGGGACGGGGATAATATAGCTTCCTATTAGTGAAAGAATTTTCAAAATCGGTTCAGTAGATCCGGAGATTACCCCCTACATACATACAAACTTACAAACAAATTTTACCTCTTTACAAATATTAGTAGGACGTAATTTCCCCGAAACTGTTCATGCACCAAAGCACTGGAGGATGTGTTAACATCAACGGCGAGTACTTACATCTCACACTTGAGATTTGCAGATGACACACGACTTGCAGCAGATGCTGGATAGCCTAGTTGATTCTTCAATACGCATTGGTCTCAGGGTGAACTTAAACTAAACACAGGTTATGTTCAAAGAACACGTCATGCACCCCATGACCTATTATTGTCAATGGCAGTCCTCTTGAGATTGTACGAGATTTTGTTTACCTCAGGCAAACGAAAAGTTTGGTAAGAACAACTTTGAGATGGAGACTGACAGAGGAATTCAGCTAGGCTGGGCAGCATTTGACGAAGACTTACAGAGCCAAAACGTGCATATATTATATGATGCTCTGTGACGTGCACACTCAGGGTACGGCTGGTTCATAAATTCAAGATCGTTC
This sequence comes from Eugnorisma glareosa, assembly GCA_947578425.1. Taxonomy (NCBI): domain Eukaryota; kingdom Metazoa; phylum Arthropoda; class Insecta; order Lepidoptera; family Noctuidae; genus Eugnorisma; species Eugnorisma glareosa. The sequence goes on along the minus strand of OX387970.1, from coordinate 12,872,706 downwards.
AGCGAGCTATGATTGGAATTTGTAATACTGACATATATTTAATTAAATGAATTTCATCTTTAATGTAAATCTACTGTTTGTTACCTTCAAAATTTTATGGTACGGTATGGGAGAACCTACATGTTACGGTAAGGCAGGCGTTCGTTAGCCACATGTGGTTGTAAGGGGGTGTCCATTAATAACGTCAGTAGATTTTTCGAGCCCCCCCTCCCCCTAATGACATGTCGTGAGTTTTGACCCACGACACGTGTGATTTTTGAAAATGCGTACTTTAGTGTAAATACGTTAGTTATAGGATTTAGCCAAATTGTAGCCGAGAAACATGTTTACTTAATTAAACCTATTTTTCTCGAAATTGTACAGTTTCTTCCTGGAAAATATTTACGAGAGTTGCCGACACCCGTCTTCTCTCCCTCGTGAGATTCGGCTGGACCCCACACTCCACGTAATTAGTGGACGCCCCCTAAGATCGCTGTGAACTAGCAGGAGAGAAGACATAACGCCCATAGTTTCCGGCTAATACAGATGGTCTCCAGACAGACGTGGACGATTTAGAAAGTATACATGACTGTGTCGTAGTCGTATAGGTCGTGACGTGAACCGATACCTCGTTGCAACCGAGGTAGAAGTGATCGTTGGAAAGGGAGTCTAATATACCGATAGGGATAGGGAGGAATACCGCCATGTTGATTTTTTAAAACATTGTACCACAAGCAATTTCAAATTATTTTATTTTCAATTTCAATTTACCTTAACAGCAGCCTCTTGACATTTTCATTTATGACTCGAAAAGAACCATCCTGCACTGTACTAGTTTGTTATTTTGACACCTGTCCAGAAGATTACATTAGGGAAATAGAAAAAAAACTACAGCTGGAGTTCAATAACTTTATTTATTGGACATAACTTTTTCAGTAGGCGACTATTTAAAACTAAATTGTCATTTTCTTTGGTAATCTTTCATTAATAAATCAGTTAGGAAGACTTTCAGACAAAACTCTCATAATTCTATTCTACCTGTAATTATGAGAGGGCAAACTAAAACGCTACTTTTCGTTTGATTACTAATGGTAATGAAGTACGTATCTTTGAATGTTAGGATTTCCTGGTTTTATCTAAATAAACCAAGTTACATAATGGTTTACTTCGAACAAATTGTTGCATGGTTTTAAATAGTGCTAATCTCTATCTATAGGTACATATTTTAGATAGATCTTTTAATTTTTGAGAAACTATATAATAAAAATATTATTTAGGTTATTTGCACGGATTTGAGATTTTCTTGTTTATTATGAAGGTATGTGACAACTGTGTACACATTTATTTTTGCTACACCTACTTAACAGTTGTGTCATATATGAAAGGAACATGAGTTTTATTAATAAATTGCTAGGTGGTAAGGTAACAAAATTATTAAGGTGGTTTACTTTGTTTACATAAGGCAGTTCACTTCGAATATATACTACTAGTGTAAACCTTTCTGCAGAAACTCAAATCATCTATTTATCTATATAAAGGTTCACGCCCATTTCGCCTCAAAACTCACGCTCCGTAATTATAGACAAACACGATTTTAAGGAAATGAAAAGGTACAAACATGTTTTTTTTTTACTGAATGATTCATTGATTATGATTTTGGCACAACATTTCGTGCATGCGTTTCTTGTGTACAAAACTTTCAGTTTCGTAGATTTTTTTACATGTAGATTTAAATTTATTTAGAATATTCCGAATAATTATATTACAATGCGCAACTATATAGTCACTAAGCATAATTAAATACACTGATAGTGAACTATGAACATGCAGGACGGCAGGAACTAGAAACAACCATTTAAAAGAGAGCAAAACTTAACTTATATTGAATGAGTCGAAATATCAATGTTTTACGACGAATAGTGCACAACATTTATAATTTTACTAGCTTCAAGATTTTAAGGAAAATATGTTTTTCTTATTCCGGACGAATGTTTTATATTTATAATATCTTTTTTTCACAATTACTCTAACATATACAACGATAGATTGAAGTGTGCGTAAGAGAACCTAATAAGAAACGTGAAAGGCAATGCCAATCGTAAAAAGGATTGGGACTAACACCACAGATACCGCTATAATAAGTTTGGATTTATGTTTCGATAAATTCACGATATTTCAATTAGTCTGAGCTAGTTTCATTGATAGTGAACTAAATTTCAATTACAATAGAGATTAAAATAGCAAGCATAAGATAATTTCCCATAGCGTGTTTTCATGTATGCTATTTTACACTCTATTTTCAGTAGCGGTTGATTCATAATCAATATAGAAATTGCCGTTCTCGCTGGCTTGCATACACCCAAGTTACCCCTACTTGGGTGCTACTTAAAGCGTCACGTACTAAACCTATAATGTTATTATGATGCAAAGCTTTAATTAAAAAACAAGCCGCACCAAGCAAATATTCTGTCGTGATTGTTACAACTGCCGTGCTGTAAGATTTTGTTTGTTTATAAGTTATAATGGACATAAACACAGGCTAAATTCTAAAAATGACGAGGTTTTTGTCGAACCTACTAGCTGTCAACTATGATAATATAAGTAATTGATATATGTAGTAACTTACTATGTATTATTGTTTTAACATCCATTACCTGAGTAGATTCGACTTAGAAATATCCACGCAATACAAAACACGGATCACCAACTTACACCTAATTTAATCACATCATAAACTTTAGTTAAAAAAATTGCGGTGGATAGTTTACTCTGTGCTGTAATATTTATCCGGAAATCAATTGAATATACAAGAATAAAGTTAAATTCATAATAATAGTATTTAAATTCCCAGTTTCTTACATTAAAATGAAAGGACTCCTTAAACTACTTTTTAACACTTGAAATAATGCCATATTATTATAATATCATCAATGCAATTCTTTTGAATCGTGCCTACAAAGCTAACAGGAGTATTCTGTACTAGCCCTATGATATATAAAAAAATAATTTCCTAGTAAAAAGAACTTAGCCGTAAGCACCGTTATTATAAAAATAAAATCTTTGGATTGATCTGGCAAGTTAACAGAAATAATAATCACATTTAAAACTTAACAATAAAACTACAAAATAATCAGACCCTGATTGCTAATATCAAATAAACATAACTTATAGTGAGTATTAGCGTTTACATACAAAAATATATTTTGAAGTAGTAAATAGCTGGCTCATTGAATCATAAGACTTAAAACTGGTTTAACCACAGGTTATTACTAGTGACAACATGAATATAAAAAAATAATTAAATGCCTTGCGTGAGGGAATTTTCGAGAACAATATCGAATTCATCTAGCGGTTCGAGTATTTGCCTGAGGAATGTGAGCAGGCCGCGCTTGCGCAGGAAACTTTGTTCTTCATACATCTCGATAGTAACGCGTGTCATCGACATCGGTACAAGCATTCGATGTAGCCAGTGTTCACTGCGAAATAATATTGCATTGTTATTATCTAACCATTCATAACGGCCGGGAGAACATGGGGTAGGGTGGCCAGAGGGAGACAATATAAACATACAAAACATGAGCAAATGACAAATACGAGACGAATTGTCCGATATATACAGGGTGAATTTTTCAAGTGGGCTTGGATGGTCAAATCAGAAACTGTGAGGAATATCGAAAAATGCTCAAAGGAGTCTCGAGCCCCCGATTTTGATAAAAACTAAAACTGCATCATTGAATTTTTGAAAAATCAATATTCCTGGCTAGGAATAGAAGCTGTTGGTTTTGAAAAAAAAAATTTTATTATTACATCATTCGATAGCTTCGCCATTAAGAATCAAATTCTGACGAATTGTCCGAAATACAGGGTGTTTGGCAGAACGTTGAACATATGAAAATGATGGATAGGTGGGGTCATCTGCTACTTACTCAGCCCTAATAACACTCTGTATATGTATATTCTTTAATCATTCCAGTTACGACAAAATATTGGATCGGCACTACCATTATACATAGAAAAAGAGACTTAGGGAGAATCAGAAGAGATAAACGAGAAAGGCATTGTACCGCTTGGTGTCGAATACCTTATACGGAAGAAGTACTCACCGTAAACTGAGGCAAATGAAAAGTTGGAACTTTCCATCTTTACCGAGAGTTCGTCCCACGGAGTTGATCTCGTCCATGAGGTGGCAGTAGCACCGCCAGATGGCTCTGTGCTCCTGGTCTTGTCGGCAGTTGTACGCCATGCCACAGCTCTTGTTGTTTTGAGTGGTGGGCTCGTCGCACAAGCTCATTTTGAACTCGTCTTTCACTTTAGCTGTATAGTGGTAGGAGTAGTTATTATTTAGTGGATAAAAAACTAGGTGTACCTTACGGTTTACCCCACGAGAAACAGCGGGTTATCCTGAGGCTCATTAGCATAACCAGCCTTTAATGTTCCCACTGCTGGGACACTCGGCCTCCTCTATATGATAGGGAATGGGCTATAATCCACCACGCGGGCCCAGTGCGGGTTGGTAGATGTCAAATGTCTTCGAATTTTTGGTTCTAGGACGTGCCGGTTTCCTCACGATGTTTTCCTTCACCATTTTTGAGAGCAGTGGTGATGAAATAAATTACACAAAGTAATGCGCCTGCCTGGGTTCGAACCCACGACTTACTGTTCGTAAGTCGCGGCTGCCACCATTGGGCCACCGCTGCTCTACAGAGGCTCTTTGCGTGATGTTAAATAGATACGTAAAATGACTACAAACGTATTTTTTTTAATAGGTACACCTCAACTAGACATACTTGACAACCGATATAATTCTTACATGGATGAGCCGTTGAACCGGCCTTATCATTACTATTAAATAAAAATCACTTACCAAAATAATCCCAAATGAAAAGATTCTTTCCAAACAGCCGCACAGATTTGAAACCACACAGGAAAGCTTGCTCCAAGCACTTCACTAGTCCGTTTTCGCCACAAAGCAGTACACTGAGAGAGTTTGCGTCCTTGTCTCTCTTCGACTGATAGTGCCACTTGACTATCGCGTTCACACAGTCACCTATGGAAGTTTGTTTATGTTATTGAGTATTTAAAAACATATTTGAGCTTTGATTGAAATAGTGAGCAGCGCGTTGCTTTTATAGCAAAGGATCCTCGTAAACTTGTGTTTAAGCGTTGAGCGGCTGTGCGTCTAGCAGTATATGGTGATTAGATTCTTTATCATACATAGGCCCTTAGCTAGACCTACGACTAAACCATCCACCTATTTGCTCGATTTGATTCGCTTTATGCAGCTAATCTGTCCCTTTCTGTTGCCCAGAAATATATTGTCATTAGAGCAAGAAATTAATCGGCGCTGGAGCAGGTTTAGTTTAAACCCCTAGCTAGATTTTATTGATTTCAAGGGACTTGGTGTTAGATAAGCTAGTGATTTGTCTTTGGTAGACACGCGACATAGTTATGTTACGGACATGTATAGTGCAGCATGGTTGTTTTGGCGCGTTGCCATAGTCAGAACGAACGACGCCATCTTGTTTTTTTAATACAATTTCCACTGACAATTTCACAAATTTTATCAGAACTGAGGCGAATTTTATAAGAAATCAGACCATCCTGAAAACGCCATTCAGGTGCCAAAAGAAACATTCTGCACTTGATGAAACGCGCTGCAGTGTTAGTAGTAGCACGTCGCTTCGCACTGCTCAGCTAGGAGTTGGGGTTACCGCACGCTCAGGCGTTAACAAAGACGCGTCGCATGTTATGGTAGCAGCTGCAGAATGTACCGATCATGTGCTGGATGGTGGACGTGGACAGGTGCGTGGTGGTGGGCGTGGGCGGCGCGGGCGCGGGCGCGGGCGAGCGGGGCGTGGCGCCGCCGCGCATGCGCAGCGCCACCAGCAGGCGCTCCGTGGAGCCGTCGTCCACGCCCGTGCCCAGCCAGCGGTTGCACGGGAATCTACACCGCAACACATTCAACATTATCAGTCAGCCGAAATACCTGTTTTCATACTTATTTCGTATATTTATTGTAAGGAAAATAATTTGTGATTAAATTGATTTACATAAAAGCTAAAACAGTAATTAAAATCACAATTTAAATTATAACATTCAACAGTGGATTGTCAATGTAAGAAACAATCTGAATAGTCCTTAAAGCCATGCATGTTTCCAGCTCCATGATTCCAAATTCATTTTTCTTATCCCACTCTGATGTCCACTGCTGCACCTAGGCTGACAAGGCAAGTTGGACAGTTTGTGAGGCCCACGAAACAAATTACTGAAGTAATTGTGCTCTGACGTGGAATGCAGTTCCATTTCAGTACCTACGCGAGTGTGAGTCTATCTGGCAGGCCCCAACGAGATTTTTCAACAGGTGTTAGGTTTATTAAAGACATTATTTTGTACCTATACAAAATAAATAAGATATATTTTGTACCTCGACAGTTTTTGATTAAATGACGTTTCTATAAAGTGTCTAGCTAGCAGTAATTTCGACTTTCTGTGAGTTACACTTAGAAGATATCCGTCCGCTGGCTGGACGTTTGTTTAAAAAACGAATACCTTCTGAAGTATAATTCACAGAAAGTCGAAATTTTGGATTTGTAAGGTACATAATAGTATCAAGCTCCTAATGATATTGTTTGATATAAAAGACAAGTATTTCAAAAGGGGTACCGCTGGCTGGACGTTTGTCTAAATAACGAATATCTGCTAAAGTATAGCTCATAGAAAGTCGAAATTTTGGATTTGTAAGGTGCATAATAGTTTCTAAGTCCGAGCACTATTGGGCGATCTGGAAGTAAACTGAAATAACAATAAAAATAATCATAAAAGGCCGCTAGCTAGACAATTCATAGAAACGTCATTTAATCAAAAACTGTCGAGGTACAAAATAATAATATCTTATTTATTTTGTATAGGTACATAATAATGTCTTTATGTAAACCTATCACCTGTTGAGAAATCTCGTTGGGGCCTGCCAAATAGACTCACATCCTACGTGAACCTTATTCCAAATTGAAAAGCAGAGGAGAACTAGTAAACTATTCGATAGAAATTCCAACAAATACAATTACTCACGAACAACCACTTACGTGTAGGTATGTCCAGTCACTTCATTCCTCACAAATACTTGATCGAGTAACCAACGCGGAGATAGCCCAGAATTGTCGTGTCCAATGCGCAGCGTAGAAAGGATTCCCAGATTTTTATGCTACATTACGAAAATAAACAGAATGTATACCAACAATTGTTTAACAAAAGCTTGCTGACTCTTATATGATATAGTTAAATCGGTATAAGATTTCTGTTCCTAGAATATAGACACATACTTTCTTGAGACTACATTGACGGAAACCGATACGATGTTTACAAGTATTTTATTTTTAACAAAATTGCCCTTAAATAAATTGATTACAATGAATAACTTAGGAAATATCACAGTTTTAAAATAACTCCGCAGCAAAATAATGATCAAGTACCGCGCGCGCATTCTCGCTCTCTCTCTCTTATGTGACGCAGACGGAGTTGCGCGGGTCTGCTAGTATTGAAATATAAACTATTATAAATAAGACCAGTCCGTGTGGTCTTTTTTTAAGCCTCGATAAGTAAACAATAACTGAACATTTTGTTTATTTGAAAATTCATGAGCAAGCCAGCAAAAGAGGCCGATTTTTGCTATAAATATTTCAACAAAATTATCATTCAATCTGCTACAAAGGAACTTACGTGAAAAACAAACTCGTTAGTGTTGCGTGGTATAGGAATTTTAGGCGTAGATTCGCCATTCGCTCCTGATATTGAAATCCAACAGTTAGCGGTAGTCTGACTAGCTTTACGTGAAGGTACGATGTAGACTCGGTAAGGCAGCTCTGTAATAAAATAGAATATTTTTTTTAACTACTAGAATCGAGGCCAAAGCTGATCGTACTATAACACCTAAAATAAAGCCTGACATAGCGCGGCAGTAAAGCCTACTTTAAAATATTTCTCTAACAATCTATAATTTCAAAATAACAGCTTTTTACTGAATGCATATGAAAGTATATGTATACGGTACTAACAATATAAACACATTTTTTTTCATTTTTGTCTGTCCGTTTGTTGTTTGTTCCAGCTAATGTCCGAAACGGCCGGGCCGATTTTGTCGGGACTTTTAGCTGATGAATTATAGTTGATATTATAAAGAGTAACCTACTTTACTTTTATTTTATAACTAGCGACCCGCCCCGGCTTCGCACGGGTGCAATGATATACATATTAACCTTCCTCTTGAATCACGCTATCTATAAAAAAAACCGCATCAAAATCTGTTGCACAGTTTTAAAGACCTAAGCATACATAGGGACAGACAGCGGGAAGAGACTTTGTTTTATATTATGTAGTGAAAAGAATTGAATTTTTGACAAAATCCGATACAAATTGGGAAGTTACATTTTTATAATCATATCACGCGGACGAAGGTCGCGGGGCACAGCTAGTAACAAAATAAGTTTTAAATACTCACTAGTGGTGGGATAGGTATTCGTAAAGCAGCAATAGTCAACAGCATTCAAAGTGAGCAGGTGATAGAGGAATTGTTCCCTTTCCTCTTCAGAGCGCAGGAAAGCCGTCCGTTTGTACTGAGACCTTAGCAATGTAGTGTCAGCCAGAAGTTCCCGCAGATGCTTCGATAGTAACTTCTTTTCTAATGACAATCGAACCCAAGCGCGTGCATAACCTATCTCAGTTTTAATATCTGTCATTGCTTGCACGTTTCTGGAACAGAAAAACATTATTATGTTAGCTTCAGCTAAAGAGTTTCTGTACCATCTCGATCTTGCCAGATCCTTACAAATATGTTAATAAGGTCCATATTTGGTCCTTCCACGGCCGGTTGAGTGGCTTTACCAAGGCCGATGGACTTGGTATATAAATACCTTACAGCAGTGCACCAGCCGAAAGAGACAAATGAAAATCTCATCGTAAACCAACCTCATATCGAAAGTCAAACTCTCTGGTAGTGGACGTAAAGGGTTAGGTGGTTGTGAAGATTTCCTTTCCAAAGTCCCGGAGTTGCTGAGACGATCCCGCGAGCTGTCCCGCGAACCACCTCGGGAACTATCCCGGGAACGACTGCCTGAACTTGTGCTTTGGAGTGCCTCTACTTCGGCGCCCACAGATGAGAGATCTGTTTAGAAATATTTCAATATTGCTGATTTATTTGAATAAGAGTGATTGTATTATCTGATATGAACATTACTTACAGTCGAGTCTTTTGCGCAACACACACCAAGCCAAAGCTGCATGTTCCAAAGCAATACAATGATAAATGATGGACAAATCAGTTGTAAAAACGGTAAATAATTTAACAAATAACACTCATGAATCATGACACATAGAAATAACAGCAGGATCGTATATTACTATACTGTTATTATACCCGATAGGCTTGACAAAAAGTAAAAGCAAATGTGGCATGAATTTATTTATGTGAATACATTATGGTCCTCAAAAAATATTTAAAGGGGTAATTGTGGATCAAATCCAATCAATATGGGCCTATTGTCATGCCTAAGAGGGCATCAGTCAATAGCCATATTGGCTAATTTTACAAAAAAATACCTTATACGTTAAAACCATGCTTACCAGGAGTAAGGTAGTTGGGATCGATAGGTTTAGTGGAGTTGCTGCACTGCTCCAACTCTTGGTAGTTGGTGAGGTGCATCCAAAGCGCAGACTTGCCCAATTTGTGCTGCAAACCATGTGACCAAAGTCTTTCTAATAGGTCGCATAGTGAGGCAATCATCGTACTCTCTTCCACGCCTGTTATTGACACCTCACTGCCCAAACCTAAGTCCGATTCTTCTGTACCCATCTTCTCTAAAAGCATTCTTTTAGTTTTGCTTTTGCACTCCTGAAATTGATATCAATTAATAACAATAATTATCGTATATCAATAGTACGCAAGTTAGGCTCATAGTGGTAAAATCATACCTTCAGAAGCTTCTCAACAAATGCTCTATTGTTCTGAGCTATGGCTGCCGGAGTCACTTCTGTGGACAGCCTCCTACTAATATCCCCCAGCAACAGTTCCGGTGGACAATCTTTTACTTGCCATTTTGCGTTCTTTATACGTTTTAGACTGTTAGTTCTGGAAAGCGAAACAAGTTGCAACTTAATATACAGTATGAGAAACTGAAGAGTGAAATGTTATGAAAAGCTGGCATAGCGAAAAGCAACTCAGTTGGAATGGTTTTTGATGAGTTATATTAGTAGGCGCGCGGGTTGCATGCAATCGACACGATACTCCTTGATGTACAGGCTGTATGCAACGAGCTTTAAGTCTTATAATAGCCCAATAATTCATTACTTCTCGTAACTCTATGTACTTTCATTGACTGCAAAGTATGGAGAGAGAGGCATAGGAAGCATTGACGGTACAATTACATAAAACTCGCGCACACTATTACTACTAGGCACAAATATTCAAATACTAATCAAAGGAACAGGTTTACGAACATTCAAAATACGCAGTATTACATATAAATAACTTTATTTTATTATCATATTTTTATTTACATACATAAAGCCTAAATTAAAACAAACAATATATTGCATTAAGGAGTTACCTTACTATGGGAAGATCTGTCAATATTATTAACTACGATATAACTTTTTAACTGTGATAACTATGTAAAATAAAAGTTAGATGTCATAAAAACAAAACAAAAATAATGCAAATGAATAAATAGGGTTGGACAAAAACATATCGTTCGAGTATAACACTATAAACATATAAAATCACATATAATTATTACATGAAAGTATTTCATACTGCATGCAATATAAACAAATCATGCACTTTTAGTACAAAACACTGACTATCACAACATCCAGAAATAATATAATTATAGAGATTTTGAGAGGCTTTGAGAATAACTCTAGTGCTATACAAAATCCATTTAACATTATAAAAAATATATATTTTTAATAGTTTATGATACAGCCTTTATTTGTTGTTTCCTAAGCCTTTCAAACCCGAACTTCTTCTATTACTGTTTAAATGAGACGTTACAATACTAGTAACGTTAGATTAATTCGGAATAAGACCTTAAAAGATAATAAACTTACGATAACAATATTTAAATTCGTTATAATAAACTGAGCTAAAGGGTTTTTATCCTGAAGCGAGTTTCTGCCTTGAGCTAATAATACCCAATAGCTTCATACATTGAAATCGTAAAGCTTATTCGGTATTGCAAAAGCGTGCGACAGTTTTGGTGAGACATAGATAACTCAGTTTTTTTTGTTTATGTTTTGAAGTATCAAATCGACTTGGCTGGAAACTAGCTTCTTGGAAAAAAAAAACCCTTATTTGAAAGTCGGAAAATGTCGGTAATAGTCATAGTAAAAGTTAAGAGTTTTTCTAACATGCTGCCATGGTAATACTTTATTAACTGTTTTAAAAGTAAGGTGCTACATTTAGTACAACACCTTTTTTTATAAAACTTCTTACTGAATAATATGTACTACGAAGATGTAATTGATAGCAAATATTTTAAACAGATTTTTGTTATAAATGTTTTAGCTTCAAAAAAGAAATATTAGAACTCAATTTCTAGTTAAATTGCCCACAGTAACCTGCTGGGTCTTATAAAATATAAATTGTATCTTGGCTAAGCAGTAACCTGCTATTTTTCCTAAACATTGTAGGAAAGTTTAGTAAATTCCATAAATTATTATGTATTTAAATATACATACGTTCAACAATACCAAAGCAGGTATTTTTTTACATTTGTTGGAGATACTCATTTAAATTAGATCAGAATTTTTACAACATGTGATCCGATAATTATAAGAATAATAATTGAATGGTCTTCACCCACAACATTAAATAGCTCTGTGAACCTTTCTACTGAGTATATGTATCACAGGATGTAAAGAACTTTTCTGATACGATTATGCAATATAAATAATTGCATGAGATTCATTAAATTGCCAAATTGCATTTGGTGTTTGTTGTTTACAAAACTATAACGTCCCATTAAAATAGATGGACAAATTTTAACACAGAGTTCAGTACGTCTAAACAAAGATATCCAAGCAAAAAAAAACACGGATTAAAGTGATTTTATTTTGACCTAATGGATGTGTTTATTCTAGAGTGCCGCCGGCAATTTATTATTTTAGGTAAAATAAAATCACTTTAATCAGTGTTTTTTTTTTGCTTGGATATCATTGGTTAGAATTTAAATCGCTGTGTTCAAATTTGTCCACCTATTTTAATGGGACCTTATATAGAAGCATATAGCCTTCTTTACGCTCGCTCTATCTTCGCTAGTTCTTTCTCGCATGTTTGAGCGAGTGTGTTAAGCTGGCGATTATTATTTTTTCAAAGCAATAGTTACATTACGCGCACTATACGCTAGTGTTAATTCACTAATGAACATAATAACATACATTATATCAGGCTTGTACAGTCGCATGCTGCCATATGAAGCAAGTTTACCTATGATAGACTTTATTTAGATCACTCTTTAAAACAGTATGAGAATAAAACAGATGACCAAAAATCGTGTGTTCATCGAGTTAACAATTTTAATAAATTATTTTAGATTCTATAGGGTTAGGCTCAGTGCCGTCCGAAAGTAGCAGTCTAAGTTTTGTTAGTCAAATTAAGTTTAAGATAACATACAAATCTACAGTAATGGTTTACTTCTTGTAATAATATTGTCTTAGTGTGTAAATAAATCAATTAATATAATACAACAGTGTAAAAGGAAGTATTAAAATGGTTATCTCGGTGCCGAAAATGTACGGGGCAACATGCAAGCCTCAGACTGCAATACAAACATCTGTGACGAATGACGAACGCATGAGACTACGGTAATCATATTATCACGAAAGCTGCACTCGCGGTTAGTTGAACTAAGCGGCCAGAACGCGTTTTATCAACTGAACTTTGGACAATACAATACGGGGAGCGAAGGGACGCAGGACGAAACTATACTTGAATTCAGAATCTTACACTGAAAAAGTATGATAACTTTTGAGCAGCCTCAAATGTAAAGGTACTAAATAGGTTGCAATGGAATTTGAACTTTGTCCTGTATGACATTGACTTATTAGTTTCTAAACTTGATCAAAGATTCTGAATTCAAGCGTAAACGGAACTTCCCTGTCGCGACTCTCAGGGGGTAAACGTCAGGTCGGAGCGAAGCGGGGAAAGTTCGGACATAAACGGCGACGTGGTCAGGCGTCGTGCGGGCAAGCGGGCGACAGAGGGGCGCACCTGGCGTCGGGCGCGGGCGGGCGGGACAGCGCGTGCGCGTCCAGGCGCGCGGGGAAGGCGCGGTAGTACGCGGCGCGGTGCGGCAGGCGCTCGGCCGGCGCGCCCACCTCCAGCTGCGCGCCCCCCCCGCCGCCCGCGCTCCCCGCGCCCCCGGCCCACACGCAGTAGCCGCGCGTCGCCAGTCCGCCCTCGCCTATCCGCCGCCTGCAACACAAACTCACCTTATTGCCGGTTTGCTGCGGACTCAAATTTTCAACTCTGCTGCACGCCAGAGACGCAGAAACAGATTTGACGGTTGATGACCGAGAATAAGTAAACCTACCGCAGAACCTCATTTTAAACATTAAATAATGCCATAACAATGTTTTTGAAAATCTGCATGTTTCCGAGGTTGGCAATAATTGCAAGAGACGTTTTCCAAAGGCCAATCAGGTGTTAGTAGGAGATTCTACTGGCAATGTTAAGTACGACAACGCAGAATATTTTTACTTAGCCCATAAATACTTCTAAGCCTAAATCATTTTAATACTGTGATGTGATTTCGGTTAGTCAAACACTCAAATGTCTATTGTTTATGATCCCTCGTGGCATGACGTTAGTAAGCGGTGGCATGTGCCCGATCGGTGCACCTATATTTTCAAACCATTCATTTCCCAGTTCACATGCTAAATCCAGTCTACATGCTGAAGTAGTTATTCAATGTTAGATATGTGACTTATGGTTAGAACCACACTAGCGTAACGTACTTCATGCTTTTGAGCGAAGTTTTCGTTAATGTGGTTCCCCTTTTATAAGTTTAGTCTTACTTGACAGTTTTGATCCGGTGTTCAAAGACTTGCAGATTGGCATCATATTCTCCCCAGGTGCCCATAATCTTGTTATCGACAAGTGTGGCAAACATCTGAGTCTCGAGGAACCGCGAGAGGAAAGGCCGGTGCCGCTGCGGTTGGTCCGATAAGAATGATGCTTTATCAAAGTTCACCATTGATTCGCGAGATGACAGCCATGACTCACGGTCCTAAAAGGGATAGTTTAGATTACGAACAGATTTGATAGGCACAGAGAAGGCTCAATTAGATTACGACGTCGGTGACGTTATTTATCATTTTAAACATAACCGTTTGCGGATCGATGTGCGTCATAAGCTAATAAGGCAGCCATACACTTCACTGGATCAATCTGAGCGGTTGACGTCATGGATCGACAGCAATCAATTTGCACCTTGTAAAGTATGTATTCAAAGTTTATTTACCTGATCAGGCATGATGACGAAGTTCTCATACATGAGAAATATGTGCACAAATCTGTTAAGGAACGTTTCTCTGATGGCAACATTGAACCTTATATCTTCGTTATATTGTTCCTCATCATTAAGGATTTTTTTCTTTGTTGTTGGCATTACTGTGTCTGCATCTACGTCATCTATGTTAACACCTGCAGTTAAAAAAATGGAATATATGTATAAACAAGTTGCTCAATAAGGACATTGCTATAATAAGGTTTACTACTTATTAATGAGATATTATCATAATTACAAGTTGCATAATAATTACCTACATCCTTTGTTAAATTGTGAATAGATGATCTATTAAAATCTTAACGCGTAGCAAAATGTCGTTTACTTAATGCATAATTTCTCTAAGTGTAGTGTGTGTGTGTAAGTGTTTGTGTGTAAGTTTGTGTGTGTAAGTGTGTGTGTGAAAGTGTGTGTGTGACGTGTGTAAGTGTGTGTGTGTGTGTTTTTTCCCAAGTGTAAATTAGTGTTCAAATCTTGCGCTTCGCATCGAACTAGAGTAAGAATTCGCATAGGACTCACTGGAATTTTTTCAAAGTTACATGTGGGCTAAAATCCAACAGATATAGACGTTAAGATTGTCATACCGCTCCGTTTGACGATGTCGACGATTCGCTGCAGTGCATCCATACGAAGGGGCGCGCGTCGCGTCGGCGAGGCTGGCGGCGATGCATTCAATGGCCTGCTTTCTTCCCATTCTAGCACGTCGTGAAACGAGTGCTTCCGACGAAGACCGCCTGATAAACAACGAATGAAAAATGTTAAAGAGATTTTCTGCTAAACAAAATAAAATTCCCATAATAAATTTAAGTAACTCTGGTTTAATTAAACCTTTTTTATTAGACAACTTATCTATAGGGTCGTATATCAATTCTGAAATATAAAAAAACAGCTATTTCATACATTTTTAATGTTAAACATATTTTTCCAAAAACTGCCGCAACAAAGATTGACGACCTGCTAAAGGTCGCGGGAATCCGGCAGACGCGGGCAGCGCAGAACCGACTGTTTAGCGCACTTTGTTTATATTATATTCATTTGCTTACAATATCTATACTATGAGGTAATGTCTAGGTCACGCGTCTAAAGATGTACATAAGTATACATGCGCTGGGTAGCACGCCATACGAAATCGCTTGTATATTATTATAATCTTGTTATTTACAAGAGGGGTTTGCGAAGCATGCGTGACTTAAGTCATATTAAATCTGATCGATAAACCAATTAAGTAGCGAAAATGAGATGTTCGTAAATAAAGTATGTCATTATGTACTATTTTTTAATTCATATACAGGCTGTTTCGATATGATGAGAGATAAGGTAGTGTTTGAAGCTGCAAATAATGATGTCTGTATCAAATCACGAGTGTGAATTAGAAAGCAGAAAGAACCATTCGAGGTCTTCATAAAATATAACATGTGTAGTGTTCCCTCTTGTTCTGACATGCTTTTAAATAATTGTATATTCTAGTAATAATAAAATACATCAAAAAAAAAAAAAAATAGAGTTGTATAGATATAATAAATATATCATACCCGATGGTAATGTACAGCTACTGCTCATACTGTCACTCATATGCTTGTAAGATGTTCCATTTAAAGGTACGCCGAGCTTCGTAGGCTCGGTTTCAGGTCTTTGAATCTGTGGAATACTCATAAATAAATATCGAATCGACATGAATAAGGCATTAAACTTATCTCTATATCATAGTCATGTTATATCTATTAGTTAATCCACTTAAATAATTAAGATAATATAATAATTTGACTATAAAAGTGATAAGTAACTTTACGCATTTGTTATGAAGAAAACAGAAATGTGACAGTAAATTGGTCAAACTTGGAATATTCTTTACGGATTTTTCATACCTGATGTTTATCTAAAACATGATTCAATTCTTCAATGAAGGGCGTCCGATGCGGGAAGATCGGCAATTCTTCAGGCAGTTGTATATCAGGTTTGTCAATGTCAACCAAACAGAGAGCTGCTTCAGATCCAAGGGCGATGCTCCGAGGACCATTTGGTCCTATACTCATTGCCCCACTATCTGAATGGAGACCTGTGAGTTGTAAAGGAAATTGTCAGTATCCATCAGCTGAGGAGCTAAAATACGGGAAAACAAACATGGAACATGAATATGTAGTGAAAGAGAAAATAATAGTTAAAATTTCATAGTTTAATCAACTTTTGTTTATCATAATAGCTAAAGTTTCGTAGACAATCAAAATAATATCTTAAAGGCGAAAGACATTGGCAGTACTTAAATACTTAAAGTAGATAACCAGCATTGAATTAGCTGTTGGCCTATTGACCTCTATTATAAAGTGCATTGTACTGTACCCATGACGAATGGCACTGGCGCGTCTAGGAAATGGTATAGAGGGGCCGGCAGTATTGGCACATACACGTGCGCCCATGTAAATGGCAGCAGTAGAGATACTATGCACTCAGCTACTAGCATTAGTTTGTTGAAGTCTGTGAACAAATATTTATAAGCAATTAGTATGTTTACACAGGAGGCGATTAAATGTTGTATGAGCTCCAAATAAAATGGGTTCTTTTTTCGGATTACATATTTTACGCAGTTTTTTACAGGATACCAACTAATTTAATTTGACCTAGATTAAGCTGATTTTTCTCAACACTATTAAGAGTTCCATCAATTATACTAACCACTGGACCTTAATAAAACTTGATGTTCCAGGAGAACACAAGTGAATAGCTGCACAACACATTCAACACCTAAAGTTGAGAACATAGCTCGAAGAGGGTAGTCCAGAAGAGGTAACTCATCAGGGACATTTGGCATTCTTATCACCTGGAAGAAATATAAATAAAGTTGTGGTTTGTGTTCAAGTAATTTGAATAGTGCCAAAGAACGAAGGTTTCTATTTTTTTTTAAACCATTGAAATGCAGAAGTCAAATTATGAATTAATTTGTGGGTACTTGTATAAAAATACAAGTTGGAGCAGATTGGTGCTTTACTAATTTTATTGTTGTGGGTAAAATAGTCCCATACTGTCTGTATGCACCTGCACATTAAGAAACAGGTTTCAAACAGTATTTATTAAATTAAAAAAGATACCGGTGTTCTGATAAACTTGTATTTTTATGCAAACACCTTAAGATAGCATGAATGAAATGTATACTTACAACAGGAATTGGATCCAAATGAGGTTCAGAAGGAGGCACATAGAGTCGTAAAGCTTGACCGGAAAGTGGCACTGGTACTTCGTAAAGTAAATTATACACATAAGACTCAGGACTGAGGCCTGGGCCTGGCTGCCTTGGGAGAGATCTATAATAGGTAATAAATTATATGTTTAAAATAGTATTAATTTCAAAATAAAAGAAGGTACCTATTGAAAACTAAATCTCATGAATGTAGAAACAAAGTGTGTTATTTTATTCAGGTCTTTAGGTAGCTTTCGTTTTTTTTTTGGATAAAGTAAATTGCAAAAAAAATACGAAAGCTACAAAAGTATTCTTTTAAATATACTACACTACCTAGTGTTTTAATCATCTGTTTCATTTATAAAATTAAGTTAAATTCTCTGTATACAATGAATATAAGCAACTCACCTGAATAAATTTTCTAAAAACAACTGTGCCACCCTGACATATGGGTACTGACATATAAGTGCTATACTTTTGGCGACATACAGTTTGTCTTTGGCTATATCATAGTATGTCAGTGCAGCTCCACTGTGAGGCGCGAGCTTAAATGATCTAGGAAGCGACCTGGAACTTTCTTTGCCCGATGCTTTTCTGTGGCCAGGAGGAGTCTGACCACTAGATAATTCTGTGATGTACATTGCCTATAAAAACAAGCATGAATTCAATTCTTAGTCATTCGAACAAATACTCATTAACTATAACACTTAAATAAATATATTTACCTGTAATGTATGCATGGCACTGCAGATGTTTCGGTTCCTAACTTCCTCATAGAATATGAGACTGAACCCATAGTAACGGGATGCATTTTCTCTAGTTACTACAAAGCTGTGGAACTTGGGTTCTAAAGAATGTTTTTGTGTTTTAAACTGAAGGCCAGCTGGCAGGCAAAGCTGTAAGATTATACATTCACAAGATATTATGCAGTACAATTGTACTTATGTAAAGATGTTGAGGTATTTCAAGATATAATAATGTTTTAGTTTAACAAAGTAAACTGAGAAACGTGAATAGTCCTCTTATTTTTTTGTATTTAGATAAATCATATAAAATTAAAACTATTTGTATTGTTCATAGTAAAACAAAGACTTCATGAATGTGACATTTCAATTGAACTTTAATAATGAGCACTTACCATACACACTGCATGTTCATCAAATGGGTTGCTTGTTATGTTCTCAGGGTAGTGAGCGAGAATTTTTCCCTTGTAGGAACGATCCAATGGAGATACATGTAAATTGTCACCTAGAATGAAGGCAATGTTTTTTTTTATTTCACTTGCACTTAATTTAATAATGTTCGATGACCATTACTTACCGCAAAGCCTATCAGGCTCCAATCCAGAGTCAAAGTCGAGGCCACATATCGCAAAATAATCGGCGAATCGACATCCAACAGATAAATCAGAGACAGACATATTTCTATCGACCCGTTATTTACTATTTGAGACACTTTCTCTTCCAGTCTCTGTGCGAAGGTTTTGCCTTAGCATTGTACACTAGCACTGGAATCTCATTGGCAATAGATTTGTTTGGCTAGCTCACATGTTTTTATTTGGCGTACAATTTTCAGTGATAATGAAATAAATACAAATTGTAAACGAAAAACTATTCTATTCACGCCATCACATCACTCAGACAGCTGCCAAATTACGAATACCCCTCCTCTCCTCTCTCTACCCCGGCTGGCCCCGCAATTCATCTCTTCTTCCTACACATGTCTTTTGTCTATGCTATAGAAAGATTAGGTGGAAAAAATGCCAAAAAAAATATCCCAGCGAAAAATGTTATTTTTGTATACATACTCTAAATAACGGCACTGTTTCCTGAAGTAATGTTTTCCAACAATGTTCTCCTGTCAATTTCATTCAAGCGCCAAAAGATACCTGTAACACTGTAGTGATACTGATACTGTTAGCCTGCGTTATCCCACTGCTGGGCAAAGACCTCTCCCCATGACTTCCAGTTGTTTCGATCCAATGAATCTGTATCTGTAGTGAATGAGTGCATTTTTCAGCCCACTGTAATGGGGGCTATCGCGTATGAATTCGCCGATAGAGGCGCTAGTGTAGCGCGAGGTCACCGAAATGTCAGATTTCATAGAATATTCGCGCGTTGCGTGCTGTTTTATCACGCATTTTTCTACAATTCACGATTGTGGTCTAGATTGAGTCATTCGTGATTAATTAGGACTTATAGCAACATTTGGTCTTATTTGTAGTACTTGGAGGTAATTAATATTATAAATTTCGAAATGTTTCATGCTTGCTAATTTTAGGAAGAGTATTGTAAATATAAATCTAAAGTTTACACTATGTTATTATACGTAATAAAATGAACTTTTTAAGAAGTAATTAGTACTTTAAAGTTTAAAATAGAACTATTGACAGGACCTTACTCGACAATAGCGCCATTTGGTGAGCTAAAAAACGAAGGCCCTCATTAAAGGAACTCAGGAACAACACGCACGGCTAGAGCATCGGCTTAGAGCATTTAACTTACTTTAGATAAATGCTCTAAAGGTCAAAGTCTTCAACGCTTGCCGAGATGGGTCAGGTCCATTAGATACCGAGACCCCTCGTACTACCCCCTGTTGGTCCTGGTTTTCATTTGTAGATCTTTGACAGTCGCTTTTTATAATCAGAGTCTCAGTCAGAAAGGCCGAAAGTCTGTTAAAAATAATAATCAAATAATCATATGAATCGGTTTAAGTGAGTATTGAGTACCGAGTCGTATGGTCCTTCACTAGTTAGGTCGCGCGTCGCCATGACAAATGTCAAAATGGGTCTTTTATTTTTTGACAAATAGACGAAGATTGATGGTGCAGAAATAGCTTGCTACATATTAGTCATAGAGTAAAGTAATATAACGGGTATAGAGAGCCCGCTCGCAAAATTTATTGAAGACCGCTAATGTCAATTGATTCGGATGAATAGCGCCATCTATTATCGCCATCCACAAACTTGTGACATATATATCTATAACTAGCTATATGTACTACCTATGCATTATTGCACCCTATACTTTAGGCTTCCTTACTATTTTACTTGTTTTCAAGTTGATAAAGTTCTACTTAATTAAAAAAAATCATAGTATAACTTTATCAAATTAAAAACAAGCATAATAGTAAGGAAGCATCAATTCCAAAAGGTACACAGTGGATACATAAAAAAAAAACAACTTTTCTTTAACAAAAAACTTATTTATTTGTTTTATGTTTATTTTTATAAGCTTGCGCTGCTGCTTTAACTTCATCCTCACCCTGATAAGTGATTATGCCAGACAAAATCCGGTTTATTGAACGACACCTACTATAAATGAGCACATTAATAATTGTGTTTTCAAAATATTTTTTTATGTTTTTCACAACTGAATGGAAAGTCAACAAATATGTTGGTGAACATTTTTATTTTAAGTTTTAAGTTTTTTTTTTTGGAACATCTTTTTTTAATGTCTGTCACTAAATTTTGAATTTGGATAAAACATTTTTCCATTTCCTTTGATGGGTATATTAGAGAACTCGTACCCTTTTTATATTCTTTGGCCCTTATATATTCATTTGATTTGCTTTCAGGGTCGCCATACATATCTTTTTTACAAATTTTGCAGCTTTTTGATACATTTTTAATGCATTTCCCCAAGACTCACCCACACACATAATTGCCCTGACCAACATCATTTACATTTGTATTTAAATTGATGAAAGGCACCACAACTTCGTCTTCTAGGCTTTCAGAAAATTGTGGTGTCTTTTCATCAATGGGGCTGGGAATATCAGAAGTTGACGCAATATTTTCTCTTACAAAAAAATCCAGATTCTGCAAGCAGCTGTCATCGTCTTTTTCGCAGTTTGCATGCAGAGAATGGGGTGACTTAAAATTATTAATTAAGAGGGACTTAAAGGCCTCTTCAAATGCAACCGTGTCTGGTGCCGTATTTCTCGCCCCATAACTTTTGATATTCCCAAAGAAATTCTCTAATGGGTCCTGGTTGAAATTACGAGTTAACATAGCATCAAATGAATATTTTTGGGACAGCAATATCCATAATTGTTGCATTCCTTCAATTGTATGTATGAAATTTTTTATAGATGGTATAGCTTTCGTTTCAATCACGGATTTTGTTATTTTTGTCCTTAATTTTTTTAATAAATGTTACAGTTTTTAAAACTTTTATGGCATTCTTCCACAAATCATGGTGACAACTAGATCGTCGTACACATCCTTTATATATTTTGCCATCAGGCACATGAAATGTGTTCGAATTTAAGGAATCAAAAAGATTGTACATTAATGTTGTAAATTTCACCAAATTTTGGCATTCTCCCGGAATGTCTCCTCTTGCCACGAGATGTCCTGCAGTCGTAGCTACGCTGTGGCTGAAAATCTGGGCTGCTGGTTTAACTTTCATTTTTCGTATTTTGTCGAAATAGATGTGCTCATCTGTGACTCTCAGCAGGCATTTCACCTCTCCGTACGATTTATCTGCTTCATTAGTTTTCTTAAAGCAGTCCCATTTAACCGTTTTTTCGCACTTCTCTTCAAAATCATGGTATTTTAAATCTTTAATTAATAAATTATTTCGAACTCCTTTTAATAAATGTGGAACATCAAATAGAGGGATTATTTTTGTTTTCCCTATTTCAATGATTTGATTCTTCCATTCCTTTTCTTCTCTTAATTTTTTTTTTTTTGTGTCTTTTATCAAGTTATTTATCACACTCACATTGACTGTGCTTTGATCACAAATGGTACATATGACCTTTAATCCCGTACTACGTACATACTTATTATTCATGGAGTTGGTGAAATAATATGCGACGGGTTGTTTAAAATTCTTTCTTAATCCCTTCACCATGAAGACCAATACATGGTCTGCAATTTTCTTGCCATCAAATGTGAACCCCCTCAGCTGGTCTTTTGCTGCGTTATAATGGATTTGGGGGGAAATTGACATTTCGTCGAAAATTATGCTGCATAACCGGTCTTCTGGACATAACTCCTTGACGGTATTTTTAATTTTCACAAAGATGCATTTATTCAGCCCTGGCTCCACTTCTATTTTAGTCAAAAGTCTTTTTAAAGATTTAGTGGATGGCAATGTAAAATATTTTGCCAAAAGAGGGTAGCTTCTTGGACTCTTCTTATATCAAGAAAGTGAGAGCACTTTTTCTTCTAGCAAGAATCTGCGACCAGAAGGCTTCTTGCTTGTCTGGGTGTACTGCATTTTTGAGAACATTTTTGCTGCTGTAGTCATTTTGTTTGTCAGTTTTTTAATAAAAAATCTGTAGACATTTTTCCAGCACTGGCTATCCAATCCAGGGATTGAAGAGTTTTGTTTTACTTTTGTGATCTGATCAATTTCAATTGCAAAATTTTAATTTTTCTTCTTGTTGTTTTTAGCTCGTTCAAATAAAATGACGACAACTCTTGCTGCTGATGATTATCTGTAAAAAAAAAGACATTTTGTTTTAGTCCCAAACTAGGCATAATATCTCTATTAAGCTATGCTATTTATGTATTTATCTGTTCGTCATTAGCTTTTATAAAATTAAGGCCATTTGATTTTTAGTTGAGATTGGGTTGGGTAGAATTTTAGGGACACAACACTATGGTGATCCACCACCATAGTGTTTCCCTAAAAAGTGCACTCTGTCTCCTAATCCCATAGCAATCTAAATAAAACTTACTTTTGTTTTTATTTATTGCCTTCTTCTGCAGTCGGCAATAATTGTGTTCTGGAGTTATAATTCTGGCACAGTTATCTGTAATGTGAGAGAAATATTGTTTTTGTTAGTGTGTTGTTTTTATTAGATTTAATTTGGTCTAATTTTATGTATATATTTACCAACAACATGAATGCAATAAATAATTGAGGCCATGAGAACCATAGTGGCCTAATTCAATGAATAAGCCATTGAGTACCATAGAAAACAAAAACAGAAATGTACAATTTTAGCTGGAAAAAATCATAGACTCAATATTGTAAAAAAATTAGTTAGGCCACTATGGTTCTCATGGCCTCAATTGGAATGAATATGTAAGTACCTGGCAGTGTCAGTTTTAATGTAGCAAGGCTGCTTTCTTCATTCACAGGTTCAGGTTCAGGTACAAGTAAAACTTTCTCTGAAGTATCAACTTCATCAGACTTGCCTGAAAAATAAAAGAATGTGTTTTAAGCATAATGCTGAGCACAGGTACTTAGAGAGATCGGGTCATAAATCACCACACAGGTCAGCTAGAGATTTTATAGTTGTTTAGCGTGCATTCTCCTCACTGTTCTCAGCAACACTGAGCTCTTCAATGTTGTTGTTTTATTTATCATAGAAGTTTTAACTTAGGACTAAAATCGAAATGGCCAATAACAGTATTGAGCTCAATAACTAAAACATCTACCGTATATTTTATGAAGTTATGCTTCAAATAACTTACGTTGCTTTTCTTTAATTGCTGTCTGCGGCAGTGGGCAATAAATGTGTCCTGAAGCTATAATTCCAGCATGGTTATCTGTAATATGAGCAAAATATTAATTTTGTTGGTGTATTGTTTTTAGATTTAATTTAATTTTAATGCCCTGAGCTCTTTCAGAGAATATGTTTGCTGTTTTATATGGTTCCATACCCAAATTTACATGTTGCAACCCTAATACTTAATGTACGTAGTACACGTGCTGGTACCCTATTTGCTGTCAATGCCTGTCGAACTAATTCTGGTTTGCGCTGCCCTATCCGTAGAATGGTTGAATCTTATAATTGTAATTTTGTTAATATTGATATTTTTATATGTTCAAAATCCAAATTTAAATCTAATGTTATGAAAATTATTATTAACCAATAATGTTATTAGGAATGTAAGCTAGTCTAGATTTTATTATTTATTTGTTTTTAGTGTTAATTATTGTTCTGTTGCCTAGCAATCAAATCAATTGAAATTTCTATTTTGCATGATGTAATTTATACTTCGTTTATTTAATTATTTAACAATTGCTAATTGATATTTCTATAATAATTTTTAATGAATGTGATGTAATTATTTATTGCTTATCTAGTGGCACTCATTATCATATTTTCTTTTGTTAATATGCGGATAATGTAGTGGGCTGCAATATTGTTAATGATTTGTATTATCATTCCTCTGTTCCAACATATATTGTAGCTGTTTATTGTCCCTGAATAAATAAAATAAAAAAAAAATAAAAATAAAAAAAATACTAAGCTTATGACGTCTGAGTCTCTCTATTACAGGGCTGTTTCTTTAAAACCGTAATAGCTAGCCAGTCAAAATTTTCACAGAAAACATGTAGGTATGGCACTATCATGACAAATTATAATAATAGTAAAAAGTACATACCCAGAAATGTGTGGGGTTTTTAGTCTTACTTCATTTACGTACGAATAACATGAATGCAATAAATAATTGGAATTAATAATTATTATTTAAGTACCTGTCAGTGTCGGTTTTAGTGTAACAAGGCTGCTTTCTTCATTTACAGGTTCAGGTGCGAGTAAAACTTTCTCTGAAGTACCAACTTGACTTGCCTGAAAATAAGAGAATAATAATATTATTTATTTTCAAAATAAATAAAAAATTATAATGTTGAAATTTTTAATTCAAAGTGGGACATAACTTAAAAACGTTTTATTTTTCCACCACACAGAATAACCACCATAAATATGTTTGATAACAAAAGAATATAAAATGAACATAATATGAATTAAAAAATTACTGATATGCATAAAAATAAAACAATACTATCAATGTAGCCGTAATTGATTAGTATCAATATTGGGTATAATATGGGATAAGGACAATGCATGATACTGTATATTTTGTACTTGTTAGAAAACATGAGCAAAATTAATTACATCACATTGGCTATGTTTTTTGCCTATTAATGTTAGAAGGATTTCAGTGAAAGATGATATAATTAACACTCAATCCCAGTAATAAGTTATTGATGCCCTTATTTGTAAATTATGTAAGTCTTACCAGGAAGATGAAGTGATGGAACAGCTAGAAAATTCAACCGATTATTGCGGTTTCTGTCCCTGTCTGTAAAATGTATATCGCAGATAACCTTCTTCGTATACAGTTATAATCAGCTGGATTATCTAACTTTCCACCAACTATATGATCCCAAGCCTTGAAACGGTCAGGATTCTTTTCTGGATGTGGAAATTGATCGTAGGAGTTCTCTGAAAAAAAAAAGATCACAATTTTTATCTTGAAAAGTTTAAAAGATCGAATAAGTACCATTTTTTCTGAATAATGATGCGTAACATTACGACATCTTAGCCAATGATCCTATTAATATTATGAAAAAGCAGACAAGTGCAAGTCAGACTCGCATGAAAAGGGTTCCGTACCACCATATAATATTCAAAACTACTTTTTTTTTAAATTGATTTCGTAACCAGAAATGGGGCCTCCTTTTATTGTTATACCAGCCATGGAAGTTCACAATCCGTGAAAAATTGTACATGTGTAACGGTAAACTATTGTAACGGTATTATGGTAAAAAACTATGAAGCTCCATTGTTTGAAACTTTAAACAATGACTTTTAATAACATGGCAGTCTTGTTTTCCCAAAGGGTTAGGCGGAGGTGTACCCATAGTAGGTACACCCACATTTTGCCAGTTCTGTTTAAGTCCCATGTAATGTAATGTAATGCAAGCCTATTGCCATCAACCGGGCACAAATCCAGGCTGCTTCTGAGAAATTACTTATGGTAAAACCCAGTAACACTTGGCCCCATCAGGGAATCGAACCCAGGACCTCATGTTCACCAGTAGCGCTTGCGACTACTAGATTAACGAGGCAGTCGAGCGGGGAGGGGAGGTGTAATTTTAAAATGCGAAAACAACACGGATATCAGTCAGCAGTGGTCCTTCCGTAATGCAAATCTTATAATGTTTACCTATTATTTAGGACAAGCATGTAAGTTCACTGGGCACTATGGAAATCTATTGATTAGGCAGGATGGCAGAGATATAGGTAATGATGATTATACTTACTGTTTGAACATCCCAATCCCAAGCTCAACTCACACAATAACTTCGGGAAATGTTTACACTTCACTACGGAGGAGAGGACTCAACTTAACACGGATCCATAATGTACTCTGTGCACGGATCGGTGGATTAATTTCACGAAGAAATGCACAAACATGGAACGAAAACTAAGTACAAACAAAAACAAGCGCAAGCGCAGGGAGCAGTCGCCATATTTCTGACAATTTGACAATCATTGCCAAATCACAATTCACTGTGTTGCTATTGTAATTATTTCGCAGCTTGTAATCTACACAAATAATGACAAATAATTATTATAATACGTGTTATATAAAATGATTTGGTTATTAAATTATATTTAATTTATAATTTTTTTAGTCGCAAATTATATTTATATCGATGGTGTCGCCATCTGTGGTGACACCAAGTAACTAATTGTTTTGGATGGCGATAATAGATGGCGTCTTTTGAAAAAAATTACCCCAAATCCATCAATGTAGGGAATCGTCCTACCCCTGATATTAGTAATCTGTGTGCAGAAATAAACTGTGCGTTCCTGTTGCGAAGATCAGTAGACCGCGTAATATAAACAGATAATCAGTTTCTCTCCCCATTTTATATTTATTTACAGGGATCGAAATTATATAGGCTACCATTATTTACTACATTTATGTCACCAAAAATATTTTTTTTTTTTTTTTTTTTTTGTGGCTTCGCACGGTTTGTGCATTAGCCAATGTCACGTTATGGTTTTTATGTTTATTTTAGACGAGGAAAATAAAGGTAGGGAAACTTTATGGAAACAAAAATAATAATTCATCGGGATTTAGAATAGGACAGAAATATAGGATCAATAAACGGGAGAGGTGAATGAGAAGATACAAATGAGCAAATTACAATGACGAAAAATTACAATTTAATATTATTCAGAATAATGAATGAGGCTATACATTTATATACAGAAAAACTATTTGTACAAAGTAAACTAAGTATAGAGGTAGGAAAAGGTATACGGAGAGACAAAAGGTTACTAAGAAAGGAAGAATGATCATATAAGGGACAGGAGAAAAATATGTGATCTAAGTCGCCTACATCTGTGCCACACGAACAAGTGGGGTCGTCAATGATATGTAGTTTGGCAAGATGGGCTGGAGTGCAAACATGACCCAGTCGCATCCGTATAAGAATGGAGGTCTCCATCTTACCAAACCCAGCCCTACCAAACCACGGTTTTTCAGGAACGTCAGGTTGAATTAATGAAAAATAACGGCCCTTCGATTTGCTACTGATATCCCAAGCTATCTTCCAAGTGTCCCGAAGAAAAGTTTTTGGTAGAGTCACAAGATCAGTGCAAAAATTTACATAGGGAACTAAGTCTCCACACTGCACCGCATCACCAGCGAGTGTATCCGCCATTTCATTGCCGTGGATTCCAGCATGGGCCGGAATCCACGCAAACTGTATTGAATTACCCTCAGAGATGGTTCTGAACGCAAATTCTCTTATTAAATAAATTATAGGAAACTGCGATTTATGATCGAAAGGGGATTTGTTGATGGCTAGAAGAGCACTTTGAGAATCTGTAAAAATTATAGTTTTTTTGAGTTTAAAAAGGCGAGAATATTCTAATGCTTTTAAAATACCGAAACATTCCCCCGTAAAAACAGAAGTTTCCGGAGGCAGTTTTATTTTTTGGACGATGTTGTATTGAGAATGATACGTACCTATTCCAACACAACCCGTTGGAGAAAGCTTGGCAGCATCCGTAAATATATGGTGATATTCTAAGTGTTCAGACAAAAAAAAATTAAATCTTGAATTTCTGTTAGGGTCTGTTTTTTTAACACACGTAAAATTTAGGGTGGGGCTGAACAGCAAACTTTCATAACTACAATTAAACATGGGAAGTTTATTGGAACGGTGAATAGGAGAAGAAAATGAAAGGATTTTTTTATAGCTTACAACTAGACAGGGAGCACGTTTATGGGACCAGTAGTCTGAAGATTCTATGTGTAACACTAAAGAGTCTAGTTTAGGAATGAGAGGATGAGTTGATGACTGAAGAATCCGGAACAAATATTTGTCAGACAGGAATTGTCGTCTCAGATGTAAAGGTGCTTCCCCGCATTCAATTTGGAGTGCATTAATGGGACTGGACTTCATGGCACCCGAAACAATACGTAGAGCTTTGGATTGGATGCGATCCAACTTTTTAAAAGCCATGATGCTACCCGGTTCCAGTAGAAACAATCCATAATCCAGAGTGCTTCTGATGATTGCGTTGTAAATTAGTTTCAATGAAAAGGGGTGCGCACCCCACCATACACCAGAGAGGCATCTAAGCATGTTTAGGTGATTTTCACATTTGTTAACAATATAATCACAATGAGGAGCACTACTTAATTTACAGTCAAGTATTACACCTAGATATCTGAAATTATCTTTAATCGGAATAGGAGTTTCCTTAAAAAAGAGATTTATTATGGGAATATTTCTCTTTCTGGTAAATAAAACGGCCGCGCTTTTAGACGTGGATATATCCAAGCCGTTAAGATGTAACCATGACTCCAAATTAGATAAAGCGGAATTGATAGCCTGGCTAGCCTGTTCGACGGATTGGCTTGAAGAATATAACAACAAATCGTCGGCATATTGAAGAACCCTAACTTGGTCAGCTAAGGACGAGTCTAAATCATACGTGTAAATATTGTATAGTAGGGGACTGAGCACAGAACCCTGTGGGAGGCCTTTCCACACAAGGTGAGATACCTCTTGATCTCCAATTAACATACTAATAGAGCGTTCAGTCAGGATATTAATAATAAAATTCGACAAATTCAATGGGACCCGTAAAGCTCTTAATTTATTTTGTAAAACTGATAATACAACATTATCATAAGCTGAATTAATATCCAGGAAAACCGCAACCGTAGATTGATTATTAGAGAATGAAATCCGAATATCCGATGTTAAAATGCTTAGACAGTCACTGGTACTTCTACCTTTTCTAAAGCCATATTGTGATTCTGCCAAAAGACCCTTACTTTCAACAAACCATTCTAGACGATTTTTAATTAAGTGTTCAGCTAATTTCATCAGAACTGAAGACAAAACTATGGGACGGTATGAAGAAGCGTCAGATGGGATTTTATTTGGTTTGAGGAATGGCAACACCATTTGACGTTTCCATTCAACAGGGATGTTTCCAGTGATCATAATAGAATTGATAAGATGTAAATAATAACTGAGGACGTCTTCATTTAAATTAGCAAAAAAGGAATATGGGATGCCATCACTGCCTGGTGCAGAATCCTTAGTTTTATGAATAACACCCTTTAATTCAGTAAGAGTGAAAGGGCCATCTAGAGTCGTATGGGTGTCTTGGTTATGGAATCCGTTGGTTATTGATAGTATAGGTAAGGACAGGTTAGGGTTAATAGCCTCAGGAACCCAAGGCGGTGCTAAATTATCTAAAAATTCGCTGGCTAACGAATCAGGTATAGGGGAAGGGTTCTTATAAATGGATCTAAATCTACGGATATTACGCCAGACAATCGTTGGGTGAGTGTTCGGTGAAATTGATGAGCAGAAGTTACGCCAAGATTCAAATTTTTTCGTCTTAAAAAGTTTATAAGTTTCGATGGATAATTTAGTAACAGTTTCAAAATTAATATCAGACATATCAAGGTTATAATTGTATTCCGCCTCTTTACGTCTGTTAACTAATTCTGTACACTCAGAGTCCCACCATGGAGGCGAGGGAATTGTACTATTATTGTTATTTTTTTCAGGAAAAACTACATCTGCAGTTTCGATTAACAAAAGTGCTAAAGCTTCAGCACAGCTGTTTTCATTGCCATCAGAAATCACAGGCAGGGAGCAAAGCTTACTGTCAACAATATTTTTAAATTTGTCCCAGTCATTATTATTTCTACTAGGTAATTTATGTTTTAAGTTAGATCTCCTTGATGATGCCTTTGATTTGGAAAGAGGGTAAGAAATAACTATTGGGAAATGATCACTACCATGAGTGGAGGTTAGAGTATGCCAAGTTAATAAAGAGGCTAAGTTTGGAGAACAGATAGACAGGTCAATTGCACTTTGGTTTTGGTTGGGATCTGAACGGCGAGTAGCAGCTCCTGAGTTCAAGATGCATAAGTTATGTGAGTCTATTATATCTAATAATTCCTCTCCATGACAATTAGAAACAGAACAACCCCATGATTGGTGATGGCAATTAAAGTCCCCCAATATTAAGAAAGGCTTTGGAAGTGAAGAAAAGAGATTATTCATCTCTTGAAGAATAGATGAAGAAGGGTGAGGAATGTAAATAGAAACAAAACAAGTTTGGTGCACCTTAATAGCTACAATAGAAATTTCCTCACTATGAGGAGGTAATGAAACAATAGAGAAAGGAAAAGAGTTCTTGACAAGTATAGCTACACCACCATACCCATCAGACCTATCCTCCCTAATGGTTAAATAACCATTAATTTTAAAAATATGATTTGGTTTGAGCCAAGTCTCTGCTAAAGCAAAGACAAATGGCTCATATTTGTTTAAAAGGTATATAACATCACTCTTTTTGTTTACTAGACTGCGGCAGTTCCACTGGATTATATTGGTTGTGTTGTCCATTATGAATGGATTGAGGTACATTGAAAGTTGAGGCAACGTTGGACGGTGAGATGTTGAACTGAGAAAGAAGATTGTGTAATGCAGAGAGAAAATCATTTATAGAAAAGTTTACATCATTTTTATCATTACTTTGATTATTAGAAAAACCACAACCATTAGATGGCTGGGGAATTATAAAATCATTAATAATAGCACTATGGGCCTCTTTATTATAACCTTGTATAGATTTGGGTGGGGAGCGTGGTTTCAGGAAGACTGTCTTTTTATAACTACTGGAAGCCTGCATTCTATTAGGTGAAGAGATTGATGGAGTATCTGCAAAGTTTTTAGAAGGAGAAGTTAAAAGTGTGTCAGCATACGATTTAGTTACTGGGGGATATACTTTTGCTGCTTCAGCATAAGAAACTGAGCTATTTGCCATGTATGATTTAATCTGTTTTTGACGAGAGAATTCAGGACAAGATTTATTAATGGCATAGTGAAAGCCAGAGCACAGACAGCAGGATGCATTTTCTATTTCCCTTTCACAGCTATCTCCAGTATGGCCTTGACCGCATTTGTAGCAGCGAGGTTTAGATCTGCACTGAACTTTAGTGTGCCCAAAACGACAGCAATTGAAGCATTGTACAGTAGGGAAAATATATAAATCAACCGGTAATGCGTTATAACACATAAATATTCTTTTAGGTAGAACCTGTCCATCAAAGGTAACAACTATGGATTGGGATGGCTTCCAAATGGTTGTACCATCAACAACGGATTTAAAATTAAGGCGTCTGACTTTTAGAATTGGACCACAACCAATTGGAACTGTAATATTATCAATAACTTCCTCTGGAGACCATTCTGCAGGAACACCACGCACTAGGCCCATTCTTGTAACATTGAAAGTGGGTATAAAAGCTTTGTAATTATATGTTTCCAGACTACTATGTGAAATAAAAGAATTTGCATCCAGAAAATTGGAAAATGAGAGAGAAATTTTATTGCGCCCAATTTTTTTGACGCTACCATTTATAATATTTTGAAAGGCGTTGTGTTTGAGAAACTTACCAAATGTGATTGGGTGCAATGTAGTACCATCATCAGGGGAAATAGTTTTTTTCTGTAAATGAATAATGTAAGGTGCATTGTCAGTTTTGTCGTATGTTTTACGACCGATTTGCGCGGGAACAGCTACGGATGGAGCATGAATATCAGCAGCAATGGTTGGTATTTCAGAATTTATAGAGCAATCAAAATCTGTTAGAGTTGTAGGACTTGTAGGATCCGAGCAAACACAACCCGACGACTCGGAACCTTGGTTATTTCGGGTGCGACGGCGTTTATTACAGTGCTTGCACACATGTACGCGGCTTCTTTTCCGGTGATGAGCCGAGGACGACCCATCAGTCTCCATGCCTGACTCATTGCTAATAGTAACAAAGTTGCCTGCCGGGGGAACAAAGTCCCCCGGGTCTGGCGGGTCGTTCATCACACGGCTTCAACAAAAAATTGAGTAAAAACTTACCACTACCGAAGAAAAAAAGAAAAACTACAATATTATAAATTAAAGAAGATGATAGAGCACTAAAACTAAGACTATTGATCCTATATTACCGTAATAACAAATAATTTAACTTAGATTCAAAAAGGACGCGTCCGCCAAGTTTAACGTTTCCCGCGCTTTTCACCAAAAATATTGTTTTAGTTCTTAAAGTACAGGGTCTCCAAATTGCAAAAAAAAGTTCATTATCGATTGGTCTTTGTCAAATAAATTTTATGAAATGAAATGAATGAATGAATGTTGCTGTGTTTGTCAAAAGCAGTGGTGTACGCGGGGCGTGCGTTTGTAGTTTTTAAATAAAACGATAATTGTGTAGTTTTTTTTACTGTTCAACAATATTTATAGAATTATTATTCTTTTGTCCTTGCCAAATTTTCAGTTTGTGATTTAGTTGTCAACGTTGGATTGTATTGCAATTGTTCACAAGATTCAAGGTAAGTAATTTTTAACACTAAAAGCAATTACCTATTGTGTGTCTTAATAAATGCCTGCTAACGAAAGTATCGAGTAAACACCCCAGAGAATAATTGTGTATGATTTATTGTACGGAAACCTTTTGAAGTTCTGTTTCGTAGTGGGAAGTGATAACCGCAATCTTATCGTCTCGTCGGTGCGTATTCCATTAAGGAAAATGGGTGTACTCTACTTTTAGCCCAATATTTGACCGAATCATGCCCCTAAGACGACCCACTGACCGTCAATTGTATGATTTGTGGCTTTTGGTGTAGCTGTATCAATATATATTTTTTCGGAACCTGTGGTGTCCTACTACAGGTCAAAGGTTGTCCTACCTACCTTTGACCTGGAATAGGACACCACAGGTAAATTCACTACTTATTTTATAAATAA
Source organism: Eugnorisma glareosa (assembly GCA_947578425.1). Lineage (NCBI taxonomy): Eukaryota > Metazoa > Arthropoda > Insecta > Lepidoptera > Noctuidae > Eugnorisma > Eugnorisma glareosa. Next base: position 12,838,950 of record OX387970.1, on the reverse strand, counting down.
ATAACAGTTTTTTTTAAAGTACTTCTTTTATTACTGGTGACTAAAAATATACAGCATGTTTAAATTAAAAATATTTGTTACAGAATGCTAAGAGGAAGAGTGAAACATTTACTACACTGCACTTTTTTCATATCATTTATATTTCTATTTCTTGTATTTGCTGGAGCAATAAATTTAGATGATAAAGAAAAAGAAAAAATTGATCCTTTCGAAAGATATGGAATTTACGGTGCAATAATTTTATATATATTAAGACTTTTTACTCTACTAACAATACCTCAAGTCCTATGCAATTTTGCAGGATTGACATTATTCAATGCTTTCCCAGGAAATGTAAAACTTAAGGGATCACCTTTGCTAGCACCTTTCATATGTATCCGAATTGTGACTAGAGGGGACTTCCCAAAATTAGTAAGAGATAATGTATCAAGAAATATGAACACATGTGTTGATGTGGGAATGGAAAATTTCATGATTGAAGTTGTGACTGACAAAGCAATTAATTTACCAAAGCACAGGAGAGTAAGAGAAGTGGTTGTGCCAGCAGAATATAAGACTAAATCAGGTGCTTTATTTAAATCAAGAGCATTGCAGTATTGCTTGGAAGATAATGTTAATATACTTGCTGAAAATGATTGGATTGTGCATTTAGATGAAGAAACACTGTTGACTGATAACTGTGTGAAGGGTATATTGAACTTTGTGTTGGATGGCCAGCATCAGTTTGGTCAAGGACTGATCACATATGCTAATGAGCACATTGTTAATTGGCTGACTACTCTTGCCGATAGCTTCCGTGTTGCAGATGATATGGGAAAACTGAGGCTACAGTTTTATGTATTTCATAAGCCACTGTTCAGTTGGAAAGGCTCATATGTTGTAACACAAGTGAGTACATTTCAAATATACAACTCTAAAACCTGTAACTGAATTTACAGTACTATTTAAATTGTAATAATCTTTTATTTGCAGGTAAGTGCAGAAAAAAAAGTGTCTTTTGACAACGGCCTTGACGGATCGGTTGCAGAAGACTGTTATTTTGCTATGAAAGCCTTTAAAGAGGGCTACTCATTTAACTTTATTGAAGGAGAAATGTGGGAGAAATCACCATTCTCACTATGGGATTTCATGCAACAAAGAAAAAGGTGGATTCAAGGAATACTTTTAGTAGTACATTCAAAACAAATACCTATGCTATATAAAATCTTCCTAGCAGTATCTTGTTACTCCTGGGTAACCCTGCCATTATCAACAAGTAATGTTTTCTTGGCTGCTGTATGCCCCATACCTTGTCCTCAGGCTTTGGACATAATATGTGGATTCATAGGTGCTGTCAATATTTATATGTATATCTTTGGTGTCATGAAATCATTCCCTATTCATAGATTTGGACCAGTAAGATTTTGTTTGCTTATTGGTGGAGCCTTAGCTACTATCCCATTCAATATTATTATTGAAAATGTTGCTGTGATCTGGGGAGTTTTAGGGAAAAAGCACAAATTTTATATAGTTAACAAGGAAATTAAGATACCAGTCACTGTATGATTCCCCACTACAATAATGTCATATCATTTTAAAGTTCAACTGATTTTACGATAGTAAGTGCACAATATACTTAAAGGACTAATCTTGCACTTACTTTGAAGTGTGAATCATTCAGCACACTAGCTAGTGAATCATTCTATGATTGTTTTCACAAAGATAACATGGTACATACCAAAATGTTAGTCAGTGTGCATGTTTGTTACCAAAGTATCAAAGTTTACAATACCTATGGTTTTTGTAAATTGAAACTTTTTGATTAAATATTAAGCACAATTGATATTTAAATGTAAAGGTATATTATGATAGCTTTGCTTTTATATCTTATCTACAGATGATTTATTTTTTGATGCCTTGTTGTTTCATACTGAATGGTTATTATTTTGTTTGTATTAACAGTAAATTCCTACAGTAAGTCACCTAATGATGTATCATCGTTTTAGTCAGATAATATCTAAAATGCGGGATATTCTTGTATTACTGTTGATTACAGTACTTATTAAATTATTTCGTATTTTTGTATAAAATTACAACCTGTATTTTACAATGTAATATATATGTAGAGTTGTATAAAACAAAGAATTCCGTAAGTATGTCACTGCTTTGGATTGTTTGCCGCACTTACCTAAGTGCTTATATTATTATCAGTGTCCTCCATAAAAAATAATAATACTCCATACAAAGCAAATAAAATATTCATTGTAAACAATCAGTGAAGTTAGGAATACTAATCTTTTCTTAGCTGATGTGTACTAGTTTATGATATTAGATTATAATACCTACATGTTGTCTAATAATTAGACAATATGTAAAAGATGTAAGAACTTAAATAGTCTAGTTTGAGTCCAGAACAAATAATAAGGCAATTCCTACAAGTATCATAATACTGTCTACATTGGTGGTCTTTTAGCAGTATTTTTTAATAGTTTTAACAGAAATGTTTGAAAGCACATACATTAAAGATTATTAATTTATGCATATTGTCAACACTGTAATCATTGTAATAATTTTCGAATTCAGCTATTTATTTTTGAAGGGTTTGTACAGGTTTTCAAGAATGTTAAATTTCATTATGAGGTTCCAATTGCAACAATTTTCACTAGGTGTACTTAACCAACATAATTCAAGTAGTTAATTATATGTTTAGTATCATAATGAAACTATTATTATTGCAAAGTGATGTAAGAAGAAAGGGAGTACTTTGTTTTGTTTGTTTTTTTATTTCTACAAACTAAATTATTGAAATTATCTGCTTTTTTGTGTTGTCTAAATTTCATAATTTGTAACATAACTTAATTTATTGAATTAAGAGCCTAAGCAAGTGTTTTCAAATAATTAGTACACATAATGACTGAGTACATAATATTTTGTATTTGTATTGAAGTTGATGTCAGTGAGTTAGATTGGAGGATGTTTGAAAAAAAGTACAATATTTTAAATTTTAAAGCAAATTTACTAAACTGTTTGACACAAATGTTGGTTACAAAATGTATAAAATTTGTTAAGTATTGTACCTAGTATGAGTTGCAATTTTTAACTTGCAAGTAAGATGCACACAGTATTCTGTCCAGTAAATCTTAAGTTCTTTTCAGTAAACATGTAACTATTGTAATTGCTTTAAAACACCACATCTCACTAGTCATGTAAATATTTATGAATAAATAGCTAGTTGTAATGTGTAGTAGTGTAGATGAATAAGTAATTACCAGTGTTAATTGGGGTCTGTGTCTACTTAGTTTCTTATAGGATAAAGGTCAGGGTTCAACTCTGTTCAACCCATTGTGATGGTCTAAGTATTCAATTACACAATTACCTTCGTTAATTATCATATTAGTTCATGACAAAAGACATTATGTGCCCATTATGGTCATGATAATAATTGAGTCAGTTGTTTATAATTTTATTTATCTATCATAAAGAGCGATATAACGTTTAGTGTATCTCGCCGAGTTTGTATGAACCATCGATGTTATGTTGTAAATTGTAGTCACAACTGATTTACGTCTTAAATTAGTTCGGTGTTTTTGTACTATTATTATAATATTTTCTGTGTTATTATTGGCAGTGGAATGATGTATGTTAACGAACTTAATCAAAATTTGATTATATTAGGTACCTAAATCCCACTTTGTACATACAAAAAAACACTTAGAAATGTAAAATAAATTGGAGCATTCAGATGTCTTGTAATTCACATTACTTTTTTCATTTGGCCGAATAGATGGTATACTTGCTTTTACTATATTGTAAAAGTTATCTAACCTAATGTGTAGCACACCGTGGTTTTATGTTGATAGGTACTTACTAAATGTAAATGATACAATATCAGCAAAACCGCACCCACTTTTGTCTAGTCAAATTGAGGAACAGTCTTAATAGATCCTGATATCCAACAGCGACCTCAACTATCGGACAAATGTGTGGGGTTACGTTTTGTAGTTTGCAATTAGTGTCAACTGGGCTACCAAACCAAACTCCTACGAATATTAAACAGGATAAACTATTACTATTATTTTTACAAGTCACCCTACACGCATCGTTGCCGCGATTTCGCAGCCTACCTATACCTAATCGGTCAGCAAGGCTTCTTTTTTTTCCGCAACACCGACCACAATGGTCGTCTTCCTGTCGACGAGTGTGCGTCATGCGGGGGATACCTTGCTACAATAGTGTGTTTTAGTGTTGTTGCAACAGATGCGGATGTGGAGTTCAGGTAATAGGTAGGCCTCATCAAAGGGCATAGATTATCTAACCCAAATCATAAGGGTCAGCGCAGACAGAAGAGCAGTTCCACAAAGAACAAGTTATATCTTGTACCTACTATATTTTCAATCTTATTCATTACCATTAACGATAATGGCTGCTCTCTATGATGACCCTAAAAGCTGATTAACATTTGTGTTAGATTTGACATCTCTGTGACTTCACAATGAAATAGGTAGGTACATACTCTCTTTTGTACTAATGTTTGGACATTTAAACTTACTATAGCTCCTTGAACTAAACTCGCTACTGCACTAACGTAAATGTCAATCAGCGTTTAAGTACAAAAGCATTGTGCCTTGTGAGTCATACTGATACCGAATTTCCGTTTGCTTGCACCGGAACTTGAGTCAATAGGTACCTACTCGACAGAAAAAGGTTTAAAAAAAAACGACAATTTATTTAATAGGTGACAGGTAAGGTAACTGACATATCTTCCTACCTGCTGATATCAACTGATATGAAACCCACACGTTCCATGTTATCGCATAGAATCTACAAATACTCGGCATTATTATTGACTTATTGTGATGCAATCTAATCTACGGCGCAATCTTCGTAGGTACATTATGTTACATTACTTTACGTTTTGTGCACTGCCAATCTTTCTATGATAATATTGTTATATGAGTAATAGGAAAACCTTACCTAACCACAGGGTGTAACAAGACTCATAAATAAGCCGTCAACCGAGCATTATGTATATCAAATTAGTTACTTAACGCGAAAATTAAATACATGTAATTAAAAAAAATCTCGTGAAAAAGTTGGAACTTTGACCCCCAGTATCTCCGTAACTAGAATGGTTCCCAGGTATGGTCTAGAACAAAATAATGATCGCATTGATGGGGAGAACAAGTACCTTTCGGATTCGTTAAGGGTCTTGTTACACCCTTTATTATTATGTTGGGTCAAAAAACCCAAAGATTTGTATTTTTATCATCTATCTATTGATATCAGCCGATGACATTAGTTTACCGTAGGTGCCTGCCTAGATCTGAAAGATTGCCACCCGATCAGCGAAGCGTCGAATCTTCTACCTGGCTCCTACAATTGTGTTGTGTTTGTGTTTTTTCTTAATTAACCCAAAGGTTGACTGGTAGAGAATGCCTTATGGCATTAGGTCCGCTTATGTACCTCTATTGTACATGAAGTTTTAATACATCTAGGTATACTAATATTATAAAGAGGTGAAATTTGTTTGTAAGTTTGGATGTAGGGGGTAATCTCTGGATCTACTAAACCGATTTTGAAAATTCTTTCACTAATGGGAAGCTAAATTATCCCCGAGTGCCCTAAGCTATATTTACAATGTGCCCGTGGGATAATTTCCGACAAAAACGCGATCGAAGGCGTGGGCAACAGCTAGGTTTGATAAAACGGGAATTAGTAAGATATGTCTTAATTTCCTATGGTTCTGTTTTACATAGGAAACGAAATTCTTAATCACTTACGATTTCAAAAAATACTGATGGTATGCAAAGCATATATTACAACACGTTTCGCAGTATTTACGGTCGGCAACGACCGATTTTTGTGACTTGAATTCTGAATTATGTCGACAAAACTAATAACGCAATGTGAGTTGGTTTTCACACTTTGCACCTTAATAATACTGTGGTATTAGGTAATAGGCATGTATTTATTTCTATGCACCAATCGTTAAATTAACCGGAGTCGGCAACCGCTCACAGGATTAGCAAGCTGAAGTGGCAGTGGGCGGCCATGTGCGTCTAAAGGCCGATAGCCGGTGGAACAGAAGAGTCCTAGCGTGAAGAAAACGCGTTGCGGCAAGCGTAGCGTGGGATAGCTAGGTGGACTGACGATCTTAAAAAGGAATGACAGACTGGATGCGAACGGCCAAGGTCAAGGTGTCGTGGATAGCTGGGAAGAGACCCATGTCCAGCATTGAACTGCGATAGACTGAGTTGATACATTAAAGGTACCTTCCGCGTCAGCAGCATTGCAATCCCACTCTATTATCTCATCGTTACATCATAAGCTTTTTGTACAGTACTGAACAAAAAATTATGAAGTGTTAGGTACCTACACTTCATAATTTTTTGTTCAGTTCTTCTACATTTCTAAGTGTGCAAACACACAAGTCACAACACAGGCTAGCACGTGGTTTTCCCCCAGTACTAATTTAGGAGGTAAAGTGCTTGTAAAACCGTTTGCCAGGCTTTAGGGATTTTGATGGCTTTTGTATTAAGTTCTTAAACATTGGTACAGATGGTGTAACGGTTTCCGGGTCGTGTGAACATAGGTCCTACATCTGATCTAGAGTTATTAGGTACAACGATCAAAAAACTATTCAACGAAAAAAAATAATGGATCTACATAATTATGTAGGTACTAATTCCTATCTACTTAGAAACTAGTTCCTTGCAGTCTATCGAGGCGATCATAGAACGTATGCAAGCATGGGCGCCGGCAGCAGGGTAAAAGGGGGTGCACTTACACCCCCCTATTGGGAAAGAAAATAAATTGAGAATATTTAGTTTTTTTTTAGTCAGTTACTGTGTTATTAAAAACTTAAGACGTCTAGGGTGCAGATTAAATTTGTCAATCAATTTAATGTCCTTCTCTTCTCTTTTCCTGTGAACACAAAAATTTTCGATCTCGCTTCGCTCGCTCGTACTCCTATCATCTTAATTTCTTGTTTGTACGAACAAAAATGACCAAATCTATCCGATAATATGCTTTAACCTATTTGAGCTCACTTCCGTCGTTCAGATATCTTTATGTCCTATGCGTTCCTAAGCTTTTCTTTATAAATAGGCAGAATTAGCTCTATTTTTTTAAGTACTTACTACAGGACAAAAGCGGCGGGCGTCGTGGAGATTGGCATAAGCAAAGAAAGACCTAACTTAGCAGTTAGTCAACTTATAATTATTATTCCTTAAGTTCCATAACACTATTTGTCTAGTGGGCGACGTCTAGAACAATAGTGTCGCGACTGCTGAGCATGGGGCCCTGGGTTCGATGCCCGGTCCGGGCAAATTTTATTGGGTTTTTCCATTAGGAATTTCTAGTAGCAGCCACGGAGTCTGGACTGTGCCCGATTGATGGCAATAGGCTATTAAATGAGACTTAAGAAAGTTGGACCTAAGTTTAATAAAATATATAGGTATCAGTTTACGTATAGGTACCTACTTACAGTACTGCAGATAAGCCTAACGATTTTTTACATTACTCAATAGATAAAATTCCAATTCGGCTCTTGTTATCAGTGCCGAAGACCGTCACTTGCTCCAATAATTTAGTGTGATATAAATAGTTGAAAGTAATATAATTTAACACGACAAAATCTCAAGTGTTAAAAAGAAAATATTCTGGAAATTAATACCGTATTACCTAGCTTATTTTAGGCCCAAATCGCATCAGATCGGATTTTATTATCTTTAAACGATATTAAATCGTGTGAAAGTGCACGCACTGCAGACGTCAATCAATCATTGATTTGACTAGGCGCAGAAACAGATACGTTCGCAAGCGACGCGTACGGAGCCGATCGTATGCGTCGACATCCTGCCAGACGCGATCGGCTGTTGCCGCATCCGTTCTTATCCTTTACCATCCGATGCGATGCGAGCCGTTTAGTGGAAGTAATCCTTAAATTAATTAAATAGGTAGGTAATTAATTTGGGCAACCTTTTTTTTTTTCGTGTGGGAAGTTATTCAATAACCCCTACCGCTCTGGGCTGGAGTGTCAGACTTTTACTGACTAAAACCCATCCATGTTCCTTCCTTTGCCCTTTGTGTTCCAGGGCCGTGGTATCTCTTTCGAACAGTCCCGCAACCCTGCCAGGCATCAGGCATCAGTCGCGTTACCTGCTGAATTAATTGCAACATAATTGCAGACGCTAAGTAAATAGCTCACTTGCCCGGTGCGGCAAACGCACATGCGCGTTCAATAAATATTGCGTGTAGTGCTATGAACGCGTATGTGCGTTTGAAGAAAGTCTACCCAGTGCGGCTGGACGCATTAGTGCGTCGTTCAATACTTTGCCCAAGTGCGGCACGACGCTTATGTGCGTTTGAAAATTTTCGTGTTTTTTGACGGTCATAAAAATTAATTAGGTACGTATAGTCACGAATCGGAAAGCGAGCTGTGGTGTCTATTATTTGTCTATCAACCGAATATCGCTTGGACAAAGAAAAGTATAGACGGCAGGTAGCTCCATTTCATTCCCACAAGAAAGGGATATTAGTATTGAGATATTATACAAGTAACAGAAAAGGACAAACCTATACTATTTCCGTCGCTCGGTGAGTGTCAGTTTTTTCAAAGCCCGATAATTAAGTAACTAGCTAAACAAACTAGCAGATGTGGTCACACCTTTACGGATCCTTATTTTACGATGCTTTCGAAACAATAGAGATGCACAATGAACGCACATGTGCGTCGCGCCGCACTCGAAGATAGTTTTGTAAATTGAATGGACGCGCATGCGCGTCCGCGAGCACTTGTTAAAAGTCCGAAAAACGCGCATGTGCGTTCGCCGCACTGAATGCGGTACGTACATTATAGGTATCTAGGCTAGGCTTTGCTCAATCACGTTATATAGCCAAGTACCGGTTTGTATGTAAGTAGGCAGTTATTGTGTGGTCTACGAAATAGATTTTTGTTATGTTCTTGGACCTAACTGCTCTTGACCTCGATCTCGCCGATTGAAAGGGATATAGGAGGTCTACGATAGAGCGTGTCCAAAAGACTATACCTACTCTTGTTTTGAAAGACAATAAAATAGGTAATCTCTGAGACAAAAAATATTTTACCTAATCCTATTAAAATCAGACGTTTTTCATAATCAGGCTACAGTTAGTATTCTACTTCTTTTGTTCTGACAACTGACGCGTTTGGCCGCATCTAAAATTCAAGGAAGTAGGTAAGTAACATGTGGAAAAGAGAAACAGCTTAGTATGTTGGTACCTCTACCTAGGCCCATTTTTTTTTCACGGATGGAAATTCATCAGATGACCCCGCCCACTCTGGGTGGAGCGGAAGGGAGTGTCAGACTTGTACTGACTAAAACTCATCCATGTTCCTTCTTTTGCCCTTTGTGTTCCAGGGCCGCGGTATCTCTTTCGAACAGTCCCGCAACCCTGGCAGGTACCTAGGCCCCTTAAGAGCAGCCAACCCGTCATACTTTTCATACAAACGCTCGTACGTGATTATATATTTATTTTTTTATTTATATATTTAAATGCCTTAAACTATCATTACAGGTCTATAACCTAATGCAATAGCCAAGTCACACACACAAAATTAAAATTAAAGCATCAAATACATCTCAAGATTGTTTGTAACACAGTGTAAATAATAGTACCTTTGCGAATTCACCCCAGTGACATGTAAATATATCAATTTCGACCTGAATGTAGTTGATGGTGCGAATTGCTCGAATCAGAGGGGTTTTGGCCAGCAAGTTGGTCCTAGCTGGAGGTACGACCAGCAGCGGCGGGGGTCGTCGCCTCCACACGTAACGGTCAGGTCGCATAAGTGCAACCGCTGCAACACTCTCGGGTTGTGCTCTATGCCTCGGAGCAGTCGCAAAATGTACGACACTAGTGCAAATTCCCGTCGTACCCCGAGTTGATTGTACCCCACCGTACCCAGTGCAAATAGTGTAGGGTACATCAAAGGGTAAAATGGGTATACCCCATAAATTAAGTTTCTTGTCTATTATGTTGTTCATTATTCATTATTATGTCATTGTTACATGTACCTTTGAACTTTTTGTACTAATAGGTATTTTGTGCACTATATCTAGGTTTCTATGGATGCAAAAAATAAAAATAAAAGTAGAAAAAAAATCAGTATAAGCCTCCAAAAATTGCTGTTTTGCACAAATTTTACCTGAACTTTGGCCGTTCATAATGTACTCTTAAACTGTAAAAATAAAGAAAACATCTCGATAGAAACCTTGCACATGTAATAGAGATTCTTAATGACAAATATTTATTTCACACACTAAGACTTATTCAAAAATACGTATTTTCTGGAACAAGTTTAAAATTTTCGAACACTATTTTTCGTTCAATGTCATCGCGTTAGGCGGTATGAGGTGCGTGGGAGACAAGTTGTGCGAGGTCGGGGCGGGGTAAGAGGGGGGAGTTGAAAGAAAATCGCCGCTGTGGCTCTGGATGAAAAAACATGCTTTTTGACCATGCTCGCGTTAACGATAGACGGGCCGGGAAGGGCCCTCTTAAGGTTAGTACTAACCACCAAGTAACTACACTTACAGATCGCGACACGTAAGTTGAACCAAAATGGCGGTCGTCCGCGCAACCCCATAATTAAATGCGCAGTAACACTTCGGGTCTCAAGTATCTAGCATGAAGGTTCTGCAGGATAAAGGCTTATCCCTCACGGAACTAACTGCCGGGGCATGCACCCGACCTACTTAAATATCGTCACCCAGTTTATTAGTGAAATAGGTACCTATCTAATAGATATAAAAGATTAATAACTTAATCTTATCAAAGACTGATACACGTGGTTTTAACATAACGTTTTATTGAGTGCTCACGCACCTTACACATTATTTATCTACCAGTTTTAAATTAAGTTGACTTGTCATATTTTCAAAACAACATTTTCAATTTTATTCACTAGCATTTTATGGGTAATTCAAGAATTATCTCCAAAATTAAATCCCCATTTTAGCATGAAATTAGAACCAAAATTTTTACAACTTGTGATCCTGCTTCAAGCAACCAAATCCAAATTATGATTGTTTAATCCAAAAATAGTTAATGACCAGAAAAAAATTAACAGTACCTACCTATTTCAATATAAAATGACTTTTATTTAAGTAACATCTTCTTAAAAGGTCCCATTAAAATAGAAGGCGTTCAGTACGTTTAACCAAAGATATCCATCGTGATTTTATTTTAACCTAATGGATGTGTTTATTCTAGAGTACCACCGGCAATTTATTATTTTAGCTCAAAATAAAATCACTTTAAACAATGTTTTTTTCGCTTGGATATCATTGGTTAGACGTACCTACAATTTAATTCGGTAGTATATATTTTTGAAGGAACCATGGGCAAAAAAATACTCGTGGTCCCTTCCAGGGACTAAGGAACCGGGACCACGGGCGCAAAAGGGTAGGTACTGGTGTCCTACCATGGGAGTAATTCCAGTGTAGGAAAAAGATGGCGCTAGACGACCTGTATAGCTGCCTGTTTCCCACACTGGAATTAAAGCTGCTATAAGACGTCATAGTACCTCCCTGAACGCTGTGTTAAAATTTGGCCATCTATTTTAATGCTGGGACCTAATATATGTAAATTATTCCAGATTTATCATTATAAACCTAAAAATAATAAATAAATAAACCCCTAAAGTTTGACTTTTGCGTCCTAAGTTATTTAAAGAGCCAACGATTGAAGCGAACACGATAGAAAACGATTATTTTAGCAGAACATGTTTTCGGAACCTTTGTATTTTTTTCACAAACTTAGTATTTTTTTCGCAAACTTACTTTTTTTTTCGGAAGTTTGGTATTTTTTTTGGAAAATTAGTTTATTATTAAGTATTTTTCGTAGAATTGTAATTTGAATAAGCTTATGTTTGTTTGTCAAATACAAAAATTTTTGCCGGTTAATTTATTATGATCTTAGTTGCTTTTTTTTTCGGAATCTTTATTATTTCCCTTTTGAAATTTACTGCATAATTAATGCTGTCTTAGCTTTGCTGGTTTTTACAAAGCACATTTATGGCAATCAAACGGTGTATTAAGGTAGAAATGGCGCAATAATTTGTTCATTAAAAGTTAATGATCAATTTACTATTAAAGTACTTTAGTACAATTTAAAGTGCAGTCACATCGATCTGTAAATTGATCGAAGTGCAGTCATGGATACAATAACTAGAAACATTTTAATTGTAGGTTTACATTTTTTGGTTTAGGTTTATTTTTTTTTGCTGATTGGTATATATTTTAGGTAATAGAAGTTAAGGTCACATAGTTATTTTAGCAAAAAACAGAACCCTTATAGATTCGCCATGTCTGTCTGTCCGGGTATTTCACACCCACTTTATTCCGAAACTATTAGGACTACACAGTTGAAACTTAGTAGGTAGATGTATTCTGTGAACCGCTTTACGATTTTCATAAAAAAATAAAAGATTAAGGGGCTCCCCATAAATGGAACTGAAACTAAAATAATTTTCATCAAAAAAGTCTTTAAAAATTACATTGAGGTTTCTAAAACCAATTTTTCTCAAAGTCAATCGTTTGAAAGATAGAGACTTCCAAAGTGGTAAATTGGGTGTCCTCCTATATTTTGATTAAATTGTTTGGTGCTACGGAACCCTTTGTGCGTGTGAGTACGACTCGCACTTTGCCGGTTTTTTAATTCAATTTTTTACTGTTATGACTTCAGTTTATATACCTATGTCCACGACCCCCGTACTATCCAACGCATCCGTCATTCAGCACAATGTTTTGAATTCGTTTCATTGAGTCCTACAGTAAAACGTGATTTTTCACCCCAAAAAAAAAGTCGTATTTTTGCGTAGACTTATAAAGGTATGTACCTACTTAGTTTGTTGTACCTACTGAATATTTGTTTGTAGGCTTCGTGAATGGTTCGTTTACATCCTGATATGTACTGATTTGTATTCGAAATTAGTCTTGTGTTTTCTGAAATAGATACTTACTATACCTACTACCTGCGTAACTTTTCAGTCGCTTAATTTGATCACTTGTGGAAAGCTTGTAAAATACCTATTTAATTGAAACCGCCATCTTCGTTGATGATCTGATAGAAATACACCCAGCGTGCCGAGAGCCGGCTGCTTATTATTCCGCACAAGTTGGTTGGAATCAACTGGGACTAGCAAGACAAATGAGTTGTTTGGTGTTCCTCGGGCGGGTGCCGGGCGTGCCGCCGCGCTCCTCGCCGTGGGCGATGGATTAACAACCTATCACAACTTGTACCAACAAATACAACAATAATTTAGGTGTCTATGTAGAATTGAATTTAAGATGAAACGTTAGAATTCGCTGTAAAAGAGATAATTTTTAACCATATGACTCAGCTATAAGACTTGGCCAGATCCGGAGATAGAAACTCAGGACAATAACTATATATTTATAAACACTTCAGTTTGGCGATCACGCGACAGTGACTGGAATAATTCTAATCCAACAACGCTCAACAGTCATTCTTTCGTTTACGATCACTAATTAGATCAATGAAGCAATCAGTCATTTATCTCAAATTATGAGTAGGAATATCTATGAGCAATATAGGAATGAATGACTGAGTGTACACGGCAACGGCAATGATACTCACTAATCTAATATCTGACTAAGCTAATACGGTCGGTATATATATATATAAATAGGTATTTAATAGAACTTCATTTTGAACCAATTTAATTTCCGGCCGGTGCAGATGGCTCGGAGTAAAGCCGGAAGTACTTTTCTCGTGGGCGTTTCACGGGGTAGCTAAATTACAATATTTTAGGCAAGTATTTAGTAAGCTTGGTTGCGTACAACTCAAATAGCAAAGATCTCCCAAACATACAGCAGCATAGAAGAGGCTTCTGGATTGCAAATTGCTGATAAATACATAACAACATATACATAGATGTTCCCTACTTTAGAGTACAATATGACAGACTTCATGAGAAAGCTAACAGGCACTTGAAGTTAGGTAATAAACCGTCCTATCTAAGCGCACGTCCCTTGAGAAATTAGAGGTAGTTTAGTATCTACGTGCACAATATTTCTCCATAGTAATTTTATGATAGGAGTTACCGTGACTTACGCCAATAGATACCGTATGCGAGCAAACAATCACAAGGCTATTAGGTAAGTACTAGAACGATCGAAGGCAATCTATTAAAAGTTTATGGACAACCGACCGTTCAGATTGATTGAACAGCTTATTTTATTTGCTCTATACGCCTGAAGCAGTTTTTTGCAACTGCTGCGACTTTTATGCACTTTCCTATCAATAGGTACAAGTGTTTTTTTTTTTCTGCATCGGTACTTTCAGTTGTCAATATCTATTTAAATTGCAAGAGAAACAATTTTTCTGAATTGCTATTCTAAAGACACTATTTTATTATAAAACATTGAAACAACCTAAAGAAATAAGGTGGGTGGGGTTTTTCAAACAAACTTATTAATACGGTTTAAAATTTACATACATAAATAACGCTATCACGTCTGTTATTCCCGAAGTTAGGGAGAAGTGTACTAGAACACCTACATTTCAAAATTATATTTAAGTCCAATGAAATAATTTAAAACCTGACATCCGACATACATATAAAGAAAAGGTCGTGAAAGAGGAACGCAGGTATATACAAGATAAACCAATAAGCGTTCATTTTGCAGTTTGCGTCAATTCAACTGGCGGATGGATCATGGATCTCTTCACTTTAAAAAGAGAATTCAAAATGTACAGATCCAATTCGATAATACGATTGTGCGATTTTATTAGCCCTGTAGTTAGAGGTCCTGTGTGAAGGGTGTGATTAGTTGTCAGAGTACCTTATTAAATAAATCCTTAAATGGACATGACTGTTATTACAAATTAAGAACCCATCTCACATAAAAAGAGACCTTCGTGCGAAATAGTCATAAACCAAACTCATTTTTAAATTCGCAAACAGTACTGCTGATTTCAATATTATTACGTTAATTATGCTGTGCTGACCACATTGTGTGATTATTTTATTCTGAATACGACAGGTAAACTACTCTTTAAAGGGATTAGGTTAGCTGAAGCCCTAAACGTGCGTTCGTGACCCGTTTGCCATCCACCGCGCATGCTTAAACCACAACACTAAACTTTGTCTGTGGCTTTACTCGGCTCGTTTCATAGCCTTTTTCGAACCTTGTTTGTTTCGAGAATTGTAGTTGTATAAGGTCTGGATCTACCGTCATGAACCAGATTCAATTCAGTGTGGTGACTTTATTTTTTCTTTTTATTTCTTTTTAAGAAACATTCTAACTATATAATTTCTTGCTTTCCTTTCACCTAGGGGGAAAATCCACGTTTTGACTAAGTGACTGAAGGTCTTACATGATTTACGTTAGTAGTTACTTTCAACGTATAAATCAATCTTTCATAAATACCCCAATGCATAAATTTTAAGTTATCAACCAATTGCTACCAATATAGATGTTGTCTGTAAGTTACCTGCGCTTAATTTAATAATAGTACTTGTACTAATGGTAATCTTTTACCAAGGGCGAAATGGTAGTCTGCGATATTGGCTCGTAGAGGCTCGGCCGGGTGACTTGCTGCCGGCGACAGTGTAGTGGACAGTGGACATGAGTGAGGTTCCCGAAGTGGTAGTGGAACATTGCAATGGTGTGCCGACCGAGGCCGAGGCCACGGACGAGGCCAACCAGAACGGAGACGATGGGTATGTAGCTAATCTGATTGCGGTAGAAAGTTAACCAAAGCTCCGGTTACTTTCGGGTTGTTATACGAACTTTAGCTAAGTTGGAAAGCTAAATAGTTTCCCCATTACGTAGTTGACTCAACGCTAATGTCATCAAAATGTGATCTTCACAAGTGTATGAAGATATAGGGTATCTAAAAGTGATACATGATTGAAATTGATACGAGTGAAAAAGACAA
Organism: Eugnorisma glareosa; assembly: GCA_947578425.1. NCBI lineage: Eukaryota > Metazoa > Arthropoda > Insecta > Lepidoptera > Noctuidae > Eugnorisma > Eugnorisma glareosa. The sequence goes on along the minus strand of OX387970.1, from coordinate 12,823,023 downwards.
AAAGTATACTATCATTTACGGGATGTCTTCCGTGATCGTTCATTATTTCGACGAGAGTTCCTGATATTTCGACGCTGTTGCAAGCGCCATGGTCGCGGGATGACTGGAGAATGCGGGTGGATGGTAAATAAATTGTTAGGTACAGCCAAATCTGTCTACCCTCTTTCTAAGTCTTTTAAACCGTGAAAGCCTAAAACAGTGTTTAAAGACAAAAGTGTCAACAAAGAGCACATAAAAAGTGCGATAATGAATTGGATTTTTCTATTTTGTAGATTGGCCATTGATCCCAAACTGGGCTGCCGTGTTCATTTCCCGAGTGACGTCATAAGAGAAACGTGAGTTACCTTGTGGCACCAAGTCAGCTCAGCTGGCGGCGACGCGGAGCCCGTGACGTCATGTGCCCTGTCTCTATCTCACTCTGACGTACTGCATGTTTATATCTACGTCTCTTCTGTATATCTGCACGCACTAGCTCACAGCATTCACAGTTCTGATTATTCATGCACGACGCACTCCAGAGCCACTTCACAATGTTTTGTGTTGCAACGCCATTTGTGATATAATGACAGTATGTTGGTGAAAAGAGAGCAAATGGAAAAACTTGTATGACTGTTTTAGTTTATATGGAAGTACCTATCTGAGTTTTCTTTTATGTCTGGTATTCGTTGCTATTTAAATAACTCCTTAGTAACTAATTTTGCGTTTAACAAGTAAAAAGCAAGTACCTACCACATAAACATAAAAGTCTGATCATGTCGATTAGCACCACTTAGGTACCTAAGCATTGTTTCTTTCTTGAGTAGGTAGTATATACATACGTAATCCGATTAATTCACTAGAAGGTCTTCCCATTGACATTAGGAAGCCCTGTTTTCCAAGCTCCTCCTAGAATGTCAAGATAATTATTCCTTTGCTTCGTTAAACGGCTTTTGAAGTTACGTTGAAGATTTTCCAGAAACAGTGTATTAAGTAACTATGTGGCTAAATTATTGTTTGAATAATTATTCAACATTATTCTTAATAGCACAATTAAATAGTGATTAACTTAAGTATGTATTTGTTTTCATTTTTTCATAAAATTGCATGGTTTTCTTTGACGAATAAATTATGCATGCATGTAGCACGCCAACGATTTAAGTATTTTTATAAACACGGACATCACACAATCAGATTTTATGAAAAACTTAAGTTTAATGCAGGGGAGCCTAGAAAGGGAGGAAGGAGAAAAGGTAAGAATGGGAGGGGGTGGGTGCAGACGACATGTAAACACGTCATTGAAGAATAGTCCTTTTTAAATACTGGTCCATTAAACTGGGTCGGGGACTCGGGGCGTCGTATCTCACCCTTTGCACCATCGTAGTCTCGTTTTTTTATGCATGGGGAGTTTTTCCAGTGATATTGCACTTGAAGAAAATGATTGAATGTATATTTGTTAACTTACCTACTTACTTTAAATGTTTCGTTTATACCATGTGGTTTTCAATAAAGAATTATGTGACCCAGTCGGTACTAATGACAGTAATAGGCAAATACATATAATAATAATACCAGCCTATTACTGTCCCACTGCTGGGCAAAGGCCTCTTCTCAACAGAAAACGCACGAGCATTGATCACCACGCTTGCTCAAGACGGGTTGGCGATTTCAGACATTTATAAGTCCAGGTTTCCTCACGATGTTTTTTCGTTTACCGATGTCTGTGATGTCCAGGATAAACTTAGAAAGTACATTTGAATTGAAAAAGTCACATTTTGCCCGGATTGGAACCTCATGCCTGAGAAGCCAGGCCTTAACCTCTAGAAAATTAAAAATGAAATCTAAAAATTTGCCATCACGACAAAAGACATTAAGAAGTTTATTTATTTAATAAAGTACACGTCCGCTTAACACTACGCACATGAAACAATGAGCATCATTATCATTATGAATAATGTATAATTCATTTTCTTGCAGGTAAGTGTCTTGTGAACTTCCAACAAGTTCAAAAACTCATACTTATGTAAAATCGATGCGACGTCTTGGAAACGGTAAGCAAGCAATATTTTTTACAATAAAACTGACGGTCATTTTGAAAGTTTGTTGAGCTTTATTCTTGGAATACTTGACTTAAACACAAATCTTTAACTTTAGTTCGCAAACATACTTGTAATGTGCAAAGCTATTTCGAAATTTTCTACAAAGATCTGTGACGTGATTTGCTACGGAATATGTAAGTCTTTACGAAGTTTACCCGCGCTCAAAATAACAGTAAATCATGAATCCCTTTTATGATTGCACAACGTAGTAACAAAACGCTATTCTGTTAGCAAAATGATAAACAGCCGCCGTCGAATCTCGATTACCTTATCTTACGCATGAGCTACGAAGTCTACGATTTTTGCGCTACGCGGGAGCTCGTAGACCGTCGTAGGCTTTAGGCCTGCGTAGCAAGCCTACGCGTCGAATAGTTCAAATTGGTTTGCTACGCGTATGCCCCGACTACTATTTCAGTACTTCTATTAATTAATTTACTTAAACTAAACTGAAGTTGTAAATAGGGTCGTTGAATTAATTGACTTCGAAAGATAAATACAAAGTTCAAACTTTGTATACAGAAAACCTTTTTGTTGTAAATGAGGTCGATAAAATACGAGGCGGATATGTAGATACAAGTTGGAGTTGGTTTGCTTGTATTGCTCTATTTGTTATCAGGCGACTGAGGGGGACCTCGTTCTCTTAGTATGTATAAACATTAGGCACGCGATACCATTTACTCAAGCATTTTGAAACGGAATCGGAGTGTGTATACTTGTTAGGTTTTTAGGGGTTTCGGTGAAATAATGAAAAATATTATGTTTTAGTAAGTATCGTACTGACCTTTTTCTTTTTTGTTACTTTGTCAATTTTTAAACTAACTGATACATTTCATGTGGATTCATGTTTTAATACTTACAATAATAAAAGCTTTTTGATACATTTACAACATCAGGTCGAACAACTGTACGCCTCAAGGGAAACGATGTGTTTTTTTGATATTTTCAAAGCTTATAAAGTAAAAACAACTCTAAGATGTTATTTTTTTACCGGACATTCAGACGGAAGCTTTCATTGCAATGTCGTTGGCATTCCTTCAGCTGGTACGAAGTAATTTGCTTCGCTTTTATTATGAGGACCGTGGAGGACTGGAATATTACGACCGTGTCCGTGTTTCCAGACGGTTGTTATCCTGATGTCCTCAAGCTATTCGTGAATAGGATTGTCTCAGTTCAGCAGCCATCTGTTTTAGAACAACCTGGTGGCTTTATGCCGTAACTCTTGATTAAATACCTACAAATCCCCCAAGCGAAATGTATTGGCTGCAAACCAATTTTGAAACAATGAAACGCTCGATATTAAAAAGCGCTCAGAACGTATTTAATATTCAAATAAACAATAGAATTCACAGAAGCTACCTTTCGAGATGTTTTCTTTATTTTTATGAATAATTCCAACTAATTAGCCCTAAAATGAAAATGTGTTGTTTCATATTAATTATGGTGTCGACTTCTGTACAGGTTGATTTTAATTGCAAATGAGTTACAAAATTATACTTTATATTTAAATTCTTATGCGGCATGTTAGCGGCTGGAGTTGGCTACTTGTTCGAGAATTCTTTTGTAATACTTCGTTATTGTAATAATTGAAAAAGTACCCTTTGTCTGTTTATTCTTTTGTGACGTTGAAATGGAACACTTAAATACAGCCTACGGGTAGGTTTACTAAACCAAAACGTGTGCCTATTTTATGAGAAATTCTTCTATCGAGTAAGTAAATACATAAAAAATGTGTTGAAAGAACTATCAAAACATACCGTCTAGGTCAATGTGCTTTTCCCATAATTCTTACAACTATACGATGTGTTATCGTTACTTTGAAATACGGAGCAATATATTTTACACAGATCCGCTGAATATATTGCAGTCGGAGAGTGTTGAACATGAAATACGTCGGCGTACGTGTCGAGAGCGATTAGACATCTTTTATCGGAAGCTTCGATAAACACTTAGGTGCGCTTAAAAGTGTGGGACGGTATGCGAGGAATGTAAGGCATTGGGCGCGGGCGGGGGCGCGGCCGCCCGCCCTGGTCCACGCTCGTGGGCTCGCGCCAGTCGGCTTCGCGGCCTCCGAGCGGCGGCGCGCGATTCGCTCCAGCTCCCACACTTGCTCGCACGATTGTTGTAAACACACTTCGCGTCCGCGTTTTACGACCCGAGCGTTCCCGCCAGCGAACATTTTGAAAAACTAATTTGGACGGTTCTTTTGGATAGTGAGTGTAGGGAGTGCTGGGACAGTAGTGGTGGTGCGCCATGTGTGGGGGTCACCATGCGGCCGCCGCTGCCGGCTAACCACTCACCTTGCACGCTTCTTACTCCACGTGTTTTGGTAAGTAGTTTTACACATTTTACTTCTTGTGTTTTATTAAACTGCCACTGTGATAAAATAGGTAAAAACATGTTCCGAGTTTATAAAGCTTAGACCGTACATTCATTTGTTTATTACCTGTTAAATGTTGGTAAATTACTATATTTTGTCGTTATTTTGAATCGCGACATTATGATATGTCAATTACGATAGCAAATTAATATTGAAGATACAATTTTCTTATGTGATTTAAGTATACAGGTAGATCGGTAAAAAATCTTCTGATCATATCCGGGAGGCAGATTGGTTTTGAAATTGAATGATTACCGTTAAGGTTGACGTCTGAATGTAGGTACCAACTCGTACTAAATTTAGTTTAGAACTACGAGATATTAGAAAGTTCTTTTACTTGCCAAGTAATGAAATACAAGTAAAGGCGAAAGGTATTTAAAGCGACAAATTTAGACCTTCCCTTTTATTTGAAGACGGTTAAATATTCATTACCTTTACAAGGTATTTGAGAAGGGCGAGCTCTTTCAGTAACTCTTCGTAAAGTTATAAAGTAATCTATTACTGTACTTTAAGGTTTTGTGACGTCCACAGCGAGGGTTTCAATCTAACTCGCGAATTTTCAACTTTTGGACTCTTCTTACTTACTACTTCTGATAACGATTTGTTATAAAGGAACTGTTCTTTTCAGTAGGTACCTAACTAAAAAGTATACCATAATATCACTGGTATGCTACGCTTACGCCTTTAGTAGATCCAGCAAACGTGAATCTGTCTTATGTTCGTAATTAACACTGACATACTTAAGACAAGTACTTTAGTATTCAAGTGCGCGCACTGGGCGGATTGACATACATAGTTTCTATCCAATTTCAGCTTCAGAAAGTTAGTCAATCGATCAAATGATCGAGAAACATGTATATAATACTTAGACTCTATTGCTGTATGTGTTAAAGTTCCATTCGAGCTAATCTTCAGTACTCAGCTAACAATAGGCAACACTATCGCTATTCTCGTTTCATATCGCAGATGTAGCTGAGATACGTTTTATAACTATCCGACTATAAACCTGAATATAACTCAGTTATTCACCGGAAAGAATACGAGCATCGTTTCAACTAAACATTTACCTACGCTAAACTAAAAATGTGCTGTTATTGCTTTAAATAAGCTCGCTTTCAACATTTTTATATTTTACGATGTAAAATTATAACAATATGTCTGATGGTTAATGAGGCGCGGCCTCCCACCGTCATTCACTAAGTATGTATATTTTTAGTGGGTTGCCATTATACAATACTTATATACTAGATATCTTCTCCTCCTTGTATTGCTTTCTACGTTGAATGGGTTCTGTTTAATAATTGTATACACAGAAGTACGTCTTGGAATGGAAGCCCTTGCTCGGAGTATTCAACTTGTCAAATGAGGGTTCACAATATGAGCTTGTTACATCGTCAGCACAATTTGTAGGCAATGAAGAGCTCCGAATTCAATAATAACACCACGTCATAAAAATAGAATACCATGTTATAAGCTCGTGTGGCTCGGATCAAGCTCCGATTGGCGTAGCCCCCTCGGCATATTTGCCCGACTTATGTCACGCACTAGCCTTCCCCAATTAGGTTTTTATCCGTGTAATCCCCGGATTTCGGAAATAATTTGTGGGCAAAATTCCATGTTGCCATACAACAGGTAAATCGTCATGTTTTCAGTACGTTTAATATTAAACTCATAAATCAAAATTGTATTAAGATAAGTCGAGAATTTTGTAGTTATATTTTTCATGTTTATATACCTGTTTATTTTGGCTTTCCTGGTGTTCGATTGACGTTGGAAAGACAAGAAATTGACCTAACTTCGGTCGTAGAAGCAGGATATCTTTACTTCTTAAATTTGCAAAGAAACGTGTCTCAAACATTCTAAGCGAATACGTACGGTCTTTAACTAATTCTATGAACATAATATTGTGAGCTACCATTAAATTATTTAATAGAAAAGCTCTTTGATATTCCTTCAACAGACTTTTTATTTTAATCTAATTTAAACTGCTACTGTTAATCTATTCTAATTATGCTGCTGCTTTATTTTGATGTTAGCTTGGTAATTATGGAAACTTTCAAGGGGAGCAGCAATAACGTATGCGCAATTATTTTACTAGAAAATGGTACAAGGTTGTATTTTCTTTAGTATTTTCGCAAGTTTAGAATCTATGTTGTAAAAGGAACAAATTTTTTTTTTTGTTAGGTGTCTTAAAAGGAATTGTAATTAATTTTCGTAAAATCTGTTAGTGTATCGGCTAAGCTTATCAATAAAGCTGCCCTTTTAGCATTTTACAGTACGGAAAATAGAACCAAGAGATTAAAAAGTAACCTACGGCCTGATGTGATGAATGGATAAATTTCCCTCGTTCATTAGCAGTTTGCGGGTAGTTGCTAAATGATATCCGCTCGAGCCGGTTCGTTAACGCTCTCTAGGCTAAATTAAAAATATTCTTTAAGCGGTGGGTTCTTGTCATATGAAACGACGTTTAATTACTGAGATTTACGTTGCGAAATTCAAGATGCGGTAATTAGAGATAACAATATAATTAAGTTAATAAACTAATTTGTTCAGTATTGATCGAAAAATACAGATATAGACTTGGGAATGAGTGTTTATTTAAGATGGTAAAGAACAAATAATTAATGAACCGCAAACATGTTAAACCTGATCGTTATCATCAACATTTTTACTCGCAATATACGTATCTCATTATAATGATATCCCCTCATTCCTCTCCCTGGGAATTATAGCTGCCATGGATATCCAATAATACAGCGGACATCGTCATGACAACCCGGGAAAACTCGATTACAGAGATACATCGACGATAGTTTTACGTTAATCGGATAACCCGATTTCTTACGAACACAAACAAACAGCTGTCTTCTTTGCGTTTGAGAAACATTTGAAAGAAACCTATTTTATGTGCAACATCAGTCGGAGCGCGGTTGTGAAGACACACACATCAAAATATAGCTACATCCTACCTACGATGATGTTTGGAATAATGTTTGTTTACCATCAATCATTGGTGGAGTTGTGCGTAACAAGCGGCCGCCTCGCAACATACGCTACGGGCTACGTGTCGTTCCCGCGCTGAGCCAACGACGCGACGCAATAAACAAATTGAATACTAGCCGTCTACAGCTGTTAAAAGTTTTTATTTTAGGCCAACAATATTTACTAGTAGTCTTTAATATTATAATAACAAGAAATCATATTGTTATTATAGCTCTTATTAATTTGTCTTAAACTCTAGTACACTTCATTATTTCCAAATTAAAATTCAAGGCGATGTTGCGATCTAAATGAAAATAGGTAAAATAATTTTAATGAGAATTAAGATGTCTATTGGTCGCAGATGTCGTGCGTAAGATCTTCAAATATTAAGCATTTTAAATTCAAGAATTTTGAGAAAACCAAATTCATACGTAAACATAGGTAGGAATAATGCAGAAGCTAATATTTTTAACCTCAAATATATCACATTACTCTAGATTTAAAGATGAAGTGATATTTATGAGTAATGTTCGAAGTGCCGATAGTTTGACACTATTAGGTACTCGAAGAAAAACACGAGAAAGCTCTCTCGTGTCTCTCGTAAATGAAAAGTCACTCTGGATTGGAAACCGTCGCTCTCTACGAACTTTCAATTGAAACTGTTGTGTCATCCAAAAATCATTCCATTGCATAGATAGTCTCTACCTAACGTTTAATAAACAAATTGTTAACGTATACGAGTTACGGTATCGGATTTATGGGAGCAATCCAAAATTATAGGTACCAGTAGCGAAGGGTTAATTTTTGTAAGATGTAAGCCGGAGTGCATATCTTTAATGTGATTTTATTATTTGTTTATAAAAAACTGACTGTGACATTCTTCAGAGGGAAGCCGATAGGAATCGAGTTGTATGGGACCTTTGCCACTGATAGGTACCGGTTTATTTTTGGTTACCTCTCATCGGGTTAAAAGAATTTTTAGAAAGAAATACAGATACCTGTAGGTATTACTATTTAAAAAGGGTATGTTGTGATGGCGCAAAACTTACGTACTTGAAGACAGAAGCAAAAATGAAGATAATTAGTACAAGGTAAAAAATAATACAACATTCTGGAAAATAATAAAAGATTGTAGAAATGATTTTGTGTAAGTACCAATTATTTTCTGCATACTTTCGTTAAACATATTTTGTACATGTAAGCCTTAAGCGTTGTTTACCAGGGTTCGAAGTGATAATTATCTTGATAGTTATCAATGTGACTTCACGTGTATTCGAACGCGATTTGCCGCTTCTACGTGTGTCTAACCATGACAAGTATAAACATAAAAAAGAACAGTTACAAACGTTATTATTGATCAAAAAACAGTTTTTTTTAGTACATTTGTGTTTAGTTGTCTTTATTACTATTTAGGACCAGACACGTTAAAACAAAAAAGCGATTTTATTTAAAAAAAAATCAGCGTGGTTAATCATCCGATAACAAATTATCAAGGACATGACTAATTTCATATATATCTTAATGCCATCAATCTTTATATCATCATTGCCACTCGAAACCCAAACATATTTTAACTTGTTCAGAACTTTAACTCATTCTCCCATTCAACAACTCTTCTACAAACATATCTAATTGTAGCTAAATATTCAAGCTCCGATTCACTTAACGTTAGTTAAAGGTCTCTTTGAGCGATTATAACTTGGTTTGTGACAAGGCTAAGTCCCCTATGAGCGTACACGTCTGCGAGCATCATCGCAGGCAGAATACGCTGATCAAAGAGACCGATGTGCTCGCACTGTAGTCCGACACTCGACTATTGTTGATCCAGACGTATGCCTGTGTCTGCCAGTGCCTAACGACTGAGGAAAATGGATAAACGAAAGACAAGTGCATTATTCAGAATCTGGGTTCCGGGAAAACCGATATTAACTTGATTTAGGAAAAACGAAATTCTTATCAGTCTAGGGTAATTAGGAACAGTCACGATAGCGATTACGTAATTACGTAGGTACTTATTGTTAATACAAAAAAAATCTTATTATTCATTGCCACACAATAAAATATTGATAATATTACAGATTATGAACTAAGCCGAGCGTAATCATCACCAATTCAGCTAAAAAGCCAAGCTTATAAATAATATAATATTTATTGACAAGTGATTGCTTAAACATCAATGTAGCCCTGGCTCTTGTACTAGGAGTTCCTGTATCACTAGAGCCAGACCTCTTAATTTACAGAAAACTATATAAAACGATGGACAAAAAAATTAGATACATTATAAGATATAGCATGCATTCAAATTCAAAGTGTTTACAAACATAAAACATAATAGAGAGTAAAAAATTAAAACTGATACTAATAAAGAGAAAATAAATACTATATAATTATATAGAGTATACATTTTTTTATAATTACATATTATGAAAATCAATTTTGAGATGTTCAAATAGAAGAAGCTTTTTAGCAGTTTATCCCGTTTTGTTGAAACTCTGTGAACGTGTTACAAATAGCGAGACAAGATACACAAGCAAAGCATTACTCGACTTACCTATTTATATCAGCTTCGCTTGCCACGTTGGCGTGGCATCTCCATACAGAGCCACACCTCCGTTATTCCCACGCAAAATTGTGAAGAAGACTTCATGAACAAAATTATAATATCTGTTTGTTTTCATTGACTGCAACGTTAGTCTATCGCAAAGTGGTCGCAATCGCGAGAGCTGAGCATGAGGTCCTGGGTTCGATTCCCAGGTCGGACAAAGTGTTATTGGGTTTTTCTATCAGGAATTTCGCAGCGACGGATTCTGGATTTGTGCCCGGTTGATGGCACTAAGCTCGCCCCTTATTATATGAGACTTAATAAAAACATAACTAGCGTAATGCGGCTGGACTAGTAGATACACCTCTGTATAACCCTTTGGGAATTACAGGCGTGATGTTATGTTATGCTTTCATTCAATACTAAACTGTCATCAATAAACATCTTTATAATAACGCTTTTTGCTCACTTTAGTTTTCCAATTCAGCAGAAACAGCTCCCTAATAAGTTATTCAACTGTAATTTGGGGATCAAAGGACAGAAACCTCTAATTGCTACACATACTCGTAGTAAATGAACAGTCACATTGAACCACAGGAAAGGTTCTCAGCGTGCACATCGAGTTTCAACAGCGCTTTTAGGCGTTCTCTATCTACCTACGTATTTATTTATATATTAAATATATAATTATTACATATTATTTATTTATTTATTAAATAAATAAATAAATACGTAGGTAGATAGACCTACGCATTTATTTATTTATTACGTACGTGCAATTGTTGTGATTTTGCACGTTTATAATTCCAGCTTAAACAGTCCCTCTTCACGTCCGAAGTACAGTCCGAATAAACATTTCCACAAAATCACTGTATTAAGGTCCGCAGTATTGGTTCGGATTTTTAATTGCCGTAACATTTGGTGTCTTCGGATTTATTGGTTTGTTTACCTGTAAAGTTTCATTGGGTGCCGGGGGGGTTAAATACTTCAGACCCTGATTCGCTGTTGACACTTCTCAAGTAACCGGTGTCCTTTTATGGGGTGCGATGTTTACAGAGGACATTATTATGACTGTAATGTGTCTGGAACATTTAAAATTAATTGCTGTTTAAACATAATTTAGAATTTTTGATGGTGAAGTTATTTATTTTTTTCCGAGTTTAGAGCGCTCTACGTTCTCTACCGTTACTGATTTTTTAAATTAATTTCTTTCCTCTTCTGGGCAAACACTAGTACAGCTTATCATTTGAATAATGGCTCAATTACTTTATCGTTCAAATATAATAAAGCTCTTTACAAATACTAGATTAGAGCTGCGAGAGCGTCGCATCTGATTACTATGGACAATAAGTTTGAGTTATAAACACGAATACAAAGCAAGGCGATGGCCGACGCTTGCCGCTTTACGAGCTTGTTTGTTTGGCGCACTATTTTACCAAATTAACTTCATGTATATGCTTTTGACATACTCTAGTGTTTTGTGCTTAGTTTAATTAAATCATATATAATTATTCTATCTACTCTACACAATATCTAAGCAATATTTATATTTGTTCCATGTGAAATAACGTGTTTTTAAATACTTGAATATTATTGTACAATCCTATAATTTTATTTTCTTGTTTCTAATTTATATTCTAAGAATAATATGTTTGTTATATGCTCTGACAGTTTATTCCCTTCACAACGCAAGTTCGTGGGTGTTTCGTCTATAAATTAAATTGAATCCATTATTATAGTAGGTACTTATTTGTGTTCGATTCATAGTTGGCTAGGTACGTGTTTATCTTGTGGCACTTTCGCTAACGTTTTGTCTGAAAGTCGATACAGTGGAGCAAGCGATGACGTCAATGTTGCTTTATGATTCAATCTGCTGTTAACTGAGCTCTCGCCCAGCTGAGTGCAGCCCGCTCTAAATATATCTTAACAATTTTACTTATTTACGTTTCATTTCTGACGCCGAATTTCCCGATGGCGCCTCTTTCCCTGGCGTACACAGACCTTGTAGCCCTTGTTTATAGTGGTAGATAATATATTACGAAGCATCATTTAAAGCTGTCGCTTTGGTTCTTGAACGTGAGGTAATCGTGTTTGAGTCTGTTATGCTTTTCATTTTAAAAACTGTTTAAAACCTTCGTTATTATGTCATGACATAAATTCAAGGTGATTATCATGACCATCATGGAAAGTTTAATTAATAATTAGCGCTGTGTAATCTTGGTTATAAACAGAGGACCGTTAATAGGACAGGCCTCCGTTTCGATTTTACGTGGTCGCTGTGGATGGATATTGATTTAGGATTAATTATATTATCAGCTAGGTAGCGCAGCATCCGAAATAGTACGAGTACATGTCGGGATCATCGAAATTGAAAATGAATATTTGCATTCTTTTTTTACAACAATCACAGAAATCTTACGATCTCAAGCTGCCGCTATTTGACGTGGAAAATAAAATGCATAACATTCGAGATTCGGCGTTCCGTTAAATCTTCGCACTGCTCGAATTTTTGTGGTTTCATTCGAAATACGTGTTCTGTGTCGGTTTTTTTTCACGACCTGAACATCTGAGTAACGAATGTACACACCTGTCCAGTATGGCGACGACGCACGTATGGCGGCCTACTTTGTAAACTACCGGCTTGACGTAGACAGTAAATTATAAATGCCTGGTCAAGGGCTTTGGGGAATGCAACCTGCTGATCGACATATAATGTATTTAACAGCTGTCGTACTTGATATACGAGGGAATTAGAGTTTTGTAGGTCAGTGTTGTCAGGTGTTTGCTGACATTGTACATACTAGGTTGTTAATGAGATATTTTTTTGACTACCCACATTTAAGCACTTTTTATTTCGACCGAAGTTGAAAACAATAGAAAAATTAATGAATCAAATTTATCGTATTCGGGGTTCTCCGGGACAGGGGCCTTGGAGATCGGGGTACTCAAGGAATAACCCGATATTTCTTTTGAGAATACTTTCCAACTTTTGAAGTACCTACCTACCATTATTTATCATCGTTGTCTAGATGTCAATAAGCGGAAAGTCGATGAGCTGCATCAAATATTAAAAACAGGGTTCTTATCGGCCACTAAAGTGCTCACTTCAGACAGCAAGAGTGGCTTTCGCTTCGGCTTTCCGCTTCGATAAGTACGTAAATCCGTGCAGGTAGATTCCAAGAGACCGTCGTGTAAGGAACAACCCTCCTTCTAATATATTTCGTGCTTTTATCAAGAACACCCTGTTCTATATCACTTGGCTATATTTTATACTGGACGCTGTCGACTTTGGGATTTTTATTCCTTTGGTCGACTGCACCCATTTGTGTTGTTTAACCCTTTTTCGCAAAGTGAAAACAATTCTGATATATTTTTAAAAGCATCGTGGGATCCTTTGCGTCTGTGTAATTTAATATTGAAGTTGAAAGTGATATCGACGTTTTGAGTCGTATAAAAAGCTTTTTCAAGTTCCTACCCTACCTCAGGTAAAAACACACATTGTAGGAATACACGGCGGGCACATTATTCGGTCGCGCCTTGCGTCCTAATTCTATATTCGTCCTTGTAATTTTTTTTATTTATTTAAACTTCATGTACAAGAGTGGCACATATGGCATTCTCTACTAGTTAAACTTTGCGTCAAATAATACATCATTGTGATGAGTACTAAAAAAATAAAAGAAGGCACTCTGTTGTACATAAATTGATATACATAAATAGGTACATACTAATACATATTATTATATATTTAGCGCATACAGTACATCAGTACACAGTACAGTACATAAATAAGAATCATTTGTAATATAATTTATATTTAATATTGTTGTAAGTATACTTTACGATTATTTGTTTTGCTTCGCTTCTCCCTTGAGGTATTAACTTATAGCTCTTAAGTGCTAGAATTCAATGGAGGTCACATTATGAATTCATCGGTTTAAAATGAAATTGGAAACTTACCAGTGTTCGTAACAGTCAAGTACATTTCACAACAGATGTAAAGGTTAAGTATATTTTTAAAGGCACATAAAAATTAATACCAAGAAAAGATTCTACTAATTAACGAAAGCAGGAAAAGTTAGCAATATAATAGAATAATTTTCTGAGTAGGTACAGGTAGGTACCTAGGTAACAGAATATCTGTAATCTGTTACGAATAAATATATATCTTTCAAAACAGAATCTTAGATTAGAGTGTCTGAGAGAAAACAACAAGCTTATCTTTGACCATAAAATTCGTTTTTTTCTTTCTAAGAAACGGCTGACAGAATATTCGGATGATGTCCAATCAAAACATTAAGATTAAGAACAAGGTTCTGTGACGTCGAAGCCAATTAACGATCCCCGACTAGTGTATAAAATAAATCTCCTCTTAAACCGTCTTTATATTTTAGACATAATTTCATCTGGTCTTTACAAGTTTCATGCCATTTAGCCAATCTGAAAACCGTCTGTTCTTGTCACATAAAAAGATTATTTTCTGAATAACCTCCAACCCACACTTGCTTTGCTAACATATTCGTTTTGTAATTTAGTCGTGTAGTGAGTTGAATAAAAATATGACTAACCATTTTCTGAATAAGGTTTGAAAACGAAACTAGGTAAAATTACAAGGCAATTTAATTTATGCTCTCTTATGTGGGAGTTGCAGAATGTATGTATTTGCTTTATACTGTGTTAAAAGTAAAGCTTACAGTGACTTAAGTTCCCGCTTGAGTCACTGGTGCTTACAGTATGGGTTGGCATATAAGATTTTACCGCTAAAGAGAGTATATTTTCAATACACAGCTTTAAGAATAAGTTATATTTGCTAACGCTTAAGCGCCTTATTGGCTCTTCAGAATTTTCCCTTTGTAGCTTCGTTCAGAGTTAATCCTGTTACCATATGCTTTAGCCTTTTTACATTTATTCAACTATAAATAACTTTTGCTCGGTATTATGCTAATAGAATCAAAAGTATATTTTTACTAATATCAAAGTAGTTTTTTGCCTTTGCCTTGTTATGGATTGAAAGGTCATGCATGTTATTTTCTATTAGAATATAGTCAATAAATATCATTACTCTGTCCCTCTATATATATAATAAACACGGAATAAAATTATACCAGGAATAACAAAGGACTAATCATACATTTTCAAAGGTTTAAACTTGGAATAACTTGATTCTGTGTTTATTTATATATAGGTCTATCTGTTGATTAAGTAAGCAATCTCGACTGCAAGGATTTAAAAAATACAAGGAAAATCAGTATAATAAGGTACAAAAATCAATTACAAAAGTGTAATAGACTAAATTAATTAAGTTAACCATCCCAATAGTGACATTCACAGACTATGTTATAACGTCGGTCGGCCATGACCATTATTTAAAAATACAAGTAGGTAATTGAAGAACCCAACACGAATGTCGATAGCGTGACCATCTAAATTGAACTAGAATAGGATATTAGCCGCTAATTTCTTGATAAAGTTAAGCGGTCTCTGCCTTTTTCTGTAATTTATTCTTTTTCTATTTCGTTGTATTGTTTTCAGATATACTGTGAAACACTTGACGTAGATCAACAGTGACCTAAATATTTCTCTTATTCTTTATTGCACAAAAAAATAAAAGATAAACAGTAATTATATACTGTACCTACTGTGTTTGTATATTTGGCATTGAATGATTATTGTTAATTTATTTTTTGCACGTCATGTCCCTGCGCCAAATAAATATTTTTTCCTTCTTTCTAATTGCTATATTATAGCTTATTTTCAACGACGAGCTTAACCCAGAATTGGGTTTTTTACAGCTATCCTTACATCGATTGCGAGAATAAATAAAATACTTGGAAATTATAATATTGCTTTTGCTACTAAACCAATATCCAATATGGGATAAGTAAACAGTTATAAGTAGTTAATAAAACTTTATAAAATAAATCAACAAAGCCAATAATTATTTTAGTTTTATGAGCACGAGGAGCAGCAGTGCGCGTAGGTAACCGAGACGCGAATGTTTGCCGCCATGCTTGAATGACTACATCCACGTAGATTAAGACTGTTGACTTGAATCTGTGAAAGTATTGATTCATTCACGTTAAAGTGCCCCGGCTATGGCAAAAATAGAATCAGAGTTTTCCGCTCTGAAGGCTTGGAAATGTCTCGCCGCGAATTGAGAGACAAGACAGGGCATAACGAGCCTGCAAACAGCCGATATAAACGAGTCAAACGACTTGTTTGCTCTCGACACATTGCTACGGCTGTTTAGCACCATGCCCTTACGTTGCTCCAAGCTCTGCTAACGAGGGAACTTGGTCACCCACTGAATTTACAATGCCTATACACGCTTTTTTTTACAGTTACGAGCCGAATTTGTTCGAGAAAGGGAATCTGATACGACTGGATCAGGCACATTATCGTTACATTAAAGTTTAGGTACTTGTTGCTCTATAGGTCTGTTTATAAATCGAAAGTTACAGTGAGTTCTTGAAAACAGAAAGGATGTCGGGTATTCATTTAGTAGGTACTAGCTATATCCCGGGACCTTCGTCCGCTTGAAATTCCCTATTTGAATCGTAATAGTTGTATATATTTTTTAAAGATATAAATACACACATCAAAAGTGTCTAGGGATCAACATATATTTTTGCAATAACTTTTCTCCTGATTGATATTAATTAAAATTTTCTTTAAGGATTCATCAAATAAAGTGTTTTCGTTTGTCACAGTAACGATAAACCAAGTCACCTTTGCATTAATAAAGAAATTTGCCATTTTCCTAATAAAGGGATTTTTGACATTTGAACCACTAACACAAAAGTTCGAAAAAAAGACTGAAATAACAGTTTTCTTTAAAATTTTATTGGGTAACTTAAACAATTAATAATCCGTGTTTCTACCGCGAACACTAACAACACAAGAACATCGGTTTGGCATACTCAAAATGAGTTCATCCAAATCACGCTGTGGAATGGCCGCCCATGTTCGTTACAACAACAAAAAAAGGTCTTCTTGCGACTGGATACCCTCCATATTCGGCAGAGCTCTTCTCTGTAGCATATCCCATGCATGCTCAATCGGATTCAAGTCTGGCGACTGAGCAGGCCAGGGCAGGACATTGATGTTAGCTGCGGCGAGAGTCTGTCTTACAACTCTTGCGGTGTGCGGTCGTGCATTATCATGCATTAACTGAAATAAGGGACCGATTTGCACTTGTAGAGGAACGATGACGTCTGATACAATCGTCTCAGCATAAATTTGAGCGTTGAGGTTGCCTCTGATCCAAATCAACTCAGTTCTTCCGCCGATCCAAATACCCGCCCATACCATGATGGTTCCACCACTATAAGGATGGACTTCCTGGCAGGATTTTAATCGCTGTTGGCGTCCAGGGGTTCTCCAGTGTCGTATACGTCTTGTATCCGGTCTCATACCAAAACGAGACTCATCAGAAAAGCACACGAAACGCCATTGTTCTTCTGCCCAATTTCTGTGTTCAAGAGCCCATTGATATCGTATCCTACGATTGTGCATTGCTATAGGTGGTACCCGTAGCGGTCTTCGGGAATGAAGATTCACTTCATGCAAGCGGTTTCTGACTGTTTGGTCGCTAATTAAGTTCCCTGAAGAGTGATGAAGCCTCACGGCTAACATCATGGCGGTTATTGTTGGAGCTCTTCGAGTTAAGATTTGAATGTATCGGTCTTGTCTCCGTGTGGTGCAGCGATACCGTCCTCCATGGCGCTCAGCCACGGTACCAGTGCTTCGGTAACGTGTCCAAAGTCGACTGATAACACTCTGACTTGTATTCAGAGCTAAAGCCACAGTACGTTGCCGGGAACCAGCTTCTATCATTCCCACGGCTCTGAGCATTTCTTCCCTGCTTAAATGACGTCGCCGCTCCATAATAACGTTGGTTTTAATCAGTAGTAGGGAAACAGTAGCACTAATAATGTCTTCAATGCGTTGTATGTTTTTATAGGGAAAATATTGACAGCTGATTTTCATCTTTTACTCGAATTTGATTCACAGTTCCTGATTCAAATTATGAAATGCACCAAAAAGGATCCATATAAATTTATAAAATCATAAATTTATTACAAAGCCACATCTCAATCTCAAGAAATCCACATAAAAATGCTTGATCCCTAGACACTTTTGATGTGTGTATATTTATTTAGTAAAATATGAGTACCTATGTGTACACTTTAAAGGTCTTATAAAGAAAGAAAGTAGTTACATGTTTTGACAATAATGAATGGCACAATACAAGAAAATCATTGGCTTAGAAAATAGGGTAAACTTAATTCGTATAAAATTTAAAAAAAATAGCTTAGACAATATTAACAATTAAAAATGTTTTAATTTCTTTTCACGGAACCCTAATCCTTTTTCTAATAAAAGTACCTAGCTTAAGTTATTCCTTATAATATTTTTATCTACCAGTAAAAGTCCCTTCAAAATCGGTCCAGCTGTTTCGGATATTAGCCGGAACAAACAGGCAGACAGACAGACAGAGAAAAAAAATATTGCTTTGTTGTTATCATCATCATCATATCAGCCGGGAATCACCCACTGCTGGGTATAGGCCTCCTCTTTTTTCTGCCACACTTCCCCTTTCTGTGCATCTTTGTTGTTATAAGTACCGTATATACTTTCGTAGGCATTCAGTTATAAACTGTTATTTTGAAATAACAAACAGGCACTTCAAGGCTTATACCCGACTCGTCACTGTTCCGATTGGTCACCAATTTTTTTCCATACAAGAAGTCCCGTTTCGTCATCATAAGAAAACATATTAATTTTGATGTTCCCGATTCGTAATCAGTATAAATTTGCCAAGATGTTATTTTCTTCGTTTTACTTTTTTATTATATAAAATAAAGATGGTTGTACACTGTTTTAAAGACAAAAGTTTTATAGAATTTCGAATAAAATAATGTCGAATGTAATAATAAAATAATCAATACGCAGAATACTTACTTCGAAAACATTGAAATCATAGATTTTTGTTACAAATAATACTTAATGTTTCGATATTCATATCATAGAATAACAAATGAAATATTCTTTATACTCATATTGTTTAGTTAATATAAAACATATTACCATGCAAACATTTTTATCGAGTGACTGTTTCTAAATGTTTCAATTCACACCTATAATAAAATGCATACCGTCCTTTAAAATTACAACAACTCGTTCACAAAAACTATGCGGGTAATCTTGTTATTCTCAATATTAGTGACTTCATATACACGTACAGACGTTAGCACATCAAGCTACTACAATCTGTCAAATTTCTTTAATAGATTGTCAAATAAGTCGCTAAAGCATTTATAGGTTCATGATTGGGAAAATTTGACAGTTTCGGATAGCTTGCTGTGCTGGGGGCCGAAAATGGTGGCTGTACGTACTGAGTTTATTTCGCGGTTCATACATTTTGTCGTAGTGACCTAATTTTATTACTGCGACCAATTTCGACGTAGCGCTCGCCGACCGCTACCGAGGCACCGCTCGCTATGCTCGCTCGGCTCGCGATTAGTTGGTCACCGTTCTAACCTAACCTAACCTATTTGGTCGGAGTGAACGGAACGTTTCAACGTCAAGCTTCTTCGAACCTAACCTGTCCGGAGTCGGGGTGCCTCAGTTCCTGAGCTCGCTTCGCTCGCTTTTGCAAGCTATGTTTTTCTTGCCACAATGCCTTGTTTGTGTTGATGTGGTGTGTGTACAAAACAACATATAAATATATAAATATAAAAATAGGAATACGATAGACGCATTCGACTGTGTGTATTTATTAAATTATGGAAAGCATAACATCTACTTTTACGTATTCTTTAAAAAAGCATTCTACTATTTTTTAAGTTTGTTAAATAAAAAAAAAAGTGACTATAAAATTAATTGAATTGTTTTTCTGTGAAATAAGTTTAATTCAAATAAATAGTCGTTAAAACAATAATATTCAAAATAAAAATACGAGAACTAAATATTTCATGAAACATTTTGGGCGAAACGAAATTCTATGAAATTTCTGTCAACGAAACAAGGTGACACCAATAAAGATAGATATATAGCTACGCTTCAATTTGATCAAGGTCCCTGCCTACAGTGCCTACATATTTACCAAACAAAATTAATGAATAGCTAACCTTTTTTAGGTTACACAATGATCTATCGAATGACGTGTTTCCGTGTGTCATACGCGTATTAATGAGTGTTTGTGTAATGGGTATTACCTATAGATTACCTATATAATGTATGAAGTTATCGGAGCTACCAGTTTAGGTGTATGACATAATATTTTGTCGCATGCGGGCTGATTGTGATACTGTTGTCATCTAGTTAACTTGGTAGATAATTACTTCTCTAATGATCTTCCGTTGTACGATTATTACTAATCCAATTCCATAACTCCATACTTATCTTACTAATATAATAAATGCGTAAGTTTGGATATTTGTTACCATGCCAGAACGGTTAAACCGATCTGGATGAAATTTGGCACAGAAATAGATTATAGTGTGAAATAGCACTTAGCCTACAGTGTTTTTTTTCACACATCCACATCGAAGTTTCCACGAGAAAGAATTCGCAAGCAACCGTAAGTATTATAAATGGGAAAGTAACTGTCTGTCATGTGTCTGCCAGTCTGTTTACTTGTTTGTCTGTTACCATTTCACGCCTTTATGGCGGAATGGAATTCGGTTAGGACATGGGATAATTTTTATCCAGGGAGTTCGTTACTCTATTTTCCTTTTATATAATTTCCGAACACAACGGGGGCGAAGTCGAGGCGAAAGCTAGTAGTTTTATGTCGTCCCCTCTTAGTTCACTTCTGAAGAAGAGAAAAAAAAGCCTTGATCTCATTGTCATTTTGCTTGTTGGCTCTTGTACACACCGGTATAGTCGCTTTTATTTCTTTTTCTGTCAATGGTTGCTACGCCAGTCTGATTGAACGGATTGGAACCCTTGTCAGTTGAGAGGATCGTTTTTGCGTCTAAAAGCACTCTATTTGTTATAGATGTGATTTTGAAATTCCCTCAATACGGCCTTTCGATTAAATTGGAAAGTACCTACAACATACATATACAAAAACATTGAAAAATTGAACTAGGATTTGAACCAGTAACCATATTCTTTAGAAGTATTCCCGTGAACGTTCTAACTACCGCGCATTTTGTGTTTACACTGTACGCTAATCCAACCTCAATTGTGGAATGCGAGTTAACAATTTCATTCAGCTCCAGAGTATGAATACCATATCAAAAGCGCTCGTTAGATTCAAATTGTACCAACTCCAATCTTTGTTCGACACAAATTGATGGCCTTATCATAACAGAGTGGAGTACAATTCTAATCATAGAGGTATAAACGAAATACACGAGATGCTGCCATCGTTTACAAAACGAATCCCCACAATGGATGATGCTTCGAAAATTCGCATTTAAACTTCACCGAGTCATATATCTTTTCTTTGTCTACGTCAGTTAAGAGACAAGATAGATTGGCGTCTTATATCCCTTGTCTTGTTAAATTAAAGCCTCAGCGCAGCGGTATAAAGATTGCACCGTCTTTCGTTTACAAACGACGGTACAATAGACGAACGTATAGTCTAGCAAAAAAATATTAATTTCCGCAACAAATAAGTATTGAACAAGATTGAGTTGACGTATCCATTAACATCGTCGAGTTAATCACTCTTTTTTGTTCTGCCGCCCACACTGACACCTATTAAATATGAATGCAAATTGCTATTGATACAAAAACCCCTTTTGGGATTAAGTTACAGCGGGCTTCTGTTTACAGTCAAGTAGGTTCTAACAACGTTTGATCCAAAATAAATATTGAGTTTCAGTAGCCCGCGGCGGCGCGGCTCCTATTCACAATGAAGTACTAACGGTATCGTGAAACATTCGCGGCTCATTACTACTTGGCGAAGTACAGCTTGATGTAGCTTTCCGATTCATAAACGGGCTGACTTTGAATTATTTATCCCTGAAAGATTACCACTGAATTCATTGTATGTAATTATCGATCTTATATATTATTTATGTTTCGTTATCTTATTCGGTTGACGATAGCCTTGATCGTCCTTTGACTGATATACCGACTTAGTAATTATCAACTTAATGATAATATAATTAACTTCCTGAATAAATGAATAATTGGTGACTCATATCGTGTTTAAGTGATCCATTCGATTTCTTTCTATAACTAATTTATAAGACGACAGTCTATGCTTTCGACAGTGTGTACCTACTGGACATGGTTGTACTCTTCAAACATAAATTGGATTTGATGATTATGATATAATCGCATGGTATGGGATGTGATGCTACTTTTTTGTTAACTCGGATCATAGTTAGTATACGGCAATGATAAGGAAGCGCGGAGTGTCCTAATACAGGCACTGTTTTGCTTAAAACGAGGCTCCAAACACGTTTAAATGTACTGAATATGCTAATTGTGACAATAAACTATTTTGTATTTGTATTTGTATGCGGAGAAATTAAGAAAACGTCGTGAGGAAAGTTTTGAGTACGAATGTTGATGGCTATGAGAGTAGAGGAAGACCAAAGAAACTATGGATGGACTGCGTGAAGGATGATATGGCTAGAAAAGAGGTGTCTGACGAGATGACGAATAATAGAGAAGTATAAAATAAGAAGAATAAGGGCAAGAGAATAATAATGAAGCAAGAAACGATCGCGTAAAACTAACCTCGAAAAAATCAACATTTTATCGTAAAATACTGTAGGCACACTGGATGTGTGTAAAAAGCTTTCCTTTAATCTTTTATTGATTGGGTCTGAAAATACAATTTGAGGCTGACAATTCCTGACGTTATCGTCTTCCGTATTTCTCTGTTTTTATCTGTATTTCGTGGCATTTTCTGAAAAGATACAGTGCCCTCCGAAAGTACCCTCGTTATGCGTGCCCTCCTTAGTTGAATTTATTCACTTCAGATGTTACGTCGCAATAGCATCTGAAATACTAGTTTTAAATGTTTGAACTGTGCATTATATAAAACGTTTTTATGGACTTATCGAATTTTTTACAATATGAGATTTTCCGAAATTTATTTTAGTTGATAACCAATTTTAGAAGCCAAACCCATAAATTTAGCAATAAATCTACATTACAATTTTTTGGTAATCATAGTCAGAAAACTGTAAGACGCCGTTGCAGCTAAACTCTAGGATGTTTTACTAAATCAAATCTGCATTTCATAAGGACTTCAAAGTTTTTGGTCTGACCACTTATTACTTACACCATTACAGCCCAGAGCAAAACTGGGATTTCAGATGATAATGCGACGTGACATCTGAAATGAATAATTTCAAATAACTTTTGGGCACTATATCGTTCCGTCAGGTTCCGTTTTCGGAAATTCTACACAACGCATAAAAAATTAACGATACCGATACAAACGAACGAGTTTTAGCCATTTGGTTTATGAAGTTCGAGTTAACTTTGTTCGGCTGCATGAATTGAAGTTAAAACGAATGTGTGATGTGGTCTGTTAGAGTTTTAAAAGTAGGTTAACCATATATAAAATCATATTAGGTACTACTTATACTGACAAAATGTATTGTCATTCTATTGTTTAAGAAATCCGTGAGAAATCCTTCAGGGAATTTAGTGTTATCAAAAATGTAGATACTACCTATGGAAAAGTTTGAGTATTTGATCATTTTCAAATCCAGTGGCATTATTGCTATCGTACGATTATTTTTATCATTGATAAATTCCTTTATTGGCTACGAATTTGTTATTTACTTAACAACAAATCTAACTTGCGCGATTATTTTTTGGACCATGGATGGTGACCATTGTTTAGCATTTTCGAGAGGTCTTTAATTTTCGTCTTTAATAGTTATTTTTAAAAGACATAATAGGTTTTTCTCAAGAAGTTAACTGTATACGTACTAATAGAACTGATTCTTATGAATTTTCACTTATTATGTGACCAATTACCTATTTGCACTGCAGATGTAGTGTGACTCCTCCAGATAATGCTTCATTGAGATTGAGAAACGCATTTTATTGAAACCTACAAATGTTTTTATAAGTATCCTAACGCCTCTACAACGAACCCAGAAGAAAATTATAAAAACATTATACCATTATCACTACCTTACTCCAACTAAAACACTATTTGAAAAAAACAAATTATTAAATCTCAAACAACTATACATATACTGCAGTACCTGCATTCTAATAAAAATCATCACAAACAGCGTACAATTAAAGCTAAAATTACATAAAAAAATAATATCACAAACTACGGTAAAAAACCATATTGTTCGAAGGAGCACAGCTGTTTAACGACCAACCAAATGACGTAAAAGATTGTGATTATTAACAGATTTAAAATTGAGAAATTACGTTTATGAAATGTAGTCATACCGCATATTAAATGTTAGCAATTACATACTTCCTATTATATTTGTTTTGTATAACTTCACCAAAACGCATCGGAGGCAAAATGTATTTATTTAGATATAAACAAATACTTTGTATCTCATTGTAAGTGAACCTATGTATTGTTCTTATGGGAATAAATTCTTTAAACCGAAAAGATAACTATGCTGTTTGAACAACATAATTTTAAAATATAGATGATGAAAATGACTAAATGAATTGCATGTTTTTAATACAAGTAAAACAATCGTATTATAAATGTTGAAAACATTTTCGATACCAAATCATCTGAATTTGTCTACAATATTTTAGATGTATGTAGAAGCTTAATTTTCGAAGTGTAGACCGTTTAAAATATTGGGAAAAGATTTTTCCTTCACGACTTGAAAAGCCGACAAATCCTTGTCCACTAAACACACCGGAATATTTACGTTCACACAAGTATAATTAGGTATCTACACATATCGATTTATGAAATGAGGTTGGGGTGAAGCTATTACACTAATAACTTGTGTAAAATGCCGTTTAAGCCTATGTGGGAGCGCATAACATTAAAACATTACCTTACATGAAAATATTTACGTAACAGCTATAGGAACACGTGTATTAGCTCAGGTAAATCAATGTTTTGAACAATAACTTGATTACGTATTCATTGAAGGCGAACGAATCAAAACAGTCCGGCAGAACTGATAAGGTCGCTGGCCCAATCCTATCAGTGACCGTACGAATTTGTTCAGCGCCCATACACGGTCAGTTCTACAATCCCGTGCCGTGAGTGGTCGCTGATCCGATCGGATCGATCTCTTGCGGCCAGAACGATTACGTTATATTAGAAGCAAATCCTCGGAACTGAACAAGCCGATCGTATTCAAGTTCAGTTCTATCTCTTCATGTAGCAAACAACCTTTACAATCACGGTTTTAATTTGTAGATAGACCTGCGTTTCCAGCCACCTGGTTAATGCCATTATACCATTTATTTCAGGTAACAAAGACCCATAGATAAATACCTTAATCTAAATATACATACTAATAACATTTTGTGTTAGTATTAGCAACGTACAAACTATGTTAGTAACAATTCACTTGCACGATGATTTGTGCGTTCTTGTGGAATTAGTCCGCGGAAGCGACGGAACACCACATACTGCGGCCAAAAACTTTCCTCCAGCACCAAATGGAGCATACACGTTGGTATACGCACCACAAACGCCTTGAAATTGACGTACAAAAAACGTACGTACGTAATTATGTTACAAGCGGAATCGCAATATTGATTTTATTCTGACAGTACAACTATGTTTACTGTAGCTTAATGTTTTAAAAATATTCCGTCACGACCACTGGACCAACACAATTAAGTTTTTTGGGGTGTCGAAATGATTGGGAGTGCGATACGAGAGTGTAACGTAATTAGACTTGGGACGCAAGCGTGAAATTAACAGGTTCGCTGCCTTGTACGTTATCTGACAGTTATTGATAACTATAGTAATTTTATGCTCGTATGATAAACACTTCATTTACCTAAATTTGATGAACTGAATATGAACAAAATTATAGTTTTTGATTCAAAAGTCAAACATTTTAAACAAATTGTTTGCTGAATAAGTTAAAATAAAACTTCACGGTCTTTAAAAGGACAAAAGCAGACACTTTAACTGTCTATCTTGTTTCTCTCTTTCTGAGATCCGTATCATAAAATTGTCTGAGATACGACACAACGGGTGTAGTCTCACAAGGCACATATTTAATACTATTGTATAATAAATTCGAGCTCCTTTGTGTTGCGTGTAAGGTGAGAGCATCGCACTCCACGCATGTACAATCAGTAACATAAATATGTAAACACATCCAATATTTGAAAAACTCCGAGTACACAATGAGCTTGATAGTACTATGTGCATTTTCTACGTGCTCGGGACATTTTGATATTGAATATTCTTTTACAAGAGAAAACTTAAAGCTTTTATTTTTATTCAGAGTGCAAAATAAGAATGGTGCTCCTTTATGTGAGGTTGCTAATTAGAGCCTTGCAATTAGAAAAGCTGAGAAATAAAACATGTTGGAAATTGCAAAATATTACACATGATTAAGTCAAGGCGCTTTGCGGAGTTTTTTAATAAGAAGTGAGCAATTACACACAATCTCTCAAAGTGAAGTGCACACGCTATGTTCGTACCTTTGGGAGCTGAAATTAATATACACGTGCTGCTCGCGTATATCATTGTACATTACATTTTCGCGAGACTTTATGATGCTAATGTTCTAAAGTAAAAATGTTGCGCTAAAACACGTTTCTCGTAAACACACTACTCTGCGTCACAATTTATCTTTATTTTCGTTACGCTGCCCAAAACACGTTGCATGCCGTAAGTTATACTTACGTTTTGTACTGAACGGTGTAAAATGAAAAACATCGCGGCACTATTCATAGTGTCTATGTATACTGTATATGCGATGGCATCATAAAATGGCTTTACATTATTATGTCTCTTCTTCGAGTACTATTTCACGCGATCCAAGAAAAGTTTTACTTATTCGTGATTTATCTTTATGCCAAAAATATTGTGCTCGTAAATTCTGTTTGCTATTGGTGCGTGTGACTTTGATAGTTTATTCATTCAATTATAGATTGAAGCGGATTTTCTTTATATAAATTCGAGGTGTTAGAAGAAACTATGCAGACTTAAATGCGAATACAGACTAAATAGAACATTTAGAATACACCTGCACCTATTATTTAGTAAAAATACATAAAAAGTCAGTATGTCGTAGGTATACACAACATACACTGGTGTATGGAATGAACGTCTAAACGGATTGAGACAAATGATATACGAGGATGCTGGCATATGGCATGGCAAAAAAATAATTTCATGAAGAAAAAATTATAGGATGAAATTCATCTTAAAAATAAAGCTTCCGAAAACGTTTCGTAGGCGAGCGGCTACGCGGTCGTAGCACACTGCGAGCTACGCCGTAGCGTAGCGACAGAAGCGTGACAATAGATTTAATTATCTTTAAGGCGCGATTCCATTAGGCAAGTTACTTATATGCAAGTTGCAAATAGCAAAGAACTTGAACTAACCTGCATACAAGCTACAACTTTTATGAAGTACTCTGAGTTTGTACATTTTTTATTCAAGTGGCGTGCAAATTGAACGCGCAAACGTTAGTTGCACGTTTCGAATTGCGGACGAGTGACGTGTCCTACTCGATTGTTGAACATCTCCTTGCACTTGTATGCAAGTAAAACCTGCATGCGATTTGCACATTCTTTCTTGAATACATGTTTCCAATGCACTGTGACACTGTGACACTTGTACGCAAATGTGATGTCATACTTGCGTGCAAGACCTTCTCAATGGAATCGCGCCTTAAGTCAAACGTTTTAATTTAATTCAAAGGAGTTTATTTGTGGGTTTTCATTATTTTGTTTTATTGATTGATAGCTAAACCACTATAGCCCCTTTTATTTCATTGAATAAATCCAAACGGTCTGCGTGTATTGCATACATCGTGTTTTCTATATTGCATATACTGTAACTACATAGGGTCTACAAACTAAACAACCTTTCTCGATGGGGCTAAAACTAATCGAAGTGCATGGGTGGATTTGGAAGTCAATGGGTAATTATAATGTATATGTTCACAAGAGCATACTCTGCACATTTACAAAAAGCTAGACCCACTTGCATTTTGTTTTCACCGTGTAAAAGTTTGCATTGCCACATCCCTAAAATTTCGGAGTAAAATGAGACTGAAGTCAGTGAGATACAAGCGTGTGCAACAAAGTGAACATAAGTGTAATGGAAATACGAGAGTTTCCCTTTGACCAGCCGTCGTACACACCGGCTTGCGAACGAAGAGCTTTTTACGTCAGCAGACACTATCTAGCAGTTAATACATAAATAAAGTTGCATCATAATTACCGTGCTGAAATCTTACCGCTTCGAGCTCCTATTTACTTCTAAACTTACCTTATATTAATTTTACGGGCGAATAGCTACCTAACATAATTTATAATGCATAGTCAGTAGTGTATGAAAACAAAGTACTGGGAACTTTGGGTAGTTCCGCATTATGTAAAGGCGCATTAGTACAGTAACAAATAAGATTTCCCCTGCAG
This sequence comes from Eugnorisma glareosa, assembly GCA_947578425.1. Taxonomy (NCBI): domain Eukaryota; kingdom Metazoa; phylum Arthropoda; class Insecta; order Lepidoptera; family Noctuidae; genus Eugnorisma; species Eugnorisma glareosa. Next base: position 12,794,507 of record OX387970.1, on the reverse strand, counting down.
GCACGGAGCTTGTATATGAAGATACGAAATCGTTTCCCATCGAATATTTTTCTTTTGTTCTCGGAAATAATAAGGTGACATATATTTTGTAAAAGATATTCCTTCAAAGATAATATTATCTCGGTGTATCCGATAACCGAACACAAACGAACGGCTTCGCCGCGATCAAACAAATAAACGTGCACTTACAATTTACAAACCTATCAGTAAGTAGGTTTTATTTTCGCTGCGTTTGTGAAAACATACGAAAACTTAAATGGAAATGAAATGGTTTTTAACTTTTGTTTGCGGCTTAAATTCACTTTAGCATGTTGAATTTGTGGGTAGGAAGATATGCAAAACCGTTTTCCTGAAAATAATATATTTAGCAAACAGAAGTAAATATGTTTAAAAGAAGACAACGAGGTACACAAATTAATGAATAAAACCGTTTATTGTAACTTGGAACAAAATATCAATCACTGAAACTAACCCAAACCGCCACAGAGCATAACGAATTAAATTAATAGAGTCTACCAGAGTCTCTCACGACCAGCGATAATTCCAAGTTGTCACTTCTTTCCATAGAACTAACATGGTGCTACGTGCAACCTCTTTTCTTCTTAATACTACGTGAAACCTCATTTCTTCATAACAGTATATTACTTTGTTATCATCATTAGGAAAAACATGATTTTACACTTTTCTTGTTTAATGAAGTCGTATGTAGCAAAAGTTTGTCTATATGTAGATTAAAATAATTCTAGAGATTTTCTCACTAAGCTGAAAAGGTTTAAAACTTTCACTGAAAACACGTAACGACTAGATAAATATTTAATCTTTCATACAGTGTAACGTTAGCAAAATACATTAAAAGCTACAGGTTTCAATGTTTATTAACGTGAGCGTGTTCAAAATACATCAAAACACTTTTAGTGGCTGAAGTGGAAACGTCTATGGTATCGTTGGGTTTTATGAGGCAAAAAAGTAGAATGGAGTTAGTTGAGGAAAAAAGGGGATCGAAAAATCAATAGCATGCTTATCGGCGACGTATGCAGTCACGCCAAATCGGGCCGCGTGTACTATACGGCCTGCTTAATTATTTTATTTCGGACTTTCAGCCGACGCGCGACGTTTATAAACAATTCAGTAAAGAGACATATGAAACGTCTTTCAAAACGTTTCTTCGACTCAGCTGTCAAGCACAGTAACCCCCTTATCGCATCGGCCGCCCGATACGAACCATCGCGTATCAGTAACGTTCGCCGTCCACGGCACGTTCTTCTCACCCCCGATGACCCCACCACCCTCCTCCAGGAAAGCAGTAGGGAAACCAGCACACTTAGGAAACACAAATACAGACCGCCGTCATTCCGACCCCGCCGCCGTGGTCCGTCGCGACGTCCCGTTTCAAACCCCCCCCGACCCTTGCATGAGCCAGCCCGCGATGCTGAGCCAGTAGCAATAAAACAGCCCCTAAATCAGATCCAGCCTGTCCCCTTGCTGCCCTCCCCAGCGACGCCCTAAGCCGAGGCTCGTACCCCACAGGGGGTGCCCTTAGCGAGTGGTCGCTTAGTTTATAAGTTCATTTTGCCCCTGGCTGGAGGCCTTAAATTCTAGGCATCCACAGGGATAGACCGGTTAAGCAGTAGCCAGCCTCAGAGGCTGAACTGCGAGATGCCATTCATAAAAAAAAAAAAAAAAAAAAAAAAAAGACTATGTCTGTCTAGGGGCGGGAGTTCGTCCATTCATTAGGGACGTGTTGCCGGAAATTTTAATCGTGAATGACTGAATGTTAAACATTAGTTAGGTTAACGCACTCTGATAAAATGATGGGGAGAAAATGAGGCAAAGTTATCAGCCATTTATTTAAGACTAAGTCAGAGTACCTCCGGGGAAGACAGAGAAAGCCGCGTGACTAAAGAGACTAATTAAAAGTTATGCTACGCTTCGCTTGAAGCTACGATCGGCTATATACCTACGTATTGTGCCCGTACGTACCTACACACATCTTAACTTGAACTCGGCGTTATTTATCTCTCCATATTGTATCTTTTTTGTGTAAGCATATTGTTATTCTATTGCGATACATAATAAAACAACGAGAATAAATGTATAACATGTAATTCGGCCGGCTATATTTAGTCAATACAAAAATGTATTTCTTTTCTCTGATGTAAATACCAATTCTCTTTTGTACGTATGGAGAAATACAATAGGGAAATACCTTGTTTCTTGAATTGATTTAATATAATAAATATGTGGTCAAACTTTGATATATTTGGCGGTATCGGAGAATAGTTTATTCAACAAATGGTGATTGTTTACGTGTGTGGTTGCCAGCACACAAAACAGCCGCAAGTGGCTTCTTGCTGTTGGCTCGCGTATCGTTTCCTGCGACTCTATCTTGATCTAATTTCATCCAGTGTTTGCAGATAGCTTGATCACTCATTCCAGTAGGTACGTTTAACGTATGTATATAAACATAAATATCAAACGATTAACAGTATCAGTGCATCCATATGTTCTTACAGAAATGCCAGTCATTTCCTATTGTTGATTATTGTTCCTTGCGCTGGGAAAATAAACAGCTGTCTTTGTTTTGCTTTCATTTGCCGAACAATATCTAAAAATGAAAGAAAAACTAGTGTGAAATATAAAATGTGGTCAACAAAGAAAACGCTTTATAATATTCGTATTGTTGTACCGGTATTCTTGTACTTCAGTAGTGTTATTCTTTTGGGTTTTATACATTGAACACTTTGTACGAGCTTTTCATTTTCTATTTCATCGAGCTGCACGCGATCGGCCGCGGTTGAACGAGACAGCCGACAGCCTGGTGCACACGACGAGTCTTTTAGCCATTTGTGTACACCAACACAAAGCTGGGTCACACGAGCGCACATCGCTACTAATAAGTATGTACACGAACTGCGATTCGCAACCTGCGATCCAATTTTGATACAGTCGAGCTTCATGTTGGCAATTATTAATCGATTTATAAAATCTCAATTTGATGCGTACATTAGATAAGCACGCTTCGAATTGAGACCTTTTAGGTACATTTATGTTATTATTTATTTACATTTTAACACCCATAACGAAGCCCAGAGCTCGTGGTTTTCCTGTCAAAACAACACGTTTTTTATACAAGTTTTAAATGTTATTTTACTTTAAATACCACCATGACCCCTGTATCATTAAATATATTCATCAGTACTATGTTTTGAGTGCTTTACGTTGAGCGCTAATGTAAACCGTGATATTTCACATTTAAAAAAAAGTCGTTTCCCCGCTGTCGTTTTTGGGCAGTGTAGTTTGATGTCTATGTCGGAGACGGTCAATGGTACGGGCTTAAAATGAATCGCAAGTACGCGGTGGTGACATCACGCAAATCTAGCCACCACCACCGCTGCGTGGTTTTACAGAGCCATGGTAACCTCTGAGCGAGGACGACAGTCAGTCAGTGTCTGATCGCGGCGGAATTAAGACCACTTGGAACAGTACTCGATTCATAGTGCCCCGTGTTATTGTGCAAGTTGTATAAGTATAGCATATTGTACAAGTTGTAATCTCAAGTAATTCGTTACTTTTGCTTGTTACTAGAAACAGTTTATCGCTCAGTGTCTTTTCAAAGGACGAAACCCATCGTCTGCCCACATGATGTAGAAGCGTAGCGGAGTAAATCCTGACACCCCGACATATATAATACTTAGTGCACGGCTTTACTTATCAGTAGAGAGGCAGTAATGACTTCTTAGTTAATTAGAATTGCATTGAATTTGTACCGAACTTGTTGAGTGTGTTCGGTCCCTTAGGTTAGGGTATACTGACGGGTGACGGGTGTACTACTACGGATTAATTGTATGCCGTACACATAAGCCACAAGGAGTTTTAGAAAAGAATGAGAGCATGGAATAGCGATTCTGTGCTGCCAGCGTCTTCTCTGTTACTCATATAATACCTCTGTGACAGTTTCTTTCTGAAGCTTTATGTGCCATATTGATGTATGCTTTCTTTACAAAGTAAATAATGTCCTTATTAATATAGTTATGACCATATATCATGGCATGCATATTAAATTAAGTACATTCTCGCAACTAAATTGATTTCCACGAAAGCAAAATGTACCTGCGTAGGTGTACAAATTCTCGGCAGGCACTGATTACAAAAACATAAACTTTATTTCACCCAAACAAAACCGAGAGCTAAAGGCTACAATACCTTTCAACTCTACTCAAAGCATTTATTTCAATTAGACCATAACAGGCACTTTTGAATGTCAGAAAAACAAAGAAAGCTACAGCCACAGACACAAGGCATGATAACTTGTGAAAGTACTGTAGTTGCCCTTTCTAAAGCGTAGATCTCTATGGACAAGAATGGGCAAGAAACTCCATGAACAATCTTTTGAATCAAAATATTGTCACAAGATCTTGGTTACAACATTCATGTTGAGATTATACATAAATGTGAGAACGATGTAGAAAGACGTGCACATTAAGAGCGTCCAGAGAAAAAGATTAAAACAATTTAAAAACAAAGGAGTTAAAAAACCGTGGCAGAAGAAGCTAAGAGATGACAAGTCCCAACTGACAGCGCCCGTTCAAGAACATGATGCATGGATCAGCACCATTCAGCTCAACCATATTGAAGGGAACTAAATGACCCGACATACCCGCCACCATCAGTGAGACATTTGAGTGAGCATGACGTTCTCTCAGCCATCAGGCCACATTCGAGTCAATGAAAGATATAAAATGTAAATGGTATCTTTACAGTACATAGTACTCACACAATCATGTGCTATGCAATTATGTAATACTAAGAAATGGAATCTATAATATAATGCAAACATACTTTTACAATCTTCTGTAGCTTTCACAATAACTTCACATGGTAATCAATTAGTTTGCCCCTATGGTTGTGGAGCAGGACCATCATTGAGCCAAGCATTTTTATCATCAATGTAATCCCCCAACTTATAATATGCTTGCCTACATAGTGTGCGTTTTATACAAGATTTAAACGTCTCATTCAGTTGTAGAATCTGGGGAGGTATTTCATTGTAACATTTTAATCAGTACCCCATAAAATAAGAGTCTACTTTAGCTAGCCTGAAACCTGGCTGAACTAATTGGTCCCTATTTCTAGTATTATAGCGGTGTCTGTCACCTCTTTTACTAAATAAATCAGATTTTTCCTAACGTACATGATGTTTTCATACATGAACAAGGTACTGTCATGGTGTTAATTTCCTTAACCAGTTCTTTTAGAGAATCGCGCCTACGTAGATCATATAAGGCTCTGATAGCTCTTTTCTGCAGAATAAATAAAGACTCGATGTCTGCAGCCACCCGGTATCTAAATCGAGCTACACGATAACTGAAAATTTCTTGCACTGACTGGACAGGTCCACTCAAATCTGTGTGGTTCTTTCTTCAAGAGACCATCTCAGACACTAATCTGCATAGTCCTCATGTGAGTTAACCAAGATTATGTCTGGTCTTAAAAGAGACTATGACCTCTGAGTTTGTTTCGGCTGTTTCTTCTCAGAGTAGTCAGGTACGAAACACCGGCCCCATCTAGTTTAAAAAAAGAGACGTGTAAAAGTGTTTTTAAAAACCTATTTGCAAAATAAACATCATTTATCATTTATCATGCGGACCCCATTGTTGGCCTTGAATCGAGCGTGATACCCAGGAAAACAGTATTTTCGATGAATCTAGTTTCTCCTGATTCAATACTATATTACTATCACTACTCTTGACATTCGATAGAGCAAATTTTATGCTTTGTAAATGTTTGCTGTAGATACAGTCAGCTTTTCAATTAACTAGTTTTTGCCTATGGTTTCCCTCGTGTCCTACCCGAATAAACTTTAGAATTAATCTAGGACCTGGGCTATCAGCAGCGTGGCTAAAAAGAAAATGACCATTTCTTCTCTACGCTCTATCATTTCAACTGTAAAATAAACTAGAAACATTTTTGCTATAAACTTTTCTGAATCTTTGTGCATGTTTTTGTACTGATTGTACATCATTTTTCAATGCCTTCTTTAACGTTGAGGTGGAACGTTCGGCACGTTTACCTATATCCAATTAATGCTTCAATAAAACCATAATCCTGCAAATACCTCCACGAACCTATACGCATAAATAAGTACGTACGCAATGAAAGAAACGCGCCGCCTCATCATTTCATCTCTATCAATTGAATTTGACACGAATAGCTTCCGATATGTCTTAACCTACTAATATTGATTTATTGTCTTTCATTTATCTCAATTCAGAGTGGATACGATGTATAGACAGATAACTTGTCTCCATTATCATAATTTCGGCTATCAGTGTCGCCGATAGCAAGCAGTTCTTATCGTTATATCGTGAGCGCTATCATCATAAACGCTGTGATTGTGTTGGGGATTAGCCAGAGCATTTCATTGTTATAGGCATCATACACAATGCTCGTAACGATTACTTAACCTCTACAGATGAACGATCGACCGGACACTATAAGAGGAACGTCAATATTCGGGACGCTCTAAATCTGGATATGGAAGGTGGTTCCGTATGCAGCGAAATGGGTTTTGTTTTATAACAGTGCTGTATAGTGACTGCTGATTTCAGTAAACTTCATAGTAGGAAATAATCGATTAATTTATAGTGCTAAACCCTCAATACAAATTGGATAAAGATTGTGAACAATTAAGTCGATTCTAATTGAGTTTGTGCAAAGGGGCTTTAGTCTTTAAATTTTCATCTACAAGTTACTTCAGCTTTATGCCTAGATAAAACACTGGATAAATACGTTTTAGTGAAGTTTAAATAAAAAACATGCTTCAATAATATTCACGTCTACCTATTTATTGCTTCTAGGTCAATTGTTATACACGGCAAGTGCCGCTATATCCGTATTTAGTTTCCCAGTGGAGTATGATCTGTATCAGGCCATGACACAAATACTCCCGTTCGAGGAATATTGGCTTCAAGAGAATCAGGAAACCACTAATGTACTTAGAGATGCATCTGGCAGACTTGCAAACTATCAACCATGCACTAGATAGTTATGCTAGGTACTACATGCACATGCTCGTATTCTCTAATTGATTAATCAACATAACTTTATGTCCTAGACTACCTGTAGCTTGCGAATCCCAAGTAATAGCATAAGAACGTAGATATTATTGTTTCCGTAGCAAAATACCGAGTGTAGCATCTGGCCGGCTTTTTCTCATCCCACACAGATACAAATGATCCAAAAGGGACACATTTTAATACCTTTTAATAAATGAAAACTTTTACGTGTCTATGGACCCGTGGATTTTTATATAGTTAGGATATCCGATAAAAGTTAGGTACACAACACTGAAATAACCAAAAGTGAGACAGAAAATAAATTAATGTCGATATAGAAATCAGATAGTAACTAAATTATGAAATACACCTGAAGGCTGAAAGTCAAATCTCGTACACTATTAATGTACAAAAATAAACTATAAGGTGTAAAGGTAATACCAAGGTACCTCAATTAGACCAAAATACACCAGTAAGCCTTGTTAAATACTTGTAGATTTAGTTCCTTACGTACAATTAAAACGAATTGAGCCTCGTTAGAACATAAATTATTAGGTAAATGAAACGAGGCATCATTAAAGATTAATGAACCTAAATACAAAATTTAGTTTTAATGGCGCTGCTTTGATTCCGACATAGCTAACTATAAATCTATTATAGTCAGGGGGACCATACGGAAACCACTGGGTTAGTGGGTTTGTATTTGGGACATGCTCGAACCACAGAGCAAAAGGTCAACTACCGTACCTACGCAGTATGAGTAGGTACATATTAGTCCTAATAAATTGAAGGTACACCAGTACAATACAATAGAGAGTAAAGTTTGTTGGTTTTGACATCGACTGGCATGCGGTGCTCGTGGTGGCTGGCAGACAATGGTCGCCTGATGCCGATACAAAGACATATTATACCAGCCGCTTAAACGTTCGCTCCACACTATTTGTTCATCTCAAACTATATTAGACCGCAGTCCACACTACATTTGCCCGTTTGGAAGCATCTGAAAAATGTAAGATAAGAGTACAAAAGCTCGGCCGCATAAGAACAGCAGTTTATTAAATTCTTTATTTTATTTCCTGTAGAACAAACAGATATATAAATACTGTCGAATTCCTCTCGTTACCGCACTTTAATGAAATATTGTTTTCAAGTGTTTAATGAGGTTAGAAGAAATTTCTTGGTAGGCAATACAGGGTGTAACAGGACCCTTCACAAAGCCGTCAACCAAGCATTATGGGCATTAAACTAAGTAACTTTACACAAAAAAAAATCCTGGGAACGACTTGTTTTTGGGGTGAAAATTCACCTTTCACGGTAGGTCTCAATGTAACGCACTCAAAACATTGTGCTGATGGATGCATTGAATAGTACGGGGTCGTGGAGGTGTTTTAAGTAAAAATCTTACATTAAAACCATGTATTAGAAAAATAACATGTGAAAAAGTTGGAACTTTGACCCCCAATATCTCCGTAACTAGAAGGTTCCCAGGTATCAGGTATTCTAGAACAAAAAAATGATCGCAATGACGGGGAAAACAAGTGTCTTTCGGCTTCGTTGAGGGTCTTGTTACACCCTTTATACAGGATGAATTTTTCAAGAGGGCGTGGATGGTCAAATCCGAAATTATGAGGAATAGCGAAAAATGCTGCAAGGAGTCTCGAGCCCGAATTTGATGAAAACTGAAACTGCATCAATAGATTAAAAAAAAAAAAAACAATATTCCTAGCCAGGAATCGAACCCGAAACGAAAAAAAACACACACTGTATTTCTGTAATTCACCATTCGATAGTGTCACTAATAATTATCAAATTCTGGGAAATAACTATTCACGCCCTCTTGAAAAATTCACCATGTATACCTACCGAGTTATTTCAACTGTCTGGTGGAATAGATAGCTGGAGAAATGAGGAAGAAAAGATAGCCTGAGGGTGGCCGACAACTAGACTGAAAGACTGGAGTAGGTACAGATCATAGTTTATAAGACGACTGTAGAGACATAGTATTTCATTGTGTGCAAATACATTGTGGAAAAACTCTTTCCCAGCGCTTATACTAATTATGAAAACTTGGAAATGTTTGAAAAAACGCAAGCCTAGCATAACTAACCAAAGTTCGTTGGTAAATACTGTGTTAGAATTACATTTATTTGAACAAAGCCGTTAATACGGCTTCGGCTAATGTAATCGATTGCAGAGTTGTGTGTAGTCGCGATTGGAGTCCCCTTTGTAATTAGTGTTGCCGCTTTACGACACGTACAATTGCACAATACTTCATTAATTTACTTTGAAAAACTCACATGAAAATGAGCGACATAAATGACGCGTTACTGGTAAGCTGGCTTCTGGCAGCGGCTTCGGCCACGTGTAGGTCAGGAATTATCCCACGGAAATGTAGGCAGATCATGGGATACTTGTGCAAAACTTTATAGAAATCCCTTATGTCGTTAAGCTGAAAAGGTAACAAACAGACAGAGTTACTTTCGTATTAGTATATGGATAAAACTTAATCAAACCTTTTTCTGTACCTTATTCACGTAAAAACCTTATTCCTGTCAGATTATATTGATAGAGTTTCATTCGTATACTTAAGTAAAGGAAACACAATCTGTATTTTCAAACACATGTGAAAACGTTGGGGTCAGTCAGTTGGGACAGCTCCCCATTTTCAGGAAGTTTCCAACTCCACATTCAAATATAGGTCAATCTTTACCCGACATGTACCTGATGTGAACGAACGAATCTACGTTGCAAACGAGTTCAGCATGAAGTTGACTTAAGCTACATATTTAAGCCGTAGGTGGAGCCCTAATTACCGCCCGGTTACGAAATTGGTAATTAGGAACTAAAAATCCACTAGAGCGCCGGGAACCGACGACGGCGACGTCGAATCGAATTTTAACGTTTGCAAATTTTGTGCTTTGGCTTTGAGATAGATTTGATGACCTACCCCGTATGTTACCTGCGATAGTAAGTGGGTATGTCGATAGAATTTTCAATGCTCTCCATCATATCAGGACCCTCATAGTTTTCCCAAAGGAAGAGCAGTAGGTACTACAATTATTGTACCATAAGGTGTCTCCATACCAAATTCAGACAGTCAAAAGGGTTTGGCTGGTGGGGTTAGACATCTGTGGGTGGCTGGACTGTAGGTAGCTTATTTTTGAAAATGCAAAAGTGCCTGTCACGGGCCTATTTGAGATATTTTTTTTTGAGTTTGAGTTTGATCTAAATCTTAATTAAGCATAAACCGTTTTATAAGTTATTATGCTTTACAACATAGGTTTGTTGACGTTGCTGTTACAAAATAAGTCAATAATTTCGCAAACATGTGATGTTGATTATATAAGTATTATTACGTAAAGGTATAAGTATATATAAGTATGTATAAGTACATATAAGTTATTATTACGATGTCGTTATTATCAGCCTAAAATAGTCATCGTTAACAACTTTATTCCTTTGTGTTTACAAGAACCTTGCGTGTGCGATGTGTCGGTCTTTGGGCAAGTCTTACAAATGTTTAATCCATCTCATTTATAATTCAGCTGAAACCTCAAACTTTGTAGACTACTACGTATTTAACTTAAACACGTACTTCAAATAACAAGAGCTTGAAACAACATCTATAAAAAGACATAGTAGGCAGCAATTAGATACTTTCTTGTTCACAGGTATACTATTAAATTCTATGTACATAAGTTCCATTAAGCGCCTGCCACCTCTAACTAATTCTTGTGACAATGCGGACCGAAATATTACCTGCGTACTAAAGCTTTTAAAACATCGTATTTTCAAAGTACTTTAATACTTAATGTAGCTCTTAATACTTTAAGGTGATAGACAAAAGCGTTAATTTTAATCCTGATTTAACACTTAGAATTTGGATAATTGTGTTTGGGACATAAGAAAGCCAGGGACGCGGCACGCGGCGTGGTGCTGTATTATTCATGTGCCCGCACTGTCAGGCGCGGTGATGCGGTATCAGACTCCAGGTTATCTACATGCACCGCGACTGACAGCTCTTGACATCTGTTTGGGCTAGCGACTTCTACTCTGATTAGGCTGCCATCTTATATTTAGCTCGTGTTTTGTGGAGGTGACTACAAACACGCGGCATCGCGACATTCCTGCAAAAACTGCGTAGATGAAAGCTCGAACCATTTGTTTTGTACTAGGTAGGTATATAAAGACAAAAAAGAATTGTGATAAGTAGTTTTCTACTCCGTTTGAAGCTAATACATTGAGAAACTTCATAAATATAAATACGATTGGAAGAAACGAGGCAGCACGCACGTGTGAATTTGAATGACATCCTTCGACATTGTATTTCTTTCCGATGTGTTACGAAGTACTCTTGAAGTACTTTACTCTTGTATTAAACTCCTTTCGCGTTTTATTAGTTTCCTTTAACATGCAGTTAAGGCCATAGCCTTATAACGTTTTATACAGTAGGAAAGTAGTACTTAAATGAAATTTAAATCGGTCTACAAACAGGTTATTTATTTACAGCAATTCAGTACGATGTGTCTATTAATAACTGAAACGGCGTTTGCCTAACAAATGAGTTATTGTCGGGAACCAGGTTTGCTCAATTGATGCACGGTATACATGTATTGTTTGTACTGTTTCATCGTTACAATGCTGCGTTTCGTACAACACGAATAGCCAACCTATTACATTTTGCATCAGCAACTGGAACAAGATTTGAAATAATTGAGTTTTATTCTGTTTGCCTGGATTCTTTATTCTTTTTTTTATTGTTTAATTAGCTATTTAGGCGCATAATACAGTGCATGCAGTGCTCTACTTTAAGTAATGTGGCATTTAAAACTTTATAAATAAAATAGATGGACAAATTTTAACACAGCTTTCAGTACGTCTAACCAATGATATATAGTGATTTATTTTGACCTAAAATAATGAATTGCCGGCGGCACTCTAGAATAAACACATCCATTATGTCAAAATAAAATCACTTTAATCAGTGTTTTTTTTGCTTGGATATCTTTGGTTAGACGTACTGAACGCTGTGTTAAAATTTGTCCATCTATTTTAATGGGACCCTATATAGGGTCTATCTATTCATACACGATATCTCTTAAGGGGTCTTTGTACTCATCATTATGAACAACTTTTACTATGAGCGAACCTCGAAATCGCGAAAAAAATATCAGCTGTTCCCTACAATATATGATCGCACTAACGCGTCAAAATGTACTGAACAGCAGATTTTTTTTTCGCGATTTCGGGGTTGGTCCCATAGTGAAAGTTGTTCATAATGATGAGTACAATGACCCCTTAAAAGATTTCGTGTATGAATAGATACACCTTATACGGCGTGTAACAGAAAGGGTATAATCTTAAGGAATACTGTGGTACGGACCATCAAACTGAACCACTTTCTCTATGGGACCACCATCGAAATCGTAAAAAAATAATCAGCTATTCTATACAAACTTTCAATACCTACTCGACCCAAATGTATGGGACAGCTGATTATTATTTTTACTATTTCGATGGTGGCCCATAGAAAGTTGTTCAGTTTGATGGTCAGTACCACAGTATTCCATATGATTATACCGTTTCTGTTATACGCTGTATATGTAATAGTGTACCTACTCATTGTTGAAGAAGCAAATAAAATAAATAAATAAAACAAACAACAACACAGTTGACTACTGGCATCGCAGGTTCCATTACATTCTGTATTTACTTATTGTACTCTCGGAACGCAAACGTAATAATGATCCTGTAAATAAGTGTAATAAATTAATAATTTATTATTTTAACTGTAATGAGCTTACCTGCATTTACATACAAATGGAAATGCACGTTTATGACAGAGCGGTCTTTATGTAGGTAATATTTTCGAATATATGCCTATAGTAAAATAACTTCCTATTTTTTAGACGACTCGACTGTACGATTTTTTGTATGTATAACATTGTATGACTCCCATGCAAATCACCTACCAGAATGGAGCAAGTTCTAGTAAGATTTTTATAGAACTAAAACGATTTATCTTTGAAGACTGAGAATTTAAGTAGTCCCTCAGCCCCTATCAAAATATATATAAACCTAGGTATTAGTATTTAAGTACCTACATAATGGGACAAACAATGTGAAGCTTTTAAGCTGAACTGTTATCCAATTATGATTTAATATAAAATTAAATTTTGATTTCGGGCTCAATTACGTAAAAAGGTTTGAACACGTTAGTAAATTTTGGTCATGCTTTTACATAGTGTGATAAAATAACTGATACTCATACTGATACTACTATAACTATGACCATGCAAATTCGTAAACACGTACGCGTTTCATATCTTATAATCAAAATATGTCATTACCTTGCATTGTGACGTGTTTTAGGAGCAGTGGCTTCCGCGTCCGGCGTCGTAACTGGGTTCGATTCCAGCGTAGAACAGTTAATATTCCAGTAGATATGTGGAACTGGCATACCGTTTTGAGGCCCTGAAAACGACACTGTGTTGTGAATAATACAGTTGTGGTCGATAGCTGTACCGTACAGTAATAAGCACAATTTTTGCGTAGGTAGCTTTGCTCTTGTAACGTGTGTACCAGTGCTGATGTGCTCATTATTTTAGAAGACGGTGTACCTATCTAAAAACGAACTTACTTCGGTAAAATTTTGAACTCACACGATTGTCTTATACAAAATACAAAAAAAGTTTATTGATTCAGAAAAAAGTGTTACATTATTTAGGTATGACACTGGATCCCGCACTAGGATACCCGGTGTCGCAGGATCCAGTCTCTTTCGACAGATAATACGTATTATAAAAAAGCAGCAGTTATAAAGCAGTCTTTCCCCTAATTCCACGTGGAAAATTAATTTCAAATGTAATGTGTATGTAAAGAGTGAAGTGAATTTTCTAGGAAATGTACAAGTACAATAAACACTGAATGAGTCACACAAATTCCTCTTCAATTTACATAAAGTGAGAGCAATGACTAATAAATTGATTTGAGTCGATACTAAAATATCTTATCATAAATCTGTCTGTCATTTTCCATTTGACTTAAATCGGATGTTCAAATGTGTCATGATCGTTAATCTCTACTTTATGCGATAAAGTGTGTCAAAAACAGCGACTTTATTAGGCACCAATCTGAGTTAAGGCTGTCTTTGAATAGATCACCCTAAGAAGGAAACAGTAATGTGGTGGACTCTGGCAAGCATACAGGGAATAACATAAATTAACATAACTAACGCAAGAGCTCTCGCCTGGTCTGACTTTTGGAAATACATAACTTCTTTTTTAGTTTTACCATACATGTTGATCAGCTGATCACGTCAGTTCATATAGAAAGTCGTCCATTTTCTTTGCAAATGTCAAGAGCTCTTAGGACAAAAGCTGTTCAGTTTCATGGTCCAAGAGACCACACACTATTATTACACCACACGTTTACTATGTTACACCTTGTATACAAAACACATGTAAATAGGTGCTGCAGAAAAAATGGTTTCAGATTATTTGATGTTCGTACTCTCAATAACGACCTCACGGTCTAGACAAAGGGCAGCCATCTTTAAGTCATTTCGTGTTTCTTCAACATCTTCCAACAGCATTTAACATAACTAAACCGAATAATTTTTTAGGGTTCGTTGCCAAATGGCAAAAACGGAACTCTTGTTGATTCGTCGTAGAACGGAAAAAGAACTTTCAACAAAAATTGGTTTGAATAAGATTTGATATTTATCTTTTGAGGTATGGCACTAGCAGTAACTTTGTTTTCAACAAATTCAATTATCCTTTTGAGTGTAAATTATTGACTTATGAATGAGCGTTAAAAATATTTTTATTATATTGTTTAGTGGTACGGAACCCTTTGTGTGCGAGTTTGACTTAGGCGTGTGCGTTATTTCACGTCACTAGATACAATAACTAGTTACGCGGCATGTAACCGAATCACTAGTTTCGAGTCAAGTTATATGTAGTGATTTTTGTAAATGCGTTATTACAGTTATCTGTGATTGTTGGGTGTGAGTAGCTGAGTAGTCGTTACGTTATTCGAGCGATCGAGAATAGAGTAGACTGTCGGTAGTGTTGGTTGGTCGACTGGTCGATCATAGTTTCATAGGAAACACTAATAATTAGTCATAAATACATTTAATGCAGTCAGTCCTAAGCCTGAGTAAAGTATGAAGGGAATTTAATTTATTGATTTAACAGTATAGCTATACATACACTTAAGTAGATAGTGATTTAATTTATTTTCGTTTCATGTGTAACTGTATAGTTGGTGGAGGTATTTACACTAACAATCACAGTAGCTGAATAAAAATAACTAGTTACAAAAATCACTAGTTTTGAAACAAGTGACGCCAACCAAGTAACTGGTTTCGTTACGTTTCTTGAAAATGACGTAACGAACCACCTCTAGTTGACTCGCACTGGGCCGGTTTTTTTACTTTTTCATTATCGATAGCGTTTAAAGAATGTTACTTGGAGGAAGTGCTCCGAATTTCCTTTTGATTTGTTTTATTTTGAGATTAAAAATTAATTAAGTACTGGTTCGACTAATAGGCAAAGGCTCGCCCAATGCTTTCAGGGAATTTAGCTGTTCCCTTAAAAATAATATTTGGTCTATTATTGTTCCCAGTTGATTAAAAATGTTCATTTCGGTTTGATTCCGTAGTAAATCAACCAAAGAGGAACCTTTCCATTATAAATATAAACCTTTTTTGTGCATGTATAAACTTGGGGTGCTGGCCTTTTTTTTGTACTTTCTTAATAAAAAAAAGAAAAGTTTTGAAAACTCAGACAAAAGTAAAACACTTAGAACCTGAATCATATTAAATTAAAAAGAGGTTTAACAAAGCAGCACCTTTTTTAACGTATACCTGTCCAGTTATTATGCAAGAAATTACGGCAGAACCCGCGATACATTTCTATTCAATTAATTAAACAAAGGGAAATTAAACGCTTCGCGAGTCTTTAGCAAAAATAAGCATTTGATGGCGGAACCGTGTGGCAAATGTTGAATATTTATTTTTGTACTCCATTTTTCACTTTAAAAATTCGTGCTGGTAATGTAAATGTGGATGTGGAGCCTCGGAAAATCCGTAATAAGCTGAAGGAAATAAGAATCATTCGCCCAATAAAAATTCACGAACCTCATGACGCTTTACTTCTGAAAAGACTTTGTTCGTTGCTTTTTAATGTTCTTTCGTTATAATCCTGATTTGTTTTTAAAGATGCCTCTTAACTGACTTCAAAGAGACTCTCAAGTCGTATGTTTATTTTTTGTATCTTCAAACAAGTGACTTAAAATGGTTATTGCAATTTTGAAATTAATGTTTGCCTATGAGGTAAACATTATTTTCTATTATCTTTGTACCTAGAATTGCTTATAAGCCCGAGGATACTTTTCGTGTCTTCTAACGCAAATATGCAATTCAAGATAGGTAGTAGCTACTTCTTACTTGACGTAAGTTTTTTATTAGATATCGTAAGTAAAGCAATAGGTATCCATCTACTGAATATAACTATGGCATCCTTGTGATGTAAGATGTTTGTTACGTGTGATTTGTGTGATACTTAGTAATAGCCATCTTATTCGTTTGGGGATTAAAGAATCTCTCACGTCTTAAAGTCGTAAGAAGCTGCTAAGGAGGCTTTGGCAATAAGGATTAATGTAATTTGACGGGGTTGATCTTTGTAGAGAACTAAGGTTGTCAATATGTATTTAATAGTAAGGTTTTCTTTATAATGAACATCGCCGAGACAAACAGTAGGTAGATGAGAATACTATTAATTATTAATTACCTTTCCTACAAAGTTTAACAACAGCTAATAAATAAACAGCTATCAATTAAAAACAAATAAGAAGGTACATATAGTATACACTGTGGCAGGGACTTTACCGTACTAAATTATTACGTGTCATGCATAAAAAAGTATGTGTTGAATTAATCGTATGATAGCACGCGAGTAACAGTCCCCCCGCCATATTTACTTTATACAAGTGAAAAGTATTTTATACAGCAGTTTTATATTTATGTAAAATTTTGACGGAATAAGATAAGGCGATTAAAGGAAAAAAAAATGAATACTTTTTATGAAATTGCTTTCAGTAGCGTTTCAGTGTCACCTTGTACGACTCCATTGTTTCTTTTAAAACGAAATGGAATTGCATTTTACTGCGTCCCACATTCATGAATATCGATTTTTTAAGTTATTGGAGGGTTTGACATGTTAACATTATTTCTCGTGGTGTAGATATAAAAGCGTACAGTAAAATGGCTGCGCGTTGGTGGAGCATCGCTGGGAACTGAAGCAGCCACTCGCTAATCCTGCATTTCCCCTCTTCACAGCGCCCCAGGGCTAGACACTTCTCCGAAAACGATATCAACTCACTAGCACCAAATGTACTTTCACAATACTTTTCAATTTCGTTGTACATGAGCAATAATTCTTGATGCTAGAATTTAATAACATTCGCAGGAAATACTATAATTTGGCGAATAATTTTACTTATCTATAACCAAACAACTTTAGTATTTAGTCAAAGATAGTTTATTGATTCGTAAACTATAGAATAGATATACTGCTAAAGGTTTTTAAATTGTTTTGTTGAATTCAGCTCGATTCATTGCACTTGAAGTCGATTCACTGCCTGCTTTCTACTATTTTTCAGTGGATATTTAGTGAAGAATGCCAATATCATTTTTTTTTCGATCTGCGTTTTTTGTGCCTACTCTAGCGAAAGCCATCAGTATGTCACTCGGGATTTGCTCCGACCCTATCACGGTTATCCTCTACCATCGTATATTACACTCATTATTTACTACCAAACGTCAAAAAGGAGGAGAATACGACCGTAGAAACACTTTATATCAACCTTCTTCACGTTAGAAGAGAGTAATGAAAAACGGGCTGCGATAATTTTCTCGAAAGAATTCGCCATATTAGCTCTCTGTAGCACTTCGTACCATTTGTCTTTATTGAATGTAACAAAGTTTCTGAAGAAGTTTGTTAGTCATTTGCATCTGCGTTACTTTGAACGTACGACGGTACTTATACCGTCATTTTCTTAAAACTTTTCGAAACTCATTTTTAAATCCTTTTTTCGTTCTACGATGTGAATTGATATTTCCAATATTGAACGGCTGTCTACCGGCGTTGACAGCCGACAGTTGTAGAAATCCACAATTCGATTGTGGCAGCCATAAGTAAAGTTGTCAGTAATTTGTGAGCACTTTAGGATTTTTCTCTTTGGTTTTGTGTCAACGAAGCGCAGGTTAGAGATTCCCATCTCATAAAGATGTGAGGAAGATGATTGACGTAGACTTTGTTCATTTTACAACACTTCATGGAAATAGAAACAGCTTTAGGTAGTTTACTCTGTGGTGCACACAGACGCTAATAAGCCGGATTACAATTTGAAAAAACGATTTTTAAACCATGAAGAGACTTTTTGGGATATGTCTACCACGTAACTGCTGATTTGGAATAGGTATTATGATTGAGAGTCATCCATGTGATGACTCTCATTCCTACCTTTTGATCACATAAAATCTGGACGGTGATCTTATTACCCGTAGTATTTTCCGGTAATACTATTTATCTTCTTGTACGTAATTAATAGTGAGACCGAGAGGTATTTCGGAGCCCGTGAGGAATTAAGTTACCAACCCGTTACGGATGCACGCCTATGCATAATTACACACATAAATAACAGCGCAGTATGATCCCTGGAGGGGTAAGCTAAGTAACTGTTAGTGCCAACGCTAAGGGGCAAGCCACTATATTACATGGCACCTCTGGGCCTAAGGGCTAATAAAAGCCTTGTATTTTTATAAATATAAGGACAAGAACCAAAAACAAGAAATATTTAAGTTACACGTGTAAACGTTCGACAAGACGGTGCTACGCCAAACTGAAACGAAGAATAGAAAATAAAACAAATCGAACGCTACAGCTTCAAAACTGTTTAACATATAACATGACCATATTATTTTCTTTTTAGGGACAAGATGTTACCGTTGTTTAATGTAGGTACCACTTTTTATTTAATGGATCATATTTGTATTTTCTTGCAAGTTATCAAAAGGTTGTGAACTTGTGATAAAGATCAGGTCTGTTCACCTTTTATATGATTATTATGTCCTTTGGTCCAGTGAGTCCAATCAATGATCCTTTCTCGGTCTCGCGAAACGTATGGCCCTTCACTGAACTAACAACTAACGTAAAAGAAATTGCTTTAATACTTGATCTTTGAATCTTAGTTAGATTCAAAGATCAAGTATTAAAGCAATTTCTTTTACGTTTCGTAGAGAATCGAGAAATCCTGCTCAGGGACAATTATTCCTTTAATTAAGTACTTAACGGACTAATTTCTTTAAATCTAATCGTTATTACGAGGCGTGACTAGAATCAAGCGATTAAATCGGAGCTCTTTTCAGTCCATTCACATTGTCAACGAGAAAAAATAATTGTGCCAGCAGACGTGAACATGGCTAAACTAAAATCTGTAAGGCTTTTGTGATGTGGTGCCTGCCACCGCGATTAGCGAAGGTCTATAAGAAGCCATTGGGGCTGATTGATTTCAATAAGAAATAGGTAGGCATGATTTAGCTTGGGTTTGTAGTTTAAATCTTTTGGGTGGTGGCCTCTTTAATAGAGCTTTCAGTTAAGAACTCATTAGAAACAATTGTTAACAAAGATTAATCAGACTTCTCCTATCTTAGAAAAGTTTATATCCCTTCAAGATCCCACAAGTTATAAGAAGGTATACGAAAGTAAAAGAACCCGAACCGAGCTAAAATAATCTGATTTATGGAAAGTACGACCCTTACGAAGTTTTCACTTCTTATTTATTTCTTTTATTCGAAAAGCGATACGTTATTGAACTTCCATAACTTCCTAGTGTTGTTCAATAGCGTCTAAACATAGTTACCTACCTACATAAGTACGGTGTTTCAGTTCTTCTTACTTGTTGCTGAATCTCTTGTGAGTGCAAATTCTTGCCTTCCTATGTATTTACTTATATTCATAGGTATACTTCATAAATACCAATAAAAGTAACAATTAATTATTTCCCCGAATTGATCCCTAACGTCGGATATGATGATCAAAGCGTAGGTACATTGCTCTTTCGTTTACGACAACCCATTACTAAGTAGCTCACTGCGAAGTTTTTTATTGATGTTGTTGGTATGTGTATATATGTAGGTATATATGCACACTTATATAAGTAGACTTGTCATGCCCATGTAGATATGGGATTGTTTTGCTTCCTAATTGCAGCTTAATTAATTGCATACCTACATTACATACATTACATTACTACTTTGACTTTACATTTCCTTTGTCATTCGTAAAGTATATATTTATCATGTTAGAATAATAATGAGGGTTCTTTTGAAGAGTAAATGGTTGAAAAGGACTGGAGGATTGAGTAAGTAAAAGTCTAAAACCATTTTTTATCAAAATTTCACAAGAACCGTGGTTTGCACTTTTGATATATTTTTCCATGTCCCCTCCGACTGGTTTTATCACGTGGGATAAGCACGTAAGTCGCACATATTTCAACTTGACTAACATACGTCCAAGCGCCTGCTATAAAGTTTGCGGCATTATACGCGCGAGAGTAATGATGTATGCCGTGTGTGTTAGGCGCTCGCGCGTTGCAATCAACGGAATGAATATAACTGATTTTCTTGTTTTATGTAGAATGGTGTAGCTACCGGGCTACCGCTTTTCAAATTCGCATGATATTTTCATGTATTCAGTACAATCTTAACTGGATAGGTACTTCCCACAAGAAACCTCTGACTTTATTTAAGTAGTTATTCCAACATTGGATAAGTTTTTGGAACACACCGTGATTTTGTGGAATCAAAGATCAACACAAATTTTAGTAAATCTAATCAAGAAATCCATTGCTTTGAATTGGTACCTTTTTATTTCAATATTGTTATTTGCTTTATCAGTGCTAATAACAAAAAGCTTTGATTGAATTCTGAGCTGATTGATGTGCTTAACTTATGCCGAAAATGGCATTCCTACTTAGTTATATAATCCAATTGACACGTCCATTATACGATGACGATTAGGTACTTCCACAATGTTATGATTGATATAGGTACCTAGACTCATGCTGGCACTTAAGCGGATTGGCGGATTTGGTAGGTCGTAGAATTAACATTTTCCTATTCAGCAGTACCTATAGGTCCAATACAGTTAAGCCGTAATCCTATTTACAGCTAAAAATATATCCTTATTCTGTAAATCTCGATGCAAAACCTTAATCAAACCTTCATCAAGGAATTTGCTGGCATTTCCTGATTAACGTGTTAAGTTAGTAATGGTATCGAAAGGGAGAGATTTCTTGACAGATGTAGGGGATGATTAACATTTAGATATTTTAATAAGGGGACTATAGCTACCTACTTATGAATACGTCATGATGACATTTTAATGATAATTGTACCGAGCTTGCAATTAGCCGTCGTTTTAATGGGCAGACGCAAACACTCTTGTGGTCTTATCCATTAACGTCCTGTTGTTATTTATTTAAACGTTGATCATTTACTTCACTGAAATTGTTTAAAATTTAATCTCTTAGGTTTTTAGGTACCTAGGTAGCTTTTAGGACCCATGTTGAGTTTATTGTCGGACTGCCCAGACCTCATCCTGTTTTATTTAAGGATGAATGTCATGTACAAGTAGATTTTCATGTAGGTACCTACAGTTTTGTTATTGTTGTTTGTTGTTCTGTATTGATCAGTTACTTATTTTATTCCTGAATAATATGTAGGCGTCTAGGGTTTGTGCGGATCCGACAACTTTCACGTTCCGTTTTTGCTATAGGTAATTTTTCCTAACCAAGTTAACATAATTATTAAATAATATTTGTTCCATTAATTTTATTCAAAATAAATTGTTTTAAAATAACAAAAGGTGCAAGGATGCCCACCGGAGAACAATATCACAGATATTGGAAAAGTTCGACAGATTTGAGGTTGAGATTTCCTTTGTTCTTCAACGGAGTTCAAGCAAAAATATTTTCCGTTTTAATTTAATCCCGTCAACATAAGACTGATTTTGGATTTTAAATCATTAGATTCAAATCCCTATTCAATTCAAACAGTAGGTAGGTATAGGTAGGTACACGTGACGACGAGTTTCCAATGCGATTCAAATTGAAAGACGCGGCGCACTCCGTATTGAGAACAATCCAGATTGAATGCCCTTCGATAGGCATCGCTCTGGCGACTGAATGAATCCAGCGCGAAGATTGATATAGCCGTATGCGTATCTGTCGCACTTCGTCGTTTTACTAAGTTTTATGATCAAATCTAAAACTGTCTTGTCATATTTTAAATACGATTTTCGCACAGGACCGGGAAATGTGCAAGAAAAAAGGGAAGGCCTATACCTCTGGGTATGTGGGTAATTCCGGGCTGATATGATGATGATGATTCTCTATCATCAGTAACTATGTTAGGGGTCGGCTTCCAGTCTAACCGGATGCAGCTGAATACCAGTATTTTACATGGAGCAACTGCATATCTGACCTCCACGACCCTGTTAGTACTGGGTAATACGATACCCCTTGTTAAGACTGGCTGTCAGACTTTTTGGCCACTGACTACCTGTAACGACTGTCAAAGATCTACAATTGGCAGCCGGGGCCAACCAACGGCTCAACGTGCTTTCCGATGTACGGAGGAAACTTGGTATGTAATGGATGGTCGCCCATCCACGGACCAACCTAGGCAAGCGTGGCTTAACCTGAAGATCGACTCCGAGCAGCCGTTTTTATTTATCCACGAGCTCTCACGATTATTCTCTATATGTAATAGTAAAACCGTTTGAATAAATCTTAGTCGTTACCCTTTGACATCGAAAAAAGTAAAAACGAAGACAGAATTCTGCATTTTTTTTAAATCGACGATATTTTGTACATTTAGTTAACAATAACATTCTGAATTGTTAAATCCCTATTCTAGGTACATTTAAAAGCAAAACTAAAATTAAAAACCACATTGTTTTTAACTTTTTGATGTGGTTCAACATTAGTTTATGACAAACAAACAGGTTTCGTGTAATCTACTAAAGCGATCTAATTGTACGTGGTATAAAACCGCCATGGGGGATATAATGGTGCCTTAGAATTACAGCGACGTTATCTCATCTCGCACCAATGCCTTTGGAAGCCGTATTTCCGTCTGTTTATGTAGGAATGGACCGAATTCTAAAGCTTGTTGGTCTGGGGTGAAACTTGCAAGTTTATATAGCAGTAATGTAGCTGTGAGTTGCCTATCATTCCTTGCAGCTGTTATATTGGATTGTACGATATGGTTACGCGGTACCTTAATTTCATATGATGCAGTTGTTAAGCCGTAAAATAAAATGGCTATAACTAATCTGTACAAAGGAGTACCATTTATCTCTTCTTGGAGATCTCGTACGTATTAGTAGGTATGTTTTAGAAACCTATTATTTTAAATCTGGTTATTTCAGTTTGTGAGCTTTCGCTTTGCCGTGCCCTGCGAGTGTAAGCCTACTGACGTAGGAAATCCGATCCTTTTCATTCGCTATACCGTGTTACTTGATCCTCGATTTGCAGTCCCTTCCTTCTTTTATTTTGACCTCCTTTATCGATTTCAAAGATTCTCATGTTACAAAATATAAAAAGAAAATATTGGAGGTTGACAAAAACAGTGAGAAAAAAGAGTGTCATATTTTATCACAGTGGCAAATTAAAATGGGTATCTTTTCTACAAGAGCATTTTCTATAAGTTATATGTGATGTACAGAGGTTGTGAGAGCGCGTTGCGGCGGGGTGCGGGCGAGGGCGGCGGGGCGGGCCCGCGACATGAGGAGCGCGCGCGCAGCCCGCCCCGGCCGCCATGCAGCGCCTGCGCACCACCTTCAAACGATCTCGTACGCCCACGCCCGCCGACATGAAGACGCAGAGTAGCCTCGAGGTTCCCAAGCAGGTAAGCACGTTTAATTATTATTAAGTAATAATACCAGCCTATAACTGTGCCAGTGCAGCGCAAAGTCCTCTTATCATTCAGAGGAGGCAACTGCCACGCCACGCTCGCTCTAGGCAGATTGCCGCCTTTAGAAATACGACTGCAGAGCTGATAAAAACGTTGATTCCGTTATCAGAAGCTCCAGACGTTTTATTGGGAGGCAGTGTTCGAATTTCCCGTTTCTCTTCGTAAGCTGTTGTTTCATACTGCATATCTAACAGATGATCTTTGGCAGGTCCGGTCCGCCTCCTTCGATGAGATCCAACTGGAGGCCGTCCGCGGCTCGGGCGCCAGTGTACTACTGTCGGTCCCACAGCATGGCGGCCGCAGCCGATCTTTCGACTCGGCCGGATCTGATGACTCCGGCACTTATCTCGAGGTAAGTTACTCACAGCCACGACGGTGGAAATCCTCTATATCACCTACATCTATACAAATAAATAAAAAAGTGTCTGTTTGCAATATCAAAATAAAAATATTTTAAAGGCTCATTCCTATGTTGTATTGTTTTACATTCAACACCAAAACTAAATTTGTTTTTCATAATATCTTAATGAAAAACCATTTGTTTTCTGTAGTTTGATGAAAAAGTCTCATAACATTTCTCAAAAAACAAACATCAAATCTTATTCAAACCACTTACGGTTGAAAGTTTTATTTACATTGTACAATCCTAATTTTTTTCAAAATTTTCCTCATTTTACTTTAGAAATTAGAAGACACACATTTAACCACTTTGGAAGTGTCTTTCTTTCAAATGACTGACTTTGAGAAATAATGGTTTTAGAAACCTCAATGCCATATTTAAAGACCTATCAACAGAAAAAAATATTTTTTTGTTTCAGTTCCATGTATGGGGAGCCCCCTTAACCGTTATTTTTTTTTTAGTTTTGTACAAAAATCGTAAAGCCGTTCACAGAATACATCTACCTACTAAGTTTCAACTGTGTAGTCCTAATAGTTTCGGAATTAAGTGGCTGTGACATACACGGACAGACAGACGGACAGACATGACGAATCTATAAGGGTTCCGTATTTTGCCATTCGGCTACGGAACCCTAAAACGGATGTAATATTTTTTTAATAATTTCACGCGAACAGAGGTCGAGGGTAACAGCTACTTTCAAATAAATCCTTTACGATTGTTGAAAGTTCCTATCGAAAAGAATTAGGAATTAAATAAAGATGTCTGAACTAAAATTGCGCCCTCTCGCTCCTCCTCCTTTTTTTTTCAACACCTATGTGAAATCAGGTTCTAATTATGTAGGTATAATTGCATTAATTCAGCAATTCTCCGCCACCATTTCTACCAAGTGACTCAGCCTTCCGTACATCTAATTAAAGGTCGCAATTTTGGAACAGGGGATCTCTACCAACGTTGGTGTTAAAAATCAGATTAAAGAATTCGCAATTTGCAGAACTCATGTTTTAAATGTAATGCCGAAATCCAGCCAGTTGGATCAAAAGGAAAACATTGATTACGAAGTTATTTTAAGCTCAGTGATAAAAAGAAATTGAATGTACAATTTAAAAAGAATGTTGTGAATAATTTAATCTTACCAGATCCTTGTCAACATTCCAGTAGTAACAAGTCTAACCTGCAAAAATAAGTCAAAACTGAATTTAAATCAACGCAGCTATAATAAAATAGGTATACATTTTCATTTTCGAAACAATCCAAGCAGCCAAACGTAAAGGCTTTTCAACGTCTTCCGTGTTATTTCTGATGAAGGGTCCCGGGATCCTCAGACTATAAAATTACGTCAACGTTAGCTTTGACGTCGGTTTCTCAACGAGATGAATAGACTTTAATGAGTACTTAACTTGCATCAAGCAGTCTTTTGACACAAATAAGAATAAACAAGGTCCCTTCTACATAATTGTCCAAGCAAAGACTACGGCTTAACTTAGTTTACTGAGCGTTTTCTTACTAATTTATTTGTCGTACTTTGTCCAGCAAAAGTTACGGCATGAGTGAATTAATGGATTTAGTTGAAGTTTGAAAAGGTTTCATTAAAAACTCTGTCTTCTAGACACACTTACTGAGTGAATGGCACTTGGGTTCCTACCTAAAGTCTTTTATTCACTCTTATGTTTTTTGTATGGGAGCTGAAAATGGTAATTGGCGACGTCATTTCTTATAACTGAGTGATGCTAACTATATGGAAGACCTTAATCATATCAAGGTTGCCTACGCGGGCTTTTCGTATGGTAAGTCAGATCTGTTAGTGAAGAACAAAAAGCTTGCCTAAATATGTTAGGTTCTGAAATGCAGAGAGCTTGGATCTGTTAGGTTCGTTAGTGCGCATTACCTGGAGAGCCTCAGCTTTTTGTAAAGGCTCTAGAAGTTCTGGGGTACCACTACAACTTGATTTAGGTAGTAAAGGTATCTACCATTGATCAAAATGAGCAAAATGTAAACCAATCCATATAGTTGACCAATAGTTCAGCAGAGTTGACTAGTTGTTTATTCTGAACTGGTCGCAGCATGCTAATAAATCCAGCTTTCATAACTATGCCCAGCGGCTGTGCCATGTTAACTCTGCCGTGGTTGTAGTCCTGGGAAGCACGCGTAGTTTACCCGCAACAAACATAGTCTGTGGTATAAACTTGTGTTTAGTTAATAAATTAAATTGTTTAATTCACAGATAACGCAAGCAAACTTAACGTCACCGTTAACGTTACAAAGAGCATATTAAATCAGTGTAGAAGATAACATTTTGCACATTACTATTGTGGTCTATGTAAATTTTACCTGAAATTTAAAATGGTTTGTGTTTTGTGACAGGTCCCGCGTCTGTGGTCCCGGCGCCGGTCCGGCAAGGGCACGCCGCCACCATGCGTGCACTGCCGCCACATGGAGACGTGGCTGGCGCAGCGCAGCGAGGAGCGCGTCACGCCGGATCGCGTGCTCGCATCCTCCTCGGCCGAGGACGACGACGAGGACGACGAGAGCGAGCAGGACGTGCCGCAGGTGCTGCTCGCTCCGCCGCCACCGCCGCGAACCTTGCCGCCGCCCCCGGTGCACTCGCCGCCGCCGACACCGGGGGCACCGTCCTTCGAATTACAACCGCCCGTTGATGAACCTCCCATACTTCCACAACGGAGGCGCTCCATATCAAGACAAGAAGCTTTCTTCGTGGAGCCCACGGGAAGTTCGCTCGAAAATGTTCGTGCATCCGAAGAGGAAGCGGCTTATGCTGCGAAAGACTGCCTGGTTCACGACATCTATCTGCAAGTTCCTGAACTAAAACGTGACCGCGCCGCGTCTGTCGATTCGTGTTTTTCTAAAGTTTCTGGTGGTAGAGCTGAGGAGTTGGATGGTACCGGGAACTCGCTTACAGTTCCCGGAAGTGGACTTAGATCAAGATCGGTAGATATAGTGTTGCCTACGGCTGAGCAGTCAAGATATAAGGCGCTAGCGTTAACATCGGCCCAGCAAGTGACGACAGCTTCCAATCAGCAGAAGCAGGATGAACCTGCGTCGCAGGCTGTTCAATCCGCGGAATTCAGGTTAGTTGCTTGCTTGCAGTGTATTAAATTTTATTTCAATGTTTTGTTTATTTTATTTCTTTTGAATATCCTTATTTATCTTTTATGGAAAATAATGTAAAACGATGCGGCCGATGTAGGTCGACGGTTGGAGCGTTTCCACGTTTATGATGGGGTGGTGGTTCTATTCCTATTACGCATTTATTATATAACATTTAATCAACTGCACACCTGTAAAACGTTTTAATAACTTTTTCTACCCTATTTAAGGGTAGCCTTGATTGAGCTATAAATTGTTATACTTAATCTCGTAAAAAAAGACGTAAGAGAATGTTGAATAAGGCTGGCTTCGAGTGTAGAATCCGCGGAGGTTACGGTCGATTTATGGCTTCTCCTGCAGTACCCTACAATGTACAAGTTTGGTTTGTGCCAGTGTCTAACATTTCTCGTAAGTGTTATTTGCTTATATACAAAAAGTACAATAAAATATTCGTAATGGGACTACCAACAATAAGAACATATTGTTTACATACTATAAGATACTCAGGATAGTTAGTTAACAGGTTTTTTTAGAGATTTTGTTGGAAAAATTGTTTATTTTCGCTTTAATGAATAAACAATCACATAAAAATAAACTAAACTAAAGATCAATATCGCAATGAAATAACATTTAATAAAAATAATAAATAAACATAGTTTAGTATAGCGCATTCGGCCGCCCGTATAGATAATCTGGCGGACGATTTTGTTTATCTGCCGACAAATTGATTATATACGATCCACTGAACTGAAAGCTCTAATAAGTTATTGGCGATTCTGTTTTTATATCGCTACTTTTATTTTTGGACCATTCTTATTATTTATTGCGTTATAAAAAAGTTAAAAGTGTTGTTTTGTTTTCGTAGAGAAATATTGTATGAGAAACACATGAATTTCAGGTACTGTTGACAGAATAAGTGGTTTTACACATAGGATGCATTTATAAAAACTTTCTGTAAAGTTTTTCATTTTACCCTTTTTAGTTGTAGTATAAACAAATCCTTGTCATGAATTCATTTTTACATTGTAACTAGAAGTTATTATGGGATAATTATGTCATCAACATAGCCCAAGAAGAAAATATACGTATTAAAGGAAAAAAACAAATTATTAAATCGATTTTGATGGAATTTCTATGGGATCAATCGAAAAGTAAAACATATTTTTTCAAATCGGTACATAAATGACGGAGTTATGAGGTAACAAATATTAAAAAAAAAATACAACCAAATTGAGAACCTCCTCCTTTCTTTGGAGCTGGTTAAAAAGACGCCACAGGGACCAGCCTGGTGCTTTTCTTCTCAACTTACTTATTGAATAATAACCAATATAACTATTTTGGGTAACCAAGTCATCTAAATAATATAGATTGATAGTAGGTACTATTTATAAAGGGTGTAAAAGTACGCTCAACGAAGCCGAAACGCACTTGCTGTCCCCGTCACTGCAATCATTTTTTTGTCCTAGATCTAGACCATACTTACCTTCTAGTAATGGAGATATTGGGGGTCAAAGTGCGGACATTATCTAAAGCTTTTTTTAAATACAGGTTTTTAATGTTATTTACTTCACTTTAAAGAAATTCCTCCACGACCCCCGTACTATTCAATGCATCCATCAGCACAATGTTTTGAGTGCGTAACATTGAGACCTACCATGAAACGCGATTTTTCACCCAAAAAAAAAGTCGTTTCCAAGTTATATTTTTTGTGTAGAGTTACTCAGTTTGATGTACAAAATGCTTGGTTAACGGCTCCGTAAAGGGTCTGTTTACATCCTGTATATGTAGCATGATAAAAAAGTGTAATAAAATTCAGTATTGAATATGGAACGGAAAATCTCAACTCAACATATTTATACCACATTATTAGTCTTGATATTTCGAAGTCTTGATCATTTGAACAACAGTTTCAGATGAGATTTTTTACGAGAACTGACTATTTAGTCAGTTTTAATAACTTATTGAAGTCAAAATATAATGATTCTACAGTGATCTAGACCTAATAAAAATCAGAAATAATCACCAAACCATGCCGCTGAAAGTGACTACCTATAAATGTAAATGTTAAGGCGAGAAGTTATTAAATATATTTGCATATGTATAATATATTTGCATATGTAAACATAAAAATATATATTTGCATATATTTGCATATGTAAACATAAAAATAATTTCGTCTAAAGTTTTTACCAAGAAATTATAAATATCAAACGCAGATGGCCTCTTATTTAGTATATATTTTTTTCCCTGGTCTTAATTACTTGTTAGATACTTCTGGGTAATCTTACTGACTTAGCGTTTTCTTGAAAACCAGAATAATATGTCTAAAAATAGGAATTTACCGCAAAAATCAAGCTGGAATAACATTTATTTATTTATTAAATTCAGGAAAACAAACAGTTATATTTGTATTTAAGCATAAGCTGTTGTCTTAACATCAAATTTAACAAATATACTACCCACAACATTTTCGACAGGTGTATACTATACAGGTTGGCGAAAACAGTGACGTCACCAAAAATAAACAGATTACCTGAACATATAGTATGGAAAATTACAATGTCTGATGTAGTAAAGGTACCTCTTTGCTGAAAACTGCATGTAGATGTACCGACCATAAGGAAAATCGAACCGGTAATATATTATGTCCTGAAACACATGTTTAGCTTGGAGATAAGACATTCAAATTTATAATCTTAAATCCTGAAATTAGAACAAAAAATATTCATAGAATTTTCTTTGAATGATTTAAGTTTATCTAAGTAATCTTTAAGTAGGTATAAAGGCCATTAATAACTAGGTAGGTTTAAGTGAATACCCGTGTTAGTGAAATAAAATATTCACAAGAAGTATTGTATTACTTTTGTTGCCTCAATAAATTTCCACTTATTAGATCAGCGCTACAGAATAAATAAGTTAATTGTACCAGAGGCAACGCGGTTGATCCAAGGAATTTTATAAACTACTTATCTGTTAGAAGTTATTGATTAAATTAATTATGTAGACTTTAGAAGCATGAACCATCACAATATTGATCCACTGAGAATTTCAGGAAACACGGTTAAAATAATTTGAATAATTTAATATCTAACAATGAGGATAAAAATATAACTTGAACCAATTACCAATTTGTAGATCATGAGTTCATGATCGTGTGGACCATTAAAACTGAAAATGGACCATTTTAACTTAAATGTAATAAATAATGCGCTAGAAAAGTTTAAATAAAAAAGGGTTCTCGCCTTTAAAAATACGTAATCACATAATGTATTATTTCGATAACCAAGTGCAATCAAGACCAACGATCTCATCTGGTAATCGTATAATCTGTGCCTCTACAAGTGAACGTACCCCTGCCGCAGCGCAAATAGTTCACGACATTCCGCAGATTCCTCGGTTGAATAATGCGGCGCCGTAAACCTGTACTTATGATTATTGTATGTAAGTATCTCGAATACGTAGCCAGCCGCGGGATTCTGGGACCACTATGTGTACAATATTTCTCCAAGTCGTTCTCGCATTTATTTTGCCAGATAGAAGGTACTTTACCACTTGACAGCGCTACGAAGCGGAGATATAAGGATAGTAGATTGTACACATTTTCACGAAAACCTTATTGTAGCGAATAAAATAGAGTAATTTTGTTTACCTAAATGAGTTAACATATTTACAGTGCCTCTGTCATTTGGTAATGTGTTTGATCTTTCTAAGAATCGATGAAACCATAAGCCAATATCGTGATAATTGAGCTCAAAGGAGACTCGTTTACTGTTTAATTAGTACGTACTTTGGCACAACTGTTATTCTATTTATATATATATATATATACGTTTCTTGAAAATTTTGTAATTTGTTACCCAATTCTGTTTCCTTCGTAGAACTTCGTTTTATAAAAGCTTGCCACAGGGAGAGAGCTGTACGGTAAAATTTAGGGTCAACGAGGAAACAAGCGTGTCTTCTTTGCATATGAGATTATATTACCATAATAATATCATTAACAAATTTCCAGTTTTAAACAATGCGTTGCGTGCTTTTTAACATGTAAAATGAATATTCCGGGCACTTTATTATGTTAAACCCTGTAATAACGCTAACATTTTTAAGAGGTAGGAAGGTAATTGGAACATTAAAAATTCAGTGTATTTTTTATATTTGCTAAAACCCGCTTTAATTTCACTGCTCCTGGCTTCGGTTCGTGTCAGTGTCAATTAATATTAAGAGGATTCTGGCCATGACACGGTAGACGGAGACTTGGACCTGGATGCCTAGTAAAAGGTTTGAGTACCCAATGAAAAGTCAGTGAGAACTTCGCTCAAATATACGGTCAAAAAGACTTTGGGAATTTAAAAGGAATTCCGAAAATATTTTGCTTGAATAGACTTGGTTATTTTTGGCTCGCTACAGCTGGTATTCAGCTACCTGTTTTATCTTTGTTCTTTCCCTGTAATAGGTTTTATAAGTCCTTGTGTTTCATGTCTTTCAAAATACCTACCTACTCAAAACACACTGACATAATAATTATAGTTATACTTTATTCCTTCGTTACATCTTAATTTAAATAAAGAAAAAAAATATATGCGCAAGTAAAACACATAATAGAGATCCACCTAAATCGGAAGCACGGACCCAAGCTATCGGTGGTAAGACAGATCTGTAAAGTCATGATTATTACTAGAGCCTGTCCCTCACAATCTACAGACATGCCGTGGACACAATTGAATTCGACACCTAAAGCTCATTAATGTTCTAATCAGATTATTAATTAGACGATGAATTATATCGATGCGTAGATGCGACACCGATTCAATTCGGACTTATGACTAAAGTCAATCCTACATAATAAATATGGTACAATTTATAAACAGTAAAACAGTATTACGGTCCAGCTAGGTAGGTCTAACTTCGAGAAAGAGGTCAACCGTCGAATCCGACTCGGGTGGGCAGCGTTCGGGAAGTTGCGCGGTATCTTCTCGTCCAACTTACCGCAGTGTCTCATGACGAAAGTCTATGACCAGTGTGTGTTGCCAGTGATTACTTACGGGACCGAAACGTGGTCGCTCACAATGGGCCTCATTCGAAGGTTTAAAGTCACCCAAAGAGCAATGGAGAGGGCTATGCTCGGAGTTTCCTTGTGTGATCGAATCAGAAATGAAGACATCCGCAAGATAACCAAGGTTACCGACGTAGCCCGAAGAATTGCCAAACTGAAGTGGCAGTGGGCAGGGCACATCGCTCGCAGAACGGATGGCCGATGGGGCCGAAAAGTTCTGGAGTGGCGACCACGAACCGGAAGACGTTGCGTTGGAAGGCCTGCCACTAGGTGGACCGATGACCTGGTGATGTTTGCGGGGATCCGCTGGATGCGAGTCGCACGGGACCGGTCAGTGTGGCGACACTTGGGGGAGGCCTATGTCCAGCAGTGGACATCTTTCGGCTGAAATGATGATGATGATGAAAACAGTATTACATTGAATTGATTATAAAATAAGCAAGCGATTTATATGTTTATTCATGGATATCCGTCCATTTAGATCATAATGTCAGTAAAAGCTTTGCGAAATACATTTTAATAACTATTAGGTGCTCCATATTTATTCATGTAAACCCAATGCATAGTGGCGCGAAACTGAAAAAGTTAAAATGAAAACCTGCAACATTTAAATAGTAAAAGGTACATTTACACACCTCCATCACGAGAACAAACTGTCGAACGTGAAAATGAACCACGTCGTGGAAACAACACGTTGTTCTGTTTGACTATCAGCGAACCCTTTCACAATATTGGCTCATATTTTGTTCCACTGTTATTCTCATCACTTACCTTTACTTTCATGCTTTATTTGTTTAACTGTACGTATATTTTACACTAGGCTTTGCCTGAAGCTTTACCCGCGTTGCTGTCGAAAATTATCTGATGGGAACCAGAATAATCTAGGTCATGTTTTACCTGTGTACCCATTTTTATCGTCATCTGATTAGCAATTATAATAATAATAATCATTTTAATAAAAAAAAAAATTATTCATATAAACGTCAACAAACGTCTTGCAATTT
The DNA here is from genome assembly GCA_947578425.1 of Eugnorisma glareosa. NCBI lineage: Eukaryota > Metazoa > Arthropoda > Insecta > Lepidoptera > Noctuidae > Eugnorisma > Eugnorisma glareosa. The sequence continues at coordinate 12,760,849 of OX387970.1, read as the reverse complement.
CATTCCATAATTTCAATTAATAAATAACTATTTTTAAACAGTCTGGAACCCAATCTCCCTTTTATATATTATCATTTTTCCATTTCCTAATTGTACACAATAATATGAAGCCATTTTATAACAAAAAACACCAAAGAAAAAAACTGTGATCAAGAATGACGTCTGTCATACATAAAATCGGACTACAATCTACAATATGAGATCTAGATAATGTTGACGAGATCAGCTGCTCTACGCGCACGCCTATCGCCTCCGGACCCGTCGCTCAGCTCCGCCTCGCCGCCGCCGGAACCCAGCCCCATCGTGAGCGCTGTGACACCGGCCGTGGCAGTTGCGTCGAGCTCGAGCGACGAGTATTTCTCTCCGCCTACGACGCCACCACCAGTTCGTCGACGGGGAGGACGCCGGCCGCCGGACGGCTTAGGACCTCGAGGCCCACCGGCCTCTGATAGGGTCCCAGCTCCCGGCGGGAGTGTGCAGCGCATGCGATGGACGCAATCCATCAATGAAAACGTCATGCGCTCATACTATGGGGCTACAGAGGGAGGAAACAACCTGACTGCGTACCGTGTTCGGATGCTCTCTCTGTTTCAGGTGCTTGAGCTAGCTGTCAACGTGTCGGCGCAACGACTGTCGGATCAGGTGCGAGTCATCCAGCGTAATCGTATGTTGGGTGACACCGTACTTGATCGCTTGCGGACTGAAATGCAGAGTAGCCATGTCATTACCACGCCGTCGCAGGCTGTGGTTCCACCACAGTTTACCACACTACCAGATCGCGATAACGACGTGAGTAATGACATGGTTACTAATGTAAGTACCCAGTGCAGTGAGGATATGAGGAGTGCTTTGGAGTGTGCGATTCGAGAATATCGGTTCATGACTCCCGAACTTAGACCACGCTTATCTCGTTTGCCCATGCATAACAAAAATAAGGTGCTGGTGGCTGTTCTGGATTCGCAGTTGTCAAACTATTTTGATAACTGCGAAAACCTCACCGATGCTCATTCAATCTTGTATTGTGCGGCTGTTGCGGCATGTCGTTTAGCTTACGTCAAATTTCCGGATGACAAAGCTAAACGACCAAAACCAGCCGTACCAGCTTGGCAGTACAGGATTGAACAACGTATTGGTGGGGCCAGAGCACTCATCGGCAGACTAATCTGCTTCAGGGAGGGCAACACTCGCCCTCGAGTGATGCGCTTTGTGAGGCGGGCATTTGCGGGGACTGATATCAGTCCTCGAGATTACATGTCCCGTATCACAGAGCGCATCGACTTCCTGAAGCAGAAAGTGTATGCATGGGCAAACCGTATTCGTAGGTATAAGCGGCGGGTGGAACGATACACTCAGAATCGCACATTCCAAAGCGATGAAAGGTGGGTTTATAGAGCATGGGAGCGACCGGACCAAGGTGTGTCTGACACGTGCTTACCGGATGATGACGCCATGTGTTCTTTCTGGCGCAGCATCTGGTCGGTGCCTGTCAGTCATACCGAGGGCGAATGGACAGGGGAGGTCGAGCGAGCGTGCGATCCAATACCAGAAATGGGGGCGATCACAATCAGCCCCCAAGATGTAGCTCGTGCGGTCCGTCCTTTACCAAATTGGAAATCTCCAGGACCGGACGGGCTGCATAACTTTTGGATTAAGTGGATCCAAAGATCACACGCTCGCTTGGCAGCCCTTTTCCAGTCAGCGTTAGAGTCGGGATCGCTCCCCGAGTTCCTGACAACTGGAATAACCCACCTGCTCCATAAATCGGGTAGTACTGCGGAACCCAAAAATTATAGACCTATTACGTGTCTCCCGACGGTCTATAAAGTTCTTACCTCCATTTTGAGAACTAAAATCACTAAACATATTGACGAAAATTCTGTTATGTCTGCTTCTCAGAATGGATGTAGGAACGGGTCCCGTGGTACTAAGGAGCTACTCCTCATTGATATGGCCATTAGCCAACAGGTTCGCCGTTCCCGAAGGGATCTGTCGACATGTTGGATAGACTATAAGAAGGCCTATGACTCTGTGCCACATACATGGCTCATGAGGGTGCTAGAGTTGTATAAAGTTGATGCAACTCTGCGCACCTTCCTGATTTCATGTATGGGCCAATGGAGGACAGTCCTTCGCTATCCAGGATGTCAGCAAATCCAGAGGAATAGCGAGCCAATAAGGATAAAGCGAGGAATATTTCAGGGTGATAGTTTGAGTCCACTTTGGTTAGCACGCTGCTGGAGGATTCAGGTCTAGGCTATCGGTTGAAGAGAGGTGGTAAAGTTATATCTCACCTCCTTTACATGGATGATCTGAAACTCTTTGCCCCCAACGATTTGCAACTGATGGAGCTACTGAAGGTAACTGAAACTTTCAGTAGCGCCATCACGATGGAATTTGGTGTGGACAAATGTGCGGTCATGCATGTAAAGCGAGGGGAGATTGTGGAATCTGTGGGAACCCAGCTCTCGGATTCCATAAATCTTAGATCCCTCTCAGCAACCGAAACCTATAAGTATTTGGGTATGTCGGAAGCGCTGGGCATCAATGATGCTGACATGAAGCAATCGTTGAAGGAGCGTTTCTTTGGCCGCCTGAAAAAAGTATTTAATAGTCTTTTATCGGGCGGAAATAAGGTGCGTGCCTTCAACGGTTGGGTCATGCCGGTTTTGATGTACTCTTTCGGTATACTCAAATGGTCTCAAACAGAACTAGACGCCCTGGATAGGAAGGTCCGTACATTGTTGACGACATATCGAATGCATCACCCACGTTCTTCGGTTATGAGATTGTATATCCCGCGGAGGTGTGGAGGTCGAGGCTTTTTAAACGCTAAGACTCTCCACAATCGCGAGATATGCAGTCTCAGGGAATATTTCTTAGAAACCGACGTGGGGATGCATCGAGATGTGGTCGCAGTGGACAAAGGCCTCACCCCGCTCTCCTTGGCTAAAGAGAACTGGCGCAAACCTGTAGTGCTTGACACTAACGACCGCAGGGAGGTATGGCAGAGTAAGGAGCTCCACGGACGCTTTTTCCGGGCTCTACATGGGCCCGATGTAGACCTATCCGCGTCCGTAGCCTGGCTACGTTCCGGGGACCTCTTCGGAGAAACCGAAGGTTTTGTCTGTGCAATTATGGATGAAGTTATGATGACGAATAACTACCGGAGATTTATTGTGAAGGACGGCACGGTTGACATATGTCGGGCATGCCACCGTCCAGGCGAATCAATCCGTCACATTATCTCCGGGTGTTCTCGTCTAGCTAACGGAGAGTACTTGCATAGACACAACCTTGTAGGATTATCCATCAGCAACTTGCTCTAAAATACAGCCTTGTGGAATCGGAAGTGCCGTATTATAGGTATGTGCCCGACCCAGTTCTCGAAAATGGCAATATCACATTGTACTGGGATCGATCCATCATCACTGACAGGACTATTGTAGCCAATAAGCCCGATATAGTGGTGGTGGATCGATCAGAGCGGCGCGCAATGATTGTTGACATAACGGTCCCGCATGATGGGAACCTCGTGAAAGCCGAGAAAGATAAGCAAATCAAGTATCTTGACTTGGCTCGCGAGGTTGTCGACATGTGGGATGTGGACTCAGCGATCATTGTACCGATAGTCGTATCAGCCCATGGCTTAATTGCCAAGAGCCTCGATGAATACCTGAGGAGGCTCTCGTTAGGCAGCTGGATCAAGGGCTTGATTCAGAAAGCGGTACTCCTGGACACGGCTCGTATTGTTAGGAGGTTCCTCTCTCTGGAGCCCTGACCGCCGGTAGCTTGGACCCTGTTCCCGATACCGGTGGGCAACAATTTTTTATATTTTTAAATGTTTTTATATTGTTTTTATAAGAAATATTTAAAAATGTAAATAATTTGTACAAAAGTTAAATAAAGGGAATAATAATTTTAATATCAGGCATCTAAGGCCCATAAATAAAATACACACAATTACATTTTACAACAATAATAAACTAATACATATTCTAAAACATATGAAACTATAACTAAACACGTTGTCGGCGTCGTGTTTCACAGCGTGGTGTCGCGTAAACGTCCTCGGAAACGTCGATATACGACACCTTTCGGCCAAAAGTCCTCTTTCAAACAGGTATGTAGATAGTGTGTTGGAACTCGTACCACAAATGACTTAAAGTTGATGTTGATTGATTGTCAATTGAGGCCAGTGATGATAGAGTCATGTTTTCGCCTTTATAATATTAATTAGTGTGGATAGTATGTAATGATGGATGCGATAGCTTCCATTAAACGATGATGGTATGTAATTAATCTACTTTTAATTAGTAACTATATACTCAACTGGAGCTGCAGCTTATTCATGAGCAGTGATGACTATATGCATTAGCCTGCAGGCCAGTAATGGATTAGTTACCAGTCGTTAGTTCATTACATCACTTTGATCTGCGTATATCGCGTTAATCGAGTGGTTTAGTTAGGGAAACTCTCAGGGGAACTTGTTATAATTAACACCTTCCACGTGTAAGTACGTGGCGAAAGTATGTCCTAGTACCAAAACTTCGTAGACTAGTGACATCAATCCGCAACTGGGGGGCACTTATGGTGGATTGTAATGAGACCTAAGCATAGCAGAGAGACAAATAGAGTCTGCTTTTGCTATTTTAAAGTACAAAGAAAAGAAGAAAGAAAGAAAATATATTTATTTGTCGCAGGGACATGACGTGCATCATACAAAATGATAAAAACACAAAAAAAAAAAAAAAAAACAATAAACATACAAAGCATTAAAAGAAAAAGACGTTCGTAGCTTGCACGTCGTGACTGCGACAAGCAGGTTACCACTCAGCATGATGCTGTGCTATGGGGGGCCCACAGCACAGCGCTGGTTTTCAGTGGTCACCCGTGAAAAAACGTACGGAAGCCAAAAGGATAAGTTCCTAAGGTCTAATTCCAAAAGTAAGTTCTCTAGCTTTTGAGAATTCCCTCTTTTTTGCCAATAAGAAATATAGAAATAGCACGATCAGCTGCAGTTCATTCGTATAACGTAGTGACTGGAAATATATTTCTACTCTGTGTCACGTTTATGCTCATTTTTAACAATGTCAAACACGTTTACGACTTGAAAGTAGGTACTCTACATTGGGTATTGTATACGTACTGGAAACAGGACTTTTATTTTTGTCAGTGATTTTGGCTAACCAAGAATTTTCCTACTGCTCTATGTGTGTACTTAATTTTATTTCTCGGTGTGTTTTAAAGATATCTGACCCTATTACCTAAACAGGATGTTTTTTTTAAAACAATTTAGTAATTTTCAAGGACTCGTAAATCTCCATATAATTCGCAATTTATCGCTTGAAGTAAGTTTAAGGTTGGTTTTATACCATAAGCTACTATGTTGGTACGATATAGTACTGAAATAATCTCTTGACACATGTCTGCCTTTGCGGGATGCGGGTACCTAATAATTATACTGAAACTAGTGAATAGAAGAGGACTGTCTATAGCTAAGTTGAGTTCTAATTTAAACACAATGGTAGAATTTATAAATAGAATTAAATTGACTTTTTTTATAGTGTTTATTGTTGTGTATGTTTTATTAATTAAAAAACCTAAAGTAACTAACCTAGCAACAAACTTAAAAAATTGCGTCAAAAAACTCAATGGTTAAATTTGTTGTTTTTATCAACACTATTTTGCTAAGTTAGCTACTTTCTTACTTTGAATAAAGATAGGACATACACACTCTTACGTTAAAGTCAATCGTCACTTCATTTGTAATAATCCAAACTGTAGTCTTCGAGCTCTGAATGTAATATAGTAATACTTATTTGTGTAATCGATTGTGAAACAAATTGCCCTCTTTTTTCAGTAATCAAGTAAAACGGTAAAATATATAAGCCTAAACCTTGGTAGGAGATACCTTGGGATCCCATTGTGATCTTAGAAATTAAGGACCTTAAATAAAAAAAAATAAGACGTGACTAATCGTTGATCTCCTTAATAATTGAACGTAATTTTTCGTTCAACTTTCTAATTAATAGATTTTTAAACACAATGAGTAGAATCTTAAAAGGTATGATAATTTTTCGGAATTGAAATTAAATGAAGTTTTCTCGTTCAGTTTATTTGATAAGAGAAATTCTTGACAATTTCTAAAAGCCATTAAAATGCTTGAAAATAATTTGTGTTTTTCTTTTTGTGTAATTGCATTTTTTTTTGTTCCGAGTAATTCTTTTATCTCTGAAGCTCTTTACAATATTACGCAGCCATGGTAGACCGAGCGTGTAATTATTTTTTATTAAGAAGATTCCTTGAATTGTAACGAGTTAAAAGCGGGAAAATTATGACGCTTGGTATTGTCGCTTTTGCCGCATTATAAATAATTGCTGCCGTCATATGTTACTTTATTTACAGGTAAACTTCTTGCTTTGATTTTTTATTTCATTTTATCGTGTTATTCAACAGAATGATTATATTGGGTAGGTACATACCTATTTTATAATTACCCCCACAAAAGTCTGTATTGTATTGTTATTCGCCCTTGCTATTTCTTTAATGTGTAGGTCTTCCAATGTGTCTTCCAATACCTACCTACATATATACTTCTATTGTTCAATAAGCAATTACTTAAAAAAAATCAGTCATACTTCAAACAATTTGCATTGGCGTAAATTGAAATTAAACTCGAGCTAAAATGATGAATCATTGTTAAAAACTCATTTGATAAGAAAACGTATTTGCCTCCCCCAAACATGAGTGCACGAGCGTTTCTCGTATTTATCTAATGCTCAGATCAGGATATAAACGTTACATAATGAAATAGAACATTTTACGTCGAGTCTTGTTCGCCGCGGGCTACGTCACTGCGCTCCCCTTTTTCCTTTCTAAAGAAAATAGCCATTCAAATTGTGACTGAAACGTAGAACGATGTTATTACTACATTATTTTGTTATGAAAGAGCTTTTTGTTCTATTCTTTTACGAATTGTTTGGCTTTAGAGTTGGTACACCTACACACACAAGCTATAACTCGGTAGGTACCTACTTGGTAGTATCATTTTACAGTGTGAAGATTGTGAAATCGGTTTGCATAACATCGATTTCCTTGTATCAGGAAATTTTATTCATTTTTCTATAGATTTACATAATTAGGCTGGATAATTAGTGATATTTTCTTCCTGTATGCAGCTGAACAAAAATATGTTGAAGTAAAACAATAAAATAATAAGTTATTTCGTATCATTTTATTTTCAAGTAGGGAATAATTTGAGTAAATCACATCATTCTACGCTGATATTATATGTTTGATTAGTCTATTCCCAAGTAAATAAGACTCAGTTTCTAGCCTAACCGGATATAGCTGAATATCAGTATTTTACAGCCCAGTTGCTTGGTAAGACTGGTTGTGGTGATTGTGCATCTAAACTTATAAAACACCTACTCCGAATTCTGACGTATTGAACACAGCGTCTGTCTTAGTTAAATGTCCTTATTTAAAGCGACGGTGGCGGTACCCGCGATGTGCAATCTAAGTTTGGAACATTCTAGCCACAAATCGCTCTTCCGGGGATAGGGAAGTAACAATTGTTTTCCTGATTGAAATCTTAACATTATGGTGCGGGCTAAAGTATAGTACCCAATTTTAAAACATAATTGGGTATTATTAGAAAGAGTTTCACACGTATGAGTGACAGATGTACGCTTTACAATGGAGTTTTTTTGGGTTCCGTACCCACCCTATTGCTAAGACTCCACTGTCCGTCTGTCTGACTGACTGTCTATCACCAGGCTGTATCTCATGAACCGTGATAGCTAGACAGTTAAAATTTCCACATATGATGTATTTCTGTTGCCGCTATAACAACAAAACTTAAAAAAACCGGCTAAGTGCGAGTCGTACTCACACGCACATAGGGTTCCGTAGCACCAAACAATATAATAAAATATTTTGAAGGCTCGTTCATATGTTGTATTGTTTTACATTCAACAGTAAAACTAATTTTGTTTTTCATAGTATCTTATTGAAAAATAAAGTCACTGCTGCAGTTTGATGAATAAGTCCCAGATCTCAAAAAATAAACATCAAATCTTATTCAAACCAATTTTGGTCGAAAGTTTTATTCACGTTCTACAATCTAACATTTTTTCAGAATTTTCCTTCTCTTACTTTAGAAATTAGAGGACAGACATTTTACCACTTTGGAAATGTCTATCCTTCAAACGATTGACTTTGAGAAAAAATGATTCTAAAAACCTCACTGCCACTTCTATAGACATCCCGCACGTATAGATGATGAAAACAATATTTTTAGTTTCAGTTCCATGTACGGGGAGCCCCCTTAATGTTTATTTTTTTTAGTTTTGTATAAAACTCGTAAAGAGGTTCACAGAATACATCTACCTACTAAGTTTCAACTGTGTAGTCCTAATAGTTTCGGAATAAAGTGGCTGTGACATACACGGACAGACAGACATGATGAATCTATAAGGGCTGGGTTCCTTAGCCGAATGGCTAAGGAATATATAAAAGAATAATATAAATATTTGAGGGCTCCCATCCGGAGCGAGACGGAATGGGACGCCGTCACCTCCTTCTGAGAAGCAGTCATGTTAGCGAAGGAGGTGGTGGAACGTGAGAGGGAGGGAACCTCACGTCTCAGCCGCCGCGGGAGATGCACCGGGCGTCGGAGGCCACCGTAGGCGCGGGCCTGTGGTCGGTGAGCTATGGGCTAGCTCGCCGTCTGTCCGTCTTATGACGACAGGCCGTGTCGACGGCGCGTTCGTGTTCATCAGAGAGATGTCAGCAAACGGGAAGGGGTCCGAAAGGACCGATGCCTGCCAGGGTTGAGGGACTGTTCGAAAGAGTTACCGCGGCCCTACACAAAGGGTAAAAGAAGGAACATGGTTGGGTTTCAGTCAGTAAAAGTCTGACAGTCCCTCCTGCTCAGCCCAGAGCGGGAGGGGTTATTTGATGAATTCCCATCCGGAAAAAAAAAGGTTAGCTCCCATACAACAAACGTTTTAGGTAATGGTACGGAACCCTTCGTGCGCTAGTCCGACTCGCACTTGGCCGGTTTTGTTTCTAAATTTCTGTGTTTAGGAAGAAGTCGAACACAGTTCGAAAAATAAATAAATTTACAAAAAGTGTACGGGTAGTTCGACAAAAGTTGCGCAGATGACGAGGATGATGACTGATGAGGTATACCTGCTGAGATCTAAATATGAAGTATTCTATTCTATTTTTATTTATGTCAAATGCTGTCGATGCCAATGTCGACAATTCTGCCTATGTCAGAAGTGAATAAGAAAGCAAGTCATATAGAAGTAGTACCTAATCTTTTTATGATCTGACTTCTCCAAAATTAAAAAACTTCGCGGTCAGTCAAAACTTGAGACTGTAATTAGTACCCGAGCTGAAACTGAAACTGCTCAAGGCTAAAAACAGCTAAGACTGGTTCTGCATGTCTTCCGCGGTCGTATTTTCTGTTCTAATTTACAGCACTATAGTAATTTAAGACGCGCTGAAAAGATAAGCTTTCAAAAGAAAATGGGATACATTTCTGAAACAAGAAAATAGTAACAGAAAGCTTGAGGAATGGCTAATAAACACAATAAATAGCTTCTCTTAAAAAAAAAAATAGGTAACTTGTACCTCATTATTTATTTAAATTATCTGTGTGTGGCTAATACAAGTAACAAGTAATGATCAGACATACAAATGTACGCTCCCTTTTTCAAACTCGAAAACTCGAATTTCAAATATGAAAAGTTTGTACTACCTAAGAGAAATCAAATCAATGCTGCGCAGATAAAGTAAGAATGGAAGTAATATCAATTACAGATTGTAACCAACTAGGTAATATAATATTTATGGCTTGTCTAAAGACTAAAGAGGATCCAAATGAAACAGCAAACGGTAATATAATCAATCATTCAGAGGGAACTGGTGGTGGCTGATTTTACCGGTTCCCAGTTCGACTCCCGGTGGACTTCACCAGAATACTATTAACTCCGCAAATCATCGCAACATCTCTACAATATTGATATTGCTTGAAGTGAAATGAAAATGTCGGCCGAGTTAAATTGTGCATTGATTTACGTTATTTTATAACAGTTTCAGATTTAACTCTGACACGGTTCCAATTATTGTACGATACGATACATTTCTATTTATACACTTATTACACCGTATGTAGACGTCGGAAAACTGCTTTTGTATAAACGTTTTCAGTGTTTAATATACATCACAATGGTAGGAACTCATGCGTTGAAGGTTCTTAAATATTTGCATGTGTTAATTAACGTGAAATAGAATACAGAGATTTATGCTCGTCTCAATCAAATTAATTTACATTGTTGAGAGCTTAATTACGCATACGTGAAAACTCTCTCTGAAATTATGGAAATGCGGGCGAAGAGTCGCTTCTCGTTCAGGTTTTAATGAGATACCTAGCTGTTTTTATTTTGTCACTTCCATGAATTCGCTTCTGAGACACCACAGATCATTAATTGATCGGAACACTTGATTTTTGGGGATCTATACTTAAAACTGAAACTGATCTATGTACCTACACTTTTGCACCTATACTTTTAAATGTCAAATTCTGAATACAAAAATGTATTGATAAAAACATAAAAACTTTTACACGAACTATGAACTATTAATTTAATTATTCGACCTACGCTATGCACAAAGCGCGCTGTACGTACCCACGTAGCTTCATACTTACAATGTTTCCACCAGCTTTCCTGTTATTTGGTTTTCATTTATATAGAAATTAAGCTTCGAATTACACATCTGTTATTATAATAATAGTTACCTGGATTGAGTTATTTGTATACGTGAAATCACATGTAACAACCGGCAAATACGGAATTTTATTCCCGTATGAACTGGAAATACGTGTCCATTTGTGAGGTGAAGTGACGAGACACGTTGCTTATTCGTAGCTAGACTATATTTTCGCCTGAGGTAGACAAATATAGAGCTCATTATAATAGAACATAGGTAGGAACTAAAAACGTGTACATTTTCATAGCTAGTCGCTAACTGTACCTACAAACAAAAATGATGTTGCTTCATTATTAATATAAATAAAAACTTCTTTAATAAAAAACAATGTTGCCCTTTGTTACAATATCACATACTAAGTTATTTTACGAAACACTCGTAAATTATTAATCGTTTATGCTTTTTGTGTATTTTAACGGGTGTACGAAATACGAGGGGACGAAAATCGTAAATTACAAAGCCAAATTGATATTGATAAAGGACTTTTCAGACGTTTGACATTACATTGGACCCACATCATACGTAGACATGACAAACATAGAGACCTTCTGTATTCCACTTTAATAACACAATAAGCTTCCTAGTAACTTCTTTCAGAATAATATATTTTATTTTTCCTACTAAAAATGTTATCGTAATTAGGATGATCATCATTTGAGCAGAGACATCCACAGCTGGACGTAGACCTATCCAAAGTGTCGTCCGCTGCTTGAAAAAAACGTCTGAAAATTGTATGCTTCATCGACAATACAGTTGCTCGTTCTAAAATATATGAACCAAACGAATGCGAGCGAAACCATTGAATTAGTTTTTGTAAGTTCGCCGTGTTTGATCGGAAATTGTGTTCCTGGTCCGCCGGGGCTTTCATTAAAAGAACAAATCAGTGAAAGCAGCAACAACTAAACGCAATTACTTAATGAAAAACATTAATTATCTGCAAATTGTTAAACACAGCTCTGTGAAGGTATTAGAAGTTGGAAATTACGAACACTTCAATTAGGTATACACATTATGGTATTCCGCACAGATTAGCCATATTGTTTGTTGAGTTTAATTCAACATTGGCTAAGAGAAAACGATACTCTCTTGGTATTTAAGAGCGGCTGATTAGAGCCATGACGGAGGAGACAATGCTGTATTATTGTGATTTCCAAGGAGATGGAATTGGAAGTGAAATAACTTCACAAAAGAGTTTTTGCATGCTGACATGCAATGAAATTGCCGTTTTCGTTTCATTTAGGGACTGACTTATTTAGAGTGTATACGTTATATTCGGGTCATTTTTAATGTATACGCTTCCGTACAGAGGTTCAAACTTCAGCGTGAGTAGTATCTCACGATCAATAGTGAAACATCACGGTACAGAAATCAAAGGTTCTCACTGCCAGACGCAATTTAGAATTTTATTATGAGCTTCAAATTGTGAAAAGCATTTATGTATTAATTTTCTCATAATAGAGAGAAGTACCGATTTATTTTATTACACAAAAATAGCTCTTCAAAATATGTGTGTGTATTTACTATTCACGAGAGGAAATTGGGATACTTCATCCACAGATTCCTTTGGGTATTTATTTTAAAACTCAACAGAAATGTAGGTAGACCGTATTCTATAAAAGGTTATGCATACAAACATTTGTAAGGATTTAAAACGGGTGTTTTTTTTTCATGTCTTTATTTGACCTTTGCCATTTAAACTGCACAAAGGCGTTTTCTGCCATTCTGCCTTATTGTTATGGTTTATGGCGCATTATTTAAAAAATTATAAAGAGCTGTAATTTCACTTAAAAATTGCTAGTTAAGTGCTGTGCTGTACCAGCGGGGCGGGCGGTACTAATTCAAAAATGTCTGTTTCTGTTTGCAGTAAGACGTCAGACATCTCTTGTTAAATTTATAGCATTTATAAATTAGCCGGTCGTGCGAACTGCTGCATGTTGGCAAAATTAACGCTCTCGCTCGCAACGCCTGCGTCCCCACCGTGCCGGCGTGCCGTGCCAGCCTCTATTGTACATTCATCCATTGTTCTGTAAATTGCGAAACATTTTAAGAGGCCGGCGACCGATGCGTTTTTCATACAAACGTAATACCAAAATAACTTGTAAATCAAAAACATTCTTAAGGTACTGTCTCTTTATTCCGATTGGAATACAAAATATCTAGGTTCCCAATGAAATATTTTGAAAGGACAATGATATAAAGACGAGATATGAGGAATTTAAAATTTCTATAGAAAACTTATTTTTCTCATAACTCTTGTTTAAATCAGTGTCCATTCAAAATATTTCATTGGGAACCTAGATATTTTGTATTTCGATCGGAATAAAGAGACAGTACCTTAAGAATGTTTTTGATTTACAAGTTATTTTGGTATTACGTTTGTATGAAAAACGCATCGGTCGCCGGCCTCTTAAGCCCTACTTTTAGATAAAAAGAGCGACTTTTATCATCGCTACATGGAGATACAATTATGAAAAGATTCCAACGAATAGAATACGAGTAGCTATTCAATATGAACAAAGGTCAAACTAGTTCTGTAAAGCTGTGTCCTCACAAAACCGAGGTAAGCCCTTATTGAATGCCACTCATCGGCCATCGAGTTGAATGAGATTGAATATTTCTGAATAGATGCTGAACATTGAATTAAGTTAATAGCTTTGAAGTGGATATTTTGCAGCTAAATCTTTAACAGCCTAATTGAGTTTAGGATTTTATACACTTCAATTAATATAAAGCAGCTTATTAAATTTGATTGAACTTTTCAAATTACACAAAGTATATCACTGCTATTTCGCTGATTTACCGATATGAAAAATGTAAATCCATCAAGTCATTGCTAATTTCGTTTGATGATTGATTTGTTAGTCTACTGTTTTGTTTATAAAATGATCGTCTATGATAAAGACTTTAAGATTAAAATAGCCTGTATAACAATAATATGTTGCGTGTATGTTGGATCGTACAAACAAAGTGTTGGACATTGACTCGCGTTGACGTAGGCGCACGTGGAACTAATTTGTTCCATACTTTATTTTGTACGTACTTAGAAGTTGTAGTTAGCTTCACGATTTTTAACTAATTGGTAGTACTTTGAAATATGTTTTCTTTGTAACCTCTTTCAGATGTGAGGTAGATTATTGCTGAGAGAGCGATATTTTGACCCTGTCAGCGCCTTCATTTCGTAGCGAACTACTATGCTACTAGGCCTTGGTTTAGAAGATTTTTTTATCGTTTATGAGTTACCTACTACTGATACGTGGTCCACTGTCGATTTTGCAAAGAAAAACATGTGCGAACGTCTCGTCATATCCAAACCAATGTCAAGAATGTAGCGATTTCTTCCGTGTTTATCTTGCGAACATTTTTATTGTACCCACTTAAAATAGATGTGTCACCCGAAGTGGTCGGTCACGCGCATATTTGTGGGCTATATATAGCTCTATCAGTTGGCAAATGTCCTGGCGATCCCGGCGCCCGCGCACTCCACGCCAAATGTCGCGTGCTCTCGCGCCGCGCCGCCGAGCTCCGTTATTTATTTTTGGCCACCGACATGGAGATTGACACGTAAATCTCACTTCTATCGATTGCTTACTAAATCTGCTAGCAGATGCGCTCCTCCGTCTACAATAGTGATTTATATTCAGAGATCGCTTGTATACGTAGCATTTACGTCAGTGCTACGTCAGTTTTCCTTTCACATACGGAACTAGACAGACGTAAGCAATCACATGCCTGGCCTTCAAGTGCCACTCAGCTTTGTAACCCTATTATGTTTGACAAAGGCTCAGTCTGGCCAAAGACGCATGTGACGCAACGTTGCGAGAATGGAGCATTATAATGCTTAGCATAATTTTTTAATCAGCAGTTTTTCAATAGATTTAAGATGAAATTGATACTCACAGACAGGCTCAGAATATTCGATTACCTTATTGCTTCCGTATATATATTTATTTACACAAACTCACGCTCTTTTCCCAAAGCGTCGGCAAAAACTACAAAGCCCTTCACGATTGGTATCGCATAAAGTATACTAGTAGTAAGTCTTTTGCTTCGTCTGCGTTCATACATGTGATAATAAAGGCGCCGGTTGCGAAAACTGCGTACCTGCCTGACCTTTTAGAAGGACGTGTCACTAATAAGATCAGTGTATGTAGGTTGGTATGTCCTTCTAAGGCGACCCCTCCCGGCATGGCGGCGCGTCCTCTAACATCTGCCTTAATATTCCTTTTGTTAATGGTCATTCGTTCTCTTAGCACGATTAAATTATCTGAGCATACCTATACTAAATTGTTGTCACTACTTTATTGTTCAGTATTACTTCAGTATTATTAAAAAAATAAATGATTACTTAAATAAAATCGTCCCTGATGACTTAAACCGTCACTATGCGACCTAATTGAATGCCTAAATAAAGTAGCAAATCCAACAGTGTGCTTGTATTTCGGCATTAATTTAAATATCGCCTAGCTCTAGTTTATTGCATAAATATAACGAGCTTAAACCTGTTTCACTTAAGAGGGCCCTTCTCGGTCTGTCTATCGTCAACGCGAGCATGGTCGAAAAGCTTATTGTTTCATCCAGAGCCACAGCGGTGATTTTCTTTCGATTCCCCCGTCTTACCCCATCCCGACCCCGCACATCTCGTCTCCCGCGCACCTCATACCGAATAACGCAATGACATTTAACGAAAAATAGTGTTCGAAAATTTCTTAAACTTGTTCCAGGAAATACGTGTTTTTGAATAAGTCTTACAAGTGTATGAAATAAATATTTGTCATTAAGAATCTTCATTACAATTGCAAGGTTTCTATCGAGATGTTTTCTTTACTTTTACAGTTTATGAGTACATTATGAACGGCCAAAGTTCAGTCAAAATTTGTGCAAAACAGCAATTTTTGGAGGCTTATTCTGAATTTGTTTCTACAATTTATTATTTTTTGCTACCATATAAACCTAGATATAGTGCACTAAATACCTATTAGTTAAGTTAAAATCAAAGATAGGTGTGTAACAACTGCATAATCACGTACGAGCGTTTGTATGAAAAGTATGATGGGTTGGTTGCTCTTAAATACTCGGTGAAAAGTAATGTCCCATAATATTTTTGAATAAATAATGAGTTAGTCGTAAAACAACGCGCTGTACAAAGTGCAATAAACGCAATAGCTAGTACAGTATAATAATATAATATAATCCAGTCCACACTAAATAAACATGATTTTTCAGGAAATGTAATTTTAACTATTCATTCATTTGAGTAACGCAAAACATTTTCATATGTAACAACTTCACTGTTGGCAGACGTAACAATTCTGTTACGCCATTATTTTTTTATTTTGTTAATGCCTTTTTGTGATAATTGCATTGCTGAATTTCAGTGAAATTAACTTTGTGAAATGTCAAGTGTTTCATTATTAATTGCTATGGAACGCAATCCGCATTTTGGTTCGCTTGGTGGATAACAGCCCACTCCCTCTAACAGAGGTGAAGCGTGTGTCCCAGCAGTGGGAACATTATCGGCTCATTGTGCTTATGCTTGTGCTACATACGTAGGTTGTGTTATAGCTT
Organism: Eugnorisma glareosa; assembly: GCA_947578425.1. NCBI lineage: Eukaryota > Metazoa > Arthropoda > Insecta > Lepidoptera > Noctuidae > Eugnorisma > Eugnorisma glareosa. The sequence continues at coordinate 12,744,502 of OX387970.1, read as the reverse complement.
CAAAAGAAGCTTGTGGCCTAATTTTCCATCGCTTTATAATAGAAAATACCCACATTACCTCGTCTCAAACAAAAATACAAGTTGGTAGAGCTTCTGTAATGTCTTGCAACCGACAGCCAACGTAATAAGAAAAATAATAGTCCCGGCTTTGTAATAAAGCGTGCAGTTAGTTGTGGAAAACCGAGCAAAGCTTATTAATACTGAAAAATTCTCAACTACACTTAATTTTTTTATTTTGTGTTTGTTCTACTTCGTCGGTGGAAATATTCATATGTATTCCCGTGATAGTACATGTAGCGAACAAGTTGATCCCGCTTACTTGGAATAATTAAAACAAGCCCTGGTTATTCATTGACCTTTTCCTATTATTTATAGAATGGGAAATTGATCATTAAGCAAATTAACACCAGCAGTGTTATAGTCAAAATATATTTGATGATTTTTATATACGGATTTTTTTTATTATTATCTGCCAAGCCTTTTCCCAACTATATTGGGGTCCAAATACCTGTATTTTACATGCAGCGACTGCCTGTCTGACCATCAGAACCCAGTTAGTACTGGGTAATACAATACCCCTTGATAAGACTTGTTGTCAGACTTTCGGGTCACTGACTACCTGTAACTGACTTTTTACTTACCAATTAATTTCCCTGACAATTCTATGTAAAATTTACGAAACAGTGAAAGTCACTGTAGATGGTGGATGTGACATGACGAGGAAGGTAGCCAATTAATGTTGTTGTTGTTGCGCACCCCATTTTGGAGAAGTTTGTTGAAATGTTTTTACATGTTTGTAATTAATTCGGAAACCATCAATTTGGAAAACGCTGGATTTGTTGGATTCTAAGCGAACACTAGGCAGAAAAGCAAAGAATTGTTTAGAAGGAAAGCAAGAAATTCAGAGAACCTAGGAACATTTTACTTATGTTTAAAATCAATAAAAATCCGCATATAATATTCAGTCCATGCCATGCATCATTCTAAAAGTATATGATTTTTTTTTAGGTCGAATTTCCAATTAAATCCACATACACCATACATAATTACCTATAAGTGGTTGAGAAGCTGCTAGTAAGGATTATGCACTTTATATTGTTATTATGATTCTTTTGACATCTCTACCCGCAAGTAAAAATATTTTTAGGAACTTAGAATTTTTGTCTTCGTCCATTTTCCTTAAAATGTCAAATAATAAAACTAGAAACTATGGATATACCCCCTCTGACCTTCCGAATACTGCGTGTTTCCCTCACTTTTATGAAAGAAAAGTGCGAGTACCCATCAGCATAATTCTCCCAATTTTTATGTATTTTTCTTATATACACATCATCTCACGATTTTCATTCAGGAAGCGTGTTTTCCTTCGCATGGATTTTGTTTTCTTATAATTTCCCTTCCAATGTTTTAGATAACTTTATATTCTACAGGATGCTGCTTTTGGTATCGTTCGCTTACTTTTTCGATTAATTAATCCAAAGCCACAGAATGCCCTCTTGCTTCGTTAACGCCAACAAAACTTTTCGTCCGGAATTTTTACTGACCCCTTTTCGTAAAATTATTCAATGCACAACCCTTCTCGATTACCTCAAATATTTTGTTCGTACTATCGTATAGCTGTAGGCATAGAGATGTTTTCTTGCTGTTTACTTCTCATCAGTCATAATGTGATGAAATAAAATGTTGTGAAGTGCCATTACGTGTTGATGAGGGTCCATCCTATCACGAAAACGACGTTTAAGAAGTAGGCTAACAGTTAGTGCAGCAATGTAATTATTTGTAGTTTCATGTCATATCGTTCTATTTGAACATTGTAGGTGCAGGCCATCTAATTAACCTGCCGAGTGTCGCCCACTATCTTATTTAATATTCTCTTTAGAAAGCCTTGTGCCTACTAATCGGTTACTCAAGCAATTTACTTTTAAAAGGCAATTATCCTTTTTTCCTCAAATATTTACCTTTGGTTTTGTATTCTGTACAATTCGCAAAAAGTTAGATTGTGTAAGGTATCATTTTTAATAATAACTTTTTATTCGAACAGGTTCGAGTAAAGCTCATGATCTGATAACGTTTCATATATATTGTCCTGTAATTCAGAAGATTGTACTTCAACGTAGCACAGAAATGATTTGATTAAAGCGCGACCAAGATGGTTAATGAATTCGAGTTAGTTTCTGTGTGGCTCTTTAAATAGCTGTCATTTACAAAATTAAGCATGAAGAGAACATTTTGGTTAGGAGTCTGACAGTTTGACAAGTGGCAATTGCTTGCAAAGCGTTACAGTTCAACCAACCTATCTGTGCAGGCGGGAATACACAGATCTAAGATAAATGTACCGAGCTTGACATAACGATGCGAATTTTCTTCACAAACCACGCTAACTTGAACTGAACACTTAAACTGGTCATACTGTACGTATTCCTACAACGACCTTAAACCATTCACTACACTGTAGGTATAAGTAAATTACTATGAATTATTGTTCAATATTATAATTATGCATGTGAAGGTAGGCAGGAGAAAGAGATGTAAACGTGGCACATTAAACTACTCTTTGCTCAACCACCGTGTTTTAATACTGTGTCCCGGTCTTCTAACATAACATGGCGTAGCCGGTAATAGCTAAATAAGTTAATAAGCCGTTTTAAAAACCAAAACTGAGATACAAACGAAATAAAAGTAAAACGTAGATAACAAACAGCAGTGATTCCGAATCATTCGAAGAAGCAGAAGTGATATTACAAGCGAAGCATACAATCGAGTCCATTTTGCAACCGCCGCAACTGTTCGTTTTTGAAAATGATATTACAAATGTTACATCAGGAAACTTAAGCAAAGAATGGGATAAATGGAAAAAAGCGTTCCAGATTTATCAAGCTTGTGAACTACATCGTAAAGAAAAAAAAGTGCAAATCAACATCTTGTTACACATCATTGGAGAAAAATGTCGTGAGGTATATGAACAATTTACACGCGAATACAAAACTATAGAAGACTTGCTGGATGACTTCGACGCATTTTTATGTCACGGAAAAATATAACGATAGAAAGACACACATTTTTTACCCGGGACCAACGAGATTTGGAGTCAATAGAACAATATGTATTTGAACTGAATAAAATAGCAGCAAAGTGCGAGTTCAAAGAATTATGCAGTGAGTTGGTGCGTGATAAGATGATTTGTGGAATTAAAGACAGTGGACTTAGAGAAAGACTGTTAAGAGAACCAGACTTGTCAACTGACTGACTGACTGTCTTGTGACTTGTCTTGTCGGTTTACCATGAAACCGTGAAGCTTATTGTGCCTCACGATAGTTTATGTCAGTGCTATACATTTTGGAATTCCCAGTATCGTTTTTTTTTCTAAAGAATGTCATAGTTACCAAATGTTGCCATTTGAACAGATATTTCCTCCTGAACCAATGTCACGGACTGATGATAATATATCGTTTAAAACTACATTACACAACGGTAATGTACGGTAACAGGGGTTTCCTTTCTGGAATGGATACTCGACTTCCTCAATGTCTCAGTGATCGATCTCACTAACTCTCACTCAATAGTTTGTTCGCTTAATCTCAGTCGTATAATCGGAAGATGGTGCTGGGAAGTGACGGTTTAACAGCCGCGCACTCCATATTATCAGAATCAACATGGGAGTTTATAATCTAATATTGTCTTAAGATGTACCTGTAGGGAAGGTTAATTATATTGTAACTAATTGAGTTATCCTTTTCCATGTTCAAATATTATGTGCCTAAGATAATTTTTTTAAAGGTGCCTGAGTCTACAAAGAAATATTGGCATTTGTAGTAAATCACGAAAACACCTATTGACTCAAACTGAAACAGAAGCCGATGATCATAAAATCTGGCCGAAAAGGTTAATCTAAAAGATATTTAGTCAGATGAAAAATATTTATGCTTCACTTCTTAACGGGCCACAATCACGGCACGATAGATTTGTGTGACGTGAGAGCGTCTAGCTCTAGCCTATCGGCCCTAATGAACTGGCTAGCTAGCGAAACGAATCACCCAGGTCACTTTGCTTGAAGCTGTAATATCCTCAACGATTTTATGTTACCAGCTTTTTACACCTAGAATAAACTACGTAATTTATAGCTCTTAACTTTTACGACAAATTCCAAAGACTCCATCAAATTAAATTCACGGTTTGGTGAGAGGTTAACTGTCCAAGTTGAAAACCCAGAATTAGGTTAAAAAGTAGGCCCAAAGTTTTTTAATAACCACACTTTTCTCGCTCGTTTATGTTGGACTTTTACGTTAGGATATTTTTTATATTTGTCGTGTTTTCATCTCGTAGATTTTAATTGAATAACTTGGGATATGCTCGTTTTTATCTATATAGGCTATAATAGTGCGTTGTACTTGTCAACAATCATGGTGGCTTTTTGATGTGATCTTATAGACTAATAAATAAGGAAATTCAATTATCACAATTATATTCATCTTATTTCGTATTAATAATAGATATACATATTTGATTCTAAAAAAACATCGTTACCAGTTTACCGTAACAAGCGAAATCTTTAAAAATTAAGTTAATACGAGTATATGCAAATTCGATTAGTTTAAGTTAGAGGCCACATCGCCAAGGTGACAGTCTGTCGAGAGGTGGTCTCAGTCTGGTGCAGGCGTGGCTCTGGAAGCATTTCTATTTCGGCGCAAATGTCGCGAGTGTCGGCACGCAGCGCGCTCGAGACGCGGCGGCACGCGGCCCGTCGTCAGCGCCCGCGCATGCGAGCACACTCCTTAGTTTACGCGCATGTTTCCCGTACGGAACACGTTTAACCTCATCAACAGACTGCGAGTGCCCAATGTTTTGCCTTCCTGTTGACCGTGACAATAATTGTGTGCTGAAAAATTCAGACGATCACGTGTTACAATGTGTGAATATGTTGTGAAGTGTCGACGCGCAGTGTAGCGGTTAACAGAGCGACTTTATTTTTTGTTTTATGACCACTTAAAACCAGTTCTGTCAAACTTTACGATAGATACATAATAAGAGTCCAGCCCGATTGTAGCATTTTTGATGATCAATTACCTCACCATAATTAGTGATTTCGTGATTTCAATCAAAATTCAAAGTAACAGCAACCAACTACCTATTGTGTTATTATGTCATTATTACTTTGATTAAATATTCCCATTGTGAAGGCCAGTATCCTCGTCACCATATGACTCATGGCTTGTGTATATATATTCTGATTATTTGGAACATGGTCAGTAAAGTGTTGTGATTATTTTTAATAATTAATGAGTGTTACAGTTACAAAGTTGTTAACTTGAAACTATGCCTCTAGTTCATTTAACTCTACCATTAACTGAATAGATATGAACTGGCTCGTGCACGACAATGATGAGAGATTTAGATAAGTGACAGGGAATAAAAGGCATTCATTCATTCCTTGTTTGTTTAGCTATAGATAAAGAAAAATATATGTCCGCACACCCGCATTTATGTGCGATCGCCGCTAATGTATGCGGTGCCGATACCGGTGTTTGTTCAGAGATAATGACGCCGCGAGCAGGCCGCGCGCGCTCCTCGCTCACTCCGCACATTCTCTGCATACTCTGATCCACGTGTTTGTCTACCTGTCTGAGGTAACGAGTTCACAAAAAGCAGTGACGTCATATCTCTCTACCGTAGCATGTAGAGCGTGTTATCTGTGAAGTTGATGGTGACTCGTGTTAGTGTCCGGTGTGTGGAGTGGAGGGTGCGTGTGTGTCGGTGCGCCGATATGTTGTTGCATGGTGGCGGGGCAGTGAGAGGGGCTGTACAACGGAGACTCTCAGGTCCCTGCGGAGTTCCATGCTGTCCTGGGGCAGGGCCGGGGGCTCCGCAGGCAGCTCGAAGAAGCCGGTGCTCGCCAGCCGCCCGCTGCCGGCGTCTAGTGGCGAGGAAGCCGGCAGCGACAGCGAAGCTCAAGGCGCGCTGCTCGCGGGCGCCTCCGCCCTGGCTCGAAGACGACACGCCGTAAGATTTAAGAGGAAGTCTAAAATTGCCTACAGAGTTATCAGGTCTGTAAGAGTCATGACTACTTTCTAAGAGTATTTCACTACTTAATTAAGCGGTCGTCTTTATTAGCATCTGTTTGCTCTATCTTTGATGAGAATATATTATTAATTAATCGATATTAACATTAAATATCAATCAAATCAATCGAATCAAAAACACAACATACGGGAACAAGTTTTAATCAAAGTCACAAAAAAACGAGACCCTGCCTAGATAAGAAGCACTGAGCATAGCAATAATATCGACTTAATATGTACAACGGCCATTGGGAGCTCCCTGTAAACGCATCCACGGTACTGAAAATATATGAGTGTGCGTCTACGTTATCTAAAACTCGCTTATTGAAAGCATTCAAGCATTCCCGATCACAATTAATCTGTTTAGAAGGTTACGTTGACCAGGATCTCGTCCCGCCGTGTGATCTTGATTGTTAGAAGATTGAGGTCAATCAATGAATGTAGCCCACTTAACCCGTCTAGTACCTACCTGTCCAAATTACAGACCATTTACTCTTTTCAACAATGGGATGAGCCTATTATTGGGAAAATTGAGATATGTTCCCCATTGTTTTCGTCAATCGCAGATGATTATTACCTCAATGGACTTAACCCGTACCTTACTTAACACATGCTTGTTATTTAACCGTCTGCTCATCGTCCGTGTCATTATGACGAATCGAGCACGTTGTGCGATGTAGATGTGCGAAGGAAACAAAGAGCGACATCCGGCAAAAAGCCAATTAGCATTCTAGCCACGTGTGCGGCTGCCGGACAGCCGGAGAGCGACCACCGCACGCCCGCGCCGTTCGCGGGCCCGGCAACAGGTACGAAACGAGCGCCGCCGACCCAAACCTACTCAGTACTACACTATATTTACATTTTAAATGGATTACCCACTACATCGAAAACAACGTTCGCCGTAATATTTTAGAAGAATATTACAATGTTTACAACGGCTCAGACAGCGATAGATTATGGATATTGGAAAACTTACTACTATTATTATGGTCCGTAGATATTATGTTAAGTAGGTACCTCTAATTTTGTTTGCAACGTTCAAAGGGAAATACATAAAAGGTATTTTTTTTCATCCAACGACCTCTCAAAGTTCGAAGGACGGGCAATAGGCGGTCAATGCGAGAACTTTTGTATCATGAATTATTTAATACGCAAGAAATGGGAATAGAATGGCTTTTATTTAGTTTGACTAAATCAATTAGTCTACTGTCCGTAGGGCATTCTAGTTCAATCTATCAACCTGCTATCTATTAACTGATTCCTTAATGTGTAGAGAAATTATCAAGGGCTCCTCCACCACAATTTACTTAAGTTGTTAACAAAGTCATTACTGCCGCTGATTGATCGTTAAGTATATAGTTTGATCACGGTTTAATGAAAATCCCAAGCGGCTTTTCATTATAATGCTCACGTCACATATCGTCTATCGGTTACATTATACATCAAGAATAATTATTGCTGAAGTACGGTATAATCATAAATGAAATATTTAGTAAGTGGAGTGAGAGCAAAGTGAACTTCAATCAAAGCGAAACGCGTCGACTGCGGGACGTCCTCTATCGTAATGGAAAATTAAATTGTACTACCAATCGAGAGCGCTCGTACGGTATTGAGCTGTTCGAGCCACTCCAGTGCCGAAATATCAAGTGACTCCCACTCGATGTCGTTTGTGCATAATTATTAATACCTGCCCGCTTCAATACCACCTGCTTCGCTTCACTTAAACTAATAATCACGTCCTTGCGCACGCCTGTCCGTTACGAAGGGTAAAAACACTATTTTATAGTTCACATTTTTATTAAGAGTACGTTTGCTAGAACACCATTTTATAGGTTGTAATCTTAGGTCCCACTTCGGTGAACCGAGGAGCTCGTTCAACCAGATTTGACAGACTGTGACGTATTTATTAGGCTATAAACTTTTGTTAGGTTTATAGTTTAGACTTTTAGAGACATCGGGCATATACTTTTGTGAAGACTTGTTCGTGTAACTTTACGCGGCAGCAATATACACAGACACCTGAACCAACATTTTCATTAATTAGAGCGCACATAGCATTATGAGCAAATATTATGGAACAATACCGTTATTTCATGAGTAAATAGTGTTCCAAATCACAGTGTGTTATTCTAAAAGTGGTAGCTGAAGTAATTATGTCGTATTAAATTAATATCGGCAGCAACAGATGGTGGTAGTCTGGTAGTGTCGCAGTGAATGGTGCGCGGCGCGCGTCGGCTTGCGGTTTCCGCCGATGCAGCGTCGTCGCCGTCCGCGCCGCCGCTAACGACACCATTGTGTGAACATATAAAATACGCCAGCCTATGCCAAGCCCGCTTTACTCGTACGTGCTTTATTCAATCGCCACCAGCTTTTCACTTTTTTGTAAAGACCCTGAACCCGAGCCTAGGTATTGACGTGGGTACCAACTTTTTAGACGAATTAAAAAGGCATCACGGTTGTTAGATTTGATCTCAAATAACATCAAGTAACAAAAACCAACTCCACTTGTTTTGTACAAAATCAAATAGCCGTTTTAATCAAAAGCCTTCAACTGACAGTTACTCCAACAATTTACACATTTTGTTTTAAGAATCTATTCCGCAGGCGTAGGCCGAGGGTCGAAAAGTTTCGGCTCGCTGTTCAAGGTTGTCATACCGAAAATATTATAAGACTCTTCTTTTTCGGTTTTCCACAAATTAGCGATATTTTTTTGTGAAAATAGGTTATATCATACTTTTCTGTGCCGAGCCTACATGGAGGTAGACGAGACGGCAGCACACATGCTTCTGCACTGCCCAGGGGTTGCAATATACAGGGCAAAGTACTTCGGTAACCCAGGTACTCTCCGCGAGATTACCAGCAACATCAAGGCGCTGCTGGCCTTTCTCGGGGAGTTAGGGTGGATCGAATAGATTTCCCACCCGCACGCAAAATACGCGCTTGGACGTGGAGTTGCGGACACCAGCCCGCTATACAATACAATACAACATATTTTTACATATACATAGTACCTATATTTATAATACAATAATGTTCCTATTCTATCTAATCCCTTTGTACATACATTCAAATCAACTACGAGTACTTTATAGCAGAGTGTAGAGTATTACGCTCATTCATGCAATATTGTTAGAAAATTACGAAGTATTTTCCAAAGCTTATTTTTCATACCCTAAAGTAATATTCAGTGTTCAATATTTAAACGAAAAAAGCTAGTTTACCTTAATTCATTACGGCTGAAAAAGTCTAGCATATTTAACTATCGCTTCAACACAAAATGACTGGGCTGAAGTAGAAAAAATAGGTACTATTTAACATTCGTTCAGTTGCAGATACTAAAGAGGTAAGTACCAACATGCACATTGCACATTACTTCAAAAGAGGTTGAAAAGTCGAGTATAAACGTGTGCGACCCATTTTCCTAGGAGACAACTTGACTTTTTCAGTACATGTTTGCCGTAAAACAAAGACATACTGCGATTAAGTTTACTAAAAATACAAGTACATTGTCTATGGAAGAGGTGGGTTAGGAGGTAGAGGTTTCGTTTGCTTTGAGGTTCTATTTTCAATTTATGGTTTGGCAGGTACAAATTAACTTACCTTCTAAATATTATTTTGTTAATAATGCAATGTTTTTCACTAAAACATACGGAATAATCTTGATCGATCGCGACACATATTATTAAAAATAAATATCAATAACCAGTGATAACTTAAAGTCCGGGATTTAAAACTACATTATAAATATTATTTGGTTCATGTCCCATAGCCCGGTAGTTTTATTCCTCATCTGACATAAACGTCCCGATTCTGAACATGGGTCTCCCAATAATCGCTAGAGTTAGCGGTTTTCGAAAATGGATTGGTAATCGCAGTGAGTGCTTAAGTGCTTATTCTCACGATATATCATCTTATACTCACTTATTGATATTGATTTACGGACAGAGAAGATGAAATGTGTCCAGCTACTGGAAGCTCACAGCCAAACTGTTAGTATGTAAACTTTCGTAAGGTATATTCATGCTTATAAATGTGTAGGTACGATTTACTGAGGTAGGTAGGTACCTATATTTATTTCGGATTTCCTCGACTAGTTTCGAACTAAAGAAGAGTTCGTAGAAACCTCACCTCATTAATTTTGTATTCAATCGGTTTGCTTGACTTGTTTTGACGGTCAAAACTAATCGGGCTGAATCAAAATAAATAGATTCCTACGTGAGTAATATTAAACAGTTACAACGTTGTTTCTTGCGGCTTATTATTGCTTTAACATTGTCCCACGTAATGTACTATGCATTCAATACACTTATACGCTAGGACGGTAAGTGTATTAGAAACATAAAACAAGTAACGTAACATATGATGCCTTGTAAAGGATCATCGGTAACCACCTTCCTTATTGCTTTCAACTTTTCAAGATGTGAACGTGTTCACTCTGAAAAAATGTTTTTCAGAACTGCCTCCAGTATTATCAGGCGCGGTAATTCAGATTTAGGCTCAAATTAAAGTCTTTTTTAAGATAAAAAGCTTGTATTTTTTATGGAAATTTACAAAATTATCTATACAAAGTTATTTTATCCATAGAAGTATAAAAATTATACAAGACTAATTAAATTTTCGTTTTTCATAATTATATTTAAATTAGCGTTAGGGTCGGGTTTTTTCCGACTGTTACAGTTTCCAAATTACCCTAGCCTTCTGTTGATATTAGTGCTTAGACGGGCCCCTGTGTACTTAGTGTTAAATTAAGTAACGTCATAACGGCATTGGAGCCACTTACATAATCACTTAGTCGTGCATATAACAATAATTTTGTTGTATATTACTAAACATACCACAACGCGTTTTAAAATAAAGCTTGCCATTTAGTTTATTTTCAAGCCATAACTGTCGCGGTAAAGGTTTAAAAGCGTCACCAACTTGTCACACTGTTAATTTTATAACTGGCCATTAGCATACACTTTATTTTAAATGTACATTATTCAAAAATGGAAATAACTTCAGGCCACTGTGTCAGGCTAATAGAAATAATTTATGAAACACATTTATTAAAACTGGTGGATTCTATATCTTACTCTATCTTTTCATTTAGGTATCTACATATTTTACAGCATATTATGTTGATTTTAGTTCAAACTAGTTAAGCAATATTTAAAAAATACTAAAATGAACCTAAAATAAAACCATAAAAAACACATTAGGTAAAACGTATAAAAGCGAGCCTGATGCACAGGTTTTATGGTTATGCACGATTTTATCAGTCAGTGATCTTCGAAATTTACCAGTTTTATTAATATCAGTACGGACATGTTAAGGTTCACTAGACAGGACAGGGTACCGGGTACGTTATGAAGCATAGCTATAACAATATCCTTAACCATATCATATGCCAACGCCGACGTGCTGACGTGATACTTGCGAGGTATTCAGAATCGTAAAATACGTCTTCACTGTCAAAGGTTCGGGTTTCTAAAGGCAACGAAAACAGAGTTGGCGTAGAATTTTCAGTAACATCCATAAACTACTTAAAAGTACAGAATTTAGGACACGCAATAGAAGATGGCCTTGTCGCCCCCGCATTTGTGAAAAAGTACCAAAAACTTTACATTTTCTGTTATAATCCAGGCTTATGAAGTTCTAAACGCATTTTATTTAGAACCATAGCTTATTAATCAAAGTAACGACGCCGTCATTTCACCAGTGCTGCGTATACGAGCCATTTGTACCGACCAGCTGCGCCTGCCCTATAAACACCTCGCTTCCAGCTCGTAAAATACACTTAAATCGTCTAATTAATCCGAGTAAATTAATTAATTAAGACACGGAGCTGTACTTTATGTTTTACTTTTTTTTACCGAGAAAAGAATTTCTTTGTCATCTTAAATAAATTAAGAACCAAGTTTCAAGAGTATTTTTATTGTGCTATGAATACTTTGGACGCTCTCAACTGAGTTTAGACTGAATTAGGTTTAGTAAACAATAGGAAACACTGCAACAGCTCTATTTACAAATTCTATTTTTAAAGTTTAAGGATGTTCTTTCAGATGTTGTTCGTTTTTTTACATTTACCAAATCATGTTGCTAAATCCTAAGATTTACTAGTAAAAGAAGTTTGTAGTATTTAGATTTGCCAGTATACGGAGTTTTACTTAGTTTATTATACGTAGATGACCGTTACGTATTTTTTACATAGGAACCCTAATCGCACAGTTTTATGTTAATCTGAGGTAAGAAGGAAATTATCGCCTGTAAAGAGAACCTTATTTCTAGGTAAACTATTTTATCGACAAAGCGAATATTCTTTGTAAATGTTTTTGATATAAAAATCCCCGTATTCTACTTTTACTATAATAATAATCTGCGTTCATACTGTTCTTTGTAAGGCCTTATCCGTTAGTTTCTGGATGATTAGTCTAAAACGAATACAGGGTGGTTTCCGATCACAATGCTAATGGTTTGGAATACATCTCCATTATGTAGTTCCGCGACACCGCCACAGCGCAGAACGCCTAGCGTACCTAAATACTGTTTGATTAACTAACCTGGATTCACTGAGTTTTACTTCATTAAATTCGCCAAACAGTTTACAACTAAGAATGAACCAATAAATATATTTAACTAAATCATCTTATTAAGGGGCGTTTATTTAATTAGCTTTTGTTTCAGTGTTTTTTATGATTAATGATCAACAATATTTGCCAACACAAAAATGAGAGAAGCTTCATTTTTAATATAGTTAAATTATGGTTATTTTTTACTCAACGTTACCATGTTTTATTTTCTAGTCTTTTTATGTAATGTTTTCTCGTTACAGGTAAGCAAAATTGCCTTAATGGCACAGATCAGATGCGAGCTCTAGGTATGAGAATGTTTTCAGTAATTTCATAATATTGTAGAAAAGAAAAGCAGTGTTAATTTATTCAAATACAAATGGCCGTATTATTTCTTATTGGCAAAACTCATTTGCATTCCAAACTTTTTAAAGTTATCATAAAGTTAAAATAAAAATCTGAACTCTGTAGACATTATTTCCTTTTATGAAGAAAGTTTCCAAAGATAAAGCGTTTCATTTACAATAATTCTGCGAACAACTACAGTTGTGAAACTCAGTATTCTTTAAGTTCAAGTAGGTAGTCTTAAGTTAGCTTATTCATTTTTAACGCTTCTTTTCCCACTTTACCGAAAAGTTTAAAGTTGGCAATTATTTAGTACAGTAAACTTGTTTTGTCTTGTCTTGTAAACTCGTTCAAGATTTTCTCATTCATCTCTTTATATTTTTAATTGAAAAGCATAGAGTTTCTCATCTACCATGGCTTTAATAAATCGATCTCATAAAGTAACAAATGACTTGTGACGGGTTCAATATTGTGACGCACCCTTAAAATTTTGGCTAAAATGAAAGTCGAGTCACGGTAATGCTTCATGCTGTCAAATTTTCATAACCAGGCTTCAAAACCAGGTCCGTAAGGAGCTCAAATACTATTCAGAATTTTATAAACGTTGCACTCATGTTGCACTTGGTAGGCAAAGTAGCTTGATGTTACAGAATATTATGGAATAATTTATTGAAAAATGATACGGAGTGTCTTAAAAATATGAAAATGAGACAAGTTTGAACTGTATTAAACTTCAGGCGAGATTATTTAAACGATAGGGTACTACATCAATCCAACTCATGAATGCGGTACAATTAGATTTCAAATATCAATCTTGCTTCATGGTTAAGGTCGTATTGGAAAAAATCTATAAGGTCATAAACGCAAAAAATGCCGTTATATGTAACACAAGGAAGTTCTTATAACGAAGATAACTTTAAAATGTAAATATGAAACACAAGTCTGTTAGGAAAGTTACTGCAGCCGGTTGTCTTATAAATTAATGTACTGGAAATATAACTTACAAGGTCACCCAGATTATCTTGTTTAACATCTACTTTGTGGGTGATTAACTCGATGTAACTTTGAACGAAATTCCTATCTGTTAAGATATAATAATATTTCAACATAATATAATATATAATACTTGTAATCTTACATAACTAAGCTGCTATGCTTTGCAAGTAAACCGCCGCCGTAAATCATATGAAAAGATAAATTTAGCAGGGTTAAAATTAAATTCCCTAGCAAAGCTTTGCAGACTTGATGAGAATAAATTGATATCTTTAGTTACATACAGTAATTAGGTTCAATTTCAACGCTCAAATACTGTTTTAAAATACGTAGGTACAGAATATTATTAATTTAATTGTCAAGCCCTGAGTGAATTTAAATAGTGGTAATATTATAATGATATGGTATTTCTTTCTTTATCGCGTGATTAGTGCCTAACCTGGGTGTCAGAGTTTTTATGCCACCCCCATGGGCTCTCTGACTCGGCTTTACATCTCATTTCTCAGGCTTGCTCAGGTTTCCTCACGATGTTTTCCTTCAATGAAGCAAGTGATAATTGTATAATACGCACATGAATCTGAAAAACAGAGGTGCGTGTCCTGGGTTCGAACTTGAAACCTATGACTTGGCAGTCCGACAGTCACACCAGTAGGCTACAACTGTTTTATTATGGTAATAATCACTACATAGTATAAAACAAAGTCGCTTTCTCTGTCCCTATGTCCCTTTGTATGCTTAAATCTTTGAAACTACGCAACGGATTTTGATGCGGTTTTTTTTAATAGATAGAGTGATTCAAGAGGATGGTTTATATGTATAACATTGCACCCGTGCGAAGCCGGGGCGGGTCGCTAGTAAAAGATAATTTACAGTTTATTTTTTTAATACGATATTGAATTTCCACCAGGTACATGAACATGTTTCACCTAATTTAAAGCCTGTTGTAGCTTTCCAATCGATAAATCATACGACGTATGCACGAACGAAAGCATATTTTTATTTACATACTCTATTTATTATTCTACTTGTATTTGATGTGTCCATGCACAAATTAAATAAATAACTACGGAAGTCGATATTCACGGCCGATTTTCGTGTTTCAGTTCATAGTCAAAGCAATAAGCTTTCAGATCTGATGAAAGACCGGCGTGAAATGAAATTGCAATCTTCAGCCGACATGTCAGTGAACAGACTGATCTGCAAGTCAATGCGATGCGACACTCCGATTTAATATCTGAATCTGATGTTTGGAACTGGGCGCCAACAGATAACTTGATCGAACTAAATAATGCTCGTAAAGGTATTGTTTATTTGTTGGCTCGTATTTATGATCAAAATTCATGCAGGTAAATACACTTTATATGTGGCTTTAATTATGAATAACAATGGTCATGTAACGAAGATTTACTCAAGGCCTTTACGGATCTAGATAATATTATTTTATGGAACGTTATCGTAACGTGTTATCTGTTTATAGATAGCAAGCTTTCGTAAAACTGGATGGAAAGGTACTACGTCAGAAAAAGGTTTCAAATCCGCCGGGAATAGTAAACCTTTATGTCGATATTTGTTTGGATCCAAATACTCTTAAGAGACGTTGTTTCCTAGTCGATGGAGTCATGAACACGTTCACTAAATATAGAAGCTAGAAGTTCAGGCAGGTACAAGAAATTTTCACAAACATTTTAATCAAAAACTTAAAAACAATTAAAACTCGGTATCACAAAAGCATCGATTTTACAATGAAAGCGTCGGATCCAAAATATCTGTTTTATATTAATTCTTAAGAACTTTGTCGTTGATCAGTTTCTAAAGAATCTAATTTTAATTTAATAGTCAACAAAGAAACGGTTACAAGCTCGATTGAGCTTTGTTACAAAGATATCAAAGAAAGGGTCGAGCTTACGGTTCTATTTTCAATAAGTTCCCTCTTATAATGACTTTAGCCACGACCAAGTGTTGTTAACAAAGCGTGCCATTAATCTTAAACAGAAGGAATTTGTTCTTCACTTTTGCAAACAGAAAAGATTGAATGTGGAGGAATGTAAGCGTAAGGGAAAAGACGGTATATGGCTCCTGTGAAAGACGATATGTCTAGAAAAGGGGTGACCTGAGATGACGGGTAAGAGAGATGTATGGAAGACAAACATAAGCTGCGAAAATCTTCATGATGAGAGAGAGACGATGCTATTCATGATAGGATCAGATTATATACAGTATCAATATTACAAATATACGTTGTATACAAGCATTGTAGGTACGTCGTATGTACCACATCTACGGTATCTTACCAATTTAATATCCGTTACATTCTGAGAGGCTCGTACCTCGTGGAGAATCTTTACGTTTCAAGCGGGAGGCTGCCAGCGATATGCTAACGTGTTTGATATCAAACCCTGTCTCGGTACCTCCTTTTTGGTTCATGGAACAGTCCATTGAAGGGTGGTCTGTAAGAAATCGCTAGCAGCGATAAGACCGCCATTATATCCATAGAATTAGCATTATTGGAAAAGAACTGTGTTACAATTTTGGTGTACAATAAAATAAAATATATTATATCTGTCTCTCAACCAATAGAATCTTATCTACACTTGTATTATAAAGAGGAAAGATTTGTATTTTTGTGTGTATGTTTGTAATGAATCAATTCAAAAACTACTGCGCCGATTTCAAAAATTCTTTCACCATTGGATAGCTACATTCACCCTGAGTAACATAGGCACCCGTGCGAAGCCGGGACGGCCGCTAGTTATAAATATCATTACATACGCTTTATATACGTCGCTCCCCTGTCTGTACGCTTAGAGATTTTAAATTACGCAACGGATTTTAATGCAGTTTTCGGCAATAGATAGATTGATTCAAGAGAAAGGTTTATATCTATGTATAAATATTGCTACCCGTGTGAACCCTGGGCGGGTCGCTAGTAAATAATAAGCTTAACTTAACCCTGATGGATGGCGAAAGGTTTCAACAAAACTAAGTTGTTTACTTACATATGTAAGACTTGCAAAGCGCTACTTCCTGTGACATCTTATCATCTCCGCTAGGCCGTAAATTACATAAATCTGGTGAAAATATGTAACATATAGTTTCGTAGCTTAGTTTTGTGAAACTAAGCGACAACAATTAATGAAAAAGAAATACATAGGGACACAGTATATAAAGGGTGTAAGACCCTTAACGAAGCCGAAAGCCAATTGTCTTCCCCATCATTGCGAACATTGTTTTGTTCTAGACCATACCTGGGGAACCTTCTAGTTACGGAGATATTGGGGGTCAAATTTCCAACTTTTTCACAACTTTTTTTTTTTAAATACTTGTTTTAATTGTAAGATTTTTACTTTAAAAACCTCCACGAGCTCGTACTATTCAATCCATCCATCATCACAATGTTTAAAGTCCGTTACATTGAGTCCTACCGTAAAACGTGATTTTCACCCCAAAAAAAAAATCGTTTCCCAGCAAAAATTTTTGCGTAAAGTTACTTAGTTTCATGTACATAATGCTTGGTTGACGGCTTCGTGAATGGTCTTGTTACACCCTGTATAATTATTTTTCAGTTTATGAAATATTTAAATCAGATCCAGCCTGTCCCCTTGCTGCCCTCCCCAGCGACGCCCTAAGCCGAGGCTCGTACCCCACAGGGGGTGCGCCCCCAGACCGATCTCTATGTTTGGCAAGCCGATCCCTTGGGAGAAGCAAGCTAAATATTTGGGGGTCATTCTGGACCGACGCCTATCTTTCGGTGAGCACATAAAGACGGTGCGCTCGCGTGCCGCTTTCGCTCTTGGTAGACTCCACTCCGTGCTGAATGCTCGCAGCAAATTGTCACTTAGGTGCAAATTGCGTATTTACACCGCGTGCATTCGGCCCATAATGACATACGCTTGCCCCGTGTTTGCGCATGCCAAGCCCCATCACCTCCATAGGATGCAGACCTTACAAAATAGATTTCTCCGGCGAGCCGCGGATGCCCCGTGGTTCGTTAGGAACGAACGACTCCATGTCGACCTCAGAATTCCGACCATCAAACAGTGCATGAAACGTCTTACCAAGCGTTTCCTAGACTCTTCCGAAAAACACCCCAACCCGCTGATCGCATCGGCCGCCCGATACGCCCCCTCCAACATAAGTAGGATTAGGAGACCCCGCCTCACCCTCCTCCAACCCGATGACCCCATCACCCTCCTTCAAGAGAGCTGTAGGGAAACTAGTACATTACGTAAGTACAAAAACAAATACCGACCGCGTTTCCGGCCCCGCCGCCGAGGCCCACCGCGACCCCCCCGTAACATCACCGACCGACCCTTGCTCGACGAGCCAGCCCGCGCCGCTGAGCATGTAACGTTAAATTCCCCATTAAATAATCCGACCCAGCCAACCTCTAGTTGCCCCCCTCTCAATGACGCACTAAGCCTAGGCCCGAACCCCGCAGGGGGTGCCCTTAGTGTCTGTTCATTTAATGTGTAATATCCTTAGTTTGTAAGCCCTGGCTGGGGGCCGTAAAGTAATTTTCGGCCACCACAGGATAGTCCGGTTAAGCAGCTTCAACCTCAGTAGAGTTGTTGCGCTGCGAGTGGTCCCTCCTAAAAAAAAAAAAAAAAAAAAAAAAAAAAACCACAGGGGGTGCCCTTAGCGAGTGGTCGCTTAGCTTATAAGTTAATTTTGCCCCTGGCTGGAGGCCTTAAATTCTAGGCATCCACAGGGTTAGACCGGTTAAGCAGTAGCCAGCCTCAGAGGCTGAACTGCGAGATGCCATCTCCTAAAATAAAAAATAAAATGAAATATCTTTTAAATTGGTCGAATATTGGAGGAGGAAATAGTCGAGAGCCAAACCTCGAATTACGACTTTTTACTTGTCGGATCTGTAGTTGTCTTTATCGCACCAATGTCGAAATAGCGCTCGTTGAGCGACAGCGATAGTTTCTACAAATTCCTACCGCATTTCCTCTTAATCACTGCGTGTTGGAAATTTTTGATAAACCTAGGTACCTACGTACTACTAAGCTACGTAGGTACTAAGCTACCCGATACAGAAGGTATTGAAATCGAGCTGAATCGATTACAAATTGTTACGTGTTCATACGGTATATGTAACGTCTATTTCGATTCAACATCAATAGCATTACGACCAGTTGGCAATCGATATGACTATTGTAATAAATGACGTCTACCTTTATTAATTAGAAAATCTACGCATCTTAATCGTTGAGACAAATAAATTATCTAGGGGGTCAGGTATATGTTATTTTAACATTATGTTTATTCTTTTATAATCTACACTAATATTTTAAAGAGGAAAGATTTGTATTTTTGTATGTTTGTATGAATAAACTCAAACTACTGCGCCGATTTCAAAAATTCTTTTACCATTAGAAAGCTACATTCATTATTATGTTTGATGTACCTATTTCAATTACAACCACATGACGAGCTTACATTTAGAAAAAAATATTTCTATATGATAGGGTTGTTTTTCAATAAAAAAAAAAGACGAGAAAATACAATTAAACAAAACAGCTGAAAGTTTTTTATCAACATTCTCCGTTATTAACTTATTACAAGAGTGAGATGGGCCTGGCTTGTGATTAATATTCAACAGACCGTTTTGGACCATAAATCCTGGCCTAGACACACTGACACGATGTGTTTATTTATTTATGAAACAGTACCTATTCTATGAATTATAATTCGTCATAGACGTACATACTGTAGACACACTACTGTGAGACATGAGTAACGCACTTCAGAACATTATGTAGGAATATGTACAACCATTGAAGGCTGTACACATGAGTTATCAATAATTCGACCAGGTCATTTTATACAAGTAAGTACACGTTCACATAGTCTAATAGTACAAGGTTTAACACTGTCACATACGAAGCAAAACATTTTATCAAACGCTTCAGTTTAAGCACATACAATTGAGATAATTATAATTACCATGCTTGAAATATTTATCTACATATTTCAACGAGCGTGTCCCACCACTTATTCAACTGATTTAATACAAAAGTAACATTATCATCCAAGTAAACTGACTGTAAGATTGTGCGACAATATGGAACTGGAATGTACAACAGAAGGTCTTAATATAAAGTTTAAATACAACGACGGTTAAAATGGGAACTTACTGTCGTGTGACACGGCATAGTCGTAGGTGAGCGCGCGCGCAGAGCTCACACATGTCTCGGCGCGAGATCACCGGCAAATAAATATGACGCGGCGATGACTACTTAACAATAGCGAGAAGGAGATCCCCAGTAGGTACGTCACGAAAAAATGCAGAGCGGACACTAGTGGCTTAGTGAACGCGGCACGTTCAGTGGAGTGCATCGTGCAAGGGACGTGGAGAGCGGCGCGCTCAGCTGTCGCCGGCCCCCGGGCCCGCTGGAGCCGCCGCAGGCCTATAGTCTCCGTGGACGCGCTAATCGCTTAGTCACGGCGCATGCCGCCAGTGCCGCCACACTCGCGCAAACATCTGTGATAAAATTGTACTTCACCTCCACTCTTGTGATAAAATGTGATGTTACATCAAAAACCATGGGTTTTTTAGATGGTGTTTCGTTTTCTGTGTTTAAAAAGTGCCCTAACCTCAAACTGAAAAGAAGATGCAAAGGACGAAGGTAAACAAACATATTTATACAGCATGGCATAAAGTAAAAAAAATGGTGCATATGTACTAACACTGGGAGATGTAACTCGCACATTGTAAACTCGTTGCTTGTCATTCGATGCAATTATTTAATTCGGACCTTACGTAGCGATTACTTTAACTAGGTAATTGTAGTGCGGAAGCCTATAAATAGCTATATATACTCGTATATCTGTATATTAATTTACAATTAAACTAACATCACAATGTGTTACATCACTGCACAATATAAACATTCCTGTTTAATGTTTATTTGAATATTTTCAAAATGAAGAAGGAATTGTTATTGTTAAATTAGCATTTTGAGTAACTGTCATTATTATGAAAACTTTAATGTTAAAACTTCAGAATTTGATTCATCTAAATAAGAAACAGTAAGTAGACTGAGAAACCGGTAGTTTGTTATCTGCGATAAGGTGTTGGTAGGTAATCGCACCAGATCGGAACGAGTAACGTCACTCTTGGTGAAGATAACAGTTTTCTGCAAATCGAGTACAGTGTCTTCACGTGCGTATGTTAGTGTATAACATAGATCGCGTTCGTGTTCCGTGTCCTACATTGCGTTGCTGGTGGTAGAATGTCCCCTTGACCACGACCACGACTATGCCCTTGACCACGACAATGCACGTAACACACCAACAATTAAAATTCGAATTAAAATAAGTTCTACTAAATCCAATAGCATTTATTGAACTTAGTCTATAGAATAAAAATAATATCAGAATAATTTTATTTTACTAAAGCATTCACGATCAAACTAAAGCATTTAGGCCATTAAACATGAATTTGATTCGTAATGTATTTTTAATGATACTGCTATCAGTTTGGGTGTTTTTATAAATATTCCTATAATTTTATTTTGTATACTGTAGCGGAAATGATTTGAATTGCTAATGTCGCGTAGGTATGACAACATTGTCATCTATAGTCAGGTGATTCTGTTGACATGATTGCAAGTACTTGAATACTGAGTTCAGCTTTCTGCTTCACCGAGCATGTCACCCTTGAACGACATCTTACTACAGTACCCACTCAACGTGAGACAATCAAATCAATTATTTACGTTAACCTCGTTTACGCCATTTCAGTTATGAAATGTCTGATATTGTGGGTAGTTTAGGCTTAAAAATAATGTTATCAAACATACATTTAGTTCCTTTGTTAGGTAAATGCCAAATAGACTTTTATCGATTTACGAACTTAAATTGCATTTGCGGTTTGTACTGGTTACTCTGTAGTACCTATACGATATTAATTACTAATGTTAATGAGCAAATCATTGTCGGCGACTGATGACTAATGATTAAATGTAATTACGTCGTTGCTATTTGTTATTATTAGAAGCTTTTAATTAACTTGCCTGGTTAGTTAGTTGGTTGATTAGTTAGTTAGTTCGTATTGGTCAAATCTTGCAACTGAATTTCAAACCTGTTCCCCCCAACTGAATGACCTGAAAGTTTGCACACACCTTTGATTCTGGTAACAATATATTTTTATGACTGACATGACTTGATCCTGTAGCTAGGATTGCCTCCTCACGAGATAACTCCTCGACAGTTAATAGCACGGACACGAAACTTTGTATACGTGTTCAATGTTGATAGAAAAACTAAATTTTTTCTTTTAATTTTTATGAAAGCTTTATTGAAATATGCACGTACTTGTCATCAGCCCATACAAAAGGAAACGATTATTTTTTCTATATTTAATTACCAAAATGTTTCCCTATCTTGGTCATCGGAAACCAGATATCATATTATCATGATATTATCGCACTATCAATAAAGCGACTTAATTTATTCTACCCCTGTGAGAGAGCAAGTTGCAGCGGCACTTATAAAGTTACATTTTGAACCCAGTGACTATATTTTATTCAGATACTCATGTACGTACCTGTATGACACACAATTGTGCTGCGGAACCACAGCAACGTTCCGTGTCGGCTGAAATGGATGGGTGACTTTCAATGACGAACTGCAATAATAACCGTAAACGTCACTGCATAGAGCCTACAATCGTCTAAACCCCATAAAATAACGACAATTATCACAAAAAAGTTTTGTTACAAGGGCTAAGCTAAATTGTATGAAGGGGTCGCGGTTGGTTCGACCGGAACTTTAAAAATCTGAGTTAATAATTTTGCGAAAGGGCAATCAAGTTAAATCGTTCTAGTATAAATAAAATCGGAAGTAAAAACGTCATTGAAACAGACACCAAGGTTAATTGATTAGAATAAATTAACCAGTTATTGAGAGCAGCGCTGGTCCAGTGGTGGCGGCCCTGACTTACGAACAGTAGGTCGTGGGTTCGTACCCAGGCAGGCGCATTAGTTTGTGTAATTTATTTCATCACCACTGCTTTCAAAAACGGTGAAGGAAAACATTGTGAGGAAACCGGCATGTCCTAGAACCAAAAATTCGAAGACATGTGCGATCTACCAACCCGCGCTGGGCCCACGTGGTGGATTATAGCGCATTTCCTCGCATAGAGAGGAGGCCGTATGTCCCAGCAGTGGGAACATTATAGGCTGATTATGCTAACTAGTTATTGCAATCGAAAACTAACTCTGTATTTCTATTCGGAGGTATGTTTCGTCAATTTCTTAACGAGTCTACAGCGGATTTTCCATATCCTACCTTCCTGCATTTTTATTCATTTGACGTAATCCATAACATTCACATCGATTCAATTATCTTATCGACATATTTATCAAATTTTTAATTAGTAGTTGTAAAAACCCATAACTAAGTTCGTGTGACTGTACACGTATCAAGTGGTCTAAGTCTATTCATCATAAGTAAGTACTTACATAGTATATCGCAACTAATAAATGTTCCTTCCTAAGTTTGAACCCATTTCGATTTATATTTTAGATTTTTGGCGAATTTCAAAACCATAAATGATCCAGTATATACAGTTAAAACCCAAAGCCAAGTCCTGGGGCCTTAGTCTGCTATTGCAATAGTGTCAGAATGGTCTATAATTGATTTAAGTAGACCGCTAGCCCACGGCGTATTGAAGCGCGTTCGAAACTCGTTTGACGTGTTACAAAGGGTAATTCGTCTGCGCGGGGCCTTATTAAATCAATGATAGACCATTCTGACACTATTGCAATAGCAGACTAAGGCCCCTGGTCACTGGCCATATATGTATATGCAAGTGGTCAGGCCACTAATCTCTTAGTGGCAATCTTCGCACTGCCCACAGTGGCTCCATTATTACAAAGTGTATAAGCTCCCTTTAATCGGCGTGCGCCACATTATGACATCAGAATATAGACAAGTCTCAAAAGGCAATAATCTACGTGATCATGATCACATAGCTAAGCACGTAAACGCATCAACATTATTATTTAAATAGAACAAAAAAGCAAACAAATTCAGAGATGAACAAGCAAGTTTGAATCATTCCAACTACCTACATAAATATAGTTCTTTAACAATTTTTATTTTGTCCATGATAAATTGGGATTATTTTTGCCCCTATTGAAAAGTGAAAGGAACTCATTGTGCTGTCACAGCCACAGGTCAATGCCGAACTTCGAGTAATGGAGGATGTGTCATGCCCCATTTAAGTGGTACCAATAATAAATGACTGTATGGAAAGTTGACATTTTGAAACCACTTGATGTGTTCCAAGAAAGGATTTTTGCATTGAAGCATTCAATGGATCAAGTCAAACAAGGTAGAAGGACAAACGCCACGACTCTCCACAAAAAGTTGACAAACAGCAATTAATTCAAAAGAGGACATCGCCCAAAAAATCTTCAGAAACATATAATAATCTAAACACGTATCTACACTACGTTTTGAATCATCTGACCTAATTTCAATTTGTCCGATTTATCAGAATTATGACCATTGGGGAGAGGGAGACCCTTCTCTACAGATACCTCGAATTTGTCGAATAATCGAATAACCCGACAAATTCAATATCCTGTAAGTTTTTTGTCTGGATATCCATTCGTGAAGGGTTCCAACCAAATATTTTGGCATAGGTTCTATAGAACGTTAGAATTTATTTTGAGTTACATTTGATTCATTATAGAATTTAGAATGTTTTTCCTGAATTAGTTTTTTTTTTTTTAAATAACGATTTTCCTTTGGCTCGTAACGTAGAAGGAAAATGCCTATTAAATAGCAGCCGCAAAAAATGCTTGTCATCGGATATGACAACACTGAGATCATCGAACAAACACACTACTCGTTTTATTTGTTCTTTTTAGGGATCCGTATATCAAAAGGTACAAAAACCGGCCAAGTGCGAGTCGTAGTCACACGCACATAGGGTTCCGTAGCAGCAAACAATATAATAAAATGTTTTGAAGGCTCATTCATATGTTGTAGATATTTTATTACATTCAACAGCAAAACTAAACCTGTTTTTCATAGTATGTTAATGCAAAACAAAGTTACTGCTGCAGTTTGATGAAAAAGTCCCATATCTCGAAAACTAATCATCAAATTTTATTCAAACCAATTCAGTTGAAAGTATTTTTTACGTTCTACAATCCTAAATTTTTTCAGAATTTTCCTCCTCTTACTTTAGAAATTAGAGGGGGGGGGGGACACATTTTAGCACTTTGGAAGTGACTATCTTTCAAACGATTTTCTTTGACATAAAATGGTATTAGGAACCTCAATGTCATTCTTAAAGACCTATCTATAGACACCCCGCACGTATATGTTTGATGAAAAAAATATTTTTTGTTTCAGTCCCATGTATGGGGGAGCCCCCCTTAATCTTTAGTTTAATTTTATTTTTGTATAAAAATCGTAAAGCGGTTTACAGAATACATCTTCCTACTAAGTTTCAACTGAATCGTAAAGCGGTTTACAGAATACATCTTCCTACTAAGTTTCAACTGTGTAGTCGTAATAGTTTCGGAATAAAGTGGCTGTGACATACACGGACAGACAGACAGACATGGCGAATCTATAAGGATTCCGTTTTTTGCCATTCGGAACCCTAAAAAGGAACCCTTATAAGATCACTCTCTTGTCCATCTATCTGTCCGTGTGTCACCACTGATTTTCTCAGGAACGGGTGGACGTAGCAAGTTGAAATTTATATCACATACTGAGGATTTGTATTAGGTGTATAAATCAAGGTCCTGAGTCAACACGATAAAAAGATGTGGGCAAATTTAGATTTAGATCCATTTACTTTTGCTGTAAGACCTTGCTTTTAACCAAAATTGACAATTCTAGATCAACTGGAAGTACCCACAGGTATATGGTAGTTCCCGTTGATCTAGAATCACAAATTTGGCAAAAAGCCAGGCCTTATATCACAAATAAAGGAGTATATAAAAAAAAATGAAAATTGGAGGATGCCCCCTACATAGTTGACGCCACTTAAGAATTATTTTTTTAGTTTATGCTTCGGAACCCTTCGTGCGCGAGTCCGACTCGCACTTGGCCGGGTTTTTTGTTTACCAACGCCATTATTGACGGAACTGCAACACTCAACATGTTCCAAATGTATGAATGACTCATTCATTATGTATTGTAGTTTTTGGATCATTGGAAAACGCAACTGGTCATAATATACACGGTAGCAAAACATGACTTGCAGCGCAAAAAGTGGATAGTTTCGGGTAGAATCAGCCCCTTGACGATTACCGGTGACTACGAGTACCTCCCCCTTAAAACTGGGAAACTTTATGTCCAATTTTATAACAGAAACATAAATCTTATCAACAATTTTTATTATGATTTTCAGCGACCTTATCTTCACACCAATTTTACACACAGAATAACGATCGATATAAAATTATAAACATTTAATATTAACTTGAAATAGAACCTACGGAACCACGATTCAATATTATACTATTTATTTTTGGTGACAAATAATAATAAAAAAATGGAATATAAAAAAAAAACACTTTTCAAAATGACCTCAGTTTACATTCCACGGGATAACCCAGTGATAGGGCGTGTTTACTCTTATTGTCGAAACAGCGTGACACACATTGCACAGCGCTGCGCTGCACGCTGCTACAGATTTGTATGTTATACTGATACAGATGTTTCAGTCTGCTTGTTTGTGCAGTGGCGTCTGTTACAACTTTACTTTGTGGGACTTAAGTTTCAATGCTGGAGGTGTCCTTGTAAGATTAGAGTTTAGGAAACAGAATTAGATGAAAGAAACTTCTAATATGGTAAACATTAGGTAGACGGGAAGGACAAAAGTTTTAACATCCCAACTAAATATTGAAGCAGTGAAGTTTTATTTTTTTCTGATAAAGGCGCAAAACAGCCCTGAGCTCACTAAGAACTTCCTTATTGAAAAAACCAATAACAATCAGTAGTGATCGAATCCAATTCCTCGAATAGTTCGAAAATGCGACCACAAGTCCAACGGTAAAAGCATCGGCAACTCGATAGAGATTAATCTATAAATAACAGGTCTATAATTTAATTAACACGGCGTGTATTTTAGTAAAGCCCTACTCTGGTGGCCGTGGATGCAAGCCGGTTGAGTCGAGATGCCTCTGCGCAGAACCGGTTCGCCCACATGCTGTAGCTATTAGCACATCGTCCTCCGCAATGCCATTGACGGCAACTATTATACAACTCTGAACACGCCGCTAATTTGTTATGTACGGTGAACTTCTACGCAAGTTTGTTTTACATGTTAACAAGTACGTTATGGTATTGTTTGTTGAACTAAAATAATACATACAGAAATAACTTCCATGGACGTCACACATTTATGTTTCTCGAAGGAATAGTATAGACGTATAGTTACTGTTTTACAGGTTCACACTCGTATTTTATTTCATTATGTCTTAGTTTAGTTAAGGGCCAAAGGTTCATGAGATTCAGTTGCTAAACTTTCAGTTCTCCTAATGCGAATTTATTTAATAATTAGCTGTTGTCCGCGAACTAAGTTCGGCTGAAATTATTATAAAAAATATTTCTTTCATTTTTTTTTGCATGGAACCCTAATTATTATTATTTTTTAAATAAAAGAAGCATCAGTTAGACTCTATAACATCAGCTATCTGCCAATAAAAGTTCCGTCAAAATCGGCCCAGCTGTTTCGGAGATTAGCCAGAACAAACGGACAGACAATAATTGAAAAAAGAATTGTTTTCATTTTGTTATAAGTGTTGTAGGTATATATTTTCATATGCATTCAGTAAAATGCTATTTTGATTTTACAAACAGACATTTCAATTTTATCTATTTGTCTTGTATAGAATAGACGTAACTGCGTGAGTTAAAAGTCGTAGTTAAAGTTAAAGGTCATAGTTGAGAACCGCGATTGCATTAATTCCTATTACCTGTAACACGCATACTGAAGTAACTAACAACTCAGTAACTGCTATAATATGTGAGTTTTTAATGATAAAATCATGACGCAGTAGATGCGTAAGTTTACATAATAAATAAAAGGTGTTGCTTTATCGTATTCACGCTGAGCTGCGGTCTTAGGCAAATGAGGGATTATCTTAGAATTAATGAGGGTTGACTGAAAGGCAAACGACGCCGCCGACGCTTTCGCAATGACAAGCTGTGCGGCTTTCGAATATTTTACATTAGCCAAGGAGCTTTATGTTTTTACCTACCTATCAATTAAATGATAGACTTCTCCTGCAAAGTTATTCGCAAAAGATTGCCTCCAATTACTACAAATTATCTGTTCTGTTTGGGACAAACAGACATGTGGGATTTGCATAAGCTTACTCGTTAGCCAATGGCTTAATTGCCAAGAGCCTGAATACTTAAGGAGGCTCTTATCAAGCAGCTGGATCACGGGCGTGATTCATAAATTAGTACTTTTTTGTCACGACACGCATTGGTTAGATGTTCCTCTCTCTGGGGCCCTGACCGCTCCGGTACCTTGTACCCTGTTCCCGCTACCGGTGGGCTACTTTTTTATATTTTTAAATGTTAATGTGTCATTGTTTTTTTTATAAATATAAAAAATATTATTAATGTGTATTTTTTAAGATAAAGAAAAAAAGAGGAAACAAGGAAATTCACAAAAAATCATCTACGTTCCCTAAAATATTATCACTATCCTTTTTAAACAAAAAATATGATAAACCTACAACGGCCAAACCATCAAGATCCCTTTTCAAAGGGTGTATTAATTAGTTTGGGTTATAGTGTTATTCTTGTTGTAACAAAGGAGCCATTGTTTCACAGTATTATTGTTGACGATCGAGGTCGCCGATATAATTGCATGCAGCGTGGACAAAATAAATAGCCGTAGATATAGCCGTACATGATTAGCTGCAAGCTTGGCGACCGTTTTAATTGCCCGGCAGTTTGGTTTATTCATACACGTCTCGTTAGTGCAATGACTTCAAAGCACAAATTACAGTTTTATACACAGACCTACAAAGCGTTCATGAATGTTTGGAATCTTGTGTGTCCATGGAAAACTTGTTGAGGGAAATACATGCACGAAGGTGAGACGCAATCTAATATTATTTGTTTCAATAGGCTCTGTATAATAAAACTGAATAAATAAGAAGATATTAAGAACATCAAACATGTCAATAACATGTTACTTACTATAATCTACTGCAAACTACCAACTAAGGCCGGATATTACTTACAACAAAAAAATACATGATCGAAGGCCTACGCTTCAGCTAGGAAACGAATACCTACTACCTACTTATGGTTTATAGGTTGAGATAGGTCCTACAATACCATCTTGTATACACAAAGTATTTAACTTTGTGCTTGCCAACCTTGTGTAGGAAGGTGATAGTGGAATATGGACACAGAACATCGGAAGTGGTTAAGATCAAATTTAAAAGTCCCGATACGTACCCTACTGAACCTTTTGAGCTTGACCTTTTAATTCTAAAGCATGAACCTATTTTGAAGTAGACGGCGGCGGCTATCCTTAAAATCGGTCGGAGCATCTGCGGCCAAAAGTCGTGGCCGTGGCCGTGTAGTGCGCGAGGTCCCTATCTGTGTTGGTATGGGTCAATTGAGATAGAGCGGAAAAATCCTCACACCAACTTACTGGCGGCTTACGGTCGCGAGCATACGTCGAAATTATATGAATTTCGACGTATGCTCGCGACTATAGGTCGCGCACCTCACGCATGCTCGGGAGTTCTCGAGGATACCAGAGACCACGCGAACTAGGCATGACTTGCCCATACCACCATTTCCCAGTTTTTTGTGTAGGCTCGCGTAGACGCGCGCGTCCTCGCGCTTGTTTCGAGCCTTCACTCAACGTGGCACCGTCTCGAAGCGTTTCTGCTCTTGGTGTGAATGGCAACAAGAAGAGGCTTTAGCCTGCGCAAGGATTTTCCATTTTATCTGAACTGACACAAAAGTGTATAAAATGGTGTGAAACAACAAATCAAACAAGGAAGCACTGTCAACAAAACGCGTTTATTTTAGTCCAAACATGCCACAATGGAGGTTCACAATCAATTTACCACTTGGACAAAGTTACATTTTACGCACGGACGTCTGTTTCGATCTTGGCTGGCGCGGCAGCGGCCCTGAGCGCCTCGCAGCACCGGCAGCATCGCCAGCTGTTCGTGGTCGGCACCAGGTGCTCGCTGTTCACGCACTCCAGGTGGAACTGTGACGCACACATGCTGCACTTGATGCAGGCGCAGCCCTCCGTCGTGTGGTTACAGATCGCACAGTCCATCTTAACTAATTTTACTGTGGACAAAATACGGTTTTTATTAGAAAAAGATCAGAATTTGTGAGAAATGCGTTCACTGGAGAACCTCCAATAAATAATGGGAAGCATAAGCAGCCTACAATGTCCGTACGACTGGCCACAGGCCTCCTCCTTTTTGAGAAGAAGTAGGCCCTAATCCACCACGCGAGCTTAGTGCGTATTAATAAGGTAAAAAAAGAAATTCACTTACAATTATATAATATTCACTATATTTATAATTATTCCAGAATATATTCTGCTTTTTATTTGTTCTTAAAAAACTATTTTAATTTTTTTATGCGATTTTAAATAATGTGTGTCTTATTATGACTGCGAAACTCAACTGAAGAAATAATCGCAGTTTTGTTTTACTTTCTTTTACCGTTCTTTATTTGAAATTGAAAAGCAGAAGAGTTTTTAGTACATAAATAATTTTAGATAAGTTTTGATAGAAGCGGCTAAAACAACAAGCTATTAAAATAAAACAATACTAGGTACCTATCTACTTAATTTCCTTTTTTTTAATACTTCTAATGGGGAATGTTCTAATTATTAAACTTATATACGCAAACTTCTCATTGCTGCAGAAATAATTTTACTACGAGATCAGTCAGTCCACGGCAATGGGCTACATTTACTTTGTAACAAATTCGGATTATGCAGGACTGAATAGTCTAATTACACTATGAAAAGAAAACCCCAATCAAGTCTCCTCACCTTGACCGATTTTTTTCTAATACCTGAATCGGCCAATTTAGAAAGCTTTTTCAGAGATTCGTTAGAATAGAAACGTGATTTCTTATTGACTTAAGGTCAGAATCAGGTATACCCAACTATCTTGTTTGAGCTTGTTTAGGGTAAAACAAACAACCTGTTGATTGCCTCATCTACGCTGTGCATCATATACGTGGATATAGAACTGCGTTGATGAATTATTCGTGTTGACTATAAATTTAACGCGTATTTACAAAAACAAGTCAATGGACCATCCGACCGAATTCTATCTAGCATTGCGTTTCCGCGTATTCGTAATTAAATTCTAAGAGTACATAATATTCAAAGGTATTGTCAAATGCAAGCATACAAGAATCACAAATATGATTTGTAACTCGAGGGGATTGGCGCTGTAAGCCGAAATACAGGTTCTTCCTAGTTTGGCTACAGATGCTAAAACTTTTGTGTACAATTACAGCTGTTCATAGCATTTTATTTGTAATTTACAATAAGTACTTTTTGTGAACGAAATAATTATTATTATTATTATTAAAAAAAAAAAAATTAAACATATAATTTATATATGTTTTTGTAATTACATCTTAATTTCCTTTATTTTTATACCCTACTCGATAGGTTTAGTATTTTTTTTTATTAACGTATTTCTATTTCGCGCCAAAAATTGCCGCCATTTTTTTTTTCGTACTACTATCTACACTTGGGTTTTTAAGACGAATATAACGATACTTTAACTGTCAAAACCCATCCAACCGTTTGGAAGATACGAGGTTATTTTACAAAAATACAAGATACGCGCGGAAAACATGCGTGATAAACCTTGCTTCGCAGTCGTGTAAAAAGGAAAATTAAGCGGATATTTTAAAAGATGTTCACACACCACGTGTTCAAAGATTTTTGATAGGGATTTTTTAGGCTCCTGAAAATATAAATCGTCATTTCAGCTCTCTATGACCTTGAAAGACCGTGTCCCAGCTGTCCCTGCAATAAGTATTGCCTAAAATAGTACACAGAATCTTGATCACTGTCCACTATCTAAATCTGAGTATATCCGTAGGTAATTGTTCCATTAAACGATGCCCTACCTTTGCTTCATGAGGGTCCATCGTCAATATTAGTTGCAGCGTTCATTTGCCAGATTAATCTAGTGAGACGGGGCACTCTGGCCACTCTGGCGATCACTATACGATTACAGGTACTTAGCTATCGGGCCATTGCCTTCGCCCCCTTTCTGTGGGTTTTGAGATTAAATTAATAGAAGTTTAATGTGTCTTAGAGACTAAAATAGGTATTTATCTATAAGCTTCGCCATTTACCTTACCGATAAGTTTAAAAGTATGTCTTACGTATCTTTCTCGAGATACGTCTCTTGACCAAAATTGAAAGGATCCTTACATACAAAGCTGAATCAAATACGTTAACGATAAAAATAGGTTATTGATTTCTGCTTTCTATTTTAGTCGTGAAGATACGGTATTATTATTATTCTTTTTCGAAAGGTACTATTATTTATGAAAAAATATTGATAAATAAAAAAACATAATTTGTCTACGGTACACCTACTGTCATACACACATATCTGTCATTTGATGACTGATGGATCCAAACACAGAGCATCATAGATATCACAGAGCATCATATATATACTGGTAGATCCAAAGCTTGGATGCACAGAACACAGAGCATCTTATAGCTTGGATGCACAGAGCATCTTATATATTGGCACAGAGCATCATAATATACGGGTATTTGGATGTGAGCTTTCGTAATATTTTAATATAGGTACTCTGTGTTATAAATAAATCTATAAGATAAATTACTCATAATATAATAGCAGCATAACATAAATTATGTGTTAAACATTATGGTATCATCATAACATTCACAAACATGTTGATAAACAGCCGAGTTGCTTAATTCTCTTCACATTCACTTTGAACCCGTACATTTCAAGAGGAACAGCTGAACATTTTGCATTACAATGGAAAACAGACAAAGGGGTGGAACCCAAGCCTTGTCAATGAGTAAGGTACTCTCGTATTATTGTAAATTTGGTCTCGCACCAACACTTCGCATTTCTACAGGTATTATAATCTAACACCTATTATAAATTAAAACCTTTCAGGAATCTATTAAAGTCCTCTAGCAATTCTGTCGTGTAACGTTGTTAACGTTTTGGCTTACAGCCAAAATGTACTTCTGGATATTATTTTGCGCAAAAAGAATTATTTAGCTATGCAAATATGATTTTCTCTACAAAATATAGCACTTGTTATATACCTTTATCATAACTTCAA
Source organism: Eugnorisma glareosa (assembly GCA_947578425.1). Classification (NCBI taxonomy): domain Eukaryota; kingdom Metazoa; phylum Arthropoda; class Insecta; order Lepidoptera; family Noctuidae; genus Eugnorisma; species Eugnorisma glareosa. The sequence goes on along the minus strand of OX387970.1, from coordinate 12,711,210 downwards.
AGTGCTTGGTTGATAAAATTCTAAAGCATCATTATACCAACAAATTAGACATGGAGATTTCAATGACCCAATGAGGTTTCCATGTGTATGTGGTACAGAGTGCTATTTATATTTACAATGGATACAGCACATCCTATGTACCTTAAAGATTCATTACCTAAAATAACAGCATGTGAAATATTTATGTAAATTAATAATCCTTCTATAACTGGCTAAGAATTTTATTATCTACTAGCTGTTGCCCGCGGCTTCGCTTGCGTTTTAGTCGGAAATTATCCCACGGGCACGTTTAAATATATAGGCACTCGGGAATAATGTACCTATTAGTGAAAGAATTTTAAAAATCGGTTAAAAAAGATCCAGAGATTACCCCCTACATACAAACTTAAAAAAATTACGTCTTTATAATATTATAGTATATAATATGTTACCGGCCAAACCCGATTTCAGGCCAAAACGGTTTACTGGAATACACTAGCCCAAACAAAGCAATTAAACTGCGCCCAACTGAGCGAGTGTTACATCCAACGCTCGCTCTGCTCGCGCATAGTTGTTCACCAATCTAATCTAACCTAACCCATTTAGTCGGGGTGCTCTATGATTGTCCTATTGTGATGATCCCTAGTTTGGCCTAGGACAAACTAGTTTGACCTGAAATCGGGTTTGGCCGGTAACATAATATATAAATTATGGTATAGATTATATTAGTATAGATATATTTTAATCTGTGGTCGTAAGTAATAAAACATTTTGGCGCCAAAACTCATCTTATGGATTTTATTACTATCGTCGTTTATTTCGTAATAAATCGTTTGTGGTATATTTTTATGAATATTGTGTATTGTGTACGCAATTGCGGTTTATATTAGTTTAGTTATTGTTTGTTCTTTGATATTAAGTCCAAACAATATTATTTGCTCGTGTGACATTCTATTTTATTCGTTCCGATTTCTTATCTTTCTTCGCAGCTACAACCTATTGTACTGATCAAATAGGTCACCAGTGTAAAAGTCTAATAGATCTTGAAATATAAGCTTTCAAACGGAGTTAAACTTAACGTGCCGTGTTTTAGTTCAGAAAACTGTAAAAAATGTGTAAACAAATATGGACCGAATTTCTCTTTGGATATTTCCACGGATGTGAAATAATGTTCGCATTAATGAAGTAGCAGTACATACCTGTAAGATGTTTCCTAAAGTTTATTCAAAACCTTGTTACCGAATGATAAACGAATATCAATTTGGTGCCGCTGAACTTTATTTATTACAGTTGTATTTCCAAAAACAAAGTAATTGCGTGAAACCTAATTTGCAAAAGCAGGATTACATGTGTTGTGTTTATTGCAGACGGACAGGCGATGTCGGAGGCGCGCGGGTGCTGCGCTCGACGCCCGACTGGAGCGACAGCGCCATCAGCGGCGAGCACCTGTGGTCGCCCACCTCCGTCTCCGGCGACTGCTGCTACGTCGGTGATGCTGAGTGCCAGGTACTACTTCTTCTTCTTATACTATGGCTACATTGGCAGTACTCGGTGAATCACTTGACAAGATGAAGCTGGACGTCCTGTATAGCTAGCTCCATCTCTTTCCCACACTGAAACGGTTCGCCAATGTGGCCCTAGCATTAGAGAGAGTGTCGATGGAAATCTCAATTGAACAGTCACAAAATGTTCAGTAAGTCCAGTTTGTTTAGTGTTAGAGAAGAGCTTTTTTAACAGAGTTAAGTACTAACTGATAGGTAAAGAAGCTCTTAACGTAACAGCCCCACGAATTGATAGATCCGCCAAGTTAAGTGCGGAGGTTGAGGCTTTTTAAACCCGAAGACCCACCAAAACCGCGAGGTGTGTAGTCTCAAAGAATATTTTTTTTAAGCCTAGGTGGGTATGCACCGAGATGTGGTCGCAATAGACAAGGGACTCATCCCGCTGTCCATGACTAAAGAGAACTGGTGCAAACCTGTAGTACTTACTACCGATGAACGCAAGGATTTATGGCAAGGCAAGGAGCTTCACGGGCGCTTCTACCAGGCACTTCGTGGACCCGCTGTAGATTTTCTAGTGTGCGAGTCCTGGCTACGTTTCGGCGACCTCTTTGGGTAAACTGAAGGTTTTGTCTGTTTATGGACGTGGTTATGTTGACGTACAACTACCGGAAACATATTATGAAGGACGGGACAGTTGACGTGTGTCGGGCATGCCACCGTCCGGGTGAGTCCATCAGACATATTATTTCTGGTTGTTCTCGTCTGGCTAACGGCGAGTACTTGCACAGGCACAACCAAGTAGCCAGGATTATTCACCAGCAACTGGCCTTGAAATATAAACTTGTGGAATCTGAGGTACCGTACTACAAGTATGTGCCTGCCCCAGTTCTCGAGAAAGACCATATCACGCTGTACCCCAGTACAGCGTGATATGGTTTGGAACCTGGACCTGGACCTGGGATTATGGTCTGGTCCGGAACTGATCCCAATCAGTCTATCATCACCGACAGGTCTATTGTCGCCAATAAGCCTGACATAGTGGTGATAGTCCGATCAGCGCGCCGCGTAATGATAATCGATTTTACCATCCCGCATGACGAGAACCTCGTGAAGGCTGAGAAGGAGAAACAAATAATATATCTCGACTTAGCACACGAGGTTGTTGATATGTGGAATGTGAACTCGGCTATCATTGTGCCGAGCCCGAGTCTAATGGCCTTATGGCCAAGAGCCTCGGCGACCATCTTTCGAGGCTCTCCTTAGGCGGTTGGATCAAAAGCCTGATTCAGAAGGCAGTACTCCTCGATACGGCTCGCATTGCGAGGAGGTTCCTGTGTCTAGAGCCTTAGCCACCAGTAACTTGGATCCTGCTCCCGACATCGGCGGAAACGTATTTTTTTATATTTGTAAATGTTTTTTTGTTTTTATGTCTAAATATAAAGAATGTGTATAAAAATGAATACACGAGAATAACAATAATATGTAAGGATCATGAATGGTAGCCCGACACACTACGAGGTTGGGCAGTTAAAAGCAATAAAATAAATAACGTATTGCATAAACTGAAAGCCCAACTGGTGTAACTTGATAATAATAGCATTGCTCAGTATGTTAACAGTGATGGTCACTTCTAACAATATAACTTCTGACATTTATATGTAGGTAAACTGGACCCAAACTTAGTTACTACAAGTTGTCTCCTACGCAGCCAGTCTAGGATAACAACAGCCAGTGTAGACAAACATGTTTCCTTCAAAGACAGCCACCCATTCTCTTGAGGCGCCTTGTCCAAGATAAAGCAACAGAGAACTCGATTAATCTACGTATAATTAAATAGACTGTACTGCTATCATGTAGTAATGCCTTAACTTATCTTTCTCTTTGTGTACGAGGCAAACAATCTATGAAAGCTTCTTCACCTAAAGTGAATATTATGAAAATTGAGCTACTGTATTTAAATGGCTACGGATACAATCATTATTTTTTTAAATAAAGGATTTTATAAATGAAGAACCTGCTTATTCTTCATTAACACAAAACAAATAGTGAAATGAACTAGAACCGCGCTTTGTAACATTGAAAAAACTTTCTTAATGTAGGTACTTCAAGTCCAGTCGGTAGTCTAGTGAAAAAATTATGAGAGATATTCGTTCACTTTTTATTCGCATTAAAAAAATATTTTCTCTACACAATAAATAAACTTATTAAAAGCACTAACAACTAGGTAGTACTACTTTAGTATACTTTTGTTATTAATTATTTAAGTACAGTAGTGACGTTATAATAACGAAGACGTTTTAATGAATAGGTGAATTTTCTATGCCAGCAAATTACAGCTCCAAATGGTATACGCCTGAATTAAGTTGATTATAAAATATACGTTTCCGGCTATTTATGATGCCGTCTGCGTCTACAGCATTATTTATGGTACGCCGGCAAATAATAGTGCAGATTTAATAAAGGGGCATTTATGTCAGTAAATTAGATGCTGCACGTAAATCAGCACTTCCTGGTTCCGTACTTTTACAAAATATTCTTCTAGTAGACACATCATAGGTAGGTAGTAAGTAGATAAGTATAGGTAGTTTACCTACAGACAGATGGTTAAAAAAAGTAATTCTTCTCGATATTTTTACTCGGCGCTAAAGTACGTAATTTACAACGATAATAATGATCGAGGTCGCAAACTCGCAATCATGCAAAATTAAGTCAACGATCCAGAATTTTCCAATCTTTCTATTCTCACAGGACCATAAAGTTAATCTAGCGCACATTGTAGGATTAAATGGGGAAAATGTTACTTTCACAGTAATATAAGTAGTTGCTTTTTCACTTTTATTTTAACTTAGGTAACATGAAAATTTTATACCGGCGTCATAAATAAAATTAAATCCTGACATAACTTTACTTAACGATGCGAGTATACTTTACTGCCGTACACGTTAAAAGCATTAGAGGCTTAATTTGACACCATTTCGGAAAATAATACTAAGGTACTTATTGTTTTCGGCGCTACTTTAACACAACGTACTGTTAAAGTAAAATTCGGACAAAAAGCTTTAGCAATACAACCAGCTCGGTACCTACAATGAAAAGTAAAAAGCATTTTCTTTGAATTACATGCTCATATTAAATAACAAGGACACAATGAACCTAGTAAATAGCCAGATGAGCTGAGTGAATTAAATTACCTGGCGGTTTAATGATTTTTACGTAATGAATATGAATAGTCCGTCAAAACAAATTTTTATTCTTGTAATATCAGACTTCTCGGTCCAGTACAAGATATCTTTTACTTTCCATTCTTTCATTATTAGTTTTGCTTTTTTCCTTCTTTTGCGAATAATTTGCAAATTCTTTGTGCCGCTATGAATAAAGGCATTAATATGAAAAATCTATTGGAAGTGTACACCAAGATACAAGATATCTCGCCTTGTGTCTTGGTTAAACAACCGTGGAAGAAATGTAATTTCCCCAACAACCATTAGCAAGTTTCCTGCCTATTATGTCGCAGGTTGGTTGTAGTCGTATACAAGATTAATGACCCGATGCCTCCATTTTGTTGTGGCGATGACCTGTCACGGGGTGCAACAAAAGGGTCTCTCGTGAGCTTCATGAAAGCAATCAATTTATAATGGTAATACCTTCACCACTTACTTTGGGACTACATAAATACTTTCATGTACTTGTTCCAGCACTTTGTTCAGTAACTTCTTCAAACTTCAAGTAAAAGGTAACGTTTTTGTCCGTAGCATCCCGTCTTGTGTCTATAGTTACGGCACCTTAATCAAACTTTATTCTTTGTCTCGTAACTCTTATCTATTTATATGAGTCTCCGTGCGCCGAATTTAGAACATTTTGTTGGGTGTTATTGATTGAATATTTTCGTCTGCAGTTGTTTTATTCTAAAAAACAAAACATTGTTGCAACCTTCACTAGTTCACCATCAGAATACACTTACGTCATTTGAATTAAAATTGAAAAGTATTGTATACTAGCGACCCGCCGGCTTCGCACGGGTGATGTCATATATATAAACCTTCCCCTTGAATCACTCTACCTATTAAAAATAACCGCATCAAAATCCGTTGCGTAGTTTTAAAGATCTAAGCATAATAGGGACAGACAGCGGGAAGCGACTTTGTTTTATACCTTTTTTCCTAATGTAAACGTTTAACATTATCAAGAAAATTATTATTTTCGTTCAAAGAAATCGTTGCTTCACTATTTACGAACTTTTCTTTATCCACCACATAATAAGATTTTCAAACTGGTAATCCCTAGACATTTTTGATGAGTATATTTATTTTTAAGGAGTTTTAAAATTCAGGAGAGCCACTGGAGTTAAGGCTCCAAGGCATTTACTCGGCAAACGTGCTCGGGTCAGTAAATCAGCTTGTAGTGAATTTGCGTGTTCTGGCTGTTACATTAAGCACATTTTTAGGCGGTGAAAAAATCTTTTTAGCAAAAAATAAAACCGACTTTAATAACACAAAAACGTGAAAAATAAATTTAGCTTCAGAAGTTTCATTTAGTTTTTTTGTCACCGACTTCTGAAGCAAAATTTATTATTCACTTTTTGTGTTTAAGTCGGTTTTATTATTTGATTTTTTAGTTTTTCATTTTTAGTTTTAATATCTATACAAATATTTGCTATGCATTTATTTTACATTGTTAACAATACATTTCATGGTAATTAATTATAATTAGAATTAATAATTAATTCCCCAATAAAATGGAACTTAACATTTGGTTTGTTAAGTTCCATTTTATTGAGGATAAGCCTGTCGAAATGTGGGTGTACTAGTACATATCTGCGTACCCCCTCAGAGCATTCAGGCGTGATGTTATGTTATGTTACGATGTTGTGTAAACAATAAACATCCAAGCGATTGCAGCAATCACGACAGATTTGCTGTCTATTATTGAAGAGTTCCGTTCCATACCTCCGAAGCCCATGATCAGATCATGACAATATTTATATGGGAACATTTCGGAAAAAACCCCTTTCAATCAAAAAAGAATTTAGCAAATCCATGACGGAGTCATAGAACATAGATACATAAAAAAAAAACCAGCCAAGTGCGAGTCGTACTCACACGCACACAGGGTTCCGTAGCACCAAACAATATAATAAAAATATTTTGAAAGCTCATTCATAATATGTTGTATTGTTTTACATTCAACAACAAAACTAATTTTTTTTTCATAGTATGTTAATGAAAAACAAAGTTGTTGCTGCAGTTTGATGAAAAAGTCCCATATCTCAAAAAAAAACATCAAATCTTATTCAAACCAATTTCGGTTGTAAGTTTTATTTACGTTCTGTAATCTTATATTTTTTTCACGATTTTCCTCCTGTTAATTTAGAACTTAGAGGGGGGGGGGGCACATTTTACCACTTTGCAAGTATCTATCTTTCAAACGATTGACTTTGAGAGAAAATGATTTTAGGAACCTCAATGTCATTTTTAAAGACCTATCTATAAACACCCCGCACGTATAGGTTTGATGAAAAAAATATTTTATAGTTTCAGTTCCATGTATGGGGAGACGCCTCTTTTTTTTTCGGATTGGGTGTCATCAAATAACTCCTACCGCTCTGGGCTGAGCAGGAGGGAGTATCAGACTTTTACTGACTAAAACCCATCCATGTTCCTTCTTTTGCCCTTTGTGTTCCAGGGCCGCGGTATCTATTTCGAACAGTCCCGCAAACCTGGCAGGCATCGGTCCTTTCGGACCCCTTCCCGTTTGCTGACATCTCTCTGAGGCGCGCGTGGAACACGAACGCGCCGTCGACACGGCCTGTCGTCATAAGACGGCCGGACGGCGAGCTAGCCCATAGCTCACCGTCCACAGGCCCGCGCCTACGGTAGCCGGTGGCCACCACGTGGCCCCCGACGCCCGGTGCGTCTCCTGAGGCGGCTGGGATGTGAGGTTCTCTCCCTCTCACGTTCCGCCACCTCCTTCGCTAGCATGACTGCTTCGCAGAAGGAGGTGACGGCGTCCCAAGGCCGGACGCGAGAGGTCGCCGACGTCGAACCCCCCTTAATCTTATATATTTTTTTATTTTTGTATAAAAACCGTAATGCGGTTCACAGAATACATCTACCTACTAAGTTTCAACTGTGTAGTCCTAATAATTTCGGAATAAAGTGGCTGTGACATACACGGACAGACAGACAGACAGACTTGGCGAATCTATATGGGTTTCGTTTTTTGCCATTCGACTACGGAACCCTAAAAAAACATCCGAATTGAATATTATGATGATTATTGATGATTATTAAATTATTCTTACTTTGATTTTGACGTTTAACCTTTAAGGAGTTTTACCTTCCATAATCAGCTCGCTTAGATAACCTGGAATAATACAACTGTATACATATACGTCCCCATAATATTTTATTATAGCATTATCCTCCACCTCCTAATCGTTATGGAGCATACCTTCCATCATCAGCTCATCAACATGAGCTGATGACTCCCAGATGCATATACTAGAATAGCTTTAGAAAAAAAACATGAAACACGTAATACATGCCTATAAAAATTGAGAGTTGCCCTCGATTTCCCTGGGATTCCGTCATCAGATCCTGACAATATGGTGAATATGGGACCACCTCGGGAGTATACTCTTTCGAATAAAAAATAATGTTGAAAATCGGTCTACAATTACTGAGATACAGGTAAACATACATAAAAAAATACATGTAGTCGAACATTCCTCCTCCTTTTTGGAAGTCTGTTAAAAAGAAGAACCAGTGGGCTATTTAATGTTATTACGTCACACAAAAATAAGCCATATTATGACAATTCGCAAAATATTAGAATGTACCTATCTAGCACTGTGAAATCTTTAGTTTTAGTTTGAAAATGGCTGTTTTATCAGAATCATAATATGAATCACGTTCAAAATTTAAAACTTTTTAAATGGACAATGTGGTCATAACCATAAAGACCATTTTAAGAATTTTAAATTTTTAACGTGGTCCTGGTTTTAAATTGTTAACTCTGGACGTAGGCTGAATGTAAGTTTTAATTAGCTTTCACGCAACTCGGTTAAGAAATTAAATAATTCCGGGATTGAGATAGTTCTAGAAACTAGAGGGGTAATCCCAAATAAGCCCAAATAGCCCAAATAAGCAATGTAAATGCAATGATACGGAATCTTGATGAATTATATGATAACTTTCACAGAACTATAATCCACAATTATTCATAATACTTCATTTCCACAGAAACACGGGTCCCGCATGAAATGTTCGGCGTGCAAGATCGTCGCGCATACAGCATGCATCGACATCTTGATGGACCGCGTGCAGTTCACGTGCAAGCCTACCTTCAGAGACGTGGGGGTCCGGCAGTACCGGGAGCAGACCATCACCCACCACCACTGGGTCCACCGCCGCTCAGAGAAGGGCAAGTGCAAGGCCTGTGGTAAGGTGAGGGCCGCAATCTATATGTCGCTTACGTCATCGGTCAATGTTGTGCTGTCATATATGGAAACGGCTGTGTTTATATAGGTCGTGTATTATTTTTTTATTTCTGTTTTAACTGCAACCGGCTTTTTTGGAGATTAAGTTTTTGAATTGTAGTCATTTTGTTATGTAGGATGCATTTTGTGACGCAGTGGTCATATTCACCAGTAATTACGTAGATTTTGATCTTTATGTTAGTTGTTCTAAAATACAAAATTAGTATAGTTAATTTGCGTGTAATCGATTGCTTTCAACCGTGGTTATTATTCAAAACGTGCATTCGAATGTCATGAACAGACGGCAAGTTATGTTCATTACCTAAATACATAGGTACATTACGGACCTACATTAGAATTTACTCTCAAAGTTTCCTGTTAGTGAATAAAATCTTTCGAGAACATTATACAACTACAAATTTGCTTGTTAAACAAAGTAGTTTCATGAATATCTTGGCATATTATTTTGCCTAGGAAGGCAGTAAAAACTTTTAATGGCGGTATTTATTGGTAATCATTCATTTTTATGGCCGCGGCATTATGAATTTCAAATACAATAAGATGGCGTATAATGGTAAAAAATGATGATGTCAACAAATACATAAAAATAACGAATAAACGAACACACTATCAAAGCACGACATACCTACATACTACAGTAAGTATGTAAAAGTTGAATAAATACCAAAAATTAACTCTTTCAAAAATATAATAATGGCCTCCAAATTTGCCAACCGTAGCACAGAATAAATAGCCGTAGTCTTTTACCATAAAAACATATTTTGAGGTTTTTTTTTAATCATAATTGAAGCAATGGAAATAATCACCAAGAAAACAGATGTTGCATTCAATCAGCCGTTTTCATAAAAACAGTGGCGTATGGGTCAATTTGGTATTTGTAATTAACCTGTGTGAGTTTTTGTATCTTTGGTACCACTTTTAATTAGATAGCCGTTCAATTCATAGTAGACATCATTTTAGTAGTGTTTTTCCTAAGTCATTTCATATCTCATTATCTTGTCACAGTAAAAGTTGTTTTATCTACTTCGTTGAATTTCTAAATATACCGACACCGTTTGTTGTACCGTTTGTTACACACTCTAACGAAACTAAATATTACATGAAGTCATATTTGTTACACTTTTCTGTCAGCATTAAACATTTTAAGTTACAGGTAGGTAGTAGGAGGGCAGATATAGGTAGTATACGTTCAGTATTTCAACCATGATTCGTGCTCATTTACAAGTCAAAATTTTATGAAAATTCTTTTGGAACATCTACAAAAACAACAATCATAATTTCCTTATTGTTTCGACTGTTGGAGGACATTACGTGCGTTGAATATTTTAAACTGGATCAGATTAAGACAAATTCCGCATGACTGCTCCTCAAACGGAGGATAAACGTTTCACTGAAGATTATTTTACAAAGTCGTTCGTTGTTTTTTAATATTTTATTTCTTTGTGCCTTACCTACTGAACAATATAAATATATTCAAAATCGTTATTTCCGTATATAACCTTCAACTTTATTAAAATGTCCAGCAAGTATTATTGACTAGCTAGAAATAAGTAGATACGATTGTAGACATCGATCGCGGCCAAATAGTCTTTTATTTAAAAACTATTCGTTTTAATGCCAGCTATTAACTTTTTAAAGACTAGACTCTTGTTCCATATAGATACTTATTACAAACTAGCGACCCGCCCGGCTTCGCATGGGTGCAATTTTATGTATTAAACCTTCCTCGTGAATCACTCTATCTATTAAAAAAAACCGCATCACACAGTTTTAAAGATCTAAGCATACATAGGGACAGACAGTGGGAAGCGACTTTGTTTTATACTATGTACTGATTCGTGATCTTGCGGTTTTGTCTCCAGATGTGTATGAAGAATTTAAAAGGTAGTGCTAGTAAAAATACACGATTACTATATCGATGTTACAGAACATGGCATTATTAGCAACAGGGATGATTCCTGAGTAAAAATTATATGATTATATTTAGTCCGTCAGTTAGATTATCGAAAAATATTGGAAACGTATTTTTTGTTCTATCAAAATCGAAATCAAAGCATTTATTTCAAGTAGGCCAGTTTTGAATTGTCGAAACAAAGATAACAATGAAATGAAGCTACAGTCCCAGTCACAAGGCATAAAAAACTGTGAAAGTACTGTAGTTGCCCATTCCCTAGCGTAGATCTCTACGGAGAAGAACGGGCAAGAAACTCCATGGACACTATTTTGAATCAGCATATTATTACAAAACCTTGGTTACATCATTCATGTTGAGATGGTACACTATGTGAGAACGATGTAGCAAGATGTGTACGTTAAAGGTGCCCATAGTAAACACAAAAAAGACAATTAAAAAAAATACAAATAATTAATTCAAATAAGCCGTGGCAACTATCATCAAATCAATAAAAAATGACGAGTTATAACGCATCAAATAATCGAAATGGGGGCTTGTGACGTCACTTGTACGAAAAAAGTGTACATACTAGTAACGTCACGCGAGTTTTCGACGCACTGTATCGTCTTAATTTTTTGTCTGAGTGAAAAAATAAAAAATACGTGTCCTATATTTTTTGGAAATCTATCGAACGGACTAATTATTATTTTTTAGTCATCTTCCCTATTACTAACATACGGATAGGCTTAGCGTGGCTCACTTAATGGGGCTTGCTATAATTAAGTGAGCCAGCTCGATCATCTACTCCAGTGGAGGATTAATTAATATGTATGGTGCGCTTCGACTGGCTAAGATGTTGTCATGCAATCACAATCTGTAAGTTAGCCGCCAGACAATGCTATTACATTAAAAGTCCTTTCCACGAGCCACTTAATCGAGTCTTTAATTATTTAAGGAATCGATAAGTGTGTCCAACGGTCCGGCTATTTAATGGGGAAAGTTTTCTAGCGTGGTAGAGGCACATTCTAGGACCATTAACGGTCTAATCACACAGTAAAACGTAGGTAATAACAAACAAACGTTTAAACTCGTAACCACGTATATTTAGCTAGATAATCGACATGGGTGATGAATGGTGATGATGGTGGTGATGGTTAAGGTGGAGGCGTAAGGATAGCGCGCGAAATTTAAATTTTCTTACGTTTGTTACAATTTGCAGGTTGTATGTTGATGAAAATATGAATCGCGCCAGTAACACGTGTGGAGTTACAAAATTTTAAGTATTCAAATCATCAATACAACCGTCCAAGTTCATTTAAGCCAATTCAATAACTATTTCATGAAAAAGTCACTCAATGGGGTTAAACGAACTTGGAAAATTAAAATTTCGCGGGATACCCTTGCGCTTCCCACTTAAGCACCCACCAATATTCAACATCTTATAAACTAAAGATTTTGGTAGAGGTTAAAGTAACTTTTTTAATTAAAATAGCTTTTATCGTGCTGGATGCAGCTTGACGTGGGAGTGAACCCTGACTGCAACGTAAAGCCGCGTTATTCCAGAATTACACACGAGCGGACCGCGGATGACCTAAGTGCTAAATTCCCATAGAAAGCACGTACCGAACTACGAGAAAAAAATCGGTAACGGTGCTATAATGAAAAAGGGTCACGCTGACGGATGTTTTATTTTTTCGCTGCCTGGTGGAGTCACAGAACGTCCGGCTTTAACCGGACATGTTTTGAGTTTTACATCAGTCAAAAATGTGAAACATGAATACCCTTCACTGAAAAAGAAAATTTAGAAAATTCAGTTGCCATGCTTGGCTTTTTATCAAACGTCGAATGCATGAACGTTTTATAGATATTATGCTACAGTGACAACTAATTTGAAATGGCAACAGCACACTTAAAAAACAAGCCAAGTCAGGCCGCCCTTCGTGGGTTCCGTACCATTATCTAAAAAAAAATATATCATAATTAGTGTCAACTATGTATGTAAGGGGATACCCTTTAATTTTCAACTTTTTTATTTAGCCTTGCTTTTTGCCAAATTTCATGATTCTAGGTCAAGATTCCATTGTGAAATCGCATAATATGTGACATAAACACCATATCTTTTGATCGCATTGATTTGCAAGCTTTATTTTTTCATTGCTTCAAGGGGTAGCAGACTTGAGTACCTATTTGGTATTAATTTCAGCTTGATACCTCCACGCATTCCTGAGAAAAAGGGTCTTGACCGACAGACAGACGGTCAACAAAGTGATCCTATAAGGGTTCCGTTTTGCCGATTGAGGTACGGAACTCTAAAAAAGGATTAGGTATTTTGGAGGCAAAAATATGACGACGCAGGATTAATCACAATGAAACTGCAAATCACTTACTTATTATTAGTAAAATTGTATACACACTATTTGGGTATTATGTACTTACACAACTTCAAATATATACCTGAAAAGCTTCTCCAAAATTTCCTCCAAAATTCTCGAGCTGGTTGGAAGAAGTATCTAAAGTTATTGCCTTCTAGATCCTTTGAGCAAATCTCGACTGCCTCGTTGAAGTTACATATTCGGTTACCTGAAGGCTGCTTGAATGCTGAGCTGACGCATTTTGGTGTAGTTGGGCTTGACTTTTTCTTGACCAAATTAGAAATAAAAATGGACTCAAAACTAGCAACTAAAGTTTACCAACCGAATAAACAGCACATTTATTTTAGGCACTTCGTGTGTAGTCGATATATGTACATAATATAGTTAAGTTTAGCATTTTGTTTCTGTTATTCCTTGGGGTATTTACCTTACTACGTATTTACCTACGATTACAAAAATAAAATAACGCAAATGTACCGTACAGATCCTGTATGTGAAGCTATCTCGAACCTTTTGCCGCGTAAATATGTCATATGTGTTTTTATTTGGGATTTAAGTTTAAGCAATAAGGTAGTGAAGGAAGGATCAAGCGATTATACGATTAGTTAAATAACTCGGCCAATTAAATTTTAATTAATTGACCTTGTTAAACTGATTGATATATTATGAACATAATATTAACCTTATAGATTTTATGTTTGAGGAAAATCCTCTTTGTTGCGTGTCTCATCATTTTACTGGTGTCACTAATTAATATTTTATGACGTGACTGACATATAGCTTTTCGGTGCGGGTGTAACCACGTGTTTAATGAAGTGTGTGTGGCCGATACGGCCGGCGTGCCTCGGTCGAGCAACGTGGTTCTGTCAACTCAAATGATTTGCATCTACATACGTAACATGGCCGCCATCGCATGCGACACGTCACCAGCGAACGCCGCGCTCCCGTTCAACGCGGAATTAAAACTTCATATTTAATGACGTGTTACCATAACGTTCACATGGGACTAGTATAGCCTGCACCCTGCACAATTTTCAACAAAAATAGTTTTTCTGGGTTATGTTTTACCCCTTTGTTCTCACGACTATAGTTTGGTTACTTTAGTGTGTGTTTTCGTGAATAGTAAACGCTTTGCGTGTATGTATTAGTACAGAATCAAGCTTTTAGTTGGTAATAAATACTGTTGTTATGATTACATTCATTTGTTATTCACTAACGTTAATTACAAGAATAGTTGAATCCGACAAATGTTTATTTAGGTACATGTTACATTCGATTTAAATTACACTCTGTTGTTATACATTCACACAGCACTAAATAAATTGGTTTCAATACATCATCAACTCATTATAGGTATTTTTTTCCACATTATTCTTAAGTATGTGTTGCCATGTTAGTTTGGTAGCGATATTTATGTTGCTTTTATGTGGCTTTATTATGTGTTGTGTGAATCACTTTATTCATCTGCATGTGTGTTGCATGGTTGTTTTGTTGTCACAGTCATTCCGGCGCAGCTGCTGTCGGTGGTGCATACCAACTCAGGACACTGTAGACAAGGCTATAGGAGTAGACAGTGGTGAAGTTGTGAATGTGCGTATACAAATGTGTTGCCGCAGGTGGAGGCTAGAGGCCAGGTGCTCATCAGATGGAACTAAGTTAATAAATCAACATTCCCGAAAAACATAAAAACAAATATCCATTATAAAAGACATTGTTAATAAAGTGGAATATTATTATTTTAGCAGAAGTCCATGTCAAAATACTTGTCTTTATAGGTACTTATTAAAATTTCGCTTTCAGAGAAACAATAATTAATCTTAACTCAACCGGCTGAATTTCGAGTTAGAGAAGCTCACTCCGTATTATAAGTAACTTGGTATCTTTATAACAGACCTACGCATAACAAATGAATTTCGGGAATGTCGGTAATTAAAATCCAACCTGTACTTATGTATATTAATGTCATCGTTGCTTGGTTTACATTTTGAAATCGTTGTAGCTAACTGGTGTAATCATTTTATTCGTAACATGCATTTGCTCTAATTTCATGTTTTTCTCTACAGTCGCTGCAGGCTAAACTATCATTTAGCTCGAAGGAAATCGTTGCCTTGACTTGTTCGTGGTGTAAAGACGCATACCACAACAAAGAAAGTTGTTTCAATCTCCAGCGGATAGGAGAAGAATGCTCATTAGGTACAGTATTAACGACCAAAAACTTTTCTCATTATTCTCTTAACACTTGTATAATTCAAAATTTGCCCAATCATTTATTGTCTTCCGTAGGATCGCAATATAATATAATAGTACCACCAGCGTGGATCGTCAAATTGCCCAGAAGAGGTAGTTTTAAGTCATCACTAAGGAAATCGCCTAAGAAAAAAAGTGCTTCCAAGAAAAAAGCGAAAGATTCAAAGAATGAACAGAAAACATTTGTGATTAAGCCAATCCCTACAGCAAGTGTGAGGCCAGTATTAGTTTTTATAAATCCGAAGAGTGGAGGCAACCAGGGCGCCAAACTGCTGCAGAAGTTCCAGTGGTTGCTCAACCCACGACAAGTTTTTGATCTCACACAAGGTGGACCTGGACCTGGGTAAATATAAAGTCACTTCTTCATCACTATCGTTGCTGTGAATGCTCATTACACCTGGACACGACACGAAGGTGCAGATAAACCGTTAGCGATATATTTCTCTAGGACACCCTGGTGACAATCGAGGGCCAGCGTGTGGCATCTTTTACGTTTGATGCCTACTACTTCAGTTCCCTATTGTATGGCGTCTATTTCGGCATTTCGTCACCATGACACATGCTCGTAGACCATTCCCTGACATCTAACTCAAAGCAACAGATTCCTTAACTTGAGTCTTTTTGGACTACAGTGCCGAGCATGTATTTTGCAAAACACTAGGACCTGTAAGAATTTGCTTATCTTTGCGAAATGGGAGCACTCTAAAAACTGCCTACACTCGCATACCTGACCAAGCTAGTAATTGGTTTGACCCATTAAAATGTTAAGGCCGTCTGATCTCGTTGCATCATTCGTCTTGTTTAGTCTTAACAGAATGCACTTGGGGATGTCAGGCTAATGGGACATGATGTGGGGGATCCTCCTCGTCATCGCTGTTAGCGTTAACTGCAATCCTTTTTAGGCTTGAAGATTCGAAGTCTGGACACTCTTTCTCTAAAACCATTTATTGAGCATTTAACAGTCTTCGAAACTAATCAATTTCTAAACATCACAAAAATCCTTCGAAAAAAGTTTAGATTTTTAATGAATTCGTTTTCAAAACATTAAAAACTGCTCTTGCGAATCAAAATCAAATCATTTATTTCAAGTAGGCCAATTACAGGCACTTTTGAATTATCGAAAATAACAGTCCCAGACACAGAGCATAAAAACTGTGAAAGTACTGAAGTTGCCTATTCCCTATTGTAG
Organism: Eugnorisma glareosa; assembly: GCA_947578425.1. Taxonomy (NCBI): domain Eukaryota; kingdom Metazoa; phylum Arthropoda; class Insecta; order Lepidoptera; family Noctuidae; genus Eugnorisma; species Eugnorisma glareosa. Next base: position 12,694,529 of record OX387970.1, on the reverse strand, counting down.
ATCTCTATGGAGAACAACGGGCAAGAAACACCATAAATGCAATACTGCAATACCGTAATATTTAATACTTAGTATACACCAAGGCATGGCGATTATGGCAAAATCCTCCTTTGGGGAAGGCCTACGTCCAGCAGTGGACGTCATTCGGCTGAAATGATGATGATGATACACCAAGGCATCATAAATTATCACCAATCTGGAATCATTGCACCTCGCACATACATCCAAATGAAAATATCTGCAAAACCGTTAATATTGCTCATTTAAATTCAAACGACTACAGTTCAAGTTAGTTCGTCGTCCTTCTTAACGATTGAGTCAACTTTTCTGGCCTCCTGAAGTATCGGTGTACTAAGTCATTTTATGAGTCTGTTAATCATCATTGGGAATTAATGACTCGTAGATTTTTACAGAAACAATAGAACGTATGTCATAATATTCGATTAAATCTTTCTCACTCATTAGAGTCCATACTCAAAGGATAAACGCTACAGGTGATCACACGCTTCAAGGGTAGCCAGTGACCCAGATACCTCATAGTAAATTATTATTTATCATTGCGACCTAGCTGGTTACTGCACAGCCTACATGCTGGGCAAACGCCAAATGAGTTACCAGCACTATTTCATTCTAAGTTTAATATAGATGATTTTTAATTAATTTTGTCTATCTCGACACACCATCTTCATGGACTGTCATGACTCATGAGTGTTATTGATTTTTATCATTTCCAGAATTTATAACAGAGTTCAATTTCAGTCTGGAGCTGTTCCGCAAGGTGCCGAACCTGCGCGTGCTGGCGTGTGGCGGCGACGGCACGGTGGGCTGGGTGCTGAGCGTGCTCGACCGTATCGGCACTCGCCCGGCGGTTGGCGTGCTGCCGCTCGGCACCGGCAACGACCTGGCGCGTGCGCTCGGCTGGGGAGGTGTAAGTACAGTAACAGACAACTTGTAATCCCTGAATGCTTAGGCACAGGTGTACCCTTATAGTACACTCACATTTCGTCTGTTATGTTTAAACCCCATATTAACAACCGGGAAAAACTATAATTAAATGTGAATAAAATAAAGATATAGTCTAAATCCAGACAATATAATCTCTGCAAATTTTAATCCGAACATAAAAAAATCTTTCACTGATAGAAAGCTACACCAGCTACACTATTTATTTTCCTAGTGACATAGGTGGCTAGAAAGAGGAGCTCGTGCCAAAATAATAACAGCCGCTCGGGTCGATCTTTAAGTTAAGCCGCGCTTGCCTAGGTTGGTCTGTGGATGGGTGACCGCCCATTACATACCGAGTTTCCTCCGTGCCTCGGAAAGCACGTTAAGCCGTTGGTCTCTGCTGTCATTTGTAGATCTTTGACAGTTACAGGTAGTCAGTTACCCAAAAAGTCTGACAGCCAGTCTTACCAAGGGGTATCGTATTGCCCAGTACTAACTGGGTTGTGGAGGTCAGATAGGCAGTCGCTCCATGTAAAGTACTGGTATTCAGCTGCATCCGACTACGTTAGACTGGAAGCCGACCCTAACATAGTTGGGAAAAGGCTAGGCAGATGATAGGTGTCTAGAAAAGGCAAAAATGGAAATCTGCCTACATGCGGGTGAAAACATACAGGTTTGTTTGCCAGTGACGCATTCTATAAAATCGAACTTTATCTGAAGCTCGATGTACATATAAAACATACGCCTACTGTAGTACCACACTACTACGTAAATCAACCCCACGCACCGTTATGACGTCTTTAACACATTCAATTTCCCAATAACAGGCAATATTTCCAGAAAACATATTTATATCCAAGATTTATTATTTGTCACGACACCAATACCGATGTTCTTTTTTATTGGTTCACTATTAAAATGTTAATATTTTAATCGAACAATATATTCTTCTTAGCGTGTCGATGGCATTCTAAATTGATTCAGCTCAATATTGTGCGACGACTTTGGCACCTATGTACAAACAACAGGACAAGCAGGACACGATATTAAAAGTCCCATCGTTTGTGGAAAAACACTACACTTCCACTCCAGGGCAGAGTCATCTATGAATCTCCACTTGAACAGGTTTTCCTTGATTCAACCAAAAAAATCAAGCTTCTGACATACCTACCTGTCGGGATTCAAAAATTGGGATGAAAATAAAGCAGGAACCGCGCAATGAGTCTAGAAACATGACAGAGGGAATTATTATGACGTTATCGTTGTCCCAGCCTCGGGGCGGGAGTGTCGTGCGTGAACACGTAAAATAAATTCGTTCGCGCCCCGTGGGAACCGTCCAAATGCTTAACTAGGTATGACGTACGGTATTTAGTAAATTTATAAATGGCCTGGCACAACTCACCTACATTTGTTTGCCAGCTCCACGCTATTAAAACAGTGGATTTAGAATTTACTTCTAAACAGTAGAACTTGTTAAATAATTTAATTTAACTGAACTTTGTCATACATAAATAAGTTAGATTTTCAGGAAACTTAGTTTGCTGTTGGTACCTACTGCTAGGGCAGTCCCAAAAGTACCCGGCCTGGCGGTATATATGGCGGTTGTTGTTTAAAATAATGTCTTTGAGAGCGTACCAACTTTATAAACCTAAAATTTAGAGTTACAAGCCGCCATATTATTTATTATTACTCTACTGTAGATTCCCCTCTAGAGGCGTCTGCTACTTCATTTACAGCAATAAAATATTGGGTGGCCGAATTTAAACAAGGCCTCGCAGTGGTCGACCAAATGTGGTGACTACACCAGAGTAAAACAAAAAAAAAATTATTGGATGACCATCGATTGAAAGTGCGCGAACTAGCAGATAAGATAGGGATTTCAGAAAGTGCTGTACCTACGTCTACGTCGTATCTAGACCGAAAATTTGGACATGAAAAAGCTATGCCCAAGATGGCTACTGCGATTCCTGAAAATGGAACAAAATAGAGTTGTGAAGATGTTTCAGTCGTGTGTTAGGCGAAAAATCAGGACAATAAAGCCGAATTTTTGAAAATGTACATCGAGTTACAAGGAAAAACACTTTTTTGTGAATTCTTAGTAAGACCGGGTATTTCTGGGACTGGCCTCGTAGTCTTTGATCTCGAGGTGAGATTTAATTTGCTTAAGTAGTTTCTTGAAACTGATCTTACTGAAAGGGAACCGCTGACGGTCTCAAAACTTGAACAACGACACTTTAAGCTGATATTGTCTAAAGAGATTGAGTTGTGTTTATTCTACCTTAAATTAGTACTTTTTATAGAATGCAGTGAACGTTGGCGTCTTTCAGTCTAACTTCAAATTTACGACGAAGACGTAATGTTTTACATTCGCAGGAAATTCTTGCCGTAGTAGGTAGGCTACAAGTCTAAATGAATATGAGATAAATACTTGAATAACACGAATACCTTTTCCGTAAGTGCTGTTAAAACCAAAAGTAACCAGCCCGGGGCTGGCCCGAGCGAGCGCAAAACGCCAAACGTGAAATACGCTTATTTTCCGGAGACTGAAACTAAGGGGCGCCAACTAGTTATACAGAATTTATTTATTACACACACATTCATTTGTATTTGAGTGGGAAAATCAAAAGAAAAAGGTAGACCTATGAATATGCAAATGCTATTATTACTCGTTGTCGCTTGATGTACGACAATATGTTTTAACGAGCCCATAAACAGAGTTTATTACTTTGTTCATGAAAATTTTACTGGTCTCCAAAACGACAAACGAACTTTGCTCTGGCTCCGGATTTGTGTAATATTCTTTCATTGTTATGCTGCATAAATGTTCTGACATTTTCACCCCTCGTTGTGTTTATTTACCGATAATTATCAAACGACCGCGTAATTTCCCCTCAGACTACTCTTTGACTTGGTAAAATATACATTCACGACATTGCAAAATGAACCTTTTGGTGCAGACACTTTTAAAATATATACCGTTACTCAGTCTCACCTCAGAATAAATTAATCAAAGAAAATGTGAAATAGATATAAATCGTGTCTTAGTTCTGACAACATAGCTGTAAAACTTTTAACTATGTTCTCTTAAAACAACTTAGAAGGTAATTGCTGAAGGTAATTATGTTACGACAAAAGAGACCCTCCCCTTTTTTAGTAACATAATTGTCGATTTTGTCCTTTCTCGTGCTTTCGGTGCCATTTTGAAAGTTTACCGTGATTTTGTCCTTTCTCGGGCTTTCGGTGCCATTTTCAAACTTTACAGTTCACTTAAATCTCTCGTTAAATCATTTTTGGCATTTTTTTTTGCCATTTTGAAAGTTTACAGTCCATTTAAATCTCTCGCTAAATCAGTTTAATTAGTATTTAATTCTTTGCGCTATGATACAGTAAAAATGTAGTAGTACATAATATGCGTCTACCTATGCTATAAATGTAGTTAGGACCCAAATTTGTTGAGTTTGCGGTAAACAAGATTGTACTTAACTAAATCTCCATATACAGTAGCGTAGAGGTAAGAAGTCTTACGCTTGGCTCACTGAGGCAACAAAGCAAACAAGGCTAACGCATCAGCTTTGTTCCGCAAACAAATAACAAGATACTAGAACCGGGTTATAAAGAGCTTCAACTACCAGCTTACATTGTTATAAAATTACCCGTAACAATATTGAGCGTCACAGGTTCGTTACACAGCTTAAGGTTCTACCCAGCTAGCATTTACCGGCTGGACTACACTACAGTCCAGATTAGCGTAATGTTCTCATTATCATTTAGGCAGGAAATTAAGGTCACGTTAATGCGATGAAAATGTTTAGTTGTTGAACAAAGGACTTAATGGTATGTTATTAAATGAGACTAGATACAACTAGTAATCGTCAACAAAATGAAGGGAAAGTTCGGAAAGTTCCAAAGTGTTTATTATATGAGGTATTTGCTCAGAGTTTTTTGTGTCGCTATATCAAGGAGTCCCTTACATTTCCTTTGTCACTTAATTTTACCTACTTACGTTACTTCCTATTGAAAACAAATTATATGAAACAATTTTTAATTGCAATACCTTTCAGTAAAAAAACTTGCTAGTTCCTACAATTCAAGTTTACGTCAGGAAAAATATTTTTGCTTCTTCTCTTTTTCTAATAACTCTATGGGAGGTTGTCTCGGCCTTGTCCTCGAATCTGTCGGAAATTACGTAATTTCCTATTTTTGTAACTAATTTCCTATTCTGTCACTAATTTCGTTCCGAATCCAAGTAGTCGAAAACAAATATTTATATTATTTAGAAGAAACTTAGGCACCTAGGAAATATTCGTCTATCAAGAAGTAAAAATAAAGTTTTAAACCACCTTCATACGGCTGTATAAACGTGCACAAAAGTAACCCCCTAAATCTACATCAGAATGTCAACACGAACTGTTCAGCAATTTATGGAACTAAAACAGTTTGTTTTTGTTTAGAAGTTTAAAAGTATCAAGGATATTTACACAACATGTCGTGTGTCTACTTAGTATACTTATTTCTATACAGTATAGCCAAGTACTCCCATACTGATGGAGAGAAGAGGTTGGGTGGGTAACTGTAGAAAACTTTCAAATCAAGCTTTTGATTTACTTAAAAATGCGTTTGACTTAGGTACTTGTGCTGTGTTTGCATATGTTAGATGATCTAAATATAGATAAACTTAAACAATTTAGGTAAAACACACTTCAAATTACAATTACAATTCTGGCACAAAAAATAACTACCACTGGGTTGCCCTAATAAGCCATTTGAAAACGTAATTAAGCTACTAAATGTACAATGTGTATGACCCGCCAGTTGCCGAGTGCTCCCCCAAAGCCCACTTGCGTGTATTATGACCCGTCTGTAAAATATTTGTTTAATGATGTATCGGGACTTTGACCTGCTACACACGGGGGCACTGTCTTGTTTGTCTATTGTTAACCAACGTAAACGTGTTTTTTGTATGCTAGAAGCACATACAAAACACGGCAAGAACGAGCCAACCATAACGCAAATAAGGATATGCCAAAGTTTAATAGCTTAGCAACTAAGCGCGGTTCAATAAATTTTAAAACTGCAGGGTCAAACGCTGTTTTTTTTTTTCAATGTAATGAAGGAAAACACCGACTATGCCGCTGGATGCGTACGTTCCCACGCAACTTGTGAGAGTCAGCAGAGCGAAATAGGTTACATAGAGTTGGAATTTACCATTGTGTTTTCACCCTCAACCTTTATTTTAATGCTATAAAGTATGTTCATTTATTTTCGACGACGTAGGAGGGGATATTTTTTGTCAATAACTGGGGCCTGTATGATAATCCACGCGTAGAACCTTCGTTTCCATGTCTCTAAACGACTTTTTATTATTAGGGTTACGAAGACGAGCCAATATCGAAGATCTTAGCGAACATAGGCGAGAGTGACACTGTACTGCTGGACCGATGGGAGCTGGGGGTGGTGCCGAACACGGCAGCCGCCGGCGAAGACACCAGCAACGCCAAGCCAGAACTACCCCTCAACGTCGTCAATAACTATTTCTCATTTGGCGTCGATGCTCACATAGCCTTGGAATTCCATGAAGCGAGAGGTAAGTTTTTATTACTACATATAATTATGTATATACTCGTACCACTGTCGTTCATTATCCGTCTTGTAACATTATATTACACTTTCTCAATTACCTGAATGTTTTAAAAAAGGACTCTTTTCGTAACCAATATGTATTTCCTGATAAAGCTAAACTCAATTCAGGAAAAACTAGCTAAATCGTCGTCATTTTCACATTCCTGCTCTTATGCTAGTTTATCTATTCAGGAAGATTCATCCTTGGATCTCTATGATCCGTCAGCATAGTGGTAACTCCCTTTCTAGCTATTCATAAAATATCTTTCTTAGTATCTATTTACCTTGTCTTTGGCTAGCTTATGTTATTCCTTGAATGTGTCTGTATCTAATCATATTTTTTTAAATAATAAGTTTGCATACAAGCCGACTGCGAAAGATATCTTTGTGCTCGTCGTAATTTCCCTGGCGAACTCTTCTAGGAGAATTTCTACAAGTCTGCCAAATCTATCTTTTTCATGATAATCATAAAAAGACAACTTTTGTTAATAATAAATATAATAGTGCAGAGTCTATGCACATATTTTCCATGTCGGCAGAATCTTATGCAAAAATAAACCCATTGACCCGTTTACATTACCACAACTTAGTCAGACACGACTACATAACAAGAAGTTGTATGTGACACGCTATATTATAATGATAGACTAGGTAATTCTTCTCGCTAAACGTAATAAACACTGCCATAAACTATGACAACATTCAAATGAATAAAATAAAATATCTTTATCAAACTGAAATCATACAAAGTCACAAAGTGGAGCCAATTTTGTAAGCTGCTTTATTGTCGAGATAAATTTACCTACAAAGGAGACCACAATACTACGCGAGACAATTAGGCATGCATGCATTACAAATTCTATTTACATGTTGTTAAGCCGTCCCGAGCTTTCCTCTTATTAATAAAACTTTGCGAGAGCTTATATTGTTTCGATTTGAATATTTCAATCGTTTGAAAGTAACGAACCGCAGACGTTCTCTGCTGTTATATTGGCGAATAATTGTTGAGTATTAATATTCTTTTTATAATGGATTCTTATGAAAACCACAAGGTTCCATGACATCATTCATATAAGTCTATTGACTTGACAGTCGTTGTGTTTGTTCACAGTACCTATTGTAAATCGAAATAGAGTAGTTACATCGCCGTTTACATTATAGAATGGCATAAGACAATGAGCCTTTCTTCACTACTACAGAATGCTACTTTAAGATGATAATGATCAACATGGCTAACTTATTGCACATAAACGTTTTTTAACAGAGGCACACCCAGAAAAATTCAATTCTCGAATAAGAAACAAGCTGTTCTACGGTACCGCCGGAGGGAAGGATCTCATGCAGCGCAAGTGGAAGGGCCTGGCCGAGTTCGTGACCATGGAGTGCGACGGCAAGGACCTGACGCCCGTGCTCCGGGAGCACAAAGTTCACGCCATTGTCTTCTTAAACATTCCAAGGTTAGGCCAGTCTCATTTATTAAAGTGTATTCCTATTTTCAACAGGTGTCGCCGAACGATGCCGTCTAAATAATACATTAAAGAAATCCTGTGTCATTTAAGAAATTGAAATCGTGAAAAGAATAAATTCTCTATGTGAAACCTCAGTTTAAATAAAAATGAACTTATTAGGAAATTGTGGACGCACGAATCAATAATACTAAAATAATCTTATTATTTATGTGTGCTTTAGAAACTGTGAATGTCTTTGAGTCTAGTCAAAATACATTATATTGAAAGATATTTACATGTGTGTATTGTTTACAGTTACGGGGGTGGAACGCACCCTTGGAATAAGTCCGGGGGAGCCTTTGAACCCTCCACTGAAGACGGCTTAATAGAAGTAGTAGGATTAACCACTTATCAATTGGTAAGTCGCTGGAAGATCGATCATTGAAGTGTTTGAATTTGCGCAGGTACTACGTTATTCTCCGTCTTATCGCAGCCTGTGACACGATCAACACTTCAATATTCTAGTCCCTGAATCCGCAATTCGTAGAAATACGATATATTGAATATTCGTAGTACTACCTATGACGTTTATTATTCCGCATATAAAATTCTGTACCTCCCATAGAGTTGATATAATCCTATGTTCATTGCAATATTCACGCGAAGAAAGGGCTGATATTTGCCGTGGGGGCCAATTTGCTTCTTGTTTTAAAATTACACATCGTCTTTTTTTGTTCTCGACCGTAATAGGCTTTAAGGCCGTTGTTTTATTACATGAACACATTTAGCAATTAGGTGGTACAAACAATGTTACGAAATGTGGACATCCTTCTTTACTTTGGAATACAAGTTCTGTATGTCTGAGTTTTCCCTTCAAGTCTTGAAAAATAATCATAATTTCAAGTTATTATAACAACAGATATCGTATAAAATATATGAAAACTGGAACATACATGAGTAAAATCCGCATACACGTAGCGAAATTTATAAACCAATATCTCCCACTAGCCAGTAAATTTTTATTTCTATTAGATATGGGTTCAGGGTTTCTTCAGTTCTTCACATGTAGGTAGTACGTAATAAGAGGGATTTCAAGCTGCAGCGCAGGTTCCAAAAATATTATGCTTTTCATCTACATGAATTCTGGTGTGTTTTCCAGTTAAGTGTTTTTAAGTATTAATTTCCTTATGTAGTAGTTATAGGATAAGATTTGATGCTGCGAGATGCTAAATTTTAGATTTATTGAACGATGTTGTATTGTGCAGCCGTTACTGCAAGCGGGCGGGCACGGCACCTGCATCACTCAGTGCAAGACTGCTAAGATTGTGACCACGAAGGTGATCCCCATGCAAGTGGACGGGGAGGCGTGTAGACTAGCGCCCTCTGTCATCACACTCTCGCGGCTCAACCAAGCTACCATGCTTGCCAAGAAGAAACCTGGCAGGACGATCGCACCGTAAGCACTTGAAACCCATTGAACCGTTGAATACTCAGAGGACATTTAACGTTAAGACTCTCTCTAAACTCTTCAGTACAATTCACCTTTGAGTGACATGGACAACACGAGGTATCAGGGTGACAAAAAAATGAGGTGCGATTAAATATTTGGCAGTGAGTGACATATTGAAAAATGCTAAAATCGAAGTAACTTTTTCTTTCTCTTGGTCTTTTTGAATCTATGAGTTCCCAGTGCAACCATTTTCCGAACAACTTTGATTACAGTGCAACATGATATTTCAAAGTGTCTGCATTTTGTAGCGATTCCCGTCTGACCTTTGGAAGCAAAGATACCCGATATTCTAAGATTAGATCGCTTGTTTTAACATTTGGAGGTCCGATAGCCAACCGTGATGCACTACTATTGATTTTATGAATGTTTCAAGTTAAAATCTGAGCCTGAAGCCGTAACGAATATAACATAGCGAGATTTGAATGAAATGTTATAACTATTACTTGAAAATATTATAAAATGAAAATATATTTTCAAGTTTATTTAATATTTGACACGTTTGCATGATGTAAGATGTCATAAAATATTCAGTAGTATCTCCTCTTCTTGGAAGCTTTCAAATAAATATAATTAAGTACCGACTTCATATATTATTCATTAGTTAAGGAGGGTGTTAATCTTAAGTCAGTACTGTTTAAGTCCTTTAATAAGTGGTTCATATTAGTCACCAAAAGCCTTATAAGTTGGTTTTATATTATTCTAATGTAAATCTATTGTTACAGTCAAACAACAATGGACAAACTCACCCTAACAGTGAATCTCATAACGATGGCTGATTACGAGCGCCATCATTACGACAAGGAACTACTCGCCAAGACAGGTAACAAATAAAGGGTGTAACAAGACCCATATCGAAGCCGAAAGGCACTTGTTCTCCCCGTCATTGCGATTTTTTTTTTCTCGAGACCATACCTCTGAACCTTCTAGTTACGGAGATATTGGGGGTCAAAGTTCCAACTTTTACCCGAGTTTTTTTTTTAATGCATGTTTTTAATTTAAGATTTTTACTATAAACACCTCCGCGACTATTCCGTACTATACAATCCATCCATCAGCTCAATGTTTTGAGTCCGTTACATTAAGTCCTACAGAAAAATGCGACATTTTACCCCAAAAAAAAAAGTCGTTTCCCAGCAATATTTTTTGCGTAAAGTTACTTAGTTTTATGTATATAATGCTTGGCTGACGGCTTCGTGAAGGGTCTTGTTACACCCTGTATGATTGTACAGTACATTAACATTAACTAATGAAATCAACGCCCGACTTCGTAACCCATACTAAGTTAACTTTGCAAATTATGTTATTCAATCACACGCCCGAGATCTTGCTACTAAATGTAGTTGGAAACTTGTCGATATTACGTTTGATCTTGACCAGAATACTTCAGCCAGTTAAGTTTACGACAAATCGATATTCAAGCTTGATTTAACTAGAACTGGAAATGCTTCACAGAGCTTTAAGTTCGGTTGTTTATTTCATGTCGATAGTTGGCGCGGAATTCAATATCAGTTGTTTTCCTCAACAAGAAGCAATCGACGCCGAGTCGAGTGAAACGATTGCAACACAACATTTTATTTTGATACTGAAACTACGTGTAGCGTTTATTTCTTTTATGAGTTCCGTAAGCGAATAGATGTCCAACTGTAGCTTGTTCAAATAAAAACACATGCATTTTTTTATATGTTACGTAGGTTATAGTCGGTTCTGCCAGGGTTGCGGGACTGTTCGAAAGAGATACCGCGGCCCTGGAACACCAAGGGCAAAGGAAGGAACATGGATGGGTTTTAGTCAGTAAAAGTCTGACACTCCCTCCTGCTCAGCCCAGAGCGGGAGGGGTTATTTGATGATTTCCCATCGGTAAAAAAAAAAAGGTTATAGTCGGTTATGGTAGGTTTTTCTGTTACATTTTTTTTTCACCTTACCTCGGCTTAGGCCCTCGTAAAGGTAATGAGTCCATTACCAATAATGGCCTCATAAACGAATAAATAAATCCTACAAATTCGTAAAAACTTTTCGCCTCATGTCTATAATCACCAGTAATATAATTAACGACCAAACGAGGCCGATCTATTACTGCTAAACTAGATATCTGAGTCTCAAATGACATGTGCTTATCGCAAGTGACAGATCAAACGAGGTACTTACGAGTACCAACTGGAAGTACTGGAATGTTCTTTTGGGACGTTTTCACTACTTTCTGTTTGTGAACATCGAACAGAGACTTAACAAAGATACGAAGGCTATCGAGGTATGGCTTACTATGCGGTATGCAGTTATGTACTTAGCCAGTACATTGAATTATAAAAAAATCCTGCTTTAGACATTCTTGTTTTAATGCTCGTAATTATGTTAAAATATTGTCACACGTCTAATTTGAACTTTTAACGAGTTCATTCATAGCTACGTTACTTTTTAATTACAAAAAGTTATTTAATAAATATGTCGCACATAATTAATAATTTAATTTAACTGCTTTTTGTAAACTTTGTATGCTTAGCCTACACAGGTCGTTCTAAACTTAGGGCAAACACCTATGATTATTTTTTAAATGGAGGTTTGGAGTTTGTTTGAAACTCCAAACCATTGTTCTCCATTGTTTTTTTAATGAACCGACTGAACTCTATGAAAATTTAATGAAAACTAAATAGATGTAGGGGTACGTTACAGGTAGTTCCATTTAATGTAAAAGTTAAAGATACGGCTCGCTGTTTTTAAAGCAATTCCCGATTGAACGTGTTATGTAAATTTGCAGTTGTATAATTTATTATGCGTCTATTTAGCTGACTCGTTGTATTGTCAAACATTTGAAAGCCCCACTAACACTCATCGTAAACAGGAAAATGCTCTTTTACGAGCTAAAGTCCTTTGATCTCGCAAACTCACCGCAAAAAAACACAGTAAATAAACAACCGTTGGAAGCAACAGCTAGTCTACTACGCGTTCGTTTAATAGTCAAAGTTTTAATGTAAATCCTCAGCGTGGGCTAGTTACAGAAGGACGAGCTGAACTCCGTTTTAAATAATTAATATCATTGAATTAATCTTCCAGTCTAGCTACACCCAGTCCCTTTGTGCATTCATGTAAAATATTGTTTTATTATTAAACAATTTATGAATCTTGTTTTCGATATATGGACAAACATAAAATGCGAATACATATAATTATAATTTTATTATAGCCACATACAATAAAAACAAATTTTGCTCGCGGCTGAAATGCCAATAAATCTGATGGCCGATAAATTCATTTGTCCCGGGGACTGATGAATGGACGTAGGTAATATGGATTTCAGAGGGAATTACTGTGGCAGACATTTTGTTATATTTAATATCGCGGCGCTAAATAGTGAGCTCAATTCAGATTCTATTAAACGAATCATCAAGGAAGGATCCTCCGATCAGACGGGTGTTGTATCTGGTGGGCATTAGCCCTTGGGCATTAGCCCTTGGGCATTAGCCCTTGCATTGGCCTACTGCCGGACAATTGTAGTCGGGTTTCTCTATATGGTCGTGGAAAACTTAAACATCTTGATTTAGGAATTTAATGTTAGTTCTGCATGCGCTGTAGTACTTTTTTTAGTGCCGGTAATACAACAATCATTTGTTTTGTTTCAGCGGAGCAAGTCGGCTCTTTAGACGTGAACCCTGCAGCTGACTTGGAGCAAATGCGCGGCCTCATTCAGAGCATGATGAAAGAATCTCAAGCATACTCGAACCTCACCGACTGGTGGTTTGTCGACTGTAAGTTCTTTTTTTTTCATAGCTTTCTTTTAGATGTAGCTATGAGGTTTCTGTACCTGACATGCCGGAGAGAGCTACTTGTCTATTTATATACGTAACTTGACTTGCCTTGTTAAGAGTTACGCAGACACAAGCACAGCTCAACGAGAATAAAGTTTTGGTCAATTAACTTACTTAGGTATATGAAACTTGTTAAATCAACCATGAAAAAATAGTGCCTAGTCAGCCATGATTAGGGACCATCAAACCAAAACGCCCTCTGTGGACAAAAACCAAACAAGTCATCTCTTGGTCGCATTTTTTCTAAAGTAGGTTTCTTAAACCTTCCAGGTATTATAAATTACTACGACATTTTCGTTTTATATTCGCCATACAACATGCCCCCTTCCCATACAATAGAAAGGTATGTTTACAAGTTTTGCGAAAGAAATTTAGGCTTTAGGTATATAGAGGTTTTCGTATTCAGTTGGGAAAAATGTTTCACGTGAATAATTGAATATACTCGTATTCAACTTTGCAAACCGTGATTGAATTGTGTCCGTAACCTAATTGTTCAGCTTTCGGGCAACTTTCGCATAATCTATGACGTCTACCACGAGTTTTACTTTTAGCGTTATTTAGTTTATGTTTAACTAACTGTTGCCCGCGGCTTCGCTCGCGTTTTGGTCAGAAATTATTCCACGGGCACGTTGTAAATATAATCTATAGCACTCGGGGATAATGTAGCTTCCTATTAGTGAAAGAATTTTCAAAATCAGTTCAGTAGATCCAGAGATTACCCCCCCTACATACAAACTTACAAACAAATTTTACCTCTTTATAATATTATGGTCGAAAACGACTGGAACCGTGAGTCATTATACAGCTACCATTTTTTACTACTTCAAGGCTCTATAGCAATAATTTCATTTAGATTTCTCGATTTCTCAATAGTCAGAAAATTTTATCTGCATGCATGTGTGAAACACCTATATTTATTCAGATAAGGTAAGCTAACTGACAGAAGTGATATCAGACAAATTGAAGATTCAGCTATCGGTTAACCATATTATGAGCGTCCGCTAAAACACGCGCGGGACTACGGTCCCGGTGCCCGTGACAAATATTGTGACAAAACTTGCTGCACGTGTCTGTGCTTAATAGCACTGCACTGCTCGTACCAATTTTCAGTAAAAAGACTCGAGCGTGAACCCGCGTTTTTAGGACTGATTTTTAGTAAGTTATCGTTAATAATCATAGGTTTTCGTTCTTAGCTGTAACAGCAGAGCGGTTTTTCCGCATCGACAAGGCGCAGGAGAACCTGCACTACCCGGCGGACATCGGACAGGACAACATCTACATCCTGGACGCGGCGCCGCACACGCCGCGCACGCCGGACACGGAGTCCACCGCGCAGCCCGACACCACGGCCACGGGCTCGCTGGAGCGCACGGCCGCGTCCGTGTCGCTCGACACCACCACCGGCCTCTCCGTGTCGCTCGACATCTCGCAGAGCGTCGACACGCCGAGCGCGGCCGTCTCGCTAGACGTGCCCGAGTCACATCCTTGGTGAGTTTCTTCTGAGATTGCATAAAGGACTATCCACACATATCAGGGCCGTGCCCGGGACGTGGACGGTCCGTGTCCTCAAAAAATATCGGTGTGTACATTTTATATGAACTCTTTCACACACGTCCGTGCCCGAGCCAAAAGCTTCGGGCGAAGTTTCAGTGCCTACATGCATTCGGCCACGGCCCTGTCACGTCCAGGGCACGGCCCTGATGTGTGGATAGACCTTAATATTGTCGTTTTCCACTTCCACGTACTGCAGTTAACATTTTGGATCAGTGCATGGAGCAGTCGTTTTTTGTACTTGCACAACAAACCACACTTGTGCAAGTTTATGGGTGAATTGGTCAAAATCATGAAGAAATCCAATTGTGCGAACCGCCAGTTCCCTGATCGTTATAATCTGGATGTATTCAAAGTTCGAGTGAATCGGTGTCTTCTAGGTAAGCGTGCTCCGCCCTAGGCCGCATCATCGGTTTACATCAGGCGACTTGCGGCCAAACGCAAGCCTATTTATTATAAACAAAAAAGAAACAAACGAAACTTTATAAATAATAGTTTTTATGTAAAAAAAAAAACAAATCCAATAAGAAGTTAACTTTTAACCTTCCTGAAAAATATCCAACTAGAAGACTGTCAGTACCAAGGAACTTATATAAACTAACTGGAATGATTACAAACAAAATCTCGATATAAAAAAAAACCGTTTGAAAATGAACTTTATCTCAAACACGTAGAGTTCGTATTACTTTAATTCTTTCAAAGGGGGAAGAAAACTTCAGAGTGAGAAAGCGACGAGAGTGGATTGTGTCCTTGTCTAACAATTGCCAGTACACAAAAAATAAATATATATACTGTTGTCGGAAATCTCGTTGATAGCTTTTAGCAACTTACAATTTATGAATGGCAAAATTCATGAAACACATAAAAACTCTAAGGTCTAAGGCTCTAAGGTTATATGGCTGATATACTTTCGCGTTGAAGTCGTAATTTTGCTTTCTCAAGTGCTTTTTAGTCAAAAGTCTTAAAATCAATTCCAAGAAGTTTAAATGAATTAAGTCCTTGGTGAAATTAAATACTATAAATTTATTTAAAAAAATCAAAGTAATTCTTATTAATATTTGGAAATCATAACATAACATTATTAGGTGTATACCGTACAAAACCACCTGCCCCAAGTATAATCTTACTTGGGACTCCGGGGTAGTATTAACACATTTAGCGAATCTTTACCCCAATGAAGACATAAGTTTAGAAAAATTATCAAAGAAAGTGGTAACTATTCTCGCCCTTACTACAGGTCATAGAGTACAAAGGTTATCATTGATTAATATAAAAAATATTAAGATTATGAGTGATGGAATTCAAATATACATTCCAGACATGATAAAAACCTCAAAAACAGGCAACCTGCAAACACTATTACACCTTAAAACTTTTGAAAGTAGAATTAAGATTTGTCCAGTCCTGACTGTAAAATGTTACATTAATAGAACCAAACCACTGAGAAGCAGTACTGACAACCTAATATTGACCTTTAAAAAACCACACCGCAAGGCTTCAACTCAAACTATAAGTCGATGGATAAAAACCACTTTACATGAAGCCGGAATTGATGTGAACACCTTCACAGCACACAGCACTAGACATGCTTCTACGTCAGCTGCTAAAAGATCTGGTATCAGTATAGATCAAATACAAAGAACAGCTGGGTGGTCTCAGAACTCAGCCACCTTTGCTAGGCATTATAATAGGCCAGTTATTCAAGATCTTACTATGTTCAGTGATGTTATATGTACTTAACACTGTTAATAATAAGACTTGATTTTGTTGATCTCATAATTTGTTAATGATTAAAGATTCTGTGATTTTAATAAATGACTGACTAATTTTACTGTCAAGTATTTATTAACTCATAAACAACCCTGACAGACTTCGAACATCTACACGTTAATCTGTCTCGGAGAAGGAGTAAGTATAATTATGTGATTAAACGAATTTACATTAAGTGAAGGTCTATCATAATTATACGAAGCTCCTTCTCCGAGACAGAGTCTCCCAACCCCTCCCTACTGTGTTTTTTTCCCTAAATAGGCTTGTTTAGGATTACTAGCTTTAAACGAAATGACATATACACACAGTGTTGCCCGACGAGAGAACAGTTTTTATTTCATCTTTTTTTTTTAGCTTTGAAATAATTGTGATGGCGCTGGTACAATTACCCGCTACTCCACACATTATACACTCACATTTCGCCAGTTATGAAATCATGGCAATACAAACCAGTTTTTAAGCTTAATAAAAAAGCTAAAGTTCATTGTAGTACGTATTAATCAAAATAATACGTTTTTTTTTTTCATAAATGAGGAAATATCACTGTTCGGAGATAACGCTTGTTCCATGTAGATTCCCTAACAATGAGAATCTTCAGCAACAGCTCTGTCTTTGGTGAGCAGTATGCATAGGTTTCGGCTTCGCTAAGTCTTTTTATACCCCGTAATTTTGAATAAACTGCAATTCATGGAAAAAGGCGAGCGGGGAGCTAGTAAGTTATAGCAGAATAACTGTCCCAAATGTAAGTACAAATATTGGATACCCTATTAGAAAGGGATGGCATCCACTCTTGAAGTTTTCTCGCTCGGAACGCCTTAGAATTGCACGTCATCATTCCAGTTAGTACATATGTATAAGCTCCTTGGTCAGTACAGTTACCAAAAAGGCAAAGGGAGATATAGCAAGTGTTAACAAATGTGACTGGCTTGCTAGATTGCATCATTTAAACTACACTGTCGTGTGACGGCACACGGACTGACCGGGCGCTATTGCAATTAAACCGGCCACAGCGTGAAACTGAACATCCCGAAACAAACTGAAAAACATAACCACTTTAATATCAACCTATTCCATGTTATCCGTTTTTATTAGGCGATTTTAAAATCGAACCACCATAACGTCAGCACTCAGCTAATGTCCTCGTGAAAAGTAATCCACTTTTTATTTGAAATTTTGAAAAAGTCAGTCAAATTGAACATGAATCTAGAAGGTTCATATTGAGACACACACGCACCCATGGTTACCACGTATTTAACACATCATTCTGCCCCCCCCCCCAGTTTCTATCAATTCAATCCCCAAAATTTTCATCGGCAGTTTTTATTTAATCTGCCGTTTTGTTCAAAAGTGCAATACCTATGACACGGTCAAAATGTATGGGACAGATTTCTTTACTGAATACGTGGTAACCGTTTGTGCGTCGCTGTCCCTTCCACCCTATGTATGAATATCAGATTGCGAATGAATCTGGATAATTTCACGCGTGGCTTGCGATTTCATCCAGCTTTATGGTTGACTTCCTTCCATAACGTTTTCATATTTATTAAATTTCAGCATCTTCTATAAATAAATTTATTTGTAAATTTTGCCTTAGTTTGAACACAGCATTTAGCTCCAGTGCTGGATAGTCGAGTGCATTAGTTAACATTTCAGGAGATTAATAACGATAGTTTTAACACGAAACAGTGAATCGGGTCTTGGCAGTCCCGCGCGATCGTCGGTAGAGTTGCTGTCGCCTCAAACGCCGCCTCCGAGCGCGGTGGGCACGCCGGGCCGTGCGTCGTCGCCGCCGGCGCCGCTGAGCCCGAGCACGGCACCGCTGAGCCCGAGCACGGCACCGCTGAGCCCGAGCACGGCACCGCTGAGCCCGGGCACGGCGCCGCCGAGCCCGGGTCCGGCGCCGGCCGAGCCGCTGTCGCCGCCACTGTGCACCAGCCCGCCTGCCAAGGACCACGAGCCCACCACCGACTCAATAGCGCGGTTCAAAACGTGAGTACGTTCCCTTGTATCATCTAACGAAGTCGTTGTGTGTGCGCCTAGACTTTAGATGCAATGTATTAATTTGAGCGCTTCTATAACGCTGTTTAGAATCAAACGGGTGTTACTTAGTAGATGCGAATGCCCGTGCGGATTTGTGGATGATAATCCCAAGGGGCCCTTCCCGGGACTCTCTAATAAGGATTAATATGGCACTCGGTTTGACGAGCCCTCTTTGGTAACCTTTAGCAGTAGCCACAGTTCAAGATTAGTTGAACAGCACTGTGTTATTAGTTATTAATAAAGTATTTTGTCTAGAAAATGGCAAAATAAAGTAGCTGCGGATCGAAATATTTTATTAGAAACGTGTGCGTGTAGCAAATAGAATTTGCACAATTTTCTTGGTCAATTATTTTGTCCCTAATGGGACCGCTATAGGTATAACAATGTGTGATCACTGTCTGTAAGGAGTATCGCACAAGTACGAGCATTCTAGCACGATGCACACTTGTTTGAAACTGAAATCTGCACTCTATCTCTTCTTTCTTCTATTGCATGCAGCATACATGAAAAATTATTTGGACTTGAACAAGAAGTATTTGGCTATAGGTAAGACTTTATATATGGATGGTTTTAGCTATAGTGTAGTTTTAGAATGTGCACATCTACTGACTGCTCCATAACACAACTTCTAACAATGACTTATAACTTCAACAACTTTGTCATTTTTCGTATTCAATTAATTTTATAAATGTAACTTCTGTAAGAATATTGTTTAAAGCACAGGATTTTCGTTCTTTTTTGTTTCTTATAATTCTAAGATTTTACAATTTTTAGAGTCAGCATCTATATAAAAAGTTGATTTATGAAAAAGTCGGTATTTAAGCAACTGTAACTATATTTTAAAGTAGATACTAGATACCCATGCAATAAAGCTTTGCAAAATTAATTAGGTACTAATTATTCACATAAAGGCAAAGTACGTAAATAAGTAACAAAACAAACTATAAAGGCTCTTATTTATTAAGTAGATAATTTATTAAGTAAGCTAACTGTATATTATTAATCAACAACTATTAAATAAACTAAAATAAATAAACTAACAACAAACTATAAAAGGGCATCAAAAAACTGCTCCTCAGCGCTGTCAGCTGGTAATGTGCTCAAGAGATTGGCGGCGTTGCCACGTTGTATGGCAACGCTTAATCTCTGGGTCTCGGGGAGCGTCAACTAGGCGTGTCGAAATTTCCTTTAACAGGCTGTAAGCACTCGTCGTGGGACCCCCAGAGATTCAACCCCATACGGCTCAAAAATATACTTTCCACAAAGCGCCGCTTGAGGTTCTCTGCAGCCGCAGCGGCAGCGCCAGCACAATACGATGTGCTTGGAAGATGTGATGGCGCAAGAGTATCGACACATGTTACGTCCCACACTAAAGGCCTACCCATCTTCCAAGGAAACAAAGGCATGGCGTCCGGTCTTTTGCCATCGTCGCGTGCCAAGCCATCGGGTTCTAAAACAGCTCGAATGCCGATTATGACAGGCGCAAACGGTCTGCACTTCGACTGCATCATCACAGTAACAACGAAAACAACAAACAATAAAAAAGTCAGTAACTTTATTAACGCAACATGAAATCCTAATAATCATAGACAAGAGCATGACAAGTTCACGACTCTGTACGTATCTCGTTCCCTCAGCTCTGAACGAGTCAGTAAGCCACAGCACTAACAAGACGTCTCATTTTATTTATCTTCTCAAACTTATTCAGTTTTTGCAGGACAAAGTAAAACTTTGACTTTGTTTCAGAAATTTATTGGAAAAAACATCTGACGCTCTGCTCAAAGCGGCCAAAGTCGGCGATCTAAGAATGGTGAGAGAAATAATTCACAGACATTCCTTTTCTTGCGATTTCCTCGATGAAATATCCATACCCACCAAATGACTACCAAATGAATTTTCTCGTCAATTGGCAAAAAGTTTCTAACCTGTTCAACACGCCCAAACGCGTTAGTTTAGAAGTGTGAATACCTGTTTAACCCGACTGGAAAATTACGTTTTAGATGATTTTTACAAAACTATAAATTCGTCATTCCGTGATCATGTACCCACCTCTTGTCCCTCGTAACAGTAAATGTTAAACAACCTATAAAGAACGCCAAATTTCGCGGCTCGAGTTACTAGCTATCAAAAGCCATGAATTTACTCGCGTCGGTGAAGATGAAAGGGAAAAAGGGAGAAAAATGGTTTATAAATAGTTCAGATGAAAGACTGCCTCGCTGGTCCAGTGGTGTGCTAGACATTGATGAGCCAGAACAGCTTTATTTGGTTTTCCGTCAGGAATTTCTCATTAACAGCCACGGAGGTTGTAATTGTGCCCGCTTGATGGCAATAGGCTCGCCCTCTATTATAAGCTATCTATTATATTACAGGCGTGATATTATGTTTAGATGAAAGACTTGCACGCAGCGGGCTACTCGCTGCTGTCGATCGACGCGAGCGGGCAGACGGCGCTGCACGTGGCGGCGCGCTACGGCAATAAGGAGATCGTGAAGTACCTGATCGCGTGCGCGCCCACCGCCATCCTCAACATGCGCGACAACGAGCGCGGCCAGACGGCGCTGCACAAGGCGGCCGCGCACAAGCGCCGCGCCGTGTGCTGCATGCTGGTGGCGGGCGGCGCGTCGCTCTCGCGGCGCGACCACGCCGGCCTCACGCCGCGCCACCTCGCGCTGCGCGCCGAGGACCACGACCTCGCCGCCTACCTTGAGAGTCAGTATGTCCAGTTGGCCACGCTCCTAACTTATTAGCATTAAACGTTCACACTGCAATTTCTTTAGAATTTCCATTAAAAAGCAAAGCACTGTTTCATCAGTTCTGTTTCTGTCCTATTTGTGCAAACCTAATACATTCTATCGAATAAAAATGCAATGTCCTTTTTCAGGTCAGGAACATTTCCAATTAGTGTCTGAGGATTTAGAAACTGCTGTTTAAAAAGCAAATACGTTGACCGTGTCCTCGGCATGGCAGCAAAGTATGGAGCAAGCTCGCACTAGTGGCTCTACCAAACTCTAGTGATATAAGTGATAGCATGACTTACGAGTATTGTTTAAAATACCAAAGTGATATTCAGATCTGGTGTAGGATTATAAAAACGTTTCATTAATAAAATAATCATATTGAAAGAGTTAAAATTAATCATAATTATATTTTCGTCATAAATTATTATAATAATATATTCAATTAATTTATTGAATTTAGTCGCTGTAAATGTTACAGATAAATTAATCACTTTATAGACTACGAAATATTTTAATTAAAAAATTACAATATTATGATAGAGAGCTTTTAAAATTTTTAACCATTAAGGTAATCCAAGTTTATTCTATTATTATCTTTACTGTAACATTTATAGTTGTAGTTAAATATGAATTTAAAATAAACACTTATAAGGTGAATCTTTTCGCATTTTGTTTTAAAGATTTCTCTTTTCTATTATTAGGAGTGAGTGTTTTCATGAACTATGAAACTGCTCTGAAGTAAAAGTGTGTGCCTTTCCCGTGTGCTGTATAAACAACAAGACAATGGAATGTATCCCGCACTCCAATATGAATACAAAAATGAAAACCTTCAACCTGAAATGGTATACTGAACATGATAGCTTTCACAAACTGTGAATGCAACGGTTTTGCTTGAGAATGACTGTGATTAATATTTGCTGTCTAAAGAAATCTCTAACTGTAGTTTGTATCTGGACTGTATTATTTGAAGGCTTCAAAAGATGTTTTATTTATCACGCTAAATATAGTCAAAGAAATAAATCCTTCGTGTTTTATGTTAAAATATTAAAAAGCGAACCTTTCACGTGAAATCTGTCTGATATCTGAACATGTAAGGAGTGTGAGCCGAACATAAGAAGATAATGCGGAGGGATACATTCACGATGTCGACCTTTTGTGTTCTGTCAAAAGAACCTTTCTAAGTATACTTGTATATTTTAGAATAAATTTTACATCGCTTTACAGACGATTTGCCTTTCCAGATTTCCTTCTAAATTACTTCAATTATGAATCCATGGGACCTTAACTTACTCTTACTCTACGGAATGATAAGTGTTTGTGATACTGAGAAACTTTCCTATGCGATCTATTCATCTTATGAATGCCTCTGTGGACCCCTATGAGTACAGTTGTGATAGTACAATGTTTGTGTAATATGTTGTGTTGCCAGTCATTTGTTTTACGTATTTTACATCAATGTGACTTTGTTATTTTGATAAAGCTATACTGTTTACTCGATGATTAGGCCTAAATACTTAAATATTATTATGTATTATGTATATTATTATTGTTTTTTAATGCAATATTTCTTCTATAAGTGTTCTAATATTCTTATCATAGTCTTCGGCAATAATAATTTAACGTCTAAGGCTAAATTTTATACTACTGAGTTGTACAATACTGATATAATCGGTGTTGTATCTATTATGATCTCAGTATATGTATGTATCCGTATTACGGTGAGAATTTTATTTCTGTATGTCATAATAATGAACGGTTATGAGTATTTAATATAGGTTTACTTGTTTGTTATCTCATATACTACTTTAATTTAGAATTAAGTGAACTCAGTCCGCGCGGGCGGCGCGTGCGGTCCTCGCCGCGCGGCGGTCGCTCGTCGCGCGTCCAATTGTTATTTATTATCTCGTCTAACTATCTCCTGAATGATTTGTGCGTTTGTACGAGTTTGTATCGGTAAGTGTTGTTTATGTCTATTATGCCAATACCTCTACTAGTAGATGTACCTAATAGTTTAGTGTTTATCGAATTTACTCGTACTACTCGCTGACAAGCGAACAATGAAAGACAAAGCTGTGAGAATTTTGGTCGTAATGTAAAAATGTAAGTTCATTTATATCGTAAGTGAAACGATATGCAACATTATACATAACACTGTTTTGTGAGTTTCTTTATTTGTGATTGTAGATAGACGTTTTTGATATTTAACATAATATTATGTAGAGAATTAACTCGTTGTGTTGAAGAGTTGACTTTCACTTCGGGCTTATTACAATCGCGTCGCGAATCACAATCTCAGCTATATCTAACATCGTAAGTGCTGTCCCTCTGAAACCATCGATGCTCTTCAACAAAATTTGATAACATTTAATTGATGTGACATTGGGTTGATAGTATTTTATAATCTACGCGTGTTACGTCTTAATATTTATATTTAAAAGTGAGATATTATAATATTAAAGTCCATATTTGTGGGCGCCAGTTTAATCTTTAAATCATTAGTGATACTTTTCCTATGAGATATTATTATACTTAGTCTTGTACATACTGTAATGGAGGCCTTCATTCAAGTAGTATATCGTGACACTTTACACGATTAGTAATTATATCTCATGACCAAGTTCTGTCTAGGAAAGGAAAATGAATATCACTAGGTTAAACATTTTGAGCTCTTACATATAAGAGCTGCTTTTGGATCGAATATTTACTAGATTTATGAGGGAAACCCACTATTATAATACCTACCTGTGTTGCATATTTTTTCATGCTAGACCTTTATGCCTTCTATGTAACGTCAGAAATACAAGCTGCGACATTATTTTGAGAGGGCATCATGTTTAAGGATGTATCTGATTATAAAATCAAAGCTCACTGCTTTCTTCTATTTCTCAAATATTCTCAATATCAAATTTTGTAAATGTAATTTAAATATGATGGTCCAAAAAATATATCCTCCCTTAATAATGTTACATCGTGTATAGACTTGCCCTACGACATAATTTGTACTGCGACTTGCCTGAAGGCGTCGTCGAATAGGTGCCTACGTTAGCAAGCTATTTATTATGCGTAGAAGTATATAACTCAAATACCGAGGCGTACACCTGGTCGGCACGTGGACTACATTAATTCGTAGAGAGAGACCCTTTTGTCGAGATTCTTTATTGGTGGCGCTACACTTGGCGTATTTGTGCTAATATTCGCGTTATTTAGTTAATAGAGAATTAACTCTAACAACAAAACCTTTATGGTATATTTTATCCAAGTATTGCGAATATTTCAACGAATACACCTAGTGAAGTGCCGGGATAACAGGTTGTGTTGATACGAGTATACTGACTAAGTATCTCTTATAGATCTTTTTTATGATAGTCAATGTATAAATGATGAATTATTATACTATTATTAATTCCAGTATTTAATGAATACTGATGTTTTTTTTTTAAGTTTTTAACTATTTCCTTAAGCACATGCAGCATTCCATTCAAACTCTAAATACTTATGCCTTTAAAATATGTTTTTCATTTTCTTCGTCTTTAACTATGATGACACATTATTTTATTATATTCTACATAACGAATTAAGAAAATAACATTATATAAGGTAAATAGGATTTTCTTGGTTTTGGGGTTCCGCAACAATTATTTATAATAGTAAATACTTTTGCGAAACTAAATAACCTTAAATATACGCAAACAAACTTTATTTTCTTGATAGTCATATCTTTCGACTTGTTTCCACCAATAATACTTCCAGTACTGAATTCCTGTTTTCTTGACTCTTTGGTTAGCTAAACTTCACTGTTCGTATCAAAAATGTATTCAAATTCAGGAAGTATTTTTAGTAAAAACAAATTGTTGATATCAGCTCGAACTCGTCGGGTCCCAGGCTGTTACAACGGCCGAAAGCCGAAAAGACCGCGAGGCGCGAAACAGTACGTTCACAAATGTATTTAACTACAGTTTGATGAAAAAAAATCCTATATTGATAAAACGGAACCCCTAGCAAGTGATCAAACTCGCATTTTCGAACTTTTTGCGCATAATATGTAAGTAATAACTAGACCCCGGAGATCCTGGCAGTTCTGTGTCGTATGCGTCTTATCTTTAAATATGAATAATTTATTATAAATTTTCACCACGCAAATTTTTTCATATTGATGTTTATGTCACTTCTCTTATTCAAGATCCTATTTTTATCTAACAATAGCAGACAAATAATCGAAGTATAACAATCACAACGGCGTACCACCGAGCACACGTGACGTGGTCTATTCAAATGTTCCTTTAACGTGTGTACTTATTAAGGTAAAACGTATTTTAATCTAATAAACTATGGTATATAAAGTAAAAGACACAATCTTGTATAAATTGGCAGCTGCGATACATGACGCGAGAATGTATGATGGCACTAGATCAATATGTATGTACTCACTGTGAGGTTAATTAAATGATTAATAGCTAATGACGTTTCCTCCTAACTCTGCTCCCAACTTTGCCAAGTCTCCTTAAATTTATATTTAACTTACGTACACATTAGATTATTCTGGTATATAACTGCTTCGCCGAAGTTTTTAATCTAATTTTCCCGAGATACAAGTTGGATGTCATCAGTAATATTAACACAGTAGCTGATACGTGCTTTCACGAATGTAAATCACGAAAATATTATTATATTTGTAAGTATTCAACGTCCCCTTCTAATAAATGTATTTGTGCTCATTAACAGTTGTACACCGCATTGGTTACTTCTTAAACTAGAATGAAACATGTGGTAGCACTTTTGTTACATTTGAATCTGAAAATAACACAATAGTCTACTAAGCGATACAAACAGTGGCTTGCATTTGAAAATCTATCTTAGAAGGGAAAACACAGTGACGGAATTAGTTAGGTTTAGAAGCTCCGTCGTACGATGTAAAGTAGCAAGCTGCACGGCTCGTGTAGGTCGTGCCAATAAGCTGCAATATCAGTTTCCGCCGTCTTCCCGCCGCCGCGCCGGCGCTCCTCCACCTTCCACGAGATTGAATGCATCGTGCGTCATCTCATATAAACTTAATCCATATCAACCCCGAACCATCCCCACATACACAAAATATGCATTTGCTGTTAGTTCGGGGAAAATTGCTCATTAACTGATTTATATTGCAAGCTATCCGTAGATTATACTTACTTTTCTTTCCATTACAAAGCTTTGAAACTCTTTGCAATTAATGTTCTGTATACCTCATAGTTATTACATACATATAAGTAATACGGACGTGCAATAAATATTAAATAATTATAAATCCCTATACGAATATATCATGTAAATTATAGCCTTTTTCAAATTATTATAGTTTACCAAGGAAAAGCATTATGATCTATTTAAGTAGGTACTTTTATGAAATGTGTGTGACAGCACCATCTACTTATTCAATTACTCTGTAGTACCAAACTGGATATTATTATGTAAACTATTGAAAATTAAATGGTAATAAGTAAAACTAGAGTTTTGAGAGCACTCATTTCAATGTAAGTATGTACATGATACTTATTTTTGCACTCAATAAAGTCACTATTTTAAATAAAATTATTAAAATCAAGTACACTGAAAGAACAATAAATAAAGTACGACCTAATTTGAGTTTTATTTCATCTGCCAATATCTAACCTCTTCAACAATAGCCCTGACCGTGCACTACCGCCTTTTTTTTAATCCTCATGAATATCCTAGGGGTCTGTCAGACTCTCATTGACTTAAAACCACCCCGGTGTTCCCTCCTCACACTTGCACCGGGGATCATGGGAACTAGTGTGCCTTCCACGATCCCCGGCTAGTGCCGGCCCGCGTCTACGGACCTCTTCAAGTCCGCGGGGGGAATGAAGCTGCAGTACCACCTAGTTCAATTAACACATTGGCTATTTAGTACGGCTTACAAAGCCAAGCTGCATAGTATGCTATAAACTTTATAGCATACTATGCAGCAAGCAGAAACATAATTAAAAGTATTAACTACTCGAATTTTATCGTAATTTATTTTCTATTCGTTATATATATGGAGACTATTGTAAACTCACGATTTCTTTAGCCCATTCATTGGGTAAGTTATGTAAAGTTTGTGAAAACCAGCAAGTCCCTACCGAAGTACAGACCCTACAATTACCAAGTACTTCTAATCTTTATTCTGAAAGGAAAGGGTCCAGTCAAGACTTCAAAAGGAGTGCCTTGCATAAATAAAACGAGGAAATGTTGGTACAGTAATTATAAATTCTTTAAAGAATTTGTAGACGAGTTTGTAACTTGATCATTTTGTTTTATATAACAGCAAACGTAAAACCACTTAGGCAACAAAAAAAAACAATACAACTTTCACCGGTTGCATAAATGAGTCTATAAAGGTAAGAATTCGTACTCAACGGGAAGCACAACAGGTTTCAGCTACGACAGCGTAGCTTAACTTGTGTAGCTGTCGTAGCTGAGAGAATGACGGCCGCTACGCCGTAGCAGTTGCTATGCGTTTCATCGTAGAAGATCGCTACTACGAAAAAAAAGAATGGATCCGCACTCTGAATTTTTCTTGATGGTCATTGACCTTTTCGGAAGCTATCACATTCTCCTTTAATGCGTTTGTATCCCTGCATTAGTTTTATTTTCCTTAGTTATATTTATTTCAACAAATTATCAATAGATACCGCACAAGCGTTTAAAATATATAAAAAGGATCCATACCATGGAACATTGTATTCTACAAATCACATTACGAATTAAGTCGTATTGTGGCAAATGGCTTAACCTGAAATCAAATATACATTCTGCACATCTCTGTGTATTTGAGTATGTAAATGCATTCAACAACCCTGGGTAATTTATGACCCTTTGGGACAAATCTTAAAACCTTTTTCCTTGGTACTTAACATTTCAGTGACTATTCAGAGGCAAAAAAACCTTTTTATTGAACCTGCGCTTGGCGCCGTACGAGTACTAACGCTCAACGATCTATTTATAATTCAAGCTCAGAGAAGTTCTAACTTTGCATGCCAACGAAGTTGTATCAGTTTGGGATTTAAACAACTTACCTGGAGCCCATTAGGCCTTAGACACTGAATATGTATGTTCAGTTAGTTTGTTGTTTCTTAGTTCAGGCATTTTATATATCGGTACTACAATAACGTAAATGATGGCGAAAACTGAATACCGAAATATATTTTATAGCAAATATGGCTGGCATAGAATTTCATGAATTATATGTTTTAGGATATCTTGTTTATTTTAGAGGTAGCTTGATAGGTAGGTTGCAAAAATACGTGAAAACGAGAATTTAAATGTCAAAACATTGAAATTATCGTTTTCACGTACTTTTGCAAGCGTTTCTTTTATATTCATCGATATAGTTTTCTTAAATCCTTTTCCCTCGTTTTTGTGGACAATATCACGCACAATATTCAACTTTACTGCATTTTTATTTCACCAGGTTTACGGACCAGTTATAAGATAAAGTTGACTATCTGTGGACGTCGAATCAAACGCATGTGTACTATGCCACGGCCTTATATCGTATATCTACCTGATACTATCATTTAATCTGTGTGTCTCTGAATCACCTAAAGGTTGACTGGTAGAAGATGTATATTAAGTCCGCCTCTGTACTCTGTGCTGTAAACACACGTACATATCTTATTTTTTCTTAAATTGGTTTTAAAGTGTACAAAAAAATAAAATAAAAAGATTTTGATAATGCTTAACTATCGAAATGTAACTTTTCTTTTACAATAGGTATAACAGTAGATAGCAGCTGCAGTGAGGTTCTTTTTCCTGTGGCTCACAACTGGTGGACTTTGATACAGTATCCTGGAGGTGGTTGTGTATAAGCTGTATTCTAGAAGGTAATGTACTTTTAGAGTTCAAAATTGACCTTTAACCAAGACATAACCTCTCTAAGAGCATTTTCAGCATAAAGTCTAGTTGAATCCCAGCTATCACCATGTCTGATTAACTGCTGTGTCGTCAGCATACGTTATGATTTTGGCAATTGAACAATGATTTCTTGCACAGATCGTTAATACAAATGAGAAATAACGTCGGCTCCAGCACACTACCTGGGGAACTCCAAAAACTGGACAGGAGTCATCGCCAGTATGTGTAAATACAATACAATACAATAAATAGTCGTGTTTTCCTATAGTCATAGTCAGTACCTACGCCTCCAGCGAATGATTACTGTACTAGACATGGTAATCTTGTGAAGTCTCTCACTTGGCCTCCATTCGTCTTTGGGTAGCAGAACAAAAGGCAAGGCTCACCCGCGCAGTTTGTGCAGTGGTCGCCATCGCTTAGTGCTCACAGTTTTGTGACCTGCATTGTGAGTGACAGGATGCCGCCTTCATTTTAAAACAAGACATTTTTATCTTGTCTCCATCATCATCGTGCAGATAGTTGACTCACCGCCACCTGCGCTCACCGTAGCATCAGGTGGCCCAGTATGTGATCGGTCTAACAAAATCACGATAGTTTTGTTTTTTCTGCGGCGTTTTGTTCTGATTTTTTTTTATAAACAACCTTATTTCCACTTCCAGCTGTCTTTGAAGCTTTCATAGGACGATAAAAAAGTATATTATCATTTCTCATAGTGCCGCCAACCTTACTGCTCTGACCAGTTTATACAATTTGCATCATTTAAGGGAGAACTGGATGTTGTTTTCCTTATTTATTTCTGCAGCTGTATTTACCACATCTGTTGAATGAGTCATTATTATTAAACAACATGTTTATTCATTAAAAAACCTACCTGTTGAGTATGTCAATGTTTTATTGTTTTTCTTTTTGGTTGTTACTTTGATTTTTTTTTCTTTAGCTTGCATACATCATTTTGAAGGCACGGTTGGTGCAGTGGCTGAAAGACTGACTGCTGCGCAGCCTGTCGTGGGTTCGATCCCCACACGAAACAAATATTTGTATGGCCTACAGATAGTTCCGAGTCTGGCCATTTGTACGTGTGAGTTGAAGTGTTTCTAAACGCACGATACCGAAGAAATTCCTAGTGTGGAGCAACCAAAATTTTCAGTAATTTTTGCGTGAAAGAATAACAAACATTCATCTTTGACCTCCATTATCTTTCCCAGGTGTCCAGAACCAAATGATCGTAATGACAGGTCTTTTTACGCCCATTATGTATAACGAAATGCGTGTGTGGTATTTAGTCGTCAAGCAAGGATCCATTCGCGGTAATGTCATATCGCGCTAGTGACTGTAACTGAAAAAAAAACCATGAGTTTTAGCAGAACCACCAGATTTTAGCAGAACTAATTTTGGTCTTTTTAGTTAACCAACCAACATTTTAGTAGTATGACGTTTATTTTTGTTTCTTTAACACGTTCGGTGCGGTATCGGGTTGATTATATCCGATGCTCATCTTTCCTCCGGTGCGGGGTAAAAATTACTGTGCCAACCGCTGGTGCGGGACAGATACGGGTATTTGGTTTCCCTATGAATATGAATGAGACGGTTAGTGTTTTGGAATTGCCTCGTTCAATAAATAATATAGGTAAGAAAAAATCGTATCGGGTTCTTACGACCTGATGCCGACTGTAGCAATTTTTTTTACGTCTAGTGCATTTATATGTTCTAAACGTCCCGAGGCCCGATGACTCGAGGGCCGCACTAGATCGAACAACCAAGATCCAACAATCAAGATGACACGGACCTCTAGTGAGATCCGTGTGTTTATATTAGTTTTTATGCAAACGAGAAGAGAATGTGAATGGAACATGAAGCGATCCAGGAAAATGTTTTAAGTTATGTGAGGTTTAAAAACCAATGAAAACAATGTAGGCGAAGGTTCTCCAAGACAAATAATATTGGGTAAGTGGAATATATCTGATAATGTAAATACTAGCCTGTCACCTGGTCACACATTACAAGTCCTTCAAACTGCAGCCATCAATCCCCAGCCAACAGATTCACCAGCACCGTCAACCAGCACAGCTCATAGTGAACGAGTACAAATATTGGAACACAAAATTATTCATTTTATCGCTATCGATGTTTTT
This sequence comes from Eugnorisma glareosa, assembly GCA_947578425.1. NCBI lineage: Eukaryota > Metazoa > Arthropoda > Insecta > Lepidoptera > Noctuidae > Eugnorisma > Eugnorisma glareosa. The sequence continues at coordinate 12,663,086 of OX387970.1, read as the reverse complement.
TTTATCATACACAACACTAAAAATATATCGACACTTTTACTAACCAATGCGGATAATAGGTCGTAAAGACCGACAGGCAAAATCTTTATTTACAAACAAACCATTCAGTGCACCTACCTACGATTTTAGCCTTTTATTGAGTGTTTATTTGTCAACATATTGCTTTAGAGGAATATGTCTTACATCTATAACAATAAGTCCTCCTAAACAGATGGAAGTCGGACGGGTTTTTTCGACCCAGCAACGCACCAGGGGCAAATCGTGCTTCGGATCTATTAGACCCCATGCCGCACCAACTGAAACTCAACAAATTTGACAAACGCAGTGAAATAATTTCAGGATTTACTACGTTGGGACCAGTTTGGCGTCGTTATGTGTTTAAAAGGAAGGTAGTTTATGAGTAGGTAGTCTATTTATCTTTTGGATGGGAGGTTATGTTCTCTATGTTACCTAAAATGGAAATGTCTAATTTGATTTGCTCCAATTGAAAGTCCATTTAATATTCATTAAAATGGATCACTCTTTTAGGCAAGAGATCATTCTCTTCACTTTAATTGGAAGTCCAACGATTTCCTTTGAACTTGTATGCAATAGCGCAACTTTAAAACTTTCTTAAATACACAAAATTTATCAGCATTTGTACAATCTCTCACAAGAAAGAAGAGAGGTAATCAGATCAGGTAAATCAGAGCACCTAACTCCTGTAAACAAATGAAATCCTCTTCTCTCTATAGCGAGATCACCTATCGAACATTTTAGTTTTGAGTTTTAGGCAGAATTTGATCAATTACCCCGTAGGTATTCAGTCAGATAGATTACAATGATTCTTAACTGAAAGTTCTGTACTAGAAATTGAGCCAAAAACTAACGAAACAAAACACAAACAGTTTACAGTAAACGGTGTATTCTTTAATTTTCCGAGGTACCACTGATATCTAAGTATAGTTTATCATACAAGGAGATCAGTGGTTGTGAAGGGTGGTAGATGCTTAATCTTATTCCTAAACTCTTCCACTGTGCAACAGAAACTGTATCCGATGTCAATGCTGTTAAGATCCCATTTGAGCCAGGCGAAATCGTGGCTGCGGCGGCGGCAGTGGCAGTCGCAGAACTCACGAGCGGTCACCTCCGCCTCGGCCTCCGTGATGTGAGGATTATTGATAGTTATGAACGCCGTGCCTTTGCCTTTATCTGCATCATGCACCACCTGTGAACCATATGCAGCATGTATCAGAAAGGTGACCATTATACTGAACAACTTTCTCCATGTGAACAACATCGACAGTGTTGCAAATACAGAGATGAAGTAGTAACTGTGAGAAGACTGTTTCAACGTAAAATTTACCTATTTGTCAGTAGTGGTAAAGACTTAATAGGTAGATATTTCCGTAATTTATCATGACAAACATCCAGTATTACGATACGATTCCTAATGATCTTACGATACGATTTCTTATGTAATTTTGTAATGTTTGTATTTTTTTGGAAAAATATTACAACAAAAAAATACCGGCCAAATGCGAGTCGGACTCGCGCACAAAGGGTTCCGTAACATTATAAAAAAAATATTGCCGTCAACTATGCATGTATGGGAACACCCTTTAATTTTCAACTTTTTTTATTTTATGGAATTTTTTCCTTTGTTTGTGTTTTAGGGCCTTGCTTTATGCCAAAGTTCATGATTCTAGGTCAAAGGGAAGTACCCTATAGGTTTTGATTCCCTTGTGAAATCGCATAATATGCGACATAAACAGTCATATCTTTTGATCTCGTTGACTTACCAGTTTGATTTTTTCATTGCTCCAAGGGGTAGAAGACTTGAGTATTTGGTATTCATTTCAGCTTGATACCGCCACGCATTCCTGACAAAAAGGATCTTGACAGACAGACAGACGGACAACAAAGTCTTTTGAAGTAACTACTGCTTGGGACAATTATCACACAGTAAATTGTAATTAATTTACCTATCTTGGTTTTTAAGTTCTAGATTTAATTTTACCTTGTAGAAGAAACGCGGAACTGGGATCTTGCCTTGCGACAGATAGATGTCGACCAATTTATTGCTCTGATCACGCAGCTGCATCACGCCAAAGGTACCAGTGTAGATAACCGTGTTGTAGCCAGCAGCGCCGATGCGAGCACGGAGGTTCTGCAACATTTACATAGAAGGAGTAGTTGGGATGTGGTGAGATAGATCGTCAAAACTATATTTGAAAAGCTTCACTATTGACTTCATAAAAGGCCAAAAATTATGGAAAGTTCCACAGCGTTTTTTTTCATCTTATCGTACGGGGCCTGAATCAAAACAGGCAAATCTAAAAACCTCTTCCATGAATTATTGGTATACGCTCGATCACAAACTGACCTGCTCCAGCCTATTCCAGTTACCAGCGTTGATACACTGCCACTGAGGAGCAGCATTGAAGAAGTAGAAAGTAGTGCGCTGAGCGGTAGCGAAAACGAAATCACTCTTAGCAGCAAGGTGACCGCGAGCGAAGAAGCGTTGTTTGGTCTTGGTAATATATCGTTTAGCCAAATTGTCTCCCACGTATCGGGCGAGGTCGGTCTTCTGATAAACTTGAGTGTATATTTTCTTAAGATCGACTCCAGGGTAGACGCTGTCAGCTAAAAACATAAACATAAATTCAGAAACGGTATCAAAACCTCTTACTTAAAAGAATTCTGAACTTTGAGTGTATTCTGATTTATTAAATTATAGCAGACATTCTCCTATCAGCTATAGCACAAGGCCCTACAATAACATTAACAGTTGCGTACTGTTTGTCGGGGACGCATTCCAGTACTGTATACTAATAAGTCAGTACGGACTTTAGGCGGACGAACACGTCCGCGAGCGGACTCGTCTAACCGGACAGGCCGTTACCTCAAGGTCGAGTCCAACACACATTTACAGGTCATCACACCACGACCTGTTAATTGCGGACTGCCGGCTAAAAACTGACAGTGTCCCATATGGTTATTTTTCAGTAATGCAATCATTACCTGCAGATAATAATCGTTGTCGTGACTAAGCAGGCGATCAGACAAAGGCTTTCAGCAAAACTGTAAGTCCGACCCTATAACCATCAGCATTGACCTCCACCAAGTTAAATATTTATTTATGTATACTTCATGTACAATAGTGGTAAATAGGCGGACTTAATGCCATTAAGCATTCTCTACCAGTCAACCTTTGGGTTAAATAAGAAAATGCTGTGGTAGGGTACAAAATAAATATCTAAAAAAATAATTTATATAAATACTTATAATGATACTAATATACTTAAAACCTACATATAAAATAAACTTATAAATATTTTAACAAATACCAAAATATAAAACGAAAAAACCTAATAATAATTACCGTGACTCGACCTCAATTGAGAGTTATTTATTCTGACTTAGTAAGTGGTTACGAACTTTTCTTTTAAAAGTGAATTTGCTTTCACCTTTCTTAATGCCAAAAGGTAGCGCGTTCCATAGCTTTATAGTAGAGATAGCGTAAGAATTTGGCTTAAAACCGGTGTGGTGTGAAGGAATTTGGAGAAGTAGATTCATGGAAGCTCAAAGGTTACGACTGTGAGAGCTGCCCAACACTTCGAAGTATTTTTTTAGATAATCGGGAGCACATCGATCGTTCATAATCGTGAAGAGCATGCAGAGAGATCTTAGGGATCTCCTGATCGGATAGGCAACCATTTAAGCTGAGAACGGAAGGAAGAAATATGATCGTATTTACGAAGACCAAAAACAATTATTGAGAAGTCGATCCAATTTATTTAGAAGTTCTTGGAAAAGATCAGAATAACAAACATCAGCATAGTCGATAATGGGAAGTACCAAAGTAAGTCGGGTGCTAGATGGGAGGAAATGCTTGAATCTATAGAGAGACCGCAGTGAGAACGTGACTGTCTTGCTCACCTGAGCCACGTGTTTATTCCAACTTAAAGTGCCGTCAATATACAGACCTAAGTCTTTTACGTGCGGTGAAAGAGATATGACGGAGTTTTCGTACATCAGTGGCATAAGTCAATACATTACCAATACCAGTGTCAATATCTTGATGATCCAAGTTTATATCTTGCCAAACGGTCCGTTTTAATCCACTATGCAACCGACTATGTTCGCTCAGCACACATTAGTTCTACGCTGTAAACTATTATTACCTTGCCATGTAGGTCTGCTTACGCGGGTTTGGCGAACAGCATGCTCGGGTGTCTGTGCGTGCAAAACGTACAGAGCTTCCATACGCTGCTCGTCGAAGCAAGAAAAGTACAGCGGGTAGAAAACGTCGTTGACATTGAAGCCCACCCTAAAAATTAAAAACGACATTAATGACAAACAAAAGGAAAATGTATACGATGAGGCCTTACTCAACACTTTACTAGAAGTAAGAGAATACCTCTAGTAGTAGTGGCGACCGTAACAGTGGTAGGTAGTGAGGGTCATCGAATATTAAAAAACAATATTCAATGGCTAGTACGTATTACGGCCAAAACCATGTCCATAGATCCATTCGTTCCATGTTGCGTGACAGCTGTTTTGTTCGCACTTACTATGTACGACTCATCGAGAAAATTATCAGTTCGACGGTCTGTACACCCTTACATACGACCACAGACACATTTACTTCTGATGCACGCTGTATCGGATCTGTCAACTATTCTCGGTGGCTGTGGGAATTAGCAAATTGTCTTAAAAGAGTGTACTGACGTTATTAAAGTATTTCTATTCCAGCATTGTCCTTTAGCCTTTTGAACCACGGGGGTCGAGTGCGCCGTGCAAGTCAGTTTCTCGAAAGCTACGTTTCCTTTTAACCAGCCTCTACCGGAGACGAGATTGTTGTTCACACACTCCGCTACCTACACAGAATTAAAGAAACACATTTGAACATTGAAATGATGTTAATCACATACAAATCGATTATTGAGAGGGTCAGCTCTACTCTCTCTCTAATATTATTATTTTTACATTTATTTTCAGATAACAATAATCTATAGCATAACAACTTTAACATTAAATTGAAATCAGTTATAACATAAATAGAACTACGTCATTTAAAATAAAACCATAAATACAATGAAATCAAAATTGTGTTAGTAGTCGACTCATAACATACATAATTATGTTAGTGCGCGCCCAACACAATACGCATCCATTTGTCTTGGATAGGTCAATCTGCGCGAACTACAATCATCTGTCGGATGCCGTTTCTACTGCCGCACGGGAGCAAAAGGGTCGATCGCATGAAAGCCGTCTGTTCGCGTCTCCGCAAAACATACCAGACGCACTACGATAGCGAGGCAGCCGCGCCGCATCAGCATCCTGAAAATGTTGTTACCTATATTGGACACGCAGAGCATTCGCAGCCAATGTAATAAGGGTGTAATTTACCCACAAACTGCTCGAGTGCTTGCCTTGATAAGTGTGACCTTAACTTCCCTCGAGATGCGTGCAAACCTTCGTTCAACCATGTTCCCCCATACTGCTAATGATCTGCGCTGAGCGCAGATCATTAGCAGTATGGGGCGTGCCGTCCATAGAGGCAATTAGGCCTAGCCTACCCTACCATTCCTACCAACAACGCAACAAATGCATTTATTATAACTATATTAATCAAAAATAAAAAAATAAAACTCCGTTATAATACTTAAAGCAACTTGTCGCGGCCGTGTGACGTAACTGGTAATAACACTACGACGCTCGCTCCCGGCCGTCTAGGCAAGGCCCCAGCCGGCCTAATTTCCATTGATAAATTTAAGCACACTGATGCGTATTTTCGTGTATATACAGCGTGTCACAGAAAGGTTATAATCATATGGAATACTGTGGTACGGACCATCAAACTGAACAACTTTCTCTATGGGACCACCATCGAAATCGTAAAAAAATAATCAGCTGTCCCATACATTTGGGTCGAGTAGGTATTGAAATTTTGTATGGGACAGCTGATTATTTTTTTACGATTTCGATGGTGGTCCCATAGAGAAAGTTGTTCAGTTTGATGGTCCGTACCACCGTATTCCATATGATTATACCCTTTCTGTTACACGCTGTATACGGCACACATGCTAGATTAGGGGCGTAAACTCCTGCAAGTGTAGCTGGCCACTGATTGGCTGCCCCGTAAAGTATTATCCGGCTAAAACGGTATGCGGTGATGCAATTATATTTGGTAGTGTTTTTTTCATTGACAAAATAACAATTGTATTTTTCTTAGAAGCCATATTAATTTGTTTCATGTGACAAGCAAAATTTTTTTCGTGATCGTTTTGATTATTATAATATCTGACGGTTGTAATTCGTTTTGAAACGTACAGTAGTGTAAATATTATTTGTTGTATTTGTTTATTTACTTAAAAATGGTGTTCTGTTGGGAACTTTGCGCTGATAATGTGTTTGTCAGAAGTTAAAAACAATAAGTATTCACGATTGTTTGATGTTAAGATTCAAGTTGTGTCTAAAGGAAAATGTGTAGGTACCCGAATTACGAGAATTAACCCAAAATTCATCTCGTACTCGGTATTTCAAATGAATCTTTCTTCTGTTTGCATTGGCAGAAAATCGTGATTTGAACCTTGATTAATGTGGTGAGTTCTTGTATTTATAACTTTGGTTTTTACAGGCTTAATTTCAATGTTTGTTTTTCAAATATTCCGGTCTGACGCTCAAAATTGGGTACAGAACGAAAACTAAACTATTTTTTTTTGTTTACAGCGCACTCTGTTTTATTTTTTAGATTTTTTTGTAACGAAGCGACATCCTTCGTTCTTGTATTGACAGAATACCATTGAAATTCCTTATATTTAAGCTAGATGGCGTTGTTTCTCATACGCTTACTAAAAACACCAGGGGCAGATGCGGGGGCCCGGAAGGGTGAGTGAATATATCAATAGATGTGACTACTTTGAGGGTCATCCTAAGTAGAGCGACGCTGTGATGTTGCGAGTATTTTTTTTTTTTGGCCTACCCGCCGTCGGGAAGCACTGCACGCCAATGGCTGCGCTCCCTCTTAATATCAGCGTCATCCCGCAATTCGTCTGTCACAATGTGCCCCAGATACCTCAGGCTGCTAGAGCCGCGCCATTTAGCATAACAAGCGGAACATGCACTGGAACCACAGCTTATACTCTTATAATCAAGATTTATATTTCAGACAATGTTCCGCCGGGAACGCCTCACAGATCTTCATAAGTTTACGAACTACCCCTACCGATGGGCCCAGCAACACCATGTCGTCTGCCATATTCCTGGGACAGAGCCCCAGCCCATCGTACCTAGCTGGTACCCGCTGGTTTATAGCGTGAAGGCTAGAGGGGAAATCACAGAGCCCCGGGGGACTCCTGCGCGGATCGGATGGGGGGTGGAAAGGGCACCTTCAATGCGGTACTGGAAGGTGTGATTAGACAGAAAGTCTCGTAGGATGAGCACGAGGCGATCCGGCACACCGAGCTGATACAGCTTGTATATCAGCCCGTCGTGTCAGACCTTGTCGAATGCTTTCGCTATATCGAAGAACAGGGCACAGTCATCAGGCCTCGCTGGTAGCGGGCGCTGATATGTTCGACTATACGGTACACCTGTTGGACACAAGAGTGTCTGGCTCTAAGCCAAACTGCTCTTTCGGAATAAGATTCTTTGCTTCGGCGTAGTTTTTGAGACGCTTATAAATAAGCTTCTCGTAGACTTTGCCTAGAACATTGAGTAGACTAATGGGGCGGTAACTACTGGGGAGGACTTGGGCTTGCCCAGCTTGGGGATGCCGATGACGGTGGCCTGTTTCCACGACCGTGGAAACATGTTGTTTGCTAGAGCGCCATTGAAGATGGCGGTCATTAGCACTATGAGTACGGGGGGAAGAGCTTGAACACCCTATTGGTGATTCCGTCTGAACCAGGGGCTTTCCTCGGTTTCAAGTTCCTAATGATCTCCTTCGACTCGTGTGACGGCAGGGGATCATCAGGGTCCTCAACGGGGGGAGGGAGGTTCGGCGTTCGACTTCAGCATCCACTTCAGTGAGGTGGGCTGGGTCTACTGGCTGGGTGCTGGGGGAGCACTACAACTCTAAGCTGTCGGCTAGGCATTATTCTTTCTCGTCGTCGTCGAAGGCGACGCTCTTATCGGGACGGATGAGACCCCTCTCATCCGTCCCGATAAGAGCGTCGCATGGAGGAGATCTCAGAGGAGCGTAGCTTCCTCTGAAGATCCCAAAAGGCCTGATGGGTCGGTTCGATCGACTGTTTGAACTGTACACTGAGTTATATACTATCAAATCTGTGGGATTTCCAAATATTTTTTTTTAATTTGACAATCGGTTTTTAGTCACCAAAAACATAATGCTTACAAAAGGCAGGGACTTCAATTTCTTAAACAACCATTACGTCGATAGAAAAAAAACCGTTTCGATATTTTGTTAAGTAAATTAATAGGCTTTAAGCACTCGGGCCGAAAGGCCATGGATACAAATACATGCCATCCAGTCAGATAATGTCATTTTTTAACCTTACATTTGACGTTACTATAATTATTATACTAACTTTTGAAGAGCACTGTAGATCCGACTAAGCAATAAATCAGAAAATCATTCATTGTTTTAAAATAAGAACAACTCACAGCGACTTTTGTTTTATCTGAGCCTTTGGGGTAATGGAGTTGTCCGGGGCCGGTGCACGCGATCGTGACTTTTTCTCCACTGTTGAGCCGGATCTGGCCTGTGTTGGCGTAGGAAGCCAAGTACTTGTTGGTGTTGCCGCGGAGGTACACCGGCTGAGGCTGCCCAAGGTCTTTATTTATTTGGAACGTGCAACCTGAATGCAAATTCAAGTTGTTAGTAAATCAATTTTAAGCGATAGAAAGAACATAGCTTCTCGTGAAGCATATTATGTTAATTTCTGCAAAAATTAAAGTGGGCTCACGCCAAAGTGCTGACTTGCGTACGCAATCAAGCTAAATTGTAAAAAATGTTGCAAATCTCGAGCTGCTTCGTGATTATTGACTTGCAATTATTTGAAACCGCCGATAACAAAGTCACCAATCCCGTCATGTCGGCGGGTGTAACTAACATAACTACAGTACACAATACAGTAATATACTAAGAATCTTAGAGGCTTATTAAAAGTTTACCTCCACTGCTAGGCGGGGCTTGATTAGGCAATCGGGATTGTTCTTGCTCAAGCCAGGCATCGAGGTAGTCTTCAAAAGCTTCTTCGTCGAGTTCTAGGGCCACGTCTTCGGGGTCCTGTAATTGAGCCGCTGCCAAAGAAAGCAGAATAGCAAGCACTAATACTGAACGCATTTTTGAATCAGAACACCCTGCTGAATTGATTTTTGTTTCTACTAAGTATTTTAAAACACTCTCTTGTAACACTATTATATTTAATGTTTATTTGTTGTTCTTGTTAAAAAATAACGTGCACTGTAGTGTTATGTTTCATAAGCAGAGCCCCATGAGCTTATAAAGATTTATAAAATTGATTTTTGTTTTATAGTCCGACAATAACATGGCGTAATTCCTACTTACTGAGGTTGACGACATACCGAGAGCTATTTGTAATAGTCGAGTGTTTACCTAGCCATAATCAGTACCCACGTGGTAGCCTGCGAGCGATGCGTGGTCCAACAGATGTTATATTTCTCCTAGATTTAGTAAATTATGGAGTTCAACACATGGCTTCCTTTCGTATTCAGGCTTGGATGCAGAATGCAGCACTTAAAAAGTTAAAAAGTAAAAGTTGCTTTAAATATAACGCAACATGCAACCCAAACTTGTTACTACTCCACACCGTCCTAAAATCATTGACCGATTCGGTGCCGCCGTTCGGGTGCACTCGTGCGGTCGACAAGTCAATGTCTCCTGAGGTTGTGAACACCCCCATCTGCCTTTGTAGCTTTGATACCATACATCTCGATAACTTTTCATTCTTGATTGGATTATTCCGGGAATAATCCCTACCTACCTACCTAACCTACCTACCTAACTCTTAAATTCATTTTTTAACCGTAATGGCTCATTGTGCCACCCACCTAACTAGGATATGTTAGATATTTATTTAGGTAATTATATGAATTGTTTAATTTAGGGATAATCGGATGTTGTTTTCACCCTTAATCTAAACCCATACATAATTTTACAAAAAAAAAAAAGAACTTACATAGCTATACAAAAAAAACAAAATATTATTTTACTTATTATACCTTATAACTAGTTGTTTTTTTAATTCGACATTGTCGGATGGGACGAGACTGTGCCGGCTCAGGAGAAAGCATAGGAGGCGGTGCTTCGCGCTGATCGACACAATCCTCAAAATGCTCTTGCCCGTCATCCTGAAGCATGTTTGCTGCGTTGGGGTCATCGTCGCCGGGAACGCCCGGGCTGGGCGCTTCCTGGTCCCCAGCTACCTCCCCCATATCTGATTCCTCTCTAGCCGGCCTAGAAGGACAGATTAATGAACTCCGTATCCGTTGCTTTAGCTGGTCAACATGTTTATGTGATTCCCTACCTACAGCATCTATTACTCTATAATCAGTGGTCCCCATCTTTTCCGTTACCTTTCCTGATACCCATTTATCTGGTCCCCTATATTGGCGCAGCCAGACTTCATCCCCCGGGCTCAATTGACGCGACCCAGTTGCGCCGTACTTGTGTTGTCGCAACTGAGCATCTCTAACTTTATTGTCCCTGTTCGGTCGCAGCGCGTCGAATTTAGTCCGCAACCTACGGCCGAACATAAGAAACGCCGGGGTTTCGCCTGTAGTGCAATGTTCCGTGTTCCTATAATAAAGTAGGAATTTATTTATAAATAAAGGTATGTTTAAATTATCCCTAATGGCCTTCTTAATCACCCTTTTTACTGTATGAACTGCATTTTCTGCTGCCCCGTTTGAGGCTGGGTGATACGGCGCTGAAAATATATGTTCGATGCCATTTGCATTAATGAACTGTGTAAACTCATGGCTTGTAAAGGGTGGCCCATTATCCGAGACTATTTGTCTAGGTAAACCGAAACGTGCGCACACGTCACTTAAGACTCTGATTGTGTGAATAGCCGCTGTACTTGGTACTTGACTAACTTCTAGCCACTTAGTTCGGGCATCCACCATGACTAAAAATATCCGGCCCGATATTGGGCCTAAGAAATCTACATGTATGCGGGCCCACGGTTTATCTGGCCATGGCCAAGGGCAGGGCATATGTCGGGGCGGCGCCTCACTTTCTATGGCACAGACACGACAACCCCGGCACGTGTTCTCTATCGCCTCGTCCATTCCCGGCCACCAAACATAGCTCCTAGCAAAAGCTTTAGTTTTAACTATGCCCATATGGGCCTCATGCAAACCAGTTAGGACCATACTCCTACAACCCTCTGGTACGACCACCCTGTGACCCCACATCACACAACCTAACTCCTCATAAAGTTCCTTTCGGCGATTAAAATAAGGCTGAAGCGACTTAATTTCGTTATCAGACGGCCATTCGTCGCGGAGATATCTTAAAACTCGGCCTAGTAACTGGTCTCGGCTCGTCTGTTTTTTTATGTCGTTATAGTCTAATAACATCGCATTTTGCGCAAAATGTAAATATGACTGCTCCGGGATTTTATTTGTTTGTTTACTCGCTGGAAGAGCTGGCAACCGCGACAACCCATCCGCCCCGTTCTGTTTAGAACTAACATACTCAATATTATATGTATATGCTGATAACTTAATAGCCCATCGTTGTAAACGACTTGCGGCCATCGATGGTATACCTTGTTTAGGTCCAAATATAGTGACCAATGGCTTGTGGTCCGTGCGTAGTGTAAAACGTCGACCGTATAAATACTGGTGTAATTTTTCTAAACAAAACACAATAGCTAATGCCTCCCGCTCGATTTGCGAATAATGTTTCTCAGCCGCGTTAAGCGCGCGCGACACATACACCACCGGTCGCTCACGTGTTCCGACTGAGCCGCTGCTATCCTGCTCGCACATCTGACTCAACACGCCGCCTATGCCTCTCGCGCTCGCATCACAAGTTAAAAACAAAGGTTTGTTTGGTTCATAATGGGCCAGAACGTCCGCACTAATTAAAACATTTTTGATTTTTTTAAATGCTGTCTCACACTCTCTGTCCCATGTCCAAGTCACTCCCTTCCCTAATAACCTATACAAAGGCGCCAGCATAGTACTCAAGTTGTTGACGAATTTAGCATAATAATTTATTGTTCCTAAAAAGGCCCTCAAGTCAGTGCTGTTGTCTGGTCGGGGTATGTTTAATATCCCTTCTACCTTTTCCGGGTCCACTTTAAGTCCCTCGTCAGAAACAATAAATCCTAAGTATTTGACCTCGTTAGTCATAAACAAACACTTTTTTTCCTTTAGTTTCATTCCGTTACTATGTAACCGCTCTAAAACTCGTTCCAATATAACTAAATGCTCCCTAACATTGGGTGATCCAATAATTATATCATCGAGAAATACTTCTACGTTTGGGATATCGTTGAGTAAATTCGACATAATTCTTTGAAATATGCCTGGGCTCGAAGATAGACCGTAAACCAACCTTTTATACTTAAAAAGACCCTTGTGAGTGTTAATAACCGTACAATTATCAGGGTCATCCAATTCAATTTGGTTATATGCCTGAGTTAAATCAATTTTCGTAAATATCTTAGCCCCGTTTAATTTAACCAACAAGTCGTTAATACGTGGTGACGGATATTTGTCAACCAATAGAACTGGATTTAAGGTTACTTTGTAATCAGCACAGATACGGAGTCCACCATCAGCCTTACGTACCGGTACGAGTGGGGTAGCCCAGTCCGCGCTGTCCACGGGCTCGATGACACCAGCGCGCAACATACCTTCCAATTCTGCCTCAACGCGCTCGTGTAGCGCGTACGGCACAGGCCGTGCGCGACAGAATACCGGAACCGCTCCGTCGCGTATCCGTAACCGAGCCTTGCCTCCCGTGAACCGGCCCAGTCCCTCCGTGAACAAATCTTTATATCTGTGAAGCAATAGTGTTAACTGTTTATCACATGAGTCATTACAGTTTGTTCGGTCTGTGTTCATCGTGAACATATTTTTATATAACGGTATTTTAATACCTAATTCTGTTAGCCATTGCCGACCTAATAATGAGGTGGTACCCCCCTCTATTACAAACAACTCCATTTGTTTGGACTTATTTTCATAGGTGACTAGTGGCATTATTACCCCCATTGGTTTTATTATAGTACCATCATAGAACCTAAATACCAAATTGGTGTTTTTTAATAGTCTATGTCTGAACAGTTTATTATACATTTCCCTACTGATGCATGACACTAACGACCCTGTATCAATCTCCATAGCTAATTTGGTTCCATCGACACATATAGTTAGGCTCACCGGTTTATAGCTATTTAAACTGAGTTGATGCAAGTCTTCTACCGCCTCCCAGTCCCCGTCGTCTGATGAAGGTGGTTCATCGTCCGCTAACTGGTCCCCCGGGCTTACCTGCCCGGCTGTTCCGCTTGCTACTCGCACCTGCGCCGCCATGTTGTTGGTGTCGCATCGATCTTGTGGCTGCCCACCCCCTGTCCGCATCGGACATACCCGACGTAGATGTCCTTTCCGTCTGCATCTGCCGCAGATAAAGCGATTGTATCTACATCCTTCACTTTGGTGGTTTGAAGCCCCACAAGCAGTACAGCTGTTCCTTGTCTCGTCAGATTTGCTCTTACGCGCGTCTCCCGCCGACCGCTCGCTCCGAACACCACGGCCTCTCCAGCCGCGGCCACCCCGCGCCGACGTCGCCACCGCATGCAGCGCTCCGGCCGTGGCCTCGCCGCCACTGCCCGGCTCGCTATTATTCCCGACTGTGTGTTCCACTGCCGCTGCATCTCTCTCCGCCGCTTCCATAGCACATGAAATTTTGACGGCATTTGTATACTGCAGATTTTCTTCGGTAAACAGTCGTTGCCTGATCGCCTCGCTTCGCAACCCACATACTAGCTGATCACGCAAATTCTCCTCCAAAACGGCTTTAAATTCACAAAATTTCGACATTTTCTTCAGTTCTGATATATATTGTAATATCGATTCACCCGCATTTTGCCTTCTCTGTCGGAAACGGTATCTCTCGGCCATGAACGACGGCTTCGGTTGCAAGTGATCCGTCATGAGTTTCACCACCATCGTATACGTTTTTGCACTTGGTTTGTCCGGACTTGTCAAATTACTCAACAGTTCGTAAGCTTCGTCACCCATCGACGCAATCAACATGGGTAACCATAGTTCCTCTCTAACACTGTTCACTTTGAAGAACATTTCCATACGTTCTACGTACATTGTCCAATTTCCCGACCTTACATTAAACTCGGTTAACTTTCCGATAGACATATTTAAAATCTGTTAGCACGCTTTTATTTTTATCCTCGTCGCCAGTGAGGTGTTTGAGTAAAACAACGGGTAGCTAGTACCACGGTTTATTCGGGACTGTTCGTCCTTCAATTGACACGTCGCGCGCTGCGCGCATACGCACGCACACATACATATATCACATCACAGCGTATGCGCGCAGCGCGCGACGTGTCAATTGAAGGACGAACAGTCCCGAATAAACCGTGGTACTAGCTACCCGTTGTTTTACCCAAACACCTCAGTTTTCCTTATTCATTACTGTAGTTGTATTTACCAGCTCTATTTAATGCGTCACTATGATTTAGACCAAAAAATAACTTAAAAATTAATTAATTTAAAATTTATGATGAATACAATTAAATTAATTAAATGTATTCACTACTCTTTTAGGCCTAAGACTCATACTTTCCACATACCGATACTTGAAATTCAAATACATTTCAGAATGTTCATTATTGATCCTCCATTACACTTTATCCAGATATTTTTAAGCGATTCTTAACTGAGAGCCGTAGTCAAATAATACCCTACTACACTCGCGGACAAAAAATATGGCTAATTACGAAAAACTACAATGACTCCTAAAGTAATCGAGTTAGCGGCATGAATGAAACTGTCTGTTGTAGATAATTTGCCAGTTAATAAAACAGCACAAAATGTTGGGAACATTACTAGTTTAATTGTCAAAATTACATTAAAAAAAAAAACCACAATATCAATATTGTTTACGTTAAACAATTTTAGTTGGTACCTCACATATAACACGAGAAGGA
This sequence comes from Eugnorisma glareosa, assembly GCA_947578425.1. Lineage (NCBI taxonomy): Eukaryota > Metazoa > Arthropoda > Insecta > Lepidoptera > Noctuidae > Eugnorisma > Eugnorisma glareosa. The sequence goes on along the minus strand of OX387970.1, from coordinate 12,647,928 downwards.
ATTGCTGTATTGCCTCCACGGCTCTTCTCACTGCTGCCAGGCGACTTATGGAGCTTCATTTTTTTTCATTTGTATTTATGACTATTATAAGCAGAACCCGACAACAACGGTCCGGCAGTAGTCCACCAGACACAACAACCGTCAGGTCGGAGAATCCTCCCTTTTCTATGAGGGAAAAAGAGCTTTACCGGGGTGCCCTTTATACCCCAAAGGCATTCTGTTTATTAAGTTTCTTAAGCGATGTTACGGGGGGTCCACTAACGCATGTTTCAGGTCTCGAAATGTAGTCGGGGCGGGGTTTCGATTTGTTACACACCTCCTAGCTTATCCCAAGCGTGTTCAATTGGATTCAGGTCTGGGGTTCTCGTGGGCTAGTCCATGCGGTTGATGTCAACGTCCTGAAGAAATTCTTAATGAGCATGTCAGCCCAAGTTTTGTTTTCAATTAATATGGGTCAGAATTCAATATTCATGCATGACAACGCCATGCCACTTGCAGATCTAATTGTAAGTGAAAACCCACTTTATTATTAACTAGCGACCCACCCCGGCTTCACACGGGTGCAATGTAATGCATATAAACCTTCCTCTTGAATGACTCTATCTATTTAAAAAAACCACATCAAAATCCGTTGCGTAGTTTTAAAGATCTAAGCATACATAGAGACAGACAGCGGGAAGCGACTTTGTTTTATACTATGTAGTTATTATTTATTAATTGAAACCAAACACGGGCTGACATGCTCATTAAGAATTTCTTCCACATATCTTGCACTAGTTTATGTACCATTTTCTATCAGCACTAACTCCGTGTGACTATCTGAAGTGATTCCAGCCCAAGCCATAACAGATCTATCGCCAAACGGCACATTTTCCTCAAAAAAAGCTGGAATGAAACGTACCCCTAGCAGTCGGTCGACCCTTCGCTGCCCATCATGTGCGTATAGCAAAACGTTACTGTTGCCCATTCTTCGTCTCCCCATTGTGCGTGTTTTCGGTCGTAACGTGATCTTGCTATACGATGTTGGTTTCGTTTTGGACCATTTGCGGGTCTATGTGGGGTCAAATCATTGACAGCATGGTTGGCGCAGTGGCTGAGTGATTGGCTGCCGCGCTACACGTCGCGGGCTCGATCCCCTCACAGACAAATATTTGTATGACCCACAGGTAGTAGTTTCGGGTCAGATTGTTTGTGTGTATGTTTAAATGTTTATTAGTGAGGGGCAAGATAATTAAGTTTAAAAAAAAACAAAAAATAAAATTTACTTCAAGGAGCCGCCGCCTTACAGTCCGCTCGCTTCCGTCATCTCCACAGATCTTCCAAATTTGATTTGTTACTTCAAATGCCGTGGAGTGACGATTTCGGAGCATTGTCGTAACAATAATTCGATCCTCTCGAGCCGTAGTACATCTCGGTCTCCGGTTCCTGGTTTTCTTAAGTTCTGCCCAGTTTCTTGAAAACATTGTATGACTCGCTGCTCTGTATAAAGTGACACGCCTATTGTTCTTGCTGTACTTCTGCCTTCTTCTAACATAGTAACGATGCGTGTACATTCATCTGGTGTTAGCGACATGAATTAAATAATGATGGTGAAAGACGAGAATGGCCGCATGTTATCATCTTGAATTGACAGATTAAAAACAGAAGTGATAAACCAAACAAAAGTTTAACAACCGCGAATTGAATTTATTTCCAAACTGGTTTTCAAAATGTTATTTTGTTATGACTTTGTTGATCATTGAAGGTATTATTTCATACAATATTAAAATTCTCTGTAATATAAAGTTAGTTTAATGCACGTACAATTTTTTTTTTTTTTGTAATTTACTGGGATTCGTCATTTGTCATCGACCTGTATTATTTGTCCACGAGTGTACTATCGACATGATAATAAAAGCACGACCGTAATAAAACACTTATAGTATTTGATAAATGATGTATTTACAGTACATAAAACAGCAGTCAACATCTAGGATATCTATGCTTTCATACGCTTAAGCAAGTAAACCATTGGTTGCGAAGGAAGGTAGATGGGGTATAGTTCTCCTGAAGTCGTCGACTGTGCAGCAGAAGCTGTATCCGATGTCGACACGGTCAGGTTGCCACCTGAGCCAATTGAACGCGCTGTTGTTGCGACAGCGGTCCGTGCAGAACTGACGAGCGCGTGCCTCGGCCAGCGTATAGTGAGGATTGTTGATACTTATGAACGCTGTGCCGATACGGCGAGATGCGTCGTATACCACCTGAAAACAAAATTTAATTGGAATTAACAAAAGAACGTCAAGGTTTTTGTAGCCACGACTAAAAGTCTCCTGCCCTTATCCCGATTTATTGTGGGTAAAATTTAGAACATTAAAAAAATACTTTACTGGACACCTTTAATCTTGAGGTTATGATTTACCTTGTAGAAGTATAGTGGCACTGGAATCTGGTTGCGCTGTGGCACCAAGTAAATGTCGACGAAGCGATTGTTCTGATCACGCAGTTGCGTTACCCCAAAAGTACCAGTGTAGATAACAGTATTGTAGCCAGCAGCACCGATGCGAGCACGGAGTTGCTGTAATTATACATAAACGGTGTTAAAAATTATACAAAAGAATTTTAAATAGTTTGTATATTGTCGGCCTAAATCTAACCTGCTCCAATGAGTTCCAGTTACCAGCATTGAAGGGCTGCCATTGAGGAGCTGCATTGATAAAGTAGAAAGTAGCGCGTTGACCCGTGGCGAAAACGTAGTCACTCTTTGCAGCAAGGTGACCACGAGACATGAATTGGTGGTTTGTGATGTATCTATTAGCTAACGTGGCTCCGACATACTGAGTGACGACGGTCTTCTGGTTAGCTTGTGTGTACATTGTATTAACGTTGACTCCAGGGAAGAAGCTTCCAGCTATAAACATAAATGTCAAATCAGATACGGTTTCTAAAGTTATGTTATAGCTTATTGTTCTGAAGAACATTTAGTAAGATCTGGATTAATTTATGTATGTTTCGATATTAGCATCAAATATATTTTTCTTGAACAAATCATGAGCTGCGTGTGATAAATTTCACTTACCGTTTCGACCAATTACGCTCACACGAAACACAATTGGCCACAAAATAAACAAGAAAGAGTACTCAATGAAATATAATAATTACCCAGCCAATTAGGTCTGTCAACACCAGTTTGATGAACTGCGTTTTCGCGAGTTTGATCGTACCAGACATATAAAACTTCCATACGGGCCTGGTTGAAGCAAGACCAGTATACAGGGTGGAAAACATTGTTGACGATGAAGCCCACACTGAAAATATAAACCATCGTTAGTTTACTTGTAAAAAAAGTTATCTAGAGAGAAACCTGCATTAGGTTAGTACTCACCGGATCACGAGGTTGTTATTCCAGCAACGAGAGTTAGTTCCTTGAGCTTCGTGGTTCGAGTGTGCAGAGCAAGTCAGCTGACCGAAAGCTCCATTGCCGTTCAACCAGCCGGAGCCAGAAACGAGATTGTTGTTCACACATGTCGCTGTCTACAGGGAACGATAAAATTATATAAAAAATATCGCCTTAATGTCAGATGTGTCTAATTAATTGGTTATCCATACGTCATGTGAACCGCAAATATCTGCAATAAACGTATCTTGTCCAAAAGTACCTAATATTGAAGTTTCTACAAGTAATTTCTTCTGGCGCATTTATTCAAGAAATATGATGACTTAGCCAAAAACCGTGCATATGCACATAGTCTTCTGGAAATTGTGGTAACGTCGACGTTAACTGTGCAAACAATTTTTTTAAACAGCTGTGGAACTTACAGCTACATCTCGTGTGGCTGCGATATTTGGATGCCGGATGGATCGTCCCGAGCCGGTGCATGCGATCACGACTTGTTCTCCGGTGTTCAGCCGGATCTGGCCGGAGTTGCCGTTGGCGGCCAGGTACCTGTTGCCACGGAGGTATACCGGTTGTGGCTGTCCAAGATCTCCATTTATTCTGAATGTGCAACCTAAAAACAAAATGTAGTTGAAATACTTAATTGGGAACATAATGCAATGAAAAAAAAACATTAATTCCGTGTGCCAGCTTGTCACTTAAGTGGCACAAATCATGTTACAAAAAATATTTACCGCTCCTAGGACCTGCTTCAATGTTTGAGGAATTAGCCAATTTGGACTGTTCCAGCGCCAGCCACGCATCCAGGTAGTCTTCAAAATCATCTTCGCCGAGAACCAGAGCCAGCTGTCCAGGCTCCGGTATTTCAGTCGGCAACGCTGCCGCCGCAGCCAACAGAGCTGTAAGCACTAACACTGGACGCATTTTTGAGGATGGCATACCCTGCACTACTGATTTATAGATTATTGTCAACTGTTTTATACCAATCTCTGTTCAATCGCAAATTATCTGTCTATCTATCTTAGTCCATATTGTCAATTTTATCGCAAAGACTTAAGCGATTAATATTTTTTATCGTTTTTGTCAAAAATATCTATAGATGTATTTTAGCCGACTTTCTTCAAAAAGGAGGAGGTTCTCAAATCGGTTTTTGACACCTCACCACACCGTCATTTGTAAACCGATTTGAAAAATTCTTTTTTTCATCTGAAAGGATATGCTTTCCGATTGGTCCGATAGAAATTTCATCAAAATCGGTTTAGGAATTTGGTTGTTTTTCTCACGTTAATTGTTACAAAACGCGACGTCGCGTGATGGTGATTCAATTATGTACGAGCCATAAAATAGTGGCCGCAGCGTATTGGGTTCTGGTATTTGGTTTATGCCACTAGGGAAGACATTCAACGAATTTTTATTTTGGCCATCTAGGTAAGTTCAGCATTTTGACTTGGCAATGAACGTTTTAAGGTGTAAGCGCAAGGGTAGCCCGCGAAATTTAATTTTTCTTACGTTTATTGCAATTTGCAGGTCTGTGTCAGGTTGTATGTTGACGAAAATATGAATCGCGCCAGTACGTGTTACTGGCGCGATTCATATTTTCGTCAACATATACGGGGTTAAAGAATTATAATCATTCAAATTATCAATTATACAACCCTCCAAGTTCATTTAACCCCATTGAGTGACTTTTTCATGAAATAATTAATTAATGGGATTAAATGAACTTGGAGGATAACACTTGGAGGTAAAATGGTAACCAGGGTCTGATGATGGAGCTGGAAAGTGGTCATAGGAAGTCAGTTATAAAACGACACAGTCCTATCGAGTTTGGGCTCGTTTGAATTGTCTGGACGAGTACTTTGGTCCTAAATGGTAACCAGGGTCTGATGATGGAGTTGGAAGGTGACCATTAGGACTCCGTTACAAAACGACATATCCTTATCGAATTTGGGCTCGTATGATTCGTCTTGGCGAGTACTTAGTCTCTAGATGGTTTCCGGGGTCTGATGATGCAGATGGCCATATGATCTCCGTAATAAAACGACGTAACCGAATCGAGTTTGGGCTCGTTTGATTCGTCTTAATGAGACCATAGCGATATACCATTGGTTAGCATCGATTTTGTTGGTAATGAAGTCATTCACATTATACAGCCTAAATCTGTTCAATTTCCTGCTAAATTTAATCAAGGCACAGCTGAAAGAAGAATACTCCCGATTGTCTTGTCTTGGACTTAAACTGTGCACAAAATGCAGGGAACTACTGTAAATCATGCACTTTTTTTTTCTTCATTTCTTCTTGGGCTATGTTGATGACCTCTTAATAACTTCTAGTTCAATGTAAAAATTAATTTATGACAAGAATTTGTGTGATACACTACAACTAAAACGGGTAAAATAAAAAATAAACTTTCTGCGTGACACGTGCTCTAGGTGTTAGTGGGACGTTGAACTATAGTATTTCTAAGGAGATGTAATTCTGTATGTGATCATTAGGTCCATAGCGTACTCACCATAACCAAATAACGTAAGCTCTTCTTTTTTCCATTGTACACACACATACATTTATATTGTTTTGTTACCCTTGAGTGGTACCCGGGCAAGTGCAGATTAGAGAAAAAAAATATAAACATTTAGTCATAATTAAAGCCTCTCGGAATATTCTATACTATTTCAGCCCAGCTATCAAGACCACAGTCGTTAGTGGACTACTACTACTAGAGGCGCTAGTGCAGCGCAAGGGCATCGAAATGTCAGAGGTCATAGAAAGTTCACTTTTTTATCACGTATTTTTACTAATATTCACGATTGTGGTCTAGATGGAGCTATTCCTGATTAATTAAGATTTGAAGATTTTAAGTAGCAACTTAGGATTTTATTTGTTGGTACTTGGAGGTAAAACGATTTTTAAATGGTTCATGCTTGCTAATTTTAGGGAGAATATTATAAAATAAACTTATTATGAAGTTATTGGTACTGTAAAGTATAAAATAGAATTATTGATATAATCTTACGCGACAGTAGTGCCATCTGGTGAGCTCAAAAATGATAGCCCCCATTGCGTGTTATTTTGGAAGCCACTTCTAATTTTGAAAAGCCCTCGGTTTTTGCGGACATTTAAAATACATTCTAAAATATAAAGAGAAGGCAAAGTCAGTATATCGATCTCCTTATTTTTGTTCTCTGAGGGAGTCGGAAGGAGTCTGAGGAATTGAATAGTTAAGGATATACAGTGTGAATTTTTCAAGTGGGCGTGGATGTTCAAATCCGAAACTGTGAGGAATATCGAAAAATGCTCAAAGAAGTCTCGAGCCTGATTTTGACGAAAACTAAAAGTTGCATCCTTAGATTTTTGAAAAATCAATATTCCTAGCCAGGAATCTAACATATTGATTTCGGAAAAAAAATACTCACTGTTACACCATTCGATAGTGTCGCTACTAATATATTATTTTATTTATTGGCGAACTGTTTAGGGGCTTTTAGGGCAGCCCCTGTAGTTGGCCGGATGGCCTGACTGGCCGCACAGCACACAGCTGGGCGGCTCAGTACAAAGGGACCTATCCTTGGGCCGAGAGCATTTGGCCGTGGGGTGGTCACCCAGGCATTTGACACACCGGAAGGGTGCGTAACAGTGATTCTTGCTGTGGCCATAGAGTTGGCAATGGTGACACTGCCCGATCTCGTATTTCTTGAACGGACGTTCAATACGGATACCTGACAAGGCGCAGACTGCCTTGATTTTGCAAATGGAGTGATGCCCTTAGACGAGTACCATGTCGTACTCGACGTGACCCCTAGCCTTGTGCAGGCGGTGAACAGCCTGCGCTGGGATACCCTGGGAGGTAAGGTCCTCCAGGATTTCTTGGGAGGGAATCTCCTTCCGGATCTACCTGATCACCACTCTGGTGGCTTTTCCTTCGGGAGGGAGTAGGTGTGGGAGGGGCGGTAGCCATAGAGCTATCCGGGTGGCTGGCAGGAGCCGCGGCCATGCCTATAGTAACAACAGTAGAATTGGAGGGGGAGGCAGTTGGGGGTGGAAACAGCAGCAGGGGGAGGGGGAGGTGTGGTGAGGGCCGCTACGGCCTTCTTGGCCTTTTCACCTCTGCCCTTCTTGCGCTTTCCCTTACCGACGAGTTGGTACTCTTCAGATGCTGAGGAGGAGGAGTCCGTGGCGGAGGAAGCCGGGGGGGAGAATTCCGCGATTATGTCCTGGGAAGGAGTACCAATGTCCATGTCGGAGGAAGGTTCCTCCTGGGACGGTGGGATTTCGTAGTAAGCCGAGGGGGGACGTGAGTCCACCGGAGAGGGGGTGGGAGAAGAAAGGGCAGGCCTTATCTGGAATTCAGCTGAGGCTGATTGATTGAGGCCGGCAAATCTGCCCCCATATTTTTCCCTAATATAAGGGTCCTCTAGTAGGAGCTCCTTAATAAATTGGAGAAGGGCGTGGTCCGAAATGATGGACCACGAAGTATAAAATAAGTAAACACCGGGGGGGGGGGGGAGATCTAAGTCCTAACACCTAACACAGCCCCGAGGAGACACGTAAACTGGGCGGACAAATCCTACAAAAAAGCCCGCACCCGTGAGACTTTCCTAGTGTTACACTAGCGAGAAGAAAGACTCAAACAAACTCGCTAGGTACACAGTTGTCCGATTGGCCAGAAGGGCCCTATTAACCTAACTTCCCGGGTGGGTAGGCCCGGGAATGAGTACCCTCCCTGTCGGCAGTACTCCCTGTAGACAGGGAGGTGAGTGCCTATTTGTGAGCTCTAAGCTCTGAAAACCTGTCGCCAATCTTAATGTGCGAACAGGGCCCTATGCACACTCCCAACCGACACTAGGTGAATGCTGTGAAGGAAGCCAGAGACTAGGTTTGACTAGGAGTTCTTTCTCCTTTATTAATTTTCATGCACGTTTTATACATTTTTAAATATTCCTTTTAAAAACATTATAAAAAAATAAAACTCAAAATATTAAAAAATAATAGTAGCCCACCGGCACCGGTATCGTGAACAAGGTCCTAGCTATTACTAGTCACTCTAGGCAAATAAGCCATTGGCTGAAACGACTATTCGCTGAGTTCAGTGTCCCACATGTCGACAACCTTTGATTGCTTATCTTTCTCGACTTTCACGAGGTTCTCGTCATGCGGGACTGTTAGGACAACAATTATTGCGCGCCGCTCTAATCAATCCACAACCACTATATCAGGCTTATTGGCTACAAAAGTCATGTCAGTGATGATGGATTGATCACAGTACAATGTGATACTGCAATTTTCGAGAACTGGGTCAGGCATATACCTTATAGTACGGCATCTCCGATTCCACAGGGCTGTATTTAGAGCAAGTTGCTGATGACTAACAAAAAAATAAAAATAGCTACAAGTTTGTGTCTATGCAACTTGTACTCTCCGTCAGCTAGACGAGAACACAGAGTGTTCTGAGTAAAGTTCCTTACTCTGCATACCTCCCTGCGGTCATTAGTATCAAGCACTACAGGTTTGCGCCAGTTCTCTTTACCCAAGGAGAGCGGGATTAGGCCCTGTCCACCGCGACCACATCTCGATTTCTCGATGCATCACCACGTCGGTATCTAGGAAATATTCCCAGAGACTGCATATCTCGTGATGGTGGAGAGTCTTAGCGTTCAAAAAGCCTTGACTTCCACACCCCCGCCGGATATACAGTCTCATAACCGAAGAAAGTGGGTGATGCATTCGATATGCCGTTACAGCCGCACAATACAGGACCGAATGAGCATCAGTGAGGTCTACGCAGTTATCAAAATAGTTTGACAACCACGAATACAAAACAGCCACCAGCGCCCTCTTTTTTTTTATGCATGGGCAAGCAACTGAAACAGAGAGAGCATCCGAACACGGGTCAGGTTGTTTCCTTCCTCTGTATCTATTGATGGCTTGCGTGCATCGCATGCGCTGCACACTTCGCCGGAAGCTGGGACCTGGGAGCTGGGACCGTTCAGTAGCCGGTATCCTCCCTGTTAACGAGCAGATGGTGGCGTCGTGAGCAGGGAGAAATACTCGTCGCTCGAGCTCGACGCAATAGCTACGGCCGGTGCCACAACGCCCTCGATGGGGCTGGGTTCTGGCGGCGGCGAGGTGGAGCTGAGCAACGGGTCCTGGAGCGTGCGCGACGTGCAACTGCTCTTATTATAATTCTTTAGTCGATCCGATTGTTTATCATCAGTAAATATCATAAATGTGTTGGTTGACCCCTGTCTTACAAGTCTGCTTGATTTTTGTATTGTCGTAAATAAACATATTATTATTTCAACAAACAAAAACTAACAAAAAAACAATATAAATATGTTTTATACAATATTTATTTACAGAAAATAAAATATATCTCTTATCTTTTAAGATGGATACCACATCAAAAATTAAGCAAGAAGACCGTTGGTTGTAAAGGCGGGCAAATGTGGAATAGTTCTCCTGAAGTCGTCGACTGTACAGCAGAAACTGTATCCGATGTCAATGCGGTCAGGTTGCCAGTTGAGCCAGCTGAACGCGCTGTTGTTGCGACAGCGGTCCGTGCAGAACGTCAGGGCTTGTACCTCCGCTTGTGTGTAGTGAGGGTTGTTGATGCTCACGAACGCCGTGCCGATGCGGCGAGATGCATCGTACACCACCTGATAAATAAAAATAGCATTGTTTCAAAAATGCACAAAAGCAATCAGCGCATTTTATTCTGACAAAAGAGTTTTGCAAAAGATTGACGCGAATTATAAGTAGCGAATCAGAAAATTTATAAAAATGGTAAAACATTCAGACATCGAGCCTCCTTCCACCGGACTAGATAACTATTCCTATGACAGACATGACCAGCTCACTGCTACTTCTGCTTGCCAACCTCTGAATCCAATTTATTTCCTTTTGAATCTTGCCTTTTAACGCCATGCTGTAACACTAGTATATGATTCACTTATCTGAGTTCAGGGGTGAGATTTTACCTTATAAAAGTAAAGCGGGACAGGGAGCTGGTTGCGCTCCGGTACCAGGTAGATGTCGACGAGACGATTGTTCTGATCACGCAGCTGTGATATGCCGAAAGTACCAGTGTATATGACGGTGTTGTACCCAGCAGCGCCAATGCGAGCACGGAGGTTCTGCAATTACATAAATGTTAAAAATTATGATGTACGAGTACATTTCCTGGATAATTTCTAATTATTTCTAACCGGTGAAATGTGAGTGTATTCTACCTCGGCCTAACATTTTGGAGATTACAGGCATTTTTTTATTATTAAAAGGTGAATCAGTACTTAGATCCTCGACAAAAAAGCTTACTTGTTCCAACCAGTTCCAGTTACCAGCGTTGAAGGGCTGCCACTGAGGAGCAGCATTGATGAAATAGAAAGTGGCGCGCTGACCGGTAGCGAAGACATAATCACTCTTAGCAGCAAGGTGACCACGAGCCATAAACTGGTGGGTAGTGACATATCTGTCAGCTAATGCGGCTCCGACATATTGGGTGATGACGGCCTTCTGGTTAACTTGAGTGTACATAGTGTTGACGGCAACTCCGGGGAAGAAGCTTCCAGCTACAACCAAATATTACTAAATGAGACCTATATATACATAATATATGATTATAGGACTTCCCCAGCCAAACAAGCAAGTTTCAGTTTGATAAAATGTTTGATTTTATCAAATTATTGAAATGGTAAATACTAAATAAGAACACATCGTGTTCTTTATCGAGCGCCATCTGTTTACCTTTGTCCCTTCAAAACACTTCAAAAAATGACTTACCAAGCCAACTAGGTCTGTCAACGCCACTTTGGTGAACAGCATTTTCGGGAGTCTGATCATACCAGACGTACAGAACTTCCAGACGGTTCTGATCAAAGCAAGACCAGTAAAGTGGGTAGAAAACGTTGTTCACAATGAAGCCCACACTGAAAAAACATCGTAGTTAGTTTTGGTATAAGAAACCATAAACGCATCCCAAGTCATGGACTCCACTAGCATAGATTTTAGACATAATTACTAACCGAATAACAAGGTTATTATTGAAACAACGACTGGTAGTTCCTTGAGCCTCATGATATGCGTGCGCAGAACAAGTCAACTGCCCGAATGCTCCATTGCCGTTTAACCAGCCGGCACCGGAGACGAGATTGTTGTTCACACACGTCGCTGTCTACAGGGAAGGATACAAGTTTAATATAATTTAGTATGTCAGGTCATAACACGGTTTAATTACAGTATGATGTTCTTAGTTTATTTAATAATACATTAATAATAGCACTTACAGCAACGTCTCTAGTAGCCGCGATGTTTGGGTGCAGGATGGATCGTCCGGAGCCGGTGCAAGCGACCACGACTTGTTCGCCGGTGTTCAGATGGATCTGGCCGGAATTCCCATTGGCAGCCAGGTACCTGTTGCCTCCGCGGAGATATACCGGCTGAGGCTGCCCAAGGTCTCCGTTTACTCTGATCGTGCAACCTGAATACAAAATTCATTAAACTAATCTGCAAGCAAGGATCAAAAGAGTTAATAAAACTGATTAAGAATTAAAAAAAATACCGCTTCTGAGTTCAGCTTCAGCGTTAGATGAATTAGCTGATCTGGATTGTTCAAGCGCCAGCCAGGCATCCAGGTAGTCTTCAAAATCATCTTCGCCGAGAACCAGAGCCAGCTGTCCAGGCTCCGGTATTTCAGTCGGCAACGCTGCCGCCGCAGCCAACAGAGCTGCAAGCACTAACACTGAACGCATCTTTGAGTATGGCACACCCTGCACTGCTGTTATGGAGATTGGCGTCTACATTTTATAGCGTACTCCAGTTGTTGTATTTTATTATCAAACAAGATTTACATAGCTGATTAATTCTCATTATCGGTTTTCTCATAATAACTCATAAAGTTGATCCGGTTTTCCAAGTTCCGTAGGTTTCAAGATAATTCTTAAACTTTGGAATCTCTCCTTTTCGATGGATGGGGAACTCTAAAGAATGTTTGTTAATCACTTATTCGCGCTGATAGCAATAGCTAGGCTATTGCAATCTAATCTATCAAAATCTTCTAGTCTAATTTTTATATTCACGAGTTCAACTTTAAAACTCGGCAATCACGTTACAAGAGATAAAACGGTTTTCACGGTTCCCCTAACATAGGTAGGTACTTATGACTGGGTACCTCATTTGCAAATAAGCACTAGTACTGTGTACTGGGCATGCATGTCGATATATGCGTGCTATTTCGGGATTGGTCAAAGAAACCAAAAAAAAATTGTTGCTCATAATGGATCTCTAAAAATGAACTGTTAATTGATATAAATATAATTACAAGCACGATAAAATACACAACTATCAATTAGATAATCCCAAATATACGTAGCACCAACATTACATTAATGACGTCTCAAAACAATCTATAAGATCTAAATATTTTCAGATAATTTATAATAATATACCTTAATTAGGTTTTTTTATCAGAACACCATCTAATATAGGGTTTTTCCGGTATATTTTATTTTTCATTTCACGAAGATTTCTGTGTAGTCTGGTCGTCAATTATAGGCTAGTTGACAAAACCGAAAAAAAATGTACGTCAGTTACCAAAACACACACCAAAACATGTAGGACAAGTTTTTTTTCTTTTGTTACATAGTCAAAAAAATACGACAATATAGCGCATCAAGTTCCAGAGGGGGCTTGTAACGTCACTGGCTAGTAAAAAGTAACAGACTTGTGTCGTCACGCGATGTATCGTGGTCATTTTTCGTTCGTTTACATGACAAAAGAAAAAATACTCGTCCATTATTTTTTGATGATCTAACTGACGGACTAAATAGACTTTTTTCAGGCCAAAACCCTATTCCAGTGAAAATTTGATAGGTTGCTTCTACATTATATCACACTTTGTAATATGTGTAATAATACTAATGTACAGGTGACTTTAAATGAGTATAGCATTAGTGCTATAAATGTTTACAAACGTTGTACTGAGGAGGATCCATGTGTCACCGTGGAAAATTCTCAATTATAGGGTGTAGTAGTGATAGGGTCTTGTTGTCTGGGGATGGCACTGGAGTCTCTGGCCTCACTCCAAATATTAATAGTAATTTAAACTAGGAAGTGAGACAACAGAAGGTACCATTAACAATATTGTTAATCCTACCAGCAGTAAGGTACCTTCTTGCACTCAATTATTTAGTAAAAAAGGGCCTCAGCAGAACACCTTAAAATTATTCCACCAAAATATCCAAGGCATTTCTTCCAAATTATTAGAAATTGAATTGTTTTTAGAAAAAAGTATGTTTGATATTATTTGTTTTACTGAACATTGGCTAAAAGATTACCAAATGCTTATTAATTATGATAACTATACGGTGGGTAGCTGCTTTAACCGTGAATCTATGCTGCGTGGAGGTTCCCTAATATTAATAAAAAATTGGGTTAAATATAAGCAACGTAATGACATAGTAGGTCTCTCGGTTGAACATTGCGTCGAACTGTCCTGTATTGAGCTGGATAGGCATGTAATTATGTGTGAGTACAGACCCCCAAATTATCAAAACTTTTCCTTATTTGAATCAATAATGGAAGATGTCCTGGCAAAACTTTCAGCCAGTAATAAATCTGCAATTGTTTGTGGTGATTTCAATATCAATATTTTAGAAGAAAATTCAAATAGCAATCGGTTATTAAATCTTTTTAAATCAATTGCCTTGACCAATATTTTTATAGAACCTACTAGAGTCACTGCAGCTTCTGCTACTTGTATAGATAATGTTTTCTGCGGTTGTGATTACTTAGATAAAGCAATATTAAATTGTGTGCCGTCTGCACATAGCGGACAAACTGTAACTTTCAGGTGTAACACACCATTGCAAAAAATTGACATTAAATTTAGACCTATAACTACACTCGGTTCTAAAAATAACGGGTCAGTCACATAAACCCGAATATCTCCCGAACTACGTATGCCATCCTAATGAAACGAAGACTGTTCAATTGAGAATTTAATTATACAGATAAAAAATAAAATAAAACTTAGTTGCACCCACAATATTAATCTCTAAATTAAAAAAAAACTAAAGTAGTCATATTTTTCTTAAGATTACATTTTTTTTATGATTGTTTTTTTGCTGTTTTTCATCACTTTCTTCATTTAATACTTTGTATTGCCTCCACGAGCTCTTCTGACAGCTTCCAGGCATGAAACGAAACATGGCAGTCACGCTAGAGGAATGTACCAGAATCCTAACTTTTTTGGAACTTGGGCGGAGCCAGCGTGAAACAGCTAGAAACATTGGTGTATCTTTGTCGACTGTTCAGCGGGTAGTCCAGCGGTACCAAGAGACCGGATCACACCTTAGAAGACCAGGAAATGGCAGACCAAGATGCACAACGGCCAGGGAAGACAGACAACTGGTGGCTACAATGCTCCGAAATCGTTTTCAAACTGCTGTTGGTCTAAAAACTCACTTTATGTCAAGACAAGACGTCTTCTTACTGTTTGAACGCTTAAATTGCCACCTTCAAAGCGAATAAAGTGAGTTTAAAAATGATAGCCCTCATTGCGTGTTATTATGGAAGCCGCTTCTAATTTTGAAAAGCCCTCGGTTTTTGCGGACATTTAAAATACATTCTAAAATATAAAGAGAAGGCAAAGTCAGTATATCGATCTCCTTATTTTTGTTCTCTGAGGGAGTCGCAAGGACCTAGTTTATAGATAGCTTAGACTGCCCTTTTTTATAAAATGAAAATTGAATCACCGTCTGCTGCTGATCCCAACTATCAGAATGCCATAAGACATAATATTGTGGAAATAAGTATACTATACTAACCTAGCTGTAGTACGTAAGTCTACTGCCTTTTTTTTCTTACTGCATATGCAGCTGAGCTTAACCTACCCGAAAGTTCTAACGTGCGCGCCTCACTGCAATTTTGAATCGAAAGTTATCCCTAAGAGTACAGTTTCCGCTATGACATCAAGTTTTTTGCCGTCAAGATTTAAATTTAGATCCCGTTGTGGTACATTTGGTAAAAAAACTTTAGACATTTTGTTTTGTTCGTATTCAGTAAAAGACTTTCGTTGATATGTAAGATATCCGTATCTTTTCCATCTTTTTTAAAAATTAGCGAAGTCATCATCTGCCTAGCCTTTTCCTAACTTTGTTCGGGTCGGCTTTCAGGCTAACCGGATGCAGCTAAATACCAGTATTTTACATGGACCGACTGCCTATCTGACATCCACAACCCAGTTAGTACAGGTAAAGACGGGGTAATACGATACCCACGTTACGTTACGTACGTTGTCAGATTTTTTGGGACTGACTACCTGTAACGAATGTCAAAGATCTACAGATGACAGCCAGGACCACCAGGCTTAAGGAGCTTTCCGCGGTACGGAGGAAACTCGGTATGTAATGAGCGGTCACCCATCCACAGACCAACCTAGGCAAGCACGGCTTAACCTAGAGATCGACCCGAGAGGCTGTTATTATTTTACCACGAGCTCCGACAAAAAGTTTGCGTGCTAAGTGCTTAACGTTAAGTGTCATCAGCAAATAGAATTATATCAGATAATTTGACCATCAAGCTGGGCCCCATGAATAGCCCATCGGTATCAGGAAGAAGATCCAAGATCGGTATGCTCACCGCGCACTTTGCCGCACGCGTGCGTGTTGTGTGGGGGCTATAGAATCGAAATAACGACAGATTCCTTTTGATGATCTGTCATTTTGTCGATTCTTTCGTCGTGGCGTGCTGAGGAATTAATCGAAGCTCTCCGCTACTAAACAGTAACAACAGCTATTGGTACAATGATTGCGATCCTACGTCCCACATGTCGACAAGCTCGTGCGCTAAGTCAAGATACTTGATTTTTATCTTTCATGCCTTGCACTAGAATATCCTTATTATTACCAATTATATCACTATTATAACAGTATGTTTATTATATTACCATACTATGTTGTAATCACAGGAATAACCAAGTTTTGCAATAACACAATAATACATCTTAATCCTTGGATGGTTAAAATTATATTTTTGTCATTAACTTGGCTGAATAGTTTTCATTGTTAAAATGACTGGAATTGAGTCATTTATACAATTTATATATTATTGATTGTTATTGTTGTCAAGCCAGTCTTTGTGTAACCACACTCCATGTGAGTAGGTAGTAAAATAAAGCAACAATTTCATGTTAATTTTATAACATTCAATATTTAATTGAAGTTTTTAATTCTTGTTAAGCTTCCTGTTGCCTATTACAAACATTTCCTTTGACAAAGTCTTTTATACAGGATGTAACTAGACCCTTAACGAAGTCATCAACCAAGCATTATGTCCATCAAACTAAGTACATTACGCAAAAATGGCTGGGAACCGACTTTTTTTTTGGGTTGATAAATCACGTTTTACGGTAGGACTCAATGTAACGCACTCAAAATATTGTGGTGATGGATGGATTGAATAGTACGGAGGTCGTGGAAGTGTTTACAGTTAAAAGTCTTACGTTATAATTATAACATGTAGATATTTGTAAAAAAAAAAAGTGAACATGTCGGAACTTTGATCCCCAATATCTCCGTAACTAGAAGGTTCCCAGGTATAATCTACAAAACAAAAAAAAATTGCAATGATGGGGAGAACCAGTACCTTTCGGCTTCGTTAAGGGTCTTGTGTCCCTTTATGTAGGTACCTACTGCATAAGTTAAAATCCTTCAGATCAGATAATGATGATTTCATGCGTATCTTATCATTATTTTAGTAAATATGATATTATTGTTGTACCGTCAATCGAGTACGAACTGGTTCGTGGCTAAAACGTCAAGTGATGATTGTATTTAAAATATTTTATTTCACTTATACCAATAAACAAATCATCACTTATGCCAACATCATGTATGAAATGTTAAAAGATAGGTTCACCGTTCGGGTTGGCCGTTTCTTATGGAGAAGAATAGGCAAGAAGCTCCATGGTTATATCAGTTGAGTGAAGTGATGACATCGATTAGGCTGTAAACGGACCCCAACATAGTCGGGGAAAAGCTAGGTAGGTGATGATGAGCAGACTGGACCATTTTTTATAAGTTCCCTATGAGCTATAGGCTGCAGACCAAGCTGAAGAGGACGGCACGAGTTTGACTCCTGTCAAAAGGCTTGGACTGGTAAGTAGCGATCAGAAGTCTGTAAAAAGGCCAGAAGGAGGCCTTGTTCCCTGCAATGGAGGCTACATAAATTCGTAGATGAACAGGCGTAAAGAAATTCTTAATCTTGGTACTTAACATGAGGGCGGGGCCCATTTCATACGTATACGTTATCATCGAAACATAATCATTTAATCCTTTTTTCAGTCGGTAAATTACAAGTCAACCTTAAGTTGTTTTGATATCGAGTATTATTCACCTAATGTGGGCCTGTGCGTGACCAACCAGTGCCAGATATCATATCATCCATCACCATTATTGACATTATCGTTTTAAATAGCATGTTTCCACAAAAACCCGAATTATTAGCTTACTTTGTTTATAAGTCTTATTTTAATTATACTATAACACGATGTTTATGAATGAGATTAATAAGAAACGGCAAACATTCGATTTAGTTCTAGTCTTGTTCTTCTGCTCAAATTTAGTTTCGATATCGGTTGGTTTTGTAAGGTAGCCAGCAGTTGTAATTAATACTTTTAGACATTTGATTGACAATTAGTAGCTTAATTTTGGGACAAGCCTGCTACGCTATTCCCAAACCACTGCAACTCCTAAAAGCCAGAATCAACAGTGGCGACCACCAGAAAAGCGCCGAGACAATAAAGCTCGACGAAGTCCCAGAGAAACAATTTAACTGTTTTGGATCCCGCAACGAAAAGTAGCGAAGGAGGAAAAACATAATATCCACTCGACAATATGTAGCTTGCGAAATGTCCGACATTGCTACCATGGCGTTAGTAGAACCGTTGTCTTTGGTCGAGAGCTTCTTTTCAGTATTGTTTCGAGCCCTTCTTAGAAGTCCTCGTTAAGAGTCAGACTTTCGAACTCGGATATCGTCAATTCTTACAACACAATGGCCAGAGTAACGTTCTGTCAAGAGGATCCGTTGTCCTCTTCAATTCTTGGACCAAAAGGAAAGAATATACATACCTGTCTCTGCTAGCTTTAATAACATCCTATACTAAAGAGAGCAGAGAGCTGATATAATACGTAGTTACGTACTTACATGGTCTTTCGACGACCACAAACGCCATGTTATGATTTCGTAAGATAGACTAGAGACTAAGATAGATTGATTTGATTTGTGCCCCGTTTATGCTAATTAGCGGCGAGCTAATTACATTTATTACATGAGGCTAAAACATTACTGGCGAAATGTGTGTATACTATAGGTACACCTGTGTTTATCCCGTCGGGGAATACAGATTTACAGACGTGGTGTTATTTATGTTCGACTAGCACTTCGCTCGCGACTTCGTCCGCAAAAATTGTGATAGCTCGGCTATTATGTTATTTATGTTCGACTAGCACTTTGCCTGCGACTTCGCCCGCAAAAGTTGTGATAGCTCGGCTATTATGTTATTTATGTTCTACTAGCACTTCGCCTGCGACTTCGCCCGCAAAAGTTGTGATAGCTCGGCTATTATGTTATTTATGTTCTACTAGCACTTCGCCTGCGACTTCGCCCGCAAAAATTGTGATAGCTCGGCTATTATGCATGATATAAGTATAATTTATAGCCTTTAGCGCCCACGAATAATGTAGCTTTCTGCCAGCGAAAGAATTTTTACAATTGGATCATTCCGGATATTGTATCCCTCGCTCCGCTCAGGATTCTACTCTAGAATCCTTCGCTGCTCTCGAGATACAAATTAGTCTCTCGTCCAACTTTTTGTATAATCTACTATTGTACCACATCTATACTAATATTTGGTGATAGTCGGAACTAATGATTCAATTCTAAAAAAATCACTGATAGAAAGATATTTATTAAGTGATACTCGGCTGATAAGCTAGCCGAGTTATCATAATTTTTGCTGTCGAATTCGCGGGTGAATTGCTGTATAAATAAACAGTATTGAACGATATTGGAAATACCCAAAGTGTACATAAACAAACTTATTGATTACTATCACTTATTGCTTAAAAGTAAATGTATCTAAGATTATCATTCCAGATTGGTACTTACTTAGTATACATTTCAGTAGTATAATAAAAATAGCGATCAATAATAATGTTGTATTTTTAGATCAGTAATTAGTTTGACGTCATCTAAACTTGTCTAGACATGAACTAATGAAAATGGGGCGTAAATGTATAAATAATCACAAAACTTATGATATTACATAAAGAAACCCCAGAATAAGCGGGGTAGGTACCGAAGCCAATAGAAAAAAAAATAGTTCACGTCATCATTGCAACCCACGGATGCCCCTTAAGTTAAAGGGGAAAATATATAAGTCTTTGATGAGACCTGTCGTACTGTGTGGATCAGAATGCTGGGCTGTGAAAAAGATGGATGAAAAACGATTGCATGTAGCGGAGATGAGAATGTTGAGATGGATGTGTGGAGTGACAAGAATGGATAAAATAAGAAATGAGTATATATATTATGGGACGTTTGAAAGTGGCGCCTGTTATAGAAAAAGTGAAAGGGAGTCATTTGTGTTGATATAGTCATATGAGAAGGGATGAAATGCATGTGACTAAAAGAGTGATGGACATGAAAGTTGATGGATGGAGAGGGAGAGGAAGGCCAAAGAAAATGATTATGATGATGGATTGTATGAGGAATATTTTTTTTTTCTTTTTAATAAATAGGAACAACAAACAGCTACATTATGGAATATTACAACACGATATCATAAATAACTTAAATAATAATGTAGCCCACAGCGCTGTTCACAGATTACCATTCATAACTAAACTTAAATTGCTAGGAGATAAACTGTTCATGCATGACAGTTAAAAGTTAAAACACATTATAAATACAAAAAGAGAAGCAATCAAGACTTATGCCTACTGATGATAAATTACTAAATTAGATGGCTAAGAATATAAATGAATCTAAGAGCCTAAGTGTCTCATACAAATTAGAAAGTAGTAAATGATGCCGGGACGTCTGACAGGGGAGAATGGAAGAAGAAAACGTATTGCGCCGACCCCAAGTAGAATGGGACAAGATTAGAGCAGGAAAGTGATGATCATTTTAACCTAAAAAGGAAATCAACAAGATGGATAAAAATTCGGTAAATATCTAGAATTTTGAATTAGGAATATCACTCGATCCGTTCGATATTTGTATATTTTAGAAAAATGTAGACAGGTATACCAGCATCCCAGCCGACGTCAGAGTCGCCAGTCATCAAACCTCCCGTCAAATTGTGGTTATGTAGCTATTCTTTGAAGATAAGTCGAGGACGTGAACTTTATTGTACTTGGTTTTTTTTCGGCAAGTAGACGATTTACATTAGTTTAGTAGCCATCTCAACAACCAAACCTTTGAAAACTAGTGGTCCTCCTATATCTGTTTTAACGAATCAAAAGAGAGTACAGAAGGTAGATTAGATCTTTAGTATCTACTAGCTGTTGCCCGCGACCTTCGTTCGCGTGAAATTATTATAAAAAACTTCCCTTGACTCCCGATTTGATTCGGATTTTGTTCAGTTTCCTAGATCAGGGAAACTGTGAGGTCGCAATTAAGGTACCCACCTACCTATTCTGGTGGAGAGCACGGGTTAAAAGAAAAAATGGGAAACAATAACAGAATTTAATAAAAATACACAAAGTTATTTCAAAAGATGGAATTAAATGGAGCTGGAGCTAGCTATATACCTATCCTCACTAGACCAGAGAAGCTGGGAAATGGAAATTAATAAGAAAATATGATGAAGTGGAGAAAGGCGGCCCTCTCGGCTGTAGCAGTGGCCGAGGAACGTCAGGCTTCAGTCTTCGGAGAAAGGCGGCCCTCTTGGCTGCAGCAGTAATGGCCGAGGGACGTGGAGAACGGCAGCCCTCTCGCCTGCAGAAGTGGCCGAGGAACGTGGAGTACGGCAGCCCTCTCGGCTGCAGTAAAGGCTGAGGGACATCAGACTTCGTCTTCCATCAATAGAAATGGTCGGAGGACGTTAATACGTCTATAGTTCAAGTAACAGATGAAGAACCACCGGTACGCGCTGTGCGATGATATTTTTAATTATGCGACATGAATAAAATCTTAAAGGACTTCCTCTTAAAACTTATAAAGGAGGTGTTTTTTCCCCCATACAATTGTGGCCAAACAATGTACCTTAACAATAAAGGTACGAAGTTATAGGAAAAAAATCGCAGATTCTGAAAAAAAAAATATTGGATTTATTCATGCATTTGTACCACCTGAAATTGTCGACCAAAGATGCTAAAACTTGCAACCCAAGAATTTTAATCTGGCAATCTTGTGATTCATTTCTCCGATGATGCGTTTCGTTACTTCATTTTATACACGTATGAAAACCAAAAAAAAAAAAAATATGCTATTTAGAATTTAGTTTTGCATTAAAGATAGGTTATTTTTCCCCGGCACACTTTTTTGTGAAACATTATGGGATTAAGAATTTAAAAAATACATTTATTTCACGTTTCAGATTATTTTTTGCGTTTGGTTAGTTACTAGCCAAAAGACAGGGCTCCAGGATCGATAATTTACTATTTTATTCCTTTTGTTGTTGTCGTTGTCAATATTGACATTCGGATTATTCTTGCCCTTGTCAGACGACCTATCTCGAAAGAGTTTAATATTTTGACAGATGGAATAGTTTGACAGCCGCCATCGCTGTTATGAACGTTTCTTTGAACGCAGTTACGATTCGAGGTAGTGTTTTTTCATATTCTTTTATTTCTTAACCTATCGAATATTGAAGGATTTAAAATACTGCTAATAACACAATATATTGGAAAGAGTTTAAATAGTAATTTGTACCTCGGTACATGTTTTGGCCGAAAAAAAAACACCTCCTTTGAAGACTTGTGATACTTTTCAGCTCTGAACGAAGACTGACGCTTCACAGCCATCTCCAGATAATTGACATTTTACAATTTTTGAATGAAGAAATTTCTAGAACATACAATAAGAAGAAAAATATAACGAGGTCGATATGAGTTACCTATACGACCCAAAACTAGGCTCCAGCAATGAATTAAAAATAAAAACCTAGACCTGACTTAAGAAAAGTAAACAAACATTCAAGAGAGATTAAAATCTACACAAAAACTTAAATAATATGAATTACAAGGTAAAAAGTATGCTAAGCCTCCAGGTAATGAGCATGCAGGTACCTGAAGAGCAGGAATATTACTTTTTCAGGTTAATATTATAAAAATGCAAGTTTATAAACCATGTAAAAATACAATCATAACAGGGTTTTAATTTTTTTGCAGAGGAACACTAATTATTTTTACCAAATTAAATTCGCCTTTGTTAGATCAGCTATCTGCCAGTAAAAATCGGTCTAGCCGTTTTGGAGATGAGCCGGAACAAACAGACAGACAGACAAAAATTTAAAAAAATGTATTTTTGTTTAAAAGTGCCGTAATGATATTCATACGCATTCCGTAAAAAGCTGTTATTTTGATATTACAATCAGACATTTCAATTCTATTTATTAGTATGGTTGTAGGTATCGATTTATTTCGAATATCCACAAAGCAAGCAATAAATAATAATAATCGAGTTAAGCAGTAAAAGTCGTTTGCCATGCATGATTTGCACGTGAAACAAAACAACTTTAATCAGTGCACATAGCTGTATTAGTGATAGATTACATTAACAAATTAATTATTAAAAAATAATTACATGATTAATCACATATTAATTACTTGATAACAATCTGCCTGGCTTAGATCGTTTTTATAGTAGTCCAACATGGGTGTGTACAGTGACAGGAGTAGTTAGGTAAAATCGAGTCATATGTTGCATTAGCACTCAACAGGGCAAATTCATGCTGCTTAGATCGAATTCTCTCGTATCTACATTTTCCTTAGCATTGTGCAAACAAGCAAAGGCCAACTTTAACTACAAAACAAAAACATAACAATGAGTGACACAACAGAATGTGAACTGTGGTGTATATTGACGCACGCTATTCGTAGGCTCGAGACCACGCCCGAAACCGTACGATTACCCATATGCGAGTATCGTAACTGTCAGCACACTTACATGTTGCGCATTTCAGTAACATCCAGCGCTGTGACTGTAAGCTAATCAATCGGAAATGCTAAACAGATTGACGTCGATACAAATCCGACAGAGATTAGGGTTGATTCTACCTTCATCATAATGACAAGCTTATTTATAAACACAGACATATATGTTTGAAAGTCTTCGCTTAGTAAAGCTGTAAAGCATGCATAGCTGCCGGTTAGTGGTTCGAAAGACTCAGATAAAATTGCATATCGGTTGGCTAGTTATGTTTCGCGCTGCGATATGCAATTTGTGTATTGCCATATTTGCCATGTTATCGCCAAAATAGCCAACATTCTTGCTGTAGTTGATAAGTTTGCGTTGATTTCGAAACTGAAATGAGCTGCCAACAGTACCTACATTGTGTGCAAATGTACCTTTTGAAAAGCAACAATGATTTCATCAGTCTGAGAATAATACGGGAGAGAACGTGCTTGGCAAGCAAAATACAAAGAGTACGTAATACCTTGCTGTTAACTTTATATGTTGCTATTGTGTGCTCCACTCCTATATCGCAGAATAATGTTGAATACGTACTCTTCTGACAATAAATTTTCAGTAAATACTGTTTTGAACTATGAAGTGATTCAGATTTATTTGGCAGCTACATCATTTCTAAACTTTTGTATTGGAAATATTTCAATAAAAACCTTGTTTTAATCCTGATTAATGGGGGAATGGGGGACTGGTACCTCTGAGTCTTATGATAGAACCGGTTCATCCAAGGTATCTCTAATGTATTAATCGCATGGTACTTTCCATGACATTGGTGGCATTTTTTATTGACGTGTGACATCATATCATATCGTTAATACGACGCTTATAAAACGAAAGTCTGCTTGAAAAAAGTACCCATAGATATGTATTAAAGATTAATTATATTAGTGTTGGTCAAACTGCAATATTCTTCATCAATTAAAAGTAGGTTACAAATAATTTGTGCTTTTCTCCAACGAGCTAGCTTTCCTATCTGTGCCTACCAATTTGCTAATCGGATTGTTTCCGGTCAGTGCATGTGTTAGCCCTACACCCAGATTTCCAACCCCACCCCACACCGCTTCCTACGTATGTGTACTGCGCAATATTTTAACATCGAATGCAATGAGTGACCATACCATCATTTTAATTTCACTGATTTTAATCAACGTAATTGCTGGTCACACAATGAATTGCCCTCACTTTAAACAATAATTAATTGATTCACAAAATTCTCATTCGTGTCTGAATTATTTTTGCAGTTCCTCTTTGGAGGTTCCATTAATATTTGTTAAAAAAAAAGTGATAATAAAGAGACCATAAGCGCGGACGTGGGCCGCGTTAGGCCGTTAGTTGAAACATACACCGTTGCACATAATTACACTCCTAGAAACCTCGCATCCTTAGTAAGAGTATTAAGCAATCCACTAATATTAGTCTGTTTCCATTATATGTGTATTGGTCACAACTCACAGCCCACCAACCCAATTACTGAAACATTGACCTCCAAGGTTAGACCGGATTTTCAACATTATGACGACCGGTATAATTGTCAGCGTCGCGCGACGCAAGGAAAATTCTTTATTCTGATATCTACATAATAACAGAAAAAAGGTTTCGCAGTGTCAGCATAGGTGAACTAGAGGTCAACGGTAACCATGTTACCTTGAAGAAACGAGCCCCTCATAAATCTTAATTTAAAAATATTGTATGTCGAAAAACTCTTCGTAAATTCTTGAGTGATTGAGTCGCTTTAGTTCTCGATACCCGTATAAAGCAAATATTGGCATAACTTGAAAAATTCTACGAAGGATTCCTTACGCTAGTAACAAAATCTATAATAGCTAAAGTTTGTTTGTTTGCAAACAAACACTAATAAATCAAGCATGGATACGATGTCATTTAAAACTTCCAGCCGAATTTGTTTGATGTTCGAGCAAAATGTGCGCACAGCGGTGTATACCTATAAAATGAGAATGTCACATAAATTGCACGGTAACTTTGACTAACTGGATATTTAGAAGAACCTCAAAGCACAAGTGGTTAATATAAATCGTCTGTTAAATTGAATCAAATTTTTAACTTCTGTACGAGTAACGTCAGATTGTTCAAAATTGGATGAACGTGCAGCATTCAAATAAAGTGAATAGGTAGGAGAATAAAGAGATGGAAAGCTCCCAATCGATGGGCTGAGCGGATTGACGCAAAATGCCTGCATCCTGCTCTTTACAGCCAATCGACTTTAAAAATCAAAGGTCAATGCAAAATAGGTCAAGTTTTATTGTTTATGTTGGCTCAAGTCCTATAATGGTCGATATTTGTTGATTAAAACACAGATGACATTGATTAATACCTCAGACAGGAGTTTGTAAACTGTGTAGTTAAACTATTTTGGGTTATATTAATACCGGTGGTGCTTATCTCACAGTATCACAAAGTTGTATAATAAAGGGAATCGGGTGCCGTCATCATAGCTCGTTTACATGGGTCACGGGACGGGCCGGGACTTTTGAATTGAATCATTAAACTTATGCCAGAGCTGTTCCCAACTACTGAATAGATGAAAATTATCTCGTGATAAGCCTAATTGGAAGCCAAATCCAATTAAACAACTATTTCACGGCAAGTAGCTTTTATTACTTTAATAATTTGCCTATACGTTTTTGGGGCTGTTAATTTTAATGTTCCATCAATGGTCCACCACATTTCACACCTTATGCCTCCTAATATAATACACGTAGGTATTTTAATTAATTTTGTAGTTTCAACAAAACTTATAATTAACCTTAAGAATTTAGATTGTCAAACAATTTGAATGCAAAGTAGAAATGGAGACCGAATTTTGGTTGCCTTTACAAAAAAGATACAATAACGATGAAAAACATGTAAAAGCATAAGCGTAAGTATTATAGTCATGTACATATATGAGGCAGTTAATTTGAGAAAGGTCATTGAATTAGTAATATTTCAGGGTAAGGGTCGCGGTCCGGGACCAGAGCCTGCTTCTATTACGCGGCGCCATACACCGACGTTACCGCGGAATGAGAGAAAATTAGCTCGCTCGGTTCACCTATATACTGGGCTTATTGCGGGCACAACTTAATGCTGCCATTCAGTTTTATGAAACGTGAAAGATCCGCACACCTACACAGAACAATCTTAAGCCCCAATAGAGATTTTATACTATTAATTGCGTTTAATTAAATAGCAAAATCATTGACAAAACTAGCAAGCCGTCAAATTGTTGTCAAATCGTTTTATATTTATACAACAATTTTCAACAGAATTGATTTCAGGTTTTTGATAAAAACTTATAAATTTCTTATAATCCAATATAATATTAATTCATAATCGTTATCCCTGACATTATATCACTTTTTCTAGGCTCTCAACTTTACTATATTTCTCAATGTTTGCTTTACGCAATCTTTGTTTGAATATATAAAATGGGACAATTTAAAAAAAAATACGTACACTCATAACTTAATAATTAAACCGCCAAAGAAAGAAAGAAAAAAAACGCCGAAGTGCGAGTCGTACTCACACGCACACAGGGTTCCGTAGCACCAAACAAATAATTAAAATATTTTGAAGGCTCATTCATATTATGTTGTATTGTTTTACATTCAACAGCAAAGCTGCAATTTTGCAGCAATTTGTTTTTCACAGTATTTAATGAAAAACAAAGTTATTGCTGCAGTTTGATGAAAAAGTCCCATATCGCAAAAACTAAACAGCAAATCATATTGAAACCAATTTTGGCTGAAAGTTTTATTTACATTCTACAGTCCTAAATTTTCCAGAATTTAGAAGCTCTTACTTTAGAAATTAAGAATATGAAGAATAAGAATAATTTATTTTAAAAAGTAAGTATTACAAAAAAGTGTACATTTTGGCGCAGTAGTATTATTTTTCATAAAATGGTTTAATTAGCACTTATAAACAAATTATAACTAAAATATATTCAACAGTTGCAATTAATGATAGTTCAATTTAGATGTAAGTAGCGACCGTTTTGAATTACTTTGGAAGCGTCTATCATTCAAACGATTGACTTTGAGAAAAATGGTTTTAGAAACCTCAATGTCATTCTTAAAGACATATCTATAGACACCGCACGTATAGGTTTGATGAAAAAAACATGTCTTAGTTTCAGTTCCATGTATGGGGTAGGCCCTTCCTTAATCTTTTATTTTTCTTATTTTTATACAAAAATAGTAAAGCAGTTTGCAGCATACATGTACCTAGTCAGTTTTAACTGTGTAGTCCTAATAGTTTCGGAATAAAATGGCTGTGACATACACGGATAGACAGACAGACATGGCGAATCTATAAGGGTTCCGTTTTTTGCCATACGGCTACGGAACCCTAAAAACTGCCGTCTTGATTAGAAGTATTTTGCCACATAATTATGCTATATCATATAATTATATCTCTGAAGCTAAGAAGGCGTGTCTTTACCAGAACGATCGTCCAATGTGCGATATGTGAATGCGATGATCGCGTATTCGCACAATCGGTCGTTAGGACACGGTACAGTAAGACGTAAGTCAACTTCGCAACATAAAACCACCCGGTTCAATCTAGCAAGTTGCCCGTAATCTATATGGGATCACGGACCATCCAGTGTATGATGATCCATAAACTTGTACCGGGGTAATTTTATGGGATTAACTCCATCCCGCTGACCACTGAATAAGGTTGTATACAATGTAGCGAATCTATTACTTTGCTCGTAACACCACTTCGATGAGCCCTTTCAATACGGGTCTAAATTGAAACGACTATTTGTTAAAAAGAACCTTTATGTAATGCAATTAATTTTCTCATAAATAATTGATACCTAAATATATTATAGCGGTAATGTTTTGATTTTGTCGACAGGAAAACAACAACGTAAATTGAAATGAATAATTATTTGACGTTAATAAAAGAAACCTATTTTGGGAATTAAACTAATGTAAATCCAATATTAATATGTTGGCGATTGTATCATTTATGCCATCGACTGATTTGTGCAGGATTAGGATGATCGTAATGTTTTTATCATTTATCTCATGATTAGTCACATGCTTTAAAAGATAAGAAAACAAAGAATAAATCAGTACTGATTGAAACAATGAATGAAATGACCTCCAAAAATGTAATATAACTTCTTTTGAAAAGTTCGTAGCCGTTCGCCGACGCACGTAGGCTTCGTAGTAGCGTAGGAGCTACGAGCAGACCTTACATCAGAGCCTACGCACAATAAGTGCTACGAGCTGCTTGCGTAGCACTTATTTATTGTTCGTAGTCACCTTTTTCAGTACATAATAATATACGTATTGTGTTCAGAAAAATGGTATTACTGACACTGGTAAAAAAGAAACCCAATTATTTTGAGGCCGACATTCGTTTAGGCACTACAATGTTTCCCCTGAGTAGGTAACTGTCGTTGTCAGTGTAGTCACATTTTACAAGGAGTACTTACTGAGGTTTTAGAGCTAACTTTAAGAAATATGTCTAGAACTAAACGACTGCTGTGATGTGACATAAAACTTCGAATTTTAGTATTAAAGACTAGCTGTTGCCCGCGGCTTCGCTAGCGTTTTGGTTGGAAATTATCCCACGGGCACGTTGTAAATATAGCCTATGGCACTCGGGGATAATATAACTTCATATTAGTGAAAGAATTTTCAAAATCTGTTCAGTAGATCCAGACATTACACCCTACAACCTCACAAACTTTACCTCTTTATAATATTAGTATAGAGGTATACGAGTAGATAAGCACCTGCTTAGTTACCATAATCTCTTAAATAATTCCAGATAGCATCTTTTAATAACCATGAATGTCCCACTTCTGGGCTAAGGCCTACTCCATATCCTTCCAGGTACTCTTCTCCCACACCACCTCGAACTAGCCTCCGTGATGCGCGTCTATGTCATCTCGCCACCTATTCCTAAAGCATTATAGTCTATTCATTTTATAATACGTGACAAGTAAGCGAGGATACTTATGAATGCGGATTTGGACCAGGTTATTGTTTCAGGTTTTTGAAATATTTTGACCAGAAAGGGTTCAAATAAGACCATACTCACTAGTGATATTTAAATCATTTACATAAATGCTTATTTACGAGTTTTACCTTCTTTAATTCGTAGAATTTTACTAGTATCTTATTCTCAGTTGGTTAACGAGAGTTTAATTTTTATGTGGTGATAGTTAAATTAACGGCTGAATCCTGGTGTAATGGCAGATTAAAAAGGTTTGTTTTACTGTTTTCATCTTTAGTGTGGTGTCTAGATTAAGAAACATTTTTATATGGAAGCTACTACGACTGTTTTATATCTATAGGTACATATCTATACATCTATACAAATAAATAAAATTGAAATGTCTGTTTGTAATATCAAAATAACAGCTTTTTACTGAATGCATATGAAAGTATTACGGTACTCTCTGTCTGTCTGTAGGTCTGTCTGTATGTTCCGACTTATCTCCGAAACGGCTGGACCGATTTTGACGGGACTTTTACTCGCAGATAGCTGATATTATAAGGTCTAACATAGGCTACTTTTATTTTAGAAAAAATAACAAGTGGTCAAAATAACTAGGGGTGCAAAAAAATTAAAACCCTTGAAATTGTAAACAAAATCCTATTCAAACGGCTAATCTCCGAAACGGCTAGACCGATTCTGACGGGACTTTTACTGGCAGATAGCTGATGTTATAAGGTCTAACATAGGCTTCTTCTATTTGAGAATAGAACTAGCTGTGCCTGCGACTTCGTCCTCGTGGACTCTTATCTTTCTCAGCCTGTTACGGGTCTATTAGAAATATAAATGCTTTGAGTTTGAATCAAGTCTATAACCTGCCCAATCAACAACCACCAAAACAATGGTGAAAATTGTCATAATAACAGGCTGAGAAAGTTCTAAGTCCACGTGAACAAAGTCGCGGGCACAGCTATTATTATATAAGTTTTTAAGGCTGTAGTACTAACCATCGTAAGCCCCGAATGGTTAGGCAGACACATTCCATCAGCCCCATGTACTACGGGGTAGATAATATTACTACTAACCGGGCAAAACACCAAAAAAAAAAATACCAGACTCTTGTTGTTGAGAAACTGATGGGAAAACCCAATAACACATTGCCCAGTCTTGGGAATCGAACACAGGAACTCATGCTCTGCAATAGCGCTTGCTAGACTGACCTTTTTTTTTTTTTTTTACCGATGGGAAATCATCAAATAACCCCTCCCGCTCTGGGCTGAGCAGGAGGGAGTGTCAGACTTTTACTGACTAAAACCCATCCATGTTCCTTCCTTTGCCCTTTGTGTTCCAGGGCCGCGGTATCTCTTTCGAACACTCCCGCAACCCTGGCAGGCGTCGGTCCTTACGGACCCCTCCCTGTTTGCTGACTCTCCTTGAGGCGCGCGTGGAACACGAACGCGCCGTCGACACGGCCTGTCATCATAAGACGGACGGACGGCGAGCTAGCCCATAGCTCACCGTCCACAGGCCCGCGCCTACGGTGGCCGGGGGCCACCACGTGGCCCCCGACACCCGGTGCGTCTCCCGCGGCGGCTGGGACGTGAGGTTCTCTCCCTCTCACGTTCCGCCACCTCCTTCGCTAGCATGACTGCTTCGCAGAAGGACAGCAGACCTAAGGTCTCGTTAGTCTAATAAATATACTTAATTATCTAGTAGGTGGTAAAGGAATCATGTACCAAACATCTGTCTGTCCAAACACCGCAACCTTCACCCTCGAGTGTAGAGGCCTTTTGTTACCAGTGCTTTGTGATGTCTGCCAGTATTTGCTAGAGTAGATATTAACCTATTAATAGTTAAGATCTGCTTAATAATGTACTTATGTAGAGTATGTTCAACTTTCATTGTTATGTACCAAACACAGAAACAATAAGGACTTGATAGCGAGTCAATCTGTTGAAAATCACAGTGAGTATAGTGTAGGTACGATATTATGGTTAAGAAAAATTTAATTTTGGTGATCAATGCTCAAGTCAAGGGAAAATAATAGGCTGGTATCATTTTTTTATTCCATTTTCAAATATTTCTTTAAAACAAAAGCATAAAAATTCGTCTGACGATGTCGAGAGCAGCGATCAAGCAACCGGTGGTTAGGACTCCAGAGACAGAAACCTCACAATGCAACCCTTTTTGAGAAGCCTTCGGTATCAGGCATTATTGTTACTAGAACACTTTATCGTAAAAAATATTGAGCAATAAAACAACGCACAAAGCCGATAGGCGACCGCTAGTGATATTATACAAAGAAAAGTTTTGTTTTGTTTGTTGAGGATTCACACAATTACGGCTTGTCCGATTAATTTCAAACTTTCACAATCGACTTCAGCTTATAGTGGCCGGGGTATTTGCCCTTACCCTGCATAGATGGCATAGAAATTAGGAACGTATGATGAAGCAAACATACACATATTATTGAGTTATTTAATTAACACTTCAAGTACAAAGTACAGAGGCATACTTAATGCTGTAGGCATTAAGTACAAGGACAAAATAGGGACATAGGGATTAAGTAAGGACATAATCTATACACATAATATTAAATATTTATAACTTAACGCATTAACATGTAAATAGCAACGTGAGATTCATAAATTGGATACGGTAAGTGAAAGGAAACAATTGCTTTGTCATATGTAATGTGCATTTTGCTCTGTGTTGCCTTTAAGCAACATTGCGGCGGAGATGTGGTTTTTCCGATTAAATTCTAAGCCAAAGCAAGACATTCTATCAATCAGCCTAGATTAATAGAATGTCTTGCTTTGGGTAAAGTTTCTAAAATTATACTTATACGTTACATTTTCCATCAGTGGTAACGAGCTGACCACAAAAGGCACCTTAACGAACTTAACCTGCTGGTTTCGACATGAACAAATTGTAGGAATCAAGACAATGGCATAACCATCGACTCTACACATCAAAGCCGGCTTAATCTCAACGGAATGTATATAATTATAACTAGATGTATATGAGTTCATTCATTACCCAACAACCATTGACAGCTTACCCTACAAGCTATGGGATATTTTAATTGCAGCACAAACTTTGAAAGCAAGAAGCTTTACGCCAGTTCTGAAGTAAGTAATCGTAAGAAGAGATGGAGTAAGGAAGGGTTGTTTATTCGGTAGCTTTAAGTTAGAACTACCCGTTAACGGTAAAGTCATTATTTGACCATTAAAATTATGAAATATACGTACGGTTGATTTCGGAAGTTAAAGGTATAAAACTTTTATTATTTATGTGATTAGATGTGAAATTAAATTACCGAAATTAAATTACCTTGACGAAATTAAAATAAAAGAAGAGCAAGAAATTTAATTTCGTTTCGACCATCTTCGACAATGAGCAGGAGTTCACCTCGAAAAAAAATGCAAAATTTCCAGGGTACAGTCTCAGCAGGATCGCTCAGGCAATGTAACGCAAGTAGGAACTTCCCTGAAACTTGCAAGATTACCTGCATCAGGTAATACAATACTTAGATTAACATCAAACAAACTTCAACGCTATTGTCTTTATCTCATGGAGAAACTTCATTGATTGCACCATTTACTGAGACGAAGGGTCTCATTAAACTTGGGTAATTATTTATCTTCAGAACTCTGTGCTGAAGTTGCCGAAGATCAATTTCGTGTACGTGATAGGTGAGCTACTTTTAGAGTCTCGACGACATTGTTGCCCTAAGGTAATTTTAATACATATTACCTGCAAAAAGTTTACACAGAATTGATTTGATAAAGTTAATATTTCAGAACTTAATACATGGTACGTTTATTTTAAGGAACATGGTTTGGCTTTTTTTGACTTTTATGCTTTCTGTTGATAATTTGAGTACTTTCTAAGCACACAGCACACATGTTTATAAATAGTTGATACGTAAAACAATTTCTAAAGATTATTTGTTCATATTTAATGGTGAGGACCTCTTAGCTAATGATAAAATGAATCATGTTTATTCTGAAAACCAGGTAGAGTCGATGAAATTTTTAGGGAAACAATTTGTAACAAGTTCGTTACACGTTAATAAAATAATACCAGCCTATTACTGTCCCACTGCTGGGCAAAGGCCTCTTCTCAACAGAGAAGGCACGAGCATTGATCATCACGCTTGCTCAAGACGGGTTGGCGATTTCAGGCTTTTATAAGTCCAGGTTTAATGCCTGTGCTGTCCAAATATGAATTGAAATAGTTACATTGGTACTTGCCCGGATTTGAACCCACAACCTCACGCATGAGAGGCGAGGCAAAGGTCAAAAATATGAGAAATTCTCAAATAGGTATTTATAGATAACAACAAATCCATTTAGTACTTACTTCTTTGCAAATGTGACAAATACCACATTTCTTCATAAGCAACGATTATCATCGTGAAATATAATCAAGATTCCGCACTGCGAACTTATATTGAGACAAAAAACCCATTTGATTGTATCGATTGTTTTATATCAACAGTGCAGATTAATAAGCATTTGGCTTATTAATCTAAGAATCAATCAGCTGTATAAAAGTATGATAAATTGTGATTATGAGGTATATTTTAAATATTTGATCTAATGATTTGCTAATACATTTCACGTCACGTGAAAGCAACAGACAGTATTTTGCTGTGAAAGATTTAGTTTTATCAATTATACCTAAGTAAATTCATGATAGATACAGGTACCGTATCGTATTTTATCACTTCAAACAATCATCTGCAATATTTGTATATATATCTAGCGCCTCGATGTTTGATGACACGTTTTCGAAACTAGATATTGTAGTAAAAGACACGTCAAAAAGATTATATACCATTATTTTGAACCAATTATAATTTGCAACGTAAATTGGTCATAGTAAATCAGTGATTATTCAATTCGGTCGTAAAACGTCTGATTCAGTAGAAAATCAAGAATCGGCTGAATCAGAATATTGTAATATCTCACAGGTGTGGCGCGGCGTATCTTGTTTGATCCGATATGAAAAAGTGAAGTGACAGAAGTTACCAAATACTGCTGGTGTATGTGATGTGGATCAGCACTTAACAATTTATTAGTATTATAAATATTTCAAAGAGTAAAAATGGAGAGTATATTTATTCTGCTGGCAATTATCATAGCTGTAGTATCTGCGCTACCTACGGAACAATCAGAGCTTGGTGAGCTAACCTCTCGCTTTAAGTGTTGGCTTTTAGGACTACAAAGAAATAAAGAATGTTAGTTTTTTATACAACCACGGACCGATTATTCTAAATTACCTTTTTTTGTTCCTCTTCGCCTGTGCTTCAGTAATAATTTAGCTTAGACGTAAAGGTGCTATCACCAGCGTCCTTCAATTCTTGTAGTTTTCTGGCATCAGGGTATGTTAATATCAGTTGCCTTATCCGTTATAGAAAAAATTAAAGTTCTCTCCAAGCTAAAATAGGTTCATACATCTCCACCGAGACAAGTTTTCCTTGCTTCGATTAAACTGTGTCCGGAGTCTATTCGGTAACGACTTCCAGATTAGCCATGTTTTATGTTCAGGTTGCTCCTTCAGAATAAACGATCTGGGACAGCCGCAACCTCTGTACCTGTACAATGACAACTATCTGGAGCCCACCGGCAACTCGGGTGTCATCAACCTCAGCACCGGTGACCAAGTCGGCATCGCCTGCCCCGGCCGCAAGATCCTGCACCCGAACATAAGTGCATCCGTAGACATCGCTGTAAGTATCCAATCTAAAACAAATCATTTTTATAGCTATTAAGAAGGAATAAATAAGAACTTTATTATTATTTATTCCTTCTTTGTGAAAGCGATGGATAGGGTGTGGTGGCACGGTTTGGGCGAGGCCTAAGTCCAGTAGTAGAATGCGATAGTGCGTAAATGATTGGGAGTCTGGGGTCTTCAGTCTCCAGTTGACTCATGGACAAGTACACGACATGGTATTTACTTAACCCCTCCTTCCCTCCACATCGCAACGGGTCCTAAAACAAAAACTGTTTTAAATCTTGTTATCTGTTGGCTTATATCGACCAGCTGATTAAGGAAACGAATCTATAACTATATGGCGGAGATTTACTCCGCTAGGTTTCTACATCATGTGGGCAGACGATGGGTTTCGTGCTGTGAAAAGATACTGAGAGCGATACATTGTTTCTAGCAAAACTAACTAATTACTTGTGATTAACACAATAACACGGGGCACAATGAATCAGGTACAGTTCCAAGAGGTCTTAACTCGGCCGCGATCACACACTAACTGACTGTCGTCCTGGCTCAGAGTTTACCATCTGGGCTCTGTAAAAGTACGCTGTGGTGTGGGTAGACTTGCAAGTAGGTCGTGTGATAACACCACCGCGTACTTGCCATTCATTTTAAGCCCGTACCAATGTCCGTCTCCGATATCTATTAATTTGGAGAAAGTATGCACCCGACGATTTTCAATTATGTTTACAGAAGCCATATTGAATACAAAATACTACAATTTCAGACAGCAACGTGCGAGAACAGCGATCTAGTTTCCGGCGACGGTTGGCTGGACGGTAACGGAGCATTCATTGGACTGACTTGCTCTGCTAATCTGAACAGCGACGCTGTGTTAACCACCGACAGATGTTATAATAACAACTCTGTAATTAGGTTAGTGGACAAAGCAATAATGACAATAAACACTAAGTAACGTTCTGTGATTTAGCGCAAGAGTATTTAAATACCAAGGTCAATACTAAGGAAGAATTCTGGAATTTTCTCCCCAAAAGGGGTAAAAACTGAAAGCGTGGATGTTCGTCATTAGTGACATCAGATACTGCCGATGTGGAATTCCATCGGGCTAC
Source organism: Eugnorisma glareosa (assembly GCA_947578425.1). NCBI lineage: Eukaryota > Metazoa > Arthropoda > Insecta > Lepidoptera > Noctuidae > Eugnorisma > Eugnorisma glareosa. The sequence goes on along the minus strand of OX387970.1, from coordinate 12,611,559 downwards.
GTGACTTTTAATATTGAATAGGTAAATAGGTTAAATAGGTTCTTATGTGTTAAGTATGTTTTACGATTAAACTACAATGACTTGGTCAGTGCCTAACTTTACCCAAATAACGTAATTGTGGTTGTCAGGAATACACAAACACATAAGAACTTCTTCTTCTTTCTTTATATTGGTACCTATTATGGTCGCATGGTAGTTGGTCTTCCTAGTACATAAGTGACAGGAAAAACCTGGTTTTAGGCACTTTCAATACTATGAATTTCAGAAATTATCAATCATGCTTTATTATGTAGTACCTAGCTAGTGTATTCGTGTAACTCATATCCATAATTCACATTCCTCTGAATAATATTTTTTACTAACTTATGCCTGCGGCTTCGCTTTTGCGGTTATAAGAAGTATCCTATGTCTGCTAAATTTCATCCAAATCCGTTCAGTAGTTTTTGCGTGAAAGAGTAGGTAACAAACATCCATCCTCACAAACTTACGCATTTATAGTACCTCAGAAGTAAGATAAGATTCAACTGCCGCGTCTACTAAGAATGACCTTAATCCAGGGTCGGGAAAAGTGTTATTTGATTTTTCCATAGCTCTTTTCTCGGTAGCAGCCACGGAGTATTGGGCTCGGTTAATGACAATAGGCTAACTCCTTATTACATGGGTCTTAAACATAACTGGCAAAATGTGGGTAAGCTATAGGTTCACCTTTGTGTAATTATAGGCGTGATGTGTATATACGTTTTATTTTACTTGATTTCATTTTCTACCAGCGTTGGATTCACTGTTGAGGATGTGTTCTACCCTTTGTACTGGTCGTGCTTCGACCAAGCCCGCCTCGAAGTGCTATACGTGTGGTACGAACAGAACCCCGAGAATGCTTTACCCCAGACCGGAGTTAATAGGCCAGGCAGCTTTTCCGGTAAAGTACAAACATTTTTATCTTGACGACAGACTTACGTGTATTTTCAAATTTTGATGTCTTATTTTTTTTTTTCTTCTAGCGGGTAGTTTTTACCCCGGTGTGGCTGTAGACAAAATGTACACCCAGGCTCAACAAAAAATTTCGATTGCCAATGTTGTTGGCAGTACTCTGGCTGACAAATACGTCACTAACACTCAGTATCTTGCTCGTGGTCACCTCGCCGCTAAAACCGACTTCATCTACGCTACCGGGCAGAGAGCCTCTTTCTACTTCATCAATGCTGCTCCTCAGTGGCAACTCTTCAACGGCGGTAACTGGAACTTGCTGGAACAAGTAAGAACTTACCTTCATAAAAAAAGAATATGAATTCGAATTATTTTCAATACACATAGGTCACCTAGTTACCTACTGAATTCTATTCATTACTGTGCGAAGTTGCGCTTTCGCTGTTATCGTAGGTACCCGCATCTCCACAAGAATAAACTAAATTCTCTCTGATCACAGGACATCCGCACTCGCATCGGTCAGGCTGGCTACAACACCACCATTTACACCGGCACCTTCCAAACGACTCAACTTCGCGATGAGAACGACCAACTCCACGACATCTACTTGTATACAGACGCTAACAACAATCCCCAGATTCCGGTGCCTCGCTTTTATTATAAGGTAATACCACCATAGAGGATATAAGGAGCCATGAATTCAGTATAGGCAGGCTACCTTTTGTTGACAGTGTAGGGCTGTGTGTTAGTGACTTTTGTATGAAACAGCAGATTCATTTCTACGCGGGGAATTCTAGAATCATGTGCTGAATGAAGCATGCGATCAATATATCCCTTAAACCGTGGTACCTAGCTTAAGTAGTTAATAGAAATCAAACAAAGTGACATGTATGTGTTACAAGATTGAGTGCAGGCGCGGTACCAGCCTAAGACTTTGGGGGGGGGGGGGGTCACACAGGGCCGAAGCCAGGAATTTGTTTGGGACGGACGGCAGTTCGAATTTGATAGGTTTTCAGAAATTGTGTCACTTTATAAAGAAAAACTGAAAAGAACGTGGAATGTCAGAGTGAGCAAAGCGAGCAAGAACATATTAGCACTACATCGGGTAGGTTAGATTAGCTTTTGACCATTCATAAAGAAGTTATGCAGGTACTTAGACGCAAGAGCGAGCAAAGTGAGCTCGAAAATTTTTGCGCCCCTCCTAGGATTAATCAAGTTCTTTGTTCATTCATGAAATAATGAGCATAGGAGTAAGTCTTGCAACTTTTGGAGAATTGAAAAAGTACAGGATGTATTAGCGAGTGAAGGGAGCTGGAAAATTTTAACACAACTCCTTTTGTTACTTTATACAGAAATGAGAATAGGAGGGCTCTGTCAACTTTTGCAGTATTGAATAAAGTAGGATGTATGCGAGTGAAGCGAGCGAGAAAATTTTCGCATTCCGCCTCGGATAGTTTGATTTTTTTATAGTTGTTGGAGATTTCGGGGGGTTTAACCCTCACCCCCTCTGCCTACGGCCCTGCGCTTGAGATAGTTAGATTTTACAGTTTTAAGATGAAGAGAACGCAAGAGCGTGCGAAGCGAGCCAGGCCTCTATTTATTTTATTTAAATCAATGAGTTCAGAAACATGAGCACGGTCGGCCTAGGCCCAGCCCAGGGCGGGGTGATCATGACGCCCATCCATGACCCCCGCTGGATCCACTCATGGTACTTGATGGTACTAATAGAATGCAAGAGCGAGAGATGAGAGCTTCAAAATACAAAAGACGCAGCGCGCCTCCGCCCCGTGCGAGTGTTATTTTTGTTAAAATTCATAAAGAGATGAGAACGAAAGTAACTCAAAAGGACAGGATGCATTGGCGAGCGTAGCGAGCACGAAAATTTTAGCATTCTGCGTCTAAAAGCTTAGTTTCTCTTGTTGAACGATTAAGCAGGAAGTTAATAATTTATATCCGAAAAAAATATATTTTAAGAAAGTTTAAGATTTTGGGAGGGGGTCATGACCCCTGTGACCCCACCCCCCTGTGACCGCGCCTGGTTGAGTGAGCTATATATCTAAGTTTAAGGATCAATAGTAAAATGCAACCCAAGTAACACAGAAAGCATTCTAACAAACGAATAGCAAACTTGTGTAGAACTTAAGGTCCTTATAAACTCATAAATACGTTCACCGAGCATCTTGACGCTTTATATTGGTATTTCAAAACCATTAGGATGCTTTACACTGTATAACGGTTGGCTAATAGCATATCAAAATGCTTTTGTAAACCCTTTAGTTTTAGTGCAGCAAACCACAACGCAGCTGAACGGCTTTCAGCAGTTTTTAGTGCATTTGGAATTACAATAGCATTTTAAGTAGTAAACAAATGCTTAATGCCGTTTAACAGCACAAATATGAACCATTATAATGCCACGTAAATCCGCTATACAACTTTCAGCTGTTTTTAGTGCCTTAGGTTCTACAATAGCATTTTTAAGTAGTACGATAATGCCTAATGCTGTTTAAAAGCTTAAACGTTTACCGTTATAATGCACCGTAAAACCGTTATACAGCTTTGAGTTGTCTTAAGTGCCCTTTGTTGTGTAATAGCACTTTTGAGTGGTAAGTAAAAGCCTAGTATTGCTGAACAGCATAAACGTGAATCAATGTAATGCTTGCGTTTTTTAAGATCAACCTAGCTGTATGGTACAGCTAGCAGCTCTTTAATCAAATATACGTGAGTTATTGTAATGCATAAAACTGTTTATACATTCATTTTACTGTAATCGTAGAACCTTTTGTCGGACATATTGGGGAAAAGCACATATTAAATGATCAATAAAACAACAGCAATTTTTATGGTTGATTTTTATTTTCATTACTTCTTGATTTTGAACTATTGTCGTCCAGGGTGCAAACGTTCCTGTGTCATTCGCGTCTGTGTCTGAATGTTCTTCCATGATTGATAATTCAGTTTCGGCAAGCTCATATGTTCAAATATTGTTCATTTTAAAATAGCACTCCTATAATGTCCATTCTTTTTATCGGGCTTGGATTGCTCATCTTTCATTAATTTGTACTGTGTCTTTTTAGGCGGCCACCACAATTTACCATTTTCTTCCCACAAAGACTACCTCGTATTGTTTTTCCTTTCTCTCTATTGTCTGTTCCATTTTGTACGGCATTGTATGGTTGGTATAAAAATCACTGAAAATAAGAAAACAATATTTGCATCACCCATAAAAAATATATTATTGCATTTTCTGAAAAGTTTGGCCATTTTAAAGTGTACAGGTATATTTGATGGCTACTGTACCTGACTACGTACTACACTACACCGGGTATGAAATAAATAACGGTCCTGTCTATAAAATAGTTACGGAAAAATATCTTAATGACGCCTTTTTATCAACTTGCCAAACAAATCAAATTGTATAAATTCTGAAATGGGTTTTATTGTTTTGCTCAAGGATCAGGCACTACTTCAGTCTACATCAAAACTACTGGTATACCGGTGAACCCATATAGACCTACTTTATAGACAATGCCACTACAGTGGTTCATCAAAAGCCTTCTCTCTTGCCTCTGACTTAATAATGGTTCACGTGTGAGTATTTATACAGCTGGCAGCATTAATTAGCCTTGTTAAAGGCTCACCGGGCTGCTATACCCCGACACCATTTTGTAAATATTTTATAACCAAAAAAATTATCATTCGGACCTATTTATGAAAGCAAAAGATCTTTAACATAATGATATAACTTGATTTAATACTGCCCAACCAATACTATTATTTTAATTAAGCAAAATTCGTTCTATACTAGGAATACACAATTGTTTTGATGATTTCACACATATTTTAATATGACATTTTCTATCAAAACCACAAAATATCGAAGGCTCGTGAAAATTTTCAATGAAACTTATATAGACATTTACAGTAAACTACATTGCGAATAGTATTTGAAGGCATGAAGTAACAAAAGAGTCAAAAACTTACCCAGTAAATTTTGTTTTGATGCAAACAAATATGGTGGCACTCACTCAGTTTTGACAGTCTTCGTCCATATTATATTCCACGTTAATTGTATTATGACATTTGTGCCGTTGTATTAGAGATGTTTTTGCAATGATGTAGGGTTTATTTAAGTTCTAACTGTGAACACTTAAAAAGCTCCAATCATTCTTTTACTACATTCAAATGCTAGTCTAATGCTTTTGTAATGCAAACAACATCTTCATTATCAATAATATTGCTAGTATAATGCTTCTGTAATGCGATTGGTACGTTCTTTGGTCACAATAATGCTAATATAATGCGCCTGTAATGCAACTAAACAACTATTGTGAACCTATTTAGGATCTAAAGCCGTATAATTTGTGCCCAAATAAGCATTACAGTAGCCGTATAAACGTTTGTAATGCTACTATAGAACTAACTCAAAATGCGAAAACGATACAGAAATGCTGTAAGTCGGCCGTTATACTGCTTTGATGTGTTACTTGGGAAGTGGTAAAACAAAGTCAATATCATGTTTTATCTTGATTCGATGATAGATAAGCAATGATGCAATTGATTCGCAAATATTTACCTAATACTATCTAATCTTCTTTTCTCGAGGTGGTGTATGACTCATCCCGTCGCCTCGGTACGGCGCACACTGGTCCCAAATTAAAAAAAAGTGGACATTGATAGTAGACCGCTGATATTTTTTTTTATTGTTGATATAATGATAACAGATAAGGCAAAAAAATATTATTGTCCTACTTCAAATACTTTTCTCTATAAAAAATATTTCTTTTTTTTTTTGTATGGGAGTGATTACATTTTACTCAATTTCTCAAAAACCTTAAGCGATGTCGAGATGGCATTCACATATGTTAGAAAACTAATAATTCTGAGTATTTGGCTCGAAGAAACTTATTGCTTATCTTTGCGTACTTTCGAGATAATAGTGACAGAAAATAACAATTTTTTTTAATGTTAATTGTTCGCTTTTCTTTAATCATAGCCTTACTCATATCGCAATAGGTCCGCTGGCCAGCAAAATGGAGCTTCGACGCGAGTTTGCCGGGATAACAAGATGGCCGCCTCTCATGACGTAACGTAATACGGTCACGAATCGCGCGCGTACACCTCACTCAGTGTACAACTAAATGTGGTTGCGATAAGACGTGTCCTTATTTTTTCTGTGCGCTTGAAGAAATGCTTGTTGTTTGTTTGTTTTGTTATTGTTGTATTTTGAATCTTTGGATTTTAAAATCAAATAATTTTTGTTTGTCTTTCTTTCGTCGAATTTGTTTTCGTAATTTTTTTTGTTAAAATCAAAGTCACTTTGTCTTTGATATCTTTGATTCTAATTTGTTTTCAATTTTCCTTAAAATTATAATATGTCCGCATTTGTCACCAACTTAGACTTATACGTTGTTCTTAAATCAGGAGGTGGTTTTAAAAATGTCGAATTTTTATTTAATGCCCTTATTGAACGTATTGGTGTTGAATTGTCTTCCGAAGATTTGAGTAATATTAAATTATTTTGTCGTAATTTTTCAAGTAATATCTCAAAAAGATGGTCTGCTTCCAGTAGAGCTCAAAAGACCTTTCTTAACAAAAATTCAGACTGGTTACAATCCCAAATAGTTTGGCCAAAATGTCAAAATATCGATTTAAGCAGCATTTTTAAAGTTGCCGAGGAAGTAATTCCAAATTTCGAAACGCAAGTGGATACTCATCAATTAAGTTATGGTACAAGTAAAAAACCATTTGTTGATATATCTGATAAACAGAAGAAAAGGCGTTCTCTAACACTTCTAGATCACACAGAGGAGGAATTAGTTTATGCTTTATGTGCCAAATTAAAAGAGTCTAAAAAAACAAAATTAGCAGCTATATTAAACGAACTCAGCCAAAACAAGGAAAAATGTGAGATGGTACATGATGTACTATTCGCTAAAAAGACTGACAAACCGTGTTTACCAGATGATAAAACGTTAGCGCTTTACACCTCAACAAATTTGTCAAAATAGCAATATCGAAATTTAAGAACTATTCTTGCTTCAGAGAAAATGTATGGTCTTCCATCCTATCAAAAGCTCCTGGAAGCTAAAAAAACTTGTTATCCTCCAGAGTCAGACATAACTGTAACTGAATCTGATGCTAAGATAAGACTTTAATCGCTTCTAGATTTGACAACTAATAGGATATTAAAAACAATTCAGCACAACTCTGCCGACAAAAAATCGCTAAAACTAATAAGCAAATGGGGTTTTGACGGGTCATCTTCTCAAAGTAATTATAAACAAAAGTCACACTCCGACACTAAAATTGACGATTCTTCAGTTTTCATGATTAGTTTGGTTCCGCTTCGTTTGGAAGAAGAGAGTGGTACTATCTTGTGGCAAAATCCTGCTCCCTCTTCAACAAACTATTGTCGTCCAATTGGCTTTATATTTGCAAAAGAAACAAATGAATTGATAAAGAAGGAAAGTGCATCCTTAGAGGAAGAAATTCGTAATCTTGTTCCCACAATTGTAGATAATTTTGATATTAAACATGATTTGTACATGACTATGATTGATGGGAAAATTTCTACTGTGATTTCCAATACTTCTTCTGCAGCTGTTTGTAATATTTGCAATACCCCACCTAGCAAAATGAATGACTTGGACTTTGTATCCAAAAGACTCATCAGAGAAGATATGTATAAATATGGTCTGTCTTCGCTTCATATGTGGATAAGATGTATGGAATGTATTTTACACATTTCGTACAACTTAGACTTCAAAAAGTGGGCTGCACGAAAAGAAGATAAATTGTTAAAAGAAATTAAAAAGAATTTGACACAAGAAGAATTCCGGGAAAGAACTGGTTTGTTAATTGACATAGTAAAACAGGGATTTGGTACAACCAATGACGGTAACACGGCAAGAAGGTTTTTTGAAAATTATGAAGTATCTGCTGAAATAACGGGTATCCACCCTGATTTAATCAAGAGATTTGCAGTCATTTTACAAACAATTTCATCTGGTCAACTTATTAATACCAACTTGTTTAGGGAATATTGTAAAGAAACAGCAATGCTATATGTAAACTTATATCTATGGTATTACATGCCTTCAAGTGTCCATAAATTGTTGATACACGGTGCTGATATTTGTGAAAATTTCTCCTTTATTCCGATAGGCATGCTTTCCGAAGAAGCTTCCGAAGCGAGGAATAAAGATTTCCGGAATGTTAGAATGGCACATACAAGAAAAATCGGTAGAGTTCAGACTAATTTAGACATTATCCACAGCTTTCTAATTAGCTCAGATCCTTACATCAGCCATATCAAACCAAAGTTTGCTCGTTTACATAAACAGTTGTTTCCAGAGGCTAGTGCTTTGATCTTGAACAATGAATTGCTTTCGTTGGAAAACGAGGAAATAGAGATTTCTCAAGAGAATATAGACCCAAATATTAATCTTTCACCATAATATTTTTTCAGAATCGTTTGTGAACATATTCAACTTTATGTTTGCAGCTTTATTTGTCTTCATTTTGATTGTTTTTTAGAACTGATGAAAGTACTCCTTCAGAAAGGTCATAGCTTTTCAGTCATTAGTGAGCCCCCATAACCTCTTTTACAGAGAAGTCTCTTTTTACTTATTTGACATTACGCATAAATTATAATTATGTGCTAAAGTAAGGCTATGATTAAAAAAAAGCAAAAAATTAACATTAAAAAAAAATGTTATTTTCTGTCACTATTATCTCGAAAGTACGCAGAGATAAGCAATAAGTTTCTTCGAGCCAAATACTCAGAATTATTAGTTTTCTAACATATGTGATTGCCATCTCGACATCGCTTAAAGTTTTTGAGAAATTGAGTAAAATGTAATCGCTCCCATACAAAAAAAAAAGAAATATTTTTTTTACAGAAAAGTATTTGAAGTAGGACAATAATATTTTTTTGCCTTATCTGTTATCATTGTATCAACAATAAAAAAAAATATCAGCGGTCTACTATCAATGTCCACTTTTTTTTAATTTGGGACCAGTGTGCGGCGTTCGTGAGCATCAACAATCCGTACTACAACGAGACAGAAGTGAAAGATTTGGCTTTCTGTTTTGATCACTGCCGCAACAACAGCGCGTTCAACTGGCTCAGGTGGCAACCTGACCGCATTGACATCGGATACAGCTTCTGTTGTACGGTTGATGACTTCAGGAGGGTGGTGAAGCATCTTCCTGATTTTCCTGTCGACGATCTTCTTATCTAAGCGAAGTCACCCTTTGTTAATAAGAAGCACAAAAATCGAATTGTAAATACATAGCACTACCTACCTATTAAATAAGTATAAGTAGTAGCTACCTATGTCCATCAGTCACTGACTTTTACGCACATTCATTATTTTTTTAAATAATTCGCAAAACGTACCTTTTCTAAAAAAATACATTAATGTAAATAATAAATAGTGGTCCCCTTGTGTCGGGAACAGGGTCCAAGCTGCCAGTGGTTCGGGCTCCAAAGACAGGAACCTCCTCACAATGTGGGTCGTCGAGGAGTACTGCCTTGCCTGGCGAGAGCCTCAATATCTTGTGCAACTCTTGTACACCCTCATGAGCCATGCATGTGGCATCGTAGCCCTTCTTCTTCTTACAATATATTCTATCTACTAAATATACAGACGTGTAATTATTTACAATATGATCTACCTATCCTAAACTTCTTATCCACCGTAATGTCAAAACTGCAAATGCCGTGAACGAGGCGTTTAGTATTAGGTACTTCTTTTCTAAAATTCTTCTAACAATCTAAAATGTAATGGCCACCTTAGCAAACATTAGCACCTCGGATTAGTTGGATTTTCATATAGAAGTAAAAGTTACAAATAAAATTATGTCGAGTTTAATCAAGGAACTAAAAGAAAATGTAAACTCTCCACTCCAGAAAAGTTAGCTATTCATAAGTCCTTTTATTCAGAAATAGATGCTACTTAATTGACTTAGGGGGACAATTTTAAGGCTACAAGAGCGAGCGAAGCGAGCTCGAAAATTTTTTCACCGTAACATAAAAATAAGATTCAAGAGAAAGTAGCCTGCAAATACGAGCGAAGCGAGCTCAAAAATTTTAAAACTTGCGTGGGCAGGTAAGAATTGTTTCGACCCTTCATACAGGAGTTACATGGGCGACAAAGATAAGATTCAAGAGAAAGTGGGCCGCAAGAGTGAGCGAAGCGAGCACCAAAATGCATGTGAATTGATACGGGTATGTAATTTGAGATCAAAATGTCTACATGCTCCATTTTTTGCTACCTTATGTATGTCATAATTGCCTGTTAAGACCTCGGGGTAAGAGGCTATTAATTTAATTTAGCCTCTGTCTACAGCGGTAGATCATGCGAAAATTCAACAGGAGTGCCACTCCAGAGGCAGAAAAAAGGAACCTCTGTGATAAAAGTTTTTTCCCAGATCCCAGGGTGCAAAATGTGTAGGTTTGTAGAGGCAGTAAGATTACTCAGATGCTTATTTTTATAGCCTTAAAAATCTATTAGTAAGAGTCTGGTTCTATTGTACGCTACTATTTATTACGTACGTATTTACTAATTTGTGACCTCAGACGGGAAAAGTTATAACTTGAAAAAAAATCCTCCAGGGGGCGACGCCCATGTATCCTTTTGCACATGATTACGTTTACCTAACTACAGACAAGGTATTTAAACTGATTTTCTTACCTAGGTATTGTAATTGCACATAAAACTATTGGATAGCTACATAAATTAAGTACTGAGGAGATAAACTAACTACTTACATATATCGATATCCCTACATACGATAATTTCAACAGGAATGACATTCTCAAAATTCGACAAGGAGCTTTTTCCGGGAACTCGGGAGGAAGCCAGATGTGCACCATCTGTGCTACTTTCCAACTTCCGGGTTTAGGTATTACGGAAAACGTAAAATAATATTGTAAGGACAGAAATGTAAGACTTATCATAATTTAGTTCCAGAATTTCCTGTCAGTTGGTATTATTACATTTGACTACAAAAGTTATAACGAAACGAAAGTTTCTTTAAAAATATACAGGGTGACAGAAACTACCCCTACTCCTTGAAAGGCGTTAAATTAGAGGTCATTAGCAACAAATGATGTCTCACTAGGTATAGGAGTCAAAACTGGATGGTTACCGAGCTGTGTCGGTTCTTCTGAGAATTATGTAGGTAAGTTTTGGGCAAGCATTTTATTTTATATGATCACTCATATTTCAGCTTTCAGAAAAATAAATGTTTGGAGTAGAGTAGGTTTTTCATAATGTAATGTTTTTTGTTTTTGGTAGCAATTCTGAAAATTTTAAAAAAGGCCAGGTGCGAATCGGACTCGCGCACGAAGGGTTTCGTACAATTATCTAAAAAAAAAAACACGTTGGTCGTATAGAAGCCCCTCTTAAATATTTATTTTATTCTGTTTTTAGTATTTGTTGTTAAAGCTGCAACAGAAATACATCATCTGTGAAAATTTCGATTGTCTAGCTATCACGGTTCATGAGATACAGCCTGTTGACAGACAGCCAGACAGACAGACGGACAGTGGAGTCTTAATAATAGGGGCCCGTTTTTCATAGTTATAAGTTTCGATATAGGTACTAACATAATTTGTATTTTATCATGTATCTGTAAGGTATTTAGGTATCTATGGGCCTATAGGTATCTATAGCCTGAAAATAAATGAATGTTGTTCTTGTTGTTTATTTTTTTTTTCGGTTGGGAAATCATCAAATAACTCCTCCCGCTTTGGGCGGAACAGCTGGAGGGAGTGTCAGACTTTGACTGAATAAAACCCATCCATGTTCCTTCATCGCCCTTTGTGTTCCGGGGCAAGCGCGGATCCACCGTTGTGGGCACGATGTTCATGCCCACAACCCTAATTGAGGTCGATAGTCTACACAAGACCCTAAAATTAAAATAAAGCATACGATTAAAATAAAGCATACGACTACCATTGCGGAGAGATCATTGTCATTCTCGATATTTATTTTGAATGATTCACCAAAATCAGTGAAATAGTTAAGAGTTTAAAATGTGTGCTAAGCATTTAAACAAACACACTTTTGTTATTTTCGTGATGTAGGCTAAAATTTTACAGCATAAGCATTACATATTCAGCCTATAATGTTCCCACTGCTGGGACAGATGGTCTCCACTCTATGAGAGGGAATGGGCTATAATCACGATCCTCACGATGTTTCCTTCACCATTTTTTAAAGAAGTGGTGATGAAATAAATTACACAAAGTAATGCGCCTGCGTGGGTTCGAACCCACGACTTACTGTTCGTAAGTCGGAGCCGCCACCATTGGGCCACCGCTGCTCTCTCACATTTTCAGGCTTATTATTAATTTGTTAGTGTTCATCCCACGGTTTTACCGGGGCGGCAAGAATTGCCTTAACTTGTTGATAAAAGCACTGTTTATTATCTAGCCTGCCGCCGTATAATCAAGTAGCTTCTCTAATTTGTATTGCCTAGTGGTCAAAAGAAAACCTAACATATACGAAGCGGGCTGCATGGATTTCGGGCTCGCTACTCTAGCATCCTAGTCTCTTAATTGTTCAGAAACCTTTATGCATAATTATGTCGACAATATTAGGTACCTGTACGAATGGTAAAAATAAAGTACAAATCCGAAAGTTTTTCAAGCTCGCTTCGCTCGCTCTTGCATTCTGGAGTCTGATTTGAAACTGTTATGCATATGTCGGCAAAGTGCCAAAAAATTTCGAGCTCGCTTCGCTCGCTCGCCTTAAAGATTTCATGGTTCGGAGACTTTTCTGACAAATTCGGCAAAATAATTTTAATAACGCCTACATAAATGGTATAAATAGTACAAATAGAAGGAGAGCAGCCAAAATTTTCGAGCTCGCTGCTTCTAAAGCTCTTGAATTCTAAAGTATATTGATTATTCTGAAAATGTAACAAATCAGAGGTACTGCCTAAAAATAGACCTCGCTGCACTTGATCTTGCATAATTGTTAGTTTCTTCTTGTAAAATTCATCATTAAACTACTACCACGAAGATTTTTCTCTTTTTTTTCTAAGTACATCAGTTTGCCGATTTTAGGGCCGTACCCAAAACCTATTTTGAGGGCTGGATCCGCGCCTGTTCCGGGGCCACGGTATTTCTTTCGAACAGTCCCGCAACCCCGGCAGGCATCGGCTCTTGTGGACCCCTTCCTTTTGCTGACATCTCTTTGAGGCGCGCGACCGAATTCGGTTGTTTTGCGATCGCTATCTATGTCGAGACTACAGGGCCTGGACTTACTTTGTTGCTAATGACCTCTAAAGTCTACGTTATCTCTCGTATAACACCTTTCAAGGTCGAATTTCCCTGTCACCCTGTTCAAAATAATAATTTATTTTTAATAAAGATACCTAAACTTGTACTTCTGAATCATAACTTACTTTGTGGTTCTGCTGACTACGCCTCTACTCCTCTCTGCCTCCTCCCGCCTGTCACGTTGATTTGACAGCAGCTGATACAGCTTAGCGCGTTCCATACTGTAAATCAAAGGTTACACACCATGCTCGCCACTATCTCTTTTACACTCACCATTTCCATCGTCTAAAGGCAATGCTCATGCTACAAATCAAATGATAGTAATTTGATTTTTGTTTTTGATACGTGTAGAAAACCCAATGAAGCGAAAGAATAGTTTTTCGTTCTAAAATCCTTATTTTTTAGAGATAAGCCGGTGGTCTTAGGTTAATTTATTTACATAATTAAGTGGGGAAAAAGCCATTCGTTCAAATTAAAGTAAGTGAAAGCTTTATTAGTCATGGCCGAAGAACCGAAGCCTGTTAACGAAGATGATTTGAAACAATTAAAAGAGAGGATGAACTTAATCGTCAGTGCAGATCCAGCGCAATATCACAATGAATATTCACTGCGAAGATATCTACGGGCATTTAAAACAGTCGACAATGCATTTCAGGTAAGCAATAACTGCTTCTCCTTTTCGTTTTGAAGGTATGCTCAGTCAGTGGCAACGCTAATTTATTGTGTTATCAGTCGGCTAGGTTGAGATCCTCTCAATAAAGCAGATGAGAAAGCTATTGTTTCAAAACTGGCTTCTCGCTTCTTAATAAGGCACTTGTAAGGTACCTTCAGGAGCTAAAAAATCCACCTTCAGATAACATAAGGGCTTCATACCATCTTGTCATAACAATGCCTAAATATATATAAACTTTCTATATTTTTTCAGGCCGTAATAAAAACAAACAAATGGAGAGTGGAGTATGGTGTAGCCGAGCTAAGTGAAAATAAAGAGATTATAGAAAAGTATTCCAACAAGGCTAGGGTACTGAGACACAGGGACATCACTGGCCGACCTATAATATACATTCCAGCAAAGAACCACAGTTCCAGCGACAGAAGTATTGATGATTTGACTAAATTCATAGTCTACTGCTTGGTAATTTTAATTTATATAACCTGATTTATGCTTGGAAAAGCAATCAACCAGTTTGACCAGAATTTTGAATATTTTTGATATGATAATTTAAACCATATAATTTATACCCATGTACCTATTTTTAACAATATTGTTTTAACTTTAAAGTTGATGAAAAATGATTTATTGTTTTTGCCAAGTTTTTCTTACAATCTAGTGTTTGGAGTTTCCTTTTAGCCGTCTAAAGCCTGTGTTAGGAGACTTCCATAACTTATTAACATTAATTAACAAACTTGTTTTTTTTTTACAATAATTACAGAAAAAGTTGATGTTGTTGAATCTTTTTATGCCTACATATTTAATCTTATCTGGAAATGATAATACACTTGACCTGACCTTGACAAATCTAACCAATTCTGTTCCCTCTCTAAATAATATTTTTCATATTTACAGGAAGATGCTAGTAAGAAATGTTTTGAGGAAGTGGTGGATAACTTGTGCATAGTTTTTGACTTGAATGGCTTCACACTGTCTTGCATGGATTACCAAGTGTTGAAGAACCTGATTTGGTTGCTCAGTCGGCATTACCCTGAGAGGCTTGGTGTATGTCTTGTCACCAATGCACCGGCTTTCTTCTCTGGATGTTGGGCTGTCATAAAGGGATGGTAAGAAATATTACTTTCAATATCAATTTCAAGTGCTTTCCAAGTAAAGCACAAAGCAGACTCAGCAGAATTAAAGCTGATTGTATAGAACCTGTTTCCATTTATCAATATTTATTAAAATCATGGCTGCTACAAATAATCTATTAATTAGGTATTATCAGAATTAAATTTTCTTGTTCTCACACACAAATTTATTTTTTCAGGCTTGATGAAAACACTGCCAGTAAGGTTGTATTCATGCACTCAGAGATGGACCTGTGTCAATATCTGATACCAGACATTCTTCCTGACGACATGTGAATGTAAGGACATCATAATACAGACTAACGCAAAGATTTACCGGTATGAATGTCTAGCATTAAGATGTATCTTATATGTAAATGTATATATTTATGTGTCCTCTAGATAAATTAACAATTATTACCACCAATAATAGGTAGTTAACCCTTTGTTATTATTGTTAGAATTATCTACATTTTTTATAGCTACAGCAACCAAATTACCAATACAATGTTTCCTCAGAGTTAAATTTGCAGTCAACATTAAAGTTGAAAAAAAAAACAATAGATAAAATATTTCTTCTATGAGGTAGCCCACCTTATTGACGACAGCGGAAGAAGCATTGATGAAATAAAAATTAATTGAACTCCAAAAATAACCAGTAAAATCACTCATATAGCCTCATGCCGAAATAATGTAAAAAAGAATCGTGCTGCCGCCCTGCTGGTCGCTATCGTTAATTTTATACCTCCGCTGACGACTTGCCATAAGAAATTACTTGTGCTAAAATATTATAATTATGTATTAATATGACAACCGTAACTAGTCCTTTCTCTTTAACTACTAAATAGGTACAACCTCAGCACTATTGTAATTTCTTAAAAGAAATACGTTGCCATTAATTTATACGCTTTCTTCGTTAGCTTATTTATCAAAACGTTAACACCAAAAAGTCAATTAATCATTGTAAATGAGGTTCGTTATTATGATTTTCCAAAATTATTAATATTTTGGAAAGTTACTTTAGATTAATTAACAAACGTAATATTACTTACTTTTAAGTTATTTTCATTATTTTTCAATTAGAATATTGTTGATAGGTTTTATCACTTTTGCCACATTGTCCATTTCTGTGGATGTTCCTGTTAATTTAATAATTTTGTAATATGATCATTGGATTTAAAAACATAAATACTTATTTCAGTTAATTCAATGGGAAAACTGACACCAATAGTTAAAATAAAATCCTGAAAATGTTACAGGGTTGTTGTTAATGCTAAGAAAATATTATGTTCTTATGATTTCATGAATTATAAATGTACCTTTGATAGTTACAAGCATGTAGCTTATGTAGTATGTAGCTGTATGTGTCCCCAACCATACCTATTTCAAATTGGAAACGCCGTATTTTAAGTGATCAATTTTATTCCAAATGCACTATGAAACATTATTTTTTCTGCCTTGTGTGTGTATGTATATTCATACATAAGCAAGTGTAACAACCATACATATTTATAACGATATAAATGTATTAGATTTGGTTGTGTGCCTCAAACAGATAGTGAGGCATACAACCTTCGATCAACAATATGCTATTGTTGATCGAAGCATACAACTTATACATTCCAAATTTTGGGCTAAGAATGTTGCTCTCTGCACGCATAGAGCGCAAATGCTCCTGACGCTGAGCAGACTTGGGCTCAGTATAAACAGTCCTTTCACATGTATTTTGCCTGTCTTTGCATCGTTGTCAATATCAGTGATGTTTATTCCCATTAAGATAAGGTTCCATTCTCTGCTTCCAACCTCAACAGACTAGTATGCAATCAACACAAAGCGTACTGTAATGTCGAATGACCTGCGACATGACATTTTATTACTATAAATAAAACTTCTCTAGTTGATTTCTGTGGTAATTTTACAATTTAGTACCTGCTGAATGCCATTAACTTAAATAATTAAAAGTTTATGAAGTATCTTCGTTATGTACCTATGTACTTATTTGTTAAGTTATATTTTGATGTATCTATGTACTATAATAAATAAATGATCATCTAGTTGCGAGTTTTATTTGAAACTACATCTTTTTAGAATCTTAGTATTATGAGTAGGTATGTACATATAATTTCACTCGGACTGAATCTGTCGCGGGCATCAGCCAGTTAACGATAAAAATTATAAAATCACAATTTAATATACCTACTAGCACAAGATTTTAGAAACAGTTAATGTTACATTTTCTTATTTGGAGCAATAATAAATTAACAGGATTGTTTTTAAGGCGAGGTTGCAAAACTTTATGATTTTTGAACGTCTGAAAATTTCTAATTAAGTAGGAGTTTTGCAAATAAAAATGGATCATACCCTCAAGCTAATTGTGAAGATAGAAACGCGTATTATTTTTATCAAACATGACACTAAATCACAATTTAAACGTGTACTGCTAAGAGATCCTATCATCAATTTATATGAAGGGTATATCAACAGATAGAGCATTTTATTTTGAATAAAATGTTGAAAGCATATGTTTTAATTTCATTATTATTTTACTCCAAGAAGAAACAAGAATCAATATCGCTCGCTCGGCAGTCGCTGCCGTTCGTCAGTGCCCGCCACAGAGTACATTGTATATAATATACTGAAAGTGCCTGCGTAAACGTGATTAGAGGTTGGACGTACGTCGTTTGATCCACAAAACATTCCCTCGAGTTTACGCTTTAGTAATAGCGTATTGCGCGGTGGGACGTTTAGACATGCCAATTTTACCGCCACTATGACCCGATATCGACGGCTAAGCAAAACGAAACACATCGATTTTCAAAAGTAACCGCCGCGCCGTCCGCCAGCGTCTCTGGTCGAACTATCAAGATTTGCACTGGCCTACATCATGCAGGCGGCACCTGGGGGCATTTCCCCTTTTTTGAATTTTCTCATAGTAATGGCAATCAAGTAACATCTCATTTTTAAATAATAACACATATTTTTAATAATTATTTTATTTGACGTAATAGTTTTACAAAACAGTTATACAAACTCGCTGTACAAATGTGTAGCGAACTTTATTTGAATGCAGATTCTATGTATCGAGCGACATGTATACTACAGGCAATATATTAATCGGAAGAACGGGCTAGGGTGATAATATTATGGAGAATATATGCTATTTATTTTAAGTTAAATTCATGAGTTTCACTACACCACACCTAAACCGTTCTCCCAGTTAAAAATCGATTTACCTCCTTTATTGTATTGTTTCCTAATTATGGAATATTACATTAGTACAGTTTTTTTTTGTAAAATTTAAAACTACAGGTAGTCTTCATTTCTTCATAATTCCTATTATAGAATACTTACTAAAAAATTAAGATTTATCACAAAAAAATACATTTACTTATAACTTAATGGAATTAAAATACCATTTTGTAAAAATGTTTTATAAATACTGGTACTCGAATTTCACGCCCACTTTTATTGAATTATATAAACCAGAAAAAGAACCTAAAATTATTATGTATTGAGAATTTTTATTCAGTCATAAATGCCTAAAATTAATAAGGGTTTATACATAATTGGCACATTTTCTTAGTGTTACCACCATTTCAGTATATCCCTAGTTAAGCAAATTGTAACACAACATGCAGCAGACACAGATAACCAAGTCTCATTTCATAAATATATATATATCTACAAATTTTTGTAACTATTCATTGCTATGTTGTGGTTACATTTACTTATTTACCTTTATTCCTTTTTTAAATTTTGATTTTTAATTTCACATTAAAATGTTTAGACGGTTTTTTTAATTCTCTTAATGACTAGTACTTTTAAAAGGAATGTACATAAAATATACTCCATCAATAATCAATATAATTGGAATGATTTTGTGACGATTACGATAAAACAACAGTGAGATAAATAGTAAGTTATTGGGAAACTAGGTTACACGTGTTGAAAACGCGCCGTGTGTAGGAACATACGAGGAAAGGATATTCAGAGTAACGTGATGTGCGAACTAAACATCGACGGCATTGTACAAAGTAAAACGTCGCTGTGTATGTACCGACTAGTATATTAAATAGCTACAGTATTATATTTACAATAAATCTACCATGGGTAATGATATGAGGATGTAAAAATGAGTTTATATCTATCTTTAGCCGAAATCATAGCTAAGGTACACATAAACGGCCTAAAGGTAACAGAAAACTAATAAATGATTGAACTTGTCTTTTTGCATGTTTACATTACATTGCATCAGTATTATAATTATGTACGTTTTCTACACATAAAAGAAACGTCTATTATTTTGAATAAGTGGTCTTCGTAAGGTCAATAGTTTTACATGTATCCATAACTTGACTACTTTCCTTAGAAAGACGACTTGAAGCTACTAAAAAAAACTTTTTATTGAAATTCTAAAGTGGCAGTGGACGGCACCTACGATTACTCGCGCGGTTCACGGGTTTAATATGTCAATTCCTATTGTGAGATCAATTCCATATTATAGATCAGTGTTATCCTCGGAATTCGATGTCTGCTTGTGTTGGTCCTCACCGTGATAGCAGGTTAGGCAGGTTGTAGTATACAACTGCTGCTATTCACGAGTGACAGATTTCAAATACGCGAGTAACGCGGCCGAAATCACATATTAACATCGAATCTGACTTCCGAATCTATATCATCAAAATTTGAATAGTTCAAATGTCGGGGCGCCCACGATATCGTCACCACTCTCACCTCGGTCGTACGCGAGCCGAGCGATGTGTCACGTGTGTCACGTGTGGCGCGAGCCGCTCAGTGTGTGCGTGGCGCGCTCGTACGTGCCGTACGTGCGTCACACGGGCGCGGGCGGCGCCGCCGTGCGCGCGCGCGGCAGCGTGTGCGTGGGCGTGCGCGGCGAATGCGCGAGCGGCGACTGCGCGTGCGCGGGCCGCAGCAGCTGCAGCAGCAGGCGCAGTCAATCGGCCAGCACGGACTGCGCGATGACGCCGAGCTCTTCCTTCAGCACGCGGAACGAAGGACGCTCCTCCGGCGAGCGTCGCCAGCACAGTTTCATCACCTGCACCGAAAAGAACTCATTACTCGTCTCGTTTTGATCAGGATCCGTACCATTATAATAGCGGTGTTTGCACGATACTCACATTGTATATTTCGTTGAGACAGCCCTTGGGTTTCTCGAGCAACATACCCCGCTGAACCATGTCCGCTACTTCAGAGTTCTTCATTCGACCGTAGGGCACTTTTCCACATGTGAATACTTCCCACATCAGCACACCTGAAATATTTTACAGGTTACAGGGTATTCAGATCAAATAATGACAGCATCAGTGATTATGTAATATGTAGCAAAATCGGCGAAATCTCTGGCGATAGTCATTTAAATTGGAAATGAAAACTCCAATTTAAATGTTTCCAATATCATTCTAAAACTCAAGAAAGAAATAATACTGAAATCAATTTTCTCAAAAATGATTTAAATATGAATAGAGCTAATAACTAACCGAAGGCCCAGACATCTGATTTGGATGAGAAGCGCGTATAGTTGAGCACTTCTGGCGGCGCCCACTTGATGGGGAACTTGGTGCCGCCAGAACTAGTGTACTGGTCGTCCAACACATACCGCGCCAGCCCGAAGTCAGCCACCTACAATTTTTAATAATGCTTAATACATAAAATATTCATGCGGTAATTACTAAAAGAAATGTCCTTTAGTCTGTGGACCTGTTTTTATTAAATGCTGTAAACCCTAAGCAATATTATCATAAGTAATCTTACTTTTATCTAATTTATTTATATAAAAGTAAGATAGTTTGATCTTCAAAACCTACCTTTACAACATTCTCGTCTCCAACTAAACAATTTCTTGCAGCTAAATCTCGATGAATATAATTGTGTCTTTCTAAATATGCCATTCCTTTGCAAACCTGAAATAAAATAGGTTTCGTTAAGTTTATATTATTAATAAGTTAAGTAGTATTTATTTGTGATTTTTTGCAACTTTCCACAATAACTTGAGACTGCCTGCGTAAATACAAAATCTTGAAGATGAAGTCATATTGGTTCATGGGGCAGATCCACATATTTATGCTCCCTTTTTCCTTTTTGATATTCAGGGGTCCGATAAACTTTTATTTTTATATTTAGGACTATGTCCACTTGTTGAATGAATGTGTAGGAACTTTACATTACTCAAAAGTGATCACACAGTAAAATGATGCAAGCGATGGCTCGATGCGGGGAGTCGTACGCTAGCGAGGCATTAGGGAACACGCGCTATATGATTGTCCTTTGTACTGTAAAGGTGTCAGTGTAATTCATGGATATTATAGTATACTATTACGACTCAGAAGACTTTCATTTATATCCTCTGGAGTGATAAGAGAACACTAAAAATGCAAAGTCAGTCAGTATGTGCATGGGTCATGTAAAGTGCGAAATCATCTTACTTGTATACACATATCGAGCAGTACGGCGGGCCCGAGCTGGTCGGGGGACGTGCGTCGCAGATAGTTGAACAGCGAGCCGTGCCGCATGTACTCCGTCACTATGTAGATCGGCCGGTGCTTCGAACACACGCCGTACAGCTGTACCAGGTTGCCGTGCTGGAGTTTGCTGAAACAGGTTGTTGTGGAAGGTTAGTTATTGGATATCAATATATTGTGCTTTATTAAACACACATTAAATTAAAATAAGCATGTTTATTGACTTTTAACGGGCTCTTGTTGTAAAGTCGTGGCTCATCCAGGTTAGTCTACCTATGGATAGGCAAAGTTGCTTGAAACACGTGGTAATAGACAAAACAATTTGAACGATAGACTTTACAATAAAAAATCATACACCAAACTCTTGACGTGTTCGTGTAACCGTAGAACACTTGCATCTCGCCGGTTGTATATATATACCCGGCGAGATGCAAGTGTAGGATTTATAAGTCCCATGTAATTAATAGGAAACGATCCTGCTACGATAATCTGGGCACAAATCCAGACAGGCTGCTTTTGAGAAATTTCAGATGGTATACTTACGTCATAACCTTGGCTTCGTCAATAAAGTCGTCCTCAGACATAGTCCCCTCCTTCATCATCTTGACGGCGGTGTCGATGCGTCCGCGCCACTTGCCGCGCCGCACCACGCCGAACTGTCCCGCGCCCAGCTCTTCCAGCAACACCAGCTCCGATGGATCGATCTCCCATTTGTCTGGAAATAGAATTTCGGCCTTTTTTACCAGTCTGTTCAAATACTGCGAATAAAGAAGAGTAGGACACATTTTGGGGAGTTCTAGTAATGACTGTTGAAGCCTATTTGTCATATTAGCGGATAGCCCAAACACGTCATTTGAGGAATAGCAGTAATTTTATTTGGGCATTTGTGTCAAAAGTCAGATAGTTACTAATAACCTGATTCTCGTCACAATTAAATATTTGGTTCAATTATGGATTTTATCCTATGTAATAATATACTTCCTTGTATCACAAGGAAATTTATTAATACATAGGATAAAATCTATAATTGGATCGAATATTGTCCCCTCATAAACCATTTACTAAAATGCAAAAACGTACTGTACTAAAAATGCATTCAATGCATACTTGAAAAAATGTGTCGCAGTGATCAATTATCTCAGTTACATTAAGTAGTGCTATTTATAGCAATCCTCTGCTATCAGATATGATTAAGCCCCATAATTGTCAGCCCTTGGGATACAATAAATACAATTAATTTGAAGGTAATTTACATAAATGACCTGGAATTATCTTTTTCAATGCGAACCGAGGAAAATAGCCCCATTAAATGACACTGGGGTTATACACAATTATATAATTATTTCGCATGAACGTAGTATTAATTTCTAGTTGACGTCACACAACACTTTGACGTACATTCTTGTTTACATCAGTTGTGTACATCTGATTTACAAGCTTCTTTATTACACGTGTAATAAAGTACATCCCTAATAATATATTCCATTTGATTAAATAGTTGTAAACGATACTGTTGGACACGGCATAAAAATATTTTTTTTTATTGCCTTTTTCGTAACCGGTGACAGGATATTGCTGCCGATACGAATCGAACAATCACTACCCGTGTTCTAGTTAGTAAGAAAATACTAAATTACAAGCGTTAATTCGTCAACCAAGCGCATTAAATACAAGGATGCAACTAGACTGCGATCGATGGATACCATAATTTTGATACGAGCGCAATCCAGTTGTACCTTCAAAAATAAAAGATAGTAAACCAGCATTAATAGTACCGCTCCAAAATGTGGTTAGTAATGGTTAGAGAAATGATAATGACGATGTGTGCGACTAACCGTACTGACCATGCGACAGTCCGGCAGTGGGCGGCGCGGGCCGGTCGCACGGCGTCGTCTTGAGGCGCGAGCAGAGCCCCCCGCTGTTGTGCTTGTGGTAGTTGATGAGGTCGGGTATGCTCGCGCAGCAGTGCTTGTCCGACAGGTAGTACTCGCTGCCTCTGTTCTGCTTTATGTGGTAGTGCTTCGTTTGGGGATGGTAACTGGAATTTTCGTAATAGAATGTTAACTGTGATGATAGATTCGTGTCTCGCAACTATTACACGAGCGTCAAAAATCCTCGCTCGCGAATGGCTGCTAAGATAATGTTGAAGATTGAGAAAAGTTTAAACCGCAACATGCCAAACATACACCCTGAAGAGATCTGGCTATAATGATATAAATAAATCGGAACAGCTCAAGTAAAAGCGATCTTGACATTGTGCCAAGGCGATAAGCGCCAACTGCCTACTGATTTTGAAAACTCAACTGTATAATAATTGTACAAGAAATGCAATTCAACTTTCCAGATCCCGTTAACGTAGTTAAGAGGATACTTACACTTTGGTATATAAGGAGAGCGTGTACATGCCCTTGGTTGAGGAGTTGCGGACCACGAAGCATCCCTCCTTGTCTTCCTGCTTGAGAAGAGATTCCGCTCGCTGTCGTGACATCTCGCCAACGTACCACCTGCATTAAAATGTTATAAACACCCGGAACTAACCACAGACGTATGCCTTAACCTTAACGGAATACGGGCTTTAATATCCTGAGAATTCTTACACGTTATACATAGGTATTTTATGCAAATAGTTATATCACTGATTTATCCTGGTTCCTGAGTGCGAAAGCGGAATAAAAAGTACCGACGCGCGACGTGCCGTTTGTCAGATATGGACTGCGAATGATAAATATATGATTTTGCCAAATTAGGTTCAGCTAAAACAGATCCGACCGCAGAGTCGAGACAGGTGCAGGATTCTGCACGTAGTCTAGGTATCTTCGTCTCCCCACTTATATCAGATTCCATAAAAATAACACCTTTAATCATCTGAAACCACTACTTTTCTTTGGAAAATGCTGGTGTATTTATTCTAGAATGTCAGCAAATACAACAAATCTATATGTTAAACGTAATACCAAATTTTCCGAGTTCTCCTTCTGTCAATGACGATAAATACGTGCAACGAATAAGTAGACACTCTAAACCTTGAGAATTATAAACGTTTACCAAACCACAAGATTATATTATCATTCAAATATATCCTCTTCAAAGTTTATGTTGATTACTATTTATTGTTAACAACAATAGAAATATAAAAACAGGAGAAGTGGCAAGGGGGCGTGTCGGTGTCCGCGCGACGTGCCCACGTTGACCATGTCATAAGCAAATGGCCCTCTCCGCGAACTAGTGTGCTTTCGATGTGACTGAACAAAAAATATAAAAATCACAAAATGACCCTTTATGGATGCATCGCTTAGTACGGCCGCTGCTTATTGCGACGAGTTAGTGATGTGCTTGTGCAGATCCACTAACGTAGGCTATCGACAATGTCGATTGACGAATAAAATATTACTGTTATAGTTTATTTTTCAATTTGTCAACCGTTTTAACCCGGTTGGAAGATCAATGTCAAATTGTTTTTTTACGTATTTTGATTATTTTACAGCGTAGTAGAGAAATGCGTAACCAACTTTCGTAAAGTAAGTTAATTAGCAGGTTAATAATCGCTGGTTTTTTAGGCTTTGAATTATCGTGTATTAAGACTTATCCTCGTGCTACTATCCTTACTTTTCTATGGTTTTTGTATTTTACTTCCATTAAAGCTTTGAATGCGTTTTAATAAGCGGCATAGTTCAGATAATATAATAGTGACTATTGCTTAATATAAGTCAACATGTTTTATTTTCTAGACCCCATTTTTGAACAGTAAGAAAATGGAAGATTCGCTAACTTTTCAATTTAGTCAATCACTAGCGTGTATGTAAAATAAATTGCTGTTGCACAGCACGACAGCGACCGATGCTTTTATGTGGGTAAGTTGTACGCTGCGTGGGAAATACACGCTGTGTTTGATGGGATAAGGTTTATAATTAATTGTGAAGTACGTTCTGTTTTAATAAATGCAGGTGTGTGCGCGACTGCGTATCTATTGCTTTTACTATACTGCATGTGTAGTAGTTGTCTCGTGGTAGGGGCAAATTGAAGACCCAGGTTTCCGATATATATTTTTGTCTAACGGGCATATATCCTTGTTTATTACATCTATGGCTGTTAATATTTCTAGGTAGATACATGTTATTTTTGATAAATAATAAAATAAAATTATTAAAAAAAAACATTTAAAAATTAATAACAAATATTTGTAAGTAGATTAAGGGGACCTGAGTTGCGTTCAAAAATCATGTTATAATAATGGTTTTGCATATTAGATTAGTTTTAGTAGCAGTTTCTCTGGAACTGTGCTCATTATTCATGACATATTATATATTTCGTTAGCGAATTTGACTGATAGTAAATAATAGGTACACAGCTCGCTAAGACGCGGGGACGTACAAACGGCAAACCGCATTTAGAAGTTGTCTATTAGGCAATAATTTTAATATATTAAAAATTTAAAACGCAAATGATTTCTAATGTCAAATGAAATAATAAATCATGCACGCACGGTGTTATTATTAAAAGAGATTCACCTGAAATGTCCAAAATTATCCTCCTAGTGACGCATGATCCCGTTTTTAAACGCTGTTTTGTTTCCCTAAGTAATTTCTAAATCCACTGACTAGGTATCGGACAGTATGATATATCAGCTAATTACCTGGTAACGCGATAGTGATAATATCATAATATAAACGCAGCATAAAATACTACTCACTCGTATTTCTGCAATCCTATTGTTTCCTTTTCTTTCACGTAATTACTAGGAATGTAGCCAACCAACCTGAAAATTGAGTAAAGATTTATTCTAATCAAAACTCAAAACTCAAACGCAAACTCAAAGCATTTATTTCAATTAGACCATTACAGCACTAGAACGTCAAACAAAAAAAAAAGCTAAGCTACAGTCACAGTCACAAGGCATAATAACTTGAGAAAGTACTGTAGTTGCACATTCCAAAGCGTAGATCTCTATGGAGAAGAATGGGCAAGAAACTCCATGGACACTCTTTTTAATCAAAGGACACTCTTTTTAATCAAAATAATTCTACAGTACCTTTAGTATGCATAGAAGTAACTAAATAAAATTATGCATACCCATTCTCATCTTTGACTTTCCACCAATGCTCTTGAGAGTCGTCGATAACTTCATATTCGGCGCCCTAAAACGACGTTTTAATAAAATTAATAATTAATGAATACTCGAAATACGTAATTAAGTAGGTTTTGCAACTGCATATTTTCCTACAAAATAATATCGTATTGTACATGTTTGTTATATTAGGAAATCGACAAAAGGCATGCACCTCTTGAATGAAACAGTAGTATTATTTAGGATTTTTCTAGCTATTTCGTATTGGGAGACACCAAAATAGATAATACTTATAAATGTCCCCATACAGCCCATTTACAAAAATAGTTTAAATAAAAAATATCATTGGATAATTGCCTTCGCGGTGTTTGTTTGTTTTTTGTGTACGACACCCACGGTTTTACCAAAAACTCCATGTACTTTGTTGTTGATTAATAATGACCATTAACTACAGTAGACTTCCATTTATGGTATAGAGAAAATGTATATCTTTTTAACACTAAATGTCCTCCTACAATATAACAAGTAGCTGTCTAACCACAATGGTAAAGCTGTGTAACGCATTATTTAGCGATAAGACTGTTCATTGTGTCACCATTTAAAATTTCTATACTTTATTATCTTTAATTTGTATGGCGTAGGGACGCGTTTTGGTCGGAAATTATTCCACTGGCATTTTGTAAATATAGCCTATAGCACTCGGGGATAATGTAGCTTCCTAAGAGTGAAAGAACTTTCAAAATCGGTTCAGTAGGTCCAGAAATTAAGCCCTACATACAAACTTACAAACAAATTTTACCTCTTTATAATATTAGTATAGATAAGTAAAGAAAGAAAGCCGCACGTAGAGAAGAGTGGAAGGCTATGGGGGAGGCCTTTGCCCCAGCAATGGGACAATACAGTCTAAATAAAAAAATTGAAAAAGGTATAAGTATTGTAATTTAAGTATTAAGTAAACTCGCCTTTTCCAGTGAGAGATCTCCGCTTTCAATAGCTTTGAATGGATATAGGGCTACCACAACTTTGGTTCTCTGCTTCTCCTGTAAATAATAATTGTTACATGGATTTGTGCCAAGATAATATTTATCTGGTTGTAAGTAATAATATAGCTTGAAAACGTAAATTATAATAAGCGTAAACGGGCACCCGACTATGGCTTAATATTAGCTTAAGAAATAATTTGAATTGTAATTAAACAAAAATCCAAATTAACGTTCAGGTTCCTTTCCTTTTGATATATCAAGCCATGGGCGAAAAAAATAAAATAAAGAAATTTAAATAATTTAGGAACAAAAAAAAAATGTAGTAATACTTACAGTAGCATTTTGTGTTACCTTTGGCTTGGCGGACGGAGTGCCGGGAGGAGCGCCGCCTCCCCCGGGCATCGTGACTGCGGCCGTGACGGCTGAAAACGAATATACATTTTCTTTCAATTGCGCCCTATTATATACTATTTCTTGAAATTGAGGTAGTTGACTAAGAAGGATAAATGCGCAACAAAATATCCAATCAAAAATTGAAAATGTTTAAGCGTAATAGACAACGATGGAAGTAACAAATATTAATTTATTATTTCCTTTATTCATATACATACATATATAAAACTACATTTTTAAATATTTTAATCTCAAAAAATAAAACATTTAAAAATTTAAAAGATAGTAGCCCTCCGGTATAGGGAACAGGGTCCAAGCTACCGGGAGTCAGAGCTCCAGAGAGAGGAACCTACTAACAATACGAGCCGTGTCCAGGCGCTTTCTGAATCAAGCCCTTGGATGCAGCTGTCTAACGAGAGCCTCCTTTTTTTTACCAATAGGAAATCATCAAATAACCCCTCCCGCTCTGGACTGAGCAGGAGGGAGTGTCAGACTTTTACTGACTAAAACCCATCCATGTTCCTTCCTTTGCCCTTTGTGTTCCAGGGCCGCGGTATCTCTTTCGAAAAGAGAGCCTCCTCAGGTATTGATCGAGGCTCTTGGCAATTAAGCCATGGGCTGATACGACTATCGGCACAATGATCGCCGAGTCCACATCCCACATGTCGACAATCTCGCGAGCCAAATCAAGATAATTGATTTGCTTATCTTTTTCGGCTTTCACGAGGTTCTCGTCATGCGGAACCGTTATGTCAACAACCATTGCACGCCGCTCTGATCGATCCACCACCACTATATCAAGCTTATTGGATACAATATTCTTGCCAGTGATGATGGATTGTTCCCAGTACAATGTGATACAGCCATTTTCAAGAACTGGGTCAGGCACATACCTACCCTACCTACAGTACCGCACTTCCGATTCCACAAGGTTGTATTTTAGAGCAAGTTGCTGATGGATAATCCTGGCTACAAAGTTGTGTCTATGCAAGTACTCTTCGTTACCTAGACGAGAACACCCGGAGATAATGTGACGGATTGATTCGCCTGGACGGTGGCATACCTGACATAATTATGTCAATCGTACCGTCACAATAAATCTCCGGTAGTTATTCGTCATCATAGCTTCATCCATAATTGCACAGACAAAATCTTCGGTTTCTCCGAAGAGGTCCCCAGAAGGTAGCCAGCTACGGACGCTGATAGATCTATATCGGGCCCATGCAGGGCCTGGAAAAGCGTCCGTGAAGCTCCTTAGTCGCCCATATCTCCCTACGGTCGTTAGTGTCAAGCACTACAGGTTTGCGCCAGTTCTCTTTAGCCAAGGAGAGCGGGGTAAGGCCCTGTCCACCGCAACCACATCTCGATGCATCCCCACGTCGGTTTCTAGGAAATATTCCCTGGGACTGCATATCTCGCGATTGTGGAGAGTCTTAGCGTTTAAAAAGCCTCAACCCCCACACTTCCGCGGGATACTCGTATACAGTCTCATAATCGTAGAACGTGGGTGATGCATTCGATATGCCGTCAACAATTAATTTATTATTGTTACAAATAATAAAATGTAACATGAACTGTTTCTTAAATCTTGTGTTAGTATACCCGCGACCTTCGTCCGCGTGAAGTTATTATACAAATATTACTTCCCTATCGAATCGGATTTTGGTAACAATTTCAAGGGTTCTAATTATTTTGCACTTAACCCTAACCCTTTTACTAAAATTACTCCTTATAACCTCAGCTATATGCCAGTAAAAGTCCCATCAAAATCGGTCCTGCCGTTTCAGAGTTTAGCCGGCACAAACAGACAGACAGACAAAAAATGAAAATAAATGTTATTTTGCTATAGGTACCGTTTAAACTTTCTACCGTGTTTTACCGTATTTACTATATTATTATGCGTTCAGAAAAAAGCTGTCATTTTGATATTACTAACAGACACTTAAATTTTATTTATGTGTATAGATGTTTAACTGCTAAATATATTTTACGTTTTCTTCATTAGAATAAATAAATAATTGACACCAAAATATCATGAAGATAATAATTTAATATCCTCAGGTGAATGCGGATAACACTTCCAAAATCAATAGCCAGTTTACCTTTATACAAAATCTTGTTTAAGAGCCGTAAAACTACTCATTATGCTAAGGCCACGGAACTCTTAATACTTTTGTCAGAAATTATCATAATAATGAAACAATAACCCATAGCAACATTCAAGTACAAGTGATATTCTACATTAGTGACAGATTTTCTCTATAAATATGAACATGATAGTGTCATAATCATAACAGTCACATAAATGATATACAGATTGAACAGTGAAACTCAACAAAAATATTGAGCCTCTGCAACAAATAATTTGGGACGTTGAATTTTGCCTGTGGTTCTTGTTAGAAAGTAGTTACGATAACCTTAAAAGAGATAGTTCGATGTCTCAATTTGACAGATCAACTGTCCATCGAACACAATAACAAGCCCACTGCAGAACATAGTTAAGACACAGATAAATTATGACCTATATCCATGGCACATCGAGCACTATCCTTAAACACTGGGGAGTATCAGAATCACAGCACCATATCACTTCTGCAGACATTACACAAACGCATTACATTACACCTGACCAAGTCAAGAAAGTGAGTGCAACGAGACCAGTGAACGCAACCGATGGCGACGAGGCCAAATAAATAGAGGTCAGACGAAATGTACCGTACCCTCTAGAGCCGGGAGGAACGACGCTAACGAAAGACATGGTATTTTCGACTTCTTCTTAGTCACCATTGGCTCGTCTTCGGGTTTATTCGGCAACATGGGAACGGGACTTTGAGACCGGACGTCCGCGCACGACACCTCGCTCCGACTGGCTACAAACGTGTTCAAGTACCGCGGCGAAGGTAAAGCCTGATACATAACGGTGGCACCGCGCGCCGCCGATACGGCACGTAAAACGTGATCCACACAACTTTTGTTTGTTGTAACTTTTTAGATGCTACCAATAAATAATGAAATTATTGAGTCAAACTAGTAATTGAAACGTGCTGTTTTGTGTCTTTTATTTGTTAAAATTACAATAAAAGTAGGGAACTACTCATTTAAATACTTTAAATATGATAAAGTGCTGCAAACCATAAAACTTATAGGCTAACTTGAAATAATAGCCGGCCAAGTGCGAGTCGGACTCGTGCACAAAGGGTTCCGTTAGTCCGTAGCACCAAGCAAAATATTAAAAAAATAATATAAATTCATACGTCAATTTACACATAACAGCAAAACTAAATTTATTTTTCATAATATGTTAATAAAAACAAAGTTACTGCTGTAGTTTCGTCAAAAAGTCCCGTATCAAAACTAAATATCAAATCTTACTCAAACCAATTTTCGTTGAAAGTTAAGTCACATTTTTCCTCACATTAAAAATGAGAGGGGACACAATTATTGACTTCAGGAAAAACGTATTTGAGGAACCTCGATATCATTTTTTAGGAGCTGTCGACTGTAGATAGACACAGTTCTGTACATAGAATAATATAAATACGTGAAACCTTCATTATATGTATGAGGGCGAGCCCTAATACTTTTTTTTTAAGTCCCACTATTTTTATGTAGCGGTTCATAGAAGACCCTACTCTCCAAATATCAGCTGTGTGGCGCCAACCGTCTCGGGCTGTGACATTCGGACGCACAGACAGGACAGGATGAACGACGTTATAAGGGTTCCATTTTGTGCCATTTGGCTACGGAACCCTAAACAATCAAATAAATGTTACTTATTTGATTGTTTAGGGTTCCGTCACAACAAAATTGTGACTCATATTATGAGTCACAATATTTTAATTAGGTAACAATATTAGTACCACAGTTTGTGGTAGTACCCCGCATTAATGATATTTCGACAGCCCATGGAGAACTAGACTTTATAGTTGTCGAGACGAGGAGCGAGGGCTCAAAGATGGTCGCGCTCGGCCTACATTCACCATTCGATGCGCGCGGGCAGGCGGTGTGCGCTCTCCCTTTCACTTGCAGGTCTCGTCGTACGAGGAAAGGAGACAGGTTATTTATACATACGTCATTAAAGGCAATTGACTCGCTCGGAGATTATACCATCTTCAACAGAAGCCTTTCGATTGCATTGGCCATTTTGGTAGAGTTATCTCGAATAATCAAACTATTCTGTGTGTTTGTTATTATCCCTATTGTGTCTACGTCTATGTGGTTTTGTTTTACGTCAAGTGTTGTTGTAGCATTAAAATGATTATTTATTGTAATAAAAAATAAAAATTCATTTATTTCAGGTCTTTGACCCATAATAGCTAAAGAACGATACACTTTTATCAATTTCACAGACGTCACTAACAGATTTATTAACAAATATATAAAGTTGATTAAATGATGTAAAAATGTGAAAAACAAATAAATGTCAGATGTATGATGTCAGATGTGTAATGGTAGTTGTACATTTTGTACAAACTTTGTTTTGCTAATTGAAACCAAATAGAGAAAATTGTAAGTACAAACTTGAAATGTGTAAGGAGCTTGAAAGTGTGTCGCGACAACGTATTGTTTTAGTGAAATATATACGCACATGTTAAGTCGTTCGACAGTCGATTTTCCAGCGGCGGTGTGAGCTGGTCAAGGTCAGACTCTATGAGGGTCCAGAGGTCTGCGCCCGCGCAGCCGGCGGCGGTCTTCTCCCGGTCACAGCAGCTCCAGCGCCGCGCGGCCCACGCACCGGGGTGGTACCGACTTCGACGACCAGTTACTGTGCACACTGTAATCCACCATGAATTAACGCACCAATAACACTTATAGACGAGCAATTAACTAATCCTCCTTTGACCCTAATTTATTTTGGACCCAATTTTTCTTTGGCATTTTGGAAAACGAATGTTGGGAGTCTAAATTGTAACCAATAAAGTACTTTAATCTTGTCATGATTTCCAGATATCTGTATTTTTTTAAATTCCAGTCTCTTCCTCCCTCAGCTATATCAGTTCCCTTTCTATAATTTGTTTTTATTTTTGGGATACATGAGTCCAGACAGTCCTTATATGCCAATAGGCAATAGTTTAAGGGTTTTTAAGTACCGGAATATATCCGTTGCCCGTGGACGAAATTTTACAGAGATCTGACTAATCAAACAAAAGGGGTACACATATTTTACGAACGTTGAGTAGAGCGTACAAAGTTAACAATACAGATTGTCAGTTACAGGGTTTACCTACGTCACACGTAATAAACGACATTATGTAACGGTGGATGGGTACGTACCCGATCTGATTGTGCGGATCCACTGCAGGCGTTCCGTATGGTCACCGGCGATGAGGTAAAGTGTGTAGTCTGTGTTTTGTTCCGAATACCCCACCTGACCGTACACACGTGAGTAAGTTTTTTTACATACATACATAATGATAATGAGTTTTTATTAGTATACAAGTAAACAGACAGTTTGTTAAGAAATATCATTGTCCAATATACCTGTGTATGGCTAAGGTACTATTTAATATTATTACCTGAAAGGGATATCTATAAACGGGGCTCTTCTCACCGTCACCCTCGGGTATGTGTTTGCTCAGCTCCCCCAACTGCGCCTGCTCCACAGTATGGATTGCGCCCGTATCGATGCGCCCGCGCTCCTTCCGTTTCTATCACACACGACATAAACCATTTTACAATCGATTCGAAACGTATTTTCCACAATTGAACCAAACAATCGGCCTTTCGTCACACCCCTCATACGAATATTTTAATAATTTTAAGATTCAAGGAAGTTGCCCATTCAACGATTCAACACACAACGCTAGCTCACCTTAATACACACTATGAGCGTCTTACGGCTGGCAGTACCGTCCTGACGTCAACTAGTCATTAAACCGAGGCCATATTCGATTGTTTACAGTGTATAAATGACCGCGACCAGACCACACACTACCTTTATGAATAAAATAATTAAGTGTAATTATGCTAGGAGTATTGCAGATGTATTTCTTGCGAGCTATCTTGAATCAGGCGCTGTCGGTTGGCATGTTTAGATATATTATTTAGTGTTAGTACTTTTTTATTTTTTGAGTGATTCAAAGTTAAAGAGAAAGGAACCAAAATTTATATTACAAGCGAAAATATCTTGTGTAAATTATCAACTGCGACCTAGATAAAGTTTACGATAAAGCT
Organism: Eugnorisma glareosa; assembly: GCA_947578425.1. Lineage (NCBI taxonomy): Eukaryota > Metazoa > Arthropoda > Insecta > Lepidoptera > Noctuidae > Eugnorisma > Eugnorisma glareosa. The sequence goes on along the minus strand of OX387970.1, from coordinate 12,577,461 downwards.
TAGAAAAGCAATGAAGTTAGAAAAGTAACAGCTTATTACGGTAAAGATGGATACTTTTGTGAAAGACGGGTGAGAAATCGAAATCGATCTAGCAACGAACAGATTTCTATACCTTTTACCTAGCTAATCTAGAGACGCATAACCTGAAAGCTTTCTGTACAAAACCTAATGTGGACTTAAGAAGTACGAGTAGTAACTGAATGCGATAACAAATGTTAAAAACTTTATAGCAGGTCCGTCATCGAATCAGGAAAAACGGATTTACTTTTTTCAACAAAGTTCTTTTGTGTCATATTTAAAAGCAGCGCAAAATATGACATGAACGGTAACGTGGAGATCATTTTAATCACATAAGCTTCGAAAATATTTAAAATCCAATTAAACATGCACAAAAGAAATAGTTCACGCTACAGTTCGCTCTAATTGAATTCTGGTCGGAACTGAAAGCTCGGATATTTTTCAGAGCCAAGCTCCAATTTCGCTGATGCGTGAAAATTTCCATATTCACTGGCACTCCCCAGTGGTATTCGATATTTTCATGCAACTAGGGCTGGGGAAATGAAAATGTACCTATACCATAGGTAACTTACAAACTTTGTATGTTTTAATTATCTTTTAAGGAAGGCAGATATAATCAGCAATCTTAACATTTTTGTATACTTAAGTAAATGGTGGTTAAAGTACTTAAGGTGGACGCGCAAGGGTAGCCCGCGAAATTTAAAATTTGAATGATTATAATTCTGTAACTCCATACGTGTTACTGGCGCGATTCATATTTTTATCAACATACAACCTGACACTGACCTGCAAATTGCAATAAACGTAAGAAAATTTAAATTTCGCGGGCTACCCTTGCGCATCCACCTTAAGTAAGTGTATAGATGACGAAGTCTATATAGCACAAGATTAGTGTGTCAGCTAGCACGCCGCGATAAGAGCAACGACTGGGCTGGCGTCATGCCAAACGACTAGCAACAGCCCTCTCTACACTACACCAATTACCGACATCACAACCTGTCCCGGAACACTTACTTAACTTTATTTACGCGATAGTTTTCGCAAACATTTACTCGTATAGCTATTTCGAATAGTTTTAGCATGTGTCTACCACTGACTGGCAATAAAGCTGACATTTATGAGAAACATGAATTCCTACTCTATAATCAAATAACCCGTTCAGTTAAATCGAAGCCAGAGAACGAGTTCATCAGTACAAATGCAGATTTTCCATCGAATTTGCCTCACGCCAGGTGACTTGATCTAATAACATCCTGAAAGCGCACAACGGTCGAGCACCGGGTTGCGTAATGAATCAAATCACCGAGTTGATTTCCTGCGGGGGGATATACAGCTCGATTTGCAGAAATTCCCGACAAAGCTATCTCCGATATTGTGAATTGAGCCCAATGATATCTTGCTATTCGTGTGATATGGTGTTACAAAACTGCGTTGACGAACGGTGTAATTGCTTTAATTTGATTGTTTGGCGTTAGGTATGATTATGTTAGTCCTATTGTGCATAATTAATTAATGGTTAATAATGCAGTACGCCGAGATAATTAGCAGATTTACTAGACAGATTCGCTAGCGTGGGAACTAGGAAGGTGTTGTTGGATATCGCAAGTAAGGAATTGTATTAATTTTTGTATTTCCCTTCGTTTCGATCATTAGCAGTTAAATCATTATTATCTTATACATGATCATGGCACTTACTAGAAACAAAAACATTGTTTATGTTATACTTCGATTGGTTGAGACACATAGTTCAAATGATGATCAGTATCAACTTAATCTTAGAAGTTATGGACATCAACCTTGTAGACGAATGAAAGGAAGGTACGAGCTATACATTTAAACGAGTTAGAACATGCAAAGCAGAAAGATTCTTTGATGTGAACAGAAACAACACAGCTTAGAAGAGAGACGCGGTTGAGTCAGTAGAGTGAACCTTTTTCAAACAATTAGCGGGCGTCGGAGGGCTCTCCATTAAAATTGCTCACATAACGAGGGACCACACAGCACACGCGGCATGACGGTACATACATTAGCGAAGTGCGAGGGGTTGCCGCCACTCCGCCACTCGCTGTGGGGACCGGGGAGTGATTGCCAAGTCTATTTGAGCGCGCGAGGGCTACGGCACACTTTTTGTTTATTTTACTGCACTTTTCGAGCTTTCTGTTACTGTGCAGTTTAATACATCAGGAATGTCGGTGAATTCTCTTTGCTTTCTTTATATTTGGTAAGCCGAATTTAGAACACTGTTTTTGTCTTTGGAGATTTTAGTTGTTTTCGTTGCCCACTGGTTTCTGTTTGCAGTTTAAAGCATGACGTATCAGTTACATATGTCAGAAAATTCTAATAATTAATAACATATTAAGTAGGTAAGTATTACATACTGACCGTTTTTGGATACATTGTGTAGTATGTACCTACACTAATCTAAATTTTCGATATCATTATTGCTTCAGAAGATTTAAGTGGTCTTAAAATTATAAAGTTTTCCTATTTTTGAACAACTCACCGGGTGCTAAACAATTTTTTAAACAAAACTGCACTTTTTATATGTGAAGATATTTTGTCTCCAATTTTGAGTAGGTAAGTTCCTAATTTTATACATACGTGTAGTTTATTTTAAAGAATATGAACAGAATTTGATTAAATGTTTCTACTTAGTAACTTTTAGGATAAATGTTTTGTTTAAAAAAAATTGGTGTATTTTAAAGTACTCAATTATGAAATATCTGCTTTTAAATTCCGGAAAAAAAATAACAAGGATAGTCAGATAAATGCACCCCGATATTAATGCACTCTCCGAATTGTTAGAAATATAAGACGATCATCGTAAAATCATCAAGTCTTCTATTAAATTATGGACATAATTTCTCTGAGTCTAACATTGTATAAAAAATATTTAAATAAATAAATACCGGCTTAAGTTCCAGCAAATGGCTGGAGAAACTGATCACGGTAATTGAAGCTACCTATCAGACGCCGCTATCGAACATCAAGCGGTCACGGAAAACGCTAAATAATGAAAACCAACAACAAAAACGTCATGTATCAAAATACCACGCGGTATTCAATCAGGAATAAAAATGCCGATTTAGAATGTGTAAAAAAGTGGTTTTCGCGTAGGTGGAAACTGAAAAAGGAATGCGCACTTATTTGGCCACCGGTTCGATGTCTCAATAACACCAAAAAGGGAGATATTGGTAACACTATGAGATGAAAACCGTAAACGAAACATAATTTGTGTGTCATTTTAAGTAAAGACCGAATTTGTAATTGAGGTGTAAGTATTGGTATATTACCAGCGGCGGTCGGGATGCGGTGCGGGCCGGCGACGGGCGGTGTTGCGGAACTACCGCGGTCGCCGCCGGGCGTCGCGCCGGACGACAGACACACCCAGCTCGCGCATGCGCTCCCACCCCACACACATTCACCCCTACGTCCTCCAGCTTTCATTTAAAACATCGAACAACACTAACATTACCTGCGCGTCCTACAGCTTGACTAAAATGCAACGTAGTTTGTAAAACTATGAAATTAATTTATTAGCTAGGTTCCAAATCTCTGCATTATTTATTGTATTTTTAGGCAACAAAGACTACACTTTTGTAATGAATCAACTGCAGAGTGCTACCTGTGCTAGTACTTATATTATTAGGTCCAACCGACTATTTTAATTTTTTTATTTAAATCGAACACAAATGATTCATATTATTGTTAGTACCACTTATCAACTATGTTAGTAACATTTGCCGTATAAATTAAAATAAATTAAAGTAAATGAATTAAAATAAATTTCTCATTAAAATAAAAGTAAAATAAACTAATTTAAAAACCTATACCTATAACTAAATCTGCTTCTCGCTGCACCAGACCTGCAGCTGTGCATACGGGTCCAGTTCCCCATGAACTATGCACTAAGATTTATGATAAACTTAAGCTTAGCAGAGCAAGCTATCTGATCGCATACAGTGCAAAGGCGACGCGCGACGTGACTTTCACGCACGAGTTGGTTGCCCGTCACTTCAAAACTAATGTGGCAGGAGACAACTGAACCACTGTAATCGTAATATGCAACGAGACTGAAGTTCGATAGGATTGCTACAATGTTTTTAGAAGATTTATACCTATATAAAAGGGTGAAAGATCATTTTGACACTTGTTGCCACTTATGCCAAGCTTATCTGGCAATTATCCATGTTTGATTTAATAAATAATAATTAGTTTAGTGGTCAGCCAGCCAAAAGTTACTGTAAACCCAGTGTGACATTGCAGCCCCGTTTGTTTTGAGAAATTGTCCTGCTACCATCGTAATTCCTATTATTTAATCATGATGTGCTCAAAATTTCCTTGTTTAATTATGGATCATAAAGTCCAATATTACTCTAAAATACCGTCACCTATCGAGTTTCTACACTTTAGAACATTTTCACTGAAAAAGGTTCCAGGATATTTTCCTTCAATATTAGTAACCCAATTTAGTAATTGGTCTGGGGGTTAGTTATATTCTTTGTTTTTGGTTTCAGACCGCCCGTGACGACTTTATTGACTTGCATACAAAGGAAGTATAAGATAGTTTAATATGCACTCCGAAGTCCTGCTCCGCTATGATAGTAACAGCAATAGTTGGTATCAGTAATCACGATCTGTCCTTTTAAAAATAAACATGAGTTAGGCATTTTTGTAAGAGCGGTCTTAGGATAGCAGTGAATAGCGAAGAGCAAAAATAACCTAAACTCTAAGCTCATTTCTCAAAAAATCTCTTGGAGCCTTCCTAGCATGTGATGTCATGAAAGCTCCTCTGGACTTCTTGGAAATTGTGTACATCCATCGTTCGAATGTTTAACCGATGTCACATAGATAGCGGTTTATGTCAATTCTTACACATATTTCATATTGACATAGGTTGAAACTCGACAAGTTTCAGAGAAAGAACGACGGTCCAACGTTAATATGATTCAATAAAGGTACCTTTAAAACTAAAATGGGGTTGGACTGACCACGTCTGCCGTATGTCTGATGAGTCGTAGGCCAAGGTTAGTACGCAGTGGTCCCCTGATACATCGACGCAACGCCGCAGAAGACCACGAAGGGAATGGCGGGACGAGCTAGTCAAAATAAAATTTAAAAAAACTGTTAGTGGATAAGGCCACCCATGTTTTGCAAATAATAGGGTGGAAGCAAAGACTACCTCTTAATTTCTTAGCATAAGGTGTGAAACTTGGAGAACAAGTTCCCTAGACAGCCTCCCTGTTCGCGTAACATCCGGCTGCTAAACAATATACATAGATCTGACGGCCGACCGGCAATTGGCGAAATGGAGTTAACTTGAAACGGGAAAAATTGGATCCTGAACGCAAAGTTAAAGAAACTTTTTAAGGAAAAGAGCAGACGCACCTTTACTAAACTTTAACTTGATTTGTGCATGGCCGTGTGAGCCAGCGCAGTACGTCTACATAGCCCAGTAACAGTGTCTGTTAACTCCACACGGAGAGATGATTATTTCCAGCGAAGGATGGGTTGATTTGTATGTTCCAAAAGTTTTTTTTTTAATAATTATATTCTTCTTTTCTATGCCATCAGCCATGTTTAATGATCGAGCATTGTTTGGAGGTTCATTGCACAATCCGTGCAAGAGACTACCAATTTTTTTTATACGGCATAGTCATAAATGCTAATTTGGCAGAAATCGTAGGATTGTCAACAAATCTACATAAACTATTATATATTTTAATAATTGCATCGAAGAATTTCACGAAAATCAAATTGACTGCGGGGCTTGAACAGTGTGTCCACACTCCACATACATGCAAAACTCTACTTTAAAACAGCAGACGTAACTGTAAAACGAAGGCAGAATTCCTGTGTGATGTTGGGAATTGGAGCGAAATGATACCCACGACACCTGATTACTCACCATGTCAATAAATTAAATTCCTGAATTAGTCAACCTAGCAGACGTATTCTGCATATAAAATTGCAAGGATTCTATGACCTTCATATCCCATACCATAATGTATAATATAAATTATAGTAACTATGTACATAGTTACTAACTGTACAAAATAATTTTGGTTGTATGTAATCGGAGGACCAATGAACAACTGTTCCAACAGAAAATGCAATGAATGAACATTTTTAGAGTAGCCGTGTCGTTAAGTACACTTGCAGTTAAAATGTAACTAGCAAGCATCCAGTTGAGATTACTTGAGATGCAGTCTAGTTACGACAGGGCTTACGAATGGTCACTAAGTTCTTAAATGTCATCCGTAATGTTCCGAATTTTTCAGCAAGTTTTTTGGCAATACCGATCGATTAAGGTCTAGATGTCCAGATTTACGCCGCTACTTTTCGATCCGGACGTGATGAATATGTTTAGGTCATTGTGAATCCAGCTTCGCAGCTTAAAATAGATTTACATAAATATGAGTAATACAAATCCTTTCTAACTTTTGATGATCAATTGATCACATTAGTGCAGCTTCTCAGCTATCTTTTTGTTTTTTTGTTCCAAGCCTAAGAATAGTTTGGGAGGGTACAAAACCAAGTGTTTTTGAATAAACCATCAGTTAGATTGTGAATCATATCTTCGGTTTGGTGCTGATGTTCAATTATTCCACTTGGCTGACTACCTGCGCGCTGGAATTCTTTTGTTATTACAACAACTAAGCTCTCCAAGTTTTTGTAATTAAAGACGTTTTTGAAATTAATCCGCGGGAGACGCAGATAATTCATAATAGAACGACGACGTTAATAGACCTTATTAAGATGTATAAAGACCTTTTAGACTTTTCTTTTATTCAAATAATAACAAATCAAATTAAAATAAAAACTTGTGGAATCTGAGGTACCGTACTACAAGTATAAGCCCGACCCAGTTGTGGAGAAAGACCATATCACGCTGTACTGGGATCAGTCTATCATCACCGACAGGTCTATTGTCGCCAATAAGCCTGACATAGTGGTGATAGACCGATCAGCGCCCCGCGTAATGATAATCGATGTTACCATCCCGCATGACGAGAACCTTGTGGAAACTGAAAAAGAGAAAAAAAAAAAAATCTTGACTTCGCACACGAGGTTGTCGACATGTGGAATGTGAACTCGGCTTTAATTGTGCAGATTGTCGTAACGACCAATGGCCTGATGGCCAAGAGCCTCGACGAACATCTGTCGAGGCTCTCCTTTGGTTGTTGGCTTAAAGGCCTGATTCAGAAGGCAGTAGTCCTCGATACGGCTCGCATTGTGAGGAGGTTCCTGTCTCTGGAGCCCTAACCACCGGTAGCTTGGACCCTGCTCCCGACACCGGAGGACTACTATTTTTTATATTTTTAATTGATTTTATATTATTTTTTTTAGGAATATTTAAAAATAAGAATAAATTAGGTATACCATTGTTACAAAAAATTACTTAACCTAACTTAGCGCTATGAATCAACGTAACAAGTAAAATTTTAACATATATAGAAAATGGAGGTCCCCAAACTAGGCTGCGCCTGTATCTTGGAGGCCGGACAGGCGAGGCCGTTGATTGATTTCAGGCGATGCCGATTTGGTGCCTAGCTATTGTGTGTAAGACGTCCATTATTACCTATTACGCCACAAAAATTTTTTTTTTAGATATAAAGCAGACCAACAATTACAGATATTTAGTTAAAAATGCCTATTTTTAACTTTTGGTCATTTTTTTATGATACTGTTTTATTCTCTTTTTTTCATTTATATTCTTAATTAGCAGAAGTAGGTATGTACTACTGTTTTTGAATACATATTTTATTTTTCATGTTAATAAAACTCCATGGAACTTCTGCCTACTGCCATGGTGAAAAGGCGCAAGGTTTTACATAACACAATTTGAGATTCAACAGTACATTTTGTTGGTTATAAATATTATTTTAGTATGTTTTATAAAGTCTTGTTGTTTCGTGTGTGATCTTTCGTGTGAATACGCATTTGAGCGGGCAAAGCAGCTTAAACTTGAAACTTGCCAATACAAACACAGATTTGTTTGCACCTTAAATACTGAGTTCTGTATGGATGAGATAATAATAGTAACTGCCTTCTGGATAACATTTAGAATAACTTACCTTAACTTTTAAAAAATGTCCTTAGCGGCACAAAAAATGAAATAGATTGAAATCATTGAATCTAGACTAATAACCAAGCTTTTCAATAGATCAAAAATAAGTTAGCAAGACATGATAATTAAAACTATGTTGATTATAATGGTTCCAGGCTCAACCATTGAGTTAGAAGGAAAAGATAATATAAACTGTTGAATTGTTAACGAAAAATAGTGACATTTTAAAATCAATCGTTTAAAAATAAAATTATAGCAATCAAACTTACCTCGCCATCTGTGTCATAATAAATAAGCGCTCGGCGAGTCAAAACCAGCCACCGTTCCTTGTAGTTGACCGGTGTGAATCGCTTTTTATTTTGAGATCTCTTGACCATAAACGTTTGCAGTATTACTTCATCATCATCCTTTCCAGCCATTTTAAGCCTGAAGCATAATAAAGAAACCTTAATAAAAATAAACACTCCTGAAACACCGGTGAGACCACTTTTAAAACACGTAAAGCCATACATACCTTCAAACATCCAAATCCATCACAAATACATGAGTATCAGTATTCAACCCAAAAAGTATGTAGGCGATATTAAATTGCTAGTCTAATTTACAATATCTGATGCCTAGTTTATACTCAACACAGTATAATCAAACAAAAATTACATTCCTTGCTATTTTCACTTTTTCAGGCTAAAATTGTATGTTTTATTCCAAATTTCCAAACCCGAAACCCGAAGAATGAACTTCATTTTATGAAGTCAATTGAAATGAGTAATGAATGAAATGAATGATCGATGAATGAAATACCTTGACAGTTTATACAGAACCATAGAGGTAGGAATCCTTATTCATAGTACAGAACGACCAAAAGCAGAAGCTGTGCCACGAACATTGACACAGACCTTTTTTTTGTACTTCTATGTATAATCGGCCCAAAATGAATCTTTACAGACTATTTTTGCTTGCAGCATCCGGCCTCTCTAAAAGCGCTTGGTTAAAAACTTTCTCTTCATTGGTCCATTTTTGGGTTATTCCTATTAGTCAAAAAAGGGTGGTCAAACATCTGTGATCATTAACAGAACCTGGGAATGTTTGTAAAACAAAAGATAATGTTAAAAGCACGCATATTTTTTATTGTTTTTCTACTATTGGTCCGCACTCTCTTTGTGCTGACCAATAGTAGTGAGGGTGGTCAACAGATGTGGATATCGTGTGCACGGGATTTTGTTTTAAGGTGGAAGCGCAAGGGTAGCCCGCGAAATTTAAATTTTCTCAAGTTTATTACAATTTGCAGGACAGTGTCAAGTTGTATGTTGATGAAAATATGAATCGCGCCAGTAACACGTATGGAGTTACAGAATTATAATCATTCAAATCATCAATACAGCTCTCCAAGTTCATATAATCACATTCAATAGCTATTTCATGAAAAAGTCACTCTTTGAGATTATATGAACTTGGAGGGTTGTATTGATGATTTGAATGATTATAAGTCTGTAACTCCATACGTGTTACTGGCGCGTTTCATATTTTCATCAACATACAACCTGACACTGACCTGCAAATTACAATAAACGTAAGAAAATTTAAATTTCGCGGGCTACCCTTGCGCAACCACCTTAAAGGTGAGCAGATTCATCTTTTGGCTATGGTACATTTATGGTCTTGCCAGACTATCACATAATGTAATGGGGGCTATCCATAGATATAAGAAAAATAGTATATCTATGGGGCTATCGCGTATGAATTCGCCGCTAGAGGCGCTAGTGTAGCGCGAGGTCACCGAAATGTCAGATGTACTTTAGGACATCTGACAGTTCGCGCGTTGCGTGTTTTTTTATCACGTATTCTTACTAATATTCTGATTGTGGTCTAGATTGAGCCATTCCTGATTAATAATTATGACTTGAAGAGAGTACTTGGAGGAAAAATGATTTGTGTATGTTTCGTGCTTGATACTTTTAAGGAGAATATTGTAAATATGTGTCTGACGTTTACACTATGTTGTTATTACGTAATAAAATAAACTTTTTATGAAGTTATTGGTACTTTTTAGGTATAAAATAGAATTATTGACATGACCTTATTCGACAGTAGCGCCATCTGGTGAGCTCAAAAACGATAGCCCTCATTTTAATAGATTTTCATTTTTTCGTACCTTTTCTATACTAGTGATTTATTTTTCACTACAAAGGGTAAGAAAAAAAACAAAAAAAATCGCCTTCTGTTTTTCTCAACATTCTGAATTTGCATTTAAAAAACTTTTTTCTTCCAACCAAATAAGACTTGGCAATTTGGGCCTGGCTTGGCCCTTTCTTCCTTCCTCAGGAGCAATGAATTTAAAAAAAACAGAACAGTTTTCAACTAGGTAGTTTGATCACTTATTCTTATTATTTGTCATTGATTAGGACACTAAAATATGAACATAAATTACTTATATGGAATTTTCTTAGTTTCTAAAACATTATTTTTATAATTTTTATGACAAACAACTTGTTTTAGCTGTAGAATATGATGATTGATGATTCCTCATCACATTATTCCTATGATAAATTATTATCAAAAAAAAAAAATATTCATTGCATCATTAACGAATTTAATGACTTTATTTGATTTACAAATGAATTTGTTCGATATTGGCAATCGGTAATAATGTTCTACTTTACCATATCCCTTTCAATATTCGATTCCCTGTCGCTTTTTTTGCAACCTATGGTCGCAGACAGCCAACTCGAAGAAGAAAAAAGCTGATGTGAGCTGATCTAGTTCTTGCAGAAGTATCCCGACCTAACCATATTACCTTGAAGTTAAAAACCGTACCTTTTCAGAAAGCCAACCGTCCATTTTTGGGAAATCATAATGGCAACACTGCTCAGTTCCTGCTGCGGGCTGCCTGACACCACAGAGTACATTATACTCCTGACACTGACAAGCACGCAATGGTTGTCAATTTGTTTTGGGCTGTTTTGTGTACCCATTCAGACGGAGACAGAATTTAGACTCAAAGTCACTTTATCATTTCCATTAACTAAGATTTTCGTTAGTTAAACGGTGAAATTATTTGTTTTACTCGCTTTGTGTAATATTTTCCGCAACGATGTCTTCCGAGACTGCACAAGTTAGTTCATTACCACTGCCCCCTATGCAGTATATAAACTTCTATACTGATGAGAATGTTAGAAGAAATAGAGCACCTTTAGCACCACGACCTATTCTCGATTCATATTCGATGTTTGGACACACTTTCAATGCGGATGATACGATAATCAGGTCACTGGAAAGCCAGGTAACAATCTGCTATTGTCCAACAAATAATAGCAATATACTTGAAATGAACAAATCTGTAACCAATTTTATACTTCTAGGGTTTTCGGCGACTGTACCCTATGCATTTTGAAAGAAGAAGAGAACTGAAGAAACTTAACCACTCTTTACTTGTCAACTTTTTAGATCTATTAGATTTGTTGGTGCACTGTCCTGACTCACCTAAAAGAGCAGAAAAAGTTGAGGATCTTAGTTTGTTGTTCATACACATACATCATTTATTAAATGAGTTCAGACCTCATCAAGCTCGAGAAACTCTGAGAGTAATGATGGAATTGCAGAAGCGCCAACGTGTTGAAACTGCAACAAGGTATGATTAGTACTATGATTATTTACATAGTATTTTGTTCAATTTAAATGTTATGATTCCCCTGCAGGACAAAATGTTTTCTTTTAGTTTATTGTTATTTAGAGATTAGCCTTTAAGGCCCAATCGCTCTTATTGGCGGTATATAACACCTATACTTTGCAAGCTTTCACTTGTAATAGGGGATATGACTAATGCCATGAACTAGGCTTAGATCTGGACTGTTACTGAGAAATCCCTGATAAAATTAAACAATAAAAATAGCTAGACTAGAAATTAAATTCTGGACACTTCACAAAATGATGATCCTGACTATCAAAGCACAGCTCAAACCACTGGATGGATCAGAATAAAATTTGGCACACATATCTGTTGTGGTGTAGGCTTTTGGAAAATTTATATTTATAATTTTTTTTTGCTAAGAAAGGATTTTGGAAAATTTAATCCGTTAAGGTGTTGTGTTTTATGAAAATCTGTCACTGGGCGAAGCTGGTGAGAATCAGCTGGTAAAATAATACTTGTGCTGTCTGTGTGACCATTTGCAGCAATACAGTTATGATACTAATATAATCAAGTGTTTAGATATTGATTTAACTTTATTTTTCAGGTTCAAGAAACACTTGGACAAAGTACAAGACATACTGCAAAGTGCTCTACAAAGTTTGCCAGACCAGCATGAACTAGAAGCCAATTTCAAGGTGCCTGTTGAAATGCTTGAGCACATGGATTGCAGTACCAATGATATGTCAAATCCAGATCCATGCTATGAGCTAGACCGGATAATGTGTAATGTTGTTGATAATATGAGATAAGTGTATAATAATAAGTTTAAAGCTGTAATTTCATTCTTATTAGAAATAGGTTTTATATTGTTTTAATTTTAATCACGGAAGTAGGGAAAATAAAGTTCTCAAAATTGCTCTTATGAGTTTATAGGATCATTCATCATTAGCCTAGCCTTTTCCCAACTATGTTGTGGTTGGCTTCTCAAACTCTCCTCCTTCATGCTTATACATACATAGATAATCTTGACACATTGGCAGGCCGAGCACCAACTACCAGGCACAAACCAAATAAATTATGGTAACTGGATCATCAACAGAATTAAAAATGTAGCAATTTTGGTTTGTATGCAAACTCTGCTACCAGTAACCTGCCCCAGAACATACCTATATTGGTACTTGTGTAGATGGAGTCAACTGTCAGGTTGATATTTATGTATATTGTAAACTGTCGCAAGGTTGTGAACCGTAACATACCGCTTACAATTTAAAGTGGAAGCGCAAGGGTAGCCCGCGAAATTTAAATTTGGATGAATGGAGTTACAGAATTATAATCATTCATTCAAGTCATCAATACAACCCAAGTTACCAAGTTTATTTAAGGTGGATGCGCAAGGGTAGCCCGCGAAATTTAAATTTTCTTATGTTTATTGCAATTTGCAGGTCAGTGTCAGGTTGTATGTTGATGAAAATATGAATCGCGCCAGTAACACGTATGGAGTTACAGAATTATAATCATTCAAATCATCAATACAGCTCTACAAGTTCATATAATCACATTCAATAGCTATTTCATGAAAAAGTCACTCTTTGAGATTATATGAACTTGGAGGGTTGTACTGATGATTTGAATGATTATAATTCTGTAACTCCATAAGTTTTACTGGTGCGATTCATATTTTCATCAACATGCAACCTGACATTCACCTGCAAATTGCAATAAACGTAAGAAAATTTAAATTTCGCGGGCTACCCTTGCGCATCCACCTTAACTCCATTGAGTGACTTTTTCATGAAATAGTTATTGAATGGGTTTAAATGAACTTTGAAGGTTGTATTGATGATTTGAATGATTATAAGTCAGTAACTCCAAATGATGTGAGGAATGATATGAAGGAAAAAGGTATAAATTATAACATGACGGTTGACACGAGAATGGAAGAAAAAACGTGTTGCGCCGAACCCGAGTAACATGGGACAAGGGCAGGAATATTATCGCGGGCTGGCACAAGTCGGTCGGGGGTATGAGACTGCCTGATAAGAGATCCAAAACTTAGGGCACCGTCACAGTGGTTCGAAATAGACGCGGCGACGCTCCGTGGACATTGAAATCAAAATTTCTTTAGGCGAGAAATAAAAATCGGAACGGCTTTATTTCAGTATTATTTATAAAATTTGGCAATATGACAGGTATAGACAGCACCATCTCCGAAAAAAAAAAAAAAAAAATTGTGTGATGAAAAACACGTCCGTTTTTTCTCACAACTTTATAAAACTTAAAGCCTGCGGCTTACATGGGGTGCTGTCCCACATGAGGCGATTCCCAAATGCTGTAACACGCACACCCATGCGCGCCGCTTCACTCACAGCAGAGTGTTAAATTTCGAGAAATTCAGTTAGAGATTTTTACGTTGATTTAGGTGTGATTTTGAAAATATACCTACAAAGTAATTGACTTTAGTGTGCTAATTGTATTAATTATAGTGAGAAGTACCTAATGGAATATACAATACTTATAAAAATACTAAATAAACACTCAAATAGAGACTCATTTACAATATAAAAAGATTTTGTAGTATTTCTTAGTTTGACTTCATAATTAACATTAAAAAAAAACTGTCTTCTCAGGAAAAAAATTCTAGCCGTGTTGCCATCATTCGTGGTTCCAGAACCTTTATATAAAAGTATTGATATGAGAACATTATTAGATAAGTTTTATAATATTACACTAACTAAAAAACCCTTTGATATTATAAAAAAATCAACTAACCTTGTTTTACGATATCCACTAGGAGTCGGAGTCCCATTTCCTCTCCAAATTTTCGCTGTATTGTCTGTTTGCTCAATAGACTAGATTTTAATGTTTGATGTTTTTGTGTAAATTTTATATATTTCTCATTTATACAATTGCCTATTCTTAGTATTTTTCTGTGTTAGTTAAGTATTTTTTACAATTTTTCTTTTTTATTTATTTATTAAAAAAGCCGCGTGTTGCAGAGAGTTTTGATACAACATGTGTTTTGTATCATTCGCTGCGGAATTCTAAAAGGGAGAACCATCTGCCCCCACTGCTTACATATCTATCTATAGGCAGTAATTATGAAGTCAAACTTTGTATCTATTAACAACGCATTAAGTTATCATATGAAATATTATAAAATCTATTTATATTGTAAATGAGTCTCTATTTGAGTGTTTTTTTTTTGTATATATACCATATTTCTCATTATAATTAATAAAATTAGCACACTAAAGTCAATTACTTTGTATGTTTTCAAAATCACACCTAAATCAACGTAAAAATCTCTAACTGAATTTCTCGAAATTCAACACTCTGCTGTGAGTGAAGAGGCGCGCATGGAATCGCCTCATATGGGACAACACTCCATGTAAGCCGCAGGCATTAAGTTTTATTAAGTTGTGAGAAAAAACAACTTTTATGTTTTTCTTCATAAAAAAATTTTTTTTTTTTTTTTTCGGAGATGCTATAGTCCTATAGCTGTCATATTACCAAATATTATAAATAATACTAAAGCCGTTCCGATTTTTATTTCTCGGTTCTCGCCTAAAGAAATTTTGATTTCAATGTCTACCTACGGAGCGTCGATTTCGAACCACTGTGCGTCACCTCCTGCGAAGCAGTCATGCTAGCGAAGGAGGTGGCGGGACGTGAGAGGGAGAGAGCCTCACGTCTCAGCCGCCGCGGGAGACGCCCTGGGCGTCGCACAGTGGGCTGAAAATAACGTTTCATAGACATACAAATTGTTTTTCTAATTTGACCTGTTTCTTTATTGGAATCTGTTAAGACATGCTTCTTATTGATATGTTCTAAGTATGAAGTCATAAACCACAGGAAAAGATACACTTTCGATTTTTTTTCAGAAACTTTGTATGGAGAAAAACATAAAATAAGCTATATCTCGGCTGTCGCGTGAGTGCGGGTTAGTTTCTTTCACATGATTTTTGCTCTATTTTTTTGCTAATTTTTGATGTATAACACCACCCTCGCAGAAGTGCGATTACGGAGAAAAAAATAATTAAAAAAAATATATTTTTTGTTTCCATCTACATTGGCTTTATTAACAAATTTTAATCATATATCTCTAAAAATCATAGCATAGCGGTCATATAATAACTGCAGTGCTGTTTAGCTTTCACAATTTTATAATAATAAAAAATATGCGGCTTATATTATAGACATATGTTTTTACCTAATTTGTTTATGACACACTAATGGGTCTTGAACAACCTTTTTGAAACAATGGATTAATTTTAATCAGTAAGTACCTACTTACCTACCTATTGTTTTGTTTCAACGAAATCATTATGCACCTGCGGAATTATGATGGCTCATTAGGCAGGTGCGTAATAATTTTTAATCATTACTAAGAATTACCATTAATATAAATAGTAAAATACCATTATTTTGTCAAAAAAATTACCATTAATATAAATAGTAAAATACCATTATTTTGTCAAAAAACAGAAAAATAAAAAAGACACATATAAAGAAAAAGCCGACTGTGTTAAAGGTACATAATTAATTTAAATTAGAAAAGCAGATTATTGCAGGTAGAATAAACAAATTGTACATGAAAATAGAATTACGTTTCAAGGCCAAAGAACTAACATACCTATTTCGTAATCTGTTTATTTCCACCTGCAATAACTTGCTTTTTTTTCAATTTAACAGTAAATTAAAAAAAATATACAACAAAACAAAGTTAAAATTCTTACATAGAATAATATTATTTTTATAATTAATACACTAAAGCTTACTCTAATATAAAACAAACGATTCCTTCATAACCTAATGTTTACAATAAATCTAAGCTTACTCTAATATTCATCGCTATCACTAAATTCTGAATCTAGTTCGGATTCCGAATCCAACTGCGAAATATCACAAAATTCTAATTCGGTTTCCTCCTGACTCTCTAAAAGAGTTAATGTTTCTGGAAAAAGACTTTTCTTTTTCTTTTTGTCCATTACAGGTCTGGTTGCCGAAATGTGAGGATCTGAAGAGAATCGTCGGAAGTCCTTATTACGAGCGCTCGTAATAAGGACTTCCGACGATTTAGAGAACACCATTCTCGAAAAATTTCTAGGAAGAAAAGTAACGAGGATATTTTAAATATGCTTTTGCTCTCTTCAGATCCTCACATTTCGGCAACCAGACCTGTAATGGACAAAAAGAAAAAGAAAAGTCTTTTTCCAGAAACATTAACTCTTTTAGAGAGTCAGGAGGAAACCGAATTAGAATTTTGTGATGTTCCGCAGTTGGATTCGAAATCCGAACTAGATTCAGAATTTAGTGATAGCGATGAATATTAGAGTAAGCTTAGATTTATTGTAAACATTAGGTTATGAAGGAATCGTTTGTTTTATATTAGAGTAAGCTTTAGTGTATTAATTATAATAATAATATTATTCTATGTAAGAATTTTAACTTTGTTTTGTTGTATATTTTTTTAAATTTACTGTTAAATTGAAAAAAAAAACAAGTTATTGCAGGTGGAAATAAACAAATTACGAAATAGGTATGTTAGTTCTTTGGCCTTGAAACGTAATTCTATTTTCATGTACAATTTGTTTATTCTACCTGCAATAATCTGCTTTTCTAATTTAAATTAATTATTTACCTTTAACACAGTCGGCTTTTTCTTTATATGTGTCTTTTTTTTTTTTCTGTTTTTTGACAAAATAATGGTTTTTTACTATTTATATTAATGGTAATTCTTAGTAATGATTAAAAATTATTACGCACCTGCCTAATGAGCCATCATAATTCCGCAGGTGCATAATGATTTCGTTGAAACAAAACAATAGGTAGGTAAGTAGGTACTTACTGATTAAAATTAATCCATTGTTTCAAAAAGGTTGTTCAAGACCCATTAGTGTGTCATAAACAAATTAGGTAAAAACATATGTCTATAATATAAGCCGCATATTTTTTATTATTATAAAATTGTGAAAGCTAAACAGCACTGCAGTTATTATATGACCGCTATGCTATGATTTTTAGAGATATATGATTAAAATTTGTTAATAAAGCCAATGTAGATGGAAACAAAAAATATATTTTTTTTAATTATTTTTTTCTCAGTAATCGCACTTCTGCGAGGGTGGTGTTATACATCAAAAATTAGCAAAAAAATAGAGCAAAAATCATGTGAAAGAAACTAACCCGCACTCACGCGACAGCCGAGATATAGCTTATTTTATGTTTTTCTCCATACAAAGTTTCTGAAAAAAAATCGAAAGTGTATCTTTTCCTGTGGTTTATGACTTCATACTTAGAACATATCAATAAGAAGCATGTCTTAACAGATTCCAATAAAGAAACAGGTCAAATTAGAAAAACAATTTGTATGTCTATGAAACGTTATTTTCAGCCCACTGTGCGTCGGGGGCTCCCGGCCACCGTAGGCGCGGGCCTGTGGACGGTAAGTAATGGGCTAACTCGCCGTCCGTTCGTCTTATGACGACATGCCGTGTCGACGGCGCGTTCCACGCGCGCCTCAGAGATGTCAGCAAATAGGAAGGGGTCCGAAAGGACTGATGCCTGCCAGGGTTGCGGGACTGTTCGAAAGAGATACCGCGGCCCTGGAACACAAAGGGCAAAAGAAGGAATATGGATGGGTTTTAGTCAGTAAAAGTCTGACACTCCCTCCTGCTCAGCCCAGAGCGGGAGGAGTTATTTGATGATTTCCCATCCGAAAAAAAAAGGGCAGACGATCAGAATGTTATGTGAATGTGTTGTGCGAGTTTCGCCTTTCTTTTTTGGATTAGAATTTACTAGATACAGCGGGATTGTAACTATTTTTAATATTTGTTTTGTCGATGATTTCACTTAATGAAAGAAATGATTAGGTAAGTAATTATTTAGATTTGTAAATAAAACAATACTTCTATTAAAAAAATCTTTATTCCCGAAGTGAATTCCACAAGTATTCTGTAATCAAAACCATTGTAAGAGTCTTCTTGGTCATCAAAAAGGAGTTCAACAAATATCTGGAAGAGTCGATACGAATAATTTTTGGAGACGAAATTTTTCCTGTAGCTTGCTGGGTCTGTACGAAAGATAATAATTTATAATATTACTTACGGTATCACGTTGTTTCCACACACACGATGCCGGCTAGAGAAGATTCTTGAATGACTATAATTCTAAATTAATTCTAATACTTACTTACAAGTGACAACGGGTTTAATACTAATCAGTTGCTTTAATAAGATACGACTGCTAAATTAATAATTAAGTCTTAAAACAATGCTACTTACCATGCTGCACAGTTGGAGTGGCTACTGGAACTAAAAAAGAAGGGCATCCCATTGTTCCTGATGAAAAATAAAATGTTGACTGCTGCACCTATTACAATGAAGAAAGACTCTCTCAAAAGACTCGCGACTGGAGACGAAAATCAACCCGCACAATATCTACATATCAACTAAAACTTTATACTTCCAAAATTAATTAAAATTGCATTTTCTTCATTATCTGCGCTTGAAATAGAGGCAAAGGTCAAGAAATCAGTGGAAATTAATGACTACCTAAACAACCACAAAGAAACGCCAGGCATACTAACCGCACACTGCAGCCTAACTATAAAAACCCCATTCAAATCTGTTGCATGAGCAAATTGTTGGTTTCTTATTGTATCTGCCAGTGCAACACTTGGAAGTTGAATAATAGAAATTCTCAAGTTTCCTTTATAGCTTTTAAGAGAAAATTATTCTCTTTTGAAATTCTTTTAAGTTAAAATCATTGTCAATTTGAATATCGGAGAAACTACGATGTTTAGTAGTTATTACGCCTTCGGTAGGGCGCTCCATTGTTTCTGAAGTCTCGTCTACCATATCCCCCTCGTCCTCCCCTCCCTCCAGAGCTATTATTCCCAGAGAACCTTCCATTATTATTCAGTCTTGAACTGTATTTGCCAGATGGTGGTGTATACATTTTGACATTCCTATCACCACTTCGTGCTCTTTTCTCAGGAGATTCTTTGTCATGTTCATTGTCAAATGTGATTGGGCGATGTCGTTTGTGTACTGGCGATTGTTTCTTATCATCATAGTCAGCAGACTGTTTTTCCTGAAAGAAAGAATTCTTCATCCATTTGTTTGGTTGCTTACACAAGTAAAAGTTTTAACTGATTTTCAGTAAAAAATTAAACATAATCAATTTCTACCACAACACTTACCTCTTTTTCAGTTTTCTTGGAATGGAATGACAGCTGAACTTTACTTTTAAAGCTGGGTGGAGTGCGGAACAAATCTCTTATTAGTGTGTTGATATTAGATGTGGTCTTTAGAGCCACTATTTTCAACTTGTTTTCTTCTGAATTTGCATCTTCACCTTTCTGGCCCTGTAAAATAAAATGTATTTAGTTCAACTGTTGTCAAAATTTGGCCAAAATAGGTGGAAACTGGTGCCTTGACACAGTGAGGTGGGGTCGCGGCAGGCTACGAAGGAGGTGGCGGGACGAACTGGACAAGTTCCGTCCGAACTGGAAGGAGGACGCACGGGTTTGCGAGAAGTGGAGGGAGGGCTTCGCCAGGAGTTACAGAGCAGGCTAGGAAAAAAAAAACGTGAAACATACTTGTGTCACTTCCTTAAGTTTCTTTATGTATCCCTGTGTTAGTCTTGCAGTATATTGTAAGCGCAGACGTAACGCTTTCATTTTGTTGGCATCTACAGTCAGTGCTTCTGGTGCCTTACGACATAATGAGTGTAGGGCAAACAATGCACACTCTACGTGGGAAAATTTTAGTGATGGTGTGGTCTTTGACTCTTCTGTCTTCTCTTCAGGTTTGTCACCCTCAGTCACTTCACCTTCAACTGGTGCTTCTGGTAAGTATTTCTGTATAACAATTAAAGTAATTAACTTATGATTCAATAATTGATCTCTTGCAAAAATAACAAATAAAAAAGTTTTGCTATTAGAAAAAATGATGTTCAAAGGTTTTCTTTCATTTCTAAAATGTGATTGACTCACCGCCATTAGCAAATCATACACTGCATTAATTTTTTGCTGTGGGTTTTCAAGTTCTCCACAATGTTCAGTTAGCTCTGCAAATATCTTCAAAAGGTCCAGTTTTGAGTCTGGTCCTCCTTCTGGTGTTGATATATTGTCCCAATCTTGAAGCACATGATCACAGAAGAAATTGACAAATTGGGTTGAGTCAACTTGAGCCTATGAACACAAAATAATAGGTTGCTTTCACAAACATACATGAAAATAATGAACACAGCATTACACCATTACCCATTGAAACATCCAAAAAAATTGGCCTTTACTAACACATTGGTAAAGGCATGATTATTATTATTTCAGGCTATTATTTAATAACTTACAGAGAACAATGGCAATGCATGTTGTGAGCATTGTATAACTCTGTCCACATATTCAGGATCTTCAGGGTGCCAGTCATCAGGTGTAAATGCAAGAGCAGCAACAATTTGTACAAGTTCCTTTTTGCCTGCTGGTGTCTTTCCTAACTTGGACCATGTCAACAACTCCATTATATGCTCAAATTCCTCAGCTACAACATCTTGGAGCTAAAAAATACACAACATTGTTTTACATAATTATTTGAATTTTGTGTGCAATAACTGTTTGATTGATTCAATTAGTACATGAAAGTATGTTCTCTCAAGTTTACTATTCTGTAGAAAAATCTAGATTGATGGTGGGAAAGGTACTTATAATATTTATCTTACCTCCAAAAGTTTCCTGCATTCAGCAATAATCAATTCTTCAGCCTCCTTAGTAATTACTTCCCTGCCAAGTTGTTTCACTTTTGATGCCAAAAACTTAATGCATCTCTCTCTTACAATTTCATTAGTAACTTCACTATCTGCATTCTGATGTATTTGTGAGAACATACCCGTAAGTGCACCTTTAGGGTCTATCTTCAGAATAGTCAATAAAGAGTTTGAGACAACATTTATTTCAGTTGTGTCATCAGACTGTAATAGCTGCGCTAAAATATCTGCAATTCGTTGGGTGTGCTCTTTATGATCTTTGCACAATGTTGGTAAATCTTTGATAGCTTGTTTACGGATCTGTAAAACAACATGAAAAATATTAATCACATTGAAAAAATAACTCTTTATGGTATTTTTTTATGGTCGCGGAAGTGGCCAGTAATGAGTGCCGTTATCAGTTAATTTTTAAGAAATTTATTTACAGATAGTTTGTGTCATAAACAGATAAAGACTTACAGCAACGTCATCATCCTCACACAAGTCAAATTGAGCTTCAATGGCTTGATCAGCTAGAGTAGGAAAGCTGTTGAAAAATTTCGCAATAAACTGGGACGCCAGGCGTTTTTCCTTGTCGGATCCCTTCACAGCGGCTAGTATTTCCAAATATTCCTTCTCGTGCTAAATTATTAAGACAGAAACATTATTAATAAAAGACAATTAAATAAGTTTAAGGGCGCGAAGTACATATTTTTGGGCGTAAAAATTAGGTTACCTTAGAAATGTCATCTTTGGCGTCTGCTAAAACACCGTAATTTTGGTACAGTTTTTCAATATTATCTGCTGACATATTTGCTTTTTATGGAACCAAGTTGTCTGAATTTTAATAAAAAATGCTTTTTTAATCAAATTCGCACTCGGATTAAACTCAATATATCTGTAAATAAATCCCACGAGATGAGAACGAGTCACCTCCGCGTACAA
This sequence comes from Eugnorisma glareosa, assembly GCA_947578425.1. Lineage (NCBI taxonomy): Eukaryota > Metazoa > Arthropoda > Insecta > Lepidoptera > Noctuidae > Eugnorisma > Eugnorisma glareosa. The sequence goes on along the minus strand of OX387970.1, from coordinate 12,555,052 downwards.
TCACGAACATAGACAATAAATTACAAAACTCAGTGTTACCATTTTACGGTCCTTCAATAAGATGCTCTGTGGTCCTTCCTAATCATAATCATAAATTAGTTTACACCGGACCATCGACGAAAATGAACTTAAGACATAGAGCATGGACTGATAGACAAATCTACACTAATATTTTTTAGGAAAGATTTGTATTTTTGTGTGTGTATGTTTGTAATGAATAAACTCAAAAACTACAGCGCCGATTTCAAAGATTCTTTTACCATTAGAAAGCTACATTCACCCTGAGTAACATAGGCTATAAAAAATATAAAAAAATCTTATGTCCACACGTGCGAAGCCGGGTGTCGCGAAAGATGAAATCGCGATGTTCCAAACCTATAAATGTAAATATATAATTGCACAGCACTAATGAGATGACAACACTAAATCAGTATGAACAACTTGACGCCACCAAACCTAAGCCGCTCTCACAGAGCATCATAATATTGCCGCTCTTTTCAATACCGCCATGACAGGTTTGGATAAAAGTTAATTTGAGTAAATTCAGTGCAAGAAGATTATATGGAGAAGTATAATTCTTGTCACTCGTGAGACGCGCCACCTGGATAGCTAAGTATTAACTTTCTGTTTATGTAAAGATTAGAGATTTGGTATGTTTAATAATTGATGTTATACGAAAGTATTTTTGCTTGCTTGAATAATTTGGTACACCTAATCTGTTGGAAGTGATGGTCGTGTCTTCAGCTGCGGCTTTGGTTCAATGAGATGCTTCCATGATCGCAGCTAAAGGTATAACGACGACCCTCACGCGCTACTAGTCCGGACATTCGAGCGCTGGGGTTTGTGAGAAGGGTCGTGGGCCAACCTCTCTCGCAGACCTTCTAGTATATTCCCCATGGGGGCCCAATGGTAGGCACTGACGGGTGCGGACGTCGACGGACGTCATATATACATATATATTATAATGTATAATAATAAGGGGAGCATTCCAGGTGAAGAGGCAATGGCCGAAGTCAAACTGGAATGCGTGCTCTTGCAGAGGCGGATAAAATCCAGAATCTGATTAGCACAGAGGTGTCACAAATGTTGATGATAAAATAAAACTAATGAGAAAGCAAAATAGATTTATTAATCATAAACAGATAGGTAATACTAAACCCAGAGATTCATGGGTACTTTAACTTACAGATGTCCTAGTCGCGCCTGAGGAAATGAATAAACTGATGGTTGACCTGATGATAGCCACTTCGGTGCCTTTGAGGACCGAAGCATAAGAGACTGGATTGAGAGACACTCCGTATCGGTGTGTGATCCGTAACGGTGAGTGTTTCTGACATTTCGTGAGGCGGGGGTTTCTCTTTATATCAAAAGCGAAGCAGATAAATCCTATATTATTACTTATTACTATAGAACAAATTACATTGTAGACCTGGGGATAACTAGCATATAACAAGAATAAAGAGAGACGCACGCCGTCGCGACATGGTGGAGATGCTGGGATATGAAAGCATTTCAAAAAGGATCCCAAGGCATAAAATCAATCCAGACTCTTATTTTTATAATTTGAGAAATTGTTGGAAATTGTTGTTTGGTTGTTGTTGGAATCAGGTTGTTAGCGACATCTATATAATCCGATTGGAACTAACGTTCAATAAGCGGATGGGCATGAACATTAATCTGAAGGCGCCAAAATTCGAACGTCACTGTGGTGATGAGTGGTCGGTCATTTATCTGAGTATAATGACATAAACGGCAGGCTGAGATGAAAGATTCTCGAAGTTACTGCAAATTGAATTAGTATTTAACATGTGTACATGTAATATGCAATGTTATGAGCTAGTCAAATATTCTACTTTGAATTTGGCGCGGATTTGATAATACTGTCATGGCGGCAACTTAGCAAGTTCTACGAAATGACGAACGCAAACGCTCTCTTTAACCGGAAGCTCGAATTAATAATATTATCCTACTTTTAACGAGTTAAAACTTATAAGTCTACTATACAAATCAAGTAAAATTCAAAACTAAGTTACTGAATAATATAATTATCACTTTTACACTTGACGATTGACAAAATTCCAGTATTCACGAATTACGAAATTCGACCGGGAAAATTTTCTCTACGTTCAAAAATGGCGAACAAACCGGTGGCGTTTCATGTTTTCATACTGAACATCGAAAAGTAAAACTTAGTTCGTTACGTTCGTTTACAGGAATAAAACCTTACATGTTGTGTATCGAGTAAACGTAATTCGATCAGATGTGAAAAGGTGCTCCTATCATTATTAAGAAGTTCACAATTTGTTTTGGTTGTAAAAATCCCAAAGTTATACCCACCTCTAAAGTGCAGGAAAGGAAGCATATCATAACTTAAGAGTGATTAAGAAGATCATCAGGTAAAATATTTTATGATTTATAAGCTTTATCATGCTCTTAGAGAAGAAATTACCTTATATGTACCTTTGTAAAAACTACATACGCATGTTACCAGCCGTTCCCAAACGGGAACAGAACGTTGTTATTTGTTGTATTGTTGTCTGTAAATAAGGGGATCTACAAGTTAACCCTTGTAGGTTGTAATATGCCTGCGTAGCATGACCACCGTTGAAACAGGATTTGTCGACGAAGAGTCGTATTGAATTGTAATAGACAAACGCCTTGTTGTGTTGTATAAGACAGATTGTGGAAAGATTTCTATAGTCGCAAGCATGGCGATGTTAGAAATGTATGAAATGAATGACAAGACATGTCAAGTTGTATAGAAAGAGCTTTGTCGAGTCTTGGTAGACTATTGCCATGCCTATAGGGCAGGGGTTAAAATTTACATATAGACAGCATTACTATGCATGAGTTCGCATAAAACAGTTTATTTATACCTAATACTCTCCAACCAGATAAACAAATGAAGGTAGATGAGTACCGCTCATGCTGCATACCTCACATCTTATGTGTAGATCACTACTACAAAAATACATAAATACATCTTATGTGTAGATCACTACTAAAACAAAAGTACATAGTTGAAGAACTGAGCATAAAATTTATATATTCTCATAAAACTAATAAGATGCTGGCGGAGGATATGGGATTGTATAATTTAACTTGTGTCTGAACTTCTGTCATGTTATACATGTCATCCCTAACTGACTGCATTGTTTCATGTTAGCTATTAAAGTGTACTATGTTAGTGTATGTGAAACTAGGTACCTAGTTGCACATATAAGTTGGTGTAGGTAAAACTTAATATCATTTGTGGATGCATACACAAACGGTGTTGGTACCTCACTTGTTTATGAATAAGTCATGAAACAGCATAAGAATCTTTAATAAAGTTTTATTAGGGGTCAGGAGGGGATAATTGGATAACATAGAAGTTTTAAATAAAACTCTGGAAATTATAAACTAATGAAACAAACCAGTTTTACCCGTCAGTCAGTAATAGTAATATTTGGTAACGTTAAAAATAAATCTGAATAAATTCTGAGTTAATACTAAAACCTCATAAGTACAAAAGAATTTTCCATGCACATATAATTCAATGGTTGAGTTTATCATAGAGAATGTAGTATCCTGTGGATAGTAAAATATTCCTTGCTTTTAACTTGGAGAACATTTCTAGTTAGGTATACTATACAGGGTGCCAATAAAAACTTTTTTATTTTATACAGGGTGTTAATAAAATATCATTCTACTATATGCCAGATATTAGAAAAGTTCTTTATACATACGAAAAAATAGAAAACTTTTGGTCATACAGGGTGTTAACAAATTTTTTATATAAAAAAAAAAAATTTTTTTTTGTTGCTTATACTGCGTAACGTGGACATTTTACGATATACTTGATGTCAATCCTTAACGTATGATATACAGGGTATAAAATTATGAAATATTATTTCAGAATTCCAAAATGGAACAAATTCTTATAAGACGACTTGAGTCTATATCAAGTGCTATCTCTAAATTAACTGAAGAAGCTCTCACCTATAAGGATAATGTTAATAAAGAAAATTCTGAAAATTTAGAAATAGTGTTAGGTAAGCTAAACGTAGCGGTGAAAAGGTTCGGAACTGAGTTGAACAATAGCCTATCAATAAACGAAATGCAATCTTTCGTGGAAAAGGTCTGTCGAGTACTGTTGGACTCGGGTAGTCAACGTACTTATATAACGCGAGAAGTAGCTTCAAAATTGAACCTTCCTATCGAAGAGGAAAGCATTTTATCAGTTTTCACGTTTGGATCGAAAACTCCCCAAGTAATAGAAAGCCCCATAGTCAGGTTACAGATACGAACAAGGACAAATGATATTTTACAAATAGAAGCAAATGTTGTTCCTCATATTTCACATGGAGTTCCTTTCCCTGGTATAGACATAGATAAACATAAAGATGATCTGATTTTGGCTGACGACGGCTCATTGTCACCCAAAATAGACATATTGATCGGCAATGACTTCTACTTTTCATTCATCCTTGAGGACAAAATTCAACTGGAAAGTAACTTATTCTTGATTGACTCTAAATTCGGTTACATACTGACTGGAAGAACTAACACGAAATCCACGGACACGTTGTCAGTAATAACTTACTTTCAAGGAATAGAAAACAAATTGACAGCACCGGATCTTCCGTTATACAATGGAAACCTCAAATGCTTATGGGAACTAGAATCCATTGGAATATGCGATTCGCCGAAATTGACTAGGGACGAAGAAGTAATCAACCAATTCAATGATACCATAGAACTGGTAAATGATAGGTACACTGTTAGTTGGCCATGGATAGATTACCCACCTAATTTAGAGACTAATTACGGTCTAGCCAAAGGCAGACTAGTCAACCTACTCAAACGATTAGATTCCGATTCGCTAACAGCGTACGATACTACATTGAAAGAACAATTAGCAAAAGAAATAATTGAAAGTGTACCAGACAATGAAAGGAGAATCGAAGATGTAGATCATCCTATACACTACCTGCCGCATCACGGTGTTAGTCATCCAGGCAAGCCAACTCGCATAGTCTACGACGCTTCGGCAAAGACCAAACATAGCAAAAGTTTAAATGAATGTTTACATTGTGGTCCACTTATGCTAGAAGACTTAACTGGGATGTTGTTAAGATTTAGGTCGCATCAGATAGGAATAACAGCAGACGTAGAAAAGGCTTTTCTACAGATAGCATTGCATGAAAAGGACAAAGACGTAACTCGATTCTTATGGTTGAAAGACATAAAAAGGACGGCCACGGAAGATAACATTCTGCACTTACGATTCTGTCGCGTACCGTTTGGAGTGATATCAAGTCCATTTCTTCTAAATGCTACTTTGAAACATCATCTACTGCGTTCCAATGAGGAAAGTCTAAAAAGCATAGTGAATGACATCTACGTCGATAACCTTGTCACAGGAGCAGAATCTGTACAAGAAGCAACAGCGATGTATGACTCGTGTAAAATCACATTTGAAGAGATTTCAATGAATCTTCGAGAATGGAGTTCGAATTCCAAACAATTCTCCGAAAGCATTTCTTCATCGGATGTCTGCAGAGATGTAGAAGTTAAAGTATTAGGTCTGAATTGGAACACAGAAGAAGATACGATCAGATTGAGACCGAGAAAGACTACAGAGGCCACAACCAAGAGAGAAATACTAAAAAACATAGCGTCAGTTTACGATCCATGTGGATATGCTGCACCAGATTTATTACCAGCAAAACTGTTACTACAAAATCTGTGGATACATAAATTCAAATGGGATACCCCATTACCAGAAGAATTGATCAATGAATGGCAAATCATTAGAGAACAGCTAGAAGACACAAAAAACATTATTTTACCAAGGAAATATTTCGAACGAGCTGGTGATGACAATATTCAACTGCACGTTTTCACGGATGCTTCAACCAAAGCATATGCTGCAGTTGTATACATTTCTAATGGAAAAGAATTGAAATTTGTAATAGGAAAATCTCGGTTAGTACCCATCAAGGATCAGGACAATTTGAAAATTCCAAGACTTGAACTATTAGGTGTTTTAATAGGTAGTCGGTTGCTGAAGTACGTAACCAAGTTCCTAGATTTTGAATTTAGAGGAAACACTATATGGACAGATAGTCAAATAGTGATTGATTGGTATTACAGCAACAAACTACTACCACCATTCGTTACAAGGAGGATAGAAGAAATAAAGGGAAATACACCAGCAACAATAAGATATGTTCCAACAGAATTAAATCCAGCAGACGTGGCTACTAGACCCACAAGTACTATGGAAGACAAGCAGAAATGGCTATCCGGACCAAGTTTTCTACTGGAAGACTCCAGAACTTGGCCGAAAGGTTGTAGAGCCGAAATTTCTTTACTTAATGAAACTGAAGTCGCTGTAAATCCCACATGTTCTTCTGCTAAACATGAATTTTCTTTTCCTATTGGGGAGGATCTCACGAGTGGAGAAAAGGTCTCAAAAGAGCAGGAACGGAGAAATCAATTAGATGAGGAATCACGAAACAGCTCCACAGAGAACTGTGAGGACAATACACTATCACATGTTCAAAAGATCAAAACGATTCAAAAGGAACATTTCCCCGAGGAAGTAGAGGGTAAAGATACTAACTTGAAACGAAACTTAGGCGTATTTACCGATATAGACGGTATCCTACGTTGCAAAGGAAGATTACAAAACGCTGATTGGTCTTACGATAAAAGATATCCAATATTGATTCCAAAGGATTGTGACTTCACTAACACAATGATCCTAGAAACACATAAGAAAAACTATCATGTAGGGGTCAACCACACTTTAAGTTTGATCAGATTATCGTACTGGATTCCCCAAGGAAGAAGCCAGGTAAAGAAAATATTAGGAAAATGCACAAATTGTGTTAAACATGGAGGAGGTCCATTCAAATTACCAACTACTCCAGCGCTTCCTAAGGAAAGAGTAAACTATAGTTCACCTTTTACATATACCGGAATAGATTATTTGGGTCCTCTTCAAGTAAAGACAAATAATAAATCAGAAAAAAGATGGATATGTCTGTATACATGTCTAGCAGTACGGGCTATACACTTGGAAGTCGTTAAGGATCTTACGGCTGAGGAATGTCTATTAGCACTACGAAGATTTATATCTTGCAGAGGAATACCAACACGAATAGTTTCAGATAACGCACTACAATTTAAATTAACTGCAGAAATACTGTCAAGCAACTTTTGCATCACTAATAAAATCGAATGGAAATTCATTCCACAGTTAGCACCGTGGCATGGAGGATTTTATGAACGACTTGTCGGACTAGTTAAACACTGTCTCAAGAGAACTCTGACGAAAAGTTTACTGTCAGATAATCAACTAAGTACAATCATAAAAGAAATAGAAACAGTATTAAACACACGCCCACTGACGTGTGTAGGTTCTGACCTAGAGGATATTCTCAAACCCTCGGATTTTCTAACCTTGAGTAAATGCATCGTGACAACACCTTCAGATGCAGAATTTCCACAAGAAGGCACAGTAACAAAACAGAATCTAGTGGAAAGTTGGAAACGTGGACAGAACATGTTGAAAGAGTTTAAAAGAATGTTCGTCGATCAGTATCTACCAAGTCTAAGGGAGAGATACCGACATTCTCTTAAAGAACCACGGATAACAAAATTAGAAATTCCGAAATTGGGAGATATCGTCCAGATTAAAGGAGATAAGTCGAACCGAGAGAACTGGAAAGTTGGAAAAATTATATCTTTGTTGAAAGGAGCCGACGGTCAATGCAGAGTGGCACGAGTAAAGGTGAATGATACGGAATTCACTCGTTCCATCGCACATCTTTATCCGTTGGAGGTTGAAGAAGATATACCGGGAAAAGAAAAGGTTATGTTTGAGTTTGAAAGAGAAGATGTTACACCAACAGTGGATAACTTATCTCTGCTAGAAGAACTCGACTCGGCTATTCTTACCGAAGAAATATCTACAACTCCACAAACCGCTGTAGAACCCGTTGACAAACCTGAAACAGAAAAACATATAAATATAGGAGAAATAGAAAAGAAAACAACTCAGAGAATACTTACCACAGAAAATGATGAACCAACAGTTCTTGATGAAGAACACGATAATGATAGCATACCTAAAAGCACTGATGAGGTAACCCAAACTCCTGAAGTGAGAGATGTGAGAGACGCGTCCCTGAAGGCTCGAGAGAAGATACGAGAGTGGACGCGAGACTTGATGGAACACATGTAGCTTCTGTCGTTGTCGGGAGTGTCGCGAAAGATGAAATCGCGATGTTCCAAACCTATAAATGTAAATATATAATTGCACAGCACTAATGAGATGACAACACTAAATCAGTATGAACAACTTGACGCCACCAAACCTAAGCCGCTCTCACAGAGCATCATAATATTGCCGCTCTTTTCAATACCGCCATGACAGGTTTGGATAAAAGTTAATTTGAGTAAATTCAGTGCAAGAAGATTATATGGAGAAGTATAATTCTTGTCACTCGTGAGACGCGCCACCTGGATAGCTAAGTATTAACTTTCTGTTTATGTAAAGATTAGAGATTTGGTATGTTTAATAATTGATGTTATACGAAAGTATTTTTGCTTGCTTGAATAATTTGGTACACCTAATCTGTTGGAAGTGATGGTCGTGTCTTCAGCTGCGGCTTTGGTTCAATGAGATGCTTCCATGATCGCAGCTAAAGGTATAACGACGACCCTCACGCGCTACTAGTCCGGACATTCGAGCGCTGGGGTTTGTGAGAAGGGTCGTGGGCCAACCTCTCTCGCAGACCTTCTAGTATATTCCCCATGGGGGCCCAATGGTAGGCACTGACGGGTGCGGACGTCGACGGACGTCATATATACATATATATTATAATGTATAATAATAAGGGGAGCATTCCAGGTGAAGAGGCAATGGCCGAAGTCAAACTGGAATGCGTGCTCTTGCAGAGGCGGATAAAATCCAGAATCTGATTAGCACAGAGGTGTCACAAATGTTGATGATAAAATAAAACTAATGAGAAAGCAAAATAGATTTATTAATCATAAACAGATAGGTAATACTAAACCCAGAGATTCATGGGTACTTTAACTTACAGATGTCCTAGTCGCGCCTGAGGAAATGAATAAACTGATGGTTGACCTGATGATAGCCACTTCGGTGCCTTTGAGGACCGAAGCATAAGAGACTGGATTGAGAGACACTCCGTATCGGTGTGTGATCCGTAACGGTGAGTGTTTCTGACATTTCGTGAGGCGGGGGTTTCTCTTTATATCAAAAGCGAAGCAGATAAATCCTATATTATTACTTATTACTATAGAACAAATTACATTGTAGACCTGGGGATAACTAGCATATAACAAGAATAAAGAGAGACGCACGCCGTCGCGACACCGGGACGGCCCGCTGGTGTCAAATATAATTGACCATGAAGTGCGAGAGAGACAAAGCAATGAGGCCAGCGCTTAGTCCATTCTCTATGTATACAGAATCTGCCAAGGAATATACATTTTTATGTTTTTTTTATAAATGATATAAAACATCATTACAACATGGTTGCTGTCGTTAGAGGTAGGTAACTATGAAAATATTGTAGGTATCGTTGCGTGCTTAAACCAATTAATACGAATTTTGAAAAAAACAGGCACAATGGATATGGTATTCCTCTTTTTTATAAACTGTTGTAGTAATATAATATCAACTCCTTGGTCAATATTGCACGTCCTATTTAAAGAAGAAACTAAGTTGTCAGGATTGATTGTGTCATTGTATCAATATGTTGAATTTTGTTAAATAAAACCTAAATATTACGGGTATATTCTTTACTACAATTTATTTAACAAAATGGAAAAATATCTACGACCAGAACGTTTCGACGGAGACCCGTCCTCAAGCCAAGATCTGTCCCCTCAGTGGACACATTGGAAAAACACATTCGAAAATTTTCTGACAGCTATAACTACGAACGAGAAAACTATTGCAAAAGAGACTAAATTCCGATTACTAACTAATCATCTATCCTCTACAACTTTTTTGCACATACAGGATTGCACTGATTACGACATTGCTATAAAGAGATTGGATGCACTATTTCTGAAGCCACCTAACGAAATATATTCCAGGCACAAATTAACAAAACGAGCACAACAACCAGGTGAGTCCATCGACCAATATCTACAAGTCTTGAAACTACTCTCAAAAGAATGCAATTTTAAACAAGTAACAGCTGAACAAAATGAAAGTGATTTTATTAGAGACGCTTTTATATCCGGACTTTCGTCGTCCATAGTTCGTCAAAGACTGTTGGAAAATAGCACACTCACTTTAGACGATGCATTCAAGCAGGCTCGCGCTCTCGAGATGGCGCAAAAATACAGTGATGATTACCAGAAATCTAGTATTAGTACCTTTGTCAATGCGGTTCCCAATAACAATCAGAGAACTCACAGCCAAGAACTATGCTATTTCTGTGGAAACAAGAGACATGCCCGGAAAAATTGTCCGGCTGCTGGTACAACCTGCCTGAAATGTGGAAAAAGGGGGCATTTTGCAAAAGTATGTAAAAGTGCAGTGACTGCGCCAATACAACGGAGTGCTTTTACTAATGCTATAGATGAACCGAACAAACACATGGAAAATAGAGAGTCGCAGAACTTGTTATCATGCATCGTAGCCGCAACAACTGATCTTGATAAAGCTATAATACCCATTAAAATAAATGGATTATTTGTAGCCAGAGCATTGATTGATACAGGGAGTACTGCTAGTTTTATAGATAGCCGACTAATTAGTCAATACAATATACAAAAAAGCTTATGCTACCAATATGTCAGTATGGCAGCTTCAAATCTAAAAACAAAGGTAGATGCACTGTGTAGCGTCAATATCGATCTGCAAGGTCAAAGTTTTCAAGTGAACTTATTAATAATGGAAAACTTATGTACGGATGTCATAATTGGTCATGATATTCTTAAGAAACACAATACATTAGAAATGCATTTCGGGGGATCTGGAGCACCATTGAAACTATGTGCACTATCTCAGGCCAACGTCGATCCAATCTGTCTATTCCCAAATCTCTTACCAGACTGCAAGCCAATAGCTGTTAAATCACGAAGATACTCAGATAGTGATATGCAGTTTATTCGTACTGAAATAAAGAAATTACTAGCTGAAGGTATTATAGAACCTAGCTCGTCACCATGGAGAGCACAAGTGCTTGTAACTACAAATGAAAATCATAAAAAAAGGATGTGTATAGACTACTCTCAGACAGTAAATAGATACACGCAACTAGACGCTTACCCTTTACCAAGTATTGAACAAATAGTCTCTAAAGTAGCTAAACATAGAGTCTACAGCAAAATTGACTTAAAAAGTGCGTACCATCAGATTCCCATTCTTGAAACAGAAAAACCTTATACAGCATTTGAAGCAGAAGGTAATTTATACCAATTTCGAAGAATACCTTTCGGGGTTACCAATGGAGTAGCGGTTTTTCAAAGAACTGTCAATAATATAATCGCAAACGAGCAACTTGAAGGAGTATACGCGTATTTGGATGACATAACAGTCTGTGGAACTAACCAAGCTGACCACGATCAAAAATTGCAGCGTTTTCTTGATATTGCCAAACGGTATAACCTTACACTGAATCTTGAAAAGAGTGACTTTTCATTGAAAGAGATAAGTATTCTAGGATATACTATAAACAATGGAGTTATTAAACCCGACCCAGATCGTCTACGTCCACTATTAGAGCTGCCTCTGCCTTCAGACTCGGCATCGCTCCGGCGAGCATTGGGATTATTTGCTCACTATTCTAAATATGTGCCAAGATTCTCTCATAAAGTTCAGTCCCTCGTTTCGAAAGGCACATTCCCTCTCGATTCTGAGGCAGTAAACGCTTTTAACACTCTAAAGCAAGAGATAGCCAGATCAGCGGTAAACGCGATTGACGACAACATACAATTTGTTGTTGAAACAGACGCTTCAGACTATGCTATCGCGGGAACTCTGTCACAAGAAGGCAGACCTGTTGCGTTTTTCTCGAGAAGTCTTCACAGTAGCGAACGGAATCACCCAGCCATAGAGAAAGAAGCCGCGGCTATAGTCGAATGTCTTCGAAAATGGAGACAATTCCTCATCGGACGAGAGTTCAAACTGATAACTGACCAAAAATCGGTCGCATTCATGTTCAATCGGCAGCATGCGTCAAGAATTAAAAATGACAAAATACAACGTTGGCGATTAGAACTTTCTGAATACAATTTTGACATAGTTTATCGCCCTGGAAAGGAGAATATAGCAGCTGATGCCTTATCAAGAGCACCATTAGTAGCCTCTGTACATAATTCAGAAAATGCACTCAAAGAACTACACAAAACTTTGTGTCATCCTGGAGTAACAAGAATGCTTCATTGGGTTCGAAGCAAAAATTTACCTTACTCCACGGAAGAAATAAAACGCATTACTGCGAATTGTTCCATTTGTGCAGAAGTAAAGCCTCGTTTTCAACAAAACATAGGAAAACTAATAAAAGCGTTGGCCCCATTCGAAAGAATATCGATAGATTTTAAAGGTCCACTTCCCTCAGATGGTACTGGGAACAATCGATATATCCTTACGATTGTGGATGAATATTCCCGTTTCCCTTTTGCATATTCCTGCCCAGACTTGAGTACAAACACGGTAATTAATAAACTGACTGATTTATTTTCTATATTTGGTATGCCAACTTACGTACACTCAGATCGTGGCACTTCTTTTCTTTCAAAAGAAATGAAAGACTTTCTTCACGAGAAGGGCATTGCTACGAGCTACACTACACCGTACAACCCTCAGGGTAATGGACAAACGGAGAGATACAACGGAATTATTTGGCGAACAGTACAATTGGCTCTGAAAAGCCATGATCTACCTATAACTAAATGGGAGTCAGTTTTAACTCAGGCTCTGCATTCTGTAAGATCACTTCTTTGCACGGCTACAAATAGTATGCCCCATGAGCGGATGTTCTCTCACGCCAGGAGATCTTCAACTGGTCAGTCGATGCCTACATGGCTAAACGTCCCGGGAAAAGTATTAATGCGAAACCATAATCGAACTAGTAAATATGATCCATTGGTTGAAGAAGTAGAGACTCTGGAAAGTAATCCTCAGCATTCTCGTGTGCGTTTGAGCAGTGGTAGAGAAGTTGTCGTATCTAATCGACACTTAGCTCCTGCTGGGGAATCTTCTTTACAACAGGATGAAGCTGATTCCAATGATGACGACGAGTACATCGATGCAGTCGATGGCGATGAGCATGACACAGAACGCCAGCGAGATTTCCAGAATGAGATAGTCCAGCCTCAGAACATCATGACAGAGACTCTGCGTCGTTCTGAAAGAGTACGACGTCCGCCTGCTCATCTAGCTGACTACGTAGGATAATAAATAAGCACAGGAGAATGTAGTAATATAATATCAACTCCTTGGTCAATATTGCACGTCCTATTTAAAGAAGAAACTAAGTTGTCAGGATTGATTGTGTCATTGTATCAATATGTTGAATTTTGTTAAATAAAACCTAAATATTACGGGTATCCTGCCAGGGTTGCGGGACTGTTCGAAAGAGATACCGCGGCCCTGGAACATAAAGGGCAAAGGAAGGAACATGGATGGGTTTTAGTCAGTAGAAGTCTGACACTCCCTCCTGCTCAGCCCAGAGCGGGAGGGGTTATTTGATGATTTCCCATCGGTAAAAAAAAAAAAAAAAATATTACGGGTATATTCTTTACTACAACTGTCTACTTAATAAAGTACTTAGCAATTCCATGGCTACTTCTTCTTATCGTATCGATGTTCCTTCCATGTTACACGGTTTGGGCCCAGTAGGTGGCCACGTTTATTGCAGCGGCAGAGGCACTATTCAGGTCGTGAAGAGAGCAGGGAAACGGACACCTGGGACACTCCAGCAGGTATTTACATCAGAACGTTCGGCCAGTCGAGATAGGGCGCTGGCTGCTACTCCAGTTTTTAGTGACGATTATGTGACGCATAAAGATGCCAGCCAAAGAATTTGTGACAGAACAGTTCGAAAGTTAGAAGCATTTATTTATGGCCGAACAACCTGATATCAGAACGTTCGGCCAACCTGAATCTCCATAACTGAAGACCTTAGAGAAACTGTTACTGAATAAAGATTTAGTGACGATTTGGTGACAAACAACCAATGCTTTACTTTTACTCGTAATGCCACCGGTTAAAAGTAAAATGAATGTTGGTTCCTGGAACATCAGGACGTTCGGCCAACGTAATCTCCATAACTGAGGACCTGAGAGAAACCGTTAATGAATAAAGATTTAGTGACGAGACTGAAACGAATTTTTATTGCATTACTTTTTTTTGTGACGGCCCCTTTAAATGGTAAAATGAAAATTCATCATATAACCTCAAAACATTGGGATTATCGATTCCTCCATAAGGAAGAAGCCCAGAGAAACCGTTAATCAATAAAGATTTAGTGACGACACTGAAACGAGCTTTTATTGTTTTATTTTTTTTTGTGACGGCCCCTTTAAATAGTAAATTGAATATTTAACATATAACCTCAAAACATTGGGATTATCGATTCCTCCACAACGAAGAAGCCTAGAAGACTCGTAAAACCCCTGATGTGTATAGGTTTTCAGTGCAATGGTGTCAGTATTTTCGTTGATTCAAGATTAATCTATAAAAATGCACTATGGCGGATGGCGAATGAAATAGGGTGACCATGTATTCCAACGAAACAAGTATTTATCGAGTACTTAATTACCTAAACAATGAAGCAAAACACGTCGTAATAATAAATTATATAGGTACAAGCAACGTTGAGCGAATGCCTGCATACCAGTGTCCACTTATGAAGTTTTTGTTATATTAGTCGAGTCTATTTTGGCTAAAAGCAAACGAAAGTGGAAAGATGACTGACATTGGATATTGGGAAATTTGACTAAGTAGTATACTTAAATAAATAGGTACACAAATTAAAAAAATGCTTTATTTTTAATCAATCATCCAAAAAAATCGGTAGGTAGTTAGGTACATAATAATTTGTACTTTTTAGAATTACAGTTAAATTGGTTCACCACGAGAAAAGATAGATCGATTTGACAACGTCTTGTGTTTATTGCTAGGTGATTGACTTGAAACTTGTCAAATCGGATTTCTTTCGGTGGTGGCCCGACAATATTATTATTAGTTTGATAAACTAGATGGACACATTTTACAATTTAAAAACAGTTCTATAGATAAATCACAGTAAGATTATACAATAGCTTCACCAAATGCCCATTTTCAATTTTACTACTACGACTACCCATTTTCGATAGTCTTGTCTGGTTCTATTATAGTACCAAAGGATCTTTGCGCCTGACCTTGATGACGTCACACCAGTGACATGACTGGCGAGCGAGAGAGAGCAATGTGCCGCGAGGAAGTTGCGGGGGAAGGAACGCAGCAAAACCCGGAGATGCCATACAAATAAAATTAAATGTACAAGGTAACACAACAAGGTAACAAAGGAACACATCTTGTAACATTGTTTGAGCAATTTTGTGAACATGATTTTTTATAGCGGCCACTGGTGAAAACGTTTAAAAATATTCTTTCAAATATATAGCTTACGTTACATTGGCAGTCAAACACTTCTTTTTTCAAGGTCTTATTAGATGAAAAATAAATTTTACACAATTCAACTCTAAGTTGCTCTGCTTCCTTTTTATTGTGAATTATCAACATATTCACATATTTTGCAATTAAATTTTTGTCGCCTAATCCTTTAAGTAAATATGGATTTATACTACAGCCATAGGCCAGTAAGAAGATAGCAGAATCTAAAGCACAAGTGTTTATTATGTTTATGTTTGAAAAACTATCTACAAAGCCATTCTGCATTAAAAGTATTTTAGGTTTTAAACTGAATTTCGTTTCTTCTCTTGCTTGCCCTTGCCAATTTTCTATGAACGTTGGATTGTCAGAAAAAATTGAATCTTCGTAAAACTGTCTACACGTTTTTTTTCGTTTTGGTACTATTGAATTTGCCTTGGCTTGTCTCTTACGTTTGATTTTCTTATTCTTGTTCTTAACATTAGAAACTAAATCTGATTTTGCAAGTTTTAGTTCACCATGCAAATAATTAGTGTGTCTTTGCAAAAAAGCATCAATTCTATGTTTTTCAACTTTCGTCTTAAAAATTAAATGTTTTAAGGTTTTAAAATAACTCTCCGCCCCGGAAGATGATGGCGAAAAATTCTGAGCATGGTAAAAATTAATCATTACATTTGACCACAAAGGTAATTTCAATAAAAGTCGTCTCAATGTGGTTACAAAAGTTGGCAAAAAGAATACATTTTCATTAGAGGAGTCGATTGTAGCATCACAATTTTTCTCACTATCTACTATTTCGTCAAACCATTTAAAATATTTTGTTTCTAAGTTATCGAAATCATCATCGTTCAAGCCTTTTGTGAGACATTCGTCTTTTGAGGATTCGCCAGGAATTATTACTTCTTTTATTAAATCATTTATATCTTGCTTTGTTCTAAGATAATCAATTTGTTTATTGAGGGCCAGTTGTACAACACCTCTTATACATTTTTTTATGATCTCAAAATTATCACTTGACTTAATAAAAGCAAGACATCGAATATAGAAGTACTTTACATTGTCTTGAACATTTTTGAAACACATTAGGTGATGTAATGTCTTTATGAAATGGCTTGTATCTAGTCTTATGTAAATTTCTGGTAAATCATCGATCTCCACGAGTCCTTGTAAAACAGCATAACTTATTTGTAGGTACTCTTTTGTACTGTTAAATTTGGTAAATGCTGCTACTATAGCAGATATTAATGCTGACGAGTCATCCACTATCACTTCAGACGGTTGAACAAGACGCAAGGATGTCCAATTTTGTATCCATTTTAAAATAGTAGCATTTGTGTGAGATTCAGTAATCATCTGAAATATCGGTACAGATTTAAATCCAGTAGTATCAGTAATTAAGCATACATATAAAAATAACTGCTTCATTTGGTAGGGCTTACGAAGCGTCATTTTTTTAAAAATTGAACCTGTTGCATCTAAAGTAATTTTAATGTTTTCAATTTTTTCTGAGCATATTCTATAGTACTCAATTTGCTGTTGGGTCCAATAGTGCAAACAAAAATAGGGATGTAGTAGTAAATATCTTATAACATTTTGGTACTCTAATGACTTGCACATTTTTAAAAGTGAAGTTAATGGGTCTTTATCGAAATATGTGGACATCTGATGTTCATATTTAATTTGAGTTAAGGCTGTAGATGTTGGCAAAATAGGTGGATAATCATCTTCATCTTTAAATAGTGTTACTGCAATTTTATTACGCGTTTCTGCTACAGATGCGTTCATTAATGATTTTGCAATTTTCCTTCTAGTGTGTGGGGTCATCCTTGCTTTTTTATTTGGATTATGTTTAAAATCACTGTCAAAATTCATAATTTTACATTTAAAATATATAATTTTGTTTGAGAGATCAGAACTTGTCATGGTCACTTCTGCATTGCATTGATTACATTTACCATAAAAAATAACATTATTTTCTGATCTTCGAAATCTATAGGTAAATATGAGAGTACATAAGATTTTTGTACATAGCCAAAACTTTTTTCGCAAGAGATCGGACCACTTATATTTTGGCAAAAGTAATCTTCTTCTAAATGAATATTTATCTCTACATGTACTGTAAACTGGTTCTATTTTCTTTTTGTCGTAAAGATCTACATCAAAGGAAAAAAAAAAATCCTTTTTCACACTTTGTGATGCTTCGATATACTCGTAAGATTCTCTTTCTGTTGGTGGAGATTTACATTTAGTTACAAAATTATCTGACGTCAACTTTAGTTGTACGTTTTCAGAAGAGGAATTAGTGTCACTTTCGGGTTCACTATAAAAAAATAACTTATAATTTCGTTTCACACACAAATGAGCTGCTCGCGGGGATATAACACACGCAAATTCTTGGGAAATATTTTGGTATAGATTTTTGTTAAATTTTAACTTTGAATGCAGTATGTCTTGTTTGAACTTAGTAAATACTTTTTTCTGTATACTCAGATCAACTTTAGCTTTTCGACCTCTTACCATCGTTCAATGTTGGCTTCGATGACCTTGTACTTACAAATCCATTAATAGAATATAAGTACCTACTTACTTTTTTAAATTTTTAAATAGGTACTTTAATCATAAAGCAAATTTTACATTACTGGTGGTTCATTATTTTCTGCCTTAAAAGATTTTGTGTAATCCACAATCCTGAAATAATACAATTAAACTTCAATATTTCCATAACATACGACAGCAAGATGAAACTTCCTTATTCGATTACCTGTATTGAATACAGAATATATAGAATAGGTACGAAGCGCCCGGCCATTTCATGAAATGGTGACAGTTCATGAAATACTAATCAATTGACATGTGGAATGTGAGCTCGGCCGTCATTGAGCCGATCAAGTTGGATCAAGGGCCTGATTCAGAAGGCAGTAAATATACTCCTCGATACGGCTCCTTTGTGAGGAAGTTCTTGTCTCTGCAGCCCTAACCACCTGTGGCTTGGAGCTGCTCCTGATACGCGGACTTCTATTTTTTAATACTTTGTAATGTTTTTAATGTCTTTTTTTTAAGAAATATTTAAAAATGTAAATAATTTGTATAAAAGTTAAATAAAGGAAAGTTATAATCTTGATTCAGAAGGCGGTACTTCTGGACACGGCTCGCATTGTTAGGAGGTTCCTCTTCTGGAGCCCTGGGCGCTGGTAGCTTGGACCCTGTTTCCGATTACGGTGGGCTACTCTTTTTGATATTATTACACGCTACTCCATCTATGTAACAGCCAGACTGCAAGCTACTGAAGCTATGGCTAGCTATGTTTGGAACCCTCAGGGCACGAGTTGGCTGGTTTTTTTATACTTCATAGTCATCATCAGCCTAGCCTTTTCCCAACTATGTTGGATCGGCGTCCCGGATGCAGCTGAATACCAGTATTTTACATGGAGCGACTGCCTATCTGACCTCCATAACCCAGTTAGTACTGGGTAATACCATACCACTTAAAAATTCAAATCTGTACACTTCACTACACGTCAAAGGAAACAGAAGTGTCTGTTGCAGTAGCGGCCGGCGACGAACGACCGCGACGTAGTATACGCTTCAGCAAGCGACAGAGCGTGTCTCTTCTTCTGTTCGAGTAGGTCCTCGTAATCATTACACGTAGCGCCTTCCAGCAGATTTGGATCAGAGTCTGAAAGTATAGAAGTCATCTAGGTAACTTTAAACATGATGATACTGACCATAGACAAATTAATCAAAATAAATAAACAGAAAGTAAGGCATTTTGTGCATCATTTTTGTTTGATTATACACGGTTAATTTTACATCGTTCTGGAGCCGAAACACTGTAATTCCAGTTGATTCTCAATCGAGGGTATATTTTTCTTTAATTTTATAAGGACGTCCTGTTGTTTCCAATCATTACTGAGTTTGTCATATAATGATGAGTTTAAAAGTTATACAGTTTTGTTTAGACAGGGGTCACAACAGCGAACAAGAATTTTAAAAAGCTATAAAAATTGTATTTATATATTTAAATATTTTTTCCTTCGATAAAATTAAGCATAGTTTCCCTCATTTTAATATGTGCACATTATGAAGATTCACGCTGTATAGGTAAAGATAGATCTAGTAACATGATGGTATAGAATAAAGCGTAAGTTTCACACATATCTTATTCAATTACTTACCACTCTAGATAGTATCACTGCACATGTACTACCCACTTTATTTTATTTATGCACTCACAGCTTACGCCCGGGCACACCATTATAATAATAGTAATCACACGTAAAACAAATATTTCGGCTCTGTGTACCAAAAGCTGATATTCCACACAAAAATGAACCTTGTTACGTAGGTCATAGGTGTGACGTATCGAAAATGCATCTATGGTAAACGCGTTCCTTCCATTGCACGCCATCTATCATAACGGACTCAGATTGACAAACTCGGCCGTTGAGGATCGGGATGGGATTGAGATATAATAAGAAAGCGGCCGTAACAGAATGAAGTAAAACTAATGGTGGCGTATTGGTCGAAATTCGATCGATATTTTCTATTATTTTTATTCATGTGACAGTGACAGACACAGAAAAATTATAAAAAAGTAGAAGCAAAGAGGCCACATCATAACGCATGGTGGTGTGTGTAATGTTTTTTTTATAACAATTTATTTCTAATGCATAATAAATAAAATATTAGTTATCTGCGCTCCTTCTCATATTCCTCCGTCCGCGTATCTATTTGTTGTAATACCTACATCGTCACCTTATTTCAACTATTTCGACGTGTTTCTCTTCATTCAGTAGATAAATAGGTACCTACTCGATAAATACTTGTTTCGTTGGAATACATGGTCACCCTATTTCATTCGCCATCCGCCATAGTGCATTTTTATAGATTAATCTTGAATCAACGAAAATACTGACACCATTGCACTGAAAACCTATACACATCAGGGGTTTTACGAGTCTTCTAGGCTTCTTCGTTGTGGAGGAATCGATAATCCCAATGTTTTGAGGTTATATGTTAAATATTCAATTTACTATTTAAAGGGGCCGTCACAAAAAAAAATAAAACAATAAAAGCTCGTTTCAGTGTCGTCACTAAATCTTTATTGATTAACGGTTTCTCTGGGCTTCTTCCTTATGGAGGAATCGATAATCCCAATGTTTTGAGGTTATATGATGAATTTTCATTTTACCATTTAAAGGGGCCGTCACAAAAAAAAGTAAAGCAATAAAAAATCGTTTCAGTCTCGTCACTAAATCTTTATTCATTAACGGTTTCTCTCAGGTCCTCAGTTATGGAGATTACGTTGGCCGAACGTCCTGATGTTCCAGGAACCAACATTCATTTTACTTTTAACCGGTGGCATTACGAGTAAAAGTAAAGCATTGGTTGTTTGTCACCAAATCGTCACTAAATCTTTATTCAGTAACAGTTTCTCTAAGGTCTTCAGTTATGGAGATTCAGGTTGGCCGAACGTTCTGATATCAGGTTGTTCGGCCATAAATAAATGCTTCTAACTTTCGAACTGTTCTGTCACAAATTCTTTGGCTGGCATCTTTATGCGTCACATAATCGTCACTAAAAACTGGAGTAGCAGCCAGCGCCCTATCTCGACTGGCCGAACGTTCTGATGTAAATCAGCAGGTGGGGCATAGTTTGTTCCGGGGCGCCGCACTCGCACTCGGTGTTGGAGGAACCAATAATACCCCATTTTGCCAGATTATATTTGCAGCGGCCTACTTGGGTACGCAATCGATTCAGAGCTTTCCAAATAGGCTACGTAGTTCACTGCCAGGAGCTAGGTGTTCCTGGGGCTTTAAGAAGTCGTGGGGTGGTGGACACTTCTCTTGCCATAACTTACTTCGTATTTTAGGTGGCCTGTCTTGGATTGGCTGAGTGGAGCGTAGGAAGCTTTTGCAGCTTTTTAGTCTGCCCGGGGTAGTTCTGTGGCCATAGAGGGGATGTCGGGAATCTGATTCTTGGTTCTTTTTTTCCAGCGCGCATGCGACATACCTTCGTACAGCAGGTGGTGCAATACCTGCTAGCGGATACAGCTTATTGAGGGGTTCGGTTTTATGCAACCCGATATTATACGGCACGTCTCGTTTAGAGCTGTATCTACTTGCTTTGCGTGAGCGGATCGGTGCCACACTGGGCACGCAAATCCACCAGCAGAAAAACATGGGACATGCCGGTTGTCCGAAGAATATCGGGTGCTGCTTCCCAGCTAGGGCAACTAGGCGACGTAACATATTGTTTCGGGTCGCGTCCTTCTGTTTCGTATTATGACAGTGTGACTTATACGTTATATATAGCTACTACAATCCCGCAAGCTTACGGTGGAAGTGCCAGAGTAGCCGGCATGATTGCTCAAGAAAAAAAAATCGCGGGCTACCCTGGTGCTTCCCCCTTTCCAGTGACGGCGCGGCGGCGTCGATGTCGATGAAGTAGAAGTGAATTGTAAATTTTCAGGATTTCGTTAGTGGCAGTGCCCCAAACTGAGCCAGTGGCTTAAGGTAACCCACTAGTCCGGTTTGCGGCACTGTACAACATCAGATAAAATGGTTGCTTTGGCAATCTGTCAGTTGCTACGGAACGAATATGCAATGACAACGGAAAATGCGTCACTGTCAACGATTTCATCAACCGACAAGAGAAAGCATTTTTGAGATTACATTTTCAGCCTTCCGTGGAACTGTGTCAATGTCAAATGAAGACCCTCGGACTATTAAATTACGTTTATCATAGTTTTAATAAATAAACCAAAAAACTATGACTTTTTCATAATTTGTACAATAGTTCCTATTCGTTTTTTACTTTAATCTAATTTGGTCTAAAGTAAAATGAGCAATAACATTGGTAAATGTTGTACTTAGATCAATACGTAAGTACCTATTTTTTCAGTTACCAATTTTACTTGAATTTGACTTAAAAAAATCAGTGAAATAACATTTTATTTCACTATTTTTTTATTCTATAGAAATTAGAAATCGAAAAATCACACAGTTTTATACGATAAAACTAACTAAAAATTTGGTTAGTCTATTTACGATATGAAATAATAATACGACTATTTAAAATCTGTAGGGTGGTCCCTTCCACCCTATAGATTTTAAAGAGTTTTAAGTCGTACGCGAAAACGGTTTTAACCAAAGAAAGATACGCTACGTTCATACTGAGCGGCGTTCAAATATCGTTGCGTTGTTGTTGAAAATGTACTTACTTACAGGATAACATCATTGCTTAGAGGTACAGAGTAATTTCAACTACGACTGCGATATCGAGATATTAAATTTGTTTCTCTTTCTCAGCTTTCACGAGGTTCTCGTCATGCGGGATGGTAACATCGATTATCATTACGCGGCGCGCTGATCGGTCTATCACCACTATGTCAGGCTTACTGGCCACGAGGCACTTCCTAGCTAGTAAAAAATAATCTTACAGATATCCCAAGACCATATTTTTTTCAGTCTTATATCACACCTATAGACACAGTGTGGATTTGGACGCACTTTATAAGTCTCACCCTTCCAATTGCCTTGTAAAGGTCTCGCGAAGTGTATTTTCAAACTTACAAAACTCTTGCTGATACCTTTAAAATGACTAATAAACTTACAAGTCACTTGCAATGGCGCGCTGTAAGTGTAAATAACCTTAAAGTAAGTATCTTACTAATAAAATAAAATACTGTTTTAAGTGTAATATCGCTTGTAGTTCTCTTTGTGAATTCCTAATAAGAGTGTATTATTATCACAAACCGCCGTGGGTTGCGAAGCCCTTGGAACTTTTGTGAAAAAATAAACAGTCGCATAAAAACTTAAGCATTATATTTAAATTTATTGTACTTTCCTACAAAACGCTAGTGTGTATCTTACTCATTTATTTATCACGCACTATATGCGATTATTTGGTTGCGACTTAGATTTTCTCGATTACTTTCAAATTTTAATAACAATATGTTCACGGGCCTTTTCAAAAATGTGTTTTTTATTATTATTTTTTTTTATTATTCTTAAAATAATATCAAAATGTCGCCATTACGACCAACCACGACTCATAAGTGCTTTATTAGAGCAATATAAGTCCAGTACTCTTGTGTATAGTTTATATCGCACTCGTAAAAGTTAAATTAAACCTAAAACACGGCCATGTTGCTCATAATTTTAGGGTTCCTCAATAAGTAAAAGGATTTAATAGAAACTAAATGATAATCATTATGTACTAAATATTAAAATGGTTTACCTGATTTTATAACAATTTCTGGAGTCAACACAACAAAGAAAATAAATAACCCTTAATATGGAATTGTTTAAGACACTTGTAGGACTTTTTAAAGTGCTACTACTCTTTAATATGTCTAAGGTGAGACAAATCACACTTTTAAAATACTAGTTTTACAGAAGTCTAATGAAACACTTAGTATAGTCACTTCTAAGGTTGAATGTACTTATAAAATTAATTTATAAGTATTGATTAAGAATCAAAGGCAATTAGTTACTTTTAAAAGGCGCTTATAATGCCACTGCTCTTATTAATATTATATAACGTTTTCTTATACATATACATCTTTAAGAATTTTACAAGTATGAATGCTCTTAAAAATTAAACAGACTTATAAAATACCACTATTAGAGTTTCTGCTTTAATCAGAACACATATAAACCTTATATGAAACCATAGCTCTTACAAGCTTTTGTTTGTAAGGGTATTGAGAGTTTCTGACTTAATCAGAACACTTGTAGACCTTGTATAAAACCATCGCTCTTTATAGAGCTTTTGTTTGTAAGGGTATTTTGCTAGCTGGGTTGGCACACGAGGTTGTCGACATGTGGAATGTGAACTCGGCTATCATTGTGCCGATTGTCATGATGGCCAAGAGCCTCGACGACCATCTTTCGAGGCTCTCCTTAGGCAGTTGGATCAAGGGCCTGATTCAGAAGGCAGTACTCCTCGATACGGCTTGCATTGTGAGGTTCCTGTCTCTGGAGCCCTAGCCTCCGGTAGCTTGGAGCCTGATCCCGTCACTGGTAGACCACTATTTTTAATATTTTTAAATGTTTTTTTTTTTCATAATAATATGTTTTGCAATATTTAAAAATGTCAATAGTATGTATATAAATGAATAAAGTGAATAATTATAATAATATTTATTTAATTCAGACTTGGTCCTAAAGTTAGTAACAATGTTCATAAAGTAGTGTTAGTAAAAATACAAATCCAAAGTAGTTAGTAACAATGTTCTTAGCCTAGGTAGAGTTGTAAAGGTACAGTGTAGTTAAAGGCTTGCTCTCCATAGCGCCCCTCGATTTAATTTTAGTTTGATCACTACAATAGAATACAAATGTTTTCATAACTAAAATTCAATTTCAAAAACACGAGTGACAACCCTGATGCTGCAATGGAGCGTAGGTAATTATTTTAACAACTACGCCTAGTTTCCATACTGTCCATATTTATACTGTGATTGCGTCGTTCACTCCGACTATCACTGTGCCATGCGCCTAAAGTAGGTAGGTAACTCTCCATCCAACTTGTCAAATTCTTCTGTGTAGTCTTTCAGACAAGTGTGCATTTTTGTGGCTGAAATTATGTTTTTTTTTATAACGCGTGCGTATTATAGTTCGGAAAGAACCCAGGCAAGTACGGTAATACGGTTCACATAAGTCTGTACTTAAAAACACGGCTAAATTAGTATGTAGGCAACCATGCCTAGATACTAATTTAGTACCGGCACTAATTTAGGTACCAACCTATTATGCCAATAAATAAATAAATATAAATATCGCTGGACATTACACACAGCTCCATCTAGGTGCCACACTAAGCTACGAGGCTTGTGTCGTGGACACCAGATAGTTGATAATACTACATAGATACTTTTCTGTTTGTAAATACATACTTATTATACATATAAACATCCATGACTCGGAAACAAATGTCCATGCTCCTCACACAAACATTTGCTCCTACCGGGACTCGAACCCGGGACCCTAAGAACGTAAGGCAGCCTCACTACCGCTGCGCCATTCGGGTCGTCAATAATACCATGTTCTGGAGCGATATGTCAAATTGATGGCCAAAATAACCTTGTGTGTGATTCCCTAATTTATTCGAAGTGTTTGAATATGGAAAATAAACGAAATGGCCAGAATTTCCATTGAAAGGGGTTAATGATTAAGGATAACATGAGAATAATTATTGTGGTTGGTGTTTTATCACTAATACACCCTATTTAGATAGATAGCGCCCGTGTTCAATTGTTCATAACTAGAGACCGGATTCTATGCAAATAAATATTTTGTCCATACTTAAACATACATATTATGCATATTATGGCTATTTTTTGAAGATTATTGCACATAAGTCAGACTATTATGCCACAATATATATTCGTCGAATTTCAAGTTATTCATACGAAATATTTTTTTTAACTTATTTCTCCACAACTGTAGGAACTCAACAAAAAAAAAGTTCCATGAAAATCCGACCGCTATAAAGTTTGTTCCACCTTTCGAGTATTTTTTGGCCCTCGGCAATTTTTCTAACGGTTAAATCTTCAATTTTCAAATTATTCCTCGTATGAATTAACAGATGCTAGAAAAATCAGCCATAACTATACTAATATCATAAAGAGGTAAAATCTGTAAGTTTGTATGTAGGGGGTAATCTCTGGATCTACTGAACCGATTTTGAAAATTATTTCACTATTAGGAAGCTACATTATCCCCGAGTGCCATAGGCTATATTTACATCGTGCCCGTGGGATAATTTCCGGCCAAAACGCGAGCGAAGCCACGGGCAACAGCTAGTATCTATTAAATTGCTTCCAGAATTAAGGGAATATCAGAGGCTGGAGGAACAAGATGAGTAGGTACATTACCTGCTTACCTAATACGTATTAGAATGCAATAAAAAAAAATACATTATATAATGTATTGTGTACCTTATAACGAATGGCTACGAAATGAAAATCTATTGCTACGAGATTGCTACGCGGCTACGGCACGAATTTTTATTATGACTTAAAATGTTTTAGTTATGCTTTGACTTAGCTTTTTTTAATAACTTTGGTTTTAAAGGGTCAATATAGTAAATGGCATTCCCCTTAAACTTATGGGGAAGATTTATAAAACAATGGTTAGACCTGCTGTCTTGTATGGATCAGAATGTTGGGCCACAAAAGGAATGAATGAAAGGCATTTTACATGTGGCTGAGATGGGAATGTTAAAGGGGTGTGGTGTTACGCGAATGGATAAAATAAGAAATGAGAAGAGGAATTCTGAAAATGGCGCCAGTGACTGAACAGTTGTGTGGTAATCGGTTGGCTTGGTATGTCACGTAGCCTTCACCCGTTCAATTCCCACCTAATCATTGGCGCATGAATAAAAAAACGGGTCTGTACCTTTAAAAGTGTTTAATTAATAAAACCAATTTGGTTGAGCCGGAGGCACACAAAATGTAGGTCGTGGGTTACGGACGTCTGTTGTCACTTCTGCAGGGATAGGTACTCCCCTGTAGTTGCAGGCGATTTGTCGCCGCTGCGCTGGCCGGAGATGGAAGTTGGCCGAAGTTCGTTCTGTGCTGTACGGTGATGTCGCAGGTAGTCAAAGCGGCACGGCCGTTCGACTTGCTCAGCACACCAGTGGCGAAGCGTCGAAATGAACCTCAATCTGTAGGAAGCTGGACGCGAAGCTGTTGCCGGCTTTATGCAAAGCGTGAAAAATTTTGATTTTGCACGCTTGAATTTTTTTGTGCATATGTGATGCGGAGGAATCAGGAAAATGTCATGAGGAAAGTTTTGAGTATGAATGTGGATGAGTAGAAGATTAGAGGAATACCTAAGTAACGATGGATATAGACTGTGTAAACGATGACATGGCAAGAAAGCAGGTGTCTGATGAGATGACGAGTAATAGAGAAGAATGGACGAAAAAGATAAGCTGCGCAGCGCCGATCCAAAATAAATTGGGGAAGGGCTGTAGAGTGATGATAAATAGTAGTTGGAGTTAATTAAGAAGAAATTAATCATTATGTTACTTTACATATTGTATTAACAAGAATTTGTGTGTTAAACTACCACTTAAACTCCGAGTACCAAAAAACGACGCTCTAATTAAAATCGTTTTTTTTTTCGGTTTGTAGCCTATAGTTACACGGGGCATAATAACGAATCGATTGGGACCTTATTCATCAAAATCGGATTAACAGTTTAGGTGCTACGGAGGAACATGTAGCAAATACAAAGATTATACATACATAGACTGCTAAAATCATAACCCTTCCTTTTGGCTTCGCTGTAGTCGGATAAAAATTAACTTCTACCTTGTGTATTTGACATCTATTCTATGCAAAAATGTCAGCGAGGTATAAATGTAAATATAGCTAAAGAAGAATTCCCCAAATAGGTACCCTCGCCATCATATACATATATAGTAGCGGGCGAGGTACTCAAATATTTCGGAGCAGCAATACTTTTCAATAAATTCGTTACACTAGATGTGGTCAACAACATCAGAACATGCAATTTGTCATAAATATAAGAGCAGCGACTTTTCAATAAATTCGGAACACGTAACTATATAATATAATCGACAGTATTTGTCAAAATCATTTTTGACAACTAAAAAGTCAATATACCTACCTAGTAACGAATTTAAACTGTGTGATACAGACTTATGGTATATTTTACGTAAATGTTCCGATCATTACGATAATCCTGACTGCGTGGATATCTTTGTAGTTCAGGGCTTTCTAATATTTTACTTCGTTATGTGTTCCGAATTTAGGTGAAAAGTAATGCTACTCCGAAATATTTGAGTACCTCGCCCGCTACGATATATCTGATGGCGACTTACCTATATACTGAAACATATTCCTATTTTACCAAAATTGCACAAACCTACCTGCTAGGTACTAAAATTCATTCAGGAAGATAATAGAAAACAATAACATAACTATTCCCCTTTGAAAACACCGCGGCCCGTCGGCATTGTTGCTTGAACATTATTTTTAGAATAAGATTATAGAAAAATATTAAGGAGGTGGTATTTAAAGATGGTTTTTATATGACCCGGTGTCCCTGTCTGTGTACTTATAAAATATATTACAAGCGTACATATGTTAAAGAATGAGGCAGGATTAAAAAAAACCCGGCCAAGTGCAAATCGGGCTCGCGCACGAATGGTTCCGTACCGTTGCCTAAAGAAAAAAACACGTTTGTTGTATGGGCGCCCCCCTTAAATATTAATTTTATTCTGTGTTTAGTATTTGTTGTTATAGTGCCAACAGAAATACATCATCTGTGAAAATTTCAATCGTCTAGCTATCACGGTTCATGAGATACAGCCTGGTGACAGACAGCCAGACAGACAGACAGACAAACGGACAGTGGAGTCTTAGCTTATATTTAATTTTAATTGGATGTTTTTTTTTGTGCCTTTTTTGGTTTATTGTCAAGTTTAATTTTGTATTCTTATGAGAATATAGTTATCCCAAACCTCAAATAAATAAGATTACATGGAAAGAAAAACGTTTAGCAAAAAAAAAATATTTTGTTCTTAGGTCGCAGTTAGGTAAGAATATTAAAGCATAAGCAGGTACTCTATTTTCTCGGTACCATATCGACGACATTTTTTTATGTACTGGGGAATTCAGAATGATGTACTGAATACATGGAATATATATTTATACCAACAGTTATACACAGGTACATATGAAATTTTGCTTGAATAGTAAAAATACGCTGAGAAAAATAAAAATAAAGGGGAAGCATTTATCGGGTACTTACAACTTTATTATCTAGATACCAGATAGTCAGATTGGGTGAATACTCGTTTTTAAACAGTTTAATTGCAAAACACAAAAAAAAATGTTATGCCTTAAGAAATTTCTCACAAAAGGCGCACTTCATTATGGCAGTGTTCATTATTTTTGTAGTAATTAGGCAAATGAAACGCGAGTGCGGCAGAGTGCGGCGGAGTGCGGCCGGCGGGCACCGGGCCGGGCGCCGGGGCGGGCCGGGCCGCGCGCCCGCGCTCATTGGCCGCCGCCGACGCCGCCCTCCGACTCCGTCATCGTCCCTCCCGTTTTCTACAGCGGCGGCCTCGCTAACCTCCTTCGTTTCGCTCAGTCGCGTCCGCTTCGTCGCGTGTGGTGTATCTCGAGTCTCGTGCCGGCACCTGTTAACAGAACGGTGGTGTTGTGACAGCGAGTGTATGTGCGATGCTCGGACGGTGATCGAAGCATGGTGAACTACGTTAATCCGCTCGCCATGTACCAGGGCAAGGGCGGGCAATACGGCAGCGGCTGGTATGGCTGGCAGCACCAAAACTTTGAGGAGCAACAGTGGTGTGCGTGGAACGGTGCGCCCGCGGGTGGTGAATGGGCGCCGGATCCTCATCATTTCCCGAAGCGAGAGCCCGGGGAGCGGGAGATCGCGGACATGCCATCCCCGGCGCGGGGCGACCTGGCTAGCCCCAGCGAGGGCTCCCCGGGCTCGCGGCCTGCGCAGCCCCCAGCCCCGCCGCGTTCCCCATACGAATGGATGAAGAAACCTAACTACCAGACACAGCCCAATCCAGGTTTTTATCTTTTTCAATTTCAATTATCGTCTAAAGGGAAGCCAACATTCATGTTATATTTTGTTGTTGCGGTAGACATACCTCCGTGCTAACAAAAGTAAACAGGATATTTTTGTGGAAATACCCACCAATTAATTAGTGCAATTAAAAAAAAAAGATTTTTTGTTTAGGGTTATTTGCCAAATTAAGTTAACCTAAATTATTCATTGTGTCGGTTACACTTGTAAAAAAGTAAAGTTAAATGCCAGCATACATCTTTTAACTTATGTCATTTTAAACTCTTACACCGCACTGTAATTTGATATGTATGCGATAATTCAAATTTTATAGATGTCGCACCAGCCACATAATAAAGTCCATTTTATTGTTTTTACGAATTTTGTTGATGTCTTTCCTTCGTTATGATCTACGATATTTGGTTACATATCGGATAATGTTTTAAGGTGTGCTAATCTATGTAGTTATAATTAAATATTTAGAAATGTAAATATAAACTGGTACTTATGTCTAGTCTGGAAACAAATCCCATCGTTTGATTATGTCAGTGATGAGTGAATACATATCCTATAAAGGTACGGTGAATTCACTGATAACGATAAGGACTAGAAGAAAATTATTGATTTCCGCGCTGTGCCTGTCGCATATCAATAAAGTGATTCATTTTCAAAGTAATAACTACCGAAATCATCGTTTTGTTTGTTACCCTACATGCTGAAAATAAACCCATTTATGTACTTCAGGTCTTGTATTTTTCTCTGGGAATTTACCTACAAAGTATATTCTAAACAATTAGTGTATGTGATAATGTCCCAAATGTATGTATCGTCCGAGAAAATAATTGTTAAGCAAATTGACACGTCTCGTCCAGTTGCCGTGTTGCAGTAATTTCATAACATTACAGCATTGTAAATGACGTTTGAATTCTTATACCTACGGAAATTACATGCTGTCTAAAATGGTAGTCTACTTACTGAATAATTAAATTTTCTAGTGGCTTAACGTATTATTTAGGTACCATAACATACATTTGGGACATTTTTATCAAATATCATTTGTAAGAAAATCAGCCGATCCAGAATATATTTTTACATATCTACTTATTTATGATTGGTGTGCAGTTAGGGCCATACCTCACCGAGATGCCATGGCGACGTGGCCAGCGACGTCGTCAACTAGTTCTTATTGAGATGTATGACGGCTAACTTACTTGGCGACGGACTGGCGACGCATTAGTGACAATTAAATGAACGCCTCAATATATAAACTGTTGGATTTACTACGCTCAGCATTTTTTGTATTATCAACCTAAGGTACTATGACTAGGGTTGATAATACAAAAATATTTCGGCATTCATTTTAGGTATTACCTAGTTTTGGTCTGTTAAGCGTTTGCCTGTAAGCACGCCAGTATCTCCCCATTCTACAGGCTGAACACATATTCCTGACGTTTTCCCAGTCCAGTAGTAAAACTGTCATAATTCTAGTCGGCATTTCTTTTATCACACTGGCAGTTTAAGGCGGCCAATGACCATAAAAGGTTAACTATTTAAAGCCCGACAAAGATGTAAACATTGTTGGTTTGATGGCTCCACTAAGTAGGTAATGATGTTATAGTTTTATTTTAAAGCTTCATAACTGCGAAACGTAAACAATATACGGTAGGATTCATTTTAAAACTTTGCTACAGATGTTTATTGTGTATGAATTGGCATTCGCAGGAAGCACATAATAACAAAAACGAGTAAATGAGCGTGTAATATTTTTTTTTTTAATGCTTTTATAATATACGATTGAATCAGAAAGCAAGAAACGTTTCTGATAAGTTTCGTCATATGAAAATGTTTTAATATCTTTCTAGTAGTAAATGTATTATTAATAATGCAGGATTGTTAAGCGGCCAACCCGTATTTTGTGCACTATATCTAGGTTTCTACGGTAGCAAAAAAAAAAAATAGAAACAAAATTCAGTATAAGCCTCCAAAAATTGCTGTTTTGCACAAATTTTAACTGAACTTTGGCCGTTCATAATATACTCATAAAACTGTAAAAGTAAAGAAAACATCTCGATAGAAACCTTGCACATGTAATGGAGATTCTTAATTACAAATGTTTATTTCACACAATTGTAAGACTTATTCAAAAACATGTACTCGTATTTCCTGGAACAAGTTTAAGAAATTTTCGTGCACTATTTTTCGTTCAATGTCATCGCGTTAGGCGGTATGAGGTGCGCGGGAGACGAGTTGTGCGCGGTGGGGGCGGGGTTAGACCGGGGAATTGAAAGAAAATCGCCGCTGAGGCTCTGTATGAAACAACAAGCTTTTCAACCATGCTCGCGTTGATGATAGACGGACCGGGAAGGACCCTCTTAAGAAAGGTTTAGTGGTAGAGTATGCCTTTGGCATTAAGTCCGACTTTGTGCTTGAAGTGTTAAATAAATAAATAATAATAATATGTAAGTAGCTACCTACATTATAATTTAACAGTCATTTTTATGAAAATGGATAATTCATAGAATATTCTTAAATGATTTTCGCAATTTGTCCACCAAACAACGCAGCCAGAATAAAATTTAAAAATCTTACTAAGTGTTTATTCTGTCTATTATTTTGCACAATTAATTACATTTTCAGCCATTTGAATAGCTGAATACCAAAAAGTCAATGGCACACTAAATGTCAAACACCAAATAAATAAAAACATGTTGACGTGTTATAACCATAAAACACATTTAATAAAATGAATACGATAAAAATAAAGTAAAAGACTGAGGTGTGAAATCAAAATGCAAAACATGATTTAAGAATATTTTAGTATTTGAGGAAAGTCATAGAGGACGAAAAGGATTACTTAACCATTGATTGGCTATGGCTATGCCCTTTGTAATGGTTGGTCAGGTTAATGACAGACCATAGCCAAGAAAAAATATATTGAAATGACATTGAGAGCTAACTTGTAAAGGACAATATAAAAAAACTATTTCGTGTATTTTATTTAATTTCAATGTAGATATTTATAAAACCATAGCTCTTTTCTTTGTAAATAATGATATAGCTATATAAACATTAGTTTATAAACTGTATATAAGTACTTAATTTACCATGTAGTTCTTAGGTAGTTCTTAGTTTACGCAACGAGTCGGCCTATTTGTTGGGCCACCTTGTGGCGTTCATGTTTTATATAACCTATTGTTAAAACTTGTTATATATATATATTCTTTCTGTATATAATATATATATATATTATATTAGCAACCTATTTCCTTTCTATTTCCAATTTTCCCGTCGTACTAATATATAATTTCGCGAGTACTTGATTCCTACGTTTTGTTATTATAATAAAATATTGTCAGTGGCAATAAGCACGAATAGTGCAACGCCATAAACAAAAAAAAAAAAAAAAGAACTAGCGACTTTGTTACCCTGTTTATTGTCCCTCTGCTGGGCAAATCTGTTTTCTCCTTGCAACTCTATCCTGTGCTATCTCTGGCCATGTTCGCCCCACAAACAAGATCAGATTTTGATGTAATTAATATATTATACCTACCTACAACTTTCGTAATAAACTCTCTAAAAGTTTAAATGATGATGAAAACGCGTCTAAAAGTATTGGTTTGATGACACACAAAGACAAGAATGCGATATTTTTATCATCAGAGCGGCAAATCGATTAGAAAGAAGGTGAAGTGTAAGACCAATTGCAATTATGGCATAAATATATAATTTTAAGTATTGCCAATAAAGCATTCTTCTCATATTAAACGGAATGACGACATCTGTCAAGTTACCTACATTCGATGTTCTTATTGATATGTGGTTACTATCCAGTATAATCAGTGCTTTTTACACACAAAACGTACGCTTAGAAATAATCTACATAGCTACCAACATTACAGTTACTTTGGAAAATAGGAGAAATTTGTAAGTGGGTGGATCATATTAGCAGAGCTAATTTCAATTAAACGTTAACAATAATAATATTAAATGTAGTTTAAAATGGGGGAAAATATAAGGACCACCAAAAATAACTTTGTGACCACTAACATCTATCACCTAAAATACTAAATGAGTACAAAATTTTAATGAGGTGGTTGTTGACAAACTAGTTGCCTAGGCCGACTTGGGGCACCCCGACACGGATAGATTAGGTTGGAAGGGTATGCCGCCATAGCCTTCGTGGTTATTTTTTTATAAACCATTTATAGAAGTAGGAGCCCCGCGTAGTGGGGCTCCGTCGACCAGGGTCTCCCTCGACTCTGATGCAAGAGCATAACAGTTCAATTTCTGGTGAACATTAACAAAAAAAAAATGTTTGGTTCTAGTTTCACGCGGATTTTTCACGGGGATTAATTTTGGTGATCATTTACTGATTTTGGCAATCAAAAGTGATTTTTTTGCCGTTACATTTAGCTAAATCTGCCGTTTAAAATGGACTATTTTAATAGAAGTTTTGTTTTGCGTTATTAATAGCTACAATCATAAAGCCTACACTGCTACTGGAAAGGCCATTGTATTGCATTTGCCAAGATGCATTGATACTAGATATAGGTAACATGAGCAGCGGTTATTAAAAAAAAAAAAATACAATATAGTGGACGACCCAGGCCAAAGCATTAAAACCCCCTTGGATGTAGTATGTAATTACATACAATTGATATTAATTATTACCCGCTTTTTTTTTAATTTACCTTCTCTGCTTTTGCTTATATAAATGGAGACCTGATTAGACTGATACAACCGATGGTTTCAATTTTATAACTTGCACGAATGTTGAAACTAGTGCATTCTTACTGGGAGCAGTCCCATTCCAGCCTACGACGTGCCTACGCCGCGTAGGCGCGATGTGGACGTGGCGTAGCAGGTGCCTCGTAGGCGAGGCGTAGGCGCTACGCTTCGTAGGCGCGTAGGCGATGCGCTAACGCAACATATTCGATACACTGCACACTGGATACAATACAATCAACATCGCATTTTAAAATGGCTTTGTTTTAAAAGTAGAAATTTTACGGACGTTGAAGAAAAATATTTTTTTATAACTGGTTTGTTTTTAAGCTATAGAATAAATAATTAATATTACCTAATAGTTTTTTTTTATTAATTGAAACAAAATACAATGAACTTTAAGATATGCAAGGCCAGTTAGCAATGCTTAGTAAATTCACTTATATCTCACCTAGATTTAAGTGACATTGCTAGATTGGTTACTTAATGCAACCTTGTGAAGGAACTAACAAGCTCCGTTAGTCCCAAAATTTTACGTTGACGACTTCTAGACTTTTTTTGTAACATAATCTAAACTTTTAACTTAAATTGAACAATTTGTAATACAAAGTTTAAAAAACTCGCTTATAGGTAATAAAAATATATGGGTACTGTATACCCATATATATTTATTATATCCCAGAATTTGATCTCTATTAGCGACACTATTGAATGGTGTAATAATACAGTGTGTTTTTTTTTTTCAAAATCAACGGTTTTGATTCCTGGCAAGGAATAATGACTTTCCAAAAATCGAATGATGCTGTTTTAGCTTTTATCAAAACCGGGCTCGAGACTCCTCGAGTATTTTTCACTACTCCTAGTCCTTTTCCTTCTATTTTTGGATTTGGCCGTCCACGCCCACTTGAGAAATTCAACCTGTATATACACGAAGATCGGGATATCGTTCGAATATTTGTATAGTTGTGAATGCTTTTGAGTTAGCAAAAGTACCTATGTAGTACGGCTTTACCATATAAGTTACTTCATAATGAAGTCTTAAACAATAATGATAACAACTTGTAGATCAAAACTAAATTTGATGAAGTTTAAGTTGAAGTTTAAAATTAATTAAATTAATTTGATTTCAAACTGTTGTTGTGTCGAACTATATTGATTAGTATTCTACCAGTCATAAACGAAGTTAACATTAGCAATATATCCTGCAGAAGTAAACTTCCCACAGTCACACTAATACCGTGTAAACAATAGCGACAAGCTTCCACAAATTCTGTAAACGTTCGTTCAAACCGGTACGGACAGAGTGCAGACCGGCTGCGGACATCGTCCACTGACAGATACTTTACCTACTTTATAATTTGCAGCACCTGCTTGTAATTTGTCCATACGGGTTGACCAACCTTTAAGTTGACTAAATTGCACGAAAGTAAACTTTTACAAGTTTTTTTCCTAACCTAAACGGTTTAATATTTTTCTACGCGTGTTATTTCAAGTCTTTAAAAGGCAAATAAAAAAAAAACGTGATGTTTTTGAAACTCGCTAAAACTCAAGTGTAATTTTTGATTAACTCGTAACTAATGTAAAAAATAGCTGAGCATCCAAGATGGCGACGAGGCGTGCGCAAACGCATGCATTGTATTTCCTTATATACAGAGTTATGCATTGCGCATGCATTTGTATGGGTTGGGCAGGTAGTAGAATCAAAATAACAACAACAATATAACTATTATTCACAGCATAATGTCAGTAGGAAGTTACATAAAACAATCGCAGTATTTTGCATATTACTTGCTAAGTATGTGTTTGTTAAGATTTTGTTTTATAGAGACTTAGGTAAGGTATTTCCGTAAACTTTGCAGTTCTCGCCTATACACAAGTCAAGCTTTTGTGATTGCATAACATAACATCACGACTGTAATCCCTGAAGTGTTAGGCAGAGCTGTACTTAATAGTACTCCCACATTTCGACAGTTATGGAGTTGATGAAGGGAGAGGGAGAGGAAGGCCAAGGAAACGATGGAAGGATTGTGAGGAATGAAAGAATAAGGAGTAAATGATAACGTGACGGTTGACGGAGGAGAATGGAATAAAAAACGTGTTGCGCCGACCACAAGTAACATGGGACAAGGGCGAGGATGATGTAATAGGGTACGAGCCTATTGTCATAAAACTCAGGCTCACATTCAGGCTGCGTGGCTGTTACTGAGGAATTCTTGATGGAAAAAATCCAATTACACGTTGTCCGACCAGACCCCAGGACCCCATGCTTAGCAGTCACGTTTGCGACGAATAGACCAACGAGGCAGTCTTTTGCCATTGGTAGGAGGAAATAGCGCCTTGAAGACATAATTTAATTGAAAAGGAGTCTTAGGTGTTGGGTATAAGGTTGATATGGTTTAAAAAGGGGGGGTCCCCAACTATTCATGGAATTAGAAGACAAGTTGCGCCTTCTCCAAATAAATCGGAATAAGGATAGACGGTAGGTAGATGGGTCTACGGTTTTGAACGTTTGCATTTAATTGATAAAAATCATGGTTTACATAATATTATGTAATATTCACATCTGTAATAGCCAAAGGGTTAGTCAGAAGTGTACCTATAGTACGCCTACATGTCGTCTGTCATATAGGGGCGAGCCTATTGCCATCAGGCGGGCACTAATCCAGACTCCGTATATCATCGTGTTGTGTCTTTTTTACCCGACTACGGCCAAGCCAAAAAGAAGGGTTATTATTTTACCAGTCTATGTATGTTTGTATTTACGTATGTTCCTCCGTAGCGCCTAAACAATTCATCTGATTTTGGTGAATAAGGTGTTAATCCGTAATCGATTCGTTATTAGTGCCCGGGTAACTATAGGCTACAAACCGAAAAAAAAAAACGATTTTAATTAGTGCGTGGTTTTTCAGTATTCGTGATTTTAGTGGTAGTATACCACACAAATTCTTGATGTATATCTTATAGGCTATAATTTGAACAAGTATAAATACAGGGTGTAACAAGTCCCTTCACGAAGCCGTCTACCAAGCATTCTGTACATCAAACTAAGTAACTTTACGCAACAAATATTGCTGGGAAACGACATCTTTTTTTGGGGTTAAAAATCGCGTTTTACGGTAGGATTCAATGTAACGCAATCAAAACATTGTGCTGATGAATGCATTGAATAGTACGGGGGTCGTGGAGGTGTCTAAAGTAAAATCTTAATCTTACATTAAAAACATGTTAAAAAGTTGAAACCCTGACCTCCAATATCTCCGTAACTAGAAGGATATTTTTTTTGTTGTAGACCATAACTGGGGTTCTAGAGCAATCGCAATGACGGGGAAAACACGTGGCTTTCGGCTTCGTTAAGGGTCCATTATTCACCAGACATCTTACGCTGTTAAAGATATTATTACAATAACAATGTGGAATTGTGCATGTCAAATTTCAGATACACGTAAACTAATAAACAGAGATCTTAAATAGGAAGAGTACGTTTCAAGAAAAGATAGGCCGCTTTCTGACTTGTCGGTTAGGGAGCGGTGCGAGACCTGTAAGGTCTGTACCGAAACGATACCGTGTTGCCTTCAGCTACTCACCTACCGGTATATTCTCGGGATACTTTTCAATTTCTAGTACTAAAACGACGTGAATATCTCGTTCCACCATCTTTATTGCACGACCGTGCGCGGTAAATGTCGAGCTCGAGCGGCGCCTGGACACGCATCCTGAGACGCGGTAAAGCGAAACGATCCTTTCCCGGTCCCGCATATACCGCGCCAATTAGAAGACGCACATTAAAATATAAGCACTCGTCAGCCTTTCGGTATCGCGTATACCGAATACCGAGTGAAACGAATCCGCACCGCTCCCGCACCGACAAGTCAGAAAGCGGCCTTAGTTAAAACTATGTGGATAGTACCTTCTTATAAAATCCCGTAATTATTTTTAAGTTCCGAAATAAAGCGGTTAAATCAGAGGGAGGATCCACATGTCACTTATTTCCTTGCAGTTTAGAATGGAATTGAATTTTATTTTGAAAATATGGGTAATACACAATAAATAGTATGTATCCATCATAGCTGAGCCATATTTTACCATTCGGCATGCATTATTTACATACACTTACATTATTTATAAAACATGTACTTACATATCTTTACTGTTATCATTTAATAGATTAATTAATCAACAAATATTTTTGTCTATTACTATTTATAGGGAAATAAAATTTACCTCTGAACTACTGATAAAATAAAATCTTGAACATAAATACAAACACAGGTATACAATATGCACATAATCAGCCTTTAATGTTCCCACTGCTGGGACACTCGGCCTCCTCTCTATGAGAGGGAATGGGCTATAATCCACCACGCGGGCCCAGTGCGGGTTTGTACAATACACTACAATATGCACACATACATACATATTCCGACTGATTCCTATTTTTCATGCACACTATACTTAACCAATCATTTCTAAAGGTTGGCAATAGTCTTTGAAGAGTAAGAAGGTTTTAAATTGGATCGAGAATTCTTTTAACATTGATTTTTCAAAGTATAACAGTATCCAAGTAACCACCGCCAGGCAAAGAAAATACATTGATTCACATAAGTCCATCCTAAATTTTAAAATATTCTAAATAAAAAAGAACTATTCATAAAAAGTGGTGGAATTGTGACAACGTTACAAGTTTAAACACCTAACATTTCAGCACGAAATTATTTCGCAGACGATTTAACTTTTCAGTTTTGTTTGAGTGACTTTTAAACATACAAGTTATCTATAAATTTATAATCACCTTTTAAATCCTCCATTTTGATACCCCCACTCGAAAAGAACAGAACAAAAAAAAACGAACACTCCAGAATTGGCGCCAGAACTCCATTTTTCATTGATTTTTGAATTGTTATGTAGCCACACACTCGAGAACTCTCGTGGACGAGGCAAAAGGAGTATGTAAGGAACGTAGCAGGTGGCCTTCTGTGATTTCTGTCTACCCCCGTGGGACAAAGGCGTGGTTTACCCAGATATATATTATAAACCCCTAGTAAACATTTGAGCATATATGTATTTTCATATAACATACTAGTCGTTATTTTATAATTTAGTACTTTGGAAGTTACAAAAATTCTTTTTACCCGTCCACGGCGAAGCCAAAAGGAAAGGTTATGATTTTAGCAGTCTATATATGTTTGTATTTACGTATGTTCCTCCGTAGCTAATCAACCGATTTTGATGAATAAGGTGTCAATCGATTCATTATTATGGCCCGGGTAACATATGCTACATTTTAACCAATTTCAACAATAGTAGTCGATTTTACCAGAAATCGGGTTTTTTTAGCAAGTATTATAATACCACACAAATTCTCATTCGACTTAAAAATTAATCAACAAGTATAAAACCAGTGAATATTTCGAAAAAAGAACAGACTCCTCAGGTCCTCAATCTCCGAAACGGTTACAGGTTAGCGGATAACTAATTTACAGTCGTAGACAAGTATGAAGATACGTTTAGTATAATAATTAATACTCGTACATAACAGTTACATGTCAAAAATCCGGTACCACCTACCTATCCACTATAATAAGGTTCCAAAATTTAGAGAATCAGCACATGCTTTGATTAGGCGTTTGGTATTAGTACTTGTTATGATTTAGCCTTTTTTATTATTTCAGTGTACCTGGTAAAGTTATAACACCTTTTTTACTTTAACAGTTACACTGAAAACTAAGCAAAATAAATAAATAAGCAGTTCCTTTGTGCTCTTCTATTTTAATGTAATGTCGTGTTAAGTATTTTGTGTGTACATAAATAAATAAATAAAACTGACTGGGTTTTTAGTTACAAGTTATAGATTAATATGATGGTACGGGCTAATAGTTATCTGCTTCAGTTATGAGCTAGGTATTTTTTTTGGGGTATTGCAATTCTTCGAGATCAAAACCGATAAAAATCACAAACTTTATTGGCACACTGAACGTAAACATTGTCAGACAACTCTTTTTCAATAATACAGTCTGTACCTATGTTAGTTTAATATGATCGACAGTCCGCAATAAACTTGACGGTGATTATAAATAGCATATCCAGAGAGTATATAATCACTACGTTTAAGCATATCAAGAACTGGTCATAGACACAATATTCTGCTCCTTTTATAGGTTATAGAGAAAATAATCATTTTCTCAAACATGCTTGGAAAGAGCATTATTTTGACAACCTTCTTCGAGATAAATCGAAATTGCTGTACTGGCCAGATACATGCGACCAGCGGCCGGCAAAAGTTGTATGAAAATCCATATCTGTCGGATTTGGCGGTTTACTTATTAAAACTCATATCTGTCGTGTTATTTAAAAATGGAACGATCTTTTACTCTGAAACATAGCAACCAAGGAGGTAACTTATCAAAGGTTTTACTTAAATTTCGAATTGGCTTGCAAATAGAAAGCGGTTTATTGAAAAAAAAAACAAATGAACTCTTCAACGCGAGAAAAATTATTGTTGTTTGTGTCCATCATTGAATTTGAAAATTGTACATTCAACAACTGTATTTTTAAATAATAAGTTCTACATAAGTACTTTTTAGTTTTAATTTTCTCTCATTATTTGAGAAAAGTACTATACAAGCCTTGGCCACCACAAGGCATTGATGGACTTACGTATGTGTGTGTACATTTACACGTTCGGCCATCAACGCCTCTGTTGCTGGCCGCTGCAGTGCTGTACTATTACTTAATTTTAGCGATAAATCAAACATTTCACTTTTCGTTTATTTTTTCCTTCCGTTCTTTTATTTGAAACGAATTGTCAGAACACAACGTTAATTAAGAGTGAAAAATGAATGAATTTGTGAACCGATCCAACGATGTTGGATTTCAGCACTCTATATCTTTCAGTCGCACACGGAATGATGGCAAACAAAACATGATGAACTTTTATTTTTTTGTAGTTTTGACGTGTGAAATGAATTAATTGTGTCGTGTGTAAATGGTAGTTCCGAGTGAATCAGTGGAGTGATATTATAGAAATTAGAAGTATCTTGACTTTACTTTTTGTATATATTACATGACTTAACTACGTCGAAGAGCCAGGTGATCTGTAATTCAGGACCTTCCTACCTCGGACACCGTTCTCTATCCAAGATTGTGCTTTCATAAATCAGTGACTGCAATTCTTTAAATCGAAAAACATAAAATTATGATAATATCGGCTCTAGTCATCACATGACATGACAAACATGTCGTGACATGACATGATGGTAGACATGTAAGATGTCTGTTCAACCCGTACTACTACTTAGCATATAATTATGAGTAGAGTTGTATACAGGGTGGAAACGCTCAACGGGGCAGTAAGAGGAACTACCTTAACCGTTGCAGCTACACGAAAATGGTCTTCCATCCATAACTTTTCGTGAAATTTTGATCCCCATTCACAGATTCTCAAAAAAATGCCCCTCTGAAAGTTTCCACCCTGTATATGTTATTGGCATGTACACATGTATATACAGATGATCATTGACATTGATTTTTCATTGGGGATGTTATATGCAATGTCCATACCGTGTATTATAGTACCTGATAGTGATCAGTGGTGTCACTGATCGCTATCAGGTTGCTCTAATTAGACGTATTTCAGCACATGCCGCCTGTCTATCTATGCGTCAACCTGTATACGTATCTAATAGATCAATATTGTACCTGCCTGGCAAGTTACTACCAATGTCCAACATGACAATACTATGAATAAGGAATAAGATATCTACTACAAAGACAACTTCGCTGGTCTAGTGACCGCAAGTACTACTGGGTTCTTTCTCGGGTACCTGCAGTGCTGTGTACTGTGACTACTAATGTAAGTACCCAACTGGTGCAATGAGAAAATGAGGAGTGCTTTGGAGGGTGCGATTCGAGTACATGCAGCATCGCCACTGTGGAACCTGAGATGGTGATGTTACTTCTTGAAGATGAGTAGATGATCATACCATCATTATAAAATTGAATCCAACAACACTTACTATAAACGTTTTCACTATCAATGAGCGGTTCCCAGTTAAATGCCAACACTTTTGGGAATTTGAAATAATGGCGCTGAACAAAGAGTTGAATATCTGACAGTGTGCTGTCATTATGCTTGGTTGAAAACTTGGTACTAAGATTGACTTCTAGTTCTATTTTGAGCGTGTTAAAAATAATTCCCATCAATAAACATTCTATGAAACTACGAACATCTACGCAAGGCTACGCCAAATGCGAAGATTACCATATTTGTCACTGCGTCGACTGCCCACTTGCTGTTCTCCGATTATAACTAAGCAGTTTACCCAGCCTAATAACTTCGCATACAACTCTTTTTCACTCTATGTGCATTACAAACTCGACTATATTTTTTCGCCCAGGAAAACATACAAAGCAAAGCTCTTCATAATCAGTTCATTAAATTGAAGCTTACCAATTTACTGTTCCTACGTTAGCGTAGTACCTATTACAGTTACTATAACGAAGTTGTTTAAGAAGGTTCAGTCATGTAGAAATAAGTTTTAGAGAATCATAATAAAATTATACAACATATAAAAACTATACAAAAACAGTTGAGGTTTAAATACCATCGTTTGTTTTTTCGGCATCCACTTTTATGCTAATTTTATTTTTGTTCTAGAATTAGGCCGCGGCTTCCCTCGCGTTACAATCGGAAATTATCCTACGGGAACATTTAAAATAGAGCCTGTGATAATCAGGGATGTAGCTTTCCATAAGTGAAAGATTAAGTTTTTGGGAATTAGATCAGTAGTTCCGAATACTACCTCCTATATCCAAATATACAAACTTTACCGTTTTGTAATACTAGTAAAGATGAAACGGTGTAGGATACCAAGGCCTCATTTCTGCCATACTTTTTGGTTCTGTGCAACCCTCGCCAAGAATATACTTCAACTTTTTCAATGGATTCAAAGAGGTTTTGCCTAACATTGGCCATCATCCCTTCAACCACGGCCAGATCAGCGTCTTGCCAAATGTCTGCCCAACTCCTCCTGACTCTGCCACGTTTTTTCTCTCTTTACATTTTACCTAAACATTTGCGTAAAGTGCTGTTTAAATTAGAACAATCTTAATTTTAATCTCTAATTCAAATGTGCAACATTAAAATGTACATTTTAATGCTTGTCACCCTTCCCGCGTGTAATGTTGTCAAGTCGTTGCAATTATCACTGAGCATAAAATTAGATGTGTTATTTCGCGTTTACTGGAATGGCTGTGTGTTAACGCGTGCCTTGGGAGCGAGTGCATGGAGCGAGCAATTAATCCCGGGATCCCGGGCATCCCGCGCCCCGGCTCCCGGCGACAATCACCGAGAACGGCGCCCCCGGGACCCAACTGAACAAGTTAAATCTTTGCCAACTTGCTCCTCGCGACCGCTCCGCCGCAATTCGATATTGTATGTAGGTACCTATTGCCTGCCAACTTGCTGCACTGAGCCAAAAAGGATTTTTGAGTTTTCGGAAAACAAAATGTTCGTGTGGATTTAAAGAAGTCATGTCACTTTTATTCAGCTAAAACGCCGAAAGTGCAACGAATTAATAAGTCAAACTGTAGCGTGATTAGACATGAATGCGGAGATATAAAATTTTACGCGATTTTAAGCAATTAATGTTACATACGTTAAATGCGT
Organism: Eugnorisma glareosa; assembly: GCA_947578425.1. NCBI lineage: Eukaryota > Metazoa > Arthropoda > Insecta > Lepidoptera > Noctuidae > Eugnorisma > Eugnorisma glareosa. The sequence continues at coordinate 12,510,450 of OX387970.1, read as the reverse complement.
CACAAGTATTATGTTACGTTACATCAATACAATGTCAAGTTTACACATGTAATACATGTTTATATTGTAGTTGTGTCCACAACGTCCTTCCCGACCGGCTTTCTGTGTACAAAACCTTCGGCCTTTATTTGCCTTCGAGTCGTGTTTGCACAAACCTGGGGACTTTCGAAGAAATAAATCTCTATTTGTCTACATTCACCAATCCCAAGTCTCGACGGGAGATTACTGTCGACATTTCACGCTCGACGAGATAAATATATCGAGGCTGACAAATGGCTTTCGGAACACAAAGCGTGAATGGATCTCGAGAAATTATTTCGGGTGGTGTTGAAGGCTCTCTCTTGTTTATGTGGTAGTCGCGCAACAGGAAGTTTGCAAAAAATACGGGAGCGGACAGAAGGCGTGGATTATCAGTCATTATTTTTTCTTTATGTAAATAATGTGCCTTTTGGGCGTTCTGCTGGAGTCAATTCTTTCATTCAAAATTCTACTTTCATGCTGTGCGTAACTAAAATAGCTACTATTGAAAAAGTTTGTCACATGCCACACTATTACGTCTATGTTTTGTCTGACGTCCACCATCGATCAAGCTAATTCGGTAATTTGCGTAGATGGCCTACGCTTACCGATTAGTTATTGTGTTGTGTATATTATGTATTTGCTTTGTTTTGACGCTGAAAACAATAAACAATAGATGATTAATTGGATACTGGATGACGAACCAGGTAATTCATTCGTAATTTTGTTGCCCCTAACTCCTTATTTAATTCTTGTGTTTTCCAATACTATTTATTTTAATTATTTGTCTTTTTAACCAGTGCCAAAAAGAACCAGCATGTCATTTATGCCATCGCATTAGGTGGCGCCGTTGATATTGGGCTACAGGCATGTCGAATATATCGAGCCCTAAGTGGAAGTAAAACAGGACATAAAGTTATTCCGAGCCGCTTTATGGTCCGCCCTCTGCGAGCCCTCACACAAAAACCGCGCCTCCCAGGGGAGAGAAGAGGATCGCGGGGAACATTATAATTCACCCTCGCTTTATATACTCCAACGACACAGCCAGTTAAAGAGACTGATAAAACACAAATCTCTGAAATCAGATCTGATGATGCGAGCTATCAAATCCGCATCACTCATCTCGAGTTGAAGTATCACTATAACTCTTCTGGCAGTTTGTATCGGCGTGATAGCCGATAGGGGCCGCGCCCTCGTCCATCAAAAACGCATTACAGGCGCTTACAAGAAGGTAACCAGGCGATATGACAAGCGTTTGAGTCAACATGTTCAAAGACACCGCTATCGGTACCGAGTCGCGATTATCGCGCGTTAACTGAAAGCGGGATTTCGGCAGGCCGACAAAGCCACGGGCGGCGCTGATAACACCCCGATTAATAGTTTTCCTTTCACAATTAAACCCGAGTACGTGTTCGACAAGCAATCGGTAATGTTCGATAATTTATACACTGGTAATCTTGTAAATGTAAATCAATTAAATGCGTCATCATTTCATATTCATTAGCAGCCTACGATATAACCGATGAAACGGCGCTACGGGCTACGAGTAATTGCTACCGGAGATTTTTATTTGATTATTACCTCTAGAAGGCAAAAGGAACATGGTTCTCAGTATATTAACTTAGGAATATTCCTCTCACTTTAATTCACTATTAATATCTTCAATAGATCAATAAAGTGGAGGTTCAAATAATAATGGACGTTGCAGGACATAAGAAAAAATCATTCCACTTTTTATCAGATTGAGCAGTTCATGAATCATGATACTTTTGGACTGCGATATACATAGGTTTATCTTCGAGTAAATGAGCGATTTGCCTTATCATAATACCTATATTGTAAAAGTAATATGTTGTATAACGAATAATTATTAAACACATTAACAAATACCTTTATAGACTACAATAATTGTATTCAATTGAAGTGATTTACTGTGGGATAACTATTAATGAAAGACCGATTAGCCCTAATTACGTAAGAATAATTGTTTATTTCCAGTAGGTAATTCAGTTTTCCTAAAAAGTTACGTTTGTTATTTCTTGTAAAATGAGTCCCGAATTTCGAGCATGCTATAAATCATGCTCGAAAATTGAATTTCGAGCATGCTATGAAGCATGCTATAACAGGAGTTGAGGTCCTGGTAGATCTTTAGAGTTGGATCACCAGCTTTTAGACCCAGGGCAGCTCCGCGAGATGAACAGCAGGGATGGCACAACGACAGTTTTTAATAATAAGATTGGGAGTAGTAGTCCCAGGTGTATCTTTAGATGGATCACCTTCAAGAATCTGTCTTGTCTCCAATTTTAAGAATTCCTTCAGTCTCACATTCAAGAAACGCTCTCTCGTCTAGTCTAGTCTCGACTGCCTCGTCAGCTCGTTTCCACAGTAGTCTCCTTCCATTTTCGAATCTCAGTTTTTCTTCTTGCGGCCATATAATCAACTCATCTGACAAGTGTAGTCGGCCAGGACATAACAGACTTACTTCATAAAACCATGAGTGCGTAAAGAATTTATAAATATAATTTAAAATTAAGTTATTAGTAAACAATCATTATTATCTATAAAATACAATATTTCAGCTAAACATTGAAAAATATAATTTAGTTTAGATAAACCAAAAAGTATTCATCATAGACTAAGCTAGTAAGAAACTCTATGACAGAAAGAATGTACGTCAGTTTGGCAAATCTGACGTACATGTCACAACATTGAAAATTATGAAAATTAATATTTTATTTTAGCAAATACTATTAAAGCGAATCGTATTTAGATCGATTCGCTGAGTATAAACAAACAAATCAATAAAAAAGCATGATAAATGGTATATGGTATGACAATTGTAAGTATAGTATTAAGTGTAAGTATAGCATATACTACAATGTGGGACGTGGACTCTGCAATCATTGTACCGATAAGAGCCTCGACCAACACCTTAGGGGGCTCTCATTCAATTATGTGCAAACATCGACATTTTAAAAATGATGCTCTGTGATCGACATCACTTTGTTGTTTTGCTGATTAATTTACTCTTATCATTTTATAAATGGCAGGACGAAAGAAAAATTTTAGTACATTAGAAAAAAACTTGCTTATAGAAATTTTATAGAATTCAAACATGATATTGAGAATAAAAAACCGATAGTGTCAGCACTGGGACAAACTCGACAATGCAGCTATACTTGAACAGCAAAAATTGACAATTGTAGTATTGGACATGACAATCTACCTATGCTCAAGCGTGGTCTCGACCACACTTGGGTGATTATAGATCAAATCACTGCTTAGGTTCGATTCGCGAACTGAGTAACGATCTAAAATAAAGCCAAACTCAGCTGAACTATGATCAATGAATCTATGCTTGAGGAACGTTCTGAAATTAAAACCAGACTTAAAACTAGTTTTAAACAGAGATCAATACTTGAGTTTCCTTCTGTAATACGGACCTTAGAGTATCAGTATAATAAAAGTTAAAGTTGATAAAGTGTCAAGTTTTTGTTAAATTTGTTACTAAGTTAGTTGTTTAGTTAGTTAAAAGTAGTTAGGTAATAGTTATTATTTTACTTATTATTTATTTTTTGATCTAGGTACTCAAAAGAGTAGATCCAAAACACAATGCTGATGATCCTCCTTTCCCTAAGTGACCGATTAATTTATTTCCAAGTATTGTCTTAACTCTTTATTCTGGACGTTAGTCATTCTGGCTATCTATTTAAAAAGTCCTAATTTTGTTCTGCCTAAAATACGCTTAGAGAGCCGCCATACCTGCGTACATATACCCGCAGCTTTAATATTGAGGAATGCGCTAAATTTGCCGTTACTGTACACGGCATACACCCCAACTCCGTCTAACTTGCCCCGTTTTATCTGTCAGTTGGGCTATCTCAGTGCCTGTGCACCTATTTGTCCATGATAACCGCCGACTAAACAGAATTCGCCGCCGCCCTCCGACGCGCCCGCCCGCACTGTTTGCCTGCCACAAACAACCAAGTATTTTTTTGGTTAAATCTTACCATGATAATACAGCTATTTACTTTATTAGTTGCACCATCAATTTTGTAATTTTAACATTGAGGTTTTAGTTGTTGGGGTGCTTATAGTCAACCGTTCAACACAAAACTTAGGCAAATATTTTTGATGTGTCGAACAAAAATTGTAATTTCTTTCTGTCCTTCTATGTTAGTAGAGGGTTTTTAAATGTCATTTAAAGTAAAACAATAGAAGTCAACGAAAACAACGATAATAAGGGTGACCTTCAATACCACTTACCTATCAGAGTGGAGACGTGACTAATTAATTAACTTAATAATTATTCATTTGTGTACTTTCAAAGGTAGGTTTAGTCACTCTACAACGCGGCGGAAAAATGGAATAGAATATTTTTTTTGCTCTTTTTTAGAATAGCGACCCCGCCCTTGCTTTGCACAGCGCCACCTATCGGGTCCAAAACTAAATCGAATGTAGCCTATATTTTAAGTAAAGCATCTAGCAGAGCGGTGAAAACTGCGTTCAAATCCATGCAGTAGTTTTTGCGTGATGCGCGTACAATAGAAAGACAGACAGACAAAAATTCCAAAAATAAAGGCCCCTTATATATTTTTTATCAATATCTTTTAAGTACAGACATCGGCCTGTTACAATTTAATTATATGTATAGATTGTGGCCATGTAGGGGGTAATCTACTGATCCTATTCCAAAAATTCTTTAACAAACGGGAAGCTACAATATACCCGAGTGTTATAGGCTACATTTTAAACGTACCCGTGGTATAATTTCCGTACATAACGAGAGCGAAGCCGCGAGCAAAAGCTAGTGCCAAATACATGTAAATTTCTGTCTTTTTGAAAAAATGATACATTTTTGTACGTTTTCGAAGCAGTTTGCGTCAACAGTTAGCGCCTGCTATCAAACGCCGCATCGGCTGTATCGCCTATGGTTGGAACACATCTCTGTGTGTCTTACTAGTTATCAGCCATCCCTTTTTGTTTGCTCCCCTAACCGGAAATTTATTTAAGTTATAATTTTCTGTCATTCGAGCACTCTAAAGAGTTATCTTGTAGTAGGCTTCGAAAACATGTCACTGTGTGTTGTCTTTTGACCTCTTGTGGTTATGACAATATTATCGCTTTTATTATGTTGTAAATATTGTAGAATCTTGTCGCTTGTATATTGTATAACGATTTACTGCAGTTCAAACTGTAAGGTTAGTTACCTTTTCTTTGTTATTGTTTACTATGTGTAGCGGCTGCTCATGAGCATCTAATTCTTGCTTCGTAAGTAGATATATTGTTCGAAGAGAGCTGTCAACTAAATTTAGTACCTTTACATGCGATTTCCTGGGTTTCCCTGTACCATGGAATGAGTAATAATGGGTATACCGAAAAAATCATATTCGCATACATTACGTAGACTCACTTACTACCACATGAGCATCTAATTCTTGCTTCGTAGATAGATATATTGGCGTAGAGAACTGTTAACTAAATGTAGTACCTTTACATGCGATTTTCCGGGTTTCCCTGTACCATGAAATGCATACACCGAAAAGCTCATATTCGCATCATTACGTAGACTCGCTTAGCTACCACCTAGTGCTGATTTTCGTATACGTTTCAAGTTCAATATTTTGAAGTCAAGTGCACCTACTTACGAAAGTAGAATAGGCACATACTTGTAGCAATTAATTGTAGTCTGAATGTTACGTAAAGTGTCTAATTCCACAGTGATTCTCTCGCGAGTGACAAACATAATTTATGAAGTTCTTAATACCGAGATAAGGAATATTTACACACTCCGAGTAGGTACACAAGCAGACACCTCACCTCTGTCTTAGTGTTATGTACATAGATATACGTATCTTGGTAATTTTACTCGTTGAGACATCTACACTGCAGATAAAAATTGTAAACAAAATTTACATTTTCGACACAACGAAAAATCCCACAGAATTCCCCATTCCATACAGATTTAATGTCTAATCTGTGAGTCTACATTAGTGTTGTAAAGTTCGAACGTAAATATCACTCAACAATCCTCTGTGATAGTGGGTTTTGGACTTTTGAACACTCTTTGTGTACCAAAACACACAGATACCATGTGGCCTTGTGATTATTGCGCAACTTAATTTTTGAGCTTATTTAGATGTAGGCTTATAAGCTTGTCCATAAATTGTTTAAGTTCTTTTAAAGTCAGCAGAACATAACACTACTTATAGTTAATATCAAAATCTCAGGAGACTGTTGCACAATTAAATCATAAATTACGTTATAGTTTCTGATTTAATTAGTTATTTATCTTTCGCAGTATTTGCTATGGTGTTGTGCAAATAACAAATGAATCGCATACCCGACTTTATCTTATAATTCCTTGGTACAATTTATCATTTCTGAAACAATAACGTTTCAATATTACTATCTCGTTTGTTAACATGAAAATCATGACAGCATGTATTACTTTCTAAATATAATTATGAATAACTGAAAGAATTGATCGCAATCGCTCGGAAACGACCTAACATTTCAAACAGTGCAAACTTCAAAACTATTGAAGCATCACTAGGAGTAGCTATTATTCTTTTTTCCAAAGGTATAAAATGATTCTAAATAATAAGAAAACGATAACTGACAGTCTCATACCAGTGTAGGGGCAGTGGGTTTGTCAGTCGCAAGGTGTGGTCCCCGCTTGATCCGCGGTAAGCCGCGAGCGCTCGGCGTCCCTTGATCCCGCCGCCTGGCTTTACCTTATCGAGCCTAGGATTTGTGCCCTCACAACTCTCCCTACATTACGCTCCGCGGCTGCGTGACTCGTTACGAGAATATAAAAGACTTTTCATGGAAGTAAATCGAGGAATTATGTTACACTAAAGTTGTAGTTGGGCACTTATGAGAAGAAACCACGTTTGCCATAATTTTTGAATATACCTTTCCAGTAACTTTTTCAAAGTTCAAGTGAGGGCCATTGGCTCTCGATATACCTATTATAATTTTCTTCACGGAATCTCAGATTTTCGGTTATTTTTCACATTATGGCAGTAGGATAAGGGGACCCTCCTCTTTTTAGGTACACGGGACTTAAACCCTTTCGAGGTTTTAGAAAACTTAAAAGAACGTTACAATAAAAACATTCTGAGGAGAAGACTATATAATATTTAATAGAAGATGACATTGTTGCAGGTAAAACGCGCACAAAGGACAAGTACCGAGTTGTGTACAGCGACCACCAGCGCCTGGAGCTGGAGAAGGAGTTCCACTACAGCCGGTACATCACCATCCGACGCAAGGCCGAGCTCGCCGTCAGCCTCGGACTCTCTGAGCGACAGGTAATTGAAGTAAACACAATTTCATACAAGCATATTTAGTTCAAGTGCAGACATGCTGACAATAGTTGTTGTACAACCCACGTTCCACCAATCTACTTGATTTGCCAGTACTTATGTCCAGCCAGTTGAAGAAGAAATAAAAAGTCAAGTTCATATAATAGTTCGTTTAAATTTAAAGAAGCACGTAGACACTGAATATTTATTTTGAATCTCAAGAAATCTGATGTAAAAATTTGTTTACCTGGGTTTGAAAAGACAAGGAAACTTAGGTACTGATACCAAGAATACCATTACAAAGAATCACTCGTTTCCAGCATAGACTGATAAGGCACATGCTGATCAGAAACCTCGTTTGTATTGCATAATGGAATAGAATATGATGCTATTTGTTATCGTATGATTTTAGGAATGAAAAGTAAGTAAACTAGGATCATAACGTAAAGAACAAAAACATTTTTCTAGTAAACCCAACTAACGAAACTCTCATTGTCGCAGGTAAAAATATGGTTCCAAAACCGACGCGCTAAGGAGCGCAAACAAGTGAAGAAACGCGAAGAAGTGGTGATGAAGGAGAAAGGGGACCACGCGTCACTACAGCACGCTCAACTGCACCACGCGACGATGTTACACCACCAGCAGATGATGAACGGTATGATGCACCACCACCACTACCACCAGGGGGTGCTGCAGGGCGTCCCAGAGCCACTGGTCCCCGGCGTGCCCCCCGTGCCGCTGCTGTGACCACACCAGCAACACTACTGTGCTCACAGTGACAACTTCGCGTAGTGACTTTAATCGGTGGTCCGTGACACCGCCGCTCCTTACTGGACAATGGCCCCGACTGGGTACCGCTGTGCATCCACAATATACGACAAATTTGTGATAAATTCAGTGCAATCTTGTGGTGATGCGCGTCGGTTTAACATCATAGTAAAAACTTTAAAATTAATACTCCCGGGTACTACACGGTTAGTTACCTAACGGCTGTAAGCGGAGACACTTAACCAACTTTCTGGAGTTAAGGCTTTTTCTTTAATGAGATACTTGCCACTATTTCTTGTAAATTCTACCAGTATTGAAATAGCCGTTGCACCAGAAATGTTTACCTACGTTATGTTTTAGTCCTAATTCTAGTTAACTAAGTGTTCACGCCTTATAGCTATTTTAGTACCTTTTCTTTTAAACGGTACAGATTAATGTAATGTATTGAATTTTGTCACTTGACTGTAAATATAGACTAACTATATTTTTATATTATTACTACAATTAAGTATTATTAAATTGATTATTTTTAAACGGTTTATTTATTTCTCAATGCTGCAAGTGCCTTCCCAGTGATTTAAATTAGGTAGCTTGTTTAAGTAATAAACTTATATTGTTTGGAGAATTGAATTTAGCTATTGATTTCATTGTTTTTACTATTGTTTCTATATTGTTAACGATGAAAACCTTTACATAATTTGAGTTAAGTGATTAATGTGATTATACTTTCATTGCGAATCTCATAAGTACGAGCTTGACGTACGGCAGTGAAGTAAGTGCGCTATTGTATTGCGTGATAATGATCATCATCGCATTTGTGGCCTTGAGAAGTAGGTGCAAATAGTTTTTACGTTGAATGAGATTATTCCTAGTTTTAATTGTTCTGTAAATAATAGCTTAAATACTAGAATAATTTATTCTTACGCCAATTTCTATAGCATAACACGGTAAAGAATTATCACTCAATTCACAAACGACAATGTCTTGAGATATCATAATCATAATATTTGTGTGGGATAAATAATTATGGAGGGGTTTGATTGTAATTTTGACATAAATACTAAAGATTACGATTGAGTTGATTGGTTAAAGCTGAGTTACGATATATTATTTATTGATTGATACAAGCCCAGCCCGAGGAAATAACGTGATTGTTTATCGTTTTGTTTTGTGGTAACAGTTATGTATAATATTGTGGTGCTAACAATATTCATTTTCATTGATTTGTATTCTATCATTGTATGTGTATGTTGGATATCAGTACATTGTGCGACGCAATAAATTGGTAACATTTGTGTTCGTTGTATAAAGTTTGATGTTTTTAAATCGTTTGTGGACACATGATTTGTTAGAATTTACGCAGCACTATCACGAAACACACTTGATAAACTAAATAAATTCATGTTAATCTAAACTGTTGTATCTTTTTCCTGATCTTGGTTAACATTCATAACAAAGATGTGCGAGATTGGATAATTGCGATTAGTCTCGCAATGTTCCGGCACACGTTTTACAAAGGTACAATTTGCTTTGTTTCAAAAAGCGGAGCTAACAGACTAGGCTTGCCGACGGCTCTGAACTTGGAGTGTGTCTTTTGCGCCTAAAGTGACATAGCGACGTGGATAACTTAGGTACTGCTGTCTGCAAGTGAACTATTAAATCACACTTCTAATTTAATATTCTTAAATTGAATGCAATTTAATAAACAAAGTACGAAGATACAAAGCTAAAGCTCCGAAAATCGTAAAGCTCGTAAAACCCAGAAAATCTACATAATATTCCTGAAACCCATCATCCAGAATTTCAACAATTTATTTTATCAGCACAAACGCAAGGATCATCTACGACAGATATTCACATCTCGCTCTGATTTATATTGAACTTTCAGTCGTTATGGTAATGTGGGCTATTCGTTCAGAGCCTTATTTTAGGAAATAATTCAGGTTTGTCTCTTTGAGCTTTAAGACAGCAGGGCAAAAGACTTTAATCCATATCCATTAAATACACAACAGTAAATCACGTGTGTCATTGAGTTAAATTTCCATTAGTAGTTGCTAGTTGCTGAGTACCTAGCTGCCTAGAGTTGTGACAGAATAGACTAACCAAATATTATCTACATGGGTGCTAACGTACGGTCGAACAAGCTATTTGCTATACACGCGGAAATTTTCACAATCCAATGCCGAAGCGTATACTTTTCCAAATTTTATTTAATAACGCTTTTATCATTAAGAGACTGACTCTTAATGACATAAGCTTTATAAAATAAAATTGCAAACAATATTGTCAGTGTACTAGGATTGTGAATATTTCTGCGTGTATATACCAAATAGGTTGTTTGACCTATTTGACCTATTCGACCTTCGTACCTTCACTGGCAAAATATAGGTGCTAATCACACCTGAGACTAGTATCTAGCGGGAATACCTATAGGTGTGGAGCAATGTTATTATGTGTTACATTCTCGAGCAACGAAATTAATACACTTAGCAAAATTCAAAAGCTCAAGCTTTTCTCCAACAATCGTAATTAACGTTTTACTTTTTCACGAACTTAGTATTTTTGGGAGCCGTACCTAGTGTTACGAAATAGGTATTATTATCTCAAAGTCGAAATCGCTATTTCAAAAAAAAATCGCTTAGTGTATCTGTATATGTTTCATAACTGGGGATGCACTTTATATGTAAGTAGATAGGTACTATGCGCTTGTCTGACTTGAACTTATTCCACTTTCAATTTCAAACTGTCGATAAAAAACATGAATGGAACATTGAAGTGTTGTCACTTAATATTTGTGTGCAACGGAAGTGTGTAGCCGCAAGTTAGATAAACGCTTACTTTTAAATTAGACCCCTAATACTGACTTAACATCACAGTCAATATTGAGAATTATTGGACCAATAGGGCTGCGCTGATAGAAATGGTTTGATGGTTTTGCACAGATTTAGCTTCTATTATGGATAATTGAGAAATGAAGACTCGCAAAGATAGGTCAGCATAAAAAAACTAAATAAGTAGTAAGAAAATGCGATTGCATTTTCTTACTCCGTATAATAACTTGAACCATAGCTTTGAAAAACCAAATATTTGCATGAATTTGTAAAATTGTTACGTTAAAACAATTCGTTCCTCAGCAAATAAGTTCAGATACCTAAAAATTGAACTATCTCACTTCAATTCAAAATCCTAACACTACTCTAACTGGAGTCTTTTGTTCAGCATCAACCCTAGAGCACGGAGCATGCGCGGTAGGAATGTGAATGCGCTAAACGTTGAGTAAACCGATGCTTATTGAGGGCATTTCGAGAGCAGCTTCAAAGACACCGACGCGTCGGATCTTACCGCCTACTGACCGCCCGTACTTCCTTCTGACCACGCTAGGAATAGCGGGCATTCCAATGTTTTCTGAATTGATTAACTTTAAAAACTTTTTTTTCTGCACATCTCGCGTTGTTCCCACCCCGGTTTACCCCACCCGTAATTTTCCAAACTGGCGTGTCGACATCGACACTCTTGCGCCATCAAGCACGGCGGGCTGTGCGGGCGCTGCCGCTGCGGCTGCTGAGATTCTCAAGCGGCGCAAATACCATAACCTTATTGGTAACTACAGTTTTGAGCCGTTTCGACACTTCGCGTGACCAGAAGGCTGGCTCTTTCTATGGTCAAAGAATTAGCATTACCATTCAACGTGGCAATGTTGCCAGTCTTCTGGGCAAGTTTCCTGATGACAGCGATGGAGAGGAGTACTTTGACACCTAAGTGTCCTTTTGTCGTAGTTGTATAAATTTAGGTACTTACTTTTAGTATTCTTTTTAGCATTATTTTAGTTCTATTTGTAGTTTGTATATAATGTACAGTCACCAAAGGAGATAAGTAACCAGGGTCGTCGGATATAGTTGAAGTTTAATAAGAAACCGATGTATGTTTTCGAATGAAATTTAATTTGATAAATGAACCGTGAGTGTTCTATTAACTAAATTAAATTTTATTCGAAAACATCCATCGGCTTCTTACTAAACTTCAACTATATCCGACGACCCTGGTTACTTATCTCTTTTGGTGACCGTACATAGGTAGATAATCTATTTAATAACAGAAACAGAGAAGGCAAAAAGAAATCGGCAAGTTGTTATTTGGTAGCAAGCTCACCGTCTGTCTATCATTTCCTACAACTTTTATACCCGTAGGTAAACAAGTCAAAGTGATTACTTCAGTAAAAGTAATTACTTAAGACACGATTTTTATTCTGCTTTTTAGTAATTGCTTGAAGTTAGTACTGTCAAAGGTTATAATTCTTAGCTTTGCGTTCTTTGACGTAGTGTTGAGACCTTTTTCTCCATGAAGTGCAGTGGTGTCAGAAGTCGTTTGGATTGACATCCTCAACAACATATGACCTATTATTCATAATTCTTTGTTTAACAATAGCTTGTTCCCAGTTATTGCTGCTTGCTTGTGAGCATTATTTCAGTTTTTGTAAATGTGAGTACCATGTAGACTTTCTTTTATGGTTAGTAGGGCTTATCCTAATATTTATGGTTTTAATTGTGTTTTTTTTTTCTTTTCTATCTCCACATGGTTCTCACATATAGAAGCAACAATATTGTACCCAAGATTATGTAATATCTAACTTAATTTGGAAAGAGTCTCCATGGAGTTTCTTGCCCATTCTTCTCCATGAGATCTACTATTTTCGAATGGGCAACTACAGTCCATTCACAGTTATTATGCCTGTGGCTGGACTGTAGGTAGCCTATTTTTGACAATGCAAAAGTGCCTGTCACGGGCCTATTTGAAATAAATGCTTTGAGTTTGAGTTACTTTTAGGATTTCGTAGACGGAATAGACGTGGTCGAGGAGATGGTCGACAGCGAGCTTCCGCAGTCGCAAGTCAGCTTCAAGCAGTCGCAAGTCAGCTTCAGCTTCAAACAGCACCTCGACCTGTGGTCGCTGTGGGCAGTCTCATCACTACCATGTTTGCTGATGAGCGTCTGTTAAATACTGTGTCTACTATAAATAAATTAAGTGTACCTAACGGTATCTTTCATTCAACTAACCAACATAACACTTTAGTTCATTCAAAGTCTTGTTTATTGCATAAAAATGGTTGCGTTTGTTATTTGTAATTACTTTAACTTGAATATTTACAAACACAAGTATTAGTCACAGATACAGACGAGATTCAAACAATCCTGAAAAATACAGGCTATATCGCATATCGTGTATCAGACGTGTGTCCTGTCTTGCATCTGTATAAAAACGTCTAAGGACGTAGGTACACACGGCTACACATCAAGCTATACATTTCCAGTATACGCTGACCTCGCATTGTAAGGAAATCCTACACAATGCGAGATCAGCATAAACTGGAAATGTATAGCTTGATGTGTAGCCGTGTGTACAACTACGGCTGCAGTGATGGAATAGCTCCATTACAATAATAATTTATGTTTATAAATAAGCAGGCCATATTTTCATAATTCCTCCTGGTAACAATGGGTACTAGATTTTCGAAAGATATACAACATGTAACAGAAAGGGTATAATCATATGGAATACTGTGGTACGGACCATCAAACTGAACAACTTTCTCTATGGGACCACCATCGAAATCGTAAAAAAATAATCAGCTGTCCTATACAAAATTTCAATACCTACTCGACCCAAATGTATGGGACAGCTGATTATTTTTTTACGATTTCGATGATGGTCCCATAGAGAAAGTTGTTCAGTTTGATGGTCCGTACCACAGTATTCCATATGATTATACCCTTTCTGTTACACGCTGTAGATGCCCATTATAAATCATCAGGCGATGGGGTTGGCGTATCCGTATGGATAAAACCCCCTTTTTTAGGGTTCCGTAGCCGAATGGCAAAATAAGGAACCCTCATAGATCGCCAAGTCTGTCTGTCTGCCTGTCTGTCTGTCTGTCCGTGTATGTCGCAGTCACTTTACTCCGAAACTATTAGGACTACACAGTTGAAACTTAGTAGGTAGATGTATTCTGTGAACCGCTATAAGGTTTTTATAGAAAAAAAAAAGTAAGATTAAGGGGGGTCTCCCCATACATAGAACTGAAACTAAATTTTTTTTTTTTTCATCAAACCTATACGAGCGGGGTGTTTATAGATAGGTCTTTAAAAATTACATTGAGGTTCCAAAAAACATTTTCTCTCAAAGTCAATCGTTTGAAAGATAAACACTTCCAAAGTGGTAAATGCTCTAATTTCTAAAGTAAGAGGAAAAAAAATCTGAAAAAAATATAGGATAAAATTTTTTTTAACCAAAATTGGTTTGAATAAGATTTGTTTATTTTTTCAGTTATGGTACTTTTTCATCAAACTGCAGCAACAACTTTGTTTTTCATTAACATACTATGAAAAACAAATAGTTTTGTTGATGAATGTAAAACAATATAACTTATGAACTAATATAATAAAATATAATATATGCCTTCAAAATATTTTTATTATATTGTTTGGTGCTACGGAATCCTATGTGCGTGCGAGTACGACTCGCACTTGGCCGGTTTTTTGTTACCAAAGAATATAAAAAAAAACATTAGGCGATCTTAAAAGATAGATCATCTATCTAACTAATGTTTGCAGTTAAACAAGGAAGAGGAACTAGTCAGGGAAATGAGAAAAAACAAACGAGTGAAGAAACTCATAAAGCAGGTTTTGGATTTGTTTACTGTATTTGTATTGAATCACTGAATTATTTTTTAGGTTTTATTTTAGATCGGAAATATATTCAGGTAGTTGTCTACTTAGTTGTAGATTGTATACTTAGAAAGATTTACCCTCAAAATTAGCGTTAATTCAAATCAAACGTAGGTATGAATGAACGTATCTGTACCTTATTATGCTAGAATAATAAAATTGATGCTATACATCCACTGCTCGAAGTAGGATTTTTACTTTATATGACACTAGCTGTTGCGACCGCGACCGTGAACTTCGTTCGCGTGATTTTTTTATAAAAAAAATGCATTCACTTTTTTAATCGAATTTTGTTAACAATTTTAGGGGTTTTATTTTTTTTGCACGGTTCCCTAATTATTTTTCGTTAGCTATATTAGACCTTATAAGTATAACAACGGCTATCTGCCAGTAAAGTCCCGTCGAAATCGGTCCAGCCGTTTCGGAGTTTAGTCAAAACAAACAGAAAGACAGACAGAAAGCCAAAAATAAAAAATTAAGTGTATTTGTTATTATATAAGTATCGTATTTAAATATTTTCATATGCATTCAGTAAAAAGCTATTATTTTAATTTTACAAACAGAGACTTCAATTTTATTTATTTGTTTATGTAGATTATATAATCAAAGGTAGTATAGTATAGTTTATGTATCTACTTTCAAATTATGGGTAGGCCTATGTTTGTAGTCCCATGAAAAATAATTACAAACTTCTCTACACCAGGGTGCTTCATTTTTTGGAGCAAGTCCGCCGTACTATTTCCAGTGACTGCAACTTCTGTTAGCCAGAATCTAGAATGTCATCGAGAAAACTGACGAGACTAATAAGCCAAACGAATTTTTCAATTGCTGGTGCTGCTTCGGAGAGTTTATAGTAGTTTCTGTACCCAACACGTTCTGACACTTCCCTTGGTTGGCTGGCCACATAGCCTGTCTGTTTTCAACTTCTCTTCGTAGTTGATTTAGTTTGTAAAAACTTGGTTAGCAGCAGGATACCTTTAGAAAAAAGAAATAAATTATGCACTATGTTGTATTTTGCCTTGTCCTCTTCCTTTAGAATCGATGGTGCTTTTTAGGTCAGTTGGCCTTCTCCATTTATACTAGGTTCCGAAAGATGCACTGGTATAGATACTCGTACGTTAATCTTAATGATATTGCGATTCCAACGCCCTGCGGATCATTGGCAGGTAACGCAGAGTAGCTGACTTTCCTTTCTCCACGGTGATCAATCCGAATTATCATGTAAAGAGCCTATTTACTGCTGACGCGCTCGCGGAGTCCTGAAACTGTAGAAATTGCTTAAAAGCTCTAGAGCTCTGGAATGTTCCTGTTATTATTTCTCAACTGAGTCCAGAAGTATGTATAGAAGATAGATAAATTTTTGTTCACATTTACTTCTTTTAATAGACTAGTTTTGCTGATGGAAGTTAGAATTGATTGTATTGATGACATTTTTGATGCTGAAATAAAGAAGTTCGTTGTTTTTTTTATTATTTAAGAGTCTTTGTTCTTTTGGAAACGTTCTTATTTTTTATGGACGTTATGGTGTAAAAAAAGGTTTTGTATCCATTACTTTCATTCACATTTGCCATGAATTGAAAAATATTAGGTTTCTTAAATCAGGGTTTGAGATATAACATACAACTGCAATATTCAGACATTATTTAGACTGAGTCATAGAAATCTGGGTACAAGCAAGTGAATGTTTATAACATGAGTGTGTACTTGTGGGTGTACCCGACCACCGCGACGTGCAGTGTTCTCCACACAGAGGCCGTTCTTTAAACAGAGCTTCACGTGTTTGCGCTCACCCCGCGTTTGTTTGCCCTTTGACAGCAGTCTCACAGGTCGTTAACACGTCACACCTAACTGCAGGCTCCGAAACGTGGAGCCGCTCTAATCATTGCATTAAATCATCACACACGTCATTAAACCATACAAACACAGACTACACATACCGGAAATAGTCGAAGAACAACATCCATGCGTGTCAGATTCAACAGTCACTCAGAATGTAGACTCATATATTAGTAATAACCTTGACGCCAAAATTACAAGACTCGTTTCTATTATAATTGCTACGGATCAACAATTAAATGTGATTTCCTTGTATAACAATATAGAAAAATATCAAATAAAACTTAGTGTTTAACACGTAAGTAGATAAATAATCAGCTGTTATCGTGTGCATTACATTTAACTAGGTGGGTTTAATCCACTTGATTTGATATCTTGATAATGTCTGGATTATCGGCGAACATGAAAGCGCCTAAATTAATTTTTAATCCAGCTTTCCCTCGGTGACTTGGCCATATCTTGTCGACGTAGGCACACAAGTCGTTGATACGAATCGTACGATATCAAGCGTACCGCCCGCCGCACGCCGCGCGCACCTCACCGTCGCGCATCACTACCATAAACTAGGCTCAAGACATGTTCATTAATTAAAAATCTAACACAGCTTTATGGTACCCGTATTTTCTCATTATTAGACACACCGTACTCAGAGTCAGACTGAAACTAAAATTGTAATAAATCAAAAACAAAGAAAAATATCTACTAATTTAATCTTTGTGTCAGTCTAAACTAGTTATTATGGCCTGTGGAAACGATGATAAAGGAATAAAACTATATAATAAGAAGATAGCCAATAAATATTAAGACTTATATAAGGGACTGCATATGTATCAGTCTATAATAATAAACAAGTTGAGATTTAGAAGCTGATACCTTTTAGCCTTTATTAAGTAAATAAATTACATATAGATTAATTATGTACCGACACAAAATGTTAATGACTGTTAGATATCAGTATTACTGATATACTTCATCCAAACTTCCCGTGCGATATGATTAAATTATTAGCAGTGCATACGTTGTACTTGCTGGCTAAAACTAGTTTTAGTCTCTATTTCATGTACTTTCCATTACTTTTAGGTCATACAACATACAGAAAGTTACCAAGAAGGTACCAAACGGTGTCTTGGGTAGATGTTTCTACATAATACTAGAGTACAGATAATTCAATGTTCAGCAATAGTTTTCACCTCATTACAGTTTTATTAAAGCTTTGTATTCAGTAAATGGTCGACCAAATGCTCCCGCAGCATAACGGACTCTAAACAATTCATATTGATGCTTTGCTTGTACCATCATCGTCCTTCTGCCTATACATTTGGAGTCAGTCGAGAGTGCCTCGTTCTTCCATTAGATAGATCTCCATCAACCGTACCATACCTATATCATTAAGAAGAGGTGTAATTTGTTTGTAAGTTTGTATGTTTGTAAGTTTGTATGTAGGGGAAAATCGTCGGAAATACTGATCTGAATTCGAAATTAACGGGAAGCTACATTATCCCCGAGTGTCATAGGCTACATTGAAAACGTTCCCGTGCGTGAATTTCCGTACATAACGGGAGAGAAGCAGCGAACAAAAACTAGTAATTCATAAAATTCTTAGATATTGAAAGCTCGACATTGAAAACAATGTTGATTTGAAAGATCAAAGACCTTGATCACGAGGTCACCTTAGTCACTCGGATTAAGTCGTCATTTGTACCTATACCTAAGTTGTCAAACAATAGATATCTTTTTGTTTACGTTATCTTCTAAATATCACGTATTACTTTATCTTTTATCAAAGGTATTTTTTAGGTTTTATGCCTATATGCCTAATTGTTAGTTAGTTAGATGTGTTAGAAAAAATCTACAGCGAAAAATCAACCTGTGTACCTGATTTCCGAATGACGTGGTTGTAAGAGGTCATGGCTGAACTACTTTGAGTTCTCGGAATATCTACCTTACATTAGTCTTACGATTCTGACAGTATTTTCACAAAATTAAGGCAAATTAGCAAGCGGCAGTACCGGCAGTTTCTGATAAGAAATCACGACCTCTCATCAACACCATCTATATGGCAACGCACCAGCATGACCTTTGGTATTGCTGGTTCGAAGCTGTGCCTGATATAAAGCTGTTACCTGCTGTTACATATCTCATGTGCATAGCTATGTTTGAAAATTGTGTTTAGCCTGCACAAATAGTTTCTTCACTTATGGTGTTTCCTAGCTAATTCACAGGCATTGTAAAAATTGAAAAAAACTGCCTACTTCTTGGTGAAAAAACCTTCAGCTGAAGCGGATAATACACGTTATGATTGTCTTGAAAAGCTTCAGCTGAATTAGATATTAACTACACGTGAAAAAATGATCTAAATTCATTTTAAAGCATGAAAAGACTTACTTAAAGTTAATGATCCTTAATTATGTGAGTGAAGACGTAATATTTATGATCATTTTAAAATTTTCGAGTTGTCTGTAGAGATTTCTATTGCAGCTTTACCAACTAGGTAAATAAGAAAATTCAACACAAAAATGTTCTCTAAAACTGAGCCGATTCAATTATTTTTGACATTAACATTTTAAGAAAGTGTGTCTACGTTCTTATCAATTTCTTTTATGTTAAAAACTTTTCGAATTTGTGTGATAGTCCTCTGATCTGTCACGTATCAGTCATCTGTCACGGCCTTAAAAATGGGAAATTTTTTTTTTTTGGGGGTCGTATTTTCTTTACTTAGTTGCTGAAAAAGGAAATTACAGGGACGTATACAGTAAACCTTGATATTATGAAAAAAAAAATTGCTCTAGCTAGAGGCATTATTCAAGAAGAAAAAAGGGGAATACACTTGTATGGAGAACCGCAGCCTCTAAAAGGGTCCCCGCAAGGGTCCTGTTACACCCTGTACACAGACTACAAATAGAACTAAAATAATGCTAAAAAGAAGACTAAAAGTAAGTTCCTACATATATACAACAACAACAATAGGACACTGAGGCGTCAAAGACTCCTCCCCATCGATGTAATCAGGAAACGTGCCCAAAAAACTGGCAGCATTGCCACGTTGATTGGCTATGCTAATTCTTTGACTAAAGAAAGAGCCAGCCCTCGGGTCACGCGAAGTGTCGACCAGTCAGCGACATATTTCCTTAAAAATGAGTCGCGCACTCGGGCCCCATGACCCAAGCGTAACGACGTTTTTTTGTTTTATTTAAATCTAACAGAATGCTATTCAAACTTTAGTTTAAATACATTCGTCGGTTTTTCACAAAAATAATATATAATTATTAAGTGTTGGATTTGCTACTTTCGCCCGACAAGTTTCCTTGAAAAGTTGAGACATCTGCAATTCACACTGAATATTAAATGAAGCGCTGTAGGCAGCTTTGCATTGTAATATGCATAAAATTGAAGTAGAAGTATAAAAATAAAAAGTGGTTTTCGAAACTAACATGAGGAGAGGAGGACACGACATGACATTTAATTTTATTTTATAACATGTCTCGTGACTTTTTATTTTCTTTTAAAGGTTGTTTTTTTGGGTGGGTATGTAGGTACTGTAGAGGTCTCTTTGGAGCCGACCTCCACACCACAAATAGTTGATATCCACTAATAACACTAATTCATACCTGTCCTATATCTAAACCAATCTAATTTGTTCTAAATTTGAAAAATAATATTTCAAACCTAATAAAATTTTATAATTTTCCTAACTGCAGTGACGGCTGACATCGGTAGCACACTTCAGAATGAAAAGATAGCACGAAATAATGATTTCATTTGTTTCCTGGTTCTCACCAGAGGCTACAATATAAGCCTACAAAACGTGGAGGCTCTAGGCAACTGCTAATTTTGAAAATTAATTAATTAAGTTAAATAAGTTAATTTGAGAAAAGACCAAAATCATTATTTTATCTTGTGTTGCTACTGCGTACAGTACGCAGCAAACCAAGAAAAAAATAATGAATTAATGAATGAAAAAAAAAAAAAATGAATGATTGAATTTGAAATTATTTCTTTTACTGTAAGTACGCAGCGTACCTACTCACGGTAAAAGAAGTAATTTCAAAAATATAAATTCATGAACGAAAAAGCCTGAGCACATTTTGGTATAAAGAAAACAATAGATACTGATACTTTCCATGTTTCTCAATGTTATTCAAATAATAAATAAAGGTATCTAGGAAAACGTAACGTGTAAATATATATAAATTTTTCATTCAACAGCAATTTACGAAGCAATTAAATTAATTTGTTGGTACAATTTAAATCGTCCAAAATGTGTTCCATAATATACACGATCCACATCGTATCAAGACCCGATTTTATTTGAGGTACCTACCTAATACGGGTCACTTTTGAAGTGGCATCGGTTATTTAGATTTTTAATAACACCAGGCATGAATATGTGATGCGATTTGACGCGGACCAAGATTTATATTTATAGCACTTTTAATTTACGATGGGTTATAAAATACGTCGAAACTCCGTCGATCGATAGTTGTGTAGGTGCCTCTGCCTACCTGACGATTGCGTCGTTATATCAAATAAATACAGGTCTCTAACACGTACAAATATATTCATTTTATATATATTTTGGATTCGTTTTAATGTCGTTTGGGGATCAATGTAAATTGTTTGTCAGGTAACTCATTTAGAAAAGTATTTTTTGGTTGATTTATTTGCTCTTAGAACGTTTGAGTTGCAGCAGTAATTTTTAGACAGTAAATACAGTGAGATAAAGCAAGTAAGTACACTACTAGTAAGTCTATACATACTAAATTTAGGCTGCTTCAAGCGCAACTGCTGAACATGATGTTCTAGTGCGTTCGATTCCCTAGCCATGGAGTTGGAATTTGCCCCGGTTGATGGCAATGGGCTCGCCCCTTAAACATAACTGGTGACATTATGGGTGTGCTATTATTTACACGTCTGCCTAATCCTTCAGGATAATTATCAGGCGTGAGATTATATCAGATAGAAGATGATAAAGACAGAATTATGTTGTGTTAGAGTTGTGGTGCAAGTGGGCTAAAAATTATAGCTACATATAAAATTAGGAAGGTATTAACAACTGTATTTGTTGCACCATTATTGGCTACAATGATAAAATACGTTTGTCGCGTTTTAACGATTAAACTTTACGAGTTTGTTCCGAGAATCGTTGCAGCTAGGTAGGTATAGATATCTAGATATTTCAGGCACTAAAATACCTACATACAATGATAATAGTGTTAATTTTATGTTATGTTACCTAAATCCTGAAACAATAACGAAGGCAATAAAGTTATGTAATTTCCTTGCTTATATATTTGTATGCATATTTGTTTAGTTACTGACACCTGAAAATTACGCACACCGTCACATTTTCAGTAAAGCTCTCAATTACATACAAAAAGAGAAACACTGACGTCCTTTCCCCATAGTAACAAGTTACGGAAAGTGGTGATGATGTCCTTCTGTAGGTTTTGGGTATTACCCCGTTTTTTATTTATTTTTTATATCGTCATTGATACCCTCCATCTGAAGCGAGCGGAGGTTATGTCGGACTCTAACTGGCTAAAAACCTAGTGTTCCTACTACTACCATGTGTCGGGGGCCGACAGAGCTTAGGTATTACCTCCTGCCATACTTACACACTTCTTTTGCTTCGTCCACTCATTATTATGTTCATCTGGGCATACAATTTTAAATTATGGGTTATCAAATTTATTTCTCAAATTCTAAATTCTGCAATTTGGAGTTAAACGATATTTTCCTCTTGTCCTGCGATGTTTATTACTTAAATTATTGTTCATGTTTCATCATCTTCATTCTTCACAGAATATTGTCTAAGACTACGAGTGTTTGCGAATATGGCTGATAACTTGATAAGGCCAGGTATACCGTCATGTTTAACGGTTCATTTTTAACTATTGTTGCAATTACTTAAACTTAATGGTTAAACGCCGACTATAAAAAATACCTTAGAAAAAAAAAGGAAAAACTCAATTATGCACAACATTTTAGCACGTGATCATTTGCAAAAACTAAGAAGGCGGCGGCAACTCAAAGGGGAATCATCCTAAAAGGGCGTCCGAGTCAAAATATGTACAAACGCAGACCGTAATGGGCTAAACAATAAAAAAAATGGATATCTTATTTAAGTATTAACAATAAGCGGGCCTGCGTTTCGTGCGGAGTTGCTCCGGACAATGGTGAGTTTTACGAGGTCGTAAAAGCCCCGTCTTTGTCCACGATTCGGTCAATAAACGTAGCCGAGCGAAGCCAGGCTGCGCGCCCATACACATAATTGTTTAGTTGAAATTCAAATTGATCTCACGGAAAATCTAAGCTGCCTATTCCTACTCCATATTATTCAGCCCATTATATGCCCCGAGTTATTTATTGAACTTCACACATTCCGAACCAAATGTCTAATGTGTAAGTATTACTCATAGTATACCTACAACTGTGTTTATCACGTTGTGTTAAAAAACACATGATTTAAGTTTTAGAGACGCTATGTAAAGGAAACTAATCACGATGATAATTGGTTCAAACACTTTCTAATTAATTTTGTTGTATATACGCATTATCGTTATGTAGGTACTTTTTACACTAATGCCTACATCTAAAATACCAACGACCATTTAGTTGAAAAGAAAAAAAAGTATTGCTATAATTCTTTAATTTTTCATTCAATTGTTCTGACATACAATTAATACATATAATACTTTGTCTTCTTTGCTTTTGAAACATATAATTTAGCACAATTAACATTAACTTAAAACACACCCAGTGCTTTGCAGTGCAGTTGATAAAAAAATGCACCTGATGTCGGGAAATCAACGCATCTTACCAGCCGTCGCTTGTTTTTCCTCTTTGCACCTGGGCCATCCCCCAAGTCGTGTTCGGTACTCATCATTTTGGTTGTCAAAAGTGAACATTGGCATGAAGTATTTTATTTAAAACGTGGAGAAAATGCTACGCCGTACCGCCAAAAATAACAGCAAACGATTTTTCGACGCAGATTTTATGTTTCTTCGATTTTGGATTTAGAAGAAGATGTTCCAAGCAAAACAGAACAGTTATAGATAAAAGTTAGTCGGTAAGCGAACAAAGGTGGCTACCTGCATTACCCGCCTCGTCGCCTAGGAATATTCTACGCACCATTTGTGAAGTCAGCCTCAATCCTATTGTCTAAAAGCTGCGAACTGCGGGAAAATCCCTTACAAAGTAAAAAACCTATTGTATTAATTGTTCAAAGAAAGCCGCCACAATGCAGTGCGGAGGAGTCGAAACGTTATCGACACTGGAACAGATAATTGAATTAGTTGTTATGTATATTCAAGTGAAATAATCTTTTTAGGAGCGTTCAAAGAAGGCGGAATTCGGGTTTGCTGTTTGTGTATGAGCCTAATTGTCCGCAAACAAATGCTTAGAGGATTAGCTAGAAGAGTTGAGCAATTGTTAATGAAGCGTCGGAATTTTTAATTTAGCAACTGTAAATGTTCTGGAATTTAGAAACCTGTTTGTTCATTTTACTTCAGCTGCTTATCCTTATTTGACCCAAAATGACCACGAGTGAATTTCCCGTTTTGTAAGGAAATCTGATGATCTATAGGCGTATGTTGTACTACATGCAGGTTACTCAACGAAGAGTGAGTGTGGTATCTTAGGTACTTTCCCCGCGTGGTGGATTTTGTTATTTCTATATTTTTCTAATTTATTGTATTGTACTTAGCAGTTCGATATCTCCATACCTTTCAGTAGTAGGCATGGCGTCCAACATTGGTATGATAATTGTAAGTAGGTACAATAAATTTTAGTATATCGTCGTCATTCATAATAACCTTACGATTACATTTTATTAGCATGATAAAAAATAATTTATTTTCGCCTCGGCGCAACATTGATTTGTGCAAGCTCATCGCAAATAGTTCGGTGGCGTCGGATGACGGCAAAGGGTTGGCGGTACCCAGTACCCACTTACGTACACTTTACAATCGAACGTACAGATTCGTTTACAAGTACATAGTTACGTCAGGAAAGGAAACCACTTAAATTTTAATAAGAGCAGCGATTATGCGCCATAAAAAGCTGTAAATATGTAGTTAGCCGGGTTCCCTGACGGTGAGCAATTTACGGCGCCCCGCCCCGCGTGAGCCAACTACCAGTATCAATGCCTATAATTGCAAATAATAATGCAAAGCCCTTACAACACGGGCATACATAGATATACCAGCTTTGAGATAACCATTAAAATCATTGGTAAGGTGAGCGTATATCGTAAACATTATAAGTCTACCAGAAGCTAGAAAATGCTTCCAAACGAAGAAAACGAACTAACATCTAAGTGCCCATATACCTTGGATATCTTTCCTGGGCAATGTGCATGAGAACAGGATGAAACAGGTACAGTTAGGTGGTTTTAGTCAGTACGAGTCTGACAGAACTTCTGACAGAACTCTGACTTTTTAAAGGGAAGACGTTATGTATTTGGCGCGTATCTTTTTTATACATAGGTCAGCGCCGATGGACCTAGGCTAAACCAGAGACATACCAGGAGTATTTCTATGCCAGGCTGGCTTACTCGCTTGGCTTGGCTTGCTTTTGAAAACAAAATAAGTCATCAAGAGATCACAGAATGCAGAAATAAGCATGTTGGTGTAGCGGCTATACATATCATTTCATATTTCCATGTGAAATATTAACGATATGTCTACGTTCACTCAGGCAAAATTAAAAAACAAATGCTTGAAATCGACATAGCTTTCAAAGTAAGCAAGCTGAAGTGGCAGTGGGGCGGGCATGACTGTCGAAGGACCGACGGCCGATGTACCAAACGAGTCCTGGAGTGGAGACCGCGCGAAAGGAAGCTGGAGCAGACGGTGCGGAAGGCAGACAACCGGGTGACCAGAAGGCGCAACTTCGGAGAAGGTGAACTTCGTTATACAAATACAACATTTTTGTCAAAAATATGAAAAAAAAAGAGTTTTACATTGGCCCCAAACTAGGCAAAGCCTGTATCTTGGCGCCAATATAGATTGAGGGTTTACCATTTGAAAAAAAATAAACATATTCGGTAGCGAAAACATAAACTAAAATAATTCTCTTAAGTACAAATAAAAGAACAGGCCATGAGATGGGATGGGTTTGGATAGCCATAGCAGTTTTTTTGCTGTAGAAAACACAAGGATGCTGCTGCAGTCCATTCTCTTAGCGTACCTTTTACAGTAATCACCTAATCATACAAGAGGGCTATGAGATAGCCGGGTATGTAACAAAAAAGGTTGCTTTATAACAACGCATTGTTTTAAATTAAACATTTTGTTGCTTGTCATGTAAGTGCCCATTATAATGTTGGGAAATATATAATATTACATTATTAAAATTAATATTGTTCCTCATTCATTAATGTATTCGGAGCATGCGTATCTTTACCCAAGAGAGAGTGCACCGCGGTTTTTTTAGCGTTTGAAGAAATTGTGACGAGGGCGCTGTCGGTAAACATTTGTGATTTTGTCAGTGGAAATTGTATTGAAAAAACAAGATGGCAGCGTCAGTTCCGACTATGGTTACGCGCCAAAAGAATTATGCATTACACTAAAATCGTATGTCGTGTGTACCTATGTGAATTCTCAGTAACTTTGTTGCATTTATATAATATACTACACATACAAGAACGTAACGAGTACCGGGAATATAACTTTCTATTTCTTTTTCAACCTTAATTAGCTTGTAATAGGAAACCATTTGAGTGAAGTCGAGAAAAGTGATACTAATAAGATTGTTGATGTAGCAACAGAAGAGATCACCGAGAAGGGTCATCCTACCATTAAGTATGCAACATTGTGTTCATGCAACTTAGAAATAGCTAGCTACACCTAACGACCTATCACCTCCTAGTACGAAGACGATTATCACGTTTCTTAAACATCAGTTTACTTAGAACAGCGAACAGTTAAGCTCTTTTTGTATTGATGCTTGACGTTGGTAACAATGTTTACTGAAATTGTTGACAGGTTGACTTCGCCTCGAGAATCCTTTTTTGTAAATTTTCAGTGCTACGAAATGTTTTTGTATTTTTTCTTATGTTGTTAATGAGACTAAAACACCTTTAATATTATTTTAAATGTGAAAGTTGCTTGCTGTATGTTAACTTTTCACGTCCAGCTGATTACGATGAAAATTAGCACACAGCTAGACATAGGACACTTTTTATCCCGGTAAGACATATACGTAGGATAATTTCCGACCCCCACTCGGGCAACAGCTAATTTGAAATATATGTTAGTCTAACAACTATCGCAAAAAACGTGTGACTACTAATTCAATAAACCAATAATACATAACTTTCTGAAAAGTCAATATATATCCAGGAATCGGGTACACTTGAAAATAGTAATTACAATCAACATGGCCACTCGGGTAGGAGAGTTGTAATGCCTACTCCAAGTTTATCGTTACATAAACACACACGTACTCGTATGTTATAATATATCAACGCTGTCCACGTGAACGCTGATATATAGAGGGTGATATTACAGCGAGCGGCCAACAAACAATAAGGTGTGATAAGCAAATTCGGCGGCGCTTTTCATGTGTCGCCTTTGTCCGAGTTTAATCCGCCGCCCGAGGTGCGCCGCCCCGCGCAGGCGCGCGCGCACTTCGACGCCCCGCCTACGCGCTACGACCCGTAGGCTTGTAGACCTTCTATGCAAACGAATTCGGGTTATAAAATTCTTATAACTACTTCATGTTGACAGAATTTGACCAGAAATACTGGTTTTAGTCAGTCTAAGACATGCTGGTTGGGTTATTATTTTAATAAGCTAGTCTAATAAATTTATGATTAAATATTAAATAAATGTAAGTATTATTCTGTCCGTCTGATCTGGAGAGAACATGCCAGTTACAATACAACAGCTTCTAATCCAGAAGCTGAGTTGTGTAATTTCCTACAATTAAGTTTTACAACAATATTGTTTTACGGCAAGTCTAATTAGTTTTATACAGCTGCAATTATGCAAAAACATCGATATCTTTCTTAACAAAAAACCGCAACATTTACCTATTATATAATTTCGCAAAAACGCACCTTTTCCATATGTTACACAATATTTTTATTTCGGTGCTTTTATTATTTCCCTGAAAACAGGTAATAAATAATAAAAGATGACATTATCCACCTATTGTGCCTGTCTAGCTCTAGACTTTACTTTAAAAAAAATCTTATTTTGTAGGTAAATACTGAGGGCATCCATATTAGACTAAACTTATCCCACGCACGCACCAAATGTGATCTTACAATACTTCATTGTTTTAAAACTAGGCTTTGAAACTATACCTACAGTTGCAGATCCATGAGAAGTCTGTAAGGTCCAGTTACACATCTAGGTACCTATTAAGGAATACATACTCACGTCGTTTCGCTATGGGGGTAGGTAGTAACTACAGAACGCTATGTATAGTCTTGTTGCTTCGTCCCCGTTCATACATCTGGTATACTCACACGTATTAGAGAATATTGGAAACAAAAATAATCGTACCTAAGTACTAAATAAATGTAGATGAATAATTCATCCCGAAGCAACGACAGACGCAATAAATAACTTACGAATCTTGCTCTATTACTTACGGTACGACATTTTTATGTCACGTCAAAGTTTTACTTTATTATATTGCTACATTAATGTTGTAACTTCGACTCGTAAATGTACATACTAAAGTATTCATATATTTTGGTCATTTTAATAAAGCTTTTATTGGTGTTTAATTAGCGGTGGTACGTGAATGCGACCGCTCCGACTCGACATAGATACGTTGAGCCGAGACAAGTCATGTGTGTCAAGGCGAATCTCTGTTTACGGCGTTTACCTCGGAGCTAATCGGCAATCGGCCACAATATTGAGTCGCTAAATCCCAATAAACTTGGTCATTCTCCAATTTCACGGCTCGTGATTAACTGCGACGCCGCCGCTGCGTCGACTGATTGTTTTAAAACTAGACGAGTTTGACGAACAATGATTGGTGCGTTTAGTGCGCGTACGGCAGTCCATAAAAAGAGGTGACGCCGTTTTGTTCCGAGCTGCCTTTTTATTGTGCACTGTATAAATTTATGGAATCATCATCGAGTTGTATGGACTCCTCTATTCGTTCGCAGCGTGGGTCCATAACCATTACGGATTGTATTTTGATACACTTTTATTTACACTTGTTAACGTGCCATAGACACGAGACTTTTTCATTGGAACTTGTTTTAAATTGCTGCAGTTCATTCATCCTTATGTTATGTTCTTACTAGGTTAAGTGATTGCCAATAAACTGTATCTTACTATACAATACAAGTAATACAACTAATTCAACTAATAACATCTTTTCTATTGCGGTGTCTATGTTTATCTACCTATGTGGTTTGTGTGGAAAAAAATATATTTTGCATTACGAGATTCCCCTGCTAGCGTATTGCTACGAAAAAACAACATCAACGAAGGTATCTTTGATAGATGATCAAAATTCACACTAAAGCAACAGAAACATGTTCTCACTTAATATTATTAAAATGCAATGGTGTCCCAGAGGTGTTGGCCCGCTAATTCTTGTATTATATTTGATCACCACTTCTCTCGGAACTGTCATAGAAAACATCGTGCAGAAACCAGAATGTCCTAGCTACAGAAAATCGAAGACATGTAACATATACCGTACCGTTTGGCGTAGCCCCGGAGCAGCCTGCTACGACGCGACGTCTTTGGCAGAACACGTCTACGGGCAAGTAAAAAATATGTAGTTCTTTGACTTGACCTCGCTAGAAGTCGGTAAAAATATACTATGCTGTTGAAGCTACGTAATACCACAATGGGCCTGCGCTTTCTCAATTGTGACTATACATGGTGTAACAGGACCCTTCACGAAGCCGTCAACCAAGCAATAAGTACATCAAACTAAGTCAAAAATTATTGCTTGGAAACGACTTTTTTTTTGGGGTGAAAATCACGTTTTACGGTAGGACTCAATGGAATGCACTCAAAACATTGTGCTGATGGATGGGTTGAATAGTACGGGGGTCGTTGAGGTGTTTAAAGTAAAAATCTTACTTTAAAAAACTTTGTATTTAAAAAAAAAGGTTGTGTAAAAGTTGGAACTTTGACCCCCAATATCTCCATAACTAGAAGGTTCCCAGGTATGGTCTAGAACAAAAAAAACGATCGATCGATCAAGATCGCAATGACGGGAAGAACAAATGCCTTTCGGCTTCGTTATTAACGAATCGTTAAGGGTGTTATTACACCCTTTATTAGTATTCACATACGACAGTTTATGAGATGGATATTAAGATTATCAAGTGCTTTATAATAGCTGAGTTGAGCGTCAAACTACTCTTAACCATCATCATCAAGAGTACCTATATGTCAACATCATGGCTAATACGTGCCATCTGTAATTCTGAAGCTCGAATAAGCCAGATTAGGGCACCGATCCAGCAGAATTCTGGATGACTGGCTAAAAGTGTAGTCTAAAAGCTGCTGATCTTATGAAAAAGTACGTACCTATATCCTGGCCTAAAATTTTAGGAAAAGACCAGCGGAGACAATCATACTTGGCGGTAGGATGCTCTTAGTCGCTAGTACCTACTGATGAATTCAATAGAGACTGCAGTAAATATCATTAAGGGGTAGACCGATCCGGTCTACCGTAATGACCGAATGCTCACATAGTAGTCTGTCATTACGTTAAGCCGCGCTTGCCTAGGTTGGTCCATAGTCCATAGTCCACTCATTACATACCGAGTTTCCTCTGTACCTTGGATAGCACGTTAAGCCGTTGGTCTCGGTTGTCATTTGCCAGATCTTTTACAGGTAGGCTGGCCTGAAATACTGACAACCAGTCTTACCATAGCGTATTACCCATCAGTACTAACTGGGTTGAGCAGGTCAGATAGGCATATATAATACCCATACCCATGCCATTTAAAATACTAGTATTCAGCT
Organism: Eugnorisma glareosa; assembly: GCA_947578425.1. Taxonomy (NCBI): domain Eukaryota; kingdom Metazoa; phylum Arthropoda; class Insecta; order Lepidoptera; family Noctuidae; genus Eugnorisma; species Eugnorisma glareosa. The sequence goes on along the minus strand of OX387970.1, from coordinate 12,479,841 downwards.
GCATCCGGTTAGACTGGAAGCCGACCCCAACATAGTTGGGATAAGGCTAGGCAGATGATGGACCCACCTACGCTCTATGAAAACCCGTAATGACGTGTAATAATATATATTTTCAGTTCAAACCGACGAACCTCTTGGCCGAGACTGTGCAGCTCAAAGACAACTGGCAATTTTGTCATTTTGTTGTACTTCATTTTAGTATGTGACCATCTGACCATGTTATGTACTCGTCCTGTGCTGTATCTATTCATCTTTACTCCATACAAATAAATTAAATTGAAGTGTCTGTTTGTAATTTAAAAATAACAGCTTTTTACTGAATGCTTATGAAAGTGTATAAACATTTTTTTGAATTTTTGTCTGTCTGTCTATTTGTTTCGGCTAATCTCTGAAACAGCTGGATCGATTTAGACGGGACTTTTACTCACAGATAGCTGGTGTTACAAGGACTAAATAAGGATACTTTTGTTTTAGAAAAAGGTTTAGGTTTCCGTGCAAAAAAAAACAAAACCCGATTCAAAAAGAGAAGTAATAATTTATAACAATAATTTAACGCGTACGAAGGTCGCGGGTAACAGCTAGTTACCTGTATAAATACAATCTTCATACTTTCATAGCCTCATGAGCTATGCATCGTGTCACAGTTTGATTAAGGTAGGTTAAAGTTCGGTTCAAACTTTATGGCGGCTCGGAATTTAGCAGCGAGTGATAGTCTGCGCATTATACAGTCAAGACGATGCGTCTTCTGCGCCCCACTGGTGCCTATATATTTGTTCCGCGCAGCTTTACGTTAGATAATCTGATCCGCCATAAAGTGGGAACAGTTATACCTGCGCAGACCGTCACTCGCAGCTAAGTTCCGAGCCGTCATAAAGTTTGAACTGAACTGTACGGTTTAGAACCTACCTAACGAAAAATAGGAAAAGTCTGTTCCTTTAAAAATTCAAACATTCGCAACGACAGCGACCGATACATATGGTTGAGATGAATGCTATGGGGGATATGTGTTGAAACGCGAATGGATAGAATAAGAAACTAGTGTATGAGAGGAAGTCCGTGGCATCGGTGGCATGGTGGGGATAAAATGGCCAGCTAGAAGTACTAATAAGATGACGACTAATCGAGAAGTATGGAAGAAGAAAATATGCTGCGCTGACCCCATATAAATAGGAATAATGGGAGAAGAATGATGAATGAACGACAAAGTTGAAGCTTATTAATAAAGCCCTTAGCAACTTGTTGCGTTTACTTGTAATAAATAAATATTTTCGGAGAACAATAAATACGTTGGCACACAGCAGCTGTATATAAGAGACATATGTGGGTATAAGTATAGCCGCGGGCGAGGGCTCGTTATTTTCTGGTCAATTGCCGCTTTACGGCGCCCGCGCATCCTCGCTTCCAATTACTGCCCAGCCGCCAACGCTATAAAACCAACGTCCAAACTAAATTAGCTTACACACCAAATAACAGCATACCGTCTTCAACTTACACCGTCATGAAATAAGACACAAATCCGAACTACGACGCCTCGAGATACTGTTTATGTGACCGCGCCAGATGCAAATTATGCTTAGGTAAAACGTGTTTGTTGTCCGTCCCGAGTTTTATTTTTACAATTATATCGGCTTGGTTACTTGGAAATGCATTCACGAGAAATCGGAGAGGGTTTCGTGATGTTTAATAGGCTTAGATTAGAAGTTAAAAGCCGGGCCGTGGGCAGAGGGGCTATTAAATGGTTCTCAGGACACGGCCACATGACTTAGCTCTCATTAGGTGAATAGTCAGTGGAGAGCAAAAAAACGGGTGCCCATATAATCTTTATATAACACAGGCCTACTTTATTTACTGTAAGAATCGTGAGATCTCAACAATGGCTGGGCATTGAATTGTCTTGGTTTCATGTCTTCCAGGAATATCCATTGCGTGTGAGTGTATCTGGAGGCCCCTTCTAGGTTCTCTTAATAGACGTTTTTATTAAATAAGAGCCCCTAGTAATTAGTGCTAAAAACTGAAACAGTTTTACAGAACCTGAACGTGCACGCATTTTTCCGATAACTGAACTTAATTATAGGGTAATAAACTTAGTTAGTTTCGCAAGAGCAATTATGAAATGCCGACAAAGGGCTTCGGTGCTTTGAAGTCGCCGACCAATGCGTGTAGCATCCGCTTTCTCCTGGAGATAACGCCGGAAATGACGTGGCCTTGCGCCTGTACTCCGATGCGACCGGGACATAGCTTTTCACGATTACTTGATACATTCCAAAGTTAGGATAAAAAAATGCTTCACTTAAGAGTTTGTACAACGGATAAATAAGTGCATGAGTCATCTAATGAAAGTTATGGACCAGTCGGCGGTCACTCGGTTTATCTTTACACTTTGACTGTTTACTAGCGACGACGCGTCGCGATCATTACCAACATAAAAGCTAATTAACAGCAAATATAAGTGTTTTATTTACTTGCCTTCTGATTCATACTTCTGTGCATATATTCCATGCTACTGAATTCGTACGGGATTTATGAGTGAGGTAGTTTGGATTCGCTATCAGTTTTACGGCGCATTAAATTATGCAGTTTAAGCTACATGCACTTTTCGAGCAGAAGTTCGTCGTACGAAGAGGGAAGCAGTGTAAAGTGGGGGAGGTAGAGGGGCGGGAGAGCGGGGGCGTTCGGAGCGGGCCAATAAAGGCGCGCAGTAAATCCACGTAATTTAGAGCGGTCGTAAATTAAAGTTCCGCTATAAAGCCGGGCCGGCCGCGTACCTGCCGCGCCCGCGCCGCGCCGCCGCCGCGTCACGCACCGACCGCGCCGACTGCGCTCGTAAATCAGCCGCCGTGTGAACTCCGCACATGTCCAAGTCCTGCCTCCACAAATAAATTAACATTCTAATATCGTTACATAACGACCTCACTAAGTACTACCTACTATCACTAATATGTATACCTAATATTGCGTATTTTGATGGCAGCTAAATTATGCTGGTATCGAAAAGGACACAATTGAGATTTTGGACCACAAATAGCCATCTATGCGGTCCAAAGACCATCATTCGTAACGTACACACTGCGGTAGTAGAAACACTAGATGTCGTACTGTCGTACACCAACGTTCTAGTAATCAGCAGGGCTATTGTATATCTTTGTTGACAGTTCATAGTGATCGTCACTTGGCTAGTTTAGATATACAATGACAGTTCTGCACGGGTAGCGTCAGTTGAAACCAACAAGAACGGTCATTGTATATCAAAACTCGCCAAGTGATGATCACTATGAACTGTCAACAGAGATACGCAATAGCCCTGCTGCTCAAGAAAATGAATGTATAATAAGAAGATGGCCATAACAAAGCCTCCTCGATAGAGCAGGGTGCTAACGACTGAAAGTCGCCATGCGTACAGGTTAGGTTCGATCGATGGTAAGCAGGCGTAGAAAATGGTGATGCGGTATTTTTAACGTAGGTGCTCGTCGATGTGGCGGTGTTTAATATGTGGTCAATCATTCGTCTGCTGCAATGGCATAAAGCAGATAATTGATATAAGTTTCTTTGTGAGACGTACGAAAAACAACGCTTGATTTTTGGAGGAAATCGCCCGAGGAGCATCTATAGGAAATAGTGTATTTCAACGACTGAAAAAGGAAGTTCTTTTTTCGATCCTTATGTTTGTACCTATATGCAAGATTTTTACTGAAGGGTGCAAGGAAATTTAAATATTAAAGAAACAATCTATTTGAGTTTGAACTATAGACTCAACAGTTTTGCTTGTTACCTTTGTATTATACACCATTGCACAAGCATAAATCTCAGCTTAAAACTAGAGAATGATCGAAGAGAAATACGCAACAGTTTATCTACCTAAATATTAAAAATATTTATTAAAAAAAAACATATTTTTAGCACAGGTGACTGATGCTACGCTTGGCTACGAAGTCTACGAAAAAAGGTTCGTAAATAGAAATCTGCTCTCATTTTAAAGGCTTTCTTAGGAATCGTGTACGTATCTTAGCACTTGTATGTTGTCCCTTTCAATTAGAATCATTTTAGCCAGTTTTCCTGAACATAACACAATTAGAGAAGATTTGTTTTCATGGTTGCTACGGATATTTTCAACTGCTACGCTTTTTCTTGCTCAATGAAAGTCTTTCGACATTTTCATTCTTGCAATCTAAGTGAATTAGCTTTTCTTTTATGATTGTAATTCATGGACACCCGGTAACTTTTATTCCTGCCTATAAATACCCGACATAAAAAGCTACAATGTGCGACGAACGATTTTTAGATTTAGGTAGTTATATCATACTGGCTATTTGTTGAATAAGGAACAATAATATAGAATGGAGGTACACGTGACTGGTTCCCTGTTTAGACCTAAGTTGTATATTACCTAAGTTTACTTATGTAATATGTAAGAATAGAAATGCGCATATACAAGAACAGGTATAAGAGCGCGCAAGTATAAATCCACATAGCTATCTTTGTTATCAATGATCTACGTAGCTATGAGTTAAGCGTTTTATTATCTTGATAAAGACATTCTTCACGATTATCTGTCAATGTTATAAACGCTAGGAAAACTTTAACAACTGTAGGTTCACGTGTGTGTCAGTCTATACGGATTTAGTGAGTCGTTTCAATGCCCTTATTGGTATAAACCCCATGAGGCCGTGACGGAGCGGACATCACTTTACGATTACTCACATAAAGGAACACATTATCTGTTTTATCTTACCTAAAACTCCCCAACAAAGAGATAAAGGTCCAAACTTTACCCGTCGCGTGTAAATAAATTATCCAAAGTATTGTGCAGGGCGCGCTCGGATTGTCTAAAGTAAACTTGGGATATATTGTGGTCCCGATCATCGCAGTAAATCACTCACGTCTACATCACGTGTTACGTAAAAGGGTTTTATAGTGGGACTTGCATCCACGACGAGATAACACATTCAAATGTCACTAGGTAATCATTATATGGCTGTTCCGTACCTACAATGTAAATAAACTGAGCCAATGTCAACGAAAGCATGATCTAATTGCGATTTTTGATGTTTACTAAGTTAGCGTTATGTTCAGATAATTTTATTACATTTTGCTTATGAAAATATTTAACAAGGAAGAGATTATGAGTTAAAGACTTATTAGTTCTGTCTTTAGAATGATCTTTGTGAATTTCCCACACCTATCGCCGTTTCTAGCTTGTGAATATAGACGTTATGTATCTGTTGCCAAATATTGGATCATAGATACGTCACATAAGTACATAACGTAAGGGACACCGGTGTGCGTCACGTGTGGCGGCGGGCGCGGGCGACGGACCGCGCGGCGAGTGCACCGCCGCCGCCGCACCGCGTTCGTGCGGAGCTTTGTTATCTGCGATCAGGCCCCGCCCCGCGCCCTGGCGGTGCGCACAGCCTGCCGCGGACAACATGGCGGCCGCCGGGCCCGCACCGCCGCCGCCATAAAATAGGTAGATAAAGAAGGCTAACACCAAACAAAAAGCGAAAACAGACGAATGTACACATAGGGACGAACGTATGGCCATTACAAACTTATCCAACGAAATGCCAGTCACTAGTGGACTTGCACTCGTAGTGCGCAGACGCCTGACTGTGTTCGAGTTTGTTGAATGGAGTCGACCTTCTGGGCCTTTCTATTAAGTGGTCCTAAAGTCCGCGCGTCCCGCACGCCGGACTGCCGCCACTCGCATTTATGGTCCTAATGAAAACCACTTTAATTAATTCACAGCAATCACATGCGCCGTGCACGCCGCAGCTTTTATGTTTATTGTTTCCATATCATTTTAAAGCACCACATTTTGATTTCTCAAGAGTGTCACCGTCATAATGTTTTGTTTGCTGAATGACTGCTGTGTTTATTAACAGTGTAAGTATTATTACGACTGTTCAATTGTTATTAGGTACGCAAGTTTTCACTTAATGTTATTAGATTCATGTTAATAGCTCGGCCGTTTTCATAATTATTTTAATTGCGTGCCGCAGCAAGGCCCACCCACTTTTTCTGCCTCTGTTTAGGTATAGTTACGTACATAGCATCTCATCATCACGTAATGCCATACTATTATACTTACGTCGGGGAATAATTATTCTACATTATTTTTAAATATCTAATGCCGAGAAGACATGCTATGTTGCGTGTCATTACATATTATTTGCAGGCATCACAGTTTTCAGAATCTGATACCTATTATAGTAGGTTCCCTATCTATTATTACAAAATTGGCTTCCGTTGTGTGTACCTATCTAATATAAACTTTTACAAATAGGTAGATCTTCTTCTTACTTATCATTTTGGTCCTGGGTAGATCGTAGATCCGTTCACGAGTTCAAAACAACGTAGAGTAGGAAGGTACCAGACCGAATTTGAAGAATTTTTCACACACCGAACTCGGCGTCTGTCGCCGTGGCAAGTTGGCTACGCTGCGTTAAAGCGGTAGCTACGCTCTGTCTACGAGCAGCACCGGTGCCTCTACGAGTTGCTACGTCGGATCTACGAACGATAACCTACGCTGTTTTACGAGCGGCTACGATCCATCCACAAGCGGCTACTCTGCGTAGCGCTTGCGGCTACGTTGTATCTACGAGCAGCTACGTGCATGCCGTGAGCAGCTACACTGCGTAACACCAGCTGCTACTGTGGACTAACCACGATGTGAAAATATACCTGCCTACAGCGTAAGTATTGATTTTATTTTTTTATTTATATCTAATTGATAGCAGTTCAAAATAATATATTTATGTTTCGGTACCTTTATCGGTGAATACATACATGAATAAACTTCCATGGGGTTAGGCAGACACAAAAGAACCCCACCTGCTACAATTTCTAACCATACTCCTTGCGCCTTGCCCACATTCATACATTTATTTATTTTTATTTATTTATTTATTTACTATCTCTAAACATACAAATAGGTATCCTTACAGGCTAGACCCAATGCGATATTGTAGCACACTTAAAATTTAAATAGTTCAACTATTTTTAACATAGCAAATTCTATAGGTAGCTGTTCTTGTAAATTCACCCAAAGCGCAACTGAATATGTCTAAGTCCTCAGCAATGAGGTTGAGAGTGCGGAGCGCGCTCGTGAACGGCGCCTCGCGCAGCAAGCTAGTTCGTGCGCGCGGTTCCACCAGCAACCGCGGCTGACGACGACGACCCACATACCCGTCTGGGACGACTAGCTCCACCCTTCGCAATATATCTGCATTGTGTATCTTCCCTCTAATTACCTTAAATAAATTAATATAATTACATCTGAGCTGATGCACGTAAAAGACCTTTTGGCTTTTCGCATAATAAAAACCAAGTTATTTACCATTTGATAGTAACCTCCTTGATGTGTTTTCTGATTGCAGACATAGAGTTCAACATTGCTTGCTTTTTCTTCCTTAGTCCGTACTGTCCCACTACTGGGCTCAGGACTTTCCCAAACCCTTCCAGGTACTGTTTTCCCGCGTCACTTCGAACTAGCCGTGGCTACCCCTGGCGTCCATCTCCAGTTGTGGAGACTGTTTCCTAGCTTTTTAACTTGCTTTATATAACCTTATGACTGTACCAGGATAATTCCTTCTATCTGAACGAATAGGTAGATATAGTAGATATCTAATATTAAACAATTTAATAGACAAATAGTAGGCATTTAACTTTTCCTTTTACGCTACTATGGTATTTATTATATCACGAATATTTTTATTGTCTATTCGTGATTAATTAGAGTGAATCGTGAGCTCAATCAACTATTCTAAACTCCTTTAAAGACTTGAACTGTATAATATTATAATATTTAAGTACAGCAATTACTTGATTACGTACTCCTACGAATATTAATTAGAACAAATCTTTCTTGTAGGTAGCTCTTATTTATTGGTTTACCTATTTCACGGATATTCTAGTGAAACATTGGATATAGTTTGTTGTAAAGTTTAATTCCGATGTGATGTAACGATTTGCATTGAGAAAATATAATTAAACAAACGGCAGCCGGATCAAATTTCAAATTGCTATCAAAACGGGTCGCATTCATATTCTGTAGGGTGACCACGATCGTACTCGAAAAACGGGATTCGAGTTTAGCGTTCTTTTTTTAAAGATTTTAGTGTAGGTAGGTACCTACTTAGTGGATCCTTCTAATGATCTACCTAAGTAGTTCCTAATACGTATCGGCTGTACGGTTGATCTATGAGTCTACGACCAAAATGAACCAAGGGACGTTGTGGGCTTTCGCTTAGATGATGAACTGTGTAAACGGTAATGTAAGTGTAAAAAAAAAATGTAATACTAGAAGTTTCTTAGATTACGACATTATGAAAGTTAAATAATGTGGGTAGGTACGTTGCCACGTTAGAGTCAGGCCACACGATGCGTTAACGGTGCGGTGAGGCGCCAGAGCGGTGCCGCCACGTCATCCTACATACAAATCACTATGCCATGCCCACACGATGCGTTGGGCCGCCGCCGTGCGGCGTCACACCGTAGGCGCGCCGCGCTTGTTAGCTGCAAAATGAGGCGGGAGGGGTGATATTTGACGTTGCGGCGCCGCGGTAAAGAGTGTTGTAATGCGGTGCCGCACCGCCCGTGTGGCACCCTATCGCTCGAATTAATTGCGGTGCGGTTAACGCATCGTGTGGCTTCGCTCTTATGCCACAAAATATCCCAGCAAAAAACATAAATCATGGTAATCGTAGTCGGTTTTGTAATGGTGTGCGGGTTGTGAGACAAGACATGTCCCTGGCGGCCATTTGTCGCGGGCGACAGCGCGGCAGCTCTCCCCCAGGCCTCGTTAGAGACACCGCGCGTCAACGCGACTGCGCTGATTTATTCGCGTTTATTCGCGCATTTTCGCGCTTATTCTCCTTCAGCCACATTTATTCGAGCCCCACTCGGGCTCCCACAACTGACACATAAATGTCGCTTTTGTTTCTCTTTACGAAACGATTTAGATGCTCTGTACGCTCGGGGACAATTCGCTTTGTAAACCTTGAACCTTTGGTGAATTGTGAGAATATGTTACACAGTAAGGTGTCAGTTGAAGTAAGAGAGTTTTGTAAAGGGATCGTATTTTCATGTCTAATGATTTGCATTCAAGTTATTGAATGGTAGATAAGCCTGGTTTAATACTTTAAGCTTGACGAGAGCTTTCCAAGTCAGTACCTACGTATTATTCCCGGGCACTGGAATCACTACATAGTATCTATAAAACAAAGTCGCTTCCTGCTGTCTGTACCTATGTATGCTTAGATCTTTAAAACTACGCAACGGATTTTGATGCGGTTTTTTTGAATAGATAGAGTGATTCAAGAGGAAGGTTTATATGTAAAACATTGCACCCGTGCGAAGCCGGGCGGGTCACTATTATTTAATAAGAATGAAATGCAAAATAGGTAAATGATTTGATTTGAATAAGACTGGGCCTAAGACACTACCTTGAGGTATGCGAGAATAATTTCCAATTTTACATACATACATAAATTAACCACATTCCAAAATACAAATTGCAGGCGTCAACCGCTAAACTAAAATGGATATGCGGCATGTCGCATCAGAATCGGGCGAAAATATCTACAGATTTGGTCCCAAACAGCAGGAATCCGCGTCGTGGCAGGCCCAGAAGGAGATGCCGTGATGAGCTGGACTGCTACTTAAAGGATTGGGCTGAAATAGCTCTAGGGAGAGAAGACTGGAAAAAAGGAAACGAGGCCTTTGCCTTTGCCTGCATTGGGACACAACAAGCTTATAATAAAATCTATTGATTTAATTGTTGGTAAAGAACAGCTATCGAAAACTGCAGAACATTCTGATTATTTGACGACCCGAACGGCGCAGCGGTAGTGAGGCTGCCTTACGTTCTTAGGGTCCTGGGTTCGAATCCCGGTAGGAGCAAATCTTTGTGTGATGAGCATGGACATTTGTTTCCCAGTCATGGATGTTTATATGTATAATAAGTATGTATTTACAAACAAAAAAGTATCTATGTAGTATTATCAACTATCTGGTGTCCACGACACAACCCTCGTAGCTTAGTGTGGCACCTAGATGGCGCTGCTGTGTGTAATGTCGAGCGATATTTATTTATTTTTATTTTATTTATTTAAATAAAATAAAATAATAAATACGGGCCTCGGAAAACGCCCCGGAAAACGCCCCGGAAAACGCTTGCGTGACGACTTAGAGGAGTTTGTGAGAGATTGGCCGGAGAAAACCGCACAGAGAGAAGAGTGGAAGGCTATGGGGGAGGCCTTTGCCCAGCAGTGGGACAATATAGGCTAAGGAAAACATAATGAGAAGTGCGCAAGTCAGAGTCTTAGGAGATGCCATCAGACATGCGGAAAACGAAATACGACTTAACTAGTAATTATTATTAACACTAGAAACGGGATATTTACCATGTTTACTGATGATTTTGAGATCCCGATATTTCGGCGCTGTTGCAACACCATGATCACGCATAAACTATGTTTATCCGTGATTAATGTTAATGATAATGTTAGTGACCATGACAGTTTATTACATAATAATACTCGTAAAATTATTACTAAGTAATATCATTAGGGTACCTACGATCTAGGTTAGGTAAGAAATGGGAAGAATAGTATGCAATCCATACTGAGATGACGGACAAATGCTGACGTAGTAAAAAAAACCATTCCAACCGTGACGAAGACGAACTGACGACCGAATAAGTTGGGATATAGGTAGGATGGTGGTGATTGTTTTTACATAGTTTATAAAAAAAAGACACTATGCTCTACTGTCTATTGTTTATTTATTGTCTATTATCTGTTTGCCCGCGACCTTTGTTCGCGTGAAATTATTTTTATGAAAAAAAAATGTTAATTCCCTTTTTGAATCGAATTAAAATTAAAGTAGCCTATATGTCAGACCTTAAGACATCAGCTATCTGCCAGTAAAAGTCCCGTCAAAATCGGTCCAGCCGTTTCGGAGATTAGCCTCTTGAATCGGATTTTGTTAACAATTTCCAGGGTTTTTTTTTGCACGGAACCGTAATTATTTTTCTAAAATAAAAGTAGCCTATGTTAGACCTTATAACATCAGGTATCTGCTCGTAAAAGTCCCGTCAACATTGGTCCAGCTGCTTCGGAGATTAGCCGGAACAAACAGACAGACAGACAGCCAAAAAATGAAAAAATGAAAAAGTGTTTTTGTTGTACCTAGGGAGCGTATATACTTTCTTATTCAATCGGGAAAAAAGCTGGGGAGTTACTATGACGTCTTAGCAAGAGTAATTCCAGTGTGGGAAAGAGATGGCGCTAGACGACCTGTGTAGCTCTGTCTCTTTCTCACACACGTCATGGTAAGCCACCTGATATTTTGATATTACAAACAGACACTTCAATTTTATTTATTTGTAAGTATAGATAACAATCTAATAATTTGAATTAGATATTAACGTTCTAATTGATCGGATAGGGCAAGAAAATATCATGAGCAAAGTTTTGAGTACAAATTGGATGGCTCTATTTGTAGGGGAAGACCACCGAAACGATGGACGGACTGTGTAAGATGAAATGGCTAGAAAGGGGGTAACTACTGAGATGAGACGACTAATAGAGAAGTATGGAAAATGACTGCTGCGCCGACCACAAATAAATTGAGTAAGGACAGAAGAATGTTGATATTATAGTATTATTTTGAAAAACTGCTTTTTTTCGTAACTTTGGGGTTTTAAAATTGGCTGGAATAAGCACACTGCACAATACATTCTCAAGCATGGAAACGAACCTAATGCGTAGAAATGTACCTACTCCATGTTTAATGGCTCCAAAATATTTGTTTCGTTTGTGGCAATGACATCTAAATATTTCACATTAGTTGATCTCGTAATGACCCTTAACTGCGTTCGGTTGATAAACTGAACTGATAACACAGACACAGTTGTCCGAAGTTTGTTGTGGAACTTGTCCGTAAATTGTTTAAAATGGCGTCTCTTACTTTACCAATAAGTATTTCTGAAGTGAATTCTCTAAGTGATGAACAGTTTGAGTCGGTATTTGGAAATGTTATAGAACTATGTGCAGATGCGGCCGTAGAGGTCAAGAAGAAGAGGCCTTTTCAGGACCTAACAGACCTTTGTGACGCATTTCAAACTTATTTAGAGGAAATTAAAGTAGAAGGTACGGATAAACTAAATAGTTACCAGTCAATAGCGGATTTGGAAAAGCTTGGCCTTGTTCGCTACATTGTGGTGTTAAAATACCGCATGACCACCTATGAGATGATTTAACACCTTATCTAACAGAAATCTAGAAATTATTTGTAAGTAGGTAGGTAAGTCCTATTTTTATGTGACCTAATCACTAGGCAATCCTAAAGCTCTCACTGTAACCAGGTACTTAACCAGCAACCGCTGCAGATTGCCTATTTACCCAAAGACAATGATTACAGATAAACTAGTCATATTGAAGCTGCACCCGGATCTCGCTGGTAGGCTGGCGGCGCGAGGAGAGCTGACTCCGGAATCTGCTGGTGAACAACGAGCAGCCGGGCTAGATGGACTCACGACCGAGCAGAAGAGGGTTATGGACGAGAGAAACCAACGGTACTTAATCAAAAACTTATTACCTGTCAGTGATAGAAAGAAAGAAAACATATTCATTTGGCACAAGCCACAATTAAGTGCACACAACAAAACATAAGGCTTAACACAAAAAAAAAAATGGAATAAAAAAAAGAAGACAAGCAAGACAAGACAAGAGATAATTGTGTGTCTCACGGGTGCGCCAAATGGGTGGGCCTATTTTTCATGGGGGCCATGGTTCAGCAAACTGCCGAGCAGCTAGTGCCCTTACGTACGCTTGTTTTCAACTGGACCTGAGATGGTGATGTGATGGACGTAATAAGGTTGGGTAATATGTTTGGGGAATAGGCTATCACCATGTCGAGTCGGCAAAAATTCAACATTTCATATAGTTAGGGTAGGTAATTAGTAATTACCTACCACAGGGAAAAAAGGCGTCAGGTGCAGCGTGCAAATGCACCCAAGAGTAGAATGCTGCTGATCATCCATCCCATATATATCCACATTTTAGGTACCCTCAGTTTGATGGTGATTTAATATCAGCGCGGTAAATGTACACCAGTCTTCCGATATAAAAATAACATCAAGTCAGGTTAACAGCGACATCTAGTAGATAGTCACTGAGTTGTTTTACTACTGCCATCTATTGAGTATATTGCAAATTACTAAGACATGTTTCCGCTGGTATTGTTCATTTCTCCTCACATTTTATTTTACATTTGTTCTGGTTCTCCAAGCATTCTGTACCATAAATTATGTAACTGCACGCAAAAATTATTGCTGCGGAACAACTTTTTTGCATTGAATAGTACCTACTGCATTGAATAGTCTGGATCATAGAGGTAATATGTAAATATAAGCCATTAAAAACTTGAGAAAAAGTTGCAATTTAATCTTAAAATATCTCCGTAACTAGAAGGTTCCCAAGTATTGTAAAAAAAATATGACGGGAAGGACAAGTGCCTTTTGGCTTTGGTAACGGTTACACCCATTACATTGGTACATTTGTATTTCTTTTACAGATACAAAACGAAGTTCGGGTTTCCTTTCATTATTTGCGCGAGAGAGAACAAAGTGCAATCAATAATCGACGGTCTGCAGCTTCGGTATAATAATACTTCTGAACAAGAAATTACTATTGGCATCAACGAGGTCAAGAAAATATGCAAGCTCAGAATACTCGATATTGTAAAAACTGAGTTTAAATTTGTAGTAAGAAACCAATAAGATTTTTAACAAATAAATGTGTCTTTAATGTGTATTAAAACATTAATTGAAAGTATTTTTTCTTCTAAATTATTCAAATTTTAACTAACAAGTGAGTGAGTGTAAGATGGTCAACAACTTGTTGACCATCTTCAAGCATAGAAAGGCTGTTGCAGTGCCTGGAACAGGCCCTTCTTTTTTTCATTCTTATAAGACATGCCAGTTTCCAATAAAAAACAACAAATGATAAGTATAACCTTTTATTAAAAATCAGTAATGCATTACAAGAAAAACCTAAACTAAGTAGATCAGAGTATTCCGAGCGACCGCTCCACTACAGCATGCGGCTGGCCAGCCACTTCACGCAGCTCAGGAGTGTTCAGAATGTCTTCGAAGCCAACATCCAGGTGCTTGCCAGACAACACATCATGCTGGAAGTTCGACCTCTGAAGGAATGGAAGGTGACCAACCTGAAAGTATTGAATTTGATGGTAGTATTCCAAATTTATCTTTTTACACATAGCTGTAGATATGAAATCGGGAAGCCTTGTGGCTAGATATTTCTTAATCAGATTTTTAACTTCAATACAGGCTTATCTTACAGCTTACAAAAGCTGGCGTACAAATATCTTTTAAATATTAAAGGCAGCTTTTCAAAGGCTTTTGGATGCTTGGCCTTTGCTTGGCAAAGAATTAATAAAATTTGGATGGAACCTTCACACTCAGATAAATCAAGCCCAAAGGTTATTATATAGAAAATACTTTTCAACTTGGTTCAGTATTATTTTGATCTGGATTTGAATAAAACGGGAGACCACAGCTAGTCAGATTAGACACCTATTGCTACAAAGATATGAAATATTATTGCATTAATACATTTTAACTACAATAACATACCTTGCTGGTGAACTTCATTTCCATGGTGAGCTTAAGTGGCGCATGAAGACCTTGGATGTTGCGGAGCATTGCCATGTTCATTTTTTCCTGGTTTAAATGATACTGCAAAAAATAATAACATCTTAATATTCTATTTTGAGTTTTGGTTCATTAGTGTGATGAAAGTGTTGCAAAATTATAACAATCTAGCTTAGGAAGATGGAAATGGCTGTTTAACAGATATTCATAAAAACAATATTTGATAACTTTATTATCAGTAAATCTAGCTTTCCTTTTTGTAGTTTTAAAGTTTCACCAATTCAATTCTGAGTTCATTTTGAGTTTTAATATAAGAACCCAAAATTCCTTAGCTACTCATGGATGTGAGAAAACTTTAAGAAATGTATTTGATCATGGGGTTGGTTTACACTAACTACATACCCTGAGCGGACTAAGGCTTAAAACATCACAACATTTTACAATAAAATTTTTGAAAACTTACACTTCTTTCAGATATTTCTATTGGATGTGACATGCCAAGTTTTGACTTAGTAGCAGCCAGACCCGCCACAAGCGGGTTCGGCACACCGAACGGACCTTCCTGTGGCTTGATATTACTGACATGTTCAGGCTTTACTTTCAGTGGAGGCAGTCCGAAACTCTGTAACCATGATATTGCTGTTTTAGGTCTTTTGTTACAAACATTAACCTTAAAGTGAATTGTTGTTAAACTTACCATTGTTCTCGAGTAAAATGTACAAATTTAATAAATTATAAGTAGATTTACTCCGTTTTCTATTAATTGGGGTGTTAATTAAAGCGACAAGACCGTTTTAAAATACTAAAGCCAAGTATACCGACGATTCTGTCAATAAATTAAATGTCAAAAATTGTTAAATCACGTTCACAGATTAAAAATGAAGTGCAATCTTTTACAACCTTTTTGACATGGAAATAATAGGAACTGAACAAAAATAATATATGGCAACAACTTACGTTTGGGTAACTTTCTACACGATCAATCAAAAGCACTGCAGTACTTAATAATTCCATGGATTGAATGGGTTCACCAATGTTGCAAGTAATAAAATCTAAATCAACGACGGAAAAATAAAGTAGTAACACTGAAATAACGTCAATTTGACAAGCCATTGTTTTTGTTTTTTTTTGTGTGATTTGTATTTTCAATCCAAATTAGTTTGTTAATTTAATGTGCTAGCCCGATATGATCGTAATTGTGATTTGTAAAACGTAACTAGACTGACGGCCAATTGCAGTCTTATGTCTGTCACAGAACCTGTGATCCAAACTATGTGACTATGATCCTTGTTTCACTATCGTCAGCTTGTCCACAGGTAAGTTAACTGAGATATCTTGTGTCTTAACTAAATACATTGATACGTAAAGTTGTTGACAAAACAAATAACTAAATGCAGATGACAAGTCTGTCTTATGACAGAGCTGTAATAGAGTATGATGCAAAAAGTAATAGAAAATTAAAAAGTTAAGATGTATTAAACTTTAAAAAGTTAAGATATTATACTACATTCACCCCTGCCGCATCAAAGAAAATGGTCTTGAAAACGAACTGAAGCTGTCTTCAATCTAGTGGAGCACTAGGGTGCAGTATTCTCCTGATATTGTGATTTCTCAGCTGTTGTTTGTCGAGCAGCTGCTAACTCCACTTCACCTTCAGTATCCTCAAAATCATCTTCACATTCAGACTTGTCAATATCATTTTGCATCGAGCGCAAAGTGAGTCATTAATCTACCAATGGTATGTTGGTACCCGAGCGCATGCGAGGGCACTAAATCAACACAACTGCATTAATTACTCATTTTAGCAAGGTGCGTAATCTACTTTTCTTTCAACTACCAATCTACCTACCGTGATAAAATATACCTACTCAAAATAACAACTCAAGTTAATGAAAACAAAGTATCTCGCGACTTTTGTGGCAAAAGGTTATTAACAATTTCATTTGCAACTGATTTTAACTTTCTGGAGTTGAATTCATATAGATATCACTGTCTATTTCTATTTAAAACTTTTCTTGCTAAATACGAAGTATCAAAGTTTTACAATTTATGGTAGAAGAAAATGCGCGCCAATGTATTTTTTTTTTCACCAAGTCGATTTTATTCAGCCGATGTTTATTTTCAGCCAGTATCTTTATACATTTTTAGTAAACTTAATGGGAGACAGTAAATCTCTGTGGTAAATTAATATCTAAATAAAAAATAAAAAACAGTGCATTCATGAAAAACTGTGAATCAATGAGATTTCATATAAAATTTCTGCACTGTTTTGGTTCTAAGCAAATAACATCCTTTGTGATCGGTTTTGTAGTGATTAATGATAACATTACTACATAGTTGAAAGAAAACCGACTTGACTTTCGGAAGTCGGTGTCTTTGTTTGTATCTTTTTTGCCACCGACTTCCGAAAGTCAAGTTATTTTAGACATTCTTAGTGTTTTTTTTTTGGAAGTCGGGTTTGTTTTCGCAGAAAGCTTTTTTATTTTACCCTTTTTAGTTGTAGTATACCACACAAATTCTTGTCATGAATTAAGTTTTACATTGTAACCAGAAGTTAGTTAAAGTACTCTTCAAGACGAATCATACGAGCCCAAACTCGATGAGGTTTTGTCGTTTTATAAAGGAGTTCCTATGGCCACCGTCCAGCTCCATCATCAGGCACTGGATACCATTTAGGACCAAAATACTCGTCAAGACGAATCATACGAGCCCAAACTCGATGGGATTGTGTCATTTCATTACAGCCTACCTGTGACCACCTCCCAGCTCCATCACCAGACCCTTTGTACCATCTCGAGACAAAGTGCTCGACAAGATGAATTATATGAACCCAAACTCGATGGGGTTATGTCGTTTTATAACGGAGTTCCTATGGCCACCTTCCAGCTCCATCATCAGACCCTGGTGACCATTTATGACTAAAGTACTTGTCAAGACGAATCAAACCAGTCCAAACTCGACGGCGTTGCATCGTTTTATTACAGAGTTCCTATGGCCACCTTCCAGCTCCATCATCAGATCAGCTCCATGTCATCATAATATTGCATTGTCTCGCGATATACACTTGCGTGCAAAATTTCAGCTCAATCAGAAATCGGGAAGTGTGTCAAATTTAACTAGCAAGTATCACGCGACGTCGCGTTATGTACATCAAAGCGCCTGCACGCGACGTCGCGTGATGTGACAATAACGTGAGGAAAACAACCAAATTCCTAAACCGATTTTGATGAAATTTCTATGGGACCAATCGGGAAGCATATCCTTTCCGATGAAAAAAGAATTTTTCAGATCGGTTTACAAATGAAGGAGTTATGAGGTAACAAACATAAAAAAAATACATCCGAATTGAGAACCTCCTCCTTTTTGAAGAAAGTCGATTAAAAAGTATATTAAACTTCCAAACGTTTCTTAAATACGGGTCCCAATAATTGTATTCTCTCAATTGCTCTGCAAACTGCTCCGTGATCTGCTAACTTGAGATCATGGGTGGATTTATGATACCCCTGCGCCTCGGAAAGCACGTTAAGCTGTCGGTCCTACGCCTGATCTCTCTTGGGTCGTGTCGGCTTGCGCATCGGACTATGAGAATAAGGGAAGAGAGAGTGCACCTGTGCCTGCGCATACACCTGTGCACTATAATAGCTCCCGCGCCGATGGCTAATCTCCGCTGAGATTGGCCACCGTGACCGAAAACGGTCAGGAGGACAATCATTTTTATTTGCTCTCTTTCAAATAATATTATTTTTGTATTTCCAGGTTTGGAGCATGAGACCTCATCAAAAGTGTCTTTCAACCCAGAACCAACTTTAGAGCCTCTGCCTATATCAAATACACCCCTGACAGGCAAAGCCAGGGAAATAACTTGTTAAGTAAGTATTACAATCACAACTGTCATTTTTCAACAGTTGATAGACTCAGGGTATCAATTTTGTTTCGGGAGGTTCCTGCACCTAATCGGGCGGGAGGAAACGCCCGGGTGTCACCACTGCGAGGATCGACCGGAGGACACGGTGGAGCACATTGTGCAGGTCTGCTCCGCTTGGGCGGAGCAACGCCGTGTCCTCGTAGCGGCGATCGGCGGCGGCGACCTCTCGCGTCCGGCCCTGGTTCAATCCATGGTCCGGAGCGAGACGGAATGGGACGCCGTCACCTCCTTCTGCGAAGCAGTCATGCTAGCGAAGGAGGTGGCGGGACGTGAGAGGGAGAGAACCTCACGTCCCAGCCGCCGCGGGAGACGCACCGGGCGTCGGGGGCCACGTGGTGGCTCCCGGCCACCGTAGACGCGGGCCTGTGGACGGTGAGCTATGGGCTAGCTCGCCGTCCGTCCGTCTTATGACGACAGGCCGTGTCGACGGCGCGTTCGTGTTCCACGCGCGCCTCAAAGAGAGTCAGCAAACAGGAAGGGGTCCGTAAGGGCCGACGCCTGCCAGGGTTGCGGGACTGTTCGAAAGAGATACCGCGGCCCTGGAACATAAAGGGCAAAGGAAGGAACATGGATGGGTTTTAGTCAGTAGAAGTCTGACACTCCCTCCTGCTCAGCCCAGAGCGGGAGGGGGGGGTTATTTGATGATTTCCCATCGGTAAAAAAAAAAAAAAAAAAAGGGTATCAATTTTGTTGAAAATTAATTTATCTTCAAAAAATATCCTAGATCGTCTATCCTTCGGATCAGATGAATCTCTTTACATACATTTATTTATATTATTCTCAGAAATATTTTCGTTCGAACATTGTTTTTTATTTAACTGCCCTTATCTGTAAAACCACAAATATTTTGCTAATTGTAGGTTTGTCACACCATGACGCTTCTACAGAAGTCAAATTAGAACCTATTTTGTATTCTTTATATTAGATCAACTCCTAACTGCTACACCATTTCTACTATTTTTTCTTAAATATTACAATTAATCTTTGTTAAACTACTAATGTTATTTTGCTATTCTCAGGTTTATCTGATAACAAAAGCTCAACACAATCATATTCTATGACAAAAAATATCTTGGATCCGTCTATGTTTCGAACAGACGAATCCCTAACAGGTACATTACTTTATTTATATTATTCTCGGAAATATTTTTGTTTGAACATTGTTTCACTTACCTATAAGTAAACCACAAAGGGCTCCGAATGATTTGGCCTGTCTAACTATCGCCATTTTATTTTCAAAATAGCGGCTACAAATTAAACCTATATTGAATCAATAGCTGGCATCAATATAAACAGGTTTTGTTTGAGATCAAATCTTCTAAAGCCCTATGCCCGCGGGACACTCAGTGGCCCGCCAACACATTCACATGTTCATCATTCACACGTTGCACGCCAACAGCGGTAATCTGACTACAGTATTTATACAACTTATTTCAGAATTTCAAACCTTCACAATTAACCCTTCGTGTGCCGGAACGTAGATCTACGCGAGACAAAATAGCTTTTTAATTGTGTCTATATACTCGGCATACGAAAGGTTAATGAAAAAATACGCCACTGCCACGTGGCGTATTTTTTTGAAAAAGAAGTAAAACGGCGGAAGTTAGCCTGGCCGCTTCATACAAAAATCTTTCCTTATTTTGCTAATTGTAGTTTAGGATATTGTCAGACCATGAAACTTTAACAGAAGTGTTTAAATCAGAACCTATTTTGGATTTTGGATCCTATGTGTATGTACATCTGATCAATCCCTAACAGATACTTCATATCTACTAATTTTTTTTAGAAATATTTATTGCTATTTGAGCATTGTTGAACCACTAATGTTATTTTGCAATTTCCAGGTTTTTCAGACCTTCAAACTTCAAGAGAAGTAAAATCAGAACCTATTTTGGATCGTGTCTACATCAGATCAATCCCTAACAGGTAGGTACATCATATCTACTAATATTTTTTAGAAATATTGTTATTTGGGTATTCATGACCCGAAATGTTATTTTAAGAAGTCTTTAAAGCAGAACTTATTTTGGATCTACTATCCATATCAGATCAATCCCTAACAGGTACATCATAATTATCTACTATTTTTTTTTGGATTTTTTTAGTGTTTTGTGTGTGTATGTTTGTCTGGGCCCTTTTGTCTCAAGAAAGCGAGTTGGTATCTAAATGATATTAATATCAAATACTGAGGTTTGCGGTCCCTTAGAGCCGTAAAAAACATCAAGCTTATTATTCACCGCAATAAAAACAAATGGCCACCGTAAATCAAAACCTACAGGGTAGATTTCGTTGTCCTAGAATCATGAAATTTGGTAAGAAGCAAGGTCTGTGAGGCAAAAATAAAGGAAATCATCCCAAAATCGTTCATTTGTAGTAATAAAAAAAATGCGATAACAAATTTACATTTGCAGTTGGAGAATTGAACGTGACGTGACTGTGGAAAAGTATTATTTTAACTACCGACTTATCTTTCCCAAAGAGACTTATATGATTATATGAAAAATTATTGTAGCGAGGCAGATTGCCCCATCCAAAGACACTTGGTCGAGGTTGTCTTTATGTACGTATCTCATTTTTTTTTTGTAAATTCGTATAGTCGACCAAAAACTCCCAGTCTTAAACTTTACTAAGCTTGAACCATCTAACTGTCACATTGATCTTGAAAGCAATAAAATGGTCCTTCTAAGGGTGGTAAATAATACAATGTAAAATAGCAATGACGAAGTCAACGGTACTATGCACAGATACTATGCAAAATTAATTTACTATGACGAGCTGATTCGTTTACTATTTTCAGGGGCTTTGGACATAATTTCAGAGAAATCCTGTCCTATACAAAATTCTAAAAAACTAATGAAATCAAAAAAATAAATTTTTTCGTAATTAACCACCTGTATCAAGACAAACATAAACAGGTACATGTCGTGTTTACACAAAAATATGTTTTCATAGCATGTTTTCATAGGTGCAAACAGCGGTACTGTGAACGGCGTAAAATAAATATGAATAGCCTAAATATGAATATGAATAGCCTAAATATGAATACCTAGTAAGCTACAATTGTAAGAGTATAAAACGCTCGGTGGAGAGTGTCAGGCAACTATGTATGTGTTTAAATAAATAAATAAATAAATAAATGTAGCACGTCAGACATAATTGCCTTACAAGAAACTTGGTTGCTGCCCCACGATATCTCGTTTCTGAGCGAAATCGACGCTGATTTTGGGTGCACCGGGACGTCGGCGGTGGACACCACGGCCGGCATGCTGCGAGGGCGGCCCTACGGCGGAGTCGCACTGCTGTGGCGGAAAAGTGTTTTCGATAACGTTTCGGTAGTGCAGTGCAATAACCCGCGAGTGTGTGCCGTTAAAGTATGCATGAAGTCAAAGTCATTTCTAGTGTTCAGTGTTTACATGCCGACAGATAATAGTGCGAACTTAACGGATTTTACGGACTGCCTCAGCCTGGTGAGTGCTATTATCAATGACAACAATATCGAAACTGCATTTCTTCTCGGAGACTTTAATTCGCATCCCCATGAACAATTTTATATCGATTCTCACCGTTTTTGCAACATTTTTCATTGATGCTCCGCTTTTATTGGTCGTAGCATGATGTTATATAGCCACAGATATAGATAGACAGCCTACAGCCTTCCTCAATAAATGGGCTATCCAACACTGAAATATTTTTTCAATTCGAACCTTTCCTTTCGTAGTTCCTGAGATTAGCGCGTTCAACCAAACAAACTCTTCAGCTTTATAATATTAAGTATAGATTTCTCATCTGTATAAAATTAATTGTAATTTGTAATCACCAACTGCAAAATAATTTTGCAGTTGGTGAACCCTGCTGTGATGAATACCAATCATTTAAGAGAACATAATAACTGAAAATAAAACATGTACTACAAAAGCTGGAGGTGAGTTTATAACTTTATTTCTAAATCTCCTATAAACCAAATGCTCAAACTTTTACCCATATTTTTTTTGTTAATGGTCGGCTAAACATTTGAAATTCATTGATAAGTTACTAAAATATAAAATCTCATGTCAACGTGTAATTTAGCCACTATATCTGAGGCCTACTGTTTATCTGAGTCGGTGCCTGACGAAGCTGCGCGGTGCGGAAGCGGGTTGACGCCAGTTATCGGGCGAATAGCAGAATTCTCACGACACTTTTACCAAACCTCTTCCGTAACACTTCACTGATCTTGTTGAAAGAAAAATGTTGGTAGTTTATTCTTTCATCAGACTTGGCTTAGCAGCTGCCGCATTAAAATCTCTTTTATTTATTACAGATTTAAAATATTACATAACAAGGGTTATTGTGAATAATTTACGAAGTGCAACAGAAAAGGTGAAGCAATTGCAATCTGAAGTGTCAAACTTACGCAAGAGTAACGAGCTTCTCAAAACAAGGCTGGACGATTCTAAAAAGAACTATCAACATGATTGTACGCATAAAATCACGCAGAATATGACGGCTGCTGCTAAAGTATTTACTCAAATGCAGTTCAAGCTTACAGTCGGTATGAATAGCCGACGAAGATTTGCATCTAAAGAAAAATAATCGTGCCTCTCCATTCTTAAAAGTAGCAAAACTCCTGAAAGAAAATCGTATCGTAACCGAGACGTATGACTTGTAGATGGTGGGTTAAATTCTTTACTTTGTGAAAATTATTCTCACCGCAATTACTCTCAAAACGGTGCACGAAAACTCGGGAAAAATAGCGGGAAACCGGCGTGATCTAGAACAAAAAAAGTCATTTGACATCCCCACACCACACTTGAGTCTTCGAGGTTGATTACAGCCCTCTCAACGGAGGGGATGCCTTTTTCCCAGACTTTTTTATCCTGCGTATTTTGGGACCTACGATAAACGTGGTGATATGCACAATCGTCGACGTTCATCGACACGGTCTGGTTGCACCCTGAAGAAAATAAGTATCTCTACTGGTGCTTATTTTTCGACGAGATGTTGATTTCGCCGCTTGCAATTCTTGTCTCTCATGACTTATTATTACAGAAATTAGAGGCAACTGGGATTAGAGGCATTGTACTTCAATGGTTATCATATCTAAGTAATAGACAACAACGCGTTACTTTTACTAAAATAGATACAAGTAAAAATATGACATCTCACTATTCTGCTTTCAAATCCAATAAACAAGGCGTCCCACAAGGAAGCGTATTGGGCCCTATTTTATTCCTATTGTACATAAATTCTATCACTACTATTACTAATCATAAATGTATTCTATTCACTGATGACATCTCTATTATTGTGACATCTGATAAAAAAAGTAATACAATTAAAGACCACGAGACGGAAATTAATAATGTTATTGAAAGACTGATAAAATGGCTAAAGGAAAATAACTTATCAATAAATCTAAAAAAGTCCGTTTATATACAATTTAATAAATCAAATAATGGAAAACACAATATAAAATTGAATATACACACATCAAAAGTGTCTAGGGATCAAGCATTTTTATGTGGATTTCTTGAGATTGAGATGTGGCTATGTAATAAATTTATGATTTTATAAATTTATATGGATCCTTTTTGGTGCATTTCATAATTTGAATCAGGAACTGTGAATCAAATTCGAGTAAAAGATGAAAATCAGCTGTCAATATTTTCCCTATAAAAACATACAACGCATTGAAGACATTATTAGTGCTACTGTTTCCCTACTACTGATTAAAACCAACGTTATTATGGAGCGGCGACGTCATTTAAGCAGGGAAGAAATGCTCAGAGCCGTGGGAATGATAGAAGCTGGTTCCCGGCAACGTACTGTGGCTTTAGCTCTGAATACAAGTCAGAGTGTTATCAGTCGACTTTGGACACGTTACCGAAGCACTGGTACCGTGGCTGAGCGCCATGGAGGACGGTATCGCTGCACCACACGGAGACAAGACCGATACATTCAAATCTTAACTCGAAGAGCTCCAACAATAACCGCCATGATGTTAGCCGTGAGGCTTCATCACTCTTCAGGGAACTTAATTAGCGACCAAACAGTCAGAAACCGCTTGCATGAAGTGAACCTTCATTCCCGAAGACCGCTACGGGTACCACCTATAGCAATGCACAATCGTAGGATACGATATCAATGGGCTCTTGAACACAGAAATTGGGCAGAAGAACAATGGCGTTTCGTGTGCTTTTCTGATGAGTCTCGTTTTGGTATGAGACCGGATACAAGACGTATACGACACTGGAGAACCCCTGGACGCCAACAGCGATTAAAATCCTGGCAGGAAGTCCATCCTTATAGTGGTGGAACCATCATGGTATGGGCGGGTATTTGGATCGGCGGAAGAACTGAGTTGATTTGGATCAGAGGCAACCTCAACGCTCAAATTTATGCTGAGACGATTGTATCAGACGTCATCGTTCCTCTACAAGTGCAAATCGGTCCCTTATTTCAGTTAATGCATGATAATGCACGACCGCACACCGCAAGAGTTGTAAGACAGACTCTCGCCGCAGCTAACATCAATGTCCTGCCCTGGCCTGCTCAGTCGCCAGACTTGAATCCGATTGAGCATGCATGGGATATGCTACAGAGAAGAGCTCTGCCGAATATGGAGGGTATCCAGTCGCAAGAAGACCTTTTTTTGTTGTTGCAACGAACATGGGCGGCCATTCCACAGCGTGATTTGGATGAACTCATTTTGAGTATGCCAAACCGATGTTCTTGTGTTGTTAGTGTTCGCGGTAGAAACACGGATTATTAATTGTTTAAGTTACCCAATAAAATTTTAAAGAAAACTGTTATTTCAGTCTTTTTTTCGAACTTTTGTGTTAGTGGTTCAAATGTCAAAAATCCCTTTATTAGGAAAATGGCAAATTTCTTTATTAATGCAAAGGTGACTTGGTTTATCGTTACTGTGACAAACGAAAACACTTTATTTGATGAATCCTTAAAGAAAATTTTAATTAATATCAATCAGGAGAAAAGTTATTGCAAAAATATATGTTGATCCCTAGACACTTTTGATGTGTGTACATAGAATTCACGAAGTAACGAAAACTAAATTTTTAGGAGTAACCTTGGATCAGGATATCAACTGGAAAGCACATGTTGATACAATATCCAAACGAATTAATAAGTTTGTATATGCACTGAAACAGATTAGAAACATAACAAACGTTAAAACGTATATAACAACATATCATGCATATGTTGAATCAGTGTTACGCTATGGCTTAATTATGTGGGGAAACAGCACGGATCAAAATAGAGCATTTGTCGCACAGAAGAAATGCATAAGAGCTTGATGTGGCCTTAAGCCCGACGAATCTTGCAGGCCGATGTTTAAGAAACTTGATTTGTTACCACTACCATCCCTTTATATTTTTTAAATTTGTTTGTTTGTGTGGAGGCATAGGGAACTGTTTGCGAAAGCAAGCGATATAAACTCTCGCAGCAGGCGCGACCCCTACAGGCTCGTGTTAGATGTCCTCCCAAGGCTTGCGAAATATAATAAAAACTGTATGTTTATGTGTGTCCAGGTATACAATAGAATACCAAATGAATTAAAAACATTAAATACAAGAATGTTCAAGAATAAATTATACAAATGGCTCTCTAGTTCTCTACTAATAGTTTTTACAGTGTTAAGGAGTTCCTGGAATATAAAATCGCATGATGACCGATTGTTTCGTTATGCATGTATTTGCAAATTTGCACGCTTATATCTATTAAGCAAAACATGTTCGTTCACATTATTAACATTACCATCTTTTGTACCATGTTTTTAGCAAATAAATGATTTTGATTTCAAATTGAGAACTGGGGCCCTACTATGACTTTTAACAAAACAATCTTATCGCAGGAACGTTTTGTTTCAGGCTTAAATTACTTTGTTTGGTACCATGACCTCCACAAAACAATTTAAATTTTATTTTTTATAATTTTTTTTATGGCCTGGTTTCAGAGACCCACAAAGCAATATTGTTTTACAACTGCTTAGTGGGGAAAGAACGAACGATTTTTAAGATTTGTCTATTCCCTGCTATAACATGAAAGAAACAACTAGCAATATAAACTGTATATCGCTCTCTTTCACAAAATAAGCGGTCCGAATCCTATTCCGAAGTCATAGTAATATAACTTTGAATACCATTAAAAATATTAACTCTTAGTAAAAGCTAATTAATAGGAGTAAATTTCATGAAACACATACAGGTATTGTAGATTTGCGAAAAAAATTAAGAAAAACAATTGACAATTAAAAAAAATAAGGCCGTAGCTACATAGCTTATTCCATAGTGGGTATCGGTACATATCATACCACAAGACATACCAACATAACTGCAGGCAGGAAGAAGGCGTGAAACTTCGGTTGCGCGCGGTTGTTTCAAATTCTTGAAATTTAATTTTTATTGTAAAACGGATCAGTTGAGTCTTATCTTTGTATATAATTTTGTATAATAATTGTATATATTTGTAGTAGTGTTCGTAGGTGAATATTTGGTAAGTTTTTTATATTGTATGATTAGTGCCTAAGTCCGGGTTGTATGAACGACCCCCCTAATAACTTGCAGGGGGATTTAGGCGGCGGTCTAAATCCCCCCGAGGATGTCGCAAACTATGTTACTATCATGTCACGCAATGATAATGTTGTGCATAAAAGTGGCATGGACACTGATGGTTCAGTGGCCACTGACAGTAGCGAAAAATCTTCTCGAAAACGCAGGAGAATCTGTAAAACCTGTAAAATACGCAAACGCAGCAGAAAAGGTCATAGCCAGAATGAACTCAGTATCATGGATTGTAATTGTAATCCCCAAGAGACTTCTCGAAAATACCCATGGTAACCAAGCGTCGTCCCAACTTGAGTCACAGTCAAAGCCTAGTCAAGCAAGTTTTGAGCCGGTTGGTAGGAAGGAGTACATACATACTGATGTATCTCCTTATTTGATACATGTACAGCGCATCACCGACTTACCTAATAGTGGAACTGTATTACATCCCATTGCGTTTGGAAATTTTATGAAACGGGGAGGATTTAAAAATATAATTAATGGAAGCATTAAAAGGATAGGCCGCAATAAGTGTGCAGTTGCATTTTCGACTTTCCATGATGCAAAAGATTTTTTAAAATCTAACTTATTAAGTACTAATGGTTTCAAAGCCTTTATCCCGACATTCAATGTAACTAGAATTGGTATTGCGCGTGGTGTTCCTTCAGAATGGTCATTCGATGAAATTGAAGCAAATATTTCTACACCCATTGGGTGTGGAAAGGTCATTAAAATTCGGAGGTTAAATTATAAAGTGCAGATTAACGGTAGTCCAGTTTGGAAACCTTCAGAATCCATTGTTATAACCTTTGATGGACAAATTTTACCAAAGAGAATATTCATGTGCTATTAATGCATTAAATGTTGATACATATGTGTACCCCACCATTCAGTGTTTCAGATGCTGTAGGTACGGACATACAAAATTACAATGCTGCAGAACCAAGATGTTTTAAATGCGGACAAAATCATTCAGCTGAATCTTGTAGCATTGAGGAGGATTGTGCATCTTGTATAAATTGTTCTGGTTTTCACTTTGCTATAAATAAAGCATGCCATAAGAGACAAAGAGATATCAAAAACACTATGGCTCATTCATGTAGGTATTTCTTATTTGGAGGCTAGTAAGTTGCATCCATCTTCCTCTACACTCAGAAAAAAAAGTTGTGAAATCAACAGGAAAAGGTTGTTAGCCAGGAGCCAACAGAGTAGAGTTGCTGGCGCAGCTACCCCAATTTTGCGAAAAAATATTGCGAATCAAACAAAGTGGAGATGTTAAATTTCACAATAAGGACTTATCTAATTTCACAAAGGCATGTTTTCACAATTTTACTCTGTTGGCTCCTGGCTAACAAAGTTAAGCGTGTGAATATCGCAGTGTTATACTTGTGTTATTTAGGTAATCTAGCAATGTACGGTTTGCTGCAGAAGCAATGTTTCGGTTGCGATTCACACAATGTTGAACGTTGTGGTTCTAGCTATGTTAACTTTGCTTGATACTGAATGCTGCTTCGCAAACTAAAACTTGTGAAAATAACAGTTCTTTACTAAAGTCTCACAGTTGTGATTCACGCAATGCCGCCTTTCAACCTTGTGGTTCTAGCTATGTAAAACTTTGCGGTATTACAGACTTTAAAGTTGTGATTCTAACAGAGTTGTGATACTAATGATGTGAGTCGCCTTTCAACCTTGTGGTTCTAGCTATGTATACTTTGCGTTATTAGAAACTTTCAAGTTGTGATTCTAACAGAGGTGTGATATTAATGTTGCGATTCACGCAAAGTCGCCTTTCAACCTTGTGGATCTAGCTATGTATACTTTGCGTTATTAGAGACTTTCAAGTTGTGATTCTAACAGAGGTGTGATATTAATGTTGCGGTTCACGCAAAGTCGCCTTTCAACCTTGTGGTTTTAGCTATGTATACTTTGCGTTATTAGAGACTTTCAAGTTGTGATTCTAACAGAGGTGTGATATTAATGTTGCGATTCACGCTAAGTCGCCTTTCAACCTTGTGGTTCTAGCTATGTATACTTTGCGTTATTAGAAACTTTCAAGTTGTGATTCTAACAGAGGTGTGATATTAATGTTGCGATTCACGCAAAGTCGCCTTTCAACCTTGTGGTTCTAGCTATGTATACTTTGCGTTATTGGAGACTTTAAAGTTGTGATTCTAACAGAGGTGTGATATGAATGATGCGATTCACGCAAAGTCGCCTTTCAACCTTGTGGATCTAGCTATGTATACTTTGCGTTATTGGAGACTTTCAAGTAGTGATTCTAACAGAGGTGTGATATTAATGTTGCGATTCACGCTAAGTCGCCTTTCAACATTGTGGAAGAACTACAAGGTTGTAAGGACACTTTGCGTGAATCGCAACATTAATATCACACCTCCCTGTCAGAACCGCAACTCGAAAGTATCTAATATAGCAAAATACATATCAAGAACAACAAGGTTGAAAGGCAATTTTGCGTGAATCGCAACATTAATATCACACCTCGCTGTCAGAACCGCAACTCGAAAGTATCTAATATTGCAAAATACGTACCAAGGACAACAAGGTTGAAAGGCGATTTTGCGTGAATCGCAACATTTATATCACATCTCTGTTGCTGCAGTGTCCTCTTCCTAAAAAATGAAACAATAAAGTATTAAAAGTAATCAATGTTTATTTTTACATTTCTTTACAGCAGGTTAAGTAGGTATAGGTACACAATATTCTTATACTAAGAACACTAACTCAGGCAGATCTTTACAATGCGTTTGCTAAGCTATGAGTTTCGCTTGCCGTTCTAAGCGATGGGTTTCGATGTCCGAAGAAGATGCCACTAAACTCAAAAAGGCACTGCTAACTTCTGCTCGTGAAGGATTCCAAGGTTTTCTTGTACCTTTAACTGGAATCGTATGCATTTGCTTCAATACCAAGGGTATGGATAGGAAAGCTGCCAAATTTGCTTGTTCCTCTCCCACTGGAAATAATTTTAATTGTTATTAGTACTATTTAATCTTAAATTATTAATTTTGAACTTCCTCACAGCTCAGTTAGTAAGAGTTTTGCTTCCTGGCTGGTTGTAGGTTCGATCCCCACCATCAAGAACTTTTAAAATTGGTTTATATATGACAAAGTAATGCAGTAACAAGATTTAGCTTAAAATATCAACAAAATTGAGGAGCTCCTTTTTTAAGTCTGTTAAAAATTCGCACCTATAAGTTATGATGTCATTTCACCATGCTCTGTTAGAGCAACGGTTGATTAAGTAAAGCTTTGTTAATTCTCAAACGTTCGAATGACGTATCCTACGTCAGATGGTTAATATAATGGTATAATCAACCGTTAGTTAACTAACAAAGCATGGTGAAATCAGCTCTTAGACTACTTTATCATGATAAGACATTTATTGAATCCAACTTTACTCACAAGTTCCAAGGTCTAAGACAGACTGTATAGAAATGTCAGCTCATGTCAGTTGTTGTGCTTTTTCATCCAATAATGCTAGCAAACGGCCTTTTAGTAGTGGGAACTTTTCTTCAAACTTTTCTTTGGCGTTTGGATAAATTTCATCAAAGTCACTTGCCAGCTTCATGAAACAAAAAAACAATATTAGGTACTTAAATCACAACAGCATAATATTCAGCGACACTTACAAGGGTTGATCATGGTTATTTTGTGACAATTAAGTTAAAAAGACAATATGCGTAATAATGTTACGGGCGCGGCTACGATGCGATGCCGAAGACAGCGGAAATGCGAATGACAAACAAGAATCACAATGTTGCCAAAATATACCAGAAATGAAAAATTCGGGAAAATAACTTTGTAATATTCACAAGTTTAGAATGCGTTTTTATCTATGTTAGGGGTTCCTCGCAATGTTAGAATAACGTTTTTAGCAATAATAGACATTGCTAAATTTTTCACATTTGCGACTTTCTTTATTTTCGAAAATAAACGTTGTGGTTTTTACAAGCTTTATCAAAAAACCTAAAAGTTGTTAAAACTGCAACCTAAACAGTCAATGTTCGGCTTACCTTGTGAATCACACAAACTTTAACTACGCAAATCCCACAGAATACCGACTTCGTGATTATTATCAAAGTTTTAAAAGTGGTTAAAACCGCAAAGTTTACAGGCTAACCTTGTGAATCACACAAACTTGAACTGTGCGAAACTCGCAGATTTCCACATTTGCGATTTTATCAAAGTCCTAAACGTCGTTAAAACCGCAACTTATACAGTCAATGTTCGGCTTACCTTGTGAATCACACAAACTTTAACTACGCGAATCCCACAGAATACCGACTTTGCGATATTATCAAAGTTTTAAAAGTTGTTAAAACCGCAAAATTTACAGGCTAACCTTGTGAATCACACAAACTTGAACTGTGCTAAACTCGCAGATTCCCACATTTGCGATTTTATCAAAGTCCTAAAAGTCGTTAAAACCGCAACTTATACAGTCAATATTCGGCTTATCTTTTTAATCACACAAACTTGAACTACGCGAATCCCGCAGAATAATGACTTTGTGAAATTATCAAAGCTTTAAAAGTTGTTAAAACCGCAACGTTTCCAGACTTACCTTGTGAATCACACAAACTTGAACTGTGCGAAACTCGCAGATTACCACATTTGCGATTTTATCAAAGTCCTGAAGTCGTTAAAACCGCAACTTATACAGTCAATTTTCGGCTTACCTACCTTGTTAATCACACAAACTTGAACTACGCGAATCCCGTAGACCACTGACTTTGCGATATTATCAAAGTTTTATAAGTTGTTAAAACCGCAAAGTTTACACAGGCTTACCTTGTGAATCTCGCAGATTACCACATTTGCGATTTTATCAAAGTTCTAAAAGTTGTTAAAACTGCAACCTAAACAGTCAATGTTCGGCTTACCTTGTGAATCACACAAACTTAAACTACGGGAATCCCGCAGAATACCGACGTTGCGATATCATCAAAGTTTTAAAAGTTCTTAAAACCGCAACGTTTACAGGCTTACCTTGTGAATCACACAAACTTGAAATGTGCGAAACTCGCAGATTACCTCATTTGCGATTTTATCAAAGTTTTATAAGTCGTTGAAACCGCAAAGTTTACAGGCTTACCTTGTGAATCACACAAACTTGAACTGTGAGAAACTCGCAGATTACCACATTTGCGATTTTATCAAAGTTCTAAAAGTCGTTAAAACCGCAACTTATACAGTCAATGTTCGGCTTACCTTGTTAATCACACAAACTTGAACTACGCGAATCCCGCAGACCACTGACTTTGCGATATTATCAAAGTTTTATAAGTTGTTAAAACCGCAAAGTTTAGAGGCTTACCTTGTGAATCACACAAACTTGAACTGTGGGAAACTCGCAGATTACCACATTTACGATTTTATCAAAGTCCTAAAAGTTGTTAAAAATGCAACTTATACAGTCAATGTTCGGCTTATCTTGTGAATGACACAAACTTGAACTATGCGAATCCCGCAGAATACCGACTTTGCGATATTATCACAGGCCGGAAAATTGCTAATGCCACAACATTAAAAACAATGTGCGGCTTACATTGTCAACGAGACAATTGATAACAATGTGAACTTCGCAAAGTACTCCTTTGCGGTTTTATCAAAGGAGCCTAAAAATTGTTAATGCCACAATAGTTATATTGTTGCATTCACAATAATTGCGTTTCGCAAAAAAAAAGTTGCTGGGGCAGCAAAGGGTATGTTGCTGCATTCACAAAAATCTTTTGATAATTTCGCAATAATTTGCTCGCAATGTAAAACTGCAGCCTTGTCTCAGGATTTTTTTCTCAGTGTATGTCTTATGCAGATAAAGTTGTTTCAGGTAGTAAAATTTCTCAATCAGATTCCAAATCCGCATACTTCCACACTAATGATAATGTAAATAATGGTCCTAGGACAACTTCATATAAAAAAACAGTATTTAAAAAACCACGTTCGCCTCCTAAATCTGCGTCTGGATATGACAGAGCAGCACACAATGCATTAATAAATGAGTTCAGTTTACCAAGTCCCAGTAATGGGTGTGCACTACAGAATAAACCCGAACAAAAAGAAGATCATAAACAGATTATGGATCTAATTAACAGTCTTATTAAGATGTTACAATATCAAAAATACATCAAACCGAACAACGCTGACCTGATTTGTAAATTATTGACTGAAAAAATAACTATAATATTGTGTTGTTTCTACTTAATGTTCTACAAGACTCGTTGCTGAGCATCACAGGAGATTTAAAAAGAACAGGAAAGAAACTAAAGTTATGTCAGACTACGAAAATCCTTCGTGACAGTGACAACAACTGACAACAGACTTTGTCATTTTTGTGCAATTCACAACAAATTTCACACAATCTTTGAACCTGAATTACATTGTTAAGTTTGTTTACTGTTGTTTTCGTAAATTTATTTGGATACAATTTACTAATCATGGCTTCTTCGACGCAAGCAAAAAAAGAAAAGGAACTGGTAATTTTTCTAATGGTTTTTTTACAAGTCTAACTGATGTGTATAGCATAATCAGTCTATATAATGTTCCCACTGCTGGACACACTGCCTCCTCTTCTATAACAGGGAATGGTCTATTATCCACCACGCGGGCCCAGTGCCGGTTGGTAGATGTCACGTGTCTTTGATTTTTTTTTGGTTTTAGGACATGCCGGTTTCCTCACGATGTTTTCCTTTACCGTTTTAAGAGCAGTGATAATGATGAAATAAATTAAACAAAGTAATGCGCCTGCCTGGTTTCAAACCTGCGGCTTACTTATTCGTAAGTCGGAGCGCCACCATTGTTCCACCTGTGCTGTCGGCCACCTCTACTCTCACTGATGTGTGTATGTCGTGACTCAAGACTTGCTCCAGATACACATCTTCAAAAGTTATAACAAGATGTGT
This sequence comes from Eugnorisma glareosa, assembly GCA_947578425.1. Lineage (NCBI taxonomy): Eukaryota > Metazoa > Arthropoda > Insecta > Lepidoptera > Noctuidae > Eugnorisma > Eugnorisma glareosa. The sequence goes on along the minus strand of OX387970.1, from coordinate 12,445,779 downwards.
GCAATATTGTGTGCAAACATTGCACTTATGCCTTACCCAGCAGTTGGCCGTAGGGAGGACCATATTTGCGTAGATATTTGAAGCTGTGCCATGTTTTTTATCTCATACTTATTCTATAAATGCGAAAGGTAAGGACAGACAAGTCCTGACCTTTGTACAAATTAACAATTATATGGATTTCGATAAAATAGGCACAAGGTAGGTCCACCATGATTTGGACCATTAGACACATTTTATCCCACGCGGATAAAGGTCCGGGAAAAATATACCCTCCAATGAACTTTATTATTATAGGATCCTGAAGAGCAAATGCGCCGTAAGTTCCGCGCCAAATGCCGGTTCCGAGCCATTGGACGCATGGTGATGGCCAACACGTACTGGATGATAGAGGCAGCTGAGCATTACGAAGGTGTGGAAGACGTGAAGAGGCGGGTCGCTCAGGCGGTTCGCGGGAAGGCGAAGAAGAAACGGCTGCTGACTATCACTGTTAGACGATATAATGTTCTATTTTGAGATATGAACATTAGTCATTAACTTCATCACATTACTGTTAAACATGGTGATGCCTGTTTTCAAACCCTCTGTTGGATTTTTTAACGCTAGTCTCGGTGACTAGAGCTTAGAATTCAACAGTGCAATAATAATTTAGTATGAATTTTGGTTGCACGCGGTATTGGTAACCCAGTATTAAGTAACTGGGTTGTGGAGGCAGTAACTCCATGAAAAATACTGGTATTCAGCTGCAACCGGTTAGACCGGAAGCCGACCCCAACACAGTTGGGAAAAAGCTAGGCAGACGATAAAAGTAGGTGTTGCTTAGCATTAGTGAAAACGGGCAGTCGTTGCATTTTTTAATTTAATATAAAAAATGTTTTAGTTACGTAGCTAAGTATACCTAGGTACTTACTTCTAGGATTTTTTACGGAATCGTATAATTTATTCATGTAGATACCTAGCCTACTTATGATTTAGTAACTTTTAACTTACACCGTGGTAAAAGCATATTCATTACAGGATAAAGCGCTGCTTAATAAACCCAATTCTGAAAGGACTGACCAAGAGAAAAAATATATTTTCCGTATCATTGGTGGACTTAAATGTTTCAAGAGATACCCTAATGTAAGAACTATCAGTTTTTTTACATTCTCAACGTCCGTTAAAAATTGGTTCTTCTTAATTCAAATTACCATTGGGCCAACCATTAAATTTTAGTGCAGTTTTGATTTAATCTTTCTTTATACCTCCATCTCTTCGGTGGTATGTCCCATGAAAAATCTAAAACGATATGGTTTGGAGCACTTCTTTGTCGTTAACCTCTTTTTAACGGGCGAGCAAAAAGTGCTCACGTATTCTGAATGAGGGTCTATTATAAAAAAAATGATTATCTTCTCAGCATGTAAAAAAGAAGTTGGCAGCGGTAACATACTTCAAGTACTACTGTCCAAACAGCGTGATAGTACGCCAGCACCACGAGGCGCATGCGCTGTACTTCATAGTGACCGGTGACGTCATAGTGAGCCAGATGATCTTCGACGAGTTGCTGCAGCAGTACTTGTCCGTGGACATCGGCGTCATGCACCCGGGCGACATGTTCGGCGAAGTGTCCTTGTTGCATAACATACCTAGGACTGCTACTTGCACTACTGTTGGTTAGAAATACTTGTTTTCTAAGCTGTTCCTATTGACATACTTTACTTTAGCACCCTGAGGTTCAATGACACTCTTGCACGTCATAAACGAGAAGTTCGTGTCTTTGTGACAGTTACATAGTTTCAGCCTACCTACCCACACCCGTGAGGTTTCAATTTACTGGAGAGGTAAAGTAATTACGAGGTCGACTACCTACTTCTGAATATAAAATCTAACTTCTACTCTACTATTTTAGACGTCTAAGTCTAAAATATCTGCGGAGGTATGGGTCGTGCTACATACCTATGTCTCAATACATAAGTTTAATATTGTTGTTTAAATCTCGTTACTGATGTTAACCAACATCAGTTGCTCTCATTGCCCTTCACCAGTGCCGGATTAAGACTACTTGATGCCAGCAATCCACGCCTGTGTGCCCCCCTCCTAATCCATAAGTAACCTACTATCGGTCTTTAAAAAAAAATAACGTAGGTATTTATTACGACGAAATAGATCATTACGTAGGTATCTTAGAATATTTATGAAAGACGAAAGAGATATATGTGGAGTTGAAATCGAAGTATTTTTCATTTATTATTGAAATGTGACTTGCGATTTTACGGGTATAAAAACGTTGTTTTAAGTCCAAAGTTTTTAGCATGTCCGACTCTATATATAATAGCGATAACGCATTGAGTCTTTCCTGCAGCATCGTCGTTCTTTTTAATTTTTTTATTGTTTTCAATTTCGAAAAAGATTGTTCGTCTGTGGAGTTTGATATCATCATCAGGCATAAAAATATACGCAGGGTTGTGTCCACATTAGGGAACGCTGATTCAATTTTATCATCGTGTATTATTTTGTACAATTGTGCGTGAGTTTGATGTGAACTTGTGCGAGTCAAATCACTGGTACTTATTTTTTTAATGACATATGAATGAAACTGCTGAATTTCGATTCCTGAATCGTAATATATATTTATTGTTATTACAATAATGTTTGTTTATATTACGACAATGTATTAATATTTAAAGTGTTTTACTAATATTTCGGCATCGCCATTTAGTGCGAAATATGGAGCTGCTGTGCGAAATAAGGTTTTTTGGATGTGTTTACTAAATTTCTACAATGCTGACTGTATTTTGAAGTTTGATCGGGACACATACCTAATTTTTGTTTTTTTTTTGGTGCTGTTTGTGGTGTGCCCCCTAAGACGTGATGCCCTAAGCCAGGGGTAGCGAACCTTTATGGATCAACGTGCCATTTTGTCTAAAGAAATGTTTAATGAGGCCATAGACGTGGCCTCAAATAATTTTGACATGGTGATTATTGGGAAAATAATTAAACTAGTTAATACTATCAACTCAAAACTCTTTAGATAAACAAAACATTTTGCACTGTATAGCAATAAATGTTTCAATTTACGTGTAATTCAAATAATAACATTAGTGTGACTTCCGTTGTTGCAGATTAGATGACAAATAACTAGGTTGTAAAAGTTTACTTTAGAATGCATGCCAAACGGTTTTTAAGCGAGTCTTTAATGTTATTCATCTGAAAAAACTTACTCGCAGACATAATATAACGTAATATCACGCCTGTAGTCCCCGTAGGTTAGGCAGAGGAGTACCTAATAGTACACCCACATTCCATCAGTCATGTTTAAGTTCCATATAGTAGGGGCGAGCCTATTGCTATCAACCAGGCTGAACCGGGCACGTCCGCGACTCGCAGACATAGGCACATGCAAATATGGTTAAAATCAGTGGCGTGAAAAATATTGTGTTGCGTGCCATCTCTGGCACGCGTGCCAATGGTTCGCCATCCCTGCCCTCAGTAATTGCTTAATTTGCTTATGGGCTAATCCGGCACTGGCCTTCACATATGCTACTCTAACACATTTTTTGGCTATTTTAATTCCTATTATTCCAAAAGTAAATACTTATGTTTGCTTATGAGCTAATCCGGCACTGCCCTTCATTTAAGAGGGCCCTTCCCGACGCGACTATCGTCAACGCGAGCATGGTCAAAAAGCTTGTTGTTTTATCCAGAGCCACGGCGGCGATTTTCTTTCAACTTACCCCGCCCCGACCCTGCACAACTCGTCTCCCACGCACCTCATACCAACTAACGCGATGACAATGAACGAAAACTAGTATTCGAAAATTTCTTAAACTTGTTCCAGGAAATACGTGTTTTAAAGTCTTACAAGTGTGTGAAATAAATATTTATCATTGAGAATCTGCATTACACGTGCAAGGTTTCTATAGAGATGTTTTCTTTATTTTTACAGTTTATGAGTACCTACATTATGAACGGCCAAAGTTCAGCAATTTTTGGAGGCTTATACTGAATTTGTTTCTACTTTTTTTATTTTTTGCAACCATAGAAGCCTAGATATAGTGCACAAAATACCTATTAGTTAAAAAAAAAACAAAGATAGATGTGTAACAACGGCATAATCACGTACGAGCGTTTGTATGAATGAAAGTATAACGGGTTGGCCGCTCTTAAGCTACTCTAACACATTTTTTGGCTATTTTAATTCCTATTATTCCAAAAGTAATTATGTTGCAAAACACAACATTTAAGAAGTTAAGTACCTGCCGGGAATAATAAGTGTCCCCATAATTTATCATTTTTTTTTAACTCGTATGAAGCGGCGTTGTCGGAAACGTTCCCAATTATTATCGAAAAAACTGTAACTTGGTAACAAACGAGTTCGTTTTCGACGTTCCGCACTTATGTCCGCGTTGTGTGCGAGACAGGTCGTTCAAGTAATTGCATATTATTGCCATTAGGTCATTGTGAATTGCTGGCATTGATGAAGGAAGATTTCAAGAATGTCCTTCAAGCATCCGTGCAAAAGCAATGGGATGAAGTGCGACGTGCAATGGCTGCGTTCACCTACTTTGATGCGCTCGACGAGGTAAAATGACGTTAACAATATTATTTCAGTAACAACCCGATGAGATTTCCAATCGACGAAAACTACGTACTACTGTAACTGACTAACTTCTGTACAGACGTTCATCCAGTATTTAAAACCTTCAAGGAATTCGATTTCAGAAATCCGTCCTTAGTATTCACTGTCGTTATACAGGGTGGAGGGACACCGACGCAAAAACAGTACATCATTCTGAGCCCCCGGGGCCACATAGATATATGTTGGCTCAGAATGATTTAGGTACTGAATACGTAATTACTGTTTTCGCATTCCACCCCGTAAATAAAAATGTAGTGTAAAATTTCATGATTCTGTGAGTTTAAGATCTTTGTTAAGTAGATTATTTATTTCATTATAGTTATATTCAGCTTTTCTTTCTTCTACAGGTGGCTCAACGAGAGGGATGTATAGTGGCAAAAATGAAATCATATCAAGCTAATGATACCATTTTGGGAGATGGTTGTGGCATAGCGAACTATGTTTACTTCATCCTGTCAGGTCAATGCCAGATGATAGAAACCCTTCAAGTTTCCGTCGAACATCGCTGCGGACATGCTATTTACACACTAATCGATCCTTATGTATGATTTATTTAAAACTATTGTCTTTTTCTCTTCAAATGTAGGTACTTGATTGTTGGGACAAGCCAACGTGAAACGTACCTTATTAGTCTTTACTAACTGTTGATTTTATTTAAGGTTCCTAAAGAAGAGAGTGAGCAGGATCTCGATACGAAATATTTTGGGGCTTATAAAGATAAAGTCCGAGAATTAGAGAAATTAGAACAATCGTCTATCGACAACGCTGAAATGTCGGCGAGTACTGGGCGATCAAGTACCAAACGCTTGGAAAGTATATTGAAATACACAGAGAGCAAACGCAAATCTACGACTAGCAGGACGTCTGCGACTAGTCATAAAAGAGAAAGTGTTCAGATAAGGTCAGACACGGTGGTCTGTGACGAGAAAGCTACAGAAACGTGTGTAGCTGAAGCCAGTGGAGGAGAAGCACCAGCTACGGATTCGATCGAACCTGTGAAATCTGAAGTGTTGTTGGCGCCTTCAGAATATGGGGATACTATGAGGTGCTTGCATTATAAAACAGTTTTTTGACATGTTACACATCAAGCTCTACATTTCCAGTATAAAATGGCGTCACTTGGTATAGATTTTCTGTACATTATGAGACCCGCTTATACTGGTTTTGTATAGCTTGATCGGTCGTTGTGCGTACCTATAATAAATATTTCTAGTCTCTAACTATGTACCTAAATGAGCAGGTATTTGAAAAAGTAGTGGATACCTGAATAGTTAAAATTATGTAAGTACTTATACTTTTTTTTAAATTACAGAGAAAGTGTCGAGCACCCAGCACTAAAGTTACCAGAATTCCGGACCTACTTTATGCAGGTTTATCTTTTTCTTACAAATGTTTTTAATTAATTATTAACAAAATGGCGGAAGATAATCGCCCCTTGTACCTATCCGTTTGATATTCCATTCCATGCCCGCAAATTCAGTTTGTCTCTATTTTCACACAAGTGTCTAGTTAGTTTAGTTTACCGTACAATTAGGCACTAAGGGCGAATTTAACCAATGAATCCGATCGCGATCAGCACTTGTAAGCCGCGTATGAGAGGAAATGCGGTAGGTATTTGAAGAAACTAACACTGTCTCTCTACGAACGCGATTCGACATTGGTGCGATAAGGACAATTAATGATCAGACAAGTAAAAATTCATAATTCGAGGTTTGGCTCTCGACTATTTCCTCCTCCAATATTTGACCAATTTAAAAGATATTTCATAAACTGAATAAGAAGGATAAATGTATACAGTGTCCTTATGTTTTTCTTTTTCATTAATAGTTGTCAAAGTAAACTAGGCCTCTGTTGACAGCGGTCCAAATTGGCCTTTTTTAGCATTTTGTAAAGGTTCTAGTGCTGATAAAGATTATGTATCATCAAAAAGGAAAACATAGGGACATGGAAAAGGTTGATATTTATTTAAATGTAAAAAATTACATAGCTCTAAAGTCATAAACTAGAAAGAAAACAGGCGAGAGCATTTGTATGAAGAAAAGACCAACCGCATTTCCTCGTAAGGTTCCAATTTTCATTGTGAAGGAATCTTGATCCTGACAAGTCAACTTGGTTTAGATCTGCGTTAGTCTGAGATGGTGTGATATAAGTTAATTAACGTGATAATGAATTTATCTTAATGTATGTCTAGGTGGTTCGATATAACCCTGGCTCAACGTTTGGTTTTGGTGAGAATATGCGAGACCGTCGCATTGTTGCGTTGACTCCAGTCGACTGCATGCTGATGCCCAAAATGTGGCTGCTGCAACGAAACACCGCCAACATCTGGTCACGTATACAACATTTCCTGGAAAAGAAGGTACAGAATATTGAGTTAAAAAGTAACAAAACAGATTATAACATCACGCATGTACTCCCAAAAGGGTAAGGCTGAGGCGTACTTCTAGTACACCCGGATATCGTCAGGTATGTTTAAGTCTCATGTAATTGTGGTGACCCTAGTTTCATCAACTTTAGACAAATACAGACTGGGCCGCTGTAGCAGCCAGCAGTCTGGATTGGAGTTGCTGATGGGCTCGAGGCCTTGAGTTATGTCAGACAAATTGTTATTTAAACGGGGTTTTCCATCAGGAATCAATATCCAACGCAGAATCTTCAGTGATTGCCTGAGAGGTATTGATACACTGATACCTATTAGGCTGTAATGCCAGGTGTAACCCCATTGTGGTTGCTCTCTATAGAATTGGTCCCACACATACTTCTTACACCGTTATCGGAGTGAACGGCACACAATGAGTTCACCTAGTAAGGAAGTAAGTAAGTATATTTGTTTGCATATAATAAGGTATATACTGGATGTTGTTAAAATATTTTAGAGCAGGGGGCCTAAAATGGAAGCTTTATCAGAATCATAATATGAATCACGTTAAAAATTTAAAATTCTTAAAATGGTCTTTATGGTTATGACCACAAAGTTTGTAACGTGATTTGTATTATGATTCTGTTAAAGCGGCCATTTTAGGCCCCCTCGACACATTCGGCCATAATAAAAGAGTGAAAAAAAAAAAAATTTACATAAAAAATACTTGCAAGATTTGTTTACAGACAGACAACGGTACAGGTGAAACTAAATAAAAGCTTGTCAGAACTACATAGGTACGTACCTATCTAACATATACATATACAGGCTGTCGTTTTGCATCCTGGTCAAATTTTAGGAGGTATCTATGCTAACGATTCTCGACCCGAATCGATAATAAAAAGGCTAGTTTTTTTTTTACGGAAATAGGTACCTAAGTGTAAATCCGGTATTAAAACGCAAGGTTCTCTGCCTTTTCGCCGAAAATTGTTTGGTAGATTTTCACTTGCCAACCAACGTTTCGCAGAGTTTTATTTCTCCGAATAATCATTTGCAAACTTATCATATAATTTTGTTTTATTTCCCAACCTCACAGTTACCAACTGTACGTTTGGTCTGCTTTTCATAATGACACTTTTTAAAATGCCAACTTTTAAGTAGCAGAATGTTTTAGTTTGCCTAATATTCATTAAGTTGTTTATTGTTTACCAAATCTAGTTGACAGACAAATTATATAGGGTGAATGGTAATTAGTGACCGATACTTAAACACGTGATTGTACTCAAGATAACAAACAACTTTCCCAAAGAAACAATATTTTTTTACTCGTTCACTTTTATCCAAATAACACAACAGCCGTATGAAACTAGCTGTCAGTCGCGGGACACCCTTCTGTCTCCCACTATGCTCTGCCTACCCACTGTTGCATAGTACGATAGTAGTGAGATAGAACGGCGTCACGCGGCTAACAGCTGATACCTAGGTGAAAGGCGCGCGCGCGCGAATTTCATACGGCTGTGTTACGGTCGCCGCGGCACGCTCGTCTCGCTTGCTCGGCTCGTGCGTTGTTTGTCATACTCTAACCTAACCTAACCTAACTGTTTCCTTTTACAAAAGCGATTCGCTTTTGGCACATCGCCGGCCGCTGCCGCGGCACGCTCGCTTCGCTCGCTCGGCTCGTGCGTTGTTTGTCATACTCTAACCTAACCTAACCTAACTTAACTGTCTCCTTTTACAAAAGCGATTCGCTTTTGGCACATCGCCGGCCGCTGCCGCGGCACAAAAAAATACTTGGAGAAAGAAGAAAGAATCAACAGAATTCTTGAACACAAAGCTACATACTCAGAGGAAAAAATATTGCTGTGCATTGCTACGAATTTAAAGATTTAATGTTATTTTTGAGATTGTTAAATAAAAAAATGTATGTAAAAATTAGTTTATTTTTTATCATTATATCAATGTATGAAAAGGGAACTGTTACACTGACAAAACGTCATTCGTCTAATAGTTGTGTGGCCTAGTGAAATGGTTGACAAATGATAAATGTCCCAAAGGTTTTGGGTCATTATAATAATCAGCTTAACAATAATTCTACCAAATGAAACGTTGTCATACAAAAATTTGCTAATCGTTAGTAGTCAAAGTGAAACATCGGCGAAACGTTGGTTGGCAAGTGATAATCTGGCAAACAATTTTCTGCGAAAAGGCAGGACACCAAAACGCAGCCCGTTTGTTCCTAGTCCAATAAACGCGCCGTCACACACACAAACGCAAACGTTTATTCCACAGTATAATTATGGACAGTATGGAAACTAGGGGGTGGCTTACGCTTACCGATTTCCGTAAAAAAAAAAAAAAACCCTTTTACTATCCATTCGGGTCGAGAATCGTTAGTATACAATACCTCCTTGAATTTGACCAAGATGCAAAACGACAGCCTGTTTATTATTAGTTTTTTTTAATTATTTGTTGCTAGTCATAAACATTGGTGATTAAAATACCTCGGAACTTCCCTCAAACTAGGGTTAAAAATAAGATAAAGGGTGTAACAAGACCCTTAACGAACCCGAACGGAGTGCCTTTCGGGTTCGTTAAGGCTCTTGTTAGACCCTATTCTCCCCGTCATTGCGCTCATTTTTTTGTTCTAGACCATAGCTGGGAACCTTCTAGTTACGGAGATATTGTGGTCAAAATTACAACTTTATCACTTTTTTTTTTAAATACATGTTTTTAATGTAAGATTTTATTTTATTTCTTTAAACACCTCCATAACACCCGTACTATTCAATCCATCCATCAGCACAATGTTTTCAGTGCGTTAAACGTGATTTTTCACCCCAAAAACAAAAGTTGTTTCCCAGCAATAATTTTTGCGTAAAGTTACTTAGTTTGATGTACATAATGTTTGGTTGACGGCTTCGTGAAGGGTCCTGTTACACCCTGTATACATATAAATAAGTAAGTACGTTGGAACAATTTAAAGATACTTAGCAGACCATCATTAAACAAAACAATAATAATTAATACGGAAAAAAAACAAACACATATCAATTAATCTACACTAATATAAAAAAGAGGAAAGATTTGTATTTTTGTGTGTATGTTTGTAATGAATAAACTCAAAAACTCCTGCGCTGATTTCAAAAATTCTTTTACCATTAGAAAGCTACATTCACCCTGAGTAACATAGGCATCCGTGCGAAGTCGGGAAGGGCCGCTAGTACCAAATAAAAGTATCTACACCATACAAACATCTAAACCATCAAGCAAAACAATAATACTGAAACACCTACAACATAACGATACCTAAATATTCACTTAAACCATATTTAACACACCATCATAATACAAAATAATAAAGATTATTATAAACATACACAAACACACAATAAAAGGACACCAAGGCGTTGGTGGCCTTTGTTTTTTTTTACTAACGACCTCGCAAAGAGTAAGGGTAACCGAAGTACTTCGCCCTGGAATTGTAGAGTGAGAGATCAATGCCTATGGGCACTATTTGATTTTCAAAACGCAGCTAAGCACCGATAGCTCGCCGTCCGTCCGTCTTATTACGACAGGCCGTGTCGACAGCGCGTTCGTGTTCCACGCGCGACACAAAGAGATGCCAGCAAACAGAAAGGGGTCCGAAAGGACCAATGCCTGCCAGGGTTGCGGGACTGTTCGAAAGAGATACCGTGGCCCTGGAACACAAAGGGCAAAAGAAGAAACATGGATGGGTTGTACTTAGTCAGTACAAGTCTGACACTCTCTTCTACTCCGCCCAGAGCGGGAGGGGCAAAAGCTCAGCACCGTTATCAAATTCCATATTAAGCATTCATTTAGTTCGATGCACATTAGTGTTTCTGACGGGTATACATAAGACTGTTGAGTTGAGCTCTTTATGAAAGAGTTCACTTTCTTGTTATATAGCTTTGCTGTGTTCTGGCTTGGTTTCGATTAGTTGTCGATTAGTTAGGTTGGAAATTTAAACGTATTGTTGTTTTCGAATCCCAAAAATTCGGTAACATGAGACAGCAATCGACCAAGCACTCGACCCGCATTGTGGCAGCTCCCTAGTAGTGGTAGTTTGTGCTCCCTCTCCTTGAGAGTGCAGCGTCCCAGCAGTGGCCACGTTATACTCTGATTATGCTATGATTGTTTCAGATACCAACAAAGAAGCAGTTATTCCAAGACTACGTGGCGGCGCGCCAATGGCAGGACTTCCGCGACCAACTCGTGGGTGACGTGGTCGCGCGCTCCAACACCGTCAATTGGACTTCCTTGCATGACGTGCCCTATTCTATACGCATGGAGGAGATGCTGGACATTTGAATTGTTTATTACCGCTTTTTGAATTTTAGAAATAAATTGTTGGACTCTGAATTTGATTTTGAATTGACCTTGTTGTGGTTATTTTAATTACCTTTTTAGTTTGACATAAATGCTTTGCCAGGAAATATGTGAAACGAAGTGAAGCCTATAAATGTTGTACCTATTGACTAAAATAAAATCTTTACCTACTATCAAGCTACGGTCGTGCGATAAAAAACTAAGAAGGCTTTATGTGCCTATTTTATTGTAGCTAAGCTCCTATTTGGATTATGGGGGCGGAGGCCCCGTTGATTCACGTGTCGTTTGATATATCCATGTCCGTGAATTAAAAAAGTAGGAAATGTTGCAGATCGCTGAATGATCATTCACTCAGTTGTTTTTGTAAGGGACACCTTAAAATACGTATTAGTCAACATCTACCAGGCTTGTGGGTTTAGGGGTGGTACCTAGCGATGAGCCCACCTGCAAGTTTTGTCGTAAAAAATATATGTATTCCTACTTACTCATGGAAATCTGAGCACGTGCAGGAAAGTAGCACTCACAACCGCAGTGGTCTCGAATAGTCTAGGACAATCCATTCAAAGCAATTCTGGCAAGGTCGACTTCTATTATAAGACCTTCTAAAAATAAATAAATACTACCTAGTAAAATCGATAAGTGTCAACGATAAATCAGAAATCTAAGAATAGTTTATTGCTGGAATTTATTGGGGTTAATTTCCATAACCTTAACAAACCTCGGGCTTTCATGGCGATAATGCGCATGCGTGTATCGGGACGCCATGATGGCGTCTAGTAACCTAGGTAACCGGTTTTGGCGGGAAGCGCCCACGTTCGCGGGTATCGCGGCTCTACTATGGCAGCTAATCCAGCGAAGACATTCATCAAGCGGTTCACAGCGATAACTAAACAGTCACATTCGAGCGCAGTGCACCGCCACGAGCGACCGCCGCGCTATCCGACGACAGCCCCGGCTGATCGAAAATTCGCGACTGTTAACAGATGTATAACGTAAATAAATAAATTAGCTTAGAATTTAGATATCACCAACGATTAGATTTAGTTATATTCGAACAGTGACGCCTGATTAGATTCTTTGTACGAGTACTTGTTGAAATCAGAGCAGTGAGCAGGTGAGTCAACTCCTATTTTATTACCTAATTTAATTTGTAAGTAGTCATAGAGGCCATAGGTGTTGAATATGGAGATAATATCTACCTACTCACATGTTCGTGGTATATAGATAGCTACATTTTCGCTCCAGTTAATTAACAAAATAATGTTGATTGGAACCTGAAATTCTGAGGCATTCGTTTAATTAAACCACATATTTACTACGATACTTTTCTATGAATCAAACCCGTATCCTATTTAACCCGTGTAAGTATCCCGTTTTCAGTGTTAGTGACCATGTCATATTAAAATATATACTGTACACAACGGTGTATTCCCGTTGACTCCACTGGCATTGCCCCATTGGTGGGGTCAACGGGAAAAATTGAAACCGTCGTTTCGTTGGCCCCACTACCCTGCCCTACTGGTGAGGTCAACGTGAAGTCTGCAATAACACACACTGTAGTTTTACCGTTTTCAAAGACAAGAGCAAAGGCAGCTGAAGCATTTCTCAAAACAAAGACATTGTTTATCAAGACATACAGATAACACGTCTACTAATAGATTCCTATTGCTTCTCTGGGACACCTACTATACGAAATTACCTTTTATTATTATACCTAGGTACTGTATTGGGAAAACCCTTCAGCGATATCAAAAAGGCTTTATTGATGATGTAAGGGAAGGCACGTGCGAGCTACGACTGATGAATCCAGGTATAAATACAGCTAAGGTGAATGAAAGTTACAAGTGCTGAATAATCTGGAAAAGAGGATAAATGTTATGCTTTCGAAAAATGGAAAATTCCGATCTATCATTGGAGGAAGCAGAAAGGTATTCTGTTTAGAAAGAATACGTACCTCACATTCTCACGTAGTCCTACATTTTTGAAGATGGAGATGGATTGACTTTGAAAAGCTTAGCTAAATGCCGTACATTACGTATAGCGAAGCGATTTTCATACAAAAAACGTTTTGTCTATATCGTACACTACACAGTTCCTTCTTTCATACCTAGACGCTAAATACAACAATGCAATTTGGTAATTTTCCTCAAAATGTTCACAATAAAATGGACGTTAACTCAATCTCCACACACTTAACTCAATTGACAGTCACTTGCTCTAATGGAATAATCTTCCTATTGTGATACAAGGCTGTACGGTGTGCAAAACAGTTTAGAGCCTCCTTCTGTAAATAATAAATTGCTGAAGTAATATTTACATGTTTTTATCGTGTGTCACGCGTTGTTAAGATTTTTGGTGGACAATTATTATACCAAGGACATAGAAGATGAGACAATTTTGTGCCAAAAAGCCTTCGTTACTATGGTCCTTGTTAGTAAAGCAACTAATATAGTAATGTTGTGTTGATAATAGGCATATATACAACCGAAGTGGATGAGACGATTGACTTACCAACGTAAGTATACCCGTGCATTACCGATACGATAAAGTGTTACATTCTAGGTTATAGCATTGAATTACAGCAAGGATTAGTACTTTTGTAGTTCTTACATTACACATATTAACATACGATTACTTATGTCGTTGCGATGGATAACACTCCCTAGTATTTGCATACACATGTCAATCGGTTCGCGAGTATTGAAACTTACTTATTTATCTGTTTGTCAATGAATTACCACGTAGGTATTATCGGAGATATGAGAACGAAACGTGACAGCAGCCCGTTCGTGCCATCATCATCCGCCTACCCTTTATCCAACTATGCTGGGGTTGGTTTTCAGTCTAGCCGGATTTTGCTGAATACCAGTATTTTACATGTAGCGACTGCCTGTCTGACCTCTACAACCCAGTTAGCACTGGGTAATACGATACCCCTTGGTAAGATTGGTAGTCAGAATTTCGGGCCACTGACTACCTGTAACGACTGTCAAAGATCTACAATTGACAGCCGGGACCACCCAGCCCCTTCACTAGAAACACTAGTTAGGGTTTAGAATAAAACCACCAAATTATCAGTAAGTAGATGAACTACTTTAAGGGTACGTGCACTCGCTGTCCAGGATAAGTGAGGACCAGTGGAGACAGAGCCTTAAAGCTAGCGCTACGTTTATTAGTATATCACATCTCAGTTTGTCACACTAATATTACTAGCTCATAACTCGTAAATTTTCTCGTTATGTTTTTGAATTTTCAGTAGTACTCGTCATGAACTAATTCATCAACATAAGTAATATTGTGGAAATTTAAATTAGAAACTTGAATAGATTTTAGATCTATTGATTAGAGACTTTGTTGTTGTCGGCTTTGGCATACGAAATGACCTAATATGCGTATGAAAGGAATCGTGTTTACCATCTTAAGCTTGATTGTAATACCGACCTTAACATTTCGACCTCAGCAAAATGTTTCCTGATGATGTTTTGTAATGAAATGCATGCGCTCGTCGCGAACGAAATGGTCGATGACGGCATGCTCGGCAGCTCGGCCCCAGCCACTACCGGACAGGTTATCGGCAAATGAGCTCAATTGAGACAACACTTGTTCTGATAAAAGGCTGTTATTGGATAACTGAAGCTAGACAACCGTGTTGATACATTCAATGTCGAATTAATTAGTGCCTACTAAGTTATTAACTTAGCGTCGATAGGCAATATGAACAACAACAAAGTATAGGTATGACATGAATAATTATTATTCTGAAAATAAATAACTACATAATTGTGGTTTGATATTCAAGGCCGGCCTTGAGGCTTCTGCCATTAAATTTTATAAAAAAAAAACAAGTATTAACCTATCACGCAACAACAAAAAAATACGACCAGCTCCATTAATAAAGCCAAAGCTATGTGTGACAGAAAAGGCATTCATGTAAAAGTTCGAATATTCGCAAAGGTTTCAAGACGCAGCGGATGGCCCAAATACGATTTTATTCATTTTTCACGACAACAGTGACTTGTACGAGCTGGCACTGAATTAGCTTTTCTTTCAGCCCGTGACGAATTCTGTATACTTATGTGTTTAGGTATACATAGTTGTAATTGTCATGGTTGGGATATGTTATGTTTTATTACAATAACAACGTTCTGTTAAAAAAGGTCACTCACAACCCATAGATAGAACGGGTTAGCTACTTAGCTAATAGTTAGGTGTCTACACACATTTTATTCGAAAATAACAGCATTATTATGCAAATAAAAACAAAATATTCTATTTTTAATAGTTGTATATTGCGTTGTGAAAGAAGTGAGAAAGTAGAAAGAAATTTCCGCAGGAAAGTAATAAAAGGAACCTACATTTATAAATAATAATGTAGTTGATCCGATTATAACCACAGGCTTATCGACTACGTGCATCATTAAGTATTCCATTTCCTTCGATAGATTTAATTTGTAATAGCTACCAGTAACAGCAAACACGTAGGTACACCTACCTGATTTTATTTATTTCAAATACATTTACTTCATTTATTTAAAAGTATTCATCTAACTATACATTAATATCAGTGCTGGAATACTTTAGCCGCAATCTAGCTTCAGCTGTTTAAAAAAACATAGTTTATACGTGTGGAAAGCTAGTCAAATGTTTAAATAAAAGAAACTTTAATTATATTCACCGCTTGTATACGAACACGGTACAATATAACAGTGTATCCTAGTGTGGGATACGTAAGAACAAAATAAATCAGTACTTAACAAACCTGTCACTCAGGCTTTAGGGTTGTGGGCGAAGTACGGAGGTGTTTCAATGAGTAACCCAACTAGTTATATCTTATATACTGTATGATGGCAGTTGATTTAGCGATATCATGAATATGATCGCCATTGTTTGTTAAATGGAACTTCGTAGATCACACATTCTACAATATTATTGATTGTCTCTTTTGTATACATTAGCATCTGTAAACAATAAAGCGACATTGAATATATCTTTTGAATTAAGTAGTACAGAGGAAAGAAAAAAAATGACACAGGCTAAATAATAACGGCCGCTCGGGTCGAGGTTATTGACAGTCATTACTGGTAGTCTGTGTGTCCCAAAAAGTCTGACAACCAGTCTTACCAAGGGGTATCGTATTACTCAGTACTAACTGGGTTGTGGAGGTTAGATAGGCAGTCGCTCTGTGTAAAATACTGGTATTCAGCTGCATCAGGTTAAAGTGGAAGCCGACCCTAGTTAGGAAAAGAATAGGCCGATGATGATGTCTCTCTTGTACAAATTGTCATCTGTTAACAATAAAGCGTCATTGAATCTATCATTAGATAGAAACAGAAGATTGCGAAACAACTTTCAAACTTCTCTTTTTGGATTTACATCGCTTTCGCGAATTTTAAAATTAAATAAAACATAGTGTTATTTGCGATGGTGAGCCTAGCAACTTTAATCTTTCCAGTGAATGCTATTCATTAATAATAAAAGATTACGTCAACCAGTAGATAACTGTTTATTTTGTTTTTTTTTTTTTTTTTTAATAAAGGCACAAGCACTGATGAATCGGTAAACATAGCGTACGATTATCCACGGCTGACAGATCAAGTAGCTGTTGGCGTAGACTGGATAGTGTCTTAAATCCTTTTGATTTAGCAAAATCTAATCAGCCATTAATGTTTCAACTTTCAACTGCCGAGACAGGATTTCTCTTTGGGTGAAGAAGTGGTGGATGTCGGATGATGGTGGAGTTCGTGGCTGTCACAATGTCTTCAAATTTTTCCTCACGGCGTTTTCCAATGCCGTTTGAAATAATGGTAAAATGATTTACACAAAGTATAGTAGGTACCTAGCTGTCTCGATTTAAATTTAACCCACGGCCTACAACAATTCATTTTTTTATAAGTAGTGGCTGTTTCCAGTGAGGCAGCAGTGCCCTCCTTTTGATTTATTTAACCTTAATTAACCTTATATCGACCACCCAACGGGGAGCAAAGATTCCCAGTTACACATTTTAAGGTAGTAGGTACTACACTCATAGACTAATATATATAAAATGACTACACTGATTCAGGTAAACGCCTTTTGTAAATTAAAGAGAAACTTATCTACCTACATATCTAAAACCAAAATAGAAACAAACTACGTAATTGGATACATAGTTATTCTTAATTCCAAAACGTTGTGGCCATGTTTCTTTCGGGATCTTAGTTATTCTGTTCCTTATGTGATGTAATCACCTTGGCTGGGATCTTGCTTAAAATTGAAAATAAATACAAGGCTACTTCAAACTTAACAGTAGAACAGGATTATTGGTTCCCTATGAATTAACTAAAGGCACTTAAGTATTACCTCCAGTAAAAGATCCGGTTGTTAAATATGTAGGCCCAACACGACATGGGACTGACACGCATTCTAACTTATGTCACGAAAGCTCTATAAGGAGTAACAACTTTCTACGATACCTAGATGTTTGCGAAACGACAGAAGCCATCCATATAAAGCTACAAATATGTGGGACGAGCTTTTTTCTGCATTTGTTTAAATTTCTCATTCAATTTGGTCCTGTATTGTTTGTCCTCAGTATTTTGGTGTGATGGAAATAGAATATAATATGTTCGACAGGATTCTAAATGACTCTTTAATTGCTCTGTAATTTAATGTTGGCGAGTTTCATAGTGACTCTGAAGCTTAATGTTGTCATTCATTGTAGTTAACCGCCACCGTGTGTCATCTGGCTTGTTTCTGCAATTGATTTGCTAATCTTCGTGATTAGGGCAATTTCGCTCCTTTCTCTTACGTAGGTACCTGCATAAACTGCATACGTTTATAACGTCTACTCACTCAATTCGATGTAGATATGTATATGGATGCTTTAGGAAAGCTTAAATTTAGCAGAGTCGGTTTGTGTGTTACTTTATCTCATGTTAACTAAGGTTTTTTTTGTCTCATAACGCACCAGATGAAAATATTGTGTAAAAATATTCGGAAATATTATAGCTTATAAGTCTCTTATCGGTAAAGCCCCATGAAGGTTCAAATATCCGCCTGTTCCTGTCTAGATTATAAAGGACCTTATGTGGTAATCTACATAATGCGAAGTTTGCTGATAAAATACTTAGTTGCCAAAATATCTTAATTAGAAGCATGACATCATCTCGTGTCGTGTCGTAAGCGGATAGGTGTTAATAAATAAATCAACGAAATTAAGCGTTTGTGGAATGAAAATAAATGAGAATTAATTTGACAAACTCACTCATGTAGGTTAGGTACACAGAGCATCATAAATAATACTGGGTTAGGTAGGTAGGTAAATGCAAAAAGAGAAAACAATATTGTGTCAAATTTTGACATTCAAGCCAACGTCGTTTATAATTTAAATATACCTAATATTATATTATTTTTAGTATTGGAATTAGATTAATCAGATTTTTACATCTTTATTTATGTCGTGATGAATAATTCATAAAAAATTTGGTCAAAGTTTTCTTCTTAGTTTTTACCATTTTGTCGTGAAGTATTATCAAAATGAGTAAAATAACGAAACCACGAACGTCTCGGCCGAACTCAGTAATTCCAGTAAGCAAGTAGCTTAGATATTTCACTTGTATTAGGCAATAAGGTGAACCCCAAGCCATAAGTAGGAGGAGCATAGTGTAGTGTTAGTTAGTGCTCAACATACCTACTTGGGGTCAGTGCAGCATCTTCTCCTTGCTTACTTAGGCCGTCATCTCAGTAGTCAGTAGAAGAATAGGACCTTCATGCCTGTTACACTGATCAAGTTTCTGAATGAAATCGATGTCGTCAGAGCTATTAATAAAATGGTGATTGACCAACATAAATAAAACAACTTGAAATTCAGCAACACTTTAAATAAAAACTTGAAGAACCATGAAAATATTCCTTGTATTTTGTGATGCTATTCGTTTCCCTGTCTTAACATTGAACGATATTTTAGGGGTATAGTAGGTCGATAGCAAGGCCTGCACGCACCGCGTCATCGTCATCGAGAAGTTACTTTTGCGAGGGTCCGATGGGTGTGCGGCAGAACCCGTGGACTCCTACAACCCGCCGAGGCCCTATTGCTGCTGAGGCTTCCAGTCCTGGGCCTGCAGTCGTATCCCTTCCCACACTTATAGGTAAAATAATACGCAATCAATACGCAACACTTGTTTCGTGGTTTTTTTCTGCACGGAAATATTCTAAAACTTAGATCACGCTTTACGTAGAATAGTATCTATAGTAAAACACGTTTTATAAATGGTCGCTATTTGCAGTTCTCAGTTTCAATAAATGACGATGGTTAAAAAGATTTATTGGTAATATCGGAAGATACCTACCACGTCAATTAATGAACAGATTCATATGACGAACTAAACATGAAATAATAATGAGGTAATAAACTATTTATCAAGAAGTCGTTCTTGAAGGAGTAGTTCAAATATGTATCCAAATTTGTAGTGGTGGTAATCCCAGTATTTTGTTACGTAAAACAGAGTTTATCTTATTTTATATAATACTATTCGGGAAACTTACAGCTAATATAAACAATATTCAATAATTTGAAGGTCATTCACAAGTTTCCACAGATAAACGGTTTGTTTAAAATGTAACGTGGAATGCTATATTTAAGTTTAAATACATTCCCGACTATGGTGTACCGTGTTTGCGTGGCTGTGTACATCGTATATAATGCATAGTATCGTTATGTATAGTCATTTCTTTCGTCGCGTTATTTGACCGGTATTGTTCGTCTCGCGCTCGCGACTCGCGCTTACGTCACCCATCCCACTCCAGCAGAGGTTGTGTTTTGAGTTGTGAGATTATCGCCTGCGCACCACAAGCACCGGCCTTGCTCGTCCGCTCTGTTGATATACAAAGTGAGATCATACTTATAATGTTATTCGCCAAATAACTTTGCACACTTATTTTTAGTTTTATTAGTAAGTTAACTAGTTGAATTGGTATTGTGTTTAGCACTTGGATTCTTTGTAATGTAAGTAGGTAGTTTATTAACATGGTTCATATTATAATCATAACACATACATTACATTCGCACCTTTGTCACACGACAATAAGACGTGTCCACGATCACTTGTTTTTGTGTTAAGCAATAACTTCTTAGAAGCAGTTCAGCGGCTCAGTTTTAAAAGCATTTCTATGAAATTTCATCGTCACATTAGTATATAAGTGGTATCGGTAAGAGCGTGGGCCGTGGACGAAAACGTTGACCCTGGCCAAGGTGAGCTCTATCAGTGCGTGTAGTAGGTACACACAATATGGTGTGACATTGACCAAGCCAACTCTTTAGTACCTATTAAGTTATATCATGTATTCTGCACAATTTTATGTTTCTGTAAATCTAAATTTATCATGGATATATACCTAGGTACATTTACCTAGATGAGAAAGAGAAAAAAGGGTTACACATAATTACGGATGTTTACAAAATATAAAGAATAAAGCATTAATTTATAATTGGTAATAATGTAAGTACCTACCTATATTGACGAAATATGGATAAGACTCAGTGTACCTCCTTGTTCGGACAAGTTTTGAAACGCTGTATCAATGTCATCAAAGTTATCATTATCGCAGACACTTGACACCTCACACCAACTCTTTCATAAGTAAATGCGCACAAAAAGTCACCGAATAAAGAAAGTATCTCTTTCAATTTCAATAAGTCTAAATGTATGTAGAAATCTTCCAAACCAATGATATTATAAATAAATATAATATCATTGCCTATACCAGGTATTTCTTAAATTCAACAGCGGTTAAGGTACGCGTCGGTATGCACGCCAAACCAGTCTTGCAAAAGGAATACAGCAGAAGAAGCCTCCTTTAAATATTGTTTTAGAGAATATATATTATGACTTAAAAGGAAGGATCCTTTAAAAAACATTCTTTACAACGATGTACCACATACCGTCTCTTCTGGGTGTTCAATAAATTACAGTCGACAAGTTTTCTGAGTTGCGAAGATCTGATAGCTGTGTGGCTCCAATGCCAGAAGCCCACCTTATGATGTATTTGGTCATGGTTAATGAGCCTAGATGAACTCTCTGAAGTTTCCAAAATGTAGACAGTACTCATTGACAGAGCAAACACTTTGTTGTTGATGAGTTGTCAATATTGAATTATAATCAAATCAGTTTATTCTACATAGAAAGTAATATAATGCCCATAACAATGCCAGGTGAGACGAAATGCGGAGTAATTGCATATTGTACTAGCATTCCCAATGCTGTTTCATTCAACAATATTAATTGCATTTTTACATTGTCGTGCAAACGGTTTTTCCTTACATACATATGAAATTATGTAAAAAAATCCTTGGACATGCGATAGAAAAGTTTTATAGGTACACACAATGGAAGTTGGTACTTTTTTGTGGTTTCTAAATGTTAGTGTTCTACAGGTAAACCACCGCAAGAATCTCGCAGACCTCGTGCACCAGCTTTCACCTTCGGCCACAAGCTAGATCCACCTGGCTCCGTCACCTCCAGGGCTGGCCCTGGACCCGCTACGTACAACACAGAAGGAATGACAGCTAAAGGTGAATTTTCCTATTTCCGTGACCCAAGGGCTGGCTTTTACCTTGGCCAAAGGCTTAGCGTTGTCATACAACGTGGCAACGCCGCCAGTCTCTTGGGTACATTACCAGTTGACAGCGTTGAGGAGGAGTTTTTTGACGCCATTTTTTAAGTTTGTTTTTCAAGTTATTTACTAGTTATGTATATAAATGTATAATTTTTAATATTTGTGTTATAACAGTAATATTTTCCTATTATGAAATAATGTAAAAGTAATTATTTTTGTTGGTTCTTGATTCGCGCAGTAAAGGAATTACAGATCGACGTGATTTTTGCAATGGCTTATGTGCTGCTTTGACTTAGCCTAATATTATCCCAAAACTATGTTCGGTTTCTGTTAGCTAGACTGCGGGTTCGAAGTGGCGGGTAAAATCTAGTCACTTATGTAACTCCTTTTCTCCACAAAAGCACAAAAGAGAAACCTGTCACAAGCCTCTTTAGGTGATTCGATGGCATCAAACCATAAATGATTTGCGTGTTCAGAGGACATTTTGCCGAAACAACTTACCAAATCGCCTGCCTACGACAGTCACATGATTTGGGCGCCAAAACGGTCGTTTTCAGAGCCTATTGGCGGAATGAAACTGTTTTGTATAATCATTATAACTTAACGAAACTATCTAAATAACTTGTGAATCTATGTTAATTTAATATCATAACATAATGAAGGTCTAGGAAGGTTACAGGTTGACCGCTTGATTGAATATATTGATTTTAAATGGCTGGCCTCGCCCACTCTTGGCAAATACCATGTAGCTAGTAGAGCACATCCCGCCTGACGACTGCAGCGTATGGAACAATCGAATTTACTCGTTCTTGGCTCGTGTGTATAATAGAATCGTGGGTAGCCGTTCGCAATTGTCGTTTACTGGATAATTGTTTGGGTTGCCTATAGGTACTTGAGCAACCGTTTATCTTTCTACAGGCAATTATACAGTCTACCACCCACGAATTGTACGCAGTATAGTCTGTTTGTCTTAAGTCGATCATTACAAATCTTGTTGGTTCCTTGCACGTTTAAGTGCTTAAAAGAGCGGTGAGTGGTGTAAGAGGTGCTTAAAATGAAAATTTTGCAAGACTGAAATCAGAATTAGCTTTTCAATGTCCTGTGGATTGACTGAAATAAATATTTCTTCCAGAAAACCTTTAGGATTTATTATATCGTGATTCACGCTGCGACGAATAATCTGTAAGTGGGTCATGACTGCAGTCTGATTTACATAAAGCGATGTCGTCTGCAGTGGTATTTTATACCTGTTTACTTAGGCACTTAAAATATTTAAAGTAATATCTAGGTACGTGACTATTTTCATTTTCCTTGTTGTGTGAGTTGCTGCAGATACAAATCCTTTCTTATATTTTTCTATTGTAACAATTATGTTTTGCTTAAAACTGAATAGTATTTTAACATAACAAGTTACCGTAGACCTCGCTATTCAAAGCAAAACTCGAGGCAGAGGTTTATTTTCAGTAGGCACAGCCATATGGACGCCTGATTCCACGTATTCGTTGGCATTGAATTTAACTTGCGATTTATAATGTCATTGAAAAAAAACTACGTGTAGGCGACAAACACATTTAATAGTCTGATGTTCCTGTTCCTATCTATTCATGTGAATACTGCGCACAATCTTTTTCCTTCAATTAGTACCAATAAACTTGTTGATAGATAATTTCGCCAACGCCTTGTCTTATTGGCTGCAAAATTACCGGCAATCATAGACTAAATAATTAAAAATAAAACGTGCAATCATCGAATCAACAGTGAATATACCATAATGATTATGTAGATATATGTTAGTCATTAATGTTTATGTTCTTAATTGGACAATTACTGTGGCATTGGATGATCGAGTAGTCGCTAGTTTCTCCTGTTGCGGCTGCATTTGGTCGATGTCTCCAAATAAGTCCGTATGTGCGAAGGTGATCGGCTGCCAGTGAGTCAGAGTCGAGAGCCGTGTAGGTGCCCGTCGGACCCTGGCAGTGTCGGCCCCATACAGGCTCAGTCGCGCATCCAACTCGCTCCACTCGCCACTACACCGTACCTAGGGCTTGTTCCATCAAGTTGTGTTTAGGCTATCAGTGCTAGAGGGATTTCGAGTGCAGTGTTTCAGTTACGACTTGAACGGGAGGATTTATTTGGTAAATTATTTTATTTCACACTAATTATTGTAATAAATAATAATCTTGTAATTATGGGCTCAATTGAAAGTTATAGGAGTCCAATATTTCCTATTGGGTTTACTAAGTAAAGGCCAAAGTAAATTTTTAATTGAAAGGCCGGGCATTTAGATGAGAAATGTCAAGTTAATATTTAGAGCTGTGAATTAAGTTGCTTGGCTGTATGTCAAGTGT
This sequence comes from Eugnorisma glareosa, assembly GCA_947578425.1. Taxonomy (NCBI): domain Eukaryota; kingdom Metazoa; phylum Arthropoda; class Insecta; order Lepidoptera; family Noctuidae; genus Eugnorisma; species Eugnorisma glareosa. The sequence continues at coordinate 12,421,517 of OX387970.1, read as the reverse complement.
GATTTATTACCTTACAAGTAGCTAGCTGCGCTTAACCAGTTTATACATTAATAAAAAAAAAACCAAGAAGAGTATTTCTATACTTACGTATAGGAAAGCGTTTTATTTTTGGATTCGACAATGAAAATAAATTTGAACCATGTTTTTTTGAAATGCTTTGAATATTCAAAGCATTTTCTTCATTACATAAAATTAAAGTATTAATCCATGCAACTGAATAGTTATTACGGTCTGAATGCTTCCAAATACTCGTTTTACTACATAAAGATTACTTCGTGTTGCGTTCGCATAACTCAGCCGAAGAGCTTATTATGCGGCTTTTATTAGTTTACTGAGGCTGTAAATACTGAAACAGTAAAAGTTTCATTAAATTCTGCATAGGGTTTTCATGACTTGCGTGCGTATAAAATATTGCTAGATTTTTCTACGCGTCGGAATAAATGTTTAAGTCCTTACAATGTCACAGCGAGGTCAAATCAATGTTTGGGCTTATTATTCTGTGGTTTGGGACCATACGTTACTAAAGAAAGAACATGAATAAGCGTTTGTACTGCCAATTAAGTCTTGCCAGTTGTCTGAAAGACAAATATTAATAATGTCCAACGCATAAGTGCTCTTAAATACCATGTTAAACAATATGATGATAATTCCAAAGACGTATTCAGGTAGACATTGAACATATCTTATACAACAACAATAGTAATGTTGGTACAGACAACCGCACATCCTTGTTAGCAATTCAACAGCGAACAGAGTAGCATTAAGGGCCATTTTTCGTGTTAACACGGAAGTGTGGTTGAGCGTACAATATGTCCCGCTTGACCGAACAAGCAGGCCGGTCCGGTGCGCCGGCGGCGTCTCTCCACGGTCGGTGGCCGCCGCCGCGCGTGGCCGCCACTCCTGCGCCGTGTGACTACGAGCCCATCAAGGCGGTCCGGGCAGTGTACGATCACGCTCCGGCTTTCTCGATCGGCCTACGAGTGAACCCTCCCCAGCCCAGCGGCAGATCGCCAGGTTTCTTTTTAGCATGTGCCTTTGGGCATGTAGTTCAACTTGATAACTTGAATCATGCTGTATTATCGTAGTTGTAGGTCAGAATAGCATGCAAGTCACTTGTGTTGTAGATTTTCAGCTGTATTTTATTTATGGTCTACGCTTCATTATGTTTTACGAAAGTGCTCTCCGCTTTTGGTCATGTAGTTCAACTGGAAAATGCAAAAATTACGTTGACGCACTTTTATGTAGTTGAGATTATGCTGTACTGAAGAATAGCTAGCCAGAATAGCATGGTTTTGCAAATATTTTGTACTTGTAAACAAAATGCAAACATTTCATTTCATAACAATAAATGTCCTACAAACTAGGTATATGTACGATTATTTGTTTTTAGCTTTAGATTTTTCCTTTTTTGTTTGTCTGATCTTAAGGTATCGTTGTATCAAAAGACACTTGCACCAAGTGCAAAGCGTAAATCGTTTATTTATAAGTAGTGCTTTGTTTTGAACCGTTCAGTTTTTATTTTTGTTAAGTTATAATTGAAGATGAGACCGATTCTCACCAAGGTCGTCTTTCTAGCTTTCCCGAGAATCATTTAAGTAGCGCTCAGCGTCGTATAGTGGTTCGATGTCTGATGTCATTCTTATTTTTGGTTCATTCGTTGTTTTTGTGACACATTGTTGTTTTGATACGCTATGATTTATTACTCTGCTTTGTAATGTTAGCATTATTCACGAGATATGAGGTACATTACATTTTATATAGTAGGTATGTATATATGGCACCCTTTTAAACCCTACAGTATTGATTCGATCAATTACTTGGTTTATAATAATTATATCCTAACGTTTGATTGTAATATTTCCAGCGCCGAATACATATTCCATGCCCCCTGTGCTTGGAGAAGCAAAAGAGGGAGGTAAACGCGCAGCACCAGCGTTCAGCATCACTGGCCGTGGTAAGACATTGGAGTCGAAGATCCCGCTGCCGGGACCCGGCACATACACCACCGACAAGGCTTGCGCAGTACTTACCAAGCGCCCTCCTGCCTACACCATCGCGCCGAGACGAGAGACGAAGCCGCCGACAGCCATCGTGCCCGGACCCGGAGTCTATTGCCCCGAAAAGGTAACAAAAAGTTTTACTGTTGGTACATAAAATTGTAAAATAACAAATCGACGATGATGTAATCTATGAACTCACAATTATTACCTGTGGATATTAGTAATAAACTGCTTTATAGGATGACTCTATATCATGAAAAATAACCGCCCGACCAATGAGTAGGTATTTGATGCTGTCCCGTCTTATTTTATTGCTTACATTAATCATTGTCTGTATGCCTCTGTGAAATAGTCCGAGTCGAGGCGAGGCGGATGATGTCAGAACGCTCGTGAATTTTGTGCATAAATTAATGTCAGAATTGAATGCTTCCTAAATTCTCTCCACGCGGAAGTTAACTTCAGTGCCAGTGACGCCCGCACAGAGGGGTTGAATTGATAGTGGGCGTGCATTTGCAACTAACAATAAAATTCGAGAACATCAACCTTCCGCGTACTTACTAATATCGATTTGGTCTAATGCTTTTAGCGAGCGATTTTAACCAAAGAGCATATGAACCGGAGACAGAATGGCGCCTTTTGCATTTCTCTCTGCAATATAACTAAAACTTCTTCGTTGCATAATGCCTCCTGTTTAGATGCTCTGTCTATCTGTCCCTACTTACATCATGACATTTACTAACATTGGGGTGGGTGCAGGTGTGTGTGAACCTGCCGTGGGCGCCAGCGCACACGTTCGGCATCCGGCACTCGCAGTACGCGGGGCAACACGCCCTCCATCCCGCGCCAGAAGGGATCCCCGCCATCTAACCGACATCCGTCTGTAACAAGATTTACTCCTCCACCTCACCATTCATCGCTATGCTTTGTGGGAGGGACCTGAGAACTTTTAACGTGGTAGCATTCATTATTTTGTGATGTATATAAAATTGTTTACTAAATATTCTTCTAAAAATCATTTTAACAATAAAATTATGTATTATCAGAAAACGAAAACTTTTACATAACCTCCTTCCAACTACTGTTTGTCTGATGACAAAACGCATAGGCATATATGTATGTAATCGCCAAGGATCATTATTAAATATATTATTTGCATGTTGCCGTTGCTTCTACTGATCAGCTATTAACCAGGTACTTGTTTGTTTTCATCATGTATAATAAGTAGATGTTTACCATTGAGTTGCATAAAGTTCAATAGTTTCTTTACTAATCACGATTTCTGTAATTTCAGGGTAAAAGAACTGTGCGCGAGAAAACCATAAGAAGCACCTTTTCAAGAAAAATGAAGTTGGAAAAATCCGAACAAGTTCCTGCTCCTAACGCTTACAGTCCTGAAAAGGCAGATAGAATGCTAAGGGAAAAGTCACCCGCATTCTCATTCGGAACAAAAACCGTAGTTGTAAAAAAGGATAATGCACCCGCTCCAAACATTTATTCACCAGAAAAATCTTTAAATACACTAAATCATGGGCCTAAATATACCTTAGCTGGTAAGGGAGCAGCTGAAAAGCATGAAGTAACTCCCGGTCCAAACTACTATAGCCCTCAAAAGGCTGATAAAATATTACACGAAAGTTCCCCATCATACACGATGCGTTCGAAAGAAGTAGTCGAAAAGTTTGATCAAACACCAGCTCCGAACGTGTATGCTCCAGAAAAATCAATGCATATGTTGAATGGTGGACCTAAGTATACTATCTTGGGCAAAGGAGTTTGTTCCAAGTTAGCGGAAACTCCAGCTCCAAATAGTTACAGCCCCGAGAAAGCTGATAAAGTCCTTCATGAGAGCTCTCCGGCATATTCATTCAGGATTAAAGATCAAACCGTTCTAAGGAGTGAATCACCAGCACCTAATTTTTATGCTCCTGAAAAATCGATGCATATGTTGGATGGAACCCCTAAATATACCATGGGCGGTAAAGGACACAGTGACAAAATTGAAAATACCCCAGGTCCTAATGTGTATGCACCAGAAAATTCCGCTCAAATGTATCATAATTCACCGAAATACAGTATGGCGGGAAAGGGCCAGACGCCAAAAACAGATTATGTACCAGCGCCTAATGCGTACAGTCTAGATAAGGCTGATAAACTTCTACACGAGTCCTCACCTGCGTACACTTTTAGACCGAAAACTGCTACGGATAAGCCAAGTGATACTCCGGCGCCGAACAATTACGATCCACACTTATTAGATGGCACGCCCAAATTTAGTATGTACGGCAAAGGCCACGATGCTAAACCTTCAGACACACCTGGGCCTGGCGTTTATAATCCACATTATATCGATGGAACACCCAAATTTACAATTGCTGGAAGGCATCCCGCAATGAAACTGTCTGAAGTGCCAGCTCCTAATGCATACGATCCTCATTTGCCTGATAGTACTCCAAAATTCACTTTAGCTGGTAGAGGCCATGATGGGAAACCATCTGATACACCTGGTCCGAATTGCTATGACCCTCATTTACCTGATAATTCTCCGAGATATACGATTTCTGGGAAAGGACATGATGGCAAGCCTTCTGATACTCCTGGTCCAAATGTTTACGATCCACATCTGCCTTCCAACACCCCTAAATTTACGATTTCGGGAAAAGGGCCAGAGGCTAAGATTTCTGACTCTCCTGCACCTAACAAATACGATCCTCATATTTTTAATGACACACCAAAATACACCATGGGTGGCAAAGGACAACCCGAAAAGATGGAAAACTATCCAGGTCCAAACGCATACCACCCAGAAAAAGGTGATAAAGTTTTGTTGGAAAGTTCCCCAGCATATTCGTTCAGAATAAAACATCCATCTCATAAACCTGAAGATACACCCGGGCCGAATTCATACGATCCCAGCAAGTATGACTACATGTTAGATGGCACTCCTAAATACAGTTTTGGGTCGAAAGGTCCAGATGATAAACCATCAAACTACCCCGCTCCTAATGCTTACAGTCCCGAAAAAGGAGACGGAATAACACATGAACATGCGCCAGCTTACTCGTTCAGACCAAAAATAGATGCTGCTAAAATATTTAACACACCTGGTCCTAGCGCTTATCATCCCGAAAAAGGCGATGATATTACTCATCACCACTCTCCTGCCCACTCCTTAGGCCCAAGAGGCAGGGACGTTAAAATAAACGACTATCCCGCTTGTAACGCCTACAATCCAGAAAGAGGAGATGGCATGACACACGAACATGCACCATCTTATTCGTTCCGCCAAAAAATGGATCCTGCCAAAATATTTAACACACCCGGTCCTAGCGCTTATCATCCCGAAAAAGGCGATGATATTACTCATCACCACTCTCCTGCCCACTCCTTAGGCCCAAGAGGCAGGGACGTTAAAATAAACGACTATCCCGCTTGTAACGCCTACAATCCAGAAAGAGGAGATGGCATGACACACGAACATGCACCATCTTATTCGTTCCGCCAAAAAATGGATCCTGCCAAAATATTTAACACACCCGGTCCTAGCGCTTATCATCCCGAAAAAGGCGATGATATTACTCATCACCACTCTCCTGCCCACTCCTTTGGCCCAAGAGGCAGAGACGTTAAAATAAACGACTATCCCGCTTGTAACGCATACAATCCAGAAAGAGGAGATGGCATGACACACGAACATGCACCATCTTATTCGTTCCGACAGAAAAATCATCCGGCTAAAATATTTAACACACCTGGTCCTAGTGCTTATCATCCTGAAAAAGGTGATAATATGATTCATCACCATTATCCTGTCCACTCATTTTCCCCAAGAGGCAAGGAAGAAAAAATTGACGATACACCTGGTCCTAACGTGTACAACCCTGAGAAAGCTGATAGGATTCTGTTAGACAGCGCACCTCGATACTCGTTCAGGATAAAGACCAATCCTCACAAGGCCGAGGAAACTCCAGGTAAATATACATTCTTCGCACTGACACTGTCATTGTTTCTAAATTCAGGATGACTATATTTCTTCATGAATATATTTTAGCTCCGAATTCCTACAATATTCCAACGCCTGTCGAAACTCCGTTGTATACGATTTCGGGTAGACATAAGGAACCGATAGATGAGCGGCTGAAGGTGCCGGCTCCGGGGACTTACAACCCTGAGAAGGGCTACAAGTTCATGCTATCTTACTCTCCACAGCACACTTTTGGTATCAAAATACATACAAATAAATTCGCTGACACCCCTGGTGAGTTTTAGTTTCGCAGGAATAGTGGTGTTACTAATCACAGTAACAAAGCATGGCGGATTATGAACTAATACTCAATAAGAATTACATTTAAAATATAACAAAATTTTACAATGGTTTTAACATTTAATAACATAGGGCTTGAAGAATAGATCAAGCGATTAATCATAACACGAGGACTTGGAACGCTGGCAATGCAAAGGTGTAGTAATGCAATTATTCATTATTTGTTAATATTTTCAGCTCCGAATACGTACCGCATCCCGTCAGTGTTGGACACCCCGGTGTACACGATGTCGGGACGACACAAGGTACCTGTGGACGACCGCACGCGAGTGCCCGCGCCTGGCACCTACTCACCCGAAAAGGTAAATTATAGTACATATATTTACAGAAATTTATACATTTACATGTTTCCCGAATTTCCGATCCCAAGAGAATCCCTGATGTATATATAAATATATATCGTTGTTATATTGGCTATAGCACAACGTTTGTTGTTGACTGATATTGCAAGTAGAAATTCCCATGACGTCATTTATTTCGAGAAGCCTAAGAAGGTGTCTTATTTTGAAAAAAAAAAATTAAGAGCAACTTTGATCACGCACTCTTACTCGTAATGAATATCATAATCATAAACTTTTAGAACAGCTTTAAAATAAAATTTCTTATTTGGTTACAGGTGCAGATGAACAAAACGCCGCAAATAACCTTCGGCATCAAGCACTCGCCTTTGTTAGGACAGCTGAGACCATTACCGCCACAGCGCCCCGCTGAGAGAACCCCTACACATTCCAAGGATAACACCAGGGAAGTCACTCAAGTCCAAAGGACTATCATCAAACAGAATAATGACCAAGTTGAAGATAGCAGGAACGTTAATCAACAACATATCGTAGAATCAAACGAGACCAATGAAATTTACAAAACAGGCGCGCATGTGACTCAAGTGAGACACGATAGTGAGGTTAGAAGCACGACGGTGTCGCCCGAACCAATTCAGCACCGAGAAACTTTGACACAAGACATCGTGTGGGTTCCTGAGAAGCCCTTACGTCGCGGTTCTTACACCATCGATACGTCCGACGGAAACGGATATTCTGAAAACTACCAGAACAGTGAGGTTATTCCTGTTGAAAATGGAGTCATCAGGGCCACGGAACAGGGAGAAAGAGGAGGTAGGTCATCTGAGGAAAGGAGTAACGAAGTGATTAGGAGGGAAGGTTTCGAACAGAATGTCGAAAGGAATGTGAAGAATGCGAGTGCTCATGAGACCAAACAGGCAGCTACTGAAGAAGTGCGATCTAACACTGATGTCCAAAAACTTGCTAATGGTGGTATTTCTCAGACAACGACAACAACTACTATTAGAAAGGTGGGGACCGCAGCCAAAACCGCCAACGAGTCCACTGCAGTCACCCGCACCGCCACCGTGGTGACGTCAAGAGACGTTGGCGTCAAGTAACTTGAGCCCAAGGAATGTAGAAGCCCATTTAGCTGTATATTGATCCTACCAACATAACCTATTAAATAATTAACAATTATTTTTGAATGATTAACCATTATAAGTCGCCTTGATCTTTTTTACAATTATGTAAGCTTTATTCTATCCTTCATGCTATTTATTAATTTATTTACATAAAAAAATTTGATTCGTCTTTCTATAAACATAATAGACAAACGATATCTCTTGATTTATAATTATTTTACTCGTTTCTTTATAACGCTATTGAACTTTAACTCTAAGTAAAATGTTTTTTTGACAATAAATTAACATTAAGAACTAATATTGTTATACCATGAAAATTTTATTAATAAAGTTTTTATTACATACAATGAATATTATTTCTATACATTTAAACGGGTTTCGTATTTCAACTTATTGCAAGTATCTATTTATAAATAGATGTTTTTGGAAACGGACAACGGGACTGAAATAATGGCCGTTTATAATTTAGTATATCTCTTGCAGCGTAACAGCCAAAGTAAACTTTGTCGGGAAACGATGTACATCACCTTGCTGCCAACTGTGTACGTTGGTATGCAAGTGCACCATTAAAATAACAAAAGTAGCAATCGCAAAAAAAGCTTTATAAGTTAGGTACATTGTTTCTGAGAATAACTGACTTTTCAAGCGGAAAACAATGTTGATATTTTTTTAACATAAATTACAGTTTATCGTTCAGAAGTATTTATTTACATTGTGTGTATAGTTGTTATTTTTTTTTATCTTACACGTAATCGTGGCGGATGTGTGGCCACGGTCGTACTCGCTTCGGAACGGAAGCTTTACGAATGTAGTACTGGATAAGTGGACAGTGAACCGAACTGTGCACCCACGCAGCCCCAACAACAATAGTGACAACTGACAACAGTGCGACACAGTGACGTCTAGATAAACGCATAATGACAACTGTAGAAATGGGACAAAAAATGTTCAAACGAGACCCTGTGATAATTTTTGTAGAAAAAAACCCACCAACAATAATAAGGACCGATAATAATATTTAGGTAGCTGTACACAATATGGGTACACATTCGAGTATTATTATCTAAAGTTAGGTTAGGTTAGTTGACCGACCAGTCCACCATGTCCATCCACTAGCTTATGATCAGTTATGATGAGCATTGGCCTGTTCAGAATTGTAATAGCAATTTTCGTAACTAAATAGAAGGCGACCGAAGTTCAAGATAAAAATGATTGACCAGTGCCACAATAGTCACTTTTTGGGCAAAGATACAAACAGGCTCGACAAGTTAGCACGAACAAATAATGATTTCTAGAAATTCATGCAAGATCGTTTGAACGCCTAGGTTTAGACAATAACTGGTCAACTAAAGTATCAGTTAAGGTGTCAGTGGTACCTGATTTCAGTTTTTAGGGAGGCTGTTATTTGCGATTTTATATTGAGCTTCTACATAAATTCAAGTTCACGTAGCGACATTTGATCGAGACGCCTGCATTATTTTGGCACCAAAATATAGCAGGCGTTTGAAGCATACGAAAATGAGGTACCCAGTCAAAAGAGGAGCCCATATTATTTGTTTTTGTTAACCAACAGACTTGCGGATATGATATGCGAAGCGGAAAGGAGAAAAAATGCTTAGGAGCTACGGTGTGTCCACCGATGCCGTGCGGAGATGCGTACTTGGTAGAGCGTAGCAGAGACGTGTATAAAGGCTACTCACGCCTAGATTAGCGACCGCCGTATGCCGCTCGCGTCTTTTGAATTGAAATGAATTTGAGATATCTCTCTTCTTTCTGCTCAACCGCTTCACTTTATAGCTAAGCGGAGACCACAAGTATAAATAGCGAAATACTAGTGGTTTACAACATATCTCCGCTCGTCGGGGCCTAAGGCTGCCGCAGATTTAGTCGCACCACAGTGCATGCTTTTTGTGAGAATTGCACACTACAGGCACCGTGGTTTTCGCATCAATATGCGATGAGCTACGATTCGATGCAGCTGTAAATACTGTACGCTTGGCTTGTGAAGACAAAGCCAAAACATAGGTATTCTTAGTTACAGAGCCAGAGGGTTTACAAATACCCACTGATATTTTCTACCACTATTAAATTTCTGGGTAAATTTATATATTTTATTCGATCTTTGCACTACCTGAATGCCACTAACATATTTTTTTCTATGACGCAGTCTATACGACCTTCAACATTTCAAGGTTAAAAATTTTGAATCGCAATTAGAACGATTAACTTAATAAAAAACATGTAACCTTCCTTGACCTTTTGATATCAACCTTATATTTTATTATCCGTGCCAAGTATTTTTTGTCCTTGTGTCGCTCAACTGGGAGCTAACAATTGTTTGGCTTTTTATAAATTAATTTGCAGAAAGTAGGGCATAAAGTTGAAATCAAAATAACCAGAATCAACACTGATTTTCATTTCCGAAGAAAGATACCCTCATAATATTTTAAAAATTCAAAAAGTTTTGTACCTATTTGGTGAATTATCAGATATAATGTAGGTATATTTGGTGATTTACATTATATTTGACCAAATCGGTTCCTTTCAACAGCCTGTAGGTAAAAAAACCCACAGGACTTTGGAAGCAAATCCCAAGTAGGTACCTATTTGCGATTATCAGAAAATATTGTAACACACATGTTGAAAAATTATTCTCGTTCAATCTAGATGAGTGTGTTGAAATCTGGGGCCTTAGTCTGCTATTGCAATAGTGTCAGAATGGTCTATCATTGATTTAATAAGGCCCCGCGCAGACGAATTACCCTTTGTACGCACGTCAAACGAGTTTCGAACGCGCTTCAATACGCCGTGGGCTAGGGGCCTTATTAAATCAATTATAGACCATTCTGACACTATTGCAATAGCAGACTAAGGCCCCCTGAGACGGAATGGGACGCCGTCACCTCCTTCTGCGAAGCAGTCATGCTAGCGAAGGAGGTGGCGGGACGTGAGAGGGAGAGAACCTCACGTCCCAGCCGCCGCGGGAGACGCACCGGGCGTCGGGGGCCACGTGGTGGCCCCCGGCCACCGTAGACGCGGGCCTGTGGACGGTGAGCTATGGGCTAGCTCGCCGTCCGTCCGTCTTATGACGACAGGCCGTGTCGACGGCGCGTTCGTGTTCCACGCGCGCCTCAAAGAGAGTCAGCAAACAGGAAGGGGTCCGTAAGGGCCGACGCCTGCCAGGGTTGCGGGACTGTTCGAAAGAGATACCGCGGCCCTGGAACACAAAGGGCAAAGGAAGGAACATGGATGGGTTTTAGTCAGTAGAAGTCTGACACTCCCTCCTGCTCAGCCCAGAGCGGGAGGGGTTATTTGATGATTTCCCATCGGTAAAAAAAAAAAAAAAAAAAAAAGGCCCCAGGACGACCTGTGTAAAAGGGAAATCCATCTATGAAAAAATATCTTCACTGTCATTAACCGCAATCATTGAGGTAGTTATCATTTACAGTATTTAATTGATGCCCTGTATTTTATTTCGTCCTACAACAGGGCAAGAACCTCTGTTCCCTGTTTGTCTGTTATGTGATAAAAAGTAAAGTTAGTGTAGGCTTCTGCCAATCTTACGACTTGAAGCTATTTAAATCAAAATATGTCTTTGTTTTGTAAACATAATAATGCCAATAGTTTTAGAAATGTAAATGATATGCGCATATAATATCAGAAGGATCCCTTTGATCTTTTCATACATAAATATATTTACAAGAAACGGGTTTTTTTCATGTTTAAATTCAAGCATAAATCCATACTGTATCACAATATGCACTGACGTCTATGGCCATTGTTTGTTTCATTGCCGTATCGTGGAAAGAGCAGCGTTAAATATACAGGTCTGACAAAGCAAACATTGTGTGTAACACCTATTTTAACATGTTTGGACGTGGCCATAAACAAAGCGTTTGAGCGTTAACGTCCACCGCACAACGGGCTTCCCAGACTGCTAAAACGAATAGGTATTGCTATACTCACTGAGCTTGGCTCAAACAATTGGCCTATTTTATTGTACTTTCACTAAAAAATAAAAATAATTAACAAAATTTTTAACGAGGGCAATTAGTGACCACGATACCAATTTCAGAGAGATCAAAAATATACTTATTAAAATAACATAATAAGAACTTAAAGGTGTGTAATAAAAGCAAACATAGGCGTCTATTCAATTTCATCCGAGTCGCTACTGCAATACGTCTTCATTACTTTAGCTTTGGAATTAAATAGCTCATTCTTCGTTACCTTGACTTCTAATGAAAATTTTACACAAACCGTTTTACAAAACATTCCTTTGACGTCACAAAAAGATTACGCTAGTGACGTAATTACTTTTATCGATTGTCCACATCTTTTTAACACCTTAAAAAAATAGTACCTACCTAATACAATTTTCATCACTGACGAATCTAAAACAGGATTGAATTGTAAATAATGATTTTAACTGTTTGCCCGTAGGTGTGTTTGGAAATAGTATAAGTGGTTTTGTTCAATAAATAAATGGGTTCGGTTATTTCCATCACCTAAATAGTTTAAAGGAAGGCCATGTTGTCGAATTTGATTGAGGTCTGTAGTTGTTATTGTCTATTGTTAGTTTATGATACTTTTATCTTCTTGTTCGTCTTGTTCATCGTGTCTTACTTTGTTATTATTTATCTACGGCTTATGATTATGTGTAGCCATGGGTATGCATGTATAATTCAATTTTAAAGACTACTTAGTATTTTAGGAAAATGCATGACAGGCAAATGGGAAACTAGTCCGGAGGTGATTTAAATCAAAATGATAACCTTCATTCCTAATATTTTTCATTTTATTTCATAATCTAGGTCTCGGAACCCTTTCTTTGGTAGTAATAATTAACATAAACCAAGAATAATATAACTTTTACTTTTACTTCAACAGAAACATAAATGTAGAATTTCTAAGACGCCATGGATATTGCCGTTGCCCCTTAACACCACTGAATACGGTGATCGGCGTGGCCGACTATTCGGTCGATTAGTGGGCCTTTTTTACAACCGGCTAGTCGGCCACTCGGCTAGTCGTATAAAGTCATAGTCGGCTCATCTCTAGTAAATCTAGCAAGTTTCTAATTCGAGGAATTCCATCCAGGGCCTGGACTAGTTTATTGGACAAACCTAACAACTTGATTTCGTTACCTGTGCATCAGTTACTTAAATATAATATAAACATGCACACACACTTTTGTGGGAAAACTTTTGCCGCCTGTTTGCACAGGCGTTTTTTTATGTATCACTTAATTTTTTTATTTAGCCTATATTATCCCACTGCTGGGTAAAGGCCTCCCCCATAGCCTTCCACTCTTCTCTTATTCATCACTACATAGTATAAAACAAAGTCGCTTCCCGCTGTCTGTCCCTATGTAGGTATGCTTGGATCTTTAAGCGCAACGGATTTTAATACGGTTTTTTTTAATAGATAGAGTGATTCAAGGGGAAAGTTTATATGTATAACATTGCACCGGTTCGAAGCCGAGGCGGGTCGCTAGTTTATAAATAGGGCCAACAGCTATAGCAGATGGACAACGATTGTATAGGTAACACAGACCCAATTACAGGTCGAGCAAAAACAGAAAGTTTGTGGAAATTTTAGGATTACTAACAATTAAGCACTCCGCATTGAGTTCCACTAATGATGGATTGCTGAAGAATCCCCTTCTCAAGGGGGTAAATAAAGAATGAAAATTTGTCTGGAAATCCAATGCTCGTTCAATGTAACATAATACACTTTATCAACTTGTTTTTAGAGTTCCGTAGCCGAATGGCAAAAAATGGAACCCTTATAGATTGGCCATGTCTGTCGATCTGTCTGTCGATCTGTCTGTCTGTCTGTCCGTGTATGTCACAGCCACTTTATTCCGAAACTAGGACTACATAGTTGAAACTTAGTAGGTAGATGTATTCTGTAAACCGCTTTACAATTTTTAAACAAAAATAAAGAAAATAAAAGATTAAGGGGGTGCTCCCCATACATAGAACTGAAACAAAAAAACATTTTTTTATCAAACGTAGACGTGCGGAGTGTCTATAGATAGGTCTTTAAAGATGACATTGAGATTTATAAAACCATTTTTTCTCAAAGTCGTCAAATCGTTTTATAGATAGACACTTCCAAAGTGGTAAAAAGTGTGTCAAATTTCTAAAGTAAGAGGAGGAAAATTCTGAAAATAATGTAGGATTGTAGAACGAGAATAAAACTATCAACTAAAATTGGTTTGAATAAGGTTTGATGTTTAGTTTTTGAGATATGGGACTTTTTCATCAAACTGCAGCAGTAACTTTGTTTTTCATTAACATACTATGAACAACAAATTTAGATTAGCTGTTGAATGTAAAACAATACAACATATGAATAAGCCTTCAAAATATTTTTATTAGATTTTTTGGTGCTACGGAACCCTGTGTGCGTGTGAGTACGACTCGCACTTGGCTGGGTTTTTTGTCTTATTTTATCGAAAACAATGGCTACTGGTCATATCCATATTTCAAATCTAGAAAAAACAGGAAACACTCGTAACTTGATTGTGTGCGGTTCGACTATTAATTGGAGTATACAATAAAATGGTTCATTAAGTAAGTTTCCTTTGAGGAAATAACAGGAAACGTATAGTCAGTGCGTCTGTAGAACATTTCGCCTCTAATTAAGCTGCAGGGGAAAATACAGAACTTATGTAGTACTGCGATAAGGTTTTATTCCTGTTGATTTAATGAATGAATGAATTAATGAATGCAGAGTAGGTATATGTTTAACTAGCTGTTGCCCGCGGCTTCACTCGCGTTTTGTTCGGAAATTATCCCACGGGCACGTTGTAAATATGGGGGTGTACTCGGGGATAATGTAGCTTCCTATTAATGAAAGAATTTTCAAAATCGATTCAGTAGATCCAGAGAACCGCCTACAACCTCACAAACTCACAAACTTGACCTCTTTATAATATTAGTATAGATGAATTGGAGCGTTTGGTGATTCAGGGTAGAGTCGAAGGCACCAGACCAGACCAGACCACGTGGGCGATCACCAACACGATGGACAGATTCCATCAAATCTGTCACCATAGTCCCTCTGGCAGAATGTGCTCGCCATGCGGTCAATACGAGACCGGTGGAAAAGGATCGCGAAGGCAGCGACCGCAGTTATGTGGCCGACCCCCCATGACCACGACCACGACTAAGAAGAGATGGATGAATTGAAAACTCTTCGTTATTTATTAAGTAAAAGAGGTATATACAAAGTAACATGAGTCGATAAGAAAAAGAGATTGTACAACGGGATTTCCTTTAGTATGATCAATTGCCTGATTGTCTTGTACAAAGAAATACAACAATAATGCATAGATGACGAGGTTTGGAGTTTTGTCATAACTATGGAAAAATGTGTCTACTGTAGATGGGTTGAGTTTAACCAATTCACGTTTATTCCGTGCCAAAATGTTGCAAGCTTGTAACTCAATCGAGCTACGCTTCCAGCTCCTTAACTTACGTAAATTCAGTGTATTTAGAAATGGACGTACCGTATTTTCCAATCCCATTTATTTCTCACAGTAGTTTTATTTTGTTATTCATGGTGAAAAGCGAAGAAATTCTAATGCATTGTTTGCAGGACAGCCAGTAAGTGCGGAGCTAATGAAGTAGGTACAATCACGCGACATAGCCGGCTGATTGACGTAATAGCACCAACGCACCCCGCGCCCGCGCCCCGCACCCCTGCTGCCGGCCACCCTACAATAAACCAAATTAATGTTTGTCCCCGATAAGCATGTGTAGGTTCGACACCGCACACTATTAAGCTTATCGCAAAATCTTAGTCGTGCATTTATATTTTGCTGCTATAATAAAAGCTCAAATATTTTATTGAATGGTTCTGGGAGCCATGAAGCCAAATAAGTAGTTAGTAGATAAAAGCATACATTTTATATTTAATTGAATACCTATATATTTCTCCTGTGAAAGCCAAACTGGTTAATAAAGTCTGAATAAAACTGGATTACGATGTACAACATTACTAATTATGAACGCCAAGTTTTCGACCATTTCGTCTGTACAACAAATACACGCTATATACAAGAGTCTATGAAACATCTACTAGGCGTACAGAGACATAACGACACGCCTACAAAACGCTACGACTCGCCTACGAGACCTCTACGACTCGCCTACGAGACCTCTACGAGTCGCCTACGAGACATCTACGACTTGCCTACGAGACGCTACGATTATACCTCTACGACAAGTCTATTAGACTCTATGATGCATCTATGAAACTTTTACGACACGAGTACAAGACCGTCTAAGAGGCCTCTATGACATGCCTACGAAACGCTAAGATACTTACAAGACGCACACGCTGACGCCTACGAGGTGCCTAATTTAAGAGACGTCTATGAGACGATTACGAGCAGCTCCGACAAGTCTACACAGATGTGTACGTAAAGTTTTTCTGTGCAAATGTCCAACTAACTAACGAGTGCCGCATAAGTGCTATCTTAAAATGCTGTCACAAATCCAATCGTGCCACCACCGACTGCCTCTTGCCAGAGATTGAGAACGTAAAACCTCACCTCGTAAGATTCATCTTGTCGTCATTTTTTTTCTTTCGCTATGGACTAACTGTCAACTATTCACTCAAACTGGTGGCTTTAAATTGTGAATGATCCCTAAAAAGTACGTCTATATCTGTATAATACAAATATACAAAAAACAAACAATTCTTACTCATATTATATTTGCCTAATCTCGGGACATTTCGTTTACACCAGACAAATGGGGTTTTCTTAATGGTCCATTATAATGCGTTGTTTACTTGCTCAGTAAAGGTAACTCAAATGACTTAATACGACATGGTTGTGTAATTGTTGAATATCAACAACATGTAAATAGCACTTGCCTATGATTACCGTACTACGCGTGTATGCAAATACTCTATGATCTAGTATCCATCCAATTTATTGTAATTATTTTACTGCCTCAGCTATGAGTTTAACTGCTGCTATTAAATAACTACTGACATAATGTACTCGGTTTGGAAGTACAGGTGTTTATGTACAATACACCTTTTAATTCACTTGTATTATACAGATGTATATGTATATTATTATACACTTTATACTTTGCTCGAACAAGAAGAAAAGATGTTTTTCAATTTGAACTTTTTTTGCCGGTAGAATGACGCATCGTATTGGTTGATTAGTGTAAGTATAGATTAGCTTGATTTCAAAAAACAAACTGTCTGGGTAAACACAAGAAACTATGTTCGGATGTTCGAAGACATTTCTTATTTGATAATATTATGCAATATTAACTTTTGAGAAAAAACGTGACCATCTGAACGTATTCAAGAGTTCTTGTTGAAAAATACAAAGTTAACATCGTGTACTGTTGCGTTCAATTAATATTATAATGTTTGTACATTTCGGTGACGTGTGGATTTAACTGAAAAACGCTAACGGCACGTTACCAGGCGGCATTTGAGTTAACACGCGACGGGTCAAGGTTACGGCTTAGCTAAGGGCTTTAGCAGACATGCTTTTGGCGATATAGTCAATTTTTTAAAGCTGTGTACAAGGAATGAGCCCAGTCAGCCTTTAGCATATATTAAATAAGCATTTTAGTCGATTTTTAGAAGTCTGATGAAGCGATAGAACGCTGGACTTTACAATCATTCGGATGCCATACGCAGCGATTTAGTGTTTACCCATCTATCATCTGCGCTGCCATACTCAAATACAGCTCTATGCAAGTCAATTTGCTACCGCCAAAACGGGATGCAACATTGATAAAATGATAAAATCGACTATGTTAAAAGTTGCATGTCTGTTTACAAAGCCGGCAGCCAACGTCGCAAACGACACGACCGACGCGACCGGCGACCGGTGACCCGGCGGGCGGCGTGGTGGTCCCCGCGCACGGTAATTGTCATTTAGACCAATTTGTGGAATTAATGCCCGATGGTGCCACCGCTGTACATATATGATTTAATTAGTGTGATGTTTCGTAAGTAATATTTTCACGTAAAATTTAACGTTCTACGAACCAGAGCCACGACGGACAGCGAAGAGTTGTAATGTTTTGACGCGAAGTAAATATTGCTTATTGAATACATACTTGTTGATTTAAAGACAATAATAAAAACAAAACTAGTATCTGCCTCCATACTAAATATAACAATAGCGAAGGGCCAATTTTTGTAAGAGGTAAGCCGGATTGCACATATTTAATGTGACGAAAATACTGACTGTGCCATTTTTCAAAGGGTAGCCAGTAGGAATCGAGTTGTACGGAACCTTCGCCACTGAAACATAACTATTAGGGCGAGCTGACCCGGATTGTATGGCAAACCAATTTTCTAACAAAGACTAATCCGGAGAAACACAGATGTTAGGCCTAATCAGTGAGATTATCAATTATATTTATTGGAATTGCTACCGATAGCAATTAATTTAATGGCCCCCAGAGGAAGAATTACTTGAACGTGGTGTTATTCCATGCTTTCCCTAAACCCAATCTAATAATGGAAAAAATGTCTTTAATACTACTTTATATACTGGAAGATTATCGAATTCAGTGGTCGGGAAAGGTAAAGACTGGGGTAACTAAAGGCACTGATGATGATCATGAAATTAACTGAATGGTCGTGTTACGTGTTGTTGATCCAAGTAAAATATAGGGACTCTGGCTGCATCTGGTTGGACTGAAAGCCGACCCTAGCATAGCTAGGCAGATGTTATGACGATGCTGAAATGAATTGTCGCGAAGTTCATAAGATTCTGCACTCTGCAGTAAAAACTATGAGTACTTTCCCATTTATACGAGCGAAGAGTGCAATAACCATGTAACGAGCGTACACTAAAAATAATTACAAATCCCAACGATATTATCAGTTATCGCTATCGGAGCGTAAACACAAATGAGGAGATAGCAGCATTTTGCGAGATGTCATATCATGTGGACTCCACAAAGTATATTTATTTCTGATTGCACTATCTGACAACGATAAGTGAACAACTACATCTACATTATGCTCTTTTAGGTACCCCAATTTCACAAAAAGTTTTTTTTTTGCATTCGTTTCGAAGATAGGCAGTCGTTTTGTACGATGACAGCTGGTTAGCTGATCGGTCACGTGAACTGTAGTAACCTATTTCCCCTGATTGCCTTCTATACGTTGCGTGGGGAGATAGTGACTGATATAGATTTGTTTTCCTTTTCAGGGTTCCACAACCGAAGGGTTACCAGCGGGACCCTATTACTAAGCCCTCGCTGTCCGTATGTTCAACCGTCCGTCTGTCTGTCAACGGCTTCGATCATATGAGGATTATAGATCGATGGTCAGCGGGCTGTATCTCATGATCCGTAATACGTAGACAGTTGAAATGTTCACAGAACTTGTATTTCTGTTGCCGCTATAACAAAAAATAATAAAAATTAAAGGGGGCTACGCTACTACGATGATACGGAACTCTTTATACACGAGTCCGACTCGCACTTGGCCGGGTTGTTTTAGGAAGATATTCGGTATAA
Organism: Eugnorisma glareosa; assembly: GCA_947578425.1. NCBI lineage: Eukaryota > Metazoa > Arthropoda > Insecta > Lepidoptera > Noctuidae > Eugnorisma > Eugnorisma glareosa. The sequence goes on along the minus strand of OX387970.1, from coordinate 12,402,248 downwards.
AGGGTACCGAATATCTTCCTAAAAAAACCGGTCAAAGATATACCAAAAGGATACCAAAGAAGTTTTCAAATACAGAAGGGCTCAGAGCCGGTCTTAATAAAACAATCTGTAATGATATGTCAATTAAAATAAACCAAACTAAACTAAACTAAAACTAACTAAAGATGCCAAGCATTAAAACTGTCCACTCAAGTTCATAATGCTTGAAACCCAAAACAATGAAGTAATAAGTTTAAGTAGTTTCTGTCATGCAGGCTATACTAAACTTTATCCTTGATATTTTACCTATTAGTTTTCTAGCTAATTTTCGTTTGGTGACCTCCAAAAGCAGGTTTTTACTATGCGACACTGGCGGCGTGGCTAACTGGCTAGTGTTTGTGCGTGCCGGGGCACCTCGTCGTAAATTAAGGTGGAGTACTGCAAATATTCTCACACATTGGATCAACACATTGGATCGAATCGTAAATAATTTGTATTCTTGTACTTGCGGAGAATACAAAAAAGTTATCCATATTGATGTAGTCTCGTAGGTATACATAAGTATAGTATTGAAGACTGATATCTCTGAATCGTTAATTGTATTTCTAAATTAATTATTGATAAGGTGTAGTAGCTGTACAGTAAGGTCAAGTTGATTGATAGTTTGAGTAGTCGTGTTATTGCCTAAATGTTACAATCTATTTATATTTCACTTTATTTTCGTTTCCATAAGATTATTTACGTTCAAAACTGATATATTTTTAGGAAACTTCTAGATTTTCAGATACTTATTTATTCCATCTACGTGAGCCTTCATTCTTGGTATAATTTTCCTGGTTTTAGAACATTCGAACAGCAAAACACAACATACTATAATTAACAATTATTCCTGCAAAGAACTTCAAACACAGTGGTTAATTGTTCATAAATTATCTTCAATTTAAATTCGCTTACGTAGGAATATGTATACATAATAACTGATAGTGTAATTTCCAGTAAATGGTTATTCAGGACGGTTGATAAATTATATTCAATGAATCAACCGAACTGGGATGTTATATAAAATTAAGGACGTAGCCCGAAGAAATGCCAAACTTAAGTGGCGGTGGGCAGGGTATATTGCTCACAGAACGGATGGCTGATGGGGCCGAAAAGTTCTGGAGTAGCGACCGCGTACCGGAAGTTATTGCGTTAGAAGGCCTCCTACTAGGTGGACCAATGACCTGGTGAACGTTGCGGGGAGCGCCGGATTCGAGACGCACGGGACCGGTCAATGAGGTGACACTTGTGGGAGGCCTTTGTCCATCAGTGGACGTCTTTCGGCTGAAGAAATGACGATATGCAACCGTTTCAAACCAAAATATATTATGCATGGCCGACTGGCCGCTACCATGTGGCCCACGAGAGCGTGGCGGACTGGGAAGTATACCTGTGAGAAACGAAGAGGATTTATCATTGCAATTATAGGAATACCTGTCAACAGTTACAAGTGTAACAATACACAGAATAGTGAGTAAATAAATATTATGATAAGAACCACGTGTTTGTATTAAAGTTATCTATTATTAAATTGTGTCAATAGAGATAATAAGTACTTATTGTCATCGAAAAATACCTAAGTAATAGAAGGAAAGTGGTATCAAGACACTTGCGCGAAAGACATTTGCGCGAAAGACACTTGCGCGATCCCATTTGCGCGAAAAGACAAATGCGCGAATGGACTTTTGCGCGATTGGACATTTGCGCGAACAGACATTTGCGCGCCAGGACACATGCGCGAATGGACTTTTGCGCGACTGGACATTTGCGCGACTTAATGGTCAAAGAGGTGTACTCTGTGGAGTAAACATAGCATCACGCCTGTTATTACTTGAAGGTAGTTCTTTTTTCTTTCCGTCATGGGTGTCGTTTTCATGGTTTTTGGGGTCGCTGATTACGAAAATGCGGTCAAAATGAAAATACAAGATGGCGCCGAGGAATATTTTGGATTTTTCATCATGGGTGTCGTTTTCATGGTTTTCGGGGTCGCTGATTACGAAAATAGTGTCAAAATGAAAATTAAAGATGGTGTCTAGAAAATATTTTGATACCTAACTGAAAGCTAAATTTCTGTTTTCACCTAACAGAATGCCTAACGCCCGCTTTCACCAACCCTAAGGGATACCTCACTGAATGCCCAATTTCAGTTTTCACCAACACTACGTGTCACCTAACTCAATGCCCAATTTCTGTTTTCACCAACAGTTGTCACCTAACTCAATGCCCAATTTCTGCTTTCACCAACACTACGTGTCACCTAACTCAATGCCTAATGCCCGCTTTCACCAACACTAAGGGATACCTAACTGAATGCCCAATTTCTGTTTTCACCAACACTACGTGTCACCTAACTCTATGCCTAATTACTGTTTTCACCAACACTAAGGAGTGTGTGTGTGTGTGTGTGTGTGTGTGTGGGAGAAATTGGGAATTCAGTTAGGTATCCCTTGATACCTAACTGAATTCCCAATTTCTGTTTTCACGAACACTAGCTGACACCTAACAGAATGCCTAACGCCCATTTTCACCAGCACTCCGTGTCACCTGGTATCAAGACTCTTGCGCGAAAGACATTTGCGCGAAAGACACTTGCGCGAACCCATTTGCGCGAAAAGACAAATGCGCGCATGGACTTTTGCGCGATTGGACATTTGCGCGCTAGGACACATGCGCGAATGGACTTTTGCGCGACTGGACATTTGCGCGACTTAATGGTCGAGGAGGTTTACTCTGTGGAGTAAACATAACATCACGCCTGTTAATAGTTGAAGGCACTTTTTTTTTCTTTCCGTCATGGCTGTATTCATGGTTTTTGAGGTCGCTGATTACGAAAATGCGGTCAAAATGAAAATACAAGATGGCGCCGAGGAATATTTTGGATTTTTCATTATGGGTGTCGTTTTCATGGTTTTTGGGGTCGCTGATTACGAAAATGAGATCAAAAAGAAATTCCAAGATGGCACCCTGGAAAATATTAGTTTTTTCCGACATGGGTGTCATTTTCATGGATTTTGGGGTCGCTGATTACGAAAATGGGGTCAAAAAGAAAATCCAAGATGGCGCCCTGGTATTTTTTGGTTTTTCCGTCATGGGTGTCGTTTTCATGGTTTTTGAGGCCGCTGATTACGAAAATGAGATCAAAAAGAAAGTCCAAGATGGCACCCTGGAAAATATTAGCTTTTTCCGACATGGGTGTCATTTTCATGGTTTTTGGGGTCGCTGATTACGAAAATGGGGTCAAAAAGAAAATCCAAGATGGCGCCCTGGTATTTTTTTTTGGTTTTTCCGTCATGGGTGTCGTTTTCAGGGTTTTTGGGGCCACTGATTACGAAAATGGGGTCCAAAAGAAATTCCAAGATGGCGCCCTTTAAAATATAAGGTTTTTCCGTCATGGGTGTCGTTTTCATGGTTTTTGGGGTTGCAGATTACGAAAAAGGGGTCAAAAAGAAAATCCAAGATGGTGCCCTGGTATTTTTTGTTTTTCCGTCATGGGTGTCGTTTTCATGGTTTTTGGGATCGCTGATTACGAAAATGAGATCAAAAAGAAATTCCAAGATGGCACCCTGGAAAATATTAGTTTTTTCCGACATGGGTGTCATTTTCATGGATTTTGGGGGCGCTGATTACGAAAATGGGGTCAAAAAGAAAATCCAAGATGGCGCCCTGGTTTTTTTTTGGTTTTTCCGTCATGGGTGTCGTTTTCATGGTTTTTGGGGCCGCTGATTACGAAAATGGGGTCAAAAAGAAAATCCAAGATGGCGACCTGGTATTTTTTTTGGTTTTTCCGTCATGGGTGTCGTTTTCAGGGTTTTTGGGGCCACTGATTACGAAAATGGGGTCGAAAAGAAATTCCAAGATGGCGCCCTTTAAAATATAACGTTTTTCCGTCATGGGTGTCGTTTTCATGGTTTTTGGGGTTGCAGATTACGAAAAAGGGGTCAAAAAGAAAATCCAAGATGGTGCCCTGGTATTTTTTGTTTTTCCGTCATGGGTGTCGTTTTCATGGTTTTTGGGGTTGCAGATTACGAAAAAGGGGTCAAAAAGAAAATCTAAGATGGCGCCCTGGATTTTTTTTTGGTTTTTCCGTGATGGGTAAAATTCCAAACGGCACCCATGATGAAAAATCCAAAATATTCCTTGGCGCCATCTTGGATTACCTTTTTGACCTCATTTTCGTAATCAGCGGCCCCAAAAACCATGAAAACGACACCCATGAAGGAAAAAAAAAAAAACTGCCTTCAACTATTAACAGGCGTGATGTTATGTTTACTCCACAGAGTAAACCTCTTTGACCATTTTGTCTCGCAAATGTCCAGTCGAGCAAAAGTCCATTCGCGCATGTGTCCTAGCGCGCAAATGTCTGTTCGCGCAAATGTTCAATCGCGCAAAAGTCCATTCGCGCATGTGTCCTGGCACGCAAATGTCTGTTCGCGCAAATGTCCAATCGAGCAAAAGTCCATTCCCGCATTTGTCTTTTCGCGCAAATGGGTTCGCGCATTTGTCTTTTCGCGCAAATGGGTTCGCGCAAGTGTCTATCGCGCAAATGTCTTTTGCGTAAAAGTCCCAGATCCCCTAGGTCTACTTGATCTTCAAGCATTACCCGTAACATATTTAAGTATATGTCAAATAGGTCAAGATAATGACGTCATTCATTTTTATTGATAAAATAAGGCATCTACGTCACAATTCTCAAAAGTTCGGACGTCATGACTGTTCATTTACTCATTAGTGAGACCGGATCAACTGTGACTCATGCATATGCTGCAACTTTCACTTAAAATCAGAAATAATCAGTAGATTACGTCGACCACGAAATACAGCTATTGCACCTGTTTGTCGACATAATTGGGTCTATTATAATGTTAATTTTATATAAAACAAAGTACTTACCAGGATTTTTTACGAAAAATAAACCAAATATTATTTTTTATGGTATTTTGAGAATCCTAAAACCAAAACTGGTTTTTCGGTTTTATCTAGAGACTAGTTTGTTTTAGCTACATTAGATCTGCCGTTCAATCTAAATGGCTGTGGTGACTGTAACCGATTGTCTCAGAAAGAGAATGTCGAATTGAATCTCCCCCTAAGCTTCCCGCAATATTGTGCTGCCTACCGTCATCATAACCGGCGTAACAATGACTCTTATTGTGTTACAATGTAAAGTAATGATTCAATTTGCTCTGTAGAACGGTCAACTGCACGTCAGTAACGAAAACCGCCCTTACTCCTACGCAATAAAGTCTCTATAAAAGTAAATTTGTTACCGTGGACGAGCAGTTGATTGTACGAGTATATCGTCCACGTGCGTAGTTTGGGAAGGGCATTCTATCAAATTGGAAATACAATTCCGTTGGGGAAGGGAGCTTGACAGTATGTCTACTTCGTCTAGACAATATTTTCTGTGTGCATGTTTATAGTTTATGCATTTAATAGCGAGTATTTACGTGAATATACGGAGCACGTGTGTTGTGTCTATAATTCACATACCACGGGGTTCCAGCGTTCTCCTGGGCCCTCGTAAATTAATTAGGTTGCAACTACACTTTATAAAATTAAAAATATTTCCTCGTTATTGCTAATAGACATGGTTGTAGATTGTGTTGTAGTTTTTTAAAATTAATTTATCCTTTTTACAGCCTTGTTATTTTTTGTCTTAATACAAATGAAAGTTTATTTTTATACTGTGGTGTGATTGGTTTGGGCATACTGATAGGAATGTACAAAAAACCTTTTTTGCTTCTTTTATCTAATTTAGGTCAATTGAATGTTGAGGATAGTTTGCTTCGTTTTTGGGGTTCCGATCCCAAGGGATAAAAATGGGACCTTAATACTAAGACTCCACTGTCCGTCTGTCTGTCTGTCTGTCACCAGGCTGTATCTCATAAACCGTCATAGCTAGATAGTTTAAATTTTCACAGATGATGTATTTCATTTGCCGCTATAACAACAAATACTAAAAACAGAATAAAATCAATATTTAACGGGGGCTCCCATACAACAAACATATTTTTTTTTAAGGTAATGGTACTTACCCTTCGTGCACGAATCCGAGTCGCACTGGCAGGTTTTTTAAGTTATAGAAGCCATTCATTTTAAAATAACCTGTTCAGTGAACTGGATGCAGTGGGAGCATTTCGTCAATGCATTGTTTATTCATACTAGACATTTTGACGAGCCTATTATTGCTTCAGCTATTAAATGAAAGGTCTATGAATAAATACATATTTTGTTATGGCACAGTAGAAACTTCTAACCGACTAAATGGGTGAATCGCCTGGATGTTTACGACACTGTGTATTTAAATTTCAAATTACGTTGAGTGTCTATGAATAAAGTGCTATATTGTCATGAAATTGCATGTATACTAAGTACTTGTAGTGAACTCACTTTACATATTATTTAAATGAACAAAAACCTTTTCATCAACAACCAATGTTAAAGTTAAATAGCTTATTTTCATGTATTTATTTTAGTTAACTATGTGCATTTTGTATTGATTGCCTTGAATAGTTAAATTTAAAACAATTCAGCGATTGATTTACATAGACTCATAGACTGTAGGTACTTCAACAGGTAATTCATGATAATGTACGCTGCGTACTGGTTTAAAAAGGAAAAATATTGTGTGTCTGTGTATTATATCCAGCCGGCTTGAGTTACAATCTACTAAAGGAAATTTGTTATTGCTATGCTACCGGCGTTTGAACAAACAGCCACTTTGTGGTGCCTACTGTTGCGATGTACAAAGATGTTAACAGTTGATCATTTACAAACAAGAATTCGCCATTACTTTATTGCTTAAGGGCTGGTCACTTTTCATTTAGACTTGTTGAAACTAGCCTTATGTACTTGAGGTATTTACGTCTCAAACATACACTGCGAATTCTTAATCAGTTGTATTTGTGTTCTATGGTTTAAACTAAGTACTTGTTTAGTACGGAGACGATACATACCAGCTATGTGGGTCTCCTTCGCTCATGGTGTATTTTATCTTTTGGCCGGCGCGAGGTCGAGTGAGCACGCGAGCGCGCGAGCTGCGCGCCTGATTTGTATGACATTCCGTCGGAGTAGATGGCGCGAAACGGCCGCGTCATACACCGTACTCTATAACGTTTCACGTAAAATAGTTTGTTAACTTTCGTTCTAACCTAACCGTGCCACCAATGCACTACCCTCGTCTACAAAGAAAGTTTGCATAACAACAGTGATCACTAAGTTTCATCATGTGATATGATAAATATGGAAATATTCAATTCCGTACACAATTACAACGCGTACTTATGCTAAGAATCAAAATGACTCAGTGTTTTTAAAAATTAAAGTGTTTGCTGCTTAGTGATCCAGACTTATACGGTGGAATGTGCGCTCTTAGTTCTGCTCAAACCAGATACGAAGGCATAAAAATAGAACAATATTAAGATCCCATGTCGTGGATCTAGTCGTTCTCTATTATGGGAGAAACTGATTGTGTCTGTTTGTTACAAGTTACAGTGTATTGAATCGTGAGCAATATGACGAACAGCAGGGGACGTCGTCTGTGGCACACTGCCGTGTTCACTATTATGTATATGCTCTCGGGGATGAATGCAGAGTACTGTACAGATCCAGGTTAGATCATTTTTATCTTTTGATACCAAGTGGATCTTCTTTCCGGTGCATAAACAACTGTTAATGGCGTTGAATGATTAACTACCAGGTTATGTCAAGTATGCACAAATAACAGTGGCCGTCTGGTCACGTTGACTACTATTTCTTAATCGAACTGGAGATTGTAACGCATGATATTCTACGAATGAAGAAATACTTTCAATCCACAAACATAAAACTCTTTTGCACTGTTTTCTTATCTCAGTGACCAGAGCCTCCTCCAACTTGTGGATTACACAGCGATTAGTGGCCTTCTCAGTACCATCTAACGGGATTCTTACCTAAATCAAGAAGTTTTGTTTAATTAAATTTCGAGATCGATCACATTTTTGTTTTCCTTTTGATTCATCACAAGTTTCACATTTAGTATTTTCAATAGATTACCCGAAATTTATTACACATAAATCTGTTCAAATAAACGAATGAACCCAAAGTACATTAAACTTAATACTTCATTTTGTATCGTTAACCACAAGTAGGAGCAGGCGCTGCGGTGTCAACCTCACTGACATACAAAACCTTCCTATATAAAAAAGCTAATTAATGAACGAATAATCTAACAGCATTGTGTCACTTTGTCACTTTTCCGCGTACCTAATACTGGCATTTTGAATTTGTTTAATTATGGTCACTAATTTGTAACTAAAGCTTGCTACTGACTTAGAATAGCTCCAGCTGAGGACTGCTGGATGTATATAGAAGATAGCTTTGCAAGGGTATGTATAGAAGCAAGGGATATCGTATGACGCTTCATGGAGCCGGGTGGACGCAACCATGCCGGTGCTAACAAAACTCACACAGTTATTAAAGCTGTTATTATTAATATTAAACCCGTCACTAATACTGAAACCATACACCAGAAGCTATTGTATCGGATCCTTTTAATGGTTTAACAAAGGCGCTAATATTGCAGAATTGAAAAGGGTTACTTTACTTCAAGTCACTTAGTAAATGGAATGCTTAAAAAGCGTTTGACTCAGGACTAACTTTCGGCCGTAAAAAATGTTTGGTGAGACTACATAGATATTACATGCGTTGAATGCGATATATTCTGTTTGTTTGACACTCTGGATTTAATGAAGACTAATTTGGATTGCGTACACATAACACCAATAATAATAAAATTAGCAATAACAGAAAGAAAAACTAAACAAAAGCCAAAGCTTTTTGGCTTGTAAACGTCACCAGTTTTTTGGTAAATAAGCACTAAGTATATCTACCAGAATGTATCAGAACACCCACGACGAAATATGGAAATTCATTTAAATCTAATTCGAGATGTTCATGGAAAATAGTAAATAAAATGTCCTTATTACAATGCAAGGCGTCGGGCGTACGATGTTATTTGGCCAAACAATAGTCGTTATTGTCTTTGAAGTTTGTTTGGCATGTCCATTTAACGTTAATCTCGAGTAGTAACACGTAAGTATGAATCTGATGGACACCAACAACTTTGTCATACAAATGAAATTAAATCGATCTACACTATGTAATCTCAGGATTTTTGTTCTTTATTTTTAGTTAAAATTTTCTACGTAATAACTGCGTCATAAATTGAACTGTTTTTCAAAACATGACACTGCCGAGGCTAATTTATAACGGCACGAAAGAAACTAGTTCACGGGCAGCGAAACGACAATATTGTCTAACACAATATTTGGTTCAATCGAATGAATCAACATCATAATAGTGTTTATCATTAGTGGTTGAAGTTCACGTTGATATACGGAATGAAAACACACGAGGCGGTGACCTGTCATAACCTTTACTACCATAAAGTACAGTAACATTTCCGGTGAATATTTCGAACCTTAACACGTGTTATTAAGATTCAACATATCACAGCACTTCGGGATAGTGCACGGTGGTATTTGGATTGCAATATTGGTCTGTTGTAACCGGCGCCCACGCAATTATTGTTATTGCAGACAGTTTGGCACTCTGCCAAGTATCGAGCTGTATCTGTTCTAATTGAAACAGTATTATTATAATCTTATCATAACTGTTTTAACATAATATCCGGTGATCCCTGAACCTTTGTGTAAGGTGTACTGAAAGATCTTTTAAAAATCTCTTTAAGAATGGCATTACTATTGTTCCAAGTCGATTTCATCAGTTTTTTTCCAAAACAAGATCAGAGTGGCTTTAGAAGGTAGGATCACTTATTTCATACCTGCCGAAGAACTTAAGCAGTCCATAAATCATTTTTGTGTTTGTTTTTCTGCTTGGAGTACACACGGCTACACATCAAGCTATGCATTTCCGGTATAAGCTGACCTCGCATTGTACGGAAATCCTATACAATGCGAGATCAGCATAAACTGGAAATGTATAGCTTGATGTGTAGCCGTGTGTACAACTTGTCGGGGTAGAAGGGTGTCGAACGTTAACGCAATACCTACCTTGATACCTGCCTTGCATACGTTTGAATTTTAAGTGGGCGTTTTCTCTGATAGGAATATCTGGCTTGTGGAAACGTTCTCCGTTCTCTGTTTGCTAAACGTTATAAATAACCCAATTCATCTGGACCTTGACGAGGTTATTATAGAAATCCTGAGGAACCAGTGCGGATCAGCTGCCGATAAAATCAACATCCGCTAAAATTGCGACTCGGAAAATCCAAAAAAATATGAAGTTTATTTTAAATCGAAGTAACTTCTATAATAAAACAGGTTTTAGTATCTGTATACACACAGTTAATGATGTAATTTAAAGGCTTACTATGAATGTATATGTATGTATATTACTATAAATGTAGGCTTACCGATAAACAAATAACACAACCTAATCTTAGGGACCTAATTAGGTATGATGGCGAAATATTTCATAGAGAACTTCAAATAACTTAAAAATTTTGAAAGTAGGTAGGTAATTTGTATTTGCTCTGATCGCTTCATTTATTCAGCTTTAAGATTACGGAATCCAAACAGTTAACTTGTTGTTTTAACTTTTACTCACTCACGGCCAAAGTAAAAGAAAAACAGAACTCCTATGAAGCTGAGTCAGACTCAGACGCTGTTCCGTATTATTTGTCAGCAAATAATCGCTTGACTTTGTCTGAGAGGGGCGCCAGACTAGGGTTATCTCAATTTCCAATGAAATATGAGGAAATTCAATTATTTTGTTGAGAGTTTCTGTGAAGCAGGGACATGAATTATGCCATGGAAAATAATGTTTTCATCTATGTTTAATTAACAGATTGTGTTTTGATTGCATTCTCTGTCTTGAAATAGCAGAACTAGTTGCGTTCGTAGCGCCGATACGCGCGTCGAAGGCGTGTAAAAACGTTACCATTTGCAAAATAAACGTATTATGCGTTAGTTATATGTTCGCATCGTAAAATTCACCGTAATCATACTGCATCGTGAAATTTAACAATTCAAGTGATTTATTTAATAGAATAATATGATTTATTTCGTTACAAAAATAAAGACTGTCTTAATTCTTCCTTGTACACTATACTTGCATAATAATGTACACTTTCCCATTATGTGGCTTAATTGCAGGTAAGTAGGTACCTACGCATATTTTTTAATGAATAGGTAGCTTGTTTTTCCATTGAGGCAAACGTGAAGGAAAAAGTTTATCAATCGATTTCATTATCCTACCGTAGCCGCTTGGTTATCCTGATACGGGTACTGTTTGTATTATCTTGTCCTATAAGGGGGGCAGCCTTGCTAACCGGTCATGACTCAGTGGGTACCTCGGTCATCAATGGGGACTCGGATGAATTCACAACATTTTACGAGAAACGTGTGCAGGGAGTGACTCATTCACCGTCTGTACCTACAGACAGACGTTAATCATGCCATTGATATTTCATCTTAAGTAGTAGGTATATTTTTTTTTGCAAGATTTCCCGGTATTCAGCATTTGATTAAAACTTTAGAGTAGCTCTTATTGCTTATCTGACCAACATCCATACAAAGTTAAAACAGTTAAAAAAGTTTCAAAAAACATAAAATTCATAGTTTTATAACATTAATACTTAATAATTTGTCTAGTCTAGTAGTCTAGACTATGTATACTTGGAGGAGTGGTATTTTTTATTAGGTACCAGGTGGACGCCAGTAGCGTTTTTTGCTTCGCAAACAATCGTTTTATTTGTCTCGCGTCTGCGTGGGAAGTTGTTCATTACTTGACGATTATTTTAATTATATTCACAGTTGACCGATTATCTGACTGGAGGTCAAGTTGTATCGAATATAGATTTCTTAAGTAGGTAGGTACTAGATTTTTCTGAAGATTTTCGAAGCTCATGACAATTGATCATGACAATTGTAATTGTTTTTACACAAATGCACTATACGAGCTACAAAGTCTAATCAAATGTTTAAAATCTCAATTTGGAATATTTTATGATTTTTTTAGTGTAGGTATAGGTCATATACATATATTGCTCAAATTTTTGTTTCACAAGCAAGTTTTTCAGATAATCAATTAGAAACCGTATTAATTATAATCTATCAGTTGTATCAAAAAATCTCATAAAAACAATAACAATGATAAAATTTACGCTAAATTATGAATTGAAGTAATGATGTAGATTTAGTCTTTGGTGAGGCCGAAATCCTATGTTACACTATGTGATAAAAAGATAATCTGCCACTGTGGTACCTAAACTGAGTTAATTGATGTGCACATTTAAGCGTTTGTTTGAATTAAATTAGATATGATACCAGTGAGGTCTATTACTGTCCCAATACTGGGCAAAGGCCTCTTCCCAAACAGAGAAGGCACGAGCATTGTTCACCAAGCTTGCTCAAGACGGGTTGGCGATTTCAAACCTGAACTTACAATTAATGTAAGTTTCTTCACCGATGTCAGTGATGTCCAAGATAAACTGAGAAAGTACATATGAATTGAACAAAATAAAGCCACATGGGTACTTGTCCGGATTTGAACCCACAACCTGGTGCATAAAAGGCGGCCCTTTACCTCTGGGCCATATTTACTTATTTTTATTTATTAAACACTGAAAGATATCCAAAAGCAGTGACAGAGATAAGCATTCCACATTTGCACCATCTTTGATAAGATAGTGTCCAAACAGATGTTTGTCTAAATATAGGAATGACATAATCACACTTAAATGGGCATTTGTTTCATTCACATGCTGTCATATTTAACAAAAAAAACATTAATTAATCTAATATAGTATTTTGACTTGGAATTTTAATAAAAATGAAAAATGTGTGAATCCAAACTCTAAGGAGAAACCCATGCTTTATTTGATTGTGTATCTTATAATAAGTAGGTTGCTTGATTCACTACTTGGTTCGACAGGCGAACGCGCGACGCCTTGTTAGAGATCATCCTAACTTTGGCTAAACCGGTTCACATCGAGGCACTCGTTCGTTGTTAAACATAGATTGGTTTATACACAGAAGAACATGACATAAAGTTATTTTTTCCTCATAATGTGTTATCAAAAGCATAATAAATAGCTAGCAAACCGCTAATAAGAAGAATATGAAAATAACAACAGAACGCGAGGTGAGAAGACTCAGAGCGATTGAATCAATTGCCTTCCTTCAATGCTCCGCTTGTAATTGTTGCCGTATGGCCTCAAACATTCATCAAGGTCGTCTCGACTACATTTAGACATAGAGACAACGTCTAATGATGCATAGTACTTGTTATTACAAATTATGAACTCTGTTCTTACATTATTATGATAAGATCATTCAAATTTGATTACTCCGTAATCTGTTTCTTCTTCGCGTCGCTATCACGACGCGCGACGGCCCATAAAGTCGCCACTTCCATGACGTCGACGGTGGCACAGTAGAGGGCACTTTCACACGGCCGGATAAAAGGTGAAACGAGCTTAGAATTCAGATACACCAAATTAAGGGCCAGTAGCTCTATGACGTCACGGCGTAATTACTGAGAAAATATTTTGTGATAATTATTATCAATGAGAGTAATTATTGGAAGACATTACGTGTAATTATCAGTTAAACTGATTGAATATACTAATGAGGTTTTGGTAAGTGGGTGCCTACTTGGAATTCCAAACAGACAAAATTACTTACGGATAAATAATGTACCCACCCTATTAGCCATTTGGCTTGGGACTGCCTTAATAATTAAGATTAGGTAACTGCCCTTTTTAAAAGGCATTGTTAGCTGCGCTTATGGTTAACATTCAATGTCTATGGTCTGCAAAAGTATTGACGAGTTGTTAATTTTATTTGTCTGACGATTCTGGCTACTTGATTTGGTTATCATAAATTATTATGTTAATTGTATGCTTAACTTATTGCTGCGTAAAATCAGCTTAAGGCTGTCAACAAGGAAAACGTCATGATAAAAAGAAAAACTGAATTAACTTGGAGAACAGGTAATTTCTTTGTCTAGAAAAAAAAATGTGATATTACAATAACGTCCAATATTTGTATGGATGTACATACAACTGTATATCGTAGAGTCAATATTACTGAAATGTCTACATGCATTTTACTTGCAACTACCGATCTATACAGCGTGTAACAGAAAGGGTATAATCATATGGAATACTGTGGTACGGACCATCAAACTGAACAACTTTCTCTATGGGACCAACATCGAAATCGTAAAAAAATTATCAGCTGTCTTATACAAAATTTCAATACCTACTCGACCCAAATGTATGGGACAGCTGATTATTTTTTTACGATTTCGATGGTGGTCTCATAGCGAAAGTTGTTCAGTTTGATGGTCCGTACCACAGTATTCTATATGATTATACCCTTTCTATTACACGCTGTATATATTTCGAGTAGGTTTGCTCGAGGTTAAATCGATTCGGTCGGGTTTGTTTGGTTGGTTTTAAGTCTTGGATTGTGTGATTACAGTTTCTAAATTACCCTAGGTTTCTAAGTCACAAAATAACATTTTTATATTGTGAGAAGTTTATTTTTTGCCTGAATACCAAACTCTTTTGTGGACTGTACCTAGGTACTATTGTAGTAAATAAATGGAAGAGAGAATTTCTATTAGTTGTCGGGTTGAAGTAATGTTAGGTGTTGTGTAGGCTCGCATTCGTCACTGTCCCATTTTCTGATATCTTCATTCACTTGTCCTCAGAAACCCCTAATGTGTTTGAAGTATTTAGTTATTACTTGCAGTTCTCGAGAGTTTACATATTCATTTTACTTTATGCTATCTATCGTATTTGTTTATATCTATTCTTTACCTAGCGTCATAATAAACTCGTGGAGATTTTTTTTGACACAATTTATTGCCTTGCTGGGGCCTTAGTCTGCTATTGCAATAGTGTCAGAATGGTCTATCATTGATTTAATAAGGCCCCGCGCAGACGAATTACCCTTTGTACGCACGTCAAACGAGTTTCGAACGCGCTTCAATACGCCGTGCGCTAGGGGCCTTATTAAATCAATGATAGACCATTCTGACACTATTGTAATAGCAGGCTAAGGCCCCTGGTCTAGTGTTCGCAAACGCGACAACTGAGCATGAGATCCTGGATTCGATTCCCCGCTCTGGTAAAGTGTTATTGGGTTTTCCATCAGAAATTTCATAGTAGCGACCTTGGAGTCTGGATTTGTGCCCGGTTGATTGCAATAGGCTCCACCTTAATTACATGGTATTTAAACAAAATTGACTTTGTTCTGTACTATAAGGTACACTTCTGCCTAACACTTCAGAAATTACAGGCGCAATGTTGTGTTATGTAACATAGCTGGGTGGTCGTTATTGTGGTTAACTACTTTATTTACAGCTTCTAGGAAACATTTACTCAGTGTGTGTATTATGTGTAAACAAGATCTGCCTCTTAATTAGTTTTTAGTAGAAAACTTGATGAAGATGGACAATAGAACGAGTGCAAACATCGGCTAGTTCTTTTATGTTGTGCCTAATCATACCAACTAAGCACATCAGTTGATGGATTAGGTCATGGCTGGTTCACTGTCCGCGAAGCAGAAACAGTAGTTGAACAAACACCGAGACAGGTATGAGTGCCACAGAGTTAAAAAAAAATACAGGTCCCATCAGACATTCCAGAACAACCTAGGTTGAAATCAACACGTACAATTTTGTCATTGCTATAGGGTTTATTGAGTACTTTTTACTATTACTGAAAAAAACCAGTATCTTTTCAGTGTATCAGCTCGTATCTTTTCTTATCATTCCTCTACTTGAGATGGTTGTTAGTTTAAATATAATAATATATCTCTATCTAAATACTTTACAGCTTCCAATCTAAGATAGGTATATGATAAATTTAGAAATCGAACACCTGACCTCTTCATATGCAGGCACTTAAGAAATCAAAATTGGTAGTAATACAAAAACATATTTTTCAAAAGACTTCTCCTAATCATTATTAATCAGATTTGTAAAATGATGGAAACTGAAGTATCATTGGAAACTTGGGGCTGATTTTTCGTAGGTTATTTTGGAAAATCTATTTATTTTATTTGCATTGAGTTCCTATTAATGTGTCAAGCATAATTCTGACTCACGTCCATTATGCATTAGCTTGGGAGATGTCGAATACTTGCTTCATCTCTTTTGAGTCAAGTGTATTTGCTTTTAGCTCAATGCGCCAGTTGTTTAGCGCCATCACAAGCAAATGAATGTGCAACTATTTAGCCTTTGGTTTTATTAAATAGCAAACCAACATGACACATCCTTCTGTGCTGCAAGCACTGAATCATCTCCTATTTGTATCAGTTTGCTTAAGCTTGGTTTACTTACCTTTACTTTATTAATCTCGTTGAATCCATCCTCTTCTTCTGTTTAGTCCTCTGCTAGATTAGAGTATTCTTTACAACCGTTGCAGCAGCAGTTCGCTTATGGGTAGAAATAAAAATTACAATCTAAAATCTTTTCTGATGTAAAAACCGTCACGCTATTTTGTATAACCATGACCTTAGGTTTGATACTGTCAGAAATTAGTTGCTACTATAAAGGGTGTAACAAGAGCCTTAACGAAGCCGAAAGGCATTTTTTCTCCCCATCATTGCGACATTTTTTTTTGTTCTAGACCATACCTGGGAACCTCCCAGTTACGGAGATATTGGGGGTTAAAGTTCCAACTTTTTCACAACTTTTTTTTTAAGTACGTGTTTATTGTAAGATTTTTACTTTATACACCTCCACAACCCCCGTCCTATTCAACCCATTCATCAGCATTAAGTGCGTTACACTGAGTCCTACCGTAAAACGAGATTCTTCACGCCAAAAAAAAAGTCGTTTCCCAGCAATAATTTTTGCGTAATAAGTTACTTAGTTTGATGTACATAATGCTTGGTTGACGGCTTCGTGAAGGGTCTTGTTACACCCTGTATACTACCTAACATAAATGTCATGAGAATATGTTACTGATCATATAATAGTAATATGACATCAATTCTTCATTACTGTTTTCATGTTCTGTCTATTTCGGTGTTACTATATTTATATAGTATGTAACTGACAGTTGATTTATAAGGGCCCCTCTTCCTACCAACTGCTACTTTACTAATCCCAGTTTAGTGCCGGAAATATCAATTGTACCGAATGTTCGCCCTTCGTGATATAAAATATAAAACAAACTTCTTTTTTTGTTCATGCACGACTATTTTTGTTCAAAATTTTTGTCAAGTTTATGAATTTATGAAATGTCGTTTTCCACGTTCTCCTTAGTCGCCAGGTATATAGTGAGGATTCCTTGTTATTAAATTCTGGATAGTGGATCTCTATTTGCTGGAACCTAGCTGCGTTACCCATCCATTAATTAATTATCCTAAAAAGAAAAAACGACTACAAAGTAGTTGAATGTAGCGTAGCGGAGTCGTCGTAAATCACTCACCGTTATTTTTGCACGGTTTCATTGTTTAAAGTAAGTAGGTATTACCTAATTTAAGCGACGACGCAGCTAAATGCATAATTTCATTGAAGGTTGACTCATAATAGTGCTACTGGAAGTGTACCTGTTCTCGTAAATGCATTCCGCGTGAAATAAAAGCAGTGTTTAAACAGTTTATAGATTTCAGGACTAATGGGAACCTTTGCGTCATAGCATAGCAGACTGGGCGTAGGTGTAACAATTTATATTAATAAAATGGTGTGCTAGATGACATTATTAGGGCAGTGTGGGTAGGGAGCAGATAACCCAGTAAATGTTTGGCGATGGAAGCCACTACTTGATGTAATACTAATTACAATTAGCAGTAGCTAGAAAAATTATAAAATGTTTGTAAACACGGATGGTTCTAGATTTTGGTATTTACGCATAACATTGTTATGTCTGTCCTTAATAGATGCTTATTATGTAAAACGGAAGTAATAATATTTATTTGTTTTGCATCCCTTTTGGATGTTTAGGAATTTCCACGATTCAGTAGCTTGATAAAAATATAGTATTATTCACATTCCTACAAATACACAGGAAGTTTTTGATAAAAATAATTTGTTTTACCAAAACATACCTACATGAAAAATGAATAGCGGTTTTTTAAAATAATTAATTTACTTGGTATCTATGGGTAAAGAAAGACTGGCCTCCTGACTGGATATAGGTTAACATGATGTAGTTCAGTGCATACAGGTAAACACACACTTTTAATATGATTCATAAACGCTAGTTTTAATTCATTACTCATTCATTGTAAGAATTCTTCATAAAACTACCTCAGGGAAGGCCAAATAAACATTCCCCCGTAGGCCCTGGACAAAATTGCGTTCGCTAATGGCTAATAAAATTGATTGTCGACACTTTTATTACACAAATCAATGGACGAATTCTGTAGATGTCGTAAACTGACACATAACAAGCTTATTATTATCAACGGATACTAATGGACCCGTTTATAATGTTATTATAGTTAGTACGTCATTATGATATTTGTTACTCGCACAATACTACTGTTCTAAAAATAAAATAGGAAATAATATGTTGGAAAATGAACACTCAGTAATGTGTTGTTATACAGTATGTAACAGAAAGGGTATAGTCATATGGAAGTGTGGTACGGAACATCAAACTGAACAACTTTCTCTATGGGACCACCATCGTAATCGTAAAAAAATAATCAGCAGTAACATACATTTGGGTCGAGTAGGTATTGAAATTTTGTATGGGGCAGTTGATATTTTTTTTGTGATTACGATAGTGGCTCATAGATAAAGTTGTTCAGTTTGATGGTCCGTACTACAGTCTTCCATAATGACTATACCCTTTCTGTTACACGCTGTATAGTCTCGGTTTTAAGAGCAGTCCTGTCAAAAACCCCATGATGCAAATTCTGCAAAAATGAAATACTTACAATCACATATGGTGCTGGATAAGAACCCTATCCTGCTAGGTCATATGTATCACACATGTTCTCGTTTAATCGTAACATTTGTAGCATAGATATCTGGTGATATATCGGATGACGTGTCACCACTCTAGCTTGTAAAACATTAGGTACGGTATTTACACATGAATTAACTAGATAGATATTGTAAGTATTTATTTATGTAAAATACATATATTGCCTTCATCCATCAAAAGGTTGGCAAATAATATTGATCTGCTCTAATGTTATGAAACAATAAAAGCCACGAGAGCTTAGAGTGATTGTTTATCTTTGTCTCAAATAAAATATACATAAGTCTTTGTCTCAAATTAAATATATATGATTCACCGTTATGTTTAGTGTCCAGGAACACTAGTAAAAAAAAAGTCTAGGAATTCGAACGTAATAAGCGAATAAGCGAGAATCAATATTTACATTAAATTGAAAACATATTGATTCGATTATATCGTTTTATTAACATGCTATGCAGTTTTCTCAGAAGAACATAAAGAACCTTAAGTTATCGTTCAAATGGTGTATGAATTCAATCGTTTGGGCGTGGCGGAATGCGTAATCTTGCTTCGCAGTTGTATAACAGTACACTATGATGGTCTTGTGCTATCATACCAAGTCGAGATATTTACTATTTAGTATTCTTGATACAAAACTGTTTGTAATGGTCCATTTGAATAAAACATCATACAATTTGGTACACTTCTGGAGTCATGGGCTCATTAAAATTTTATAGTCTGATCGGTCTGATCATAAATTAAAATATTTACATTAATGGCTCTGTTGTGCGTTAGAACCATTGTCTATTTTGGCGACACTTCGCTTTTATTTGCATATTAGACAATCAAAATAAGCAGCCAGCGCCCCAGTGGACAAATGTTAATAAAAATTAATGGAGCATTAGGAGTCTTTAAGGGTGACTGGGAAATCCCCGAAAACCATGGTGATATTGCTTTAAAATTTTAAGAACAGGAAAATATTTAATTTAATTTAGTCTACTATTTCATCATTGGTGTAAATAAACT
Organism: Eugnorisma glareosa; assembly: GCA_947578425.1. Lineage (NCBI taxonomy): Eukaryota > Metazoa > Arthropoda > Insecta > Lepidoptera > Noctuidae > Eugnorisma > Eugnorisma glareosa. The sequence goes on along the minus strand of OX387970.1, from coordinate 12,382,273 downwards.
AGATCCATCTATAGTATATTTTATGTTTGTCTGTGTGACCGCATTCTTATAAAGTATGCAATGAATTTGATCAGGTCGTTAGTTGGTAGATACATCAATCATCAATAACTTTTATGATTTTATTTTGGATTATATTATTATACATTAACTAGTAGCATCTATCGGAAGTAAGATGGGAAGTATAAGAGATTCATTATAAATTATTCGTGGAATACGGGGGAATCTTAAAACGTAGTATTTTTTGTCCACGAAATTATGTCCAAATTAAGCTGAGTTACCTAGCCATGTACTCATGTCTTTTCCACGATCAGATACCACTTTATTACAGGCTATCATTAATTGTAATAATAATATTGTTTGGCATTCTATTAATAGGTACACTCTGATGACAATACTGATTTGTAATAACTGAAACGTCACGTTCTACTTCAGTAGTTGTACAGCATTTATACTTTTATAGGTATCAGTTTTCAGCCTTGATTCTGACTTTTTTTATATCAAAATAGCTATTTTATTGCATATCACATCACCACTTCACCACAATCTCCAAATTCCTTGGTGGTCATCAGTTCATCACAGATGGAACATTCCAATGAAAAATAAAATATGCTTACATCATTTTACTTGGTTATTTTTGTAAGTATACATTAAAGAATACATTCAACAGCAAAAATGAGAAAGAAATTATTATAATTATGCAATAAACAAATCGGAGTTATGTCTTTGCCTCCCGTTGATTCGATTTTTTTAGTTTCTTCAAAGAATTTGCCCTTTCTATTTTACCAATTATTTTTAGTATTTGTTTTCTGTTTGGAATGCCGCGACCGCCTTCATAATCATTAGGATTCATTTGAGGTTTCTCGCATATTTTAGTTGCCAAATCTTTTTGACTCATGTCTTTAGACTAGACTAGTCTAGACTGTCTTCCTTGCATTATAAGCTTTCCCAGGTCAAGGGGTTCCTTTTCATGACGCAATTCGTCTGATTATTCTGATGCATAGGTATAGGGTTTATCTCCACCTCCACCGATCGCGATATCAGATTGAATTTGCCACGGATCACGGCGAGTTGTATATACCGTGACCCGTTTTCTTCAAAAAATTGAATTAATGTTTTTTATCCATAACGGGTTTTCTTTCTTTTTATTTTGATTGTTTACCATAATCGTAGCTCGTAACGTAACTCCATAAGAGCTGGTTTGCTTTAGCTAATCCCGAATCGAATCGCGTGTCTAGATTGTATCGATGTAAGTTATGAGTAAACAAATATACAGGGTGAACTAATTCGAGAGAGGTAATCAATGCTTCAACGTTAACCCATTTATTTAACCTATTTGTGGTTATATTCCTTACGTACAATATTAGTATACTCAGGTCCACACTTGGCTCATTATAGAGCTGAAGGAAGTATCTTGTTTTACAATAATTTTTGCGACAGGATGCACAATCTCATATCTTAACGCAGACTTCCTGCGCAAGTTCTGTTCGTACTGTTTTACCGACTGTTAGTTTTACCGGATGTGTCCACTGTTGTTCGTTTATTATTTTATTTAATAAAATAACATTATTAGTACTGCGCTGCAGTCGCTATTGATTGTGTTTATTTTTAAACACACATCGATTACCTATCGTCTCGGTATCAATACCTTTTGTTTCCATTTGTTTTTTTTTTATACGTAAAAGCTTTAAATATGTCAATTTTTGTTTCTTTATGATAAATGTAGATAGCTATGACGTAACGTTAGATAAAATGTCACCCTTTATTATCGAAAAACACAGTAAGACTATTATTTAAATTAAATAACAAGGCCCACGTTTTTAAAAATGACTACGCGTAAGATATTAATTAACGTACTTAAATATGAAGGTAAATTTCATAAATGCATGTAAATGAGTTTATGAGAATCTCATGGATTCAACATTACAAATAAAACTGAATGCTACCGGAATACATTTAGTTCTGACTCTTTGTGTGTTTTCAGTTTAGCCCTTACATCTTATATGTAGGATAGCTGAACATAACCACTCATTAGATGAACAATATATTTTAATTGATATTATAATTTTATTCCGTAAAATTGTTTAAAAATTTGGCCCTGAGGAGTACAGAGTTAGCTAGACCAGAGCACGGCTGATTCAACAAAGATCATTCGTTAGTTATGAAGGCAGTTCCATCATCATCTTCTTGCCCTCGTCCCATGTTAGTTAGGGTCGGCATCACACGTTTTTTACTTCCTTTCTCCCTGTCAACCGTCACGCAATCATTTACACCTAATGAAGGCAGTATAATATACAAAATAAAATATTAAAATTATACAATGCGTTGAGTTGCACTAACTAATTTTTATAACACAATCAGTTAGGGTCAGTGCTGTTATACAAACTTCAAGCGCTTTTTAAATACTGAAACGTAAAGTATGCATATTATCACTAGGGATCGGATATTCGGATGCATAGTTACCGGTTTCCGATGTTAGTTTGAGTGTTGACTAGTATGGAGCGCGCGTTAGTACGGAAAAAGCCCCGGTTAATTTTTTTTATTTTATTATTTTACTTTTAATGATTTGTCATATATACCATCTTGTCCTATTCGAATATTGAGCAGCAAAATTGAAATCAAATAAATAATTAATTTTAAATATTATTCTAAAATAATATTTTTTTGGGTTTTTTTCAAGTTTCAACATATGCTTGGTTTTAAATATATTTTAAATATTCGTTATGCTTATGATTAGGTACTACAATTTATACACACTTTATTATTAATGAAAATACCGCTATCCCGGGAAAGCATAAGTGTCTTAGATATTAAATAAATAAATAAAATAAAAATTTACTACAAATTTTTTATTTGATGGCGTCCGTCATCGATTTTTGTTAATAATAAAATTGGACCAAGTACTCTACGGGACTCTGATATGTCTCTGATCTGTGTTGTTTTAATTGACTTTTTAATGGTACACTGTCTACGTGTTCAGTGTATTTTTATACGTATTGAGTTACTTAGCTGTAAGAAAACGGCGGGGTGTACCTCTTATTAAATCTGTTTAAAGTTATTTCATGGAAGACATCTGTTGATCTAGTGTCGAATGCTTTCGAAACTCACATATTCGCAAAAATATTAGTTTGTTTTATGTAATACAAAAGATCATTTATACCTAATAATAATTAAACACCGTAGTTCATGTCAGGTTAGTTAAGTTTCTTACTTTTTTAGTTTCCCGAACTGAAAAGATCAATTATGATTGTTTTTATTCAAAAGTGTCACTGCCTTCCTCGTTGGTCTGGTGGTAACAATCGCGACTGCTGGGCAAGAGGGCCAGTGAGGGTTCGATTCCCGGGTCGGGCAAAGTGTTATTGGGTTTTGCCATAAGGAATTTCTCAGTAACAGCCACTGAATCTGGATCAGTTCCCGGTTGATGGCAATAGGGTCGCCCCCTATTACATGGGACTTTAACATAACTGGCGAAATGTGGGTGTACTATTACGATTTTATGTTGTTATATTTGAACAAAAATGATACAAAGTTTTATATTGAAGTCAAATATAAAACGAATGTGTCTAACTTCGTGTCCCGGGACTAACAATCAGTAGGCATGAATTCAGTGGAAACAACGCTAATTTGATTTTAGTCTACTGGCTGCCTCGCCCACACGGGACTTGACGGGACCGTAGAACGTTTATACATGCGTTGATAAGTTTTCCCACGAATAGCTAGTACGGTACGTAGGTATATCATATCAACTGAAAATGTCGACATCACTTGCACTTAGCGTGATGAGATGACCATTAATTTGTTGATAAGTAGAGCTGCGGGGTCCTAATCACTTAATTGGTAGCCGTTTCCAGGGTTTAATACGATCAATTGTTATCAGCGAGGGACATGACGTTGTGGTTCATTTGCTATCCTACTGGTAGGATTAATTTCCCGAATGTTGACCGCACCTGTGTCACGCCCTGGACGTGAACACTGCTAATTAATAGTGTTTTCGATAGGTGTGCAGTAGGAGGCGGGCGCTCTCCGCCGCCCGCGCTGCGGCTCATGTTACAAACGCCATTAGTATGATGATAAGCTCGTCAAGTTGCTACAGCTCCACTGTCGTCGCTCACTTACCTACTTGATGATATATTACCCTTCGATTAGCTCGTTGAAATTCTAAACTCACCCTTGTAAGGCCATCGATATCTGCTTATGCATACAAATTGATGAGTTCTACCTCTTTGACGATGATTAATTGACTATTCTTTTCATCTTTTTGTAATTGATTAGCTCTTAAAGTAATCTAAGTTCTTTTGTAAACAAATTAATAAGAATTCATTTTTTTGTTTTAACTGTTAAAAAAATAGATGCATTATGTGTTCTTTGTGGCCACATGAACGTCTGAACGCATAAATAATAATATTTTGATCATACTTAATCATATTTCTAATGTTGTTAAAATAACATACATAAATAAGTAAGAATTGGCTCTCGTTAAAAGTTTGCTCCCGTTGTCGCTTTCAGATGGACTGCAAACAAATGGGCCCATTATTACTCTTTGCGGTCAAAGCGAAATAAAAAGCAACAATATATTGCAGACAGGACAAAACTATACGATTAAGTGCAGAGGAAAAACAGCAGTTCAGATTAAACAACAAGAAGTACCAGAAGAAGTAATCGGACCATTTGGTATAGAACCGAGAAATACGTCAGGTCGGCTGGTCGGCGAGTACTGGTTCGAGACCGTCCTCGAGCTGTCCTACGTTGACCAGTTCGCTATTGGCTATTTCGCTTGTTTCGACGAAACGGTGAACGGTAGCGACATACTTAACAACCTCACTGAAGAACCAAATAACACGGAGCATATAACTTTTATTTATATTTACGTCAATGGTGAGATTGGTTTTGTACTGACATTCAATAATTTTTTTAACGTCTGTGTCTGTATCTCATGAATTATAAAACTTTTAGGCACGGGTAGCTTGTTTGCACCCATGAGGGAAGTCATTGTTCCAAGGAAACAATGTAAGGTTGTAGTTGAATGTAGACCAACTACACCAGATGTAATAGTAAACCTGACGTCGGTACGTATTTTATATAAATTGAATGTAATCCTATCATATTTACGTTTATGCCAATTAAACCAAAAAAAATAGAATACCGAAATAAAATTAATTATTGAGTTACTTAATTAAAATTTATCTAAAACTGCGCTAGCGCTACATCAACTGCTTGTTGCATCTGCATGATAATACATAATTTACAAAATTTAAATAACACAATATGCTGTCATTGTGGCCTAATAAAGCAAAGTAAATTATGTTGGCTACTTTATACATAACATCGACTGTAGTAGGTAATTAATTTTACTGTTAGTGTTTAATTAAAATTCACAAAATATCAACGTTTTCACACTTGAAGCTTAAACAACTAATGCTTATTGCTAAAGACCAAGCCAATACTAAAGCATGATAGATTGAAATACAATTTTCATAATAACATTCTTAATATTCAGATTCAGGACATTGCAGACCCAATGTATCAGCAATATAGTCCCAAAATCGGGTATGTCATCGATACCGACATGCTCTCGGATCCTCTCGGATCGATTTCGATGTTTCACACTATCACTTGTGACTTTTCTCAGGGAAGAGACAATCGGATAGAAAAAACAGTCGTTTTCCAACGTAGGTGAATAGCAGATGTGTGCGTTTTAACATTTTTATTATACTTTATAATATACCACATTCACGAGAAAGGGTGTGTTTTTTGCCTTGCTCATGGCGAGAATAACTAAAAGAGACACGACAACAGTCGAAATTAATTACTTTTTCTGAATGTGGCTTGTTGTGTTTTTCAATTTCATTAGATTGACCAGTAACTCACACAATAAAATAAATCATAAAACATTTAAAATTGAAAAACATAACTATATAATCCGTACTTACTAACCAGAATTTATTTGGCAATACTACAATAGTCGCAGAGTAACAAGACACCAGAATCAATATACTCTTCAAAGATTGGGTTTTTATTGAGAGCGTGTAGTCGAGAATGTAGGTCTACGTACCAATGCCACGGACAACGCGGGAATGATAAAGAATGGAAATATAAACGTAGTAAGTAGTGCTACACTCTTGATGTCACCTAACAAGGTAGCGTGGTGTGATGGTTTCATTCACTGGACCAACAACTTTAATATTCGGTGTTCCACTAGATGACCTTTAATACTTGATGTTTTGTGTTACTAGCTTGAAGCTTACTACTCTTTCTATTTTTTCTACTTCTTTGGTGTGTTGCTCTGCGTAACTCCTGTATGCATGTTACACGTTTGATAAAATCTACTAACACTGTTTTGTTCTTATTTATTTTAATTTAGGTAGTAGATGTTATGTGGTACTTATATTCTAATGTTTTCACGGTGGGTTGATTTAAAATTCATTAATGTATTCTCGTTTTTCACTGTTTTGCTGTGAATCATTATTTGCCTGTCATGAGATTATAGTTTGCGAATGGTAAAAGCACTTGACTTTCCTAACTAATATAGAAAATCATTATGATTTAGTAAATGAATGCTGCTTTATTTTTAGACAGTTAATTTCATAACTTTTGAAATGAATTTGTTGAGTTATTGATTAAAATAATATTTTAAAATTTATCTAATAACTAGATTAGGTTGAATGCTTTATTTTATTTTTCTGTAGCTATTGTCAGTTTTAGTTGTTTTTTTTTATTATTATTATTAATGCAGCATTGTACTTAATGCCGTAAATATATTTATTCATCTGATATAATATGAATTATTTATGTAGTGAGATGATTTACTAATGTTAAGTAGTCTGTGAGATAATCTTGCAAATTTGTTATCATCAATACATAGTTACTAATTTCTAGATAATAATTAATCTGACAAAAATCACAATACATTACGAATTAAAATGCTCAATTCAACAGTTTGTTTATTATAGCAGATTAATCTCACAGACAGTGACTTCAAGTACATCGAATATCCCAATAATGAATATGTTGTATTTCTTTCAGATGTTAGGGTACCTCCAATTCCAAATATAATAAGGGGTCATGAAAAATTCTTAAAAGGGGAAACTTTTTCATTGAATTGTACTGCTGATTATGAAATAGATTCTGTGGTCAACATTATTTGGAAATATCCTCCGAATGTGCTGGAGGTAAGAATATCTACTATTTTTTTTTTTTTCATTCTGCAAAAATTGTATATTTTTTTTAAACCGTCCGAACTTTTTTATTTTATTTAGTTGAAATTCATTAACCTTACCTCCAATGACTAACAATTTGTTTGTTTCTAGAAAACAATCGAAACAAAATCGAACGAATATGAAGTGACTGGCGGATTGTTATACAAAAATATAACTGTGAAAAATGCGACAAAAGATCATGCTGGAATTTATACATGTATTGTCCGTAATAATTGTGGCGAAAAGAAAACGAGCAGTAAGAAGGAATATTTAGGTAAATTATTTAAAACACGAATGAAAAAAGATTATTTTTGGCGTAAATTACGGAGTTATTATCTAAATCTGTATGCTATGTAGGATGTCTACTATTTTCGAATGGGCAATTACAGTCCATTCACAGTTATTATGCCTGTAGCTGGACTGTAGGTAGCTTATTTTTGACTATGCAAAAGTGCCTGTCACGGGCCTATTTGAAATAAATGATTTGAGTTTGATATTGTCCCCTTTATCTTCCACTTTATTTTTAGAAAATCCCTTGCTAGAACTGAAATCGACGTCCAAAGGAAATACCATAGTGGTCAAAAAGAAAAATGTTAAGTTGACAGTCGAAATGCTCGATTACCCGATTGGTACCTATCAATTGTAAGTACCTACTTATAGACATTTTGGAAACACTATAAACACACACTATGATAATTTATATAAAGAAGTATGGAAAATTACAACACGGCTATCATTATGTACAACGGGTTCGATTCCCGCAAGGCTTCCGAGCTTTTCCTATTCTGGCTGTTGATAAAAAATGTAATATTTATGTTCGTGATCTCAACGATGACAGAAGAAAATCACTACATAGTATACAACAAAGTCGCTTCCTGCTGTCTGTCCCTATGTATGCTTAGATCTATAAAACTACGCAACGGATTTTGATGCGGTTGTTTTTAATAGATAGAGTGATTCAAGAGGAAGGTATAAATGTGTAACATTGCACCCGTGCGAAGCCCGGGCGGGTCGCTAGCCCTGAATAAAATGCAAACAGTAATTGCCTGTTAGTAGAGATAGTTAATAAATAACATTTCAGCTTACTCAACGGTTTGCCTATGCCTCAAAACGAATCTAAGTACAAGATATCTCGGCACTTCCAAACCGGGGACGTTGGATTGACCATTTTCAACTCAAGCGTCACAGACTGCGCGAATTACACGCTATTCGCATCTAACGGGTACTTGAACAGAACCTTTACTTACGATCTGCGAGTCAAAGGTAAGAAATAAATAATTAAGTTTCGTTATTACTGAGCTCGCGGCTAAGTAATCAGCCGCTCCTGTCGATCTTCCGGTTAAGCCGCGCTTGCCCAGGTTGGTCCGTGGATGGGTCACCACCGAGTTTCGTCCATGCCTCGGAAAACACGTTAAGCCGTTGGTCCCGGCTGTCATTTGTAGATCTTTGACAGTTATTTGGTAGTCAGTGGCCCGAAAGTCTGATAACCAGTCTTACCAAGGGGTATGGTATTACCTAGTACTAACTGATGGGTTGTGGAGGTCAGATAGGCAGTCACTCTATGTAAAATACTGGTATTCAAATGCATCCGGTTAGACTGGAAGCCGACCCCAACATAGTTGTTAAGGCTAGGCAGATGATGCTATTACTGGACGCAATGGGCCCGAGTTGTGGACTACAAACCAGTCCCTCTGGCTAACGTCTCCGTGGAAACATCAATGGCTGATTATGTATACTTCATCTTAGAATATTTGTACCCCAAGTAGTATACTTTAGTACCTATACTCATATCTTTTTTTAATAATATAATGAGTCATATGTCCACTATGACACTGTATACAGCGTGTAACAGAAAGGGTATAATCATTTAATCATATGGTATACCAAACGACGGACGGTACGGACCATCAAACTGAATAATTTTCTCTATGGGACCCCATAGAGAAAATTATTCAGTTTGATGGTCCGTACCACAGTATTCCATATGATTATACCCTTTCTGTTACACGCTGTATAAGGTCCTACTAAAATAGATGGACTAATTTTAACACAACGTTCAGTACGTCTAACCAAAGATATCCAAGCAAAAAAAAACACTGATTAAATTGATTTTATTTAGACGTACTGAACGCTGTGTTAAAATTTGTCCATCTATTATAATGGGACCTTATATATATTTAATATAGTTTAAGGAAGGATTATAACATATAAGTAATAAGTACACATGTGTTTAATAGTACAATAAATTACGTAATATGTCTTTGTCGCACAGCACCACCAGTTATCGACTTTGGACCGGCTGACGATAAGAAATACATGGAGAACACGGTGGCAACACTTATATGTGTTGTGACAGGGTTTCCTCTGCCAGAAATCACTTGGATATTCTCTAATGGCGGGGAAACACAGACGCAGGTAAATCGCTATCATGTTTAGATGGGGCTTCTTATCTTTATCAATTTTATGAACAGTTCGCTTACTAGACTAAAATATGCAAAATAATGTAACAAAAAATAGTTCTCTTTATTTATTTTTTCTATACTCTTTCCTTTCAGAAAAGTACATCTATAAGAGTGGATTCAGTATATAAAGAAACGGCGTTCATGGAAATACCAGTACATGCGTCCAATAACGTTTCTTGTATGGCATCCAACACAGAGGGCGAAGTTAGCGAAACAAGAAGACTTCTCGTTTACGAGATGAACAACGGTTTTGGCATTAGAAATGCACATGACACATGGTTCTCGCAAAACCAGGATGTGACTATCACATGTATTGCATCCAAGTATGATTTCTATAGTGTAACATGGTTGGGATCAGACGAGGAAGACTTGAATGGAACTGGTAAGTTCCCAGAAACACAACAACAATTATTATTTACTTGCTGTTGCCCGCGGCTTTGCTCTCGTTTTTGTCGGAAATTATCCCACGGGCACGTTGTAATATACAGGACCCTTCACGAAGCCGTCAACCAAGCATTATGTACATCAAACTAAGTAACTTTACGCAAAAATTATTGCTGGGAAACGACATTTTTTTTTTGGTTGAAAAATCACGTTTTACGTTAGGACTCAATGTAACGCTCTCAAAACATTGTGCTGATGAATGGATTGAATAGTATGGGGGTTGTGGAGGTGTTTAAAGTAAAATTCTTACATTAAAAACACGTATTTAAAAAAAAAAATTGTGAAAAAGTTGGAACTTTGACCCCCAATATCTCCGAAACTAGAAGGTTCCCAGGTATGGTCTAGAACAAAAAAATGATCGCAATGACGGAGAGAACAAGTGCCTTTCGGCTTCGTAAAGGGTCTTGTAACACCCTTTATACATATATAGCCTATGGCACTCGGGGATAATGTAGCTTCCTATTAGTGAAAGAGTTTTCAAAATTGGTTGAGTAGATCCAGAGATTACCCCCTACATACAAACATGCAAACTTACAAACAAATTTTACCTCTTTATAATATTAGTATATGTAGATGAATACCGTCACCAATGACGTCGTACCTGACACTTGATTTATTGTTTAACGAATTTCTTTACTGTCAACAGCTGCTGTGGAATACACGAAAAGGAATTTTTCGCTTATTGCCAAATTGAAATTTCCAAACATCTCTTTGAACCAAAGTGGCCCATATAGTTGTCGGGGATTGAGGTTTAACGGCTCCTATGAAACTGAAACCATCACTATTTCAGTTGCTCGTAAGTGTGCCTTGTTGATCTGCTACACTGCATTATAACTTCTATATGTCTTAATGATACGTATTTAATGATAACATTTGTTTACAGCACTTCAAGCGCCGGTAATAAACAATCCTACAGCAGACGAGACCCAAGAAGTGCTTCTATTCCAACCTGTGCAGCTTACCTGTCAGGCTGAGGGAGTGCCGCCGCCCAAATTGGAGTGGTACAAGGTATAGTTTGACTTAATATTGTGTGATTAATCATCGTGATTTGTTTATAGAATTCGCTTGTATTTCTTCTCTTCATTCGAGTATAAAGGGTGTAACAAGACCCTTCACGAAGCCGAAAGGCACTTGTTCTCCCCGTCATTGCGAACATTTTTTTGTTCTAGTCCATACCTGGGAACCTTCTAGTTACGGAGATATTGGGGGTCAAAGTTCCAACCTTTTCACAATATTTTTTTTAAATATGTGTTTTTAATGTAAGATTTTCACTTTAAACATCTCCACAACCCCCATACTATTCAATCCATCCATCAGTACAATGTTTTGAGGGCGTTACATGGAGTCCTAGCGTAAAACGTGATTTTTCACCCCAAAAAAAAACGTCGTTTACCAGCAATAATTTTTGCGTAAAGTTACTTAGTTTGATGTACAGAATGCTTGGTTAACGGCTTCGTTAAGGGTCCTGTTACACCCTGTATAATACTCAAAAATTAATGGTCGTCGATAAAACAAATTGTGAGATTTAAAAAAAAATATTTTTAAATCAGGATGAAGTTTTAATGGCAAATGACACAAACGCACAGATTTATACGGAAATTATAAATCGTACTGTTATCAACTCAACCATAGTGATAAATCAAATGGTGGACGAAAACAAAGGAGTCTATGAATGTACGGCCAGCAACGATGCACTGACGACGAGACGCGTTTACACACTTGTACTGAAAGGTATTGATTCCACAAAACTTTTTTAAAGTTTGTTAAAATAATATTTAATTATTTATTTGTCTACTAAATTCTGGATGTGCAATATTGAAAATTTGCAATCAACGAGTGGCAGCTCAAAATTTGCAATCAACGAGCGTCACATTATAATTTTAAGGTATGTTAGAATAACTCCAAACCACTCAGGCAATTCGGGACTTCGACCTCATCCCACAGATATGCATTGTTGTACTAAGACTGTGATAGAGAGATTATGCACAATTTTAAAACATTATTACTTTTCAGCAGAACCGACATACGCAATATATTTAGGCGTTATCTTTGTAATCATTTTCGTTTTGATCCTCGTGGTGTTGTACCTCACGTGGAAGGTTCGCAAAGAGAAGAGATTCAGAAAAGAACTGGCGGCAGCTGGCCTCCTTTATTTCAAAGAAGGTGTTACTAAATCTCTCAATCCAGACCTGGGTATCGATGAACAAGCTGAATTGTTGCCATACGACGAAAAGTTTGAATTTCCTGCAGATAAATTAATTCTAGGTAAGATTATTATTGCTAAACATGCGTTTTTCCCGGTCGGAGTGCCGGCGAGGTAAGTACACAGAACATGCAAAATTAAAACGTTTTACATACGCAGGCAAATACAAGTAAGTAGGTATGTGTTAAGCACTGTTCAAATTCCAGCTCATTACGTAAGTTTGTGAAGTAGAACAACACATACATAATATATATAGATACGTTTATTACGATATTATACATACGTTTTTGGAACAAACTCTAAGTATAAGTATACAATACTCGGTGGCGAAGATCTCAGGAGTTTTATTTCGCTACACTGTATAGGAAATAGAAACCAAATGCAACAACGACTTTTGGAATCATACTTTTTCTTGTTTAGTCGTAGTGTAATAACAACAACGAAACATAAATAAAACAATAAACATATGTGTTGTAGGCAAGCAGCTAGGTGCGGGTGCATTCGGAGTTGTATATAAGGCGGATGCACGTGGAATCATAAACGCCGAAGAAACAACCGAGGTGGCCGTGAAAATGGTGAAGAAAACTGCAGACAATATGTATATCAAAGCGTTGGCCTCAGAACTAAAAATAATGGTGCACTTGGGGAAACACATAAACATCGTGAACCTGCTGGGAGCGTGCACGAAACATGTTGGGAAACGTAAGACGGATGTTATTTCTACATTTTTAGACGACATTCTTTCTTAACAAAGTCGTCTTGTTTGTATATTTGTCTAAACTATAAGGAAACGAGTTGTGCAACTTGTAATTCACATCTTTCTCGCCAGCAAAACTTTTTTTCTTCAAAAACAGCAGTATCTTTTTTATATCTAAAAAACAATAAATTGATGTTCTTTTATAACCTCCCCAGTATTTTTATTATTGTTACATCATTAGTAGGATAAATAAATGTAAGCCTTCTGCTGAGTCAGTTTTTGTTTGTTACATCAAGGAAATTGTATTTTTTTACAGTTTAGCTTATAAAAGACTTGTTGTCATCGATCGAAATGAGTTCGCAGTCAAAGATGTTCTAATTTTACTAACTGAAGGTTTGTTGTGCTTACAGGGGAGTTGATAGTAATTGTAGAATATTGTAAGTTCGGCAATATACACAATTACGTGCAGAGGCACCGTGAGGTCTTCATAGATCAACTGACCGATAATAAGGAGAAGAATCTTGGCAGAGTTAACAGAGGATTCTCTTGCAGCAGTGGCAGTACCGGGTGAGAATTTTTTAATGGGAATTATGAAATCACTTGCATCAAAACAGTATATAATTATACAATATTCAGGAAATACAAGGAAATAAATAAAGGGCAATTATGATCAACTAGGCAAGAATTCAAAGAAACACTATTTATTTCAAGGCACGATTTGAAGGTAGTACCAGTATTGTGGTCCAGTGTCTGAGAATAAGACCTTCCGCCCTATCGGCCACAGTGACCAAGAGGCTGTTGGCGCTGTCCCGCACCCACCGCATCAAGGAGGCAACACGCTTTCGCATGATTGCGTAAAAGTCGTCTATACGTGCCTCTGCGAACATCCCTGATGCGCTACCGTGTCGTGGCAACCCCAACAACGCCCTGTATGCGTTATTGTACTGGACGCGTAAGGCGCTGTAAGCCTTTTGCGTGTAGTCGACCCATAGACTGCTGGTGTAAAAAGATTGGCAGTATGCCCTAAACAGAGTAGTTTTCACTCCCCTCGAGCACTTTGCGAACCTACGGATCAACATATTGCTCCTGACTGACAGCGCCCTACGCTCCCTCTCCATGTCAACATCATCCGTCTGCGTTGCAGTGACCCAGTGCCCCAGATATTTAAAAGTTTGCACCCATTGCAACTCAATCCCACCGAGTGTGACAGGTGGCACTTCGCGATAGTCTTTAGTCCCTGCCTTGAACAACAGACACTCGCTCTTTTTCGAATTATATCTGAGACCTTGGGCCTCCGCATATCGCTCACAGACAGATATGAGTTTCCTGAGGGCGCTGATCGATGGGGCCAGCTGCACCATGTCATCGGCGTAACTGATGTTATTGACGAGTGTTCCGTCAATGGAACAGCCTACCATAGTACTGCTGAGCTCACGAATTAGCCGATCTACGTACAAACAGAAGAGTTTCGGTGAAGTCAGACCCCCCTGTCTGCTGTATATAAAGCTAAAATTAAGATTTTGATGATTAGAAAGAAAGAAAGAAAACATATCTATTTATTTGGCACACGCCACAAGTGCACACACCAATAACATAAAAATAATAAAAATTATATAAAAAACTTAAAACTACACAATAAAAAAACAAAAAGGAACCTAAAACTAAAAAGAAAAAAAAAGGGATAATATTGTGTATCTCACGGCTGCGCCTAATAGGCCCAGTTCAGCAAATTGCCGAGCAACTAGTGCCCGACGCTGGTTTTCAACTGAACCTGAGATGGTGATTGAGAAGCTCTAGTGTTGTAATACCGGAAAAATTAATCCCTTTACAGGTTTTTCTCTGATCAATTTCGGAGGTAATAAAACATAATCTTACATAGAATTTTAACTGTTTCCAGAGCACCCTCGGAATATTTCGCGTCCAGTACACAAGACACCGACCACACATTCGTCAACACTGCTAACACCAACAGATCCACAAGAAAAGGTAATAACGTTTCGTTATATAAAATGTCAAGGACATACGACAAAAGATAATATTAATACAGTAACTAGAAAAAAAATGCACGGTCATATTTTTTGATAATACAATAGTGGGATAAAAACTGAAGAAACGCGTAGGTGTGTTGATTGATTTAGGATTTTAGATGAAGCAAAAAGTATTCGTTCAAAGCTTCAAGAGCATTTAAGATCTGGTTATTTACATTATTTACAAACTACAAATCTATAATCTATAATAGTAATAAAAATATGTACAAGTATCAAAAGGGTTACAGGGCGTCAAAAAATTCGTCCACATCGCTGTCAACAGGAACAGTGCCTTTGGCCAAAAAATGTAACTAATTAAATAGGTCATATCTTCTCTTCATGTTACATCGTTGGCTGTCATTCGGAGATCTACCTACTTAGGCAAAAAAGCAAAGAATATAAAGAATATAATTAAAAGTCGTTCACAATGTAATTTATCCTTTTTTGCCAGACAATCCAAACCAAAATCACCAAGTGGAATCCGGAAAAGGTAACTTTTAGGGGCATGTGTCAGTGATGCCAGATTGGGGGTATTCCCCCCAAATGTGGGGTTTTTTTTAAGTTATGGGGGGAGAATTGGGGGGATTCGTGGAGGGAAAAAATCTGGGTTTGGAGGGAATTGGGGGATATAATTTGTATTTTTGTTAGGAAATTTGCATTAGGAATTTTGCCGTTGCGTTTTTCTAACGCTGTTGTGCAAAAAGCCTTCTCCCAGTAGCAATTAATAAAGACAAGCTTCGATACAAATTAGCTATTCACACTGCCAATCCATCTTGATAATAAGAAATTCATTGCTAGAAGGATGTGTTCATTTTAAACCCAGTTCAATTATGTTAGAGATTTAACTCAGAAAAAATGTACGAAACTGTATACGACGCAGCAACGCGCGACACGAGTGAAGATGCGGTGCTGAAATAGTATAAAATTGTAAAAATTTCATTAATTTAAAAAAATTGCCGTAAGTGGGGGTTTTATTTTAAAAAACCTAAATTTTGGGGGGGGATTTCGGGGAAGATTTGGGGGAACGAGAATCGGTCATCTGGCAACACTGGCATGTGTACTTATTTTGCACCAACATTGCGTTTATTCGCTTAGTCGTTATTACTATGTAAGCACAGTTTTGTATCTGTATCTGATTTATCAACGTGATAGTGAGTAATTGCATTTACGTTATCTTTGGTGTAATTTTGTTTGATGTCTATTTTTTGCACAAAAATTTGCCGCAATCTATAAGTATTTTATATAAAATCACGCTTTTACATTACGGGTATTTGACGCATTTTTAGAGTAGTTAAACACGCGTTTATTAATGGCAAGTTGCCAATATTTAGACCATCGAAAGTGTGTAGTATTTGATTATTTAAAGAGTAAGTGCAGTAACCCCACTCTGTGGACGCTCGACAGATGCAAGTTGTGAAAGTAGACTTCCAACTTTCGTAGAACTAAATGCAGCTTTTGTGATTGCGTCCACTCTATTTTATGTTAGCGTTATATTTTACCTTTACGTAAGTGTACAACTAAACAAATATTTTAATCAGTGGTTTATGAGGATAATGTACACTATGCTAGCTACACGTGCATTGACGTATTTCTACTTAAGGCATATCTTATGTAAATAAATCAAGTTCGTCAAACTCGTAGGGGCAAATGCAATTTATGTAACCAGTAGGAATTACTTGCTCGCTGGCAGCCAAGTTTAAGAACTACTTGGAAACAGTTAGCATGTAGATATTCCGACAGTACAATAGGTATCATAAATACCTCTTTTTACTCAATGACTTGGTGGCGAGGATAATAAACTCGTGGATGCACATACACCTATTTATTATTAGAATACTACGTGTGATGTGATATATATGGAGATTTATAAATCATAGGTATATTGTGTACTTTGATTTACCGCATCGCATAGGTCTCGCATAGGTTGTCCTGGATTCTATTCTGAGCCCGTGATTGGAATCGTTGCTGACGTACGAAGGCTCGAACTTTTTCACATGAGTTTTATTTAAATTTATTAAGAAAGTACGACAGAAGCATTCTTGTAAAACTCTGCGAGTTCCAACTTGCAATTTTCCACTTCCATTGACTTTTTGAAACACAAATTAATTTAATCGATTAAGAAATCTGGCGTTAATCTCATCCGTTGGTTGTTTCTATATATCAATAAGAACAGCTTAGGGGCGCTTTTTTAGAAGATAAGAGACATTTCAAAGGGACCTGTAAAAAATACTTCTTTTTACACTATACTATGGCTGCCCTTTGTGCATAGTTTGTTGCTACGTAGTAAATGGGTTTTTTCCAGGGATGCAATTAAGAGTATAGTATATTCATATATGTCTTATGAAATTGTTTCCAGTATCAGAAGGATACGTGCAACCAGAGTGGCGTACAAACTACGAGAGCGACTACAGTTTCGACGGACGCAACCCGCGGCCACTGACCTCTCGCGACCTACTCGTGTGGTCCTTCCAGATCGCGAGGGGCATGGAGTATCTTGCTAGTAGGAAGGTCAGTCGAGTTTAAAGATGAAAATAATAAGTCGAAACAGAGAAAGACGGCTTCAAAATAAGAGTAGAAGTTATGAAAATAAGTGTTTTTAAAATACTGATACTTTTTTCAATCATTGACGATACCTTAAACTTTGATTATATAATGACTACATGGAGCGTCGCCCTACAACCAAAACAACGAAAGCGAGGCAACAATTTCAAACATGTGTCCGTGCGGCAGCGTGCTCGCGGTGCACGGTACAATGTGCGTCTATGTCTCTGTGTGCGAACTTATAAGCTAACAGTCGGCTGATATTTTTTGACATGTTTTTGCACATTTGATGCTCCATCTAGACATTATATAATCAAAGACGTTAAAGTAAGTTCGGTTCAACTAAGACAGTTCTTGTTGGAGCTGCTAAATAGTTGACCTAAACTGAGACAGGCAAAAGTGTAAAACTATTGTCAGAACACTGGCAAATGTAAAAGTAATACTTATTCATTTGAAAAATTTCAGGTTCTACACGGAGACTTAGCAGCAAGAAACGTGTTGTTAGCCGATGACAACATTGTAAAGATTTGTGACTTCGGTCTCGCTAGGAGCATTTACAAAAACGATGAATATCAAAAGAAAGAAAACGTGAGTATTCATATATTTATCTACATTAACCGTGAAGGTCACTTTGAAAGTAAACACAATAAGTTGTTTACGTTTATGAAACTGCGCCAATTATTAGAAACATAATTCAAAAATCTTGATGTGGATGTTTTTAAAAGAATCAATATAGACAAACATTCATTTTAGATCAACATTTTAAACAATGTTTAGTGTTTTTCAACTATGTTCAAACACTCATATTCTACGCCATTGTTGGAAAGATACACACGATTTATTTTCAAACATAGAACATTAAAACCAGGGGGCTGGTCTAATGACAATGACAAATGTATCGCAATGCTGACTTTCATTTAATAGTTGAAAGACACATAAATTAAAGGCTCTTAAATTAATTATCCAATATTTCATCATCATCATCCTAAGCCTGACATTACCCATTACTGAATGGTTTAATCTCTACATTCCTGCGCCTGGCTCATTTGGGATTTATCGGCGATGGCAACAAATTGGTCTGCCCACGCCGCTGGACGATTAGCACATACTTTTCCAGTCCTTGGAAGCCATTCGATAGTTTCTTTACTGTATTAGCTCATTGTGCAAGAAATAATATCAGCTATGTGCAAATTGAAACTGAGCCGAGTTAACTGAGATAGTTGATCTCAGATCACGTAGACTCAGTTCTAATGGGGTTACTATAGCAAACTGTACGTGAATACCGGTTACGGTAATACGTTTGCATATTCCATCGGGACCTAGAGACGGTTTCCAATTGAATTCAGAGCAACCGTTTGACCTAAATGTCTCAGGGATTGTTGAATCTGATTACAATGTATAGTCTCAGTTTTATGAGCTTATGACATTAAACCGTAAAACAAAGTTCGCTGTTATCTATTGCCTTTTTGTCGGTCTCATCATTTTCCACAGTCAACAATCAAAGTCGCCTACTTTTGTTCTGTGTTGTAATTCCATGAAACTTGGCTATGTAATCAACTCTGTTTTTCTCCACACGCTTAGACTCTATTTCATGAAAGAGCTTCTCTATTCTAATGAAGCAACATTCTGGTTTATATGAAATAGGTACAAGTTTAATGACAATTTTCTTTGTATTTCCAGTGTCTTCTACCCGTCAAATGGCTAGCGATCGAGTGTATGACGGATCGCATATTCTCAACGCAGTCGGACGTATGGTCGTTTGGCATCGTGTTGTGGGAGCTGTTCTCTCTCGCCAAGACGCCTTACCCGAACATCAGCCCAGCAGCTCTGTTGCAGTGGCTGTCTGAAGGGTACGTAGATCTTAGATATTATATTTTTATATGAACAATGCACACTCAGGCGTCTTGTCTTGCGCGGCACGCTCTGTCACCTGTGTATTTAATGACCTTATGACCTGCATCAGTATGAAATCAGTGAATAAAAAATGCAGTTTCCATGTTCAAAAAATGTGACCAAATCACCGAAATAAGCCAGTCTAACCAAATCAGATAGTTAGGCCCTAAAACACGTTGTATTTGCAGTTTATTATGAATAACATGCAGGAATTAACATCGTTAGGATCTTTTGTCGTCTAGCACTGGAATTCCCAATTGGAGTTTTTATCTACTTGTAGATATCATTCTATAAATTGCTTAAACGACCCATTCACTAATGTTACAGGAAGCGTCTAGCCAAGCCGACGTACGCGGACGACCGGTTGTACGACGTAATGATGAAGTGCTGGGAGCAGAAACCCACGGCACGGCCCACCTTCAGCCAGCTGCAGGAAATTCTTGGCGGCTTTTTAGAGGACAATGTGCGAAATGTAAGTGTATTCAAAGGTTTTATAGCACACAACAGAATAATAAAGTTAATGAATTACTTGTGAACAGACAGAAGAAGCCCTAGACAAATGGCAATCGCTTTGAATGCGTTTTATTTATACAAGGGGTAGCATAGTAAACGCAAGCCCTCTCGAGTGGTGTCTCGGTCCATAAAACTGAACAACTTTTGTTCTACGAGTTCAAAAATTCGCAAAAAAAACTCGTCTTTCTATAGGAGTTGTCGCGATCTGCTGATCAACCTAAGTATATGATAAACTAAAAAAAAGTTATACGATCTAAAAGCTTGTCGCGAGATAAAACACACAGGTATATCTTGCGACTCTTCTTTTAGCTCAATCGGTTGGGAACTTGGGAATAACTTCTCAGTTACAAGATTTGACATAAACAAAGCTTGTCAAAAATACCGCACTGTCTCCCTCTACGTAACGATTCGAGACAGACGTGACGCGATGAAAGAAAATGAGCCACGTTTTCAACTATGCCCGTATGTAGTTCACGAGTCCTGTAACAGATGGCGCAGTCAGCTACCTGTACGGGCAGGTGGGCTTTCTCTGTAAAAATCACAAAGCTGGTTTTTCCTGAACCAAGAGAAGTTCTCCTATACTTAAAAGAGCCATTAAAGTTTTGGCGTGGCAAAAATTAAATAGACCAGTAACTCAACTTACTCATCACCTGCCTAGCGTTTTCCCAACTATGTGGGGGTCGGCTTCCAGTCTAACCGGATGCAGCTGAATACCAGTATTTTACATGGAGCGACTGCCTATCTGACCTCCACAACCCAGTTAGTACTGGGTAATACGATACTCCTTGGTAAGACTGGTTGTCAGACTTTTTGGGTCACTGACTACCTATAACGACTGTCAAAGATCTACAGATGACAGCCGGGACCAACGGCTTAACGTGCTTTCCGAGGCGCGGAGGAAACTCGGTATGAAATGGGCGGTCACCCATCCACGGACCAACCTAGGCAAGCGCGGCTTAACCTAAAGATAGACCCGAGCGACTGTTATTATTTTGCCACGAGCTCCTCCAACTTACTCTAGTAACAAAATGAAGGATAGCGCCTAAGTGTTCTAAATCCAAACCTGACAAAAAGTTGGCTATGCTATCATCACATTATCATAAAATCACATCTGTAATTCCCGAAGGGCTGGGCAGAGGTGTTCCTTTAGTCTGATCAAGCATAGAATCTAGAAATTGAAAGACAGGTTCCTTAATCACGTTTTTTTCTAATACTTACTCCTGATTCTGATTTCCAGCACTACGTGGACCTAAACACAGCGTACATGGACATGAACGTGCAGCCTGGTGGAGAAGACTACCTGGCCATGGTCTGCGCGCCTGACTATAACAATCTCGTGACGCCTAGCCCTCACCACTACGTCAACGATAGGAGCTTCTTCCCCACCACACCTACGCAAATAGGTAAGAAATTGATAAAAGTGTTGTTAATCGGGTGTGTGGACAGTTCAGCAGATGCTTAGGAGCTAACATTCAGGCCCCTTTTCATTTACACTAAAAGTCTAAATGACTGCTTAAATATTATTGCGCTATTGCAATTTCAAATCCCGACACTGAGCCGAGCATTGAAAAACCCACAGTAGGTTTTTATTTTGGTATTAATAGGGGTCGCCTAGTAATAGTGAAACTGACATAACTGACAGTGGGTAGGTAGGTACTCCTGGGAGTTAAAGTGAATATGTACCAAAAAGGTGGGGTACATATTTCACTTTTATCACTCCAGGTCGCACCATTTACCAGGAACCCTAAATATTACCTTGTATCAGCAGTAATGTCGCATGTTTTATAATGGTATCGTTCCTCATTACATTTATTTGTATTTTTTCAAGCTGCCGAAGTGAATACAAAAGGTAAAATCCATAGTAAACTGATATCCTATCCCACCACAAGATTACCTATTTATTGCCATTTTCCAAAATTGATAAGAGAAAGTAGTATTTTTTCCGACTGTTTAATTTTATTTCCTTTCATCAGACGGAACGGAAAACACTACATTCTGATTACACAAAAATACTACAAATGGTAATTCAACGCATGTCTTTGTTGTAACTAACAATGAACTGTGTTGGTACTGATCACTGCACTTGTACACACTACACCTCTAAACTAAAACAATTAAAACAAGTCTGGTTGATTTGGTTGACTCTCACTTGTAGTTAGAATTGTCTTCGTGTGGTTTGGTGTTTTCTCTTTGTCTTCAACAACTATAGATACCTACTAAGCTCGGTTTACAATTTCAGATGATGATGGCTATCTACAGATGAGTCCTGCGTCAAGACAGAACATATTCAGTCCTCGAACTCAGGACACCAAGTTTGACTTTGACGCGCGCAAATTCAATCCGAGGGTATCAGAAGCCAGCAGCTGTGGTTCAGAGTTAACGCCAATGCTTACTTTGAACAACCTACCTAGGAGTGGCTCAGAATCCGACCAGGAAGGCAACCAGTCACCGTATCTCAACATGTGTCCCAGGATAGACGAAGAAACAGATGACGTATTCGCAACAAACCAAAACAATGCAAAGAACGCCCTCAACACAGTCACTAACCCGACGTACATCACGTTGGACGTCGACATCGAGAAGAAGCCGAAAGATATTATTAATTCGTACGTGAACATACCGAACGGTCTAGTCAAATAATTTCATTTGGTGTAACAAAATAAGCTAATCTCATTTACTAACTTAGTATCTACTTATGTATATTACTCTCATAATCTGCATGAATGTCTTTGATTACTGTTCATTTTGATCTCTGTACCTATTCTTGATGAAAATGCTGTATTTCTTTCTAAACTTTCTTTTATGTGAGTGTCTTATTTTCCTTAAATAACGTTAAAATGGTAGTTTTACGTATTAATTGTTTCCTTCATTTTGTGAGCTTATTTGTTGTATCTTCATTCATGTTAATAGGTTTGTATCCTAGGTGTATTGTATGTACAGAAATGTTAACTTTTTGTGTAGACTGACTGGCGTAGGTGGCTCAGGAGTAGACGTGGAATGGTCACCTTGAAAATATTTAATATTCGCAATGTCATAGGTTGTCAGGGGCGTACAAGTAGGTACATGATTTATCCTTGATTGTACAGATTTACAAATAATACATACTGACGTAAAATGTTCCTACAATAGTAAATGACCTGGCAATACCGTGCACATGCTGCGTGTATGTATGTGTGAAGGCATGATGTGTATGATGTGATATTTCGTTATAGGACATTGTAATTGGACTCAATAGTATGAATGTATTCAGTATTTACGTTCTGCGAAGCCCACCAGTAAAATAAATGTGAATATGTTTTAAATATTTGTATTTCTACCGAAAACATTCCTATTGTATTTTTTTATTTTCGAATAGGCGCAATCTTATGAATTAATTTGCATAACACTTGTTACTGTTTTATTTTTTTATGTGTGTGTAGGTGATATTGATTGGAAACTTCCACCAAATGTTATATTTATAAGTCAACGTTGATTAAGAATGCTTTGTGACGGTAATATTGATTGACTGGGTATTCAAGTTCACATCTTTGAGTTTTGATTTCATATTATAATACGTACGTACAATACATATTAAAATACGTACGGTAGCCTATTCTAAGACTTTTATGCAAGTAAATAGGTTCTTCGCCAATTGTATATATAAATAAAATATTTATAAACTTGAAAAATAGTCGATGTTTTCTTATTGTTGTGGAAAAACCTATATATTTCATTAAATTATATTTTTATTCCTAATAATAAACCTTACTTTTCAAATATTAAGCTAAAAACGATATTTCGAAGATGTAATAAGCGACTATTTTACCAAATTTATATTGACTGTTATATTTTAAGATCATTACTAGCAAACTTATAATAATTTGCAAGTACCTTGTGTATACTTTCAAAAAGTGAGTAGGAATGCGTTGTTTTTGATCAAAGTATATTTTTGTTGTACAAAATTATGTAGATGCCATATAATAGAGAACTCAGTAAAATAAAAACGAAAATATATCAATGTGATATTAAAATAATTTTATTAAGATCATTTTATTTCTTTTAACATTCCTCGTAGCAATTTTTTCCTATCTTGTTTTACCTTCTCCTTGTTCTGTATGAAACGGCCAAGAAATTCCCACCCTTTTTTCTGTTGGATACATACGTTGATGATAATGAGTACCCGGAACAAAAAAATAGTCGGGTGTTTCGTGTTTGCCAAAAAATACTCACATTTACTGAAGCAACTAATTTACCTGCCGGGTAATTGCTTGAGGTACAATCTCGCATTTCCAAGTGATTGAAAGACGTGTGGCGCGGTCCGTCCTCAGGCACCCATGGCGTTGAGCCCCTGCCCAGACGTTGCCATGCGGTCGACGTGGCGAACGAAAAGAATAGGTACCTATTACCTGAAAGGTCTTTTCCCAGCAGTGGGACATTAAAGGTATTTGAAAAAAAAGACGTTTTGTATAGTTTGACTATTGTGTTCCTACCATAACGTGGTTTACGACAGGATAGCATAATTATACATTCAAATTGGTCTTGGACACTTTAGCACGGTAAATATCGGCTGGTATTTACGAAATCAGTGACGTTAGTATAGTTATATACTACTAGGCCTGCCGAGGTGGTGCTCTTTGAGCAGTATCTATGTCTTAGACACCTCTCTTGCTTACGCATCGCTTCTCGACTAAAACAAAACACCATCTACTTTTTTTGCAGAATTTGCCCTATTAACTCAGCCAATCGAAGTCTAATGCTGGGAGCAGACTCCTAAGCTGTGCGTTTCTCCGCCAGCACCTTCCAAATCCAGTCTGAACCAGAAATTTCTCAGTAGCAGCCACTGAGTCTGGATTTGAGCGCGGTCGATGGTAATAGGCTCACCTCTTATTATTTGGGACTTACGCGTAACTGCCTTACCGTAACTAGCTTAAAAGTAAAAAGTAGACTTTTAAGTACTAACCTAACCTAACCTAACCCTCACTCAGATCCAGCCTGTCCCTTTGCTGCCCCCCCCAGCGACGCCCTAAGCCGAGGCCCGTACCCCACAGGGGGTGCCCTTAGCGAGTGGTCGCTTAGATTTAAGTATAGTTTTAAGCCCCTGGCTGGAGGCCTTTTTTTTTTTTTTTTTTTTTTTTTTTTATCGATGGGAAATCATCAAATGACCCCTCCCGCTCTGGGCTGAGCAGGAGGGAGTGTCAGACTTGTACTGACTAAAACCCATCCATTTTCCTTCCTTTGCCCTTTGTGTTCCAGGGCCGCGGTATCTCTTTCGAACAGTCCCGCAACCCTGGCAGGCGTCGGCCCTTACGGACCCCTTCCTGTTTGCTGACTCTCTTTGAGGCGCGCGTGGAACACGAACGCGCCGTCGACACGGCCTGTCGTCATAAGACGGACGGACGGCGAGCTAGCCCATAGCTCACCGTCCACAGGCCCGCGGCGCCTTAGATTCATTTTTAAGGCATCCACAGGGAATAGTCCGGTTAAGCAGTAGCCAGCCTCAGAGGCTGAACTGCGAGATGCCATCACCAAAAAAAAAAAAAAAAAAAACCTAACCCTTCGGATATTACAGGCGTGATGTTATGAGTATGTTCCTTTTGGATCTTATCTTTCAAGGAAACTGAGCCAAACTCCGGATTTGCCCGCTCTCTATTAATATTCTTAGAAAGAAATATTGACAATATTTCTTTCTAAGAATATTAATCAATATTGTGAATATTATACAATCAACAATATTATATTGTTAAGCTGCTCATCATAACAATGCATGCGGAGAATTCTCAATTCCCTGCAGAACTTATAATGCCTTGAAAAATATGTATAAAATTTTATAGAGAGAGAAACTTGAATAATATTCACCTTAATTGTGAGCACACAGTGCTACGTGCCGTACTGTACGGACGCTGTATGCAATATGAGGAGTTTCGAGGCAGATTTCGCGATGCAGGTGTGATATTCCAATTTGGGTATCTTTCAACACAGTTTCAACATATAACTTTCAGTGAAAATGTATTTTAAAGAAAGGTAGACCGTACTTCCAATAAACATTTTTTTATCTCTATAAACATTTCTGAAAACCGGATATTGAAAAAAATAAACGCGAAAAATAGTTTTAATTATCATTTTCATTTCATTTCATGCTTGTTCTATGTAGCTAGTGATAGAACATCGAATAGTTCGTAGAAAAAATAGTATCCTTTTACCAGGTTTACTATAAAATTCGAATAGGTAGTATTATTATTATTAGTAGTATTTCTACAGCCAGGTATTACCTACATTTTCAGAACGTATTTTTCTATTCTCTATTCTAAGAAATCTATTTTAGAATCTATTTCTACTTACAGCACAGTGTGCCGGAAATTAAGGAAAATATCTGTGTGTTCAATATATTTGTTGCTGTTCCCACTTAGAAATCAATACAGGAAAAATAGCTTCAGTTATAGCTATTCGGTACTTAATTGTGGCACGTAGAAACAATTGCTTGGCCAGCAGTGAAAGGAAATATTTATGAATAAATGTACTTAAATCATTAATATGTATCTAGATATAATAATCACTGAAAGTCCGACGATTTAGAACCAGTAAGCCATTATTCTCGTATTATAGTAAGTAGTCATTTTACAATTAACGTATTAATTAGGCACATATCTAAAACAACTAACCTCTTTTTCACTGATAAGGTCCGATAATACATTGAAAAAGAGACGTATTTTTCTATCTATTAGAATTATTAGATAAATTCACAAAAGGCTGTCGTTTTGCATCCTGGTCAAATTCAAGGAGGTATCTATACAAATGATTCTCGACCCGAATCGATAATTAAAATGGTAGTTTTTTTATTTTTTTTACGGAAATCGTTAAGTGTAAATCACCCGTATTAAAACGCAGCACGTCTGTTCCTAGCCCAATAAACGCGCCATCACACACACAAACGCAAACGTTTATTCCACAGTATAATTGTGGACAGTATGGAAACTACGCTTAACGATATCCGTAAAAAATATATAAAAACCTACCCTTTTTATCATCGATTCGGGTCGAGAATCATTAGTATAGATACCTCCTTGAATTTGACCCGGATGCAAAGCAACAGCCTGTATACCTAATCTAAAATTGGAAAGGTTTGTGCAGTGGCACAGAATAGGCTAAATAAACAATGAAAATTTTATTCATTATAGTCATTAATTTAAGTTTATTAAAGTCTACTACTACCTACCATTGAACTTTATTATAATATGCAGCCTTTTCTTTTTGAGTAAAAAGCAACAGGTTTTCCATCCTGGAGGCGTCATTTTCACACTTACATAATGCTGCGGGCCAGCTCCAATGCCGTCCTAGCTATGATCGCTGGACGTTTGGACTGCCCTTATATTAGGAAGTGTTGCAGTAGGCATATAGCCAGGGCGTGTTAATGACTATTAAACATTATTGCTGAGTTTTGTATTATTTTAATTTATGTTCTATTATATTGTATCCAAATTCCAAAAGTTGTATTTGTATTTTAAATTATTGATGTAATTTTTTTTTTTTGTGTGATTGACTTTAATTTGATTTTCTTGACATTGTATTTCTAATTTGTTGACACTGTATTTATTATTATTTTATTTTTCATTTTATTTGTATTTTTAAATTGTGATTTACGATTGTGTCCTAATAACGTGTTTTTTTAATATGGGGAAACCTGAAATAAATGGATTTTATTTTTTTTAATTTTATTTTTTAATAATGTCAATTCATACATTTTAAAAATTGCTCCACCAGGTGGTTTCATCTCTCATATAGGGGTGTTGACTAGGGTATGCAGAACCCGTTCCGGTTCCAGATTTCCGTTATCCGGTCCTGGGTGCAATTAGAACCGGGTGAATAAACCGTAGAGAATTTGACAGAATAATTATCGTATGAACGTTGCGACAGACGTCGACGGCGGAGACCGCGAAGTGGCAAGCGTAAGGTAGGACGCCCTCAGGCTAAGTGGAGTGCAATTGGAGAGGCTTATGTCCAGCTGTGGACTGCTGTTAGATAATGATGATGTGAATCAACCTTTATGGTAGAATCGGTTGCATGTTGCATGGTTGTTGACATCTGCTGAAGGATGACGTACTATCACTCTCCCAGTGACCCCTTACAGCCGGTATTTTGACACTCATCACACCAGGAGCTCTCTCGGTTTGCATCATTGGCCGCTTGTAAGTACTTACTACCTACCTAGGTACGCCAGGATCGAAATCTTGAGCTTACATCAAATCCACCACGAGCTCAATCAGCTCATCACGCGTGTTACAACAGCGTCTACTGAAAACAACAATAACATTAACAATAATACCTACTCATACTAAAATCACACACGCGTGTCGCTTGACGCAAGGTGCGTCAAAAATCGCACTGCTTAAAGGCCGTCGCCTGACTGAGGTCACACGCCGAACTTACGTCGGTAATTTTGTCAGGTGCGACGTTCCGCTACATGAATGGAACAAAACAAAAGCTATCCGATCATAGCCTGCCACACCGCACTCAATGTGTGAAGCAACGTCAAAGCTAGAGCTAATCCTTTCCGATTCACGCTTGTCACGCCTATTTAACACTACACTAATATGTATTTAACTAACGTACCTATTGTTTTCTACGTTATTTAGGTTGCATTGACATGTTTCGCAAACGCGCATATTTAATATACACACATCAAAAGTGTCTAGGGATCAAGCATTTTTATGTGGATTTCTTGAGATTGAGATGTGGCTTTGTAATAAATTTATGATTTTATAAATTTATATGGATCCTTTTTGGTGCATTTCATAATTTGAATCAGGAACTGGGAATCAAATTCGAGTAAAAGATGAAAATCAGCTGTCAATATTTTCCCTATAAAAACATACAACGCATTGAAGACATTATTAGTGCTACTGTTTCCCTACTACTGATTAAAACCAACGTTATTATGGAGCGGCGACGTCATTTAAGCAGGGAAGAAATGCTCAGCGCCGTGGGAATGATAGAAGCTGGTTCCCGGCAACGTACTGTGGCTTTAGCTCTGAATACAAGTCAGAGTGTTATCAGTCGACTTTGGACACGTTACCGAAGCACTGGTACCGTGGCTGAGCGCCATGGAGGACGGTATCGCTGCACCACACGGAGACAAGACCGATACATTCAAATCTTAACTCGAAGAGCTCCAACAATAACCGCCATGATGTTAGCCGTGAGGCTTCATCACTCTTCAGGGAACTTAATTAGCGACCAAACAGTCAGAAACCGCTTGCATGAAGTGAACCTTCATTCCCGAAGACCGCTACGGGTACCACCTATAGCAATGCACAATCGTAGGATACGATATCAATGGGCTCTTGAACACAGAAATTGGGCAGAAGAACAATGGCGTTTCGTGTGCTTTTCTGATGAGTCTCGTTTTGGTATGAGACCGGATACAAGACGTATACGACACTGGAGAACCCCTGGACGCCAACAGCGATTAAAATCCTGCCAGGAAGTCCATCCTTATAGTGGTGGAACCATCATGGTATGGGCGGGTATTTGGATCGGCGGAAGAACTGAGTTGATTT
Source organism: Eugnorisma glareosa (assembly GCA_947578425.1). Classification (NCBI taxonomy): domain Eukaryota; kingdom Metazoa; phylum Arthropoda; class Insecta; order Lepidoptera; family Noctuidae; genus Eugnorisma; species Eugnorisma glareosa. The sequence goes on along the minus strand of OX387970.1, from coordinate 12,352,767 downwards.
GGATCAGAGGCAACCTCAACGCTCAAATTTATGCTGAGACGATTGTATCAGACGTCATCGTTCCTCTACAAGTGCAAATCGGTCCCTTATTTCAGTTAATGCATGATAATGCACGACCGCACACCGCAAGAGTTGTAAGACAGACTCTCGCCGCAGCTAACATCAATGTCCTGCCCTGGCCTGCTCAGTCGCCAGACTTGAATCCGATTGAGCATGCATGGGATATGCTACAGAGAAGAGCTCTGCCGAATATGGAGGGTATCCAGTCGCAAGAAGACCTTATTTTGTTGTTGCAACGAACATGGGCGGCCATTCCACAGCGTGATTTGGATGAACTCATTTTGAGTATGCCAAACCGATGTTCTTGTGTTGTTAGTGTTCGCGGTAGAAACACGGATTATTAATTGTTTAAGTTACCCAATAAAATTTTAAAGAAAACTGTTATTTCAGTCTTTTTTTCGAACTTTTGTGTTAGTGGTTCAAATGTCAAAAATCCCTTTATTAGGAAAATGGCAAATTTCTTTATTAATGCAAAGGTGACTTGGTTTATCGTTACTGTGACAAACGAAAACACTTTATTTGATGAATCCTTAAAGAAAATTTTAATTAATATCAATCAGGAGAAAAGTTATTGCAAAAATATATGTTGATCCCTAGACACTTTTGATGTGTGTATTATCCATATTAACAAACTAGCTTTAGCCCGCGGCTTCGCCCGCGTGTAGGTCGATAGTTGTCCCACGGAATCATACTACCGGGATAAAAAGTATCCTAAGTATTAATCTAGGTTATAAACTATCCGTGTGCTAAATTTCATCCTACCCAAATAATTTTAATTGAAGAGTGTGTACACCAATTTTTGAGTCAATCGTCCCAGAGAATAAAAAGTTTCACATAAAATTCAATCCCCCATTTCACCCTCTTAGGGGTAGAATTTCGAAAAATCTTTACCTTATTCCTTGTCTACATTATACAGGGAACCTCTGTGCAAATTTTCAGCTTTCCAGGTCCAAGGGTTTGGGCTGAGCGTTGATGAGTCAGTCAGTCACTACTCTTTTTATTTATATAGATAGATCGATAACATGTTCAATTGCATTAAAGGCCATATTATAAGTATTGTTTAAGTTTACGCAAGAACCACGTCGATCCTAATTAGCACAGGAGCATAATTATTGTTCACAGACACATGACAAAAGCATTTAGTAACGGGTGTCTAGCGTTTCAACATCTATATTGAAGTTTCAAACTTGAATACTCTGAACGGAGAACCGTGTCTTGAGACGCGAACTAAGTGGCCTTGATTATGTTCACCTATCTATTCAGATTTAGATTTAGACAATGACTTGGCAGCACTTAGAGGCAGGAACATGAGACGTTTAGCTTGCCGTATGTCGAAGTTGTAAGCAGTACCTATCTACGCAATACATGATGATGATGATCGAAGCAGACATAATAAGTACCAAACGAAGTGTCGTGTACTGTCAGTTCGTTTGACGTCATCATGGCGCTGTTATTGAGTGATTTGCTGTCGTGCTATGGATTATAATTTCACGTGTTTAGTGTGTAGTATATGTTTCTAACTGCTACATAATGATTTTGACTCCAGGGAAATGTCTTTATCTTACTAACCTTTGCTACGAGGGCAGATCGTTCAGAAACATGCACGGCACACACGCGAACACCAAAATGAATTCAGTTCCTTCTCTAAATAAAATTAACTTCGTATCTCTGGGTATTGGATAAACAAACAGCACTGACCCGTCTCTACTCTACTCTCTACTCACACACAGTAAAGTGCTCTGAACTTAAAATCGATGCATTTTCAATCCGAATGTTCGGTGTAAAGTTAGTACTCAACATCGGCGAGATTCTAACTCAACTAAGCACTACTTTTTGTTTGTCTATGTGATGAATATAGTTGCAGGATCGGCTTATGTACTATAAGTAAAGACAGGGAAATTAATGGTTGTCTTTCAATTTAAGTTGGACATCTTAAATTATAATTATGTATTCAAATCACAACTGTCATTCTTTGACAGCTGTAAGAAATGGCTAGAAAGAGTCATGCACTTTCTTAATATTTCCCTGGCTCAACCATTTCTTTCTGGCGTATATAATAATATAACATAAACATCATCACGCCTTAATCCCCGAAGGGTTAGGTAGAGGTGTACCTAATAGTACACCCACTTTTGGCCAGTAATGTTTAAGTCTTATGTAATAGGAGGTGAGCCTATTGCCTTTAACAGGGCCCAAATCCAGACTCCGTGGCTGCTACTAAGAAGCTCCTAATGAAAAACCCTATACCTAGACCTGGGAATCGAACCAAGGACCTCATACTCAGCAGTTCCGCTTGCAACCACTAGGTCAACGATGCACTCCAAAGTGGCTGTCAAATGGCAGGAAATTTATAATGAAAATTAGGAATGGCACTAAACTCTTCACAAATTTTGTGGTAGGTTCATGTTTGGTAAGATTACAGTCCATCTCGGTCACAAATAACACCATTGCGCACTAAGCGACTAAGGGATGGCATCAATTACTTCACCTGCCAAGCGTTGTCGTTTGGCTGTCGCTTATGTTCAGCACTGGACACCTATAACTGGCTTGCTATGAACTTACAAGTTAGTCATATCAGACAATTCTGTGACGGACTAAATGACAGATAGCCTAAACCACTGTATAGTGAAACTATTGCTCAACACTACGATTTTTTCCTGTATAGTGGGTGCATTTACAAACATTTAATCTCACATACATAAAAAGATCGGATGTAGTTCTACCTACCCCATCTTAATTAATTATTCTCTAATGATTTTGGATAGTTATTTACTGCTTAATTTAAAATCTGTTCCATACCTACCAACCTTTTAGATATATGGAACTGATTTTACTGGATAGTAATGTATTCAGGTACTGTAACTTACGTGTGCACACATTATTTCATCACTGGATGGGTTAGAGCCCAAGCTGCGCTGTTTTACACGAAAATTTACATATTTTTTAATTGGAGTTACGTCCTTTTTAATTTAGTTGTAAATGAGTGTCGTTTCAGGAAAATGTGTTGTTAGTGCGGAAATAAAATGTTGTTTTATTTTTAATTAAATTTTGCTTAGTTAGTTTTTAACTACGTAAACATAACAAGAGTAGTTATAGTTCGTTTTATTTATGTTGTAAATGGAATGCTTTTAACATTTCTTGGAAAAAAAATAAAGACTTTATTCAACCTGCCAATTCTTTTAATTTATGTACCACAAAACATTTCATTTCAGGATTTGAATCATGTCGGTGATACTGCATTTGCCGCTTCTTGGTTGTTTTTGGAGAATGTTCTCAACCTGGCGGCAACCTCACAATAGCCGATCATATTTGAATAAGAAATGCGTCAATATTGTTTTCAAGTAGCAACTTAGAAATAAGTTAGCGGAAATGCACCTAGATGAATTAACCCAGGTGAATTAAGTGAACTCCAGGAATAATACTGGGTACAAATTCTGAAGGAAATTCATTCTAGGTTAACTTCGAAGTCCTGCATAAAACTAAAAGTACAGTTTTAATTTTATCCGTAATCGGGCGCGTATCTTCCAGCTCCTCTCGATATTTCTCGTTTCTCGTAGTTAGACCCGTTTACACGAAACAAGTTTCTTGCCTGTTGCATACATAAAAATTGAAGCGGCGAATAATTTGTATCGTATTTACTGTTTACTCTGAGCCACTTTTATTACTGCTTCAACTTTTTGCACGCAACAAACATTGAAATTGTGCTATGTATTATAATGTTTATGTAATTGTGTATGTTGTGTGTGTCTTTATTGTTAGACAGTGCATCTCAAAAACTCACTAGTGATTGAAATTCATTTCTTCGATACGATCAGATACATAGTTTTCATATTGCACGCGTTTTTATGGATATATATAATATTATTTTTTTTCATTTATTTAGATAATCAAGATCCATTGGGTTAGTAACAATATTCTTAACCTATGTTAGTCCTTAACCAAAAACACAGACAGAGTACAGGTGACTAGTGACCTCACCAAAGGGCTGTCGTACCCCCCGACTATGGCGCTCAGAATGATGTTGGGGCTGCTACGGACTGTCTGTTTAGCAGCGAGGCCGCTTTCTTACGCCGAACAGCATTGAAAAAGGTGGTACGTGCCTCAGCGAGCATAGATGACGCGCTACAGAACCGAGGCAGACGCAACAGCACCCTAAATGCGTTGTCATACTAGATCCGAAGAGCATTGTAGGCCTTTTGGTGTAGCTGAACCACAGGCTCCCCGTGTACAGTGACATGCAATATACTTTAAACAGCGTTACTTTGATCGCGATAAGGGTTTCTATCAATCAAATAAAACAGATTTCTATGACAATATCTTAATCTTATTATCGGCTATTTGTTGGAAATGTTGGAATAAACTGCTTACTGCCGTCAGACCCTGTAAGAAATTATTAATAATTAATACCTAGATAATAACAGGCGCACGGGTCGAGGTTCCTCCGCGCTTGTCAAAGGCGGTCCGTGGATGGGTGACCATGCATAACATACAAAGCACGTTAAGCCGTTGGTTCCGGCTGCCATTTTTAGATCTTTACAGGTAGTCAGTGGCCCGAAAGTCTGACCTCTTACGCAGTACCAACTGTGTAGTGTAAGTTAGATAGGCAGTCGCTATAAGTAAAATACACACAGTTAGACTGGAAATCGATCCCAACATAGTTGTATTGTATTGTATTGTTGAGGGCTCCCTTTTCCGCATTTAGACTCAAAGGCGGTCCATTATGCGTGGGGTGGGACGGTTGGCTACAGGAACCAACCCAGCTCCTTCCAGAAGCTCAGAAGTCTCCTGGGACGTTCACAGGCTTCTAGGAGCGACCTCGGACTGCCAAGGATTTGTGCCCGTTGGCCAGCAACCCCCTTACATTCCTGGATTACGTGGGCTGCCGTTTCATCCGCGCTAAGGCAGCCCCTGCACAGCGGGAGAGGAGGGAGGTGTTGAGTGGGCAGTGGCCTGTGAGCATACCCACCACAATTCGCAGGTCCGTTCGTTGGAGACTGAGTAGTCCAACATATTTGGAGAAAGACTAGACAGCTAGCTTATATAGCTTTTGGAATTCTAGTGCATAATAAGAAAGTAACCATAAGATACAGATTACGCTGGACGGAAGATCAATGATACAATAAAATACCAATACAATGTCTGTGCTCGCGGTAGCATAGACATTGATCTCCTTATTGAAAAATTAAAAATTATCTCCTCATTGGCACCGGCCAATAAGGAGATCATTTTTGTATTTGTCTGTGTATCGAATTGACGTTCCATGAGACTCAGCATCATATTCTGCCTAGCCTTTTCTCAAGTACGGTGGGGTCGGCTTCCAGTCTAACTGGATGCAGCTGAATAACTGACGTCCCATGAGACTATGAGTGAAAAGTGTGTTAGCGCACTAACTTAGGCACTATCTCCTATTCATTTGACTAGTCCCCATTATGATTGGTCAGGAGGATATTATTTTAAAATTAAAACATTACGTCAGAAAAAAAACACTCACAAATTTACAGGCTTGTATGACTCCATACGGAACTGCTGTTGCCATGCTAAATAGCTGAAACAGAAGATGAAATGTATCATCTGATTTATCGAAAAGAACATAATTTTACACAGTTATTTGGAAAAAACACGAGTAAATGATTTAAAATATTGATGCTGTAAGGAAGACTTCGTAGAGGATCAGAGAAAAAATATTATTTTTAAATCTATCAATTATTTCTATTAGAGCTTTCAGCAACATCGGTTTGACAGATTTTTAATGAGACTATTGGTCAATTTTAATCAGTACGGCTACCACAAATGAATTAACCCTCATGAAAATTCCTTCTTAGAAGAAAGAAGAAGACAAAGAGAGGAATGAAAAGAAAGAAGAGATGAAAAGAAGAAGAGATGAATGTAAATTAATCACGATTAAAGCGACTGACCCCGGAAATAATACAATAATCAAAGATTTATATGTAGATAAAAACATTAATTTAACTTTTTTGTTGCAGACCTAGAACAAAATAATCATATGGTCAGCTTATGACTTACAGAACTTCCAAAGGTTGGTCTAGTAGTGACAGTGGTCGTGGATGTAGACGAGGAGGAAGACGACGACCCCGTCGCTGCCACTGTAGGGGTCGCTGCTGCCACCGTGGTGGTAGCATTATCTTGGCAGAAACTCACCCCCACCAAGAAGACTAACACTACAAATAGTTTAATGTGCACTGGAGCCATATTTCCTTACAACTGTACCCTCAAATCACTTTACTTAGGCTTATATACCTAATTTCCGTTGACAACCGAAACCCATTATACTTTAACGTAGATAATATCTAAGTTACATGACGTCAAATTTTTCATGGCATCGCTTTGCCTGGAGGCCACTTGAAATTTTGCTCTAATGAATATTCATTATAGTTGTTCAACTTTCAAGACGCAAGTCTATATCTAGTTGTGAGGTTTTCTCGAAGCCGCGATGATCAACATATTACTTATCCTCATTAACTGCATTAGTAGGACGTCCTTAAGATAATATTTATTAATTTATCGAACGTGACCTAATTTGATTGTCCACGGCTATATTTTTTTATTAAGCCTTAGTCCCGTTGAAATAGCCACCCCCTTTCCACTTATCTCCATGCACAGCTTCTGGGGGTGATACTTCCAGCTTTATTAGTGTAAATTATGAGCAATATATGAGATACTTACTACAATATTTCACTGAAAAATCACTGAACATGTGGTATTTCCTCTCTCACTAACACCACTGAGTTTGAATCTGTGGGTGTACTATAAGGACACCACTGCTTTCCCCTTCAGAGAAATACAGGCGCGGTGATATTTTACTACAGCGTTTTACTGCAAATTAACCTATGTACTGCCAATCACAAAAATTCGTTGTTTATTCCTTTCTCTATAACGGCACTATAAATCAATGGAACATTATTAAACAGTACCAGGAAAGAGTTAAACAGAGTACCGGGACCTAATTAATATATTATCCTATCGAAAATAATTATTTAATTAAAGCTAAAAGCTGGTACGTATTAATACGAACATAGTGAAAGGCTGTCATAGCTTTCAGTATGGCTTTGTAAATATGCCAATATGTCGGAAGTTAGGTGTTTGTTTAGAAACAAAGTTTTAATTTATTTTGGTACCTGTATGGGTGGGTGACCCGGCTTATCAGGTTATTGAGGGAAACCTTATTGAGTTAATAAATTGAACCCCATCAGTCAGCAGAAGACATCCGTTGAGATTGTATCTATATCTTTCCCTGAGGTTTCTGGAAAGGTTGGTGTTTTGTATAGGTAAAGAAACCCAGCATTGTAAGGCAGAAGGTGCTCCAAAAATACTTACTCACTGACAGTAAATGTGACTTCAATTAAAAACACAACAGTACCTCTACACAATATTATTATTCGAATGAAATGGCAGATGCAAGCATACACAAAATGCAGGAAGCGCCAACACAAAAGAACATTGTGCGTTCCACCTCGTCGTTACGAGGATGTGTCTGTACAAGTAAAAAGTACACCAGCTACCTACCTTTTCCCTGCAGGCTAGACATACATGATTCAAAACATTTGTTTCACGTTCGCTTACATTTTAAATAAATTGCGACACACAGGCATACAACGCTTCACTATCGCAAATTGTGATTGGCATCCTAAATGAGGAAACAGCGGAATTGTTGGAGGCAGTATCGGTTTTACGAATTCTTGGAAAATGTAAATGAAAATTATCTTCGAGCTTATCGGTGTAGTATAAGGTTTTAGATTTGACTCCCACGTAAAGTCCCAGGAAAATAAAAAAAATGGTTTTTCTATTAGATGAATTTAGTCCTTTCAACATTGACGTAATCTCGGACCTCTCTAGCATCTACCTCTTCAGCATTGGGGTGTAATTACTTATTAATTGTATCTAGGACACCCTGTAAAATTACAAGAGGATTTTTTTATCAGAAGACGATTGATCGGTTGTCTTACGCTCATGAATGTCATAATTTGTTCGAATAAATTGTTTGTGTGAATAATTTGTTTGTTTGTTCGTCTTTTCTGAAAATAGAAAGAACGTTTTGAAACAAATCAAAATATGTATGAGTACCATACATAGAGTGATCCACTTGACTAATCCCAGTCAATTCCAGAAATTGATACACTATTGTTTTGAAAGAACATCGGTTGTATTTACGCAATAGGAGAGTATATATACTATCTTCACTAACAGTCACCAATATTTATGCATAAGTTTGTCGAAATAGAGTACACTATTGGATTTTTAACGATCAACTAAGTACCACATGACTAAGGTACCAGTAACTAGATAAATGGCCGTTTTAAAGCGAATTGTCGTCAAATAATTACTTGGAGACGGTTTTGCCGAGTCGCTCGGCGAAGTATTAAGATCGGTCTGATTAGCTCAGAAAAACAGTGTGAATCTACATACTAAGTGTTAATAGCAGTAAATGGATTTATAGACTTGTGCTGATAGTTCTACATAGATCCCATTTCTATGCTGTTATTGAAACTTGAGGCAATGTTGAAATTAAAAATAAGGCTCCATGAAGCCAATTAATGATATCTTGTGAAGATATTTATTGATCATAATCAATGGCTGATTTACACTGATTTTCTAGGTAACATTTATTTAACACTAAGTACCATTCTGTTTTTACAATAGCTTTTAAAAAACACAAAAGTCATAAAACCTATTTACAACATCTCGCTCCAGATAAAATGAGTGATTTTAAAGGGTTTGTGTAAAATTTAATCGATAAACGGAAACGGTTCAACTCTCGAACTGAGTACGTACTCAAGTAGCCATTGACCTTTTTTTAGCCTGAATTGACGGCACTTCAGAACATACAAATACATTATGTGGGTATGTCCATTGAAATCTCTACCTACGCTATTCTACACCGCCAAAGTCTCTTTTAACGGACGAAATTGAGAGTTTAAGGGCTGAAAACGAGGTTATTTTCTCCCTGAAAATAGGTTGAATTACTACTCTATTTTCACAAAGAGTTCCTTCGACATATAGATCTACAAGCTTAGCTATTTTTATCGGTAAAACTCGCTGTACTGTAGCTGTATTTTTCTAACAATTAAGCATCAAATTCACGAGCACCAACGAGTATTTCAATTACAAATTAGCTTTACTCTCAGCCACTGAAGGTTACCATAAGGAAAACTCCATTTCATTGAATAATAAAGTGTAACGAAAGTTGTAGGTAGAGAGTGCTCTTGACACGTTGGACAAAAGCAATCCTTATAGGACGTGGATACACAGAGAATAAAGTATTCCGAAAACTAGTGCCGTGTTACCAACTAACATAGTTTGCAGAGAGAGGTGGCTTAGGTTGTTTACGCGTCAGAGATATGAACTGAAGCGAGTTTGCGTGTGTCCCGGGCTTAATGTATTTGGTTCTTTAGTAACGTGAACATCACTTTGCGGTAGATTAGATGTTATTTTGATTTTGTTTGTTAATTTTTATTCTAGTTCCCTAGCGTGCCTAAGGGCCAACAATACGGCAAGTTCATAAGGCAAGCAGACTTGTCAGAAACCCTAACATCTTGAAGAATAGGTTATAAGTCCAAGCCAAGGTTTTAGGCTCCACTTGAAGTCATCACACGTCGAGAAAGGTACGAAATGAGCAATCTAACATGACCTTTGTGTAATTAACTTTACTCTTAATAGCCAAAAAAAGTACTGCCACTCACATGAAAATGAAACCTAACATAAACACACTTATCTTAAATCAACACATACGCAGTAAAGTCAAAAGCATATTAAAGTAATTTATGCAAACTTTTATGTTTCATATCTACTGGTGGTTACATTTTGTGTGTAAACATTCTTGTATTGTTTGCATTTAGACTGGTTAATCTCTCAAGTTTTTTTGCAAGTAAGCACACCAATATTTTGTTAATAACACTAAGTAATGCGCACGGAAAATCATGTTGAGGTAGCAATAATAATCAATTTAGTCTATTTTTAAAAGCTTTTTGCTTTAGTCGACGTGATTATTGGTAATCCTCAAAATTTAATGAATTTGGACAAATCAATTCTACGAATTCAATTACAGTTATTTTTAACTCACAGTAAATTAACTTCAGTATAAATGTGAATTTTTTGTTTGTACAGATCCACGTGCCAAAAAAAAAATGTCTGTAAATGTGTGTGTGTATGTCAAATGTCTTTGTGAAAACAAAATCACATTTATAAATACTTCAGTGGCATTCGTAGAATTTTGTCTCCCACGTTTGACGTTCCACATCATTCTGCCAAACAGGCTGTTCATATTTTACCCAGAAGTTGCTAGGTATTTTCCGAATTTAGCTTCGAAAGTAAACTGACAAACCGCATCGAAAACTCACTTTTTATCAAGAGATAGTACTTTATAATTTCACCTCACAGCACTCTCTCGGATAGCGGCGAAATAGAATTATCAACCGTTTCGGCGAAAAACTGCAGCGAAATGGCTTTTAACGTTTTTTTTTTCAAGTTCCGTCGAGTCCAAAGTTAAACCGCGATATTGAATTTTATTGTACCCCTTCAGCGGTTACTGAAAACCTGATAAATGGTTGGTTATACTTTAAACATTAAGACTATATAAGAGTCCATTTAGAAAGGTTACCGGATGGAATTCTGAAAGAAAAATAGCGGTTTGAACTGCCTTTTGATGGTCATTTTTTTACTATAATAAGCTTAAGTTAAAGGTTTCCAATGTAAGCTTATTACTTATTGAAATGAGAAGAGGTTTTATTTCAGGAACATATAATGTGATGTCACTAGTTCATAACTAATTTGCGTATTGTTATAATGTAGAAGGTAAAGCCAACAGTCACGGAGGCGTTCTCACTTAACTAAAACATGTTTGCGTAGATCCACGCAATTTAAATACGGAAATGTGGTGGGTGTATTCCGGCGCGCCTTGCTTGACTCGCATCCGGATTCAGAACCGGAGCGTCAGTTTAAGCTTGCTCATACTTACACGGGAATGACCTTATTGCTTAATCTATTCCTATGGGAAACCACTAACCTATAAAAAAAAAAACAATGAACCTTCTCCTTTTTAACCGACTTCAAAAAAGGAGGAGGATGGATAATTGTACAGTCTTTAAATATACTCGTTATTGGTAACATTACAAAACCAATCCATAATTGACGATCTGAGGGTCTGACGATGAGTATGATGTATCGTGGAGGCGAAAATGCAATTCCTCAACGGATGATATCATTCTACCTTATTTTCAGATATTAGTTATTGATAACGGTCACCCTTTGCATTGCCATACGAATGTTAAATGCAGAACACAGATACACGAGAAACTGGTGTATCTGTGTTCTAAAATACCTTTGAACTCGACCATACCAGTTTAGTACAATAGTGTCCTGTGTAACAAATTGATGTAAGTACACCAAGACCAGGTTGGTCTCTTACCCCACATTTATGTGTTCTATTTATAAATCTAGTATTTATAATCAAACAAACAGCAAACAGTTAATTATTGAAGTAAACTCAATTATATTTTTGAGTACCTACTTGATTATGTTTGAATGATTTAACTGTACATACATTCATGAATGATTGTCAGAATGGGTAATTTATATGATTATTTTGTTCATAAGCTTGCATAGTCGACTTTTTATGGTAACTTATGATTATTTTTCTACGTCCACTTTATATATTGTGCAAAAATGTTAACGCCGCGTTGGTGAATTTAAACAAGCAAGTATTAAACCAACATTTATTATTCGCACAACAATCGGAACTCGAAATCGATACTCGTACTTTTATAGATGTTTTATCGATGGAACGGTCCAAATTGAATCGAATACAAGCGAGTACAACAAATGCTTGTCATGCTTACCCTATGGCCCGCGCCTATTTAAGGCCAGTCGTAAACTCGTAACACAGTTTGAGCAGCACAGGATGCTCCAGGAAATTCTACTTGGCTTATCCTTTCACGTAGAAAATTAAATGTCTCGCGTAATATCCGCGGGCCTGACTCTGGTTTTGGCAGTTGATCTACTTGGGCGCCGTACCTGCTTGCGGCCTTAATGCTGTATAAATAAATTGTTCTTACCCAATTCTAGAAACGGTATTCCACAAATCGATAGTCGTTACCTGTTTGGGTACGTAGTTATCAGGATGTATCGCTTTGGCTTTGATTCTAAAGTGAACTGAAATTATGTTAGCTAGTTCGCGGTATTGTGTGAGAATACCGTTGCTTTGGCGTAGTCTAGTGATTATATTCGATAGATAAGTTTAACGTAAAAAGCTATTAGCCGCTAGTGGCTCATACAAAGGCTTTTCATAGGCAATAACGTAGTAAAATATTGGAAATGTATTCCCGCTTTTTCCTCGGAGAGCTGGAGTGTTTCAAGCTATCAGATAGTTCAATTAGATACCATCAGTAAATCTACATACATGAATCGTAATCTAAATCAATAACTAATTAAAGTAAAACCTACAAATCAGATCAATTGCGGTTTTATCAATAGTCCGAAGTGGATAATAATTGACAAAACGTGAACATCCCATAATAGTAACAATGAATAATAAAAAAACACTAATCTGCGCCTACTAGGTACCTACATACACAACATACAAGGAATTTCTTTCACTCTTTGTTCATTAAGCCGTATCTCGCTATAACGTAATTTATTCTACTTTCAAAGGACATTTACGGTGAACTGTTTAATGTGTCTGACGCTGACAATAAGTCGACCTCAAACAAGTTTATTGAAATAAAACATCAGTGGAATGGAAAACCATTTCGTTTTCTTTGTAGAGTAAGTAAGGTTAGAGAAGCCTCTAACAACAAGCTGTGATTGCTGCTCGGTTGGTTGTGCGTCTGTTGTCTTTACTCAAGTAACAGGTGGTATTGCTTATTTCAGGTTTTTTAGACGACTGTTTCATCACAAGAGATATGTTTTTTAGTCAGACAGACAGACAGACAGACGGACGGACAGACAGCGAAGGCTTAGTAATATAGTCCAGTTGGTTACCCTTCGGGTATGGAACCCTAATACTAAGCCTCCGCTGTCCGTCCGTCCGTCTGTCTGTCAGCGGGCTGTAGCTCAGGATCCGTAATAGGTGGACATTTGAAATTTTCACAGAATATGTATTGCAGAATATCTATTGCCGCTATAACAACAAATAATAAAAATAAATAAAAAATTAAAGGGGCCTCCCCTAATACGATAGTACGGAACCCTTCATGCGCGAGGCCGACTCCCGCTTGGCCGGTTTTATTTATTTATAAATAAATGCATTCCTGTACTAAGATATGTAGGTTTCTATTGGGATTTATACTTTTAAAATAACAACTGCATTAATGTACCTACACAAATAGAACTTTTACGATAATTGCATAATGGAACTGTAAGAAACAATTCTAGCATCAAAGATTGTGATTGTAAACAAGGTAACATTTTATGTTAAAACAACGTAAAAAAAACTAACAGAGCGAAGCTTATCATTCTAGCGGACGACTGTGTTTATTGCTCAGTCGCTGAACTCGCAAATTCTGTTTAAAATGAGTCTAATTTAATTACTCTAGGTCTGATAGTTTAATTCGTGATCTCTTTAGATCCAAAACCAGCCGAGCGTGCCGTAGAAATTACTCCAATCACCAATTCAAATCATAGTGAGCCTCGCCCATAGAGCCTGGTCACTCAAAATAATTACCTGTGTAGTTCATTTTACGCAGTATATAGCTAACCTATAGACACGTATGCACCTACATGAAACAATTTATGTGCTACGTGTGCCTTAATGTACTAAATGATCAAATTAATGTACTCAGTTTTCATTATATCAAGTTTAAACGACCCCAAAGCAGCCCCTTCGTATCTAATGGATACTTTCACGTAGATTTTTTTGTGTTACTTACAACCTTACCACGAATACGTTACGGTGCGTTTATCGGGTCAATGTATCGTATTTTATTCTGTAATTTACTGAGCCCCCAATATTGATGAAACTGTATTCATTACAGATTGTGTTAAACTAGCTGTGCCCCGCGACCTCCATCCGCGTGAATTTATTTAAAAAAAAAACCTTCCCTTTTTTTAATTGGATTTTGTTAAGAATTTCAAGGGTTTTAATTTTTTGCACGGACCCCAATCCTCTTTCTAAAATGAAAGTAGCATAAGTTAGTCCTTACCGACTTATATTCCCCCCTGACTTTTATTGGCAGATAGCTGATGTTATACAGCTATGTGCCAGTAAAAGTCCCAATCGGTCAAGCCGTTTCAGAGACATAGGACAAACAGAAAGACAAAAAATAAAAATAAATGTTTTTTTTTTGTCATAAAAAATGTTGAAATCATAAATAGGCATCTCAATTATTATTATTATTTATATGTGTAGATACGTTTTCTAAAGAGCTATTTAGCCAAAAATAACGAAAGTCACAAAACATAATCTCATTTAGGTTTGTCGCTCTCTCCTTTGTGTATATCTCTCATAATATAAAGAAGAGGAAAAAAGAAAAATGTTTCTTACACGCAGTTACATATTTTTCCATTATTTAATATTGATGTGCCGTATTTATCTAATGATCAACATAAGCCGCTACTTATTTGAAGTTGCGTCAAAGTCGTTGATATCAAAGAGATGATTGTGGATCGACTATTTATTACAAACATCTTTTATCTTACTTCCAATGTTATCAGCAGCTTTGAAAATGTTCTAATCGTTTAGCAAACCTTTTAATTAATTTTACCCCTCAGACGTTTGGGTGGTGATTGAAACTTTAGAGTATGCTTCAAAGATTATAAATATTACAATTTGACTGCAGACTTCGTGAAAGATTCTACCAATATTGTTACTTTTTGTTATTGTGATTATTATAAATTAACTAGCTTATCGATAATTATCCTACGGGATCATACATATCTGATATATAAAAAATCTAATTTCATTCAAATCTGTTCAGTAGTTTTTGCATGAAAGAGTAACAAACATCTATCCATCCATCTAACCTCACAAACTTTCGCATTTTTAATACATATTACTTAATTTGTATTATATTTATTTATTAGTAGGATTACCATGGGTCGGTTTGATGTTGATTCCGAATATACAAAGTCACAGCAAAGGTATCTTAGAGTCTAGAGGTAAATGGATTGGCAATAACTATTAACTAGGTTCTAATAGCAGGATGCCGTCGTCACAAGTCCGCTAGCAGAGCTTAGAGATTGGGGGCTCCTTTCCAGATAGATTATGTTGCTACTTGTATCTCTGGGGATGACAGCTGTTTTGCTACTGAGAGGGATAAACAATCATGCAACTACCGGTGATATTTTGCAAAGGAAATTATCAAAGAAAAATAAACATTAAAGAATCAAACCAACTTTAACTGAATATGTAATTTAATAAACAAAAGATACACAGCCCACAACTGCATTCCCTATATCA
Organism: Eugnorisma glareosa; assembly: GCA_947578425.1. Lineage (NCBI taxonomy): Eukaryota > Metazoa > Arthropoda > Insecta > Lepidoptera > Noctuidae > Eugnorisma > Eugnorisma glareosa. Next base: position 12,337,298 of record OX387970.1, on the reverse strand, counting down.
TGGGTTCTATTACATTCACAAATCAAACGCACAAACAGATTCGAAACAAATATCTGTAGCTCATAAAATATTTGTTCGAAGCGAGAATCAAACACTACACATGGACGCCATAAGGCTCGTTGATTTTGTTCAGTTTTATTATTGAAGAACCTGCTGAAATGTGTCCACTAATAAATTACCGTTAGCTTGTTTGTACCAAACGTCACCTCATCCTCTTCGCACATAATAAAGTTAGTGATCGCTGTGCCACCTCTCTGTACAGTGTACGTAGATCCGCGGGTATAATGGGCAACGGGCTCATCCTGTTTGTTTTTCTTGCTCACCTCGCTCGGTGGATGATGCAGTGCGGATGCTGCATTTGCATAAAAGCGTCCATTATCCACAGCTTCAAACAAATAAAAAATCAATATCCGCCAGTGCACACTTTTGTAAGAGTATACGCCACGGTGAATATAATATAAAACGCGTTTTCGACATTTTTGATATCATCAAAAATTTTACTTGGTAATCATTATTAATGTGTTAACACATAGGCTAAAATAGTTTTGTGAATATAAAATTTGTCAAGCTTGATATAATATATGCGATTCTACACCGAAATACGCTGCATTATCTGTTGATGGTTGCAGAGATTTTTTCGGTCAACAGGCCAGCCATTTTATATGTTTGCATCTTTTAAAATTTCAATTCGATTGCCATGATTACAGGTGTGGTGGAGAGGTGTGGCCGTACGAGCAGTAACAAGTCAAATTCAATTTTGAGATGTGTTTCAGCTGCCAACTGGTTGGTTTTACTGCATTTTTGGCTGAGTGAGGTGCACGATAAACAGGGAGAGCCACTCCTCTCTACTTTATTGTGATTAATTGTTTTCTTTCAAGAGTTAATTTGTTTCAATTGTGTCTGGGTGTGACTTCTGCGGGCTGTATTCATCAAACGGGTCAGCAGACAGGACACAAATCAAACGAGGTCGCTGCGCCTGTCGCGTCAGCACTTGCGAATAATGCCTTGAGCGGTGACAGGTGATAATTTATGTATGTACCGTAATATGTGTGCGAGACCAAAGAGCGTCTTGAAACCTTTTGTTTAAAAATGGCGTGTAATTTAATTAAGAGCATACCATGAACGTGTGTGATTGTTTTCTAAGTTTTCGACGTCAAGATTGCTTGTTGGTGACTAAAACCGTGCGTGAATATATTGTGTTATTCAATTATTCATGTAACTAGAGCGATGGTAATGAAGCATTCTAAATTAAAAGGCTGCGTTAAATGTAGCGAGCAGTATGATTTCTGCGGCCGCTAACTGAAATTCAGTTTCAAATGCACCGAATATCGATCGGAAAATGACTCATTTTCAGGTGGTTAAATTTTCCATGACAAATCACTCGACCACATACGCGTCGGGCCGTACATATGTACGTACATTTATATAAAATTAGTGAGTTGTAAGAGCGGGTGGGGCGGCAGCACCTGTTTCCGGCCACCGACGGGGCACTAACTCAGCGATCCCGGATCCGACCGACGCTACATTTAATTCTTTGTTATGAGCCATGAAATAGGCGGGACGGGGACCGAGAAATTGTGAGAATGAATTGGGTTCTTTGGTTTTATTCACAATTCAAGGGATGTGTCGCGAGATGAAGCTGTTTAGGTTTATTGGTTACGATTTTTCTGTGAGTGCCTGAATCAATTTCGGAGAATGGGAGGTTCGTTTCTTGTAAGTCTTGCGTTTGTATAAGTAAAAGGTAGTTTTTATTCATTTTATATTTACATCTTATTGGTAAAACGAAAACCAAAGCTCTGTCCCAAATATTTATTTGCCATTGGTTTTCCAACTGCCTAATTTATTATTGTTTTCTACTTTATGATATGGTTGGAATAATACCGTTTTTTATTTTACTCATTTAAGACACACAAAATACCTGGAAACGAGGAGGTTCTATTATATTGCACAACGAAATGTTAGTGCATAGATTTAGAAAGAAAAGGACCATCAGAAATAGGTATTGTTTCTAGATTAACACATATCTCTTGTATATTCAATCATATTCTCAGTTCACTGAACACATAAATTGAATTTCCTTGTACTCAACCAGTACCTCAATTCAATTGATGTGTGAAGCTGTGAGATTCTTATACAAATAAATAAATATTGTGTCAACTGCCGAGGGAACTTCCCACGCAAATCGTAAAGGTTTAAATGAGAGACTGATTTTCCATACGTGTGTCGAAAAGGTGAGCTGGCATAAAAGTAACGCTACATCAATGACTTACGCACAGTATTTTTATTAAAAACTAATGCACCGTGGCAAGGAGGAGTTTTGATTTTTAATAAATAGTCTCCCATCCACAGACCTACCTTGGCAATGGTACTTTACCTTCGATCGAACCGTGCGGCTGTTATTTTTTAGCCACACCCTTCCAAAAAAAGGAATCTTCTTCAAACGTTCACTATTGAGTAACCTGTCAGACAATCCCATTTAAATGGTCACTAAAAAGCCAAACGCTCTGCATAACTTGAATTACTATGGCACAAAACACAGCGACTAGTTTGTGGTGGTCTCAAATGTTCCGTGTCTATGTCCAGCAGTTAAATCCTGAGCTAAAACCTGCTTGATCCAGGTGTCCGGCTGTTCGCCTATTTCATAGCCAATCCCTACACTGCTGTGGTTTCTACCCCGCCTGCTGCTGCTGACTATTAACTTAATTTCAATTCAACTTTTTTTCTTTCGTTAACGCTCATATTGTTTCAGTAAATGTTCTTTCATTTCAATATTACATTCGAGTCGGGGTACTGATAATTTAATTTGGTGTCAACAAATCTATGATCTCTGCCCTTGTTAACAATGTCTGAAGTTTAAAAAGAAACCTTGGTGACAAAGTTTGTTTCGGCTTTTCTTGCAAGGGGCAGTTAGATAGGAAACAGTATTACTTTATAAAATTATTTAATAAAGGTTTTGATTGAGTTTAAATTTCCTTTTTGAACAATTTCACTTTATTTTGAGATTTAATATCAAGTTCCAAAAGCCAATAGAAAGTTTCGATGACAAAGAAGTTAATGATAGAAACAATAAAAATGAAGAGCACGGATCAGATTGTGGGCAATAAGAATTAAGAGTTGGGTGCGGGGCTGCGGGTCCACAACCGCTGAGGCAGTGCCACCCGCCTGACTCCAGGTGGCTGCGGGAAGACTTTTACAGTATTCTACTTTTATTATTTTTTTTCAAAATTGTGCGTAGAACTTGTATAGCGTACATAAGCATCGTAGCACATATGTAATAGTCTATAGGTACCGGACTAAAAATAAGTTGCAAAGAAAGCTATGTCGTGTAGTAGTATAAGTAATCAAAATGTCGGTTCGGACTGGGACTTCAACGAATGAGTCAGCTCACAAATAAAATCTGGCCCAACCCAAAATCACTGAAGTTGCTCAAACGTCACATTGTGACCCAACGTCGGTCCTATTTTTATTTTGAGCACACAATACCAATAAATAGGTAGGGCGGTAATGCAAGGGTTGAATAATCTCCGCAAGTAGCGTGTTATTGTAATATTCGCTGACACTGAGCATTTAGCACAGTTACCGTTTCTTTGATTGTCTAAATTTTTTACTAAGACAACGTTCGTACCCATTCAAAAGAAGGATAAATATTTATTGGGCTTCGTTAGACGACTGTAAATTAACTGTGGAATAATCAAACTTGTAAAAGTAATATTATGTAATTTAAGTTCTTCCTTATCTAAACGTGTCAATCTATTATTGTCTCTGCTCAGACCTATCTTATATATAAAAATAGTTCTTTACATATTGCAAAGGTCATAAATATGAATAATACTATTATTGTAGGTTTTGCATCTATTTGCGTAAACGTTTTGTATAGGAAATTGAAATGTAAAGTGGTTCCTGGCAAAACGACTCGTGGAGTCGTGGCATTATGATGTTCTAAAAAAAATCACTATCTTCAGAAACATATATGAAACAGGTTTTTCCGAACTTTTCATGTTGAGTTGTTGGAACTGGAAATTTATTTTTATGTTTATTCAAAGGTAAGATTCGCATGTTTATTGGTAAAGCATAGCTTCCATTACACAGATATTATGAACTAGTTCTTCAGAACAGCTTATATTATTATGTAATTTATAAGTTGAAGAGCGATTTACAGTACGCGTTAAGAATCAAAATAGTTTAGTATTAATATGTATTATGTATGTATTCTTTCTACACTGGGTTATCATATAAACAAAGATTTCAAGATTTAGGCATATCCAATTATATTTGAGTGCGTTGGCCCAGCTAGTCCATCTAATAGCAACGCCTCCACAGCAAGATGTGATCTCTGGCGGGAGCTGCATCAACCCTAATGGCTTTCTCGAGCCATCTGAAAGCCTTCCAGCTGGGCACGCGTTACCGTAGCCGAGTTGGAAATCTATAAATAGACTTCGAACCCAAGTCGACATGGACGGCTCAGATCTCAAGTGTCTATCTGGCATTTCTCCACAGATAATGGCCCACCTTTCATCTTGTGATGCAAGCCTGACACCTGCACACTTGATGATCTTATGAATGCATCAGCGAGCGGAGTTCGCATAGCTGAGTTTTAGGCCAAACATATTTAAACATTTTTGCCATCGACTCGCTAAGAAGAAGAATATTTCTAATAATATAAATAATATAGGGCCTGATTCAGAAGGCAGTACTCCTCGATACGGCTCGCATTGTGAGGAGGTTCCTATCTCTGGAGCCCTAACCACCGGTAGCTTGGACCCTGCTCCCGATACCGGCGGACCACAATTTTTTATATTTTTTAATGTTTTTTTAATATTAATTTGTTTAGAATTATTTAAAAATGTAATTTATATGTACATATATGAATAAAAGAAATAAATAATATTATAAATAATTATGTAGCATATTTTCACCAGTGTAGTTGTATCAAAACAAAATGCATGTTAATAACTTTGTAGATTACAATAGAGATACGACATCTACCAAGGTAACAGGTTGTGTGTTATTGGTCCAAACGAATACCAAAACAACGAATTTTCCCGTTTTCCCCCGCCGACTCATAGAGTCTGCGTCGGATTGCAAGTATAAAAATAAAAAAGAGCGAAAATTCGCTCCCATGGGATGCAATGGAATGGTCACTGCAACTGCAATACCCGCACAGGTTTTTGAACTAATTTAATATTGTTATTTTCTGTTCGAGCTCACGCGAACAAAGGGATATTTTTATTTATTTGGGACACGTATCTGTTTGTTTTTCACTAACTAAACATCAAACAACGGTGTGATGATATAGAATGAGACAGAATCTAAGAGGAGGTCAAGAGTCAGGAGGCAAGAGTGTGGACCCACTTCAAGATCGAGAGTTATTTAGAAGGTAGCAACTAGTAGCAATAATTATTATTTGTAAATTTCCACTAAAACTATTTAATTTATAAAAAATAGTCCTAATCTCCAAAGGAATACTAACTAGTATTAAAGATTACTCAAGATTACCTTCTGATCGAATTTCGTGGAAATCCTAGTTTCAAATTTCTAGATCTAAGTTTTTGATAATCTTGAAAAACGAACTAAAGATATTATTTTCTTGTTATTTTATTATTATTATTTTATTATTGATGATAAAGCACTACCAAAGTCGGGTAGTATAAAAGTCACTTACTCGGTAAGGTAACCGACGCCCGGTGTTCAATCACATACCTTATTGTATTTTATTTTGTCTCGTCTTGGATTTACTTCAAAGGACAAAACATGTTACTTCGGGCTATTTATTACAACTCCATTAAGTATTTACTTTTGTTCTCGAACATAATATTTTTGATTAATGATTGCGTTTTTACAAAATGAGTACGTTTAAGAATCCTTAATGTTTTAAGATCCACTTTTAGTTTTGATTGTACTTCACTACATACTATAAAAATAAGTCGCTTCCCGCTGTCTGTCCCTATATATGCTTAGATCTTTAAAACTACGCAGTGGATTTTGATGCGGTTTTTTTTTAAATAGATAGAGTAATTCAAGAGGAAGGTTTATATGTATTAAATTGCGCCCGTGCGAAGCCGGGGCGTGTCGCTAGTAGATCATAAAAACCAAAACTTTTTAATGCGTGTCACAAAAAAGATGTTTGTAGGCGTGGCTATTAAAATTCTACTCTGACTTCGAGCCAAGACAAAATGTATCAAGAAAACAGCTACATCTATTGTAAGATCCAGTTCAAAGTTTCAATACAATGTAATCCACACCGAAGCAATAGCAAGTATTTTCTGTTAGTTTGCGCTTACGGCATTACGCGATTGAGTGCGCAAACCAATTAGCTAATTAGAAGTAATTGGAAATTCTACAGATATTGGCTCGTCCGATGATATAATCGATATTAAGTATTACTTAGAAGGTACTGAAGATTTGTAAATGTAATTCCTGAAACGAGATTTCTTTGTGATAATAAAGATATGTTGACGTGCTAGATACCTTTATCCCCATCAATAAAATGAATAAATTAAAACAATATTATAGATACCCACCCGCATACAGGCACACACAATATTTTTTAATGCCAATTAATTCGAGTCACTCTCGGCTACCTTATTTTTTTTATGTACTTCGTAATTGGCGTAATGTTTGATATAATAATTTTAAGTTAATTTACTGTCAGCTGTGGAGCTATCTTTCATAAAATAAATAAATGTTCAAGGTATTGATATTATTGGTTGAATTTATTGAATAATGTAATGCATTATTACCACAATTTACATGCCAAAGTGCTACGCGTAATATGCTACGAGCAGTAGATGCGACACGCAATAATTGCTACGCGCATTACTTGTTTAATCTTAAGTACGCATTCTTTTGTCTTTTAATTGAATCTGAGGTGGATGATCGAGAAATGCCACCACGTGCCAACTAGTCAGAGATAATGTTAATATGCAATGCCAAAATTAGGTCATCATCATTCTCCTGCCCTAATCCCTATATATTTGGAGTCAGCGCAGCATGTCTTCTTCTTCCATACTTCTCTATTACAGTCTTCCCAGCAGTCACCTTCTTTCTTTTCTCCTCTCTTAGTCCATCCATCGTTTTTTTGGTCTTCCTCTACTCCTATCTACATTCACTCAACATTTTCCTCACATTTCCCAAAAAAAAGGTAGGTTACTATTATTAATGATTTTGACATGATTAATGGTGATTTTGACATATTTTTAATGATTTTGACATGGTTAATGGTGATTTTGACATATTTTTAATGATTTTGACATGATTAATGATGATTTTGATATATTTTTAATGATTTTGACATTATTATTATAAATTATTTTGACATTATTAGTCCTTACCTAAATTATTACCAAAATTTTTAGTAACAAATATTATATATTAACACTAGTGTTTAAGACATGAATGTATTACTAACATATTGGATTGTATGATCTGTTAATAAATGATTTATTATTATTCTCTTTATTCATTCATATACATATGATTTACATTTTTAAATATTCCTAAACAAATTAATATAAAAAAAAACATATATATATCATATTATTATTTTAACCAAACAAAAATGTATTAAACAAACATGAATGTAATTTATGAAACTCATTACGCTAGACCATACGTTCGATTAAAAAGTTAAACATGGAAGCGAAAATGATGGATATAAAACTAATAGATTTATATTAAAGTCTCATTATGTTAATGTGTAGTAATTAGTAGTGGATGTATTGTGTGCGGCGGTAATAAGTGGATGTGTTCATATTAAAAGCGCCCGAGGCTAACAGCGTTGATACCGACAGTGGCCACTGCCAGCAGTTGTTTTTAATACGCTTTGTTTCAATCCAAACGTTTGCAATTGAATTGTTTTGTCATATAGGTATGTTATTAAATCCGTCGACACTAAGCTTATTTTTTCAATCTTATTATAATAATCAAAGAAATGATTGGGAAATGTTATAAACTAACATTTAATGATATTAACTCGTGTTAAAAATATAATCAAACTTCTAAATTAAATGCTAACGTTCACACAGTGAAAAACCGGTGCAAATTTAACCCATGTTAACAAAAACATAACGCATTTAAAATTTAAAATAACAACTTACTAATAAAAACAAGAGCTAATGTAAAGTTTTAAACTACGTCCAAAATAAGTCTAGGTAATTAGCATTGTGTTTAGAGAAGCAATTTAGTAAATGTAAAAAACTTGTAAAACAATTCCCATAATGTGGGTTCGGCGAGTGTTTCCTTTGAGATGCAAGACAAAGTTTTGGGTCAGGTACGGCATCAGCGACACTATCACATTAACGAGTCACTTTGTTCTCAACTAGCTTCCAATTTAATTAGCCTCCGTACTTCTTCGTGGAAATCGAACGGGAACTACGCATAATTTATTTTATTATCAGTTCCTTGCTTTGAATTTCTTTCACTACCAATTTATTTGCGCGTACTGAATTCATGCGCTATTAATAAATGTGTATTTAATTTTAGGAAATATGTCTCTGAAAGAATGTTTATTAAGCTGCTTATTAGTTTTATTTATACTTGAAATTTACATCATTCGTCTGTATCATTTTGATGAGCTGTTGAATTGCACCGGTACGAAACTAACGTGTAGTGATCGTTCCGGACTGTCGGACGCTTAAAGCCACACCCTGGCTATTAAGACAAATTTATTGTCCTTTGCCGGTCGGTTGGCGGTAGTGGCGGTGTAGCTGTTACTTGGGTCCCAGCGGCTATACAAATGGTAGTAGCGATCGTGCAGACGTATTATAGTAATGTTTATTGGTGGCGGAGTACGTCCAATGGCTCCGTTAATCAAAGGCGTCGCGGCGATGCTGTGGTGGCCGACCGGCGCCGTGGGCGCTTCGCGTCGTCAAACCTACATAAATCCTAGCACAATTACTGAGATCCAGGTCGAACCCGGAATGTTTGCTTGAAATATACGCTAACGCAAATGTTACTACTTGCACCATGGTGTAATTAACAAGGCGATAACATAAAGACATCCAGGTGAATATACTAAAGGTGTACGGAAATAGGTATTGAAAGTGCTGCAGCTGTTAATCCATGAATAAAATATGTTGATAAACTTGAAATAATATCGAAATAAAGCTGGATTGTTCATTACATACAAATTGCTTCATAACTTGTATGGAATCTGTTATAGACAATAGATATAGTTCATGACCCAGCTTAATACGTATTACATATGCTCGCTTTTATTCCGAAAAACACGAAAAACAGAGCTATTGATTGAATTTGTATAACAATATGAATAAGTATTTATGTTTATCACAACAAGAGTGGTCGCGCAGGTTCCTGCGCTTTTGACAATTTTTGACAAACATCATAGAAACCTTATCTAGGTACCTATTCGCATTTATTGTAGACAAAAAACGATCTTCATTGACGCACCTCAACAAATTAAAAAATCATCAAGTTCATCTCGGACTATCCAGACACTAAACTCATTAAGTACCTTCTTAAATCTTCATTAATGTTTAGAAAGACACGATACAAAGGTTAACAAACAAACTTCGTTATCATGAAATATAAACGAAGTTTTAACACGTAAATGAAGAGACTGCTCCACAGTTCAATGTTCGAAGGTTAAGCCTGTCCTGTAACAGTTTTCGATATACAATATTTTACGTAAAAGGGGTCGGGTATGCTAAGTGGTCGACAGGGCAGGACAGGACCGCGACACGCGTCATGCGACATGTTTGCGGCTGTCGTGTGGTCGCACGCGCCCTGTTCCCTACACTACGCCATAGTACGACACACGCAAACATCTACGTACCACATACGAGTACTTGCTACGTATTTCAACAGTACGCTCAGTGCCAAATTGTTATGGTCTGTGTTTATAATTGACCGCGAACATGAACGGATACTGAACGAGTGTTACTGGTACATACTACTGTCTCATGCTTCATTATCTTGTGTATTTTTCAAATGTCTGTGACAAATCTCTACTGAAAACACAATATTTGAGAGCTGCTCATTATGACCCAAAGTTGAACAACTTCAGGAGCTCGTAATTTACGTCCAACTAAATTTTATTCCTATACTTTTATTTTCAGTTTTCTGGTGGGAAAATTATATAAGGGAAGGGGGGAAACATTACGAACCACTTTAGGGACTCGTAATTCGTAATAAGTGTCAAAATAAAAAAAGTTTATGACAAGTTTATTCCATCACCTACACTTACAGTGTATTAGGAACGTTTTTGCCAGATTTTGTCCGCATGCTTAGTTTTGTACAAAAACGTTGAAATAATAAATCAGAGTTTCAGTTAATCCTCTTATTTGAGAACCTTTCTTAATAATTTACAGATATTACTGAACACCTATTTAAAAAGTTCATTGTCCATATCAAACGATAAGAAAACATGATAACCTATACATAAATAACTGTTAAAAGTACAGTAGGAAGCATAATGAGCACCCACAGGAAATTAGGCTTTTCTCAAAACGGAAAGCACGGGGGGGGCAGTGGGGAAGGTAGCATCTTCCCGTTTGGCACAGACAACGAGCCACGATCCCCACATCGCATTAACTTGTCTGTAAAACATATTGAACAGATTTTTATCCCGTTTCGATCAATCGGCCGCCTATCGGTTTTCCATAATCATAAAATGACGATGAATTATTATTATTACGGCTATTAATTTGGTGAAAATTTTATGGATAAATGAAAAATATATAATTTTTGAAGGATCGCTTGCAATCAGCGCAATGACTCGGTTTATGTTCGAGTTTTATAACTTGTTAACGATGATAAGTAGCTGTTGCTTGCCTTACATCGTTTTCAGGGTTATGTAGAACATAATAGCACAAATACATGAATTTAAAACATAAAATGTAACCTTTTCCTTAAATTTGCCGCGTTTCATTGACGCTATCTAATTTAAAAAAATCTAATAATATCGATTTTAATCCTCATCAAAATCAGGCTCGAGGCTCCTTTGAGTATTTTCCTCATAGTTTTCGGATTCGGCCATCCAGGCCCACTTGAAAAATTCATCCTGTATATTGAAGTCATCATGTTTCACGTAAGAAAATAACCGTCATTTGAGTGCGCTGTTGTTCAATTTGAACGGCATGGAAAACAGGCGATGCCGAGTCGTATTATTTGTAACACAAAATAATTAGGCCGAAACTGATTCCTATACCGGCCAACGCCGCAACAATTTAGCAAATTATAAATCAAATATCAGGTGAATTGTTCGTAATATTTGTTATGAGCATGAGCCGACATGCGGTGGTTGGTAACGTCCGGGGTGGCGCGTCGTACACCGGTCGGATGCCGAGTCGGTGCCGGTCGGGTGTCGGGCGTCGGCCGGCTGCGACCGACAGGCGCGGCGGCCGCTCCATTAGCCACTACACACGTGTTGCTATTTGTGCGGAAACCTCGTTATCGCGCCCGATGCGCCACTCACAAAATTCTTTTACTATGAAAAGAAAGAAAAGCTATCAATTTTCGCGCGTGTTCACACGCCTGGTAAATATACCCATTGTGTACCCGAGATACAAACATGTTGTTATCATAAATATGTATGCGTAGATTTTTTTATTGCATGTTTCATATAAACATTATGTTCAAAGAATGTTAATATACGCGAACCAAACTCAATAACTGAACAAGAATCAAAGAGCACTTTAAAACCAATATTTTTAGTTCAAGTCTTAGGATCAAATCAAGTACTTTGTCGTCTATTGTAAGTCTAAGTTGCCCTTCCACAAACCTACCATGAAGAACTAAGTTAGTATCTTGTCTGTTAGCTGGGCTAACTTTAGATCCAGGAGGGGTACAAACACTAGTTAAGCTGATTTGATCACAGTTTCGTACTTCTAATACTCAGGTTACAAATACTGTATGCTGTTGAAGGTTCAGTTTGTTTTAGTAGCAAAACAAAGTGTAGAACATTATTCGTATTTGTAACAGATGCAAGTAATTAATCATTGCTCATGTCATGTGGTCTACGCCGTAGTAGTGCTACGGCGTAGCACACGTCTCGTAGGTGCCTCTATTTTCCGCGCGATCATTTAGAACAATGTTTGATTTTATCAGACTGCAGCATCTGGGTATCTATTAGTTATTTAATTATCATCGTTATCTTTTCATGACCACTTTGTAAAATTCGGATGGTACCTAATTGTGATAAGTTGTGTTTGCTACTTTACCAAAAAGTACTTTTCCTTACTGAGTATTCTAAGTGTCGAAACATTCACATAAAATATTTCTTTTATTAATTTCTAATATGCCAAAACTACAGGTGTGACCTATTTGACCTCGTAATTATCACAATTAACCAATTATATTAATATTGATGATTAAAAAGTGATTACTGAAGTTCATTGACATACAAACAAAAAACTCAAAACTGAATCTAACGATTGAGATTTAGTAAAAGATAATTATGTCACCACACACAGTGTGTATTCGCGTAACATCTTTTGAGCACATATCTACCTACTCAACTAAAATAAAGAAGAATTATATCATGTATTTTATCCTCTCTGTCCCCAGTTTAAGCTAACCTTTGATATTCATAAATGTTTGCTCAGCTCCTGAGATGCACTCTAAAAGATCGGCTTATCTTTCAACTTTAACTATGAAAGCAAATGATTGCCTAATGTACCTACCTAATGTAACTTAGCTTTTTCTGCATTTGGAATGTCATCACTGTCCCAGGTTTTTTTTCATTATTATGTCGCTACGCCTTTCTCGAATAGGTAAGCAGAAGTGTAATAGTGCACCCATCATTTTCCGGGTATGTTTTAATTTTATATCCAGCCTTACAGCCAGCAACCGGATACAAATAAATTCAGACTCTTATTTAAGACATATTTATTTTGTTAATTAAGGAGTGAAAACATCTAAAAGCTTTGGAATGTAGTACATGCCTTTTTATTTTACGGCTAAGATCTTTAAGGCAACCGGAACCATTATAAGATCACTTTTATATTCGAAAAACCTGAATAGTAGCATCTAGCGCACCTTGAACCTTGAGCCCCTCAACTAACCTTACTGTCTACCTATTCATCATGACCTGATAACGTGTAAAGTTCGCGCCTGCTCTCGAGCCACAAACAGAAATGTCGTGTTTCTTTATCAGTAGACATTTTAAATATTTTTTTCAAGCAGGGGTTAAGAACCCCTAAAGTAAGGCCCACAAGGAAAGGGGCTTACGGTATCGGTAATCTCTAGGGATTCCCAAAAGTCTGAAACCAGTCGGTTTGCATAAAATTCTTATATTCATTTAAAGTTGGGGCCAAAATTGTTGTAACAAGCTAAACAGATGAATGCTTTGTCAGTAAAGATTACGCAGATGAATATTTCATCAAGAAAGGCTAGGAAGTTGAATGTTTTGTCGGTAAACTTGGCTCCTGTACACATATCATTATGGATTCTTGACATTTATCGCTCAATTATACACATGATGTACGCAATCTATTAAGATTGCTGGCTTACTGCCGGAGGGCACCATTACACTCCATTCCCCTTCTTGACTTATAATTTGCGTGGGATCAGGGGCACCTGATAAACTTTGTTTTTCTTTCATTGCCAGATTGCCCGTTTCGTTATTTATGTTGAAAACTTACGTTTCAGATTATACTTTCAAGTCGATCCATCGTTGAGAAAAAGAAACCCAAAGGGAACTCGCATGTTAGAAATACTGCTTTCAAACTAAGTGAATATAACTATAACTACTAATACAATTCAACTTGCCTAGTTTTGTATTCTTTCTGTACATTTTCACAACTGTGTTAGCAATTCGAAAAATATCGACAAAAGTACGTTTCAAGTAAAGTATTGATAAAAGAAAGTACTACAAATTGTACATTCTGAACTCTCTCCAACAATTAGGTTAAAGTAATTCTGCAATATATAAATCTTTTCTCGAGTCCTTGTTAAATTATTAAATACGTGTACGGAATATATTAACTCAACTTATTATAGGAAATAACGAAGTCGTACTTATTAAGCAGGCTCCCGAGACTTCCTTATTTATAGAGTCAAATGAAAGTAGACTTAATGCAAAAGTGTTTATACGTGAGAAGTTATAACATACTAACTCTAAAGTATTTAGAGTATGAGCACCTGCACTAAAACTTGGAGCGCATTTTGTATAGCTCACACCTCAACTTACTATAAAACTGTTACATACTTCAAAGTCAACATTCTAACAACAGATAAAGGTAGCTAAAAGAATTGGCACGTAGCATACAATACATCGGCGCATTGCCCCTAAGACATATCTTCTCACTTGTAAAGACCATTGACCCCGAATATAGTTTCACGAAGACAATAAGCAACAGGAATATCTACTCATTACACGCCGTGTTACGTTTCATGACATAGAAACTAGGTTGTAGTAATAAAGAAAAAAATAACTCACTAAAAGCAAAATACCTACTGTCATAAAATGATATATAAATTCATAATGGCTGAGCACAGTAGCTAACTATAAAATTCTAAATGATGTCAGACCCAATAAGAATTCAGGCAGTTAGCCATAACGTACCAATACGATCCTAAGTTCGTAACGTTACTGATTCAGGCGTGTAATCGATATGTCACGAAGCGGTATGCTAGTAATCGTATCAAACGGAGCTCAGCAGCAACGACCTTCATCTCAATGGAGGATTTCTCACAATCCAGACAAAAGCAGTGCAAAACGAACACCATTTTGCACTATTTTTGTATTCTTGTCTGGAACATATTTAGAAATGTTAGGAAAGACTTACTGTTTCGAGCTAAAGTCGAACACGGAACCAATGTAGGGGAAAAATAGTTCAATGTTTGTGTCTAGTTAATTGCCAGCAATGAGTGGGGGTGATGTGCAGAATGCGCCGACTTGCCTGAACTTCCCAGTAAGCCGTGTCACACTCTCGAAAATTTGTGTAGAGCAACCAACACCCCAGTAACTCAGAGATATCACACGGTTATTTGCATAACGAGGTACATACAGGTGCTCTAGGCTCTTTGAAGCGCTAATTCAAGGCAACTGCAAATGAGCAATGCTATCCTTCATTAAATTAGTAGCGCAAGCACAAGCCAGGTGGATGTTGACTGCGCGATAATAAACCAGTAGAGACTTGAAACAATAAAATGATAGCAAGTACAGTCCATTGGCACAAACTAAGGGTTATAGATTAAATAGAAAGTCAAAAGTTTAAAACAAGATAATAGATTTAGACTAAAACTTCAGCATAAGTTTATAAAAACGGATTGGGTAATTTATACCGTCGGCAACTTCAAGACATCTGCCTAATCAGACCGTTTAATGTAGATTATTAAAATCAGCCGCCGCGTTCACAAAAATCTGTAATAACGTACAAAGAACGTGGCGGATTGGAACATTTTCCAGAATTTGTACTTAAAAAGCCGCGCTTCATTTTAGCGAGGCGTCGAAATCTGTTATGTAAATATGAGACCGTGGAACCGGAAAATAAGTTTGGTGTTGTGCCCTTTTGATTTGCAGCAACAGTCGGCCAGGTTAGCGGCAGGGTCGGGAGTCGGGACCCGGAGCGTCCCGCGCCGCAGCCGCGTCGGGGCCGCGCCACGCCGTACGGTGTTAGGCGACGTCACAGTTTTGTTTGCGCACAACTCGCCACTTTATGAATAGTAATCAAACCACCATCCTCCATTCATTTATCTCGCGAGCGACCAACGATGAAATGTAGATGAGGCCTTTCTGATAAGCTCCAAGTATTTTGTACATTTACTTTGTAATTATATACTGCGGGGAATAAATGATCGGCTTAAATTTTTACAGGCACCGTATCCGATAATATTCAGCAGGATGATTCATTAGTACATAATACACACATCAAAAGTGTCTAGGGATCAACATATATTTTTGCAATAACTTTTCTCCTGATTGATATTAATTAAAATTTTCTTTAAGGATTCATCAAATAAAGTGTTTTCGTTTGTCACAGTAACGATAAACCAAGTCACCTTTGCATTAATAAAGAAATTTGCCATTTTCCTAATAAAGGGATTTTTGACATTTGAACCACTAACACAAAAGTTCGAAAAAAAGACTGAAATAACAGTTTTCTTTAAAATTTTATTGGGTAACTTAAACAATTAATAATCCGTGTTTCTACCGCGAACACTAACAACACAAGAACATCGGTTTGGCATACTCAAAATGAGTTCATCCAAATCACGCTGTGGAATGGCCGCCCATGTTCGTTGCAACAACAAAAAAAGGTCTTCTTGCGACTGGATACCCTCCATATTCGGCAGAGCTCTTCTCTGTAGCATATCCCATGCATGCTCAATCGGATTCAAGTCTGGCGACTGAGCAGGCCAGGGCAGGACATTGATGTTAGCTGCGGCGAGAGTCTGTCTTACAACTCTTGCGGTGTGCGGTCGTGCATTATCATGCATTAACTGAAATAAGGGACCGATTTGCACTTGTAGAGGAACGATGACGTCTGATACAATCGTCTCAGCATAAATTTGAGCGTTGAGGTTGCCTCTGATCCAAATCAACTCAGTTCTTCCGCCGATCCAAATACCCGCCCATACCATGATGGTTCCACCACTATAAGGATGGACTTCCTGGCAGGATTTTAATCGCTGTTGGCGTCCAGGGGTTCTCCAGTGTCGTATACGTCTTGTATCCGGTCTCATACCAAAACGAGACTCATCAGAAAAGCACACGAAACGCCATTGTTCTTCTGCCCAATTTCTGTGTTCAAGAGCCCATTGATATCGTATCCTACGATTGTGCATTGCTATAGGTGGTACCCGTAGCGGTCTTCGGGAATGAAGGTTCACTTCATGCAAGCGGTTTCTGACTGTTTGGTCGCTAATTAAGTTCCCTGAAGAGTGATGAAGCCTCACGGCTAACATCATGGCGGTTATTGTTGGAGCTCTTCGAGTTAAGATTTGAATGTATCGGTCTTGTCTCCGTGTGGTGCAGCGATACCGTCCTCCATGGCGCTCAGCCACGGTACCAGTGCTTCGGTAACGTGTCCAAAGTCGACTGATAACACTCTGACTTGTATTCAGAGCTAAAGCCACAGTACGTTGCCGGGAACCAGCTTCTATCATTCCCACGGCTCTGAGCATTTCTTCCCTGCTTAAATGACGTCGCCGCTCCATAATAACGTTGGTTTTAATCAGTAGTAGGGAAACAGTCGCACTAATAATGTCTTCAATGCGTTGTATGTTTTTATAGGGAAAATATTGACAGCTGATTTTCATCTTTTACTCGAATTTGATTCACAGTTCCTGATTCAAATTATGAAATGCACCAAAAAGGATCCATATAAATTTATAAAATCATAAATTTATTACAAAGCCACATCTCAATCTCAAGAAATCCACATAAAAATGCTTGATCCCTAGACACTTTTGATGTGTGTATTTAAATGTCAATGACGAGTGATTTATGTAAACGGTAAAAATATAAAATGGAACAGACAGGTAAGTACTGAAATAAAATTAGATTTTCCTCCGGTTATTAGAATTGGTCGGAGATCAAGTAAAAGCTGGGGGTATTACTGCCTGAAAATGATACATTATTCTGATAAAGATTTCTCTTCAATCAATAGTCTATGTCTGGCTGTGACACGGATGGAACATTCTCGAACAAGCGGCTTGCAGTGCTGTATTTACACTGTGCTGTTAGTGATCTTGAAAGTACCTGAGAGAGCTGTTCTTATAATACTATTTCATATAGGCACTCATTTTAATTAACTCATAAATATCGTTATATTTACTTACAAATAAATAACAAAAGATTCGTCTTCAAACATCCCTGAAAATACAAGCCTTACAATAATATTTCACGACACTACTTCACCTTGGAGAGATCGAACAAGTAAATTCCTTAAGTTTCTAACTAAATTCCACAAGTGCGGCCCTACGCTCCGGGAATTCCCTATTGTGACACAAAATAGTGAGCACACTCCATAGACATTTTGACAGTTGTTGAATAAAAAAGTTGAAATAGTAGGTAAAAGTTTTGGATAAAAAGTGCTCACAAAGAAATATACAGACGCGCTTTATTTACCTCTAGCACCGATGTGATGCGTGACAACTCCAGCACCAGGTTATTTTTCTTATTATTTGGAATATTTTTACTTATGTGTGATCTTATTACACATTTCTATGGTAATACATAAAGAAAATCATATTTGTTTATATGAGAAAACTGCTACCGCCACTTCTTTGTGATATATATTATGTACGTAGCCACAGTTTCCTTGACGGTGCGATACATTCTTATTGGAGTATTCGGCTTTTAGAGTAAATCTTACATTCTTTTATAAGTTTAGTAAAATACATAGCTAATAAGTACGTGTACAAACGTCATTTACACGTATTAGTTACAACGTTAGAGTGGCCTAATACGATTACTTTGAACAGGTATTCATAACATTGATGCATAAACCCAATTGCAATTAAATGCCAACTAGCCTAAACTGTCGTGTTATTAAATACCTCTGGTCCGCAACATTTGGCTTATTTTTAATTTGTACACAGATGCCAAATTTGTGAATGACGATCGTTTTATTAATGACAAAAACGCGAAATGAAATCCAAAATCCCATTAGAGGCTAACAAAAATGGCTTTACAATCAGCTAAAAGCCATGTGAGTAATAGCTCGTCCGCGACATATGTCAATCTGGTTCGTCGATGCGACGTTGGACATCTGTCAGGTTTCTTGTTATCGCGACCCTCATCTTTGAAGAAATTACGTTCGTGCATCCATGTCGCCGTCAGCGGTGACACGCCCTCGCGTATTCGACGGCTGGCCACGTTAATGTGCCCACATCACATCACCCTCACGGTTAACATGCCCCACATACGCCATTTGCACGTTACACTCTCATGTTTATACATATACGCCAGTATTATTTGCTGCTAATATTGCAAGGTTAATTATTCATGCTTTAATGAAAGTAGATGATATTGTCAAAGGGACCTCCGCTTATGATCCGTCTTGGTTTCCCGGTATTCGAAGAGCTTGTTCGATTTAATATGTTATCAAACCTCGTGTCAACTAAAATGATATTATGAGTTGTTGCTGTTTAAGTAAACAGATCACTCAATAGTCAACTGTTATCAAAATGCAACCACAGATATGTGAATTGTGATCTGGCTTTCAGAACTTAGGATTAAAAGACAGTACCATAACTGATATTTATTTATCCAGAATATTAAATAAAACCAAAAAAAATTCAAATGCCTAAAGCCGTACAATGCTGCAAGCTTTCCCCTTTTGTGTCGTTGATTTATTCGTAACTCTGTAATTCTGTATTCCACACTATAGCTACTTTTCAGAAGTTACAATGTGAATAGCCTACATTATTTACATTTTAGTATCTGAATAAATAAACATCCCGCGAAATGAAGTCTATAGACGAAAAAAATATGAAGACGAAAACATTCAAGCAACGTCTACAGTTGAAAAATATAGCTCATTAAGGAATGTTTAGCCAAGCTAATTTAACTAGGGGCCTTAGACATCTCCGGGGAAATTACGAGCTTTGTGCGTATGTACTCGCAAAACTTTTAGGACGTCTTTGTTTAGAGTTTTGATGATCAAGAATTTCATTAGTATAGTCAACTATCTGTAAAAGTATTCACAAGATTCACCAGACCATGTTATGATTACATAAAGTGGCGCAACACCAAACAATAATTGTGTGCGAGGACCAGATAAAGGTAAATCGGTTAGGTATTTGAACGAATGAGACCAGTTCCCAGTAATTGTACCTGTCGCGTGGACAAATGTGCTGTCCAACGTGTGCCAGATAGTCAGTCTAACTGCCGCCATTAGCCCGAGAGATAATCTTAAATTACTATCCGCACACTCAATTGTTGCGTCACGCCCAAATGTGCACTGTACTGAAATATTTGCGCTAAATAACAGCGAGCCGATACCGTGCGCAAACGCTAATTGACATTTACGAATATGTACATCATTAATTAGAGCATAAAGTAACTTATTACAATTACCGGCGCGTCAATCTTGATTGATAACAAACTAACGCGACTGTAATTAAGTGCGGAGGGGCGGGCGAACACTCGCGATATAATTGTTAACTAGAAGGATTCTCACGTCTCTCTGGTATTCCTTATGGTCGGCGATTAAGGGCGGATATCACCCGGCGAGGAGGCGCCCGATATAGATACAACCTGTTATCTTCACACGTATCCCCGTTATTTAGTGCCAAAGTAGACTGCTTTGAACAAAGCAAAGCGTAACTTAATATAAAGCATGTTGGGATGTCCACAAACTTAGGGCGAGTTTCAAAGACGATCCCTTGAGTCTCCTTTATGCAAATCTCGGGTAATTTCTTTGGTGAGAGTCACACGGGACCCTTTGCCAAGATTGCGTTGACTTTTCAACCGTACGATACCTACGTCTTGTTTTATATTAGTTTACATAGGCGCGTAACGTCAAAACTAGAAGCAGGTCAGCTGAATCGATGGCTAATAAAATGTTTAGTTTAGGCAAAATCAGTAGGGTCAACATTTACTATAATTTAGATTGAGAAAATCTAATTTACATATCTTTAAATATATATATACATACAGCATTATCTTGTGTCCCTATTATTGGCAGATATTTCTGTACTATGTAGCAGTATTTGCTTGCTTTTTCGTGGTTTCTCAGGCAGCCTGTGACACCTGTACCGTAAGATTTACATAAGGAAATCTAGTCTTAGCCTAACCATACAAAGTACCAACCATCATAACTCATAGCCGAGCCGTCGCATACCAGCACATGGCTACCACAACACCACAATGCCCCTATACACGTTGGTTTGTGTAATTCTTTAACACTGGTCGAAACGTGTGGAGACAGCTAAAATATTAGTCCCAATTGATTCAATAACGTAGTAACTTTGAGCCTTTCAATGATAATGATTGAATTAGAGGCCAAATAATAGATAGCTAGAATACTGTGAAATGTAGAAATGTTACAGAGGGGGAACAATGAGTGAGAAAAAAGATATTATAGAAAAAGATCATAGAATAAAATGTGATGAGTTTGGACCTTTGAAAGTTTATAGAATAGAAAGTTTTTATTTCAGACCGGAGTCCATTGGGTTAGTAACAATTTTTCTTAATTTCTAGTATTAGTAGGTAACAGACACTTATAAAAAAATACAATTAAATTCAGCGTGGAGCCGCATCCACCTCTGTAGGGAAATCCCACCGATCTGCGAATACACTGAGAATACTGCTGGTGCTGCCGCGAACACGAGTCATCAGGGTTCCACATCTATATATACTCGTATTTATGTATGTTTCTGAGGCAGAAAATAAACCCATAAATTCGAACCGTATATTACGTTGATATTCTCAAGTATCATCTTCAACAAAGGCGTCACTTCCGAGTACTAAACTTACGTTTTATTACCCAAAATGAATATTAAAGTTACTGACAAAAAGTAAGTTAACGCAAGTACTTGTTAGAGAGTACCTCATTATAGGAGAGAAGTTCATCGACAAATGATTACGATGTTCCGCAAAGTTGGCCCACCTTGTTAAATAAAGTAGACATTCTCCTTATAATTAAAACGAAATGTGACTGAACTTACGTTATGAGTAACAGAAACAAGTAGTTAGTCGATAATGTGAAATAATTGGACAAAGCACGAACTCGCTGAAAAACGTAACGTAAATTCTAATGAAAGTACTCGTTTCGCGTAATATTTACTTAGTTTTAAGGATCATATCTATGAGATATACATAGTATGTTTGTCGCAATAGTCAAACCAAAATGCTATTTACAAGTACCTCCAGATTCAGCAGTTTTGTGGAACTACGTTTGGTTCGTAAATATATATTGCATGCACCTAAACAAACAAATAAATCGACCCGATGTTTATTATATCCTCTGATTGTGTTTGACCCAAATTTAAAGACAATTTGGCACCAGTACCATTGCAAAAGGAGGAATTAACTCGAAAAAAATAAATATATATATTTGAAAATATTTGAAATTTTGATTAGAAAGAACGAAAAATATTTGTGACCATATCTTATACTTCCTGTATGAGTGACAGAGACGACGCTCAACAAAGCTGAATTTTTTCTAAAACTCAACACGTCATAATAACGGTCCCTCAATATAACCACTTTTCACTGAATGCTTATGAAAGTATATAGAGTACTATATATATTTTCATATGCATTCACAAAAAAACAACATTTTTATAATTGTTGCCTGTCTCTCTGGCTTTTTCTGATTTGTTTAAGGAATAACCTAAGAGTACTTTAAAAAAAAAAAAAAAACCTTTGTAATTGTTAAAAAAATCCGAATCAAATAGGAAAGTAATATTTTATATAATAATTTCACGGGAACGAAGGTCGCAGTCAACAGCTAGTTTATCATATAAAGTAGTAGCAAGTAAGTAGTAACGTTTTGTTACCAAGTCGACTACAACAACAAACCAATGTATTATTTCTTCCACATCTTCTCCTACAACATCTATTCTCCTCTAACCACGTTTGCTTTAAACTGGAGGTACACAAGGCAACTGATTTCATTAGGTTAACTACGTACACGCTTATACATGATAACCCGTCGCCACTGACGTGACACGTTGTAGCCAAGTGCCTCCAATTAGTACAGATGCAGTTATATTGTTATTAGTTGAAACTGAGGTAAGTTAGATGGTATTATAGGCCTAATTTCGTCAGTCTAAGGTATAAAGTGAAATATCATGTGCTGGAACCGAACATTCAAAGACATTTGACATTTACTAACCTGCACTGCATTATGGATTACGGGCATTACGGCCCATTTACTCTCATTAAGGGGTAGTCTTTTCCCCAGTAGTGGGAACGATGTTATAGGCTGAGTATGCCAGGAAGTAACCTGCATCTAGTTGCTGGAAGACACCCACAGTTCATACCAACTAATGTACGGCCATCGATAGTCGCCGTCCATGCTTTTGTCTTGAGCCATTTGTAAGTCAACTGCTCCTCACAACTTTAATTGTTACTTATACTTTGATGGATCTGTCCGAAGCCACTGGTAAGGTTGTTGATGTGGCAGAGTTGTGGTGCACGCTCATGTAACACAAATATAGGAAGCATCGACTAACGAAGAAGAGTTTAATATATATCAGAGCGAGATTTCATATTATTGATTATAACTTGCGACATATTTAATTTGAATGATGTTTGCGATGTTTCCAACTTTCAAAATTTAAGAGGACACCCTAATAAAATTATTAAATTTATATTTTAGCTACGTATATTGTATAATACAACTATTTATTTTATTATTATAGCTGTGAAAATAATTTTATAAGCCCGGCGTTAATATACACATATATACTTTACAGCTCCTGACTACTGCACCCAAAGTACGATCATATAAAATGCTTTATATTATACATCTTTATGTATTATGTCGTATTATTCATGACCACATAAACGCATGAACTCGACTACACACCACGCCAATTTCGAGAACAGTAAAAATTACGCCACAATATCTTTTATGACGTTACTTCCATCTTTTATTATATTTTCACTAAATAGATAACTTCATGAATTTTAGATGTAGGCAAAGCTCAAAACTGGTCTTGAGAACTTTCCACGAAAGCCAAACTAAGGTGCTTTATTTAGGAAGAACAGAGATTAGCTCAAACTTTGGTAGGATTTTAATTAACTTTAGCTAAAATAAAGAGTGATGTCACAATTAATAACTAAGAAAATCTTTAGTAAATTATGTTGAGCTTGTTCTTCGACTACTTATTTTATTGGTTTAAGCTCCGTTTGTAATATTCTGTCTCCTAATGAAAGCTAACGTTTTACTCACAAAACAAATAATTCTCGCACGCCGCCCACATCAGCGTCTCAATTACACGATAAAAATGTCGCACTCATATATTTTAATGTTTTATTCGCATCCCTACACATTACTTCACAACCTTTTCGAGTTCGCGTCTTCAGAAAGTGGGTGGCATTCAGAATCACTCATGCTTTTATTCGTCATGGTTTACGGCTCTAAATTGCACAATTACTAAGGCTAACGAAAACTGCTGCAGATCAACAAATAAATGTTGCAAGTGATACACTAACAGTACACTGTAATTCTAAAACTATTGCGCTAGCGATCCATCACTACAGGGCTATCAATCTCACTCATTTGACTTTTACGCAGGAGTAAGCAGCATGCATTTAAACCCAGCTCCATATCTATAGTCGTAAATAGCCGTGGCTGGGTGTGAGATCGCCGGAGCGACACATAGTGATTGAGTTCATCTGTTGACCAATGATCATTCATGTTTCATCGGCCGTCTGGTCATGCGTCAATGAGGAAGCGATAAGGTACAGTAAGCCGCAGAGATAGCTCGCCAAAGGAACATATTGCACATGCAATTCAGTGCCGATCCGATACCCGACAACACTTACATGCGTCTACACAAATGTAGGCTACGTACGTCGTACGTATCTGTTCAACACATTTGGTACGTACGTACAGTATACAATCTGTCTGTTTTGACACGATATTCAAGAGTTTGTTCTCATAATGAATGTTTACGTCACTAACGAGTGGTAACAGTGTCTACTTAGTTGGAATCTTTTCGTGTTTGTGGTAATTATCATTTCACGTTAGAGCGCATAAACACTTCAGTAGTATGAAACTTTAAATAATAAAATTACCAAATTTTGATCAAATAAACATGTTTTGAATGAAACTAAGTTAATATCAGTCTTTCCTTCGCAGTTACATTGAGTATTTCGATATATTAGAAGTACTTCATATGTGTAACAATTTTTGCGACAGCGAAAGAAGTACGTAAATAATGGTGAAGCTGGAATTCTGTAGTCTGCCTACCTCCATTGGATAAAGGCGTTAGTTAATGTATATTTGCGACATAATAATATCTTCAAAAGAATTATTTATTTATTTATTTATGTACACACAAAATACTTATCGGGACATTACATTAAGATAAAAAACCACAAAGGTACTGCTTATTTTATAAGAAATTTCTTCAAGCAGACCTGCGAGAGAAAAGTATTACTTTAATTCAGAAATTTTATTTTAAGGACAATTTGATCAATATCTATAGCAGCGGTAAGTCGAAGTAGTAGTAGTGAGTAGTTCCTATTTGGTTAATTCTATGAAACTAGTTTAGGAAGATGCCTATCACGAATAGTATAAGGTTTCATATTCAGGAGCTTCTAAAGTTTCCAAATTAAGATCGTAGTGGCCAAGGGCGCATACAGCTTTAGTTTATAGGGAGGGGCGTCCAACGACTCCCAACTTGAAAGGCGCAAAGTTCCCAACAAAGTTTTTGTGTAATATTTAGTAAAAGCCTAAAATTCCCGCGGGGACCATAGTTCCTGGACCCCCTCTGACTATGTCCTCGCAGCAGACATTTAGCTCTAAAACACCACGTTGTATAAAACAAAAAAGATTCTGTATAAAAGGTTGTCTCGTTTTATTTTTGGCACAACACTCCAATATAATTGGATTTATTTTTAAACTTGCAAATGAATAACAATCAGTTTAAAAGGTCGTATGGATGGATATGCAGTGAACCAGGAAATCAATTTGTTGCGTCCTAGCGTTGTTGTTGCAAAATACATTATTTATAAATGGGAATAATAATAAGCTGGAAAATATTAGTAAAATCGCAAATATTATAACGAGGCCTTTATTAATCACATTATCTATTCTATACTTCTATACTAATATTATAAAGAGGGAAAATTTGTAAGTTTGTATGTAGGGGTAATCTCTGGATCTACTGAACCGATTTTGAAAATTCTTTCACTAATAGGAAGTTACATTATCCCCGAGTGCCATATGTTATATTTACAACGTGCCCGTGGAGTAATTTCCGACCAAAACCCGAGCGAAGCCGCAGGCAATAGCTAGTCACTACATAGTATAAAACAAAGTCGCTTTCTCTGTCCCTATGTCCCTTTGTATGCTTAAATCTTTGAAACTACGCAACGGATTTTGATGCGGTTTTTTTTAATAGATAGAGTGATTCAAGAGGAAGGTTTATATGTATAACATTGACCCGTGCGAAGCTGGGGCGGGTCGCTAGTTATTCATAAATAGCGAAAGTTTGTTAACTCAATCTGGACAGTACGACTAGAATTGTCGCGTTTTTGAAAACTTTTATATTTCACATAATTATAGCTAACTCTTCAGTTACCAACCAAGCAAGACAATAACATGACAAGTATACTTATGTATGTACGCAAATAACAGGTACCAACTTCATAATATTTTAATTATCTGTCACAAAAAAACATAACATTATAAAAGTCTGGCTGGCTTTAACACGAGCATTCATTGACGGTGCATCAATACGGCAATGATGCATGCCGAACCCTCACGGATGACGTCCATCGTCCGCCGTCCGGTGCCGGACGAGCGATGACGATAATCTGTGCCCGCGGGACTTGCCTCGATGATCGCTCACTTGTCATTCACGGCTTATTCGAATCTATGGATATGGCAATCCCAATCGCCCGATGAGAAATGTGTTGGCAGGTGGCCGTATTCCTCTATTTTATCTTTTGTATTCTCTTCCAGATATACGTTTCTTCCATTCCGCACTACAAAATGTAGCTTTCCTTATACCTAAACAAGTTACATAGAAGTGATTTTTTGTCTATTACATGATATAGTGTAATCCAATGTAAGCTTTTCAATCGATACAAATCCTCTCTAATTATAAATTCGAATCTAGTGTTACGTTATAAAGTTTAACATTGATATTCTAAAGTTTCAAGGAGATTGAGAGCGTCCTTGATAGCTATTATAGGCAAACATTATATCAAAGTTTGTATGAATATTTACTCTCCTATTAATGCTAGTTTGAACAACAGTTTTGACTTACAACCAGGGTAGGACCTTATGGATGAAAATTTTCCTTCTGATGATTTCGTTGGGATACTGGATAGTGAGACCCCGAACTTAATAACGGTATGGGGTCGGGTGACAGCCTTATGTTTGTTGGGTACCCAACAGATGAGTACAGTCTACAACAAAACTAAAACAAATACAAATTCCAACTTTACTCCGACAACATCAAACGCATATTCACATGCAGCATAAATATAGAAACGTCACGTGCAATATTTCCTGCAAACTTTATTATATGTGAAAGTGTGAAATTTTACAGAGCTCACTTGTGTTGTTGAATATACCCACAATAATGCGCAAAGTTTTGCTTTACTGGGTCAGGGGGCTTCTTGAGAGCTCGGCAACACGAATATACCTTCTGCGTACGTATGGAATAATTTTGAGATGTACACAACAGGAAATTACCTCTTTGTAAACGAGAAACTTTTGTGTGTGGCTTTATCATTATCCCTATCCTATGCCTGGCATTTCTTGGGGTGAATAAACACTTCAACTAAAAACACTGTCCAGTTCTAGATGAAGAGAAGGTATAGAAGCCGAGTCAACACTGCCGTACCTACTTAAACAAGAGTAATTTCGCTAAACGAAATTACAGCGAACATAAATTTCACGATTTTAAGAAAAATTTGGTATCGCACCTGTGCCACGTAGAAACGAAAATGAACGCCATTATCCCACACCATAATCTTAAATCACTTCGGCTTAGTGTTTCGATTACAGACAAAGGTTCGAAGGAAACCCACATTATGATGGTAGTTGAATAATTGTATAGAAAAGTGGAATTGATGGCCTCCGCTTTTGTTCCTGGCTAACCCTAAGGAATTTAGAAAATTCACCTCAATTTTGAAATGGAAACTATAAAAATGTTTTTCAATTTATGAATTCTATTTTTAGTTATATAAATAGCAAGCAACTGGCACTGTTGTATAACTGTATAAGTACAATCACTGAACTGTATAACGTCTATAGAATATTAACAACTGATAAAAACTATATTTTATACGTACGACTATCTTAATTACCTACACGGCGCCGCTTTGAGAGCATAGCGGAGTATATCTAATGGATGATTTGATTGGCTTTAGTGCTGTATTGTAAAGATATATGCTTACAATGTAGCGGTACTGGGATACGCATGTTAACTGATGTAACGATTTACGTGACTATACTAAATATTTCCTTGCGAGATTGTTTATGAAATAATTGCTCCCCCTTATTTATTACTGGCTGTTGCCCGCAATTTTGTTTTGTCGAAGCGTGAGATAAACAGGGTATCCTATGTGCTATTCCAGACTATAATCTATCTCTGTGCCGAATTTCAACCAGATCCAGTCAGCCGTTCTGATGTGATAGGGTAACAAACATACATCCATCCAAACTTTCGAATGTATTAGTAAAGTAGTATAGACTTTAGACGTAGTAATCCTTTATGACAAAAACCATTACGATCATCATGCTCAAGAAAGGATGTTTTAATTTTCAGTGAGCCTGTCATAACTGTTTATGACACTTTATCACGTGAACGTCTATTCGTATGCCTTTCATTTAAAAATAGGCGTTAAGACTCGGAGGCGTTAAGAGTCTTTTTGTTCCAATTCAAATTCAGTCTTGATTTTTATAGCTCCTATAATATATTCCACATTCAAATCATCACCGAAAAGGTCCCTAAAATACCTCTATTACATTGTGTTTTACAAATTAATTTGTGGCAATGTAGCCTCATGCCATACATTTGTTGGCAGTAGGGAGTGCAGTACACAATGTGGGTTCTGCGAAGGCAGCCCGCCGGGCGAGGCCGCCGCCGACCGCGTGCAAGCAAACAGTTCGCCTGAGAACCCTCTAGCTAGCTTTCCCTACTCTACTATTTGCCTTTCTCTCTACAGGTATTCTGTTTACCCTCTTCCGAAATGTATTACAATGATTATGTGCTGGAAAGACTCCGTATTACCTACATCATTACAGATATTTTCTTTCGAACTAAACTCCAAGAGAGAACACATTTTTAACATATTTTCTTATTCCTACGACCACGTCTATAACTTAGTTGTGCTAACAATCAGATTTATTGCTCCAACTTGAACCACTTCATAATAAAATGCAAAGAAACGGTAGCAAAGGATATTCCTGCTGAGAGACAGATGTTTACAAGCAATAAAAATTGTTGGATGGTTATTGAGCAATAAATAATAATAGAATCTGAGAGTCGGACCGGGCGAGCGGGCGGCGGCGGCGACGACGACGGTGCGAACGCACACAACTTTTCTCGTTATGTTCTTTGGAGATGTTTTGAGATTTGCAGGAGCTCGCTAGTGCATCGGGCACAATGGCTCCTTTCTTATCCTCTTTGCGGAGACACGTCTATTCGGAGTTTTTGTCGAGGCTGTGGAACAGTTGGTCGCGCGGCACGTACGCTCGTCGGCGACGCGCTTAGAATTCAATATCCCTATTTCACGTTACCGTCTTTCGCACATATATAAAACAACCAGCGATAGGTACGTACTTACTTGGGCTTTGTTTATCCTATTTGTTGATGTTCCAACTAAACCTATATTACATACACATGTGTAAAACAAACTTCGGCTCTTTGACTACTCGCTATTGTGGGTTATTTATGGCAGTAGGCAGCTTTCCGCGTCCACAACTTGTGCACAGTTGTCACGGATAAATTGTTTGATGATGTAATAAATGTAAAAGCTCTCCAGAGACCCCGCCAATAATTTATGAGAACGAAGGTTACATCTGAGAGATAGACAGGTGCATGATTGACAATGATAAACGGCTTTAAAAACTTTGCGTCCATAATAATTCGAAGTTGGAAGGAACTTTTGATAATTAAAGGCGACGGGCTTTTACAATTTGGATTTAGAATTAAAATAAACACTCAAACCATGTATGCAAAAGTAATATCATTAAAACTTCATAGCGCGATGCTTTTTATACCTCTTAATATGCAGCTATGAAGCTCTAACTTTGCAATTTAATTACACTATTCCAGTAATTGTATTCAGTCCGGTCACGGCGCGGCGGCTCGTTCACAGATCGCTACTCGCAGCCGCCGCATCATGTTAATGTACCTCCCGAGCTAGATTATCAAAGTATTATCACACTAGTATTATATACCAGAGATGTTAACTGTCACGAGGTGCGGCATACGTACAGGACGGAAGGCGACAAAACTTCACAACATTTTATCACCGGCTGGAATAACTGGGGCGAAAAGTGAAACTTTTCAGCGTGTTTCATTGTAAAAACGAACCAAGTATTATTTATATTAATATATTTAATAAAAAAAAACGTTGGAACCAAATGTAAAATGATTATTATTTATCGAATTCAATTTTGTTCGAGCTGAACCAATCGAACGTTGATAAACGATCGGAAAGTTAATCTAGAAATATGAATCCGAAAACTGTGGGACCTACTCGTATAATATATTTGGTATTAATAAGTATTGTTAGCGCTGCTAGTGCTCATAAACTATTTTTATTTGTATGTTATCAAGCAATTCGTATCCGTGGAAGACGAGTATCGCAGATTTCGCAAGAAATAGTTAATGAACGGACCGTATTGATATTTAAGCAACTCACGTCTAGTACTCCTCGTAAAACGTTTATACGCTTACATAAAACACGAGTTACTAAAATTAAAGACTCTGTTTAATACCCCATTCAGGACAGAAACTGACACGTAAGTAGGTCTGTCTCGTTCGTAGAGATACTTTACGGGCTAATTAATTTTAAAATTGGACGTTTTCACTACTAAGAAACAAGTAAGATTTAATTTAAATTCGTGCACAACTGAATTACTTAGTTAGAATAGAAATATTTTGTTTTAGGTGAAACTTAAGCTACAACAAAATCTCGCTTGTAAAAGTTACGACTTTGTAGTCATTAGTTGTAATGTCAGTTTGAAAGTCATGTGAGAAATATTTTGGCAAAACGGCTCGGGTCAGGTGAAGTTGTACAACTCAGTTGAACAACCGCGCTGGCTGAGCGTCGCCGGGCGGGGCGCGCGGGCGTGGGGGCCGCACACAATACATGTGGGCTGCAAGCTCCTGCTTCATCGCAACTTACCACAATACGACTTTCCAAACCTTTCTCATTTTGTTTTTGTTTCGCTTCGCGTCGTTGTTGTCGCGGCCGCAGATGTTCCTACGAAACCGACGGCTCATCTACGGATTAGTACCCGTTAGGTTTTCGTATTATGTGTCCTACATTACGAATGGAAGCTCTCGGAAACATTCAGACAGCTATCATTTAAGTATCGTTATTATTTCGGCGTTATTCAACAAAGTACTTCAGACTTGTTTGAAGGGACATTTCTTTCAGACTACAATTAACGAGTCACCGTTTACAAGGGTTCCAGGTTAATTGCACCAGCGAAAGTTGATTTGCTTTTTAATTTGTGACCGTTTAAACTGAATCAGCATTTGTAAATTTACGTTGTCCTTCAAAAATTGAAGAGCTCAGGTAAGTATTAATGAGAGGCCACTCGTGTTACAAAGTCTGGCCGGCGCACTCCCACCGAGAAAATTACGCGAAAATTTACATAATAGAGAATCCGTGGCTGCCCTAGTCCTTTGAAAGTCGGAGCTGCGGGTCCGCTTCGAGTGACACCGACGTACATTAAATTAACATCTCTCTCACTTTGTTTGCGAAGGCTACACCGACGGAACCTAATTTGCGATGATAAAAAGCTCGCACTAGCCTCTACGTGTCGCTGCATATTATAGTTATGGAAACTCAAAGGGCCATCAATACTATCGTCATGGACTTTGAAGCACCAATATTATTTCCGGCTTAGGTTTTACACACACTTTTTTCTTACCATTTTATGTTCCTTATCTAAATACGAGTATACTTCATAATACCTACTCAAAACACGTACATATTTGACGATTTTATTTGTCGTGCCAATTCGCGAATTTCCAGCACTCCTGCTCAGTAAATTATCGAGCAAAGCGGCTGAATCAGCGGAACTAAAAACGTAAATGCAGCGGTAGTCGCTGTAATTGGGTAACCGCTGCGCATCATTAGGTAATTGCAGCTGCGGCCCGCAGATCCCCGCTCACACGAACGCTTTTTGTTTTCAGATTCGCTTATTCTGTGCCGAAACATGGGTCACATACGATATATTGGGTTGATTAGTTGTAGTTATTAGACACGAAAATGTTTTGCTCCATTTTGTACTTATTCCTTTTATAACTCATTTTAACTTTTACAACTTACTTAAATATCAGAAAGTTCTTATAGAAGCTTAGTAATACGATTCAATGAACCCGCCGTTATAATGAAATCAAATCAATAATTCCGTCCTTTGAAGACTGTTTGTCAGTAACTCGACGTTATCTCGACTTTTCCGTCTCGTGTTTATTAAATATAAGTTTTTTTTTACTTGATTAGCCGTAGGCCGTAAAAGGTCTCATAAATGTTTGAATATTAAGTCAAAAAAGCAATTTTTTGATGTTGTATTGTTATTTTTTATGATTTTCAAATACAATGTAACAGAATAAAGCAGTACATTAGTTTCCCCACATTAGTATGTTAGTGATCGAGCCGTGAGCAGAGCTACATGTCCGCTGTGACGTCAGCCACGCTACGTACGCCTCACGCCGTGCAAACGTTTGCTCCGCGCGCCCCACGCCGCGCAAATGTATAGTAGTTTCAAAGTTATTTTACCTCCGACTTGTCATCACTGTCAAATTCACAGTGATCTTTATGGGTCTGTAATAGAATAAGCAACAATACCTCTTAGGTGGTGATTCAGACTACCAAACTGGACTACTTTCCCTAAGGAAAATGAATCAAAAACTTATAATTGGACTAATTGCGTCAGCTGATGCGATATTTTGTATTACCCTGTATAAGGCTTGCTTACACTGAAATGTCTGTAAAAAGAAAATGGTCTTTGTTTTCGTTACAATAAGGTTGCTGGTGCTGTAAAAAGACTAAACGCCGTGCACGCCGCGCGCTACGCCAATGTTGCAGCGCGCGCCCCCGCGCTTGCACCGACACTACAATTATAACCGTTTGTGGAGTACAAACGGTTACACTGCGTACCCAATTTATCTTATTCTCTTTTCTTTCAAGAGAATAAATAATTTATTTCTGCGGAATCAGTTACTTACATCTATTACTAAATCCGGGTTTTGTGGTGATATGTGATATTGATTTTTGCGAAAGCTTGTTAATCCTACTTAGATCCGTTGTTGGGTTAAAGTAGTTTTTTATGTATACCTTTCTGTAATTATAGACGCGGGCTCGCGGGCGTTGTTCATGATCATCGGCCGAGCTGGGTAGAAAGTGTTTCCTGAAAACCCTGAAAGGATGTGCATACCTATGAACTACCTATGAACAACACTTCGATACCGTACGTTGAAGCCAAAATTATCTTACTTGAATACAATAACAGCTACAACAAAATATAGTATACTGAGTGGTAATTCTGGATTGGACGAGGAAGTGTAAAAGAAATGCTCGATATATAACAGTCCGTTAACCGGGAATAATTTTAACTACTGAAAATAATAATTTACCATGAAAAGTTATGGCTTCCCGGAAAGTATTAGGACAAATTACTCGACAACTATTTAAGTATCATGAAATGGATTTAAGATTTTTCTTTTGTAATTTTTATGTGGGCTTGCCCACTACTTACACCTAGAGTTTAAATATGAAGTCCGCACAAGCAACCTATCGATGCACGATAGAAACAAGCTAAGGCTAACAACAAGTTCCAGCTCGGATCTATTTCTGTTTCTCCGATACTCCAAAGGATGTCTGACAAGTGAGCTTAATACCCAAACCGGACCAGAAAATAACTATCTTTATTCTATTATAACAGTTCATATTATTCGATTCCTGAGCACCAATCAACGTGAAGCGAAATGAATAATAATTACAATTAGTCACGATTATGAGAATATTAAAGCGAGTGATATAATGACGCTATTATTAGGCCTATATAGTCTTGGCTCTGGACGAAGTTACATTAAGTTTGCTGTTCAGCTTAAGTTAGCTGGTCGGGCAGCTATTACCCCACTCCGACCAGCTGTTATATACATCGTGTAGCTAGACACGATCTCCGTTTGCTTGTAGCTTAGTTCAAATTGCCTAGTTCAGTTCAATGCTTCGGGTAATACGTATTGTAAACAGGTCCTTTTAGTCCATGATGTCTAATGGTATTCTGTGCTGAAAAGCTTAAGCCGTTTATTAACGCCGAGTGCAGGCGTCCGTTAACCGTTCGGTATATTAACTACGGATTATCTTCGTATCATCGTATTTATATCGGCAAATTAATGCCGCGTTTCATATGTTATTGGTACATAATATTGTATGTATAGGTATCTATCTTGCTATTCTTTGTGTAGGTACGTCTTCTGCCGATGAACGTGATTCAAGTATATGTATTAGCGTAAATTGTACGGTATCAAGCGTTCACCTATGGCATTTAAAAACCAGTCGAGCGTACAAATTAGTAGTATGGAGAGCACAATTTGTTGCAGTGTAGTGCTGGGAACTTGACACAGGTTGTATACAATTTGGTTGGTATTTAGGTAATTGAACCCATTTACCTATCATCGCAATAAAGAAACATGGGGCAGGTACACAGAATTCAGTCAAATTTCAATAGATCAAGAGTAACTGCAGTCATAAACTGTGCGAGTGTAATTGGAAATCACATCGAACAACACCTGTAGATGATTCGTCCTACAGGACATGTGATACGTGACACTTTATGAGGCAGCGACGCCCGCGCGGCCTCTACTCGGGGACACTAAAACAAAAAACGACCGGTTTATCATACAATTTATTGCGGCTGTTATGAACTCACAAAACACTTGTGATCGAGGCACTGCCAATAAAAACTCAGTGATTATTCTCCCCCCTTAAAATTGATCCAAATCAATTTATATTATTTACACGCGTTGCACGGATATAAATTGAGTTTTTGTGTTTTATGTTTTCCAATTACCCGCTCGACCCTTTTCACATTGAAAGTGTCCCTGTGTTTTATTTTGAATGTTTGTGCTATGAGGTAGTGGATCAGATGGGCTCTTATTTAGGTAACTTGTAATAAACAACATGACGGAAAAGTCACGTACCCTTATTAATGGATTTTAATAATAGTCCAAGTCATTTATTTTGAGTTAGGAGAGTTACGTTTTTGGGTAAAATCTTTTTAGTTTTAGACGCTGAAAGAGTGTAATGAGGGCAAGAAGTGTACGTTTACAAAAACGACTTCTCGGAACACGTAGTACGTGAGATGACGTTTTTATCTTGGTCGGAAATATAAATGTTTTTGGGCGACTTTTCGTAAAAGTTCTTTAGAAATGTCTGTAAATGTAGTTATGATTGTCACGTGAGCTCTGTCGGTTTGTTTTATATCAATTTGTGTGTGTTCAGTAGTTGGCCTCGGTGAGCACGTCTAGAACTCGTTTAATTAAAAGGGAATCTACTCGTCTAGTGCAGTTAAGCTCGTGTTTGCTCTCCATCTGTGTTCCCTCGCCACACTTCCCGGCCGAGTAAACTAATACATTATGTACTTACATTACATAATGCATGTACGTTTCATATAATAACTTTGTTCCTGTTTCATTATTTTCCCCCTTGTGTTATAATTTAGTTAATCAATTGTGTGGATACAGGAGCATAGTGCTGTTATTTTTATATGGTTTCCGCATTTCCTTTTTGGCTTAGTTATTTATAAGTCCCTAGATTGACTGCATACAGGTTGCTTATAAATAAACATAAGAATAACTTATGCTTTGGGGATTCGATAAGTTATAATATAAATCTCATTCGAAAGCTATATGCAGAACGGTTGTTTCGGTGATCGGTCACCTTCTGCAACTGACTCCCAGTTGCAGGTTTGGCTTGGCACCATACAAAACAAAAATCTTTTGCAGGCAAGTCATTATATTTAAATGCCTTGAGAATACTGTGCTCATCCACATCACACTATTTCGAAGTAAAGAACAAAAACAATCCCACCTCTAGCATTTTACCTCGCCGTATGGTGGCGAAGCGCTCACCGGTTATTCAGTTGTCTTGTCTAGCTAGGGGTTACCTTTGTGTACAAGTTTATTTGATGCCACCCCCATTCTCACTAGTATTTGTTCCGACACACGAATTGTTACCCAAATATTTATTGTTCTCTAACGGTTATATTTGACAATAGTTTGAAACTCTGAAAGTTTGACAACCGGTCCTACCAAGAGGTATCGGATTACCCAGTAAATGGGTTGTGGTGTTCAGTTAAGAGTATCTCCATGTGAAATTCTAATATGTAGCTGCATCCGGTTACAATGAAAGTCAACTGAATTATTTTGAATTGAATTTTATTGAACTGAATTGAATTATTTTGAATTGAAATATATTGAACTTTGTTATATGGAATTAAATTGAATCAATAATTAATTGGAATTAAAATAATTTGTATTTCTTCAGACGAAATTAAGATAAGTTGAATTGAATTAAATGGGAATAAATTAATTTGTAATACATTAAATACAGCTGTAACAGAAGGCTCTGTTTTCTGTAAAATCTACCATAGTCCGTCATTCTTTTGTTAAGACGTGATTATTGGTGTAGGTTACATGTTTGTGATGGATGTTTTGTATTTTCTATAGCATGTAACTGTTTTATGTCCCCAATAAATAAAATAAAACCAAAACATAGTTTAGAAAAACACGAGGTAGATAAAGAAATCATTCATCTATAGTAAAATGATAAATATAGAATGGGACGTCCTACGCATTATTTAGGTTTATCTTATAATCGTTGCTGAAGCTACAAAGGAACCTTGGCTAAGTCAACGAGGTTCTTTTAATAAATTAAAGTGAGAATAGCTTGCTCTTATACACTTTAACAAGCTGTTACCCGCGACTTCGTTTGAACTTTAACCCCCTGCAGACTCGCTGAGTGGTTGAAGTTTAGAAAAATCCTTTCTTAGTGCACCTCAACGCTCTCTAAGGAATATACCTATTGTGTCTTGTATTTACTTGTTACTATCTTTTACTTGTTACTGGTTGTACGCGGCTGTCAGTTTGTCAGTCAATTAGGTGAATCCGGAACTGAAATTGAAGATAGAAAGTACATACGATATACTTATTCTTCATATAGTAGCTCATACAGTCGTCGAAATATAATCCAGGCAGCGTTGACTACTAAAGGTACACGTAAAGTATTGCAACTTGTCCAAAACATTTTGATTAACTGTTTTTATACCTACTTTAACATAAGAATAAAATATAACAGAATTTAAGCATTTTTTTTTTTAAGTTTATTTTCTTAATAATAGTAGCTCCTTCGTTTTCCATTTACTAACACCTAACCAATTCCTGGTAGAAAGGATTAAGGATTATTAAAATAACAATATTATAAAACTAACCTAAACTTACAAACAACCTAAAACATAGTATCAAAAACCTCCTCCTCAACGCTATCAGCCGGCACAGTGCCCAAGAGACTGGTTTCATTGAAAAAGAAAGAAAGAAAATATTTATCGCAGGGAAATGACGTGCATACAAAAAGTCAATTAACAACAATCATACAACGCATAACAAATATTACAATGCCACATTTGCCACGCTGTATGGCAATGCTTAACCTTTGCCCAAGGTAAAAGCCAGCCCTTGAGTCACGGGACGCGCCAACTAAACGTTTGAGTATTTCCTTGAAAGGCTAGGCAATATTTACGTTACGACGCTTCAGGTTCTCCACAGCTGCCGCGGCAGCGCCAGCACAACACGCTGACCTAGGAAGATGGTGTGGCGCAAGAGTTTCGCCACATTCTTTGTTGGGACAGCATCGTGAAACTAGGCACATGCAAAGAGAGGCCTAATACCCAGCGGTGGGTGACCTCGGGGTTTGGATGTTGGTTATTTTGAAGCATTTGAATTAGGCAAAAACATTTTTTGCTCAAACTGTTTCACTTGTTCATTTTATCTGTTAATTTTCACCTACCATATGACTTATAAACTATAAAAATTGTAGCAGTTCTATTATAATTTTATGTCAAATCGAATCGCTTTCATAGTCTGTTTTATTTCCCACGAGTAGGATCAAACAATACATTTTGTAGTACCGAAATAAATCTCGTTGTTATGTAAATCAGTAAACGGTTCCAACAATAAATCTAGCTCCAATTGATTGTACAAACACCGACTAAAACTATCATTATTGAGTCGCATTCTTAAATTGAATCCATAGGGCTGTCCACAATTCAGTTATTTTCATCGAAATAACAGCACAGCAAATAAGGCGAGTCTCATTTTAAAATGAGGTAAAGAGAATAGAAAATACTGCGTAAAACATGATCGAAGTTCAAAGGTAAATGTAGGTTTTTATGTATTTTTTAATCCTCAGGTATTTTATCACAAACCAGTAACGTGAAATACAGTAAAGGTAAGAGTTATATACTTACTTTACTACAATAACGTTAATTAAAACATGAATATTAAATGCTGTAAAACTTTTGTCTTGAATTTACGCGTTCATTGCTAAAGGCTTTAAAATTTAATCAGGACTTGCATGAGAAGAAGATTGAATGTCCACGTTGAGTCCCTGTGGGTAGATAATACCGTTTAGTAAGTGTCAAAGCTTTCAACCCTAGGAACGTTTGCTACAAACGGCTACAACGATGTCGTAGCGTCGTAGCATCGTACTCGTAGCAACGTAGCGTCGTAGCATGGCGGACGAGGGCATCGAGCAAATGAAAACACAGATAAAATCGAGCACAGGCTCCCGTGTGACATGCCCGCGTAAATATTTGTGAAAACATTTGAAACACGATCCCAAACTAAAATACAAATAAAATGTCATAACGTTAAAATGTTAACACAAAAATTAAAAGATTGCATGGTTTTAACAAAGCTTAACATTAGTATTGTCATGTGATGCCCATTACTAATATTCTCGATAACTTTGCCAATTACACTAAGTGTGCTCATGTTTGGAGTGGTTTTACTACTTTACTTTAATAGCATAGGATTTCAACTTCGAGCCCAGCCATTAGTCTGGGGTTATCGAATGTTTTATTTATCAGATAATGGCAAAGAACATAAGAACAGTTCAATAACAAACATTCTAGGTACATCAATCTTTTTTATTCTTTCACAAATTCAGTTCACGAGCGGATTTTATAGTCATTCATAACTTATAAAAGAATACAAAACACAAATCAAACAGCAGATCGAGAACAAAGGCGGATAAAAAACGACGAAGTCTCGCGAATTTTGAATCATTCTGTGTACGTATACCTATAAAACGCGGACCTATCCAAATACTACGCGGACGCTTTGTAAAACACACACTATCTAACGCGTAGCTCGTGCTAATTTTGACCATCGTGTCCCAGCCAATGAGCTGGACAGGCCGCTTACCTTTCAAGCCTAGATAATAACCACTCACCGTTTAATATTGGTAATCAATAGGTGATTTCAGTTTAAGTAGGCGAGGTGTCAACGAGCACGCGACATGGCGGGCGCGGCGACAAGCAGCCGCTCGACTCGTGCCTCGCTACCTCGGCTCGCCTGCCTCGAGAGCGAGTGTCGAGCCCGGCCCTTACACCGTGTGTACATTATTAATCATAATAATGGCACCTACTCCTCAACGGGCGGCTTAATTTAATTAATTAAGCAGTACTAAATATTGTAGACGCGCAGCTAACCGACGACGATGAAATGTTAACAATGTTATTGTTCTAGTGGATTAAATCCAACAGTGGCGGATGGCTCTAATATTAATTTGAATGTTTGGGTAAAATCCTCAGACAAGGTCGTTGGCGTTACGATGTATTAATTTAACGGAGCGCGAAGTTTATCCAGAGTGAAGCCATGAAATTTGATTTGATGTATTATGTAGAGAAATTAATTTAAAAGTTTTGGTATTTATATGGAAGGGCACATCTCTTCTCTTTAATATAATTGAACATTCAAACTTTCCAATCAGTGTTTTGCCATCTGCTATAAAGTTCGAAGGATAACATGGAGATTATCGATTGATTCCGAGTAAGTATGTTTGGAAGCAAATGCTAAGTTTTACAACAAACCTGACTGTAATCAGCTAAGGACTCAAGATACGATCCCCGCGAAACTTTCCGTGAAATAAGTCGGAGCAGTAAACTCCGCTGTTTAACATTTATATTTCTGCTTCTGTTTTATCATACGTTGAGAATTTATATCATCTATTAAACATGTGTATGTTTGTTTATTATAACTTGAGTCTTAAATATTACGTACCTTATATACCTAAGTACAGTGCTACGAACAATACCTAATTTTATAAAGTCTCAAGAAAATTAAGTAATCAAATGTATACAACGCAGTGTCTGAAGATCATCATCAGCATCTGGTAGCCTTTTCAACGACGATGTACTCGGAATAAACCCGTGGTATACTATACTATAAGTAATCTACCTAAAATAGTATTTTAAAAATGAGCATTGTGAAAAGAATTAACGTGTTAAAATGAGAAAACTAAAGCAGTCTGCGATAAAATAAAAAAATATTTTTAATGAAAACAGTATCACTTGCCTAGGCACATACTTAATTATAATCTATATAAGTAGCATTTATGTATTATATTATGTATGTATTAATATTTTAAGCACCTGAAAGTCTTCTGTAACAAATCTTTCACAATAAAGAAATATTTGTAAAAAAATACAGAATTTAGCACAATTCAAAATAAAGAAAAGTCCAGAACTCCGGAAAACTTAGTTGTGTATCTATATCACTTATTGTACCTATGTAGGGTTCCCACCCTAAACAAAGTGCAGTCTTAATATGCATACTTGTATTATGCATATTAAGACTGGTTAACTGACCTCTACAACCCAGTAACTGACTGGCAAGAAAACAATACAACGAAAAAGAGTCAAATAATAATCCTGAAGATAATAAATTGTTCTTAATAAAATTTGTAGCTCTAGAGATAAAAATAGACCTTAAAAAGAAGCACAAAACAAAGCGCTTCATTTAGATTTCTATCATCTTTATTCTAGTATTAGTTCAGTTAACTTATTTCCTTGCGCTTTTCTTGAGAAAGGTGACACTAGTTATCGCCATTAATTAATAACAAAACATAGTTTATAATATTGTTTTTCTATTATAAAATGTTCACACATAGGGCCATAAAGGCTACGCATACGCTGACAAGATAAACAAGGCTGCAGAATCGAGTGTCAGTTATTGCCGTGAATGCGTGACACCCCTGTATCGTAACGCCTACGATTTTACTCGGACAGAAGATCTTACTACTATTATAAATACGAAAGTTAGGATCGATTGACATATGTTACTCAATCATGCCAGAGAAGTTGAATGGATCTGGATAGGGAACAGCACATGCAATTCATGAACTAGAACTAGTTTTTACTAAAAAGCCATCTTGAAATATTGGCCCCAAGGGTTTCCTTTGTTTCTAATCAGAAACAAACTGTAAGCCATCAAAAACCGTAATATAACGTCGCCATAAAAAACATCGTCCACTAGGTTTAGTTTTTTGTTGCTTGACGGAAAGCATCCAACAAGAAATTCCGCAATGAAATATAATATTGAGCCCAGTCTAATGGGTTGAAACACAGCGTGGTGAGATCGGTCGCCTGAGTTATAATCTCATAGGGACGAATGGGAGCAAACAGCACAGATTGGCGCACGTCCACAGCCTCCCACTTGCAATCTAACTACGATCAACATGGACGATTTTACGCAGTAATGCATGATATACGATTTCCCACTTTCATTGCTAATTAATGTAGCGTTAAGATATGTGATATGTAACCCTTGCGAGCCCACTAACTGAGTTAAGTGCTCCATGTCGCGGTTAGTTTATTTTGGTAGCACAATTATTTCAAACCAACGCTTACTTACTATATGCTTTATGCGGTTGGAATACAGTACTCAGACAGTAGTACACTGTACCTATTAATTTTTATCATTTCAGAATTTAAATTATTTTACCTAAAGCCAGTAAATTTTCCTGGCTTTGCACATTTACGCTATTCCTACTATTGAACCATTTCAATCGCTTTCTGCCATGTGACGTCGACATCTCTCATAAATCTCTCTGTTCGCCACCAAACGCGTCTGCCGCAGTGATAAATTTGCGAGATAGAGTAATAAGAATCATCTTACTAATGATAACACGCGTTACAGAGAGCCGTACAAGAGTCGCAGAAACATCATCTTTAAACAGTGGCGTGTGTTTGTGTGTTCATGGAATAGCTTAATGTAGGATGGGCCATGTTGGATAACATAGTTGTTGAGTAAACACGGCGGCGGCGCGGCGTTAGCGGCGGTGAGACGAGGCGGTGTTTCGTATGCGAGGTGCGATACTCGTTACCGGGATGTGCGCCCGCGGGGCATTGCGACGTCTCAATTATCTTTAACTTCATTGCTCAGATTCCGTCATGAGCATAAGCTCTAACTTGTCACGAACTGTATGTGTTGCGTACGAGTCTGTTTGTGTAATTAATTTGGTTTCCCCAATGGCTGTAATTCCGCCGCTCGACACAACGCAATTTTGTTCTTCTGTAATCTAAACATTGTTCAATTAGAGCAGTTCCGGCAGATATATTAAGATTAGTGCTGCTTCCGTGAAACTATGGTGGAAGACGGAAACGGAAACATCGTAAAGTAATAAGAACAAACATTTATTTTGTCTTATACACGCCCACAGTTATCTCATACCACCGTTCTTTTAAATTCCCGTTTAACTCAGCAATGTTAACCGTGCAACAATGCTAACTGTTCACATTGTTCAATAACTGATAGCGTTTCTGAGAGTCAGCAATAATAATTCGAACTGAGCCTGATCAAGTGATCACTTAGGTCGTATTTCCTGGACCAGTAAAAGAAAGAAGCAGTTCCGCCTGAATTTATGTTTGATGGATCAATTCCCAGATTTTTTCACCAACGTGTTATTAACGTGAACTATTCACGACTCTAACTAAACCACCGAATCATTGAAACGTAAGTTATGTTGTTACTGAAACTTTCAGCTCAACTTAGTCCGGAGCATGTTTAGCCTGATTGGAAAGTCAAGTTGATGCGATTAAAAGTTTATTGAATAACGCAGCTAACAACGTTTCCAGCAGCTGCAACGCCGCGGTTTCGCTGGAACTTGGACTTGCAGTTTGACCTTATATCAATTACTGTGTAATGGAAGCCGTTAACATTCTTATCAAGTACCAACTATTTCTTAGTTGGCTACAGGATAACAAAACTTTTAACTCTAGTTATACTTGTTTGAAAGCCGAACTATGCAAAACATAGGGCTGCTATTTATATTCCGAAATCAGGTCGGATGTTGCAGTCATGAACACAGCCACACGTAGGCATAACAAAACAAAAACATTCAATCAGGGCGCGCTGCGATGTGTTCATTCGGAAGGGCTCGGCTAACGAGCGTGGAACGCGTGCGTACTCCTTACAATAATGAAGCAGAAGTAATTTCTTAATAATTGTTGGTGAGAAAGAGCCGAGGAAGTTGCCGGCTGAAGGCGAGACTTCAAAGAAATTAATGAGTGTTAGGAACTCGCGACGTGCTACCGCCGACTTGATCAGTTTGGACGCCAGCCGGAACAAAGTTGCCGCAAGAGCTTTAAGAAATTTCCTGCTAATTGCAGACGGACCTCAATTGCTATTTCAAATGCCTTATCAAACGATTCAAATTTTATTCAAAACAGCGAATAAATTTGCCGTCACTTGGGGCTTTACTATCTCAACTTATGAATTATTAAACGCAATTATTGTGACTGGAACTTCG
Organism: Eugnorisma glareosa; assembly: GCA_947578425.1. Taxonomy (NCBI): domain Eukaryota; kingdom Metazoa; phylum Arthropoda; class Insecta; order Lepidoptera; family Noctuidae; genus Eugnorisma; species Eugnorisma glareosa. The sequence goes on along the minus strand of OX387970.1, from coordinate 12,293,638 downwards.
TTTAGAGTAAATTTCACGACACAAATAACAAGGCCATTTGAACAAGCAATATATCAGACGTTCTATATGCTTTCATGATCAATATCCTTTTCAAAACTTAGATACCTACTACAATGCAATGCTGATGATCACGTTACACTTCCTAACTATAATATTACATGCATCAAAAGTATTTTTTTTTGTTTTTTTGTTACCTTTTGACGCCTAAACCATTGAACCGATCATCTTAAAATTTTGCATATACATTGGCAGGTGTATAGAAACGGACATAGGGTACCTTTCATCATGAAAAACAGTACTGTTTCCGAGGAAAACCACAATAACGTTCATATGATAGTAGATGGCGCCACGTGTCTTTCAATTCATGGTTGAATTATACTATTACAAGCAGAGTACAACCCGAATTGATTGTCAAATACTAAAATAACCCGAGCGACGCCGCACGGAAAAGCTAGTCAATTATAATGTGTGTAATGTGTGTGCATTACTGAAACACTTTATACACTAAACGTTGTATATTTCCCTTCACGTTTATTCTCAAATATAAAGCTCTCTTCATTATACAAGAACTGACTTACTAATTGTGCATGTAATGTTGGCACTGGAGCAAAACAAACCCATTATTACAGTAACGTTTCAAGTAATATTATTTAGTCTGATCGTATTGTATAACAAAAATGTTTGTTGTTTTCATTAAACAGTAAGATTCTTGGGTTCTACGATTAAATTACCGACTCTTTCTCTTCGTAACTTTCACCCTCCCTTAATTATAGTTAACTTTGTCCTGGTTTAAAAACATAAACCAGTTCGTACATAATATTATCATAATTTTTCATCTTTTTTTACAAAAAAAAAAACAAGGACCATTGTGTTCTTCCTGTTGCTCGCGGAAAAACTGATTCCTCTTACATTATAACTTTTGCAACTACGCCAGTTTGAGTTACTCATGTAAACCGCATTCTTAGTTTTGCCTTTATAATGCGAGCTACGGAATATGTTGGAGTTGAAGTTTGAAAACTACTTAGTCGTGAAAAACGGTCTTATGACATTTTATGTTTACGAATGGAAGTGGAATCATTATATTATTCGTAGTAGAAGACTTATAACTTTAAAGAAAATAAGGTCTAACAACTACAAAAGTGTATAAATACCAAATCATTAAGTACAAAAGTACTTCAACTGCCCCGTTGGTCTAGTGATCGCAAGCGCGACTGCTGAGCGTGGGGTTCTGGGTTCGATTCCCAGTTCGGGCAAAAGTGCTATTGGGTTTTTCCATTAGAAATTTCTCAGTAGTAGCCCGGAGTTTGGAAGTTGGCGGTTTGACACCCCCGTGCCTCGGAAAGCACATTAAGCCTGCGCCTGATCTCTTACCGGTCGTGTCAGATTTCCGTCCCATCGGACTATGAGAGTAAAGGAACAGAGAGTGCACCTGTGCCTGCGCACACACTTGTGCACTATAATATCTCCCGCGCCGATGGCTAATCACCGCTTAGATTGGCCGCCGTGACCGAAAACGGTCAGGAGGACTATTATTATTACTTCAACAGCAAAACACGATTGTGATTGTTCGATTATCTCAACTCTGATTCTAAAATGAAGACACGATTGATGTGACAGTTACAATATACAAACAATACAACACACAATAACGACTGTTTTTTTGTCTCACCAGTTTTGTTTTTTCTGATCACATGGCAACAGTCCTATTAAAACGATTCCATTCTTTTCTTCTGCAGCCCTATCCACTCATTTTTATAAACTAAGAAATTATTTGTTCGTAAATATCTTCAATATACAAACATTTACTTTCATAGAAGCGCGACTGTTTTTAGTTAAAGTGTCTTACATTTGTCTCGCGTGAAATTTCCTTTAAATAAGTTTCGTAGAACTCCAGGATTTGCTCAAAGACACCCAGCAATGACGTGCCCCAAAAACGCTAAACTGACTTTGATATTCGCTACGAATTTAATCCAAAGAAAAGCGTAGTATAGGTAAAGAAGTCGTTTTCCACGAGCTCTAGATACGTCAGCATCTCAGCGATGCATGCAGCAATAAGGTATTGGATTTATGTATTGCAGGAGTGCACGGATATAAAGGATCGGCATCAGCTTAGCATTCCACGAAGATTTTTCTTTCTCGATTACAGTTAAGCCTCCGCAGCATGAATAAAGCTGGTGGATACTGGTTTATAATTGTGTCTGATATCTCTTGTGATCCATAGATGAGCCTATTTATCCAACTTTTATGCCAGGCCAAGATCACACATAAAATTTTCAATCACGCATGAGCAGAACATGTGAGGGAGTGGCTATATGGTGCAGGTCCATTAAGGCAGCATACAAACTGCCCTCGGCGGGGCAATGCCGTGATTAACGTAATGCGATTGCGGCCGGGCCGGCTGAGCCGCTTCGGGCCGCTATGATTTCAAGCACGTGCTATTGATTATTGTCGCTACAACAGAAACAAACGTAATGCCTAATTGGCGGATGTTGCGTTGTCGCTGATTTGAGATGGATGTCTTAAATATTAATGTATCTTATTTCTCGCATGGACGTGGAGTTGCGGACACCAGCCCGTTATACAATACAATACGTGCAAGTAAAGTCGAATATCAAAACCCTTCGATGTTGTGTTAACTTCATTCTCTACTTCAATCTCTATCAAAACGCAAGTTGAATTCTTGTGTTTTTATCAATTACTATCACAAATGTATCATCATCATCATCATTTCAGCCAAAATACGTCCACTGCTGGACATAGCCCTGTCCCAAATGTCGCCACATTGACCGATCCCGTGCGACTTGCATCCAGAGGATCCCTGCAACCTTCACAGGTAATCTTCATCGATCCACCTAGTGGGAGGCCTTCCAACGCAACGTCTTCAGGTTCGCGGTCGCCACTCCAGAACTTTTCGGCCCTATCGGCCATCCGTTATACGAGCAATGTGCCACAACTGTTAAAGCTAACTCAGGATAAAAACTGGAATGTCATATCCATTCGTGTGAAAGCTAAATGCTTACTTAAAATGATCCCTTTACTCGCATCTTACGGCACCTTCAGTGTACGGACAACGACGGAGACGAAATTACTCACATAATCTTAGCTAAGTCGCAGTGAGCCACCAATTAAGGTTTCGTTTCAGTCACATCGTAATGTACCATAACTTTTCATTACCTGATACAAATACGATAAAGGGTTGAGTTGAGCTGTTAACAGCTCAACTCAAAACTTGATTTAAAATAAATGACTAGAGTTTATTGAATCATTAATAACATTAAGATAAATTAAGGTCGAACATAACTCCGTCCAAAAGTTATCATCACCAACTTAATAAGAACAACCACGCAGGCGTTTAAATCAGAACAAATTGGGCAATGTTTAGGTTTTACGACTGTTTCGCTCGAATTATACTGGACACAATTTGTTAAAGCTTTCAAAACACAACGTTCAATTTAGAATTTATGAAATCCTATTACGCGAATCGATAAATGCTTTTCATGCTGGCTTTCAGTGCTGTCCCATACAGCCATGCAGCCGCTATCGATCTAAATGTTGTTTAAGCGTAATATTGTCTCGAGAAACTCGACCACGCGCTAACACGTCTTTCCGATATTAAATGGAATAAGTAAGCACGCGAGCGAGATTTCCCCGTCTCGGAAACTAAAGCAAAACTTAATGCTGAAAGCTAAAACTGCAGACGGAAATGCACTCGCAGCCAACTCCAAACAAGAATGTTATTAACAAATTAATAATGAGACTTGCGCACAAATTCTGCGTGTCAGCATACTAAATGTGGAGTTGTACATAGTTAGTGAGACCTGAAATGTTACTCTAAATGTTACTTAATAATTACTTTGCTTTCCCGGACTTTGCTAACGAACCCTCGAGAAATGGGGAAAAATGTTTCCCTTTTTTGCGTTGGCCTTCATGAAGTTGATGTCGAGTCTATGATTGATTTAGGTATGATAGCTTCTATACGCAACACTTCGCTAGATATTCTTCATCACGATCCACCCATAGTAATTAATATTCCATCAGCGGCGACGTATATCGGCCACTGTGTACGAAACCGTAAGAATTTAAATTCTTTTGAATCCGTAGCGCGCTTTAAAATAGCGAATGAGCATAAAATTACATTTCTCCGCTTAATATAATAGTGTGGCAGTTACCGTGAGTTACTATTATGATGTAAACTGCACTGAAATGTAATGCTTAGTTTAAAATAAACGTTCCGTTTTGTATTATTCCAATGACAATATGTTATGTTTCTTGCCAAACCATTTTCCAAACATGGATGTTTTAAAAGGCAACTGTAAGGGCTAATTTCACCTGGGAGATGAAAGTCGGCTAATACTGTGATCGTCCGTCCGCCAAGCAGTGTCATTATGGCAATTTCCCCTTTGACCGAACTTTGTACCGAAGGAGTCATGCTCAGCGGGTCTGTTTTCAAACTGGAAGTGATTGTAATGGGTAATTCAGATAAGCTTAAGAAACATTATCACCTCGAGTTTGAAATTGAATTCTTATGATATTTTTAACATACTTTTGTTAGCTTCGCATGTAGCTTCGAATGTAGTACCTGTAAAAAATGTCACCCACTTCCCGGTTTCCGATTGAGCTGAAATTCTGCGTACATGTTTAGATAGGATGAAAGTGCATGGATAGCTAAGTGATTTCATTCTAAATCCAATATGGCGGACTTCCAAAGATTGCGGAGTAGTTTTTTTTTTTGCATTCCCAATTATATGGGTATCAAATGAAAGGATCTAAGTGGGTTTTAATGATATCCAGCTAAAGGTCTCATTACTAGTTAACGGTCTTACCTACACCAATTTATGTGTAATAAAATATTTCCTTGATAATATTACCTAAAGGTAACTAATTGCTACATTGTTAACACTAATAATACAACGATGAGAATTATTAGTTTCACGAAAATCTTTTGTGTTCCTTAACCATAATTCACGTAGCAAAAATTCTGCCTTGTTATAGAATTACGCAGCCTTCAGGTGATTTTTCCTTTTGTAATTATAAACTGGGTAGTGAAAGAAGCCCGGACGTCGAAACAAGGAAATGAAATTTCGTCAAAGAAACATCTCAGTCTGGAGCAGACGTCTAGGAAAATAAATGATTATTGGTTGGAGGAGGGAAAGCGGCGGTGAGCCTGGACTTGAGAAAACGAATGCTGCCAGCCAGCGGACTGGCTAGCTGGTATACCAAACAGGTTTTTCATAAATGTCAAAAAGTTTCTTCACAAATGTTGGCCGCTGATGGAAATTATGTTTAAAACGTGGAGGTGAACTGAACTTACTTATCGCGTACTGACACGACACTGGGTTGTGGGTCCTTCTGTACCTAGTACCTAAGAACACCAAGTGTGACGTGCCTTCATGTAGTAACTTACTTAATTAATTAATTACCCTCGTTTCCGAATCCATTCAAAGAAGCCATTAAAAGCTTTTTTCCCAAAAAATAAAACCGACTTCAAAAACACAAAAAAGTTTAAAATATCTTTAGCTTCAGAAGTCGGTGACAAAAAAAAACAAAATCAAACTAACAAAGGTCACCGACTTCTGAAGCTAAAGTTATTTTTAACTTTTTTGTGGTTTTGAAGTCGGTTTAATTTATTGCAAATTTTTTTTTTGTTTCACTTTTTTTGCGGCGTGATGTTATGTTATGACCTGGTGTAAACAATAGACACACATGAGATTTCAGCAATCCATTCCATTTGCTATCATTTATTGAGGAGTTCCGTTGTCTATCTCCGAAGTTCTTTATCAGATCTTCACCCAATTGAAATAGGACCACTCCGAGAAAGTACTCTTACAAAAACTACCCAAATCGATGCAAGTGTGCCTATAAAATTAGAAGAGTTCTTTCTCCAGGATCCCACTATCAAGTATACCCCTTCAAACAAAAAAAAAATACAAATCGGTCCAGCCATCTTCGAGTAATCGGGAAAAATAAATTAAAAAAAAAAAAAATGGTTCCGACGAATTGAGAACCTCCTCCTTTTTGAAGTCGGTTAAAATAGCCATTTTGGATAAAAAATTACTCGATAACTATTAAAATGCAAACAACGTTTTATGTAGTTTAAAACCGAAATTCAAACCCTTGACAATTTTCCTGCTATCTGTTTGTCCATGCCTCGCTCAAAGCTATAGGACGAATTTTAATAAGACTTTAATTGCTGCAGTACTTAAGAGCTTCCAAACTAAATGGAATATAATATTTAAATGTAAGCTGGATATTTCTGTGGAAGACTGGACAATAAACTTCTAGAGTATTCCCGAAGTCTAACGAGGACCTCGGAGGAACAGCGTATCTAAGGTATTGTCCGCACTGCGAAAAATAGATAAAAACTAGCTTATGCCCGCGCCTTCGCCCGCGTGAAGATCGGTTACTGTCCCACGAGATCATACTACGAAGATAAAAAGTATATTTTATGTTAATCCAGGTTATAAACTACTTATGTGCCAAATTTCATCCAAATACGTTCACTAGTTTTCGCGTGAAAGAGTAACAAACATCCATCCATCCTCACAAAATTTCGCATTTATAATATTAGTAAAAGTAAGATACCACACGGCTCTATTTCCCTAGAATTTATCATCTGCCTAGCCTTTTCCCAACAAGGTCGACTTCCAGTCTAACCGGGAGCAGCTGAATACCAGTATTTTACATGGACCGATTGTATCTGACCTCCACAATCCAGTGAGTACTGGGTAATACTATACCTTTTGGTAAGACTGGTTGTTAGACTTTCAGGCTACTGACTACCTGTAACGACTGTCAGAGGTCTACAAATGACAGCCGGGACGGAGTGGACCATCACTGGACACGGACACTGCTCACTGAATAAACACTTCCACACACTAGGTATCACTGACAGCCCCTTGTGCAGAGCGTGCATGGAGGTGGAGGAAACGGTAGCGCATGTACTCCTCGAGTGCACCGGTATCACTCAGATCCGCGAGGAGACTCTTGGAGCACCGAGATCCCATGCGGATGTCCTGAGAAGACCAGGAAGTCTAATCTGCTTCTGGAGGGAGGTGGGCTGGTTGGAGTAACGGCCACCATGGCTCACGTACAATGGTCCACTTTAAGCACTAAGTGCGGAAACCAAACCGTTTTTTTTTTTTTTTTTTTTATCGATGGGAAATCATCAAATGACCCCTCCCGCTCTGGGCTGAGCAGGAGGGAGTGTCAGACTTGTACTGACTAAAACCCATCCATGTTCCTTCCTTTGCCGTTTGTGTTCCAGGGCCGCGGTATCTCTTTCGAACAGTCCCGCAACCCTGGCAGGCGTCGGCCCTTACGGACCCCTTCCTGTTTGCTGACTCTCTTTGAGGCGCGCGTGGAACACGAACGCGCCGTCGACACGGCCTGTCGTCATAAGACGGACGGACGGCGAGCTAGCCCATAGCTCACCGTCCACAGGCCCGCGTCTACGGTGGCCGGGGGCCACCACGTGGCCCCCGACGCCCGGTGCGTCTCCCGCGGCGGCTGGGACGTGAGGTTCCCTCCCTCTCACGTCCCGCCACCTCCTTCGCTAGCATGACTGCTTCGCAGAAGGAGGTGACGGCGTCCCATTCCGTCTCGCTCCGGACCATGGATTGAACCAGGGCCGGACGCGAGAGGTCGCCGCCGCCGATCGCCGCTACGAGGACACGGCGTTGCTCCGCCCAAGCGGAGCAGACCTGCACAGTGTGCTCCACCGTGTCCTCCGGTCGATCCTCGCAGTGGTGACACCCGGGCGTTTCCTCCCGCCCGATTAGGTGCAGGAACCTCCCGAAACAACCATGTCCGGTGAGGACCTGCGTCAGGCGGAAGGTGAGGGCGCCGTGGCGCCTCTCCAGCCACTCCTCAAAGAGGGGACTTACCGCCATTATAGTGGCGTGCCCTGCACGGGGTTGCGACAGTCGCTCTCTCCATGTCACCATGAGATCACGCCGGAAGTCTGTCCGCTGAGCGACAATTTGCCGCGGCAGCGGAGTTTCCCCCCGGCGTAGTGCCTCCACGCGCCACTCGTGCAGGCGCGCGAGGACTATCGCCTCCAGATCCCATGGCGGCAATCCGGCAAGGAGGCTCGCCGCCTCGCCGGAGATCGTGCGGTACCCCCGGATTAGCCTTACGGCTACCACCCTTTGGGGCGCGTTCAGATAATGGGCGGCTCGCCGCCTCAAAGAACGCGCCCACACCGGGGCCCCGTAAAGGGCCATGGACCGCACGACCCCCGCGTAGAGCCTCCGGCAGGAGGCGTTTGGACCCCCCAGGTTGGGCAAGAGCCGCTTGAAGGCAGCCCCGGCCCGTTCCAGTTTGGGGGCCAAACGTCGGAAATGCTCCACGAAGTTCCACCGGCTGTCGAGGACGAGACCTAGGTACTTCAACGTCGGCTCGACGCCGATGGGAACCCCTCCCACCGTGAGCATGGATCCCGACGGTGGCGCATTCCGAGGCCCATGAAAGCACATGGCCTCGGACTTGTGCAATGCCACCTCGAGACCCAATTGCCGGATCCTCTTCGCGACTATCGCAACCCCGCGAGTCATCAGCTCGGCCGCCGCCTCGTGCGACCTCCCTTGCGCCAGCACCAGCGTGTCGTCAGCGTAGCAAACTACGCTGACGCCGTCAGGGAGGTCGGCGCGCAGCACCCAGTCGTAACCGATGTTCCACAAGGGCGGCCCCAGAACCGATCCCTGTGGAACACCGCACGACATCTCTCGCCGGTTCCACTCTCCGCTGCAACCAGGGTAGATGACGTACCTGTCCGTCAGGTAGTCCCCGACCACACGACGAAGGTAGGTCGGCACCCGGTGATACCGGAGTGCCTCCCTAATGCAGCTCCAGGGCATGGAGTTGAAGACGTTGGCGATGTCGAGAGACACCGCCAAGACCACCCCACCCCGGGACACCGCATCCCCCGTCGTGAGGGCTCTCACGCGCATGATGGCGTCCACCGTCGAGCGCCCCCTGCGGAAACCAAACTGGTGTTCCGCAAGATCCGGCCCAATCCCCGCCAGGTGCCCGGCGAGGCGGTTGGCAATTACTCTTTCGAAGAGTTTGCCCACCTCGTCGAGCAACACAATGGGCCGGAATGCGGACGGAGAGTCCGCAGGGCGCCCCGGCTTCCGGATGAGGACCAGCTTCCCCGTCTTCCAACGAAGCGGGAACTGGCCTCTCTCCAAGCATGCGCTTAGGAGCCCCTCCAGTCGGGGCCCGAGAGCCTGCAAGGCCAGGACCCAGGCTTTGCCAGGTAAGCCGTCGGGTCCTGGGGCGGCAGTTTTGGCCTTAAGCCTGCCTACCGCCACTCTCAGGTCTACCCCAGTCACCTCTGGAATGTCGTCATCGTCCTCAGTGCGGTCCGCTTCCGGCACCGCAAGTGGCGGGGCCATGGGCGGGGGAGGATGTTCCCCTCGCGAAGGGAACAGAGCGCTCACCACGTCCTCCACGAGCTCAGGCCGGAGACTCTGCGTCAGCGGAGGGGCCCTGGTGCGGAGTTTATCCCGCACCATCTTATAAGGGCGCCCCCACGGATCTCTGTCGAGAGTCTCCAGCATCTCCTCGCGGGCCACATCCTTGGCCCGCAGGAAAACCAAACCCTTAACATAGAACATAGACAGCCGGGACCCAACGGCTTAACTTGCTTTCCGAGGCACGGAGGGAACTCGGTATGTAATGGGTGGTCACACATCCACAGACCAACCTGAAGATTGATCCGAGCGGCTGTTGTTATGTAGCCACGAGCTTCTCCTCTCCTCTATTTCACTAGAACTATGCCACATGGAAACAGACTAAAAACGTACACATAATATCGTGTGAATAATCTTTTTAAAAAGAGCCATAATGATCTCAATACTGATATAAACCGAGCTTGATGTCATTAGACGTTTACATATGCAGATTTATGTTTCCTCCCCGTCCTGGCGCTTAGTCGGCCTATTGCCAAGATTTTTCTCTATCTGTTTTAAAACTTTGTGCGCTCATTAGCTATCGTACCACCCCCTCGAATTGAAGCTACCTACATAGTTAGTTGAAGGTACCTACAAATTATGTGTTTAGATACAGTAGGTAGTGTAGGTACATTATATGATTCCAAATAAGTAATATCCGTGGCAACAGTATTTTCTTCTATCATACGATAAATAACATCATGAAAAATGAAACTAGTTCGTTACGAACATAAGTCAAACGAAGGGTTCCGATTACAAAGCGATTATCTGCCGCTTTACTTACCAGATTAAATAATCATGTTACCTTTCAACCATCAGAAATAATCACCAACTAATCCCTTATTATACCTGACTAACCTCTATAGAATTCGTTAGCTACTTTATAGAAAATCATAATACTGCAAAATAATTACAAAAACAAGGGAAGGATCTCTACCTTGTTTCATCCAATATCGTGGTAGCAAAACCTACAGGTAACAAAGGAATTATAATTGATTTTACCCCAATGTTCCTTCATTTATATATCAAAGCCTGAAGAGAGCGAGTAATTGCCGTAATATCTATCAACGAGATTATTATCCTATCTTAGCCAATTACTTATAGGTATTTTTCGCCTCTCAGCTGAACAATCAATGCCTATAACTATCCACTGTTCTAAGTCAACCAAATTATTTCAGATCGTTTTCTTCGGTTATGTCGTCTTCAATACTACCGATATAGCTAGCTAGGCTCACGTTTATTTCGTGTAAAGTGCCATTACCTCTTTTTTTCATTGACTTTTAACCTTTCAACGAAATGTTTCTCAATTACGATGTGTTGTTGTTACGTCCTCGGTCTGTGGGCGAGGGGCGGCAATAGGCTTAACTTCCTACTTTGTCATCTATACTCCATTTTACACCATAAAACAATTTACTGTGATATATCCTGTTATTTCTAAAGACTCATTTACCAGTTGCTTCACCATGAATTTTATTCGGAGCATAATATCGCCGTAAGTCTAAGCATGTTCACAATTCATTACATTGTTCACGCCGCTCGCGCGCCGGAGCTCGGCTGTCGGTGTGGCGGGCTATTCCGCTGAGCCGAGCTATTCTGCTGTTCCTGGCTGCTTAATTGGGAGCGCTTTACAACTCCTATCCAATGCCCTGGGTTAGCTTTCAATTTAGATGTTCACTTGTAAACGCCACATCACTTTAATACTAAATGGTAATGGTAATTTACAAAATAATTAGCGTGTATTTCGGCGAATTACTCAAAACTGGATCGGTTTATTACCTGTTTGCGCTGTAGTAAGCTCTGCTTATTAAGAATACCTACTCTTTCTTTAATACCTACTTACTTGTATACCTACTTGTAGTCATGAAATCTTTTTTTTTTACAGTCGGTTCCTGATATCCACGTGATAGCCATTTTTAAGCCTCATAAATACCTAAGTGTAATTTACATAAACACAGATTATGTATATTTTATTTACTACAATTGCTTTGTTCCTAGAAATAAACCTAACAATGAAAGTCGGATCCGACCCATTTATATTTTTATAAAGCCGATAATAACCCACGCTTGAACCCCGACTAATGCATGATCCGCAAAGATCTGCTTGAACTATTTTTGGATATTAAGTAAGAAGACTGAGTTTGGTTCACATCAAGATGTGGAACAGAAATTATTTAAACTGTATTTTGTAAAATCCTTAAAATCCTAGCCTTTTCTAAATATAATTACCTTCATTTTGCCAGAAATCCAGTTCTTTTTATTTGACAGTGAAGGGCCGTCGGCTTTTCTTAGAAGAGCGCTTCAAAACAAGTGGTTCCTAGTAACTGATCGTGCTCAATATATTTACAATATCAATATTATTTTTCGATATATTCTGTTGACTGCCTCTAATTTAAGGAGAATATTTTAAGTACTAACAAGGAGGAGGGAGGGTTCTTATTGGTTATTGCCAGACCGGCGTGTATTATTACCAGATGAGATGTAATGTAAAACTTAAGTAATTAAGGCAATCCTTACATACTATACATACATAATATACTCCGATACAATAAAACCAATACCGCTAGCATTCGTTTTATTATTAGAGCGTTAGTTAGCATCAGCATTGCATTACCTGCTACGATTTACAGTAAGGTTTTCTCCTATTGTATTTATTATAATATTATATTGTATAGTATTTTGAACTCCATACTATTGTGATGAGATAGGTCTTACGTCAAAGTTGCATACGATATTCCACGAGGAAATCGCTTTTGAGTTTTGCTAAGGGTGTTCATATTAGTGCTCGTGACTGTACATGTGCCCTTACACCTAAATTTAACATAACCAAGCTGTTGCTTTACCAAAATCTCATAGTTATTTTTTCAGCCATAAACTGCCAACATCACAGTCCACGCCCTGAAAATGAAACAAAAACACTGCCTCTTTAATTCTCCAAAGAAATAACACTAGACAGTAGATATGCACAGGTAACATTCTAACGAAATACGTAGCTACGTGCGATCCAAGGAAAACCAAACTAATAAATAAACCCAGGCGGGTTTAGCTTTTGAGACTATTGTAAAAGCAACCAGAGAGTTTACTAAACTTATTTGATCTGAACTGCAAACACGTGTTTTGAAATTTCTGGCTTTTAGACATTCTCAGCGAATTTGGTGTTGTAGTTACAAAGTATAGTTCTAGTTCCACATATGAACTGTAACTGTGTCATTTTGAACTGGTTTAGTTGGCCTCAATTATAAGTTTTGAAACTAGTTTTTGTCTGCAGATTCGACGTCATCTAATTATGAAATTATACCACGATAACACAGTACCAGGACGTAAGAGGTATCCTATGTTCTTACTGAGATCACGGATGGTCAATCTGTCAATCATCTCGAAGTAGCCGTTAAGAGCGGTCAACCCGTCATACTTTTCATACAAACGCCCGTACGTGATTATGCAGTTGTTATACATCTATATTTGATTTTTTTGAACTAATAGGTATTTTGTGCACTATATCTAGGTTTCTATGGGAGCAAAAAATAAAAACATTGTAGAAACAAATCAGTATAAGCCTCCAAAAATGGCTGTTTTGCACAAATTTTACCTGAACTTTGGCCGTTCATAATGTACTCATTAACTCTAAAAGTAAAGAAATCATCACAATAGAAACCTTGCACATGTAATGGAGATTTTTAATGAGAAATTTTTATTTCACACACTTGTAAAACTTATTCAAAAACACGTATTTCCTGGAACAAGTTTAAGAAATTTTCGAACACTATTTTTCGTTCAATTTCATCGCGTTAGGCGGTATGAGGTGCGCGGGAGACGAGTTGTGCGGGGTCGGGGCGGGGTAAGACAGGGGAGTTGAAAGAAAATCGCCGCTGTGGCTCTGGATGAAACAACAAGCTTTTCGACCATGCTCGCATTGACGATAGACGCGCCGGGAAGGGCCCTCTTAAGACGTGATAAGGTAACAGACAGACGGATAGAGTTACTTTCGCAATCAGTATGGAGTTATAGTTAAAACGTATTTGGGCCAAAATTATTTGCCAAGCACTTTGGGTTTGTTGGTATTGCACTTGTTTTTGTTTATCAAATAGCTGCTCGCTATCAAATATTTAAGTGCTCAAATTTTGAAATATGTGTACCTTGATATATTATTATTGCTGAAATAAGTTCCAATACGAATACATGACAAAATTTTTGTTTAAAGAATGGAGAATGGGCCTCGATGTATAGGCATCTGCCCCAAGGAACAATAGCCCTAAGATATACATAATTAAAAAGAGCTTTTCAAGGAGAAACTTTGCTACTAACACGACTTTTGGCAATTCGCAGTCCGTTCGGAGTGATTGAGCTAAATAGGTAACTAGTTGGACAACGAAGTTAAGATTTTCTTGGCAACCAATTAAGGGTTTCTGGATAATCAATAATAATAACCTATAATCCATTGCATAGAGCTTTTCAAGGAGAACCTTTTCCAGTAAAACAACTTTCGCCAATTCGTTGTCGGTTCGGAGTTATTGACCTAAAATAGGTTACTATTTGAGTACCGAAGTTAACATTTTCTGGATGGCCAATTGCAATAACAAATATACAATTGGTGAGAACTTTTCAATGACAACTTTTGCTATTAACATAACTTTGGCTATTTCGCAGTTTGTTCAGAGTTATTGACTTAAGTAGCTGACTATTTGGACACTGAAGTTAAGATTTTCTTGGCAACCAACAGCCATAAGACAGACATTAATAGATAGAGCTTTTTAAGAAGATTTGTCACTAGCACGACTTTCGCTAATTCGAATTCCATTCGGAGTTATTAACCTAAATAGGTGACTATTTGAGCACCGAAGTTAAGAATTTCTGGGTAATCAATAGCAATAAGATATACACCATTAGATAGAGCTTTTAAAGGAAACCCTCTGCCATTTAACGACTTTTGCTAATTCGTATTCCGTTCGTAGTTATTAACCTAAATAGGTCAGTAGTTGGACACCGAAGTAAAAACTTTATTTACAACGAATTAAGAGTTTACATGCAACTAATAGTCATAAGATATACACTATTGGATAGAGCTTTTCAAAGAGAACTTTTGCTACTAGCACCAGTTTTGGTAATTCGTAGTCTGTTCCGAATTATTGACCTAAATGTGTGTCTAATTGGGCACCGAAGTTAAGATTTTTGGAGTAACCAATAGCAATAAGATATACATCATTGGATAGAGCTTTTCATGGAAAACCTCTGCCATTTAACGACATTCGCCAATTCATATTCCGTTCGGAGTTATTGACCTCAATAGGTCAGTAGTTGGATACCAAAGTTAAGACTTTATTTAAACCAATTAAGAGTTTACAGGTAACTAATAGTCATAAAATATACAGTATTGGATAGAGCTTTTTAAAAAAAACTTTTGCTTCTAGCACCGCTTTTGCTGATTCGTTGTTTGTTCGGAATTATTGACCTAAATGTGTATCTAATTGGGCACCCAAGTTAAGATGTTCTGGGTAACCAATAGCAATAAGTTATAAACTATTCAAAAGAGCTTTCAAAGAGAACATTTGCTACAATACAACCTATGCTAATTCGTAGTCTGTTTGGTTTTATTGATCTGACTAGTTAGTCGATTGGGTACCGAACTGTAGCTCCTCTCTGACTCTGAATCGAGAAAAGTTGTCAAAGCAAGAAATATTCTTCTTGAAGAATAACGCTAGTAACGCGAGTAACGTTATTGATCGTAGGGGTAGAATTAACGATCTGTCCAACCTACTGTTACTGTAAGGATTTGTTCCTAAAACGCAGTTAAGATGTCAATGTTTTGAAAAAGTCGTCTAAAGGCTTGTAATATGAATTTTTTTTTTTTTTTTTTTACCGACGGGAAATCATCAAATAACCCCTCCCGCTCTGGGCTGAGCAGGAGGGAGTGTCAGACTTTTACTGACTAAAACCCATCCATGTTCCTTCCTTTGCCCTTTGTGTTCCAGGGCCGCGGTATCTCTTTCGAACAGTCCCGCAACCCTGGCAGGCGTCGGTCCTTACGGACCCCTTCCTGTTTGCTGACTCTCTTTGAGGCGCGCGTGGAACACGAACGCGCCGTCGACACGGCCTGTCGTCATAAGACGGACGGACGGCGAGCTAGCCCATAGCTCACCGTCCACAGGCCCGCGCCTACGGTGGCCGGGAGCCACCACGTGGCCCCCGACGCCCGGTGCGTCTCCCGCGGCGGCTGGGACGTGAGGTTCTCTCCCTCTCACGTCCCGCCACCTCCTTCGCTAGCATGACTGCTTCGCAGAAGGAGGTGACGGCGTCCCATTCCGTCTCGCTCCGGACCATGGATTGAACCAGGGGTAATATGATGCTTGAAACATATAGCATCAATGAAAGTTAACAAGTTGACAGTATTTTGCCCAATCTCCTTTATTTTACAAGTATTCATTAAAAAAACAAATGCTAAAAACACCCTTTTTAATTAAGCCACGTGAAATTACGCATGTTCATTTCAAGATTTAGTTTTTAAACCGTTTTACGTCACAGACGAAATGTCCAGTTAGGTAATTTCATTTTCTACAAAGTTTTACCGGGAAAAATACTAATTGCAAGCATGCGTTGCTTGAAAAGCCACAAGCGACATTTTGAATAGATGCTGCTAAAACAATCTGCAATAAGCGGTCGTTGTGGTCTGCCGAGGTCGACAAACAAAGCATTGTTTTGTCGCCGTGTCGCATTGTCGGCCGCGACACTCACGCGTTTACCACAAATGCCACTTAATGTAAAGAACCCTTTATTGTCACGTTCATTTTTGTTTCGACTGTACCAGACAGACGTCACCTGCAAGATTTTTATGTCGTACCTGGATTATACGATATAGTATTTATTTTTGTATTATACTACGTTCTAGCCATATATTTTTCTGGATTATAGTACTTGAGCTGCTGCTGTTGTAGGTCTTTCGTATTAACCTCACGTTTATTCACTTGGATGTTTTGATCATTACTTATACCTATCCAAATAATACATTTTCCTAAAGTACGATTGAAAAGGAGAACAAGCTCTTAAAATGTGCTACGGATAATTCTATCGCATACACAACTGTTCCGACAAAAAATTAGCAGAATTTTGCAGTTCCGACAAAAAAGTACATTTGGAATTTAACAACTTTCAGAGGCACGGTCAACACGGTAGGTAACCGAATTTCCTGGAATTTTTAACATTTAACCCCGACATTTGACCTAGAATCGATGGAAATAAATCCAAGTAAAAAGAGAGCTTTTTAAACAAGTAATCTAATCTCCGTATGAACTGAAGTATTTACTAAAACGCCTTTTTGAATGTGTAAACATTTACACAAATTGGAGATCTAATGGAATTTCAGATTGATTGGGTGGAATATTTCATGAATTCGCTGAGAGCTGATAGTGCAAAGAATATTGAGCAACCTTTTTATGTCAAAGGACACCTTAGAATTTAGATTGAATTATTTATAGGTACGTGCGACCGTAGTAGTAAGACTTCCGCAGAAATTAACCTACTTTCGTTCATTACACTTATATGGTCGCCGAGAAGCCTACCAACCGATAGCCACAAGGGAATCTATCAAAGAAATACGATACCTACAGCAGCATAGAATATTCTTGAAATTCATAGACTCACGAATACCAATTTTATTATCGCACTAGTTCAACACTCAAACTAAAAGCAATTTTAACAAGTTGATCAAAAGGTAATTTAGGCTAAACCGTTTTACTTTAAGAAACTAAAACAACTCAACACAAGTGCTTTTTGAAAAGCTCTCTACCTGTTTAAAAAAACTCTTTGAAAGAACCGATGGCTTTCCTCAATAATTCGTAATGCCAAAAGAGGATCGGGTACGTGCTATAACGTTTGAATTACCCCATTGATATTTTCAATGGGAAATAACCTAGTTTCGGGAATAACAGGCACATAACAGTGTCTTACATTGATGGGGTTCAATATGGTGAGTGAAGTATTTTTACCTTTACGGATAAGTTTGTGCAATGGCCAGAGAAAAGAATGTTTTATTACCTCCGCTCATAGGTAAGTAAATATGTGCTCAAAGTATTAAGAGAGAACTTGAGTGAAACTTTTTTAATTCAAGCGAAGACAATAAACCTACGAAGTTGGACGTAGCCTGGTCGGAATCAGTGCTGCACGCCGCTCTTCAAAACATTATTTAAAAACTACTGCAATTTCATAATAGTTGCGTTCGTCGTTCATTTAATATGTTCTTTGTTATTGTTTTACTTCATGTCCACGTATTAGAATATTGTCTAGATTTTATTGGGAAAACATAATAGGGTAGATGACTAAAGAACCCGAATTAGTCCGTCAGATAGATTTCTAAAAAATATTGGCTACATATTTTTTTTTTCACGTAAACAAAAAATGAAGACGATACAGTGCGTCGAAAATTCGCGTGACGTCACTTGTATGTACACTTTTTACGTACAAGTGCCGTCACAAGCCCCCTCTTCGATTATTTGATGCGTTTTATTTTCGTCATTTTTATTTTATTTGATAAAACAAAAAATACGTATCGAATATTTTTCGATGATGTAACTGACGGACTGAATAGAATCATTTTGTTTACTTAGGAATCATCCCTGTTCACAGAAACTTTGAAGTCCACTGTTGCATTAATTGAAATATCGTTGATTAAATCAACTAGGTAAATACAGTATCTGTTTATATATAAATCTTAGTTTAAGTTACACAATAGAACAGTCGTTTTAATGAAAATCATTTCTCAGAAAGACTTTAATACTCAACTAGTTTTTATGGAAATATTTAAATATAAGTTTAATGAATTTAAGTATCCACTGCAGGCTAGGCTTTTCTGTTTCGAGGAAGTAGCTGATATAATCTGTAACTAAAACTAGTGGCCAATAAATACAAAAATACGGATTAGTTAAGATTAGTCGTAGTCTGATTTAGTGCTAAACTTTGACAACAGTAAAAGCCAATGGGCGAAGTTCCCGTCTTAACTGATCGTTCGCGCCTGATACTAAAGAGTAAAAATAGACGATTCGACGCCATCATGTACAATGTATTAAAAGTTTCTGGAAATAAAACATGAAGTTAGCCAGTAGTTTCCGTTTCCATTATTCTTATCACTAGTGTGAGAAAGAACAGCGAAGGTGCGTAACTTCCTCCTCGGAGACCCAACTCTGCCCGCTGCCCAAACGGCTACTAAACTTAATAATATAGCGAGCAGAAAGAGTATATTTTAGTAATTCCGGGTTTACTCTGCAGGATCTAATAGCGACCGAAGGCAATGTTTAAACGCCCTCCTTAGTTCCGTTTCTTTTGTGTAATTACTGTGTGTGCGGGGTTCATATACGTAACAGAAGTAACTGGTAGTGCTATCTGGGTGTAAGGCTACGGGTGTGGAATTTAAGTGATCTTATTTGGTGGCCGGCGAGCCGATTCAAGCGCGCCCGTGCGCCCAGCGCGTGTTGCGAATCGACAATTTCCTTCCTACCTGCCGGATCTTTTTGCCTAATTATTACTTGGAAGTCTATATTCAGCTCTATTTAATTCTCCACCTGTACGTTGCGGAAATTTTAATTATTGATTTTCTTTAACGATGTGCTGCTATTTTCTAATTAAATTCTAAACAACAAAGATACGTTTAGAGATTATAAGGGATTATCGATAAAATGTTGTGGGACAAGAAAGAGTCGTATTACACAAACGTACTCGACGTTTAATTTAAATAAAGGGTGTAACAAGACCCTTAACGAAGTCGAAAGGCACTTGTTTTCTCCGTCCTTGCGATCTTTTTTTTTGTTCTAGACCATACCTGGGAACCTTCTAGTTACGGAGATATTGGGGGTCAAAGTTCCAACTTTTCCACAAGTTTTTTTTAAATACATGTTTTAGTACCTATAAGATTTTTACTTTTAACACCTCCGTGACCCCCGTACTATTCAATCCATCCATCAGAACAACGTTTTGAGTGCGTTTCATTGAGTCCTACCGTAAAACGTGATGTTCCACCCCAAAAAAAAAGTAGTCGTTTCCCAGCAATAATTTTTGCGTAAAGTTACTTAGTCTAGTTTGATGTACAGAATGCTTGGTTAACGGCTTCGTGAAGGGTCCTGTTACACCCTGTATAATTTAATTGTATGGTTTTGAGCAAAGTTGGAAGTAGAATAGAACAGAGTAATTTATTTTAAAATTTAAGTATTAAAAAAAAGTGTACATTTAGGCGCAGTAGCATTATTTTTCATACAATGGTTAAATTAGTACTTATAAATAAATTATAACTAAAATATATTCAACAGTTGCAAGTAATGATAGTTCAATTTAGATGTTAGTAGCGACCTGCCCGATCTAGGTTTATTTAAACCTGTGTTTCAGGCCATCACTTTACATAGCAGAATTAATTAGACAATAAAATTATAAAATTAAATTAATCTATTAACAACCTTATGTATATTCATATTGGTACAAAAAGAACTACTAAAACTAGGAAGTGATAATATCATTGATAATTATCATTGATAATTGTACCTTAATAATAAAAGAGAATATTATCAATGTCACTTCACGAAAACGCGTCGAGTGTTAACTTAAAAAAAAACGCTCACAAAAAATGTGTTCAATAACCAGAATTTAAGCCTATATATTTATATCTAGTTTGGTTTTTACTATTTCACTAAATGTATAGGACCAGAAAGATAGTAACGATAATGCCGAAAAATAAAGACCCTGTTTGAACTGAATTAAGCGGTTTGAGTCAAAAATTTAATAGATTAAGTTATGAATGAGCATTCATAATAATCCGATAATTATCAAAGAAATTAATTATCTTGATAATTCGAACTCTGGTTTTGAGTAAACTGGAAAGGTAGGTACATACCTATACACCCTACCGTAATTGGTTGCAACTAAGTTAGAAACATTTTCCATTCTCATCGAAGATTCGAAGATAAAAATGTTCCCCGTGTAGGCCATGAGTTATGTGAGAGTAGCCAGATGACGTGAATACAATAAACGATAGCGAAGTGATATTCAAAATATTTTACAAAATTGCTTATTTTTAGGGTTCCATATCGGCCAGTCGGCAAAAACAGAACGCTTATAGTATCACTTAGTTGTCTGTCTGTCCGTCTGTCAAGACCCTTGTTAGGGTTCCCTAGCAGAATGGCAAAAAACGGAACCCCGGAACGTCCCATACATGGAACTGAAACTAAAAAATATTTTTTTCATCAAAACTATACGGGCGGGATGTCTATAGATAGACAAAGTGCACAAAAATGACAAAAATGACATTGAGATTTCTAAAACCAAATTTTCTCAAAGTCAATCGTTTGAAAGATAGGCGCTTCCAAAGTGGTAAATGTGTGTTTCCTCTAATTTCTAAAGTAAGAGGAGGAAAATTCTGAAAGAATATAGGATTGTGGAACGTAAATAAAACTATCAACTAAAATTGGTTTGGAAAAGATTCGATGATTAGTTTTTGAGATATGGGACTTTTTCATCAAACTGCAGCAGTAACTTTGTTTTCGATTTACTAGCTTAGCTTTGTTTAATTTTGCTTTTTAATGTAAAACAAAATATTTTTATTAGATTGTTTGGTGCTACGGAACTCGGTGTGGTGTGAGTACGACTCGCACTTTGCCGGTTTTTCTCAGGAACGCGTGGAGGTTTCTGAAATTAATATCAAATACTCAAATCTGCTATCCTTTGGAGCAGTGAAAAAAATCAAACTTGTAAGTCAACGCGATCAAAAGATATTATGACCGTATAATTATGTCGCAAATTTTTCAATTTCATTAGGAAACCAAAAAAGGTACTTTCCGTTGACCTAGAATAATGAAATTTGGCAAGAAGCAATGTCTTACAGAACACGTGTAAAGGAAAAAATCTGAAAACCGTAAGTAACAAAATACCTACAAGTTTATACGGAACCCTCGCCTCGGTGCGCGAGCCCAAATTGCACTTGGCAGGGTTTTTATACACCGCATACTACGTCGAAACACGTTTTGATCTCATTTTCGTTTTTAAGTGTTGTTTATTTGTGTACCTTTATCTATTTTCTAACCTACTCCACAATCAGGTTACTAGGATCTACCTATAATTAACGACCTTATAAATATTTCATTCCTCTTAAGACCTATCTAGCCGTTTGCTCCCCGCACGTGTCAAGAAACTTAATACTAATTAATATAATTAATAACAGACTTCAGAATTACGTTCAATTATGTAATGAGAGTGTTTGAACGTGCCAACGACCGAGCATTTCAGCGCTAGATAAGATTTCAATGTAATTACGTTCTAAAGCGGCTAAGAACCTTTTTGTACGCTCTCAAAGAATTGAGAAACCTTTCAAAAGTACAGCGCCAATAGTTCTTCCTGTAAACAGCTGTACTATCAGGTAAAAAACATTATTGATACAGAACGTCGGCGGGAAGCCGACCCGGACAGTAGTTGGTCGTCAAGTCAGTTGATTTTATTTTGCCACCGGCCGAGTTCGCGGGTAAACGTCGTTACCCGAGCAAACTTTAGCTATCGGGATCTTCCATTATTAAAGTTTTATCCAACTGGGCCACACAAGAACCCCGATATCCATACGAATTTTGCAACCGATTCCAGTTCCATTTTGCGTCGTATAGAGCTGTCTTCGCACTGGCGTGTTACCGCGTCATTGTTTGATCGTTAAACTCACAAAAACTTTATTCTTGTATACAATAACATCTACGTAGTGTTGAACTACGTTTTTGAATACTCCGAAGAGACCTTCTAACGTCCTTATTGAGGAGTTCGTAGCTAAATAATAACAGCAGCACTGGTCGATTTTTAAAGTTAAGCAGCACTTGGCAAGGTCGGTTTATGGATTGGTGACCATTCATTACATATCGAAAGCACGTTAAGCCGTTGGTCTCAGCTGTCATTTGTAGATCTTTAACAGTAGTTACAGGTAGGCAGTGGCCCAAACGTCTGACAACCAGCCTTATCAAAAGGTATCGTATTACCAAGTAGGTACTAACTGGGTTGTGGAGGTCAGACAGTCATTCATCTTGCTAGACATCTTCTCTCTCCTTCATCCGACTCCAAAATAGTTGGGAAAAGGCTAGTCAGATGATTAGTGGTGGTAATTTCATACAAGTGGCGGTACTTTCGGTTCTCTTCTTGAGGTTATACAGGATGTAACCAGACCCTTCACGAAGCCGTCAACCAAGCAATCTGTACATCAAACTAAGTAACTTTACGCAAAAATTATTGCTGGGAAACAACTTTTTTTTTTTGGGGGTGAAAAATCACATTTTATGATAAGACTCAATGTAACGCACTCAAAACATTGTGCTGATGAATGGATTGAATAGTAAGGGGGTCGTGGAAGGGTTTACAGTAAAAATCTTAAGTTAAAAACATGTATTTAAAAAAAAAAACGGTACCCTTTAATAAGACTGGTTTTTAGACTTTTTGGGCCACTGATTACCTGTAACGGCTGCCAAAGATGGACCAACGGTTTAATGTGCTTTCCGAGGCACGGAGGAAACTCGGTATGTAATGGGCGGTCACCCATCCACAGACCAACCTAGGCAAGCAAGGCTTAATCCAAAGATCGACATGAGTGGATGTTATTATATTTTCTATAGTTCCTGACGACCATAAATATGTATACGTTACATGATTACCTACTTAATCTATCAGTAACAATTTGTAACCGCAAGCATTCAAAGCAATCAGCATTATTAGAGTTGTAGCTACGTGTTCAGAATTGATAATGTAATGTATGATTAATTAGGAAATTGAATTTATGTTAAATGCATCCCTGGATAACTGTGTTAAAATTAATACCACTCGTATTATCCAATTGTACGAGTTCTATGTTTATGAAAATACGACGTTTATCGTCGTAACTGATCTCTAGTTTAATCGTTTAGTTAAATGGTAAGTTTATTACGAAGCTTGAAAATAAAACACAGAAATTAGTAATATCTTGAATGATTTAAATTACCACAAACATATAAAATACTATTTTCACAGGCTTATATACACTTAAATAAAAATAAATCAAAAGTACTTATATAAAATGAAAGAAAAATAAAAAAAAGGTAATTGACTTGAAACAGATAGATTAAAAAACTAACAGAGCAATTATTATACATATATTGAACCTATTTGGTTATGAAAGTACTACCTATAAGCCGACTTTATGGTATTATTTATAACACATATTATATACAATGGATGGTGAAACGCAAGAGGTATTGACTAATTAAATTTTCACAGCTCATACTGCGAGCTTTATACATAAACACAGTTTATTTCAGTTTAAACGGAATCAAATTTTGAGGTTAATTGATTTAAGAAGGAAAGTATTTACGAAGGAAACTAAATGGTCCCTTAATTTTGTAAAAAATACAGCTAAGCTCCTCTATACCCTCCTATTAAACATCCATAAAACACATCACTCCTGTAATTTCTGAAGAGTAAGACAGAAGTGTGCTCTCACCAGCAGCAGGTGTTCAGCTTCACCTGCTACGAGTGGCGGGTATAGTCAAGCTTTAGCAAAGCCTAGGCGTTGATGACGCGTTGACGCAGCGTATACGTGACATCTACGCTGCCTCAATGCTTACACTGGATATTAGACATACGCTCAAACGCGAAGACACTCATACTAATAACAACAAACTGACATCACCACCCAACTACGGCTAGAGCTGATAGCCTATTAGGACTGCGGTACAATTCCACGAAACTAACAATTAATTAATAGCATCGTTGAAATGGCCACTTCTGCGAATACCGAGAGCCTGATCAAGACTTTGATCAGTAAACTAGCCGTCAAATGTTATGCTAACTGTTGTACGATATTCTAACACAAATATAAATGATAATTTCATTATACGAAGTATCATCAGCAGTAAATGTAACAAAAAATTGTGAAAACTCTTTTAATAAAAGCAAATAATAGAGGCGCATAAAATATAAAAAATACTACTCGGAAGTAATAAGTGGAACCAACAAGGATAACCGTAGTGGAAAATTACGTAATTCCCATATAAATCTAACTTGGCTTATATTAGATTCTTAACTGGCTATTCGTTACCAAGAAAACGAAATTATACTAGTAGGTGTTATACCGTAATGAAATGTAAAGATTATGAAATATGAATCTTCAATTACTGGTATCATAAAGATGCAATTTAGTTAGATTATATTCTAGTTGGAATGATGTAACCAAGATCTTGTAACAACATTTTGATTGAAAAGAGTGTCCATGGAGTTTTTCTGCCCATTCTTCTCCATAGAGATTACGCTTTGGCATGGGCAACTACAGTACTTTCACAAGTTATTATGGCTTGTGTCTGTGACTGTAGCTTCGCCTTTGTTTTTCTGACTTTCAAAAGTGCCTGATAAGGTCTAATTGAAATAAATGGTTTGAGTTTGAGTTTGAGTTTTCATGAACTTAACTTTTTTTTTTCCGTGTGGAGTATGTATCATAAGATTTTAGATTTTTTCCACAACAAGACACGAGTCAAGACTCGTGTCGTGTCGTGTCGTGTGTGATTTTGAACAACAATTATTTTAAGTCTGAAGCAAGCTTCAGACTTAAAATAATTGTTGTTCAAAATCACAATCAAATAATCTTACTTATGTGAAAAATAATTGGGTCATGACTGGAAATGTATCGTGTATCTAAGTTTCACATAGATACATGATTCGATCAGTGCTGACTCACAGTTCACCCGGACCCCGACCCCGGTAGTACAGTGGGTGCAGGGGTACACGTAAGTAGTGTGTGAGCACCGGATAAACTCATTGTGTAGAATAGGATCACGTGCCCTGAGTGCGGGATAACGACGCGCCTTATTATTGGGCTTGTTCCGCCATCGCTACAACACGTTTTCAAACTAAAACTAATGTCTTCTAACAACATATTACTCGCGTTTCTTTCTTCTACAATGCTTCATATTATTTTGTTCTACTTTTTCCCAAAGTACAATTAAACACAAAGTCAAAGAAAACCAACCAGTTGGATACTGGTAAGTGCAAAGTACACAAGTGTCGGCCGCAGCATTGCTCCATCTCTGACAGAAAATGAGAAAGACAAGTACGAGATTCTTTGAGATGCTCAGAGCTAATTAAAAATTAATAGTTACCAAGGCGCCCGTTCTTAAAATACTAAAACTTAAACTACACGGAGCTGGGGCGAATTATTATCGAAGTAGGTACGCAAAAGTTCCCCAGACACTTGTGTAAAGCGTGGTATTATCCGGGAGGGTCCTGGTGTCGTGTCTAAGTGTTTAATTACTCCGCCTTTGTTGTTATAAACAGTGCCACAAGCCGGGAGGCGCTAGGCCACCGACCACATCTGCGGCGGCACGCGGACATAAATTGCTGACCGGACCCGCCTAAAGTCAAAGTCAAAGTCAAAGTCAAAGTCAAAGTCAAAGTCAAAGATTTATTTGCCAGTAAATATGGTTACAAAAGTTCTTACAATATTTAAATAATAGTAGCTTAACATATTCAATCATAAAATAATGACATGCAAATTTTTGGTACAATATCAGATCATTTAAATTGAAATTGAAGGAATTCTTTTATATTATAGAAGGGATTCTCAATTAACCATCTATGTAAAGCCCTTCTGAAGCGGACCATTGGAAGTTCTTTAATTTGGTTAGGAATCTTGTTATATATTTCAATACACATAGGATAGCAACTCCGCTTATATAGCTCAGTTTTCGTTCCAGGAATAATTAATTTATTAGGGTATCTAGTTTGGAACTTACATTTATCTCCCAGTTTTTCAAACATCTCAGGGTGAGATTTTGTAAATTTACATATTTCCTCAATATAAATACCTGTTAATGTAAGTATTCTAAGTTTTTTAAATAGTGGTTTACAGGATGTTAGTGGGTCTACATTACAAATCGCACGTATACATCTCTTTTGTGCGACGAAAGCTCTTTCGAGATGCACCGAGTTTCCCCATACCAGTATACCATAACGCAATATTGAACCAACATATGCATGATAAGCCTGCAATGTGGCTTGTCTACTTGTTAAGTTGGATATACGCCATAGAACATAAGCAAACTTACTGAGTTTTCCACATACCATATCAATATGACCAATCCAGGAGCACCTCTCATCTAGAACTATCCCAAGAAAAGTCATACTATCCGATTGTTGTATTTGTTTGTCTTTATAAGTGATATTTAAATCGATTTTATTCCAGTTTTTGTTACGAAATTGTAAATATTTGGTTTTATCTAGATTAGGTTTTAGGTTATTTTTTTCCATCCAAGTTATTACTTTACTTACAGTACTATTTATTTCCTCATTATAATTTTCTTTAGTTTTAGGTATAATTACGGAAACATCGTCTGCAAAGAGTATGCAGGGATGCTCAGTTACTTCTGCTAGGTCATTGATATATAACAGAAAAAGTGGGGGGCCTAAAATACTGCCCTGTGGAACGCCTGTGCAATTGTAGCCTAATTTGGATTTAAATTTCAGTTCACCGTTATGGTTAGGTTTGTCCACAGCAATTTCTACAAATTGCGATCTGTTTGTAAGGTAACTTTTTAACCATGCATTTGCCTTACCGCGTATTCCATATTTATCACATTTTTTTAGTAATAGCTCGTGCGATACAAAGTCAAAAGCTTTAGACATGTCAAAAAATACAACAGTTGTCGGGATTTTCTGGTCAATATTTTTAGTAACTAATTTAATTAAGTCAAATGCCGCTGTGGTTGTCGATTTCTTTTTTTGGAATCCATGCTGTTCATGTTTCAAAATTTGAAATTTATCGATAAAATTTATTAATAAGCAAATTCACCCGACCCCCTCTAATCTGACACTTTTAAATGGATTACTTGCAAACTCCGAGTGAACACAAACATTTGGCGATATAGTTTGCCGAGATTTGGAGATCCCCACTTGTCACTTTATTATGTTCAAATAGTCGAGAGCGGGAAGGCGTTAAGTTTGTCTATGACGTATGGAACCGACAACTGTTCCGGTAGAACTTTATATTCGACAAATAACTGTTACTTAGGAAGTACCCTTTAGGGAATACCTACTGTTATACATACGCATCCACTTCATGTGAAGTATTTACGGCGTAGGTATACCGTATGTAGACATCATGCATTAGTTCCATGGGGAAATGGGGAAGATACCAAGAAATAGTCAGTCTATCAAAATCTATAAGTAACAACCCAGAATAATGTTTATAATTCTGAGGAGCAGACTCAGACGCAGAGGACACTATAATCTATTTAAACCGTAAATACAATTGTCAAGTAAGATGGTCCAGTTCAGGGCAAAAGATAATCTAAAATTAACGGAACTGACTGTTTGATTGAGCAGCACGGACGCCACTCTCCAAAATTTAGTTGAATTAGTTCCCCAACGTTTATTTTTGTTGTGGATACTGTACATAAAAAGCTGCTTCCCTTTCCAATAACTGTTAACGGTATATTGAAACAGTTTGCATTGAATTACTGAAAACCTTTGAGTAATCAGAAATAGAATCTGAATTATGAATTTTCCAACTAAAATTATGCATGCCTATTTTGCCACAAAAACCATTGTCAGTTCCAAACTAAACGAAAGGATAAAATTTCTAGATTGTCATAAAGTTTTTTATATCACTATAAAGTTACAAGGGTCGACAAAGAAACGAACCGACATTTATTCAAAACATAGACAGTATAATCCTGAACAGCTACAAATCTGCGTTAGTGTGTGTGAGCAAAAAATGCGGGACTGACACAGCAGTGTGGCCGGTCGCCCGGGATCACCGACTGACTGCCGACTAACGGGACTCAACGAGATAATCCCCTGATTAGAAAGGCTGAGGGCGATTCTCCCTCACTCCTTCAAAAACAGTCACAGACGGATGTCTAAAGCATTTCTTTATCACAGTTTTACATATTTCCGTCTGTTAAGAAGATTTTAAAAGGAGGTACTTACCTATTGAATATTTGGAACCAACACTCGAGTGTGTCCACTTCAAAGCGTTACTTTCACAGCTGTTCTGGGTATCGGTATATTACATATTTATGACGGCTTTCTGGTTTCTTGGAACATTAAAGCATTTTCTCTGGATGATGTGCGCAGTAAGTAGGTCTTCTTCTTTCGTGTCGGTGGTACGACTTGGTTAAATTTCTTGGGCTCAGTAGTGGCCACGGTAATTGCGGCATTAGTGGCGTTTTTTAGGTCCTCTAAAATTCAGGTGCTGGGACACTTCGGACACTCTCACCCACTCAGCAAGTGGGACATCGTCTGGTTGGGAGCACCGCATTCACACGGAGTAGGTAAGATGATTTGTTGAAGATGTGCTCAGTGTTTGGTCACACTAAGCATACATAACCGCCTTGGATTGTTGAATCTACAGTCGTATTCATGACAACTCAGCTCACCCCACCTTAACTATTTAAGCCACACTTATGAGTGGACTTTGGTGTCTCGCCCAATTTCCCACTTCAACGATTCAGACCTCTGAATAGCCACTTTGAAGTAAGTAAGTTTCCAATGTCAACAAGTTTGTTCTTGAAACAAATGTCAACATTAGGAATCCTGGCCTTAACCTTAAGGGACAGATAGAGGCACGCACTTTATGGCTTTTTGCTGTTACATGTGTAGTTTACACTACTTACTAAAAGCCTTCATCAAATCAGACCTTAAAGTTCCACTTCTAGTTGCGACATATGTATTCCTCTCATATAAACTATAGAAATAGTGGTCTAAAGGGAATCTTTTTATACCAAAGCTCTAAAGCGTAGCTTATTATAATATTACACGATAAACAAATTGGTCTTCTTTTTCACCTTTCGTGTCGATTGCAAGTACGATATATTAAATTTCTTGAACTCAGCCTATGACCACGTTAATCGCGGCGTCTATTGAGTATATTAAGACTTCTAGGTCGGTTGGGCAGGTGTTAGGGACACTTTGGACACTCCAGCAATTGAGCCATGAAAATAAACAACAAACTGGTTTTAAAATGACTTAAATTGAAAAAAAAAGAATGCTATCTCTCCCTTCTGAACATTTTTAATCGTCTGTTAAGATACCCGCGGATAGTGGCGGTCTATTCCCAGTCGAGGCCAGTCACCCAATAGAATTATGTTCAAGCGACGAAGAAAATTCTCCGTAACGTTTTATCTTTTATCTTCTCGGGATCTAAATAAAACCGTTTTACATTGAAAGCTTGCGAAAGCAGTTGAAATAATGACCAATAAACGCCAATATTGTAATATTTCCAGAAGTCTAACTGCAGTATCACGATAAGACAATGCGGTAGAGTTTTATCAACAATCTCGAAGTCGTTAAAACAATCGTAAAATAAAGTTAAATTTGAATCGTAATGTTTGACCGTGATTCTTTATTAAAACCGCGGAAACCGTTAAAACACCTATCAATATCTTTCGTATGGGTACCATCGTATATGTTTACACTTTTCATAGAAGTAACGTCTATTTATCGCTTTTCTTTAATGTTTCTTTCAAAGAGAGAGAGTATGATCAAAGCCAGATGTGCGTGCAATTTTCATTAACTTGAGAATTTCAAGATTTTCTTATCTTTGAACAATTAAGGTAACTCACCACCACTACGTTTTAAGTTCCTACAGGTAGTTCTTCCGGGTCTGGCTGTTTGTCTACGTGAGTTTAAATGTTTGTAAACTCACCAGGAGAAAATCATAGTAAGGAGCAACGTTTATTTTTCCGTTTTTGAATGGTTTTCTGTGAAAGATTCTAACTTTGATAGCTTATATCTCGGAAACTTGACGCTTTAGAAGATTTAAGTCTCATACAAAACTTGTTTTTTTTTACACCGGCTATTGATTAAAACAAAATAAAATGGCAGAAGTTAGGCAGGCCCCGCTTCACACAAAAATCGTCCAACGCCTTTCCCAGAATTCGTACATAGCACATCTTCTTGCTTTTAGTGATTAAAGCACGGTAGGCGTGTATACCTACCTACCTAATTGTTGTAGAAATTAACTTGTTTCACTTTTGTTGTACATTTTCTTCAAATTAATTAGGGTAAGTTTTTGCTAATGTTTTAAATCACTGGGGAACGCTAAATTCTAATTATCGTTTCAGACCATCAGCTTGCCTAAATAGAAGTTGTAATTTTATGTTCTTACACCTGGAGAAGCAAAATAAGTATTTAAATAAAGACTTCATTTTATTATAAAACCTGTTTTTATTTTTTTAGGACGTTTGTAGGTAGGAACTGAAAAAACTGAGCATGGCAAACACCTATTATATGGCGCTAATACCGTGTCTCCTTACATGTTCAAATCCATAGAGGATCGAACAAAAAAGCGACAAAATTTATCACAAAGCAACCGCTTGGAATAAATTCATGCATGATCATTTTTTATTCTCATCTGGCGTACCTACGTTAGCTGGTGCCAGTACATACTGGTAGCATTCATTGAGCTTGTTTGGGACGGCACGTCAGCGGCCGCAGACGAGCACATGTGTGCTCGGATCGAACCATTCATTGGCTCCGTTGTTTCACTTTTCGACCGACAGCGATCTAAATCTGCAAAAGCTTTGATTGGCTTCCGTCAGGACGGGAATAAATCGGCTAGTACCGCTACACCGCACCGACTTCAAAGGCTCGTCCTAGCTTCGGTTAAAATTGGACATTCAAGAGAGCTCCATTCTTTCGTGTTTCATTGTATCTAAAATGGAGCAATTTTGGCAATATCGGACCTGTCTAAAGCGAGGAATCGTCGCTGAAATTTTAACACAATATAACAGTTTCAAAACTGAAAGCAAAGTTGAACAAAAAAGTTTATTTCGTTTTATATTGACAATAAAATTGAATTAGCCGACACGCGCAGGCTTTCTAGGTCTGTCGGTAATCCTATTTGCGGTGCGGACTCGCGCCAGTTGCTCCTAAAAGTTGGGTGCGCGTTACCAACAAAACGCTGCTTACGCCTCGGGAGATTGAGAACTGGCTGCGGGAACTGTATATACATACACATGTGTAGGTCCCTACTTTTATGACTACTTATGTGACGGATTAGCTCTATTCCGAAAAAAATACGCCGTTATTCTAAAAACTCAATTTACAAGTTTCAACTATTATACCTTTGTCACGTTATCATGAACGTAATTTACCTAACCCGAGATTAAGCTATAAAAAATATCGGTTTTCGGTTTAAAGAAGCGTGAAACTCCGCCTAAATTTGGAAGGTCGCGCCCATCCTATTAACTTCGCTTATCAGAAATTAGTTTTCTTCCGATATCTTTTATTAGTAATTCCCCACTCCGCGTTCCAAAACACGATAGAATCCCTAAAGGGGGTACCTACCGAATGCTGCAGCGTCACTTCGTCTCGCATTATAAAATATGCAGATAAGTTACGGGAATTGATTCAAGGCACAAAGGAGGCGAGCGAACTGTCTATAGGCGGGCGCCGAGATTTCGGCAGTAATTTCCCGTGAGGGTACACTCTTATCTCATGACACTGAAAATATTTTGAATAACATACGTTTAGTAACAACTTGTTCACTAAACGTTACGTTCACTTAGCGATGCACCGATGGAAGTTATTTGCCTTCTAGCAGCTGAATTTTGCAACATTTTTTGCAATAAAAGTCAAAGAAATGTTTGTTGACTTTTTGTAGCATTTAAACGTCATTTATTTATTTAATTACAACGGTTGTGAAACCAATTACAGTAACTAAAATATGTAAGCATATCCAGCACTTTCATGAATAATTTTGCAGACACACAACAAAAGTTATTGCGGTGTATCACTTGATCCACATTCTCATTATTAGACCATTAAAAGTTAGCAAGTAGACGTTGCTTGTGAAATCCTAGCTATTAGCTGAGTACTTATATGTTTGGAGAAATATTATCTTCATAGTTATAAACGTGATGGGATAAAGCAGTGGTTTCCGTTCCCAGGCGACGAACTTTAAATCATTAGCAAACTCCAAGAGTAGCGCAAAACTGTACCGGAGTGGAATCAACTGAATATAAAGGTAATCTGATCCTTTTTTGTACCAATAACTTGCTTCGTAAGACCTTTAGATTTTTTACAAGAATTATTTGAAAACGTACCGCCAGGGTTTCTCAAGCACAAATTATACTGCAAAAGTATATTATAATATACTTGCTAATGAATACTTGAATGATCAAACATTCAACAGCCTTCAGAATATGACAAAGGTATTTGTATAGCTCAAGAAGACGAAATAGTTAAACACGGAGCCTAAAAGCCTCCAGAGCAATTAGCTAATGTAAATAACATTGAAGATACAAAAGCATACATACATACCACATCCGTTTTCGATTATGTGAGCAATGAGTCCGTGCTCATTTCAAAACGCGATCGTTTTATTGATATTGTTTTGTTGTGCCTCTTGGATTGCCAGCTAATCCTGCTTTTGTACTAACGACAAACGTCCAGTTAGTATCGTTAGTAAGTAATACGCGAACAACTGAAGTTTCTACAGCTTTAATAACAGAAATACTGGGAAAAGTTTCGTGTAAAAATATTTCACGAAAAACAGGCATGTCCAGATTTTATCGGGTCAGGTGCTAATGATGCTGAGCGTTCATTCTTCACACTATTTTGCCTTTCTATCGAACGTAACGAAGTTTACTTCATAATAACAAAATTAACCATCTGTGAGAGAGTTCGTTGATTTGAGATGCAATTTAAGTTAAGATTTGTTTACGCTCGTTGTTGGTGACAGTTTAACTAAGCTCGACATGATTCTGTTCGCTGTGAAGCTCCATTTTTTTTATAAATAACTTAACGGGCTAATTTAATTTATCGCTAAGTTGCCTCTTAATCCTTCTTCATTTTCTTTAAGTAATCGAGTTTACGAAATAGCTTTAAAACAACTTTGAACTCGAGACCTTTCGATGGGGTATTTGAATCTACGTGTTTTGATAAATGAGGAAAAATAATACACATAATAAGTTTGTTAGGACTATATTACGTTGACAACAAAGATAAAACACTTATAGTTCGGGGAATTCCATAATCATTAGAATTTACACAACAAGAAATTCTTTTCAGAATTCTTTTCTGTTTTGCTTTTAATAAAACAACAAAGAAGGATAAACATGTTGCTTTTTGCTGGTTTATTAAAAATAAAACGACATCTTTTAGACGAGTTTCCCGAAATATTCAAATAGCTACGAACAATGTTGGGGCTGTTGTCCACGTAGACATAATACAGTTGCAAAACTATATGTTTACAGTACCTAGGACGATGTTATGCTACCCTTAAAAGTTCTCGCAAGTAATTTGCATGGTATAGGTGTCAATCAGGTGGTTGTTTATTCGAAGGTGAGGGTGAAACGGATGGTGTGCGGGGCGCGGGGGGTGGAGGTATTCGTTTGCCGAAACAAGGCCGAAACCGGAGAGTGCTCACGGAACTCAAACACGGCGCACTATAATGAATTAAGTTAGCAACTCTCTTGGAGGTGAACCTTCCTCGTGTCACACTTACGTGAACCGCCTTTTACCTGTGAGAACTCAACTGCATTAACTTTAATTTATTGAACCCCGATACACTAATACCCCTGCAGAACAAACAGTCTACTACGTTTCTGATGTCCAGACAAATTTGCGAATTCTCGCTTCTCCACCAAATTGGTACCATTTAGCGAAATCTGTTTAAACCCCCATCGGGTAGTCATTATCCACATAAAAAGGTTGAATGATAACAAAAATCAACGGCAATGGCTAACGAGTCGCGTAATGCGATAACCATCAATTATGGACATGTTGATTGAATGATTGGTCCGAATGCGAAGCTGATTGAGACTCTGCCAAACGTGAAATTAAATAACTGCTGAAAACATTTACCGAGCATGCCTCTTATTTGGAGCTTATCTTTTTTTATTTATAATAGATTTCATCAGCGTTTTTTAAATAAACTCGTATACCGTGATAAAAAAAAAACATATGCAAAGTGCACAATTGTTTGAATCAATGTAAATACTCTGTCAATGATTTATTTTGCTCCGAAATAAAACAGTCACCTTAACGATGAATGAATGAC
Source organism: Eugnorisma glareosa (assembly GCA_947578425.1). NCBI lineage: Eukaryota > Metazoa > Arthropoda > Insecta > Lepidoptera > Noctuidae > Eugnorisma > Eugnorisma glareosa. The sequence continues at coordinate 12,259,165 of OX387970.1, read as the reverse complement.
GAATGAAAAAATCGAGTACGCAACAGTTCTGAATCAGTGAATGCGTAAACATACGGATGTGTTTGACCTCATCGTGCGCTTATAACGGTAAAATTATTCAAACCGCAGTTTGGACGCGTTGTTTGTATGTTACAGCATACAAACAACGTGTAAAACATGGACAACTTGACAGCGAGACAGAACGAAGCGCGGCTAGGCGAAGCGCGCCCAGCTGCAGACAAACGTGATTGCTAGAGCTATGCGGAACCAGTCCATGCCTCAGAATAAACACCTGATTTCGCATACTGGACCCCAAACTGACAGCTATATTACTCACGTCAGTCACCAAAGTTTGGAGTACTACGTTAATAAATGTATAAATATATATACATGATACATCACAACAAAGAGTACCCAACCAATTACCGTCTCTCGTATTATATTAATTAAATCTTAGCTTAAAGTACGTGTAATTATTTTCGGTCAATTAGAAATTAATAATTCAAACAATCCAACCCGTACTCGCTAACAACCTGTGTCTCGAATGAAATTTATTTCACAGGTCAGGGGAAAAACATTGCCTTTTTGGGAGAAGATAACTCAAAATATAACGGATTTGCGTAAAATATGTGAAACCTTTTGTATGCTAATACGATCCCATTGTTCGGAGATTGAATTTTCGGGTTATCATGCTTAAGAATTATTCATGACAGATAGGTTGCGATTGTTATGATTTTTCACGGCAATGTTGTTACCGATAAAATATATGTAGTTGTAAACCGCCGACTATCGTTTTACATTCGTATAATGATTGTAACAAGCGTGTGGAAACAATACAGCAATAAGACGAAACGGATAAAAGAACACATCTCTGCTACACATTTATATTTTGTAAGCTTTTCATTGAAACAAGATTCATTTTTCTTTGTGAAAATCTAATACGGTGCAAAAATGAACTAGGCGAGAGGAGTCTGAAACTCTGAAATGGAAATACGCGCCGTGGGGTGTTGTACACGCCATACGGAATATTTCACTCGGGGAAAAAGTGTGTCACTTCTTTGAATATAATATTGAATACGCATTAATGAACTGATCCCAGTGTATAATGGAGTGCGAGAGAGACAGATCAGAAAAGGGAATTAATTTGGGAAGGCACCGCACGTCTCGCGGACGGCGGGGAAATTGAAACTTTATATTTGAGCGCACTTTATCTGACCGACGAACCTGGAACCTCTCTAGCGGAAAATCCTTAGTCGAAATAAAATAAAACTCCAACGAATTTCCTCAATACTTTCTACGACTGGAACATGCTTCACGGTTTTCACAGCGATTTGTGCAATGTATTTATTTTCGTTTTATTCTGTGACGCTTAGCAGGTCGCCGTTGTCGCTGTTAACCTGAACCATTTACATTAATGTTGGCTTTTATTACTAACAAATTCAGCATCAGATTAAAAAAGCAATTCACAAGGCTTTACGCGTTTTTTAAAACTGCTGAATCGATGGGTAGCTATGTACTTAGAGGAATTCCGATAATGAACAAAACAATTCATCGCAATGTTGTGCTATTGAAAAGTCTTTTAACATGGTGCTGCTAATGAAAATATGGCGGCGGAGTTCAGAATATTGTGATTATTTGACGTTATTCTGACGCGGAACGTTGCAATCAAAATATTGTTTATCATTGCGGAAACAGACAAAACTCAGGAACAGTTTTAATTTCGCTTCAGAAGCTGTTTTGGCTGTACAGTTTGGCAGTTGTACTCTGTTTATACACAGTTCGTGCACACAGTAATAAATCGTTGAACAGAGGATAAAGGTTACGATGATTATAAAATTCTTTTAAACCTTTAGTAATCAAGTTCGTTGGAAAACGATTCGTTTTCCATTCTGATTGATACCAATGAGAGAATATTTGGTTATTTTTTAACATTTTACGAAGCAACGGAGACAAGACTGAAAAAATACACAAGTCGAAAAGAGCAGAACCAAACAGACCCAACCACGAGAGCTCTTAAACTGATGGGATTATGACGAGATTTAGTCCACCACAGCTCAAAGACCCTTTTACTTTTTTACCCTTACCCAAGTGGTAAAAGCAAGTGGAATGCCGTAAGAGAATCCGACCTTTCATAATAAAGTGTAACGTGTCCATATATATGGGCCCTCATGTTGCCATAAACGACGCCATAACACTCCTGCGTACCCATTCATCATCATTAGATGCTCGATTAAGTATATCTGCCTACCTAGGAACATTCCCGTGAAGGTGACCATTGATATTAATAAGAATTGCGGGCTATGGGTATCCACACTAATATTGTAAATGTGAAAGTAACTATGTCTGTTTGTTACGTTTTCACGCCTAAACCGCTGAATCAATTTTAATGAATTTTGGTATAGGGATAGATGGGACGTTGGATAGAACAAAAGCTATTTTTGTCAGTGAAATAAACCATGAAGTGGGTGAAATTGAATATCGCAATGTAGGCTAGCTAGCTTACATTGCGATATCCAATCTCACCCACTCGGAGGAGAGTATTTTGGCGTGCGCGTAGACCTTTACGTGCACGCCAGAATACTTTCCACCAACTGAATCGAAACTATAAAACTGTTTAGATATGCGTTCTACACACATATTCAAGTAGACCGGATACTGCACTATTAAGCCATCTACTGGTCCCAAGTAATTTAACTTATGGATAAGATAAACCATCGATAGGAAAAAAAAAGAAGAAGTGACAGCCGGGAGGCAATATTGCCATCCAGCCTGTGCCGAAGCATGTTAAGCAAGGAGCAAGGAGGAGCTACACATTATGTTCGGGACCATAATGTGTTGCACCTCCTTGGTATCACCACAACTACAACAAGCATAAATAGCGCACCACGTTCCGTCTACGGCCAGACATTGCTTTGCCTAGTTGAATACGGGACAAACGTACAAAGCGTAGCCAAGGGAACCAGCTTGGTCTTCCGAAACGTGATTCTGTGTTGAACACTCGAAAACATCGTCGTCGATTACAACAGGTACTTTATTTCTTCATGAATATGTAAGCAAAATAAATGGTTACAAAGATTAATTATTCAATTCCACTGATGCTGGAATATGCTACCACCGAGCTTCCACTCCTTAGTCCGGGTATACTAAAATTTTCCTATGATAATTGGCATGTTTTTTTTTATGATCAGATCCGTACTTCCAGGGACTATAAACTTTTAGAAACAATATCAACACTCAAAAGTTAAGCAGTGATAGCCTAGTGGTGTGACCGTTGGACAGCCAAGTCTAAGGTCTCAAGTTCGAAACCAATACACCTCTGAGTTTTCGGATTCATGTGCGTATTGCATAATTATCTTTCGCTGTGGTGAAGGAAAACATCGTGAGGAAACCAGCATGCCAGAGATATAAAAACTCTACCACCAGGTTAGGTACTAACCACACGAAAAAGAAAGAACCTCTTTATAATATAAGTTAAGAAATCTGATTAAATAGTCCGTATTTGAACCTACATATCGACGTAGGTCCAAAATCACTATTCGGCAGCGTATACTTTTACACCCATGTTGGTTGAGAAGAACACTTTCAATGATTTGGAATGTCACAAGAGATTTAGGTACAACCCTATGATCATACATGTTCCACATTACTCGCGACCTCTGAAATAGGATAGTATTTCTATTTTAAGACTCCAGCCGGGGTCGTTCCAGCATATTTGTTAAGAACCTAATTCGGAATGGTGTTTGTTAATTTAGACTGACACAGTACTGGTTTCATGTCATTCATAAACCGTTTAGCGAGATGAAGGACGCGGACATTTGACAACACGGTGAAATATTCCCTCACATCAAACGAACCATAAAATTAGCAATTACGCTCGTAATACAATGAAAAATACAGCAACAATCTGCTCCCCACATTATTGACATAAAAATTGCTCTCTGGGTCCCGTGACGTGCATCGCGATACGTCATAAATATTAACGCGAAATTACCATTGTGGGCTTGTGGGGCGCAGACGACCAACTTTTGTGACCACAAATAATTAGATATTTCAACTGCGATCCCGCAAACTAATTGCGCGTCTACACTGTACATAATAGATAAGCTTGTTAGCCACTGACGTTTAATTCACATAACTTATCTGAAATTCTAACTGTTACGAGTTACAAAATGATCAAACATCTCACTGGTTTGTTGGTAAATCTCGATAATTGTACTCCGTGAACGAGGCTTCTCGTCGATAATGAGTCCGTATAGAAGATCGTCTTTTATACTCGCGCAGCGGTAAACATCTTTTGAATTATGAGTGTCGAGGGAATTCACCGTGTCTATACAGAAGTTGCTTGAGGTAAGAAACAACATAGTTCAAGAACTTGCTCAACTCGTATTTTATTGAGGTTAAAATAAATTCTCCTTTCTGACAAGTAAACCCTGATCAAGCCATCATTCGATACTTGCGATTTGACCCATTTCCTGTATAAAATGGTATTGTATGGTTGTTGAGTCCAGACGGATATTTCATTAGCTGGCGGCGCGGGTGTGTAGCCGGCGGACGTAGCGCCGTGACCCGGAGCGAACTTCACAAACATCAGACAGAAACTCGTTAGCCAACCCCCTGCACACCTTGCCACACCTCCCCCCCCCCCACCACCGTTACTAAATAAATGTCTCACTCCATCTCCGCAGATTGGTACAACTTCATATGATGAAACAGCAATTTCTCATTTATATAAAATCCCAACAAAAGATTCAATTTCAATTATTCGATTAATAAAACAGTGTAGCTAAAAGGAAATTCTTACATTTTCCTCATGTTTTCCGCTCATTAGCCATGAATTTTTCATGATCTCAAATGCGAAAATGCTATTTTGTGTATCAGGTTATAAAAAATGTATTCAGAAACAACTACCTACTACAGAATTTTAGAAAATATCTTTGAAAGTCTCATGCCTTTCCGAGGCGATATATGTCGTCATAGATGCTTTATGAGCGCAGGAAAGCATCCTTAGTAACTCCACCTAAAATGTCACTTGCGGCATATCGTTTCTTTATTATTACGAAGTCAGCTGGTCTACGTACGAGTATATATTAAAATAGGACAATAATATCTATTATTGAAACCTTCACCTAGTACGTAAACGTACAATTGTATACAACATAACGCTGTTATCCCCATTAGATTACTCAGAGGAGTACCATTACACATTTCGCCAGTTACAGCTAAGTCCCAGATGAAGGAGTCACTACATAATAAATACACTCACTACACAATAACTCATTAAAGAGTTTTAATTTTAAGAATATCTTGACGGAAGCCACTCATGTAGTCTATTATTATGCCAATAGATGCAAATGCTATAATTATGCTAATATTAAGTAGTAGGTACCTATTATTAAATACAAAAACGGGAATTAGGAATACCCTACCCAATTCCTCATTCGAATTGTTTTACGTCAGTAAAATATATAGCCGTACAAGAAGTCAAACACAAACCTTAACTTCCGTACAATACGCCAAGACAAGTAAAACAGTACATCACTTCGTACTTAATATGTATGTACCTATAAATCTCCAATAAAACGCTTCCACTCCATTAAGTAAATTGAAAAACTTTTCAATGATCCGTATTCCGTTACCACATCCAAATTATTATTTAATTATCTTCCACAGTAAGGCTGTATCTCAAATGAAATTAATAACTGCTTTGTTTAAAATCGGGAAAAGCTGAATATCCTCTGAGAATAGATAAGCCATAGAAAGTTCACAAAATCGCTGAAGTTTTGAGCCTTCCACCCCTAATCCTCGCCAGTGTGGCTCTAAATTTTACACAACTTGCCTAAGATGTAGCGAAATGTGCAAAATTCATAAAAAATAGTTCTATTCTAAAGAAAATTCTTTAAAAATTGTCAGTTTCTCACTGGAATAGACTCCTAGATCCGCGATGAATAAACAAGAGTTCAAGTAAACCTTATTATAGAATCAGTCCGACATCACAATAATAATTATGCCAGCAGCCTCTCGTAACTGCAGTGAGAAATTTCGCCGTAAACGTTTATTTTAGGAAAATATATAGCAAGGTTATATCACAGTTTGTATGAATAGAATTATCTTGAACATAGGACACGGGAGCTGTTCCTTGATCTAAGTTAGTTATTCTAGCCTCAGACTATTCCTCGCAGAACGGTTGTTAAATTGATCCGTAGCTAACAACAATTCCAGCGAAGAAAATACGTGGTAACAAATCTTCTTCGCCGGAAAAGGTTCTACTAACCGAATCCAGATTCCAGGTGTCGGCGGAACAATGCAATTCCCGAACAAATCGCGTCGGGGACGAGGCGGCAGCGTGCCGAGGAATCTCGCTGCCGTTTCGTCGCCGGCCCGGATTCATCTCGATGTCGCTGCGTTTTCGTCTCGATGTCGCCGCGTCGTCGCCGCACCGCCAACGACAGCCTACAGAGCTTCTGTTCCCGCTCTTCGAGTGACAGGTAACTAATATCAGTCTAGTGAGCTAAGAATCGAATATGTGAGTATATAAACTGCTAAACCTATATAAGTAAATATAAAAATGTTTCCCCATTTACACCCTACTATGCTATTTCATCGTTTATAATTTAAAATTAGGTTAAAAGAGGTTATTAGAATACAAAAAATAAACTTCAGTTAATAAGTAGGTTATCAGTAACATATCAATCAGCCGAATTGAAAATCAATTAGAAACATTGCTCAAAGGAGAAACAAATCTGCTACAAAACATATATGTATCGATGAAGAATTTTTCATAACGTTTGTCCTTAGTATGTACCTATGTTTAAGTACTCATACTCATAAGCGTACGTCCATCCAGCGGCTGAATAACTTTGTTGAAAAGAAAGCTGGTGGAAAAGAGAAAAAGAAATAAAACTGTTGGCTGACGAATTCGACAGAGATTTATCACCTCCGCGAGGTTTTAGCGGTTCCTAATTTACCTACCGAGGAGACGGCTGAAGGACGATAATTCATTTTTATACATTTTCATTTTATTATACTAAGTTAGTCTCCTAAGGCCAAATATTTTATACTTAATGTACCCTCACGGCAACATTTCATAATAAAATAGAAATAGAAAATGTTGATATTCCTTAATTGTAGCAATTAATTTCATCATTTATTCAGATTGACAACAATAACAAAAAACCCACTTATAATTATTTGCTCTCATTTTCATTGCAGTCAGTTTTACAAAGTTCCATTTCCCCACAAACCGGTATCCGAGAACGCAATTCAGTAAAAGGTAATTATAATTTACATTTTTTTTACAATTTACCAATAAAATAAACATGAATAACCAATTGATGGTTCCAAACAAGCCACTGGGCACGTTGTTTATTGTAGGTAGATAATCAATATTTTCCATTTCACAATACCACGATTTCAATCTTTGGGAAATCAACAAAAATTTGCATACAAAAAGCGCTATCTGTTTTGCATAAATCGATTTACCTATCCTCTTTCGAAAGCTTTTTCCTTCCCAATTTCAACGGCAAGTTTATTTGTAAACAAAGTAGGAATTGCTCTGGGGTATTACTAAATAAAAGTTTGGAATGTAGCAGAAAATTATTCGAAATTTAAGTTTTTTATGGGCGGTGATAAATATAAGCACGACTGTAACACGTCATTTGGTTACATTCAAGAAGTTTACAAGTCACACACAACTGTGTAGATGACGAACATTAAATGTTCCTGTTAACATTTTACTTTAGGTACAACTAGTACCTCAGTTGTATATACTTATTACATTGTACGCACGTAACTTCATTATAATTTGGTTGGCATATTAAATATATACGAAAGTGTCGCAATTTGATACTTTATGTTGATTTGCTCCCGATTAGAATACGCAACTAGACGATTTCAGATTCACGAATCGTCCTACATCGAGTGTTGAATTCTAGATACAGTTATTGAGGCCATCGACTTGCGAATGTCCAAAGTACATTTCGCTCTAGACCTTTTGTCGAGGAAATAAAAAATAATATACCTAGAAACGGGCAGAGTGTCGATATCCAAATTAACATGGAGCGTAATGAAACTCTACTGAAAATAGTGAAACTGTTACAGAAACGAATGTCGAAAGACACGGAACAGTCACGAACACGGCGATACGAATGAATTTATCGTTTTTTCAGGATTCCTTTCAATAAAATAAGCGACATAAAACTGCTCATGATGGTGTGACATTTCTCAAGGATCCTGAAATGTTCAGAAAAAACAACAAGTATCTATTTAAATCTAAAAAATCTAGTCGTATACTCAGATATACTTGTGTTGTGTTCCTTCAATTTGCATGTTTTTCATCAAAACAAATTTTACAAAAGACAAAGGGAGAACACATTTTTGTTATTACCGGATTAGAACTCGCGTCATCGCATTTCATTCCGGCACCCCGGCGACAGCTCTGTCAGCGTCCCACCTGCCGCAAGGGAATATGTAATCCTGAATGGGATCATACTTAAATGTCAGGTGCGAAACCTCCTCTGTAGAACAAATTCGCGACTGGCCGTTTTTTGTCTCTTTGCTAACGAATCACCAAGCTCATGGGGCTCTCAGCGCGCCGCTCGTAACGGCTATTGTTTCGTGCCAGTTCGTTTTTTACTTGCTTTGTCCATTTCGTTCTTTTATTCTAATAACTATCGATCTTCTGAATATCGGATATCGAATGACACTTCTCAGTTCCACGCTTTCCGCTTCGCTGTGTTGACGAAATATGAGACCGTGTTCCGTTGGCTGCTGCAGCCTTGCCTATTAATTAACCTGTTTGTTGTTTCTTTCTTTTATTTTATACGTATGTGTGAAAGATTTATTATTTTATTGATTTGTTCTTTTTGTCCGTAGCTAGAAACCTAACTATAGCTAGTTTATATTGCTACTTTAAGTAAAAACTCTCACCTTTTCTCACACAAAACTTAATTAATGAAGCCATTAAAAGTACCCACCATCTGTGTGAATAAGAACGTAAACTATTCACACTTGACCTATTACTTTTTGTGGTCTCACCCCGGAGACTGCGACATGATTGATCACGACAACTCCGTATGTTCCAACTTCCCTGTATTTATTCTTGTATATCTGGTCAATAAACGTCACATATAACACCGAATAAATGTCTTATTACAAAGACAGCAGCTTTTCTCCTAATTGGAATCATCGATTTATATGATTCGTGTAAAATAATTGACGATAACTGCCTTCAATTGTTTATCTAGCCCGTAATTTTTTTATATTACGGCCGATTCAAGTTAAAGTTATAATCAAAATGAAGAAAGACATGTGCGTGATTCCTAACTGGTATATTAAAAATAAACCTCTTTAGCGTTATTATTTATGTAGGAGCAATTTGTTCTTTAAATCTTTTCTGAGCCATATTTGTCTCATGGCCTAAAGCTGTAAAAAGTAAATTGAATCAGGTTTCTTTGTATCGAAACAATATCTACTATATGAAAACTAGGAACAAAGAAGACGAAATAAGTACCAAATTAGGTATAAAATGCAATCTTCAACCTGATGGGCTCCAGCCTAACCAGATGCAGACTGCCTATCTGGTCTCCGCAACCTAGTATTCGAGTAACTTGTTTAGGTAGTTAGTGACTGGCTGTCAGACTCTCGGACATCCGACTACCCGTAACAACTGGAAAACGTAAAAGTTTGTGCTAAATTATCTCAAAAATCAAACAATTCATAACATCAAACGGTTTAACTAGAAAGATAGACTGACAGACTGACTGACAGGCAACCACTGAGATCTTTTTGAAAGATGAACAGAGAATTTTTCAAAAGTTAATTTCTAAGAAAAGAAGGTCGCACTCTGTATACGAACGAAGTGGCGGGTCACAGCAAGTATTGAAATAAAAACCTTGATTTTTGCTACCTGAGCAAGTAAAGCGGTAGCAACGGAGACTGATGTTGATTATTCTCATTTATATGCAGACATTATTGCGATTTCATGTGATCGTGCACGTCGTAGCAAGCTGCCCTAGAGTCTGTATTTTGGTTGTGAAAAGAGAAATACTAAACTGAGAGCTGGTTTTTCTATTTCTGTTCAAAAAATTGAAAAAAAGACTCTAAAGAGCGTACCTTTTACCTAACAACTGGCTAGGTAGCTAGATATTTTCTAAAATCATCGTCGAGCACTATCGAATCTCCATTGGCCAAATCAAATCTAAATAACCGCTCAGTGAATGTAGTTGCTTCATATTCTCTTTAACCTTTAACAACTTGACTTCTTTAACCTTAAACATAACAGATTAACATAAAGTATAAGCGATTGTGGCCTACGTGGTGGTTTGTGGCCCACGGGGTGGTTTGCAGCCCAGTGGGGCCTCACCTACGACCCAACAGTGGGAACATTATAGGCAAACATGATACCGCAATAGAAATAATAAATCGGGTTCTACCTTTACAAGGTGTAACATAATAGATGCAAGACCTACCATGTGGTCTCTCGGACCATGAAATTGAATAACATTTTCTATACGAGATCAGGAATATTGCAAAATAAATTCGATTTTGTATGGGAACTGATGCGTCAGTTCCTTTACAAAATCGAATTTATTTTCAGCTGATCAACATTGAATGGTAAAACTAAAAAGAAAGGTGTGAATTTCCAAAAGTCATAAAACAACAGTGGTTCAGTTTCATGGTCTGAGACACCACACGGAAGGTCTTGCGTTTATTATGTTACACCCTGTCATCATCATCATCTGCCTAGCCTTATCCCAACTATCTTGGGATCGACTTCCAGTCTAACCAGATGCAGCTGAATACCAGTATTTTACATGGATCGACTGTCTATCTGACCTCCGCAATCCAGTTAGTACTGGGTAATACGATACGATACGATATTATGTTACACCCTGTATACATATTATTTTACACATTTCGTTAAAGGATTATGACACAAATCAGAACGAAATTCGCAAGAGAGTGGGGTAGGTACTAGAACACTTTACGTACCTACATGGATGGCAACAATTCCCAGCTAACTGAAACTTCACTGAAGTTGTAACTTCCTATCTGTCATAAAGACGTCACAAAGTCACGGGTCACGTTTCACCTGGGTGATAAATCAATTACAAGGTTGGCTATACATAACAAATCCGTATTTATTTCTGCTAAATATTTTGCAAGCATTCATTGAAAATCGTATTTTACAATACGTATTCAGTTAATCTTTTCATGCTCGTATTGAAAACGGTTTGTGAATTGTGCATTTGGATATTGAAAACAAAAATATTTTAAAGCTTTGCACGGTATTAAATTTAATAAAAAAGTAAGTTTCGCTCGATATCATTAGTAAAATTGATGTGGCACCATTTTGAGTCTCACAATAATATTACACCAATTATGTTTTCGAAGTTAATTGGTAATGCATTCGCCTCATAATTACATGCACTGACAAATTACTCATTCAGATATTTCTGTATTGAACGGACCATATCAAACAAAGTTGTACCAGAGATTCATTTAATAAATAGTACATCTAACTGGATATGCCTTGAATGTAATGCCCAGTAACTGTGTGTGTAAGTGGAACCGCGTCGTTGATCTATGGGTCAACTGAGCATGGGGTACTGGGTTCGATTATCCCGTCGAGCAAATTGTTATTGAGTTCGTCCATCAGGAATTTTGTCAGTAGCAGCCACGGAGTCTTGATTTGGGCCCGATTGATGGCAATAGACTCACCCTATAATGGGGACTTAAACATAACTGACGAAATATGGGTGTAAAATTTGGTACACCTCTGCTTAACCCGTCGCAGATTTCAGGCGTAACGTTATAATGCCAGTGAATGTCTTTAGGTTCATAGATTCTAATATTAAAAATGCGAAAATAACTCTTTCTATTTATCTGTCTGTTACCTGGATTTCGATGAGGCTCAAGAAAGGATATAGGACACTATTCATCCCCGTGCCTAGTACGTTCCTGTGTGATAATTTCGGATCACAACGGGAGCGCGGACAGAAGCTAGTACTGAGTAAGATGTTGATGGTGCAAATAGGTACGTTCCCAATTCCTGTAAACCCTTTCACTAAGTCCATCGTCTTTGTTCGCAGGCTATAATGCACCATACCTCAATGGGGAGCCGTGTTTCTCTCATTCACGGCCACGGAGTCCATTCAATACTATTACATAGCGAATCGCTATATACATTAAGCTTGTTAAACACTGTGTTTTTTGTTGTTGTGTTTTCTGTTGTTTCATACTAAAATGAAACCTAATCAATGTATTTAATATCCTCCCGATTGAATTACAAAGGAGATATAATAGTGCAATACAGATACACTCTTTGTTCCTTTATTCTCTTAGTCAGACTGGAGGCATCCAGAATCCGACACAAGCCCCAGTGATCGGGCCCAGGACCAACGGGCCTGGGCTGCGGGACTGTTGGGCTGCTGGACTGTTCGAAAGAGATACCGCGGCCCTGTAACACAAATGGCTAAGAAGGATCATGGATGGGTTTTAGTCCGTTCAAGTCTGACACTCCCTTGCGCTCCGCCCAGAGCGGGAGGAGTCATTAAAATTTGAAGATAACCAATCCGAAAAAAAAAATAGGACCAACGGGGCTTGACGTGCTCTCCGGGGCATAGATGTATCACACCGCCAACTTTCAACCTCGAGACCGCTACTGAGAATTACTTAATGGAAAAGACCAAAGCATTTTTGCCCGACCTGGGAATAGAACCCAAGGTTTGTTCAGCAGTTGCGCTTTCAACCACGAGACCGACGAGACAGTTAACCGCAATATGTGTGGAACAGTAAATTTATTTTTTTAAACTGACGAAAATGTTTACATCGATTGTAAGTCTTGAACCACTTATGGAATTTATTGAATCAGTTTGAGCATACATCCTGTATAGAGCGGTATATTCTTTATGAAACCAGTGTATAGTGAACTATATAATTTCGTCAAGCGAGGACGTACAGCAATCAATGTGAAGCACCCGAAATGCCATGAGTAATGTTCACAATTTTGTCACCCTCATTGCCACCCGGGACGCTCACTTTTTATTTCAATAAATGCCAAATGGCTGTCACCCAAATATAAATATCGTTATTATACACCGTATATTTTAATGAAGTGCTTTCTATATTACCTTATCCAATTACGTAACTGATCTAAAATTGCATTAGGAATCGCAAATAGTCATACTTAAAAACCATTAGAATTAATATAAGAAATTCGGGCTTTGGTAGAGATTTTATAGGCCAGACACCTGGAAACTACTATAACTGTTGTGTGAAACGTCGAAACCTTTTCAGGCCAAAAAATCTCTTGAATGAGTACCTATATAAAAAAAAACAGGCAACGGTCAATAATGTAGCTTCGTATTATTGAAAAAAATTTCAAAATCGGTTCAGTAGATCCAGAGATTACCCCCTATACAACCTCACAAACTTCACCTCTTTATAATAAAACATGGCTGATTTTCACGCTTCTACGTGACATCCGCATAATGAAAGTCGTGATGCTGAGTAAGTATCACCAATATATCTTCAAATACATTGAGAATAATTGGTCTATTAATAAATACAACGTACCTCATATCATAATTAATTTGGCGGACTCCACTTGTCGACTGCAGGTTCTTGAAATGAAGAGCCATCTGACCTTAGCGTACACGCTCCCTACAGATAATTCAATTTCCAGGGGTGACTTACCCAATTATAATATCAGCACCAACTCATTTTAAAGGCTACTCAGTTCTAATTTACTGTAATTTCATTCGGGTTTCCCGTTTTATTCTTTCCGTAAGCATTTTAGGTTAAACATGGAGTCTGATTACGTTTTCTGATGCTTAAGCAAACTTTTTCTACATTACCTTGGATTTTGTCGGGTATCAAGTAAACACAAAAAGTGATATGAGTTCACCTATTAGTTTTTACCCGACTGCGCCAGAAGGAGGGTTGTTTTCCGAGAGTATGTATGTATGTATAATTGTTTGGCACGCTCTGTGGCCTGAACGGCTCGATGGATTTTAGCTTGAGAGGTGTCGTTAGATTCGTATTTACTGTGAGAGTGACACAGGGTATTTATAAAAAAAAAAAAAAACGGTAATTTAAAAAATTAAATAACCCGAATCCGTAAAAAAATAAAAAAGCATAGAACATAGCGACTTAACAGTCGGGACCCATTAACCCCGGCATAAATCGTCCCAATAATGGGTCCCGACTGTTAAGTCGCTATGTTCTATGCTTTTTTTTTTTTTTTTTTATTTATTAAACGACTTCTTTTATTCACTACTTTATTGGATGAATTAAATGATTGAATACCTATAATATTACGCAGATACATATATTTTAGGAAAAAACGGTACAGATTAAATGCAAAGAAAAAACCGTACGTGACTACATTACGGCTGAATACTTTAGTAGCCCATTGTAAATATTTCAATCTTTAATTTAAACATCGTGGTTTTGAATAATTTAATTAATAGAAGCAAAGGCTTTCACTCGTTTATCGAATGTATTGTTTAAATTTAATTTTTCCTGACATTTGGAGCACTTTACAGAGCTCACCGCTCCGGGTAGACAGCCCGTGACCACGAATGAGGCGACCGCTCGTAACCACGACGGCTCAATATTCACAAAATTAAAATTTGAACAGCAGCCAGGAGAAGTAACCGTCAGCTCAGCTTTATTTTAAACACAATTTATTGTTCCACTCATCATACTTCCTAAATAAATAACGATGAGTTGGAAAGCAAAATGACTAACGTTGGAAAACATTGAAGACCCGACAGCATGATTAATAAGCGAGGACTAGCCAGGTACCGTGCTCAGTGAATTAGGCTTCTTAGGTACTAACATAAAAAAGGCCTTTCTTTCATTCAATCGACTTTTACGAATTACTTGGAGAAGCTGAATGATGTGGGCAAATTATTTCTTTTGGCTCCCAGCAAAAGAAAATGTTATTCACTTTTTCTCTAGGTTCGTAAAATAAAGACTGATACTACACTTTTTACAGGCGATTAAAGCATGCATACTCGTCTACTGATACACAAATATTCTGTGGACTCCAGTATCATAAAGTCCAGTGTGCTCTCTCTAGTGAGATAACAAAGATACTCCACAGAGTGTCAGTGATGAATGCTTTGCACTCGGCGTTGCATTAAATGACCGAAATACAAGGGGCGCCGTGTGACGCGATAACAAACTCAAAAATATTCCTGCAATTGTATTTTTTTTTTGCAATATCTTAGTGTTCCTAGTCATAAGTCAAGTCAGCTATACGAAGAAGTATTCTGAAACAAAAAACATGTTATACAATAGTGCGAAGTTAGTTTTATTACAGCTATCTATCTCAGCGCGGAGATGCAAGATCGCAGACTAGCTCCGTTTAACTAAGATATCTTTGAAAGTTCCCAGTTCTCTTTCCCTGAATAGAAACAGAATCGGAAGTCGTTCTACCCTCTCCTCACGAAACTGTTCGCTCTTTATACATTTATAAAAATAGACGTTTGCTATACTTATCATTAGCAACTTTGGCCGAAGTAAAAACTTCCTCCCTTTCGTTTTACCCTTCTCAACATGGATTTATTGTTTGAAGGTCAGTTTGATCCTTATCTTGTCTTGTAATCGATTCCGCAGGATTGTAACCACTTACACTTCTGTTAGCCCCTCAAACATATATTGTGATCACGATGTAAGTGGTCTAGACACATTTGCTTGATACAATAACAAGTATATTTGCAATTGGTGTGTTTTTTGTTATCTCAAATTTTTTCTTTGCTAATTTATCAAACATGTATCTTTGAAGTTTCGAATATAAAAACCAACTCACTACTAAACATCATCCTACATCTTAATAAAAGAAAAACTCGCCCATAAAAATGCAACACATCATTACTCGATGCTTTTATTTTTTAAAGTACGTTAACGTTACGGAGCGCTTCAGACAAAAGGTGGTTCGAAGCGATCTAGGGTAGCCTAGTTTTTGTATGGTCCGATTTCCTATGAAATACGTGAGACGAGATAACGCCTCGGGAAAAATCCTGTGCAGAACAATCCCATAGAAGATCGAATAAAGCAAATACAGAATTCGTTCCCTAAAGCTTTCAGTCCGAGGTTTTCGATTGAACGGACTAAATATGTGACAGTATCTGTGACCTGAATGACAAATACTTGGCAATATGACTCAAATATTGCTTCAAGTTCTTTTAAATGTGGACTTTGAAGTATATTTTAATTTATTTTACTTCCACCGACTTTATTTTCGACCATCAGTTCTGAAGATACCTGCAAAACAAAGTATATAACAGAAGCTTCTTCCTTGGTGTAAAATACGCATACCTTGAAGTTTTTAGTTGAAGAGGTTTCATATCTCAGTGGCAATAAATTGAGGATCTCTTCTGTGAACGATGGCAAAAGGTATAAAATAAGGTTATGTCACAATGTAAAGGCGTAAATTCTCCCCTTATCTCACAGGTATTCTGACGTCAATCGTTACTTTATAGCAAAATGCACTGAGTTATGAAACGTACATTACGTCACTGCGGAAATCTGTTACGTTTCAAAAAATACCAATCAGTTTGTTAATTTATAATGAAGGTACAAAGTTTTGATTCCCATAATATGAAACTAAATTCTGCTGTTGCTCGTAGTTTCATGAGCCAGATTATTTCAAACTCAGTTGCTTGTTATTTACCCTTTCATAATTATTTCTACGCTTCGTCAAAATTCATAAACCTAAACTCATTTGCTTCAAAAGATGTAACCGCTCCGAGGCATGGCCTATTTACTACGTTTATCTCCTTTGTTGTATTCTGGTCGTATTCAATTCACTACATTACCTTACCGTTCGTTTTCACTTAAATCCTTAACTTAGTTATTCTAATTTATTTTCAAATTTTTCTGATGAGGACATCTTGCTCGGATATTTTTACCGAAAATACGTAAATGAAATTTCCTTCGCAGATATAAAATCATCACAGTAATATTTTCTTTTATTCAGTCCCTTTTTATGTTTGTAGCCGTCAGGTGCAGGTAGAACCGCGGGTCATTAGGACGACTCGTAGCCCCGCTACGGAGCTACGCCGTAGCACGAACTCAAATCACACCGACCCTCAATCAACACCACTGTCACGACTTGTATAGTTAGGTGAAAAATGAAAATATATTTATAAAGAAGTGAATTGAATATAAACGATGATTAAGGAGTCCGAACTTTTACCTCCTCGCATAACCTATTCCAAAATGTTCAACTAAAACATAGAATTGCGTGAAATCTATAAAATACCGTGTATCGCCAACAAAAGACCTCGAAGAAACTTTGCTTCTCCTTTCAGCATTCACAATGGTATTACAGGCAGGATTCAACGAAATGGGACGGAAAATCGCTTTGATGCGTAAATAATTGAAAGTTAGATGTAAAATTGGGGAAAGCCGATTGTTGGTCTGGAATGTGCCGAAAACCTTAGGATTGTATCGGACGTGTCGAATTATGGACAGTGGAGTGAGAGCTGTAAATTGTGGCATCGGAGTCGGGAGTGCGCTCTTATGTAGTGGGCGTCCGATCGATAGCGCACTAATGAGCCGTGACATGCTGTCGAAAATCGACATGTGTGTATCGAATGTCGATCCCGGCACAGTCCCGCCTCGGTCCCGCCGTGCCGTCGGTCCGGGCCGCGGCACGTGCGCTTGTGCATTCCGCCTGCTGCGGCTTTCAACACCGAATGCTCGCTCGAATACCAATTAGCCTTATCACGCAAAAATTAAACCACAACCGTAGCGATTTCCATGCACGTCTGTTTCACGTTTCGTGTTTGAGTCGAAACAACTAGTACGAGTATAAGGCTTTGATGTAATACAAAAGAATTCGTTATTTATCCAAGTGAAGAAAATAGTTTATATCATAATGTTATCTTAGTAAGCATAGATTGTCTCAAAATTTTGATTTCTCAAAAATAATCAAATGTGATTATTGAGGCAATGGAATACTGGAATATTTTAAATATACTGGCAAGTAAGTATACACGAAAGTAGTTCACATTCCAGTAGTTAAGAACAAACGATATTTGTGTGTCTGTGAGGCGGACAGCGGTCGGCGCCGCGCACCGCTGCCGGAACATTACTCAGCCGCTATCTGATGTCGTCTGCTAATTGACTAGAAATACAGATAAACGCTATTTTTACTCCGCCATAAATCTTCAAATACCTTTGTGATTTACGGATCGATCATTCTTGAGATTTCTTTGTAAATGAGCAGATATATTATGGTACTACGTTCATGGATAAAAATAAAAGCCAGCGTTTCGAAAGGCAAATTTTATTCATGGTCCAACGTATACACAATGAACGGACCCTTTCAATGTAAAATTTCGCATTATTAAGTTCACTCGCATATATTACAATATTTACAAATGGATACAACTCACTTAATTGAACACCGAGGGCGGTTAACTACTCGCGAGAAAGACGAGCGCGGCAGCCGTAAGTGCCAGGCGCGGCGAGGATAGCGCGTCGCGCGGGCGTGCGCCGGCGCCAGCCGCGCGGGCGCGCGCACTGCCCCCCGCCTCGCCGCGGCATCCCGCGCTTCCCGCGCTCACGCTACCCAGACTACGACCACGCACTTTTAATGGTGATATACAAAAGTTCTCTTCCGGGAAGTCTGGCGTCAGGGCTAGCGGGTTGGCAAGAGGGTCCCGTCCACACTCACACGGCACGTGATTCCCGCGTATCACTATATTCTCAACTTCTAAAATGACCGCCTCCGGCGTCTCCAGCATGTGGTTACCGGTTAGTTTAAATGTGGTGACGCTGTTGTTTTGTACTAGAGAGAGTTCCTCGATGCCGTCAATCTTATTGTTACAAATTTCTAATATGTCGATACGCTGTAGACCGTCGAATGCACCGACCCGCACTATCCCCAGATCCGACTCTCGTAGAGCGAGCCGGCCGACACGAACCAGTCCACGGAAGGTATCGGGCAGCACCGCCGGTAGATCCATGTACGCCAATTCAAGTACGCCGACCCCTTCCAGCCCAGCAAAAGCTTGAGGCTCAATAGATCTTATTCCTGATGGGAGTTCAATCTGCGCCACGTCATTAAGCCCCGAAAAGGCATGCGCTAATATACGTTTAATTGGATTATTCCGTAGGGAGATTAGCTTTATAAAATTGGTTCCTGCAAAAGCGTATCCCTCAATTTGAGCGATTCTGTTGTGTGTCAGGACGATTGAAGTGATGTTTTGTAGAGCCGCGAACGCGAACGCGTCGACTGTCGCGAGCGGCGTGTGCTGGATGTAAAGCTCGCGGAGGCGCGGCAGGCCCCGGAAGGCGAAGGGGCGGATGCGCGTGAGGTTGCAGGCGTCGAGCGCGAGGCGGCGCAGCTGGCGCAAGTGCGCGAAGGCGTCGGAGCGCAGCACGCGCAGGTCGGCGCGTGACAGTGACAGCTGCGTCACGCTCGCGCTCAGCGCCGACGGCACGCCGCGCAGCGTCGCGCTGTTGCACACCACCTACGACCAAAAAATGACATGAAAATAAATATTTCACATTGTAATCAACGTTATATCCTCTTCAAATATTTTCCAGCACTGAGTCCGTGACAAACAACAATCCTACAAAAATGATTGAATTATCAGTTTCGCCGTGTCACGACCTAAGCATTATTTCCACTGTTTGCTCGGTCAATAAGGTTAATCCTTCCCGAAATATTGTCATCGGCGTTCGCAGGCCGAAGTCCATAATATTTTGATTGAATTGTTCCAAACTTAAGCTTCGCACATAATCGACCAAAACAAATATCAATTTGATTCATCCCTGTAGGTACAATCATATAAAGCGTCGATATCGAAGCTTCAATTCAATTTAGTAGGTGCGCACCAATTCAATTTACGTGTATTAGTGGCCTGTTTGTCCATCCAATCGATTCATATAAATACGAGACACGATTCGTGACACACTGAATTATTAATATAAGTACTTTGCAAAAGAAGAAGTGAATACATTAACAAACTTGCCGAGAGCTGATCCCCGACGAAATCTAAATTGTTCTAAAAAAACTGTTTGAAACAATTTTTAGTGAGACATTATAGGTACATATAATTAAAGTGACAGGATTCTAAGCAAATGAGCATTGATACAGGTACCGAAAATTATATATCCCGGAAAAGAAACCTAACAATTAATCCATCTGAAAAGCTGGGACAAGGGCGGACTTCAATCGTGAAGATTACTGTCTCTAATTTCAATTTAATCCAATAATTTAAGATTCCTTTGCCTTTAGCTATGTACCGTAAAATAGTATTAAATTCGGTGAACTGCGCAACTGAGAAATTAGGTTATAATGTGATTGGAAATTGCTACAGAATCAGGTAATAGCACTGAGATTTATTTTTGTTTACAGGAAACAAAAAGGACGATAGAAATAATAGATAATTTATTTTAATGAAAAATATTTAAATAACGTAACATTTTATAATATTTTCGTGATTGTTGATTTTAAATAGACAGCAATTAGAGAACATTTTATATCTTCACTTTGCCTGAAAACTTTTCCGAGTTAACAGAGTTGTCCACCTAAAATGCAAATGTATATTTTGGTGGATTATCATAAACGGCTACGAGTAGCAGATGGTGAAATAGCGTGGAACACAACGTTGAGAGTAAATCATTTTGGAACACCTTGCTGTGTAAGTTTGGGCCAATGTAAGTCCTCTATACAGTTTTGGTAAAGTTTAGTAGCAAATTATTCAGGTACTTACATGCTCACGATAACGGATGTAAAACGACGCTGTCAGATAGTTGGATTTTCCATCGTTGCTTTGTCCTTAACCCATCTGGGTTCCGAAATATTAAACGTTAAGGTACCAACTTTTTTACATTTTGTTTTACGAACACGAGTTTTAATTGTCATTACTGGACTTTAAATACCCCCATGACTCCTGTACCGTTTCAATGTTTCATGCAACCATTAGCCTGACGATTTGCGTGCGTTACATTGCGCGCCACCGTTAACAGTGATTTTTCACAGCAAAATAAAACTCGTTTTATTTTTACTCAACATTACTTGATTTACTGCGGTGCTTAGATGACTGTCTGATGGGTCTTTTAACACCCTGTATAATTACTACATTATGTAGCCAAATAGTTTCAACTTTGTGTGTTTGACATCATTTTACGCGACTGCGGCGAAGCCAAAAAGGAAGGTAACTGATCATTTCGCTTCGTTTACGTTCTAAGTTGAATATAGCATTAACTTTCAACGCTGAGCTAAGTATTGAAAATCCAACAGCGTCCCTTTATTAAGGCGTCCGTTTAGGTGACGTCTATTATAAGTAAAAATAGACATTAAGTTCGCTTCTATTTTAATTTAAATCTTGTTTAGACATACTGGTAGGTCATATAGCCACCAGCCGCCGGACATCACGTCCCACGCCGTCGCGCGTCGCCCTCACAATGATAACTGAAAACATGAACGAGTTACCTGCGACTGTGACAGACAGATGCAGTGCGTCGGGCACGGCGGCGTGAGCGCAGGCGTAAGCGAGGGCGTGTGCGCACGCCCGCCGCCACACAGCGCACCCCACGCCGTTGCCGTCACCAACCACCGCAACATCCATCTGGTGACAATTTATATGATGGGTTTAAAAAAAGCTTAACCGTTGGTCCTGCACCTGATTTCTCTCCAGTCAGAGAGAATTGTTGGATTGCCGCCCATTGGACTACGAGCGTGAGGGAACAGAAAGTGTTTGCGCACACCACGTTGATGGCTAGCCTCCGCTGAAACTGGCCGCCATGGCCGAAATGCCGTCAAGAAGACAAAATTTCAACCTCCCTTATTTGTATTTTTAAACTACTCTTACTGTGCCTTTGCTTGGGTTCATTGGGTAATAATTAAATTTAGAGGGATTTACTCAGTAAATCACTACTAACTTGTATGCTCGAGCAACACCTGTTCTGGCATCAAAATGCATAATTTTCCCAATAAACCTCAGAGTTTCACACTGAATAAACCGATTACCCGATATTCGCATTTCTGACAATTTAAACACCTTTCAGGTGTCACGGTTGTATGCGGACACCGCAGCTGAACCTCGCACCGAAATGTACGAAGGTACATTTCGGTGCGAGGTTCAGCCCCAAACGCCCCAAACGCCCCAAACGTGTATGTTAGTAAAATGAAGATTTTACTAACATACACGTTTGGGGCGCGTGATTATTAGACTCCGCCGTAAATGTCAGAAATATTATCCTAATATCCAGCTCATTTGTGAAAACAGTCTACTGGTGAAAACGAGACCGTAGTTATTCTGCAGGGAACTGTTTCATGAGTCCCACAAAATGTGCTACCAACATACCAAATTCCTCACGTATTTGTGTGGCACATGCTTCTACACCCCGTTTATCGTCAGTGCAATTTATGCAGATAACTTCATGAGATACCTTTTAAGGTCGCAACACATCCTTATTTTCTCGTCAACGATATCTCGGGATGATCCCACAATCCAAATTGGATAGATACGCACATATGCGCTATAAGCTATAGTCTCACACAGTCATATTGAAGTGGCGATTGGTAGATGGGAAAGTGTTTGCGGGTTTAAAGCCACGTAGCGGTCCGTGTGGGGTCAAAGGTGAGCTGTATAAGTTATGACAGGTCGGTATCCTATCGCCGCGGAACATGATCAATGCGCCTTCGTATGTCAACACCGTGTTACCGCAAAATGTAGTGGTGGAGGAAATTTTGAGGTTGCAAACTTGTGTCGTACGTAACACAAGTACACTGGCAAACTTACTAGTTTACTTACTTAGTACTTGTTACTAAACTTACTAGTAGTAAGTACCTACTGGCCTCATATCTTATATCTCAGAAACGTATTTCAGAGACATGCCACTGCATAGAAATCTTGTAGGTTGATTTTGATATCGGATATAATGTTCGATTAAAACCAACCAACATTGAAAATAACCCGTGTAGTAAACTAAGGTATTTTTTAAATTGATCTTCGTGTAAGCTACACGAATAATTTCAAGTAGTTTGACTAACGATGTTCAATAACAAGGTTAACCACAGGGTTTAATAAATGAAGCAGAAGTAATGGGCCCGGAAGCAATACGGACGAGTTCTTTGATCCCCAATATAATGTTTTATGTATATATTACTCTTGAATGTAAAAGACTAATTTCCAAAGTAAAATAACGTAGGTACAGAAGAAGTTAAAAACATAGAAATGTCTCGCTAATATTAGTTTTATTATATTTCATTAAATATCCATAGAATTCATCAAATTAAGTTAAAAGTACAAACTAATTTCGTCTGCTTATAATATATTTGCCCCAAATTATCCAAAATCTATTATAGTACGTTATTGTCGAGAGTTTCAAGAATTAGCACTTTGTTTTGCTAATAAACTATGAAATACAAACTTTACAAGCTTGTAGCCAGTTTAATATATTTGCTTTCGATAATGAATCTCAACGCAACAGTTTGCCAAACTTTACGATTAGGAGGTCCGAAGTTAGAGATCCAGTCGATATTAACACAAAGTGTTCGTGTTATTCATCTGTTCAATTAAATAATTATAGTAGATATCTGAAAATAGTAGTGGAATTGACGTAGTACAGGAATTCAATCACCAATCCACCGCTGAAGCGAGATGGATAATTATGGTAATTCCCATTTAGAGCCGCTCGGTGAGGCAGGGTATGGAGAGGCTTATATATGTTCACCGGTTGGATATTTACCGGTTGACGTAATCTGTAGAAATTAGTGAGCATGTGAAATGTACAATGTTACCACTAATAATAGGTTACGCATAGTTGGAAATTGAGATCTAAGTTAAATGTAGTAGATTTTCATTTCCAACATTTCTCCAACCCAAATACTGCAACCCATTTTTGCTAAGTTTTTATAGAATTGCATTTTCTGTA
Organism: Eugnorisma glareosa; assembly: GCA_947578425.1. NCBI lineage: Eukaryota > Metazoa > Arthropoda > Insecta > Lepidoptera > Noctuidae > Eugnorisma > Eugnorisma glareosa. Next base: position 12,235,279 of record OX387970.1, on the reverse strand, counting down.
AAAAGCTTCAGTATGTTTGTATAAATATGAAATATCAAAAAATTTCGTTCGCAATTCGAACGGGTAGTCATTTTGAAATAACAGAATAAATAAACATCAAACATTCCCAGGTGTTATTGTTACAATAGCCAACCTTTATTCGTAAATTTTAATGGAATGAAAACAACGTGGAATTGGTATCGAGCCTAAAGGCATCGTCTACAGCTTTGATGTGACGAAGTGGGTGACCGTTCCGAAGATAGAGTAGATCCTTGTATAAAAACATTGACTTCCATTAAGATCAAGTGACATAATCCGTAATTCGATTACTAATTAACGATAGACATTATCTACAAACGTAATATTAAGATATTCGAATGGCGCAGCGGTAGTGAGGCTACCTTACGTTCTTAGGGTCCCGGGTTCGAATCCCGGTAGGAGCAAATGTTTGTGTGATGAGCATGGACATTTGTTTCCGAGTCATGGATGTTTATATGTATATTAAGTATGTATTTACAAACAAAAAGTATCTACGTAGTATTATCAACTATCTGGTGTCCACGACACAAGCCTCGTTGCTTAGTGTGGCACCTAGATGGCGCTGTGTGTAATGTCCAGCGATATTTATTTATTTATTATTCGGGTGCTAAGAGATAATAGATAGACTACAGAGAAATTGGTGACAAATAACCGAGCTCTGCCAACCATGTACATAACTATACGTAACTTTTTTTTTTTTTTTTTTACCAATGGGAAATCATCAAATAACCCCTCCCGCTCTGGGCTGAGCAGGAGGGAGTGTCAGACTTTTACTGACTAAAACCCATCCATGTTCCTTCTTTTGCCCTTTGTGTTCCAGGGCCGCGGTATCTCTTTCGAACAGTCCCGCAACCCTGGCAGGCGTCGGTCCTTACGGACCCCTCCCTGTTTGCTGACTCTCCTTGAGGCGCGCGTGGAACACGAACGCGCCGTCGACACGGCCTGTCGTCATAAGACGGACGGACGGCGAGCTAGCCCATAGCTCACCGTCCACAGGCCCGCGCCTACGGTGGCCGGGGGCCACCACGTGGCCCCCGACGCCCGGTGCGTCTCCTGCGGCGGCTGGGACGTGAGGTTCTCTCCCTCTCACGTTCCGCCACCTCCTTCGCTAGCATGACTGCTTCGCAGAAGGAGGTGACGGCGTCCCATTCCGTCTCGCTCCGGACCATGGATTGAACCAAGGCCGGAAGCGAGAGGTCGCCGCCGCCGATCGCCGATACGTACCTTACCACAGCGTTCTAGATGATTTTGAGAACATCAAAGCTCTCCCGTTTATCAGTTCGAAATAGCGATCGATTTAGAATTCTAGGGTCCATATTTTTTTGAGCACCCAAACATACAAAGAAACCAAACCTTTCAAGGAAAGGGCTTTTAAAACGTTCAGACTTTAAAAGATAAAGGGCCTTGTCCAAGTCGTTATTACTAAGCCCTAATACTCGTAGTTAGTACAAAAGCAATAAAATAGGGAATGTGATTGTTTACCTGAGTCGGAGAGCCGGGGCCATGGGCGGACGCAGGCGGAGCGCCCCGCCCGCCGCGCGCCCTCACCGGAGCCCCGCCATCACACTACAAATGCCTGTCAACAAATAATTAAACAGTTACTTCATCTACTTCCGTGAACGCACTAATCGCATTACTTCGTCCGCAAATTAATCTCGTGCGATTCTACGTGAGCTTGCTATTCCGGCAATTTGGAAATGGATACTGTTTCTATACATGTTAGCAGGCGGTTGCTGAAATTCATTTAAAAAAAAATGACCTATCTGTAGTCCGTTTTCATATGCGAGTAGCATAATCAGCCTTTAATGTTCCCACTGCTGGGACACTCGGCCTCCTCTCTATGAGAGGGAATGGGCTATAATCCACCACGCGGGCCCAGTGCCAGTTGGTAGATGGCACATGTCTTCGAATTTTTTGGTGCTACGACATGCCGGTTTCCTCACGATGTTTTGATGAAATAAATTACACAAAGTAATGCGCCTGCCAAGGTTCGAACCCACGACTTACTGTTCGTAAGTCGGGGCCACCACCACTGGGCCACAGCACGCACATGAGAGCATATGCGAGTATTCACTACAAAATATTTTCGAGTCGACATTGCTGCGTGTCTAGCTGATGGTAAATGCGATAAACTCTTAATTGTTCCTTACGACACCACCAAAAGAGATAGGGTGGTCCATTGGGTGGTCCCATTTTAAGCCCACAAGCACACATCATAAATTATGATACCACATATGTTTTTCCTAAAGGGCAGGCGGCTCTTTAACTACACAAACACAAAATCCGTTGTTTGCAGTTAAAACCACAGCTTTAGCAATAACAAGTTGAATTAAATATTGCCTTAGTACACAATTAGTAACAACTTGTTTACTTTTCCTTTTGCGCAGTTTGTAAACAGTTTCCCCCAGTTAACTTTTACAAGTTGCGAAGAAGAATAAGTTTCTAATGAGTCTGTTTTTTTATTTCACTCATTTATTTAGTACATTTACATAGCAAAAAGTTATCTTTTGTATACAAGCTGCAGAAACTTGGGCGAGTGTTTTATGAGGCAAGACTATCAAGTGCTGTAACCACGAGTGCAATATCTGCAAGGGTATATCTACCGGTATAGCAAATAAAAAGCACATGCAAATTGATAAAATATGAGATCTCCCGGTCCTTTACATAGTAAAAGAAAAATGCGCATATTCAAAATTCAATTATACTTAAACGGAAATTGAAAATGTCGAGATGATGGGGCGCTGTCGCACCGCGGACCTGCTCCCTTCTGGCACAAGTGTTTGACTTATATCTGTCTCGTGGCCCATACTAGTTTGACAGGTTGCACGACAACTATGTGGCCGGCGCTATAATTAGATTTAACCGCATTTTCGGTCGAATATGTGGCAGGTACTAGGTAGTACATGATACTGTAGAATGTATACTAAGTTTCTGTATTCAAAGCAGTGTTGAATTCGTGAGTCGTGGATTAGTAAAGCTGGTTTCAAGTTAAACAGGTCCACAACATGGCGGTTTTCCTTTTTCAGAAACATAAAGAACTGTATTAAATTGCTGACTACAATTTCGACTAAAGCCAGACAGCACGCTCTCGGTACGCGTAGCTGAGCTTCTGTCACATTTTTACTTTTAGTTTTGAAAGGTTCAGTTTCTAACAAATGATAAACACTATTATATGTTATAACGAAGAGGTATGCAGTACATAACTCAACGTTCAACGTTCAAAAGTTCAACTAAACAGAAAGAATCAAAAGGTACAACTTCTTAATAAAACATAAATCTCGTAAAAAAAATACTAACGAAATATGGCCAAACGTTGCCAAGAGTAAAATACAAAGCGTCACTCTCCAAAGTGTAGTCGAAAATAAAGCGGCGGGAACATTGAAAAACCTACGATAAAGGCTTACACGTGATGACACACGTCTGAAGAGGTTCCTTGTAATACAAAACGCTTTGAATAATGTACATGTTGCATGCCAAAAACTTAAAATTGTACGAATATGTTTTGTGCTTCGCGTGGAGATTTCCTACAAAGAATAGTCCCCCGGAGCGCCATTACCCCGCCCAAGAAAGACGCATACGCTTTTAAACTAAACCACGCTTAAATTGCTCGCAAAACAAATTATACTTTTTGTAGAATACACTGGAGGATAGACCACCGCCACTAATCATGCAGCAGAAAGCAATTTAAGAGATAGAATATAAAGTTATGTAGGCACCTATAAATTAAGAGCCATATTAAAATTTGTAGGAAAATAGCTGGGAAAAGACTTTAAAAATACGTTACTTTAAAGAGCTTAGCACTATTTGTGACTTCGCTAAAAATGAAGCTGGGATGGAAAATGAAATTATTTTCTATGAAAATATTATGTTCAATATTTTCATGGCACGATATGATTAACTACAGCAATAATATTCAAGGGTTTTCCTCTTCCCCCAAACTATCAAGTTACGTTTTTAGATAAAGTGACATTGCTAGTTTAACATTAACATAAATCACGAGGGGCATTATCCCTTCCGACCATGTTTTTATTTGACCGTCACCTGAGAACTAAAACAATGATTTCGTTTTCTTTCGTTTTATCGGCTTGTCGACCCAACCAAAATTGTGTTTTCCTAACTGAATCTTTTAACGCTTTAGATAGGTACGTCAGTAAAGATATCACAGCTAGTAACATTATTTATTTAAATTGAAGTTCTATCGCGGCCAGCAAGTTTAACGGTTGATGATGGATGTTGTGCACTTTGCAACTTAATTTAACACTGAAGTTGAAAGCAGTAAGTGAGGCTATACAGATGGGCTAAAACTTGAAAAACACCGGCCATCTGCGAGTCAGACTCGCTCACAAAGGGTTACGTGGCACCAAACAATATATAAACCATATTTTTAAAGCTTAGATCAATTTCCATTTAACAGCAAAACTAGATTTGTTTTTCATTGTATGTTAATGAAAAACAAAGTTACTGCTGCAGTTTCACGAAAAACTTCCTAGTAGTCCTTATTCTGACCACATTTTTAAAATAAAGTTCTTTTTACGTTTTTTCAGAATTTTCCTCTAGAAATTAGAGGCCGCTTTTACGGCTTTCGAATCGAATTATCATATCAGCCATTGACTTAAGACATGTGTGAAACCTCGATATCATTTTGCTTGTGACATAACTTCATTCCATAATTTAATTAATTGTCCTATTTATTTTTTTATTTATTTTATTTTGTTTGTGCCTTTGACATTTGAAATTTTGATTTGATCTGACATTTTTTTTTTCACATTTTTACATCATTTAATCAACTTTATATATTTGTTAATCAATCTGTTAGTGTCGTCTGTGAAATTGATAAAAGTGTATTGTTCTTTAGCTAATATGGGTCAAAGACCTGAAATAAATGAATTTTTATTTATTTATTTATTTTCTAAGAGCTATCGATACACACATTAGGAGAGCCCCCTATTTTTATCACATCACATCACATCTAACACTAAGCTATTTTGGTCATTTTTAAAGCATAAACGTAACGGTAACAGTGCGTATCCTTCATCAATACATTACGGCGATGTCAAAGGTAGTAACGGAGCAGATAATTGTAACATATTTGCCTCATGTTTTTCATCTGTTTATAACAATTCTAATGGCAATACTGTCGATGATATGGCCAAATACGGGACATGTCAGCATACTGATTTTCTGACCCAATTGACACTAAACACGGATTCTGTTGTTAAAGCTTTAAAGAGACTTGGCCCTAATAAAGGGCCAGGGCCTGACGGACTGCCTTCCATTTTTGCAATAAAATGTTGTGATTTCTTGGGGAAGCCTCTCTCTACTCTATGATAAATCATTGAGCACGGGTTGTTTTCCGAAAACTTGGAAAGAAGCACGAGTAGTACCGATTTTTAAGTCTGGTGACAAGTCCGCCGCGTATAACTATAGACCAGTATCTATTTTGTCTATTTTTGGCAAGGTATTCGAAGCTTTGGTATACCCTATACTTTCGTGGCATGTGAAACAAACATTGATGCCCGAACAACATGGCTTCATGAAAGGCCGTTCGACTGGAACCAATCTTGCTTGCTTTATATCGGACTTAGTCGACGCCGTAGACCGTGGATCACCAGTAGATGTAATTTACACTGATTTTAGCAAGGCGTTTGACAAGGGGCTTTAAAACCAACCTGGGTCATTTTTCCACCATTAACAGAATACAGGATCAATTTAGCCGCCTCTCACGCTCGCCCAGTGTTAATATTGATATGTCTTATTCATTACATAAGGTCAAGTCTGTCTTGCTTAAGGAATTATCATCGAAGTAAAAAAAGAAAAGTAATACTGTAGTTCCTGTTATGTTTTTCACTTGCCTAAAGATTAATATTGTGTTTGTCCTTTTTTGTTTTATTTTTGTTGGTTGGCACAACGTCGAACAAAATTTATTAAATTAATCGAACAAATCCAGCATTACATAGTAAGTTTTTTATTTGTATTTGTGTGTTCGATTTATGTAACAATTGTCTGTATTTATGTAACTAAAAAAGTAAAATCTGATTTCTGTTGTCATACTCCTATAATAAATAAATGCATGCCGTGGCAGCCTTTAATTAAGGCTACACTATAAATTGTTTAAGATAGTATGTGTAGTTTAACATGTATTTTGGTGTAAGCTTTGTTGGTTGTCCTTAAATAAATAAATTGCCATCAATCACTTCGAAGGAAGATAAACTTTAATTTCGCCATCTTACGGGTGTTTTACGAACTAAATTCCTATTTTACTGTCGTATTTATTCCGTTTATAGCATGATAACATGTTCAAAGGGATTTTAAAATGTCTATAAAATACCACGGGATGGCAATCATAACGTGTTTCCTTCCTTCGAAGAGTTCGAAGATGTTAGCATGAATATTTGGAACGGATTCAATGGGGTGTTTCATGTTATGATTGTCAATTGTTTCTGAATCCGACTCAATTTAATCTGATAGCTTTCAAATCTCATGTCCTACCGTTTCATATAATAGCATTAAAGACACCTGCTACAACAGCGCCACCTATCGGGTCCAAAACCTATCTTTCAAGCTGGAACCAACCACACACATTCACATTTTTTTTTAAATCGGTTGGGTGGGTAGTTTTGGAGATTAGCGTATAAAATCATAGTGACACGTGATTTTTATATAGCTAAGATTAGTTTTGCTGTTAGATATTAACATAACAAAGAGCTTTCATGAGAGTTGAGTTCAATAGCTTCAAGAATTTAATAAAGCTTTCAGTAATCGAAAATAAGAATTAATGTGGATGCCATAAGTTTATTACCATGGCTGGCAAAAAAAATCCGTTAGCCGATTAATTGGAATAAATAAAGGACTGCTTATTTAATCGCTACGCTGATTGATGTTAAAATTAGATTTTGATTTCAGATTCATACATAAAAATACGACGAGTCCAAGCGATCCTGTCCAGAGACACGAATCATAGCGAGTTCAGCGAGCTGATAAGCAAAGGGTCAAAACTGACCCTGCCGGAGCTGCGGTGAAAATTTTGACATTTCAATTAACCTTTTGTAACTTTTGTAAGTACCCACCAACAGGGAGGTACTGATAGGAATGTTGTTATAATGTTACCTACAACCTGTCACACACAAGTCCGAAGGATCCAGAATACAAGTTGCCTTCCAATTTAGTTGGGCAAATGTTTGATGTTCGATATATCTTACTAAATTTTATGTCTGCCAGTGTAGTGGACAAGTTTAATTGGTTCCCGGCAGCGGACGATCAATCATCGCAGTGGCGGGTCATGTCGGCGCACCAAGAGCGCCCGCCATGATATGTGGACGCTCTAAGCCTATATTCCTCTAAATTTTCACCAATAAATATTCCCAGCGCTTTGAGACCACAAAAATAAAAAAATGAATCCACAACCACGCAATATTCATCGAAGACTACACGAACATGGCCTTTGAAATACCCAACTAATTGTATAAATAAATAGCTGTGTTTATGACAAGCGAAAATATTCGCAAAGAGTACTTCAAAGTTAATGTTATAAAAGAAAATATAAACGGATACAACGTGAAATATATAAACATATTAAAGGCTTTTTGAAACGGTCACAGCTTTGTAAACAAAGGGAACATTCGCATAATGATGTCGATATAAATACAAACGACAAGAGTAAGTTCGTTATAAATGTTATTATTATAATTTTAGGTCCCTAGGGCTATTTTGAAAAAAAAAAACGCCTGTCAATGAAAAGCAGAAATACATGTTTTTTCAAATGAATAAATCCTTACAAAACTTTGTAAATTAATTTAGAATCAAAGCTTATTTCACCGTGCTCTCGCTTAAATTTGCCTTAAAAAGAATCAAAAGAGATCTGAAATACTAGCCTTTTCACAACAATATAGGGGGATCGGCTTCCAGTCTAACTAAAAAACTACTACTAGTCATAGGTAGCGTAAAAATATTTTACGTAGAGCGTCTGCCTATCTGACCTCCACAACCTAGTTAGTATGGTATACTCCTTGGTATAGTAAGACCGACTGATAGAATTTAGGTCCACTAACTACCCGTAACGACTGTCAAAGTTGTACAAATGACAGCCGGGACCAGCGGCTCGGAGGAAAATCGGTATGTAATGGGTGGTCACCCATCCACGGACACACCTCAGCAAGCGCGGCTTAACCTGAAGAGCTACCCGAGCGCCTGATATTATTTAGCCACGAAGTCCTCATAGTACGGGCAACTTATTATTAAGTATGAAAAAATTAAAAAGATTCCGACGAATTGTGAACGTCTCCTCCTTTTTTGAAGTCGGTTAAAAAACAGTAAATAATACGCCCGCTAAATGCAAAAATTGTTCGTTCATTTTATTATAAAACGTGTAATAGGGTATGACAAAAAGGGCTAGAAATATGAAAAAATATCCATACCATTCGTCTGCCGAACATGAGTTAGTTCAATTTTAGGTTATAAAAAGTTCTTTAAAAACCTAGATAATCTATTTTGTATAACTAAATGATGCAAGGCTATACTAGCCTCATAAAGGGTTTACAAATGCCTGTCTGTCAATTTAGCTTAGGATTAGGGCTACTAGTGTTTTTTTGTTAGAAATAAAATTATAAAATAAAATGAATGTCTGCTGAACTTGTTGAACTTTGTGTGAACTGCTAGAGGTCAAACGGCAATTTTTAACTGAGTTTTATATGGTCAGGAGATAGACTAGGATAGTAATATAGTCGGTGTATTATTTTAACTCAGATATGTCTCTCTACGGTGTATTTTATGCATAACATAAGCCTGTAATGCCCCGAAAGATAAGTCATAGGTGTACTTTATAGTACTAGAGGTGGAACTGTGGGTCAATTCCACATTTCACAAGTTACGGCTAAGTTCAATGTTATAGAGGGCGAGCCTATTGTCATCATCATCCGGACATAAAATTTGTCTCACAGGAAGGGGTCCGGAAGGACCGATGCCTGCCAGGGTTGCGGGACTGTTCGAAAGAGATACCGCGGCCCTGGAACACAAAGGGCAAAAGAACGAACACGGATGGGTTTTAGTCAGTAAAAGTCTGACACTCCCTCCTGCTCAGCTCAGAGCGGGAGGAGTTATTTGAAGACATCCAATCCGAAAAAAAAAAAGGACTGCCACTGAGAAATTCCTATCGACAAAACAGATGACCTGGGAATCGTTTCTAAGACCTCATGCAGTCATGCTCTACGATCATTACACCAACGGGGCATTTTATACTGGGCAGAATTTAAAGGAGTCTTAACTGATGGAAGCTGTTTAGTCTCCAGCTGCGACATTATTACAAAACATCGTACGGTGAACATTTTACAATGCCGGTTTAAAACGAAAACCACTCTATCGAAATAAAAAGATTCTTTCAATTTGTATCTTATTTTATTACTTTAATGAGGCTTATTCATAACGTAGACTGTAGACACTGGCAAATAAAAGTTCGTCTGCGAATATTATTTCAACAACATTGGTACCTAAAACCTTATAAAAAATTGATAATGATGCGTCTCTGAAAATTAAATTGCGAGACTAATTTGCGTATTCAGAACTTTCTACATTAGTAGGTTTATATCATTAGAACTAAGGTCTTTTGTCTAAGTAAATTAGTGTTAATTATTTAGAGTAACAAAATTTATTCGACTCGAAATTTTTTAGAAGATTTTACTTTCTAAAATCTTTTGTATATTGTGAAGATAACAAGAGATGTACTGAGGTTGGCGGGTGCACACAGGCACATAATTTGGGAACTTGACAAACTTTGCTTGTGGTGTGCCCACTTTGTAATTTACGAGTTTAGTATTACGACATTGTCTCAAATTGCTTCGTAATTTGTAATCGTCTCAGTGGTCTAGGGGTATTCTTAGGAATGGCTCTGGAGATTGAGGTTGTGAGTTCTTTAACTTCTAGGTTACAAGATTAGACAAGTTTGTATTCAGATAGTGTTCTTTTAGACAATCTTTAAAAGGCCTGTAGGGCTGGAAAGAGCAGATATATACAGGGAACCACGTTTCTTGTAGATACTACTACAAGTTACTGCACCTCAACATTATTTGGTAAAGAGTCTTTGGTAAAAACTGTCGCTATCGTGATCTGAATAGAATAGCATTGGATATGCTCTTTGAAGAGTCAGTCCATTCTTCTAGATTTATAGAACTAGACTAGGAAGATGATTCATTAAAATATCGATATCTTCTTTAACTAGGATACCCCTCTTGATCATAATTATCATTACATCTCGTCACTTCAGTGAACCCTTCTAAATGCTATACATCATACTCAATTAATAAACATTCCATCCATTCTAACTGACTAATTAGCAGGTACAAAACAATAGCAATTATCTCTATAAACGTATGACGGAAACAATTTACACGTTAAACAATATGACGGTGAAATAAATGCAACAAAGGTAAAATTGAGCGAAATTGTTTTCGTTAACTGGTGTCGGGAACCGCGGAATGTTTCCATTATCCCAAGATAAACGAGATGGTACATGTTGACACATATAATCTTATACAAGACGAGTATAAGATTACATGTGTCAGCTAATAATTCCTTGCCCTTTCCGAACGAAACTTGCCGAAACGTTACTCGAAAAATAAATGAAACAAATCACACTTTCGCGATACGTTTAAATAATGTTCGGTGCGTGTTTACAAGTGTGATAGATACAGATTGTGATATCAAGTGTGCTTAAAAGCTTCATATATCTATAATTAATATAAAAAATAAATAATGTTAAATAGATAATGTTGTTCCTTTATAACAATTGGAACTTAAAACTGTTATCACATCAAAAATGTTTTAAAATTAAAATCAAACAACGGATTTGTTTGATTTTAACTGTACGCACAAACATACATTGGAAATCATTTGTTGTCATGTAGGGGCCACAGCATACCATTACAAATACCAGCACACAAGCTGCCACTTCATAAAATAACTTCGTTTAAAAATGTAACAAAGGTAAAGGCTCCATTGGCACTTAAAAAAATAAAGTTGCGGCTGTATAAAAATATTTTTCATAAAACGTCGCGAAACTTGACACTTTACGCCTCCCTATATATACGGTGCCCGTAATTCTTGTGTGAGTGTGTGCGTGAAACTTACGTATGAGGAGCAGCGACGTGCGGCAGCGGTGCGGCGCGGCGCGGTGGCCGCGGCGGTGCGACGGAGGCGCGGGTTTACGACGTATTGTCGCGAGCACAACACAAATCTTCCCCAGGGCGTAGTGTTTCCCACCTCGGGCTCGCGCCTCGCAAACCGACCGGCTCCCCATTATCATTCAGGCCCGAAAAGCTTTTAAAACATTCTTAATTTTATTGGAGTTCAGAATTCTGAATCTGTAATTCCACAAAAAACTGATTCCATGAACAACCAGCAAAGCGTTTCCATATTTTAATGTTTATTATTTACAGCTACATTTGAGTTGCCAGAACCACGCTCAAAAAAGAGTATTACAAACTGTTGCTAGTTACTAGGTCGTACAGTGGCACGGTCAGCAACTTAGTTGTCAAAGTCCACAAAGTAGGATTTCCCGTTACTAACTGTTGTTTTAAGTCTTTAAGTGGGTTAGTTGTAGCCAGTCTATCTCATCACAAATAGTCCAAAATTAAATTGGAAATGGAACGTGACTGCGGCGCAGCGGGCGCCCACATTCGTATACCTACTTTGTCTCTTCAACTAAATATTAACCGGTGAGGGGAGCAACAGCAGGGCGCTAAAAGAGTTTCGACAGGGACATAGTTATGACACGAATAACTGATGGACGTCGTCCTCTCCTCATCACTTGATTAACATTCAGAGTAGCTCGCGACTCGCAGCTCGGCATTCTTGTAACAATACCCGAGCACAAAATAAAAGCTTTGCACGTTCACTCGCTGAAAAGCGGACTTCCCCAACTTACGTCATTCCAGTTTCCCGTAGTTGTAGAACTTTATCGAAAACAAAACACTGGCACCTATTGTCAATTGTAAAGGCTCTCATACATACTTTTGAACCATTTTTACCAGTGGAACGAGTTATTTATCAGATGTTAGAACGAAGTCGGAGTGAAATCAGATTCATTGTACGGAAGCCACGTCCTTGTGGGGGGGACTCGTAGCGTCGTCGGAGACGCATCAAGTTGTTTCAAGACACTAAGTTATCTTGCATTCTGAAGGAAAATACGAGGCGGAAAACGGAATGTCGGTCGGGTACACACACGTAAGAAAAAAGGCTTTCTTTTTAATAAAACCCCCGAGGTGAAAATACAAAAACGTGTTTAAAGTACACAGTCTGTGAGCCACAAGAATGGCGAGATTCCCTCACGCTCGTTAATTTTAGTTAGGTATTTAATTTGTACTGTACATTTTACCCCAAGCATTTAACCTATGACGTGGAATCATAAAATTCGTTATTGCCTATTCCCTTCCCTTTATTGTTCGCGCGTTTAGAGTTGCCATTGTCACCCGAAAGCTTATTAGCCGCCATTACTTTCCTCTGTCGGCGCATTTATATTTTAATTAAAGGACGTTCTCGAAAAAAATGAGCAATAAAATGTGATATTGTTTTATATTATAGTTTACAGAATTTATACAAATATCACAAACTAAGCATTTTATATGTCAAACAAAGTACTTGGTTATTTGTATTTTACATAGGCAAATGATATCGTGATATGATATCATGTCAAAGCGCGTATAGAAGACATATACTTAGATATATAGTAGCCTAGTCTAGTTCCTCTTCATATCTACACAAATTATAAGGAAATTCTGAGACTTTTGAATACTAAGACTTTTAAATCTTCTACTTTGAGACCAGAATCAGAAACATGATATTTTACTTCGATTAAAATACATTGAATTCACTTCGAGTTGGATAAAACTGCACGTCTGGAATATATTGTTTATAATTTGAATTTTAAGATGAAACACTATAGCTAAAGTTATAGGATTATTGTTCTAAATAGATATATTTTATTGTTGTTAACGAAACATCTCGTCATTACTGGAGATGGGTCGACAAGCCGTCTAGTCGGGTGCCAAATGGCGGACTAGTCGGCCCATTAGTCCAGCCGATCCTTGCTTTTCTCCGTGAGGCTTCGAGTACATTATACAACCCGCTCGCTCACAACCGCCGTAGGTACGTTTTAATAAGTCAAAATTATGTTTTTCTTGATTTAAGGTCAACTATTGACTACCAAAAAACGAGTTCCGATTCCTAGATTATTAAACCACCTGTCAAGCTGAGTATAAAACAAAATTAACAATATAGGTAACAATATCATTTCACTCGGGCCTATTTAGACAACCGACAAGTACTTGCTGACTACAAAGGCCGTATAGTCGGCTTTCCTGACTAGTCAGCAACTAGTCGGTACATCTCTACTAATTACTTTCCAAGCATGATGAAAACAAATAAAGTTTTAGTAAAATGCATTGCAAACACAGACAAACAGGCCTTCAAATCTCGCCATCAAAAGATTTTTCGTATCTTTTTATTACAAAACCCTACACCTACAAATACAACAGTCGGTTAGAAGGCACCTATTTGAAATAAAAATGCAAATTAGAGTAAGACGAATTGGGTTAGCAGAGACTTTTTATATTTCTTTTTTCCTTGTAAATTAAAATAATGTGAGGTATACAGAGATACACGTCGGGAGCACAATGGCTGTTCTTGTTGTAATATTTAGTGCTAGACCGGCAACGGCATACAATTCCCCGAAGTCTAGCTTAATCTGGTGTGTTCTTGATATCTTGCACATGTTCTTTGTTGCAAGCTGCGATATAAATTTTCCTATGTTTATTTAAACAGTTTCTAGTGATAGGTTTGTCAAACATCAACGTTTTTATACAGGGTGGAGGGACACCGACGCACAAACGCTTGCCACGTATTCGATAACTTAATTTAAAAATTAAATGTATAACAAATATTTGTACAGGTTAATACAACTAAAAATGGCACAAAAAAAGTTTTTTTATTTTTCCATTTCTAGTTGTAATATCCTATACAAATATTTGTTATGCATTTAATTTACATTGTTAACAATACATTTCATGGTAATAGGCTTATCCTCAATAAAATGGAACTTAACATAAACTGTCAAAATCTGGCTGTACTGTACACATCTATGTACACCCTCAGAGGATACAGGCGTTATGTTATGTTACGATATTGTATAAGCAATAAACATCCAAGCGATTGCAGCAATCACGGCAGATTTGCTGTCTATTATTTAGGAGTTCATTGTTTATCTCCGAATATCAGCATCAGATCTTTACCAAATTTAAACGGGACCACTGTGAAATAATATTCTTCCAAATAAAAAAGAATCATTGAAATCGGTTCACAATTGACGAAGATGTCGTTGAACATACACACAAAAAAAAAAACTGTCGACTTGATAACCTCCTCCTTTTGGAAGTCGGTTAAAAAATAAAAACTTTCTGCGAAAAAAACAACTTCAAAAGACACAAAAAACGTCTAAAATAATTTTAAGTCGGAAGATTCGGAAGTCAGTGACTTTGTTTGTTTCATTGACTTTTTGCCACCTACTTCCGAAAGTATTAAAGTTATTTTAGTCTTTTTATGAAATTTCTATGGGACCAATCGGGAAGTATATTCTTTCATATAAAAAAATAATTTTTCAAATCGTTTCATACATGACGGAGTTATAAGGTAACAAATTGTGGTCAAAATGTATGAAGTGTATGTGGCTGTTTCTTCTTAAACTACCGATGAAAAGTTTCTATTTGGGGGGTTCAGAATAATGTACTGATACATGGTAAGCATTTGGGCGTCAGGGTCCCATCCAACCTGTATAACGTGGTGGAAAAACTAGAAACATTATAATATGAAGTCATGACAACTAACGTAAGTTTGTAGAAAGTTGTTTGTTTGTGAGATTGTATCCTTTATACTTACATCATAATATAAACGAAACAGGATTACGACTGTCTATATACGAGCAGCTGTTTAGTAGTGTTTAGACACTCACTTAATTTTTAAAGACCTTTCCTAAGCAAGTACCTAACTAGAACAGGACAAAACGGCAGATAATAGGTGCAACTCCCTAGATACTTTTTTCAATAGTTTAAATAAGTACCTACCTACTTATATGTTGATATTTGGCGCAAGAATAAACCATTTATCTTACTTCATTTAATCTAACCACAGTAAAAATACACAAATGTGTCTTTAGAGCTTCTTGTAAGTGCTCGTAAACGTGACTCATACATGAATATAATATACCAAAGTAGCTACGTATAGAAGAGAAACTCAAGAGCATTAATTGTCAATAACATCTATATATGAAACAAGAATTTGTGTGGTATTATACTACCACTAAAAACCGGACTAATAAATAATCACGCTCTAATTAAAATCGGGGTTTTTTTTTCGGTTTGTAGCCTATGTTACCCGGGCCATAATAACGAATCGATAGACACCTTTTTTTTTCAGATGGGAAATCATAAAATAACTCCTCCCGCTCTGGGCTGAGCAGGAGGGAGTGTCAGACTTTTACTGACTAAAACCCATCCATGTTCCTTCATCGCCCTTTGTTTCCAGGGCCACGGTATATCTCTTTCGAACAGTCCTGCAGCCCCGGCAGGCATCGGCCCTTGCGGACACCTTCCTTTTGCTGACATCTCTTTGAGGCGCGCGTGGAATACGAACGCGCCGTCGACACGGCCTGTCGCCATAAGACGGACGGACGGAGAGCTAACCCATAGCTCACCGTCCACAGGCCCGCGCCTACGGTGGCCGGGGTCCACCACGTGGCCTCCGACGCCCGGTGCGTCTCCCGCGGCGGCTGGGGCGTGAGGTTCTCTCCCTCTCACGTTCCGCCAACTCCTTCGCTAGCATGACTGCTTCGCAGAAGGAGGTGACGGCGTCCCATTCCCTCTCGCTCTGGACCATGGATTGAACCAAGGCCGGATACGAGAGGTCGCCGCCGCCGATCGCCGCTAATCGATTGACACCTTATTCATCAAAATCGGATAAATAGTTTAGGTGCTACGGAAGAACATACGTAAATACAAACATACATACAAACATACATAGACTGCTTAAATCATAACCGTTCCGTTTGGCTTCGCTGTAGTCGGGTAAAAAGCTAGTACATTAGGTTTCCAACCAATATGTAGGAAGGTAAATAGCACAAATACAGGATGAAATAAGTTAAATACTTTTTGTTTCACACACAATATAGGTGTGGAAACAAAAGGTGTGCTTCCACACGTGCATACCTCGAATAGTAAGTTGGAGCGCGCTTTCCAAAGTAGAAATTCTTAGTGTGTGTATTTGAAGACTAGGGTCGTCAAAGTTAAGCAAAAATAAAACTCATTTAAGAGCTCCATACTTGGTTCAAACGCGCGTCTTTACTTTAGCACATATAAGTTTATTACACACATGTAGTTACGCTTTTAGAATTAGAGGAAAGCGTTAGAGCGCTTGTTTTAATTAGCAGCCGCTCTCAGTCTCAAGTGTGTACAGAGCACAACTTTGTACTAAGTGTATGGAACGTTTCAATTACTAGCATGTTATGGTTGACCACTATTATTGTGTACTAGCTGTTGCGACTTCGCTCGCGTTTTAGTCGGAAATTATCCCACGGGCACGTTGTAAATATAACCTATGGCACTCGGGGATAATGCAGCTTCCTATTAGTGAAAGAATTTTCAAAATCGGTTCAGTAGATCCGGAGATTACCCCATACATAGAAACTTACAAAGTACCTCTTTATAATATTAGTATAGATTTGGCAGCTATTTCGTGTAGATGCTTATCCACTGTCGGATGTTGGCGTTATTGTTCGCTCTGCATAGTGCATAGGCGAACCAGTCGAGAACTTTGACCAAATCAAGGTCTTTTAAAACTCTACAAAATGAACTTAAATATATGAAACTTCTTACATTCGCTTGTTGACATCAGTATACATATGATATCCTCAAACTTTTCTACTAAAATGACTATCAGTTAAACACAAACCACGTTACGGAAATCGAAAGACTTATTTTAGTAGTGTTCAGAACAAAGCTGTTACTAATGTAAATAACGTTTTTAATCGCATGCGTAAAGTTGTATACGTATTACGTACATACGTCGTGTATCTGAATCCTCTGAGGTCGAATAAAAACCCTTATCAGATGTAAACTTGTAAAATACGTGTAAATAATTTATTGCATAATGATATTTTGTCAATACATCGTTTGTTTAATTTTTTGCACCAAGATTTGCAATGAGAATTGCGAAATACGAGTATTTATATTGGCCAAACTACTGAGGCATACCTACAAAATGTAAATACAACAGATTCTTCTGGGAAAACATATGTATGTTTTGTGTTCAGCTTTTAATGAATAAATAATAAAGCGCAGCATTTATTTAATTAAAGCAACTGAAATCAAATTATGACGAATTAAATAACAAACAAACAAACGATCAAATTATAACTATCGCATTCATGAAATTATGTCATGAACGCGATAGTTACGTAGCTATGTCGACATTATGTCGTTCAACCACATATTTTAAGCGCGCTAACATCAATTTCAATTAATATGATTTATGACTTGTACATTAATTAGGTATGTATTATAAAGTGAGTGATGTTATCTCAATATCTTGTACATAATTTACTGCATACACCAACTCTGGATTACTTTTGAAGTTCGTTGGTGAAACAAAAACTATACTTGGTAGAAACCAAACTGAGTCACCTTAGGCATACCTAATACTTGGATTTCCACTGATCTAGGGCGATAGAACACTCTTAATTGGAGTTACACCAGCCTAATAATAAGAGATCCTATACCGCCATCAGCACTCTGTGAGCGTAAGCAATTAATATACCTCTGTTGCCTCCCGGGATCAAAGGCGAAAGAGTTAGGTGTAATAATAACATGAAAATGTATACTATAAACACAGACCCATTCAGCGAAACGTTTTATATGTTGCAGCATTTCCTTTGCTCACAAAAACAAACGAGAGCGACAATTTAACCTTTGTCTACGGAATATATGAAGCTCATAGTAAAATGGCTATAAAAAAATCGCATAGATCATCCACGAGTGACCGCTCACATCCCCTCTCTCCCCTACGCGTCCGGCGCCATGGGAAGGCCTTACAAATCTCATTACCAACGTAACCGCATACTAAATGCAACGGGAGCCTATCGGCACATGTTTACCAATGATTAATTAGGATTGTAATTGAAAAGGTTCGATGTTTTACCTTGATTTTATACAGGCATTTCATTTGGAATTAAATTTGGTTTGGCATTTACCCCGCCTACCACTACATTGCTAATATAACTCATGATTTCATGAAAGGCTAGAAATTCTTTTTTAAACTTGAGTCAAACTGATTTTGTGAGACCTGCGAATACGAATGTAATATAAAGTTCTAGCATTCAATTAGGTTCAATTCAAATTTAAAAAAGCTCCGCGAGTTCGATCTCATATGGTACGGCTAAAGCAATAACTGAAATATGAAATGTACTAGTTTTTGTAGGGATATTCGAAAGGAGCTGTAGAATCGAGGGTAGCTATGGTTCGACGGATTGTCAGGATAATCTTCACAAAGCTGTGCTCGAAATATTCAACTTTCAACTGTTTAGGGAGCATCTCTTAACGACATAAATAGATAATGGGAACTGGCCTACTACGACTACGGATCTACATAAAAATAAAGTATTTCTCTATCCGAGCCCAGCAATAAAAGAAGCCATGCCGTTTTTATTCACAGCTACATCGAGGTTAAATTATACCGGCGCTATACAGGTTAGCCTGTGGATTTTCGCAATTATGGAAGAGCGAATTTTTTACTGTCCTGCGTAATGAGAGAGGTGCAAAAACTCTAACATCGTTTTTGTGCTACACATCTATTAAAAACGAGAGTACTAATAGTGAATGCTCCTCCTGGGGCTCAGTACACGATTAATGTGTGTCGCCCACATGTAAATCTCTGCAAGCACACCAAATAAATGTTTTGTAAAATGTTTGCCCCCGACGGAATACAACACCTGATAAATGATAGCTACGGCCATTTTATGAATATGTGAAACGATAAAATGTTGCCAACGTCACTTGCCGAGACATGCTCTGCTGAAAATACGAATCGACTACACCATCTGAAAGTCTAATAAGTACTGTTATTATATTTTTGAAAACTAATAAATTTTAAATTGCGGCTCTTACACTATGCATATTTCAACACTCCTAAACGAAACAGCCACCATCCGTTCGCACATTTTCGAAGCTGAAACCTATTCACTAAACTCCACTTTTATCATTTTGAATTTTACGACTCACTAAACACCAACCACACTGTTGTGTGAGGAAATGAAAGAAAGCACGTGTACTTTGCCAGTTCACTTCCCACGCATGTTGTAAAGGTCAATTAAAGTAAATAGGTCGCCATGGCATTCATAGGTAATGAGCCTAACTTATCACTATTTACGTAACTCGTGACACTATGCGCATGCCCTCATTAGATATTTACCATATCTTCTTGGTTTATATTATACTCCAAGTTGCATTAAAAAGGTTCGACCTAAAAAAGCTCTTTTCACTTTTTATGTGTTCGCACTTAGCAGTGCGTCAGAAACAAGCAACGCTTATAAAAAAGGCAGAATGAAGGTCACACTGACAAAAAGTTTCCAAGCCCCTGATGTCGACGTACAAAGACATATTTAATGAACGTGAGAATTTTAATTAAATCACAGACAACACGGCCGTCATTAGAGACATGTTTACTCAAGACATAAGATTCCTGCGTTAATGACAATTAACTCGAATAGATGCTAGAGATAAACAAAGTAGTAAAATTACGCAATGTTTGTTGAAGGGATTCGCATAAATAACAGAGTATAATACGCGTAAAATTGCGAAATTGTTACTAGGGGCTATACGTACTTTGCTTACGGATAATATATTTTACGGCAGGTATTTTACTCTGATTCCAAGTTAACGTGACTAAATGTCCTGTGAGTAACAGATACACACATGGTTAGTCTGTTTATACTGATCAGCTAACAAAACCTAGAATGATTAATAACTTTCTTAAAAAAAACACCTTATCGTGCCAGTATTTTTCCGTGAAAATAAGCCAACATAAAAATGGCGCCAGGAATTTCATAGATAACAACTGTACAACTCTAACATTTTCAGCGAGAATATTGTGCTAGATATTTTAAATTGGTTCGTTCAAGAAATTAAATGAAACATTGAGAAATCAGATGGCTGTCTAGTCTACTCTTTGTTATAACGTGAAAATTAATACTATGAATATTTCACGAAAGTTTCAGAGGTACAAAGAACTGTAAGGTCAATGTATCGAAAGCACTTTATAGTTATTTCTTCTCTTTTTTTATAAAAGAATTTCGAATAGTTTTTGTAATCTTTTTAAGAATTATTTTTTACTGACCTTTCCACAACATTACTATGGAATGTATTTAACATTTTTTATCTATAATCTACATGGTTTATTGAAAGACTATTATATAGTTTATCGAAAAGACTTTACAGATACCTACTATGTATAGGCAAGTTTATAAATATAAACTTTCAGTCGAGAATAGACGATTATTTCATATAATGTACCTAATTATTTTTAACCCATAATAATATGATCTCACATACTAGACAATTATTTGATACACGTAATACACCTACGGGACTGGTACTTCGCATCAAGCCACTACGTTTCTTGGTTTGGATTTCAATTAACAAAAGTGAAAAAGCATTATTTTTTGCTTTTTGCAAGAGTATATTTTCTACAGAGGCCAATCTTCATGCAAATGTTCTACAAAAAGTACATACATGGTTCAGGGTACGGAAACATAAATATCATGCGTATTGTGCATCGTTGTAAGTACTCTGAAAATTACTTTTTAAGAAAACTGGAGACACATGGTACATAGACATACTCTCTCTTCAGTCAGAATGTTTGGCCTGATTTTGTATACAGCCTCAAGGGATCTCCAAGACTTAATAAAATAAAAGGTTGCTTATATTCTTCTTTAGAGCTCTACCAGACTTGATGTTGCCGCATGTGAAATTCCATTAGGATCCATTACTTACGCTGAGGCGAGCTTGAACAACAAACAGACAGGCTATCGGATTTCTGTGTTGGATGGCAAAGCATGACATCACGTAACTGGAGCGCGTTTGCGAGCGCTTAAAAATCACCAGAGCACCCCAAATGACAATATTCTGTTCAGAAATGTTCTGGTAAAGCTTTGTACTATATTTATGGGGCTATGAAATATGTTGTTGTATTAAAGAATTACTACCTCCAAATACTTTGGATTTTTGCTAAGTATCTACATCCGTCTAAGCTGCTTGTACCGTACCTGTCCTTTGAGCCCCTTTGTTCTCGTGTCCTTGGAACGTTTCCTTCCTTATCACGCAATAATTCCAATACAACTGAAAACTAAACTTTGAATTCCAAAGAATAAATTAATTTCCCGAAATATTTTAAATTCTAGTGAGCGCGTCGTTCGCAACCTTGAAAGACTTACCAGTAACGGCTTGACTCCGAAACCTTTTTAAAAGGTTAATAAATAAATTCCGGCCTTTATATTTCTTAAAGGTCTGTACCGCCTGACTTAACAGTAAAAAAATTAGAACGTAGGATGTTAGTGAACATTTTCTAAGAAAGTAGTGGGGTACCTAAATCATTAACTGAATGAAAATAGTGCTTTCAATAAGCTTGCTTTGCGCTGACTTCTAAAAAGAGTGTAAGCCATAACGACCTTTTGTATAGCCTACTTACCTCCAGTACCTTCTTCACTTTTTATTTAAATTCATCGTAAAATCGTCGCGGGCTACGTTCTAATTAGGGCGAAGCAAAAACTAAAGTGAATTAAATTCCCGACTACACAGCTACGTGAAGAATGAAATGGCTAAAGCCAAAAATAAAATTTTGCTAACAATTCAAGACAATGAGTAGCGACAAGTCCAAGAAGGCGGCGAAAGGGCAAACGACGCATAAGTCACTGTCACAACCCGCGGCCACCGACACTTTTTTGTTCTCCAACGCGGTTCCTGCTACCAACAATGATTAAATATGTGTACTAAGGATGGTACTAAGACTCACTCTGGCTCGTAATGACCAGCGGCTAACCCAGAGACGCAGACTTTAGAAGTGAAGCAAGCAGCGAGTAACTTTAAATCTACTTCTCGCTGAACTTCGACTTGCAATTACATTCGGATTTGAATATTTATTCGACGCTTATAGAAGTATACTTTCATGTATGGACAGTTTATCACCGTACGAAAATCGTAAAACTTATCTGAAGGTAACACTATGATCCGAGCCTGCCGGTTCATAGTGTTGCCTTCCCCAAGGCCTGTAGTAACTTTGACCTTCGAGAATGCTGAATGTCGGTTTAATATGAATAAAATATTTAGATTTGGTTGTCCTTTAAACGTTTTTACATACAAAAATTCTACATTTCGCGTACATGATACAATTCGTTATCTATATCGTTATTTCTAAAAAAATAATTGTAAAAGCCATGTTTCATAATGTTCGAGTTTTATCTATTTTGTGGAGATAATATTAAATGTTTAACATTCCACTTGCGTTGAACACCTTACCTCGGCACAAAACATGCAGGAATTATGTGAGGACGACAACGGTCATCGTAATTCATTCGTCGGCTAGATCCTTATACAAAAACGGGTTTTGGCACTTGAGCCAAAATAACGCATTTAACGTTTATTCCGTAAGTCTCTCCTTTATTCCGCATAATAAAAGAAAAGAAAAGAATACCTGCAATGCGTGATGCATTACTTACTTTCTTATTCACCCCACCGAATAAGATAAATGAACTTGCGTCCAACATCCGAGTCTCGCAGACGACGAGATAAAAATAATCCATTCTATTTTAAATAGTTTACTTTATTATACAAAATAATTGCTTTGAAATATGAACCCAAGAGTCTTAAACAAACATAACTTAATGAGGTACATTAATAAGGTAGGGTTGTAGGTCCCGCAATCCGAACTCCCGGAGAGAACTTAAGTAGAGATTGTCCGGTTTAATAAATTGATGCGCGCGCCAAAAGGACAATGGGCACTGTTGTCGCTTCACCAAACGTCAGTTGATGAAGCTGATAAATTTTGTCAGGCGTAAACCAATCGAAAAAATAAAAACAAAAATACTCACCCGGGATGAAATAAACCGATTTTACTGACATTATTACTCGTATTCGCAACGCTTATGAACAGGTATGCAAATTGAATCGTCTAAATTATCCTACTAAGTGTGTCGATGGCAACTGAAATAGAGTCGGCTCAGAATTTGGCTACGAGTTACTTCAGTAACTTCCATCAGTTTCTATTAACCAACAGGACACGATATTCAGTGTCTCATCGATCGGCTAGATTATGTTTATAGTTCACTAGACCAGAGCCAATGTGGTGACCAAAATGAACACAAGATCTAGGTAAAGCACTTATTGTAATAATATAATATATTAATTCATATTTTCAACAAATAAAATTAACTCATATCATAGAGCTGATTAAGTAATAGATTTTAATAGCAGTGTTATCCTAGTGTCATAGTCATAGGTCTCGAGTTCGAACACAAGACGCTCACCTCTGATTTTTCAGATTCATGTACGTATTCTATAAATATCACTTGCTTCGGTGAAGGAAAACATCGTGTGGAAATCAGCATGCTTGAGACTCCTGAGCGATATTTCTCGACGCCATGTAAATTCAAGTCAGAAGCCCATGGGCGGTATAACATCTCTGACACCGGGTTAGGCACTAACCACACGAAAAAGAAATAAGCAATAGATTGAGTATACCTTATCGTCGTGTGCTGTTTTTCACTTTTCATGTGACAAGTTATCAATTATCATCTAACCTAAAGGCTATTCCCTATCACTAACCCTAACACAACCTCTTTGTACTCGTATTTTATCGCATACTTGCGAAAGACACGGATACCTAACTACTAACTGACTTTGATAAATGTGAACATTATAGTAATTGTAATAGTAGGTACACTCATCCACAGCGAAATTATCCATTATCCTCTAATAAAACCAGGGAAGATAATGATCGTCGTAATAGAAAACGTTTTAGATTAGTTCCACAAAACAAACAGTCATTAGTAGAACCTATAATTAATTTAATTGGTAGCACTTATACAATCAGAAATTATTTAGTAAGATATGAATCTATTACTCCATTGGCTGTCTGAAATGAGGTTCAATTCAAATGCCGATAGCGGTACGTATTCACTCTGATATTTCTAATAAAATTTTACTGAACTGTGTGCGAGCATTCACAGCGGTGAAGAAACAATTGGCTCTTGTAGAAGAATTGTATCGAAATCGGTAAATGTCGAAACAGAAATGAAAGAGGTATCCAGATTTAAGTAAATACACCATCAGTTGTTACTTGAGAAACCATGGAATTGCTGTTCAACCGTGGAATGATACCAGTGGGTTCAATCACACAGATTTATTTTTGTTAGATTTCATTATTTTTAACGATTCAATTAGCTTCAAAAGTGTCCTATTTATTACCTAAGTTTATTGAATCGTTTGCCTTACCCCTATTGAGCCGTCAAAGACTGTTACTTTGAATTAGTGTTCATGAATTAGGTAAACGCCTTTTTGTTGAAACTTTCTATAACTAATTTTAACTATTAACAATTGGATCTACCGCTTGTTTATCTCAGATAGACTTTCAGTATCAAATAATTGTTAAATTAATCAATGTCTCTTTTTCCCAACTATGTTGGGGTCAGCTTCCAGTCTTACCGGATGCAGCTGAATATGAACTCTATGTAAATACTCGCGCCTATCTGACCTCTACAATCCAGTTATTGAAAAAATACGACACCCCTTAGTAAGACTGCTTGTCGGGCCACTGACGAGTGACGACCTGTAACGACTGTCAGAGATCTCTAAATGACAGCAGGGACTACTTAACGTGCTTTCCAAGGCACGGAGGGAACTCGGTATGAAATGGACGGTCACCCATCCTCGGACTGACCTTGGCAGGAACTGCTTAACCTTGAAGATCAAACATACGGCTGTTACTGTTAAAAGCCACGAGCTTCTAAATTAAGCAATGAGTAAGATAAGTACATTGGGCAATCTTAACGCTAGTATGTCAACATAGGGATACGACGAGTTCAACTGATCTAACTGTGGAAGCTATTTAAAAAACCGGCCAAGTGCGAGTCGGGTCATACCGTCGTAGTAAGCGAGCCCCCATTATTTTTTAATAATTTTTTTATTATTTGTTGTTTTATATTTTTTATAGGTTTTCCTGTAATCTGTAGGCATGAGCATAATAGCATAATCAGCCTTTAATGTTCCCATTGCTGGGACACTCGGCCTCCTCTCTATGAGAGGGAATGGGCTATAATCCACCACGAGGGTCCAGTGCGGGTTGGTAGATGTCACATGTCTTCGAATTTTTGGTTCAAGGACATGCCGGCAAATCTGTAGGCAAAGAACTAGTTTCGGAGTTCGGTCAATTTTTGCCTATTTTCTTAGATAACTTCAAAACTATTTATCTTAAAATTGTATAAAAGAAATATTTGAAATGCTCACATTAAGCCCTTTCATTTGATATGTAACTGCTGGACATAGGCCTCCCCCAAGTGTCGCCACACTGACCGGTCCCGTGCAACTCGCATCCAGCGGATCCCCGCAACCTTCTGTAACGCGATATTGTCTGCATATTTTTTTTTTTTTCATTTCCTAATTTACCCCGAAAAGTGGACCCCATGTTTAAAATTCATTAATTTAAGTTACACGTCTTCCTTAGGTCACTGACTTACATATGTGTACCAAATTTCAACTCAATAGGTCCAGTAGTTTCGTAGTAACTTGGCTGTGACAGTCGGACAGACAGTGAGACACGCGAGTGATCCTTTATGGGGTTCCGTTTTTTCCTTTTGAGGTACGGAACTCTAAAAATTAAATAGCTCCATCCTGTACCACACAATCCAGACTACTGTAGTTTCTGGTAAAAAAGCTTTAGGTACCTATAGCCCGACAGGGATTACAAGGGAGAACACCCGAAGCCAAACACCCGAGCCGTGTGAACATGGCTCAGAAAAAAAAAACAAAATCCGCGATATTTTTCACAAATCCGTCTTTCTACTTACCTCACCGGCCTAACAAAGAAGAGAAAGAGTAACCTATAATTTGCCTAACCAATAGAATACGAGACATTGGTAGCCCCCAAACTCATATATCCTGCTGGAGCCTATGAAGTTCGTTACCATACTGGTAACTGACAATACATTTGTAGACGGTCACTATCACAGATAGAGTCAGGTGCTAGCTTTAACATTATTTTAATGTCTATACTTACCACACGAGTGCAAAAAATATTTGAGTTTGATACAGTTTTGGTAGATGAGCTAAATATGCGATAACCTAGTACAATTTGGAAAATCTTAGATGAAATAACTTACGATTTCTGTGCCTTTGACAAAAACCTAAGCCTAGTCTTACGTTGTACCTCGGTACTTACGTCTCTTTTATGTGAACTGATTTCCTCAATCTATTCATATTTGAAAATATTAACAAAAGGCGAATAAAAATATCAACAAAAGGCGAATGTACCTACGTCTGCCGATCACAAAAAAAAACATTGTAACCTAAG
This sequence comes from Eugnorisma glareosa, assembly GCA_947578425.1. Classification (NCBI taxonomy): domain Eukaryota; kingdom Metazoa; phylum Arthropoda; class Insecta; order Lepidoptera; family Noctuidae; genus Eugnorisma; species Eugnorisma glareosa. The sequence continues at coordinate 12,208,612 of OX387970.1, read as the reverse complement.
CCTGGACCAGCCTGGAAGTAAATATTTATTCCTTTCTTCATTATGTTTTTATCATGGGGAAGTAAATGAAAAATAAGCCAGAAGAAGGCTGTCCCCACTGGGCATGATATTATCTTTCGATCGATCAATTGGTGCGTACTTATTGTAGAAGTTTTTCTCCTATTTATCACTTCATAGCTCTTTGGATAATTATTTACTGAGATAATACAACGCTTCGGGTCAAATGCTTGTATGCAGATAGAAATCAAAAGATTATCCCTTCATTAATCTAAGAAAGAGAATTGTACTTATTATATTTTTAACACATGGAAATACACAACGATTTAAAGAACGCGTTGATTTAATGCAAACTCTCTTCAATATTGTACACTTATTTACTTAAAAAGGAATAGGGTAATGGGGACATAAAAATTGTTAAAAGCACTAAAATTGAAACACTACCTGTATATCTACAAAGTAATAACTAATCATATCACATCCACAAAATGAACTTGAAGTACTTTCTCAAACAGATCCATCGGAAAGAAACATCGCATCCATTAGGTACGAAAAGTTGACAAATAACAGTCATAGAGATACGAAAAGTTCGATTCCACGGGGAATAAAATTTCTATTAAAGAAAGTGCAGGCTTCCGAGCTACGCGAAACATACACTAAGGTAATTCAACATAACAAAGTTCACCTGTTTTAATGTTAATATTAATCACTTGGGCTGTCACTGTTAAGTAGCAATAATCATGCAATCACGCGCGTGTGAACATTACGCGTTCGCGATTCTCAGCTGAAGCCGACGGGACCGAGCCGACGACTGGGTCCGTAGCACGCGCGTAGCCGCGGGAAGCCAACTGTCGTAGCGACGTGCTACGGGCTACGCGCTGCATTCCTCTAGAGTTCGCGCAGTCGCAACTCTTGCAACCATTGCTTCGTCTGCTATTCATTTGAGAAAAATATTCGGATAACAATTTTATTCAGTTACTACAATAATTAAAGATTAATTTTGTGTACTTTTCAGAAATTCAGAAGTCTTATTGTTTCTCAGAGAATTGAGAGGCCAATAAATACGTACTTTTATTATTCAAGTAACTAAATATAATTATTCAGGTGACTATTCACTTTGGTATGTTTTCGAAATTGCCGTCAATTGCATTTGGTAAAACAATAATTAGAAAAGAAGCTAGGTATTACAGTCAGTCAAACAGATGACAATGCCTCAGAGTGAACACGTGCTGGACGTAAATCTAAAAAGATACATGTACATATAACAACTCTTACGTTTCGCTTGTTATTTACTATAATAAGATGCAAGCATAATTATCACAAGAGACGAATTGGTGCAATTGGCACCAACAGCACAAATTTGACAAAGGCTCCGCGGATAGCAAGTCACTGCAAGCTGCGTCTGAGAATTATAGAATGGCTCAAATCACGACGACGTTTTTCGTTACTTGACGAGAAATCTCGCAGGTAGCATTTATGAATATTATCTGGATAAATATCTATTGAGTAACGGTAACACCTGAAGAATATCTTTCTTGAGAACTGTTTAGGTTTTATAAATAAGACGACAAATCCTATAATGCTAAAAAAGTTTCGGGTAGTATTGAGCAGAATATTATTAGATGAAGAAAATCGATCTACGCAGACCAACACTATTTATCGCGCCTTAACTATTGGAACATCACTAGGGCGTTTTGACAGTCGGCTCGGTAGTAGATTCCCGCGCATTCCGAACGTTGAGATATGCTGTGAAAAAGTGTACTTGCTAATGATTATAACTAATCAAGTATTAATTTGTGATTAATAATATATACCAATTTTTAATACAAATAATTACCTACGGGTTACCCTCTTCGATGTTTTTGGTGGTTTTATAGGAGTGTCATCTTTTATTACCTGGCCTATCACAATATTTAGCTTACATTACTAACGTGTCTAAGTGTTAGCCTACACTTCTTGACCTTTTCCTACTTTTTAGGGTTCCTTACCCACGGGGTAAAAACGAAACCCTATTACTAAGACTCCATTGTCAAAATTGCAACTGTCTAGCTATCATGAACCGTGATACTATCACGGTTCATGATAGCTAGACAGTTGAAATTTTCACAGATGATGTATTTCTGTTGCCGCTATATAAAAAAATACTAAAAACAGAATAAAATAAACATTTAAGGGGGCTCCCATACAACAAACGTGTTTTTTTAGATAATGGTACGGAACCTTTCGTACGGAATTCTTCGTTCCCACGAGCCTGACTCGCTCTTGCTATTTACAACAGTACGATATAATTAGGATAGGTGCGATTAAAGCCTTTTAAAAAAAAAAAAAGATTAAAAAAAAAAAAAATAGGATAGGTGTGCGTTGGTATTTAATAGGAGTATTCCTATCTAACATAATAATTGTATTATAGGCAGTGATTATAAAGAATACGGTTCTGTTTTAGCCAATTGATTAGGAAACCACCCGCCAGTAGCCTACTGCAAGTATTAAGGTCATATCTTTTTCACGCCAACATTCTAACCGCGAAAACCGCTAAGGCACATCGCAAAGGCCGGGCAAGTTTGTTGAGCCCGGCTTGCCACATATATTGTTATATAGAACCCACAGCTAAGACTTAGCCAACCCTTTCAGAGTGTCGTATGAAGCCACTTACTGTTTAAATACCTACAGAGGATTAACAGCTAAACGCAGACGTATCTTAACATCGAGAGTGGGTCGTAGTCTAGCAAAAGATCTGTTCCGATTAGCTTGGAACAAAAGATATAAGAGAATGATTTGCACTAGTGAAGAAGTAACAACAAGAAGAATAAACTAGCCTAGCCTTTTCCCAACTTTATTGGGATCGGCTTCCAGTCTTACCAGGTGCAGCTGAAATCTGAATACCAATATCTTACATGGAGCTACACTATGTAGCTTTAAATATTGTCTGCGTCTGGATTTAGTTATATAGTGTATGTGTGTTATTATTATCTATGGTCTGGATGACTGGGCCTAAAATAAAAATAAATAATTAAAAAAAAAGAAATACCGGAGATTAAATAATTGGTAGCCAGACGGAAAACTACTACGAAGAAAGTGGCTAGCCATTCTGACATTAGGATGGCTGGACCACTTCAGCTTCACCTATTTGTAGGCGTTATAACTAGTTCATCTATTCGTTGAAATTTAGTACCTCATTATTACCTCCGAAATGTTTTTCTCAGTTTTTAGACTGGCTAAAAAAAGTCGCACCTAGATGAAATGTTGCATATATGCTAACTGAACATGTTGCCTTCACCTAGTTGTAGGCTTATCTCTCAATCAATCTCTTTGTTTACACAAAGACATTTAAGAATATTGAAATGCCTGGCACAAAGCAAAACACATTCAAATTATATCAAACCACAAATGAATTCGCCGCTAGAGGCGCTAGTGTAGTGCGAGGTCGCCGAAATGTCAGATCATAGTGTTCGCGCGTTGCGTTCTTTTTTATCACGTATTTTTACAAATATTCACGATTGTAGTCTAGATTGAGCCATTCCTGATTAACTTAGGATTTTATGTTTTAGTACTTTGAGGTAAAAATGATTTTTAAATGTTTCGTGCTTGCTAATATTAGGGAGAATGTTGTAAATATTTATCTGAAGTTTGCACTATGTTGTTATACGAAGTTATTGGTACTCTAAAGTATAAAATAGAATTATTGACATGACCTAACTCGACAGTGGCGCCATCTGGTGAGCTCAAAAACGATAGCCCTCGTTGACATTGATTATATTATAGTTGTTGCTATCATATAATTGTTGCCAGCATAATAAAAATCTTTACCCATACATAAGCTCCATTCGATTGAAAAGTGTCGTCCTAATAAAATACGCGACTATCGCGGAAATTAGCGACATGATTGCGCTATAACAAAAATTGGGTGTGAAGCCCGCTTAGAATTACATCGACGCCAACTATAGTCTTCGGAGACGCACAGATTTCCTTCCAGGAAATAATGGTAACCTATTTTGTGGGTCCCGATTGCAAAGCCTGCCCCTTCACTTCGTTTCCCGCCTGGACGCTATATTATCTTTCGAATGTCTTTTAAGACAACTATTCGACATCAATGTGTTTGATCATGCATCCGCGTTTACGGAGAATTGTTATGAAACATTTAATTTTATGGTAACGTTGCTTAAACCGGTACCAGCTTAAACACTTTACCAACTAATTAGTCTGTGGCTACAAAATACGCTAGTCTGAAATCGCTCATGTAACCATGTAACAGATTGAAAGTGCAGCTGACGTTTAGTTTCGTCGTCTCTTTCATTCCTTTCGTTTTTTCACTCATTTCAATTTAGAATCGTGTAGGCCTTCACAAATTGTCATGGATGTCAGGCTGTCATTTGTCAATTAGGACATTGGGCTGAATGGTCTATAGATCGATGCTTGCTTTTTTAAAGGCGAAAGAAAAAAAAAACAATTAGGTTAGGACATTGACAGCTGACATTGACGTTGCTTTTCATGAATTGTTTGTCGACTTGTTAGTTTGTTACCGGTTCTTCGTAAAGCAAAACATTTTATTTGCACTTCTTTCTAATTTCTTTTTACTAAAATAACAATGAAACCTAAAACAGGTTTGACTAGGTTTCACAACTGTTTTATTCTTCGTGATAGTACGATTATAAAGGAGGACTTATGGATAAGAGACGGCAAAATCGAGAACCCTGAACAGATATTTTATGTGGAGCAACTACATGCAGATGTAACTGTAAACTGCGAAGGATTGCTGATTGCCCCAGGGTTCATTGACATACAGATCAATGGTAAGTTTCAATAAGCTCTCTGCATTCAGATTAGGTACCAATTTTGTACTGTCTTGGAGTACAACTTTATTATAATTTTTATAAAATTGAATTATCCTTTGTCTTCTACAATAAATTTCTCTTTCATGTTTTACTTTTAACGAATTCACCTGGAATATTTATCTGATGCATAGTCTTGCTAGTTTTTATTATTGTTCATAATAATATCTCAAGACATCAACAAAATATCTAATATTTGTTTAAGTGTTCCATTTAGATTCTGATAAGAATCTAATTTATATATTTTTACTGTCCAATCAATATTGAATATATTTTAACAATCTCTACTGGCTACTGGTACTACACCCTGCTAATTGTTTTTCATAGGTGGTTGGGGTGTTGACTTTTCATATGACTCAGACAATGTCAAAGAAGGCCTCAGAAAGGTATCAAAGGAACTTCTTGCTCACGGGGTGACATCATTCTGTCCTACCATGGTGACTTCCGATGTGGAAAAATACCGCAAAATCCTGCCTTCAATCAAGAAGACTGCTGGTGGCACTCATGGAGCCACTGTTCTTGGAGTGCATTTAGAAGGACCATTTATTAATAAGGCTAAAAAAGGGGCACATATGGAGGAATATATGAAGACACCTGATGAGGTTTGAATCATAATTAAATACAAAAAAGCAAGAATTCAGAACTTATTTTGCTTTTTATATTCACACATTAATCAATCATTTTCTTATCATCACAGTGATATGCAAGTCAATAAAAAAATGCACTCAGCATGATGTAAACAAAAGCATTTAACAATTTATTATTATCATTAATTTTATTGTGGTTTTAGTTTAACAATTCTGCAATACTCATTGACATTATCAGTTAGCATTTATCATTGACCTACTTATTGTAAGTTGTAAATAACCAACACAGATGGACCTTTTATAGGCTACTGAACTTTTATCTAATGGTCAACTGTAATGTATTTACAACTTTATTTACTTAGGCATGTGTAAACAAAAGGGTACTTTAAAAAATATACCATTTTTATGTAAACAAAGCCATATATGACTATACATGTATCAATATGAATAGTAACTTTTATATTATATATTATTTAATATCTCTACAGAAATGAAACCACAAATAGTACTTACCACAACAGATAGTAAACACCACCAGTTATCACAAAATGCGGGTTTTACTATCAGTCTCTCAAAAAAATAGGGTGTTTTCAGATATCTATACCTACCACAACTGCAGAGTTTCACTAGGTAACTTCATTCAACCCCATATATTTTATAAGTTAATAAAAATATGTTCATGTGTAGAAACCAATATATTGCTTTTAATTTTTCCAGGGTATAAAGACTGTAGAAGAAGTTTATGGGTCTTTGGATGATGTTGTTATAGTCACTCTTGCCCCAGAACTGCCAGGTGCCACTGAGGCAATCAAGGAATTGGCTGCAGTGGGCATCAAAGTGGCCTTAGGACACTCTACTGCCAGTTTGGCTCAAGCAGAAAAAGCTGTTGGATGTGGAGCAAATATAATCACACATTTGTTTAACGCTATGCTTCCTGTAAGTAATTTGAAACAGCTTTGTATTTTTTTTTATAAAATAAGAACTAAAATCTGGACTGTAAGTACTGTAACGCTCCCAAGTAGTGAGTGACTACCATAAGACGTGATTGTTGCGATCACAAAAAATAATGTCTTACGCCGAAAGAGTAAATAGACTAGTCTCTAATACCGCATTTTTAATAGACTTACTTCAAAAAGGAGATGGTTTTATGTTTGTATCCTCATATCTCTGAAAAAATCGTTTTATTTGAAAGGATATGCTTCCCGTTGGTCCCATAGAAATTTCATCAAAATCGGTTCAGTATTCTTTTTTTTTAATATGTATTTTTTTCTTAGGCTATATTGACGACATGATGGTTCGTTAATAACTTCTAATTGCAATGTAAAAAATTGTTTTTTGACAAGAATTTGTGTACGTCTAAAAAGGGTAAAATAAAAAACTTACTGTGAAAAAAACCGACTTCCAAAGTCTCAAATGGCTTCACTTCGGAAGTCGGTGGCAAAAAAGTCAATGAAACAAAAAAGTCAGTGTCTTTTTGAAGATTTTGGAAGCTGGTTTTTTTTTCGCAGAACGTTTTTTCATCTAAACGCACGTCTAGTGTAGATAAATCGTTTAGTGCGCGTATGACAAAGACGCAAATAGTACGCAATAAAGCGTGCAGAATGTCGCGCAATTTTGCAAATCAAACAGGCATATCTGTAGTTCTGTACTTTATCTAGACAAGCTCTTTAGAAGCCATTTTTTTTTTAAGTTCCATCACCGGGATCCTGGCTTGGTTGGCTTGCTGGCGTCCACGACGAAAAAGCAAGTTTTCTACGGCATTATATCAGATGGTATCCATACTCACCCAGCTGCTTTACGGATCGCAAGCAGAACGAACCCTAAAGGTAAGTTGTCATGCAAACATCTTGATGCCAACTAATAATAAAAATCTAGGATCTGCAGGGCTATTGCGTATCTCTGTTGATAGTTCATAGTGATCATCACTTTGCGAGTTTAGATATACAGTGAAAGTTCTGCACGGGTAGCGGCAGTTGAAACCAACAAGAACGGTAATTGTATATCAAAACTCGCCAAGTGATGATCACTATGAACTGTCAACAGAGATACGCAATAACCCTGCAGATCCTAGATGTTTGCATGTACACGTAGTTAACTACACACCTTTTGCTAATTCTTTTCTCTTTACACAGGGTTAGTATTGGTCAGTGACGCAGTGGCAGCTCAGGGTCTGGCTGATGGAAACTATCGCATAGGGCCGCAGCTTGTCACGGTAGAGGGTGGTCGTGCTTACGTCACCGGCACTAAAGTACTCTGTGGCAGTACTACTGGCCTAGATGAATGTGTTGCAACATTGAAACAGTCTTTGGGTAAGTTAAAAATCGTAACTATCGAACCTTCCCGGCCCTTCCGTTCGTAAGTAGTGGTCAAACGGGGTGAATCGGGACGAAATTTTGAATAGTATTTTCACACTAATTGATAGCCGGGACCGTATCCACCAAGCTGAAAAATCCTAGCGACTATTTTTGATGCCACTGAATAAAAGATTGAGAGTATAAAATTGGGCGCCCGTGCATCCCCGAGCACGCACGAGACGCTGTCTGCGTCGAATTTTATGTGTAAATAATTAATATCATTCTTACAGAATGCTCTTTGGAATACGCCCTAGAAGCGGCTACCCTTCACCCAGCTAAAGCTTTGGGCATTGAGGATAGAAAAGGGAAACTGAATTTCGGATGTGATGCCGATTTTGTTATACTTCATCCTGAAACAATTCAAATTCAGTCTACATGGATCGCCGGCGAATGTGTTTATAAATGTGATAAACAGTGAAATTATGTGATAATAAGTTTAGGGGTGTGACCAGTTAAATATTTTTTTTTATGGATTACGTTTCTGTAAATAAACCATTGTTACCAATATTACAATGTTATAGCTATGCTAAAAAACCAATCCAGCATGAAATGGTGGAAATGGATTATAATCAAATGATATGAAAACCTTATTTTTATTTCGTTGTTACAATACCTCCTACCACCAAAACCAGGAATATCCCGATATTTTTTGTCTTATTTATAAGCATTTTATTATTTGTGGAATAATGTTCTATAATATTTACAAACGGGCAAGTATAATAATTTAAGTCTTGTTAGTGGCATGGAAAATCTTTATTGAAGTAAATATATTTATAAAGTCAGTACAATTTAAGTTCAATAGTTTCCAAAAATATTAAAGTGCAGGTTGCTGATCACCTGGCAATGTTAAATATGATTATTTCTTAATTAAAATACAAGCTAATATTGAGAAAACTGTAATATGTGAATAATAACATGTATATACCTAAATAAAATCATGACAAAAATATATTTTAGGCAGGCTCTGAATTAACACTGCTCTGCTGTTGTTATCCTGGCCACAGTTCACGTTAATAAAACTTATAATTATTAATAAAACCGCTAATGTCACGTGAAAATTTGCAATCGCCATTAAAAAAAGTTAAAGAAAGAGTGCAAATGGCAATCATTCAAATTCTCAAGTAACTTCAGCGGAAAAAAGAATTTGGTCAAAGTAAGATGTGCAACCAGTTAAACAAATAAATTCTACGTCTGTCCACAATAAACATCAAACTATTCATCAGTTACATTGAATAATATAGGTTTAATAATTATCGAATACACTCAATTCCTCCCCATCATCGTAGGTGTGGACAGAGAACCAGTTGGGCATCTTAATTTTACGATAAAATAATTAAACATCAAGTTACAAACCACGCAATGTATATTCATATTGTATACAATAATCTAGGTGTATGTATATAATGTAAATACATTTTCATGAAAAACAAAAATAATATCATGGAATATTCAAAGAGCCAAAATATTTGAGATTAACTCTACCTTGATACCATTAACTTCTAAGATCTAGGCACAATGCAGCAGAGGCTCCTGTATGGATTATATAACAATTTTCGTTGACTGTGGGGCTAAATAGTACAATAACAGTCAACACCATCACACAAGGTATACTGAAGACATTATATAAACTGCCAAATCTTTTTAATTTATAGAACATATTTGATGAGAAAGATATGTCGGATAAAACTTGACCTACGCAGAAAAAGCTTCTGTGTGTTGTGCTATTATAAAACGAGCAGTATAGTATAATGGTTTCAGAGCCAGTGGCAATCCCATGTGCTGATGCTGCTGGTGCCCCTTGCAGCTTGCACTCTGCGGCAAGCCGCCTTGAAGGCAAACAACTACATCTAATAAAAGTTCAACATTTAATTTATTTCAAATGTTTACGGAGGGTATTGTCTGTTAGATATAATTTCGTGTCTGGAGTCCACACCCATACTAAACACACAGTGGACTACAACTAGGTTTAAAATACTTTTAACAGAATTAAATTATTGAGCAATATATTCTAAAGAGAATATTAGTAGAGGTTTGCTCGGCTGCACCAACTCTACAGAATAATTCATGTTATTCCTAGTATCAAATACCAATGCATACTCCACAAATGTCATTTCCGCAAAATGAGAATTAAATAATTAAATTATAAGGAATAATGAAATCTTTGGATCAAAATTAAAATATGCATTTGGAACTTGCACCTTTCACACTAACTATTACAATAAATTTCACATTTCAACATAAAATGACAAGAACATAAGACAGTGTAACTTAGAATATACTTAAATCTACATTGAAAACAAAAGAAATAGCCATTTTTAACAACATCTAAACCAATGAGGAGAATTAAATCACGGGAGTTGCAGACAATTTCTATGTAAACTAAATTGATTCGGTATGATATGTTTTGTTGTTTACTGAATAATTTGTGAGATGAAGAAATATCTGAATGGCCGCTTAAGAGAAAAAAATTATGCTTATAGTTATAGAATCAAAAAATAAGATCACTACAATACGTAAATACCAAGATTGTATATTAAAATATTTGTACTTTTACTGACTAAAGGAAAACATTGGCAACTGCTAATAATCCTACAATTGTAAAAAAAAAAAAATTGTATAATGTAGACTGAAAACGGTCATCTCAAATTCGTTCACTCTAAGATGTGGAATGCAATTAGAATTCTTTAACAATATTAAAAGGTATAATAATATATTAAATTTTTATAATCAGCTCAACAATGTATATAATCTATAATAATTTAAAAGCCTAGATCCAAACTGTGATATTTATTGCACAAGCACACTGTGGCTTAACATTCCAACGGGAATAGAGCTCACAACCTTATTATTATTTAAGTTGTTTTCGAACAGTGGAGATTATATTGGTTAAGTGGGTGAAGGTTCAAGTAAAATATATTATTGTTTGAGCATGCCGTCTTTCAAGTATTAATTGGAATCATTTCGAAATAAAATAATCAGGTATAATAGAAATAATCTTAATCCCACCCACGGTTCAAAGTTGAACAAAATTGAATAGTAACGCCACACCACTCCACAGAGACCGTCGAGCTGTGCTTGGTGCCACTAATAGGCAATACGCCCACCTCCAATAGGGAGGGTAACATTAGAGCTCACCTTGTGCGCTGCGAACCCTACCTCTATCACATTACCTGGCACCAAGTATGCAAATGTCCTTGACTTGTTCTCAACAACGCGTGGCGATCCACATAAGAGCTTTAATTATACAAGGAAATCTGCAATTATCAGTGCCATATAAAGTGATACTACACAACTACTGAAGTAATTTATTGCTGGATACATAAGGGAATATAGATTCAAGAGAAATATCTTTACCAAAAATTGCTTTAAAGTGTATATAGGTAACTTTTAAGATTCCCGAGAAAGGCTACTGTAATGTACTCTAATGATACAATTATTATCAAGTAATGTCAATGGACAATAGATACCATTTGACTGCCATTCATCCATGACATAGTGCTTACTTGCTACGGCAAATTATACAGCCAAGCAGACGCGACGAATAACCGCCGCGGCCCGCGCCAACCACTAATAAACATCTCTAAACAACACCACCATATAGGCAAACTTGTGATACTGTTATGTGTGTATATCAATTGAAAAATACTAGTACCTACTAAACATTTCTACGCTGATCCCTACATAAAATACATGGCAAGAAAAGAGGAAAGTGTCGATATCACCAAAATTAACGATATACGGGGGGTCGTTGACAAGTTAATACTTTTGAATTAAAAACAATAGTAGTTAAATGTTGCTGAAAAATAATAATGGTTTTAATAAAATATTTGACTTCGAATTTTAAATATCGGAATCCACACATAAAATAGTATAATTTGTAAAATTATCCAAAACTTATCACACCACTTTTTAATAATTTTATGCAACCCTAAAGCAATATTATTAATAGCGTCAAACGCTCCCTTTGGGGCAATAATAAGTTCTATTTCGGTTAATTTTACTTCACTAACACACAATAATTTTGATCAATGACAACGAATTAAATTGAACATTATAATATTAAAACCCTGAATATTAATAAAACAAAAAATTGGCAACAACTAATAACTAATTTTTACAAATATTTTACAATAAAATAATTACTATGTGCATGCACAAATATCGTAAGAAAATAATTTGGCAGTAAAAATTCGTAAATCTAAAGGCCTAAACACTGGCCAAAAATACTATTTATATAATATAGGCCCGGAACATATAATTAAACAAAACAATAAAACGACAAAATCAGAGTATTAATCACACCTGCTCTTCTGCGAGGGGTATGTAGACTCATTTTAAACTAGTTAAAATAATTAAAATAAAATTCCCTAATACTATTGGGACAAAAATCCTGAAACAAATAACTTAAAAACAATATGAAAAATAAACCCAAAAGTTACTCACTAATCAAAGAGGATTCAGACTCAAATGTCAAAATTCAACTTATCACTGGCTTCCAAAGATCCGACGCTGCTCAATCATTCCTCGTCTCAATCTTTGCTCGTGTCTTTCAAAATATTGAGTCATGTAAGTCTTAAAATGTTGGTTCATTATGTCTCTCTATTATTGCTCATATCACATCTAATTTTGCGTATCAAATATTGTAAAACTGTTCCAATACACAACAAATACATAAAATAAATACCTATTTCTAATTAAGTACACATATCCATACATGTTACTCTTCAATTAAGATTTTATTATTCGGTATAAATTATATGGCTCAGCAATACGAAGAGAGTGCCTGACTATAAACTAATTAATATTTAAACTTGAATTACTATTTAGTAACATGAGGGTGTATTTTTTTTTCAATGAGATGCACTTTATTTTTTGGAAATTGAGGAATTAAAATATTTCAAAATGTAAAGAAATCAAACCAAAAAATTAGAGAGCATTTAAAACTGACATTAACAATATTGGTAAAATATCACACTTAATTTTAGGTGGTCTGGTTAAGTACTATTTTCAATGTGTAAAACAAAATAATGGTCATGTACAACACAATTTATCTGGCTATAGAATTTATTTGACGATGGCGGCATAAAAAACTAAAGTTCATATTTCTTGAATACCATACCAAAGTAAGAACAACAAATACCACACATATGGCTATTTAATGATATTCGTAGAACAAACGGCAACTGCTTTCTTTGTAAGTCTGAAAATTCGTTCAAATAGTCTAATTAATTTGGAAGACCATGGATCCCTGAAATGAATTATAGTCATGGTATAGGGTAAAATTGTATCTGACCATTACTTATGAATTACAATTTTGATACCACATTAATAATAGGGATTTTATATGACATAAAGTGTCCCTCCTAAATACTAATTTTAGGAAACCTAACAAGGGACATTTAATTTTATATGATGTAAATTGTGAATATATCTAAATATGGTATCGCTTTAATAAACCGCATTTGTACCTACTATCTAAAACTATGAATTCTCAATTTTGAATATAAATGTGGATAATTATAAAAATATATAATTTGGCGAACTGTATACTCATGGAACATAATAATATCATAAGTAGAAACGTTTTATAGTGGCAAATTCATGTACATAACAAGTAATAGTAGTTGTTTTGGTTTCCATAATGCTTTCTTTTTCTAGGAACAATTAAATACTTGAATTAGAACATAGGTCTGTAAATAAATTCGTTTATGGGTGTGTGACTATTCCAACAACAATATAAGTGCACTAATATATAAGAATAAGCTTGCATCACTATTTTTAGAAGCTCGCTATATACAAGAAAATGCCAGATAAACTAATTGTCTACATTAATTTTAACTATCCAAAAAATTACATTGTTGTACAATTTAATGCAATGTTAATTTATAGCGGTTATCTAATAATACAGCATGCATTACAATGTTTCATCATTAAGATATTTACTCATAATAAACCAATTCTTAACAATGTATACTGTAATGCCTACTCATGAAAAATCTTTCAAATATGTAATAGGCTCTCAAAACAAGAGTACACGAAAAACATTTTGTATAGACACAAGAATTCTGTAAATGGTAAATATATTTTAACGGACAATATATAATATTGTATACGAGATTAACCTAAACTAGATGGCACGTTATTATGGTGTCGCCTCCTTTGGTCATGACAAGACTATATTTTTATACTTTTAATAAACTCAATTGTGCGTTCATATTTGTTCTCATTCTGCAAATTACCGATGTCAAAGAAAATCAATAATATAAAAAAAAAAAAACAAAACGTACGTATATTGGGCTAACATCCGAACAAATCAACATTTTCCTGAGGCGACACTCCTACGCAGTCCCCTAATTGACATGTTTAAACTTCACTCGAACTAGGAACCATACCAGCTGCTAAAATTTAGAAACAAAATAAAAGTCCTGTCGATGGGAATTGCTAAGTTAAATTTGGTTATGGTTGTTCTTCTGCAGGAAATCTGAAGTTCCGGATGTATCTGAGTGAGTTGACTATAGGGAAGCTTATAATATTTTACTCATAAAATAAAAATTGTCCGTATCTACCCGCTTCATAAGTTTTGTAGTTTATAGTCAGGTGTAAAATAAATCCGAAACTTTTTGATCCTCCATGACCAAATATAACAAAATTGATAATTGGACTATAACGAAAATAATTAATAGAAGTTGAATATTATATACTAACCTTTGGATTTTCCATTACTAGAACTAAATGCAATTATAAAATAATAATGACAGATGAACAAAAACCCAAATAATACGCAAGTATTCAGTACTTTGGAAATAATAATGACTTAAGTCTATCCATAGCAGTGAATAAAAATATAGCGTCTCTAAATCTAGAATGCCATAAAACAAAAAATCACGAAGCATGCCGAAATTAGGATCACTATAGGTCACTGCTCATGGACAGAGTGTTAAAATATCAGACTAACATGAAATTTAACACAACATAACGAAATAAGTAGTCAAATACTGGTTTAGCAAAAAATGTTAAGCTTTGTAAAAACAGCAATTAATATAAAATATAGGGAATAAATGTGAGATCTTGTAGTATGCAGACTTACAGCCATCGAGTTACTCCTCATACAATATAAAGGGTGTTGAGGACTAGAACATGATGATTATTCTTAGCCAGAGTGACAATATAACCTTCAGATGTAATCTTCAATCCGCAGCAGCGAGATACCTGGAAACGACAAACAGCTTTAGAGTATTTTAACAGTTAACAAACTTCAATTAATAATTGTAGTTTGTAAAAGGTTCATTAATAATTTATTGAGTGTGTAACACCGACCTTGACGTAGGGGCACTCGAATTCAGTGACGAGAACGCCGTCACGCGAGAAAACGGCGACATGGAACTTGTTGCCATGAGAGTCACCGATCAGCACGTCACCTGCGTCAGACACATCAATGCCGTTGGGAAAGTTTGTGACGTTCTCACATCCAATGCGGCGTAAAAAGCGCCCTTCGTCGTCGAATACAACTACGCAGTGCCCCTTAAAATCGCAAACGTAGAACTCCTTGCCTAAAAAATAGAATGTACCTTATTAATATTCTCATTTTTTGTTTTTCTTGAATCAACATTAGAAAAATGTAACTGCTTCGATATAGCAATAATGTATAAAAAAAATAGCAATATTCAAAGGTATAACTTAAATGCATTCCATGTTAGCGCGGTGTCAGACTGGCGTATTTTCGCTGGGTATATTCTCGTTTTTGGAAGTGCGTGTATACGCGCGCGTTTGCGTGCGTATTCTAGCCTTGACGCGCTTATAAGCTCGTATAAATGACAACCGCGAGACGGCTCCCGGAGCGAACACACCGAAATACGCGCGTTAATTTTTTGATGTGCATAAACACGCTAGTCTGAAAACGCTTTTAGCTATTTATTTTTCACAAAACAGTACTCAAACTATGCCATGGATTAAAATGCATGGTCGAAATAAGATATTTGCTTTAAAAAAATCACTCACCGCTAATAGCAATATCAGATGGCTCCCTCATGCACTCACTGCAATCAAACCAGCTCATGAGGTCGCCTTCTTCGGACAATATGAATACTGTAGGAGTCACACTATCCACCGCCACAATGAGACCTTCAGCAGTTACTGCTAATCCAGCAACAATATCAATGAAACGCACCTAAAAATATACATGATAATTAACACCCAGATATTGTACCGCTATGTAATAAATACCATGTAGAATAAAATTGTTTACTTACAGCAATTTTCTTCAAGAAATGACCATTTTTGGTAAAAATTTGCATGCGGGACCTTTCGTTGCCGCGATCACAAACCACGAATTTGCCAGTGGCCCGAACGACTGCAACTTTACGCGGGTACCACAGCTGGCCTTCCTCCTTTCCAGCAATGCCAAAATTAAACTTGTAAGTTCCAGATTTGTCAAAAACCTAAAAAAAAAAAGCAGAAATAGTAGAAATTTTGAAAGTAATCATTACCAAAGTTCATTATGAAATTATGCCAATATAAATACCGTGATACGATGATTGTTAGTGTCGGCGACAATAATATCTTCGTCGTTTCCGAGACAGAACCCATGAGGGGAATTGAACTGGCCCTTGCCACTTCCCAGTTGACCAAACTTGAATCGAATATGCATGGGTGTAGCTTTAGTGGCACGCACTAGAGGAGCCGGAGGAGGTACAAGAGCGGCTTCCTCAGCAGCAGTTAACAAAGGTCTTCCCGGAGACACACCACGAGGGCCCACGCCGCCAATTCCACCAACACCGCCAAAGCCATTCACTTCTGAAAAAAAAAAAAGAATAAACAATCATGTATTTC
The DNA here is from genome assembly GCA_947578425.1 of Eugnorisma glareosa. Taxonomy (NCBI): domain Eukaryota; kingdom Metazoa; phylum Arthropoda; class Insecta; order Lepidoptera; family Noctuidae; genus Eugnorisma; species Eugnorisma glareosa. The sequence goes on along the minus strand of OX387970.1, from coordinate 12,192,016 downwards.
CAAATCCAAGGAATTCCAGACAAATTTTATACGAGACTTACCAGTGTTTAACCCCAGTTTAGCAAGAGCTTGTAAGTTATTGTATGCCTGAGGCGAGTTTAGGTCACCAGCAAGTAGTTCAGCGAGAGTAAAAGTCGGAGCTGGAGATGCATGAGGAGGCGGTGGTACATCTTTTTCAGCAATACTAGCCAACTGCTGCAAATTGTATTCAACCATAGACGGCATTGCAGAGCCGCCGACTCCCTGTACGCTATTCATGCCGCCAGTAATGACATTAGTGTTAGCGACACCCACTCCAGTGACTCCAGGAACTCCAATAGCCGGCACCCCCGAAACTCCCACCATGCCTCCGACTCCAACTCCAGTGACTCGGCGGACACCTCCCATTGGATAATCATCAAAAACAGGAGCGTTAGTCACCGACACAGCGGGCGAATGAGAATTCGATGACACTGATACAATAGCAGAAGCCTCGCTTGCACGCTTCCTTTCTTCGGCTCGAGTAGCTTCTGTACGGAATGTTCCAAAAGTTTCTTCAGAAATAGCTTCAAATTTATCCATCTTAGTAACAAACTCCAATGAGTAATCAACATCGAATTCCGGTGCACCTTCCAACAAACGGGCAAACTGGGAAGCGACTGTCTTTTTCAACATCACAATTTCTGTACCATCACCGCGGCGGAGGAGTCGAGCGGCGAATTTACAGGCACAATCAATGCGCTGCACAGTTTTATCGACGCGATCAAACAGATCCATTACCTTAAGTTCTCTTTCTTTATGCAAACGCTCAAGTTCTTCAAGAGCCTTTTCGCGGCATCTTTCCAAGGCCGCTTTATAAGCATGATAAGCTTCATTGATTACACCTTCGGCTTCATCTCGTTGACGTTGCAGATCTCCAAGGGCATCATCAAGCCTGGCTGAAGCACTACCAGCTGTTGCAGCACGAGCATTTGCTTCCACGATGAAATTGCGCAATTCAGCACGTAGGTTAGGCTCGACATCAACGATTCTCTCACAGCGATGTTCACCTACTTTGTGATCCACAGTTAGGCATTCAGTGCAAGCACCAACTTCACATTCGCAACAATAAAACTTAAGACTCTCTCCAGCATGACGAGCACAAAATATGGGCTTATGCACGGCAGATTTGTCCTTGGAGGACCTTAGAGCATCAAATGGTACTACTCGGTGATTTTCAAAGCATCTCATGAATTCGTGAGCAGAATTGCAATTGGAACATAGAAAATGAGAGCAATCAGTGCATCTGGCAACAGCAGGTTCCTTACTTTTGCAACAGGTGCAAACAACAGACTGATCCATAGCAGACACATCCAAAATGTTGGTAAGCACATAATCGGAAGGAAGGGATGCAGCCCCACCTCCAGGTATCTGATAACAAAGTACACATAAGTTAGATGTGTACCTAAAACTAGTAAACAAGCTGAAGAATCTTTTACATTAGTTTGATTACCTACCTTGGTTTCTTGTTTGCAAATTGGGCATTCTACAGCCAAATCAAATTTAAGAGAATCACCAGCTTCATTAACCATCAACTTGTCAATGCAAGCTTCACAAAATACATGAAGGCAAGACAATACACGGGGACTGCACAGCTTATTGCTGAAAATAATAATAAGCTTGTTCATAAAACTGTTGGATTTACAATGTTTATTTAAAATAACGAAATAAAATGCTACTCACTCGCAAATTTTACAATTTTGCTCCTGTTTTCCATTTTCGGTAGACTCCAAAGAACCCTCATCTCCCAGACTTACTAAACCACCCCCCCCATAAAGATCCCCATTAATTTCTTCCATTTTAGCTTACAATTATGTTGTTGTATAATGAATATATCCTGACCTTTTTCAACAAGAATCTGTAATAACAAAGTTCATAATTATTTTTTTTCTACCACCAAGATGAACTGCTGCTTAGGTAGTAAAATGTAAAGAGGAAGATGGCTACACAAAATCCTGAAATCTTAATTATACTCAATTGATTGACAGATCAATCCTAATTTACCCTTAAAATGGTCAACCCATTGAAGGAGTCCACAGAAACAAATGTATCTTAAAAAAAGGATAGACTTTATAAAAGATTTTTCTTTGTACACTTTTATAACCTACATACAAAACCAATGCTCATGAAAATAATATAAAAGCAGATTATTCAGGCGTCAAAAATCATATGCATAAGTTGCACTTGTAATTGCATCACTTTTAACCCAAACTCCCATCTTCATAGTGGTAAAAGCACAACAAAAATAGAACTTTACCACAGAGCCAGAATCAAAGCACCGCGCCCGCAGCGTCTAGAGACTTTTTTTTTATTTCTCATAAAATTTGAGAAAATATGTGTTTTTTTGTCACAGACAAAGCACGTCATTCAAAGCTCTCAATTTCTATATGGGAATTTGTGTCTTAGCAGCGAGTAAATGGTGGCACGCTTGTTGACAGTGCAGTCTTGAGCAGCAGCCGCCGAGGCATCGCCGTGCACTGTGACCTTCACTTTTATGACATCAACCTTAGGGTGGTAAAGCAATTACAAGGTTAACAATAATATTGATTTTTAACTGTTTCATAAACAAAAACATGCTGTTTAAACTTAACAAACATTTCTTTCCAAGCTCTTATCATTATTCCACTTAGCCAGCCATGGCATGCCTTTTGAGATTTCTTTTTGATTTTTATCTCTGTTTATGGTGCACATTTTATGTAACGGTTTGACCATTACATAAAATATTGAAATAATACTTTTTATTAATTGAATGTAATTTTATTTCTTTTCTGTTGATAGAATTGTATGAGAGATTTACCTAAAGGAGACCCTCCAACTCTTTGTAATCTTGTTGTATTTACTAATAGTTGTCTTTTTTTAACTTGAAATTAATTAATATTGCAGACAATCTTAACATTTTGAGCTCATGTCTCAAGAATCTTTTGATGTTATTTTAAAAACATACTAATTAGATGAGTAACCTCACTGCAAACCGAGGCAGAGAAGATGGGATGGCCTGGACTCCTAAGACTGTCAAATAGCTCTAGTAGATAGAGGTAAGTGAAAAGAGAGTGAGGAGGCCTTTGCCCGGCAGTAGGAAATTCCAGGGATATGGACTTGATTCAGGATTTATAGATCAGCGATAATCTTTACTTGTATAATTTATTTAAATCAGTAATCATTTGTGCTTTGTACAAAAGAATGTATTTTATAGTCATCACAGCTGGTATTGCCTGTATTTTAAATGACTGTTGCTTCTCTTTAAATTTAAACATTTCTACACTGAATGTTTCTTTCAAGCAGTACCTTGAGCTTAACAATAATAATTTCATTTAATTAATATCATATTTTTTAGCTGAAACCCATGTTTTCGAATTAAGTACTCATTTGGGTGTCACACTTTAATTTTATTATTCAAAAAGTATTTTTAAAATACATGGAATTGTTCTTAGGTCCCTACTTATTGTTTTTTTTAATAGAAATAATTTAAAAGAAATTTAAATTGCATTGAAATACTTCATCTCGAACTTGAATTCCACTGACTCTCAATTTAAGATTGTAACAAAATCGGATGATAGAATATTTATTACTGACATTCATAAAATCGATTGTGACAAAGGGCTGAAATTTCTTGACACCACGATATATTACAAGAATCCATTGTCAAAAATGTAAAATATAAATTTGCCGCCGACTTGACACGAGAATTTTACAGTCGTGTTGGTATGCAGATATATAAGATAGGAAATATTTTTTTAAGATGCCAAAACCAGTAGTGCACGGACTAAGATAAATAAAAGAAAAAACACAGACTACGATGCAGCATTATAAATCAAATAAAAACAGCAAAAAAGCTTTAATAATATCGTCAAAATGGCTTCGTAAAATACTACTAATGTACGTACCTATCGCACAATAAACGCAATGCACCATGCAGACAATGGCGAAGGTCGATAATCCGTTTCAACACGTTTTTACCCAAATATGGCCAAAATTCCCCATAGGTTAATTATTTCAATAATTCGTTTTAATTATAAATGATTTACTAACCTTTAACAGTTTATAATTTGAAGGAAAAGCTGATAATCTACGCGCAGAAACTTCTACCACGCCGTAACTATGAGAATACTCATCACTTTGTAAATAAATAAAAAATGAGCATCAAGTCTCAACAGATATTTTTTTTAAATAAAAGTGGTTTCTTCGATGAATTAAATTAATGTTTTGTCACGTTCTCATTTTAAAAAGGCGAATACATCACGGTGTATTGATTTTCTGCGTAGATGGTTGCGCTGTCTGTGGCCTAAGTGTTGCCAGTTTAAGTTTATCTCTAGCTCAACATTTCTCCATAAAAGATAAAATAAAATCATTATTGAGATTTTTTTTTATTCTGAACATAAATGTGAGAATGAGGACCCAGAAGGCTAGAACATTCAATGGCCAGAACGCAGTAGGAGCTTATAGGGTTAAGGTGGGTGCGCAAAGGTAGCCCGCAATATTTAAAATTTCTTACGTTTATTGCAATTTGCAGGTCAGTGTCAGGTTGTATGTTGATGAAAATATGAATCACGCCAGTAACACGTATGGAGTTACAGAATTGTTATCATTTAAATCATCAATACAACCCTCCAAGTTCATATAATCCCATTCAATAGAAATTTCATGAAAAAGTCACTCTTTGGGATTATATGACTTTGGAGGGTTGTATTAATGATAACAATTCTGTAACTCCATACGTGTTACTGGCGCGATTCATATTTCCATCCACATACAACCTGACACTGACCTGCAAATTGCAATAAACGTAAGAAATTTTAAATATCACGGGCTATCCTTGAGTATCCACCTTAAGGTGTACTACAAGATACATTCTTGTAGTACACTTTGAGCTAAAGTTTTTAGTATCAATCAAAGTAAAGTACTCTGTGGTATCAATCTTTAGAGCCCAAAGATATAAAGATTCCTCATTGAGTCGGAGTAACGACTGTTTTAATGAATGTTTTGCCTTCAAAACGTAGTTCGGCGTGGGTTCGAGCCGTTTGAGTTGGTTTGACTTGACAATTATTTGCTCGATTACTAGAAATCACTAAAAATAGGTTTAACTCATACAGGGAAAAGCTCCAGAGTTGGCAAAGCTGGATTGACATGACCCATAGAGCATAGTATTGATTTTATGAGACTTAGGACCATAGACCATAAACAAAACTAGTTTATTCCACAGGTTTATTCGCCGACAGACGCACAGAGCATCATATATATACTGGGCATCATATTATTATATATAAATTGGTATAGAGTGCGCACTCACGAGATTTTATGCCAACCTGTCGCGAATAGCGGCCTCTGCGAATCTTGTTCCTAACTAACTAATGATACTATTCTAAAGTACTTTCCTTCATTTTCATTTCATTGCTTTTGAATACTTTTTCCCTAACTAAGGAAAAAGTATGCAAAAGCAATGAACGATTGTTTTATTAAATGTAAAACCATGTTTGGTAACGTGAAAATCTACAAGCATGGAAAATATGTGCACATTTACCCATTATTTTAGATAGTTTGTAAAGGTCAATTTAGTTTTGAATGAAACAAGCTTGTTGAATACTCAATACATAGATTTATTTTCACGTTTGCTATAAATACCTAGGTACTCTTGCCCAATACCACAAAACTTAACTAATAATCTATACTAATATTATAAAGCTGAAGAGTTTGTTTGTTTGTTTGTTTGTTTGAACGCGGTAATCTCAGGAACTACTGGTTCGAATTGAAAAATTCTTTTTGTGTTGGTTAGCCTATTTATCGAGGAAGGCTATAGGCTATATATCATCACGCTACAACCAATAGGAGCGGAGCATCAATGACAAATGTTGCAAAAACGGGGATAAATTATTCTCTTTGATAGCTTCCGTTGCGTGCGCTGCGTAAACGGTTAAAGTTGCACAAATATAATGTAGCAGGGAATTATTCCTCTTAAAAAGGTCTCAAAAAAAGTCCGCGATGGCACATGCCTATCTTTTAAGGTTGACTCACAATAACCATTTTTATGATTTTAAAATTTGGTCAAAATTAATGTTTTATTTGCGAAGGTGTTTTTACCGACATAGTATAAATCCTTATCAAAATAAATATGTTAGTCATCTTTAGCATTCAATTGTGACCAAAATTGACCTTTACACTATTCAATTTAGATGAATATCTTAGGAGATATCACAGTTTTAAAATAACTCCGCATCAAAATAATGACCCGCGCGCGCTGCGAGGTGGGTGTTCATGTTGTTGGGAAAACCAATGTGATTAGATTCAATGCACAAATATTGTGGGGAACTTAGAGAAGGTTTTAGTTTTTGTTTCATGCTGTAATCAGTGCTCTCTATCAAAAGATTTATAAATTTAAAGTGTTCAAGAAGAACTTACCATCATTGTGTAAGATACATGCAACGACATCTATTGCACCAAAATGGTACTAATTAATAAAAATGTGCTCACAAGATAACTTTTAAATCGGGTCTGAGAGCAAAAAGTACTCTAGATTAGTCTACATGACGCTGTAACCCTGTAGAGTGTGTGTTCGATCGCTTTACATGCATTATATTTTAACGGTTAAATTTCGTGCTCGATAGATGGCGCTATTAATTTCACTCCATTTTCTGAGTCGCGGTGTTAAGTTTTCCGTGAAAGAATGACCCTCGCCCGTGTCAAATGTCTGAAGCTTGGTTTATTAACCAACGAAACAAAAAGAGGAGGTTCTCAATTCGACGCGTCTATATTTTTTTATTTTATGTATGACCTGACCACGCATAACTTTTTACAGAGAAGTCCGATATACATGATCTTTTGTTTTTTAAATTGAGAAATCTGTTTGGGCTCATTTCCTGCACCTTGATGAGAACTTTAGATCTAGCTGGAGTATGACGTCATCGAAGGTCTGACGATGGAGACGGAAGGCACTTGCAAGAGGTCCTCAAGAGTTTGCAGCAACAATAACGTGTTTGGGCTCAATTCATGCACCTTGATGAGAACTTTAGGCCTTGCTGAAGTATGACTGTCATCGACGGTCAAACGATAGAGACAAATGGCAGTTGCAAGCGGTCCTAAACAGTTTGCAGCAGGTATAATGTTATTGGGCTCATTTCATTCACTTTGATGAAAACTTTAAACCATACTGAGTTGTCAGTATGACTTTCATCGAATGTCTGACGATGGAGAAGGAAAGCAGTTGCAAGTGGTCCTCAAGAGTTTACAGCATCTATATCGTGTCTGGGCTCATTTCATGCACCTTGATGAGAACTTTAGACCTAGCTGGAGTATGACTGTCATTGAAGGTCTGACGATGGAGACGGAAGGTAGTTGCAAGAGGTCCTCAAGAGTTTACAGCATCTATATCGTGTTTCGGCTGATTTCATGCACCTTGATGAGAACTTTAGACCTGCCTGGAGTATGTCTATCATCAAAGGTCTGACGATGGAGACGGAAGGCAGTTGCAAGAGGTCCGCAACAGTTTACAGCAGTTTTATCGTGTCTCGGCCCATTTCAAGAACTTTGATGAGAACTTTCGTTCTAGCTGGTGTATGATTGTCATCGAGTGTCTAAAGATGAAGACGTAAGGCTGTCGAGGGTCGCGGGCCTGTGGACAGTGAGTAATGGGCTGGCTCGCCATCCGTCCGTCTTATGACGACAGGCCGTGGTGACGGCGTGTTCGTGTTCCACACGCGCCTCGAAGAGATGTCAGCAAACGGGAAGGGATCCGAGAGGAGCAAGGCCTGCCAGGGTTGCGGGACTGTTCGAAAGAGATACCGCGGCCCTGGTACGCAAAGGGCAACAGAAGAAACGTGGGTGGATTTTAGTCAGTACAAGTCTGACAATCCCTTCCGCTCCGTCCAGAGTGGGAGGGGTCATTTGATGATTATCCATCGGTAATAGTATATAATAGGGATTTACTCCTTTTGAGAGCTTCCGTTGTGCGTGAACGGTTAAAGTTACGCAATTATCATGTATGTCGGAATTGTCCCTCTTAAAAAGCTCTAAAAAAATATCCGCAATGACCATATGTCTAACTTTTAAGGTTGACGCACACTCTCTCTAACCTCTCTTTCTTTTATGTACGCACGCACGCAGACGAAGTTGCGCGGGTCAGCTAGTGTCCAAATATCGCAAACGGACACCGATCACTGAATTCAGTCGGCCTTCGCTCCGCGGATACACACAACGCAAAGGTATACTGACGAACTTTTATGGAGGAACAGAGGCTCAGCTCAACGTATTTGCAGCAAAGAAAACACTAAAAACAACACGAAAACATGCACAACGTAAAGAATCCGTTTTCTTTTGACTTTGACAGTTTTGAATTTTGTCATTTATGTTTTTTTATTTGTTTTTTTTTATGGCATCCGAGTAACTTAAAATCAAGTTTTAGTACGTTATTTAAGTCTTAAAAATTAAACTAAAATAATGAAAATAAATTAGAAAATTAAATAGCAATTTTTAACAACTATTAGGTGTAAGTAGCTTTGTAGAGACATCTAGTACGTCCTATGTGAATTAAAGTTGAGCTCAAGAACGATAGATGGCGCGCCAAAAAGAATTGCAGTGTACATGTAGGGAACTGTCTCCCCCTTACTGGCATAGAGCTGGGCTGGGGCTGGGACAACGGGAATGAATGAATGATAAAATAATGTTTTTTAATTCAGTTAAGGTGGAAGCGTCAGGCTGGCCCGCGTAATTCCAATTTTCTTACTTTTTTGCAATTTGCAGGTCAGTGTCAGGATGTTTGTTGATAAGAACTGAGTCGCGCCAGTAAAACCTAGGAAGTTACAGAATTAAAATCATTAATAAAACCCTCTATTTCATGAAAAAGTCATTCAATGGGGTTAAAATGAACTTAGAGGGTTGCATTGATGATGTTATTGACTATAATTCTTTATCAAATTTTTTTCTCCGACAAACGGATACTATAATTCTTTATCTATTTTTTTTCTCCGCCATTGCGATCATTTGTAGGGTTCCATAGCCATCATCATCTGCCTAGCCTTTTCCCAAATATGTTGGGATCGGCTTCCAGTCTAACCGGATGCAGCTGAATACCAGTATTTTACATGGAGCGACCGTCTATCTGACCTCCACAACCCATTTATACTGGGTAATACGATACCCCTTGGTAAGACTGGGTGTCAGACTCTTTGGGCCACTGAATACCTGTAACGACTGTCAAAGATCTACAAGTGGCAGCCGGGACCAACAGCTTAACGTGCTTTCCGAGGCACGTAGGAAACTCGGTATTTAATGGGCGGTCACCCATCCACAGATCTAAAGATCAACCCGAGCGGCTATTATTATTTTGCCACGAGCTCCTCTAGGGGAGGACCCTAGAGGAGGGCTCTCTTTTAGGGTTCCTTATCCAAATGACAAAAACGGAACCCTTATAGATTCGCTATGTCTGTCTGTCTGTCTGTCCATGTATGTCACAGCCATTTTATTCAAAAACTATTAGAACTACACAGTTGAAACTTAGTAGGTAGATGTATTCTGTGAACCGCTTTACGATTTTTATACAAAAATAAAAGATTAAGGGGCCTTCCCATACATGGAATAGAAAACCAAAAAAAAAATTTTTTTTCGTCAATCCCGTACCTACGGGGTGTGTATAGGTTTTTAAAAATAGGATTGTAGAACGTAAATATAACTTTCAAACAAAATTGGTTTGCATAAGATTTGATAGTTAGTTTTTTTATAGTGTACTTGAGTTCCTAGATTATAAGTGGTAAGTCCTGAATTATAATATTAAAAATAATATTTAATTTAATACAATTACAATTGAATCAATTTAATACAAGTTACAAACTACATGCATGTTTCAAATTAATCAATTTATCTTTTGTTGTTTAATTAATAACTATATAAGTAAAATTTGCACGCCGAAATTAATGGCAGAATAAGAGAAATAATTATACCTTATCTTTAAAATCCTCCTGTACCTTATTTATGCAAATAAATGATTTTGAATTGATTTGATTTAAGTTAAGGGACTTTTTCATCAAACTGCAGCAGTAACTTTGTTTTTCAAATACTTAAACAAATATAAAACACTATCCCCAGCACAATTTGGATTTAGGCAGAATATATCCACCGAAGATGCAGTTACCGCCCTAAGCTCGCTAGTAGCTTATCAGCTGGATAATAGCAATAAATGTTTAACTGTCTTCCTGGATGTTAAAAAGGCATTCGACACCGTCTCTGTACCAATCCTTGTGAACAAACTGGAAATAATTGGTATAAGAGGAACTTCACTCAATCTTCTTAAAGATTATCTCTCTAACAGGAAGCAAAGGGTTAAGTTGGGGCAATACATCAGTGATGATGCAGAAGTATCATATGGCGTGCCTCAGGGTAGTGTCTTGGACCCTACACTTTTTTTAGCATACATTAATGACCTCTGTAATATGACAATTCATAACGCCAAAGTCTTTTGTTATGCAGACGACACGGCTGTTGTTTTTTTCTGGAAGATCCTGAGATGACGTAGAGCGAAGTGCTTCATGTGGCGTGGCCCAAATTGCTAAATGGCTAAATAATAATCTACTGACATTGAATACCTCAAAAACAAATTATATATGCTTCAGTATCTGTAATCGTACACAACCAAATAAGGACCTCAAAATAAAAGTCCACAAATGTGGTGACATTAAAAACAAAAACTGTGGGTGTCCTACCATTAATAAAGTCACTCACACCAAATATTTAGGTGTTATTCTTGACCAGAGACTATCTTGGTACCCTCACCTTGAGCAGGTCACTAACAGGGTCCGGAAACTAAGCTGAATTTTCAAAACATTAAGACATATTGTCCCAAAAAATGACACCAATACCGGAGACCCATCTAAAAATCTTTTAAAGGATATTTATATCGCTTTGGTGCAATCTGTCTTGGTATACTGCATCCCTATTGGGGGAGGGGCAGCTAAATCCAAATTTATTGCTGTGGAGCGAGTGCAACGAGCCCTAATAAAACAAATGTTTTTTAAAAAGACTAGATATCCCATCGAGAGTTTTTATCAGATACGTGATTTGCTTTCGGTGAGGAAACTATATATAATTCATACTGTTTTGAAAAAACACAAAAGGCTGCCTTGTGATACCGCTATCTTATCAAAAAGGAGGAAAGATATTATAGCACCGATTCCACAAACAAACACCAGGTTTTGTAGCAGGCAATACGAGAAACGGTCATCTCAACTCTACAATAAAATAAATAAAGAAATATATATATGCACCAAACAATATTATGAGTGTAAAAAGCTTCTAATTAAATGGATCAAACCACTCGCATATGAGGACACTGAGGCCCTCCTGCAGCACCCATCATAACTCACTCACTCACGCATTCACTTACTAACTTGTACAACATGTACAATTACACACTACACATACACATACATCCCACACTCACATATCACACATACAACACACACATATAGATAACACACACAAATCGCACACTAATTTAAATAATATGCTGATGTAAAGTTTGTAATGTTGTCTTCTGTATTTCTATATTACTTTAATTATCTTTATTTTATTTTTTTATTCTTCCTCTATATTATATAAATTATAAATAGTAGTAGTTAACATAATTCATGTATGTACATTACGTAAATTTAAGTTACGGAAGAGTGGGGTGTCCTAATACAGGCATTTACTTGCTTAAAAGGACACGTCTACCACAAGCTATGTACTACAAACCTTGTTAAAGAAAATAAACTATTTGTATTTCATTAACATCTTTATACAATAAATTTAGTTTTGGCTGTAGAATGTACAAACATACAACATATGAATGAGCCTTCAATTTTTTTTTACGGTACCCTGTTGGCTGGTTTTTTGTTCTAGAAAAATAAGAAACTTCTAGTTATCGGGTGTCAAAGTTCCAACTTTTCCACAAGTTTTTTTTAAAATTTTTGTTCTTAATGTAAGATTTTGACTATAAACACCTCCACGACCCCCGTACTATTCAATTTATCCATCAGCACAAAATTTTGAATCCGTTACATTGAGTTCTACCGTAAAAAGTGGTTTTTAACCCCAAAAAAAAGTTTCCCAGCAATCATTTTTGGGTAATTACTTATTTTGATTTACATACCTACTTAATGCTTACATCCTGTATACTGTGTTTACTAATTGCCTGGGATAGACATATATTACACTACAGAATTTATATAAAAATACTTAACTTTTGTCCAAGACTGCAGAATAATATGCACTATTTATATTTTTGTTCTTAGATCTTTACTATTAAATGACATAGATTTTAAAAATGTACATTCTGGAGAACAGGCTCAAATTTTTTTTGGCCTTTTCCTTAGTCAAATATACGTACAAGAAAATAAAACAATAATTTTGTTCATCCATTCATGGATGACGACTGAAATACTCATTGGTTGTACACCAGTATATATAAGATGCTCTGTGTTGTACACCATCAGTCATCAGCATCTAGTCATTTTGTCAATAAGTGTGTGTTTTTAATTGTGTGGTTGTTTTTGCTTCTGCGTTTGTAGAAATAGGATGCATGTCTCTGGCTGTGTTTGTCAAACTCCCGTAGCGTGCTGTATGTGTTTACCTCGCCTCTCGTAAAAAGTGGCATAGAAAGTTCGGTGATTCTCATCTTACCAACTCTAGAGATATGTCGTCTATGTACCATTTGAAATAAATTTTATTACTTGTTTTGTTACGTACAAAAACGGAGAGTGTTATTATTTATTTAAACTTAGGAGTGTGGGACGTGGCTTGCATAAGGCAGGGCATAAAGGCGCATTAAAACCGCGGGCGGCGCACGGATAGGCCACGCACGTGTCTTAAGCTTCGCAAGAAAATGTATGTGATTGTGCACACTGCAAACCATAGACACGCTGTATACACGGCTACACATCAAGCTTTACTTTTCCAGTTTACGCTGATCTCGCATTGTATATGATTTCCGTACAATGCGAGGTCAGCTTATACTGGAAATGTATAGCTTGATGTGTAGCCGTGTGTACATCAATTGACGTCATAAATACATGCGTGGCTTGCTCGAATAGGGCGCTTACGTAGCTCAACGCTGTCAACACCATGCATGCTGTGCACGTGTTACAAATTATACACAAATATTAACCCACGATTATTTATCGCAGCACAGTTTTGAGATAAAAACACGTGCGTAGCCTCTCCGTGCACCGCGGTGGGCCACGCACGCTACAGTTGTACACAGTTGTGGGTGTGTACTGTGTACTGCGTGCACGGAGTGCATGGTGTTCACAGCGTTGAGCTATGTAAGCAATGTGGGCACATTGTCAAACAAATGAATCCACGCATCTAAAATGCGCCGCGTGCCCGTGCTCAATATACACCCCGGTGGGTTTGCACCATTATGTCAACAAAAAAACATTTTCTAAATGTATAAACCCTAGTGTTCAAATCGATTATTAAAAATAAAAAGAACATCTTGACATTACCTGTGACGTGACATTTGTTGACATGCCGACCTAGGGATGTGCTATTGGACCAAGTTTTGTTCTTATCGATATGTATAAAAAAATTCGTTGTATTTTTTATCCATGCGTGTTGTGTGCCTATCCTGGCTTGCACTTACCAACTTTATTGAATGTTAAGGTACTTATTTATTTCAATTAGCTTTAAAGATAAGTAATGAAATATACTAGTCTTAATTAAAATTTTAAAATATCCCTCGTGACAGTTCTCTGGGTGAATATGATCAGTAAATTATAAAATTTATCACAGCCAGTAATGAATATCGTACTAACGAATGCCTTTTGATCAAACTTGCTGTCTAGCAAACCACTGTCTCTATTTGTATTGGTCATCATTTCAAAGAAGAGAATTAGAAGATTGTTATCCCTATAAATAAAACACTGAACACTTATGTGTTACCTAATAACGTAATTTGAAATAAAGGTTTATACTTTAAACTTTTTATCGATAATCCAAAAGTTTACGGATAGACACATTGACAACCTTACCTTAGGCTCATGGAGAGACTTGGTGACAGGCAGTGTTGAAGATTTCTTTGAAAATTATTCTTAAAAGAACCAAGAAACTATTAATGTGATTTGATAACCACACGATTAAAACATCCACCAATTATCACGAGGAATTTAATAAGAAACAATGACTTTTATACCTAATTGGGAGGAGTTTGAAAAATCGGCAGAGATGTTATACCTAAGGGATCCTATGAACACTCGATACAGTATCAAATATTCGCATACGAAAGGTGTATTTGTTGTTAAAATAACAGATAACAAGAAGGTAAACATTCATTAAATTGCCGCTTAAAATTTTTAATTCAAGAATAGAATATTCAACCTTACATGTACCCTATAAATTCTTCATGTTTTAAGTATTGAAAATAAACTAGTAACTGATTTTTATTACACGTGACATAGTGTAATAAATACAATTTACTAATTAATTAAATATATTTTATATTTACAGTGTCTTCAATACAAAACTGAAGTTCAGCAAGACGTAAGAAAAATAGATAAGTTTATATCGAATCTAATAAGACACATGGCATCAAATGACAACTGATGTGGTAATTGTATACTAAGTTAAATAAATATTTTTTATATTTAATTGCATTTTCTGTTGACCAATCTCTAAAATTCATATGTAGAGGTTGAGTTTTTATAGCTCAATCAAAACTTGAAATCCTTTTATGATCAGTAACTCAGTAACATCTTTTTTTAGCACTGGATCCAATGATATCCCCATGTTTTCAAGCATTGTTTCTTTTTCATCCTTCTGTTACATGTGTCATGGCGAGTGCTACTCATTTTAATATTCGTAATTACATGATACCATTGTTTACAAATGTCAATTGTCTCTGAGTAAAATGGCTGGGTGCAATTCATGCAATTCAGACTGACAGACTTGATGAAATTATAAAGGTTTTGTTCTTGCCATTAATTTGTAAGTCTAAAAAGCAATTAAACCTATCAATATAATTTGTATTCAATAGTCTAGTCCACCATGTAACTTTTTTACCACTTTAAGGTTGAATGTCACTATGTCCTAGTTCTATACCCTGTCCTAAACCAGGTCTTGGTCTATCCATGTACCAAAGACCAATGACAAAAATGTATGGTGGCTTTTATTTTTTGTCAGCCACTAAGATATGTGTAGTTGAGTGCAATTAGACAATAAGGTTTTTTATCTTACCCTTTTTAGTATATACCACACAAATTCTTGTCATGAATTAATTTTTACATCGTAACTAGAAGATAGTTAAAGTACTTGTCAAGTTCCTATGGCCACTGTCCATCTCCATCATCAGACACTAGATACCATTTAGGACCAAAGTACTTGTCAAGACGGATCATACGAGCCCAAACTCGATGGGATTAAGTCATTTTATTACGGACTACCTGTGACCACCTTCCAGCTCGATCACCAGACCCTGGGCACCATCTAGAGAGAAAGTACTCGACAAGATGAATTATACGAACCCAAAATCGATGGTGTTATGTCGTTTTATAAAAGAGTTCCTATGGCCACCTTCCAGCTCTATCATCAGACACTTTTTTTTTTTTTTTTTTTGATTGGAAATCATCAAACAACTCCTCCCGCTCTGGGCTGAGCAGGAGGGAGTGTCAGACTTTTACTGATTAAAACCCATCCATGTTCCTTCTTTTGCCCTTTGTGTTCCAGGGCCGCGGTATCACTTTCGAACAGTCCCGCAACCCTGGCAGGCATCGGTCCTTTCGGACCCCTTCCTGTTTGCTGACATCTCTGAGGCGCGCGTGGAACACGAACGCGCCGTCGACACGGCCTGTCGTCATAAGACGGACGGTCGGCGAGCTAGCCCATAGCTCGCTGTCCACAGGCCCGTGCCTACGGTGGCCGGGGGCCACCACGTGGCCCCATGAGGTCTGTCCGCTGAGCGACGATTTGCCGCGGCAGCGGAGTTACCCCCCGGCGTAGTGCCTTCACGCACCATTCATGCAGGCGCGCGAGGACTATCGCCTCCAGATCCCATGGCGGCAATCCGGCTAGGAGGCTCGCCGCCTCGCCGGAGATCGTGCGGTATCCCCGGACCAGCCTTACGGCTACCACCTTTTGGGGCGCGTTCAGGTAGTGGGCGGCGCGCCGCCTCAAGGAACGCGCCCACACCGGGGCCCCGTAAAGGGCCATGGACCGCACGAACCCCGCGTAGTCTCCGGCAGGAGGTGTTTGGACCCCCCAGGTTGGGCAAGAGCTGCTTGAAGGCAGCCCCGGCCCGTACCAGTTTGGGGGCCAAAGGTCGGAAATGTTCCACGAAGTTCCACCGGCTGTCGAGGACGAGACCCAGGTACTTCAACGTCGGCTCGACGCCGATGGGAACCCCTCCTACCGTCAGCATGGATCCTGACGGTGGCGCATTCCGAGTCCCATGAAAGCAGATGGCCTCGGACTTGTGCAATGACACCTCGAGACACGACTATCGCAACCCCGCGTGTCATAACGTCGGCCGCCGCCTCGTTCGACCTCCCTTGCGCCAGCACCAGCGTGTCGTCAGCGTAGCAAACTACGCTGACGCCGTCAGGGAGGTCGGCGCGCAGCATCCAGTCGTAACCAATTTTCCACAAGGGCGGCCCTAGAACCGATCCCTGTGGAACACCGCACGACATCTCTCGCCGGTTCCACTCTCCGGTGCGGCCAAGGTAGATGACGTACCTATCCGTCAGGTAGTCCCCGACCACACGACGAAGGTAGGTCGGCACCCGGTGATACCGGAGTGCCTCCCTAATGCAGCTCCAGGGCATGGTGTTGAAGGCGTTGGTGATGTCGAGAGACATCGCCAAGACCACTACACCCCGGGACACCGTGTCCCCCGTTGTGAGGGCTCTCACGCGCATGATGGCGTCCACCGTCGAGCGCCCCCTGCGGAAACCAAATTGGGGGTTCCGCAAGATCCGGCCCCATCTCCGTCAGCTGCCCGGCGAGGCGGTAGGCAATGACTCTTTCAAAGAGTTTGCCCACCTCGTCGAGAAACACGATGGGCCGGTATGCGGACGGAGAGTCCGCAGGGCGCCCTGGCTTCCGAATGAGGACCAGCTTCCCCGTCTTCCAACGAAGCGGGAACTGGCCTCTCTCCAAGCATGCGCTTAGGAGCCGCTCCAGTCGGGGCCCGAGAGCCTCCAAGGCCAGGACCCAGGCTTTACCAGGCAAACCATCGGGTCCCGGAGCGGCAGTTCCGGCCTTAGGCCTGCATACCGCCACTCTCAGGTCTACCCCGGTCACTTCCGGAATGTCGTCATCGTCCTCTGAGTGGTCCGCTTCCAGCACCGCAAGCGGCGGAGCCATAGGCGGGGGAGGATGTTCCCCTCTCGAAGGGAACAGAGCGCTCACCACGACCTCCACGAGCTCAGGCCTGACACTCTGCGTCAGCGGAGGGGCCCTGGTGCGGAGTTTGTCCCGCACCATCTTATAAGGGCGCCCCCCAGGGATCTGTGTCGAGAGTCTCCAGCATCTCCTCGCGGGCCACATCCTTGGCCCGCAGGACAGCCTCTTGGAGGACGGTCTTCGCCGCTCTGTATCCTTCATACAGCTCTGCGTCAATGACCGCCACATCCGGAGGGCGGATGCGGAGCCTGCGATGCCTGGCGTACAGGTGCCGCTCAGTGACCAGCGACGCACGCCTCGCGCAGAGACGTCAGTTCTCGCGACCACCAGTACACCTGCCGCCGGGCGCTTTCTGACCGAACCCGGGGCATTGCCACGTCACATATCTCGGACATGGCCTCCTGGAACCAACCCGCCTCATTGTTGACGTCGGCAGGCCTGACCGGTTATGTCACCCAGGCCTGCACGATCGAGGCTTCCAGGAGGAGCTCCCGGTCCAGCTGTTTCAGTGCTTGCCAGTGTTTCGTTAGAAATTGCACATTTTATTTATGAATTGCACAAATTCGGTACGCCGCCGCCCGCGCCGTTGGATTGAGTACAGTAAAAAACATTTTTAAATCGTATTCTTTAATTTGGTTCAGAAATTGGTTGTTTTTTAAGTACCTAGTACCTATATCCACTGTATTTATTAAATCACATATATCGCTACACAAGAAGCTAAAATATAGATTTAGTTTAAAACTCAAATAGAAAAATTTGTCCATTTCGATATAGGAATACCCAGTATCGGAATTGTAATATCGGACCTTGCGTTCCGACTTATAGAGAAGTAAGGAAAAGCTTGCTGCGTCAACTCCAATTATATAAAGATGACGGCCTGACTGATTGGCCAGAGACGCGAAACACCGAGACAGTTTGAGAGGAATGGGGGTGGCCCTTGCCCAGCAGTGGGTCAGAATAGGTTAAACAGAAAAAGGCCAGGACAATGATAGAGCATGCTGCTTTTTTACGAAACCATTAATTTATAAAAGCATAATACTTTTACTATAACGATAGTAACGACGTGATCCTCAGCTGAGAGCTAATGACGAAAAAAGTAAAAAAGGGAATTATTATTAGTTAAATAACGAAAACTGCTAGATAAAACTTGTACACACGGCTACACATCAACCTATACATTTCCAGTTTATGCTGATCTCACATTGTATAGGATTTCCGTACAATGCGAGGTCAGCTTATACTGGATATGTATAGCTTGATATGTAGCCGTGTGTACTTCACATTGGATATTATCTTAGGTTTTCGTTTGTCCTTTTACACAAACACTAACATTGTCGACTTACATAGTAAAGCTTACCAGTTGGGAATATATAGGATTCAAGAGTGCACAGAGTGCTCGAAATATTCTTCTTCTTAGCGGTTCGATGACAATTTAAGTTTAGTCAGTCCATTTGGCGAAGAGTTTGGCACTTTCAGTAGCACTTCCTTGGAATATATAAGATCCACTCCGAATTTGATGAGTTTTCTTTTGTCGATGAATACTTAAATATAACTAATAGAACTAATCTGCCAATTTAAAAAAATAAAAAAAAACCTTGAATGTAATAGAACTTAAACGAGAGAGTGAAACGAGTTTGAATATTTTTGCAGTCCACTTATTTAGGTACTATAAGTATGTTACCTATATTTTCTTCTGACCATTCATACAAAAAAAGGAGTTAAAGATACGTTATTGTCGATTAATGCAGAGAAGTTTCCAGAAGCAAGAAAATGCTAGAGCGAACGAAGCCAGCTCGAAAAATTTGGCAATTCTCCTCGCATAAATTAGGTTATTTTTGCTCATTCCTATGAGAATCGGAGTAAATCTGTCAACATAATTATATTGAATTGAGCAAAATTATAGGATGTGGGGGGAGGGAGGGTTTAACCAGCCTCGGATAGGTACACACACGGCAACACATCAAGCTATCCAAGCCAAGTGAACTGTGTGCGTTGGGCGGATGCTAGTTCTGATCAAAATTATTTATTTGCGGTAAATGTGGTACAAAAGGTGGTAAAACTAACATAAAGTGCAATGACACATTTCGCCATAAAAATAGCATGCAAATATTAATAAACACAAACATTTATGTAGGTAACTAAATAAAGTACAATATTTCTAAGTTTAATTAACACATCACAAAACAAAATTTAGCTGTAAATACTACAAAAGAATTGTTAGCATAATAGAGTATTTGTATCATACAACAAATTGTTAGCCTAATAAAATTGTTTAATTATACAAACACAACATCAAATAATGTAAATAGGTAATTATTTACAATGCAATTCGGTAGTGATATGATTGACAATTAGATTTTTTGAGTTGCAATGCGGGGTCAGACAAGGTGGTTTGACTTCTCCGATTTTGTTCAACTTGTACATAGACGGTCTCATTAATGAGCTCAGTAGCTTGCAAGCCGGTTGTTATTAAAATGGAGTAGCTTTTATTATTATCAGTTACGCCGATGCTATATGGCACTCTTGAGCCCTTCAATATCAGGTTTGAGAAAGCTGTTGGATGTTTGTGAGAGGTATGTTGAGGAGCACGGTTTACGATATAGGTAATGCCTATGGTTATTAATAAAAATTGTTATGGTTAATAATAAAAAGAGTGAGGTGCTTATTTTTGGAGCAAAATCCTCAGATAGGTTTCCTTCTATAAAGCTAGCAGGAAATATGTTGAATCGTGTTCAACAATTTAAATGTCTCGGCCATCAATGCTCTTCCGAGTTCAATATAGCAATACATTCAGGATGCTGCTGGGGCTGCAACACTTCTGTAGTGCGTCGGGAATGTTTGCTGATGCGCACACTGATGGCTTCTTATAAGCTATCAGACGTAAGCGTGTCGCGTCGCTGCTGCAGAGGATCCGTGGATGTCATCGTTTATGCATTGCCTATCAAACCTACATGTTTTACTAACATAGTTTTTAAAGTTCTAAAATGATTATTATATACAAAGGGTGTAACAAGACCGAAAGCCACTTACTTGTTCTCCCCGTCATTGCGATCATTATTTTGTTCTAGACTATACCTGGGAACCTTCTAGTTAGGGAGACTATGGGGGGTCAAAGTTCCAACTTTTTCACAAGTTTTTTCATCAATAAGTACATGTTTTTAATATAAGATCCTCCGAGGACCTCCGTTTTACTCACCAATCAACACTCGGTGCTGTCGTTACCAATAGGTAAGGAACTAGATTTTTTACATACCTACAGGGTATAACGCTACAAGAGCCATAACGAAGCCGAAAAGTACTTGTTCACCCCGTTATGTTATTGCGATCTTTTTTTTTTGTTCTAGACCATACCTGGGAACCTTTTAGCTACGAAGATATTGGGTTCCAACTTTTCCACAAGTTTTTTTTATTTATTTATTTTACTATAAATTTACTTAAGTACACACAGTAGTTAACACAGGAAAATAAAATATGGGTACAAAGGTACTGCTTATTTCTTAGGAAATTTCTGCCAGCAGACCTGCAAAAGGAGAAATGAAAAAGAAACGTAGACTGTAGTGTGTGAGAAAAGGAAAAGAATAAAAAAAAAAATTAATTGTTTTTTATTTAAGATTTTACTTTAAACACCTCCACTACCCCCGTATTATTCAATGCATCCATCAGCACAATGTTTTGTGTGTGTAACATTGAGTCCTACCGCAAAACGTGATTTTTCACCCCAAAAAAAAGTAGTTTCCCAGCAATAAGTTTTGCGTAAAGTTACTTAGTTTGATGTGCAGAATGGTTGGTTGACGGCTTCGTGAAGGGTCTTGTTACACCCTGTATAGCTATACCTTGGCTATACCTTTTTTTTTTTCGGATGGGAAGTCATCAAATAACTCCTCCCGCTCTGGGCTGAGCAGGAGGGAGTGTCAGACTTTTACTGACTAAAACCCATCCATGTTCCTTCTTTTGCCCTTTGTGTTGCAGGGCCGCGGTATCTCTTTCGAACAGTCCCGCAACACTGGCAGGCATCGGTCCTTTCGGACCCCTTCCTGTTTGCTGACATCTCTTTGAGGCGCGCGCGGAACACGAACGCGCCGTCGACACGGCCTGTCGTCATAAGACGGACGGACGGCGAGCTAGCCCATAGCTCGCCGTCCACAGGCCTGCGACCTTGGCTATACCTAAACTCGAAGATATAGGTATAATACCTACTTACAGAATGTAGAGAAGCAATAAGTAAATATCATTAACACTAGATACGGGATATTTACCATGTTTTTATAAAGTTGAACCACTGGATTCCAGGCTCTCGACAGTTGAAACCCATCCTCCCGGTTGAAAAGTGAAGTAAGTTCTAAGTAGCCTCTGATATATTTGATTGTCTTATGACCATACATGATGGAGCGAGGACACACGATGCGTTATAAACGGTGCGGTGCGACACCGCGCCGCAATTAATTCGAGCTATAGGGTGCCGCACGGGCGGTGTGGCACCGCATTAGAACGCAGTTTGCCGCGGTGCGGCGTTATATACGATACTGCGGTGGTGGCACGATGCACTCCAGCGCCCGCCGCAGCGCATCACCCCTCCCCGCCTCGTCTCGCAGGTCACAAGCGCGGCGCGCTTCCGGTGCGACGCCGCACGGCGGCGGCCTAACGCATCGTGTGACATGGCATAGTGATTTGTATGTAGGATGACGTTGCGGCATCGCTCCGGTGCCGCACCGCACCGTCAACGCATCGTGTGGCCTCACTCTATTTAAAAGTTAATTTATTGCGTTTAGTTAATACAACCAAGGCGAGAGTGAGTAGGTAAAGCAGGCTTGATTATCTATATAAGAACACGAATTGGGGAGTAAAGGAGACGCCCTTGAATTTGAATTATGGTACATTTTATTCTTTCTTCTTAGAGACCCTTTGCCGATTGCGTTGTGGGCTTGGCAGACCTCTCAGTCAGAGACCCCCAAATACCGCGAGCTCTGGTGCCACGAACCCATAGAGTATAGTAACACGAATCTATTTTCACCCAAGTAGTTACGCCACTAGGTGGCGCTCGCTCCAATTACTACGATGGGTCTTGTGACTGACGATTCTAAAATGTTATGTATTAAATTGTAATTTTCCGGCTCCTGATATAGAAAAATAGATAGTAGCATCGCATTTTCGTTGAAAGTACCCAATTAGTTATTTTGCGAAAATAAATGATCTACTGGCAGAATACACTTTCTATGTTTGCTTTTCTTTTCTTAATTTGAGACAAAGTTTTTTGAATTCAATTAAATCTTTAAAAGCATTTTATCGGTATTTACCTATTTAAAAATTACTTGCTTAAATCTCCTGTTAAAATGTTTGTTTTGGTATTGATTTTACTATTTCTTTACTGTTATTTTGTTGCATAAAAATTAAAAATGGACATCTCTACTCTACATTATCTACAACATGCACTGTCAAAAATTGTTGATGGACATTGGACATGTTATTTTACTGTCATGCAGTGTGAAACATAAATAAAGCATATTAGTTTTTGTAAAAATCATGACTTAATACTCAGGCCTAAACTGTTAATATGAAATAATAAATTTAATAAAATAACTGCCACTTACATATTTGTTTTAATGAATGACATTATGGATGGTTTAATTCACGCGGCATTGGAAGCTGAGGTATTTCATTGCTTTCGTCTATTTATTAGCCGAGTTTTACTTAATTAACCGTTCTTGTTTCTAAATTTGTTTATAATCAATAATTAATATTTCAGGTAATACTTAACCGGGCGAAACATGTGAACTCAAACTTATCACAATTCAATAGTGGTGTCTCAGACCACAAAATGACTTGGACCCATGATAAGATGCACTTAGCTGAATCTGTTGATGAGTCTAGAATGAAATTTCAACGTAATTCGTCTGGCTCTGCTTCCAAATCGACAGAGAAGTTTGATTTGTTTAAAAAACTTCATGAACTTTACAACGAGTTAAGTAGAGATGAGACGTTACAGGTGAACTACGTAAGTACTGATCCAGTCTGTTTAGCTTAATATTAATGTATAATAAATATTTCTTAATGTCGTCTACATAACTTCAGTTGTATACACAGAGCAACCACACAAAATCCTTCTTTGGCATCATATCTCTGCACGCCATGGGAAACATCCAATGCACAAATATCAGCCAAAATTAAATTAGAAAGTTTATGGTGATAACAAGAGATATTGTTTTGCTGTGAATGAAAATGGAATGAATATAAAAGCTTTACTTGTACATCATTCATGTGTCATATTTGTTATTATAATTAGGGTGTTAATGGTCTGCATCAGTAATTAATTATCTTTATACTAATGCTTGAAGCCAAATATTAATATTATTGCATTTTACTAATCCTGTCAGAAGAGTAAAAGTTATGGTATAACATTGATAAATGTGTATTATAAACTCATAATTGTAAGTAATTTTCTCTTCTTAATATTGCAGCAAGGCCTGAAGACCACATCATATCTATTGGAGAAGTTATTAGCAATATATAATCTTAATACCTTAATAATAAATCTGTATCCAGGTAATAAAGGATATTCTTTATCTTTAAAAGTAAATGGCAACTCGCAATATTTACATCCACCAGACGGACATGTAAGTAAACCATTTAAACGCCCTTCGTAAAAACACAATAGTAAAACATTTTCTTGTTGACCTACAAATTAAATGTAAACTAAGATTTTTGAAATTCTGTCTACTAGGCATAGAAAGTATAAATCTCTCTCTATTCTCTCTTAATATGAAGTATATTAAGAGAGAATAGAGCAGCTGCAGCACCCATTTTATAGGATGTAATATATTTGGCTAGTAATGCTATTAATGTAATAAGTAATTTACTTAGTACTTGATAAGATATGGGTGCAGTAAACCTTAAAATTAATTGATTTTTTCTGTTAACAACTATGATCAGCTTTAAAATATTATAATTTAAGAAATATGCAATAATAAATCATTAGTTCAAATGATTACTTGGGACATGCCCCAATTAAATGGGGATTCATTGTGACTGGTGAAATGTGGGTGTACTAGGCGGAACTTTGCCTAAATCCTTTGAATAATACAGGCATAATTTTATGTTATTCTAATGAAAAAGTATCAAATTTTTGTAACATTCGAAGTAGAAGATGACCTCCTATTTGATCCAGGAAAACATTAAAAAGATTACAAAGACTAATTTATTTTATTATCTTTCTAGTCATCATCAAATCAAGAGGAGACATTAATAGAGACTCCTCGATGGCCATATGAAGAGGAAGAGTTACTGAGTTACATAGACAATGAAGAGCTGCCTGTGGTGTTGTTGGACCTGTTGGAGACTGAACACTCATGTCTGTTCTACTCTGGATGCATAATTGCACAAATTCGAGATTACAGACAGGCATATCCTAGTTTCCTCTGTGATACTCATCATGTACTCTTAAGGCCCACCAATCAGGTTTGTACCAAACAACTAATATTAAAATATTCATTAAAACAGTGATATTATTATCATCAATTCAGTAAGTTAGTTGTCAAAACACTTTTATATCCATACTAATATTAAAAATGCGAAAGAAACTGTTTGTTACCTTCTCATGTCTGATGGCCGAATGGATTTACATACTATTTGTATAGATGGATGGATAGTCCAAGACCGGGGTTTTGCACATGTGGTATTATCATCCCAGTAGTATGTTCATGTGGAATAATTATCTGACTCCCATTTGTGAAGAATATTTCTGTTAAAACTATGTTTTATGAACCTAACTGAAAAAACAAGTAACAACAAAAGAAACTCAGTTATAAAGGATTGAGTTAAAGTCTAGACAATTGTTATTAATTATAATAACTAGCTAGATTAGATTCTGTGAGAACAATGCAGGTTAATGTCCGAAATTATGTTTTGAGGAAAAAAAGCATAAATGTGCTGAAACAGTAAATTAAAAAAAAAAAATGTTTGCAAGTTCAATGTTAGTTTAAAAACTAGATATGTGAGTGTGTATTATTCCATGAAAATGAGTTATTTCCTGCTTCTACACGGTTGAAACTTATTTTAGGAACGAATCTATCATAGCCTCTATTGGTTAGTTTCTGGCAAGTACTCATCACCTGCCTAGCCTTTTCCCAATTATGTTGGGGTCGGCTTCCAGTCTAACCGGATGCAGCTGAATACCAGTATTTTACATGGAGTGACTGCCTATCTGACCTCCACAACCCAGTTAGTACTGGGTAGTACAATACCCCTTGGTAAGACTGGTTGTTAGACTTTCGCGTCTCTGAATACCTGTAACGACTGTCAAAGATTTACAAATGACACCTGGGACCAATGGCTTAACGTGCTTTCCGAAGCACGAAGGAAACTCGGTATGTAATGGGTGGTCACCCATCCACAGACCAACCTATGCAAGCACGGCTTAACCTAAAGATCGACCCGAGCAACTGTTATTATTTAGCCACGAGCTGGCAAGTCCAGTATTTAATAAATAAAGTAGGTCAAGCCAATATCTACTTACTCACATATAATTTTGAAACTTTTATAGTTGTCAATAATCTCCTGCCCTTATACCAAATGATTTGGGGTTTATGCAGCGTTTCTTCTTCGTCCATACTTCTCTATTAGTTGACATCTCAACAGTCTCTTTCTAGCCATATTATCTGTCACACAGTCCATCCATTGTTTCTTTAAGAATTTATAGTTTAAGTTGTAAACTTTCACTAGTATTAAACAACCAAATCACTGGTTTAGTGGTTTCCAACATATGGCATATTATTATGTTAATTTGGTTCAAGAAAGCCATGACCTAGATCTACTTTTACTCCATTGTTTAATTAAAACAGAAAAGTAACTCCTATTGTCAAGTAATTATAGCCAGTCATTTATGACAAAATGAGAAATTGTAAATAGAATAAAAAACATGATTATGTCTCAAGGAGAAAATGCTTATTATTATCAGTTTCTATCTGTTGGCAGAAATAGCTTGTTTGTATGGTCTCTGTCATGTTAGGAAACAACGCAATCCTCAATTTTCTGTGCTCAAACATTTTGATGTGGGCTAAAAATAGTGTGGAAAGGTAGACTGTCCTCATGGCCGTTCCATATTCAAATCCTTGCTACCAATTGTTGATATTTTCACTTAGAAAAAAGTTCTTTACATATTCGGAAACTAAATTGCAAATGCAGTAGAGGTTTGTACAAGTTTCCAAATGATGCAAAATAGAATTGTCTATTATCATCATTAGCTGCTGCAGCAGTCCACTGCTGGACAAAGGTCTCTTCAATTGCACGCCATTCAACTCGTTTTTCGTCAAATCTCATCCAGCTGCTAGCAGTCACCCTATTCCAGGCTAAATAGAAACCTAGCTTGAGGGCGTCCCACTTTACTCGAGACTTGTCTAATCACCTCCACCACAGGTGATTAAGTCTCCAAACTATATACACTGTAACCTTGTCCAACAGAGCATAATAACAGACGCGATGTGCATCGGCGGTCGCTGCGGCTGGGCGGGCGAGGAGCGCGGCGCGCTGGAGGCGGTGGAGGCCGCGCTGGTGCACGCCGCCGCGCCGCCGCTGTGCCTGGACCCGCGCCCCGCCGTGGGGCTGCTCGCGGCCAGGTTGCACGCCGCGCCCCGGCTGTTCAACACGCCCCGCATCAGGAGGCAGGCCAAGAGATTCTCACAGGTATGAAGGAGTGCCGTGGAGTAGGGCTAAGGTATCGTACCTGTTCTGTTCTGAAAGCTGGAGTACACCGATTTTAGGTGGCTTCCTCTGTCATCAGTTCAGTTGGGATATTTACTTGTATTTACTCCATAACTACGTACTTCAAAGTGTGTTTTGTTATTCTAGGTTGCAGTGAATCGGAAGAGGAAATTGGATCAGTTCACACATTATCATGGTTTAGAGATATTAGACTTAATACATCGTCAAAGAGCGAAAAATAGTAGACAATCAGTGCCACCTACGAGACTTACATCTAAGTATCCGAAAAAACCACCAGAGGTAAGGGTTATTCTGAAATTCAATAATACATGCTTTCCTGCAATAGTGGTGTCCCAGTATTGAGATTTTTTTTTACTTGGTGAAAATTATTTCATCACCACTTGTGCTCTTAAAACGGTGAATGAAAACATTGTAAAGAAGCCGAAATGTCCTAGAACCAAAAAATCCTTGTGACATTCATCCAACCCGCACTGCGCCCACTTTGTGAATTATAGCCTACTGCATAGAGAGGAGGCCGTGGAAATAACATAAGGTGATTATGCTAATACTATTATGATCTTCATAGGTGTTCAAACCCATCGAGCCACCAAAAATGGATCCATTATCCCTCGCGGTACCGTCAGAGCCGGGCGGGCCACTGCGCCTGGCGCGCGCTTACGAGCGGCCACGGCCCACGCCCGACTGCCAACCGCAACTAGTAGAGGAGTACATCCTCGAGACTGAGAAGACGTCGCCCCATGCCAGCGCCGGGTTCTTCCACATTAAGCTATCGATACTACAGAGGCCGTCCGACCAGGAGTTCCTTGGAGAACTCTATGTGGATAGGGATCATGTTGAGGGAGAGAGGAATGGCGCTGCGTGCCGGTTCACGTTAGGTACGTATTAAAAAAAAAACATTTTTAGCAACCTAACAATGCGCGTTGGAGTTGCAGGCACCAGCTAACAATAACAGATGTCGGTTAATTGAGGTGATCGCACATAACTAGTGAAAAAGCGCCTTAACAAGATCCTTGTTCCTTGACAAGAGGGAGCATTCTTATAATTCTCATAATTACACAACTCTCCTATCCTTGTTAATTTATTATTACAGTCTCATTACATAAACACTAATTAATTAACTCCATGATTTACGATAAAATAACAAGCTAAGTAAACAACTAATTTGTATTACAGGGTCAAGACTTCAAGCAAATAAATATATACAGCAGTTCACGGAGATATTCACCGAGGAAGGCCGCAAGTCTGTTAGAATAAGACACATCGTGCCTGGACAACTACCAAGAGTGTCCTTCACTGGAGGAATGAGAGAATTGGTAAGAAAATCTTATGTACCCATAAATAGGCACCAAATCACCGCCGACGAGGGAACGAGTAGCTATCGACTACTTTCTCGCTCAAGAAACGTGTATATAGCAGATGCGGCGCGTGTAAGCTCGTTTTTGCAAGCGCGTATAGGCGCGTATACGCCAGCCTTTTGCCGCACGTGCAACTCGTACTCGTATAAGCGCGAGGCGCGAGGGTTACTGACATATTGCTACTGGCTGAACCCATTGGTTCGAGCGAACACGCTGGGATAGGCGCGTGTACACGCAATTGGATTTTTGAAGCGCTAACTGTGACGCACGTTTAAGCGCGTAAGTCCATACAAGCATAAACCCGCAGAAAAATACGCTAGTCCAAAATCGCTATAAAAGATCAAAAATAAAAAAGGGTCCCGTCAAGAACGTGTCGGTAAAAGAGATACATTATTATTAATAGTTGATCTCTGATGGTTCACACTGCCCCCGGGGGCGAGACTTCTCTCCTCTAGTTTCATTGCTCGCCAACCCATTCCTAGTCGCTAGCACTGCGATGTCGGCGCTTTTCGCTGAACAGGTGGTTTCGACAAACTGAATCTGAAGACCGGGATCAAAGGACAAAGGAATGAGATTGAGTATCAATATCATTATTCATCATCATTCATTCATTTTATCATTATTTCGGTTATTGGAACTTTCTGAGAGCATTAGTTTTCTTTTTGAGGACTTATTTGATTGTAGTAATGCTAGCTTGATTCAGTATCCGTTTATTAATTTAAACTATTTAAAGGCAATGACTTAATTTGAATGCATCGTCCATAAACCTACCTTTATATCTAGGACTCCGAATGATACAGACTCTTTTTTATGTAACCTATTTTGTTCTATTGCAGGGTAAATCTTTCCCCCGTATTCCTCCTATATTCTCTTACTTCTCTACGTTTCGCCTTCGGATTCATACGTGATTATACTCAGCAGGGTCAGCAACTATTGCTGCAGCAGCGATCAGCCGCTGGGAGCGTCGCGACTGTGCAGACTCACGCCACCACAGTGCCTGTTGTGTAAGTTAGCTATTTATTTGCTACCAGAAGTCAATTATCAGTAATAATCAGTGATCGGAATAGGTAGAGCTAATGTGCCTACAGTTCAAGGAACAGAAACGAAAAGTGGAGATTTCCTTGCGACATTTTTTTTTTCGGAATATTTGTTCTTTATGTCGGAACATTACTTAAGTACAACTAAAATTAATAAAGTAAAACAACTATCGAATTCATATACTGGTTTTGTTTGAAAAAAAAATGCATGCGTTTTTTATTGTTTAAAAAATTAAGGTTATCTCCTTAACTTCGTTTGAACGCCGTAAGTAAGTGCGGAAGCTAATTTAATTTTCATACCAGCTTTAATAGCTAACTATTAAAGCTGGTATGAAAATTAAATTAGCTTGAAAAAAAAGAAACTAGTAGTTCTAAAACTACAAGGTAAAAAAAAACAATTTATAGGTTTTCATACCATTTATTCATTTTGTACAATTATTGGAACTAAACGTAAACAGAAACCAACCTAATATTTAAGATAATTATGATAGTTACCAATAATTAAGATACGAGTAGTTACCAATCTTATGACTCAGTCAGAATATTATTCCCGTTGATGTTGAAAGTTGTCCCTTAATCTGAATCGGTACAGATTTCATCAGGAAAAGAGTTTTCTTTGTCATCGCTAGATTTATCTTCTTCTGGAAAATAAAAATAAATTATGAGCAGTTTTTCCATATTATATATCTTCACTAACGATTTATTTTTGCACTTAAAATCCATTTATAGGTTCAGAAAGACCTTTCAACATCAACTGAAGTTATAAGTACTTACATATTTATAGTACGACAATGATTCATTTTCATGGTCAAATCCTTTTTCTATATTGTCACAAATGTCTCTTAGTGCATCTAGCTCGGGATTTCTGTTTATGACGTTTTCTAATTTTATTTTAATTTTTTCAGACAAACATCAGTTTAGAACTGTTCTTACTTCGTCAAATATGTGGAAAGATTCCGTTAATAATAAGCTAGACTTTTGTAATTCCTTTAAAGAAATTTAAATTATTTTAAAATATTCGTCAATATAATCTTAATCAGCTTTTAAATTTTCTTTTTAGTACTGTTTTAGCATGCCTGATAGACAAAGAATCAGAGCTTCTAAGGAGCCCTGCAATAGTTTTAATGTTTTCGTAATATTTAACATAATACGAAGCTGCTTCTAGCTATGTACCTCACCTTGTTATGACTGGCTCGGGTGGCAATGACAGGCTCGGAAAAATTTCCTTTAATAATTTGACTCTATGAAGGGCCTTTAAATTTTTTTTTTTTTTTTACATTTGAAATTAACGTATCAACGTCCGTATATTGTGTCCGTATTTGTTCTGCATGCGGTTAATAGCGTGTGCTAAACAGGTAACATGTATCATATTTGGCAAATTTATAGTTCTTTAAAATTCTGCCTGCTTTTAACATATATGCTACGCTAACAGAACATAGGACTAAAACATCTTCTATTTTGGCTTCGTAGTCTCCCCACATATTTTCTAAGCAATCAGTCACAAATTGAGCGATATTGTCTCTCCATCCACCTTTTCTAACATTTTGGAAGCTATTAAAAATAGCTTATTTGTTACCACATTTTAAGGTTTTACAACAAAATTTACAATTTAACGACCTAAATAATCAATAGTTTCATCTCATCTTGAACATGGTCATGAACTGAAAGCTTTTTTTTTTAACACAGTGTCCTAATAAACTTACCTCAATAACGATTCATCGGGAATATTATTGACTTTTGTACATTTACAACACATGTATTTAAGAGGGCCCTTCTCGGGCCGCGTATCGTCAACGCGAGCATGGTCAAAAAGCTTGTTGTTTCATCCAGAGTCACAGCGGCGATTTTCTTTAAACTCCCCCGTCTTACCCCGCCTCGACCCCGCACAAGTCGTCTCCCACGCACCTCATACCGCCTAACGCGATGACATTGAACGAAAAATAGTGTTCGAAAATTTCTTAAACTTGTTCCAGGAAATACGTGTTTTTCAAATATTTGTCATGAAGAATCTCCATTACATGTGCAAGGTTTCTATCGAGATGTTTTCTTTATTTTTACACTTTATGAGTACATTATGAACGGCCAAAGTTCAGGTAAAATTTGTGCAAAACAGCAATTTTTGGAGGCTTATACTGAATTTGTTTCTACTTTTTTTTTGCATACATATAAACCTAGATATAGTGCACAAAATACCTATTAGTTCAAAATATATGTGTATCAACGGCATAATCATGTAAGAGCGTTTGTATGAAAAGTATTACGGATTGGCCGCTCTTAAGTAAAAATGTTTTAAATGCTGGTTGGTTTACTCGTGACCAGGGTATGTATTAAATCAAGATAAAATGCTTCATTCACTTTTCTAGCAACACCTTGGAGTGTCGGTCCGTCCAATATGCCTCCTCATATTGCTTTTCTTGCATACAATACTGTTCTCACATTTAGAACAATATATCGTGTTGCTAGCGGGGTCGTGGTACAATTCAGTGTGATCTTTAATCCACCACTTTACAATCCCTTCGGTAGGTTTGGTTGCCATTTGATTGCTATGAGGGGCTAAATTACTGTGAACAATGAGAAAATTATATAATAACTTCGTCCCGAGATTTCATCTTTTCGTAAAATATGGTTTAACTATAGGATTGCGAGTAGGTACAACATTTGAGCACGGACTAATATATAAAACAGCTGTTTGAATAAAATTCCTTATATGATTGAATAAAATTGTTTGAATTTGGAAAATTAATTGAGAATAGCTTAATCTTTAGAATGTCTTAAAAGTCAGCACAGACAGCAGCAGCAGCAGTGGCAGTTTGACTGGCACAGCAAATTTCAGTATGTCACTTGCGGTAAAACGTAGTCCATAAAACCAAGCCAAGGTGGTCATGTGAAGCAGATCCAATTAACGATAAAACAAGTTTAGGTAAAAACAATTCACAAGTCAAATATGCGTACTCAACTTGAGAAACTACAAGAGTGAATGATGCGCGCACGGCGACGCTTTTAATGCGAAACACCCCTCTACGCCTCAACCCTTTTGTCATTGTTTACCAGCGACAAACAAAAGATAGAAAGAGACAGCAAGTTTTGGCTATTCTGGGAAACGAAAACATGAGGCGCAGGGTCCGCCGCGTTCTTTATATAAAACGTACTACTGGCTTTTTGAGAACGTTCTCCTTGTTGTCGAAGTCGGTTAAAAAGGAAAAATAATGAATTCCATTAGTTTACTGTACTGATTAATAAATAACATTATTATTAAATGTACTTAACTAATTCCAAGACAGAAAAAAATAATCGGAAAAAAAAAAAATTGTCATAAGGAAGTCCCCACTTTTCGTTTCTGTTCCTTGAACTTTAGGTACATTAGCTCTACCTATTACGATCACTGGTAATAATATGCAATAATGGTCCCACCGCTGAGGGTCTGGAACTAGTCTAGCACCTCTATAGCAATATTATTTTAAACTGACCTCAATATGGGAAAGAGAGCAAGATATACACGACGTATTATAGCTCCTTTTCTTACCCATTGTGAAGTAATATTAAAATAAAACTGCTGTAAGTGCTGGTAGTAAGTTTACTCTATATAAAAGAATGAAGGCAATAATCCAAAGGTCTGGGTTTAGTATAATTTCCATTCACGTGCCATCATTCATTTAAAACTAATTTCTTGTTATAATCCAAGATTTCATTGTAAATTATCAGTATTTGGTCTGGTCAAGAAGTAGATGCGCCTGAACAGTAAGTTAATAAACTATATGACGATGTTTGTAACTGACGGATCTAGGTAGGGGTCTCTAATTTATTTTATATAACTTGCAGAACTTCAACAATACAAGCAACAACCAATACTCTTACGAATGCTCGTCAGCTACCCATACTTGTAAGTACAAAATAAATAGGTTATATTTTTTACAGTCCCAGTGTTAAATAAATTCACCTTTTATATATTTTTACACATTTCAAAATTCAGGCTGCTCTTTCCACTTCATCTGTTCTTTCCACTTCATCATACCCTGTATACGCCCATATGATAATATTGAAACTCTCTGCTCATAGCAGGCGCAGTTACAACAAGTGGGTAGCGTGGCCACGGTTGGCAACGTGGGCAACGTAGTTGGCAATGTGGGCACAGTCGTGGGCAACGTTGTGGGCAATGTTACCGCCTCCAACGACACCGCACTCAAGCAACAACCCTCCCCTACGACACCACGGCTCTCGCCACAGGTGCGTATTTGTGGTGGGAATGTGGTCGGAAGCGTGGGCAACATAGTGGGCAACGTGGGCACAGTCGTGGGCAACGTAGTGGGCAACGTCATCACTGCTAGTGACACCGCGATTAAGGAGCAGCCTACACTTGCAGCTTCACCGCTGCTGTCGCCACAGGTTCGTGTATTACTATTATAGATACTTGATCCACGCCTAAGAACAGCCAATATGGACTAAAAGAGGCAAAATATAACGCTTTCATTGTGATTAATTCTAGTAATAAGTTATTATTTCCTCCAAATTGCTTTTTGTAAGGCTCATTTTCAGCATGTGTTCCTGTGTGTGTGTGTAACCTGGAATGCACCGTGTGTCGTGGTGAGATTATATAACGAAAGCTAAAAAAAATACAATTCGTTTACTCCTAGTGATTAGTTCACCTTTCGAGATTAGTTTATTCAGGAGACAACTATTCTTTATTGTATCATCGATAGCTTTCGTTCAACCGTGTTTGTTTTCTCTCTCTTTCTTCTGCTTGCTTTATACAATAACTCCACCTCACTCTTAACCTCTTCAGGATGCTATTGCTAAATTGATCTATACGTGTGACATTTGATGCAGGCGTCAACGAATCAGTTGTTGGCTCAACAGCTGACAAACCCTCCACAACCGCTCAATCCTCAAAAGATGCAGTCAGCCATCATTCATATACAGCATCCTCTGATGTCCACTGCTGGGACGTCACAGGTAAGGAACAGATATTGTCATTATTTTGTTTAAAAAATGAAATAGGTACTCCTTTATCATCGAAAACACGGTCTAAGTTTTTGGTGCTTAGAGAGATAGATAGTATCTACAGGTTCCTGCACTCAATCGATGTTCTAAATATACATTTTTGGTAACTTTAAAAATAATGTATCAACAAATCATTCACGATTTTATCTGATAAGGATGTCTTGCAGAAATCGCTGATAGCGACCTAACTAGTTTTTTTAACATAATTTCCTCCTTCGTTTTAATGCTTATGAACACATACTTACAGTAAAAAAAAATCTACCTATCTCTTTCTTGTCTTGCATGAATTTTCTGCTCAACCACAGAACCAGGCCGCAGCCAGGCTGTTAAGCATCAATTTAACAGAATGTAGAAAGTAGCTAGGGTCTTTAGATAGCGCTGCACCGACCTTTTGCCAACTCAGATTCAGGCAAAGGCTAGGGCATCGTCAGACCAGCATCAGGTCAGCCTTGACTTCCAATATTTAGTTATTTATTTAAAATTTTCAGTACACAAGTGGACTTAATGCCAAAGGCAGTTTGTAACAGGCAACCTTTAATCCTACCTTCCTTAGCTTTAGTTATACATATATTACTTCGGTTTTGTTGCCAGGTACAAAACATCCAGTACACGAATACAACGACAACCCAGCAGAAGGCGACCATCTCCAAGCCGAGGACAACGAACCCCGCCATCAGCGCGCTTGTTACTAGTCTCATGAACTCCGCGCAACAGTTCCAACAAGGTAAGTATTGTACTAAAAATGCCGACTGCGGTTTTTACAGGGGAATAGACTACTTTTCACATATATATTTTTTCAATTTAGATTCTTATTATTTTATATTTATTTATATTCCCATAATGGTAAGTAAGTAAACTTATTAACTAAGCCCCACAAAACCTTAGTAATGGTTTGACTGTGGGGTCAGTGAGTCTCTATACACTCATTCATAAATTTCGTACTTAAAACTAATTATTATGTAAAGGTAGCACTTTAATACATTTCTAAATAATATCTTTTTAATCTGATCAACTTTCTTAAACTGAACAGAACATGAGATTTGATAGCAGCTTTATTGATCAGAGACAAGATCAGGCTCTCGAAAAATTGGGTTATTGAAAATATTATGAAATAAAACACATTTTATCCATTTTTTCTTCCAAGTACATATTATTCGTTATAAACATTTTCGGGCATATTGCTATTTATTTATTTAAATAGAACGGCTGAAGCCAATTACACTATTTAAACATATAATTTATTTATCACAGTCATGCATTCTTGTCACAAAAATTCAAACATTCTGACAGCATCACCTTCCATTCATTCGCAAACATATCAAGATCTGTGCTTGAGTTCAGGAGAGCGTTAATAGCGGCTAAAGTCCGGGGAATAGGTGAATTGGAGTTTGCAACAGTACGGCAAGGTGGAACAGCCAGTAAGCGGTGTTTCCTGCCACGACAGTATTACAAATAGATTACAGATGTCATAATGCTAATCAGGAACATCTATAATCCCCCAAAGAATTTTAAATATTACAGTGATCTGATCGCGCGACCGTCTTACTTCTAGAGAATAAAAATAATTTGCAGCAAAGAAGAAACCTGGCTACTTAAAATCAAAATCAAAAGTTATTTATGCATATTAGGCAAAAAATGAGCTTTATTAACGTCGACCACGGACGCATAAAGAACGAAAAGTGTTTAATATGTCATATGTCATAAACAATTAAAAATTGCTTCCCTGATGATGCCATAGCCACATCCACCGCAACAACACTAACTCCAAAACTATCCCCAACAGCGGCCAGCCAGAATGCGGCAAAATCAGCAGTTAGCACAGCGAGCAGCAACGCTACGATCCTCAACCTGCTGAACAGCGCGCCGGCCGCCATGACACACGCCACGTCCAGCGCAGACAACACCCTGGACGCGCACAAGCTGCTGGGCCGGGTGTCCATAGCCGGCGCCAGGATCATCACTGCCACCACCGCCTCGCATACCTTACCTACGTATACGCAGCAGGTGAGACTAGTGTTAAACTACATAAATATTTTACCTTCGGTTTTGTATGCCCCTGGTACGGAGGCCTTACCAAAGGCCAATGCACCCATAAAATAGTCCGGTAAAGCAAACGACAACCTCTTAGATGGACTTGTGAGATGACGAGCACAAAACAAATGCTTCTGCCTTTAGTTAAAGTTAGGTTGTGAAACCAAAGCCAGATAGGATTTGTTACGCAAATAGGTCGCAGCTTATTCAGGTGGTTTATGTTTAGGATAAGCAATTCACGTTTTAGGATTTTCAAGCCAAGCGAAAGCGGTGAATATAACTGTGAAGGAGGTGGGTTGATAAAACTCTATATGATTTTATTTTGCTACACTAATTTGGACTGTATCCACTGGTAATGGAAGTTCAATTACAAAAACAATTGTTGTTCGTGGCCACTTCGATCTGCTTTAGGGTTGTTCATTCGTAAAGTCACAATTAGGTTTATTTATGTATTTTATTTTGCATAAATAACATAATATACATATTAAACTACATAACAAACACTATACTTAGTTTAATATTAACAATTAATTCTTGTTTGCCAGGGAGTTGGCGTTCAAGTAATGAGCGGTTACTCGAGAGAGAATGAAGCGACAAATGTGTCAAGTAGTGAAAGCGCTTTATTAGAGCGGTTGATGGGACCTGATACCTCTTCCTCGCCTGCCTCGCAGCAACAACCTGTGTGCCATTTGCAGGTAACCGAATTTAGTCAAAATAATATCTCCTTGTTCCTTTGCCTAGCAATGGACAGATAGGACAGGCTAAATAAAAAAATATCGTCTATGCCAAAAGGTGGCGCGGAGCTCTCTAACTGGTGCCGTCTCCCACTGACGAAAGATTTCAAATAAAACATATTGAAATCACTATTTCTTTCTCTCTCTTTGCTTTTATTAGTGTTATCAGACAGTATGTTTTGACAAAAACTAAGAGCAAAAAATAACAACAGATTATTGTTAAGGTTCTTTGGAACGACATTCCAACGAGTACATTAAGGAGTGTTAGTATTCGTTAGGCTACAGATATTAACTTACTTTACAAGCCACGGTTTACAGTTTACGGTTTACTGAAAATACATCTAGTAACTTTGTTAGGGCCTTTCGACAACACCGAGCATCTACCTATTTAAACTCCACATACCAGTTGCTATGTAAAATACCTTAATGAGACTTATTGTCAGACTGGTAACCTAATGATCTACAATGAGAAAGTTTAGAAATGTATTTATTTTCCTCAGGGCTTAAGTTTAGCATCCCTCCAAGGTCTGCAAGGCATCCAAGGTCTGCAGAACGTACAAGTGCAGATCCCGGGTCTGTCGGCGCCGATATCGTTGTCACTGAACGTGTCGGGAGCGCCCAGTGGCCTGCTGGTGTCGGTGCCACCCACCACCTCCGTTGTACTCACCAATCAACCCTCGGTGCTGTCGTTACCAATAGGTAAGGAACTAGATATTTCTTTACATACACAAAGGGTGTAACAAGACCCATAACGAAGCCGAAAGTAATTGTTCTCCCCGTTATTGCAATTTTTTTTTTGTTCTAGACCATACCTGGGAACCTTCTAGTTACAGAGATATTGGGGGGTCAGAGTTCCAAATTTTTTCACAAGTTTTTTTTTGAATACTTGTCACAACATGAATACACGTAAGATTTTTACTTTCAACACCTCCACGACCCTCGTACTATTCAATCCATCCATCAGCACAATGTTTTGAGTGCGTAACATTGAGTCCTACCGTAAAACGTGATTTTTCACCCGAAAAAAAGTCGTTTCCCAGCAATCATTTTTGCGTCAAGTTACTTAGTTTGATGCACATAATGCTTAGTTGACGGCTTCATTGTAGGGCTTGTTACACCCTGTATGTAAGTATAAATAAAAGGCATGGGTATAGAAATACTCATGCCTTATTTTCATGCGGTATACCTAAGGCAGAAACTGCAGAACGCTATACGATCCTTACAATCTCCTTTCGACTCGTCCGCGTTCTAATATCTTATTACGCACGCACGTATTTTTCTTTACAAAAAATGTCTTTAGACTGCACCACGCCTTCGGGCTGGACAGCGATCTTCGTGGGTTGGCTGATAGTGGTTAGATAAGTATGGTCGACTGCCTCGTTGGTCCAGTAAGCGCTCCTATTGAGTGTCTCATAAGTACAAATTGTTTTTGGGTCTGTCTATCATGAAGTTTTCAGTTGCATCCTAGAGTCTGAATTCGTGCCCAGTAGGTAACAATGAATTTG
Organism: Eugnorisma glareosa; assembly: GCA_947578425.1. NCBI lineage: Eukaryota > Metazoa > Arthropoda > Insecta > Lepidoptera > Noctuidae > Eugnorisma > Eugnorisma glareosa. The sequence goes on along the minus strand of OX387970.1, from coordinate 12,153,269 downwards.
TGCCCTATTACATGGAATTAAAACATAACTGGAAAAATGTGAAGTGCTGTAGATATACCGGTGTTGCTGCAGTTCCGTTTTATGGTGTTATATGTAGTAGTTCAACTGTATAAAGCATATGTTTTCTATTTCCAGCGCAACTAATGCCGGGCGGCGTGAAGGGGCAGGTGCGCGGCGCGGGCGTGCAGGTGGTGCGCGCCACGCGGCCGCGCCCCGCGCCCCGCCCCGCGCCGCGCCCCGCCGCGCCCCCCGCCGCGCCGCCCGCCATGCCCGCGCCCAGCAGCATGCCGCAGACCGGTCAGTACACACTATACTATCATTAGGATTCAGTTGACCCACTTACTCTAACCAGCATTAAAGCCTTTCGAACTAGCAGAAGTACCTTCTTTCTACCTTTTCTCTTTCTTTTGCCAAGCAACGCTGCTGTGTGTTTTGAGTCTCTTAGAAAATTGAGCCATTCAGCTAGTATAATTATAATGCACTAGCTTCTACCCGCGACTTCGCCTGCGTGATATCATAATCTATGGCACACGGCAAATGTGTGGCTTTCCTCCAGTGAAAGATTTTTTTCAAATAACGGTTTCAGACCTACATCCAAAGGAGATCACCAATTCAGGGGAAAAAAAAATATTCCTTCAATAATAATTAAATATTTATAAAGCACACGAGTAGCGCTTTTATTTTACTATGGCATCAAGGCGAAAACTATTTAGATATGGAGATTTAAACCAGGTAAGAATTAAACCACCATGCAGGTACCTATTTGAGCCCTAACAAAGAACAACTGGTCTTTTAGATTTTGTCATAGTATAAGACGACGAGCATAAAATGTAGGCCTGTAATAGGAATAATAAATCGATATTTTGATAAATTCTTTTTTTTATCCATTTTACGCCGATTAAAGATGGGCTAGTTAGTAGTGTTGTGTTGTGTAGTGTAGTGTTGTTGTGTAGTGTAATCATTGTGAAATAGTGGAAAAATAAATAATTATTTCTTAGACAAAATGGTGGATGGATATAATTTATTTCATTTAGCGATCGTTGTATTTCTTTGTTCCTGAATTCATTACAGCATGGTCGCCATACAAAGGGATGTTTCTACTCCTGCCACCATTTAAATAAAATATAAATCATTCCTGGCTGGCGACTTTTTTAAATCCCAAATCATCGAACAAAATGGGTGATCTCCTTTACCCTTTAATAGTAATGAGAGCAATGTGTATCGCAGGTACAACGCAATTCATAACGCAGGCGCAAGTTCAGGCGCTAAGTGCGCAGCAAGTGCGGCGGAAATCGAACGCGGACAGTTCGTAGTGACGTCACGTCCACGTCTTAGTGAAATATACTGTAAATATTAACCCTAGCTAAATTATTGTACCCTTAGAGATATAGTGACCAGTGCCGTGCGCAGTATACACGCTGTGATCCACATACGTACCCCGGCGGCCATTTTTAAACACCGATATTCGAGAAATAGACTTAACTTAGATATGTGCGTGTTTGCAATAGTTGAAATATGGTTGTTTTATTGATACGTCACGCAGTTGTTATTATTACTTCTGTTAGAAATAACATTGGTTAAGCTACGGTCTGTCAATGCCGTAATTGTTTTTTAATACATAACTAGGTTCAATATAAAATCTATTTAAGTAGTATCCTCAATGTTGCTATTATTCAATACAATAATGTCTGAAACAACGACTGAATTTTTATAACGTAGCAATGTTATTTCATGCAATTATGCTTAAATGTTAAAGATAGCTAATATAAAATTTATCAGTTTTCATCACACTACATGTAAATGGTCTACAATACTGATTGCAATTATTTGTTTTTAATCATGTCTTTGACACATTTTATTTTATTCGAATTATTTATCATATACTTGTACATGTACATGTATTTTTATTATTTTAATGTCACAAATTATAATATTATGTATGAACTTCAAATTAAATTTTAATGCAACATTGAAAGTGATTGGATCATGACATGAATTGTGAGTAAAATTACATGTGTTACAACTTAGTGAAATAAGATTGTTGATAGATCCGGATATTATCATTATAGTAAAGATTTTATTTTGTGGTTGGCATTATTGACATCTGCTGTATATAAACGTTGTTAGAGAGATTGTTAGTAAAACAAATTAAGAACAGCACAGGACGATAAAATACAGTAAAATAAATTGAGTAAAGTATGATTATGTGTGGTGATCCTTGACTAATATCCACACTGTAGAAAATTTTCATAAATCAGTATTAATAAGAATTAAATCACTGTTCGCATGACAGTCTAGTACTGACGTTTTAAGAACTCAATGAAGTACAACACTTTGCAGTGATTCGTGAATCTGTGTTAGATAAGTTGTAAATATGTATTATATTAGTTTCGTGTAAGCATCACAGCTACTGTTAGTTGGAATGTAAGAATGTTGATTTTATGTTTTCTGTACGTTGCTGTAATATAGTTTGTGAATAGTAATGTTTGTTTTGATATGTGTTATAGTACTCGTTATCGAGTTTCGTAGATTCCAGTTGAAAGCACTGTAAAAGTGTTTTTTTTTTATTATTCTACATTGAGAATTTAATTATAGTTTGTTTGCAGAATGGATGAAATACAGGATCAGTTCATTTTCATTTTCGTTTAAGAAAATATAATTTCGTTTCTTTTTTTTTTTAAATTATTTATATCATTGTCATAAAGCAGAGCCTGAAAATTAAATCGAAATGAAGATCTAAATACGTAATATTTTCTGTAGCATACAGCATCATTATTAGCTTATTATATTTATGTATGAATGTAACTGAAATCTACGGTACCCTTTAACGTCGCAATTAACGAATTAAATCTAACAATGCAATGTAGATGAATGTATTGGAACTGATCGATTTCGATATCTTGCACATTAAGAGATTATCAATACATAATCTTCTTCCTAGTGTTTTGTTAGACGCGATGGTCGATTTTGTTTGTAACTAACGAGTTTGTTGAGCAGTTTATTCGGCCATGTTATGGCAAGCTTCTGATTTCAGAGATTAACAGTACATAATATTGGTAATTACGAAGATATGTTGGTATCTGCCCATTGCACATACCAATCGCTTGAAGAGTTGTGTTACACGTGTATGAAATTCGGTCAGTATGTAAATATATAGCTTTGTATTTTGAAATATGTGTGGCTTTAATTAATACTAAATAAAATAATATTTTGTCGGAGTAGAGTAGAATTTACTGTGCATTGAGTGCTTTGCAGTGCACTGGGCAGCTACCAACCAAGGATTTTGTCTGTTTTCTACTAATAATAGGAAAAAGATTGATTTTAACGAATGATGCTGTTTTCTCTTATGAACTATGTCCCACTAGTTGTTCTATACTATGTTAAGATTATTAGTTATTGTTACATTTTCACACGCACAATCATTATGTACTATTAATGTTACCTGCCGAAATATTGCGATAGGCATACCATTTCATATATTTTATTGTGTACAGTTATTATGTACTCGTACGTAGAGTTGTCGCTGTATTTACTATTTATTTTAGTTAACGAGAAGTGTTCATACCGGCATTCAATGACATGCCTAGATAAGAGAACTATTTTGTTTTGTAGATACATATATGTATTGCCGAGGTGTATGATAGATTGCGTGGACATATTTTGCTATTAACACAAATATTGCATAAGTCGAGGTGTAGATGAATAATTGTGCGTTTTGTTGATCTCATTTGTTTGCGGACATGTAGCTCAATATGTAGACGATTGTAACATAAATTTTATTTGAACATGCAAATGTACCTATAATTTAAGAAGTAATAAATAATTATTGTATATATTTTCGAAAGGAGATTTTTATAAATAAAACAATATTACTCAGTTCGAGGTTGTATGAAGTTTTCAGTGTCAACTAGGTCGATTAAACTACATTGTAAATATTATTTTATTTTAGATGACATGTGATAATGCATTCAGACGTTTATAACATAAATGGTGTACAATAAAATTTTTATGATTGCGTTGGCATGGATTTTGTGTATAAAATTGATATTGTAAAAATTAACTTGAATACGTTGTTCAAAGATTGACGGTTCGAACATAAATAAATAACTTTTACACAAAAGCATTTTTATTTATTTTGATAGTCTGATATAGTAGACGGGGATTTTGCATTTCATTCCGCGAACCTCCGGAAACAAAGTCCAAGACTTCGGTCTTACTGTTACTGTTGTGCTTGTAGTTGAGAGGTCCTTTATCCAGGGTTGAACCTCATCTAGCAGCACGGAATCGCACTTTCTCATGCTCCTATCCTTTTTCCCGCTCAGAACCGTCATTTGCCGGACCAAGAAACAGCGAGAATGCTACCGGACGCGGCATTATTGACGATGCTTTCGGCAGCACACTCACAGACAGAGGCAAATTATTGTTTTTTTTTTACCTCAAATGTGTATGCGGCGTCTCCCCATTGACAAGGGTTCCACCACCACCTTCCATCTTGCACTTGATGACCTTTTTACTGCATCAGCGAGCGGTGTTCGCGTAGCTGAATTTTGGGCCAAACGTCCTTCCCACAAATATCCACCCTATCACTAATGCCCGTGTTCACTTAAAGTAAGCATCATATAAGTTAATGCCTAAAAAAGTGCGTAGTTGAACTTTCAACGCTAGGCTCAGCGCTGTCCGTTTAAATTTCAATAGAGACAGGCGTGCATTTACGCTCCCTTAGGGACCTCGCGCCAAAAACGGTCGTTCCATAGCACGCTGAGCCTAAAGCTTTAAAAAAATACAAAATAGTAAACATAATTTTATAAGCGCGACCAAAGCACACGGACGTGGCAGTAGGCCAGGACAGGATCTCTATATTTTGAGATATTTATGAAAACCTCAAAAAAGGGACTGCAAAAACATACTGATTAGAAATTATGCGAAACAAAACAACATTTTGGGGGTGTTGTACAAGAGGGGGAGAAGAGAATTTCGTTCTTTTGGACCCAGGGTGTCTAAATTTTGAGATATTTGAGAAGAAAGTTTTTAAACTATCATGGTCACTAACATTGTCATTAACTCTGAAAATAGGATATTTACCATGTTTACAAAAATGTGTGTCTAATTTGCCATGTTTAAAAGTTCGCGAGCCGACACAGTGAGTTTCGTGTGTCCGGAACAGAATCGAGTTGTGAGTGAGTGACAGTGGTAGCGGTACCGAGCACAAAAAACGAACAAGAAGGGTAGACCGATTTGTCTGCTCATAAACACCCACCCGCAATAACTTCAGTTTATCCGTGATCATGGTGCTTGCGCCGAAACATCGGGAATTCGAAACAAATCGTAAGTAATCGAGGCAACTATTTTACGGAATGAGTAGACCGAAATTTGGCATTGTAGGTAGCAGGAATGGTGGTTGGCAGAAAATCTTTCACAGGTATTATGAAGTCTCGAAAGCACTGTAATCCCTCATAACCACGGCGAATAAAAGTAAAACTACAGTTTGGTTTGGTTAAAAAAGTATGCCTTTTTATTCTTTCAAATAGTCTTCATCTAAATTTATAAGAACATTGGACACAATGAAGCTTTTTTACCGATAAATAAGTATAAATAATTTCATATTCACATAAATCTTATTTATACATACATTACATTTATTTTTAATATCAGTCCTCTCAAAAGGTCCATTCTCTCCCTGCAAATTAAATTTTATTATTTACACAGCGATAGGGATTCGCATCTACCGTACATACATACATCAACAATTAACAATTAATAGAGACTATTTACAAAATATATTTCCACAAACACTCACACGTTCATACTTCACCATTTGCACACACCTATTTCACATTCACACCATTTGGCATATGGATGGCGGCACGTCACTAGCAGCGCTCGTCCCAGGCGAGCCACCAGGCCCCTCGACAGTCCTCGCGCTTCCGCCGCCGGCGCTCGGCGCGGTCCGAGCGCTTCTTCACGAAGCGAATGTTGTATGGGTCTTCGGCTAGTTCTGGGTATCGTGCCACATCGTGCACGTACTCTCCTTCGTAGCCTGCTGCTGATCCAGCCTTCTGGATTTCATCTAATTCGGCTGCGGACCAGTCGAGTGACCCGCCTAGTCCGCTGCGTAACGCCTCACGCTCGCGGTGCCACGCTTTCCGCACGGCAGCAGTGCGTGCGTGGTGAAGCAGCCGTTGTCGCTCACGTTCCGCACTAGTGCCGTACCGTAGATTCACTATGCTTGTTTTTCCATGTATTTTCACGTCCGCGTATGAACGTCCTCCCTCGGCGACTTCGTGGAATGTCACATTCAATTTGCCTTGCATTCGTTTCAGTTGTTGCTTATCGTCTGCGGCACGCCAGGTATCCTCTTTTACGAAATAGAAGACGTCTTGTTGATCGCCATGAACTACGAATGAGAATGGCAGAAGATGGGATCGATTGAACACTGAGGTATATACGTCGCGGTAGATAGCATTGGCCGACGGTACAGTGGTGACGACGGCGCGGCCTCGGGAGTTGCGTGACACTAGGATTCCGCGACCGAACGGTGGCTCGGAATCAGACCCGATGCGTTTTGGTGCCAGGTTCAAGGCGTCAGTCTTGAGTGCTGACATCGCCGGTATCGACAGGCTCCTGAAGTCAGCTATCCTTTTGTTTGACATATGTGATAGGAAGCCTGATTCAATGGTGACTGTCGGAAGCAGAGACATGGCAGAAGGAAGTCCAGGGCTGGTATCCGCCGGCGCGGTGCCCCACACGGGCCGTCCTCGAGGAATGCTCGGCAGCACTGACCCGCCGGGTAGTTCGTCAGGATAGAGTTGAGGCGCAAGGCTCTTCGTGTCATAGCCAAGCAACTTCAGCCATGACAGGTGATCTAGAATGGCAAAAGTCACCAATAAGTACAAAATATTAAAAATAAATGTAAAATATAACACATTTGTATAAAATGATTTATTCAGTTACCTGTTGGTTTTTTGTTCTGCGGGCGTACGTTGATGGGATCGTTTCCATTGAATCTATACAGATGTAACTGAGTAGGGTTGTGTATTCTCTCGATGAGATTCTCCCACAATGGAGACATCCATTGTCCAATCAGAGGGTCGTAAACTTTTCCATTTGCCATGTGGACTAATGACGTCACTTGATCCAATAGTCCCCCGCAGAAATCAACAGGAAGGTACAAGTATGGATTAGAATCGTATACGATGTGGCCGTATGGAGATCTCATTATTTCTCTTATTCCTTCTCCATATTGATTGAAAATCATCACTGGTGTTCCACATTGGTCAGTGGCGATGTAATATTTATGTCGAGCAACCTGAAATCAGATGTATTTTGTAGGTTAAAAGGTCGGTTAATTTGAAACAATAGATGTTTGGCGGACTGTTGCATTGGTGCATACCTGTGTATAGATCAGGTGCCCTCTGTCGTCGTAGACTAGGGTCATGAATCTATTTTCTCGCGGTGAATAAATATGGCTGACTTCATGAGGTCTGTCCTTATTTGTGTAGAAGAATTGAGTCACATTTCCGAAATTATCTTTTCTGGTAGAAAGCCTGAAACAGAGAAGTGTTTGTGAGAACGGTGTGTGAGCAGTGTTTCGTCTTCAAAATAAGTTACTTGGTTTTATTTTTACATACCTGTCAAGATGGTCATAAAAGTATCGAACATCAAATCTTCCTCGTTTTGTTGCTCTAATCAGAAGTCCCTTAGAATTGTATTGGAACCTTTCTTCTCTCGCATTTTGGGAAACCAGACCACGGCTGTCATACCTGTATTGACCTTCGCCAAACTTGACTATGCGATCCATATCATTATACTCCATTGGTATCGTATTGCCTCTGTAGGTCAGTGACAGCATATTTCCATTATCATCGTATCTAAAGCCCCATGGTTCTTGAGCCTCTACTCCTGTCAGCTGACCATCGCAGTCCCAAGTATAGTTCTTCACGTTCGTGTATGTATTGACACCTACATTTCTAGTATGTGTGCGTGTTTGAGATATTCTTCCATGTCTATCATAAGAGAACTCCATTCGGAATACTTCCATCCTGTGGATGTTTACTGTTACTTCTTTCTCTAAGAACTGATCGTTAAGTAAACGTGAGAACATTGCAATTCCATCATATACTGAAGTTTCATTCCATTTTTGTTTCGAAACAGTAAATTGACCAAGTATTTCAGGAGAACCCGTTTTGATATTGTAAACAATATGATGCGGAATCAGAGTTTGCCCACCAATTCTACCTTGGACGGAAGTTATTCTATAATTGTTATCATACTCGTAAATAATTTTTGCATTGCTAAGTCCAGTTTTGGCACCATAATCAAGTCTTTCTTCGGTGAGTAGCCCACCAGCATAAGTAGATTCCCATCGGTAGTCTACGTCACGGTCAACGTGTAATATTTCTGATGGCAGTCCACTCGTTTCTGCATAGTGTATCTGTGTTTGACCATCCCCATGAATTACTTCAGACACCTTATTCGTTGTGAAATAACGATAAACAACTCTTGCACCATCACCTGGGAATACGGTCTGTAGGAGCTCTCCAGTATGGGCATAATGTTGCAAATATTTCTTTGAGGATCCCGGTGGAGTGTACGTTACTCTCAAAAAGCCAATTGACGGTTGCACACTAAACGAATGATTTGATCCCGAAGGTAAAATCACATGCGTAAGTCCACCATCATTATCATACTTGTACTTAAAACTTCTTTGACTAGCTAAGCTTATTTTGGAAACTAGATTCCCTTCATTGTAATAAATGAACTTTGTGCCGTCTTGTGGACTCGTTATTTCCGATAGCATTCCATGTGGGTCATAGCTGTAGCTTTCTTCACTCTCACCCCATTTCCAACCGTTAATTCTGTAGAATCTATCGTATGAGATATTGAGAAGAGCTCCGGCACCGTGAGGGTCGAACGAAAGTGGCAGTCCGGCGACATCGTACGAGATGGTAAACAGTGGGTTTCTGTCAGCGTTGAAGAAAGTTTCGCGGCTCTTGAACTGGTCGAATTCAATTATAAGCACTCTGGAGTCGTTAACCCATATTTCTCTGTTCAAAGTCTGCTGTGGGTTCCTTACATCACCCACCAACGTGTATAAAGAGTACATGTTGTTTACCAGTGAGTCACCGAATGTAGTCGTTTGATGTGACCACATGTGCAGCATTTCAGCTTCTATAGGCAAAGCTGCTTCTAGCAGTGGATGCTTAGCAGCTGCGATACTCTCGAATTTCCCTGCCCATGGTGTTTCGAGTAGTAAGGTGTTGTTTGTATAAATTCGACCTTCAGTTATTTGCTTCCCATTATTTATAGTGATTTGCTTGAACGATTGTCCATGTAAAACGTATTCACACTTCTTGGCAACTCCAACTGGTATTGTGCTCGAAGGATTCGATACAGTGACAGCCAATCCGTAATTCTTCGCAAGGCCTGAGGTGATGTGCACTTGCTCACCCGAGGGCATAATTATTTTAGTCACTCTTCCTAGTTCGTCGTAATTGTAAATGACGGTATCGCCAGCCTAAAAACGAATAATATTCTAATAAGTATATTGTTTCAGCAAAATTAATCCATTTTATTAAAAACGTGTGTAACTGTGTAGTCTCATAAAACTTACCCCTGATCGACTGTTTAGTAGTCCAGTACTAGCATCGTAGTCAAATTCCATTTCTGCTGAGCCTTTCTCAGCTATCCTGGTTAGGTAGCCAATTCCAGAAATCTTTAATTCGAGTTTATGGTCTTGTGTGTTTTCGATTGAGCTAACAATATTGCTATAATCTCTAAGTAGTTGTATTTTATTTCCAGAGGCATCAGTAACTGTAGACAGCTTTCCGAAACTCGTATTCTTTGAATACAAAAATGAATATCTAGTTTTTCCTGATGTTAAGTCTTTTGTGGTGATATGTTGACCGTAGCGATTGAATACATATATTTCCGAAGTGGGTGGATAGGGTATTCTGAATTCTCCATTTTCGTCATGCGTTGGCAGGTAGTGTTTTAGCGCTAATATATGGAGAGATCCTGAAACAATTACATGCATTAATAATTTGTTTAGTTAAAGGATAAACTATTTCTTATGTTCCCATTGATCGTATTTATTTACCTTGGTCAACAACATTTAGAACTCCATCTGGGGTTACAGCTAGAGCAGAAATCGTTTGGAATTTAGCATTTGATGACAGTAAAGTTTCTGTACTTGTAGGTGGTTCATCACCTGCGGCCACACTGAGTCTACATGGACAGCCAGCATCATCTCGTGAACTCGTTGGTACAGCCGTTGCAGAGGCAGAAGAATTGCATTCACAACTTAATTCCTTCAAATTCTCCTGAACTTTTCCAGCAAAGTGCATTATTTTGCCAGAGGGATCTATAGACTTTATGGCGTTTGTTTTCTTCGAATCTGCTTCAGCCACATACAAGATTCCGCTCGGCGCAAAGGCTATAGCTAAAATTGTGCCTAAACTGGAATCTTCTCTGATGTCAGTATTTGTTCGATTGCTGGGTTTGGTTACAGGTTTTCCATCATTTCCTATACGACAATGTGATGGTTGGCCAGCAACCACTTTGATTTTCATATCAACTGTTAGTTTCAGTATAATTCTGTCGTCTATGAAGTATAGAGATCCATCGAGCGGTGATAATGCTACTCCTGTGGGCCATTGTAATTGTGCTTCATAAGGTGGGATTGCTCCACGGCATGGAACCGGCGACCAATGGTTATGATGGCCGTGATGTCCTACAAGAGTGTGTATAATGCCATTTGGATCTACTGCTCGGATGTTGGTTCCGTCTGCAATATACATCGTTCTATCTGCCGCGATTGCAAGACCTGGAACAGGAAATACATTATTATTATTAAACTTCCAGCCAAAACGAATATATCCATTACAGCATCATCTATACATGATGATTTTATATTAATACCTAATAAATGATTGTATATTTTACCTTTTGGATGTGCCAATTTCGCCTTTACTGCTGGTCCTTCGTCACCACAATTGGAATCATCTCCAGGTACACAACGGTCTCCGTTACCAACTACAGCCTCAGAATTGGTAGCTGGATCTCGCACTTTTTCTAAAGTTATCACTCTTCGGACTTGGTGTCTCTCAGAATCTGATATGTAAAGATATCCATCCGCTGGTGATATGCAGATATAGTATTGATATGCAACTTGTGTGGTTCTGAAATTAAAATAGTATGATTATATAAATCGAGTAAGTTGGATTGATAAGTTTTGTCAGTTGCACGAATATACTGCAACTAATACTTACTGTAGCTGAAGAACGGTAGTAACAACGCCCTCAGGAGTGATACGTCTGACAAGATTGAAATCGCCAACATACAAGGATCCATCTGGACCTGAAGTTAGTGCTGTTGGAGTCAAGAGACGGGCATCTGCTGCCTTGCCGTTACAGTGGTCAGGACATTCCAGAGATCGTTGAAGACCTGTTCCCATTACCACCTAGAAAAGAGCGTACACAATATATGAATAGGTGCATTGAAAACAGGATTAAAAAACTATTCTTATTCTGTGCTAAGAAAAGAAAGAGCCGTGTATTGAAATTGGAGTTTACCTGAACAGTTCTAGGGTATTGTTTCAAATGAAGAAGAGCACCATCGCCTTTCTGCAGTATTCCCTCATGGAAGTTGTAATGATGGTGTATGTCCAGTCCCCATCCTCCGATATCTGAGATGTCCACGTCGAAACCGGCCAGGGTCGCTGTCTGTGTCTCCCAAACAATTGATGCACATGATGTGTACTCATATCCTATTGATATTTTGGCTTGCGCTTGGCCGTATACCTGTAATGATTATAATTGGAATCATTAATACAAGGTACATATGAGATACATTTTTACGAATTGGATGAATGTGGAAAGTGCTTAAGTGGGGAAATTACTTCTAAGTACCATAAAGTATAGATTAGCATAACCATTTCAATTGTTCTTACCTTTTGTTTGTATACATTTCGTTTGTTCCACGCGAAGATATGGGTCAAGTCGGGATCAGCTTCGTATGTATGAGTGTGTAAAGAGCCTTCAATCTCAACGCGGACATGAACTCGGATGAGGGATGCTGGGACCACACGACGAGTCAGTTGGACATGTACGCATGATAGGTAGCCAGCTGATTGAGATGAGCGGTACGTCAGCTTCACCAATGAGCCAGGGATGCCGATAGATTCGCTTACAATCTGGAAATATAAAAATAAATTCTAAATAACTGAACCTCATTTTTCATAGCTCAAGTAGTCAGTAAAGTAAGTTTCAGAAAGAATAGCATAAACCTAAGTTTAGTTGAGTCTTTGGGTGAGTACCTACAGGGCCCAAACAGAATATAGATGTACTGTTTATAAAAAAAGAACACAACTGACTATAGACTTGACTCTTGACTTTAGATTCAAATCAACTTAAGACTTCTTTAGAGTAAACAAGTCGGGTAAACAGTAAGTTAGTTAAGTACCTACGTTATAAGTAACTATCTATTTAGACGTTTACAAGAAAGATTTTGGTTCTTCTTACCTGAGCCTCAGGGTAAATGACAGTGGTAGTGGTAGCTGACGAGGCAGCCGGTGCTGCCAGCGGTGGTACTGCCACTACTTCAGGTCTTAGCCGCTCGTGGTCGTGCGCCGCACAAGGTGGAGTTTCTGCCTCCCACCATTGTGGTGTTGGCGACCATCCGATGCGAGGCGGAGCCCTAGAGATTATTATTGATTAGAATGATCGAAAAGAAAATAGAAATCTCAGTTTTGTTCAACTTTGGGTATATAAAAATTATGGCCGAGGAAAATGAGATAATTTTTTTTGTGAAAAATCTAATTGAATTTTATTCATTCGATCTTGGGATGTGAGAGGGCTTAATAAAGTTTATTAGTATCTGACTCATCAACCGTAATTTATTCTAAAGAAACTAGCACATTTGTTTATAATATTTGGTGATAACTGCGTCATGTCCACTAATTACCTTATCCATAAAACAGTAAAATAAAACACCAACATCCAAACATTAAATATATTTCCACCACCAATAATAGTTAATAAATCACTAATTAAAACCCTTCTCACCTGGGCGTCGGTACTTTCACATTGTCGTCACTAAGTTCCATTTGCACTGGAGGCAATACGACGATTTGGTTCCAAGGTACGAAGACTGTCTTCCTCAGCGGCTTGAACGGAGATCGCTGGAACTGCAGGGTCACGGCGCCTCCTCCATTCACCAGCACGTCAAACCTGCATGACGGCACATATCGTTATAGATTGGTTTAAGGTTAGTGCTTTGCTTGTGATCAAGCATGTGATAATATTATCTATAGAGATAAATGGTTATTTTGCCTTGTCAGAACAGAAACCGAACCAAATTAGCCGCCACTTTTTTTTTAATTACAAGCTTTTTGTTCGTTTAGGTCAAATCTTGCAACTGAATTTTAAAGCAGTTATCCTTGAGGATAACTGCTCAGTCGGTTGGCCGACTGAGCTGAAATTTTGCATACACGTTTAGTTTCGATGACTATGCAAGGTTAGCTAAGTGACGTCATTGTAAATCTAATTTGGCGGACTCCCAAAAATGGCGGACTTTTTATTACCTCCAGGATATGGGTATCAATTAAAAGGGTTTCATGAAAAAATACGGAAAAAATGACAAAGTCACTCAAGCGCCAAAAGAACCATGCAGCACTATTTTTTAATTTCTTCCAATCGATTTCATCTTGAGGGAGATTACTACAAGTTTTATGTAAGGTTCCTTCGTTCCTCTTTTAAAGTAAACCAAATTCTCAGTTAGAGATTTGGATTGTACCCGCCTCCGCAATTACAGAATAGATATCACTAGACATCTCGACTTTAGCTTGGTTGGTATAGCCTAAGGCTAATACTCAGTTGGGACCAGGGATCCCAACTGACTAATATGATACGAAAGGCAATAGTGGTAGCGTAGCGGGTAAGACTTTATTTAGAGGTGATAAACGTATACGTAACGTAGTATCGAGAAACGTAACGTTAAAAAGCAAAATGTATAGTCGTCAGCCTACCAAGTTACCACAAATTGTCAAATTTCTCCAAATGATTTTATAACATAAAATGTTGATGGTTAATTTTAAAATCGAATAAGAAAATTTAACAGTTTTTGGTAACTTGTTGGACTGACAACTGTACTAGTTTAATTGTTACCCAAAAGTTATTTTAATCTTGCTTCCATATTCCTTCAATATCTTTGGAACATTTCTCTCCAGAAATGTCGCAGTTTTGCCTAAAAATACGTCTACGGCATCGTTACCCCTCATTACTTCAGTTTAGCATTTAATCGCATTAACTTTCCTATTAAGAGAGCAAATTCGAAAGTCATGTACAGAATTTGTAAATGAGGAGGTTTAACGTAAGTCTATCTTTGCTACAATCGTTTTTTGTACAGAAAATAAAATTCTACCGGAAAAAGAAGCCCACATTTCCCTAATAGACCTACGGAGCTTACGGCCATCATTGTCATTATAATTTAACACTACTAGAAATACGGCCTTGTTCACCTCTCGGTACTAAATAATGTGTAAAATGCTCGTTAGTCCTAACGCGATAAAACTGCAGTTAATAATGTAGAAATGCTGTAACAAGTACCGTGGGTACTCATATTCCGTTCCTACGTTTTAATGATCCCTTATAATATTTTTCTTGTCATTAATTTAAGCAACGCCGTACAATATTTTTTCACTTTTTTCTTTGTTTCATTTTACCATTTTTTTTACCTTTAATGAGAGTTTGTTATCGAAACGTGTTGAGCAGGGGTTTAGTTTGATGATCAGCACTTTCAATAAAAGGAAAAAATGGCGACGTTTCTTCCCGTTCGATTTTATCCAACGTTTCGTGACTTTATTTACGATCTTGAGAAGAAATAAAAACAAAAGGACGGTGAGCGTTTTTTTGTTTATTTCAGAGAATGCTGAAAGTTGTGTTTCATTACTCAAATCGATTGAGTTAGGTAGCCAGGTAGCTTGCGGACTTTATATAATGCATTAAATAGGACACCCAAGTTGATAATTATTCGATGGTGCATTTATAGAAGCTACTGATATTTTTTCCTGTAAGTTGGGAAACAAACTACACGTAGATAAACAGTTACTGAGTTACAGTAATTGATTTTTAAAAGCTTAAACGTGACGCGTTATTTGATTACAAGTTCACATGATACAGGTTTCGTTCCGCCGCCTAATTCGATTTTATACTTGATGCTTTTACGTACGTGCAACCAATACCAAACACCGTGTCCGAAAATTAATGACGATCCTATACATATAGACACAAGTGTTTGTTTCGATATTTGTTCAAATATTTCTGTTTGTCACGCAATGTTCAATTACTTTCTTTAAGACAATTTAGTTCCATGACTCAACGATCATCGTGACTAATAGATTTTTTCTATTTTTTGACGTTATAAAGTTTACATTCAAACATTGTTTTGACATGGTGATTGCCCTGATAGCCCGATGCCAAATTATTTTATTTTTGTTCGTTTATTTACGATGCGATAATGGTGTTACGGTGGGTGATTCACCATAGTGAGCGCTTACGTATTTTCTCGTATTTTTCTTTAAGTGAAACAATTACGTTTAAATGTTTCTTAATGGGTGGTATTTTCAAATGACTATAATTACTAAAATTCCTGGCTCATGCTATAATGTCGGTTGATACTTAATTGAAGTGAACACAACCATTAAAATTACTTAACAGTCTAGAGTCTAGCTTTACGTCGTAGCTTGAAAAAAGAGATTCTGACTAACTTTTATGCTAAGATAATTGCGTGTAATTATGTGCAGACTAATTAATTTTAACTGTTACGTACACTTAATAAATGAAATAACTGCCTAGTTATTTCAAATAAGCAAAAGGTTTCAATAAAGTTACAAGTAAATTAATTTATGACGGATTTGGAATATTTGTTTTTGCGATTAAAGGGGTGGACTCCTTCAGAAACAAACGTATTATAGGGTGACCTGTTCAACAGTTAATCACATTAAATTCAGACCACCGTATCTCATAATTGTTCAATAAAAACATGTTTTCTTGTATTCTGGTCAAAAGGTAGGTTCATTAGCTACATATTGGCATTGAAGGACTGTTCGTTTTCCTAAAGACTTTAGAGAAAAAATGTTTAAAGAAAAAATACAAACTGGGGAGAAGGGAGCGGGGCCGTTTTGAAGTCTAAATCGCGCGGTTACACTAAATAGTAACGTCACGTTTGCTAAAAATGGGCATGGTTAATTGTGTACGAGTGGTTAACTGTTGGACAGGTCACCCTTACTATTTCGATAAATAAAACATAATCCCTACTTTTAGTTCATAACTGAGAATTTGATTATTTTTCTAGATTATAATGTCAGAATCATTGCTTTTCAGTTGCCATAGCAATCTCCCAGAAGACAACATTTTAAATTAAAAAATTTCAGATCTGTTGTTCAGCAGAAGTTTGCAGAACACCAGACTTACCTCTATTACATCGAAGAAACTCAACGAACGACAAGCACTTACCAATGAACAACGTGATTAGTCCTTTCAGCAACAAGGACTCAAAACCTAGACAAACAGTGGGGCACAAAAGTATCACTTTTCTTTATTTACTAACCATCCACCCTGTCTGGTAAGTGTGAATCCGAAGCGAGCCTCCCGATCCACGGAGACCCTGATGCCGATGATTCCGAGGCCTTGGGGTGAGACCACCTGCCCCCTCATCACGGACACGCGGCTGCACAGATCAGCTCACGTCAGTTCGAGCCACGGAGCCACAGCACCCGGCATTCAGCGATACGGTTCATCACGAAGAATTAAGAGGCTATTGTTACTTTTTGGGTACTTTTGAAAGAAGATTGACCGAACCAAACAGAAAAAATAAAGAGTTTTTTTTTGTTGTTTAATAATTAAGCACGACTGTGGCTTTTTAGGTTTTTAAAACATTTAAAAAAGACTACGTTCATGTCCCTATACTGCCTATGGCACTATCTAGTTACCTACTTTTCGTGGTAGAATACGTAACAAGCTATTTTTAAAGCCTTGTATTTTTATGCACGGCTACAGTTTAGCAATAGCCCCGGATTAAAAATAGAGAAGACATAAAAATAGTGTGTGAACCGTATCGTTGAATGCACACCATCGATCATAAAACTTTGAGCGAGGTCACGTGCTATGCTTCATAGATAGTGTAAACGCTGTGAGAGTGAAGTAAAGTATGAAAATAATATCGAAAATAAAATAAATAAGAAGTCTTAGCATTGCACATTCTCGTATTAGGATCTGCTAATTCTCTAGGACACATTTCTGTTTACATTTTATTCATCGATCCTCTAAATAGCCAATAAAATAAAATTTAGTTTAAATAAATTATCACAGAAAGTAACGTAAACGGAAATCTACCTAGAAAGGTATGTATGCATGTAACAGCTGCCACACAAACCATAGTCAATCAATTTTGTTATATTACTTCATGTTTGAATGTTCGGTTACATATCCATGAGAGATGAAATTGGTGCAAGAAATGTTCGCGGAATCATTAATATTGACATTGGAAGAAAACTATTCGTTTTTGTTGTGAGGTTGATTATGGGAAAAAAATATAAGTGAATATTTTGATGGAAAATGCTTTTCACTGCTTTATCCGCGAGAACTTCGTTTTACTTTTAATGTAGAGCTTGACTCCGGCATACCCGGAGCGAGTCTCCGCAGGGGGCGCAAAAAGCTTTAAAAATACGACGTGAAAACCGATATCAGAGCCAAATATCTGTCCGCTGAAAGTGCACAAGGAAAATGGCGACGTAAGCGATCGGAAAACAACAAGAGATTATGTTTGCTTTTAGTGTTAATTAACATAACAACAATCAGTTTAGATTTTTGGTTTAGAATGTTGTTTTTTACCAAGTTTCAGATTGAAATTCCATGAAATTTGATCGATTTTGTTTATCGTCAGATGGTAGATATCCACTAAACGTTTGATATTTCAATTCACTTTCTATTTCGAATTTAATTTTGAATAAACGAAGCAGAGGCTTCTTATCACTGACACATAGACTATCTAGACGTCACAATGCCTATTTATGTAAATAAACCTAAATTCATATAAAATATATATAACGTAAACCGCCAACAATACATAACGTATACTTTATTATCGCGATTGCGTTTATGATTAATGTTAATGCAAGCGTCGTGGCCACATAAACGCGTAGATAAGCAAAAGCTCTTAGCTAGGCTTTACATTTTTTTGTATTATTATAACAGACATTTTTTACGATTTATTCACGAGAATTTATCAACTGAAACACATTGAGAAGAACGCATCCGAAAATATCATAAAATGTATTTTAGGAATGTTGTATAAAACACTAGATAGGTACAATCAACAAAAAGAAATAAAATATTTATGTGTTAAGCTAAGTAGTAAAATATTTTTCTTATTTGTTACCAAGAACTACGTATTTAGCAATGCCACTTCTAAGAATATGATATCGTAAAAGTTTTCATCCTCTTCATGTGTTTCCGCGAAGGCCGACAGTAAATGCCATACGATACGGTTATGAAAAATATACCTAAAAAGAAACATTGTAAGTAGATTGGCACCTCCCAAAATATTATCTGTAACAAGTTACAGGGCAATTTTAGATTATTATTATCATAACACACGTTTAGAGTAGCTACGTAAAGTTGTAAGTATCTGAAAAGAGGTCAAGTCATTAATCATTATTGCTATGTTTCTGACAGTCATAATAAATTCAACATTATTTAATGGGCAGTTTCATTAAAACACATTAAACAGTTGGTTGGTTAGTTAAAAACAACAAAAACTCAAGATAGTATTGAATACAACGCTTTAAGAACTGTTCTGCCCTTCAGACATCAAAATGCGGAAGATTCAGTTATAAATGCTGGTGCAGAGGCGGATAGTTCTGAAAGCGATGACATCAAATCGAGAAAAATACGTTCGTTGCACCAATTTCAAAGTGTAATAAAATGTTGTCAATGACTGATTAATGGAAGCGATGGTTGTAATGTACAATGTCGACAATTTAGCTATCGTATCGCTGTGAAGTAGTAGGAATACATTCAAATAAGTTGTGTTTTGGTTAGTTACAAAGGGTGAGGATCTAAACACATAAAGAGTTCGGGCGAAGGGTAGGGGGTTGGTTAACAGATGAAAGACGCAGACAAAGGGTAAGGAACACATAAAAGGGTAAGTTTATTTGAAGCTTAATTTGCGTGTTCGCTGAAATTTTGCTCAATTGATAATAATATACAATTCGCGACGATTTGTATATTTTGCAAGCCCTACACCTATCGATTGTGTTAAAAACGTTTTGCGTGAAAGCGTAAATGATTTTCCTAAGTTTCATATATAGTATAACAAAATTATTCCATAGTATATATGTGAACTATAATATAAGCACAGTAGACGAGACAAATAAACAGTACAAAATACAATTGTGACTGCGGCAAATCATATTTGAAAAGAGACGCGGCGTTTGCGGACCGACGGCGGTGCTTGATTTACGCTGAGATTGCGAGGATTTTGTCGCAGTCACACGAAAACATTCAAGACAAACATACAGATGTTACATACACATAGAGAATGAAACGAATACAGACAAAGGATTGAACGAAAAGTGAAAAAGCGTCAGTGGCACCGTCCGCGTGTCTGTAGTGGGACACGCGGAGGTCACCGGCATCACACTCATATGCAGGATTCGCAACAAAAGGGAAGAGGTGAACAGATACTGAACACTGAGGGGCGAGGGCGGGCTGACTGACACTTACCATGGTGTAAAGGAATTCCAGAACTCGCTAGGAGTGGCGGACACACGGCGGCACAGGGACACAGAAAGACAGGACAGATTACTACACAGATACCTACATCCCTCAGTGCAACCCCACCCCGGTTTTGCAACCGCTCCGGCCGATTGCACTCGTCTATATTGGTTAGCTTGCGTTTTAACACTGTATTTACTAATCAAAGTTCTGTTAATTACGAATTGATTCACAGACGAAGCCCGTTTGCATTAGAACAACCACCACTATTGATCGATAGTTAATATGCATTTCGATTGAATTCAAATAAATTTAGAAAAGTTGCAGTTGCAGGTTGCACCAAAGATTGAATGTGGAAAGTAGGTAAACATGCTGGATGGTGAATGCATGGAGGAACCCGTCATGTGTTTACAAGGGCTGATGGAACAAATGCCAGAACGCAATATAACCACTCTAGACTTTTGAACTTAAATAAAATAGTGAAGCGGCTCGTGTTTTAATGCAAACAAACTTATAGAGGCGCTTTTGCATATTAAGCGAGGTGGGTTGACTACTTTTATTATTCAGTTTTGCTTTGTCTTATTTATTTAAGAGATCGTTCGAAGTTTTATCAACGCACACGGTATAAAGTAGGGCAAATAAAAACTTTAGGAATTTGTTTACCAACTTAGATCATGAAAGTCGCGTTTAAGTTTTTTCTAATAGGTCGTTATAAGAGTATTAAATTAAGTGGCATAAAAGTATTAGTCTAGAAAATAATATCAATTTAAAGTTGTGTTTATTTTTGTATCAAGATTTTAGGTACTTCATAGAAATGTAAAAAAATTGCTTTCATGATTCAAGTTTCAGTTCTTTTACCTTATTTACTTATGTAAAGTTATTTTATTTTTGTGAAGACAAACAAAACTGTTCGAAAGCTTTTGAGCGCTGATTTATTTCTAATTTCATTTTGATATTCATAATACGCTTTTGTTTTGTTTAGACAAACAGGTAGGGTTAGACACACACAAGGGATGAACATTAGACAATACACAACACATCGGATCTGGTGTGAAAAATAATAATAAAATACAAAAACTCATAATTAAAATAAAAAAATCAATGGTAAAACATAACCATGCTAGGATCGCAAATAATAAATCATAATTTTTACACGCGAGAAAACAGAGGAAAATCAAAACACTTCCACCAGATGAGAAAATAAATGTTAAGTTATAAAAGTATTTGAAGTTACCAATTAAATTAAAATAACCACACCAAATCCTCGGAGAGGTTTAGGAAGATGAGCGGGAATTATATGGTGAAGGTGCTAGTTCCTAAATCATTTATGTCGGAATGAATTTTGTATCTTCTTCTTACGGATATACATTACAGTACGGCGATGATATCACGGATCTAAAATCATTGTAAAGTGCAAATATAAATTATTCATGAATTGTGCAAAACCGACAGGTCAGTCCTAAACCAACTGGTGCAAAAGATATCGTTGTATTGTCTTTTAGCTTACTGCTCCTAAAATGGCTAGTATTATGTTAGTACTAACGACATCTTTTACGTACATGAAGTGATTTGGTGTTTGTTAACATTTCAGTCGTTTTCTTATGCTAGACATACCTTTCTGAATATTCGTCCATGTGTGCGTAGCTCTGGACAGAGTTTTCTTCTATGAGGAATTTGACGCGCTGATAGAAGGACGCGGTGACAGAAGGTGGCTGTTTTCTGAGGAGTACTTCTACAGGATCGTTGGAAGCTAGGCACATGATGTGCTCGGCGCACTCAGGTCGACTGCAGCATTCCGAGTCGGAGCAGTCCGTCATGCCATCTTCAAAAGTGTAGCCATTGTCAAGTGACAGCCAATATGGTTTGATTGTACTGTTTTAAATTTAATTGGCTTTATGTTTAAGCCTATTTTCTGTAAAAGAGAGGCACTTACCTTCATCGTTATCTTCGTTGTCGTTGCAAGAGAGTTCGAGGGCGATCGAACAATCGGTGCCGGCCCAGCCGTCGGCGCACGAACAGCGGTACACTCCATCTTCCAGAAGACATTGTCCGTGACGAGTACAGCCATTTGGACAACCAGCTGTTTACAATGAGCAATTAGTCAAGTGTCGGAAGGATAACTATGTTTTTCTTACACTAACAAGTGTAATGCAACGTTGAATTTGATAATATTTGTGTTTATGGAAATAGAGTTAGTTTCCGAAATCACATAATATGAAATATCCTTCAATATTTTCAAAATATGCTGCATGAAACAAATAATACACACTATTGAATACGATTGTCACAACTTACGCAAAGTACAGTGTCGGCCATTCCATCCTTGCGTGCACACGCACGTGCCATTCTTGCATTGTCCGTGGTCGTGACAGCGCGTGTCACAAGGTCGTTGGTCACACATAGAGCCGGTCCAGCCGTCATCGCATCGACACACGCCCTCAGCACAAACACCGTGTGGCCCGCAGTCCAATGAACACACCACTATAACGTAGAAATGCAGTTAAAACGCCAATGTACAAGTAAGGCAACTTAATAGTTCAAACTGGTTTGTGGTCTTTACCTTGTGAGCAATCATCTCCGGTGTAAAGTGGGTCACAGACACATCTCCCTGCGTCTAGGTCGTACACGCCGCGTTGGGAACATGCGGGAAGACAACGTTGCACCCTTGCATCACGTTCACTGCAGGAGGCACCTCGCCACCCTGCGCGGCACACGCATCTTCCACGCACGCACGATCCGTGGCCACCGCAGGTTGGGTCAAGGCAGTCCTCTGAAATGTTTAATAACTCAGTATTTCCTTGGTCATAATTGAAAATATGCATAACTAGCACACTAGTTTAAAATATAGTTTCTATTACCTTCGTCGCACTTTTGTCCTTTCCAGCCAGCCTTACAGTGGCAATGGCCGGCGATACATTGACCTCTTCCGGAACAGTCGGCCGGCTCACAGTCGTGTGCTGGAACGTCACATTCCGGCCCTTTCCACCCTTCCAAACAGTGACATACACCACCTGCGTACGCGCCGTGCCCCGAACAAAGAACTGGGCATACACCTGCGAAAACAAATGCGAATTATTACTTACGCACTTGTTGTTTACGAAGATAATAAATACTCGTTCAATGAATATTTTCTACTTACTTTTCGAACAATCGTGTCCTTCGTAGCCGTCCATACATTCGCATTTCCCGAGGTAGCACGATCCGTGACCCGAACAATCATCTGGACACGAGTTAGTAACACCTTCCGCTTCAGAAACGATCATTTCAACATTGTGCGGCTGCAGTTCGTCATTGTAAACAGATATAAACCATCTTCCTGTGTCAAGATATTGCAATATGCTCACGTTTACTCTCATATCCGTTGACCTTTTGCTTATCGTATGGTTCCATCTATGCAGTGGGTTAATCGTGCTCAATAGTGCATCCCAGTCGTTAAGACTACTTTGAAACGGATTATCTCTGAACGGGCTTCTTCTACGCCTTAATCTGTGGTCGACCCTACCGCCTCGAATAAATTCTACAAAATCATATTGTGTTACGCTAGGAGCTACATTTCGCCTACCATATACGGCGAAATTAGCTCCCCAGGGAACTGTGAAGTTAAGGCTAACGTAGGCGGGTTGCTTGTTGCGGAATTCAGAACTCCAAAATTGGTAAGCAGGTATAGTTGCACTGTGTAACTCGTCGAATTCTCTAACTTCTAACGCGGGTGACCAAGGCGGCGGTGCTGCTTGTTGCGCTTGTTGTGGTATTATTACTGACTCTAATGCTGCTTCCGCTGTAGTTGACCATCCGCCTAAAGACGAAGTAGATATTGATTCTGCAATAAAACGTGCGAAATCTTTTAGATTCTCATGAACTTCGAAAGCACAAACACAAAACAGCACAAATCGAAAATTAAATTATATTTAAACATACCGTCTGAAGGTGATGACGTTGATAAAGCATCCCTAATTCCTTGTGCATGTGTTACTGCTTTTACATCTTGTACCAGGATGCAATTTGAATTGTCTATATTACTTTTAATTGACGATAACGCTGTAACAAAGAAATAGTAATTTTAAGACAAAGTATCAAATCGTTATTCTTTTTTTTTATCAATAGAAAATAATGTCTACGATCCAAATCTCTCTCTCTAAAGCCGGTCATCCAATTAAGTTTCCGTTAAGTTTGTTTCTTATCGATGGCTCACATCGATAATGCCCAGTAGCCGAGCAGTAATTCTATTAGAGTTCACACGGGCGTCGTTTGGGCGCAATGTGTTACGAAATGCAACACAATAAGAGATGTCATTTTAAAGTTTAAGAGGTGTATGAATGCGGGGAAGGCGACGTGATGTCCCGTCGAGTTTTAATTAAGCGAAGCACGGCTGTGCTGCATTTCGTGGCGGTGTGACGGAGCGATTGGTTCCGCAGCCGCGGGCCCGGCCTGCAGCAAGCACGTAGGTGGCTCGACAGTCGACACCCAACCATTTCTTGTTCGGGAGAATGCTGTTGTCTCCTCATTATGCGACAGTTGCTGGCTATCGAATCGATCATAAAATGCCGCGCTACGCGATCTAATTGGAAGATTCTTCACGGTGTTAACTAAGAAAAGCACGGGCTAAGATGACACGAGTCTTGACGAAATTACTATTTATTTTGAAGCTATTGAAGCAGCAAATAGGATCTTATCGATGTTATTTATTAGTAGTCAATATTTTTTTATGAATGACTGAAATATGTATAGTAGGCCCTTCCCCTTTTAATGCCACGGTGGAATATTCAATAGAAACTGCAAGGGAGCAATTGAATGTCAGTAATGTAAAGAGAATTTATTGCGTTCATTTATTAGTTCAGTAAGAAGCTCACGTTCGCTCAGGATTTGTGCTCGGATGGGGATGCAACGTTTATTTGTTTCGGAGCGTGCGCAGGATGTGCGCCCAATATGTCGTGCGTTGCGTCAAGGGCAATATATCAATCCATATATACTTAATTGACGCAACCCAGATTTTGTTCCGGCTAATTAACATGTTCAGTAATTTGTCGAGAGACATGTGGGTATGTTTTTGTGGAGCCAATTTACTAATTAAAATTGTATGTGTGAATGTTTTCTCCGACACGTTGTCAAGAGTTTGCAGTTACGATCCATAATTCGTCCAGATAACCCCAGCGGTGTCGGAGCAATTAAGTTATCTGGCGGCCCAACAGTTGCCTATCTATCCCCAAGATTTACTCTCAGATAAGATCGCGAAACGTTGACGCCATTTGGCCGTTTGCGCTGAGGATTGGACAATTTAACTTTACTATACCGTGCTGAGGGTAGATAGTTCAATGACAATAACCTTTATCGGCTTAACAACCAATAGTTAAGCAGGCTATTTATATTCAGTGTTAATGCTACATGCGTATGTCGAGATGGATTTAAAATCATATTTCTAAAATGAGATATATTATTGAGTTTGAAGACTTGGAGCATAAAACATGTCTAGTGCGTTGCCCTGCATAAAATATTGATGGAATGGAAATAAACAGAATTCAACAAACAGTCATAAATATATGAATAAAAACTTGAACGGTCATCGATGCTCGACAGGTTTGTTTAAATATAAGAGTGACCTTACAACATATAGCATTTCTATGATAGCTACACATATTTTGAACGAACCCCAACCAACATCATATTCAGTTAGATAGAGCCCTACTCACAAAATAATAACACATACCGTACACAATGTTTTCAGATAAACGAGCAAAGATGACGTTATTTTCCTCGCAAGAAAATAAAATATGACAATGTGGTAAGTCGCGACTTTTCCCGATGATCCCTCGTAAAATCTATAAATTTTGTGTATTGAGCGGCGGCGGGTAGGAAATGGAGGGTGCTCACTGCTCGAGGAGACGAGGTCGCCGGCCGATGGGCCGATGCAAGCGACGATTGTGTGCAGATGGACTATGTTTGCTATCTCCACTATTTTTCGAGTTAATACAATTTATTGTAATACGATTCAGCATAGATTGCATCGTGCGTTGGGGGAGCGAAACTCGTTTGATAGTGTCCTCGGGGACGGACGCGCCGTCGCACATTCTCGCATTAGTCACGTGATAAATCTTCCCGTGTTCATGTGTGCTGTCTCCTTTCATTACACACAGGATCTAATATCCCTGTCCTTGTTACTTGCGCATGTTAACTGTGTTCGTACGAGGTCGCGGTTTGTTTGCCCCATTTTCTCAGGGAAGACAAACAAATCCAAATTTTGATTACATCATCATAAAATCTAGTCATTAAATAAAGTTATGCTTCATGAAACTCGTTAGCTATGAGTATATGTTGGCTTTGTTTATGAAATAACGGTGTATTAGATATTTTATGACACCAATTGAGTGGTCTTACAAATGGCGTAGCTTGCGTACACAAGCAGTATAAATCAGCAGGTATAATCGATACGTTAGGTCAGTAAAAAAGGGTAAGAATAAAAAGATGGGCAGTACCGGTTATAACAGGATGTAAAATATTGTTATGTTATGCTAATAACTACAGAAAATACACATACACACATAACCTGATAATGTATTAAGAATTATAACGTATGATTTGTTCGTAAATAAGCTTTTAATAAAACAGATGTCCACGTTCTATTTTTTTGAGTTGCTCTACATATTTTAGCATCATCATCATCTGCCTAGCCTCTTCCCAACCATGTTGGGGTCGGCTTCCAGTCTAACCGGATGCAGCTGAATACCACTATTTTACATGGAGCGACTGCCTATCTGACCTCCACAATCCAGTTAGTACAGGGTAATACGATACCCCTTGGAGAGACTGGTTGTCAGACATATTGGCCCACTGACTACCTGTAACGACTGTCAAAGAACTACAAATGACAGCCAGGACCAACGGCTTAACGTGCTTTCCGAGGCCCGGAGGAAACTCGATATGTAATGGGCGGTCACCCATCCACAGACCGACCTAGGCAAGCACGGCTTAACCTAAACATCGACCCGAGCGGCTGTTATTATTTTGCCACGAGCTCCCTGTTATTTGTACAACAGTATTATTTTTACAACAAAAGCGTCACCGATCGCGACAAACGTGCGCGCGAGCCACTTCAAAAGCGTTAACGTTCACAGAGAGAGCTTTAATAAAACATTTGGGGTCCTCACATTTTCAATTACATTAAAAAGTTGACGGTGCTGTATTTGGCCCCATTCATACACCATACACGTAATGAAGGGTGCAACAGATGGTTCACATTTTTTCATTACATCACTAAAACTACCGGCGCAAACCCGGAGATTTATGTCGGATTAATCTACAGACCCGGTTTTTATTTGATACAAATCCGGAACGCCAGGAGGCGTGTCAGAAATAATTTTATTGTTATTTCGAATCATTATTTTAATGAAAGTTTAGTAAAAAAGTAGGAGTCGAAACTTCCAAAGTAAAATAGTTAAAAAGGTAGCGTTTAACAGATTCATTGGTTTTGATATTATCTTAAGGAAATCTAAATGTGGTAATTTCGAGGCGTGTGTGTCGCTGTGTTAGAAAAAGCGTATATCGTTTTGAAGTGGACAGTTGCCGGTTGCCGGTCGGCGTGGCCATCGATAGGCGATATGCTACATGCTGCCTTATCTCAGCTGTATAATTTAACGGGTCTCTAAATGAAGTGAGATCCGATATGATAAGCCTCATTGACTTGAGACACCTTACATCCACTCGGTTCATTACATTACTTTAAAGAAGCTTCGCCTGAGTTTATTTTATTGAGTCTTTATATAAAACTGTGTGAGTTTGGATAAATAGATTGGGAATTCATCGGTGTCGTCTAAAATGTTACTTTATTATCCCATAACATAAATAGTGAAACGCTTTATTTTGTTATTAACTCTTTTTTTATATGTCTAATGGCGATTTACTTTCAGGATACCTTATCATTTTGAACCTTTAATTTGCTTCTCCATGAATATGAAATCTTTGTTTAAATAACCTTTGAGCTTTCCAACTAATAATAGCAATAATGCTTAACCCTTCAGTGCTCATAGAAGACCTGTTAGTTATGTATGTAAACAAGTTTTTGTTTCAGCTGAAGTAGAACGCGTTGCCGAAACTATACTGAAGTTGTTAGCGCTTCACGTAGCGTGCTTCAAACGTATTATTTAGTGTTTGCTCAAACTGTTTAATACAACGCTGGCTTAACTTAAATTGAAACTATAGTTTAGACATTCGAGGAGCGTTTATAATTACTATTTACGCTACACGCTTTAATTTCTATTTTTGTAGATATCTGATAAATGGATTGCCTAATTCTGGTTTTAATAAGGCAATAAGCAAATTGAATATACAAAATTATATAATAACAAAAAAAAAAGTCAAAAGGAGTAAGATAATGGAGATAATTGGTCGTTTTAAAAGAGTTTAAGAACCGTTAACTAAACAGTTTAGTTAAAAATAGAACGCAATCACAAAACTCTGGCAGACTCAATGTTTATCTTTTACTTCCAGATTAGAACAAAGATGTAGAAGTTCAAAGTTATCATTAACTTGAGTTATTAAAGATATCTTTTAAAGCAACTTTATCGAGATACACAAGTGTTATTGAAGCTATACAAATATACTTGAGTACAGGAAGCAATTTAATTCGGCATAAATGATCATTTAAGCCTCTAATTGAGTCGGTATTAGGTACATAATTTGCCATCGCGGCCACCCTCCACTTTGAAAAGACTCCGCTTGAAGGGAAATAAACAAAAGTAATTTCCCGACATTACAGCGAGTGAGCACTTTCAGTGTAAATGGCAATGCGGCTGTGCACCCAACGACATATTGTTTCTACGAATGTTCCACTGTTATACGGGATTCGCGTGACGTCGCCCAAGTAGGTGTAAACCATACATAGTTGTATGTATATATATAGCCAGCGCTACTACCACTTGAAACGTTCTAACTTTGACTGTGTTTATGCCTTCCAACTTTAGTTGTTAAAAACGCAGTAAAAGAATTTGGAGTTCATTTATGTTCCTACTTACGTAAACGTAATCTTTCTATTATAGCTTTATTGCGAAGAACGTTATTGACTCTATCCTTAAGTATTTTTACTTAAACGAACTTAGGAATTCCGGGAACTCGAGTGGCCACATTTATACGACGCTTTAACCGCACTTATTTCCTTTTCTTATCCTGCCAAATAGCTCCACGACATTGACAGTAAAAACACATTTTTTCCTCACCCTCGTTAGGTTCGAATTTCGGAAATAAGTTCTTTGAGACTGCTTACGTCATTAATGGAAAACTGAACACTTTCGTCCGACTAGTGTTTCCGAGTAACTCGATAATTTAACACAGAACAAAAGCATTAATAATTTATGAGTGTAAAATAGCACCGGGATGACTATTTCAGTAATAACGAGTTACAAAGAATACACAGTCATTTTCGTTCGAGTTGTTATAGTAATTGCGAGGGCTCGGCATCGGCAGGGTAAATGTGTGTTCGAATATAGGCCAAAAGTATTGCGTCGTCGTCAGCGGCGGTGGCGGCGGGCGCGACCCGTGACGGGTTCATGTTATTTTGTGATGCCTCGTGTGTCTGCGGTTTGGGAGCAATGCTTGTGATCACTTACAGATAATGACCTACTTTTCTTGATTGTAACCGTACCCATAAGTAATAGATCGATCTTTTCCACTTGTGTTATAATAATGAAAGATCGTAATATTTTAGCTTCGGTTAAATAAGCTCCTAACGAGGTTGATACGAATATAGGATCCACTTTACCACTGTTTTTGTGTAAACTTGCAACTGTGTAAGGTCCTTTATGTAGTTCCGTGTCTTTCCGTCGTTAGCGCAAAATGCTTTCGCTACATGTGTGTAGGTACATTCGGTACGGCAATAAGCATTACATGCAGTTGAGAGAATGTGCCATTCCATTAGATATAAAATGTAATGTATTGTTTTATTATACCGCAAGGAAGGGATTAGTTGTTCGTCGTTAAATCAAACAGAGATTTATTTTTGCGATTTATGAATCATTTCGCATGTATAAATTATGATTGGTCGTTTGGCGGGTACCCTGTACGCAGGGATTGCGAGTGGCTGATGTATTCGTAGGGAAATAACATGGGACGTGGAAGTGTAAGATAATTTATATCGGCTGTAACATGGGCGCGCGGGCCCGAGGCACGCAGCGCGTTGCCTTACGTTAGGCGCATCATTTATATTTTTCTGATGTTTGTTTTGTTTTTTTACGAACCTCTCTGTGGATGCCGGCTAAACAAAGAATGATAAAAGACTAATGGTCAACGTCTGTTTTCGTTGAAACATCAATGTTTAATCAACTCATTTGCATGCACCGAGTGAATATTTGAATTTATCACCTTCAGTAATTGTGTTCGGTGTGATGATGGAAATATTTTTCTATTATGATTTGGTTGTATAACGATAAATGAATAAAAGTATTTTTATGGTTGTTTTCCGTTAGCATGACTTTGGACAACACGAAAAACGACTTTGATTGAAGTCGGTGTTCAAACAAGCATTTATGATCTATGATTACTGTTTTCTATAGTTATAAAACGTGTTGAATTTACATGCAGAGGTAGACAAAGAAAAAGTGAAAATAAATAACAAAGTATCTACACAGCTCTGTGGAAATGGAACTAATGCACCTACCATTAAATAATAAACATTTCCTTTGTTCATTGGAAATGTTTAGTCCACAAATAGGTTGCAATTTATAAAAGCAAAAGTAATTTTTGCTACTGTTTCAGTGCAGAGTTAAGTCCGAGGGACTATATAATCTTGTGTAGCCCTCGAGGGCTATTCCTTTGTCGGTTTCCAATCATGCAGTACGAGAACTAGCCCCTTAATTGGATGGAATCCCGCTTCAGGCACGATTCGGCATTAAGGGGATAAAAGCATACGAGTGCAATTTTACATTGCTTTGTAATCTGGTAAAACAATCAGATGGCGAGCGCGCAGGATTAGGCTCAGACATGTAATAACGTTAATAGTTTTAGTTTGAACCTGAATTCGAAATAGCAATTTGAATGGTAGGCAATATTTTTGATAGGACAACAAAGGCATCGCAACCGCAAACATTTTGCGGTATTGTTTAACCACAGTCGGCGAATCCATATCTAAATTAAATTACCTTTGTAACGAACGTGGGATTCAGTTCTGCACTAAAAGGTTAACCAATACCTATGGGTTAAAAAACGATTTATCTTATTTCTGTAATATTGAAATGGTTTTAACCCACATGGCGTCATTATGGTTACAATAAACTTTTGTCTCTGGCCTCAACGAAGGCCGTACACTAACGCTAATGGATTGTGAAAGAATAATGTTATGAATATTCTAATCGGCATTCCGAGCGAGTTAATAAAAATACTGTCTTAACGAGAGTCCCGTACATCCCGCTGTGATTTAAGAAACAAAGATGTATCGTCTGTGCACCTCGTAGTTGGATATTTCAATATTAAATAGACAGCCTACACGGAGTTAGTTTAACTGTCAAGTTAAAGATGTCGTTCTAAGTTGGAGTTCGTTAACTGTAGACTTTGATAAATGTAGATTAAGCTCGCAGTTTTACTACAATTTTATGTTTAACGTATTACGGATACTTGAGACTTAACAATAAATTACAAAGAACGAATAACTATAAGTCCGCTTGTTCATAAGTATCAGGCCGCAACTTTTCAATCAAACTTAAGTACAGTAGTTATAAGTTTCCGAAGTTGGGAATTGCAACAAGCCTCTTACTTAATGGACGTAGAATGCATGAATTGCATAATTTTGTTCATGATACTTACAAACCTTCGAGATTCTAATAAAGATAAGAAAGGCACTCGATTAATTTGACTAAAATAGATATTTTAAAGATGTTATGTGAAGATATTTCTAAAGTTGGTTTATACAGTCATTTAGCTACCTTCATGAGAAATGTAAACGTGGGAAAAACAGACGTGATCTTTGAACGATCGCAAATTGAAAATCCGTGAGATTGTGACTACGATTTTGTAGGATTGCATTCCCTTATTGGAGAATTGTTGTCCGTATCGAGTTATATTTGAGCTGTTCCATTAAACTATGCTAGTAACCCGTCTAGATTTATTGAATGGAGCGTATTACGTATGTGTACTCCATTTTGGTGAGCCTTCAACAAACAGACATAACTTGAATATCATACCAGGATACTCAAATCAAGAACTCCTGATAATATCGACCCATCTTAATGATGACAAAGAGACCGTATCAAGTGGCTACAATAGCAATGTTGAATTTGTGAGAGTTTATGTATAGCCAATAGTGGATCATTATGAGTTGTTGGCAACAACTCATAATGATCCACTATTGGCTATAAATAAAGTCTTAGTTGTTGCACGATAATTTTCATGATGAAAAATATTGAAACGCTACCCTTGGTATAGTCAACCCCGCGCCAGAGTAATTCTAGCTTAGTTATGCTACTAAAACAAAATAAACGAACTGTCAACCATCACGGACGAGCAGTTCGGTACAAAAGGTGTCGGATCAGAAAATAGTAATCTTAGAACAGCCTGTGACCGGTACTCTATTGTAATATGTATTTAGTATGACTGCTGCTGTATACTACTTACCTATAAAGTAGGCGAGCATCGCCGCTAAGATGACGCAGAGGCAAATCATGGCGATGGCGAGGCACTTCC
This sequence comes from Eugnorisma glareosa, assembly GCA_947578425.1. NCBI lineage: Eukaryota > Metazoa > Arthropoda > Insecta > Lepidoptera > Noctuidae > Eugnorisma > Eugnorisma glareosa. Next base: position 12,120,837 of record OX387970.1, on the reverse strand, counting down.
ACGTGCAACGGTGCTGACACCGCTTGTCTATGTGGAACCGCGACGGCGAGTACACGGGGACGGGGCTGGGCTGGCTGGCCCGTAGCGGGAACACCGGCATCACCAGCGGCTGGTTGGCGAGCTGGCAGTGCCCGCTGCCCAGCGTACCACCCATCCCGCTTGACATCGGCGCGCCGCCCAATCTGTGGCACAATATACTGGATTTAAAGCTAAAGTCGACTGTCGAAGACCTTCGAAATGGGGTTGGGGGGAAAGGTTGTCGGCGGCTCCTGGAAAGGGATCGTGGAGAACCAGTAGCTTCATTAATAAAACTTGTAATATGTGTATTGGATTTCAAGGAGCTTCTTCTGGTACAGGTTAAAATCTCCATCTCAAAATGTTGTAGGTACTTGAAAAACTTCTGCGATTATTTATTTGGCCATATTTGAGAAAGAGTAGGTTAATGTGAGAAACGAAGCCTTTTAAACATGAAAACAACAAGAGTTCTTAATACTTTTCTCCAATATTGTTTGTTTATTTAAAACTTTGTGGCCTCTGGGATCCGTAAACAAGATGACGTTTATTAATTTGATATTTGGAATTAGGTCAATTTTAAACTTTGCTACCGCCGCTACCAACTTTCAGGAGTAAAACAGATGAAAAAACACAAATAATATGTCACAACTTTTACTAGTAGGTGACCCAGATGTCATGGGTAAAATAAAAAGGAATTACATTCTGTAACTTTATTCAATGCGTAAAAAATCAAGTTTCCGTGATAGCAGGTAGGTGAGAACTCGTATCGATGTTGTAACATGTTTCGGCCAACTGTCGACGGATCGAATCTGTGGTTGTGGCCCGCGCCATATGGCGCATCTTTTATTAAACTCCCTGGAAGACAATCAGAACGTATCATTACCGGGAATTCCGGCAAAAAACGATGACCGTAGCGTTTAAACACGTCCGCCCCGTGAGCCACGGCCATTAATCAATTATCCGAACTTCACTGTCACGACTAAATTCAAAGGCTCAGCTGAGAGCATATAGTGCGTCGCGTCCGAGGCGCTCACCAACTGACGCCGATATAATGACCTCTCGCATAAGGGAATAAGCAAAAAGAGAATAGAAATAATTGGAGCAAGTTTAGCAAGAACGAAGCGTGACTCCTAAAGGGTTTGTTTCGAGGAGGCTCTTGACTGTAATTTTCTTTTGAATAGCGGCCGAGGAGCCCGAGGAACGTTCGGAAGGACGAATTCATTAAAACGTGTACAGAAATCACAATGCTCCGGCACGCAGACTTAGGCCTTAAATGGGTTTTAAAATGTCCGCCGCCTTTGTACATTATGTGGACTTTGTATATAATACTGGAGGTTAATAATGTTTAATTTTGGTGCTTTACTGAAGTCAAATATTCACTGCCTTTTATTTTTATCATCAAAGGAAATATGCGCATAAAAAGGAAGAACTTACGCACAATTTCCTTCTTCGTTAACTCGGTGTTGAAATTGTACACCTGCTAGCACCAAGTGGTTATTTGAAATAACTTGAAGCTATTTTGAATAATAGGCTTTTGGTTCCAATAACATATAATTAACTTAAATTACTAGTTCAACCTAGACGAGCCTTATAACGATTCGTTTCTCACAGTTTATTCTTCTAATTTCTGCGAGAAGATCCGGTTACTATAGTCTATTAGAATTAATTAAATAAAATGATCTGGGAAACATAATTAATGAGTGTATAATTAACTTTAGAGTTAGTCATGTATGGGGCGTAGGTAATATGAGTCTTTCTCTGAAAGCTCGTTTAGGTTGGGCGTGTGATTGACTATTTGCGAAAAGATATCGAATTGAATACCTCCAACGGTTATGGGTTAGCATAAATCAAGTAAAAATATGCCCATATATCATAAATTATAATGAAAATAACATGGCTACGAGCGATACAAGTCGTGATTGCGAATGCTGCCAACATTTCATAGATAGATAACTGTAAACGAAATTGATTTTTTGAATCCATCATCATTAGAGTAATGGATTTTATTGTTTATAATGTAACGTTGGTGCTATTACCGGCTGGTAGGTAGGTACGGGGTAAGCACGTTACCGAAATGAGCTGGATGCTCTCGTTCTGTTTTTGTTAAAAGAAAAGTTGTGGTTTAGTAATGAAATGTTGCGCAATACCGCAATGCGTTTGTTTGGGAACGGAAACGAGCATTCTATTTTACGAGCTCAAAAGTTGCGCTTTCAAATAAAGAAGATGCCGCGAAGGAGAGAGTCGACTAAGACAATTAACGAGGCCGACGACAGCGTTATTGTAGGACAATGCTGCGATATTTCAAGCGGCGGACGGACGCGGGACGGCGTTCGGCGAGATTTTGACAGGCTCTCGTCGAGTGAGCTCTTAATGAAGCGGTAAATAATGAGCAGAGGTGTTGCGCCGTGTCTAATTAACAGAGAGATCCCCGACCAGTTTACATACGAGACACACAAACATACGCTAGCACATGGTTCGTTATTACTGAATGCAGCGTAACTATCATTGGAAGTAACGGGACACGTAATGTAGCATAAGAATGGCGCATTACAAAAACATGGGCAGGTAAGTGAAGGCTCGTTAGTCGTCCGGGGCTCGGCGCTGTCGCACAGTTTTTATCACAGCAATCGCGCGTGCAGCGGTCACTTCTAGTCTCAAGCGAGCAACGGCGACCTCTAACTCGGAAACCAGATGAAACAAAAAGAAAGAAACGCAGGCACGGGCCGTGAGAACGCGTCTCCTCAGCCCGGAGCCTGGACCTTCCATTTATCTTGCACAGTCGTGCGGGAATGGGCCGGACAGCAATGTGCTTTTATTGCATCGCGCCCCTAAATATAGGCCTCGGAGGCTAACCACAACGCTTTTAGCCCTAAAATGATTGGCCGCTCAACTGGTTTAATGGTAGAAAGAAGTAAATAAAAGTGTTTATCATTGCGTGGTCAAGTCTCGATATTTATTTGCGTTTACATTGCACATTGGATGTAAAAAATGAAGGCCAGTAATATTGACTATATAATTTTTTTTCTGCGCAAACAAAGAAAACGGGTAAGCAATTTATCAACAGCGAGAAATCACTTTCAGTTAAAATTATTGCATTGAATGTTTGCCAAATGGCTACCTAATTTTCAGTGTTTATGTAAATCCCGGAATATTAATATCTAACATTAGCCGTTATGAAACTGAAACGATATCGTTTGTAATGTAATTGAAATGTCAACATATTATATTTAGTTAATTTGCAGTGAACAGGTGTCGTGTGACCGGTTCACCGGTTAACATGCCGAAAGCTATTTGCGTAAACGCTTTGCAGATGACTCTTGTTTAGTCTAAAAACTTGTGTCACGTGACATTTAACCAATAGACTCCTTATTGCTAAATGTTATCAACGGACAACGACCTGTGGACCAACATTACGCACTTAATTAAATTTAAATTATTGTGATGCATTGGTATTTTTAGATCGACCAAAGGTTTCGTAAATAATAAGAATACTCTCATACAATATGATATCTACAAGTAAATAAATGTTATTAACGAATACCCGTTGATTATATGTAGTAGTTACTGTTTCTGCTTTATTAAAAAGACTTCAACAACATAAGAGTTATTTCATCGATGTTATAGGTGTGGTTGCGTTACTCAATATAAAACGTTTTGTTTTCATTTTGTGGTCGCTTTCAAAACGCCCCCTACATTTATTGTGAGGGTCGAAAACGATCGAGAGATGTTATCGACTTCATTTTAATACGAACAGCATTTTGTTGCATCGATATCAAGTTTATTTCAAGATACCTCGGAACCTCGGAACTAATTGCCTCGTCGGTTGAATGAAGAACAATGAGATAAACGTGAAACAAGCGTCTCGAACATGGGCGAGGCTTTCAATGATGATTGTTTCGCATAATTCATATTGAACGCAAATTAAAACGTAAAAGGTATTCACGAAGAATTTACAATGAGGGTGAGAGTGCCTCTAAAAGACTTATTCAAGTGTCCGACAATAGAGAAAAGATTAAAAGGTGCCCGAATAAAACACTTGGCGGATCAATCGATACAAACACGTAGCCTTAGTTCTGAGGAGAGCCCTCGCCGCACCCTCCTATTGCAAGTCACGGGTGTAAATTCAAGAAAGCTCCCCAATTTAAAACGAAATGTATAACAATAGCTTCGCCCCGCTATGCCAATTTCCTCCCTCGACGAACGTTTTCACTACAAAGAAACTGAATAAAATTATCATCCATACATACTGCTTACTATTATTTAAAGCGGAAAGTTAGATTGAAGCGTTCCGAAACGACGAATTTACACAGACGAGAATCATAAAAAGAGAAAAAAAAGCAAATTCAAAATAAACAGAATGCTAAGAAGTGGCGCTCATACATCTCGCTGCAGCCGCACTCTGCCACGCCTGGAATCTGTCTACTTAAATAGCTGCCTTATTCGACACCGATCACACCCAGCGGATTAATTAAAAACATTTGTCAAAATGGCCTTTCGAACGAATGAGAATTTTCTACGGAGAGTTTAATCTATAGCCATATTAATTACACGTTGAAGTAATAAACCAGACTAACTATGACAGTCAATTAAGTTTATACAATCGTTTAGATCGCTGGATGAGTTCATAAATATAAATTGATATTGTAATTGATTTCCGCAAAGCTGGGCTGGATTTTGTGCTCATTAAATGTGGAGCTGCAGTAATCTGTGGCGATGGGCGATGGGCCGGGTACGCGAGTGCATGAGTTCGGTGCACATCGGAATGATACAGCGATTTAAATACGGTTCATACGCTCGGATTCATTGAACTCGCAACTCTTATTAATAACTCTCATAGCGTGATGTTTGTTTTAGTCGTCTCGTGTGGCGGTTAGGTAATGTTGAAGTTGATTCATGAATGGGAGAGCCGGCTCGCGGCGCGCGGCTAGCGCAAGTACGCGCCCACTCGTGTATATTTAGCGAATATCATTTTCCTAGAAATATATCAGACGACGGAAGTGCCAACATTTACATTTTACGTTTAGTTTAACTAACGCTAGAAGCACGGATCACGGAACCAAAACGGATTAAAAATATGGTTTGTGTTAAAATGGCTACGCGCGGCTACGAACTTTGCTACGAACCGGAAAATAATGCGTAGCAGTTACATTGTAATATTTATATTTCAAACAATCACTAAATTGAAGCTTTCAGCATATTTACATTTAAGTACCTATTTAAATATTCATACTGCTGATCTGTAATCATAACTAGAGATTATCTTCCGCGATAAGGTCGTAGGAGCTTACTGGACAGTGTGCAGTGTGCACTCGCCCTAGGCACAACTAGGCAGGTTTATCGCTGGAAATGAATGGAAGCGATATCGAATAAGCGGCCAATTACTGGTCGGCGGGTAGACTGCGAGGGCCCGCACGTAAATAATCGTGCTCACGCGCAGAAACCCGATAGTGATAAACAATTTTCCATTAGCCAAGCTGTACAGCAGGGGGCGGACTCACGGCCCGTACCTACAATTTCCATACCTAACGGAGAGCCGTGTGCGATAGCCTTTTATTACGGAGTTTGTCGTTTGAAGATATTATTACGGTAATACCCGAGAAATGCAAATTAAGTACTGCAATAAATACTGAAAGAAATAGCCCCGGTTGGGCAAAAACGGTAAGACTTTACCTAACGGCCGTGATTTGAAACGGACGCGATGCATATAAAATAAAGACGTAATTGTTTCGCAAGTCATGAAATTTCCCCCTTTAGTGTGAATAAAACGAAAATGTGGGTTCTAAAGTTTAATAAAAACAGTTTTATCTTGCGTATTGACACAGAAATGTAATAGCTATCACCTTGTGCGACCCGATTCCGTGAGGCACGAGAGTCCTAAACTAAACGCTTGCTATTGTTCAGCGAAACGGAAAAACGGTTTCGCAGGAGGCGTCCCTCCGCGGGCGCTCGTATTTCACCCGCAGTTCAATATTATTTCGACAGTCGGCGGCACAAAGAGGCGGAAGGCCCGCGCCGGCGTCGCCGCGGCCGCCGCGGGCGCCTCTCGCCTATCGCTCCACAATATTGTCCTCCCGCTTGCTGCCTCGGGTTACACTGTAAATATTTTTCGGTGGTTGCCTGATTGAAAAATTTTATCGCATTCCACCCCACCCACCTCCTCTGATAATAGATTGTGTTCGCTTTTCGGCATACATTGATAAGGGTACTGCCAATAGAGCACCCCATTGCTCTGTGTTTACCACGCACATGGACATGTTGTAATAACTTTCACGGCCTATTGGGTGTAAATACCAATGTGATTTGGGTTGCTTTGTTTTACTTTTCCGTGTTGGAAACATCCACAATGTTATAATTTTACTGTACGTGTTGCATAGTGGACTGTAAGCCAAGTTAGGCAATCCAACTTGTATTGCCTAACTTGGCTTCCTTTACAATGAATAATCGAAGAACTAGATAGTAGCCACAACTGACTGGCTGTTTTGTGGTTTATTCATTTCAGTTGAAAGTTCCTTTTATCAAACATTCATAGCGAGGACGCGAGCTGTCAGGACTCTAAACATTTGCCTTTTCATAATAGCTTTCAAAATAATGGAAGCTGAGCGCGCGAAGTGGTCTGCCTAGTTGAGAAACTTTAGATGGTATTACTTTCTATGTATGGTTTCATTCGAAGTTAGATAGTTGGAATGAATAAGGAGTGTTACATATCTAACTATTATAGAGGGTGTAAAAATTGGAAATTATCACCTACCAAAAGCTGTGTATACAGTTAAATATCGGAACTAACTCGGGCGGGACAATGTCTCTCTAATTATATTTGTTTTGGGCGGCTGCGGGGCGTGCGGATCGTCGCTCGACGCCATTATTTATACAGAGGAAGATACAAATGAGGATCCATTACTGGATTTCCTCGATCTGAGCCTAATGAAAGACAAATAACTTCGAGTTCAAAGCGATCGATAAGCATTTGCTTTAATTTGAACTGCGCGATGGCTGAGGGCGATATCGTTGCTTAAACAGATACAAATGGTTGGAAATTATTCCAAGTTCCATTATAAAACGAAGATAATAGTAAAATAAAAGTTCACTAAATATTGTTCTCTTCTGTGATTCAGTGCCCAACAGCAATAAAAGTGGAGAACCAATATAAACTACACCACTTGTCACAGCGGTAGAGACAAAGCTATTGACAACATAACAGTACGTAGTGAACAGGGGTGAGCAAGATTTTGTCACTACAAGTGACGAGAGTGTGAGAGTGCTTTTGAATTCAATTTTCAACTTAAAACCGAGCAGCGTAGAAGCAAAAATGGGTTGCCATTTGCAGCATACACTTGGACACAAAAACCACTGAGATGAGTGAGGGCGCGACTCATTTGTTGCAATACATTAACCATGTCCCGGCAAGCCAGCAGAACCCTAGTTTTGAATTAAACACGATTGACATTTTGTCTCATCTACATTTTTTGCCTATAACCAACCCCATGGTCCATGAAAAGTATTAAACGACAATCCCATGTGTAATATTTTATCAATTAACCACGGTCGGTTTCAATTTCGAAATAATGGCGTGTCATTTGAAACTACCCGCAATTTATTACTTGCTATAATTTCATAGAAGAAAATGTCACAGTTGCATTTTAAGTCGTGCAATTTGCTGAGTTAGCAATTTACATTTTACAATAGTAAAAATGCTATATCACGTTGTTGGAGAGTGAGTTCAGTGAGTGAAGACTTGGTTATGTGAATATTCATTTGTTGTAGAAATAAACTAAAGCAGGTCGCTGTTCCGTGGAAATGTAATGTCCATATTTCAGCAAGATGGCCGCGGCTTATAAATTATTACGTTTAAAAGTGGTCGGTACGTCCGTCGCACGGTTGACCAGGCCACGCCGAATGATAAGGGTCATTCGTTTGCTTGCACCAACCCATTGAATTGCAAAGCAGTTTACTTGCGCGGTGAATATTTACACGTTTAATGGCTGTGACGTCCGCTAATGATGAATGTTTAAGATTGGCATTTAGAAACTGTGAGAAGTCAAACAGGTTGTCAGGACTACGGCACTAGGTGCCCAGTACAATTTATAGCGTGGCTTCGTAGTAAGCTATTGAGTTCTGATGATCCAATAGTATGAATTTTAATTTAATTATATCCACGCAATAAATTGATAAATTACTGTTTGTTTATGCAGGCTCCTGTATGTAACATGATAGACGAGTCCATAATAATAAAACAGGAAATACGAATTCCTGATGCTGTGGGCTGTGGGTTGCATTCTAAATGAATCAAACATTTTAAATTAACTACAACTCATTTAAATTATGCAATAGTGGACAGTTTACATTTTAAATACGTATTGAAATGGAATTCAGAGTAAGTTAATCAAACGTCGTCGGTTAATAAAAATGCTGGTCATTAAATAACCTCAAAAGATTACAGCATTTAGTAGAAAAACGATTTGCCGCCGCAATAATATATACGGGTTTATAGACGTTTGTGTCGTGGGCCGAGCGAAGAGCTATGAATTCCACAGAAGAGGCAAAAAGGATCCTCTAACGGTTTTTGTTGTCATGTTATAATGCGATTACGACGTAAATGTTAAAGGGGAGAAATGCTATAAACACAAGTCTTGGGGTTTGATAGAAGTAGTTCATAATGCTTTTGTGGAGAATACGCAAGTTAGTGAACCCTTATAAATGTTAAATTCGAGTATCTACCTAATTTTTTTTTATATTAAACAGTAGCCGATGTTATTAATTTGTATATGAATATTATTATACCCATATGAACTATTAAAGCTACCTCTTCATTAAGTTTCAACTAATTAAATAAATCCATTTAATGAAAACAAACCATAACATGCATATAAAAGTAGTTTATACATTTTATAATAAATCAGACACTTTATGATAATTCAAACCAAAATATTTTAAAACGATGCGTCAGTCATATCTAATAGATTTATCAATCTTTATCAAAGTTTAAATGGCTCCGTATGGATTATTAATGGTTGTAAGATTTGAATTAAGTATGTACCGTTTCTACATAGTCACTAGATAATTACGAGTTTTTACATGTCAGGCGCATCGCTGATCGAAGTTAAGCAACATCTTTTTTATCATACTTGTGTAATTAGTCACGCTAATCATTTAAGCCTCACGAAGATCACTAATTTAGTCCTTATCTTGCCTTATCTGAGATCTTAACTGACGGACCCGAGCACACGTTGTTTACTATTTAATCCAATCGTCACGGTGGCTCCGTATATTTTTATTTGTACTAGCTGAACTGTGTTAAGATCAGGATTCCTCGCCTCGCAATGTTTGATATACAGCCAAGATCGTTGACCCCTAATCAAAAGGGATTAATGTGTTTCAAGTGTTCGGTGTGTTATTGGTGTCTCTAATTACGTTTATGGGTCGGTGAGAGTTATGGTAATGTTCGGCAGCCTTCGTAGATGGCCGGCCTCGGCGCTGTCGTGTCACTGATACTTACGACTCTGAATTTAGGGTCTGTAGGGCGAGCCATTCGTTAGTCACGCCCGATGACGTGTACCTTGGACAAGACCAAAACTGTTATTAGAAAGATTTCGTCGTCCACCTTTTTAGGTGCTTGTCTTAAAAGGTTTTTTTATACTTGGAAATTATATTGGACGGCGGTAATGTGTTTTATTTAAGAGCGGACAAATAATGCTTTCACTAAAGTGGGACGAAGGTAAGTAAAAGTAATCGAGGGTCCTGGTATCGGGGCGGGGGGGGGGGGGTTTAGCGGTGACTCGTCATATATAAAACGGAAAGGTCATTCTTTACTATAGTATCTTCCTTTAACTGCACATTGCGGCAAAATGCATGAATTTCCGGACACAAACAAAGGCAGTCGGCACGCAAAGCATGCAATGCCGCGAAGCCCTAAAGGGTAAAAAAAGACGTTTCGTGGTAAAAAGTGAGTTAGGGTGCAGCTTTGTTTGTGTATGGCTCGAGTTAAGTGTTTAGATAAGTGCAGCTGAGAGCGGCGAGCACGTTTGTTATCTCTCGGGGAGCAGAGCAGCTCAGACAAATGGAGCCACCCTGTGTGGTCCGTTATTTGGTCGGCTCTCACCAAATATGTGCTCTTGAATCAAAAACTCGCCTCGGATATCACGAAACGTCTGGGAAACATTACATTGTGAAAAGTTGCGGTAATCGGAAACACTAGAAGCCAGTCCAAGTGGTACCTATTGATACGAAGAGCCAATATTCTGTTCTGCTCTTAAAATGGGAAATAAGTTTCCTTTGTTATGAGTATTTTAATATTGCGAATAAACATTGGGGTTGTTTTATTATAATATAAGCAAGGTTTGTAGATAAACTAGGATGGGTTTAGTTAGGTAGGTAATAGGTTATGTTAGTAGGCAATAAAGATAAGGGTTCATGCTTATTTGTATTATAATTTAAAGGAGTAATTTAACTGCTACATATGTATACGTTATGTATCTCTATAGAGTTTTAGTTTAAAGAAAGTGCAGCTTTCAAGTAACAAGACTAAAACCAAGGTGCACACGCAGGGGTACCGTTGAATAATTCCACTACTATTTTTATAGGGTGCATAAATAATTGCAGGTGATAAACCATTGTTTTGCGGATAGGTACAAGAAGCCATGTTTTTTGTTGTTAATTTTAAGTTATTTTTAAATAATATCGCTGTGACTCGATATGATGGTTACTTTGTCATGTTGAAAACATCAAAGATTCTATCTAACGATAAATTGCATTCACCATACCTCAATATGCATTCATAAAAATATTAGAATGACAGAAAATCAAGTTCCCCAACGCGCGTGACACTATTATCTACCAGTTATCTATCTAACGGTTAATATTGGTATTAATTAAGTTATAAATAAGCATTTACAGCAATTAGACACGCCTGTGTAAGGTTTCAGAGTTCTTGTACGCTTACAATATAATCAAATATACAGTTAGGTATATGCGCAACCTTGTTCACCATCCCAACCAACTTATTTGTGCTCGTGTGAGTTATCTCAGTATTTCATGTAACCAGCTGGCCGTCTCACCATTGTGACAATATAAAGCAACATGTCCTTCTCAATTATAAAATATTCAAATAAGGAGAGAAATAAATCCAGGCGAGGAAACGTCCACGTTACATACATATTGCTGCGGGACCGCCAGCCGCCTATTCATTACAGTTATTTATAGGAAACAGTGTCAAAGCGAGGTTTGTATTTATTCGGACGGGACAGCAGTTTATTTATTTTTAAAACGGGTTAGCCTGAAATACCCTATTCCGATAAGCGTCCGGTGACTGCCGTTGCACCGAAATATCTGGCGACGCCACTGATTCTGCTGATAGACGATGTCACTGTCACACACCCAATATGCGCTGTCTCCCGAGATGACGAAATATCGTCTCGCTATTAATAGAACTTCATTATTGAACGCGTTCAATGAACCTCTCCATCTACCGATTCTCAGAACCTACCTGCTCACACTGAAACCAATATCGTAGCTTATTATGATTCACTACGCATCAGCTCGTAAATTTCAATCGACATACAAATTTACTTTACCCATAATTTGACCGGAAAACAATTTCCGAAGCCTGGTATTTGTCGTAATATAAGAGATGAACTCAATCAATATGAAAGGAGACAATAGACATCTCTTATTCAAAACGGAAACTATTACAGTGTCGCCATTGTGTTCGGTGCCTCACCTCCACGAGTGTATTATTCAAACGAAAAGTGGTTTGTTTACAAACGCTAGAAGTAATAAGTATAGGACAGTCGACGACAGAAAGGGATTATGTGTGTGTTGGTAACGTAACGTAAGTAAGGAACGCAGTAGACGTCGATCGCCGTCAACATGAAAGATTTATGTCCAACTTTGTGACAGTGGTATCGTCGGCGACGATCCTGGATTATCCTTTGTTGGAGATGCAACGTCATACATCCGTGATAAGCTTTGTTGTGCTCCACTGTCAAACTCTCGATATGGAACAGTTGGATTGAAAGACAATATTATGATTCCATCCCGTTGTTTACACAGAGCAGGCGTTTCATATGCATTCGTATTTTGAGTGAGTTTTAAATATACGTATGGAGTGAATCATCCGTGAAATATATTGAGCTTCTAAAAATAAAATTTTGTTTAATGATAATGTAGACGCGATTTCACCTCGTATCGAGTCGTAAAAGTAACTTGTAATACGATTAGTTTCTCTGTGACAAAGTTCGTCGTACTACTTGCATTATTAATTTATGCGTCCAAGTTCCATTACGTATCATTGCTCCAATAATTACGCATATTGCATACACTCACCTAGGGACGTCCAGTAATTGGTCCGTTTGATCAGTCCAATTATGAGCGATTGAATCACAAAGATTCAGTTTAATGAAATGATTGTGTCGACTTATGCGTTAAAGTTAAAGGAAGATAATTGAACTTCCTGCGTTGGCAGCGATTGGTCTGAACGCGCCGCACGACGTATTCAGTGCCCCTTTCATAGTCGCCGAGGACACACGGTGAAGCTTGATGAGGCGTTTCCTCTAATTATACGAACTATTAATAAGATGCTGCACCAGTTATAATAAACAATCGATCACGAACATGCCTAATGGGCTTGGGAGAGGAATGCTTTCGGGGTGAAGTTCAAGGGTTACATTGTGAGCGCTTCATACATTTTAAAATTTTCAAGTGAGACAGAACGGAGGGATACTTTTTAAGAAGGAAATGTTTAATAACCCCTTTGTGATGTGCATACATAGTTGATAAAGCATAGTTTCCTGTGAACTATCTCAATGCTTGTAATAACCGAGAGACTATTAGCAATCAACTGAAGCTTTGTTTACCTACTGTCGTAGCTACCGTTTGTTGGATGACATACATAGCTATCTCATATACCATTGAGATGTGCATTCAGCTGTAGTTAGACGCTTCACGTCTCGTGGTTTTGGAAATGTTTAGTCAAACGAAGGAGCTCTTTAGCTTTGTGGAACTGTGAATAATTTGAAGGAGCAACTACTGAGAATGGACCACTCTTGAACGTGAGCAGTTGAACACGGTAACATAGTGGTCGGCAGTATTTTGTTTCTGAAGAGCTAATTACATTGTTGGGAAATCTTGTTTTTATAAGAACTGCATAGGACAAGTTGGTTAGTACGCCAATCTGCAAACGTCGCAGAATCAGCAACACAGATGAGGGGGACCGGTCGTGTGTTTGCAATTAAGGACACGAACCATAGATACTCGACACAATCCGATCTAACGCAAAGTCTATTTTGTTGTATTCTCTATCATGTAAATACGGAAATTGGGGCAAAACTCGCAATTTGTACACAAATCGCAACATAGAAGCTAACAAACCGAACAGGATTGAACCTATGCACAAAGCGAATGTGAATTCGGTCGGTGGGAACGTTTGCGATCGTCTGAACGCTATTAACTAAGTTGCAAGTTTGTGTTAGAGTTTGATGGGTGAACTGTGTTTGCGTTGTCCGGGCCGTATGGAAATCATTTCTTGCTCGGCCGAACTTCCCGGCTCCATATATGCCCAAATATTTGCCGCCAGTTCCCAACTCCTCAGTTTGGCGATCGTGTCTTTGCAGACGTATGGCGCATTTGCTCATGTTTACTTACCGACGTTAATTACTAAACTTTGACGCTTTTAAGTTATTTTGTGACGGATTTTCTAAATGGTAAACACATTCATGTTATGTGTGGTTTTAGTTCAAGTTTTTGGGAAAGTTTGTATTTTGATCGTAATTGGAGAAGGTAAACTTATGATGACTTTAGAGTTCTGGTAGGAAAGACAAACCAGAGCCTTTTTACAGTTTCCAGTTTACGGTCAGCAACTTCTTGTGCAAAAAAAAAAATCACATTATTCAGGCAAAATTTTGATAGAGTAACACTTTCTTTTCTACTTCAAGAACCCAATAAGTTATGTTTATACGTAAATACTTGCCAAAAATTTCAATGTACTTATACCTACACACTTTCCAAATGGTATCACATCTATCTTATTACCTGAAGTTATGCTTACGAGGACACGTTTAGTTACGCTTGCGTGGAAAAAAGCAAAGCTGCGGGTTACCTTTGAATGTCAATTTCCATGTCGAAGCGTGGCAACACTGGCCACTGGCGCTGGCGAGGTGCGCCTGGCCATGAAGGGCGTCTTGATGCTATCTACCCACCATTGTTGCGTGCACTTAACCGTCATATAGTTTGCCTCCATGTTCGGCCCTTGTTAACACATTGTGAAGGAAATTACATTCTTTACTCACCGTTAGTTCGGCGTCAAATGATGTTTCCTTTATCTATCATCGCTCTAGCGTGTCAAATTGTTATCATTAAACAAGTCAATAATAAATTTCATTTCTGACCCGGTTACTTTAATGGGCAGACGGTGCGATTACTTATGAGTTATGACAGGTGGAACTATTTTTACGATATTAAAGTACGTTTATCAACAATTATAGACAGCCAATTAATACAAAAGTCGGTAACGAAATTAGATAACGGTGGAAGCGTGTGTTCGGTTTCATTACGTAGGAACATTACGTATTGATACTGCGGTATTAATAGTTGGGATTCGCCCTCGAATCTGTTGAAATTAAGCTGCGGCGATTGGGGTGTCGCAGATGGCAGTAACTGCGCTATCTGCGCTGCCCGCCGCCGCCGACCGCGCGCCAAGTATAAAAATATGATTTATGGCACCATATAGAACCGCACATCCGCTCGCCTCTTCTAGTCCACCACATTAGCGCACGCCATATGCACGTTGTTGAGTATCCCTTACCCGCGGAAAACTACTAAACTACATTTTGGAATGGGAATTTCTTATTGTGAGAACTCCGATCGGAAACCCCAAAGGACACCCCGAATAAGAGCCGCAGAATTAGTTTTGTGTAGTGCCTTACTTTAATAATGTTCTGTGGTCTTCGGAGGTTTGAGGGGTTCAGGGAGGCCCGTGTTTATGTAGTCGTGCGGTATATGAAATAGATGTTTTCTGGCTTCAGGCTCTTTATTATTACTTTGAACTGCCGCCATGAATACAGGGGCCCGCCCTTTGTGGAGCTCGGGTCGGGAAGGTAAACAAGTGCGTCAACTGATTCAAATACTCAATTCAATTGTACATTTTCCTTATTTCGTTTAGTTTCCTTTTAATATGTCCCATTCGATATGGCTTATCATTAAATATGAAGTCGTCAAGAACGAATGTAAGAAAGGTTTTGTTTTAAAAGGGACTTGAAATAATTCAAAATGTATCACAATGGTCATGTTTTCGAAATGATTAAGAACTTGTCCCGTGGTCTTAACGTCGGCTTTATCAAAGCTCAGTAATTTATGTGAGTTGTCATCGGCTTCACTAATGTGTTTTATCTTACTGTTGTTGAATATTTAAGTTTTGTGTTCATAGTTTTGTTACTTATCTCGAAAGCTTAAAGAATTTTATCTTAGACTTTAATGTATTTGTCTGTTGCTACAGAATAAAGAGTTAATCGTGGACAAATCACATAGATTGAGCTTTTAGCGCCTTGATCATCTATTTATTCCATTTATAGTAACAGGTATTAAAGGACATATCGCCCTAGACAGCTTTATCAAGATTTTTTAAGGAAATTTTACAGAATATGAATACATGAAGATACTACTACAACAAGACATAGATAAGGACTTAATTTTTACTAGCAGTGTCACCGCACACTGATGTAAAGCTTCTGTTGTTAGTGGCATACTTTACCTGCATCATATGTAGATATGTTAGTCGTCGGGTTGTTTGCCTGCATGAGATGCAACTTACCTAGGGTCTACGAAGGGTTCGGCGTAGATGTTCCTGACGGGCTGTCTGCGCGGGAGGGGAGGGGGCACCGGGCTGAAGCCCTCCATCATCTCCTCCCGCTCGCTGTATTTTAGCGATTTCATCGTCATCCTGCTGCTGTACAAGTCCACTTCACTACTGATTGATTTCCAAATCCAACATTTCCACTGAAGCGTCTTATCACTTACATCGTTACACTGTCGCATTTACGTTCATCTTAAAAGAAACTGAAGAAAATCCACTGCTAAGTTCAAATGTTTACTTTCCACATTTCCGCATACACTTTTATTTTTATTTGTCGCTTTAAAAGCTTTTTACTGAAAGGAGAAAATGACTGAGATGAATGAGAAAACTCGTTGCGAGCCCGATCTCTCGGTACTGGTAGTGCGATGGTTGCCCTGCGGGTGTTCGCGGCCGACTGGCGGGCGGCCGTTGCATCTCCCGTGTGCCTGCCTGCCGACCCGCCCCGACCCTCGCCTGCGCCGAGCTTACTTGAGCTTTTGTCATTTTTTGCGCCCGCGCCGAGGTGCCGTCAAGCTCGTCGAGTTATTAGACTCACGCACAAAAAACCCGAAACATACGCAAGACGAGGGACGATAGACCTGATGTGCACAACGATAGCACACCCGTGTACAACATGTCGGCGTGCGGTTGAATTTCCCATTGTATCTTAAGATATTGTGTAAAGTGTGAATAAGATCTGTGTTGTAGAGCCAAGGGTGCCTTTTGTGATGAGCCGCGAAGCTATTCATATTTTTTTTTGCAAATTTCATATTTAGTAGATTTATCGTTTTTTTTACGTTAAACGTATTAGTAACACATGTTTCGCTTTTTTATCGAGTCGAGACTTGTGAGAGTGCTAGTAGCATTCCAAGTTTCTTATTCGAATAGAGAAGATTTCTTTCCGTTAAGTTAAGTGGGAAAGGCTAATGATGGCATTAGGTCACGTAAAAAGAATGCAAGGTAATCGAAGTAGAGTCGAGAAAGGAGAAAGTATCTAATCGATACGATTACCGAGTGGATGAGGGTCGGCTCGGTCGCTCGGACGGAGCACGGGGTTCCTCCGACTAAATAAAGTATCGTGAATGATAAGATAAGCGCTGGGTCGTACCGATTGATCTTTTGTTTACATATTTATCTGCAAATTAGCAAAATCATTACCTCTAATAAATATAAAAGTACAAAGTCGGTCATTTGAGTATAACTTATACTCAAATAACTGACTTTGGACGTTTATTATAAAACGTTAATAGGACGAAGAGTATTTGACGCCAACGCAACTAGTAAACAAAAACTCATGAATCACCTGAACTATTACGTTAATGTTATAGAGCCATATTAATAAACGGCTTCGTACTAACGAGAAGCTAGTAAAGCTCAATAGGAGCAGTGCATCGACGTAGGCTGCACAGTGCATGTGTATGCATGGTAGTATTAGTTCAAAGACCTGCGGCTCCCTGCTGCGAGCCGGCGGGCGGCTGCTTGATCTCAGCACTTTGCATCTCCAACAATTACCCTAACAAACATTGTTCGCGACAAATACGCACACCCGTTTACCCTTTTTGTTCTCTAAAATGTTTGTTTTTAAAACTCGTTACATACCCTCCGCACAAATTTTATTTACGATCGCCGAAATTGAATTACGCCCGTGTGATTTATTGAATGTTTTCTAATTTAGCGGCGCGTTACTGTGTGACTAATAAAAAATTTGCGAAAAAAATGTGATTCCGCAAACGCGGACTGCCAATAGAAAGGGATGCGGTAAAATTATGTAAAAACCTGTCCTATGGGCCCGAATTATCCCACAAGGATAAGGAATAAGAATATAAAAGAGGCTTAGAGCTTTCCATACGGCTTTTTGAGAAGCAAGGAACGCAAGATTTACATACATACATGCGGGTAAACATGCTCGTTGCCGAAGTGTCTTCGAGTACCTGTATAATAAATTGATTTAAGCGCCTCCTGACAGATTTAAGTATGTTTTGACAAACATTAGGGAATTTAAAGCCCCAGTGGCTGAACTTAGTTTTGTATGACTGGGGTGAACAAAGTCTATCGTTGGCCCATCAAGTGGATTTTCCTCGAGTTTTCAAACTGTGAATATTTGCTGCCCCCGAGTTCAATGAGGTTATATCAAATCTTCAATTTGATATTTCAAATGTTATCAATTAAGCAGATGTTTTTATGAAATAATAATAACAAACAAGAGTATCTGATGAAAGTGAACTTGTGTGGGTTCTCGAGTAAATTCAAAGGAGCTTTGAATTGCTCAGAGAATATTGTTTCTTAATTTACGATCTACATTGTACTTACACACCGATACAAAGCTTATTGAAATCAATTAATTTGATCGGCAATTGTTATTATAAGTTCTTGTAGCGGTAAGTGGGTAGTTATGAATTTTGTTTAATCGTTATTGTAAAGCACAGTTGTGAAGCGTTTTTCATTTGTTTAAAGTAGGATTCTGAATACCTTACTAACTTTGTGTATTCTTTAAAATAATGATATAGCATGTAATGTGAATGGAAATATGTTTCCATATTTATGACATGAGGGAGTAATAGGGATGGCCCTAATATTTTAAACTGATTGTCATTCCTTTGTTAATGTTGTTTTTTTAGGGTGCAATAAAAAAACCTTTACAATAGACATTGTTTTGAAAACAAATCTCACCAGATGTATAGTAAATGAGCATGCTTGTGCAATAGCGGAGGTGCATATAAGGCAAGTAGGAAGCGGGCCGCGTCTCAGCCGAACATTTTCCCATGCCATACACTGACTGATGTATTTCTGACCGCCTGATGTATGGGGCTTGTTCTTGCACTTGAACTTGCGTCGCTCGCGCACGCTTTGATTCTAACATACGGCGGTGCACCGTACATTACTCCCCGCTAACTAAAGATAAGTAGTACATGCCACTTCAATTTGAACAGAAATAAACCTCACAATGGGCTCGTTATTGGTTCCGAACAACTCCGAAGCAGTAGTCGTAACGTAAAAACAATGTTGCATAACAACACTGCACCAATTACACGGCATTGTTTGTATTTCGAGTGCACTATACTCTATAGCACACTCTCTAACAGAGCAGTTGTACACTAATAAACACATTTTAGTCAGTGTATTTACACTAACATTAACAAGGCGCTCGTTCGTTTGAACCGTATTAATCTTCACTGGCTGCCCCAAATAAATTTCGGCATCCGTCAGTCGACTGCGCTACAAAAAGTTACTCAGCTATTTTAATTGGCGTAAAAGTTTGGAGTTAGGACGCGGTAGGAACAAATGTCACTGATAGTAGGAATACGTGTTTCAAGTTTTTTTCAACTCTAGCATTTCCGAGGAGTTTTTTATCTGACTCATCTTGGTGTCAACCATTTTCGACGACAAAACACGATTCACGAACGTAATTATAATTAAACGGAAAACTAATATCACAACTCGAGAGCGAGATTTAATTAAATCTCCCGAGTTTTAGAGAGCGTGCGAACAAACACGTGCGAGAAGAAATTTGGATTAATTATCGCTATCTGCCTGAGTATTTGTTCATTTTATTCTGTACGTTAGCAACCCTAGGAGCAGCGGGGTGTGCGTGCTGCGAGTGCGCCTGTGTGTGTATGTGGAGCACGTTTCATAAGATAAAAGACGATATTGATTCCGTGACGAGCCGAGAGCGGGCTGTGGGAAACGATTCCTGTCCGCTTAATAGATGCCCCGAGGATACGAGTACTTCGACGTACATCGCTCAACCTTCAGAAGAACGCTCATTAAAAATATTATTGTTTTAAGTGCGAGTACGTTTCATTCCGAACACTTACAGTTATTCCAAGTTGTAAAATTTGAAACGGGGAAGTATATTAAGTTCTCGAGTGTAATTAACGAGTTAAGGGTACCGCACTGAGCACTTTATTCGTAGTTTAGCGACGCGGTCGGGAGGCTGGCCCGGCCGCAGGACTCGGCCACATTCTCGTCGGGTAATTACGCACGCCCGTCTCGTTCCCAAGCCTCAGCTCTAACATTTTATGCCTCATTTCGTAGTGTATGATTTGCTGCACACATTACTTGATGTAATTATCGTGGGAGCAATCCACGCTCGCGTGCGAAGCGAATCATTTACTGGATGTCGATGATAGCTGTTGTTTACATGCATTGACTATCAACCGTATCTGTGTCTACCTACCCATTCATCTTCTTACGAATGGTTCTCTATCGAATTATATTATCATCCAATAAGTATACTAACTACTGTTATTTCCGTATCGCCATAACTGTCTGTTGTTGACAGGACAGTCTGGTTTTAATACGGCTAATAACACAGGTCGTGGCACATAATTATGGACTAGGCAGTTCATATCTATCATTATGACCTATGTTCTTTTTATAATACGCTGGAATTTTAATGCAAATAACGAGAAGTAGATGCCAACAAGGCTTGAAATAGAGATCAAACGGTTTTAGATTCAGTAAACGATGATTACATCCGACATCGGTTGATTTAAGTTGGTCGTGGCGGCGCGGACACGTGGGGCCGACGAGCCCGGCGACGTTGTCCCACTGCGCCGAGCGCCGAGTGGACTCCGTCATTCAAAATAAACGCTGTCTTCGCGAAACACGCGAGGGAGATAAAAGCCGCGACTCGTTACTTTTTACTCCACTGTTTTTTCCTCTTTTCCCCACCTTTCCACGAGTTTTTAACGGTTAATTTGTCATTAGCCCTGCATCTGTCAGCGCAGAGTTTTGTCGCCTGCAGACATTGAACAAAAACAAAGCGGTTTAACCCAAAAGTTTTTTAACACTGAAACAGACACCTGAAGCGACCTCGACTGACGCTAAAGCGAGCTTTACTTTACTTCAGCACTTTTAGCCGTAAATTGTGTTCGCCGCGGTAATTAATTTTACTAGTAAACTATGAAAACAAACAACGCTTCAAGTTCTTCAATAAATCAAAAAAGATTGCAGCGGAGACGAGCCGTGGCGTTCTGAAATATTGACTTTCAGATAATAAATAATGATGAAAAGAGAAAATCAATGTAAGCGGGCTTAATGGTGGCGCGGCATCATTAATGATTATAATGGTTATGGAATTGTTTCTAGTTAGTAATGGCGGGAAGGTAGGGGCGGGCCCGGAAATTGTCCTCTTGTCGGCCACCGCCGCATTAGCCGAGGACATTAGGCCACCACACCGTGCGTGACGTATCACTCTGACATGTGACATATGTCACACGCCAAGATATGTGTGAAAGAACAATGATTCGACAGAATCGTGATAGATTCCTTCAAACGTGGTACGCTGGCGTGAGAACGTGAGCGCAGCGTGCTATCAGAGTCATGTGTCATGGAAACTTAGAACCATTAGCGTCCGACGAATCTTCCAGCAATTTAGTTTGAGCACATAATTGCGAGAACAAGTCGAACCTAATTGATGTCCGGGCTTGAGTTCAAGTTGCCGTTAATACCTACACGTTTGCTGGTTCTTGCATATGGCTCCACATCGTTAATAGCAACCGTGAGACTTTACTTCACGTCTTTAGACGAACTGTCGTGCTATCATACTATTAAGTAAGGTTGTGGTAGTTACGCTGCAATTATAATGGTGTTTAAGTGAAAATAATCACGTGTTTTTGTAATAAGAAAGAAAGCTTTGATAGACAAAGTGCTGGAAAGCAACTAAAATAAAATTTGATTGCAGACAGAAGTAAGGCGCTTTACGGAGCGTTAATCCTTTTCTTTAGTCGTTTTAAGTGCTACATAAAGTGTGAAAATAACAAGTTTCTGTCTGAGACAGAACTTTTAGCGGGCTTTATGACTTTTCGTTTTTGCGTCACAATTTATGGGGCGACATAAAAATCTAACTCAGTTCTGTAAATTAATGAGCAGTATTTTAGGCGTTTCTATGAGTTTTCTCAGTATTTCCTTACGACAGGTCCTTTCAACGACTAATGAGGAAGACTATCTTTAGCCTTTCTTCTTCTGATCTTCAGATATATTTTTGCTGTGTCTATTTTATTTCCCTAATTAATTTAAAAAAAATTACTTAATGCGATTTTTCAGATGCACTTGCTAGTATTTTGCTGTAACTTAACTAGAATGGTTTTCAATAAATCAAATTATCTTCATAAAGTTGTAGGAATTGACATGTTTAATTTTAGCTTAAACTTATTAGACTCTACTGTGCCGTTGTGATATTTAGATGAATTTTCAAGTGTCAAAGCATAACACAGTATTTTTTAGTTGAGCTACCTGTGCCATAAAATGCTTCACCATTAAATTTGCTAATAGTTTCTATTTATTGTTAAAAAAAACCATTTAACAAAACGTACATTACGTTGGCTGTTTCATAAGTAAGTGTAATTTGCCTCGTTCAAGGGAAACTGAGACATTTATCGAACATATTACCATTAAGGATTTATTTTACATATTTAACCATTAATAATATTCATTATTTATTCAATTTAAGACTTTAGATGTACTCTCACTAAACTGGTACCAAGTCTTATCACATGTTAACCAAGTGTTTACAACAACGTGATGATAAATGTAATTATTGAAACAATAAATATGTCTGCATGAATTCGAGGTATGTTCTCACACAGTAGTAAATTATTTACTTACTTCTACTATGTACATATTGAAAGTAAATATATATGTTTACATGATCTCGGATTGTAAAAAATGAGAACAAATTGATGCAAGAATTGCCAGTACAACTACATATATTTGCGATGGCAGTAAAATTGTTCTGCGAATTCGGCAGTTGGCAAGCGAACATGGTTTTGCCAATAATGATACTCGTAAGTTTCTCTAAGAAAGGAACGACTAAGTATCCCGAATACTCATCAGGTTTTCGGTCGCATGTTGATAGATTTAATCTCCTCATAAGTATGCGTTTGGAATAAAATTTCCAGTTTTCATTTCATGCATTCCCACTACTGGAAATTGAGATACATATCAGCGTCTACTAATTTCTTTAATCTTATGATATTTTAAACTGCTATCTACATACATTGATCAACAGATCAAATATAAAATCCATGTAAACAGATTGATATCGTACACATTTTATCAATCCAAAAGCTCAAGTCGGAGTAACAGAGGCAATCCATGAATAACTCACGCCTGCGTTGAAAGGCACCCGTACGAACTCACTGACACGACCGACTAAGTACATTGTAATTCCGGGAATTTAAAACGATGAAAACACATTTAGGAAAACAATAAACACCAAAAAACAATAAAGAACAAATTAAAGTTGGACAGCAGGCGAGTAGTCCGGTATATTGCGCCGCTTACGGAAATATTGCTGGGAATCACGCTACCGAGGGTCGGGACTCGGTACTCGGCACTAGGGCTACCTGGTGCATGTGGAGCATGGAGGCGAGTTGGCTCAGAGGCGCGGGCCTACAGAGATCGCGGCGCCACGGGGCGCGGGTCAAGCGGTGTTGTGATGTACGGCGTATCGGTCAGTGACCGCGAACAGTCGCATCGGGCTCGCAGCGCACCTCGCCGACGTCGGAGGTGTTGTGGCGAGTATCGCGCGAGAGACAACGGAACGCGCGCGCCACGGCCGCCCTCCGCAGGCGATGTGATGCCCTCCGCGCGACGCCGCTGCGCGCGCATCCATCGCCGACGGATAATGCCGCCCTATCCCATGTCGAGCTATCGAGTTATCCGCTACGGGTGGATATCGTGCTTAACCCTGTCAGTTTGTACGATAGATACGTGAAAGCTCGAGGTTACTCTATAAGACGCGTGTGTTGATCTTTTGTAGTTTGTAAGAAATAAAAACTCATAATAATCTTTCAGGTTTCACAAGGGTTGCTTTTCAATCTGCGTGTAGAACACGGTCGATTTACAGGTGTAGGAAATATATGAACAATTTGCATAACAAAAAGTCTTAATCGACAATACACATCCCTAAACAGATTATAATTGGAGCATGCGTGGTGCGAGGGTTGAGGGTAACAGGAGGACGACAGCGGGTGTGAGGGGGCGGCGGGGTGCGCGTGTCACCCGCGGCGGCGCGTCGCTACGCCGACGTGATCTTGACACCGCATATGCACAGCTTGTGACGTTCCACGTTGGACCAATTCTGACCGATCAAAACAAAATACACGAAAACACTAAAACATAAAGGAATCAACGTCTGGACCGTTACATAAAAAAGCTTTTATTATGTTGACCAATCTGTAAATAGACGTTGCCCTTGACGCTCGAAACTTACATAACGGCTTTTGAAATTGGCTTTACAAATCCTCAAATCCCGTATCTGATATAAACTCACCCTTCAATTTCGGGTCCCTATATCCAATGTAACATTATATTAAGTTAGTGAAAACAATCGATGGTCTACGGCAGGGTAGCTACTGCCTACGTCATAGGTTGTAGGAGGTTTTCGTGCTTTATAAGAGAGATGACGACTTGCCGAGTCTTAAGACGTGTGTACCGAAATCCTTGGCGCGTGACTTCAGTTCACGGTCTATTGGGCCTTAGGTATGCCATATCTGTCCAACGATCTAAAACAACGTAAAAACACGAATACCTTGTTACTTGGTGGTTAGTGTGCATCACAGTGTAAGCTTCGTCGTGTATGATTACACCAACTTAAATTCCTTGACGGTTCATTTTGAATAGGAAATGTGAAACGATTTTAGATTGTTGTGTATTTTTACGAGCATAATAGCGCTACGAGATGAAACGGTACGAGATTTACTCATTTTGTCAAATTCATATGAAATAATTAACTTATTTATGAATTAATACATTCTTATCAATTGTTTAATGAATGATATAGCTTTTACTCATTGTTACACATGAATAAAACATACTAAAGATACGAATAGAAATACTAGTACATAATAACTGTGAGTAATCTGCGGTGCTACGCGCAATGATTTTTAATTCATGTTTTCGTAGACGTGTCTTATAGCTTTTGTTATCTATGTTGTTAGGTTTTCAGTAGTACTTCGAATTATGTTTGTGACTGTACGTATTACGTAAATTTAGTCACCAATGCATAATACATGTGCATAACTTTATCAGCGTATGTTAATCTTATGATTTGTTGAGACTTCTACTACAACAATAATTTATTGCTCTAATGTAGAGGTCATCATTCTATATTTATATTCCTCCGGTATCAAACAGTTCATGTTCATATATGTTAAATATAATATTATCCTGTATTCATTCGGGCCGTAGTTGGCGGAGGTAGTAAGGTTTCAAGCCGCCCGCGCCCCGCGACTCGCCGGATAAAGGGTTTTGTTTTCTTTATAAACAAGCGCGAAGGTGCTGCTAACGACCCCACAAATACGAAATTCGATCTACCATTACGAATACAAATGGCTCCCCTACAACCCGCCACCGTGAAGGCATTGTCTTTGCTGCAATCTCGATCGAAGCTCACTCGTTATGCTCTACAGTCTTCTCTAACTATTGTGTATCTTTATTGATCTTGTAAACTCGGTCCATGGACAGGACACCTGCTTTTCATCAGATACAAAATAAACACGTCTCAATAAAACGAAGATTGATTTCTGTAAAAATTTCCCGATGTCCTTATCGCTATATTGAATCCGTATTAAAAAGGAAATGAAGAGTAGGTATCGGTTCCACAAAAAAGTTGAAGTGCCGCAGCTATCACTTTGATCTCGGCTGGTATTGCCTTCAATTTTTGCCGAAGACATTTAAATTCGACGTTCTTTAAGTACCTATCTAATACTGGAGTACTCCAGTCTTAGAAATTGGATTGTCTTAATCACGGAATATCGAACGACGTTTCTTTGATCTTAGTAATAACTCTTATTATCCATCAGTTTTCCGAGTAACGATTCTGTGTGATTATGGTTAGTTAATTACGACCAGCTTGTAATTATTTCTGATTCTTATGACTATCTTTGACGAACCATAAACATACATATATGCATAGTACGACCAGCAAGCTTGTTTATAATCCTATTGACCTGGTTAGCCAACACAACCGTGCAGACGGCGAAACAAAATCCAGAAACTATCTAACATTCACATGAATTTATAAAAATAAAACTTCTGCAACTTCATGTAGCAAACAGCTTTATGAAAAATGTTATTCTATTGTCTCTGTCTCGTTTGCAATGGATGCGCTGCAAATAGTCTATACTTTACCTCCAGAACACAGCGAAACTCGCGGCAATGACACGATCCTATGCAATACGTTAGCAATTCTTCAGGTATAACAGTTTTATGTAATGGCTTGTGCCACGGAATGAATAAAAAAGACGTCTGACAAAAAGTAGAAGAGGAACGTAAATCGAAGCATTTCTATTGAGGGCCATGACGTCGCATAAATGTCGACCACGAATGTTGTTTGTCACCGCACGGCGCACGGACGGGCGCGCCGCCGAGGACCGATCGCGCGATAGTGCCACGCAGCGGATGGACAAACGACAACCTACTTATATTGAAATAATATTGAAAAATAGCTTATTCACAACTTTGTTTCACCATTACCATGATTGGGGATTGAAATAATCCGCTTACGTAATCGTGTGTGCCTTTCTCGCGTTCTCCTTTTCAGGGAACTGACAGATGAAAGCCGGGTAGGTGCCGATTGAAGTCACGTTTGTTGTTATTGGCACACGTGAGTTCTGCGAGCTCCAAGATTGCGATGGTGGCTACAGATAGATAATAGCCTATCAACCTCAGGCAATCTAGATCGTCTAGCAATCTAAAAGAACCTACTCACCCATGTGAGATCTTATACGCTGCTATTGATTACACCAAGTCTGAAATGTCTGTGTTTTAGTGCTAACATCAAATTAGTTCAAACAATTTGAGACTAATTAAGACGAACTAGAGAGAACGACGATTTAACGTAAGGTTAATCAGAACAAAGTACTATTTTCTATCTAGCCGAGAGCTAGAGCATTTAAAGTAACAAAGTAATTACCAACAGAAAGTAGGTCTCGCGTCACTTCATTGTATGGAAGCTGGAGGTGCGTGATCTTAATTCGAAGCGTTTAAAACGCCCTTTGGGTTCAAGCGGAACATTTTGCTACATTTGTTACTTTGTTTACTATAGTAGTTGCTACTAGACTTTCAGGATATTTAACGTCCAGTTTCTTTATCCTAAGTCGACATCGTGAATAATACTACCCGATGGATTGTTACACGAAATGCTCGGTGAAGCATTACAAAGCTACGCGAAAAGACGTCAAGTGCGCGGAGCTACGTGGTGCTACGCAATGTTACGCGATGCTACGCAATGCTACGCAATGCTACGCGATGCTACGCAGTGTCTTTTTTTTTTTTTTTTCTGTTGGGTAATCATCAAATAACCCCTCCCGCTCTGTGCTGAGCAGGAGGGAGTGTCAGACTTTTACTGACTAAAACCCATCCATGTTCCTTCCTTTGCCCTTTGTGTTCCAGGGCCCCGGTATCTCTTTCGAACAGTCCCGCAACCCTGGCAGGCATCGGTTCTTTCAGACCCCTCCCTGTTTACTGACTCTCTTTGAGGCGCGCGTGGAACACGAACGCGCCGTCGACACGGCCTGTCGTCATAAGACGGACGGACGGCGAGCTAGCCCATAGCTCACCGTGCACAGGCCCGCACGCAGTGCTACACTAACCTTTGAGAAGCAACGGCAAAAGGACTACTTTTGGCTGATAATGATGAAAAACGAATCTCATTACTTATCCGCTAGGTAAGATATAGGAACAGAGCTTTTGAAAGCGTTTGTTTCTGAAGGTGTACCCTCCATTAGTCGGTGTAGAGCGGGTTATTGAATTACGACACGTTCGTAAGGCCGCCACGGTGCGCCGTACTCTCGCGTGTCATATCGGGTTACAATCACATGTTTAACTATAATCTGGTAGTCTTACAAGCATCAAGAACGCGACCGATCGTCAGATTAGACACGGAAACATAAACATGGAGTCCATTTAATGACTTTAACAGTAAAATGCAATGTAAAGTAAAATATGTACACGATACGTTCATTGTTCAATTTTTTTGACTAAAAATGTTGGAATTTAACATTTTTGTTAAAAAACACACATGCGTAGGGATTTCAAAGTAATACACAATGAAAAGCCGCTAATCTTTGTATATTCAGCGGCTATTGAATTGCAAAAGTATGATGTAATAAAACGGCAAAGTATACTCGGATTACAATAGAAATAAAAAATACCCAAAGAACATGAAAAAAATGTATCCAGTTTTGATCGTTGTATGGTATAAGAGAATATTTTATTTTAAACTTTCTTTCAAAGTGTCTATTATCACATGCTTTTTAACCGTAATAAATCTAGGTTCCTACTATTAGATTTTGCTTACATTTTTAAATCTGTTTACAAGAGGACAAGTTGTTCCATCCTTGGAAAGTAAACACAGTAAATCGTTCAACGCTTTTAAATTCATAGACAGAATAAAATGCTCGTGTATCAAGTTCATATCTCCTACACTATAACTTACGATTTTTGAACTCTGCCTCGAAATAAAAACAATGGACAATCTGTCTGAAAAAAATATTTTTTTTACCTAATCTTTGCACAGACAATGAATTTGTTTATTCTTTTGTTTCGATTTTGTTTGTTTTTTTCTTGTTTTATTGTGTTTGTTACGTTCAATAGAATAATCTTTTGTTGCCCTTGGCGTGTAAACGTCTGAACTTTAATTGAATATTTTAAGATTCACCCAAAGCGATTTTAAAAACTTACGGTTCATTTTTGATCCTGAAATTCTGCCACTGTCTACTAAAGAAATTCTAGTAGGTAGACAAACAAAGGCCGCCTTTCGAGGTCACGTCCTTGATCTTATCTAGCTAAGTGCTATTATCATTCCACTTTTGCGATTTGCGCAGGATGAGAAACTGTTTTCTAATTACTCCGAGTTCGACGTGGAATTTCAATATTAAAACCTGTTAATTTATTAATTAATTAAGTATTATTATTATAAAGATATCCTTGTTACACGAAGAACTGAATGTAGCAATAGTAATTCCTTAGTAGCACAGCAGGCCAGATGTTGGTGTCATAACGTCACGTTGTGGAATCAGCCGCACGCAACCGCGACGCGACACGCGGCGACGTTCAAGTAGCTCGGCCACGCAGAGCAACAAGTCACTATTATATGGTTTATGCCGAATTTTATTCATAATTTTTGGTCTCGGGGACGGGCCGAGCTCAAATTATGCTCGACGCGGATCAAGACAAAATGAACGTACGTTGGCGTTACAATTTATGAGCCAACGGACTATTGTGCCGACACTGATTACTCTTTATGGAGATTTGACGTCCTAACACGACGCGCCCTACATGCTCCGTTTACGTACACCAACGGGTTGTATGGACGTAAAACTTTTATGCCTCCACCGCGTTTTACAGCGGGCCTTTTATTATTTAGTGAAAGGAACGACGGTGATGTCATAAATCTCCGCTCCTGCGTGAACTTTCGCCTCTTATCTCGGCAAAGAAATTATGGAACTTTCTGGCTTCTCCTAGACAAAGTGTTTGGCTTTCGGGATCTTGGGTCACTAAAAGCTTTTCACAAATTAATGAGGAATTTGTGCAGAAGAAACGACAGAAAGAAATAAATATCTTTCATTAGTTATATTATCTAATTGAAATTGAGTGGAGGATAAACGTCTGGATGTCGGCAAAAGCATTTAGCGAGGACGACGACGCAACGTTCTAAATGACTGCAATCATGAAAACGTGGGCATTAAATATGGCCGCTTGTACAGAATAAGTCATGTATCTGTATCGCTGGGATTCATTAATCTTGTAGTGACTAGGTTCTGTGTGGGCTCAGACAAGCTTTATAATATGTAATTAAATTACATTTAAAGTCGTCGGTCGAAGCGGACGAACCTCTCTAAATCATATCGAGTCCGTAAATGAAAACCAGAGTGACATGACAGGCAGACCGGTCATTACGTTAGGGTCAAATATTGTGTTCACTGCTTTCTATGTCAATTGTTTGCTTTATTGGTATTTGCTTAAGAATAACATGGCGTATCGTATCTGCATCTACGATTTGCGAATGTTAATAAAATTGTTCATGATTTCGCATTATGCGTGGAGGATATAAGATTTACAGCTGTGACAAATGATGGCAGTGACATCTCTTTTTTACTTGTTGTGTTGCAAAATCGACGTGCAGATACATTATGTCGTGCTAGGCTGACATTTACGATGTCATATTCGGTGGATACAATATGTAAAGTAGAAATATCAGTTGAGAATATAAATACACCGACCGACAGCTCGTAGCAGTTTATGACACTTTAGTTGAGTCAAATTTTAATGCAGTTGCTTTTTTAAAGGTTCAATAAAATTAATAGAAATAAAAAAATAGAAAAGAATCTATTCATATTATTAAAGAATTTACGATGTCCGTATTAAGCTTGATCGACATATCATAGGATAATATAACAGGAACATAACGGCTCGGGTGATACCCCGATAATGCGCCGCCGACGTCGCCGGAGGCTCATACAATTAAACAGATAACATAAAATTAACGAAGCTGACTCGTAAATACACTCACTTTATTATCTATAAAAGTCACTAATTAATTAATTGAATAATGATAAAGTGCTTTCTTGTGTGATGCGGAGTGCCGCACGGCTCTGCGGTCCTCTATCGAAAAGCAATATTGCGGCGTAACTTGGTTGTCGTCACGTTTACCTTGTTAATGCTTTTATCTGTGATGTGGGTTATATAAATACGTACTCACCGTATAATACAATTAATTAACGTATAAATTACATTTTGATCAACGACTGTGCATCATGAATTTGTGTATCTTAGTGGTTTTATTTTCACGAGCTCCGTTACCGCTGGCAGCTTAGCAAAGCGCGTCACTTATTATTTAGCGATGTTAGAGGCTTAGTAGCGTAGTAAATCTTCACTTCTGGCTGTGACGGCAGTTAATGCAGTCTACCTAGGCTTCAAGAGATAAGCTAACAAGGCTCTTTAGCTAAACAAGAGGCGGCCAAACAATAAAGGCGAGTTAAGCGTCGTGAAATATGGCAGAAACGAGGTGCGATAACTCAGTGTGCTCGCTAGGCTCGCTGGGCTCGCTTCTTTTCCCCTAATTAGCCATTCAATTCCCGTAATCTTGTTTACTCGTCGGGCGGCTCGCGCTGCCCAGGTGCGATAATGGCCGAGCTATTTGCATGCCGCCATATTGTTTCCCCATGTTCGGCTCACAGCCTCCGATCCCGTCCGATGCGACCCCCCGTTGTTTTGGCCGGGCTTATTGGATCCGCTTGCGATTACTTTGTATTGATCCCGCCGTCCATTATCTACATTCGTTTATTTTCGTATCACAGTAATGATACCGACTGATGTCCACAAATCCAATGAATCCACCCCTTATGTTGTTATACAAGTACGAGTAATTAATTTGTAGTTGATATTGATTGTATTGCTATAATACTATGTTGCTGTTATGGGTTCACCTCGTAAATACCATTTTGGTATAACGTGTACGTATATTAAACTAATATAAAGTTTACGTGCACGTGCAAGCCGCGTGAATACAACTTTAGTGAACTACAACTTGAGTGTAACTTGTGTAATCTGACTTCCCCAAATGCCCTTTTACGACTGTTAGTTGCTTAATTGAATTATCACGATGTATTTATTCCATTACAGTAATTAATAAAGTTATAAACTAAGTTGTTTAGAGGCGGAGTCAACGGAAATCAGAAACGCAGTAATTGATATTTTTGCAGTAGTGGAAGAGGGCGGTCTGTCCCCGGCGGCAAGTTTAATATAAAGCTCCATCGAAAGCTAATCGTAATCTCGAACAGTAAATTGAAGGCGATCCGTGCAACGAGGCGATGCCGGCACATCTTCTATAAATACATTACTGAACACGCTTTATTACTCCGCCATCTTCATCCAATCCTATTAAGTGTCTGTTCGCGAACAGCTTTCCTCGGAAGGCGTTCAGTTTTAGGATGGCCATTTTTTAAAATAGTATTAGGGTTCAATAATGGCTTTAACACGGGGCGCCCTGAACGTCTATATTATGTCTTGGTGTGAATTTGGCGAGCTCAGTCGATATGCTAAACTGAGGAGGCGGTGGTCCGCTGACGCCGCGTCTGCCCGCGCCGCGCCGATGAGATGCGATCATTTAACGACAACGCTTCGGGAAGATTTCCCTTCGAGCGGCGATATTGGCGATATTACGTCCTCTTCCCGTGGACCACGTTTTATAATTTAGACGCCCGTTGCCTCGGGCTGCATAACATTAAAGGTATTTTATGAAAATGTTATTTTGCATGTTAAACATTTGAAAGGATTTTCGCCTGTAATAACATTGTATTGTTATTAAATATCTGGGAAAATATGTGGTTCATCGAGTGATTTTGTACTCAATTTGAATGTTTGCGTAGAATCAGTTCTGATCAAATGTTAACATCCAATGAACTATTTAGACTTAATGGAATAGGGGCGCAATTCCAAGAGTTATTCTTTGAATTGCGCCGAATTAAAATCGAGTCAAATGATATCCACGGCGGGTATTAAGTTAATTACCAATTTACCATGCTTTATCTGATCATATCGTAGGACCTGTATAATTAGGGGTGTCAACACAATGCTTCCAGGCGAGCACAATATGTCTGCACAAACCACATGTCAATTTAATTTGACCCCCGATCCAAGATGGCGGCCAACCCTCGCGGCGCGGCGTCTGCTCGACCGAATGCCTGTGGTTTACGCCTGTTTACTAATTGACGTGTTTTAGAGTAACACTGCATGGTTTCTGTCAGCATACCGATGAATATATTTGAATACGTATACCAGTTAGGTTGGCCTTTTAATTTAAACATTGAACTTCGAAAGTTATATTTAGCTAAGCTTTGTCCAAATAAGTTGTACCTACGCGCAATGAAGCTTTAGGAGTGAATGTTTTTGTACTGAATTTTACTGACATTATCCGGGTAATATTTTAATGTTCTAAGTCTTCATGCAACAATTTTGACTGAACTAAACACTAAACTTTGTAACTACAATATAAGATGACTGAGCTGTTGTTTTGATTTCCCATTCATTACAAAATAAAGTCACTTTTAATCCTTTTTTATGGGCAATGCGGGTCGAGTCTGTTTGCCTGTCATTGTAATATTTTAACTGGTCTGAATATAAATATTCATCGTGGTTTTAGTTTGTTTATTTAACGATCCGTTTAATGAGACATCCAGATTACGGGTCTTAACTAAATCACATTGTAGAACCGACCAGATTCTCTGTATATTTCATGGATTCAAATAATCAAATAACCATTAACTATAATAATAGTCACCTAAATCAGTACCCTTAGTTTATGGGCGAAGGTAAGAGTTGTAAATATTTGATAAAGGACGCAGACACTTGTATAATTGATGAGGAGCGAGGTAAAGACGGCTGTACGCTGTTCGGTGGCGAGTTACCGAGACGCGATCTCGATGACCGACTGAAATATTTAATTTAAGCGATCATTCAACCCTTACCTACAGAGAAGCGTAAGAAAAAGCTAAGTTTCGACAAAAAAGGCTCCTCATATTTTGACGATTTATGCGGAACACAAATGTATGTAACCCACGTTTACCTTGCGCGATTTCAGGGTTTAAACAGAACCATTAATATTTACTTATAATTCGATTTACAATACCTAGACAGCATGATTCGTGTTTTCTAGGAACAACTAATAAAATAAAGAATAACATTTGCCAGAAAAAAAACGCACCATAGAGTAAAATATAGTTTGGAGAAATTAAACTATATTACTTCTTTTCTGCCATCATTTCGGTTCGAGGGCAAATTTTGGTGTTGTTTGATATTTATTTTAAAGGGTTCCGTTGCCAAATGGCGGAACCCTTATAGATTCGTCCTGTCCGTCGATCTGTCTGTCCGTCCGAATGTCACAGCTATTTTACTCCGAGACTATTTGCACCACACAGTTCTGTTGTGCCTTCTACAAACCGCTACACAAATGTTATGTGAAAAAATGAAAAAAATAAAATAGGGGTGGGTCTCCATACATGAGGGTCGATAAAAAAATATCTACGTATATAACAACAACAATATCATTTATTTTAGGCTTCAATGGCCCATAGCTTATATCTCTTATAAATTAACCTATGAAACACAACTTGTGTTAATAAATAAGACTTACAATTATTTTAGTAGCGCTATAACTATGTAACTGTGTGGGATGTCCATTGAAAGCTCTTAAAAATGGTAGATGAGGTATTTGCTTCTTAAGAAAATCTCTAAAAATTGTGCCCCCCCCCCTCTAATTTCTTAAGTAAGAGGAGGGAAATTCTATAAGAAAAATAGGTTTTTCTTCTTCTTCTACTTTTTTTTTGTTTTTCATTGACATACTATGAAAAACACATTTAGTTTTGCTGTTGAGTGTAAATTTACATTTGAATGAGCATTCAAAATATTGTTATTAGATTGTTTGGTGTTATGGAACTCTGTGTGTACGACTTTGCCAGTTTTTTGTTGAAATTCAGTAAATTTGTTTTGGATAGTTTTAAGGCCATTTTTACCACATTAATTTCAGTATAATTAAGTCCCAAAACTGATTGTAAAATGACCATTTTTTTTGTCAACAATCTGTTTTGGGGAACTGATCCCGTTTTGTTCACAGAGGACTTGTTAACCAAAACACTTTTCGGGGAAGACCAACCTTTGTTTATCCATGCAAGACCAATTAAACCACTTTCACTGACTGATTAGGTGGAGTACTTGCACCATTCTTCTTTTCTCCAGCAGGTGAATTTTAATTATAATATAAAAATAGGGATGCAAAAATATCTGGAAATTTTCATTCATAAAAAATATACTCATTTAAAGTTTGATTTTTATTTCAATCAAGATATTTACATTATTTACAAACTACAAATCTATAATCTATACCTAATAGTAATAAAAATTTGTACAATATTTAAAGTTGTATAGTTTCATTTCGCCCACCTTGTATGACTTTGTAGTAGATCTTTTAATTTGGTTAACCAGCGGTTAATAAGTGACCTACAGGTTAACAAGTGACCTTCAATAATCAGAAGAATAAGCTAAGTATCAGGTTATCATTTAAAATATTTTTATCCGGAATAATAATCAATTAGATTTATAAAATTACAATAACAATTAGTTAGTTCAGTGTAAATACGTTAACCGAATCCAACTTTTCTAAAATAAAATAAATGAAAAGCTGGATTAATAAACTGTCCGCAAAATGAGAAACGTATGATTTTTATTTCAAAATAACGTCTTAAATACTTTGTGGGCACAGAAGATGGAACTGAAAATACAGAGACTTTGATGTCATAACTGAAAATAACTTAATCCCGATACTAAATTTCTTCTTTAGGCCGTATTGCTACTTTATTACGGTATAAGTATGTCGTCGCAGCGCCCGGTTATGACTATTTAACTGCTATTTAAATCATATTCTAAGAAAAGCGTTTTCGACGGAGTGATGAAAGCCTGCATGTACAATTTGATACCGCTAGAATATTCGACTGCACAATATTTTTTCGCGCCGGCAACACAATGGCGTCTATTTTTAAATTGAGAGCGCGGGAGCCCGTCAATAGACGCGAATGACATTAAATTGGTTAAATTGCTTTGCCGAGCTTGGTTCTGCAACTCCTTTGGGAGGTGTCCGTTCGTCCGTCGCGACGCTCGATACTACACAGCACTCAATCGATTCACAGCTCATCTATTTTTCTCGATACATGTTTCCGTTTTGTATTATCTTCATTGTGAACTATTTCGAACCGGATCCGGTTAGAACAATTTACAACTTTGTTCTTAACGACAAGTCTTTGGTATAAGTTCATGATTTCTTTTTGGGGACAACGAAGTTAAGTGAGAACGGTTTTGTGTTAAAATAAGAGCACTGTTTAAGCATTTGCTAAACCTGATTACGTTGTACCTGGCAGCGTGCTGTCCGTCTGATAAAACAACGCGGTGAGCTCGCAACCCGCGCCTGTTCACTAATTCAGTGTAGAATGTTCTGGTGTGGTCTGTCTATCGGGCTGACAGATACAAACAGGGCCAAAACCAATCAATCAGCCCGCCGGAGCGTCGCGCGATAATTGAACTCTTCCCTCGAAGTACTGCGATTCAATAGATAATTACAATCGCAAACCAAAAATTACACGCGGCATTTAACCGTAGGACCCTATTACGTTTCACAAAGCTGGGTCGGTCGCATTCGATCGGCGATCTTTGCCGGACGGAGGATTAACTCGCAACGGCGCACAATGAGGGCCTCGAGAGGAGACGAGTAGGGAGGGGATGTATTAATAATGGTCTCCGTAGTGAATGGAGCACTTACACGGTCCGGCAGGAGCTGAATGTGTGACTATCGCGTTAGAGCAAATCGAATCGGTCAGGTTGGCCGCTCGCACGCGCCGAATTCGACGTTTAGACAGAACTCGGCAAAGGAAGAAACATGTTATAGGGACACTGTTTTAAACTTTCACGGTTTACACTTAAACATAAACTGTCACTTACGGGATAATCACGAAACACAATCACGGAAACAATCACGGAAGATATCAAGTAAGTGACAGTATGTGTATGTTATAGGGACGTCACGAGCTCGCACGACAAAACCTTGTTGGTCTACTTAAATGAGGCCTTTCGATCAAGTCAGAGCGATCTCTGGATCTTCTAAGACCATTTGATAGCTTGCAAGTATGCCAGACTGAAACTAGGTTACAATCATTATTAAGGTCAATAAAACACAAAACATTATGATGATATTCCGTTGCTCTATTCATATGTACATACGTACGCCTATAAACATTATTTCCGGAATAGTTATTATCGAAATAATGTATGATAGACGGGTGGTAATATGCAAATGCCCACAAATTGCTTTTGACAATGATACTTAATTGGACTAGGTGTGCTCATGGGTCCGCCTCCCATAGTCCTTTATACATATTTAAATATTCAACTTTGTCTATAATAGCTTTTGGTACCAGACTAATAATTCTGTTAGAATAGATAGAATAATTGTAAGGAAAATGGCATAGAATTTGAATTTCTTGGTACCTACAAGAAGTATCTTGGCTTCAATGTAAAAAAATAATAAGCAGCAAACTCTTGCAAGTTCTTTCTTCTTTATTCAAGATAATAAACGTGCGAAATATTCCATATTTATTCATAAGATAATATTTATTAGCTCCTTGGAAGTTATTAGGAACAAAATCCCGGCAATTTTCTGATGCAAATCCATCAATGGAGACAATGGAAAAAGTTTAATGCAACCTCTGCATTGATGACGAGAGCACTGAACTCTAGCGCGCTTTTGTTTACCTTCACTTTGATACGGAAAAACTATTACAATTTAGTTTCTGTAGGTAATTGTTTAGGGTTGAGTTTAAATGAGTTTAAAATCTTTCATTATTTAACTTAAATAATTTGGTGTAAGTATTTTTCTAAATTATTATAATTAAAAATATTAACTTACCGTACTATCAATAAGTAAACTTTGTTTAAATATCTAACGTCTCGAGTGACTTCAAGATAAATTAAGTCTCTCTAATTCAAAAATTGGATTGAACGTCTACATAAAATAGAATTTATAAAAAAGCACAGAGAGGTTACAGTTTGTTTTCAGATACCTAATACCTAAGTGTATTTACCGAGCAAAAGTTATTTAATCTTAAGTTTTTAATATCTCAACTCAAAAGATTGAATTATTCACCCAAAGTACTTATTTGATGCACTGGTAATAATGGTAAAATTATGTATTAAATCTAAGTGGCATTAAATACTTAGAATAATTTAAAATCTAATAAACTAATATTTAATTCTTTGAACATACACATTTGAGGTGAATTTATATTTTGATAACGAAACCTTTGAAGGATTAGCTGAGAAAACTAAAATAAAATAAAAACTGGAGCTCATTAGTACTATGATCAACGTTTCATTTGCAACGTCCGAGATTTGTGGTATAATAGGTGGTCAAGTTTTCTGTCAGGAGTATCTACAATTCTACATACTTACGATTACTTGTGCGAAATCTAAATGTTTGTTACCTACTTAATTCATACCATAAAGGTTACGTGTAACCTCTTTCTAGGCAAAGTTTTCTTCTCTATCTGCATAAAAGTATAGTGATTTTAATCTGAAAAAAATGTAATATTTATATCTCTAATATTATCGTTACGTATACGTTGGTTTTGACTAATCATCCCTTCTCATCCTGCTTGAAAATATACCTCAACTTTTAAGTGGCATTTAATAGTATATTTTATTAGAAAAATAATATGTTTTGAGACAGTAGAAGGTACCAAAAATGCTGTTTTAAAATATTTTATTGGCTAAAAGAATCCAATTTCTTATAAAAACATCACCAAAAAAAAAACATTATTAACCGTCAAAATAATGCTACTCCTCTATTGAAGTCTATTCCTAGTACTGTTCCAACAAACTGTAATGAATGTCATTATACGCTTACCTATTTCAAGACTTTGTTTGTATAAATGTAAATGTGACGTGGAAAAGTTCCATTGAAAGTCGATTTTCGAAGTTGTACGACGGTGGACGCGGCGAGCATTGTGAACAGTCTGGGAGCACCCTTTGCATACAACACAATGCCGTCGAGATACTGAATGTTACCTATGTGATCTTGGCTTGTTGTTGTTGTTTTTTATAAGGTTTGAATGAAATGGTAGGATTTTGTAGGCTATACAATAGTGAAAGGGCTAGTTGATGATGTGAAGAACTTCTTGGAGGCTGATTTTAAGCAGTTGCCTTTTTAAAACTGTCGTACCTGATATTAATTTAGATGGCGATTCTCAGCTAGAGCGAGCGAGGAGCTCGTGGCAAAATAATTACAGCCGCTCGGGTCCATTTTAGGTTAAGCCGTGCTTGCCAAGGATGCTCTGTGGATGGGTGACCGCTCATTACATACCGAGTTTCCTCCGTGCCTCGGAAAGCACGTTAAGCCGTTGGTCCCGGCTAACATCTGTTGATCTTTGACAGTCGTTACAGGTAGTCAGTGGCCCAAAAAGTCTGACAACCAGTCTTACCAAGGGGTATCGTATTACTCAGTACTAACTGGGTTGTGGAGGTCAGATAGGCAGTCGCTCCATGTAAAATACTGGTGTCCAACTGCATCCGGTTAGACTGGAAGCCGATCCCAACATATTTGGGAAAAGGCTAGGCAGATGATGATGATTCTCAGCTATTCTCTATGCTTTTAACCTACGTTTTCCGATTTATTTTTCCCTGTTGAAGTTATTCTTCTTTTATCAAGAAGTCGATGTCCTTTATCCAAGCACGTACGAAAACAGTGACTTATGACAAGAGTTCATTCTATACCCATAAAGGCTATCAAGATTCTGAGGCATGATTAAAGGTGATATTGTCATGTACCTACATCGAAAACTCCTTAGGTCTCTCCTATGCATTGAGGTGAGAGAGATATGGTGGCCTATTTTCGCCCGGAATACACAACACTAGCTATCGGTCCGCCATTGTAAGCTTCGTACTGTACCTATGTTTCTAAAATACGTAGAGAAAAAGTGTGTTGTACATCTACCTGTATGTAGTTTATCATGGCACAAAAGCTAAGATGGTCGTATACGAATGAAAGATCTAGGGGTTTTCAGCAATAAATTTTAGTAGCTACTTGAATCACAGTGCCAAACTTTTTAAGGTGGATTGATACTTTTCATTGTTTTGACGCTGTGGAAACTTAACTTTAAGTGGTCAGAAATATGTGCATGCCAATAGGTGCACCTTTAAGTATCACAGATGTAACACGATGCTCATTTTTAATTTTAGAGATTTTATTACAGCTTGGATGACGTCCATCAGTGATATAACTGGTTACATCTTTACATAGCTTATCAGCATCTTATCGACACAAAACAATCATTATATTTGCGGGTATTTTTATAGGATCACTCGAGTGTCTGTCTGTCTGTCTGTCACAGCCAATTTACTCCGAAACTACTGGACCGATTGAGTTGAAATAATGAATTTTAAACACCACTTTTGGGGGTAAAAAGAAAATGAAGTTAAAAGTTTTGCAAATTATATCGTGTTACATATCAAATGAAAGAACTCATTGTGAAAATTTCGAATATTTTTTAATTGAATATAAATCGTTTTGAAGTTATTTAAAAAAAAAACAGGAGAAAATTGACCACTCCCATTAACTCCAAAAGTACAGGGCCAAAAATTTTGAAAAAGTACAAAAAAATAGTTCTTTTCTATAGATTACAGAAAAATCTATAAGAGATATGAATGTACGGAACCCTCTCCACGCTAGTCGAACTCGCACCTTGTCCGGCTTTGGTCTCCAATTGGCTCCAAATGTTGAAATTAAAATACTAGAGTATTTTATATCTCAGTTAGCTTTTAGAGAAACTATTATTAAGTAAGTATTTATCAAAATCGAAACAGATACCAACCTATTATAATTCTGCACTTCCAGAAACCCAGCTGCGAAACCAACGAGCTGTCAGACAACTTTAAATTGAACCCAGATATTATAGTTTCACTGAAGCTAATTATAACAAACTTAATGAGAAAAGTTATAACCATCGTTTACTTTATTAATTACAATGGGAAGAGAACCCTCGGAAATAATGAAACGAACAAACACGGATGTATTATTTCGTTGGTACGGATTCGTATTGCGAATGCGATGTATGAATAAAAATGAATTGCAGCTTCAGCAAGGAAGACAAAGTACCTACGAGTCTTGTTACACTTGGTTGAACGTTCGACGGCGTCATGAAGACGTATTATGCTAACAAAACATACCTATCGAGCTTTCCCGAGCTTAGTCGAAGTTTTCCGAAACCAGAGCTTTTGTATAATACCGTCACGTCATACGAATTGAAAATTTAAGATTATTACTGAATTTTGAGCCAATCAACTATGTACATATTATTTTGTATTTTTTGTAAGTATGAAAGGATAATGATGACAGGTCATATTTATTACCAGAGGTATGGAAACGTTCAGTGGTGCACAATGACTAATTAATATGACGTCACACAGAATCATTCCCTCTACGTCGATTGGTGTGCACTAATTAATGACCAAATGTTGCCACACTTGTGTACATTTAATAAATTATTGAAAAATAATCGAGGTGCGAACAATAATTTATCCTAACACTTTTAAGGTTTATTGAGGATGTGCAGGTTGTAAAGGCCAGATGTGCGGCGACCCGATCGGCGCGTGCCCTTCCGTTTCCGCGTCGACCGCAGCGCGCATGCGCCCGCCGCCGCGCACTGTTCACAGACAGGTGGTCACTTCTGACTGATCGATATTTATGGATTTGAAAATTTCTATTCATTTATACAGCCATAAATTAATTCCTAATTCAATATAATAAATTAACTGTAGGTACTTACTTGTAAGTTGATTTATTGATGCAATAAAATTAGTTATGGAAAATGAGCGTCGCAGCGCCGGTGGTCACGGGTAAGTATAGACGTGCATAGAAATTACCTATTAATCTACATTTATTGAGAATGTTCCAAGAGTTTACAGTTTTCTTGAAAATTAAAGGTAATATATCTCTTGAACTTTCATGTAGCGTAAATATTTTGAAATTCCCCTAGAAACTAGAGGCAGTAAATATCGCAGTTCCAATTAAGACTAGTTAGTGTCTGAATACTTGTACTTCAAAGCATCCAACGACGGTCGCTGCTGGCGCAGACAACACAACAAAAACGATAATAACTCTGATATAAGACTGAAATAAACTCCATAACCTCGGTCCCCACTAAATAGAAGTGAATAAGAGCAAAAATTTCCAGCCGCTATTGCAGCGAGTCCGTATGTGTATTGTTGCAATTTCAAAAATTCCCATTATCGTGGAGCGGAAAAAGGAGAGAAATAAGAAGTGGCGGACAATAGTATACATCTATGGGCAATGGGGAGGAGGCTCGGCGTTTCTAAGCAACGCTCGCTCGCGTCCCACGCCACGGCTACGCCACGCGTCGTCCTGTGACCGCAACTCCGCACCCGACTACACGTGCCGTTTATTGATAATACAACAACATAATTCTAGGAATAATTATTGCATTGCACACATTAATACTAGAAAAGGAATAGCTTCACGAAGTTACAGTGAAACACGTACATATTTCATGTTAGCAGGAATTCTAATGTGGCACGTTCTCGTTAGTGAAATTTGTAATGAGTTACCAACTAAGTGAAATAGGCACTTGTATTCTTAAACATGATCATAAAAGTAAATGTTACGGAGTGCTAAAGTTAGCAATGATTTACATAAATTGATTGAGTGATGTAAGTTGTAATTGCAAGGCCAGTCACATAAATACTCCAGTGAATTCTGTCCATACGAGAGGAAATCATTTGAATGGCCGAAATAACCGCCGGCTGGGCTACTTCAGGGATGCTATTTCTATTCCATATTGACTGTTCATATTTCATAATGTTAGACGCTGATAAATTATTCTTAGCACTGGTTATAATGGGCACGTATGACTAATAAAAAGTAATGTGTGCTTATAACTTTGCTTAATTGTGAATGTAAGGAGAGTGTTCAGGAAACGTGCATCCACTTAAGAGCTTAAATTCCTTGTTAAAGCTAACATGTATTTGATTTTAAAAGCGTTAGCGAGACTAACCTCGCAAACGCAATGTGATTCTTTCGATTAGAATAATTCCTTTCTGTGAATGCTTACAAAAACTACAAAGAGGCGGCTTCTATCTCTTACCAAACTTGGATATGCGGCTCGCGAACACATCCTTTTCTAAACAGAAAATTTCATGGATCGATTCAGTATACGGGCGTTCTAATAACATTCCGGGGCGATATTTCACACACCTCGATCGCGACTGTGTACATCACTTAGCCCAACACAATGGTACACGGACGATTTATTGTGTACACTCTGTACCCAGATAAAGCACAGACAATGGCCTATCAGATGGCGGTCGATCGACACGTGTATGCTTTTAGCCCTAGACTTCGACACCCAATTACGTGGCCGCTAGCGACCGTATCATTCATCACGTACAAACGAGCGATTTTTTATTACACGCCCTCTCCCAAGGTGAGGGAAAAACGGAATCTTACGAGAGGATGATACTCTCCCAACTTGGTGTGGAGCAATTAAGGACAAAATTACTTGCGTCGACGGATTTTGGTGGATTAGGTACGGGGGAAAGTTAAAACTAAGATTATCGTTAGGTAATGGGAGATGAACGGTTATGTGATATTATGTTTTGGTGTCTGGTTTATTTTACAAGTTTAAAGAATATTGAGATATTTACTCACTGTTGAGATTTTATTTTGAAGTTTTTAATTGAACTCGGTTTTGACATGTTTGTGAAACGAGACAAACGGCTGAAATAACGTACGTGCCACTTCAGGTTTAATTTGTTCAAATCATGCGTCTGCGACTATGGATCGAGTGTTGAACAATTTTTAGTTCATCATAATCAGCCAATGATGTTTCCACATAATGTTCCACAATAATGTTTCCACTGCAGGGACACACCTCCTCTCTATGAGACGGAATGGGCTATAATCCACCATGCGGGCCAAGTGCGGGTTGGTAGATGTCACATGTCTTCGAATTTTTGGTTCTAGGACATGCCGGTTTCTTCACCATGTTTTCCTTCACCGTTTTTGAGAGCAGTGGTGATGAAATAAATTACACAAAGTAATGCGCCTGCCTGGGTTCGAATTCGTACCCACGATTTACTGTTCGTAAGTCAGGGCCACCGCTGCTCTCAGTCATTTTTAGGGTTCCGTAGCCGAATGGCAAAAAACGGAACCCTTATAGATTCGCCATGTCTGTCGGTCTGCCTGTCTGTCTGTCCGTGTATGTCACAGCCACTTTATTCCGAAACTATTAGGACTACACAGTTGAAACTTAGTAGGTAGATGTATTCTGTCAACGGCTTTACGATTTTTATAGAAAATTTTAAAAAGTTAAGGGAGCTCCCCTTAATTTTTTTTAAAATTATATCCCCATATATGGAACTGTAACCGAAAAATATTTTTTTCATCAGAACTGCGCGCGCGGTGTTTCTATAGATAGGTCTTTAAAAATGACATTGAGGTTCTTAGAACCATTTGTTCTCAAAGTCAATCGTTGAAAGATAAATACTTCTAAAGTGGTAAAATTCGCCCCCCCCCCCTCTAATTTCTAAAGTAAGAGGAGGAAAATTCTGAAAAAATGTAGGATTGTAGAAAGTAAATAAAACTTTCAACCAAAATTAGTTTCAATAAAATGTGATGTTTAGTTTTTGAGACATGGGACTTTTTCATCAAACTGCAGCAGTAACTTTGTTTTACATTAACATACTTACTATGAAAAATATTTGTATTATATTGTTTGGTGCTACGGAACCCTGTGTGCGTGTGATTACGACTCGCACTTGGCTAGTTTTTTAGTCAATATCCTACATACAGAAAACTACTACATCGACTACTTATCCTAAATAAATAAGAATGGCAAAATAATCTGTAGCGGGTAATAGGGTCGCCCAACAATTAGGTGCACTTCGAGTCGCAACTTTTTTATTTCGTAACAAAAACT
Source organism: Eugnorisma glareosa (assembly GCA_947578425.1). Lineage (NCBI taxonomy): Eukaryota > Metazoa > Arthropoda > Insecta > Lepidoptera > Noctuidae > Eugnorisma > Eugnorisma glareosa. The sequence continues at coordinate 12,076,461 of OX387970.1, read as the reverse complement.
AGCAGGTTGTTAAAAACCACTAAGAGCATAGAAATAGGTTTTACTATCTTTCATACGAAACTCTGGAAGTATGGTCTGCCCATAAAGTTTTTATATAACCATTATGCCATCAAACTTTATGATTAGACTCGTCCAGTCAGACTGAATCGCGGCCTGCTGCGCAAAACTGTTTCAGGAATAACTAATAAAATGCTAACATGCTAACGTTTAACTAGCGAAAAATAAAGCGAAACTAAATATTTAGTGTCCAAAATACGATGGAAATGTTTACTTAGGAACATAAGCACATATTATGTATGTTTAGGGAGAGACAGAGGGGTAAAGTTTTCGTGTAAATTGACGATGTCAATTTGTCCAAATGTGGTTTTCTAACGCATATCGTAACACATTAAAATTATCATACCAATTAATGCACTGCGTGTGACTAATTAGACCATTTATATTAACAAAAAACTTAACAGCCGGGTATGGTGTGCTCTTCATAGTGGGGTCACAGCTTAATCGTGTAAAGAATTTCATAAAAGCTATAAAACTCGTATTGTGACATAAAAGGTGAAGTTAGAATCGTAAAAAGTCGGGGTGCGAACACTGCGAACGCTTCTCCCCCGCAGCGCGGATCTATGACGTCATTGCGCGGCACGCGCGCGCCACGTCTCTACAAGCCGCGTATCCGTCGGCCGCACGCCCGCACGCCTCTTCTACGTTCACTTTTCACACACCACTAGCTATCGACAAATAAAAATATATCCCCAACCATAAAAAATGCCATAAATATTTTATTTAGATACAGTTTTGTTTGTAAGTTCTATTCGTATCGGTATTAATCGAATGATATAAGGTCACAGGTGTTCAAGGACGAAAAACAAAAAAGACGTCTAAAACGTCCAGGATTATTTTTGCGGCTTTCTGCCTGAATTTCGGTGTGAACTAGTCTTATGTATAATACGGGGTCGTCACATTACCCACGAGTAACCAAACCTCAACAAAAACATTGTTTACAAAGGTTTTCTCTTGTGTGTATGTGTCAACATGGTTTGGGGAAAAGCAGATTAATTTAGGTGATTGCGTTCTTTGCATCCTATCCCACAGTAACATGACGTCATGATGTTCGTACCTTTGCCGTAATGAAATGTACAGACAGCCCAACCGGTTCGTGCCTACTTTATGTATAGAGAACTGAGTGAGATCGTCGAGTGTCCCTCCTTACCAGTGACATTTAACTACATGTTTTATGTTTGTACATTGGAATTGATTAATTTATAGTTACTGCATCAGTCATGGGGACGAGCATGTGACGAGCATCGAACCGAGACGTTACGATTACGACATGCCTACTAAAGTGACCCACATTATTTTATATGGTTCTTAACTGAGCAAGGATTGCGTCGGTTACTTGGACTTACCGTCCAATAATAGTGCTGTTAGAAATCTACGAAGATATTTATGTAATGATGATTATAGGATTGTAAAGCGATACAGCGATCCGTTTATGGGAACCAAGATCCAAATGCTGAGTACGCTTGGAAGAGATTAGTCAATAATGCTAATCGTGACATTTATTCGTTCACCGTTCGACTATTAAAGCTAACATCCCATTCAACAAAAACAGAAGATCAAATAAGTTCTGTCTATGTAGGTATTATTATCTTGAACTTGAGGTTTGTTTTCAAAGGTCATCTTAAGGTCAATTTTTTCACTTTCTTCGCAAGTTTGAAATAACTGGGAAAAGTGAGACAAAGTTTTGATGGATATAATAATAGCAAAATCAATCAGGAATGTTAGTTGAAGCTGTACTGAGTGCAAAATAAAACTAGTAGGTACGAAAAATAAGTTAAAAGTAATGAAAAGTAACTAATTTAAAGTTAAGTTTTATATGAGTGTATAATTCAAATAAAACCTTCGTAAATAAATTCTCATTATGTCAAAATCTGTTGCGCTGTTTAGAAGGACAACCGAATCGCACAGACCGACACAATAGCCACTTTATATTAGCACTAGCATTTGTTCGCAGCTTCGCTCCCGTAATCCCGGATATGTACGAAAATTAATCCACTGTAACGTTTTAAACGTAGCCTATGACACTTGGGCTAATGTAACTTACAATTAGCGAAAGAATTTTCGGAATCGGATAAGAAAATCCCTCCTGTTTATAATAATAGTATAGAATTGAGACTGATATTAGATACCTAATCTTTAGGAAAACCAAGAATATAAGTTCAACGCAACGCAAAGCGCAACGCGGGGCAACGTTTAAAAAAAAATAAAAATAATAATAAGTTACGTGGGACCCACAGGAACCGCTAGAATTTAATGGAAGTAAATGAATTATCAACCTGCTTCCCACGCCGGTCCCTAATAAGTTCAATTATAATTTCTAAGGACTAAATCGGATCTCTAATCTTTAGTCAAGTGGAAACACGAACAAGACATGACCTTTTAGGCATGAGTGAGCATTTTATAAATAGATATTGGATCCGTTTTCCTGGACTGATTGATTTAAATAAGGAAATCTTACGAGACAATCTTATTTTTAATGGAAGCACTTAGTTTAGAAGATTTTGGGAGGTGCTTTTGGAGCTGTAGTGAAACAGTGGTAACGGTCCTAACCTACGAGTGCTACTCGCTCATGGGTTCGAACCCAAACATTACGAACGCGTTATTATATAAGCTTTTATTATTTTAATTTGAAAGTTATCATGTATTGGTCAAAATCAAAATTTGAAATTGAATTTCAAACCAGTTTCTCCCAACCGATTGAGCTGAAATTTTGCACATACCTTTGGTTCTAGTGACAATACATTTTTATGACATACATGATCCTCCAGTCAGAATCGTCTCCTCACGAGAGCATGCCTCAACGGTTAATAGCTCAGACATTTAACTTTGTGTACGCTTTCAATTGTCATAGTTAAACCTTATGTTCTTCTTTTCAATCTTAAAATATAAAATATTTTGTTTAAAAATAAAGTTTAATTTATCTTGTATAATTTCTATACACTTAACAATTAAACTACTATGTACATTATATACAGACTAAAAATAGAATTATTATTTATTTATTTTATCATCGAAAAACATGATAAGGAAATCGGCATGTCTTAGAACAAAAATTCGATAGAGATTTGACATTTACCTACGCGTACTGGGCCCGCGGCCACAGATGCCGCGGCCTGGATTCACTCACTCACAGGGAGTAGGTGTATGTCATAGTAGTAGGAACATTATAGGCTGATTATAATATTAAAAGAAAGTATAAGTCGTCTGAAATTGGCAAGAAGAAGGACACTGTCATGAGAAGTTGAAGGAATGGGGGGAAGCTTTTGCCCGGGCGTGGGATAAAGCTGGCATTTTGTGAAAAAAAAGTGCCAGGAAAAATTAACAAAGACCTTTTACTAAGACCTTACTATTTACTTAGTCACGAGTGAAGAAGAATGAATGAATACCATTTAGAAATAGAATACATGCGAGACGGAGAGTGCGAAATGTATAGGTAACACACCTGATTTAACATTTTTGGCTGATAAAACGAAATGCATGTGGTGCATAACTTCAAACAAGTTCAATATTTATTTTCATCCATTTGTCTGACCGTTATCCAGTCGAGTTTTGGGTCTTATTTTATTGAGACATTGTTTAACAGCTTAGATAGACTTTGGAAGTTGTGCAAAAGATAATTCCAAGAAAAGGTAACAAAGTTCCGGCTTTTTAATATTTATATACTCAATTCCTATTTTACCTACATTTGTACTTATTCTAAAAGACTAAAAGAATAATCACAAGGCTTAAAAGAAAAGCTCGTAAGTAGTTTCACTACGAATTATTTAAACAGTCCTTATTTTTTCAGCCTAAATCTTATTTAAATTAAACTACCCGTATAAAATGTAGTCGCGACGGCGAACAATCAATTTTGTTTTGTCGTACAAAAATAATAGTCGGTTCGACGCAGCCTTTTCCCCTGTGACATCCATCGAGGCCGCATCGTGTGTCACAATGGCGATAGACATCAGTTCCCGTCGCTACGTAATACTAAAGTGATTTTTATTACATTCGATTCGGTTGCTTTGTTCATATTCCAAACCCTTGTGTGACAATAAGTCTTGGAAAAGCATCAGTGTGGAAAATAGCATCAGATATTCGTACATTTCTTTAGAAAATTGGATATATGACACAGTTATTAGGTCGCGAAATAATTTTCTAATGCCGTTCGGGTATGTAATGTAATACGATGTGTTACGCTGTCTTTTGTGAGGTGCGAGTGTTTTGTTTTAGTTGGTAATTCTTTTCGTTTTGTGTGTAGCTTTTCAAGAGGTTGAGGAGGTCAAATGGGTTCGTATTGCTTTCAACCAAGCCAAGATTGTTCCAGTTCTACATGATCATTTCCTTTCACTAATTAAGTAGATTAAGGTTTCCCCTAATAAAAGGCTATAATTCAGGTCAAAACAAATAAAAAGCACAGACAGCAGCTGTGGTTGCACGTGTGAAGTATATCAAAGGCATGCAAACAATTGCTCGCCAGTTTAATAAGGTTTCTGTAGACGGTGCATCAAAATGACCATACGGTGTATGGGCACGCGACCGCATTGTCTGACACCTTGCACACGGCTTCAGGCTGTCATTACCGTGGCAGGCGGTACCTGATACACAATGTGCACAAACAATGTACGAACATATCTACATTCAGTACAGAAGCTAATATTATCTGTAGTACCACTAAAGTATACAGACTAAATTATGATAAATATACTTACTTTGCTAAAGTGCGTGCCGTAGTCGGATATTCAGATTTCGTTAATTATTTTAAACACGATATCTGCTGCTACTTCAAAGCGCTGCTATAGAAACGCTCATCCGAATCTATGGTAAGGCAAGTAATGTCTGGGGTATAGTTTGAATGGAGGTATGTCTGAAAGTGGCAGCTGAACATAAAGGAATGGAGAACGGTGTGCCTCGAGATAGGCACTCTGTGCAGGCTTGTAATTTTAGATATCGAGCCTCTCTCCCCCGTCACCCGCCGTGTCCCCCGGCTCATCCCGACTCCGCTGCGGATTAGAATGAAAATACAACGCTTTATTATCTTTCCTTTGACCGTATGTCTTACCTTCGCCGATCTACTGTTTCCCTTCTACTGTCCGCCAAAGGTGAGTGAATTGTTGATATTTTTTTTGTAATCTCCCCCTCCTTTGTATTCAATTATCTTTGTTGCCGAGAAGATCATCTATCTGAAATGTAAATTCGAATTTCACCCATACTCTTGAACGGCGGCAAAAGATTTTATTTAACTCAACACCCCGAAAAGTATGCGTTTTATAGGGATCCTTGAACGCCGTGGATTTTTATTAGAGACACGTTTTTACCGACAGTAGATCGTGCTACAGGCGACATTTATCTTCCGGCCACGGCGCGCGGCGGTGGGGGTGTCTTTGTAAAACGTTTGCGGATGAAAGATTTTCGTTCTTTTATTATTTCACATGTAATTTATGACACTTCTAAGGTTCGCGATTTCTTAGAATAAAGACAGTTTTGACTCATAAACGAACAATTTTATTGGCGACGTCACTTTTTCAACTTTTCAAATCGTACAAAAGTGTTTTTTATATTATTTTAGTCTGAAACGAAAGTGGCATCCAGATTTTATTCTATCTTATAAGTAGAAAACATCTCTGCGATTTAATGCGAGCGGAGTGCGGAGATCAAAGGGCCTTATGCATTATATTAAAGTTTTATTCGACGCCGGTGTGCGGCCGGCGGGCCCGGCAATTTCCTTTTCAATTACGCCTACTTGAAATAAAAATACAATTTTTATTTGGGCCCTGGTAATTAAAAAGGGATTCTGTAATGAAAAGGTATACCTCCAGTTCCGGGCGCTCCTCTCAATTTCACTTCCGTTTGTTTGTTCCACGGGGGCCACGCCTTTGGGGGGCAAGCAAAGGGTTGTCGTGCCGCGCCGTGCGGGGTGTGTCCTCAAACATTGCCTAAATCACAAACACATTAAGGAAATGTCTCTAATGATGAACGCGTACGCTGTCTGACCACGGGCACTTAATTCGTAAAGGCGCTTCTAGTTGGTAAGACAACGAGTGACGACAAAGACAGAGCCGTATCAGACGGATGTGCGCCTGATTGCAAGCACGATGTCGACAGGATCCTACTTCCTGTGTCTCGGATACTAAACAATATAGTTACGTTGCTACGTATTCTTACATCTGTATTGTACCTATGTAGACAAGATGTTTCTCAACTCTACATCCGTCTATATCTGATAATACGGAAACCTTGACGGAAACCTATTTTCAACATGGTTTTCATTTGTGTACCTACTTAGACTTAGGTATTTTTGTTCGTAGGCAACAAGAAGTCACTACAAATTCCTATATCTCTTCCAAAAATATAATAAATCGAAGAACTAAGGCGATTATTCCAAAACATCCTTCTTCCTTACATTTATGTCAGCTTAGGACTCAAGGAGCCGTTGAAATAAACTCATGAAACATAAATGCGGCCATGATAGTTTCATGTGACTGCCAGAGATAGTTCACTACACTCTTTAATGTTAATGTCATGTTTATGTAGATGGTAATAATATAGGTATAACTCCCGGCTCCGGTCGGCCGACGGCGCGGCGTGCACTTTACCCTCTCCAGAGGAGATTAGCCATCTGAGCGGATTAAGCAAAGGTAGACCCATATAATATAGTATTTAACTCGTTATGTGGCAAAAATATTCTGTAATTTTGTGAGGCGAAGTCACTTTGAGACACAACGCTTTGGGGAATAAAGGAACGTATTGTACAAAAGTGATATGACATTTTGTCGTCTGTTAAACCTCAAGGCGAAATTAATTCTGGGCACAACACCCGGAAATGTTCGCCTAGGTATGCCTATTTCATGTCTACTTACCGTAAATTTGTAAGATTACCGGAGCTACATGAAGGCTCGCGTTCAGTTGAGCCATATTAAAGTTTAATTTAGAAATACAATGAAATACTCAGCGGGATCTTGAATTTTATGAAGAGATAATGTCCTCGAAACGCCAGCGACCCTCTTGAAATATTCTAAGAAATTTGCGATTCAAATACGCAAAGCCGTTTAAAACGCCTAACAAATTAAAGGCGGACTCGTTAAAGCAATAATTACTGATTACATTATGAAATAATACCTCGCGTAGATGTGAGAAATGCCCTTCATTTCGTTTGTATATTTATTTCAATCATGCATTAATTTCGGTTTATAATTTCAGAGTAGGTTTGTGAAAACTGAAAAGCAGTGAAGTGGGATGCTGCAGGTGAAACCGACATGCAAAACTCCCAGTAGGTATTTGCTGTTGAAAAACAGTGTTGCCGCGAAAGGTGAATATAGAAATAACCCATGCTAGAATCAAAAGAACGAGTTTTGCAGCAGTGAGTGAAGCAGGGCGTTTGTGTTTTAATATTTTACCGAAAGCTTTGCGCTGAATCGCCGAATACGCAAACAAAGCTGCTACCTTAATAACCGCGTCGCGGCACAACTGTATGCGGCTGAAAGCTCTCATAATCCGACCTCCGCTGCTCAGTGCTCGTCGAAAGAGAACGACTGAAGCATTTTAAAAATTCGTTCAACCTTTAGATTAGGGTTGATAGAGATAAGTCTACTTGTCATCTTAGATATATTTTAGTTGAAAGTCCGCCGGGAAGAAAAATAAACAGGCGAAAGATTTAATCTGTGAGCGTTTCCCTGTCTGTTTAAATAGAAGTCACAGGAGACGGCGTGTTATCGGCGCGGTCCGTACCTATTTGCCGAGCCGCAGCCGGCGCGCGGCGCCCGCACCGCTCGCCCTAACTTCCCTTGTTTGCAAACTCGGATTGGATCTCGCGTTCTACTTTCCACAGGACATTCACAATCTAGTATTATGACTTTAAAATGTTAACGCCGCCATCCTAACTGGTTGATCATGAGTTCATGGCTTTTAATCATGATGTTGTACCCTTGAATGTCTGTTTTTGTTTCTTTTTCATTGTTTGTGCGTTTTGCGTCAATATTTTGACTGAACTCTTCTGTTTCTGTAATTCTAATAAATAAGTTCTGGGAAGTACCTGATCTACAGATTGACGTGACGGGCGGAACGAGACCGGCGACGTCACAGTTGGAGTCCAGCTCAACAATAGCATTCAAAAGACGTTTCCACGAGCTCAACGCCGCAATGAATGCATAAATGACTTTGACCAATTGATTTTAACACCGCATTGTGCTCCATCAGAGAATGATGTGCGGTCTTTTTGTGTTTACCTATTCGATTTAACAAGAACCGACATTTGACCTGCCGTCTTTAATCAATGTCTGTGATAATACGCTCGAAACAGGTGAAAGTATTTCGGTAATGCTTTTAGTTTAAACATTGTGTAACTATAAACTGTCAAACCTTCACTTCTTCGAAAAGATTTATTTATACAAAATTGGTTAATGTAAACACTGAAAACATAAACACATGCATTTGTAGACATATGTTAGTGAACAAGTGCATGCGCAGCGGGTGATGTGGGGCCCAGAGATAGCGGGGTGGGGGGGGAGGGCTGACGAACCTTTGTTTAGAACATAAAATTATACGACACCAATAAATTCTTTGTTTACCCGATAAATGAGCGTGTCCGTTCGTATGGGAGTGCGATCGACTCTGCGTGACTCGAGGATATGCATGTACACCTATAAAGATAAAAAAACTATGTGACAGCAATAAACAATTCCCAAAAATAGAATAAGAACTGATTCCACTACAAACATTCCTTTTTAAAATACAATTTGTTATTTTAGATCGCTATCTTAATGAGCGCCGTTTTGAAAATAAATCTCCTAAATAAACAAGCATTGTCAAAACACTCGACTCCACAAAAGTTTAAACGAAGAAATGTCAACTCTTTCTGAGATAATGCCATTATCTGGTTTACCTGAGGAGAGCTGGGGGTAACAATGGCCTCGTCGGCAGATGTCTCCGCAAAACAAACTTCACAACAAACCTAAATCATCGCGGGAGATAAAAAAATTAGGATTAATTATACCACATAGAGTCGCGGTAGGACAGTGCGACAATAAATCGTCATCATTGACGTGAATCTGTGTACGAAATGTTAATGCCGCGTATTATGCCGTGACTACAATGACGCATTGTGCGCTGATTCGGGTTCGCGTTTGACGCACCAACTTTCAAACGTCATGTTGTTTGTAATCTTTTTTTTTGCTGCAGATGCACCCTAAAGTGCCAGCTTCAATATCTTCGATGTGGATTCATTCACTTTTGGAACTGTTAAATCGTAACACGTAGTATTACTTGCTAAATAGCATATTGTTATCTACGGTTCATAGGCGGCCACTTTCATTAATGGTATTTTTTTTTTAATTGACGGATCTTGGTCGAAAATAACGGTCTAAAATTGAGAAATACTTTAAATAAAACCTTAAAGTCCTGCTTCCGGTAACAAGTTTACCTGGGAATCTACAGTAAGCCACAAGTCATAGCAGGCCTATCGTATACTAAATCCGGCAAACAGTACGGCAGCAGAGCACGGTAACGATAACTCAGGAGCCACTGTTATCATAAAACTAACATTTTGTCGCGTGATAAATAAGAAAACTTGGTACATATTCTTGTTTAAATTTATGTCTGCGATATCTATTATTTGGTTTTACAGTCTACTGCAAGCGCTATTTATTCATCGATCGCCGAAGATTTGTACAATGTTGGTAGAATGGTGGCGGTTTCCGGGCGTTTGTCCGACTACCTGCGAACAGATAAGTTGCAATACATTTTCGAGCGGATTACGAATCGTCCTTGAGTCTCCTTTGTCCTTTAAAGGAACCTATATTGTTGCTTATGCACGGCCGCTCCGCGAGCCCCGAGCCGGAGCCCCGGCCTCTTTCTTAAGAAGGATTCCAGAATATTTGATTATGCGACATCCTTATCTGGCTTTCAAGAGCTATTAACATTCTCTCTCTCCGACGGAAGAACTGCTCACAAATTTATTGTGACCAACTTTATTTGTTCATGCATTCATCGATGAAATTTAGCATACAATAATACACTTTTTGTGCAACCTTTATTCAATGTCAGGTAGGAAATGTTGCATAACTTATATCTGTTGTGTTTGTTTGATATTCATATAACAGAAACAATATCTATTGTTTGCCAATATCAATCCGTTCGAGATTTATTCAGATTACGGATACAATATTTAGATTCACCGATTCTTTCTGTTTCATTACAGGTTGCCAGGGGCTCCGAGTTACGGTCGTGTTATTATATTAGTTGAACTCGAGCATGTTCACAGATGTCGCCATGTTTGCAACAGATAACTATTACGTTGTTGCCTTCGGGCGACGTACGAAAACATACGAATAATCGTGGTATAATAGCACAGCTGTTCGACAGTACCGAAATACTCGCTTCATCCCCATAAATACGCCGCACAAAACACAAAAGGATTTGTCTCGTTAATTCACGTGTATTATTTACGATTCGTTTCACCTCTTTAGCAGGCGAGATGATAAGATCGAGTTACGATACACCCAATATTGTCTCATATTTCCATTGTTGAGAGGATAATCGTAAAAACTCTTCAGCTCTCAATTGTTTGGAAAGTGGGCGGCCATATTAGGTACACGAATCGAGAATTTGATGCTAGATATTTTTTTATTAGAAATAACTTGGTTAAATCAAATCAAACCGTCCTGATACAGTAGTCAGGTTCTAGTAATTGAAATACGGGCGCAAATAACAGTAATTGTCTACAACTAACTGTTATTTGAAAGGTCGCTTAATCACTCAAGGGCACGGAGACAGTTCAAACACAAATATTAATTAATGCGGCTATTCCGGCTTACCTAATTCGAGAAGTTCCCCGTATCTGAATAAACAATTAAACTAGCAGAAGTGTCGGGAGCGGGCAGGGGCGCGGGTCCGGTGCGGAGAACTACGGACTGGCTCCGCTCTATCTAACGTTAATATCGATGGAACAGTTAATTAAGCGCCACGGGTCTGACCAATAAAAAGAAACCACAATTGGAAACATACCAGAAATATTTAGCATGATAAATCTAATTGGAATATTGGTGGCTATCGTGTTTCTTTCAATGTTTCAAAGCTCACCACGAAACTACTTTATAGTTTGTCATCTATTATACTAAAAAATGCATGTAAACAGATGTTCCATAACCCAAGCCGCAATCAGGCATGAAAAATTATATAATACGCACATTTATATGCCGTAAGGGACGGTTTATAAATTTTATTCAATCTATGTCACGCAAATGAGAATGTGCATGGACTAAATGTGAATAAATAACAATCAGGCAGTCGGGAAGAGAAGCTAACGAACGAAAATAACTAGGAAGTATGAAATATAAATGAACTATAACATGGTATAAACTTCATAGAATTGACTGTGTCTCATGCTTAACCAAATAGAAATAAAGTGCAGAGCTAAAAGGGCGAACTCGTTCGCCTGCAAAGCTAAGATTTTATATTTTAATTTCATCGAAACAATACTTGAAGTTCAAACATTATAGGCATCAAAAATCCGTGGTAACGTAGCTATACGTAGCAGTGTGGTGTTCGAAACAGGAGCAAGCGTGTGCCTGACGAACCGTGCAAAATGATAATTAAGAGAAACCGCTCAGTCATCGTTAATACGATAGCCGCCCATGTAAATTACAACGGGCAGCGCGCTGTTTATAACAATGGCCGCACTCGATGGCTTTCATCAAAATTTTCACAATGAAAATGCAAAAACAAGTATCATCTTGTTAAACTAAATTCTTGACTTTTCATAAGTGCATCTGAAGTAAACTTTTGACTTTGACTCTCGAAAGTTTAATACGCAACCTAAGATTATGTGCGAAGTATTGAGTGCGCCCTTTCGAAACTTGTATTTTTCTTTCAAAAACAGTAATAAAGTGTAAAATATTTGACAGGAAGAAGCCTTTTTAAAAACCTTTTCATGTCTTTTAGAAAATACGACGTTGACAGAGGCAGGCGATGTTGATGACTGCCATTGCGTCGCAGTGGGAATGCGGTGTTGGCGGAGGGTGCTCCACCCATTGAGCACAAGTACTGAAGTAATGTTCGGGCGCAAAGGGTCGCGTTCATGGGCTCATCCGCGGTTTATCCACACACTATTCAACTCAAATTTTGCAGAATAATTTGTTCACACTTTATTTACTCGCATTTTACATCAGCCCTCCTTCAGTATTAGGTACGCCATCCTACAATTTTACTTTGTAATTAATGTGCCTTGTTCTTAATAGGAGCTTGAGATTAATTTGATTTCTAATCTAGCGTTTACTTGGGTCGTGAGATTTTTTCTCGATGAAATATTTTCATAATATTCAGTACATTTCAATATCTCTCAAGAGAAAAGTTAGTTTTATCATCTCTGTGTAGTTCTAAGCGAGCAACAGTGTAAGGTGCATGAATTGATGTTCCATATTTTTCAATATTGGATTGCGAGTGTTTTCTCAGGGTTTTGTTGAGAGGAGTGCAGTGAGAATATGACACTGTAGGTAGTGAGGGCGCGCCTAGTGGCTGTGGAGTGTCATTCCGCTAACACATTGTCTAGCGTCATTGTCTGCCGCGGCTCTCGTTACAGCGACGTTCAACTTTTTATTTACGCCCAAGTGCACTCTGCCTCTGTCGCGTCGAGAGCTGAATTAAGGTTCTCGGCGTTGATATGGGATCATTCAACCCGAGAATATCGAATTACGCGCGTACTGGGCGCTTTGTTGCTTACTTGCACGTGATATTCCTTTTGTACAAGAAAGTCACTACATGCTCTGGACGTGTTTTTACAAGTTCTGATCCACAATGCGCGTGTAATACATTCCTCTAATAAGCTCTACTTCAGTTGTTTTCTTTCTGTCAATGTTGTACGACTGGCAGAATGAACAGGCGGTGTCTCTCGTGTGTCCTAATTATCTATACTGTGTTCAGTTTCAAACTTTGTAAATACGAGGTTGTTTGGGATGCTAATACCGTCCGATTTTTAACTTTAAATTCGTCCAGTGAGGGTCGGTAGTTCGAAGTTGCTTTTTACGTTTTGAAAAAGGCAAACTTTTTCATTTGCGTTTTGAATGTCAATCTTTAAAAATAAATTTAATACTTTGCATTTCGTTTCACACCCATTAAAAAGTCGAAGAAAATAACAAGAAAATACTTGTAATCCTTAGATTTTTAATTTATTTTTTCTACGTGAACACACAGAGTGAATAGTGGACTTATTACGCGACCGGGGGCGGAAATTGAATCTGGAGCTACGCACTTTCCGGTTGCCGCCGCGCTTCCGATTCACTTGCTGTTACTCCCTGTCCCCCACCGACCGCCCCTCGTGTTACCTTTTATTACAAGTTTTAACTTGTTTATAGCACAACCTGCTGCCTGAGTCCCTAGTCTACAATACAATAAACCATAATATCATGAAGGGGAAATTTCTTTGTGTATATGTTCATATTTAAATGTACTTAAACTGATATATGAATGGCCCTAGACACTTTACAATGAACGAACAGTTGTTATTAGGAGATGTTTCTCAACCTGATAGTTTTTCAAATGGATTAGCAATTACGGTAGTATTATGAGATTAAATCCCCATATAATTAATGGTGATGAAAATATCTTTGAAGTTTAAGTAATTGGTACAGATTAGTCATTATTACTAACATTCCTTAAAGCTTCTTACAGACGGGTTATACTAGCTAAACGTTAAATAGTCTTAAGAGGGCCCTTCTCGGTCCGTCTATCGTCAACGCGAGCGTGGTCGAAAAGCTTGTTGTTTCATCCAGAGCCACAGCGGCGATTTTTTTTCGATTTCCCCGTCTTAACCCGCCCCGACCCCGCACAACTCGTCTCCCGCGCACCTCATACCGCCTAACGCGATGAACGAAAAATAGTGTTCGAAAATTTCTTAAACTTGTTCCAGGAAATACGTGTTTTTGAATTAGTCTTTCTTCGTGTGTGAAATAAATATTTGTCAGTAAGAATGTCCATTACATGTGCAAGGTTTCTATCGAGTCTTTTCTATGTTTTCTTTACTTTTACAGTTTATGAGTACATTATGAACGGCCAAAGTTCAGTTAAAATGTGTGCAAAACAGCAATTTTTGAAGGCTTATACTGAATTTGTTTCTACAATTTTTATTTTTTGCTACCATAAAAACCTAGATATAGTCCACAAAACATCTAGTAGTTCAAAAAAATCAAAGAAAGATGTGTAACAACTGCATAATCACGTACGAGCGTTTGTATGAAAAGTAGGCTCGGTTGGCCGCTCTTAACTACTGCGAACGAAGTGACTCAGGGTCACAAGTTATAACATAAAATAGACGCACTGCATACCGTTCACTTATTAGATGGCTTCTAGAACCGTGGTCGTTAGCGCTTGATCTTTCTGACCCAAGTGTTCCGTTAGACATAACTACGAACCTTTATGTTTCTGCTTGCATATATTAACTAAACATTCCCTAGTCACAGTTCTTACGTCCAAACTTAGCATAATTTTGTCATGAATACAAAATTATGTTGACAGTGGCTTATATGTAGAGGTACCAAAACAGCAATGGTAATACAAGAACTTGTATTTCATGAAAGCAATTACATTAATTGATAAATAACATATTATTTTTTAATTTGTCATTTATAATAATAAGCGTGTGGAGCGTCGGTCATTGTTTGGCATCTGGCGAGCCAAAACGATCGTGTAAATGCACGCCATTTCACAAATTGAGATCATACATCATTCAATACACATTCAATTTGATACGAACAATGTTTTCAGGAGCATATTTATCTCAGCGGCAAATTAAAGCTTATGCATGCATTCATATAGGTCTGAATTTGTGAATACAGATACATACATAATACATGACACCAAATATGTATAATTGTCCAAAGGTATTTCAGTAGCCAATTTTTCATATTAGTTTTAAAGTGGACCTGCATATTGTGAAATATTTTGTAGAAATAACTCAAATCAAAATCTCAAGATGATTAAAAATTCTATACAGCTAATATGCTTTGAGGTTATCATATTGAACGATGTGGCTCACACCAGTCACAGCTTAATTATTAAGTGATTGATGCACTGTGGTGGCTTGAGCAGCGCTGAAAGATGAATTATTTAGTGCCTGTACATTATGTTAGTTAGTATTATTTCCTATAGCCATTATGTGATACTCGCACTGATATATTTTTTTAAGAAAACTCAGCTTTACCACTTACTTATATCTACAGTTATCTCCCTATTAATGAAGCTATTTTAAGAACCTCAGTGTGAATGCGCTGCTCCCGACCAGACGATGTCCTACTTGCTGGAGTGTCCGAAGTGTCCCTACACCTGCACTTTAGAGGACTTAAAACACAGACGCCGTGTTTAACGAGACCACATACTGGACCCAAGAAATTTAAATAAGTCGAACAATCGGCATCGATACGAAAGCAGAAGAAGACTACAGCTAATTGTTGAGGTTAGATCAAACCGGCACGGACTAGCTGTGGACACCGAACGCTGACAGATAGAGACGATAGTCCGGGGCCTTGTCCGCAATCTGTTCCTACCGGTTTTTCAGCGGTACCGCGGTACACTATGTCAATTGTTATGTCATGTTATTAGAATTTCGTACATTTGACAACGCATAATCTTAAACGATATTAAATCTATAGAAGGATCGTCTTAACGTTTCAACCAATATGTTTATTAATACCCACTGATTAATTTAGATGAGGTATTTATCAGACTCCATTGTCCCATCTTTTGAAGCAAAGTAGGTACACACAAGATTATGTAAATAAATTTTGCTATTTTCTAATTAATTTCAAGAGAAACTTGACTATTTGCCTTACTTGTCTATATGTATGTTGTGTAGGTAACTACACAACATACTTACATATACGTAAAGTTTAGTGATCATGTCATATTAAATGCATTATGCAGGGAGCTAATGCCTGATACTTGAATATTAGATGAGGATTATGATTGTCACATGTCCATTAGAAATTGCTTTCGCTTTGATGTAGGCAAGTTAGCATGGACCTATTTCTAGAATCACATTTCACAAGCAAATTGCTAAAACTGTTATAGTTGAAGATGAAGTTTCTCTATTTTACGACGATGTTACAAAGTACCAACTCTATCAAAACGTATGTCAGATGTTATGGAAATGGAACGTAAACTCAGCTGAGTTGAGATCTCCGAGATATCCGGCGGTTTAGTGACGTCATTCAACATATTGTTACTATTTCGGCAATCCTTATTCGAACCATCAATTCTACCTATAGACAGCAATTTATCACTAATAAAATATTTCCGATGCCGGTTTCTGAACGTAGCTGGAAATCGTCAATTTCTCGGAAATCGAGGCAATGTGCTCTGTCCGGCCACTATACTGTTTAAGAGTGAAGCTTCCGAGCGCGAGGGAAAGTGGCGATGTTGGCGCCGCGCCAGAACCACACCGTCCGTCAAAACCCACACCAATTTATGAATTCCACCTAATTTATGAAATATATATAGCACGCGACGATTATTAACATTTTTGTCATCAGAAGGATTAAGGATAACCAATTAATTCGTGAAATAGACCGACATATTTATTTGACGGGCCATAAATATGTAAACGTTTTATAACGTATGTTGCATTCTACGAAACGCTGTTGTTTATGACCCGACTAATGAACAGGGTTGAAAGTTTAATAATTGTTTATTTGATATAATTATCTAATTTTATTATTACGCATATCGAACACAAACATATTTGTTCACAAGCTTTAGCAGTGATCAGCAACGTTGACGAAAACTTCTGATGGTAAAATTCTTAATTACGTTCAAAAATTGGTAGACACGTTTCTGAATTTCGATTTCCATAGGTGCTTTAATTTAAATTCAAAGCATACAGCGATGTGTCGCTGAGTAAACAGAATATGTTTGTTTGTCGAGGCCGCGCCGAGGACTGTCAACACGCGCCGTCCAATGTGCCGTGCGCCCGTGCGCCGTGCTGCTTGCTTGTCCACGAGGCGCGAGGTGACTACCCACTTGCTTTACGCGAATCATATCAACACTCACGCCAACACCGCTAAACAAAAACATTAAAAGCACACTCGTTGCTCGCTCAACAGTCGACTTCATTACTCTTGATAGGTCACTTCAGCTTAAAAACAACATCGTTTCTCACTCTATTTAGAAACAAATTGATAATAAAATTTACCAAAAGGAATAAGTAAAGAAACTTTACATTTCAAACAATTTGAACAGGTAAATTAGGTTTTTGGTTGAATGCTCCAATATTTGAAAGGCAAAAGTAGGTCTGCCTATTTAATCTAAAGTTGAAACATTCTCAATTTATAGTTGCATAATTAAAGCAGGAGTAGAAAATGTCGTTGTCGCTGACAGTTGTCTGTGTTTGCGTGACAACATAACAGATTTCCAATCAGAGTCGACGGCGCGAAAGAGATTCTAATAACATTCAAAACTCGTCCCGCGGGAGTCGGTGTCAGTTTAATTACAGGCACCGCGGCGGGACACGCCGTCTCTGCCGGCATCACAACGGATTTTTTTCTGCGGGACAAAGGACGATTAAAAAAGTTCGTAATGAAAGTCCTCCGCCCAAAGCAAAGGGGTGAGACTACACTGAAAATATCCGCATTTTCATGTAGATATTCACTACATTTATGTACTTAAAACCAGGTAATAATTAAAAATTTAACGTACTGTACAGTCTTTAAATAGCAAGCCTTCGATACTGTTTTATACAGCCTGACTCGTGCATACGATACGGTGAGCAACATGATTCAGCAAAATGCCGGTCGTACAATGCAAGGTAAAGGCAGTTCAGGACATTTTGACAACCGTACGTAGAGCACAATAGAGGCGCGCTTCGAGCGTCGCGAGCGAAAAGGTAAATAAATCGATGCATACCATAGAATGCCGGCTTAACTAGCTATTACGAGAAGAGCTGAACTTTCCGCGGTGGCGTCTCTCCGCCTGTCACAAAGTTACCGACGCTATTCTCCGATTAACTCTATTCTGACATATAAAGAGGAAAACTGTTCCGATAGGCCCTACCCGGAAAAATGAATGGTTTGTTTTTTTGTTTTGTTTACCAGCAGCAGTTGATAGCCGTGCTACTTATTTAATAAAACTTTTCACAGCAATTGTTTTACATTCGATACATAGCTTAGCTTTCTATGACATTCGAAATAGGTCATTCCATGTTTTTTTTGCATTCTTCCAGTCAGTCAGTTGAATACAAAAGTGCGCAGGTATGCTGCCGATGTGTGATATTTTTTCATTCAAACTCAGCTTCGTTAAAATCATACCAGTATTTTGTAGGCTTGTTAGTTAACTTTTTGCGTATTGCCAACTAAAGCTCGTTGAAATCCAACATCAAAGAGATGACGCACGTTGATACATCGGATTAAATTATTTAGATAAAGTTCATTATTGGGGGGGTTTCGAGCACGATGAGTCGAATAACATATTTTCGATATATTCTACATACTTGCGCTGCGTGAAAATAAAACATGCCGCCTGGACTGAGTACCTGTAACAAAAACAGAATTTTAAAATGACAAAAGTGTTTAAAATTTAACGACGTAGGTGCTTACGGTTTTTTCAGGCGATCATTAACATAATTTGAGCGGCGTAGATGTGGCTTGTGACCCGAGTCCCAACATACGCAGGAGGTAATGGTGTTTCGAGTGTAACAAAATGAGCGCGTAACGCTAAAGTGCCGCCCACGAGGGCGCTTTGTGCGCTGCAGGAAGAGAAACAGATAACAGGTGAGGATGCCGGCGCGGAATTGATGCCGTTATTTGAAAAACGCCCTGATAAGTCCCCTCCGGTCCCAAATAAAGGTTGAATTTTCAAGCTACGGATAAAGGTTTCAAAAATGTTCACCTTCATTTAAAGTTACGCGAGCGTTGATTAGAATTCTCTTTATTCATTCGAATGCCCGTATAAAGTTGATTTTCAAACGGATACGGAAGTCTCTTAGGTGCTAATTCTTGAATATTTCAAGGGACATTTTAATTAATCTGCGTAATGTCGGAATATATTTTTATTCTGCAGACGGAAGCTCTCACATAGCCGTGCAGTGGCGCAGGTTATCGGTGTATTTTCGGATGCCTAATTATCGGTTGTGCCGGTTTACTGGAGCGTGGAGCACAAATATTTGCCGTCATTTGAATGCAATGTGGAGAGCGTCGTGAATAGTTTTCACAGCCATTGCAGCGTTGTATGTCCATAGAAACTCCACATTGCTGACAATGTTTACAGTACATGGTAATTTCACAGTATGTTCGACAAATACATGATTTTAAGCAAAAACTAAAGTTATCACCATCTTGTTACTTTGTCAGGTTTTGTAATGACAGCGACATTTTGAAACTTATTGTTATCTAATCCAAAGTCTTGCTGTTTAATAGTCTCAGAACATTTTCCAGTTACATACCTCAATAATTCGCAGAGAATGATGACAGCTTATTACAGCCTCGAATAGGCCTGGGTTTCTCTTGTAATGTAATATTTATAGATATGAAACCTAATAATCTAGGCCCCATAATTCTGCGTTGCACTTCAAGATTATATTCAATTGCAAATGTTAAAAGCAACATAATTTAAGGAAAAATGCCTGTGGCATACCTAAGTAATATATTAGTAAGTGCATAATGCACGAAATGTATGCGCTGACGCAAAGTTTATTCCTTTCCCGGTGAAGATGCGTGGGCCGGGAAGGCACACACGGATCGAGGTTTACTCGCGGATAAGATATTTTAACCATCAGTTTGTATGGCTTTGAGATTTGGAGTTTGAAAAGTAGAGTTCTGTGTGCTCATTCATGCTCCAACGTTTGATCTAGATTTCCTTGAATGTTCTGTTCTCAGAAAATTGTACAGAAATTATTTGAAGCTGGTTGATTTTAGTGTAGAGCAATGAATTCCGAAATATGAATGATTCAAAATATAATTATGAAAGTAGTTTTCAGGCAAGATACATTTTTATTTTTCTAGTGATGGATTTGATTGAAAAAGTACTCTGAAAGCTTTTAGAAAGCTACAATAACGATTATAATTTATGGGTTAATTAAATTTCCAAGCAACCAATCCTTTAGAGATCAATACTAAGTAATCATAAGGACAAAAATACAAAAAAAAAAACCTTTTCGCAGATAACCAATCAAAAGCAAATAGTTTCCCATAGATTCTAGAAAAGATCAACCATTGTGATAAGAAAACCTATAACGAAACGGAACTCGCCGGGAGCGTTCCGGCTTTCATTGCACTATAAGTGCTATTTCCTTCTGTTGGGAAACAACTAAAGAACTATAAAAGTCCCTTAGATACGAAACACATTTATGAGATAGGGACATTATGCAGAAACATCTAAGTATGAAGGTCTAAGATAAAAGGTCGGGTTCGTTTGTGCTACACAAACTCGCTCAAATGAGTGGCAAAAAATTGCCATTCAGCCAAATTAATAGTGGATCTGAGAGCTCAAATATTGCTGGAAGTTGTTACTTAATTATCTCAACCCAGGAAGGATCTAATAATGCACCCTAAGACAAAAATCAGAACATTATCATTATCTCAAATATCTTCAATGCCTCCTTCAGACCACTTGCCTTAGCACTTGAACGTCGTACTCCTACGCAGTCACGACGCAACACCGTCTCAGTCGCACGCTATACGCAAACGACAAATGACACGGACGTTCTCAGAACAAACTACCGGAGTTATCTGATACAGCCACTTCGTGACAGCCTCCTCCGGCAATTCACTTGAACTCGGTAATGCTTTGGTGAGGCAAGTACAAGACTTGTATCGAATAAGGTTTTTTATTAAACGCGTATAATTCATTGTTGAAGCTTTTTCTTTTGTCTTTGACACTGATAGGTGCTCGCAACTTTGAACACTTCAGGTAACTGAAGTTGTAAATCCATCACCTGTCTAATTGAAGAGAAAAAGGCAAAACTTGACCACTTTAGCTAGTAAATGATAGTTTCGCTCTTGAAATTTTATTACGGCGCAATCTTACTATCTACTATTATAAATGCAAAAGTTTATGATGATGGATGGATGTATGGATAGATGTTTGTAACTCTTTCACGCAAAAAATACTGAACGGCTTTGGATGAAATTTGGCACACGCAGGTGGCTTATATCCTGGAATAACACATAGGATACTTTTTATCCCGGTGGTGGATCCCGTGGGACAATTACTGAATTCCACGAGGGCGAATCTACGGGCATATGCTACTAAGTTATAAATACAAACTTATAGATTTTTAAAATAACATAAGACACTCACGTTGTTAAACATGAAGTTAATATAATATTTAACCTAGCCTTGGTTAGATACACAAGATGTAACACGTCCAATGAAGATAAAATTCCTCTATGTACTGACATTAGTTAACCTTACGAGTGTCACAAAGCATTATATCAAGCCTACAAAAAAGTGCGACTGTTATGTTCAAGAATGTCATGAGGAAAGAAGAAAAAAATCGCAAGTGTTCAATTGCCTTAGCTCTTCTACTTAGAAGCCTTTTTTTTTGGATGGGGAATCATCAAATAACCCCTCCTGCTCTGGGCTGAGCAGGGAGGAGCTGGGCTGGGCTGAGGGAGTTTCAGACTTGTACTGACTAAAACCCATCCATGTTCCTTCCTTTGCCCTTTGTGTTCCAAGGCCGCGGTAACTTTTTCGATCAGTCGAGTAGTATTTATTTTGAAGCGGCACTACAAAAGGTACATCCAAGTACGCCAGCTTTGACATAAATGCAAAACGTACATCAAAATTCTGAACCGCGCTATTAAAGTTACCCGCGACTTTTGAACATACAAACCCGACAACAACGGTTGGGCTGTGGTCTACCAGATACAATACCCATCTGGTTGGAGGATGCTCCTCTTTATAAGTAGTATTGAGGAATTTTACACCCTATTCTTCATTCCCTAAAATTTTGTAAGAAAAAAATGCCTGGCCAAATTATACTGGCATAAAAATACTGGATGAGGCAAAGATAATGTTGACTAAAAAGGCAGCAAGTCTGTATCAGTTAGGAACTGAATACGTGACAAAGTTCCAATTTGAGATCTCAATGTTTCACGCCAAAACCTATCCAAACAAAATTTTGACTAAAATGAGTCAATGTTTGTCAAGTTGACCCTTTGATGTTTTGGGTAACACGTACTGTTGGGCTCACAATTGATATTAGTGAATGTATGTAAGTATATCAAAGATTTTTTTTAAATGCATGGTTTCAATTTATGTAGGCTCATAGATGTTCAATTTTACGCTACGAATTGGAAATAAATCCATGTTTCTAACATGTTTATAGAGTTTAAGATCACAGTATCTATGTTTGTATTAAGCCACAAGAAAATGCAGCACCCAATATTTTATGGAGTAGTATCTAACGATACCTGTGGGATAAATAAATAAATAAATATCGCTGGACATTACACACAGCGCCATCTAGGTGCCACACTAATCAACGAGGCTTGTGTCGTGGACACCAGATAGTTATGATACTTTTTGTTTGTAAATACATACTTATTATACATATAAACATCCATGACTCACACAAACATTTTCTCCTACCGGGATTCGAACCCGGGAGCCTAAGAACGTAAGGCAGCCTCACTACCGCTGCGCCATTCGGGTCGTCTGCTGCGGGATGGGAAAGGGTTTTGAAAATAATACTAGAACTTTGTTGTGTGTTGTTGTTCGCAGTCATCACCAATTTTGTATTTTATAGACCAGGGGCACCATGTTCTTAATACATAAAATTGAAACTCCACGATATGCGCCTATCAACAGTTTTATTTCTACTGCATTTATGTCTTTAGTGTATCCGTTAAAACAATCGAAGTCTGATGAAGTCTTTACGGATAAAATCGTAAAGTTCTTAATGGAGCATTAAATATATAGAGTGTAGTAAAATATACTTATTCCCTACTTGTCACACTCGTTGGTTCCCTTAGCCAAACACTTTTATTATTATGACTCCATTTATTGCGTTAATAATATTATCCACTATTGAATCTATATAGATTATTATCGATATTTTATTAGGCTATCAACCTTTCGCAATTTAAAGAGGCATTCTGAAATGATATTGATTTTACTTTACCATAATAGGTTACCCCATCTCTTTAAGTAGCTACCATAAGGTGTGACTATGGCATCGCAATATCTAGAAGACAGTAAAACCTACCTAGATAACATCACAATCTTTTATATGAGTAAAGATGGTGGTTTCTTTGAGTAAATCGTGAAACTTACAGTTTTATCGAAGGGGCACCTAAAATCACCAGTTTCAAAAGACGTAAGAAAACGATTTATCATCATTATTCATCTTTTTACTTGGAGCTCCGGCGTTAGGAACTGTAATAGTTCACTACGTATCTCTGCTATTTTTTACACCTCGGCATTCAATATTCAATCGCCCGATTCTCTCTGCACACACGTTCTACATATACATTGTTGGTACTTTCATATCCGTTCGATCATTCGGAACTGCAGTGCCAAAAACTGCAGGTGTGCATTACTGGGGGTGATGAGTGTGGGCCGTGAGGGGCGCTATCGACGACCAGCTAATCAACCAGTCGGAATGGGAGGCCGAGGGCACTCGTGTAGCGCACTGATACCATACTTCCATTACACAGACAAGTATCAAACTTGTTGCGAACGAGTAATAAATTAGTGGCCTACCGTTTAATAATGATTTTTAACCGACGAAAAAATATGAGAAGGCTTTCAAGTCGATGCGTGTATATATTTTTATGTATGACCACGCATAACTTTTTCATATTTTCAATTCATTGCAGGTATTGATGTGTACGGATATTAAAGGCTGGCTTTTCATTCACTGTTAATTTTATACACGTTATGAAATATTATATTTATAAATTCAGTACTGTTTTTGTATTCTTTTGACGAGCATACATTTTGGAACGTTTGTAAAAGGTATAAGTTTGTGAGCATTTTCGCACGATTTCTGCAAATACAGCTGATATACTAAAACAGAAAATATTTTAGACAAAAGAATCTTCAGTCTTGCAATTTTCGGACCGAATACACACATGTCGACAGTTCTGAAACACAAGCGTGAATTTTTTAGAAGCTTTGTACAAAAAACTTCACAGTATGAAAATGAAAAATGGTGACCAAATGAACCGTCGGAGTTCCATCGTAGCATAAACAGGATTGGAAGGGCGCAATTTGGTCGGTATTCAGAATCGCGGCGCTGTAAAAGCGCGCCATATCTAATTATCGTTGGGTTACAGCGGAGCTACCATGAGTTCGCAAATATTTCCACTCGAGAAACAAATCTCGCTTATTAGCCATCTATAAAAGAAAGCTATGCAAATACTTGAATATCATCCTTAAATAACATTAATTTTATAATTTTTGCTAACTCAAAAAAATAAAAGCATTTTTACTTTCACTTAATCACGCTGGGAGCGTTGAAGGCTGTATCCTTTTCATTTTTATGTAAATTATTTAATAAGATAAGAATAAATTAAGTTACCTTTATTAAAAATTAACACTACTACTCCTATTTTTCAAATTAAACATTTTAGGAGAAAGTATTATTATGTACAATGCTAACAACGGAGTTTCACCCTTAGTATAAATTTACATTTAACAAGGCCACTTTTTAAAGTAAATCTACAACCCGACTCAAAAATTCTTTTCACGTCTGACATTGATAGTAAAAAGAAACCCCTTTTCAAATGTAATTGACAACGTAGAAGACACGATAGCTTATTTACAAGTCGACATTTCGATTCTCATTCTAATATTCCGCCCGTTATTCAAAGATCCAAATATATTTATAAGACTTCAAATGTTGGTGGTACAGCATAAAATTTGGTTTATTTCTAATAACTTATGCACACGGCATCGCTCGCTGGGATCTTTTTTCGTTTTCGTATCAAAAGGGGACCCTGAAGGTGATTTTAATTATCCCGACCTTTATTAGGCGAAAATGGGACAAGATTATTATATTTTAACCCATGCATGAACGTGGGATTACCCACGAGGGTTGAGAGAGTAGGAAGTGTTTATTTAATATTTATGTTTCCAGTAGTTTTGACCATAACGCGTTATTTTGGATAAGGAGAATTTCGGGCTCGACTTAGCCCGTTACAACTGCGTGCGACATTTTCCTTATTAATAATCGGAAAACCCTTACAAAGGGATATAAACACGAAATCAACTGGAAAAAGGCCAGTTCCTACTGTATTATTGCTTCTATTGTGACGATTTTCAGCTTTCGATTATTATGTTTTGGTGCTTACTCCGCTATTTACTAACTAAATAACCCAGGTGACAGTGGCGTAACTAGCCTTTTTGGGCGCTAATGCAAAAAAACCCACTTTGCCTATTACGTAAAAAATAAAATAGTTTAAATCGGGTATGCAGAAATTTAGGACACATTTTTCTTGCGGTTTTTTTTTCAACTTCTATGACTTCTTCCTCAAAATATTGTTTTAAAAAAATATATGTTTTTGGTCTACCGAGTACCTTGAATCAGGGGGACCATGCGGGGGCATCGGTTGCATTGGTATTGCTACGCCACTGCTAGGTGATACTAATAGTTTTAAATTACCAACCACATCGTGATATCTCGCAGTCCCGGAATTGCAACTCATCGCCAAATGGACTTAATTCAGTAACTCCATTAGCAGACTTTAAAGTTTTGCTTTAATCTAACTCCCAAAAATAACTAGTTTAAGTTCGAGTCGTGCCATCAGTGAATCATAGTTGGGTACCCGTGGTGTGCTAAGTGAGTTACTGGCGACGTTTTTAAAGCTTTTTGCAGAGCGTGCGCGAGCATCATAGTTAATCAGCTAATATTGGGTGTCAAGCCTTGCAGCTTTCCACCGCTGACCAGTGAGGGTCCCGGAAACCTCGTAATTGGATTAAAAAGAGAGTGCTGTCCTGCAGGGGTGTTCCAAGAAGTGTCATCAAATTGTTGTGTACCTACATATAGGATCACGCTTGCATTTTCCATTGAAATGAAAATGTGACACAATTCATCAATATTTCACAAATCATCGTATTGAAAGCCATCGTGAATATTGAGTTTAATCAGAGTTATCGATGGGTGTCAGCAATATATTTTTTACCGTAAAAGTATAATTTACGATGAAAAGCGATTTCGAGTAAAGCTATTGGACTGCAATCACACGATTGATTTCTTAATCAACAGGTTTTGTAAAAGGCATTCGATTTTTTTTTTAGCGTATCAACTTGGTAATTCTTGATAAAAAAACTACAGGCAGATTGTAATACATTGGATCTACCTTATAGTTCTTAAACTATCTACGGAGAACGTCAAAGAAACAGTTGGTATATATTATTAACTCTAATCCATATTATTAAACAAAGTAATTAAGTATTCAAAATATGATTAGAAAAACCCAGCGGAAGTTATGGAAATTGACGTATGAGCGAGTCTAGTCAATGATTGGCAACCGTCTGTCTCAACACAACGTGTCTATGTCAGCCGGCATGCTTATGAATTACTGACGACCAATAGACGTTTATTAATATCGTGCTATTTATGTCTTGGGGGAAATATTGAACTCCGAAATCCGACCACTCATCGGTGTCGCTCTAAATTATTCAGATTCAATTATTTCCCGCGTAAAATACTTTAACTGCGGAGCGTTTCAATCAATCACTCTTCACCAATTTAGTGTGAGCGTCATTTGGCAAATTCGATTGCGTCTCTCATTGATGGCGCTAGTGAGAGAATAAAACAGTGCGACGGGTGCCATTGACGGTTGTGACAGTACGCGTACGCCCATCGCCGGCTCCCGGATTAATTAATCTCCTAAACTAAGTTTTAATAGGTGGACGTAGTGGGTGCACCGTGCATGCGCACTCTTGTTCAACTAAATTAAATCGAGCATTATTCAAGAATACTAAACAGAACGAGAGCCCTCGCTGTGACGCGCATCACATTTTTCTTTCTTTACACTTTCGCTGCAGTTGTCTTGTTATGTCAATTAAAATTAAACGGAACGTCATAAAGCTTAATTAGTGTTGATTTGTTTGTTAATTTAATGATAATTATTATCGTGATTAAGTACCTACCTGGCGCACTTTAAAAAAATATTTTTCGCAGAATTATTTATAGTTAAGTACGTACATATATATTTCTTTTTTTATTTCCACGTTTATTTTTTTATTTGCTTCCACATGGAATAATTCCACATGGAAAAATATTCTACATCAAATTTTATTTGACGGGATAGTTACAGTAACATTTTAAATAAATTATGAATCTAGCTAAAAGCGGACGAGGAACATCGAAAGTAAACCACTAGATGTTCTGATTGACACTCAATTAAGGGGCAGCCACCCTAAATATTTGACTAAATACGTCCCAAAATAAAGCCAAACCAAAATCAATTTAGTCGGCTTGATATTCCAGCATGGACAGAGCCGCAGGCGCTTTCCGATATCATTATGTTCAGGTTCCACTATAGCGTGTGCGAGTATATAGGAGAATATGTGTCGGTGCGCACGTTTAAGCCCGCGAAATTCACACGGATGGCTTGTCGCCACGCGCGAACGCCTCCCACCCGATCTCATTACCAACCCCTCGACAGCGATGCTATTGATCACCGTCAATATCACGAATATAATAAACATAACATATGCTGCACTTTCATTATGAGTTTCAGGAAATATTGGAATTGGTGGACCGTCGAAAACGTTTTAATATGTTATTTCAATCGCCAAAAAATATCAATATTTTTTCTCGTAGATGGGTCAATGAACCAAGATTACTAAAACTTTATCCTATAATAATTATTAACTAAGTCAATATAGAATTCTAATTTCAAAACTGGTATGCAAATTTGTCTGGAGAAAGCCAACAAGAAAAGAAGAGCAAAAAAGAAAACTTTTTCAAGAACAAATTGATCTCATTACAGTTGGTTCGATTACTTGAAATTAAAATTAGAAAATAATTTAAACATTCTTTTAGTTTAAGAACTTTAGAATAAGTTGTAATTATGAAAGGTCAATACCGTTTTTGTTGGCTCAGGGCTAATTACTTTCTTTTCTATTAGCGGGCTACGGCGAGGGTTTCATGAAACGATTAATTACGTACCTATTATATTATGAAGTATTTGAATGTCTATGTATGATTTGACTTGTCATTTTTTGCATTCATTTTCGTTTGTTTCGGAATCAACTGTGCAAGAAAATCACATAAGAAAAAGTATTAAGGTTATAATTAGGAATGTTTAAAAAAATATCTGGCATAGTCTTCAACACCACCAAACCGAAGACGAAGTCAACACATCTAAACTTGAACGCGTTCAAGAGCTGCCAGATTCATTATTCCACAAAAATAAT
The DNA here is from genome assembly GCA_947578425.1 of Eugnorisma glareosa. Classification (NCBI taxonomy): domain Eukaryota; kingdom Metazoa; phylum Arthropoda; class Insecta; order Lepidoptera; family Noctuidae; genus Eugnorisma; species Eugnorisma glareosa. Next base: position 12,048,075 of record OX387970.1, on the reverse strand, counting down.
GACAATGACGGCTCTGACGAACGCGGTTTAAATGTGTTGATTGCGTTCGGTTTCTTTTGGCAAAATTTGCCTTAACAAGAAACAAGAAGAGAAGAGAGAGAAGTATGGAAGAAGAATACGTGCTGCACCGACCCCAAATGAGTTGTGAAAAGGCCAAGAGAATGATGATGATGATGAAGAGACAAGAAACAAGTTAAATCACGTTATTAGGACGTCATAAAGCAGGAGTAATTCCAGTGTGGGAAAGAGACAGAGCTATACAGGTCGTCTATCGCCATCTCTTTCCCAAACTGGAATTACTCATGCTTTAAGACGTCATGGTAAGCCACTAGGTGTCTTCATCCCAAAACATCTCACTGAAATAAAGCCCTACGTTTTGTCAATGGTGTGCAGAAACCTATACTTCTATACTATACTATAATCTATACTAATATTATAAAGAGGTAAAATTTGTTTGTAAGTTTGTATGTAGTGGGTAATCTCTGGAAACTACTATCCCTGAGTGCTAAAGGCTGTATTTACAATGTGCCTGTGGGATAATTTCCGACTAAAACGCGAGGGAAGCCGCGGGCAACAGCTAGTATCAAATAAAATACATAATTATTTCATTAACAAAAATAGTCGTTACATTTATAGATAATTTATTAAGGACAGCATTTAATTCTATCTGGTGTTGAAATGAAAGAATAACTTAACCTGAAAGAAACTAAAGAAAATAGGAATTTTGGTTTAAAACACAACGTAGATAGTAATAGTCCAGGATCCAGCGACCATTTTTATAATTGATTACTATCAAGCTAATTTTCCGTGAGTAACTTCATTTTGATGAGACGCCCAAGTTTTTCTCTTACAAAAATTCTCGATTGTGGTAGCTAACAGAGTTAGCAGGGATATGTCGATTTGACGATTCTCCAAAAAGTATTTCTTACTGTGGGTTTTTTTTATTAAATCTTAAGATAATTATTAATATTATTCAAAAAAATATTATAAGCAGTTAGACTAAGTTTTTTTCTAAATTATCTGGTAGACCCCAAAAACACACAATGACATAAAATGTAAGTTCCTATCTGCCTTTTTGTCGTAATACATATTAGGTTGATTACATAAAAATAAAATTAAGGCAAAATAAAGATTAAATGGTATGTAAAAAACCGCACAATTGCGAATTCGACTCGCATGGATAGGGTTCCGTACGTTAATTATCTGAATTCCGTAAGTTGTTTTAAATCTGACCCTTGTTACCATAGATTTTTTATAGGTTGTTCTGTAATCTATAAGCAAATAAATTTTGAGTTAATGGGGGGAGAATGGTCAATTTTCGCATATTTTCTTAAAAAACTTCAAAACTATCTATCTTAAAATTATAAAAACATACAATTGTGATGAGCCCTTTTATTTATTAATTTAACACGATAAAGTATATCGCATATATAGCAATTTCTAATTTAACCCCCAAAAGTGGCCCCCTTATTTAAAATTCATTAATTTACGTTACACGTCCGTCTTTGTATCACCGACTTACATATGTGTACCAAATTTCAAATCAATCGGTCCAGTAGTTTCGGAGTAAATTGGCTGTGACAGACGGACAGACAGACACGCGAGTAATCCTATATATGGGTTTCCGTTTTTCCTATTGAGGTACGGAACCCGATAAATGTGCAAACTATTTAAATAGAAAAGATTCAATAAACTAAACCGTGTAGGAGTTTAGTAGCGACTTTGTAAAGTGGTATCCTTGAGAAAGTGCCTTTCTCTTAAGCCGGTATTCTCACAACGCGACACATTGCTCGTAAAACCTCAGCAGGAGCTCCGCACGGTACCTACTGATAAAGCTCTAACATGGCTAATCTATTAAATACATCTATCAGACTGATATTATTAATAAGTATGTAAGTAAAATCTACATTCGTCCTTGATAAAATCTAAAAATATGTGGAGTATTTTTGCATTTTTCATGTTCTTGTCGGTCACCAGTCAAAGTTTTTAAAACTCCTAAGGTATTTTTTAATACGTAAGTAGTTCACAATAGTTATAATGATGAGCTTAAAATAGCTAGATGTCATAATATTTAAATTGAGTCTTCCCTTAATTATGCATTTAATCAAACAAATTATATTTAGAGATATCCTAGTGGGACTTCGTGACCAAATTACGCGATAATAATAATATTTTAATGTCCAATCATAACTAGGACTCGTAACCATCTCGCATACTAACCGCAATAATGTGTTACGACACTAAATTACAAATTGGGTCCATCATAAAGTACCTGTCACATTAATAAATAAACAAGGAGAGAGTTTAGCCTCGGACGTAGGCAATTGGCGAATTGGTTCAATAGTCGCTCGAACTGGGTCGGAAGCAATTTAAAGTTTTTACCGAATAAATACGCCGAGTCAAAAATTCACCCATGCTTACAACTCTACGAGACGGTACAGATTGAAATAAACTAGGCCAGAATTATTAGAACGAAATATAAATTAGGAGCAGTGTTCAAGAATGAACAATAAACCTAATTAAGTTGGCTTCAAGTCAAGAGTGTAGTATAATCCGGGGGTAGTTTATCTAATTATGTGGAGAACCAGTTGTCCCGTGCAATTGGTTTGTGCTATCCTTTTTATCGTTCACGTGCGAGTCCGTACGAAAGGTTTCTCTCGGTTTTATAACGTTAACGTCTTGCCCAAATTGGAAATCGGACTCGCGTGATTGCTTATGTGTGTTGGTCAAACAGTGTCAGGTGTTTGGAAATGGTGCAGTAATTTAGTGAGGGGATGCTACGTGGACTATAAAACCAATGCGACGTGCGTCCCTCTATATTGTTTCTATATGTACAGCTTAATGACTTTTAAAGGCCTTTTCAGTCAGTAAAATACGTTCTGCGAACTAAAACCATTAGCTACAGAAATAATTGAATAACCTAGAAAATAGCCTTTTTCGTTTTTGTTTTATAAAACATAATGACTCTGCTAATATTTTCTTTCTTTTGCGTAAAACTTTGCAATCTATTTTAAATGATCTCCTTGAAAATATATTTTGCGTTGATACAAAAAGCTGAAATGCACTATTGAAATAAAAATTCATAATATTGGTCTATGACCCCCAATGTAACACTTAACTTTTTTGTTACGCACAGAACATTTATGTTTTTAGTTGAATACAACATTGAGGTAAAGAAAACCCCTCAAGAGCTACTTAATCAAACCCCGTAGCCCTTCGTTTTCAACTAAAATTGAATAACATTGCCCTCACGGGAGGCATATCTAAATATTACGTAATTCTGTAGTGAGCGAAATAAAGCTGTAGCACTGTCGACGTAGCACTTCAAGTAAACAAATTGGATCAGTTTGTTCAGTTTATCAAAGTTTTCTAATGCCTATAACCCTTATTGATCGATACCATTTTTAAAGATTGTATTTCAATTTAGGTTCTCTTACTGAGAATTATTTTAAAACCTTTGAATGCCTTTGATATCTGAAAGCATTAACATAATTTATGACAAATCCAAACAATATAAAAGTACGGTCTACTGTGTTTTTAAGCGAATCTGTTGTAGAAATATCAAACATGAGCCTTTTAAAATATTTCTGCTAATGTAAAGTCAGTCAGATTTTTTGATACACTTTTTGTAAAGGCAATAAAATAAAAGAGAGAGCGTTGTTAAAACGCCCTTTGAAGTCAGGGAATTTCCAACGGGCACCTAGCAAAATTGTTCTTTTAGCCTTCATAAATGTACGCGTACTTTCGACCCAAGCTTTTTATGTAGTCCCAAAGTGAGTCAAAGCGTGACAAAGAGACTGCAACTTGAATTTTCAACAACACATTGCTAGCTAAATAGAAAACTGTTTTTCAGAATTTTAAAGGCCTTTGGGTATGTGTTCATTTGAGATTTAAGTTGCCGACTGTTCTTTTTATTTCAACTGTTAAATGTTTGACTCTTTGTAGACGAGATTTTTTCCAAGCTTTATAAAACTTGCTCGAGAATCCCAAACTTTAAGACCGCTTTTGCAATTCATTTTAAAGTATGTTGTAGGAAAATACTTTTCAACTTTTTCGCTTAACCTTCAAATGGCAACGTTATCATTTTTAAATTAATGAACAAGAGCTGCCAATTAAAATATTGCAACCGAATTGTGTTTCACATTTCTTGAGCTCGAAAAGGGTAAGGACGATTTGTCAAAAAACTGATTACAGTGAAATCTGTCGAGGTGACAAGTCATCAAGTAACTGTCGTGAGGGCTACCACCCTCCGAGTTCCTCGCGGCCCGATAACGGGTTTGTTGACTCACACCACTTTAAGTTTTACAACAAAATAGACGATTTAGAACAAACTGCGTAATTTGAACAGATAAAATATTGATTCTAGAGTAGAAACAAAATCTTGGGCTTGTTTAGGATACTATGTACCTAGGCATAACTATAAAGTACCTTTTTTATTGATTTACCGTAAGCGGTGGGACCTACTGCATTTTTTTTTCTATTTATGTCCTTAGATTAGCTCTCAATAATGTATTCGAGATAAGAAGACCAGGAGACCCGTATCACAGGTTTTACTTAGTATGGGCTCCTGTCTCCCATCCTCGAACGTTTTGAAACTTATACTTTGTACATATTGATATGCGTGGGAGAAAATAGAATATTATTATTTAACTAGTACAAATTTTTGCAGTTGTATAAGAAAGGCCTGTTTTATAAACCAGTTAGATATAGTTTATCTATCTATTTAAAAAAGAGCCTTACTCATTTTTGTTACCCATTCTTTATTAATGTTCTAGATAACTACCATTGTTGGTACACTAATATTTTTTAACGTACGAGTACATAGATAGTCGTTTCTGTAAGTTCTTCAGTAGGACGTGTGTGAGCCGTTTTCCGGGAAAACACGTTAGATTTTTTATGAACATGATTTGCGTCAAGATTTTTTCCGTCGGGAAGCTAATGATTAACTGGGAACATATTATGTCGGGAAACATATTGGCTAGAGTATCTTCATGCCGGGATCTTATAGAAAAAGTATATCTTTAGTATATTTTTATCCTGTGCCGTGCCTAAGAATCCTCATCGCAAAAATTTAGTAATAAAACAAAACCCTTTTATTTCAAAAGAGTTGCAGAACATTAAAAAGTTTTTGTTAATATGATGTTTAGGGCTTATCGTAGTAGTAAGTGAACGTACGAGACAACAAATAAAAATAGTAGCAAGTGTTTAGTTAATAAATTGTGTATAAAACGTTCACAGTTCAATTTCGTCTCATCCGCGCGGCGCTTTCAACAAATTTTCAAGCAACGTAATCCCGAAAACATAAAGATTATGTATAAACCTAATTACCCTATCTCATAATTGCCTTGTTTTGACGTCTACCCTTTGAGAGGCCGTCGCTTATTTCCCGAGTCCTCTAAAGATATTAATAACCATCTAAGTCGCGGGCTGTCTTCCTCCCCGCAAGTCGGTCGTGTAGCGTCGCATCTCCCTCCCCTCTAGGTCGTGTTTTTCGCTAATACCCTTTCGGAGATGATAAGATGATGGCTTTACAAGCAAGCAGTAATTACGGCCGTCCAATTACCGCTCGACGCCTGCCGGGGGAGGAAGCTGTTCATTGTTCAACATTTTTGTTTTCACTACTAATATTTTTGTCGTTGCTGTCAAATTAAATAAACTGTTAATTCTCGGAACATTTTTCTTTCCAAGAGCCAGTCTTCTGGCCCTATGCGTTGCCTAAAAGCTCACTTAAAAGGCTCAATGTAAACCTACAACATTTCTCAGAGGCATTAAACGATCCAACGCATGGAAAATAAAAAGAAAGGGCAAAAAGTAAAAAAAAAAAAATACAATTTGCATTATGTCTTCAGAACAGTGTAAGAAAACACCACCTGTCATGTTAAGCATGAGTCAAGCTTTCAGCACGATGACTGCCACTCTTAACCCTCAAAAAACATAAAAAGCTGAATAAGTCAAAATAATGCTAACAGACTTTATGGTTAAAAAAGCGTACTATTCCATTGGTGAATTCCTAACAGACAAATTAAATAAATAATAATTGGGCATGTCGTTGGGTGAGTCAAATATCCGATTTATTTCAGCTTAACTCTTTATAATTTATGTCTATTTAATTTGATTTTAACAATAATTTGAATAATTCAATGCATGAAAATGTTTTAATTAGTATTATAAGTATCCAAAATTTGTATGCCTCTTAGGTTAAACATAGTGATCCTGACATTCGAATTAGATATTATTATATTGTACCTATATGTTTCACAAATAAATAATTTGAAGTTTGGTATAAAGTGTGTCTCAAAAATAATACTATTAAAAAATGTAGGTATACATTGAAATAACTGTAGATATCTTGTGTTGTGCAAATGTAACAAACTACACAATTAAAACGGTATAAAGTTAGCAATCTACGTAAAATAAATTAACATCCCCATCTAAAGTAATCTGCATCTAAAAGAACGTGTTACAGCGTCAAATTAGCAATGTTTCTCTAATCTGTAGAGCTCTAGAATCAAAGTGGAGTGCGTTAAAAGGAAACTATAATTAGAGTCGACAAGTTGCCGGCGTCAGTTGAGAGTGCAGGCGAAGGCGGAAGCGGACGCGGCCGGGTAGGGTTGCCAGGTAGCGTTCGGAAAGTTTCGTGGAAATTGACACAGTTGAGAAAGAAGTTAGATTTTTTTTAGATGAAGATCTTTTCCCTTGGCTAAATGCTATGCTTGTTGGAGTGTTACACACTTTTCTATCACAGCCAAAAGGACTTTGAAGGAAATTCGTAATTTATTGTTTCATGTGTTTGAAAAATTCATTGGTTCCGTAACGTAAATTACGCTATTAATATTGTCAATGGATAATGAATTTCATTGGGATCGCAATTGTGTGTCACAATTATTTCGCCCATCTTTTATAGGTGTTCTTTCACTAAAGCATATCTTTCGACCTCGTATAACATTGAACCACAATCAACCCACCTTCATTAAATTACAAAGAAAATAGTTTAATAAAAAAAAATATTAAATCTTAGACACTGGCCTTCAGTGTCAAATTCCATGACAGTCCCGCATTTTCCGGCCATGTGGCGGCTGCAGCGAGCTGGGCGGGCGGCTGGGCGGGCGGTGGACGGCGGCCCTTCATTGACGCACCGTTCCCTGTAATTTCAGCGAACGCTGTGCACCCGGCGTTTGCCAACTAATTTGTCATCCGAATATCAAATTACGCATGAAATGGCGCGTAACAGTAGACTCTCCGCTCGGATATCGGGGTTTTAAAATAAAATTTAATTCACAGTCTGGTTGCAATAACGCAGGTAATTGCAGCCACTGTTCGCTGACAACTAATTGGCAAGTAAATTTAGTGGAATCGTATAATTGAATACAAAACTGTTGGTAAAATGGACCGACTATTATTAGCGATTATTGTTCTCATCGTAAAATATATATTTTAACAATTGTTGGCAATTTTTTTAAAGTTTCTGAGAAAGATATATCATTTTCATGAAAATTTAATATCGTTAGGTTACCACTAAGTGTTCTTTGTATTACCATAAAAATATAAAAAGGATCAAATATTTTTATAACTTCTCTTTTGAAATACTTTCAACAATTTTTCTTTCAGTTTAAGTATTATATTAAAACACCACTTTTATCGTGTTACTTCGCTTGATGGAAAAAGTGGTTCTTCCTTAAGTTGGAGCTAAAAAGTGAATTGTAAAACGTTCGTTACATAATTTTCCGGCGGCCCCATTGTAATAGCGATACGCCCTCATATTTTGACGGGCAAGTGAATCCATTACACTTCATCTATATCGTCGAAGGGGATTGGTATCTGTACAGATTTTATGGTGCTCTAAGTATACGCCATTTTGGACAGCCTCCACGTGGTCAAGGGGTGTTGCTATGGGATGCGTAGTGCCCTAACTAGGGGAATATCTATAGCGACGATTTTATTGCCTCATTTTCATTAGTATGAATAACAGTATTATTGCTTTGGAGCTTTTTTTGTTATGGCAGAGGGGTGTCTAAAAGATATCTTCAAAACATTTTCATTCAAATCTTCATTTTTTATTCAAGGCTTGACTTAATCAATTACACGTGTCTCTTAAATATTACTTATGGATATTTTCCTTCTCACAAAATAATATCTACCACAAAAATAAGACGCGTGCGGTCGCGCGGGCACGATTCACGGCTCCGAGCGCCGCCGCCGTCGACTTGCGACGTAGGAGTAGGTACCGGGTCGCGTTGCCAAGGGAACCTCACTTAGGGCTATGGGTTTTTCCAACAATGAAACGGCATAAGACGTAACGACATCTAATTAATAACGTCTATCATATCTCTATTGCTCGGCTTATGTGTTCGGAGGGTGAGGGATTAACGTAAGAGGATTCAATGAGGACGCATGATTTGCTCCGGAGGTATCTCTGTAATGAGCGATTTTTGCTATAACTTTCATATAATTATTTCCTTTTGTGAAACAGCTTATGATGTTTTAAGCTTTTGAGTAGGTTTTGCCTAATGAGGAGTTTGAAGCTTGTTTTTTTGATAAGTAGGCCGTGTTATTCCAGTTTTCATGGCAATAGCTGCCATTAGAGTTAGAATTTGATATTTTTCAGAATTGGTATCCTATTCATTGCGTAGTGACTGTCCATATACTTATTGTGTACATAATACCACGTTGATTCAAAGTAGTCAGTCACGTAAATATGTATTATTAATACAAAAGGTCGATAATTAGTGGCACAGCGGAACATCAGTCTGCATCAACGCTTGACATGTTTCATGTTAATTGGATAGCACAGGACAATGGCGGGCCTACCGATGCACACTGGAGAAGGGGTACCGTGCAATTATTATGACATATTGTTCGCGATTCCAACCGTTCAGCGTTTTAACTGGACTTTATTAGTATCTGTCTGTTTGTCTACCACATGTTTACGTCCATGTACAAACAATACATTTGACTCATGCCTGCCAAAGGTGTGGTTTTAACGATAAAAGTGGTTTTAAAAATTTGATATTTTAAGTGATGAACACCGCGTCATATTAATAAATTTAATCAACCATAATAGCATTATATTGAAAATTCACCGGGAAATGTTAACTATCACCGGATACGTAGTGTTAACCGCGAACGTAACTGCTTTGCCGGAATTTAAGTTTTAAATGGCGCTCTATAATAAATTTATTGCCCGTTAAAAGATTCAATTTGATAACTCTATACAGTACTCACGCATGTTCACCCTCTAAAAGCGAAGGCTCGTGATAAAAGCAATTAAAACTTTAACAACATCGACTCCCGCGCTTTTCCGATTTCGCCACGTAAATATACTTCATGTAACCGGCCACTACTCCGCTCCGCAATAATGAATCGATAAACGACTTGTGAAAGTTATAAATACGTTTTAGTAACTTTGATGCGAAAAAAAATCAGAGCAACTCATATTTATAAAGATTTGCAAAACAATTCGAGTTGTTATTTACGAAGTTTTCCATTTCGAAACAAATTTGTTTTTAGCTTTTATGACAGATAATTTGTCAAGGGTAGCTTTGCGCAAGTCAAAGATAATTTATCTGTCTCAACCGCTTTATTTATTACAACGCGTTCGCATCTTCGTTGAGCCCTTAAAGTTGTGGTTAATGGAGCTTCTTTGAAGCTAGTCCGTCAGTCACTACACGTGAGGTGACGGGGGGGAGGTGAGGGGTCAGTCCAGGGGGAGGGAGGAGGCGACACGTCTGCATGTGGTCAGCCGTCAGGCGCGCCCAACTTGTCTTATTTTTTGCTTCCCTTTAGTAAGTGACGGGTTGATGTGAAACGAATGAACAGTTCCGATGTGTCTTGTAAATACACTCCACTTGCTTCCCTTACCAGGAAAATGTAGGCGTACACCTTAATGACATTGCCCTTTGGTGGCAAAATTTGTACAATTACTATGTATTTTACACATCTTGAGTGTGCAATTTCCACGGTACTGAGTAAATGCGTTAAAATCTGGTATAACCGACTTAATACGGATTGTTTTTAAGTTAGGTTCCAAGTTAAAGGTTTTCTTGCCCCGTTTGACCCGACTGAATATCTCCTGCTTTGTGGTAAACTTTCATGTCAAAAAGGGGTCAAAATTACAATAACCGTGATGTTGGTAACCCCAACAAGTTTGATCAAACCCTATGACAATGAGTATACCTCGGCCGTGATAATGACAGACCCTAGGTAACAGGTGGGTCCAACTATCGCAAATTCAAAGTTTAGTCTATTTTCGACATGCGGGCGTCCTTTAGACATTGCCCTTTAAATGTTTGAAAAAGGTCGTTCTAGTACATTTTTATTGTAAAGTATGTAAGTACTTGTCTACTTAAGTTTCCAAACTCCGACAAAAAATTTGGATCTTTTTAATGTTCTTTTCAGAATACGAACAAACTTAGGAACTACGAAGAACAGGCTATGGAGTCTTGTATGTGTACCTTACGTATTGCAACCAGGTATAAGCTAGCAACTTTTCCAATTTATAGATGCATATCTGGTGGCCAACTGGCATCTCTTACAACAGTGTTGCCACCTCATGCCTTATTTTTTTTTAAACAAATAAAATTAATAAGTAAATTAAATTAACACAACAGGCAGTGGGAATCCATTTGATCGAGGTTGCTGAAGAGTGAAGAATGATGATTGATGATAGGATATGATTCGTTTCCACTTAACACATTGTAAAAGGGGTTATTTTATTACCCTCGCCTCTTGTTCCTGAGGTCAGTGACTAATGAACGAGATGACTCAGCTGTTTTAAACTAGTTGTTTTATGAGGATCATATCATTGATAAACTTTTTTAGTTTATTGTTTCTTGAAAAGCCATTAACTTTTTATTTGCGCTCGGTAATTATTATTAAACGAGGGAACTTAACACCATGTGTACCGTGTTTGATGTTGATCGTGTTACTAAAAGTTGTTGTATTCTCGTTTATAAGTCGGTGGGAAAATGAAGTTAACTGTCTGATTTGTATTAATCACTACTCAAGTTCCAAATTTAAGATAAAAGGTAAAAGGTCTTCATCTTTTGGAAAGCAAAAACCTTCAGACATGAAGTGACATCACATTCAATATTCATAGTGTTAATTTTTAGATAAACATGGATACCTACTACTAACATTGACATAAAATAAAATCCCTCACTAAGAGAGGAGCGTTGTGTCCTAGCTGCAGCCAGCGGTGGTAATATAACAGGTTAGCAGGTTGAATAAGAAAAACAAACGTAAAAATGCTTCGGTAGGTAATCAATCTCACTGACAATTTCAAGATTTTAAACTGTCATGGTCACTAACATTATCAATAACACCAAAGAGTTCGCTATTGAGTGCAAAAAAACGAAGAAGAAAGAGGGTAGACCGATTTGTCTGCTCATAAACACCCACCCGCAATAACTTCAGTTTATCCGTGATCATGGTGCTTGCAACAGCGCCGAAATATCGGGAACTCAAAATAAACAGTAAACATGGTAAATTTCCCATTTCTAGTGTTAATGATAATTTCAAGATTTGAAATATAGTCTTATCAACAGAGATGTCATTACTTCTAGATATGATCTCCATTACACAGAAATTTCTTTCTATCTGTACATGCAACTCGTTCAATTCTTACGTCTAAGTCCAAAAACAAGGGGAACGGTTGCTAATTTACAACATCTGACAAGTAATTTATAATATAAACACGTATTCTATGCAGCTAATGGTATGTCGTACCATACACTCTTCCATTAAGGGGTGAAAACTCAAAAGCTACCCTTTCTGGCACGGGGTATGTGGTATGTTTAAGATTGCATTAGTAAGTTAGTAACATCAAAGTAGGTATGAAGTAATAACAATATTTCTAAAACTAATTACGTGGAGATACCCGTTCATAAAGTTTGAACATTTAGTTAGTAGACTAACTAAATGTTCAAATGGAAGCTGTTTGTTGATCGAATTTTTCTCTCACTTTTCAACAAGGGCCTTAATACAATTAAAACTGATATTTTTATATGACAAAACAATTTTAGGAACATTCCATCACAAAGTTTACGGATACCTTATCATTAACACCAAAAACGGGATATCAAAACAAACAGGTTTTTGATATGGTAAATATCCAGTTTTTGAACAGACACTGGTCAATAACCTTATCAAATGTTAGTGACCGTGTTAGTTTAAAGTACAGATACCAATTGAGTGATAGGTATCTGTACTTTAAACTGACACGGTATATATTGAGAGTGAGTGTGAGTACATTCACTCTAGATTTTAGCAATTAGCAGCTTTATACCAACAATTATAAACTCGGGAATTATCTTACCCGTGATAACAATGAGCTTCGTTCATATGTATTTTATAGCTCCGTCTAAAAATAAACCAATGCTACCAAGAAGCCGTCAACAAATCGAGTGCTTAAAGATAGTTTATATATTATTTAGGGTTCAATTTAAATGCTAACGCGTTCGGAAATAGCTGGCTTGTACCGTGAATAAGCAAAATTGTGCGCACACAGGATCGCACCCCTATCATATATTAATGTTAGGGCCGTCGCAACTTCTGACGAAATATAAGGCATATAAGGCAGCATATCAATTATTCCTGCATTTATTTTAAGCTTCGTCATTTTTGTGTTTGTGTGAATTAAAAATTAATTACGATAGAAGCCATTCTCTGCGCAGTTTTTCATAATGTATTTCGGACCAGAAAATAAGGTGAGCCCAACACAGTTTATATAGTGTAGTAACAAAAGAAATGGTTTTTAAACCTCTCGCATTGTCAGAGTCAACAATGTAAAAGTATATACACCCTTACCCATTCATTAATTTAAGAATAAAAGTATCTACTTCTTTGGAAACAAGTAGACCACTTGTGTATTTTGACAAAAACTTGAAACAATACAAAATAAAGTGCAAACCCATGACAAAACCATTCGTGATATTAAAAATAGGTCGCGAAAAACATAAAAGTGCCGCTGTCATTGAAAATGCTAATTTTAAAAGATAAAATTGCGTTTCAACATTTCGTTTACGGTTTAACAAAAAAGCGGAGTGGTTTTGGCGGTAAATAGATTCACTAAAGCATTTTCCGTGTCTCGGCGGCACGTTGCGGCACTGGTGCTCCTACCCTGCATTGCATACGGCTAACGCGTCGGTTGACCAGCAAAACTGCTACGGATCTGCTACGAGTGCTACGAAAGTACTACGCGAAATTTTATGTTTCCCTCATAGGATTCCAAATTATCTTTATATCTGTTCTCACCTCGGAGAGAGTTTTTCTGATATAAATTTATGAAGTGTCATCGCGTGGAAAACAGCTTTTTGGATAGAGCCTTGAAGCGGTATATAGTAATAAAGTGAGGAGTAAAAAGCTCGCAATAAGATTTATGATAAACCTACAGAAATTACTCTTAAGAAAGAATTTTAATATATTGAAGATTAGACGTATCGCTGTTGAGCATTTTGAGAACGCATGATACCTATTTATTATTTATAGACGGATAATTAAAACGAATCGAAATAATAAATAAACGTGTTTTTATCAATATTTCACACAACTTATTTATTATTTTAACATGCTATACTGAATCTATAGAAGCAAGATCACTAGCGATACAAGCTTTTGTTTTCGAAAAAGCAGGTTAAGTAAAGTGGCCGAAAAAGCGACGTAACAATTTCACCTTTCTCGTAAACAGGCCGTCGGTTCAGCGCCTAAGCTATTTCGCCAAACTCATTTCAATTCAATATCCAAAGTTTCCGGCTTATTCCTAGACTTTTTCGTCTTATCACATAGTGCTGAAGCCAATCCATGGCGACATGCTGGACGAAAGACAAACTTTGTATATTTCACGTTTGAGAACTTACCATGTATAATATATTGAGACTTTTTATTTGCCTGTAGGTAATCGTGCATGAACTTCTGAAATATTTTAATGCTGGATGTTTCGTACAAGTTTTTTTTTTCGGCTAACTTAACATAAAAAGTACGTAAAGTTTTAGGTGGTAGACCTTTTACAGGCAGTTGTAAGTAGTTGTTATATTACAGGTGTATACATTATAACATCAGGTGGCGTTCTATCTAACTTTTTTTTAAAGATACATATTCAATACCCTCTTAAATCCAGAAAAAAGTCAGCTATGTTAAGAACATGTACTATAGATAAATTGATTGGCTAGCAATCACTTAAGAAAGTAAAAAAAAACTAAGGGTTCGACAAATAGAGCTCCTCCACAGGTTGTGCGAAGGTAAGCAGGTCATCTTGACATCAGAAGCCTCCAGGGAGGCAACTTAACGAACAAATTTCTGTGAGTCAAAGCACGTATATCGTGGCTAATGTATTCGGATACCGCCAGAAGCGGTGTGTGCCGTAACACGTCCAGACACGTCCGTAGGTGCGGTGGACGTTAATTACATAAAATTGTGACGTCACAGGGGAGGATTGGGCTCCACTTGCATAGATCAACTTATAACGTATGCAGTTTCTGAATTTGCCGCTGTTTAGCCAACAATTTAGGTTTGATTTAGTAGTTGAGTCCGCGAAACTTTCAACGGTCTTTAGGGATGTTGTGTGTTGAACGCATTTTTTATAAAAATGTTATGAGCTTTCATATTAAGCTTTGTGGTTATAAAGGTTACAATGTGGTTTGTGGTTATTGAAGCCATAAATATCAAAGGTTACAATAACTCAAATACAAAGTCGGCTTTATATAGCCAAATAATTTAGAACTTACACACAGAAAACAACAAAACATTAATCACTGGAGCGAACTAAAAAGTTTAGTCTAGTTTCAAAAGTAGAAGGAGCAGTGACACTACTCCATTGTTCTTACACGAGTAGGTCACGTAAAAACTGAACTTACATGCAGTGGGGTCATTGAACTGCCAACGCTTTTCCCTTGTCTTCAGTGACGGCTCGGAACTCGCAATACATTAGTGACGACCGTCCATCTGTTTGCTGATGACATTTTGTTAATTAAACTTCTAAACAACCTGTTTCTTTTGCTTTGTACAGCATTAAATCATTTGCACATACAAACCGATGTAAACGCTAAAAAAACAGCTGCAGTTAACCTAAGCAAATTACGTAATTTAAATATTCTAAGAAGCTTAAGAAATACCTACCGCGATTAAGTTAGCCACTAATTTCCCTAGCTCGGCGCTAAATAAAACGAAGTAAACAGAACTACGATTAAAAATGTAAATTAGAGTACATTCTCGATTCTAAAGTTTAAAGTATTTTCTCGCGGATAAGTTTAAATTAATGTGGACCGTCACAAGCACTTTTACTGGCGCGGCGACCGGGCGGTTCCATCAATTTTTTATTAGCTTCGAGATTCTCTTTTTAAAGAATTTGAAGGCAACAGCGATTATATTTAATTAGAGACCACACTGTGCTCCTTATTGAATTCGACACGTTGAATATTGTCTCGTTGCGGCGGCTCTGTCTGACGCTGCTCCATTCAATACACGGTAGGAATGCAGAGTATTTTCGATCCTTTTGATGAGAGCTAAGATTAATTTTGGAGGGTGGTTCAAAGGAAAATTTTAGAATATAAGTGCATTAATAAAAGGTTTTCAGGATAGGGCACTCTATAGCGAAAAATGCTTTTATTAAATTTGTGGGCTTTTATGTGCATATTCGGTGACTTTATTACGTAAAAGCTTTTGTTAGAGTATTGAGATTTTTATGGACTGCTTTAACCTTGTGAAATATAACTAAGTGAATCAATTTGGACTTGAGTTGTGTTTACGGCGCCTTAAGGAAGTTTTTAGTAACACCAGTAACATTGTATTTGATGGTCTCGAAACATAAGATTACTCAGAACTCAAACGGTCTGACCATTTTTGACTTCTGCTTACCAATAATGTTGATAAGATATAATAAAACTAGGCAGATCAACCAGTGAAACATTGCATTGTTTTTATCTGTAAACACAGAATTACAGGAGGTAACTGAAGCTGATTGGCTCCTTGGTGTAAGGTCTTATTCTAGCGGTATAGAAATCAATAGACAAAGTAGTGAATTACAAATTTCTTGTAGTAAAATAGTCCTTGGGCCTACGAAATCAGGGCTGCCCAAAAGGTGTTGAGTAGACGATAGTCGCGGTTAACTCCTGGAAGAGAGACACACGGAAGCGGGAAGAGCATATGAAAGGTAAAGCTTGTGCCAGCTTAATTCTGGGTTGAAATGATGAAGTTACCTGTGATGGCTGGAGCTGGAGTGTCCCGTGGTGGAGCTGGATATCGGCGACCTGGCGGGGTAGTTGCCGCCGCTCGCGCCACCTTCCGACATCACGAACTCTGTAACAAATATGCATTGTTACTCCTTTGCTTTTTGTCAATGTTTTGTTTGCAAGAAAATTCGGCTCCAACCCATCTCGCCATTTTTGCGATTCATCATCATTGTATGAAAATCAAAATAGTTATAGTTAAAAAGGCACTTTATTCATTGTTTTGCAGGTCTTTTAGCCGGTGAATCGGAAATCTGGCGACACAGGATATAGCCGAAAATTCCATGACATGGAAAGAACATAAGTAGTGGATCGGAGCATTAACATGTAAAATAATATGTGACTTGTTTCGCAAAAGATACCTACTGAACCATTTCGCATAAAAGGGTTATTTTCGGAGTTTATTGATCCATAAACTATGTTATAAACTCTGTTTGATTTACACGTGTCTTCCTATCACTATAGCAACTGAAATCCGACGACAAATACGCTGACACACTACTTTCATATGCCTAATCACATTAACGTTATTGGTTTACGAATGCATTATTAGGGTAATTGCTTGAGAAGTAACAGTTACAAAGTAAGTAATTTGAATGAGGATAAAGAACTAACAACAGGTATCATCAATGAAGAAACTCATCAGAATTTTCTTTCACAAGATGTATGTTCATTGTAATTACATTTTTAGCGCGATATATTTTATTGCAACTAGAGTAAAACTGTTCTGTTCTCAACGGACAACGGAAACTGTATCCCACTTATCGTAAAACTTGTCGAATAATGGAAAAAATTTCTCCCTCCAACAGATAAGGCCACACATTTTTTTAAATCGTTGTTTTATTTATGAAAATGGCCTTCCTCAGTAATATGAAACCGGCCTTCCAATTTTTTATGTCGATATGGGGGTCCCATGTTTGATTAAGGTTTAACATTTCATCAATAACGTTTTGACAGAAGGGACATTTGTGATCATAGACAAGTTTTAGTTACAGAATCAATTTATTTTGATGTTTTGCAAAAACAAATTATAATCCATTTTGATTGAATATAAAAACAATATTCAAATAGGAATTCGATGTTCAACTTACTCTTTACAAAATATTCAATTGAATAACATCTACTCGACAATTTTTATTACGTAGGCAAATGCTTCGAGTTTCAAATAAACCAATCCAAGTGTCAGTTGAAATTGATATTCTGTTCACTTGAAAAATAATGTCATGTATTCTCTGTCTGCCTCTCAATAAAAATTACCAACTAAAGCTCAATGCGGTCAGCTGAACCCAACTGACTGACCATTATCTTACACGAGTTTTTTGCGTGACAGCGGCGAGAGCGCGATCTGTAAGCAGCAGGCCGCGGACGCCGGACACGGAGTCCGCTCTCGACTATCAATCCTTCTGTCACGATATCGACAGCGCATTTGTTTGCTCTCACCATTTTTGTCTCAGTGTTTCCTCGTCCCGTTCCTCGGGCGCTATATTTGTGCTGCGGGCGCGCGGCCGGCGCCGGCGATCAATCTGCCCACGACTCTGAGCATGACGGATGGTAGATCGAACACCGAGCTCGCCGCTCCTACGCCTCGACAAGATACCATACATTTTATTGGGAACCGTTTTTGCCAACGGCCCTGATTATACTCGATGTTGTCCACCGATCTAATGAATTATTTACTTTGTTATCCTAGTTCCTGACAGATGTTTATGTGAGTAGCCTATTTTTTTGTGAAAAGAAATTTATCAATGATTTGTGGAAAGAGGATTCCGTTTTATATTTTATCTCTGAAAGAGCTTTGTAGCCTTTTTAGATAATGCCTGTGGACTTTGTGTATTGATTTTTATTCATGAAAAGAAAGTTTTATCTTACGAAGCAAAATGGACTGATGTCTATTTTCTTTAACTATCAATGGCAAGAGGCTTTGAATACGACGAGATAACGTCTTTATATTTTCGTGTATAAAAATATGTTAAGGACCCGGTTAAAGGCGCGTGTAGACCAACAAAAAGTGGAATCAATTTCAGTTTGTTAGACTATTTGTCAGGGCCATTTCGTTGTAGTTGTAATTTTTTGATAAATGGTCCGCGTGAGAGAAGCTGACATGATGGGCTGATACGCGGCCCCTAGCTGCCTCGACTGCCGTCGAAATACTGTAAATTATAACTTCCCGAGTTCCGTTCTGTTTATCATCTTGCAAATGTATAACGCAGGTCTTCCATTTGTGTAATATGTAAATACGTATCTTGAGCGGAAGAAATGAAAACAAATCTGGCGGATGCCGGTTATTCATTATATAAGATGCGATGTTTCATTATTAATTTATGCCGTACCCTCAGACAGGGAAGAGCGACCCTCTTTGAAGTAGGCTGTAATATTCTTAGGATTAGTGTTGTAGTATTTTTTCATGATGGGAATATCATTTTCCTTCATATGGGAGAAAAGAGGGGGATGGAAAAGCAGCTGCTTATAAGTTGCCAGTATAGATTATTTATAGACAAAATATGTTATATTTGTGCTCAAGGCCGAGACTACTAAGTCTTCATGTTCCTGTATTTTTGTGCGATTGATAGATCACATTTAGTTAATTGATATTTATAAAAGTACATAAATAGGCACGTGAAAAATGTAAAAGTAAAATCTTTTTTAGTAGACTTTAAAACTTCAAATCAATATTATCAAATTCCTTATTTTAATTTAGTTCATTTCGTAATAAATGCACACAACAAACAAGATAGAACATGAACAAAAAATTAACACGGTAACACTAAACGGTAACAATATAACAGCATTAGTTTCTACCTCTTAAAGAAAATTCGTAATCGGCGGCAAATGAAAATTGATCGCCACTAACTAAGATAAGTTTGGAAAGTTATGATGGAATGGAAGTGCTTCCGGGCGCGACGATGGCGACGGGCAAAAATGCTCCTTCCACACTGATTTAGTTCCACACTAAGTAATTATTGTTCAAACAAGAAACCTAACGAGTGAACTCATTAATCACCAGCCATTAATGTCGTTGCTTTGTTACCTAATGGACACTACCCCGTAATAAAAGTAGGTGTGTAAAATTGTACTTCAACACACATTTACAAAAGTGTATCTAGTCCGATTTGTATCGGAAATACAATTTGTAGTAAACCCCGAGTAGTACTTGTTGGAATTAGTGCTTTAGTAATAAGATAAGCGATAAGATTTCAATGCTATAACAAATTATTCACTCGTATAATTTATGTAGGCCCCAACATAATTTGGCTTTGTTTACTAAAAAGCCTTTCTTTTTCCCCAGACTTTACTACGGTAATATTATTTATTTGTTACAATTTTATTTTATTAAAAAGGGTACGATACTGAATAGGTATTGTGGAATATAAACGGCGATAGCAAACTTACAAAATGGCTCTCGGTAAAGTGTCTTGTGCCGCAAACCTTTATGAATACCATATGAGGAGGCCGCTATTTTTACATACAAAAATCGGCACGGAATCAAAGTCCACATGTCCGTTGCGGCCTACCTTAATTTTCCTACATGGCTCGCGCCCTGAATACCAAAGACAGGGAAGGACATCAGCTTTTCCGCGACCACTACGGGATTTCCATACAAATGACGTAAAAACCTGCAGCCAACTAATATCGTAACTTTGTATATAATGTTATCCGTGATGATGTTAAAATATTAAATTTAATTTGTAAGAATCGTTTGTGGAAACGCTTTACGGTAACGTTGTTGAGAAGCCGACAATGCCGGTGTAATTTTGCTTATTTCGGCTTAAATTACTTGATCTCGTTTACGGCCTTTGAAGATCGTACCGAGTTTTCCCAAAGTTTGTGTCTAATTTATTGTTTACCGTCACTTTCTTGTATTTATTTAACGTAAGTTAATTGATAATTTTTGAATGTTATTCTAATTAAAAACCGAATGATGGACTTATTGGAATTAAGTTGAGCAGTAGATCAGTATCTACGTTAATATGAAAAAAAAAAAGGAATTTTTTAGTTAGAAGTCTTACATATATTTTTTTAAGTTTAAGTACTTTATCATTCTTTACGTATTTGATTTGGTCGTGTTTTTAGTAAGTATGTAAGGTTTTTTTAGTAAATTTTAGCAAGTTCCTTTTTAATATTTATGTTAGGCTTGTTTCACACGTACCACAACCACACCACAACAACACGTGGACGGGCACTAATTTGTATGAAAATGAATAGTTTTATTCACACGGACCACAACCAGCTGCGACACATCGCTAACACAACGTTGCGTCGCGCGTCGGCTCAACGCGACGATAAAACCTCTACGAAAGCCGCAGTCGTGCTGCCTATCTCTAAACACAAGCCACAAGTTTGTACAATGCAACTACAACAAGCTGCAGTGACCCTAATCAAACGTCATCACTGTATGACCACTTTTTATCGCTGCGATGTGGTGTGGTTGTGGTACTTATGAATTCTCCCTTAGAGTGACATTACGAACCACATATCGGAAGGTAGGTAGGTACGTTTAGGAGGTTATCACACCAGGTTGTTGCCTGACAGGCGTACGCCCGACCGCGTGGACGAGTTTCGTGTGAGAATCGCCTTTTTCCTTCTTTGAACAAAGATGGTGGAAAAGCTTTTTGTTTTCCATCATGCATAGACACCTACCCATAAATTGCTGGGTACATTTTATATCGAGAACAAAACTAATGACGCGCGGTTATTCAATCACAGTAAGAATTTAATCTGAACTTAAATGAAGGTGATTCCCTTATAACTTTCCAACACAGTCGCTAATAACGAAACTTGTGGTTAATAGCGTCGAGGAGACGAGCCAGGGGGTTGCCGGGGGAGACGAGGGGGGTCGCGCGGCTTCGGGAAATTTCGAGACAATTCAATGGGAAAATCTGCCTTTGTGAAACTTCTATTGTAGTTGTCATATTCTAATTTCACATTATAATCGTTCGAACAATTTCTATTTACGGGTAATGATGCGATCATGCGACTGCTAAGCACACATTAAGTGACTCCAACAACATTGCAAGTTCAACTTTTCAGATGTCAATATGGTAGACCTTCAAACTTCAAAGTTATGCTAGACAGCAGATATGCAACAGCAGTACGTAGGTAAGTAAACAATAAATGTTTAATGTGACAGTAACGTTAGTATCGATAGAGCCATGGTGGGTAATAAATGGAACACTCACGGATTTATAGATACATATAATGTATACTTTTAGCGAGAGCAGGCTTTCAGCGCAACGCCGCGCGAACATATCGAATGTTTATGACGTCATTAAACATATTTTTACGAGGACACCGCCGTGTTCTATATTATTACGGCGAGGGAGAAGCGTCACACTGGCATTTCATTGGTCAGTAATTCGCGGAAGTGAACCTTTCTCGGCATTGACAACACTCGTGCTATAAACCATTTATGGCGCGATATTGCAGCGCGCCCGCAGTTGAACGAATCCGATATAAACTTTATATTAACACTAATTTTATCAACGCGATATAATTTCTGCTATTAATTAAGTTTGTCATAAGCGGGTGGGTGTTACAAATGATTTTATATCTGTGTTTATGTAATATTAACAGAAAATAAAAGCACTTTTCAGTTGGCGTTTTTGGAGAGTTTACTAGTATTTAGGTTTAACTATGACAGGCATATTAAACGCTAACCGAACTTCACGACAGAATGTGAACGATGTTAAATAAAATGAATAATGAAGTATTGTAAGTCTTCCTGGTCAAAAACTAACTTGTAATTAAATCTGACGAGTAGAGAAAGAAGGAAAATTACTAGGTCTAAACAAAACACGCAGGGAAGCTGACAAAATGCCACGTCAATTCACCAAATTACGGAGTAATTGAACCGAATTTCAGAGTGAAGCTCATGTAATGAAAGCAGATAAAGGGAAGGGAGGAGCGAGCGAGGGGCTTATTCAATTCGTTCGCAAGTTCAACCTGACACTGACTTAAGTAGATAGTTAAGATTTAGCCAAGAAAGCACCCGCCGGCACCCACTAATGTGTACTCAGAAAGTAGTCTGGCCTCAAGAATTGGCCGTTTAAGTACCTACGGAAACTTACCATCCATTAGTTACTTGTGAGAACACATTATAGTTTAACTTTTGTTTCCTTTTACTTACTGGCTACAAATAGCGACAAAAGCAAGGTAACACTTTTGTTTAACAATCTAAGTAAAATTCTGTGCTCGAAGTTGTTATGTTAGAGAGGATTTAAAATTCTTTGCTTAATGTAGTACGTGTTGACACAGTGGAATGCGAGCGAGTGGGGCCACTCAATATTGCAATAGCCGATACCGCAACTCCTGTCAACAACCGAAACGTTTCAGCTAAATAACTCCACGGAGACGATGCGGCCAAGAGACCGCGCACTTTACTCGATTGGATTTGAGGTGGACTCTCCTTGTGACCTCACCACCACTTGTGCTCTAACGAACTAATGATTTTTTTAAACATTTACTTCGAATATGCTGACGTCCAACAGGTGTTTGCAGCTCTTTACAAATGTAGCTACGAATCTTTATATTTATCACAGAAGAATAGAGATATTTTTGAAATACGTTTTCTTAGGGATCATTTCATTTTCGCTTTTACGTTTTGGCTGTGTATTTTATTTTATTCCATGCTGAACAGCGGCAAACAATATATTTTACGATCATTCTATCTATGAAACTGGTCAAAGTTGACAACAGCGCGCAGAATTTCGGCTTGCCAAAATATGTTCCTTTTAAGTTTATTTACGGAATATCTTTCCATATTTTCCCAAGGATAAGAAACTGATCCCATGCATATCTGATTCGATCTTCATTCGTATGTTTGCGTAAAATCTTCTCTGTAAAGGAATCTACATAATCAGAATCAGCGAGACGCTGTCGAAATACGAAACCATCTGTTGTGTACGTCGTACTTAGATGTTCTTTCCATGTGATAAGAAAAACGTGACCAAGTATCGACGGATGAGCACGTTGTTGAAGTCAAAAATATTCAAAAGCCCTATTCATAAGCTATTCTGAAAATATCGTGAACAGTATCTTACATTGCCTTATAGGCTTTTCGGTTTTTGTGGATCAACTAAAATTGCTTGTGAGGAAAATCGAAATAGAATTCTTTCTCGCGGTTGTCTAAAGGTATTAATTTTGAAATATGACGAACGGTATCGCGAGAAACCAATACCCTAACGCAATAAAACGTATGAAGCGAGTATTATTCGCATGATCACATTTCCTAATAAGTTGGATCCCACAACGTGTTCAATGTGGCGAAAACTAATACCGCCCATCTCGCCGCCGCCGCCGCCGTCACTCCCGCGTCCGCCCGGCCAAGCATTTAGAGCCTCCACTCTATTATATTTTGTTTAGTTCCGTACAGAACAGACCGGTGCCCCAATATATTGAATTTCCAAAAAGAAAAACCCCGAGTTGACGTGAAACTAAATTTCCCTTCCATGATTCGTGGGAATTGTTACAAATGGGTCATATCGATTGCGTTGTTGCGTAACATGTAAAGCTTGCGTTTCATTGCACTTGGTAATTATACCGTTGGTTTCCGTGAAACAGGCTATAAATAACAATTTACCGACTAGTGCACCTACAATACAATTACCTACCTCTAAGAACTTTTTTACAATCACATACTATGGAGTGGTGTTTGCAAGCAACAATATAGTGTATCTTAAACACTAAACACTTGCAATAGATAGGTCTTAACAGCTGTACCCTACAACTCGAATGTACCAGTTCGAAATTTTCAAGAATAGGTCAAGTAAATTGTACCGTCTACAGATATTTACATACTTCTTCATAGATTTTAACTACGTCAAATATTACGAAGTCGAAAATTTAACGAATTACATAGTACGATTGAATTAGGCCATCCTTTTGAATAACTTTATAAGTACTAAACTGAAAACTTTCCACTAATATAATGAGATAAACAAGTTTCTATTTGGCACAGCAAAAAATAAATATTCACGGTGATTATAATGTGTCGAATTTTCGATTGGCAAGTGTGTCATGATGTGATTAGTGAACGGCTGTACATTGTATAGTGCACGTGTCATTCGTCGCAGATTGCGAGCCATGAAATGACATGGCATTACTTTAGTGGTTTGCGGCGAGGCGCGGTTCCGACAGGGTGCGGTCACTTACGATTACAGCGGCGGTGATAAACCGAACCGTATTAGTTATTACCTATATTAACGCACAATAAACCACGCTATTGCCGTTTCAACCTATGAAACTTTTTATTTCAATAATACCGTATCAGACCGTAATAATAGTATCAGACCGTTATCGAAATTAATCCCGGAAATATCATTCAAATATGTACGGGCCGGAATGCTGGATAGAATTGAAATTTTCAGATTACGCAAGTTACTTGCAAGTGGCTTGCTGATAACCTGGGATATAGAAGCCTTTGCGATGCTCTACGATATTAAAAGGCTGAATTATTACAAATCCAGATGGACTGCAAATCTTATGACGAATTCGATACGTATCAAAAATTCTCTAAGTATTTGTGAATGTCTATTCGTCAATTATTCAATAAAGATAAGGAACTTGTTTCAAAATCTGAATAATTCACTTGTTATTTCATTAATAATGGGCAGTGGGACACTTAAAATGTCTTGATGTTCCCTACCGTGAATACAAATGCCCATTTCCGTCCACGCAATGCCCGCATTAAGGGAGTTTGTCAAACCTAGTCAATAAGTACAGGAAGATGGCGGTTTTATCATTAGAGGCATCAACATTCATTTACTACAATACAACGGCGCGGGAGCACAAGCAGGTGTTATGCTTTTAGTTTGTCAGTGGCTTTAATATGTTGTGTTGTTCAATCAGTTCAAATTATATCTGATCTATTTGAAGGGGATTTGATTTTGTTTTAACGGCGATAAGAGGCGTATTGAATAATTGGGTCACAAGTACATGACATCAAGAGAGATACCAGATATTTAGAAATAATTTTATAACATAAAGTTTAATTTTTTATTTAAGTAAGTTACTTATTTTAGTTTAAGTAAGTTTTTTCCCCGCAATAATCATTTATCTATGCCCATCTGATTTACAAGATTCTAAAAGTAGGGCAAAAACAGTGTTTATATTATTTTCTCCCCAAGTTTTATAATAAAGGCTTTTATTAGGCTGACAATATAAGGAAGCCGCTGTCAATATGCTAAGCCATTTCCTTATTTTTTCTTATGACCACGTAAACCAGGGTGGCTCTTACTGGCACAATTCAAGCTAATAACAGTTTTTGTGACACTAAACACGAAAAAAGCTTTCCCCGTTTAACGGAGCGTAAATGTGTACTCCATGTTACCGCCACCCTTAAGCAGACATTATTAGGGGGGAGGCACACGGCGGACGTAAAATTTTGTAGCGATTTTTTCTCCTCTAATACTGCTAAGCTATACACTGTAGGTCACGTTGACAACATAACTTGTGTCGAGGGCCAAATATTTGGGGGAGAGCTAAAGGCAATTTTTTACCAGTCAGGCCTTTGTTTATATGTCGTATTTGAGTTTTGGTATGCAACATACTAACTGGGAAGTAATCGTTTAAATGTAAATTAGTGAAGTTATTTGACTTTTCATTGTAAGGGGCGCTTTCGACCAAGTTTCACACCTCTATAACAGCTTGAGTTCCCAAAAACTTCAATAAAAACAAAAGCTACAAGAATATGGATAAAAGTCGCAAACTGCTCTATCTACAACCGAGGTCTATGCGAAAGATATAGGTACTTAGGTACACCTAACCTCGTCGGCCAAATTGCTGTTCAGCCAAAACTTGATAGTGTGGCAGAAACCTTAATGAAGGAGTCAAATTCTCATTAAAGCGACTATTATAGCTTTGCGAAGCGAAGTTAAAATAGTTTTAGTTTGGGGAGCGTGTCTGTTGTTAAAAATATAGACAATCTTATTGATTTTGTACGTCTTGCATTATTAAATAATACAATTCAATGCATTTGAAGTGTTGTGGTTGGTAAAGCTAGATATCGTAAACAGTCCTCATGTATCCTAATGAGTATTTTACTCATGACTTTCAGCAAAAACAGGTCACCCTTTTTCTCTAATTTTA
Source organism: Eugnorisma glareosa (assembly GCA_947578425.1). Lineage (NCBI taxonomy): Eukaryota > Metazoa > Arthropoda > Insecta > Lepidoptera > Noctuidae > Eugnorisma > Eugnorisma glareosa. The sequence goes on along the minus strand of OX387970.1, from coordinate 12,021,772 downwards.
CGCAGTGTAAAATTGAAATTGTTTGTTTTAGGTTTAATTTTGTTTACAATCGAAGGGCTGCCACAAACAGGTTCCCTCAGAAGTGCAGAAGTTTCTTTTTAATCGTAATTAGCAATATTTTGTAAGGCGGCACAAAGGAGTGTCGCCGCAGGTCGGCCGGCTTTGGGACAAAAGCGACCGGCGAACTGCGCCCAACGCACTACAAAGGGCTTACTTACGGTTTAAATGTCGCCGCCCTGAAAATTTGTTTCATTAAGCGAACTGGCCTAAAATTTCTTTTCCTTTTACACCGAACCGAAATTCCGGTAACTGGATTTTACCGTCAAATATTTCATAGCTCTCCGTTTACCAAAGATATATTTTTGTATAGAAATAACAAAGGGTGAAATTGTAAGGTATCGGGTGGGAATATCGGGTTTTACGTTATGAAAGACTTCTGTTTGTTCTGTTCACGTTTATTTAAAGTTCAGATTCATATCAGATTTATTTCTACCCTGTTGTAGGCAGGTGCGGAGCTTTTCACGTCGAGGTAACCTTGCAGTGCTAAACATAGCTTAAGTACTATACTTAGCATAAACAGCCTAGGGATTTGAAGTGTTTGTGCCTACGTATGTTCATTAGTATCTATTACAACGTTAAGCTACATCACAAACCGCGTACAGCAAACAAAATTATACGAGGTTTGTGGGTCATAAAATTGTTGATATAATATAAACAAAGGCAGTTTCAACCAACAATGGATACCTGTGCGTAAGGATAAAAGGATAGAGGATTACCGCCATCAAAAGCACACCAAGTGTTCTTCTTGATATAACAGCGTTAAATAAAAAGCTGTTTTCTGAACAAAGCCGTACGTGCGGCAAATTATTTATGTATTGCCGCGGTCGGTCTAATTACGAGAGGCTTTTGTTCCTGTAGCCCTCCCGGCCAGGCCACACTTTACTCCACACAACCTCCCATATAGTATCCGAGTGAAGGTTGCTTAGATAACAATAATGTAATGAGCTTGCGGTCCCCTAAGAATCGAACCGCTTCGTTTGTTTCAGTTTTAAGCGCTACTTTCTGCGATTATGATGGTTTTTAATTTATTTATCTTTTTGAAAATAATCTACTTTGTTTCGTGGTTTCAAATGTTTAATAACAACCATCTTTCTGCTTCCAATCTTTCTTGATACACATGTTAGTTATACCAGCACTCCATGAACAACAGCATCTATAAAAAAAAACTGTCACTCCTGATATTCTAACTACCAACGTAAAAAAGAATTTCCCCTAATAGCCGCAACAATTCCAAATATGAATTTTCAAGCAATAATGATTAAAAAAAGAAATGCAAGTGGCCATTACCGGTGTAACGGCAGCCTGGGGAGGCCGTTCAACAGTGGACGTCCTTTGATTGTTATTATTATGATGATTATATTCTCCTAGTACCTCTGCCCACTAAATAGCAATTACAAATTAAATGGATATTAGCTATGGCGTGCATAAAACTACCAACGCAATTAGTATTACTCGCGGTTATTATTCATTAAATACTAATTGGGGCAGGTAACTTTAGCACTTCCGTGAAAATAAGTGATTTTTTACTCGGTAAGTAAATATGTAAAGTACAGGAAGCAATTTCAGGCACACGACACAATTACCCGTGTAGGCTCAAAGGTTGGCAGCACGTCTGAAAACTCCTTGGTGTTGTTAGTGTATGTACGTGATTGAATCCACTTTACATCAGTATGATAGCCAACTAGTCACATAAAATTGTTATATGAAGCCAAAGAAAGCTTAAGCGAGGTGGCCTTGTGAGCCGGCTTAAACCAAAAAAGAAAAGAAAAATACTGTTCTAAACCACCATTTTAATCTGGATGACTAACAAAGTTATGGTGCGCCCACACACCGGCTTTATTTAACTCCTACTCTGCCCTGCTTGTCCCCTGAGAGTCAGTACCTACGAACTCCAGAAATGCTTATTAACCTTGACCTACTTATAAGACAAATCCCTCTGTCAAAGTTAAAAGCTTGATTTATTTTCAGAATTGGATATTCGATTTCAATTTGAGTCTGCTTGGGGTAGAAAATATTTTTCTTTTACACATCGAGTAAACTTGCAGAAAACAAGAATTTGGGGAACGGTTATTACAAAATGAAAAGTCATAAAAAGTAATATTTTGACTAACATAACTTCACGTTACGAACCAAAAATAATTTGACGTCTAGTGTGTACTTTTATGAAAAAAATATGTAATATCATAAATATTTATGATGCGCTAACATCTTACGTTCCCCCACGGCAGCTCATGAGAGTTGTGCAATCAGTTCTACAGGAGCGAAAGAAGGAGCATACGATATTCACGCGTAATAAATATTAGAGGAGAGAGTGGAGTTGCAGTGATTGCGAGAACAGGTGTAGACGAGCCAGAGGTCAGACATAAACTGGCCCCCGCTTTTTATTCCGTGGACCATTTTGAAAATTTGCCGAGTTCGCACGTTTTTTAGTGTGCACTCGGGGGCAACGTTTTATTACCGGACCCGTTCTTGTGCGGTGCCTACGATCTCTTATTTGAAGGATTTCACTTGCATTTGTGATAAAAATTGCTTTTCATTCGTGAAATTTTGAATTTATTGAGACAGTAAACCAAGAATCGTAGCAGGTTTCATTCTATACTTTCTGCGTACCCCCTTGGGATACCCCGTAAAGGCGTGAGTTAATAAACAGGTAAGGCCCTCAAAATATTATTTCATTTAAGCGATATTTCATACAAATATGTACAGTCGAACAAGCTTTGTGTTAGGTAAACAGGTAATAAATATTCATCTTTTCACTACATGCTCAATTTTCATGCCATATGTTTTTTTAAGCTTATTGCATAGGTACTGAAGAGACACATACTGAAGACAGTGAAGTAAAATAATTGGCACATTCATAAAATTGTTTAAAAACCTTTACACCAAATAGCTTGTTCGACTGTAACTAAGTCTTCAAACGTAATCAGTTTGAAATTCATGATTTCATTTCCTTGAAAGTTTCAGGTATGTACAAATATTATTGCCATGAACCTCAGAGCAGTTCAACAAACCAAAGACTTTGAGTTATTTGTATAGCTTTTTGTTGTTTATAATGGCAGGTAAGGTTACCTAATTACGTATATCTAAAGCCTTTATGTTTGTTATAAATATATTGTTTTTGTTTATTGTTGTTGTTTGCTTTCAACACAATGTGTTGTTTTGATTCTATTCCTGTAACTTACGCGTGAAGACAAACAGCTGCGTTATTCCTTATTTCAAGGTCTTCTAAAGAACCGTTCTGTTCTAGTTTCTAGTACAAACAGCGACACATCAAGCTATACATATCCAGTATAACCTGACCTCGCTTTGTATTACCTTCCCGTACAATGAGAGATAATCTTAATTTGGTTTTCATAGCATGATTAGTCTTCGTGCGTACAAGCCGTTATAATTCTGAAAGCAAATTCACTCTCACAATTAAGTTGGTCGGTTCATTGAGTGTTATTTTCAAGGGTTTTTTTACCTGCATTCATTTAAAAAATAAAAGAAAATGCAAAAGTATTTAATTTGTTTTTTTTTTAAAGACCTTACCTTTGACTTTGTAAAAGTTCTTTTTCTCTAACAGGTTGTCTGATAAAGAACAGCTGAGGGCACAACGACTAGCAAAAGTAATCGTGTTGGGTTTGTACAGTTGCATTTTTAGCTGTTAGGAAGGCTTGCTAAATCTTCTTTCATGTAAACTTCATTAACAAGATGTTCAAATAATTTTAAGTATAGTATTCTCTGCAAAGAAGTAGGTACAATGAAAATCTCTCACAATTTTAGAATTTTAATAAACTACATACAGGTAACGTAGCACACAACGGCTACAGTAGATTTGTTAAGGTCCGTGGCACACACAGCGAGCGATGAGCGATGGACGAGCGAAGCGTGAGCGATTGTCACACGAGTGATGCGCGCGAAGAGCTATACAGGGGGCCCCACCGGCCGGAGCTCCCCCCCGGCCCCCCGCTATCGATTGCCCCAGTTGAGAGCGGAGCGGAAGTAATGATAGAGCGGGATGCAACCACTGCCCGATCCGATGCCCAACTCCACCTAGTAACTGTAGTGCACTAAACAAATATTTGTTCAAGATAATATTTAATCTTACATTTCTTTCCCATAAAGTAATTCACGATCTCCTTTTAAGAGAACGCTCTCGGACAATAATCAAGGATTACGTTATATTTGTTTTTCTTTCGCAATGTTAATCTTATTTACGCAAAATTTTATTAAACTTGATTGTGTATTTCTATTATAAGAGTAAATAAAATTAAAAGCGCCATTAATGCTGTCTCTTGAGATAAATTAGACGAAAGTTTGAACCATCAAAGTAAACAACTTCACAAAGTCGAGCGTGGAAGTGACATCCTGCTTATATCTATCTGAACGGATCCCGTAATAGCTTCCTCAATCTCGGCGTCAAAGTTCTCATAAGGCGCTTCTTAACTAAGGCGTTAAGGAAGATAGTTAGTAAGAGGCCTTCGGCAGGGTCTTAAAACTTGGCCGAAACTTGCGTAACTCGATCTCCACGATCCGGCGTCGGGCATCAATGGACGATAACTCACAATACGTTATTAGCATAATAATCATAATCGCCTGACCGACAAGAGCTATGACACCGTCACCGCCGTCACCCCTGCGCCACTAAGCCTCCTTGATATTATACCTCCCTCGTCTGTGTATTTTTGATCTAAACAAGCAGAGCCACAAGGAGCGCCTCGCTCCATCGTTTCAATGTAAAAGCCATTGTTGTACAAGTTGCGTGAAACACCAAAATGGCGATTCGATGTCCATCGTAAAGCGAAGTTCATAAGCCATGACGCTTCAGAGCTCGCGTCCATAATCAGTTATATCGATTTTGCGATAAAACGCGTCCGACAAGAGTGTCTTCTTCGCGGCGCGGTAAATTGCGAAGGAATCTGAGCCGGCGTTCACATCCAATGATAATAAAGTGTAAAAAGAGTCGTCGTTTTAACGTCCACTTTATGGGCACTTCCGGAGGTTCGTATGGAGGTTCAGGATGCGCCAGATATATGGTGGCTGTTAAAGTCCTCCACCAATCGCTCGAGCTCTTTGTCGTCATCCGATCGCGTGGCTGCTGTAAAAGCGATCTAAAGCAATCTATAAAACTGCTTCACAGCAATTTTTACATGACTACGGCGAACCGAAAAGAGACTAATGTTTTTTACGCGATGTTGCCAACCGAATTTACAGCCTAAACGGCTCAACATATTGGTATGAATGGCAATTCGTGTAGTCGCTGAATTGGGAGACTCAGCTCACGTCACAACATTTTTGTGTATCGACTGCGTTTTTCATTATTTGCTTTTCAATATCGTATCCATACTTTGTATACCTTTATTAACTTACACAATATTAATTTCATGACAAATGAATACATATACAGCGTGTATCAGAAAGTTGTGGCCATATTTAAGAATGTGGTATAGACCATCAAACTGAACAACTTCCTCCATGACACATACATGGAAAACGCGAAAAAAAATAGCAGTAATAATATTATTAGCTGTACCATACAATATTTGGGCCAAGGGTCTTGAAATTTTGTATGAAACACATGATGTATAAACAATACATTTTTACTTGGAACACAAATCTATTACTTAGTTGCATCAATGTACAAACTTCGTAAAGTCACTTTTTGTCATCGTAAAAAGTTTAAAGGAAATTCGCTACAGAGTTTAAAGCGATCTTATAGAACAGTCAACAGACTTTACTTTGAAGTCACAAATAAATATTAAATTGGACCAACATTTTATTTACACCACTTACTCCACAAACACAGTAAAAAGTAATAGAATCAATAAAATATTTTATTGCATAATTAGAACAGTTTCCACGTAAAAACAGATTCAGTGTCGTAAAACGAAGACTCCTATTTAAAGTAGATCGGTCTATAAAATAAACTTGAGAATCCAATTAAGAAATGAGCAGGCAACGGATTTATTCCAGTCCCTCTTTATTAACGTACATGACAATAAAATGGGATATTCCGACTTTGTGTAGTTGATTCGTGTTCATGAGCAATTAAAACGAACAGTGACTGTTCTATTACAAGTACTGCAGTTACACTGTTGAAGTTTCATATACCTGTTTTGTGAAGAAAAAACTAAAGCGTACACGACGGCGTGACATGGATAACTTTTTGAAGAATGAAGTGCAGGACAGAAACTCCAAAGAGATGTATGATGACGTATTTTCTGTTTCGTGTATTTTTTAGTCCACGGTACCTTCTCGAGCCATGTTTTAATACCAAAAAATTGGTACTGTGCGAATGAACATGATAAAAATCCTGAAAAAACAAGTACTGAATCAGGTAGATCTAAGTTATCTATGATCTAAGTACAACGGCTGACATAGAGACTGAGACTTTTCAAGATATTATTTCAGCAGAATATAATAAAATATCCTGTATCGTTGTCGAAAGTGTACTTTTCGTTTTCCATCTGCCAAGACGGTTTCCTGCAGCTATTAAAATTTTACGACTGAGTTGGCGAAATGAATGCCAGAATTAGGTTAAGGAGTACCTACGTTGGGCTCGGTTCGCGTGACGTTGATACGCCCTATTCGCCACCAATTTAATGGTAAAAACAATCACAATTCATTTTTCTTCGGTAAACGGTATGTACTTACACGCGAATATGGTTCAATTTTATGGGTTGTGTAATAGAAACAAATTGTTGTTTTCGTTAAGTGAAGGGCTTAGTCGTAAGGTGGCTGATGAAAAACTTGTACTAAGCGCCAACAACGATTGTTTTTTTTATTTAAGAGTAAATACCGTCGTGTATTTACTTAGGTATGTAATGTTAGCTAATAAAATAGTATAAGGTTTTGTTGTTATTGAGAAGCGAGATCATGGCTAATCAAAATGTGGATGATGAAAACGAAAACCTTGAAGTTGTAAGTACAGAGATACAAAAAAAGATTTTTTTATCTTTACATACTTGAACATTTTATATTTAAGTTTTCCACTAAGGTTTTGATGCTAATAAAATATTACCGGTTCTAGTAAAATATGTATGTGCTCGTAACTTTACTACGATAAATGTACTACAATATAGTATATTTCATTACAAGTGCGGTAAGACTGTCATTGCAAAGAGTTCCGACAAATGTCTACCCGAGCCGAGGCGCAGCCGAAGGCGAGGGTTGACAGTCGAAACAAGTTACAATGACGGTTCCGCAGGTGTACTGAACGACTTTTTTTAATATAGTTGCGAAAAAAAGAAGCAATTTAATAAAATAATAAAAACAAAATAAACTCAACTAACTAATCATTTATTTCTTATAAAAGTTATAGTACACATGTACATTGAAATTGGTACAGTTTTTGTAACGACTTTTTGACTTTTCCGGTAAAATATTCTCCGAAGCATTTTGTGCAATTATACTGAGTTCCGGTGGTGTTAATTAAAAAAAAATAGGGTCGAAATTACTCATTTTGTGCAACAAACAACTAAACTCACAAAGAAAATTTCTGGAAAATGGCGCCAACCGTAGAATATAAGCAGTTTTTTTTTCTTCACCCATTTTGGTAGGCAAAGGGACTATCCATACAGCTTAGTCTTCAGTAGATTTTTTTTTTTATGATTTGAAATGAAATGAAATGAACCCTAACCTAACTCATTCAATTAAATCATTAAATCTGATATTGAAATAAATTAGTAGCTTCTTTTTAGAAATATACGTATTTGTATGAATCACAAAAACTCTTTAGTAAAAACTTCATGGTTGGTTTTTCTTTTTAATAGACATTATTTTGACAGTTGGGAATGAGAACGCACGAGTTCGGGAAAGATAAAAAAGCACTAGTATGTGTGTGCCCACATCCCGAACGCTATACGTCCCTGCAATACACCACAATTTTGAGCAACTGTATTAAAAAATCATTTCCCTAGGTAGCCTGTACTTGTTTCAGAAACAGCTGATATCATATGAAGTGTTTTTATTTACCTTACAATTTAGACAACGCCAGTATTATGATGATAAAAGTACTGAGACTTAAGAGAGAACCCATTTCATAGTACATGTATGTTTATTTCTTTTCTGACTTTTTTTTTTAAATTATATGATATAATATAAATTATTAATAAAATAATTTATATTATTATATGATGACGAATAACTACCGGAGATTTATTGTGAAGGACGGCACGGTTGACATAATGTCGGGCATGCCACCGTCCAGGTGAATCAATCCGTCACATTATCTCTGGGTGTTCTCGTTTGGCTAACGGAGAGTACTTGCATAGACACAACCTTGTAGCCAGGATTATCCATCAGCAACTTGCCCTAAAATACAGATTTGTGGAATCGGAAGTGCCGTACTATAGGTATGTGCCCGACCCAGTTCTCGAAAATGGCAATACCACATTGTACTGGGATCAATCCATCATCACTGACAGGACTATTTTAGCCAATAAGCCTGATATAGTGGTGGTGGATCGATCAGAGCGGCGCGCAATGATTGTTGACATAACGGTCCCGCATGATGAGAACCTCGTGAAAGCCGAGAAAGATAAGCAAATAAAATATCTTGACTTGGCTCGCGAGTTTGTCGACATGTGGGATGTGGACTCAGCGATCATTGTGCCGATAGTCGTATCAGCCCATGGCTTAATTGCTAAGAGCCTCGATGAATACCTGAGGAGGCTTTCGTTAGGCAGCTGGTCAAGGGCTTGATTCAGAAAGCAGTACTCCTGGACACGGCTCGTATTGTTAGGAGGTTTCTCTCTCTGGAGCCCTGACCACCGGTAGCTTGGACCCTGTTCCCGATACCGGCGGACAACAATTTTTTATATTTTTAAATGTTTTTATATTGTTTTTTTTATAAGAAATATTTAAAAATGTAAATAATTTGTATATATATGAATAAAGGAAAATAACTTATAGTAACTAACTTAACAATATACTTATTTATAAATCTATTTGTACCCGAGTGAAGTGAGAAATAAATAGATACTAGGCAGTAACGAAGGGTCAATTTTTGTAAGAGGCAAGCCGGAGTACATATCTTTAATGTGAATATATTATTTGTCTACAGAATACTGACTGTGCTATTTTTCAAACAGAATCCGGTAGGAATGGAGTTGTATGGAATCTTCGCCACTGGTACTACGTTAGACGAGTGCCTCATCCTCCCATTAAGCCTTTTCCTAACTATGTTGGGGTGGCTGACTGCAAGAGTCAATAACTGGATGCAGCTGAATACCACTGTTTTACATGAAGTGACTGTAATTGACGAGTACCTAAATAAGATAATATCAGTATGCCTCACTATAATTAAGTCAGGCATTAAATTAGGCACAATTGTAATTGCTTAACCTACCCTACCTACAGCTAATTTAAATAATATTACGTGAGTAAGCCTTAGAGAACGTGAATACTAAACTAAAGCACTAAAATGCCTTAGTTATATGTATGTATGTGGATGCATAATCAAAGCAATAAAGATAAAGTTTTAACTAGAATTCATCATTCACTATCTTTATGTACGTAAGTACATCAAAATCAAAATGAAATTACTTTCTGTTTTACTTTAGATTTTTTAGAGTATTTTCAGTATTATCACGCATGTAATGCCCTAGGAGTTACGCAGAAGTGTAGGTATCTCTATCTATAGTACAATTAGTACACCGACATTCCGCCAGTTATGTTTTCTGGAACTGTGCCCAGTTGATGGCAATAGGCTCGCCCATTCAGACACTGGGCCACTACTAAGAAACTCCTATTGTGAAACCCAATAAAACTTTGCTCAACCTAAGAATTGAACCCTGACGCTCAGCAGTAACAATTTCACCACGAGATAAAGATCATATCACGTGACAAACGATGCAATATAGAATATTAAGTATTTTATTTACAAAATACAATTTACGTAAATTACTTCTTCAAGAAACAGCTGTGATCTCTAATGTGGCCAAAAACGAGCCATTCCTTGCTTACATCCACTTAGATTAGATATTTTAATAGATATAATAGAATATCTTATTGTTAGAGTTTAATGCTTTCTTGCGGAGATCATGTGCAGAAAATCTAAGATTGCAATCACTCCTAACCATGGTATGAAGAAAGAAAATATGATTGCATTTTCTCAACGCTTAAAAGAATTCTATAGTGAACAGACATTATGGGAAGCAATCTTTTTTTAAGTTTAAAGTGCTAAAAAAGAAGATATAAAAAGCCATTGTAGACTTATAACATAAGCATGGGTTTATATAATCACATTCAGTTATGAGCAGCGAAAAAACTCAACCAGTTATGGCGTGCCATAACGGTGCATATTTGAAACAGCCTGTAGAAGGTATTGAGGTAACAGAGAACATTTTATGAATAAATCTACAGCTGTTGTTTAGCTCGAATTTTTTAGCGACCCCGGACTGGTCCAGTTGCCAAAAATATTTGAGTTATGTTCGATACTTATTATGTTTAAACCAAAAAAAGAAACAAATATATTCCAACGGTTTTTAGCCGTGGATGGCTGCTAAATCGTAACCCGCACTCATTAACACTGGGCACCTTAAAAATATGGTGATTTACTTATTGAGTGCTGACGCGTCAGATAACTTTGTTTTTATTACTGTTACTTGTTAGCCTGTATCATCCCACAGCTGGGCAAAGGCAAAGATTTTGTTTCAAAAAAACAAACCTCAACAACTATTCTCCTCTTCAACCCATATCCCAATTCCCAATGCTGACTGAAGGTGTCTTGCATTGCAAACCTCTTAGTCAGGTCTTGGGCCTCCCCACAATAAAACAAAGTGGCTCCAACACATCTTCAGAAATACAGCACAGAGACCACTATTTGTAATATAGAATCAAGGATAAATAACGTTCAATATTACAGTAAAATCTCTTCAAACTCTGAAATAAATAGGATTGGTTAAAGTTCATCCAAATTCCATTAAAATAATACAATAACACAAATGGAGTCGCAGTTCAATCTCAGACATTTAAATTGTTGAGCTTACGTGTTAGCGGCACGAAACTTATCTCCAAGTGTTAGTTGAATTAGTGTTTCGCTGAGTTATTAGATTTATCACTTTGACAAGTACTGATTGGTTTGCTTGTTACTCAAATTTATACCGACCTTGAAGCCAGTTCGGCGTTGAGTTGCGGGCTACATACATTTTTCATTTAAATATATTTAAGGGACTCATTTCTCATTTTAAGATTTAGATTAAGAATATTTTTTTTAAAGAACATTCATAAATGAAGTTCATTTGCATTGAGTAATTTTTTAATAATTGTGGTTCATAAAGATTCATTACGAAAAATTGGGCAAGAATGTAGGTGGTATATCAGCTCGATAGAAATACAAGACAGTAGCACCTCCCTATATCACTGAAATATAGCGGTGGAGCCTATTCAGCTCAAACAATGTTATCTGCGCAAACACGACATTAAACACTAACCTTTGACATGTACACAACAACCCTTTGTAAATAAATGACGTGAAAGATATAACCCAGAGAGCGCACCTTTCGATAGATTTTCAGCTGTTTGAGAGCGCGGGCGGCGCCGCGAGCTCGGCGAGAGGTTGGCATGCGAAGCACGCGTCCCTTTCTTTGTTTCGCCCGCTTATAACGAGATATTGTGATTCCCCGCCATTACGACACCGCATACACAGATGATGCGAATATCAAACACCGCATTAGATACACGTTTTCTTATTAAGAAGAGGTATACGCTGAATAATAACAACGTTATTGACTTTCTTTATAGTTATTGGCGCAGATATCTGCACGTAGGTGTTGTATTGATAAGCTAATAAATTTTATGGCCCCAGGCGACCTACTTGCTTGATTATGTATTCGTATGAGACCATTTAATGATTTATGAATGCGTTGTGTTTATGTGTGAAGCTTGGGTTGTAAAATATGACGCAATTTTTGTTTACGCCGTAAATGTGAGATAACAGAAAAAGGGAGGTATTCCTATGTATGAAATGATGGCAGACGCATAATGTAAAAATCTTGCTTCCTTTTGGTTTATTTTGTTGCTTTCTAAGACTGTTACAAAAAGTCCAATAATATTAATTAAAACAATCAAAACACTCGTATTATTGTAATTATACATAGAAAAATTATATAATTGGGAAGTCTGACACGTTACATGTTTACCCAAACTAACAAGTTAGTTATTGCAAGTAGATTACGATGTAAATCACTTTGTCCTGCCTGTCTTAAGAATATTTATATTTTATGCCTTTGTTCCCAACCGATGCTAAGCTAAACCGTGATATTTAATATACGTCAGGAACACCTTTAATCCCGTACAATCGGCCACAAACCGACGCGGGAGTTCCTACGCCCGACCCGTTGTGGCTTGAAGCACTGCATGTGCGGTGTAAGACATCGGCTTTAACTTCTTAGGAATAACGGATGGAATAGCGGGTCATTTACACATGGAAAATTTCTCGCACCAAAAAGGCGATTATCAAAGGGTAAGAAAACAGAAAAACCAAAATGACAGACCAAAAGTAGTTTTCAGGGTTCCGCGCGTTCCCAAGGAGTTAAAACGCAACCGTCCGTCTGACGATCTGGCTGTCTCTCACCAGGCTGTATCTCATGAACCGTGATAGCTAGACAATTGAAATTTTCACAGATGATGTATTTCTGTTGCCGCTATAACAAAAAATACTAAAAACAGAATAAAATAAATATTTAAGGGGAGCTCCCATACAACAAACGTGCTTATTTTTAGTTAATGGTACGGTCGGACTAGCGCACGAAGGGATCCCCTTCGTGCGCTAGTCCGACTCGCTCTTACCCGGTTTTTTTTCTATTAGTCAAATACAGTTCAAGATTCGTCTACCAATCTCGCATAGACATTTTCGTTTCTCGGCAGACGAGAAACTCGCCTCGTGTAAATTGCCCTTAAGACACAAGGTTGTATATGTGTGTGTTTGTAGTAATTAAGGGCTGCTCCAGAGTGTTCGATAAGAACAAAAATAAAAGTAAAGATGAAGTGAAAGGGTACTAGACCGTTGCATATTGCACGGGAGTGTTCGTTTATTTATGTTTTCACGTTCGTTTTCTACATTCGAACCTGCTTCAAGCGATACTCCAGCATATTAGGTTTGAGTTTGGCTTTTCTTTCTTTTACTCAAAATTCGAATCCATTGGTTTATTAAATTCTTCATTTGAAACGTCAATGTTGGTCTGCGATTTATTTATCCTAGAATCTTAAAGAAGTTTGCCTGCTTTTAACCCCCGTTTAACGTATGTGTCAGTGTGTCTGTGCATCGTAGCTCCTAAACGGATGAACTGATTTTGATTTCGTTATTTTATGTTTGAAAGATGACTTGATCGAGAGTGTTCTTAGTAAGTCGGTTTTATTTTTATTTTTCACTTATTCTAATTTGTTGTTGATGTTACTTACTTAATTTGTGAGGCTCTGAATTGTGGGTTTTCAAGTTTTTAACTCTTTCCAGTAACAATGAATTTACGTACGTTAGACTGACTCCCGATTCAAAATATTCACATTCTTGTGTGCTATAAAATTCTAACTGCAGGTACACGGATAGTCATAGCCACCAAGCTACCGCTGTCTGTGGCTTCGTTTCAAGCACAACATTAAGACGATATACTCGGTTGACTTTTACAACGTCTCGATCGTTTACTGTTTTCTTTTATATGCAATAGTCTTTGTACTAAGTGTAAAATGGCACGACCGTTGGTACGTAGCAAGCAGGTACACACGGCTACACATCAAGCTATACATTTTCAGTATAAGCTGACCGCGCATTGTACGGAAATCCTATACAATGCGAGATCGGGTATAGCTTGATGTGTAGCCGTATGTACAGTTTCAGAACTAAAATAACTTTTAGGATCAAATTACTTTAATTGAGGGTTGGTGAACATTTGTGAAATATGATGAAAAACAAGATCGTGATGCTAGTTCCGATTTTAGCCACGTGCCAATGAATGAATGTACAGTTCAAAATCAATTATGTTGTTTGATTGACTTTGGAATCATATCCCTTTGACCTTGATCATGATAAAGATGGCCTCTGGATACAGACATTGATATTGAATATTTTTATAATAACCAATCCCAAGCAATATTCATTTCAGGATCCCTTTTGGAGATTTACAACAAAACCAATTATTGTTTTTTGGAAATTAATATCTAGAAAGGCAGTTATTCTTTTCCGAAAATCAACAGTGGTTCAATGATTGATTTTCATGTACAGACGCCAGCACATCAAGCTATCCGAAACTGTAACCCAATCAACTTGAACCTAATACTTTAGCGTTAGAGTTGAGAATCTGTTAAAGAAATTTGACAGATTGGAGTAGCTTGATGTGCTAAACTTACTTTCATTTAAATATATTGTCCAGTGCACAGTTGAGGTAACTATTTGGAGAGTAAACTGAAGTTGGACTGCCGTCTGCTTGTGTTGTGGCGCCTGCCCGTTCTTAAAGTTCACAGACAGCCGATCGGTACCGATGTTTGCAATTGTTGCTACGAGTATGACTGAAATTGTTTTTGAACTTTGTTCCTAATGGAGATTAGTTCGAATTGTATCTTAGTATTTGTCCGATTAATGTGTTAATGTAAATATCTAATTTAATTTATTGGAATGACAATGTATGAACGTGGTCGAATCAAAAGGAGTATGTAGGTACGAGTAAGCTTGTGTAGTATCTGGCTACACATTGAGAAAGGCGTAAACTTACGTAGGTATGTACAAAAATTAAAGTCCCCTTTACATTAAAAAGTCTTCCCAAATAAATAATGGCTTTAATATAATTTTACCTCACGGCATCGAAAATTTCGCACAAAATATTAATAACAATTTATTGTAAAAAGGCTTACATGGCATCCGATGTCACCGAACATGGCGGGTCTGACGCAACGATCATTATAACATAACACAGATAAGCAAGGGTGAAATCCTATCCCATTCGCGCCCTCAGATTAAAATTAAATTTTATAACGCGTCAGCGAATAGCTACACCGCTATACCGCTACAGCGCTTATTGTCTAAAACCTTAATTTAATTTCATGTGAATTCGTAAATATTAACTTCGTTTATGTAGGTGTAAGCAAACAGTAATTGTTTGAGCCTTATTCGTAAGATATGAGATCTTTTGTAGAAATTAATTACTTAATATTAATAAATGTGCTGTATTTTATGGCCTCAGAACAAACGATCTGTGTTACTAAATGGCTTTTGTACAAAAAACTCAAAGCTTTTGATTGCCTTTTATAGTAAGTTTGTTGACAGAATTCTTTCATTAAACAGGCTAGGTATTTATTTACATACCCACTCAGATATTAATGAAGTAGGTAACAAAATACTCAACTATTGAGCTGAGATACTCTATTTTGCTACTAAACGAAAATAAACGGTATCCTTCCTCAATTCCGACGCCAAAACTACCGAGTATGATTAATAATAAACAAAATATTCTGACCTACGCATAACATCGCAATGATAACTATATCTAGTAAACGGATTCCCAATAAATACGGATAACCTTTGCAAGTCGGATATCGATGCGATAATAACATGTAAAGACCGAAAGAGGAGGAAAATAAGGCAATCACATTGTATCACAACCGAGCCATGCGTCGGGTAATTTTCTTTTGCAGATATTATCGATATGACAAAATCTGGCGTTACCGAGAATGTCGCGAAAAACCGATGTTCGCGCATCGATGGGCACTTCACTAAGCTTTTTACAACGAAGAATTTCAATCCCTCTGCGATTATTTGAGACGAATACTCTAACAAATATCAATAGAACAGGGTGGGTACCTACTTGTTGGCGACAAAACATCGGTTAAACATGTTAAAATGAAACATGTTCAACATTTTTATGTAAAGGGATGATTAATTTTCCATCCTTCTTTTAACCCGTCGGCTATACAAGAACTAATCCTCTCTTTCAACCGAATTAATGAGACACGATATGATGAGCAGGATACATAGGTATCTACATAAATTACGTATATTTTATGTAGCTATGTTACACGTATATGTTTATCTCGTTCCGCCGGCACCGACGCAATGTGAGTGCGATGATTATATAAAAGTGCACTCAGAAATCTATGCCTCACCTCCCTTTACTTTAACACCTCTAGTTATATCTAACAGGCGTTAAATAGGGCAACTAATACATTTAAATCATGTCCTTTCGAGTTGCGTGACTTTAAATGTTTCCGAAACGCGTTAAACTAGTTCCGAAAACGTTTGAAAACAAGAGCTTTAAAGTTGAATAAATGTAGAAAATATTACCGTTAGCCAACGTTCGACTCTTTAAGTAACTTGGATGGAATTTTTCTTTGCATTTGCAGGTGAACACTGAAAGGCTGTTTCCGTCGGGAACGGTACACGGAAATGTACTACGGGCGTTGACAAAAACGCGAAAGCTCAAGCCAAACTCGTTTACACAAGCGAGAGTATACTCCGAGGAAGCTGATTTACACTACAATTATATTATTCTTAGTAGAAGACTATTTACTTTTTGAAGAACTACGTATTATAACAAAAATACGTTACATAAAATTAAGGTTTATTTTACAAACTTTTGTTTATTTTTAAAGTTGAAGGAATAATTATGAGCTTTGTACAATCGCCTTACAAGCAAGCAAAGGAAATGTACAACAAAGAAGCCTTTATTGCGTCGGAATGTTTCCCCGTCTATTATATTCCTGTTTGGTAGTTATTACTGGTAGTTACTGAGATAGAAGATAAAAGCGGAGATCACGCGATTCATTCGTCTAATTGCATCCAGCGGCGATTCCTTCTGTGTCCCTCACGGCGTACGGTTTGCGGAACGAGACGGTAAATATAATGGACCAATTAAACATAATCAAAATGTTTCGTAACAAAGCGACGATTGCATTATTATTTCAACATTGTGATCAATTCAAAGGAATTTAATTGCGTGAGATAAAAGTCGATCTGTGTTTGATTAAAAACAGACTGTTGCAAGCAAAAATAACGACACAATTTTAAAATCGTATTGATGCATGTTGACTAAGATTGTGGGGAACATAGCCACGGGGACAGCCAATTCATATTGAATGTGGTACCACATGAATGAATGTTGAATGATTTACAATGAACGATTGAAAAATATTGTAGTGAACTGCTAGCAAATCATTTCACCGATTAAAATCAATACTTATACAACAACTCAAATGGCTAGGTACTGTACCTACTGTATACACTTTTTTTTCTCTTGCCTGTATGTCACACTGCTGGGCAAAGGCCTCCCTCCACTCCTTCGACTTCTCGCGAACCCGTCCTCCTGCCAGTTTGGACGGAACCAGTTCGCACCGCCTTCTCCTTCGTGGTCTGCCGCGACCCCGCCTCACTGTGTCAGGGCACCAGTTTCCTGCTATTCTGTTTTGGCCCGCATGTGGCAGACATGTCCTTCCCAGTCCCATTTGAGTTGGGCAGCCTTTTGAGCCACGTCACTGATATTTGTTTTGGAGCGCAGTATTGTGTTTCGAACACGATCCGTTAATTTAACACCTAGTATACTGCGCTCCATTGCTCGTTGGCAAACCTTGAGTTTGGACTTGTGGATGATAGTCAAAGACCAAGTCTGCGTACTATAGGTTAAGACTATATACATTATACAGTTTTAAAGTCTCTTCTACTGGTAGAGGCGATCATGTAAAGCAGGCCATTCACTTGTAAGTGTAGCCGTGCCCAACGTGATATTATGAGAAAAATCAATACGTGGTCGCCTAATTTCGTGAATATCTAATATAAAGGCTCTCGTTCTTATACTAAAGGGTGTCAAAACACCGACACTGAAAAGAGCCACTCGGCCTTATAAGTGTCCATTAGGGAGGCGAGACTGATATCATGTAACCCTATATATTTGACATTCGGCAAGGGCCTACGAGACAAAATGGGCCTGATAACGATGGCTCTTTTAGGGTTATATTTATTGTCAGATTATACATACTTACACAACCTTATTAGCTGTAACAGATACGTGTAACTGGCAATTTTCATAAGTGTGCTCTATCAACGGTACGTCCTTACTTTGAGGATTAAATTAGGAGTCGCCACTTAGGTAGCTTCGAAGAAGTCAACTTTAATAATATTAGTGTCTACGAGACTGAAACTTGCGATAGAAAAATACGTTTTATTTGGAACTTGCGAGTTTTCTTAACAAATATTAGATTAGACTTCGTGCAGACCTGCCTATATTAAAATGTTACTTTTATACATTAAATTATAGTTTACGAGACACAACTACATTGCGTCTAAGTAAGATTTATAGAGATCGAGATAATTTTGAAGCTTATAAATTTCAATTTTGTAGAAGAACAATTTATTTTATTTGGACGGCGATATTGTGCGAGTCATTCAGATTTTGATTCTATTTTATTATTTATACAAATGTTTAGAAACATATAGTTAATTAGATATTTAGTCTGGATCAAAATCTTTGTTTTAAAAATAATAAAGTTTTCACACTTTTGTGCACCAACAAATTTGATGAATTAACATTAACACATTATAAATTATATATTAATGAGGCTTGTCTCTTCCAACTGAAAAAATAAATAAAGCTAGACAGAATTAAATGTGGGAGTAACAGTCATAATGATTAAAGTTCAAAACAATAGTTTTTGGCGAGGGCTGAATGTGAGCAGCGCTGGTAGAGTACCGACAGATAGTGGGCCCTATTCAGAAAAGCCAGTGGCTTCAACGTTTCAACCGAGCTTTAGCTCACAGATATCACAATTCCACTCACAGTAGAATTGTCGAGTAATTTCACATTTATATTACTGTGTCGCGGGCGAAGTGTGACGCAGCCGCTTGAATATATGTACAACATACACGTTATACGGCGAGAACTTCGGAACGAAACACGGCCAGGATTAATTACGTGGGCTTTCTCACATTCTTGGAAAAGGAATCTTAAGAAAGTGCGAAATGTCTTGGAAATAACTTTATGTAATGTCACCCGTAAAGACGCTACGAATTAACTTTAGTGATGAAAACCCGCCAAGACTTTATATTTGGAACAGAATGTCGGATGAATAATTGCTTGACGGGGAAAATCTCCAAAAATACTACTACGTAGGTAAAAAGACGCTTTTTCCCTGAAGGTTGGTGTTATTTAAGGAATTTTGAATCTTATGGTTTCAGGAGGTTGATCTATCATTAATTTCTGCTTTAAAACATTATTTACATTTGAAAAGCTTTTCTGCATAAACATGGACAAGACTTAACAAGTAACACAACAAACCTTGAGCTCGTTCATAGTAGTACTAATATTTGCGCTTTAATTTCAAGACCGTTGTTGCTGCTATGTGCTATAACGGTTATCTCTCGTATTATACTGGCGCACAAAACATTTAAGTCGCAGTTTGCGGTAGCGCGATAAGCTCTATAGCCAACCATGACCTTACATCCGGCCTCTTCTGTCTCACATGTAGAAGGTACGTGCGTTCCACGTATGAAGCTCCTTTACCTTATATATACGTACATGTAAACAGTTCTGTAAATGGACATGAAAATATTAAAAGTTTATTACACGCATTGATTTTTCATGAGATCTCTATATGTATAAAATGTATAATAGTTTATCTATACAGATTCAAAAAAGATTTTGCATAAGTGCTCATTTACGGAGACGCGGCGCGTTGTGCGTTTTTTTCCGTTTACGGAGAGGCGGCGCATGCAGCAGCCCGCGTTATCGCACACCCAAACATAAATACTGAGACGCGGGGCGTGACACGATCTTGTAGCATGTGAGCGTTTCCCGCGGCGGGCAACGCTGCGGCGAACGCGGCGTTGCAGGAGGAGGGACGGAATACGTGCTGCGCAACTTGCACGTAAGGCTTGTCGATTTATTTTAAAAATCAATCTTTAGTTCGATTCAAATCGATCATACAATCATATGAAAATGAATCATATGAACGAAAATCATATGTACTATGTAGTTCTATTTTGGCGTAGCGGCGGGCACTGCCATATTTCGTATTTGCGCGTATGACGCCGCTTGCGACGCGGCGGTGTCATTTACTTGAATTACGCGTGTGCCGCCGCGTGCGTTGAATGCAGCGTGCGACGCGGCGGTGGCATCTGCGGGCATCGGCTGCTCGCATGAAATTGTAAAAATATTTGTTTAAAAGTTATAGTACGTCGAATTAAATTTAACCAGGTCATTGTTTAAATTACTGAAAGTACGAAAACAACAATCAGCTGCGTGGCTAGCGGTGGAAAATGAAAAAAATTGAATTGAATGAAATTTCAACAAAGAATAAATTACAATCTGGACTTAAATATTAAATACAAGGACAAAACTATTAATGAAGCAAATGTGACTAAATTTCTTGGACTAAACATAGAAAACACTTTAAAATGGAATTCACATATTGACAAAGTATGCAGTAAGCTAAACCAACATTCCTATGCTTTGCACATGTTAAGTAAGACGGCCAATCGAGCAACAGTTTTAACGGCGTACCATGGCCTGGTGGCTTCAACATTGAGATACGGAATTATGTTTTGGGGCAATGCCACGGGTAAAGATATGGTATTTAAATGCCAAAAAAGGTGCATAAGAGCTATATATAATTTGCAGACAACAGACAGCTGCAAACCGTTTTTTAAGAATACTAAAATATTAACTATGCCATCGTTGTACATCTTTGAAACGTCTATGTTCGTCAAAAAGAATTTACATAAATTTGACCGAGTTACTAGTCAGCGCCGTTGTGATCTGTTACAAACAGTCGGATCTAGTACTGCACTATACAAAAACAGTATTTTTGTAATGGCTCCAAAGGTCTATAATAAATTACCAAAATGTTTAAGGAGTGAAGATAATGTTCGCAAATTCAAACGTAAATTGTATTTATTTTTAATAGAAAAGACGTATTACTCTATCGAGGAATTTTTAAATGATAAAATATGACATTACCAGCCCCTTAAATTAATTTAACATTGACATGCATGTAAAATTATATTGTTATTGATTGATTACTTATTCTTATTGCATATAATTGACATTATTTACAAAATGATAAAATATGACTTTACTAGCCTTAAAGATAATTTACCATTGACATGCATGTAAAATAAATTATATTTGATTAATTATTTATTATTAATACATTTAATTCACAATATTTACTCGAACTTGACTTTGTATTGTATGGATTCAGACCATTATATAATCAAAGATTCAGACTTATTATTAAAAAACTAACATTTGTACACCAATGTCATTGGTAGGACACAGAGCTCGACTAAAATGTATACATAAGACCTTATTGTAATACCTGTGTTCACAAATAAAGATTGATTTGATTTGATTTGATTTGATTTGATTTGGAAAGACCGTCAGCTGACGCAGTAAAGATTAAAAATATTGCAGCATTCCTACTACGACATGAATACTTTTAGTATTTTATTATTATTATTTTTTTCTTTTATTCATATACATACAAATTATTTACATTTTTAAATATTTCTTATATAAAAACAATATAAAAACATTTAAAAATATAAAAAATTGTTGCCCGCCGGTATCGGGAACAGGGTCCAAGCTACCGGTGGTCCGGGCTCCAGAGAGAGAAACCTCCTAACAATACGAGCCGTGTCCAGGAGTACTGCTTTCTGTATCAAGCCCTTGATCCAGCTGCCTAACGAGAGCCTCCTCAGGTATTCATCGAGGCTCTTAGCAATTAAGCCATGGGCTGATACGACTATCGGCACAATGATCGCTGAGTCCACATCCCACATGTCGACAACCTCGCGAGCCAAGTCAAGATATTTTATTTGCTTATCTTGCTCGGTGAGGTGGACTGTATTGTTTCACAGCACCTAGACTGAATATTTCCGTAGTGGACTGTATATTAAACCATTTACTTGATAATCACTAGTTTTATTTCACTATTAAGTTACATTGTAGAGAGCTTGTAATCGACTGTGCTCTGGCATCGCCTGGTTCGGTCTTTTATACACGAACGCGAAAGCGCACGGGGCGGCGGTGCCCAACATTATTCCCGCCAAATGATCAATAACATGGCGCCGACCAACGGAGGGGTACTGGACAGGTTTCGACCTGTCGGGACTTGAACAGAACATGAATGCCGGTCCGTTGGTCGACCAATCAGAGTGTTTGTTACATTTCAACATGTCAGAACCTGTTGGTTCAAGGGTTTCTGGCTTCTATGTGCCTAATCATTATTATTTATTGATTATACATAAATCTTAACCTACTGGGGACCCGGAGATCGGCGTCTTTATTATTATCGTTTATTATATCTAAGTCTTATTCTACTTAGGACTCGGAGATCGGTGTCTTTATTACTATCTATACATAAGTTTTATGTTGGTCGTGATCCTGAGATCGGCGTCCGCAACAGTCCTCCCCCCGGCGCAGCCTGCGTAGCCTCTTCCTTTTTCATAAGGACGACGAGCTTGCTCACCGGACGTCGGAAGATGCCGGTTCTGGTCCGCACCTCGACGACTCGAATGCTGCCGTCGGTTCCTGGATGCGTTCTCTCGACGACTCCCATCGGCCAGGTGTTCCGGGGCAGCGTGTGGTCGACCACGAGGACTACATCTCCAGCCCGCAGGGGCCGGGCGTCGTTTCTTGGTTCGCCGCGTGGTACCAGCGTTGGCAGGTATTCCCGGAGCCAGCGCCGCCAGAAGTGGTCGGCAAGCGCTTGGCTAGCTCGCCATGCTCGTCGGTCGGCTTCCTCGCGTTTGATGACCCTAGCAGGAAGTGGTTGGGGGTCAAGGCCTCGGGGTCGTCGGGATCCATGCTGACGTGGGTCAATGGTCGCGCGTTGATGGAGAACTCAGCCTCGGTGAGGAGTGTGCTGAGTACTTCCTCTGCTGGTGCCTTCTCCCGCAGGGTGACTTTGAGGGCCGTTTTGACTGAGCGGACCATCCTCTCCCACGCGCCGCCTTGATTGGGCGCGCCCGGAGGTATAAAGCGCCACTCCATCCGATGCTGTAGTCCCTCGTCGCTCAGCGCGGGCAGCCACTCGGTGTAGGCGTTGCGTAACTCTTGGTCAGCCCTGCGGAAGTTAGTTCCGTTGTCGGAGTACATTAGCCGCGGCCATCCTCGGCGGGCGGCCATTCTTCTTAGTGCCATGATGGCGGAGTCGGTTGAAAGGGACGCTACCAACTCGATGTGCACGGCGCGGGAGGTCAGGCAGGTGAACAGCGCTCCCCATCTTTTTTCTCGGCGACGGCCCACCTTGACCATCATTGGTCCGAAATAATCCACACCGCAATTAGTGAACGGGCGGTGGAAAGGGTCTAGGCGGGCGTGCGGCAGGTCTCCTGTGGCCGGCGTCTTGGGCGTTCCCTTCAGTCTCCTGCAGAAAGCGCAGTTTCTCTCTATCGTGCGCACGGTGGGTCGTAGGTGTATGATCCAGTAGCGCTGCCGTAGGTCGTTCGTCACGCGTTCTCTGTTGGCGTGTCCCGCAGCGCAGTGTTCCCGCAGCACGATGAGTTTGGTCAGCGGGTGGCGGCCGTCCATTATGATGGGCCGCTTTGTCTCTGTGGGTGCCGAAGATGCCTCGATTCGTCCTCGCACCCTCAGGAGTCCATCTTCTATAATCGGATCTAGGCGGTACAGCCGGCTCGTCTTAGTTAATGCTCGAGCCGACTTGATCCTTTTCATTTCTTCGTCGAAGCTTTCTTCTTGCGCATGCCGGATTAGTTCCATCTCGGCGCGCTGAATGTGCCGATGTTCCATGTTAGTTGCCCTACGTCGGCAAATGTCAATGAAGGCGAGTGCCCGTGCAGTGGTTCTCACCAGGACTTCGTATTTTGAGAAGCGGGCAGGGTCGGGTAGCCAGCTGTCTCGTCTCGGTTCTTCCCTGGTATGCAGGACCTCGTCGACCTCGTCTTCTACTGTTGTCATCGTGGGCCATTGCGCTTCAGGTTGGTACAGAAAGGCAGGCCCCTGGAACCATCGATCCGTTGTGCTCAGAGGAGTGTCGCTGAGCCTTGTTGCGTCGTCTGCCACGTTGTGTTCTGTGGGCAGCCATCGCCAGTCTTCCTTCTTTGTGAGTTCCGCGATCTCACCCAGTCTGTGCGCGACGAAAGGTGTGTAGCGTCGCATGTCGTGGTGTATCCAGTGTACCACGGTGGATGAGTCGGTCCAGTAGGTCGTTCGACCAATCTTTATGCGGTGTTCTCGTCTGATTGTGTCGGCGAGTCTTGCACCGATGACCGCTGCTTGAAGTTCGAGCCGAGGTATGGTCTGCGCCTGTCTTGGGGCCACCTTGGCTTTGGCGGCCACCAATACCACGGTGATACTCCCGTCGCTGCTTGTGATCCTCCAGTAGGCCACGGTCGCGTAGGCCTGTTCGCTGGCGTCACATAGCACGTGGAGGTCGATGCTCTCGTACTTCTTCTTCGTGTAGCAGCGTGGCAGTCGGAGCTTGGCAATCTCGGCGAGGTGTGCCAACCACGATGCGAAGAGTTCGTTTTCTTCCGTCGGTATCTGTTCGTCCCACGTTGTCTGGAGGCGCCACAAGCTCTGCAGGATGATTTTAGAGCGGATGGTGTAATGGCTCAGCAACCCGAGAGGGTCGTAGATGGACATCACGGCGCTGAGGGCTTCGCGTTTGGTTGGTGCGCGAGCTCGATCTCGTACCTCTGTTGGCACTCGGTTCATGGATGTATTGAACCCGAGTTCATCTCGTTCCGCGTTCCAGAACAGGCCGAGGATCTTGCTTTCGGGTTGCTCTCCCCCCAGGTGTGTAGGTGTAGTGGCGTACAGCTCAGGGGGTATGTCGCGCAGCACTGTTTTATCGCTGGCGTTCCATCCCCGCAATGTGAAGCCGGCGTTGGCGTGTACTGTTCTCGTCTCTTCCACCGTCTTCCATGCTTCCGTTGGGTCGTCGTAGCTTGCCACCAGGTCGTCCATGTAATGGCTCTCCTTGATTGCCTCCAGCGCCCGCGGGTACTCCTGCCCGTGAATGTCTGCGTTGTGATTGCGAACATAATGGGCCATGTACGGGGAGCACGCGGCGCCGAAGAGCATACTTATCATCTTGAATTTGAGTGGAGGCGTCTCTCTCTCGTCGCCTCGCCACAGGAACTGCTGCGCTGGTTGGTCTTCCGTTCTTATTTGTATTCTTAAGAACATCTCTTGAATGTCCGCTGTTACTGCCACTGCCCTTTCACGGAATCGGAATAGGATCCCCGGTAATGACAGCAGCAGGTCTGGTCCCTCCAACAGTTCATCGTTCAGGCATGTTCCGTGGCTTCTCGCGGCTGCGTCAAACACTAGCCTGCACTTGCCGGGCTTGTTCGGGTTCTGCACGGCAAAGTGTGGCAGGAACCAGCACACCGGGCTCGCACGTTCTGAGCCGTCGCACGGTGTGGCGTAGCCTTTCTTCAACAGGTTGTCGATCTGGCTGGAGTACTCTTTGGCAAATTTCGGATCGGCGTCCATCCTTTTCTCTATTGTTGTGAGGCGACGGAGTGCTTGGCTGTAACTGGGTGGCATGACGGTGTCGTCTGTTCGCCACGGCAGCCCCACCTCGTACCCTGCTTCGGTCTTCTTTGTGGTCGCCTCGACTATCTTGATGGCACGCTGATCTGCCTCTCGTACTCGTGGCTTCCCTTCTATGCAGAGAGCCTCTATCTTGAAGTGAGCGTCGACCAAGTGGTGGAGCTCCTGATTGCTCACGTTCGACTCTCGGTCGGGCTCGTATATATGCAGCACCCTACCCTTTTGAATGAGGGCGCTGCGTGGTGCGGTTCCGTGCACCACCCATCCCAGCTTCGTTCTCGATGCGGCCGGCTCGTTCGGGTTGCCGGTCCTGAGTTCCCTGGAGACGATGCACTCCCAGTGGTCTGTCCCCACTAAGAGCCCGGGGCGTGCGCGTTCGTAACACACCTCGTTTCTGGGAAGGTCCCTCAGGTGCTCGTGTTGAAGAAGGGTTTCGGAGATGGCCTGCTGATGCAGCTGCAGGTCTTTTATGGTCCTGGCTCTGACCTTGTACCTTTCGGTTTCGTTGACGCCTCTGACGTCTATTGTGACGAGCTGGCTCTCGGTTTCCTCTTGTGACATGTTGACGCCGTTCAAGTGCAGCGGTTGTGATGGCCCTTCTGCCCCGATGCTGGTTGCTAACTCTTTGTCGATGAGAGTTACTGTTGCTCCTTCGTCTAGGAGTGCGTAGGTCTGCACCTCCCCTTGTGGTCCTGACACGATGATCGGACACATCTTCAGCAGTACTGTTCTTTGACTCATAATTGGTTGCGGCGTGACTGATAGAACGGCCTCCTGCTTCGGCGTCTCTGCCTTCGGCGCTTCTGCTGCTTTGGCCGCCTCTGGTCGTGGCGGCGCCTGGTGCAGGGACGCGTGATGTGGTCGGCGGCATTGGTCCACGCCGCAGGGTCTTGACTTGCATCCGATGCGCCGGTGCTGTCTTTGGGCGCACTTGAAGCAGATTCTCTTTTGTTTGAGAAACTCCCATCGTTGTTGAATCGTTAGTGCCTTGTACTTGGGGCACTGAGGCAGGGCGTGTGCTTGTTCACACCCAGGGCATGGTATCTTCTCGTCATCAGCTGCGGCGACAGTGTTGTAAACTGTTGCTTTCTTCTTTAGGGTTACGGCTGGTCGTGTCTCCTTCTTTTGGCTTGCGGTGGTGCACGTGGATGGGGCATAAGTGTAGCGTAGTGCCCTGTCCGCCTCCCTCATTAGGAATCGGGAGATTACGACGATTTCTGGGTCGGCCGTCCCTTCGTTATCATAGGCGTAGTCACACCAGCGGGAGCGGAGATGTGGACTCAGCTTGTCCAGCACTTCTCTCGTCAGCAGGGGATTGAATAGGTAACCCCTTCGGTCGATGGTCTTCAGTACGCAGATAATGTTCTGTAGTTTCACAGCAAAACTGTTGAGGTCGGCTGCTGATGCTCCAGGTCTAGGGAGCTTCTTCAGATCCTCGAGCGCCCGATCGATGATAATTTCGGGTCGCCCGAAGCACTGCTCCAAGGTCTTCATTATTATGTCAGGGTCTGTGGCCGTGTGTAGTAGTGCGGCCACAGCATCCCGAGCTTCTCCCTTCAGGCAGCTCCTCAGTCTGTGAATGTTCTCTGCTTCTGGAATCTGGTACATGTTGGTTGAGTCTCGAACGGCTGCCTTGAAGGGCAACCACTCGCTGGCGGCTCCAGTGAACGTC
This sequence comes from Eugnorisma glareosa, assembly GCA_947578425.1. Taxonomy (NCBI): domain Eukaryota; kingdom Metazoa; phylum Arthropoda; class Insecta; order Lepidoptera; family Noctuidae; genus Eugnorisma; species Eugnorisma glareosa. Next base: position 11,994,556 of record OX387970.1, on the reverse strand, counting down.
GGCAGGTCCGTATATCGTGGTCGGGGTCTGGCCATCTTCTCGAGGGTCGTGGCTAGTTGCTCGATGCTATTTCTCGTTCTGGTTGGAGTTGGCGATCGTGCTCTGGGCGCCTCGAACCTTATTTGTCTTGGTTCCTCCCTGGCGTCCTTGGTTGCTTCCTCCCCCCGTGAGTCGAGCGGGTTCGTTCGTAGCCATTCGTCTACCTTTAGATGAGGTTCTTCTGTTATGGGCTCATCATTGATGCTTTCTTCGTCGTTGATGGCGGACACCTCTGCGGCTAGTCTCTTCTTAACTAGGTCCGCTTCCACGTCCATCTGTTTTCTTTGTAGAACCGCCAGTCTCTCTGCGGCGTTTAGTTCCGCTTGTCGTAGTCGCGTCGTGATGCTTGTGGTCGATCGGTGTGACCTCAGCGACCTTGCTGGTGACCTTGCTCGTTGTTGCGTGGTCACCGTTGTTCTGACCCCGGAGGGCCCAGCTGTGCTCGTTTCCGCCAGCCTTGAGAAGGGTGAGGCCGGCGGATCTAAAGATACTCGTCGAAGTCGCTCTTTTTCTATGTTTTCTTGCTCTCGGCGGCGTGCGGCTTCTTGTGTGCGTCGCTGCTCTTCTAATTCGACTAAGTCTGATTGGCTTCTTGTTACGACCATTTTGAAAATGTGCCTAGGGTTGGCACACTTCCTGTTCGGGTCGGCGCGCAGACGGTTGTTTACAGGCACTGTCTACCTAGTCTAGGTTAGTTCGGTTCGTCACGGACCCAGATAAGTAGGCACAGGCACGCACTTATAATTTTTAGCTTATATACTTTGTCACTGTTATATACTTTGCGCTTATATACTTAGGCACTGTTATATACTTTGTTTATACACTTTGGCACTGTTATATACTTTGTCACTGTTATATACTTGGCGCTTATATACTTTGCGCTTATATACTTAGGCACTGTTATATACTTTGTTTATACACTTTGGCACTGTTATATACTTTGTCACTGTTATATACTTGGCGCTTATATACTTTGCGCTTATATACTTAGGCACTGTTATATACTTTGCGCTTATATACTTTGCGCTTATATACTTAGGCACTGTTATATACTTTGTTTATATACTTAGGCACTTGTTATATACTTTGTCACTGTTATATACTTGGGCACTGTTACTTACGTAATGTTCATTGTCCAACACAACAGCGTTTATGCCTGGTAACTTGATACACTCACGCGTTAGTTCTCCTAGGTTACAGGCACAGGTACGCACTTGTACGATCTGTCTATCGGTCTATAGACACAGGTACATACTTGTAAGTTCCGTCTGAAGCACTAGGTACGCGCACTCGTTACTATTGCTTAGATAGCAGGCACAGGCGCGCTTGTATTATATACTTTACGCGCACTTGGTTACTAGTTATATACTTTGCACTGTTACTCACGTAATGTTCTTTTTGTTTAACAACGTTTCTGCCTGGTAACTTGATACACTCACGCGTTAGTTCTCCTAGGTTACAGGCACAGGTACGCACTTGTACGATCTGTCTATCGGTCTATAGACACAGGTACATACTTGTAAGTTCCGTCTGAAGCACTAGGTACGCGCACTTGTTACTATTGCCTAGATAGCTAGGCACACAGGCGTTCGGTTTGGATCCGGACGGCGGCACTACTTATTATCTGGCCGACGTTTACCCAGATCCGTGACAGTCGATTCTCTCATTTACACATTACGTTAAGTTCACAAGTATATACTTTACTTTTTCACTGAATTTAATACTTTTCAAATAGCTACACTGGTTTACTTTTTAAACTTATATCACGACTCGATGGACCAAAACTGAGGTGGACTGTATTGTTTCACAGCACCTAGACTGAATATTTCCGTAGTGGACTGTATATTAAACCATTTACTTGATAATCACTAGTTTTATTTCACTATTAAGTTACATTGTAGAGAGCTTGTAATCGACTGTGCTCTGGCATCGCCTGGTTCGGTCTTTTATACACGAACGCGAAAGCGCACGGGGCGGCGGTGCCCAACATTATTCCCGCCAAATGATCAATAACATGGCGCCGACCAACGGAGGGGTACTGGACAGGTTTCGACCTGTCGGGACTTGAACAGAACATGAATGCCGGTCCGTTGGTCGACCAATCAGAGTGTTTGTTACATTTCAACATGTCAGAACCTGTTGGTTCAAGGGTTTCTGGGACCCGGAGATCGGCGTCTTTATTATTATCGTTTATTATATCTAAGTCTTATTCTACTTAGGACTCGGAGATCGGTGTCTTTATTACTATCTATACATAAGTTTTATGTTGGTCGTGATCCTGAGATCGGCGTCCGCAACACTCGGCTTTCACGAGGTTCTCATCATGCGGGACCGTTATGTCAACAATCATTGCGCGCCGCTCTGATCGATCCACCACCACTATATCAGGCTTATTGGCTAAAATAGTCCTGTCAGTGATGATGGATTGATCCATTTTTTTTTTATTATTATTTTGTTTTATATTTTTCTTATTGTTATATTTAATGATTTGACATGAATACTTACTTTGTTAAGTATTTTACTTTTATTTTTTATTGTTAATGTTCACATTTAATGACATTTATTTTGAAGAGTATTGTGTATTAATTTTATTTGATTATTGTGAATGTGAGGACCATGTGGGTTTTTTTTTTGTTTGTTCGTTTTTTTATTTTTTCCACGACTGTCTGGCAGTTTGAGTACTATAAGTGACCTACCCAAATTCCTTTCTTTGGTATTGTTCGTCGTGTCGTTGAGCTCCTTGAGTTATAAGTCGAGCTACACGATAACTGACAAATGCTTGCACTGACTGGACAGGTCCACTCAAATCTGTGTGATTCTTTCTTCAAGAGACCTTCTCAGACACTAATCTGCATAGTCCTCATGTGAGTTAAACAAGATTATGTCTGGACTTTAAAAGAGACTATGACCTCTGAGTTTGTTTCGGCTGTTTCTTCTCAGAGTAGTCAGGTACGAAACACCGGCCCCATCTAGTTTAAAAAAAGAGACGTTTAAAAGTGTTTTTAAAAACCTATTTACAAAATAAACATCATTTATCATTTATACGCCGTTTCCTTTTAAACACATATTTCGATATAGATTCTGAAGCTGCTTGAGTCCATAACACGACCTTTAGGCTCACCAAGCCTCTCCCCCTAAAATTTCAAAGCAACATCAGCGTGTTTTTTAACCGACTTCCATAAAGGTTTTTTTTTAATGTATGATTACCGATATCTCAGTCAATTATAGACAGATTTTCAAAATTCTTTTTTTCTTTCGAAAGAGTATACTCCCGAGGTGGACCCATAGTCACCATGTCAGGTCGGTCTTATTAGTCATATAAGATCAACTATCGATGTCAACTTCAGCCGGCTTACTATGAATTTTTCATTTGCAACGCTACCTCCCGGACTATTAGCGCGTGTGCCGCCGCGTGCACAGCCGCGTTCGCCTCCGCGGGTGACGAGGCGGGCGAACCAGCGGGCGACGCGGCGGGCGACGCGGCGGCCAACGCGGCTGCCACCGCACCACGCGCCGCGTCTCCGTTAACAACATCGGACATTGCTATATGTTTGTGTTTGGGCGTGCCGTAACGCGGGCCGCTGCACGCGCCGCCTCTCCGCCGGGGGCACCGCGAGGCGTTGAGGAGTACTCTCCTGAGGAGACGATCCTGGCTGCAGGATCAAGTCATGTTTGTCATAAACCAGCTCAATCGGTTGGGGGAACTAGTTTGAAAATCAGTTGCAAGATATGACTGAACGCACGTTAAATAAAAGCTTGAATAAATCGGCCAAGTGCGAGTCGGACTCACATGAAGGGTTCCGTACCAGCGTAGTAGGGGAGCTCCCTTAAATATTTTTAATACGTTCTCTGTGAAAATTTCAACTGTCTGCCTATTCTTGATCATGAGATACAGCCCGCTGAGAGACAGACGGACGGATGGATGGACAGCGAAGGCTTAGTAAGTAATAAGTAGGGTCTCGTTAATTACCCTTTGGGTATGGAACCCTAAAAAAGTTCGAGGAAACAAAACATAAAATCAAAACAAATCGAAGTACCGACTAGTCAATTCACCTTCCAATACATTATAATATTGTGGCATAAGTTAAGGGTAAGTTGATCATATAAAGTAAGACGTTGTGTTTAAAGGTTGAACCAGTGACACGGTAATGCACTCCACAGTATAGTGGAATGACGTCAATCCATCACATCTCACCTGCTTGCACTTTTACGGCTAAAACATTTTACCGATACCTTTTATACTGCTTTTAAGAGATCAAAACGGTATATGTTGCCATATACGGTGCAATAAACCCTAACGGAGAGGAAGATAGAAAACAAATGCAAAATAAAAATACTTCATTTGTAGCCATCAATCTGAATGCGAAAACGCCCATGCGAGAATAATGCTGCGTCAAAAACGTTCGGTTGGCGAGTTAGTAAGCTCAAAACGGTCTCTCTCAACCTACTTATAAAATCCCTTAGGCAATCTTAAATCCCTACAAAGTATGATATTATTTATTTATCATTCATCGTTCAAAGTAAAAAGGAAGGAATGAAAGGAAATAAATTACTATTTTAACGTAATACAACTTGCATAAGTCCCTAGTCACACGCTTAATGATGTAATCACTAACTAAACTACCTACAATCAGCCTGTATTGTTCCCACAGCTGGGACTCAAGTCACCTCCCTGTGAGAAATGGTTGGCTGGCGAATAATAACTGACGCCGACAATAACTAACTAATTAAAAGCTTGTAATTACTTTCAAACCATCTAATTTAAAACGTTTTAGGAGCCAGTTCGTTGAACACTTTTGGTATAATTTTTTCATCTGATGGAAACACAGCATATCATAATTCTAATTTTGACACCAAAGTACCCCCACCTATATATTTATTTTTATTGGCCAATCTTCTTTATATTGATAAATAGCGATCAAACCTTGCTGGGCACTGCTGATACAACTCGACATTATATCCAGATTTTTATTTATATAATAATATGTAAGTTGATGTGGAAATTACACATGCGAACTTTCTAGAATACCTAAATGATGGTATCAAAACGATGACGATGGTGTTTGCGTATCAAAACACGCTGCAAAGAACCAAGCGGTCACAGATAAACACAAAAAAGAGACTTTATAAATTAAAAAGATGTGTCGATACAGAATATTGATTTTCAGGAAACCTGGCTTAGGTAGATTTGCTTCCGTGTTGTTGTGAGTTGTGCAGGTATGCACGAACGTGAAGTATTCTTCCTTTGTTCGGTGACCTGTGCGAAAGGACAAGCATCTTGATCATCCCGAATACGAAGATCCAAGAAACAATACTGCTTTTATGTTCGGATTAAGAATTCCTTTAGAAATGTGGACACGGAAAAAATAAGGTGACATTTTATAAATCTTACATCACAACACAAACCACAGCGTTTATTCTAATAACATGTATATAAAAATTGTTATACAACAAAGATTGACAAGAAAGAGAAAGCACTGCAAAATTATGACGCCATACTATCAACATAAATCACAGTGATTTTGTGGAGTTCCGTTCATTGCCCATTTCGTGTAAAAGAGAGAGAAGATACCTCCTAAAGAACCTTCTCAATTTTCATCGAAGTTTATTTTTGCATGGTTTTTTTTCCACAACTTCTACCAAAACAAGACTGAACTCTCGCACAATTTATAATAGAAGTCAAACACCCTATTACTTGTAAGTGCGAAGCTAATGTAGATTTTTTTACTCATGAATAGTCACGCAATCCTGGGTTCCGTCGATTGATTGCAGGCAGTGAACCGTATAAGTCGTCAGCGGTACGGGAAGTGTGCCAATTATACGACGTTACGGCCGCCTCACGACACTTCGGGGACGAGGGTGATTAGACAACACTGTGTTTTTTTACTTAGGTTAATTTCACATTGTGGTATAAATAGTTTAGTTTGTTTGGTTTAGTTAATGAGGCTCTGTTTTCGTTTTATGGAATGTTTTGAAGCCAGTATAGAGATACACTATAACTCTGTGTGGCTTATGTTGCGTATAGACCATTAACGTGGCTCAAAACTCGTAAACTAACTTTAAGTAAACAATAGGTAAAATTCCATAATAAATAGCATTCTAAATCTGGTGCTATCTCTGCGACAATCAAAAGTCTAAATAATGCAAACCGCTCAAATGTTAAAAAACGACGAAAATTGGTTTAATCTATCAATTCTTTTGCTTCAAAAATAAAGCAGTCGTAAATGCCTAGGATTCATGAATAAAGCGGTTAGCCTACGCTTGAATCGCGACCACAATGTCAGCATTCACGTAGCACAACAAAGTTGTGAATTGCTACGAGTTTCCCAATCGGCTACGAAAACCACAATGACTCATTTTTCGTAGCCGGCTGCTACAATTCACTTAATTTGTTAAAGGCAGTTGCTACGCTTGACATGAAACATTACTTTCCAGACCAGTCCATATAAAAAACCCACTAAATAATAAAAGCGAGTACATTACTACATATAATGTCCTGTTAGCTAAATGTAATACATCAAGTTTTTTGATCCGTAAACATAACAATGTGGGTATAATTTTCTTACCGTGTAAGGTTTTCCTCCAGACGGAATTATTATATCTCCTGCAATTGTGGAGCAGACGAGAGCCACTATACCCACGTATAACAAAGAATTGTATAGAAATTCTCTCAACTGGAAGGACGGTCCACTTTAACAAGACTTTTTAAGTGACTGGATAACGAAGGCTAACTGGGTGTTTGTTTCTACAAATAAAAACGTTAAAACATATACACACAGACTTTTGTTACATCAATTATCTCTACAATAGATGTGATGATAACATCGCAAGAGTTCTTTTATAACAGCTGCTGTCTATTGTTGACGTAATAATGTCTGCGGGGATTTACTTATCTTGATACAAATCTGTTTTGATTGTAGCCTTAACATAGCATTATTATGTCTAGAACAATATTACGTTGATATTCTACGAAAACATTTCTATAATTCATGTAGTAGGTAATACACCAGACGTACCTAACACCTATGTAAAAATAAAAGTAGGTATGTACCGGCAGTCCTGTCGCGTCGCCACGTCGCTCCATACAACGACACTCACCATTAGTTTACATACAAATGGGTGTCGTTTTACATAATCCATCGTACACGATCGCTGTAATTTGTTGCGAACCTTCTGAATAAACAAATTGATCGGCGTTCATAATGCATGCCCGACAGCGTGGCGTGTGGGATAATTAAAATAAAATCTCTATCGCTGTACGTAATACGTCAGTCTCGACTAACGTCACTCGAGCGCCGCGTTGATTGATCAACCGCGCCAGATATATCGGTTTAAGCTGAATAAAGCGGTTTTTTAACGATCATGACGTTTTAATAACTCGATACATATTGCTTTTGTCAGTTCGTTAATAATAGGCTTCCTATTTCGAACACTTTTCTGAAAGATGCGAATCTTTTAGAAAAGTGTTCGTTCAAAACGCAGAAATAATTCATCGATTCATCTCCCGATTGCTTTAAATAAAGCTTTCGAACGTGCTCGTGAATGTAACCAATTCGTTTCCGAGTGATGAATGTCTGTGATATAATACAGTGGTAGCGTACGCGTTGAAACGTAAATACCTATGTTAGTACCTGTATGCGAAATCCACGAACAAACGGCTAACGAACGCGAAGCAAGAGGCGATACGATTTGTCTGCCGCTGCGAAATTCATGGAGGTAGGAATGTGGTGGAGGCGATGCGCTGGAAATTTACATTTCATTAACACTTTGCACGAGTTGAAGAGCACTGTCGGACTGTCATCACCTGTTGAGAGACGGCAGTGACGACAGTAACTGACACAGAGGGCATTGTGCTTGACAGTAAGTATATAACTAGGTCTGAAAACACGTGAAGTGACTAGGGATTTAGGTCTCTTGACGGATGTTTTCCAGTCAATATTGAAACCAATTTCTATGACGGTCTTTAAGAAATAATACTATCATTGTCCATGTATTTTACCCAGATCTCAAGTCGAAAAATATGTAATGATCGAAAAATCGGGTATTTTTCATCTTTGGTTTTAATAATTAATCAGTATCAAAAAAAATACTAACTGTGTTGTTACTTGAGTGATTGACTCGCCAGAAGTTTGTCGAATTGATTGAATGAAAAACAGAGTGCGTGCGTGCTACGTCGTAGCACGCGTAGCTCGCTACGGCGCTACGAAACCAGAAACTGTCAACGCTTTGTCAAACTGTCAATAGAACCGCGCTGTTCGTTTGGAAATGAGTAATTTCCATTTGTGTGTTCCTATACTCAAAACGAATTCATCTCACATTCATCCCCATTTTGCATTCCCCGTTAGTATCGCTCCTCGTTAAATATTTGAACAGGTCAACAACCTCATATTGTATGCCTCGTAAACTTTCTTACATAACTACACAAGACCAGTGCAAAACAGACCTATCACGTGATATGTAACATCCCGGACCACAGCAGTCATACATTGTGCGATAAACTCTTTTCCTTTATTACGAATGCAGTGCATTCGTTAGTAGCTCGGCGTCGCGACTCGGTATTTGCGCCGCCTGCAAGTGGCGATATTTCAGCGCGCCCAGAACCTGTTTGTGAAAACTTTATTCACGTCAACAACCGGCTGTCTGTCAACTACAACACAAACACTATTATTACATACAGAAACCTCACACAACGACGACCAACAATAATCCGAACCTTTGAATAACCAGTCTTTATTGCGATAGTTTGCACACTCATTCAGACATTTCATTCAATGTATTCATTCACCTCGTCATTGTCCTAACTGTACAATAATGTTATTAATGACACCTGCTTGCGATGGAGATAGACAACGTATTACATTTGAATACTTGAACATGGACATTGTTATTCACTGTCAGACATCTTTAACTTAAATCAGTTCTAAATTACTGTGTGCAATAAATTGTGTTGAATACTTAGTAAGACTAGAGAAATAGCATTAATTATCTGCTCTTGAAAGTTATACAGGTCAAACCCTGTAATACAACCTATAAAGGTTGTGTTACAAAACTTAAAGAATGTTTAATATAATAAGATATTAAACCTTCTTTAAGTTTTATTAAAGGGCAAATGAAGTTTTAATTTATTTAAATGATTGTTTGAACTTATAATCCTGTATTGTATGTACTTGTAGTAATGAAGCACGTTACGCATATGTTTCGTCTAATTTCATGACGAGTGACAACTCTATTTGATATACATATATTTTCATCAAGTAATCCAGGACTAGAATTTCTAGTAGGTAAAAATTCAGTCAGTATTTTATTACCTTTGTCTTGTAAGGAACAAACATTTCAAAGGTAATGTGGCTTGATATTTACCTTCAGTGAGGACAATTTACTGTCAAAACATTGATTTGGCAATATGTAAAATTCATAGATACGTACACAATGATCAGTGTGTGTCGGCACTGTCGGCAGGCTTTTGGAAGCGCGGCGGGCGCGGTGCGGCGGGGAGGGGGCGCTCGGTTGACTGACTCCGATCGTACGCGTCACTATTTTACATATAAATGGACGCCGCTCCATAATCCGTCTAACACAATGGCTTTAATTTGTTCCGTGAATGTGTACGTAGGCAAATGAAACCTGAAATTGGTGCGAAGGTATGTAGGTACTTCGCGTGCACTACAGCCATAGAAGGTAACCACAACAGAACGGTACATAACCAAGTGCAGCGATGAGTGTTGTGATCTAATTTCAATTGGACAGTGAAAGGTTCCGCTGCTACATAGGATTGTTTGACTCTAAGCCAAACTACGTGTGTTGTTTAGTTTGACTTAGCTAACAGAGAAGTTAAATTAGTACGAGTATTTCCGAATGCAAATCCCGTGCAGGCTGAAGTAGTGGGTCGGCACCTGCGCTGACAGTTTGCGTAATAGCTCGGAACCACCGAATTAATTTACAAAACTCTGACCTGTCTCGAACAAAATAGTTTTTGATGCCAGTTTGTGCGCTCCACTATGCCGTAACCTCGAATAAGTGGGTTAGTTTTTGAATAAATATTACGTGGAATTTGTGTTTCCTAAGGGGATTATTTTAATGAAACATAGCAGGTATTTGTTTCTTTGTTGGGTGTAAATAGTTTGCATAATACCAACGTCACTAGTATAATCATTGAATGTATCGCTCTTCAAATACTACTAAAGTGGTATTTTTCCGAGTCATAAAACATTACAGCTTGTTTTTTCTTTTGCGTAGTTAAGAATACCTCCTAACTTAAAAAAAAACCCAGGATGCCCTCAAAACATGATTTTTTGTATTTTTTTTTACAAAAACAATAATTTATGGTGTAATTATGAATGAAATTAATTAACTTCAATGTTTTAAATTACTAAGCGATAGCTAAGTGGAATTAAAACAAAGTTAAAGCCGAAAATATAGGCAAGATTAATTATATTGATAAAATTAAATTGTTCGGAACATTTTAAGCGCTTGTCAAATTATTTTTATTGGATTAAAGTTTTATTGGACTTCATTAATTTAACATATTTCCTGTGGGGAAATTTTGCTGTTGGTTGTGGACTATAATTACAAGACTACAGAAAATACTACTTGAGTAGGATATACGTCTAAGTTTTAATTAAAATGTCATGTCAAGTGTCCTCCTATAAACAAATAGGAACCTACACATTTCAAGTAAGTCAAGATACAAACACAGATAACACGTTTACATAACGAAGCTGATTGTGTGTCCTTTCAATTAAAAGCTATATTTATCATTCTATTATACGGAGACAGGTGGATTGGGATAAACATCAACATGTTTATAATACGAACGATCTCCAGCGGTGCCGCAAACAACTTTGAAACTGGCCCAGCCACGCAGATGGGGATGACATCTCTTTGAAGATAAAGACGAGAGATAATTTTGCAATTTTCGTGCCGAGAGGTTGGCGATATGTACCTGCCTGTCATGTTTCTCAAATTAACTTTTGATGGCAAGCTAGCAGAGCAACTTTCGCGTTTGTGGTGACGAAATTCTGTAGGCATTCTCCCTGACGGGAATTGGTAGGCAAGTACAATTTCCAATTTCGAACTTTGATCGATGTCAGATTATATAAATTTGTATTTTCAGAGTCGTCGGCACGAGTCCGCCAATGCCGCCAATGCTTTGATTATATCTCAGTGTGAAATTGCCATTTCAAATTATAAGTTTTACAGGGAATGAAAACACCTTTTATGTATGTAATCGACTGCTGTTTGATGTATTTTCTTTGAGCTGTAGTAACATCGCTAGTAAGTAACGATGAAAGGAGTTTTTTTTTTTATTATAATCTCCTCTTTGGACCCCAGCTGTAGGGAGCCGCGGTCACGCGCCCACACCATTCATTCACCATTCAATGGGCTAAGCCCACAGCTACACTCATCCCACTTTTGATATTATTCTGTGACCCAGTACATAAGGGCAAAACTTACACGTAATGGGAATAACATCTGTTACTTTGCCTATATTTAAGCGTGAACACCAAAAATGAATGGAACTATTAATAATATTTTAAGTAGTATCTTTTTAGGGTTCCCTTCCCTAAACCTTAAAATATAAACGAGTGTGTAACCAAAAATATTATAATTTTCCTATGATGAGTTTTTCATGCAGAAATTGTCGGAATAGTGCCACTAAACATGAACAACTAAGAAAAAATACGATTAATATGAGATGAAGCTTGTCAGTCTCTATCAAACTGTCAAAAAATTTCTTCGTAATTTTATTTTTATTTAAACAACAACGATGTTATTTTTTATTGTGTATTGTTTATGCACAACTTGCGTTGCCACGCCATAATCACAACGACGTTTATCAAAACGAACACGTCAAAGTGACAGCCCTAAAGCATACATTTGTCACTATGATTATGTCAAACACAAAAATAATCCCGTCATCTATTTGGCGGCACACCCCTGCTGCTCGCGACTTGCAAATTGAGGGAGACTGCAGGGAGCAAACGCACGAAAGATTATAAAGTGCGTTGTATACCTATACAACGCACTTTATAATCTTTCGTGCGTGTCACAACTTTAACGTCTGATCACCTGATCAGACGTTAAAGTTGTGATGTTTTGAAAAAGTTGTTGAGGGCGAGGGAGGGCAGGCGGTTGCCATGGTTAATAATACCCTCCGTATAATACACGAGCATGTTGGCGTCGTGGGCAATTTTCCCCAAGTCGCCGTCGTCTAGCAACAGGTCGCCTGTTTTATAGCGAATCTTTTTATGTGATTTCTTATGCTTAAAACGTCTCCTTACAGTTCAAAAGAAGTCAGAAGCATTAAGTTTCAAAAGGTAAAATCGCTTTGAGGCGGAGCCTTTTAAAATGTCAAGAACACATTAATTTCTTATTTGTTCGTGTGTGAGTACAAAGTGATGAGGTAAAAAAAATCTAGTACAGAATCTATCAAATAAATAGGGCTTTGATGAAGCTTGTTCATTTTAATTGAACTTTAGGTCTATTCTTAGTATCTACATCAGAATTCTGCGTAAACCTACTCCAGAGCCTACAGTGGCTCTTAGAGTAGGTACTGTAGAGACCTTAACCTTTGTGGTCAGTTAGGAATTAACTCTAGTCTGTGTAAAGAGAAAGGAAATGAACAATGAGGTTGAAATTAGAATAAGAACAGGAGAGTCAGCTAGGCATCAAGAGACACAAGACATGTAAAAAAAAAGCCAAGTGTGAGTCTGACGACAAAGCGTTCCGCTCATTCGTAGTTTCATTTACATTCAACAGAAAAACTAAATTAGTTTTTCATAGTACCTTATATAACATCACGCCTGTAATAGCCAAAGGGTTAGGCATCGGTGTACCCTTCATAATACGTTAATGAAAGACAATGTTACTGCTGCAGTTTTACGAAAAACTCTCATATGAAACCAATTTTCGTTGAAAGTTTCTTCTAAGTTCCACAATCCTAAATTTTTCAGAATTTTATACGGCTTTAGAAGTGAATATCTCATCAAGTCAATTGATCAAATCATCAATTGAGGAACCTCTATGTATTTTATAAGAGCTGTCGATAAACACCCGTCTACGCACAAGTATACAAGTAGAAAAGAATAAAACCGGCCAAGTGCGAGTCGTACTCACACGCACATAGGGTTCCGTAGCACCAAACAATATAATAAAAATATTTTGAAGGCATTCGTTCATATGTTGTATTGTTTTACATTCCTCAACAAAACTAAATTTGTTTTTCATAGTATGTTAATGAAAAACAAAGTTGTTGCTGCAATTTGATGAAAAAATCCCTTAACTCAAAAAATAAACATCAAATCTTATTCAAACCAATTTTGGTTGAAAGTTTTTTTTACGTTCTATAATCCTATATTTTTTTCAGAATTTTTCTCCTCTTACTTTAGAAATTAGACGGGGGGACACACATTTTACCACTTTGGAAGTGTTTTTTGAAACGATTGACTTTGAGAGAAAATGGTTTTAGGAACCTCAATGTCATTTTTAAAGACCAATCTATAAACATCCCGCACGTATAAGTTTGATGAAAAAAATATTTTTTAGTTTCTTTTCCATGTATGGGGAGACCCCCCTTAACATTATATTCTTTTTTAAAAACCTTATAGCGGTTTACAGACTACATCTACCTATTAAGTTTCAACTGTGTAGTCCTAATAGTTTCGGAGTAAAATGGCTGTGACATACACGGACAGACAGACAGACTTGGCGAGTCTATAAGGGTTCCGTTTTTCACCATTCGGCTACCGAACCCTAAAAATCAAACTTCAGTAACATGTATGCAGGGTCATCCCTATTTTTTTATTCGTAATTTCACATCACTTCCGTTTTTTGCCATTTGGTAACGAAACCCTAAAAATATGATTTCTTTTCAATCATTATCTGAATGTAATCGTCTAAACGTCTTTTATTTATTACACTCAACATACTACTCACACAACATAGAGCCGATCCTCACAGTACTTATAAATATGTACCTGGTAGGTAGTGTCTCTGTGCCATCTCAAGTTATATTACATAACAAATGATTTAAACATGGCAGCCATCAAAATTAATTATGAATCAAATCTTACTTGTTGATACTTTGGGAGTGTTCTAATAGTTACGACATTGAGCAACTGTTGTATGAACAATCTAAATAATACATACGTTAGGTATATTTGAGTATTCAGAATTTAAAACTTGCTTGAAATTACTCTCAACATTTCAGATTTTTGAAACAAAGGTGAATACTTAAGTATCTTACTATACTCTAACAATGCTGATAATTTAGGATCTCGCACGTTTAGGTACTCTGTGTAAATGTGATACTTTATAAAATATATTCTTGTTTACTTTAGAAATATATAATTATACATAAATTATTCAGGTACACGTGTATTGGAAGGAAATATACTTAATACAAGATCTATATAATATCTATATTCTTAATAAAATATGTACTGTTAGGAAGAAATGAAGTTTTAGTAGCACATGTTACTTCTACAGAAAAGAGTGACAACTTGGAATCGTCGCAGCTCGCGGGAGACTCTTGTAGGGAATATCGCTCAAAGGGCTGTTACTGTCACTGTTAGGCTGTGTCATACCACTGCTGGGCAAAGGGCTTGCCCATGACGTCCAAATTTATCGATCCAGGGCCAATGAGGGGCCACTGGGTGTTGGTTTTGTCCAGCTCGTCCCGCCATCTCCTGCGAGGTCTACCGCGTCGCCTTCTGGCTGTGTCAGGGCTCCACGTCATGGTTATTTTGGCCCACAGCTCGTCGGGCATACGGCAGACATGGCGGGCCCAGTCCCACTTTAGCTTAGGGGCTTTTTGAGCAACGTCAGTAATTTGTGTTTTGGAGCGCAGTGTGACTTGACGTACATGGTCGGTAAGTTTGTCGCCTAGGATACTGCGCTGCATTGCACGTTGGCAAACCTTGAACTTGGGCTTTTGAATGTTTGTCAAAGACCAAGTCTGGGATCCATATGTCAAAATGATGCACAATTGCACATGTCCATGATTTTTCGCTTGAGTGACAATGAAAGATTTGTTTCATTAGCTCTTTCATGGACCGGTAGCTCTTCCAGGCATTTTCGGTCCGTCTTATGACTTTCTGTTCTTATCTGGACTGGAAGGAGACTAACTGGCAAAAGTAGATGTATTCATGGACATAGTGCAATTCTTCACCATTCACTCGAATCTTGTATTTGGTGGTGTTTGTCATAAGTTTAGTCTTAGACATGTTCAAATGGCTGAATGATTTATAATTTCCTATTTTGTACTTACTCGCTATTTTTCTAACTAATTACATGTTAATTGGATTTGATTGGTTATGATTTGTGGCGGTTTAGGTAAATTTCAGTGATTATTGGTATTTTGTTCCAAGTTACAATAAACGGTTGTATTCATTAATTTGTGTACCTCGTTGTCTTTGTTAGGGTTCCGTAGCCGAATGGCAAAAAACGGAACCCTTACAGATTCGCCAAGTCTGACTGTCTGTCCATGTATGCCACAGCCACTTTACTCCGAAACGATTAAGACGACACAGTTTAAACTTAGTTGGTAGATGTATTCTGTAAACCGCTACAAGGTTTTTATAAAAAAAATATAAGATTAAGGGGTCTCCCCATACATGGAATTGAAACTAAAAAAAAATTTTTTCGTCAAACCTATACGTGTGGAGTGTTTATATATAGGTCTTTAAAAATGATATTGAGGTTCCAAAAACCATTTTCTCTCAAAGTCAATCGTTTGAAAGATAAACACTTCCAAAATGGTAAAATGTGTGTGTGGGGGCCCTCTAATTTCTAAAGTAAGAAGAGAAAAATTCTGAAAAAAATATAGGATTATAGAACGTAAAAAATTTTTTAACCAAAATTGATTTGAATAAGATTTGATGTTTAGTTTTTGAGATATGGGACTTTTTCATCAAACTAAAGCAATAACCTTGTTTTTCATTAACATACTATGAAAAACAAATTTAGTTTTGTTAATGAATGTAAAACAATACAACATATGAACGAATGCCTTCAAAATATTTTTATTATTTTGTTTGGTGCTTCGGAACCCTGTGTGCGTGTGAGTACGACTCGCACTTGGCCGGTTTTTCTAAATATCTTCGCTTCAGTTTGTTAAATCTACATATTATATTTTATTAAAAATACAATAAAGTTACAATTCCAACAACTCAGGTTTTCCGTAAAAACTCCTAATAAACATAAACGGCCACGAAGGCGTTTCTAAAATATGATTCTCAGAAACCTTAATATTGAATGTCTCCTCGTACTGTGTATAATGTTGCTATTCTTGCTGTACTTCGAACGTATGCTACATTTAACTTGTTTCATCTTTTCCATCCGCAGTAATTAATATTGTCTGTGGGTCTTTAGAAATTGGACCGCGCCGCACTGCACGATCGCTTACGATACGACCGCAGGGCTATTTAATAACGTCACTCATGCATAACCGAGCAAAAGTAATTAAAGCGACGTCACCGTCACAACGACCATATAGTATTAAAGCCTTTTCAGTAAAAGAGGGCGCTGTGCGCAATTCCAAGTTACATTTTAATCAAACAGTGACCACGCCCGAGACTGTCATGTCGCCTATTTATGAGTTGTAAAGGGGATCCTTCCGCAGTTCACTTTGTGCGGGCGTATGGTAATGGCGTGGATATGGTGTGACGCGCTCTGACATGTGTCGGCTCCGGAAAATGAAGTCCGAGCGCGAGGGAATGTTTGCACGCACGCGTCAATAACGTGCGGGCCTACAACCGGTTTATGCTCGCAGTTTGTTCTGCAACGTAATTAATCGTTGGCTTCTTTTGAAGTCGCATCTTAAATATACACATAGTAATAGATGATTGCAGGGGCTGACGGGTTTTAATTACGCAGTACAAACACATCCCATTGATGTCGTATATAAACAAATGAAAACAAGCTGGATATCATTCAAAATTATGTCATGAAAGACTACCATGCATATCGTATTACACTCTTGGGCCTGGCCATTTCGAATGGAGGCAATTCACAAGTACGTCATTATATTACGATGATGACGTCATAAAACGCAGTTACGCGTTCGAGGGGACGGAATTAGGTCCGCAAAACCACGGACACCTTCCAGACGAGCGGTGTTTACATATTTCAAGTCCTTATTCATTCACTCGAAAGATATCCTGTTAGAATCAAAATGAGTTTATCCCAAATGAAAATAGCTCTTTACTGTACATAATGTGTGTTTTATTTGCAGTTATGATAAGTAGGTGCTGAAATATGTTTGGCCAACATCATGATTCTTTTAAAATAAAAGTGCCCGACAAACAGGTACGGCCATATGCATTGTTTCTTGCTCTTTTTTAACTTTGAAACTCAAACTGCTCTTTTATTTTTGTCTGCTGTATTCACTCTTTAGAGTCATTGTTAGTAAAATTTTAATGAATATTTATTCTGTAAGATCCTGCACTCTGTATGAATATTCACACGTAAGTTCCTCTCTTAACATATCTAAAGGCTGTTGGAATCTGTTTCAGGATTTATTCGTAAAGAGAGGTAATAGCGCGGCTCATTGCTTTTTCACTTGGTTACTCAAATGTAGATGGATGAGGTCGTCGTTGGCGCCGCCGGAGACAATTGTCAGCCATCGCTCAGTGTCCCCGCTAATTGAAAATTCTCGTCAGCTTCATTTAAATCTCCATCGACAAGAGGACACCCGCGACCGTTGAAAATTAAGCCGAACTATAATTTAATTGTCCTACACCTTTGTCATGACGTCGGGGGCTTCGTGTTTGCGTGACTGATTTCTACAAGAAGCATCATTGACTTTGACACACTCCGTACACAATCATGAATTGATTTTATTAAGTCAATTTTACATTCAATTTCCAAGCCATATTTTAGTATAAGCGTCCAGAATGTAGGCAGAAAATTCACAGTAAAATAAATTCGTTGTACCAATTAAGGATCTCTTATTCCTAAATACCCTTTCAAGTGGATTCGCGGAAGGAAGAGGGCGCGAGCGGAAGAAATTCCCGATAACAGGGAGTAAAGAGTGGAAAATTATAAAACGTTAGAGCCCAGACACCGTCTTGAGTGGATAATATTATGATTATGATCGTTCGACTCTCAAATAATACCTACGCTTTCACAATATCACAATTCTACCAGTTGATTGTTTAAATAACAGCTAGTGGGTATATTAACATGATATTTTGCGACATTTATGCATGAGTAACATAGAAGTGTGGAATAAATTCATTAAAACGTCTTGTGTTAACTATATTAGGTATGAATAAGAAGAATGATAAGCCTTTATTTACACACTGCTTTAATCAAAGGCGTAAGTTTAGTCGTGTAAAAATACTCTATGAAATAATTACACAATGTCTAAAAATAAAAGTAAGGAACGCCACGATTTGCATATGATTTACCAAACACAGCTCCGAAATGAACTTTTCAATTGATTTTGAAAGACTCGCTATGTATTTCACTCATCCCCAACTTCCGCAGGAAAATAAAAAAATGTCTTAAAAGATATTTAAATCTGAAAGAAAGCGGATAAAAATATCTTGCGATGTGAAGATTTATTACCAGCACTTCATTTACTCACAGTTTACCCAGAACGTAGCAGAATTATATTAAGTGTGGTCCAAGGCAGAGTTTTCTAGAAAGGAACAACTTTCGTTTCCATTTTTATTCATTCCATAGCGAAATCAACATTTGTAGAAAGCGTAGATGTGGGCGTGGGGCGACCCGTATTAAAATATTTTAAGCAGGCTATGAATATGCAAAGACACGGCGCTCGACGGCGGCGGTTAACGATTTGCACGTTTTTGGACCACTTGCTAATTGCAAATGTGAACGAACACTTATGGCAAATGTAATTGCTTTCACTGATACCAGATCAGATAGAAACACAATGTTTGATTTTGCCTCGCTATAGCCCTCTGTAACTGAAAACTAATTTACTTTCATCGGATAGCCGGACCGCGCTAATTTCATTTCGTCTGCGATTAAAAAGTAACTGCGGGTTTCATTTATTTTAATGTTCTTTGACAAAAATGTTCAATTGAAAAATAAAATTTTATTTTTCAATTATACTTATCGCTGATCTCAGCGACTATTTTTCTTAACGGTACCTACGCTTCCATTTCTATAAAACTATCCTGTCATTTTATCTATCGTAACATATTAGGCATCTAGAAGAGCTTTGTACGTTCAAAGATGTCTGAGTGTAAAAGAAAATCCATTTGGAATATGAAGGCTACATGACCTGTAGGTGATCCCTTGGGAGGCTCGCAAACCCCGCATTACCACTTACCTACATCTCTCGAGATATTTCAAATTTTCAGCTCCAAGTAGGGTTACGATACGTTTCAACGTCATGTTTGAAAAGGATTCTACAAAAGTTATTCATACCAGTCGAAGTAATAAGGTAACTAAATGGCTCTCAATGATTTTTTTGAGCATACATAAGAGATAGTATCTTTAATTACATATGTAGATAGTTCAGTGTATATCACTGAACTACATATATCATTATAAGTGATTATACAATGCCAATATTTATTATGTGATACAAAAAAACAAAACCGACTTCTAAAAAAACACTAAAAATGTCTAAAATAACTTTACTTTCGGAAGTCGGTGTCTTTGTTTGTATTTTTTTTGCACCGACTTCCGAAAGTAAAGTTATTTTAGACATTTTTAGTGTTTTATTAGAAGTCGGTTTTGTTTTCGCAGAAAGTTTTTTTTATTTTACCCTTTTTAGTTGTAGTATACCACACAAATTCTTGTTATGAATACATTGTAACTAGAAGTTAGTTAAAGTACTCGTCAAGATGAATTATACGAACCTAAACTCGATGGGGTTATGTCGTTTTAATGGAGTTCCTATGAGCACCTTCCAGCTCCATCATCAGACTCTGGTTACCATTAGAACTAGGTACAGTACTTGTCAAGACATATCAAACGAGTCCAAACTCGACGGCGTTGCGTCGTTTTATTACAGAGTTCGTAAGGCCACCTTCCAGCTCCATCATCAGATCAGCTCCATGTCATCATAATATTGCATTGTTTCGCGATATACACATGCGTGCAAAATTTCAACTCAATCAGAAATCGGGAAGTGTGTCAAATTTAACTAGCAAGTATCACGCGACGTCGCGTGATGTACATCAGAGCGCCAGCACGCGACGTTGCGTGATGTGACAATTAACGTGAGGAAAACAACGAAATTCCTTATCCGATTTTGATGAAATTTCTATGGGACTAATCGAGAAGCATATTCTTTCAGATGAAAAAATATTTTTTCAAAACGGTTTACAAATGACGAAGTTGTGAGGAAACAAAAAAAAAAAAATACAACCGAATTGAAAACCTCCTCCTTTTTGAAGAAAGTCGGTTAAAAACGAATACAATCGGTGGCTTAATATGAACGTGCATGCACTTAATTGCACTTTTAAACTAGCAGTTAAACACAATTTGCAAGTTTAAAAGAGCAAACAGCCAGTACTGTACTGCCACAATTACTTGTGGTAATTGTTTCTTTTTACAATATCTTCTATTCAATTTATTTAAGCTGGAGTGAGTGGTAGACGCGCACTGTAAAGTGGAAGTTGCTTAACAAGATCAAGCACAAAGTGCGATACGCTGTACGATTAGCAGCTTGTTGCGAGGAGCTGGCTTCTCTCGGCCTTTTCAAGTGTGATTAAGGTTAGATTGAGGCAAGCAACGGACGTATCTATTCAATTAATGCTACTCCAGACCCAGGTTGGCCAGTCCCTCAATTTATATTGCTTCGGCTCTGAAAATTACCCTTATTTGTACGTACGACTACGTACGCCTCCTCAGGCCGCGGGCGGTCGTAACTGTGTGCCAACAGATTGAAATATTGCCTCTCGAAACGTTCAGCTTGAGAACATCATTTTCAAAAGAATGTGTAAAAAGCAAATAAAGTATCTTTTTATGCAGCTTGCGATTAGCAATTTAGGAAGAATTAAGTTTAATTGGGGTAAAGAAGTATTTTTCTGTTCAATGTACATTCAAGAGGAAAACCACGTTTTACTTATTTTATGATGGAGTTCTAGAATAAAATATCACCGAGGCTATCAATGCCTGGAAACTCGCTTGCCCGAATTCTGAAGAACCCGACCATCCATTTTCCCAAAGACGGTGGGACGAGCCGCTCTGCAGAGTAGTTCAGAACAATTTGCTGAGCACGTCTGCTACTACTGTTGAGCGCGCGCGTCTGCTGGCTGTGGTCGAGTGGGAGTCGGGTCTTTGGCTTCACGCTCTACCGTTGTCGAGCATAAGTACGTTGTTCGACGACACGACACGAGGGCCTAAAATAAAAAAAAAAAAAAAAAGACACTACTTTCCGCCTCGCTGCTTCTCTACGCCTAGGTGCCGCATTATGTTATCCTCATCACTGTCACTGTGGTGAAGTTGTCAACAGCCTTGGAGACCACGGCCTATCATGCAGCCGAAGTGCGGGACGTTTTGCACGGCACGCGAACTTAATTATGACATCGTCCGACGAGTTCTTTTCACCGTCGGCGTTCCAGCTATTATTAGAACCCAATGGCTTGGCACGCGACGATGGCAAGAGATCGGACGGGATGTCTTTGTTTCCATGGAAGATGGGTAGGCCTTTAGTGTGGGACGCAACATGCGTCGATACTCTTGCGCCATCCCATCTTCCTAGCTCATCGTGCTGTGCCGGGGCTGCCGCTGCGGCTGCAGAGAACCTCAACCGGCGTTAGTTACCTAATTGGTAACTACATTTTCGAGCCGTTTGGGATTGAAACTAGGACCGTGGGGTCCGAAACGCTTAGTTCACCCTTCCCGTGACCTATAAGGGCTGGCTTTTACCTTGGCCAAAGGCTTAGCGTTGCCATACAACGTGGCAACGCCGCTAGTCTCTTGGTTGCATTACCAGTTGACAGCGTAGAGGAGGAATTTTTTGACGCCATTTTTTAAGTTTGTTGTTAAGTTAGTTATTTACTTTAGGTTATTTTAATTTATAAATGTATATAATATTATAAATAAAAAATTACAGTATTTCAATATGTAATATCCAAGTTCTAGACTTATATTAAAAAGACAGTCACAGTGAGACAATTAGGTATACTACTAATATCACCGAACACTATACATAATACCATACAATATACAATACCATACAACACAAAACCGGACAATTCATCGAACATCACACAACCTACAAGTAGCTCCGTCGTAATAACTATATACACTATTTTGCAGCTAATGACAATCAGTGACAGGCACGGCATCCGAACCGTATGGCCCAACTCCCGACTACTCCCGAGTAGTTCCGAGGTCAAGGATTACAGAGCATAGCAAAGCGCCAATAATGGCTGTCTTCGAACATCAATACAGATGCGGATTTGTAGTCATGCTTCGAGGGAAACTCACTTTGGATTATAGTCTTAAGGTACGGTACGGTTGGTACTGCTGGTTTAACAGGAATTGGGAGTCATTGTTTGTATTGTTTGGATGCGGTAATATTTAGCTTAGGTTTTGATTTGGAATTTTGAATTTTGGAATTGGTTTACACTTATGTTAACAAAAAGTGTGGCATTTACCGTAACCTATCGATATATTTTTGTTGTATTGTCCTATACCATTATCATTTCAGCAGAAAGATATGTCCACTGCTGGACACACACGAGCCAATAATAGAAATTACAATAAAAGGATTGTCACAACGACCTGCGCGGCTCTCATGTGGTTGATTCACCATATTATCGTTTACTCATCACTCATTTTGATTACCGCGATCGAAATGGAGACTTCCCAAGAGATGGGCTGATATTCAACAAGGTTATATGAAAACTATCGATAAGTTTATATACTGTTGAAATAGACTACAAAATCGCACGCGTAGTCCATAACAAATTCCCTAAATAGCGTTTAAAATTTATAAAAATGTTTCAGCATTTTATGAAATACCGGAAAAATATTTCGCTGAAATAGCTTTTCGAAAACACTATTAAATATAGTGATAGATATAAAATTTGAACACGAGAAGCAATCTGAGCAAATGGACGCCGCTTAGCAGGCCATTTTGCCATTTCGATGCATTTCCGCTTGGAAATTACTATCATTTGTTGAAAGAGGGACGAATACCGCTAAACCGGTCATGGAGCTGTTCCTTAATCAAACAAAGAAACAATGTATTGTAAAATGTGTTTGTTGAATACTTTACATCACTTTACGCTAATTCCGGAGTACAAACGAATAGTATTAATTAGTGGATTATTTAATCATTCCTCGTACTCGCGTATTGTAAAACTCGACAGAAGAAAAGGGCTAGGTACTTTCATACCCCAATTAATTAACACAACTTGTATTCATTAGACAATGCTTTGTCATGCATTATCAATAAGTAGAGTATAGAAAGCTAATTCAAATCATGATAAATACTCATGCTTCTACATTTTGACGCATAACCTAAATAGTCAGGTACAATATTCATTGAAACAATGTTCTTAAAATTCAGGCACGTTTCCAAACTGAAGATTGAGCTTAAGCCTTAAAGTTTCTAACAATAAGTTTATTCAGTACCCTATAAGTAGAACGGGGCTAAAGGTCAACGGGTAACAAAATAGTCCGTACCCCACTTGAAAACTAAAAGTAATTTGGATTTTTGCGATACGACTACGATGGGGTGGGAGGGTAGTAAATAGGACACCCTCTCGCGGACAGTTTCCTTGAGACACTGGGACAGGATGCACGTTTCCCGAGCCAAAAAATGTAAATGAGGTTGAGATTCCCACAAACAAAGAATTATGGAATATTCAGTCACAATTAATCTGGTAAGAAAATTACAAGTATTCCTAAGATAATGTAGAAGTAAATATTTAAATAATCACTTTATTTGCAAAATATGAAACTGCCAACATTTTACGGGTTTAAATTGTTACCTTAGTGTAGGAGTACACCTACATAATACTTTATGTTGTCCATTATCTAGTAATGTTTTGTGTATATCTTTTGTTGGAGATCCTAAAATAAATAAATAAAATATGATAGGAGTTCAAAAGATACGTACATGTTTTATTCACGTCATTTTAAATAAACACCCCCGGCTGTATAAAATTGTGCCGAGCGGCAAATCTTGCTGAAACTGTCTATAAATCTGACCATAAAAGTAAATCCCTGCAATCAAATCGCGAACAGCGAAAAAAGTAAGGTTGTTTGTTGCTATCTCTGGGAACATACATGAAAATAGCTGAGGAACTATTTCGTAGCCGGATAAAAAGGTTCTCAGACCATGAATATAAATATGTACGGTGCGGCCTGATGTCGCTTAACTGCGCTGTAGGGCTGCGAAGCGCGTTAGCGCTAACAGCTATTATTTTAGCTCACTTCGTCCCAATATACCGTTCATTTTTATACGTCTGGACCCTCATTATTAACTCATCTCGCTAAAACCCAGCAAAAAGTAAAAGGTTTCACATTTCAACAAAAATATTTTGTAGAATTTAGGCTCTTGTATAATTTAATGTAATTATTTCTTAAAGTGGGCAATTATGGTAATTTATACTCAATTTGTATCAAAATCGAAACATCCGTAGTAGGAAAGTGGGTATTCAAAGTGAATTGAATGTGGGGAGTCTTTTTGAAATCTATTTGTGTGCAACCCTACAAGCCTACGGGGGCAAATAGCAAGTGTATAAAGGTTATAAAAATGCAAGAAGCCGGAAATGAATACGCGGGTGCAACGTACTCGAGTACGTAGTCCGTAGTGAGCTCGCGGCACGGACCGCGCCGCGGACGTGGGGACACGGACTCTCATCAAAAATAAAGGAAGTGCACCTACTATTTCACACAAATTGGATTGTTTGAAATGTCACGTTTTTAACTTGCTCGTTAAAATACGGAAGTGCATTCATCTTCAGCTTTCACCTGAAATCAGATGTGTGCTGCATGCATTCTCTAAATAACTAAGTATGTGGACTTTTAGTTAATGGAACTTGCAGGCAAGCAGCGTATGTATAGGTATTGAACAACAAACATTCAACTAAGTTAGAAAATTGAATTGGAATAAACATTTTTATTTTTATTTTATTTTTTAAGTTTAACTTTGGTTCGAATACCATTGCGTATAAAGTACTAGCTTATGCACGCGGCTTCCCCCGAGTCAGGTTCAGTAATTGTCCGTGTTACGGGATCATACTTCCGCGACAAAAACCTTTGTGCTATTCCAGACTATAATCTATCTCTGTGCCAAATTTCATCCACATCCGTATTGCCGTTCTGGCGTGATTGAATAACAAATATCCATTCAACCAAACTTACGCATATTTTATAATAGTAGTAACTAGTAGTAAAATTAAAAAGTGCTAAGTCTAAACAGCTGAGCATTGTATATTTTTGCTGTGTTTCGTTTTCTTTCTCCTATTAGCAGAAAAACCAATGATGCGGAAACACAAGAAAATAAAAACGACTACATGGAACCTTTGAGCCCGACTTGTTGATTCTAAGCTCCACCTTACTAAGCACTACGTTGTGGAAATTATTGTTTCACAAACTCATTATAACATCAGGATCCGACAAATAGTTGTAAATGTAATAAGTAAAGCGTTACTTGTACAGCACTGCTTACCGACGCCAAAAGAGGTGTTTGTTAGATTTATTACCTACCATTTCGATTTGTTTACTCAGTTGTTCAGATCCAATTACTTGGCACTGTTTCTGTACTTAATTAAAGGGACGCTTGATTACTCGCCCGCTGTGGGGTTCTGTATAATTGCTATTGTTTAGCAAATGAAGACAAATGAAACTTTAATTTAATGACATTGTCTCATTCAGACGCACGAGAGAAGAAGTCCTGTGGTCGCGCCCAACAACCTCATTTCAAGTTTAAATTAGGTTCTGTTCTGACACACCGTCTGACATAACTGGGCTGACATAATTGTATTGTTTACCTGAACCAACATTATGTTTACCAACATAAGAAACATTTTTTTTCTAATCAGCTTTTACTAAACCAAAGTTTGAAACCCTAAAGGGTAAAAACTTAATTTATAAGGTTTCTAATCATCCGATATTCAAATTCAAATGAAGGTAACTTAACAAATTCAATATTCGGTTTCGTAGACTTTCTAAATCCCCATTTAATAATGAATCCACAAAAATAAATGTCTGGGAGAGCAAACAAGTTTCGAAAAATCTCATTACAGTTCTGGACTGAACTTAGCACTCCCATGGTAGCACTGAACCGACTGCTCGGAAACAAAGGCTATAAAAAATGCAATTTTATTTAAATTTTATAGACTTGCAATTGAAATCGTTGTTTAATTGCGATACACGCGATGTTGCCGTCAATTTTTAATGCTATTTGCTTCGTTGCATCGATACATTTCGATGTATCATGCAAGAGCTGGTAAAAACGTTTTGAAAACAGAGCTAAAATGATTCAACCGCCGTTTTTAAATTATAGATGGGAAATCTTCAAATAACCCCTCCCGCTCTGGGCTGAGCAGGAGGGAGTGTCAGACTTTTACTGACTAAAACCCATCCATGTTCCTTCCTTTGCCCTTTGTGTTCCAGGGCCGCGGTATCTCTTTCGAACAGTTCCGCAACCCTGGCAGGCGTCGGTCCTTACGGACCCCTCCCTGTTTGCTGACTCTCCTTGAGGCGCGCGTGGAACACGAACGCGCCGTCGACACAAATTATAGATGGCTAGGTAGGTAATTTAGAGCAGATATCTATTCACGTTATGAAGGGTACTCAATTAAAATTATAATTATTTTTCCCAGAAGTTCTAACCCAAACTCATCAGTCCGTAAAACCGAGCTCTAATGTTAACCTTATCTTCATTTAATGGTACAATGACAACACGGTTGAGTGCGTCTAAATGAGAATAGTTGTAAAGAGTACTTTAATTACCTAGCGTTCTTAGTTATTTGTTTGTGCCGGTCTCAAGGTTCTCCCGTAGGGGCGGTAACTCGATTCGCCATCCGTTGGTGAGTGAGTGGCATACTTTTAATTGGCCGTAACTGCGTTTGCCTGCAAGCGTTATTGAATTACCAGCAGAACAGCGCTTGGGGTTGTGGAGTTACTAAATAACGTTTTCAACTTCCATGAAATTGATATTTTTATTGACATACCTTTAAAAATGTTTTTTGTTATTTTCATGGAAATTGCAATCGAGATTTTTTAAAGTATATTATATAATTCAATCAAAATAGTTTTCAGAATAGGTATTTAGCCGTACGTGAATTCAAGCCTGAAAATATGTTTCGTGTAGGAATAAGAGAAAACTTAAAGATGAGCACAACCTACGGTTCTGAAATATTTTTTCTTATTTTCGTTATATATATTTATATGTTAATGGAAAAGCATATAATCTATCATTGTATACAATTTCTAAAATACTCGTAGATAGGAAATCTATGATATATTGTGTTAGGTACTTTTCCCAGGAAATCTATACATTTTCTACATAAAGATCGAAAATGTATTAAATTCTTGATGTACAGCGGGGATAGCGGTGCGAAGGGCGACTACACACAGTCGAGAGCGTCTATTGTACTCCTATGTTTATGTTACCCTTAAACACTACCTAAACACCACACCAACATAAACAAGGCATTGTGGCAAGGAAAACTTAGGATGCAAGAGCGAGCGAAGCGAGCTCGGGACTTGTGGCACTCCGATGGCGGAGTCCTGAGAGCGAGCGAAGCGAGCGAACTAAGATTCCGCCATCCCCTTCGTGTTAGGTAACTTTAAGCCCTGCAGACAGAAATAGGAGCCACGCGTAGCGGGGCTTCGTCGACTACGCTTTAAACAACATTTTGATATTTACCTTGACGTTGATTTTATTCGTTTTATTTATTTTATTCACACAGAGCATTCGTTTTTATATATTTCAGTTAAGAAGAAATACACACATTTCACAAGAAATTTGTGTTTTAAGAATGTTTGAAACATTATTTTACACATTTCCTAAGTAGGTTTATGTAAAGTGGGTTCCCTATACGAGTTCGAAATACTATTCTGCGAAAATTGTTACATCGATGACTTTACATCGATGCCTTGATAATGCGCGTCGCGTATGTTTTAACTAAGCCTTTTTTGTTCGCTGTTTCTTAATATCGACAACCTTACATCGAACCCTTGTTTCTTCGACGTTTGTTTATTCTATGTAACATTACTTCGAAAATATTTAGTCTAGGAGATATTATTTGTAAAGTTTGTTTATTGCAGTTTTTAATGATTATAATAAAAATGTGTGATTATAATTGGGTTAATAGAAAAACTTATATTAACATTATGTTGCATAAACTCCGAAGCGGTTGTTAATAAAAATATCGTTTCACCGACGCCGACGGTGCCATGCTTCGATACTATTTTGTGTTCAAGCAGCCTCAGTTCGTTCGGTCTATGAATTTACCACTTTTGTCTCTTCGACGTGCGATTGAGGTCTTCTGAGGACATAATACATTTCAAACCAATCCGTTGTAGTGAAAATTATTTTACCATAATGCAGCATATTATTACGTAAGTAGACATTATTTGATTATTAAAAGGCATTTTACGAAACGGTTTTTTTATTGATAGATCCCATCTAGGCCATACGGACCGGTTTTACCCGGTTCTGAAAAAACCGAGAATTTCCGGGTTTTAGCTTTGTAAAAAAAACGGTTCTTTCGTATAAAACCCGGTCTTTTCGCGCTTTCGTTTTTTTTTGTTTCTTTAGTTTATAAATGCTACTTACACTTGTCACTCCATATACCATTTATTATCCTTTTTATTGGTTTCTTTATTTATACTCAGCGAATCGATTTAAATACGATTCGTTTTCATAGAATTAGCTGAAATAAAATATTAATATTCATAATTTTCAATGTTGTGACATGCATGTCAGATTTGCCAAACTGACAGTTACTGTTTTTTCTCTCATAGAGTTTCTTATTGGTTTAGTCTATGATGGTTACTTTTTGGTTTCAAAAAATTAAATTATTTTTATCAATTTGTTTAGCTGAAATATTGTATTTTATAGATAATTAAGATTGTTTACTAAATAACTTAATTTTAAATGATATTTATAAAATTCTTTACGCACTCATGGTTTTATGAAGGAAGCCTGTTATGTCCTGGCCGACTACACTTGTCAAATTGACCGCAAGAAGAAAAACTAATATTCGAAAATTAGTAAGGAACACTACTGTGAAAGCTAGCTTATGAACCGGTGAGACTAGAGAGATTCTTCAATGTGAGAGGTGATCCAACTAAAAGATTCACCTGGGACCTCTACTTCCGATCTTCGAAAACTGTCTTCGTGCCTGCCCTGGGATTTGTCTCACGGAGCTGCCCTGACGTCTATAGGTGATCTAACTGAAAGATTCTCTGGGACCTCTGTCTCCTGATCTTTGGAAACTATATCTTCGTGCCTGCCCTGGCGTTTGTCCCGCAGAGCTGCCTTGATGTCAGACCCTGTGAACTGCACTGATGCCTTCCTGCGGAGCAGCCCTGATGTTTGTCCCTGAGAACTGTATATGAATACGCTCCTACGGACAGCTACGTCGCACTCCTTGTTTTTACTCGAAACTGCTACCTACGAGGTAACTGGTGACTATGAGTAAATACTCGCTTGTTACTTGACGAGGCTTACAGTTTGCATAGTTAGCGGGCGACGGAGACGCGTAGCCTACTTCAGTAATAGGGTTTAGGTGCTCAGCGTTTTCCTGGTAATCGGTGAAACTGTTTGTATCTAAGACGGTAATTGAATTTAAACGCAAACTTACGTTTGTTGATTAGCGTTTTTGCGCTCTACTTGCCTTTTTAAATGTTTCTCTTCTATCTAAGATATGTAATTCTTCCTGTAGGTACTCAGGGTGCATTCAAAATCATGTTTGCATACCAATTATAATGACATGTAGTTAGTTATTACTAGTAGCTAATTGTGATTTCAGACATACGTTGCCAAATTAGCTGCAATCACGTTAAATATAAATCCTCGAAATATTATATAATTCCGGCGCTACGTTTTCAGAATTTCCTAGTTTTAGTACCAATGTCCGGAATAATGTACATACCATAATTAGTTAAATGTGGATTAAGCATTTTAAGTGTTGGTATTATATTTATAAGTAAACAAACTACAAAAACTATCTCTTACAAAATAATAATAAAAGAGTGAAAGTAGTTAGGTTGGTACAATTGGTATTATCAGATTACAAACACAATTAAAATTATACCGCAGCAGCCCCAAAAATTAATTATAAAAGTAAAATGAAGCCACTAAATAAATGCATAAACCGACCAAACCGCCACATAATAAAAAGTGAAATTACTGGGGCGCGGACAGGGAGCGTTTTCCGGGTTTCCGACATCAACACATAATTCAGCACAAGATTAAATGCCTCTTGGACTCGCAGCCGGAAGGCCACGGCTCCATTAGACAAGCGAGGGCCTCTAAACTTGGACCTCCTTTATAAATACCACTATCAACAAAAATGTGGACAGGCAATCTCCGGCCATAACTTTTACTACTCGTTCCTAGCTCTAATTCAAAATTTACGATTATTCACCGTCGCCATTTTGTAGACCTTTGTATACAGACGTAAAATGTTTAATTTTTATTTGTCGGTTTAAAAGTATGAAAGACCTCTGGATGGTTTTGCCATTTAGTGCAAAGCTCGTCGTTTTGTTCGCTAACATACACAGAGTACACAGTGAGCTTGGCGCAAACTCAACTGTTTTAGTGTTTAGCCAACAACAGCTACTCAGAGAGATACAATAGTCAGTTAGTCAGTTTATACAATAAATAGAACGTATAGCCAGTATTACTAATACATTCAAATGATAGCAAGAACAGCTAGCGGACTTGGAAAATGACCAGTTTTTTTTTTTTTTTTTTACCGATGGGAAATCATCAAATAACCCCCCCTCCCGCTCTGGGCTGAGCAGGAGGGAGTGTCAGACTTTTACTGACTAAAACCCATCCATGTTCCTTCCTTTGCCCTTTGTGTTCCAGGGCCGCGGTATCTCTTTCGAACAGTCCCGCAACCCTGGCAGGCATCGGTTCCTGTTTGCTGACTCTCTTTGAGGCGCGCGTGGAACACGAACGCGCCGTCGACACGGTATGTCCTCATAAGACGGACGGACGGCGAGCTGTCCATAGCTCACCGTCCACAGGCCCGCGCCTACGGTGGCCGGGGGCCACCACATGGCCCCCGATGCCCGGTGCGTCTCCCGCGGCGGCTGAGACGTGAGGCTCTCTCCCTCTCACGTCCCGCCACCTCCTTCGATAGCATGACTGCTTCGCAGAAGGAGGTGACGGCGTCCCATTGAATGTGCGTTTTACATTAATAAATCAGATCGGAAGGCAGAAGAACTATTTAAGACTTAAAATGACGTAGAAGATCAAATTGCATCAGCTTTCAGGGTAAATCTTATCTTACTAACTTAAATGGACTATGTGCATACTATGGGCGAACTTTCTATAATCCGCTTATATCGGGTGTCCCAAAATGTACGCAATTTGCCGCCATTTGTGGCGATTGCCAACCATTTACCGCACAAATGGCGGCAAAAAACATACAGTTTGACAGCTGACAGTTTAAGTTTAGTAAAAATGGAGCACTACACGAGAGAACAACGCCATACAGCCTGTGAAACAATAGGGTATATGCAAGAAATACGAAACTTTTTTTATTTCTTAAAAATGCCTTGTACTGGCCCATAAAAACATTGTGGTACACTTGTTTAGTTCTGTAATACAACACTTTTTTTACAATTTCATATTTTATGTAGCGTGTTTTTGGTGAAACGGAACACAAACACAAAATGCATCGATTCCGGTAGTGACGTCAAATGCTATGTGTCAATGAAACACTTTTAGTTGGAAAGTACTTAAAGTTTTACTAAGAGTTTACTATAATATTGTTATAGCAATTTTTGCTTTATTAAAGCACTTACAGTTTAATAAAACTATTCTATTACGGGCAAAAAATTAGATTTAAACAAGGCAGATAGAGGGAAGTCACATCAAATGCTATGACTGGAATGGCCGCGACAGTCATGGACGTTTGAACTGTTGTAGAAAATTGTAGGAGTTTAATATTTTTTTTGTGCGACAAGCAATAATTGAAATTAACTTTTAATTATTTTCTTGGGTTGATAGTACTGCATTTTATTGAATTAAGTGAAAAAAAATTACACGCATATTCCCTATTCAGTAACCACATGAGATATTGTTTTGTCGTGTACTCTCTCGTTTCGGTGATCAGAATTGGCTCTCTAGATTATGTGATGAAACATTACTAGATATCTTTTTATGAGGTTATTTGAAGCCAAAGGTCAATGCCCACAACCACCGATGCATTAAAGGAGGAGATTCAACGACATGCCATATTTATGCAAAATGGTCAAGGAAAACGACAAAACAGTGCGTATGTGCCAGCAATGCCGTGAAGGCCAATTGCCCGATGTGCTATGTCAAACGGGTTATTCTGTCTACTTTATGATTCAATACATTCAAGTATGAATATAAAAAAACGGTGTTTTTTATTTATTTCAAATCTTGCGTACATTTTGTGTCACCCTTCAGATATCTATCATCAGATGAACACTACAACACCTACGTTATCAAGAAGATATCTGCCTTTATTATATCTAACTTTTGAGATACAAGAACAAACAACTGTGTCCGTCAGATGTTGCCGGGTTGTGGTCATTCATAGCGTGCAGCCTCCCGCCATGCTGGGCCATTCAAGTCGATGGGGCCCAGTTGACCCCTCAACTTGGGACCGCATACAAAATCAATGGCTAGCATTGAGCCACGCAAAGCTAAACTGTTTCAAAATCATATCGTGTACAAGCAGATATCTATCGACAATTTACCAGACGTTGTGTTTCTTTTTTGATTAGTTTCAGTTCAGTTTCGGTAAAGTAAAACATCGTGAGGAAATAAGCATGCCTGAGAGATATTTCTCGACGGCATGTAAGGCCAAGTCAGAGGCCCACATGGGCGGTATAAAAACTCTGACACCAAGTTAGGCACTAACCACACGATAAAGAAAGATTCGTTTTACTAAAATGTGAATTGCAGAGCGACAAAACTTGCAACCTCGGCGAATGTTGACAGTGCACATCACAGACATAATATTGCCCTAAGCTACCTGGTTTTTAGACTGTCTCCTTAGCTCCTCCCTAAAAATATGCAAAATTAACTATCATTTAAAGGTTAGCTTAAAAGTTAAACCAACATAACTCTTGGTTAATTTTATCTACAAAGTATAGTCTGTATTAAAAAAGTTTATTTAGGTAATAGAGTTTATAGAAGGTTTAAAATTATTTAACAACATTATAGTTACCTAATTAGAAATTGTTTGGTTGATAATTTGAGCGACTGATGTGATAACGCAATTAAAGCAATTATGACTAACACTTTATAATCCGATTAATATTAGTAACGTTTATTTGCTACTTCGGTAGATGACTAGTTAATTTAACTTAATTATAAATTCTCGGCTGGGCTGCGTTCGAGCAGTTGCGTGGTATCTTCTCGTCCAACTTACCGCAGTGTCTCAAGACGAAAGTCTATGACCAGTGTGTGTTGTCAGTGATAACATCCGGGACCGAAACTTGGTCGCTCATAATGGACCTCATCAGAACGCTTAAAGTCACGCAAAGGGCAATGGAGAGGGCTTTGCTCGGAGTTTCCTTGCGTGATCGAATCAGAAATGAAGACCTCCGCAAGAGAACCAAGGTTACCGACGTAGCCCGAAGAATTGCCAAACTTAAGTGGCAGTGGGCAGGGCCATTGCTCGCAGAACGGATAGCCGATGGGGCCAAAAAGTTCTGGAGTGGCGACCGCGACCCGGAAGACGTTGCGTTGGAAGGCCTCCCACTAAATGGAACGATGACCTGGTGAAGGGTGCGGGGATCCGTTGGATGCGAGTTGCACGGGACCGGTCAATGTGGCGACAATTAGGGGAGGCCTATGTCCAGCAGTGGACGTCTTTCAGCTGAAATGATTATGTTGATGATGATGAATTATAAATCTGTGTTGTTACTTGGGCAAGAGTGACGTTTTGAAAAATGGACTGTAATATTTCATCATTTTGTAAAAATAGATCATTAAAAGTTAAAACAAATTAATTAAAGATGCGTATGCGTGCGATACTTTATACATATAAATCTAAACTGCATAACTTAAAAGACAAATTTAAGCAAAAATTTTACATATTAAATCAATAATGCAATATTCCTGAAACCAGTTAACCAGGAAGAACCGGTAAGACTGTAAAATCCTGCAATCTAGATTAGTGATTAGTCCAAATGAAAATTACCGTAACATTCTAAGGTATATAAAGGCTTAGGTCATAACATATTATACTGCCATTTAAGTCAAATACTTAAATAAGATCCTTTAATCTCACAAGCCGGAAGGAAATTTACATAGAAACAAAAAAACCAATTACAAGTTCCCGTCACATGGGTAATGGCGGAGTATTTCTCCTGGGGCGGTTTGATTCCGCAACGTTTGGATATTACACGTTTTATTTCGTATTTCTCTAATGTATGACTGTGTGTGGTAACAAGTAGGTTTGCGGGGCTTTTCTTTTCAATTTGGAGCTACGAGTATCATGTGACGTTGAGGTAGAGGAGTTCAGACAAGGTGAAATTAAGGATCTACTAATCATGTAACAGTAAAACGTTGTTCGAAAAATCGTGGTACAGTCACGAGAACTATTATGAGTAATCGTAGCAACTTTAAGAAGTGATTATTTATTACTAGCTGTTGCGGAAATTATCCCACGGGCACGTTGTAAATATAGCCTATGGCCCTCGGGGATAATGTAGCTTCTTGTTAGTGAAAGAATTTTCAAAATCGGTTCAGTAGATCCAGAGATTACCCCCTACATACAAACTTTACCTCTTTATAATATTAGTATAGAAATGGTACGAACATAATATTTGGAAGTACTATTATCGAATAGGTCTTATCTCGAAGTTGAAATTAATATATTTCACGTGAATATCGCTTTTGAATTTTGCTAAGTGTATATATTTGTGATTGTGACTACATGTTTCCCCCTATAATGTATGAGTTCATAGGCTTGAAACTACCTATTTTTCTACAACAATTTGCTTGTTTGTATATTTTCGTCAATCGTAAACTACCACATAGCCTGAATATAAAGCATCAGACTGTATGTCTATTTTATAAAGAACTGCACGTGCAAACATATGTTTACTGCAATATGCGCAAAACGATAGAAAAGGTATTCAATACACTGTAATAGCTACCCAATTCCAATACCATTACAGTCTAGACACAAAATGTAGTAACAACGTACTTATTAGCTAGAACCTAAGGTACACTACACATGACACGGCTACGCTAAGGTAACGCCAGGCCAATTTTATTGGCCCACTATTGGTAGCAACTAGCACATGACAGGCCGACGTCGCGTCGCAGTAATAAGACGTGCAATGGACACCACTGAAGTTTCCTCATCCAAGTTTGCGACAAGCCGCATCTAATAGCGCCTGAAAGCGATCTAGCCAAAATCTGTGAGCGTAGGTGCCAATACAGGCTATGGAGAATTAATTAATACGTTCGCTCGACTACCGTAGTTTTAAGTGCTTTATAAAATAATATATAGTTTTTCGGTTCTAAAATGTTTGCGCGTAGATTTTCGTAGTAACATTGTTTGTTAGGATTGAATTATAGTATTCATCGGATAATTTTATTTTACAGTGTTTATCAGACAAACCACGAGCATAATTAGTTTGAACGAAATATGTAAATATAACTTTGAAAACCCAATGTATTTTTGGTTACTATTTATGAATTTGAATTTGTAATTGTAAACCTTAGTTACGGAGCATTTAAGTTCGCTTATTGCTCTCGTAAACTTTTATGAATAGGGGGCCTAAAATCTACATAATCAAAACAAGACATACGCAACATTCTGTCTTCATACTTTAATTAATATTTCACTGCAAGACCAAACGTTTTCTTCGTAGACACCTAAGTATTGATTTATTTGAGCAATTAGTATTCTAGACGCATTCTTTAATATTTTAGGGTTGTGATATAATTGGATGCGCAGCGGCTGCACCCGATCGCAGCCTTGAGTCTTGGCGGGCCGCCATGACTTTGCATAATTTAATGTTCGACTAATAAATACATTACATTCAGATGTCAAGCTGTTCTTTTACATAAAGGCTTGCAAAATTAAATTAAATGTACATGGATAACGTTAGTAATTGTGTTAAATGAAGTAAGTACAGACAAAGTTTAACCATAGGTTAACTGGTAGAGAATGCTTTGAGGCTACAAGTCCGTCTATGTACCATTATTTTACATGAAGTTTAAATAAAAGTAAAAAAAAACAAAAAAAACGTGTTTTTTTGTGTGATTCGATGTGGTTCCATATATTGCCAAAATATTACATTTATGCTTACAGGCGGCACTAATTCGGGCTTTCAAATTGAAGATAGGTATGTCGGATTGTCAGGATTCGTTCCGTTAGGCTTGTACATCACGTGGGCTGAAGATGGGTTTCGAGCAAATAAAACACACTGGGTGCGTTACACTGTTTTTAGCAAACTAACAAATTACTTGAAATTAGAAGTTACAACTTAACATAATACGGGGCACAATGAATCGAGTATAGTTCCAAGACGGCTCAACTCCGCTGCGATCAGACATTGAATGTCATCCTCGCCTCGAGCTGTAAACATCAGGGCTCTGTAGAAGCACGCTGTGGTGTGGCTAAACTTGTAAGTAGGTCGCGTGATGTCACCACTGGCGTACTCGCGATTTATTTTATGACCGGATCCGACAGGTAAATAAGTATGTTTTGCTGAAAACTCAGTTCGATATGATAACTATAGCTATGTAATAATCAATTAATTGATGCAGCGTATATCATTACTGGATGCGATAATGCCACAGTACATATTTAATTCGCTAAATTATTCAGTCATGTCCGTGAAAATTAACCGATCAAATAGCGCATCACATTATTTGTGAAAGCTTATTATTATGCATGCTGAAATAATGAACCACGTGCCACCCTTTGTGCGCCTTTAGCTTGTTAATAAACAACAACCTACATTTTTATCTACATATGTAGGAAGGTAGATACTATTTTTTAATAATGAAGCACCTAAAAACGTTACTCTTTCTTCAAGCACCACAATTTTAAAGACAGAATGCTAAATGAACCCCACATCTGCTAAAATGTATGCTAGTAAATCTATATGTATGAACATTTTAATTAAATGCGAATGTGGCATGAATTTTCCACATCCACAGTTAGAGCTTTAATTGAAATTTGTTGGTTCACCGGAACGATTACCGAGCAATTGATATTTTAATTGTTTATGCAAATAACGCACCAAGTAGATGTATCCACATCTGCATAAACTCTACTCACATCACATCTTTCAAAATAGCTTCACCATCTTAATTCACTTTTAATATTCCGTCTACGAAAATAAAAGTCCCCGGATTCCTTTCATTGTAATTCTATTTCTCAAAGATGACTTCATATAACGCAGGAGTAACAGGCAAACTGAATTGATTTCAATATTCCCTCTACACTTTTCCTTTAGATATTTTTCGTTCCTGTTCTACATTTTACATAAACTAATTTCCTTGGCAATATTGGTCTTGCGACAGTTCTGTAGGCACGGGCGCGCGGGCGCCTCCCTCAAAAAGAAACTCGTCGAGTCGGGCCTTCGACGACCAAATCAAATCACTCGACCTTATCGATCACCCCGAGAAAACTTACAAGTAAATTTATTTGCGTATCTGTAGACACATTTGTGAAACTTGACGTGCTCATCGATTTGTCAGTGAAAGCTACAACGGTAACGTTGGTAAGATATTAATCCAATAGTGCTGCTGATTTAACGCAATTGCTGAGGTTGCATCCCCTTCGCAGACCCACAGGGCCAGTCACCCTTCACCGAAGGGGAAACACGGGGAAACACGTTAATACGAGGATATGAGAATTTACTGTTTAATCCAGCTGCAGGCCAATTTGTTAATATTTTCATTCAATCCACTTAAAAGCATGGTTGTATGTAAATTTATACGTAAACACGATATCATGTGTGTCTGTAGTGGCGATATAAACGTTGAACGCTTTAGACAAATTGAAAAGCCAACTGGAAAATGATTTAAAGTACTACAATACGTACCTAAGTAAGTACCTTCTGGTGGTCGTGGTAATACACTTTTGTGTATTATTGGAGAAGCCATAAATTGTGGTTGGCAAGTAAACACAGGAATGTTGGGTGCAGCGCGTTTGATGTGGTTGGCGTGGGCTAGCGCGCCCTTTATCAATTACGGCTAAACAAGAAAAATGACCAACCGTAAGCCTACACAAGGCTAATTAAAGCAAGTAGGTAAATTTCGGCAAGAGCCGGTGTCATCCCCGCACCCTCCACCGCGAGCCGTGGAGCCGTGTTCATCCCTCTCGGAACAGGTGGTTAAACTTTTGCGTAATTTCATTAAGAGAGGCGTATATTTTGATCAACACGCAAAAAAATCCACTTTTATATAGGCTTCGGCGTCCAGGCTGCCTTACACCCGTGATTAATTTTAATTATATCCTCTAATTCAATTTTTTAATGGAGACATTAAAAATCTTTATGTTTCTTGGCTCTCCTAAAGATTTTAAATGTGACTTTATTTATTTTTTTATCGTGGGGTCACAGTGTCTTCACCGACAGTATTTCAAAACATCAATAAATCATTCACGCTAGATTAAATAGTAGTTGACCTCTCCCTCCGAGGAGCAAACACCATTACGGGTAGTTTAGGGGTGTTCTTGAGAAAAAAATACACCTAGCTATAGTAAACGCCTTCATTTTAGAACCGTATTACAGAAAGAATAATGTATAAGTCTTTCACCAAGAGTTATCAGTGCGTGCGATGATACTTTAGCTGTAGATTTAATTATTTTCAACAGACCACCATATAGTTATTAGGTACCAACCGTACCTGTAAATCGTTTAAATCTTTTTATTATGTAATGTCGATTACTGAAGTTAAAATATGATATGACATACATACCTACGCTGAAAACACATCCACGTATGTACTTCATCAAACTAATTTGCTATCTTAAAACTGAAAGTGGAAAAGTCCCTAATATGCATATAGGAATCCACCACGTCAAGCCAATAAGTTTGGCCAATACATCCGCCAACATTTCATCTGATATTAATATGCCAACCGTGAGATATGCGTACCTATGCCTCAGGAATATGATAATAAGTTGTATACTAATATTTCAACATCCACAGGGTTTTTTAAGGCCTTCACGCGTCTATATAGTTACATAAATATAAGGGGATTATTTGCGTTATTTCATTCGTGTGAACGAAATAGAAGTGACGGATATAATGGATGATCAATTTCAGGTACTAGGCAGGTATGCATGTATATCCCGCAAATGGTCCTAGCTATGGGGTTTTGGTCTGAATCTGATTTTTTACGAGAGTGCCTATCAAAATTGAATTTTGATTAACCAGTTTTTATTTATTTCGTAGTATTCGATCTTTCTTTCGTTTTTTCTTTGTTTAACCATTTCAAAGAATGAAAACACATAAATATCACTAATAACTATTATAATCAAGATTTATTTCAATTATCTTAGTTACTCCTATAAGCTTTATAAAGTTTTAACATTGCATGTTTCACTTTTATTTACGGCAATCATGCATTAATGTCTATCTGTCCGCCTATTAAAAACGTTACCACGACAGGACATAAAACGTTTATTAATCTCACAATGTCATTCAGCAAATTTTATGCAATTACAGTATCCATGAGATTTCACAGTAAATCGGGCGACATTAGCGTCGTGCGCCGACCCAGCCATGCATAGATACCTATACCAACAGCCTCAGGCGGATTAAAACTTTCTCATAATGGATTTCAGACTCAACCTAATGAAATATTAACTCGTAAAATTCATATTAGATAAGTATATTACCGAAAATAGCGCATCTGATTATCCTCAATGACTGAAGATTTAAAACTAGACTTAGGTATGACTTTGTCGAGCCTGGCTTAGGGCCGAGGTCGACCCGGTGAGAGAGGTAGGTGTGTGCCTATACGTTAGTTTCTCTGCGCTGTCACCTACTTTGCATCATAATCGAATTTCCACAAAGTAAAACAAAATCTCGTAGTCGCATTAATATTCAGTGATAGGGCCCGATGTGGGCCCGACGCATCGCCGTCGGATTGACGTTTAACATGCAAATTGCAATCTGAAAATCTAGTGAAATTGTGTGCCACTAAATATTTTCGACATTATTAATTCAGGACACAGTTGTTTGAATCGGCAGCTAGAATATAATTTAAATGTTAAACGAATTTGTGCCACTAACGCTAAATTAGACTGGGGCGCTAGCCGCCGGGAATTTAATCGGACAGGTGAATCTACGAAACATACATTTATTCATTTTGCTTTTGCGTTCATTTTGAATGTTTTGAGTCATATTGTCTACTCATCTTCCCAGCTTCTAGTTTCATGTAATGTCATTTGTGGTGCAACCTGCTTTGTATATGTTTTCACTGAACTAGTAAGATTCAAATTATCGTAGACAGCACTCGGGAAACCTAAATCCCGAGAGACTCTCTTAGCTGACACACCTATCTATTTCTAAATGACTGCCCAAAAGACAAAATGCCCGTTCAAACGCAATACATTTAAGCAGATAGCCACGAGACAGCGGGTCATTCTAAAAGTGCGGAACGATTAAAGTGAAAGAGGGGAGACAAGACGCCTCAGCTGTACGCGGCCCAGTGATGGATACGAAGAATAAATCAGGTCGCAGCACTCGTCGGCGATGACCAGATGTGCCCCCCACTAATGTATTACCTTCAGGTCATTCAGTTCTTCCAACTTATTGCCTGTACGCCGCGTAGCTCGTGTGACCTATCGCGTTCGTAAGTCTGCAGTTTAATAAGTTGTGGAATAGGCTAGACCTATTGTTCGATGTTTGTCTAGAAGAAAAAAGTTTAAACTGACTTATAATTTGGCGTTCTCAGAATATTGTATAGTCTCATTTGGCTTTCTCTTCTAAAGATTAAACAGTTAGTAAGGCTTGGCTATAATTGCTTTATGACTCAGATAAATTCACGCAACTATCTCGTTATTAAATATTAAAACACAAAATTACTGTCAACAATTAACGGATGTGTTTTATTAACACCATTAATCTGCATGTCTCCCCTTAGCGTCAGGAAATACCCCTTTAGGGTGTACCCTAAAGTTAATTTCGCAAACCAAAACATAGACGTTCCCATTCAGTGAATAATAAGACATCTCCCTGGTGACGAAATAATGCTCCAGATAATACTATTATTGCTCGCGGTATCAATATCATAGATATTATTATATACCTAGTGTTAAATTCACATCGGCTGGTCGGGAGATCTTGATAGTATAACAAAGGGATTGTATTGTATCTGAAAGGATTCGATATTGAGCACTATTACGTTACAACATTGATTCAGGACTTTTGTTGTAAGAAATTTGGTGTCGATCGACCGATGCTGTTTAAGATTTTGGAGCTATTCTGCCTACTGAGCAAAAACCTCCTTTTATATCACAGTTACATATATTTATTTTAACCTCGTTTGCACTAGTAAAAAGGCGGACTTTATTCATCTCAACATTTATCATCCAAAATACCAAATACCGCAATCATACAAAATACCGTACTGTCCAAAAATAAAGTCAGGTAGCATCAGTTGCCTGTCCGCGCCCAAAGTGCCCTGATAACTAACACGGAACACCCATCCCCATTGATCAAATCATCGAATTTCCGCCCCTTGCAATTGCAATCGTTCGCGAATTTGCAAGGGTTCTCTGGTTCTCCTGTGAGTTTATCGTATTCAGAAAGAAAATCATATCTACTATTATTTTCAACTTTTCCTGCTTGATTGTAAGTTATGTTTAAGCATTAATGGCATACAGTGCTGTTTATCAACGCAGAAAATGACTTAAGTGATATTGCCAATTCCATATTTCAGGCCAACCTCAATGCCAAAATTAGTCGTAATAAACTACCGTTTATAGTATTAACAGACCAGCCAACAAGCAAACAAGACGAGTAATCAAACTGATTAGGTGCCGCAGCGTCGTATTTGATCATTGCACAACAATAACAGTACAGCTACTGCACCCAATTCACGAGATGGGAACAAACAGGATGTTTGACAACAATGGCGACACCTATCAACAATTTATATTCGTAAACCGCAGTTAACAAAAAGCCGCGGTATTTTCCCATCAGCTAACAATAAATAGGAGTCGGCTTCGACGTTAACGTAGAAATATAAACGGGAAATGATTCATTCCGAATTTCGACATATGCACGAACTGAAAGGTCGGCTGCGAGTGACGTATTTTTAATTACCATCTACCGCGTCGTCGGATCGACTCCATATTGAATTTCTATAGTGGACAATAAATAAGTCGAGAGCCACCTCGGTCTCACGTTCCCTTTTAACTATCGGACCCGTGTGGGATAGCGGTACCGTAATTAAAAGTCAAATCCATCTATATTCTCTAACGTGTTACGAGTACGGAATAAAACCTTTTTCAGCACTCAACGGCATTGGCAATCATATCGATATCAAAGTCGGAATTGAAATCGTAAATGAAACTGTATTACTTCCGGTTTGAACGTGAAATTCTGTATTGGGAGTATTAGGTTTAGAAAGGTGTGTTTTGATAAAAAGTTAGGTATTTTAATTACCCCAATCTTGATCGAATCTCCGTGCTAGCTGATTGAATTTCCGGACGAGGCTATCTCTCGTATTTGCGGAGAGTTGCGGGCGGCGGCGGGAGCGCTCGCTCCGGCTCACTGGCTTGTGACGTCACGCCGTTGATTTTTTTTTTTTATTATTTGCTACTGTAAACAGGTTGCTCATAAAGTCTACTCCTGTCTTTTTGTTGTGGCCTCCGTGATTAAACGCGATATTAATAGAGTTTTCTTTTCGTCCTTTTTTCTGTTGTGTCTTGATAGGTTACTTTTTATGTTATCTTTTATGCTCGTTACTTTTTATTTTTCATTTTCATGTGCTTCGTACAAATATGACAGCCTAACATTGTTACTTTTCCACAGTAAGAAGTGTGTTTTAGATTCAAAGCTTGACATTACCATACAGACTATACAGTCACTTGAAGAATTGATAAGTTTATTCAGAGAGACTATCGTATAAGATAACTAAGGCAGACGCCGCATCCCACCTGGCCACTGATAACATCACCCGGCGAAAACCTAATTTCCTTGACTTGCAGCGGTCAGACGACAGACGGCGACGTTTCGTTGGAGTACATCTCGACATAGGTAGCTACTACGAAGTATAGACACTTCTTGAGTGTTTCATGAGAGACAGGTATATTTGTGTTACTACTCGTACTAACAAAAGTGTTTCTGAAAAACCCAAAAGCTTTTTCGCCCTTTTTACCTTTTTTCGGAAAGCAATTTGCTCATTTAAATATTTTGTCTTTTATTTATTTCTATGTTAAATAGAAACCTAGCTGCTATCCCTAAATTATACAGGTCTGTAACTACACGTATGCGTATACGTTACATCCCTACGACCTATTAAAATCAGCGGCCACAACATAGCTACACGAACGCTCCACGATTGAGATACTCCAAACGAAACGTTAGCTACGTAACCGTATACTTCTGGGGTTCTATGATTGATGTGACGGGTAATAAGGCCCACAAGTATTGCAATTTGTTTACCCTTATCGCTTTAATATACTTTCGGTGCGCACAAAGACAGGTTTTCGTATCGTATTTTATACCGATCAACAATGCCGACCCCGACGTTCACCGATAATTGGAGAAAAAGTCCCCAAGGAGCCAATTTTGCTGACGCTGCTTGTAAAGCGGGTGGCATCCATACGAAGAAATAAATTATAAGCGATCCATCACTCTTGGCTGTTGACAAATATAGCGCAACGCATTTAATATCATAACAGGAAAAACTTAACCAAAAGGTTTTTTTTCCACCGGTTCGCAATAGCCTGATGGATTTGGTATTATTAATAAATTGGCCGTGCGGCTTGTCGTACTTAAGTTTTCCGATAGGCAATTAATTTTCGTGTTCAAAAGTGTTTTCAGGGCACTCTATAAAGTAGAAAAATATTGAATGAATTTTAATACTATTTGCTTTTATTAACGTTAC
The DNA here is from genome assembly GCA_947578425.1 of Eugnorisma glareosa. NCBI lineage: Eukaryota > Metazoa > Arthropoda > Insecta > Lepidoptera > Noctuidae > Eugnorisma > Eugnorisma glareosa. The sequence goes on along the minus strand of OX387970.1, from coordinate 11,950,311 downwards.
AAATAACACCTGCAGCACTATATCCACTTAATTAATTACATTCTCAAGAACGCACTCACTGCTTAATAACGAAGACGTCTAATAATGTAGCAGTGGGTACTCAGACAACGTAGAACTTAATGAAATGTGAAAAAGTGTCAATTAGACTGTAGACTCCAATAAATATAAAAGAAGCCAGACAAAAGCAATACCCGCAGAAGACAATATAAAGAATGAGATACAGTTATAATATAAGTACAAAGTTATTACATCAAATAAACCTGGTTCGACCGTAGTATTGTAAGTAAATATCCCTGTAATAAAATAAAATACACTCTCTTGAATAAATATACCCAATTCTCTTGAATGAAAAAATATTTGGTCAATATAGACAATCAAAATATGAGTTACATGAATAACGTTTATCAGTACGAATGTTTGTTTTATATTTGTTTTCAAATGATATGTCACAGACGTATTTGAATTAATAAAATATTCGTGTTTATTTCTAGAAATATCCCAAGCAGTGAGACAGTTTTCATAAGTACAACATCCCTCAATATTAACAGTTTCAGCAAACAAACACATTCGTCTACACACATGGCCGAACGTCTAAGTTTTGTGAGTTTTTAGTGTGATCAATATGGTAGGCTCGGTCGACATCTTTCGGCTCGCCACGTGTCAGTCATAAACCTGCTTTTACAGGGACGACAACCCCACCCTCGGGTGAGGCCGTTCAGGGGGATAGTCGCCGTAAAAAAAGGACTGTTAAGGACTCCGCAGCTAGGTTTTGTCAGTCTGGTGAAATATATTGCGGATAGACGTGACTTAGGAAAGTTCTATTATCAAAGCAAGCCTACTTGATTGATGACAGTAGCTGCGATTACAAGAGAAAAGGTTTTACAGTGATTGAATTTTATTTTAGTGTTGGGACTGGTACAAAGAAACGTTTATAAATTGTCTTGTAATATTGCTTCTCGCTAGTCTCATCTTAAATTCTAGCTTGTAGATGAATATTAACCGTGTGAAGACGTCAATATATCCTCACATGAGAGAACATTCTATTTGAATTCGTAGTTCATAAACTATATTAAAGCCACCCTCAGCTATCATTTTATTTCTGACATGATAACATAATATTAAACGTAAACCTGCCTCATAAGATAACACTGAGGTACCAAGAATTTTCATCGCCGTCGTCTTGCAGCCGCCTTCGCAATATAAACGCGACGTTCACGCAATAGAGACAACACTCCACTCATACGCCGCCTGACCTTGGTTAGAAAGAAACGACAGAGATTTCACAAGCACGCCTTTAATTTCTAAAGGTTTTATTGCATTCCCCGCAAGCTCAGACGCTTAAACTTTATTGCTGTGGGATTAAAGTAATATTTGCAGCGACTAAATGATGTCGAGGCAATTTCATGATATTAAAAGCTGTCTATGTTGGAGTTCAGGTCAATAGTTAGGTGTTCCGTGATAGTTTGCGTGGTATAATCGTCGCTGAACTTGCTGTCGTTCACATTCTTGGGCGCCGACGTGCGATAACAATACGTTCCTTTTCAACTATTTGCGGCGGCTAAATAGTTTGCCTCCTGTACCTCGTCACCGTGGGACGTGTTTACAGTACAGCTACTCAAGTAATGGAACTACATTCCTTACAACGTGTTCTATAGTGTTTGAGTTTGAAATAAACAAGAATTTGTATAGTAAAAAACTGACTACTGAAAATTAAGCTCTAATTAAACTCGGGTTTACAAGGTAAAATCGACTCTTCTTATCGTTGAAGTCGGTTAAAATGTAGCTTATGTTACCCGGGCCATAATAACGAATCGATTGACACCTTATTCATAAAAATCGAATGAATATTTTAGGCGCTACGAAGAAACATAAGTAAATACAAACATACATATATAGACTGCTAAAATCAAACATATGTACATATATAGACTGCTAAAAAGAAACCTTCCTTTTGACTTCGCCGAGTCGTGTAAAAAGAACGGCATTGCATGGGAGTGCAGTACTTAAAGTTTTCGTATCAAAATCGCGCATTACTGCCGCGATATTAAGTTTGCAATACAGCGTGACACGAGTGCGATGCAAGTTCACGGTTGAGCGAGTTGGTAAAATTTTGCAGAAAGCGACAGATAGCTATGAAAGAAGCCCTGCGCTCGCGAGGCGGTTGAAAAGGGATCGGAAATGTGAGCCCGCTGAAGTGCATTCGCTATTGGTGTCGTTTCCGGATGTACTCACAGCAACAAAGATACTTTTATGAACCCTATACTTCGGTACATTTATTTGATAGTCGCTACATGCAGGTGCCGCTCTGTTCAACCACTGATATCGAGACTGCATTTTTCTTTGAAAGAATTCACTGTGCTATGCTCGATAAATAAACGTACGATGTCTTAAATATGAAAAACAAAGCATGTATATCTAAGTATCCATAAATAACTACTTACTACGCAGTTACAAAAAACCTCTTATTGGGAGTCACGTCATGTACAAGCCGATGTGTACGGAAGGGTAGCCACGATCGATCTGCTCACACCCTCCAGATATGATTAGCAGCTAATTGAATCCCGGGGTGAGATCCGCAGTTTAGTTTTCTAATTTACGAGACTTTCCTTTGCTTTGCACAGTAAAGGGTTGAATTTAATTATCTCCTCGTCCACGACCCTCAACTTAAACTCGCAAAAAATGGATGAAATTGCATCTCAATTTGAGAAAAAGCTTCGTTAACCTTCGCTCTCACTATTCTGACTTTATAATACACCGTAGCAGACAACTCGTAGCCGTCGTAGCCCTGCTACGAGAGTTCGTAGACCTTTGGATTCGTTATGGCAAATTGCTATTTGATATCCTAAAAATAAAAGATCTCTTTCGCTAAGTCCTTTATATTATTTTTAAAAGTATTTATTCAGTGAAAGGATAACTTTTTGCTTGATTTATGTTTTATGTAAGCGGCTTGATTTGTAGTTCATTTGTCTGCGATAAAAACGTATTCCAAAAACAAACTTCATTTTTTTAAATATTTGTCTTCTCTATAGATTTCTTTAGTCGTCTTACTGTTAGTTTTATTGCGTCGCTAATCGGGTGATATTTTTTGCATGGAATTTGGTGATAATCACTTTCAAGTTGGAGTTTGTATTCAGGCGGCGCGCACCGCCCGCCGCCCCTGTGTTGCGAATTTGATAATGAAAGGGCCCCACTTGTGTGCTGCAGAGATAATGTAAATAAGTATGCAAATTATACACCAAGTTCCATTCAAATGAACCTTTGCGGCTCTTTAAAGTTTTCCTCAAAGCTGAATCTAACAGTGTGATATATCTACTCGCACCGAGATCCACCCTGCATTTGAATATTTTGAAATAAGGAAATGATGTACAAACAGACACGGATTCCTGTCGGGAAACTTTCTCTTCGAATCGTATTTATGATGTTATGAGTTTGCAGCAACAGACAGACCGACGCACCCATAAGGGACGGGCGAATAGGCAACATTATTAAAGTAGATAGTAGTATAATAAAAGTCTGAAGTTGTGTACTTTTGTAGTTCATTGATTTGTAGACGTGCAGTTGAAATGTCTAGACGACACACCGACACACGCGAAAACCTTTCTCATTTTTAATACCACTTCAACAGATTTGAATTTCGTTCAATTGTATTTTAGAGAAAATGATAACTAATGCTTTTTCATCGAAAATAATACATTTGTATTACAGTGCACTTTAACATACGAACAAGTAAGATAAGCCACTAAGAAAAATACATAAACAACAATTAGTGCGCATCACTGAGTCAGTTTTCATTTCACCCGACATTTGGCACGGAATGTGTAAAATATTTTCGGTGTAGCAAAGTGAAAGTGTGGCGTGATAGCGTGTGACGCGGCGGCACATCAATCATTATCCGCGGCTCGCGATACCGAAGAAATCTTTAAAGCAATGCCACTTTCATAATGTATCACGTTTAAAACCAGTCTCCCTTTTAAAGTCTCTCTTTTACAATCTCTCTCTAAAGTCTCTCCCTCCTTTATTAAGGGAAGCGTGCAAACAAAATAGATTGATACCGGAACTTGATAACGCGTATTGAGTTTTATTTTTTTGGAATTCTATCTGTACGCCGCAGTGAGACTCGTTATTTACTTTTATTGAATAGGATTTTTTGAAATTGGTTTATTACTTTCTGAAATTCTTTGGAGAAGTTACCTATCTACGTGTATTTTTAAGTCATATAGATTGATAACAGTGGAGTTTGTCATTCGAGATGGAATATTATTTTGTATTTTTGTAAACTTTATACTAAAGACTTTTTGATACTGACATAAATCGTCTCCGAAACTTTAAGACTACAAAAACAGGTCGTGCAGAAATGTCTAGGGTGACGATGGCGTCGTCTCTTAGTTACAATGCAATTTTTTACTCAGAAATTGGCAACCCTAATGTTCATCCACCTTTCTCGTAAATAGTAACACAACCGAGAATCACAAGCGCTAGACATGGTCTCGGAAAAAGTGTACCTACAGTTAAAAATAGAAACACAATTTATATCATGTTGCAAGTAAGTGAAGCGTTTATATCAAAGACGTGCAGTGCGCACTTCGCTGCCAGTACCTTGCACTTAACTGTGATACGTATTATATTTCCGATAAGTGCGATCCAATTTGTTCAAGTTCCGCGGAACGGCACCAAAGGAATGTATGATAAACTGTCATTCAGATGCGGCACTCTCCGGGAACGACACACATTCCAGTTCGGGAACATCATAAATTGGGTTATCAATCAATATTACTTTCGTATCTTCAATTTATGTGTAAATTGCTTATATTACGCATACATGAAGAGACATTGTTCCTGATCATTGGCGCTCTGATGGGTATTCTCGTTTTTGTTATCGTCGTTTGGTTGGTACCGCCGGCGGTGGCGTCGATATCAGCACGATTGTCCAACAATAAAGGTATACTGGCGTCGTTACTTGGTATTTTCTTACAATCTGAGCAAGTAGCGAGCGGGACAGCGCTCGTAATGGCCCAATATATCAAATAGGATTAAGTGTAAATGAGAGTAGCGCAACCGGCTGATACTTTGTTGTGCGACATGACCGGAATAGATAGGGAGCTATTGATTTTTGTCATTACCAGAAATAGAACAGTTCCACCCAAATATATAAATGTATTGTTTCTATCTAAGATATGAAGTGTGTGAATATTTGACATCAGCAATATAGGAGCAATCCCCTTTGCACTTCACGCCAAATTAGTTTACCGAATACGAAACATAACAAAATGGAGTCTGCAAAGTAGCCCGAATAAATCGCATTTGTGAGCGACAGTAGGGCGCGGGTGTGCCTCGAGACACCACCACCCCTACGAATAGTACGAATGCGAACATTTCTAGTTTCCACCTGAGTGACGCGCCACACGCTCTTTCAAAATATGCAATTTATTTTTGGTATTGCTTGTTATTTTACCCACATATAGCACCTTTGAAGACATTTTCAGACTATAACATATCTTATGCTACCAATAAACAAAAGTGATAACATAAATTCGAACACTAGCACAAAAGTAAGAGCAATAACCACAGAACTTTCTTCCATTCATTTCAACAAAGAAATTTTCATAATAAACACTATGGGTATTTGTTACACCGCTGGCTATTATATTGTCGCAACTGTCTGCAGTTAGTGGAACTACCACAAAGTTGGTCGTAAACACAGTCCAGCTCAGAAAGAGAAACGAGTGAGCTCGTAATGAGCTTTTTGCTGGAAATTTTACACACGATTAATGTGGACGGGGTGGATCACAGTGGCGACATCTCGGATATTTCCCAGACGTCGCCGGCTACACGAGTTTCTTTCTTGATTAAAACTCGGAATAATAAACGGCGAAACAATTTTGCTTCGTCGCACACCGCCACCGCCGCCGCCGTCCCTCTAGAACAAACTAATATTGAAGTGCGGATGAGCACCGCCACGGGCTTCGGTCATTTTAAACCTTTAGATAGAATTACTTTTATTAAATATTTAGACACAACTGTTTGTAAACAGTATCCCTTTGTTTGATACATCGTGATGTCTTGAAAGAGTTTTAAGAGAAGTACTTAAGGGATCCATTGTTTGATCTTACCCCGATTGATTTTATTTATGTAATTGATGAGCTATTTAATCATGTTCTCTAAGCAAAAGTTCACATATTTTATTCTGGTTTGTGGAATTTTAATTTAAAAAATAACTTTTATCTGACCGTACTAAATATGCACATAATACCCACGTTAATTTTAAAAGTAGCTGTGTAGCATCTATAAAAACCCAAAATATACTGCCAATAAAATTCCAATACACTGTGTTACTAGTTACAAATGTTATTAGGTACAAGCCCGCGCCGAAAATTGGAAAATTTAATAATTCAGCAAAGTTGGAGTAAAACCTACTCGGTTTTACGTTTTCACCCCACCTCGTCATTAGTGCGCATTCTGTTACTCATTTTGAAAAGTGATCAAATTTTCAGATTTTCATTTCTAAGAAACTTTCGCATTTATTCAGTCGCTCAATGTGCTCTGATTAGTACCGACGGTTTTATTCTAAAGTAGATACTTAAAATTAGTCGAACACAATATCTTTTTAATGAGCGCAGCTTTTTCTAAGATATTCAAGTAGATAAAAGTTATTTAAGGTCAAAGTTCAAACTTAATATCACTTTAATTAATTTAAAACAATTTTTAGGACACTGACATCGTAACTTTTATCTGACATAGGTATACATTTTAGTAACACCATTGTCATTGATATTCAACTCAAATATGATTGTCATGACTCAATTTTTTCCCGTGGGGGAAAGTTTCAAATAATCCTGATCCATCGTTACACAAAACTTGTAAGTTGTTCGCGTCTCAACGGATAATCGAGTTTATACTTGGAGGTCCGCCATCAATCATTTATCCCGCTTTCTCCGCGGACGGATCTGCACCGAGCTACGCGGAAAAACTTTAAAGTGTTCCAACTTAGTGTGACGTATCGTACACTCGCTTGTTACTTGAATAATGTCTCTCAACTATTTATAACTGCGGACTACTTGATGTAATCTATTATTGTAGATCTTGAGCTAACATCATGAGTTTCGTTCATGACGTGTTTGCTGCGACGCCATGTTTTTCCTTATCCGTCTTTGCTAAGAAAAGGCCAATCCATCTCTGTACCAAACTGGGTGTTATAGGAATAAAGATACGAGGATAATATTGCTCCACGAAAGTTTTCTTTGGAAACTTTATGAGCTTAGAGTGATTTCATGGCAAATATGTTCATTGGGAACTTTTGCATTGCAGTAAAAAGAAACTGTGTAAAATTGACTTCTTGAAAATACATTTAAAAAAAAACAAGGGAAAACCATAACTTTTTATCAAGCTAAGGTTAACCGCGCAAATATTATTGACGATCCAATAAATCTGGTATCAAGTCACCCCGAGTGAGGCAAATAACACAAGTAGACACGAATCTATACGGATACTGGTATGAGTGTTTTATGAGCACTCAAGTGCCTTCCGGACTGGGATGTTTAAAACTCTCGCGAGCAGGGAATCGAGAACATTCCACTCGCACTCACGACACGACAATGTCGAATTTGATCTCAAACGACGACATTTTTATGAGCGGTTAAAAGTTTATGAATATGCTTACAGCTAAAGATTTTTACTTACGCTGTTTATTTAAATTCATCGTATAAAGATGAAAAAAAACCTATCGTTTTGATTGATTGATTTGATTTGATCTTGTATTACCTGTTCTTTCTAATGAAAAAGTATCTAGTTGCAATTTAAATAAAGTTTACGCACTTTTACTAAAAATATTACGTTACTGAGACTTTTTTCAATTCTATTCTAAAACTGTTTATTTACTGACACGTGCAAAACAAACACAGTGTCCATCACTGTCAAAGAGTTATGATTTTCTCGAAAAAATGTGAATATGAAATGGATTTTCCGAGAAAATCGAGCACTACACTGTTCTGTGTCAAGTCCGCCAAATAAAATAGAAGAATGCCAACAATGAATATTTAGAGTTATAATTATTCATTTTACCTCGAGGTTTTACGCAGTAATACCTAACATTTTTATTTCACCATCAAGAGCAAGATATAAACACGGCAACGTGTACAAAGTTGGCGGAATATTATGAGAGTACAAAGAACTTACGAGTACATAATACACAGCAGAAATTTCATAGAAAAATAGTATTTAGGTATTTCGTAGAACCTGGCAACAAAGGTATAGAAAATAAAGAGATTATAGGTGAATTAAAAGCAGTGACAGCATTTTCGAATATTACATCAGGAAACTAAAGATACAAAGAATATTCTAAGTACAACCTACATCAATATCAAAGTAAACAGGTCATATTCTACTTGTAATATTAACGCACCTGTCAATAACAACACATGGAAAACCGCCTATAGTGTTACCAAACAATAACATTGCTATATTTATAAATACAATAAGCCAATTAAGTGTAGCAGACCAACACAAAACATAGTATCGAAATTCGTAAATAATCATCGGTTAAATACACAAAGATTCCATGACATAGCCTAATAATAACATATTGAGTCCAATTAGCTTCAATAACAACGTATCGCATTATCAGAATAAACATTACCTACCTACGCAGTACTACTCCGTACAGTTGGAAAGTCGTTGTTTAATTCAAGCGAGAGTATTACAATAATAGTCAAAGACGACTGTTTTGAGTTTTAACAGCAAACACCGCTTCTGGGAAGCTCTAACAATACGGCATCGTAAAAATTAAATTACAGCGAATCTCCGAAGAGGTTTCAATTTTCAAGCAAGACTCCAGACTCGAGATTCCGTCTCCTCTTACGAAATAATATTGCATCCACAAATACGCCTTTACTACCTTTCCGTCCTACGCCATTCAGCATTAATATTAAATCAAACGAATTAGCGATCCTAACACTAATAAGAGCGTCAGGTGAAATCAGAGCTGCAGCGTTGAATTATAGAGCACCTGGAATTACTTTTACCGGAATAAATAGAAATGTTAATTTGAGACTGTAAAAAGTATCGCAGGAGCGTAGCGCGACGGCAAATTAGAGGGAATGGAATATAGTTTACTTTAAGTTAAACTTATTACGGTCCTCGAGAAACAAGCAGTGGGAGGCTCGGCCGGCGCGCGGGTCAAGTGCCCAATTTGTCACCCGCGCAAACTTCCGACTACTTCGGCCGGGGCCTGTTCGATTCCATTAAACTTTCGAGACCTTTTGAAGCTATTTTCTTGTTTGAATCAAGATTTGCCTAATTCATTTCAGTGTCTACCTACTTCAACGACTATAACTTTGGTTTAACGTCTGTAAATATGTCTCACCCAGAAGGTATCATTATTAGAATTAGGGCAGTCATAATTTAAGGAGTATTCCATGGGCGTCAGTGACCTAAGTTAAGTGAGAGTACGAAATCCAAATGAAAGTCCCGGGGACGCTTAGGTACAATGCGCTATCATAAAAATTAAATTACGGTAAGAGTTTCTGTGTAAGTGCGCGCCATTTCAGCGAGGCGGGTTAGGCGCGGGCGACGGAGCCCGCCAACCCGCCATCCCGCCAGCCAGCCACATCAAAGCGCCTCATCCTGCGCCCGGCTCTCACCCAAATCAAATTTACCAGCTTTCTTTCTTTCTTCTTTCGTCACGGCACTGAGGCTAAGTATTTGACCCATGGTTTGTTACGTTCAAACCTGACTCTATAAAATTTCAGGGGACAATGAAAAGCTGGCCTCAGTAAGCCAAAAAATTCATTACATTGTTGCAAGAGCTTCGAAGCTAATGAAAACGAAAAGTATAAACAAGGGGAAAGATGAGAAGAGGAAGTTTACCGCGCCGGGGGTTCTGTACTATCTAAAGACTTTGTTTGGGTAAACAATTAGTCTTTTACCAACATTTTTGAGCCATTTACTTTGCTTCGAAGTGGCTTGTAATTTGCGTTAAAAGTTCAAAGTATTGCTCTGGAAATATATTTAGAGTTTAATGGTGGTATGGTCTGACTCAATTCATCTGTTGTTGGTCTAATCTAAAAACTATCTATGAAATAAAAATTAAATAAATATTCCGACTTTATAATTGAATATTTCGTACATCACAAAATACTTTTCGTGCAGATTCCTCAAATCAAATTGAAAAAAAAAACGCCATAATTTTCCTCCTCACGCAATAATCCTATAGCAATTTTCATTTTAATTCTCCCACCGAACCCTAAGGCCGTCGAAGAGAGAGAAGTAAACAAGTTGTTTACGTATACACGCCTGGGGCATAGATCAAGTGGCTAATTTGTCAGAGAGGCAACTCGGTGGCACCGGCGCGGTCTACTACCTACGGCGATGCGATTCGATTAAACTTCAGCCGAAGAACCAACACAAGAACAAGGCCTACTTAACGCGCTTCTACATATACGGCGGAAACTTAATTAGCTAACTCTGCAGACGCGGTAGCAGTGTATGTGCTATGAATGTTCTGTGTATTATTATGTCCTTTTGAAGTTGTGTAAGGGTTTTTTCTTTTTTAAATGCTCATTTTCTTCATAATATTATCAACTTTACTGTCCTACATCCTACAAAGGCCTCTTCTCGTACAAATAAGGTACTTATATTAATTTATACTTTCCTGAACATGTTAAAAAGCCAAATCATAACCATAATATTAATTAAAGATAAACTAATGTTTACAAAACAGGAACTAATTTTGTACATCCAGAAACCCAATACTAACACAGAATAGCTCCACTATTAAATTTTACCACATTTTATAGAACCCTTATCTTCAAACTTAGATTAAAGGAAAGTTTGTACTACGGCAAGTTTGTTTTCCTACGTTGTGCATATCTATAGTTCGAGATCAAACTACGTAGGTAGACTTATACCGTTTTAGTTTCCATGTTTTAAAATTTATTATTATTATATTTATTTTATTAATTTAGTTTTAAAGGTTTTAGGTATATTCCAACTTTTTTCTTTTACTATGAATTGTTACGTATTTAAGACGTACTTACTTAGATATATTTTAATGATATTTTACCACAGGCAATATTGAAATAAGTTATTGTAAAATTATTTTGGTGAACCACAAAAGTAATATCGTCCTTCTTCGAACTATGCACTTGAAGAGCTGAAAAGTTAATAAAGCCAAATAGGATTTCAATAGAATAAAAATACAATGTATACTTATAACATACGTATACTTTGAAGTGATTATTAAAATATTGATATTGAAATTATTATAAATGTTCAGGTCACTTCATATTTTAATGGCCGTCTGCCCTTCTGTTACCTTTCGATGCTTATTTATAATAATAAATGTAAAGGTCGCACCCACGATTTACTGGTCAAGTATATCATTAGTCGTTTACAATTCAATCGAATACTTTAGATGTAGGCACTGGCTTAAACTACAGAAGATCTATAAAATTATTCACGACTTCCAGCAACTGTTGTTATAATAGTGATTACAACGAACCCAGCTGTAGGCGATCATTGTTAACTTTAAGTTAACTATAAGATACACATAACGCAACGTCACGCCTGTAATCCCCAAAGGGTAAGGCAGAGTTCTTCTTATTGGGCCTACATCCACATTTCGCTACTTATGTTTAAATCCCATGTAATAGATTTTATAAAATACATTTCACTAACAAAATTGATTTTGCTTTATCCTGCGACATGTGTTGTTTTCGTCACCTGTTCAAAAATGAATACGTTTTCAATTTCGTTTTCAGCAAAAACTTTATTATACCGTCATACATTTTCTCAAAAATGATTGTGATGATAATCAAATATTATTATCATTTTTAATTTTCAATTCAACAACATGGAGGGTTCGCGAAACACTTATTTCTCTATCTTACCTACTCTTGAGAAAAAGTGAAGAGTCGAGTCTTTACAATTGCAAAAATAGTCCTGACTGTTTCGTCTTTTTAAATTTTATATTTAAAACGCTGCCGCTGTTTAGTTGAGAAGTCCAGAAAAATGAAAAGGCTGGACAAGTCTGTACTGGGACCAACAAAGCTGGTCCCGTCCTTACAGGCGACGCTAACACCGACACTTACCTTCAGACAAATACAGTCGGTCAGGCTCGGCCGGCTGTTCGCAGGGGCGGTGGCGCAGCGTGACGTGGAGGCTGGGCCCTCTTGGTGGCACTTCGGGAGGAGCAGGTTCTGGTGGGGAGTCGCACTCGCGCTCACTTGCTTGACCACCGTTGCTTGAAGGGGCTGCACATAAGTTATAAGGTAAAAAATTATAATTCATATTTGCAAAATTTACAGGGTTTAAAGTTGAATTATACACACACAAAGGTGGCGGCACAAAGATGCTTTAGGCCTCAGGCATTCTCTACCATTCAATCAAGTGTAGTAGAGAACCATGGCCATAAACCAAATGTATTAGTCAGTTCGTGGCCATGGTTGCCTTTTGTTTGGAACTTATTTGTTATTTTGGCACCTTTCAAGAATTCAATTTGGTATTTGGAGAGTGAAAAATACAAAAGACTTTTTTAAATGTCTGACTGCGATTTTACATACGAAAATTCTTAAACTTCAATATTTAGGGTAAGCAATTTCCCACGAAGAGATACAGAATGCCACGTGAGTGTCGTGTGATCATCCAAAATAAGAAACGTCAAGCATAACCTATTCAACTATTGGAAGAGTAGGCTACTTTATTCTCAATCATAAACAAGAAGACGAACCCGGCAACAAATCAATCAAGCACAAATTCGCAACTATTTAATAAGATATTATGACATCACGATGTTCGTCTCCCGAACCACGAATACAATTCGGCTCGCTCATTGTCTACACGTTCCATCGTGCCAGTCACATGCGTCGGAACAACTATGCCAGGCATCCTTATCAAAGGCATGCACCCACCTCCATAATACGCTCATAATAGGTACACTACAGAATGCCTAAGTACAATAACTAAACTGGAATCCGACACTGAATATGTGTAATGCCTCGTCCATACCTCACATTTCCGAACGGGATTACTATTGTTGAAGCTTGCAGTTATCATTACATTCCTGTTGTGGTGGTATGCGGTGCATTTATATAAACTAACTAGGGTGCAGTAGTTAGGTCATTGTTTTAAAAAAGTATTAGTTGTGGATCTTCATGTTTATTTTTATTTTAATTATGTCTCTTTTATACAACCATAAACGAATGCCATTAAATAGAACTGTTACACTTTAATATAGTCGGGTTTTAAATGGTATGTAGTTCAAGATAAACATAGTAGGGGTCTGTCACCGGGTAAGCATTAGGTATAGGATTTATAGGTTAACATCACAGAAGTACGTCCTTGAAATTCAAGTTTTTCAAACAATCCGCACTCTATTTCCACTTCTACATTTCGATTAGGAACTGATAATGGACTTCAAAGTTAGGCGAAGCAACTCCTCGATTGCTAAGAGTACAACAACTGTAATTGGGATAATCTATTTGGGTTCTCGAGCAAATACTACGGGCAGGTTGGTAGTCAGGCAATTTGCTTTGCTTTACAACATTTTCCTGTTGAAACTTAGACGATTTAGGGCGATAAATGACCTAAATAATGTTTAGAGGATGTTTAATTAACTCTATGTAAGAGTTGTAGATGAATTACTGTGTTGAGGCGATTTTAGTTTCAGGAAATTATTAGAGGTAATAGGCACATTTCGGGATCGGCATTATTCCGCACATCTGGGCGGCTATATCGAATATACAGGGTGGAAAGGACACAGACGATAAAACGTTTTTTTTTTTTAAATTACCAATAAATAAAATCAATGTGGGGGGTTCAGAATGTTGTACTGAGTACGTGGTAACCGCGTCGGTTTCCCTGTCCTAATGTATGTAGATAATAAAATACATTTGCGGGAGGAACCTAAACATGACAGCTATCACATAAACTGTCACTTACGGGATATCTTCCGTGATTGTCTATTATTTTGAGCTCCCGATATTTCGACGCTGTTGCAAGCGCCATGATCGCGGGTTGGGTTGCAGTGTATGTGTAAGTGTAAACCGTGAAAGTTTAAAACAGGGCATGACAGCTATGTTTGATACCGAACGAGTTTTTTCCAACACTGTTTTAAAGCTTTCAGGGTTTATAACTAAACTTATACTGTCTCCTACGGGATTTTTGAGCTCCCAATATTTCGACGCTGTTGAAAGCGCTATGATCGCGGGTTGACCCGCGATCATGGCGCTTCGCGATCATGGAAGATAAGTGACAGTATAAGTTTCGAACGGAGTTCCCGATAAGCACGAGCCGAATAGAACTTTCTGCCAATTTCACCGATGTAGTATGGGTAAAATTGGATAGACAGTTTACATTTTAACAAACATTATAATAAACACTAAACAATACCACTACCATTGTTAAGACAGAGTCGTGCATTGCGCGCGTTGTTTTCGTGCGGGAACTCGTCAGCACGCCGACGACGTTGCAGCGTGCCGCCTGGCTCAGCACTGAATATCTCCTCACCTGAGGGGAAAAGAACCTAATAAGTTTGATACTGAAAGAAGAAAATGGTTGTCGTAAAAGTAGACTGAAACTCGTATGATAATATAATTCGAAGCTTTATTTATGGTTGAATTTTGGACGCCATCAGCACATCTTTCAGTGCTGCATAGTTCTTTGGGCGCGTGGCCAGAGTCGGTGGCCGCCATCTTATTGTTTTTCAATACATCATCATCTGCCTAGCCTTTTCCCAACAATGTGAGTGTCGGCTTCCAGTCTAACCCGATGCAACTGAATACCAGTATTTTACATCGAGCGATTGCCTATCTGACAATACCCCTTGGTAAGACTGGTTGTCAGACTTGCGGGCTTCTACCTGTAACGACCGTCAAAGATCTACAAATGGCAGCCGGGAACAACAGCTTAACGTGCTTTTCGAGGCACGTAGGAGTCTCGGTATGCAATGGGTAGTCACCCACCCATATAGGGACCAACCTCGGCAAACGTGGCTTAACCTGAAGATCAACCCGAGCGGCTGTTATTATCTAGCAACGAGCTGTTTTCCTCAATACAATAACTAAATAATGTTCACCAACAGCACTCTCCTGACAATGTCATTCGAGCGTCAAAAGAAAATGACAGAAAGTGATCAGTGTCAATATTCCGTAGCAATGATGCCACTGACAGTTTAACAATGAGACGAAATTCGATAAAAATCAATTTTAATGTTTTCTATGCCACAGAAGATTTTCGAAGAGTTGTGTCTTGTGTTTAAAAGACAGAAAATCTTCTGGGACTAGAAGATATTCGTCTAGTTATATTGTCTTCTGCTAGTTATTATTTTTATTTTTTTTATTTAGTATATCGCTAGGTTTACATTCACAAGCAAGCAGTGATAGCCTAGTGGTGTGACCTTCAGACTGCCAAGTCATAGGTCTCGAGTTCGAACCCAAGACACGCACCTCTAATTTTCGGATTCATGTGCGTATTATATAAGTATTACTTGCAGCATGCCTGAGAGATATTTCTCGAAAGCATGTAAAAGTCAAGTCAGAGGCCCATTGGCGGCATAAAACCTCTGACACCGGTTAGGCACTAACCACAATATAAAGAAGAAGAGCTATAGCTTTACAAATAAACTGTTTTTCTAAAAAACTAGCATGACAACATACCTTTCGAGTTCCGGTTTCTTCTGTAGAACCTGCGGTTGGTGCTCTCATGAGGAAAGGGGGAAGATTGTCGCTGCGGACTACTGGCGTACCGCGGCAACTCCTCCCCGCCTTCCGACCCGTAGATACGACGCTGCTCGTCTGTGCCAAGATAAGAGTTTCATTACCAACTAATAAAAAATACATGTACAAATAAGCTCAGGTGATGTTGATATTGAAACTACAGAACATCACATGTTACGATCCGTTCATAAATCTGGTCAAACACGCACTACCATAGAGCATCTTATATATACTGCGCACTACCCAGTAAGTTGTGAGTAAGTAAATAAACAAAAAGAGAAAGAAAATAAAAAATATTTATTAGACTCACTGCACAGGATAAAACAAAAAAACCGGCCAAGTCGCCGAGTCGTACTCACACGCACATAGGGTTCCGTAGCACCAAACTATTTTGAATTATATTATATTATTAATAAAAATATTTTGAAGCATTCGTTTATATGTTGTATTGTTTTACATACATCAAAAAAACTTAATTTGTTTTTCATAGTATGTTAATGAAAAACAAAGTTGTTGCTGCAGTTTGATGAAAAAGTCCCATATCTCAAAAACTAAACATCAAATCTTATTCAAACCAATTTTGGTTGAAAGTTTTTTTACGTTCTATAATCCTATATTTTTTTCAGAATTTTTCTGTTCTTACTTTATAAATTAGAGGGGGGGACACACATTTCACCACTTTGGAAGTGTTTATATTTCAAACGATTGACTTTGAGAGAAAATAGTTTTAAGAACCTCAATGTCATTTTTAAAGACCTATCTATAGACACCCCGCACGTATAGGTTTGTTTGATGAAAAAAAGATTTTTTAGTTTCAGTTCCATGTATGGGGAGACCCCCCCCTTTTTTTTTACCGATGGGAATTCATCAAATAACCCCTCCCGCTCTGGGCTGAGCAGGAGGGAGTGTCAGAGTTTTACTGACTAAAACCCATCCATGTTCCTTCATCGCCCTTTGTGTTCCGGGGCCACGGTATCTCTTTCGAACAGTCCCGCAGCCCCGGCAGGCATCGGCCCTTGCGGACCCCTTCCTGTTGCTGACATCTCTTTGAGGCGCGCGTGGAACACGAACGCGCCGTCGACACGGCCTGTCGTCAAAAGACGGACGGACGGCGAGCGAGCCCATAGATCGCCCATAGCTCGCCGTCCACAAGCCCGCGCCTACCGGTTCTCTCCCTCTCACGTTCCGCCGCCTCCTTCGCTAGCATGACTGCTTCGCAGAAGGAGACGACGGCGTGGGGGAGACCCCCCTTAATCTTATATATTTTCTATTTTTGTATAAAAACTTTATAGCGGTTCACAGAATACATCTACCTACTAAGTTTCAGCAGTGTAGTCCTAGTTTCGGAGTAAAGTGGCTGTGACATACACGGACAGACAGAGAGACTTGGCGAATCTATAAGGGTTCCGTTTTTTGCCATTCGGCTACGGAACCCTTAAAAATGGTTGAAAAACAAAATTATTTAAAAAGTAAACTTAGGAAAACGATAAAACAAATGAAATGAAATTAAGTACTAATATGCACCTGACTTTTCTGGAGAACATTTCCAAAAATAACAGTGCATGTCCTTCTAAGGACCCTTACACACTCACAACATCCTGTTCGCCTTATAGTCGTTTATCTTCTCAACATTACCAAATCATCCTCTCGCTTTCTTTTCAATGAAAAAGATGACGATTCAATTAGTGCATTCCTCTCAACCGAACTTCTGTAAGATCATGTTAGTTCATACTGTAGGGACAGACAAAGGTCGAACAATATTAGGTCTCGTCTAATCTTAGGGTTAGGGTACCTTCATTTGTCATGACTATTGGAGTCATATTGGTCATAATTGAAAACGCTTATAATAGATCGAATCCATTAACTAACGAGCAGTTATGGTTTAGTAACTGATTTGTAGTCCTAGGCTGTGATAAATGAGAAGGCTTCAACACAGATTACTGAAAACAGATTTTCCAAATACTGCCTTCATTAATAAAAAATATATTAATATTTAAATCCTTACTACGAACGAGATTAACACCACATTTTTTACATGAAAAAGTTGCCCAACTCTCGACATTCCAGTTATGTTTTGACTAAGTAATAATTTTCAACACTTTATACAAATAGGTCAGTATAAAAGTTAAGGGCGGAAAGTTTGGAATTTATGAGGCGGTTTGTTTGGGTAGGTAATTCTAAACAATAACAAACAAAATGTATACGTTGCCTGAGGCTGTGCGGGCGGCGTGAGTCGGCCCGCGGCGAATCGAACCCGCTCTCTACGTAGTTCGCCAAACAACGTGCACTATGAAATGAGACTGAGCAGAAGGCCTAATCTAAATCTTTACTCACACATGAACAATCATACTACATATTTGTTCAACTCTCTACCTTATGGAGGCTACACTAAAGAACTTTCACCAAAACGTTCTCTTAGGTACTTATTTTGTGTCATTCTCTCGCGTCTGTTGTTATACAACCTAGACATGTTTTTTGGTCTAAGTTCTCTAACACATGTCTGCGAGGGCAACTGACTGATTAATCGAGAAAGACA
Organism: Eugnorisma glareosa; assembly: GCA_947578425.1. NCBI lineage: Eukaryota > Metazoa > Arthropoda > Insecta > Lepidoptera > Noctuidae > Eugnorisma > Eugnorisma glareosa. The sequence goes on along the minus strand of OX387970.1, from coordinate 11,932,068 downwards.
AGAAATCCTGTTATGCTTTTACAATAAACCAGAAGAAACTTTTATCACCAATTCGCTGCCAAGTGTTTTGAATTTCTCAGTCACGTTCTCCATTAGTAGCATGCTACTTATTATCATCATCCTTATGTACTTACTAACAATACTTAGATCCGTAAAGTACAACATTTGCGTTATAAGTAGGTAATACAGCTTGCAATTGTTTATGTACCTACTGTTCTTGCCTAGTTTATGCTTGTAGGCTATAGCAACGGCCTTTTCAAATAATTCCTCGTAACATTGCAAAATTTGCGGATGCATGGAAAAAATGACATCACAGCCCTGCATGGCTTGAACCCAAAACCTTGTTCGTAAATTGCATTGATTCCAAGGCATACTACGGTCGTTTTTAAATTATGGCAATCATAACTTTTAGTACAAGTTTAAAAGTAAATGTGAGGAATCCTTTGATCTCGTAGTCAAAATCACATGACTTGCGCAAGCTCATAATGTTCTAATTTATATCTAAAAAGAGAAATCGCGACTTTATTCCAAGAACTCATTTTCAAAGCACATTGAAGTTCCGAGCACCGAAAAAATGACGAACGAAACCGCGAAAACATAATAAATAAGCACCTTCAAATAAAATTTCCAAGTAAACTTGTAACTACACCGTGCCTATGTTGTTACGAATGGGTATAAAAGAAAGTTGTTGGGCAAAAGAAAATGAATTAAAAATACTCGTTCAGATTGGTAAGTTTCGCAATACTTCGGAAATTTGTTGGCAACGTTAACACAGCTCTCCGTAACGAAACGTGAATAAATTGAAAATAAGCAGAGAGACGCAGTCATTTGTAACTTTAGGGAAAGCATTTTAATATTTTTTTGAAAGTCGACGATGAAAAGATGTGAAGAACTGGCGAAATGTCGCCATAAAAAATATATAAACGTGACTCAAGTAAGTCAGTAAGTGAATCAACATCGCTCAGTGGCATATTTATAAAGTTGAGCCCGCCCTTTATTTATCTCGTATGTATGCACACAAAAACAAATTTTAACAATTCAAAATTCCCAACTGAAATAATATTAAAGGGTTTGGATGTAGCGTTTAATGAAAGTTAAGTCGACACGGTCTGTGTAGCCAACGGCTGTATGAAACTAAACACCTTGTTTTAGTTTACTCAACGATTCTACAAACTCAATTAGCATTACAACCTCTGAAAGTCACTTTAGGCGAAATGAAATTATGTTGGAAATAACCGCGGTTTGTGTGGATACCTTACATGAATATTTTCCGGATAACGTTTCCTATTTCGCAGTGTTTATATCGGAGTAATTTGTTACGGTTATGATATATGAAAGTAGGTAACTAAGGACAACGACCGCCAGGTACACCGAGCTCGGTTTAAGCTACGGTATTCAGCCTAGGGTCGGCTTCATATCCGAACACGGGTTTCAGATTAAGCTAGTTTTGGGACGGGAATGGGAAAATTGTGAGCTCGTGGAACTAGGCTTAATGATGACCGTGCATCGCGATTATAGTGGGAACAAACGGCATCGCTTACATAATGGTCTGTGATACATGATCGAGCTAGCGAACGCAGGAATCGTAGATTACCGTAGGAACATTACTATTGTAACCGTGCTAACATTCTAAATGAAGAGGTTATTCAGATGTTCTGAGGATTCACCATCTATCTGTACATCTATACAAATAAATAAAATTGGGGTGTCTGTTTGTAATATCAAAATAACAGCTTTTTACTGAATGCATATGAAAATAATTACGGCACTCATAACAAAAACCCTTTTTTTTTCAATTTCTTCTTCTTCTTAAAACGCTTGAAATTGTCAACAAAATCCGATTCAAACGATTAATCTCCGAAAGAGCTAGACCGATTTTGACGGAAATTTTACTGGCAGATAGCTGATGACGTAAGGAGTAAATAAAGCAACTTTTATTTTAAAATAAGAATTAGGGTTCCGTGCAAAAAAAAAATGGTAATAAAAATTCGAATCAAAAAGAAAAATCAAGGGAAGGGTTTTTTTTTAATATATAATTTCACGCGAACGAAGGTCGCGAGCAACAGTTTAATAATAATAAAGCCTTTTAATTCCGAACTTTTACATTTTTAACTTAAATACTACTTTCACAATATATAGGCCTCCTCCAACTCCTTCCACTGTTTCCTATCCTTCGCCACTCTTAGCCAGAGGGGACCTAAGGTCATTTCGTCCTCCCATCTTCTCACTTAGCGACCTCGGCTCCTAAAACCATCTCGTGTACCACTCAGTCACCAGTTTACTCCACTTTTCGTGCTTGCAACGAAGCATATGCCCAGTCCATCTCCATTTTAATTTATCAATACGTGGTAGGATGTCTGTTAATTTTGTTTCCCCTGATGTCTATATTCCTGATTCTGTCTCTTAGCTTTAGCCCTAGTATGCTTCTTTCCATGGCCCTCTGACATTTTGCGAGTTTGTCCCTATGATTCTTTGTCAAGGCAAGTTCATTAATGTAGGTAGTGATCAAAGAATGTAGACAGACCTAATGCGTGAGAAACTTTTAATGTTTTGTTTGGTTTAGCAAATTATGGAAATATACTCTATAATTATATTAAATTGGATAGAATCAATTTGAATGCTGTGCTTCATTTGTTTCAGCGAATGTAAAACACTACTACAAACAATTTTAAAATTTATGAGTACCTGTATGAGTCTGAAAAAGGTAGTATGTATGAATTAATAACAGCTGAATAAAGAATAACAATAGTAAACATTTACTCTTAATTTATTGCGCAATTATGAAATAATTAGTGGCAGCATCATGTTATACTAACGTTTATGTTAACTTTATGCAGAGGTACATGTTATGATTATTATGAAAGGTGTCTGTGTGACTCACGTAACATATCGTCACGCCTTGAAATCCCCGAAGGGTTAGGCGGAGGTGCATTTACCTGATAATGCACCCAAATTTTGCCAGTTTAAATTCCATGTAATAGGACGCGAGCCAATTGCCATCAACCAGTCACAAATCCAAACTCCGTGACTGCTACTGAAAAATTCCTGACGGAAAAATCCAATTCAATTCAGTCAATTTGTCCGACCCAGGAATCGAACCCAAAACCTCATACTCAGCAGTCGTGCATGCGGTCATTAAACTAACGAGGCAGTCTTAACTTTTTTCATACTAAATAAGCATCGAAACGATCGATAACTACCTATTTGTGGTAAATATGGAAATCCTACTTTACATCTTTAGAAGACAAGATTTTTTTTTATAAGTAAGTGTACCTAGGTAAATATTCACAACAAAATGAGAATCTCTGTTTGCACCACTTCTGAAATAAATGATTGTGCTCCATGAATATTTTCTGAAATATTTAATGTGATACAAAACCAGTTCTAAAGACTTGCCTTCCAGATTTAGAAGAACCTAAAATATAGTGAGTAAAAATTACTTCTACCACTGTTTACCAGCTATAAACCAAATTTTTTGTAAAAGGCTCAACATAGGTACGCTGAATTTCCCACCCTGTCCGAAATGCAGGCAATATTTGGCGAGTTTGACTGATTTTTTTCTTATCATAGATCGTATGAATATTTAACCAATAGGCTTCACTATCACGAACATATTATCAACCTTATTTACACAAGCGTTAAGTTCAGAGTTGAAGGACAAAATATCTGGTTCAGAGACGAGATGCTTCCCTTTAGTAAACAACTCAAGATTGAATATGAAAATTTAATCGACTAATTTAATCGAAGAGAGATACCATGTAGCCGTCGCCGGCTGAGTTATTAAACGTCTCCGCGCAGGCATTGAGCTTGTAAATATGAATTCATAATAAAATATTATACTTCAAGTAAGAACTTGGGAAGGTACTACTAACTAAATTGTTGCTATTGGGAATAGCTACTTAATGCTGTGGTACGTAAATAATGAAATCAAAGAAAAGAATTGGATTTTTATTATTCCATTACTTATATCATTGTGTTCTACCAAAATCGCTTACAAGTACTACAGCCGATCTAATAAGCAATGGAATGAAAGAGATATTTTATTCGAGGTCTAGAATTATTCAAGCCGAGACCTACGAGCGGCGTTCATTTGTAAGCCGCCAAAGTTTGACAAGTTAGGTTGCATTTAAATGCTGCCGGTGGAAGGTTCAGCACCAAGCCGTGCTCAAAATTAGCATTTTTCAAAGTCGTGCCAGTCTGATGGCTGCGCATTCTCACCAGACTTGTTCCTATAAATACATTTCTCTCCATACTATCTTTTTTGAAAGGAAAAAACGTTCCCTACACTAGGTGTTTGTCTTGTGTCGTGGTTGGGTTTACAAACGTTTAAACTCACTTAGACAAATAGCATATTGTTATGTGCGGGATCGAACCCGCGACATGCACCGCAGCATCAGCCAGTCACTCTGTGCGCCAAAGGTGCCGTTCATTTATAATGTACTTGTACATTGTACGCATTGCTTTTTACGAAAACTTCCCGAACATTTCCGGGTAGATTTCAACAAAAATAAAAAGTTTTCGTATAACAACAAGCACTTGTGATAACATTAACAAATAGTAGTAGCCTTGAGGAACCCCGGGAGCAGTGGAGCTGACGTGAACTGCATAAATAAACGGAGATCCCGCCGCTATGAAATTCATATTTAAAAAATGTTAGCTGAGTAATAGTCTTCTTTGGGGAAAAATAATAGATTCCTTTACTCCTGCGATGAAAATGACCTGAATTAAATTTTCACATTCAATCGTCGCTGTTTGCCCCTGAGAGTGATCGCGGCCCGCCGCCGCAGCGCCCCCGCCCCGCTCCCGCCCCGCGCCCGCCCCGCGCCCGCCCCGCTACCGTCTGTCGGTTCTCATCATACCTATTTTTGTTTTTCGGCAATATAATCGCAGACAAAATTAAACCTTACGTATGAAAGAGTTATGGAGTCTCCCACAGGAATGCTCGTACGAACTGCGAATTCTATAAGACATCTCATGACGTATATAGAGCTTTGATGTGTGGGAGGTACATTTTAAGTTTGCTCTAATTTAAGAAAGTTTTAGTAGAGTAAAAACGTTTTCATTTCTATGACTGACAAATCATTAGTTCAATATTTTGATTAGTTACTAAAACAAGAAAAAAAAACTGGAGTTTCTTTTGCACACCATGTCAGTGATAGTTCCAGGAAACCTTTTCAGTACCTAATTAAGTAATTAAGTTTCACTAAATACACTTTGAATGATGCGTCTAAGGTAAGTAGACAAAATTACAAGAAAATGAGTCATAGTAATGTGTGACAGAAATACAAAAACCAAGCTAAGCATATAATTATGTCATATGAAAAGCATTTTGGTAAAAAAATTATCATTTAAGTCAGTGAGACAGATATGTTAAACTAAGAGTTTAATCTTAGTTTATTCGAAGTTAATTAATAAATCTGTCTGGTTCAGGATCACTTAAATTAGTGTAGGTATTTAATCAAGCAATCGACAAATTAATCTGGATCCCAAGTTTCAGTGACTCCATCTGTTTACATATCGCCGGAATGTTGTCTAGATTATTTAACTTAGCCATTAAGTCGAGCAAGATAAAATATTAGATCGTACTGAAACCACTTAGAGCTATTTCCCCGGGATTGCGTGATAGCAACACTTAATTTACAAGCTCCATTTAATTTGAACTATTTTGAGGCTCAGGCAGGAATTTAAATATCTGCAGATAAGGAGCTCACGCGAATTGTTCGCCGCGCGCCGCCAGCGACGGAGCGCGAGCGCTCCAGCTAAATTACGAGATTAACGAATTAATGCTACACAAATTTCAAGGGGTTTATCTTTTATTTTTCTATGAACCCTTCATAAATTAAGACACTTCAGTTATTGTCCACCACTTGTACTTTATTATTATTTATACACGAAATAATTAAATATCAAACTATGACCACAAACATCAAATCCGCATGAATTTGTGCAAACAAGTACCTATTACACACTAACCATATAATTAAAATATATCTGACACCCTAATATTTCGTGAAATTGCGTACCCAATATTACCCGCTTATCTAAAATAACGATGTAGTCGTCGTAAAATGTAAATACATATGTAATAAAAGTGTACTGTATGTGTGTGTTAAAAGCGAAATCGTTTCGACAAGTTTAGAATATGGGCTGAGCTGTTTATTGAGTAAGCTGTATTCAAATAAAAAATAAATCTGTATTGGGTAGGGTGAACGAAAACTAGTTATTGAGTAAATGTAGGTGTGTACTTGGTGAACCATTTTTGGAAACCGTGCGCGGGGGCCTCAGGCATGGGAGCAAAGTGCAGAGATTAGACACGGGGACCATCAATTACGAGTAATCCGAGACACGTGCGGCCCGCTCAACGCGTCGCGAACCTATGGGGATTATTGAAATTTTCTATCTACCCACACGCGACGAACGCGTTCGCACACACCCGCTTATAGGCTTTTGTATGAAAACGAGATAAGAAATTATGCAAAGGTTTGTAGCGTGCAATTACAATTTAGATGTGTAAATAAATAATAAATCACCATGAATTATATTAAAGACGTGGAGCTGTAAATATCTTTTTTAATATTTTCCAATATCGATATAACTTTACACGATAAACAAATAATCCTTGCACCAGTCGCATAACATACCGGCTCACCTCCAGAGCCATACACAGCGGTCTCAATTTCACACCTATTTTGCGAATCTGACCGGTAGTTCAATTAATCTTGCTGCAGATTGGATTGGGTGTGATATTTGGACGCCTGCAGGCACCTTTGATGTAACGCGTCAATCTCTACACAGTCCCTAAATCTCAGACTCAGACGTAACAGTACATCTAACTGAATTGATGCAGATAGACGTAGGTAATCAGTGAATTATATAATTAAAGAGGAAAACCTTTTTGGACTTTTGTAAGCAGCTCGTGGCAAAATAATAACAGCCGGTCGGGTCGATCTTTAGGTTAAGCCGCGCTTGCCTGGGTTGGTCTGTGGATGGGTGACCGCCCATTACATGCCGAGTTCCCTCCGTGCCTCGGAAAGCACGCTAAGCCGTTGGTCCCGACTGTCAATTGTAGATCTTTGACAGTCGTTACACCTGTAACGACTGACTCGTACCTAGTCAGTGGCCCAAAAAGTCTGATAACCAGTCTTACCATCATCATCAGCCTACTGCAGTCCACTGCTGGACATAGGCCTCCCCAATCGCACGCCACTCAACTCGATTCTCAGCAGCTCTCATCCAGTTGCTACCAGCCACCCTACGAAGATCGTCGCTCCACCGAGCCTGAGGGCGTCCCACCTTACGTTTACCGATTCGCGGTCCGGTGTCCACTCAAGAATACGTCTACCCCAACGGTCATCGGTTCTACGGCTAATATGACCAGCCCATCGCCACTTCAGCTTACTTATTCTGTGAGTTATGTCCACAACTCTGGTTCTCTGTCGGATTACCTCATTCCGAATGCGATGCCTCAGAGAGACTCCAAGTATTGCCCGTTTCATAGCTAAATAAATAAATATCGCTGGACATTACACACAGCGCCATCTAGGTGCCACATTAAGCAACGAGGCTTGTGTCGTGGACACCAGATAGTTGATAATACTACATAGATACTTTTTGTTTGTAAACACATACTTATTCTATACATAAACATCCATGACTCGGAAACAAAATTTTGCACAAACATTTGCTCGTACCGGGATTCGAACCCGGGACCCTAAGAACGTAAGGCAGCCTTACTACCGCTGCGCCATCGTGTAGCTCGCTGAGTGACCTTAAATTTATGGACCAGCCGCACCGTGAGTGTCCACGTTTCGGCTCCGTAAGTCATAACAGGCAGGACGCACTGATTGAAGACCTTAGTCTTTAGGCTCTGTGGGATACGTGACGAGTAGATCCTTCGAAGCTTCCTAAATGCGGGCAGCATTAGCCCAGCCGAATTCTTCTGTTGGCCTCCCTCTCAAAGTTGTTCTTACCAAATTGCAGAGTTTGCCCGAGGTAAACATATTCTCGAACAACCTCGAGACGACCTCCATTGACAACAATAGGTCCTAGGGTGGCGTGTTCGTTGAACATAACCTGGGTTTTGTCCAAGTTCACCCTGAAACCAAAGCGTATTGAAAAATCAACTAGGCCATCCAGCATCTGCTGCAAGTCGTGCAGCGACTCAGCCAGTATGACGACAGTCTTACCAAGGGGTATCGTATTACCCAGTACTAACTGGGTTGTGGAGGTCAGATAGGCAGTCACTCCATGTAAAATACTGGTATTCAGCTGCATCCGGTTAGACTGGAAGCCGACCCCAACATAGTTGGGAAAATTTGGACTTTGGATCAACCCCTTTAAGAACAAAATGATCGAAATAAATGCCTTTTTCTGGATACAAAAATCTTAGTCAATCTTAAGAACAATTTTTTTTTTACTGAATAGTTTAAATTCCTGCTTAAAATGGGAACAACAGCTTCTTAGAAACTGTTTAGTCACATGCACAATACTTACATATTATAGGACACCTACCTGAATATCCTCACGCTTTTTAACTGGGTGAAAACTTATGCTGGAAGCAACACTAGAGTTTTGTCCATACTTAAGTCCGTGCACATACTTAGTGTTAGTACCTCTACTGGGTCCTGTGTACTTAGTGTTTCGAGCTCGAGAACTAACGTATTAGGTTCAAACACCACGATACAGTATTACATTGTGCAATATTAATCATACGTTTAGAGTTAAACAAGAAGTTGGTTGAGATATTGTGTTGTTTATAGCGGAAAGCCGGTAAATACTCCAGAAGGAAGTATTCTGAAAATTACTTATGAGGGTGGAAAAGATGACTTACTAAAGAAAGCAGGAGGAACTCATGAACGCTAATGTATTTAATAGGAAGGTACATGATAACTCTGGTATTCTAGTTATGTTCGCTTCGGCTAGCTTAGCTGATCTGAGTCATTGTAAACCCGCAGTGAGACTAATTTCTCACTAGCCTTTGCCTCTGCGATCTCTTCAAAGAAACCAGGCATTCGCTCTATGGGTTAATGAATGCACAAAGGTGTTGCACAGAACCGTGATATGTGTCACAGATTTCACTGAACTTTTCAGAGAATATATACGCCATGCCTGAAATAAAATGGTTTCAGTCCCACCAAGTAACTACTTAGGCGCCAAAGGCAACATAAAATTATGTTCTTTCTTAACGAGGATGGAATCATGTACTTTTTGACTTTTATGATGATGGCTAAACACTGCGTAACTTTAATACAGACCTGTTTCTTCATCATTTTATTTTGTGAACACATTTACGTCAGAGAACTTTCATATTTACATTCGCTTCAATACCATAACTTGAGTGATAATTAAATATGTAACTACGCAAATCCAGCCTGTCCGCTAGGCAATCTTGTAAAATATTCAATCAACCTTGTTGGGTAACTAAACAGAATCACCAATTAGATAGCTACTACTCACCTAATATTCATTACTTACAGTAAAGATATCTATCTATATGCATGTTATTGTACGACTGTCGTAGTTGTACGACGGCTGACTGAGGCCGTGACACGTATATAGGGCGAAAACGCTAATTAGCTTCGATGCGCATTGAGCTGTCATGATTCGATTGCATATAAATGCGCATCGCGGGTTAGGATACGATCGATTTGCATGCTTAGCTATGCATGCGTAAGCCCGTCGTCGTCGGAAGTCGAGACGAGCACGGACGTGTGTTTCCACCCTTACAGTGTATTTCTGCAATCGATGAGACTTTTCCGTCGCAAAGAGTCCCCTTCAGCAAGTCTACAACGACATCCGACATCCATAAATGCATGTATTTGTTGAAGTATAAAACAATCATTTCTATGCAATCCTATCGTTGACTCAAGCAAATTGAAATAAACAAAGCTAGTTTATGTCAATGGTTTCTGTGAACTTTAGAAGGCCACATAGAAAGAACTTTTCAGGTTCATTCATTTGCATTTAGATAGATCACAACGGCAAGCAATACCTACGTTGTAAGAGCTTATACGTTGTAGGAGTTTTAAGATGTACCTAGATACTTGCTCTTAATCAAAATTACGTACACACGTTACCTAACTGAATGTATATCAGTGAACAAGTAAGCGAAGTAACTTTAACCCCACACGTGAGAGTCATTAATATAATGATCGGGTTTGCAAATAAAACATAATGCAATGTTAATGACCCGTTAAAGTTACTTACCTGTTCCCGCCAACCTTGCGGTTTGGAGTCAACTAGAGAGTATTCTGGTAAAGAGGGTAAATGAGCTTGTCTATGGCGCCCTCTCGTGACCTCCCGACGAACAAAACGACAAAGAGAAGTACGGCAACATTTACAGAGAAAATGGCCGTGGGGCAGTGAGGGCGACCCTCCACCCTTTGTTTCCTTAGAGCGGCTCGCCGCGCCGCACGCCGACAACTTGCCGAACCTTCCGACGAAATATGTACATTGCGATTTGTGGCCTTTGTCCTAACATATTAATGCGAATTCCAAAACGTATTTATTAACTTTGGTAGGCCCACGCGTATTTAAGTTTCTAACAAAAATTCCTGCACTAACTTGGTTGTTTATGTTTTACATACGTTATGTGAACGTCGTCGGCGTCGTTAGTGATTCATACATAGTATATGCATAATTTAATAAAAGTTGTGAAAGAATGCTTGTTTTTTTGTTAGAGCATCCGTTGTCTGTGGGGGACACAGGGGCGGCGCGACGAGCGAGACGCACACCGCAGGAATTTCTAAATCTTCAGAAGATAATGGATCGCTCCGCGAAAGAAAAGGACCTCTCCGGCTTGGAACTTTGTTGAATTCCTGACTCGTAATTAATAAAATTACTTTTTGGGAGCTTTCCTCGACTTCAAAGAATTTTAGCATAAAAGAAAAAGTTAAGTAGATGAATTATTTTTGAATGATAAAGGGAATAATTTTGGATATTTATACACTTAGGAGTTGAGTTATTCTGAAGATTTTCATCGTCGTTTTGAATATCATAAACTGACGCTGTTAGAAGCATTGTTTCATGGAAATCGTAGCAAGCAATTGGAAATTGTACGCTTAATTTCACAAATATTTATGTACCACGGACACTTAAAAAAATATTAGTAGTATATTCTTAAAGAAAGCTCAAGTCAGCTCGCAAGGGTAAATTGCATTTAGCGAGGACTATCAAGAACGTATTTACGCTGCAATTGAACTCACAAGATTTATAGGATTTCTCTCGACGCATATTCTCGAGGGCTCTTTTCTTTTTAATTTTTCATTCTTCGTATGTTTACTTGGTGCTTCAACTGTGCAAATATTAGTCTTCACTATAAAATATAATATTATGATTGTTATTTAAGTTGCAAAGTCCTACAAAGTGGAGATATAATGATACCAAATAAATAAGTTAACAATAAATTAAAGTTATGATGAACATTATCTGCGATGCTTTGTCGACAACGAAATAGAGATTAGTGGTGGGCTTTATCTCCAAAGCGAATCCAACGAAAGGTCACATCAAAGGGAATAAAAGTGTTAATTCGTAGCGAACATCAGTCGATTGTATTAGCTGAAGGTCGCGCTTATCTGCGACGGGAGTGACGATAATACCCGCATGGCGGATGATAGTCGGCGAGTTACGCGACAACCACAGTCGCTGTCGTCAGTCGCAGTGCAACGACTGCTAGTTTAATTCATGAAGCCACATAAATCCCTGTTTGATGAGGGTAGCGCGCTTTCATTAGATACGGACTCGGTGAGTCGGTGCTCCGCGGCAATCGCTGTCGATGATAGCGTGTCATTGTCTCTTGTTACGTCAATCCTGTAGCTCATGTGTGTTTTATCGTCTTTCATTTGATTGTTGGATAAGTTGGATTTATGTTTCATTTATTTTTCTACTAGCTGTTGTCCGCGACCTTCTTCTTCGTAAAATTATTGTACTCGTAAAACTACCCCAATTGAATCAGATTTTGTTAATAATTTCAAGAGTTTTGTTTTTAAGCAAAAAACCCTAGTTCTTTTTTCTAAAATAAAAGAATCCTAAGTTACTCCTTATAACTTCAGTCAGCTATCTGCTAGTCCCGTCAAAATCCGTGCAGCCGTTTCGGAGATTAGCCGGAACAAAAATACAGACAGACAATATTTTTTTTATTGTTTTTGTTATAAGTACAGTATAAACTTTCATATTCATTCTGTAAACAGCTGTTACTTTGGAATTACAAACAAAAACTTCAATTTTATTTATTTGTATAGATTTAAGGGTCACTTGACAAATGTGTAAGAAGTACTTATTGACAACAAAACCTTATTAATCAAAACTATAAGTAATTGGCCGGACTACTATAATTTTTATGGGTCGTTTTTTTTTATTTAAACCAAATAACTCAATGTCACTCTACCTACTTATTAAGTCCATGAAAATCCAACATTAACTTCCCATACCTAAGTCATTATATGTCAAATAATAACTTCGGTAACTCATCATCGTGTGACACATCAAAAAAGCTTTTAAAGTAATCAATCAATTGGTTAGGTAGATTCACTATGTTTATGGTGAGGTTCCGTTCATGCGACGTGTCAATATGGTGTGCCACCTCGTGTACAAAGCCACCTGTCACGAAGCGAACATTTATCACAATTCTACCGAATTTCCTTTAAGCTTACAAAGATATCGGCTTGCATATGACTGTATAGGCGGATCGTGTTATTACCGAAAATATACCATCGCATTTTAGAAATCTATAAGTAGAAGAACTGACATAATTAAGAACCCACACCCTAACATTCCAACGAAGCGGGAACTGGCCTCTCTCCAAGCATGCGCTTAGGAGCCCCTCCAGTCGGGGCCCGAGAGCCTCCAAGGCCAGGACCCAGGCTTTGCCAGGTAAGCCGTCGGGTCCTGGGGCGGCAGTTTTGGCCTTAAGCCTGCCTACCGCCACTCTCAGGTCTACCCCAGTCACCTCTGGAATGTCGTCATCGTCCTCAGTGTGGTCCGCTTCCGGCACCGCAAGTGGCGGAGCCATGGGCGGGGGAGGATGTTCCCCTCGCGAAGGGAACAGAGCGCTCACCACGTCCTCCACGAGCTCAGGCCGGAGACTCTGCGTCAGCGGAGGGGCCCTGGTGCGGAGTTTATCCCGCACCATCTTATAAGGGCGCCCCCACAGATCTCTGTCGAGAGTCTCCAGCATCTCCTCGCGGGCCACATCCTTGGCCCGCAGGACAGCCTCTTGGAGGGCGGTCTTCGCCGCTCTGTATCCCTCATACAGCTCCGCCTCGATGGCTGCCGCATTCGGAGGGCGAATGTGGAGCCTGCGATGCCTGGCGTACAGGTGTCGCGCGGCGACGCACGCCTCGCGCAGAGACGTCAGCTCTCGCGACCACCAGTACACCTGACGCCGGGCACTTTCTGACCGAACCCGGGGCATTGCCACGTCACATATATCGGACATGGCCTCCTGGAACCAACCCGCCTCATTATTCACGTCGGCAGGCCTGACCGGTGATGTCACCCAGGCCTGCACGATCGAGGCTTCCAGGAGGAGCTCCCGGTCCAGCTGCTTCAGCGCCCATCGCGGACCACTCGGGGTCTGTAGGACCGGCGCGCTTGGGGTCTGGGCGGAGACGTCGAACCGGATATACCGGTGGTCGGAATAGGTCTCCACCCCCTCCATGACGCGCCAGTCAACGACACGCGGTGACAGAGCGGGGCTAGCGAACGTGATGTCCACCACCGACTCGCCCCGCATCCGCACACACGTTGGGACAGAACCTCTATTAAGAACGACCAAGCCAAGTTCTTGGCATTGAAGTCCCCGAGCACAAGCACGGGGAGGGAATGGCTTCCGATGACGACACTCAACTCCCTGAGGGAGTTGTGGAACTCGGCGAGAGTGTGGCCCGGGGAGAAGTAGACACCCGCTACAACGATCTCCCCGAACCGTGCTGCTACGCACCCCTGACCCTTCCTGACACTTTCATGGGTCGGGGTACCGGCGGCGGCCGACGAAATTATGGCCACTGAGCCACTCGTCTCGCCTCCACCCAGTCGTCCCTGGGCGGGACAAAGTAGGGCTCAGCGACCACGGCGACATTAATCGACCACTGCGCCATGCTCTGGAGCAACAGATCCTGAGCGCAGGCGCAGTGGTTGATGTTCGCCTGGAGGAGCCGTAATGGGGCCGTTATTGACACTCCATTACGGTCTCCTCTCGGGCCCCCTGTGAGGGCCCCGCTGCGGAAGGAGCGGCTAATCCGGGGGTACCGCACGATCTCCGGCGAGGCGGCGAGCCTCCTTGCCGGATTGCCGCCATGGGATCTGGAGGCGATAGTCCTCGCGCGCCTGCACGAGTGGCGCGTGGAGGCACTACGCCGGGGGGAAACTCCGCTGCCGCGGCAAATTGTCGCTTAGCGGACAGACTTCCGGCGTGATCTCATGGCGACATGGAGAGAGCGACTGTCGCAACCCCGTGCAGGGCACGCCACTATAATGGCGGTAAGTCCCCTCTTTGAGGAGTGGCTGGAGAGGTGCCACGGCGCCCTCACCTTCCGCCTGACGCAGGTCCTCACCGGACATGGTTGTTTCGGGAGGTTCCTGCACCTAATCGGGCGGGAGGAAACGCCCGGGTGTCACCACTGCGAGGATCGACCGGAGGACACGGTGGAGCACACTGTGCAGGTCTGCTCCGCTTGGGCGGAGCAACGCCGTGTCCTCGTAACGGCGATCGGCGGCGGCGACCTCTCGCGTCCGGCCCTGGTTCAATCCATGGTCCGGAGCGAGACGGAATGGGACGCCGTCACCTCCTTCTGCGAAGCAGTCATGCTAGCGAAGGAGGTGGCGGGACGTGAGAGGGAGAGAACCTCACGTCCCAGCCGCCGCGGGAGACGCACCGGGCGTCGGGGGCCACGTGGTGACCCCCGGCCACCGTAGACGCGGGCCTGTGGACGGTGAGCTATGGGCTAGCTCGCCGTCCATCCGTCTTATGACGACAGGCCGTGTCGACGGCGCGTTCGTGTTCCACGCGCGCCTCAAAGAGAGTCAGCAAACAGGAAGGGGTCCGTAAGGGCCGACGCCTGCCAGGGTTGCGGGACTGTTCGAAAGAGATACCGCGGCCCTGGAACACAAAGGGCAAAGGAAGGAACATGGATGGGTTTTAGTCAGTAGATGTCTGACACTCCCTCCTGCTCAGCCCAGAGCGGGAGGGGTTATTTGATGATTTCCCAAAGGTAAAAAAAAAAAAAAAAAAACACCCTAACATTAAGCTCAAAATGCAGTGTAAAAAGGTTTTCATTTAGCCGACAACAATGATTTTCACATATCATTAAGACACGCTTGCATGACTTATTATTACAATCAAGTATATGCTCACATAAACTCGAGCAGATACAAGCAGTTCAGATACCTTTTATAGAAAACAGTGAACAAAACTATTTCAACCGAACTCTAAAAGCTATATAACTAAAAAGAAACAAACGCAAATCGTTTATAAGTCACAGACAAGAATAGCCATTTCATTCAGCCATGGAAACTAGCTAATGTTATTATCTTACTCACACTTGAGTGGCATGCCTGTGTACACAAAGGTCGCGTACACAAGCTTAATTGAATAAACCTAACTGCTTGTGATTCAGGGAAGGTAATATCAGGTGCCTCCCTCGCTTTTGAAAAACAATAACCGTGGAACATTGCGCGGAAACCTTTATACAAAAGAGAGTCGCTCAATGAAGTTGCACGCCGAAGAATTTCCATGCAATAACGGGGCATAGCCTCGGCGAGGATTCTTGTGGAGCGCGGCCGGAGATATTGCGTACTTACTGGGCTTGCCTCTAATAACACCGCCGATACCGTTTGTGTAAGGAGAAAAATACGAAATGAAATGGAAACTACCAGACGCCTTATGGTTTCCAATCTCGACTAACATTACACGGAGGTACGGGAGCTATTTCGCATTTTAATATTCTATGAAGATTGAGAATAAATCGTCAAAGTTTCGAATAACAACCAATCAGGTTTCTGAGAAAGCAAGCAAAAAGTGTTTGATTACTTATTCCTTTATAATTTTGTGTTTGCTCGCGGGTTCTTCAATGAAAGTCGATCTCTTTAAGATAAAACTTCACCTGAGTAGGTACATTAGCGTTCCATTGCACTCTTCGGCCTCGTAACCACTATTGGATCAGTTTTTGCTCAGATTTTAAAACTAACCTTTTCAGTTGCCTGCTCTAGTTTCGCCAGAGAACTCGTTAACGATAAGTGTTATCTGTAAAATGTTAAGAGTTGAAAACTCGGCGTTTGTGAAGCAACAATTATGTTTATTTTAGCATTGTAAGTAAATAGGTAGATATGTGTTGGGTATATTAAAATTACTTTGTGTGTCTACGAAGAACAGGTATATATATCGTCAAATTAAAATCACCAAAAAGTTGAATTGCATTTAATAACTAAATGTGCTTCATTATTTAATATGTCGTCATGCATGCCAGAACAAAGGTACCACTTATACTTAACAATGGGTACGAGAAATGTGAATGTACTCACAGTTGACAGAGTCGAGTCAGAGTCGAGTCGGCAACAGAAAGTTGGCCGTCCCAAGTCTCCGCCCTTGACTGCTTCTTAAGAATTCTCAAGCCTTTAGCTCCTCTATCTACTTACTAATTTAATTAATATTATTCAGAACGTCTGACATAGTCCGCAAGTGGGCTTTTCAAGTGATGAATGGGTCTCACATTTGTAGAGCTCTATACAAAATCACTCAACCCTAAGGACACCGAAATCGCTTGTTATGCGCATGAAAAATATATCGCATACCTTTTAATTACTTTTATTATTTTTTTCATCCCCAAATCAGCATAAAATTAGAACTCATACATGAAACATGTTGTAAATCTTTTTTGCGACACGACACACATAGCAATTTGTTATCGTTATTAATTTTAACGCACCATTTCTGAAAAAACCGAAGGAAAATAACGTTGTATAACGTTTCTGTTTATACAATAGCGGGTACTGGGGACAGCAATTAAGCCATCACTAGCCGTGGCAGTAGACAGACACATCGATTACCAAATTCCGAAAACGCATTTATGATGCGACGTAGCCGTGCATTAAAGCTCTGCAAATGCCATCACGCGGCGAGACTAATCACATTAGTGGCCATCGCAAAGGTAATGCTGGTAACAACCTAAAAAGCCGCCATTTGCATGTCAGAGCGGACCTCAGGAACTCGCACTACACTGCGGAGTAAATTATTCACTCTCATATATGAATCTCATATTGGAGATGGATACTAAACTTTGCACTCAACGTTAGTTATAAATAAAAGATTTTGTCTGATCAAAACAAATTCTTTTAGAATAGACTTTTGGAAAATGTTTACGTAATAGGAATATTGGACTGTTTTATTAGACTAGGTGCCAATGTTATGGAAAAACGCAGGTGGGTGAATATATTATATTTTGTCGGCAATTTTTTTACATAACTGAAAAAGAGCCAGCTCAAGAGCGGTTCACCTTTTTTTCCTATAAAAACAAGCTGTTTAATTTTATTTTAGCTCATAGGCTATTCAAAGTACGCGAACAATAGAGGAAAACACAATGAACAAATAGTTAAATGAGCGTGTACGTGCATTTGTATGATCGAATGAACAATCAGGTTTGAAGTGCTACTATTGTTGCGGTACGCACATTTTTGTCACCTGAATTTCAGCGTAACTTAATTTATCACAAAAACATTGTTAGCCTCAGCTAAAATTCAATTGAAATGAATTGACCTTTGTTCATATGGTGGCCATGGAGTATTTGGGCCCTAAACAAAAACAGAGTGCAAAGTCCCTTAATCCTGCCCTGTCCGAACATACCTGAAAATTCTAGTGCTACAAAATTGAAGATTTAATATTTATGAAAGCAATATATTTGTAAATCAATCTTGAATAACAAAAAAAGAAAGGAATTTTCACATTTTGTTATTTTAAGTAGGGGTAGACATTTTTTATAAAAATAAAAACACTTTAATATAACTATGAATTCGCGCACTCAATATTTGTTACGAGAAGTTAGTGGTCCTAAAATCCCAGGAATCGTCTCCAGAGGGATAATCGGTAAAGGTCAAAGACTAGAAACAAGTATCCAGCCTAGTAGTTTAGGTCTCTAACAAATTGCCTACCGATATATTCGCAGCTTGATAACGAAAAATAAAGCTAAGATAGAATGTAATAGATTTTTAGGATCAACTCCTTTTTTGCGAAAACAAATAAAGAGAAACTTTGTTTTAAGTTTTAAGTAAATTAATGATGAAAGTAAATTTTACGTGTATGTACGTTTAATTAAACAGTATACAGGAGTAACGAGAAGTACATATTAGCGGCGATCGGCGGCGGCGACCTCTTGCGTCCGGCCTTGGTTCAATCCATGGTCCGCAGCGAGACGGAATGGGACGCCGTCACCTCCTTCTGCGAAGCAGTCATGCTAGCGAAGGAGGCGGCGGAACGTGAGAGGGAGAGAATCTCACGTCCCAGCCGCCGCGGGAGACGCATCGGGCGTCGGGGGATACGTGGTGGCCCCCGGCCACTGTAGGCGCGGGCCTGTGGACGGTGAGCTATGGGCTAGCTCGCCGTCCGTCCGTCTTATGACGACAGGCCGTGTCGACGGCGCGTTCGTGTTCGACGCGCGCCTCAAAGAGATGTCAGCAAACAGGAAGGGGTCCGAAAGGACCGATGCCTGCCAGGGTTGTGGGACTGTTCGAAAGAGATACCGCGGCCATGGAACACAAAGGGCAAAGGAAGGAACATGGATGGGTTTTAGTCAGTAAAAGTCTGACACTCCCTCCTGCTCAGCCCAGAGCGGGGGGGGTTATTTGATGATTTCCCATCCGAAAAAAAATAGGAGAAGAAAAAAAGGCGAAGTATATATTATTATACTTATACTTACTCCTTAGACTTTTCGTTGTGGTTCATCGGTTAAGGTTATTTTTCTGCAACTAACTTTTACGGTGAATTCCATCATGTCTAAAATAATGACGTGGATTAAGAAAACTTTAGACGAAACATGATGAGCTGCGCTTAACTTCAAATCAACCAGACCCTCAGTCTCGACATAGATAGCGATCGCAAAACAACCGAATTTGGTCGCAAAGCCTTAACAATGCGGATTTAAGGTGGACGCGAGCCGGACGCGACCCGCCGGTGTCATCTTCCACCTTAAATAAATCCGCATCGCTAGGACTTTGCGACCGAATTCGGTTGCATTGTGATCAGTAGCTATGTCAAGACTGCAGGGCCTGTACTAAAGTTATTCACACCTAACCATAAACTGCAAGCACAAACGCAGCTAGTTTTCATTGCCCATAATCGAGAAAATACATTCACCGCTAAATAGTAGCAACCGCGCCCGTAGCTCTCGAACGTGACGCTTTATCAACAGACGGGCAATTGTCGAAACTAATATGAAGCATACGGGCCGTATTGCCGTACGTACGGGCCGTTATATGGCATCATCCAATTAAGTGCATATTTACACCCCGTATGAGCACCAGACATTATTGCCGTGCAGTTTACACGTGATACGGTGCGTTTACGTTGTGTTCAGCAGTCGATGCGAAGATATGTGGCCATGTTTACTGGCTACTGACTATCGAGCTCTCGATGAATACTTAACGTATGGTGGATCTATTTGGTGTGCATGGTTGTTCAGTTTGTATCGACGCGACGTGGTGACTATAAGTAGTTATTTGCAAATTGCTTATTTCATGTATCTATAAGTAGATATTCGCGGATTGCTAATGTGTGCACATTGTTATGCAAGTATATGTATCTAAAAATGGTATCTGCGCGGCTTTCAGACTTGCACTAGGACGACGTAACAAATGAAATTAGATCCTACAAAGTGTAAATAAACCCTTCACCAAGCATGTGCAGCAAGTGTACTCAAAAAATATAGCTGGGAAACCACTTTTTTTGTAGGACTCAATGTAACGCACTTAAAACATTGTGCTGATGGATGCATTGAATAGAGCCGGGGTTGTGGAGGTATTTAAACTAAAGTTATAACATGAAAAACTTGTAGATATTTAAAAAACATAAAATCGCGAAAATGTTGGAACTTTGACCCTTTCGGCTTCGTTAAGCGTATTTTTAGTCGCAATAAGTACCTATCTGTATTTTTTTTTACTTTGGTGCCTTTACGTTCTGTTCGGCAATCGAAACGAAGATAATAATATATAGCCATGTTTACCTACTGGGTAGTGGATATACTTGTGACCATTAAGCTCTCGATGAATATATGTCCTTACCGTATGATAGATATGTATGAAGCATAATGCTGTTTTGTTTGTGTAGGGCAGCATGGTCAGTATATTTCCCATAATAATTATGATTTTAGTTGTTTTGTAAAAGAACTTTGAACATATTGAAGTTCTGAACTATACCAATTATTCAAGTTCTATAAACATAGTCAATTCAAATAAATATCCACATTCAGTTCATAGGACTGAACTAATACACCAGATCGAATAATGATATTACAAATCCATTATAATAATAGTTTGTGGTGGCTTATGCTAAACACTAACAATCACAATGCGAAATTGGTGTTGTGGTTCTAATGACAATGGTAATAATCGACCACAACGCGTTCCGGGGGTAAAAATTACATAACCCAATAAGTAGGTACAATAACTTTATATTTGCAAAACCTATGGATACTCTACCCAAAATCACAAAAATAATCCTGTATACGTCATGTCTAAACGGCGGTTTCAGGAAATTACGGAAAATATTCAACACTAGCTGTTGTCCGCGACATCGTTCGCGTGAAAATTTTAATGTTTTCCGGGATACAAAACCTATGTGCTATTCCAGACTATAAGCTATCTCTGTGCCAAATTTCATCTAGATCCGTTCAGCCGTTCTGGCGTGAATGAGTAACTAACATTCATCCATACAAACTTTCGCATGTAAGTTACAACAAGTCATTAAAAAGATCCTAAAATAATATTCTAACAAACAATAGGTTTATTGAAAGATTTACATGTTTCCAATATTGTACTAAGAGCTGCGCATAACTCCATAATTTTATGAAGCTTCGCTTCATCCATCGGTATACATATTTATGTAACTACACTATACGGATTTTGATATGGTTTTCAACATTATTTCAAGAAAATAAAAGCTACGATACATTTATATTCAACTTAAATGAAGTAAATAAAGAAATTTCCATGTTTTGTCAAGTAATAATCGTGCAAAGAAGGGGAGGGATGCTAGTACATATCTCAATAAAATTTCATACAATATTTAGCGTATCAGTATCAAATCGCCAATAGCAGTATTTTTCCAATAAATCGCTTGTCATCGGGAATTTAATAAAGTCTAATATTAAATAATGGGTGCCCACTTGATGCTTGAAGCCTGTTTATTGAAAAGGAGGTACCTACCTACCAACCTGAGGGTGTAAGAAGTGAATAAACGGTCAGTAACTAGCATAAAAGAACACGTGTAATAATGTTTTCTTAGTTATCTTCAAAAACGTAAAAAAAAAGTAGGTGATTTAATATATATATATATATGCCTTTAAAAAATCAGCTTCCTCGGATGTCACTTCTAAGTGGATATCATTAACTTGATAACATCTGACATTATAATTACACGAAATTAAAGCATATCGCACAAAACACTACTCCTAGACTCCTACCCTTATAATCCTGTAAGAATTAAAGACGGCCTTCCATTCTCATTTTACTATTTATAAAAAACAAGTGAACCTCAGCAGACAAACTTCGTCTCAGATTTACTCACAGAATAATTAACAGCTCCGATTAAAAATAAAATCCGACTCTTTCTTTTCTAGAAAAAACGGATCCTTTGGGTGAAAACAAACGGATGGGTCTAGACTGTATTAAACAGGTAGGTATCTAACGACTGAATAAGGTAAGTACGTAAATATGTAGTATCAAAATATGAGCTCGACATCCCGATCATTTCAGTTTAATGATTTTTTGCCTGCCTGGTCTAATTAATGTATGCAAAGAGGTTTCATAACTCGGCACACGATAGAATTCGGTTCAGCGAACATTAAGTATTAGGAACATCAACAAATTAGTACTAAATATCTCTTGGAAAGTTACGTTATATTCTTTTCTCAAATACGGATTCAAATCTCCTTAGTAACAACACAAATGAAAACATTACACGAAATAAATGAGAAGCTTAAGTCTTGAAAAGAAAACCGATACCACCAAAATATCTTGTAGTACAAACAGAAGATAAAGATCTACATTGGAAGGAAACATTAAAGGATTCATCTAAATAAACCTGGTTACAGGGAGGTCAAAAAGATAACGTTATCGTTGTCTTTATGTAATATGAAGTAAGGTAAAGTAAACTAAAAGGCAATATGTAAGCCGCAATAACATGAACCTTTATGATATTCCTTTATGATAATGTTCTACGCTCTGTTAGGTAAATATAGTCGCGCTTGCCGTGGAAATATGAAACAACGTTAAACTAACACAAGATTTAGTATTGGTAGTTTGGTGTACCTGTTTGTGTACTAAACTAGCTTGCTGAGCTTCCAACTTGTATTATGTAGTAGCTGAAAACTAATGTACATAGTTCATGCGTCTCCTATTTATATAAGGGTTGATTTTGAGAGGAAATTGTGCTTAGATAAATAGAAGAGTGAAGAATTTTGCATGCTGTGATATAGTGTCAACTTAATATGTACCTATCTGTAACCTTTTGGAATAATTGAAGGGATTTAAATGCGCTTAAACA
The DNA here is from genome assembly GCA_947578425.1 of Eugnorisma glareosa. Classification (NCBI taxonomy): domain Eukaryota; kingdom Metazoa; phylum Arthropoda; class Insecta; order Lepidoptera; family Noctuidae; genus Eugnorisma; species Eugnorisma glareosa. The sequence goes on along the minus strand of OX387970.1, from coordinate 11,909,321 downwards.
ATCTAATCTACCATTTAGTCTAAATCTAAAAATAAATTACAATAGTCAACTATTTTGGGTGTTCGTGCGTGAAAACGTACCTAACCTTTGAACGTGTCATGTACATTATATCCAAATGTAACAATTTTGTTCTAAAGTCTCCTATATAGAAAAAAATGTTTTATTGTACATAAACCGTGTCGAAGCTAAAGGTTACGTAACATTCAAATCAATACAAAGCTTGGACCAACGACTAGCATTTATTCTCATCGAGGCGACACACGAATTTTCGTCATAAGCTCGATCTAAACCTTTATCGGTGCACGGCCATTCAAAAAGTACCCCTATTGTCTAGCCAGTAAGGTTCTATGGGCCATTACACATGTGAATCGCTTCACAAGGGTTATTATCATGACTGAAGCTTTGTTAATCCTTTCTATTCTGTAGCAATCGATATGTAGGTTTCGTGCGTGACATTATAAAATGGGGATTTAAAATGAAAAATACCGTACCTGAGGAGCTTACTTTATGAGCAATTAGTTGGAACTTTTTGATAATGTTTACATTTCACTGGATTTGGTTAATTATATATTAAGGTTCTAACATAATTATATGTATACTTACACATGAAACACACCTACACATGTGTATGTGTGTTACATGTGTATGTGTGCCTCGTTGGGCTAGTGGTCAAAGTGTTGTTGGGTTTTTGGATCAGGTATTTCTCAGTAGCCGCCACGGAGTCTAGATTTGTGCCCCGTTGATGGCAATAGGCTCGCCCCCTATTACATGAAACTTAAACATAACTAGCGAAACGTGGGTGTACTTTAACCTTTCGTATGCCGAGTATATAGACACAATTAAAAACCTATTGTGTCTCGTGTAGATCTACGTTCCGGCACACGAAGGGTTAATGTACACCTCTGCCTAACCCGTCGGGGATTACCTACAGGCGTGATATTATGTTATTATGCTCAAAATGCGATTGTCTTTTTCAGAAAAAGAAGAATAGGTATTCAACATGTGCAACATTTGGGCACTTCGTAATAAAATTGTAACAGAGGGACAAGCAACAACGGTCTTTGATCAACAAACTTACGTCCCCCACTTGACTTCCACAAGTTTGTTTGTTTCTCCAAATGCTGCAGCGGTGGAGCATCTTGCTTATAAGCTTAGGATATTATGTTCGATGCCCAACTGAAGTTTGTTGTCACGGTGAGTTGTTTCTACACGTGACTTGTATGTGATTGAAGAAAATTATCTAGCTGTAAATATCAATACGGATATCTTGTCTGAAACCTGAAAGTCTAACAACCAGTCTTACCAAAGGCCTTGCGTTACCAATTAAGGGTTGTGGAGGTCAGCTAAGCAGCCGACCTCAACATTGATGGGAAAAGGCTAGGCAAATGATGAAAAGGCACCGCCAATTACTGCTACTGTTACTGTAAGTTTAAATTCCCAGATCACTTCAAACCCCAGCATACCCAAGTCTAGAAATATTTGTAAGGCAAACAGAAACTCCACTGTGCATCTGTATGAGTTCATTAAATCCTTAGTTTGTATCACAGATGGACGGACAGGAGGCTGGTTGGGTTTACGTGTAAAGTTTTCCTCATAAGCTCACCGCAGGGCGCTCCCCTATCAATTGCCGTGATCCCGTGCCCCCGCGCACTTCTTCCCCCCGCCCCCGCTGCCCCTGCAAGCCCCACTAATGATCCCACTTGTTAGGGCTCAGCACGGACCTTCGGCCGTGTCACTTGGTGAATAACAAATTCCTAGCTGATCCCACTTTGCCATAGCCACTAGGACTTACAAACGTAGGTCATAATATTAAGTTTGAGGCCGCCATGGTTTCCATGTCGGTTACCTTCCACATGTCTGGAACGATCCCTTTCGTTTTGTGGCACTTGTTTCAGTAGTTTCAGTTCAACGTAGATAAATGAAATTCAAACATTGACATATTCTGTCACACTTTTCAAGTTATATTATGTAGTATAATTAAAAAGCTAGATACTACTAAGATAGATACTTATATTTCGAATGTTGCCCAGTTATCGTGAACTACTCGTAACAAATTAATAGTCACTACCTCCAAATCTAGGTCCCTTAAATTATTATGTCTATGATGTTCTTTTTAATTTCAGAGTCAGAGCCGTGTTATTATTTATTTGGCATAAAAAAACATTTGGCATGGAGAACGGATGTTGTGGAAATCACCTGCTGTCCCCCACAATTGGAAAAACTCCTGAACATATTAAAAACACAACCCACGCTCCGTAGAAACATAAATTCCACTTTTAATCTGCCAGTCTCATACTCGGCTGACATTCAATATCAGAGATTAATTACATGCAAAACTTACTGTCGAACTGTTGCGTGGCCTGAGCGAGGAGCGAGGCGAACACTCTGTCGGCGAGGGGTGGGGGCTGCGGGGGGCGGTCGTCGTCGCTGCTGCTGTACCTATCGCCGCCCCACTCCAAGGACCGTTGGCGACGGACGCCGCCGGTTCCTGTTGGCGCGCTCGGCAGCCCGCCCGACAGCCCGCTCAGAGAACCGGCCTTAGCCCGCCGACCCGGCCGCTCCATCCTCGACGTGCTCATAACATCTTGTCAGCACATCTGGGGACAAGATGAGAAGTTGGTGAAGCTTTTGCTTTGAATTGGAATTCTGATGATTTTCAATGAAGATGCAAATAACAATAACTGTTTGGGTGGGTGCATGAAGTTTGAACGGTAATTTACAAACTTGCTAATAAGCAGGCACCTACACATTTCATTCATAACATCACGGGGAAATATTTGGAAAACTTGCGAAAGCCAATAAAGATCCTCCGCAAGAATGAAAAACGATTTACAATCCAAAAAAGTTAAGCACTCGTTAATTCAAGATCTACCTCTGCCCGCTGAAACATAAGCCCTTGCTCAAACAAAAGAAATCGACACGATATTTTATCAAAGCAGTAATAGCGTCGTGAACGGAAAAGAACAACTGTAATAAAGAGCCTACAAGTCGTTTGGTTAGCGACCCTACATAAATAGGAAGTTTGCGCCAGAGGGCGTGCGTGTTGGAGCCCTAATCCTGTGGATTGTGCCGCGGTGTCGCCCGCGCTCCGCTCCTTCCAACATCATTTCTCGTATTGACTTAATTTGTACAAGCTTCAGTTCTGCTTCACGTCGACAATTTAAAATACAATTTCATTGTTGCATCAAGCAAACTGAATTTACCCTCCAATTATATTGCTAGACCACTCCACACCCAACAGACTCTTAGATACCTACGTACCAATACATTTATGAGGATGCTTATAACGGCATTCAGGAAACTAGTTGCCATTAATGGTAATAAATACAATAACCCAACATTAATCCATAATAATGTCTCGTGATACAAGGAAAATGGTGAGAAACAAGATTTGAGGGGACCGTGTTCTGAAATTAATTGGGTTCGGTTATAGGACGAACATCGATCACCGTGATGCGTTTTGGCGATTTGAAACTAGCATCAAGTTACTTAAATAATAAATTCAAAACAAACCTAATTCCTTAGCTTTTACAATAAAAATTACAAAATAATCAAAAACAATTAATTACAGTCATGCGAAATTAGAATTGATTTGTGTATTTACATTTTTCGAATTTTAAATTATATTTTTGTGTTAACATTTTTTAAACTCATTTTTAAGGATAGCAATTTTTCATGAAACCATAGATAATACACCAAAATTTAAAACAAATTATAAATCACGTTCTTAAAAATATTATATTATTGCTTTACCATTTATAAGATACTTATAATCCAAACGGACTCCGAATGGAAATCATGCACAGGCAGTCAACCAAACAGACTAATAAATAACTTCATGTCACCGTGACGCACATGGGGTAGGTAGCCCATGTTGTAAGAAAAGAAACGTTAGATTAATTCAATACTAATACTATAGACGCGCCCAACACAAAATAAAGTAAAGTTAACTAAATACAAACAAACCCTCAATTATTTACACACCTCAACATCGAGGAATTCCTTATTTCTTATTAAGGCTAAGAGATTAAATCTAATGAGTTTTCGTTTAATGTAAATACGGAGTAAGTATTGTATTTAAGGCAGGCAATTGTTAAGGTTTACTGCACTCATTTCTCATTTCGTATCGGCAGAATAAACAGAGGCGGTTTCATTATAGATTCGCCGACATTCCATAGAGATACGAATTGTTTAGACATTATTGAGATTTATTAAAAATTCTTTAGCAACATTTCTGTTAAGAATTTATCTATGTGTATGGTTGGTCAGTTTAATATGATGTTATATGAAGATTTCGATATTTTGCAATATTAAGTAATTTAAATCTATTGAGAGAATTCTTCTAACGCTATAAAGTTGGTGCGTTGGAGCATAGATACTTGAAATACTTAAAAGAACCTACTCCATTAATTAGCCGATTGCGATACGGCCCGCGTTAGCAATCATTCAATCTGACAATCACGAACTAGATCTTGCACAATGACGTATTGAGCAAGCCTCCACTACAAACTTACTTAAACCTAAATAAAAGGTATGCAGAATACACTAATACAATTTTTATCATTATAACACTGAAAACGCGATATTTACCGTGTATACTATTTGTTAAATATCGGGAATTCAAAACAAATAGTGAACATGGTAAATATCGCGTTCTTAGTGTTAATGATAAAAAATAATTATATTGTTTGTACATTAGTGTATTCTATAATAAATGTTAGTGACATGCCAGTTTAAAAACTTATGATATAGTTAATCTTGTGAAAAATCATCACATTCTTACACAGATTACCCCAAAACTTTGATTACAGCAAAGAACCCAACAACAATTAAAAGCAGAAAGTGAATCTTAATTCGATCCTTATTCCACCTCCCAAAGTACAAAAGAAACCCTTATTAAATTAGCCCCTCATTAGATTTCCATCTTAATTCTATTTGCTCGTGTTTACTGATTACTTTTTCTATCGGGCTATTAATTAAACATTAATTAATGAGTCTCGTCTACTGCGTAGTAGTACGTCTACCGTCTGATGGACCGCTCGGTTTAATATAAAGTAGGCTCCTGTTTACTCGCCTTTGTCGCAGCTCACAGCGTTAATAAATACGCCGTTTCCCTTCACAGACGAGTGTCTGTCCTGTTTTTTATTCAATATTTACTCTTATTGTGACGGGTTTATTGGACTTTTTTAAATGTCTTATTGAAGTGACGAGTCGTAGGTAATAAAGAGATTTTCTAACAAGTTTTTGCTTTTAATAGACACGTCCAGCTTTCTGAAGAACATCACCAATAACATCTGTGTACGTCCATGTCCGTGAAAATGGACGTTTTTGTTTTAGTTCTTATGAAAACTATGAACTTAGTACTAGCTTTAGCTCATGCCTTGGTCCGTTAGGTTCCGGATATATGTGTACCCATTGCGTGTACCAGTTGATTTCCCTATAGAAACTTTAATATCCTGTTGCAAATATGAGTAACATTATTTGTTTTGAAGAGTATTTCTTAATATCGTTCCAAGTTTTATTGAAGACTTTATAACCCATTATATCCACAGAGGTGGTTTTGTTAACCTTCGTTTTAAAAAGTTAAATTTAATGTTTGACTTATGTAGGTACAATTACCTTCTGACACACTTATCTCTTAATAATAACAAACTGTAGACTTACGGCCGTTTTTAATAACTTACTAACATTAACGGAACTTTCTATATCAGATAAACCGATAGAAACATCAACTGCCAACCCTCCGAGAGACAGATAAGTGACGTGGATAGGATATTCCTGTCAATTCATTGCTAACTTTGTTTATAGAAACACCGATAGCTACTAGAGTAAGGCATATTAACTAACCGGTATACGTAAGTAAGTTATAAAAAACGGCCGTTAGAAACTAGCACACTCACTTTCCGCTATCATCCGACCCAAGAGCTTTTACTTGTCTAAACAGCTAAAAACATTCAACGTACTTACTTACTTAGTGACTGTTAAACCGAGAATTATTAAGGTCAAGTTATCTATAGCACAGGCCAGGTGTAAAACCCAGATAACAGTTAAACCCTTCAGGAATTTTATGTTTTGCCCTCACCTTCCTTGTTTTCACGGGCCATCAAACACCCCTTGTGGAGAATTTGAAGCGACCCATTTCCTCTCGGTCAAATATCGGAGATGCGCTTAGGAGGATATTGTTTTTTTTTGTTTTTTGTACACTGGCTGTACTTTAAGCATTATTACTAAAAAAAAATTTTGTTCCATTCGCGGTTCGAATAAACCCATTCAAATTCTTCTATGGTCGATTCACACCGCGGTCCGAAACAGCCTATTCCTAAGAGCTCTTTGGCGTTTCACACCGCGGTCCGAACCACTCGTGGTGCGAAACGACGAAACACCCACGTTGTGAGCGTAGGCAAGGTACAGTTCAACGAACGCATAAGTAGGTGTACAAGCAGCAAACTTGCTACTACTTACCCTTCACGAAGCCGTCAACTAAGCATTATGTACATCAAACTAAGTAACTTTACGCAAAAATTATTGCTGGGAAACGACTTCTTTTTGGGGTGAAAAATCATGTTTTAAGGTAGGACTCAAACACAATGTAACGCACTCAAAACATTTTGTTGACGGATGGATTGAATAATAGTACGGGGGTCGTGAAAGTAAATTAAAAATCTTACAAGAAAAAACGTATTTGAAAAAAACTTGTCAAAAAGTTGGAACTTTGCCCCCAATATCTCCGTAACTAGAAGGTAGAGCAAAAAAATGATCGCAATGACGCAGACGGGGAGAACAAGTGAATTTTGGCTGCGTTGAGGGTCTTGTTACACCCTTTATATTTATGATAACTCACTTCTAGGTTCTACTACAAGTAAGGTTACTGGTAAGTTAAAGTAATGATATTGAATGACCACAAGATCATGACATAGCGCTCGCGACATTTATTGGGGCGTGGTTTTTTCTTCATCCTCATCTTCGATAACGCACGTTGCCATCTCGCTATCTTGAACAGGTCGGAATTCAAACTTTATCCCAAAGAACATGCATCCCTGTCTGTTTACCTTTAACGACGGATTCGAGCAAGAGTTACAGCTTCGGCAGCCATAGGAGAGCTTAAGACAGCTCTGTTAGAGGGATGGATCCCTCAATCGGATGTTAAAGACATTAAGAATGAGCTTCCAAAAAGTCTTCAGTAAGTTATTAGACACTGAGGAAGTAACACCCATTACTAAAACTTCAGAGGCTCTGTTAAATAATGAAAACTTAAGAAAAATTTCAGTTTTGTCAAAATTGGATAAACACATATTAATTATTTCACACTTCAACATTTGTTTTTATATATTAGAACCCAATGGCTTGGCACGCGACGATGGCAAGAGACCGGACGGGATGTCTTTGTTTCCATGGAAGATGGGTAGGCCTTTAGTGTGGGACGCAACATGTGTCGATACTCTTGCGCCATCCCATCTTCCTAGCTCATCGTGCTGTGCTGGGGCTGCCGCTGCGGCTGCAGAGAACCTCAAGCGGCGTAAATATAGTAACCTCATTGGTAACTATATTTTCGAGCCGTTTGGGGTTGAAACTCTAGGACCGTGGGGTCCGAGCGCTCACAGCCTTTTCAAGGATATTTCTAAACGTTTAGTTGACACTTCCCGTGACCCAAGGGCTGGCTTTTACCTTGGCCAAAGGCTTAGCGTTGCCATACAACGTGGCAACGCCGCCAGTCTCTTGGGTACATTACCAGTTGACAGCGTTGAGGAGGAGTTTTTTGACGCCATTTTTTAAGTTTGTTGCTAGGTTATTTACTTTAGGTTAATTTAATTAATAAATTATACATTCAAAGGAAATTAAATAAAGAAAAAAAATATGTTTGCTGTTCCTTTGTTTTTATTGCCATAGCATGTCTTACAATATGTAGTACCAACTAAGGTCAATACCAGTAAAAATAAAAATAAACTTGAAGGGTGGTTACTTGTACCTGTTAGTGTAGTTTTTCTTGCTGTAAATAGGTTGGAAAGCAACACGTAAGTAGGTATTATACGTTTCATTGCCAGACAATACACGTTCGCTTTGCACATGATCGGCTTTCCCATTTATCATTACCGGATAGTTACATTAAGCCGATGACAAGCGAGTGATGTCCGTCGCGAACATAATCATCGCTAACGGGACGTGTGGGGCATGAAACATACAACTGTAACGAACCATGACTTCATAGTTAGATTGACTATAAAAAAGGGTTTAAAAGGGGTGTATCCAAGTTATGAATTTTCAAAGCAAAAAATAAACATCAACCAGTGTAGCTTGGTATTAACCGAACAAATATTTGTATTTACTGACACAAAAGTAAACCAACCGACGTTCAGGATATTTTCATATGCACAAGCTAAATAATTTCCGCATAGATTCAAAAATGCTACCCAATACCCGCTACCAGCAATCTCAGCATACGTCGTTCTATAAATAAAAGATATTAGAAATAGTGTTGTAACAAGGATTGCGGTTCCGCGTCACGTATAAAATAAGCGTCAGGCCAATAGGGAGCAAGACAGGTATGTGAATTATGAGCCACACGCCGCCTCCGTATTAAAACTGCATCTTGAACTGACCTTCTAAAGTCTCACTTTGCATACTCGTGTACAAAGTTAGTAAATTAACCACCGTCCGAGCTTGAGATCATAATCTTCCATGATTAACATTTAACGCCTTAAACTCATGAAGTTGTTATACTTATAGTACTTGTTTATGCTTGGTGATATGGGAACTTTGAAATGGTTCTATAGAGAGATGGGCTTACGTCGTATAGGTGCTTGCACCTTTATGAAACAGATGATAGTGCAAACTATATATTATATGATGTTTGTAGTCTGCATTGAACGTTACTGAATTGTATTACGTAATTAGTATGCCATCACAAGGTAGCAAGCATGTCCACATGATTGATTGAGCTATGTTTGAGTCGATCAAGGAGAACTTTACGTGATAAATCTATGTGTATATTTGATGCATTGATGGTTTATCGTTTTGAAAGTAGATAGACCTTTGGAAAATTCGCTCGTATTCATTAGCAGATTATGACGTGCTATTTTCTAAACCACCGGATTGTGTTTATATTCTCCAGGAAAACAATTAATGTTTCCATGAAAAGTACCTGAGTAGCTACTTTGCAGATTTGAAGTATCAAAGCCGTAGATTAATTAACGTTTCACGGAAATCGCCACAGGCCCTGAGTACCTACTGCTAACAAACCTAATAACAAAACAACGATACAAATTCTCCGAAACAACTCGATACATATTTGAATAGATTTTGAAGTAACCCTCTCCAGAAAACAATTTTATTCGAATAACTTGGAACTAAAACTAAATCTAAGACCGAAGGTTCTTTTCCAGGAATTTGATGAGAACAAAACGAATCAAATGTTGTACAATAAGTTTTGCAGAAACACTTATGGCGATCAGATTTTGAGGGAAAACACAATTTATTTGTGGACGTGATCAAAAACCTACATCAGTTGAAATCGTTTGTGTCGGATCGTAGTCGCCGCACGTATGGAATAGGTCGGACAGGCATCAGGCTGGGCCGTCCACGTGTGCTGAATCCGCTGCATTCACTGCACTTGCTGATTTTGAGACGGGCCTCTGTACAAGTAGATACGATCTAGGCACTCGTGATTACATTAACATTGCTTTAGCCGAATGTAATACGATACATAATACGCCAGTTCCTAGCCTGTAGACATGCCTAATTGACAAGTATAGTCAATTCTATCGACTGCGGACCAAGCTTACATTAACGTTTTAAACTTTAAAAAAAACTACGAGATATACACACATCAAAAGTGTCTAGGGATCAACATATATTTTTGCAATAACTTTTCTCCTGATTGATATTAATTAAAATTTTCTTTAAGGATTCATCAAATAAAGTGTTTTCGTTTGTCACAGTAACGATAAACCAAGTCACCTTTGCATTAATAAAGAAATTTGCCATTTTCCTAATAAAGGGATTTTTGACATTTGAACCACTAACACAAAAGTTCGAAAAAAAGACTGAAATAACAGTTTTCTTTAAAATTTTATTGGGTAACTTAAACAATTAATAATCCGTGTTTCTACCGCGAACACTAACAACACAAGAACATCGGTTTGGCATACTCAAAATGAGTTCATCCAAATCACGCTGTGGAATGGCCGCCCATGTTCGTTGCAACAACAAAAAAAGGTCTTCTTGCGACTGGATACCCTCCATATTCGGCAGAGCTCTTCTCTGTAGCATATCCCATGCATGCTCAATCGGATTCAAGTCTGGCGACTGAGCAGGCCAGGGCAGGACATTGATGTTAGCTGCGGCGAGAGTCTGTCTTACAACTCTTGCGGTGTGCGGTCGTGCATTATCATGCATTAACTGAAATAAGGGACCGATTTGCACTTGTAGAGGAACGATGACGTCTGATACAATCGTCTCAGCATAAATTTGAGCGTTGAGGTTGCCTTTTTTTTTTTTTTTTTTTTTTTATCGATGGGAAATCATCAAATGACCCCTCCCGCTCTGGGCTGAGCAGGAGGGAGTGTCAGACTTGTACTGACTAAAACCCATCCATGTTCCTTCCTTTGCCCTTTGTGTTCTAGGGCCGCGGTATCTCTTTCGAACAGTCCCGCAACCCTGGCAGGCGTCGGCTCTTACGGACCCCTTCCTGTTTGCTGACTCTCTTTGAGGCGCGCGTGGAACACGAACGCGCCGTCGACACGGCCTGTCGTCATAAGACGGACGGACGGCGAGCTAGCCCATAGCTCACCGTCCACAGGCCCGCGTCTACGGTGGCCGGGAGCCACCACGTGGCCCCCGACGCCCGGTGCGTCTCCCGCGGCGGCTGGGACGTGAGGTTCTCTCCCTCTCACATCCCGCCACCTCCTTCGCTAGCATGACTGCTTCGCAGAAGGAGGTGACGGCGTCCCATTCCGTCTCGCTCCGGACCATGGATTGAACCAGGGCCGGACGCGAGAGGTCGCCGCCGCCGATCGCCGCTACGAGGACACGGCGTTGCTCCGCCCAAGCGGAGCAGACCTGCACAGTGTGAGGTTGCCTCTGATCCAAATCAACTCAGTTCTTCCGCCGATCCAAATACCCGCCCATACCATGATGGTTCCACCACTATAAGGATGGACTTCCTGGCAGGATTTTAATCGCTGTTGGCGTCCAGGGGTTCTCCAGTGTCGTATACGTCTTGTATCCGGTCTCATACCAAAACGAGACTCATCAGAAAAGCACACGAAACGCCATTGTTCTTCTGCCCAATTTCTGTGTTCAAGAGCCCATTGATATCGTATCCTACGATTGTGCATTGCTATAGGTGGTACCCGTAGCGGTCTTCGGGAATGAAGGTTCACTTCATGCAAGCGGTTTCTGACTGTTTGGTCGCTAATTAAGTTCCCTGAAGAGTGATGAAGCCTCACGGCTAACATCATGGCGGTTATTGTTGGAGCTCTTCGAGTTAAGATTTGAATGTATCGGTCTTGTCTCCGTGTGGTGCAGCGATACCGTCCTCCATGGCGCTCAGCCACGGTACCAGTGCTTCGGTAACGTGTCCAAAGTCGACTGATAACACTCTGACTTGTATTCAGAGCTAAAGCCACAGTACGTTGCCGGGAACCAGCTTCTATCATTCCCACGGCTCTGAGCATTTCTTCCCTGCTTAAATGACGTCGCCGCTCCATAATAACGTTGGTTTTAATCAGTAGTAGGGAAACAGTAGCACTAATAATGTCTTCAATGCGTTGTATGTTTTTATAGGGAAAATATTGACAGCTGATTTTCATCTTTTAGTCGAATTTGATTCACAGTTCCTGATTCAAATTATGAAATGCACCAAAAAGGATCCATATAAATTTATAAAATCATAAATTTATTACAAAGCCACATCTCAATCTCAAGAAATCCACATAAAAATGCTTGATCCCTAGACACTTTTGATGTGTGTAACTTCAAAATAATACCGCACAAGTTTTCAGGTAAACTTTGATATGTTAATGTTTCTCTAACTTTGTTGATAATATTTCATCAATTAATTTTATTAGGATGTTTATTTTATTACAAAATACAGCCCCGACGATGTCCAGTGTATGTGGTTACTTTAATATTTGCAAAACTACTTTTGGCGGTTGAACCTCAAAATAATATCCTACAAGTTTCAGGTAACCTCATGGTACCTTAACTTTCTGGTTTTTTGTTTAGCTAGAAAGCTTAGCAATAATATTTCATCAACAACTTTGTTTTAAGCTTTCACGGTTTATAACTAAACTTATACTGTCACTTACGGTATTTCTTCCGTGATTATCCACTACTCCGAGCTCCCGATTATTTCGGCGCTGTTGCAAGCGCCATGATTGCGGGATCACTGTTACGGAAGATATCCCGTAAGTAACAGTATAAACTTTATTTAATGGTAATTTCATAACAAAACACAACTCAGACGACTAAAGATAGTTTTTTTCAACTGTCTTAAATGTCTACAGCTTTTATAAAAATAAACACCATTTTATAATTGAATGTTCGAAATGAAATGTAAAATTATACCAATTGATACGTATTGTGTTAGAGTATAGATAGAACAATGTTTCCTATGTAAATCATGTGGAGCTGCACGGTTGACTGAATACGCGAATTAACCAGGCACTGGGGTACGTGACGGGTATTGTGTCGGTAGACAGATGGAAGCCGATACACAATTAGGAGTTAATTAATTTATGACACACCTATAATTAGATGGCCAATAACATTACCCGGCTTAGCGCGGCTTTACGTGCGCACTATAAATTATAAGTGTCATGATTATTGATGTTGTTGCTGTTGTGTGTTACCTATAGAATAGAGCTATGTTGTGTAGCTATAGCTATGTTGTGTAGTATCTATATAATATCTAACTAAGCTTTGTTTGAAAACTTATTTATTAAAAATGGCCGTGATTCACATTAACTTACCTAAGTACGTATTTGAGTAATCCTTCCCTTGAGAGTAATTGATTAAAATGTTTTTGATGAATGTTGAGCGACGTAACATTACTTATAATATAATAATAGCCAAATGTCACTAGCGACAGATATAACGGTGCCAAATAATTCAATAATTGTCTAAGTGAACTGACTTAGCGGAGATTAACACAATCCAATGAATGTCTCACACAGTTGTCTCGCAGGACACTAAAGAGCATTCGATTAGGTGATATGGTGAAGCTGCGCGCCTGCTAGTTATTGTGGAACATATTTCGACTGGAACTTTTAACGAGCACAGCATCCATTAAACACTAGAACATTCATTATTGAAATGGAAAACTGTAATATTTCTAAAAAAAAATAACATTTCACTTAATTTTATCGAACATAACACTTCACTAATGATATTTTTCAGTATAAAAAGATTTTAAACATAATAATTAAAATGATAAAGATACCTATCCAGTTACTTGTAAATGGGTTTTATGTACCATTAAAATAATATGCGAATGTAAAAATAGAGAGGACAAAAAGGTCAGGAGCACACCGGCGCGGCAATATATAAGGATCAAATATGAAACGTTGCGCCTGAAAGTAAAAGGTCGAATATGAAGAGGACTAACGTTAACTGTAGAAGCATATAATTAACGTAAAATTCATTAACTGACCCTTGGCATTATTAGTAAAGACAATAATTAAGTATTCAGTATGGTAGGTAGTTAAAATGAGAACTAACACATTTTCTTCGAGGTTAATTATGGTCCTGGTGATTTATATCAAGTTTTAATTAAGAAATATGCCTAAACGACATACCAAACCACTGAATTCAAATTAAATACTGACTTATCAAAATCTACCAGCCGAATACATACATTACCGGACCGATACATAACTTAATACAGAGAGTAAGTTATAAATACATAGTTAATACACCCACAACAATCTCACATCATTATTCCCAGCAGATATCACAGTACAATCGCATTACCAACATATATCTACTAAGCGCTAATATGTTGGCGGCCTAATCTGCATGACTATTGAATGGGACGCCGCCATAATTGGTTGGATATTGTTAGTATATACCGTAGAGTATGACGCTCTAATGTAATCCAGTCAGCAGCTAATCTGATATCGAGGCGAGCCAGGCACGGAGTCGTCCCTGGTTTAATTGGGTCGAGTTTAATCCCCGCAATGCAACTTTAGACTCATTTCCGCTGTCCAATAAAGCGCGAGCAGCTTTATATCATCCTTAAAGCTTTGCAAACAACTACCGCTGTGTTTTAGTTGCAGTGTGTTACCTGCTTTAGTTAATTGATAAAATATCGTAGTTGGGTTTAATGGTCTGGTTTATTACGCTCTATATGTTGTTAAAATGTCTATATACCTACTAAGGAAGAAAATGGTGCTGTTATCTCACAACACCTACAGAAAACAGAAGGAATCCCGACGCGCCGATACAGAATGCAAGAGAACCTGAAAACTCGCTTAAGATATTGTGTTATTTACGTACGCCAATCTCACGAACACAGGGGAATGTTTAAAAAAACACGACGAAGAATAATTGAATGTTTTTCGTTTTCAGTATTTAGCAATTTCACGCTCAGTAAATGCAATAATCTACGCCACAGTAGATAATTCAATTCCAGCGTAAATACATGGCCCGTTACCGAATTTCCTTTGAGAGACGAAGCGTGCGGCAGCCGCTGCGAGCCGGCACGTTTCTCTGAACTTCGGAATTCCAATTTTGAAAAGTTTTCCAACAAGGGCCCGATATTGACAGCCAGTGTCAGAGGGCCACTCGCGGAGGGCAGCAACAGCCTTAAAAACAACTTCACACTACACAATACACAGTCTATCCGGCGACACTGCGACACATGTGACACACAAGACACACACACATATAGCTGACACGTGGGGTCTCTATACACCGTGCTCCCTGAAAATCCAGAGCGAAATGTTTACTCGAATTCGTATTTCTAGGCGCCTACGTGGTGTTCCTATGCCGTGGTTCGTAATTGAAAGTGAAAGGAAACTAAAAACAATTAACTATGCTACCTTAAGTACTTTCATACATGTTGTCATTTATTTAACTAAGTAGTTACTATAAATACGTTCATAAAACATAATAACAACACCAGTAAATGAGCTGAAACTAAAGTGGTACAACTTCATAAAAAAGTCCAAGAAGGTACAATATAATGAAAAAGAAGGCTTTCGGCTTTGTGATTGCGTGCCAAGTACGGGATAACTGAGACCATGCTTCATTATTCGCTGGAAAGAAGGGAACCGGAAAGATTAACTTCTTTTATAATTAAGTTTGTCCCCAGACACTAATTTATAAACGGTGTGCGTTTCGCTCAGAATAAAAGGGTATCTTCTGTAACCACGGATAAAATAAAAAGCTGGGGACTTAAGATTTATTTCTGAGCATTTGTAGTAGATAGGATATAAATCTTACGTTTCAGGATTTAACTTTTTTTCCATTTGTATAAAATATATTGTAAAATCATCATCTACCATCACAATCATTAACCGTCCATATAATATCAAGCTTCACCCGTCAATCTCAGTTTGTGGTGCACTCTGACAGTCAACGAATAGGGTCGGTCACCCAGCCACCCAACAGATGGCGTCATAATCAACTAACTTGATGCTCCATCTGTAGACTCTGACTGATACGAGGATCTGGAGTTGTTCTACAGATTAATAATTGAAATATTAGATGTTTTATAGGAATTACAATTCCCCTAAAATTATAATAAAAAATATAGAAATTAACTTTTTACAAATAAATATTTTAAACATACAACACCAACATTCAGCTGGTTTCAGTTCAACAAGCCCATTTTGTTAGAAACGCCATCTGTTAGCACTACCGTGAGCTTCGCACGAAAGGAGCTTTTACTAGCGCCATCTATTGCATTCCTCTTGTACTGCTATGCCTTCTATGAAACGAATGCTGAACCACGTAGTTTCAGCCTCCTCTTTTCAGACAAATGGAAAACTCGTTTTGACCGAATTCACAAACGTGGCGCGACTACTTTTATTGTTTTTCGGTTTTACCGTGCAAACGACGGATTCAGGTCTAATGTATGAAGGAATCTAAATTCAAGCTTTTGCTTTGATAAAGTTTGTGCAAATTGAGGGTTTAATATACTTTTGTTTGACTGGTTGCTTTCTCCAATATTGGTATCATCGCATCGTATACTAAACATGACATACATTGCTTGCTACCTGTACTGTGTGAACTGTGTCTAACCGGTTTCTAGAATAAAGACCCTTTATCTGATCAGTGAATCTGTTGTCAAATCTGTTGTCTTTGATTAGTAAACCAGATGAATAAGCACGAATCATATAAATTGACATAGATTCTTGGGTCCTCATTTCAGTAGTAGGCTCTACTACTTATTTTGTAACCGACCCTCGTCTCGATAGGTACTTTTTATTTAAGGAAAACACAACGACTTCCTCCTTTTCTAAGGCCTACGCTAACTCAAGTAGAAAGACAAAAAATATGCAGTATATTCTAATTCTGCCTACATACGAGGTTATATTTTTTCTTTTTTACTCTTATCACTATAAGTTGAGGATTGTGCGACGAGACATGGCCACATTCGCCATTGATCACAGGGAATGGGCGAAGCTCGCTGAGGATCGAGACAAATGGGGCAGACGTGTGGTGAGCCGTCGTATGAAACACGACCAGCTTTGGTTTGGGCCACTAAAATAGGTAGAACCAGAGGCATTGAAGTGGCATTACGATATTGGAGTCATCTGTCTCTTCTTTTGGGCATCTTTAAAGCTTGCAGCAGACGCAAAAACCACAAGGAGAATGCAAATTACGCCATATTATGAGAAAAAAGAAATTTTTACATAGAAGTAGGCTATTGTTAATAATGCCAACCATCAAAAAACATCACTATTTTTCTTTCTTTAATAAGCAGTTTTAAGATTAGGCATGTAAACTATGTACATGTTTAAAACTTAAAACATGTATTAACTTAGACAAGAACAGAAAAGCTTTAAGCTATCAAGAAAATCTTATATATACATATATATATACATAGGTATGAAGATACCTGTTTTTGAAGTCACGTTTCTAGCTCTTTTTGCTTTCAACAATATTTTAAATTCATTCATGTAGGTCTCGCGTTTGATGGCGTATGAACTACAGTTGACTGAAAATGAAATACAACATATAAATAGATATTATAAATGATAGGTTAGGCAAGAACATGCCATTGTTCGCAATATGAACAAAAATACGTTCCAATATGAGCTTACTCGAACAGATGTTTCAAATTGACTGATTCCCAAAAGCTGTTAAACCAAGCGTGAAGGTTGTAATAAAGACCGCAGGCCGGCTCGAGATTAATTAAGATAGAGGCTCGTCGAGCTTCAAGAACATTTCTACTGACCACGCCTCTTACTTCGTTTGCCCACATATTTAGGGTTTCGAGAACACATAAAAACAGTACAGCTACTTAGATCATGATTACCTCCTCATTTATGTAGTGGGGACTTCCTGACATAACGACGAGCAAAACGCTTTATTAATATCTACACGTTCGTGTTGGCTTCTTATTGTAACTTGGCATGACAACTCGACTTATGTAAGTATGTAAGTTGTTGTAACACAAAGACAACGCTGTTGTGGCGAAGTTCTACAAGTTTTAATAAAACATTTTTATGGGTACAAATTCTTAAATATGTTCGTCGTTTTATCTTTACATAAAAAACTTTAAGAATAAATTGGTCGTCTTTTTTACCTACATGATTGGATGTTGACCTGATTATCCAGGCGTACCTACTTAAGTGTCTTTTAAACAGATTAATGGGCCCTAATAGTTTAGTAATTATTGTGGTAGAAAAACTAAAAAGGAAACGCACATTTAACATAAAGTACATACCTACCAAAACAATTACTTCTCCAAATTTTCTTTATGGCCAAAAAAATACAATACGTTGTCTACTGCTGAACAAAATAAAACCATAAAACTTGTCACATTACTTACAAATTGCGTAAAAAAATATTGATGGCTTCGACATTGTTAGCCTCAGCTCGCGTTACGAGTCCCTAGATGGATGGCCTACATATGATAACATGTCTAAACAGCCCCATAATAATCCTGTCCACTATAGATAAAGGAGTCCCCGGGGACGCAAGGGAGCACTCCGTCTTTCACACTATCCGTCAAAGTCTCGGCGACGATCCTATCCTACTTGCGAATACAAATAACTCTACATTCGTAAATCTAGTTCGAACGTAATTGACATATCGGAAACTTGTTTCAGTTCGCCAGGGTGCTGAAAAATACAGATTTTAGAGCCTTTCCCAATAGAGATAACAGCACGTTGTGAAGCTTTTAATGGTTTTGTTATTGTTTTGCCAGTTGACAGGCAGGTACTCGTATTAGTGTTATGCAACTGCGAAACTTTTACCAGAAAAACAAGATCCGGCAGAATAAAAGAAACACTTCACTTCTTTCATTTCCTTCGTAATAAAATGTTGCGTAACATTTTTAAACCCTCCGCATACGTACGCATGATCTCTTATTTTCATACAAAGTGCTCAGTGACATCATTGTCAGCCTTGTGAGACCGAGTGGAACAAGACATTGTCTGGGAAATACTACATCATATAGTTGTGTGTGTTCAGATTTTGTTACAGCCGGTTGTAATCAATACCTACATAGATGATTTTCGGTAACGCGTTGGCCTTTTCCACTTAGAATTATTGTTCGACAATAAAACCCTCGTTTTCGCTACTTCCCGCTTAAATAAGAACGAATAAATATATCTTATGGCGTTCACAGGTTCACACATACATTAGGACGCGCTAAAAGTGTGCTAAAGAGCTTCATCTCTCTGTCTCGCAAAAGATTTACGTGAAAGAAGCTTATTTTTGGTAGGGCTGACAGTGCGATAGTGTAAGGCCCATTACAGGCAAATTATGGCGGCCATTATTGTCCGCGTGTCCCGTGCTCACCGCCTTGAGTTACGCCCGCACTGGGTCAATGGGTTTTATATAAGAAATCTTTTCCAACGCGTCCCGTTTCACTACAGATAAATGTAAGTATCTCTGGAACAAAATCTGCTGTAAAACGTTTGCATGAAAGCGTGATGGCGCACGGCGATCTGTGATAAAGGTTAACTATAAGGAAAAGTCAGGTTGTCACTCCGGTAATAGGGTAGATTGCATTATTTCCGGGAATAAATCTTATCTGAACATCCACCTCCATAATTAAATTGATGAGAATCTAAGTCAGCCTTGCATGTTGACGTAACACGTAATGTAAATAAATGATATCAAAACACCGGTGGCGGACTAACGGGGAGTCCCAGTGCGCGTCGGGCCTAAGTTTGACGAAGTTAACCCATTAACAAGGTCACTAAATCATTCGCGTCACTACTAAGTTCGCTTGCTTGTCTCGGCAAATTATTTTAATTACCGTTACAAGTTTATCGCGGAACTAAACGGAATTAAGCGCAACTTGGCTATGAATATTTCCTTGTGGCGCTTCCTGCATTACATAAACGTTTATGGCTCTTTCAGCGGATTTTAAACTTCGATCTGGAATAAAATACTTGCAGGACCGGAAAGTTTATTGCAGGCTCTCTATTAAGCTAACGACGTAACAGCGGCAATTATCCTCGTTGATTCAGATAGTTGTCCACTGATGCGCAAAATAGAGCCAGCTTAAAATCAGACTTAGTTCCCAAGGCGACTACAAAGCGGCATGCGGCCGATTACGGTCAAATTATTGCTATCATTATAGTCCGTACTTCTGTGCGATACTGGGTAATCACGGGCGGCGGTGTCGCACTGCAATACTGCATCTTATTTACTGTTACATAGGACCTATCTACTAACTAACGTCGCCGCTCGACATGTTTAATGATACCATTGGTCCTGTGCAACCCGCCACTATATTTTCACCTTGCATTTTAACTTTGCTCGGGGCGCTGGGGCCAAAATTGTCGGTACATTAAAGCTTGAAGTAGTTACCTTAATATTATTATGAAATATTATTTGAGTCTTTATCTGGCTAGGACGAATACCTGGCATTCCTTTGAGAATTTACCACTTTCACATTCCTGTATGGGCCAGATGACAAAATGCACGTTATTCTCTGAAAAGGAGTGCCAAAATTATTTCGCTCGTATTCCATGAATATAGTAGTGAAAAATGTACGTCCAACGGTATTAAGTTATCAATTATTACAGCATGACTTTGGTATGTACGACACAATAGCGTTTCCGCGGAATAATTCATGAGAGTCGAGTACATGAACTAACTGAAAATAATGGCCACATTTGAACTTACACAATCGTCGCAGAATTACAACATTGGTTCGTGTCCCCGGGTTCAAATAAGCCGTTTACTTGAGACCCCGTCACAAAAGTTATGTCGTTGGTATAATGGACCGCATATTCAATAATTCGTGGACATTTCAAATTAGACGTAGTTAAGAAACTCATAGTTCAGTAAACGGAGTAGGGATCTGTGGAAGTCTTTTCAGTAATTTAAATATCCTCTTTGTATACAAGAGAGTACTGGAGACCCATAATACGGGATTTCGTTACATAAAAAGAGGTCCAGTTTCTTATCTCTAATTAATGAATGAATGTGCAAACAAATTATAAGGAACAACGCCTAGTTTCATTCTTATCTAGGACTTAATCTCTAAGATTTTGATGACGGCGCCAGTATCAATATTGATGAAGAAAACTACAAAAGTAGCGTGGAGTTTTCTTTGTGAATGTCAAAGGGTCCAAATAGAATAAAAAGCTATGACATTGCAAGTGTTTGCTATCAAAACTTTAACCTTTTAACGTAACCTTATGCATTCAGTGGGTGAACACACGAACACGAAAGTAACTGCCGATTGCCACGCACTACTAAAGCACTCGCTGTCGCTCCAAGTGTAACCTACTCCCCTTACACTCGGCAAACATACGAAGAATATCCTTAAAGTGTTGAAAGTCTTCCTTTTGTAGGTCTTAGCACTTTTCTGTATAAGAATAGCTCACATGCCGGCCGTGGTGAGAAGACAAGCCATTCAGAAAGGTTGGTAAAGGATTTGCCGACCAACACAATATCTGTGTTCTAGATACCTTTATTTTGTTTGTGACAGATAAAATAAGTTTTACGTTTGATTCTGATAGGTCTTTTAGTATAGATTATAACAGACCTATTAAAGTTGTCCAAAATGAGCCCATGCCAAGAGTGATCACCTGCCTAACCTTTTTACAAACTATGTTAGGGACAGAGTCGGCTTCCAGTCTAACCAGGTAACAGAAATACCAGTATTTTACATGAACCACAACCCAGTGAATGGGTAATTCGATACCCATTGGTAAGACTTTTGCAACGAATGTCAAAGATCTACTAATGACAGCCGGTACCAACGGCTTAGCGTGCTTTCCGAGGCACGGAAGCAACAGGATATGTAATGATGGTCATCTATCCACGGACCAACCTCGACAAGCAACCTTGAAGATCGACCCGTGCGTCTATTGATATTTACTCACGAGCCTCTTCTGTAAGTTCCATTATAAAGTCGATCTTTTTATTAGTTGTCTATAAAATCCTCACAGTTTTTACACTTTTCTTTTTTACAACAGGAAAACGAAAGTCATCATCTTCAGTATAGTTGCGCCCACTCACTAAAATGAAAGAGTAAATAAAGAAGTATATACTTATACTTATTAAAGAAGAAATCTTGTCAAGTTTATCGTTATATCACCATGGAAATAGGTAGATCATAATGATATTCTAGGAACGAAAGCAAATGTGTTGAGAAGCATGTGGGTATGTTACGCAATTACGCCGAAATAGCTCATCCAACTTTGCTGAAACTTGACACAGATATGAATCATAACTTGGAGGATTATACCAACAACATATATGACACTTTTTATACTGGCTATAAATCTGTTTACCAAGAAATAATAATATGTCTCAAAGAAAACTGACTCAAAGCCTTATTGAATGAAACATTTGATTAAATAAACAACAACAACAGAATCTAGGAAAGCAAAACAGTTAAATAGAAATACAAAACGACTGTATAAAACTTGCTAATCAATAAATGAGTTTGATCAAAGTCTAGTTTGAAATCGCGCTGAGCGCTCGGTCAGCGAAAGAAAATCACTGGTCGTTTAGGTAACGAGCCGTCTTGATTGACGCCCAGCTGCCGGCTTGATTAAACTGATCAGTTTTTGCCTCTTATGAAAAGAACTCGATCAATGTAACTAGCTGCCGAAGATGAACAGCCCTAAAGATGTACGGAACTTGTGATCGATGAAGCATATTACCGACTTCTAAATACTTGGTGCTTCACAAGAAAAGATATTCACTATATTCAGCCTTGTTAGCCTTGTTTGTTTAGGATGGAGTTTCACATCATTACTTTGCGAGAAGGTGAAATTAAACGCGGATTTCCTTTGTGTAATCATATCAACTTTTTTATAAATGTATACGTTTGAAATTAGATACTCGATATTCGTTGAGCAATCTTCTGAAATGTTAAAATGCTATCTTATAAGTAGAAGAAAGCGGAATATAAGTAGCACTTATTTCCATTAGGATCAGTTCTTTAATTGCTTAATCGTCTTGAATGAGTAAATTATTCGCTCAGAGAGTCTTGCCTTAATGATTATAGTTTATGTGCTACGAAAAACAACAAAGTTTAATTAGATACAGTCTCGGATTACATTCACTACCTGAATAGCTTGAATCTTGAACCGTATCGGGTTGATTTAGCCTAGGTACACAAAACTCGTACAAAATGTGTTTTATTTTTCTAAATACTAATTATAATTAACTAGCTTTTTCCCGCAACTTCGGTGACGTGGAAATTTTGAGGCATATGTGTGTGAAAAAATTACTATCTCTGTGCCAAAAATTCATCAATATCCGTTCTGCCGTTCAAACATCCATCCATCCACCCAATCTTTCGCATTTCTAGCAATAGTAAGATTATGCAAATAAAATGTTCAAGGATACAATCTGCAAAAAAACAACCCCATCGCAACAGTTGATAGACGATATACTCTAGGTATCAAAATAATACTAAATCATTGATCAGGTAAGTATTTAGGCTCAACTTTAATGAACGAAAGATAAAAATACATTTTACATGTTCTCGCTTAAGTAACAAATATCTACTAAACGTTACACCCACAAGCATCACAAATAACTCTTTCAATATCACACACACCCACACATCATAAATTACCAACGTTCAGATCTTACTTCAAAGCCAGACCCCTATAATCAAAGGTAAATAAATTTTATGTTACTAAAAGCATAATACGGTTCATACACGTTGGTAATCGTAATACAATCGTGGTCTGAAAACAATACGTTTGTTGAAGTAACAAAGTGTGCCGCCTAATGGAATGGGGTTCGATCCCTTTAATGTAATTGGATCTGTCAGCAGCAAACAGGCAAGCAGGTAATTACTAACTGCTACTAACGAAAATAACAGCGTTCTAAGACACTCGATGCCCCCGGGCGTCGAACGGCTAAGGTCCGGGACACATTATGCGGCCAACAAACAAGGAGGACGAATGCACAATCCCGCTCGCAGTTGTACCGGTAAATCTTGTAGCAGTTGCAGTGCAGTCGCTTGGTGCGTACCGTGCCTTAAAGTTGTACGCCGTAATGAGTTCACTGCGTCTTATCTACCCGCTGTATACCACCATTTGTACACTCGCTGCATTTATACACAGAAAGATAGAGGTTTATTTTACGAACCTTTTTAAACAAAGACTTCTTTATGTCAGACTTTATATGTCTATGTCTTTTTATGTCTTTGATCCCCACACATTATTGTGGAGTTGTTCAAATGTCATAGTGTTGACTTTACTCCGCTCTAGGGTTAAAAATGTGTCGTAATTGTAGTCCATAAAAGATGTAATGGTTTAAAGTTAATAGTATCTGGGAGTAAGCGCATTACAGCTAACGGATTAACAAGCTGCTACGCCATTAATTCTGCCCGCCAGCTTAATTCTTATATCCCTCTGCTTTAATAGCTTGTAAATCCAATGTGGAAATGTAGTGAAGTTCGAGTTTATTCGGAAAACGATTTCTAATAAGTAGTCGCGATGTAGGTATGTTCGAAGTATTGCTAATCGATTACTAGGGAATCAGATAATAAATGTTCGAGAAAATATCGTAGGTCTTTGTAAGTACTACTATATTTTACAGCAGTCCTTTGACCGCAGTCCTTTGAATGTTTTTACTAGCTGTAAATAATTTTACTGTAGTAATTTAGATCTACCAGAACGAAGTTATGAATTTTACGGGCTATGTTCTCATGCTTTCAATAAAAATAAGTACTTTATATGTAATATATACTGAAAGACCATAAAATCCAATTAACTATTATTTACCGAACCATTAAAAGTTATTAACATTCAAGAGTTCCTACTTACCTGACGTAAGTAGGAACTTTAGCAAATAATTGAAACTTGAGCACTTCAACGTTAATTTGTATCCCAGTTATGACTTATTTATATCGATTACCATCTCTAACGTTATCAGACCCTTGAGAATAATAAAGCGCGCAATTCTGTTCTGTAATGACCACTTCAAAATAATCCTTTATAAACTTCAGCAGGTATTATTTTAAAATATAAATGATTAATTTATATCAAAATTTAAAATGAACCATTTAAGATAAATGTCGCACCTGCTAGTAAAATAAAAAATATATAAAATGTGTTCGGTTAAAACCATTTCAAACGCGTTATAAATAAACGTAAAATGAATACCTACTTTTACGGCACAGAGCAATATACGATACCATTACACGCGTCAAAAATGCCACATACTAACGTTATAGCGTTACAGCCATGTCGTTACATCATTTATAATAAACGTTATGAATGGTGGAAAGATAAAGTCATAATTCAGAGTTTTGCTATTCAGATCGGTTAGCTTCGACAGCATCTCACATCGGGCCTAAGCCGAGCATGACATAAATCACATAACAAACACAAAGAGCAAAGTGTTTACCATAAAATCGCATACGCGTCCCTAAATCATAACACAATAAAATTTATAGCGAACGGAAGGTCCGGCCTCAAGTGCTGATAAATCAAACACATTTTCTTCGTGTGACTGAAACGGAAAATCTTTCCGGCAAATATACCAGGCGACGCCGTTATTTACCTTCTTTTATAATACGAGTACATACCGTGCCACGACACATTGTTTTCCATCTATATATTAACGTCGCTATGGTAATAAAACCTCGACTTAGGGACGTTTTAATTCGATCAAAAGGGGAACAATTCGGGCCCTATTTTTAAAATCTACATTGTTCTAGAAAAGTGCTTGTTAATCATCATCAATCGATGCTCGTGTTTTCTTTTGTTTCATAATAGCCGGCGGTTTAACTCCCTATTTAATTTGTAGATTCCCGTAGAGGCCATTATGTTACAATTTTGCACAGATCCAGTGTCGCAAAATGACGCAATCACTCTTTTGTGAGCACAATGACGCAAGTAATGAATTTAATTAAATTGTTAATTTGGTTCTTTTATTAAAACGACACTTTGTTTTCAAATTAAACGGGTAAAGTAAATAATACATGACTGTCAATCGTATTTTACTTTTGTGTTCATGCGAGAGAAGTGAGAGAGAAGTCTGTCAAGGTTCATCGTAACTCTGTAGGTAGGTGTGTTGCACAGGTATTGCCCGAGGGCAAGCGTTCTACATATTTTGATTAGCTTAGGTTAGTGGTAACCCTGTTTAAGCCGAACGCAGAAAATCTACCCACAGAGTTCCCCACAAAGACAGCAACACTCGGGTTTTCTAGAACAAATGTTGGTATCCGTAGCAATAATGCATTGGATTTATACGATAGACTCATGTGTAAGTTGTGACTGCAAGCAAGAACATTGAGCAACATTAAGTAGGCCACTTCCGTACTTGACTTAACAACTAGTGGAGGAAAACAAGCGACTGATAAACTATTATTCTTTTGTTTCCTTATATCCACACTGTTGTTGTTACAAATATTCGTACCGTCATGGTCTTAAGCGTTTATATCTCATAAAATGTTACATATTAATATATTTTGGCAATGATGTCATTTCTTCCGTTACATAAAAGGATTTCTTTACAATAATAATTAATAGCTGGACATAAAAAGTAAATAGCTATAAGATCATTTCGCTCATTCCCGAAAAGTTAGCTAGTATAATAAATTCCGGCCATTAATCGGGCGCCCCGTAAAAACTTATTCGAAAATAATAAATAAAATTAACAAAAATGTAGCAGGAACACCGTCGCGCGGCGCAAAATAAATAATTTATTAAGGACAAGTTAACAAGGGTCTCATAAAGAAGGCAAAAGGTCGGCTATTTGTTTTCAGCGAAGGATGGTTCACCCCACTTTGTTATTTAAAGTTTGCGAGAGTTGCAGAGACGACGGGGCGGTGGTGGCCGCAAAACAAGCTAAATACTAGACAGCTCAAGCCGTGTATCAAGTTGTTCTTCTGCGGACGCGCGCCGGCTGCTGTCGGTGACTTGTTACGAGTTATAACTGTTGGTTCTAGCAATCACACTGTGTATGACACACCTGCCTTCCAGCTAACTCGCTGTTTGTTTACTTTTGTGTATCTGACAGGATTTTAGAAAAAGTATACATTTTACGGTTAAATACTACAACTGTTACTTAATTTCTCAGTAAAATTGGCGATAGGTTCGCCCCCTATTACATGAGACTAAAACATAACTGGCGACATGTGGGTGTACACACGGCTACACCTCAAGCTATACATTTCCAGTATAAGCTGACCTCGCATTGTACGGAAACCGTATACAATGCGAGATCAGCATAAATTGGAAATGTATAGCTTGATGTGTAGCCGTGTGTACTATAATTGGGCACACCTCTGTCTAACCCTACAGGGATTATAACAGGCGTCATATTAGGTTATGTTACTTATACAAAGTTCAGGAATAAATTTGATGCACGATACTGAAATCTGAACACAAACATGAATTAACATTAAAAGAGGACACTTTGTATTAACAAAATAAGTACATATTTATTAACTTGTATCCAATATTATCATATATGACCGAACCTTCCAGTATAAACATAACATTTCTTGATCAAATACCTATCTTCTGGGTGAAGATAATGAAATTCCTGAGAAAAAGGTCTATCGGGCGAAGTAATTAAAGGATTTTATTATATTCTAAACAAGAATCATGATTTATCTTAGGAGGAAATTACAAACTCGAGAAAATATTTTTTATTCGGCATTGTTCGGCTTAAATTGGTATGACCTAATTAATGTTATGGGGATAGATACTGTTCTGGTAAATGACAGCATACTTTAAGCTAAAAAAAATCGTAAAAATCACGGTCAAATGAAGATTGGTAAGTTTAATTTTGCGTCAGTACATTTAACATAAATATACATTTTGCTGCTTCGTGGTTTGCAATCTTTTACCAGATTCTAACAAAACACATAAAAGTGAAACAACATAAGTCAGTCAATCAGTCATTAAAGTGTAACAACATAAGCACCATCCTTCTACATACACCTTAAAAAGCCGCAGCAGCGAAATGTTCAGATATTCTATCTTGCGGCGGTACGCAACTGTCAAGCGTGCATGAACGTAGAATGTGGCATGGCCGTCATTGTGCCCGCAACAGCTAAATTATTGCGGGGACGCGACGACTTCCCTACAAACCTCTGACGCACAACTGCCTCTCCCAAACCGTTACGAAAACCTTTTACTATACGTACAGACAACTGTTTCCGTATTCTATATGTATAGCTTTCGTACCTTTATCTTTCTTCCTGTTTTCTCTCTGGATAAGGCAGGCTAAGAGCTCTATTTAAATTAATTGTTTCAACATCGTTAAACCTGTACTTTCAAGTAATATAGTTCTTGGGTTGAATACTGAGGATATAAGTAATGATGATTTTGAAGAACGACATTGTCAAGCGTTTTTATTGAGCAAATGAAAGAGTACTCATAACATAATACCACACTATTTGAACGAGTACTTAAAATCTACTCAGTCGTTAGTAATTATGGTTGATCAAAGTCACCTAACTTGACCGATTTGAATATTTAAGTCATAAGAGTAGTCGTCATACCCTAGACCACAAAATAGCTAAATAACGTATAAAGCCAGTCAGTCGGTCGTATGTAATTGCCTAATGGGCTTTCTACCATCGATCGGTTCAGAAGCGAGTCAATTAGTCTCGAACGTTCAAAATTTCCAAGTGGCCGAAAGATACGGCGTGATTCGAGCCGCCAGTCGCCAGTAAATGCCTCTGCTTGTTCGATACCAAATTACTCAAATTGTTATTTGCGAAATTGATGTCAGGTTTCATGGAATAACCGCAATTAGCGTTTGGTTTAATTCAAACTTGCAAATACGAAAGTCTGCCCGAAATATCTGACTCGGAATTGACCATGGCATTTGAAATTCAGTAACGGATAAAATTGAATTTTGATAGCTTGCTTGAACTTTGCGAATTGGTTTGGAATTATTTTTATAATGTATTAGAACTTCGGATATAAAAAGCTGGATTACAAAAATAATTGGTTTTCCAACAAAATGTGATCTGGTTTCATTTCAGATACAAGTTGTAAAGGTCCCGGGTGGATTACCTACCGTAATCTTAGTATGTGTTTGGAATACCAATCTATCGCAACGTATACACTTGACCTTACCCTGCTTGACTTATTATTGACTTTACTGTTCCTGTAGGCACAAATGGAAAATACGATGTCTCCTTTGTGATATATCCCATGCATAAAATTGCCACTCGGTTACAAAGCCAGGCATAAAATATAACATTTCGAAAATAAAGGCGGAAAAAAGTCCAGAGTATGGTTTTATTTATGGAATTGAAATTCTACTGTTTTTATAAAACCTCTGTTTAATATAAATATCAATATATCTATCCATTAAGTAAAAAAAACAGTTGCATAGAAATAATTTTATACACCATAACATTTGCTTTAGACGTCAACAAAATTAATTCAAGACGATAGTCAAAACAATTTGCAGGGAACAGGTTATACTTACAAAATATCAGTGTGTTTTCGCATCTCATTATATCGTGGAGCACCGTGCACCGTCTACAGTAAATTCTTGAGCTCTCGTTTGCTTAATACCGCCATTGTAACGGCACACCTTTGAAGATAAAAGCCTCGCATGTTAGCTAGTCCGTTGCCTTTTCGCGGTCTGGTAATCTTGAGCTTAGCAAAAAGTTAAAGCTCTATAGGAAACTATTTTTAATTTCAAAGTTAAAATTAATTTCACCTACGTTGTTCAGAGATACTTAGATTGAAATTTTAATGCCTTAAGCGCGATGCAATTACGCAACGATTAGTTGTATCTTTAGTGAGATAGAATGGTGAAATATCTAATATTTTTTGCTAGTTATATGGCTGTGGCAGTTACAATGTCACACAAACTTACCATGAAATAGTACATGATTCTCGACCCTCCGGCGCCAAAGTATATAATGATTAGCTAATGCTCGCGGCTTCTCCCGTGTGGACTTCTATAATTGTCCCACGGGATCATACGCTATCTGCTAAATTTCATCCAAATCCGTTCAATAGTTTTTGCGTGAAAGAGTAACAAACATCCATCCATCCTCACCAATTTTCGCATTAATATAATATTACTAGAATAGGATAATACCAGCCTATTACTGTCAAAGCACAGTACAGCTGGGCAAAGGCCTCTTCTCAAACATAGAAGGCACGAGCATTGAGCACCACGCTTGCTCAAGACGGGTTGACGATTTAAGACTTATATTAACCCTTCATGTGCCGGAACGTACATCTACGCGAGACACAATGGTTTTTAATTGTGTCTATATTCTCGGCATACGAAAAGTTAATTATAAGTCCAGGTTTCTTTACGACGTTTTCCTTCACCGATGTCCACCGAAGTACATATGAATTGAAAAAGTCACATACATAAGTACTTGCCCGGATTTGAACCAACAACATCTTGCATGAGAGGCGAGGCCTTAACCTCTGGGCCATCACGACTTGAAGCCGCACCGAAGTTATTAGTTGGATTTTAAAAAGCAGAGCCTGGTCAATACATTTTGATCATATTAACAACTGCATTTATGCTAGAATCATTAAAAGTTTATGTCGCGGTGTAGTATTCTGCAGTGTAGGTAAAGTCTATAGAGCTTATATCATAAAACCGAATCAAAACAAGGTTTAATGTCCTGTGGTCTCACACGAATAAGACCATCTCATTAATTTACGTTGGTGTCGTAAAATACACTTTGAGGATAGCAAAGTGACGTAAACCAGTGTGCTATATATACTACGATCACTAATTTGTTCGGCAAACATTGATAGTATCTAAGTTGATTCTATAGCTAGTGCCTGAGTGAGTCTATTCCACAATATTGTTGTCTATGTGATGAGTTAATGAATCGTTTATTTAGACTAGGCTATTTACTAAATAATTAAAAGAACAAATAACAATTAAGTTACATAAAATATTGTTACACCCAATTATTCTTATCCCCACGTATACACTCTGATTCGTTCTTATTCATATTAACACACCCTCACATTCACACATTCACACTCCCTCACTCTCACTCACACACTAGAATTCCTGAGTGAGTGCTGCTTGTTTAGTTTTAATTCTCTCTTTTATTTTTATTTTTCATGCTATGTTTTTCTTATTACCTGCTTAAATAATTGTATTTATTAGACAAGTAAATAATATCAGAATCAAAATATTTATTTGTCAAACATAGGTATTTACATAAAGGTCTTGGTAAATACAATCACTAGTAGATAAGGATTACTTTTAAAAATAATAAACCGTTTTTCATTTAATTGTTTAATACTACATAAATTATCATGACGCCTGTTATCCTAAGAGTTAGACAGAGGTGCACCTATAGTAGGTACGCCCACATTACTGTTTATGTGTAAGTCCCATGTAATAGGGGCGAGCCTATTACCCCCGGGCACAAATCCAAATACCGGACCGCTACTTTCGAATTTCTTAATAAAACCACCCCATTAAGCGCAAGATTGTGCAAGATAGTTAGGAAAACACGCTGTCTGTGTCAACTCAGAAAGCAGAGTAAAAGAAAGCCCTAGGAGCTTTCTACACAGACGCGGGTTTTTTGATAGAAAGCCCTAGGGGCTTTCTACACAGACGGAGGGTTGCCTGACCTGGAAACCAAACCCAGAACCTCACTCATAATTAGCAATATCCCTTGCTGGTACTAGACGAACTAGGCAGTCTATAATACAAGATACATAGCTACACACACCTGGCTTGCTATAGCTACTTAGCCATGTATTATAATTTTGTGTTCAATTTTGTGTGTAATAAAGAATAATAATACATATACACACTAGTTACATAATGTTCTGTATTGTTCTAGCCTCAAACGGAAAACTAAGTAACCTCTTAATAGTTTCAGTTTAACAACTCCTACATGAGAACATGTTATGTAAAGTTGGGTATCGAGAACTAAACAAGACTTCATCAATTACGGAAGTGGCTTGATAAAATATTAGTTATTGATATGGTACGTTTATGTAATCAAGTATGAACGAGGCATACGATGGATACATGAGATCAAGTAGACAAGCATTAAGATATTGTGTTGCGTATATTGATACAATGTTATATAGACACAATATGCTTAAACACTGTATAAGCATATTGTATCTATATAACATCAAGCCTGTAATACCAAAAGGGTTGGGCAATTGTGTACCTAATAGTACACTCACATTTCATTTCACCAGTTATGTTTTAGTCCCATGGAATAGGGGGCGAACCTATCTCCATCAATCGGGCGCAAACCCAGATTCCGTGGCCGCTACTGAGAAATTCCTGCCGAAAAAACCCAATAACACTTTGCCCGGCTTGGGAATCGAACCCAGGACCTCACGCTTGCGAGCACCGTGCTAACGAGGCAGATATTCTATCTATCTATGGTAATATTACTTATAATTTCTGAACAAATCAATACCAATGATATCATAGCCATAATAAGCTTGATCCATATATATGTACGAGATATTTGATCCTAGAAGCTCCGCATAATCTGTCCTACAATATGTATTGGATTTAACTATTGTATGCAGATGAATAGTAATAGTTCGCTCTCTATTCAGTATTCAGTATTCATCAATTCCTTATTAAACGTTTTCCACAGTTCTCTTTGAAAAATAATTCGTTCAAGAGAAAACTTGCAGCTGCAGTAGATATTAGCATTCCTTTATTATCGATTATTGGAAAAATCGCCGTTAACAATATTTTAGAGAGAAAAAAGTATGACAAATTTTTCTTTACACACTGTTTACTTTGTAAAACAAAAACAAACATCCCAAATTAGCCAAGTACAAACAAAAGGCGCGGGGAACGTCCAACGAGTTTCCACGCTACGAGTTTACATGCTACGAGTTCTCGTAGCGGTCGTAGCCGCGTAGCTCGCAGAGTACATATTCGTAGCGTAGTGTAACGGATGATGTGCCAATAAGCCTCGGGGCCCTGTCTCTAATTTTAGTGAACAAATATCTTTCGTTACCCTATTTCATGTTTGAGTATGATTGCCGCAACATAATGGTTTACGTATGACGCAATCAGATGTCTGT
This sequence comes from Eugnorisma glareosa, assembly GCA_947578425.1. NCBI lineage: Eukaryota > Metazoa > Arthropoda > Insecta > Lepidoptera > Noctuidae > Eugnorisma > Eugnorisma glareosa. The sequence goes on along the minus strand of OX387970.1, from coordinate 11,876,682 downwards.
TGAAATACCTTTTAGAATAACAATATAGCACTAATTTCACCAATGAAGTAGTAAACCGCGTTCAAGAACTGTCAGAGTCCATTTTCCATAGCTTTTATGACACTGACAGTTTTAAACTCAGTTGCTGCTATGCTGATGGCGTCCAGTGTCGTTAGATAAATCTGCTCTAAGTGATTACTAGTATCTATTTAGATTAGATTATCGCACAAGGTTTAGGTATACTAAACAATATGTTTAAAAAAACCCTATCCGATCCGATTGGGGCATACCAATGAAAGTACCAAATAAAATACGAAACATACAATATTCATGAAAGTAAACATATAAATGAGTTTTAAAATGCATGGTTTTTGTGCCCAAATTACCGATAAATCTAAAGAACTTTTAAAACGTGACAACATCATTTTCAGTATTAGTATGTGCGACTGCCAATTGTTTACTTATGACGTCACTACCCGTGAAGCGACCGGAGGGTCGCCGCCCGTGCCTCTGTGTTGCCATGTAAGTTTCCTTATTTTAGTATATTTTATTTTATTTTTATCGGGACATTTTTGGTACTGGTTATACTATTTATTACATAAATAGAATCTTATCTCGATACCTAATAATACCCGCCGTGTTCGGAAATTATATAACTGCTACAGTTACACAATTTGTTAAAAAAATAAAGTCAGTAGGTACATTTAGCTGTTTCATAGACTGTTCTATAAATAAAATATCACACTCTATAATTATTTCTTATCGACTTCAATCAGCGCGGGTGTCGAAAAGTGATACACGAATAATTGGAAGTCCAATTAACACGGCCAAACTATTAAGCGTCTACTTAGAAGTAATTATCGAAATTGTCATGAGTGCTGGTGTAACTTTCTGTTCTATAATAAGATATGGGTTACATTTATAGGCAAACCTTGAATCATTTTGATTTCGGGTGGAATAAGATAACTTAACATAAAATGTGAGTATAGCATAAGGTCCAGGGTTCGATTCCCGGGTCGGGCAAAGTGTTATTGGGATTTTCCATCAATTTCTCAGCGAGAGTGAGTTTCCACTGAGGCTGGATTTGTGCCCGATTGATGGTAATAGGCTCACCCCTTATTACATGGGACTTAAAAACATAACTAGCGAAATGTGTGGTGGGGTGTGTGTGTGTGGTGTACTAGGTAGTCCTCTGCCTATCTCTTTGGGAATTACAGGCGACATGTTAAGTTATAGTGAGTAGATAGATACTTAGGGCGAATAATTGTTGGATTTAAGGACTCAGTTTACCTATAATGACTGTCATAGATATTCCACTAGCTAGGTGAACAAAACTAACGACCGAAGATAAATCGTAACCTTAATGTAATAGATATAATCCATCATAACCCAGACATTAAAACTGAAAATAAAAGAAATCTTCACCGATGCGTGTAACCTCAAAATCAATAATTTATTCATTAATTATTTTCAGGCTTCACGCGTAATTTATTATGTTATTAGAAAACATCGGCCATGCCTTATTTATAATTCAGTGATATGAACATAAATGTCATTGGAATGAAAGATGTTTACATACATCGACGAGGGAAACGAAAATTAGAACTGAGGGCCTAATTATTGTGCCTGGGGAACGACACGGCTTTGAACCAAATTTCTCATATTTCCTTTTTTTTGTTTTGTCCCAGCCAGCTGGGTGAGGATATGTTTGGTGTTCAATTTACCCTGAACAGTGTTACTAAAAGGCTGGGTCTAATAAGGTAGGCATTTGCTTTTATCGTTATCATAACACAAACAGGTTTTTATAAAGAGTCTAGTCACTTATGTTTGATAAACTTAAAAGAGACCATACATACCATGACCGTGCTATGAAAGTATTAGGCACGGAAATAACCATGACATGGACTACTATGCCCCCTAGAACGTATTGTCAACAGCGAATTATACCCGTTTATAACGGGATTATAACGGTCATCATAAGCGGTTAAAACCTAAATCTTTGTATTGTAAAGTATGAGACTATGCCGAGCACGGAGCGTCAACAATTGTCGGTGAGAATATATTGCCGGTGCCGATACATACGCCGATACGTGCATGGCACGCGCCGGTGTTGGTCGGTGACGGAACGGTCTAGTCACATACTTTTCGATACAAATAATGTTTTTTGCCTGATAAGTTCATATGGTATGGTACGGCGTAGTAGGAAAATTCCCTAAAGGCCGAAACACACCGGATTCGTACACGTAGACGTGCACGTACCATGACGTTGTAATGTATGGAACTTTATAGAGACATGGCACACCGCTTGCGTGACGTACACGTGCGCGTAGACTACATGCGTAACGCTACGCATTGCAGCTCCCATGAGACAAACTTGCTACGTACCTATGCAGACCGGAACGGCAACGTCGCATTGATGCGTGCAGTAATGACGTTGTAGTCAATGGCATTCCGTATTGGACGTCACATCGAACAAGTTTAAAGGCTGAAACACACCGGATCCGTACACGTAGACGTGCACGTGCACGTGCACGTACCATGACGTTGTAATATATGGAACTTTATAGAGACATGGCACACCGCTTGCGTGACGTACACGTGCGCGTAGACTACATGCGTAACGCTACGCATTGCAGCTGTGGCAGCACTGCTAACACGCACGTATCTTTGCTGCGCGTGACTACGTGCGTGACTTACGCATTCAGTTGTATTTGTTCTCAAATTTTACCGGTAGAAAGTGATGTTTTGTTTCGGTTTTAATGATGAATAACGAAATTAAAGAAAAACTAATTGTTTCTGCAACACAAAAAATAAAGAGTAAAAAATATGTCATATAAAACTTGAACCCATTGTTTTTTTGCACACCCAGGAATATTCTGGAACAATAACAGTAATATTGCTTCTTCTTCATCAGAAGAACTATTTGGTCCATTTACCCAATCTTCGTCCGACATCGTGCACAAGAATTGCAAACATAAAACATGGTTACCTCAGCGGCTGGGTACGCAAAGGACCGGTGCGTTGCGTGCCTACCACGTATGCGTAAGCGTAAGCGTACACGTATGCGTAACCCGGTGTGTCAGGGGTTACGCGCGTCACCACGCGCGTTTATACGCGTACTTCACGCACATGTCACGCCACGCATCTGGTCTGACCAGGCCTTTAAACTACAAAATAGATTTTCAGTTTTTTTTTTTTGCTACCCTGTCAAGTTTTGCACTGCTGAGCAAAGGCCTCCCTTTTCTTCTCCCAGACCGCCCCGTCTTGTGCGATTTCTGTCCATTTTCGACCCGAAAACAAGATCAGATATTTTTGCTAAATAAAAATTAAGTTGTTTCAGGCCTTCCTTCATTCAAATTCATTTTAACCAAACATTCCACACAACTCTTAACTCTCTCAAATAACAATGTGCTTACCGAACCAGCAATGTGTTACTGATAATAATTGGTAAGACGCGTGGTAAACGTCATGCACGGAGGTCGGTGGAGCGCGGCTGCTTAATAATTCACGACCACCGACAAGCGCCCACCGCCACGTTGAAAAGGGTAAGAACGGCCCTACCATCTAATGACTGGAACGTTGTACAACAAAACACGATTCCTGTTTATCCAACTAAAAGTATTGCCATCTATCTGTATGTCTACAAATTATCGCCGGCCTACCTACAAGGCCAATTCGCAAAACGCTCGACGTGAAACGAATTATTCCTTTTGACGTTATTTGAGGACGACCTTGGATATTTGGATGTTTACGGTTCACAAACTTTATGTAAACTTCAAGATACTACTAATTTCTAAAGTTTCAAACTTAATTAATAGGTTTTATTTAATCCGTTACCTAGCAACGAACTAATAACTGTAGCTGGATACAGTTTGTTATATTTCAAGCTAAAGTTACAGTTCAATTTATTTATTAAATTCTTGAACGACGTAACCAAGGTTTTTGTATCAATATTCTAATTTTAAAATGGTGCTTTCTTGCCCATTCTTTTCCATAGAGATCTACTACAGTACATTACAGTTATTATACATTGTGACTGGGACTGTAGCTTCATTATTTTTTTGTATCTGGAATTCCATAATTCAAAAGTGCCTATACCTGGCCTACTTGAAAGAAATGCGTTCTATATATATATATATATTTTTTAGTTAATCCGAAACACGACTAAAAAAACGGAACCAACCCAGCACCACAGATATTACGTTCGTATTTTTTTTGTTTTATAAATAGCCTGAATGCGAGCATTAAAATGCACATGAATGCCAATACTATAAATAACCTATATCCCGGACAGCACGCCATCAGTAAACAAGAGTAGGTCAGGAAAAGAGGTTCAGTTAAAGGGATGTACATGACCAATAATTGTGGTAGACGTAGTCAGGACAGAAACCACAGCATTATTCCTGCAACAATAGCAACGGTACAAACTTACCATAAAATATACGGCCCAGTATCTCCCGACAATATTGCAGATACTGTATAACCAAATTATTAGGTGACCAGTCTCGATGGATGACTACAGAGGTAGCTATGATTGACAGTGAATCTGTCCTTAAAACTATTTTGACATAAACCGGTATTGAACTTAGTTTTGTACAACATAAAAAGCATTGTATTGTGTTTATATTATACCTAGGTTTTGATCTAAATAACTTTATTTGTATTGTGTAGCTATTTATTATCAGTGCACCACTAAATACCCCCCTTTTTTATTTAAAGTTCGTTTAGTTAATCCAAAGGTTGTCTGGAAGATATCGTTAATAGCGATAAAATCGCCGTTGTACCCATAGAATTAGCAATCTTTTAAAACAGCTGTGTATCAATTGTGGGCTACAAAAGTGAATTGTGCTTCTAAACTATTGTGTTTGTCTGCCTTCTAACATATTCGAACATATTCGATGCACGTACTTAGTCATCCAATTGAGTTGAAAGCGCTTATAATGGTGTGATGTTGGTACCACTAGAGCTCACTAAATATGTAAGCTCACAACCTCTCGAATGCACAACGAAATAAGTTAGTATCCCTCCCAAATACACTTACACATGTATATCATAATATTATCACCTATAAAAACCGCTCATACATCATATCGTATTTATAATTCAGTCGTAGGAACATAAATATCGTTATGAGCTAAGTATTTCACTCTGCTCTGTAATATATTAGATGGAAACGTTGCGATGGTGACGTGTACCTTGCATGATATATTTATTGCTCGTTCACCATAAGGACGCGGCCACATCATTCTTTAAGACGCTCCTAATTCACTTACAATTAAATTAGCGTCACCCGATCCTCTTGACATTAAATAAATTAGGACAACGCCATTAAACCGGAGGGAATTTGTTTAGTAATCTATTAGTTTAGAGGGTAGCTACATACCCCTAAATATATTTGGCTTTTATACGGAACTTGTGTTCATTATATCTCAAACATACTGTACATACGTACCTACTTAAATAAAATCCATGTTTTAAAGGAGAGCATCTGCTTTCTACTTTATTAAGGTAAAAGAGCATTTCAGACCGAAGTTCTGCTGTAATAATTCTCGATGGAATGGTAAGATATGTATTTTTACCACGTTAACGAAAGTCAATGCTCAGATTTGAGATCAACGATCCCTAACAAAATGTATTCCTACATATCTACCTATTGTCTTTAGTAAAGCGTTTGAATAAAATTATTAGTTTGTCTAGACGAATCGATCATACTTATAATGGGTGTTTCTGATGTTTTAAGGATTTCACGCCCTGTCACATTAGATAATTACTAGGTTTCAACTTTACCCTCCAATTTTCACAAAGTAAGTACTTATTCCAAAAGTATCAGGAAATTTTACTTCGTTTCGGAACTAATAAGACAGTGCTGTCAAATATGCAACTAATTTGTAATATGCACAGAAAATGCTGGACACAAAAAATGCTAAGATTGGTCGGCGTACTGGAGTAGCCACTAATAATTCACGGCACGTAGCCGAAAACAGAATTATCCGCTGTAGTAGTTCGGGAACTCTGCCAACTCTCATCATATTAAGGCGAGATGATAATGAACGCGATGTTTCTGTTGCTATTTTTCACGGCAACTTCTGCCGGGTATAGGAAATTTTAACACAAAACAACTTTCTAAAATGGTTCACAGCAAAATATCTGCTTCAAAACAATTCGCTATATCGTGAAAAATAAAATAAATAAACGAGAAACAAAATTGCCTTCGTTGACGTTTATTAGAAAAATCGTTATCGTTCTCAGTCATTCCAGTTGTTCCGTCGAAAACATCAAGACTATAGACGTTTTTCGATACCCGCAATCCTTACAAACCTCGGAGTGAACGACGCTTTGAAAGCCCAGAAAGCTCTAAAGCCCTCACAATTGTCACTAAACAAAGTGAAAAACGAAAACCTTGGATCTAAGACTTTGGAAATGAACATTTTCGACCCAATGTAATATCAATATTTAGTGCTGTATTAGATAAAATGTTTAAAAGAATAAAAGATAAAACAAGGAACAATTCCAAAAAATATGGAATACGAGTAAAACTAAAGTAAATATCAATAATTCTAAACCCGAATTACAGAGAGATACATTAACTATTTTATAACTACAAAAACACAAAATATAAAAATTTTATATGACCATTCGTTGTAAGTTCACGTCAGACGTCATATAAAAAATAAGGATGAAACTAAGCCGCTTGATGTTTTCGAAGTTCAGTGAAATAGGTCTTGTCCGAACTAAGCCGTACATATTTGACGATCTAAATGACGCAGTCGGTGAGCGAACCTTTTGTATTTAGTTACAGGTCAGGTGGGCTCTTGGATCTAGACAAATATTTGTTTGATCTGCAGATATTGACTTCCAATCTTGATGTTTGTACATTCTACGTGTAAACAATGTATTATTTCACAAATGTAACACAGTATCCTAATGCACATTAAAACAAATATTACGTGTATAATGCGACGGTAGCATTAACACATACACACAACTTGATATCCGCCACATTAATAAACCTATTAGAACGCGCAACAACGGCAATCCGAGCAGTTACAAAACCAATAAATACCTTGAAGTCCCACCTAATTGCTTCCGAAGTCGACAAGTTCTATTATTAAAAATGTTCTGAATTGAACAAATTGTCACTCGTTTTAAAAGTTAAATTAGTTGGGTTAGTCGTTTCCCCGTCCATAGTGAATAAAACATAAGACTTAGCTTTCCTAATGAGGTGGGGTTCTTTGTTTTTCTTAGTGACTGCATAAGTTGTGAATGAGCGTAGGATCAGCGGGTGTCGGATCAAATCGTACTTCATTTGTCCGCGTCAGGCGTGCGCCGCGTGATGGATGACAGCGGCCGTTGCGTTGCCTGCTTTTAATTGTTACCGTCATTTTTATACCAGCTGCCGCCCTGCCGATGCCGCCTCCTCACTACTCCATTCCATTACATAACACCGCGAATTCTTCCGATCGCTTATCTTTTATTTGGATGAGATACTCGTATATCTTTTGAGGAGCGCACTCTATTCCGAGCTTGAGCGTGTCTATTATCATTGATAGGCGTCATTTGTTTAATATTTCATTTCACATGCGACCCTCATCACGAATTGAATGTAGGTGGTATAGTTGTGTCGATAATTTTGTTTTGTGTGTAGCGCGGAAGTCGATATTAAAGTAAACATAATGGAGGAGGCTCGGAGTGTATTCGCTACTTCCCACGCGGTCAATTATCGACACACAAAGTATCCTTGAGGCTTTTACAATAACATATGTGGGTTTAAAGATTTATAGATTTTCGTAGAGATCTCCTTATTAATTCAATATTTATTCTCAAGTTACATCACTGGTTTATCAAAATTAAGGATGGATACTTATTGAAGCACAAAGAATTCAAGATACGCACAGCTGACAAATTAAAACCAACCAAGGAAATGCCACGAACAGGAGTTCAGCGATATTTTTGAAGCAACTCTGGATTTAGAAAAAGTTTGAATTGACCGATTTAAAATCTGCAATGCGCGCTCGCTCTAAGTATTGTCAGTTTTCGAATAACGCTTGTTGACCCACTTTTGTCTGTTGGAATTTACGCCTTCCGCGTAGAAATTAAGCTTATTACACTATTATTCTCGTATTTCTAGACCGCTAAAACAACAGGTTTTATACATCAATTGTATCTTTCAACTAACGTAATATATCGTTGTGCATAGTCAGAGAGAGTGTATTATTATAGACCAATGTTCTGTATAGTGAACTACGTAGAAGGCACAGAAAAATCTATTGATTTTGATAAAACACTGTGACAGCTTCACCCTTTAACTGACATTTCATGGCCAGGGTAGATCATTAGTAAGCAATAATGCCATAAAGTACTTTTGAATACTAGTATGTATAATGTATATAAGAGGCGTGCAAAAACTTAAAAATTGACTTTTGGAGTTCGTGTATTATGATGCACACTTGATTGACGCGAATGAATAAAATAAGGAATGCGTACTTAAGAGCGAGTCCGAAAGTGACACCGGTGGCTGAAAAATTGTGTGGTCATCGGTTATCATTGTATGGATATGTGATGTGAAGTAATATAGAAGTATGGAAGAAGAAGACATAATTGATTTCATGGTATGTCCCTCTTACCTCGCTTAAGTAAGAGGCACAAACCATGACTATACAGAATGAAAAAAAAAACAAGATGAACAATTATGCAGAACGGCAGGCACTCGACTACGATAGCTACGGCGTAGCAGCCGTAGCACGTAGCAGGAAATGGAGTTACTCTCCTGGCGGGCGCAGGACTTCTGCCAAACTCGGTAAATGGTAATGAGAATGCAATTTATTTCAGTTTTTAGCTTAGTTTAACGTTTTTTTGAAATACCTTAATGTCGGCCCAGTTGAGCGGGTGGGCCAAATTACACTGCTTTTATCTGTAAATTGACCATTGCCATGTAGAATTGTGGTAAATTATTTCTGATAACCTATCATCATCATAAAGCTGAATACACGGTACGTGTATTCACAAAGGATTCGATTTGTATTTTATTGAAATGGTAGTTTCCACCTACCGTGAATTAGTATACGCACCGCAGTGTGATTTTATTTCCAGTTATTTTTATTATACTGGCAAAACCCATCGAAAAGCTAGTCAACACCAATACACTGTATGCAAATTCTATTTGGCAATAGTATTCGATATCGTATCACAAAGCAAACTATTACAGAAGCCTTTATTTGCGAACAAATAAAAGATCCTGTCTTCTTACATGATCACTTTTATTTCTTCTACTCCTGTTTGATTCCGGAACAGAGCAGTTTGATTGTTACTGATAAATGTAGCAATGGAGATTTAGTTGTCAGCCAGGGTAAGAGACATTTGTTGGGATCACGACCCTATCCCGAACCAACCATGAATTCTCGAGCTCTCATTTGCGTAATGTGATTACAAAAGCACATCTTTCGAGATAAAAGCGTAGGCTTTCTACGTAAGTAATGAATTTCGCAGTCTCCACTGAGAAAGCTGAAAGCCTCATAATTGTAACAGAACGCAAGCAGAGACCCATGATCATGTTAACAGTACTCAAATCACTGCTCACACGAATTGTCAATGATTCTTTTTCAAAGAGATAAATATTCGTACCTACTTTATAATAAGTTGAGAAAATAGTCGATACCAAAACGAAACGGACCAAGACATAGCAAAGAAAATCTAGCACAAAAACAAAGATACTGCCCAGTGAAAAGAACAAAGAAAATCAGTACACAAGTTACCTAACCAAAATAAAACGGTTGAATAACATACATCAAAGAGGAAGCTTTGTAGCCATTACTTAGAACTCCTAGAAAATCGAAGTGTACAATGTAATCCGATCAGATAAGATGGGTACAGCTGTCGGGAGAGCCGGCGGCGCCTAGGTTGTCTACAAATTTATTCACACTCCATTAATACACGTCGACCGACAGCCAGCGTGATAGATTAGCGTGCACATTTATATGGCGCACACCAACCTGGAAAAAATACCTCCCGCACTCGGCCCGGGGAAAATCTAATAGTAACATTAATCTGACCCCGCCACTCAGACTCAATTTAAAAAGACGTCTCATTTATATTAGAATATTATCTTATTACATTTTTGTATACATAATTCTGCTCCCGTAAGTATACAAAAAATCTGAGAATGCCTCGCGAACATAAGGAAGTTAATAAATCAACGACAGAATGTCGGTTCCTGTATTATGAAAGACAATTCACGACAGCAATGAAAGGGAAAATTGGTTATAATCACCCGTGTTTCATAGATTGTCTGACAGATAGTAATTCGATACGATAGGTATGTCCTATCGTTGTTTCAATCGCAATATCAACTAACATAGTAAGGGACTATTAACAGTCGTAAACTGTGTAACGTTTTTTACTGCGGCCTCCGGCAAATTGCGAAGGGAAGCAGCTGCGAGTTGTAAAAAGTTCGCACAATAAACGTCTTGCCGCCACCTCTGTCTGAACACAATTAAAACATTCATCTGCGCGTATACATCGCCGCGATAATAACACGACATTTAAAGCTGAAACAGACAATTACTCGTGGAAATCTCGAGCGAAAGTTGAATAAATGAAAGCGGTTATCACAAATTATTTAACTGCAACATTCGGCACGCGGCCAGCGTAGTGTTCGGTGAATTTCACTAAACTATTCAGGTCGAGGAAACCGCAGTCGCTCAGTTGTTCACAGCTCTAACTTAAACTTTCGCTGCGAGAAAAAACTTTTAACGTCCCTCTGATCCTCTTTCCATTTAAAAGTAAATATTTAACTCAATAACTCTGAATAACTTTGGATTAATATTCGCATGCGAGTTCAAATGGCGCAAATGAAATATTTTAAACTTTCTGGAATGGAATTACTGTTTGTGTGCCCGGTGGTGCTTGATTCTTTTACTGCATGCTCCGCGGGGAGTGATACACACGTATGAACGAGTACAGGTGTTCATGATAAAAACACAAGTTAAAAGAGCCGACGGGGCGTAATTGAAACCAGCTAAACTCGGACATGGTGCTCCTGAGCATAGATTATGTGCAAAATAGATGAGCACAGTACCCAGTAGTCTCACAAGACTGATTCACTCCAACATGTTACTGCAGACTAAACGATCGTGGGCTACTATAAGCTGAAACTTTTATCAGACTCTAATCTTGAGCAATTGTTACGATTGATCAACGGATGGAGGTTAAGACAAAATATCACAGTTTCAAGTTTGGCCATCCACGCTCATTTGAAAAAGTCACCCTGTATATCATCAGATCTTGATATAAAGCTTAACCAATCAGTAAGATAAGTAGCAAGGCTTATATCCCAGGGTACAAGAAACTGGTTCTAGAAAAAGTTAGAAAATTAAACCTTTTTATTATTTTAAATACTAATACAGCTGAAGGGGCTTAGACAAGCGATTTTAAAGACCTTCGTATTTCTACAAAGGCTTTTAACAAAATTGACATAAGAACTAAGAAGCTTATGTCAATCCAATTCATTCTTGCTCGACTACGCGATTGTAAAAAAGGGTTAAGTTTGTAATACCACTTCGTATATCCCTTCTGGTAATCTAAGTTCACCAGGATTAATTCCAGAATGCATCTTGTTATCTTCGTTACGTGCTTTGGCACCACCCAAAGCAGCATGCACCAGATATGTCACATATATCAGGAGTCTACATAAATGTAATGAGTTACTAACTCGGTAACTATGATACATCGTTACCTTGTAAATGATAAATGATCTTTGCTTAGTAAGATGGATTACTATTTACGCTAACTTTTAATTCGGAATTTCGTGTTTCTTATTGAACTAACTCTAAGAAGAAACAAATTCGAGACTAAACTATAAAGTCTAGACTTTTATCATAAAATCGAATTAAAATGTGAACAACAAAAAACAAGAATATCTTCTTTCTTGAAATATTTTAATAAGCTACAATATACCGAATAGAATGTAGTGACTATAACATCGTGAACTCCAATATAACTGATAACCATCTTGCTAATAAAGTGCTACAACAATACGAGGCTTTTAACATTGAAGCAAGTCAATTCAGCCTACGCCTACGCCTTTTACTTTGTTCATGCGGGTTTCAATACTTAAGTATAACTTGCGTCAGGCCTCGACGACCGCCGCTACTTCGCGGTTTTCCTTGACAACCGCAGGAAACTACTTGGTGAGCCAGGTACTGGGGATAAAGCAATGAAAATTAGGTCACCGACTCGACGTGATTTTAACTTTCATTTTAACATACCATAAAGTGTAAAAATAAACGGTGATTCTATTTTTGTAATTTTTACAGACCTTTACTTAAGCCGTATCTTTTTCTCGTCTTTTATGGGTGCCCTTACACGAAACATAATTTATTTTTAATCTTATTGCTCACGTTTCAGCTCACGTAAAGCTTCCGACATAAAAGTTCGCCGCGTCGAAATTGGAAACAGCTCTTGTCGCCTCACCTTAATCTATTTCTTGTTCCCTATTAAAAACAGTTTAGATGATCATTTCGACTACATGAAGTTGTGAACTTGTGCCGAGAATATGAAATGAGCAATATTTTCGTGCCACACACGTCCCGCGTAATCCAAATCTGGTTTTTTCAGTGGTCCCCCCAGACAAATCGTGACTTTCGAATGACACACAACGTATTGCGATCGTATCAGTATTCTGAATCGAGATTTATTTCGATAGGTAGTTTTTCACGTATAAAAAATGTTCTACGTGTTTTTATCGACGAAGTACACGGTTTTTTTTTCTCAAACTCTGCAATTTCTCGGAATTGCTATAATTATAATATGAATTGAAATATCAAACAGCATTTATATGCTTTGAAAGCCGTGGATATATTTTTACGAGTAAAAAATAAAAAGCATCCCAATCAAAACAAACAGTCGTTCAGTTTTTTTTGTCACTAGTGGTCAAATAAATTGACAATGTAAGAGTTTTTGTGTTTATATTAATTTATTAGCTATCTCCAAAAATCTACATCTGGCTTCTAAAAATACTTTTCAATTCCAACTAACTCAAATACGTATTTGAATTAGTTGGAACTGAAAAGTATTTTCGCGATGTAGTTAATTAATTTACAGAATAACCACTCCCCTCCGTCCATTGTTGCCGTGTTACAACAATATAAAAGAAAGAAAAAAATATTAAATGTTTTCGCCAGTTTTTACTTCAAAACAAAAAGTTAAGAAGTAAGAAATTCTTACCAAGAGTGAGTTTGTAACATCATCATAGATGATATTTTTTGGTATTAAATGAATTGTTTTTGTTTACAGGTAAGTCGGCAAATGGAGGTTTCGACTTGTAGCCTGTTTGCTCTGCGGAGAACTTCTCTACGAGTTGGCAAACTTAGGAAAACTTGGCATTGAGTTATAGATTCCCAACTGCCTCCCAAATACTTATTTGTTTTGCTCACTTTGACCGTAAACAAAGATATATTTTGATGTATCAGCGTATCTATATGAGGTATTGAATGATATATCATCACGTAGTTTTGATTTTGGTCAAACTCTGACAAACAAAGGGTGAAAATACCGCCCTGGACATTTTCATAGTCTCGCTACCTGATTGCTAAATTTTCATCCTATATCAGCCCCCAGCCGGTACCCTCACTTGTCAGGGCAGCACATGCATATGACTTATGCGGTCAGTGTCGGACCGGACTACTGTATAATTTCAGGTTATAATTACAAAGGCAGTTTGAAAGTAGTATGATACAACGATTTGAATTAAAATACTTTTGGTACTCTTTAATTTCTCCCGTTACGTACCTAAACTTCAATAACTTACAAAGCCCCTTGGTGAGCTCATAACTCTTTGGATCTCATACATTCAGTTCACATAAAACCACTTGACCTGAATAAAACACCGAAGTCACATTTCTCAATTGGTAGTTGCATTTTATGTCACTAAAATAGGTCAAGTTTTTGTGTAGGAGCCGCTCATGCGTGCGTGATCCACTATCTAAGGTCTCGAATAGATGAGCGCCACGATAGCATCCCACCATAAAAAAGGCGGGATGTAGGACGCGGGCACACTGGCTGCTCGCAGTACCCACGTCCCGTCACCTTCGTCCCACTTTATAGACTCGTGTCTCCCAAACCGCAATTTATTCCAGCCCCGACTAAATTACCACTTACATTAATTACCTCTACTTATTTATTGTAATAGTTTTGCGTTGAGAAACAATGTGATATTACCATCGCCCCGCAACTTCAGGTATATTGGCAGGTTACGGAAATAAACATTGCGGTAATTTATTGGTTCTCAGATTAAATGGCCCATTAGAGGTTCAAGGTTTCCACGCTCATGTAATTGATTATTTTTAAACTATTACCAGTCTGTGGCTGTTAGGCATAGTTACTTCCATTAAAAGTAATTTATTATTTGTTGAAATGAACGCTTCTAAAAACGAGAAACTGTCGCGTCTTTTGCAATGTATTTCTTTTTAAGATGATATGCGACACGCAGGAGAAAACTTCGGCTTTCGAAGTTATTCAAACATCCTCTTTATATCACATTTTCATTTAATGATGTACGATGTCAAAGTTACCTTCTGACAGCACATCATAATAAAAACAGTTCCGCTAAGAACATGGCCACCCTAATCTGAGATTTTAGACTATTTACGGTGTTTTGGTCCCTGGTGTAAATTTATAATTGTTAATTCATGTCTGGAGTAAATATTTTATGCAAAAAGGTGGTAAGGGAGCAGGTCGTTCTCCCTAGACGCTCGATACGACGTAATTGGTTACCGACGCTTGGCTAGATAGCCACTTTTAATGTAATTATGTAAGTGTATTTACTTTAATACGGACTCTTTGCTCTATCTTTTATCGTAATTACTTTGATCGTATTTTCCGAGGAAGGCGTTAGTTGGGTGCCAGCAAGTTAGGAAGGGTTTTATCTGATTTTAAGCTTATAATAAAACTCCTCTTCTGTACGTAATAATTTGGAGTCAGTGGTATTAAATTCAGGACTTCCATAAAACAAGGAAAACGTTAATAACTCTTTCAACATGAATATTTCTTTTGGTCTAAACATTTTCTACATATCATAACGCCTGTTTTTTTTCTGAAGGGTTAGGTTGGGTTTAGTACACCTACATTTGGTCAATTTTGTTTCAACACACAGGCACACAGTTTTTGTTACAGTCAGATTGTAATTAGGGTCATAATGATTTCATTCAAGTACCCAATGGAAACACTTCACTGAAAATAAGAATTCCTCTGAAAAAAACCGAAAATAATACGCCTAAAAATGTCTTCCTACGTTTAATTGAAACATGATTAAGTTAGTTGAGCCAAATAAGGAAAACAATAGATGTTTCCGAATACGGAACGAATTATAGTAAGAACGTAGAACTAATTCGGTTTTGTTGCTTTGAGGTTTGGGAGGCACTCCAGGTCAACTGGTCCCGACAGCGAGGTACGCAGCACGTAGCCTATACGAAATTATCTGCCCCGAGAGAGGGCGCCCCGGGCGACTCCGGGAAAATATAAAACGAAAATAACTTGCGCCTACCTAAGCCTTGTGCCAGACTTTTTTACATTAACACGGAAAGGCAGCAAATAAGATGTTTATTTTAAATAAACGTTTGCTCTGGCATGCCCTACGTGAAGTTGTTCCGCTGTCTATTTGCAGAAACTCGACGTCAAGGTAATTTACTTAGTGGCTTTGTTTTTGTACAAACTTTAATTATTCGTGAACACACGATACATCGCACTAGCAACTCTGATATTGTAACCGCAACAGAGGATATCTGCTTATTGTAAACCATAGTCGTAACACTGAATGTGAATATCACGCTATCTCGTCTGAAATAACCGTTACGAGCAGGATAGCGGCGACTTACGCAACTAAACATTGGAACTGAGTAGTTCCAATGTGAGAGCGGACGCAGAAATCAAGCAGTTAGTATATTAACTCGTGCGAGATCCGTTTGTTCTGCACACATGTTCCGATGTAACAGTTCAGAGGACACGCATTTGTAGTAAAGGCGTGTTCCCGCCATAACTCGGACGACCTCAGACCGCACGATATTAAAACTATAAAGTGCCGCGCGCGACCGATTCGCCCACCCCTTACGACTCGCCGGCGACCCCAGCTAACTTTTTGTTTTTCACCTTACGTTTAATCTACATTTTATTTAGCACTTTGATTTTTATTACGCTTGTAAACCTTTATTGAAAAAATGCTAAGCGGGTTTTATGTTTTCAGTTAATGAAACATAAATGTAGGTCAAAATGAATTTACTTATATGAGACATAGGAAAAACGTATTCAAATGGAAGATGGAAAAGGATATGCCTGTTTATGAGGCTCCACGGGGACTCACACGTTGAACTTCTCGACGTAAGTACAGCGGAGTAAGAAGGGGTGAGCATAAAATGACTAAGTTATCGCTCTCAGAAGACGTATATAGTCGTAAAAGTCTGAACAGGAGCTACTCATATGAAAATAATCAAGAGTAAATCGATGTTTGGAGGGTTTTACTTTTGGTGACGTAACAATGTCGGTGGCTCCGCTCATTTGTTTCCAGTAAGAGGTCTGTTACAGTAATTGGAGCACAACAAGTGTCGTTAGGGTGTTTACTGCTCGCCTGATGGACACGGGGATGTACTCACAGCGTAATAGCACAAATTTTAGTGCCATAAGTGTCGGGGCTGACTCCTGTTCAGTACATTAAAACGTTGTAAAATTTCAAGCCCTCACCAAGATTATACCCCTCTTTAAATAAAAGGCACGTATACTTAACTGAAATACCCACAGCTATATTGAAAATACACCGAGTTAATTAACTATTATACAGAAAACGTAAACAAGTTCATTTTCATTCCATTGTTTCAAAACCAACAAAACTTCGCCAAATAAACGCTTTAAATATCTAACAACAATGAAATTATTCATTGAATTCAATGCAAGAGTAAACCTTTTCAACAATGAGCAGCATGAAAACTTTAGCGAAATTCAGTGCAGAAATAAATAATACTGTTTATGTTCTGATCGCATTAAAGTAGCAATTTGGAATGTACTTGAAACTTATTACTCGCCCCTTTCCAAAGAAGAGTGAGAGTTACAATGATCGTTGCAGTAATAGTATGGGCGAGCGACTGTACTGTGAGAGCTACCTAACAAGTAAGCTAGTGAACTTTGTCAACCAGCAGAGGAGTTTATATGTGTGTTAAGTAGATGTTAAACTGATTATGTTGAGAAAAAGCTTTACCTTCCAAAAGTTTAGGGTTTCGGCTCATGATCTTTGCATCTTTTAAAAGATTTGATGTGCACGGCCAAGCTTTATGTTAGAAGTTTTGGAACAACTTGCACACGAAGCAACTGCCATATGAGTTCAAAAGTTTTTATTTCACATTAACAATTTACAAGCGTTTTATGAAAACCGAAACTCTCCTAGCAGTTGCCCGCGTCTAACTTCATGCGCCTAACTTCTACTATAAAAAAACTACAAAGTTTTTGTTGAATTGAATTACTGATTAACCTACATTACTATGTCAAAACATAGGGAAATGTAATGCAAAAAAAAAAATGTTAGGGTTTGGAACTTCAAAACTAAATCCTTATCGTAGTCGACCCTTTGACATTACAGTAAAATAAAACTATTTATATGTACCCTTAAGTAATGAATACCTGAAATGTGTCCAAAGGCACGCGAAGCTATTGGTCCGAACCTCATTTCAGTAGAACGGTGCGAATCAATCACTATTGTCAGCTCTCGATATGAATCAAGCTAACTTTATATTTGCGGTTCAGTTCGCTCTTCCGCATCTCGCCATTCGGTCATATTGTCCGCGCGTTCAATTCAATAAGTCTTGTTTATCGGGACCATCTCGATACTATCAGATTTATCTAATCGAGAATTCCAATCGAATGATTCCTATTGTAGCGCTGCCTAAGCAAACGCTTCCGAGGTGTTCTATTTTATTTTTAAAATTGAAACGGAACTGAAAATTCTTCTCTATTTTTCCAGTTGCATTCAAAAGTCACGTGAACCAAGGGATTAAAAACAGTCGTATGGACTTAATTTTCATTTCTCTTGAAATTTGTATAAAAATACACGACTGCTTTGAAGATAGCAATAATGCCACAAAATTTGCATCACCATTGCACCTGTTTGCCTGACTTTAATTGCATATTTATTTCGATAAATTAAAGCAGCTTTGTGAAATGAGAAACGGTGCTCCTATAATAATCGCTGATATTGAATATCCTTATCGTCAATATTTACAAGAAGCAATATTGGAAATTAAATTCTTTTTTAAATTGAATTTAAATAAGTTGGGCCGAAAACAGACTGCGCCGTCCTAATTCACTCTTATCTGCTCCATATAAACTGATTCCACATATCTTTCCTAACCTAAGACGATACCATATAGTAGATAGATATCTATGGAAATACACAAACTTCTTCTTCTTTCCGTGAACATAACATTTGGTTGAATTTGAAATATTTTACAACCCGTTTGCTATATCACTAAGACGATACATTACATCCGAGTCGCGAGTTAGCTTCCGTAGTCTTTTCTTAGCTGGAATATAGAAATATCTAGAATAAAATATTACCAAGCAATACAGCTATGTTATTGTTCAGTTCCTTTTCATGTCAAATAGAAATGGTGTTGAATTGAATGTCGTTGACCGGCTAGGCAAACTGCGAGTGATACTCCCAGCCCTCCCGCTGTGCGAACACATACACATATATTGTACAAAGACCTTCGTATTCCAGTACCTGGGCTGAACTGAAAGTTGGTAATAAACCGTGACTTCTGAATGCTAACGCGAGACGCTCCGTTGAACTTCGCTTCTGATAAAACTTTAACAAGCGCCTCCGCGAAAAATTATCGTCAGTCTAACCGTACCCGTAGCACTTTGCTTCGATATACTTCTGTTATGTAAACGATTGTTTACTCACTTCACATATATTATATTTGCTCCTCGTCTTCCGTTACGCATGAATAAATGTAAACATATTTGGGAAATAATCTTGACGTTGATTCAACACGAGATTACCTTTCGAAATTGATACGTATGTATCCGAGGATCTATTTACAAATAAATTGAGAGAAATGAATGTCATAGATGACATGTAACCATGGCATTCCAATTTATTTTGTTATTTTGATTTTTATCTCTCATTTTAATAATACGTACAAAACAGGTTGCGAATAAACAGTAGCACGTATAAATCATATTAATTAAAGCCGCTTCCTGAATCCCCCCTCCCCCCCCCCTGCCTGTCCACGGTTTACTTTCAGGCATTTCGTGCATTCTCGTTTCATTATTTTCGTATCTTTCTTGGTTACACTGATTAAAACTGAACAGTTGACCAGCCCAATTAAAATAAGAGCATACTTCTATAAAATCGTACACAACAATAGGTATATACATTTTTAATATAATTGCATTCCGTGTATTATACAAACATTTACTTAGCAATATGACCTTTTTTCACGACAATACTATAACGACGTAAATTCGGAAAAAATATGGCTATCGTAAACGTAGAGGGCCATTATACGAGCGCTACCGGCTTGTCGCAGGTAAGTAATAAATTAATACATAAATTACGAAGGATTGAATGTTTATAAACGTCACGTAACCTCCTGGAATCCCTCCATTAGACGTTGTTTACTTAGTCGGTGCGCAAATCTTGAGAGGTCGACTCACGAAAATGCCCCATGAATATGCGATGACACAAACCGTACACAGTTTTTCCATTTAGAAACCATAATGAAATCTCACGCACGCGCTATATTTGTTTTTCAATCAGACGAATATTCAAAGGTATCGGTAAATAAAGGCATATATGTATATTTCATAAAATAAACATTATCTTTAAGAAAACAACTTTACCGGTAAAAGAAGAATGATATCACATGATAATAATTTCGTTTTATGTGTTCGAGGTTTCGCAGTATACAATTGGAATTTCTCTGAAAACAACTTCATTTTCAATTCAACACTTCATTTCGTAAAAATAACACGATTTGCTCTTATAAATAAGTTATGTCTTGTATACCTGAGCATCAAATGAGGTTCTAAATTTTACAAAAAGGAAATCAGAATTTAAAAATGTATCAAAGCGTTTTTAGTTTTGGGAGAGCAGAAGCGGCTTACAAAATGAAACGTTAGGACTGAATAAACAGAAGTGTGTCATTGTATATAGACTCGTCATGCTGGTATGTGTTAGAGTATGAGTGGTTAACGAGTGTGTGCTCGTAGTGTTGTCAGTGAAAACAACAACAAAATACGCTAACATTATAATGTAGTGTATGTTAGAGGAGCGGGCGCGAACCCGGGCACGGCTACAGTACGCGCGGTAGCGTGGCGGAGATGGGCGGCGCGCGGCACAGACGAAGCGCGATTTGTATTTTCCGTCGTCAGTTTTTCCGCCAGCCGGATGCACTGCGCGCTCAACACTGCCGTCGAACTAACGAACCATTTGCTGCCGAATCATCCAACCGAGATATTTATCCCAATCATTTGTTTTACTTTGCCCTATTTTGCTTTAATCACGATTTGCATCTCTCACTGTTTGTAATCTCTGGCCTGTAAATAGTGTGTGATTGCAACATTTTAAAAGAAACGTCTGTCATCCGGTTTTTAATAAGTCGATAAACATAGTTATCAAAGTTAACAAGAGTATGAAACGAGTGAAAGTTGACAAGGGTTTAACTAAATGAAAATGTCAGCTTCTGAAAATGAAATTAAACTTTGTTTGAACAGGAAGTGAAAGTGCAAGCTAAATATTTACAAATGACCTCCAACGTCATGGAAAAGCGTTACCAAAGTTTCTGGAACGTCCTTTGACACGGAATAAATTCCTCTTTCCGAAACAGGCAAATTTTAATACCGACCATTTATAAGTTTTTCGGCGTTCAGTAAAATATTCGTTAGACATTAATAACAGTCATTTTTCCCCGTCTAAATATCGTTGAAAAAAAAAACAGTTAGGGAACACAATCACGTTTCAGCAACTTATTACATTTTCAGTTATTTAGGCTGAAGATGACTAAAACTAATGAAGTTGACATCGACGTAGGTTTCTGTATAATTTACAAGAAGTTAGTAATTCATTTGTTTTTATTTAAAGCGTCGTATTGGAATTTGAACGTGCCAACTTGTGTCGGCAAAAAAGCAGGTATTTTAAACTGCTTCGCATCCACACGACCCATTGTAGGTGGCTGAATGCCAAATGAGTTTTGTGATGGAGTCCCCTTGTGAAAAGGCAGATTGTGAACGTGTCTCCGTGGCTAAATAACGTCTCGGTAAAGCACACAGGGACAAAGCTCTCAAGGTATGTTTGCGTTTTGTCACTTGTCAAATTGAGACCCAATTCCTCAAAACTAATTACTTCTCCTCTAGGTATCTGACAATGTTGGAGAGGGAAATAGCTCTTTAGAAACTATACAATTTGTGCGTGTTTCAGACGTATTGGAGTCATATAATATTACATGAATCATTCCATATTAGGTTATTTTTCCTTCCATATAAGTTCCTTCCATATAAGTTATTTTTGTTTATATTTAATTCTGTTGAATTACAACGTTACTGTATATTGCATTAAGTGTAAAATATATTTTATAACACATTTGCTCGTAAAGGGTCTCTTATTTCACCAATTTTAATAACGTATTTAGGGTTGCCACCCGTACTTTATAATAAAGTATTGTACGTTATTTCAGGTAATTGTATTTTATACTGTAAGAGAACAATAAAGTACACAAAAATACTTTATTTCGCATGATTTGATTTCTTTGGGATTTTGTAAAGTTTAGTCGTAAGTATTTTTTCGCTAAACGAAATTTATCGATTGGTGCTGAATTGATGTCTCCACTCGCCAGCGCCACATCACTTAGCACTCGTTTTTAACCATTTCTGAACGCAACCTAACCTCGAATGTCAACAATGCCAGTGTCACTAATAATTTCATAATTTTTAAACTTGTATAAAGTAATTTCATTTTTATTGTCTATTCCCGCCACGTCAGCATTAACAGAAAGAGTTTTTTCTGTGATGAATAGCAAATGACGAGACGAAAGAAACAAAGCGTCTCTGAATTTGATAAAAAATGAATTGCTTATTTACTTGAATATAAATATAGCCTGTAAAGATGCTGTGCAACTACTTAGTACAGATCAATGATATTCTAATAAAAATATCATTGGTAGAGATACTAATTTGATACAAACCGCAAAGAGCAATAAAATATATGTTTTCAAACATATTCTTAAAGAAAAATAAATTATACTTTATTTTGATGCGATATACTTTTTTTTTCTTACTTATACTAACCAATGTACTTTATCAGCAAAAAAAAAAAGATGGCAACCCTAATCGTATTGTATCTCATTACGTACTTGTGCGTTATTGTAATGTAAAACGCACGAGTTTCTTTTTAATAAGGTAAAACGCACGGTTTATCAAGATGCTCCGTCTAAAACGAACGGTACTTTTTTAAATCTAAGCATTTAATTCTTTAATATAATTAATTTTGACAATAAATTACAACCATTTATCTGCAACAAAAACACAAAATAATCAATTTTACAAATTGTTCAATTTTTGTAGATTTATTCGTTTTTAAGAAAGTCCGAGTTTTATTGATTTCCTCGCAAATATGTTATAAAACGTCGTATGACATATGTGCGCTTTGATAATTACAACCTCTGCTTTCTTGTAGGCCTCGCCCACGGCTCGGGCTAGCAATATCGCCTCGGCTGTAATTTTCAACTTACCGCACTTATATCATAATGTACTATAAGACTACATTCGTTTAAATTTATATTACTGTAATTTACCAGAATCTAGGTTTTGTTTATTTGAAAACTTATTACTACGTATATAGTCATATCAATGCAAGGTTTCACTGTTGTTACCCTATATATATACATATCATATATAGGTATGTATTCAATCCGATCGCACCGAGCTGAACTCTTTAAATGGAACATGAACCAATAACAGTCTTCCGTGGAAAGAGCGTTACCGCTATCAATATGCATTGAGAATTAAATGCATATTGATTCAAAAGAACCATGACGCGTGGATTTATTTCAGTGTTTGTATAATTAATTAACGAGACTATTTTAAATTAATACAAAGAAAACCTGAAACTAGTCAACGTAATTATACTAAAAACAATTTCCAATTACTTAATAATTAAAAATCTGTTGTAACAAAAATGAAACAAGTAGTTTGCAATCTTGACGTCTTTTACAATAAGTGGAGATAATTAATTGTAGTTTATAGAACTAATTAAAATGAAATACTATGCAGAGATAATAATTAATAGCAAAATAATTAAGGACCGTAAAAATACAAGGATAAATTGTTGTCAGTTTTCAATTAAGGGAAAAATGTGGTGTAAAATGAGGCGATGAGGCGCGGATGGCGCATAACTTTTTTCTCGTTTATGACATAAAACGTAGAGGTAATTTCAAGCGGGCGCAATTTATATTTTGCAAACAACGGTTCCGCATGTCGGACTGAATAAAGGCTTCACCACTTGCATTGCGGCTGTTTACTATCATATTTTATTACAGTTGAAAATAGGAGAGGTAACCTTTGATTGGATGGTGTTAATGTTATGGGCTTATTAACAAGATTGGCCGTAAAAGATATCTACAAAAGCCACAAAAGATATCTACATAATATGCTCAGGATATACTCAGGTTGGGAGACACAATCGGTAGTAGACAGTATCGTTGTCTGTCCCTGCCAAAATCCAATCGGAGGTGAGTAACTTCGAAAGGAATGCTGTACGAGCATTAACCGGGGCTCTTGATCTCCCTGCTGTGTAACTGTAACTCAATGCTTTAATTGTCCGTTTTCACCAACAATAAGTAACAACTAACTCAATGCCTAATTGTCCATTTTCACCAACACAAAGTGACACCTAACTCAATGCCTAATTACCATTTTCACCAACACTAACTAACAATTAAGTCAATGCCTAATTGTCCATTTTCACCAACACTAAGTAACAACTAACTCCATGCCTAATTGTCCGTTTTCACCAACACAAAGTGATACCTAACAAAGTGCTTATTTCCCGTTTGCACCAACACTAGGTATCAACTAACTCAATGCCTAATTGTCCGTTTTCACCAACACAAAGTGACACCTAACTGAATGCCTAATTACCGTTTTCACCAACACTAAGTGACACCTAACTTAATGCCTAATTGTCCGTTTTCACCAACACAAAGTGACAACTAGCTCAATGCCTAATTGTCCGTTTTCTCCAACACTAAGTGACACCTAACTCAATGGCTAATGTCAGTTTTCACCAACACTAAGTAACAACTAACTCCATGCCTAATTGTCCGTTTTCACCAACACAAAGTGACACCTAACAAAGTGCTTATTTCCCGTTTGCACCAACACTAGGTATCAACTAACTCAATGCCTAATTGTCAGTTTTCACCAACACAAAGTGACACCTAACTGAATGCCTAATTACCGTTTTCACCAACACTAAGTGACAACCAACTCAATGCCTAATTGTCAGTTTTCACTAACAATAAGTGATACCTAACTCAATGCCTAATTGCCCGTTTTCACCAACACAAAGTGGCACCTAACTGAATGCCTAATTGTCCGTTTTCACCAACACAAAGTGACACCTAACTGAATGCCAAATTGTCCGTTTTCACCAACACAAAGTGACAACTAGCTCAATGCCTAATTGTCCGTTTTCACCAACACAAAGTGACACCTAACTGAATGCCTAATTACCGTTTTCACCAACACTAAGTGACACCTAACTTAATGCCTAATTGTCCGTTTTCACCAACACAAAATGACAACTAGCTCAATGCCTAATTGTCCGTTTTCTCCAACACTAAGTGACACCTAACTCAATGGCTAATGTCAGTTTTCACCAACACTAAGTAACAACTAACTCCATGCCTAATTGTCCGTTTTCACCAACACAAAGTGACACCTAACGAAGTGCTTATTTCCCGTTTGCACCAACACTAGGTATCAACTAACTCAATGCCTAATTGTCAGTTTTCACCAACACAAAGTGACACCTAACTGAATGCCTAATTACCGTTTTCACCAACACTAAGTGACACCTAACTGAATGCCTAATTACCGTTTTCACCAACACTAAGTGACAACCAACTCAATGCCTAATTGCCCGTTTTCACCAACACAAAGTGACACCTAACTGAATGCCTAATTGCCCGTTTTCACCAACACTAAGTAACAACTAACTCAATGCCTAATTGTCCATTTTCACCAACACTAAGTAACAACTAACTCAATGCCTAATTGCCCATTTTCACCAACACAAAGTGACACCTAACTGAATGCCTAATTGTCCGTTTTCACCAACACAAAGTGACACCTAACTGAATGCCTAATTGTCAGTTTTCACCAACACAAAGTGACACCTAACTGAATGCCTAATTACCGTTTTCACCAACACTAAGTGACACCTAACTGAATGCGTAATTACCGTTTTCACCAACACTAAGTGACAACCAACTCAATGCCTAATTGTCAGTTTTCACTAACAATAAGTGATACCTAACTCAATGCCTAATTGCCCGTTTTCACCAACACAAAGTGACACCTAACTCAATGCCTAATTGTCCGTTTTCACCAACACAAAGTGACACCTAACTGAATGCCTAATTGTCCGTTTTCACCAACACAAAGTGACAACTAGCTCAATGCCTAATTGTCCGTTTTCACCAACACAAAGTGACACCTAACTCAATGGCTAATGTCAGTTTTCACCAACACAAAGTGACACCTAACTCAATGGCTAATGTCAGATTTCACCAACACAAAGTGACACCTAACTGAATGCCTAATTGTCCATTTTCACCAACACTAAGTAACAACTAACTCCATGCCTAATTGTCAGTTTTCACCAACACAAAGTGACACCTAACTGAATGCCTAATTACCGTTTTCACCAACACTAAGTAACAACTAACTCAATGCCTAATTGTCCATTTTCACCAACACTAAGTGACACCTAACTGAATGCCTAATTACCGTTTTCACCAACACTAAGTGACACCTAACTGAATGCCTAATTACCGTTTTCACCAACACTAAGTGACACCTAACTGAATGCCTAATTGTCCGTTTTCACCAACACAAAGTGACACCTAACTTAATGCCTAATTGTCCGTTTTCACCAACACAAACTGACAACTAGCTCAATACCTAATTGTCCGTTTTCTCCAACACTAAGTGACACCTAAATCAATGGCTAATGTCAGTTTTCACCAACACAAAGGACACCTAACTGAATGCCTAATTACCATTTTCACCAACACTAAGTAACAACTAACTCCATGCCTAATTGTCCGTTTTCACCAACATAAAGTGACACCTAACAAAGTGCTTATTACCCGTTTGCACCAACACTAGGTATCAACTAACTCAATGCCTAATTGCCCATTTTCACCAACATAAAGTGACACCTAACTGAATGCCTAATTGTCCGTTTTCACCAACACAAAGTGACACCTAACTGAATGTCTAATTACCGTTTTCACCAACACTAAGTGACACCTAACTCAATGGCTAATGTCAGTTTTCACCAACACAAAGTGACACCTAACTGAATGCCTAATTGTCCGTTTTCACCAACACTAAGTGACAACTAACTCAATGCCTAATTGTCCGTTTTCACCAACACAGAGTGTCACCTAACAAAGTGCTTAATTCCCGTTTGCACCAACACTAAGTAACTACTAACTCAATGCCTAATTGTCCGTTTTCACCAACACTAAGTGACAACTAACTTAATGCCTAATTAACAGTTTTCACCAACACAAAGTATCGCCTAACTGAATGCCTAATTCCAGTTTTCACCAACACTAAGGGACACCTAACAGAATGCCTAATTCCTGTAGGAACCTGC
Organism: Eugnorisma glareosa; assembly: GCA_947578425.1. Taxonomy (NCBI): domain Eukaryota; kingdom Metazoa; phylum Arthropoda; class Insecta; order Lepidoptera; family Noctuidae; genus Eugnorisma; species Eugnorisma glareosa. The sequence goes on along the minus strand of OX387970.1, from coordinate 11,849,780 downwards.
CTGATTGCTGTTTCCTGTATTCCTGTGGTGTCACATTGAATCAAAATAAAATCAAAGCATTTATTTCAAGTAGGCCAGTTACAGGCACTTTTGAACTGTCGAAACAAAGATAACAATGAAATGTAGCTACAGTCCCAGTCACAAGGCATAAAAACTGTGAAAGTACTGAAGTTGCCCATTCCCTAGCGTAGATCTCTATGGAGAAGAACGGACAAGAAACTCCATGGACACTCTTTTAAATCAGCATATTGTTACAAAACCTTGGTTACATCATTCATATTGAGATGGTACATTATGTGAGAACGATGTAGCAAGATGTGCACGTTAAAAGTGTCCATAGTAAACACAAAAAAGACAATTAAAAAAAAATTAAAATAATTAATTCAAATAAGCCGTGGCAACTAAGAGATGACCTGTCACAACTGACAGCGCCCGTTCACGAACATGACGCATGGATCAGCACTTTGAAGGGAACTAAATGATCCGACACACGCGCCACCATCAGCGAGACATTGAGTGAGCATGACATACTCTCAACCGCCAGGGCACATTCAAGTCGAGAAAGGACGTAGGTTTCCAGTGAACGATAGCTCTTTAGTACATAGCACTCACACAATATGGGCTTTATATAATACTAAAGATATTGAATCTATACAATGCAAAGAGTACAATAGTTGTACAATCTTCAGCAGCTCCAACAATACTATTTAATGTTATCAATTTATGCGTCTGTCCTTGTGGAGCAGGACCGGCATTGAGCCAAGCATTTTTGTCAGCGATATAATCGTCCAACTTGTAATATGCTTGCTTACATAGTGTGCGTTTAATGCATGTTTTAAATTTCGTCTCATTCAGTTCAAGAATACTTTGTGGAATTTTATTATAGCATCTCAAACAGTACCCCATGAAAGATGAATCTACTTTAGCGAGTCTGAAGCCCGGCTGAACTAATTGGTCTCTATTTCTAGTACTGTAACTGTGTCTGTCACCTCTTTTACTAAAAAGATGCAGATTTTTTCTTACGTACATTATGTTTTCGTAGATGTATTGACAATGTACCGTCATGATGTTAATGTCCTTAAACAGTTCCCTTAGAGAATCGCACCTACGAAGATTATATATAGCTCTGATGGCTCTTTTTTGCAGAATAAATATTGACTGAATGTCTGTAGCTCGTCCCCATAACAAAATGCCATAAGACATTATACTATGAAAGTAAGTAAAATAGACCAGTCTAGTGGTATCAACATCTGTAAATTGACGGATTTTTCTAATAGCATATGCTGCTGAACTTAGCCGCCCGGCAAGAGACGTTAAATGAGAACTCCATTGTAGCCTTGAATCAAGCGTAATCCCCAGGAAAACCGTTTTATCTACGAATTCAAGTTTCTCTTTATTCAATATTATATCACAATCACTACTTTTAACATTCGGTAAAGCAAATCTAATGCATTTAGTCTTTTTTTCGTTTAATACTAAATTGTTTGCTGTGAACCAATTTTGAACCTGAAGTAGGGCATTATTCACGTCATCTAGAATTTGGGCCCGTCTATTTATCTTAAAAATTAGAGAAGTGTCATCAGCAAATAACACCATATTTTGAGGTTGGTTTTTCAGTAAATAAGGTAGATCATTTATGTATACTAGAAAGAGGAAAGGACCCAATATTGAGCCTTGCGGAACCCCCATTTTTACTTTTAAACCCTGTGAATTGATACCATTTATTTGAACATGTTGAGGTCTATCACTCAAATAAGATTTTACCAAACTAAGTGCAAGTTTTCCTAGTCCGTAATGCTCAAGTTTCAAAAGTAATGTGTCGTGATTTACGCAATCAAACGCTTTGGAGAGATCACAAAAAATTCCTATGGCGTCTTGGGACTCTTCCCATGCAGTAAATATGTGCTTTAATAAGGTTACACCGGCGTCAGTCGTACTACGTCCCTTGGTGAAACCATACTGTTGATCGTGTAGGATTTTGTTGGTGTTAAAATTATTAAGCATTTGATTCAGCATTACCTTTTCAAAAACCTTGCTAAAAACTGGCAACATGGATACAGGTCTATAATTATTAGTATCTTTATTATCCCCGGATTTGAAAAGTGGTATGACTTTACTGTATTTCATTAAATCAGGGAAAGCTACACACAAATTAAAAATTAAAGCTAAGTAAGGTGCTATAGTCTCAACTATGGATGTACAAACTTTGATAGACATTCCCCATAGATCTTCGGTCACTTTGATTTTTATTTGCCGGAAAGCTTTGATAACTATCACAGGGTTTATGTGTTTAAATTTAAATTCAGCCGGGCATCCAGACACGTTGGCCCTTAATAAACCAATTGAGACTTCAGGTGAGGAATTTAGAGCTTCCTTAGTTTTTAACGGGATATCGGTAAAGAAGTTTACGAATTCTTGAGCTACTTCCAAATTAGAGCTTTTAGGACCACATGCTGTATCTAATGTGTAGCTAGTGTTACGTATTTTCTTCCTGTTTGTCTCGTTATTTATGACTTTCCAAACAAGCTTTATTTTATTTTCTGCTGTTTTGATCTTGTTAACCTTGCATGTATTTCTAAAAATGTTTGAATACTTAGCAACATACTTGTTGAAAGTTTCAGTGTTTATGTAAGGCTTAAGGCCATAAAGCTCAAATAGTCTTTCCCTACTTTTCCTGATACCTTTAGTAGCCCAATCACTAAATATAAATTTAGGGCAAATACTTTTTGTCTTCTTTTCAAATGTTTTGTTGAATTCAGTTCGAACTATTAAAAAGAAATTATCATACAATTGATTTATATTAATATCGTCCATATGATGCCTCATAACATTTTACTTGTTCTGTAGGGAAATATTATACCTATTTAATTTGCTAGTAGTTATAGGTCTATATTTAATCAGAAATTTTTGCCATGGTGTGTTACACCTAAAAGTTACAGTTTGTCCGCTGTGGTCAGACGGGAGACAATTTAATATGGCTTTATCTAAGTAATCACAATCGCAGAAAACATTATCTATACAAGTAGCAGAAGATGGAGTGACTCTAGTAGGTTCTATAAAAATATTGGTCAGGTCAAATGATTTAAAAAGATTTAATAACCGACTGCTATTGGAATTTTCTTCTAAAATATTGATATTGAAATCACCACAAACAATTGCAGATTATTACTGGCTGAAAGTTTTGCCAGGACATCTTCCATTATTGATTCAAATAAGGAAAAGTTTTGATAATTTGGGGGTCTGTACACACACATAATTACATGCTTATCCAGCTCAACACAGGACAGTTCGACGCAATGTTCAACCGAGAGACCTACTATGTCATTACGTTGCTTATATTTAACACATTTTTTTATTAATACACACATCAAAAGTGTCTAGGGATCAACATATATTTTTGCAATAACTTTTCTCCTGATTGATATTAATTAAAATTTTCTTTAAGGATTCATCAAATAAAGTGTTTTCGTTTGTCACAGTAACGATAAACCAAGTCACCTTTGCATTAATAAAGAAATTTGCCATTTTCCTAATAAAGGGATTTTTGACATTTGAACCACTAACACAAAAGTTCGAAAAAAAGACTGAAATAACAGTTTTCTTTAAAATTTTATTGGGTAACTTAAACAATTAATAATCCGTGTTTCTACCGCGAACACTAACAACACAAGAACATCGGTTTGGCATACTCAAAATGAGTTCATCCAAATCACGCTGTGGAATGGCCGCCCATGTTCGTTGCAACAACAAAAAAAGGTCTTCTTGCGACTGGATACCCTCCATATTCGGCAGAGCTCTTCTCTGTAGCATATCCCATGCATGCTCAATCGGATTCAAGTCTGGCGACTGAGCAGGCCAGGGCAGGACATTGATGTTAGCTGCGGCGAGAGTCTGTCTTACAACTCTTGCGGTGTGCGGTCGTGCATTATCATGCATTAACTGAAATAAGGGACCGATTTGCACTTGTAGAGGAACGATGACGTCTGATACAATCGTCTCAGCATAAATTTGAGCGTTGAGGTTGCCTCTGATCCAAATCAACTCAGTTCTTCCGCCGATCCAAATACCCGCCCATACCATGATGGTTCCACCACTATAAGGATGGACTTCCTGGCAGGATTTTAATCGCTGTTGGCGTCCAGGGGTTCTCCAGTGTCGTATACGTCTTGTATCCGGTCTCATACCAAAACGAGACTCATCAGAAAAGCACACGAAACGCCATTGTTCTTCTGCCCAATTTCTGTGTTCAAGAGCCCATTGATATCGTATCCTACGATTGTGCATTGCTATAGGTGGTACCCGTAGCGGTCTTCGGGAATGAAGGTTCACTTCATGCAAGCGGTTTCTGACTGTTTGGTCGCTAATTAAGTTCCCTGAAGAGTGATGAAGCCTCACGGCTAACATCATGGCGGTTATTGTTGGAGCTCTTCGAGTTAAGATTTGAATGTATCGGTCTTGTCTCCGTGTGGTGCAGCGATACCGTCCTCCATGGCGCTCAGCCACGGTACCAGTGCTTCGGTAACGTGTCCAAAGTCGACTGATAACACTCTGACTTGTATTCAGAGCTAAAGCCACAGTACGTTGCCGGGAACCAGCTTCTATCATTCCCACGGCTCTGAGCATTTCTTCCCTGCTTAAATGACGTCGCCGCTCCATAATAACGTTGGTTTTAATCAGTAGTAGGGAAACAGTAGCACTAATAATGTCTTCAATGCGTTGTATGTTTTTATAGGGAAAATATTGACAGCTGATTTTCATCTTTTACTCGAATTTGATTCACAGTTCCTGATTCAAATTATGAAATGCACCAAAAAGGATCCATATAAATTTATAAAATCATAAATTTATTACAAAGCCACATCTCAATCTCAAGAAATCCACATAAAAATGCTTGATCCCTAGACACTTTTGATGTGTGTATTAGGGAACCTCCACGCAGCATAGATTTACGGTTAAAGCTGCTACCCACCGTATAGTTATCATAATTAATAAGCATTTGGTAATCCTTTAGCCAATGTTCAGTAAAACAAATAATATCAAACATACTTTTTTCTAAAAACAATTCAATTTCTAATAATTTCGAAGAAATGCCTTGGATATTTTGGTGGAATAATTTTAAGGTGTTCTGCTGAGGCCCTTTTTTACTAACTAATTGAGTGCAAGAAGGTACCTTGCTGTTGGTAGGATTAACAATATTGTTAATGGCTCTGTTGTCTCACTTCATAGTTTAAATTACTGCTAATATCTGGAGTGAGGCCGGAGACTCTGGTGCCATCCCCAGATAACAAGACCCTATCACTACTACACCCTAATTGAGAATTTTCCACGGTGACACATGGATCCTCCTCAGTACAATGTTTGTAAACATTTATAGCACTAATGCTATACTCATTTAAGGTCACCTGTACATTAGTATTATCACTAATAGTCGCAGTATTAATAATATAACCAAACTTCGACATACTACATATGTCTGAGTGAATATTAAAAGCTAATAGCCTAGCTATTTTGTGTCTACATCTAACAGGTAGATACACCTTACCCCGTGTCGCCTTAAGTTTACCAACAATAGTGTTGATATCCAGATATATAAGTCTGTCACTATAGTGACCTACTAAAAAATGTACATGATTATTTAGCGTATGTATAAAATTGTTTTTTCTACTACTTAAATTTTCAAAATATGGAAAAGCACACAATATGATTTTACTACAGTTTAACTTCAACAACTCTGATACACCGTCAGTGATGTCTTCCTTTTTAATCTTAGAACTATTACCAACACATATAGTAATGGTAGTATTAGGATTATAAACATTTTTTGTTACCGATGCCATAACCTGTTTGTAGGTCGACCCTGGCATACAGTAATTTTGGGTACAATAACTCAGGTTATTACTGATCAATTTCCCTAGCCCTCTACCTAACAATGAATGACACCTAACTCAATGCCTAATGCCGTTTTCTCCGACACTACCCGTTCAACGTTTTGACTCGACGATCAAGATTAGTAGAATATCTACATCGCTAAGCACTTCCCTGTTGCTATGGAAATAATTTCTTTGTCTTTGTCTTCGTAGGAACTCGAGTCTACGGGTTGCCCGATGCGCGAGCAGAAGACATGTCGACTTGAATAGAAAGAGCTCAGCTTTGCCTATTCTTGGTAGAATAGAGATGGAATTGGTCATGCTACACGTGCTGGGTTACGCTGGATGATACTTTTTAAATCCGTACTACGTTCCCGTGTGAAAGTATTCCAAGTGGGCGAAGTCATTCACAAAACCTAGTCTACTTACTATAATTTCTAGTTGTAAACTGTAGCAATGCGTAAAGAGTAAAGGTTTTAGCAGCCAGCTCCCCGCCGACTGCACGGAATATTTAAGAGGAAGATTCAAATTAGTTTCCTATTTACTCAATTTATAATACTTCGGAATTAAATGGTTCCTAAAAGTAAGGAATTAAAAGTTAGGCGTTTAAGAACTTGAAATTGAAGTAAGTATTTTAGTATTTCCCCGTAGTTGTGTTCCTGGGCCGGGAAGTTTGCGTTGATTAAGATGAATTCGTGGGATAAAATTCACTGACTGCGGGAAAAATAAGCAAGATTTACACGGGAATATAAATTGAGGTGGTAATGCCAAGCGAGCTCAGATTTTATATTATGCATCAGTTACCCACTGAACTATAGAGGCGCTGTATATATGCATGTACATATGTACACTGTGTATGTTGATTTTTAAAGCGCTGAAACACGAACGCCGCGTACGCTTAACAAACTTGGCGAAGTTTGTTTACTCCACTGCAAGGCATTCAAAAAGATTTATAATTTAGAACGATGAATAACGTTCCTACCATGTATCTTCGGCCCATAACTCTCTGAAAAAGCAGCGAAATTTTAGTTGAAATAGTCTGAAACTAATTTCTTAACTTTTTAAAATTTGTTCGATATTTCTGTATTTCACTCAACTTGAATATACAACTTCGCGAACAGTTTATTCCACTGGCTTGTAAACGACCGCAACAATTATAATTTATACTGTTCTGTGAGTTTCGAACAAAAATCAATATCAACATGATAAATTGCCACTTAACTTTTTTAACAATTTGTGTTACTAATCTAAAATTTAGGTAACAGAACATGAACTCACCTCGTAACAAATTGCGGCTGTCAAATCCTTAATTGACTATTTGATACACGAAACACTTGCACAGTTAGAAAGAATGGCACACCTAGTATTTATTAGCTAGTCTATTAGATACTAATGGGAATAACACACAACACATGTAAAAGCATTTTATTTAGCGTTATCCTAAACAAGAAACACTCAAGACTTATTTTATTATTCGTATGGACTACGACCAGTTAGTGTGTTTTAGCTATTACGATGATTGTGGCGCACTGTCACGCAAATGTCACGTGCCTCGTTATACACTTGATCGCAGCGCGAACACCGATTTCCTGAAACAAAATGAATGATGTATTACTTTCGCGAAAAGGAAAGAAGGTTTTCTACACGCACAAATCATTTTGTAACGGTAATAGCCGGACTCAACAGTTAAATAAAACCAAAAAAATACATACAGCGCACTATGTAAAGCAAACGAGGACAAATCGTATCCCGCACGCTAAGGTTCCATACCAACTACCACAATCCGACTTAAATTATGATCGTCTGCGCCGCTGTTCTCAAGACAGTAATTAAATATGACAAACTGGCAGCAAATTGCGGGTTTTACTTTAGCTTTTACTGAACATTGAATGAAAAATATAATATGCTGAAAATCTGGTAACAGAAACTGTGAACAAAAGTCGTAACAGTACGTAATATTCTACTGCGAATGAATCTTAGAAGGCCGTTCAATCGAACGTCACGCTACCCTAACTATGACAAACTTACTTAATAGATGAAATAGTTCGTAACTCTATGCCATTATTAGAATTTAGGGTGATGCCAATCTTGTTGACACAAGTGCCTAGTCAACTCAATTTAGCGACACCCAAATAAACAACCCTTCTAAAAACTACACAACCCTTCAAACCGTGCTATCATGCTAGACAGGTAAATAAACTAGACCTAAACAATTTTCAGCCTGTCGTGCGTCGCTACGTAATAATATTTCGTAACGAAGTTACTACGTTAGTTAACCAAAATTGCTGATAAATCCAGTTACCCTTGATACCTTAATTTACATGAAAAAATACTAAAAATACTGTTTTAGTCAACAAACCAAATGTGGGTGGACAATGATTCAAATATTACCTGTTTTGTAGCCTTAGGGCCGATTTTTCAATCATTATATAACTTTTACCTGAAGAGTAAATGTGACGTTTTGACAGAATGTCCATACAAAAACTGTCAAAATGACAAACTTATTCGTCGGATAAAATATAACTGACGATTAAAAAACCGGCCCTTAATGGTTCTAGAAATGGCTAAACTGTGACTTTACCGTGACGAAAAACCCGTCGAAACTGAACCCAGTAGTTTTAAAATGAAACAGTATAATGTTATTTTAAGTTACACGGTCCGGCTAATAATATACGGGTATGTAGTGTGTTGTTTAATACGTGCTATCAGTGCACCAATAACAAAGTTTGTTCTTCGTATTCTGTTAGAGCATAACGAGCAAGACAAACTTAGTGCACAATAATCTGGTGGCGTGAACAACGCCAGGCGACGGAGTCCCAGCATTTCCATTATTTACCGTAGCGGTTTGCGCTCGCTTCCACACAAATGAATTGGACAATAAACCGGCAAACATCCGTCAACTTTTCCTTAATGAAACTTTTTGATAATAAAGTAGAATAGCACTGGAAAGGTTTTGTCTTTGATCACTTGCCCTTCTTTCAAAATTTTAAGCTTGTAACAATGAAGGTACAGTTACAATAACAATGGCAGTAGGCTTACTTTCTTTTGAGAGGTATTCAATCGAATTGGGACAGCACTTCATAGATCCCAGGAATAACATGGTAAACGGGGGAAATTAATGATGCAGCCATGATGAATAGAAATAATTTGATGATAACAAATTTGATTAGAATTAATGTAAGCTCTGAACACTGCTAATTAATTACCGTGAATTTCATTAACAACATAAATGAATATACAAGGAATTAGATTTTGTATTCCGACATGTTTCAGTATTTTGCGCGATTATTTGGTATACAATATAAGGCATGACTGTTTTGTTATCAGCTGCAATTATTTACTGTTTAAATCACCCACCACCACTTGATAGCAAAGTATGCATCAGAAGATTGGTAGACAAATTATACTATACTAGCTACCCGCCCCGACTTCGCACGGGTGCAATGTTTTACATATATACCTTCCTCTTGAATCACTCTATTTATTTATAAAAATGGCATCAAAATCCGTTGCGTAGTTTTAAAGATCTAAGCATACATAGGGACAGACAGCGGGGAGCGACTTTGTTTTATACTATGGACTGATAAAGCTCGATTGCTACTCACTCACTGACTGACTGAGTGACATAATTGTTCTCCCAAATGGTGGAGGGGGGGAGTCTATTTTGACAGATTCGTAAACAAGTAACTCTCACGAGTAGGGGAAAAGTGTCAAACCCCCCTTTTTGGCACCCTCCCCCCCCTCTCTATCGTATCTCGGAAACTTAGAGACCCGTGTTCTGTTCTTTTACTGATTCGTATAGAGGAGGCTCAGAAAAGTAAAAACCATTTTTCAAAATTCTTTTCATAATAAAATAATACTTCCCAAGACCTGTATAGATGGCGCTAAAAAGTGCACAAGTTCATTCAAACAACAATAATAGGATTTTCTAAGGTTTTCTCTGAACTTTTACTACATTTAAGAGGAAACCTTTCGGGTCCTTTTGGGCTTTATTTGGCATTTCACTTGAGTTTGAAAAGTGAAAGATTTTAGGGTTATGTTTGACATTTTTACTACATTTAGGGGTTTTAAAAGTGAAATATCTACCACCATAAGGACGCGAAGTGCTTGCACCGCGCGCAACACGCAAATACTAGTTAAAATATATACCTGCACAACCCAACTACTGGCTAACAAGATACCTTTTGGAGATGTCATGTGCTATATATGCTGGTCAGTCTTTAAATATATTGATTGATTATCTTCCGAGAGTGCATTACTACGAATATATCTCAATATTTATCTTGTGTGATCCAGAAGCAAGGCTATCAGGAAACCAGACGACTTCTCAATTAGTCCTGTTCCAATAGCTAGTACTTCACGACGCCATACAAAGCGAGCTACATTATTAAATCTCTTTACCTCTACAGTTTAATCTAGAAATCCCAGTGATACCTACAGCTCCTAAGAAATTGTTGAATTTTCTTAGTGAAGATTTGTGTCCTAGTTCATGTGAGTAACATAATGCTCCCCAGATGCACATTTTGTTTATGCATCAGTGACTTACATTCACGTAAAACGTGCAGAATTTCAGGTTTAACATTTTGTTTAAGATTCGTGAAGGCCTCACTATACTGAGGGAAGTAGGATGAAACCGTTTCTAGTCCCGGCTTAGTGATGATACGTTAAACGCGTATTATCATTTAAGCCTTCGAGCTAGGGATGTTAAGCTTCACTTTCGGTTCCGAAAGCTCGGACTTCCGATTACCTGATGCTTGCCGTTTCCAGCAATATTCAAACGGAATTTACCCGGAAATTTCTAGTAGCATAATAGTCGCAGAAAACGTACAAGCACATGTCTAATTTTCTATCTGAAATATATTCACATAACATAACGTCACGCCTGTAAGCCCCGAAGGGTTAGACAGAGGTGTACCTAATAGAACACCCACATTTCGCCAGTTATGTTTAAGTCTCATGTAATAGGGGCGAGCCTATTGCCATCAACTGGGCACAAATCCAAACTCCGTGGCTGCTATATTAAATACTATATTAATGAAACTTCTGAGAATGACAGATTTTTGGCCCGGTTCTAAGAAAATCTTATCCGTAGCTGCCTGAAACAAGTGAATCTAGATAATTTATTAAAATTATGAATAACGATATTAAATGCTCTTTTGTTTTAATAATCTGTTTGCACGATGACATTCAGTGGAAATGCGACTGTTTCTCGCAAAAATACTTTTATTACACGATTAAATGTGTTTATCACCCAAGTTTGACAATTACGACCAGTTTTATTCCTGCGTACCGTCCAGTTGAAAGCTTCCGTGACAGGTTGTAACCTATTTTAAGATAATGCGTAAATACTTGTTTGTAAAAGCAGCATTTACTTACTGATTATACGAGTACTAAAATCAATCTCCGCCTATAAAGTTAAGAATCCCATATTCCTACTTTATATGCTAGGCCATGTTCCTCTAAAGTAAACGAGCTAATCAATATAACATAAAACGGAGTCACATAAGAGTAATAAAATCGTCATAAAATCCAAAAGATATAGGCAGTTCACGTTACGACGAAGAGATAACAAACAGTGATCAACACGCAAATGACTATGACCTACGTACCGAATTCACTGATCATAATAGTCATTATAGTTGCTTAACTACGCTTATGTGTTATTTAGTGGTATACCAATTAATATATTAATATCGCCTAGCCTCCTCCCAACTTTGTTGTGTTCGGCTACCAGTCTAACCGGGTGCAGCCGAATACCAGTATTTCACATGGAGCGACTGCCTATCTGACCTGCACAACCCAGTTAGTACTGGGTAGAACGATACCCCGACTTTCGGGGCACTGACTACCTGTAACGACTGTCAAAGAACTACAAATGACAGCCAGCCAGCGGGTTAACGTGCTTTCTAAGGCACGGAGGAAACTCGGTATGTAATGGGTGGTCACCCATCCACGGACCAACCTAGGCAAGCGCGGCTTAACCTGAAGATTGACTCGAGTGGCTGTTATTATTTAGCTACGAGCTCCTATTAATATATTAATAACTAGCTGTTGCCCGCGACTTCGGTCGCGTTTTTGTCGGAAAGTATCTCACGGGCACGTTGTAAATAGCACTCGGGGATGATGTAGCTTCCTATTAGTGAAAGAATTTTCAAAATTGGTTCAGTAGATCCAGAGATTACCCCCTACATACAAACTTACAAATTTTACCTCTCTAAAATATGAGTATAGATAGTATAGATATGTCTAAAATGATACTCAATGAAAAATAATTTAAAAAAATCAATCAGCTTCAAATAAGCTGTGAAATAAATGAATCTGTTTTTAGAGCAGCCAGCAATTCAGTGATTGATCAGTGTGTTTATTACAGGCAGTTTGGATTTCATCAAGGCACTTGCATTTACCAACTTTGTAGATTAGTTCAAATGTAATTTCACACGAAATTTCAATTTATTATTACACTGCAAATACCGGTAAACATTAATCCCATTTGAAAAATGGACGGCTGGAACGCGCTTCTGCGAACGAGATTGTCGGCTATCGAAATTGTGTGACACATAATATTGTCTATAAGTATAAACTAACATACTATATGTAGTTTTGTGTAAACTAGTTGTGGGCCGCTTGTTAAAATAAATTATGTATGCTCTTGGCAGAAAGGCCTTGGTTACAAATAGGACGATCCTTTACCTCCCATGGGTGTAGTAAGAGGCGACGATCGAAATTCTCCATAACAATGAACAGTACCTACTCATAATAAAATAACACCAAACAACCTGTCAAGCATGATGGTCATGAGCCATAGCAAACACGCCTTCAATCCTTTTCTTTATGATATTGAACCATCGACCCGAAAGAGGATGTTATCCAGCTGAAATAAACTATCTTCACACACCAACAGCTCGTTTATATTCCGAAAAACACACCATAAAAACAATGTCAAAAGTATATTTTTTGTCCCGTTTCCCTTTCACAAGGCAACGTGGGAGAATTGACTTTGCGTAGTCACACTACATACGAACGTGTGTCAACATGATATAAATATTTACAGATTGGAAGCCATGTCAAGAGGGCATATGTCGGGAAATAGGTGAGCGTGATTCAAAGGATGTTTTATATGTGTGAGGGCACGTTAGCGCACGTGACCGCGCGGCCTGCACTCAGCGCCTCGCCGACTCAGCGGCTACCCGTCACCCTCACCCCTGTCAATCAAATCCTTGCAAACTATGTTCCAGTTACATCACTCAAAACAGTAAATCGCTCAGTGAAATTCCTTGTGAATTCCACATAAACGAGGGCTGCATATTAAACCAACATTTGAATGTATTGCATTCCAGAGCTCATATCGCCGAATGTGAAAATACAATAATGTTTGTTAACCGTAGAATTAATTAAACATACCCATAATACTGATAAACCCATATAAACAGAGTTTCTTAGTATTTCATGAACACAAATAAACTTTTGAATGACTTAAATCTTTCGTTAAATCTCGACGCCGACACATAGCATTTGTAACATACTTATCATGAGTGAGAAGTGCAAGTAACGAGAAGAAAACAACAGTTCTCTTTTGTGCTTGGTTCGCGAAAGCAAACAATAAGATAATTTCGTTAAACATGTCCCAAAACAAGTTACAGCCACTACGTTATGCTGCTGTTAGCAAAAGTTTGGACATTTTTACTGTCTAAGGAAATCTTCACTTGAGAAAACACGAAATGGGTAACCGTGTTTCGCGGCTTTATCTCGTGGATCTTGACAAACTGCCGACGAGACAATGATAGATGTTCAATGAACAGGTATCATAATCAAGAATTAATGATGAACTCGGAACAGGTGAGCTACGAGTAAACAAAGTAATTTTTAATCAGCGGAACGGGTAGGCAAAAATATGATACGCTTTGAAAACTCAATACTGGGTTTCACTTTCAAATTTTGTTCATTGGTGTCAGTTACCTGGCTTATTTGTTTGTTCGATGTGGTTGCCGGGGGCGATTCACGGTATTAGGAAAGATATCAATGAATCCGAGAATTTAATTTCATTACAGTAATTACCTACTGACTTGCTTGCTTGTTGGCTTGCTTGTTATTTTGATTCCGTCCTTATGAATGTACGGTCAGCAACAGAAGTAGCTTGACATTTCGTTATTTTAATTATTTGATGTACAGGACTCCAGCTATTATTTTTAATGTTTCAGAAGATTATTCTTTAAAATATTCCTTACTCTTCAATACCTTGTTAGTAACGAGTAATATCTAACAAGTTTTATTAAAAAAACCTGCTTTGAAACTTTGAGTAGTGTTAACCTACTTTTGATGCTGCGATGTTATGTGCGAGTGACACACGGGTCGTTCTAAGAATCTGCACCGTTTTGCAGAAACCTTTTCCTAAGAAATAAGCTTAATATCAAGCGAGGGTTCAGTCTGTGTGTGTACGTTTTGTAGTAAAAATATTAGGTGTTTTACGGCAAAAGCTCTTCGTCCGCAAAAATATAATTAAACGAGGAGCACCTCTCTAAGAGGTCTACCTCGTGTACAAAGCTACGAGATTACTCTTTGCTAAATCATCACAATTTAAAAATGAAACTGCCAGATTAACCACATTCGTGTCTGTTTCGAGTAAGTACTATTAGAGTAATAACTCTAATAGTAGACGAGGGCCAATCACAAAGTGTAGCCTCTGAATTTGAGCTATTAGTAGTGCCCAAGTGTCACAAGCACTACCTTGCTTATGCTTTATTGAAAAAAGCATAGAATACATTTTCCTCCTCTCCGTTGACTCCGTTGTGTAGAAAACGATATCTATCTTAACATCGTGAGTATTCTCACTCACGATATTAAATATGGAAAACTATTCAAATATTACATAATAAATAATTTAATTTACGGAAACACGATACGATATTAAATTAAAGTTCCCGTATCCATTTACCGAGTAGGTAGATAATATAAATTAATTACATTTAGGAGATGGTAAAATGGCATGACGGACTAATCAAACTAATGACTAGAAAATATAAATTATTACTGAAAGGTGGAATTATATTTCAACTTCCACCATGTCTTTTCATTACACAGAATTTGTATGAAACAAGAAACTCACTGAACATGCAACTTGTTCGCCGGTAAGTATGAAAACTGAATGTTATATTGCTACTTCAAAGTTAGTGGCAAAACACGATAATGAAATATGTTATACAACTATGTCATTAACATGTTGTTCATTGCATTCTTTTTAACTATCGTTTCTACAGGAATGTTGTAAAAGTACCCTAAGTGCTTGTCGCCACGTGAGAAGTTTAGAAACAAGTATTAGGTCCGATTGTGACCGAAATCGGTCAAGCATACGTTTGGAAAACGTGACATTATGGGACACACTGACTACAACTACCTCATAAACTCATGAACTTGAATGTCACTCACGAAAGTTTCTTCTTATTCGAGTGTTGACTTATTACTCAAAACTCTTTCAATATCGACTATAGGTAGCGTTACCTATAATTTCATTTTGTGTATAATATTTCCACAGAGTAAAAGCAGATCATATATGTTGTGTGTACTCGCACAAATGCACATTGCACAAGTGATAGGCATATATTTCGGTGTCATGCATATCTGGGGTAATTATGTTCAAAGTTACAACCCGCAGAACCGGCGACGCAAGTGATCTTGTGTGCATTATAAATGCAAGTAGACCGAACTTAAAATCAAGTTGAATCTGGTATGAAACTGAGCTCTGAATACCAAGTAGCAAGCGATATGATGCATGCTGGTAACGACTGACTTCATGAGAAGCTGTCTTATTTCATATGTATTAGTTGTACATAGAGACTCGGTGTGCAGGGTTTTTCAATGAAGAAAATTAAAGTAAGCACCTGTTTAAACTCTATGTTCGAGCATGACCATAGGCTGGCTCCCTGAACAATGTAACTGGCGAGATGCCGGTGTAGTATACACCTCTGCTTTTTCCTTTGGATTACGCAGGCGTGATGTTAACTTCCTGATAAGGCACGAGGCATTCAGAAAGATTATCATACAGAAAAAGATTGAAGAAATAAGTGGAAGAAGACCGAAGCCTAGGCTTACATTTCCCGCTTTCTGACCTTCATTTTTTCTACCTTGTGATGTATCACACAGATCAAGGAGACAGTGAAGGTCATGGACGAACAAGGTCAAGGAACTGGCTCTAAGTATATAGAGGTGGAAACCACAAGAGCGTAGCTTTAGGTGAAAGAATAAAAAGGTTTATTAGTGAAAAGCTTTGGCTCGGGCATTTTATTTTTAAATATCTAATAATCTCATTATTAGATAGTAGTATCACAAATTGACACTGAAACGTTCAATTGCGCAAGTTTGTCTGTTTGGTTTTATTGTGGAGTTTTGTATTTAGGGAAGAAACGAACGAGCAACAGCATAAACATGCCGTGACGTTCCCACGACTGATTTATAAAGGGTGTAACAAGACCCTTAACGAAGCCGAAAGGCACTTGTTCTCCCCGTCATTGCGATCATTTTTTTTTTTGTTTTAGACCATATCATGTTTTAGACATACGTAACTAGAAGGTTCCCAACCTTCTAGTTACGGAGATATTGGGGGTCAATGTTCCAAGTTTTTCACAAGTTTTTTCTTAAATACATGTTTTTAATGGATCATTTTTACTTTAAACACCTCCACGACCCCTACCATGAAACGTGATTTTTCACGCCAAAACAGTCGTTTCCCAGCAATAATTTTTGCGTAAAGTTACTTAGTTTGATGTGCAGAATGCTTGGTTGACGGCTTCGTGAAGGGTCTTGGTACACCCTGTATACAGGCTTCCACTATGTTAGAAGGAATTGGCTATATCTACCGCACAGACCCAGCGCAAGTTGGTGAAGGCAACATGTCTTCTAACTTTTGGTTTTAGGACATGCTTGTTTTTCTTCACGTTTTTAAAAGCAGATCCCATGATTCGTAAATGGTACGGAAGAAAGAAACTGGTTTATTTATATAGCTAAAGATAAATCATACGGCTTCAGATCAGTTCTTATTAACGCTGACAATACTATCATAAATTGTACCGCTTTGTGCAGCATGTGGCAGAAACGCGTTCGGGTCGCTGCCTTTTCTCAACTTGTGAAGACACTCTGAGTAAATTGTGATTTCTCAGTGGTCCCGTGATTTATTCGAATTTCTTTCAATATTTTAAAAGACAGACGTAGACGTATTAAGTTAATGATGCCATTAATTTAAAAGTAAATGAAGGTGAGTCGGTATTTCAGTCTTTCTATATTTTTATGACTAAAAGCAGATGAATCTACTTAAAATTAATTACCAATTAACAAATGTATTTTCTGTATGAGACTGACCACTGGAAACAGGAACCTTACGAGTCATAGGTGAACCCAAACAAGCGCGCTACTTTGTGTTACTTTTCTTCATTTTATCATCATCACAGCTCTCAAAATAGTGAAAGAACATCTACTGGACTTAGCATGACCTAGAAACAAAACATCACAAACATGTGTCATCTTCCAACCCGCACTGGGTCTGCATGGTGGATAACAACCCACCCGGTGGCGGTACTTTCAAACAAGTCTAAATGCTTGGCGTGCCCTTGTAGCCTACTACTCTTGGTGATGTTAGAGTTTCTGAAAACTCTGCTTGCCTTATTGGGTCTGCATTGTTGTATTGTTGGCCCTTAGGCACGCCAAACTCCCTCTCCTGTAGGTCTGTTTCCGAGCATTGGGAAAATTATAGTCTGGTAATGAACATTCCTACTTTTAACATACAGGAACTGGGTACGACTAGAACAATATAATGCCATGTACGTAGTATAAATGGAGAACATAATTAGCCACACATTTGCAAATTAATTGCACTGCGTCAACGAATATAGGAATTCTGGCACACAAATTAAGCTATACGTTAATTGATGATGTAGATTGCGATGTGAA
Source organism: Eugnorisma glareosa (assembly GCA_947578425.1). Lineage (NCBI taxonomy): Eukaryota > Metazoa > Arthropoda > Insecta > Lepidoptera > Noctuidae > Eugnorisma > Eugnorisma glareosa. The sequence continues at coordinate 11,831,976 of OX387970.1, read as the reverse complement.
ATCTATGCCATTTCTATGCAAAATTAGAGTTTATTTATTTATCTATGTCTAGTAAATGCCCAATTAAATAAATCAAACGTTTTTATATGAATAATATGTTAATAATTCGAAAGTTGTTGATATGATGCAATGACCCTCAATTCTCGGTTTCATTAAAAAAGTTAGAAAAAGCTATTTTTTATGCTTCAATTAATTACAGTACCTACAGCTATCGTTGATATGTATGATTAGATGCTACAATATGTAATAAGCTAACAGACTGTCGGATTATCTACGTTCTGACACTGCAAATACAATTCCAATTTATTTAACAGCAAAATACGCATGTGGTCTAAAAAAATACAATCCAACCACAACAATGCTGAAATGTTCATACAACGATAAAGAAATTCCCTACATAATAATAAATTGAGCAGTTGCAAATGGTGCCCATACAATACGAGTTCAATACAATGGGCTGAATGAACTAGAGAAAATGGAATAATGCATCGAACATAAAATCCTTATTAATTCGCAACTGTTGTAATCGCTTTTTTGCTTTGTCTCGTCAACAAAGAGACAGTTCTTAACCCTTCGAGGAAAAAGACACAATATTATTGTTATACGACTAAGAAAAACAACCAAGACTAGCAAGCAAACAGCAATGTTAACAAAAAGTTTTTAGCCAGAAAAGTCATTACGTGCCAATCAATCGAGGAAGAAAAACGTCGTGGGAGTCTTGTAGGCGTCGACTTCACCGTTCGCGAAGGTGGAAGACTTGTACTGTATTTAAAAATAGCTAAGCCTGTATAAAACTGTTTCGTAAATACTTGAATATTACTTCTCAAAAAAATGCACGAACCTCGAACCTACCTACTGACGGCATTTCAAACAGCTAATAAATTCTCAATTATTTATTGCATTCCATATGTATTACAAAGATGGTGTTATCAAATAAGATATCAATATGGACCCTGTCGGGCACAGCAACATTAGCAGAGAGGATAGCCCTCTTCGTCTCAGTAATGGTAACAATTCAATAATATTATTATAAATAATTATATCAATTTATCAACAATCAATCAATTAACAAAATACACTAGAAATTAAAATTGTCATACCTACATTTATAAAATTAAAATTACACATTATTAAAATTATTATACGTTATTAAAATTATCATACATTTATAAAATTATCATCTAATTATTAAATTATTATCCATTTATAACATTATAATACATTTATCAAATAATCATACATTTATAAAATTAACATACATTATTAAAACTTACAACTATAAAATATTATTTATTTATGTTTTGAATAAGAAAGTAAGTTCTAGACGACTAACAAAGTATGGTGTCTGTTTGTGTTAAATATAATTGTTTGTCAGCTACGTATTCATTTAATGTGTAGTATGCTTTTTTAATCAATAATTGTTTGAGTTTCTTAAGTTGAGTTGAGTTTCTTATAAAAACACCAACTGCAATAAATATCATCTGATGATAACTGATAACTGAATAAGTCAGAAGACAACAGAATCTTCAAAGCTTGCATGAAGTCCACGAAAATAACGCAAACTTGATGTTTCAAAAGTTTCAGTTTTTGGCACTCGCTTCATTCTACCTCGCTCCGATATAAAGACAATAAATGGAATAGCACTGGATAGTTTTATTGTTTACTACTGTTTTGGCCACAACTTTGAGGTTACCAACTCGCGGATTTCGTAAACTTTATCATGTAAATGAGCCTCACATAGTTACTGCGTGTTTAGTAGCTAGAAATAAAATGTAGGCACTGTTACTTGTGTTGAACAAAAACTACTTGAGTCTCGCAGCTCGGGTAGAAGGGACCATCAGGTCTTTTTAGTTTACTAAACAAGATGAAGAGGATATTAGATTAAAAAAGATTCCTTTCATCCCTATAAAGGTCAATACCGGTAATTGTCACAAGTGTATTAACTTCAGAATCAGGCAGCTACTGTTCTTGAACCTAAAGTCACACCAGCAAACAAAAGGGGAAATCACCAAACATGAACCACCAAAAACAATCACGAGTTATAATGGAAAATTCCAAAAAAAACCGCGGTGTCTCTTACATACAAACAAATAAACTGAACGAGACCAATTCAGATTTCCAGTGGTAAAACGTTAGCAATATTCTGGTAGCACGTCTATAGAAAACGCACCGGAAGCGACAATACACTCGGAAATGACGACCGTCTCTCTTCCACTTCTTCGGTTTCAGTACACGGAAGTGAAAATGTCGCCGTTTCCGAATGGGACGTTCTCCCAATCACCTAATCGACTACAAAGATGGTTTATTCTTTTATTTATTGTTGAGTGAAAATTGTATGCTTCAAATACTTCCGGCGCGCCTGAAATTTTTTTTTCAAACGTGCGGGCAAAATTAGAGTTAATGCATTTTATTTTTCAATACATTTCCCAGCACTGCGTAGAAAGGGGGTCAACGTCATTCGAGCGCCAAAAGGTCCTTGAAGCACTGTCAGCTTTTCTAGAAGAAAGAAGTATTCTTAAACTGAATTCTAACAATAACTAGATCAAAAATCCTAAGTTGTGTAAGTAATAACAGGTTGTTAGCAGCGCATGAGCGCGCCGACCACCTAACTTCCTCTCTTGAGTCACAACGCGCTCTGTATAACAAACAGCTGCCACGCCAGTCTGCTTTCATTCCCACATTAAGGAACGTCAACAAACCATTTTCTTTAAATACAGTCTAGGAACGTTGTTAAAGGAGACCATGTCAAATGTGAGCTAGAGTGTCTCTTTTCTAAATTGAACTTGGACGTTGAAACACAAATACTGTGAAGAAACTTTGGTCTTCTAATGATGGTGACCAATTCTGCCTCCATCTCTTGATGATGGAAGATATTTGTCCTACAGACGGTAAACTACTGGCCGATATTAGCACAATTACAGTTTTTGACTGCATGCTTATGATCTCTAACAGTTTAAACGCAGTGATTACACCCACATTTGGCAGGCATGACGAGTTAAAAGTTGATAACATCAGGCCATGCAGTGACAGCTTGCCAGCCCATTGCCTATCTAGCTGTGCAGCAATAATTTCCCCCATTCGGGTTTTACGATAAACGCGGAGCGATAAGCACCTAATATATTCTTTGTTTTGGTCGTATGGTTTCCGCAAACGAATAGACCACCCCCTATTTTTTCCCGGGTGTCGTAAAAGGCGAAAGGGATTATGTAATCCTCCTGGCTCTCATAACAACCTATCGCGGGCACTAATACGTTTGCAAAGCGTAGTGATCAGGGCAATATTAAGAATATTGTATTATTGAAGGTAAATGTACACTATATAATATCAAATAATGCTATCTCCAATTCGTCTGCTAAACATGCATGCAAACATCTTCGTGATGTTCCGTTCAACCAACTCATTATATACCACGACATCATATTACCGACTGACATTTAATATTTTACTTTTCCTTAAAGTTTCGCAGAAGAAGGAACTTTTGACGTCTTAAAGTTAAAGTATCATCCCATCCCACACTAAGGCTTTAAAAATCGGAACTTCTTATTGGATCTTACGTCAAAGTAAAACTTTCATCTATTCTAATACTGAGAATAGCAATTTAAAACGAGTCCTTGAATATAAATGTGATCGAGTTTTAGAAGTCGTCAAACCCGGAATAGTTGGCAAGGACGTGAGTGTCTCACTCCTCGGAGCAGGGTTGACGGGGACAAAAGACCCGGTATCAATGTATTATAAAGTTTCAAGAATTCAGCTTATCTCAAATGAAAAATACAACGTATGCTGAATATTCCATGGAATAAAAAGATGATGCACGTAGTTGCAGTCACATATTTAAAAAATATCTAGGTGCAGCATTCTGGAAAATTAGTTATGAAGAATTTTTAATAACAGAGATATTATTCTGGTACGTTTAAGACTTCAGACACAAGACTTAGACAAGCTTCTATTTATTACAGGTATGGTTGCTACTTCTCATTTCAGTTCCACAACAACAGTTAAGAGCGAAGCGGGTATTGTGGTTCTCAAGATGGCAGGCAACTGTCATTGCTTAAGCATTATTGTGATTTCACCTCGACATTTCCAGCAAAACCAGCTTAAAGTGGTTTTAATCCAAAAGGTATTTACGCTGTGGAGTTCTAGTTACGGTAAAGGCATTGACAAATCCTTGTCAGTGACTGAGAGGCTTTCAAAAAACATTACGGCTATGCACATAACGTATTAAGGAATTAAGCGCGTTAGCCAATCCGATGGCTGAACTCCGATTGCGTTAGCCAATCCGACGTGCCAATGGTGCATCGGATTAGTGTCTACAGTGTGGCCGGCTAGTGCCTTTCAACTAAGCAATTAGGGTGATATATGGAAGCCAGCTTATGTATTTTTGTCAAAAGAATTCCTCTTATTACAAAAGTGTGAGTCCCAAAGTTGTGTTTCGTTAATCATCGACAGCAACAACCTTCTTAACATAATAATATTCTTTAAATAAACGAACTTCACATCGCGACGTAAACAAAGCGCTATCAGCGAGAGCCTGTCTCGGCACTCTCTGAATCACAAATGCATACAAATGTTCACTTATTATGACACGAATTAAAATTAAAAACAAAAGAAGTGTAGCAAAATTGCATCCCTTGCCCGCCATTGTCGCATCGCTTGCGAGGCCATTGTATATAAGTGAAAAGCAAAAATGTTTTACAAAAGGCTGGCTACGTTAATTTTTAGCTGACATGACTTTCAAAGAGACAGGATTATTTCGCAAAGTTGCACATTTGACAACCCTAGCAGAGGATAAGTTCTTACATTCAATAGCCTCGAAAGCCCACCCAGTAGAAATTGTAGATACTAACAAATGGAAACGCTTGAATACTAAGATCTGAGATTACTGCTGGGCACATCCTTGAATGTTGGTTTATCGCGTCCGGTCGACAAGACGTCTTTAAAATGGCAGGTCACTAAAAGTTTGTCGTATGTGTTATTCAAATTCGAAAATAATGAACGACTTAGAAAGTAAACAGTGGTCGTCTACAGCGGAACTGAAGTCTACGTGTTACAGTGCATTAGCTATAATTTTAACATCTTATTATCTATTATTTTCTTAATGGCACATAAAGTATTAATTATTTGTTAGCATCGTTAAGTTAGGCGGGAAAACCTAAGCGCCGTTGCCTGTCTGCATTCTTCGCATAGACTTGTTCACTGAGTAGCTCTTCAGTTTGTTTTTTTCAGTTCCAACTCTTTCTATTAAATTAACAGGTTGTCTCTTTTCTTCTTTCTTTGTTTTCCTTATTTTTCTGTCTTCTTTAGTTTCACAATCCTTTCTGTGATTTACACAAATTCATGATATCTTCACCAGTGTTGTGTCCACCACGTACTTTTGAATGTAAGCTAATTATGAGATTTAACAATAATTAATTATTTACCTAAACAGAAATGTGTACAATGTTCTTAAAAACCAATATTTTAAATTAATAAAAGGCATTAGAAATTACCATTTTCCTGTTTCCGGTTAAGTTTCGAGCTAATAAAAGTCAAAATTCTTTACGAGAAAAAGGGCAGTTATGATAACCTAATAACCTGAAAAGGTTCAGAGAGCTCCTTTCATGACAAGACGCAATTTCCACATGGAAAGTCAAATGAAAAAGCGTAACCAATCTTAATGTCTTCGCTGCATGCACGTACAACGGTCGATTGCAAAAATTTTCACACGTGATAATAAATAGAGAATCAGATATCACGAACAGACCTGCAATCATGAAGTTAGCTTTATCGAAAGCCAGCCAATTTCTGTTCCAATCAATGCTTTATTGTTTTGTCTTGTCTTTAAATTGTATATTTGTTTACTGTGTCTACAAATGCGTAATTACCTAATAGATTTCGTCTGTCAATACTTTATTAAAAAACCTCAAAATTATGTTGTTAAAGTAAAATGAAATTATAAACAGTGCTTACGGTTAACACCGTGCTTATACTTTTAAGTTAATTTATGATATTTTTTCCACACAAGATTTTTTTCACATTTTCTGCCATCAGTGTTATTTAATTACTACGCTGTCCCCCTAAAGAGGCACTGTAATGTCATTACTTATTTTAATGCTGAACTCTCCAAAAAATTCTGTTTTCCCCCAAAAAAGGGAAAAAATTCAAACATGTATTTATACAATGCACGGACTAGTAGATCATCATCTGTCTAGCTTTTTCCCAACTATGTTAGGGTCGGCTATCAGTTTAACCAGAAGCAACTGAACAGCAGTATTTTTCATGGAGCGACTGCCTATCTGACCTCCTCAACCCAGTTAGTACTGGGTAATACGATACCCCTTGATAAGACTTGTTGTCAGACTTTCAAACCACTGACTACATAAAGACTGTCAAAGATCAACAATTTACAGCCAGTACGGAGGAAACTCGGTATGTTATGGGTGGTCACCCATCCACGGGCAAGCGCGGTTTAACCTGAAGATCGAACCGGGCGGCTGTTATAACTTACTCGAGCTCCTCGCATATAGCACGGACAAGTAGATACAGACGCAAATTAAACGCCTGCGACTAACGTCTATGGCTTTTACGCTTCGAATGGTTTCTGGAGTTGAGGTGTAGGTACCAAAGGCATTGACTATCTATATATCTATCTGTGTATAGAATGCTGAGTCTTTTAACGTTTAGTCCAGGGGTTATCAGGTCCTGCCAGGGTTGCGGGACTGTTCGAAAGAGATACCGCGGCCCTGGAACACAAAGGGCAAAGGAAGGAACATGGATGGGTTTTAGTCAGTAAAAGTCTGACACTCCCTCCTGCTCAGCCCAGAGCGGGGGGGATTATTTGATGATTTCCCAAACGAAAAAAAAAAAAAAACGGGGTTATCAGGTGCTGCATCGGATCGCTTTAATAAAGTCTTTATTTCGAACTCCAGAGCGCCAATATTTTTAATCAAAATTGTTTTCAAGAAAAGGTTTGCCGCCCAAGACTAATATTTGAATCATAAATAGTCCGAGCATAAATAATGGGACTAGCATTATTAAATTCGGGTAAAAAAACTAGGTATCCACTTTTTCAGATAACTTCACCAAACGCTCCGTTATATCGACCTACTCTTGGAATTTAATAAGATTATTGTAAGTTATGAACTACTATGGACAGTGTAATATAAAACGATATTATTAAAGCCCATTCAACAACATAAACTCATTTCTCATTCTTCAAACATCCTTAATATTTCTTAGAACTATAAAAGTAAAAGCTAAGGAGAAAGAAAACAGCCTCAAGCAATGTAGGAAGTGTTTTCATAACTTAAAGTGTTTTATATCGTCGTTAGGCAGCACGTCCTGAAACTATGGATGAACTGTAGATAAACTATGGATATCCATTGTCCCCAACAAAGTAACATGGAAATTACGACCAGATCTGAATGGGTTTTGGGTCGCCTTACTTTATTAACATATTTACGAGTACTACGCAAGTTCGGCGCCGAAGGTCGTTGACTCTATGATGTTCGAAAAATTAATACGGCTCCGTTTTTTACCTCCGCACGAGCCGTAGGTACTAATCTTATAGAGTGTGAATGTTTGTTTCATTGTTGGATTTTATTTAATCTGCTTTACCGAAACTCGTATTTATAACCTACTTTGCTAGAAAAAAAAGTGTCCCCGACGAAGTGAGGTAATAGCAGCAGTCACCTGGTAGTGCTGGCGGTTACCAAAGACCCGTCAATTCTCTCGGGTGACACTCCCAGTCAACGATCTGAAATATTTAAGCTGACAATTTATATAAATACTCATTTCTGGTTAGTTACTGTCGTGGCACCACGTGCAAGAAGGTTGACATTTCAGGAAACTCGCGGTCCCGCGCTTTTCCCTCAGGTGCTCCCCATAGGCTCGTGCGTTTGAGATTGTAGGTAATTTTCCGGTGTCAGTACCCAGGTACGTTGTAACATCCGGGTAAAATTGTCCCGGATGTCAACAAGACGCAATAATTCCTATTTATACAACTGTGTTGCTTTGTTAAGTGGACGAAGAAGCTCCATATATTACGTGAGATTGTAATTTCCCATGTTTATTCAACAATCCTCATACCCTTTGAACATGCACATATACATACACTGTAGTGTGTTCTATATTTGTCCTAGTCCAGTACCCAAACACAAAGCCAGCTCAATTTGTTATTCGTAGGTATACAACTATGCCAGTATACCACCTGTCATATTCATGAATTTATCGTAGTAATGGCCTGTCAATGGCTAACTGCAGAACCAACACCACTCCCATGAAAGATTTTAGTATAATTGGATGAAAGATTCATAAATAACACCGATGAATTGTCAGTTAAGCCGTTGCTCTATTAAAAGAAAAGCTTAAAAAATATAAGCATATAAATCTTTTCTAAATCTACAGTTATGGAAAAATGTGCCTGAATTTATTCCAAAATGTGTATTTATCGTAAAATAAGTTTGTACTTTTGATTTACACAGCTCACTTGCAAAACAAATTACGAAAATACTTAATAAACAAAACCAAACGCAACGAATTAGTAAACTTTCTGAACAGTACTTAATAAGCTCTTGTAATGAGAGGATACTTAAAAAGCAACGATTTTCATTTACAATAAAGTCCTTAGACAAACGAAAAACTCTGAAAAGTTCATATTTAATGAAAAAACTTTCTTAAAATTAGGCTGTTCTTATGTCAAAATGCTTGCATACCAGTTTAGTGTCGCGCAACTGACTCAGCTTGTGTCATTTCGGATTTCACGAAACTTATATGGCAACATCCACGTGAGGTCTCAGTTTATGCGACACTTAATTAAATAAACGAGCGTGCAGGGCACGAGTTGGTGGCGTCGGGTGGCGGCGACGCGGCTGCTGCGCGACGTTCGCTCGCGGCGGAGTAGCGACCAGCACTGGCGCGCGCCCCGCGCCTCCCGCCCCGCGCCGATCATCCCTTAAGTTCCACGGCGCGAGTCCTTCGCGCCCGCACCTCTAAGGTGCAGCTTGCCTCGCAGTCAAACTGCTGCCTGCTCCGCCACTGAACATCTGATTAGCATACCCGACTCCCGACGCAAATGAAGCTGCACCCTGCACTAAGCCTACATAAGGCGGGTAACTTTTCCGGAACAAGTCTAAGTATGCAAACGAAATGCATTTTATCTTGCTACAATTCTTCTTATCTTTACGCGTACCTTCACGAATGTGTAGGAAATGTATATTTGTATAATGGGGTTTCCTTACTGGGTTTAAGCCGAAAGCTTGCAGCCGATATCATCTCATATCTTCAATAGAATTTAACATTTTGCGAAGTTAAACGTAAAAGGAGCTTACTGGAATTTCATTCAATTCACAATCAAACCATTTACGTACTATATACATTAACGCATAATACCTAGCGTAAAACATAAGTAGGTATAAACAATAGTAAGTATAGATCCGATTTGAAATTAATATAGTAAATTCCAGACAAATAAACATAACCAAGATAAAACCTTATTCTTAACAAACGATCACAAACTCAATTTATCTAGTGAACCAAAGTTCGTATTAACATGAAAATAGTACACTATTTCTTTTTAAAAGTACTTTACACAGGTAAAACTTCTTTTATGTACTTTTTCGTAATCAAAAGTGAACAAAGAACTTTCCTAGAAGCGTGCACTGTGTTTAGAGAAAGACCGCCCATCGTGCGGTTGCTCCGCCCGCCCAGCTTTGAAACCTAATATTTTACTCAGCATGTTATGTTAAACATTCTTCTTGGAGATCTATGCATTCTACGCGATAAACTGAACAAAACTGAGAGCTTTTCTAAAACCAACGCGATAATAATATTGTCTGGAAAATGTTCACAAAGCTCAAAATCCGATTTGGTTTTTGTGTCAACGGCTTAAATATTTATTGAATAAAATATTTTAACGAATGTTGTTGCTCCAGTAGTCGGCCAAATAAGTGAACGCAATCGTAATTAAATATATTATTTAACAGTTACACGGTATATTATTGAGCGTCGTCGGACGTTGACCTACATTGACGCACAGACAAAATAAAATTGAATCGAAGAGTAGGCGAAGTGCACGGACCGGCCTGGCGCGTACCTACCGCCGTACATTCGCATCCACATCATACGCGATCACAGACAATCATAGACGAGCGGTCTACAGACGCGTTGCCTCCTATCTATGTGTCCATTAACACACAATACCTAATTCCGAATCATAATCCGCGTATACACGAAGACATTATTGCCGGTAATGCAATACTAGTAGATACTATACATATTTACTACACTAGGTAATTGACATACTACTATCGTAAAGAGGATTTGGTTAGATTGATGAGTGGACAGGGAAATAAATTACATAATTGACACGCAATCTTCATTCAATCGGATAGGTATTAGATATTATATATGGTAGATATAGACGTAACAAAATCATAAACATAAAATATTATAAAAGTCCTTCACAATAATTCCAACCATCTGTCATAGATAAAATCTTTCCTAACTTTATCGAAATGTGTTTGTGTCTACTGGAAAACAGAATTACAGAGCATGAGGCATTGTTAGAAGCTTTATATTCAGGTCGTTAGTTAGATTCAAAACTATGATTATTGTGGCTGTACTATACTCAAACAACAGAACTATATGGCATCAATTACGGCTTTCAGGTACGGTAATGATAGATTGTTCTAGTTCTTCAACATACTCGTAGTCACGGCTAATAGGAATATCACACCTGCACAATTATTCATAGCACTATGGCAAGACATCGGAAGAGAGTTAACTAGGCCGACACGTAGCGCGCTACACACGAGCGCATGCTTCACTCTTCACCAACGAAAATATATTTTATTCAATAGATCTCACTTCAAAGAATTGATTCCTAATTGGCTACTTCAACAATTCAAACAGCCAGGTTAGTAAAGTTAAATATTACATAATTCCCTATCTAATGCTTTCACTTGAATCGTAAAAACTGTACCAGTTTACAATTTAGACGTATTTTATTCGATGCTAACCTGAAGTAATATTCGAGCTCACAAAATTCCAAGTGTACATTTTATTGAGTAGCTTTATAAATTTTTACGACGATTTTTATGGCATTTCGCACAATGAAACATTACCCCGGGAGCGCGGCCAGAACCGCTGTAACAGTTTTATGTGAGGCCTATTGCCTGTTTGTTTAGTTCCACTTGCGCCGAATGTACCGATGTGTTGCAAAACTTTGGTGCAGTGGAACTGTGGAGCCGTGTGTCACTCGCGGCGCCCGCCAATCGCTACTATAATGAAAACAAAACGTCTACTAAGAGCTGGCGCGTTACTAAGAAATATGATCAACTTGCTACAACTAAACTTGCTCTATAGTTAGTGAAGCAATCGAATGTGAACATTTGATTCAATTGCTACACAGAAATGCTATATTTAAATATACACACATCAAAAGTGTCTAGGGATCAAGCATTTTTATGTGGATTTCTTGAGATTGAGATGTGGCTTTGTAATAAATTTATGATTTTATAAATTTATATGGATCCTTTTTGGTGCATTTCATAATTTGAATCAGGAACTGTGAATCAAATTCGAGTAAAAGATGAAAATCAGCTGTCAATATTTTCCCTATAAAAACATACAACGCATTGAAGACATTATTAGTGCTACTGTTTCCCTACTACTGATTAAAACCAACGTTATTATGGAGCGGCGACGTCATTTAAGCAGGGAAGAAATGCTCAGAGCCGTGGGAATGATAGAAGCTGGTTCCCGGCAACGTACTGTGGCTTTAGCTCTGAATACAAGTCAGAGTGTTATCAGTCGACTTTGGACACGTTACCGAAGCACTGGTACCGTGGCTGAGCGCCATGGAGGACGGTATCGCTGCACCACACGGAGACAAGACCGATACATTCAAATCTTAACTCGAAGAGCTCCAACAATAACCGCCATGATGTTAGCCGTGAGGCTTCATCACTCTTCAGGGAACTTAATTAGCGACCAAACAGTCAGAAACCGCTTGCATGAAGTGAACCTTCATTCCCGAAGACCGCTACGGGTACCACCTATAGCAATGCACAATCGTAGGATACGATATCAATGGGCTCTTGAACACAGAAATTGGGCAGAAGAACAATGGCGTTTCGTGTGCTTTTCTGATGAGTCTCGTTTTGGTATGAGACCGGATACAAGACGTATACGACACTGGAGAACCCCTGGACGCCAACAGCGATTAAAATCCTGCCAGGAAGTCCATCCTTATAGTGGTGGAACCATCATGGTATGGGCGGGTATTTGGATCGGCGGAAGAACTGAGTTGATTTGGATCAGAGGCAACCTCAACGCTCATATTTATGCTGAGACGATTGTATCAGACGTCATCGTTCCTCTACAAGTGCAAATCGGTCCCTTATTTCAGTTAATGCATGATAATGCACGACCGCACACCGCAAGAGTTGTAAGACAGACTCTCGCCGCAGCTAACATCAATGTCCTGCCCTGGCCTGCTCAGTCGCCAGACTTGAATCCGATTGAGCATGCATGGGATATGCTACAGAGAAGAGCTCTGCCGAATATGGAGGGTATCCAGTCGCAAGAAGACCTTTTTTTGTTGTTGCAACGAACATGGGCGGCCATTCCACAGCGTGATTTGGATGAACTCATTTTGAGTATGCCAAACCGATGTTCTTGTGTTGTTAGTGTTCGCGGTAGAAACACGGATTATTAATTGTTTAAGTTACCCAATAAAATTTTAAAGAAAACTGTTATTTCAGTCTTTTTTTCGAACTTTTGTGTTAGTGGTTCAAATGTCAAAAATCCCTTTATTAGGAAAATGGCAAATTTCTTTATTAATGCAAAGGTGACTTGGTTTATCGTTACTGTGACAAACGAAAACACTTTATTTGATGAATCCTTAAAGAAAATTTTAATTAATATCAATCAGGAGAAAAGTTATTGCAAAAATATATGTTGATCCCTAGACACTTTTGATGTGTGTAGTTTTATGATGTTTATGACCTGGGCTTGTTAAAAGTTCTTGTCGTTCGGTTCATGTCTTGTTTATTATTGAAATTATTCTTCAAAACTAATGTACATGTATATTTGGACCTGAGGATTTAGTTAGTAAAATATCGACCAAAAACGCCTAGATATTTCTTTACCCAATATTCACACTACCAATAACGAAATGAAAGGCAACCGACAGCATTTAAATTCAAGAACATACGAGTATCCCACACCTGAAGATACTTCACATTCAAATTCTATCTATAATTCATTTTTTCCTGATTCATAAAAAGGTCTTTTTACACTTGACCCTACACATACTTAAAATACGGTTGTTCAATAAGTAAGGAAACGTTTTGTCAGGTACTTGGGGCCCTTCTTCGCTGCCCCGAAAGGTCGGAAGCCACGATTAGCCTGCGTTTGAAGTCTTTATAGCCAGTCATTTACAGAGTAATGTGCCGCTCAAATTCAAATTTCAAAAGAGCGGTTTTACCAAATATGTCGTTACTGTATATAGCCCTGCCTACCGGTAAGAAAGTCACCTTCGGGCATTTTTCAATTACTTTTAGATTGCCTATAATTTTTGGGGTGGTATCATTACGCTTAATTTGAACGTCGCGGAATTGTATTTCAAATGACTGAACGTGTCCTTTCGTTAAAGATTATTATTTAAGAACGGAAACCAACTGCAATGTCCAAAAATTACGAATTTCCCTTCAAAAGTTTGAAAGCGGTGCGGAGGTTTTAACATATAATACATCTATTTAATGTAATAATTTTATTCATAGAGGAAAAGGTCGTGTATATGGATGAATTTTAATAGACGATGATGAGGCTCGGAGCGTGGAAGAGTAATTACGACGGTCATCCGACACAGGCGATACCCGGCCGCTGCCTACCCTATTCGTAATGTTATTTACATTTTTTAATTCAAAGCGCTTCACCAATTAGGTTTTTATTGTGCTTATGTGAACATAAAACAAACGCCACAAGCACGTTCCTGAAACACTTTTTATGTTACCGCGTTACAGCCAGAATTTTCATATTTTGTATCTACTATTTAATATTTAAGGTAACATTATTTAATGGACGGCTTTGTGACTTGAATTACTTGTCAATAAAGTATCAACATAATTGACTTTCGTCGATGGAAAACCGCTCAAAATATGTTACGTGTATCAAAATTTCCCAATAGCATATTCAGCCGTGCACCTGGGACGGGCATTTGATACAATATCACACAATATTTTAATATTCGCCGGTGACAGCACGCACACAGTCGTCCGTTCGACGGCCCATGGCGGCCGGAGGGCCTCTCTGTACTTGATATTTTTATAGCCCTCCCCTCCCCCTCATATTATCATGAGTTACTGCCAAGTAATTTAAATATGAATGGTGGTTTGACAGTTCCATGTGTCCTGTAAGATGAACAGCGATGGCGCACAAAATAATTTGGCGTTTTTGAGATATTTCTGTGTCAGAAAAGGAACAAATGAAACCAGTGTCGTTATAAAATTATCATATTTGACAAGAAGTTAATTAAGACGCTAATGTCTCAGTCAAGAACAAAAGAAAAACCAAATATCTGTCCGGTTGGCGTTTCGAGATGAGAGCCAGAAAAATATTTTTACTCGCATTTTGTTTTCGCTTTCACTGATATTGTTGTTATTGATAATAAAAAAAACGATGTATAATATAATAATACTTCGACTGTAAACCATATGCTAATGGAAACAATAAAAAAAACTTTAGTTTGTATTACATTAGTAACATAACATTTATATTCAATATTGATTTGAACTCGTATCTATTCTTGCCAATTTGATATCAATATCGGACATGCAGACAATGTTGCGCAAAACCTCTACTCTTTTTTTTTTTACACCTTGCCCCATACTAGGAATTTCTCCTGTATCGTGGGTGCGTTTACAAACATTTAGCCTCACTTACACAAACAGCCAGACCCGGAACAACTATCTGTGGATCATACAAATATTTGTTCCGTGCGGGGATTGAACCCGCGACCGGCAGCGCAGCAGCCAATCGCTCAGCCACTGCGCCAACCATGCCGTCAGCCGCCTGTCGCCGACTTTGATCAAATCATATTTTAATTTTATTCTTAACACAGTCTTACCAAGGGGTATCGTATTACCCAGTACTAACTGGAGGTCAAATAGGCAGTCTCTCCATGTAAAGTACTGGTATTCAGCTGCATCCGGTCAGACTGGGGCCTTAGTCTGCTATTGCAATAGTGTCAGAATGGTCTATCATTGATTTAATAAGGCCGCGCAGACGAATTACCCTTTGTACGCACGTCAAACGAGTTTCGAACGCGCTTCAATACACCGTGGGCTAGGGGCCTTATTAAATCAATTATAGACCATTCTGACACTATTGCAATAGCAGACTAAGGCCCCTGGACACCAACCAAAAAGCAAAAAAAAAAGAAAAAGTTAGAAAGGAAAAGGTTGGGAAAAGGCGAGGCAGATGATGATTCTTAACACAAGTTCTAATGATGATCTCAATAAGCTATAATGTAATCAAGAAAAAGTGTTGATTATTTTAAATGTAGCTTAGAAGGTTTATTAGAATAAACATTCTGAATAATTTAATCCGCTTTTGCACCTCAAACATACTTTAGCACATTGCGATAAAGGCCGCAGGGAACAATTCCGCAACTTTCAACTTTATTGCTTACAACAGTCCTAATTACCTAACTGGAATAACAGACCCTACTTCCAATGTAAGGCGACGGTTAAGCTTCATTAACTGAATGTGAATAATTAGCGTATTTGAACTTATAACTTTTCCTAACGATCATTTTTATGATTTAACTAGCGACCCGTCCCCGCTTCGTACGGGTGCAATGTCATACATATAAACCTTCCTCTTGAATCACTCTATCTCTTAAACAAACTGACTGAAGCGACTTTGTTTTATACTATGTAGTGGTACATAATACATCCGGAAGTCATGACACGACACTATTAACAAGAGCTGTTAACTTCGAGAGTTATTAAAGTATGTGAAATTCCCATTTTCGTATGTGCCCTTAATTTTGAACATCAGACGAGCATACAACTTATGTCGTTTAGGGGAACTTCCCCAAAAATTCCACCACTCTAATTTTGTGCCGTAAAATATTTGACACCGCTTGTCGGCCTTGTGGATTCCGAAAAAACACTCGATAAGATTACAGAGCTGAAAGAATTCTTGCTTTCTTTGTCGTACGATTCGTAATGGATTTATCAAGCTATCAACGTTTGGTGTCGGCTACGAAATGTCTAATGATTTGGAAGACTAAGTGATCTTCAAGAATTGCCACTATTTTTTCTGTATTTTTTGTCCTGATACATGTCCGCCATTAGTAATGTACGATCCTTGTCCCTCGACCAATAAACTAGAGCTATGAAGACACGATAGTGCTAGAGTCCGTTGAAATAGCCCATGAACTGAAATGAGTAACATTAAACGAGTACACTACGGTACCTTTTATTCGACCGGAGTCAATATAATTTAAGCCGATTCGTATAATTACATTGGTGAGGTGAAATTTAATTAAATATTAAAGGTAATATAAAATGTTACAATTTTTATTATTACTCCAGGCTTTGGACGAAGACTTAATCAATATTGTGGCTATTATTACCCTTAATAATGGCGTTTTGTTATGTTCGAGTTAATTGGTTATAGTGAAGCCCAATATTTTACCCAACAATAAAGCTTTTTAATCAATAAATCAATCATAAGTTAGTCGTGTTCCGTCTCTTAGCTGAATAGAATCGATAATACCGCCTAGTGGTAGCACTAGTAATCTTCGTCAGCATCCGCGTTCAGACTACAGACGAGGCTTTTCAAGTAGCAGATCTTTTCCGACGTCGACGAAGGAGATTGTTTCTTTTTATGTCAGCAGCTTTCATGATCCCAATCATATCTACATGTTTTTATGCTCTATACATAAAGTTTGGCGTGTATTGTAGTGAAAGCTAGATACAACTATCAGATAAGTGAGTTCGCCCTGGCCTATAAAAAGAATGGCAGATATTCGTCTTTGCTCACAATTT
The DNA here is from genome assembly GCA_947578425.1 of Eugnorisma glareosa. Lineage (NCBI taxonomy): Eukaryota > Metazoa > Arthropoda > Insecta > Lepidoptera > Noctuidae > Eugnorisma > Eugnorisma glareosa. The sequence goes on along the minus strand of OX387970.1, from coordinate 11,814,940 downwards.
TTACGGGCCTCCAACTTGGCTACGACTGCTACGAATTTGCTACGAGTTTGCTACGCCGCGCGCCGCGTCATGTCGTCACTCTTCGTTCGCGACGTAAAAGACTGCTGAGTACTTACACGTGACCGGTTCCTACATTTTACCGTTATTGTTTAAAATAACTGCTAAAACTAACTGTTAACTATAATTTAGCGATCTCTATAGGGTATCGTAGTAGACCTTCGCCATTAAAATTCAATTTAACAATGCGAATGTTTGGTTCTACCATAGGTTTTTATTTTCGGTAAGGGAATATGTAATACAGAATATCATGCTGTTAGCCGTAAATCAGCTAAGCCCACTAATTAGGTTTGTCGAAGATACGCAACAAACATAATGGATGAAAACAAAGGCCCAATTTCTACTACATTTTAGGTACAGAAAATTATAATTACAAAGACTTACATGGAATTATTCGCTTCAAAATATACGATATAAAGTATTATCAGCTAAGAAGGGCATTTTAGTGAAACACGAGCTAGTGTCAACAAAGTGATTCATGCAAACACTGTCAAATCTCGAAGTTGAGATTATCTCACACATTTAAAATTGTACATTATCGTGTTGACATTTAGCAAGCACGCCGCTCGGTAACGACTAGTCGGTCCCGAGTTGTTAAGCCGAAAGGGTTCGTATATTATGATTGTTATGGGCAAAAGGCCCACTTTATTGTACTAATGTTGTGCCTTTTACGTGATCATCATTTAACGCCCGATGGGTGGGCAACCCTACGACCCTAACGATGTTATAGTTTAGAATACATGATTAAATCATACATTCACTCGGCTTTGTGCAAAGTTTTGTCTGGCATAATTATTTGGAGATATTATATTTATGAATTTAGTTGTTTGTTTTAGAGTTTCAATCGTGCAGTGAATAACATTCACTAGAATATTTTAATTATCATGTCAAACTAATTCTATCCACCAAAACTAGTTTAAATGGTCGACCTAACTATCCTGTATTACCCGACATAACGCAATTTCTTACGGTACTAAATGTATCGAAATCGGTTAAGGCCTTCAGAAGATATGGTGGAATAAAGAAACTCACAAATATACATGAACCCTGAAAACATTACACTTCTTTTTTTGGGCAGTCGTGTAAAAAACGGACTGTTACAAATAATCCCCGGTGATTCCAATTCTCAATACTTTCATTAGCCTTTACAAGCAAACAACAGAGGAATTGTACACGCTAGTCCATTCTGTTGACTCGTATCGATTGCAAAGTTGAAGCCCAATCACTCAACGGGCCCCCACGTACAACGTAATCAACACGGATATATTACTATAATGTTTACTCAGGGTACCTAACAAACGCTGCGTGTGTAATTTATCTATGCTCTAACTGTATGTTACAGTATATATCCACAAAATTACTTTCAACTTTGATGAACGTTGTAGGTACTGGACACATTAATATGTAATACCTCTTAGGCTATCAACAATTTGTCATCAATCAGCAGTATTGGAACATAATAATAAGCAAATTACTTTTCGAGATATCTAGGTAGCTCTCAGAAACATTTTAATAAAAGAGCTCATAAAACAGCTGCTCAAGCCGTTATCATTAATCATCGTAACTGGTACATTCACATTATAGCCTTTCAAGATTTAAACGAATATCGAGTTATTTATATCACGCGATGTCCCGTCATTGAAATGAACGGCGATTTTTACAACAGGACCGAACATAACATTATCAGATGACGCGTCCCGGGGGACAGTAAATATTCGTGGACGCCGCGATTAGCCAGCGCCCGCGGCCCTACAAACATACAACACATTTAACGCATAGCCTGCCACACTATATCCACTAACATGGCTATCTGAGAACATTAATCGACAACAATGAACTCGATACATTAACTCCAGCGAGGAGCGAACAAAGAATCCAATCCAAATCCTACGTCTATTAAAGTTTCGCAGCAGGACGCTATCGGCAATAGGAACAATGATTTTTTCCACGTCCTTTGGGGCAACAAGTTGATGAAATATTTGCTCAATCGGTTGTGTAACATAGTTTCATTTATTTCACTTCACCCCAGTCACTCAACTGAAATAACAATACAGTACGGCGGACGTGAATCAGCAATAAATTTCAATGGCGATATATACACGTATACCTCATAAATGCCGCATTCATATTTCATTAATACGTAACAATACCAACATTTCTTTTCGCCGCGCAATTTGACGTAACATCATCTCATCAGTTCTACTTTATTTAACAAAAAAGTAGAATACAACAGTAAAGTACAGTACAATTTCGTTTCATTATTGTAGGTATTCGTACAGTTGTATATATTCGTATAAACAGAACAAATTATACATAAGTAATAACATGTAGTGTATTCGGAACTGTTCCAAATCACATGTTACAAAATGAAGCGCTAATCACGAACCGCGCCTAGCAAATTACCGAAATTAACTAAATGGTTTATATTAAAACAGAAAACACTAGCTGACGGAATATAATTATGTTCTTTATATAATAGTTGCCATGCACTGATAAAATCATGCATTTTGAAACAGTAAAAAAAATACATGAAAGAATTATCACAGCAGTTATAAAAAAAAATTTTCAAAACGGTAAGTAAAACCTGTTTGGTCGCCGCCTACGAAAGAACCTCCCCAGTACTCTTGGGAGAAGTAAAAGCCGGGAAAAGGGTCCTTTATTAATACTTCCCATATTTTGATGAGAACCGCGGTGGCCCAGTGGCGGCCCTGACTTACGAGCAGTAAGTCGTAGGTTCGAACCCAGGCAGGCCCATTACTTTGTGTAATTTATTTCATCACCACTGCTCAAAATCGGTGAAGGAAAACATCATGAGCAAACCGGCATGTCCTAGAACCAAAAATACGAAGAAATGTGACATCTACCAACTCGCACTCGTCCCGCGTGGTGGATTATAGCCCATTCCCTCTCATAGCGAGGAGGCCTTGTGGCCCAGCAGTGGGAACATTATAGGCTGATTATGATAATTTGATGAGTAATCCGACTGCTAAATGTGGTTTTGATGAAAATAACTACCCTTGAATAGGTTTTACTTTTAAAACATAAAGTTACATGTAAAAACACTGACATTACCTAAGCGCCCTGTTTTTTTTTTTATTTAGTTTACTAAAGTGCTCTACGTTGTATTGTCTCAGTCTATTCTTTCATTTGATAAACCGGGGAGTAATTCTGTTACCTAAATTATCTGTACAATTTAAATGGTAAAGCAACAATAGCCATAAAGTGCGTATGGCAAGTAATTAAACGGATGTCAGAGCACAAACAGTGGAATAGGAAACTAAAGTGTCACCCGTCCGGTACATCGGTGAAATTAGCATCGAGCGAGTCGCCTTCATTCAACAACAGGAACCAGCCATTAATCTTACACAATGTGATTGCGGTCCAAAATACTCTTCATTATTCAATCATCCAATGACAAGTAATCTGAACATTTTGATAATCATGTTTCGAATTAGGGCAACATTCCACTTAGCCCGCTGTCCTTGAAACGTCTGAAAAGACTGAAAACAACTTGTTTGCTAATGGTCCCAATAAAATTATCGATAAACTTGGAATTCAGATTATTTTTTCCCGTTCCTTCCACTGCGTACAACTGTACAAGTCATAAAAGTCAATAAGGGATGTTGATATAAGCCAAGGCCCGGAACTTTTACTACTCGTAATACTACTTACAATACAATTTACCCTTGCGACTCTACTCATCTTTTAGCTGGAGTTCTAATTTTATCTGTATGTAAACGTGACTTTCTCTTGGTAACATCAATTCAAATGATATACGGCGCTGTTATACGTTACACGAAATTTCTTTAAGAATTTGTTCAAAAGCTGTATGCAAAACTCGCCGCGAAGTATCAGCCTTCCAGTGAACCAGTGATACATAATGCATAAACATCGCACCTCGGCGTGCAGAAGGCTGGAGGCAAGAGCTCTTCATATCTTGAGCATGCCTCCACTTAGCCCGCTGCATACGGCCCGTCCGTGTTACACTCACTCGCCACCACTCACCGATCTAATGTATTAGAATCAAATGGATATGCACAACACAACAGTCACCCATCAGAATAGGTTAAACGGTACATGTACAGTACATAACTCACATGTAGTTTGGGATTGTTGTGCACTTGGGCGGATAAATGGATCAGTCTCTATGAATGAATAACAAAAAATAAACTTTGAAGAGAAACTACTATGAAAAATATATTGATAGAACTTATCCAAGTAAGTGTTTACTGGCAAAGGAAATTAACAAGAACATAGCCTAAGTATCTGAGAAACCAGAAATGTGTTTATTTATAAGTATGGTTTATTGAGGTACTTACCCGGAAACCATAATTAAAACTTGTACTGCTGCCTGAATTCTTACTGTTACAAACCCAAAATAATGTTACGTCGGTTGCCTTACGAGAACATTCTAGATTACGTGCGAGTCTCAAATATTCCTGTAAGGACCTATTTTTTTGATAAAAGTCTAGAATGTTCCACTATAGAACTGTCTAGAAGATTCGAGAGAGTGGTGGACATTTCTCGAAGGACAATGTACTACTATGGAACTTTCTAGAAGATTCGAGAAACTTGTGGAAGTTCTTAAGTATCTTTCTCGAAGGATCGGTCGTCATATAAATAGCCTTCGTGTTTGCGGGAGCAGTCAGTCTGATTTTGGCTACATAACGAAGCAAATCGAAGTGAACTAGAAGTGAGATATCTAAGTGAATAGTGATCAGTAGTGTATTTGTGAGTAAGTTTTAAGTGTTTTGTAATTAATAAAGTTATTTCCTTGTTTAATCGGTAGTATTTAATTTATCCCATACCCAGCTCGTAACAATAATATGGGATCACAAAATTAGAGAGTAGTATAAAAGCAGATTTAAAACAAAACTGCCAAACGCTGGAACGCTGTCATGGCGATTTGGACTCATCCCTGATGGATTGGCCATAGAAGACAAAACAAACAGAATTGGATGAAAATGGGAGAGGCCTTTGTCCAGCAGTGCGACAGTACAGGCTTATCAAAATCCTGACAGATATGTATGTAAGTATACCTATTTTATCGAAACCACAGAATTTAAATACAGCCAGCATTTAAATTCTTGGGCATTAACTTTGAAAACTGGTACAAAACACAAATTAGTTTCAGAAAAAAAACATATCAAAAACGCATTCGATATTCAAATCCAAACAAGCAATGTCTGCGGCTAAATGTAAGTTTCTGAACCGAACTAGAGCATAAACAGTGCGTACTTGAAAAGTGCATGAGCGCGAAGCAGCTGAAGCGTAGAGTGCCCTCGAGTGTTGTAGGGTCGTTAGAAGCCGCACTGCACGCTGCACCTCCTACCAGGATTATTTAGTTAAGCATCTTTTCACTAAACCTTAATGAGACTTCTTCTCGCTTCTACGAATTTTTAAATTTAATTCTGGGGCTGGATATTTGAATAAAGTCACGACAAAATTTTAGTTTTTGTTTGGGACAGCTTCCGCAAGCTTGTGAACACCATATGTATGAAACTCATGTACAAACACACGACGTTATCACAAAAGTTACAAAGTATAACAGGATGTTACAAATTTGACGAAAACGGGATCAAAACTTCAAGCCAACGAGCGCGACATACACGTACTATTTTATACCCGGTCACTTCAATTTGCTAGTTAAAGATTCCAATGATCATTTCAGAACTAAGTAAAAGATACCTATTGAGTTTTCCAATAGTAATCTTCGCTCTTGCGTGACTAATCCATCTCCCTCATTCACAATATTCGATAACAACGTGATCTAGAAAATATAAGACAACATGAAAATACCCATTGCTCATTTTCTAGCGCTGTAAAAGTCAACTGAAAGATTGATTCGAAACTTGCTGCCTGGCTTACCAACGCAAAATAATCGCTATACTTTGAATTATGTTCTATGCTGCCTTTTTATTTTACCTATGAAGAATTTTATATAAAAAATAAACAAAAAGATCTGAACGAAAATATTTGTTCAAAGAACATCATTTTTGCCGTTTTAATGGCAGTTGATTTACACCACTGGCGCGGAAATCTCCTGGACGAGAGTCAAAGAATTCTTTGAACGAGGTTTTCACTGCATCTTGGGTGTCTTTTTTTCCCTGTAAAGAGCTCTCTGAACTAAAATAAAATGACCTGATATGTTGATGTCGCTTTGAGTTGAGCTCTGTACTTGCTCACTAAGTGTAAAGTGAACATTATCTGAAAACAATTCTGCAAAGTTGAAATAAATATTTTGTGACGTTGAAACTGTTAACGAGTGTCGCTTTTTAAAAATTGGAATATGGTGAATATGTAGAAAATAAAATAGGTAACCGACATTAAATTTTGGTATCTGATACTGCATTTTTTTCCCTGTAAGATTTTAAACGTCCTGCGTATAGTTAAAGATGTATGTTCTTTTCAACCCGGCTGTTTTATGGGTCGCCACGTAGTTATAACAAATTTGCGATAAAATCACTATGGGATAAGCCTGTAGTTAAGCTCCTTGTTAATATATAATCACAAAATCTATTTATGCAAAAGGGTATTTTTCATCCCATCGTCACAGACTTGGAAAATATATGAGAGGTTTAGAGCCCGCCATGAGTTTGTAAACACGAGATTATGCCTAAAAGCCTCTTTATGGGATAAAATATATGCAAACGGCGTCTGATATGCTTCAGTAAAAAAATATGAAAAGTCAAAAAATAAACCGGCGTCGTCTTTCCTTCAGTTATTATATCTAAAAATAAAGGCAAGACCGAGTTTTTTTTTTAAATATTGCTTTAGTCTTTATGGTCTCTTCTATTTTATAATTTTAGTTACTGTAATTGGTTTTAAACACAACCGTTGTAATTAAATAAATAAATAGTCCAGGTTTGTATGACGTAAATCATGTTTAGGTATATTACGGGAGGTAGCGATTTTTGCGAGCAATTTTATACCGAATGAAATTACTAGGTTGTATAAAATGCACTGATCATTAAAATTAAAGTCACTTCAAAGTGAGAGAGTGTACTTATTCAGTACTTCGTAGGTACTGCGCAGGCTCAGCCTAAGGCCGAGTCTGCCGTTGCCGGGTTACCCGAACAAATTAGTGACAAATGATTGCGAGGATTGCGTATTTGTGTGAAGATCATTATTATCATATGAAATTAAATTAAATAACTTTTTGCAAACAATTGGTAAATGTCTAGTTGTAACAGTTCTCAGAACTCTAGAGCATAGTTTAAACACATATATATGAGCATGAATATTTATCGAAAAAAGTGAAACGTAATGCAATGAAAATTAAAGTACGGTAAAGACAAACAAACAATGATTGGTGTCACCTTACAACAAAACTAAATTTCATCCGCCTATGCTGTCAACAAATCTCAATTTTTGTTGTAAAAACGTATCACAAATAAAGTTCCCCTACAAACGTACTATCTGAATAAATTAATTGAAATCGCGCATTAACATTGGAAGCCGGAAAATCCGAATCGCTGACCGTCTTCGACCCAATCCCTTTTCGTCACTGTTTAATTTACTCAAAACTGCTCCGATTACATTGTTTTTTTCTGTCTCGATAAAAGGTTTTTGCTTTATTTAGGTACATATGGCCATGAGGTACACAAAGAGCCGTCTCTTTGACAAGATTGGTTCAACCAGTGACGGCCGATGACAAAAGGAATATTTGTATTGGTGACACGTGAAACTGTATCTAGGCCTGACGGAGGTTTATCGGCCATATACATAGGCTATATTTAGATAGTTTTACGTAGATATATTTCCATAGCTGGTACAAAAAAAAAAACAAACAGTAAAAACGTATCTAGATACTTTTTATGGTCTTATAAGGAAATAGTAAATAGGCACATTCAGAACTGGAACCAGCAACCTTTGACCAGCTGTGGGATTACGGAGGCTAACAATAACCAGTAGGTAGTAGGAATATTAAATGAAAAATTAAATGGACATAAAAAAAATATATTTTATTAAACAACAGAAAAATAAGGACATTTCACAATTTGTCCGAATCTAGAACAGTAAGTATAACTTTTGTAAGCGGACACAAGTATTATGTGTGGGTAAAGTATGCTGCAGCAATAAATATCAATTGTGCCCGCGTGCAATTAAATTACATGGCCCCCACTAATGTTCCACAATTATTTTAGCATTCATTGGTTGCGGAACGAAATAAAATGTACCTACAAAATAATTGGTTAATTCCATTATTTTTATTTAATAAAACTATCAGTATCAAAACTATGATAATAACGTTTGGAAACCGCACATTCATTTTGCGTAGATGATTTTCAGAATTACTTTGTGCTTTACACCAAATTAAGGCTTATTAGGGAGGTTAATTTCTGCAGATATCATTTATCCTTAACACTAGAAACAGGACATTTACCATGTTTACTGTTCATTTTGAGTTCCCGATATTTCGGCGCTGTTGCAAGCACCATGATCATTTTTATCCGTGATCATGGTGCTTGCAACAGCGCCGAAATATCGGGAACTCAAAATGAACAGTAAACATGGTAAATATCTCGTTTCTAATGTTAATGATAATGTTAGATATCATTTCCTTATTATTGTTGCTACAGATAAATATTTTTCACGCCATTGAAACGTAGTTAGTGTTATCACATGAACAAAATACGTACCTTTTTAATATCAATAATGAGTAATTAACGTCACTATCTTTGTTATTTATATTTTGTTATCTAGATCATTAGTCATTACTCGAGCTCCAATAACTTACCTACATTAAAACTGTTAAGTACCTAAATCTTACACACGTTTCACTTGAAGCATTTTGGTCACCAAACTTGAAGTTAGATTTTCTGGATCCCTCATGACGGTGGTCTTCATCACTTTAATATCCACACGGAATAACATTTCTATTCTGTAAAACTAACTGTCTATCTTGGTGAAACCTTTCATTTGATTCGGCACCAACATCCACTTCCTTTTGTCAAGCCATCTCAGCCACGATTATTTCCTAACTATCGGATTTCTTGTCTAAGGAATCATCACAGTCTATGCCACTACTGTCTGCGTCATCCTCTGGTTCTGTAGACGAGTCATCAGAGTCTGGATTAACAACGAACACTCGTGAAAACCTGCCACCGCCACCCCCAGAATCATCGGAGTCTTCGTCTGACGTCACAGGTTCCTCGGGAACACCTCCGCCGCTTGAAAAGTCATAACTTCTTCGAGCAATTTCCTGCTCTGAGTCGCTTGAGTCAGTGGGCTCATTTGACTTAGGGAATATTTTCTGTGGTTCCAAGAGACCCGGCATGATATTTAATGGATCGCGGATAACCACAATTAAAAGCCTTCTACGACAATCACCTTCACTCGGTCTGACGGTTAATTCTCAACTGGCTGTTCGATACCCTTATCATTGTTATCGTTGTCGCAGGGCACCGCTTATGACGTCTCGGACTGTTTGCCGCTTATCGGTCCTTCCGGTGGGTAGTCATCCTTAGTGTAACTGCGTGATGCAACAAACAAAGAAAGTGGTAGGCGGTGGTGGACGTGACCGTGGTTACCCAAGCGAGCGTGGTTGCACAAGATATTGTTCGTTAGATTTTTTACTACTAATAAATATACATGTAGCTCATTGATAGATAGTTGCGGTATCGATGAGATACGAGAAATAGTTATCGAAGTTGTAAATGAAGGAACATTATGGCTTAAAATTGCGCAAAAATGAATGAGAAAATTAACAGGTCATGATTAACCAACAAAAAATTTGACTGGTCTCACTTACATGCGGCAGGCAAACCTTACATGTTTAGAACAAAACCGATTTGCGTGTCGAATTTCAACTGAATCTCGCTGCTAAGGAAAATAAAAACGCACAGTAGACGTTTTGTGATCAGATCACGAACATTCAATTGGGTTATCGTCAAAACATTGGAGTGCAGATATCCGTGACAAAGGCGCAACTGGATACAGCCGGCGAGCCATATCGCGCGGTGTCGCCGCCTCGCGCCGCTCGAGAGCTTCATATAGAGATCGGGAGTTCGCGTGAATGTACCCGCCGTAGTATAACCCCACAGTATTCGCTGTATCGGGTGTATCGAGAACAATATTCGGTCGTGTATCGGCAGTAATTGGCTGGGAGTGGGCGGATCGATCGCTCGATGTGACACAAATACCTCGTTCCGCGACGCAATCACCCTCAGTAATCCACTACCGACCTAATTGTTTCTTCTAATGACAATTGAGAATCACTTATTGCAATTACCTATTATCCGATGTTCTGTTACATACAATACTCGATTAGGTAATGTCTTATTGATTCAATGTCGCGTAGGTTCTTTATTGGAAATAATATTCAATTCTTTACGGTACGTGAGTCTGAAACATGTATGGTCGTTATGCTCTCAAATGGGTTAGGTTATTCCGCGCGTAGCCTGCAGCAATCTCGGAGGATTGCACTTGACCTGCAATGCAAAACGCGCAACAAAAGCCGGCTATAGCGAGCGCTTACAAAACACACGGGTCTTTCTGACCTAAAGAACCAAGGTTCACTCTCACATACATATGTAGGTATGTATGTTCTAAGTATCATAACATATGCATGTATGTAAGTGTTCTAAGGAAACGCCGCCGGATGAAAATGCAACAAGCATGGGTCATTGCACACTCCTCTGTTGGTGCAATATATATATATATATTTCCATGGGAGAACTTAAATATAATTTACTTGTTTATAAGTAACATTTTACGTAATAAAATAAGAAATTAAATTAATCTAATGCTTGATATCACGGCTTTGTAATATCTAACGCTTTCCACTCTTAATCTATACTAATATTATAAAGCTGAAGAGTTTGTTTGTTTGTTTGTTTGTTTGTTTGTTTGAACGCGGTAATCTCAGGAACTACTGGTTCGAATTGAAAAATTCTATTTGTGTTGGTTAGCCTATTTATCGAGGAAGGCTATAGGTTATATATCATCACGCTACAACCAATAGGAGCGGAGCATCAATGACAAATGTTGCAAAAACGGGGAAAAATTATTCTGTTTGTTAGCTTCCGTTGCGTGCGCTGCGTAAACGGTTAAAGTTGCACAAATATAATGTAGCAGGGAATTATTCCTCTTAAAAAGGTCTCAAAAAAAGTCCGCGACGGCACATGCCTATCTTTTAAGGTTGACTCACAATAACCATTTTTATGATTTTAAAATTTGGTCAAAATTAATGTTTTATTTGCGAAGGTGTTTTTACCGACATAGTATTAATCCTTATCAAAATAAATATGTTAGTCATCTTTAGCATTTAATTGTGACCAAAATTGCCCTTACACTATTCAATTTAGATGAATATCTTAGGAGATATCACAGTTTTAAAATAACTCCGCATCAAAATAATGACCCGCGCGCGCTGCGAGGCGGGTGTTCATGTTGTTGGGAAAACCAATGTGATTAGATTCAATGCACAAATATTGTGGGGAACTTAGAGAAGGTTTTAGTTTTTGTTTCATGCTGTAATCAGTGCTCTCTATCAAAAGATTTATAAATTTAAAGTGTTCAAGAAGAACTTACCATCATTGTGTAAGATACATGCAACGACATCTATTGCACCAAAATGGTACTAATTAATAAAAATGTGCTCACAAGATAACTTTTAAATCGGGTCTGAGAGCAAAAAGTACTCTAGATTAGTCTACATGACGCTATAACCCTGTAGAGTGTGTGTTCGATCGCTTTACATGCATTATATTTTAACGGTTAAATTTCGTGCTCGATAGATGGCGCTATTAATTTCACTCCATTTTCTGAGTCGCGGTGTTAAGTTTTCCGTGAAAGAATGACCCTCGCCCGTGTCAAATGTCTGAAGCTTGGTTTATTAACCAACGAAACAAAAAGAGGAGGTTCTCAATTCGACGCGTCTATATTTTTTTATTTTATGTATGACCTGACCACGCATAACTTTTTACAGAGAAGTCATGATCTTTTGTTTTTTAAATTGAGAAATCATGTTTGGGCTCATTTCCTGCACCTTGATGAGAACTTTAGATCTAGCTGGAGTATGACGTCATCGAAGGTCTGACGATGGAGACGGAAGGCACTTGCAAGAGGTCCTCAAGAGTTTGCAGCAACAATAACGTGTTTGGGCTCAATTCATGCACCTTGATGAGAACTTTAGGCCTTGCTGAAGTATGACTGTCATCGACGGTCAAACGATAGAGACAAATGGCAGTTGCAAGCAATCCTAAACAGTTTGCAGCAGGTATAATGTTATTGGGCTCATTTCATTCACTTTGATGAAAACTTTAAACCATACTGAGTTGTCAGTATGATTTTCATCGAATGTCTGATGATGGAGAAGGAAAGCAGTTGCAAGTGGTCCTGCAGAGTTTACAGCATCTATATCGTGTCTGGGCTCATTTCATGCACCTTGATGAGAACTTTAGACCTAGCTGGAGTATGACTGTCATCGAAGGTCTGACGATGGAGACGGAAGGTAGTTGCAAGAGGTCCTCAAGAGTTTACAGCATCTATATCGTGTTTCGGCTGATTTCATGCACCTTGATGAGAACTTTAGACCTGCCTGGAGTATGTCTATCATCAAAGGTCTGACGATGGAGACGGAAGGCAGTTGCAAGAGGTCCGCAACAGTTAACAGCAGTTTTATCGTGTCTCGGCCCATTTCAAGAACTTTGATGAGAACTTTCGTTCTAGCTGGTGTATGATTGTCATCGAGTGTCTAAAGATGAAGACGTAAGGCTGTCGAGGGTCGCGGGCCTGTGGACAGTGAGTAATGGGCTAGCTCGACATCCGTCCGTCTTATGACGACAGGCCGTGGTGACGGCGTGTTCGTGTTCCACACGCGCCTCAAAGAGATGTCAGCAAACGGGAAGGGATCCGAGAGGAGCGACGCCTGCCAGGGTTGCGGGACTGTTCGAAAGAGATACCGCGGCCCTGGAACGCAAAGGGCAACAGAAGAAACGTGGGTGGATTTTAGTCAGTACAAGTCTGACAATCCCTTCCGCTCCGTCCAGAGTGGGAGGGGTCATTTGATGATTATCCATCGGTAATAGTATATAATAGTGATTTACTCCTTTTGAGAGCGTCCGAGAGGTTAGGGAGAGTGTGCGTCAACCTTAAAAGTTAGACATATGGCCATTGTGGATATTTTTTTAGAGCTTTTTAAGAGGGACAATTCCGACATACATAATTGCGTAACATTAACCGTTCACGCACAACGGACGCTCTCAAAAGGAGTAAATCACTATTATATACTATTACCGATGGATAATCATCAAATGACCCCTCCCACTCTGGACGGAGCGGAAGGGATTGTCAGACTTGTACTGACTAAAATCCACCCACGTTTCTTCTGTTGCCCTTTGCGTTCCAGGGCCGCGGTATCTCTTTCGAACAGTCCCGCAACCCTGGCAGGCGTCGCTCCTCTCGGATCCCTTCCCGTTTGCTGACATCTCTTTGAGGCGCGTGTGGAACACGAACACGCCGTCACCACGGCCTGTCGTCATAAGACGGACGGATGTCGAGCTAGCCCATTACTCACTGTCCACAGGCCCGCGACCCTCGACAGCCTTACGTCTTCATCTTTAGACACTCGATGACAATCATACACCAGCTAGAACGAAAGTTCTCATCAAAGTTCTTGAAATGGGCCGAGACACGATAAAACTGCTGTTAACTGTTGCGGACCTCTTGCAACTGCCTTCCGTCTCCATCGTCAGACCTTTGATGATAGACATACTCCAGGCAGGTCTAAAGTTCTCATCAAGGTGCATGAAATCAGCCGAAACACGATATAGATGCTGTAAACTCTTGAGGACCTCTTGCAAGTACCTTCCGTCTCCATCGTCAGACCTTCGATGACAGTCATACTCCAGCTAGGTCTAAAGTTCTCATCAAGGTGCATGAAATGAGCCCAGACACGATATAGATGCTGTAAACTCTGCAGGACCACTTGCAACTGCTTTCCTTCTCCATCATCAGACATTCGATGAAAATCATACTGACAACTCAGTATGGTTTAAAGTTTTCATCAAAGTGAATGAAATGAGCCCAATAACATTATACCTGCTGCAAACTGTTTAGGATTGCTTGCAACTGCCATTTGTCTCTATCGTTTGACCGTCGATGACAGTCATACTTCAGCAAGGCCTAAAGTTCTCATCAAGGTGCATGAATTGAGCCCAAACACGTTATTGTTGCTGCAAACTCTTGAGGACCTCTTGCAAGTGCCTTCCGTCTCCATCGTCAGACCTTCGATGACGTCATACTCCAGCTAGATCTAAAGTTCTCATCAAGGTGCAGGAAATGAGCCCAAACATGATTTCTCAATTTAAAAAACAAAAGATCATGACTTCTCTGTAAAAAGTTATGCGTGGTCAGGTCATACATAAAATAAAAAAATATAGACGCGTCGAATTGAGAACCTCCTCTTTTTGTTTCGTTGGTTAATAAACCAAGCTTCAGACATTTGACACGGGCGAGGGTCATTCTTTCACGGAAAACTTAACACCGCGACTCAGAAAATGGAGTGAAATTAATAGCGCCATCTATCGAGCACGAAATTTAACCGTTAAAATATAATGCATGTAAAGCGATCGAACACACACTCTACAGGGTTATAGCGTCATGTAGACTAATCTAGAGTACTTTTTGCTCTCAGACCCGATTTAAAAGTTATCTTGTGAGCACATTTTTATTAATTAGTACCATTTTGGTGCAATAGATGTCGTTGCATGTATCTTACACAATGATGGTAAGTTCTTCTTGAACACTTTAAATTTATAAATCTTTTGATAGAGAGCACTGATTACAGCATGAAACAAAAACTAAAACCTTCTCTAAGTTCCCCACAATATTTGTGCATTGAATCTAATCACATTGGTTTTCCCAACAACATGAACACCCGCCTCGCAGCGCGCGCGGGTCATTATTTTGATGCGGAGTTATTTTAAAACTGTGATATCTCCTAAGATATTCATCTAAATTGAATAGTGTAAGGGCAATTTTGGTCACAATTAAATGCTAAAGATGACTAACATATTTATTTTGATAAGGATTAATACTATGTCGGTAAAAACACCTTCGCAAATAAAACATTAATTTTGACCAAATTTTAAAATCATAAAAATGGTTATTGTGAGTCAACCTTAAAAGATAGGCATGTGCCGTCGCGGACTTTTTTTGAGACCTTTTTAAGAGGAATAATTCCCTGCTACATTATATTTGTGCAACTTTAACCGTTTACGCAGCGCACGCAACGGAAGCTAACAAACAGAATAATTTTTCCCCGTTTTTGCAACATTTGTCATTGATGCTCCGCTCCTATTGGTTGTAGCGTGATGATATATAGAAGAATAGAATAGAATAGAATAGAATATCATTTATTTCTGAGTATATGGTAGGTACATAAAGGTCTTACAATTTATATATAGTTCACATATACTACCGTTGCCGGTGTAGAAATATTATAATTTTAATGTGACTCTAATACACCAATGTTAATTTATATAGCGAAATAATAAAAAATAAAAAATTATACATTTACAGTACTTTACGTAATTTAGACTATTAATGGAATTATAAATGAATTATTAAAACTTATGATCAATGAATTCGCTAACAGAGTAGAAACACATGTCCAGAAGCCAAGGAAATATTGCACGTTTAAATTTATTTATAGGAAGCTGTCTGATATGTGATGGCAGCTTATTGAAAATCTTTATCGCCATGCAGTAGGCATTTCGACTATACAAACGAAGTCTTTGGGCCGGTACTAGTAGTTGTTTTGGGTTTCTTTCTTCGATTCTTTTGGAAACGTGTTCAGTGATGGGGAATAGATAAGAATATCTTTTAACAAATAAGCAAATTTCATATATGTACAGACATGGTAATGGAAGTATCTTTAATTCTTTAAATAACGGTCTACAATGGTCTAAATAATCAGCTCCACATATGGCTCTAATACATTTTTTTTGAACTGTGAAAGCCCGGCCTACATCCACTGAATTGCCCCATACAACTAAACCATATCGCAACACTGAGGAGACATATCCGTGATACGCGTTAAGGACTGTTTCTTTATTGGCTATACGTCTTAATTTACGAAGAGCGAATACAAATCTGTCCAGTTTACTACATACTTTGTCGACATGTTCTTTCCAGTTTAATTTGTTATCAATGTAGATACCTAAAAATGAAGTTGATTGTACTGGCTGTAAAACGATATTGTCATAAAGTATTGAAATCGGATCAAGTGTAGTATTATGTGTTTGAAACTGTACAATTTTAGTTTTGTTTAGATTGACATGTAAATTATTCTCCTGTAGCCATTGCACTGCATTTTGTAGTTCATTATTAGTTTCTGCTTCTATGTCAGTCTTGTTTAAACATTGAATGGTTAATGTCGTATCGTCAGCAAATAATGTGCATTTGTGTTTTAGGGTCTTGCAGAGATCATTAATGTAGATCAAGAATAAAGGAGGCCCCAAAATGCTCCCCTGTGGTACACCGCAACTGTTAGTTTTAAGTTCAGATTTGTATGTAATCTTCGTGTTATTTGAAATTTTTGATATTAACGTTCTTTGCTGGCGATTCGACAAATAACTTCTAAACCAATCAAGCGCTATACCCCTTACGCCATATCTCTCAAGTTTGCAAAGTAATCGCTTATGTGAGACAAAATCAAAAGCTTTGCTCATATCCAGAAATACTGATAGTGCTGACATTTTTTTATTAAGTGCTTCTGTAATGAATTTTACTAAGGTAAAGCAAGCCAACGTAGTGGAACTACTCTTCCTAAATCCAAACTGATTATCTGTAAGAAGCTTATTTTTACTGACGTAGATATTAATTTTATCGTGCATAACTTTTTCAAAGATTTTTGCCATTATTGGAAGTAATGTGATAGGCCTATAATTATCAATATTGGTTCGATCACCTTTTTTAAAGATAGGTTTAACTAAAGATTCTTTTAGTCTGTTGGGAAATATTCCTTGTTCTAGTGACAAATTAATTATGTAACTCAATGGGGTTGCTATGATTTTAGCACTTACTTTAATTATTTTAGTTGTGATTTCATCGCAACCAGTAGCATTCGTGTTATTTAGAGTATTTATAATTTTTATAATGTCAGCCTCAGTTACTGGGGTTATGAACAGACTGTCTCTATTAGAAGTAAATACAATGTTATTCAAGTCGTTACTTAATTCATCAAAGTTATCTTTATTGGTTACTTCAATAAAATAGTCATTAAATCGGTTGCAGATATCAAAAGGGTTAGTCAGTGTTTTGTCTTGGTATATTAATTTTTCGACGTCACTTTTATCACCAGAATTATTAAAATTATTTTTTATAATAGACCATGTCGCCTTGCATTTATTTTTAGAGTTATAAATATATTTATCATTATTAATTTTTTGTGATTTTGATATGCATTTCCGTAAGATTATTGAGTATGTTAAATAATTTTTCTTATGGTAAGTTTTGCTTATAGCGTCATGTTGATATTTATAATATAGTATTCTTTTCTTTATGCAAGATAATTTTAAACCTTTGCTTATCCATTTATTTTTTACAGGTTTATTACCTTTTTTTATTCTTATTTCGGGAAAACACAACTTGAAAAACAAAATATAAAGATCATGAAAAATGTTAAACGACCTATTGCAGCATGTTTCTCCGTAAACTTCATTAAAACTCAGAGCCGATAAGCATTGTAAAAACTTATTGATGTTATTTTCATTAAAATCTCTTATAGTCTCATACCACAATTTTATAGGTTTTGCTTTGTTGACAGGACTAGGAAGATAAAAAGTTAATGATTGACCGGTGTCATGGTCCGAGAGAGCTAAGTTATGTATATTACTACTCAGACCTTTGATTGAAATGTTACTAGCTATTTGGTCTATACTGGTTTTTTTTCTGGTGGGTAATGCTATATGTGTTCGCAAATTAAAGTTTTTGAGAATAGACATTAAATCTTTTTTCAATACATTTTCTTTAAGTACATCTATGTTCCAATCACCGCATATGATGATATGTTTTCTATTTTTAAGAGCCAATTTGTTCAGTAATTGTTCTAATTTAATTAAAAAACTAGACGTGTCAGAATCTGGGGTTCTATAAATACAAATAACAATAAGATTGTAACTCGTCACTTCTATACCGCAACATTCAAAACAATACGTTGTCTCAAAGTCCTTCATAAGCGATAGTGGGGCAAAACACAAACCTTTTTTTACTAATATGCATGTTCCACCGCGTTTTTTACCGTGCCTTGAAAAACTAGCGGCTAAATTGTAGTTTTCTAGATGTAAATTGCCTTCATGTCCCGATTGTAAAAAAGTCTCACTAAAGCAAATAAAGTCTATATCACCAATCTGTCTCCTTAACTCATTCATTGTTATTTCAAAAAGCTCTAGTTTGTTCAATATTCCAGCTATATTTTGGTGTAATAATAGAAATTTTTGTTTGTTATCATTAGATGCAATACTACGAGGTGGAACGAAAAAAGCTACTTTCGGTACACTTATTATCTATCGTTAACAATGTTGGCAAAGTAGATTCAGTTTGTATGTCAATAAGAATGTGCTTAAAGATACTTCCATAAATACATTTTATACCAGATGTCTTAATTCTACCTGTATTATGCGAGAACATATCAAAAGTTAAGTTAGAATTAGAATCAAAGAAATAAGCGTAATTATAGTGTTGAATATCCATATAAAGCAAATTATTAAACATTTCTACACGGTAATTGTATATAAGGGCTCCTTGAATATATGTGGGAGCACACAAAATTAAATTCGTATTTGATATTTGACTTAACGTTTCTCTGATTGAGTTAACCAAATCAATTGAATCCACATTTTTCTTAAAATCACTTTCACCGATCATAATTATACAATAGTCTTCTTCGCCAAAGTTATAAATCTTGTTTTTTATATTTGACATTTGTTCTTTTAGACAACTGTTAGGATTTGAAAATCGGCAGTACTTGAAATGTTTTCCATAAGTATTCTCTATTACCTCCAAAGTGCCATTGTAATTGCAGTTACTAACAATGCAGAGCTTTCTTGTTTTCCTGGCATCTATTAAATCTAATTTACTTCCCGGTTTCGTCGTGGGACACTCATCAGTAGTTGCTACACTATCAATACTATATAGCCTATAGCCTTCCTCGATAAATAGGCTAACCAACACAAATAGAATTTTTCAATTCGAACCAGTAGTTCCTGAGATTACCGCGTTCAAACAAACAAACAAACAAACAAACTCTTCAGCTTTATAATATTAGTATAGAGGAGCCTCAAGCGTGTGAGCAAAGTATGTGTTTGAAAAATAGCACAGGAGCCGATTCTGGAAAATCTTTCTTTTGCTATTTCTTCTTCGAATTTTCTATTTTCAAACAACAATGTATGACATGTAATTACAGGCTTTTAGTTACTTAACTTGATTGGAAAAATTTTAAACGAGCTTTATGGATTTAAGTTTGTCATAAAAAATACAACACATAACCTTTCGTGAACATCATCTGGCTGATCACATTAACAAACCTAAAAAGCGTATTAACTTCATAAAACCCATTTTCGTCGAATTTTGCAAGATCACAAGGCTTCCTTAATCTTTGTAGTCGCTCGAAAGCAAATATGATACATCAGACGGATAAAAAATGAATGTGTTCCGAGAAGGATTATGTGTTAAGCTTTAGCCTAAAGGGCTGAAATTGCATTTATTTCTTTCAATTGGTTTGTGCTACACGTATGTGTACCCGCACAATTTGATCAATACCTTCGGATTGGATTGTTCTGCAGAGTGTAGCGCGCCGCGGCGGCGCTCGGGCCGTAAACATCGCACGGCGCTCCATTGAAATGTTGTCTCAGAGGGCTATGTTTTATTGAAAAACTTTTCGCGTTGCTCTTCAATACTCAGAGCGCTCCACCCGACACGCCGTCGCCAGACTACCAACGTACTTCAACGTCTAGTATGCCAATATAAAACCCACAGGATATTCATTATTCATTCAATTTGAAGATCACGGAAATATCCATCTTTTTCTAACAGGTACAAACAAGAATTAATTCCACCGTCGTTATCTGCCCAATTCGGCGTGCTTCAGTGTAAACAGCGGAGCGGGCGCAAGGTGGTCTGAGTAAATCGCTCCATTAGGCAGTTAAAAGCTCGTCGCTATCGTCGGGACATAACTCAAGCACCCGTCTCCACGCGGCCCTATAAATTACGCCTTTGTACGAACGGGGCGTGCCCGCTTAAAATATGTACGACATTGTCTTCCCGGCGCAACTCCCCTTCTCATATCTCCCACTGAAATCCGCTGAAGGTCACCTAACAGTAAATTATCTATTCGTACGTTTTGCCAGCCGGCTGAGCTGCGTTGTACTTAATCCAAAACTTTTATGTAGGTCGCGCCCGTGTCAGAATATGTAAGTTATACTTGTAACAGGAAGAGGAAATGAGTTACGGATGTGCCATCACCCAGTATTTGTTGACAGTTTATTTATGGGAGCCAAATATCATTAAATGTGATTAATGAATACCTACATCGATAAATGTTGAAAGTTTTTCATTCAACAAGCTACATAAAACAATAAACTTTTAATGCTTCATGTGTATCTATAAATCCCGGAAAAGATGCAGATTAATCCGCCGACATAAGCTGTGGAGTTAACTGATGTGCATAGATAATATGGCTTAAAGCTCCTCCTACTTACCCCATAACGAACATACCTACAGGAGATTAATGCTTGACGCAATATGCCTTAGCATGATGCAGGATAAGCGCATTAACAACATAGATCACCACTAAAATACCTTCACTAGATAACGTCATAACAACAACAGACGTACAAAATTCTAACAACACAAGCTAGTCCTGGCTAAGCCTTACGAAACATCTAATCATCAGTTCTAAATGGACAATATGTTCAGAAGAAAATTCCGCATTGCAAATACCTTCAAGCGTGTGAGCAAAGTATGTGTTTGTGAAACAAAAAAAAAAACACGGAATAGTCCATAATTTAGGTGGAGGTACGCCTCCGTTCGCGCGCACACGGGACATTTATTAGATCTACGAGGTAGATGATATCTGTGTTTGATTGCTGGCACGACGTATACCAACTCTTTAGGCCGTGTGGAACGTAAATATTTGAACACTCTATTCTGGGATTTGCGGTGCCATCAAGACAATTCAATTGTCTTTCACGTCTTTATTGATGGTGATAAAGAAATAACCAGAATGGTCATTGATCCCAAAAATAAAACACAAAAATACATTTTCAATTTGTGCTGTATCGATGCTGTAATCGATACACATCACATGTGTGTGGAGTTTTGCTAGCTAATTTAACTTAATCTTGTTTTTTATTTTTACCCAAATTTGACAAATTTTCTTTCAAACTACCTTTTCTTAAACAATATCTTAATAGATTATCTTTTAACTGTACATTAACCCCAATATGTTAAGTGGTCATATTAATAATGTCATAAATAATTCGAACTTAACCCTGAAATGACGAAGGAACAACAATAACACCAAAGAAGGGCGTAAACAGTTGATATAATATTATGACGTTAACCCCCCAACTATCTCTATAACATAAAGCGTTCACTCGATTATCACCTGAATCATTTCGAGAGCTATCTTAGCGCTGAAAGGTATAAATAAGTGGAGATTTCGGTTGTGCTCGTGTCATTAGGCGTTAACAAGGCTTTGGGAGTCGTTGAAGCAGTGATCGAAGCTCGGTCAAGCGCGAGAGATAATACCTTCGGCTGCCCTTCCTAGTAATAACCATTCAGCGATTGAAGCCTCAACGGAGCATTATTTACTTTTTTGTTCCGTTACACGTAATACAAGCCTGAGGAGCTGAAGTTTTTTACTACTATAAACGGTCGTCGATCAGATTTCCTCGTAAAACAGTTTTCTCGTTAGTATTCAGTTAATAGGTATAGCATTGATTTAGGTTATTTCATTACACTTTCGTGTTTCGTGATTGGACCCCATGTTTCACTTCATTTCTATTTTTAACCACATATAGTCAGACTGAAACTTTACTTTTTACAGGTGAATATAAAATATTAATACTAAGCAAACATGATGCTCTTTTCACAACATTTTTCAATGCAAAGTCACAAGTATCATCAGGTTATAAAAGTGAACGAAGGAAAACAAATTGTCCTGGCGTTGTTTGTGCACTGTATTGTTTCCAACTGTAAATCATTACAGCTGTATGGCTTTGTGAGGGTGTGATATACGAAGGGTTGATACTATTTGAAATATAACTCAGTGTTTTATATCAAAATGTCAACCAAGTTACATGAATCTTCACTTAGCCGTACATATTCACCTGAAAGACGAACAACAAATCTATTTACCAAAGTAACATACCTCATTGAATCTTACATTTCTAGGGTATTCAAAAATGCAAATAATTTAGTTTCTACTGCCACCACGTACCTCTAGAATTAATTACTTGTCAAACTACGAACTGTGCCGAAGTGGTGGCAAGTTGGATCGTACCAAAGTCGATAGTAGTAACTCTTCGCACGTGGTCTGAGTCACAAAACCCTGTTAACTAAGATGTCACGATTTGACAATGGCACGAGATAACTTCTGTGTCGTTAATATGAAATGTTTCACCTTCGTCCTTTGAGGTCACGTTTGTAGTAAACAACGTAGTGACGGCGAATATTATGGCTGCCGAAAAATGTATGATGTGAGTAGGTAATGTAGCTAGACTGGCTATCATGGTATTTTGTGCATTCAGGGCAATGCATGGGAATGGGAACGATATTTATTTACCAGTCACAACTGAGCGGAACAAAAACTACATGTATTCTTAGAATTATGGATATAAAAAAATGGTACTTTTACAATTTTATTCAATACACAAGCACTTCACTTCGCTTATTTTAAGCATTTATTCAGTAGGTAACAGGTTGTCTGGGTTTAAACCACACTGTCTTTCTTATTTGTAATCACTGTATTGGATGGAGGAATGTAGTAACCGTGACCTAAAGCTGGAGAACAAGTGCTGGAGGGCAAGTGCTGGAAGACAAGAACTGGAGGGCAAATGCTGGAGGCAAGTGCTGGAGGCAAGTGCTGGAGGCAAGTGCTGGAGGCAAGTGCTGGAGGCAAGTGCTGGAGGCAAGTGCTGGAGGCAAGTGCTGGAGGCAAGTGCTGGAGGCAAGATGATTTTTCTTGTGCTTGTTCTGTGAGAGGATGCATGCTAGATGACATTTTCTTGTTATTTTTTGTATTTTATTTAATATTTTGATAATTCCATGTAAATATGTTTATTTTAGTCTGTGTTTGCCTGTGCAATAATTTCGATTTATTTGTTAAATTGTACACTTATTTATTATTTATAAACAATAAATAAGTGCTGAAGGCTAGTGTCAGCACTGGGCTGGGAGCAAGATTCGAGCTCGCTCCAGTGCTGGAGGCAATTGTTATGTTTCAGTTTCATTTTTAGTTTATTTTCACGTCTTATTATTTAACTGATTAATAATCAAATTAGTTAAACCGTGGATAATCTACGATAAGCTTCCATCCAGATAATATTTATATTTTATGAAAGTCTGTCAACTGAACAGACTTAATCAACGGTGCGTTTTAATGAGAAAAGTTCAATTTTATAATTCGATACTTTCACACAGTCTACAGTAATTTTCCCTAATTACGCAAGTTTTAACATCGGTACGGTATTATCCGATAATTATTGTGTAGTCGGCAGCGCTGCCCAATTACGTCATACCGACCATTATTTCGCTTTTATTAACAGTGCGTATCTATAAAATATTAACGCCTTCTGTAAAGTGAAATTAAGTATTCATTTTTAATCAACATCTAGCTTTTACAGGCGGAGTAGATAGTTCGGTGTACCTGTACTCAAGATCGCCTAAAGGGAATGCAAACGGTTCGAGGCAAACAAACGTTAAAGGAACCTTACTGGGGTATCGTGAGCTAAATCTCCGCTGTATCACGTTCTTTATTAACGAATCACTTAACTATCTACCTGTTGCTACTGCTCAATCAATACGTACTGGTGATTTTAATACCACCGGAGATTGGATCTGACATGTTTACCACGTCAATCTAGATCGCAAGTGGATTGAAATTTAGTGACCAGCTTTATCTATTGATCAATACACCGGACATAGGTACCTTCCCTAGACGTACTTACATCTATAGCATTGAAAACGACCCGTGTAGCGTTTATTTTTAGACTCTTTCAACCTAACTTTACCATTCTTAACCACTCTCATACCATTCATCTCAGTAACTCTGTTTATCTGTCTGTTATCTTTTTACACGCCTCACGGCTTCAAGGAATTCGATAATATTTGTACATAAGTATCAACTTAGTCCATGACCTAGGTTAGAATAGGACACCTCTATCCAGTTCCCAAAGGATCATTTCCGACCTTCAAACGGACAAAGTCGCGGACAAAACGCCGTCTTGTATAAAATCATTGGTCAGGTGCATTTAAAAACATCAAGATTGTGTCTAAATAAATAAAAATTTATGACTAACATACATAGATTATAAGTTTCTCTTTCTATCTACCTTCTATGGATATTACTTGTCCGAAATAAATCGTCTCAGCTGATTTATCCATTTCATGCCTAGACTAAGCACAGTCACCTTAAAGGTACTAATTAAAGTATGTTTGCTAAGGGTCTATGCCCCAAAGTTAGGTTAAACTACGCTTACCTACTATTATGGGTCCTAACATAAATATAAACACCTGTAATACGTACCTAACATGAAATTTACGTTTATCGCGTATGTTTGATTGTGGCACAATTTATTCAACATTGTTATTACGATGAAACACGAACAATAAAGATCCATTCACAGCAAAATGTTGACACGTCCAATGCACGTTGCAATACGTTGTCGAGTTATGTGTTCACTAGGTATTATTCAGTTGATCTTTTACAGCACGCTTGCCATTTTTGCCAAAATATTATTTTGAAAGGTTTCGCGCAACGTAAAAAAGGCTGCAGTACTGGTTCTAAACCCTTTCTTCGTTTTGAACATGGTTACTCAATCAAAATTCCAACCTTTACTTTTAAAATAACCCAAGGTTCAAGTACCTCAGGTCATATGTAAAAAGAAGCCCTAAAACATACGAAAACAAGTTTCAAGGCGTTACTCATTCCTCATAAAGTTAGCCAAAATAAAAATGTAGCTTTTCATACGTGCACCCGCGCTGTGCAAGTAAGTAGACACATATCCAGCTAATACTTTAACTTTATCAGGCGTCGGCGCACGGATGTAAATAAAGTTGGCGACACAAACGGGAGAAAGTCACGCTATTTCTTACTTTAGACTCTAGAATAAAATGCCACTATTTATGTTTACAGCCGCTGATTTTCAGTGGGCAAAGATAATTTTGTGAGGTTTAGTGTTTGGGTTGGAAGTCAGATCAAAAGCCCTGCTTTTAAGGAAAGTTCATGATTAAACGCCCAGTGTTGAACTTTCTATCTAAGTTTAACCTCCTCTTTTACATACAAAACACATCCACCTAGATATCCGTTGCTTCGTCGAATACGTCAAGCCGTCAGGCACAGCAAGCAATCAATCGTCACTGGCACCAGAAAATGTCTAACAGCAGGTTTTGTAGGTAACCTGTCTATTTTCCGGTATTTCCCAACACTTAAGTAGTTGGATAACGAAGCTCTCGTGATTGTACTTCGAATATGAGTTGACTCTTGGAAGTACATACTAATTAAAAGGGGTAGAAATAAAGAATAATTTATTTTTCTACAAACCCAAGTTAGGCCATAGATTAAGGTCTTTAGCTGATAAAAGAACTCGGCGAGTAAATAATAACGGATATTATATTCAAACCCGTAACTGAATTGCGTCCGACAGATAACAATGTCCAGAGTACTGATACGGAATTTACATAGTTCGGAGAATGTTGATGAAACCGCAGTACCTGCCGAGATCATTGATTTGCGACTATTCTCTTCCTGGTATTAACTGTAAGATTATTAGATGTATCTTCACGGAAACATCCAAATTGGACTCCAGTTAACAGATTCCACGAATACCTACCTACTCGTATAAATGAGTGGGAGAGATACAATGAGTACGTACCTACCTACCGAAGCTGAAACATATTTAAGTAAGTAGGTATATATGTTTATACTTTTATTTAAAAATAAAACAAGCCTCTTACAGTCATATAAATGTTGTCATAAACAGCAGAAGAGAACCCTTTTTTTTTTTTCGTATGGGTAATCATCAAATAACCCCTCCCGCTCTGGGCTGAGCAGGAGGGAGTGTCAGAGTTTTACTGACTAAAACCCATCCATGTTCCTTCATCGCCCTTTGTGTTCCGGGGCCACGGTATCTCTTTCCAACAGTCCCGCAGCCCCGGCAGGCATCGGCCCTTGCGGACCCGTTCCTATTGCTGACATCTCTTTGAGGCGCGCGTGGAACACGAACGCACCGTCGACACGGCCTTTCGTCATAAGACGGACGGACGGCGAGCTAGCCCATAGCTCACCGTCCACAGGCCCGCGCCTACGATGGCCGGGGGCCACCACGTGGCCCCCGACGCCCGGTGCGTCTCCGGCAGTGGCTGGGACGTGAGGTTCTATCCCTCTCACGTTCCGCCGCCTACTTCGCTAGCGTGACTGCTTCGCAGAAGGAGGCGACGGCGTCCCATTCCGTCTCCAGAAGAGAACCCTGAAAACTGAAACATTATTAGAGTTAAACAATGTCTTTCACAATTGAAATCCATTGTGAGATAGACGTCGTAATCTATCAAAATCACTCCTTTTATTAAAACTCATCTAATCAAGTTAATTGAAGCTTTTATTTACTTAACTCTCATAAATGGCCGGACGAAGACCAAGCCCAAGTTTAAGCTTCCGCCAGTCCCCGGAAATAGAGGCCGAATTTTTTATTTTGTTTTAATAGGTCAAACGGGTGTCATAATTTACACATTCTAACGCCCCCTCCAAACAGCTGGCCTGGTAAAGCAAGCCGGACGAATCTATTCCTAAATGTATGTAGGTACACGAACATTACCTACTTTATCTCTTTTCTCTAAAATAAAAGTTTTGTTAATAACTATAGGTCACATTGAGAAGTCATTCTTTAACCCTACATAATACAAAGCCCAATAGCTTTGTAACCATGCTTTTGTAACCAAAAATTTGTCAAATGTGGTGAACATTTCTCTGTACCTATTATTTTGATTATTAAACGTCCATATCCTGTTCTTTTATTCATAGTTTAGAGAATAATTATTTTAATGTATGTTTTCGGCACTGATTATGTTTTAATTTTGATTTCCAATGGTAGAATCGAACTGTATTGGTGCACAAGAAGAGTAGGTTTTGCCTAGTTTGGGACCAAAGTAAAACCTTTTATAATATTTTTGGCAATCAAGTTTTTGTATTTTTGTATTATTGTTTCGTATGAACACTAAGACGATATCACATTGGATATAAACTCAAAACTATACTTAGATACTACACTATCTAACCCGGGATCGGTTCCCCATTACACAATGGTGTCATAGGACATGGGTCTAACTTGGGATTCTTTATATCGTGACCAATCAAATAGTTCTCATGGGAGGAACCAACAAAACTTTTCCACTTACAAACTGAGAATAGATTGCGGTATTTCAAACAAACTGTCCCACTTTCTTAACTTTCCTAAGCTTAGCTTTATTTAATTTACTGCCAAAATATAAATAATTTTTTTGTAGGTATCACAGTAAATAGGTAGAAATTACTTTAACATAAAGGAACATATAAAATACTTATGTGCATTGTGTAGTTAATTAAAACAAAACTTCCAAGTTTACAGACAAAGAGTCTGCCAAGGTCAATGCATAACAGCACCTTAGTCTCGAGGATTATACACAGTCTTAGACGAAAGTAAAGTGCCACAGTGTTGTCCTCAACGCGAAAGTGAACTTAGTCCCTAAAGGACACTACAGCACGGCCCTACAAAATGCGTCAGGAACGTCGGCATCCTTCTCACACGTAGCCACCGTAGCAAGCGTGCTACGAGTGCTACGGACAGTCGTAGCGGTTTCGTAGGCTCGGCACCTATACAAACAGTTGTATTACAACCGCAAGCTACGGCTTTTCGTACACGTTCCGGCTGAAATATGATTGAAGTACCCATGTTAGAGGATCTAACGTGTCGCGAGAAGCTTCACGGTTGTAAATAATATTATTATTTATCTTTTGTATTTCGAGTTATATTATAAATATCGATTTACCATAACAGTTGGAAGTCGTAGTAACATTATTTTATTCGTGACGTTAACTAATTATGTTTTTATTTACCTAATTCAGCAATAATAGGTACCAATGAATCGCTCATGTGAAGTCGTATGTGCAATCTAATTTCAAGACACGGAAACTCTAAATGCTTGCTTTTGTGGTGTATAGGTATTCATTTCAGGACATATTTAAGTAGTTTCCTTCATTGTAGCTAATACTAGCTAGGTAATATTACTTACGTGATTGTCGCAGATCCCATCCCATAGCTCTACGCCTATGACTTGAAGGTGCAATACCTCGCACAGGTAGATATGACACGTACAAGACGAACACTTAACACAGATAGTAAGGCGAGATGTATCTGTAATGGATTTAGCCGTACTAATGGAAGTGAACCGCAGGCTTAGCGTTGTGGCCGGCGCGCGGCGTGCACACCTCCGCCCGGTGCCACATCCTGCAGAATAGTGACATGCGTTAAGTAACAATGTACCTGTGTGCACAATGGAGCGGTTACATTATTAAGTGGGAAGCAAGCAGAGCCACACTCCCAATGATGGGAATACTCTTTGATGTGCCGGTCCCCGAGATTTATGTAGCTTAAACGGCACCTGTTAAATAACTAGGATAGCCCAGTAGTGTAGGTACACTACTAGGTAGGTACCTACCCGACGTTTTGTTTTACGACTGGACTGGACTGGATGACTCGTATTATATGTGAGCAATTTCTTTAGGGATGAGATTATGAAGGGTTTAGGTACCTACTGTTTACATAAAAAAATGGTTTAACAACACATAAAGGGCGGCACTAAGCCCACGTCGTCTATCGCAGGATTGTATCGTTTGCTAGCTAGCCTTTTCACAGAAAACGTGTAACGAGGTCAAAAAAATAATTATCTAAACCAAAACGTTGCATCGTTCAGTCGTGGAACCACTGTATTTGACTATGAGTTCATAGCCTAACTCAGTTGGTACACATTTTATTTCACATTACGATACTAAGTTTATTCTTATAAAATTATTCATTTTCAACCGACGAATGATAAATAAAAAACAGAAAATTGCGGTTCGGTAGGTACAGTCGCCAACGCATCAAGTTACTACAAATGTTCTCTTTGGATTTTGAACTTAATTAACTATCAAGATGTTATGGTCTAATATCATTTGGAGTTTGACAGTTTGTGGTAACCAGGTGTGCTGGCCACTGTACCAGGCCACTCAGAAAGTATTGCGATAAATAGTTTTTATATATGGGAGACTGGCCAGTTAGAATCTTTTTCGAAAATATGATTACTTGTAAGTAAAAATATGTGTGTTCCATTTTCAAAATTTCCCTCCACATTTTTTGCGAGCCAATTCAAAGTATCGTGTCTTACTGAAAAATGGATCTGCGCCGGGAACATTTTAGAGCTATGATTTTTTACGATTTTTAAGTGTCGCCTGAAACCGGATGAATCGTTCGAGACTTTAAATGACATTTATGGATGAAGGCCCCTCCAAGGCAACCGTGTACCTATCGTTGGTATAACGAATTTAGGCGCGGTCGACCAACCTTGGGGGATGAAGAAAGAAGCGGTCGCCCTTTGACGGCTATTACGGAAGAAAACGTGCTAGCAATGAAAAATTTAATCCAAGATAATAGGCGAATTACATATCAGGAGATTCAGCACATATTAAATATTGGATCGGGAAGCGTTCACGAGATTCTACACGGGCATCTTCGCGTGAGGAGGATAGTATCGCGCTGGGTGCCGCACTACCTCACCGACGCTCAGAAGCAGGCCCGGGTGGAATGGTGCCGTGATATACTGAACAAATTTGAAGCAGGCTCGTCTCGGCGTGTTTACGACATCGTAACAGGTGATGAGTCCTGGATTTATCAATACGATCCAGAAACCAAGCGCCAGTCGACAGTTTGGGTGTTTCAAAATGAACCAACGCCTACCAAAGTGAAGCGATCTCGCTTCGAGATCGCTTCACTTTGGTAGGCGTTGGTTGATTGCGAAGCGGGGGAAGATTTTGATCGCCAGCTTTTTTAATTTGACTGGCCACTTGGCCTCAATTCCCTTACGAGATCAAAGAAGCATCAACGCCGAATGGTATACTACCAAATGTTTACCAGAAGTTTTTTCTGTTGTGAGCAACAAGCGACCAAACACAGGGCTCCGCGGACTACTGCTCCACCACGACAATGCGCCTGCACACACCGCGCTCAAAACGAGGGACTTCCTGGACAGTACACCAGTCAAACACCTGGGTCACCCTCCTTACAACCCTGATCTAGCACCGTGTGACTTCTTTTTATTTCCAAAAATAAAAAATCTGCTCAAGGGGATACAATTTTCGTCGCCGGAAGATGCGCTGGCTGCGTTCGAGCAGGCTGTAAACGAGGTGTCTGCGGCGGACTGGAAAAAGTGTTTTGAAAACTGGTTCAGACGCATGAATCTTTGTATAGAGGCTGGTGGAGAGTACTTTGAAAAGATTTAATAAAAATATATGTACCTGTAGAACAATTTTTTTTAGTTGTCGCAAAACTTTCTGAGTGTCCCACGTACAAAGACCGAAATGAGAAATCTATAGGCAATTCTCGGAAATACACACTCTTACCTACCCTTAATCAATCACCAACCAAGATGAGACTGGATGAGAGTACTAAACTCGGTCTACCACAACCAAGAATTATGGTTCCAAGGACCATGTTTATATAACTTGCAATATTTGTATGTTTGTTAGTTGTGGCCCGAAAGTCTGGCAACCAGTCTTACCAAGGGGTATCGTATTCCTGTACTTACAGGGTTGTGGAGGTCAGATAGGCAGTTGGCCCATGTAAAATACTGGTATTCAGCTGCATCCTGTGAGACTGGAAGCCGACCCCAAAATATTTGGGAAAAGACTAGCCTCTTGGCAGATGATGATGTTTGAATGTTTGTTCGTTTTTTTAGATCAAATCTTGCAACTGAATTTTAGGCTGTATCCCCAGTAGGGAAACTGTTAGCTGTCGTCTGAGTGAGCCGCAAATTTGTGGCGAATTGAAATTTGAGTTAGCTGCAAACTCAGATCAATTTTCGTGCGTCGCAAGCAAACTGTTATGAGTTAGTCGCTTATTTAGGCCGACTGACCACGTCGATAGCTTCTTTCCAACTGTCCGCATGAACAGTTTGCGGCAAACGGACTCACTGCGCCCGGCGAACAACCATATCGCCGCCGCCGACTGGAACCGGTTTTGCTGTGAGTCGGCCACTAACTGAGACAGTTGGCGCACGTAACGCTGCAAACCGCGTAAAGTAGGCGCAAAACTAGCAAACTGTGGACACTACATTTCAAATATATGGAAGGGCGTACTAAACCGATACGCCGCAAACTCAGTCGGCTGCTAACAGATTGCCTACTGGGGACACAGCCTAAGTTATCCCTAACCGATTGAGCAGAAAAGGGTGGAAGATTTTTGTATGAAGCGTGGCCTACCTAACACCTTATTATTACCTACCTTTGCCCTCCACTTATACACACTGCCATCTATTGAAATGTCTGTCATGTTAGTGATTGTTTTTAGCAACATAGTTATAAAGTTACATCATCCCTGTAATTCCTGAAAGGCTAGATGCTATTGAATTCTCTGTTGAATTTTGATTGAACTTCAATGAAAAGTTTACTAGGCAGGATTTGAAAAGAAACTGCAGTAATAGCTTAAACTTAGTGTTTATTCTTGGCTAGCGTCAACATTTTCTGTCTGCAGGCCCTTGATAGAGGCTACTGGTACATAGGTCACCAGCGTGAACAGTTTGTGTGCAGAGTCCTCATCATCATTACGTCTGCGGGACAGCCTCACGCGGACGCGGAAGGGGACATTTCTGTAATAGAAATAAAGAAGAAAGATGAAACTGATTGACATGAACATTGTTATGGCATAAATTTCCCTATTCCATGGAACACGGTAATTGTTAAATTAACTTCTTGTCTTGTAGAAACTTGTTTTTAATTAGCCCATTCCCCCACTGCTGGGCAAAGGCCTCCCACATTCCTTTCCGACTGTCCCGGTGTTTTGCCTCTTCTGGCCAATCAGTCAGGAACAAATCCAAATTGTCATGCCAGCATTTCTTGGGTCTGCCTTGGTGACAATAACCATCTTCAGGCAACCACTGTGTAACGATTTTGGCCCAGCTGTTCTGATCCATTATCAATCCATTATGAGTAAAGAATTA
The DNA here is from genome assembly GCA_947578425.1 of Eugnorisma glareosa. Classification (NCBI taxonomy): domain Eukaryota; kingdom Metazoa; phylum Arthropoda; class Insecta; order Lepidoptera; family Noctuidae; genus Eugnorisma; species Eugnorisma glareosa. The sequence goes on along the minus strand of OX387970.1, from coordinate 11,782,426 downwards.
TCAATAGAAAAATCATTTATAGTTGAATTCATTTAAGTAAGGATCAGGGGGTTACCTTAATATCTAGTTAACATAATGATTGACATTATAGTATTGCTTTTCTTACAAAAACCAACTTGAAATGCCCACAAGTTGATTTCAAAACAATATTTAACTTGAATTGAGTAAAGGAGCAATTTGATTTACTATTTCACATTGAGTATCTGAACTTTAAGAACATTTATTAACCAACTTGAGGGATAGCAAACTGTACTATCGATTAGTACAAGCAGATCAAATTTTGAAAACATCACAACTTTTAGGTTATGTACTTAATATTTACATTATGTTTGTAATGATAAAGCAGCCAATTAATAAAACTACGCTTCTATATCAAATTCCAAAACATAACCATGATCATAATGCTTTACCTGACTCCCTTGGACCAAAGGAATTTGTTTAGGCGAGTGTCCACACGAACATCGGGGGTTCCCATTTGTTTCTCTGCAAATTTACGGATTTCCTTGATGGCACGCGGAGCGCGTTTCTTGAATCCTACTCCATGAAGCCGTTTGTGTAAGTTAACCGTGTATTCACGAGTTACAACTTCGTTGATGGCAGATTTGCCTTTCCTCTCTCCCTTAGGTTTTGCCATTGCGATCTGTAATAATATCACAAAATAAGACTCACAGGACCTAAATCGGCTATTAAGAACACTTTCTATAGCTAAATCTAGTTATTCCGGCATTGATATTATACGATTAAATCGGATTTTTTCACAAATACACACACCTCGGAGCTTCGTGCACCAAACCAAATCAAAAAAGAAACGTCAAAGTCAAGTTACACCTGTCAAGCGAATTTGACAGTTACGAAAGTTCGTTTCCACCGACTTAACAACGAGTATTTACTTGAAATAGTATTTTTAGGAATCAGAAGTGAAAAACAAATAAAAAAAAACAATTTTTAAACAACCTAAAACTAATTTATTTTTAAATAAACTTAGATTTAACATTAATTTAATAAATCATCAATATTCGAGCAATCACAAACAAACAGCCATCAATATTCAAAAATAATAATCACAATAGAACACAAAATATAACAAAAATAAAATAAACAAAATGAAAAACCACTGCAGTAAAATATGGAACGAACTTACTGTAAAGTAGCGTGGGCACCAACCACCTTACCGGTCGGCGGCTCAACAACGAATGCGCTGCGCTCTGTCGAGTGCTCGCTTTTATAAGAATCGGTGGGGGTACCCCTACTACCAACAATAAGTTCTGCTTATACGGCCTATCCTGATCGTGCGCCATCCTCGGCTGCACCAGAAACTTCTTCAGAAGTACTGGCAGGTACGGCGAGAGCTTGATTGCCGCCTTCGTCTGAATTGGCACCGCCTGGACTCAGAGCCTGAGCAGGACCAGCAGGAGCACCAGCAAGACCAGCAGGAGGACCTGAAGGCTCACCAGCATCATCAGGGTTGTCGTCATTGCAATCTGTATGAGACACAAGTGGTTAATTATACGTGACGACATACATCTTTGCCTATTCTGTCATCCATCACGCATACAAGGCCCTCATACAAAAATACACTCTTTCATCCGAAATAAAAACACTTCGCTTTCAAATGTATGCATACATCTTCACACATCATGTCTCATTCATACTCATACTTGAACTTGTACAAGTTCACACGTAAAAAAAAACGTGTCAACCAGGACTGCGCCTGCCAGGACTACGCCTGATGCGTGTTTATAGGACACGACTTCCGCACGTTGAAAACGTGGCAACCAGGACTGCGCCTGCCAGGACAACGCCTGATGCGTGTTCATAGAACGCGACTTCCGGGACAACACCCGATGCGCATACATAGTACGCTACTTCCAAAACCAGGCACTCCAGGACGCTAGCCTCGGGAGCGCGCTGCATTTGGGCTGCACCAGTCACACCACCAGTTTCAACCAGCAAGGCAAGCACGTGCCTCACACTCATACGCACGCGTACAGATCACACGTGCTACCAGAACATAAAGAAAAACATTTAAAAGTACAGTTGAAACTTACTTTCAAAAAATGCAGCACATCTCTCGGGACACCACTCGCCTTTCCAGGGTACCATGTACTGAGCTGCGGCCTGAGTTGTCTTGCCTCTGGCTCCACTTAACAGTTTCAGCTCGTAACGATCACTTTGTAACACTTTAGTCACGCGGTATGGACCCCTCATGCCAGGGTCGAGCTTCCCAGTGGACTGAGAATACTTTATCACGAACACTTGATCGTTTACCTGAAAAACTCTTGGCGGGTGTCTTAGACGATTTACCCGATCGTCTTGACTACTTTGATTCTTGTCAAGAGATGCTTTAGCGGAGCTCCTGCTGAGTTCCCTCATGGCTTCTCGATTTGGACTCGAGTTTTCGACGGCAACGTCACGGATCAGCGCACGAATCACAGGAGTGGTCGCGTTAGTACCAATTAACAAATACAAAGCAGAGTACTGCGTGGTTTTTTGTTTTGTAACATTTAAAACTAACTGAATTTTACATAAACTATCAGACCAAATGAAGTTTTTATTATAACTTTCGATACGAATCATATTAAGGATGGTCCTTACATAACGCTCGACTTGGCCATTGGAATGATGCATTTCGGGTGTTATGTAATGGATATCACAACCCATCTCAGTTACCCAACTGGTAAAAGCTGAAGCCTCAAACATGCGGCCACGGTCACAAACTATCAGTTTGGGTGTCCCAAACAAAGATACAGCGCTATTGAAAACACGTTTCAACTCGCTGGCATCTTGTCTGTATATTGGATAGAGTAAACAAAATTTGGTAAAGGAATCTACTAAAACAAGTACAAACTTATATCCATTGGACTCTGGTAAAGGACCTAATGCATCAACATGAACCGTGTTGAAGGGAATATCAGATTTTTCCCATGAAGTTATAGGCTGACGAGGAGCTCTTGGAACACGTTTCTTGCTAATGCAAATTAGGCAATGGGAAGTATACTTTTTAACAAATTGTTTCAGGCCAGGGAACCAGAAATGTTTTAAAATAAGGTCATACGTTTTATCAGCCCCGATGTGCTCGTGCTCGTCGTGAAAAACACGTAATAAACTGAGCCGGTGTCCTTTAGGGATAAAACATAGTAAACGCGACTCCTCACCAACAGGTGAATAGCGATAATAGAGCACATCGCCCTGATAGACGTACCGACCAGAGTCCAAGAGACCATCCCTCAGCTTTTCGATGAGACCAATGGTCTCCAAATCAGCTGACTGGGCCATTTGTGCCCAACTCGACGGTCTATCGATGGTATTGACTTGCAACGCTGGCGGGTTTCTGCTTAAATAATCGGCGTGACCCATCATCATGCCCTTTCGATATTCAATTTCAAAATTGAAATCCTGCAGATAGATCCACCAGCGTGCAACCCGCGGAAGGAGATCTTTCTTACGTTCGGTGGCCTTCAAAGCGTTGCAATCGGTTATGATTTTGAAATTTATCCCGATCAAATAATGACGAAAGTGTTGCAGCGCTTTGACGACCGCCAACGTCTCCAGTTCATACGAATGGTATTTTGATTCCGCGCCCTGGGTGACTTTACTAAAGTAGGCTATCACCCGTTTACCACCGTCCGCGTGTACTTGAATCAGTATTGCGCCGTACCCTGCACTGCTAACATCAGTGTGCAGCTCTGTCGGAAGGTTCGGGTCAAAAATCGCAAGTATGGGCTCACTAGTTAGACGCTTTATAAGATCTTGCCGGACTTGATCTTGATCAGGTCCCCATACAAATTTTACGTCTTTCTTTGTAAGACGTGAAATACATGCGGTTTTTGTCGCGTAACCTTCGATATAACGCCGAAAGTAACCAGCAAGGCCTAAAAACTGGCGTACTTGTTTTACATTCCCTGGAATGGGCGCGTTAGCTAGTGCCTCGATTTTGTGCGGACTCGGCCTAACCTGACCATGACTAATGACGCGACCTAGGTACTCTACCGTGGTGGTAAGAAAGAAACACTTGCGCACGTTAATTGAGAACCCGGCCTCCGTCAAAGTTGACAAGACATCGCGTAACAAGGTGATGCCATCATTGACTGTCAAACTCAGAATCAACACATCGTCAATATATACCAGAACACTCCCTGCTTCTATAAATTTACGCAAGGTATTATTGATGATACGTTGATACACAGTGGGAGAGTTGCACAAACCATAGGGCATTTTTAAATACTCATAGTGAGCTTCTGGAGTTACAAAGCCTGTCCTACGGATTGAGTCCTCATCAATAGGAATTTGATGGAAGCCCGACGCCATATCTAAAGAAGTGAAGAATTTCGAACCCCCAAGCCAATCAATGTGGTCATCAATCAAGGGTAGGGGGTACCTATCCTTGACAGTGATGCGATTTAATGCACGAAAGTCTACGCACATTCTGTCTGAGCCATCCTTTTTCTTGACCAAAATGATCGGGCTTGCATATTCGGAATCTGACTCCCTAATAATCTTTTTGTCCAAGAGATCCTGACATATCTCGCGAACCTTCAGTTTCTCTTGATATGACAAACGATACGGATGGTACGCCACAGGTACGTCACTTGTTAAATTGATGTGCATTTTTCCAGTACTCACTGTAGTCGTGGCTGTACCGGATATTAAAAACGGAGAGAATTCATGAATTACAGCCATCAAGGTAAGAAGTTCCGCACCTTCGAGAGGCGTATTTATTTTGTTTGACTCAGTAACACTCACAGCGTTTACTTTTAGTACCTTATCCGGCGTATGGGTCAGGTACTGGCCGTGTTTTGTGCGAATAAATGTAACACCGTCGCGATTTAGTACGTCAGTCCCTATGATAATGGGCGTATTCATACACGATGCGGGTACCACGACAAAGTCTACCTCAAGCGTAATATTATTAAATTCGACAGTTAAAGTGATGTATTCGCGAGCAACGATCTCTTTATTGCTTATTCCTTTCAAAGAACATTTAATTTGTTTACGCGAACCGGAAAAGTAATTTACTACTGCTGACGATATCAAGGATACGTTGAGGGCACCACTATCTATGAGAATGTCAACCGGTATACCCTGTATTACTGCTGTACTTATATCGTTATTACTCTTCGCGATCGAAAGTTCGCTACACAAATTAACTTTTTTGATTTGATTGCTATGGGTACTTTGAGATTCAGATCGAGCCTTAGCGAAACAGTCAGTCTCTTTATGCCCTACCTTCTTACAGAAAGAACAGACGGGTCTGGCATTACTTTTACTATCGGTTTTATCATTACGCTTCTTAGGACACTTGTCTTTATAGTGCCCTGTTTGGCCGCAATGAAAGCATTTGTTTTCTGACTTACTAGGACCGTTAAAATGACGTCTTTTAGTCGCATTACTAGATGACGCGGATTTGTCTGCGTTACGGTTATCAGGTTTGCGAATAGGCTTTACGTAAGTAGCTAAAAATGAAACTAGGTTTTCTGTTGTCAGGTCAGCATTGGTAGCTGCTGCTTGTACCTGTACATCACTGATACCGTGAATCACTATCTGGGTCATAAGCTCTTCGCTTAACCCTTTTATTACACGTAACTTTAATAACGAACGCCGCGCATATTCTGCGTATGACGAGAACTTGTCGGATGTGGTGTTTATAACCTCATGAAGAGTTTGGGCATAATTAATCTTTTGTGGACACAATGACTTAAATTCCTTAGTGAAATTGGACCATGAGCGATCATTTGTAGCCCACTCGTTTAACCACGTTTTTGCGTCACCTTTCAAACAGTGAGCCACACGCGAGAAACACTCGAGATCGTCCCAATGGTTCACTTTCCTGGCCCTGTCCACTTCGTTACACCACATCTCAAAATTATTTATTGCCGGATCAAAATTTGAAACGTAATAGTTGCTAGACTTGTTTTTCGTTAAGTTTCCTAGCGCATTAACAAGTGCTTGGGTCGTAGAAACATAATTTTTGTCTAACGGAGGTGTGCTATCACGAATTGACGGCGTAATATGCGAAGCGGTGTTTTCCTCAATAGCAGTCAGTCGTGACATGATATTGCCCAACACACCTTGCACGGAAACATCATGAGGGTAGGTTCGAGATTTACTGCGACGACGACTAGAATTAACCGTACGTGACTTAGACCCTTCACGCAAACTACGATTGTCACCATTACGCGAGTGACTGCGACGTGATCGTGAGCGAGTTCTATTACGGCGCGACCGTGAACGAGTTCTATCACGGCGGGACCGGGAACGAGTTCTATCACGGCGAGACCGGGAACGAGTTCTATCACGGCGCGAACGTGTTCTATCGTAAGGCGATCATGATCCACGCCTATGGTTTTGTCGCGATTCACTACGAGGGCTACAGCCACCCCCAGAGCGAGGCGGCGTCCTAGCTAACTTTTCACGTGACCCTGACGAACGTGGCATTCTTATTTGAAATCAACGGCTGTTTGTGCAGGTATCAAGGCAATAATTGTGAGCAAATAAGTTCAATCCCACTTCTGATTTTAGGAATCAGAAGTGAAAAACAAATAAAAAAAAACAATTTTTAAACAACCTAAAACTAATTTATTTTTAAATAAACTTAGATTTAACATTAATTTAATAAATCATCAATATTCGAGCAATCACAAACAAACAGCCATCAATATTCAAAAATAATAATCACAATAGAACACAAAATATAACAAAAATAAAATAAACAAAATGAAAAACCACTGCAGTAAAATATGGAACGAACTTACTGTAAAGTAGCGTGGGCACCAACCACCTTACCGGTCGGCGGCTCAACAACGAATGCGCTGCGCTCTGTCGAGTGCTCGCTTTTATAAGAATCGGTGGGGGTACCCCTACTACCAACAATAAGTTCTGCTTATAGTATATTTCATTACAAGTGCAGAAAGCCTGTCATTGCAAAGAGTACCGACAAATGTCTACCCGAGCCGAGGCACAGCCGAAGGCGAGGGTTGACGCTCGGAACAAGTTGTAATGACGGTTCCGCAGGTGTACTGAACGCCTATTTTAATACAGTTGCGAAAAAATGAAGCAATTTAATAAAATAATAAAAATACAATAAACTCAACTAACTAATCATTTATTTCTTATAAAAGTTATAGTACACATGTACATTATAATTGGTACAGTTTTTGTAACGACTTTTTGACTTTTCCGGTAAAATATTCTCCGAAGCATTTTGTGCAATTATACTCCGTTCCGGTGGTGTTAATTAAAAAAAAATAGGGTCGAAATTACTCATTTTGTGCAACAAACAACTAAACTCGCAAAGAAAATTTCTGGAAAATGGCGCCAACCGTAGAATATAAGCAGAGTTTTTTTTTCTTCACCCATTTTGGTAGGCAAAAGGGACTATCCATACAGCTTAGTCTTCAGTAGTTTTTTTTTATTGATATGAAATGAAAATGAAATTTAATGAGATGAAATGAAATGAAACCTAACCTAACTCATTCAATTAAATAATTAAATCTGATATTGAAATAAATTAGTAGCTTCTTTTTAGAAATATACGTATTTGTATGAATCACAAAAACTCTTTAGTAAAAACTTCATGGTTGGTTTTTCTTTTTAATAGACATTATTTTGACAGTTCGGAAAGAGAACGCACGAGTTCGGGAAAGGCAAAAAAAAGCACTAGTATGTAATAGCCCACATCCCGAACGCTATACGTCCCTGCAATACACCACTTTTTGAGCAACTGTATTAAAAACATAATTTTAATTCGGCTGGATTCGAATTTTATCTTTATGTAGGTACACAAACTTTGCAAAATTAACAGAACATGAAAATGTTACTGAAAAATGCAATACTTTTAAATAAAAGCGAAAAACCAAAAATAATTAATCCCAAGGCATACTTCGCAAACTATGGTTAACCCATTCTGCAATAATTTGATGTGCAGAATATTCTATGTAACGATTGAGGGAGTTTTTGAAAGCTATAAATGGGTATGTCTTTATTGTTGATTTCAAGATGCCATGTCATGCCAGTGGAACAAACAAGCTAAAGCAAATTATATTGAAGGCAACTGTTTATTGTTTTGTGTCGGAATCCTGCTATACCTAAATTCTCATTGTAAAAAAATGGGTTTCGTGTATTTCTAGCCGTATAGCGCATAAATTTGCAGAATTTTATAAACAGTGACAACTGTCAACGTCAATTCCAAAAACAACAAAAACACGTTTTTGTTTGTCTGTTTGTCAAGCAAGTTAATGAGAGCTCTGCTGTAACAAGAAGAGTTTTAGCAGTTCAGTGAAATAAATATATGCGTAAGGGATAATCAGAACATTTTCTATTTGTAACAAGAATATGGCTGAAATATACAAGTGAGTTACGTATCACTATCATTTTTATTTATTTGTACCAAGAGCACACACTAGAAACCTAACTAATTAATGATTTTACAGACTTATTCACCCGGTCAAGTATTTCAACGATTACTTATCTAGAAATATACGACCAGACGGAAGAGCATTTAATGAGCAACGAAACATCAAATTAAATGTTAATTCAATAAAAGCAGCAGATGCTTCAGCTGTAGTCAAATGTGGGAACACTACAGTCGTATGTGGAATCAAGCTGGTAATCTTCATTTCTGTCATACGTGTCTACGAAAGTTATTACAAGTACAGTCACAAGCACCAATAAGTACTTATACACTTTCCTAAAAAAACAATTTTCGCGAGAAATGACTATTGTAACTTGGACTTAAGATCTTTTTCAAAAAAATATTAGTTCCAAAATACTATGTTCTTTACAACATGACATTTAAATCAGAACAATAGGAGAAAAACACTTTTAAAAGTTGTTAAGTGTTTACTTGTTGGTGCTCCTGACTATACAGTATACAAACTTAATTTTATAATATTCTTACTTTTCAGGAACTAGCAACTCCTAAAGCAGAAGAACCAGATGTGGGTTTTCTTGTAACAAATGTGGAACTACCACCATTATGTTCATCGAAGTATAAACCTGGACCACCTTCAGACAGTGCGCAAGTCACCAGTACCCTTGTGTCAGATATTGTCATAAATTCCAAATGCATTGATCTGAAATACCTGAGCATAGTACATGATAAGTTGGCATGGGTGCTGTACTGTGATATGGTCTGTATTGATAACGATGGCAGCTTGGTTGATGCTTGTATCATGACATTGATGGCTAGTTTGAAAACATGTAAGTTGAACTTTTCACAACAACTCAAATAATGTTTTTAAAATCTAAAGACATAAAAGTTGTTGTACGAATTTTTGCAGTGACTCTTCCTACCGTGACATATGATCCAGAAACAGAAGAAATCTCCGTAGATACAAGTGTTAGAACAAAACTAAATGTTAATGGCTTACCAGTGGCAACAAGCTTTGCTTTATACAAACATGACCAAAGGTAAATTACGGTAATAGTAAAGTACAAGTAACGGCATACATTTATAGACATTTTAAACATATATCTCCTTTATTCATTTCATCATCTTATTTCAAACATTTTGAAATATTTCTTAGAACTTTAAACATATAATTATTATGGAAACTAATACTTTTATTTTCTGCAGCAATATTGTTTTAGCGGACCCATCATCATATGAAGAAGAAATGTGTGGAGGCATTGGTGCTAATTTAATAACATGTTATAACAAAGGTATTCTTTGCGGCGTTCAAAAATTTGGTGGCTGTAACCTTTCTCTAGAATGTGAAGTAGAGGCTCTTAAGATTGCTAAAGAAAGAGCACAAGTGGTAGAAAAAGTTGTTGATGTCTGTATCAAAAATTATGAGTTAGAAAGTAATAAATAGAAACTAATTAAAATTTCAGTATTATTTTCATATCCTTATCTCTGAACTTACACCAAATGTTGTAAGTCTAACTTTTGGTTAAACTACAATCTAGGTAGTCAAAATAAAATGAAATACTGATATACAGCTGCATTCGGTTAGACTGGAAGCCTGATCTAGTTACTGGAACATATAAAAATAGATACATATACTGTTACGACGCAGTACTGGCACTCTTACTTATGTTGCAGTCTTCACAAATGGGCAGTCATTGTTTGGCAAGCTTTTCTAGACCCCCCCCCCCTCCCCCATATAATATACAAAATGTAGCCTTCTCGGTTCACATACATGCATTTCCAAATGTTTATTTTAACTAGACTATATTTAAACTGGAGAATTCCATGCATCTCAAAAGAAAAAACATTGTCCTAGACAAGATTTGATTGCTGGCAACTGTAGTTTATTTTGACAGTGACATTGACATCTATCCGCTGGTAACATTCATTTAAAATGTCACCACGTCTCAAAATATCAAATTATGTTATTGAGGTAAACTATTGTATTTTGTTAAAAAAGCGCTTTGAAAAGTATCTAATATTGTCTTTATTACTAAATAAAGGGTCTGCTGATCATTTTAATCTTCACTTTTGCCATAAAAGTGTATATAATTATGGTTTAATTACATACGTCATCATCTCAAGTCACCACTTATTTGGTCTGATATTTTTCTGCTAATTTGTGCTACCAATTATTACCTAATGACGCTGATAATTCTTGTTTTTAGAGGCTGTCTACTATAGACACCAATGAAACTACAGGATGTCTGTACGGCCTCATGTACGATGGCACATTGCTCGTGGTTGGACTGAGCTTAGAATTATTTGAAAATGATAAGAACACTTATCGGCAATTGTTGCTAAACCTTCCTGCCGAGATAGAGCTATGCGGCGTCGTGAGGTTCGGCGAATCTTTGACTACTGGAACTACAATGAAAGAAATATTGCAGGTATTTTAATTGTTTTGTCATCCCAACTGCTCTCTCTCTCTCTTGGTTCTGTCTTGTCTTTTCTAAAATATAAGTACTTAGGAACCGAACCAAAATGAGATGTCTCAATTCTCTTTTATTTATTTTTCCACATTCTCCTCCTTACATTTTTATTTATTTATCGACCAGATGTCTCAATTCTCTTTTATTTATTTTTCCACATTCTCCTCCTTACATTTTTATTTATTTATCGACCATGTTTCTTTTCTAGGATGTTGATATAACAGACAATCCTCTGGTGATAATAGTCAATGGAAAGAAAGAAATGAAAGCTCATTTTCTGGTCCATGACAAGTTTGAAGAGACAAAATATGAAGTGTTGAGCTCAGAGGACATGTGGAAACAGTTTCTGCATGTGCGCTTGAATACAATACTACCACTAACCTGTGAGGCAACAATATCTGGTGTGAAAAATATCTTGCAGAATAAGAGGAAAAAGGTTTTTTTTTTCATTCTGGTTTTTATCAGATAAATTATATCTTAATCACCCCGATTGCATAATATTCATTAACAATTTCAAGAAAACCACCATTGACAACAATCATTCTTCAAAATGATGTTTTTTCTATATATTGCCCAAAACTTGCAATTAGTGTGTATATTTTTTTTAATTTGTGTGCAATAAAGATTATGAATAAGAATTATTCTTTATAAAGTTTTTTTTTTTTAAGTTTTTTTTAAAAAGATATTGATATCTTGGCTGTTTATTTATCCTTTTTTGTTGTTATTATTTTATAACAGATTGCCTCTGGTCAAGTGTCATTCCATGTTGATGGAACATCAGTGTACCTGTTTGGTGTTGCATCAGATGTGGGCCTGACTGGAACCAGCACGGAAGCAACTATAGGAGAACTGGTTGACTCAATGAGCCCAGAACAGCCCAAGAAGAAGAAGCATAATACAAATACCATAGTAAGTATGACTTGAAATCTACATTATTATACTTCAGATTTAATAATATTGTCCATGAGAAACTACTTTTGTAAAAACTTAAATTATTTAACTACATTAACCCCAATGTGGTTTTAAAAGTTATGTTTTTTTAATGATATCCCATGCATGCATGCAACAAAGCAATATTGATAAAGGTAAACAGCTTAGCACATGAAAAATACATAGGTATAATTGAATATGTATTTTTATTTATTTTCAGGAAATAGTACCAATTAATCTTGTATTGAAAACTACCAAGGATATTTTGTCAGATAAGCTAGTGAAGACTGCAGTTAAAATGATGACAACTCAAAGAAAACGTAAGAAATAATTAATTCAGTCTAAATCTAAAGTTGTGTGGAATAGGCAACTACAATCCTTTCACTGTTATTATGCTTTTTTCTGGCTTCATCTTTTTGTTTTTGATAATTCAATACTAGTCTGGTGGTATTGAAATAATGTGAACAGTAAAAGTTATGTGGCATAGTTAGGTAAAATAATCAAAAAAGGTAAAAGTTTTTAATATGTTTCAGCTGCATTTTGCATCAGTATGCCTTTGAGAATAGATACATTGGCAATAATCCATCGCAACACAAACTTATTGGACCTTTATACAGTTCTTGTGGAGGCTGCTTGCAGGTCACTCAGATTGCTAGAAACCATCCTAATAGAACAACTAGGTTTGTATATTTCCATTCAAACTTTTTAAGTAATATGATGCAGTTGGTAAAATTAGTTCCACAAACTTCATCAAACTTCTAAAAGTGATCTTGGTTTGAACTTTTGGTGGTATGGCCGACTGCACGTCGCCGCCCATAGTAACTCTTTCACCTTGAGCTGGTCTAACATAATATTCAGTAAAATAAGAGGCATATATTAATTTTGTTACCAGTGTCTTACAGTTGGCTGTACTACACCAGTATGAGTGACAGAGACGACGCTCTACAAATCTAACTGTAAAATTCGATGTTCCATATTAGGGCAATCGCACTTTTCCATGGTCCTATCTTTTTCTGTCGCTCAGAACCGTCGTATGGTAGAGCGGGATGCACGTGCGTGGCAGCGTCGACGATGCCTTCGGCAGCACGCTGAATTTCTCGCTCTATCAAATGATGTTTCTGAGTGACAGAAAAGGATAGGCACAACCCTTACGGCCCACATACTACTGTAGTCTGTAGATTATTCAATGAGTAAAGCTCTTTCTCAGTAACAATTTTAATTAATATTCTTTTCAGGCCAAGAAGGTATTGGAGATGGTGCTGGGCTACGTTTACCTGAAACTTTCCATTTCTTACCACAAGAATTGGGGCATTTCGTCACAAGAGTAGTACCTAAAGCCATACCTGATGAAAGTATGGGTAAGTTTTGATAATCTGAGTAGCGACAACTCACCATTTACTGACCATAACCACGAATTTTAAAACTTTTTTCAACATTACAGAAAAAGAACGGCGTTTGTTACACGAACAGTTAGGTTTACCCCTGAATAGGCCTTTATTCCGTAGGGGTAATGCGTACGCTGATAAAAGTGGCGGACGTTTAGTTAATCCGCACGAAGCTATATCACAACAGCCATTAAAGCCTGACATCACGGTGGCACTCGTCCGGGGCAGGTATACGTACCATCATTACATGCAGGACAACTTCAACGATGATGGATGGGGATGCGCCTACCGCTCCATGCAAACTATATTTTCGTGGTTTAGGTATGTTTTATTACTTTTACCTCTTTCAAGTATAACTCCACCATTTTTCATTAAAAAAAAATCTTTTTAATAATGTTTATTAAATGTTTTAGGTTCCAGGGATACACCAACGTCGAAATACCAACTCACAGAGATATTCAACAGTGCCTTGTAAACATTGGTGATAAGCAGCCCTCATTTTTAGGATCAAAGCAATGGATTGGTTCTACAGAAGTTATGTTTTGTTTAGAAACACTTCTAAGTGTCCAATCAAGAATTATCTTTGCGAATACTGGAGCCGAGTTACAGAGTTATGCTCATGATTTAGTTCATCATTTCCAGACACATGGAAGCCCAATTATGATTGGTAAGTATGTCACTTATTTAAAATAAAGAATTCTTCTCTTAAGTCTCAAGTGACATTATTTATTTAACTAAATCTAACGACCCGCCCCGGCTTCGCACGGGTGTAATGCTGTACATATAAACCTTCCTCTTGAATCACTCTATCTATTGCTGAAACCTGCATTAAAATCTGTTGCGCAGTTAAAAGATCTAAGCGTACAAACAGCGGCAGCGACTTTGTTTTATACTAAGTAAAGAATGGGTAGGTATGCCAACAGTACATATATTTTACATTTAACAATAAAAGTTACAGGTAGGGTTCTTATGTAGTTACCAATTACAGGTGTACACAACATTATCTTAGTTAAGTACAAAGTGATATCATTGTGAAGAAATAAAATGTAACATAAAATAGAAAAGAAAACATCTTTGACTTAAACCAAAAAGAGATCAAATAACTGACTTACACTATTAACATAATAATATACAAAATAACAAGATATAAAAACTAATTATAACCGTTTAAATGTCGGTTTAAATGAGAGCGCAACAGGCTTTTGAAGTTCGGTAGAGAACCAAAGAACACATCCAAGTCACAATTTAGAATGAGGGCTATCGTTTTTGAGCTCACCAGATGGCGCCAGTGTCGAGTAAGGTCATGTCAATTATTCTAGTTTATACTTTAAAGTACCAATAACTTCATAAAAAGTTTATTTATTATGTATAACAACATAGAGTAAATTTCAGATACATATTTACATTATTCTCCCTAAAATTAGCAAACATGAAACATTTAAAAATCATTTTACTTCCGTAATCAATCAGTTGCTGCTTAAAATCTTCAAGTCATAATTAATCAGGAATGGCTCAATCTAGACCACAATCGTGAATATTATTAAAAAACACGTTCTAGCAACTGTTCGCATTCAATTTGACTATTGACAACCATAAGGTTGTCAGAAAAAACTGTTTAGAAAAAATTGTCGGTTGGAGAAAAAACTAAGTCGTGGATAGTGCGACGGTTTCGCAGCGACTCAATTTGAACGAAAGCCAAACGTTGTTTGTATGGACATAAGTGGGATATTCCCATGGTCATTTATGCAATATGTCTTGTGAAGTCTCACTGGATGGTCTATGACACAGCGAATGAACAGCATTTTTTAATTATAATCTCAAAATTCAAATTATAATCTTACAATTTGTTCTTTAATTACTTAACTCTGTGATTCTACTTGACATTCTCTAAACTGATACTTTTATTTCTAGGTGGTGGAGTACTGGCGCACACAATTCTGGGGGTAGAATACAACACTGCGACTAACGAAATACGCTATCTTATCCTAGATCCTCACTACACGGGCGCAGAAGATTTGTCCACTGTCATCAGCAAGGGCTGGTGTGGTTGGAAGAATTCCGATTTCTGGAATAAAACTGCTCACTATAACCTTTGTTTGCCACAGACAAAACCTGCTATTTAAGAGCTCAATCGTATCGTATTATTTCAAAATAATGTCTTTGAACATAATTTTCCATTATTCTGTTTCTAGTTCTGGTTCTAGTTACGAGTAATGTTTGAAAAAGCTGTCATACTCGGCTTCTATGAGCCCTTATATTCCACACTTGCATTTTTTACAAATAACACCCAGGTGTAACCTGGTTTGAATAAATGGTGTAAATTATAACAATGTCGCTGCAAAATCTATACGAGGAGAGTGCATTGCAAACTTTTAATCCATGCTGAAATAGTTTATCAAGGATTTCTCTCTATTCACGTATTAAACCTAATCTAAAATCATCACCCCTAAATTCTTGGCCCTTTCGTCTTATGAACTGTATTTCAGAACTTTGAAACCTATATAAATTAAATAAAAGACTAACCTAAGCTCAACACAGACCGAAAAATTGTGATTATTTGATCAAAAGTTTATAATTTTATAGGATTAGGGTTACAATAAGAATGTTTTTATACTTGTTCAAATGTTTAGTTAGTTTCCGTCACATTGATTAGCCACTGTACTTTATTATTGTCCCAATAACAGAATAATTTAATAAAACCATAATTAGTAATCAATTATGTAAAACACATTGAATATGAATGATTATTTTATAGTCCTTAAATAGGCTAGTCTTTTAATTTGCTTAACATCATTTTATTGCCTATCGTGGTTTAATGTCAAGCATGTAAGTTAAATGGAATTGTTATATTTTATACTAAATAAAGTATGAATTAAAATTTTGATTTTATTACTACACACAACAAAAAACAACAACAATTACCTAAAAAATAATTACACACCCACTTTCTGTCACAAATGTCGTCGTCGCTCCGCCGGCCTTCGGCCTACGCTCATGCCAATTAACACTTTGACTCCGCCCCTAATAGGTACATTTTCAGTTTTTTTTTTTTTCTATTACCGGACGGCTAGAGAATTATTATTAATCAGATTAGCGGATCACTAGACACTTCGATTCTTAATTAATTTAAGCGACTGAAAGATTTGTATAAATGGTCATGAATAAAGATTATTAAAAAAAAACCACTAAAATAAGTCGTTGGCTCCCTTATTATTATACTCTTTGGTCGTTGATTCTCGTGCGATACGCGGAATATAAGCTACCTATTAGCTCTCCTACATACTTAGGAGCGTTGTTATCGGTCGATAATACAGGGTGTGCTTTGATTATAATAATATAATGTCTAGAATTCTAGATAGAGCATCAAATGTGCGCAAACCTGTCAAAAAATATCAGCCAACTGTTGGCTTATAAGTTCGCACACAGAGACATAGAAGCACAGTGTAATTGCCTAAACGTCCCACTCCCACCGCGCGATACGCTATTACTAAAGCGTAAACGCGACGGGAATTTTTGCGGAACAAACGACGTAAGTCCAACCTCAATCACGTCTAGGCGGGTAGGCGGGCACTGACGCACGGCAGCGTCTGCCGAGCGAGCGATATAATGTCTAAATTTTGATTGTTGTTTCTTCTTGGAGAAAAATAATAATGAAATTTTAAAATATGTTTTCACCATTTTATTCAAATAAAATGATATAACTCTATTATGATATAAATCGATTGATATAACTTTCGTAAAAATTGATGATAGAATCTCTTAGCAGTAGGTACCTACACGTTTTCAAATTGTGATTGTGTCATGTTTGATAAAAAACAAATATCAATCTCTTAGCAGTAGGTACCTACACGTTTTCAAATTGTGATTGTGTCATGTTTGATAAAAAACAAATATCAATCTCTTAGCAGTAGGTACCTACACGTTTTCAAATTGTGATTGTGTCATGTTTGATAAAAAACAAATATCGAGCCAATTGTTTTAAATCGTGTTTTTTCCTTCACGATTTACTTGATGTATGTTCTTGGGTATGTTCAATTTTTATATAACGATTTTTATTTATTAAAAAAGTTATATTTAATTAGATTTCAGATGTTAAAAAATCTTTAAAATTGCTGCAACCTGGCCTTAAATCGGGAGAATGGGCAGGCTTCGAAATTGTACCACCCCGCCCAATCCACCTATCGGGGTATTCTCGATTGAGAAACTCGTACCTACTGTGAGACTATAACGCCCTGGGCAGCCATCTTGTTAACTCCACATGCTGCCGTAAATGTGGTAAGACACGTTATCCATTTACAGAATTTGACAGTATCTTAGAAAGTTGTGGAACTTTCTCGAAGGAGCGGTCGGCATATAAATAGTCAGGGAGCAGTCAGTCTGTTTTTGACGATACAACGAAGTGGACTACAGGTGCGATTATTTGTAAGAAAACTCAAACAACTCCAAATTAATAATTATAACAGTTTATTTACACAAAGACAGAAAATACGGGGCTTACAACTTTTACTTTTACGCCTATGCAGACTACGCAGTACCTACTTATTTCACTATTGATTACATACATAAAATACGTTCCTAGATCACAGAGACATACAACAATTAATTCAGGAAATGAATTTTGAGCCTAATGAAAATCAAGGTACACTGTTACAATAAAAGTGGAGAAACACTACACCTACGAGTTTGCAAGGAGCGATTGATTTTCTGGAATGTCTTCCAATTTAGCTAGGCCTAGCAGGCCCGTCCAACATACGGCCCCTGGGCCACCTACTGGCCCGCATAGGTCTTTCATCCGGCCTGCGAGCTATATAGAACTGTTTAAGACATCAATAAATATTGCGCGAACATTGTTTAAAAAATGTTCCTAAGTCAGTTATTCCCGCGCCATATTTACCTACCCGCCCCACCTCACCTACCCGCGAATGCACACCGCATCATCGCAGTCTAGTCCGGCGAATCTTGTTGAATTTAAATTTAGAGGTGACTGCATTTCTTTTGGCCCGCTACGGTTACAAAAATACTAAACTTGGCCCTCCATAAACTTATGTTGGATACCCCTGAACTAACAAATGATTTAATTAGACATGGTAAGACTTGTCTTTAACATTTACAAATAATTAATATCATACAGTTAGCAACCATCTTTCTTTTTCAGATATTTTTAGTTATTACTGCTCAAGTACTGCATATTGGTGTCGCAGTAGGTACCTACTATGACTTTACCATGACCGATTCATTATTACTAGCTTCCTGAAGGAAAATACATTGGGAATGAGATAGGAGCGCCCACCGCCATAGTGAAGATGAAATTTAATATACTTGATCTAGTCTGAGTGAGCCAAGACAAGAGCAAATTTATCAGTAAGCGTCAGAACCCCTGGACCAATAGAGATACCTATTAGATGTTTAGAAAATACCAAAATGCCAAAAACACAAAAAAAAAAAAACAAAAAGACCTTTGCCAAAAATACCTTTTTGCTACTATTTGATACCAACTTTAAATATTTAGTATTTACCTCGATTGACAGCGAAAAAACGCGTAAAGAAAGTGGCCAGACATTCTGACAACAGGATGTCTGGACCACTTTCACACATCAAATAGATGTAAAAAGCATTTTGGTATCTTCTAAACATCAAATATCTCTATTGGTCCAGGGGTTCTGAAACTTACAATTTATTAGATTAGTCTTATAAAAAACAAACATCAAATTTAATGCTGCCAACAGATATGTGCGCTTTTGAAGGGAAACCTAAATTTACAATATCAGAAGATCCAACGATGATATACAAGGTGTAACAGAAAGGGTATAGTCATATGGAAGAGTATGGTACGGACCATCAAACTGAACAACTTTCTATAGGGGACCACCATCGTAATCGTAAAAAAATAATCAGCTGTGCCATACATTTGGGTTGAGTAGGTATTGAAATTTTGTATGGGGCAGTTGATTATTTTTTTGTGGTTATAATGGTGGTCCCATAGAGAAAATTGTTCAGTTTGATGGTCCGTACCACACTCTTCCTTTCTGTTACACACTGTATAGATGTCATAGATTTCCATTTTTACACCAATGCTACATGAGGTAGCGAAAAGTTAAGCTAAATACGGTAGGAAAGCTGTAATTTCTACAATTTAATACACTTGTTAAGGTTACTGGATGTTTTCATTCAATAGCGTTAAATTCCTCGAAACAAGGCGCAAGGCAGCGAGTTCGAGTGTGTGCACATGCTAATTGAAACTGTCGTGTAAAGTTTTTGATCAATCGGATTGCAACAGGTCCTACTACTATCGCCGCCTTTTTGCGGGGATTATTTCTGCTTGACTAAATAACAGCTCTTGTAAATATGCAATACATTAATTTATGGAAATAATAAAGCTTCCGAAAAAAAAAAACTTCCCAACGAACTGTGGTTGACTGTAATACAACGCTTGGTTAAAATGAATTACCGAAAAATTTATACAAAAATAACCGGAAAGAAATGATGTATTTATCAAAAATGAGCTTTAGAATTCTACGAAAAATAATAAACTTTTCCAAAAAAAAAACCCAAACTTCCGAAAATACACTAAGTTTGTGAAAAAAATACTAAGTTTGCGAAAAATACTAAGTTTGCGAAAAAAATACTAAGTTTCCGAATACATGTTCTGCTAAAATAATCTTTTTTTTGGGGCACCCCGACTCCGGACAGGTTCGTGTAAGATTACTTTAAATCCTGCAGACAGTCCCTAGACCCTACGTCGACTACGCCTTATTACAATTTGATATTTATCTTTGACGTTGATTTTATTCCTGTTTTATTTATTTTATAATGGTTTCTAATCCTGTTTTATTTATTTTAAGCTGGTGGAAACATTTTACGTCAGCAAATGCTGTATTGATTTTCGGGATATTCAGTATTTTATTCGGTCGTTTCTTTGTCTGTTCAGTTGTCGCAAGATTAGTATTTTTAATGCAGTACATTTCATATTTTGAATATGCTATTTTTTTTCGGAGCTCTTATTACTACCCATTTACTAAATCCTTAAAGTATTTCTAAATCACAGTGCCGAACTTGCGGAAACTTTTTCTGAAAATAAAATGAAAATTAGTGTAAGATGGTTGAAACTAAGTACATAATTTCTGAAAAAGTATTGCAACAGATTGTCTTACCCGAAGTTTTAATTCTATTCTGTCAATCTCTCCGCCCAGCATATCTACAATATTTTCACCATGTTTCAGCAAAAATGCTTCAACGTCATCAATAGTTTTCACTTTTTTCATGTCCTGAAACAATCACATTGCCCATTTAAAATCAGATTTACAAAAAATGGCAATCCAAATTTTCGGATTGAGATCTTAATTCCTACTATTAAATACGAATCTTACTAAAATAAACTATTATAAATGCGAAAGATCGTGAAGATAGATGTTAGTTAACTCTTTCACGCGAAAACTACAGATACGGATTTGGATGAAATTGGGCACACAAATAATTTATAACCTTGATTAACACATTACGATCCTGTGGCACAATTACCGGAGTGGAATTCCACACGGGCCAAGCCGCGGGTATAAGCTAGCTAGTGCATCATAAAGTTAGTAGACCGTAAGCTGCTTTGCTATATTACGTTAAAAAATCTGGCTCAATGCATATCATTAACGGTAAATAGTAACCGTAACCGGTAAATATTATACACATAAAAAATATAAATTATTCAGGTCATGAATGAATCATGGTAAAGAGTAATTTTCTATTCAGCATAATAGTAACATTTATCAAGATTAGACCCTCACCTCTATTAATGCGTTCAAGTCGTGTTTCTCTAAGTATGACCTTGTTAGTGCTCTGCCATCGAAATCGACTTCAGCCTGAAATGGAAAGATTGATGTTTGTAGTAAAAGTAAAGCCTGACGTCTTTAAATATAAATATTTACTTCTTCATATCTTTAAATATAATATTTATAAATATTTACCTTATATCTTATTAGATTACTGCCTATATCTATGCCCTTGACGTCATGAATAGCTCTTATCATAACATCTCGTTCCAAAACACTGTTTATTTCATCCAATTGCTCCTGCGGTATTGATCTGCATGAAAAAAAAAAAACATTTTTTTTTTTCGTCAGCTCCTTTATTATTACCGAAACGATTAATAATTACCTGCCAACCAGAGCTCCTACGTTCGTTAGAATGATGAAGGACGCGACTCCACCAAGTAAGGTTCCCACTAATAAGCAACCAACGGCATCATACAATGGGTTGCCCGTGTACTGTGATAAAGCCATACATCCCGAGGCTAATATCACGCCCGCTACAGCTGCAGTATCTTCTAAAAGAACCACATTTACTGATGGATCTGAGCTACGCAAAACTGGAATATAAAATAATGATTAATTTTAAAAGACTCCCAACTATTAAATGGCTGCACCGATTTTTATAAAACATGTCTATTTGTAATATACACATCATGCACTTTCGTTTGATATCCCACTTGGGTATATTTGAAAATATTCGATTTTTCATATTCACTTTCATACCCCATATCTAATAAATGGCTGCACCTGTTTTGATTAAACATATCTAAGAACCATCGCCTAGAAAGTAGCTTTCAAATTAAAAAAAAACACTCGTTTAAGAGCTACGGTGCCAGAGACAGACACACACACATAACGGTCACACTTATAACACCACTCTTTTTGCGCCTGAAAAAACAATTACGTGGAGGAGAATTTAAAAAAAATGCTATAGGATTGAAGAAGCTTACTGTATTCATATAATGAAGTGTTGGCTTCCTTAGCTCCTTTCCGAATAGCACTTAAAGCTACCATCAAAGTTGCACCTTCCGATACAACAGCGCCCCCAAGAACGAAATAGGCCTAAAAGTAAAAAAAACGAATAAAATATTGCATAGAAATATTTCACAATAAGCCCGGCGGCATAAAGCTTATATTCCCCTAAGGGGTAGGCACATATTTCTGATAATTGTACAGTCAGAAATATTTTACTCACCCAGAAAAAATCATGGAGGGGTTGGGGGTCCAAAATACCAGTAACTCCGTGATAGAAAGATAAGCCACATCCTACACAAAATATTCCAACGCCGGATATGAGTGAAGATACATATCTCATGTTTGTATACCCATATGGATGAGCAGAATCAGCCATCTGAAATTATGTTTTATATCTTTTATTTATTTCCACACAAATATAATACAACGAAAAAGTTTAAATATTCCTTAAAATTAAAACAATATAAAATAACATTTAAAAATGTACAAAATTGTAGCCCACCGCTATCGGGAACTGAGTCAAAGCTACCGGCGGTCAGGGCTCCATAGGAACCTCCTAACAATACGAGCCGTGTCCAGTTCATTAAAGCACAGAGAATAAATATTAAAATAACGGCATTAAAGTTCATAGAATAGAATATTATTTATTTTCGATGATATAAGAAAAGTGTAGAAATTTAGTATTATGTTAATATTATTATTCTATCATAATGTGACCAATGCACCAAGATTAATTTATTTAGCGAAACAAAAAACATTTATAATACTATTTTTTTTTTCAATAGCCTTGATTGTCTCACTGCTGGGCAAAGGCCTCCCCAATATCCTTCCAGGTTCTCCTGCGCCACCTTGAACCAGCCTTCGTGATGCGCGTCTAGATCATTTCTTTTATTATTACTGGAATTATAAATGAATTATTAAAACTTATGATCAATGAATTCGCTAACAGTGTAGAAACACATGTCCAGAAGTCAATGAAATATTGCACGTATTAGTTTTTTTATAGGTAGCTGTCTGAAATATATGTGATTGCAGGTTATTGAAAATCTTTATCGCCATGCAGTAGGCATTTCGACTATACAAACGAAATCTTTGGGCCGGTACTAGTAGTTGTTCCCAAAAGAATCGAAGAAAGAAACTTCTTTGATTCTTTTGGGAACATGTTGAACATTAAACAACAGGAATATTAAAACATGACAAAAGTCATAAAATTAATAAAAATTAGCAACATACTTGGACAGATTTATGTATTCCATACACAAGGATCAGCTGATTCACAGTGTCCGCAAGAGAATGGATGCATTCCGAGAATAAACTGTGTGAACCAGTATAAAACCATGCACAGAGCTTGAAAACAAAGTTACAGCCATTTCTGAAAATTAACAAAAATATTATCTTTCGAGAAACTACATTGTTTTGAAGTAAATGTTAATTACAGCTAGTTTATTCCATAACTTACATCCCTACAGCCGTAAGTACAACCTTTCCAGATCTAGTTCTTAATCCCATTTCTTCCGCTCCCAGTTTAAGACGTTTGTGGCTCATTTCCCTCCTATAATTTCTTAGCCGCCTTTTCACGGTAAAGACATCTGTAAAGTAATATTTATATTTTACCTTGTAATGAGAAGTAGTAACGGTAAGTTTTAGCAAACACTTTGATTATACCATACCACTACCTACTTTAATTCACAAACTAGCTGTTGCCCGCGGATTAGCTTGCGTTTTGGTCGAAATTATCCCACGGGCACGTTGTTAATATAATATGGCATAGGTATAGCCTATGTCACTCGGGGATAATGTAGCTTCCTATTGGCGAAAGAATTTTGGAAGAAATAGAGAATTTTGAGAAATTTGGAAGAATTTTGAATGGGTGGAAGAAATCGGTTCAGTAGATCCAGACACCCCCTACAACCTCACAAACTTTACCTCTTTATAAAATTAGTAGGTACCTATAGATAAGTATAGAAGTATGGATTAACTTTTTTAGTATTAGTAGTCTTAAGCAATATTTATTTATATTCTCATTAGCTTTTGCCCGCTTCGCTTGCGTGTAGGTCCGACATAAAAAGTATCCTACGTCCTACCCTAACACGGTTACCACGTATTTAGTACTTACATTATTCTGAACCCCGCAACGCACATTTTTCGTCGGTTATTAAAAAAACAGCTGTTTTCTACAAAACTGCAATACCTACACGGTCAAAATATATGGAACAGCTGATTCCACAGCAGACATCTAGCATGGGTGGGGTCCCACGCTTCATTTGCCGATACTAGTGCGGGCATAGACCTAATCCAACATCGGCAGAACTCGTACGTCATCAGCTGAACTCGGTCGATCGAACAAAATAATTGTAGTTATCGGATTTCACCACTGGACGATGTCGGTTGAAGCAGTGGGCTGATCAACGATTAGGTGTACCCAAGGTCGCGAGCCAAGAAAGCGTCTGTAATACCGACTACGTCCTTTCGACAAACATGGTTGCTTGAGTACCTATCAAGCTATCTCGATGACTCCGGTTCTTTTCCGGATAATCTGAATTCCGGTGTTCTCCAAAGGAAAATTCGACCATAGCTCGCCCCATAGCGCTCTTTCCTTTAAGGACAAGTTTCAGTACTGTTTGCCATACCCAGTGGTTGTTGACTTGAAGACGTATCTTCACACATTGTTGAATGGGCGATGAGAAGACTTGATCGAGTTACCGATGATCCTAATTTGATTTTCGCGTTTAGGAATTACATTACAAAAAAAATATCAGCCTACTGGGACGCCAGGAACATTAACAAAATGATGTTTATGAAACAAAATAATACCCATGACAGGGCCCAAACTACTGGGTACTACTGGAGGTCTGTCCTTTGTACCAGGAGTAAAAACCTCAAACATCATTAAGAAGACCGTCACCTCAAATCACCAAGCAAATTATTTTTCGAAATTACCTTGTTCATATCGTCTCCTGTCTAGTTCTCTTCTCAGGAGTTCCTTTTCAAGTGATTCTTTCGATCCCCATACCTGTTAAGGATTACTACAGTTACATTATACAAGTATACACAATCATAATGTGGTTAGGATAAGTTTAAATTATGTTTATACTACACCTGCTTGGAAAGTACCTTGATACTTTATCAAATTTACGG
The DNA here is from genome assembly GCA_947578425.1 of Eugnorisma glareosa. Classification (NCBI taxonomy): domain Eukaryota; kingdom Metazoa; phylum Arthropoda; class Insecta; order Lepidoptera; family Noctuidae; genus Eugnorisma; species Eugnorisma glareosa. The sequence goes on along the minus strand of OX387970.1, from coordinate 11,757,360 downwards.
TAGAAAGTACGTCATTGCATATCGAACAAATATGCGGGGAGAAAACGCATCTGAGCGGGAGAGAAAAGTGTATGAAAATCCATTTCTTACGTGGTTTTTCTTTTTTAATTTTGGGTAAGACTATGCGCCGGTAACCTAAATATCAAAAGCCAAAAAGTTTTTACAGTGAGTTTTTATCTCCAAGTTCGCAAAATGACACTGGCCACTAGCTGTGTGTTGGATGGTGTCGGGCTGGCAGTGCGACCCTGCGGCGGCAGGATAAACAATTTGAAAATTGAACATGTGAAAATTGCAGACGCCATTAGCGCCATTTTCAATTTGTGTGTTGTTTGAGGATTCAGTTTTCGTTTTTTATTTTCCTTGTAGGTGTAGTATAAAGCACTATGTATCACTCGAGAGAAAGTGCGATTCCCGATCTCGGGTGTTTTAAACGACACCCTCGACGGTAATCGGTCACTTTCTCCTCTCGGTGAACAATGTACTATTGTATCACCATAGCGTTACTGTAATTTTTTTTTTAATTAAACTCATACTGTCACTTACGGGATATCTTCTTTGAGTTTATTAACTATTGTGAGCTCCCGATATTTCAACGCTGTTGCAAGCGCCATGATCATAAGTGACAGTATAAGTTTAGTTTAAAACCGTGAAAGCTAAAAGCAGTTTTTTTAGGGTTCCGTACCTCAAAAAGAAAAAAACAGAACCCCTTATAGGATCACTCGCGTGTCCTTCTGTCCGTCTGTCACAGCCAATTTACCTCGAAACTACTGGATCGATTGAGTTAAAATTTGGTACAGTTATGTAAGTCGGAGACCCAAAGACGGACGTGTAACGTAAATTAACGAATTTTATACATGGGGGCTACTTTTGGGGGTCAAATTAGAAAATGAAAAAAAAAAGTTTTGCAAACTATATATCGTGATAAGAGAGCATCTCAATTTTATTTTATTTTAATTTTAATTGGTTTTGAAGTTATTTAAGAAGATAGGCGAAAATTGACCATACCCCCCCCCCCCCCCTGCCCTTAACTCCGAAAGGAGAGGGCCCAAAATTTTGAAAAAAAAAATACAATATAAAGTTGTTTGCCAATAGATTACAGGAAAACCAAGCTTTATAAACAAATATAATAAAATGGTGGTACGGAACCCTTCATGCTCGGGACCGACTCGCACTTGACCGGTTTTTTTATTAGTTTCAATTTCTAAAAAGTTGGTGTTTTGTTTTTTTTTTTATTGCAAAGTATTTATTTAATAAATTTTGCAATAAAAAAATAAACAATTTAGTGACAAAGAATGAATACCTTGAATGTGACCTTGAATGATCTACAAACACAAATTACAAAGTATGGTACAGAAAAAGTAACAAGTTCTGTTATTGTTTGTCAACAGCGATACCATTAGATAAGGTTGTGGTAAAAAGTTAATAAAATATACTGGTTTAAAAATTTAAGTGTGATCACCATCAACCATGCCATTAAGATTGCTTGCAAGATATTTTTCTTTAATCAGAATTGTTGTTTATGTTAAAATTTGTCAAGGGCATACCTCAAATGCTTTTGACTCAACATCTTTGCGATAATATACAGTTATTGGTGGTTCTGCTTCATATGGTGACCTTCTAAGAACTTTGGGTAATGACTCCAGATCAGTCTGCTTCAGCAAATATTCTGTCATTGCTCTCATCGGTGTTATGAAGTTACGCTCCGTGTAAGAGGCAGAAAAGTCAATAAGAAGCCTTTTTCTAACTGGAAAATAAAAGAAATGTCATTTGCAGGCACTTGCTTAAAATAAATATTTAATTCATTTGTTTTGTTTATTCAATTAAAATTAAACCTATTTGATATATATAGCACTTCAAACAGATTATGTAATCTAAGTTTTACATATACTTGCTTCTGAATTATTTTATAGGAAGGGTACAAATACAAAACCTTTTTGCTACCTCATTTTCAAACGTTGTAAGTAGCATCATCAATGTCTGAAAGGCTCTAAAGTAATTCATGCAGTGGCTTGTTACATAAAAGAATGGAAACAATAAAGATACATTTTACAACCAGAATAGAAAATAAATAAATTTACGAGAGTAACCTGGTTTAGGTTGAAGGGCCTCTTCTGGATTATCTGGTGGTTTAGCTTTCTCAATAGTAACCTTAGTAACAACTTTTTTGTCATCAGTTTCAGTCTTAACTATGATGTCTCCAGTTACACTCTGCTTTATTATTTTATTTGCAGTTTCGCTGTCAGGTGACCCTTTTTCCGATTGTAGGGCAGTACTGGATACAGTGGGTTTATCCAACAGATACGCCGAAGTGTGTACACTACTCCATAGTGCCCTTCCTGGGTGGAACACGTCTTGCCGAAATATCTTGGGTGCAGCAAAACATAATGAATGCAAATATTTTATTTCAATAGAATGTCTACTTAGATTTCTGTAGAAACACTTAGCGGCTATCGAAGGCAACATGATAGTTTGATGCGAAAAGTCCAACCTTGAAGATATTAATGTCACATGAATTTGAGTAAAACTAAAGCTCCTACAATTGTATGGTTAAATACAAATTATATACTTAATGTATACGTTGAATTATCGCTTAACTATTAAAATTAACGAATACATAGTTATTTTATTTTCGATTTAATTCAGGAGTCAGAAGCAGATGACATCAGACAAATAGATGACATCAACATGACACACCTGACAGACAGACTGACTGACAGTGTCACTTGACTTGAGTGACAGAACAGTGAGTGATCAGAATCACGCTATAGATTAAAAATATAGGACTGACAAGCAGTGATGTCCAGGCTATTGCCCATCACACTTTCAATAGATCATCACTATCATTACATAGTATAAAAAACATAGATAGTCGCTTCCCGCTGTCTGTCCCTAAGTATCCTTAGATCTATAAAATTACGCAACGGATTTTGATGCTGTTTCTGTCAGCTGTCGGAAAGATTCGAGTCTTCATATCGAATTTGAACTGTCAAAATAATTCGGTTTCGGATTTGTGAATTACGTTTGGAGGACATCTTCGATATCTTAGACGTTCGATTCGGTACGGAATCGAATCGAATGATTCTGAATAAGGGTGCGGGAGTCCTATCGAACAAAAATAAACGAAGATTTTCCAGTTTATTTTCATTGCATTTCAGTTTTATTCATCTAATATGGTTTCTTACACTCTTGTTTTTGGTGTTAAAGGCCCTACACTTCTATGGCCAAGGAAGTTACCAAAAAGCAGACGGGAGGGATGCCTGCATTAGTTTAAGTCAGCCATCGATTTCCAGGGCAAAGAACCTTACGAAGATATCACTTCAAATTCAAAACACTTTTTCCGCGCTTTGCCAGTTTGAAAGACGGCTGTTTACAAAGCAGATTTATTCGAAATAATGTTTATTTTGGGTAATAATAAAATCATCTTGTATGGTTTGCTGTCTATTAAGTTACTAGCTGTATATTCCCTATTAAACGGATCGACAAATTCAAATAAACCAATTTGATTTACTACTTTTAATTTTCTACCACGATCATCTATTTACTACCATTTCGTAGCGTTCCCCATAAACACAAAGGTCTATCGGATTGAAAAAAACGCATCCGGATTTGGATCTGTGAATAGCCTTTTGACAGTTCTTCGGCTCGGAAATGAGATTGTCGAATACGGTTCCTTACCGACACGAAAACGTATCGAATACCCTTATTCAGAATCATTCGATTCGATTTCGTACCGAATTGAACGTCTAAGATATCGAAGATGTCCTCCAAACGCCATTCACAAATCCGAAACCGAATGATTTTGACAGTTCTAATTCGATATGAAGACTCGAATCTTTCCGACAGCTGTTAGCTATAGGGAGTCCTATCGAACAAAAATATAGGAAGAATTTCCAGCTTATTTCAGTGAAATACCAATACTGTAAACTTTTTAAACACTGTCTGAAGTAAGTAAATGAAGTTTTATTATTGTATTGACCGTATTTCATTGATGTATCCACATTTACATAAATTAAAAGTATTTAAAGAAATGTGATATTCGTTATAGATTTTAGTTAACATTATTTGGTAGTTTGGCCGTCGGCGTGCCGCAGGACAACAGAGGCAGGAGACGTTCTCTTCATAGAGCCATAAAGAATATAACGAATCCTTTTGCCGACCCGCAGTTTCAGTCGGTTTATAGATTAACACCTTGGCCCTACACTTTTATGGCCAGGGAAGTTACCAAAAAGCAAACGGGAGGGATACCTGCATTAGTTTAAGTCAGCCATCGATTTCTAGGGCTATTGCGGAGACCACTATAGCACTTAACATGCCTCAAGTGCTTTGCAAGTGGATTCAATTTCCTTGTGAAGTAAACAAAAGGCAACAAATTATACAAAAATAAAGTCATTTTTATTTACATGTCACATATCAATTAACATATTATTTTTGTCCCAGCCCTATATTATTTTAGGCAGAGTGCCTTCGCCTTGACATCTGATTTCCAGTCATACCAACTCTGAAATACAAGTATATAAGATTACCCAAGCTCCAAGAGGTATTGCTATGTTATTAAACAACTTTCATTTCTAAAACAAATTAGTATCGATTATCAATAACCTACTTTTAATCATTTTTCTGGGGTCTTTGTAGCCCCAGACCCCAACGAATTTAATTATTCTGCTAGTTGAACTAGCAGAAGCTGCTTCGAGGCTGCGTCAGGGCCTGAGATACGGCCAGAGCAAAGTTGTCATGGCCTTGCATGAAAGCAAACATTTTCTGCCACTGCTTGACAGACACGTTTGACAATGAGCAAATAGGAAGAATTGTGTAATACTGATAACAAATACTTACAGCCATTTTTCCTTTAGATATAAAGTTATGAAAAAAGAAAACTACAGTTTACGGTTTACCCTTCCAAGATATCACTTCAAATTCAAAACACTTTTTCCGCGCTTTGCCAGTTTGACAGACGGCTGTTTACAAAAGCAGGTTTATTCGAAATAAAGTTTATTTTGGGTAATAATAAAATCATTTTGTATGGTTTGCTATCTATTAAGTTACTAGCTGTATATTCCCTATTTAAACGGAACGAAATATTAAAATAAACCAATTTTATTTACTACTTTTAATTTTCTACCACGATTTACTACCATTTCGTAGCGTTTCCCATAAACACAACGGTTTATCGGATCGAAAAAAACGCATCCATTCGGATCTGTGAATAGCGTTTTGTCAGTTCTTCGGCTCGGAAATGAGATTATCGAATACGGTTCCTTACCGACACGGAAACGTATCGAATAGTTTAGAATACCCCTGCAGGTCTGAGATTATTATTTTAAATCCCTGATTAAAATTCCCGATTTGACCTTAAATCGAAGTTTGCAAAGCAAGTTTGTTAGAGATTAGCAGGGCTATTGCGTATCTCTGTTGACAGTTCACAGTGATCATCACTTGGCGATTTTTGATATACAAAGACAGTTCTGCATGGGTAGTGTCAGTTGAAATCAACAAGAACGGTCATTGTATAACAAAACTCAACAAGTGACGATCCCTATGAACTGTCAACAGAGATACGCAATAGCCCTGCTGATAAACTTTGTTTAATAAAATAATCAGTCTTTGCTGTTTATAAGTATTGGCATATGGTAAATGGCTAAATGTAGAGTCTATAGTCGCATATAGCAAAATCCCCAGTAAAGATAATTTACTTGCCACTTAATTTTTTTTACTAGAATTTCTATTTCCTACCATTTTGTAACGTACCCCTTGAACAAACCTTTTTCTTTGTTAGCTTTCGTCGTTCGGATCTGTGAATAGCGTTTTGCCAATCGTTCGATTCAATTGCGATTCATGTCACGATCGATTCAATTTCGATTCGATTGTTTGTTTGTGAATGCAGGCATGAATGCAGGGGTGCCTAGGAGGCGTTCAAGCGAGTTCGAAGCTCGTTGCACCGGTAACAACCCGAGGACAGGCTGATGAAGAACACTTCATTCGTGTGGAAAAGAAGAAGCCTACTCGCAATCAGTGCGGTGCCGTATTCAATGATGAACACCGACGCCGAAGCCGCGCTGGTATCAAATGTTAACATTACGTCCCTTGTTGTTGTTTTATTATTTGTGTTTATAGTGAAGTATGGAAAACACTTGTTTGCGACATTTAACAATACACAATGGAGTCTGTCGGCAAATGAACAAATATATAACGTTTAGGGTCGTAGGGCCAATGCACTTTGGCAAAGACTTAAATCCCACTATGCCAATTCTAGAGTTTATTCTTCTATGTTCGCCAAGATCTCGAGATGTGTCTGTGGATTTTGAATTTGATGTTAATTAATAATTTATACCCTGTGGATTTAAACTTTTCTAGTCTAGGCAGAAAACGTAGGGTATAATTATTTAATTATATATTCTGTGGCAGAACAGAAAACCACTGTACCGTGCTGCTACTACTAAATAAAACTTGAACTGTTACAAAATCATTGACCTGCATGAGTAAGCAGATATATTATATCGGTTTAGGGAATTAGCTGTGCTGTAACTTTTCGCTGGAAGCCATCCATTCCTCCCTACATCACACAATAACAAGTCTGGAAAATGCCGGCGAGTAACATCGGATCATACCTGCAGGACGCAAGTAATAATTTTGATGCCGTGCGACCCGCCCCAATTTATGCTGATGCCAATCAATCAATAGGCCAATGCCAGAATGTGCATATATCTACAAATTGCTACTATGGCTATCACGACCTGAAAAAGCCGGAAAACAACCACGTTGACACTGATTGCGAAATGACCGAATTGGATCTTCCTGACGGAATGTCTTCCAAAACAACTTCAAGAAAGCGGAGTGCTGATGAAGAAGAATGTCCTCAAAGAAAGCGACTTCGAGAAGGTACGTTTAATAACGGAAAACTTACTGAATTCATAACATTTTCAAGGTTGTTTTTAAAAATGCAATTCAGTGGGGTTTCATAACCTTACATGCTAAATTATGCTTTTAACAGAATTCATTGCATAAAGTTACTTAAGTAGAGCAACAAGATTGTTCTGTAGTGTTTTGCTTCGTAGGAAGTCTCCCATTGCCATATTGTCTTCAGATGGTACCTACCGCCTAGTATAGTTAATTATTTACAGTTTTGTTGCAGTTTCACAAATGCTTATTGTTTTTATTGTGTAGAATATGTTAAAGTTGCACATTTTGCTTGTAAAGTTAATGAGCATTTATGAAGATTTTTGCTGTTTTTTTTATAAGCCAAGACAATCTCCTAGTAAATTATTTGAAAGAACATAACATACAACCTTTGTTATTGGTTTACAAATTAGCCCACACTTCACTGGGCAGTGTAAATCTTCATTAAATGTTGACAACAAAATATTGTAAACTTTATTTTATTGCACTAATGATTCTACAGGAAACTATTAATTTGTCAAAAAAAAACATGTTTAATGATAGAATTTTATCATTATACTTCGTAAAGAATTGTTACAATGTTGTGCTACAAGATAATTGTATAATGGGCTGGTGTACACAACTCCATGTCCAAAGTACATATTTATCATAATATAAGTATAAAAACAATGGTTTAGAAAGGGTGAATTACCCTTAACTTATTACCCTTGAATTACCCGCATGCAAAATAAGCGTTTGGACATGGAGTTGCGGACACAAGCCCATTATAAAATACAATACCCTTAACTTCCTCCTCATGAGGTGAAGCTCAGTATGTGGTGCCTGTGATGCCAGTTGGTTTTCACCCTAAAGTCCAAACCAATGTACATAAAAGTTCTTAAATTGTATTCTTGACATTCAAGTTTGTCATATATAATATATTTTGGACAGTACAATTATCCATAAATCAGTGATTTGTGTTACTTGAACTACAAAAATCATTGTTATTGCTATGTTATACAAGACACTTAGTGTCATTAAAATATTGCATCATTCCACAATTAAGATTAAAAAATATTAACAAGGGGATTGTAAGCTGTATTAAATCATAATTGACTGTTTGAAATGCCCAAGGTAATCCTAAACTTTTAGATTTTAATATAGCAATTAACTATTTATATAATGAATGTTGAACACACCTGATCAATGGCACATTGATATGCTGATCAACCTCTATTACTTGATAATTTGGTTGTAAAATTAAAATAACATCCTTCCAGCTTTGTGTCTATCCATTGCTTAAGGTTTCAAACTTAACTCCTGTCGTCTCACTTTTTTCCTTTGTTTTTTATTTTATTTATGAATCTATCAATCGGGTGTGGTCAACGTTAGATCAATCACTTTGGTATTAAAAGTGGCTTTGACTCTGGCAGCTATTGCCGACCGGTAGTTAGGACACTTCTATAAAAAAGTTTAAATCTCTTTCATTTTGAAAGTCTTCAATTTGGTAGAAGACATCAATAGCTCAACTGTTAAAGGACACGTAATAGCTGTTAATCGATGTTGAACAGTGATAGAGACACTGAAACGTGCAATTTCAATACTGTTACGATTTTCTGGTTGGGAACCCTCTCTTGCAAAATTCGAAATGATTCTACAATAACCAAAGAAGTTGCCAGAACGGAATGCAGTGACGCATCTTTTCTCTCAAAGACTCAATTGCTATAAGTGTAATTTTTAGACATTTTTATACAAACCGCACATAATTTACCACTGATTGTACCTAGAAACTAAGATTTCACCATTTTTTGATTTCAACATTTCGATTATTTGATGCGTTTTATCTTCGTCATTTTTTATTGATTTGATAAAACAAAAAATACGTATCCAATGTTTTTCGATAATTTAACTGACGGACTAAATAGAATCATATTTTTTTACTCAGGAATCATCCCTATTCACATTGCCGATCTATGCAATACTATACTTTATACTTAAATAAATATTAGGCCAACCTATGGTGTACGTTACCCCAGCAGGATAGTGGCTCCTAGAGTGATACCTAGGAGCTACCAGGTTTAGGCAATAACTACACGATAAAGAAAGAAGAAGTGTTTAAACCAATTTTTTTATGTGGTGCACATGCACAATCGATTATACACTAATTATAATTCGTTCCACTCATATTACTCTTGGAGCCACTTTCCTACCGTACACCAACTTATGACACACACAACAATGTATCCAAATAATGGTATTTTAATGTGATACTTATAAAAAGTAGAATGACTGTCCTGTAGGCTAAGCTCATTGAAATTACTTGTTTTAATGACACAGGTAACATTAGAGGAAACAAAATGTGAATAGATAATTTTACACAATAATGATTTAATTCTTGATAGTTATTATTAGATCATGAAGATTACTAATTCAAAACATGGAGTTTATACTAAAGCAAACAGGAACCAGGTAAGATCAATATTTTAATAAAACATTTTACAGACGGCCGACGTTTCTGGGAAAAAACAAACACGAAAATATTTGCCATCAAATTGTCAAGGATTATCATTGTGAGCTGCTGTGGTCAACAGGCAGTCGCATCGCTTGACTTGCGTTTAATTTTCGTCAACGATTTTCTTTCATGAAACCGGGCGCTAGACTAGCGATTTTATAGAAGCGAATGCATATTTATCCTACATAAAAGAGGATAAAAAACTTTCATTAACAAATGTGTTCCTCTAATTTTGCCTGTGTCAGTTTATAACGTTTCTTTGATGCTGACCGCACATTGGAGACCTTTTAACTAAACAAATAATTTGCTGTTTATGGGACTAACGCATTGATTGAGCTACAGAATGTTTCTCACGAACAAAGTATACACATCATTCACTATAATGTGAAGAATCACTTGCTTAATGAAATACAAACTCGCAAACAAGTCACTGTTGCTGGACAAAGCTAACGCAAACACATAATCAGCATTTGGTTCAGATGCAACCTTAAGTTGTGTGCCAGAGTAGAATACAAATTCGAGTAAGCGTTGGAGCTTGGAGCACAATGGCGATGGCGGTACGGTCCGACGTATGTTTTGCTGAGAAAATATAAAGTAGATCTTATTCTGCAAAAATAAGATACTTATTTTCGCTTTTGGTGAGTTGTGAGGCCTGTGATGTCACCAATTAGTGAGTCATCTACATGCTTGTCTCAGCCATCACCAGTGAGCACGTTAAGCTGCTCTGGGTACAATGAGCGGTCAGCTTAAGTATTTGAAAAATGTGCTTATCCTTGGGACAACAAAATATTTACAAGTTTATCAAATTGACACACAGAAAGTTGAAACAGCAACAAAACTTGGCTTGGAGGCTTCCTGTCAGAAACTTGAGGCCCAGTGTGATAAGGTTCGAATTTATTTCAGAGGGTATGGTGCCATCGACTTCCAACTACAATCCATGTTTACTACGTCCAACACACAACAATCCAGACATATCTCGTTGTCTCATGGTCCATATGATCTAATCTCTACTGCAATGTCTTCAAAGACAAAAGTAATTAAGAAAATTATCATTTTATCTGCAGAAGTACAAAAAGAGAGAAACATTGAACCTGAGACAAATGAGACAGTGAAATTCGACACAAGTTCAGAGGATGTCATGGAATCTTTATATTGGAACATTCACGGAGGAAATATATTTCATTTGATACAGTGTTTGTGACTCTTGATGTGTGATATTTAAGATTGAAGTGATTGGGACCTTAAGAAATATGCAACAATTTTTCACATTCTTAAAAAATATTTGCATAATTTTCTAATTAATTAGTGTAAGTTTTTCTAATAAAAATATAATAGGCAAAAGGGAGGGTGTTTTTTTAATATAAAAATATTTGTTTAAGATATTTTATTAATATATTATAATTATATATTACACAAAGTATTTATGTAAAGGATAAGAGTAATTGAATAATAATGGGATACAATAATAACATCATCAATAATACTAAAATCATCTGGGGATCGTCAAACTTCTCAGTTCAATCTGAAAAAAAAAAGAAAACACTAATTATTTCAATTTACTTTATTTTTCTGTTCCAGGTGCAGTTAAAGAAGCTTTAATTCATGTATTTCTCTTTCAGTATTCACTCAAACTACATAATAGCCGAAAATGGTTCAGTTTGGGTTTTTGCCCTACTTTTATAGTGTAATAACTTCACCTTTCTGTTTTTCAGATGATTCTTCCATGTGCAGCCTTGTTGGCACACGGTCAAGTCCAAGCCACTCAGCTTCCGCCTTTAATGCAAACATACCAACAAATTACAGTTTGTCTATAAAATACACTTTGGTATTTAGTGTGCAGGTGATATATGTATAACTTAAACTATAGGTTAAAGCCAAAAACCCATTGTCTGTGATATAGTTATGTCTTTGTACCTGATATTGTATTAAATTCTGTTAATTCAATTTGACGTTTTATTTATTTTTAATCTTGGTTATTCCTCCGAAGTGAAAATGCAATCATTAATATTTCAGTTTATTATAAGAGTCCCATAATACAAGTTATAAAAAATATTTTAAACATGTGACAAATGGATTCACATAATTAAGTGCCTAGAATACAAAATGTGAAGCTTGGGCCACTTAGATAAAATAGTGTTGCTTTTATATAGAATAATTAGAATGAAACATTTTACAATAAGATTAAGTACCAATTATACAAGAATAAGAATAGAAACCATCTCCATAACAGGAAAAAAATATTTTGACAAACATGAATAAATGGATTTAAAAGGCATCTGCAATATTGTGTTATGATTAAACATGTAGGTGTGTAAATTATGTACCAAGTTATGGAGGGCGAAAAATTCTAAGACGTTTGGTAGGTAAGTACTAGAGTTGCGCTTATCATTTCAAGACTGGCTTTATAACTATCTACATACTTTTACAATTTTAGTTTATGTTTACCTTAGGGGCGTACGCTGAAACTCGCGTGCACTTAACTATGGGGTGGACCCTCGAGGCTCCAATCACGACATCGTGAAAAGGGCTATATTATGTTCACATTAAGGAGATTCTCACACGACACAGCTCGTCTGAACGGTCGGGCGGTGAAGTGGATCTCACTAAGCAGTGGTATGAATTCCGTTGATTCTTAACACACGTATACCGCCCGACCGCGCGGCGCATTATCACAAAATTCTCCACCTACTCCGCCCGATTGCACGGACCAGCGGTGTCTTGTGAGACTCGCCTTATTGAAAAAAGTTTAGGACAGCAGATTTGTTGGCGATTTCGGCATAAAGTTTACGCCTTTATAAAAATTGTAACAGATTATGAAAACTTACAATGACCCCATTACATAGGGGTCGGTTTCCGTTTTACGGAGAAATCCTTGTGCACTTTTTTTGATGTCACTGAATAGAGGAATATAATTAGGGTTAGGCTGAGGTGTACCTAATAGTACACCTACATTTCGCCAATTATGTTAAAGTCCCATATAATAGGGGGCGAATCTATTGCCATCAACCGGGCACTAAACCAGACCCTGTGACTACTACTGAAAAATTCCTTATGGAAAAACCCAGTAACACTGCCCGACCCGGAAATCGAACCCAGGATGCTGAGCAATCGCGCTTACACCACTACTTAATAAAGGACTGTACCACTATTGCCTTTAAGTATAAAATTCAACGCAGACAAAGCGTCTCCTCGCGCGTGCTTGAGGATGCGAGACCGCCCAATATTTTCCGCTTGGTGGAAACGGACCCTAAGAGTTTAAGAGTAAACAAAAACTAACATTGTATGTACATTGTATATTACGGCTTAAAATGCATATGAAGATAAAAGCCAATGACCAAAATTGATGCCTTTTAATTTTTTTGCGGCCACTGACGAAACTATTTACATTCAGGAGGAAATGACATAACAAACAGAATTTTATGTGTTTTGTATATATTTATTATAGCATGCAAATTAGCTGAGCTATCGCAATTTTTGCGGACGAAGTCGCGGGCGTAATGCTAGTATTACATTTATTGTTCCTTTGCAGTATTTGACCATTATTATCAACACTATCGGTTAGTGTGATAGATAATACATGATGCAGTTTTTGTAAAAATAACAGGTTCAATTCCTGGAACCGCCACTGGCTTTTTCAAAAATCTAATACTGCTGTTAAGTTCTCGTCCAAAATCGAATACATGGTTCCTTTGACCACTTTGCTCTACTACTTATTTCTGATTTAGCTAGATAAGCTAACGTAAAAATCACTCTGTATAAACTGATGTAACTCAGTCTGGACTGAGTTCCGAGCTTTAACGCCATACAAAACTCTGTTTGCTAGGTTCTTTTCTCCTTTATGTATAGGGTTTCGTTAGTGGCCGTGAAAAAGTAAAAAGGCACCATTGCTCCATTCATTGTCTTTTATGAATAGCTAAACTTAGGTTGAGCCGCGAACCTACGGCAAAAAAGTTTTCGATCTCATTGTACTGTTAGGAATGTTAGAACTGGTTGAACCACGACCAACCATGTGCGAGCCGAGATGGTCACGGTAAGTAAACTAAGGCACCCCGACCAAATGGGTTAGATAAGATTAGAATTGTGACCGTACGAGAACGAGCCAAGCGAGCGGCGTGCGTTACATTTGGATGTAACGCACAACGCCGCTCCCAGCTACCGGCTTAGTTGCAACAAATTGCCAGTAACGATCGTATTTTCAAGGCGCCGGCGCCGGCCGTGAACATTCTTCCTTTTTAGCCAAGGGGTTGCGGCTAACCTTAAGTTTATCTCCACACTCATCTTTAGCCGCAACATATGATTTAAAACCAGTTATTTGATATGACCCAAAATGCTTGGTACATAATATACTATAAATGTTAGACAAAAGATAGAAAGTAGGCGCTTATTCATTGCGATTAGAACAATTGATTAATGGAAGGCATCTACAATACAATATGTGTTGCATTACCTCAGTCGGCGTGACCTCTTCAGTGTCTACCACGTCTGGTAGAGCTTCTGCATTAGCTGCAGCTTCGTCATGTCCGTTAGCAGTACCATCTTCCGCCTCAGTGTGACAAGTTTGGTCCGCTTCGGCTAAATCTCCGTTATGCATTTCAGAACAATTTATGAGATCGACTTTTCCTTCTTGACTAGAACGCGGACTGTTGTCGTTCATGTCCGAAGTCTCAATATCCATATGGACGTGTCCCGGCCACAAATCGTAAGGACAAGCATTTAGCTGATGCAACTGGCTGTCGCTAGAACTGAATAAATTTAAAGAACCAGCGACATCTTGCAAAATGGAAGATTCGGACATCTCGTTTGTGAGTAGCGTGTTTTCGTTACTAGCCGGTATGAATACTGGCAAATTCTCAATAATGTCTCCTGAAACATCACAAACTCGCATACCCTCGTATTTAGAAAGTAATTCTAATAGCCTCCTCTTGGCTTGTTGAGTATACCTTCCGTCAGCAGCATTGCTTAATATAAGAGATACTAACGTCTCTAAAAAATCCGTCGTACATGTCTCATCGCTTTTTAACAACAAAAAGCGAACTATTTTATTATCAAGTTGCAGAGCATTTCCACACAAATTTTGAATTGATAACGAATTACAGTCATTATATGCGCTAGGTTCACCAGATGTTGTTGAAGCTGATTCTTGTCTATTTTCTTCATGAGCACTTTCATTGCTTTGACTCTCAATGATGGAGCTGTACTGAGACAGTACATTACGTATCGATTGTAGTACTTTTTGTCTTAGAGCATCGGAACTAATTAATTGCAGCTCTCGGAACAGCTGAATCAAAAAATCAGGGTGAGATTCATTCACATCAATTAGAGCTGTGACTTCAGAATACACGTTTTCTCTGAGCAGATCAAATAACTTTGAAGTAGCCTTATCTTCAACTTCCCGGCTCGTTGACGCCAAATTAGGATTAGGCATTTCGGATGTACTGGCAATGTTAATATTGCTCATTTGTGAATAATCCAGCGTATAATTTCTTCGATTACTAGAATTCTTAGCTGGTAATTTTGAAGATGATTTCTTTTTACTATTAGCTGATGTGTTTAAGTTATTTGCGTGGGCTTGTATAATCTCAGGAATAGGATTTGTAATATTTAAATTCCTGAAAGAGTTTGATGGAGGTTCTTGGCGATTTATATTGATGTTACAAACGTTAGTGACGCTGTTTTCGTCAATATTTCTCGAGTGGCAAGCAGACGACGTGTCGGTGTCTGGATTCTGATTGACGTTCAGTACGTCCGGCGCAGATGAGAATGAAAGAGATCTTTCGTAGGCAACGTTTCGTCGCGTGTGTCTGTTGGATAAGTCATCGTTATTTGCCTGAGAAGGTTGAGCGGCATTGTGTGATGAGCTAGCAGTGTTGGTATTTCTCTTGGGTGTGATGCAGGGAGGCGTGGCCGAGGGAGTACGATGCAGTGAGTTATGAGATCTTTCAACTAAGGGATGGGGGTTATGAGCTGGCCCGACTCCTAAGTGCCCGTCGGCGTTTGCCTTGTTATTAGCGGAGAGAAGATTTTGACGGGAATAACTGAAAAAGAAAAATTCACACGCTTTTACTTTTTGTTCTATAAACTAGTGTTATTAAAAAAACAAACCGAATTAGTTTCCAGTTTAATGTTAGTATAAACACGTCATATAAGAGTATTGTAAAATATCACACAGGCTTGTATGGTTAGTCTGATTACAAAGCATGAAATAAAAATCGATTGCAAACGGAAAATTCTAGGGCAAACACTATTCTCACCCTTAGATATTTTTGGACTGAAGTATATGATTAAATACATAAATAAGGTGTATGTACTAATATAAAATAAAAATTATAATAATTCAAAACATAATGCGTGTATCCTAATATCTGAAAAGAGAAAAGCAAAGTAAATAAATACTTTTAATTATTTATTTATTTTATTCTCGCACTACATTTCTACAGAGTAGGTACATATACAGGGGGAGAGTACTTTTCTACTCTAAATACTGGAGATAGCAAATTTTACGCAAAGGCAACATTCCTTGATTTATAAAAAAGAAACAAATCTGCATTAAAGATTTTCGAGAATTCGCTTGCCACACTTGCGGGAATCAGTCCGGCTAAAATCCGAAATCACATCCTGTACTTTTATAGCATAAATCGATAGGGTGAATAATACGAATCAAATCTCTCCAACAAACATTACAAATTAAATGAAAGAAAAAACATGAATCTTAACTTATAAATTCAATGGGATCAAATAAAGCACTTTTACTCAAACATTCATCTTAAATCATTCTTCAATGACTACAGTACTCATATCACATATTAAGTGATCAGATAGATCTTTGAGTAAGAGTGCTTTATCGTACCCCATTGAATTTATAAGCTTAGACTCCATGGTTTTAATTTCATTTAATTTATCATGTTTGCTAAAGAGGTTTGATCCATATGATTGACTCAATCGATTGATGTCATTAAAATACAGGATGTTATTTTTTGGAATTTTAGTTAGTTTGATCCTAGTGTGGCAAGCGAATTTTCGAAAATCTTTGAATGCAGTTTTTTTTTTTTTAATAATAAAGGAATGTTTCCTTTGAGTGAAATTTGCTATCTTCAGTATTTAGAGTACTTCTCCTCCAGGCGAGGTTGAAAAATTCCATCCTGTATAAATAAGGATAAAGACAAACGTTACCTCCGGAAATTATCCCAATAATTATTCGCTCTGTTTCCTGGGGGTACTTGATTATTTAACGTATGTGATGCTGTTTCAGCACGCCAGCGCTCTTCCATCTAGAACACATAGAAGATGACATTTTATTTAAAATACTATATGACAGTCTCTACAAAAAGGAGCATTTTATAGTCAAAGTTGCCGCAAAAAGTTATTAGTCCGGGAACTGCACATCAGGTAAAAATCGAACTACGAAATCCACCCTTACTGCTACGCATATCAAATTGGGTTACAAAACAAATAAAGAATAATTCTCACATGATTCAGTTGTTCTCTGAGCTGGTGTATTTCTCGCTGTTGCATGACGAGCTGTTGCCAGCACCACGCGCCCCAGAACCCGCAGCCACAGCTGCACCCACCTACCATACCTGAGGGTTACGACACATTGTACATTTATAGCAACTCAGTGTTTGACAAAAAAAAAGTCAAGCGATTTTGTATCATGTTCTTTTTGCGCAAGGCCTTAGTCAGAACAAAGGCCGCCATCCATTTTTTTTTTTTTTTTTTTTACCGATGGGAAATCATCAAATAACCCCTCCCGCTCTGGGCTGACCAGGAGGGAGTGTCAGACTTTTACTGACTAAAACCCATGGCCGCCATCCTAATAATTCAATACAATTTTCAGGGGCAATTTATCAACAGCGCTCTCCTGGCAGCGTCATTCAAGCGCCAGAAGTACCATCATGTAGCACTCTGCACTATATGGCAATGAGGGCTATCGTTTTTGAGCTCACCAGATGGCGCCACTGTCGAGTAAGGTCACGTCAATAATTCTATTTTATACTTTAAAGTACCAATAACTTCATAAAAAGTTTATTTTATTACGTACAACAACATAGTGCAAACTTCAGATACATATTTACAATATTCTCCCTAAATCTAGCAA
Source organism: Eugnorisma glareosa (assembly GCA_947578425.1). Lineage (NCBI taxonomy): Eukaryota > Metazoa > Arthropoda > Insecta > Lepidoptera > Noctuidae > Eugnorisma > Eugnorisma glareosa. Next base: position 11,739,880 of record OX387970.1, on the reverse strand, counting down.
GCATGGAACATATAAAAATAATTTTACCTCCCAGTACAAAAAAAAAATAAATTCCTAAGTTGCTACTTAAAATGTTCAAGTCATAACTAATCAGGAATGGCTCAACCTAGACCACAATCGTGAATATTAGTAAAAATACGTGATAACAAAGCATGCAACACAAGAACACTATGAAATCTGACATTTCGTTGACCTAGCACTACACTAGCGCCTCTAGCGGCGAATTCAAATGCGATAGCCCCCATTCTATCGACAGTCGTTTATTGTAAGAGTAGGAAACGCATGGACTTATTATACAAACAGGACTGAGCACTAGAAAAATCGCGTCATTGAAAAATGAACCATAAAGAGTTACGTTTTGGGTTTATTTTATATACATTGTCGTAGCCGAGGCAAAACGTGACGAGAGAGATAGCCGGTACCGAGGCCGTTTGTCCCTTTTTCTCAATTGCCAGGAGATAAAAATGTTAAGATTGGTGAAAAAAGAAAAAATAAATAAGTGAGTTTCCTAGCCTTGAAACCAAGAATGAGTATTAATAAAGTAATTATTTTCTTAATTGCTACCTTCGCGACTTAGATGTAAACCATTTGATCGGTCGGTCAATAAAAAACTTCTTTATAATGACGGCTTTAGAAGTTTCGTAAAAACTACTATGGTAACCCTGTTATGTGTCATGGCGACTTTTCTTGTTGACGTTGAATATTGTTTTGTGAAGGCGAGAAGTATATAATACTACGTTATTTTAGCATTATTTTGCCAAAATGGTCAAAAAGTGTTGCGTAAAATCGTGCAAAAGTGAATCCTATGGTGGATGTGGCATATCGTTTCACAGGTAAGCAATAATAAAGATTTTGTTTACTCACATGACTAGAGTGACCATGCTGCAGACGTTTTGTTAACTTAAGACCACAATTAATTGCTTTGTTTATTTGTAATTATATACTATAATTACCTACTAATATTACGTGCATGTTGCAGCTAACTAACCGTTTAATTGATGGCCTAGCCTTTACATTTAGCTGTGTTGTTTTTCAGCGGCCAAAGTGACATCTTTGGTTCAATTGACTCGGCCATGTCACATAGGGTCTTACTTATTTCGTAGATTAAACTAGTTGGCTGTGACATATTTATAATGATTATATTTTGTACCATGTATTGTATGATTAAAAGATCATAATTTTTTTGTTTCTATTAGCTTTCCGAAGATTGATGAAATGACTCAAAAATGGTTGGATGCAGCCTTCACTTTAGTCCGGCAGACTTTTATATAAGAAACTCAAGAAATTTGTTAAAAGCGAATGCAGTACCATCCATTTTTCCAGTGGTAAGCATGTTACATTTATCACTTTTTATTATAATAACAATTTACCTTACACTTACTATTTAGTCTATGGTGATCTGTTGTCCAACTCGGGGTATTTTCATAAATATCTGTGCTTACCAAGCATGAGCGTTGATATGACAAACCTTGTTAAGTAATGTAGGTACCACAACAATCAGCCGTAATGTTGTGTATTTATGGACACTTATTGTGAATAATAGATACGTTATTGATTGATCTAATAGCGCCCTGCACACGTAAAGTTCGGACCGCAGGAAACAGCACGCGCCGTTCCATCCCTCGCTCCAAACTGTACGTGTAGATGTGCGGGTCTAACAGTCCGATCTGACATATTGATGGGAATGGTGAGCGCATGTCTCGCAGTTTTAAGCGCGCATCACGTATAAACGTAAATTTCAAAAATGGCGGTTTGGAGCGTCGATGCTATCACAGAGTTCATTCATTTGTTCCGTGAACATCCGTGTCTCTGCAAGATAAAAAGTAAGGAGTATAGTAACAGGAATATGAGAAACAAAGCATATGACGAGTCCGTTGACTTTTGCAAGTCAGTAGGTTTTGTTTCAGCTGATCGCGATTTCGTCAGCGAAAAAATACAGAATTTAAGAGGTCTACAAATCCAGCTAACGCGATGACAAACCAACGTCCATTTTTCTTACTACTTTGTAAAAAACTTTTAAAAGTTATAACGTTCCACGCGCCAGTCCAAACTGCAGTCCAAACTCTTGAAAATCAATTTACACGCACAGTTCGGAACGTTTGTCTAGATTATGTAAGTTTCGTCGGCAATCCAAACCGTGAATGCATTTTTAATCGTAATTAGCACAACAGTTTGATCCGCAGTCCAAACTGTACAAATCTAACTGCGGTTTGGAATGCAGTCCAAGATGCGCGGTTCGAACTGTACGTGTGGGGGGCGCTAATTTATAACATTTGTGTATGAGTATTTTTTGTATATATTTTTTGTAATAAAGTTGTTTTTCTTTTCTTTTGCAGACGAAGAATAAACAAGTTACTGTACTTAGTGATGTGAAACTTCCATATCAACACATTTTTAATCCTAATCCTTCAACTTCTCAAGAGTGTAGTATGGAAAAATCTTCACCGACAAGTTCTTTGGACCCACCTCCAGCAAAAAAAATCTGTTCAAGCAATAAGGATGTAGCCGTCCAAACAGAAATGTACAGGCATAGCAGCCCCGCAGAAGATGATTTAAAGCGGAAAGTGAAAATACTGTCTCTAAGGCTAAACAGACGCGAATCTAAATTAAAAAAATTAAAGTCAATCTTGACAATGTTAAAAAAACGTAAGCATAATAATTATGATGAAGTGGAACATATTATGAAAAATAATTTTGTCAACATACATAACCATTTAAATACCGATAAAAGTAAAAGAGGTGTACGATATTCGGAGGACGTAAAACAGTTCGCTTTATCATTATATTACTATTCGTCCAAAGCATATTTGTTTTTGAGAAACCATATATCTTTGCCACATCCTGCTACCTTGCGAAAAATATTAGCTACTCATGACTGTTCCGTAGGATTTATGACTGAAGTGTTTGCATATTTAAAATTATCAGTAGTTAAACATGATTTACAGGATGTTGCTCTAATATTTGATGCCATGTCAATAAAATCAGAAGAAGTATATGACAAAAATAATGATAAAAAATGGGGTTATGTAGATTTTGCAGGTATTGTCCCATACGATTCAGAACGTTTAGCCACTGAAGTTCTTGTATTTCAAATTGTGTCCTTCAAACGAAAATTTAAATGCCCTATTGCGTACTTTCTCATAGACAAATTGTCAGCTGCCATACAAGCACAATTAATAATAACAGCAATACGTATGTTATTTGATATTGGCATCAATGTTCGAAGTTTAACCTGTGATGGAACTGCGGTTAACTTTTCTACATACTAAAAGTTGGGATGTACATTTATTTTACCAAATATGGTTACGAATTTTAAACATCCAATTACAGATACCAAAGTACATTGCATTTTTGACCCACCTCACATGCTAAAATTATGTAGAAATGTTTTTGCTGAAACTAAATTGAGTTCTAGAAGTGGAAATATAGAATTTGATTTTGTTAAAGAATTACATTTATTGCAAGAAGAAGAGGGGTTACGACTGGTAAATAAATTAAATGCGTGTCATGTTAATTTCTTTGGCAAAAAAATGAATGTTAAATTAGCAGCCCAAACATTAAGTTCGTCAGTAGCTGATGCCATTGATTTCTTAAGGGCTAGTGGTAACGAAAAATTCCAAAATAGCCAGGCAACAACCGAATTCATTAGAATGATAGATAGAGTTTTCGATGTATTAAATGCCAAATCACCGTTAGGTGTTGGTTACAAGTCCCCATTGCGGCTTAGTAACAAAGTCTTTTGGATGGGCATTTTAACAGAAACTCGAGAATATTTGGTAACACTTAACATAGACAAACAAAACATTATTTCACATAGGAGAAAAATGGCAGCTTTAGGTTTAATTGTTGATACATATAGTGTTCAAAATTTAGCAGTCGACCTACTGAAACCAGTTGGAAATTTGGATTATTTCTTGCCATACAAATTTTCACAAGACCAATTAGAAATGTTTTTTTCATGTGTTCGTGCGCAAGGTGGCGGAAACAATAATCCTAACGCTTTACAATTTAGGTACACTATGCGTAAGCTTCTTTACCGTAACAGCGTTAGGCCAAGCATGAATGCAAATTGTACGGATGATGATTTCCAACTTTCCCCCATTTTAGAATTCCGTAGCCCTGAAAGGGCAATTCTTGAAAAACAAGGTTCGGATCCCAATGAAGAACAACAAATAGATAGCCTTATTGATAACCTTGATAGAGTTAGTATGTCAGACTACAAAATGAATATTCTTTATTATATTACTGGACATTTTGCAAATAAGTTATTAAATAAAATTTCATGCCAGTATTGTCGCGACATATTAATTACACCTAAACAACATTGTGACCACGCTTATTTTGTTGATGTGACAAATTTTTCGTCGTTTACCACTTTTATTGATAGGGGCGGACTAAAATATGCTTCTATGTTTGCATTTGAAGTAATCAAGTGTTGTGAAAAACTGTTTATTTCAGATTTGACTCAAGGTTCATTCCGAAACACAACTAAAAATAAAATATTGATGCGTTTAAAACAATTGTTTCACACAAGATTCAATTATCTATGTAGTCCGACGCATCCAAACCAATGTATAACAGATGAAGAACCACACGAATTGCAACTAGTTAAAGCATTGAAAACGAAATGCTTTGAGAAACTTAGGCACTAAGATTGGCCTACGGCAGAAGCTCCATTAAACAATTTTGTTTAGCCATGTTTGATTTTATTAAATATATATGTATATATATAAATGGCTTGGTTTTATTTCATTTTTTTCTCTAATTAAATACCCTAAAACCTGCTCTCAAGGGTGAACGCTGGAAGGAGAGAACCCTGTATCACCTGCACGCACCATAATTGCGCTACCTACCGATCCCACCAATCTCAGACAATCTAATCGATCATAGGTAGGTACTCATTGTAAAGACATTTTTCGAAAAATTGAAATAGTTTTATGGCCTGGTTGCTAAGACCTTATACTCCATCCGAGTAGGTAGTTAACTAAAGGTAAACAATCTTGACAAGTCTTTTTACATAAACTTTTATTAATTAAATACAACTACTGTTTAAACAAATTGTTTAATTGATCATGTAATCGTTTTTGTTGTATTTAAATTTGTTTTCAGCTGCATTTTATTTGTTAAACTGTGTTATTAACTAAAAATACATGTCAAAATTGTTTACCTTTTGTTAACTACCTAATCGGATGGAGTATAGAGTCAATACGACATTTTTTTACGAAGCACCACAGATAGGTATATAATTGCCAAACTGAAAGAGATTCTCATTCAGAGGTTGTAACGCAATGTGGTTGCTTGTGCTACTCTTATGATTATGACCTAGGTATTCATATGACGTTTTGATACCATGTCGCTGGCTAGAACACTTAGCTAGCGATATGGTATCAAAAAAGCGAATTTTATCCCACACCATTAGCCCTAGCACTGATTAAGGCGGTACGGATGGCATGGTAAATAAGTATCGTTCACGTAACTGAAATATGAATCGATAATATTAGCTGGAAATATTGTGCTTAAACTGAAAACTATTAACATGTCTGTGTGATACTAAGCACGCATATTGCATTAAAATTCAAATGTATTGAATGTCAGTCCTTGAAGTCTCCTGTGTGTAAAAATTGTTTGGTCACCCTGTTAGACAGAGACAAACAGCCTCGGTATTTGCCATCTCTGTTGGAACGTTCTTTCGGGACGAGTGCTCAGTCCTGTTTGTATAATAAGTCCATGAGGAAACGCTCTGAAAACTGATTGTCACTTATGTAGGCCCTCTGGTGAACAGACACAAACCTATTTTCGTTTATTTTATGTGTAGACACATCAATCCATGAAGACATGCCCCACTAATCCTCCTATTCGTATACAATGCATTGAGTACACATGCACACTAAACTAAACAATCTGTCTTCGGATGGATATTTTCTATTCTAAAGTGATGTAAAACTTGCTTACTGTAAGGCATCATCATGTTGAACGGCATAGATGGCGGGTAAGACAATTGTGGCGTCCCCATCAAACGCTCCATGGTTTGAGAGTGACTGTTCTGAGTGAATTGGTTACGCATGTCCTGAAACAACATTAAATTGAACTTAACACTTATTTGTGAACTTGACAATCTCATAGGTCTCTCCAAAGATAAGGTGTTCAGATAAGTCATAAAAATAACTATTAAAGCAGTTGGAAAAAGAACATTTGCCGCGGTGAGCCATGAACTCGCATATGAAATAATAATAGGAAAAAATAATCTTTTTTCTTTACCTGGTTGGATTTATTGTTGGTATTCCAGCCAGGGGGTGTCATATGCGGATACGGCATGTTTCCAGGAATTTCACCAGCTAAAACAACGAGAAAGATAAGGTAAACGATCGAAAATTCCAGACTCACAACATATACATTCAAGTTTTAGAATTAACTAGCTGTTGCCCGCGGCTTCGCACGCGTTTTGTTTGGAAATTATACCACGGGCACGTTGTAAATATAGCTTAGGGCACTCGGGAATGTCGGGATGGTGGCGTCCATCGCAGGGAGATTACGTGTGGAGTTCCGCAGGGATCTGTTTTAGGGCCTCTCTTATGGAACCTCGCTTACGATGTTGTCCTACGTATTGATCTCCCCGTTGGCGTTAATGTCGTTTGCTATGCAGACGACACCCTTGTGTTAGCCGGCGGGGACACCACTGAAGAGACCATTCAACTTGCCGAGCTCGGTTTGGAAAAAGTTGTGGCGTCGATCCGCGCGCTGGGTTTAGAAATAGCGCCTCATAAAACTGAGGCATTATGGTTCCACAAGCTGCCGAGGAGCAGAGAGCCACCCAGCTCGTTAGTCAGAGTTGGAAATGCGCAAGTCCAGGTGGGACGATACATTAAGTATCTTGGCCTAACCCTGGACGGTCGGTGGGGCTTCGAAGAGCACCTCGAGCGCCTAGTTCCCCGAGTCGGGAAGGCAGTGGGTGCGTTGCACAGACTGTTACCCAATCTCGGGGGGCCACAAGAAGAAGTTCGCCGCCTCTACGCGGGGGTCGTGCGATCGATGGTCCTTTATGGGGCACCTGTTTGGTCAAATAGGTTGTCAGGCGTCCGGCGCTGCAGGACTAAAATCAACTCTCCTGGCGCGTTTTCCACCGCTGGATATCCTGGCAGATATGGACACGAGGGTTTATAGCCGAATCCGGATTATCCGCCAAAGTGGTAATAGTGTACCAGGAGTCGCTGTTGCGAGGCTGAGGCGCCAGGAACGGCGACACGCGCTCGAGCTGTGGCGTGAGCGGCTGCAACAGCCGCAATATTCGCATAAGCGCGTTGTCGAAGCCGTACTGCCACACTTCGAAGCCTGGATGAAAAGAGGGGAGCGCATCTCCTATAGACTTACTCAGGTACTTACCGGGCACGGTTGCTTCGGCGAGTACCTGAATAAGATTGGGCGAGAAGCCTCAGCCAATTGCCATCATTGTGGAAGTGGCCTGGACTCAGCACAGCACACGCTCGAGGAGTGCCCTGCATGGGACTCTGAACGACGGGTTCTGGTAGCCAGGATCGGGCAAGACCTGTCTCTGCCAGCCATAGTTGGGGCTATGCTGGCAGAGTCTGACAACTGGAGGGAGGTGACCTCGTTCTGTGAGACTGTAATGGTCCAAAAGGAGGCTGCCGAGCGGGATCGTGAGAGAGCCGATCCTGGTAGGAGAAGAAGTCGTCGGGGAGGCAACCGCCTCGTCGCTTAACACGCCGAAACCCCTCCTGCATTACTTAAAGCAGGTGGGACTTTGGGGTCACAGGCGTTCAGAGTGGGGACTCTGTACGCTCACCGAGTGACCTTAGAGATGACCGGCAGCACAGTGGTCACGTGCTGTCGTGCACACTTGCACAGCGAGGCTCAGGGGAGACTTCTGTATAGTCGCCCCAGGGATGTGCCTTTTCAGGCGTTGTACAGAGGGGGCTCCGGACAGGTCTTTTAAGAGGAAACGGTGCCTCCTCTCATGTGCAGATGGTGACCACCGGGGTGGTTTTAGTGCGGTAAAAATCCCACACTCCCCGGTCTTATCCCCAAAGACCGGCCGCCTTTTGAAGGTTTCCCCCAAACCAAAAAAAAAAAAAAAAGGGCACTCGGGAATAATGTAGCTTCATATTAGTGAATGAATTTTCGAAATCGGTTCAGTATATCCAGAGATTACCCCCCACAACCTCACAAAGTTTACCTCTTTATAATATTACTAGCCGTGCGCGCGAATTCGTCCGCGTGGACTTAGATCTTTCTCACGCGCACGCAACGGAAGCTCTCAAAAATAATATTTTTTCGCCGTTTTTGCAACCTTTTTCATTGATGCTGTGCTCCTATTGGTTGCAGCGTGATGATATATAATCTGCCTATAGCCTTCTTCGATAAATGAGCTATCCAGCACTAAATGTTTTTTTTATTCTAACCAACAGTTCCTGAGATTAGCGCTTTCAATCAAGCAAACAAACTCTTCAGCTTTATAATATTAGCATAGATTAAAATTTCTTACCGTTCTGGGAAATTGGTGGAACCATATTGACATTCGACGATTCCACTCTAGGTTCATGACGAATATTTTGATTCGTATTAATCGACTGGGATAACTGAAAACAAATGCCAGAAGTTACTTGCTATTGTATCTACATTGGACGGAATGATTACACTTAATTGTAGATAAGTAACATACACTGCTCTCATCTGGCTGTCTATCCTGGGGTTGTCTCCGTCGCACCCGATTTCTTTGATTAGACTTATTTCTGGACGCACTGTAAAACATGAATAAAAATTAAATAAAAGAAGGCTGCATTAGAAGACTAAGAACTTCTCTTTCGAATAGATGAATTACGTTCGAGCGCTTTCTAGTCTAGTAGATCCACATAAAAGTGCTTTAATTCATTCATAAGTACCTGTCCGTGTCGCTACCGTAAGTACTGCTCATGTGAGGCGGTAAAGCCGCGGCAGACCTTCCACCCATGGCGCTGTCTCCACCACCCTACAAATGAAATATAATTAAAAAAAAAAACAAACTCTGCTATACAGTCTGTTTGGGTAGACCAACTGTTATTAAAACGTTTTCCCACCTGGCCATTCCTGTGCTAAACTGCCTCACCACAGGCACATAATAATTATATTTTCAAGAAAAGTTGGTAGGGCAATAAACAAAATGCAAGTAGATCATCATTCTCCTCCCCAATTGATTTGGGGATGGCGAAGCATGTCTTCTTATCTTATGCTTCTCTGTAAGTAGCAGATACATAGTAGAAATACATAGTCGATCACACTTACCCGGAAGTTCTCAGTTTCTCTGGAGTCCTGTGAATCTAAAAGTATTTGCTCAGATCTGGACTCGGGTTCGCTGATTCGATCTTGCTCACTGGAACATGACATTCGTAAATGAGCACTATGATTTGTATTACGGTTTTAAAAGTAGTTCAAATGTAAAACATACCTATTGTAAGATTGATTGACGACGGAAGCACTTCGTGAGTCGGATTTCATATTTTGGGGTTCAGGATTTGAGCATAGCACTTTCTGTAAAAAGAAAATTATCCAATACTAAGAGTTGAAACAGGAAGAAGGCAGGGGCTTGTTATTTCAATATAATCAATACTGTCAAAAATACATTTTCTTTTAAAGTGTTCTACAGAAAAAATAATTGGAGCAAACACTACATCTTATCAAAAAAATGTTCTATATTTTAAGGGATCGGTTTCCGCAATTAGTCCTTAAAGTAGACCATTGTACGTGAGCCATGGCGATTCAAAATGAGTGTGCATCGTTCTCAATGTAAGCTGACCTCTTTATTGAGCAGCGCCTCCAGCTCGCGCTGCTTGTCGGCTAGCAGCGCGCGCAGCTGCAGCTGGCGTCGCTCGGCCGGCCCGGCCGCACCGCTCGGGCCCGCGCGGACTTCTTCGTTCACTTTCTTCTGTTTACGGCTCACCTCTGGCAAAAGACGGCTCAATAATAACAATTCATTCACTGACAGAAAACGCAAAATCACTAGGTGTAGAAGTGTGAAATTTTGCAAACAAACTGTTCCTGTTTATCATTTCTGCAGGAGTCTATACACAGAAAAAAATGTTCTTTTGAACCAAGAACCAACTATGTTTCACCTAATATTTCTTGATCTCAAATATATATATCTTGTACTAAGATAATCCAACTAACGCTTCAAAAATGAAGAACTCTTAAATTTCAAGATCGAAAATCTTTGTTCAAAAGAAATATTATTTAAGTCAAAACTTATATCTCAAATCAAAACCAATTTATTTCTAACATTAAGAATGATTATTTCTCAGTTGCGCGGATTTGACTCAAAAATTAATTTTTGTACCAATATAGATTCGACCTTGGCTCAAGAATCCGTTCAGATCTCAAATGAATAATTTAAAAATCTTCAAGCAAGTAATATATTTCTTGGTAGAAGATATTACTAGTTTCACACAAGAATCAGTTAAATGTCACAGTCAAGTATGAAGACATTCTTAAAGCAAGTAACATATTTCTCGGTAGGAGAAATAACTAGTTTTACCCAAGACTCAGTTACATTCACAGTCAAGTATTAAGACATTCTTAAAGCAAGTAATATATTTCTCGGTAGGAGATATTATTTATTTTACCCAAGAATTAGTTAAATTTTCAGACAAGTATTATGACATTCTTAAAGCAAGTAACATATTTCTCGGTAGGAGAAATTACTAGTTTCACCCAAGATTCAGTTAAATTCACAGTCAAGTATTAAGACATTCTTAAAGCAAGTAATATGTTTCTCGGTAGGAGATATTACTAGTTTCACCCAAGATTCAACTAAATTCACAATCAAGTATTAAGACATTCTTAAAGCAAGTAATATATTTCTCGGTAGGAGATATTATTTATTATACCCAAGAATTAGTTAAATTTTCAGACAAGTATTATGACATTCTTAAAGCAAGTAAAATATTTCTCGGTAGGAGAAATTACTAGTTTCACCCAAGATTCAGTTAAATTCACAGTCAAGTATTAAGACATTCTTAAAGCAAGTAATATGTTTCTCGGTAGGAGATATTACTAGTTTCACCCAAGATTCAACTAAATTCACAATCAAGTATTAAGACATTCTTAAAGTAAGTAATATATTTCTCGGTAGGAGATATTATTTATTATACCCAAGAATTAGTTAAATTTTCAGAAAAGTATTATGACATTCTTAAAGCAAGTAATATGTTTCTCGGTAGGAGATATTACTAGTTTCACCCAAGATTCAGCTAAACTCACAATCAAGTATTAAGACATTCTTAAAGCAAGTAATATATTTCTCGGTAGGAGATATTATTTATTATACCCAAGAATTAGTTAAATTTTCAGAAAAGTATTATGACATTCTTAAAGCAAGTAACATATTTCTCGGTAGGAGAAATTACTAGTTTCACCCAAGATTCAGTTAAATTCACAGTCAAGTATTAAGACATTCTTAAAGCAAGTAATATGTTTCTCGGTAGGAGATATTACTAGTTTCACCCAAGATTCAGCTAAATTCACAATCAAGTATTACATCAAAATTATTGAAAAAAGTTCTCTTCGTCTCCTTGGGTCTCCAATCTTCGAGATTTCCTTTCCCGATTTTATCGAGGAAAAAATTCAAAATTTCAATGACATTTCGGAAAGATTACTCCAAATTAATATGCATTCGGCCATCACCATAATCCGTTATTGCTGTTTCGGCCCAAAATTAACTTATTTTCTACGTGCTTCCCCTTTATGGAAGCACACTCATCTTTTGGACCAAATGGATCAAATTATCAGAAATACTTTATCATCCATTTTAAATGTGGCCTTGGACGATCGAGCTTGGACACAAGCTACTCTTCCCATTCGTATGGGAGGACTCGGCGTCCGCAAAATTTCTAGTATTAGTTTACCGGCTTTTATATCCTCGGTCCACGGCACTGAGAAATTAATGAGGAATATCCTGGCTTCCACACTGATTGATTTTGATGTGCCGTGCTTCTCCGAGGCTATCAATGCCTGGAAACTCGCTTGCCCAAATTCTGAAGAACCCGACCATCCATTTTCCCAGAGAAGGTGGGACGAGCCGCTCTGCAGAGTAGTTCAGAACAATTTACTGAACACGTCTGCTACTACTGCTGAGCGCGCTCGTCTGCTAGCTGTGGGTGAGTGGGAGTCGGGTCTTTGGCTTCACGCACTACCGTCGTCGAACACAGGTACGTTGCTCGACGACACTAATTTCCGCCTCGCTGCTTCTCTACGCCTAGGTGCCGCATTATGTTCTCCTCATCGCTGTCACTGTGGTGAAGTTGTCAACAGCCTCGGACATCACGGCCTGTCATGCAGCCGAAGTGCGGGCCGTTTTGCACGGCACGCGAATTTAAATGACATCATCCGACGAGCTCTTGTCACCGTCGGCGTTCCAGCTATATTAGAACCCAATGGCTTGGCACGCGACGATGGCAAGAGACCGGACGGGATGTCTTTGTTTCCATGGAAGATGGGTAGGCCTTTAGTGTGGGACGCAACATGTGTCGATACTCTTGCGCCATCCCATCTTCCTAGCTCATCGTGCTGTGCTGGGGCTGCCGCTGCGGCTGCAGAGAACCTCAAGCGGCGTAAATATAGTAACCTCATTGGTAACTATATTTTCGAGCCGTTTGGGGTTGAAACTCTAGGACCGTGGGGTCCGAGCGCTCACAGCCTTTTCAAGGATATTTCTAAACGTTTAGTTGACACTTCCCGTGACCCAAGGGCTGGCTTTTACCTTGGCCAAAGGCTTAGCGTTGCCATACAACGTGGCAACGCCGCCAGTCTCTTGGGTACATTACCAGTTGACAGCGTTGAGGAGGAGTTTTTTGACGCCATTTTTTAAGTTTGTTGCTAGGTTATTTACTTTAGGTTATTTTAATTAATAAGTCTGTATATTATGTATATTAATATTCTTAGCAAGTACTTAAAATGTTATTAAATAAACGATAGTATTAAGACATTCTTAAAGCAAGTAATATATTTCTCGGTAGGAGAAATTACTAGTTTCACCCAAGATTCAGTTAAATTCACAGTCAAGTATTAAGACATTCTTAAAGCAAGTAAAATGTTTCTCGATAGGAGATATTATTAGTTTCACCCAAGATTCAGCTAAATTCACAATCAAGTATTAAGACATTCTTAAAGCAAGTAATATATTTCTCGTTAAGAGATATTACTAGTTTCACCCAACATTCAGTTAAACAGAAACTTATTACTTTTTCTTTTAGAAGGTATGTAGACATTTTTGGTACCTATGCCTGAGTAAAAATACCACTTAGTATTGATTCCAATAAGAAACGAGTCGTCTGGTGACCATCATCACCATCGAGTCTAAATTTCAAACCGCGGCCAAGCTGGGCATCCTAAATAAGATTAAGCTATACTTCACACCTGGACAGCTTTTGACCTTATACTTACAAAGCACAAGTCCGATCCTGTTTGGAGTACGCTCAGGAGATGACTCAGCTAAATACCAAATTTCCGCACTGGACTCGGTGGAACGTAGGGCTAGCAGGCTTATTGGTGAGGAATACCTTGCTAAAGCAAACCCGGCTTGGCTGGCACCGGGTAGTAGGTAGGTATAGTAATTCCTACTAGACATTCCGAATTACCTAAACATTATAAAGCTAGTTCAAGGCGTCGGTCCGCTTTCACTCTGTTGCTACGCCCTATCAGGGTAATTATGTGTAACTTTATCAATCATAAGACCATTGTACCTCAACATAATTAATGCAATAAATAACTATGACTATGGACGAAATATTTGGTAAGTAAGTATAGTAATACAAGTATCTACCTACTTACTACATACAAAGTATCTTTTACTACATATTAGACATGGTGGCCTGGCACCGACTTCAAATAGATGAGTGGGTAGCGCTTAGAATAAAATTTATACAATTTTTTTGTCGTTTTTGAGTGCAAAACAAGTTTTATGATCTAGCAGCCACGTCATGACAAAGTTTAAAAAGGGCCAAAACAAATTTAAAAAAAAATCATGTCTGTCCTATTTACTGTTGAGGAGTTCCCTTGCCGGAATCCAACCCTGGGTGCATCAGCCATGTCATGATAGAATTTAGAACAGGCTAATATGATTAAATGCATTTACAAACCTTTTTGTCTGCACTATTCACCGTTAAGGAGTTCCCTCGCCGGAAGTAAACCTTGGGAGCAGCAGCCAAGTCATGATGGAGTTCAGAGAGAACAGGCTACCTATATTATAGTTAAATCCATTTACATTTCGTGTCTTTGCTGTTCGCCGTTGAGTAGTTCCACTATCTACCTCCTGACTCCATCATGAGATCCGCTCAATAGTACCAGATTATTGCACTGTTACTAAACTTACATCTGTATGCAACATTTCAGCTCAATCGGTTATAAGACGTTACCACGTCAAAAAAAAATACATACAGATGAACCTCCTCCTTTTTTGGAAGTCGGTTAAAAATCACTAATAGGTAGGTAGGATTTGTTCAATGTTGTTTATACCTACTAATGCAGCAAAGTTCATAAATCTTGATTTAAGACCATCGAAAGTAAAAGCAATATTGTACCTAATGACGTTATTTCTTTTATATAAATTCTTTGATGCACATAAATTCATGAATGTTGAGCCAAGAATGCATCCTCTTTGCATTGTTGCACCAAGATAGTATTTATTGCAGCAAAATTTACAAAATCTTGTTTCAAGAGATTGTTTTTTTGTACTATGAGCAGTGTTGCTGTATTATGTTGTTTACCCGATCATCTGAGACTTGCATCTAATCATTTTGATATGGTTTTTGAAATATAAAAGGCATAAGTCATGGGCGCCGCGCCGCCAGGATTACTTTCAGGGAGGTGCATCTAAACATTGAGGAAAAATTCCGTTCAACTCGGAAATTTATTATTTGTGAATTATTATTCTACGAATTCTGAGGGCCTCGCGCGGGAAGACAATTTGCTTCATCTCAACACTATACTATCAACTAATATAAAATATGGATAGGTAATATAAGTAATCAGTGGCGGTTTCACACATTGCCGCCCCCGTCAACATTTGTCAAAATTTGCCGCACCCGATATATAGGTACAATTTCGATAGATTTTAGATTTGCCGCCCTAAAATCTGCTGCCCTAGGCTACCGATCTGCCTATTGGTAAATCCGCCAATTTTATAATTATACATATATTATACTGAAGGATACTCAACTTATTGGCAAGGTGATGAACAAATTTGGACAGCAATCTAGACGAAATTAAAAAAAAAAACTATGTATTTTCTTTCCTGACAGGGGAGTGCAAGTGCTGCCGGCGTCCATGGCATAAATAAAACAAACATTTAAAAAGAATAATTATTTAAAACCGTGAGAAAAAATTAAAACATTTACCTACCTACCCTACTCCGAAATTAATTCAATCCAACTTTATGTCCTGCCGTTCTACTCACTCATATGGTGTATAACCCGAGAGGGAATAAGACGGCACGATACGATGTTAGTTTTTCGGATTTCAGAGGCCCAGGCCACACTATTAACCTAATAGTGAGGTGAGTAGGGGTACCTACCCCTACTGTACTTACATATTTTGCGACAAAAGAAGTTCCACTTCAAAATTAGTTTTTCATATAAATCTACACCATACAATTTCTATTTAAGTGATGTATTTATTGGGTAAAATAAAAATCAAGTACTGGCAACATTTTAAACTTGCTGCCAACCGCCACTCAATTCGTACGAATCGTTGCGTCGCGTCGTCGGGTTAGTAAAACATATTTATCTGTCGTGAATTGCAAATTTAGTGAGTGGATATTACTAAAATTAGCTGAATAAGATAATGGACGAGGACGGAACTACAGAAAACATCCTGGTATCCTGGGATGTGCCATCAGAAGTCGTGGAGAACTTCAAAAGTAAGTTGTGCATTTTTTTTTTTATGATGATCTATGGCGGCGGTGGTTCCGTGTGGGTAGTCTGGTAGGCGATGTAGGTAAGAACTTGATCGTGATACGAAATTTCAATCCGTTCGAAACCGCCGCCGTCGCGTACCACCACCCGCCACCGACCGCCTCAATGGCGGGCGGCGCAACTCCGTGTGTGTGCCTATGTAGGTATAGGTGCAGTTTCATGTTTTTCCAGCATGCCATTTTAAAATAAATGAGAACCAAACTATGTTTGTATGAAGCGTCGACCGTGCTAGCGACTTTAAGTTATATTAATACGCTATTAGATCCCGTTTTTTTTAAATAATGTGTGTAAATCGTGAAAGCTTAAATCAATAGGTAGGTATAACGAAAGCGTAATGTCTAACAGTATACCTAATATATAAGTATATATATTAGGTAAGTATACTGTTCCATTGTCCTCTTAATTGACCATGCTACTTAAAAATGAAAACAAAACTAATTTCATGGAGTTAGGTAGTGTTTTGGGTCGCACTTACTGGCAATGATAAAATAAATAAAAAATCTTTTATGTTTACAGCTCATATTCATCATTTATATTCCATTGTAAACTAAGTTTTTTTTTACAGAAAATGATTTAAGCAAAGAACAATTCAAATATTTGGTTTCAAATGATATATATTTGAAAGAACTTTGCCCGCATATTGGGCACCGAATTAAACTTAAAAGTAAACTACTGGATTACATAAACTCAGTTGCTGATACTGAAACCACATCTTCTTTAAATAAAGATTTAATGATTATTAAAGCTAACTGTCAAGATGCAATGCAATTTGATCAAGATCAATCAATTTTTCTGACGGATGTCACTTTAGACTTGGATTCCTATTTAAATATACCGAGTAGGCATTCACTGCCAGAATTTGATTTGAAGACTATCCTCCAATCATCTCCACAGGGAAATAGTGTTTTAAATTATTATCAAAAATACAAACAATTGAATTCACAAAAAAGAAACATTGTTGTTGATGTTTTGATGAAACATCACTACACATTCATTGTTAACAAGTAATTATTGAACCACTTATGTTTTCCCATTGTAGAACTATTGTAGTGTTTGTTTTTCTACTAAGTATACATATTAGATTAAGTAGTAGTGTATGTAGGTTAAGTAGCTATAGTAGAAGAGTCTGGACACACTCACTGTAATCACCATGCAGTAGTTAGTACACAATGTAGATTAGTGAAATATAAGCTTATTTAAGGTAAATGTGTGAAGTGCGGTAAATCCTAAGATTTTAGCAATGCCAGGTGGTAAATGTCCTTTTTGCACATTTACCTTAAGGTGGAAGCGCAAGAGTAGCCCGCGAAATTTAAATTTTCTTAAGTTTATTGTAATTTGCAGGTCAGTGTCAGGTTGTATGTTGATGAAAATATGAATCGCGCCAGCAACACGTATGGAGTTACAGAATTACAATCATTCTAATCATCACTACAGCCCTCCAAGTTCATATAATCCCATTAAGTGATTTTTTCATGAAATAGCTATTGAATGGGGTTATATGAACTTGGAGGGCTGTATTGATGATTAGAATGATTGTAATTCTGTAACTCCATACGTAAACGTTAGAAAATTTTAATTTCGCGGGCTACCCTTGTGCAATCACGTTAACATATATAGGTTCTGCTCAAGTGCCTAGCTAATAAAATATATTACAAGTAATTATAGGAGTTCAGACAGCAGGCTCAGTACTTGCATGTCAAACCATGTGGATTGTATACTGCCTGGTGCGGTTTCAGTGAGAGAAATGTAGGTATGTGAAAAGTGAGAGATTGTGTCACGAGGGAGCAAATTTTATATTTACGTTGATCCTGATTCTAAATAACTTAATTCTATATTAGGCAATGAACACTGCTGTCTGGTTTACTGTCATTACTGTCATTTATATTTCAATACAAATAATCTGATTTTTTCCCTCAGCAACATCAAACCAGAGGAATTCAATTTGCTAGCTGCAAAAATTGTTTCACTTTTCCCGACAGAAAGTATATACACATACTATATGAAAGCTGTGCCAACATCCAAATCTGCCTCAGGAAGATATGTGCCCTCTAAAGGCAAATTAGTGGACAAGGTCCGAAATCTGCTCTACATATCAGGAGCAAAGCGTAGGAGCACTAAATCCACCTACTCTATTAGAGATTCAGATGCTGAATCTGTGGAAAGTAATCAAGGTAAAATATTTATCATTGGGCTAAGTTGATTTATATTGTTTGGGGCTACTTACACAAAAAAGATACTCCATGTTTAAATGTCAGGTTTATAGGAAACATGAAAAGACAATCCATTCAGTCTTAAAGATGTAGTGAATAATCATTTGGCACCGTATTTTGTAGGATTAGTCTCGGTATAAATATTCTTCTTTTAATTGGTGTTTTCTGCATTTTATGTTCTTTAAGAGATTTTCTTCTTTTTGAGATTGGAAGGACATACTTCAAAATTCTACTTCACTTTCACAAAGTATGGAAAAGTTAGGATACATTTTTTCTTGGACTTATTTCAGAGGCGGTCTCAAATGATGACGCTATTTGGCTGAAACATAATAACGAGCCATGGGACCAAGTTTGTGAAAGGTGGAATAACACCTTTGAATTAAGGCACAAACAAAAATTTCAAACTGTACACGAATTTCTCGAAACATGGCCCATATTAAAAAACAGCAAAGCAGATACTCTGGTAAAACATTTCTCAAAATAATTACATTTCAAAAATTGAAATAGACGGCCTGATTCCTTAGAATTACTGAATGAACACTTTTTTAAATGGTCTTACATTTACCCTACTGTTCCATTTGGAATGCTCACTCTGTATTATGCAACTCTGTTTCATATTTCCTTATTGTTATAGATACTTTTGGATTTTGAGAAACAATATAAAGAGAAGTCACTTAACTTTTATAAAAACTGGGAACATTTTTTCTCGAAACTTTTGAAGCTTAGAGAAAGTATGGTAACTAATGAAGATGCAAAAGCAATCATTGAAGGTCTAGGAAATATCATTGACAACGGTAAGTACCTATTGGCATATGGTTGTATCCAGTCTGTGTTGACCTAGTGGGTAGTTACCCTGCTTTTGAAGCTAGCGATCCCGGGTTCAATCCCCGGTTAGGGCAAATATTTTTGTGATAAACAGTAATATTTATACCAGAATTTTAGATCTTTTCTATCTATTTACAAGTATTTATAGTAGCCATGTTGGTATGTCGTCCTAGAAGTCTATCTTGAGATAAATTTTGGAGTAGGGTAAATTGAGTTTAAGAACAAATTACTCACTTAAACATATAACATTGGTATCCCACCAAAACATACATGTAATAAATAGGCCAAATTCTTGTATGCCACCAAAAGTAGTGAAAAAGAACTTGGTCTATTTAATATAATATGTGTTTTGGTGTGATATCAAGGGTTGATTAGTCGAGACTAATATACTTAATACACTTCATATGGCATGATAAGTAACAATGCATTTTAAATTGGTTGTCTTATTAAAATCTGTATTAATTTCTTAAAATGTTCTATTTCAGACAAAAGAATACCTGTCCAGATTTACCTGTTAGGTTTTTTAATACCACCCAAAGGCCGAAAATCACGAAAAGTCATGTTCTCAACTTCTGAATCAATCCGGGGCTTATTGGTTCAAATAGATGTAAGTATTGCATGTACCCAAACTCTGGGATTCAAACTATCTCCATACCAAATTTCATCTAAATCGGTTCAGCGGTTTAAGCGTGAAGAGATAACAGACAGACAACCGATTAAGATGAAATTTGGTATAGAGATAGTTTGAGTCCCGGGGAAGGACATAGGATAGTTTTACCCCCGGAAATCTTCGCCTAAGGGGGTGAAATGGGTGGTGAAAGTATGTATGAAGCTACGATATAAACGTGTTCCACGTGGACGGAGTGCGGGCAGAAGCTAGTATCCGATAAATTCAACATATTGCTTAGTGCACAGGTTACGAAATAGTACATAATATCTGCTTTCTCAAAATTATTAAATTATTTTTGGTTTTTCATACAAATAACTTTGAATGCTCTGTCCCTACATGTATACACGCTGTGGTTTTGTAATCGTGGTGAATTTAACAGACATGTTGTCATAGCAGTAGATAGTGCGATTCTATGCTCAGTAATAACACCAATAATTTTTAATTTGTCTAAAATCATGAACGCATTACTTCTGCCATGCATTTACCTATAAGCGAACAGCTGAGGCCGGGTCAATGACCTAGCAGCACGATCCTATTCATATCTACCTCACAACCTACTAAATTTGATGTCAGGTCAATGTTCGATTATCATTGAATTAAATCATAAATATGTTGGGGATATTTTTTTACATACCTAACATAAAAAAATGGTTATTATTTTTGCTAAATTTGATCAGTTTCAATAATCTAGTACCTAACCTCTAAAAATTCACCACATTTTCAAAACCACAGCGTGTATTACAAGAGAAGAGAAAGGAACAGAGCCATCGCATCTTCGAACTTCAATTTTCATAGTAGAGCCTCTGCTGAGCTGGGAATATTCCTGAGAATTATGGCATGACTTTAAATTGTGTTTTTTAATGCAGGACGCCGGAGATATCGACAACGTAATCCAAACCCAGAAAACTAAGGCGGTAGCGCGGAAAGACACCGTGCAACCATACGTGCTCATACAAGGACCGCTGCAAAACTTCTCCCAGATATATATCGTAATTGATGATGTCAAATACCACATGCAGTCAGCTACGAAGGCGTTCGACTTATTGTTCAAGATATACCACGTCTTTCACGCTAAGTATCCCCAAGTGGCTGAGCACCTCCTCATAATTATTCAAAAAAAAGTGTACCAAGTCCATACAGCGTATGATACAGTACCACCATATATAGTCGATGTTTTGAACTTAGATGTGTAAAATTTGGTTTTTAATAGTAAGGTTGAGTTTTATAAAAGATGTACTGAGTTAGCGAAATTTGAGCTGACATTTGGTCTTATGGACGTGTATAGAGCCCTGCCTAAATGTAATTTCTTGATTGCGTATACACCGCCTAAAATGTATCTGCTTTGTTCTAAGGTTGACTATTAGAGAATACTTTGTGGCGTCAATTTTGTACGAAAAAAGTAAAATAAATCCATAAAATGCTGTGTACCGAGTGCAAAGCGGATTTTGGTAATTTTAAAAAATACGTTTTACATTTAGAACTAATTCATAAAATAAAAAATAACTTTCATTGTCCTATTGAAAATTGTCAGAGAATGTATGGTACAAAGTATACTCTAAAAGATCATTTGACCTATTTTCATAAATTGTTTGATAATCGCCGACTTGACAGTAAGCCCATGGAAAGTGCATCGCATCCGGATTCTGCAATATGTAATAATATAACTATAAATGAAACTCAAACACAAGATCCAATAAAGTTAAATAGTTCTGCCAAACTTAAATCTAACAGTGAGAACTGTACTAAAGACAGTGAGGATGTAACAATGCAATTTCAAAAAGACCTTCACTTATCTGTTACACTTCTTATATCGAAATTGTACAGTAACTTAAACATGCCAAGAAATCAAATACAAAACGTAATCGATATTTTTAAAAGATTTCTTGCTGATTCAGTAACTTACATAGAAAACCAAATTCCAGTGTTTGGAAATATTGATAGTAACGACAAATGGCCAATGAAGAATTTAAGTATGTGTTTGGATATATTGAAGAACTGCTTTCAAACAATTGAAACCGAACATAGACTCATAAACTTTTTTAATGCGAGTGGTAAGTTCGTTAAACCAATTAAGAAAAAAATCGGTGTCTCTAAGTCACCAAAAAGAGTAGATTCCAAAGTTATTATGTCTTTAAAGGATGAATACGTTCATTTGGTACCTTTGAGAAATAGTTTAAAGTTGTTTTTAGAACTACCACACGTCCTGCAGACCATACTAGATTATCAAAGATATCTTAGTAGCACCGAAAATTTATTGCGAAACGTTGTTAATGGAGTATTATGGAAAGCTAGAGCTGAACATGAACACAGCTCAGATATTTCAATTCCTATATATATTTACTATGCCGATTTCGAAAACGGCAATCCACTAGGCAGTCATGCTGGTAAACATAAAATCGGTGCTGTTTATTGTAGCATTGCAACTATTCCGCCGCAGTTTGCTAGTCGTCTGGAAAATATTTTCCTGGCTCTGCTTTTTTATTCAAGCCACAGAGTAAAATTTGGTAATAAAGCTGTTTTTCAACCTTTACTTAACGAATTGATTTTTTTGGAAAGATGTGGTATAGACATACATTCTAATAATGAGAACCTAAAAATAAAATTCTACTTGATTGCTTTATCAGGAGATAATTTAGGGCTTAATTCAATTTTGGGTTACATGGAAAGTTTTTCCGCCAGTTATTATTGTAGAATTTGTACTTTGGATAAACAAGAATGCCAAACTGCCATCTCAGAAAATGAAGAAAAAATACGATCACGAGCTGATTATGATCATTGTCTAGCCAATAATATTGGCGTAAAAGAAGTCTCTGTATGGAACAGTCTAGACAGCTTCCATGCTTGTGAAAATACCAGTGTAGATGTCATGCATGATTTATTTGAAGGAGTTCATAGATATAGTATGGCTTCAATAATACAATCATTTATAAATAGAAAGGTGTTTACGTTAGAGCAATTAAATTCCAGAACTAAATACTTCACATATACTAGATCCGAGCATAATCACCCCCCACCCATAACTAAGCAACATTTGTGTAATGGAATCATAATATTTTCGGCGTCGGAGATGTTATGCTTTGTGAGAAATTTCCGTTACTTTGTCGGTGACTTGGTTGACGAAACAGACGAAGTGTGGAATTATTATTTACTTTTATTAGACTTAACAGAAACGTTAACCGAACAAACTATATCCACAGAACATGTAGCCAATTTGAAGCAACTGATAAAAGAACACCATGAAATGTACATAGAGCTATTCAAAAGTTCGTTGAAACCAAAATACCATTTCTTGGTACATTACCCGAGTGTGATAAGTAAATTAGGACCGCCTATATTTTACTCAGCATTCAAATTTGAAGCTAAGCACAAAGAACTAAAAAGGGTATCACGTTCTATAGCGAGTAGGACAGACTTATGTTATTCGATTTCAATACGGTGCCAATTAAAAGACTGTAGCAGGTTTTTAACAAATAGTGGCTTTGAAAATAAAACAAAGTGTGGAAAGTCAAAGCAATGCGTAAATATTCCGGATCATTTGAATGAAGGTAATTATTATTCGAGTGCTACTTTTGAAAATAATGGATATATTTATGATAACATGTCCGTTGTTTTGTTGGAATGCAAAGATGACAATCCAATATTTCTGTTAATTAATGATATATTAAGCAGGTATAAAGATTTTAAATCTGTCATCTTTTCATGTACTGTGTTACAAATAATTAACTACAGTACTCACTTCAAGGCATATCGAGTAAACAAAACGAATGAATACAAATACGCATCTTTGGTTGAATGTGTTGATCACATGCCAATGCCTCTTCGCTCAGTAGGTGGTAATTTGTATGTTTCATTTTATAAATAATAATTTACTTATTTGATAAAATAATATGATTTAATACTACATAAAAAAAAAGTATTATTGTAGTGGTGTTAGGAAGAAGAGTAGTGCAAATAATCCATGACAATCGTTTGTAATTTAGCATATAAGAAAATAATAGTAGAACTTAATGATATTATGAAAACCGAAACGTTAATAACCTCCACACAATTTCGTTGAATTTTAATTTATATTGCGATTTCAGGAAAAGTAACGCGGAGCAAACACGTCATGTTTATAATATACCGCATAATAACTTATGATTTAGTAGTAAACTATATATGATAAAATTGTATGACATAATTTTAAGGTGCATCTTATTTTGACGATTTTTTTGTTTTTTTCGGATCACCTGTTCGTTTCGTTAAGTGACTTGAGAAAACAATACTGTAGGTATTTCAGAATTTTTATTTATATTTTAGGGTACGCTATCGCCCAAGGAAAATCTTAAAAAAGGTCAAAGATCTTTTTTTTTTCTTCTTTAAATAGACATTGTTTAGCTATAAAAAATATGCAGGATTCTAGTTTTTCTAACATTCAAAATGGGTAGTAAAACAACATTAGTTATTTATTTTAGTTTTCATCTCAGATTTTCTTTGGACGGTAGCGAACCCTAAAACTTGAGTAATAATTCTGAAATAAATGCAGTAGTGTTTTTTCAGGTCAATTAACCAAACGGAACGGGTGCCCGAGAACAACAAAAACATCGTCGAAATAAGAAACTCACAAAATGTATATCCGCTTCACAGTCCGCCAGTGTAATTTACCTGAATAAAAGTTCAGAATGAAACCCGTTCTAAATTCAATCGTAATAAAGAAAATTTTAGAATTTTATATAGGTACCTATATAGGGTCTATCTATTCATACACGAAATCTCTTAAGGGTCATTGTACTCATCATTATGAACAACTTTTACTGGGACCAACCCCGTTTTTTATGGGACCAACCCCGAAATCGCGAAAAAAGCTGTTCAGTACATTTTGACGAGTTAATGCGATCATATTGTAGGGAACAGCTGATTTTTTTTCGCGAAAGTTGTTCATAATGATGAGTACAATGACCCCTTTAAAGATTTCGTGTATGAATAGATACACCTTATATATGTTTAAATTACTTGGATACTATAATGCAGTATCCTGCTAATAGTAGCTATTTTAAGTTTAGCATTATTTTAAGTAATTTTCTGAATAAATGATATACTTACTTACATTTCACTTTCATTTCATTATTTAGTACAAACATCTTCCTAATAGGTATAAATGGGTTTCGAAAATGATTTGGCTTGTATAGATTAGGTTTGTTTAGGTATATGTTTTTGATTTATATATTCAAGCGTTTTATTCTTCTTGTAAAATGGAACTTAGGTATTCCATTCAAATCACATACGTTTTTCTTATAAGCATGTTTAATTCTTCTTGTAAAGGGTTACATTCTTGTTGTAAAATGGAACGTATTGAATTCAATTTACCTAAAGCTCTTATTTTTTATAAGTTAAATATCATAGCTATTACGAACAAGATATCTTACTTTAATTTGAAGATATCTTGTTCTAAATAGCTATCATATTTAACTCGTATAAGATAAGAGCTTTAGGTAAATTGAATATTCATACGTTCTATTTTACAACAAGAATGTAATTTTTACGAGAAGAATTAAACACGCTTAAAAGAAAAACGTAAGTGATTTGAATGGAATACGTTCTATTTTACAACAAGAATAAAACGCTCTTGAGTGAATTATCTCAGCTATTTAGAACAAGATATTTTAGTTCTTGGGTCAAGTCATTTAGCTTTTAGAAAAAGAGCTTCACTTATTTGAGCGAAATATGGTCCCTTTTACAACAAGAACAAAACGCTCTTGAGTGAATTATTTCAGCTATTTAGAACAAGATATTTTCGTTCTTGGGTCAAGTCATTTAGCTTTTAGAAAAAGAGCTTTACTTAGTTGAGCGAAATATGGTCCTTTTTACAACAAGAACAAAGCGCTCTTGAGTGAATTATCTCAGCTATTTAGAACAAGATATTTTCGTTCTTGGGTCAAGTCATTTAGCTTTTAGAAAAAGAGCTTCACTTATTTGAGCGAAATATGGTCCCTTTTACAACAAGAACAAAACGCTCTTGAGTGAATTATCTCAGCTATTTAGAACAAGATATTTTCGTTCTTGGGTCAAGTCATTTAGCTTTTAGAAAAAGAGCTTCACTTATTTGAGCGAAATATGGTCCCTTTTACAACAAGAACAAAACGCTCTTGAGTGAATTATCTCAGCTATTTAGAACAAGATATTTTCGTTGTTGGGTCAAGTCATTTAGCTTTTACAAAAAGAGCTTTACTTCTTTGAGCGGAATATGGTCCCTTTTACAACAAGAATAAAACGCTCTTCAGTGAATTATCTCAGCTATTTAGAACAAGATATTTTCGTTCTTGGGTCAAGTGATTTAGCTTTTAAAAAAAGAGTTTTAATTTTACGGACGGAATATGATCCCTTTTACAACAAGAATACAACGCTCTTGAGTGAATTATCTCAGCTATTTAGAACAAGATATTTTCGTTCTTGGGTCAAGTCATTTAGCTTTAAAAAAAAGAGCTTACTTCTTTGAGCGGAATATGGTCCCTTTTACAACAAGAATAAAACGCTCTTGAGTGGATTATCTCAGCTATTTAGAACAAAATATTTTCGCTCTTGGGTCAAGTCATTTAGCTTTTAAAAAAAGAGCTTTACATCATTTGAAACGTATTAACTGAAAAGAATATTACTTGAAACAAGTACCGAATATTATTTGAGTGAAGATCTTTTGGGTTTTCGATATAAGGAAAGTCGAAAACGTCTTCGATTGAGATACAATATGTTTCGAAACAACAGTTTTTAGATTTTATGACAAGAGACACTTAAGTTTTAATCTAAATATGTAGTTTTTGGACTAAGAACTATAATATAAAACATAAAATATCTCAATCGAAGACATTTTCGACTTTCCTTATATCGAAAACCCAAAAGATCTTAACTCAAATAATATCACTTGTTTCAAGTAATTTTTTTTTTCTGTGTAGGAGAAATCCCATTGATATATAAATAAATAGACATAGATACAAGCATTGAGTAAAAGTTTTAAAAGAAAATTAACAATAATATAAAGATGACCGAAAATAGATAAGCATTATCTATGAGGTCTTCAATCTGACATAAGAATTTCAGAACCAGAGCCAAAGAATATCAATAATCTAAAAAAAGCTGCTTCCTTATATAAGTTGATACTTCTAGGAGCCAAATAGCTTACCCTTGTTAGAGATCATATCCTTGATGCGTGCACGTTCCCCCATGATCTTCTCGGTTTCCATCCGAAGCTCTTGAGCTAATTCTTGCAGTGTTGCTATGTTGTCCTCGTGGCCTGCGTTAAGAAAAATGTATATTTTTTAAAAAGTGTATATGGTGTTTGACATGTCCACCGCGGGAGACGCACCGGGCGTCGGGGGCCACGTGGTGGCCACCGTAGGCGCGGGCCTGTGGACGGTGAGCTATGGGCTAGCTCGCCGTCCGTCCGTCTTATGACGACAGGCCGTGTCGACGGCGCGTTCGTGTTCCACGCACGCCTCAAAGAGATGTCAGCAAAAGGAAGGGGTCCGCAAGGGCCGATGCCTGCCAGGGCTGCGGGGCTGTTCGAAAGAGATACCGTGGCCCCGGAACACAAAGGGCGATGAAGGAACATGGATGGGTTTTAGTCAGTAAAAGTCTGACACTCCCTCCTGCTGCGCCCAGAGCGGGAGGAGTTATTTGATGATTTCCCATCCGAAAAAAAGAATGTGTTTGACATGTGTTAAGTGATGAAGAGCTCATGTCATTTTATTCTTAAGTTTACGTCTTTGCAAATGATGTTTATGAAAAAATATCATGAACAGGTTCACAATTGAGACGGTGGCCCGTTATTTGTGAATGATAAAGCTGAGCAACACTTGACCACACTCCTCCCGTCCCGCTCAGCTATTTCAGGTACCGAGTTAGTTAAGCAGTAGGCTAGTCAATAGAAAGGCCAGAGCAGCCGAGCCAGTATTAGCTAGTCTGAACCCGCCTCCTACTTCCCACTTACTTTGTTGTTGTTGTTGCCCATGGTGCTGTGGTTGCGCATGGTGTTGTTGCACGTGGTGTTGTGGCTGTGCATGATGTTGATGCGCAAGTTGCTGCTGTTGCTGGGCAAGTTGCTGTGCATGTTGCTGCGCATGTTGTTGCTGCGCGTGTTGTTGCTGCGCGTGTTGTTGCTGCGCGTGTTGTTGCTGCGCGTGTTGTTGCTGCGCGTGTTGTTGCTGCGCATGTTGCTGCTGAACATGTAGTTGCTGAGAATGTTGCTGCGAGTGCTGTTCGTTAGTAAACTTGTGACGCTGCGGCAGTGAGTTTCGTACACGACACATACTGCCGTCATTAGACCAGCCACCCATGCTTCCACCGCCTTCGGATTTACTACAAAAAAATATAAAAAAACTCATTGAAAATTTTCCTATACTTATCTTTGATACTATTTAAATTAAATACTTGTCTCTCTTACTTGTCATGGATGTTCGAATGAGTTGATAACTCTCTGAATGAATCGTCGTGAGCTGACGAAAGATGTTCGGCCTCGTAGTTTTCTACCGATCTCATCAGGTCTGCAAAAAACGGATTGTCATTTTAGCAGGTAATACTCATAAACGTTTGCATGTTATTAAATGTTAGATTAGCTAGGTAAGTACCTTTTGTTTTTTGAAGTGCGGTCTTGATAGCCTTTATCTCCATTAGTTTGAAAGGATCTTCATTCTTGTTGTTGCTGCCGGGTTTATTACCTGAAAGAAAATAGCATAGAAAAAAGTTTAGCATTCTTTCGGTCGATCATACATCATTATCAAAGTCAAGAGATGTTAAAAATAACTACATTTCCGCGGTAATTCTTCATCACCACTGTCTTCACCGGAACTAGAATACGTGTTATGTCCGGACTCGAGATGTGTAGCCATTTGCAGCTTTTGGAATTCTTGAACCTACAAACAAAAAAATTAAATAAACGTTTATTTCGACACTTTAGCTTGAAAAAGGAGAATTATTTATGAATGTGCACACCAAACTTTCCATGTGTTGTTTCTTCATCTGTAACTCTCTCAGTTTGAGTTGTAGAATACGGCTTCGCTCGTTGAGAAGTACTTCGTCCTCATCTACTTCGCTGTCCCGTCCAGCCCCTGCTGCCTCCTAGTAAATTAAAAGAGTATCGTTACTTGATCTTCCTAGAGCTATTTTAACTATACTCATTTAACTCACAACTACTCTGATTTTCCATACACTGAGTGCTGATACGACGCTCCAGAAACCTGATTTTTTCTAAAACACTTTTTGTGAAATTAACATTAGTTCTTGTAAGGTGTTGTAAACTTACCTCACTCCCAGTAACATTCGTATCCCGTTGAGAGAACCTATCATCTTGGCTATGTGTAGAATGCGCCGAGTGTCCATGGTCAGTGTCCACACTAGCAGACAAGTTCTGGGGTACATGTAGAACCTCAGATGAATGCGGCAACGTTGTAGCAACGCCTATCTGTTGATTGGCGGCGAACATTCTATTCGCGTGATGGTAGTTACCGCTCAGTGATTGATTCTGAAATTAACAGTAACAGATATAATGCTGTTCAACTGATGGTAGCATAGGAAGCTACATAAATGTGTTTAGTAACTATATTTACTTGCGCTGCACCAAAATTGTCATGTGAAGTAGATGGCTGTACTTCCTGGGCTTGTCTCTCTCTTTCTCTATCTCTATTCATTTCTTCTAATTGATGCTTAGCTTCCTCCTGTAAGATTATTACAATTATGTCTCAAGCAGAAGTAATATGAGATTTTGAAGAATCTAGCATAATATATTTTGTTTTCAAACTCACTTGATATTTCAGGAGTCTCCTTTGTTGTTGTTTCAATGCTGCCAAACGCATTTGCGACAGTTCCATTTTATTTTTAATTTCGTTTTGCCACAGTTCATTGTCACTGTATGTCGAGCCATTGCTTTGTGCAGACACCGGTCGCGTTACTACGTCCTGCCGAATAAAATAGGATTAAAGAAACCATGAATCAGAAAAGAGTTATAACACTAAAACAGATCTATTGGAAGGGTAACACAAAAACAAACAGATGTGTAGTATTTTGTATAGGTTTTCATGACTCATTAGATTGTGTATTTTATGGACTACATTTTAATGTGTTAATGAATAAACCTAATGTCTCAGGTAGTACTAATATCGTATAGCAGGAATTACGCAAGGTGCGTAACCATTCCTGCAATGACTAAGTGTTTTAGGTGTCAATTTAAGTTACACATATGATCAACATCTTCGTAAAAGTTATTGTTATATGTTAAAATATGTTTTATCTGTATTAATTCCTCGATCAGACTAGTTATTATGGGATCATTTGTCTCTAACATGCACAAACTGTATAGTGACTGTTATAAAGATACAATATATCCACATAAAACAGCAGAAAAACTATGAGTACAAAATCAAAGCTGAAAGTCTAAGTTAAAGCTAGAAAGCAGCTTTGACACAAAAGAAAGTATCAAATGACATTTGGCGAGTATGGTAATAGGTATTAGAGACGGTTATTCTCTGTTCCAAGATTGCATCCATTTCATGCTATGGATCTTTCGGCTCACAACATAGGGACACACTCCATAGTTCACAGTAACAAACAAAAACCTGATTGGGATCTTTCTTTTTAGTTTTCATCTCCTCTATCCGCGTTATTTTCTCCACGCAAGAGAGTATGTTCTGTCGCAACATATCTTTCATTTCTTGGTCATCCTTTCTTTCGCTCTGATCAACAGCTAGTCTTTTATTTTCGTTATTATTGTCTTCAGTTCCCCCTGAATTGTCCGGAAGCCCTGATAATAGCTGTGTATTGTCAGTAACACCATCAGAGGGTATTTTAACTTCTTCTTGAGGTTGATTTTCTTCTTCAATTCTAATATTATGCATGGATTTATTTAGCTGTTCATTTTCAATATTAGTAACTTTTTTCGTCAAATTATTGTTTATGACGTCAGGCGTATTCTTAATGTTGGACGTTTTATCTGCGCTCAAATGAATTTCTAAGGGAGCTTCTGCTTTGCTCTCGGCATCAGCATCAGTTACTGGTAATTCTACAATAACAACTCCATCTGTTTCCTCAGCAGGCACTTCAACATTTTCTGGTGTGCTAACCACTAATATACTTTCCAGCTTAGTTTCGCTTTCCTTTAACTTCATTACCATCTCAACCAGTTCATCATATTCTTCTTTAGTGTGTTCGATAAAAGCCTAAATTAGAAATAATATCAACCATTTTTTTACGTGAGCTTATGCCTATTTTTAAACAAATTGAATTGATACACATACCTCTTCTTCGGAGTTACGCATAGTATCTACGAGAGACGAAGTAACTCGGATGTACTCCCGTATCTGTCCGAGCCGACGTTCTACAGCTGCCGCATCAGGACATGCAGCCGCTATTGCCTCTCCTAAAGCGCGGGCCGACTCTCTGTGAACCTAAAGATATCCCAAGATGGCTGTCATTAGCTTGGTCGAAATTACTAGATTTTCCCTTAATCTGTGGTCACTCATAATTATAATTATCACCTTTCAGGCCTACTCATTGAGCATTATTCTTTTGGATCCTGCAACACTAAAGTCGTAGAAGAGAAAAATGGATAGGAAACACAAGTATGTATTTGTAGCTACTACTTACATGATTACTCTCATTGAGATTATTGAAACTTCCTTGGCCCTGCTCATACATGTTGTTGATTAAATTGACAGTCTTTGTCCCAGTTCTAGAGTTAGATATTGGAGGAGTAGTATTATTATTGCTAGTGTGGCTTCCTTCGAAATTGTTTCGAGAAGGATTCAAGTTCCTTGTTAGATTGTTTCTGTTTTGATTAGGCGCCTAAAAAAATGAAGAAAATGTAATAAGTCGAACTATAGATTCTTAGTCAAATTATAGCTTCTCAGTCAAATTATGGCTTCTCAGTCAAATTATTGCCATGGTTATTTAAATATACTTACATTAAATGGTTGAGACACATTTCCAGTAACAGCATTGGGTGTAGTTGGATTTACTATCATTACAGCAGCAGATGCATGGTTGGAGTGAGGAATTAGGCCTAAAAAGTATTGGAAAAATTATTATCCAAATAATGCATAAGAACCATACCATCTAGATTGAACCATATTTTTTTCCGATTTATTCAATAACAGCAAGTGGTATGGTGGCAAATATCAGTGATTACTTAATACTTTATTTATAAAAAATAACATCAAATGCATTACCATTCTGCATCTGATGCACATAAGGGTGCAAAGTGTGTCCAGAAATTGACGAGCCAGCGCCGTCGTCATGTTGTTCAGCCGATATATTCTCGCGATTCTGCACGTTGAGAGGCAATGCGCGTGGCTGTGGTCTTACAGGAACAAATCTTCCAAATCCACTCTCGAATGATACGGAATTGTCTAGAAAAAAACACATTTATATTCCAGGATTCAAAATCTAAATTTGGTTAGATGAATATGACAAAATTAGCTTACCCAAATCAGTTAGTTCATGATCCGATGTATTGTTTGTTGGTTTTCTTGATTGACTGTAGTTAGTGCGAGTGTTGTATTCAGAGACAGGCACCCAATCAAGAGATGTCTAAAAAATAATTGATTTCAAATATCACATGTCCCAAAAGTTCTTAAATATGTTGTACAATAACTCAGTGCAGAACACACACACCTTAGGTGCACTAAATTTAGAAAAACAACCTCCCATAAGGTATTTCTAAATGCAAATGAAAACCACTATTGAGGATATTTCACACCATATCTTTAAAACAAATCTATTTAGAATAAAAGGAAGGGAACGGTTTTCTGTTCAGTATTATCTGTGTCACAAACCATAGCAGCTTGGCACCAATTCAAATACATGAATCTTTCAGATTTCCAAAAATAAACCCATACGAACTTCACATGTGTTCAAGCTTTGCTAAGAAACACATCAGTGGTATTTTTTTGTTTTCTTTAGATTGTTTTAATAGTGTGGCAGTTATGATTATAAAATATGTATAGGTGTTTTACATTTCAGGAATATTAAATATTAATGATTGCTTCGGTTCTTGGGTAGAATATTTTAATGTGTTATTTTTTAATTATTTAAATTGACTTAACTTACTGCACATGAATAGGCACTAAAACTTATTTCTATAAAAAGAAAAGATAGAAAATGCTGTTCTGAAATAAACAATTCTACTGTGAATATCAATGGTACAATTCTGGCATTCATTATAATGAAGGACTGTAAGTGAAAGTGAATTGTTGTACTTTGCCATTTAAAGCGTAGCTAGCATAGCTTAGAAAAAGTGATCAATATATCATGTAATAGGTGTCATGTATCTGATTTATTTTATTTATGTTTTTTATAGGAGTTATTATAAATTGATTGATTTTGAGAAGTCTAGATGTTTAGTTGAGAAAATTAAAGAAATAATATACCACATTCCCTAGATTGCAATTTAACTTATGAGTTGCTGAGTCAGTGAAATTTAGTGCATAATGTTGTTATATTTTATTTACAGTCTTTAGAACTTAAGTAATAAATATCATAAATAAAACAATGTCATGTCTGAGGTAAAAGTATTATACTGAGGTTAGTTTTGTCTCTAGTTTACTTGTTATTACCAAAGTATTTAGAACATTTTGCTGCAATAATGGTGTGCCATTAATATGTCCCCTGCTCCACGAGTCAATTACAATAACTCTATTGTTCTAGAGCAAAGAAGGATCATTTGAATCATTTGCAACATATTGTGAAGACAAGAAAGTGATGTTGGCATGCAAATTGTGCTACATGTGATGAAACTAGTTCTGTTAAGTACGAGGTAGTTCTCACCGTTACTAGATTGGTCGTCATGTCTCTCCTTGTTGGGGTAACTGCTTCTTGTGGAACATTACAATTATTTCTCACTTTAGTCTTGGGTATAGTTCCCGTATGACCTGGATGCCGCTCGTTGTTACCAGGAGCCATAACATTCAGTTTTTATTTGCTGCATTCAGTTATAAGTTTCATAGCAATAAGTAACTGTGTATTGGAATAAAATGTCGAGAAAATAAAGCAATTTAGAAAGATATTTTCTATGCGAAGGTAATATTACAAACTTTTACAATTCACAAAGCTACTACTTCTACAAAACCTACAATCACTTAGGCTAATAAATTGTTTTACATTTTTTTTATGATTGAATTATTTTCCGTAAATTACTGCAGCAAAATCTTTTGCAAGTTTTTTTTATTTTTTTTTTGGTGTGGCGAACCAAAGTATTTTATTGGCTGGCTACTGCCGGGGCTTAAGGGTTGTCAGCACTAAAATGTAATTTGCCATTTAGAACATGCACAAAAAAATGCCAGTATTTTGTCGTAAAGTAAATTAATAAAAAAAATTAAGAGCGATTGACGATTACACAGGGCACATATTAATAGCCAGGCAAACGTGCGATACCACCGAGTAGCGGTTAAACAAGCAACAAGATCAATTGTAGCGCGAATTAACGACTAATTTGTTATTATTTTCTATATGTAATTTCTTTAAAAGAATGTGTTAGTTTCTTTTAAACTGTATAGGTACATGAAATTAACAAAGTGCACAATATTTTGCATCGATCCACAGATTTAGGTATAATTCAATAAACTAGTAATACTGGCGCTGCCTGCCATTTTTAACTTTTTAAAATCCACAACGTGACTTCGAGGCTTTTCATCTTAGTGTGTAAGTACATGTATGTACTACAAACTACTATAAAACTGCCACATTTGCAAATCTAGAAGTTAAAACTTCATTAATTATATATTATTTTTATTCATTAGCTGTAATACAGCAAAGTGGCAGATTGGACCACCTGACGCAATTTTTGCACACCTTTGAAGTAGAGTTGGTGTGACAAATATGTATCTGCCCTTAGGACGACCCACTGACCGTGTTTCTGGCTTTACACATCAGCTCAGATTTCATTGTAAGGCGGAATGAGGTAATAATCATGAAAATGTATAGTGTGATGGTTCGTCATGGTTTTTTGGCCCTTGAATGTCATTTACAGGAGGGTGTTCGTGAACATTGGTGAAATCGTTGTGGAAATTGTAATGAAAAAACAAGATGGTCTCGTTAGTTCTGACTATGACCTCGCGCCAAAAGAATCATGTGGCACCATGCATCTTACTACCTATTGATATTTTCCTTTGGAAATATCTGCAGCAGCATGTGGCCAAGCCTGGAGTCTAGTCTGCATTGATGAGAGCGGTTGATACCATTGATACTCGTAGAAAAATCGTTCCTATAAAAAAGGCGTAATCACGTAGATGCACGATGCACCGATGCACGTAGAAATGTAGGTATCTTCCACAACACGAGAGTGTGTCTCTAATGAAGTGCAATGTCGCAAAGTTGTTTGGATTTGTTAACTCTAGAGCCCTGACTGCTTAGGTATTTAGCCCACACTTGACGAATAATGTGATACCACACGGCGACACATCAAGCTGTACATTTCCAGTATAGCATGGCCTCGCTATGTACAGATTTCCTGTTCCATGAGAGATCCGCTTATACTGGTTTAGCAAAGCTTGATTTGGTTGCCGTGCGTACTACACTATCGAATAGTCAAGCACTAGACAGGCAGTTCTTAATGGGTATTACTTTGACAAGAGAATAATTAAAATAGTAGAATTCGATGCTATGACTCATGCCATGAAGTCGGGAGTCATAGCATACAAGCCGAATTCTGGTGGCCGTCTTCTTTTCGGGTCGTGGGTTTGATTCCCGTTATTTAAAGATAGGAAAGATCCTTCGATTAATATTAATTGCATATTATGGGGAACTCACCCACATATTATTTTATTGGCAAATGTTTTGATTGAATAGACCGGCTCAGTCTAAACTGAGTTTGTATGTAGTTCAGAATTAACGAGAAAAGAAAGCAAACATAGTGACGTACCTGCTTTCCGGTTCTGTAATTCATTTAATTTAATTCATATAATTATTATTTCCAAGATTGTTATAGAATATAAATCATCTTTGGAAGAATTAATGACGCAGCCGGCGAATTGCATGTTATACCTTCACCAACGATGGAGGGCGACCAAGCGTGTCGCGCAGTGAAATGTGGCCATGGCTTGTTGGCCCAGATTGGCGCTTGGTTCGAGTCCATTGCTTTGTTTTGAACTACTTTGATCGTGCACTCGCAAATGTGCAAACCGATGTACGTGTATATTTAGTTTAGTGTTGGCCCCCGTTGGCCGGCTAGTGTGTACAGCAGGCAGCATTATTTCCGATTTTTGTTCGGCTCAGCGGAGTCGCTCGTACTGCTCGTAGTTTAGTGCGCGTTTGACCCGCCGACTGGCCGCGCTTCTTCCCTGTCTGTGACCGTACGGAATGCCCGAACAATACTTTAGCGAAGTTATAACTGGATTTTCCTACACATTGGACGTTGAATTAGTGTGCTAAATGTGTGCTATGAATGTTGCGAATTTAAAATAAAAGTGTTGTTCAGTGAATGAAAGTTCTCATTTATAAATACTTATCGTTGTTGTAGTGAGGTAAATATATTTTGTTTTCTTAAATAATGTGCGTATTATGCGAACGTAACTTTACTCAAGTTTAGTACAGTATTTCAAAGTAGAGGAGAGTAAGCATGTTTTTTTTTTTGTTTTTGCTAAAAACTCTTATTGTTAAACTGGTTTCTTGGCAGGTGGATAAACTGTGGAACTTCACATATAGGGGTAATGCCACTTGATAAAACATACATAGAAGAGCTTAATAGACGAAATACCTATAAGTAAACCTAACTGTAATGTGTAGATATCGTATTTATGTACCTACTTAAGATGTAAGAAAACAAAATAATGCACCATTTCACCTATGATAATAAATTTTAATCAAACTATTAATTTAACTAAGATTAGGTTTCTATAAGCGAAAGCTGCATGGATTCCAGCTTCAATCAAGAACCTGCTAAGTTGAGAATGTATTGGTCAGAAATCATCATAATTATCATCAAGTTTTCTTCTGGTTATGGAGAAAGCAGAGGTCGAGAAAAGCTCACAGCCACAGTATTATTGCCACAGCTTCGGTTTAGCGAACTCAAAACTATCAAAGAATAATTCCAATAAGGAGTATTTTTTCTTTTGTCTCATACGTGATATCATCACTATATCTATTAGTGACTGTTAATTGTTACCTTCTAGCTGAGAATGGCCATCAAACACGCACACATTCATTCTGGTAGAGCAGAGAGAGAGCTACTACATTTCTTTTCAAGTTGCACTTTTGCGCAATGTCGCTTTTAAGCTTCAAGACACAGACTTATTTTTATTTTAGTACCTACTTCCGTATTGTTATTTGTGTACATTATATGTAACAAGCGATACTACTTAGGTAAGGGGTGATGAAGTATCAATGACGACTTGTTATAGGGCTAGGCATTCTACGTATTTCAATTAGGTATCTATTATACCTATCATCATAATCTGCTGCCAGGCTAGACTACGGGGGAAGCGGAGAATAATAAAACTCAAACAGGTTTTGTAACAAAATATAATGTACTTACATCCTTATTTATAACAGAAAATGTTCCAGTTGGCCGTTAGTCAGCAGCTTTATGTGCGTCTGCATAAATTAAATGTTTTGAATATAGTCCGAACTAACAAACAGAAAAAGGCATTAACCTGATTATAAGTATAATTATTTAGACGATTTTAACTTATTGCTTTAAAAATATACAACTAACATACGAGTCATTACCGAAGGCCGGAATTAAATTCGTATGTTAGCAATTCTGCTGCATAGCTGCAGTAAGTACACTATTATTTCATTGACTTGCGTTTACACCTCTTCTGCTATCCAGCGACGGCGGCGTAGCGAGGCTTTGAAACGGTAATTTAAATACTTTAAGCTATAAAAAGCTTTTCTTTTACTCGGTATACAATGCACCTACTGCCGTAATTGATTCATTGTTGACTTTTTTAGATTTCTTTTGATAGGATTATAACTATTCTGCGCCCCCAGGCTGATATCATAAGTTCATGGGTACTTGTCTCATGTTCCATTTCTCAGAATAATTAAAGATGCATTAGTATTGCTCTGGAATTTGTACCTGTGGACTTACTCACGAACCTTATAAGAACTTACGAGCATTCTGCACATAATGTTGGCTAAGACTCTTGATCCCAATCCATCATTGACAACTTAAAAACTGAAGATTTGGCATTTTTTTCGACGTTGTTCGATTTGTTGCATTTAAGTTTTCGTAAATATCATAAGCAGAATGCAGTTCCTAATACAATTTATTTTCGATCGATTTAGAGATTTTTCCTGTCTTAACCCTAGTAGCATTTTTTGTTGGCATTTAGTTGGGCCACATACCTCTGGTTAGTTGGCAAATGCATACAATTGGCGGGCAGTTTGCGGGTTGGGCCAAACACTGATGGCCTACGTGGATTTGCCTACGAAGGCCCAACTTGCGATGGGGCCAACGTGCATTGCCCTACGAAGGCCCAAAAACAACGTGTTATGGGTAGGCCCAACGATACATATTACATGTAGGCAAGCGGTTGTATGTTGGTTGGTTCTATGGCTGGTTTCAGAGCGACGCGTCTCGTACCGCGGCCGTATCGGCCGTCGCTGTACATGAACCATAGTGGCTTCAAAATAAAGTTGGTTTTAGCGATGTGTTTTGAAAAACCAACCTTATTTTCAAGCAGATAAGGTACATCTGCAGAGACGTGCATGCGGCCGGCGCAGGCGCGGATACAGTTAGGGGGGGGAGGCAATGGGTGCAATTGCCCCCCCCTGAACTGGACCAAATAGGTACGTCATTAGCCAAGCTTGAACTAGTTTAAAACTAATTATTCTAGTTGAGTATTATATATATATTGTCTTGGGCGTCGCCAAGAGGAGGCAGCTGCCCCAGCCTAGAGGCTCAGGATTTTTAAAAGTTATAGCTTTCCCTGCCTGATGCCATAGACTGGTATTGTACGTAATAAATTAGCGTAAAATGGAATCTTATGTGATTGTGATTAAGATATTGTTTAAACCTGCGAAAAAACATTTATCAAAAAGGCTTGTACCTCTGGATTGGCACTCCTATTGGATTTTTGCATCGATCGACCTATACGTATAGACGGAGCCTGAAATAAATGAGCCCCTTGCCCCGAGGCCTTATATGCAATTAGGAATAGTATATATTTGAGGCTGAAAAATTTCGAGGCCAACCCAGACGACGACATACAAACGTCACCGATACAGTATTGTCTCTCTTTTGCACTTTGAAGTGATGAGTACATGAGAGGACGTTGTGTCGTCTGCATTGACCTACTTTCTGTCAGTTAATTAGCTGAAATTAAATGAAATACAAATTATGTTAAGTAATTGAATAAGTATATTTGTGTACAGTTCAAATTTTACACCACGGCTGAAGAAGAAACAAAACTTAAAAATAACTTCTTTGGAATAACAAAAAAACAAAACTTAAAAATAACTTCTCTATAATAACAAAAAACAGAACTAAAAATATCTATAAAGTAAGTACGTTAACATTTTAATGACTAAGTGTCATACTTACAAATGGAATGCAAATAAAAGTATCATTTTCAATAAAATTTGGTAGCAACAAACACTTCTTATTTAATGTTGATGAAGAAATATATTTTTTTTCTGTACGACTAACTTTATATAT
Organism: Eugnorisma glareosa; assembly: GCA_947578425.1. Classification (NCBI taxonomy): domain Eukaryota; kingdom Metazoa; phylum Arthropoda; class Insecta; order Lepidoptera; family Noctuidae; genus Eugnorisma; species Eugnorisma glareosa. The sequence continues at coordinate 11,700,604 of OX387970.1, read as the reverse complement.
GCCTATCAGACTACTTCTTACTGGTACTGTATAAAAATCAACCTTATCCAAAAAATTATCACATTCCAATTTGTAAGACCCTCTTTCAGGAAATTCTTTGATAGATTTTATGACCACAATATCACCTTCTTTAGTATTAAAGCAAGAATTGACACTTAAGATACATTTATTATCTAAAATTACTTTTACAATTCTTTTTTTTCTAACTATCACTGTTTTCTTTTGTGAATATTTACTTGAACATTTAAATTCACCCATCCTTTTTGCAACCTGTTCTAAAGGGTGACTGTGAGATCGAACCATTTGTTTAATTTTACTCATGAAATTTTCAAAGGGAAAAGCAGAGAAGTTATCTAGATTACCAAATTTTTCAGTATCTGCTGTTAAATGTAAAAGATTATGAAAGTTATATACCAGAAGTTCTTTACTATACAGGGTTGGAACATTACGGACAAAACAATGCAATAAGTCATTGGCGTACGTGCGCCATTCGCTTACTGAAAAAAAATCACTACATAAAATATATATTGCACAATGTAATGCTAGAAAATGTTCATACAAATTTTTAGACAAGATGTTCAGTAAAACTACAGGGCCGAGGTATAAAACAAAAGATCGGAACTCCGTAGCCTTCCAATGTTTAAATAATTGTATAGGTCTTGGTCGTCTAGAAAATTCAGCTGGATAATGTTTTTTAATTTCTAATAGCCTTTGTGATATTGTAGTCACTTTTAAAAAATTAAGCTTACACTTTTTTGGTCCATTTTCAATCCAAACACGTATTAATTTTTTTACTACACCTAAACACACTAAGTGCATATAGTCTAAGGGTACTTGTGTCACTAAACCGACTTCCAGTTCTGTAAGAATAGATTTTGCAATCTGGTGATCTTCATAGTGCACATTATTAAAGTCAAGATCAGTTCTAAGATTTAAGTTTCGTGAGTATTGCCATGTGGTTCTACCAATGTACACTCCTTCCTGGGTGCATTTTTCACAACCATGTAGAGAATTGTGTGATTTAATGGATTTTATAAATGCACGTGCAGGTGCATCAGCTACAATGCAACTCAATCTAAATGCATACTTTTTTCCTTGAATGGTTATACCATTTGTTTCTAACTCAAAACACTCGTCAACGAAGGGTCGTAAATAATTATTAACATTATTTGGTTTTGATTCACCATAGAAAAGCCCGACAATGAAAGGCTTTTTGTTAATACACTGATCTAGAATACATAAAATGGGCCAAAAAGAATAATTTGTACTAGAATGTACGGGTAAGCCATCCACATTAACAGTTACAGTCAATAAATCACTATTAATTTCTAATTTTTTTAAATCAATTATAGGGTAGTTTTGATTGTCAATTAACCCAGTAGAAGCTCTTTCTAGTATATTAGGTAAAAGTCCGAAATATATGAAAGAGCCGGCATCACATTCTCTAACATTAATTTGCTTTGGCGTGTGTAACAATGTCCGTGAATCTTTAGGCAATGATGCATGATAAGGTTTTAGTATTTTTAACAAAGCATCTAAAGCTGAGTGCGAAATATTGTGGTCATGAGACCACGAAATGAGAGATGTAGCAAAATTCGTTTCTGTATTATTGTTATGAGATATAAGCGGTGCATTATTATTTTCCAAATTACTTTCAATCTCACTAGGACTATCATTATTAACATTATACAAAACTAAGGGTGGACTCAAACTAAAATAGTTATTCGAAATACGTTCAACCTCAACTTGTAACTCACGTGTAAGACTATTTTTAATAGCACTTCGATGGCGGGATTTTGTTCTCTCTGACACACCAGAGTAACTAGAAAAATTAATTGCTTCTTGCTCTACGACTCTCACGTCCTCCATCCCTGTCCTTGGCGAATCTAAACCAACTAACTATAATTTCAGTTATTCCATGATCAGTTTCTTTCTCTGCAGCCTTGTTTTTACGTACTGCACCTAAAATATACAAAAATACACTTCAATACAAAAATAAGTAATAAGTAATTAGTCTTTACAAATATTAATGCAGGAATCGAACCTGTGACCACTCGCACAGTAACCTGATCACTCTACCAGTGTGCAGTTTATTTAAATCATCCAAATGTTATTGAAGGACCCGGGTTCATTCCCGATTAGAGCAGATATTGAGTTTGCATATCTCTTTGTGTGTCCATGGCACCCACAATACAGGATCTTCCTAGGCTATGAGTGTGTATGATAGTTACAGTTAGGTACTTAATTTTTTATCTTATCACTCTCTTAGAAAAAACATAATTAAGGCTTAACTTACCTATAATTACTTTAATCAGCTGTAAATCTTTTAAAGCAATTTTATTATTTTTTCCTGTCCAGTTACACTTTGTAGCTAAGTTTTTGTCAAATATTCGTTCAAGGATTCTTCTTGTGATAGGACCAGTTTTGTTCCCACCAATGTAGGTCAAGTAGTTTATCTGCAACAAACACAAAACAACCCACTATAGTAAGTATGCCAGTAAGCAACAAATTTGCCAGTACTTAACGATAAATTATATACAAATTTTGAGTTGCAAATAAATAAGTACCAAAAGCTCTTTGTTTTCTTCGTTCTCCAGCCAAACTTCCAAACTGATTATATCTGTTCCTGATTTTAATGGTAAAGATACATTCTCTGGTAAACGCTCTGGTATAGCAGCAGATGTGGTTGATAATCTTGATAAAACTTCCCCTTGGGACAGTTGTAATTCCTTTATTGCAGACGTGATTTCCCCTAGGTAGTTTGCAATTTTAGCTGAAACATTAAATCTTTGTTAATATATTTTTTTATTTTTTTTATGTGAGCTCTGAGTTTTAGTGTGTTTATACTATTGGCTGTCCACTTTAACTAGTAGAGAGGAAGTTGCAAGCATAAGCTAGTCATTATTATGTACTTGAAAAGTAATCATATTTACATAGAGAAGAATTGATTTCTGTCAGTATTAGTGGCTGGCTTGGTGTTGAATGTGTTGATAATACTGGACCTGTAATTAAGACAGTAATATGATAAGAATAATAAAATTGACTTCATAATTTTATCATCAAAATGAGTTTGACACTTACTGTATCGCTGTGTGTTCACACTGCAGGGGGGGCTATTTGGCATTGGAGAATCTAAAAACAAGCAATAACTTAGAACTGCCTATATTGAATTGTAAAATGGTGGAACTTAATTCTGTCAAAAGAGAAAAAAGCTTACCATCAACATGAAAACCTTGCAGAGTTGATTTTTTATTGGGTTTGCTTACATACTCATATCTTGAGGAAGAATCTATAAATAAAACAAGGATTAAATCACAAAAATGCCTATCGCTCCACTTATAATAACTCTCAAGGCTGCAGCACTTGGTCCAGTACAGCGTCCAGCATCCAGCGCTGGATTGGAATAGACTACGTTCCTATTTTTCAATCCAGTGTCCTCCCCCGTACACCATGTGCCAGGGGCACTGGATCCGTGTAAACGCAACGCGTGTCAGTGGTCGCCGCGTAATGTACCTCAACACAGTAAGACTGTCTACTGGACTGAACGTAAACGGCCTGATCCCACTGGATCTTGGCATTTGGCATTGGGCATTGGGCATTGGGCATTGACACTTCAATGCCAATCCTGCGCTGGAAACCTTGAATTGAAAATACTTGAAATCTATTTAGATATGAATATTTATGCCTCGAAAACATGAAATAATGAATTATCACTATTTCTTAGGTTGCTACTAATGTTTCCAAGACCATATTTCATTGTAAAAGAGTCAAATTCATATTTTCAATTGTTCATTCAATTTTGACAGATGAAATCTTCCGACGAATATCTTGTTGGCTCATAAAATAGTTTTGGGATTATTAGCTACAAAGTAGCATTTTAATATAATACCTATGTTAGTAAACGTTCACTTACTTACTTAAATAAAATACACGTTCACATATTTATCAAACCAAAATTACAGAATATTACATAACTGTCACTCAATGTACCTGCACTGACATTTCAACGACAATGAATGACGCGTTTAGTAATCCTGTCAAAAGATAGAAAAAAGCTTACCATCAACATTAAAATCTTGCAGACTTAATTTTTTATTGGGAATATACTCGTATCTTGAGGCAGAATCTATAAAATAAACAAAAAGATAAAATCGCAATGAAACATGCACCTTAATGAAATTTTAAATTGTATGCTCCTAAATTTTTATTTCACTTTTTCGTGCTAAATCAATATATTATCAATATATAGGAAAGTGTTTGTTATTGTCTCCAGCGTTTTCTCCATGACCACCCACTGCCACCCATTCATAGTTGCAGTGGTAGAAGGCCCTTGGTGTGCACTTGCAAGGGAGTTTGGTCTCATTCGGGTAGGTAGAAACAGAGCTACAGCTGGACCTATCCATAGTACTAAATTTTATACAATGAGGAGGTCATTTAAAGTGGTCATTGCGGACAACCGAATTTTACACGAACAAAGTCGTGGGCAGAAAGCTAGTTTACTTACATATAAAATTTATGAGAAATACCTAATTTTAATATTACATGGTACACTTACTGTCTTGCTGTGTGTCCACACTGTGTGGGCTATTTGGCATTGGAGAATCTAAAAACAAGCAATCATATAGAACTACTTAGATTAAATTGTAAAACGGTGGAAGTTAATTCTGTCAAAATAGAGAAAAAAAAGCTTACCATCAACATTAAAGTGTTGAGTTAATTTTTTATTGGGTTTGCTTACATAGTCATATCTTGAGGAAGAATCTATAGAAGAAACAAAGATAAAATCACAATGAAACATGCACCACAATCAAATTTTGAATTGTGCGATCCTCATACCTAAATCTCTAGTTCCCACTTTTTTGGGATAATTATTATGATATTATTTACACATAAAATTTATGAGAAATACCTAATATTACTAGTGAACACCCACAGCTTTGCCTTTGCTTTGGACTACTATTCTTTTATCCCACGGGAACTGTGCATTTTTCCGGGATAAAAAATTGCCTATGTGCTATTTAGACTATAATCTTTCTCTGTGCCAAATTTCATCCATATCCATTCAGCTATTCTGGTGTAATGTGATCAATGGGTTATGAGCTTGTTGGGTGTGATTGAGTAAAAAACATCCATCCAGACATCCAAACTTAATCTTTCATAATTAGCTTTCCTAGTTAGGTATCTTATTATTATGATAGTAACAGATGCATTACCAATACAGTTTTGTACTTGCCTTTGCCATCCAAGGCACTGTAGGTAAGAAGATTAAATAGTTATTTAATTATTTACAAAAATAGGTAGGTACCTACATAAATAGAACAAAATATTAACATCAACAGGGTCACTTATAAAATTATTGAAACAAAATTACACTGTAGGTACCATACTTACACATGCCTATTTGTTTAAGAGATGTTGAAATGCTGATTTTATTTTTTCATCTAGTTTTTTTTTTGGTCGACTAAATAGGTAGATCAGCGCTAAATAAATAGCTAGGTACATAGGTACAGTTGGGAGCACGTCAAGACACTACCTACAAGTTTAAGTTGATCACTGATTTGTACTACATGCCATACATTACAGGGCCGGTCCAAAGTTTATAGTGTCAAGCTTGGCGTGGTCCCAACTGTATTAATATTTTCTCAATAACTTTAGTATGTATGTAATAAAATGTTGTGTGAAGATAATACAATATTAATCTTCACACTTCACACAACATTTTATTTAAGTAAGTATTAGGTACTTACCATTACTAGCCAGTGATCTGTGAGGTGGTTTCGGATAACTTATTTTTACATACTTTTCATTTTCCTTTTCTCCATCGGTCTCACCATCACTATCAAAAACAATTTTCTTCTTCTTTCTTTTTCTACTACCTTCTTCTACATCAGTAGTCAGTTCTGAATCACTTTCTGCCATTTTACACTTCTGGCGCGCCTTTAAGAGGTTATCTAAAAATAAAATTGACTTATTGAGCGTTTTAGTCAGGTAAGTACCTACCTAGGTATAAGTTTTCTAATGAGTAATGACGCTCATATTTATTTCAAGATTCAATTTTCCTTGCTTTATAGCTTTAAAGTTAGGTACATAATTAGCAGTTCACTGATTGTCTCACGACTTCTCGGCGCTAGAATGTGAACTTCACGCAAGCTGGTTAAGTGCGAATTAACTTGAGACCGGGCCGAGGATTAAATTCAATTAAAGTTTGGTTAATGATTCGTCGTAGTACCTATTTTTATATGAAATTTTAGAGATTTGCAGAGATTATTTAATATGAACAAAATAGTATATTGTTGTTGGAACAGATCTGTTGTATTTCCTATAGCATCATAATCCCAGGTCTCAAGTTTATTCGCACGGGTTTTAGGTACATAACTAATTAAACTACCACAAGAAAAACTTAGGTACTTACCCGTTTCATAGAATAAACGTTTTATTGGACATAATGTCCACGTTAGCTTATTGGGAGACTCGTTACTGGCAAGGCATTTGTTAAATTTATTTGTGGTTTTAAACGGAGGCCACATGCAGTGAGTCTTCTTCGGCGTCATCCACTCTTTACGTACCACACCGAGTTCCCCACCGCATCCATCATTGTCGAAAAATTCCACAACTTTATACATTAATGTTATCTTGCGATCGCGAAAAAAACAAATAGGTACTCCGCAACTGCAGGTGCACAACAACAAACAACGAATGAATAACAAAATGGCGGGCGGGTCGGGCGACAGTGCCGCCGCCGCCCGCCCCCCGCGCACCCCGCTAGGCCGCTATCAACCCGTAGGTAGGAGTGGCTGTAACAGGGCCATTGAAGGGTTTTTAAGTTGGACCGATGTTGTTAAAATAACTTAAATCCCTACTAAAATCTCCCAACAGTAGGAACAGAAGCAGCAGGCCCGCCGTTGGCTATCTGTTGGGCAAATAGTGCATGTTTACGACAATGGGCCTATTTTAAGTTTAGGTTGGCGGAATAACTAACCGTCTGCCAATACATTCCCAACTGTTGGCATATGAAAGCCAACGGTAATTGCTACTAGGGAAATCTTCATTTCCGTATACTGAATACTTTTTTTAACACCCTGTATAAAAGCACAATTTTCTAAAAGTAAAGTACTTCGTGTTGTCTGGATTACAATGCTGGCATTGACATGGAGATGCCCTGAGGGTGTTAAGCCAGATTCAGCAAAAAAAAAAAGACCCAGAGACTCACAGAAGTTTTCATAGCATCATAGGTACTTGGGGAACTTCTATAATTGGACATAGTCGCGTCGCATAACAGGCACTATCAAATTAATAGACTAAAGTAGATGCTTTATGAATTATTACGGAGCCTACCTTGGAATAATAACACCTTTATGATATTATTCATAGGTAGGTACCTACTGTCCCACGGACACAAAGTTTTGATGGCGGTGGCGGGTGGCGGTGGCACTTCTTTAGGGTTGGGCCTGACCACCTCTGTGGGCCGTGGGTGCGCCGACCTAGATACCAGATTTTGTGTTGACTGTTGATGACAGTTTAATTAAAAAACTAGGTGGTGGAAGGCCACACCTTGTACGTGTATTACACTGATGTATTAAGTTACCTATTTAATTACATGTGGGAATATTTTCAGTGACTGCGGGTGAATTGCAGATTATTCACAGGGCATCATCATGAATGGCGATAAATATTTAAGTCGCTAAGTCGTTAGTTGATTAAGCTAGAGGTTACTCAATTAACTAAAAATAAAACGATTAAACACAGTCACACTCGACTTTCTTGCGAAAATACCAGACTACCGGACATTCAAGCGTCTACAAGTTACAAGTCCAGTTCAAATAATTTTGACTCGCTATTCTATTCCTATTCATTTATTTTTATTCCTGTCTAGAGACCTTGAACTCCTTTCTAAAGAGCTGATTCCCGACAAACTTAAGTCTATTTTCAAGAGCCATCTCAGTCGGCGTTGGTTTTCATTCAACAATATCCTTCCATCCAACAGTTCCAACTTTCATAGGAATTGGCGTATGGTGATGTCAGTGATGACGTCATATTATTCGTACCACGGACTAACCGGTTCCGCGACTGCGGCTGCCGACCTCCAATTATGCTAATGCCGATGCCGTTCCAGTCCACTCCTCAGCCATACACGTCGTAAACAGATACATATATCTAAATTGGGTCTGACGAGCCCGTGAGGTCATCTATGTCCATCTCAATTTGAGAGAATTCGTACACTTTGTGCCGTTGCTAATGCGAACCTACCAGCATTATCCAATAAAAATAGCTAGAACAATTTTCGAAAATGATAGTCCCCATTTGATTTAGTGACTAAGACATGTGTTTAGTTTCACACGGCTTCCATATTTACGTCGATTGATTAAAAAAATATAGCATATTTTGTGTAGTAAGTAATGGCATCACGCACGACTTCCGTTCAATGTGCTAATAAAAACTTTGGCGGTTGCCACTGCTACCGCGCCGTAACCAAACCACCATGCCATGCCATAATACAAGTACATGGTACGCTTAAATGTATACACAATGTGGTTTATGTTATGTAACATGAAACTAACTAACTGATACACGTGGTTAGTAACTGGGATTTATCACTGTGAAAAAGTTAATGCTAATAGCCACATTCAATAGCAACTTACAAATCGACACGAGTTCTTTGAATTGCTTTTGCGGCAACATTGTGGTAAAAAAGCTTAGGTACCACCTAATATATACCCATGCATTTCGTATTTTCTGAATTCATGACTTCATCATGATGACATTCAATCATGATGGCATGGCGTCAGGCGTATGATATCGATTTATTATTTAATTACAACTCAGAACACCATTTCTTCACCATTCTCTTGTCCCTATCCTTATATATTTGATGTCTTCTTCTTCCATACTTTTCTATTAGTCGTCAGTTCGTCATCTCAGTAATCACTCTTTTTCTCATACATTATCTCTCACACAGTCCATCCATCGTTCCTTTTGTTTTTTTTTGTTTTTAGGAGGTGGCATCTCGCAGTTCAGCCTCTGAGGCTGGCTACTGCTTAACCGGTCTATCCCCTTGGATGCCTAGAATTTAAGGCCTCCAGCTAGGGGCTCCATCGTTCCTTTTCGCTTTCCCTCTCATATAGCCATCCACATTCATACTCAATACTTTCATTACGAAACTTTTCCTCTTTCCTCCGCATATTATGCCCATAGCCCCATACCATGACAAGTGATTTCTACACAACTTTTCAATCACCTACCACATTTCAAAATGTCTTTACATAAAGGTAGGTACATACGTAGGTACCTACACATTTCTTATTCTATCTGTTACACAGATCCTTCTGTTCTGTACTTCATCTGATGGACTGTGATGTGATGTATATGTATTGTAAGTGGTTCTTGTTTTATAACGAAATTTGAACTAAGTCCTATGCATTTACTCGCAGCGTCAAAAAAAAAAAAGTTAGGTTAGGTTATACTTCTCTCAAGTTTTATCACGGGTTACTGCCACATTAAGAGTCCCGTGCCCTTCTCCCAATTTATTTTGAGGTCTGCGCAGCATGTCTTCTTCTTTTATAGTTTCTTTATTAGACGCGTCATCTCATGAGTCACTCTGGCCATATCGTCATTCACACAGTCCATCCAAGGTTTTTGTGGTCTTCTCTTACTCTTAAAGCCCTCCACATTCATATTGAAACCTTGCCGCAATAGCAGTGAAAAGTCAAGTAGATAGATCGTGCACAAATAAATGAACACTCAACCATCATACCATATCAGTCAGCACTCAGTTGTGTAAGCTGTGTGTTTTGTCATACGAGGTCGAAATAATACATCATATTCATGGTCTTAGTTGTCCGAGTCTAACTTGCAAGTACTTAATACCAAATGAATCACTTGCATTCATAACAATGTTGGTCGTTTTCTTTTTGTCACCACTAAAAGGTCCATCTGTTATAAAAATAACAACGATGCTGTTGAGCAATACGTGATGTATCTCGGACACCCACGTCGAGTAGGTAATTGTAATTATTCAAATCGTTATGGGAAGTTGCGACTAGCGAGACAAAGTTGCAGTTGAAGTAGATAGAGAGTGGACCTATCTTCTCGTGGCTGTAGTATTTCAGTATAATTTAAAAAGTATTCAGAAAATCACTTTTCTGAAGACTTCTCCTGGCTAAGAATTGCCAGCATTTCTTTGTACCTAAGTAGTTGTTGGAGAAACAATGCGACGTATGGCCCAGATGTTCGCGCCGTGACGGCAAGTTCTTATCGCTGCAAAGACGCGCCCACCTACACTCTCCCCTGGGTATTATAATATGTAACGTCGCACTCGCGTCTCGCCTCGACCGGACATGACAGTTCAATGAACTGCCAATTCACGATCCATCTTGGCCATTCATTTATTCTAATTACATCGTCTTCCGCTTTAGCGAATCCCATTTTGACACCAAAGAATCTATTTATTTTCACTCACAGCCGCAGCATGGTCCTGCCGTTCGCATTCATTCCGATTAATTCTTTTTCAGAAGTTAGCCTAGTTTATGTATGACAAAAATGATAAAATTAATATCAAAGGTAACCAGTGTGCGTAGTCTGAAAATAGTTTTTGTTCGTATCGAAATAAATGCTGTCCTTTGAAGAAAAGAGCAACGTGAGCACGCGGAAGACTGGCCTAGCAGGAATGTTGGTGAATCGCCAAATTGCATTTTGCGAAATGTGTCGTGTGAATCTGTCTAGACAAGTACTTGATACACGTCACTTCTCTATGTATACTGCACTCTTCTACCTTAATTTCCGGGCGTTTTCCTTTCATCTCATTTCGAGTTAAACCTCTGCCGGACCCAGTGGTTTCTGGTTCTGTATTTAAATTCTGACCTATCTGCGTTTTTAGTATTTTGCTCTGAATAAAATGATCTTGAGAATAATTAAAGTTAGATATGGTACTTTAAAGAACACGAACAGTGGTCTTACGAGGTTAAAGGTTATCTTAAACGGGTATGCATAATATTTTATGTAGGTAAATAATCTGCAATACGAGTATGTAGAAAGGCGTCATTGTAGAGACTGGTATATAATTATAGAGATTAGAGGGTACAGACAACATCTTTTCAGAAAATATTGTTAATAAAGTCTCCTTTTTAGCTATCAAGGGATACCGAGAAGGAAAATGATGTATGTTTAGGTCCACTTAGACCACTTAGTATCAGACGATGGCAATGAGAAACGTGATTTGAAATTAAATAATCAATTGGTGGCGTTGTGTATCGATATAATTATGCTATTTGAATGCAGGCTACGAAGAACTGCAGCCCAGTTAGCCAAACATTCGACTCGTTAGTTTGTTTATTAATGAAGGTTCTAAAGTGTAGCAGGAAAACGAAAGTGGGAGTTTCACTTTTAGACCTAGCCCTTCACTAGCAATTGAGAGCGTGGGTGAGTACGCTTTTTACATATCTATGATTGTCATAGTCATAGTTAAATATACCTATGAATGACTGTCTATTTCAGATTCGTTTACAACATACTTGATTGGATTATAGTGTGATGTGATCATATTTGTGAAGCGAGTCGCGCAGGCGTTGTCAGCGTCGCGTTCGCGCACAAGGCAGGCAACAGACCTTCGCCGATTATAGCGGTGACGCCATCGGGCCCGGCACAACAGACTGTAATATAACAAGTCCCCACACAGCATGCCCCATGCCCCAAGCCTGTTGCCGTAAGCCTCTGCTCCTTAAACCTGTCCTTATTCAGCCGGTCAAAGCACGTTCGAGGTGCTGTACTTGATATTGTATTGTAAGTAATACGTGGAACTGCTTTAATGATACGATTGTTTCTCGTGTGATGCGATCGATGTATTTTAATAAATACATTATTTATTCATTCAAAACACTCATTCACAATAGCACATACATAGGTGTAAATAACATGCCTACTCAATATTTACCCTTCTATTTTTAGGGTTCCGTACCTCAAAAGGAAAAAAGGGAAACCTTATAGGCTCACTTTGTTGTCCGTCTGTCTGGCAAGACCCTTTATCTCGGGAACGCGTGGGCTTGGAGGTATCGAGTTGAAATTAAAACCATTTACTCAGTCAAGTCTACAGTCCCTTGAAGCTGTGAAAAAATCAAACTTCAAAGTTAACGTAAAAAAAGATACGGCCGTTTATGCCGCAAAAAACGTAGGCATAGTATTTCGACACTCTTATGGGAATAAATTTATAGGGTACGTCCCGTTAACCTAGAATTAAATTTGACAAATTTGGCAAGAAGCAATGACTTACAGCACAAATGTAAAGGAAAAAATCTGAAAACCGTAGTTATGTAGTTTAATAACAAAATGACTACAAGTTTTATACGGAACCCTTGGTGCGCGAGTCCAACTCGCACGTGGCCGGTTTTTTTTTGTTATTTTCGAATCAGTATTCCGTTATCTTTTGGTAGACGGTTTGCCATTTTATATTTGTGTAATTCATATTATTCACCCTATTGAAATCTAAAATATAACAGCAAACCCCGTTAATTATTTGCTTTTATTATTTTGAACATGAATCCATAATTACAAACAAATGTTGCTTCAGTCGTTTCATTCGGCTCATGGAAGCTAAAAATAATTAAGTATAACCGACTCAGTTAAAATAATAAATTAGCACGGTTAGCATGGTTCACCATGGCCATTGTATGCATATTTTGTCCTCTATGAGAGTGTGGATAATCGGTTTTATTCATAAATCCTTGACATTTGGCGTAACTCAGCGTAAACAAGAATAATTCTTAGGCATTACTCAAATATAATCCCTGATTTTTTCACCCCTGCTCAACTCAGATTAATTCTCCAAATGGGGATTTGAAATGCTATTTTTGCATTTATGTGATTCAGTCATGCAATCGGACATTCATTTAATGCGTAGGTCAATCAAGTTCATGATTGAAAAAGATAAATCTATAATTTATTGTCGGAATGTAAAGATAAAGTCTAGACAGTAAGGTAGTCCCCAACTCCCAACGAATTTCTGATGGTCCCTTTGTCATCATTGGGACCATTGGGAGTTAACAGTACTTAGCTAATTAATATTTATGACATGACACTAATAATACGATTTAAAACTGTTGCAACTTTTTCAAAATTATGCCCTTTTTTTTACTGCCTGAAAGTTTAGGTTAGGTCTGATTTTAAACATGATGCAATAGATATAATTGACGTAATAGCAAAAAGTCGAATCATTTCATAATCTTTACTTTACTGGTACATGTAGCTATACATATAAGTAGATTGTTGTAATGCGCTATATTTACAACAACTTACAGCGAAGTCAAAGTATGGTGTTCCAGTTTCTATCGCTTACTTTATCGATTTTTCCTTCCACTTCGCATAATGGTGTGCCCGCTATGTATACATAGACCTATGTTTATGTAGGATTGTAGACATAAGTCACAATTCAACTGGCGATGTATAAACAAGTGGCCGGCCAGACTGCAGAGAATTAAATTGGTCCGACAACTGTGACATCTCCGCTCAATCAATTACATTGACCTAAGTATATCTTTCACGCATTGGGTGAATGCACAGTGGTCAGTGGTTGTCTGTAGAAGTAGTAGATTTATAGCTCTTTAGACTTACGCTACGTTTCGATTCTGAGTCACGCTCTCCATGACGAAATAAACAGCCATTGGTGTCCCTGGCTTTCTTTTAAGTATTTTAGCATATTCTTATTTATGTATAGTGCGTTGTATTGTATTGTATAGCGGGCTGGTGTCCGCAACTCCACGTCTAAGCGCGTATTTTGCGTGCGGGTGAGAAATCTATTCGATCCACCCTAACTCCCCGAGAAAGGCCAGCAGCGCCTTGATGTTGCTGGTAATCTCGCGGAGTGTACTTGGGTTACCGAAGTACTTTGCCCTGTATGCTGCAACCCCTGGGCAGTGCAGAAGCACGTGGTCTGCTGTCTCGTCTACCTCCATGCAGGCTCGGCATAGGGGGCTGTCCGTAACTCCTATGACAAAGAGGTGTTTATTAAAAGAGCCATGTCCAGTGACGGCGGCTGTAACTGTGCGCAGCTGTGGTTTGGACAGCCGAAGCGCCCGTTTGGTGAAGCGGCCGTCGATAGTAGGAAGAGCTTCCTTGGCCTGCCTGCACTCGCCATGGTCCAGCCATAGCTTGTGGTGTTGTTCACTAGTTCGTTTCCTTACCAGTGTGCGTAGGTATCCGAAAGGGAGTGGCACGATGGGTTCGGGTCCCTCCGCTGCCATACTTGATCCCCTTCTAGCGAGATCATCCGCTGCATCGTTGCCTCGGGAATCGCTGTGTCCTTTTATCCATTGGATGGTTATATTATTGAGATTACCAACCTGGTTCAGGCGTTGATGACACTCTTATATTAACCCAGAGTTGACTATGTGGTTGTTTAGTGCTAGCAGTACAGCCATGCTGTCTGAGAGTATAGTGCGTTATTGGTTGTTATTTAAATAGGGAGACGTACCTATCTCTTCACTTTTTTAAGATTTAAATATTGGGAGCAACAGTTACGGTTATCCAACAACTTTATCAAGATGAGAAGCTGATACGATTAGATTTTCATACGCTTGTTTTGTTGCTCTCAGTAAACAACTTAGAAATAGCATCAAAGTATTCATAACGATTCTTGTTGTTTAGCTTTGATTTCCTTTGAACACATTTAAATTGTTAATGTAACATTGACTCATAGGTAAATAATTGTAAACGTTGGCTCTTCTCTACTGGCTCTACATTTAGCGCTACTGTTTGGAATTAGCCCTTGGATACGGTATCTGCAAAGTTTGTGGGTAGAGTCTATACCCACAAACTTTTTCTCTACAATAGAGAGCCTTTCTCCGATTAGAAATAACACTGAGCATGTGTAAAAAATAAATCGTATCACAAATTCACAACACAAACAGCGGCTGTGTCGTGTCGTGACAGTTCTCAGTTGGTCACGGTGACTGATCATGATTGCAGTCTGTTTTTATGCGTTGCCAGTTGCCACTGTTCTGCTGATAAACCGCAATCCACGAATAACGAACGTTCTAACGTAAAAGTTCTTACAGTGTCACATTTCACATGTAGGTACCACCTTAATTTCGCAATGTCACACAGTTTTGCCCAAATTCGGTCATCGACCGCTGCCGTGCCCTCTAGTTGCTTAATTTATCCAAAACAACCTTCTGACACGCAAACAGAAATAACAAAAGTATTAAAACAATAAGCTTTATTGTTACGATGTAGGACTAGAATAAAATGAACAGGATGTCAATACTAAATTATAATGATGACTTTATTTTCTTTTGATGGGGAACAGTCATAATTATGCATGTGTGTCCTCATGTTACCATGACATGATCACAGATCAGAACAAAACAACGATTTCCACAAAACGCAAAGTAATATGTACCTACATATCCCATGTCTATTTATTATTATATGACCAAAAAAAAAGTAATTAGACAACTATTTTATTTAAATGAAACTCAATATCAGTTCAAAATTCCATTCCAAATTGGCGGTTGGCCACAAGCAAAACAGCTGTCGTGAGAAAGTATTGAGACGGTAATGTTTATGTTTACGCGATCGTAACCCAGTTACACACGGCGATAATACGATACCCTTTGGTAGCAAGCGTCGAAATAATCATGAACCCAGTCGCTTGTTGACCCTCTTGAACCACGTATTACGAAATCGTGAAAGAAAAGTTAAGTACCGCTAATGTTTTTCTTCGACTAATGGTTTTTTCAGAAGTGCTAGTTCTTGCTTCGGCACTCGCGTAACGTAAAAAACGTGTGATTGTTTACAAACAAATGTAGTGATGTCGTTAAGTAAAGTAACGTAGACCGCAGTTTAGACGATGAATTAGCAATGGTGAATGATGAACGAGAAAAAAAAAACCGTCCAAGTCGACCGCGAGTCGGACTCGCGCAAGAAGGGTTTTATAATAAAAACACGTTTGTTTGTTGTAGGAGCACCCCTCTAATATTTATTTTATTCTGTTTTTAGTATTTGTTGTTAAGGTGGATGCGCAAGGGTAGCCCGCGAAATTTAAATTTTCTTACGTTTATTGCAATTTGCAGGTCAGTGTCAAGTTGTATGTTGATGAAAATATGAATCGCGCCAGTAACACGTATGGAGTTACAGAATTATAACCATTCAAATCATCAATACAGCTCTCCAAGTTCATATAATCACATTCAATAGCTATTTCATGAAAAAGTCACTTTTTGAGATTATATGAACTTGGAGGGATGTATTGATGATTTGAATGGTTATAATTCTGTAACTCCATACGTACGCAATACAGCCCTCCAAGTTCATATAATCACAATCAATAGCTATTTCATGAAAAAGTCACTCTTTGGGATTATACTCGTATGAACTTGGAGGGCTGTATTGATGATTTAAATGATTATAATTCTGTAACTACATTTGTGTTACTGGCGCGATTCAAATTTTCATCAAAATACAACCTGACACTGACATGCAAATTGTAAAAAACGTAAGAAATTTCGAATTTCGCGGGCTACCCTTGCGCTTCCACCTTAAAGGGGCAACAGAAAATTCTGTGAAAATTTCAACTGTCTAGCTATCACGGTTCATGAGATGCAGCCTGGTGATAGACAGACAGACGGACAGTGGAGTCTTGGTAAAAATAGGGTCCCATTTTTACCCCTTGGGTACGGACACTAAAAACACTACCAAGAGGTGGTGAAGTTTACAATAGCCTCGGACACCACGGCCTGTCATGCAGCCGAAGTGCGGGCCGTTTTGCCTGGCTTGCGAACGCTGAGCTCTTCTCACTCGGCATTCCAGCTGTATTTGAACCCAATGGCTTAGCACGCGACCGCTACAATGGCAAAAGACTGGACTGCATGTCTTTGTTTCTCTGGATGATTGATAGGCCTTTAGTATGCGACGCAAAATGTGTCGTGCTGTGCTGTGTTGGCGCTTACTTTGGCACTTTACGTTATTTTAATTTATCAAAAATTCCAAGCTTACTAGCTACTATAGCTAGTTACTAGCTAGCTTAGCTTACTGATAGATTCCATGCTTGATTCATCCGCATAATCAAACTAAGTACTAACGATTACAGAACCTGGAAATATACCTAGTTAAACCTAGGTAAACCTGTCGATTTCCTAGAAGTACCTCAAATACTGATCGAAATACGGACCTACTTGAAATTGTTGGTTATAAATATAAAACTGACAACATATAAATACCGATAAGCTCGCTTATATTATGCTGAGGAAACTATTTATTAAGAAGTGGGAGATTATGAATGACTAATGTTTTATTTTAAAATAATGATGTAATTTCATTCAGTTACAAAATTAAATTCCAACCATCATACTGAAAATACTTGTTTGCGTGTCTCTTGATCTCTTCCCTTCGAACACAGCTAAGTATTATTGCAAGTGTTGCCAAAAAATACAGCAATCTTATTTTAAATCAAACAAATTACTTTCCTGATAGAGCCAGTCGTCAATAACATTCATTGTCTTATAAAATGTGTCAAGAGATAGTAAAAGTTGTACAAACAAGATCTTAATTTTGAAGTCACAAACAGCATTGCCACCCCAATCATCTTTCAGACAACGCTCTACTTACACAACATTTAACTATCACTAGAAAGTTACAAATGATAGTGGGTACGTTTAACATTTATTGTGAGGAATTAAAAATAAGATTATGACAAGGTCTTTGATTACATCAGCCTGCATACTAATGGCCCTTCA
The DNA here is from genome assembly GCA_947578425.1 of Eugnorisma glareosa. NCBI lineage: Eukaryota > Metazoa > Arthropoda > Insecta > Lepidoptera > Noctuidae > Eugnorisma > Eugnorisma glareosa. The sequence goes on along the minus strand of OX387970.1, from coordinate 11,682,884 downwards.
ATGAGTGTCCAGCCGGCACGCAACGCTTAGCGAACTTTTTACGAGCCCGTTTATCCAGTGTTGTGTTCAGGATGAGATCATTGCAACAGTCATCTCATGGCATCTATTTTAATGCTATAACAGTTGGCATTGGTTGTGTCACTACGAGACGCCGGTGATGTAGGCGTTTAAATAAGTGGCCGTGGCCCCGATTCACGCGCTGCATTGATTGTTTGAGTTTTTTACAAACTTTGCTAACCAGTAACCTGCATACCTAGTTGGACTAAATCTCTAGTACCTAGTTGACACGCATTTAAATAACAAGCCTGTTTCATAATTGTGATGACCTAGCTATTCCAACTTGATTGTTCCTTTGTCGAAAGATACAAGGAAAAATAACCCTTTATTCTTAAATTTTTCGCGGTTTAAATACGAAACACATAAATTGATGACTCAAACTTAAAATGTCGCACGTGCGACATCTGTTTTACAGGAACTATCTATAAGATAACTATCAACCGTTAAAATACTATGATTATTTTTATTACAGACGCAAGATGCCTGAATAACTCAACCGTCTGGAAATACGACAAAAACAACAACGATGAAGGAACTCGTCAATAAGAACCTCATTACGCTAAAATGCGTCCTCTTCTGTTTTCTCTCGGGTAAGGTTTCAAAGGACTCTTCAAACGTCGCCTAGAAAAGACACTAGGGCCTATACAGCATAAGTATAGCTGTAAAAGACTAGAAGTGTACAAACAGTGAAGTGTTAATTGTTTTGACAATTGAGTTAATTTTTAATTACGATGTTGGAGGTCTCTTTACTTCAACTTTCCGGGACAAATACTTCACAGACTTTATTACAGTGTTGAACTGTTGAGATAAAATCTTGACTTGTAAATCACTTCGCAGTACTAATAAATAAACCACGCGTGTTTGCTCCTTTCTTGGTCAACGAAATAAGAACAAGATTGTCTCCAGTCCCAGTTGGCTCGACGATAAAAAGTGGTCCAAGTCATCACGGACGGTTAGGTACATGTAAGCCAATAATTCAAGTCGCTCTGTTGCAAGCTGCCTTCTAAGGAGCGGCCACTGCTACCTATCGAATGATTTAGGGACCGTTCACCTCGGTCTTGCCACTGCATTGCGGCCAGTATGACCCATATGCTCCCACTTATTTCTTACAACTCCTTCATTGAGATGTTTGCGCGCACGCAATTTAATAATACTTAAAAGTTCTTTAGCGCGGATTATAACTCGTGATACCACGCTGTATAATAAGGCGACCCATCTTCAATTAAACTCGATTGATGTAGGTATGACCTTTTGGCATCACTAATCATCTTGTCCTTGATTTTTAGGTATTGGCTGCATTTTCCCGTTTCTCCCACTGCACATGCTATCAGTGGGTCTAGACAAGGGAGAATCTCGTCTCATATCAGCGATCGCACCATGTATCGCGCTGCTCGGCCCAGCCGTGTTGGGGCCTCTCATTGATAAGTAAGTATTACTTACATTGTTATGGTCATCCATTGTTTATCTATTAAGCATAGAGATCAAGACCTGCACCTTATGGCACATGTTGGTTATCGGGTGCTTTTGATCTTCTCTTGTTGTTTTAGGTAGCTTTATTTAACACAGTAAAAATTAAACAGTAAACTGGAACCTTTCTCTGGTTTTTATGGAGAATTCATCAAATTCGAAAATATCTTCGCCTTCTTTTTATAATCTAAGATTATTTTTAATTCATGTGCAGACTGTCGGTGGGCCGAGGATCAACTGGTGGAGGCGCCATTCCGAGTGGTTCCGGACGCTTGCTGCGATTCATCACGGCTGCCTGTCTGATCCTCAGTGCTGTATTCTATACGCTGCTCCTTGCTGTGCCATATACGGAGCGACATGAGGTATCGATTTTGTGTAATATGTTTTCTATTTATTTCTACGATAGTTTCTATGATGGATGGACAAGGTTGAGTTTCCATGTTTGATATTTGCTTGACGAACGTACGTCACGTAATACGCAAACTCAATATCGAATTCTCATGTACTAATCGCCAATACCTAATCCCTGATGTGGTATAGCATGGCTTCATCGCAAAACCGCTCAAGTGATACTGATGTCCAACAGGCATAGTAATCCTTTAGTTGACTTGGAAAGTTAGGGTTGCGACTTGCGTTACATCTATCAGCACTGAGTCGCATTTTTCCATGCTACTATCCTTTTCCGTCGCTCAGAACTGTCATTTGCTAGCGAGAAACAGAGCGGGAGTGCTTTATCACATCGACGCGGCGATGCGTTCGGCAGCATGGCACGCTCAACGAGGTTCAACCCTTAAAGTTCTAGGTTTCGCAGCAACCATATATTACCTTAACCTTTTACTTTGCATGAGTGTTGGACTGTTGGAGTGTTGGCTAAGAAATGCACAGGTTCTGTTTCATCGAATTTCTGAACTACTAACATTGTAAAATTGCAAAAGATTCCCACGCAAGTTAGTATTCTAAGATCGACGAAATAGCTACCACCTGCATTCAAAGCAATTTTCAACGGCAATAAAATGTAACACAACTGTTTCCCACAGGCTCGACGTCCTCAAGTCCTGTTCATGTGCGATGAAGATAGCGCTTACGTCATGCAAGAAGTATGTAAGGAGGGCATGCGCTGCAATCGCTGGGCTGGCGAGAAGGTTAGTATCAGCGTTCTTCTGAATAGTGGACATAGTGTTTGAAACTGTGATTGGGTTCATCTTTATCTACTCGCAGTCAGGAGTCCTGGCAGTGACGGCATGCGAGTACGGGTGCGCAGACAACAACATGACCTGGGTGAAGCAGCCGTTCACCACAACCTCCACCAGCACCACTCTCAGCCCCATGTACCTTAATGTCGCCAATGCCACGGTAAGTAACCACAGGGCTGGTTAATGTTAACTGGTATTATTAGATCCCTACAACTTCTAGAGGCCAGTCAACCTTTTTAAGATTATCATACATAGCTAGAATTTGACTGAATCGTGCTCCTGAATTCAAGACTGACATCAATCTAGAGATTTTACAAATCTGGTCAATGAATGTCCAACAAAAACTGCTTATTCAAATTAAAGGCATTACCGTTCAGAAAGGCTTCACTTACGATATAATAAGTTGATAACGATGCTAATTAATTGTGTTCTCACCATGTGCGTTGTTAAACAATACCAATAGGTAGTGAATCTGAACAAGCATTTATGCTCAAGTGAGGGATCCATAATTTACGTCATAAACATAGGTACAGTATTATCGAAAGTCCAAAGGATGATCCAGTTCGGTGTGTTTTATGGCATAATAACAGATAGTACCGATAATATTACTTGAAATAACCTTCACATGATATAATTTTCAATTTGTATAATGCTTTTTTAGATGTTATTGTTATACCTATTTCAGGTAAACTTCTTTTGCTCTAATAACATTGTAAAACATTCATTTAATATAATTTTCAATTTGTATATTGCTTTTCTAAATAATGTTCAGTTGACCTAATTTTCATATTTACTAAGTTTCAGCCAAAATTCATATGAATATGTAATAGTAGATTATTAACCAAGGGGATAAAGCAGTGTCTTCTGTCGCGGGTGACGATTTAAATCGCGAGCGTAACGAAGGACTCGAGGTTTACTCCCGAGCGTAGCGAGGGTGTTAAAAACTTAAATCACGAGCGAAGCGAGGGATTTAAGACGAGTCCTGAGTGTAGCGAGGGATTTTAGTTCACCCAAGACTAAGACAGCTTTATCACCGAGGAAAATACTCTACTTTTCGTACCATTTGCGAAAAAATTAACACAATAATAATATGAGATAAGCATTTATTAAAAATAATGACAATTAAAAGTAAAAGTTAACATTCGAAACATTGGTCCAGTTATTGATAGAGAGAGTTACATTTTTGTTTGGTACATTTATTGTTGATGAGTTGATTTGAGTATTTCTCTGTTCTTGCGTCTGAGGAACTTGCGTTTCATTGTAGATAGTATACGTCGGAGATAGTGGTGGTGGTGCATCGTGAGTTAGGGACGAAGATAAGATGCCGGAAGTTGATGGTTGTGGCTCTGATGGATTAAGTTTTATATTTTTGTTAATTTGACTGCTTAATATAGTTTTATTCGTACTTGAGCTTTCGATATAACCCTCAGCTACTCTATCAGAGCTCCAACCACCGTGTCTTTTTATTGACGTAATATCCGCCCCTGAATCCGCCAAGAAAGTCGCCGAAGTTCTTCTAAAACAGTGACCGGTGTAGAGTTCAACATCTTTAAGTTTTAAATATGTAGCAATTTCCTTTGGCATATTGCTAATTTTATTTTTGCCGATGGCTTGTCGAGTACATTTCCTATTCCGACAGTTTCTAGAAAATCTATTGTTTAGCATGTTGGTGGGACGTAATGCTTGGTATTTATGAATGATTGTAGTATATTGTCCTTGTACAATGCATGATCGATTTTTCTTTATCTTAGTTTCCTTTACATTAATCAGCAGTAACTCATTGGAATAATTTTCAACGTCCTCCACCTTTAAGTTTACAAGTTCACATCCGCGGCAAGCGCCACCATTGAGTCCAAAAATTAAGGCCACCTATAACAAAGATAAAAAACAGGTAAATATATAGAATAATTACTATTACTAAGATACGAAATATTCATAGTTAAATCATGTAAGTATACTTTCTTTTGTGGCCAGAATAATTTCGTCAGGAGCTTCATTATGCAGTTACGATTATTAAATAAAATTACGAAAGCCGACGAGGCCGTATGAGAAAAAAAATATTAGTCTAGGAATTTGCCGCGTTTTTGTTTTCTTCAAATTTCCAACAAAATCCAAGGAAAATTTCAATTACTTTGGTGCATATACTCAAAACTGTGATGAATAGTTAAATGTATTGTTACGTATCAATGAAATGTCACAGGTAATGTTAAATGAAATGTTAACTCTGAAGTGTATCCTACAAATTGTAATTGTTAAGGAAAATAAAGGCTAAATTATAATTATAAATTATAATTATAATTATTATACAAGGTGCAGTTTTGGATCTGCAAAACATTTTAGGAGGTAATTATGTTAGTGATTCTCGACCCGAATCAACAATAAAATGGGCAGGTATTTTTTTTTCATTTTATTCTTATTTACGGAAATCGGTAAGTGTGAACTCCCCTTTTTAAAACGCAACCAATCTGTACGTATCTTTAAACTGCGCTTTCACACACACAAACAAACGCAACCGACATTTCTTTCATGAATCCAAAGCACCAACCACCGCCCGCTCCCTCTCCCCCGCCACGCCCCCGCGGCCATCGCAAACGCATAAATCGGGTCAATTTATTAGTGTATTTGATGACGCCGGTATGTGCATACGCTTGCAAATTCCGCCCCTCAAGTGCATCTTCGATTAACGGTCGGGATAGGTACCTACTACCTAGTTGTAAAGATGACGGACCAATACTCCAATGTAGAGTTGGTGGAGATGGTCCGCTTGTATGCCATCAGTGGAGACAATGTATCTCGAGCCATCGAAATGTTCGCGGAGTTATTTCCCAATCGGCAACGTCCCTCACACAGGGTAATGCTGGCTGCTACGCAGAGACTGCGCGATCATCGGCAGTTCGACGTTCCCCAGCATGCTGAAGGTCGCGGCAACGAAGGCCTGCCTGTCGCCTTGCAGGAAGATATCCTGGAATTCTTCCGGCGAGAGCCACGTGCAAGCACGCGGGAGGCTGGTCGACGGTTTGGAGTGCACCACTCCACAGTGTGGCGGCTACTGCACAAAGAAATGCAGCATCCTTTTCATTACCGCAAGGTACAGGATCTCAAAAGTGCAAAAGTGATCAGTGCTTTCGACACAATAAAAACGAATGTGTTTGTGTAAGCTGAAGGAAAATCAGCAACGTCGTGCTAGACTGTGCCTGGAGTGTTACGGTGGAAACTTTTAACAATATCTCCAGGTAACATAAGTAGGTAATTTATTTATTTATTTGTACATAGACAATAATTTGTAAATACGATGTTAGCTAAATCAACTTGATTAGTGTAAATAAGTTGATTTAAAATGTTTAACTACGCCAAAAATACCTATCAGACAAAATGAATCACCTAAAATCCCTAACACATGGGTACCTACCCACTTAACTAGCACAAATTATCTTGATGTATTTCTGTCGGTCCTCAGCCCGTTAAAAAGTAGGAAGGAAAATCTTAAATCAACCAATTTAATCTACAAATAAAAACCGTCCTTGGGGCTGAATTTACCTACAGAGCGCGCCGACTGCGCCGAGTACCTACATGCCTTATTATTATTATTAGGTGCCTACCTAAATCCCGCGCACGCGCTCGCGATCGTAGTTTCACAATTGTGCAACAGGATCTGCTTACGTGCTTTGTAAGGTTTATTTATCTCCGCCTATCATTTTATTTATCAGCTGATAGGTAACTAACGACGCCAACGTGATCTTTTTTTGCCGCAGTTGTATCTACTTCCTACTATTATTATTTATCGTAATAGCCCAGTGGTTAAGGCTTTCTCCTCTCATGCATGAGGTTGCGGGTTCGCAACTGAGCAAGTACCATTGTGTTATTTTTTTAATTCATAATGATGTAAGTACTTTTTAAATGTATCTAGGACATCATTGAAGTCCCGTGTTTCGGTAAGCACTTAATTAAAGCCCATGGTTCAAATTGATTTGTAGCTCTCGGACGGTCGTTAGGTACCACACGGGTCGGTACGGGTCAACGACCTTACAGCCCTGCCGTATGGTCGTTGGTACGGGTAGTCAAAAGCGAGAAAGTCCGACAATTAGTCTAACAAATTGGTATCGTGTTATCAAGTAACTGGTTTGTTGAGGTCTGATAAGCAGTCGCCCTACGTGATTCACTGGCACTCCATGTAGTGAGCTGCATACAGTTAAACTGAAAGCCGACCCTAACATAGTTGGGAACAGGCTCGGCAGATGGGCCACGGCATTGTAATGATGCTTAAAAATGAGTTATTATTTAGCGAAATTTTAAACAATAATGTAGGTACCTACATTGTGATTTTCAAATTCGAACTACATCTAAGGTAAAATTATTTGCTATAAGTTGCTGTAGCTACAACAACTTGTACAGATCGCGGCACGTTGGTTGAACCTTCGATGCGCAGTAACAGATTTTCGAGTCTTAATCGAAATGCGGTATGACGAGCATCGCGGGGGCTCCCCGTAACCATAGCAACGACCTTCATTGTAGTTTAACGTACGTGCCGCGTTCGTTTCATAGAAATGTGGGCGGAGACTCGTACAGGCTGACGTCACTGGTCATCGCATTCACGCACACAGTGACATGACGCGCGATACATCGCAATGGGTGATTCTGTTTTTTTTGAAGAGGGTTATTAAGAGAGTTATTCTGAAAAACAATAAAATTGAAAAATCGAAAAGAAAAAGTATTATTGATTATTGACTTGGTATCGTATTGTTATATGATTATTTACGAGTCTCATAACAACCTCCTGAAATGTTTTGCAGGTTCAAAACTGCACCTTGTATACTCAAAACTGAAAGCTACAATAAGAATCAAACACAGCATTGAAATAAATAGATTCACGAAATTACTGGCTTTTCTAAAAAGAAAATCAGAAGGGCATTGCGCAAAGAAGTCTAAAATTTTTAGGACTCAAAATGTGGAAAAATTTCTTAATGAAGCTCCTGACGAAATTTTTCTGGCCACAAAAGAAAGTATACTTACATGATTTAACTATGAATATTTCGTATCTTAGTAATAGTAATTATTCTATATATTTACCTGTTTTTTATCTTTGTTATAGGTGGCCTTAATTTTTGGACTCAATGGTGCTTGCCGCGGATGTGAACTTGTAAACTTAAAGGTGGAGGACGTTGAAAATCATTCCAATGAGTTACTGCTGATTAATGTAAAGGAAACTAAGACAAAGAAAAATCGAACATGCATTGTACAAGGACAATATACTACAATCATTCATAAATACCCAGCATACGTCCCACCAACATAGGGCACGCCACAATAGTGGCGGTAAGTCCCCTCTTTGAGGAGTGGCTGGAGAGGCGCCACGGCGCCCTCACCTTCCGCCTGACGCAGGTCCTCACCGGACATGGTTGTTTCGGGAGGTTCCTGCACCTAATCGGGCGGGAGGAAACGCCCGGGTGTCACCACTGCGAGGATCGACCGGAGGACACGGTAGAGCACACTGTGCAGGTCTGCTCCGCTTGGGCGGAGCACCGCCGTGTCCTCGTAGCGGCAATCGGCGGCGGCGATCTCTCGCGTCCGGCCCTGGTTCAATCCATGGTCCGGAGCGAGAGGGAATGGGACGCCGTCACCTCCTTCTGCGAAGCAGTCATGCTAGCGAAGGAGGTGGCGGAACGTGAGAGGGAGAGAGCCTCACGTCTCAGCCGCCGCGGGAGACGCACCGGGCGTCGGGGGCCACGTGGTGGCCCCCGGCCACCGTAGGCGCGGGCCTGTGGACGGTGAGCTATGGGCTAGCTCGCCGTCCGTCCGTCTTATGACGACAGGCCGTGTCGACGGCGCGTTCGTGTTCCACGCGCGCCTCAAAGAGAGTCAGCAAACAGGAAGGGGTCCGTAAGGACCGACGCCTGCCAGGGTTGCGGGACTGTTCGAAAGCGATACCGCGGCCCTGGAACACAAAGGGCAAAGGAAGGAACATGTAAAAAAAAAAACGTCCCACCAACATGGAAAACAATAGATTTTCTAGAAACTGTCGGAATGGGAAATGTACTCGACAAGCCATTGGCAAAAATAAAATTAGCAATATGCCAAAGGAAATTACTACATATTTAAAACTTAAAGATGTTGAACTCTACACCGGTCACTGCTTTAGAAGAACTTCGGCGACTTTCTTGGCGGATTCAGGGGCGGATATTACGTCAATAAAAAGACACGGTGGTTGGAGCTCTGATAGAGTAGCTGAGGGTTATATCGAAAGCTCAAGTGCGAATAAAACTATATTAAGCAGTCAAATTAACAAAAATATAAAACTTAATCCATCAGAGCCACAACCATCAACTTCCGGCATCTTATCTTCGTCCGTAACTCACGATGCACCACCACCACTATCTCTGACGTATACTATCTACAATGAAACGCAAGTTCCTCAGACGCAAGAACAGAGAAATACTCAAATCAACTCATCAACAATAAATGTACCAAACAAAAATGTAACTCTCTCTATCAATAACTGGACCAATGTTTCGAATGTTAACTTTTACTTTTAATTGTCATTATTTTTAATAAATGCTTATCTCATATTATTATTATGTTAATTTTTTCGCAAATGGTACGAAAAGTAGAGTATTTTCCGCGGTGATAAAGTCTTAGTCTTGGGTGAACTTAATCCCTCGCTACACTCAGGACTCGTCTTAAATCCCTCGCTTCGCTCGTGATTTAAGTTTTTAACACCCTCGCTACGCTCGGGAGTAAACCTCGAGTCCTTCGTTACGCTCGCGATTTAAATGTCACCCGCGACAGAAGACACTGCTTTATCCCCTTGGTTAATAATAATCTACTTTTCACTTCTCATGCTCTAAAACTTCGTCTTTATGTCGTGCGTAGGCAACATAAAGTCGCTTTTCATGCTCTAGAGCATAAAGTGTGGTTGGGTTAAAAGTTTTCTATGTAGTACATACATATAGTGAGATTCTCACACTTGTCCTCGTTTAATCAGACTGCAGTGGCGGACGAAGATGTAGGAAGGAAGCGCGCGATGCCGTTCGAGGTGAACCCACCGCACTTCTGCTACAACGGCCGGTGCCTGGTTTATATGCAGCACCAGGCCCGGCTCCGTGTGCCTTTGTCGCTGTTAGCACCGGACTTACCTGAAGATAACAGCACCGTCGACTCAGATTGGTGCACTTATAAAACAGGTAAACGACAAATACTTTGAGATATTTAAAGGAGCATTTCCAGGTCAAATGTCGACCACTGCGCTCACTGACGGTCGATTACTTTTTAGTTTCAACCTTATAACTCAGGGCATAAGGGTGAAAAATGGTCGACCGTCACTGAACTCGGTAGTACCTAACCTATTCTATATATTTATTACAGAGGTGTTTAAAGTAAAAATTAAAACATGTTCTAAAAAAAAAACGTGAAAAAGTTGGAACTGGGGGCCTAAAATGGCCGCTTTATTAGAATCATAATAGGAATCACGTTAAAAATTGAAAACTCTTAAAATGGGCTTTGTGGTCATAACCATAAAGACCATTTTAAGAACTTAATTTTTTTTTACGTGATTCATTCTATGATTCTGATAAAGCGGCCATTTTAGGCCCCCTGGTCCCCAATATCTCCGTAACTAGATATGGTTTAGAACAAAAAAAATATCGCGACGACGACGGTGAGAACAAGTGCCTGTCGGCTTCGTTAAGTGTCTTGTTACACCCTTCATTGTCGTATTCTCAGTGCTGTGCAATAGCTTGTACTTATTGGCCTTGCCATGAGCTGAGGAGGCTCACTTCTACGTTGATATGCGCACATGAGTAGGAACTGCTTACAACACACCTGAAAAGCATAATCAAAGTGTGTGTTGTATTGTTTTTGTTGTGTAGGTATTGTTTTGCATTTTAAAATCATATCTGTATATTTTAGCGGGGCCGTCCAGCTGCCAGGTTCCGCCTGATCGTCTGGCAGAGGTAATAACTGAGGATGATGACGAGGACTGCAGGCCAGCGGTGCGGTGTCTAGTCCTCGATCCTTATGACGAACCTGACGGCGTACTAGCCGACGCCGAATGCCGACTTATCATAGGAGACCCCAGTTACACATTCTGGACATATTTAGTTATAAGGTTAGTCATTTACTGTTCTATACTTTTCGATTAATAATTTTACGATACGAGTATTATTCGTTTGAACGCTACTTTTAAATAGCTTGTTGACGTAAGGTAGAGAAAAAAGTAATTCAATATTATTTTAAGAGACCACATACTGGTTTTCCTAATACCAAATTAGGTTCGATTTGATCAATGAATTCTGAAAAACTAATTATTAGTTTTTGATTATGTACTACTTATTACTTATTAGTAATAAGCAGTAGGTACATAATGAAACATTTGTAATGCGGTTTAGCTATCAAGGAAACAATAGTGGCAATAATAATATAAAACTAAAAACAATCAGTTATTTCCTCTGGGAATTAAATAAAGCTACCTATTGATAACTAGCGCCAGTCTAGAAATATTGTTATGATAGCTAGATCTGAGCAGCTCGATAGGTAGGTACCTATAGGAAAGCAGTATAGTTCCTATTAATCCTAGTCCTGTACTTGTTATTACTTTAAATCTTTATCTTGCAGAATTCTAGCTGACATCTGGCCAACAGCAGGGTTAGCTCTCCTCGGCACTGCCTGTGTGATTGCAACTAGAGAAACGTCATTGGGACGAGGAGATGTCGGCAGACAGCTGGCATTTGGCACCCTTGGCCTGGCCATCTTCCCTCCACTGGCTGGTCTGGCTGCAGAACAAATGCCTGATACTCCATACCTCATTCCGTTCGTTCTCCATGCAGTGTTCATGGTCCTTGGAGCGCTTATTCTACTATTCGATAGGTTCGTAATAAACACACACATATAAACTACTATGTCATGAGTTTAAAGCTGTTTACGACAGTTAAATTTAGAATGTAAAACGTAAGGCGTATATCAAGAGAAGTAACAATGTGTTTAGTGTTTATGTACCTACTCATGTATGTGCCTGCGTATAGTCAATATAAGTATTTTTATAAGCATGAATCACTGAATGCCTTCGATGCGTAGGAAGTGATGATGTGCTTCATTGCATCTTTTAAATGACTCACACTAGTTCATATAGTCATAATATATTTATGCAAATTACATAAACATTGTTATTTCCCCAATGTAATAAATAACTGACAATATCTATGCAGTGCGTAAAATCAATCAGGAATGCAGATTACTAATTGAATCTTATATCGATAATTAGACTATTATGTAGCAGTAGTACCTATTCGTATGAAAATGTTCATAAATACATCAGCAACAGTTCTATTGTTTAGCACTTTTCACAGTTATTCCACTCATTATTGTGGACACAAATGACATAATATTTGGCTTCCACTTTGGTCTTAGGACGCAAACGTGACTGCTGGGCGAAGGGTCCTGAGTTCTATGAGACGGAAGAGCAAAGAAGAATGATGAGTTTTCATACGAATTTCTCAGTAACAATCCGAAACCATGACATAGGCTTAGGTTTTTGGCGTTTAGCTCTGTCTTGCCCCCCGCTACATGGAACGTATGGTGTTCCATACCCATATCTACCATTTCGGGTAATATAGACGTGACCGTCCGCCAGATTTAATGTTTCTGTCGTTTTAACCATTACAGTCACATGCCCCTTTCAACACCGGAGTGGTGGTGGCATACCTCGACGGGCGTGTTGACGATGCCTATGAACACGGTGCGACGCTACGGCGCCGAAACTGCTGCAGTCTTTGCAGTGGTGGCGCTGCTTGGTACACTATGGAGCGGCATCGATGCCTATCTGCCTTGGTAAGATAACTGATTTACTTATGTCCGGTTGACTAAAACATATTATAACCGGTGTACTCGGTAGTACACATCTGCCCTAAACCTTCGGTGAAAATGGGCGTGAAGTTAGAAAAAACTGTAAATTTCATTTGTGACAAAGCGACGCCAATGTACTGACTTCGACCAATGTGGGCAGCGATTCTTCCACTGGAAAGATAATGTAGACAATGGATGTTTCTCAGTATTAGTTACATGAACTGGTAATCCAGCTCAACTAAGTATTTTATTTTTGGCTAGTGGGCTTCTTAGTTCAGCAAATGGTATTACCAAAAACATTACATTTGCTGAATTGTGAAGCCTAATAACAAACTATGGGGAACGCTTATATAAGAAGCAGGTACCTAGGTACTACATACAATGAGGTTATATTTTAACATCATTGCCTACATACATATAAATAAACAAGCTGACTGTCACGCATTCACTATGTCATTATAACGGTAATAAATAGCACCTATAAGAGTAGGTACTTAGTTTAGGGTCTGCCTTGTCTATTATGTAGCACTAGCAACAAGACAAATATTTAAACCAATCCAATTAGGCAGTAGGTAGTACTAAGCAGTAGCAGCAGTACTTATGTGGACCCTTCCCGGCCCGTCTATCGTCAACGCGAGCATGGTCATAAAGCTTGTTGTTTCATCCAGAGCCACAGCGGCGATTTTCTTTCAACTGCCCCGCCTTACCCCGGCCCGACCCCGAACAACTCGTCTCCCACGCACCTCATACCGCCTCACACGATGACATTAAACGAAAAATAGTGTTCGAAAATTTCTTAAACTTGTTCCAGTAAATACGTGTTTTTGAACAAGTCTTACAAGTGTGTGAAATAAATATTTGTCATTAGGAATCTCCATTACATGTGCAAGGGTTCTATCGAGATCTTTTCTTTATTTTTACAGTTTATGAGTACATTAGGAACGGCCAAAGTTCAGGTAAAATTTGTGCAAAACAGCAATTTTTGGAGGCATATACTGAATTTGTTTCTACTTTTTTATTTTTTGCATCCATAGAAACCTTGATATTGAGCACAAAATACCTATTAGTTCAAAAAATTCAAACATAGATGTGTAACAACGGCATAATCACGTACGAGCGTTTGTATTTAAACTATTCATTGTATTCCAGGACGGTGCAGGAACTGAATGGCACGGTGACAGAAATGGGTCTGACCCTAACGGCCGGAGCCCTGCCCGCTGTTCCCGCTCTGTGGTGGGCAGAAGCCCTCGTGGACTACATCGGGCATTCCAATGTATTTATCATGGCCTTCACCTTCTACGGAATCCGATATACTGGTATGTTTATATTGACTCAATTGAGTAGTGTGTGATTTACTGGTTATTTAAGGTTATGTAGGTAAATAAATACAGTGTGATGAGTGTGTAGAGTAACTACATTAATAAATAAGTACTTGCGTACCTACTAACGTAGTATTTATTTATTCGATGTGAAGTAGGTACAGGTAGTATTATCTAATAATCAGATCTACCATTAAAAACTACACCGGTTTCTAGAAGGTAATGAGTAATGGTAGTCGTTAAAACTAGAAAGTCAACCAATGAAAGATTGTACTTATGCTAATTATAATTGACGCTAACATGGTGGCGAAAAATACCTACAGAAGTATATTTTTTTGAATTGAGTTCATTGAGTTGGCTTGATTCTGGGGTTTAAGTTCAGAGCAACTAGGTACTCATACGTTTTAATTGAGCAAAAATTTATAGAATCTATATTTAGGGTACTACTTCCCCCTCCTGCACCCGCCTGAACGTGCTAGTAAAATAAACCTCTTAAATATATACTTCTATCTTTCAGGTTTGGCGTACAGCACTGACTACACATGGGTGGTAGTGTGCGAGATATTGGAAGTGTTCACGCTAAGCATGGTGTGGATGACGGCAGTCTTGTACTTCCGTCACTTGGTGCCGCGGAAGTACACAGCTACCGGTCAAGCTCTGCCCGTCATTGCCCACTTCTGTATCGGTAAGTAGGACTTACCGACCGTTTAGTTTGTTTAACTAACCTAGTTCTTAGTGACCGGGTGCTGTCCAAGAACTGAAGAGATAAGTATTTAGCGGCAAGCAGGGCCGACGTTATAATTGATGCCATCGCGGATCGCACACTTGGAGTGACTGGAACGTGAAGTCTAGGCACATGCAGAGTCAGGCTTGTCGATTGACGATAGTGGGTCAAGTCTGACTGTGGTTGATGAAGAAGCCTTAGATACTTATTTAAAATCTTATCTTGCAGGTCGATGCATAGGCGCCATAATTGGTGGCATGGTCTCGCTTGAGCCGCCACTGGAGTCTATCCGCAGCGTGTACCGAGCACTCGGTGTGGTGGCGCTGCTGTCAGCCGCAGTGTACCTCGCTCTCTACCACCTGCTGCTGGCACCCAGATGTGCTTCTCCAGCTGTATCACCACCTCATCATCTCCTTCAAGGTAAGCACGACAAAATATTTGTGAGTAATATTGGCTAAGTGTGTACCGCACTAGAGTGAATTAATAAAGTAGAGCTACCTACTCGTTAGGCTGCGTTTACACCAGAGACGAGCGAGGATGCGTAGCGAGAGGGATGTGTGTGAAACTAACAAATAATATCGCTTCTTTTTCACAACTTGAGGTATTCTAGCTGTGATTGGTTAGTTCCACACTCATCCTCCGCTCATCTCTGGTGGAAACGCAGCCTTAAGGCTAAGCTCAACTAAACCTACGTAATGCAGTTGTTTTCTTGAAAGTTTTCTATGTTTATTTTTGGTTTGTTTGCTAATATTGTCGTTTTATTTATTTCTAAAAGCTTGCTCTATTGATGGACAGCTTAACGCTAAAGGTATGAGGAAATGTTTACCAGCACAAAAAAATCGTGTAAATGTCAAAACACCAACTGCACGGCTCAGGCCTGTCATAAATGTTAAGTAGGTACTTAAATTATGTGATGAAAATCACTGGTTCGTGGATAGGTAATTTATTAGATGATGACCAAAAATGAAGAGAGCAGGACTCTAGAAACCCCTCTCTTTCTCTTCTCTCATTGGGAAGCACTACTATGGCTATCATAAAGGCGTTTCTACCTATAACAGCGTTCCTAGTGCAGCGTTCTGACTTTTCTCATAAAACTCACGAGCCACTAGTAGAAGTGTTCAGAAGACAACTTAATTATCTCCCTTTTGTATGAATTTCAGGTTTGAACACGAACGGAGCATCAAATGGAAACTACTCGCCTATGCGAGTCTACCACGAAGAACGTTCCAGGAAAGGCCAGTTCCGGTACTAAGGAACACGTTTTTAACTGTTAAAATAACACCATAACAAAATAGGGTTGGTATCTACTTCACTTGCTTTTGGGTACAAGTATCAATTAAGTAAGTCACAAATCACGCGGCTTGTCTGAGTGACAAAACAATGAGAACGAATTTTACTTTCTAAGTGTATCCATAGTGTACTATCAATGCAAGTTGTTTCTCTTTTTATAAGTGTTTTCTAAATAATTCCTGTGCCTAGCATAATATTTTTAAATAATTTAAATGTGTCTGTCATAATAAAGAAGGTGTGTATGTACCCATGTATCCGTAAGCCAACAGCGGGAGAAATAGCAGATATAGTATGGTGCTTGTTGTCTGTAGCAACTAGCAACTTGTCACTCTAGCAAGATAGAACACAGTTGAATCATGAACCTGTTCAGATGCATCTAGATTGCGGTCGATCATCGATGTCGCCGATCAACGCAATCTAGTTACACCAATTCATGTCTAAAGTGTAAGTAATCGAGTCATCGTAGCTACTAAGATGAATTTATGAAACTGTGCTTGAGAATCTGAAATATTTTGTTTTAATTATTCATTAATAATATTAATCATTCTTAAATATCCAGTCGAAATTGTTTTCCAGATCATTTTTCTATTGCAATCGTTATGAAATATACTACACATTTTACAGATGAAATGGAATACGGTCACATAGAAAGTTCTGCTTAGATTCTAAGGAAAAAGAAAGCGATTCAATCCTAGAACCGTGGACTTAACAAGTACAGAATTGTGATATTAATTGTTTTTATCGATTGACCATTTTCAACATTCTATTGTCGTAACTTACATATAAACTCCAAACAGATCCTTCTATTTGCATTCGTCTTTTTTGTATATCATTTAAGAGATAAGTTTTTTAATTAATAAAATGAAGTCACTGCCTTAATGTTCTTATTTAATTTCCCATTCAAATCTTAATAGTCCAGTCATTACGTCGGAAAAAACGGGTTAGAAATGCATGTGAACCGAGAATGCTACATTTTGAATATTACGTGGGTCTTTAAATATATGTGTTACTGGCCAAACCCGATTTCAGGCCAAACCGGTTTACTGCAAAGCAATTAAACTGCGCCCAACTTGAATGTAGCGCTCGCAGGCCGCTGCCGCGGCACCGCTCGCTAACGTAACATATGCAAGAAAAGGGTATATATGCAAGAAACGCAAAACTTATTTTATTTCTTAAAAATGCCTTGTATTGGCCCATAAAAACATTGTGGTACACTTGTTTAATTCTCTAATACAACACTTTTTACAATTTAATATTTTATGTAGCATGTTTTTGGTGAAACGGAACGCAAACACAAAACGCATCGATTCCGGTAGTGACGTCAAATGCTATGTGTCAAAGAAACACTTGAAAAGTACTTAAAGTTTCACTAATTATTTTACTATAATATTGTTATTGCAATTTTTGCTTTATTATGGCACTTACAATAAAGTGAAACTACTAACTATATAATACGGGCAAAAAATTAGATTTAAACAAGGCAGATAGAGGGAAGTGACATCAAATGCTATGACTTGAATGGTCGCGACTGTCATGGACATTTAACAACAACATTTGAACTGTCGTAGAAAGTTGTAGGAGTTTAATATATTTTTTGTGCGACAAGCAGTAGTTGAAATTAACTTTTATTTTTTTTCTTGGGTTGATAGTACTGCATTTTATTGATTTAATAAATGATTTAAGTGAAAAAAAAAAAATACATGGATATTCCCTATTGTCGACCAAGATTTCCTATGTGCATTTTCCGCCATCTTGAAAAAAGGGTTAAATTCAGTTTTTTTACAATAACTCTGTTCTCCGCTGAGATACAAAAATTTTGATGAAATACTTTATTGTTGCTTATTTTACGATCTACAATTAAGTCCCTTATATTTTTCACTTAATGTTCATCGGTATTGAGATATCGATCGAAAAAGCCAAAAATACGGTAGTGATTTTTTTTTTTGTTATTTTATTTCTTCTGTTATATAACGAAAAAATGTCTAAAATTAAACTTGTAAAGCGTTTTCAGACCTACTAATTCGTTTTTTTAGTTTTTATTTTCGACAAATATTACGACCTCTAGCGTGCCGCAAAGTTGATCGCGGCGCGCTCGACGCTATTATTAAATTATCCGTTAGGGTTAGGTTTGGAATCGAGTCGCCTGAATTTGAGGATTCTGTCACTGTGAGTGGGTCAAGGAGGTTTACCTGAAGCGCCTCCATGTGATTTTAGCTGCCGGAGCAACGTCAAAGTATTTTTCTAAAAATTTTCGTAAATTACTAACTTAACACGAAACGGAATGTACACTTCCTTCCCCCCTCTCTCCCCCCCATAAATCAGGTTTATGAAAGTTGCAATAATGTAGTTAATACTACGGTCCCTATTTATGATAATAATAGTTTGTCATAAATAGGTATACACAGGGTGCAAGAGACACCGACGGACGAAACCCCACATAGAAATTTTGCACCGGTAATTAAAAAATAAAATCAGCTGTAATTGCTTTTTTTTTTGTACGAAACTGCTGTTTTTATAATAACCGAGGACGATGATGTACTGAATACGTAGTAACCGTTTTAGCATCAGTGTCCCTTCCACCCTGTATTATGAAACTATGATTTAATTTGTTTTTTTTTTTTTTACCGTGCTTTGCCATAACAGGTTGAACTTTGAAGGATTCTATTTAAAAACAAAACATATTTATAAAATATTTAGGCCTTACAGACAAGCGCTTCTTTACTTGAGATTAGGTAAAAATACCCGACTATTGGACTTGAAATACTTCTTCTCTTCTTCTTTATCGTGTGGTTAGTGCCTAACCTGGTGTCAGAGTTTTTAGGCCGCCCATGGCCCCTCTGACTTGGCTTTACATGCCGTCGAAAAATATCTCTCAGACAAGCTGGTTTCCTCACGATGTTTCCCTTCACCGGAGCAAGTGATAATTATGCAATACGCACATGAATCCGAAAATTCAGAGGTGCGTGCTTTGGGTTCGAACTCGAGACCTATCCCTCTAGACCTTTTAACTACTATTGTCATTTGTGGAAATAAAACACTAGTAGAATTATATAAAAAAAAAACCACGAGTGTGAAATACACTGCATTCTGAACCCAATAGTAGTGCGATAAGAGCTAGTTTTCGAGGAAGTTTATTAAGAACGTTAAAAATTGGGCTGGAGAGCGGACCGGACTGCGGACAGCGGACTTTGACAGATAATGTTCTGAAATATCTGTCAAGTTCGCTGTGCGCAGCCAGTCCTCTGCCACACGGCACGAAATATTTGTTCTTACACTTGAAACAGTCCCTGCGTTTCTTTTAAATAATCTGTGCTTGCTTATAATTTATTTTCTACTACGTACCTACTCAAGGATTTCAATATTATTTTAAAAGACAAACTTACTTAAAATCATCATCACATTCTCCTACCTTTATCCCAATTTATCGGGGGTCGGCGCAGCGTGTCTTATTATAAAAATATGGATTGATAATAAAAATACTTAATACTGAAATACAGCAGTTTTGTATTTCTTATTTTTTTACAGTTTTTAAGTTGTAACGAATTACATGTCAAAACTGTAGCCATTCCGGCTATCACAATAACTTAACATTAGAAAATTATAAAACAAAAAATCTTGTTTAAAGGGTTATTCGTAACTCGACGTATTCCTTGCAGGACACCATAGAAGGGTTAAAATGCAAGCCACCAAAAATATGTTCTACCGAAATTCAGTTGTTTTTTTTTCCATGCTAAGTCTCGCATTAATTCATTTGAAACCAATTTAAAAATGATTTACGGCGTGACTGTACTGAAATTTTAATTATTAACATAGTTGATGATAGCAGACCTTTGACAATAATTTAAGTTCAAAAATGCCTAAATCTTTGACAAATCAAACATTTAATTTTACTAAATTTTTGCCATTACTTAATAAAAAATGTTGTGTACAAATTATTACTAGGAAAATATCCTTGTCTTGTCAGCCATATAAAAAGGTATGGAAATTAATACATTGTCATGGACTACACTATGTAAATCGTTTTTGATTTAGTACAAAAAACGCAGGGTGCGCAGTGCATCTCATAAAACGCGATTATTTGGAAAATCAAATTAAATAATTTCGTGAACATTATTATCCATACAAATAAATAAAATTGAAGTTTCTGTTTGTAATATTAAAATAACAGCTTTTTACTGAATGCATATGAAAATATTTAAGGCAATTATAACAAAAACACATTTTTTAAAATATTTGTCTGTCTGTCCGTCTGTTTGTTCCAGCTAATCCCCGAAACAGCTGGACCGATTTTTTGACGGGACTTTTACTGAGAGATAGCTGATCTAATAAGGTCTAACATAGGCTACTTTTATTTTACAAAAATAAAAAGTAATTAGGGTTCCTCGCAAAAAAATGAAAACCCTTAAAATTGGTAAGTAATTTAAAGTCCGATTCAAAAACGGAAGTAATTTTATTTTAACAATAATTTCACGCGAACGAAGGTCGCGACGTAAATCATTTCTAAATTGGCTTCAAGTTATTTAATCTGGGATTATTCATTAAAAAAAAAAAACTCAAGAACTACTGAATTTAGGTATAACATTTGATGGCTTAATTTGTTGCATTTTAAACCTCGTCCTGCAAGGAATACGTCAAGTTACCAGTAACCCTGTATATCTTAAGGTGGTCTGGCTCACATGGTTACATCAATTTAAAAAAATGCAAACGAAATATAAGCAATGAATTTAGAAACTATATTTTATATACGAAATGACCTACAGTATTTGTACCTATAGTTCGAAACTAAATTATAAATAGCTTCCACTTCGTAAGAAATTCATGTTATGCTAAAGCATCACCGTGTCATAAATCACAATCATAAATTCGTAAGACTATTCAAAAAATATAGGAGCCCGCCAAATGAAAATAAATATCAGTGTGTACTACTACTATACCCTGTGCGTGCCCTGATACACAGGTACCCCAACAAGATTCAACTTTCAACATGACATCGTTTGGAAAAATCGTGCAACAGAAACGGAACCGCATAAAAAATTTCGTTGAAACAAGTTGTCATTTTATTATTTTGTTTAATATCCATTAAATGTGGCTATAAGATTAAACGTAGCGATTGTTGAATATACCTTTTTTTTTTTTTTTACCGATGGGAAGTCATCAAATAACCCCTCCCGCTCTGGGCTGAGCAGGAGGGAGTGTGGAAAAAAAAATTCCACCGTTGAATATACCTGTGGTGGAATTTTTCAACGCCACCTGGAGGGAAAGTACTCGCTCAAAGGAAACATTCCTTTTTTTTTTTAAGAAATATATCTGCATTCAAAGATTTTCGAGAAAATTCGCTTGCCACACTCGGGAATCGAACCGGCTAAATTCCTAAAAAGAAAAACATCGTGCTTTTATATCATCAATAAGATAGGGTCAATCATAAGGATCAAATCTCTCTTACAAACATGATAAATTAAATGAAAGGAAAACCATGAAATCTTAACTAATAAATTCAATGGGATAAGGTAAAGCACTTTTACTCAATGGTCTATTCAATTACCTAGATTAGTAACAATTATCTTTGACGTCATTTATTTATTAAAATGTCGAAGCATTATTTAGATAAGAAGATAGCAATTTGCACAAACAAACACGTGCAAATTGCAATCTTCTATCTTCAATTTATTATAATTAGGTAGGTATTAACAAGTAATCGGATGAACCTTTGAGTGAAAGTGCTTTTTCATAACCCATTGACTTTATAAGTTTAGATTTCATAGTTTTCCTGTCATTTAATTTGACATGTTTGCTAAAGAGATTTGATCCATATGATTGACCCTATCGATTGATGTCATAAAAGTACAGGGTGTTACTTTTTGGAATTTAGCCAGTTCGATTCCCGAGTGTGGCAAGCGAATTTCCGAAAATCTTTGAATGCAGATATGATTATTTTTTTAAATAAAGGAATGTTTCCTGTGAGTAAAATTTTCTATTTCCAGTATTTAGAGTACTTCCCTCCAGGAAGCGTTGAAAAATTCCATCCTGTATATTCTGCAAGGGTAGCCCGCGAAATTTAAATTTTCTTAAGTTTATTGCAATTTGCAGGTCAGTGTCAAGTTGTATGTTGATGAAAATATGAATCGCGCCAGTAACACGTATGGAGTTACAGAATTATAATCATTCAAATCATCAATACAACCCTCCAAGTTCATATAATCTCAAAGAGTGATTATAATTCTGTAACTCCATACGTGTCACTGGCGCGATTCATATGTTCATCAACATACAACTTGACACTGACTTGCAATAAACTTGAGAAAATTTAAATTTCGCGGGCTACCCTTGCGCTTCCACCTTAGCTTTCTGTTCCGGTCATGAAAAAAAAAGCAGTTCCATAATTTTGTGTCCGTGTATATTGCACATTAGGAAACAGCCCTTTTCTTAACAACGGACGAAATGTTTTGACGCTGGGGTGGCTAGATTCATGTTTTCATGGTAACAGTTTGTGCGTCGACGGATTCCACCCCCTTGTAGAATAGAAGCTGCTCAAGCTTCTGTATTTTTACTTTATTTCGGGCAAGAGCGATATTTGTTTGGCAGTGACGGCCGTGCTGCAGACTGCCTGTCATTTAATAGACTTATATCTTTTTTTAATAATTTTTCTATGAATTAGGTAGGTACTTAAATCGAGCAGCTATGAGTATAATTTAGATTGTTGATGTATTCCCATTGCAATGCCTGTGTGCGTGGAGAGGGAAACAGGTACGTAGGTACTTTTTAATTCTGTTACGTTACGAACCTTGTTGGAACAATAGAAAATATTCAATGAAGATTTTTCATAATTTAATTGTATGAAATATAAATTCAACATACATCTACCATTGAAGAATTATGTCCTTGAGATTTGTGCCTTATATAATTACCTATTTTGTTAAACATTTACTAACATATAGTTCTGTTTTCTTCTGTTTAGTCATACACATATAATCAGTTTTCAGATAATATTAATATCTAAACAACGACAAGCAAAACATGTACTATAATGACTATAGGGCGTAAAAATACAAATCAACTCGTGGGCAATTATTAGTTTTTATACTTTATTGTATCTGTACTTAATTAAACTAACGTAAATATAACAAAATACAGGACATAGTTTATTACAGGCTAGCTCTACTTCCGTATCGATGGCGGTAAATAGGGTTTTAAAACGTTAATAACCATATTATTTGCATTCCATAAAGTATGTTATTCTATCAAACGTAAAGTTATCATGAATCAATACAGCGGAACTAGTGTTAATAAACGAAACATGCACCTTATATACAACATTGACAAAAAGTATTCATGTATAAAAATATAATCTATACTGGAAATCGTCGTAACTACCGTCTGCAGTCGGTTATAACACTATTAGAGTGTCTCACCCAAGTTGTTCAAATCATTTAATGTGTGATCATGTATTCGGGTCAATACTATCAATGAGAAACTGCTCGAGCTCTTTCTAATTCAGTATGGATAAAACACCGTCTGGAGAGATTAAAAATGACTGCCTCAAATTCATTCGAAAGATGTTTATTATTCAACTAGCTTTGGACGCGTATACAACTTGGAACACTCCTTTTAAATTATCGCTATGTTGATCCGAAAATTTAAAATGAAAAGTGGACACAAACGAAAAGATCCGTGGTAACGAATTTACCGAAATAGCTTGAGTCAGCAAACTGCAAGTAAGCATCGATCGACAGTGCAGCTATGTGTGATTGTCAATGGACCGGTTTTTTTTTCAAGATTCGTTTGTTCCAAATTAATCCTCAAACGTATAGCTGTACAGTCACAAATTATTTTTATTATTATTAATTAGGCTGCTTATTTCAAGAAGTATGACTGTGACAAAATGCCTTTTTTTCCCGCCTCCTACAAGGTCAAGTCGCGGGCATAGCTAATTGTGAAATTAACCCTCCTTTGATTATAAACTATGCTCTATTCAAATAACGCTCTCTTTCGATGACACCACCAAGTTGAATTGAGCTTATCATTTCGTTCTATCAGTCAGGTCTGTCTAACAATCAGACTGCTTTCGACTCTTTGTCTATAGCCTAAGCATTATTCAAACTTAGTCTTATTCAAACGAATTATACTTGCTGCAGGACAAGTATGTTTGCGTTCGTAGGGAATTTCATTGTAGAGTTCCACCAACTAGTAAATTATAATGGAACACCAATCGGTCAAAACATTGGCC
This sequence comes from Eugnorisma glareosa, assembly GCA_947578425.1. NCBI lineage: Eukaryota > Metazoa > Arthropoda > Insecta > Lepidoptera > Noctuidae > Eugnorisma > Eugnorisma glareosa. Next base: position 11,658,776 of record OX387970.1, on the reverse strand, counting down.
TAAATTAAACGTATTATTAATATTATTTTTATATTATGTAAGCTATATTTGTTGGAAAAATTGTTTCGTCTGCTGGCAACAGTCAACAGTATGGAGAAGCATGTTTTATAATATTATATCTTGACCACAGATTTATGTATACACTTATTTAACTAATAACTATCATATGCCTATTTAGTAAATATTTATCTTAATTTTAACAAGATATAAAATGTTTACTATTTAGGTTTCTTCTAGTACTTCTTTTAAATTGGATGTTGATTCATCCGCTACATTATCATCTTTCAACAATGTTTCAATCATTTCTTCACTCATTTCAGCATCTTGCATTTTGTCATAACTATCTTGACTATCAGCCTTATCACTTAAATCTTTATCTGTTGCTTCTTCAATTTTAGTTACTTTTTCTGGACTTTTCACGGCTTCTGCCATCACGCCATTCACTTCGTCAGCTGTTTCATTGCTTGTGACATCGTCGCAAGGGGACGTTAGGGCCGCATTATCAACATTATCAGTTGACTGTGTATTGGTGTCAGAATCATTTGGGTCAGCATCTACTTCCATAGTTATGTTTTCTTTTTCCTGAACTTGCTCTTCAGTTTCATTTTTACTATCATTGTTATCAGTTTCAGGTTCTTTAATATTGTTGTCTAGTTCAGTTTCTTCATCATTTTTCGCAGTTTCATTTTCTTCACCACAATTATCAGTTTTATTTTCTTCATCACAATTGTCAGTTTTACTGTCTTCACCACAATTATCAGTTTTATTTTCAATAATATTACTTTCAGATTCATTTTCTTTATCCTTGCTCTTGGTTTCATTGTCTTTAACATGAACACTGTCAGATTTATTCACATTATCAACAGTTTCTTCAGAAATTTCATTTGCCACCACAGTATTATTGTGGCTTAAAACTGCTAGTGCATCGCCATGTTCACTGGTTTCAGAGACATTAAGTGGATCAATGTCAATTTTGGAAAAGTTGTTATCTTTAGCATTTTCTCCACTATCATTGTACTCACTACTACCAGCACCTGTCAGGTCAACCTCTTGGTTTTCACTACCATTAATAGTCGATTCCACTGAATTTTCGTCTATAAATATTGGATCATCATTATCTTCCATGTCTGGCAATATTTCTACATCATCGTCGTCTTCACTATTGTCACCGCCTGATTTCCTTAACACATACTGTTTAAGTCCTTTATTAAGATTTTCGCGGATTTCACCGAATCTACTAGACGATGTACTCAATAGTCGCTCCAAAGTTCGATGAACGTTTCGCATTTCTTCAACGGTTCGTGTACGCAAATATACAGTAGTGGCTTCTTTTTTCAATTTATGAAGCCGTGAGAGAGCGTACTCCAAAGCGTCAACCGCATCAATTAAATTGTATCTATACCACTCTACAGGCACATTTAAATCACAATCCCTAGATGATGCTGTTTCAGATGGTTTCTTTATCCTGACAGCCTTAGGCGTACTTCGTTTCAAAATGCGAGGCATATTCCGACTTGCTTTAGGAGTTGCAGCGGGTAAGGCAGACGAAACGGCGCTAAGTTTAGCTGCATATGTTGCACCTTTAGGTGCTGCTTTACCAGTGGGTTCTGTGATTGCTACGATGGTAGCAGAATATCCGCCAGGCATATTTGGATTAGCATTGATAGCAAATATACGTCCATCAGGTAGGCGATACATTTTATTAGAAGATAGAGTTTGCGGATCCACTCGAAATTTCAATCCTCCAGTGGATGCATTTACGGTAACATCATTATCCGTCATTTGAACAATATTGTCTGATGTAATTTCAGTAGCTGAAGTATTTGTGGTTCGAGGTACTAAGGGAGGAGGATTAGTTATTTTCGGAGGTGCAACCGGCCCCGGTGTGATGCATTCGACGTCATCATCATTGTCTTCAGTAACCTGAAAATTAAAATCAAATGTATATTTTAAGTGTTCATTATTTTAGTTGTTATGAAGTTGTCAATAAAACCTTTATTTACCTCGCACACAGGTTCTAGGGGGAAATCTGGAGTACATACAACATCATCATCTCGAATATTTTGAGATATAGAAGCAACAGCTGCCATGTCTAATCCCTGTAAATTCAAAGTATCAATAAGATTTTTTTAAACAACAAATTACACTTATCTATTCTAAATAATATTTCCTTTTAGTTTGTTTTGTACCCTTTGGTAATGCTAGTATAAGACTAACACGCAACTTAATTTTGATAAGTTTTTGTGTTTCTGAACAGTATAATAAAGACACGGAACAAAACCCAGAGAGAGACCACTAAAAATATTGTATTTAACAAAATACCTGTAACCTGTTGGTCGAATGGAATCTACACACCAAAGCTGTGTATGTCGCTATGTTCACTGACGACGAACGAAAGTTGGCGACATACCCGGCTTTGGTGAGTAAATAATGGTATTATGATTACAAGTGCCATGGCTGAGCAAGAGGTCCTGGGTTTGATAGCAGCCTGGAGTCTATTTGTGCCCAGTTAATGGCAATGCGCTCATAGTAGGGATTACATGGGACTAAACTAATGGGCAAAACGTGGGAAACCTAACCATTTGGGAAACTATAGGTCTGTGTAATGTTTTGACATACATATGAAAAACCATTTTGAATCTTCCAGAATTAAATACCGATATATTTACCTGGGTTAAACTTTCTAATGAAAGATTGATATTATCTGCAACAGCATTGTAAAGATTGGCTCCATAACCCCCGGTGTTGCCAAATCCATTGAAGCAATTAGCAATGGCGATTGGAAGGTGAGGTGGCTTAGGCCGAATGCGAGCGTAGGTAGACATATTTTGCTTCCTTTCATTTGGTAGCCGTATCGGTGTCATCATGGGAGAATTTGATAACTGCAACAGTGTTAAAAAAAATAGTTATAATTGGATAATTTAGAAGAGTCAACTTTCTTTACCTAGCATAAGCATAATCAGCCTTTAATGTTCCCACTGCTGGGACACTCGGCCTCCTCTCCATGAGAGGGAATGGGCTATAATCCACCACGCGGGCCCAGTGCGGGTTGGTAGATGTCACATGTCTTCGAATTTTTGGTTCTAGGACATACCGGTTTCCTCACGATGTTTTCCTTCACCGTTTTTGAGAGCAGTGGTGATGAAATAAATTACACAAAGTAATGCGCCTGCCTGGGTTCGAACCCACGACTTACTGTTCGTAAGTCGGGGCCGCCACCACTGGGCCACCGCTGCTCTCTTTCTTTACCTATTTTATGCAAATTGATGCAAAGGTGAAAGTTTCAAGTTATCCCACGAAGGTAAAAGTTTTAAAATTTTGCAATGGTAGCTACTTTTCTAAAAAAAAACTGTCAGACCATCATATTTATTACCTAGAATAAAGTTAGATAAAAAAATCGGCCGGAAATAATACTTTGCTGTTTGGGGCACTTATTTGAATCCTTGTTTCAAGTTTGGAATAAGCTTATTTTAGTAGAGCAAAAGCTTTGCAAACCTAGAGGTGATAAAAAAGAATCATACCTTTATCTTTTTTGCTAGAGGTGGTACATTAATAGGATTCAAAACTTTTACAGCTGGTGCTATAGTTATAGGGTTCTTCACGAAAATTGGTTTATTTTTTGGACTTGAAGATCTCTTTTGCGCCTTTTTGTCTGGTTTTGTTAGGTCATCAATATTCACTGCAGCAAACTTCTTGACCTAAAATGAGAATTATATTATTTATGTTAATTTAATAAAAATCTGATATTTTTGAGTTTGAAAGTTTTGTTTTACTTGGATTTTTTTTTAAATTCACTATTACTTAAATAAGTATGAAATCAATGGTTAATAAACTTAAGAGGGTACCTGTATTGTAGATGGAATTTTAGATATTATATTATTAGCAGCCGCCTTTGCATCTGCAGTTGACTTTGAATCAGTTTCCTTTTTGATTTCCTTATTTTTTTTTTCTGTCTTCGGAGTACGCTTACTTGATTTATGCTTGCAACATTCAGAGTAGTCAATAGAGCAGTCCTTCTTATAAGCTTCCTTTAATTGAGGATCTTGAGCTTGGTATGCCATTCTGTATAAAACATCCTAGTTTATTAAAATTTTGAGTTTTTCGTGAATTCTACATTGTTAGTGGTGCTACACCCATTAGAACTGCAGGATAACTAGTGTCCGACCGAAGGTTCGGTTTCGGCCAGATTCAGCCCCACCGAAACTCTATATTCGTGGATTGTCGTGCCTTTAGGCTAACTTCAGATGAGTTCATGGCTCGTGAAAGCTAACCGAGTTCGCCGCCAATCTTGGCGTTTTATTATTATATCTTTTTAATTTATTTAAAACGTGTTTATTGTCTTAAACAAAATGTTAACAGACCCTTCACGAAGCCGTCAATCAACCATTCTTTACATGAAACTAAATAACTACGCAAAATTATTGCTGTAACTTGTTTTTTTTTTGTTGAAAATCATGTTTCGGTCGAACTCTAATGATAACTGCAATTGAATATGTAGTTCTTTACTATAAGATAAACGTAGGACATCTAAGCTGTTATTTCCTAGCAAGCTTGCAGTCCTAGTGGAATCACCACAAATGATAAACATTAATAATATGAAGATCAGTTCAAAATATCAAAAGTATCTCACCAAGAGTTTGTTTTGTTATCTTGAAACTGGATGATCGATACTACCTTAAATCAAAATCAATCATTAAATCATTCAAGTCTACGCCCCCACACACATCTCAACACCCGGATCAAGAGGTAGGACACCTTCTACGAAGACATCGAAAAAGACCTTGCAGATACACCATCACATTTTTACACCATTAGGGGCGACTTTAGCACGAATGGCGCGTGGAGGCACTACGCCGGGGGGAAACTCCGATGCCGCGGCAAATTGTCGCTCAGCGGACAGACTTCCGGCGTTATCTCATGGCGACATGGAGAGAGCGACTGTCGCAACCCCGTGCAGGGCACGCCACAATAGTGGCGGTAAGTCCCCTCTTTGAGGAGTGGCTAGAGAGACGCCACGCCGCCCTCACCTTCCGCCTGACGCAGGTCCTCACCGGACATGGTTGTTTCGGGAGGTTCCTGCACCTAATCGGGCGGGAGGAAACGCCCGGGTGTCACCACTGCGAGGATCGACCGGAGGACACGGTGAAGCACACTGTGCAGGTCTGCTCCGCTTGGGCGGAGCACCGCCGTCTCCTCGTAGCGGCAATCGGCGGCGGCGACCTCTCGCGTCCGGCCCTGGTTCAATCCATGGTCCGGAGCGAGAGGGAATGAGACGCCGTCACCTCCTTCTGCGAACCAGTCATGCTAGCGAAGGAGGTGGCGGGACTTGAGAGGGAGAGAGCCTCACGTCTCAGCCGCCGCGGGAGACGCACCGGGCGTCGGGGGCCACGTGGTGGCCCCCGGCCACCGTAGGCGCGGGCCTGTGGACGGTGAGCTATGGGCTAGCTCGCCGTCCGTCCGTCTTATGACGACAGGCCGTGTCGACGGCGCGTTCGTGTTCCACGCGCGCCTCAAAGAGAGTCAGCAAACAGGAAGGGGTCCGTAAGGACCGACGCCTGCCAGGGTTGCGGGATTGTTCGAAAGAGATACCGCGGCCCTGGAACACAAAGGGCAAAGGAAGGAACATGGATGGGTTTTAGTCAGTAAAAGTCTGACACTCCCTCTTGCTCAGCCCAGAGCGGGAGGGGTAATTTGGCGACTTTAATGCAAGCGTTGATCAGATCAGCCGCTTACGAACACAAGTTCTATTGGTAGATTTGGCCTTCGTCTGCGTAACAAAAGCAAACGCTAGTAAACTTGACCAAAAGAACATATATACGCTATGAATACATTCTTTAAAAAGACACTTTCAAGAAAATGGACTTGCGCGAGCCCACACAAACGTAATAGTCACATGTCTCTGACCTCACTCGTTTTAAGACCGGAAGCGATCATCGTCTATTTAGAGCAGAGTATGGGTTCGATCTAAAGAAGGAAATATCAAAAATGACACGAAGATTGACTCCTAAGTACGAGAAACTGGAATTATACTCTCACTTCAAGAACAATATACTTTGGAAACGACTAACTGATTCCAGGACTTGGCTGACTTGACTAGAATCAAACCTAGATAACAATCAGCTCAACAAACTCTTATGCTAGGCAATTACTGAAACAACACAAAACACCTTGGAAAAGTGCGCAAAAAGGAAGGTAAACTGACATCTGAAACTTTAATTCTTTTTGAACAGAGAAGATCCGTGCAACAGCACACCATACAAAATCAAAGAGCTATAGAACAAATTAATAAGCAAATAAGTAAATCAATTAAAAGGGACACTCGCAAACATAACGCAAACATTATTACAAATACAATAGAACAACATAGAGGGCCGAAAGTCTTTAGATGATGTTGATGATGATGATGATTGAGCACCACACCCAGTCAGGAGCAAGCTTGACCCAGACAAGCCTGATACACCAGGGGGCACGATTTTGTGAGGAAATACATGCTCTGGGATGGGAACGGAAGTCCGACCAACCGCAGCCAGTCGGGCACAATCAGACGACTATGCAGCCTAGAGCCAATATAGGAATAGTGGTAAAGACAGGTACAATCCATAGGAATGAGCGTTGATGGTGTTTTGACCTTCGCTTGTTTGGTCTCTTCTATCATTGGAGAATCATATTCGTTTCTGGTGGTTGAGATTGATTCGTTTTTGGCACGTCTTATATAATAATATTATGTTCGCGTATATGTTTCATCGTCAGTATTGTTTCACTGTCAGTTTCGCTAAGGTGATATATTTCCTGGGTGGCTGATTTGAATTTTTCTCTATCTGCTGCTAACTGAATCCATTCTTCTTTGCTTTTATTGAAATATTCCATGTCTTGTTGGAGTGACTCGTTCCATGTATAGATTGGTCTTCCAACTTTTAGCCGTTTCGCCTTTTATCTAATAGCTGCGTGTAGTAAGTGGGGCTCTGGTCGTCGGAGGATGTGCCCGTAGTAGCATAACCGTAGGCATTTGATTTTTTTGGTAATTGTTTTTCCCATAAGAATTTCGCGTGATTTTTGTTCGGGGGGTTTCGCGTACTCTTTATCATATCTTTGAGAATGAGTCTTTCATATCTTCTGAGTTTCGATCGGTTTGCCTTTGTGAGTGCCGCTGTCTCGGATTACTAGTTTTGTTTAATAATACTCCAGCGATTTCTAAATGGCGTGCTTAAAGCCATAGTGAATATGCCCCATGGTACACAAGAATGGACGAAATCCACGAATATCTAAAAGTTCATACCATCAAAGAGGAAATCAGAAATATGACAAAAGCTTACAGAGAGGATAATAAATCACGAAAACAGACTAGCTCAGGCTCTAAGTGAATCGCTGCCAACAAGACGTCTTAAAAGACTGCACACTTGGGATAATATACTTTGAGTAAAGCAATAACCAAAGGCAGCAGCCTAACATTGGGAGGGCAAACCTAACATGTCAAATATTCTTCAAAACCAACTGCTTATGGTTCAAGAACCGATCGCATGTTTGAAAAGAAATAAGAAAAAAAAAATAGTTTTGTTTTCGTTTCGTTAATGTGAAGTCCGACTGAGTCCAGTAACGGTTTGATTTTGGTGACTATTTCATCCAGTTCCCTCAGACTGTTTGTTACTATTGTCACGTCATCTGCAAAGGACAGTATAATAGGGAGTTGAATCTCATGGTCCTGGTCTAGATGAAGGCATTCTATTTCTTCTTCTAATGTTCTGAGAACGTCGTCCATTACTATGGTGAATAGTCGTGGGGATAGCGGACATCCCTGTTTGACTCCCTTGCCTTTGTGCGTCGATTCCGTTTGCTGACTAAACCATTTTATGCATGTGAATTCATTCATGCATGCCTTAATAATTCTATTTGTTAGATAATTGTTAGTTCTAGTAACTAAATGTCTCTACGAGAGTTCAAGTCCAGCGTATCGAAAGCTTTTTCGTTATCTAACGCTAGCACATAGGTTTTTGAGCCTGCTCTCCATTCCTCGTCAAGAATTCTCTTAAGTGTGTACATATGATCGTCGGTCGATCTATTGCGAAGAAAGGCTGCTTGGTAGTTTCCTAGTTCTTTTATTGAAGCATCCAGTTTGCTTAGAAGAAAACTCGCATATATTCTATATCCCACGTTACACATGGATAACTTTCTGTAGTTATTCATTCCGTCTGGATTTGCTTTTTTAGGCACTGGAATTGGGATCGTTTTGTTCCAAGACATTGGTATATCATTGCTTACCCATGCTGCCTGCATGTATTTTACAATTTCCGATAGCATTTCTGTTGGCAAGGCTTTGAATAGCTCGGATACTACTTTGTCAGTACCTGGTGCTTTGCCGTTGCTCATTTGCACCAGCGATCCACAACCAGAAATCGTTGGCTACTGCTTATGTGTAAATATTGTTTGTATTTTTTGGCTTGTGGTGAGAAATAAACACTTATTATTATTATTACATGATTTTAATGATGTCACTTATTTCCTCTTCTGATAGTTCCTTATTTACGTCTGATGGTTTCTCATTGGGTAGGAGTTCTATGTGTGGGCCTGCTGACTTTTTTAACTCTTCTTCCCTCCTTGACATGGGTATAAAACGTTGTTTGTTGTTGCGCTTCATGTTCATTTTATGTCTCCTGTAAAATCGTATGTGATTCTCATTCGTTGTGATGGATGAGTTCTGCTTAGGTTTTTAAAGAATATTTCGCATTTTTTCACTTCTTTATTTCTTATATTTTGTAGATTGTGTCTTGCTTCGCTTAGTTGCAAATGTTTCTCTAGGGTAACAGTTTTTGATAAACTTGGCTTTTTGTAGTTTTGCGAGCGCGATTCTATGTTCTCTGGATCTGATTGGTCTGCTTATAAGAATCTTTGCCGCTACTGATTTCATGATATTCATAAGGGAATCCCATGGGACTAGTTGGCTATTTTTCTTGTTTTGTAGTTATAATAACTGAGGTTGGCTTTTAATTTCCTTTTGATATTCTTTCATTATTTCCTCACTTTGGAGACGGCTATAGTCATCATTTCTGTAGTTGAATTCCAGCTCAGGTTTGTGCATTGCTTTCTCGTTGGATTTCTTTTAGAAAGAAAATAAATACAGATATACCACAAATTCTCAAACTAAGAGCTGAAGATGGACAGATTGTAATCAATTATCTGCCGAATATCATGGCTTGCTAGGTAGAAAAGGCACTGTCACAAATGCAGATTTACAAAACACCTGGTGAGGACGGTATCACAGTTGAATTATTACTATTGGTTAACCCTTACTACAAGTACTTGTTACTCTTCCATGGCGTCCTCTTCAGTGCCACTTCACCAGATGCCTGGAAGAAGGCGACAGTCGCTATACTCCATAACAAAGGAGACCAATCAAACCTTAGCAACTACCGTTCTGCATCACTCCTTTTTCATTGTCTCACCCGCCAACTAGTTCTCTAGTTGGTGGGTGAGACTGCCCGTTTCCGAAGTGGAGAGGAGGGGAAGAGTGTAGAATACAATCGGGCACTGTGTTTAGCTTTCATCGATTATGAAAAGGCATTCGACAGTGTCGAGCATTGGGCCGTGTATAACTCTCTCCATCGCTGCCTGATCGACAATCAGTATGTAGACAAAAGGGGAGTGCGACAAGGAGATACCATTTCGCCTAAACTTTTCACTGCTGCCCTGGAAAACGTGATGAAAACACTGAAATGAGACAAAAGTGTTGTAAACATTAATGGTGTCTACTTGTCACACCTTTGGTTAGCGGATGACATCGTGTTGTTAGCAAAATCCCTGGATGCTTCCCTATAAGTTGGCTTAAGAATGAACATATCCAAGAGGAAGGTGAGGTCAGGCTTTCCGGACAACTCTGTCTCAGCTGCTATGGTTGGAGATGAGTGTCTGGAGATGGTTAATCATTATGTTTATCTGGGACATGTTTTATCTTTTGACAAGGAGCATTCCAACAAGGAGGTTTCTAGGAGAGTACAGTACTCGGATGGGGGGCATTTGCTAAACTGGAACATATTTTTCGTACCACAAGGATCCCTCGGTGCCTAAAAACCGTCCTATTCAATGAATATGTCCTGCCAACAATACCCTACGGTGCTGAGACGTGAATGCTCACAAAGGAAACTGTCCACCGAGTACGAATGGCACAAAGAGCCATGGAGCGAGCCATGTTCGGCATAACCCTCTTAGAATGAGTGCGTAACACCAAAATCGACCTGGGCAGATCACCTGGCTAGACGCGGAGATGGCCGATAGAGCAGGGCTTTGACGGAGTGGTGGCCATGTCGCAGGAAACACCTGGATAAGGGACACACAGAAACGGGAAGTGTAGAAAAAAGGGAATGCCTATACCCAGCAGTGGGTGATTCCGGGCTGATATAATGATGAAAAGTAATAATAGTATTAAGGTCGGTTTCCCCTTGTAAGTGTACAGTACATGGGTTTACACCGGTACACAAGGGAGGGAACAGAGATGATGTCAATAACTATAGACCTATCTCCGTCCTACCAGCCCTGTCTAAGATTATTGAAAAATGAACTAATACTAGACTCATAACTACTACTTAAATAAATTTAAACTAATATCATCTACACAGTTTGGTTTTAGACAGGGACTATCCACCGAGGACGCAGTTGCAGCCCTCAGTTCATTAGTTACAGAACATGTCGATACAGGAAGGAAATGCCTGATAGTATTTATATATCTAAAAAAAGCTTTTGACACCGTCTCTGTTCCAATCCTTGTGACCAAGCTGGAAAGACTCGGAATAAGAGGAGACTCATTGAATTTTTTCAAAGATTACCTATCAAATAGAATGCAGAGGGTTAAGATAGGAGCATATGTTAGTGATGATGCGGATGTGTCATTCGGCGTACCGCAAGGGAGCGTGTTAGGCCCTACACTTTTTCTAACGTATATTAACGATCTCTGCAACTTAAAAGTCGATAACGCAAAAATCTTCTCTTATGCTGTAACATTATAACTGGTCCGAAGATAAGCGCAGTGCGGAGATGGGTATGGTCCAAATAACTAATTGGCTCAACGACAACTTACTCACACTAAACACAGTAAAAACGAACTACATTTGTTTTACCATCACGAATCCTTCACAACCAAATAAATATTTTAGCCTCAAAATACACTCATGTGACAAAGGTTCGAATAATAACTGTGGGTGTCCTGCAATTAGTAAAGTCTCACAAACTAAATATTTGGGCGTTATAATTGACCAAAAATTATCATGGTATGCTCATCTTGAGCATGTTACAGGAAGAGTTAGGAAACTAGGATGGATATTCAAATCATTACGATACGCCCTTCCCACAAATATAAATAAAAAAATAGGCCCTCATAGAAATCTCCTTAATGAAGTTTATGTGGCACTTGTGCAATCTGTAATAGTTTACTGTATCCCTATTTGGGGCGGTGCGGCAAAAACTAGATTTATAGACGTAGAACGAGTGTGCTCGACGAGCACTAATAAAAATAATGTACTTCAAAAAGAAAAGATACCCAACTGAAAGTCTTTACCAGATGAGTGGCCTGCTTTCTGTTAAAAAACTATACATCTCTTACACAGTCCTAAAAAAACATAAGACACTTCCTTATAATGCAAACACACTATCAAAGAGACGGAAAGACATAATTGCTCAAATCCCACAAACTAAATCAAAATTCGCTGCTATACAATACAACAAACGCTCTGCTCAGCTTTATAATAGGGTAAACAAGGAGATATACATATACACTAAACAAATACATGAATGTAAAAAAATGGTTACAAACTGGATAAAACCTTTTAATTATGATGATACTGAGGCGCTATTACAACATATAGTTTAACTCACCCATTTCTCTTCACACGCACACTCACCTACACACACATACACACACACACTAAGCACATACAACCCCCCCATCCCCATACACTATCACTTGTATTATATAAAAATGTAAAATAAAAAAATGTTAAGTAGGTATTCTATTCTATTCTGTTCTGTTGCAAAATTGTCAAGCTATGAAAGAGCGGAGTCTCCTAATACAGGCTTATGCTTTGCTTAAAAGGAGGCTCCAATCATCAACTAGTTGATTTTAATTTGGTTAAGAAATAAAGAAATTTTTATTATTTTATGGGTGTTAGTGATAAAAGTTTGTATGGGAAAGAACTAAATCTGTGTAGGCGAATTAGCTGGGAACAAGGATTTGTAGTAACTTAATGTAACAATGGTTAATTATAGAATGTTTCAAAGTCTTACTTATTTTTAAGATCACAGTAACGCAAGACAGCCCAGCATAATGCACGAAGATCCCACAGACATTGTGAGTTACACTTGAAACATCTCCAATCATCTGCATTTTCAATTTCTTTGATCTTGGGAGTTCCCAAATTGCGTTTTATGCATTTCTGTTGAAATCAAACACTTAATTAAGTCAAGAATCAGCAATCAAATAAGATTTAAGTTAATTGATTTATTAGGCTAAGTTATACTACTACTAACACTATTATGTATCTTTGTGCCTGAAATAAAATATTTGAATTTGAATTATTTAGATGTTTGATTTTAGAGGTCTTCAGATCACTGCAGTACCTTCTTAATTCATGTATTATCCTTGAGATGGTACTAGAAGCAACTTTTGAATGAAAAGGATCATAAAATCAAACAAAAACACGTACAATCAATCAAACAAAAACTATCGAGACCGTGGGAACGAGCTGGTTACGTCTCGTTTCTGGAACCAATAGTTACTGGAATATCAGAGGATACAAGAGAGTAAATCAACTTACCGCACAAAAGACATGAGGGCAGTCAGAGCAACAGTACACTTGACCACCTTGGCCACACCATCTGCAGTATAGCTCTGAGCCATCGTCACCCTTTTCAAATTCTCCACTATTGTAAAAAACATGACAATTGTGACACACTAAGGTGCGTAACATTGGATGTGCTCGCATACGCACTTCATTGCGTGCTGAACATCCCATATGACGATCACAAGCCGTACAATGTAATCTCATACCCTTTATAGTGTTCAGATCTGAAAAAGCAATTGTTAATTATTAACCACTTGCAATGGTTACGGACTTTCTTACCTTTTTTAATACCACAGCTAGTGTATGCTTACCTTTAAAAACACTTTTGTAATAGTTTCTTTCTTCTTCCGCAATATCTTCGTCAAAATCTTCATCTTTAGGATCTAAAAATCAATGGGTTACCGAGAGTTACCAATGAACTTATCTATGTAAAACCTGAGTAGAACAGGGAATCCGATTACATGGAATAAGTGCATACCTGGGAAGGGCGGGAATTGTACAACATCATTCTGAACCGGCTTCTCAGATTCAGAAGCGCCTTCACTGTTGGCAATTTTGCTCATGGTGAAAGTTGATATTCATAAAAATCAGTAATGTTCATCAGTTGTCAAAATATTCAGTAAACACAAAACAATATTACGAGATGATTATCAAACCCAAAAACGTAATGGGATAAAGCTATCAAACAATTTTACAGAATTTAATAATCGGAGTTAAAATCCGCCATCTTGCACGGTGCTTTTTTTTTCTGTTTTCAATAGTGACGCTATGGATGGCGTACTCGGTACAACAACATGCGGATAATCGGTAGCTGGGTGCATTAATTATTGCATTATTAAATATCATAAGCTGGAGCTCGAACCATAGGGACATTCATTTAAAGAGGCTCATCGTCATCAAACTCTCAAAGCACAACGGCTTTTACTATAACCAGTGCTACGTGTGTTCTGTTTATTTGACAATTTGGGACACTCTAGAAGTGCGGTCCTGATTCCGATACTGATATCCGATTACATTCTGAAAAGTTTAAAAGTACTACGAGTAAAAAGACTAGTTCCATGAACTCAATAAAAAAAAGAGTCTCAAATAGCCATAGAGGAGGTAATGTTGATAGACGGCGGAAAAGAGAACTAAAAAAAATGTATTGAATTTGACACAATCGTGAAAATTTTTAGGCAAGCAGCGCCACCAAGAACTGTCAGTTATCACTGGACCTTGGCAGTCGTTGACATTTTCTGTTCTTCGAAAGTGAAGTTCTGTCAAAAGCATTGAGTTTACGGAGTGTTTATTGTTAAGTTTGTACGTTGTGAAGTTGGTGAAGTTGAACTTCATTCATTTCAATTCAATTCATTGTGATTAGAGTCAGTGTTTGCAAGTGTGATGCGATAAAAATTATAAATTAACGTGATAATGTGAGACAAACTAGTGAGTAAACCTTCACGCAAAATTCATAATATTGACGAATATTAATAAGAAATTTATATGCTGTGAATCAAATATGTAAATATTATCGTTTTTTTTTTAAAATAAATTTCGTTTATTTACATGTACGACGATGTGTGTAGTGAAAGTCGAAAAATGATTTGTGGATACAAAAAGCATAAAAGACTATTTTGACTGTGGCGATGAAAATAACATTATTGTTTCTCTAATATCTGTTTCTGTGATATTTCTTAAATTAATTATTAAACTTAAGTAAAACAAACAATGACTGTAACATACACCGGTGAAGTAGCAACATGCCGCGGATTCGGCACATTCCTGAAAGTTTTATACAAGTAAGTACACGCAAATTAGATTTAATAATAAATGCACAATGTATTTATTTTGGTGGAGTTGTTGTTTGTAAGAACCGCTATTGTGTATTGTCTCATAATTTCATAAATAACTAGTAGATTTTTATGAAATTATGGTACTTAATGTGCTACTCACAAGGTAGGAAGTTAGGTAATTCCTGACCTCCGCAAGGCATCTAAAAAATTCGACAACTTTCGACAAAGACGTAGGTCAAATGATAGTATGTCTTACTAAAGCACTAGGCAGTGTTTATCATCCATAAAATGACAATGAATAATGCTAGTAGGTAGTTAAATGCAGAAGGTGGAAGGGTGGCCGGCCGCCAGCCGGTACTGCCTAAGGTACCGGAAGTCCGGAACAAATATTTCGTGGTTATTTAACTTCGTTGAAACACGGATGGCGTTATTAATGCTTAAAGCGGAGGGAGATGTATGAACATCGAATGAAAATAACAACTATACTACGTATCAGACCCGTCTCGTCCCGTGTATCAGTAATAACAGTAATATTCTAAAGTGCACACGGTATACATACATTATAATAGCTGCTAATATGCACGTTGTTTTACAGATGTTGATACCCTGATACTGAATTAGCCCGTTCTTTCCCGTTAATGAGGTACTCACGCTACACATCAAGCTATACATTTCCAGTATAAGCTGACCTCGCATTGTACGGAAATCCTATACAATGCGAGATCAGTATAAATTGGAAATGTATAGCTTGATGTGTAGCCGTGTGTTCATAAATAACCAAAACTCAACATTTTAATGGTAGCTCCAACCAATCTTAGGTACCTACCTACCTACCTACACAATGTCGTCCCGTAATTATTTTGTTAAACTTATCAAACACTAGCGGCCCGTCCCGGCTTCGCTCGGGTGGACATCAGATTGTTTTAATTTTTTTTAGCCTATGTTACTCAGGGTAAATGTAGCTTTATAATGGTGAAAGAATTTTTGACATCGGCGCAGTAGTTTTTGAGTTTATTCATTACAAACATACACACAAAAATACAAAACTTTCGTTTTTTACAATACAATATTAGTGTAGATAATCCGAAACTTTAACTTATGTATCTGCTCAGGGAATTATGTACCTACCAGTAACGAAGGGTCAATTTTTGTAAGAGGTAAGCCGGAGTACATATCTTTAATGTGATTATACTATTTGCCTACGAGTATAAAATACTGACTGTGCCATTTTTCAAACGGAATCCGGTAGGAATCGAGTTGTATGGAATCTTCGCCACTGGTACAGCTACCTAGTCAACAATGTAAACAAATTGCTAGTTACCCACTGTTATTAACACAAAGCACTGAGTGCTAGCCACAGCGTGAAACGCCTGTTGGACTGCAGTGTGGTATGGTCTACCTAGGTCTACCTAACAACGTGCAAGTGCATGGTACGAGTACTTATGTTCAGATATGGAACAATTATTGTTGGGAGCCTTGTGCGGACAAAATAGTCAAGATGGCGTTTCAGATGCACGTTAGGGTACTTGTCATAAGGAGCAAAGAAAACGAGAAAATCCAAAGTGCAGACAAGAAAACGTTAAACAATAGGATTCCTCTAATTCACGTCATGTGAAGTTAAAATAATATTGTTTAACGTTAGTAGGTACTTTTCCGCTCTACGCCACAAAAGCAATACGAATTAGAAGAAAAATAATTTATTAAGAATGAAATTACCCAAGAAATTAAATAAATGGAAGTATCTATTCGAAAATCCACCCGAAAAGCACGCGATTATTCCAACAAGCGCGCAGTGGTGGCCCAGTGGTGGCGGTCCCGACTTACGAGCAGTAAGTCGTGGGTTCGAGAACCCAGGCAGACGCCGTACGCGTACTTTGTATAATTTATTTCATCACCACTGTTCTCAAAAGGGTGAAGGAAAACATCGTGAGGAAACCGCCAGGTCTTAGAAACAAAAATTCGAAGACATGTGACATAGTCTACCAACACGGACTGGGCCCGCGTGGTCAATTATAGCCCATTCTCTCTCATAGAGATGTCTGTGTCTGAGCAGTGGGAACATTATAGGCTGATTATGCTGCATACAAATCGGTAGGTAGATACTTACCTTGTATCGTCATCTGATTGTACACACGGCTACACATCAAGCTATACATTTCCAGTATAAGCTGACCTCGCATTGTACGGAAATCCTATTCAATGCGAGATCACCATAAACTGGAAAAGTATAGCTTGATGTGTAGCCGTGTGTACCATATTTTTTTTTTAGAAAAAATGGATACCTAAGTGTAGTAGGAAAATATTCCTTTAGCTCCAGCAAGAGTACCTACCTGCAAGTTGTATACGGTAGTTAGTACTCATACTCATTGACATTGTGTTCAATTATTTGTTCTTCCTTTTGTCTACATTGGACTTGGTACAATATTTTTTATATTTTAAGTGTAGGTTTCATTTGAAAACTACACTCGCACAACAGGGACAATTGATTTATTTTACGCGTAGTTATTAGCACAATATCAAGTCACGAAAATGAACACCACACGAGAGAGTTTATTCAGGAATGACACTATTTTCCGTATTCATGGATCACTGAAACTTATTGCTAATAATACTAGTTTCCGTAAATTAAATGATTCAACTAATAGATCTGATAATTGTATGTGTACGAGTTCTGGACGTGCAATATACTTATTATTATATAGGTAGTTTTCCTTGTTCAATATCATCACTACATAGTATAATACAAAATCGCTTCCCACTGTCTGTCCCTATGTATGCTTAGATCTTTAAAACTCCGCAACGGATTTTGATGCGATTTTTTTTAATAGATAGAGTAATTCAAGAGGAATGTTTATATATATAACATTGCACCCGTGCGAAGCCGGGGCGGGTCGCTAGTTAGACTATTTTTAAACTAACACTCCGCCCACGACTTTGTCCGCAAAAAATATGATAGCTCGGCTAATTCGTATGATATAAATAGGTATAATTTACAGCTTATAATTTAGCTTCCTATTGTTGAAAGAATTTCTGAAATCGGACTAGTAGTTTTTGAGTTGTATTCGTTACAAACATCTTTCCTCTTTATAATATTAGTGTAGATTGCTGTACAGGGAAAATTACAAAATGCTCAATAACGAATTCGTTGAGAAACTACGGCATGAACGTACGCGATAATGTACTACGCTTTAAATGATGTGATGCGATGACTCCATTGAGCCTTATCGCTGAAACATCCAGTTAACACAATAATTCGTTCCCGTTTAGTTTAGATACCTACCATAAACTTTTATAAACTAATGTTGAAATTTTTGAAGTCAATTATGGCCTTTGACAGCATCACACATTCTGCAATATTTAATGCCCTTACACAACAACACATAGAACCTACCTACCTACAAATGTTGACATTCTCAAGGGAGTCAAACAGGGTGATCCGCTGTCTCCAAAACTGTTCACCAGAACCCTAGAAGAAGTCTCTCAGACGCTGGCGGTTAAATAGGAAGAGAAAGGGCTTGTCGGTGAAACAAGGTTGAATAATCTGCGTTTCGTTGATGACATTGTCTTTTTCTCCCCCATAGGCAAAGGACTAGAACAAATGCTACAAGATCTTAGTGATGCGAGCCTTGAGGTTGAACTGTGTATGAACATGTCGAAGACCAAGCTCATGACCAACAGCTCCAAAAGGAGCATACACATAGGCAAGGAGAATAATTATGCAATATGTCCAAGAATATATCGACTTGGGCCAATGGTTTCAGGCAAGATAAGGAAATTGCAAGACGAACGGAAAATGCCTGGAAATTACTGGTCCATGGAGGAGTATTTTAAGGGCACTCTGCCCATGTCTCTTAAGCGAAAGCAAATGGACATGTATATTCTCCCCATCTTGACCTACGGTGCACAAACTTGGTCTTTGACTAACTCAAGGTTTGCCAACGTGCTGTGGTCAACGTGTATATTATCTTAGGTGTAAAATTAACCGATCATGTTCGAAACACTACACAGGGCTCCAAAACGCAATTCGTAAATGTGGCTCAAAAGGCTGCCCAACTTAAATGGGACTGGCTACGGCTAAGGCGACATGTCTGTCGCATGCCGAACGAACTGTGGGCCCGTAAAGCTCAGGATTGGTGCCCTGAAACAGTGACTCGGGGTCGCGGAAGACCACGAAGGAGATGGCGGGACGAACTGGATGTCTTCCTGGGGAATAGGGAAGTAGCAGCACAGAATCGTGACCGTTGGAAGGCGAGGGGGAAGGGTTGAGGCCTTTGTCCAGCAGTGGGACAATATGGGCAAGCTATAATGTAATAATTAAGCTGAAGACCAACGTACATAAACCATCTGCCAAAACCGAAAACTAGATCATGAAAGTATACCATGTGAATTTTATTGATAAACTTAAGTACTAAAATTAGGCTATGAATACGTGCATAACTTGTTAAGCAAAATAAGTACATGTCGTGTACCTTACTAAGGTTGCGTGTTCGTTTCGTCAATGGAAATTACCGCGGTGTTTGCTTACTGAACACTGACGCTCTGTTTACATGATCTTACTGAAAAACCTTGCGAGAAAATTAGATTTTTATCAAATGATACAAACAATAGTCTTGGTATCATTTAGTACTAGACGTAAAACTAAAGTGGCAATTGCTGAAATGTTTATTGCAGTCATTTTATCTCCATTCTAGAGCATTGCATAACTCAATGAGAGTGTCTTAATTACATTGCAACTGCAACGCTGCTTAAATATACAGTACAGTTGTATACACAGTATCATCAGAACCATGTGGGCTCTTCCAAAGGCTGACTCATCAACACCAGATCAATCATTACCAGCTCAACATTGTTAGTCATAAGAATAACTAGAAACGGTGTATTTACTATTTAAATGAAGTCAACAATCCTCTCTCCTTACTATTTTTCAAAAGTTCTGAAATTAAAGAGAATGCAGAGTAAAAGGTGTTTTCATAGAGGTCATCGCTCTTGCGGATCGATACAACGTCGCCGCAACTACTGACTCCAGAACTACACGCATAATATGACTTCGTCTCATTCTTTCGCATATAGCCAGTGTAAAAATTAGATTATCAATTACGATCTGACTAGAAAACTTCAACGTATTGCTATTGTTTCAGTCTTTGGTCGTCTTTTACGCTCCGTTGCAAGTGACTAATAATGTTTGCGAGTCTCATACATTTCGTCATGTGTCACACGAAAAAAGAACATTTTCATGACTGGCTTGACGAAGACGTGTGTTCGTCTGGTAAATATAGCAATGCAAGCAGGTGGGGCTGTTCCGTCATATAACAGGCAGCTTGGTTTCACCATTATTTATACATATCTATTGTAGATAAGACTAATCGTTTTGTATACGGCTATCTGTATTGAATATTAATGACCTGTTGAATATTATCGTTCTTAAATATTAGCGTTACTAAACACGTGATTGCCTTAAATCATTGTCAATTCGATAATTTCTGTATGATCTAATTCTAGTTAAATTTCGCTAGCAGGTTATGTGGAAATTAGTACCCATTGTAACAGAGGGACCGGAAAAACCATTACTTTGTAACTACCTACTTGACACGGACTAAAATAGAACATTACACGATAGTCAAGATAATAATCTCCGACTTAAGGGACATGTCATGTGGAAACATTGAATATCAGAAGATTCTACTAAACACTAAAAAATGGTCTCACCATGTAAGTAATGGTGTGTAAATTACCAACGTCTCCTATTTCCAAAATAGACAACAATAATTTTCCGTCTTTAATCTCTAAGGTTGCCCCCCCCCCCTGTCAGTTAACGTTCTTATAATATATGGCTATTATTTGCTTTTAGAACCAATGTGCTTCATAAATTCTGTATGGCATATTATTTTGGCACCCGCACCTCCTCTGCCTGACTCATAGAATTTTAGTTGTGAGTTTGTGACATGTTTAACGTCAACAACTCATCTTCTGCAACAAAAAATTCAGAAACGCTGGATGTAAATTTTAGTATGACATTATTACTTGTATATATACGTTATAATTATTATTTAATGATCTTGTAGGCCTTTACAAGCAAGGTTGTAGGAAAACAAACATAATAAATAAGAATAAGGTTTTCCTTTCAGAAAATGTTGCTTTAATCTTCTTCGTTCATTAATGTTAAAACTAGAAGTACCTACCAGAACACATTTACCTAACAAAAATACAACAATGCGATACATACAGATGTGAGGGCGAACGTTTTTTAAGAGAAATGAATAAGTTGCTAATCTATAACAAAGAAAAAGAGTCACAGCAAAGGATATTTTTCGTAATAATTGATTTATTGCATGACTGTGTCATTCCCATAATAAATACTCATAAATGAGGAAACAAATGAAAGGTAATTTATAACCTATTATATGTACTCGTATAGCCATGGCTTTATTTAAACGTCAACATAATTTATGTACGCAAATTAATTTACCGCAAATTAACCGACACCGACGAATAAAAATATTTAAGCTATTCATCTGACCCGCTTACCGCAATTAATACATAATACTCAATATAAGAAATAGCTAAACTATCAGAAAATCCCTATGTACATACCGTACCATACCGAAGACTTCATACCGTTAAACCAATATAATCGACAACCCGTATCGGCCCATAGGAAAGTAGCGGGAAATTCTAGTAACCATTCGAGTCCCGAGCGTTTCCGACGTATCGAAGAAATCAATTGCCATACGAAATGTTTTACTTCGTGGTTGCCAGGCAAGGGACATTTATTATTCAGTGGACCCCATACTGCACTTTCCAGCCCCACTTTCGTAACGTACGTTGCACTCCACACAAGCTTGGCATCGATCCTAGACTCGATTCCTTTGTTTCATTGAATTAAGCTATACGTGTTTCGTTTTGACATGCTGATTTAATATTAAATAGTTGCACCTACATTATCATTCGGTACTTGTTCTTTTTGAATGAAATTTCCTTGGCTGTTTGTCAAACGGCGACACGAAGGGGGCCAAATCTGTATAGTTTATCTTTTATGTGTTATATTTTTTTTTTGAGCCGCCGCGCCGTGCCATGTTCGTTTTTTTTTTTTTTGAATGCCATTTTCTATACCTGCAGATTTGAACATTAGGCATTAATATGCCTAATGTTCAAATCGTAAAATGCTTGAACCATGCAATATTATGTTATTATTTAGACAATGGTTACTATTATTATATTGTTGATTTGCGATGTGTATGTTCGCAGTCTGTACCAAAACCATGTTACATTTGCATGTAACTATCCCAATTTTTACCAATTACCAGTCGCTTTTCATTTGACAGAAGAAGTGCATTGCTAGCGTCTTATTAGTTATTAGTCAAAAGACTTCATGAAAAATAAGTTTATTTGGCGCATTCTGCTCAAGTCAAGTGTTAGCCACACATAGTAGCTACTACGCAAGCCTACGCTGTGCTACGCAGCGTAGCATACTACAAAACGTCTACGCTGTGCTACGATTAGCCTACGCTGTGCTACGATGAGCCTACGCTGAGCTACGATGCGCCTACGCTGTACTACGCAGCGTAGCGTATTGCACAGCGCCTACTCTGTGCTACGAAGCACCTACACTGTCCTTCGCAGTGTAGTGTATTACGGCAGCATAGCGTACTACGCACTTGATAGCATCACGTATGTATACAGAATATCTGACCAAATTAATAATAATGTGGTTAAAAAAAACGATTGTCTTTATGGTCATATAAAATAGCGATAAAGGATCAAAGATGAGATTTTTAGAGTCAACTAGCTAGAATATTTGCAATAATATTGTCAGACTGACCGTGCGATAACTTTTTGTGGTTATGTAAATGAAATGTCATTAGGAAAATGCAAATTAGGTTTATTTGAAATTAGATCCTTTCTAATCTGTGCTCAATATATTCATATTTAAAATATTTAATTTAACAGTATTCTGGAAATGCAACGTTGTCACTATGTCAATGTTATTTGACAGCTGACAGCCGAAATTGCTAATATTGTGGTATTTTAACAACATTACGGTCCTTCATTCATTCAATCTTATTTTTTTTTTAATTCTTCATAACAAAAAAAAACTGTTCCGCCGGTGTCTGGAGCAGGGTCCAAGCTACCAGCGGTTAGGGTTCCAGAGACAGGAACCTCCTCACAATGCGAGCCGTATCGACAAGTACTGCCTTCTGAATCAAGCCCTTGATCCAACCGCCAAGCGAGAGTCTCGACAGATGTTTGTCGACGCTTTTGGCCATCAGGCCATTGGCCGTAACGACAATAAGCAGAATGATACAACAACAGCAACATTATTATTGATTTGGTCAATCCAATACTGACAGGGTAGCCTGCCAGGGTAACTAAAATTTTCTTACGTTTTTTGCAATTTGCAGGCCAGTGTCAGGTTGTATGTTGATAAAAAATGAGTCGCACCAGTAACACGTATGTAGTTACATAATTACATAATAATTAAAATCATCAAAACAACCCTCTTAGTTCATTTAACCCCATTGAATGACTTTTTAATGAAATATTTACAGAATAGGGTTTAAATAGAACTCAGAAGGGTTTTATTAATGATTTTAATCATGCTTAGCCTTAGTTTTTATTTTTCTTACATAACATTGTTTTGAAGTGAATAGAAAGAGAGGCGGGGGGGGTCATTAAAAAAAAAAGTTACATGAAAAGCACGAAGCTTTCAAAGGTTACTTATTAGTTACGTAGTGGTTAATTAGTAGTTCATTGCGAAGATCTATCTAGAGACCACACCAAAACAAAAAAAAGCTCTAAACAGTAACATTGTTTGTTGAACGCCATTTGTAAGATCCACCAAACATTACATCATGCCTCTCCCATCCCCTAAGGGGGACGGGCGCGCCTAATGCTAAGATCCATACTACCCAACAAAATAGTTAGTAGGTCTTGCGGTATAACATATATCCGTTTTCGCGGCAGTCTCTTCATAAGGGATCGGTGGTTTTTCTTAATTATAAAATGAGCCGTTTTCTCGTGATGTGCGTGGGCCGAAAACCACCTGACCTTAACTGTTGTTACCGCTACAAGGCTTTTTTACAGCAACAAGATAATTTTGGAGCAAGGATGCCTCGTTTAGTAAAGGAAAACCTTTATGATTATTGGCTGGAATGTTGTTTCACAAGCTACAAGTGGTCGGATCCACTGATTACCGGTTCTTGAGTTATAATTTCACATCAGAGGTCATTTTTAACCGACTTCTTAAAAAAGGATTAGGTTATGTATTGCCCCAGCATCTTTTTTTATTATATGTGTTAACCGATTTCTCCGTGATTATCCGTTTTTATATTATAATTATTCTTTTTTCATTTGTAGAGGAACGCGCGGTGGTCCCTTATAAATTTTATTAACTTCGCTTCACTACTATAAGAGTTATCCGAAAAAATGCATATTAAAGAGTCTAAAATATGCATTTTTTCTTCTTCGTCCATGTAGGTAGACGATGTGCTAATATTTTTCTAGTTATAATGTAAGTAAAATTGATATTTGACAAGGATTTTAAAACAAACAAACTTTTAAACAAAGTTATTTTCCATATTTTTGTGTTTTTTTTTAAATTCGTTGGTAATTTTTTTTGCAAAAAAGTTTTCATAATATTGGAACTTTAGAACCCATCAAAACTCATCATTGTAGTTTCCAAATATTAGAAGTACAGGAGATTCTCAACAAGGTATTGTAAATTTAGATCAATATAGCAGAATACTACTTCAGCACGAAACAACAGACGAGGACGACGCTCCCATATTTTCGCCTTGAGCCGAGAACGGGAATTCAGGAGTGCCAGTCAACATTTCATTGTAGGTTTGGGAAAAATGTTCCTTTGGTAACGAAGTATCTGCCATATTTGACGTGACTGCGGCACATTTGCTAAGTATTTTATGTGAAGTTTACTTCACAACCACAAAGAGTGTCATTCGTTCGTTACGTCTTTTCTTCTATATGAAAAAAAAAAAAATGTTTGTTTGCTTGCTTGATGAATCAAGTAAGTATACTGCAAACGGTGCAAAGATTTTTGTTTGTTCAAGTCACGTTCTGATATCATTCCAATCACAGATTGCGTCGAGAAACTGTAGTCAATCAATGACTTGACTTTTAATAACCTTTCCTGTCTTTGATAAAAACCGGTCAAGTGCGAGTCTGAATCGCGCATGATGGGTTCTGTACCATCGTAGTAGGGGAGCCCCCTTTAATTGTTAACTATTTTTATTATTTGTTAATTTTATAGCGGCAACAGAAATACACATTCTGTGAAGAAAAAAAACAACTGTCCACCTATTACGGATCATGAGCTACAGCCCGTTGACAGACAGACGGACAGGCTTAGTAATAGGATCACGTTGGTTACCCCTCAGCAATGCCAATAATAAAGTAAAGAAGGGGGGGGGGGGGGGGTCAAGTCGCTTCTTATTCATCAATATTCCTAACAAATAAAAGACTACTCTATCTTAATTAGATTTTAAATAAAGATTTCTCGCGAAATCAGAATAACCGAATTGGCATTTAAGATAATTCTCGTCTCCCTCATCTCTTTTTGCGGTTGTTCGTAGCCAAGGCAACGGTAACTCGACCTCATTTCACAGCGGTATCTTGTGTACGTAGTAACATACCCCATATCCAGTCAGAACTGAACGTTGTATTGATGATAAGAGGGTTCTGCAGAAAGAGATGACGAAAGCAAAAGTTTTCGTTCCGTAAAGTTCTATTCCTGTTTACCACGATACTTATAAAAACATAGGAAAACAATGACCCGTTTTTCGATTCGTAAACAATCCAAATAGGCAAGGCAACAAGTAGTAAAAGTGAAGTGTTGTTCATTTATCACACGAGTATGCTAGCAATAACCGGTTTCCAAATATTTTTTATAAGGTAAACAAGAGATTTTGTTTGAAATCAACTGACCTATATAAAGTCTAAATTGAAAAGGCTCCGGGTTGCTAGACAGACAGTTCTGTGTTGTGTCCTTGCCGCACAGGGTACAACTTGTTCATAATACCCCTGTAAATCAGGCACGTGAGACATATCAACTTCGGCTCTACGATGGCAAAGCATTTGTGTGATATCTCTGGCAATGCAGATGCCAATAGGCGGCTGTGCTCACTTACATTAGGGAGCTAAGCCTGTTGGTTTTCTAAAAAGACATTGCAGGCAGTCAACCTTACTACAAAATATAAAAGCTTTCTCATGCAAGTAAGAAGTCAGCGACAAATTCGGTACAGAACTCCTAACGTGTCTTAAAGTGCGTTATCCTTAAATCCTGCTTTTAACTTTAACTGCTCTGTTCAAATCGATCGCCGGATAGCGTGAAGTTAAAAGACCTTGATTATGGTGCGAGTCATTCATGGAGGATGGTTCATTTAAATGTGTAACGCGATTGCGATACTAACCAACGCATTTGACAACAACATGTCAAGGAGACTTGGCAATTAACACTGTCATGTGCAGTTTTGGGTTTTCCAGTCCTCAATACCAGGCAGCTATGACGAAATTGGTGAATGATTGTTAAACTGTTAAGAACACTACAGACAGCTTCACCGCTAATTCCGGTCCACCCACAATGCGGCACAAACCAAAAGCGTTGCGCAGGATGACGTAATATCCTGTCTGTGTGTGAGTTTTTGTTGACCTCAGTGCTTGCTAACATTCAGATAGTGTGCAGACTGACATTAATTAGATAAGTCTACGTCTTTATTAGACATCGGGATTTATTTCATCAGCGCTAAGTATTGTATACCACGTGTGCGTTGAGTTGATGAAGTCAGAACCAGAACATAGAACCTCGGAAGGAAGTGACTAAATAAAAATGGTATTTATGTGTGTTCGTTAGGCCGTATTGTATTTTTTAATGTATGCAATCTGATGCTCTCTTTGTATGTAGCAAATGGTATGATTCAGTTCGTGCCTACCCATTACATTAACTTGTTACGTAGCGTTTCAAAGCGTTGATACAGTGAGTTAAGTCGGTCTCCGAGGCTGAGCACAACGCGACAACCTACACACAGTGAGTTGCGCTCGCGCTACTCTTTTTTTCGCGAACAATATCTAAGTGGTTCCCAATTCATGTCAGAGTCAGTACACACAAAGTTTTGATGCGGAATGGCGTGGCGTGAAACTGAGGAGACGTTTTATGATGCTTTATCATATAAAGTGAAATATTCGAAACGAGTTTTCTTCCTAGTGTAAGTTTACAATATTTATACGAATAATAAGATCAAGTAAGTAGCACTAAGCAGTTGCTTGTATTATAAGTCAACTCAAAAGCCTCACACTAACTTGAAATGACAATTTTCCTCGGGAAAATGCTTTGATGAACATAAAAATAAGCATGTTGAAAAATATATAAAAAAGCTGGAAAATAATTGGGTATTCGGATTCGCCTCATCAGTCAATTATTATTTTGTTTATTGATTTCCTATGTTAAATTAATAATTGTAAGTTCTATAGCAATAATGCAAAAAATATACTTATTACACGATTATTATCGAGATAAATATTGTTTGTCAAGGCTTTTCTTTTAAAGAATATTCTTTCTCAGCAACACAAATCTTGTTCATCTCGCTCGCCTCGAAGAGATATGATAAAAATCTCATGTTTCAATTGATTATTTTGGCACAAACAATCACAAAACACAAATGTGTATCACATAGTATCATAATAACGGACGTGTTTAGTAGAGATCGCGTGCTGCACGACTACACAAACACGACGGCTGGTCGGCTGCTGTATCTTCACAGCCAAGCCCCAAGGTTAAAACTTAACATCAACGCGATTATTAAAGCGATACAATTGGAACTTATTGTTGTAAAGACTTAGCGATAAATTAATCCATTGTCTTGGAAGTGGATAATCTGTATCGCAGAGCTTAACGAATTGTGGACTTCTGTGTAGTACAACTAATGAATGTAATCGTCGTCTACTTCTTGTCAGAAATGTATTCGGCATATAGTTTCCTGTTCGAGCAACGGCATATAGATAATGTTTTGTAGTTGTTTTATGTTTTTCGACGAAATAATATTTGAATAAGGACTTTATTATATCATCAAAGGTGTTTAAGAGGGCCCTTCCCGGTCCGTCTATCGCCAACGCGAGCATGGTCAAAAAGCTTGTGTTTTCATCCAGAGCCACAGCGGCGATTTTCTTCCAACTCCCCCGTCTTACCCCGCCCCGACCCCGCCAATCTCGTCTCCCGCGCACCTCATACCGCCTACCGCGATGACATTGAACGAAAAATAGTGTTCGAAAATTTCTTAAACTTGTTCCAGGAAATACGTGTTATTGAATAAGTCTTACAAGTGTGTGAAATAAATATTTGTCATTAAGAATCTCCATTACATATGCAAGGTTTCTATCGAGATGTTTTCTTTACTTTTACAGTTTATGAGTACATTATGAACGATCAAAGTTCAGGTAAAATTTTTGAAAAACAGCAATTTTTGGAGGCTTAATACTGAATTTGTTTCTACAATTTTTTATTTTTTGCTTTATAGAAACCTAGAAGATATAGTGCACAAAATACCTATTAGTTAAAAAAAAAACAAAGGTAGATGTGTAACAACGGCATAATCACGTACGAGCGTTTGTATGAAAAGTATGACGGGTTGGCCGCTCTTAATTAGCTAAATATTAAAATTATACATTTATAAATTAAAATAACCTAAAGTAAATAACTTAACATCAAACTAATATTTTGATTTATAAAATAGGTTTTGTTTCTCTCAACTCAGATTTAAGCAATCTGCAAAAAGTAGCGAAAATCGTTAGCAATAAAATCAATATTTAAAGGTAGGTTACCGGTACCTAAGTGTTTTATTGCTTACACGTTTTTCTTCGTAGGTATGTTGTTCCATCGAATAAATGTAAAATGTAAGCGTGCTAAAGATGAAATGGCTAACTCATAGTTCAATTCATTTTGCGGTTTTGAAAAGAAAAAAAAAACAATTTGCTAGATCATAAACATGTCTTGTAATAATTATGTGCACTTCAGTATTCCAACAAAATTTTAATTATCACGTATCACTAAAGTGGTAAATGGTGGTAAATGCAATTAAATCTTAATTAAACCAAAAAGTTTCCATCCCGGAACACAATTACACAACAGATCCATTCAAACTTTAAATATTCAAACTGAATAGTAAAGCGAATAGGCAGGGAAGGAATACAAATATGATGTCAATCCTTAAAGTTAAACCATTCCCCTCGTTTTATTCGTCGATCCCCAATCACGATCGCGAATGACGTAATCCACACTCAAAATGTGAGCTATAAAACAGCTATACGCATAGGTACTAATAAACGTACGAATGTCATAAAATCAGCCTGCATGAACATCCAGTTCAATGGACAAAAGTCTCGTCCACATGCGTATCTGCCTAGCCTTTTTCCACTATATTGGGGTCGGCTTCCAGTCTAACCACAAAAGAGTTACTGGGTAATACGATACCCTTTGGTAAGACTAGTTATCAGACTTCGACTATAACGACTGTCAAAGATCTACAAATTATACTTAACTTAATTTATTATCACGACAATCAGACTAATCCTAAAATACAGCCTTCCAGAGCTACCTGTAGTTTTCATCACTGTGTAATCCAAGCATGTTTGTTTGTGGGATCTATTATATTAATAAAAAACTGTCATGATTTTGGACGTTCTGTTTATATGTAGATTTGTAGACCTCTATACATTTCAATTTCAATAGGAACGTTAATTTCAAGTAGCTGTATGTACAGATGCCTGCACATCAAGCTATTACAACTACAATCTGTGAAATTTCTTTAATAAATTTTCAACTTTATCACTGAAGCGTTAGGTTCAAGGTTAATGGGAAAATTTGACAGTTTCGGGTAGCTAGATGTGCTGGCGTCTGTACTATCGTGTAACTATTTATTTGATCAGACCCTCTTAAGTTTATCTATTACTATATACTAAAAATAGAAAGAGGTAAAAATTTCAAGTTTGTATGTGGGGGGTAATCTCTGGATCTACTGAACCGATTTTGAAAATTCTTTCACTAATAAGAAGCTAAATTATCCCCGAGTGCCATAGGCTATATTTCAAACGTGCCCGTGGGAAAATTTTCGACCAAAACGCGAGCGAAGCCGCGGGCAACAGCTATTGTAAAACTAAACTAATTAATTCTGTATTTCAGATGGCGTGGAAGTATATACAAGTTAGTTTGGCTGGACCTTCTAGTGTTCCTGCTTTTATACTATGTACTCAATTTGACTTATCGGCTGTTACTGGATGAAAATTCTAAAAGGTAAGGATAAAATAACCACAGTTATGCAACTAAATGTAATGCTTTTTGTTTTTAAGTCTTTTGAGGCTTCAAGCTTGCCCCTTTCAAGCATGATGATTTATCAGAGCATGATGTAAAAACATGGGTTTTTTAATTAACGTATGCTGAAATGATTATAATTCTAACATGAAAACATGACGATTATATAAGTTACTCTTTAGCATTATTTATGTTTAGCTATAAATTATTGTTTTTGAAAAGCCTAATATTTTGATTAAAAAGAGTGTCCATGGAGTTGTGTCCATGGAGTTTCTTGCTCATTCTTCTCCATAGAGATCTACGCTTTGGAATGTGCAACTACAGTACTTTCTCAAGTTATTATGCCTTGTGACTGTGACTGTAGCTTAGCTTTTTTTTTTGTTTGACTTTCAAAAGTGCCTGTAATGGTCTAATTGAAATAAATGCTTTGAGTTTGAGTTTGAGTCCTTGTGTCGCTCTGACCTCTGAACACTCTTGTTCTTCGTTAAAACGACTTTAATTTTCAAAACAACAATTATAAAGTTTGTTAATTCGTAATCGTAAGTTTGAAAATGAAAGAAATCGTACCTGAAATAAAAATGATTGAAATGCTTGGAAATCTACGTGTTGCAAGGTCATTTTATCGTGAATCGGTGTAATTTACGTGTACTGCCATTCGCATTTATAATGAACCATAGTCGTAATATTTCTATGAAATGAACTATGTGCACGCTGCCATTGTGAAATTCTTCCATTGATTTGTACCCAGACCTACATTTATATCGACAGGGTAGGTACAATGTACAACGAAGTTGAATTACTTTATTAAAATACTTGTCATTTTCTCCCAGGGTGTTCGAGGGCGTTGTAAACTACTGCAGTTTTCACGGGAATGTGATCCCTCTGTCGTTCGTGCTAGGTTTCTACGTTTCTGTGGTGATGAACCGCTGGTGGAGTCAGTACACAACCATTCCTTGGCCCGACTCTATCGCCGTCTTCGTCTCCGCCACTATACACGGACAGGTATGTACGAAACTGATTGTCAACCTGCAAGCACTATTACAATACTATTCAGTAATTACGTCTATAATTACAAAGTGCTATGTTGGTTATAATTTTTTTAGTCTTGCCGTTTATGTACTTGCTCCATCCTACACTATGTGGGTAGGTATGTAAATAAGATTGAATACTTAGTTGTCGCTATATCATCTATATGATATATAGGGTGTAACAGGACCCTTCACGAAGCCGTCAACCAAGCATTATGTACATCAGACTGAGTAACTTTACGCAAAAAATATTGCTGGGAAACGACTTTTTTTTGGGGTGAAAAATCACGTTTTACGGTAGGACTCAATGTAACGCAAATAAAACATTGTGCTGATCGATGGATTGAATAGTATGCGGGTTGTGGAGGTGTTTAAAGTAAAAATCTTACATCTAAATCACGTATTCAAAAAAAAACTTGTGAAAAAGTTGTAACTTTGACCGTCAATATCTCTGTAACTAGAAGGTTCCCAGGTATGGTCTAGAACAAAAACAATGGTACTTAAGTTAATTTCTGACTGGTGGAAATTTCATTCATGTTGCACGTCACATGTGTAACGATTTTTCAACTTACGATTACCTTTTGACCTTTTCAACCCTTGTAGTAAACGTAAACAACTTGACGCAGTTTGGTGTCATCGCTTTCCAGATGGATTAGTGCTCTGGTACCGATCGCCAGTCAGCAATCTATGTGATGTAAAGCCAGCTTTTAAGATAAGAAAGAAATATTGCTACCGGTAATAAACTAGTTAGTAGTTAAGTAAATTAGTAGAACTAGAGTCGGCGGTCAGTAGTAGCATGGCATAACAATATTATGCTACTTAGTTGTCTCTATGCCCTTACTGTGTTGACAAAACATCCGCATGTATAACTTATTATTACCTACTCATTATTATCCCATTCAGTTTCACACAAGGCGACATACATTATAACATGCAATCTTGAGTAGGTTGTAGTGACATAGTACCGTCACACAATTACCACATACCTCTGAGCAAGTTACCACATACCTTCAAACCAAAATATTACCACTCAACACCGAACCAGTTACCTTACCACGTTTATGACGTTCCGTAAAGAAATAGGATGGAAGCACGGGCACAGTACGGCGTCATCACAACACCGCACACGCCGGCCATTTCGCTTCGAAAAAAGCGGTTTTGTAAGCAGAGGCAAGCAGGCAGAGCAAGCTTAACACCAGTTCCCTCGCCATCTTCATTTCACACTCCGGGACTACGCAGATGGACACGCGGCGCTGACGACACACGGCGGAGCAACAGCAGAGCAGACGGTCTTCACTCGACGGCGGCGCGCGATGGAAAGGACCGCGCTTCGCGCGCCACTCCTATTTATCCCTTCGCGGCGATTGAGTGCCGCGGCGAAACAGCGCCCCGCGCCCCGCGCGCGGCTCGCCCTGCGGCGCGTCGCTATTGGTCGAGCGTTGGAGAACTGTATCGGTTATGCCTAGATGCTATCAAGTTGATGTATATAAAAGTAGAGCTTTTGTAAATAAAATTATTCATTATTCGTTGTTCATCCCAGTTGGAGTACTGAGTTTTATTACCTACGGTGAATCCCTGCATCTCCTAAATTGGTGACCCCGCGAACAATAAGTACAAGAACACGACCTGGAAGACTAAGCCTGAGCTCCTCGATCATCAAACTCCTGCAAGATCCACTAGAGAAATAGAAGAACACCATCATGTCGAAGACTCCCGACGATTTTTGCGATGCTGAGGGCGCCACAACAGTGAAGAGTGACGTGGCAACAATCTCACTGCCTGCACGTCTACCACCATTTTGGCGCCAAAATCCTCGTCTATGGTTCGCGCAATTTGAAGCCGCCGTTGCTGCCAGCAAGATAGGTGAAGAGCAGAAATTCAACCTCGTCGTCCCGCTACTCGGCAACAGCGACCTAGAACAAATCGGAGACATAATCTTACATCCACCGGCCACCGGCAAGTACAGCACGCTCAAGGACAGACTCATCTCGACGTACCAAGAGTCAGATCACCGGCAGTTACAGAAGCTGCTCAGCGGTCTCGAACTCGGCGACAACAAGCCAAGCCAGCTGCTGCGTAAAATGCGAGATCTCAGTGGCAAGCTACTATCCGATGAGGCGCTGAAGGTTATGTGGCTCAACCAGCTGCCCCCACAAGTTCGCGCCGTGCTCTCCGTCAACACCGAGTCGTCGCTCGAAGTGCTCGCCGCGATGGCCGACAAAATGATGGAGCATTTCGAACCCACCACAGTCGCCGCAGTCTCCACAGCAAATCCTCCGTCAACAAGTTCAGCAGTCAATGAGGTGCAGTTAAACGCGATAACAAACCTACAAATCAATATGCTTACGAAACAAATAGAGAAGTTGTCACTGGAAGTCGCCGAACTTCGAAAACATCAACATTCATCGTATCATCGTTCCCGCCAAAACTCAGCACATCGTAGCCGCTCACGCTCACAATCAAGACAGCGTAATGTTAACTCCCGCAAGCCCGGCGACCCCGACTGGCTGTGCCGTTTCCATTACCGATTCGGCAACGAGGCACGGAAATGTGAATCGCCGTGTTCCAGAGAAAAGCGGGAAAACTAGAACGTGCATCGATAGTGGCGGGTGTCGATGTAAACCAAATAAGCCACCGCCTATGTGTGATCGACATCAACAACCGAGAAAAATTTCTTGTCGACACGGGAGCCGACATATCGGTATTAGCCGCTCGAAACCAGAAATACTCAAGACCGGCGGACAATGCTGGTTACAAACTTTACGCAGCCAACGGAACAGAGATTCGTACCTACGGAGAGCGCACACTCGAGCTCAACCTAGGATTACGAAGAAGTTTCAAATGGACTTTCGTCGTCGCCAATGTGAAGACTTCAATACTGGGTGCCGATTTCCTGGTACAGCACAAACTGTTAGTCGACTTGCACCAAAGAAAACTTATCGACCGTGTGACTGAGCTTAGTGTGAACGCCATCAAAATAAACAACAAAGAAGAATCAATCCACATTATCAACCGCGACCACACTCATCACGACCTGCTGAAGAAATATCCAGATGTACTACGACCAATGACACTAAAAACTCCAGCCAAGCATGACGTCACACACCACATCGAGACGACTGGGCCGCCGATCTACTCACGACCGCGCCCTCTACCGCCCGACAAATATAAAGCGGCAAAACTCGAGTTCGAGCGCATGATTGAGATGGGAATATGCAAGCCGTCAAGCAGTCCGTGGGCGAGTCCACTTCACATTGTGAAAAAGAAAGACGGATCACTTCGAGTATGTGGCGATTACAGAAGACTCAACGCCGTCACCGTTCCCGACCGATACCCCATTCCACGAATTCAAGATTTCACATACCAACTTCATGGCAAGACAATATTCTCGAAACTCGATTTGAAAATGGCATATTTCTGGATACCAATCGCAAAACAAGATGCTCAAAAAACAGCAATAATAACTCCATTCGGCCTCTTCGAATTCAACTGCATGACGTTCGGCTTAAGAAACTCCGGTCAAACTTTTCAACGTTTCATGCATGAGGTTCTGCGAGGACTCGACGACAACGTATTCTGTTTCGTCGACGATCTGCTCGTACACTCGAGAAACAAGGAAGAACACCGCCGCCACTTAGAACAAGTACTCGAACGCCTAAATACCTACGGCGTCAGTCTTAACATCGATAAATGCGAGTTTGACAAGAAAACCATCGAGTTCCTCGGATACGAAGTTTCATCAGAAGGAATCAAACCCACTCAAGAACGAATTCAAACCATAGTCGACTATCCCAAACCACAAACAGTGCAAGAACTAAGAAGATTTTTAGGAATGATAAACTTCTACCGTAGTTGTTTACCACATCAAGCCGAGTACCAACATGAATTGAACAAATACCTACACAACAGCAAGAAGAACGACAAAACTCCGATACAATGGTCTCAAGTAGCAGAACAAGCCTTTGAAAAATGCCGACAAAGCATACTCGAGGCTACAACTCTGACGCACCCCATTCCTAACGCGCCGCTATGTTTATTTACCGACGCATCGAACACTAGCATCGGCGCCGTTCTTCAACAAAAAGTGGACAACGCGTGGAGACCACTGGCATTCTACTCAAAAACTATGAGTGAGACGCAGCGACGCTACAGCGTGTACGATCGCGAATTATTAGCAATGTACACCGCAGTGCAACACCTACGACGACTGATTGAGGGCAGTGACCTAACAATATTCACCGATCACAAACCACTAACTTACGCCCTGACAAGAACGCCAAGTAGCAGCGACACAACACGACGAGAACGCCAGCTTCACTACATTAGTCAGTTCTGTGCGAAGATTAAGTACATTCACGGTGATAAGAACGAAGCAGCTGACGCCTTATCACGCATCGAAGAAATCGACTTGTCGCACTCCACGATCGACTACAACCAACTCGCTCAAGACCAAGAAAACGATGAAGAACTGAAGATCTGCATGTCGAACCCAAATCTCAAGTTCGCGCCTATCTCATTACCCGGAGGTCAACGACCCATCATATGCGAAACATCAACCGGCAACGTTCGTCCATACCTACCAGCGGCTTATCGTGTAGTAGCATTCAAAGCGCAACACGAACTAAGTCACCCGGGTGTGCGAACAACAAGAAGAGTAATGTCTACAAAGTTTTTCTGGCCGAATATGAATAAAGAAGTTGGTTTGTGGGCGAAATCATGCATCGGTTGCCAGCGCGGGAAAGTTCAACGACACGTTATCAGCCCACTCGGTGAGTTTCAAAAATCGTCGCGCTTCGAACACATTCACGTCGACATCGTTGGACCACTGCCGCCCTCTAACGACTACAGATACCTAGTAACAATAATCGACCGCTGCACTAAATGGCCGGAAGCAATTCCTGTGCGTGACGTCACCGCCGACACCGTCGCCAAAGCAATCTACGAGGGATGGATATCACGATTTGGTTGTCCTTTACGAATTACAACGGATCAAGGGCGACAGTTTGAATCGTCATTATTCAACTTACTTATGAAAAAATTCGGCATAACAAGAATACGTACAACTGCCTACCACCCTCAAGCAAATGGTCAAGTTGAACGCTGGCATCGCACATTGAAGTCCGCGCTTATGGCGCGAAGCGCCGGTGCGCACTGGAGCGAGGAACTACCTACTGTGTTACTTGGCCTTCGTACCGCCCTACGGGAAGATACTCAACTGAGCCCGGCCCTCATTACCTACGGATCGACACTTAGAATACCGTCAGATTTCTTCGTGCCTTCACAGCCGAAAAATGAAGACGCAGAATTCGTCCGGAAGCTCACAGAAACAATGTCGACGATGTCCCCGAGCAGCAAGTCTCACGCCAATAACAGAAGCACGTTCGTACACAAAGACCTAGCGACGTGTACCCATGTGTTTGTGCGCAATGATACTGTGCGAAGTCCATTGACCCCACCTTACGACGGCCCGTTCAAGGTAATTCATCGTGACAGCAAGCATTTTACCATACAGATGCCACTTCGAACTACAGTCGTCTCAATAGACAGACTCAA
Organism: Eugnorisma glareosa; assembly: GCA_947578425.1. NCBI lineage: Eukaryota > Metazoa > Arthropoda > Insecta > Lepidoptera > Noctuidae > Eugnorisma > Eugnorisma glareosa. Next base: position 11,622,286 of record OX387970.1, on the reverse strand, counting down.
GCCAGCGCACTTACTCAACGAAGGGTTTACATCTACTACAACAGGCGCGACACAGCAAGTACCGCGCACAGAAAACACATCACCGAGCGTCGAGTCGCGATCGTCGACCCCAAGCGCACCGCACGACTCCTACGTCACTCGATCCGGCCGCGCAGTGAAACCCAACGTACGCTTTGCTTAGGGGGGAGTGATGTAGTGACATAGTACCGTCACACAATTACCACATACCTCTGAGCAAGTTACCACATACCTTCAAACCAAAATATTACCACTCAACACCGAACCAGTTACCTTACCACGTTTATGACGTTCCGTAAAGAAATAGGATGGAAGCACGGGCACAGTACGGCGTCATCACAACACCGCACACGCCGGCCATTTCGCTTCGAAAAAAGCGGTTTTGTAAGCAGAGGCAAGCAGGCAGAGCAAGCTTAACACCAGTTCCCTCGCCATCTTCATTTCACACTCCGGGACTACGCAGATGGACACGCGGCGCTGACGACACACGGCGGAGCAACAGCAGAGCAGACGGTCTTCACTCGACGGCGGCGCGCGATGGAAAGGACCGCGCTTCGCGCGCCACTCCTATTTATCCCTTCGCGGCGATTGAGTGCCGCGGCGAAACAGCGCCCCGCGCCCCGCGCGCGGCTCGCCCTGCGGCGCGTCGCTATTGGTCGAGCGTTGGAGAACTGTATCGGTTATGCCTAGATGCTATCAAGTTGATGTATATAAAAGTAGAGCTTTTGTAAATAAAATTATTCATTATTCGTTGTTCATCCCAGTTGGAGTACTGAGTTTTATTACCTACGGTGAATCCCTGCATCTCCTAAATAAATAAAGAAATATTGCTACCGGTAATAAACTAGTTAGTAGTTAAGTAAATTAGTAGAACTAGAGTCGGCGGTCAGTAGTAGCATGGCATAACAATATTATGCTACTTAGTTGTCTCTATGCCCTTACTGTGTTGACAAAACATCCGCATGTATAACTTATTATTACCTACTCATTATTATCCCATTCAGTTTCACACAAGGCGACATACATTATAACATGCAATCTTGAGTAGGTAATCTTATCTCTTCATGTAACATTACGTAAACCCTTATAAGCGTAACAAAATGAATGATGTGATAGTATGCTTTTCGGCGATACGCAATCACAAACACGATGACGGAAATAGTAAATACAATCAGCTGATAAATACAATTTGAGGAAATGTTCTAATCAAAATACATTTTCATCATGATTTATAATTTTCATCGATAAGGAATTTAATTGAAGTTCCAAGGTTATCTTATTTTTTTAGATCCGTTATCCAATAGTCTGTATAAACACGAGTAAGTTTTAATAAAATAAATAGTGATAAAAATAGATTACTCTCGCGGTGTGCTGCAGACGAAGCAAAAATAAGCATGTTTCACAAAAAAAGGAAACATATGCGCGGTGAATACATTTCGCTTTACTAAACCGATTATAGCTATGCTATGCTATTTATTTTACAACAAAGCAAGGTTCGAAAAAATATTAAAAAAAAGTTGTACAAAGCAATGAGAAGTGGTGATAGCCTTGAGATTTTAAATTCAGTTCAGTGACATGACATAGCACTCGGGATAGGACAAAAACACGATGACGTGTAATCTATAGTCTGATTCCGTAATTACTCATGCTCTATTTTAACATGATGAACACAATTTGTCATTTGACGCTAGGTTATCGCGTAAAGTTAACACGTTAATATTGTATCAATTCCGGTAAAAAATCGTGTACTAATCACAAAAAATCCGAGTGCATTAAATTAATGATATTAAAAAGGTGAGGCATATAATCATGCAATGCATTAAATTTATTTCGGCAGGGTGATCCGCGGTGATGACTTTGCAGGTCCTATGCCTATATCAGGATTCCACTCAATTTTGAACTTTATGTAGTAGTAGGTATATGGTAGTAGAAATCTGTGTAAACTAAGTAAAATTGTAAATGCACAACTGCACTGTGCACAGTATCACAGACGGGACATATTTAGTTAATCATGCAATTTGAGGACAGGATGAGCGCGGGCGTCTGATGCGGCGGACCATCGTCCGCTACGTCTGCCTGTGCCTCACGATGGTACTCACGATGATCTCACCCCGAGTCAAGAAACGGTTCCCTACGCTCAACAACTTTGTGGATGCTGGACTTCTACTAGAAAATGAAAAGACAATCCTCGATAATCTAAATGACAAGTTTCCGAAGCCCTCGAAACATTGGTAAGATTTTTGTTTCATGTCCTTTGAATGAAACACTCCTATTGATGATCTAATCCTAGATCCTAGATAAGCTTGTTTAATAGTTAGTGATATGAATACCAATTCCTGTTAGTCATTCTGGTTTGTAAGATTCTCATAAGTTTATCACTAAGCTATGTGTAGCAATATACTGATAATTTGATAAATTTTAAGGAAACGATTTATCATCAACAATTTTATTATAACTTATCAATTTTCATCTAGGTCCATAGTACACTTACATACCGATCATCGTGCTTTAAAAATCACCGTTGTTTCAGGTTGCCAATAGTTTGGGCGACTAGCATAGTAACTAGGGCCCGCAAAGAGGGCCGAATAAGAGACGATTTTGCAGTAAAGACGATTATAGACGAACTAAACAAATTCAGAGGACAAGCTGGACTTCTCCTCAGTTACGATACTATTAGTGTGCCTCTAGTATATACTCAGGTTTGTACTTATTTATATATGATCGCCAATGTTCTATTGATTGCTTACAGTTTGTATATTTCTAATTATAACTCTTCGTCCACCTTTCAGGTAGTTACCATAGCAGTATACTCATATTTTATAACATCTGCCTTGGGCAGTCAATGGGTCGACAATAAGTTACAACGCAACGATTCCGCCAACATTAGTAATATAGACCTCTACTTTCCTATATTCACGACGCTAGAGTTCTTCTTTTATATGGGCTGGCTGAAAGTGGCCGAGTCGCTAATTAATCCTTTCGGCGAAGATGACGACGACTTTGAAGTGAACTGGTTGATAGACAGAGATTTGCAGGTAAGCCGGATTCGGAAATAATTAACAATTCTTGCCGATAAAATTTTTCGATGAAAACTGATAAAGCATGCATGCGTGTCTCGTTAGGTTTCGTACATGATCGTGGATGAGATGCACCACGAGCATCCGGAACTGATAAAGGATCAGTACTGGGACGAGGTGTTCCCGTCGGAGCTGCCGTACACCATCGCCACGGAGAACAACCGCGAGGAGCACCCCGAGGCGTCCACGGCGCGCGTGGCCGTGCCCGTGCGCCAGCGCAGCATGGTGCTGTCCGCGCCCTCGCAAGTCAAAATCGACGAGATGAACCCCTCCAACACCGTGAGTTACAAGTTCGACCCCCCAGAGGTTAGATTCGACCATTTTATAAGCATGGTGCACGCCCAGAATTTATGGAGCTTCGCAGAGTGTCGGTGTTCAGGTTACAGGACATATTCAATCTTACCTACTTACATGTTTTCCTTGTACATTTCGTCACACTAATTTCTGTATTAGGTTTTCTGGGCCTAATTCCAATCGGTTTGAGGCTTTTTAACTTTGTTTACTTAACTAACAAGTTTTTGGTATTTGAACCTAGGTTTTAAGTTCGAGAAATTTAGTTACCACATTATTAAAATCATTTATAACACTAAAACATATTCGTACATAATCATTAATAACGATACAATCAAATGATACTAAAAAATACTAAGAAATCTGCTTTTTTAGAATGACTAACATAATAATCTGTGACCTATCTAAGAGGTATAAGTATATTTAACGATTTCCTTCCTTAGTAAAATTAATACTTCATTCTCATACTATGAGATGAATATGTCTATCTTTACCAAGCTAGATATTCTACCTTGACTTATTTTATTTTTACGATACTATGTAAATTATTATTAATGAATATAATATGGAAATCTGCATTATTACATTATATATACTTGAATTGTTTAGGCATATTGTAAATGCAATAGTGTTTTGATTCATATGCATATGATTCATGGCGCCATTGAATCAAGATTATTATGGCAATGTCAAGTCATGGTCACAAACAAAACATTATTTGTTGAACATGAATATTTTTATCGTTATTTTATCGCCGTGTGTGATGAATGTGCTATCTAAACTGTCTTAATTGTGTGTACTTGACGATGTCAATGTTACCACCTACTTGTCCGTTGTATAATCTAACTAGGTACATAGGCCCTTACAAGTTTCTTATTCTATTGCATTTTTGTGCTGTATATAATAAGCATTTATTTATTTTGTTTCTTTTACAAAGATTAACTACTATCCAGTAACAATCTTATCTCTCATTATGTATAGTGTCGCCGAAAATTATCGATAATATCTGCCTTCGTAGAATAACTGAGCATGGCATGGTATGTGCCTTCTTCGATGTAAAAATCGATGTTTTATTATGTGTTTTTGGATATTATTTAACATATTGCTATGCTAACAGCAACTACAAATGAATGACGACGCTGTGTCGGGCATCCACTTCATCGTGAACCGCGGCAGTAAGCGCGGGAAACGTGATGACAGAAACTCTATGGGCTCCTCAAACTCTATGGCATCGCTGCAACAGACTCCCATGGCGCGAACCAACTCCGTCACTTCAATGTTGAAGAGACTGTTCTCGAAGGAGGACCAAAGAGGCACGTCGGCAACACAGACTGATGGTGGTACGTTACGGCTGTTGAGACACGATGGTAACTCTTCATGCACAATTTCCCATCGATCTAACACACATAAAAATACAGGTAGTTGCTTTCCTTTGGCATGCAGCGTTTCAAAAATTGGGGAATGATGTCACATCAAGTTTGCTAAAAGCTCAGCCCGGGAGATAAAAGTTTGTCGCATAAAAGTTCAGTCAGTCCGTGGCATGAAAAGTTGGTCCGGGCCGAGAAATCAAGTTTGTTGCATAGAGGACATCTTCTACACACATATCGCTGTATTCATCTATTTTATTTCGATAAAGTAACTTTGTTCCAGCAAAGGAAACATTAAATAAATAACAAAGTAGGTTTAGTAAATAGGAAAATAAATGTGCCACATTGGAAGAAAATACTACACTATCCAACTATCCTCTCAGTATCTATCCAAGTACCTATCTCTCAGTTGGGTTGGATAGTCCTCATGGTGACATAATATAGACCGTTGAAGTAGGAATTTGTTTGCAGAAATGTCTATCGACTTCTTATCCATCTCATACACGCGTCATCTTCGATAAATGCCAATTAATAGTTTAGTACCGCACGTTAATCAGATGTTTTATCAAGTAGTTATTAGTGATTATGCACATTAACAATACAGGTTCGAGGTTTACGATATCTGCGAGTAATCCGACACTGAACAAGCAAGCCGCGGCCGGTGGGGGCAGTATGAAGATCGCCAATGAAGTTATTGAAGAGGTGGATGAGCAGGCGACCATCACTAGCATGGGGAAACGACCTGAAACCAGGTGAGTGTATTTACATAGACATTATTTACATTTTATTAACACCTTGTTGTTAAGTAAACCATAGATAGTAGATACCTACCTGTATCAGTAGGCTGAAGCCTAGACATTATATTTTTCTTTCAGGTACCTATACCAACCATGTGTATTCAGTTGTTAATTATTTCTAGGTAACTTTTAACTAATAAGTAAGTACTTACCTACATAATGTGATGATCCTTTACCATGAGTAAAGATAGATAGATAGGCTTACGTGTAGGTATGCTAATGAAAACCCAACAAAGACATTGTTCACTCCTTATTAAGATCGTGATAAACAGTTCTATAGTTGCGTCAAATGTTTTCTTGTTACTGCCTTGTTATCTGTGTGTAGGGTTGCCATCCGTCTGGGATTCCCCGGATTTGTCCTAGTTTGGAGGGCGTCCGGGCGAGGTTTTAATAAGTGTCCGGTTAAAACTTTTTGTGATAGTTTTATTATAACACCGTCTGTTATTATTGTTATGTATCGGAATGAAAAGTTTTTAAGCTAGTTTTGCTCACTCTTGAATCCTAGGTTCTCTAAATTTTTTTTTAAGATACGTTTCTCATTTTGTTAGTAGATAAATTAATGCACATTTCTCTCTGTAAAGTTAAATAAAAGAACGTAGGTAAGCACGTCTCCCGCCGCACCCTCACTTCATGTTTGAATTCACACACTCACTATCACCATACTGTTCATATAGCGATGTTTTTCATATAGGTATTTCTTTTTTTTTTGGGGTGTCCGGGAAAAAATCTCTATTTCACCGAAATGTCCGGGGTTTTTATATTTTCGTCCGGCATTGTCACCTTAGGTGATGGCAGCCCTATCTGTGTATGATGTTAAGGAGCAATGATGGTGAACTTACGTCACGACGAACGAACGAACATAGGTACTTTAAAATGTTATTATGTACTTACACTTACTACTTAACTAGGTAACTCATTACAGTTTCTTATCATATTAGGTTGGTATACCTACTGTAAGTAGGCTCTTTTACGAATAGACAGGCTGGTGACCTGGTGTTTAAAGTATTTAATTAGGTATTACTTACCTACTTTATTCAAGTTTTTTCAAAATAGTTTCTAAATCGAGCCAGCGACAAAGGGTTTTATCATAATCATTGCTACGCTTGTGGCGAAACGCATGTTTTATATAGGTATACATACCTACTTATTTTAGAAGTAATTTCGTCTAACCTTTCACAGTCGCTTTGCATTAAAACTATTCGTAAAGGTACCTAGGGTTGCCTAATGTCCGGGTTTCCCTGGATTTGTCCTAGTTTGGCAGGCGTTCGGGGGTCGTCCAGGCGGGGAATTTGACGTGTCTGGCTTTTCCAGACCGAATCCAGGCGCGTGGAAGGCATGTGGCTTGCCTAGACCTAGTGCGAAAGTCGTCAACAAAAAAAAAAAAAAACTCACTTAAAATTCATCAGTAACCATGTCACTTTCGAGAGATCACGTTGGTGCTGCAAAATAGCCGAAGACCAAATGCCTTCCGCCGCGCCCTCACTTTTTGTTACTCTTCTTTGTTACTACTCACTACACTATCGCTAATGTTTGTTTCGCTATGTTATTTTTCTGGGTTGTCCGCGAAAAATACTCAATGTCACCTAATTTCCGGATTTTTTTAGTTTTTATCCGGCATCGTCAGTTTATGTAATGGCAACCCTACGTAAAGGTACTATTCACAAGTAGCTTCCTACTACTACTGTAAACCCAACCAAGCTAATTTAGCTTTACCTATTATTTAACGATAACGCAGATTGTTGAATGCCCATGTAACACCCACTCCTATTAAGATCGGAGACTCGAAGTTGTAGACGATTATGTCTACCTGGGACAAACGGTCCAGCTAGGTAGGTCTAACTTCGGGAAAGAGGTCAACCGTCGAATCCGACTCGGCTGGGCAGCGTTCGGGAAGCTGCGCGGTATCTTCTCGTCCAACTTACCGCAGTGTCTCAAGACGAAAGTCTATGACCAGCGTGTGTTGCCAGTGATTACATACGGGACCGAAACGTGGTCGCTCACAATGGGCCTCATTCGAAGGCTTAAAGTCACCCAAAGGGCAATGGAGAGGGCTATGTTCGGAGTTTCCTTGCGTGATCGAATCAGAAATGAAGACATCCGCAAGAGAACCAAGGTTACCGACGTAGCCCGAAGAATTGCCAAACTGAAGTGGCAGTGGGCAGGGCACATTGCTCGCAGAACGGATGGCCGATGGGGCCGAAAAGTTCTGGAGTGGCGACCGCGAACCGGAAGACGTTGCGTTGGAAGGCCTCCCACTAGATGGACCGATGATGACCTGGTGAAGGTTGCGGGGATCCGCTGGATGCGAGTCGCACGGGACCGGTCAGTGTGGCGACACTTGGGGGAGGCCTATGTCCAGCAGTGGACGTCTTTCGGCTGAAATGATGATGATGATGATGATGAACGCAGATTGATCCTTCAGCTGCATATTATATCGGGTGTTCGGGGCGGGATAGCATGGGTCGTAGTGCGGCCTACGTTTCAGTATCACTGTCAACTCGCCAAAAAATAAAGAAAAAGTTTCGTAGTTTCTTTCGTCCCAAGATCGGGTCACCAACTAGACTGATGATGTCAACGGCATCATCAATTATTATTTTATTAGAATGATATGTTGTATTTATTTTTGGTCACCGAATAGCAATCATTTCTGAGTTTTATTTAAGTACTGTTGCATTAACGTTGTTCTTATTTTTTTCAGGCCTACAGCGATGAGTTTATTCCCTCAAGCACCTCAGGCGCCGAGTGACCCAGTCGATGTCCCTTCAAGAAACTCAAACCACACTAACTCTAGTAAGTTATCCTATTTTATTGTTTTGTTTTCCTGTTCTTTGTTGTGTGGTGCCGACGTAATAACTAGTTGCAAGAGTTGTTTCAAGTTTAATATGTATTAATGACCTCATAATTTACTTATGATTAATATTCTCGTTTCATGGAAATACTTCTTCATGAATATAGGCACATGATTTTTAGTTAGGTACAAATGATTCACTCTTAGATCACTAAAACGTAACGCATTCAGCTGTTAATTAGTACAAGGCAACATCAGATGCAGTTTTCATACTAATTAGTGTTCATCTGAATTTATGATATCATCACTGTCTCGAATCTCGAAGCATAGCAGAGCGTTAAACAAGTTGTCAAACCACAAACATCGTATTCTTTTGTAAGTCAACTAATAGTATTTTACATTTTGTACGTTTTATTTCATATTTTCACGGGGAAAAGGCGTGAGTTTATGTACGTACCTAAATATAACATTACAATTTTTTTTTAAATATTCACAAGTTCACAACAAATGCTTTCGATCTTTTGCACTGCTTTGGTATTCATTAAGATGCGGTCAAAACGACCACACCGGATTCCAGGCTGGCTGCGGACACGGGACTCCTGACTATCACTCGCATAAATGTTTCTTAAGGGCATTACATTGCCCAATGACCTTGAGCATGCTGCCCCGTACTAACTTACGACGAAACGGCGAGAGAGAGAGGGACGAGTGCGGCAGTGACATAGTGCTTTTCGCGAAATTTCCGATTTTTATAATATATTTTAAAATATTAAAAGAAATATGAGAAAAAAATCAATACACATTGTTAAATACGTCATTACGTATTTTTTGGTATAAAATTCATGCCGAGTTATTGAGCCGTTATAGAGAAAATTTTCAATTTAGGTTGAAAAAGGACCTATTTGTTACGATTTTTCGATAAAATTTGAGTTAGTTTATTAAAATTTTAAACAATACAATGTATTTGTGATGACCTTTACTTTAACATATATTTTTTATATTGAAAACGCACAAAAGGATTCATCTACAAACTTCTTTAAACACATCATGCTCAAGGTCATTGGGCAATGTAATGCCCTTAAGGTGGATGCGCAAGGGTAGCCCGCGAAATTTAAATTTTCTTAAGTTTATTGCAATTTGCAGGTCAGTGTCAGGTTATATGTTGATGAAAATATGAATCGCGCCAGTAACATGTATAGAGTTACAGAATTATAATCATTCAAAACATCAATACAGCCCTCAAGTTCTTATAACCCCATTCAATAGATATTCATGAAAAAGTCACTCTGTGGGATTACATGAACTTGGAGGGTTGTATTGGTGATTTGAATGATTATAATTCTGTAACTCCACACGTGTTACTGGCGCGATTCATATTTTCATCAACATACAACCTGAGACTGACCTGCAAATTGCAATAAACTTAAGAAAATTTAAATTTCGTGGGCTACCCTTGCGCTTCCACCATAAGGATATTTCAGTAGGTACAAAACTTGTCGAAGTCCGGAGTTGGTCCAGTCGGTTTGACCGCACCTTAATTTGGGTAGGTAGGCACCTAACCGTTGGTCTAGTGGTTGCAAGCGCGACTGCTGAGCATGAGGTCCTGGGTTCGATTCCCCGGTTGGGCAAAATGTTCTTGACTTTTTCCATCACGATTTTTTCAGTAGCAGCCACGGATTCTGGATTTGTGCTCGCTTGATGGCAATAGGCTTGCTACCTTTCACGTAGGACTTAAAACATAATTGGCAAAATGTTGGTGTGCTATTAAGTACACTTTTGCCCTACCCTTTGGAGATGCAGGCGTGATGTTAGGTACCTAACCCATACAAAATTTCTAAAAGACAGTCGGCTTTTTATTTGAGTATGTTCAAGTTTAACTGTATTTTGTCATTGACTCATTCATCTATACTAATATTATAAAGCTGAAGAGTTTGTTTGTTTGTTTGTTTGTTTGTTTGAACGCGCTAATCTCAGGAACTACTGGTTCGAATTGAAAAATATTTTAGTGTTGGATAGCTCATTTATCGAGGAAGGCTATAAGCTATATATCATCACGCTACAATTAATAGGAGCGGAGCATCAATGAAAAATGTTGCAAAAACGGGGAGAAGTTATTATTTTTGAGAGCTTCCTTTGCGTGCGCTGGTTAAACGGTTAAAGTTGCACAAAAATAATGTATGAGGGAATTATTCCTCTTAAAAATGTCTAAAAAAAAGTCTGCGACAGCACATGCCTATCTTTTGAGGTTGACTAACAATAACCATTTTTATGATTTTAAAATTTGGTCAAAAATAATGCTTTATTTGCAAAGGTATTTTACCGACATAGTATTAATCCTTATCAAAATAAATATTTTAGTCATCTTTAGCATTCAATTGTGACCAAAATTGCCCTTTACACCATTCAATTTAGATGAATATCTTAGGAGATATCACAGTTTTAAAATAACTCCGCATCAAAATAAAGACACGCGCGCGCTGTGAGGGGGGGCGTTTATGTTGTCGGGAAAACCAGTGTGATTAGATTCAATGCACAAATATTGTGCGTAACTTAGAGAAGGTTTTAGTTTTGGTTTCATTGTAATCAGTGCTCTATATCAAAAGATTTATGAATTTAAAGTGTTCAAGAAGAACTTATGATCATTGTGTGAGATACATGCAACGACATCTATTGCACCAAAATGGTACTAATTAATAAAAATGTGCTCACAAGATGACTTTTAAATCGGCTGACCGGCTTTACAAAAAAGTTCTGATGGCAAAAAGTACTCTAGATTACTCTACATGACGCTATAGCCCTGTAGAATGTGTGTTCAATCGCTTTCCATGCAGCATATTCTATCGGTCTAACTTGGTGCTCGATAGGTGGCGCTGTTCATTTCACTCCATTTTCTGAATCGCGGTGCTTTTCGTGAAAGAATGACCCTCGCCCGTGTAAAATGTCGGAAGCTTGGTTTTTTAACCGACGAAACAAAAAGAGGAGCTTCTCAATTCGACGTTTCTATATTTTATTTTATTTTATGTATAACCTGACCACGCATAACTTTTTACAGAGAAGTCCGGTATGCATGATCCTTTTTTTAAATTGAGAAATCATGTTTGGGCCCATTCCCTGCACCTTGATGAGAACTTTAGATCTAGCTGGAGTATGACGTCATCGAAGGTCTAACGATGGAGACGGAAGGCAGTTGCAAGAGGTCCTCTAGAGTTTGCAGCAAGAATAACGTGTTTGGGCTCATTTCATGCACCTTGATGAGAACTTTAGGCCTTGCTGAAGTATGACTGTCATCGAAGGTCTGGCGATGGAGACGGAAGGCAGTTGCAAGAAGTCCTCAAGAGTTTGCAGCAACAATAACGTGTTTGGGCTCATTTCATGCACCTTGATGAGAAGTTTAGGACTTGCTGGAGTATGACTGTCATCGACGGTCAAACGATAGAGACAAATGGCAGTTGCAAGCGGTCCTAAACAGATTGCAGCAGGTATAAAGTTATTGGGCTCATTTCATGCACTTTGATGAAAACTTTAAACCTAACTCAGTATGACTTTCATCGACTGTCTGACGATGGAGGCGAATGGTAGTTGCAAGAGGTTCTCAAGAGTTTACAGCATCTATAATATGTTTGGGCTCATTTCATGCACCTTGATGAGAACTTTAGACCTGCCTGGAGTATGGTCGGTTAAGGTTGTCGAGAGTCGCGGGCCTGTGGACGTTGAGTAATGGGCTAGCTCGCCATCCGTCCGTCTAATAACGACAGGCCGTGTCGACGGCGCATTCGTGTTCCACGCGCGCCTCAAAGAGATGTCAGCAAACGGGAAGAGGTCCGAGAAGACCGAGGCAGGCCTGGGTTGCGGGACTGTTCGAAAGAGATACCGCGGCCCTAGAACACAAAGGGCAAAAGAAGGAACATGGTTGGGTTTTAGACAGTACAAGTCTGACACTCCCGTCCGCTCCGCCCAGAGTGGGAGGGGTCATTTGATTATTTCCCATCGGTAAAAAAAGGTAGGCCTTATTTGGAAAAACATAAGTAGAATATGTTTGCGATTAATGCAAATATTTCCGAGAAATTAAATTGTTAACTACTTGAATCTGTACTAATATTATAAAGCCGAAGGGTTTGTTTGTTTCGTTGATTGAACGCGCTAATTTCAGGAAGTACTGGTATAAATTAGTTTAGTGTTGGATAGCCCATTTATCAAGGAGCGGAACATCAATGAAAAATGTTTCAAAAACAGGGATTTATTCCTTTTGACAGCTTCCGTTGTGCGTGGACGGTTAAAAATACGCAATTATCATGCATGTCGGAATTGTCCCTCTTAAAAAGCTCTAAAAAAATGTCGACACTGGCATATGTCTAACTTTTAAGGCTGACGCACACTCTCTCTAACCCTCTCTTTCTTTGATGTACGCACGCACGCAGACGAAGTTGCGCGGGTCAGCTAGTAGATATATAAAACAAGGAGATATGCCCAATAAACGAAAATGTATCGGTACCGTGTCTTCTGTTCGCCCCTACCACGCGGCAACTACTACACATGCAGTTCAGTAAAAGCAATAGATACGCAGTCGCGCACACACTCGCATTGCTTAAAACAGAACGTACTACACAATCAATTATAAACCTTACCCCTTCAAACACAGCGTGTATTTACCATGCACCGTACAACTTACGCACACAAAAACTCGGTCGCTATCATTGTGCTATGCAAAAGCAATTTAATTTAATACCTACGCTAGTGATTGACTAAATCGGAGAGTTATCGAATCTTCATGTGTTCGAAAAATTGATCTGAGCAACAAAGTAAATTATGTAAATCAATGAATGTAGATAAACTGACATAATGAAATCGATTCCTACTATATGTGTGTTACGCAATTACTACGCGGGTAATAGATTTTTGTTATAAAAAACCCTAGTTAGTAAAAAAATTTTAAATAAATAAAAACAAACCCATGTATAACAAATAAATAGCATGAGTATGTTGACTTATTTTAAGGAAAAGTCACTATTATTATTATCTGAACCATGCCGACTACTTTAAGGCATTCTAAGCTTTAATGGAAGTAAAATACAAAAAAAAGTAAGGAAATAGCACGAGGATAAGCATATTATATTATGATAATTCAAAGCCAAAAACACTCCACCGATTATTAAACTGAAATTTAATTACCATAATGTACGAAAGTTGGTTACGCATTTCTCTACAACGCTGTAAAATAATCAAAATACGTAATAAACATTATTCGACTCCGATCTTCCAACCAGATTAAAACGGTTGATTAATTGAAAAACAAACAATAGTAATATTTCATTCGTCAGTCGACATTGTCGATAGCCTACGTTAGTGGATCTGCACAAGCACATCACTTACTCGTCGCAAGAAGCAGCGACCGTACTACGCGATGCATCCGTTTAAAAAATTAACGTTTTGTTACTTTTACATTGGTTGTCCAGTCCCTTAGCGATAAACTTTGGTAGTGGTTAAGGAGCAATGTATTTGTTGCAAAAATAGTACAGTCGCTGTGATATTTGAAAACAAAAATAACATAGTAAGAGCTAGAAATATTTTACGGTTTGTTGTTTTTCATTGTTTTAAAGACAAATATAGTGAAATACTTGTAGAAAGTGATTCTATGATTTACAAAGTTTTGGTTTATGCTTCGGTTTTTACAAGAAACCACTGAACAACACGGCATTCTTATAAATTGTCACGATCGCGGTCGTAAGCACACTAGTTCGCGGAGACGGCCATTTGGCGACAACGATACGCCCCCTTGCCACTTCTCCTGTTTTTTTATATTTCTATGGACTCATTATAAAATTCGTCCACAGATACTCGCTTGTCATCATCGGCGCCTACGCCGTGGAACGTGCGGCCCAGCGAGGGAGGGGACTTGAGTCCTGCGGCTCAGTCCCTCAACACGCAGGACTCGTTCAGTTTGCCGAATGAACGACCACGACTCGACAGTGATGTTGGGCCTTCGTTGAGCGCCGCTGGGAGCCAGACTTTGTGTGCGTTATGTTATTAATTTCTCTAGTATTTAATTTCTTGTCTCGCAGTAGATACAGCTTTTGTATAAATTCGAATAACGTGTGTGGATGTAGGTACAATACGAGGAAACTAGTTTCCTTGAATAAGACCAATCCACATCCCGGGGAAACCAAATATTTACGTTTCCTCGAATTGTAAGATAGCAGGTGTTCGCTTCTCGTTGCCGCCCCCTAATCTATTACAGTCTTCTCAGTCCAGACTCCTCGACTAGCTGTGATAGTATACCTGTTCATCAAATACTTACGCTTCTGTTTGCAACGCAGAGATTTTAGCTTCGCGGCGGTTATAAAAAAACAACTGGTAATCCTTTAAACAATCATTGAACATTTTATTTATTTTTGATTTCAGTGGATGAAGCCGATGGCGGTGAGGATCCGGAGTTGGACGACTTCGATCGCTTGCGCAGCACACGTGAGCAACATCGGAGAGAAAAATATCTACAGAAACTCATGGCTCGTTCTGTGAGTGCGCAACAGGTAAAATTATCAATGTTTTAAACTTTCGCGGTTTGCTATAAACTGTCACTTACGAGATATCTTTCAAGGGAGCTCAAAATAAAAGACAACCACGGAAGGTATCCCGTAAGTGAAAGTTTATGTGAGGTAAAATGATTTTCGATATCGCAATTAAAATTATTGACATTTATGCCAAGCCAATCGGTAAATTATTATAACTATGTGTGAAAGGATAATAACTATGTGTGATAGTGCCATATCGTAGCAAAAGGGATGGTTTTTTTTTTTGGGAGGGGGTGGTTTTCTTAATTATTCAAATATTACCATTGACGGGCACTTGTCAGTATAATAATTAGGTAGTCGATTCCTATTGACAGTTTTTGGAATAGCTAGACTTTGTTCTGTGTTCATTTTTAAGGTTATAATAAATCTAAGTCTATAATGATGTTCATTATTTCGCAGAGAACGGGAAGTACAGAATTGATGGACAATGATTTACTATTAGAAGACCTCCTGTCCCAGTCAGCAGCGCAGAAAAAAGACGAGAAATCAAAGAGTGATCCCAAAGACAACACTACTTGACATAGCAAAAGCTTCATATTTCCGTGGGAAGGCGCGGATTTCTGAACAATTTAGCACAGTTCAGTATTAGCAAATTGTGATACTTTTTATTGGTGCATTGGATTTGATATTAAAGTTGTAAATATAGAAATGATTTTCACCATATGTGCTGGCTTTGTTTTAATTCGTTACTAGCGACCCATCCCTGCTTCAACTATCGAGTCCAAATCAATCCTATCTATTAAACTGCAATCAACCATACCTTAACATTCACAAAATTTCATCGAAATTGGTTGGGTGGTTTCGGAGATTAGCGTGACAGAGCGAACATAATGCAGTAACTAACATTTATTATATTTATGAAGATACGGCCGCTATGTTATAATCGCGTTAAGATTCTTAAAACGTTACAGATGCAGTCAATATTATGAATTGTCACTTTGTTACCATCATGAATTCATATTATTAACTAATAGCCTTGCGTGCAAAAAAATCGACCCACGATAACTCAAAAATTCAGATAATAAAAAATTACTTTTAATACCGCGTGGTAGATGAAAAGATACAAGATATCAATAAGCTTATTGGAAATTTAAAACAAAAAATGGTTTAATAAGCACACATTTTTAATCGCCGATTAAAAAATAATAAATGTTTTACATGTAAAAAAAAAAACTCGTTTCAATAGTGTGCTGGACGGGCGTGATCGCTGGATGCTATAGGTTGAAGAATGTCCAAGCGGCGCTGACGTCCTACACCTGTTGGTTCAGTTGACTGCATGAAACTACGGCGATGATGCTGAACGGGAGTAACTAGGATGAGGCTTCGATGAAATAAAATCAACAGCTATAAGTCTTCATAACTTTTCAGGAAACGACTGGCGTAACTCTTCAGGAGTACTTTAGAGTGAAAGAGAGAGAGATATATCTTCCTTGCCGATGACTACGATTAGCCCGAGAGCGCGCTTTACTAAAGTACTGCGAAACTTTACCGTAACGAGGACCGCTAATCGCTTCCTGATTTAATCTTTATTTGTAGAAAATATTGCTTGCGCGTGCGTACATAGTAGTGATTATTTCTAGTGTTCTGACTGTGACCTAGGTCATGTAGGTCATCGTTGTGAACCTTAAAATATTGCCCGTCTCCTGAAATCATGACGTCGATTGCATCTATAACTACTGAAAAACTATTGCAGTGTAAAGGAAAATATTTAACAAAATTCTACTATTATTTAGCTTTACAGGCCAGTATTTCAGGAGGCGTTACAGCGATTGTTTTGTAACAAGTGGCGTTAAGTAACCATTGTACTTCTTTCATGTAATCTACTATGTACATAGACACACCTATGTATTTCAGGGCTTCAGGCCCGTTTAAATTAGGGGAAAATAAAACAAAATAACGATAATCTTATAATCAAAAGTTATGTACGTAACATCTTGCGACCTCGGTTAAGTGGATTATTTTAAGGGTTTACACTACAAAAATTAGGTCCAGGCCTAGGTCTCAACCTAGGCTACCTGGATATATTAAAAACAAACTATATTTCGGCTATTTGCCCACTCAAACGAAGCTACAAAATGGATTGTACTTACGGTTTTACACAAACTAGATTCTAGGTACTATTTAAAACACTATGTATGCTAACTTTATACACTTCACTAAATTGTTTTCTAAGTTATCACTTATGATTTGTTGGTGACGCTTCGTCGCGAACATCTCTCCCGCCGTGCAGTGCTGTGACGACTCGGTGCGACGTCGGCGCGGCGCTGCATCTCCCCGGTGAGCGACGACCGTAGTCGCGGCGCCCGCCGCCGCGATGCTCGCCGTCTCGACGCCTCGCTTCCAGGTTTACTTCGGTAGTGGGACGAGCTTCTTCACCGGACGCTTCAAGGTGCCGCAGGCAGTGCGCACCTCAGCTGTCCGGACTTCTCCGTCCGCCCCGGGGAACACGGCGACTATACGGCCTCGCGGCCATGTGTTGCGAGGCAGCTGGCCGTCGGCGATCAGGACGGCGTCGCCGACCTGTAGGCCAGGCCCCCGGCCGTGCGGCTCCCGCCGGTTTTGCAGCTCCGGCAGGTACTCTCGTACCCAGCGACGCCAAAACATGTCGGCGAGTATCTGTGAGCGTCGCCAGAGTTTCTTGCTATCTATGTCGTGCTCGGTGAACACGCCGGGTGTTGGTAGTCTGGCCGACCCACCGAGTAAGAAGTGATTCGGTGTGATCGACTCGTCGTCTTCGCTGTCCACGGAGACGTGTGTCAGCGGTCGGCTATTTACTGTGTACTCTGCCTCACACAACAGTGTGGACAACACCTCTTCTTGTGGGTGCTTTTCAGTGAGTACGGTGTACAGTGCGGACTTCACGCAGCGAACGAGGCGCTCCCAGGCGCCCCCCATGAATGGTGCGGAGGGCGTGATGAAGCGCCACACGATGCCTCGGCGATTGGCTTCCTCTCTGAAGGCGTCTCGGAGCTCCTTGTCAGCACCATGCATGTTGGTACCGTTGTCAGAGTGTATTTCGGTGGGACAGCCGCGACGGGCGGCGAATCGGCGCAGCGCTAGTATTGCGGAGTCTGCGCTGAGGCTGGCGGCAATCTCGAGGTGTACGGCCCTGGTTGTGAGGCACGTGAACAGCGCCACATATCTCTTCTGATGTTGACGGCCAACGGTGACGGACAGTGGGCCGAAGTAGTCAAGCCCAGTGTAGGTGAACGGCCTCTGATGATGTGCTAGGCGCGTTCTCGGGTGGTCACCGGTCGCAGGCACGGGAGCTCGCGCCTTGCGAATGCGACACTGCAGGCAGCGTGTCACCACCATCTTTACCGTGGGTCGCAGCTTGATGACCCAGTAATGTTGTCGCACCTCGTTGATTGTGAGTTCTGTCCCACTGTGTTGTAGACTGCGATGTGTCCAGTCAATGTATAACTGGGTGATGCGGTGATCGCCGTGCAATATCGGCGGTCGTTTGACGTCTTGAGTTATCTCGCAGGTCGCGGCTATGCGGCTCCTTAAACGTATGACGTCGTCTTCGACTTCTATTTGCAGCGGTCGCAGTCTGCTATCTCTATCTATCGATTTGTTGTTTCGTAGACTCGCTATTTCCTTAGCGAATGTCTGTTGTTGTACGACTTGCACGAGTATGTGTTCAGCCTTCCGCAGAAACTCGGCGCCTATTATTATTGAGTCTGGCGTCTTTGCTATTAGTTTTGTTGCAGGCGTTATCGATTTTTTCTGTTTCCTCCAGTCTGGATCTTTTTCTGTGTTTTCTGTACTGCCGATGTTGACAGCTTCAGTAGGGCTTTGTGACGGTTCTATATTTTCTATGACTTCTGTGCTGTTTGACACCCATTTCCTGAGGTCGAAGCGCGCCTGTTTGTGTATATCTCTGACTGTTGTTGCTATGCGCGTCGCCTCTTCTATTGTCTTGTAACTATCAAGATAATCATCCATGTAGTGGTTTTCTATGATTGCTTCTACGGCTTCTGGATGCTCTGTAGAGTGTCGTTTCGCGTTCCAATTCTTCGCGAATATGGCCGTGCACGGTGAGCTCGCTGCGCCGAATATGATGGACGTCATGCGATACTCTTCAGGGGCCCCCTCTCTTCTATTACCTCGCCAGAGGTATCTGAGTGCGTCTCTGTCTTCACTTCGCACTTTAACCTGCCTAAACATCTCCGCTATGTCACCGGAGATGGCTATGTGGTGTCGACGAAATCTCATCATGACGCCGGGCAGCGACTGCAGCAGGTCAGGTCCCGTCAGGAGGTAGTCGTTGAGTGACAGCCCTCTTGACTTGGCGGCGGCGTCATGTACTATGCGAATCTTCTCGGGCTTCATCGGGTTGTACACGTCGAAGTGAGGTAAGTACCAGGTTCTGCCCGGTGTGCTGGACTTGGGTGCCTTTTCGGCGTACCCTTTCTTCATGAGAGAGTCCATCTGTTCTGTATATCTATCTCGAAGCGCAGGGTCGCTGTCGAGCTTCTTTTCTATTGAGACGAGCC
The DNA here is from genome assembly GCA_947578425.1 of Eugnorisma glareosa. NCBI lineage: Eukaryota > Metazoa > Arthropoda > Insecta > Lepidoptera > Noctuidae > Eugnorisma > Eugnorisma glareosa. Next base: position 11,602,880 of record OX387970.1, on the reverse strand, counting down.
TCTTCATCGCTGTCCCGTAGCTATCTGGCATTTCTATATTTTCATTTTTCCACAGCAGAGCTGTTTCTATGTGGCCATCTTCTAACTGTCTCGTGTGACGATTCAAGATATCTTCTGCTTTCTTCTCAGGATCTGAGTTCGGACGTCGTGGGTTGATGATCAATGATTCTAATGCGAAGAATTCTCGCAGCTGTTGTTCGAGGTTGTCGCTCGCCGCCGTGAGTCTGTTGACGTAGTGCACCTTCTGGCCCAATGTTCTGGTGTGCGCGCCGTGAAGAGTCCAACCCATCGCAGTAAGTGACGCGACAGGCTGGTGCTTCGGACCTCTGCGGACTTCGGTGGCGAGTAACAGGTGCCAGTTGTCTTGGCCGATGAGAATCTTCGGTGCGCCAGCGTCATATGTGAGTTGTTGCCTGAGGTCATCTAGGTGCTCGCAGTGTGCGACGTCTTCTTGAGTGACTGTTTGTGACGCGAGGTGCAGCTTGGGTATGGTGCGCGCTTTGAATGGCACCCTATTCTTCAGCTGGCTGGCGAGTGTCACGGTGATTCTCCGCGAACAAGGAGTGTCGATCGTGGTGTTACCGATCGCACCTATCTTCAGCGGGTCGATGCGGCCCTCCGCCCCGACTTGCTTCGCGATGTCTTCGTCGATGAGTGACACAGTTGACCCATCGTCTAGGAGAGCATAGGTGGAAGCCTCTCCCGCCGGTCCGATCACCCGCACCGGCACTATCTTGAGGAAGGCTTGACTCGACGTTGATCGGGAACTGGCCACCGTTTCTTGTGACTCTGTCTTCTGTGTCGGGACGTCGGGCTTATCGACTTCCTCTGCAGCAGGCTTCTTGTTATAGTGAAGAAGCTGATGGTGCGTGGCTGTGCACCCCTTGATGTCACACTTCTTGCGTTTACATGTGTGACCGGAACGACGACTTCTCAGGCAGCGAAAACATGAGCTGTGTTTCTTCGCTAGTTCCCACTTCTTGTCGCTTGATGCTTCTTTAAATTTCTTGCAGTCAGACGCGTAATGTCCCTCTTTCTCACAGACACGGCACTTGATTACCGGTTTTTCTACAGCTGTGTGAGTTCTCTGCGTGGCACGTCTGGTTGTTGAAGCGTCGGCAGCGCTAATGTTCTCGGGCGGAGCGAAGGCACTGCAAAAGTGAGCTTGTTCGGTGACGAATTCGCTGAAGAGTGTGAGATCTGGCAGCGACTGGTACTTCTCGGTATAGGTTCTGTACCACTGTACACGCAGAGAGTTCGGCAGCTTCTCGGTGAGTGTGCGTATCAGCTCGGCGTTCATCAGGTAGTGTTCTTTCTTCAGCGCGCGCAGAGTGACGATACCGCTTCTCACTCGGCTTGCGAACATGCAGATATCTTTGGGTGATTCGCTGCAGCGCGGTAGTCCTCGCAGTCTGTCTGTCTCGGCTTGAGCGATTGAATCTGGTCGGCCGAACTGTAGCTCCAGCTCCTTCATGATGTCATCTGGTCTGGCGTGCCCGATGAGCTCCGAGCTCACCGTCTCAAGTGCCCGTCCATGCAGGCTTCTTCTAAGTCTTGCTGTGTTCTCAACGTCGTTGAAATATCTTCGAGTTGTATCGTAGATGGCTCGAAATGACAGCCATTCTGTGTGTGCTCCACTGAAGTTTGGTAGTGTCATGATGACCTTCGACGCCGAGGGGTGGTTCGATGTCCAATGTTCTGTTTTCTTGTCGGCGAGCGACGCTATTGCGGACGTGAGCTCCATTATAAATGGACGGAGCTTATCTTCCCCCTTGATGTCTTCTATTTGTTTCGATGTAGATGCGATGTGGTTCTTCACTTCATTCACTTTAGAATTCGACAAAGGTACTTGCGTTTGGAGGTCCACTGTATCTTCGATGTCCACAGGGGGGGGCGGCTGCGCTCGGCATCTATTCACTATGTCCCCCTCGGCGGCGTTGTCCTCTTTCGGCGGCTCAGGTTCGGGTGCCTCTTCGAGCCAGGAACGCACGTACTCGTTGTTTGAGTCTCTATCTTCTAAATATTCATTGTCCGAATCTTCTTCGGCCCTCTGAAGTGCTAACTGTGCAAGCTCCAACTTAATCTTCAATAAGTCTTCACGTGCTTTTGAAATTTTTCTATGTGACCGCGTCGTTCTATTCGTAGTCGACGGCGGCTTGCTATGTTCGGTACGGGCGTCACCCCGGGTAGTCATCGGCATGGCTGATCGGCTATATGTTCTATCGGACGGTCTCACTGTTCTATCTGAAGTTCCTTCTTCTGTTCTGGTAACCTTCCTGGTTCTGGCAGCAACTGATTGTTCCACTTGTTCTGTTTCTTCGGACGCCCTAGGCGCAGGCGAGTCTTCACCCCCCCTCGGGGAAGGGGGGCGCGGCCGCTGCTCGGTGGTACCCTCGGTGGTGGATGGTGAACGTGGGGGTAGATGGTGACGAATGGCTGTAGCACTACCCATCTCCACCATGAATGCTTCAGGCGCCCTGCCTTGCGATCTTGTTATCGGCATGCTTGATAGTTGATTTCAGTTGCTTCGATAAGTCTTCAGGTTTCAGGAATGTTCGCAGTCTTCAATGCAGCCGTCCGGCTCGAAGGGCCAGCAGATGTGCTGGACGGGCGTGATCGCTGGATGCTATAGGTTGAAGAATGTCCAAGCGGCGCTGACGTCCTACACCTGTTGGTTCAGTTGACTGCATGAAACTACGGCGATGATGCTGAACGGGAGTAACTAGGATGAGGCTTCGATGAAATAAAATCAACAGCTATAAGTCTTCATAACTTTTCAGGAAACGACTGGCGTAACTCTTCAGGAGTACTTTAGAGTGAAAGAGAGAGAGATATATCTTCCTTGCCGATGACTACGATTAGCCCGAGAGCGCGCGTTACTAAAGTACTGCGAAACTTTACCGTAACGAGGACCGCTAATCGCTTCCTGATTTAATCTTTATTTGTAGAAAATATTGCTTGCGCGTGCGTACATAGTAGTGATTATTTCTAGTGTTCTGACTGTGACCTAGGTCATGTAGGTCATCGTTGTGAACCTTAAAATATTGCCCGTCTCCTGAAATCATGACGTCGATTGCATCTATAACTACTGAAAAACTATTGCAGTGTAAAGGAAAATATTTAACAAAATTCTACTATTATTTAGCTTTACAGGCCAGTATTTCAGGAGGCGTTACAGCGATTGTTTTGTAACAAGTGGCGTTAAGTAACCAATGTACTTCTTTCATGTAATCTACTATGTACATAGACACACCTATGTATTTCAGGGCTTCAGGCCCGTTTAAATTAGGGGAAAATAAAACAAAATAACGATAATCTTATAATCAAAAGTTATGTACGTAACATCTTGCGACCTCGGTTAAGTGGATTATTTTAAGGGTTTACACTACAAAAATTAGGTCCAGGCCTAGGTCTCAACCTAGGCTACCTGGATATATTAAAAACAAACTATATTTCGGCTATTTGCCCACTCAAACGAAGCTACAAAATGGATTGTACTTACGGTTTTACACAAACTAGATTCTAGGTACTATTTAAAACACTATGTATGCTAACTTTATACACTTCACTAAATTGTTTTCTAAGTTATCACTTATGATTTGTTGGTGACGCTTCGTCGCGAACAAATAGCTCGTATAGCCACCCCTTACCCGTAATTGTAGCTTCCATACGATTTTTCGTGGAACTTATTAATTTAATGACGAATTACTGAGGGATACCGTCCCACACCTCTTCAAAGAGGGTTCTCTGAATTCCAGGAGGGTCTCGGCAGTAAGATTCCTAACCCTGACCGCTAGGTTATTAGTATTCTGTGGCCCTGCCTGACCCTTCTTTTATGCTCATCCCATAAGTGTTCTATGGGATTAAGGTCAGACCTCCTTGCTAGCCACTCCATAACTGGATTTTCGACCTCGTGTAGAACTGGCGAACTAATGCGGCAACATTTGGTTGGGCATTATCCTGCAGGAGCACGAATCGTTCGCCTACAAAAGCTTAAGGCATCACCATGTTGTTCCCGCACCTTCTGAATATAGCGTCAAAGCAGAGGCGTCTTTACCTATGGTGCAGGGTATGCGTTGCTTACGGGCGCAGCGGTCCTTGGGGGCGCCAGAGCCCCACTCGGTGCGCGTGTTGGCCTACCGCGGCACTTTCAATGACCAACGTAAAAAGAGCTTCGCTTTGCAAACATTTTGTATAGCATCTGGAGCTCTTCTTATATTTGTCGAATTACAGCGAAACAAGGCGCGCTTTTACAGCAACTTGTGGTTTGGCTTGTTAGGGTAAACACACTAAACACCAGAACAGCCTGTATAATTTTAAATATAGTTAACAGCAACAGCACATCATGGTATCCAAAACCGACTAATTTCTTCTCCAAAAATCTCCAATAGTTTATTGGGGAAATTTGACAGTTTGTGGTAACTTGGTGTGCTGTTATTTGTACCCATTTCATTTTGAGCGCGCGCTTACTAGGGGGCGCTAGGGTAATGTTTGCACACGGCCGCAACATCGCGGCATCGCTCCGCTAGGAGTAAGTGTTCTGTGCGCTACATGGGCTAGACGCCTCCGAGTCAAAGTGCCAAACAGTCCATGAACCTACTCCAAATGCTACTCTTTCCTAAATGCAAGCTTGCGCAAATCGCTATCCTTCTCTACTGGACACCTTCACATAGGTAGTACTCGTATATAACTAAGTCGCGCCCGTTGTTTGTACGCTTAGAATCTTTTAATTCTCATAAACTACGCAACGGATTTTAATGCAGTTTTCAGCAATAGATAAGTGTGTTCAAGAGGAAGGTTTATATGTATAGGTGAATCTACTACTTGCACCCGTGTGAAGCCGGGGCGGGCCGCTTTTGTAAAAAAAATAATTTTCTTTCTAAAGCAACACTCTTTTTACACTATGTAAGATATGGTTGCACCATCCTTGTAATAATGTAGGTGTATTATACTGTGGAGTATTTTGGTATATGGATTATGCAAACTGACAGGATGCATTCAGCTCCTTAATAAGAATCCACCGGAACTTTTCTCCGTTTTTTTTTTCAGTACTATGCCTTTATTTCAATGTAAAATTACATTCCCTGCACGCAGCACTCCATTTATGTAAATAATACGGCTATAATCAAAAATCCAACAATGAATGTTGAAATACTCTTAACAAACGACGCGTGAAATCAGCTGTTCACTTTCTATCTAGCTTCAGAGTTCATCGAACTCGTCGTCGCGCTTGCCATTCGCTACGTGCGTTTTGCCACAGTAAAGATACATTGCGAAGGAAATAAAACAAATCTTAATTGGATTCCCATAACATTCCTGAAATAATTTCTTGTACCGGTCATCTTATAATATACTGAATTCACCCCATCAGTTTGTGGAGGGCTGTCCCTTATACCCTGTATTTTACTAGGTTATGCCCAGCAGTGGGTGTTTCCAGGCTGGTATGATGATGATTTCGGTAATTGTCCCACGGGCCTTGGATAAGAGCTATGCCAACCTAAACCTGGTGAAACGATTGTAATCACTGGTGCAGCTGGAGCTGTGGGTTCACATGTTGGGCAAATCGGCAAAATCGTTAGGTGAGAATATTAAAATAAACAACAAAATGAGATGTTAAGGGAATTTATTTAGCTTAAACTGTTATACTACAAGCTTCAAGCTTACAGCTTGAGCTTAGTCCTCCTCCAGTGACGCCTCTTAGCATTGTAGCTGAAAAAGAAGAAAGAATGTCATTTATTGTTCAGGTTATTATTCTTTTTCTCTGATTTAGTACTGATAGTTGCAAGATGTATCTAATAAATGTTTAAAAGAGTTGTCATAATAACAGTTCATTATTATTGTTTGTGAGAAAGGAGTATAATTCATGGGAGGTTAGTAGTCATACAATTTCAAAACGGGTCCAGATGCAGTACATTTACTCTAGCAGGAGATTGATCTGTTAGATAACTGAACAAAATAATCTAAGTCAAGACTTTCATTGTATTGCATAATTGGAATATCCTCATGGCCCATACTTAATTTTTCATACATGGGTTTGTGGGTTCAAGCATAGGCAAAGAAAATGACTGTCAATTTCTTAGTCACCCATCTTGCACACGCGGCTCTAGACTACACTGACGTTACGTTGGTTTATAAAAATTGTGATACACATAAATAAGATGTCCAGATTTGCATCTGGAGATCTTATTTACACAGGGTAGCGATTAAGTCACAGTGCGTCTTACAAGGTGGTTAGACTGGTATTGTATTGCAAGATTGCACAATTAATTATTTTTTAAGACAATAGATTGTGTTTTAGAATGTATTACTTAGCAGGCACTTATTACTATGTTAGCAATACAAATGTAACGATTTTTTGTGGATGTTACAGTGGTTAAGCTTTATATGCAAGGAAATTTTTAACCATTCGATATTACAGATTGAACCACAAATATCCTGGCCAAGAGAAATTTTTGGTTCACTTCTATGCTTCTTAAATGTTTAGTTCAGTGGTAATTATTCTCTAGCAAACATCGTGCAATATGAGCAAGGGTTAGACTAGCAGTTTACTGCTGCATTACTAAAACGGGGTTATTTATTTCAGCTTGAACTTTTGGACAGTGGTTGTTAAACCTCAAGTTGATAAAATTATAACCTAACTTTTATGTCTAAGTACATTATTCATGAATGTACAGCGTTATCAAACTCGTTACCAAATGCTTGCTAGTAGGCACAATACTGTATTCACAGAATGTGAGAAACCTAACATATATACAATTTATTAGAATATGAAACCACAAAGGACTGTGTGATTATTACTCATTCTCAAAAACAAAACACTAAATTTAAATTTTAGAACTGAATTCATCCGGAAATCAAAGAAATTAGCCAACTATATATGAGAGATTAATTGTAAAATAAACACTGCAACTTACCGAATAGTATTCCCAGTGCGCATTCTAACCCATTGTGGAATAGGCCTGTTTTGTTTCAGCTTTTTGGCAAGCTTTCGCTTGATAATAAATGTCTTGTGTGCCGACTGAAATATAAAGAATTGAATTAGTTAGTAAATATTTCTATTCTGATTTGAGATTAATTTAATATTTAGAGATTTGCGGGAAAAAATATCACACACCATTTTGCCGATCACAGTCAAAACAAAGTGACAGAATTTATGTTTTTCTAAACACAGGTAACATTTAAAGTTAGAGTACGAGGCTTTTAGGTAAAAATAATTAAAAAAAAAAGAATGAAATTGTATTTGCGCACAAATAATAATAAAATCACATGAACTAAACACGAGTGGCTGCAAGCCATCCCACCAATTTATTCTATAGGCCTCGGCGACCGCAAAATTTCTGGTGTAAGCTAACCGGCGTTCATGTCCTTTGTCCACAGCAAGGAAAATTTTAACTTTCCATGGCTGGTTGACTCGGAAGTGCCGTGTTTGATCAACGCGACGCAGAGGTCGCCTGGAATGTGGCTTGCCCGGATACGTATCGGCATGAGAACCCGTTTTCACAGAGACAGAAGGATGCGCAGCTCTGCATGTTGGTGCGGAATAACCTTATTAAAACGTCCACCAATACACTGCTAAGCGTGCCCGCCTACTGGGCCTGTGGATGAGTGGGAGTCGGGCCTCTACCTTCAGCCTTTAGCACATACATACACACTGTCACTAACATGGGCAGCTAGGTGACACAAGTTACAACCTTCCAGCTGGCTACATGTCTCCGATAACTCCATCGCTGTCATTATCGTGAAACAGTATACTGTCTCGGATACCAACCAAATGCCTTTCCTTCAGTAAGATTACAGGTCGGATTGTGTGGCACACGAGAATTAGATTGCTTTTTCCGATTCGCTCTTGCTACCGCCGGGATGCCAGCTGAACTAGAATCCAATGGCTTAACACGCGTCGATTGTATGACCATAATGCCCTATAAGTTAAGTAAACCTTTGGTGTGGGATGCAACTTGCGTCGACACCATAGAGTAAAGTAATATAAGTCGACACCCTTGCGCCATCCCATTTTCCTAGCACGATGGGCTGCGCTGGGGAGACTGCTGCAGGTGTTGAAAACTACTACTACTTACCTAGATGTTTGAGCCGTTTCGGGTAGAAGCACTAGGGCCATATCGTTCGAAGGCCCACATAGTATTTCGGCTGATCAGTACGCTGGAATCTTGTTGATACACAGTTGCAACATACTGGCGGAATTTGTTTGTACTAATTATATTCTCTGAATCAGGGTGGATGGCGATTGCGTTTTTGGAGCATTCATTCACAGAGCATCATTTATGCATTATTTGTCTGTCAATAGTATCAATGTGTTGTGTTGTCTTGTCAAAGTGTCAAATTGATAAAACTGTCTCCAATACCATGTCCAACACTCACACTTCTTATTTATATACTAGTGTGTACTAGTGTATTATCTATGCTCACACTGTCAAAGTGTCAACGTCAGTCAAGTGTCACCTGACTGAAGCAATGGCTGACTGACTGATAAGTTTCCCAAATAAAATGCGATAAGCGATTGAATAAACTAGCAATACTAATAAACAGTCTCTTTAAAATTTGCATTTTAGTAGCTATAAATATCATTGTAATCTAAAATGAATTATTTTAATCTAAATAAATTAGTATCCACTCTCGTAGTGAGGAGATTTTTAGAATGTCGAACTGCTACAACCAAAACAATAATTAGGGCTGATGGAAAAGATGTACCTAAAAAGAAAACTTATGAAAATAGAATAACACTGATAAGCCCAGATAATTCAATAAGTATTACAGATCTGAAGAATGCTCAGAATTTATCTGTAAGGCGGGATTTGAAGCTTGTTAAAATACAAGATGTGGATGCCAAAACCAGACGACCTGTGTTCAAGTAAGTAAAAATATATTATTGAGTTGAAACTGAGTTCTTTAGTTCTAAACTATATATTTCGATCTTTAATAAGTATTTTGCTTAATTTGATTAAGCATAATAATAACCTACAATTTAGTTTTACAGCTTTTAGAAAGTAGGCATTCGCTGGTTGTTTATGTATTGAATAACAATTTGTTTTTTTAGGTTGATGACAAGTGCAGAATATCATTCAGAAGAGCTTTCAAAACGAAAAGAGAAACAGGCAGCCCGTCAGAATAATGTAATAAAGGGCGATAAGCTTATATCACTGTCTTCAAGGATAGGAGATCATGACTTGATGACTGGGGTGAAGAAAATGATGAAACTTGTTGAAAAGCAATATGAAGTTAAAGTTGTTATTGCTGGAGAGGATGCTGAAGCTGCAAATAAAACTGTAAGTTTATTGACATTGCATTTACAAGCCAGTATTACTAAGATACTGGCGGACTGTAAGTGTACAATAAATTTACCTCTGCTTAGTAGATTATAGGCGTGATGTAATGTTTTATTATATTTATTATGTTGTTTTTTTTTATTTAGCCTGTATTATCCCACTGCTGGGCAAAGGTTTCCCCATAGCCTTCCATTCGTCTCCACATGACGACCCGAATGGCGCAGCGGTAGTGAGGCTGCCTTACGTTCTTCGGGTCCCTGGTTCGAATCCCGGTAGGAGCAAATGTTTGTGTGATGAGCATGTACATTTGTTTCCGAGTCATGGATGTGTATATGTATGATAAGTATGTATTTACAAACAAAAAGTATCTAGTAGTAGTATTATCAACTATCTGGTGTCCACAACACAAGCCTTGTTGCTTAGTGTGGCACCTAGATGGCGCTGTGTGTAATGTCCAGCGATATTTATTTATTTATTTACATGCTGCTTTCTCAGTCCAATCTGTCTCAAACGGCTGTAAGTCGTCACTCCAGCGTTTTCTAGGCCTCCTTCGGCGACGACGCCTGTCTTCTGGCATCCACTGAGTCTCGACTCTGGCCCATCGGTACTGATGCATTCTACAGACATGGCCCGCCCACTCCCACTTCAACCTAGCTTAAGTTAGATAGAAATTATAAAAGAAAATATTTTGTTATCATGTTATTCAAATACCCATTTTTCAATTTCCAGGAAAAAATATACCAAGTGATAGAAAAGGAAGTGAAGGATATGTGTAAAATAGTGCAGAAGAGGATGAAGGGTAATAATTTAAGGTTTCAATTATTACCAATAAGGGGTAGTAGTTCCCAAGGTGCTAGTAACACAGACTCTGATCAAAATGACAATGACAAGGGCCCACTATGACTAGGAGCGTTCATATTTTTGATATTAATCACAAAGTATGTGATTTTCAAAAAATATTATTCTGTTAATAGGCTTAATGAACCTAAGAATTCTAAGGAATCCGATTCTGTAAATGATGAATCATACAGCATTTGGTATAAGTATTTAATTTGGTATATTTTTACTACAAAGTAATTATTTACAATGAAGTTGTTGAATGAAATAAAATTAATTATTTTACTACAGTAAGAAGTTACAATAACATGTAATTATGCTGTAAATTTAACTGAACTGCGAGATAAAAAGCAAATGTTGTTGAACCTATGATTGTTTGGCTTTTATACGAAATATTTTAACATTGTGTAGTTAGCAAATTAAGAGATTTTTGCATTAGTTACTAATATGATAGGACACAAATATTGAGGATGGAAAGTTACACCTCTGTTAAACCTCATCAAGATGAGTTTCTTTGGCTACTGTATAATTTTTATTGTTCATCTTGGTCATTAAAATCCCAATATATTGATTTCACGGCATTTACTATTTTGTATCAATCTGCGAGTACTTATTTAGACGGATGCATACCCTAGATTTTTAGTCAACTTTTACGCAGTTACAGCCTTTATCACTGTTTAAGTATAACTTTAAACTTGGCTAAGTTGAGTACTAATACGATTAAGAATTGTTTGTAAATTGTGGTTAGTAATTTTGTAAGTAAAACTTAAAAATGTGATAAAAATACTAATACATAGTTTGATTTTTTGGAATGAAACACTTTTTAGAAATAAATGACAATTTTAATACGGCATCCACCTAGTCAGTCAGTTCAGTCACAGTAGAAGCATGTTCAAGCTTATGGCAGACCTGTTGGCCGACTGCTCCATCAAATTCTGTCAGAAACAGATCTGCCTGCTAATATACAAGTGCCCACTCTGAACTTAGAACTACTTAAAGTCTAAATACATACATTTTCTAACACAAGAAGATACATTCAACTAGTATGCTGACATAACTAAAATTCATAAATTAATGATTTATTTTTATCAGTTGGAGTTATCACAGATGTTTTAGAGATCGTTAATTCTTATATGGTAGGAGTTTTATTGGTAGCATATAGGTAGGTACACATCTTAGACAATAATAAATTATTAATTGGGTGTCTATTATGGCAAATGATTATTTTGTTGCAAGTGTAACATACAAGTAATTTAAGAATAGTCAATTTTCCTTTCTGTTTGCACACTGTGTTGTGTGTAAGCATATTAATTAAAAGTCTAGAGACCTTACTTTTATATAATAATAAAATAAAATATTACTTATTTACTATGAAGATACTCAGACAAAAAGAATGGAAAATTGGCATATTATAAAATAGGCTTCTAATAAAACACAAAAATATTTGAGTTTAAGCCTCCTACTTACTATTCTATTGTTTATGACAATTTAATACAAAATGCTCGCAAGAGACATTAGCAAAATGATTTAAGTAAACTTCTAAAAACCATTGAAATAGAAGAATACTTTGTGATCTACTTCTTAGATTACTTTAAATTAGTAGGTATTCTACAGTGGAACACTTGATTATGAATATAAATAGTCGTCTCTAATCTAATTTACACTGTGATAGGAAAGAATAGGCACTTATCATAGGAATCGCTACATAATAATGAACACTAAAACATTGTACCTTACCAAGACATCTTATCTGTTACGTACGATATGAGCTCGGTCTCCCGTCTGGTCGGCGAGCGATGTTCGTAGGCGTCGCAGACGTCGTCAACGGTTGCTAACAACCATGGGTTTTATTAGGCGTAGACGACGTACGCGTACTGATCCCGGCTGGCCGACGAGAGGTCAGTGTTGAGTGTCCGACCCCACGTGATTAGCGGCGATACGGTGCCCACCACGGGAGCAGCGCGTGCTACATTTTTTACGAGGTCCTGAAACAATAGAAATGAACATTAGCCCTATGTCCTTACAGTTTCTATAAAAAACTGAACATGGAGTAGTTCTCAAATGTCTTAGCAAATACGTGTATGCCTGCATGAGATTGATTCTAAAGTTACAAGTCCTTGTTTCTGATTGATGTTATTTCCATATAAAGAATATCAACTTTAATGTAAAATAAGTTCCAATCAGAATGACTATTGAAAAAGTCATAAAAATGTTTGAAAATGGAACTTATTGCGTGTGGATTTAAAGTTGTTTTTAACTGACTTGTAAAGGAGGTTATATATTTCGTTGTGTCAGTGCGCTTATCTATTCAAATTCTCAATTGAGTGCTCGGTCACCAAACCACCACATCATCTAAGAAACGCTACCCGTACGTATGACCATAGGGACAGGGTGGTTCAACAAGATAGGCCAGTCCGCCAAAGTCTGAAACGAATTTATCTACCTTCTATAGTTTCAGTGACCAAAATTACCCATCTCGGAGAATCACCTTGTATAGAGTATGTCGTAAAAATGAATCAAGACACGGTTTTTTATAAATAACGATACAGGTTTTGTTTTTATGCACCAGCGCATGCAGGAGGTATGGGACTATGTTACCTGTTCCGTACCCATCCATTCCGACTTGTCCGTATTGGGAACATGTATCTTTAGTGTTTAGTAGTAAAGTAAATGGTGTTCAAGGTGTACTTAAATTAATTAATTTTCTGTAAACATTAGACAGGGTTAGGATAAATGAAAACTTTGTTACAACTCTGGTTAAGCAACCGTAAATACTTATTGCCTTACACTTATTACTTGATTTTGTAAATACCTAGGTAGGAGTAAAAATTTTACACCGCCAGTGGGGTTCCACTTTACAGACAGACGCATTAATCTATGGAATCGATGTTGTGTTTATAAAGTTTATTCTTGCTTCTTTCTTTATCGTGTGGTTAGTGCCTAACCTGGTGTCAGAGTTTTTAGGCCGCCCATGGGCCTCTGACTTGGATTTACATGCCGTCACGATATATCTCTCAGGCATGCTCGTTTCCTCACGATGTTTCCCTTCACCGGAGCAAGTGATAATTATACAATATGCACATGAATCCGAAAAATTAGAGTTGCGTGCCTTCGGTTCGAACTCGAGACCTATGACTTGGCCGTACGATAGTCACACCACTAGGCTATCACTGCTATGAAACTTATTTACGTTAAAACTTTATAGTAACTAATGCCCATTTACAGAGATATTAACAAAGCTTTTCCCTTAATGTCACACCATCTATCTATGACAGACTAAAGGACATACGCATTCCTAATGAGCGACATAAACAACAACAACAGACGGGGGTAAGGTCGGAACAATTATAAACACACATTGATACCGCTTAGTGTAAACGATGCATTTTACACTTAATTACGTGCAGTTAATTTTAATATCCCTTGTGTAGGTAACAATTAGTTTTGCACCAATGATTTATACCTAATCATAGCATAGGTACTTGCAAGTCCAGCGGCATTCTGAGTTAATTACATACATACTAACAAGCGAGATCATTCCATTATAACCATCCACGTCCATAGTAATGATGAATTGAGTTCCATTCAAACGTTAGTTACTGATCAATTAGTGAACATGCTCAAAGCGTTAATATGAGGGTTAGTTACTCGCTGCCTTCTTATTCTCTTTGTTACTGAAATTTTACTTTTGTCCAGCTAGATCATTTAATTTTTTGTAGCATGTTGTGAACTTACACAAGTTGCTCCGGACTAAAAATTAAGAAAGGCCAAGTAGACCAACCAAAATGATCATCTTATTTTAACAGTTAGACTAATATATTAAATTAATTAAATTACCACTAATTTTGATGCTTCTAATCCGTCAAAATAATTTAAGTACCTAACTACCATACCCAACGTACCTACTAAGAATATCAAAAGCCGAAATTGGTTGACTTCCAATAATAAGGTTGAAATAATCTCAGAAAAAATCGTAAGTAAGAGAATAAGTTGGCGGCGAAGGACAGACACACCATGTTACCCATGAGGGAGGATCGCCGTCGGCCCGAGCGCCGCTTGCGCCGGCACCAACAACGGCGGCCCCTTGCTCGTGCGTGGCCGTACCCGCGGCTCCGCGCGCGGCCCCGCTTTGCCGCGCGTCCCGCAAAACCCGCGCTGCCTACCGCCGCTGGCGCCGCCCCTGGCGCCACAGCTGGCGCTGCCGCCGGCCTCGCCGCGTCCTTGCTCTCCGACACCGTCTGCTCAGCTGATCTGTCTGCGATGATGTGGGTCTCCATGTCCTCCAGCGATGATTCAGAACTGTTGATTATAGAATGCCAAGTTAATATCGCTCCATGGTTGCGAAAAGTCAGATTGAAAACAAAAGATCATTCATTGTCTACCAGAATGGCCTTCTCAAACAATTATTACCATAATATGTTTAGCTTTAATGGCCTGCACGCATCAATGCATGATTTAAAAGTCGCCTTGAAATATTATGAATGGGAAACTCGGCGTTGTCCATGAATTAATGACAAAAACTTACATGGCAGTGACAGAGCAGTATTCACTAAGCTGTTCCCACGTACAACCATGGTTACAGCATTCATCAGCTATACCGTTCCCCACCTGTCGTCTTCTTCTCACCACAGAGCCAGGTTGTTCAACTACTGGAAAGTAGATATGAAGATTAAACTCTTTGGGACGCAACAATAAAAATATGGTTATGAAAGACATTAGGTACAAGGTTCGGGGTCGACGTTGGAAAACACAGGCACCGCATTGCCAAAGATGGCGTGATGATGAACAGGAGATATGTGCTGTATACTATCAGATCCTGTCGTAACCAGTTGACAGAACCACTCTGGATGGACTTGAAAGTTTTATAAGTACATACATACCCACCTACTTGCATATTACTTAGTAAACAACCAGCAATTGAAGAATGAATAAGTGTTGACAATACATTTTCCTGTTATTGTACTGACCAATATTGCAATCGTGAATTTCTATTTCAAGCAACGTGTGGTGGTGTATGCATCATATATTTTACTCCGTAACAATTTATTAGCAAGCCAGGAAAACATAGCTATTAACAACACTAGATATTTCTAATTTTATAAAGTACACTAGACATTTGATGTGACTCACAATAAAAAATAAAAGTTTAAGTAAGGTACCGGAGGCAAATAACGCCTGGAGTATAATAACGCCCATCTGAAAAATAATGGACTTACAACAGTGTAAACGTTTTGGTTATTAAAGGGAACGTACAAAATAATCATTAAAAGCTAACACCAATTCAGTATATAAATTATATCTCAACAATTTCTTAATAATTAGACTTATTAAAATTGCGGCTAATAAGGCCCATGTGCATCGCGCAATTAAGCCTATTCAATTAAAGGGAACCGATTTTGCTTAAAATTGTGTTTTCACAGAAATAATAATACCTAACACAACTAAACAACGATGAGTACTTACAGTTTAAATATTATTAGTGAATCATTTCTGATGGTTTTACATTTTTCCGAAAACGTGAAAACGGGCAGGGCGTTAATAAACAACCCGGGCCTTATTAGGCTACCTTGTACGTGATTTTTGTTTTAATTGTAATATAAAATATGACGCTTATACACATTTATTTCATTTCTACGTCTGTTTAGATTTATATGAAGCAATACTGGCCGACCTTAAAAAATAGCTATTTTAAAGCAATAAATAAATAAAGCGAATCGAAATTAGGTAGGCCTTATTACCCTCAGGTACCTTACAAGAAGTGTACCACGGCCATTCGAACCATCTCATGTGCTCATAGTCTGAAAGACTGATCGCAAGATTAAATTACAAAAAAAAAGTGTACAGATAGTGCAGTAGTAGATGTTAACGATGATTCCCGATGTCCACCACCGGTTTGTTCACTAGGGGTGGACAGCCACACAATAAAAAAAAAACTATTTCGCTGTCCACCACGTCATGGTGGACACAGACACAACCTTTATAGTTTTTCCCCTTAGACACCATTAGTGGACAGCGATTCGACTTTTTTTTAATATTTCCGATGGCCACCACTGGTGCCCACCAGTGGTGGCAGCAACACAATTTTAAACACGAGTATTCTCTTTGTCCGCCAATGGCGGACAGCGACACAACTTATAGGTAATACTATTCTCAGTAACTACCACTTTTAAGTATTTTGATTACTTTATCTGAAGACTAATAGAGCTAGGGATTTTAGGTAGGTACCTTACACGTATGGTAAGATTAAAAAGAAAAAACTAAACCCGATGAAAAATTTCTATGTGGCCGGGGGTTCTGAATATAGATGCAAAACGAATTTTAAACGCTTTAAACCACTTGGTTTTAAACAGTATTTTTGGTTTAAAACGATTTAAAACCACGTGTAGTGGTTTAATATGGTTTGAAATGTTTTTTTTTTAGAATTAACTGAGGCTTTACACGAAGTTTTCTAGACCACACCTCATCCTGATTTAGAATATATCTAAGGAAAATAAAATAAAAATGTTTTAAAATCCACCGACAGTCATGACAGACAAACATACAAGCGATCCCTACCTCCTCCCTCTCTCCTAATACCTAGTGCAAAATAAAAATGCGGCATTGCCGTTATATTTTAATAAATACGCGTATCATGATTGTTTTCGGTCTGTTTAATCCTGAAAAGTAGTATAAGTATGATATTGACTTCACATGTAGGTATTAATAAAAATGGTAAATGATTTCAATTAGCCTTTTAAACTAATTTTTTAAAGTAATTCGTCATGTATGTACGGCCCACGTGGTCGTGGTTTTAAACCGTTTTAAACAAATTTAAAACTGGTTTTAAACCACTGATTTTGGTTTAAAACGGTTTATTTACAACTATAGTTCTGAATGATGTACTGAATACGTGGTAACAAGCATTTGTGCGCCGTTGTCGGTGTGCGCGGTTAGTATTTGATTTAGGTTCCTATTGTGTATTAAACAACCGTTCATTTAGCTTATAAAAGTGTGTAGAATACAAAGCCCAAAGGGGGTGCCCTTAGCGAGTGGTTGCTTAGTTTATAAGTTCATTTGCCCCTGGCTGGAGGCCTTAAATTCAAGGCATCCACGGGATTAGACCGGTTAAGTAGTAGCCAGCCTCATAGGCTAAACTGCGAGATGCCATGAACAAAAAAAAACATAGGCAAATGCATTAATGCCCTGAAATTGATTATTCTATTAAATTTGGGAAACAGTGCCGGTAATAACAGACACAGTTACCTATAATTTCATTCAATGGTCATTTCAGCATTTAATTTTGTTTCAAAGGGAATCAACGCATCGTTAAACGTCAACAAGTTTAGGGTGTTATTGGAGTTTATTATAATAAAAGACTGTTGGTAGCTGTTATCTGTAGGGAGATAGATAGGCTTCTGTTTTTACTTGCCAGTTGTAATATCCCCTAAATATATAACAATCCTAAAACAGTCAAGTGGTTCGTATTATAACAAAAGGTGGATATTTTTGGTAAGGTGTGAAAACACTTTGCTAAAAATAACCTTCTTTTGCTTTTGGTGATATGATAACCAAAAGCAATTTTTCCCACGAGTACCGGGTCACCGAGTTACATGAGTTTTGTCTCGTTAACTCCGTGCCAGAATAGATAAAAAAAACGCAAACAAGATAGCATTTTTGTTAAAGTAGGTATATTACAATTCTTATATTGCTTTAAAGAAATAAGCTTAGCTAACAGGTTCAATCTGGATCGTATCAACGTTAAATTAATGGACCTAAGGCGCCATTACTTATCTTATTAAACTTACTAAAAAATAACAAAGATACATATTAATTAGAACTGAATGTGACTTTAATTTAAAACATTTGATAAGAGTTCTGCGACGAGCTCCTATTACAAATCAAATTATTTGGCAGGCAAGTACTTCAAGTACTTGGCTTGTTATGAATTTTTATGTTGGTGATTGAATTATGTGTGACCTTTCATAATTTGTTATTGAATGTTGTTGTTACTGATAGCGTTTTATATCTGTTGCTTTCCGGATTTCATACTTAGGCTGTGTATAAAGGGTCAAATTGATAATCTATTTATTAATACATTACTATAAGAGTAAGTAATGTTGTTGCCTTTTTTTATTTCGGAAAAGATTTACCAAATTGGTTTATCGATTTCACCAGTCACAAAATTATAAATAATAATGGCTCAAGAACTCTCCCTTGCAGAAACCATACATAATTTCTCAGCGAATGAGTAGATAGTAGATACAATTTTTATACATACTCTCAATGTTTTCCTGTAGGTAAAGTTTTCGATCTGTGAGGTATATTTGATAAGGTTTAACACGTTTTTCGTAAATGTTTTGATAATTTATGAGAATGTTAATGTGTTACATAATCAAATGCTATTGTAATGTACTATACGTGTAACGCACTTAACTAAAATATGTGTTTATTTAATTATCAATTAATACAGAAGACTAGACATTACCTGTAGGTGTGTCCCAAGGACTGTTGTAAGCATGACAGACCCTGCTCATGATCTCGCTCAGTTGTCGGCCACAGAACCGGACCGAGGGAGATGTGGCCGCGTCTGTTCTGCTCTCCAGTAGCATGGCTGCTGCCAGCACGGTTAACTGAACTGTCTTGTTTAATAGCATATTTACTAATCTGGAAAATATAAAAACACGTCATATATTATTTATATTTTACAATGCTATTCGTCTAAAAGCGAATAGTTAATGGTAGAAACTTGAGGAGGTTTCCTGGTTTTATACATTTTGGGGCAAACATGTAATCCGACACCGGCACCGCCCATTTGATACCAGATACGCATCCCTCAAAGGACTTTTCATTTCCTAAGTGCATTGCTGACTGACTCCGCGGTGAAATGCACATTTATCAATTCATATTAGGAAATAATAGATGGGAGGTGTGATACCGCAAATATTACTTGAAATTAACACTTAAGTGGTCTTGTGTAGACGCGTGGTAAAGTTCAAGTGTTACTGATACATAAATTGTAATATAATAAATTAATTAAATTCACGATGTTTACTAATGATGCAGCTAAATATTATAAATTATCGATATTATCTTTTTTACCGCTGGACTTGTGTACCTATGTAGTTTCTCCTTGGACCACATTATTTACACATGTGCCACTACACTACATTACATAATATCTCGTAGAGTATTCATGAAGGTATACTTAAAGTCATGATCCCAGTTATCAAACTGATGAATGAATTACAAATATAAATACGACAAAATGTGAACATAATTTTGTCAAAAAGCATGGACGATGCACGACCAGAAGTATACGCAAAAGTTAAAATGACGGTTGGTCGTTGGATGATGTGATTTTACTATAGTTTTTGTTGATACAAGTACTGTTGCAGGCAAAGAACAAAGTTATATTCGGCCAAGTAGGTACGTTGATATCTAAGCATCCATACAGACGTTATTCGTTCCCATCCATTAAATAATATGCATTTAGCATTGAAATAAAACTGTGTTAGTAATGACGATGATTTCACTTCACCTTCCCCGTTCATAAAAATGCAAATCAGCGACTTCCTTTTATAAATTGTCGTTCCGAGAGTAATTCAGGGTGGGTGCCACATTACGTTGTCGTTTTGTCTTCATCGTAGTGTAATGAATGTTTCTACATAATATAACGCATCGAGGACAAGTTCTATTTATAGAGAGCTAAAGGCTTGTACTAACGTGCTGGCAACGTGAGAGTTAAGCACGGTGTGCCATCTAGCCACCTACCCAGTAGATATTAGTAGACGCAGTGTACCTACTTAACGAAATCTACATACACATGCACATGTAGTGCATGTAGCCAAGCTACTCGCACACACGAGACGCGAACTCGACTACGTTCGTCTGCACTTGATTGCTCTCCATATCTGTTTGTGGCAATGTAGAGCGCTTGATTCAATACTAATTTCACAAGGTGCTTGTTAGTGTGTACAGAAGCTGAAGCCTAATATGAATGATGTGAATTTATTTACATTTAACATAATCTAATAATAAATGTTAATTGAGATACGCATGTCTAATTAATAGCTACTTACCTCTAAACGAGATATTAGGTAAGATAAGTATAACTCGCCTGCTCGACGAAACTGCTTATAAACATCTTTCAATTTATGATTAAGGATCAGACAATATAACGGCATGGTTGTCAGTTGTTTAGAACACAATACTCTTGAGCGGCTGGTCGGTCACTCGCAGGGCGCGTGCACCGTGCGCCCGCGCCGCCAGCGCGTCGCTGCGGACCGCATGATGAGCCTCGTGCGAGCGCACTCGATTGGATAATTACATGAATCTCTGATTGTATCTGTAGCCTTGCTCCTGCTTTAATGTTGTTCTATAACAGACTTTGCTGACGCGCCGTAAGCTTGTTAGCATTGAGTCACTTGTTCGTAGAATTCGAAATCTTTTAACTAAAGATTGATTGAGGCTTAGATAATTATCGAGCATTAGAAATAGCGCATGATGCTATTTTATCTATCGTTAAGATACAAAGGTTGCGATCTATTACTACTAGGTAAGGTCATGTATAAGATTGGATTGACTAATTAAGCAAAATTAAGTGTTATACTTAATGTAGAGTTTATTTATGTGAACAAAGTCACAGATAATATCAAAGTAACAATGCTTTTAAATTAAAACCGGCCAAGTGCGAGTCGGACTCGCGCACGACGGGTTCCGTAACATAATTATAAACAAAAAATATGTTGGGGACACCTTTTAATTTTCAACTTTTTATTTTATGGAATTTTTCCTTTACTTGTGCTGTAAGACCTTGCTTTTATCCAAATTTAACTATTCTCGGTCAACCGGAAGTACCTTATAGGTTTTGGGTCGACTCAGGGCCTGGATTTTTATGCACCTAATAGGGACTATTAGACCTCAATATCTGGATTTCAACTTTCTAGGTCCACCCCTTCCTGAGAAAATCGGTGGTGACACACGGACAGACAGACGGACAAGGGAGTTATCTTATAGGGTTCCCTTTTTTACCTTTTGAGAAAAATAAGTAGGTACCTATCTCCTTAACTTTTTAGTGTTCCGTACCCCTAAAAAGTTAAGGAGATAGGTACTTATTTTTCAGAGAAGGCTTGAGTTTGGAAAATCGGTGTATTATTTGATGGATTAACATCAAAACTATACAATATGTACCTAGTAACATACTCGTAATATGTACATGTTTATTTGAATTCTCTCATTGATTAGGTAGGATAAATCAGCGAACACGCCAAGTAGCGAAACCGGTATTAAGTTATGCAGTATCTAAGTCAATGTAATATCTCTATGCTATAGACGCACGCAATATGTAGTAGAGAATATTTTAACGAGTGTACCCTGTACTTATGTATGGTACTTGTAAGTAGATAAGTAGGTAACTATTTACCTTCTTTACTGTGTCGTGCTAAACTGTTAGGAGTATGTTCGAATGGTAACACGTGAATTTTTATGTATGTGTGTATTGTACTGTTCTGTTGTACATACTACTACGCAAATAATAATTATGCTTTGTTATTATTTGAATAATTAGCAAAGCCTATGATCGAAATCGCGGGAAAGGCTGTCACAAATGTGGATAACTGGGAAAAATCTTTGACTTCCAAAGATTTATCGCAAATAAGGTGCGAAAATACCGTGAACTGCCGTGAAGTATCTATTAATAATTTATTTTATTAAGCAAACAATTAATTTTTGACAGCGCGGTTGGCGCAGTGGCTGAGAGATTGGCTGCTGCGCTGCGTGTCCCGGGTTCGATCCCCGCACGGAACAAATATTTGTATGATCTACAGGTAGTTATTCCGGGTCTGGCTGTTTGTGTATGTGAGTTTAAATGTTTGCAAACGCACCCACGATACAGGAGAAATTCCTAGTGTGGGGCAAAGTTTCATAAAAAACAAAAGAAAAAATTGTGGGTAAAAAAGTATTAATTAAGTAATTAGGTTAGGTAATCATATTTATTAGCGTTTTGGAACAAAACTACACTCTGTATTCGTGTAATTTGATTACCTTGTTTATACCACGAATTTATTAAATTAAAACTGATAATTAATGACAAACGTGCAATAAATTTGAAGTTATTAAAAGCCTTCCTTCACAAAAACTTCAGAACTTCTTATACTTTTTATGACGAAAATATAAGGAAGGAAAAGACCAGAAGCGTCTAGTCACTCAGTGTATTTGTTGATGCTTTTGCCATGTCGGTCTCTTAGCAACGCGATACGGTAGACGCTGGCACATGGCGGCAGACTATAGGTAACAAAAGATAATTTAAGAGTTTGCGGGGTCAAGTGTATTGTCGGCTT
The DNA here is from genome assembly GCA_947578425.1 of Eugnorisma glareosa. Classification (NCBI taxonomy): domain Eukaryota; kingdom Metazoa; phylum Arthropoda; class Insecta; order Lepidoptera; family Noctuidae; genus Eugnorisma; species Eugnorisma glareosa. Next base: position 11,580,445 of record OX387970.1, on the reverse strand, counting down.
GCCCAATTGGTGAGACGAGTCGGTCACTGGCTTTACACCGCACTGGACACCTTACCATAGACTATACATAGGCACTACAATCTTCAGATGAGGTTAGTAGTATACATATATGTGCAGGATGAAATATCCAAAGCATCTACAATTACATAAGTGGACTTATTACACTACTTCGATAAATAAGTACCAAGGTATGTAGAGCATTCATGATCGTAGATGTTAAATTGGTGGATTGCAGCTAATTCTATTTCCACTACTAATGGTAGTAGTATGAAAATTATACGGAATTTTCAATGAGTTCGACTAAACCAGCTCGTATTTTCACAATGTTTACGACACAAACATTGGCACATCGTGGGGAGCTGCGGCCTGCCGATGGCGCTCTCAGTCACGTTTCATCACAAACCAATTACTATTGTCCATACTATGCTCCAACTGTAAATAGAATGATAGTAGAGGTAGAGTGTCATGCAAAAATCATCAAACGGGGTAGCGTAGTGTGTACACATATGACAAGGCCTGTAGTGACCGCTTTCGACCTCAATTTAAACGTTGACCTGGTAAAGTTCAAACACCAAGCAAATACATACACGTCCATACAACAATGCGTTTGTCGGTAGCCATCTTTGTTTGTATGAATTTGATCTTGATATTGAACTGCATAATCGATCAATCGTACGTTTCTGTTTAAACATTTTACAAACTATACTCCTAAAGGGATAGATCGTAAAAACTGAGTTATGTGTCTGAGCGGCGGGCGTGGGCGACGCAGCGGGCCAGCAGTAAAAACCCTGGCGGTAAACTCGCTGGATTCGTCCACTTCTTAGAATTCATACCGCGAATGGTTTCTAATTGTAACTACCTTACGACTTGCGAGACGAGACGTATGAGCATGTAATTAAAACTGTATGATTCTGACTTATCGTTATACTGAGATAAAATGTTAATATGTAGAATCCGCATCGCGGGTGTCCAAATAAAGCTTCAGCTTGTATTAATTAGCTATTCATTAAATTAAAGATGACAATACAACTTTAGTTTTTTATAAAATACGATGCGATAAGTATTTTTATTTTTATTGAAACCGTTTATTATTAGTACTTAGTGTTTGAGATAATAGAAAATTTCAACTATAATACATATCAAAATATTACATAATCTGAGTTGAATTCATATTTTTGTAAAGAAGATTCATGTTATTTATTTGTTTGGATCTACTCAAATCGTGTGAATGAACTCCTCTTTCATTTTGGGATAAATATAAACTTGATAAGTCTATTATTCATAAGTGCGAGTTGAGTTCGCGGACTAGGGTTCCATTATGTAGGTAACATACCTAGTACGTAGTCCGTACCGTCCGTAATATTTTTTTTGTATGTAGGTAGGTGTGAAATCCCAAATTTAAAGAGGTAGAGTTTTACTGATATTTTTATCTAGCTGTTACCCGTGACTTCGTCTTCGTTAATTTTTACCTGCTAAATCTTTTCTTATAAATACAAATAAGTACCCAGGAGGAAACTAGCTCATGTCCTCCAGGTCCCAGGCTAACTGACTCTCCATAGAGATCAGTTCTGTGAATTAAGCGTGAATGTTTGGATAAAGTTGTAGGATCAACACAATAGAAGTTTGACAAACAAAATGTACAAATCATAAGGTCTATTTTGGAGACTGATTGGGGAAACTTATGTTTTTATTAGTTTCCCCAAGTAATTTGCCAGAAAGAAATTGAATTGATTGGGATTTAGAAATGATCGTGGAGCTCCTGGCTTAATAGTACCAGCCGCACGGGTCGATCTTCAAGGTTAAGCGGCGCTCGCCAAGGTCGGTTCGTGGATGGGTGACTATCCATTAAATACCGAGTTTTCTCCGTGCCTCAGAAACTATATTTAGCTGTTGGTCCGAGCTGTTATTTGTAAATCTTTGACAGTCGAAAGCCTGACAGCCAGACTCACCAAGGGGTATCGTATTACCCTGTACTAACTGGGTGTGGAGATCAGATTAGCAGTCGCTGCATGTAAATGCTGTTATTCTGCTGCATCTGGTTAGACTGGAAGCCGACCCAACATAGTTGGGAAAAGGCTAGGTTGCTGATGAGGATATAGAAATCATTGTTGATGGCGGAAAATGAATTAATTTTGATCGCAAAAGCAATTAGGTTTGGGTTTAAAGTGTGCAATCATCATAAATTGTCGGTGCTTATAGAGCGAAATATTATGGGCCTTTCCAACAGCAAAATGTTATTAATTCGCAACATTGTAAAATTATGCCAGTGTTTGTGCATAAACTTGTTAACGTTATATGCGCAAGTAATGGTGTCATCACCATTACTTGCGCATAGAACGTAACTTATATTACTTGCGCAAAACCATAGGTAGTAACCATGAGGTTAGTACCTATGGTTTTGCTTTGCATACAACAATTTTATGACGCAAAATTAAACTAGATATAGAAATCAATAAAATTTTAAAACAGTTAAACTCAGACTAGAGGTACTACCTAAATGTTTGCTTAAACAAATAGTAAAACAAATATAAGTAAATAATGACAAATAATTATATTCCGTGGAAAGGACACCAAGTGCTTTTCGTATTGCGGGTGCGACTGAGGAAAATTGCAGGAAAATAAACTTTTCCTGAAATTTTCTTATTTTCTATATTTGTACTAGGTCAGGTGAAGTTAATTAATGTGCCCAATGTGCTTTAATGGTCCCAGTTTAAACTCAAATTTTCTGAAGGTATCTTGCAATCAAAAATATCTAGCATGTTTTAATACCTACCTACCAAAAATTCTATTGCACCAACACAGCAAACTTAAATGGGGTTTACGACTAAAGCTTTCATGATCATGAATGGTTAGCACACAAATAAATAAATTTAACAACCTGTATGTGAATGTATGTATTAATATTATATGTCACACTAGGTGTAGTTCACAGTTATTATGGTCACTTACTTTGTAAGGTACTATGGTCCTGGTGGTGGTCAGTTGTGTTTGTACAGCAGGTAGCAGTTGTGTCAGATGTCGTGGTCGTGGCGCCGGGATCGCTAGCCGCGGTAACTGTGCGAGGTGCGAGGAGGTCGCGGAGTGCACTGCGCGCGTCGTGCACCGGCGCCGCTGTGGTCGCGCTGCGAGTCGCGGCGTGCGTTGCGCGCGCTTATTATACGCAGACGAGGATGGGCGGCGCGCGCGCACCCGCCACGCCCCGCGCCGCGCTCCGCCCGCCCGCACACAACTCACCCCTGATTCCGCTATAAAAACATTTATGACCTTTCTCTAAAGTGGTGACTCCAAGTCATTGACCAAGTGCATGTTGTTTGATGGTAATGCTCCCGAACCCTGCCTTGTTTTTGTTTGATGCAGAATTAGAACACTGTCTTGTGAGTTTATGAACAGTGTCTGTTGTGCTCTGTTCTAAACTGATATAGGAACAGCCAATATGAAATGAGGGTCGATGGTTTACTTCACAAAGTAGATAAGTATTTAAATAACCAAAGTTCTGTAATGTATAACTTCATAAAGTACTTGGTATCCGCATAACCCCTGGTAGACAGACAATACATGGGTACATGGGTACCTATACTAATGACCAGACAATCACCGGTCAGAGGGGCGATTCACTACGTCAACTCGACACGACTACGTTCTCGTAGCACGTGATTGCAGTTTGTTATTATTGCTTCACTCTTTATCAATTGGCGGGAAAACGGTGCTCCTCATCTACTCCTCATTCAGCATTAATGGAATAAAGTTTCCTTTGGTTTGTCTGCTACTGTCAAATTATACAAACCACAAAACCTACTAAAGTATGTGACCCTAAAACGTTGGATCTTTAACCTATTGGAGGCCCTGTGCCGAAAAGGCCTCTATGGGTCTTTAAGATATTGGGACCGATATAGGATGCAGGAGCAAGCGAAGCGGACTCGATTTTTTAGCACCCCGCCTCGAATACATTTGGTTTCGCTTTGCCAATTCATACAGAAAAAAACGCTACTATTCATCTCTATTGATCTTTCGGCTCTCGGTTGTTCCGGTATTTATACTTCCATAACTTTTCCCCATATAGATTAATGTTATTGCGTTCACAAAATGAATCGGATGTGCTTAGTGTGCTAAATGAGTAAGTGCTTACCGTCTATGGACACCTGACGTTCCAGATCTGATCTGTTGTAGACCAACGTTTTAAGAGTCTCATGTATTTATAACATTTATGTGCAAATTCATCGGGAATTTCTGGAGCACACTAGAGATGCTTGGTTGCAAAATGAGGTGGTAAATATATGTTGGTGTATTGATATTTCCCAATAGACGAACTCTCTCACAATCACAACAAGTTTGACTTATGTAGCAGGTTATAATAGCTACCTATTAAGGAAATCAAATTCTTTGTTGTACTTCACGTTGACGTACCTATACAATAAACGTATAAAGTACCTAATTTTGGAAGGAACGTAAACTTGTGAAGATCTTTTTTTTTTTTAATTTTTCGAGCTGGTCTAAACACCAAATCGATATCTATTCTTTAGTTACCTACTTGATTTTTGTTTGCAAATATTTCTGATAAAATTCTTGACCTTGCTATGAAATAGCACCTTAACTAATCGATCCTATGTCCAAGCGATAGACAGATGGCGTTTGTCTAATAAGTTATACATAACAAGGTAAGGTAAGGTACTGGCAAATAGTAATCTACAGTTTATTTCCTGAAGATGTATAAAACCAGGCTGTATTTTATTACGCTGTAATAACATTATCATATGAAAACATAATACGTAAGTAAAAAATAATAAGTATCTACCTGACCATTAATTAATCAACTTACATCGCATATGCAAGAAATACAAAACATTTTTTATTTCTTAAAAATGCCTTGTATTGGACCATAAAAACATTGTGGTACACTTGTTTAATTCTATAATAAACACTTATTTTACAATTTAATACTTTATGTAGCGTGTTTTGGTGAAACGGAATGCAAACACAAAACGCATCGATTCCGGTAGTGACGTCAAATGCTATGTGTCAAAGAAACAGTTTTAGTTGAAAAGTACTTAAAGTTTCACTAAGACTTTACTATAATATTGTTATTGCAATTTTTGCTTAAATAAAGCACTTACATTTTAGTAAAACTATTCTATTAAGGGCTAAAAATTAGATTTAAACAAGGCAGATAGAGGTAAGTGACATCAAATGCTATGACATGAATGGCCGCGATAGTCATGGACGTTTGAACTGTCGTTGAAAATTGTAGGAGTTTAATATTTTTAATGTGCCACAAGCAATAGTTGAAATTAACTTTTAATAATTTTCTTGGGTTGTACGTAGTACTGCATATTATTGATATAAGTGAAAAAAAAAAAATGACTTGCATATTCCCTATTATCGCGGCTTCACAAGAATAATATTAACTCTGTGTTTACAAAATCTGATTCGGGTGTAAATATTAGTTATGACGTCGAAAACTGTAGGATAGTTACAGGACTGTTATTCGCATGAGTCGCCAACTCATCCATAAAAGGTGCGATTAATGTACCGTTATCTGTAAACAAGTGTGTAATATAGTAAGGGATGGGCGTTGTGTGTAAATAGTGGAATATCCTGCCAACGTGGGGTTCACTGACAGTTGTTGCGTTTACTACGTGCAGCTACTACGAGTCACTGACTTCATCAACACTTTAATCACTATATAATTATAGTAGATTCTTTGCAATAATGTGCAGTGCTCAATAAAGCGGTGCTATTTACAAATAAGGTGACAATTTATTGACAGGTCGTCTGCATTCGATGCTAATGAGAATTAATTGCAGTGAAATTGTGTTGCTCCTCGTGTCCTATGCTGGAATGCTGTTGAAAATTGTTGCAAAATACTTACCTATTTATTCCTTTTACGAACATTAATAACTGCGATTAAGCTTTACCTACCACATAAATTATGCGGTAAACCTTTAAGTGTACGCATCTAGGTAGATATATAGCTGTAGGTGTAGTGATTCTCCTTTCGAAAAAACAGGTAAAATGTAAGTTTTACAGACAATAATTTCGGGTGAGGTAAATTAAATTTCAGCAAATACAAAAGACACCTCATATTTATTAATGGTGTAAGCGGAAAATCCGATAAATATGCTAATGTCGTTTACGTAAATATAATCTGTTCGTTATCAGTCCTGTCTGTTCCACAATTTAATTAGCGAAGACACGCTTGAAAGCTGTCAGGATGGCGCCTCAAGACCTGCCTACATGTTTGGGGATGTATAATAATCTTGTCGCTAAAAATAGACGTCGATGAACAAATGATCCTATTTATAAATTATTTATTTTTATATATAGATTTAGTTATTACTGATAAGTGATAACCCTCAAGTAGAGAAAATGTAGTTTTTTCTATAGTTTCTAAGCTGTGTTTAGAGAATGCGATAAATTTCTTAAATATAGTTGTATTTTTATATTATATAACCTTGTTTCTGGTCTAAGCAATACAATAAATGTGATATGAAGTGGGGCAGCTATAAATAGTTGGGTGTTCCTGTGGGGTCTCAAGACCGTCGCGTGATATACCGCCACAGTGACTGTTAACTTGAACCTTTAAAGTGATATCTAACTGTTATCGAATCGCCCTAATTTCGTTGTTCAACATTTGGGCCAACTTAAAGTATTTATAGAATGCCAGTAAGTGTTCGATAAGTTAACTAAAATGCATTTGATTGATCGCCACAATCTAGGACGTGACAAGGCCAGATCGTGTTCGGTTTCAGCTAATAAACATCGTCTCATTATGTGCAGCAAAGTGATATTAATAGCTCTTAGGTACTGCCCTCTGACTTCACTTGTTGTGTATCTTTTAGTTATGGTTTTTTCTTTGAAGTAACGAGAACTTAAAAGTGCATATCAGTATCATTTTTGAAATGTACCTAATATTCCATAAATGACAGCAGCCTGCGAGCCTCGTTGGTCTAGTGGGTTGTGTTCTTCCACGGTATCTATCTACATAAAATATACGTTCCCTTGTCTTTAGATCACGAAAAGATTGCCGAGGGGTACTGACCTGGACTAACCAACTCTTATATCAGATCAACGTCACAATATAAAGTCGAGGTGACCTTTTTGCGTGTGTCTGTCTAGGAGAGCTCGGTAAGCCAATGATCCTTGCTATCATTAGTACCAATCAACGGACTATCTACTGGTGGTCACGGACAGTCGGAAATCCGAATCTTGTTTAGTTTCGTGGTTGAGGTCAGTGGTTTCGTTCAGAGTTCCTGACCTCCAAGCCGATCTTGTAAGCCTTAGTATGCACGGGTGTTTTTAACCCGACGATTTTTGAAGTGCACTTTATTTTTGCTTCAATCTGTGAATCTGCTACGGATTTTTCGCTACGCTTTACTTCTACGTAAACTTTCCATCTTCCTTTTTTTGGCAAGAAGTCACAAATAATTTCATGAACACCTGCTACGTAACCCTACGGGCTACAAAATTTCTATTTTTTAGAAAAGGTGATATGTTCAATAGAAATCTGCTACGAATTGCTACCAGCTGTGATGTTTCTGTCTTTTGGCAAGAAGTTAAATGAACAGCTGCTACGGATCGCTATGCGCTACGTTTTTGTTCATTTGTCAGCCAGTGAACAAAAACGAGAACTTTAAATGTTTTGGCAAGAAACTGTCTTAAATTTGATGGAAAGTTGCTACGCACGCTACGCGCTACGAACTTTAGATCTTGTGACAAGAAGTCTTAAATTTGATGGAAAGTTGCTACGCACGCTACGCGCTACGAACTTTATATCTTTTGACAAGAAGTCTTACATTCGATGGAAAATTGCTACGCATCGCTACGCGCAACGAACTTTATATCTTTTGGTAAGAAGTCTTAAATTCGATGGAAAGATGCTACGGGTCGCTACGAGCTACGTACTTACTTTATATCTATTGGCAATAAGTCATGCTACGAAACGCTACGCGGTACGAAATTTCAATGTTTTGGAAGAAGTGATAAATTCAAATAAAATCTGCTACGGATTGTTACGCGCTACATAATTTCTGTCTTTACGCAAGAAGTCTTAAATTAAATGAACAGCTGTTTAGGATCACTACGCACTGATAAATTTATCTCTTTTGTCGTAAAGTTATAATTGCAATGGAAAGCTGCTACAGGTCGCTACGCTCTACAATTTTTTCTATCTCTTCAAAGAAGTCATAATTTAAATGAACAGCTGCTACGGATCGCTACGCGCTACGAACGTTATATCTTTTGGCAAGAAGTCTTACATTCGATGGAAAGTTGCTACGCATCGCTACGCGGTACGAACCTTATATCTTTTAGGGGAAGTCTTAATTTAATGGAAAGCTCGTAGCAGTACGGGTCGCAAAGCGCTACGAACTTTCTGTCTTAATAGACAGAAAGTCACAGAAAAGACAGGAAAAAAGAAGAAAAGAAGGTCAAGAACTGACATAATTTAAATGGAAAACTGCCCGTAGGTCGCTACGCGCTACCAACTTTCTGTATTTTGGCAAAAATCCATAAATGCTCAATATTTCCCAAACGAACAAGCAACAACAGTAAAAAAAATACCATTCGAAAACACCAGTTGTTATTATTTAAGTCTAGAGCCATCAATGGCCACGGGAACACTGAATGATGGAAGGGCTAAATATGTAGCAGTTTCCTATTCGTTGTGTTTTGTAATATTGTACAGCACAGGCTTTCACTTCAGACTCGCGAGGAGGTTCATTTCTAAATCTCATTTAGGTTTACAAATGAGAGGCATTATCTATCTATACATCTCTTGCAAAGAGATAGTACTCATTAGTTTTCGCTAACTCATGGTTCATAAATCGTTACACACCTGAAATTAATACATAATAGCTTTTTAAGTCTCTACTTGCTTGATTACTTCGAAAGAGATAGTAACGGACTAACGTTCTTTTGGTTTCAACTCATATTTTCGTCATAGTAGATTACATTGACCGCAGCGTAAACTTTGGCTCAGTTGATAAACCACACGTGTTAACCTAAGATAGAATGTCACATATTATACATTTCATTAGCATTAGTTAGAGCCATTATTTGCTTCAGTATACAATAGATACCAATTATGAATGCTTAGTTATTTATTATTAGACATAATTAACATCATTTAAGGATCCAAGTCTCCAAGATAGGTAAGAAGGGAGCTAGGTTTGACCTTACTTTATTATTTTTTGCTTTCCTAAATGTCAGCCTGGTCTCAGTATGGAGCAACATTTCAATTTCCATACTATAAATAACGTAAAGATCACGCTTGCCTACAATGTGTTGCCGATTTCAGACTTTGAGTTGACGGTAAAGGCAAACATCGCGTCACGTCCCCATGATGCGATGTTTTCCTTCACCGTGAGTCAGGGTTTGAGTGACAAAACAGTATTAAGTAATGAATGAACCGTGTGGCTGACTAAAGCTGTTTATAGTGGCAAAAATAATACGACGAGGACAAATCTGACTTGAGCCTGAATATGAGCAAAACAATCAGGTCGATTTATTTGATTAACAAACACGTTTGAGTGTTCACCTTCAGGCTAAACCGCCTGTGGTTCAGACGACAAGTGCTGAGGCCAGACTGATACTTGAAAATTTACGATGATGATGTTATGACTGGCTCACAAACGACTACAATGTTTACGCTAAAACACACGTAAAATACTACTTTTGTCGATGTGGACAATTACCGATGTTTACGTTCACGTGCCGTTGAAGACGTTGCTTTAAATAAGGTACTTGTTTACTACTTGTCTTAAGTGAAGTGTCCCAGTGCACTTGCGGCACCCGTGGGCCGTGGGCAGCAGAGGAGGCAATAAAATATTCATCAGTCACATGTCAACGTGACCCACGTAACACGTTCCTAAGAATTGTAACACCTATTTATTGCGGTGTTGTTATTTTCTATCATTTTATGTAGGTACTTACTGCGGTTGGTCATTGGAATGAGTATTGTGCCCTGTATGGTTGTCATTGTCAGCACATAAATGAACGAATGCTGTTTTTTGTGGAATGTTCGTTTTACAGGATACCCATGTTCATGTTGTTGAATGTTGGTATAAATAAGTCAGAAAAAGAATAAATCATTTCTTAGAAATAGTAAAATTGTTTCCTCTGCTTTATTATGTGGTAGCTGTGCTCGCTCTGTTTTATTACGTAATCTGTGTTTTATTTTATCTTTCACACATTATTCTTAAACAATGGTGAGCTGCTACCTAATTTAGTTTTGTTGCTAAATGATTACCTAAACTTGTATTTTTCTTGTATCCAATATTATAATATACCTACGTTCATTAGGGTACCTTTAAAGGTACCTATAAAGTTGCTTTTACTAAGATCTTAAGTCAAAATATATTCTATAAATAGGCCAGATGGAGGCGTGGGTCGTGAGCGGTGAGACTGGTGAGTTACTACTACCACTAGGCCATCGTTAAACAAAGTGCAGTATGTCAGTTAAGTCATTCCTTTCATAACACTTACATAACGGACATCATTAAATTAAGACCGTCGGATTGCAACGACAGTACCTACGATACGCTTTAAGACCAGTGGCAAATTGCTAATATTCGCTTATTACCTACTTACGATGTTATGTGCAATAGAGGAAGGTATGCGCAAGTAAGAAAAGTCACAAATATTCAAACTTCTGACTCATTATTGATTCAGAAATATTGAATCATTCCATTATTTTCACAAACTTTGGACGTAAAACAATGTAACTTCAGGGAAAAACACAACAACGTGACGCGTTATCAATACCATGAGTCGTAACAGCTTACCTAAACCTCATAAGGATTGACTAAAAATACAATTTTGCGGTTATTAATATTCATCCTCTGCCTGCTGTTATTAATATTATAGGTAATAAATAATAAAATATGAGGTAATCTTATGTGTACCTAATTAAGTACGTAGATAGGTATGTGTAAGAGGTCATGCACCTGGTCGTTTAATTTTAATAAGGCAACAAGTTTAGATTGCAAGCACGAACATATTACACATACCTAGAAATAATGTCACCTTTATGTGAACGCTATAGCACATAGGAACTGCTGCCTCATGCTTGTTGGGAAATTATCAATATTTATTATGTTTTCCTGCTGGTCCACATCAACAAGTGAACAGTCCTGTGACAAAAGTCTGAACAGAGGAAGAATATCGAGATGTCTTTATTTACGGCATGCTTGCTCGCAGGTAAACCACCTTGTCTGCCAACCATAAAACAGTAGAGCATGAACTTATGGCTTTGCCAGAAATTAGGACAGACAGAAAGCTACATTTGAACATGGAATGTAATTGGTTTACTGGGTGCGCGTACGATGCGTGCCGCCGCGACCCGGTTTCGCTAATCCACAGCAAGTGCCCGGCCCTGCCGATATCCTGCGGTCGGGCCGGGCCCTCACTTCTGCTCCATCAAACAAACATTGTGGCTGAACGTGGCCCATGTTGCTTTCGTAAAGCGTATGTCATTATAATATTACCATTAAATACCAAACATAACTTGGGAGGGACCAGAAAGGTTCCCTTTTTATGCTGGGTCATCAAGAACCTTTGCAGAATGGGTTTCCACAAAGCTAACCTGATGTCTTAGGGTGAATACAATTTTTTTTACTTTCAATTTACTTAGATAAGATTCTTTTGATTTTTCATTTAGATTCTCGTAGATATTTGCTATTTGTGTGAGTGTAGAATGCAATCGCAGAATTTGAACCGGATCTATAGATTCATGTGTAGGTAGTTATAATAGCGATAAGTGTACAGCACAGATATAGTAAACAATTTTCCGTAGGGCCAATTCGAAAGGTTTGAGGTTACCAAGTACCAAGGTGTAGGACTGTAGGTAAATGTAAAGACCTATGTAACAAATTAAATATTGTACTTAGTAAATTGAACCCGCATTTTATTTTGAAATTCTGTGGCTAGAGAAATGGTTGACTTTTTGTGCGAAGGCATGTAAAAGTCGCGGCCTCTTTACCATTTATTTAGGCTCTAAAATAACTATAGAATATTCCCCACTAACCTTAACATCGTTAACCGTGGTTCGGAACCCACTTGGGTCACGGCTTGCGGACAAACAATTAATGACCTAACGCTGGCTTCAGAAAGCGCGACAAAACTTATCTCTAGCTGGCCGTATCCAACGAGCCTTCTGGCTCTGATCATTTCTCACTAGAAGCTAAGACAAAAATACCCGAACCTAGGCGCAACCCACGACGTACCAACGTACCCGGCTACAAACGGCTTCTGGCCTCACTGCTAACAAGGCACCAAACACCCCGAACTCTAACGGATCCCAAACAGCTTGAAGACACTGTAATTAAACTCTCAGAATCTATAATCGAAGCCTACTACGCCTGCTGCAAACTACCAGATCCAAACACCAAGAGCAAGGGAAACTCTTGGTGGACTGCAGAACTCAGCCAGCTCAGGCAAACAATGCGCAAACAATTCAACAGAGCCAAAAACTCCAGGCTCCCAGAAGACTGGGACTTATATAAGAAAACACAATACACCTTCAAAAACAAGTCAGGTATGCCAGCAGGGCAGCCTGGCGGAAATTCTGTGAAGACATTGAATCGAACAGCGAAGCCGCGTGAGTAAGGAACATCCTATCCACCGACCAGGATCGCACCGTAGGATCGCTGAAAAACCCAGACAACACTTACACAAAGTCGGACCATGAAGCAAGTAAAGTTCTTCTGGAAACCCACTTCCCAGACTGCAACCTCTGCGAGGACAGAGCATGGGCAAGTGAGCCAATGCATATACCAAACGACTAGGACTGGTCCAGAGCTCATACAGTATAATAACCGAAGACAGAATAAAATGGGCAATCAAGATCTTCAAACCATACAAATCTGCAGGTGGAGACGAAATTTTACCAGCCCTGCTGTAATGGGGATTAGACATCCTTACGCCGTGGCTGCCTGTGATTTTTCAAGCCTGCTTAGCACATAACTATGTACCACTTCAATGGCGAGAGGTGAAGTAATTTTCATCCCTAAACCAGGCAAACCTGATTATAGCCTGCGACTGGTGGCGGGGACCATCACTGGACATTGCTCACTGAACAAACACTTCCACACCCTAGGTATCACTGACAGCTCCCTGTGCAGAGCGTGCATGGAGGCGGAGGAAACGGTAGCGCATATACTCCTCGAGTGCACCGGCGTCACCCAGATCCGCGAGGAGACTCTTGGAACACCGAGATCCCCTGCGGATGTCCTGAGAAGACCGGGAAGATTGATCTGCTTCTGGAGGGAGGTGTGCTGGTTGGAGTAACGGCCACCTTGGCTCACGTACAATGGTCCACTTTAGGGACTAAGTGTGGAAACCAAACCCTTAACATTGAACATAACTATAGAATGTTCCATGATGAATCTATATAAACATGACGTGTTATTTTTCGTTCTGCATGAGCACCGAAGCATTAGGCACGAAATATACAGAAACGGCGTAATGTGAAGGCGCGGCGCAGGCGTGGAATTTAAAACGAAATGAAAGAACATCGTGCCTACGTCGCGTCGCGCCGCTTGAGTGTAATTCACGACACGTTGCCTAGGCCTACGTACATTTTGTATGAAAACGTTTTGAAGCGGCATAATGCGCTGCGCCTGCGCTACGCCTGCGCCGCGTCTTTACCTTAAGCCGTTTCTTTATAAATCGCGCCTTAGGTGCCAAATAAGTCGACTATTCCTTCTATTACCATGCGAAGTATGCTTAAACAGGCAATTTAATAACCATTATTAATAAATAACCTGTCACTCATCTTCAACCAATACAATTTGCATATAAATAACTTGTCGATGTTATTGTGATTGTCTAGTCTCAGTAATTTGATCAATAGTCTTCTGTAATCTGCGGGGCATAGATCAAATTAATCATCTGATAATAACGTGCACATGATTTATATTGTTAAGACAATAGATTTGTTCCATGAAGGTCGCAGCTTATTTGTTTAGACGGACTTTTGAACGTTGTTCTAACTTTACTCGTCTCGAAATTTCTCGAAAACCGTAGGTACCTACTATACCTATATGTATAGAAAGAGGCCATACTTACAGGGAAAATATTTCAGTCTGTAAAAGTACTTGGAAGCTGAAAACGTATGTGCTAAAGTAATCTAATAACTGCGCTAGTGCACTTCAGGGTACCTAAGTAGTTCATTCAATTGTCACCAGCTTTGTGTCTTAACTTTATCTAACTCAGACATGTACCAATATCGTAATGGACTAATGGCGTGAACGGCGCGATCGACGATCGATTTTAATCTTGTCTCGAGGGGACCAGGGGTCAGGGAGAGCTTCTGCTTTCATGAGAATGTAAACAAAATAAATGAAATACCGTTAGATAGGTAATATGATAAAACTAATGCGCGATGCACGCGGCGTATCATTTTGACCTTATGTAAGATGAGTGATTTTCCTGTGGCTTCGACGCTTCTGTATTCGAATGCATTTTTACCCACGACGGAACGGAGACGGTGTATGCGTTAGGGCTGAGAGGATGTTTGTTTGTGCCATTTTTCTCCAAAACTACTACTCCGATGTTGACGCAGTTTTCAGTTATGGATTCAGGTTTGATTGATGCATGTTCTTAGATAGGTGTTACGGTGAAAACTCACCAGGGGGCGCTGCAGCAAACATTTTTTGTGCAAATCAAAGTTGCAATTTTTCTACAAAACTACTGGTTCGATTTGGATGCAGCTTTCAGTGATGGGTTTGCATTTGATTGGTGCATGTCCTTAGATCGGTGTTACGGTGGCAACACACCAGGGGGCGCTGCAGTAAACATTTGTTTGTGCAAAACTAAAACTACTAGACCGGTTTTGATGCAGTTTGTGATTGATTAGTAAGGGTTCTTAAATAGATGTTACGGTAGTAACTCACTAGAGTGCGCTGCAGTAGTATACTTTATATTAGTTACTACATTGTATATTAAAGGGGTCATTCATTCGGGCGAATGCCCGGGGCGGCGCGTTATGTTCATAAACCTAATATCTATGCTCTGAATGCTCTCTAAAAAGTTTAAAATAAAAAAAGAAAAATTAAAAATTTTGAAAAAACCCACGACGGTTAAAAAGTAATTGAAAAAGAATAAAATACTTTAAAAACCCCCAACTTATTTAAAATAACAAAGACAGGACTTAAAAAAAAAAAAAACTCAAGAATAGTCGTCGGGGGCTGAACATTGCAAAACTAGTTCAATTCATGGCAGCCCCCGACGGATATTCTTGGGTTTTTGTTTTTTTTTTTTGTAGTAGTGAATACCGTCCGTACATCACTCTCCTTTGTTATGTTAATATAGCTGTTTCATAGTGCTTTTCACGTATTACGGATAAAATCAACATGTTAATAAAAATGCTGATAACATTATCATAACGTCCTTAGAGGAAACATTCCTCGCCATTTAATACATATTACATAGTTCATTTATTTATCAATCTATATGACCCATATGCGTAACCCCAAATCAGTGACCATTTGGTTCCACAAGCAAAGGATATCAAGAGGTCATCACTCGCGCTTCACGGTTGATTCCTTCCGGGGACAGCAGACAAAACAAAAAATATTTAAATAAGTACAGTTGTAGGGTAGGTACTTAACTACTTACTTGTAATTTTACTTTCAGTTATATTGGGCATTTATTTTGGTAAACTTAGCTAAATCTGAATCTCTAACTCCTTTTGTAATGTAGAGCTCCGCATTTGTTACAAAACGAACTTATACCTGACCCATTGACCCACATACTCGACCAATGAAATCCAAGAGAGATACAATTAGGGCATATTTGAAATACTTGAAGCGATTGCTGGAAGTCCGCGTCGTTCTGAAGCTTTATGTTTGATCTTTACGGGTGAATGAAATGTTAGGATTCTCCCCCGGTCACACCCTTTGTGTGTTGATGTGGAACAGCAAAAATGGCTTTGTTAGGAAAATAAAAATACAAGATTGCTGTTTTAAATAATTTCTTAATCATCATGTTTAAGTTAACATCTGACATTTACATAATCAGGTACATAATCTTATCGATTCTTACATTATATTCCATAGACAAGTGAGTGGTATTTGTATATTTTTCTCAATATTTTCTTGAAGCATTACACAGTCTACCAATTTATTTGAAATACAATAAAATTCAGTTTCCTTAGGGTACGAAAATAATTCTGACAATATCTAAAAATGTTGTCTACGAGACAGTGTTACAAATAGACTTCTTACTTTACAGTTGCTGTATTAAAACCTCAATTTGATGCCAGTAGGTATCTGGCCACTTACAGATCTTCAACTTGCTTCTCGTCATCCAATTAATACCAAAACAGTAAATATTTGTTGTGTACCAAACAACGATCTATAAATTGATCGAAGGTACCAAATAAAACTCAATAGAACATTCTGCCACTCAATAAAATACAACACCTTTTCAGCAGGTAAGTAGGTATAATAAGATTTGGTTAATAGAGATCAATCATTTCAGAACAAAGAAAATTAGAAAGCTATTAAGTGTAGTTTTCGGTCTCGTCGATTCTAAGAGCGTGGGAAAATCAAAAAATTCTTGAATATTTATTTATATAACCTAGATTACCTACCTAGATCAACGTAGCACCAGCCGTACCTACCTCTTTATTGATCTAAAGATATAAAATAAACTAAAGCAATGCTACTAAGGAAGCGTGGGATTACTTCATAAATAATACTAGCTTCGTTAATACGGATTGATTTTGGTTGATTTTCTACCCACAGGCAATATCTTAATTTGAAAATGAAGTAAAGTTTTCTAAGCCTCTTAGGCCGCATTCACACCCAACACTATACCTTGTCTATCGGCTATATCCCCGACTTTCAAAATTAGTTTTAGTTCACCTCTCACTCACTTCGCCTTTTAGTTCAAAATGAACAAAAACTTCAGCCGCCGACTCTACTAGTACTACTACTAGTCTTTCATACATTTTCATAGTCTAAAGCGCAGATCACACCGCCAGCTAGCGGGCGAGCGAGCTCGCTAGCTGGCGGTGTGTCCTGCGCTTATGGCCGTCAATACGTTTAGTGTCAACGCGTCCTTAGAAAAACAATAACAGGAAAAGCTTATTTTGCGATTTGAACATCAAAGATTGATAAAGTTTAATTAAGTAATTAGTAGAGATTCTTTGGAAAATTCTGGATGAATTTAACATTTAGCATTTGTACATGTCTTATTTATTACTTGACCATGACCGTACTATACATTTTGCACTGTAAAATCACAATTACACAAGTTTATTCTTTTAATTAAAAGTACCATAAACATGACAAAAACTGAGCAAACCTCTCTATGTAAAGTATTGTTTTGGTATTTCATTTTGTAACACAGATTTATTGTGTTCCGAAATACGGGATCGTTTTATGTACCTACCTTCCTTTATTCCTTTTAGGTTATAAGTAAAAACGTACCTATTATAGTCAGGAGCATGCTATTTTTATGAAACTGCCCTACCTCATTTTGAAGCTACATTATTCGTGAGTCATTTCGTAAAATTTAATTTCAATATTTGAATTAGTTACGGTTTCTCATATTATAACGTCGAACAAGTAGTGATAATTTTAAAAAGTCCAGAAAATTGAACATCGTGCAGTGACTAATTTTTCTGGTTAGGCTACGAACTTTGCAAATGTCCATGTCGTATATAGGGTCTATCTATTCATACACGAAATCTCTTGTAAAAAATCTGCTGTTCAGTACATTTTGACGAGTTATTGCGATCATATTGTAGGGAACAGCTGATTTTTTTTCGCGATTTCGGGGTTGGTCCCATAGTAAAAGTTGTTCATAATGATGAGTACAATGACCCCTTAAGAGATTTCGTGTATGAATAGATACACCTTATATATACTTGTTTAGGTCAAATCTTGCAACAGTATTTTAAAGCGCTTTCCGCAACCGATTGAGCTGAAATTTTGATGTGCGTTCCCATTGAGGGACCACATTTCAATTTTGAGCTTTTGAATACACGTTTAGTTTGGGTGACAATGCATGGTTAGCTAAGTGACATCATTCTAAATCCAATATGGCGGAATAGTTATTTTTACACCCCTATGATATGGGTATCAATTAACAAAAATGACGTCACACCTATATTTAAAACATTATTTTATACTATAAGCTTGTTGAGACAGAAAAAGAAAAGCTGTGACAGTTTAGTGTTAAAGCTTTTACCCTGGATATTTTATAGGTTTAATATAAAGATCTAAACATTGAAACAGAGTTTACGTTTTTCTTTTAATGTAATGTAGCATACATGTGGCTGCATCTACTTATGTACTAATATGAATTGAATGAAATATTAACATGGCACGAACCTATTATAATACTTAGTACTAGAAAACAGTTTCACATCGTATCTAGGTCAGTTTGTCTTCCAAAACCACGACATCTAACACACAATAACAGTGGTATATTAATTAAGTACTCAGTTCGTACTCATACTAAAGTTTGGTCTTGTAACAAAGCAGTCATTTTTCAATATGTGCTAGCATTGTTCCCTCTCATAGCGACGCTCATTCTCCGGACGGGCGTCGGGAAGGGTCGCGTTGGCAAGGGATGGCGGGGTCTCGCAGGCCGTGGAGGTAGGCGTGAGTCCGTGCTGGCTCGAGCTCGAAACTCGTCGCCGCACTCCGACCGGCCCGATGACGACGTGGAGTCGCTGCGTCCGACGCACACTTCGTCTTCTTCGTCTAGCTCCATTTCTGTCCATCGACGACCTGGAAAATGGAAAACGGATGTTTTAGGCTTTTCCTAAGATTCTCATGAATGAGGAAATGCCACATTTCACTCTTCTGTTCCCACGTCCCAACCTAGATTTTGCCGAAGCCAAAACACATCAAATTGTGATTAAGTCTACATTTGTATAGCAATAAACTCTACACAAAGAAGTTCAATGGAACGAAAAATATACGAGGGGATGGGAGATATCTACTTCATTTATATTAGGGAAGTAGGCAATAAAGTATAAGTAAGTAGCTACTTATTCCAAATCTTGTATCAACAAATGAATAGAAAGGTGCCTCTCGTGTGTTTACATAACAACAAGTACGAGTAAGTAGGGATCTATGTTTTACTTAAGAGAATGATATTGAAATCCTATGTTGCCAGGTTCGTATGTTTCCATGCCAATCCTATATTTAGATGCATTAGGTACAGAATACAGATGTTTCAATGCGTATGATAAAACTTTATCGCAAGTACTTCACAGACGTTTCAGCTCTTCATAGTGTTTTTACATCTGAACATATAGCTGCTAGATTTTATGTTCATGGGTTCTAAAAATTTCAATTGACTGTTCAAACCATTATTTCATTTTTAGTGTTCCGTAGCCGAATGGCAAAAAACGGAACCCTTATACATTCGTTATGTCTGTCTGTCCGTGTATGTCACAGCCACTTTATTCCGAAACTATTAGGATTATTTATTTATTCCATAAAACTACCTTTTATGAACAAAATTAAAGTTTAAGGGCTCGATCCCCATACATGGAAATGAAACTAAAACAAAAATGTTTACATCAAACCTATACGTGCGGGGTGTTTATAGACAGGTCTATTGAGGTTCCTAAAACCATATTTTCTCAAAGTCTGTTGTCTGCTGAATGTAATACGATACCTAAAACATCGTATCAATGAGCCTTCAAAATATTTTTATTATATTGTTTGGTGCTACGAAACCCTATGTGCGTGTGAGTACGACTCGAACTTGGCCGATTTATTACATATTTTTGCAAGACCACGCATTTTAATACGCGCCACTACATACGATGTTTCCATTAGGAATTCCTAGATATTTTCTTAAGGTGATTTTCGTCCAGTACGAACAAAACCGTACATTCCCAAGGGACCCATACAACCCACATATCACCTCCGTAAAGCCGGATGCTTTATTATAACCGAGATAATAAGTCCCTAGAATATATCCTAGGGTTGTAGCGAACATGTCGGCGTAGAACCGTCTAACTAATCTGTTCGAGAAATCGCGAGGGTTACTGGAAAACTTGTAAGGAATAATGCGGCCGAGAATCACTATAATTACGGTTTTTTTTTGTCTTTAATTCCCCTTTTTTTCAGTTGTATTGTATTGTTTCCATAGAGTTATCATTTCCCACGAGTCTTGTTGGGCTGAAAAGGTTTTTTACAGGGTCATTGTTTAGCGTGAACATTGAAATCCGGATGTTATTTTGGAATTTATCCAAAAGTATTTTATGTTTTAATTTCAATAATAACTACCTAACTTTTTCGAGACTTTGTATACACACTATAACAGAATTTAGCTTAGACATGGTTCCGCATGAGTCAAGATTTTAGAGCTCATTTGTTATGCTATCCGGATTGTATGAAAGGTGTCACGGCTGGAAGGTTTCATGAACACTGAGATGAGGTTAAGAAATGTATGGAACAAAAAGCAATGCCGAGCAAAGTCCATTCAATATTTTGAAATCACTGAAACACCCGCAGTCGAATATCGCTTATAAGTACATCGACAAGCTTAGGTTTAAGGTTCTGTTCACGGTCGCGAGCGATTTGACTAGCGTCAAGATAACTCTCACAGCTCACCCACCTTCGTAAGAGCCGAGCAGGTACCCCGTACGTTTGACGCGACGTACGGTGGTGTGATCGAGACATACCCTGAACAATTTCTTCTATTTGTTTTCTCCGTAGTCGCTTTCGCTTGAATGTGTAACTGGCCAAGAGGAACATGGTTACTTACAGAAGGGTGGTGCAGCGGTGGTGTCTGGTGTGGTATCTGAGGACGCCCTCGCTAGCGGCCGGCCCAGTGCCGCCGGGTGCCGGTCGCCGTCGCGTCTAGACCACTTGCTGCTCACGCGCCAGAAACGACGCGCGTCACGGAAAACACCCCACACCTAGGTGCAAACATAAAAATAAAATGAAAGCATTCCTTAATTTTTCCAGTACTATAATCAAAACACTGCTGTAGCCCAACATAATCCTTCTAGGATTAATCCTGAAGCATCTTGTCCAAGTTTAGAAGAAACTGTAGACTTCTAGACTTTTGTATCTTTTGAAGCTGCAACGGTAGAAGAGATAAAGTTTAGAAGTGAGTTCGAAAACGATTACCTTTTGAAAGCTGCTGCTACTGCTTTGAAAAGTGAACCGTCTGCACGACACTGTTTTGTAACTGTTGTTAATATTTAACGCCATTTCTCCTGAAATCTAGGGGTTTATTAAATGCAGGTAGATACTTGATTATCAAAATATAAAGTGACTTTAAATAATGCATTACTCGTTAGCTGACAAAACATTTGTCATCCTAATTCTAACTATTATAACATGAGAAAGTGAGTTCGTTTGTTTGTCACGCTGGATTTCGATGGGAATACGAATAGAGGTTAAGATCTATTGTTTTCCAGATTAAGAGCCGGGTTAAGATCTAAAAAAAATGGCGCGAGCACAAACTAGTGCATATCATAGTCTACAATTATGATCATTCATGTAAATTGAAGAATGCAGCCTGCTTCGTTAATCGTACACAAGCTATAAATAATTTGATGATAATTATAACCTTTATGGCCGTCCTGGGTATCCGTCAGTCCGTCATGGCGTCACTCACTACAACTACGCGATTGAATCATTTAGAACGTATCGCTAATCCTAATCCATAATAAAAGGATTTCAAAAAATCCTGTAATTATTCCGCTCCTGCATCGAAAAAATTATTACGTTTTCTATGCTTAGGTGTAGATAGAAACTTATCATAAATTATATATAACTCGCTGCCCCACTGCTCCGTTTAACTAACACCTACGAGGTGAATGATAAAAATAAAACAGAGTAACCGGTAGCTTGTTGTATGTCAACAGGAAGAAGCAATCTTTTTCCAGTAAAAAAAAAGTAAACAGAAGTTCCTTCTATTACAAGCTGTTATACTGCATGGCTGAATGCATATATATCTAAATGCTTATTAAGGATTAAAATAGGGAAATCGGTACAGGTTGTTTACTGAAATCTGACTTTGTTTACAAGTGGTTCTTATCGAAGAACAAGGGTTGGTAAATTAATAAATATTAAACATAATTAAGAAAGTTTGGAAACTTTATTAAACTTCAGCAAAAAGTCCCATCATAAATGCGAAACGGTAAATATTTTCCGGAAACAAAGATCCGACCGAACTTCTAAGAATAGTGGTTGAAAGAAATATTTTAAGACGGTTGAGGTCAAAGAATAAAAGAGGTTGACTATTGAAATATATTAGTACGGATTATTTTGTGTTTGTAAAGCTGAGTTGATTGAAGGAACGGATAATTTTGTACCGGCTCACCCCACAATAAATCGAATATGTCAGCAGCAGCCTCACGTATAAATTGGTTGGGATTGCAAAGTTAAATTACTCTACACGAGTACCTATGCGGCCGTTCAGTAAGTAAGTAACTAAGTAAGTACCGCACGCAAAATACGCGCTTAGACGTGGAGTTGCGGACACCAGCCCGCTATACAATACAATACAACTAAGTAAGTACCTAGACACTTATGTATATAAGCTCCAAAGCCTCGTCATCTTCACCAATTCGGTTAAGTTCATTCAATTTGTGGTTAGCGTGGGACTGGGTCCACATATCCGGTCTTAAACTTCAACTTTATCGGAGAGCAGATACCGAGATGTAACTTTGCGGTCTCAATACCAAAATTTGTTACGCACGAGTGGCTATAGGGCTGCTTTGTTGAGGAAAAG
Source organism: Eugnorisma glareosa (assembly GCA_947578425.1). Lineage (NCBI taxonomy): Eukaryota > Metazoa > Arthropoda > Insecta > Lepidoptera > Noctuidae > Eugnorisma > Eugnorisma glareosa. Next base: position 11,557,732 of record OX387970.1, on the reverse strand, counting down.
CGTTTTTGGTATGGCGCCGGCTATTTTTAACCACATTCCTAATTTCATAGAAGAGGAACCAGTAACAAAGTTCACAAAGAAACTTATTCAAATTCTAATAAACGCTCGGGTCATGGGGCCCGAGTGCACGTCTCCTTTTTAAGGAAATATCTCGTCGACTGGTCGACACTTTGCGTGACCAGAGGGCTGGCTCTTTCTTTGGTCAAAGTATTAGCATTGCCATTCAACGTGGCAATGCTGCCAGTCTTCTGGGCACGTTTCCGGATGACATCGATGTGGAGGAGTACTTTGACGCCTAAGTGCCCTATTGTCGTCGTTGTATATATGTAGGAACTTAGTTTTAGTCTCCTTTTTAACATTATTTTAGTTCTATTTGTAGTCTGTATATAATGTACATAGTAGAATAAATAAATAAATATAATAATATAAATTAAAATTCCAAAATTATAATGCTAATAACGTTAAGATTACTCCGTATCGGATTTTCTAGATGATAAATTTTAGTTGTGTGTTAATGTTTGATGATGAACTGCGTCAATTTTTGCATGCCAAAATAGTAGAATGCACAAGGATTCTTTAAGATTATTGTAACCACCTTATTGTCTGAGCAAATAAATATTCTCTTCTAAGTTTATTTCAAAGATCTATTTACTTTCATCATCATAATACTTTTGAAGTAGGTAAATAGGAACTCTTTGCAGACGTGGTAAACGTGGTTTCCCAACACCATGCGCTACCGAAGATGGCGGAAGATAAGGCTGAATGAAGTCTCATTGTGATTATGTGCTCTTAATTTCTGCACGAACACACCCTCTTCAAACGTGGATGACAATGTCAACAGTGCCGCGTGACGGTAGATATAGGATTTCTTTGTTCATTTAGAATTGGAAATTACACATAGCCCTGTTTTCAGTTATTAAGTGTTATTCCCCTAATGAAGAGTCCACTTAAGTGTTCTGATACTTGGAGACTTGTGGGGTGGATGATAAAGCGCGTACCCTTTGACGTATCGTGATCCGAATATAAGTAAATACATAGCCACTTTACAAAAATTTCTTTCTAAGTTTTTCCACATCAAACCACTCGTAAAGAAGATGCTATTGTGTGTAACAATGGCAAGGTAGGTACTTCAAATCATACCTTGTCCTTGTATGGACAGTAAAATATCTCAGAAAATTATTTAAAAAATATAGTCGTGTAAGTACCTACCTAGAGAACTTGTCACATACAAATTCTAGCTATTATATGTAACTATTATACGCGTGATCAATTATGTAAGTATATATGTTTTGAGTTAGTGTTAGATCTTCATTAATAAAAGTTTCCTAAAGATCGTCTTATTCAAACCAAATGGAAGCAACTCTCTCTATTTTGTCCTTCTTTCCCATTTTTTCGTTTTTTCTTCGTTCCTCCAACAATGCAATAACAGACTTTTTTAATGTGTTCATTAACAGAATACTAATTTAATAGGTAAAATATCTCTACGTTATTAAGCTGAAACATGACAGCATATTGGTTTTATGTGATTTGGTTGGCCGAGGCGTTATTGACATGAACGAGGTTTGCGAATTCGGGCGACAGTGCGGAAACATGGGATTATTCGCGTGGAAACATTTCCCAAGCGGACATACCAAGCTGCCGCATTTCCGATGTTTGCCGTTAAAGGCAAATACCAGAGAGGAACGTACATTTCTCGACGTGTATGCAAACTGTAGAGCGCTGTAGAGAGTTCGTTACGCTGCTGTCTGCCTGTACGTTGATTTTTATTGAAATGACTGTTGTTCTATCTAACCCTTTCGTGCATTCTACAATAACTTAATTGCACTTTGTATTACAAAACACGAATATATAACACAGAAAAAGCGGGAGGAAATTAATACCTTTGTTATACATACATCAATCGCATTGTAGCGTTCGCATATCTTCAGAGAAACAGAAATAATAAAAGAGCATGTCGGGAATGCGATGGAATTTTCCATTTTAACAAAATTGAAAATCCTTTTCATCCTACATGGGTTTTATAAGCATCTAGTTTAGCGGAAAAGTATTCGAGCGATTTTCCTCAGAATACGTATACAAATATTATGTTTAGATACTTATTCAGTTGACTCACAATGTTTTCGCGTCTAGGTGTGTGTATTCCTGGGGTAGGTAAGTTGTACGTAGTAGTTCAAGCTTCAAACATGCATAAATGATTCTGTTGAGAATGTCGGAAACATAATTTACTACCGTAACTGTGAAGAGGAGCTCTGAAAATTGCTTAGCTGAAAAATAATATGTCGTTCTATTTCAAACAAAAATACTTACCTTAATAAATAAGTTTAATTTCTTTGAAAAAGTACACACTAGCTTTAACGTCGAGGATTGTAGTTATTCTGAACTTAGGTACTTGCCTGATCAATACTTTCTCTGACAGAGATCTCATGGAAGCAGACGCAGCCTATCTCCTTGCTGCGTCGCTGGCCTTCCTCAGTGGTGACCATGCGGTCGCCGAACTGATCCACTTTGTTGCCCACCATCACCACCGGGGTCTCTATGGCACTGTCCTGGAAAGAAAAGCTACACTATGTAAGTTAGCTTTCACAGTTAATTTACGGTGTTGACTTACTGTTTGAATGATTTGTAAAACATATTTTTTTACTCAAACCGCAGGTTGGGTAAATATACAGAAAAGTGACTTTGTGCGTTGCGTGACGGACCACGGAAGACAAACAGAGGGCCTATAGCGTATTGGTAATAAACTATTCATGATCGAAGCGACGTCAACGTTAACGTCCTCTAACACCAATTTGCTACAATATAGTGTTCCCACTATTGTCACCAGACAGCCCCTCTGGTGACAATAATGAGAAACACAATATTGTGTAGGTACTTCAGTTCCAGTACCTGCAAATTGATAAAAATACGCACAAGCAAGGTTCCCAACTTTGTAGTCTTCCCCCTAAACTTAGTACCTAGCTAAATAAGCGAGTTGGGCATTTATCGAAGGGTTCTTTATTTTAAACTAACAAATATTGCAAAACATAAAGTGTACTTATTTTTTTAAGGGATTTCTAAATTATTGTGGCGATTTTAGTTTGGTAAATATTTTTGGAAGCTGGTAACTCTGCGCATGAGGCCCAGTAAGCCTCCAAAAAACAAGAATCATTCATGAAAATGCATAATAAATAATCTTGTGGCTTGACAAATAATGAGTGGGTGGGTAGTTATATTGCTACGATGAGAATATAATTTTTCATATTAAATAGGTAAACACTGCCTTGGGTTTATTGATTTCAAGAATTTATTCATAGCCGTAAGCGTTACTTCAAAAAGCGAAGCTATTTTCTTGTTGAGGCAACTGTAGTGATATATTCTTCTCAGTTCTTCCTGAATATTTAACTAGTGGAGTGAGTACCTAACATTTCAACCTTTTCCTGAAGTTTGCTAAGCCGCACACTGGTCCCAAATTAAAAAAAAGTGGACATTGATAGTAGACCGCTGATATTTTTTTTTATTGTTGATATAATGATAACAGATAAGGCAAAAAAATATTATTGTCCTACTTCAAATACTTTTCTCTATAAAAAATATTTCTTTTTTTTTGTATGGGAGTGATTACATTTTACTCAATTTCTCAAAAACCTTAAGCGATGTCGAGATGGCATTCACATATGTTAGAAAACTAATAATTCTGAGTATTTGGCTCGAAGAAACTTATTGCTTATCTCTGCGTACTTTCGAGATAATAGTGACAGAAAATAACAATTTTTTTTAATGTTAATTGTTCGCTTTTTTTTAATCATAGCCTTACTCATATCGCAATAGGTCCGCTGGCCAGCAAAATGGAGCTTCGACGCGAGTTTGCCGGGATAACAAGATGGCCGCCTCTCATGACGTAACGTAATACGGTCACGAATCGCGCGCGTACACCTCACTCAGTGTACAACTAAATGTGGTTGCGATAAGACGTGTCCTTATTTTTTCTGTGCGCTTGAAGAAATGCTTGTTGTTTGTTTGTTTTGTTATTGTTGTATTTTGAATCTTTGGATTTTAAAATCAAATAATTTTTGTTTGTCTTTCTTTCGTCGAATTTGTTTTCGTAATTTTTTTTGTTAAAATCAAAGTCACTTTGTCTTTGATATCTTTGATTCTAATTTGTTTTCAATTTTCCTTAAAATTATAATATGTCCGCATTTGTCACCAACTTAGACTTATACGTTGTTCTTAAATCAGGAGGTGGTTTTAAAAATGTCGAATTTTTATTTAATGCCCTTATTGAACGTATTGGTGTTGAATTGTCTTCCGAAGATTTGAGTAATATTAAATTATTTTGTCGTAATTTTTCAAGTAATATCTCAAAAAGATGGTCTGCTTCCAGTAGAGCTCAAAAGACCTTTCTTAACAAAAATTCAGACTGGTTACAATCCCAAATAGTTTGGCCAAAATGTCAAAATATCGATTTAAGCAGCATTTTTAAAGTTGCCGAGGAAGTAATTCCAAATTTCGAAACGCAAGTGGATACTCATCAATTAAGTTATGGTACAAGTAAAAAACCATTTGTTGATATATCTGATAAACAGAAGAAAAGGCGTTCTCTAACACTTCTAGATCACACAGAGGAGGAATTAGTTTATGCTTTATGTGCCAAATTAAAAGAGTCTAAAAAAACAAAATTAGCAGCTATATTAAACGAACTCAGCCAAAACAAGGAAAAATGTGAGATGGTACATGATGTACTATTCGCTAAAAAGACTGACAAACCGTGTTTACCAGATGATAAAACGTTAGCGCTTTACACCTCAACAAATTTGTCAAAATGGCAATATCGAAATTTAAGAACTATTCTTGCTTCAGAGAAAATGTATGGTCTTCCATCCTATCAAAAGCTCCTGGAAGCTAAAAAAACTTGTTATCCTCCAGAGTCAGACATAACTGTAACTGAATCTGATGCTAAGATAAGACTTCAATCGCTTCTAGATTTGACAACTAATAGGATATTAAAAACAATTCAGCACAACTCTGCCGACAAAAAATCGCTAAAACTAATAAGCAAATGGGGTTTTGACGGGTCATCTTCTCAAAGTAATTATAAACAAAAGTCACACTCCGACACTAAAATTGACGATTCTTCAGTTTTCATGATTAGTTTGGTTCCGCTTCGTTTGGAAGAAGAGAGTGGTACTATCTTGTGGCAAAATCCTGCTCCCTCTTCAACAAACTATTGTCGTCCAATTGGCTTTATATTTGCAAAAGAAACAAATGAATTGATAAAGAAGGAAAGTGCATCCTTAGAGGAAGAAATTCGTAATCTTGTTCCCACAATTGTAGATAATTTTGATATTAAACATGATTTGTACATGACTATGATTGATGGGAAAATTTCTACTGTGATTTCCAATACTTCTTCTGCAGCTGTTTGTAATATTTGCAATACCCCACCTAGCAAAATGAATGACTTGGACTTTGTATCCAAAAGACTCATCAGAGAAGATATGTATAAATATGGTCTGTCTTCGCTTCATATGTGGATAAGATGTATGGAATGTATTTTACACATTTCGTACAACTTAGACTTCAAAAAGTGGGCTGCACGAAAAGAAGATAAATTGTTAAAAGAAATTAAAAAGAATTTGACACAAGAAGAATTCCGGGAAAGAACTGGTTTGTTAATTGACATAGTAAAACAGGGATTTGGTACAACCAATGACGGTAACACGGCAAGAAGGTTTTTTGAAAATTATGAAGTATCTGCTGAAATAACGGGTATCCACCCTGATTTAATCAAGAGATTTGCAGTCATTTTACAAACAATTTCATCTGGTCAACTTATTAATACCAACTTGTTTAGGGAATATTGTAAAGAAACAGCAATGCTATATGTAAACTTATATCCATGGTATTACATGCCTTCAAGTGTCCATAAATTGTTGATACACGGTGGTGATATTTGTGAAAATTTCTCCTTTATTCCGATAGGCATGCTTTCCGAAGAAGCTTCCGAAGCGAGGAATAAAGATTTCCGGAATGTTAGAATGGCACATACAAGAAAAATCGGTAGAGTTCAGACTAATTTAGACATTATCCACAGCTTTCTAATTAGCTCAGATCCTTACATCAGCCATATCAAACCAAAGTTTGCTCGTTTACATAAACAGTTGTTTCCAGAGGCTAGTGCTTTGATCTTGAACAATGAATTGCTTTCGTTGGAAAACGAGTAAATAGAGATTTCTCAAGAGAATATAGACCCAAATATTAATCTTTCACCATAATATTTTTCTCTTTTTACTTATTTGACATTACGCATACATTATAATTATGTGCTAAAGTAAGGCTATGATTAAAAAAAAGCAAAAAATTAACATTAAAAAAAAATGTTATTTTCTGTCACTATTATCTCGAAAGTACGCAGAGATAAGCAATAAGTTTCTTCGAGCCAAATACTCAGAATTATTAGTTTTCTAACATATGTGATTGCCATCTCGACATCGCTTAAAGTTTTTGAGAAATTGAGTAAAATGTAATCGCTCCCATACAAAAAAAAAAGAAATATTTTTTTTACAGAAAAGTATTTGAAGTAGGACAATAATATTTTTTTGCCTTATCTGTTATCATTGTATCAACAATAAAAAAAAATATCAGCGGTCTACTATCAATGTCCACTTTTTTTTAATTTGGGACCAGTGTGAGCCGTTTCGCTGGCTGTGACCCAAAACTTGTAAATGTGTTAGGTATGTTTCATAGAAAGTCAATTCAGAAAAGAACATGATTCAAGTTTTAATTTGTTCTTTGATTCTTGGAAGTTTAAATCAGATACTGAATTAGCGAAAAACTCATTCTTCCACTAGAAACCTAATCTATTCATATTTATATAGGGTGATTTAAGTGGGCGTGGATGGCCAAATCCGAAACTATCAGGTATAGCGGAAATTACCCAAAGCAGTCTCAAGCCCGATTTTAATAAAAACTAAAACTGCATTAATAGATTTTAGGAAAATCAAAATTCCGGGCCAGGAATCGAACCCGCTGATTTTGAGAAAACACACACACTCCATTATTACAATATTCGATAGTGTAGCAGATACGGATCAAATTCTGGGAAGTAATGCCATGCGGCAAAGAGCTTGGAATATTTTGTATAAATCCTGGCCGGCCTAACATCCGCCATTTTTTTTTTTGTAAAGGTGCGCCCGCACATCAGACCTCGATAACATCGATAGCTGGTTTCAATAGGTAGGTACAACAGTTTTGTATTAGTCAAAATGTTCTACAGTGTCACGATTCCGAGATATGAGCTATCAAAGTTAAAGTCCTTTCACTGATGCCATTTTCTGGACAACTTTGATTTGATCAGTCACGCATAAAACCTGTATTTATTAATAGGTGTTGTCAACACAAACAAGTATTTTATGAGACACAATATTCTAAAGCGCCAAGTTTTAGAAATATAAGCTATCATAGTGGTACTGGTGACGCCATCCGTGAATAGATTTAAAACTAAAATAAACGTACGAATTGCATCCTAAATATTGTTTATCGGTCATCCAAGCCTAGATTAACCGTAAAGTAAAGAAAAGGCCTACGAGCGGTAAGGGAAGTAATTACTAAAACAATTAACTATTATAAGCCATTTTGGTTTCCGTGATTAGAAATAGACTACTGGAACCAATGCATTAGTTGTCTCTTATCATGGATTTCGCAGAAGACTTGGACGTCTAATACTGAGAGATCGTTGTCGTGCGGGCGCACAGGTGAGGTGGCACGCCGCGTTTAGCTTTTCTTTTGTAATAAATGACAGTGCGGTCATATAATAGAGTCGGTTGGGGAAAAGTCGTTTTTTTGAAGTTCCTGTATCATTTTCTGTAATTTCCCGGAAATGTATCACAACATATGGGAGGATGTGTTTAAGACGCGTCGGGAAGGACGTGGCATTAATTATCGCATAGTTTCGGACTTGGCCATCCACGCCCACTTGAAAAGTCACCCTGTATACAGAGTGAATTAATGATAAAACCAACATTAATTGTGATATTATAATTCTAGTACCTGGGCGACCGAGCTCTGCTCGAGTGAAAATAGAGAAGAGAAAACGATATTTTCTAGATATGAGACCTAGCTAAACCACCATAACATTTTTCATCGAAATCGTTAGAGCCGTTTTCGAGAACGTGATTACAAAATATAAATGTAAATACATATTGTTCATCAAGTAGTATAGGTCCTATACTAGTACAGGATATATTTTTCCCGATTTGCAGCTAATCTAGCTATACCTAACTACATACTTTTACCCCCTTAGGCATTTTCAAATATTTACTACTTAATAGATATTTACATTGGACAAATACGTAAAGGCGAATGCTCAAAAATCTCAGGCCAACTAAGGATCTTAAAATAAAACAACGAACACAATTCGTTCGAAGCACGATCCTTTAATACAAACTCCAATGTTTATATTTATTTTCTCTGTAGTTTGTCGTCTGAAACAAGATCACTCGACCTCCTTTAAAGTAAAGTGAAGCCTTATTAAAGAAGTTATCAATAGCGTAGGAATGGAGTTCCAAAATTGGATTATTGTCAAACAATCGACTGCCACGTTTAATCTTTTCACCCGATTAAGGCGAAGCCAAAAGGAAGGGTAATGATTTTGGCAGCTAGTCTATGTTTGTTTGTATGTTCCGTAGCACCTAAACTACTGAACCGATTAAAATGAATGAGGTGTCAATAGATTCGTAAAATTGGCCCATGGATTGGTAATAGGCTATATAAATTTTATAACAAAATATATGTGACAGAATTTAAACCTAAGTATCTAACTTCGAAAAATGAAACCGAGATAATAATCACGTGTTTGGTATCAAAAGAAAGCGAGCACATTACAAATATGATATAATATTATGATATGATATAATATTACATAACATATTTATCATATGTTTTAAAATGCGGTCGTACAGTTCGCGCGGTCCAGTCGTTTCAGTTATTTACTCGCACGACTAGTGTGCACGATCGGAAAACGGATATGTATTAGAAAAAAAAAAGTAAAAAAATAATAATACCCCAACTACGTAAAAAAGGCGTCTAAAAAAACGAAACAAGAAAATAATTCAAATAGAAACCCAGAAATGCATAGGTCCAAAAATGGTCAAGGTAGAGCCGTGGTCGCACCCACTGAATTCTGATTTCTGGATATCTATTTGGATAAAAAAATGGTCAAAAATAATAATAATAATTCAAATAGAAATCCAGAAATGCATAGGTCCAAAGATGGTCAAGGTAGAGCCGTGGTCGCACCCACTGAATTCTGATTTCTGGATTTCAATTTGAATTATTTTCTTGTTTCGTCCTTTTTAGACCCCTTTTTTACCCGACTACAGCGAAGCAAAAAGGAAGGGTAATGATTTTAGCAGTCTATGTATGCATATGTCTTTAAGTTTGAATTTACGTATGTTCCTCCGTAGCGCCTGAACTATTCATCCGATTTTGATGAATAAGGTGTCAATCGATTCGATATTATGGCCGGTAATATAGGCTACAAACCGAAAAAAAAACGATTTTAATTAGAGCGTGATTTTTCAGTAGTCGTGTTTTTAGTGGTAGTATACTGTATAGCACACAAATTCTTGTTACGTAGTCGGGTTATAGTTTTTAACTTTATTCTGTTATGAATAATACTCATGTATTCACTATAAAACACTGACTTTGTAATAATTAACGTATCTAATATTAAAAGTAGAGTTGGGGTTACGAAATCGATAAAGATAAACCATAATGTCAATAACAAAAAAAAAGTGGTTGTAGTGGAAAATAAAAGTAAGGAAATGGTTTTCAGTATTCAGCATTTCGCTGATTTGATGTCCATTACCGAGTTCCAGCACGTAAAGTATCTATAGATGGCGGTAAAATTGATTGACTGTTCAACACGCAACGAAGAACGTAAATAGTAACATTATGGTTGATTGAAAAATTTGACCTTTACCGAAGTGTTTTACCTGATTTGATTGTGAAATTTAGAAGTAGATATTTGAGTGTTCCAAAATGATCGTTATATCAATGTTAATTTAATAAATGGAATTTTTCGTAAACTCTAGCAATAAATCAAGCAATAAATCTTGTCTCGCAAACAAGGAACCTAAAACTTTTCTTGGAAGACGGTGTGCGTGACTAACCCTAATGGAGGAAGCGAGTCGACGTCGCCTCTTGTTGTAGTTGATGAGGAATTTGAGCCGGTGGCACTCGTCGAACGAGCACTTGTCCGTGACCGAATACATCAGGATGAACGCCTCCGCCCAACGTATGTTACTCTCGAGATTCGCGTATTCACTTTCCTGCGTGCAATAAAAATACAGTCATGAATCATTGTGTTTATTTTCATACTGTAACAAAACCAATATCAATTTGTATAGTGCTGAATTGAGTGATAAGAGATACATTTCGTGTGTAATAAGATTTAAGAAAAATGTTTAGACTACGGCATTAAATTGTATCCTGAATCTTTTATTTGTATAATAAAACACACAATGTTATGTCCGTGTGTAAACTTACATGTGAATCTCCAGCGGAATCCAATATTTCAAAATAAACCATCTCGTTATCAATGACGGTTTGGAATGCGTAGATCTTTTCTAAATTGGGGTCGTATTCGCCGATGAATCTTCGCGTAATGAATCTTACAACAAGAGCTGAAAGTGAAGTTATCTAATGATCAAAATATTTACGTAACACAAAGGAGCTTGAGTAATAACTTTTACTTGAGCCTGTAATTAAAAGTTAAAAATATTTTTTGTTATAGTAGGTATTAGGTTTCGTTATAAACACCTACTGAAAAAATTTTGAAATCCCTGATAAGATTACAAAACTAATTAGAAGCTATTTCTAAAAACACGTTCTTGGGCATTACTAATAAAACGCCTCACAAACACTACAAGTGAAGACTGCTATTGCCATTTATTCCAGTTTATGGTGTTACCTGATTTCCCCACTCCAGATTGGCCTAACACCATAATCTTGAAGGGCTTAGGCTTAGGGTACAGCACGAGCTTGGCGAGCGAAGTCTTGGGTGAAGTCGTGGTGCTCATCGCCACTACAGCAGTCATTATACCTGAGTGGCCACTTCACACAGAGCAAGTGCATCGGCTGCTCACCTGGATGGGACACAGATATAATAAGGAACTTCTTATTAATAGCGTTAAAATGTCAGTCTAAAACTATTCAACCAGTATTAAAAAGGTTAAAACTTTTTACCTTTTTTACTGGTTCGAACACTTCTAACGTAAAAGTTATCGAAGTAATTATATTTAACAAGTTATAACAAAAAAGGGAGGACTTTCTATGAACCACAGCCTTTCAACCCGATGAAATCTTGAATCTCGGTCAAGCATATCTGGGGTATCTTCATCCTGTACCCAGACAAAAGTTGCGACTTCCTAAACTGGCAAGATAACAAGTAGTTTAACGAAACAACCTTCATGTTTATACTCCACGGTGTATCGATGGTGGCGACCGCAAAATTGCCATCGCGTAAAAAGTTAACGGCCTCGTTTGCCATGGTTTGCGCTCGAGTTCCCGTCTGTGACATGTTTTATGTTCCTCGTATCTGTTTTACTGCTTACCAATAATGTATCACCTTTGTACATCGATCAATTTATAACCCAAAATAAACGTAAAGCTTTATTTTGTGACTTCATAAATGTAAATGTTATTTCCTTGAAGAAAACAAAAAAAAAATCGTGTCTGGCAGACGACAATAAAGGTCATGTTTATACGCGAAACGTGTCGTGTTCATAACTTCTAAAAATAGTCAGCTACCTGGATAAACTGAATGCCAACCTAGACAGGTCTACTCCAACGACGCGATACCTACATATGTGATAGATATTTGGAAAACCTAGTACCTACTTATTATAGGGCTGGGTAGGTTCGTAGGACTTCGTAAACATCTTATTATAGCAAATCTCTTATCATAGCCGTTTATTAATAATCTGAAGTTTATTTCTTTACTTATGTTGCTCAGATTACTTCACGCATTTTATTGAAACATCGGAAATATAGGTATAATACGAGGGGTGAAAATTGTACTTAATAAAAGCAGAAGTGAAATTGTAAAGTCAAAATTTAACTTGTCAGGTTTTGCACCGACAATTACGTGTTCAAGATGCGGGTCCATAATCCAGGTCAACCCGAAGGTAAGTTCATATTCCATGCAAAAAAAGAATGCTGGCACGTGACAACTTCCTCTGCTTTTGAATACATTTCCACCCATTTTCCCGTTATTAATTTTATCTCACGTATAAACTGTTTCTTTATTTACGTATTTTGTGTTGTGAAATCTCTCGAGATTGGGTGTTTAAATACAAACAAGCGACTGTATTTCAAGGGCTGAGATGAAAACAAATGCCTGAGCTACGATTTTCCGAGCCACGTAAAATGCGTATTTATATAGCGCTGTCAAGTGGAAATATATTGCGTGGATACCTAGCTAGATGCTTTTACCAAATATATCTTTCTTATACTACCTATATTCATTTCAGTTTATACGGTCTAGGGCATGCAAAGCTTGGGTGTCATGACACCTTTTAAACATCTCTTTGATATAAACAATTAATATTCGGGGAAAAAAAACACTCATACGTTAGATTTCTGTTCTAATGGAACAGTCCGTAGAATTAAGTACTAAACTTGTCAACAAATAGCTCCTAAAAGATGGGTGGATTTATCATCAGATGTTCCTAAATGAGAAACAGAGACTCGGGTCTAAATTCAGTACAAGGCCGGTGCGGTTTTAATCGGATACCGGATAAATAAGATTAACAATATCCAAAAATCTTGCTACATACAGTGTATCTACGCAATTGCCAACGTCTTTAAAACCCTGCATTAGAATCAAAACAAGTTGGACGCAAACTAAAAGTGTAAAAAAAAAAAATACCATGTGAAAAGAAAGCTATATGAATGTAGCGAAACAACAGAAATGACGTGAAACCTACTCCAGATCTGCAGATTGCCATTCCACCTCATTCACATCTGTATAAAATGCAACAGCTCTGTTTGACGTCTGTGTGTCTATCTATCCGTCTAGCTAGGAGGAGTAAATCGTGATGAACGAATCTATCTACTACAACAATGATCGCGAACAACGATGAATGGATAACGTTATGTAGATAGGCGGAGAAGAAGATCTTGATCTTGAGCTTTTAGAGATGACACTTTTCGGATAGACCGTACAAACTTTCTTGCCAAACTTTTACAGTGAAACAAAAAGATTTAAGATTAGCTGCAGGTGCTTTCTTGACTCTTGCTTGAGTTATTAACAGACAAAACTAGAATATTTACTATTATTATAGTATAGTATTATTAAAGCGCAAAGTATTTTATTCTCTGTAAAAGAAATTACTTCATTGTAAGTATTCCGTATTTCCAGTCAGAAGAAATTTTTGAAGCTACTACGCTTTCTTTATATTTGCGCTTGTTTTTTAGTTTGTTTATCAAAATCTTTGTATACATATAATGAGGTACTTTACAATTCCCGCATTAATAACAGTTTATTGGTTCGAGTTCCAAGTGTTAGTTGTTTGACCTCGGTGTCAATGTGTCAGTCAGTCAATGTCCACTTTCCTTTCACTTGGGAAATCTTTATGAAAGCAGTTCAAAGACTGAACGTTCGAACGTTAACCCTTATTTGTTTGTGTTTAAAAGTGAATTGCGAAAGGAATATCACAAAAATTACTTTGAGTATTGTAGTTTTTTCTTGTCAATTATTTTGCATTAAATGCGGAGCCTGCAGCTTGTTAGCTTCACCCAGCCCGACATTAACCTAGTTATTGCTTGAATTTATTATTTGCATTTAAACCAACATCACAAAGCGCAAGCACTGTTCCGTTATTACAGTTTTTATAGTGAAGTGTTCTCTGATCTTGTGGTAATATTGTTTTACTATAAAAGGTGTCACAAGGCCCTTAACGAAGCCGAAAGGCACTTTTTTATTTTTTTATTTATTATATTAGGTCTACCAACAATTGTTCACATTGGATACAGCGACATAATTCATTCTTAAATTTAAGTTACAGCGCAATAATTACTTAGAGGTAAACACCACATGCACAAAACAATAAATTAGGAGAACAAGCTTAGGAAGTACTAAGCGCCAATATTCAATTGAATAAAATTAAAATTAGAAATAGTGAAAAACAGAATTATGACAAAATTGATTAAACATAAAATTGATTATTTTATACAATTGCAACATTGGAAAATAGATAAAAAATTAATTAAAATTATATTACAGTGGTGAATTGATAAAATTGATAAATTATAAATAATTGTCGACGTAAATTAAAATTCATTGAATAAAATTGGTAAATAAAATCGATAATAAAATTGATAAATTGGTAAATAGTTAAAAATTAAAAAAAAAGTATAAATTATAACATTGATAAAATTGGTAAAATGTAACACTAAGAAGAAAAAAAATAATAATAATAACAGTGGTAAAATTGACTCAACGAAATAGTTGATTATGATTATGATTAGGGGTTGCTTGGTAAACGATTAAGGATGGCTTTTTGTTTCGCAAGAGAGTCAAAGTGAAGATCAATAACATCACTGTAGCCATTTACTGCCTTACACATTCTTGCAACAAGCCAATCGGCTCCCAAAACTGTTCTTCTAAATGGCGTACAAAGAGGTGTGATGGCACTACGCGGGATTCTAGAGGGTGCACGAAGACTGAAAAGGGCAAGTAAGCTGGGACTGACTATTTTATGTTTAAAAAATTTGTAGGCAAACATTGCATCCATTAGATGTCTACGTCTGTCTAGTGAGGTCATGTTAAAATGCTTCACTCTTTTATTGTAAGAATGTATTTTTTGGCGATACCATTGGAAAATGCGAGGTGCCAAGCGAAGCGTTTCTGGACACGTGCAAGTGAATGAAACGCAATGAATGTGTGGCGTAGTGAGGAAGCCAAACTACACTAATGTATTCCAGGATGCTACGAATGAGACTGTTATACAGCAGTATTTTGGTTCTGTTGTGACGAAAGGTTTTACAATTTCTTAAGACGAACCCTAACATTTTCGAAGTTCTATTTATAATACTATCGAGGTGTGGTGTGAAAGTTAAGTTCCTGTCAAACTGTACACCGAGGTCTTTTATTGTTTCAACTTCCTTAATTTCAACTCCGGATATGTGGTATAGTTACCGCGTTAGCTGCGTATTGGAATGTTCCTTCTTGTAAATTTGACATGGTAACATTTTTTGGGATTCAGTTCCATTTTGTTACTGTCGCACCATTGAACGTGACGATTGAGGTCACTTTGAAGTTGCAATGGATCATCATCAGACTTGCTAATTCTCAAAAATTTTAAATCGTCAGCGTACATAAAACAATTCGAGTGTAGAAAACACCGTGGAACATCGTTTATAAAATAAATAAACAAAATTGGCCCTAAGTGCGAGCCCTGGGGAACACCGGAAGAAACTAATATCTAAGAATCATAATGTATATTATTAAAAAACACGAAATTTATTTTACCGAAACTCGTAAATGCGATTTGTTAGTTTTCCGATTTTTATACGTTCGAAGAAACAAATGCTCGAAGAGATCTTAGTCCAAAAAACGACATTCCGATTTTCAATACTTCGAATAAACTACTAAAATTAGGATTCTGAATCACTTTTCCGAATTTTATTTGTTCGAATTTCATTTTATCGAAAACTATTGACCGAAGTCTTTTTTGCTTTATGCAATATTTGACATGTATTTTTAAAAAGTCAACATGTTGTGCTACAAAATTTAGTGACAAAAAACGAATCGCTGCATGCCTGCTTGCTTGCTGCATGCTTGCTTTTATGTTCCATGCCTGCTTGCATGTTACATGCTTGCTTGCATGCTGCATGTCTGCTTGCACACTGCATGCCTGCTTGCTTGCTGCAAATCTCCGGTATTATTGATGAATCACTTCGGTTAGGTTAGGTTAGAACTGTGACTATTAAAGCGCGAAGGCGAGCAAGCTAAGCGAGCGTGCCGCGGCAGCGGGCGCCGAGTGCCAGTTCTCCTCTATATTTGGGTTGGGTTAGGTTAGAATTGTGACCAGGGAAACAAAATATTTTTATTCAGCAATTATGTGTTTATTTGTCTTGCTATTCAGTTTTACAAGGCGTTTTTATGTCGGAATTGTATTAATCGGTATTTTAAAAATCGGAATTCGTATTTTTGATGTTTCAAATTATCATTAACTCTGACTTTTTGTTATTCGACTTACTGAAGCTCGGTATTTTGAGAATACTGATTATAAACGTAAGGAATATTGAAATTTAGGAATTTAAAAAATAGGAGTAATGTTAGGTCGGAGTTGTTATATTCGGAATTCGGAACTATTCGGAATTATGAAAATCGGTATTTTGAAATTCGTATTTATGTGACTGACGGAATAAAGTTTTCGTATTTATAGTATAGTGTACCCAAGATTTTTACTTTCAACACTTCCAC